>OX123189.2:57569946-62697937 GCA_944739405.2 Euclidia mi
TCGGAAGCACGCAAATCCAATCTCTTAAAAGCACGCATGTCCAGTAACGACGTTTTGGCGGCGTCTTTACGTCAAAAACACGGAACGTTTTTGACGTAAATCCTTATCCAATGTTTTCAACTGCAGAAATACATTTATATTTATCTTTTTATATATTTTAAAAAGATACGGGTCGGGTTTCGAAACGCGTCGCCCGAATTTGAGGGTATTGGTGGTGTAGGGGGCTTAAGGGAGTTAGTTTTAATCCTCTAAAAGTAATTTTGGCTGCCGGAGTTGCGTCTAAATATTTTTAAACAATTTCCAAAAATTCTTCATTCAAATATGCAAAACGGAACGTAATTTTAGGTTTTATGTGAAAGTAACTAAATAGGTTGTGTTAGGTTCTCTTTTGACTCTTAACCCGAAAATAGGAGCCCTGCCAAGCAGGGCTCCGTCAACCTCAGTGTTTATTAAACTATTGGGATCAATAAAAGCGATATTTAGGTTTTATGTGAAAAACCTGAAACGAAACGCAACCGCCATCTTGTATGAATTACATTGACAGCTAATGTCAAATTTGTGCGTCATTGCTTTCGAGTACCTAGGGTTACGTGCTTTGAGAAAAGAATATAATAATATTAAACACTTCTATGGCCTTTATATATACATTTTTCTCATATATATCTAAGTGACACCTAGGTCGGAGAAGTTTAAATTTATTCCTAGCGTTTCTACCTTCTGTTGCAGAAAATTTACTAAAATACTGTGGATAAAGTTCAACAAAAACACAGATTTCTCTAACGTACATGCAAACCAGTGGCAGGATGTTGAACTTTTTAAATAATGGCTTACAGCTGTCAGTAAACCAGGCTCCACATATAGCTCTCACGCATTTCTTTTGCACCCGAAATGCTTTTTCAATCTCAACCGAGTTCCCCCAGAGCAAGAGACCATATGACAGCACCGATGACACGTATCCGTGATATGCACTTAGGGCCGCTTCCGTTGACACTGTTTGTCGTAACCGTTTGATAGCAAAAACGAATCGATCAAGTTTGTTGCAAACATATTCAACATGTGCCTTCCAGTTGCAATGTTTATCGACTATCAGACCTAAAAATTTAGCAGAGCTTACTTCTTGTATTTTATTATTTTTGTAATTTACATTTAACTCAATATGTTGTTTTATGCGTTTTATCTACATTGATTTTTAAATTATTATGAAGTAGCCAATTAATTGTCTTGTTAAGCGTCAAGTTTATGTCATATTCATACGTGTCTTTATTGTCACATTTGATAATAAGTGTCGTGTCATCTGCAAATAAAATAGTTTTGTGGTGGGTAATATTAGGTAGGTCATTGATGTAAATTAAAAACAAAAATGGTCCCAGCACGCTACCCTGTGGAACGCCAAATCTATTTAATTTGTAATTCGAGCTACATGTGATTTTTTTATTGTTTTCTATTTTAGATATTTCTACACATTGATATCGGTCCTTTAAGTAGCTCCTAATCCAATCATTAGCGATTCCTCTTATTCCGTACTTATCTAGCTTATGAAGAAGAAGTTTATGGTCAACAAAATCGAATGCTTTACTCATGTCCAGAAATAATGTCGTTACAGGTATCCTATCATCAACACATTTAGTAACTGTTTTAATAAGATTGAAGCAGGCCAGTGAAGTACTACTGTTTTTTCGAAAACCAAATTGTCTTGGTGGTTATCTTTGTCATCCGTTTAACCTCTATCCATTTTGATAATGCATCTGACAGTACTAGCCAATATTTTCCCTTGAAGGGTCCAGCACAGTCAACGTGAACTCTTTCCCATACCTTCTCTGGGATAGACCAAGAGTATACTGGAAGTTCTGGGTTGTTAGGACGATTTTCTTGGCATTTTTGGCATTGTTTAACAAAATTGTCAATGTCTTCTTCGAGAGTTGGCCACCATACATAGTAGCGTGCTAGGGCTCTCATTGCAGATGTCCCAGGATGGCCAATGTGCAAATAACGTAGTACTGTAAGTCTTAATTTACTCGGTACGACAACTCTACCTTGCCACATGATAATCTTATTCTCTATAGACAATTCGTTTCGTTTTCTGAGGAATGGCTTAAGCTCAGCATGTGTACAGTTATACCAGTCGGTTTTGATCAATTGTAAGACTTGCTTCAGCGTGGCATCGTGCTTCGTTTCTTCTCTGATACGCTCATCACTTAAGGCCAAATCATCCATTTTATTATGTTGTAACTTCTCGGTGATTTTGCATACTGATAGCTCAGAGACATTCGGCTCTTCCTTGCTATTTGGCATCCTGGAGAGGTAGTCAGCGATAATGTGATGCTCACCTTTTCTATAAATGATGTCGTAATCATAATTTCCAATGACGAGTGCCCATCTTACAAGTCTATTGTTAGCAATTTTTGGCAGATTTCGTTGAGGACCCAATATGTGAATAAGTGGTTTATGGTCGGTTACCAGTGTGAATTTAGTGCCTCTGAGATACTGGTCAAATTTTTGAATGCCATAGAATATCGCCAATGCCTCACGGTCGATAACAGAGTATTTGATTTCCGCCGGTTTCAGTTTCCGCGAACCAAACGCAATAGGTTGTTCGATGTCGTTCTTATCCTTGTGGTATAGGACTGCGCCTACGCCTTTCTCCGAGGCGTCACAGGATAGGAAAAGAGGCCGGCGTTCGTCAAACGCCACAAGTGACTTGGATCTTGTTATTAATTTCTTGGTCTTATGAAATAATTCGTTTTCGTGATCAGTCCATTGCCATTTTCGACGGCCCCCCGTTAACTCATGTAAGTCAGCGCATTCACTGTGTAAATGTGGAATAAATCGTTCGTAAAAATTGACGAGTCCTAAGAACGCCCTCAGTTCTTTGGTGTTTGTTGGTGGTGGTGCTTTTGAAATTGCTTCAATTTTGGATTTTGTTGGTCGTACTCCATTTTTGTCAATAATATGACCCAAATATTCGATTTCAGGCTGTAGGAAAATGCATTTTTTGAGATTGACTTTGAGTCCGGCTTGCTTCAATTTGTTGAAAACCATTGAGAGGGTCTGTATGTGTTCTTTGTCATTTTTCCCCGTAATGGCAATATCATAAAAAAATACAGCGACTTTTGGTATGCCATCAAGTAGTTTGTCAAGAAAATGTTGGAAAATTGAGGGTGCTGTTGCAATACTTGCAATACCAAAGGGCATTCTGTTGTAGACAAAGTATCCTTTGTGGGTTGATATTGTTAAGTACTTTTTTGATTCCGGAGCTATTTCAAACTGTAAATAAGCATCTTTAAGGTCGATTTTTGAATATTTCTCTCCGTGAGCCAGACGTTGTCGTAACTGGTCAAATAGAGGTACGGGATGAGTATGTTTGATAAGCACCGGGTTTATCGTTGTTCGGTAGTCGCCACATATACGTACTTGGCCTGTTGGTTTTAAAACATTGACTGTAGGTGTAGCCCATTCTATAGGACTCATGTTGGGGTTCACTTCTGTTATTATCCCCTCGCGCAGAAGCCGTTCTAGTTCTATTTCTATATTTTTGCGCATGCTGAATTTGATGGGACGTGCCGGTAGGTGCTTTGCTTCGCTGCCAGGTTTGATGTGGATCCTAACTTGGTAATCCTTGACCTTTCCTAATTTGTTGTCGGATAGGTCGGTGTGGGTAGCTAGCACTAGGTCCAGTAACGTCTCTTTGGTGCGTTTGATGGAGTAGACAGGCTTGGGAAAGGTCATGTCGTACATTTCACACCATTGTAACCCGAAAAGCATAGGATCTGCCATGTCCATAACTACAACCGGTAAATTTTTTTGTACGTTGTCTACTTCAACTGTTACGTCAGTTATACCTCTCGGTTTGAGCTTGAAATTGCAATAAGCTTGTAGTTTCGGTCCCTTCATTAACGCCGGGGCTCCAATCTTTTTCCATAATTTCGTGGTAATTATAGAGTAGATCGATCCTGGGTCCCAGTCCATCGTGCATTTTACCCCATTAATGGTCACGTCAATTTTCTTGCACCGGGAGGTCTTCTTGGTAATAGTGTGAACAGGGTTGTACTCGCTATCACTATCTTCCGCCGAGGAGTCGGAGTGCGACGTTGTCGTTGATGAGGTCTCTAATGCATCTGTTCGATTGTTGATCCTCTGTGTTTTACTGCTTTTATCGGCCTTGTTAGGACGTTGGGAGCGTTTAGGTTGTGTCGACAAATATGCTCTACCTGATTTGATGCATACACTCTCGTAATGTCCTGTGCTCCCACATGCCGTACAAGGGTGGTCTTTAGCTGAGCAGTTCTCGTAGTTATGTTTGTCCCGCTTTCCGCATCGTCGGCATTGATCTAGTCGCAACTTCCTGGCTGTTTCGTTAGTCGTTGTATCTGGGTTAAACTTGTCGCCCTTGAAGTGTTTTACAATGTTTTGTTTAGATGTCGTGAGTGCTTCGTTACCATCGTTGTTCTTGGTGTTGTTGCCGGTTGAGGGGCTTCCCTGGGCCTCAAGTCTGTTATTACAATAGTGCCAAAATGGTCAATCACTGACTTCATAATTGTTGATTTTGACAAGTTTGGTAGTCTACTGTTACAATGGTGCCATTATGATTATCCGATGGTCAACCACTGACACTCCATTGAAAGACATGGCATAGATTGGTAGTCTCGTACATAATGACAAATCGATGACAGACGTATGCGGTAGTCTGGTAATATTTTGACAGTTCTTTTGATCAGTGACCTACCATCGTAACGCCATCGTGCAATCATTGCTTTTGTGTAGTGTTTGCTTGTGAAACATAGTGATAGACAATCAAAAAGTTTAATGTACTACAAAAAAGAGATAATGTATTAACTGCGAACAAATATTTTCGAGCTAACTAACAAGCCAGTCGCTTATCGAGGATGACTACAAACCCTTTTACGGATATTCCCGAGGCGAAATTTGTAAAAACGTTTCATCTTAGAGAGGAAACGATTCAGTAAGGGAGTTATTTCAAAAACTCATTCCCCTTAAGGCCAGACCGCGTCAAAACGATAGCGTATCGGCAGAAATAAAGGTGAGAAAACTGAAGTTAATATTGATTTATTATTCTATTCCTATAAAGAAGAAATTTATTAATTAATGTTATATTTTTATTGCTGATTCTGGTAGCACTCATTTTACGCATCAGGATCTTACCAGACCTTGATTGGACAGGGTGCCCTCCATGATATTTCGCCAATTACTATGTCGCAGCCCACTAAAGAAGTTACAGAGGCATTATATAAAATATTCCATCAATGTATTAAATGGAAAGGAATATCATAGTTCGCCTAGTTCAGTTTGTGGTTTTCCAAATTTGATGTTCAAGTGTCTACTTGAACATCAAATTATACATGTACATTCTGCCTTCCGAAATATACAAGAACATCAAAGCTAAATACTCATATTCCAAACATAAGAAACAGGAAATTAAATAATATTTTCAAACGTTGTAGCTGTGCTTTTAACCCAACTATGGCAGAGCTCAGATGAACTTAGTTCATCTGAGTGACGGAGCTAAAAAGAAAGAGTAATGTTTTTACACATTGGGAATGAAAGTGTTAGTACTAGATAATGATATGACTATAGACAGTGACCAGCAGTGGTTTGGTACTTAAATAAATGATAATGTCATACCTATGTGATAGTTTGAAGTATTAGTACAATAAGATCTTCCTGATCTCTTTTTAATATTGCCATACCTAAATGTCAGGAACAGTTATGTTAATGATGCTTTATATAATGTTCCTAATTTATCAATATATTCTACCAACATTTTATGGAGTCCTGTAAAGAATTTAAGTACCTACATAATTCAATTAAATAATGTCTGAATTATGATGAATAGTGTTTTTAAATTAATTGCATAGTATAGAAGATCTTAGTATAAAAGAATATGATGTAATGAGTGGTGTGTTTATAAATATTTACTTATCTCTCTTACAGATACAAAATTCAAGCAAACGGGCAACTTCTTTATGAGTTTTGTGACCGCTCATATCCATCTGTTTGAGACATACATATATGTGAGGATTCTGCAAAGCCAGTATGAAGAAAGTTGCTTTGCTAGTAGATACAAAAGTGAAGATTTGTGATAGTTAGTATATGAGAATAGTGTTCAATATTTGTGTCTATAATTGGAACCAGTAATTCTTAATAAATTCATGTACAGAAATTATTTATCTTTAATAAAACAACATTGTTAATAATAACACATAATTATGAGTTTTATTTTCCTTCTTGATACAGTTACAACACATGAAACACAAATAATATTTTAATGGTAATAGGAATGTATCTATGATCTAACTCAATCTTCAATATTTTATGTTTTGGTTATGCCAATTCTTCTTCGAATATAAGCACCTTTAGTAGTTAACTCGCTATCTTTAATTATAGTATTTACTCCTGTCGATATAATCACTTTTCTTTGAGGTGTGAACTGCATAACCTTGCTGTATCATTTCCTTTGGAATTTCTTATCCATAGAGCATTTTCCATTGATATCTTCGTTTTGGCTCTAAGAGAAACATACGAGCTACTCGGTATTTAACAATTCAACGCAGTGCATTGAGATTATTGAGAAATATAACAAACTAGGACTTTGTTTACAAAAAGGTATGAGTTTTGAACTTTTGACAGTTCTTACTTCAAAACATGATTTGACTTTGACAGCTAAACAGAACAAATATTATTGAGTTGAATGGTTAAATTCATTGTTTTTTTGCTATTTACGAACTTTAATACAACTTTAGAGTGCTTATAACACTAGTAATGAATATTTAAAAAATATATAAATGAAATCTGGCATGAAAAATAATCAAATTTCATGGTAGTTTTTCAAAAATCATTTCTTCTAATGGTTTTTTTTATCTATGGCAATACAACAATGCCATTCTGCCACCATTCAATTACGAGACCACTGATCGATCACTGAACTATCATAATGAATTACCAGACTACGAACTTTTGTCAAAATGACAATGGGATCGTGTTGGAATGACGAATGTGTTTAAAATAGCAGACTTGAGGCCCGGTGTTGTTGCTGTTGAACGAGCTGCTGCAGTAGGACTGTTAGTGCCTTTTGTTGTTCTTGTTGCGCGGTAAGGAATGCCGCGAATTGTTCAGCGTTCATGGTGTTTACTGAACAACACAATTTGCCTCGTCGCCAATAAAATAAAGGCTTTTTGCATACATTAAGTTGTTTTTATTTTTATTTGTACCGAACCTAAGTTAGAACACAGAAAGAATGAATGACGTTAGCTATGACAGTAAAGAATATAAAATTATTAAAAAGTATTTATGATGCAACTAAAGAGTCTGTAACAATAACGATCAAAAGAAAAATCTGAAATGCATAATACATATTATAGAAGATTTAGAAATTATTGTGAATTTTATTAAATGTTATTCATTCTCTTGTAAATAATCCACCTTAGAAAACGCTTTTTTATAAATTTTAGGATATATTTCTTAGAACTAGTCAATAAAATATTCTGTAAAGGTTTTCATTTGAATATCACTACATTTACCCCTAAAATATTGAGTCCCTAAAGAAATCCCAGTCAGCTTTTTTTACCCCTAAATATAGGGAGAGAAACCTAAGCTGGCAGCCCTGAAAAGTCGTATGGAAATGATTTGATCGTGTACGTGTGGATGGACAAAGCCAATTCAATCATAAATCTGATCAAATGTAAAATTGTATCGTATGGATAGCCTTAAAACTTACACGATGTCATCAAATAAAGGCCTTGCCACACGGCACAATTTTACGTCCAACTTGACTAAATCACTTGATGAAATCGTGACGTGTAGACGCCAGTCGTCCAACTCAAATTGATCGGGTGGGCGGTACCACCAGATTTTAACCAATCGGGTCGACGGAATGAAAATCAGTGATTTGATTGTGTCGTGTAGACGGGCAAAGCCAATTCGATTGAAATTATGATCAGTGGTAAAATTGTGCCGTGTGGCAAGGCCTTAAACTGTAAAGGCCTATCCACACGACACGATTTTACGTTCAACTTTGCGGTACCACCAGATTTTAACCAATCGGGTGGTCGGAAATGTCGGAATGCAAATCAGTGATTTGATTGTGTCGTGTAGACGGTCAAAGCCAATTCGATTGGAAATTTGATCAGTGGTAAAATTGTATCGTGTGGCAAGGCCTTTATTTTACTCTAAAGGCCTATCCACACGACACGATTTTACGTCCAACTTGACTAAATCACTTGAAGAAATCGTGACGTGTAGACGCCAGTCGTCCAACTCAAGTTCATCCGGTGGGCGGTACCACCAGATTTTAACCAATCGGGAGGACGGAATGAAAATCAGTGATTTGATTGTGTCGTGTAGACGGGCAATGCCAATTCGAATAAAAATTAGATCCCGGTGGTAAAATTGTGCCATGTGGATGGGCCTTAAGCGAGCCTTCGAGTCTGACTCGATCGAGTAAAGCTGTAGGTATGTGAGTACGGAGCTCCAGGCCTTGCCACACGGCACAATTTTACGTCCAACTTGACTAAATCACTTGATGAAATGGTGACGCCAGTCGTCCAACTCAAGTTCATCGGGTGGGCGGTGCCACCAGATTTTAACCAATCGGGTGGACGGAATGAAAATCAGTGATTTGATTGTGTTGTGTAGACGGGCAAAGCCAATTCGATTGAAAATTTCATCAGTGGTAAAATTGTGCCGTGTGGCAAGGCCTTTAAAACCGCGTTCACATTATTATCTGATGTGTCGCGTCGCGACTGTCTCTGTCGTAATTACTACCAACGTAGCCAATTCTACCAACTTCTCGGTAGATCTACCGATTTTGCGCTCAATGATCTACCGCCAGGAGACTTAAAAGTAAACGACCTATTTCATAAACTTAAAAATAACAAGCATCATCATCATAGTCACATGCTTCATGACAATCATGACTTAAGGCCGTGTATTCTTTGAAAGTCTTCAGCCGCCTATATCGAAAATTTTCTAACGAGATAAATTACATTACCTATTGGCAGTCGTGCAGTTTTCATGTCATTCTGCTTTGGTGCAAATGTCACAACATAATTTATGTACTGGTACTGTTCACAGTACAGTATACAGCACTTCCCATTGAAGCAAAAAATGCTGTCCAGAAGAGTTTTAGAAAATATCGCTTCTCTAAAAGAGGTAACCGGTATTTTCTGAATTAGTTACAAATTAATTGCCCTGCTGCATAATAGTGAAAATATTGAGAGGTCGTTTTTTAAAATTTTGAGAACCTCACAAAGAAATAGGCTGTGTACGGTCAGCCTAGAACATACGTAGTATCCCTATAGTCTGTTCCTAGAACTTTGGGTCGGCAACACTGGTGGCTGCGCTGCGCGAACTGGGCCAAAAGGTACTCTGTGAACTGCGCGAAATGCGCCGTGCCGTGCGCGATTGAATATTTGATTGACAATACCACCACAGTATAAAGACATATTGACTGTGATACCACAGAGTACATTTTTATATAGAAAGACAATACCACCAGCGTTGCCAACTCTACGTCTTTTTACGTAGATCTACGTATTTCGGACCCTTCCCGCGAACCTACGTACTTCAGGCCCAGAATCTACGTATTTTGCAACAGATAACCAAACAAGCAAAATAACGAGATTTCTTAAGAAGGAAGCATTATTAAACACAAACCACACGTAAAAATGGACCTATATGATATTTCGGTCCATGTTTATTCCTACCGAATTAGTTTAACAAGTACAAACTAAAAAAAAACGACCAATTTAAGTCAATAATATTTGCTTACACACTCGGATCGATGCTGGAAATACTTGTTTAACTAATTTTTACTCTCTTTATCTTAGATTTAATTAAAAGTACGTAGATCTACGTACTTTCGGATTTAAAAAGTACGTAAATCTATGTACTTTTTAACTCCGATCTACGTATTTTTGAAAATCAGAGTTGGCAACACTGAATACCACAATACCTACTAGGCAACTATCTATCTCACTTATCGTCTCAGTCATAGACTAATATATTATAGTCTCAGTCACTCTGTGGTCTTGTGCTCAGTCTCATATTTTGTGGTCTCATTTCGGTAGTATTTTGGGAGTGTTTGCAAATTTTATTGCGTGATACATTCTTATCATCAGCTATGGCGAGACCAGGAAAAGACGAGGTATCGGAAGATGCCAAAAAAGTAGTAGATGATGCAAAAAATTTTATAGAGAAAGCAATCGCCGATATTGGGAAGACTTCAGCAACAAAGCAGTTAATTTTAGGAACTGCGTCAGGATGGTAAGTAAAACTGCATTGTCGTAAGATGTTTGTGCATATGATCTCATAATACCTTAGTCATTTCTGAGTCATAAGATCTATTGTAGTTTGCTTTGTGACCTCAACAAAGTAAATAAGCCATGAGATCAATAAAAAATTGTAAGTGATGTAAACAACTGAACATTTAACAGAATGTACTCGAAATTAAATCTTGTTTAGTTTTTATGAACATGTTGATGTCATAGTAGTTACATATTTATTATTGACAAGAAATAAATTATTTTCAGGATCACAGGCTTTATTTCCATGAAGATTGGAAAAGTTGCAGCTGTTGGTTTGGGAGGCAGTGTTATATTACTACACATTGCAAGTCAAAAAGGGTATATCGACATTAATTGGGACAAAATAAATAAGAAGGTTGATAAAATTACAGACAAAATTGAAAAAGAAGCAACTGGGCAATCAGCTGATTGGTTTGAGAAGGTATGTTATTAATATTTAGGTGTATAAAATATTTTTGACCCTGAATTTAGCAGATAGGAGACAAAAAAAAATCTGATATTAAATTAGTTTATTATCACCTGTAGGTAAATCAACAACAAACAATTTCTAATTTGGTAAACTTGAAGAAATTAATTTTGCCTGTAGATATCCCTATCTGAAAAGTTAATATTTCTGCTATCTGCTAAATTTGGGGTCATAAATATTTCCATTATAGACTGACTGATGGAAAATGTGCAGCCAAAACTATATGGCCCAAGAAGCTGAAATTTGGCATATAATTATGTTCCTTCGAGAGTGTAGGGTTGCACTAAGAGATATCCTACCCAAAAGGGGAATAAAAATGGATGTGAGTTTGTGTATAACTTTTTAATCTAAGGTTCATCACACAGTGAAGTAGTGCTCTATTGCTAGTCTTATATATAAACTTGATTTAAATGCAGTAATACAATGATGTATTTGTGTCAGGTCAAAGATGAAACTGTCTTCTCTTCAGTAAAGATTTCTAAAATATTATATTAAGGCATGGTTAGTTTCAAAAATTTGTTATCTTTGTACTTCTTGTAGGCTTAAACCGATTTTATTCTTTTGATAAGAGTAATAATAAAACTATTGTTTCGAACTCTTATTTCATTTAGGGGTCTGCCTTTGTGTGTTGCAAATAGAAGTCATGTGAAGGACCTATGCTCAAACTGTGTTATCTATGATTTAAACATTACACAATATTTATAAACAAATAAGCAACATTATGTCTCTAACTCCTAGGAGAATAATGTTTTCAACTCCTTAAAACTTACCTGTGTTCATTCCCCCAATATATAATTTAGTTAACAGTTGTCTGTTTACTAATTTATAATACATCTGCAAGTTTGTGTCATTGTAAATAACATCATCAGTGTTAAAGAAAACTGAATACCTAATGTGTCATTTATGTATAAATAAGTTGAGACAAAGTTGTAAAGAGCTCTTTCGTCCTCTGTTTTTGAACTTCTGAAACTGAATTTCATAGTGGTACTTATTTTTAATCAACTTTCTCATAATTCGTGGGGAACTCTGTCCTTTACGGTTTTCTTTGCTTTGTGTAGCTGCATAAGGTTTAGGTTTCTTCCATTTTATGTAAAACTTCTAATGAAATCAGCCTATCATATTTCACTGCTGGACATAGCCCTCTCCCAATACACACTATAAAACTTACAATCTAACATTTTATTTCATCTAGAATGTATTTGTTTTCCATTCTTTTCAGCTGTTTGCATACTCTTTGCATGCATTACTTAAATGTTACTAATATTATGTCATCCATTGATGGTAACTTATATTTATATTGAAATTCTTATCTTTATGCTATTGGCATACCTACTTACTTATAATTAAATTTGCATATTTACACATTACAAACAGAAACAAAGAAAGCTGTGACGTACGACGTAAAAGAGAGCTGTGACTCCTTAGTACCTACAAAAAAATTAGGCACTTAGTTGACCACAGTTAGAAAGCTGGGTTTACGTTACACAAGCTGAGCACGAGCGGTGCCTTTCTTGGCTCCATATAGACTTAAAACTACTGTCATACTCCACATACCTATTTATATTCATAAAATTATTTTACAATACCTTATTCTGCATTTCTAATGAACAAGACGAAATAAAGAAATGCTTATTAACTTTTTAATGAAGGTTTTTGCAACAGTCTAAAACATTTTCATTAAAATCCGAAATTTTCCAGAATCTAGTTCCGGAAACACATTTAAAAATTAGGCATATCCATACTTTTGACAATGTTAGCTCCCTGACAGGGCCGTTACGACCCAATCCAGCGCCTGTGTGCGAAATCCATGAAGCGCCTGTTGGGTGGCACCCGGAAGTTGGCGGATGAATTCTTTTTTTTTTAGTCGATTAACAATTTGGGCACTCGGGGCGGACCGCCAACGCCGCCGCCCCTTCCTACGCCATTGCGCCTGTGTGCGAAATCTGTAAAGCGCCTTTTTTGTCATCCTTTTTCGTAAATAACTGTTATAATTAACGCATATCTCGGCGCGCGGCGCCCCTGTCACCCTGGCGCCTGTGTGCGCCGCACACATTGCACATAGGGACGGTTCGGCCCTGCTCCCTGATTCCGATCCTTGCTTATTCCAATAGTCATCAGTGTCATCACTATCACGTGTCCACCATATTATATTGTTATGCAAATATCCCTAAAAATAAAATAAAATTAATTTATGTTGCTGTTAGTACAGAATACTCTAAACTCTAAACAATTTGATATTTGAATTTTATAGAAGTAGTTCAGTTGCATTGACAATATTGACATAGTTATTTTAGACTTCATTAGTATTATAACTGTAGGCTCAAACAATGCCTTACTTAAATCCGATTTTAAAGCATTTTAAAACCATTAATTAATCTTAGGGGCAGATCACTATTTCACGGATTTCATACAAAAAGCCGTGAACATATTTTCAACTGTAGTTTATTTGTTGCAGGTAATGCTCTTTGTCAAAAATAATAGCTATTATTCGGCAGGGTTTACTGGAGGATTCTTTTTTGGCATTGCTTCATCGTGATTTTTTAAGATAAATGTGAGTGCTGCATATTTATTTTGTGAATATTGTAAAATTAAACGTTTTTATTTAGAATAGGTCTATTTTGTTTTCTTTATGAATTAAAAGTTAAGTAGTTTATTTCGGTTGAATAGATTCGCGAATGACGATGCCGGTGTGACTTAATAGCGTTAGTAATAAAAGCACATGGATTTCTCAGTGCTAGAAAGCAATAGCTTAAAGACGCGAAGTCGTTCGTTACGCAACTGCAGTAGGTAGATACCTCTCTCAAGCAAGGTCAAGGTTATTTAGCGTGCAGACATTATTTTGACAAAGACTCCTATGATGCTGTTGTACTAACTTGGCCTTGGCTTTCTAACTTAAAAAGTACAAGTCGTAAAACAGTAACTATACAATAAGCTATACTTACATGTAGGTACTTATCTATAACTCAAAAAAAAACACAGAATGATAATGTCGCTCTTATTCAAATCAAGTTCAATCAGAGGAACTGGCAACGAGCTGCCAACTGTGTCGTGTGGCAGGAACTCAAATCGTGGGAACTGCGTGCCCACTCTTTTCTTTCCAAGCATTATTTGGATAAACATGCTCCTGGATCGCCTCTTATTATTTGAAAATGGCGAACGATCCCACTGAAAAATTGACGACTACACAACTGGCAGCAGCTGTGTGTATTTTACACGATTCATCACCAACCAGTATTAAGCTTCGCATACATAATTATTACTCAAAATATATGTACATAATTTAACAGAAACATAGTACCTACAACCAAAATTACAGCTAAAACGGAAGGAAATACACAATATCAATGTTCTTTTTTGTTATCTAACATCATTATCATCATCGTCGCCTTAGCGTTATACCGGTTGCGTCCAAGATTTTCGAATTGGAACCTGGAGTCCGCTTTTGTAGTCTAACCAGATTTGACAGACAGCTTTTCGACAGAGTGTCTGCGGTCTAATCATCGCAATTAATGAAATTATGTTCTTCTAACCCATTAGCAAAGTATCAAAAAATCTATATACAGTTACAGACTGACTGACAGACAAGACAAGCGCTTAGTTACTGTCTCGCTACACTCACAGGAGTGTAACTGACTTAACGGGCACTAGCCTGGACTCAAGGCTGCAGGCTCCCACGCTCTCTCTTCGTTAGTAGGCAGAGTAGGCTGCTCGAAGGGTTCACGGCGAGCAAGGGATAGATCCTCTGATCTTGCAGGCCCCGTGGCAGGCTCGGCGCTCAGCGAGTAGCTGGCTTCGTGCTGTGTGTGTCGAGCTGGGTTAAGGCCAGACTCGCCGGTAGTACACGCACACGAGCGCTTATGATGGTCGAGCGAGGCGAACTATATAACGAATATCCTGAAGGTTCTGGATATTATGTCACTGGGGATAAAAAGGGGATTCGAGTTTGTTATTCGAACATTCATGCGGCCGCAACGACGCGCAAAAGCTAGTTAACTATTAAGTTGAAATTTTGGCGCCCAGCTTGGTACTGATGTGTAAGTATATAAAGAAAATTACCAGAAAAATCTATTATATTTGAAACATCGACACTCACCGCTTAATATAATCATTCTAGCAATCATAATCTCTTCTTTATCGCTACAATCTTGGCAGAGTTGTCAAGTGCATTAATAATATTGTATAACCTCACTAGCTAGACGGTTATTAAGCTGTAAGTGGGTCTTTTTGGTTTTGGAGAAATTGTTTTTTAAATCATTTTTTCAAGGTTTTTGTTTAAAATTTTAAATTATAAACAAACACCATTAACAGACAAGAGAATATTAATAAAATACGTAGTACTTACATTTCACAATGTCCCGACAAACACAAAATTCACTACCTCACTCAACTACAACGAAACAGGTAACTGATGGTTGTATCACATCCCTTACCCCGTCGGAGCACGACACAATAGGGAGGTCTCACTATCTCACTCGCACAGTGTTACAGGAGAGGGCAAAATATGCCCTGATGGGTCATAAATCTTTCTCGTATTGTCAGTCTCGCTCGCACTCCTCACGCTTACGGAGCGCAAAATTGTTGAAAATAATAGAAGCGAGTATTTTGTCGACACATTGTAAAGCTCTTTAACGAAAAAAATATTACGAGAGCATTGACGATCAACAAACAGTACTTTCATATTTACTCATAAATATGAATGTATAATACCAATCAAGCTTTGTTTTATTAGTTCCTGTAAAAACCCTGTTTATTTTATTCGAGCCATACGTTGGTGAACAAAATTATTTATTAAACGTATTTCGGGGACAAATGAAACTTCTTTTCGTCCCTCGATTACAAGTTCGGGAGAAGATGACACAAGCATTTCCATTTTCCTTCTTTCGGGAGCAGACATGCGGGAGAAGTTGGGAATAGAACTTCCTATCTTCCCCCGATGACAAGTTCGGGGGAAGATGAAACAAGCATTCCCATTTTCCCTCGTTCGGTGGCAGGCATGCGGGGGAAGATGGGAATGCAACTTCCTATCTTCCCCCGATTACAAATTCGGGGGAAGATGACACGAAAATTCCCATTTTCCCCCGTTCGGGGGGAGACATGCGGGGGAAGATGTGAATAAACCAAGAATGCTTGGTAGCTGATACTACACCAGTGTGGTCGATATTGTTTTAATCAGTGAGGCTTGACCGCTTGGACATTGGACACTCTTTGCAGGGACGGATAAGGGACACGCTCCCTCGCCATATTATTTTCATTCAACGACAAATGACTACTCTTTTGTTGCCTATCTCATAAAAAGCGTTTTCTTGGATAAAACCTTTTTTCACCAAGTTCAAGCCCTCGCCTCAAATCGAATAAGCACTCTCCTTCCCCCAAAAACAATCATCATCATTTGCGTTTATAAATGCTTTGACTATGAAAGATATAATATCAGACCCAGCGCTGGAGTTTGCGGTTATATTAAATAGTCGGCGGAATTGAACATTGAGTGACATCTTAATAGAAAACAGATTTGTTAGTATAAAATGTGCCTAGTAAATAAAAGCTAACAAAACGCTTTCTTTGTTACAGGTGGAAAGATTCGTGGACCGTAAACTAGATAAAGCCGAGGACTTAATAGAGAAAAAAGGACTCAAGGCTAAACGTTGGGTTAAAAACATAAAGGGAGATGACCACTATCGTGCTACGGAATCTCATGTATTTTTGGCATCATTCGCTGCCGGAATGGCTATTGGCCTACTTTGCGGAAAATAGATTTCATCTTTGATTGAACGACTATCGAACGAAATTGTGATCGATATTTTTAGTATTAAATAATTGAAGGTGAAATTTAGGTTTGTGTTAACTGTTGTTTGTCAATTAATGACTTCAATCGCAATTGACAATCGAAATCTAACGTTTTTCATCTGTGTACTATAGATGTGAGTATATACATACACACCTTTTATGTCGCAGTTTGTTCACCTTTTTTTCTCAAAATCATCTCCTTAATCTACCTTCATAATATAAGTATGCATAATTATGTATATTATTTGTTTCCTTTTTATACATAAAATGATTATATACCTGCTTAGGTGGAACAAGTTTTAGTCGTTATTATCTAATGTTATAACTTAAAATATTTCGAAACCCTAGTTTGTACTTAGATTTAGATGTTATGATCAACTTAATTATGTGTATTTAATAGCTTGCTTTAATTTACAACATACCTATTTCCAAATAATAAAGTTTGTAAGATAATATTTATTTAGTTGTGAAATAAATTGCATATTACTAAAATATAGTTTTCTTTGTAACAGTTTATTATCTGTTTATATTAAATTCTTCCGCTAATGACTGACCGGCAGACACCGCACAGCCAAAACAGTTTAAATTCCAGCTTGGTCACAGCTTGGTACGGTGCGCTCCTTTTGCCTATACTACCTAAACGAAGATGCTGCCTACACTTATCATACCTTACCGTTTATGACGTCTTTCGTGGAAGAAGCGCTCGTTTTAACATTTCAATGTTCAACTATAAACTTTACACATACTCACCTACCATACCTCACCCCAAAGGTGAGTAAAATTATATACTCACCTTTGGGGTGAGGCTATGGACAGGCACGGGGAGTCGTTGGCTATCAGCCTCGACATCTCCAAAGCCTTCGATAGAGTCTGGCATCGTGCGCTTCTTTCCAAGCTTCCGGCTTACGGCTTGCCACCTCGATTGTGCAACTGGGTTGCTAGCTTCCTGCATGAACGACGTGTTCGAGTTATTTGCGAAGGTCTAAATTCAAAGTTTATGCAGATAAATGCTGGTGTGCCCCAGGGATCCGTCTTATCGCCCACACTTTTTCTTCTGCATATCAATGATATGCTCACTTTTGGGAGCATACATTGCTATGCAGATGACAGTACCGTGCATGGGCGGTATCTCTCTCCATCCTGCGGCTAAGCAGGCCGACATTGAGGAAAATAGGCGAAAACTTGTCGTTGAGCTTGACCAGGTTTTGAACAGCATCTCGAATTGGGGTGCTGAAAACATGGTCAAGTTCAACGGCAAGAAGACACAGGTGTGCGCATTTTCAGCAAAGTTATCTCCATTCCTTTCCCAACCTTCTCTTCTGGACACTCCACTACCGATACAGGACAGTCTAAATATACTTGGTATTGACATGCGCCGCAATCTCAACCAGAGAAACTACATTGAGGGTGTCATTAAATCGGCATCTCGACGGAGTCCTGAACCGAGTGAGGAGGTTTTACACGCCGGAGCAGCTGTGTCTATTATACAAGACTCAGGTTCGCCCCTGCGCCTGTTGCCCCTCTCATCTCTGGAACTGCTCCGCTCAGTACCTGCTAGATACCCTTGATAGGTTGCCGCGGCGTGCTGTCCGTATCATAGGTGACCTTGAGGCTACTAAGAAGACCCTTGAATCTCTGCAATTACGCAGGGACGTAGACTCAATGGCTGTCTTTTACCGATTGCGTCACGGTGAGTGTTCAGAAGAACTCTTTCAACTCATCCCACCCTCTCCTTTCCTATCCCGAACAACACGTGCCGGGTTACGGTGCAACCTTTATACGGTAGATCACATACCGTCACGTACGAAAAGGTTCGGTACATCTTATCTTTGCCGTACCATAAAGATGTGGAACTCACTGCCAGTTCACGTGTTTCCTTCCTCCCTTGACCCTGGGTCCTTTAAGCGGGGCGTGAAAAAGCATCTCTCAAGGCCGTCAAAGTGAGGGCAGTCATGTCACATTGCTTAACCAGCAATTGGGGATGGTGGCCTTCCCAATAGGACTTCACTGTCAGCTTACCATCAGGCAGCGTGAAGTCAATTTGACAGGTTTTTTTTAATTAAAAAAGAAAATCAAATTACGTCACACATATAGCGGGGGGGTAGGGGGTTGATGAGGTGTGACAGTATCAAGGAGGGATCGAAAAGTCACGAAAATATTGAGATGTTATTAATGGATGGCCCCATACACTGAGCGTAAAGCCCATTTAATCTGTCCGTCTAACCACCTTTTTACGCGTCGCGTCGCCGTCGTGTGTGTTTCAATAAAAAAATATTTGACCAACACTCCATTATTTGAAGAGGGTAAAGTATTTTTTCGGTGACACGATGGAAACTCTTTTCGAGCCGTTTCGACTCCGCCTCTCGGCAGTGTAATCGACCCAGTTGAAGGTGTCCGTTTCGATGGCGCGGCCATGACGTTTTTTTTTTTTTAAATTATGACAAGATTTTGTAAAAATTTGTAAAAGTAGACTCCCAAAACCATAAATTTGTCAAAGCTACGGTTAAAAAGTTATAAGGGTTTGAACGTGGCCGCGCCATTGAAACGCTCCGAACCGCGCGGCCACGGAGATCTTTAAAACTAAGCATTGCAGAGACCTGAAATTTTGGTAAGAGATTGAATTTGTAAAAAAATTGTAAAAATATAGAAAAAAATCCTGAGCTTATATTTTAGGAGCTGTAAGACTAATACGCCATGGCCGCGCCATTGAAACGGTGAGAAACACATTTTCGCCGATATCTCGTTGAAAAAGCAACGCAGACGTCTGAAGTTTTTTGTAAAACCCAGATTTGAATTTGTCAAAACTAGTAAAAATAAATAAAAAAATCCTAGGTTTATATTTCTGGAGCTATAAGACTAATACTTAACTACTTACTTTGAAGTTTTTTAATAATTCAAAAAACTTCAGATATCTGCGATGCTTTTTCAGCGAGATATCGGCCATTACATATTTTTTCACCGTTTCAATGGCGCGGCCATGGCGTATTAGTCTTATAGCTCCAGAAATATAAACCTAGGGTTTTTTGTTTTATTTTTACTGGTTTTGACAAATTCAAATCAGGGTTTTACAAAAATCTTCAGACGTCTGCGTTGCTTTTTCAGTGAGATATCGGCGAAAATGTGTTTTTCACCGTTTCAATGGCGCCCATAGCGTATTAGTCTTATAGCTCCAGAAATATAAAACTAGGATTTTATGTTTTATTTTTACTACTTTTGACAAATTCAAATCTGGGTTTTACAAAAAACTTCAGATGTCTGCGTTGCTTTTTCAGCGAGATATCGGCGAAAATGTGTTTTTCACCGTTTCAATGGCGCGGCCATGGCGTATTAGTCTTACAGCTCCTAAAATATAAGCTCAGGATTTTTTTCTATATTTTTACAATTTTTTTACAAATTCAATCTGTTACTTACCAAAATTTCAGGTTTCTGCAATGGTTAGTTTTAAAGATCTCCGTGGCCGCGCGGTTCGGAGCGTTTCAATGGCGCGGCCACGTTCAAACCCTTATAACTTTTTAACCGTAGCTTTGACAAATTTATGGTTTTGGGAGTCTACTTTTACAATTTTTTACAAAATCTTGTCAAAAAAAAAAAAAATCAAGTTGAGTTTTGGGTGTCACCCCTTTTTTTGAATGGGTGGCACCCCAAAAAGAAGGGTGGCACCCGGGGCGGACCCTCCCCCCCCCCCCCCCCGCCGTCCTACGCCAATGTGTGTGAGACTCTTCCCTGATGTCGTTTGTAGCCTACTCACTAAAACCACAGATTACTAAATAGTTACTTCGCTAAAACCAACGCGGTGTTACGTTTCTTGGTGGAGGCACCAGGCGAATGGCAGTTAGTATTATATAACCTTGCCACGGTTTGAGCCGTCCTTGGTGCTGGCGGTTCCCGTCATATTTGCTCAATTATCTTAGGAGGCGCATGTGCACGCGCCGCGCCGCCTCAGCATAGCTGTTTCAATTAAGTAGATGGCGGCGTTAAAAGACCTCACGCTCCGGACCATGGCCAAAAAGCCCACCACACCAGCTTATTTAAAAAAAATATGCGACTTCAGCTATGATACAATTAAAATACTTGCTGCAAGCATTTTTGTTATTTTGCAGCTTTATTTTGTTATCTGAGCAGATGCTCGACCACACGGACAGATTTTAAGCCGCCCGTTTCCAACCATACGTGGGCCTTCGCTGCGTCGACCTTTGCCACACGCCTACGACAGACCAGGGCTCCAGAACCTTCATGCCCCGAAGGCCGTCAGTTCCTGCCTGTCTTGCTCACTACCACTCTATTGCATACATGATACATAATTATGTATAGTCTATAGTATTTGCGTATAACGGAGGCGTACTTAGTACTACATGGGCGCTGCGAGCGCGGTGCACTGGCATAGAAGCAAATAGGTACCTACTCATTTTGAAATGACTAAAGGTCAACGCTCATTAGAGCCACCCGGCACCCACTCCGCACCGCCTCGCCTCGTGCGGTTAGTATAGGGAACATTACGCAAAGCTCGACGCAGATGGCAGCATAAGCAACTACAGTAAACAAACTTTCGTAGCGCGGTTTTCAAATATTGTCATCAACAAGACAACAATATATCTATACTTATTTATATAGGCAAAACAGTTACAACAGTTGTAATTATCAATAACAATAAAAATGGTACAATGTTTCTGTTTTAGTGACTTGTTTGAGATGAGATAATGAGATCGCGCATCCAGTTTGAAGTACTAAACGAGTTGTCAAGTTGTCACTTAAATGTCATACTTGCCAAAATTCATTGTTTACTGTAGTCGGGGATACCGCCATCTGGTGGTTTAACTTGGCAGTAATCTTCCCTATTCTATAAATGGATTTGTATGGGTATGCGCTCACTACATCAACTCCGTAGCGTCACCGGATCGCCTATGTCGTAAGCCGTCCGAGCGCGCGCGCCGTCCGCGCGTTGACGGCTCGGTGGCAACTCGCTGCTTGCCGCGCGTTGACGGCTCGTCGCCAACGTGCGGGTCCGAAGCGGACCGCGCGCTGCCCGCGAATGATTCACGTCCGAGTGTTACCAGATGCACGGTAAATACCGTAAATGCACGGTAATTTTGAGCAAGACACGGTCTACGGTAATAAGCTACTACCGTGTTCTTTTCTAAGGTATTTTTAATTATTAATTACCGTGTAAATGATACTCTTATTTTTACTCAAAAATATATTATGTTCTTACGAGTAATCCTTTATTGGCAACACTGGCTGTCGCAGTTGGTGATGTCGGGGAAATCATTAACGATTTCATTACTTAGCAGGTATTAAAAGCCGGCAGAATTAAAAATATTTTAGGTAGTGTTTTTCATGAGCATACTCTCAAATACGGACACGATTAAAAAAAAAATACTTTATTTTTTTATTCGTTTAAAAGGGGTCTCAATAGAAAGGTATTATAGCCATCGTTAAGAATCAGTAACGAGCCGAGCTATTTTCATCTCAGTTTCCAAGAAAAACTGGGAAAAAGAAAACTTGCCTCCATGGAGGTGACCCATGACCCATGGTAGTGACAGTTTTTTATATTTTTAGCCAACTTACAGAAATTAAAGTAAAATAAAACGATATTTTGATTTAGTTTTATTTATTTCTTAATCAGCTTAGTCCTTATAAGCTTCATTATGTAGGAATCACTTCTTCCATATTATTTATTAGGCATTTATTTATAACTAGGTATATTTAAGGAACATACATCAGACTTCTAGAAAAAAGAAATATTTCTTTTTTTCTTTTTTAACAACCCATTTTTTGTAAGTTGTAGGAGAATCGATAAAGGTATTGATTGAAGGAACTCTGTCTTTACACACGGCACAATGTCGTAATACACAGGAGTCTGATTTGGCATTGGCAAACAACTTTTTTGGCAACTTCATCTATTGAACCGCATGGCAATAATCGCAAAAAATGCAATTTCTCGACTATAAATGACAGATTTTCATGAATAACGCACAAGCAAGTTTCACGTTTCACTACGCTTGTTTGTAAAACCCAAAAAGGTTTAAGTCTGCAAAAAGTGGCGTAGCTCATTTTGCACGGATTTTCGCCAATAAATTTTTTGTAAAGATTTCCAAGTGAATCATTTAGTAGTCTCTTTTGTTTCTTAACTTTGTTTCGTGTTATAACATCTCTTTTTCCAGCCATAAGTCGAGTATTCTCATCGTTCTCAAAAAAGTGGTTGGTTGGTGTTTGGTGTTGTTGGTGCATGGTTTTCAATCCCATTTTTTTCTGATATAATGTTGTACTACTCTAAGGCAGCGATAGCCGAGTGGAGATACCAATAGACTGCCAAGCAGAGGGTATCGGGTTCGAATCCACGGCGCGCACCAATGACTTTTCGGAGTTATGTGCGTATTGAATTATTAATTATTGCTTGTCCCGTGCCTCGGAGAGCACGTTAAGCCGTCGGTCCAGGTTGTCATGAAGATCTTTGACAGACGTTACAGGGCGTCAGTGCCTCCTTAATCAACTGACACTAGGCTAAACCATGGAATATCGCTATCCCTTCGGGTTGCGGAGGTCAGACAGGCAGTCGCTCTGTGGAAAAGCTAATATTCAACCAAATCTGGTTAGCCTAGTAAGCGGACCGCAGATTGAAACTGAGATAACGCTAAGAGGATGATGATGTTGTACTACTCTCACTTTGTGAAACGAGTCTGCTAGGCGAGAAATTTGCCAACAAGGATGAAGATGAGTCTCTGTAAGATGCTGACTGTCGGCTAGAAACAGAGGCAGATTGTAAACTTTCAACAGAACGAGATCGTATCCTTGCGACAAATGAAGCCTGCGTTCTGGAATCATAAGAAAGCTGTTTAACATCACGAGAAGGTTGTCCAGCATCAACAGTTGGTTGTCCAATATTATCTGGCGGTTGTCCAACTTCGTCATCGCTGGAAGGGGGTGAGTCATCACGTAGACGATCCAATAATCTCTCCCTACATTTTTTATTTTCTCTGCAGTTTTTTGCCTCTTGCGCCATTCTCTTCTTTGTTTTCTTTCTGTCATTTTATTAATTGGTAAAATTTTATTTTCTTCTTTTCGTTATCTGCAACGTTCTCTTTCTTTAGCTTTAGCCTCTTCGTTGAGTTCTGGATCGGACTTAATTTTTCTCGACGTCACCTCTCACATTCTTTTTTTTGGCTTCGTATCTCATCTTGATTTATCTTTGAGGGTGACCATGATGACCTAGCAACAAAAAGAAATAGTTATTGACAAAAAAAAACAATTCTATACAAAAAGCTTACAAAATTTGTCACTGCCATGGATAATACGTCACCTCCATGGATCCACGGAATCCACGTGGGTGACTTCCATGGAGGTGACTTTTTGGAATTTAAACCGTTTTTTCATAACCTCAAATTCGTTGTAGCAAAAAGCTGAGAAACACCCTGATTGCTGCTACAATAGTACATCATTTTGCAATATCTGATAGATAATTGTTAAATTAACTCTTATTGATATGCTACCCACAAAAGTGACTGCAATTGCTTGCTAATTTTAAAAAAATCTTACCTCATGAGTCCGTGCTCCAAACGTTGTAACACCCATAGATTTAGGATTTTTTTCGCTATGGTAACACCACAGTGACAAACTGTCAAAAACTTATAAGATGGCGTTGACACTGACGTTTGTTGTCATTAAATTACGGTGCTTACCCTTTGAGAAAAGAATATAATATGGAGTGGACAAATAGTACATATGGATACTTTACATTATAGAAATATATATGAAATCGACATAAAGCCACCAAACATAGTGTTGTCTCGTTTTTACTTAGCGATATCTCTGTTAGAAAAAAGAGATAGCCATAGGTTACTGAATACACTGATCATAGTGATTTTTTATCAGAAATGTCAATCGTGCCAGTGTCGCCATATTATTTTCAAGGTGTTTTTGGTACATCTGCTGTCAAATCGTTGTGTATCGAACATAATAATTTTGATTTTGTGCATAAATATGTCTAAAAACCAGATGAAACAGTGCTTCAGGCTTTCCTAGAGATCGTAAAATCATGCCTAAGTGTTGATTTGAACTGTGCAGTGCAAGATAAAGCTATAATCAACACAGATGTACTCTTCACAAGTAAGTAAGAAGTCATGATTTATATTGTTGAATAGGATTAGTATTTGTACAAAATATTGTTACAAGAGGTTATTTTTATAGTAAATTGAACAGGTTTTAGCTTCGTTATGGCCTAAATGTTGTTATTTTCGTAGTTTGGAATTTTCCATATTTACGTATTAGAGGTTAGAAGTGATGTTACTGCTAATGTCGATATGGGTTATCGATATATCCGTAATGTATAGATACTTCCACAAACGATAACATTGTTAAAAATATCTCGCGTCTGTAAACGGAAATAAATGAGACATGCCACCAATTTTGTCTGTACCTAGTAAAGGAAAAGCGATATTTGACTAACTTACTTCACTTAGCCCTGATTACATAAAACCCAAAACCGCTGCATCCTGCTCTATGTTCAGGAAAATGAGCAGTTAAAATAATAATATTATGTTTTTTGCCAACAGATAACATGAACAGCAACTGTATGCGAGAATTCCTAGCAATGAAACGTTGAAGAAAATAATTTTATTTATAAACAAGAGGACGCCCGCTGCTACACCTGCACATTTTTTCGACTGTTTCTGTCCGATCCCGTGGGAATTTGAAGAAAGTCCTTAGTGCACTCCTGCGATCCCCAAAGAACATACATGCCAAATTTTAGCTTCCTGCACCTTATAATTTTGGCTGTAGCTTATCTGTCAAGCAGTCAGTAACGCAAGGATTTTATATATTATACAGATAAAAAACAAATAAATAACATGTATTAATCAATTATGACTTTTCTTACCCCCTTATGATATTTCAGTGTAGCTGTGTGTTTCATTACGGTATGTATGGTGCAAATCAGAAATCGCCGACATAAGGCCGGCGCGCACTGACGTCGCGGCATGGCAAAGGATTTTATTACTGATCAAGTCATTTTCATTCTTATTTCAATGAGTTTAGAATTCATATTACTTTATTTCGATACAATCGTACCGCATCCTGCCGTGGCATGCCGCGGGAGGTCGGGACGCGTCGCGGCACGTCGCGGCATCGGCGGCATACTTGGACGCCACGGCATGCCATGGCGTCTTGCAGTGTGCCACGACGTAATCAGTAGGTAAATAAGTTCCTGAATTCACCGTTAGTAAATCTTACTCTCATAAATAATGTATCTAGAATTGTTTTCTCTTCGACATATCAGTTTGTATTTGTCGTTCTTCATCTTCAGCAAGAAGTGCTATTGATACTAAATTCCAGTCAATTGGGCGCCTCAGTATGACGGCATGCCGCGGCATGCTGCGACGTGCCGAAGCGTCCTTCGGGCTAACGAAACATGCCGTTCCGCGCCGTGCCATGCCATGCCGTCAGTCGGCGCCGGCCATTAGCTATCCGGATAGCCAAGCCGAAGTGGCAGTGGGCAGGGGACATAGCTCGAAGAAGCGATGGCCGTTGGGGCAGAAGGGTTCTGGAATGGCGGCCACGTACCGGACGACGCAGCAGAGGTAGGCCCCCCGCAAGGTGGACCGACGATCTAGTCAAGATCGCGGGAGGCGGTTGGATGAGGGCGGTTCAAGACCGGTCTGTGTGGAGAACCTTGGGGGAGGCCTATGTCCAGCAGTGGACGTCGTTTGGCTGATATGATGATGATGATGTATGGTGCCATTCATGTCCGGTACTTTCATTCACAGCGACACAGTATCGATATTGGCTACCAGATAATATTTTGTTATATGATACAAGGGACGTTTTTGCTTTACCATGTTCGCCCGCATTTGCATTATGGAATAAACTAATTTGGCAAAAGATCTAAAGTAACTTACTATAAATATCAATTTACATATTTTTTCTAAATCTACAGTAATGTATTATTTACCTCTAACCGGCTCAATGTCGATATCTTAATATATAAAATCCTTGCGTTACTGACTGACTGACAGACACGCTACAGCCGAAACTATTGGGCACAGGAAGCTGAAATTTGGCAAGTATGTTCCTTGGGGACCGTAGGGGTGCACTAAGAAGGGATTTTCCGAAATTCCCACGGGTTCGGCCAAAACGGGTTAACTAAAAAAAAATGCAGGCGTAGCTGCTGGCGTCCTCTAGTCAAATGGTCCAACCCAACGGCAGTAATTTTATTTTCCACATCATTTCGTAGGTATGCACGCTAATTTCGTAGGTACGTCCAATCCATGTTATTCACAGATCTGTGGTTTATTACTAGAAAAAGTAAGAACCCTTCAAAAACTTAAAAAAAATAGTTTTCTTTTTCATTTTTTAGCAACACAAATCGCATTTGCTAGTACGTTAGCTTTAACCATTTCGACTTCTTACTGAACCGAGACAACAGTGATTTTAGCGCTGGTATGAACGCTCTCATCGCAAGCTTTTAAAAGTGCTTACGCCAGAGTTCAACGCAATCGTTTTTTAAATCCTCGTGCGAATGATGGCTAAAAGTGCTATACTTTGTCGATAACAAAAAAACTTGTCGATATATGCTTTGAGTTGCCTAATATGCGCCCAACCCTAATGGACGCCATTTTATTTGCATACGTTTCGTAGGTATGCACGCTAACTTCGTAGGTACGTCCAATCCATGTTATTCACACATCTATGTGCTTACCGATGCGTTTCGTTTCGCCTTTCGGCTGCATTCAGAAAGTTTACCCACGGCAGTGACATGGAGTCCATGCACAAATGTTAATAAATGTGTACAAATATTTAGTTTATCTTAAATTTTAGTATTCAATATTTTTTTGAAAGTTTATTTTGTGTATTATTTGGAAGTGATACAAAATAGTTAACAAATATGAAAGAAAAATACTTATGATAGTCTGTGTATTCGAAAATAGATCTTGCACACGGCATGGAGGTGACTTTTTCATCACTTGGTTTGTCGCAGTTTTAATAAATATTTACATTCGCAAATTATTCGTTAAAATCCGATTAGTGTTAACTACTACAAAGATTCTAAAATAAGATTAAAGTATTTAACACAAATATTTAGTTTTTTAGTATCAATGCACAAAAAATAATCGCTAAAATGAGAATGATCCATACCTTATGTTAAAATTTGTAGTTAGTAGGTGTATTCATAGACGAAAGTTTAGTATCTAGTTGTGTGTGGTCATTGCCTCATTGCATTACTTGAAAAAGTTAATTGATATAAAATAGAGTGCCACAATTCAACGTTTGTAAAATTTGGCATTACGAAACAGACGTGTAGACCTAGTGCCAATTGTTAACAGACTATTCGATAATTCGTGGACCAAGCGACGTACACTCGTTGACCGCGCGGCGTTCAGGCGTCATGAAGTTATAGATAAACATGGAGACCGCACTCCGAATACCTACTTGAAGCTCAAATGATGTATCGCTATCTCGCTCACTGTGGTCATACCATCTCTTTTCAACCAACCACTGCCATATTGACAAGATTTACTTGACATATGGTGGCCAATGTTGCCACATTACCAAATCCTTAGGAAATGGGATTATAATTCACTGTCTCGCCAACCATGATTATAAGCGTTCGAGACCTACAATATTGGGAGTTTTAACAAGTGATTGGATTTCAACTCTTGATTTAAATACACATTAATTGACCGTGTAAACTTCTGATTTGCTTAATATGTCGGCTCTTTTTAAGAGCTTACTCGGAGATTTTAATAAGAAGATAGCAATACTAAATCCACGCTAAAATGAGAGGTCAGACCACAGAGAGTGAGATAGAGAAATGTAGGTATTTGACTCAAGACTTTGTTCCAGCTGTGGCCTCCATGTTTATCTATACCTTCATGTCAGGCGTTGACGGCGCGCGGTCCACTGGTTGACCGCGCGACGTCCACTCGTCACTGTTGCCAGATGGGGGGGATTCCCCCCAAATTTGGGGGTATTTTCAGACCACGGGGGGATTTTTTGGGGGACAAATCCTTTGGGGGGTTCTGCGGGGGGAAAAAAATTAGCTTGGAGGTAATTGGAGGATTTTTTTAAAAAAGTTTTATACGTGAACAAACTACTCACTACTTAATTAGAATGCACCATAGAAACGCACACAAACACACACACTAGCACACAATACTGCGGCGCACTAGAAGACCGTCTGCAATGATGTTGACTCAGTGGTACAAGAGTGGAATGCGTTACATCGAACAGCCTGGAAATCCACACAAAATACCGAAGAGTTCTGGGTTGAAGTGTATGGCTTCAAAAATGCAGTCGGTGGTAGAAGTTACGGACATGTAAGCAAATTGACATTAGCAATTTTGTCGTTGCCTTTTTCTAACGCGGTAGTGGAAAGAGCCTTCTCGCAAGTTGCGATTATTAAAGACAAACTGAGAAACAGATTAGCCATCAACACGGCCGAATCCATTTTGAGAATAAGATATTCAATGCCGAAAGGATGTGTTAATTTTAAACCAACTTCAAAGATTCTCAAGATATTTAACTCGGAGAAAATGTATGGAACTGCAAACGACGCAAGTGGATATGCTGATACAGTCATGGAAGCAATTGCTGAATTTTGAAAAAAAATTGCTGTTTTTTTCTCAAAACACTAACATTTTGGGGGGATTTCGGGTGAGATTTGGGGAGAATGCTAGATCATCATCTGGCAACACTGCCACTCGTGGACGCCGTGCGGAGTGGGTGCCGGGTGGCTCTAATGAGCGTTGACCTTTAGTATTAAGACATACAATTCAAGTCGAATATTTTTCATCATTTTGATCAAATATCTCATCATATTGATGTTATGAAGTCAGCCAGTTGTGTCTATCCGGTTTAGGTCGGCAAAAGACGTTGAGTGGTGTTCCGCAGCACTCGGCTTTTGGTCCGGTCCCTGTGGAATATGTATAAGAATAAGAACATAAAAGACTCGGTGCTTCGAGATACGCTGCTTTCTGACGAATATCGTCTATTACGTCGGCGACACTCTCGCCACTGCGACAGTTATGACGAAATCGATGAAATGTCACAGATCTCAGGTGATTAACCTGGTTCTTCTTCAAGTCGCTTCAACCGCCTTTTGTCCTCAACCGCCAAGGTGAAATCGTGCCACTTTAGACGTACTGTACGACAGTGTCGTATACTGTACGTCTAATACCACAAAAACTGACACTGACAGTGACAGAGAATGGGTTTTATTATAAAAACCATTCCGGCCCTTGGCGATATAAAACTTTTATATCGCCAAGGTCCGGTCGTGGTATATAATTTTATTATGGTTGAAACTTGAAGGCCTTCTACATGTTCATAAACAATAGAGGTGGCGTGTTCTACGACCAGCTGGAACCTCTTCATGGCCATCCTGAGGGTGAAAATTAGGTCCATAGTTTGAAGTTATTCATCTCTGATTTCATTTTATGTAATTGTGTCCCAGATAGCAATAAACTAGCAAGTTTAAATCAACCTTCCTAGTTTCACTGTGACAAACGTGCATGAAGTGTTTTTCAAAGGATTTGGATGACGACGAGCACAGGTTGGTGGTCGGTCGACCTCCTATAAATACAGCAGGAGGTGCTCGACAACCAGCTGTTGTCGGACCACCAACCTGTGCTCGTCGTGAACTGAAAACTTGCTGCAAGTTTGGCAAGTTTATATTGTTATCTGGGGTATATAATTATTACGTTTATGTATTTTTATTATGATATATATTTTATGTAAGTAGGTATGCATAATTAGTAGGTACCCCAATAATTGCAATTCAATAATTAGTAATTTTTCGTTACCTACTTCATATAATATAATTATTTCTTATCTCTCTGCACCACTCAAGGTAGACTGGTAGATACTTAATGCCCTTGGCATTAAGTCCACCAATAAAATCTGCGTATATGAAGAATAAATAAATAAACAAACTATGTTTAAAAAATTGTTTTATTATAGTGATCAAATAATTCTTTATCTGACAAGCTTTCTAAATATTCTTTGTACTTAGAAATGTAGTGTCTTTTCATAACAGTCACAGCACGACTGTACTGTGTTTTTTCAATTGGTTGCAATGATTCCCAAGTAATATTATTAGCTTCGTCGGTTGCTTTGAGCAATTGAAACAGTTCTTGGCCTGTTCTGAAAATAATATAAAAGAATATTTAGCAAGTGACATGTGACATTACAAAACTGAAGGCACTAATCTTTCTCCAAAATTAGTTGTGATTATTGGCCACCCTATTCGCTTAAATTAATCATACATAGAAAAATAAATATAAAATACCTTACATTTAATACAAAGTAATCAAACAAAAATCTTAATTAAAATGCCTTATAATCCAGACGTCCAACTTAACCTAATATAAATGGGTTGCGAACTTGCGACTGTGCAATGTATTGTATTATTATACCATATAATCATATGTGAAATCGTAATTCGGTAATTTTTACTTCCTCCCATTCCATATTCGGATCATCGTATTTTGCCCAAAATTTCTGCCATATGAATGGATTTAATCTGAAGTATTTCGTATGCATTGCATTCTTTGGTCGAGTGTTTCTGAAAATACCAATGTTCTGGCGACTGCAGTCTTAAGTCTGATAATGCAGTCTTAAGTCGTTCGCCGAAGTTTCTGTTCGGCACAATTATAGTCGTGTTAGTAGCTTCCCCTTCATTGAAAGCTTGGTTTTGACGACAAGGACAAGTTTCCGATTTTCTCGCTTAGTTTTTGAACCTCTTCCTGCAGCGTCGAGTCTGTTCGGCTGTAGAAGTTTTTCATGTTCATCTCCATTGTCATATTGTGACTTTGTTGAGCTGTTCTCTTTCCTCAGTGAATTTGTTGAGCTGTTCTCTTCCCTCATGTATGTTTTCTCTGGCTCTAGAAGCGCCTCGAACCATGCCATCGTCTCTTGCTGTTCGTGGCTCGCTTTCATTTCGTAATAGAGAATTTGCCCTTTCGGCACTTCCAGTGTCACCTTGGTTTTTCCTTTGATCAACTCCCAATAAATGAACGACGCATTGCGCCAGTATTTTATCACTTCTGGTGAGAATTTCTTTACATGTAATGCGATTAGGGCCGATAGTAATGTACTTACTATTCCAAAAGGCACTGAATACATGTAATTTGGCTACATTTGTGCTCTTGGGATTTAATAGTTGTCCAAGTTTCGAATTATAGTCCCAGTTTTTGGGAGCGAGTTCCAAGTCGTCGTCGATTTGCGTCTCGTTGTCGCTGGCTGGCGGCGAGTCGATTTGACTGTAAATTCAAATCCAATCTTCGAACACGAACCTTATGTGGGTGTAATATTACACCTCTGCCTACCCCATCGGGGATAAAGGCAAGAGTTTATAAAAAAAAATATAGCAATAAATAGGCAATGATTGTTATTAGTAAAAAATACAACTACCGCGCTAGGAATAAATGCTGTGTTGCGGGGTCTTCACAAACCTGCAACCAACGGATACAATGGACACCCAGACCCGGAAAAACAATTTATGGATCACACAAAAGTGTTGTCTCGTATGGGATTTGAACCCATCACACGCGACGTAGTGTCAAGCGGCGTGGCCACCGCTTAAATCACTACGCCAACAGCGATTCTTTATTGTTGAACAAGGTCTTCCTCCAAGATAATTATACTTACTTATACATTATAGGATTTATCGATTTATTTGTGATATAATTGAAATCGTCCTGTAGATTAGTTGTATAAGTGTAGAGATATATTTTACGATAACAAATCCTTTATCTAGTAGCAAGTTTAGAGTTGTGGTTTATACTTACTTTATAGTAGGCGGCGCCGGTTCTATTAAAATTGTACGTACTGATTCACTATATTCATCTACTGCTCCTATTTCATTTTCAATTGGTTCCTCTTCATGTGTTTCCCTGGGAAGTTATTTATGACTTAGTAAATATAAAAACGTTATTTTCAATTATAATATAAAATAAATAATTTAGAAATAATAACAATAACTGGGAATTTTTTTTTTAAAGTAATGTCTAAAAAAGACTGAAAAAAGAATACACAATTAAAATCGATTTACATCTATACTAATAATATAAAGGTGAAGAGTTTGTTTGTTTGAATGTGCTAATCTCAGGAACTACTGGTCCGATTTTAAAAATTCCTTCAATGTTAGATAGCCCTTAGAATAGATTTGCAATTGGTCTCGCTTGCTACTAAAACTGACAGTTATCTGTGGGGAGCGGCAATAGATAAATTGGTTGCCGGCGATCATGTACCCACAAGGAGCAGTTGTAGCGTGAGCCAATGGTGCACGTTTTGTCGAGGGAAACGGAGCAAAGTGTTTGAAACTTTTGCAACATTTAGATTTAGAAACCTACATAGGCATATGTGTTTCAGCGTTTGATTCTTCAGCGTCTAAAGTAATTTGTTCAGTAGTTTCTTCTATTTGTTCAGTTTGGTCTACCTCATTTACATGAAGATTATCATCTACATTTTCTTCAGGTTCCTTATTACTAATACTTATTTTGGAAGGTGTATCTTCTGTTGGCCTGCAACAATAAAGAAAAAGTTAAAGTGGAGATACTAGATACTTGACATATGCCTGGCGTTGGGTTACGTACATAAATACAATAGAGTAATATATGGTAGCCGAAACGACAACAAATATCTAAGTATCATAATTGTAGTTATTACAAAATAAATATTATTTCTTATACCCATTTAAGAGGCGCCAGAGGCGCGACCCTTGCAACTTTAAAATTGCGAAGTTTTCGCCGTGCTAGGATAACGTCTGTCTCTTTGAGACTGATCTTCAGACCTAATTTTTGACAGGATTCGTTAAAGCTAGACATGAGCAGCATGCGGGTTTTGAGATTCTGCCACGTAACACAAATCATCTCCATACATAATCTTGGTGAATACTGTGTACACTTTCGTGCGGGCCTTGCATCTAGCCACATTGACCACGGTCCGTGCGAAAACGAACTCGGATGCCTTCAAAGGCAAATTGTCGATCGAATTTGGTTCAAAGCGCACCATGTTCGTGGTCCGTTCCGAACCAAGTTCGATCGTCTGTGAATACTTTAAGACTTTCCGTACGACAACTGTGAAAAACAATGCAGTGTGGGAGCAAGAATGCATCCTTGCTTAACTCCACAGATAACGAAAAAGTCAAACAGTTCGTTTTCGACTGCAACTTTGATATAGATTAAGACTTTTCAGGACTTGTACTTTATTCCACATAAGTTCAAAGAGCATCCGTATTCTCGCATACCACTCTCTGTACCCTCCTCATCACAGCTGTACTTTAGCTGTGATGAGGGGGAGCTTTCACTGGTTATAAACTCAATGCCAACCTAGAGCTCATTCTGCTGTTGTCTAAGAGTACCTGCAACTTCGTCACATGAAAATTGTTCATCCAGCTTCGTACCGATGGGGAGTTGAGGAGATTGGTCCTTGTAAACAGATTGTATAAGTATTTATTTTTTTATTGTCATTGGGTTTAAAAGACACATTACACAGTAACTATTATCTTACATAACTCACTGTAGAACTACCCCAAACTAGTTGGTGCCAATTTTAGTTTTTATGTGTTTTTAAACTCAGAGTTGTGATGTTGCCGTCTAAAACCTGAATGAATAGTGTCTTCCACAATAAACTAAGCAGTGAATTACCGTTTGTTTTTATGCTGCCAACTCCATGTCTGCCCAAGACTTTAAATTATGCTTTGTTGTCTTGTCATACTCTGGCATTGAAATGCTCTAGCAAAATAATTTGTTCTCAGAAACTCTATCAATCTGTTATAGTAGGTGATCTATATTAAGGCAGCTATTTTATAGCACCTTTTCAAGCCGAGCCGACTATGGAAAGCCATGCTTCCTTCAACATTGCTGCTTTGTCACTTTGGGTGTTACTGTATTCCCCCTGTCCACCCAGTGCAGAGAAAAATTACCACAATATCATACATCGCCCCACAGGCATTTATGTGCAGGCTGCAGACAAAGCTTGCTCTGCATCAAACCAAACCTCTCAAGTTCAGCCCTTCACTCACAGTGCAACTTAACACTTTCATGGACAGTAAACAAGACACAATTGAAGTTTTATTGTTATCACGCCTATAGGCGTTTACTATCCATGAAAGTGTTAATGCAATTTGGAATAATTTTTTTAAAGCGGTCAAGTTTAAACAAACAGCACCTAATCAATCATAGAAGCAGATGACTGTTGTTGCTAATAATAATAATAATAACATAGCCCATTTATTTCCAATCATTCAATATTACATTGCATGCATTTTAAAAATAACAATCATAATCATATAATAAATATTCATTAAAATCACTGATGTCAAATTCCATATATTCAATTAACTTATTTATTATATTTTTACTTTTTTTTTTTTTATGTCAGATGTCATTGATTGGAACCCCTTCACGGGTAAAGGCCTCCTCCAGCTCTTTCCAAACCTCTCTATTCATTGCTTTCTTTCTCCAGTCACTTCCTGCTACAACTTTGATCTCATCTAACCACCTTTTTCTTGGTTGACCACATCTTCTTTTTCTTGTTGGTCCTTCCCATAGTGTAGTCTCTAACGTTCATCTTTTGTCAATATATCTTGATATATGTCCTGTCCACCGCCATTTTTGTTTTAGAGGGTAGAGTAAGACATCTAATATTTTTGTCCTGTTGTTGCTAGTGTTAGTCTAAATAAAATTACACACTACCTTAATTTTTACCTTTATTTTTCGGTAAGACCTTAGTTTTAACCAAAATTGACAATTCTAGGTCAACCCTAAGTATTGGTTTTGGGTCAAAAACCTATATGGTAGTTCCCGTTGAACTAGAATCACAAAATTGGGCCAAAAGCAGGGTCTTACAGCACAAATAAAGGAGAAATTACAAAAAAAAAAAGGTAATATTAAAGGGTGTCCCCATACATACATAGTAGACTCCATTTAAGATAGTCCTCTAAGTTGTATGGGCGCTGATACAGATTTAGAGGACTAGTGTAAGTAGCACCAACCTCAAATAAGTTAAAATGCGTACAGAACCCTTGTTGCACGGGTCAGACTCGCACTTGCCCGAGTTTTTTATTATTATAATTTGTATTAAGTTTAGAGAAAACTGTTTTTATTCCTTGCACATGCAATGAATATAGGCACTTTAAATAGGTGAAACCACAAAGCAGTAAATTCAAAATATATAAAATGAGACCTTTACCTGTCTAACTTTACTTTCATAAATAGTTCTGCATTTTTCAACTGACTGAAAATATTTGCTTTATACTTTTCTTGGCATTCCTTGAACTTCTTGTAAAATTGTTCCTTTTCCGATTCATTGAGGGATAGCCATGACTTTGTTGCTTCCACCAATACATTTTCAAACTGTAAAAATAAAATTGATTTTGAAATATATTCAATTTACAAAACTATAGTAGGTACAAGAACAATAAAACACTAACAATAATTTTCAAACTTGTGACTTTATTATTACTGTAGTACAGGTGCACATCCATAATCTCATGTAATGTCACCTACAATCAACGAGCTAACAAAATCATGAACATTCAACTAAAAACTCCTTGGATGAATGTCTGCTTGGGAGTCGTCAGGTCACGTCGGAGTCCTTCGGGTGGCCTGTAAAATCCAACACCAGAGATGGCCCGACGCTCATACGAAAAGAAGAAGAACTATAACTATAGGGCTCCAGCAGGCTCCAGTTTACCTTAGTTTCTGTCGAGCGTTTTCTATTAGCGTACAATTTTAAATAAAATGAAAGTACATTTGTAGGTATTCCTTCTTTTTCTGGTTTAGGTTTCATTTTAGTAAAGAAAATTTGATTTCAGTAAAAAACGTTTTGTTGTGTAATTTTATAAACAATAAACACTAATGTCTAGCTAGCTACTCATTTTTTTTTCTTCTCTCCCGTTCCAGTCGAGAGTATTTGGCTCGCACTTTGTGCATTCGCCAGTTTCAAGTATATTTGTAATAGACGTTGTAAGTAATGGGGCTTTATATATTTCAGGGTCGTATTAGTTTTTATTTTGTGGTTAAGGTAGGGAAACTTTTACCGTATAAATTTATAAATCGGAATTTGGGAAAAGGATCAGAAAAGTAGGATAATAATAACAAATTAAGTACAAATATAAATATGAGTAGGAAGGAAATCAACCTATGTCTACAACAAAAGACTTATTTTCACATACTTATTTACACTTGAATATTGTTACTATAAATATAATCAGAAAGTATATTATAAATGGAAGGGATACAAGCAAATATAAGACATTTAATGGAGGATGGGAAAGGGACGCGTAATGAAATTAAGCTATTTAAAAAGGAAGTACGATCATATTTAGGACAAGAAAAGAATATATGGTCCAAATCTCCAGAGTCATTACCACATTCACATTGTGGACTATCTATTATATGAAAACGTGCAAGATGGGCTGGACAAGTAGTATGTCCTAAACGTATTCTTATTAAAATTGTTGTTGCAATTTTGCCAAGCTTTATAACAGAGAACCAGGGCTTACAGCGAATTTCCGGCTGTATACTAAAGTAGTGTTTGCCTTTAAATTTGCTGCTTTCTGACCAAAGTTGGTTCCAGGAATTAGCTAGGTAACGTCTGGGAAGAACAGTCAAGTCCTGTATATAATTCTTAAAAGGAAATTTGTCCCCACACAATACAGCCTCATTTGCAAGCTTATCAGCTTTTTCGTTGCCACTAATACCGCAATGGCTCGGAATCCAGACAAGAATTATAGAAATATCTTTCGCAACACATTCGTATAGTTTTCGTCTAATATCTGCAATAAGAGGAAATAGCGGTTTTGACTTAAATGGATATTTCAGTATTGCTCGTAAGGCGCTCATAGAGTCTGTTAAAATTAAACTATTTTTAAGTTTTAGAAGTAGAATGTATTCTACAGCTTTAAGAATGCCAAGGCATTCGCCGGTAAATACTGTTGTCTCTGGAGGGCATTTAACTTTCTGAACAATGTTGAATTGAGCATGATAAATTCCTACACCCACATAATCATCAATGTTTTTTTTAGACGCATCAGTGAAAATATGTTGCGATTTAGGCCAATTTTCTTCCACGATGGAATTAAAATAGGTGTCAGCATTTTTTTTGTCAATGTCTATAATGTATTTTACATTCGGTTTATAGACCAAAGCTTCATATTCACAATTAAATAAGTCAAGCTTCGGAGATCGGTGTGTAGGGGCAGTAAACGATTTGAAATTGATGTAACTTTTAAGTAAGCAAGGGAGCGATTTGTGAGTCCAGTAATTTGAAGAATCTATGGTATCGACAAGAATTTGCAGTTTATCAATTAAAAGGCTATTAGAAAATTGGAGAGCTCGAAAAAATTGCCGATCGGCTAAAAATTGGCGTCTTAAACTAAGCGGAGGTTCATTACATTCAACTTGTAATGCGTTTATAGGGCTGGATTTCATTGCTCCTGTAATTATTCTCAATGCCCTTGATTGGATAGAATCCAATTTCTTAAGACCAGCCATACCACAAGGCTCCAATATGAAAATTCCATAATCTAGAATACTTCTTATCAGAGCATTATAAAGAAGCTTCAAGGAAAACGGATGAGCACCCCACCAAACACCCGAGAGACATCTCATTAAATTAAGAAGTTTCTCACATTTATTTACGGTATAATCACAATGAGGAACACCTGTAAGTTTCGAGTCCAAAATAACACCCAAAAATTTTACCTGATTTTTAACAGGTATTTTATTATTTTCAAAATCAATAGCTATTGGAGGTTGGATTCGTTGACGTGAAAAGAAGACCAAAGAACTCTTAATTGGTGATATGTGAAGGCCATTTCTATACATCCAGACTTTTAAATAATCTAAAGAATTTGATAAATTTTTACAGAGTGAACTTGGTGATTTTCCCACGGTATACAGAACGATATCGTCAGCGTATTGCAGTATAGAAGATGAATTTTGAAGGGAATTTTCTAAATCAAATGTATATAAGTTGAATAATAAAGGGCTGAGAACTGATCCCTGAGGAAGACCTTTCCATAAAATTCTACTCTGGTCGTTTGCTTGATAGATTTGGTCTAATTGAATTTTCCTACCAGACAGAAGATTTATAATAAAACAAGAGAGTATTTCAGGGATTGCAAGCTTATCTAATTTTTCTTTAAGGACATTCAAAAGTACACTGTCGTACGCCGATTCTAAATCCAAAAATAAAGCTAGAACAGATTCATTTTTAGTAAACGCCATTCTTATATCTGTTATAATTGTAGCCACACTATCCAGTGTACTTCTGCCTTTCCTGAATCCAAATTGTGATTCAGGCAAAATATGTCGGTTTTCAATTAGCCATTCAAGACGAGTTTTAACTAAATTCTCAGCTACTTTTGTTATGACTGGTGATAAGGCTATAGGGCGATAAGAAGTTGATTCAGTTGGTAATTTGCCAGGTTTTAGTATAGGTATAATGGTTTGAGATTTCCAAGATGGAGGAATACTACCTAAAAACATTACATTATTTATTAGGTCTAAATAATACTGTAGTGATGATTGACTCAGGTTGGTTAAAAACGAATAGGGGATGCCATCTTCACCTGGTGCTGAATCTTTTACTGTGGATAAAACACCCTGTAACTCTTCCATTGTGAATGAGGAATTAAGAAAATTTTTACCATGGGAGACAGAAGAAGGAATATTGTTATGGACGAGTTCTGATTGTGGAACTGATGGAGGCGCTAGACTATTTAAGAATGAGTTGCTGATATTAAGAGGTATGCCAGGAACATGTGAATCAGAAGTACCATTTCTAAATTTTCTTATGTTTTGCCAAACTATAGAAGGTTTGATATGGGGAGAGATGGAAAGGCAGAAATTTCTCCAACCTTGAAGTTTTTTGTCTTTCAATAATTTACGTGTTTTAGCTATTGCATCACACACTAGTTTAAAATTAACCTCTGTCATATTATTGTTATACCGTTTCTCAGCTGTTTTCCTCTCTTTAATTATTTGAGTACATTCTTCATCCCACCAAGGAGGAGAAGGAATGAAACGATTGGCTGATTTCTTTAATGGGAATGTTTCATCAGCAGCTTGTATGATGGCATTAACAAACACATTAGTACAATCAATTACATTATCAGAAATATCACTCTGTAAATTAGAAAGGTTTTGTTGAACTGCAAATTTGAATTTATCCCATAATTTGTCATTAGTCAGTTTATACTTTATACGCGGTTTTCTCGGTAAATTAGGAGAGCTGTGTAAATTTTTTATAGGAAAAGTGATATAAATGGGGAAGTGGTCACTTCCATAAGTCGACAACAGGGTACGCCATGTTAGACATGAAGCCAAATTTGGTGTGCAAACTGACAGATCTATTGCACTAACATTTTCATTTGGACCAGAACGCCGAGTCAGAGAACCTGAATTTATTATACAGATATTCTGAGCGTCAAATATATCTAATAGTGTGTCACCACAGTGAGAAGAATAACTGCAACCCCAAGAAGTATGATGGCAGTTAAAATCGCCCAAGATCAAGAAAGGGCGAGGGAGGAGGGATATAAGATTGGTAAGTTGTTGAAGGGCAGAAGAAGAAGGAGTAGGAATGTATATAGAAACAACACAAATATTATTTATTTGTGCTGCTACTACAGAAAAATCATTATATACAGGAAGGGGTATATGACCATAAGAGATGGAATTTCTGATGAGTAGGGCGGCACCACCATAGCCATCAGACCTATCATCTCGTAGACAAGAAAAGCCGTGTATTTTAAAAAATGAACCGGGTTTTAACCAGGTTTCTGATAGTGCAAATAAGCAAGCTTGGTATTTATTTATTAAGTGAATAATTTCACTTTTTTTTGATACAGCGCTTCTACAGTTCCACTGTAGAACGTTTTGAATTTGAACTGTCATTATTAACAGCTTTTGAAGACAGGTACATATTAACTAGTGGGGCAACGTCGGGCGGTAATTTAATGTTGGATTGAGTTAAAGTTTGAATAAGGATTGCAATTATTTCTGATGTAGACATTATTGAAGGATCTTTCAATTTTGTGTTTAAGGCGCTGCCATTCTGAGAATTAGGAATGCTAAACTCGTTAATTATGTTTTGGTGAGCTTGTCGGTCATAACCTTTACCTGGTTGGGGAGGGAGTCGACGGTTGGCAAAAACAGTTTTTTTATGTGAACTATGATATGGTGAGACTTCGGTATGTGATGAATGTGCTGATCGAGTATGTGTTTTACTGAAATTGGGGCTAGCGACACGAGTATTTGTAACTTCAGCATAAGATTTAGAGACAGTAGGTACCAATTTAGCTGCTTCACCATAGGAAATGCTTTTTTCTGCCATGGTAATTTTAATTTGTTTTTGGCGCAGAAATTCAGGGCATGATTTAGACGTAGCAAAATGATAACCTGAACAATTACAACAATAAATATACTCATCATCAACGTCACATGAATCGCCAGAATGATCCTGACCACACTTAAAACATTTTGATTTCGAACGACATTGAACCTTAGTATGACCAAAGCGACAGCAATTGTAACATTGGATAGTAGGATATACATAGAGCTCTGTCGGCAATGAATTGTAACAAATGAAAATTCGAGGGGGCAAGATCTGACCATCTAGTGTAATCACAATACTCTGTGTTGGTTTCCATACAGGTGAACCATCTACAATAGATTTATAATTTATTCTTCTAACTTTTAATATTTTACCACACTCATTTGGCACTGAAGCATTTTCAATTATTTCTTCAGGTGACCAATCAGATGGAACGCCGCGCACAAGACACATTCTTGTTATTTGAAATGTTGGTATGAATGCTTTTAGATTGTTTTCTGTCAGTATTATGCTATTACTAATAAATGAATTGGCTTCCCGATAGTCTGAGAATGCCATCGAAATTCTGTTTCGCCCTATTTTTTTAATAGACCCATCGACAATGTTGCGAATGGTATTTCTTTTAAGGAACCGCCCAAACGCGACTGGATGGAGAGTAGTGCCATCATCAGGTGTCTTTGTTTCTTTTTGAACATGGACAACAAATGGAGCGATATCGGTAGGCTGGTATTGGATCCTGGATATGCCAGAGGTAAAACCCTGGGGACCTGGACCATTAGTTGTTGTCATAGATTTATTTGTAACAATATTATTATTATCAACCGATATAAATGTTTCGTTACTTGCAGTAGTAGCAGAGTCACTATTTTCGCTGTCAGCACAGCGACAGCCGGTTTTGCCGTCAACAGCCTGAGCGTGCTTCCGTTTTTTCTTATTACAAGTTTTGCAAATATTAATCCTATTTCTTTTGCGTCCGTTTCGTTGTGCAACAGAATTATCTGTATCCATGCCAGACTCATTAGATAAAACCGAAGGAACAGTTACAAAACTTACAGCCGGGGGAGCTATTTCCCCCGGATACGTCAGGTCAGGCGGCTTATTCATAATAATTTACAAAAAAAAACTTACCTAAACTGCAAAATGTACACTTAAACTACTAGAAATACACTAAATACTAATAATATTTACACAAAGATACTAATCTGATCCACAAATGTACAAAAAATTAAATTTAAAATTTTTAACAAGAAAAAATGCCACCGTTCAACTCGAAGTTTCCCGCGCTTTTTCTAGCTACTCATTCGATCATTCGATGCAATAAACTGACAGTTCCAGTGTTGCAGGTTTTTGCTGTTTTTTTTTTTTTTTTTTTTTTTTTTCTTCTCTCCCGTTCCAGTCGAGAGTATTTGGCTCGCACTTTGTGCATTCGCCAGTTTCAAGTATATTTGGTATAGACGTTGTAAGTAATGGGGCTTTATATATTTCAGGGTCGTATTAGTTTTTATTTTGTGGTTAAGGTAGGGAAACTTTTACCGTATAAATTTATAAATCGGAATTTGGGAATAGGATCAGAAAAGTAGGATAATAATAACAAATTAAGTACAAATATAAATATCAGTAGGAAGGAAATCAATCTATGTCTACAAAGAAAGACTTATTTTCACATACTTATTTACACTTGAATATTGTTACTATAAATATAATCAGAAAGTATACTATAAATGGAAGGGATACAAGCAAATATAAGACATTTAATAGAGGACGGGAAAGGGACGCGTAATGAAATTAAGCTATTTAAAAAGGAAGTACGATCATATTTAGGACAAGAAAAGAATATATGGTCCAAATCTCCAGAGTCATTACCACATTCACATTGTGGACTATCTATTATATGAAAACGTGCAAGATGGGCTGGACAAGTAGTATGTCCTAAACGTATTCTTATTAAAATTGTTGTTGCAATTTTGCCAAGCTTTATAACAGAGAACCAGGGCTTACAGCGAATTTCCGGCTGTATACTAAAGTAGTGTTTGCCTTTAAATTTGCTGCTTTCTGACCAAAGTTGGTTCCAGGAATTAGCTAGGTAACGTCTGGGAAGAACAGTCAAGTCCTGTATATAATTCTTAAAAGGAAATTTGTCCCCACACAATACAGCCTCATTTGCAAGCTTATCAGCTTTTTCGTTGCCACTAATACCACAATGGCTCGGAATCCAGACAAGAGTTATAGAAATATCTTTCGCAACACATTCGTATAGTTTTCGTCTAATATCTGCAATAAGAGGAAATAGCGGTTTTGACTTAAATGGATATTTCAGTATTGCTCGTAAGGCGCTCATAGAGTCTGTTAAAATTAAACTATTTTTAAGTTTTAGAAGTAGAATGTATTCTACAGCTTTAAGAATGCCAAGGCATTCGCCGGTAAATACTGTTGTCTCTGGAGGGCATTTAACTTTCTGAACAATGTTGAATTGAGCATGATAAATTCCTACACCCACATAATCATCAATGTTTTTTTTAGACGCATCAGTGAAAATATGATGCGATTTAGGCCAATTTTCTTCCACGATGGAATTAAAATAGGTGTCAGCATTTTTTTTGTCAATGTCTATAATGTATTTTACATTCGGTTTATAGACCAAAGCTTCATATTTACAATTAAATAAGTCAAGCTTCGGAGATCGGTGTGTAGGGGCAGTAAACGATTTGAAATTGATGTAACTTTTAAGTAAGCAAGGGAGCGATTTGTGAGTCCAGTAATTTGAAGAATCTATGGTATCGACAAGAGTTTGCAGTTTATCAATTAAAAGGCTATTCGAAAATTGCAGAGCTCGAAAAAATTGCCGATCGGCTAAAAATTGGCGTCTTAAACTAAGCGGAGGTTCATTACATTCAACTTGCAATGCGTTTATAGGGCTGGATTTCATTGCTCCTGTAATTATTCTCAATGCCCTTGATTGGATAGAATCCAATTTCTTAAGACCAGCCATACCACAAGGCTCCAATATGAAAATTCCATAATCTAGAATACTTCTTATCAGAGCATTATAAAGAAGCTTCAAGGAAAACGGATGAGCACCCCACCAAACACCCGAGAGACATCTCATTAAATTTAGAAGTTTCTCACATTTACTTACGGTATAATCACAATGAGGAACACCTGTAAGTTTCGAGTCCAAAATAACACCCAAAAATTTTACCTGATTTTTAACAGGTATTTTATTATTTTCAAAATCAATAGCTATTGGAGGTTGGATTCGTTGACGTGAAAAGAAAACCAAAGAACTCTTAATTGGTGATATGTAAAGGCCATTTCTATACATCCAGTCTTTTAAATAATCTAAAGAATTTGATAAATTTTTACAGAGTGAACTTGGTGATTTTCCCACGGTATAAAGAACGATATCATCAGCGTATTGCAGTATAGAAGATGAATTTTGAAGGGAATTTTCTAAATCAAATGTATATAAGTTGAATAATAAAGGGCTGAGAACTGATCCCTGAGGAAGACCTTTCCATAAAATTCTACTCTGGTCGTTTGCTTGATAGGTTTGGTCTAATTGAATTTTCCTACCAGAAAGAAGATTTATAATAAAACAAGAGAGTATTTCAGGGATTGAAAGCTTATCTAATTTTTCTTTAAGGACATTCAAAAGTACACTGTCGTACGCCGATTCTAAATCCAAAAATAAAGCTAGAACAGATTCATTTTTAGTAAACGCAATTCTTATATCTGTTATAATTGTAGCCACACTATCCAGTGTACTTCTGCCTTTCCTGAATCCAAATTGTGATTCAGGTAAAATATTACGGTTTTCAATTAGCCATTCAAGACGAGTTTTAACTAAATTCTCAGCTACTTTTGTTATGACTGGTGATAAGGCTATAGGGCGATAAGAAGTTGATTCAGTTGGTAATTTACCAGGTTTTAGTATAGGTATGATGGTTTGAGATTTCCAAGATGGAGGAATACTACCTAAAAACATTACATTATTTATAAGGTCTAAATAATACTGTAGCGATGATTGACTCAGGTTGGTTAAAAACGAATAGGGGATGCCATCTTCACCTGGTGCTGAATCTTTTACTGTGGATAAAACACCTTGTAACTCTTCCATTGTGAATGGGGAATTAAGAAAATTTTTCCCATGGGAGACAGAAGGAATATTGTTATGGACGAGTTCTAATTGTGGAACTGATGGAGGCGCTAGACTATTTAAGAATGAGTTGCTGATATTAAGAGGTATGCCAGGAACATGTGAATCAGAAGTACCATTTCTAAATTTTCTTATGTTTTGCCAAACTATAGAAGGTTTGATATGGGGAGATATGGAAAGGCAGAAATTTCTCCAACCTTGAATTTTTTTGTCTTTCAGTAATTTACGTGTTTTAGCTATTGCATCACACACAAATTTAAAATTAACCTCTGTCATATTATTGTTATACCGTTTCTCAGCTGTTTTCCTCTCTTTTATTATTTGGGTACATTCTTCATCCCACCAAGGAGGGGAAGGAATGAAACGATTAGCTGATTTCTTTAATGGGAATGTTTCATCTGCAGCTTGTATGATTGCATTAACAAACACATTATTACAATCAAAGACATTATCAGAAATATCACTCTGTAAATTAGAAAGGTTTTGTTGAACTGCAAACCTGAATTTATCCCATAATTTGTCATTAGTCAGTTTATACTTTATACGCGGTTTTCTCAGTAAATTAGGAGAGCTGCGAACATTTTTAACAGGAAAAGTGATATGAATGGGGAAGTGGTCACTTCCATAAGTCAACAACAGGGTACGCCATGTTAATAATGAAGCCAAATTTGGAGTGCAAACTGACAGATCTATTGCACTAACATTTTCATTTGGACCAGAACGCCGAGTCAGAGAACCTGAATTTATTATGCAGATATTATGAGAGTAAAATATATCTAATAGTGTGTCACCACAGTGAGAAGAATAACTACAACCCCAAGAAGTATGATGGCAGTTAAAATCGCCCAAGATCAAGAAGGGGCGAGGAAGGAGGGATATAAGATTGGTAAGTTGTTGAAGGGCAGAAGAAGAAGGAGAAGGAATGTATATAGAAACAATACAAATATTATTTATTTGTGCTGCTACTACAGAAAAATCATTATATACAGGAAGGGAAATATGACCATAAGAGATGGAATTTCTAATGAGTAGGGCAGCACCGCCATAGCCATCAGACCTATCATCTCGTAGGCAAGAAAAGCCGTGTATTTTAAAAAATGAACCTGGTTTTAACCAGGTTTCCGAGAGTGCAAATAAGCAAGCGTGGTATTTATTTATTAAGTGAATAATTTCACTTTTTTTTGATACAGCGCTTCTACAGTTCCACTGTAGAACGTTTTGAATTTGAACTGCCATTATTAACAGCTTTTGAAGACAGGTACATATTAACTAGTGGGGCAACGTCGGGCGGTAATTTTATGTTAGATTTATTTAATGTCTGAATGAGGATTGCGATTACTTCTGATGTTGATATAATAGAAGGATCTTTCGGTTTTTTGTTTAAGGCGCTGCCATTCTGAGAAGTTGGAATGCTATACTCATTGATAATGTTTTGGTGAGCTTCTCGGTCATAGCCTTTACCTGGTTGCGGTGCAAGTCGACGGTTAACAGTTACAGTTTTTTTATGAGAACTAGCATGTGGTGAGATATCAATATGTGATGAATGTGCTGATTGAGAATGTGTTTTAAAGAAATTAGAGCTAGCGGCACGAGTATTTGTAACTTCAGCATAAGATTTAGACACAGGAGGGACCAATTTAGCAGCTTCACCATAGGAAATGCTTTTTTCTGCCATGGTAATTTTAATTTGTTTTTGGCGTAGAAATTCAGGGCATGATTTAGAAGTTGCAAAATGATAACCTGTACAATTACAACAGTAAATAAACTCATCTTCAACGTCACATGAATCGCCAGTATGATCCTGACCACACTTAAAACATTTTGATTTCGATCGACATTGAACTTTAGTATGACCAAAGCGACAACAATTGTAACATTGGATAGTAGGATATACATAGAGCTCTGTCGGCAATGAATTGTAACAAATAAAAATTCGAGGGGGCAAGATCTGACCATCCAGTGTAATCACAATACTCTGTGTTGGTTTCCATACAGGTGAACCATCTACAATAGTTTTATAATTTATTCTTCTAACTTTTAATATTTTACCACACTCATTTGGCACTGAAGCATTTTCAATTATTTCTTCAGGTGACCAATCAGATGGAACGCCGCGCACAAGACACATTCTTGTTATTTGAAAACTTGGTATGAATGCTTTTAAATTGTTTTCTGTCAGTATTAGGCTATTACTAATAAATGAATTGGCTTCCCGATAGTCTGAGAATGCCATCGAAATTCTGTTTCGCCCTATTTTTTTAATAGACCCATCGACTATGTTGCGAATTGTATTTCTTTTAAGGAACCGCCCAAATGCGACTGGATGGAGAGTAGTGCCATCATCAGGTGTCTTCGTTTCTTTTTGAACGTGGACAACAAATGGAGCGATATCAGTAGGCTCGTATTGGATTCTGGACATGCCAGAGGTAAAACCCTGGGGACCTGGACCATTAGTTGTTGTCATAGGTTTATTTGTAACAATATTATTATTATCAACCGATAAAAACGTTTCGTTACTTGCACTAGTAGCAGTGTCACTATTTTCACTGTCAGCACAGCGACAACCGGTTTTGCCGTCAACAGCCTGAGCGTGCTTCCGTTTTTTCTTATTACAAGTTTTGCAAATGTTAATCCTATTTCTTTTGCGACCGTTTCGTTGTGCAACAGAATTATCTGTATCCATGCCAGACTCATTGGATAAAATCGAAGGAACAGTTACAAAACTTACAGCCGGGGGAGCTATTTCCCCCGGATCCGCCAGGTCAGGCGGCTTATTCATAATAATTTCCAAAAAACTTACCTAAACTGCAAAATTTACACTTAAACTACTATAAATACACTAAATACAAATAATATTTACACAAAGATACTAAACTGATCCACAAATGTACAAAAAATTAAATTTAAATTTTTTAACAAGAAAAATTGCCACCGTTCAACTCGAAGTTTCCCGCGCTTTTTCTAGCTACTCATTCGATCATTCGATGCAATAAACTGACAGTTCCAGTGTTGCAGGTTTTTGCTGTTAAAAAAATAGTGACGAGACTAAATTGAATGAAAAATCGATTAGTGTAAACTTTGATTTCTTTGGAAGAAAAAGTAATTATTTATTTATAGGCATATACACACATCAACAAAGTCTAGGGATATTTTATATTTCATCAAATATCTAAAAATCTATGAAGAATTTTCTGATACAGTAAATAGAAGAATCATAGATTATTTTAAGGTCTTTAATAAAAATAAAAAACATTTCGTGTTTTTTTTTGTTTTAAATAAAAAAAATATTTTTTTTAATCATCATGGAAAATTAGTATGATAACAACAAACATTTCTTCTTAAAAAACTATTAATTTTAATAAAAATGGAAAAAATCTTGTAAAATCTAATCATTAATAATCAGTGTTGCCACCTCTTACATTGATTACACATCGACATCGATTGTTAATACTTAAAATTAAATTGTCAATGTCTTGCTGCGGTATGAGGTCCCATGTCCTTTGCAAGTGTTCGTAAAGTTGTTGTTCAGTCGTCAAATTTGGTGGAAAATCTCTCAAAGCTTTTCGTTGTAACATGTCCCAGGCATGCTCGATAGGATTTAAGTCGGGCGACTGTGCAGGCCAATCCAAAACTTGAATATCGTGCTCTCGGAGAGCGGTCGATACCAGCCGCGCTGTATGGCAAGGAGCATTATCGTGCATGAGTAGAAATTCATGGCCTATTTGAGTTCTGTGTGGGACAATAACGGGCTCTACTACCTCCTCGTGGTATTTTTGTGCAGTCATGCTGCCTTGGATCCAAACGAGTTGGGTTCGTCCGCCAAGACGAATTCCTGCCCACACCATGATTGTCCCGCCTTGGTATGGGTGGACCTCCTGAGGGTGCCGTAGACGGCTAACTCTCCCTGGAGCTCTCCAAACGCGTGTTCTTCGTGAATCCGGGTGAAACCCAAACCGGGACTCATCGGTGAACAGCACCAAAGACCATTGTTCGTCACTCCATGGTAAATGCTCCCGAGCCCACGAAAGCCGCCGACCGCGATTGCCACGTCGCAATGCTGGAACACGCAATGGTCTTCGAGCATGAAGATCAACTTCATGTAACCTTCTTCGCACGGTTTGGTCGCTTACCAGCAGCTGGTGGTCCTCCTGGAGCCTTTGCACTAGTTGCAGCGCTGTGATATTGGGTTGTCTTCTGGCGGTCATTTGGAGAAATCGATCCTGTCTCTGCGTAGTAACACGATATCTACCTGTGTGCTGTTCGGCCACATCTCCAGTACTGCGATAACGTGACCACAACCTTGATATCACATTTTGACTGGTATGTAGGGCCTCAGCAACGACGCGTTGAATTGCACCATTTTCTAACATGCCCACGGCTCGTAACATTTCATCTCGACTCAAATGACGACGTGACATGACTTTTAAAGTTCGTACGTCACGTTAAATTAAAAAAGAAAAACAATTAAAAACCCTTTTCATTAATAATTATAATAAAACAGTTTTAACTTTCTTTAATGTAACGAATTACTAGCAAATTTGCCGCCATATTTTGTTTATTATTTTGTTTTTTTTCTTTCCATGTTCAAATTTTGAAAATAGAATAAAAGAGGTTTTAATCTGTATATAAACTTTTTGTGGAAACTAACAAGGTTCTAAACTATAAACTCGTAAATAATTTAGGATTAAGATATCCCTAGACTTTGTTGATGTGTGTACTTTGTTTTTATACGATAAAAGAAGTTTAAACTGATTTTACATACATTATTGGATTCATCGATTTTCATAACATTTTTGGTTGGGTATATGAGAAATCTAATCAATAATGGTATAAAAAGGTTATCTACTCGATAAAAATACACTCAACTTTTTATAAGCATTTCAGAAAAAAAATTCGACAATAAGTGAAAAAAATTTGGGACAGTTACAAATGGACACAAGATGTCACAAAACAGAGATTGTAAGGTATAGTCCTCAATGAACGAAAAGTGACAATTAAACACACTTTTAATTATAAACCATTATAATATGAATCTTTGGATTACATTATAAATGACATAGGTAAAATCTTACACTTAGGTAACTACTTTACAATCACGAAGATGAAAAATAACAAAACTCATATAATTCACACATAGCAGACAAGCTACACGATGCGGTTCGGTGTTCGGTGCCGTGCGGCGAAACCTATAGACTTTACGATGCGCAGCTTTGCAGCAGCGTGCAATTCCACAATTTTGCTAAAATAAAAAAGTACTACCTACTGAGTGAGGTTCGAATTGAACTTTAAAGCGTTTATTAAAGAAATCCCTTCTAGACCTCTGCCAAATTCAAGAAAGAATCCACCAGAACAAATACGTTCCAAAATTGTATAGGAACATTTTAAGATTATGCGAACATAATACAAAAAAATAAAAGACCCTTAACGAAAACTAATATCCCATGTTGTACCAATCACTACGAACATTTTTTACTTCGGCACCATACATGGGAAATTACTGGTTCAGGAGATACTGAGCCTCAAAATTAGTTTGGGTTTTTTCTAATTAGGTACAAAATCGATGCATTTTCTCCGCCAATATGTTCTTTAGATGACATGATGATATGACCTATGACCCCATGGATAAGTAGCTATTTGGAACATTGCACGCGCGCGCTTTTAACTGCGGTTTAAAAAATGTGAAAACTTAAAAAAAAACGTTTTCCAGGTATTATTTTTGGTTAGTATGACTTGGCATGATGTCCACAACGAGTAGACTTCGGCTTGGTGATGGGTTTTGTGACTCCCTGTATATTTAGAGGTTATAACATTTGTCAGTTTGCTTTGGTGGAATCTTTCTTAAATTTGCTGGAGGTAGGTATACCTATATGTTAAGTCTCATGTAATAGAAGGCGAGTGTATTACCAGACAGCGGGAACAAATCAAACTTCACATTAATACTGAGCATTCTTCAATAGAAAAACCCGTTACCACAAATATTTAATCGACATGGGTATCAAACTCGAGACCTCAACATGCTAATTCAATGCGCAGTGCATCGATTAGCATACGGTGGTATCAAGTATTATGCCCCAACAAAAACAAGTTTGCTAAAACAATACCCTCTTTTTATGCTTCAATGCAATTAATTAATTAATTTGTCTTTATGCCCTAGCTGTTACTTGTCCGTTTCGTAACATTTTAAGTCCGCATATTGTAACGCTACAAAACTGACGTTACAAAATAGCTAACCTGCGGATTTCAATTTAAAAAAATAGCACTTATTACGAGAAATTCTTACATCTTATATAGTTTTCGCATAGAATACATTCCAATGCATGTACTCAGTATTCAAAAATGGTAAGATAAAGCCGTAAAAATAAGAAAAATTACGTTACTTACCAGACAAACACCGATACCAAATTGGGAGCCCAAACACGTCCACACTCACAAAATATTTTTTACAGGTATTTTAAAATGCCTGCGGAGTTGCCAGACGTATAAAATTTACCACTCTTGGGCAAAAATATTAATACATAATGCCCGTTACAAACTGGATTTGCTCGGCATCTAAAAAACTAAGGAACAAGCTAAAAAACAATATTATAAATTAACTATATCGAAAACTGATTTAAAAATTGTGCTAAAGTGAACAACTTTCTATCCTCTCAGATGAAGTAAAATTACGAGATACGTCATCCTGAACAAGCAATTGAAGCCATGTTTATTTACATGTGTTAGTGAAAAGTGTCTCCACACATTATTTATAAAAGGTCTAAATTGTAGAAAATTATCATAGAGAATGCAATAAAAATAACAAAAGTAGAATTTTATTAAAAAATATATTTATTTTATACATTTTGATGTTAAAATGTTTTAAAAAACAATTAAGTTTTATAGACTATCGTTATGTTAACGATAGTCTATAAAACTTAATTGGTTTTTTTTTGGTACCATTTTAGTTGGTACCATTTTCATGTATGTGTGGTTATCACTCTAAATCAAATAAAAGTCGTCATTAGAAAAGCGTGTAACAAGCTCAAATTATACACATTATAAATTTACTGTGCAGAACATGGTCAACCAATGCGAAATTTAATGTTTCGCGAGTAAGTTTACGCGTTTTTTTTTCATTGGATATACCATAATATGTATGTTTCTCATTGAAATCTAACTACGGTTTACGGATTCTATCACGATAATGATAAATGATAATGATAAAAATTTATTCGTTGGAATATGGGTATACAAAGGGCTTATTCCACTTTTCCCCGTTGGATGATCCCCATTGATGGGGATTAGTGAACTTTTTGTTCACTATTCCCCGTTGACCCAAAATTTTTATTTAATGGGGATAAGTGAACTAAAAAGTTCAATAATCCCCATTAGGTAGGTATGTTAGAAAAATAAAATATATGAATCATGTTACATTTATTAATTAAAAATATAACTTTCTTATACCTAATAAAATCACAGATTGTACAATTATTAATTTAAAATAAAAAATATAACTTTCTTATACCTAATAAAGTCACAGATTGTTACAATCATTAATTTAAAATTGTAGCATGAAAATATTTCTTTCTTATACCTTGTAAAATCACAGATTGTACAATTATTAATTTAAAATAAAAAATGTAACTTTCTTATACCTAGTAAAATCACAGATTGTACAATTATTAATTTAAAATAAAAAATATAACTTTCTTATACCTAATAAAGTCACAGATTGTTACAATCATTAATTTAAAATTGTAGCATGAAAATATTTCTTTCTTATACCTTGTAAAATCACAGATTGTACAATTATTAATTTAAAATAAAAAATGTAACTTTCTTATACCTAGTAAAATCACAGATTGTACAATTATTAATTTAAAATAAAAAATATAACTTTCTTATACCTAATAAAGTCACAGATTGTTACAATCATTAATTTAAAATTGTAGCATGAAAATATTTCTTTCTTATACCTTGTAAAATCACAGATTGTACAATTATTAATTTAAAATAAAAAATGTAACTTTCTTATACCTAGTAAAATCACAGATTGTACAATTATTAATTTAAAATAAAAAATATAACTTTCTTATACCTAATAAAGTCACAGATTGTTACAATCATTAATTTAAAATTGTAGCATGAAAATATTTCTTTCTTATACCTTGTAAAATCAAAGATTACACTCACGTAAGTTTTTCTAAACAGTGCCCAATCGTAATTTCATTATTAATGAGTTCCATTTGGACCTCCTGTATATAATTATCGCGATTGATGCTTTTTTTTGTTTTTTCCGCTATACCTTTATTTTCAGAAACCCCCAATGCAAGAACTTCGTAATACGATGCATCTTCAGCCAACGCTGTGAGGAGCTTCATAATGTTGGGTTTCTTTATTTTCACACGCTTTTTTATTTTATTATTCCATGCTTCGACTAAATTCGTAGTGCGATGAGTCTGTCCAAATACACACCACGTTTTAATAAAATCATCTTGTAGCCATTGTCTGAGCATGTAATTTCTAAACTCCTTGCTATTATCATCATCATCAGGGCTTTGAGAGGCAACATAAAACCAACCCGCAATGATTTTATCTGATGGTAACAAAGCCAAAGCAGTGCTAAGTGCAACTTGTCTTCTGGTTAATTTATCTTTTGTTAGTTTGAGTTGTTTTCCTTTCTTCCATATTGCCTGGGTGAAATGGAAATAACAGCCGCTAATAGATATATTTACAAAAACATTTCGCATTGCGTTCATCGGAGCCACTTCATAGTCACATTTAAATATTTCTGGATTCCAATCAGGTAATGCAAATTTTAGCATACTAAATAAAATTTCATATGTTTGTTGATTTTTATGGCTCATGAGGGCATAAACAAGTGGCACAATGTTTATGTGTTTTTCTGTACTGCCCAAATCCCCATGAATGGTGTAGAGTTGGTAAAAGGGAGATGGACAGATCCAAAACTTTCCATCACCCTAGAACATCTTCAAATTTTTCATTTGATGTCGGGCAAATTCAGAGCAAAAAGCTATTACACGGATACCACTGTCATTGTAGTCTGCTAAAATAAATTCCTGATGAGCTGGAGGTACTTTAACTTCTTCAACATTTTTGAACTCAATTTTACTTACTTCAAATGCTGCATTTCTGTGTTTATATAATGTTGTTTTGATAGACTTCAGGGCAGGGAATTCTTTTATTTTGTCAATTCCGGTATCTTTTAGTGAGCTCACAGCCGCGTTGTAAGCAGTGGGAATAGCAGGTGCTTCTGGATCCGCAAGTGTAGTTTTTAGTTTGAATAACCTCAAGGTAACTTCATTCCGCGCAAAATCAGGTTCACAAACATTGTGTCGTTTCTCAGCTACAACTTGATTGTCCTGTAAAATTAAGTAATAATAATTAATTACTTTACATTATTTTTTAAGTAAACAATATTGCACTTACATAGAATACAAAATTAAATAGGCTATTTAACAACCTTTAAAACTTATAACAAATTGTTGTTATCCTATCAGAATAGTTCAACAAAACATATTTCACTTTATGCTTAACTAAAATATGTAATAATAATTAAATATATACAATTCACTTCAGCTACACTCTTTTACACTAGGTGTAATAGACTTGTTTGACAAAAGAATGACGTCACACGTGCCGCCATGACAGAAACAGTGTTTAAACTTTAACGTTGATTTTTAAATTTTGATATTGATAAACGTGATATTGATAACACACATAACCTGAGTTATTATTGTCATTATTAATCACAAAATATAATAAGTAACTTACCATGACAGTGATGGATCCGGCACATTTACTTTGTTTTCTTGTGGTACACTCCCACAAAACTCCACCATTTTTATATTTGCATTTTTTACTGTATTGATGTCCGGCCCGGAGAAGTATGGTAGCTTTACCTTTTTTAACGTACTCTAAACAAACGTCAGTTGAACTACCAGCCATTTCCTTTATTTATTCCTATATTAAACTAATAACTGCGAACTGATAAGAACTGCACGCTTGAACTACACTACACACTACTAACCCTTAACGACTACGAAACAAAAACAAAAGATGGGTCGACCAATCACATACGAGCTAACTCGCACCCCGCTCCGCCACCGCCTTGCGCGCGCGCCTCTAGAAAATGAGCATCTTTTACAGTATTGTGTATCTTATTAGATAGAATAGATATAAGGTCTTATTCCCAAACATCGTTAGAACAATTTCGTTGGGGCAACAATCTGTTTTTCGTTCTAATAAAATCGTAAAGTAGGTATGTAGGTAATTTAAAATTTTGTTCTTACCTTATAAAAATAAAAGTACATGACTCATATATTTTATTTTTATATTGTTTTTATTTAACGTACCTAATTAGAAAAACTTAAGTGATTGTAATCTTTGATTTTACAAGGTATAAGAAAGAAATATTTTCATGCTACAATTTTAAATTAATGATTGTAACAATCTGTGACTTTATTAGGTATAAGAAAGTTATATTTTTTATTTTAAATTAATAATTGTACAATCTGTGATTTTATTAGGTATAAGAAAGTTATATTTTTAATTAATAAATGTAACATGATTCATATATTTTATTTTTCTAACGTACCTACCTAATGGGGATTATTGAACTTTTTAGTTCACTTATCCCCATTAAATAAAAATTTTGGGTCAACGGGGAATAGTGAACAAAAAGTTCACTAATCCCCATCAATGGGGATCATCCAACGGGGAAAAGTGGAATAAGCCACAACTTTGTATGGCTTATTCCACTTTTCCCCGTTGGATGATCCCCATTGATGGGGATTAGTGAACTTTTTGTTCACTATTCCCCGTTGACCCAAAATTTTTATTTAATGGGGATAAGTGAACTAAAAAGTTCAATAATCCCCATTAGGTAGGTACGTTAGAAAAATAAAATATATGAATCATGTTACATTTATTAATTAAAAATATAACTTTCTTATACCTAATAAAATCACAGATTGTACAATTATTAATTTAAAATAAAAAATATAACTTTCTTATACCTAATAAAGTCACAGATTGTTACAATCATTAATTTAAAATTGTAGCATGAAAATATTTCTTTCTTATACCTTGTAAAATCAAAGATTACAATCACTTAAGTTTTTCTAATTAGGTACGTTAAATAAAAACAATATAAAAATAAAATATATGAGTCATGTACTTTTATTTTTATAAGGTAAGAACAAAATTTTAAATTACCTACATACCTACTTTACGATTTTATTAGAACGAAAAACAGATTGTTGCCCCAACGAAATTGTTCTAACGATGTTTGGGAATAAGACCTTATATCTATTCTATCTAATAAGATACACAATACTGTAAAAGATGCTCATTTTCTAGAGGCGCGCGCGCAAGGCGGTGGCGGAGCGGGGTGCGAGTTAGCTCGTATGTGATTGGTCGACCCATCTTTTGTTTTTGTTTCGTAGTCGTTAAGGGTTAGTAGTGTGTAGTGTAGTTCAAGCGTGCAGTTCTTATCAGTTCGCAGTTATTAGTTTAATATAGGAATAAATAAAGGAAATGGCTGGTAGTTCAACTGACGTTTGTTTAGAGTACGTTAAAAAAGGTAAAGCTACCATACTTCTCCGGGCCGGACATCAATACAGTAAAAAATGCAAATATAAAAATGGTGGAGTTTTGTGGGAGTGTACCACAAGAAAACAAAGTAAATGTGCCGGATCCATCACTGTCATGGTAAGTTACTTATTATATTTTGTGATTAATAATGACAATAATAACTCAGGTTATGTGTGTTATCAATATCACGTTTATCAATATCAAAATTTAAAAATCAACGTTAAAGTTTAAACACTGTTTCTGTCATGGCGGCACGTGTGACGTCATTCTTTTGTCAAACAAGTCTATTACACCTAGTGTAAAAGAGTGTAGCTGAAGTGAATTGTATATATTTAATTATTATTACATATTTTAGTTAAGCATAAAGTGAAATATGTTTTGTTGAACTATTCTGATAGGATAACAACAATTTGTTATAAGTTTTAAAGGTTGTTAAATAGCCTATTTAATTTTGTATTCTATGTAAGTGCAATATTGTTTACTTAAAAAATAATGTAAAGTAATTAATTATTATTACTTAATTTTACAGGACAATCAAGTTGTAGCTGAGAAACGACACAATGTTTGTGAACCTGATTTTGCGCGGAATGAAGTTACCTTGAGGTTATTCAAACTAAAAACTACACTTGCGGATCCAGAAGCACCTGCTATTCCCACTGCTTACAACGCGGCTGTGAGCTCACTAAAAGATACCGGAATTGACAAAATAAAAGAATTCCCTGCCCTGAAGTCTATCAAAACAACATTATATAAACACAGAAATGCAGCATTTGAAGTAAGTAAAATTGAGTTCAAAAATGTTGAAGAAGTTAAAGTACCTCCAGCTCATCAGGAATTTATTTTAGCAGACTACAATGACAGTGGTATCCGTGTAATAGCTTTTTGCTCTGAATTTGCCCGACATCAAATGAAAAATTTGAAGATGTTCTAGGGTGATGGAAAGTTTTGGATCTGTCCATCTCCCTTTTACCAACTCTACACCATTCATGGGGATTTGGGCAGTACAGAAAAACACATAAACATTGTGCCACTTGTTTATGCCCTCATGAGCCATAAAAATCAACAAACATATGAAATTTTATTTAGTATGCTAAAATCTGCATTACCTGATTGGAATCCAGAAATATTTAAATGTGACTATGAAGTGGCTCCGATGAACGCAATGCGAAATGTTTTTGTAAATATATCTATTAGCGGCTGTTATTTCCATTTCACCCAGGCAATATGGAAGAAAGGAAAACAACTCAAACTAACAAAAGATAAATTAACCAGAAGACAAGTTGCACTTAGCACTGCTTTGGCTTTGTTACCATCAGATAAAATCATTGCGGGTTGGTTTTATGTTGCCTCTCAAAGCCCTGATGATGATGATAATAGCAAGGAGTTTAGAAATTACATGCTCAGACAATGGCTACAAGATGATTTTATTAAAACGTGGTGTGTATTTGGACAGACTCATCGCACTACGAATTTAGTCGAAGCATGGAATAATAAAATAAAAAAGCGTGTGAAAATAAAGAAACCCAACATTATGAAGCTCCTCACAGCGTTGGCTGAAGATGCATCGTATTACGAAGTTCTTGCATTGGGGGTTTCTGAAAATAAAGGTATAGCGGAAAAAACAAAAAAAAGCATCAATCGCGATAATTATATACAGGAGGTCCAAATGGAACTCATTAATAATGAAATTACGATTGGGCACTGTTTAGAAAAACTTACGTGAGTGTAATCTTTGATTTTACAAGGTATAAGAAAGAAATATTTTCATGCTACAATTTTAAATTAATGATTGTAACAATCTGTGACTTTATTAGGTATAAGAAAGTTATATTTTTTATTTTAAATTAATAATTGTACAATCTGTGATTTTACTAGGTATAAGAAAGTTACATTTTTTATTTTAAATTAATAATTGTACAATCTGTGATTTTACAAGGTATAAGAAAGAAATATTTTCATGCTACAATTTTAAATTAATGATTGTAACAATCTGTGACTTTATTAGGTATAAGAAAGTTATATTTTTTATTTTAAATTAATAATTGTACAATCTGTGATTTTACTAGGTATAAGAAAGTTACATTTTTTATTTTAAATTAATAATTGTACAATCTGTGATTTTACAAGGTATAAGAAAGAAATATTTTCATGCTACAATTTTAAATTAATGATTGTAACAATCTGTGACTTTATTAGGTATAAGAAAGTTATATTTTTTATTTTAAATTAATAATTGTACAATCTGTGATTTTACTAGGTATAAGAAAGTTACATTTTTTATTTTAAATTAATAATTGTACAATCTGTGATTTTACAAGGTATAAGAAAGAAATATTTTCATGCTACAATTTTAAATTAATGATTGTAACAATCTGTGACTTTATTAGGTATAAGAAAGTTATATTTTTTATTTTAAATTAATAATTGTACAATCTGTGATTTTATTAGGTATAAGAAAGTTATATTTTTAATTTATAAATGTAACATGATTCATATATTTTATTTTTCTAACATACCTACCTAATGGGGATTATTGAACTTTTTAGTTCACTTATCCCCATTAAATAAAAATTTTGGGTCAACGGGGAATAGTGAACAAAAAGTTCACTAATCCCCATCAATGGGGATCATCCAACGGGGAAAAGTGGAATAAGCCAAAGTTGTTAGTGTTTGACATTACATTCAAGCCATATTCTACCATTATCTGGCATACAAATATTGTTTCTTTTGTTAGTAGCATGTATACAATTAAATAGTCAGTTTATAAGTTCAATAATAATATCTAGTAACAATTCATTTTAAAATTCCATGCAGTTATAAATATGTCACAATTTTTTGTCGTCCAAGAATGCATTAATTGAGTCAAAACATTTATTTAATAACAGTATAAATAATTTTCGTTTAAAAGTATCAATTGCCTTAAAACTATTTGGCAATTTATTGTAAATACGTATTGCCATACAGTAAACATTCTTGCTATATTCATTTACTCTTTGTTTGGGTATGAGTAGCTTGTATGTGTGTCTATATGTGTGATATACTAATTTTACTATGGAATTCAATATAAGATCTATATAAAGATCTGTAGATTTTAGATTCGTTTTTGACATAAGCTCAAAATCCCTGTATGTATCGAATATTGAAAATGGCCGTTAGTTAAATTACATTTAAACCGAATGAGCTAAAACTACATTTTATTATTATTACTAGTCAACGTTTATGTTTTCATTTGAAATATCCATATGAAATATCAATAATTAAAAATTGTATTAACCAAATGGGTTGTGAAAAATAATAGAATCATAAATATATCTCAATATACATACATAACATACATAACGTCGCGCCTTTTATCCCCGAAGGGGTAGGCAGAAGTGTATTTCTATACCCACTTTTCGCCCGATATACTTCAGTCCCACGTAATAAGCGGCGAGCCTATTGCCGTACCGGGCACATTTCCAGACTCCGTGCTGCTACTGAGAATTTCGTGTCAGAAAAACTCAATAACACTGCCCGACCCAGGAATCGAACCCGGGACCTCCCGATCCCACGCGCACATTTATGCCGCGACACCAACGAGGCAGTCGTATAGGGTTTGATGTCGAGTTGTTCTGTATTTATATTGTTCGATCTCAACATAAATACAGAAATTTAATTATTCTCTTAGTTTCGGATATAGACATGTCAGAAGGAACTGAAAAAACTGATGACACTAATTGAAATCGCTTAACTTTTACAGTAATCTTATATTATTCACCAGTATTGGTAACATGACTTTTAATAAAAATAAATAAATGAGTGAACAGTTGGTACAAAAAATAATAAAACTACAGCGGCTGTGTTATGCATGTATCAGGTCCGAGTAAGTTTAAATCATTTTGCAAAGATAACAAGTGGACAATGATTTGAACACATTAAAATAGTTAAATGAACAAATAATCTTATATTTAAAGAGCATGCCTACCAATTTAGTAAATTAATTACTGGCAACATTCTCCAGTCGTTACTTTGGTTTTATTTATGGTCTTAGCGGCAATAACCTCAATATATTTTACAATAACATAACATATAATACAAAAGTGCTGTTATCTAAATACTTACTTGTGAAACGATATTCTTTCAGTATTATTTTCACTTCTGAATTGTTTTTGCACAGTTGAACTACACACGACGACATATTTTTGGTAAACTTATTGTTTGTTTACTTGTGTAATGCGTTTGTGTGCGTGGCTAGTGTATTTACAGCAAAATTGATTGCCCCGCAATCGGTTTGCTGCTGTTTTTGGCTTCAATCGTAATGTAGGGCGTGCTCTGTCTGTTCTTTTTGTTCGTCTGAGGCTTTCCTTTAAGCATTAAAATCATCACTGCAAAATTCCTCATATAAAAATATATTAAAATCTCAATCCAAACTTGACAATCAACAAATAAGACAGTATGGTAGTTAAAATTCATGAAATTTCAAATATCTTTCACCTAAAATGGTTTTATTTTATATTATTGTAAATATAAAAACGATAGCCTTTTTCGTATATTTGTAATGTATGTTCAATTCATTACCATAACTATTAGTTAAATATTTATAAAAAATGCATATTTGTAGGGAAAGCTCTAAAACAGCAATGTGTCATGTAAAGTGAAAATGCCCTAATCGCGAACGGGATCCCGTTTATTTTACGAACGGGATTAATCCTACAAACGGCATGCGGGATCCCGGTTTTGCATTCCCTCCGTTTTTTACAATCTTGTTTCTGGTGTTTTGAAAATAATTATACATAATTATAGAAAAAGAAGAAAATAATTATATAGAATTATAATTTTAACATGTGCAGTACCTACATAAACAGTTTATTCGATTGAATGAGGTCATCACTATTAAGTTAAATGTGGTATCATTATTTTTGGCAGTGACATTAGCTTACGTCAGTCAGGTCTGTTTGACTCTTTGAGAAAAGAATATACTATGTTATTCACACATCTATGGTTTGACTGCTTCGAATATTAAATAGTAAATACGTGTACCAAAGAAATATAACCTCTTTGACGTGTACTGTAATGTAATTGTTTATTTTCTAATTACATGTGTGTGTATGTGTGTCTCTCCTGTATCTTTCTGTTGTTGTTACATAGTTCCAGATCACTAAATATGTCTAGCAAAAAGTAAGTACAACATTCATTTATTCGTACCTACAAATGGTTATCTAATAATTAGATTTTTAATAAATCCTGCTCTGATGGTCGCTCACTAGAGGTAAAGCGAGTGCCTGCCTGCCTAGTGGATAAATACTCTGACTGCTCTACCAAGTGTCATTATTTTGATTTCCACCAAGAACAATATTTTGTTATATTGAGCATCAATTGTATTACTTATTATGTTTTGACTACTAATCAGACGATGTGTGCGAATTCACTAGAAATATTATTTGTTTAAAAAGCTGTAACATAAATATGATTAGCTTTTTAATAAATATGATAACTATGATAAGTCTAGTTTATATCTGATTACAGATATGGGCTCATTGTACCTGATAAAGGAAAACCCGTTTTCCAAGCTTCCAGGAATGTTTTTGGCAATGATTCCGATTCTGATGAAGAGTCTGTTAAGAAACCCATGTCACTGAGGCCAAGTGACAACACATCTAGACAGGTATCCATAATCTTTGATGTACATTCTATTAGAAGTAGCTCAAATAATACCTACCGAAGAGAAATAAATTTTATTTATGATTTTGTAATCCTTTCAATCCTCATACTCAGTGGAAGCTCATGCCCAGCAGTTATAAAATGTCTTACTACTATTATAAACATGAAAGGACCATGTGTCATTTTGGACCCACTTTTGTACTTTGATCAACAGTGATGAATTATATGTCATATGAAAGCTCTTGAAGTGTATTTTATTTTATTCCATGGCAGCTTAGCTCAATTCCAGCGTGAAAATGGTGTTCTGCTGCATTATTGAAAATGTGTTGTTTTGATATTTAATTATAATTACCTGCCAATTAGTAGCTAAATACAATATTGACTGTCTCAGTGGCCCAGTGGTATTGTAAGCGACTGCAGATTATGAGTTCTCGGTTTCGATTCTTGGGTCGAGAAAAAGGGATATTAGGTTTTTCTGTTAAGAATTATCCAATTCAAAGCTCAAAGTCTAGAGGTTGGCGGTGTTACACCTCCGTGCCTTGGAAAAGTTTGTCGTTGGCTCAGATCAAATAAATAACGAGATATGCCCCGGCCGCACTTTCATACGTGCGGCAACGTCGCCACTTTTTCGCCGCCTAGAGACGTGTACGTATAGGCTTCACGCACACTACGCACGCACGCTATGCCAATCAATCGCGCAATCGACGCTAACACAAACAATTTAATGTGCGCTTTTAAGCATGTTGCATAACGGTCAACCAATGTCAAAACTAAATGGGCACCAGCGCCTAGAATCAAACATTCCCCTAAATGGGCACCAGCGCCTAGAATCAAACATTCCCGCCCCTGCATTTGACAATCCGCCTGCCAAGCTACCTACGGAAAAATCCAAGTGGGGAAGGCCTATGTCTTGCGGTGGGCGTCTAACAGGCTGAAATGAAATGAAAAAATGTGCATTGCATAATATTTCACGCGCATTTGTAATTTATAAAAAAAAGTTTAACGTACCAAAACACTGTTTTTGCGCTGGATTTGAACTTAGCTGCCATAGAATGAAATAAAGAACATCCCAAGAGCTTTCATATGACATATATGTTTCATTACTGTTGCACAGTGTTACAAAGTGTTATTGGTTTTTTCTATTAGGAAATTCTCAGTATCAGCACGGAGTCTGGTAATGTGCCCGGTACGGCAATAGGCTCGCCCCCTATTACGTGGGACCTAAAAATTCATGGCGAAATGTGGGTGTAATATTACACCTCTGCCTACCCCTTCAGGGATACAGGCGTGAGACTATAAATAAATAAATAAAAATAAATACTGTTGCACACTTTTGAAAAGTGGGTCCAGTGTTCATACAAAAGTGCCCATGGTCCTTTGATAATGACTATGTATGGATGATTTTTACCTTCCCTTTGCATAAAAATATTCAAAAGATTTTGATGAAACTTTGTTATATAGGTCTATTGTTATATTGTTTTTTTTTATATTATATCAGAACAGCTTAATTACATATTTTAACAGGCAAAAATTACACAAGAGAAGGCGGTGTTGGAAGACCCAACAGTTTATCAATATGACGAAATCTATGATGATATGGTCACTCAAAAAGAAAAGAAAAGCACCAAGAGCAAGGAAGAAAAGAAACCTCAGTATATTGAAAATTTGATGAAAGCAGCAACTAAAAGGAAAATTGAGAATGAACGTCGGATAGAAAGACAAGTTAGTATACTATAAGATTATATTATTACCATCATTTTTAAGTGGTATATTTCAAAATAATTTTATTAATTTATCTAGAAGAATAGGTAGGACTTATTACACTATGAGATTAATGCAATACACTATCTTTTATTTGGAATTTTTTAATAGAAATAGTTATAAAAATTCAAGGTAAGATAGGCTAAGAATAAAACATTTTTACCATGGCAATATAGGATTGAAAAGCAGTAACATTGATAGGGTAAACTATTACATTTGTTAAAAATATGACTTAGGCTTCATTTGCATGCAAATTTAGAGCCAATGCTAGTTCAGCATAAATTATAAAGGTTTATCAATCAAAGTACTAAATGTCAATAGCATTACTTACAATAATTATTGTATACTTCAGATTATTAATAATTATTGTATACTTCAGATACAGAAAGAAAGAGAAAAGGAAGGTAATGAGTTCCAAGACAAGGAAGTATTTGTGACATCAGCATATAAAAAGAAATTAGAGGAAATGCGTTTAGAGGAAGAAAAAGAAAAACGTGAAGAATATTTAGAAAATATTGGAGATGTCACTAAACAGAGGGATCTAGGTAAAATATGTTTTTTTTATGTATAACACTGTTGGGTTGAACATTAGCATATTTAGACCAGTGCAGATATGTTAGAAAATGGTAAAAAGTAAAATAAAATTACAGTAGGATGAAACCCATTGGAGAAGGAAGAGAATATAGCGATCATTAAAGGAAAAATAAATTACTCGCGATCTGAGGTCGGAAAGTGGATGGGGTTGCGATTTTAAGGGTAAAAAAGGGTTTATCTCGATTGCCAGCAAAACTACAAGTCCCACGGGAAAACGTCTTTCGACGTTTTGTGTAAAAGAAAAACTATTGTAAAAGTTAAAAAAAAGAAAACAAAAACTTGGTTATTTCAATTTTTCACATAAATTATGACGTTGTGTGAATAAAGTGTAAAAACAAAATTTGTAGATCTTTTTATTACCTACAACTTTGCCATTGACGTTTTTCCCGTAGGACTTGTAGTTTTGCTGGCAATCGAGATAAACCCTTTTTTACCCTTAAAATCGCAACCCCATCCACTTCCCGACCTCAGATCGCCCGTAATTTATTTTTCCTTAAATTTTTGCTATATTCTCTTTCTTTTCCAATGGGTTTCATCCTACTGTAATTTTCTATTGTTTCAAAAATTATCTACCCTGGTCTAATTTGCCAGCAAATGGTCAACATAGTTGAGTGTATTCAATGAGCTTTAAGCTAAGAATGCTTAAATATCTTTGTGATCTCAGACATACCTATTAAATTAGTTTTGTTATCAGGGGTTATAAGGGTTTCCGGATTTTTTTGGGCCACAAATTAAGAAGCTTTTAGGGCGAAGGCAAAGAACCCTAGTTTTGCCATTTTCGTCCGTCCATCCGTCAGTCTGCCGTTTAGAGCTCTCAAATTTGCCAGGGTTATACACAGGAAATTAATTGGACAAAACTGCTCAATACATTTTTAAAAAGTTTTGATTTCAGGTAGTTGCCATACATATAATTTTCCATTATGTTAAATTTGTTTTAACCATTTTTTTAGGGATGCATACCTATTAAAAAGGAATAAAACCTAAGCCTTGGGGATCACTTCTTGTATGTCTGTCAAGACCATTTATTTCTAGAATGTGTAGAGACGACACTTTTAAGCAGATCAATGCTTTCAAGGGAATCGGAATTCATAGTTACTTCCCGTTGAACTAGAACTATGAAATTTGGCAAGTAGCATTGTTGTATAGGACATTCATACAAAATTTAGTTAAAATATAGGTTGAGTTGAGAGCCAAGTTAGGTATCATATGAAAGGATGTGATGTGCATATTTCGAAATATTTTATCTTGATATCTTAATTTTCACGGAAGCCTTGGTGGCCCTGTCTTTTTAATTGATAAATTGCTTGCAAAAAATTGAGCAAATTCAATAACTCAAAATATCAATCATGCCATAGTAGTTGTCATTATGTTCTAATGTTCTTTCTTGCAGGTGGTTTCTATCGGCATATATATGAACAAAAGTTAGGAAAAGAAGAGAAGAACATTACAACTGAGGAAAATACAACAGCATCAAACAAAACACCAGAGACAGATAAAAAATCTGTTACAAAAGCAGGTGAACCACAAAAGAAAAGAAACTATAGAAAGAGGAAGTCTGAAGATAGCAAACCATGCTTGTCAGATGGTGAGATAGAGGATTCTGATGAGGAAATAAATCGCGTCAATTTGGATGATATCAGAAAGGCTAAGAAGCATAAACAAGACGAAAACATTGATGCAGATTCAGATTTCTCCATTGATGAATCAAGTGATGAAGAGGGAGAAAAGAAAATACAAAATATTCAACAAACAGGGACCAAGGAGGTCAAGCCAGATTTGCCAGATGAAAATCAATCAAGTCAAGAGACCAAGGCCATACATGAAACTAAAGAAAAGAAGGAAATAGAAGAAACAAAAGTCAAAGTGGATATATGGAAGAAAAGAACTGTTGGTCCAGTATTTGATGAAGCATTGCGACGGTATTATGAAAGAAAAGCTGCTAGAGGATGTTAATAACAGCTTCATCAATATTTTTTTTTATAGACTTACGCCTGTACCCCCGAAGGGGTAGGCAGAGGTACACCTCTTCCTACTACTAATACACCTCTACTACTAATACACCCACATTTCGCCATGAATTTTTAGGTCCCACGTAATAGGGGGCGAGCCTATTGCCGTACCGGGCACATTACCAGACTCCGAGCTGCTACTGAGAATTTCCTAACGGAAAAACCCAATAACACTTTGCTCGACCCGGGAATCGAACCCGAGACCTCCCAATCCCACGCGCACATTTATGCCGCGAGACCAACGAGGCAGTATAGCATAATTTATATTATGGTAAAATGAAATACACATATTTGTATACAATTAGATTTATTTTGATTACCAATTTTATACAACAACGTAATGCGCCTTGCAGTGAACTGAAAAGAAAATGAAGTTTATGTTAGTATTTATCTTAATAATTTGTTAATGAATAAAATCTCAGATAGATGAAAATAATGTTACCTATGAATTCGGAAACTGGATCATTTTCGCCTTCAGCCCTCATAGTTCCCGTAATCTCTTCATTTTCAACCATAGGTAATACAAGCTGTACAAATTCTGGAGTGTAAGGTGGTGCTATTGCGTCTAAAACCTATTAAAAAATAAATATGAGTTATTTTATTATTGCTATCTAAGCACAAGTCCTTTGTTGAGAGCTTTAAGATCTTCATTATTATAGCGATTATATGATGATACATTACTAGTAACTATCGTCACTCAAGCCTTTTTATTATCTTACCTCCGTTATAAAATACCGTATTAAAGAGATATCAGTGTCCCCACGTTGCCAACATTGTTTAATATAACGAAGTACAGGAACAACACATCCTCGGCTGAGTAAGTTAACCATACGATCCAGTAACATCTTTTTCAATTCTAACTGAAAATTCATGAAAATTATATATAATGATGAAGCAATAAAAAGTTTCAAATTCACTTTTATCAATTTAGTAAATTCAGTATACTTTAAAGGTCTAAATCGCGTCATGCGCTTGAGACCGATTGCAAAAATGTTAGCAAGTCGTAAATGTTTGGAAGTATTCTTTCATACAGTAACCAAATTACCTGAACCAATATCTCCAATTCATCTTGAGGAGATTCAAACAGCTGCACAAGAAGTCTCAGCAGTCTATGATGCAACAACTGATGACAAGACGCAACTTCATCCAGTAGAGCTAAGTGCACAGGACAATGCTCTGTACATAGTTTGAAGTATGAGGGCTCTGTTACAACACATTCAACCCAAACTAAAACGCCCATGCCCACAACAGGAAATCTAAAAATTAAATTTATCATCATTGCCAATGAGGCCAAAGTATATAAACCATGATTGGTTTTGTCAGTAATACGAGAGCGATGTGGCCTGAAAGAAGATGTCGTGACAAGGATTGAGAAAGGAATGCTGAAATGGTTTGGACATGTGGAGCGAATGAGTGAAGAAAGATTGACGAATCAAATATATATGGCAGAGGTGTATGGGCAAGCCGGTTGCGGCAGACCTCGTAAGACGTTCGACGACCAAATTGGGGACGTCTTGAAAAACGGAAAAGTTCGAAGCACCCGCAACCGGCGAGCATGTATGAAAAGAGTTATGAATGTAGACGAAGCGCGTGAGGTTTGCTGGTGACACATCAGACCCTTCTAATTTTCGACCTATTTCTGTATTGCCAACGCTTAGTAAAAAATTTGAAAAATTAATACTTAGTCAATTGCTTAGTTATTTTAACAGACATAATCTTCTTCACAAGAAACAGTTCGTATTTACGAGGGGTCGTTCAACTACTGACGCAGGAGTAGAGTTACTCAGAAGTATATTTACAGCTTGGGAGAAGTCGCAAGATGCTTTAGGATTTTTTTGCAACTTGTCCAAAGCCTTTGATTGTGTACATCATGATACTCTGGTCAGGAAATTATATCAATACGGCATTAGGAACAAAGCTCTCAATCTCCTGGTTTCTTACTTGGGCAACAGAATCCAGAAGGTTCAGATTAATGATAAGACATCGCCAGGCTCTGCCTTAAAAATGGGCGTCCCGCAGGGTTCAATCCTCGGACTATTTCTATTTTTGATCTATATCAACGATTTACCCTATTACGTAAAGAACAATCATGAGATTGTGTTGTTCGCGGATGACACCTCTTTAATTTTTAATATTAAAAAACAACAGAGTAATTTTGACGAAGTAAACAACGCACTCTCTAAAGTTGTTACTTGGTTTAATGTAAATAATTTATTACTCAATGATAAGAAAACTACTCTTAAAATTCTCCATGCCCAATGTTAAACAGATGGAAACCAATGTACAACTGAAGGAAACCAGAATTGAGCCCGTCGGGACAACCTTATTTCTAGGTAGGTATTACGCTTGATTCCAAACTTCAATGGGGTCCGCATATAGAAAGACTTTTGGGCAAACTTAGTTCTGCAGCTTATGCGGTTAAGACATTTAGACGCCTCACAAGTCACAGATATAGAAACAGCTAGAATGGTCTATTTCAGTTCCTTTCATAGTATTATGTCATATAGGATTCTTCTCTGGGGGAATGCTGCAGACCTTAACACAATATTCGTTCTGCAGAAAAGAGCAATAAGGGGTATTTACAACCTCGGTCCTCGTGTTTCTCTAAGAGAAAAGTTCAGTGAGATAGGCATTCTAACTGTTGCTTCGCAATATATATACGAGAATCTGTAATATGTCCACAAGAACATTGACACATTTAGTATAAAAAGGGATCTACACACTGTTAATACCAGACATACGAGGGTCAAACTGAAAGTTCTTAGAAAATCAAAAACTGATTACATTAGCCAGTTATTAGTTTTATTATATCTTTTCAAAATATTGTCCATTGACGTCAATACACCGCTGCATGCGATGGAACCACTGGGAAAAGCACTTTGCCCACTCGTCCTTAGGGGTCTCTTCAATGGCATCGCGATACGCAGCCACCGCTTCTTCAGCATTCATAAACCGCTTTCCTTTAAGATTTTCTTTAATTTTTGGAAATAAATAAAAATCACAAGGCGCGAGGTCGGGGCTATACGGCGGGTGACCCAGTAATTCAACGTTTGATGTCGCCAAATAGTCGATCGTTCGCTTGGCGGTGTGCGACGAGGCGTTGTCGTGGTGAAGGAGGATCCTACTGCGAGGTCGTTTCTCTCGAACTTTTTCCAAGACAAGTGGCAAACAATTGGTAGTGTACCATTCTGCAGAAACTGTTTTTTGATCCTCTAACACAATTGTTGCGAAATGACCTATCCTTCCAAAGAACGAGGCCACCATTTTTTTTCCCGCACTTCGATCTCTCTTCACTTTAGTTGGCAACTCCTCGAAAGGAAACACCCACTGAGCAGATTGTCTTTTGGTTTCAGGATCATAACAGTAAATCCAGCTTTCGTCACCTGTTAGTATGTCGAACACAGCATTTGAGTCACCTCCGTTAAATCTTTCAATCATTTTACGGCACCAATCCACACGATGGAGTTTTTGAGCCTTAGTCAAATTATGAGGTATCCACCGGGCGCAAAGCTTCCTGACCGCTAAATGTTCGTGGAGGATTTTGTGCACTTGACTCATACCGATGCCTAAGCTTGTCCGAATCTGCTGATAGGTCACTCTTTTGTCAGTCTCTATCATACGCCGCACAACACAGATGTTATTTTCAGTCGTCGCCGTAGAAGGCCGTCCCTCACGTACATCATCAGTGAGATTAGTGCGACCACGTTTAAACTCATTAAACCAGTTGTAAACAGTCGCACGAGATGGGGCTTCATCGTGAAAGGCCAATCGTAGTCTATCATAACTTTCTTGTTGACTTAACCTCTCGTCTGTGGAATCGCCGAATTTCCGCGATTTTGACCCCCCCTATCTGTGTAAGAGCCGAAATTCGGCTCTGTCACCCGTGAAAAAAAAGGTTTGGTTCAAAGCTAATTTAGCCATAATAAACAGGTGTGACTCTTTGTCAAAGACAAGGAATAGATTAAATGATAAATAGATTTCCTTAACTCATTTGATGTTTGTCAATGTTCAAAATAAAAAAGTTAATTTTCGTCACTTTTCGTTGCTACATTCAACGCACCTTCAACGCAAATTCATTACGCGTTTGCCGCTCAAAGTGTCTGTGGAAAAAGGGAAGTGGTTTAAAATAAGTATGAACCGGTAAGTAATATTACATTATAAATACTAACTTAGGTCTAATCTTTACGCATAATGCGAAAAACAACAATTGAAGCAAAGGCCAAGGCCTTTTACGAATTTGACGGTTGACTTTGGTTTTGCCGTATTTGATAGAAAACCTATTATCAACCAAACGAATATATGTAATTAGATCAATATTTATTGAACTTCAATATATTTATAACAAATTACATGTATTCTAATCGCAAATGTGAAAATTTCGACCTCAATGATGTGTAAACATCCAATCGCCGAATATGGCCCGTTACACAGACGGGGTATTTGGCGCCTGGCTAACTAAGTATGGATGGTGCTATGGGTGGCTTTTGCATTTCATATTAAAATGTTTAAAAGATTTTGATAGTTAAGTACATTTTTGTTTAACTTTTTTATAGAACACGTAAAAAGTGTTTTTTGGATCCGCTCTCTAGTTTTCCTTAGAATTACGTCCAAAGTTAGTCGGGTCGAGTAATATTTTTTTTGAGATTTGTTTTATTTTATTGTATAGTACCTACACGTAAAAATAACACTGAAATACTCTTAATAATATTTTTTTTATTTACTTAATTTTAAAAATACTTATTTTAAAAGTAAAGTAAAATTGATTGAAAAAGGAACAATTCATAAATTCAACAATTTTATGTGATGATGACGTCAAGTCAAGTCCATATCCATACTAATGTAGCTCATGGAGCAAATTTTTTACAAAGTTTATGAACTTGCGTTTTGATATTTTTCTTCCAAATAACTGGCTTTTTTCATTGTAATAAATGCCTAGATCCATGTAAAATTTGAATAATTAATTACAATAACATTTGTAAGCGTATATTCTGCAAAATCTTAGTTTTTATGAGACATTGTTTTTTGTACCAATTGTGAGTGCCATGTTTGATACCCACATACTCAAGGTCTGTTGAATATTTCAACATGCCATTGTTTATATTACCTTGGTGATAAGCTCAAGTTATTAATAACAAAGCACAAGTAGTCCCTGTGATCAAGAATGTAATATTAACTAATGAAATGTGAGGCCCACTTAAGTGACATTTGAAGAGGGACTTTTTTTTTGTCAAAGTTTTAAACATGTGCAGTATAAAAAAAATGTATTGGAATGTATGCTATTTGGTTTCTATTTCATGTTAGACGTAAGATTGTACAAGAATTATATGATATTACAACCAGAAAGTGTTTATTTTTTTAGTATTTATAATATATAAGATAAATTTTACTTATACCATTTTATTTCTCTTTTAACAAAATACAATTCACTTTATAGTGAAGTGTAGTGTAACAAATTACATAGAGAAACTAATTCTCTTTCTAAAACTAATTATAGTTCTACAGAATTCCAATTAGATTTAGATTCCAATCACTTTTTCTAAACCCAGGTAACTTAGATTTGCCCAAAAACCCCCATCTGTGTAATGACCGAATTTCGGCTCCACAGATGTGTTTGCCGCCATTTTGGCTTCCACAGACGAGAGGTTAAATGACATCGAAAGTCATAAAAAATCATTGCACGAAAATTTTCTCGTGTTAAATTCATGTTGACGTGACACAGACAATTTTCAATTTGCCGCCAAATCGTAAAACAAATGACAAATGAATGAAATATATGCTCAGTAATATTGGCAAAGAGTTCTATTTTCAAATTTTAGAATATTTTTTTTATTATATTGTTTATAAGTGGCCAGTTCTAAGAACTTTCAGTTTGACCCTCGTAAGAATAATCTTATAGTTCATAGCACCCGCCTCCACAAAATAAGTAGCTGTTTTATGGGGCAGTGTATACGCTTTTATAACAAGCTCCCTCTTAATATAAGAAATTTATCTATTAATAAATTCAAAATTATTGTTAAAACTACACTGTTCAAAAGCATATTTTAAAATTTCTGATTATATAGACGATAAAAATGCTTGGGATTGAGCTGCTTTAATTCAACACAAAAATATAAATTATGTATAAACTGAACAATTTTAATTTGACTTTTCGTAAGCACTTTAAAAAAGTTTACACGAAATAAATAATCATTTCATTTCAAGGATAGAAGCAAGTGGCGATCTGTTGTCTGATGTCTCTGCCTACCCCGACGGGAAAAAGGCGTGAGCATATGTATGTATGTATGGTTGTGTCAAACAGAATCTACATAATATTTAAATTATGAAAGGAAAGTTAGAATCGTAATAATGCAAATAAAAATTCGATTTCGAATTAAAATTTCTGCTGCTTTTACCTTATGCAATGATAAAGTGTTGGTAGTTCTGCAATAAGTTCACTGGAACTGGCAGAACTGCAGCAGACCGCATGTACTTTCTCAATAGCTTGGACTGTTGCTTTTAATTCATCCTTGACGGGTCGGCCAGGCGAGAGCCCTTCACAAACACTTGCAGCATAAGCTAACAAATACATGTACTTTGATTTATGTTCCGGATTTAGTTTGCTTCCCAACTTGAACAGAGCATCCACTAAAAGTTCTGAAAATTAAAAAAAACTCCATGTATGTTTATGCATGAGCTGTGTATGAAATTAAATAAACCCACCCAAATATATTCTACTAGCCGTTTCCCGCGGTTTCAGCCGCGTCCTGAGGGAGCTACTTCGCGTACCCGAAAAACCCATATATCTTACGGACCCCTATTTTTTCTAAAATAAAATATAGCCTATGTTACTCGCAGATAATGTAGCTTTCTAATGGTGAAAGAATTTTAAAAATCGGTCCAGTAGTTTTTGAGTTTATCCATTACAAACAAACGAACAAAAATACAAAATTTTCTTCTTTATAATATTATAGTGGAGAAGTGTAGATTACATGACTATTCGGCTGGCGTAGCAGGAGTGTAAGCGACTGCTACGTCGAAGGTCGCGGGTTCGATTCCCGCTCAAGTCAAACATTTGTGTGCATGAACATGGATGTTTTTCTTGGTCTGGGTGTCTCTATGTATGATATGTATGTATTTACAAAAAAAAAGTATATATGTATGTTTATCAATTATCTAGTACCCCTAGTACAAGCTCTGCTTAGTTTGGGACTAGATGGTGTTGTGTGAATGTGGTAGAATATTATTATTATTTTTATTTTTTGTTTCTCTATCACGCATACTTTTCTAACATATTGTGTTAAAAAAGTACACGGCCCTTTGGCAGGCTTACACGGAGACATAGGTCCAACGCGCAGAGGCCCTTTGAGAGTTTTAATCTATAATGTGATGGGACTCCATCTGCACTATTAAGTAGGTACCAGCCACGCATTAGCCGCAGCAGGTGTAGGACTATTGCTACTTGTATGGAAACTAATTACTCTGGGCTATTGTGATAGGTGTTCAATAGATAAGGGGATATGGAAACTATGGATGAAAAACGGCGTCTGCCCTAAGTACTCTTATAGTACGTCGAAAAGGGGCAGACGGTGACTCGCCAACTCACTAGATGGGCCCTTTCGAAATAGCCACCAAGGTAAACAAAGTCTGCCATAAAGGCAGCCAGAGGGCAACACCGGTGCGAGTGGCTAGGGGTGTCGAGCGGTGCGGCACCGGTTTCGCCATCGCGGGCCTCGTGATAACGGAGACCCGGAGCGGGTTTCCCCGTAGTTACGCCTTTGAGAATGACACTTCCACCCCCGAGCTAATAGCTCTTGCGGCTTCCCCCTGGCCGGCCGACCAAGGCAAGCCAGAGTTAAGAGTCCTGCGGGCGCTCTTGGAGGTCCACTCTGACCAGCCAACAAAGGCAAGCCGGAGACGAGGCCCTGCCCGACTCTGAAGCATTCGGGACCGCAGTGTCGCCACACACATTCAGCTCGCCACAAAGCTGCCCTGCGGTTTGTAAGCTTTCTTATCATATTGTAATAAATGTTTTGTTTATATCACAAGATGATGATGGTGTTTGAAAGCTGTTACTCTACCCTCTGAGAATGCGTTAGTCTTATGATGAGATAACGACTGCCCCAGAGGGGTTTTATTATGGGTAACAATCTAATGTCCTATAAAACACTATTTCTAGGAATTAATACAATATTGTTCAATCTATCCCTGATGTTTCTTGTCTTCATATAAATGTATTCATAGGTATAATTGTGAACCCTGCGCCTACTGCACAAAATGGGTGGAATATTTGGGTTGGTTGATGCTGATACAAAAAGTTATAATCTGATTTCATGTCAGCATACCTAAGAACTGAGGTATTCGTAGCAAATGTACCGGTGGTGGCTCTTGTTGTGTATATGCTCTAAATAGCACAGAAATATCTGCAGGATTTAGTGCACCGCGTGATAACATAGCCGCAAGTGCAGTACGGGCATTACGCCAAGATTCACCAGCAGTTAACGCCAGAGTTATTGGAGTAACATCATGGCCACTGAAATATGAAATAAAGATATTTTAGTATATTATAATAAAATAAACTAATTAAAACATACATGGTAATGTTTTTACCACCTCTAGATAAGCATCATTATCAGACTATCTGCCAAGTAAGGTATTGTGTGTCAACCTTTTTGGAGTTGTTTACTGGTACCAATGAGTTGAACATCATTTAGCTAATGTGTTAATGCTATATAGTCTGAGCCCTAGAAGAGTGACCTTTACCAATCTGGTTATTGGATGAAAAGTAGGTATTTTATTTCAAATTTTGCATGACAAAAAGTATATGGTTTAGCAAAAAAAATCCGGTCCAGACTAGGAAAAGAAGAAAAAAAATTGGCTTTTCATTTACCATTGCATTAAACGCGTTTAATGAATAAATTTAGTACAAACCGATATTTATGAAGTCTAAAGGTATGTTAACATAGGGTTGTAAATTTTTCCTGGCGTATTTAGTTGTGTTGCCAGGTATAAACACTTCGACTGTTAAGTTGATAATAGTTATTTAAATAGACAAATCTTATATTAAAATTACCATTACTTCACTGTGAATACGATGATATTGGGTTGCCTACGAACAACCTGTCAGGAAAATGGTTGGGAATGTTTTTTAGCCCAGACCCGTTTCTTTACCAACCCATTCGCGATATTTTTTTTTTTAATGCAAAATTTGATATAAAATACTTTTCATCCAATAAACAGATTGATGAATGTCGCTCTTCTACGGTTCTCAGACTACTAAAACATGTGATCGATTGATTGACACTGTGCACAATTGTGCACAATTTATAATTGTTTTGTTTTGTTTTTCGTGTGAGTGTGTGGCCAACTCTAGTGTCGGAGTTTTTCAGACCGCTCGAAGGCCTCCGACATGGCCTAACGACTCTTATCCTGAGACAAGAACCGGAACCGACAGCTTTACGTGACCTCCGAAGCACGGAGGGCACGTAAAGCTGTGTCAACTACGCAACTTCACGTGTTATCATACTCTGACTGCTTGCAAATGCGATCGGCCACTATGCAATACATCTATAGGTGTAGACAGTAAGTACAAGCTTCTCACACTTACCTTTGTTGGGCACAGCGAGTTATTTCCTGCCCAAGCCTTTTCATTATAGCTCCTCCTCTGGGTTCTTGAGAGAGGATATGCACAATTACCTGGCTATAGACATATGTATGTGCACCATGGCAGACCATTTTCTGCAACGTTATAAAAGAGTTACAAGTTGAGAGTCTAACATTTTCAAGTTAGTGTATGCAGTTCTATAATATGTATGTATTAACAAAAATAATTATATAAATGCATGTCTATCTTTTGTCTAGTACACATATCACAAGGTCTACATAGTTTGGGACTAGATAGTATTGTGTGTATATGCAAGAATATTATTATTACTCAGTTACAAGAAATTAGACAGACTGATAAGCTTATAGAGATACTTACTGCACATTCATTAACACTATTTTGCCAATCATCAGAGCTTTGCAAGAACCCAACAATAGCAGATTTTAGAACTCTCGAAAATACTTCAATTTGTTGAGCAGCTGTAGAGATGCTCGTAATTTCTCCTTGAAAGCCTGCATCCGAAATCAACTGAAATACAGACATAACTTATTTATAGCCTCATTCTAAAAATACTTATCACTAAACAAATATAACATCTTAATATATAAAATCCTTGCGTTACTGACTGACTGACAGACGCGCTACAGCCAAAACTATTGGGCGCAGGAAGCTGAAATTTGGCATGTATGTACCTTGGGGACCGTAGGGGTGCACTAAGAAGGGATTTTCCGAAATTCCCACGGGGTCGGCCAAAACGGGTAAATTAAAAAAAACTGCATGCGTAGCTGTTGGCGTCCTCTAGTTCTTTTATATTTGTTTAGTGTATACAGTAGAATTCATATATAACGACTTCGCTTATAACGACTAACTGGTTTTAGCGACGATAATTTTTAGTCAAGTTAGGTTTCATAGTTAGGTACCAAGAAAATATAACCGTTTAGTGCGACTCCGGTTTAAGCGACCAACTGCTTATAGTGACCGTTTTTTATGATAATACGTCCGGTTAAAACGACGTGCAATGTTTTGTTTACACAACCTACGCACCAATACCTCGGCGCTCTAACTTAAAAACTCCGCACAAGACATTAACATTTCAATGTAAAATGAGTGGCACAGATAAAAAATCGGGCAAGTGCGAGTCTGACTCGCGCACCGAGGGTTCCGTACGCATTTTACCTTATTGGAGGTTGAATTACGCTAGTCCTCTAAATCTGTATGAGCGCCCATACAACTTAAAGGACTATCTTAAGTGGAGTCAACTATGTATGTATGGGGACACCCTTAAATTTTCCACTTTTTTATTTTTTGTAATTTTTCCTTTATTTGTGCTGTAAGACCCTGCTTTTGGCCAAATTTCGTGATTCTAGTTCAACGGGAACTACCATATAGGTTTTCGACCCAAAACCTATAGGGTACTTACGGTTGACCTAGAATTGTCAATTTTGGTCAAAACCAAGGTCTTACAGCACAAGTAAAGGAAAAATTCCGAAAATTAAAAAAAGTTGAAAATTAAGGTTAATTTTGGTACTTACAAGTTTTCGCAAAAATCTAATTTTGACCATATCTTTTTATTGGGTTGACCCAGGACCCTGATTTTCATACACCTAATAGCAACCATAGACCTAAGTATCTGGTATAAATTTCAATTTGCTAGGTCCACCCGTGCCTGAGAAAATCGGTGGTGACACACAGACAGACAGACAGACAGACAGACAGACAGACAGATAGACAGACAGACAGACAGACAGACAGACAGACAGACAGACGGACAAGAAAGTGATCTTATAAGGGTTCCTTTTTTACCTTGAGGTACGGAACCCTAAAAACATCTCGTCATCCGAAAATCTCAACGTCCAGATGTTTTAAGAATGTACGGCATTTGCCAGTGAATTATGAGAGGAATCGACAGGAGTGTCGCCAGCCCATTACCTAGTGGGGGGGAAGTTGGTATGGAAAATGGGAAAAGTACTGAGAAAAGTATGAATTGTAGGGTATTTTCAATCTCTAGAGGGGGAGAGCTGCCCCTCTCAGTTGGTATGGAAAATGGGAATCGAAGAGCCTGGATGACTGCTGACAATTTTACCAAATGGGTATACGCATAGGATCCTGCACTTATCAAAAAGAACAAGACAATCCTGCTGTTAGTTGACAACTGTCCCGCACATCCCCATATTGTACCCTTGTATGTATGTATGTACATAAGAAATAATCCTGCCGTTTTGTGCGTCATCCGGTTAGTACGACATAGTATCGCCGGTCCCTTGAAGGTTGTTATATCCGGATATTACTGTATTTGTTTAGTATCATTTTTGTTTATTACTTATAGATATGTATCTATTTTAACAGCCTTATTGGAAATGTAATCAGTGCATGCGATAAAGTTGACTACACTATCGAATTGGGGTGACCTGTAATGGTAGATGTACTTGTGAGCGTAATAAAAAAAAAAAAAAATAAACATACCTTTATAGTAAAGTTCAGCATAAGACAATCTGGATACTCTTCAGCCAATCTGTATATCAAAGATCGCCATGTTGGATGTTCAATCATTTCAGTCAGCCAAGCTGGAGTCTAAACAATATCATTTTTAATTAAATCCTTTATAAGATATATAAGATAACAATATAAACTCTCAAACTAATACTTACTTCACCTTCCTCTGTGAATATAGTATCAGCTTTTTTAGGATCAAATGTTTTTAAAATCATATCTTTCAAATGATTTTCAACCATTGCTTGAACTTCTGTTACTTTGACACCTATAACAAATTTTAAGCAAATAAAAGTTTATTTTAACAAACCTGACTCTTGGGTAACTATTTCCAAGTTGGGAATCAATGAAAAAGTAGATGAGTATGTATTGATTGATTGTTGTAAAATCATTATTGTATCTATCACTTACCTCCAAGTATGAGCCACTCAGCCAGTAAGTTAGCCATCTGTGCAACAGCATTGTAGTTTATAGACAATTGCTCAATCACTTGTTCTGGATTACCACCAGCTTGAAAGTATCTCTTAAGTTGGCCAAATATGCCAGGCTCCATAATGTAATCAGGTGTTTTGAACTTTTCAAGACATTCATGAAGAACTTCCTCAGGATTTTCAATGACATCCTCATTACCTTCTTCCTGAATATATGAAACGTGTGCCAGTCATTAAAAATACATAATTATTTGCAATTAAGAAACTGATAACATTTAGCTCTTACATTTTAATACCTAACATACTTACCTCATATTGGTTATGATTTGGCGCCTCCCAAGTACGTTCCTCTTCGTATTGACTCGGCATGATTGTTTGTTATGTTTATTATTTATGTATTTGAAGAACTGAATACAGAATTTGTGTATTATTGGTGCTGGTCAATATATAAAACACTGTACAACTTGTATCGGTGGCAATTTTATTAAATGTAATTTATTACAAGCCTAAACGATTCGTTAACTTCGTAAAGCACGATTGAGTGCAAAACACCGAATAAAAATACAGACAACTGTACCTAATAAAATATTGTAACTGTATCGCATTTCACACAAAATGTCTTACTGACAACTGACACCATTCACACATCTATGACTGACACTCTCAGAAGTGACAGAACCATAGAGATATTAGAATAGAGTGGCAGAACAGTACCTAACTCAATACTGTGTCGTGTCCGTCGGTGCGAGAGAGAACGCAACATTAAAGGCCCCCTGCATCTCTCTCTAACAATACATGCACAACATCAACATTACGCAGTGGCGTGCTACCTGTAACTATTATTTATATCAGTTTATCAGTAATCAATAGTTTAAAAATATATAAACTTTTTTGTCACTTCAAACTATCTTCGTGTATCAATAAAAACAACTTTTAAACTATTGATTACTAATAAACTGATTTAAATAATAGTTACAGGTAGCACGCCACTGCGTAATGGTTATGTTGTGCATGTATTGTTAGAGAGAGATGCAGGGGGCCTTTAATATTGCGTTCTCTCTCCCACCGGCAGACACGAATAGGCCCCACTCTGCCACTCTATTCTTAATATCTCTATGGACAGAACTTCAAGAGGACGTTATTTTTTTTTATTAATTTATTTCATGACCTGGACACAGCGTCCTTCAGTCGGGTCAAGAGGACGCTAAACCCAGTGTTGTCAATCCAAATCTGCGAAATTTCGTAGATTATAAGCTGAAAATCGGTAGAAGTTGGTAGAATGTTACACACAAAGTCGGTAGATCTACCAACCATTTTTTTTGTGAGGGTTTTTAAATGTTAATGGTAGAAAATGACTTCTCAATACTATGCAGCAGGGCAAATCATTTGGAACAAATTCATATAATACGGGTAACTTCATTTAGTGAAGCGATATGTTTCCATAACTCTTTGGGACAGCCTTTTTCTGCAATGGGGAGGGGCGCTAAACAGCGTACCTGTACTAAGTTACAGTACATTCAGTACGCTATAAAATTGGCGCCAAAGCAAAAATGAGATGAAAACTGCACTAGACTGTCAATAATGACATTTACCTCGTCAGAAAAGTTTCGATACACGACTGCGACTGAAAGACTGTCAAAGAAGACATGGCTTTAAGTCGTGAAGATTGCGACTATTATGACAATGATTCTTATTTTTTATAAAATAGATATATTTAAGTTCAGCGCAAAATTGGTAGATCTACCGAAAAGTTGGCAGAATAGACAACGCTGGCTAAATCATCGCTAATCGCTAAACATAAACAGAGACTCTATGCTCATTGAGTATAGATGCCCAATATGTATCATCATAGATAAATTAAAATTTATATATTTATATATTATATATTAAAATTTATATATTTATATATATATATATTTATTATTTATATTTATATAATTTAAAATTTACAGTGTATCATTCATCTCTATTTATTATATCGATATCTTCATGTGATCGAAGATCGATATATAATATTTTGGTTTATTAGTATTAGTACTCAGGATAAGTAATACAAAATTACTAGTAATTTTAATATTTGTGTATAATATTTAATAACATTATTGTAGTATTCATGAAACATTAATATTATAACGTGAATAGTAGATTGTTGTACCAATTTTTTTTTTCATTTTTGGTGTCGGGTTGGAAAATCCTCATGGAGTCCCTCCGCCCCGGGGGAAGGACGAAGGGGACTGTCAGACTCTTACTGACTAAAAACCAACCCGTGTTCCTCATGTACCCGTGTGTCGGAGGGTAGGGATTCGCATAAGCATTCGTCGCTACCCCCCGACGGGGTCGCCGCCAAAACACTCAGCGGCCGCAGAGGATAGGGAGGACGGCAACGCAACACCGCATCTCCTCTTCCTCTGCGGCCCCACCGCGACGCATCGAATGGTGCGCCCCCATTTGGTCGCGGGAGATAGGGCGCGCGGCAACGCAACACCGACACGCCTCTACTCCCGCGACCGCACCCGACTGCGAGGGACAGACAGAACTGTCCCCCGCACCCGCACCGTTGGACGCATCCTGCGCAGGCCCCGTCAAGCCCACGTGGAGCGTCCCCTCCTGGATCCCTCTTAGCTTCACCGCGGGGTTCTTAGCCACGGTTTCTGAGCCCCCCCACCACGACAAGGTGGAGATCCCGCGGGGAGGAGATTGTTGTACCAAGCGCTAAGTGAGTTTTACTACACGCGAGGATACTAAATTATCACGAATGCAGTTATTCAGTTTAGCAAGGTGCGTTATGGACTTTTCTTTCAACTACTAAAAAATAAAAACTTTTTGTAACTTTTCTTGCTAGTCTTCGCCCAAAAGTTACCGAACTTGAAGTAATTTTAAACCGGGAAAATTTCACGTTGCAGTCATTTTTGAGACTTGGCTAGATGACAATGACTTTCGCCTGAGCGTATAACGTATTTAGGAAGGATCGTTACGATGGCTATGGCGGAGTATGGAGTAGTAGTAGAGTAGCCCAGGAAGTAAGCCTCGCACATCCTAACAATTGGGAGTTCATTGAAAATATTGTGTGTGTGTACTGCCCTCCAAATAAGTATATCTAAGAACATCTGCAAGGGGCTGACACCGTTTATTCGGCCAATTTAACACAAAATCACTAATAGCCGGCGACTTTAATGGTCACCGCTCTAATTAGTCATCTAAAACGGACACACAAGGTGGCGCAATATTAAATTTGACAGTGCGATTGATAACAACTTTGTCTCTTTATATGACGGCAGTGCAACACGCATTAAACGGGTTAATGGAACCCTTCAAAAGACTGCACCGGATATTACTTTTGCCTCAGCTGACGTCGCTTTGAAATTTGACTGGAAGATAATAAACGAATGCCTAGGCAGTGACCACCTATGATTAAATTCAATATAGAAATGTTATAATCACCGCATTATAGGGTGGCTAGACTTTTTAAGAAAGCTAGTTTGGCTGGATACACAGTTTGAATAGAAGAGAGACTGCAAGATACAACATTTCCTTTGGACCTACAATTATTAGCTTATGATAGTTATATGGATATAGTTAATCAAGTAGCTGCAGATTTTATCCCTATCTCGAAGATCTTCAATAACCCTTTGAGGAACAACGTTTTGTGCCTAAGACATTCTGGCATCAAGACCTGTCTAGACTTGTTGCAGAGAGGCGCTTAGCGTTGGCTATGGCTAGCCTAAATTCAGGCAGAATCCAACCCCTGACAACTTCAGTGTTTTTATTTTTCCATCGCACTGTTTTTACTTTTCTTTGTAGCTACAAAGAAAAGTAAAAACAGTGCGATGGAATTCATCCGAAACACCTTACACGTTCTTATTTCGATTATTCGCAGTAGACTCGACTACGGCAGTTTTTTATACGATAGTAGCACCAACAGCCAATTAAAAAAACTGGAAAGGGTTCAAAATCAGGCTATGCGCGTCATCGGAGGTTTTATTAAAACAACACCGATCCATGTTATGCAAAGCGAGTTGTGCTTGCCGCCATTACAAACTCGCAGAATTTACCTTGTTGGATGAATATTTCGATGAGCGGTCGCGGCGTAGGGGTCGCAATACCGAATCATTTAAGCAAAACCGGTATTTTCGGTACTGGCCCCCGACAAATACCGGTATTCCGGTATTATCGATATTTCTGAGATTAAGATAAAGTTGGTAAATTTAGTTTAATAAAGTCCGTTTCCAGAGGAATAGTCAATAAATGATTATATTTCGTAAAATCAAATTAATTTCACTATTCATTTCCTCGTTTACATATTTTTTTGTTGACAACTTTCTAAAAATTTCATAATTTTACGGACTTTTTCTATTAATTCTTTGAAATTAAATTCGTTGTTTTGATTAGTTCTACAATTACAATTACCTACAACAATTCTCGTTCTTCAGTTACAAGAAAACCATAATAATCATCTTAATCATCATCATCGGAAGCAAAGGTGTCATTATTCTCATCGACTTCAATTATCCGAGATTGGCTATTTTCTTTAATTTGTACAAGACATCTAGTATGGCAAGGTACTGTTGATACTGCTACCATTACAGAACCACCGTCAGTTGTGGTACAACTTACGTCGTGTCTCGGGGATTATTATTATTTGAATGCTAACAATCTTTTCTCCAGCAACTGCAAGCAAGTTCTGGCTGGCACACTCCCAATAACTCTTACAAGGCAGAGATTGACAAAATTGACGAACGATGCACATCGACATTCATAAACCGTCGATTACTTGAACTAGTCCATCTAGAGTCACCGAGACTTTAACTCCGTCATTATTTAGTTTTTTAAGTTAGTAAAGAGGGGGTGATTAATCCATCAAAAAAACTTTATTTATTTTATAATAACTTAAATGTTACAAGTAACTTAAATATGTCTTAAAATTAAATAGGTATAAAGAAAAAGTAACTAGTTCTAAAATTACTATACAAAGAAATATATACAGAACATAGAAATAAATATATACAGTAAGAGAAAAAAATAATAATTTAGAGGGCATCATGAAATTAGTCCACATCGCCGTCAACTGGAAGCGTGCCCAGAACGCTGGCAGCATTGCCCCGTTGTATGACGATACTGAACTTCTGGGCCAAATACAACCCAGCCTTCTGGTCACGCGAGGCATCGACCAGTCTCTTTGCGAGGTCTCTAAAAAGAGATCTCGCACTTGGACCCCATGGCCCCAACGTTTCGACCCCAAACGGCTCAAATACGTAATCCTCTACTAGGTTTGCGTATTTACGCCGTTTGAGGGTCTCCGCTGTAGCAGCAGCAGCGCCCGCACAACCCGCTGTGCTAGGAAGATGTGATGGCGCGAGGGTATCGACGCACGTTGCGTCCCATACCAAAGGCCTACCCAACTTCCATGGCAGTAAAGACATACCGTCTGGTCTTTTGCCATCGTCGCGTGCCAAGCCCTGAGGTTCAAGGTGGGCTGGAATGCCAGCGGTGACAAGAGCCCGACGAAGAATGTCATTAAGGTTGCCGTGTCGTGAAATACGACCTGCGCTCCTGCTGCATGACAGGCCATGGTGACCAAGGCTGTCGACAGCCTCTCCACAGTGACAGCGATGTGGAGAAACACATGGCGCGCCTAAACGGAGGCAAGAGGCGATGCGGAAGGTCCTATCGTCCACGATGGCAGTGCTTGAAGCCAGAGGCCCGACTCCCACTCTCCCACAGCCAGTAGACGAGCACGCTCTGCAGCATTAGACGATGTGCTAAGAAGATTTTCTCGTATTCTGCTGCAAAGCGATCCATCCCACTGCCTCTGAGAGGATAGGTCTCGGGGTAACTCAGTGCTTGGATAGGCACTTCTCCAAGCATTCATGGCATCGGTCTTACACGGCACCTCAGAATCGACCAGTGTTGGTGCTAAGATTTTCCTGGTCAATTCTGCAGTGCTGTGGACCGAGGACAGGAATGCTGGTAGGGATAATTTTACAATTTCACCGTGCTTCTTCACAATATTTTAATCGAATTTGATGATGTAGACAATTTCTGGCCAGATTGCGCCAGATGTCTTTGGTCATTTGAAGTAAGAAAACAACTGTAAGTTACTTGTAAAATAATCTGTTAATTTCTATTTAGATGGTTCTGTTTCTATTTGTGTTTTATTTATTTTTCTAATACCAAAAATACCGAATATCCCGGTTTTTAAGAAATTAAAACCGGTATTAATAAGACCAAGATTTGGCCCGGTATCCCGGTATTTTCGAAATTCGAGATCCCGGTTTGCGACCCCTAGCGGCGTCGCGCTCTATTGGTATTTGGTATAAAACTACACAGTTCGACTTAATTTAAATTGTCTTTCGGGATATATACCACGTAACTTTGTTTGGAGTAACCGATATTAAATTCCTATATTCACAGATATGAGAATTAGCCTATATTACACAGTTCGACCTTCCTCGTTACCTACCCATGGTTTGATCAGACTAATATTGATAGTAAATAGGTAGGTATATAGTTGGATTGCTCAGGTTGCGCTCCGGACACATTCCAACAAATAAGTTTAAATTTCTTATGAGGCTGTCCTATTCTCAGAACTGTTATCTATGTGACAAAGTGGAAGATGTATGTACCTACATCATGTTTTGATGGAATGTGTTCGGAATGCTGCTCTGCGACGCTGCTGTTTGTTTCATAATGATTGTAGGTAATGTGGAAACTTGTAATAGTTTCTTGGCCTCACAGTTGTCAGATGAGGCCAAGAAACTACATATGATATATTATACCTCCTTAGAAGATGGATAATTTATAATAACTTAGTTTTAATATGTTACGTATTAAATACTTACCTACCTATGTAGGTTGATATACCTATAAAAGTATAATTGTAGGTAGGTAAGCTTATAAATTGCGTGGGTGACATAGTCACTGTTTGACTAAAACCCCTATATTAAAAAATAAAGAAAAAAATAAACTCCAGCAGGGCAGTTAGTTGCTATCTCCACCTCAATGTTAATTCGGTTTCAGATGTGATCCCTTCTAATACGTACCTACATGGTTACTTTCTTCAAGCATTTTGCGATTTAGGAGCTATTATTATATTTTTTTCTGAGCAGTCTGTTACAATGAAATAGGATTTCTCTTTTCTCGAACTTTTTTACGTCCCGAGGCACGAGAATTCTCGACCTGGATTTATCGAGGTGTCGAGTCTCTCAAGAGATTCAATTGTTTCGATAAAACTTGATGTTCGTTCAACATTTTCGGTTTATAAACAATTATGTCACTGATGGATGACATCAACTGTATCAAATGGGTATATAATTACCAATAATGATTTAAAAATTCAATAACAAATAATAAATTAAACCAACTATAGGTTAGTTCCGGTACATGGCTGGTCTATAATATAAAATGTTAATAGTAGGGTTGTTAGTTAACATCTCCCCCCCGTGGGATCTCCACCTTGTCGTGGTGGGGGCGTCAGTAACCGTGGCTTGGACACCGGCGGTGAAGCCATGCACAGTATAAAGACATATAGACTGTGGTGAAGCTAAGAGAGATTCCGGGAGTGGACGCTCCGCGTGGGCTTGGAGGGGCCTGCGCAGGATGCGTCCAAAGGTGCGGGTGCGGGAGGAGAGTCGTATCGGTGTTGCGTTGCCGCGCGCCCTAACTCCCGCGATCAAATGGGGCGCACCATTGTTGCGTCGCGGTGGGGCCGCAGAGGAAGAGGAGATGCGTTGTTGCCCGGTTGCCGTTCTCCCTATCGTCTGCGGCCGCTGGGTGTTTTGGCGGCGGAGCCCAACACCTTCATGCGCCGCCAAGGGGGTTTTGTTCGGGGCCCGCCTGACCATCTGGCGGGCCAATACCCGTCGGGGGGGTAGCGACGAATGCTTCACACACACGAGTACATGAAGAACACGGGTTGGTTTTTAGTCAGTAAGAGTCTGACAGTCCGCGTCGCCCATTAGGATTCTCCAACCCGACACCAAAAAAAGAATATATCAAAAAAAAAATGAATTAGTTGATTTTTAGGGTTCCGTTCCTAAAAGGTAAAAACGGGAACCTATTAGGTACTAAGCCTCCGCTGCTGCTGTGGCTGTATCTAATAAACTATGATAGCTAGAATGCTGAATTTTTCAGATATTCTGTATTTCCGTTGCATCTATAATAACAAATACATTAATAAAAAAATAATGGGAGTTCGCATACAATAAGCGTACTTTTTTTGCTCAATTTTACTAACGGTAACAGGCAGATCCTTAAAATTTTCACAGAATATTTACTTGTATATTATCTTTCTTAATAAATCATTAAATAAAAATAAAGTAAACATTAAAGGGCCATACAACAAACGTAATTTTTAAGCAATTTTTACTCGATCTCAATAAACAGGTAGAAACTTGAATATTTTCCAAAAAATATTTAAGCATTGATTCAGTCAAAAAAGTATTGGGAATGGATTTTTTGATTTTTTTTTGTTGTTGTTAGATTGGCACAATTGTTTTCCATTTTGGCGCAGAGTTTGCGTTGCATCTGTTATTTATATTAAATACAGTGCTGTTTTTAGTTAAACGAGAGGTTGCCCAGTGGTCGAAATTCGACCATAATTTATAAAAATTTTAAGTTTCTACATTTAAGATGTACTGTCAAAGACTACAATCACAGACTTCGCTGCACAATAAAAATAAAGAAAACTTTTATGAAATTACTGGAACGGCTATTAAATACTCTTCTTGGTTATAAAACTCTAAAACAGATGTTAACATTAGACTTTTACCAAAGAGTATACAAATACTACGTAAGAAGAGGCGGATGTGCCATAGATCATGCGAGACTTTCAGCTTTGTATGAAACGTGCAGGGCAGTGGCGTAGCGTGGGTTTCTGCCGCCCGGGGCCGTTCGGCAATTCGCCGCCCCCTTTTTACCCCAATGTTTCTGCAGAAGTGTAACGTTTTTCGGGTTTTGGTATGTTTGTATGTTTATCAGTACCTATGTCCTTTAGTTTGGCTTTACACGCTGAACGGCTTAAAGGATCATGTCATTTGATTTGTCTCACTTGCTCGAATATCATAATAGAGCATACAGTATAATCATTTTACGGCAAAACGTGGCAGCTCTCAGCGGTGTTAATGGGTCGCGCACGGCAGCGGCCGTTTCTCTTAGCTTAGTCTAGGCCTAGACGGCTTAAAGGATTTTAATAAGTTAAATGTCGATGAATTTCCGTCACCACTTTGTTGTTTTTAAAAGCCGACCACACCTCACTCTGTTCGACATTCGGGACGGCTTCGTGTAGTGGTGCGTCAGTAGGGCCCTGTGATCGTCGGTCTGCCCGCGAGGTAAACAAGTGTCGATAAAACCTTTCAACTTCTTCGAGAATCTCGAACTTTGAGTTCACGATGCGGCCATCCGCGATTGTAGTGTCGTTTGATTGTGTCGCCTCAACTGCAGAGCGAAGACTTTTGATCCCCGGGGTTTTCTCGATCGCAGCCTCGATGGCCCGAGTGTTAATGCGTCGTAGGTCTCGTTGCGTAAGATTTCGTACTTATTTGTCGAAGACAGCCGACAGGATGGCATCTCGCGTCTTTTCCTCATTAGTTCGAGAGTCTCGGCTGGCAGTTTAGACTACTTGTTTTTTTCTCTATGCGGAGCAGATCTTTCGAGACGAATCTCCTAATACCATGACCACTGTGGCCGTCCTCTGTTTAATGCTGTCGGTGGGAGGAGCAATGAAAGTCTGAGAGAAGGCTTCATTGACTGGGCCCTTTCAGTTCTGAGGTTTATATTAAGACAGCCTCGTACTCGTCGGTGATCGCTTCAAGTGTTTATCGTATTGATCACCGTCTTTTAATAACTATGTGGTTTTGGTCCGTCTTGATAATATAGTCTTTCACTTCGCTTGTCACACTATCGCGGTTTGGCCATCCCTGGCGTCTTGGCGTCCACTGCCTGTGAGGCTTCTTCTTACAAAAGGAGTTCATTAAGGAAAGGACCTCTGCTACGAGGTAGTTAACTAGCATTCGGCCATATGTCGGCCATATGATTCACGTGCCCCACGCCGCGCGCGTGGCCTCCGATTTTCGTTTCGTTGCGTTCTTGTACTTCCACTTTCGCGTTGAAGTACTGAGCTTTGGTCTTACTAGGTATTGCCTTAACAGTGTCCTGGTACCTACATGGCCTTAGCCATCTCGTAATGCTACTGCTACACCTGCGTTAGCGTTAACGTTAATGGCAATAGCCAACTACGCGTTAGTTTGACGCGTTAACAAATTCGCGTCGGAATTTAGTATTTTAACGCGTTAAAACGTTGGCCACATCTATGTAGCGCCTAAATTAACGCGCTAATTGACGCGTTAAGACGCAGGTGTAGCAGGAGCATAAGGATGAGTTGAGTTGCGCGCACATACTTGAATCATCATACGAGGTACGCTACCCGGGTCGACACACTACCGACTTCCACAAACTGTTCCTCCTGACCAGTAAACCGACGCCACACCAAGAGTAGGTCGCCTTCTCGATGGTAGCAAAAGTCACCAGACTCTAGAGTTATCATGTCCTCCCCGTGTCATGGGACATCTGATAACCGCAGTATGTGCTACGTTATGTGACTTAATTCTACCTTGAGCTCGGCGAGGTGTTCTTTTGCCGTAGATTATGTTCGTTATAAGACGCAAGGTATAATGTATACTTGATTTTGGTAGCCTGCCGTAGCCCTATAGTCTTACAGAACACATGCACCGCCATACCCGCCACCGCGTCCTTTTCCGGAGAATAACGAAGCTGCCGGGAATTGGGGTGGTGCGTCCAAAAATTAGCAGAAGGCGTTTGTAGTATGTGAAACAATCGGCTTTGATTTTAACGCAAATATCATAAATATTGGAGTCAAAGTTCAAATATCGTACAGTTAAACCGCAGGTGTGACTATTGCCTTAGGAGACCTGTACCTGCTTTCTTCCCTATTCAGCTATAAAGATTATGTTGTATTATTTTATCTGGCACGCGTTGCGCCGTGGGGCGATAGGGGCGGCACACATCGCACACAGGGGCGGCCCGGCCCTGATATATGGATTTATTAATAAAATTACTCATAACAGGCTCGCAGATCACCGGAATATTGCAAACTATTCAAGAATTAATAAACGGACACAAGCAAGTCTTCAAGTAATGAAAATCATGATGATTTTGTTTTCGATTGTTGTTCTTTCTACTGCGCCCGCGCCACCGCGTGATCCTACTGGGATCGTGCCAGTGCGCGCGCCAAGTATAATTTTTTTTTTCACGGCCTCTTTTGCCGCCCCCTTAAATGTGCCGCCCGGGGCCATGGCCCCCCCGGCCCGCCCCCCCACGCTACGCCTCTGGTGCAGGGAGAACTCGTACCAACATAAAGATACTAATTGACATCGTTTTTATGTTGTCAGCATTGTCATATTTATCAATATAGGGATGTACCCTCTAGTGATTAACGAAATATCGATATCGATAATATTCGGTAAGAAATAAAAACAAATTAGCCTATTCTATAAATCTATTCTAGATTAGCGAAGAAAAATACGCAGAACTAAAAGATATATGTATGTACATGTAATGTAAAGGTTTTCAACATTTCTTCTGTAATAGGATTTAAAGAAATGTCTATAGATACAAGGCACAGCTGTTTTTCTGACTTGAGTTCCCTTTTTTTTAAGTCATTCGGCTTAATATGCTTGCCACACACATAGTTCAACTGATGTAATTTTTCAATGGGCACATAAATCAAGTCTTGGTTTCCAGTTGCAGCTACCCATTTTTACATCTAAAAAGAAAAAAAGAATATAATTTTTAGTCCTTGTGCCAATTTCTAATAACGGATTATCGATAACTGACAGGCAGCACTATTGTTTACCTACAAAGTACTAGGTTATGAAACTTTAGAATATATCCTTATTTTTTATATTTCATTGAAATATATCACATTATATAACATTATAAATATTCATTGATCTTTATCTAGGGACATTGTGCCATAAATACCTACCCTTTTTTCATTGCTTGACCGGCATGTTGTTGTATGCCATATTTCGCACGATAGTTTGCTTGTTTTCATTGCGCTCCTTTCAATGCTAATCATAGTAACACTAACACTAGAAGTGTATTATCACATTTATTTGGTATACACAAAGCACTTTTACAGTATATTTTTTACGTTTTATAAACAAACTACATAACGCGGCAAAGTTCAATCTGGATAATAATGTGACAGTTGTGACATTTGACACTATTGACAGCCAAGGCGGTGATGTACGTATAACCCGTCTAACTTTGAAAGAATACTGTTCCAAGGCTACATAGTGAAGGATGCTATCTTCACGTTTTATACATATAATAGTAGCCATTAAAAAGATAGCACGTTTCATACATTCGGTTTTTTCCATAGAGATATTAGAATAGAGTGGCAGAACAGTACCTAACTCAATACTGTGTCGTGTCCGCCGGTGGGAGAGAGAACGCAACATTAGAGGCCCCCTGCATCTCTCTCTAACAATACATGCACAACATCAACATTACGCAGTGGCGTGCTACCTGTAACTATTATTTAAATCAGTTTATCAGTAATCAATCGTTTAAAAATATATAAACATTTTTGTCACTTCAAACTATCTTCGTGTATCAATAAAAACAACTTATAAACTATTGATTACTAATAAACTGATTTAAATAATAGTTACAGGTAGCACGCCACTGCGTAATGTTGATGTTGTGCATGTATTGTTAGAGAGAGATGCAGGGGGCCTCTAATGTTGCGTTCTCTCTCCCACCGGCGGACACGAATAGGCCCCACTCTGCCACTCTATTCTTAATATCTCTATGGTTTTTTCTTAGGAACTAGCGCCAGGCTGACTTTTACTTTATAGAAATGTCATTCTCTTGCCCTTGCGGAGTATGAGTATCCTTTGCTTCTTTACTTCCTGTTATCTAATTATTTACAAAGGAGCAAATCTCTTTCATCCATATTCCATCCTCACACAGTCGACTAATGTTTTCCTTTGCCTGATCATCCTTTTCGAGCCTCTACTTTCATATTCACACTGTCAATCCATCTTTTCTTTGGAAACACTCTTGCTTTTCGTCCCTCTCCTTTCGACTTCATTTAAGACTGCATAGTTGGTTGACACAGCGCAAGTATTGTGGTTTCGAACCCACACGAGACAACACTTGTGCGAGCTATGAATTGTTATTTCGAGGGTGAGCCCCTCCGTGACACAGGATTTATTCTTAGAGGGAAAGTTGTCTTTAAAATAAATAAAAAAATATTCACTTGTTTACCTCGATACAAGTAATCCCTTCGCATAACATGTCCATACCAAGCCAACCGATATTTTCCTTCGCTTTTAGTCTATGGGTACCACTTTCAGACTATCTCATATAATATAATTATAATATACCTCAAATATACGTACTATCTTACATACTCATTCCTTCTAATTCCATGTCCATGTCCATTCTCGTCAGTCCACACATCCATCGTAACATTCTCATCTTTGCTGCATCATCATCAGCCCTTAACAGTCCACTGCTGGACTAGGCCTCTCCTTTGAATGGAGGAATTGGCCTACTATACCACGCTGGCCAAACGGGTTGGTATAGGGTTTGTATCAAGTTTTCCTTCTTTTACAGTGCTGTTCTCTGGATAATATGCTCCATCTGTCGGCTCTTACGACACCCATGGGATGGTATGGGGTGGTGACATTCCGTATTCTTAATCCATCACCACACGGACTTTGCTGCAATGTACCAATAATAACCCTCCAGTCTTTGCTTCGGTTACATGCATTAATTTCCTACAACACATCCTATATTTTTTATAACAATAATAATAGGTATCATTCTCAAGCCAAGGCAGGCGGTAGTAGTAAAAACACATGCCACAACCCTATTGCAGTATGACCATTTGCAAGTAAGTACTATACCTAAGTATAAACAAAGTTTTAAATTAAGAGAAACACTGAAAAGTCTGAAAACTTACCAATACGATCTGACATTGATACATAAAACTGATAAATGGCAAATGTATTATTTCACTCTCATTCACCATATGCTTAGATTTTCAACTATAATAAAAATAAACACAATCATTAAGATTAAGAAAGCATAAACAGAATAGTTTTGTTATTTTACTGACTGACTTTGTCAGAAACTTAATATAATAATTTAAAAATTACCATACACTTAATACATTAATATTTTATTTATTTATTTTAATTTACACGACAAGTTAAATAATATTGTGGAAATACAAAATCTATTAGGCAGAATAGGAAAAACCTTCGACAAAAAATACATACAGTCATGTAATAATTATTTCATCGTCTGGCGGGAACCTTAAAAAAGCGCGGATAAGAAAATTTTTCAATTTTAATTTTTTACTAAATATTCGGTGGTTTATGCTTAAAAGTTGATCCAAAACAATAGTGATAGGTGTGCAAACCCGTGGAAATGGTGGGAAATGAGGGGGGCGGGGATAACCCGCCCACCTCACATAAACGTCCTCGGCCTGAGGCTGGAGACGGCGGGACAGAGAAGGACTGTGGTAATGGCGGCGGCGGTGAGAATTATGACTACATACCTTATACAAAACCAGACTATAAAAGACTTTACCCAGAAAATGCAACTTGTACAGATTTTAAAGTGTTTATAGAAGCTACAAACAATAAAGATAGAATAGGCAATAAGAGCCCTATCTATCTCAATCACATATTTTCAAGTGAGATAAAAGGAGTGACGGCTATACAGAGAATCAACGGAAATAAAATAGCAGTCATATTTAAACAGTATAATACGGCCAATAACTTTATTAACAACAGTGCTTTTCATAACAAACATGGCTTGAAAGCATTTATTCCGGCTGCGCAAATAGAAAAAACAGGCATAATTAGATTTGTACCAGCAAACATTTCGAACAAAGAACTATACACAAAATTATCATCAATTTATGAAATAATAGCTATAAGAAGATTCACAAAGAAGGTAGGACAAGAGCGAGTACCATTACAAACAGTTAGCATTACTTTTCTATCGAATATTCTCCCAGACAATGTACAATACGATTTGTTTTCATACCGAGTTTTCGAATATATACCCCCATTACAGCAATGTTTCCGATGCTTTAAATTTAACCACTCCGCTAGGATATGTAATGGCAAACAAAGATGTTCCATTTGTGGAGGTGAGCATTTATATAAAGAATGTGATAGACCAACAGAGATCTGCTGTTGCAATTGCAGCGGGCCTCATCTTGCAATTTCGAGATTATGTCCAATTAAGTTAAATAAAATATTAGAAAAGAAAAATAAGATAACATATGCAAGTGCTACAATCACAAAACAACACTCAAGTGATAACATTGAATTTCCACCCTTGCCACCTCCAAAAATGAAACCAATTAACACTGTAAATAAATCTGTAAATAAGTCTGTACATACATCTGTAAATAAGTCTGTAAATACATCTGTAAATAATACTGTACATAGTGTAAATAACTCTAGAGATGTCTCTCCTAAAGTAGACATCAAAGCCCAAATAGTTGCCAACAACGATGTACTTAAGGCCCTGGTACAGACGTTGGTGGAACTGGGTAATAAGGGCGATAATACGCCTACCACTGTAAATACCATTAGAGAAACACTTATTAAAAACCTCAAGTAATGGATCCAAGTCATACAATGTCTAAGCTACGTATTGCTCAATATAACATTCAAAGTGCTAAAAATAAAAAAACCCTTACTGATTCAATTCTTACAAAAACAAAATATTGACATTTGCTTACTTAACGAAACATGGTTTAAAGACAATAGTTTTAGAATACCTGGATATAATATTTATAATAAAAATTCTAAAAATACTCATAATGGTGTAGCAATACTAATTAAGCCATATTTAAAGTACAAAGTTTTAAACACTAGATTTTATGAAGAAATTCAAACTGTAGCTCTGTCCTTATCTACGGTGCATGGTAGCTTGACTATTCTTTGTGTATACTGTCCTCCTTCTAGTAGACACATACGGATCAATAGACTACGTAATATTATCAATGATCTTCCAAAGCCTATATTTGTAAGTGGTGACTTTAATGCACACCACATCGCTTTTGGTTGTCTATCCACTAAGAGCAGAGGTCAGGATTTATTTAATATCATTGATGACTTGGATTTATGTATATTAAATGATGGTAGTTTAACAACTGTTAACAACCCGAGACGAAATCCGTCTGCAATTGATGTAAGCTTTATTAGTGCTAACCTCGCATCAATATGCGAGTGGTCTGTACATGATGATTCCATGGGCAGCTATCACTACCCAACAATAACAGAGATTTCACTGCATATAGATAAATATTATATTAATCCTCCTGTTGATAGGTTTATATATAACAAAGCAGATTGGAAAAAGTTTAAAACTATTTCTAAAACAATATTTAATGATTTAGTTCTAAAATTATATGATCCTATTTCAACCTATAATGATTTTTGTTCTCGATTGGATAATTTAAAAGTTATGACAATTCCTAAACTTAATAAACCAAATAATTTCATAAGTAGACCTCCAGCTCCTTGGTGGAATGACATTTGTGAAAAAAGTGTTATTGCCTCTTACAATGCATTGAAACTATATAGAAGTGATCCTACTATGGAGAACTATTTAGATTATAAAAGAAAGGATGCACTTAAAAAAAGAACCATATCAGAACAAAAGAGAATATGTTGAAATAGCTTATGTAACACTTTTAATAGAACTACTCCTATAAGTAAGATTTGGAATCTTCTAAAAATGTTCAAAGGTATAAGAGCTGGTAATAAATCATATAAAGATGAGTTTATTTCTCAATTTCTAGATAAATTATCTGACAATAGCAATCTAAATAATATTAATAGTTTAGGCAATATTTTCGAATTAAATAATGATAATCCAAATTCAAAATTTTTGCTAGATGCTTTTACATGGTCTGAATTTAAAATGAGTTTGTTATCTCGGAAAGACACTACACCTGGTTTAGATGATTTCCCCTATTGTACTATTAAAAATTTAGATGAATCAGCACAAAAAATATTTCTTAATATTCTTAATTTACTTTGGCATTGTAAATGTATTCCACAATCATGGAAAACACAATGTGTCATTCCGATACTCAAACCAGATAAACCTCTCGAGCTTGCCAGCTCTTATAGACCAATATCACTGTCTTCATGTCTAGGTAAACTATTTGAAAACATGATTAAAAATCGTTTGGATTGGTATATGGAATCTAACGGCATCATTCCGCATGTACAATATGGATTTCGTCGAGGACGAAGTTGTGCAGACAGCTTCACTTCCTTAATTTCAGACCTGAAACATGCAAAAGATAATAAGTTAAACACTGTTTGTGTATTTTTAGATGTTCAGGGTGCTTTTGACAGTCTAGATCCGGCTATACTTGTACAAGTTATGTCTAGGTTAGGTGTGCCTGGTCAACTATGTAAATGGATATATAATTTTTTGGATAGTAGAACACTTTATGTAAGGCATAATAATACATTGCATGGTCCAAAATGTGCATCTAAAGGTACAATGCAGGGTGCTACACTATCTCCTTTGTTGTACAATATATATACAAGTGAAATCTGTAAATTTGTAAATAGTAATGTAGATATTTTGCAGTTTGCTGATGATATTGTTTTGTACAGTAGTAATTATAATGTAGAAATTGCAATAGACAATATTAACAGAGCATTGTCCCAAATATTTCACTATTACAATGATGTGTTACATTTAAAAATTAATCCCTCCAAAAGTAGTGCCATGATATTTGGAAGTGAGAACACATATTCAAAAGTAATATATAATGGAGAATTTATAAATCCAGTGAATGTTAAGAAATTTTTAGGCATAGTATTAGATAAGAAATTAACCTTTGAGGAACATATTAAAACCATATCAAAAAATGCTCTTAAAGGATTAAATATAATAAAATGTCTTGCAGGCGTTACATGGGGAGCTGACCCGAAAATATTGTCAACTTTGTATAAAAGTATAGTTAGAAGCCATTTTGATTATAGCTCATTAGTGTATATAAATAGTACTCATGTAAATAAACTAGATCTATTGCAGAACAGGGCTTTGAGAACAATTTCTGGTGCAATGTGCTCTACTCCCATAAGGGCCATGGAAGTGGAGACCAAAATAATGCCCCTAATTTTGAGACGCATTCTACTTGCAGAGAGATTCTGTCTTAAATTAATTTCTGCAGATAACAAGAAAATAATAAACAAAATAGTACCTTCTGTATGTAGAAATCCTGGACCTCTAACAACAGGCGAGATTCTCTTAAATGGTAAATCCCCAACATTGTCCAAAATATTGCTGGAAACAGAAAACAGTTTTACTGGTATTAGAAAACAATGCCCATGGCCATGTTACTCCTTCTCTTATCAGTGTATCACACATCCCGTCAAAGAATTGCAAAATCCCATCAATAACAATTTAGATATGTTACAGTTTATGGCAGATAATAAGAATTATTATGTTATTTACACTGATGGCAGTAAAGGAAGTGATTATGTGCGTGCTGCTATATATGATCCACAAATTCAATTCTCTCAAAGCTTTGTTCTACACAATACATGCACCATATTCACTGCAGAGGCATATGCGGTTTATCAGGCATTAAAACATATTCGCCAAATTAACAATAGCAAATACTTTTTGATTGTTTCTGATTCACTGAGTTTGATTAAAGCCTTAACTAACCTTACAGTTTCTTTTAAGACAAATTATATTCTATATTTCATCAAAGAAATAATTTATCAATATTACCTCAAGCACAAAAGCATTGCTTTTCTGTGGGTACCTTCACACCGAGGTATCTATGGCAATGAAATAGTTGATAAAACCGCATATGAAGGTAGTAATGCTATTGATGTTAGAAATGCAATGGACATTCCTATGACTGACTTCTTGCAATGTATTAATGAAAATGTTTGTAACTTATGGTTAGAATTGTGGAAGAAAGACCAAGACACTAAAGGAAAATTTTACGGCCGTATACAAGAAGAATTACCTGTTAGACCCTGGTACAATAGATTGAAGGAAGCCAGCCGAGACTTTATCACTACGATAAATAGATTGCGCTTTGGCCATAATACTGCTCCGTCACACCTTGCTAGACTTGGCATTATTACAAGCAATACATGCCCACATTGTGAATCTCAAGAAGGAACTCAAGGAACCGTTGCACATCTTATCTTTGACTGTCAAAACTTCCTGCTTGACAGATTAGTGTTGGCTAGTGAACTCAGTGAAGTGAACATTAAGTGCGATTCTTTCTCCCGCCCGCCGCCACTCGAAGAGTTATTGAAAGACAAAAATACTTACAAACCGATATATAAATACATTAAAAATACTGTTAAAACAATTTAAAAATTAAGTGAATGTGCAGTGTCCGTTAAAATAAAATAAGATTTGACCTAAAGGTCCAGTTACCAGGTCATAAAATCCCAAAAAAAAAAAAAAAATTATTTCATCTATTTTCAGTTTGAAACTCATATTTAAATAATAAAAAAATAATGAATGGATTATACTTATAAAATCTCCCTATGTGTTTTTTATTAAAAAAATGCCATGATAAATGACTAGTAATAATGATGCTGGTAATGATGATAACAAACGGCACCTGCCAGTATTACTCTTTATCCGTCTGTATGGCAGGTGGTGACTCGCCAACTCACTGGATGGGCCCTCTCTTAAATAGCCACCAAGGCAAGCAAAGTCATGCCATAAAGGCAGCCAGAGGGCAACACCGGTGCGAGTGGCTAGGGGTGTCAAGCGGTGCGGCACCGGTTTCGCCATCGCGGGTCTCGTGACAACGGAGACCCGGAGCGGGTTTCCCCGTAGTTACGCCTTTGAGAATGAAACTTCCTCCCCTGGGCTAGTAGCTCTTGCTCTGGGCATCTACTCCAACCAGCCAATAAAGGCAAGCCGGAGACGAGGCCCTGACCGACTCTCTGAAGCATTCGGGGCCGCAGTGTCGCCACACACATTCAGCTCGTCACAAAGCTGCCCTGCGGTTTGGAAGTTTTCTATATTATTATTATATGTAAGTCTATAGATAGGTATTTAAAATAACATTTAGGTTTCTTAAACTATTTTTCTCAAAGTTAATCGTTTGAAAGATAGACGCTTCCAAACCAAAGTGGTAAATAGTTATTTGTGCAACAAGAGAGCAAAGTTGTTTTTTTGTTTCGAGTGCTGATTTTGAGTCCCGAGCAAGCGAAGGATTCTATGATTGATTCACGAGCGTAGCGAGTGAATCAAAGTTAGAATCCTGAGCGTGGTGAGGGACTCAACAGCTTGAGATACAAAAAACTTTGCTCGCGTGTAGCACACATAACATTTCACCACAGCAGTGAGAACACATACCTATTACTTAGGAGATATAGAAATGAACAGGGATAGATTGAATTCTGCATAATCACTTGTTGATTTAACTCTTCTGGTGTTAAAGTACAGTCATCATCACTACTTTCACTCATCTTTTTAGATTATCTTAATATATAAAATCCTTGCGTTACTGACTGACTGACAGACACGCTACAGCCGAAACCACAGACTAATATTGTACTAGCGTAGCCGAAACTATTGGGCGCAGGAAGCTGAAATTTGGCATGTATATTCCTTGGGGACCGTAGGTGTGCACTAAGAAGGGATTTCCCGAAATTCCCACGGGATCGGCCAAAACGGGTAAATTAAAATAAAATGCAGGCGTAGCTGCTGGCGTCCTCTAGTTTTATATATTAATATAAATTTAACACGTTACGCTATACCTACTGTATCAGCATCAGCGAAATTTTTATTCCCGCTACTTTTTTAAATCGCGTTTTAATACCGCGTCCCTGATGTTTATTTTTCAAATGTAGGTATCATTGTTGTAATTCTAAATAAAAATGTATTGGTTAAATACTAATTTTATACTATTAATTAGACTTTTTTTTAATAAAATCTAATATTAAATTAAATATGTATGTAAACAATAACATATAAAAAAAAGTAATTTCTTTATTACAAATATCTTTTTTTTTTTGCGTTGCCGTAGGTGTTTTCTTTGAGGTCGAATTCCAAAATCGAATTTCGAATTCAAAGGGGTTTATTTTTTCACTCACTTTTTTTATGCATGTGAAAGAGACAGAGCACAGTAAAATTCGAATGTTTCAAATTTGTGGCTAAACAATGTCAATTCGTGGCACTGAAGATTGAAAAATTAAAAAGCTACTTTGCCTCACGCTCGAATCAAAATCGCGTTTTGTTCACTGTTGTCTCGCAACAAAAGCGGCATGTTTGAGCTACTGTGGTGAAATAGTTATTTGTGCAACAAGAGAGCAAAGTTGTTTTTTGTTTCGAGTGCTGATTTTGAGTCCCGAGCAAGCGGAGGATTCTATGATTGATTCACGAGAGTAGCGAGTGAATCAAAGTTAGAATCCTGAGCGTGGTGAGGGACTCAACAGCACGAGATACAAAAAACTTTGCTCTCGTGTAGCACACATAACTTTTCACCACAGCATGCAGCAGTGAGAACACATATTACTTAGGAGACATAGAAATGAATAGGAATAGATTGAATTATGCATAATCACTTGTTGATTTAACTCCTCTGGTGTTAAAGTACAGTCATCATCGCTAGCTTCACTCATCTTTTTAGATTATTTTATATATTAATATAATTTAACACGTTACGCTATAGGTACCTACTGTATCAGCATCAGCGAAATTTTTATTTCCGCTACTTTTTTAAATCGCGTTTTAATACCGTGTCCCTGATGTTTATTTTTCAAATGTATCATTGTTGTAATTGTAAATAAAAATGTACATATCATACCCTTAGATACATTGTAGCAAATGAGCCCTGTTTCAGTTTCTCACAAGCATTTTGTTCGTAATATTTTTGTCTATACTAAGTTCTTTGTTTTAAGCGATATGGTCAGGGCCGCACCTTCTCTATGTGCAATGTGTGCGGCGCACACAGGAGCCAGGGTGACAGGGGCGCCGCGCGCCGAGATATGCGTTAATTATAACACTTATTTTCGAAAAAGGATGCCAAAAATGGCGCACACAGGCGCAGTGGCGTGGTAACGACTAAAAAAAATACGCCACTGCACAGGCGCTTCATAGATTTCGCACACAGGCGCTGCATTGGGTCGGAACGGCCCTGGATATGGTTGCTATCTCTGTACGACCGTACCATAGTAAGTTGGGTGTAAATGCGAAGAAATATACAATCTAAAGTTGTTTGTATGCGAATTTGACGGAAAACAAACAAAAATCTGGAAAAATATGATTCTAAAATGTGCCAATGACTATGGTGTTGAACAATTTTTAAGTATAGTCATTGGCACTATCGAAAAAGACGATCCATCTATTTAATAGCGCAAAAATAATGTTTATTAAGCTTTAATGAAGATAACAGATACAAATAAATAGGTACTTTTGTGTAAAATTAATTAAAAATATATTTTTTCGCTTTGGAAAGTAACTACCTAACCTAAACATTTCATTAATTTTTTAGGCAATTTTCCTAACATCTTTTTTAAATAGTTTTTAAAGAAAAATGGTTCATAGTTAAGATTTAAATATGTGTTCTGTGTATAAAAAATAGGTTAATCCTGCTTATGAATGTATTTCTGTGACATAATAATACAAAATTTTCCTAATATTCAGGATAATTCAGCAGAGTGCCAATCATTTTGGTGCCAACATTATTATAATTTACCCTAGGCTGTAGATCGTAATGAAAACTTGCAACAAAAATTGGTTTGAACGAGATGTGGTCAGCAGTTTTTGAGATATAGTACATAATAATTTTAAAACCACAAATACTTACATATAACTTTGTCATTTATACAAAAAAAAAACTGTTGGTTCTTCAAGCTATGTGTTACACCAACTTACGTCAGCTTGACTATCCGGAGAGATCTCCTCGTTAGTAATTCGATCTCGCAGGGAAACGCCAAGCATAGCTCTCACCTCCAAACGATTAGGTTTCAAGGTCTGATGATGAAGCCGGAAGATAGGCACTGGCATTCCATGATGGAATATCGTATCATAGTCGTGCTTGCATTTGTGAGAAAGGCCACGTAATGGACTTTGAACACGATCAGGTTTCAAGGTTATAACAGACCTACTTGATACTTGGTGGCACGGGCTGTTTCCGCAACCCCAAGTCTTAGCGTGTATTTTGCGTGCGGGTGGGAATGGTGTCGTCATTCGAGCCACCCCAGCTCTTCGAGGAAGGCCAGCAGACTCTTGAGGTGACCCAGTGCTTCCCTCAGGTACTGTTGCCTGAACTGTACGACCTCAGGGCAGTCGAGGAGCAGGTGGGCTACCGTCTCGTCTGCTGCCATACAGGCCCTGCACAGCGGGCTGTCGGTGAAACCTATAGTGTGCCTATAGTAAATAGGTGTTTATTAAAGAATCCGTGTCCTGTGTAGGCGGCCGTGACTGTCCGCAGTTGTTGTTTGGACAGCCGGAGGACTTGTTTGGCTATCTTACCGTCTGCTGCGGGAAGAGCCTCCTTGACTTGCCTACATGTTTCAATACCAATCCAGGACTGGTTGTGTTGGGTCCTGGTCCTATTTCTTACCAGGTTGCGATAAAAACCAGAAGGGAGGGGATTTATGGGCTCGGGTCCCACCACCTCTAAGTGGCCCCTCTTCTGGCAAGTACGTCGGCTGCGTCATTCCCTCTTGAGCCTCTGTGGCCCTTGATCCATTGCAGTGTTAATTTGTTTTATTTACCTGCTTCTGTTAGTTTCTGGTGGCATTCAAGCGTGAGTGCCGAGGTGATAGTATGGCTTTTGAGGGCTGAGAGGACAGCCTTACTATCTGAGAGGATCCTAATGTTTATTTTTTTTTTTGTTTTTTTAAAAAGACCACTCCCGCATTAGGACTAAATCCTGTGTCGCGGGGAACTTTACAGACATACAACTAACGGACACAATGAAAACCCAGACTCGAAACAACAATTTATGAATCACACAAAGTGTTGTCTCGTGTGGGGATCGAACCCACAAAATTTCGGCACAGTGTCAAGCGGTGAGGCGGCTCAGGCGGCTGCTTAAACCACTACGCCAACCGTGCAGTAATGGATCGTTCCCTTACCTCACGTGCCATGATTGCTGTGGCAGCTAGGATTATGCCAAAAGCCAAAACATTCGGCCTGGTAGACCTGAGAGAGGTGTTGTACGCTCCCAGCGGTGCTGCGATGTTGATGTTTAGGTCCTCGGAGAATACCCCTGAACCCGTACCTGTATCCATTTTAGACCCGTCTGTGAAGATCGTGAACTCGTTGTGGTTAACTGCTCGTTCGTGTAGATCCTCGAACAGTAGGATTTTGTATTTCTTGTCGAACACAAATTGTTTCGGTATTCGGTCGCCAATGGCTTGTGTGAGAGGAACTTCTTTAAAGAGTGTATTTAAGTTGCTAGTTTGCGGTGTGTGAACCAACAGCAGGAAGATTCTGGAGTTCTAGCCGTTGAGCGTCGTGGGCATGTATCCACGCACTAAACGACGCAGCAGAACTAGCGTTATGGCCTTCCTGCTGGTTGCGGACAGTTCAAAATGAAAACCTTGGGAGAAGATTAATAGTTAAACACTGCGCGACGTCTTTCCAGAGCTTCAGAGCTCTTAGCCGGACCGCCGACATCGTTGCTTCCTGTTGTATGAACAGGTGCAATGGAGGCAGGTCCAGCAACACTTCGAGTGCCGCTGTTGGCGTTGTTTTCATGCAGCCCGTGGTCGCTAGGCATGCAAGTCTTTGAAGCCTTTGAAGCTTGTTGGCGGCCGTTATTAGGTTGGTCCGAGGCCACCACACTACTGCGCCGTAGCTTACCATCGGACGTACCTATTATTGTCTTATAGAGCCATAAGACAATTTATACAGGATGTCACAAGACCCATCACCAAGCCGAAGTCTACTTGTTTCGGACATCATGCCAAGTCATATCAAGCAAAAATAATAACTGGGCAACGAATTTTATTTTTTAAGTATTCACATTTTATTTTATTTTTAAGTATTCGCAATGCTTGAAATACCTACTTATCCATGGGGTCATAGGACATCTATAGACCATATTGGCGGGATAGATGCATCGATCTTGTATCTAATTAGAAATATTGTAAAGTGACTTTGAGCCTCAATATCTCCTGAACCAGTAATTTCCCAGGTATGGCGGCGGAGTAAAAAATGTTCCTAATGATTGGTACAATATGGGTAAACAGTTTTCGTAAGGGTCTTTTTACATCCTGTATATTGTCATTCGCCTACTTAAAATAAATGTTAAAATATTTCCTTATCAAAGACCAAAAAGTATCAAATAAATTAAAAGTTTAAAAACACTACAAAAACACGCTTTTATAAATACACGTAAAAACAAAAAATAAATTATGGATCGTTCAAGTTGTCTCTATTTCTGGGCTGAAGTTTGAACTGTGTGCGTTTAATTATAATATTTGGTTGTAAAAGCGTGGGCTGGAAAAGGAAAGACTTTCTTGTTAACAGATACTAATAGTAACTTCCTGGCAGAAGCTGCATGAGGTCACACAAGAGCATAACGTTTATGCCGCCAAAGGATTACCAAAGGGAACCAAAGATATCTCGGCCACGAACAAGAACTCTACATTTTGCCAATGTTGACGCATTACCCTAATGTACTTAATGTCCTGAAAGAAGAGGCGTTAAAAATATAATTGAATGTCGTCTCTCCTCGCTGCTGGCGCATGTTTTGTCTGACTTCGAAAAACTGGTACTTTGAACAGACTGTTTAATGTAGAGCCAACTACTAGTCGTGCTGCAACTTCAGTTAGAGCGCCAATCTGTGTAACCTGCTTCCCGTTACATCTGTTCACTTAATTTTTCAACAAGTTAAACAAGAAAGTATTTCCTGTTCTAGCGCCCCACGCTTTTACAATCAAATATTATAATTAAAAGCACATAGTTTAAACTTCAGCCCAGAAACAGAGACAACTTGAACGACCCATGTTTTTTTTTTGTTTTTACGTGCATTTATATAATTATTATATTGTACGTACACGTATTACAAAAGAGTTTATGGTCAAATAAAGGCGAAAAGCACTTATGGTCTGAGGCGAAAAGTCCTGTATGCAACTAGTACGTACCTACGTTAGCGGTGGGTTGTGACATGGTGTTTTGAAGCCTTTGTTATTCAGGTATAATGCAGTTTTTAAAATGAATTTTAAGGTTCAGTAGTTAGGTACCTACTAAGCCTTTTTACCCGACTGCGCGACGCAAAGGAGGGTAATGTGTTTATCAGTCTATATATGTATGTATGTATGTATGTATGTTTGTTTCTATGTGGCGTTCTAGAGACCAAATGCGTAGGCCGATTTTGATGATTCTTACGTCAATCGATTCGTCTTAACCTTGCGAGTGTCACTAAAGACATGACAGTTATCAAAATTCACCACAGCGTCAACCAGACGCCATATTGTCAAAATGAAAAAAAAAAATGTCGATGAACTATGTCATGTGGGGTGTCGTTGAATAGGTATTTTAAAATCATCTTTAGGTTCCTTTTATCATTTTTCATTTAAAATAATAGTTTAGGATATATAACGATTTAAAGTTGTTTAACAAAACAATCATTCTCGCTGATGTTGTTACTTATTGATTTAAGTTTTTACTTCAAATATAAACGATAAACAAACAAAAAAAGCAGTGAATAACTAAAAAGTATAAAATAAAAATAAATATTAAAGAAAAACAAAAAACCCGACTGCGTAAAAAATAATTTAAAAAAATACGTGACAAAAATAACTTAAATAAAAACGAAAAAGAAAGCAACAAGGCTAGTAGTTTAGAATTCTAATGCAGAACAGAACGACTCACAGTCGGGGCCCCTTGGAAACATTTGATTAGTAAAATTTTAATGGGCCCCGACTGTGAGTCGTTCTGTTCTGCATTAGAATTCTAAACTACTAGCCTTGTTTCTTTCTTTTTCGTTTTTATTTAAGTTATTTTTGTCACGTATTTTTTTAAATTTTTTTTTACGCAGTCGGGTTTTTTGTTTTTCTTTAATTTTTTTTTTATTAACAAGCGTACAAAAGTTCGTTCACATTTGTTAACATATCAGTGTAGACTAGCACTCTAAAACGCTATAGCATTCCTTCATTCTAAAATTACTTAAGGGATCCGTCACGTAAAATAAGGGGAGGGGGGATTCGTGCCAGGGTCGGTGACGTCTGCCTACCCTGTCACAGAAGCCTGTGCACGCCTGGATGATAATGATGATGTATAATTATAAAATACTAGAGGACGCCAGCAGCTACGCCTGCATTTTTTTAAATTTACCCGTTTTGGCCGATCCCGTGGGAATTTCGGGAAATCCCTTCTTAGTGCACCGGTGCACCCCCACGGTCCCCAAGTAACATACATGCCAAATTTCAGCTTCCTGCGCCCAATAGTTTCGGCTGTAGCGTGTCTGTCAGTCAGTCAGTAACGCAAGGATTTTATATATTAAGATTATTTTTTTGCCATCGATTCGAGTGAATAGCTCCAGCCAAAACAATAGATACTTCATGAAGAAAATAATGGTTCGTTTATTTCAAATGGGTTATCAGCTGTAGCTAGTTCTGTTTATTTAATACCTATTCGTTTTCGGACAAAACATATTTCATCAGCTGCTGCAGATAGCCCTGTGATGGGACCTTACCTGTAGGTCTTTCAAGTATTTTCAGAACTAGGTATTTTAAAAAAAAACACAATCGGCTAGCTTTAAATCAGTAATTCTGGTCTTTTTGTAGAATTCTGCGATCTACTGAGTCATTTCACTCAAAGGTACGATTTTACCTTCCGGTTTTTGACGATTGATCGTCTTCGCTAATGTCAAGGGTCTAGATGGGGTAAGTAGTAATATCCAATAGGGGGCGAGTCTATTTATTTAGTTACCGGGCACATTGCCAGATTCCGTGCTACTATTGAGAATACGGTTAAACTCAGTAATACTTTTGCCCGATACGGGAATCGAACCAGAGACCTCCGATCCGCAGACGCTATCTACTGGACCGCGGAGGCAATGGAACCACGAAGGCAGTATAGTATTTATTTCTTAGAAAAAAGAATCTCAGTTGCAAATATCTACATCAAAACAAATTTTAAAACTTGAATCAGGATAACAAAAATAAAAATTGTCACTGCATCAACATGTGGCAATGTGCTGTTTTATTATTTATTAAAATATGATAGAGTAGTGATCGTTGAGGGTTTACCATTTTACTATTTGTGCAGCAGCACTATATTCACATAATTATTTTTAAATTTTAAGTAAAATATAGAAAAGATTGAATAAATTTGAATGGGCCTGAAAATTTAAAATAATAACACTTATCAAACGGTGTTTGGTACTGTGATTGGCACATCTTATCTTTGACTGTCAAAACTTCCTGCTTGACAGATTAGTGTTGGCTAGTGAACTCAGTGAAGTGAACATTAAGTGCGATTCTTTCTCCCGCCCGCCGCCACTCGAAGAGTTATTGAAAGACAAAAATACTTACAAACCGATATATAAATACATTAAAAATACTGTTCCTATATCCCTCTGGTAATCCTAACGTCCGGTATGACGTTCCCTGTTGCGGGCTCCATGGAGGGTGGGAAGCCAGAGGGATGAAGTCTTGTAAAAACATTTATGGATACCGTTATCCCTTTCACTACCCCAACCGCGACGGTGGCAGCGAAAGCTGTTCCCGCCGCAAAACCAAAACAGATGGTTGACGCTGTGGCCTCGGCTGCAGAGGTTATATCATCCCCCAAGGACGGGACTTCAGCGCTGGCTAGCACTAGTACTGGTCCCGTCCTTACAATCGTCAGCCCGTTCGTGATCAAGCGGGAAGACGACTCCTCCTTCGCGGGCTGGCAATTGGTTGGCCACAAGAAGGGCAAGGGTAAGGGCAAGACCACCAATCCTGTTCAGCGCCCGCCCACTAGTGGCCCCGCCACTGTCGGCCCGTCGAAGAAGAGGAAAAACCTTAACAAGAGACAGCGCAGGGCGTCCAAGCAGAAGGCTGCACAAACCGCTGCTGCTGCCGGTGCTGCCTCTACAAAAGCAGCTGAGCAGGCTGCTGTCGCAGGTCCCAGCAATGTGACCAGTGCGCAGCCCACACTCAGCAGTGAGGGATGCAAGAAGGCCGGAAGCAGTACAAGGAAGCCGGCTGCCGCCAAGCGGCGAGCTGGCCACCCTGGACGGCAACCAGCCGCTGCACCACCGAGCAACACAGCAGGTAAAACTGCCGGAAACAAGGACAGAGGTGAGGCCAAACGTGCTCTCAACGAGACCAGTTCGCCTCGGGGAGACCACAAGAAGCCCCGCCTCGAATCCTCCAGGACGACAGTAGGTAAGTCCTACGCACAGGCCTCCAAGGCGTCCCTGGGTGTTGCAGTAACATGCAAACGCACAGGGAACTTGCCGAAGGAGTTGGTGGACCAGGTACTCCGGGAGCTCCAGAGGAAGATCCTGAGTGACGCCTGGTCGAACAAAACCCCCAAACGCCCCGCTCCAGCGTTCACCGGGAAACCCGTGCATGCGGACGGGGTCCTCAAACTTTGGTGCGCCGACGAGGCAACGCGCACCTGGCTGACGGAGGCAGTCTCTCTCCTGGTCCCACCACCGGGCTTCGAACTGGAGGTCAGGGGCCAGGAAGAGACCCCAAAGAGAGTGCGGTGCGGCATTGTCGTGCCCGACGAACAGGGGGTCTGGGACGACGTGCGTGACGTGGGTCGCGCTCTGGAGTTCCAGAACCCCTGGTTGGAGGTTGACAAATGGTCGATGCTGCACTCCGAAAGGCAGTCAGGTGGGTGGTTCCTGGTGGTGGGCGTCCCAGAGGAACAGGTCCCGATCCTGTTGAAGAACGAGCGCCGCCTCGCGTTGGGGGTGGGTGCCGTCTACGTCAGGTTCCGGGACCCCTCAGGTAAGTTTGTCGACCATCCTCCGGGATGCGACGACAACTCCATACGAGTCAAGCAGGACTCTAACACCAAGCCAGGGTGCGACGCAGAATCCGGCCCGTCAGAGCCGGCCGCGTCTGGCTCGGGGGCTGGCCCATCAGCCGAGGGTAACTCGGAAGATGAGTGCCTGCTCCTGAGTCCGGTGCGGCGGGACGACGGGGTGGAGGCTGGCGACATCCTGGCCGGCCTGACGCAGCTGACGTTTGGGGAGAAGGGGACATCATCCAAAGATGAACCCTCCGCCTAGTAACGTCAACTGCCTTCAAACCAACCTCCACCACAGCCAAACAGCTACTGCGCAACTGCGCAAATGGATGGAGGTCCAACATTCAGCCATCGTGCTCATCCAGGAACCTTGGATAAGGGGTGGCCTCATTAGAGGCCTCTCCAGCCTGGGAGGTAAGATTTATTCTTCAACTGACCACACACATCCAAGAACCTGTATACTAACTACTAAAAACATCAGAGCCCAAGTTCTAACGGAGTTCTGTTCCAGAGACATCACAGCGATACAAATTGAAATAACACAGCAGCCTAGGAGTATAGCGGTTGTTTTCGCATCGGTCTACATGCCCGAGGCCGAAGACCCGCCTCCGTTCGACCTCACGCGTCTGGTTAACCAGTGCGAGAGAACCAATACGGAGGTTGTAATAGGAACGGACTCCAATGCCCACCACCAAATGTGGGGAATGAACTGCAATAACAACAGAGGTAAATCACTGGTTGAATACCTATTCACCACCAATCTTACCCTATTAAACACAGGTACGGAGCCCACCTTCGTCACAAGACGTAGTCAGACAATTATCGACTTAACTCTCGCAACAGAAGGAGCGGCTGAACGCATCAAGGGATGGCACGTCTCGAAAGAGGCATCGTGCTCAGACCACAGATGGATCAGCTTCTCCATGGAAGTCGTTATACAACCCACACAGCCGCGTAGGAAACCACACAACACTGACAAAGTAAAGTATGTCCACTTACTTACAGAGAAACTTACCCTGACTGCTACGCCGACAGTACTGGGTAACAATGAACAGATCGACGAGCAGGTATGTACACTGACGCAGTCGATGTTAGACAGCTACCACGCAGCCTGCCCTGAAACCACTATACCATCAACCCCAGGCAAACAACCCTGGTGGGGCGCTGAGCTTGAACGCAAGCGCAAGAAGGTAAGAAGGGCTTTAAACAGGGCAATGAACACAAGCGCAGACGAAGATTGGGACGCTTATAAAGCGGCCAAATCAAGCTACAAGAAGTGCCTCAGATTCAGACGTACCATGGGATGGAGGAAATTCTGTGGGAGCATTGAATCTTGCCAACAAGCAAACCGGGTAAGGAAATTACTGGCTCAGCAACCAACGGTTGCACCAGGTACTCTCCGTAAACCGGATAACACATACACCACATCGGAGGAGGAGACAAGACGCGTCCTACTCGAAACACACTTCCCAGGCTGCGTCCTCACCCCGGTAATAACGTGGCACGATACACAAACAGTGGCGACCGAACATGAGTGGAGACATGCAAATACCGTGGTCACAGAGGAAAAACTGCGATGGGCCATCGACAGCTTCCATCCCTTCAAAGCAGCCGGACTGGACGGCATCTTCCCAGGGTTATTACAATGGGGGGGTGAACCTGTCCGCAAAAGACTTCTGGCAATCATGAGGGCTAGCCTGGCCCTCAGATATGTACCGAAGAGATGGAGGGAAGTCAAACTAATTTTCATACCAAAACCAGGCAAAACAGACTATACCAATGCAAAGTCCTTCAGACCAATAAGCCTGACCTCCTTCATGCTTAAAGCCTTGGAAAGGCTCTGCGAGAGGGAACTAAGAAGTGGGGCACTTAAACACTTACCCCTTCATGCCAATCAACATGCATACAGCTCAGGGAAATCGACGGAATCGGCCTTACATCAGGTCGTGAACCAGATAGAAGCTGCTATACAACAAAAATGCATCTGTCTGGGCACCTTCATTGACATAGAAGGAGCCTTCGACAAGACAAACTTTTCCAGCATAAGCAACGCCCTAGCCAGGCATGGTGTGGATCAGATGCTCATACAGTGGATCCAAAACATGCTCAGCAAAAGGGTAGTGCGCCTGCACGGCGACACTTAGACAGCCTTGATAACTAAAGGGTGCCCGCAGGGAGGTGTACTTTCCCCGCTATTGTGGAACTTAGTCATCAATGAACTCATAGACAAACTCAACGCGAGAGACTTCTACACAATAGGTTATGCAGATGATCTAACCATACTCACCTCAGGTAAGGTAACCAGTACAGTGTACGACCTAACCCAACAAGCCCTACGCATAGTAGAGTGGTGGTGTAATGAGTACGAATTATCTGTAAACCCGACCAAGACCGAACTAGTTATGTTCACACACAAACGCGCGCTAGGCACTTACCGACTGCCCAGGTTATTTAATACAGAGCTTAAGCTGTCTACCGAGGTCAAGTACCTAGGTGTCACTCTCGACAGCAAATTGACATGGAACAGCCACATGGAAAATAAGCTCAACAAAGCCAGCATTGTCTTCTGGCAGTGTAAGAAGATGATAGGCAAACGCTGGGGCATATCCCCCAAAATTGTCTTATGGCTTTATAAGACAATAATACGTCCGATGATAAGCTACGGCGCAGTAGTGTGGTGGCCTCGGACCAACCTAACAACGGCCGCCAACAAGCTTCAAAAGCTTCAAAGACTTGCATGCCTGGCGGCAACGGGCTGCATGAAAACTACACCTACAGCGGCACTCGAAGTGTTGCTGGACCTGCCTCCATTGCACCTGTTTATACAACAGGAAGCAACGATGACGGCGGTCCGGCTAAGAGCTCTGAAGCTCTGGAAAGACACCAACACACCGCACACTAGCAATTTAAATACAGTCTTTAAAGAAGTTCCTCTCACACAAGCCATCGGCGACCAAATACCGAAACAATTTGTGTTCGACAAGAAGTACAAAATCCAACTGTACGAGGATCTACACGAAGGAGCGGTTAATCACAACGAGCTCACGATCTTCACAGATGGGTCTAAGACGGATACAGGTACGGGTTCAGGAGTATTCTCCGAGGACCTAAACATCAACATCGCAGCACCACTGGGAGCCTACAACACGGTCTACCAGGCCGAATGTTTTGGCATAATCCTAGCTGCCACAGCAATCATGGCACGTGAGGTAAGGGAACGATCCATTAGGATCCTCTCAGATAGTAAGGCGGTCCTCTCAGCCCTCAAAAGCCATACTATCACCTCGGCACTCACGCTTGAATGCCACCAGAAACTAACAGAGGTAGGTAAACAAAACAAATTAACACTGCAATGGATCAAGGGCCACAGTGGCTCAAGAGGGAATGACGCAGCCGACGTACTTGCCAGAAGAGGGGCCACTTTAGAGGTGGTGGGACCCGAGCCCATCATTCCCCTCCCTTCTGGTTTTTATCGCAACCTGGTAAGAAATAGGACCAGGACCCAACACAACCAGTCCTGGATTGGTACTGAAACATGTAGGCAGGCCAAGGAGGCTCTTCCCGCAGTAGACGGTAAGATAGCCAAACAAATCCTCCGGCTGTCCAAACAACAACTGCGGACAGTCACGGCCGCCTACACAGGACACGGATTCTTTAATAAACACCTATTTACTATAGGTATCACCGACAGCCCGCTGTGCAGGGCCTGTATGGCAGCAGACGAGACGGCAGCCCACCTGCTCCTCGACTGCCCTGAGGTCGCACAGTACAGGCAGCAGTACCTGACGAGATACAGCACCCTGAGGGAGGCAGTGGGCCACATCAAGAGTCTGCTGGCCTTCCTCGAAGAGCTGGGGTGGCTCGAATGAAGACACCATTCCCACCCGCACGCAAAATACGCGCCAAGACGTGGAGTTGCGGAAACAGCCCGTGCAATCAAGTATCAAGTAAGTAAGTAAAAATACTGTTAAAACAATTTAAAAATTAAGTGAATGTGCAGTGTCCGTTAAAATAAAATAAGATTTGACCTAAAGGTCCAGTTACCAGGTCATAAAATCCCAAAAAAAAAAAAAAAAAATTATTTCATCTATTTTCAGTTTGAAACTCATATTTAAATAATAAAAAAATAATGAATGGATTATACTTATAAAATCTCCCTATGTGTTTTTTATTAAAAAAATGCCATGATAAATGACTAGTAATAATGATGCTGGTAATGATGATAACAAACGGCACCTGCCAGTAATACTCTTTATCCGTCTGTATGGCAGGTGGTGACTCGCCAACTCACTGGATGGGCCCTCTCTTAAATAGCCACCAAGGCAAGCAAAGTCATGCCATAAAGGCAGCCAGAGGGCAACACCGGTGCGAGTGGCTAGGGGTGTCAAGCGGTGCGGCACCGGTTTCGCCATCGCGGGTCTCGTGACAACGGAGACCCGGAGCGGGTTTCCCCGTAGTTACGCCTTTGAGAATGAAACTTCCTCCCCTGGGCTAGTAGCTCTTGCTCTGGGCATCTACTCCAACCAGCCAATAAAGGCAAGCCGGAGACGAGGCCCTGACCGACTCTCTGAAGCATTCGGGGCCGCAGTGTCGCCACACACATTCAGCTCGTCACAAAGCTGCCCTGCGGTTTGGAAGTTTTCTATATTATTATTATATGTAAGTCTATAGATAGGTATTTAAAATAACATTTAGGTTTCTTAAACTATTTTTCTCAAAGTTAATCGTTTGAAAGATAGACGCTTCCAAACCAAAGTGGTAAATAGTTATTTGTGCAACAAGAGAGCAAAGTTGTTTTTTTGTTTCGAGTGCTGATTTTGAGTCCCGAGCAAGCGAAGGATTCTATGATTGATTCACGAGCGTAGCGAGTGAATCAAAGTTAGAATCCTGAGCGTGGTGAGGGACTCAACAGCTTGAGATACAAAAAACTTTGCTCGCGTGTAGCACACATAACATTTCACCACAGCAGTGAGAACACATACCTATTACTTAGGAGATATAGAAATGAACAGGGATAGATTGAATTCTGCATAATCACTTGTTGATTTAACTCTTCTGGTGTTAAAGTACAGTCATCATCACTACTTTCACTCATCTTTTTAGATTATCTTAATATATAAAATCCTTGCGTTACTGACTGACTGACAGACACGCTACAGCCGAAACCACAGACTAATATTGTACTAGCGTAGCCGAAACTATTGGGCGCAGGAAGCTGAAATTTGGCATGTATATTCCTTGGGGACCGTAGGTGTGCACTAAGAAGGGATTTCCCGAAATTCCCACGGGATCGGCCAAAACGGGTAAATTAAAATAAAATGCAGGCGTAGCTGCTGGCGTCCTCTAGTTTTATATATTAATATAAATTTAACACGTTACGCTATACCTACTGTATCAGCATCAGCGAAATTTTTATTCCCGCTACTTTTTTAAATCGCGTTTTAATACCGCGTCCCTGATGTTTATTTTTCAAATGTAGGTATCATTGTTGTAATTCTAAATAAAAATGTATTGGTTAAATACTAATTTTATACTATTAATTAGACTTTTTTTTAATAAAATCTAATATTAAATTAAATATGTATGTAAACAATAACATATAAAAAAAAGTAATTTCTTTATTACAAATATCTTTTTTTTTTTGCGTTGCCGTAGGTGTTTTCTTTGAGGTCGAATTCCAAAATCGAATTTCGAATTCAAAGGGGTTTATTTTTTCACTCACTTTTTTTATGCATGTGAAAGAGACAGAGCACAGTAAAATTCGAATGTTTCAAATTTGTGGCTAAACAATGTCAATTCGTGGCACTGAAGATTGAAAAATTAAAAAGCTACTTTGCCTCACGCTCGAATCAAAATCGCGTTTTGTTCACTGTTGTCTCGCAACAAAAGCGGCATGTTTGAGCTACTGTGGTGAAATAGTTATTTGTGCAACAAGAGAGCAAAGTTGTTTTTTGTTTCGAGTGCTGATTTTGAGTCCCGAGCAAGCGGAGGATTCTATGATTGATTCACGAGAGTAGCGAGTGAATCAAAGTTAGAATCCTGAGCGTGGTGAGGGACTCAACAGCACGAGATACAAAAAACTTTGCTCTCGTGTAGCACACATAACTTTTCACCACAGCATGCAGCAGTGAGAACACATATTACTTAGGAGACATAGAAATGAATAGGAATAGATTGAATTATGCATAATCACTTGTTGATTTAACTCCTCTGGTGTTAAAGTACAGTCATCATCGCTAGCTTCACTCATCTTTTTAGATTATTTTATATATTAATATAATTTAACACGTTACGCTATAGGTACCTACTGTATCAGCATCAGCGAAATTTTTATTTCCGCTACTTTTTTAAATCGCGTTTTAATACCGTGTCCCTGATGTTTATTTTTCAAATGTATCATTGTTGTAATTGTAAATAAAAATGTACATATCATACCCTTAGATACATTGTAGCAAATGAGCCCTGTTTCAGTTTCTCACAAGCATTTTGTTCGTAATATTTTTGTCTATACTAAGTTCTTTGTTTTAAGCGATATGGTCAGGGCCGCACCTTCTCTATGTGCAATGTGTGCGGCGCACACAGGAGCCAGGGTGACAGGGGCGCCGCGCGCCGAGATATGCGTTAATTATAACACTTATTTTCGAAAAAGGATGCCAAAAATGGCGCACACAGGCGCAGTGGCGTGGTAACGACTAAAAAAAATACGCCACTGCACAGGCGCTTCATAGATTTCGCACACAGGCGCTGCATTGGGTCGGAACGGCCCTGGATATGGTTGCTATCTCTGTACGACCGTACCATAGTAAGTTGGGTGTAAATGCGAAGAAATATACAATCTAAAGTTGTTTGTATGCGAATTTGACGGAAAACAAACAAAAATCTGGAAAAATATGATTCTAAAATGTGCCAATGACTATGGTGTTGAACAATTTTTAAGTATAGTCATTGGCACTATCGAAAAAGACGATCCATCTATTTAATAGCGCAAAAATAATGTTTATTAAGCTTTAATGAAGATAACAGATACAAATAAATAGGTACTTTTGTGTAAAATTAATTAAAAATATATTTTTTCGCTTTGGAAAGTAACTACCTAACCTAAACATTTCATTAATTTTTTAGGCAATTTTCCTAACATCTTTTTTAAATAGTTTTTAAAGAAAAATGGTTCATAGTTAAGATTTAAATATGTGTTCTGTGTATAAAAAATAGGTTAATCCTGCTTATGAATGTATTTCTGTGACATAATAATACAAAATTTTCCTAATATTCAGGATAATTCAGCAGAGTGCCAATCATTTTGGTGCCAACATTATTATAATTTACCCTAGGCTGTAGATCGTAATGAAAACTTGCAACAAAAATTGGTTTGAACGAGATGTGGTCAGCAGTTTTTGAGATATAGTACATAATAATTTTAAAACCACAAATACTTACATATAACTTTGTCATTTATACAAAAAAAAAACTGTTGGTTCTTCAAGCTATGTGTTACACCAACTTACGTCAGCTTGACTATCCGGAGAGATCTCCTCGTTAGTAATTCGATCTCGCAGGGAAACGCCAAGCATAGCTCTCACCTCCAAACGATTAGGTTTCAAGGTCTGATGATGAAGCCGGAAGATAGGCACTGGCATTCCATGATGGAATATCGTATCATAGTCGTGCTTGCATTTGTGAGAAAGGCCACGTAATGGACTTTGAACACGATCAGGTTTCAAGGTTATAACAGACCTACTTGATACTTGGTGGCACGGGCTGTTTCCGCAACCCCAAGTCTTAGCGTGTATTTTGCGTGCGGGTGGGAATGGTGTCGTCATTCGAGCCACCCCAGCTCTTCGAGGAAGGCCAGCAGACTCTTGAGGTGACCCAGTGCTTCCCTCAGGTACTGTTGCCTGAACTGTACGACCTCAGGGCAGTCGAGGAGCAGGTGGGCTACCGTCTCGTCTGCTGCCATACAGGCCCTGCACAGCGGGCTGTCGGTGAAACCTATAGTGTGCCTATAGTAAATAGGTGTTTATTAAAGAATCCGTGTCCTGTGTAGGCGGCCGTGACTGTCCGCAGTTGTTGTTTGGACAGCCGGAGGACTTGTTTGGCTATCTTACCGTCTGCTGCGGGAAGAGCCTCCTTGACTTGCCTACATGTTTCAATACCAATCCAGGACTGGTTGTGTTGGGTCCTGGTCCTATTTCTTACCAGGTTGCGATAAAAACCAGAAGGGAGGGGATTTATGGGCTCGGGTCCCACCACCTCTAAGTGGCCCCTCTTCTGGCAAGTACGTCGGCTGCGTCATTCCCTCTTGAGCCTCTGTGGCCCTTGATCCATTGCAGTGTTAATTTGTTTTATTTACCTGCTTCTGTTAGTTTCTGGTGGCATTCAAGCGTGAGTGCCGAGGTGATAGTATGGCTTTTGAGGGCTGAGAGGACAGCCTTACTATCTGAGAGGATCCTAATGTTTATTTTTTTTTTTGTTTTTTTAAAAAGACCACTCCCGCATTAGGACTAAATCCTGTGTCGCGGGGAACTTTACAGACATACAACTAACGGACACAATGAAAACCCAGACTCGAAACAACAATTTATGAATCACACAAAGTGTTGTCTCGTGTGGGGATCGAACCCACAAAATTTCGGCACAGTGTCAAGCGGTGAGGCGGCTCAGGCGGCTGCTTAAACCACTACGCCAACCGTGCAGTAATGGATCGTTCCCTTACCTCACGTGCCATGATTGCTGTGGCAGCTAGGATTATGCCAAAAGCCAAAACATTCGGCCTGGTAGACCTGAGAGAGGTGTTGTACGCTCCCAGCGGTGCTGCGATGTTGATGTTTAGGTCCTCGGAGAATACCCCTGAACCCGTACCTGTATCCATTTTAGACCCGTCTGTGAAGATCGTGAACTCGTTGTGGTTAACTGCTCGTTCGTGTAGATCCTCGAACAGTAGGATTTTGTATTTCTTGTCGAACACAAATTGTTTCGGTATTCGGTCGCCAATGGCTTGTGTGAGAGGAACTTCTTTAAAGAGTGTATTTAAGTTGCTAGTTTGCGGTGTGTGAACCAACAGCAGGAAGATTCTGGAGTTCTAGCCGTTGAGCGTCGTGGGCATGTATCCACGCACTAAACGACGCAGCAGAACTAGCGTTATGGCCTTCCTGCTGGTTGCGGACAGTTCAAAATGAAAACCTTGGGAGAAGATTAATAGTTAAACACTGCGCGACGTCTTTCCAGAGCTTCAGAGCTCTTAGCCGGACCGCCGACATCGTTGCTTCCTGTTGTATGAACAGGTGCAATGGAGGCAGGTCCAGCAACACTTCGAGTGCCGCTGTTGGCGTTGTTTTCATGCAGCCCGTGGTCGCTAGGCATGCAAGTCTTTGAAGCCTTTGAAGCTTGTTGGCGGCCGTTATTAGGTTGGTCCGAGGCCACCACACTACTGCGCCGTAGCTTACCATCGGACGTACCTATTATTGTCTTATAGAGCCATAAGACAATTTATACAGGATGTCACAAGACCCATCACCAAGCCGAAGTCTACTTGTTTCGGACATCATGCCAAGTCATATCAAGCAAAAATAATAACTGGGCAACGAATTTTATTTTTTAAGTATTCACATTTTATTTTATTTTTAAGTATTCGCAATGCTTGAAATACCTACTTATCCATGGGGTCATAGGACATCTATAGACCATATTGGCGGGATAGATGCATCGATCTTGTATCTAATTAGAAATATTGTAAAGTGACTTTGAGCCTCAATATCTCCTGAACCAGTAATTTCCCAGGTATGGCGGCGGAGTAAAAAATGTTCCTAATGATTGGTACAATATGGGTAAACAGTTTTCGTAAGGGTCTTTTTACATCCTGTATATTGTCATTCGCCTACTTAAAATAAATGTTAAAATATTTCCTTATCAAAGACCAAAAAGTATCAAATAAATTAAAAGTTTAAAAACACTACAAAAACACGCTTTTATAAATACACGTAAAAACAAAAAATAAATTATGGATCGTTCAAGTTGTCTCTATTTCTGGGCTGAAGTTTGAACTGTGTGCGTTTAATTATAATATTTGGTTGTAAAAGCGTGGGCTGGAAAAGGAAAGACTTTCTTGTTAACAGATACTAATAGTAACTTCCTGGCAGAAGCTGCATGAGGTCACACAAGAGCATAACGTTTATGCCGCCAAAGGATTACCAAAGGGAACCAAAGATATCTCGGCCACGAACAAGAACTCTACATTTTGCCAATGTTGACGCATTACCCTAATGTACTTAATGTCCTGAAAGAAGAGGCGTTAAAAATATAATTGAATGTCGTCTCTCCTCGCTGCTGGCGCATGTTTTGTCTGACTTCGAAAAACTGGTACTTTGAACAGACTGTTTAATGTAGAGCCAACTACTAGTCGTGCTGCAACTTCAGTTAGAGCGCCAATCTGTGTAACCTGCTTCCCGTTACATCTGTTCACTTAATTTTTCAACAAGTTAAACAAGAAAGTATTTCCTGTTCTAGCGCCCCACGCTTTTACAATCAAATATTATAATTAAAAGCACATAGTTTAAACTTCAGCCCAGAAACAGAGACAACTTGAACGACCCATGTTTTTTTTTTGTTTTTACGTGCATTTATATAATTATTATATTGTACGTACACGTATTACAAAAGAGTTTATGGTCAAATAAAGGCGAAAAGCACTTATGGTCTGAGGCGAAAAGTCCTGTATGCAACTAGTACGTACCTACGTTAGCGGTGGGTTGTGACATGGTGTTTTGAAGCCTTTGTTATTCAGGTATAATGCAGTTTTTAAAATGAATTTTAAGGTTCAGTAGTTAGGTACCTACTAAGCCTTTTTACCCGACTGCGCGACGCAAAGGAGGGTAATGTGTTTATCAGTCTATATATGTATGTATGTATGTATGTATGTTTGTTTCTATGTGGCGTTCTAGAGACCAAATGCGTAGGCCGATTTTGATGATTCTTACGTCAATCGATTCGTCTTAACCTTGCGAGTGTCACTAAAGACATGACAGTTATCAAAATTCACCACAGCGTCAACCAGACGCCATATTGTCAAAATGAAAAAAAAAAATGTCGATGAACTATGTCATGTGGGGTGTCGTTGAATAGGTATTTTAAAATCATCTTTAGGTTCCTTTTATCATTTTTCATTTAAAATAATAGTTTAGGATATATAACGATTTAAAGTTGTTTAACAAAACAATCATTCTCGCTGATGTTGTTACTTATTGATTTAAGTTTTTACTTCAAATATAAACGATAAACAAACAAAAAAAGCAGTGAATAACTAAAAAGTATAAAATAAAAATAAATATTAAAGAAAAACAAAAAACCCGACTGCGTAAAAAATAATTTAAAAAAATACGTGACAAAAATAACTTAAATAAAAACGAAAAAGAAAGCAACAAGGCTAGTAGTTTAGAATTCTAATGCAGAACAGAACGACTCACAGTCGGGGCCCCTTGGAAACATTTGATTAGTAAAATTTTAATGGGCCCCGACTGTGAGTCGTTCTGTTCTGCATTAGAATTCTAAACTACTAGCCTTGTTTCTTTCTTTTTCGTTTTTATTTAAGTTATTTTTGTCACGTATTTTTTTAAATTTTTTTTTACGCAGTCGGGTTTTTTGTTTTTCTTTAATTTTTTTTTTATTAACAAGCGTACAAAAGTTCGTTCACATTTGTTAACATATCAGTGTAGACTAGCACTCTAAAACGCTATAGCATTCCTTCATTCTAAAATTACTTAAGGGATCCGTCACGTAAAATAAGGGGAGGGGGGATTCGTGCCAGGGTCGGTGACGTCTGCCTACCCTGTCACAGAAGCCTGTGCACGCCTGGATGATAATGATGATGTATAATTATAAAATACTAGAGGACGCCAGCAGCTACGCCTGCATTTTTTTAAATTTACCCGTTTTGGCCGATCCCGTGGGAATTTCGGGAAATCCCTTCTTAGTGCACCGGTGCACCCCCACGGTCCCCAAGTAACATACATGCCAAATTTCAGCTTCCTGCGCCCAATAGTTTCGGCTGTAGCGTGTCTGTCAGTCAGTCAGTAACGCAAGGATTTTATATATTAAGATTATTTTTTTGCCATCGATTCGAGTGAATAGCTCCAGCCAAAACAATAGATACTTCATGAAGAAAATAATGGTTCGTTTATTTCAAATGGGTTATCAGCTGTAGCTAGTTCTGTTTATTTAATACCTATTCGTTTTCGGACAAAACATATTTCATCAGCTGCTGCAGATAGCCCTGTGATGGGACCTTACCTGTAGGTCTTTCAAGTATTTTCAGAACTAGGTATTTTAAAAAAAAACACAATCGGCTAGCTTTAAATCAGTAATTCTGGTCTTTTTGTAGAATTCTGCGATCTACTGAGTCATTTCACTCAAAGGTACGATTTTACCTTCCGGTTTTTGACGATTGATCGTCTTCGCTAATGTCAAGGGTCTAGATGGGGTAAGTAGTAATATCCAATAGGGGGCGAGTCTATTTATTTAGTTACCGGGCACATTGCCAGATTCCGTGCTACTATTGAGAATACGGTTAAACTCAGTAATACTTTTGCCCGATACGGGAATCGAACCAGAGACCTCCGATCCGCAGACGCTATCTACTGGACCGCGGAGGCAATGGAACCACGAAGGCAGTATAGTATTTATTTCTTAGAAAAAAGAATCTCAGTTGCAAATATCTACATCAAAACAAATTTTAAAACTTGAATCAGGATAACAAAAATAAAAATTGTCACTGCATCAACATGTGGCAATGTGCTGTTTTATTATTTATTAAAATATGATAGAGTAGTGATCGTTGAGGGTTTACCATTTTACTATTTGTGCAGCAGCACTATATTCACATAATTATTTTTAAATTTTAAGTAAAATATAGAAAAGATTGAATAAATTTGAATGGGCCTGAAAATTTAAAATAATAACACTTATCAAACGGTGTTTGGTACTGTGATTGGCACATCTTATCTTTGACTGTCAAAACTTCCTGCTTGACAGATTAGTGTTGGCTAGTGAACTCAGTGAAGTGAACATTAAGTGCGATTCTTTCTCCCGCCCGCCGCCACTCGAAGAGTTATTGAAAGACAAAAATACTTACAAACCGATATATAAATACATTAAAAATACTGTTCCTATATCCCTCTGGTAATCCTAACGTCCGGTATGACGTTCCCTGTTGCGGGCTCCATGGAGGGTGGGAAGCCAGAGGGATGAAGTCTTGTAAAAACATTTATGGATACCGTTATCCCTTTCACTACCCCAACCGCGACGGTGGCAGCGAAAGCTGTTCCCGCCGCAAAACCAAAACAGATGGTTGACGCTGTGGCCTCGGCTGCAGAGGTTATATCATCCCCCAAGGACGGGACTTCAGCGCTGGCTAGCACTAGTACTGGTCCCGTCCTTACAATCGTCAGCCCGTTCGTGATCAAGCGGGAAGACGACTCCTCCTTCGCGGGCTGGCAATTGGTTGGCCACAAGAAGGGCAAGGGTAAGGGCAAGACCACCAATCCTGTTCAGCGCCCGCCCACTAGTGGCCCCGCCACTGTCGGCCCGTCGAAGAAGAGGAAAAACCTTAACAAGAGACAGCGCAGGGCGTCCAAGCAGAAGGCTGCACAAACCGCTGCTGCTGCCGGTGCTGCCTCTACAAAAGCAGCTGAGCAGGCTGCTGTCGCAGGTCCCAGCAATGTGACCAGTGCGCAGCCCACACTCAGCAGTGAGGGATGCAAGAAGGCCGGAAGCAGTACAAGGAAGCCGGCTGCCGCCAAGCGGCGAGCTGGCCACCCTGGACGGCAACCAGCCGCTGCACCACCGAGCAACACAGCAGGTAAAACTGCCGGAAACAAGGACAGAGGTGAGGCCAAACGTGCTCTCAACGAGACCAGTTCGCCTCGGGGAGACCACAAGAAGCCCCGCCTCGAATCCTCCAGGACGACAGTAGGTAAGTCCTACGCACAGGCCTCCAAGGCGTCCCTGGGTGTTGCAGTAACATGCAAACGCACAGGGAACTTGCCGAAGGAGTTGGTGGACCAGGTACTCCGGGAGCTCCAGAGGAAGATCCTGAGTGACGCCTGGTCGAACAAAACCCCCAAACGCCCCGCTCCAGCGTTCACCGGGAAACCCGTGCATGCGGACGGGGTCCTCAAACTTTGGTGCGCCGACGAGGCAACGCGCACCTGGCTGACGGAGGCAGTCTCTCTCCTGGTCCCACCACCGGGCTTCGAACTGGAGGTCAGGGGCCAGGAAGAGACCCCAAAGAGAGTGCGGTGCGGCATTGTCGTGCCCGACGAACAGGGGGTCTGGGACGACGTGCGTGACGTGGGTCGCGCTCTGGAGTTCCAGAACCCCTGGTTGGAGGTTGACAAATGGTCGATGCTGCACTCCGAAAGGCAGTCAGGTGGGTGGTTCCTGGTGGTGGGCGTCCCAGAGGAACAGGTCCCGATCCTGTTGAAGAACGAGCGCCGCCTCGCGTTGGGGGTGGGTGCCGTCTACGTCAGGTTCCGGGACCCCTCAGGTAAGTTTGTCGACCATCCTCCGGGATGCGACGACAACTCCATACGAGTCAAGCAGGACTCTAACACCAAGCCAGGGTGCGACGCAGAATCCGGCCCGTCAGAGCCGGCCGCGTCTGGCTCGGGGGCTGGCCCATCAGCCGAGGGTAACTCGGAAGATGAGTGCCTGCTCCTGAGTCCGGTGCGGCGGGACGACGGGGTGGAGGCTGGCGACATCCTGGCCGGCCTGACGCAGCTGACGTTTGGGGAGAAGGGGACATCATCCAAAGATGAACCCTCCGCCTAGTAACGTCAACTGCCTTCAAACCAACCTCCACCACAGCCAAACAGCTACTGCGCAACTGCGCAAATGGATGGAGGTCCAACATTCAGCCATCGTGCTCATCCAGGAACCTTGGATAAGGGGTGGCCTCATTAGAGGCCTCTCCAGCCTGGGAGGTAAGATTTATTCTTCAACTGACCACACACATCCAAGAACCTGTATACTAACTACTAAAAACATCAGAGCCCAAGTTCTAACGGAGTTCTGTTCCAGAGACATCACAGCGATACAAATTGAAATAACACAGCAGCCTAGGAGTATAGCGGTTGTTTTCGCATCGGTCTACATGCCCGAGGCCGAAGACCCGCCTCCGTTCGACCTCACGCGTCTGGTTAACCAGTGCGAGAGAACCAATACGGAGGTTGTAATAGGAACGGACTCCAATGCCCACCACCAAATGTGGGGAATGAACTGCAATAACAACAGAGGTAAATCACTGGTTGAATACCTATTCACCACCAATCTTACCCTATTAAACACAGGTACGGAGCCCACCTTCGTCACAAGACGTAGTCAGACAATTATCGACTTAACTCTCGCAACAGAAGGAGCGGCTGAACGCATCAAGGGATGGCACGTCTCGAAAGAGGCATCGTGCTCAGACCACAGATGGATCAGCTTCTCCATGGAAGTCGTTATACAACCCACACAGCCGCGTAGGAAACCACACAACACTGACAAAGTAAAGTATGTCCACTTACTTACAGAGAAACTTACCCTGACTGCTACGCCGACAGTACTGGGTAACAATGAACAGATCGACGAGCAGGTATGTACACTGACGCAGTCGATGTTAGACAGCTACCACGCAGCCTGCCCTGAAACCACTATACCATCAACCCCAGGCAAACAACCCTGGTGGGGCGCTGAGCTTGAACGCAAGCGCAAGAAGGTAAGAAGGGCTTTAAACAGGGCAATGAACACAAGCGCAGACGAAGATTGGGACGCTTATAAAGCGGCCAAATCAAGCTACAAGAAGTGCCTCAGATTCAGACGTACCATGGGATGGAGGAAATTCTGTGGGAGCATTGAATCTTGCCAACAAGCAAACCGGGTAAGGAAATTACTGGCTCAGCAACCAACGGTTGCACCAGGTACTCTCCGTAAACCGGATAACACATACACCACATCGGAGGAGGAGACAAGACGCGTCCTACTCGAAACACACTTCCCAGGCTGCGTCCTCACCCCGGTAATAACGTGGCACGATACACAAACAGTGGCGACCGAACATGAGTGGAGACATGCAAATACCGTGGTCACAGAGGAAAAACTGCGATGGGCCATCGACAGCTTCCATCCCTTCAAAGCAGCCGGACTGGACGGCATCTTCCCAGGGTTATTACAATGGGGGGGTGAACCTGTCCGCAAAAGACTTCTGGCAATCATGAGGGCTAGCCTGGCCCTCAGATATGTACCGAAGAGATGGAGGGAAGTCAAACTAATTTTCATACCAAAACCAGGCAAAACAGACTATACCAATGCAAAGTCCTTCAGACCAATAAGCCTGACCTCCTTCATGCTTAAAGCCTTGGAAAGGCTCTGCGAGAGGGAACTAAGAAGTGGGGCACTTAAACACTTACCCCTTCATGCCAATCAACATGCATACAGCTCAGGGAAATCGACGGAATCGGCCTTACATCAGGTCGTGAACCAGATAGAAGCTGCTATACAACAAAAATGCATCTGTCTGGGCACCTTCATTGACATAGAAGGAGCCTTCGACAAGACAAACTTTTCCAGCATAAGCAACGCCCTAGCCAGGCATGGTGTGGATCAGATGCTCATACAGTGGATCCAAAACATGCTCAGCAAAAGGGTAGTGCGCCTGCACGGCGACACTCAGACAGCCTTGATAACTAAAGGGTGCCCGCAGGGAGGTGTACTTTCCCCGCTATTGTGGAACTTAGTCATCAATGAACTCATAGACAAACTCAACGCGAGAGACTTCTACACAATAGGTTATGCAGATGATCTAACCATACTCACCTCAGGTAAGGTAACCAGTACAGTGTACGACCTAACCCAACAAGCCCTACGCATAGTAGAGTGGTGGTGTAATGAGTACGAATTATCTGTAAACCCGACCAAGACCGAACTAGTTATGTTCACACACAAACGCGCGCTAGGCACTTACCGACTGCCCAGGTTATTTAATACAGAGCTTAAGCTGTCTACCGAGGTCAAGTACCTAGGTGTCACTCTCGACAGCAAATTGACATGGAACAGCCACATGGAAAATAAGCTCAACAAAGCCAGCATTGTCTTCTGGCAGTGTAAGAAGATGATAGGCAAACGCTGGGGCATATCCCCCAAAATTGTCTTATGGCTTTATAAGACAATAATACGTCCGATGATAAGCTACGGCGCAGTAGTGTGGTGGCCTCGGACCAACCTAACAACGGCCGCCAACAAGCTTCAAAAGCTTCAAAGACTTGCATGCCTGGCGGCAACGGGCTGCATGAAAACTACACCTACAGCGGCACTCGAAGTGTTGCTGGACCTGCCTCCATTGCACCTGTTTATACAACAGGAAGCAACGATGACGGCGGTCCGGCTAAGAGCTCTGAAGCTCTGGAAAGACACCAACACACCGCACACTAGCAATTTAAATACAGTCTTTAAAGAAGTTCCTCTCACACAAGCCATCGGCGACCAAATACCGAAACAATTTGTGTTCGACAAGAAGTACAAAATCCAACTGTACGAGGATCTACACGAAGGAGCGGTTAATCACAACGAGCTCACGATCTTCACAGATGGGTCTAAGACGGATACAGGTACGGGTTCAGGAGTATTCTCCGAGGACCTAAACATCAACATCGCAGCACCACTGGGAGCCTACAACACGGTCTACCAGGCCGAATGTTTTGGCATAATCCTAGCTGCCACAGCAATCATGGCACGTGAGGTAAGGGAACGATCCATTAGGATCCTCTCAGATAGTAAGGCGGTCCTCTCAGCCCTCAAAAGCCATACTATCACCTCGGCACTCACGCTTGAATGCCACCAGAAACTAACAGAGGTAGGTAAACAAAACAAATTAACACTGCAATGGATCAAGGGCCACAGTGGCTCAAGAGGGAATGACGCAGCCGACGTACTTGCCAGAAGAGGGGCCACTTTAGAGGTGGTGGGACCCGAGCCCATCATTCCCCTCCCTTCTGGTTTTTATCGCAACCTGGTAAGAAATAGGACCAGGACCCAACACAACCAGTCCTGGATTGGTACTGAAACATGTAGGCAGGCCAAGGAGGCTCTTCCCGCAGTAGACGGTAAGATAGCCAAACAAATCCTCCGGCTGTCCAAACAACAACTGCGGACAGTCACGGCCGCCTACACAGGACACGGATTCTTTAATAAATACCTATTTACTATAGGTATCACCGACAGCCCGCTGTGCAGGGCCTGTATGGCAGCAGACGAGACGGCAGCCCACCTGCTCCTCGACTGCCCTGAGGTCGCACAGTACAGGCAGCAGTACCTGACGAGATACAGCACCCTGAGGGAGGCAGTGGGCCACATCAAGAGTCTGCTGGCCTTCCTCGAAGAGCTGGGGTGGCTCGAATGAAGACACCATTCCCACCCGCACGCAAAATACGCGCCAAGACGTGGAGTTGCGGAAACAGCCCGTGCAATCAAGTATCAAGTAAGTAAGTAAAAATACTGTTAAAACAATTTAAAAATTAAGTGAATGTGCAGTGTCCGTTAAAATAAAATAAGATTTGACCTAAAGGTCCAGTTACCAGGTCATAAAATCCCAAAAAAAAAAAAAAAAAATTATTTCATCTATTTTCAGTTTGAAACTCATATTTAAATAATAAAAAAATAATGAATGGATTATACTTATAAAATCTCCCTATGTGTTTTTTATTAAAAAAATGCCATGATAAATGACTAGTAATAATGATGCTGGTAATGATGATAACAAACGGCACCTGCCAGTAATACTCTTTATCCGTCTGTATGGCAGGTGGTGACTCGCCAACTCACTGGATGGGCCCTCTCTTAAATAGCCACCAAGGCAAGCAAAGTCATGCCATAAAGGCAGCCAGAGGGCAACACCGGTGCGAGTGGCTAGGGGTGTCAAGCGGTGCGGCACCGGTTTCGCCATCGCGGGTCTCGTGACAACGGAGACCCGGAGCGGGTTTCCCCGTAGTTACGCCTTTGAGAATGAAACTTCCTCCCCTGGGCTAGTAGCTCTTGCTCTGGGCATCTACTCCAACCAGCCAATAAAGGCAAGCCGGAGACGAGGCCCTGACCGACTCTCTGAAGCATTCGGGGCCGCAGTGTCGCCACACACATTCAGCTCGTCACAAAGCTGCCCTGCGGTTTGGAAGTTTTCTATATTATTATTATATGTAAGTCTATAGATAGGTATTTAAAATAACATTTAGGTTTCTTAAACTATTTTTCTCAAAGTTAATCGTTTGAAAGATAGACGCTTCCAAACCAAAGTGGTAAATAGTTATTTGTGCAACAAGAGAGCAAAGTTGTTTTTTTGTTTCGAGTGCTGATTTTGAGTCCCGAGCAAGCGAAGGATTCTATGATTGATTCACGAGCGTAGCGAGTGAATCAAAGTTAGAATCCTGAGCGTGGTGAGGGACTCAACAGCTTGAGATACAAAAAACTTTGCTCGCGTGTAGCACACATAACATTTCACCACAGCAGTGAGAACACATACCTATTACTTAGGAGATATAGAAATGAACAGGGATAGATTGAATTCTGCATAATCACTTGTTGATTTAACTCTTCTGGTGTTAAAGTACAGTCATCATCACTACTTTCACTCATCTTTTTAGATTATCTTAATATATAAAATCCTTGCGTTACTGACTGACTGACAGACACGCTACAGCCGAAACCACAGACTAATATTGTACTAGCGTAGCCGAAACTATTGGGCGCAGGAAGCTGAAATTTGGCATGTATATTCCTTGGGGACCGTAGGTGTGCACTAAGAAGGGATTTCCCGAAATTCCCACGGGATCGGCCAAAACGGGTAAATTAAAATAAAATGCAGGCGTAGCTGCTGGCGTCCTCTAGTTTTATATATTAATATAAATTTAACACGTTACGCTATACCTACTGTATCAGCATCAGCGAAATTTTTATTCCCGCTACTTTTTTAAATCGCGTTTTAATACCGCGTCCCTGATGTTTATTTTTCAAATGTAGGTATCATTGTTGTAATTCTAAATAAAAATGTATTGGTTAAATACTAATTTTATACTATTAATTAGACTTTTTTTTAATAAAATCTAATATTAAATTAAATATGTATGTAAACAATAACATATAAAAAAAAGTAATTTCTTTATTACAAATATCTTTTTTTTTTTGCGTTGCCGTAGGTGTTTTCTTTGAGGTCGAATTCCAAAATCGAATTTCGAATTCAAAGGGGTTTATTTTTTCACTCACTTTTTTTATGCATGTGAAAGAGACAGAGCACAGTAAAATTCGAATGTTTCAAATTTGTGGCTAAACAATGTCAATTCGTGGCACTGAAGATTGAAAAATTAAAAAGCTACTTTGCCTCACGCTCGAATCAAAATCGCGTTTTGTTCACTGTTGTCTCGCAACAAAAGCGGCATGTTTGAGCTACTGTGGTGAAATAGTTATTTGTGCAACAAGAGAGCAAAGTTGTTTTTTGTTTCGAGTGCTGATTTTGAGTCCCGAGCAAGCGGAGGATTCTATGATTGATTCACGAGAGTAGCGAGTGAATCAAAGTTAGAATCCTGAGCGTGGTGAGGGACTCAACAGCACGAGATACAAAAAACTTTGCTCTCGTGTAGCACACATAACTTTTCACCACAGCATGCAGCAGTGAGAACACATATTACTTAGGAGACATAGAAATGAATAGGAATAGATTGAATTATGCATAATCACTTGTTGATTTAACTCCTCTGGTGTTAAAGTACAGTCATCATCGCTAGCTTCACTCATCTTTTTAGATTATTTTATATATTAATATAATTTAACACGTTACGCTATAGGTACCTACTGTATCAGCATCAGCGAAATTTTTATTTCCGCTACTTTTTTAAATCGCGTTTTAATACCGTGTCCCTGATGTTTATTTTTCAAATGTATCATTGTTGTAATTGTAAATAAAAATGTACATATCATACCCTTAGATACATTGTAGCAAATGAGCCCTGTTTCAGTTTCTCACAAGCATTTTGTTCGTAATATTTTTGTCTATACTAAGTTCTTTGTTTTAAGCGATATGGTCAGGGCCGCACCTTCTCTATGTGCAATGTGTGCGGCGCACACAGGAGCCAGGGTGACAGGGGCGCCGCGCGCCGAGATATGCGTTAATTATAACACTTATTTTCGAAAAAGGATGCCAAAAATGGCGCACACAGGCGCAGTGGCGTGGTAACGACTAAAAAAAATACGCCACTGCACAGGCGCTTCATAGATTTCGCACACAGGCGCTGCATTGGGTCGGAACGGCCCTGGATATGGTTGCTATCTCTGTACGACCGTACCATAGTAAGTTGGGTGTAAATGCGAAGAAATATACAATCTAAAGTTGTTTGTATGCGAATTTGACGGAAAACAAACAAAAATCTGGAAAAATATGATTCTAAAATGTGCCAATGACTATGGTGTTGAACAATTTTTAAGTATAGTCATTGGCACTATCGAAAAAGACGATCCATCTATTTAATAGCGCAAAAATAATGTTTATTAAGCTTTAATGAAGATAACAGATACAAATAAATAGGTACTTTTGTGTAAAATTAATTAAAAATATATTTTTTCGCTTTGGAAAGTAACTACCTAACCTAAACATTTCATTAATTTTTTAGGCAATTTTCCTAACATCTTTTTTAAATAGTTTTTAAAGAAAAATGGTTCATAGTTAAGATTTAAATATGTGTTCTGTGTATAAAAAATAGGTTAATCCTGCTTATGAATGTATTTCTGTGACATAATAATACAAAATTTTCCTAATATTCAGGATAATTCAGCAGAGTGCCAATCATTTTGGTGCCAACATTATTATAATTTACCCTAGGCTGTAGATCGTAATGAAAACTTGCAACAAAAATTGGTTTGAACGAGATGTGGTCAGCAGTTTTTGAGATATAGTACATAATAATTTTAAAACCACAAATACTTACATATAACTTTGTCATTTATACAAAAAAAAAACTGTTGGTTCTTCAAGCTATGTGTTACACCAACTTACGTCAGCTTGACTATCCGGAGAGATCTCCTCGTTAGTAATTCGATCTCGCAGGGAAACGCCAAGCATAGCTCTCACCTCCAAACGATTAGGTTTCAAGGTCTGATGATGAAGCCGGAAGATAGGCACTGGCATTCCATGATGGAATATCGTATCATAGTCGTGCTTGCATTTGTGAGAAAGGCCACGTAATGGACTTTGAACACGATCAGGTTTCAAGGTTATAACAGACCTACTTGATACTTGGTGGCACGGGCTGTTTCCGCAACCCCAAGTCTTAGCGTGTATTTTGCGTGCGGGTGGGAATGGTGTCGTCATCCGAGCCACCCCAGCTCTTCGAGGAAGGCCAGCAGACTCTTGAGGTGACCCAGTGCTTCCCTCAGGTACTGTTGCCTGAACTGTACGACCTCAGGGCAGTCGAGGAGCAGGTGGGCTACCGTCTCGTCTGCTGCCATACAGGCCCTGCACAGCGGGCTGTCGGTGAAACCTATAGTGTGCCTATAGTAAATAGGTGTTTATTAAAGAATCCGTGTCCTGTGTAGGCGGCCGTGACTGTCCGCAGTTGTTGTTTGGACAGCCGGAGGACTTGTTTGGCTATCTTACCGTCTGCTGCGGGAAGAGCCTCCTTGACTTGCCTACATGTTTCAATACCAATCCAGGACTGGTTGTGTTGGGTCCTGGTCCTATTTCTTACCAGGTTGCGATAAAAACCAGAAGGGAGGGGATTTATGGGCTCGGGTCCCACCACCTCTAAGTGGCCCCTCTTCTGGCAAGTACGTCGGCTGCGTCATTCCCTCTTGAGCCTCTGTGGCCCTTGATCCATTGCAGTGTTAATTTGTTTTATTTACCTGCTTCTGTTAGTTTCTGGTGGCATTCAAGCGTGAGTGCCGAGGTGATAGTATGGCTTTTGAGGGCTGAGAGGACAGCCTTACTATCTGAGAGGATCCTAATGTTTATTTTTTTTTTTGTTTTTTTAAAAAGACCACTCCCGCATTAGGACTAAATCCTGTGTCGCGGGGAACTTTACAGACATACAACTAACGGACACAATGAAAACCCAGACTCGAAACAACAATTTATGAATCACACAAAGTGTTGTCTCGTGTGGGGATCGAACCCACAAAATTTCGGCACAGTGTCAAGCGGTGAGGCGGCTCAGGCGGCTGCTTAAACCACTACGCCAACCGTGCAGTAATGGATCGTTCCCTTACCTCACGTGCCATGATTGCTGTGGCAGCTAGGATTATGCCAAAAGCCAAAACATTCGGCCTGGTAGACCTGAGAGAGGTGTTGTACGCTCCCAGCGGTGCTGCGATGTTGATGTTTAGGTCCTCGGAGAATACCCCTGAACCCGTACCTGTATCCATTTTAGACCCGTCTGTGAAGATCGTGAACTCGTTGTGGTTAACTGCTCGTTCGTGTAGATCCTCGAACAGTAGGATTTTGTATTTCTTGTCGAACACAAATTGTTTCGGTATTCGGTCGCCAATGGCTTGTGTGAGAGGAACTTCTTTAAAGAGTGTATTTAAGTTGCTAGTTTGCGGTGTGTGAACCAACAGCAGGAAGATTCTGGAGTTCTAGCCGTTGAGCGTCGTGGGCATGTATCCACGCACTAAACGACGCAGCAGAACTAGCGTTATGGCCTTCCTGCTGGTTGCGGACAGTTCAAAATGAAAACCTTGGGAGAAGATTAATAGTTAAACACTGCGCGACGTCTTTCCAGAGCTTCAGAGCTCTTAGCCGGACCGCCGACATCGTTGCTTCCTGTTGTATGAACAGGTGCAATGGAGGCAGGTCCAGCAACACTTCGAGTGCCGCTGTTGGCGTTGTTTTCATGCAGCCCGTGGTCGCTAGGCATGCAAGTCTTTGAAGCCTTTGAAGCTTGTTGGCGGCCGTTATTAGGTTGGTCCGAGGCCACCACACTACTGCGCCGTAGCTTACCATCGGACGTACCTATTATTGTCTTATAGAGCCATAAGACAATTTATACAGGATGTCACAAGACCCATCACCAAGCCGAAGTCTACTTGTTTCGGACATCATGCCAAGTCATATCAAGCAAAAATAATAACTGGGCAACGAATTTTATTTTTTAAGTATTCACATTTTATTTTATTTTTAAGTATTCGCAATGCTTGAAATACCTACTTATCCATGGGGTCATAGGACATCTATAGACCATATTGGCGGGATAGATGCATCGATCTTGTATCTAATTAGAAATATTGTAAAGTGACTTTGAGCCTCAATATCTCCTGAACCAGTAATTTCCCAGGTATGGCGGCGGAGTAAAAAATGTTCCTAATGATTGGTACAATATGGGTAAACAGTTTTCGTAAGGGTCTTTTTACATCCTGTATATTGTCATTCGCCTACTTAAAATAAATGTTAAAATATTTCCTTATCAAAGACCAAAAAGTATCAAATAAATTAAAAGTTTAAAAACACTACAAAAACACGCTTTTATAAATACACGTAAAAACAAAAAATAAATTATGGATCGTTCAAGTTGTCTCTATTTCTGGGCTGAAGTTTGAACTGTGTGCGTTTAATTATAATATTTGGTTGTAAAAGCGTGGGCTGGAAAAGGAAAGACTTTCTTGTTAACAGATACTAATAGTAACTTCCTGGCAGAAGCTGCATGAGGTCACACAAGAGCATAACGTTTATGCCGCCAAAGGATTACCAAAGGGAACCAAAGATATCTCGGCCACGAACAAGAACTCTACATTTTGCCAATGTTGACGCATTACCCTAATGTACTTAATGTCCTGAAAGAAGAGGCGTTAAAAATATAATTGAATGTCGTCTCTCCTCGCTGCTGGCGCATGTTTTGTCTGACTTCGAAAAACTGGTACTTTGAACAGACTGTTTAATGTAGAGCCAACTACTAGTCGTGCTGCAACTTCAGTTAGAGCGCCAATCTGTGTAACCTGCTTCCCGTTACATCTGTTCACTTAATTTTTCAACAAGTTAAACAAGAAAGTATTTCCTGTTCTAGCGCCCCACGCTTTTACAATCAAATATTATAATTAAAAGCACATAGTTTAAACTTCAGCCCAGAAACAGAGACAACTTGAACGACCCATGTTTTTTTTTTGTTTTTACGTGCATTTATATAATTATTATATTGTACGTACACGTATTACAAAAGAGTTTATGGTCAAATAAAGGCGAAAAGCACTTATGGTCTGAGGCGAAAAGTCCTGTATGCAACTAGTACGTACCTACGTTAGCGGTGGGTTGTGACATGGTGTTTTGAAGCCTTTGTTATTCAGGTATAATGCAGTTTTTAAAATGAATTTTAAGGTTCAGTAGTTAGGTACCTACTAAGCCTTTTTACCCGACTGCGCGACGCAAAGGAGGGTAATGTGTTTATCAGTCTATATATGTATGTATGTATGTATGTATGTTTGTTTCTATGTGGCGTTCTAGAGACCAAATGCGTAGGCCGATTTTGATGATTCTTACGTCAATCGATTCGTCTTAACCTTGCGAGTGTCACTAAAGACATGACAGTTATCAAAATTCACCACAGCGTCAACCAGACGCCATATTGTCAAAATGAAAAAAAAAATGTCGATGAACTATGTCATGTGGGGTGTCGTTGAATAGGTATTTTAAAATCATCTTTAGGTTCCTTTTATCATTTTTCATTTAAAATAATAGTTTAGGATATATAACGATTTAAAGTTGTTTAACAAAACAATCATTCTCGCTGATGTTGTTACTTATTGATTTAAGTTTTTACTTCAAATATAAACGATAAACAAACAAAAAAAGCAGTGAATAACTAAAAAGTATAAAATAAAAATAAATATTAAAGAAAAACAAAAAACCCGACTGCGTAAAAAATAATTTAAAAAAATACGTGACAAAAATAACTTAAATAAAAACGAAAAAGAAAGCAACAAGGCTAGTAGTTTAGAATTCTAATGCAGAACAGAACGACTCACAGTCGGGGCCCCTTGGAAACATTTGATTAGTAAAATTTGAATGGGCCCTGGGAAGTTCGTTCACATTTGTTAACATATCAGTGTAGACTAGCACTCTAAAACGCTATAGCATTCCTTCATTCTAAAATTACTTAAGGGATCCGTCACGTAAAATAAGGGGAGGGGGGATTCGTGCCAGGGTCGGTGACGTCTGCCTACCCTGTCACAGAAGCCTGTGCACGCCTGGATGATAATGATGATGTATAATTATAAAATACTAGAGGACGCCAGCAGCTACGCCTGCATTTTTTTAAATTTACCCGTTTTGGCCGATCCCGTGGGAATTTCGGGAAATCCCTTCTTAGTGCACCGGTGCACCCCCACGGTCCCCAAGTAACATACATGCCAAATTTCAGCTTCCTGCGCCCAATAGTTTCGGCTGTAGCGTGTCTGTCAGTCAGTCAGTAACGCAAGGATTTTATATATTAAGATTATTTTTTTGCCATCGATTCGAGTGAATAGCTCCAGCCAAAACAATAGATACTTCATGAAGAAAATAATGGTTCGTTTATTTCAAATGGGTTATCAGCTGTAGCTAGTTCTGTTTATTTAATACCTATTCGTTTTCGGACAAAACATATTTCATCAGCTGCTGCAGATAGCCCTGTGATGGGACCTTACCTGTAGGTCTTTCAAGTATTTTCAGAACTAGGTATTTTAAAAAAAAACACAATCGGCTAGCTTTAAATCAGTAATTCTGGTCTTTTTGTAGAATTCTGCGATCTACTGAGTCATTTCACTCAAAGGTACGATTTTACCTTCCGGTTTTTGACGATTGATCGTCTTCGCTAATGTCAAGGGTCTAGATGGGGTAAGTAGTAATATCCAATAGGGGGCGAGTCTATTTATTTAGTTACCGGGCACATTGCCAGATTCCGTGCTACTATTGAGAATACGGTTAAACTCAGTAATACTTTTGCCCGATACGGGAATCGAACCAGAGACCTCCGATCCGCAGACGCTATCTACTGGACCGCGGAGGCAATGGAACCACGAAGGCAGTATAGTATTTATTTCTTAGAAAAAAGAATCTCAGTTGCAAATATCTACATCAAAACAAATTTTAAAACTTGAATCAGGATAACAAAAATAAAAATTGTCACTGCATCAACATGTGGCAATGTGCTGTTTTATTATTTATTAAAATATGATAGAGTAGTGATCGTTGAGGGTTTACCATTTTACTATTTGTGCAGCAGCACTATATTCACATAATTATTTTTAAATTTTAAGTAAAATATAGAAAAGATTGAATAAATTTGAATGGGCCTGAAAATTTAAAATAATAACACTTATCAAACGGTGTTTGGTACTGTGATTGGCTGTAACAAATAGGCTACCTACTCGTTTAATGTGGATCGATAGCTAGATGACGAAGTGTTATTGTACCTAATAAGTCATACATTTCGGGCGTAAGCGTAACTCTTCTCTATCAGACAGACGCAGGCGTTTTTATAATGTTAATTTAAAAACATATATACTTATACCGTGTTTTTTTCTAAATATTGCATAGTAAAAGACTTATTGTTGTGTGCCCACAGGATACCTATAATTATGTCATAATGGATGCACAAAAGATCTTCTAGGGTGTATAACGCAATGAATCTCGAAAATAAAAAAATAACTTATTTAATATGCGATTTTATAATAAACCTAAGTATATAATTAAATATGGTTTTAAAAATCATGTTAACTATAGACGATATGTTGATCTGCATTTGCAAAATATTTTTATAATACAACATAGACAGTATAAATTGTACTTATTCACCTAAAATTAAGTCAAACAGTGTGCGACGATATAAGACCCTATTTTCGTTAAATGTTACTCAGATAGTAAATCAGAATAAACTGTTGTATGGTGTAGAATAAGACTGCACGGTAGGTACATGTGTATAACGTACCTGCAACGCGAGCTCGCGGCGATCAGCTGAGTGGCGACGGCGGACAATACACAGAGGTGGTTTTACAAATGAAAGACGAATTTTTTTTAAAGTTTCAGTTAGTTATTTTGCATGTATTTGTATTCAGTTATAATAGTATATTCACCCCTGAGAATGTCTTGCAAATGCACAAATCAACACGCTGTATAAATTGTGTCAGATATACCAGGTATGCTGTCGCTAACATTGCCTAGAACGAGAACGTACACAAAAAATCTTGGTCAGAGCTCTGTAATGAGCAATGAAACAGTTTATTTTCATAATTATTATTATTATTCATAAGATAATTTAATTTACCATGAGTTAAATTAGTTTACCATGAGTTTCTCCATTGTAACGACATCAACGAGTTGACGAAAGTAAAAACTGCTGTAGGTAGACTGCTGCTTATATCGTGTTCCAATTTTTTATTAAATTATTAGTATACTTATTGTCAATTAATATTAAGTTAATACAAATAATCAATAAACTATAGAAAAGCAATGGTTTACCATTGCTTTCAAGATGAAATTGTGTTTATGGTGCCGATACATTTTGGCATTCACCTAAAATGAGCATTCTACTTAAAAACAAACGAGCATTCTTATGAACGATATGCGATATATATATATATACTCTATGTAAATATCCGAGCTCTTTGCCAGAAAGCTCAGATATTTACATAGAGGCGTATTTCTTATGAGCGCTCTGAAGACAAACTTTCTGTGACCTAAATTGCCGCTTAGGGGAGTGGCAGTCGCGCTGTGACAGCAGTCTCTACGCGAGCAAGAGAGACGAACTTTCCTCCTGTGTATCTTAACTGCGAGAGCAAGAGAGACGGAGAACGACGCCAGCGCCGCCAACGGCGCCAACTACGACCTAAACTGTAGATAGTCTCCACTTGGAATCGGCATACGAAATCCTTAAAAACTGCGCTTCTATGTAAATCTGTATTCATTGGTTCTGGCGAGTATTCTCTATTTAATGACAGTAAATTCGCTTTGACGTTTTTGCTGATTAGGGTGTAAAGTGAAGAAAATGTTCGTAGCAATTTTCGGCTCTGTTCGTTGTCCTGATCGATAAAACAAAAAAACGTCGAATGATCGCTTTTCTGTTACAAGTGAATGGTCAGGTGTATCAGCACCATAATCTAAATCAGTTTCGTCCAATCGTCTCATTTCAGTGATAGAGTCGGCCGCCGGATCATCAATTTTTTTTTTACTAAGAAGGCCTTCTTCATAATGGTGATATAAAAAATAGATAACTCTTCACCTTGCCGGACGACCAAGCGTATGAGGCCAAACTAGTTTTTGAAAATACATATGTTTTTATTATATGAGGTTTGTGCTTGTTCTGCCTAAAATTGCTATGGATTAAAAGCGAGTTGAACACTACAGCCTGATACTAGGTGCTATTGACATTGTAAATCAAATGCCATTATGGTTAAATTCTATTTTAAGTAGGTAGATCATAATATTTGGAGAATCATTGGATCAGGTTAGGTACTATCTACAGTGAAAAGTCAGATATATTCTGTGATGAATTTATTCGTGCTGGCTTGCTACTTGTGGCAATTACGATTCAATTGGATATTCGATCAATGTAAATTTGACAAGCGAGGAGTTTGTACGTGCTATAATGACTGGATATGTTTGGGATCAAGTTATTATAGGCCATATCGTGGCGAAACTTGTATTATGGCTTATATATACATATTTGCCAGTAAGTAAAAGTTTTGATCTATATACAGTGTAAATTGACTTAGGTAAGTAAGTAGTTCGTAAACATATCACAATTATTTATAGATCTAACAGTTAGGCAATAGTAGGTCCCATGGTGTATATTATTTTACTGAACTGATGAATGTTTCGGCTAAAATTAATGCGCTGTTCAATGGCTTTATTATCAAAGTAAATATGCTGCCGTCGTGACATACGGCAGCAGTAAATATTTAATGACATGACAATTTAGACTCCGATAATCAAAGTTCTTATACATAATATATATGTATTTTCAAATATATATATATACCAATATTTAAAATCTTACTTATTTATTTTGATTTTCAGGCATTACTTTACCCTGCTTTTATTAAGAAACGTGTCCAAAATTTTAAAATTGGTTCAAGAATAGGTTTTCACTAGTAAGTAGATAAATGAAAACGATACGGATTGGTTCCAAGTTGTCCTAGTTGCTCACCTACGTTAATAAATAGATAAGTAATACTGACGTCTGCTCCGAATGCATACTATCACTTACAGTATTGTTCGCGTGATGGCAAAACTGAATATCTATCACAGTTTCTTTGTCAATTATTTGCTTTTTAAAAGTTATCTATTCGTATAGACACATTATATTAATGTAAGTACTACATTTTTCTTAATCATGTCATCCTGGAGGTCTCCACTTATAAAATGATTAATTAATAGGTATAAACTTTTAGCTCTTAGGCATTTAAAATTATCTAGCCTATCTATCCACCTCAGGATCGTTGATTCAATAGGTGTTCGTTCGCCGCGAGTAACATTCACTATATATCTATATAGTTCTATAATTATTATCATTGAACAACTTATTATAAAAATATGTACAACTTAACAATTATAGGTACACTTTTATAAAGTAAACATATCTATTCGTCGTTAGCCTCATATTTTTTATAGCAATAATAATTTAAATAATTAAACATTTTAAGCGTAATATTAACTAATAGGTACGTACTCGTTATGAGAGTATTTGGTCTTTAGACGTAAACGAGTAGAAGTGACATCACAACATCGACTCGTTGTATACTTTAATTATTATTGGAGTTATTAATACAAGACACACCTTATTCACTACCTACTCGTTTGATCTAAACTATGATTGCTCATTTCACATTACAAGCACCTATATTTATATAAGGAAATTTTGTGAACGGACAGCGTTTAGTGTCAAGTATTGTGCGAACAACATCGTATGTACAGTCAGAACATGTTAGATGGAGAGCCCACGGTATGGGAGTGCGGCCGGGTGCGCAGGACACTGAAGTTAACATGAGTCAGACATCGGGTCGGAGAAGGTGGAGGTCGACGGCTACATCGCGGCGCTGGTTGCGCATGATGCGCGGGGGCGGGTGCGCGGGATGCGGCGCGGCTCCCAGCAGCGCGGCGTCCTCAGCCAGCGAGTCGCCGGAGCCGTAGCCGCGCTCCTCCCCCGCGTCGCCCTCGCACCACGACGCTGACCCCGAGCTGCCGGACCGACTACCACCCGCATCTGCTTCTGTCTCCACCTCCACCGAACAACTGGCGCAAACTTCTGTAATCATGTCTGCATTTAAATATTTTCTGATGTAATCTGCATGCTTCAATTAATATCAACCTATATCTAATCACTGGTAAAGAGGTAGCATTAAAATAAAGCTTTCTGTAGGTACCTACCTATCTAACTGTTAAATGGGTAAAGCTAGGCGCTGACACGAGATAATTTGTAATAATTATTTAGAATAGCTAATAATATCAACTCGTACTGTAAACAAGTTGATCAATAGATTGTACGAGTATATCACTGACTTCTCGAATTAAGCGTTGTTCTTTATAATATTTTAAATACACCTACGACTGTATTTGTAGAGTAGATGTGTAGGGCTAGAAGTCATATAACTGTAAAGTGTCGAAGTAAAAATTATTGGTTGTTGTCGAAGTGTAGCTAGATCGTAGAGATATTTTAATGTGGCGATTTTTATTCGGCAATCCGAATGAAATAAATAATATGTAAGTGTACCTAGGAAATTACAACTATTTAGATACCACTCGTACGACGCATATTCTACGCATCGTAGTACTTTGGGGCGTGGCTGAACTATTATACAATAGACTAAAGTACGTATGTTAGTAAATTATAAGCTGCTTTAACCTTCGCTTGATTAAATGCTTTGCAAATTTTGCTTGCGAATTAATCATTATAAAAAATCGTTCGCGTATAAGTATAACATTGAACCGAAACTTCTGAGTATTTAGTTTGATAGAGCGTCAGATGTAACCGAGTCTAGATTCAGATATTACATTTTAATAAACGGGTTTTTCATACATAATATATGCAATATTTAAAAAAAGCATGATTCATCATCCTCCAAACGTTATCCCAATTTCAACCCGGGGTCCGCTAACTAGTTAGTCTAACTAACCGGATTTGGCTGAATAGGCAGTTGCTTTTCCAAAGAGCGACCGCCTATCTGACCTCCGCAACTCGAAGAGATAGCGATATTCCATGGTTTAGACTAGTGTCAGTTTATTTAGAGGTACTGACGCCCTATAACGACTGTCAAAGATCTTCATAACAGCCGGGACTTTGCTATCCGCAGCACGGGAAAAGCGATAATTGATTAAAGCAAATATTATTGCGACGTCATAAGTTGCAGCGGCTACCAATGTGTTACGTTCAAGTGAAATCTTCATTTAAATTTTCCTCTGACTTATGTCGAATATTCTATGTAATGTTTTGTTACACGGGGTATTAAGTACACATTCTATATCAATACAAAATAAATCTACATCACAGACACATGCTGAAAATGATGAGAGGTGTTGTGAAAAACATACTTATCTTCATAAACTTTTAATGGTAAACATGTAGGCTGGAACGATATAACAGAGATTTAAATATTCAATATTTTGTTAATAATTAAGAATTACTTACTTAGTGTAACTTGTGAGAAATTGATGTTCCAAATTCCAGCCTACATTGAATATTTTGGAGAATACATGCCACAATTTTTAAGAACTACGGTGTTAACGTGTTAACCACGTGTGTGTCTTGAAACAACTACTAAGTTAGGTATATACCTACTGTAATTTCTCTTCTAAATTGGTAAACAAGTTTGAGTAACCATGCTGAACCTTACAAAAACATACACCATTGCTTTCCAAACAGAAAATACAGCTCTAGGTTACGCAATTTCGTGTCCGCGCGAAAATAAAAAGAAACGAGTTTAGAAGATCGATAATAACCTGAAATATGCCTCAGATTTTCCATATTTAGGGTATACTCGCAAAATACTAATAAGTTGCCTATCTGGTAAACTTATCTCTGTATAAGCAATTCCTATTATCATGTCATGAACATAAATATTATGCCAAGTTGAGGTAACAAACTAGCGCAATTTATATTAATATGTATAGACAAAGGATACAAGGTGAAATAGAGCAATTTATAACTATTAGATATTGTTCAACAGGTAAATTCGTGAGTGAAAATGGTCTCTTAAAAGTTGCTGCATGTTTAAAATTTATCAACATCAACTAAATATACTTATGTCTTGCTAATGCATACAATTTTTGTAACAATAATTTAAATATTTTCATATTATTATGTAATATGTATGTTATAGTTAAATAAAGTTTATGAATTATTAAATAAAGTTTATGAATTATTAAATAAATAAAGATCAGATAAAAATAAATCTAAATAAATAAAGATCTACGACACCTTCATTAGTACATTCACGTGGTAGGAACAAGTTGTAGGCGGGTCTAGGAAGACACAGGGAGACACTATTAAATGATAAACATTCCACACATCGATAGGGGTTTAGGACTCACTCAGCCGGCGGCGGCCATTTACTATGGGGCTCTCCCATGTCATCGGTCAGAGAGAGGTCGACGACGAATAATCTTCATAAGATGCTGCAATTTTGTAATATTCGCATATTTATACCTATGGCAACCACGTACAATAGGTTAAGTTAGCATCTCATTCACAACATTATTCTAACTATGCGGGTTTCATTCTACGTACGGGTTGTTCCTGATGATGTTAATCTATATTAAGACACTAATGCACATGACCTGGCGTTGTGAATGACGTTCGCTAAAAAGTTTCTTGATTCGAATATATTTTTTAAGAAACAGAATATGTTGTCTTAAAAGCTTTGCATGCAAAAATAATTCGTGACTATCTATTCCTCACACACTCTAATAAAGAATCAGTTAACGGGGCGCTTTGCCAACTATATCGCTTTCCAAATAATGTCTAGTTCATTCATTTATTTGTTAGTGTAAACATTGCATTAATATTGTTAGTTTGTGAGCTAATATCGTGTGGTTGTACGTTATCGTGCACAGACACAATGTTATGGTTACATATTCAATACACAGGAGCATAAGAGGTGTGACACGGAGATACTGACCCGAGCTGTCGGTGACAAGACGAGGAGGCGTGTCCTCGCGGTCCGTCGGCACTACGATTACTACTTCATCGTCTCTAGGGGAATCACCGTTGCGGCTTGAAGATGTCCTGTAAATATTTAGTGCTCAATAATGCATTTAACATTCCCAGCGAAAACTGACCTTTCATTGAAATATTGAGCTTGGAGACCACAGAGTATACACTTAGAAAGCAGGTGGGCGGCACCCCAAAAGTTATCGATCCAAGAAGGCAAAATACCTGCAAGACCAGACAGTTGGAGCCAACAAACTCTGGTTAACTATATAGCTAGTCTAAATAGTAAATACGTCGCTGTTAACCAATATTAATTTTTGTTTACAGCGATTCTTTTATATTTCTTCGCCTATTAAATTTACGCGTTAATACTACGAATACATGTTCGCAAAGTGGAAGTCACAATTATTTTGCTTACTTGACTATAACTTTTTTCCTCATAAATCTAGTGCCGAGGTCTGAGTATCCTCTGTTCATGGGGCGCTTGTGTGGCACTGGCGGTGCGGAAGTAGGTACGGGCGGTTCGAACGTGCGGGACACGGGCGAGTTAGGTTCTGAACACTGCTTGTCCGTGAGCGCAGGACGTATCCTCACTGTCAGCCCGCCTTCCCCGGAGCCGCCACTTTCACCTCCAGTAACTGCATTACCTAATCTTCGTGAGGTCCCTCTGTCTTCCTTATACATTTCTAATAAATGATCCAACTTACTTTCTATATCATCTACCTGCAAAGTTAAGTAGAAGTAATTAGTTACGTTGTCTTAGATTTCACCCACGCAACAGTTGAGGACAGTAAGAAACTACTTACTTGTCTTTCAATTTTAACTACTCTGGAAGCTAGGCTGATTTTTGATGCGTAGACATCTTTAGCTTTAGATCCTTGTTTGCCAAGTATTTGGTCTAACCTGTTGGTTATACAAATTAATTGTAGTCGTAATATTAGGTATTCATAAAATATAAAATATGTTATTTGGAAATCTAAGCTAGATTCTAAACAAATTTTGCACATGATAAAAATATTTATTAGCAGATGGAGAAAAGTAGATGTAACAGACAAAATGTAGTATATATAGGTAACGTATGTTTATTACTAGTAAGTAGTTATACAAGTTATACTAGTCTCCATCTGACTGGCTATAAGATATTAATTAAATGAAAATATAGATCAGACGATGGCTTAAGTGAGACAACTTTTCTATTTCAATTTGTAATAATAAAAAAATACAGTTTATAATAGTTAGATTGACTTGCTTTAAAGAGCCAATGATGAAATAATTATGAATTTGTAGAAATTGACCATATTTATAAGTCGTGTCTTCGTTTATGATTTATATAATATTTTTGAGCGTATCAAGCTAAAGCTGATTTTTTACAGCTTTCTCAAAAAGATATTCAGGTGTTATTTGCATAGCATACAACTATTTCTCGGTATTAATTAGAGAGAACACACTAAAGTTAATTTCTCTTTCATAGCGATACAAAGCTAACATGGCTTAATTGTTAGAGATTCCACGTATTTCAGCGGAGTACACGTATACACCGTAATACTAATAGGTACATACCCGAATAATGTAATTGTGTCGGGAATTGAAGGGTTAATAATAGACAGATAGAGAGACGGATTACTGAGCGTAAGCAATTGGGCTTCGTTCGATCTTTTATGTAGGTACCTAACAGTTAATTAAAGTAACATTATTTACTATCTGCTAAAATAACGTATGGTCGAATTCTACAAATTTACTTTAAATTAGTTACATAGTTACATCTAAGAAATTATACACGAGCGCATCTGAACTATGACCAACAAACACACTTTATGTTTCTAAACAGGCTTGCAATAAGCATATCGTGAATAGAAAATAATATAAATATGTTTGCACGGGCAAGCGCGATAAGCTTCAGCTATGTGCTCAGCTTGATGATGTGTTGCGATGTGTTGTGTGTAATTAATATTCATAATTGCTACTGTTTGTTTGTTTGTTTACTATCAAGAGAGCAAATGTGAACATGCATTATAACGTTTAGAGAATAAACTAAACTTAGATATTGTATCTACCTACAAGGAACGAGTTTTTAAAAGAAAGGAGTAGTCTCGGCACAGTTCCCCGAGGTAATTCCATTGCTATGTAACCTCTTCCTTTACATTTTTTAGTAAGGGTTTCTTTATTGCTGCCCGGATGTAATTGGTTTAACCTGATTTTTTGTACAAATAAGATGCAAAACGAACGTCCGGTAAAGTAGTATAAATTACAATGTATTAGGATAACTATGTAGAGAACAGAAAAAGGCTTAGGTACCTACGTTTTATTATTTGTTACAAACTATTGTGTATATTTACAGAATCTGCACAAAACAGAAGGTTTAATAACGATAAGTAATATGCCTTAATCAAATATGTCCATCAGTAATTATTTCAGTGTGGATAGACACAGGATATTTTATTCAAAAGTATCATAAATTGTTTTATGTTTTGTTGTTGTTATAATGAGCAGATTTTATACTATTTGCGTGAATACATTGACTCCCTTTCAATAAGTTTTACAAAGCGTAGGCCAGGGTTCGTAGTACATGCAAATGTGGAACATATAGGGTCATTAGGTACATGCTTCTCATAGAACAACTTATGGTAGGCAGAGGTAGATTGAACACAGAGTGTAAATGTATAACATACAGGAAACAACACCTCTACGAACTGGGAAAATAATTGAGCTTGAACATAACTATTACACATCAGATATCAAAAACAGCTGCATTAACTATTTTATTCATTAAGTGACTAAATGAGACACCGAAACACTCAAATCACTAAAATAATTTAAGTAAAACCTATATCGAATTCTTCACAACAAAAATAGGTGTAATAAGAGCTAACCTACTTAATTGACACGGAAATTCCTAATCATCTACCAAGTACAAAACAGTAGGTACACATTTATATTACTTAATAGAATGAAAGGTAATGCTTGAATATACTTTTCCGTGGGTCGCAAGTTCGCATCAAACACGTTAGGGTTGTAAGGGTTAGTGACGAGCGAGCGACAATCCTTGTTACTGGCGCTGATGAGCACAGTTGGTGTGATAGTTGGACACTCTGGCTTAGCTAGTATGTTTGTCGAGTATAAGATCGATCTGATGATGAGCAGTGAATGGGGCGGCGGCGGCGGTGGTCGGCGGTGGTCGGCGGTGGTCGGCGAAGCGCGCGGTGCGGGCGCAGGGACGGACCGTCACCCTTCTCACCTGTACTGCAGGTTCTTGGTTCTGTTTAGCAGGTCGGCGTGTCCCGACGAATATTGCTCTATCACATCTTTGACGTCGTAAGGTTTCAGAGCTTCTCTAAATCTCTTGCGTGCGACAAAATACTTGAGCTACACGGAAATAAAAAGATCCTGATGGCTCATTTTATCAACGTTACATTTCTATACATTTACATGAGGTGTGTTATGTAAACCCTTCCAAGATTTAGTTATTACAATCTCAGTCATTGTGACCTTAGTGACTAAATATCATTCAAAAGCAATTAATAATTTACTTTGCATATTTTACTTTGCATAGTTATTTCTTTAACACGTTACTTTATGTTATGTCTTAGTTTTATGAATGTACATAGTGTTATAATTATAGGCACTATGTGGTAAACGAGTAGGGTAAATGACGATTAGAATTACGTCACTTGGCATTTACAACACTACCGTAGATGTTGGTAGTGGATAGGCGACCATGCATATTATAATAATAGATGGAGAAGGTATAATTTTATCGGGCAACTATTTGTTAATAAAAGCTATTTGCTTATTACAACTGTTAAATCTTTAGTTTCGACTGCACTTGTCACTGAAAATTTCCTTGAAATGGGTATTCACGTAGAAGTGTCAGTCCTGTCATACATTCTACAAGGCGTCTAGAGTGAGGCAAGGGATAGTTTTCACTTGAAGTTTTCAGTGTAGAGACCGCTTCTAAACTGCCATCGTGTTGGAACACACGTGCATTCCATAGTTGATAATAGGCAAACTACGCGTATTTCACTACACACATTACTATAGAAATAAAAATTTTGATCTTAAATATTCATTTATACCCGGCACAGAGACAAAGTTTGCATGAAAACATCACATGTGTCAAAGGAATACATAAATAAAATAGAAATACGTGTGTGTTAGAAATGAGCACGAAAAGAGATCGTAGCGATTTGGAAGCGGTCGCTTTTTGTATTGTAGTAATGCATTATGTATAGCGTTGCACACACTAACTACTGAGGTAGTATAAAGGTATTAAATTCGATGCCAACTTGGACTACAGAGATTACAGTACAAGACACAGTCGGTACACAGTCCAGACGAAAAGTATGAAGTATGTAGGTACAGGTACGTAGAAAGTAAATGGCAGTGCATGGTGTACAAGGGTTTGCTGGTAGCTGCAGTACCTAGTCTGGACGTTTTTCACCCGGGCAAGCAGGTCCACATGGCCCGCAGAATATTGTTCAATTACGTCCTTGACGTCGTAAGGCTTTAGTGCTTCCTTAAACTTACGTCGGGCCACAAAATACTTCATCTGTTAGAATTTAACAAGTTCGTAAGTCACCAACATTTATATCACAACGCTCTTTCACTACGACAGTCGGCATTCTGAGGAGGTCGTGATTAAATTTGGCGATCATTTTGCTAGCGTCTAAATTAAAAGAGCATGTTGTCGTCATTAAAAAGCCATTACTCGGCAAGGTTCTCGAGAGTTTGCACCAAAAAGCTAATAAAATTGAAATATTGGTATTAGTTACTTCCAAGGCTATTTTAATGAATTTTATTAAAAACAAAGGAACCTGATTCGTTTGAGAGATTAATAATATAATTGCCGGGAGGACAACTTGCTTATTTCTTTCGCGAAATTCTTGTCGTACAACGACTAATCGGAGAGAATTGAGACAAATTGAATATTAATAACAATCTGCCTACCCTTATTCTCGTCACTCATGTCTTATGTTTCTAACTATACCAGACTTTACTGAAGTTTCCGAAAGGCCGTGAATTTATTATAACTGCGCCATTAGACACCTATAAACATTCAAAGAGGAAAATTTGGTTTGAGATGTTCTTTTGTAATGTTTTTGATGAGAATAAAGTGTAGTTATATTTTGTAGTCATGATGAAAACAACTTTTGTATGACTCGAAAACATTTTCGTGTTCACAAACTACGTTATGTCTCTAGAACACGCTGGTACGTTCACTTAATTGTTTAGTTAAGTTAATGATGTTCGTAATATCCTATGATAAGTTTTCTATTAATATAGTAAAGTTTAATAGAGGATAGTTTGGAAATAATGTTACATACCTTTCTTATAAATCGTATGGCGGCTTTGTGTCGCGGTGTCAATGTCACACAACGCGGCTCCTCGTCCTCGTCTGCATAAAAATAATTTGTTATAGTGTACAACATAAGTGAAACAATCAGCTACGCCTGCCGTTCGAACCAGCTTTGTATGTACGGTAAATGTTTGTAATCAATTTAATCAGCATGTTTAGTTGCCGCTACATAAATATTTATAAAGAGAGCTTTAATATTTTGCTTTATTTATTTTATTTTGAGCGGCTATTTTATAAGATTCGATCAGCTTATATTGTTTATTTATGGTTTAGTAAAACAACAAGTTACGTGCTAACATTGGCTGAGAAGTGTTCCTAAGGCGCTGGGTGGTTATTTATAAGGCAGTGGGGGTAATGATGTTACTTCGACGTCGTATCGCAGGCCGTACGTGTGGCTGACCGCATAATTGACCACGCTTACAGTCTACGTACATATACGTGCATGCTGAAGCAGTTAGTTCAACGCATTGCGGTTTACAATTTTTACCATAGCTCTTTATTTAAATATGTATTTTGTCCACGACGGACTATTATTTATAAATTTTGCGCATGGTTGGTTATAAAGGTTATACATTCAAAATTTTATGACAAAGTACACTATCAAATAGCATTATACGGTATTCAAGACATGTTAATTTTTTATTTTGTATGGGTAAATAGTATTTAATTTTGTTGTATCATGCTATGGTTTCTAGAAAATTTGTGTCAAGCTGTTCTATTGTTTGGAACACCTTTGAAGGTTCATGGCTACAGAGATTCGAAGAAGGTCGCTCCGCCACCCTCTGGCCATGAGCGCTGTAAAGTAACAACCACAACTCTATGGCTATTACTTCGAACATTCAGTTTATATGCATCTATAGCGACCCATATATAAGAGGGTTTGTTTAAAAGGTTGTAGTTACTTTAATTTTCAGCTTCATATTGGAAGAAATTCAGTTTGAAATTAAATTGAGATGCAACACGTCTTGTAAAAGCGATTTCTTTTTTTCAAAACATATTTTTAGAAATTGCGTTAGAAAAACCCGATTCATCGGAAAATGTCCGTATAAAAAGGTCACTGAAAGAGTTTACGTAGAAAATAATGGCGTTACGTTAGAATTTATTAGGTAATAGATACATAAAATGGGGAATTTCATTTGTTTTCCTTGTTTACTGTTCTTTAACATGACTATTTGCCATCAACACGAACAATCCTCTTGTGAATGACCACACCCTGAACGCGGGCAATGTTCTGAATTTATTTTAAAGGTCTTAATATTGTTACTAGAGTAAAATTTCATAAACTGACCATTTATTAAAATAATTATGAATGTTTCGATGCTTTATGAAAGTTACAATAGAAAATTAACCAAAGGGCGCGGCGATAACTTCGATTAATCTCAGTTAATGTCTATTATCAGCTGTCATAAAAACTAAGCCGTTCATAGCCATTCTCTCCTACACTCACAGATAGGGCGAAACTTTCAAACTGGAATGAGGTTCTATGTTCAGTTTCACACTAACTATTTGTAAAGTGGGTCTGAAGCTTAGCTGCGTCGTGTTGTCACTCTTGCGTGTGCCTACCCTCTAATTGTACACTATGTATTGATTAACTGTCACAAAAATACTATCATCAATGTGACCTATATGTCAGTAAAACGAGTAAAAGGTAAAAGCAATGAATACAAATAATTTTATGTAAATCTGTATTCATTGGTAAAAGCATAATTTAACGCCAGTCGTCAGTACAAAACCAGAGAAAATGATTGATATATGTACCTAATGTCACATTAAATCTGCATTATTCTGTGGATATGTCGCGGTCGGACTATTAAACTCGCTACATTACAGGTGCTTAAACGCTTTTCAAAGCCGAGCTGTTGACCTTCAAATAGGCTGATGTAATATCATGTCCTACTTTTAGTAGTCATTAAGTGTAAAATACGATTGGGGACCACAAATACCATTAACTGCCGTGCGTCTAACTATAAATAATACGTTTTATATAATATTACATTAACAATAAAAACAAGAAGCTAGGATATTACCTATTCATTGGCGTCGTTGTCACATCAGTTATGCCTTTGAATTGATAGAAGTTTGTAATGTAAAATAAGCGTCTTTAAGTAATATGAGCAGTCATTGCCTTGGCTCTACCAGGGCACCACGTGCCGTGGTTTCGATTTCCGCACAGGACATGATCTTCAAGTTGCCGTTTCAAGTATGGATGTTCTTCGTTTATTGAATGTTTTAGTCTGCACAACAAAGAATGCATCGCAATTGCGGGAGGTGCTTTTTATTAAAAAAAGCTACTCATAATTCTATTTCCGTTTCTTTGTTAAATTTGCGGCATCCTCAACATCAAGTTACGTATAAACAGTACGCGTATTTAATAATATTTAAAAACTTCATCAGTAAAATCTTCCGATAATAGGTACAAGGTTTACTCAGCGATTATTATACAACTGAATTAATTTTATAAATTGATAACATAATTAGAAATAAAGCCATGGCCAAGATAGTACGAAAATATTTTCAGAGAAGAACAACTAATTACTTTCAAGTAGTTATTCAGTACCCACGAGGATGTTACGGAAATTTTCTGATTTGCCATGAAAATCAACAAAGCAAAAAATAAACGAAATGGAGGACTGTTTAACTTTATATGTAAAGATCTTTGTGTGTAGGATAAATTCGTTAAAATATAATATTGTTATTTATTTATAGTTATGTAAATGAAATAAAAGTCATTTTAATGTATTTGTTAGATTTGCTCGACACATTTTACCATTAAATATTACGTATACCGAATTGACGGGTTATTCTCATAAGGCCCCGATCCCCGAGGCACCCGTCCCGGAGAGTCCCGAAAACTATAAATTTGATTACATTTGTTTGGTTTATTTTTATTATTTTCTACTTGTACCGTGGACATAAAATTGCATAAAAGTTTGAAATATATAAGAGGAAAGTATTTCATTTTAAATTTTGTATTACACCAAGTAATATATTTACTAGAGGTAATTACAGTATTTGAATTGAATATAATGTTTAAATTAGAATATTATATTAATATAACTTTATTTGTTGATGATTTTTATGTGATTTTTTATTGTTTTAAGACTTTGGAACATTTAATTCAATTATTATTGGCTTAAAGCCGAGAATTAAAATTAGAGAATTAAATGTTCCAAAGAATTTTACACTGACGGACTCATAAACTGTATCAAAGTAATAGACGACTTTGAAATAAATATTTTAACCAAGTATGCAAACTTTCTATACAGATTTAAATTGAAACCTCTAGATTGGTTCGTGAACTTTAAAACAGCGTAGGGTGAGTTTAAGTTTGTGTACTGGAATGGACCTTAAGACTTTTTTGAAGAAAATTCAGAAATTTATGGAAAATTGGTTTAATAAAAAATTTGGTTTTAACAATAGACACAAACTTTATGCAAGGGTTTATTTATGTTTAATAAGGTGTATTACCTCCACGTGCCCTTATTACAGATTCTAATCGGTTCCGTAGATTTTATTAGGGTTATTAAAAGATCTTGCGGAATATTGTCCCATTCTTCTAAAAGTGCTGTTCTTAGTGTTGCCACTGTCGAGGGCACAGGATTTCTCGCATATACAGCTCTTTTAAAATTGTCCCAAACATGCTCAATGGGATTAAGATCCGGGCTGCATGCTGGCCAATTCAGTGTACGTATCCCAACCTCTTCGCAATATTGTCGAACTTGTGCAGTAGCGTGCGGCCGGGCATTATCCTGCATTAAAGTAAAATTTTCGCCTATGAATCCCATGTAAGGCACCACGTGATATTCTAAGATCTCTGTTATGTAGCGATGTGCAGTTAAACCCCCTCTATTACCGTTTTGACGGACCATGTCTATGAAAACACAGGTTCTGTTCGCCCGTTCATCGATATGCCACCCCAGACCATACACGAACCGCCTCCAAAAGGAACACGCTCCTCAATGCAACTTTGAGCATATCGCTCCCCACGTCGACGATAGACTCTTCTGCGACCATCTGCACCATATAAACATGTCCTACACTGGTCCGTGAACAATACGGAGGCCCATTGCTCTTCTGTCCACTTTAGGTGATCACGCGCAAATCTTAAGCGAGCTTGTCTGTGAGCTACAGACAACTTTGGACCATTTGCTGGTCTAAAAGGGGTGATATCCGCTTCCTTTAACCTTTTTCTTATTGTTCATGCACTCACATTTACTCCACGCACTTCATTAAGCTCTGATTGGATGTTAACTGACGTGAGGAAACGATTTTGCAGGGAAGTTGTAACAATAAATCGGTCATCACGACCGGTGGTTGCTCGAGTCCTGCCTGTACCATGTCTCCTTCTGTAAGAACCTGTCTCCACAAACCTTCTGTATATTCTAGAAACCGTAGACTGGTTTAAATTTAAATTTCTACCAATCGTTCGTTGATCCAAGCCCTCCACCAGTGCTACAATTTGAGCCGCTTGTTCGGACGAAGTATCCATATTATGGTTCAAAAACTCTCGATGAGTTAAAAAACTAACCCAAAAATTCTGCTGGTAACAATAATTCAATTGACAAAAGAATAAAAAATCAATGCGAATCAGTTTAAAACTTTGCTTCATAGACTAATGATTGGTCTCGCTCTGCTCTACTAGACGGAGCCCTCATACTTGTAAAATGAGGCAGAAAAAACCATGCCAGCTGGCATGGTTGAGCCTGTCACACTGACAGCCGTGTGTCAGGTGCATATATCCACCAAATTAATTACGGAAATAATTCGCTGTACAATGCCAAGTTGCGCTTTTATCCTAAGTAAAAATAACTCAGCAAAAAATAATAAGGTCTCTGGTATCACATACTACCTGTAAAATAAGAATAATTTTAAAATTTCAACATAAAATTACAGAAAACCGAAAACGCCATTCAGTGTTGCTGCTAGTACAAGAATCAACTTCCCCACAGTTGAGGGAAAGATTTTAATTTTCAGAGATTTTTATTATGTGAATCTATAGTTATTGTATTTCGTTGTATTTTACTATTTCTTTTATCTAACCTATTTATTATATATTTACCTTTTTCTATATTATTTTATGTTTATACCTTTACAAATAAGGTGAAAATGTTAGTTGTTAGAAACTGAACACCTTTCCCAAGAAACACGATTTACCTTATTATATGTGTAATTAAGTGTGTAAGATTATTGTTTTATTCAAAGTAGTTGTCACGACTATTCCGGTTAAATTAATAATGCGTAACTAAATTCATATGGACTAGTAGCATGGAAATAGAAAGCACTGTTTTGAAAACACCTTATTTTCTCTATGGTTATTTCTAATAATAATTAGCAGAATACTATAAGTACATAAAACAAAACATCATAATAAAATGAGACCTAATCATTGGATAATATACCCACAATTTTTCTCATAAAGGAACTTACGCGGTACTCCTAACCTATACACAAATATATTGCTGTTTTTAATGAATTGTAATTTTTTTAGAATTTTCTAAATTGTTTTAGAGAACAATAACTTAGCCACTAGACCACAGGATAAAATATTTTCCCATTTACTCGGGTAACTGTTGAGAAGCTGACAACACAGTTCTTCACGCATGCGTCTTGTTGCTTTTGTTTGACACACACTGTCAAAATGAGTTGCCTCATTTATGGACCTATTTTTCTTAGGCAGCGCGGTGTCTAGCACAGAACAACCTCTCTTAACTGTTCTGTGGTGTCTAGTATAGTGAAGCGATACCAATCATTTGTCTAAGATTTGCTTTAAATAACACGCAAATGTGATACTACGAGTAAATTTTCTTTTCCCGGCTATATTAATTTGTTTTACTGCAGTTCTATTTTTAAATGTTGCTTTTTTTAAGATTAAGAGCCAGTCTCTCCATATTTATATAATTTAATCTAAAAAGTTTGCATACTTATAAAAAAAATAAATTTCAAAGTAATCTTGAACTTTAATGCAGTTATTATAAAGAACGCTAAGTCCAATTTTGCCCGTTTCTTAAATTATGTTAATTTTCCATTTAGTATAGGTATTTTAATTTATGTGTAGGTAATGAAAAGAAATGTTTGTAATAAAAATTACAATACAAATTATTAATTACAAATTTAAATATTACTGTGCAACTATCCTAAGCGACTCTACACTGTATTTTATAATTATATTATTTTCACCACAGCAGCTCAAACATGCCGCTTTTGCTGCGAGACAACAGTGAACAAAACGCGATTTTGATTCGAGCGTGAGGCAAAGTAGCTTTTTAATTTTTCAATCTTCAGTGCCACGAATTGACATTGTTCAGCCACAAATTTAAATCATTCGAATTTTACTGTCCTCTGTCTCTTTCAGATGCATATAAAAAAGCGAGCGAAAAAAACAAACTCCTTCGAAATTCGATTTTGGAATTCGATCTCAAACAAAACACGTTCGGAAACGCGTTATACTCTAAAATTTAAAGATATACAAATATCTTTATATATAAAGAAATAATGCTGTTTTTTAAATGTTATTGTTTATATGTTTAATATATTATTGGATTTTAATAAAAATAAGTCTAATTAATAGTATAGAATTGGTATTTAACCAATATATTTTTATTTGGAATTTAAACAATGATACATTTGAAAAATAAACATCAGGGACGCTGTATCAAAACGCGATTAAAAAAAATAGCGGGAATAATGTAAACATTTCGCTGATGCTGATAGCGTATAGCGTAACGTGTTAAATTATATTAATAATAAATACTTAATCTAAAAAGATGAGTGAAACTAGCGATGATGACTGTACTTTAACACCAGAAGAGTTAAAACAACAAGTGATTAATGCAGAATTTTGTTTTTAATTTATTCCTGTTAATTTTTATGTCTCCTGAGTAGGTAATATGTGTTCTCACTGCTGAGGTGAAAAGTTATGTGTGCTACACGAGAGCAAAGTTTTTTGCATCTCGTGCTGTTGAGTCCCTCACTACGCTCAGGATTCCAACTTTGATTCACTCGCTACGCTCGTGAATCAATCATAGAATCCTTCGCTTGCTCGGGACTCAAAATCAGCACTCGAAACAAAAAACAACTTTGCTCTCTTGTTGCACAAATAACTATTACTATTACTAAGCAGAACATAATCATTTTTACTGATCCTTAAAGTTAAGTAGTATAATTTTGGTAAGTAATATTTAACAAATGGTACAAGCTGATGACGGTACTTTTAAGCTAAATTGACTTTAAATTGAGTTTACCAAGACATAAATAAATCAGGGCCCTCCGGAACGGGTGCCTCGTGAATCGGGGTTCTAAGGGAATAACACAAATTGTCTGCTGTATGCACGTGAGCAGAAATACTTATAAACACTAGAATAGATGCGGAAAAAATTCGATGGGTTAGTTTTGATTACAAAACTACAGGTAAAGCAATTAAAAGCATTTCGAAACAGCATCGACCCGAAAAGCGCCAGCACTTTATATTACAGCGAATATTACAATTTGCCTGCGACATACATATAATTTGCATACACTTATAATGCATGAAGCCCATGTAGTAACGAAGTAATCGATTCGTGTGGTGATTATGCTCCATACCTCAATGGATACCAACATAATTGATATAAAGTTGCCTGTTCGTTGATAAAAAAATTACAGCTGTAATATAACCAGAAAACATTTTCAATTTACTTCGTTTCGCCTGGAAAAGTTGACTCAATTACTTTCTCAACGATTCTGACGCAGTAGTATTAGTTTACTAAGGAAATACAAGTAGTTTGTAGACATCGTGGTTGCTAGAGTGCCAGTTCTTTACCAATTCTACATGATAGTGATCTTTGGGTTACTGCGTTGCGATCTAGTTACCATAACCCTCACTTGACATTTACATTGTTTTGAGTAGATTTATGTTTACCTCGTGTTTGAAACTGAAGTGAATTATATTACCTAATTGTCTCTTTAATTTTATTCGTAGCGTTACAACACAGTGCTGGGTTAAAGCCTTAGCAAATCTATTTAAGAGCTTAGTGCTGCATACCAGAGACTAGTAATTTACTAGTCTCTGTGCATACTGTCCAATAGTGTCACTTAATAGCTTAAAACCATAAATGCGCATAAAATACTGTTCAATAAATATCAGTACATTAATATTATATCTTACATGATCACAAATAAAATTAGAGAGACAAATGTTGCGGCATATACATTAACCACCAAAGTTTATTCCAGCCTTCGAAAGGGTTCGGCTTTGAAGAAAAACGCAAAGCTCTCCCGCCACTCGTCTCTGGAATGAAAGCCCTTGAGCATAGCTTATCCCATGTCCAACTATATATAAGTACGTGTATCCAAATATTTCACTCTTCGTGAAAGAATTGTGCGTACAATTAGCTTGGGTATTATGGCGCCATATTTTTCTTGCCGAGATGTGGGATACAGGAATTTTATTACGCACGTCCAAATAATGTACCTATATTTTATTGTTAAAGAGAAAGCCAGTAAAATAATTGAATTGTGCACTTTGATTTTAGCAGGTACTATGAATTCAACTATTTCATTTCTTAAGTCCCAGAGATGTAATTTCCTAAGGGTTTTTATTAGCTGGTCCCTCCCTCTGAGACAATATAAAAAAAAAGTAATATAAACGAATAAATTGCACATAGAAATTCCGGTTGTTTTAATAGGGTAAGCGATCGATATAAATCTGCTAAATTCAGTGCAATAATAATTTAGCCAGCCGATTTATCCGCTTGTTTATGAGAAGGAAAAGAAAACTAAAATGTGTTGCGGACGATATTAGTAAACGAAGTATGTATCACAACGGCATATTTACAACTGTTGTCGTATATTTCATAAAGGATTGTAATAAAAACAAATAGAGAATACTTTATTACTGTATATTGTAAGTCGGTATTGAAATAGTACAGGGCTCACGAGATCTTTCTCGACCGTTACGAGAAACAAAGATCGCTGCGATGAATGTAATACAGATAAGAGGATATTTTATTTGTTTAGTTATTCCGTCTTAAGGAAATGGGTGAATGTAATCAGCGTTGGAGGTCTCACCGCGAGTACTTAATCATAATTTGGTTATTGCTCAGCGACTGATGGCAGTAGAGATTTGTAACATTTGTTATATAAATAGTAGGAGTTCTGAACGTTCACAGTCCACACATTGCATTTCCATATTGTTGCATGCGTTATTGTGCCTAAGAAGAACGTAATATTTGATACATGCTTATAAGTAACAGTAACATCTTTTACAAGTTATTGGCTTTAGCCACAGAAATATAACTAAGTATGTGAGTTTTACAACATTTTATACGCAAGCACACGGAAGAATATACATGTCAGGCAATAGGTATGAACACACCATGACATATAAAATGTTGTTACTTGAATGCAATGATCTACGAACTACATGACTAAGTTACATTCATGGACATAATTATTGCATATGTATTGTACTTAATATTTCTAACAGAAACTGGTGCGTCCGAAAGATAGCTGATGACAAACTTATTGATGAACGATAAGGTAGGTACATTTTTCTTAGTTGCGTTTACATCTAGATGTACAAAGCACGTGTCAATAGCTATTTAGTTAGTAAAGGTAACATATTTATACACAATCAACATATCTATGTGTAAGTCTTCAGTGATACATTACAATAGTCTAGGTGTCGGAAAGTAGTGCATGTGATTGAAATGTACACAGCCTCTTCAAACCACATACACCACGTATGTACAACATACACCTAGTGAAGAAATGTTATTCTACTCGAAAGCGACAGGAAGAGCATTTGAACAGACAAACAGTTTTGTCTACGGAATACAGCTATTGGTATATATTGTTGGCTTGTCCACTTCTTACCATCGGAGTTTTTCTTGGAGAGGGCCGTCTCCGCCACCGAGTCCTCGCTGTGTGAAGGGTTGCTGGGTCGCGCGCGCGCTGTGCGCCCGTTGGTCGCGCCTGCCAAGCCACACACACGCTCACTTCAACACTGCACCCTCACTCGCTTATCTACCTCTCCTCTCTCCTCTAACTACCTGTCTCTGTCACGACCCAAATGAAAAGCCCAACTCAGTTTTCGCGAGCATCTGTTATAAATTGGACATAATGGATAACAATGTTGAGTAAGAATGTAACTAAAGCGTATCTGCGCCTTAATCCGTCAGGCTTTTTTCTATCATAAACATCAGTCCGTCTGTTTGCCTGCCAGCTGCGTACTTTGTTATGTAAATGTCAGTGGTTTGGCCTACTATGAATGGTTTTATACATCACTTATTTGTATGTATGTACATATATATGCCATGCGTATATAACTTGAAGGTTAAAATATATTCGCTATGTAAATATAATATTTATAAAATGACTAACATGCCTACCTTTACAGGGATAAAATACTACTTGTATTTTTATGTTATATGGACATTTTATCCAATTAATGTATTTTGTACTAGGAGTATTATTAAATGAATTAAAAACTGTAGCTTTTTAAACAATCATATTACTTATTTATTTAAAAGGTAAACTGTTTAAGTTCTATTATCCGATTACTACGTTACCAATGTCATCAAATGCAAAACAGGCTTAAATAATATCTTTCATATGAAATCTGCCGCACAGAGTAGCTTATGCTAAGTAGGATTCGTCTTTCATCTTGTTTTATATTACAGGGTTGCGAAGAACGTCTTAGGTGAGGAATCCCTTTATACCCTCGTTCAAAAGGAACCTAGTCATTATTGTTATGAAACTGTTAGGGGCGACGAGAAGTGACTAATTTATATGTCACATGTGCTTTTCGTAATCAATATAAATTACATTTTATCCACGACATTGAGCATTGTAAACAGCGTGTCATTGTCGCTTCAAAGCTCTTTATTTCGTCTATCGTTTAATTAAATTTTCAATAATTACTACAAGTTTTATAATTCTTAAAGCAACATCGAAGAAACACCTAAATAATAAGGTCAATGCAGCGGTTGCCATTTAATGTCTCGGGCAAACTATCGATCCATTCTTCGTCTCTTTCTGACTAATGTGCAGAGCCTTTATAAATGTAGCTCGTAGTACCTAAATAACATACGGCAATATTCAAAATTACTAACAATTATGATTAATACCGCGTACACACGACCACAATAATGGATAGGTATACTGATTAATGGACTCTTACAGATAATGTATGTGCAGGCCACGTTATATCGCTGTAGCGTTAATACTTTTTCTAAACTTATGTATGGATTAGAATATTCACATAGGTACTGATAACGAGTCAGATAGTGAATGAAGGTCTGCTATCAGTTCGGTGACAAGGGCGTGAACATTGATTTATAAGTCATGGTTAAAACGAACTATGTTTTGTGTAACTTCCATAAACAAAACGTGCTATGAAGTGTAGGAGGAATGGAACAATACAAACTGGCTGCTTTTTTATGACAGCAAAAGTTGTTTACTGCAGAGGCGTTACGTGTTTTTTTGTGGAACAGCCATTAGAGGGTGACTGGTTAGTTACCTCAATTTATTTTGATTTTACGGTCTTCATCATAATGGAAGTTTTGTTATTGAGTTAAAACGTTTCACAGACTTGCAATAAAAACATATCTAGCTAGGTTTTTTACAAGTGCTTGAATTCGTAACTTTAAAATGAAAGTTATGAAGTCTAGCCGAGAAAGTCCTCGACCTTTCAAGAGCTTGAGATAAGTGTAACAATCTGCGCTTGTTTTATTATATAGACAGAAGAATCCGTTCAGTCTGGGATTTACTTGGCTTTACAATACGATCCTCCATTTGTGAAATGAAGCGAATAGAATGACAATTCTCTGTTTATAATAATTTTCTATCAAATTAAATGATGAAGTGAATGGTTCCAAAATTCAATAAAATATGTCCATACTTTATTGTAATTCGGAAGCCACATGACGTTAATCGTTTGTTGGTTCGTTTTCAAATTCAACTTTATCTATCAATATATTAAGCACTGAATAATTTACTTACTAATAATCATGTAATATAAAACATATTATACGTATCTAGATGTTCATTTGAGATCTTAAAGCGAGGCGCTACTAAGTCTTATAATCTATGCCTTTTCTATCTAATTACGACATTTTCTTTACTTTAAAATTTGTTAACAAAAATATAGTACAATTTAATTTATATAAAGAGGAAAGCGATAAAGAATGTTGTTAATTGTATAACATTTTCAAAATATAGGCAGGCAGATACGTCAAAATGTTTCAACATGTCTAGCTATATAATATAGTGAATAGTCATATAAATAGATAGTACAAGTCGAATACAATGCTTTCCTTAATAAATGGTTAAATAATCACCTGTCTTCGTATACAAAATGCCGTAATGATAAAATTACCTATAAATATTTTACAGATTTCCTATGAACTATCTGGCATGCATAATAAAAAATGCAAAGCAGTGTAAATACTGAGTTATTATTTATTTAACATACGGAACCGAACTTAAAAATACAAGCTCTGAAGAAGCCATTCCAGTAACATGAGGTCGCTTGTTTAATCTGGAAATTCATTGTGTGAACCGCGATCTATGATGCTAAATGAACTCAATCCTTGCACTCTCTGAAAAGAACATTTGATTCTCACATCTCTCTAACTTTAGCACTTACATAACGCGGAAGCGATTTTTATTTAGAAGCCACTCCGTCAAATGTAGGTATGTGAAGCTTCTCATTGCGAAACAAGTAATACTGTAAAGTTTTCGAAGCGATATTTAATTCTACGCGGGTGCATTTTTATTCCAAAAAAAGTGAAAAATAATAGAAAGAAGTAGAAGGTAAGTAGGATGTCAGCAATCGTGTCTGGAGCTATGAGACGTAGTCGTTGTCGCCGGAAGGTTCACATTCAGTCCGGGGCCAGAGCTACGTCAGCATGTTCGCTTTTCGTGTATTCACATATTTCCGGAAAATATTTACTAATAAGAATCAACAAGAAACGCAGCAGAAGTTTATCGACTGTAATATTGTCATGCCATAGTGCCGTCTAAAATATTTGTAACAGAACCTTTAAAGCAGCTTTTCCAACAATGAAGTAGACAACACGCGCGGTCCCCGCCCGACGTATGAATATCTACGGAACAGGGCAATAAATGACATCACACTCCATTCCACTAAACTCTTCACATGTCACAAACACTGCACAACACTGCGCTAATTAAAACGGCTCCTCAATTTAGAGGGTGTGGATTAATACTTGTCCTTTTTTGTTGTGTTGCCAATTGAGAAAAAGTTGCGATACGAGTGCACGACGTTAATGGCTTGTACAATGTGGATGATGAATGTGACACCGTACGTTTTATTATGTATGGTTCTGTATTGATTTTATTACAATTGTAATACGTTGCGTTGTTCATTAATTTTGCCGATGTGTTGTCGTTTTAAATTTTTCTCTTCACTTTCTGTTTCTACTTGTTATTGTTGTTTTATTGCTATTGACAATTTGAGTTCCTGTTTTCAATTTTATAATCTTGTTTGTGATAGCCATCCGAATGCAGTCTGAGCCAATACTTATATTTTATTACAATTTTTATTAGGTTTCATTAAAATCCATGCTGTGTTTATGGCTGAGAATGTTTTATATTAATTTGTACAAAATGAAAATGAGTGAGAGTAGAACGTGCGACTAATAGGTACTTTTCCGTGTAAGTTATTCATGAAGTGGGTTAAGAAATTTGTTTAACTCGTTACTTGAATGTATTAATTTTATGTAAGTATTTAATAAAATGTAATATCACAGTTTAATTTAAATGATGAATCAGTAACAGTATATAGAGATATAGACTTATATTTTATAGGCGGTAGGGGTATAGAGGAAGCAGTAAGGAGCTTACCGAGATTTTCAGCGCTGGCATTGACATCGTATCTGTGCGCGGGTTTGGAGTGCGGCGCTGGGGAGTGCAGGGAGGTGCTCTTGTGGCGGCGGATCGTCGGCAGCCGCGACACAAACGATGCATTGTTCTTGAACGATGCACTCATCACACGGCTGTCAAATATACACACGCTCGTCATTACACACTATTGAATTTTATGACACCTGGAAACGCGCCGTCGAAAACATTTGCACACATGTTTACTCGTGTATACCGTCATATTATTTTTCGAAGCAACAGGAAAAGTATCCTGCTATGGTTATGTTGATTTATGCATGAGGCGGGTAAGGTGTGCAATCTACTATTGACTTGCTACCTAACACAAAGTAAAGAAGAACTAGTTGTCAAACTATGACCAAAAGGCACACGAAGTGTTTGTGATTATTTGTCAATCGTGTACCTGGTTTGTGGGCTCGGCAGTGGCACTTGATGTATTTTCCACGTGGCTACGCTCATAGAGTGTTCGTCTGCAGCATAACACCTCCACAGAGCCTGTATGAGGGTGGCGGCTGGCTGTCTTCTCCGGATCATGTGCTTCTGTCGCTGTTGCTGCTGCACTTTGAGCGCAAAACCTGAGCCCAGTATACCCTGTCCGTAACATATATAAAACCTGTTTATTCACCGCTCTGCACGAAGTATATGTACAAAACACGTAAACAACGTTGTTGTTTTGGTATATATTATAATATGTATTTATAAGCAATAAATATCGAACAGATATATTGAAACAAAGCCGATGTATCATCAGTTCCCTTTCTGGTATCGGTTCTCACTGGAGTATCTATAGAGTTGTGTTGTTTGTTACAGTGTTGGTCTATTTTAGTACCGAAGCATTGATTGTATCAGTCAATTAGATAGTAAGTGAGTCTCACGGCGGGAAGTGCGAAGAATGATATCCCGAGCAGCGCGCAGAAGGAGGCGATGAATTTCCCCTGCCAGGTCTGTGGCACCATGTCGCCGTACCCCACTGTGCACAGCGTGATCTGCGGACACATTACACCAATCACATACATAATACATTTATACGGACCCATTACACGATTGCATAATTACCCTGTATATACAATAATAACAGTATAGGTATGTACATATTAATATAAGAATGAATATATACTCACAACTCCCCACCATAAAGCTTCGGCGAAGTTTTTAAATTTCGTGTCCGCTACATCTTTTTCAGCTAAATACACCAAAAATGATGCAAATATCAACCCAAGAAATCCGATGTACAATGTAGTTATTAATTCCTGAAACAATAATGAATACTTAAAACATATTGAAAATGATTGCGTGAAACTATGACGACTTGTGAGAGATATATGATATGGAGATAATAACGCTAATTACAGCATGAATATCGACTGGGCTAGTACCACATTTGCACAGAATGATTGCAATAAAATAACAGTGTCCCTACTGTTTCATCCGGCGGTCGCCTACGTCACCTGGTTTGGAATGTCTCGACTGCTTTAAGGCACCGAACACGAGACAGTTTAGTACCAAGTAACTATAATTAAATAGATTATAGCGCTATGCTCTTTTAATTATTATAAAACATAATTACGATACAATTTCGACAGCAGTGTCTGGACCCGTTTTAATTATTAGAATACATAATTACGATACAATTTGCACTGCTGTTGAGTGTCTGGACTCGAAAGTGTCGGGACACGAGACAACAAAACACAAAGTCCCGCGACTTCACGAATCTCAAATCCAAGCAGAGAATGGAAGAGAAAAAAGGGTTCCAGTAGAAGAAGGCTAGTATAACCTTACGCTCCTCTACTTTTCCCTAGGGTTGTAGAGTTGCCTTACAAGTAGTGCGGTTAGCCGATTACCATCAGACGGGCCTTCTTGTAACCCTATTAAAACTTAACAATTTCAAAATTAGAGATATCATTGAAAAGATGACTAATATAATTCAATTTTGTTAAGTTATTTAAAAAGTAATTTGTGGACTAATTAAGGCTACGGCAGCTACGCAGAGGTCTACGGACGCTACGACATTTCAATTGAGCCGTGGTTACAAAGACAAATGCTAACTTGCGCTGTAATTAATAAATGATTTCAAATAACCTTGAAGTGATAGTTGTCACTTACAATATACGTGTTTAAGTGTTGAGATAGAAGGTGAAGCGTGTGAGGAAAAGAAAGCAAAGGCAGAAGACGAATGCGTAATGAATTTATTTACTTATGACACGAGTATTTATAGGTAAACATAATTAATAATAATGAACGATCACGCCTGGCACTTTTATAATAAAGTTTCGCACTTGACACTTTTGATCGAGGGGCGTACACAAGTAAACAAAAGATCTGCGGCGGCCATGTTGCGCGGGCGCCGGTCGACAATAGCAGGTAGCTAGCAGGTAGCTGACCCTTTTCTTGGGGGCGCGGCCTAATCGTCGCCGGTGGTCTAGTCATAATTGTGGCGTGATTTTACAAGGCCCAATATAATGACTTTTGCGATGATCTGTATGGTAGCGGATTCGGGTCGCTACAACTGCCCCCTCTTGAGCCCGTCGTTACGGGCGATAGTAATCCGGGAATCTCACTTTACGGCCACTCCTTGTCCTTCTAATTTGGTCTTGGTCTTCGGCCGTCTTTTGCGGAGTTGTCTGCGGTGTTTCTCTGGCGATGTAGTCTGGCTTTAGGCGATCTAGTGAGATGCGTTGCGTTTTACCCCGGATGTCCACGTCAAAGGTCTTCTGATCGCGGTGTAAAACCTTGTAGGGACCTGAGTACGGTGCTTCAAGTGGTCTTCTTGCCGGACCCTGACGAACGAAGACATGTGTTGCTGTTGGCAGGTCCTTAGGCACGTGAAATGTTCTACTGGAACTGCTGTGCCATGACGTAGGTAGCGGCGTGAGTTTACTGACGTGAGCACGTAGTCTAGCCGCCAGAGTTGTGATGTCTGTGTCAGCTTCAGAGGCAGGAGAGTAGGTGCCGCTAGTTCCAGTGAGTCGGAACTGTGTGCCGCTAGTAGGCCCAGTGAGTCGGGTCTAAGTGCGGTGCGCGGTGAGCTATCCCAGTGAGTCGGGATAGTGGCTTCGCAATGGTCCCACGGTGAGTCGGGGAGAGGTTGCGAAGGTGCTGCGCAGTGAGTGTCCCACAGTGAGTCGGGGAGATGCTGCGAGGTTGCTGCGTAGTGAGTGTCCCACGGTGAGTCGGAGAGTTGCTGCGTGGCGGCTGGATTCTGCGTTGCCGGTGAGAGATATTCTCTTCTTACGTGAACCGTTTTATTTTGCGTTCCTTTGAAGCTGACAGACGCCGTATTATTTCTGTCTTTAGAGGACAGACAGGTCGCGCACCTCTGTTGCATGTTGTGCGTCCAACTGCGACAGCACATAGTAAAACTTCGTGATGTCGGCGCTCATGTTTGCTAGAACAAACTGGCCTTCCGTTTGGGCGAACCACAGCTCCGGGTCATTTGGGTTGAAGGGAGGTACCCTAACTCCAACGCGGAAGGTTTCTCCTAATACGAGGTCTTTCCTTGATCTTCCATCTTGTATCACGTCGGGGTCACCAGTGAAATGATAGTTGTCACTTACAATATACGTGTTTAAGTGTTGAGATAGAAGGTGAAGCGTGTGAGGAAAAGAAAGCAAAGGCAGAAGACGAATGCGTAATGAATTTATTTACTTATGACACGAGTATTTATAGGTAAACATAATTAATAATAATTAACGATCACGCCTGGCACTTTTATAATAAAGTTTCGCACTTGACACTTTTGACCGAGGGGCGTACACAAGTAAACAAAAGATCTGCGGCGGCCATGTTGCGCGGGCGCCGGTCGACAATAGCAGGTAGCTAGCAGGTAGCTGACCCTTTTCTTGGGGGCGCGGCCTAATCGTCGCCGGTGGTCTAGTCATAATTGTGGCGTGATTTTACAAGGCCCAATATAATGACTTTTGCGATGATCTGTATGGTAGCGGATTCGGGTCGCTACAACCTTAAACAAATATAAAAATGATTAAAATTTACTAAATTTCAAACAGTATTCATTTTTAGATTCTGTCGGATGTAAAAATGAATACTGCTACAAAATTAAACCTAATTGATTAAAATCTAATTGATAACACTGTATTTAGCTATAAACATTTCAAACAAATTTAAACGAAGCTTAGACATTAGTTTTAAAATATTGCTTTAGTCTAATTAATATTTTTTGCCATTATAACATAAATATCGCACATAAAACGTATTTCGTAACAACTCTATCTGATATACATTCGAGAATTTTATTAATCGACTCATCCATTAATTCTTTATCAGTATTGCAGGGATTAAAGCTACTAATATATATTGCAAATCCTTAAGTGCACTTTCATTTGTATGTATAACACTTGCTTTTTGCATATTTCAGAAAATAATTTAAAATTTAAAATACTCATGTTATAAACGAACTCGTTTTTAATTATTCAATAAAAGCGCCCGATGAATATTTTATAGATGGAAATTGTAAGTTACAAGTCAGTTATCCAAAAGAGTCTGCGAAATCAACTTTTATGCTGTACCTACTTAGTATAGATATACGTATGGTATTTGGAGTACTATATAATAATTAGCTAAATACAGAAAACGAAAATTTATTAATTAAAAATAAAAGAAACAAAATAGTTCGCATAGGTACGTTTAGTGTACTCTTCTGCTAAGAAAACCTGAGTTAGAAGAGCCTTCACATTTTTCCAGGGTGGAATACGTAGTTCAGGCAAGTACAAAAAGTTAGCTACATTGGAATATGTATAATGTTTTGCAATGTGGTAAAAATTAAAAGATCTATTTTGTACGAAGACCATTACTATGAAATGATGCAGATGCTCTACAGGTTTCGAATGTTGAACTATGGGTTTACTATATTTTAACCCTCGTGACCGTCCAATTAAGTATAATGAAGGATCGAAGTGAAACAATACACTTGAAATTGCTTGGGCTCGTACAAACGTTATATTTATGTTTAACATATCTTAAGAGAAAATATTTGATAATACCAGAAAGCCTCGAAACTATACGACAGTTAAAAATATATGTAGAATATTTTATCACCTGTAGTTCGGCGAAGAAAACATTAGGGACAAATTTGCACGTCTGTGAAGAAATTCTGAGGCACGTAACATATGTGCCCGAAGAATGCTCTATTGTGCCGTCCGACGACGATGTAAGAAGGGAAACGAAAAATAGGGAATTCTAAATACCGAGCATTTCAACTCAGCGCCTGTTTGTACTTGGACCCGTTTTATTTTTTATTGAAAAGCGCTTGTTTGTACCTTGCCTTATAATGTTTATTGCTAAAAGAGAGACGCAGTCTAACGGAACTTATATGACAAAAGCAAATTGAATGTACCTGCTAGCAAATAAGGCAGCACGATATGCCAATACACCCTTACTATCTTTGTCATTCGTATCTACGAATATATTCGTATCTATACATCTGTATAGAATATTTTATCTTAAATATATTTTCAATTCGAATAGAAACAGCAACAGCATGTGTTATATTCGTACGAAATTCAAACATATTGAGTTGAAAAGTTTCAAATAAAAGCCTTGGATAAATTTAATCAATCAATGTTCTTTGTCTTGGTTTATGTGAATTTTGCAAAGTTATTTGTCTTAAGTAATCTAAGATAAATAACCTTTGAAATATGGCAAGGTATAAAGCATAAAATTTTCGTGATTCTATGAAATAATAATGCTTAGGTACACGTGATTATAAACGTCTAATTAGGTATTCACTTTATAATGTTGAATGTTTTACATGTATTTGCTATGCTTAGTAGGTACGTAGCGGTAGCGGTATGTATCTTCGCACATTGCTTTGTTCATTCGAAGTAATACAAATGATTTCGGATACAAGTTCAGAACTAATATATACTTACAAAGCATTATTATTCTTGCTCACACAGTTATCATCATCATCATCATCGTCCTAGCGCTATCCCAGTTGCATGCTAGACTTACACGCCCTGGAGCCCGAGGACCGCTAACTGGTCTAACCAAATATGACAGAATATCAACACCACAGAGCGACTGCCGTCTGACCTCCGCAACCCAAAGGGATACCGATATATGATAGGTTTACACCAGTATCAGTTTATTTGAGGGTACTGACTCCCCGTAACGACTGTCAACGATCTTCATGATACCCGGGACCAACTGCTTAACGTGCTCTCTGAGGCACGGGGCAAGCGATAATTAACAATTTAATACGCACTTAACTTCGAAAAGTCATTGGTGCGCGCCGTGGACTCGAACCCGATACCCTATGCACGATAATCCGTTGGTATCTCCACTAGGCTATCGCTGCCTAATTGCTAACACATTTATATTAGATATAATATACTAGCCGACCCAGAGAATTTTATAGGAAAAAATAAATATAAGTTATTTAACCGTTTTCCTCGCAGCGTTTTTCACTTGAAAAAATTCTCGCTCTTAAATAAATATTTGTAACTACAAAGTAGTTTAAGCCATGTTTTGCGGATTTAGCAATTAAACTATACTAATCGAAAAAATTAGAGAAGTGGACGTATCAAGGTGTATAAAAAAACAAATTAAAGCTAAATGAACAAAGTATCCGATCCTTAAAGTGGTTAAGCTAAAAAAAAATTTTCCGCGCCCGAAAACCAAAAATAAAAACTTAACAAAATTGCATTTTTTTTTTGTTGCTGGTTTATCTACAATTACTCAAAGAATGCGGAGGTAACAAAATTTTAAAGTTCGAATCCAAAAATTAGACACTCCAAGTGTCTAGTTTTTGGATTCGAACTACAATCTCCTTTTTTTGATTTCCTGTTGGTACGACTATTTCTCTCGAAGTTACGGCCTGTTGAAAATTGCCCAAAAATGTGGAATGTTTTTTTTGATCCCTTAATTTTTTCCAGTAATGTATATATATATTATACAAGCTATAAATACAGTCACAGCTCTTGCTGACTTAATATCATAGCAGAAGCTAAATACATATAATTTGAAAAGTTCGTTTGTATTTCTTAGCTACCATATGATAATGCGGGCGACGGCTTATTATGTATATACTTACAGTCCTTTGTCCGAAATATCATTACAGACTCTATATTAATAACGGAAACCAAACATAAAATTTGACAGAGGGTTCCTTTTATGACATAAGCACTGACTAAGGAAGTTTTTTTAATATTCCAGACCTAAACGGGGAAAATACGGTTCGAAAGTTTGTTTGAAAATGCACTGATGCCCAACGTTTCTTTGTGATTACATGTATTCATTAGTCATGTTCCCTAGTAAATGCTTGCAATGACAATGGTTTTAAGATACTCCAAACTTTTACATACGAATAATTATGATTTGACGCTGATCAATTTCCCTACCAGAAGCTTAAATATAGAGCTATGTTAGTAAGTAAAAACGATACCTACATATAATCAAGAGTAATAAGGCATGCTTACTTACTTGACACAATAAGATCTCATAAAATTTCGTAGTAAATATGATACGCTACCTAGACTTTTTCTAATATTTGTATTTCCTTTTCACGGCACTCGCTACCATCTTTTAGAATTGTAAATATTACTTAAGATAATAGTATATCCGATTATTAATTAGGTACATTCGCTTTGACATTCATACAAACTGCCACTTTATTTGTATCGAGAATTTTGCCTTGCGATTTTCTCAAATCAATACGGATAATCAAGTAAAGATAGAATGAAGATTGGAAATATCAAATACACGTCTCAACCATAAATACAGCAATTTCCTGGCGGAACATATCTAAAGCCGTAAAGTAATAAAGGCTAAATTTTGCGGGTGAAATTGTTACTTACACTAAAATATTGCACGCCCATCCTGATATCGGGCTCGTCCCCAGTGGGTTCGCAACTCGCTTTTCACATATAAACAATTCATGACGTAAACAGGCAAATAAAAGTCATCGTATTAAAGCAGATTCCTATTATAAATTAAATTAGCACCTGCCACCATTGAAACGAGATGGTAGCATTTGTTTTAGAGCGAAATATTGAGAAAGTCAATATTGTAGCAGTAGCGAGAAATGCGGCAGTTGCGCGGGTTATTTGCTCTGCATTGTGATCATGCAACTTTAACCTGAAGCGATTGTGAGCAGATATTGAGTCCCGCCTTGCGTTGTAAGCGGTGAGTACACCTACACACCCAACTAAGGACGGAGGAAATTGCGGCCGGCCCTGTGCCAATGCTTACTCACTTATCGACGTTATACACCATCCATTAATTACCTCCTCTGCATAACGTGCCCCATACGGCCTAAATTTGATGCTTTGAATATTATTTGTGTATATTTTTGGCAAACGTCTATTTTTAACCCAATTAATAAAGCTAAAGTTCGTTATATAGATGGACAACTGGCCAAACCTTTTATAATATTATTGTAAACAGTTTTGTGGATACTTGACTTAGCTATTAGTTTATTGGACAAAAGTCCAAACAGAGGACATTTAAATCGCCTTATGCAAATGATTTTTCGCGAGGATCCGCTTATATAGATTATCGAGTGATTTAAACATCGATATAAGGTTTCATTAAGCTCGGTTCTTTTGTTAAGTATCGTCGACGTTCTTCAGGAAGATAAAGCGGTACTTAAATTGTGTTGGAACTGATTAATTAATTACATTTATCAACGTTCAACATCATTTCTTTTAGGTAAAGAGATCGCTGCCTTTTCCTTTCTTTAATTTTATGAATTCAAATCTTGGTGTATTTTTATTAAGAGTTGCAAATGTTTTTTACTGTGATGATAAAGCTTGAGTTTATAAAGATAAAAGTCGGCAAACGTTATTCTTTACTGTAAAAGATTTGTTTCAAAAGCTTAGCGTTATATATTTGCTATAATAGTTGCTGACGCTCGGCGACGGATATCGTAATATATCTAAAGATTTTCTTTGCTTATCAAGCGACATTGTTATTACTACGCTGTTTTGTTGTTTTTTTATACTCATAAATTAAGACATACAAACTAATGTTGCGTTTGTAATGTCAGTAAGAATAGCAAAGCTGTTACAAATCAATATTGGCAATGAGATCGTGTCGACGCCTTTATAACGTTTATGTTTTCGTTATTTATGATATGTATGATCTGATTCATACTGCTACTATTTAGTATCCAAAGTAAACATATATATATTATACTTCAAAGAAAATCATTTAGTATATCTACTACAGAAGATAATATTATATTTGCCGCCTTAAAATAATTAAATAGCCGTAAATTTAAAATAAATTTGAAAAAGTGGCTGATTGAGCATGCTTTTTACACTCTAAATGAGTTTTTTTGGTAAATCGTATTAATGTATGTATTTAAGCTTTTTTGTTTATAAATGTTTAATTTTTATTTCATTTTAAAAATTATGTTGCATGTCCGATATGGGCAAACTGTTGTGTCCAAAAACTTTATAACTAAGACCTATGTATTGTACACAGTTATGCAATAAATAAATCTTTGTCTTTATCTTTGAAACTGAGTTTGCATTACATATTTGTAATTAAAATTTAAGGCGAAGTTTCGAACGTATATAATATGCATACTTATGAGTATATGTTATTATTTCGAAATGGTAGCCGGAGTTAATCATGTAACGCATGAATATTAATCATCCTCTAACAAATTAGTATTTCAACAAATTAAAAAGCTCATCTTTAATCGTTACAAGTGTATGATAAATGGGGTTACCGACAGCACAGCCATTAGATAAGAGCCTGTGGTCTGTGTTTCTTTACATGTAAATAACTTGAATGTTTTCCGACGGTGTTGTATATATCGAACCTCGTAGATGGACATGGTACAAACTATTACATAATGCCAACATTTGTAAACATTCCTCATACGCACTTACTTCGCCGGCGGTAATATATTAAAACACTTCCTTTACTTTTTATCCGTATTCTTATGTTATTAAATGCTTAGGTGTGTTTCTTTGAGTTTACGTTCATCGAAAGTAAGCCCCTAGATCATTTCATAATTTTAAATGGTACGATGGAATCGTATATAACGTTTTTTTTTATAAAACGTACACTCACAAGACCCAGCCTCAAACCAAAATAAGCTTTTACAAACCAAAATCGAGGTTTCACCATTTCTTCATAAGTCATTTTTATACCAGAGATTTACTTTAATATAAAAATGACTTATAAATGATGTATGGCCGGGCGTATTGTTCAAGACAAGCCTTGTTGTCGATAATCAACGCAAATGAAATCGGGTGCGGTGGCTAGTATTATCACAATAATTGAAAATTCAACTGTTCCAAGTTCTGTACCTATACGTTACTGTCTATTCCATTATATCTATGGTCTATTCATAGAAATACTCGCTGTCACATCCGTGTCCGTTCACGCGGAACTGGTCTGTCGATAAAGCTTTCGAGTAAGCCTTCACTAAAATTGTAAATCCGTTTTATAGTATATAAGAGGAATATTATGATCCATTATTATGGTTACACGTTAGCTGTAAGTTATGTTTATAACATTCATTTCATTCCCTTGACTGACAAGCGACGTCGTCAAAGCACTTAAATCATTATACATCTCAAACAGAATTCTTCTGTCGTTACAATATTGAAAAGTAGGTACTCGAAAAGCTCTCAAGATAAACACTAACCGTTGTATCTGTGTGAAAAGTTCAACTTTCACATTAACGACATTTAAAGTTCAAACTAAGCTAACTTTCGGCCAGCCAAATCGGTGACCTAGCGCATAATGTTTGAACCCAGCTGGAATTAGCAGTAGTCTTTGTTTTCAATTAAGTAAAAGGTTTTATGCTTGAAATACTTTTATGTGAATTTCATCTGGATTTATTAGTTCAATAAGCTAAGTAGTGCTTCAATAGCAAGACAATTATGACGACGTATGCACGAGCATTATCTGCCAGTGTAATATTCATACAAAAGGTCCTGTTCGTTTTCAAACGGAGTTATCTAACCTTTATGCGAATGCAGCGTATTAACATTAAAGTCATTTTACATTTTACTGCGGTTTGTTTGCTTTCCAACTTTTATCCACACTTAACCCTTCGCTTCGTTTCGAATACCTACTTTTGTTCGCCATGGTCACAGAAACTCTCTCGTGCCTTTTTATTCGTGTTTGTGCAGTTTAATTAAAGCCAAGATTAATTTTACTTATGGCAGGATTTCCTTTTACTTTATAATCTTCCGCCTTAGCCACGCGGGTGATGTTTGTGTGTGTACAGTGTAACACCGCCAGTTACCTACCCACACAACGTACATGTGTACCTACTGTTTAATGCTAACTAATAATATTACGGAGAATTATTCTGTGTACTAGGGCTTTCAGTCTCGATACATTTTCGAGTCCCGGGAAAAAAATCAAGACTGAAGCCCAGTCTCGAAATTCCCGGGAATAATGAGACTTTGGAGACTCTTTCGAAAAAAGGTTTCATACTCATCAGGTTAGGCATTTAGGCAGTTAATACAATAAGTTTTAATTAAATACTTTATTAATCAACAGACTGCAATCAAAACTACATTTTTTTTTGTTATAGGTAGTCACGTAGAAAGCAAAGGACATCCAATGTGTTTTCTAATAGAGAGGGTCTGATCTTATTACAAAAATAGTCCGCATTAAGCAAAAGCTCTATTTGCTTCGATTGTATCAGAGAGGTTGGACTAGTTTTAGACTAGAGAGAACATGCCCTATAAATTTCCTTATACCGAACGTGCAACATGTAATGTCAGTTGGTCTTAGTTGGTTAATCATAACGTCAAATTACGCGTCTCATTTAAAGAGGCATAGACTCTTTACATACTCATATCTTTGACTACATTCTCTAAATAGCCGTGCTGTGATCTGTCATCAGTGTAAAATTTGTTGGACGTTTGTGTTTACATTTTTAATAACTTTTTTGCATTTAAATAATAAGTAAGCTTATAATAATTAAATAGTGTACTCATTAATTAATACACATCGTGTATGTGATATCGGGATGTGGATTCCGCTATTCTCGGAACGGAAATAACAGGAGAAACTTTATCTTCTAGCAGTGAGTCGGAATTTTCAACAAATTTATTTACTTTTCTCGTATTAATGCTATAATGAGTGTTAAGTTTACACAATATCATTGTATTGCAAATCAAGGGAACAGCTTGCATACGTATGTGTTATGAATTTAACTCACAAATTGTTATTTTGTACATTTATTGATTTAATAGCCTTAGTGATGGGATTTGACAGTGAAAGGAGATATCGATGTTTTTAAATGAGGGATAAATACGGAAACTAACTATCGGACATGAATGTAAGACTGTAGCTGGAAGCGACAGCGGATAGCCGCGGTTGCTAAGTTGGCAATAAACAAAAACGTCCAGCTGTCTAATTTTCTATCGCGCGTTTGATAGTAAACGCAGTTTAATGTACATAATTTACTTAGATACCTACCTTAAAAGTAGCGTCTATTAACCTAAAGCCAAGTGTTCCAGTGTACGCGCGTGTGTGTAGGCTTACATTTTTGCATCTATAAAATAGTAGATGGGTTAGGGATGTGAGTAGCATTTTTTATTATTAAGAAGGTGTTTTTTATTACAGGTTGCCTATTAATGACGTCACAAGAAAACTTTGGATAAATGCCGTTGGACGGCCTAGTTTGATTTAGCAGAAGTACCATCGTATTTGTTCACGTCATTTTGAGAAAGACTGTTTTTTAAAGACAGAAAGCACCTGGCGTCGTTTAAAACCGAAAGCTGTGCCTACATTACATTTATGCCCGGACATTGCACACCCGGTAGAATTATTTATCCAAAGCTAAACAAAAAGTGTGTAATTTTAGTTTGAACATATTAATAAAATAAAATAATTACAACGATTTTAATTAATATACCTACTTCTATATTATTTATCTTATTAGTGCTATCCTGACTGATCAAAGAAGTCTTGCCTTGTAGTCCGCTACATAATATTCGACCATAAAATATAATATTCTTTCACATTCACACAACATTATCTGGTCCCAAACTAAGCATATCTTGTACTACGGGTACTAGACAATCGATAAACATGCTTATATACTTTTCTGTAAATATATTACATATTATACATAGTACCATCCAGACCAAGACAAACATCCATATTCATGCACACAAATGTTTGACTTGAGCGGGAATCAAACCCGCAAGCTTCGGCGTGGCAGTCGGATTACCTACAACTCTAAAAAAATCGAGTAGTGTCCAACGTTAGCGATAGCAAGCAACGTGATATGATGCGACGCAAACAAATTGCCAAAGCCTGCCGTGCCGCATTAGCCAATCTGGTCTGGTGGAATAAGTCGTACAATACATAATCTAAGTGACAGTTTCTTAGCATCGCATCGCATCGCTCATTAGTTTATGAATACTTTTTTCAATAGATTTTATGGCTAAAACGAACAATTAAACACGTGATTTTTTTAGTACTGTCTGTCTGTCAAGTCTTTGCAAAGCACTGTCCGGCGTCAACAGCAAAAACTACAATTTCAATATTTTAGTTGTTTACTTCTACGGCTTAAATATATCGACACATACTAAAGTTAGACATTTGACCAAAAATATTTATCGATAAATCATCACTGTTACGAACAACACTCGGTTATGTGCCATTATAAAGAAGATATCAATCATAGCACCCGCTGTTGGTATTTAGTGTTACTTCTATGCCTTAGGTTATATTTCTTTGGATTGTATGGGTGAATAATTAAAGCACTGATTTAAATGATTTCCACTATCATCCACCATTTTTAAAGAAAGTTTTTCTACTTGCAACGTTTTTTGCAAGTCATGAATGCAATGCATGTGATATTGTTGTTTTTCAACGAGTTTAGGTCAAAGAGTAAAGTAACATATATTAGGTTGCAGTCTTCACAGATTATACTAACTTTCACTTTAAAGTGTTGGCACGTAACCGAATTAACAAAAGAATGATACTTTAGGATATTTCCGAACAATGGTTATTATTTGACGTAAGTCTCAAAAGTCTCGATAGTCTCGAAAACTGGAGTTAGCAGTCTCGAGTCTCGAAAACACAACAGAATCGTCGAGACTCTCGAAATTTTCGAGATCGAGACTCCCAGGATGAAAGCCTTAATGTGTAGATACGTCTATACGCAAACTGTTTAAGTAATTTGATTCGATTGACTGATTACGCTTTCAGTAAATGTTTCAAAGACGTTAACGTGAATATCATCAAAGAGGGCAGAATTATTGGCCTCAGTTTTACAAATATCGACAACTTTATATTTAAATATCTTATAGACTTACGTTTTAAATTGACATGTCAAGAAATAATACATAAAACTCTGTTAGCATTGAAAACTGTCAAATAAAAGTTATAGTTCAAAGGTTAATCATAAAAGCTTCATATTATAATGTTATAATTCCAAAAACCAACAGTACCTATGTATGTATTTTTCTTACGCAACTCAATGGGATCAAATGTTACAGTTTGGGATTTAATATGTTGGTATTGGGTTTCGTTTCGAGTTCCGTTGTCAGAACGAAAGTTATAAATGTAATCTATTGTGCGGCGAGTAGACTAGATTACGGTTCCGTTCGTTTTTCCGCAGTCGGTCGTGGCCTAGCTATGCAAATTTCTTGAAAACGTTTCGCTGCTACAAAGAACTGCCTTCACTACGTCAGCATACATATACTTACTACTTATAATATCTGTGCTTTTGTAGCCGTAGGAACATTAGCCGAGAATGGATATAGGTAGCTACATATTGAAGGGATATATATTTAATTCTTATTTAGTTATCCAAATAAAAGCATGTTGGAATTAATCTGTGATGTATTTGGATTGCATCATGGCCTGCTTAAAGGCATCCTAAATCGAATAAATTTAAGAGATTTGAAATGGTTTAAAGAGATACAACACGCGGTTTATTTTCGAGTTAAACCCGATCTTAGTAATTTGTCTTTGGATTAATATCTAATCCGTCCGATGTTCCGATTTTCTTACACTAAACTGCCAAAGGGGCAATTTATTGCTACATTTTTTTATAAAAATCATCGGTTTACGTAGTTACTTCCTAATAATAGTATTGTATTTATTCTGACTAGTTACTTAAAAAAAAAAATCGGGCAAGTGCGAGTCTGACTCGCGCACCGAGGGTTCCGTACGCATTTTACCTTGTTTGAGGTTGGTGCTAATTACGCTAGTCTTCTAAATCTGAGGGTCTAGTACCAGTTTACACTCAATCGTCACGGTGGACGATAGCCTAGACGACGGGAACAATTTCCATACATTTTCTAAATGCGCCCCCTAGCGGTCTCTATCGATCGCTTCTCTCCATTAGGGGCGCTTTAACAAGTACGAAAATTAACCTTAATTTTCAACTTTTTTAAATTTTCAGAATTTTTCCTTTATTTGTGCTGTAGGACCCTGCTTTTGGCCAAATTTCGTGATTCTAGTTCAACGGGAACTACCATATAGGTTTTCGACCCAAAACCTATAGGGTACTTACGGTTGACCTAGAATTGTCAATTTTTGTCAAAACCAAGGTCTTACAGCACAAGTAAAGGAAAAATTCCGAAAATTAAAAAAAGTTGAAAATTAAGGTTAATTTTGGTGCTTACAAGTTTTCGCAAAAATCTAATTTTGACCATATCTTTTTATCGGGTCGACCCAGGACCCTGATTTTTACACACCTAATAGGAACCATAGACCTCAGTACCTGGTATAAATTTCAATTTGCTAGGTCCACCCGTTCCTGAGAAAATCGGTGGTGACACACGGACAGACAGACAGACAGACAGACAGACAGACAGACAGACAGACAGACAGACGGACAAGAAAGTGATCTTATAAGGGTTCCTTTTTTACCTTGTGAGGTACGGAACCCTAAAAATCAAGTCATAAAATATATAGTACCTATTACAATCCGGCGGAGAAAAATAACGATAAGCTCTAAAATCGACATTAGCAACTTTATCAGAAAAACATATAATTTGGATCATCAGTGGGAATATCTATGTCCGAAAAACAATTACACAAACATAAATCGAGGCCGATCAAATTTTATCGCTCCAGTGATGTAAGTCAACAAAGTGATCACATTCCATCACAGTTATTTGATTTCATTTCAAAACTCACGCCATTTTCCTTAGTTACTAACTGTTTGCGACCAACATCTCTACATCAGATAAATGATTTTTCACCACAGCAGCTCAAACATGCCACTTTTGCTGCGAGACAACAGTGAACAAAACGCGATTTTGATTCGAGCGTGAGTAAAAGTAGCTTTTTAATTTTTCAATCTTCAGTGTCACGAATTGACATTGTTTAGCCATAAATTTGAAACATTCGAATTTTACTGTGCTCTACCTCTTTCACATGCATATAAAAAGTGAGTGAAAAAACAAACCCCTTCGAATTCGAAATTCGATTTTGGAATTCGACCTCAAAGAAAACACCTCAAAGATATTTGTAGTAAATAAATTACTTTTTTTTATGTTATTGTTTACATGTTTAATTTATGATTGGATTTTAATAAAAATAAGTCTAATTAATAGTATAAAATTGGTATTTAACCAATACATTTTTATTTCGAATTACAACAATGATACATTTGAAAAATAAACATCAGGGACGCGGTATTAAAACGCGATTTAAAAAAGTAGCGGGAATAAAAATTTCGCTGATGTGTCGTAACGTGTTAAATTATACAAATAAATAAAATAATCTAAAAAAATGAGTGAAACTAGCGATGATGACTGTACTTTAACACCAGAAGAGTTAAATCAACAAGTGATTAATGCAGAATTCAATCTATTCCTCTTCATTTCTGTCTCCTATGTAATAATGTGTTCTCACCGCTGTGGTGAAAAATGATGTGTGCTACACGAGAGCAAAGGTTTTTGTATCTTGTACTGTTGAGTCCCTCACAACGCTCAGGATTCTAACTATGATTCACTCGCTACGCTCGTGAATCAATCATAGAATCCTTGGCTTGCTCGGGACTCAAAATCAGCACTCGAAACAAAAAACAACTTTGCTCTCTTGTTGCACAAATAACTATTGTATACCTACATTAGTCGCGGTCACGGTTTGATATACACAAAAGCTGGTGAAAACCTCTTTACATAAAGATAATTACACTCCTCTTCATAATGTACGATTAATATACTTACGATTTATATCTTGTCACATAATTTTGATAATAATATTTTAAAACAACTCACACACGGTTATCTCATAACAATTTAGGTACAGTATATACTAACTATACTGTGGTAACCAGAAAACTGACCTTATATAAAATCGTGCTCATCGCAGAAAGATTTTTCCTAGGTGTAAATCGAACTTTCCTCCTTAGCAGTAAGTGTCACCGACCAGTACACCAACAGGTCAAAACATACAGAGTGTCACAAGACCCATCACCAAGCCGTAGTCTACTCGTTTTGGACATCATGCCATGTCATACTTAGCAAATATAATATCTGGGAAATGACTTCTTTTTTAACGTGACACATTTTTTAAGCCGCAATTAATAGTGCGAGCGTGCTATTTTCGAAATAACTACTTATTAATGGGTGCATAGGACATCTATAGAAATTGGCGGGGTTAATGCATCGATTTTGTACCTAATAAAAAATATATATATAGTGACTTGGAGCCTCAGTATCTTTTGAATCAGTAAGTTCCCAGGTATGGTGCAGAAGTAAAAAATGTTCGTAGTGATTGGTACAATATGGGATTTCAGTTTTCTTTAAGGGTCTTTTTACACCCCGTATGTTAAAATGATTTCTAACCTGTCGATGTGCGTAGACGACTGAGCCGAGGAGTTTCCAGGTGCCGCCCCGTCGGTCCATGCGCACCATCCGAAGGATCTGGAAGAACCGCAGCCCCCGCAGTGCTGACGCCGCGAACACCTGGCCCGACGAGCCCATGCCCAGCACCACCACCGACGCGAGGATTGTTGTGACATCTGCATCAATATTCACCACTATAATTATATCCACATACATAGTTTTAGTGCTAATACCTTGCCAACGCTTTATTGGCGAAAAGAGAACGACCCTTATACAAGTTTATTTATCGGATCTTACTCGCTAAGTCGCTATAACTAACACATTTATGGCATAAATACATCGATTTTCGTTTAAAATGACCCTTATCTACCGGTATTATTTTCCTTTTGTTCTATTCTCATTTCATACATACATAATAATGTACTTATATTCAGTGTTACAAGAAAGTCTCTGAGTATTTTTTTGCTTTATGATAGGTATCTCATCATAGTTTTCTGGCTATCAGGTTATCGTTATTCGATTTAGACGAACAAACGAATCGAAACAAAAACCGGTGAATACGCGTGTACCAAAACATAAGCAAATCGATCAGGATCATTAGACTTGAGTACAAAATTATGTGGATGGAGGGAGGAGTTCAATGCCGCTTTGCATATTATATTAAACGGAAATATACAATTTACAACAAAAATGGTTGAAAATGTTTTCGTCCTGTTGTCATACGTTTATGCTCATAATTCAAAGACCGAATGTGTACGTAAAATGTTCGTTTGAACAGCTTTAATGATAGTTCTATATCCGCAGAGACGATTAATGGATCCAAACGATTTATCAATTTGTCTATTGTTTGAAAATGTACCTGACCGTAAGGTAATTTAGGCGCACCAATATTTATTATAGCCAATCCTAAATTGGGTTTCGAATATTTGCATATTTTGGCGAATATAGTATAACAGTTGTAATCCATTTAGGACACGTTTAAATTTAGGACGCAGGTATATTGCAGTAAATCAGACACAAACGTTAAAATAGCGAATTTTGCACAAACAATACCTATCTCTAATTAAATTAATGAATTTACTAATTCTCTGAAAGGCACTTCATCAAAGAACTTGCCGCAACTACAAAACCAGAAAATATAAATGTCTATCATGTTTGTATTCCGAAAGAGTTATCGAGGGGTAGGCAGAGCTGTGTGTTGTGATAGTATCAAGAGGGAACCAATTAAGGGATGCTTCGTATTTAATGTAACTGTTGATTTTTCCTAGAGATTTCGCTAATCGAAAAACCCGATAGTCTTATGCGCGACCGGAAAAAACAACCCGCAACTTGCAAACAGAATGACACTGGAACTGAATTAAGGGACATTTGGCAACAAACTTAAAAGCGATAATATTAAATCAGTGAAAAGATTTACTGAATATTTATGCTAATATAACTATTTTAGTATCCTTACTTAAACATTTTATGTGATACATTATAGCAACTATAGGTACACCCTAACCGCTCAAAAACACAGCCACGCCTTTTTATTGCGTAGCGAACAAATAACCATATTAAGTTCCTTCAAACATGCCTTCTGAATATTTATTTTGCAATGACCGAATTCCAATGTAAAGAAAATCAAACAAAGAAAAGTTAGACAAAGGCTGCTTTAATAATATACAGGGAGTCGGGCGGTTTTCCAATTCGTGCATCCTGCTACCTAAATATGTACGAGAAGGAAAGGGGATAATTACTTACTAAGTCAAAAATTGAGTTTTCTTACAAAAACAAAGCACTTAACCCTTTTTCCCTTTTGTTCGAGTTATAAATTGTTGGAATCCAAAAAGGTCCTATCAAAAGTTTATTTAATAGAGCCAATACCTCGTAACCCTGTCGAGTTTTTAAGTGAAGTAGTCTCGCCTGTTCTAATATTAAGATTGACTATTAAAGTTTCGATAAATCAGTAGAGCTTCATCTAATTGGCTTTGAATCAGATATTAAGTTTTTAATTTTATATTTGAGCCGAGCCGTAATCGTTGGCACACGAACGAAAACCTCTGATACATTAATGTATAATTGCGAGACGCCGGCAGCGTTCATTTTAGTGTCCTCGGCGGGGAGTATCGCGTGGCTATATGTGACGGTTAGCAGGGTCTCGAGCGGGCCGAATCCCCCGAGAGCGCAAAGCGGTCGCACGAAACTGGTGTCAAGGGAGCGCAAGCCGAAAATGCGAAGGTCATAGCGGATTGCTCGCACCTGGAATAGGGTCACTTCGTCACGGTTTATAGACAAAACGTGACTTTTACTTGGAAATGTTCGAGATGAAAGTAGATGCGCAACTATGGTATTTTTTGCAACTCCCTTCTTTTATGATATTTGTTTGGCATTCAACAGACGTTTTCTTCAACAATTCTTTGAGGTCATTTAAAATTGGGTCTATGCTGTTTTGTATGCCGAGTGTGTTTATTCCACGTCGCGTCCGCTTAAAGTTTGCCTGACGTAGTCGTAGTGAATGCTATAGTAGGTTTGTTTGCGCTCTACATATACACATACATGTCTTCATGTCAACAATAAAAGGCACATTTAGCCAAATATAGAATGTTATTATTATATAACAGTATAGTCATTATTTGATAACTACAGTTATACTTAATTCAAAAGACTTATGCACATATACATGTATGTATCCTATACCTAAGCAGAACTAGAATGTCATTTGGCTCCGGGCTGTCTGCGTCCGTTACGATATCTCCCTGAGGATATCTTGCCTTGTTCCAATAATTGGTTCTACAACCCTTATAATAGGTTAAAATGCTTACACATTAATGGAAGGCTTACAAACTGTTTCTATTCGGATTTGTGATTCCTACCATGATTTATAGCAACAGGTTACTATTGATTATTTAATTAAGCAAACGACTGTCTAAAGTGAGTATTAATATTCAATCTTAATACTGTTTTTTTTGGTTATTATCGGGCCCACTAGACGTGGTCTTGACTGGCCTGCAAACCAAATTAGGTGACAGATGGACTGCACCACCAGCTAAGGAACGAATTATATTCTAGATAAACCATCCAAGAATCAATTGGAATAAAGACAATATTTCATCCACCTGTTTAGGTGGATTACAGAAGAATGATATATATTTAAATTATTTGCTGAACTTACCTATGATACAAAACGGCCGCCTCAAAAACTTGAGGCGCCCTATTGAGCCTTGATACCGGGACCTGCATCCTGATGACCATAATCTGAACAACAAATAATACAATTGTGAATACAGCCATCTTTATACAAGTGGGATAGACGTAGAACAAGATATGAGTATAAATAACCACCTATAGTCAAGGGCTCGGGCCGCCGTGTGATGCTGATGACGTACACGGCGGTTATTGTTGCTTACGACTTTCCCGTCTCACGCGCATCACTAACTCGCCACACTGACATAAATTAATATTACGTCTGTGTCAGCTTGGCGGAAAATATCATCTCGTATACTCGAATAAACTTTAACTAATAACTATTAAAATTTCATCATTTAATTTTCATATATGAGAGAGAGAGTACATAGATATTAAAGATATTTTATTTATTGCATTCTCTTTGGGGTATATTGCACCGGGTATATCACTCTAACCAGTGTATAAACTCTATATCAGTGCTAACATATTTAATGCCTGAAAGTAGGTACTGATAATAATCTGAAACTGAATAAAGCTTGGAGTAAAAATGAAATAGTAATTTAAAACTTAAAAGCGAACAACAGAGCGCAAAATACCTTCATAATTATATTATTAAAGTTGTTGTCGTTATTTCTATACTCAAACTAACTACACAGAAAAACAAAAATATAGGTGTCCCATTGACGTTCTTTATAGTTTATTTATAGATAATTCAAGTGACTAGTTCTATCTATAAATATGTTTACAGTATCGTCAAAAGTCACGTCCAATATACAATTAATAAAAAGAATGTTATGAAATTTCAGAAGCTTCACACAAGTTATTGAATTTATTTTTAATGAGGTCGACTGCACAACAAATATATAAATAAACTCACATTTTGCAAGAATTTTTGGTTAATAATTGTTATCATAGCGCGACAATATCCATAGTTAAACATACATATATACATATATATGTTGAACTCTGGATATTATACATACATTTGATATATACATGTGATACATACATATGTAGAACTACATAACCCGAAGACTGCGAGAATCGATGATGTGTCGTTTGCATCCAATCGCCGTCACTTCGACAGGGTCATGTGTCATTGAAATCGGAGCGCGTTTTACGAATCGTTTTTCTGTTCTTGTTCACTATTTCGGACCCTTTCTAGCAAGATGTGTAATAGTATAAATATATTTACGTCAAGCATATTATTATGTTCAATTCGAATGCAGATATGTGCGTTGCTACGCTGAAGCGAAATTTAACTTGACGAAACTTTCACAAGATGCTCATAGCACTCACCAGATTGTGGCCGAGGATACATTTTGACACAATTTATATTATAAATTTATTAAATAGAGTACTACACAGTAATTGCACGGTATTGTTCCACGTGCAAAATACAACAAATATATAACGTGTATGATGCAGCATGAAATCAGATTGCATGTTGCTAATTATCCGTTAGGCGATTTACACGACCATGTTGTGTGTATCAGCATGGACATTTATGGTCCGATATCATGATCAATTGCATAATAAAATAACAAACTGTACAGTCACCCTCATAACTATTTCGTTCTTTTATATTTTTTATTATTTTGTTGTGCAAAATACATTGCTTTCTTATGTTGTTTTGAAAATTAAATGAAAAAGGTTTACGAAAGCTTAATGCATGACTACGAAATTTTAAATTTGAATCTTATATATTACGTAATAATAATATTTTGAAAATTTTTGGTTAATACTGATATAAACTGACTTTAAAAGTTAACAGTGTTTGCTATATTTAAATGTAGATATTACATACAGCTTTTCACAAACATTTCTTAAAGCTGTCGTTTGGAAAGAACTGAGAAGTCATTCTCACATGTCATTGACCTGACGTAGACAGTAGATAGATAAAATAAAATAAATAAAAGAAAATAATGGAGTGAGAGCCCAATGTAGGCAGAGTAATCCGTCTACGTTGAGTGACGAATTACCTACTTCACGCGCGCAAAGCTCTCACAACTTATCTATGAGAACGGTGTTTGCTGTGTGTAGCCACATACGTACGGCACACACACGCTGTAAACGCGTTGGAATCGCAACTTGATACACTTCAGCCTACTATTAAACACGATTTTAAATTACTAGGCAAATACCATCCACGCTTCAGTGTGTTTGTTAAACGATTGAGTTTCAATTAAAATATCGAACTCTCGGTACAGTGGATGGACGCCAATCATAGTCTTTAAAAGAATAGTTAGCCAGTAAAAAGCATTCAATTAATATAATATATGAACTCACCTTAAAAAGAATTCGATAGCGAACCAAATAACAACTACGGTTTCCATATAGAACAGGACGATCCCTGCTTTTGCTTCGTATTCTTCGATTGTAGAGAAGACTGACAGCGATAAACACATAAACACCATAAGAAACCTGTACACAGAAACATTACCATTAAACTGAGATGAACTAGGTACAAATTAGATCGGTAGGTTTGCAGGCTATCGCAATCTGACGAAATCAAATTTCGTTGGTAAATACGTTAGTTAATCGTCGAATGGAATTAGTGACGCTTCCATTGAACTCACACGATTTAATTTACATCTTATTTACGTAACATCACATGTTAATTTTTATTTATCTTGGAATAATATGTTTGGCAGATATGCCTACACTGTATAATATACATTACATGTGCTGTTGAGCAGAGATTTATTTAACTTTGACGGTAATTAAAATTGCGTTGGCATTTACGTACAACATGGATGTGGAATATGACTTGGAGAAAACTTACACGATCATATGATATAGGACAGCCTTAACACCTCTAGGCCGTTCAAGAAAATTGTAGAACTTGGATTGTAGGCGGCGGTATCGCGCGTCGCGTCGCGTAGCGCGGTAGCTGAGCGGTTTGCCAAGAAGCGACATCCGCGGCGTCGCCAGCCGGTCGCCGCCACTCTTACACTCACTGCAACCAATGATACCGCAAATACGCTCAACGGGGCCTCATCGTACTCCATCTTAAGATAAACGCTCGCAGACAAACACCCTACCTTTAATTAAACAGTCAATGCATTTAAGTTTGTACAATTACTTTTGATACCTTAAGACATTTTTTGTAATTGTTAGATGCAAATGACGGCATATTGGCATTGCGGTGCATTTACCTTAACTTCTATTCATTTTTTAAAATAAGTGGCAGTAGAAAATTTAATCATAAGTAAACGGAAAGAAGCTTTCTTTAACTTCATTGCCATATCCTCGCTATCAGAATTTCCCATCGTTTCATTCGTTTTATACCTTAATGGGAAAAGCCCTAACAAAAACTAATTTGTGTCGTTAATCTCACAATTGAGGTGCCTTGTGTACTTTTACCCTGTTAAACAATTCCGACATTCGTTCCCTTTGCAGCGCTAACGGCTTTTTTGCAGATACAAATTCAATAAAATCGCGTGCCGTGGAAAGTGCTTTGTTCAAAACAATTCTGCTGGCGAGGCGTTCAATGTTTGACGAAACACGATCTATATAAAACGTAGCACATTCCATGGCCATTATGAAAATGTCGCTATTCTACTTCTTATTTAATTTGTATTACAATTAACTAAATAATAAAAAACTAATATGCACACGACATCCACTTTGTATAATGCATAATTTATCAAGAAAACTGACAAAAAGCGGTTGTAATTTCGAAAGCTGACACTTTTACACGACCACTCCATTCGGGTTCCTACAAACTAATTTAATTTTAATCCTAATAAATCCCTTTTTAACGAATTTAGGCAAAGGGTAAATTTCGAAAACGGTAAAATTAGATAATTTGCATTTCGGTTACCGCAAATTAAATAATTAACTAAGTATATGTACTTACTTTGCTAATTGCTCAGCAACAACATTATAAAATTTCTCTATGGGAATAGAATATAATTATGAGAACTAAGGAATTACTTTAGTGAGATATGCAATTAAACTAACACAGGTATTAGTTGGGATCAGTAAGTAGGTAGGTATGTCAATATGTTAACTAGAACATGGTAGGTGTGTTTAGTGAAGCATATCATCTAAAACGCTGGTATTATGTATGTATCGTAAACGGTTTGTTGGCGCGACTACGATTCAGTTTATCAACACGACGGAAAAGCGATGAAATCGCGACGATAAACCTGCCTTCTCGCCGGTGCGCGGTGGAGACGGTCCTATCCACAAACATCGTATAACTTCTAGCTACCAACCGCTACGCGTCAGCTTTCATTTCGTGAATTGGATAGTTGCTACCCTTTACGAAGCGTAACGTCTCATATACATATGGTATACATCCAGTGAAAGCAGACTTCAGTCTGAATATTGCAAGATATTTTCAGCTATACTACATGATATTACTACCATAAAGGATTTGCATAATTAAGTTGTACGCTACGCTTCGTTACAATGTCACACACAGATATTATGAACAAAAACTGGCTCTAATTTACAGCTTTACGATCACAATCAGCCCTATGAAGCAGAAACAAATAAATGAGACAGTCAACCCTCATAATAATGAAAATATCTCATATATGTTCCACATACCACATTCCCATATTCCACTGGGAATTGGATACCACACCCCATTAACATTAAAATCAACATGAATTCTTATACAAATGCGATATAATTGGATTTTGTGCAATAATAATGTGTTAGCGAGTTTATGAAATCTGCTACCTACGTAAGTGGACTATCACGTATATTGTATTACGCACATATATGTATATTTATTTAAGCATTTAAATGAAGAGTTTATATTAAAAGTATTTTGTTTATCCCTCCATGGGATATTGCGTGAATATTTTGTACTGAATGTATAATGTGACCTCGATGTCAAATTAAGCATACTAAATTAGGCACAATTTCATGTAAAGTACAAGCTGTCTTGCGTGATATTTTATGGTCGGAATTTATACAGAGGTAAGTACTGGCTGAATGAGCTATCTGTAGGTATGTCCCGCTTATACACATAACGGGGCGGCGACGGCATCTTCAAGGTATTAGTACTTATCTTAGAAATCACTTCAGTTTTCATTAATACATGATTAAATTAGAATTTGACTGACAACATTTATAAGCCCTGTCAGTGGATGACGACGTAATACTTAAACGAAGAAGCTACACTTAACTTAGCCGACATCAAAGTCCGCGTCAAAGTTTTGGACTTAATTCCGCTCACGATGAATATAATATCATGTATACCTACGAAGTTAATTACCTTGGGCGTGAAAATTAGCCCTGCTAGTAAATGAGTTTCAGTAAATTTACGCATGCACGTGTTGTGGTTCATAAGAGGAGTCGATATTTGAGTGGATTGTTTGTGTCATTTACGATATTTTGATGATCGATCCCTTGTCCCTTGATGAAACTAGGACATCCCTTCCTACTACCTTTTAGCCATTACTTCTAATGTTAACATTGGAAATAATGGCTATCGGGGTATATAATATTTTAGTTATACATATTTTATTTGGTTATGGTAAAACGTGCTACGACATTTTCTCTACAAGTACATAAAGCGTACGTGAAAATATTATAACGGATGCTAGTTTAACGAAACACAACGGTTAAGTTCAGAATGCAATTATGTTTAATATGACATGGGATCCTTAAAATCGTTAGTAATGCAGCTCACATTCCCGAGGGCGCATTCGCAGATGCTAGTAGTAAAAAAGAATGTGCAGCTTCAGTTACGGTCTCTGCAAATTAGCTCGGTTTAGTGTTCAAGCGTGCAATACTTATGAGAACATTTTGAGAATTCTTTATTGCTCTCATGCAGTACACTGCAACAGTTTTATTTCACAGAAGAAGGTATGTTGGCTTATATCAAATTCTTGTTGGGCCTGGTTATTTAATGCTTTCTTGAAATCTCGCACGGGTTTTATTAACTGTCATAGATTAGGCAGAAAGCTTTTGAATGTTTGCAAGCAGCGTTGTAGGCGTTGGATAACAATAGCTTTTTGGTTATATTGGTGTGTGATTTAAGCCTAACCTTTCCCAGCTGAAGTATTTTTAGGGAGTTATTAATAAGCCGTAACCACTTACATAAGAGTTGCTGATCGCAAGAGTTTGCGAAGTACTTAAACTTTGTTTCAGACGAAGAAATACTTGTCTAAGGATTCTTTTATAAGCAACAAATCAAAAGTATCTAATATTTATTAACGTTACCGTCATATTTATCAATTAACGCTTCACAGAGTAGTGTTGATATGTATTTTATCAGTAGCGCTATCCGAATACACAAGTTCGTTTTTCGGAACTTATTTTAGTTTTTATATTTGATGTCACCGTGATAGTATCTTTAGCAACGTGTTCATTATTGTGATTCACGAGACAAAAGTAATATTATTGAGTCACAAAATAATAGATAATTTCCCGATACCTATACTTGGGGGACTGAGTGAAGCGTAGGTAGTGATAAAACAGACACGAGTCAATGGTTGTAATGACCTCGCGCCGGTGCTCTCCTCCGGGATCACGTTTTGATCCAATCTTATTTTTACTATCCATAAATTATATTAGATACCACATCTTGTGCTTATGCGGAGTAATTGTTTGCAGATGGTCACGCTATTATTATGATGTGATTTAGGTCGCCAGACGATATCAATAATAAATTATTGCATTTGATCGAGGTGTGAAAACGTGTGTCTATCGCTATCTAGAAAAATGCTCTAGGTTTTATAAATAAAGAAAGTGAAATGTCTAGTTATTAAAGGAATCTAGTGTGTATAGATTAGGTGTTGTGATAATGGAAAGTAGAGTGCGCTAACTGTTTTAACATATAATACATATACAGGGTGATGGGTCATTCGACCAATTCCTTGAAAGAGGTTATATTTGAGGTCATTCGCACCAATTTTATCGATTTCAAGTGATATTTCAAAAGTACATATTAATCCGTTATTTATTTACAGTCTCTCGTACCAATGGACAAATGGCGATCGTACTTATCTATTAATCCGCAAAATTACTAGTATGCGTGTTTGTCACTGTCTGGGTTAGATAGGTTGCAGGATCGCGGGCAGCGAATGGATGCGGGTGGCTCAGGATCGGACCATGTGGAGAGCCTTGGGGGAGGCCTATGTCCAGCAGTGGACGTTTTTCGTCTGATATGATGATGATGATGATACCGAAAGCAGTTGTTCTGTTAAAAAGATACATCTGTCAAACTTGGTAAACTGTTTTATGGACATGGCAATGGACTAGTAACGGCTTCACGGAAAAAGTCTTAAATACAGGAGGGTTAATGCCAGGATGTTGATCATGGTTACCAGTCATAAAAATAGCAGTTTGTTTTAGAAACTGGTATTAACCTAATGTTTTATATTATTACTAGAGGAGGACCGCAACTACCTACACATTGCTTCTTAATTTAACCGTTTTTGCCCGATCCCCGAGTAAATTTCGGGCAATCCCTTCTCAGTGCATCTCTATGGTACTAAAGATACATGCCAAATTTCAGCTTTTTGCGCCTAATAGTTTAAGCTGTGCGCTGTCTGTCAGTCAGTAATTAAGAATTTTATGTATTCAGATTCATTTAGATTAATATAAATGAATACGCTTCGATTTCAGTATTCTGATAATTAAACACTTTATATTTATTACTTACTTCCAAGTTTTTATAACCGCTAATTAAATAATAAAACGTTTTATTTCAAGCAGTCAATTGTTAAATGCAATTACATTTGATTAGCGTACTATAATGCTCTACACTTAATATTAAAGCCCTCGTTGCATTAAGAATGCTTGCGTATTAAGAATGAACAGTTAATTTTTAATTTGTTTACAATCGTTTCCTAAATAGAATTGACGCAAATACAGGTTAAGTCAGTACGAATTAAGAAAATGTGGGTGTGTAATACACCTCTGCCTACCCCTTCGGGGATAAAAGGCGGGAAGTTATGTTATGTTATGAATTAAGAGAACCGTAAATTACAAGGGCATGGTTCTTTGTTTAGTCTCAATTAACTCAGTTGTTACTAATTAGTCTCGCCAATTCTGTATTTTTAGATAATTAGTTTTAACGGAAACAGACTTCAAACCACTGATTTGGCTCTGAGATAATGCTCATTAATTTAGAGTCACGGGTAGGCAACAAAGACTAGTACAGGTAAACATAACAAATGACGTGCACCATAGTACAGAATAAAGCTCTACCAAACTAACTGTATTGAATTAAAATTGGCTTATTAAGAGAAAAAGCTATTATGTATTTGAAAATTAACCAACAATCTTAACATACTATTGTGAAGTTCTACGTGGAAGTAACATTTAAAATTCCCAATACTTCTTGTATCCCATCTGGGCGAACAATCGATTGCTTGAAAAACTTTTAAGTGAAAGAGCAATGTTCCGATGGATAAGTTGCCGAGTACGGTTTGCCATTGAACGATTTCCTACATTGCCAGCGAACCCTGCAGTTTGGTAAAAGATTGCCCAAAACAAACACTATACTCTGCTCTACTTTACGGCTCGGCGGATAACATTTTCATGTAATTGAAAGCTCTTATTGAAAACCGGTTTGATTTGTATTCTCTAAAGTAATAAAATAGTAATTTACTCAGACAGTTCTTTTGAACAAAATGTACATTGGCAGTTGCTGTTACGAATCTCTCATCGACTATTTAAATTACGATGAAGTATTCTTGACCTAATAAATTACAAATAAAGAAGTGGCGTTACGTGTTATGACAGATATAAACACAAGTGTAGAACAACATCACAAATTGTAAACACATTATTCATAACTAGTCCGTTATGAAGTCAATCTGTCAAAATAATAGATGTTATTGCTACGGTTTTTAATTTTCATCGCTAATTGGATTTTAGACTAAACTTTGAATTGAATTAAAGAGTTGTACGGTAGAGCTTTATATAAAAGTTGAGTTGAGCTTTACTCAAATATGCTCTACGTTTTACAATGCTAAGTGATTAAGCGGGTTATTCTTAAGAAATTTTGTGATATTAATATTCCGGTAGTACAATTAACGTTTAGCTTTAGAAGTACTTAAATATAACCGTGAACGAACGTCGCCATATGGCCTCAAGAAATTATTGTAATTGGCAACAGGCTTTCGGTTGTGAATTTATTCGTTTCATTGCTACGAAACCCTTGCGACAACACAAGTAATAAAAGGTTTTTTGGTTAATTAGGGTGTACTTTAGACCGCGTTGGGTGCAGGTTGGTGAAAACGTTCGGTGATACGTTAAGGTAAATTGGCGGTTTGCGTTAATTCCCGTGACCCGTGAATAAATCATGCACCGCAGGGGTATAAAGTTAATATGACTAATTAACTAGCCAGATACAAGCAGTTATGGTGTACTAGAGAGCAATTTATTTATTTAGGTATATCAATATTTTATGGAGCTAAATGGCTTAATATAAAACTGTAGAGTGGATCACTCAATGCTCAGATCAGGATAACTGAGCCGTAAAATTGAATTCTAACATTAATCTATTGCTTTAGTACAGGCAAAGAAATTATTTGTTTAAAAAATACTAATGTATGTGTAGTATTGTTATAGCAGCTCTATCATTCAATAACTAATCTATAAACATGAAGATCATCTATGCATGTATTTTAGACTGCTTAGTTCGAAAATCTGGTCATTCCATACGGGGTCGGCTTCCTGACAAGTTTCACCATTATGCTACGAGTGAAATTACGAAGTGAATTTCACAAGCCAGAATTATTAAAATTTCTTGTTATGAGGGGTGAAATGTGAATATAATTATGTCGGGTAGGGAATGAAAGGACGATGGCAATAACCACAGACTTTGTCAGAAACGCAATTAATCTTCTTAATTGGGAAAAATTCTGATTTTGTTTGTGAATAATCTTCATACCGACACCCTAAAATACATTTTAACAATGTGAAATCGTGTCAAGTTGTCATATTGTAACATCGATGCGATCTAATATTTTCCCTAGAATTGTAACAGTCCCAGAATTAAGTACCAACGCGTTGTTTCAAGCTTTAATACATAATTGAGATAAAAATTTGCGCGCTCGCAAAAGTTATGATTGATGGTCTAAATATTGTTATAATTATGTAATATTCTCTATACATATCCCTTTGTAATAAATTTATTCTGAATACACTAAAATATTGTCATTCGCAAATGTACTTTGTATATCGGTTCGAGTATTAATCTAATTTATCAGTTTGATAAAATCCGTTCATCAGGTTTTTGCTCTATATCTGTTTTATCGTCATGAAACTTTTATTATGCTATTTATGATGGGTATTATTAATATCTAATACTGTTTATTTTGTCAGTTTTGGTATTATTTACAGTCAATATCTAGTCAGTAGGTACACAACTGTAAACTAACTACAAATCATAGCAAACAAAACTAAGTAGACATTAGGTAAGAAGTTTTTTTAAGTTAAGATATTTTAGCTAAGGACAAGGTAGAAAATAAACAGGTTAATAAGTAGGATTATCTTGTCTACGCAAGGTCTACGATTAGAAAAAAATAAAATGATCATAATATATTACCTATGGCGTATAGCGTCTTCATGTACCCGAACACGCCTTGTCGGTTTCATTTTCACCTAAACATTTTATGCCAATGAATAATGTTATTTGTGTATAACTATTTATTTATGAAATGATTGGTATTTTTTGTTGTTTGCTCTGACAGTTCAATGCTCATGTGTAATGAAAATAAATATATGACACCAAAGCGTAGTGGTGTGGGATCATGTATGATTCAGCTTTAAAAAGTCGCGTATGTATTGTGTTTGTACCTATCAATAGACATGTTTCAGCTGTATGTTAATATGTAGAGTAACAAAACTGTCATGAAGAGACATGTCATGACATTCTTAATGCTAACTGCATATCGCACCTATTCAATACAAGCATTTATTTTTATTTATTGTAATCGAAGTCAAAGATAAGCCAATATAAATTGAAAAGCCACCGGCTATGAATAAAGTTTAATTATGGTTTCCCGGGGTAGTGTAACTTTATTTGGGAAGCTTAATAACATTTCAATTGTTATGAATATCAATTTGGCACATTCGCGGCGGCGCACTGTCGCTTGCCACCGTCATATATTTTAATCACGTAATGTAATGCGAAAAATCTGTTCGACTAATGCTACCTACGTTTAATGGTAAACTATCGATCCAAATACAGAAGGATACTCCGAACGCCATTAAAATCGAAGTCATCGTCAGCAATTATGTACAAAGGCACAAAGCACAATACGATATCGAACAGACATGCTATTTATTTAATTTTATAATCGACCCATTTAGTCTAGACAATCGACACAACCGTCTCGCTAAAGGAATGTCGTGCAAAAATCGAAACAAACAGGCATTAGTTACGTACCTTAAAATTCACAGCCAATCTAAACAACTGAAAACTGACATCCATAAATATTTACATTCCGGTAGACGTGAGACGTGTAATAGCGTGCGTTACGGTGTCGGAGCTATAGACGGTGGTGTGGTGGAGGCGGCGCGGCGCGGTGGCGGTGACGGCGGCGGCGGCCGGCGAGCTCGCGGCACGTGGTGAGGGACGCTGCGGGGCCGGCATAATACCGCCAGGAGCGCGGCGCGGGAGCGCGGCCGGGGCGCGCGACGACGAGGCGCGGGACGCGGACGCCGACTGACGCGCCGCCGCCGCCATCGCCGCCGCCATCGCCGCCGCCGCCGCCTCCCGCACTCCACTAATTCTAATTGTTGCCCACCTCTGACGATCCAGGTCATCGTACCTGCATATCAATTCTTTCCTAAACGAAAAACCCGGTTTACCTTTGCATATTTAATATTGTGATTCAATTCATACCGAGATTACCTACCTACAGTTTCATAAAAAGTTACTAGCGAATAACTTAGTCGGCCAGATTTTTTATTTAAAAGTAAGAGTCCTCCCACGAATTAGATACGAGAAGTTATTTTTACGTCCTTCTAAGTGCGGTGCTGTATAAATTACATACAAATATAAACAATCGCGTATTATATTACAAGGTTCGACTGTCTAAGGTCTAAAAAATGTGTTAATAGAAAAAGGGTAGACTCATGGGACTAACTTCCCATTCGTGCGCGCGTTAAAATCTGTCTCTTTCGTTGCGTAGCAGTCGCTGAAAACACATTAGAAAGGATTACTATGTCGAAATAATGACTTATAGGAGATAGCGATCGACAGTGGACTTATAAATAAATTATTCGTCATGATCATTCTGCTGGTCCAAAATTAAGCCATAATAACGACAGTAATAATTCCTAGTCAAATAATGTTATAGCCGTATGTTTCCGGCTCTGCTCCACAGTCACAGTTATAACGATGAGTATTATTATCCGCCGTTATCCACTGTGTAAAACTACATTTATTATTAATTATGAATCAGAATTTTATTTTAACAGAGAAAAGATATCAATCCACCAGTTTGACGACGGGTTCAGGGGTATCATTCAATAAAACTATATCACAGGGTAGTGCATTATTTTTCGTGTCGCGATGTTTTTTTTGGATTCATTACAGGCGCCTGGTGTCGACGCCCGCGCCGCGGCCTGTGAGAGACGAGCGACCGCCGCCTCGGTCCGCATCCCCAGTGATCCGTCATCTCAACGTATTTACGCTACTTCAGCTTGTCAACAATCTTCTAAAGTAAGCGCAATTGAATAAAAGTGCTGAAAGCCACACTCTAATTTGATTCAGATTAAAATTAACTGACTCTACATTAATGTTTCCGACGTTTTCAAGAAGAATCCCATCATGAAGATCAAGATTTGTGTCATGTAGCATCGAAATGTATTACATAGCTCTAAGTATAAAAGTAATTGAAAACCGACGATCCGTGACATTAGGGATAAAATAATATTGAGATTACTAAATAAGCCCATTTCACCGGTCAGCTGGCAACATTTACGCAAGATTATCTTGTAAATCTCGAACAATCTGAAGATTGTCCTTTTAGCGAATACTATACGATATTACTGTCGTAATATTAAACAACAAAGCGCCTTGACCTAAGAACATGGGAGTGAATAAATTTATCCATTATTACAAGAAATACGTGTCTATTCCACGTTACGGTATATCTATGAGATTGCTTTTCTCGAATAAACAAACGTATAAATAAAAAACAACCCATTACCAAACAACAGAATACCAAACAACATTAGGTTTATCTAAGTTTGTTTCATGATTTTGCATCCAATGTAAAAAAGGCCAACGTAAAAGAAGGTTCATAACGAAGTAGATGATAACATCGATATATTGTAGGTACTCACAATGTCTCACTTATGGAGATTCAATTTTACGCCAGATTTCCCTAAAGCGAATTTAGATTCATTTCGTGCCTTTTATTACAGCCTTGTTTTAACTTTCTTTTACAGGTTTTGTTGGTTAAGGTCGTCAAAAGTTATATCGGTACACAATAAAGACGCTCGCCGACAAAATCATTTTAATGATCTCTTCGTCATCTCGATTTTCTAGACACATCTTATTGTTAATAAGGTTGAATTAACTCATACAATAAAAACATTTTGAGGTTATAGCAAAAAACTAATTGCGGTTGTAAAAATTTAACGGTGATGAACCTAAACGATCATTGATCCGCAGGTGGTCTGAATTATATCGTCTTTGTTCAAGGACGTTCCGGTTCTGACTCATTACAGCAAATCAAAGCGTAGGTACACCTATTACTATTCTCAAATCACCTATTTTACGACAAGATCATTTCAAAGTTAAACTCGATTTTAGTACATAATGTTCCAAACTTTTACGCAATCTATCGGTCACAGATTGTGTTAGAAGTAGTAACGATGTGTTTAATGTCAGCTATAATGTGATTATCGAAACTCCGTTCAGCTATCTACAGGTCATATCTGTCGACTTTGTTCTCTTTTGTGTGACTATAATACGAGGGCAGAGCCTTTATGAAATATTCAATATAATATTTGATATAATTTTATAACATAATTGATATAGCTTTGAATATTTAACTTATTTTGCAAAGCTTAAGGATAAAATTTATTGAAATAACAAATACAATAAGTCGGCGGTCTAAAACTCGTATTAATATATTACCTATACACTTTATTTTTACGCGTTGGTAAACTATATATAGCAAACCATGTACAAAACGCATAATATTATGCAGATTACGCCATTCAATATTTATAACAACAGCCGTTGTGATAAAAAGATTATTTAATACCAGCAATAATCGTTGTAAGATTTTTATAGCTTATATTGTTTTTGTACGTAAACTAAAAGTAAAACCATTTAAAGTCGTTTAGTAATAACTATAAAATGCGATGGTGTATTTAGAGTTTGCATTGAAGTGGTACTAATTTACGGCGTGTATTTGTAAACAGTGAGGCAAACATGAGTGATTTGCTTACATTAACGCTTACGCGCGTGTGGCGTATCAGTTACCTGTTAGTAAAAGTTACATGTACTCGGTGCTGCATTACCGCTCATAATCCCCTACACTCGTAAAGCTTGATTGTGATACATTTTGTGAGTAATGACACGTGGACACTATTTATTTATTGCTTTTGAGTACAACTGTCTGTTATGCTGAATTGGAATTGGATGGAGCATCCTGGTAGAGCGCTACTACGAGTAACTATGGTACATAAAGTTACTAGTCCTAGTTTGATGGACACGGTATCGCTTTTGCCTTAAAGACTGAAGTGTAATAACATGTTATATTTATATTATCTTAAATTAGAGGCAAAAAATATGTAGATCATACCAATAGATGATTAGGTAACAATTACGTTCTTTTTAATTTAATAAGTTGCAAAATTGTATCATATGAGTCTGAGTTTTAGGGCCTTTACCTATGCTATGAAACTCTGAAAAAAAATTATTAAGTGCAAAGGGTTGAGATTGAAATTAGCTAGTTAAAGTAGTAGAGCCTTGTTGTTTTGCATGAACGGGCCAGTTCAACCGGAGAAGTACTATCCTCTTTCTGAATATCGACTTAAATAACAGTATCTTTACTGTTACGTTTTGTACGGTGAGTGAGAGTGCCAGAGGCCCTATCCTTTTTTGCTCCTCCGTCATCCAGCTCCTCCTCTATTCCTTTTCCCAATCCCATCCCAAAGAGCAGCAAAGCACTTTTGATTCCTCGGGTTTTGCTTGTATCCATGGACGGCGGCAATCGCTTGCCATCAGGCGATCATAAAAGAATCATAATCATTGGGATGTAATAACATCCCAATAATAACAGATCAGTAACTCGATCATTGGGCTCTCACTCGATAATTAAGGTTATATAAAAGCTAATGCTTTATATTACGTAAATATAAGTATTATAAATATTAATAAAGGTAATCCATCTATAAGAGTCATGAAAATCTTATGGCCCTACGTGTTCACAAAGATACTTTATATGGAAGGACAATGTCATTGAACGTATCATCGTGATCGCAGTTTACTAGTTATTAAGCAGCTTATCCATCATTATTAAGAGGCCAACTATAAATAAGATAATTATGAGTGTTATACTCGAAGGCTGAAACAAGTTATGCTTTTAATATCCTAATACGTTATTGATATGGCACTTTTATGATAAACTGAAGATTATATGAGGTATATGACACTGGGTATCAATAATCACAAAATGCGAGGTTTGTGAGGATGCATGGATGATTGGTTTTGAAACAACTATACGGCCTCCACGGGCTACTGCTCCACCATGATAATGCGCCCGCCCACACCACAATCAAAACGAGGGACTTCCTAGACAGCACACCGGTCAAACTCCTGGGTCACCGGGTTACAGCCCTGACCTGAGCACCGTGTGACTTCCTCTTCTCTTATTCCCAAAAATGAAAAATCAGCTCAATGGGATACAATTTTCGTCGTCAGATGATGCGCTCTCAACGTTCGAGCAGGCTGTAAACGAGGTGTCTGCGGCGGACTGGAAAAAGTGTTTCGAAAACTGGTTTAGACGCATGAAAATTTGTATAGAGGCTGGTGGAGAGTCCTTTGAAAAGATGTAATAAAAATATATTTACTTATAGAACATTTTTTTAGTGTCGCAATACTTTCTGAGTGACCTGGTATAGTCATCTACTTTATACATCAAATAGCACATTTGTCTCAATACTACAGAAACTAGAGACATGTAATTTGAAGAGAGGGTTGCTTTTATAACTGTCATAAAAGTACCATCTACTAAGAGGATTTTTTTTTAATATTCCACTTATTTTTTGTAAAAGTATAATTACGACGAAAGTCACTAGACATCATCTAAGGGTGCTATTTAAAGACAAGAAGTGTTTTCCTGATATAATTTCAATTATTCCTGATATAAAAAACGCGTTTCTAATATATCCTTGTATTTCAATCTGATTTTCTATCTATTCAATTCCATGAAAGAAATCAATTTCATAAATGTACATATATTATGCATATCGGTAAGCAGCCGATTAAGACAAATAAAATTATACACAGATATTTGATATTTGTTAAAAAATCAAATAAATACTGAACCCACATTTCTCATCTCAACATTTTATGATAGATGTAAAAATTCTATCAATATTCTCGAGATTGTGCACGGATTTGGAAACTCAGTACTTATTTGTAAAATTTATTTATTTAATTTATTTAGAGTGATGTTCGACTATCCGAATATCGGAAGATTGTTACTTCAAGTGTTAGAGCCAAATTGGTTATAGCATGAATGGGCGAAGATTGATTTAGCAGTTATAGTACTGTTACGAGCTGGGGTTCGTGATAAATTATATACACTATGCCACTTAAACTGAACTTTATTCACTAACACAAACACTAAGTATAACACTAGATACACACACTTAATTTTCACTTCACTAGTAAAACACACTATTCACACCACTAGAACAACACCACTAGAACAACACTAATAAAACACCACTAAACACTTCCGAATTACTTCCTTCGCTTGATCTTGATCGCTTCGCTATTCACTTGTTACTGTCCTGTCTCGCGCGCTCTCGCTCTATTTATACTGGCCGGATAACATCACTAGGCTTTTCGAGACGACTCACGATATTTCTGGAAACGTGTAAGGTGTTTCTAGAATTGCGTAAATGTTCTATTTACACCTACGCCATCTATTAGAGGATAGCTGAATTACCTTCAAACCACCGATACATTCAATCTCATGTAGTTCTCCCATTCACTGATAGATGGCGTTATTTTCAATTCGTAACACGGCCTCCCTCTTAAACGTGTTCGTCTCGAACATCGTTAGACCCATAGTAACGAGCCAACCGGTACACATGAACTATCTTCGGTGCACCTCGCGACCCCTTCTGGATTCGATAGGTGACGTCGTTCATCCTGGTAATTATACGATATGGCCCGTCCCATCTGGCTTGTAACTTAGGCGATTTGCCTTTGCTTCGTACTGGGCCATGAAGCCACACCAATGACCCCTTATCGAAGCCCTTGTTGTTCGCCCTCCGGTCGCAGCGAGTCCTCATCCTCCCAGACATCCACCGTCCCGACTCCCATGGAGCTCCTACATTGCACACCTTGAATGCACCTCTGCTACGAGTGGGTGGCCTCTTGACAGCCGCACAACTTGTGCATTTGCGGCACCAATCCTCGACGTCGTTCCGACAGTGGAGCCAATAAAACCGCTCTCGGACCTTAGTAAGCGTCTTCTTCACACCCATGTGACCTCCCGAAGCACCATTGTGATAGAGCCGCAGTACTTCCGGCACCTTAGTCTTGGGCACTACCATTTGCAGATGGCATTGGTTACCTCGAGCGTTTTCCCAATTGCGGCACAGAACTCCATCCTGGACAACCAAGCTTTCCCACTGTGCCCAATAACCTTTGGTGACAGGGCTCATTGCTGCGATATCACTCCATTTGGGCCTAGGAGCGCCTGATTTCTTCCATTCGAGAATCGGCTGTACGTCCTTGTCTTCTTGCTGGGCACTCTGCAGAGCTTCTTTCCATCTGTCGCTCAGATCCGTCTTCAACATTCTCACTAGCGCTGCCGGCTTCGCTTCCTGTCTTGCACAGTGTTTGCGTTGGTCGGGGTAAGACCTACACGTCAGAGCATCTGCGCTACGTTGCTCTTGCCGCCAGACAGGTACGTCAGGTGACCCCTTTGGTGGAGACAGGGTACCAACGTGCCGTTTACGCTTTGGGCAGCTCAAGCGGATATGGCCTCTTTCCCCGCAGTTGTAGCACCGTGGTGAAGAAACAACTTCCCTGATACGGTACATTCGATCCTCGTGACGTGCTGCTTCCACCTCCAGAGCGTAGGCTAAGGCTTCCTTGACGGCCTTGAAGTGCCTAAGTCTTACCGCTGCTCTAACCTCCAGGTCACGGATTCCATCGGTAAATACCTGGACGAGGTTCTCATCTATCAGCGCCGGCAACGACTGGTATGCCTTCCTGACCAGCCTTTCCACCTCCAGAGCCCACTGCTGCAGAGTTTCTCCGGTGCGTTGTGTCCTGTCCTTCAGCTGAGCACGATATACATGTTCGAGGTGCGCGTCTCCGTACCTCGCCTCCAACGCCTCCAGAAGCTTCTCGTAGGTGACGTCTTGCCCGAGCACCTCCAACACCGTCAAGGCCTGATCACGAAGACCCAAGGTTAGGGCGGTGAAGGCCTGTTCTTTGTTCCACCCATTCGTTCGCATAACGGCCTCAAACTGGACCTTGTATGCAGACCACGATGATGAGCCATCAAATGGTGGAACCTTAAACCAACGAGGCGAGGGCGCCACAGCTGCAGGTGTAACGTCGTTAGTCTCAAGCCCACGCAATTTCTTCTCCAATCTGGCAATACGGGTCTCGAGCTGGTCGTGTACACGCTTCTCAATGTCGCTGATACGGGCCTCGTGCTGCTGGAGTTCCTCCTTGACCGCCTTCAAGTCCTTCCCCACTGTGGCGCTGAGGTCCTTCATGAGCACCAGCTGTTCCTCCAGACGGTGGGCGTGCTCCTCCTTGTCGCGCGGCAGCTGCTCCTCTAGGCGGCGCGCGTGCTCCTCTTGACGGCGAGCCTGCTCCTGTAGACGGCGGTCCTGCTCCTCCTTGTCGCGCTGTAGCTGTTCCTCCAGGCGGCGAGCCTGCTCCTCCTGACGGCGGGCCTGCTCCTCTTGACGGCGAGCCCGCTCCTCCTTGTTGCGCTGTAGCTGTTCCTCCAGGCGGCGCGCGTGCTCCTCTTGACGGCGAGCCCGCTCCTCCTTGTTGCGCTGTAGCTGTTCCTCCATGCGGCGCGCGTGCTCCTGCATGAACGCCATCAGAGCCGCGATGTCGGGCACCGCCACGGAGAGTGCGCTTGCAGGCTCCACTGCAGCCGCGGAGTCGCCTGGTCCACCAGACGATGGAGAAGGAACGTCTCCGAAGCGTCTCTGGTCCAGGTCTTGCTGGCGCTGGTTCCTAGTACGAACTCCTTCAGTTTCTTCTTTCGGCATAACCGGCATAATTTATCCCTTTCTTCTGACACCAATTTGTTACGAGCTGGGGTTCGTGATAAATTATATACACTATGCCACTTAAACTGAACTTTATTCACTAACACAAACACTAAGTATAACACTAGATACACACACTTAATTTTCACTTCACTAGTAAAACACACTATTCACACCACTAGAACAACACCACTAGAACAACACTAATAAAACACCACTAAACACTTCCGAATTACTTCCTTCGCTTGATCTTGATCGCTTCGCTATTCACTTGTTACTGTCCTGTCTCGCGCGCTCTCGCTCTATTTATACTGGCCGGATAACATCACTAGGCTTTTCGAGACGACTCACGATATTTCTGGAAACGTGTAAGGTGTTTCTAGAATTGCGTAAATGTTCTATTTACACCTACGCCATCTATTAGAGGATAGCTGAATTACCTTCAAACCACCGATACATTCAATCTCATGTAGTTCTCCCATTCACTGATAGATGGCGTTATTTTCAATTCGTAACAGTACATACTGTTACGTTAAAGCGTCGGTGACTTATGCCTTAGAATGACTATACTAGCATTACAAATCAGTCATTATACTTTTAAGAGGGAGGACAATAAGAGGTTGGGGAAGGTGTCGCGTTTTTCTTCCTTCCGCTTGAGTTGCCAACGCGCGAGTACATATGCAACGTCTGGTAACACTATTAATGGAACGATTAGCTTGGCACACGACGTTACTATAAAAACGTTCACCGCCCGTACCATAACTAATATTCAGAAATTAATATCTCACATCTTCTAAATTGACCTTAATTTCATTTTTAAGTCTTGTATGTATTTTATATTTTAATTTTAAGATTTAGTATAAATGGTGTTTTTAATAATGTACTATAAGATTTAGGTGAATCAATAGGTATATACACATCAAAAATTTCTAAAAAAATATATTTCATCCTGTGTTGACCAACCACAGCACTACAAGCAGAATGCATTTAAAACCATAACCAGCATCTAACTTAAGTGTCTGAAGGTTAAAAATGCATCCGTTTAAATTACATGACCGGGTACAGGCGACACGTGCTGAATTGTATACCAAGTGACAGCTTAAGGTTAAACACATACGTCCAATACATAATAAGTCATAAAGTCCATGATAAAAAGGCTAAAGTAAACTAGGCTATCTTAATACATGTTATATCTACAGTAACATAATCTAGAGAAATCTTCCTTGTAGATAGGTATATAAAAGAAGCTGAGGATTTAACGCATGGCATTACCAAATTAGGCATATTTTTCTGTGTGTAGTGTGAGGCCAATTCTAGTATCGACGTTTATAGATCGACCTGTGTCAAGATGTTTGTCTTGAGACAAGAACCTGACGGCTTTGCATTACTTCACAAAACAACAAGCGGTTACCCATGCAAACGGTGACTACGGTTCACGTTACTTTACTTTCCTGATCTGTTTCGAACGTCAAGTAAAGACACGGTATAAGCGCTATACTAGTTATTATTGTAGCAATCGATTATTGCAGAGTGAGTCCACCACTCATTGGCTCACTTCAAAACATTTAACTCCAACATAGTACTTACACTTTCAGAGCTTATTTCCACTTACAGGCATGCAATAATACTGTACTGTGAAGGCAAGTAATAAAAACGCTCGGTATTCCAGAGATATTTCCATTACCATCACCTGTAAGGTGCCCACTATTTGAGCCTTTAAAAAAAGGCTTAAATTGTACCATATTATAACGATAATGAGACTGATAATCATAACTACTACTAAGTACTACTTGTGCAATCAAATTTGATATTACATGCTCGTAATGAAGTACTATTATATCCATACTACCATATACACCATAACCCATTAAACTAATACGAACAATAAAAAGTACACTTCTTTAATGTGGGATGTGGATGTTTGTTAGCCGTTGCTCACATTAAACAAGTTTTGAGAGTAATAACAACTATGATTTTATGTCGGACATTAAATGCGACCTATATTAATTAACAGAGTAGCCCTTCAAACGCGACAGTGGCGCTCCTACACAATAGTGAACTGAAACCGAATTATACGAAAAAGCATAAGTCGGCTCAAAGGCCAGACTAAGTGAGTACTTGACTCACTACGAAGAATTTGCCGACTTTGCCAACTTCGCCAGTAATAAATAAACAGACTCGAAAAGGGGTAAGCACCTACTTTACTACATTGTATACCTGCTTTTACATCTGAATATCTTGAGGTTTTTATTGTTCAGTACGGCTGTATCTTTTATAAATTTTAGAGAACTCGCCGAAACAGCTGCACGCTCGTTTATTTATGTAACAGTATGTTTAACAACCACAGATTCGTGAATTATGCCTTGACTGTGGCGATTGACCTATAGATGGAATCAAGGTAAGTTTTAGAGTATACACTTTAATTTAAATGCTAGTTTCCACTCGTGGCTTCCCTTGCGTGACCACTACAGACACGCAGCACTATTCATATAATTATATATTACTTCGTTACCTATTTGTCAGTGTTTTACAACGGACCTAAAAGCTTGAGGCTTTAAAGTTGAAGGGTGCGTTTACATTCATTCGAAACACATGGAATATATCTTAATATATAAAATCCTTGCGTTACTGACTGACTGACAGACACGCTACAGCCGAAGCTATTGGGCGCAGGAAGCTGAAATTTGGCAGGTAAGTTCCTTGGGGACCGTAGGGGTGCACTAAGAAGGGATTTCCCGAAATTCCCACGGGTTTGGGAAAAACGAGAAATTCGAAAATATGTGCGTGCGAAGCCGCTGGCGTCGACTAGTTTTATATAAAGACATACTCTTGTTTACTGCTGCGGTCTTTGTATAATTTTGTAAAATATCACAAACATTACCGCTGACATATTATATCAAGATCTTAACAATTTCACTGGTGAGATCAAATCCTAAACATACACATTCTTGCGAAAATATTTCGATTCACATTTTAAGTTATTTAAATATTTCGTAGACCGCTACGACGCGCGTAGCCTCTACGACGACGTAGAGGCCCCGTAAGCCACACATCGGTGTAGGAATAAAAATGGACAAAGAAATATATTATACCATTTAATTTACATCAAGATCAGTGTGACTGTAACATATTGGCTGATATTCCGACCGTGCATGTTGTTATAACCTTCCAAATTTCCTTGTGGGGGAGGAGTCGGTTTTTACATTAGACGCAACATCAGTGTTACTAACTGTGAGTTCCCAGTAACCCAGACAGTTGAACAGATGTGGCTAAAAACAAAGGTCAATCAAAACAAAATAATTATTGGAACAGCCTATCGTCCTCCTTGGCTTAACGTGGAAGTATTTTTGAACGCCCTTGCTGATACAATATCGTCTTTTCAGGAATATGACTATATTATTGTACTAGGCGACTTTAATATCAATGTGTTAAATATCTCAGACTCTAAAACATACCTATTAAACATTTTTTTAAGTTGTACCGGTACGCGGCAAGTAGTGTCTAGCCCTACTCACTTTACTGATTGTAGTCAAACCTTGATTGATATCATTTGTACAAACGCTCATGTTCGCAATGTGTGTACGGACTCTGTTGGAATACTGAACGGTCATGATCCTGTCTTTTGTGAGTTCTCTTTTCGTAAGCCTAAATTTATACCCAAAGTTATGTTCTACAGACCTCTAAAAGATATTAATACTGAACAATTTGACCTCGATGCTAACAGCATCCGTTGGGATATTATACAGAGATCTGTAGACGTTGACGATATAGTTGTAGACTACACCACTGCAGTTAAATGTCTCTTTGATTGTCATGCACCTATAAAGACGAGAGTAATTAAGGAACTGCCAGCGCCGTGGATTACTGACACTATTAGAGACATGATGCGCTTACGAGATGCTGCCCTTTGTAGAGCTCGTCGTACCATGACCGATACACATAGACGATACTATAAGGACCTAAAAAATATTGTTGATACAGCGATTGATAGGGAAAAGGAAACGTATTTTAGACTGCACATTAATTGCGAAATTCATAATCCAAAAGTTCTGTGGAAAAATATTAAATCTAAGCTCATACCAAGCAAAAATACTGATATACCTCTAAACCTTAGTGACCCAGATATAATAAATCAGCATTTTCTCAATGTGCCTGGCAATAAAAGCACCACAATATCAATGCTAAGTTATTTTGAATTTAATAGATTTGGCAATAATACTTTCAGTTTAAGTCCTGTCGACGGGGTAGAGGTATTGAAGGTTGTAAAGGACCTAACATCAAACGCAATAGGTATTGATGGCATATCACTTGATATGATGAATATGTTGATCCCTTATACGCTTGAGACCTTGGTGTTAATAGTTAATAGGTCTATATTGTCTTCGAAATATCCTACATCATGGAAAACTGCAGTAGTTAAACCTATTCCCAAGACTCAGAACGTCGCAGAGTTGAAAGAGTTACGACCGGTCAGTATTTTACCATGTCCATCCAAAATTCTGGAAAAGGTTGTCAGTATTCAACTATATAGTTACCTTGAGAATAATCATATTCTACCAGATCTTCAATCGGGCTTTAGAAAGAACCGCGGCACTGTTACGGCTTTACTGGACGTTACAGATAACATATTATCTGCACAGGATGAAGGAAAGTGTACATTATTAGTGCTATTAGATTTTTCAAGAGCGTTTGACTGTTTAAATATTTCATTGCTGCTTTCAAAATTATCTTATTATGGCTTTGATGCTAAAACAGTTAGGTGGTTTGAATCGTATTTAACAAATCGGTTACAAACCGTTGAGATACGTAACATCGATGGATCTGCATCAAGATCTAAACTCAGCGTATTGGAGCGCGGAGTCCCGCAGGGCTCAATTTTGGGCCCACTTTTATTTATACTATTTAGTGCTGATATAGTATCTGTTATTAAACACTGCAAATTTCATATATACGCAGATGATGTGCAAGTCTTTTTTTCCTTTAAGCCTCACGAGGTGAAAAGTGCAGTGGATAGAATTAACGAGGACTTATCATGTATTTATGATTGGGCTGATAATAATTCATTAATGCTTAACGAACACAAGACTAAGTTTATAGTATTTGGAACTAAAAATCAACTAAATTCAATCAATGGTGTGCAATTAAAAGTTAAAATTAATGATGTTCTCATAGAACGTGTGCATGAGGCTCGCAATCTGGGTTTATTGATGGATGAGCAGCTGCGCTTTGAGCGGCATATATCGGGAATAGTCCAAAATTGTTTCTATAGACTCAAAGTACTTTATAAGATTCGTCCCCACCTTAGCACTGCTCTACGCTTACAATTGACGGATTCCCTTGTTTTGGCCAAGCTAAATTATATGGATGTAGTTTACGGTCCCAGACTCCTGGCCAGAACGAATAATCTAGTTTAAAAAGTACAAAATGCGTGCGCGCGATACTGTTTTAATATACCACCCCGCAGTCACGTCACTCCCTTTCTCAGACAAAATAACATTCTTAAAATGAAGTACAGAAGGGACCTTCATTTAGCCACGCTTTTGTTTGGTATCATTAAAACTAGAAAACCACTTTATTTGTACGCTAAACTAAAATGGGCCGAAGAAAATAGAAGGTATCCCGTTAGAACGATATGTGCAGCGCTACAAATTCCTCGGCATAAGACTACTGCTTTCAGAGGTGGCTTTAGGTACAGTGCCACCAAATGCTGGAACAACTTGCCCCCACCGCTGCGAACCTGGAGCAACGTCAAGAATTTTAAATCAAAACTCAAAATAAGTTTGTTTCATCAACAGAGCAATTAATGATTTTAATGTATGCATGTATGTTAAGGCACTACATTTAATATATATATATATTCCATTTTCTTGCAGTTTGAAATGTATTATTTTCATATATATATATTTACAGTATTTATACATAAATAAATATATGTATGCTTGTATAGTATTATCATGTACGTATATTTATTAAATAGTATGATATTAAGTAACTAAAACCAAAATAGCATTAGTTTAATACGTCTCTGCTCAACCATTAAAAAAAACAAAATTCCATTAGAAACTCAAAAAAGGGCTTCAGCTGAAAATCAGCGCTGTTATCACTAGCGGGTAGCGGCATATGCTGAGCTGTGGCCTTTTGGATGCATTTTGGGTACCGCAAATGATAATAGTGTATTATCATATCAACACATTTTATGCTTGTACCAACCTATTTGTGATACTCACTATGAATCCAATAAATGTATTTTCTTTCTTTCTTTTTCTTTCAAATATATCGTAGCACGCATAATCGGGGTTCATGTTTACCCAAATTTCCTGGGCTTTATGTTGCTTCTATTTTATTGATATTTTTATCCTTCGACGACTATTTAATTGTTAACCCTATTGTTATTGTAATTTGAATAAGGGATATTCCGTACTTGCTATTCCTTGACTGTATCATTCTTCCCGCACTATATTAGTACACTAGAGTCCTCTAGTGTACTAATATACATATATGCCAGCAGCTACGCCTGCAATTTTTTTATAATTTACCCGTTTTGGCCGATCCCGTGGGAATTTCAGGGAAATCCCTTCTTAGTGCACCCCTACGGTCCCCAAGGAACATACATGCCAAATTTCAGCTTCCTGCGTCCAATAGTTTCGGCTGTAGCGTGTCTGTCAGTCAGTCAGTAACGCAAGGATTTTATATATTAAGATATTGCGTATAGGACGTGTGTATTTCAAGCTTCCTTACTATCAGGACAGTGTATCTAGCCGGTGATGCTATTTACTGCGTTTCTTAGTATACCGATGTTCGGTTGATAAAACATATTTCTAAAACTAATATAGGATGATTATTATTTTCAAAATATTTACGATTTTTTTAAGTAACTATGCAGGGTAATTAAAACATCAATACTGAGGTTCTTAACCCATTAACCAATATCAAGAATCGTAAATAAAGTAGTAAAAATAAACGTATACACATTAAATATTAATATACATTTTACATTCGTAAAGTACGTCGCTGCGGTGGGAGTTGAACCTGTGATCTCACCAGTCCCCATGTCGACGCTTTATTAATTAGGCTACTCAAGTCGTATGTCATAAGATGAATTATTATAATACAAGCGCCTCATCGTCATTTACAGCATTGTTGAAGAACTATGCGGTCAGCTCGGATCTCTATAGAATGTTATACAATGCTTAAATATGAGCGCTGACTTAATATACTACTCGTGGTATAATATAAGCATTTCTCATGCTGTGAGATGAGACTTTGGTGGCTTTCTTGGGAATTGTAACAGTTTGTTGAATCTGCAGGTTAGAGTTCAACCTCATAAACGACTTCTTAAAATTTATAGTTTACCTGAGCATGAAATATTTCTAAAATACATATTTGAATAGACGATATTTTTGTATTACGGTAGACCATGAAATACGTTTTGATACTTTTCGTTCTCCTAAATATTCGTATCTGCGTTTACGTACATTTTGGCGACAGGATGACTGCTGCCGAGTAAGCAACAAATGTGAGAGCTTTTACGTGCACTAGTGGAATGTCCTCAAAGGTTTCCGAGGATGCTTTCAGTGCATTCTACTGGCGGACTGCAAACGAACTCACAAAGACCTGTCACTTGTCACGCGCTCGGGTACACTCCTCACACGTACTTAATACGTACGATCATGGACAGAGTAGACACGCCGAGCCATATAACAGTAAAGAGACGTGGTAACATTGAGTCTTACACAAGATCATACTAAAAAAATATTAACTAATAACTAACTTCATGTAGAGTAATGGCATACATGAAAACGATGCAATTTATTGAAATTTATGATAATTTAATCAATTCAGAAAAATAAAATTTAAAAGTTCAACCTTTGACCTAATCAATCATGTCGTTTTTATCTCGCAGGTAGATATTTGCGAGATCACTAGATAGTGACTGTTAGTGACATCATACAATACCCGGCTACACCGGTCGATAGCGAGCGCTCTTAGGGTAACTCGCTGCAGCCACCGTTTTATACGTTTGAATACTTCGAAAAACATTGTTAAGAGGGATATTTAGATTTGTTATCCTATTTTCCTGCCGTCTCGAGGGTTAGCTGGATAATACGAAAGATTATTATATTAAATCGATTATCCAACAATTTATCTAGCATAAAATATGAAAGAGCGCTTTGTGAAATGGCGTTTGAATGGAAACATGTACAATGATGTAAATCCAGATAAATTTCTAGTTGAATATGCATCGATTTGTAACTCAGAAGATTAGATCGAACCAGTTCGGGACTACAGCTTCCTTTCTCGCAACACATGTAATAATCAGTAGGTATTATACTTTTCAAACTTTCAGACACCGACAGTTTTCGCATTTTGTCTTAAAAGTATGTATTGCATAAGATAGCATTTAATTTATTTGCATATACTTATTGGTATATGTTACGCAGTCAATTAATCATTTCCACCCGCATGCCAATTAAATGCTTTGCTGCATATTTTAGATATCGTCGCCACTGAATTGTTTTTACTAACTCTACGTAAAATAAAGTTGAACTATATTTTACGCTTATCTGCGACAATTAGTGCACTATCAGTAGCGGGTCCACAATATCTTATTGATCTTTCCGGTGGTTTGGTCCTATTACCGGGTGAGGTGAAGGTACAAATCCGACCATGAACTTTAGTTTACATTATCCTATGTATATGTAATGTACTGTAATACTTCAGCTAAGCAATAGTAAACAATTTAATTATTTAGATCGATTGCTCATATTTAAAAAATATTACTTTATTGTTGCTTGTATGGAAATAAATTGTATGTGTATTATTAGAATGACAGGATTGTTGGCCTAGTGGTTAGTGACTCTGACTGCTAAGTCGGAGTTCGTGGGTTCAATTCCAGGACATAGTTGTCTTGGTAAGTACGAGTATGAATATTTGTTCCCTGCTTAGGTAAAAAGTACCTATCCTTCTTCTTTGTTTATCTATGATATTTATGTATTTAAAAAGTATGTGGTTATCATAGTAGAGGCTCAGCCTACTTTGGTATCAGTTTATTTGTTTCTATGTTTTTTTGCAATATACCATAGTGGGAAATTGTAGTTAATAGTAACATGTACCTAACTTTAAAAAAAATGTGTAACAACAGTTTAAAAAAATCGTTTAGCGAGAAGATGAATGTAAAGAACATATGATACAAAACAATGTAATTTCTATCGCCTCAAATCCATTGGTTTACCATTATTGACATAGTTAGGTCATTAGTCATGGCACATAGATCGCGTTCTGGTCATTTCCCATCTAATGAGTTTCCTTACTCTTACCAAAGGCCGGCTCACGCAATTGTTCCATGTATCCAGAAACCCAAAAATGAATATGGCTTTAATAGGCAATATAAACAGTAATTTGCGAAGAAAATAGTTAGTACACATATTAAAGTAGATCTACTATTATCCTAATCTAAAAAAATATACGTGGCGATATTTTGTAGGTCAATTATATACTTTATGAAGTTCATAAAGTATATGATTTAATTAATAATAAATTTGATCACGATCTTTAAGTAATGCTGCTGCAGAATGTCATGTAACGATACGCTTTCATGTTCAAACTACATGTTTTTGTAGAGCATAGTTGGACACTTGTAGCTCGAAACTTTGTGCACTGTTTATTGTAGTCTGGCTTTGGCATTCATAACGAGATAAACCCCACCGTATTCGCTTTTGTACAACTTTAAAAGTTGTAAGTTATTCCATAAAACGAGCAAAAGTCTCAATGAACTGTCTTTAAAGAATAACATAGACGTATTTACTTCGAAACCCAACTCGGTAAGGCGGATGCTCAGTCTTGACTTTTTCAAAGACACAATTAACAACAGAGAAAATTAAGTTCATTTTTTTCGCATTTAAAGACACAAACTACAACTGTTTAATTATACTAGAATTAGTGCTACCTTTATTCCTGAGCTGAACTATAAAATGTAACATAATAATATACATAATGTTCAATAATTATGTTGTTCTAAACAATGTTCACGCATTATTTTATATACAATAGCTAAGCGTGGAGACCTGTAATTGACTATATGTGACATATTTATTTAATTTTTATATGCTGTTGGTCTTCCTAAGATTAAATAAATAAATAAACACTCCAACTTTGCAGCCGTCTAAGGTTAAAAAGCAGTTTTCTATTAAGCCTAATATTATGTAAATCTCTTTAGTAGCATTTAAATTAATAAATGTTGCTAAAGATACTCTAATAATGTTCTACTGGATTCATATCTTAATGTAGAGTTCAGATTAAGCACAATCTGAACTCTACATTAAGAGTTTAGTCATCTGCTGGAATTATAACAATCCGTGAAGCAGTGGTGTCGATCTATTCTCAGAGTTTAATGTGTCGTGGATTAATCGTATTAAAATATGATTTAATTTTAGTTTAGCAAACAAGCACGTCTTACCGCTGAATTCGATATTTGACCTATCCATTTTCTTGAAATTTTAGATACCGAATCGCCAAATCGATGGATAGATCGAATATTAAAATCGGCCGTTAGTTACTTGAAACTTTCCGACGTTATTATTAGTTAGATCGGCAATGCTAAATACGCCTAATAGGTACCTTTTACTAGTCGAAATTAAAAAAAAATCGCACAGGAGATACTTGCCTGCAACCGATACATATTTGTTTTAAACTTCCGAGTGGGGTTTAATATACTTTGCTTCCAGGCGAGGTCAGTGTTAGGCAAGAGGGATTTCCAAATGCATGAAATCTCGCTCCCAAGAGGGAGCAGCGAAAGGAAAACGGCGTGAAGCCAATATTTTTTTAAATGTCTTTTGCTTGGCAAACACAAATACAACTTGTACACTATGGAGTCATGACCTAGGCTCCCTGTGGCATCGTAACATTGCAGAAATGCATTGTAGTACACGATTTATTTGTATACAGATTTTTGATTGCGGGCCATAAAATGTGATAATCTTGCCGTTTGTTATTATTATCTCAAATTAATAATAGAGGAAAGTTAAGCAGATTTTTGGTGATTTTTTATTTTTTAATGCTGTGACTTTATAGTCGTCAATGAAGACACAAAGATTTTCCTCCTTTTTCATTGTTTTCCATGGAATAATTGCCAAGAGCGGGATGCGCCCTCTTTGCATTTTTCGCGATTTGAAGTCACTGGGGGATTGAGAACATATCATGCTATCGAACGAAACACAGAATGTGTGGACGCACAGTTATAAATTAAATAAGCGGCAATCAAATCTAAATCCGTTAAAATTTAATGGACTGTCTAGTTTTAGATTACGAGGGTAAGCAGTCAATAAAGAAACTATAAAAATCGTATGAAATTTTAAGTTATCATAATCACCATCATTATATGACCCAAGATAATGCTGTGAGTGTTGTCACTCAAGTCAACATAGCAAGATTGTTCGGCAACAAGCTTTTACATTTGAAGCAAAGTAGGTATATCTTATAAGAACAACACACGAACACATTAGATTATTATTCAATGTTTCCTCAGATTACTTTTAGTTGGCACTAATCGCTTCTTATAAAGACTCATTACATCTTTACAAAAACGAAGCAAGTTTGCCAAATAGTAATTGATATAAATACCTAAAAGAAAAGAATGTCTTTTCTATTATTCTATTCTTCCGTTTGTTAGGAATTTTATTTTGCCTTTTCAATGACAAATCGTAATTTGTGAAGAACCAATAAAAACCCGATATCATTGCCGTGTCCCGCCGTCCTTGGTATTACATTTCTATTGTTTTGGGCTCTTGACGAAATCTGTCGCCTTATTTATCACTCACTGCGCCAAGGCTACTAGCGTAAAATCTAAACGAGAGTACTTGTGAAAAACCAATTTTGGTCGAAAGGACAATGGCAGATCTCCATACATCAAAATGTCTGAATTTAAATTGAAGCGTACAGTAATAAAAAATATATCAAAAAATTCGGCGTAAGTAACAGATTCTATAAATGATTCTATTTTCACTCGGGAAAGCCGGAAAAAGAAGATATCGGTGTTTTAATTTTTAGTTGAGAATGATCAATGTAGGTATGTACGAATTATCAAATGACATATGTCAGATTGACAACAAAACGCAGGTGTAACATCTAACTGTCACAGCCAAAGACAAAAGCAGAACTGCACATTTTAAATCTATTTTATGTGAAATCGATACAACATTAAAACGATGGTGTGACGTTTTTATTTCATTTAAAAGTTGTTTTGCTTCAAAAATTTTAAATAGCTGCATTTTAATAATTATATTTTTAACCACACCAACCCTATAAAGGTCGATCGTATCGATTACTTATTTAATAATCGATACGGATCTTTAGCACTCACGTCTATTCCTCTCACACCATTGCCTATGGTAATAATAAAGTAGGTATCTACGTACCTAGTTCGTAATCAATTGGAATGCTTTTTATCATCATAAAATACTCCGGCTTTAACGAGACAAAGTGAAAATATTAAAAATCGTAGAAAAAAAAACAATTAGTTTAGTTCATATGAAGTTTTAACCTATATGTGCTCAACACTCCAATTTTAAAACGGTTTAATTTTGACTAAGAACTTTTTATATTTTCGCCACAACAAACCCAGACCAAATTCCGCCATCGTTCTTTGCGTCATTGTTATGAATTAAGTAGGGTACTGTAAACATTCAATATGTCACTGCATTTCATTTTAATTTAAACAAAGAATGTAACAGCAACGTAATAAAAAATGCATCCACTTTCAATTCCTTCTTGATACTTAGGCATTGTTATGAATTAAGAAGTTTAGAAAAGAGTGAAAATATAACTGGTTTCACTTCAGTTTAAAAAGAGAATGTAGTAAGAAATGTATCCTCTTTCAATTGCTTAGAGTTCAGTTCAAAACAAAATCTGTTCTGATTTACTTAAAAGAAAAAGAAAAAAATAAGAAGAAGATTTTTACCAGAAATAAAATTAAATGTCAATTTTAATGTTAGCTTAGTGTTTTCAAATAATTTCACTTACAATATACAAATAAATTATGCGAATATCTAGTGAAATAAGGTCTTCAGTCCTATTGAAATGGTATCTGCTCGTTTCCAGCAACACTTTTGTTTATCGAGCCAAATTACCTCATAGTCTCGCTGAAAAGGCAGTGCTTCGTTATGGGATAAGATATTGCAAAAAGCCATCTAATCTTGGAATCCTATCTCGTCACTTGAGAGAATGCTTTTCTCTCACCATAGTATTTAACAAAATTCGAGTCAGCTACTTTGTGCGCATTGCGTATTTGAGAAAAGAGTTCTCAAAAAACGCAATGAATATGAAATTCATTTGTGTATTTTCATACAGTATTCCTATTAACAGCACATTTTAGTCGAAAGATTCCATGTACACATTAAAGAGATTCGCCTAAGATCACGGAGCTCATTTTAACCAGTTTTAATTGAACATTAACATTTCTACAAAGCGACTGTCGTCTGACTTACGGAACAGAAAAGAAATATATAAGCTTACTGACTTCCCGTTCTCGTAGAAATTGTTATAGATCTTTGCGATAGTCGAGACCGATAGGTGAATTCACCTTTTGTGACTGGGCGCTTATTATTCTATGAGTTAGCATGCTGGCTCAGCTAATTCATACACATACATACATAGACTCACGCCTGTTTCCCGGAGGGGTAGGCAGAGACTACGGAACGCCATTTGCAACGATCCTGACATACCTCACTTGCTTCACTCACTCCCATCAAGTTTCTCATGCATGCTCTTCTGTTAAGGGTACTTCTGACTTGTCCTTTGTTCAGGATGCCTCCAATCTGGTCAGAGAACGTCCGCCTAGGTCTTCCCCTTTGTCCTGTTCCATTCACACTTGCCTTATATATCTTCTTTGTCAGTCTATCGTCATCCATCCTCTCCATGTGCCCAAACCATCTTAACATGCCTTTCTCAATGCTTGTCACTACATCTTCTTTTACCCCACACCACTCTCGTATCACACAATTCTTTACTTTGTCGGTCAAAGACACACCACACATACTTCTCAGTGCTCTCATTTCTACAGCATTTATTTTACTTTCAAATCTCTTCTGCCATACCCAACTTTCACTACCATACATAAGGGTAGGCACTAACACGCCTCGATGTACAGCCAAACGTGCCTTTTTGGACACGTTTTGACTGTTCATAAACGCTTTCAGAGCTCCATTCACACTATTACCTGCATTGACTCTCCTTTCAATATCTTCTTCATTCTTACCATCTCTTGTAAACAACGTACCTAAATAAACAAACTCATTCACTTGTTCCACTCGCTGTCCATCGATCAAAACATTACAAGCCGTAACGCATTCCTCCTTTTCAAAAACCATAACTTTCGTTTTACTTACATTCACTTTCATTCCTTTCCTCTCTAACGCACCATGCATGATTGCTACCATCTCCTGCAACTCCTCCGCTGAAGATGCAAGTATTACCTGATCATCAGCATAAAGGAGGCATTTGACGAGTAACCCATTCATCCTTAATCCGCAGTCACTATGTTTTAAATCTTGCAAACAACTGTCCATGAAGAGGTTAAACAGCCACGGCGACGCTACACATCCCTGTCTAACACCTTTCTCGATGGTAAACCAGTCAGTGTATGCCCCGTTTATCCTCACACAAGCTCTAGAATCCTCATAAAGGGATTTCAGAGCTCGAATGAGGCTGCTGTCCACCCCGTTCATTGACAGCACCGACCACATTTCATTCCTCACCACTTTATCGCAAGTTTTGTCCAAATCCACGAAAGCGCAATAGACCTTTTGGCCTTTGGCCAAAAATTTTTCGGCTATGCTTCGCAAGGAAAAAACCTGATCCGTGCATCCCATACCCTTTCGGAATCCCGCTTGTTCATCCCATATTTTCTTGTCGGTTACTTCCATAACTCTTTCAATAAGTACCTTTGCATACAATTTGCCAACAATGTTGAGAAGGCTAATGCCTCTATAGGTTTTGCAATCTTGTTGCGAGCCTTTTCCTTTATAAAGAGGCACAACTACAGCTGTGGCCCAGTTCTTAGGTACTCGGCCGGTGGTCCAGCACAAGTTATATAACCGCTGCAACTGACCAACTATGATGCCCTGTCCAGCCTTCAGCATTTCGACTGTAATCCTATCATATCCTGCAGCCTTACCTACTTTCATACTTCCCAGTGCCTTCACGATCTCATCCACACCAATAATGCTTTCATCATTGCTATCGTTACCATTCATTTCAGCTATCGGTGTCTCTATCGCCGACCTTTCAAATAAACTTTCAAAATACTCTTTCCATCTCTTCAGCACGCAAGATTCATCATTTACTATTGTGACGGCCGGTGTCATGCCAAGCTGTCATCACTACCGTTGCCAAGGACTTCTGACGTCTACACGACAAACTATCCGGTCATCAAACACAATAATTTATTAGCAAAGAGGTTTGAAGACTATTTTATTATTTGGAAATGAGTTTTTAGTTCGATGACGTATACACTTTGTCAAGTGTTCGCCAAATTCACCAGTCATTGACAACAAGGCGATGGCCGTGCGGATAACACATTCCGTTCACATTCTGAAGGCGTGGGTTCAAATCCCAGTCATAACTGTTATGTGGATTATGGTTTTTATGAAATTCGGAAAATGTTTATGAATATTTGGCGAATATTTAAAAGATTATTTAAATATTTCGAGTAAAAATTAGAAAATTCTAGAAACTTCAGGAAGGAATGGAAAGGTTAAAAAGAGACAGGAGATGGAAACACAAATTTAAATATTTCGAATAAAGATTAGAAAATTCTAGAAACTTCAAGAAGGAATGGAAAGGTTAAAAAGAGACAGGAGATGGAAAAACAATTGAATAACGAAAAGACAATCGAAATTAGTAGATCTAGAACATTCTTAGGGGTATATAAGGCGGTGTAGACGCGCTAAGCGCCAGTTTAAGTTGAAAAGTGGTAAAGTGAAGAAGAAAAGGAAGAAGTAAAGGAAGAAAGAAGAAGAAGTAAAAAAAAAGTGAAGTGAAAGTATAGTGCAGTAAAGTGCAGTGAAGTGCAATGAAAAGTGCAGTGCGAAAGACGCTAGTGTTGGTGCTGTCTGCGTCGGAATTAAACGGCGTGTCGTGTGTCAAGTCGAATAAAGTGTCATCAGTGCTACTCGGTGTTTCCTTTCAATCCCGTTACCCCGTCCGTAACAATTGGTGTCAGAAGTGGGATTGGAAGGATTAAAGATGCCAGTTATGCCGAGGGAAGGTCCTACGACACGTGCGAGGGCCGCCGCTCAAGAACAAGGCGACTCTAACCCAGAAGTTGTAAACAGGGAAGCTCCTTCGCAAGGTGTCGGATCCGAAGGAGGGGTATCTACGTCCGCAAGCGCAGCTAACCCGCTATCTCTCGCAGACCTCGCGGCAATATTCCAGCAAACCTCGCAGCGACTCGAATCTCGACTCGAGCAGAACTCGCAGCAGCTTAAAACCGAACTCCAGCAAAACTCGCAGCAGCTTAAGACCGAACTCCAGCAAAACTCGCAGCAGCTCAAGTCCGAACTCCAGCAAAACTCGCAGCAGCTCAAGTCCGAACTCCAGCAAAACTCGCAGCAGCTCAAGTCCGAACTACAGCAAAACTCGCAGCAACTCAGCGAGATAATGGAGAGCCAGGATGAGATTCGCCGTTATATATCTGAGAACGCTCGTAAGATTGCCGAGATAGAGATGTGTATCGGTGAAGTGCAATCTCGCGTGACTACCATTGAGGAAGAGATGCAGACCCGCATGGCGTCAGTAGTATCGGAAGAGGTGCAGTCCCGCATGGCGTCAGTATCGGAAGAGATGCACACCCGCATAGCTACTGTAGAGGAGGAGTTCAGGAGGATAAAGACTAACGTCCCTTCGGTTACAGTAGCCTCATCAGGTGCTGGTAATTTTAAAGTACCTTCTTTCGACGGTACCTCATCTTGGGAGGCGTACAGAATGCAGTTTGAAGCCGCTTCTTCTAGTAACAGCTGGAACAGAGAACAGGCCAAGAATGCACTCGCTCTGGCGTTACGCGATGGTGCGTTATCAGTGCTACAGTCTGTGGGGAAAGACGCCACATATGAACAGCTCATCGAGGCTCTTGAGTCCAGGTATGGAGAGGCGCATTTGGAATTTGTATTCCGTGCTCAGCTGCGTAACCGCTGTCAGCGCCCTAACGAGTCATTGCAGCAGTGGTCTATAGAAGTAGAGAAGATGGTAGGAAAAGCTTACCAGTCTGCATCCCCGGCACAAGTCCAAAGCATGTGTCTCCAGGCGTTCATTGATGGCATTTATGACGATGAGGTCAGGACAGCCGTTCGTCTGAAGCACCACGACAATGTTAAGGACGCTTTAGCGCATGCTCTAGAAGTGGAGGCTGTCCGTCGAGAAATTAAGGGTGGACGAGTCCGAGTTGTGGCCGCAGAAATGCAGCGAACAGACCGAAGATTTGTCCCAAAATGTTATAGCTGCAGGGAACCAGGACATTTAAGCAATAGCTGTCCGAAACGTAAACGTAAGGCTGACGCTATTGTTCAAACGTCAGAACACGACCAGGAAAACTAATTCCAGCCAGGGCTGCGGGGCAAGCGCTGGCCGGTAGACGAAAAGCCCCTAAAGTTTGTATCCGACAAAGCACAGATGGGAACAGCTTAACCATTGATGGAGCGGTCAATGGCGTTACCTGTTTGTTGACCTTGGACACCGGTGCGTCACGAACTGTTATAGGGACTCACCTGATAAGGAAGAATGGGAAGATTCTTAAACAGTCAATTCGACCTCGACTGACTACGGCTACCGGCCAGCACATCCCAGTCAGGGGAGAGCAAATAGTGGCTTTCAAAGTAGGTGACGAATTATATTGGCAAAAAGCACTGATTGCAGACATCGTCGACGACTGCATTATTGGGCTAGACTTCTTCAGAGATCACCAATGTAGATTGGATATTAAGTGTGGTATCCTAAAGTGTGGAGACGTGGAGATTCCAATGAAAGGTGGAGGCACGGGAAAGGTTTTGTGCCTCAAGGAGAGCAAGCTGGCACCTAGGTCACAGACCTTTGTTCCTGTCACATTACCTGCCACTTCGACTCAGCGACGTTGCATAATGATAGAAGACAATAGAGATGACGATCCATGGTTGCCGGCGTGTGTAGTTGTTGCTTCTTCACAAAGGGCAGTTATACCTGTCCTAAATTTAAGTGATGAAGAAAAAGTGTTGAAAAAGGGTTCTGAGATAGGAGAGTCCGAGGAAGTCGCTTGGTTACGAAACTGCCAGAAAACCGAGAGTCTGGCTGAGACTAACATTAACGTGGATAGTGTATTAAAAGGTTGCAAAGACGATCTAACGGAAATCGAAACAGAAAAAGCAAAGAAATTGCTGACACAGTACGTCGACATTTTCTCAAAGAACGACGGTGACATCGGAAAGACAGGAGTAGTAAAACACACTATCAATACGGGGAATGAACAACCGATCCGTCAACGCCCACGACGTGTACCTTTTGCCAGGGAGAAAGAGGTAGAGGATATGATCGAAGATATGAGGAAAAACGGGGTTATCGAGCCATCGATTAGCCCGTGGTGTTCGCCGGTGGTATTGGTAAGGAAAAAGGATGGATCGACTAGATTCTGCATTGACTACCGAAGATTGAATGATATAACCAAGAAAGACAGTTATCCTTTGCCTAGAATAGACGACACGTTAGAGACCTTATGCGGAATGAAATGGTTTACAACAATAGACTTAAAAAGTGGTTACTGGCAAGTGGAAATGGACCCAAAAGACAAAGAGAAGACAGCTTTTTCAATGGGCAGAGGGCTTTGGCATTTTAATGTTATGCCTTTCGGATTGTGCAACGCACCAGCTACTTTCGAAAGGTTAATGGAACACATCCTTGCCGGGCTTTTAGGGGAAGCTTGTCTGGTGTATCTCGATGACATAATTGTAATGGGCCGAGACTTCGATGATCATCTCACGAAGCTAGAAAGTGTACTCAATAGATTGAAAAATGCAAATCTGAAACTCAGTCTTAAAAAATGTTCATTTTTCAAGCGACAAGTTAACTACTTGGGTCATGTCGTCTCTGAAAATGGCATCGAGAAGGACCCTGCCAATATTTCGGCGGTTAAAGATTGGCCCATGCCTAAGGACAAGAAGCAGGTGCGCTCATTTATGGGGCTTTGCTCTTATTACAGACGTTTTATGAAGAATTTCTCGAGCATCGCAAAACCCTTACATGAGCTGACGGAGCAAAAACGACCATTTAATTGGGATGAAAAATGTCAAACTGCTTTCGAAGAGTTGAGGAAGCGTTTATGTGAAGCGCCAATTCTTGCATATCCCGACGTCAATGGAGAATTCATTGTTGACACAGACGCAAGCAATGTGGGTATTGGTGGAACTCTTTCCCAGAGACAAGGAGATCAGGAGGAGGCTGTTATTGCCTACTTTAGCAAATCGTTGTCTAAACCTGAAAGGAACTACTGTACCACACGAAAAGAGCTTCTAGCAGTAGTAAAAACTCTCCAGCATTTTAAAAAGTACTTGATCGGAAGAAAATTCCGGATCCGGACGGACCACGCAGCGCTTAAATGGCTTTTACAGTTTAAAAATTGTGAGGGTCAGGTAGCTCGATGGATAGAACAACTTCAAGAGTACGATTTCGAAGTTGAGCATCGTGGCGGAAAATCTCACGGTAATGCTGATGCCTTATCAAGACGTCCCTGTGATAAGAATTGCAAGCATTGCGTGCGACAAGAAGGAAAAGAAGAAGCTGCCGTCAAGGTTATTAGAATGGATACTATCGACGGGCGATGGAACAAGGAGTTCATTATTAAATCACAGGAAGAAGATAAAGATTTGAAACCGATACTGGAACGGCTAAAGAATAACTCTCTTCGGCTAGAATGGAGTGAGGTAGCTGATACTAGTACCGTCACGAAAAGCTATTGGGCGCAATGGAACAGCCTAATAATACAAGATGGACTACTTTGTCGAAAATGGGAAAGTGCTTCTGGAAGAGACAGTTATCTTCAAACAATAGTGCCAAAATCAATGATTCCTGAAGTTTTGCAAGTTTGTCATGACGGCCCATCTGGCGGACATCTTGGAGTGCGAAGAACCTTACTGAAGATTCGTCAACGTTTTTATTGGCTGCACTGTAGGGAAGACGTTGAAGACTGGTGCAGGAAATGCGTTAAATGTTCTTCAGTTAAAGGGCCGCAAACTCGGAGCCGCGGAGCACTAAAACTGTACACTGTGGGAGCTCCTTGGGAACGTGTTGCTGTGGATATAGCTGGACCATTTCCTTTGACAGAAAGTGGTAATCGCTACATTCTGGTGGTAATGGATTATTTCACGAGATGGCCAGAAGCTTTTGCAGTCCCCAATCAGGAAGCAATTACAGTCCCGACAAAATTAGTAAATGAAGTATTTTGTCGATATGGTTTACCGTTGGAAATCCACAGCGACCAAGGGAGAAACTTTGAATCTCAACTCTTTCAAGAAATCTGCAAGATGATGAGGATCCACAAAACTAGAACAACTCCGTATCACCCTCAATCGGATGGAATGGTGGAGAGATTTAACCAGACATTGGAGCGCCATCTTGCTAAAGTAGTCGATAGCCATCAGAGAAACTGGGACGAATATATCCCACTATTTCTTCTGGCTTACAGAGCCGCAGTACATGAAAGTACGGCAACAACCCCGGCGCGAACAAATTTAGGAAGGGAGCTACGACTTCCAGTAGACCTTCTTGCTGGATGTCCACCGGGGACACCTAGCTGTGTTACCGATTATGCATGTGAATTAAGAAGAAAGCTCGAAGAAATTCATGAACACGTTAGACAAGAGAATTTACAAGCGGGAGTAAGAATGAAGACCCGATATGACAGATGCGCAAATGCGAGAGAATTCGAAGAGGGAACTTTGGTGTGGCTTCATAATCCGGTCCGATGTAAGGGAAAATCTCCCAAATTACAGCCAAGCTGGGAAGGACCATATACTGTAATAAAGAAAATTAACGATGTAACCTACAGAATTCGAAAGACACCTAGAAGTCCACTGAAGATTGTTCATGTGGATAGGATAGCGGTATATCATGGATCCAACAATGCTCGGGACGAGCATGTCTTAGAGAGGGGGTAGTGTGACGGCCGGTGTCATGCCAAGCTGTCATCACTACCGTTGCCAAGGACTTCTGACGTCTACACGACAAACTATCCGGTCATCAAACACAATAATTTATTAGCAAAGAGGTTTGAAGACTATTTTATTATTTGGAAATGAGTTTTTAGTTCGATGACGTATACACTTTGTCAAGTGTTCGCCAAATTCACCAGTCATTGACAACAAGGCGATGGCCGTGCGGATAACACATTCCGTTCACATTCTGAAGGCGTGGGTTCAAATCCCAGTCATAACTGTTATGTGGATTATGGTTTTTATGAAATTTGGAAAATGTTTATGAATATTTGGCGAATATTTAAAAGATTATTTAAATATTTCGAGTAAAAATTAGAAAATTCTAGAAACTTCAGGAAGGAATGGAAAGGTTAAAAAGAGACAGGAGATGGAAACACAAATTTAAATATTTCGAATAAAGATTAGAAAATTCTAGAAACTTCAAGAAGGAATGGAAAGGTTAAAAAGAGACAGGAGATGGAAAAACAATTGAATAACGAAAAGACAATCGAAATTAGTAGATCTAGAACATTCTTAGGGGTATATAAGGCGGTGTAGACGCGCTAAGCGCCAGTTTAAGTTGAAAAGTGGTAAAGTGAAGAAGAAAAGGAAGAAGTAAAGGAAGAAAGAAGAAGTAGTAAAAAAAAAGTGAAGTGAAAGTATAGTGCAGTAAAGTGCAGTGAAGTGCAGTGAAAAGTGCAGTGCGAGAGACGCTAGTGTTGGTGCTGTCTGCGTCGGAATTAAACGGCGTGTCGTGTGTCAAGTCGAATAAAGTGTCATCAGTGCTACTCGGTGTTTCCTTTCAATCCCGTTACCCCGTCCGTAACACTATCTTTCCATTCTCGTCTCTGATGGATGTGTGTTCTGAGGATTGAGTTCTTCCTCGAACTGCACGAACGAATTTCCAGAAAAACTTAATGTTCCTCTGGAAATCGTCAGATAATCTGCTATCAAACTCATCTTTCTTTTCCTCTTTTTTCCTTTTAACCATTTCTTTCACTATTCTTTTTGACCTAACAAACTCCTTTCTTGCTTCATCTATGTCAACACTCGTTGCTTTTCCCATTCTTTCATTTGCTCTGGCAGCCAACCCATCTGACCAAGCTTTCTTCTTCTCTGACACTGCTGATTGTACATCCTTGTCCCACCATGTATTTTTGACCTTTCGTATTTTCCTTCTCTTGATCACACCACATACTTCAGACGCTACACATACTACCTCTTCTTTAAAGGCCTGCCATAATTCTTCCATATCATTTATGCAATCGAACCTCTCAAATTTTGCTATCAATCTTCGTTTATACTCATCTTTCACATCTTTCTCTTGTAGATTTTCTACCTTAATTCTTTCCAAGACCCTATTTTTATTACGCTCTCGGTGTCGCCATCCTTTAGAGAGCCCACTTATCCGGCTCAACACCAAGAAGTGGTCTGTGTGGATGCCGATCCCTCGATATGCTCTTGTATCCAACACATTCTTTCTCAATCGTTCATCTACTATCACAAAATCAATCATACTTCTTCTAACATTTTTCGCCTCTCGCGTATACATATGTATCCTTTTATGATCAAACATGGTGTTTGTCACACAAAGGCTCCACTCCAAACAAATCTCAAGCAGTACTTTTCCAGTATCGTTCACACTCTCATCGCCAAATGCACCTAACACCCTTTCAAATCCATCTCGCTTTACTCCCACCCATCCATTGAAATCCCCTAACAAGATCAATCTTTCATTATCCTTGCAGTTCCTCAAAATCTCTCTTAAACTCTCCCGAAACTCCTGCCTTTCGTCTTGCTCATGTTGTGACATACCCGTAACTATATTGACCGGGGCGTACACCCTCACAATAAAGAGACGAGTAAGTCCTACTTTCATTCTCATCCACAGTAGCCTAGCATTTACACATTCAAACTCTTTTACACACTCATCCATTCGCGCAGACAGTATTACACCAACTCCCTTACAGGCTCTGGTGGTACTATCTACCCCAGACCAATACGCCGTATATGCGCTATGCTTGGTGGTTTCACACCCTTTTCTTTTTGTTTCATTCACACAAAGAACATCAATCTTTCTATCATCCATCATCTGACATACTTCATCCAATTTGCCGTTCATTCCTCCTCCAACATTCAATGTTGCAAACCTGCTCTCCGTAGGCCGCTTTTCGCCCTCGCGGGAAACGAGACGTGATGGGTTGCGAACCGCGTCGCCGCCGTGTGAGGAAATATTATTAATTGTTCCCATTGCGTTCCCACGAGATTTAGGGTTTTTAAATGTCCATCCCCATAGAGCCCTTTACGGGGGTAAGGCGGAATATCACGTGTGCCCTGTGACCACCAACACAGGCACCCTCCGTTTGCGACCAGCTTACCCTCTGGCCACGAATCTCTCGGCACGGGTCGGTTTACACCTTAGATCGGGGTTTTGTGTCGGGTATGCTCCCTGAAAGTTGGTTTAATTTCGGAGTTTTCCTTCTCCTAGACAGGTTGCCAACCAAGGCTAACGAGGCCCATTATAAATTATTTATCTACCATAAGTATATCATTTATATTGCCATATAACATTCATTTTAAGGAAAGCATTCCTACTTACTTATTTAATTGACTAACATGCACAAAAGATTTTATCTTACTCGTTTTCCCTTTCCCTTTGAAGTTTTCGGATATGGAACTCCGAAAAGATTAAGCGCCGAATCTTTTAATACCTACATAATAACGGGTGTCTCAGTAAGAGTGCACTTTTTAAATTGGATTTTTTTTCATGCAAGTGGCAACTCTGAAATTTGACAGCTGTCACCTCTGTTTATTCCAATTATTATAAACTAGCCGTTTCCCGCGGTTTCACCCGCGTCCTGAGGGAACTACTTTGCGTACCCGAAAAACCCAAAAATCTTACGGACCCCTATTTTTGCGCCCTCTTTTGTAAAATACGCAATAAATATGAAATTCATTTACTTTGTGCATTTTCATACAGTATTCCATTATAATAAGCACATTTTAGTCGAAAGATTCCATGTACACATTGAAGATTATTATGCTATGAGTTATGGATGCGGAGCAGTAGCCAGTATAAATGGTGTTTTTAATAATGTAGGTACTATAAGATTTACGTGACTAAATATGTAGGTACCTACTATTGAAATTAAACTTTTTCACTGGTTACTTATTACATTAAACCGAATGATCTAGAAACTACATTTTTATTACTAGCCGACGTTTCGAATTCTTTACAGGATTCATGTTCACGGCAGACTGAGGTGATATTTGTCTTTGTCTTGAATTTAAAAGTTATCTCAAAGTACCCGAACATTTTTCAACTATTGGTGTTACTATCTACGCAGAATGTGCTCACTGTGTCTTGATGTCTTCTAGTGACTTTGTCCTTCTTGGGTTTCATTAGCCTGATAACAGGGTCCCAAGCTGGAGGAACATTCCAACCAACTTCCCTATTGAAATTAGGATGTTTTTTAATTTCAATAGCTTCACGTATCGTTCTTGGAATAAAGCGGTATTCTTTTGCGAGTATCTGTGGTTTATCAAATCGCAGGTAATGGTTGGTTCCTTGTTCAACATGTTCACACACAGCAGACTTCGTCGAGCGTTTGTGTTTAATGTCAGCTATATGTTCCTTTAGTCGAACGCCTATGCTTCTCTTGGTTTGTCCAATGTATGAGAGCCCACACTCACAGTCTATCTTGTAAACCCCGGCCTCTTGTAAAGGTAATTGACTCTTGACAGATGGTAATAATTGGCTAATCTTCGTTGGCGGCTTGCAGAAAGTTTTGATTGAAGCTCGCTTCAAGATGTAGCCAATCTTGTCGGTCACGCCCTTGATGTATGGGAGGACAGCAGGTTGTCTTTCTACTGTGGCTTGCTTCTTCTTCGGGGATCTGTGACGTTGGCGCGGTGGTCGGAGCTTGTTGTCTTGCAGAACTTGCTTGACATGTTGAAGCTCGGCGTCAAGGTGTTTCTTGTCACAGATCCCCCGGAGTCTCTGAAACAAAGACATTCCTACGGCAGCTAACTGTTTAGGATGGTGGTGAGATTCACCGTTCAAGTATCTATTTGTATGTGTATTTTCCTACTGTTATATGTAATAAGTAACCAGTGAAACCAATATAACGCGATAAAATTCTTGTAGTTTAATTTCAATATGTAACATTCGCGTAAACCCAAGAAAATATTAGGTACCTACTATTTATAATATACTTACTACAGATACCTACTACTTACCAAATATCTATTTCATCCTGTGTTGGCCAACCACAGCACTACAAACCGAATGCATTTAAAAACATAACTAGCATCTAACTTAAGTGTCTGAAGGTTAAAAATGCATCCATTTAAATTACATGATCGGGTATTGGCGACACGTGCTGAATTGTGTACCAAGTGGCAGCTTAAGGTTAAACACATACGTCCAATACATAATAAGTCATAAAGTCCATGATAACAAAGCTGAAGTAAACTAAGGCTTCTATCTTAATACATGTTATATCTACAGTAACATACTCGAGAGAAATCATCCTTGTAGGTAGGTATATAAAAGAAGCTGTGGATTTAACGCGCGGCATTAGCAAATTAGGCATATTTTTCTGTGTGTAAGTGTGAAGGCCAATTCTAGTATCGACGTTTATAGATCGATCTGTGCCAAGATGTTTGTGTTGAGACAAGAACCTGACGGCTTTGCATTACTTCACAAAACAACAAGCGGTTACCCATGCAAACGGTGACTACGGTTCACGTTACTTTACTTTCACGATCTGTTTCGAACGTCAAGTAAAGACACGGTATAAGCGCTATAGTAGTTATTATTGTAGCAATCGATTATTGCAGAGTGAACCCCCAGTCCACCACTCACTGGCTCATTTCAAAACATTTAACTCCAACACAGTATACTTTCAGAGCTTGTTTCCACTTACAGGTATGCAATAATACTGTACTGTGCCGGCATGTAATAGAAAACGCTCGGTATTCCTGCTATATTTCCATTACCATCACCTGAAAGGTGCCCACTATTTGAGCCTTTTAAAAAAGGCTTAAACTTGCCTTTTCAAAAAGGCAACTTGTTCAATCAAATTTGATATAACATGCTCGTAATGAAGTACTATTATATCCATACTACCATATACACCATAACCCATTCAACTAATACGAACAATAAAAAGTACACTTCTGTGATGTGGGATGTGGATGTTTGTTAGCCGTTACTCACATTAAACAAGTTTTGAGAGTAATAACAACTATGATATTATGGCGGACATTAAATGCGACCTATATTAATTAACAAAGTAGCCCTTCAAACGCGACAGTGGCGCCCCTACACAATAGTGAACTGAAACCGAATTATACGAAAAAGCATAAGTCGGCTCAAAGGCCCGACTAGTGAGTACTTGACTCACTACGAAGAACGCCCACTTTGCCGACTTCGTCAGTAATAAATAAACTGACTCGAAAAGGGGTAAGCACCTACTTTACTACATTGTATACCTGCTTTTACATCTGAATATCTTGAGGGTTTTATTGTTCAGTACGGCTGTTTCTTTTATAAATTTTAGAGAACTCGCCGAAACATACTGCACGCTCGTTTATTTACGTAACAGTATGTTTAACAACCTCAGATTCGTGAATTATGCCTTGACTATGGCGATTGACCTATAGATTGAATCAAGGTAAGTTTTACAGTATACACTCTAATGGTGACCACTACAGACACGCAGCACTATTCATATAATTATATATTACTTCGTTACCTATTTGTCAGTGTTTTACAACGGACCTTAAAGCTGTCTAAAAACTTCCTTTTATGTAAGAGAAAACGCAAACTTAATAATACAATTCTACATTTGTTATTTGACTGCCTCGTTGGTCTCGCGGCATAAATGTGCGCGTGGGATTGGGAGGTTTTCCGTTAGGGAATTCTCAGTAGCAGCACGGAGTCTGGTAATGTGCCCGGTACTGCAATAGGCTCGCCCCCTATTACGTGGGACCTAAAAACTCATGGCGAAATGTGGGTATAATATTACATCTCTGCCTACCCCTTCGGGGATACAGGCGTGAGTCTCTAAAAAAAACATTTGCTATTTGAGGTTTTAAAGTTGAAGGGTGCATTTATATTCATTCGAAACACATGGAATATCTGTATATAAAAAATCCTTGCGTTACTGACTGACTGACAGACAAACTACAGCCGAAACTACTCGGCACAAGAAGCTGAAATTTAGCATGTATGTGCCTTGGAGACCGTAGGGGTGCACTAAGACGGGATTTCTCGAAATTCCCACGGGTTCGGGCAAAACGAGACATTCGAAAATATGTGCGTGCCAAGCCGCTGGCGTCGACTAGTTTTATATAAATAGATACTCTTGTTTACTGCTGCGGTCCTTGCATAATTTTGTAAAACATCACAAACATTACCGCTGACATATTATATCAAGATCTTAACAATTTCACTGGCGAGATCAAATCCTCAAACATACACATTCTTGCGAAAATATTTCGATTCACATTTTAAGTTATTCAAATATTCCGTATATTGCCGTGTGGTTGACGGCATGGAATACAAGTGTCACCACCCCCTATCTTCCCGTGGGTGTCGTGAGAGGCGACTAAGGGATAACACGATGCAAATACCATCTTTGCGTAGAGACGGAAAACTCGACATCAAACCCTGACGACTGCCTCGTTGGTCTCGCGGCATAAATGTGCGCGTGGGATGGGGAGGTCCCGGGTTCGGTTCCTGGGTCGGGCAGTGTTATTGGGTTTTTCTGTCACGAAATTCTCAGTAGCAGCACGGAGTCTGGAAATGTGCCCGGTACGGCAATAGGCTCGCCCCTTATTACGTGGGACTAAAGTATATCTGGCGAAAAGTGGGTGTAGAAATACACCTCTGCCTACCCCTTCGGGGATAAAAGGCGTGACGATATGTATGTATGTATGTAAAAATTCCGTAGACCGCTACCACGCGCGTAGCCTCTACGACGGCGTAGAGGCTCCGTAAGCCACACATCGATGTAGGGATAAAAATGGACAAAGAAATATATTGTTACGAATTGAAAATAACGCCATCTATCAGTGAATGGGAGAACTAGATGAGATTAGGTGTATCGGTTGTTTAAAGCTGTTTCATCTATCCTCTAATAGATGGCGTTGGTGTAAATAGAACAATTACAAAATCTAGAAACATATTACACGTTTCCAGATATTTCGTGAGTCGTCTCGAAAAGTCTAGTTATGTGTTCCGGTCAGTATAAATACCAGGCAGACGCGCGAGTCAGGACAGTAACAAGTGCATAGCGGAGCGACAAACAAGAAGCGAAGGGAAGTAATTCGGAAGTGTTTAGTGGTGTTTTTATTAGTGTTGAGAATTAAGTGTGAAATAAGTGTGTTTTTACTAAGTGTGTATAGTGTTTGTGTATAAATAAAGTTCAGTTTAAGTGGCATAGTGAGTTATAATTTATCGTTGAACCCCAGCTCGTAACAAATTGGTGTCAGAAGAAAGGGATAAATTATGCCGGTTATGCCGAAGGAAGAAATTGAGGGAGGCAGCGATAGACGAGTGGATATACCAACAGACTGTCACAGAAGAAGGGTGATCAAGAAGTTGTTATAGCGTACTTCAGCAAGGCCTTATCCAAACCCGAAAGAAACTACTGCGTCACCAGGCGGGAACTCTTGGCTGTAGTAAAAACATTGCAGCATTTCAACAAATATTTGTTGGGGCGTAAATTCCACCTGCGAACCGACCACGCTGCGCTGAAATGGCTACTTCAATTTAAGAACCCAGAAGGACAAGTAGCCAGATGGATTGAACTACTGCAAGAGTTTGATTTTGTAATACAACATCGCAGCGGCAAGTCCCATGGTAACGCAGATGCCCTATCGCGTAGGCCGTGTCCCGACCAGTGCAAGCACTGTACCCGACAGGAAGCAAAGCAGGCAGCATTAGTGAGGATGTTGAAGACAGATCTGAGCGACGAATGGAAAGAAGCTTTGCAGAGTGCTCAGCAAGACGACAAGGACATACAGCCGATTCTCGAATGGAAGAAATCAGACGCTCCTAGGCCCAAATGGAGTGATATCGCAGCAATGAGCCCTATCACCAAGAGTTATTGGGCACAGTGGGAAAGCTTGGTTGTCCAGGATGGAGTTCTGTGCCGCAAATGGGAAAACGCTCGTGGTAACCAGTGCCATTTACAAATGGTAGTGCCTAAAATTAAGGTGCCGGAAGTCTTGCAGCTCTATCACAATCGTGCTTCGGGAGGTCACATGGGAGTTAAGAAGACGCTTACTAAGATCCGAGAGCGGTTTTATTGGCTACACTGTCGGGATGACGTCGAGGATTGGAGCCGCAAATGCACAAGTTGTGCGGCTGTGAAGGGGCCACACACTCGTAGCAGAGGTGCATAAACGGTGTACAATGTAGGAGCTCCATGGGAGCGCATAGCATTGGATGTCGCTGGACCATTTCCTGAGAGCCAGGACGGCAACAAATACTTCTTGGTTGTGATGGATTACTTCACGAAGTGGCCTGAAGTGTTTGCAATTCCAAATCAAGAAGCTACCACAGTGGCCGATAAGCTGGTGCATGAAGTCTTTTGTCGGTTCGGGGTGCCCTTGAAAATCCACAGCGATCAAGGCCGGAACTTCGAATCTGAGGTGTTCAAGGAGACTTGTCGCGTAATGGGTGCACATAAAACCAGGACCACGGCTTATCATCCGCAATCAGATGGCATGGTTGAACGATTTAACCAATCCCTGGAAAGGTACCTGGCGAAGATCGTGGAGAGCAAACAAACAGATTGGGACAAGCACATCCAACCGTTTCTCCTGTCATATCGCAGTGCGGTTCACGAAACCACAGGAATAACACCAGCTTTTGCCAATTTTGGAAGAGAACTCCGTTTACCAGCAGACTTAATCACCGGTATTCCACCAGAATCTCCACGCAATATAACAGATTAAGCGACCGAGCTACGCAACAAGATGATCGATGTATATGAGCACATCAGGGAGTCAGGACAACAGATGTCTGAGAAGATGAAGACTCGCTACGATCGGAAGGCGAACAACAAAGGCTTCGGCGAGGGATCATTGGTGTGGCTTCATAACCCAGTACGAAGCAAAGGAAAATCGCCTAAGTTACAAGCCAGATGGGACGGGCCATATCGCATAATTACCAGGATGAACGACATCACCTATCGAATCCAGAAGGGGTCGCGAGGTGCACCGAAGATAGTTCATGTGGACCGGTTGGCTCGTTACTATGGGTCCAACGATGTTCAAGACGAACACGTTTAAGAGGGACGCCGTGTTACGAAATGAAAATAACGCCATCTATCAGTGAATGGGAGAACTAGATGAGATTAGATGTGCTATCTTCTAATAGATGGCGTTGGTGTAAATAGAACAATTACAAAACCTAGAAACACGTTACACGTTTCCAGAAATTTCGTGAGTCGTCTCGAAAAGTCTAGTTATATGTTCCGGCCAGTATAAATACCAGGCAGACGCGCGAGTCAGGACAGTAACAAGTGAATAGCGGAGCGACAAACAAGAAGCGAAGGGAAGTAATTCGGAAGTGTTTAGTGGTGTTTTTATTAGTGTTGAGAATTAAGTGTGAAATAAGTGTGTTTTTACTAAGTGTGTATAGTGTTTGTGTATAAATAAAGTTCAGTTTAAGTGGCATAGTGAGTTATAATTTATCGTCGAACTCCAGCTCGTAACAATATTATACCATATAAAATACATCAAGTTCGGTGTGACTGTATATTGGCTGATATTCCAACCGTGCATGTTGTTATAACCTTCCAAGTATATCGTAGCACGCATAATCGGGGTTCATGTTTACCCAAATTTCCTGGGCTTTATGTTGCTTCTATTTTATTGATATTTTTATCCTTCGACGACTATTGTTAACATTATTGTTATTGTAATTTGAATAAGGGTTATTCTGCGTTTCCCTACATTACCTACTTGGTATTCCTTGACTGTATCATTCTTGCCGCACTATATCAGTACATATTGGGTATAGGAAATGTGTAATTCAAGCTTTCTTACTTTGAGGACATCGTATCTGGCCGGTGATGCTACTGCGTCTCTTAATAGCACTTCAATAAGCACTCATAGTGTTGTTCGGTTGATAAAACATACTTATTTATAAAACTAATATAGCATGATTGATATTATGAATATCTAGGAATTTTGGAAGTAACTAGGCATGGTAAATAAAGTAACAATACTGAGGATAAAAGCAACGATAGCCGAGTGGAGAGACACGTTGTGTACAGTGCGTGTTAAATTGTTAATTATCGCTTGTTTATCGGTGAAGAAAAACATCATGAGGAAACCTGCATGTCTGAGAGTTCTCCATAATGTTCTTGTAAGACATGTGAAGTCTGCCAACCCGCACTTAGCTAGCATGGTGGATCTTACCTTTCTCATAGTGAGAAGTGGCTCTTGCCCAGCAGTGGGAAAGTTTATAGGGCTGATGATGATAATGAGGATACTTTTAACCCAATATATTTTTTTTTATTTGTATACATACTTAAACATAGCCACATTATATATGAATATACATTTTATATTAGTAAAATACGTCGCTGCGGTAGGAGTCGAACCTGTGATCTCACCAGTCTCCATGTCGACGCTTTATTAATTAGGCTACTCAAGTCTTATGTCATAAGATGAATTACTATAATACAAGCGCCTCATCGTCATCTACAGCATTGTTGAAGAACTTTGCGTTCAGCTCGGATCTCTATAGAATGTTATACAATGCTGAAATATGAGCGCTGACTTAATATACTACTCGTGGTATAATATAAGCATTTCTCATGCTGTGAGATAAGACTTTGGTGGCTTTCTTGGGAATCGTAACAGTTTGTTGACGCTGCAGGTTAGAGTTCAACCTCATAAAAGACTTCTTAAAATTTATAGTTTACCTGAGCATGAAATATTTCTAAAATACATATTTTGAATAGACGATATTTTTGTGTTACGATGGAACATGATTTTTAACCGACTTAAAAAAAAAGGAGGTTCTCAGTTTGACCTGTATGTATGTATGTATGTATGTTTGTCCGCGATTATCTCGCGTTTGGCTGAACCGATTTTGATGCGGTTTTCAGAAAAGTATTTGTTACACTTAGGAGGTTTTAGGCCCGACCGACTTCAAAAAAAGAAGGTTCTGAGTTTGACCCGTATACATAGGTATATTGGTTCTTAGTATGTTTGTATGTATTATGTGTGTGTGTTTGTACGTGTGTGCGCGCGCGCGCGCACTTTTGTATTTGTATGTGTACGTGTGTGTGTGTGTGTGTGTGTGTGTGTGTGTTTGTGTGTGTGTGTGTGTGTGTGTGTGTGTGTGTGTGTGTGTGTACGAGTGTGTGTGTACGTGTCTATGCCTCTGCGATTAAAAACAAAGAAAGTTGGTGAAAGAATTAAGGCTCTGTTGTCGTGGGGATGGTTGAGTAATTTGTTCTAGACAATATCACTTAAAGCCATGCCTTTTAGGGATTTAACCCGACTCAAGGCAACATAGCATTGGCCTTTAGCAAAGATTTTAGGCCCTAGGTCGATTACCGCGGCACTAAGTGTACATCCTTGCAACTTGTCTACCGTCACAGCCCAACTAAATATGACTGGCAACATCCGCCTCTCGATTTCACCATAATCGCGATTGCCTTGATATGTCGCTGTCACTGGAGCTATGGAAATGTATCCATCATCATCTTTAACACGCAATGCTATTGATGGATCATCAAATAATATCAAAATGGCATCAGGCAGTTCACCTGGCTCAAGCTGATCTCTTCTTAGTGTCGGACATTTAAATCCTTTAGGAACACCCATTGCCCCATTCGCTAAGCCATCCGTTATTGACATATTTCTCCGGAGCATAATACGAGAGCTCACAGCCAATTCAATAGTATGTATAAGTCCGCCGCATTTGTTTGGATCAGCCCGAGCAGCATTTGCGGAGGGCGTCCTTCCATATGTGGCTGATTCCCTAGACTCATCTCTCTCTTGCAGCATCAAGCCTAAGCCCATAAGCACACAGAATAAAAGTACCTACTAGACTAGACTGATACCAGCAGAAAACTTATCACTAAAATAATTGAAGAATCTATCTACAAACAAACTATTGATTAGACCAAAACTTAAAGTAAATGGAGTATCTATCACTAAAAAGTATGAAATAAATAAAAGAGTAGTTAACACAAAACCTGAAGTAAACGAACGAAGTACCTAACACTAAAAAGTATGAAATAAAAATAATAAGAAAAATTAAATTAAAATGAAAAACTTACAAATCGCAACAAAAATGTTACCTATGTACGTATTTAGTTTCTTTTAAAAAAAAAGAGAACCGCCTTCAAAAAATCGACCCACTGAAAAGTGCGAAATAATTTTTACATACGCTATCCCTAATCCTCTCAAATTTCCTTTCGAATTTCTCCCAAAAACTAATTACTAAATAAAACTAAATACTTAGTTTTTGAAGTCGGTGCCAAACCAACAAAAACAAAAAGAATACTGGCAAACAGAGAAAATAATACGACGAATGTATCAAATCAATAAAGCCTCAAAAAATGCGCTGGTTTGGAAAAGATGACGCCAAACAATAGGATTTTAGAGGGATTTGGTTTGGCATATATTTAGCGTATGTAAAAATTATTTCGCACTTTTCAGTGGGTCGATTTTTTGAAGGCGGTTCTCTTTTTTTTTTAAAGAAACTAAATGCGTACTAAGTTAACATTTTTGTTGCGATTTTTAAGTTTTCATTTTCATTTTTTTTCTTATTATTTTTATACGTTTTGATATTTTCATTCTTGTTAATTCGTATCTGTGTTTACGTACAACTTTCGGCGACACGCTAACTGATTCTGAGTAAGCTACAAATGTGAGAGCTTTTACATGCAAAAGTTGAATGTCCGCAAAGGTTCCAGGTCCGAGGATGCTTTCAGTACATTCTACCGGCGGACTGCAAACGAACTCACAAAGACTTGTCACGCGCTCGGGGCCACTCCTCACACGTAGGTACTTAATACCTACGATCATGGACAGGGGAAGTGGGGACGCCGTACCACAACAGTAAAGAGACGTGGTAATATTTAACACAAGGCAAATCGTTGGATTGAGGATGAAACTCTTAAAAATTATAGATTAATAAATATTATGTAGAGATACCTAACTCTATGTAGAGTAATTACATAAAATTGTTGTTGAAATATACGGAAATGTAATCAATTTTAAAAAAGAAATTAAAAAGGTCGCACCTTTGACTAATCAATCATGTCGTTTTTATCTCGCAAGTATCTAGTGACTGTTAGTGACATCATACAATACCCGACCACACCGGTCGATAGCGAGCGCTCTTAGGGTAACTCGCAGCATCCACTGTTTTATACATTTGAACACTTCGAAAGATTTAGACATTGTTAAGAGGGATATTTAGATTTGTTATCCTATTTTCCTGCCGTCTCGGGGATTAGCTGGATAATACGAAAGATTATTATATTAAATCGATTATCCAACAATTTATTTAGCATAAAATATGAAAGAGCGCTTTTAGAAATGGCGTTTCAATGGAAACATGTACAATGATGTAAACCCAGATAAATTTCTAGTTAGTAGAGCTGGGTCGATCGCGATTGATCCAATCACTTTGATTCGATCACGAGCCGTGAGCGAGTGATCGGGTCGCCAGTTCTTTAAAGATTCGATCTTTTCTCGCGATCTCGATCTTTCAACGCGTGTTGAAACAAACGATGCCGCGATGGTATTCGAACGAAAAATACGCGCGAAATACAAAAAATACTTTCATCCCTTTTTCTCGTTCTTACGTAGGTATACCTGTTTCATTCGCACGACTCTTTCTCACTCATTCTATGGGGTCCGAGTACTCCGAGTTCCGACTGTCCTGACTTCTGAGATTGATCGATCGATCGATGTACTAGATCTCAATCACTCAGCGGGTCTGTGGGTCACTTGGTTGGTGGGGTGGGTCAGTATCTCGGTGACCTTATGATTGACAACCCGTTCGTAATTACATATTATAAATTTTTGAGCCTTTTGTGTTGTCAATTCTTAATTTTTTGCAGATTGTTGTGTGTGAAGTTGTTAACAATTGGTTTTAAAGTTTCTGATTCGCTTATTTTATAAAGCTTTCATAAACGTAATTATAAATTACTTCAAGTGTATACTTTTGTTTTCAACATTATATTAATAAAATTTGATTTAAAAACACATTTTTTATTATTACGCATAAATAAATTAGCAAGACAAATGCGTAATTATGTAAATTTATAAGTTTAATAAGTATTAACTGGCATCTCTACTAATAATATTCCAATCAAATTATCCATTGGATCGAACCAGTTCGGGACTACGGCTTCCTTTCTCGCAACACATGTAAAAATAATCAGTAGGTATTATACTTTTCAAACTTTCAGACACTGACAGTTTTCGCATTTTGTCTTAAAATTATGTATGGCATAAGACAGCATTTAATTTATTTGCATATACTTATTGGTATATGTTACGCATTCAATTAATCATTCCCATCCGCATGCCAATTAAATGCTTCGCTCCATATTTTAGATATCGTCGCCACTGAATTGTTTTTACTAACTCTACGTAAAATAAAGTTGAACTATATTTTACGCATATCTGCGACAATTAGTGCACTATCAGTAGCGGGTCCACACTATCTAATTGATCTTTCCGGTGGTTTGGTCCTATTACCGGGTGAGGTGAAGGTACAAATCCGACCACGAACTATAGTTTACATTATCCTATGTATATGTAATGTACTATAATACTTCAGCTAAGCAATAGTAAACAATTTAATTAAAAAATCTCATATTTAAAAAATATTACTTTATTGTTGCTTGTATGAAAATAAATTGTATTTGTATTATTAGAATGACAGGATTGTTGGTGTGGTTAGTGGTTAGTGACTCTGACTGCTAAGTCGGAGTTCGTTAGTTCGATTCCAGGATATTGTTATCTTGGTAAGTACGAGTATGAATATTTGTTCTCTGCCTGGGTACAAATTACCAATCCTTCTTCTTTGTTTATCTATGATATTTATGTATTTAAAATATTAGTATGTGGTTATCGTAGTAGAGGCTCAGCCTACTTTGGTATCAGTTTGTTTGTTTCTATGGTATTTTGCAATATACCATAGTGGGAAATTGTAGTTAATAGTAACACGTAATAAATAAATCCTAACTTTAAAAAAAATGTGTAACAACAGTTTAAAAAAATCGTTTAGCGAGAAGATGAATGTTGTGAGGTGTTGTGTTGGAGACAAGTAAAACACGAGAGTTGAGATAATACTGACTCATTTATTGATTGATTATTATATTTTATGCCAATATGACACACGTAATACATATTCAACTAATATATCTCTACACGCCCATCATAATCAGAAAAAAAGTGATACATACAAATTCACTTTTTTTTTTTTTTAGACATATAATCAGCTTAATACAATGCCGATAATTAATTAGGTATATAATAAGATTACACAAAATAACGATTAAATTGTTTTATTTTTGTTTTATATAAAATAATCAGTAGATATATTTAATGCTGCAATGAATAGCGTAATGTTACATAGTGGCACATACCTAGTTCAAATAATAAAAAAAAAATACATTGTAAAATGATAAAATGGTAAAAAAAGGGTTAACAAAGGTAAATATAAACTAACAATAACTGGTATATAAAAATAAAAGTCTTGTATAAAAGTAGAACTCTAAATAATTAGTTAGGAATATACAATTTCGTACGATTTTTGTGAATGACATCTACTTTGCCATTTTTCATTATTTGCACATTTGGAGACATATCCTTAATAACAACATAAGGTCCAGAATAAAGACTGTCTAACTTGTTTACATTTTCATTTTTTATTAGAATTAAATCATTCTGTTTATACACAATAGGGTTAACATATTTGTCATACGTATATTTCCTAGCGAATTTGCTGTTAAGTAAATTTTGTCGAGCCTCTTTCTGTGATAATTGTAAGCGGTATTTCAATTCAGATGGATAGTTATCGTGATTGTATATAGGGTCTACAATATTACTTTTAAAGTTACTCGGAAGGTTACAAATTTTGCCAAAAACTAATTCGTACGGAGTGAATTTTGTCTCAGAATGCACAGTTGTATTAAATGCAAAACTCCAATAAGGTAACCATAGGCTCCAAGCTTCAGGATGGTTATCTGTTTGGATACGTAAATACGAACCTAAGTTTTTATGGGAGTTTTCCAATGCGCCAATGCTTTGGTGGTGATACGCTGTGGAACTTAAGTGAGTAATTTTTAAAAGATTACATACCTCGTTGAAAACTGATGATATGAACTCCGTCCCCCTGTCTGTAGCAATTACCTGTGGTATACCGTAACTGAGGATGAAGCTATTTACCAATGCATTTGCTACTTCTGCTGATGTTTTAGACTTTAAAGGATGAGTTACCACATACTTACTCAATTCACACTGCAATGTTAAAATGTAACAATGACTATAGCAATCCTTTTCTAGAGGTCCAACTAAATCTAAATAAACTTTTTCGAATGCTGATGTAGCTGTGGATGTAATAACCATAGGTTCTTTTATATTTAGAGCATGTTTTTGCTTTTGACATTTATCACATTTCCTTACAAATTCTCTAACTTCACGATCTAGTCCGGGCCAATAAAAATATTTTTTGATATTATTTAACATCCTTCTCATGCCCGCGTGGCCACTTGTGGGCAAGAGATGGAAGTCGTTTAGAATCACCTTTCTGTCATCTTTGTCGTCTATTCTTTGTACATCATTTAAAATATACAAGCGAATACCTTTAAAATGTTTTATTTCACTTAATAACTTTTCCACAAAAATCTTATTATCTTTATTCTTTATAAAACAAACTTCAGTAACGTTTATTTCCTTACAAAATTCATTCAGCTCCCTCACGAATGCGGCTCGCGTCATTTGTGATTGGAAGTCTGGATTTATATAAATAGTCGATCTATTTTCAACAAAACAAAACGCGTTTCTTTCTTTACTTATCTTATTATTTTTTTCTCAAATTTTCCAAATATTTTTTGTCAATAAATCTTAGTTCAATTGCTTCTTTCGGCTTAATATGTGTCCCCAAAACGTCTGGTTGATCAGGCCGTCCGTCTGAAGGAACCATATCAACTGAAAGATTTTGCAACTTCCTAGTTTGAGCTCTAGTCATAACACTAACTAAAGGTTCAGTCATTTCCTTTAACTCGTCAGATGTAAAAGATATACGAGACAATGCATCTGCAGCTGCGTTGTCTGCGCCTTTTACATATTCTACCGTATAGTCATATTCTTCTAAAGTGAGTCGAAATTTCATAAGCCTGCTTGATGGGTCACGCATGTTAAAAAGATAAACTAATGGCCTATGGTCGGTTAAAATTTGGAACTTACGACCGTATAAATAAGGCCGAAAGTATTTAACTGCCCATACTACTGCAAGCAACTCCTTTTCTACATACATACGATATCGTTTTTCTGCGTTATTTAAAGTTCTGCTGGCGTATGCTATGGGTTTTCTATTGCTATTAGATAAAACAGCACCTATTGCATTGCCGGAGGCGTCTGTCTGTACAATGAACTCGTTATTTGCCGAAAAGTCTGGATATTGTAGGACTGGTGGCGAAATAATGCTCTGTTTTAGAGTTTCAAAAGATTTTTGGCAACGCAAGTCCCAAACAAAGGGTACATTCTTTTTGCATAATTGGTATAAGGGAAATGCCTTTTCTGCAAATCCTGGTATGAACTTACGGTAATAATTCACAAATGCCGTAAACCGTCTAACTTCATCGAGTGACCTTGGGCACGGATAATTTTCTACTACTTTTATCTTATCCGGATCGGGCAAAATACCGTCACCTGATACTATATGTCCGAGATACAATAACTGTTTTTTCAGGAACTCACATTTTATAGGATTTAGCTTTAAATTTACTCGTCTAATTCTTTCGAACACATGTTGCAAATTTTTCATAGTTTCATTTAAATTTCGCCCAAATACTACAAGGTCATCCTGGTAAACCAAGCATTTCTCGTAATTCAATCCTGCCATAGCCGTCGTCATCATACGTGAAAAGGCTGCTGGGCTAGTTTTTAACCCCATAGGCATCCTAGTCATTTGATATTGTCCCGCATGAAATGCAGTATATTTTCTGCTATTTTCTGCCAAATTTACGTTGTAAAAACCCTGATATAAATCTAAATGACAAAAATATATGCAACCTGAAAGAGAGTCTAGAATTTCCGTGATGTTAGGAAGTGGAAACCCATCATCCTCTACGCAGTTATTTAATTTCCGATAATCTATTATTAGTCTCCATTTTTTTTATCCATTCGCATTCTTTTTCGGAACTAATAATACTGGGCTACTCCATTCGCTTCTACATTTTTCAATAACACCATCTTTTAACATCTTATCAAGCTGATTTTGAATTTCGTTTTTCTGAGAATGAGGTAATCTATAGGGCTTACTAAACACAGGACACGAGTTTGGTTTCAGTATTATATCATGTTCGTAAATATTTGTTGTTGTCAATTTATCACCGTCCAAATAAAATATATCAGAATATTTTGCGCATAAGTTTTCTATACAAATTTGTTCTTCTTTATTTAAATGATTTAATTGCAATTGGGAAAACACCTTCTTTACTCGGTCTGCATTTATTTTAGTTTCCTGGAAAGTGCATATATTATAGTCATTAGCGCTATGAATCACCGGATTAAATTCAGTCAATTTAAATGTATTCTCGGTCGTATTTAATATTTTTATTGGTATCCTACCGCAAACTGTCTTGACTATAGTGCTAGCTAAATATTTATATTCCGTCGGCAATTTGAGAGGCACAAACTACTCCTTCACCTTGTAAATTAGTCTCAATGTAGTGTATTGATTCACATCTAGGTGGTATATCTAACCAACTTTTAGAACGTAATAATAAGGGAATGTTGATTTGCACGGGCTCCACCGAAAGTGTCAAAATATTGTTTTTAAAATCTAAAACTGATTTATACTTTGTTAAAAAGTCGCTTCCAATTATTCCATTCGCCGTAATTGGCAAGCAGTCAAACAGATAAAATTTATGGTGTAAGCGATGACCACCCACAAATAAAGACAAGTAACAGTATCCTACAGTCTTAACTTTGCCGCCAATACCATTTATGTATGAGTATTGTTTAACAAATGGAATACGGTGCTCTACGACATGTTTATACTTAAGCGCTGATATTGAAGCGCCGGTGTCAAGTAACCAAGTGTAATTGTAATTGTTTAAAGATAGCTCTATATAATAAGTACTACTGCATGATAAAATTTGTTCCTTAGTCTCGAAAAAACATATTTTTGGAATCAGTTTCAGGCGACTTCGATGTCGTTGCCAGTGCTGGTTCTGGTTCAGTAGTTATATTGATCTGTTGCTTTCCTCGATAAAAATTAGAGTTATAATAAGACCTACCTCTATTATTTCGTCTGGGTGCAAATGCCTGCTGCTGACGCCGTGGTCCGTAGCCGCCGCGGTATTGGTTGCCACCACCTCGGTGTATGTTGATAGCTCTACGCCATGATGATGCTCGCGGGTTAAATCTACCGTGACCTTGAGCAAAGTGCTGACCTCTGCTTCTGAAAAATCTATTATTTATCTCTCTGGACGTTGACATACCCAAAATATCTGCGGACGCTCCGACTGACTCCAACTCCTCGTCTTGGGCCGCTTGAATCGCGTCTTTTAGAGTACTGAAATTACGGGAAGCGATTATTGTGCTCAAACGTCGATTTCTCAGGCCATCGGCAAATTTCTTTATAGCGAATTGTTCATTAATCGGTTTTAACAAGTTATAATTACTTGAATTACCATTGGCCTGCGAAATCGTTAAGTTGACAAATAACTCAGAGATTTGTTTACCGAAATCTTTTATTGTTAATTCATTTTGTCTCATACGAATTAGTTTTGTTTGTAAAGCACTTGCAGATTTTTTTGGCAATAGTATATTTTTCATGTCAGAAATTAACTCAGACACACTAGAATAATCAGAACTTAATTGTAATTTTGCGGATCGAGATAATCTACTTTTCAATACAAATTCAATAAGCTTACTTTGTTCGGAAGTCTCAAGGGTAGAGGCATAATATTCTATATTATGCCTCTACCTCTACGTTGCGTATTTTCCTCCTCATCTGTCATCTGCGTTAATATACTCAAAGCTACTTTAATGTTAAAGGTCGACATAGTGGTTTCTACCGATTCAGCAGATTTACACAAGGATAAAACTTCACTATACAAAGTCTGAAATGAATTAATAAACTTGTCAATTAAAGGCGTATCACTAGTCTTTATAATACCTTGCTTAATATCTCTGCTAACCTGATTTATTTTTAAACGGATCGCGACTATTTATATATATATTCTTTTGAACACTGCACAATCACTGTTAACCTTTCATTTTACCATCACTTTATCACTTTACTTGCTATACGGTTAATACGACGCCGAAAACGTAGTGACGAATAATCACTCGTAGCTCTAGACTTCAATGTCGTCGTCCTTTTGGTCTCGCGAACGCTCACGCCGAAATAGTGATCGACGTAGATTATGTCGAGATATTTCTTGCCTTATCCATTGTCCATGACATTTCTTATAGATTCTGAATACGAAGAATATCAGCCCGATACCCAAGGCCAAGGCTATAAGCGACAGTATTATGGTCGTTGTACTGAGGTAGAAACGAAATTCATCCACTGTGGCTGTATTCGATCCTGCTGCATTTTGTGCAATTATGACCTCCTCACGAGATTGCGTTTTGCCCATCTTTATTGTGCCAACAATTTCGTCACAGCAACGCGTGCAAGTAACAAGTCTAACAACGTTATATTTGATTGATTCATCTTGGTACCAGAATACCCGTGTATGAAATATTTCTTCCTTTTATGGTATGGCGCCGCGCGAGTGCAAGCCGGTGTCAAATACGCGACGGCGATCGGATGGCAGACTCTTTCGGCAGGGTCGCCATGTGAGGTGTTGTGTTGGAGACAAGTAAAACACGAGAGTTGAGATGATACTGACTCATTTATTGATTGATTATTATATTTTATGCCAATATGACACACGTAATACATATTCAACTAATATATCTCTACAATGTAAAGAACATATGATACAAAACAGTGTAATTTCTATCGCCTTAAATCTATTGGTTTACTATTATTGACATAGTTAGTTCATTTAATAGTCATGGCACATAGATTGCGCTCGGGTCATTTCCCATCTAATGAGTTTCCTTACTCTTACCAAAGGCCGGATCACGCAATTGTTCCATGTGTCCAGAAACCTCAAAATAAATATGGCTTTAATAGGCAATATAAACAGTAATTTGTGAAGAAAATAGTTAGTACACATATTAATGTAGATCTACTGTTATCCTTATCTAAAAAAATACACGTGGCGATATTTTGTAGGTCAATTAACTTCACATAATAATTTAGTTAATATTACATTTGATTACGATCTTTAATGTAATGCTGCTGCAGAATGTCATGTACTTAATGATATGCGTTCATGTTCTAACAAAACGTTTTAGTAGAACATAGTTGGACACTTGTAGCTCCAAACTTTGTGCACTGTATATTGTAGTCTGGCTTTGGCATTCATAACGAGATAAACCCCACCGTATTCGCTTTTGTACAACTTTAAAAGTTGTCAGGTATTCCATAAACACTCTCCAACTCTGTTTCGTCCATCCCAACACTCGATATCAAACATTTACTGAAAATATAGATGCTAGAAATGTATGGTACAACGTACATTGATTCAGCTTAATTTGATATTTTGTGTAGTAAATGATTGATAGTTGGACCAATCTGCTTCGCGACACTACTAAAGACAAAGACAAAGACATTTATTGCTTAAACTATGTAGGTACATGAAATGTGTTCTTAAAATTACTGTAAATCGAGTTATACAAAGTTAATCCAGACATGAAACAACAATGTGTGAATCATACAAAGTGTCTCCTGTCGGGAACGAACCCATAACACGGCGCAGTTCAGAACTGCGAGGCGACCGTTTAAACACTACACCACACACATCATCCAGTCAAACACACTTTTAAACAATAACATATTGTAAGTAAAACATTATATTCGTCTAAATAAGTCTACAAGTAAAAATATCTACAATATTTTTTAATGGTTAATGAATTGTTAGGGGCTTGTAAATGTATATAAAAAGATTAAAAAGTTCACTATTGACTACTGTCGATATAATTACGAAATATTTGTTATAACATATAATATACCTATCAACCGCAGTGCTGTTACGGACAAATTCAACAATTTCGCACAGGAGATACTTGCCTGTAACCGATACATATTTGTTATAAACTTCCGTGAGGGTTTTAATATACTTTGCTTTCAGGCGAGGTCAGTTTTAGGCGAGTGGGATTTCCAAATGCATGAAATCTCGCTCCCAAGAGGGAGCAGCGAAAGGAAAACGGAGGGATGCCAATATTTTTTTAAATAGCTTTTGCTTGGCAAACACAAATACAACTTGTGCACTATGGAGTCATAACCTAGGCTCCCTGTAGCATCGTAACATTGCAGAAAAGCATTGTAGTGTACCATTTAATTGTATTTAGATTTTTGATTGCGGGCCATAAAATATGATCCATTAATAGTTTTAGTCTTCGTAATATTGATAATCTTGCCGTTTGTTATTAATATCTCCAAATAATAATAGAGGAAAGATAAGCAGATTTTTGGTGCTATTTTATATATTTTTTTATAATATTACGCCACACGCTGTATCTTTATACTTTTTAGCCGTCGATGAAAACACAAAGGTTTTCCATGGAATAATTGCCAAGAGCGGGATGCGCTCTCTTTGCATTTTTAGCGATTTGAAGTCATTGGGGGATTTACAACATATCATGTTATTTGGAACGAAACACAACGTCAATCAAATGTTAATCCGTTAAATTTTTAAGTAGATTGTCAAGTTTTAGATTACGAAGATTAGCATTCAATAAAGAAACTATAAAAATCGTTATCGTGAGTTATTATAATCACCATCACTATATGAAAAAACCCAAGATAATGCTGTGAGTGTCATTCAAGTAAACATAGCAAGATTGTTCGACAGCAAGCTTTTACATTTTGACCAAAGTATACTTTATAAAAACATTAGATTATTATTCAATCTTTCCTAAGATTACTTTTAGGTGGAAGTAATCGCTTCTTAAAGACACATTACATCTTTACAAAAACGAAGTAAGTTTTCCAAAAAGTAATTGATATAAAAGAAAAGAATATCTAATCTATTATTCTATTCTTTCGTTTGTTAGGGATTTTCTTTTGCCTTTTCAATGGAAAATCGTCATTTTTGAAGAACCAATAAAAATCCGATATCATTGCCGGGTCCCGCCACGCTTGGTATCACATTTCTATTGTTTTGGGCTCTTGACGAAATCTGCCGCCTTATTTATCACTCACTGCGCCAAGGCTACCAGCGTAAAATCTAAACGAATCACTTGTGAAATACAAATTTTGGTCTAAATTTGCATCGGCTGGTTATGAATGAAGCATGTACTTCAAAAAATCAAAAATTCACTGTATTTCATTTTACTTTAAACAAAGAATGTAACATCAACGTAATAAAAAATGTATCCACTCTTTCAATTATTTTATCAATTCCTTCTAGTAGAGTAAGAATTTAACTGGGTTCACTTTACTTTAAAAGAGAATACATTCAAGAAATTATCCACTTTTACTTGCTTATTGTTCAGTTCAAAACAAAATCGTTCTTAATACTTATATGACGACCTCTGTTCTGGTCGTGAAGGTCAAAATGCTGAGGGTAAATTAGCGTGCGGTTATCGTAGGCCATACCGTATACCTACCTACATATAAGATATTATACATAGTGCAATATTTAGCCATGTTGCTGCTACTTGCGTTTAAGTTTGTGCTAGCACAGGTGCATGATAGTCAATACTCTAACAAGGATTTTTCTTGTAAATCGTAATAAATACAAATCCAGTACCTAATGAGTAAACAGTAAAATTAGTAAGTACTGTACTGTGTAAGCATTCAAACAGTGTACAAAAAGAGCCCTTAGAACAAAGACTTATGAGACTTACAAGACTCGACTCGGCTTGTGTGTGAATTAAACATGCAAATGTTTAATACGAGCCAGCATCCAGTGTGAAACGATGCTAGAAACCATTGTGCGTATCACCGAATAAATGTTTGTAACGTTTTTTCTCCACGTAAGATTTAAACATATAATTATTCTGGTAAGTTGGTATTAACGATGTGTTTAATGTCATGTGACTATAGAAACTCCGTTCAGCTATCTACAGGTCATATCTGTCGACTTTGTTCTCTTTTGTGTGACTGTAATACGAGGGCAGAGACTTTATGAAATGTTAAATATTATATTTGATATCATTTTATAACATCATTGATATAGCTTTGAATATTTTACTTTTTCTGCAAAACTTAAGGATAAAATTTATTGAAATAACAAATACGATAAGTCGGCAATCTAAAACTCGTATTAATATATTACCTATATACTTTATTTGTACGCGTTGGAAAATTATAAATAGCAAACCATGTGCAAAAAGCATAATATTATTAAGATTACGCCATTCGATATTTATAACAACAGCCGTTGTGATAGAAACATTATTTAATACCAGCAAATAATCGTTGTAAGATTTTTATAGCTTATATTGTTTTTGTACGTAAACTAAAAGTAAAACCATTTAAAGTCGTTAAGTAATAACTATAAAATGCGATGGTGTATTTAGAGTTTGCATTGAAGTGGTACTAATTTACGGCGTGTATTTGTAAACAGTGAGGCAAACATCAGTGATTTGCTTACATTAACGCTTACGCGCGTGTGGCGTATCAGTTACCTGTTAGTAAAAGTTACATGTACTCGGTGCTGCATTACCGCTCATAATCCCCTACACTCGTAAAGCTTGATTGTGATACATTTTGTGAGTAATGACACGTGGACACTATTTATTTATTGCTTTTGAGTACAACTGTCTGTTATGCTAAATTTGAATTGGATGGAGCATCCTAGTAGGACGCTACTACGAGTAACCATGGTACAGAAAGTTAATAGTCCTAGCGCGATGGACACGGTATTGACTGAAGTGTAATAACATACTATATTTATATTAATACTATATTTATATATCTTTATATTTTATGAATACTATATTTATATTATCTTAGATTAGAGGCAAATAAATATGTAGAACATAACAAAAGATGATTAGGTAACAATTACGTTATCTTTAATTTATTATTTCTTGCAAAAATTGTATCGTATTTTGCTGATGAGCTGACGCTGACCTGAGTTTTACGTCCTTTACCTATGCTATGAAACTCTGAAATAAAATTAAGTGCAAAGGGTTGAGATTGAATTGAATGAATTAGCTAGTTGAAGTAGTAGAGCTTTGTTGTTTTGTATGAACGTGCCAGTTCAACCGGAGAAGTACTATCCTCTTACTGAAAATCGACTTAAATAACGGTATTTTTAGTGTTACGTTTCGTACGGTGAGTGAGAGTGCCAGAGGCCCTATCCTTTTTGGCTTCTCCGTCATCCAGCTCCTCCTCTATCCCTTTTCCCAATCCCACCACAAAGAGCAGCAAAGCACTTTTGACTCCTCGGGTTTTGCTTGTATCCATGGACGGCGGCAATTGCTTACCATCAGGTGATCATAAAAGAAGCTATTAGATCCCAATGTTAACAGATCAGTAACTCGATCAGTGGGCTCTTAATTAAGGTTATATAAAAGCCAATGCTTTATATTACGTAAATATAAGTATTATAAATATTACTAAAGGTAATCCATCTATAAGAGTCATGAAAATCTTATGGCCCTACGTGTTCACAAAGATACTTTATATGGAAGGACAATGTCATTGAACGTATCATCGTGATCGCAGTTTACTAGTTATTAAGCAGCTTATCCATCATTATTAAGAGGCCAACTATAAATAAGATAATTATGAGTGTTATACTCGAAAGCTGAAACAAGTAATGCTTTTAATATCCTAATATGTTATTGATATGGCACTTTTATGATAAACTGAAGATTATATGAGGTATATGACACTGGGTATCAATAATCACAAAATGCGAGGTTTGTGAGGATGCATGGATGATTGGTTTTGAAACAACTATACGGCCTCCACGGGCTACTGCTCCACCATGATAATGCGCCTGCCCACACCACAATCAAAACGAGGGACTTCCTAGACAGCACACCGGTCAAACTCCTGGGTCACCGGGTTACAGCCCTGACCTGAGCACCGTGTGACTTCCTCTTCTCTTATTCCCAAAAATGAAAAATCAGCTCAATGGGATACAATTTTCGTCGTCAGACGATGCGCTCTCAACGTTCGAGCAGGCTGTAAACGAGGTGTCTGCGGCGGACTGGAAAAAGTGTTTCGAAAACTGGTTTAGACGCATGAAAATTTGTATAGAAGCTGGTGGAGAGTCCTTTGAAAAGATGTAATAAAAATATATTTACTTATAGAAAAAACATTTTTTTAGTGTCGCAATACTTTCTGAGTGACCTGGTGTAGTCATCTACTTTATACATCAAATAGCACATTTGTCTCAATACTACAGAAACTAGAGACATGTAATTTGGAGAGAGGGTTGCTTTTATAACTGTCATAAAAGTACCATCTACTAAGAGGATTTTTTTTAAATATTCCACTTATTTTTTGTAAAAGTGTAATTACGACGAAAGGCACTAGACTTCATCTTAGGGTGCTATTTAAACTCAAGAAGTGTCTTCCTGATATAATTTCAATTATTCCTGATATAAAAAACGCGTTTCTAATCTATCCTTGTATTTCAATCTGATTTTCTATCTATTCAATTCCATGAAAGAAATCAATTTCATAAATGTACATATATTATGTATATCGGTAAGCAGCCGATTAAGACAAAAAAATATACACAGATGTTTGATATTTGTTAAAAAATCAAATAAATACTGAACCCAAATTTCTCATCTCAACATTTTATGATAGATGTAAAAATTCTATCAATATTCTCGAGATTGTGCACGGATTTGGAAACTCAGTATTTGTAAAATCTATTTAATTTATCTAGAGTGATGTTCGACTATCCGAATATCAGAAGATTGTTACTTCAAGTGTTAAAGACACATTGGTTATAGCATGAATGGGCGAAAATTGATTTAGCAGTTATAGTACATTTTGTTACGTTAAAGCGTTGGTGACTTATGCCTTAGAATGACTATACTAGCATTACAAATCAGTCATTATACTTTTAAGAGGGAGGACAATAAGAGGTTGGGGAAGGTGTCGCGTTTTTCTTCCTTCCGCTTGAGTTGCCAACGCGCGAGTACCTATGCAACGTCTGGTAACACTATCAATGGAACGATTAGCTTGGCACACGACGTTACTATAAAAACGTTCACCGCCCGTACCATCATTAATATTCAGTAATTAATATCTCACATCTTCTAAATTAACATAAATTTCATTTTTAAGTCTTGTATGTATTTTATATTTTAATTTTAAGATTTAGTATAAATGGTGTTTTTAATAATGTATTATAAGATTTACGTGAATCAACCACAGCACTACAAGCAGAATGTATTTAAAACCATAACCAGCATCTAACTTAAGTGTCTAAAGGTTAAAAACGCATCCATTTAAATTTCATGACCGGGTACAGGCGACACGTGCTGAATTGTATACCAAGTGAAAGCTTAAGGTTAAACACATACGTCCAATACATAATAAGTCAGAAAGTCCACGATAACAAGGCTGAACTAAACTAAGGTTTTTATCCTAATACATGTTATATCTACAGTAAAATACTCTAGAGATATCATCCTTGTAGGTAGGTATATAAAAGAAGCTGTGGATTTAACGCGCGGCATTAACAAATTAGGTATATTAATCGTGTCCGTATGGATTGAGGAGCCACTTCAGATTTTACAACGAAGCGTGGTCCGTTATTTAGTACGAAGAGAAATAATTTTGTAGGCCAAATGTTGAAATTTGTACTAAAGCATTTAAAAAGTTATATCAATGTAAAGGTGGCTCCTCAGTACATACGTCTGAACTGAGGAGCCACCCTAGAACTCGAAAAGTATTGAATGAATATTTATGAACATTTTGTATCATTTTTTACTAACTGTGAACAGCATCTACAAAAAATCTGAGGATTGTATCTTTGATATTCAGGAAGAAATTATACTTTAAGTGTGGCTCCTCAATCCATACGCCATGCGAGTGTGAATTCCGAATTTATGATAATGAGAATATAAGGTGTTCATAAAATAACTTTTTATTTAATAGGCTGTCCAGGAAAGGCCGTGGCTTGACATTTTTTTCAAAATAATGTAGCAGAAATAAAATTAAAATGGTAGGCCATTCCATTGTAATTATAAGTCATGGTCACCCTAATCGTACATTTTTAGGTTATATCGAAAAGTGATTTGTTTTTCAGCTATCGAATGTATTACAGTGTTGAGCTGTACATATTTATTTTGTACAAATGTGTTCAAAATGTAGCCGTATCGGGTGTTTGATTCCGTTGTGATCTCAGATAGGTACAATTAATAATTTATTTGCACAGCGTCAGGATTGAGGAGCCACATACATTTTAATTTTTTACAAATTCCCTTCATCCTACAAGTCTATAATGTTAATACAAATTTGATTACAACTACCTACTACAAAATGACCATAAACTGAAAACGTAATTCGAATGACTACTTTCACGGAATTCACACTCGCATGGCGTATGGATTGAGGAGCCACACTTAAAGTATAATATCTTCCTGAATATCAAAGATACAATCCTCAGATTTTTTGTAGATGCTGTTCACAGTTAGTACAAAATGATACAAAATGTTCATAAATATTCATTCAATACTTTTCGAGTTATAGGGTGGCTCCTCAGTTCAGACGTATGTACTGAGGAGCCACCTTTACATTGATATAACTTTTTAAATACTTTAGTACAAATTTCAACATTAGGCCTACAAAATTATTTCTCTTCGTACTAAATAACGGACCAAGCTTCGTTGTAAAATCTGAAGTGGCTCCTCAATCCATACGGACACTATTAATCTGTGTGTAAGTGTAAGGCCAATTCAAGTATCGACGTTTATAGATCGAGCTGTGTCAAGATGTTTGTCTTGAGACAAGAACCTGACGGCTTTGCATTACTTCACAAAACAACAAGCGGTTACCCATGCAAACGGTGACTACGGTTAACGTTACTTTACTTGCCTGATCTGTTACGAACGTCAAGTAAAGACACGGTATAAGCGTTATAGTAGTTATTATTGTAGCAATCGATTATTGCAGAGTGAATCCCCAGTCCACCACTCATTGGCTCACTTCAAAACATTTAACTCCAACACAGTACACTTTCAGAGCTTATTTCCACTTACAGGCAGGCAATAATACTGTACTGTGCTGTGTTAATAGAAAACGCTCGGTATTCCAGAGATATTTCCATTAACATCGCCTGAAAGGTGCCCACTATTTGAGCCTTTAAAAAAAGGCTTAAATAGTACCATATTATAACGATAATGAGACTGATAATCATAACTACTACTACTACTTGTGCAATCAAATTTGATATAACATGCTCGTAATGAAGTACTATTATATCCATACTGCCATGTGCACCATAACCCATTAAACTAATACGAACAATAAAAAGTACACTTCTTTAATGTGGGATGTTGATGTTTGTTAGCCGTTGCTCACATTAAACAAGTTTTGAGAGTAATAACAACCATGATTTTATGGCGGACATTAAATGCGACTTTACATCTGAGCGCTACCGTGCTTCGGAGGGCACGTAAAGCTGTCGGTCCCGGTTCTTGTCCAAGGATAAGGATCGTTAGGCCACGTCGGAGGCCTTCGGGCGGTCTGAAAACTCCGACACTAGAGTTGGCCACACGCTCACACGAAAAACAAACAAACAAACAATGCGACTTATATTAATTAACAGAGTAGCCCTTCAAACGCGACAGTGGCGCCCCTACACAATAGTGAACTGAAACCGAATTATACGAAAAAGCATAAGTCGGCTCAAAGGCCCGACTAAGTGAGTACTTGACTCCCTACGAAGAATGCACACTTTGCCGACTTCGCCAGTAATAAATAAACTGACTCGAAAAGGGGTAAGCACCTACTTTACTACATTGTATACCTGCTTTTACATCTGAATATCTTGAGGTTTTTATTGTTCAGTACGGCTATTTCTTTTATAAATTTTAGAGAACTCGCCGAAACATACTGCATGCTCGTTTATTTATGTAACAGTATGTTTAACAACCACAGATTCGTGAATTATGCTTGACTGTGGCGATTGACCTATAGATTGAATCAAGGTAAGTTTTACAGTATACACTCTAATTTAAATGCTAGTTTCCACTCGTGGCTTCCCTTGCGTGACCACTACAGACACGCAGCACTATTCATATAATTATATATTACTTCGTTACCTATTTGTCAGCTTAATAATACAATTCTACATTTGCTATTTGAGGTTTTAAAGTTGAAGAGTGCATTTATATTCATACGAAACACATGGAATATTTTACATAAATACATACTCTTGTTTACTGCAGCGGTCTTTGCATAATTTTGTAAAACATCACAAACATTACCGCTGACATATTATATCAAGATCTTAACAATTTCACTGGCGAGATCAAATCCTCAAACATACACATTCTTGCGAAAATATTTCGATTCACATATTAAGTTATTCAAATATTCCGTAGTCCGCTACGACGCGCGTAGCCTCTACTACGGCGTAGAGGCTCCGTAAGCCACACATCGGTGTAGGGATACAAATGGACAAAGAAATATATTATACCATTTAAAATACATCAAGTTCGGTGTGACTGTATATTGGCTGATATTCCAACCGTGCATGTTGTTAAGCCCTTCCAAATATATCGAAGCACGCATAATCGGGGTTCATGTTTACCAAAATTTCCTGGGCTTTATGTAGCTTCTATTTTATTGATATATTTATCTTTCGACGACTATTGTTAACCCTATTGTTATTGTAATTTGAATAAGGGTTATTCTGCGTTTCCCTGCATTACCTACTTGGTATTCCTTGACTGTATCATTGTTTCCGCACTATATCAGTACATATTGGGTATAGGAAATATGTTATTCAAGCTATCTTACTTTGAGGACATCGTATCTCGCCGGTGATGCTACTGCGTCTCTTAATAGCACTTCAATAAGCACTCATAGTGTTGTTCGGTTGATAAAATATACTTATTTATAAAACTAATGTAGCATGATTGCTATTATGAATATCTAGGAATTTTGGAAGTAACTAGGCATGGTAAATAAAACAGCAATACTGAGGATAAAAGCAACGATAGCTGAGTGGAGAGACACGTTGTATATAGTGCGTGTTAAATTGTTAATTATCGCTTGTTTAGCGGTTAAAGAAAACATCATGAGGAAACCTCCATGTCTGAGAGTTCTCCTTAATGTTCTTGTAAGACATGTGAAGTCTGCCCACTTAGCTAGCATGGTGGACCTTACCCTTCTCATAGTGAGAAGTGGCCCTTGCCCAGCAGTGGGAAAGTTTATAGGGCTGATGATGATAATGAGGATACTTTTAACCCAATATATTTTTTTTTAATTTGCATACATACTTAAACATAGCCACATTATAAATGAATATACATTTTACATTAGTAAAATACGTCGCTGCGGTAGGAGTCGAACCTTGAAATGACGTCGAATGTTGAAATATTTGAAAATGTAATCAATTTTTAAACAAATATTTATAAGTATCGCACCTTTGACTAATCAATCATGTCGTTTTTATCTCGCAAGTATCTAGTGACTGTTAGTGACATCATACAATACCCGGCTACACCGGTCGATAGCGAGCGCTCTTAGGGTAACTCGCAGCATCCACCGTTTTATACGTTTGAATACTTCGAAAAATATTGTTAAGAGGGATATTTAGATTTGTTATCCTATTTTCCTGCCGTCTCGGGGATTAGCTGGATAATACGAAAGATTATTATATTAAATCGATTATCCAACAATTTATCTAGCACAAAATAGTAAAGGGTGCTTTTTGAAATGGCGTTTCAATGGCTACATGAACAATGATGTAAACCCAGATCAATTTCTAGTAAAATATGCATCGATTTGTAACTCAGAAGATTAGATCATACAATACCAGTATCAGAAGATTGGATTGAACCAGTTCGGGACTATGGTTTTCTTTCTCGCAACACATATAAAAATAATCAGTACTATACTTTTCAAACATTCAGACACTGACCGTTTTCGCCTTTTGTCTTAAAAGTATGTATCGCATAAGATAGCATTTAATTTTTTTTTTTTTTTTTTTTTTTTTTTTTTTTTTTTACTATGAATATAAACACGTGCGTCATATTTATTAACTCCAATTAAAATAATTAATATGTGGCATTAATATTATTTAGATATCACTAAATACCTATTTAATTAAACATAACTTAAATGTTAAAATACTATCCTACGAAATATGTATATACAAAACAAACAAAACGAAAAAAGAAAAAAAAGAATAATTTAGAGGGCGTCATAAAAGTCCTCCACATCGCCGTCGACCGGGAGCGTGCCCAGAACGCTGGCAGCATTGCCACGTTGAATGGCAATGCTAAATTTTTGGGCCAAGTACAACCCAGCCTTCTGGTCACACGAGGCGTCGACCAGTCTCTTTGCGAGATCTTTAAAAAGAGATCTTGCACTTGGGGTCCAAGTGCAAGATCTCTTTTTGTATTATTTATGGCCCCAACGTTTCGACCCCAAACGGCTCAAATACGTAATCCCCTACTAGGTTTGCGTATTTGCGCCGTTTGAATGTCTCCGCTGTAGCAGCAGCAGCGCCCGCACAACCCGCTGTGCCAGGAAGATGAGATGGCGCGAGGGTATCGACACACGTTGCGTCCCACACCAAAGGCCTACCCAACTTCCATGGGAGTAAAGACATACCATCCGGTCTTTTGCCATCGTCACGTGCCAGCCCCTGCGGTTCAAGTTGGGCTGGAACGCCAGCGGTGACAAGAGCCCGGCGAAGTATGTCATTTAGATTGCCGTGTCGTGATATACGACCTGCGCTCCTGCTGCATGATAAGCCATGGTGACCAAGGCTGTCGACAGCCTCCCCACAGTGACAGCGATGTGGAGAAACACATGACGCACCCAAACGGAGGCAAGCAGCGATGCGGAAAGTGGTATCGTCCAACATGGTACCTATGTTGGACGATGGCAGTGCCTGAAGCCAGAGACCCGATTCCCATTCTCCCACAGCCAGCAAACGGGCACGCTCTGCAGCATTGGACGATGTACTTAGGAGATTTTCTCGTACTGCGCTGCAAAGTGGCCCGTCCCACTGCCTCTGAGAGGATAAGTCTCGGGGTAACTCGGTGTTTGGACAAGCCCTTCTCCAAGCATTCACGGCATCGATCACACACGGCACCTCAGAATCGACCAGTGTAGGTGCTAAGATTTTCCTGGTCAATTCTGCAGTGCCGTGGACCGAGGACAGGAATGCTGGTAAGCTCACATCGGAAATTTTGCGAACGCCGAGGCCGCCCAGGCGTACAGGTAAGGACGCCTGTAGCCACACTCGGTCGTTCAAGGCCACATTTAGAATTTTGCTTAAGGTATTTTTTATAATATTGTCAATTTGAAAGAGTGATGATGGGTTTTTCCAAAATGGTGAAGATCGAATAGCATGTGTAAATTTAGGCACAAAAAGACAATATCTAATAATAGTGAAAGCCGAGTGAATATTAATTTTGAGTAATCTATCTGAAATTTCACTAAAATTTTGAATTTTTTCGTGCAAAAATGAATCAAAACCTTCGTCTAAAATTGGGGACCCAAGGAGGCGAAGAGAACTTTTTTCGATGTGGGTAATATTCGGCGCCAGATTTTGGAATTTTGACAGTATGGCAGATTTGTCTAAACTGTTGTTAATAAAAATTTCGCATTTGCTTGGGTTGAGTTCTAAACCGATTGACAAGAATTTTGATTTCAGGATTTAATTTAATTAAGAATTTTAATTTTAATTTTATTAGGAATTTTTATTTTCTTTAATTTATTTGCATATAGGTACCTATTGGTACATGTTACGCAGTCAATTAATCATTCCCATCCGCATGCCAATTAAATGATTCGCTGCATATTTTAGCTATCGTCGCCACTGAATTGCTTTTACTAACTCTACGTAAAATACTTCAAGTTGAACTATATTTTACGCTTATCTGCGACAATTAGTGCACTATCAGTAGCGGGTCCACACTATCTAATTGATCTTTCGTGTGAGGTGAAGGTACAAATCCGACCACGAACAGTAGTTTACATTATCCTATGTATATGTACTGTAATATTTCAGCTAAGCAATAGTAAAAAAAAATATTATTTAGAATTTTAGATCGTATTGCTCATATTTAAAAAAATATTACTTTATCCCCTATCTTCCCGTGGGTGTCGTAAGAGGCGACTAAGGGATAACACGATGCAAATACCATTTTTGCGTAGAGACGGAAAACTCGACATCAAACCCTATACGACTGCCTCGTTGGTCTCGCGGCATAAATGTGCTCGTGGGATCGGGAGGTCCCGGGTTCGATTCCTGGGTCGGGCAGTGTTATTGGGTTTTTCTGTAACGAAATTCTCAGTAGCAGCACGGAGTCTGGAAATGTGCCCGGTACGGCAATAGGCTCGCCCCTTATTACGTGGGACTAAAGTATATCTGGCGAAAAGTGGGTGTTGAAATACACCTCTGCCTACCCCTTCGGGGATAAAAGGCGTGACGATATGTATTACTTTATTGTTGCTTGTATGAAAAGAAATTGTATGTGTATTATTAGAATGACTGGACTGTTGGTCTAGTGGTTAGTGACTCTGACTGCTAAGTCGGAGTTCGTGGGTTCGATTCCAGGACATAGTTGTCTTGGTAAGTACGAGTATGAATATTTGTTCTCTGCCTGGGTACAAATTACCTATCCTTCTTCTTTGTTTATCTATAATATGTATGTATTTAAAAATATTGTATGTGGTTATCATAGTAGAGGCTTAGCCTACTTTGGTATCAGTTTATTTGTTTCTATGGAATTTTGAAATATACCATAGTGGGACATTATAGTTAGTAATAACACGTACCTTACTTTAAAAAAAATGTGCAACAACAGTTTAAAAAAAGTCTTTTAGCGAGAAGATGAATGTTAAGAACATATGATACAAATCAATGTAATTTCTATCGCCTCAAATCCATTGGTTTACTATTATTGATATAGTTAGTTCATTTAATAGTCATGGCACATAGATTGCACTCTGGTCATTTCCCATCTAATGAGTTTCCTTACTCTTACCAAAGGCCGGATCACGCAATTGTTCCATGTGTCCAGAAACTTCAAAATAAATATGGCTTTAATAGGCAATGTAAACAGTAATTTGTGAAGAAAATAGTTAGGACACATATTCAATTAGGTCTACTGTTATCCTTATCTAAAAAAATACACGTGGCGATATTTTGTAGGTCAATTAACTTCACTTAATAATTTAATTAATATTAAATTTGATAACGATCTTTAATGTAATGCTGCTGCAGAATGTCATGTACTTAATAATACGCGTTCATGTTCAAACAACATGTTTTAGTAGAACATAGTTGGACACTTGTAGCTCCAAACTTTGTGCACTGTATATTGTAGTCTGGCTTTGGCATTCATAACGAGATAAACCCCACCGTATTCGCTTTTGTACAACTTTAAAAGTTATAAGGTATTCCATAAACACTCTCCAACTTTACAGAAGTCTAAAGTTAAAAAGCAGTTAGCTTTCTATTAAGCCTAATATTCTGTAAATCTCTTTAGTAGCGTTTAAATTAATAAATGTTGCTGTAGATACTTTTATAATGTTCTATCAGATAAATATCTTAATATAGAGTTCTGATTATGGTTAGTTTAGTCTTCTGCTGAAATTATAACAATCCGTAAACCAGTGGCGTCGATCTATTCTCAGAGTTTATTTAGTTATAGAACATATTATTATTTTGTTTTAGTTTAACAAACAAGCACGTCTTATAGCTGAATACAATAATCGATCTATCCATTTTCTTGAGATTATATATTTATACTAGAAGGACGCCAGCAGCTACGCCTGCATTTTTTTTTTTAATTTACCCGTTTTGGCCGATCCCGTGGGAATTTCGGGAAATCCCTTCTTAGTGCACCCCTACGGTCTCCAAGGAACATACATGCCAAATTTCAGCTTCCTGAGCCCAGTAGTTTTGGCTGTAGCGTGTCTGTCAGTCAGTCAGTAACGCAAGGATTTTATATATTAAGATTTGACATAAGCTTCATACAAACTATGTCTAACATGTATCAGGAATCGTCAAATCCATGGATAGATCGAATACTGAAACCAGCCGTTAGTTACTTGGAACTTATGCCGACGTTATTATTAGTTAGATCTGCCTAATCGTCTGTATTAAATAGGCCTAATTTCACTTGTCGGGTTTGTTTCGTCCATCCCAACACTCGATATCAAACATTTACTGAAAATATAGATGCTACAAATGTATGGTACAACGTACACAGATTCAGCTTAATTTGATATTTTGTGTAGTAAATGATCGATAGTTGGACCAATCTGCTTCGCAACACTACTGTAAATCAAGTTATACAAAGTTCATCCAGACATGAAACAACAATGTGTGGATCATACAAAGTGTCTCCTGTCGGGAACGAACCCGTAACACGGCACAGTTCAGAACTGCGAGGCGACCGTTAAAACACTACACCACACACATCATCCAGTCAAACACACTTTTAAACAATAAAATATTGTAAGTCAATCATTATATTCGTCTAAATAAGTCTACAAGTAAAAATATCTACAATATTTTCTAATGGTAAATGAATTGTTAGGGGCTTGGAAATGTATATAAAAAGATTAAAAAGATCACTATTGAGTACTGTCGATATAATTACGAGATATTTGTTATAACATATACTTAATATACCTATCAACCGCAGTGCTGTTACGGACAAATTCAACAATTTCGCACAGGAGATACTTGCCTGTAACCGATACATATTTGTTATAAACTTCCGAGAGGGTTTTAATATACTTTGCTATCAGGCGAGGTCAGTTTTAGGCGAGTGGGATTTCCAAATGCATGAAATCTCGCTCCCAAGAGGGAGCAGCGAAAGGAAAACGGAGGGAAGCCAATATTTTTAAAATGGCTTTTGCTTGGCAAACACAAATACAAATTGTGCACCGTATGGAGTCATAACCTGGCTACAGGCTCCCTGTAGCCTCGTAACATTGCAGAAATGCATTGTAGTGTACGATTTATTTGTATTCAGATTTTTGATTGCGGGCAATAAAATATGATCGATTAATAGTTTTAGTCTTCCTAATATGGATTATCTTGCCGTTTGTTATTTTTATCTCAAAATAATAATAGAGGAAAGATAAGCAGATTTTGGTGCGTTTTATATATTTTTTATAATATTACGCCACACGCTGTATCTTTATACTTATGTCGTCTATGAAAACACAAAGCTTTTCCATGGAATAATTGCCAACAGCGGGATGCGCTCTCTTTGTATTTTTAGCGATTTGAAATCATCAGGGGGTTTATAGCATATCATGTTATTTGGAACAAAACACAGCGTCAATCAAATCTTAATCCGTTTAAATTTTAAGTAGATTGTCAAGTTTTAGATTACGAAGCATTAAATTGTAAAGCATTCCATAAAGAAACTATAAAAAATAATTATCGTGAGTTATTATAATCACCATCATTATTATGAAAAAACCCAAGATAATGCTGTGAGTGTCACTTAAGTCAACATAACAATATTATTAAACAGCAAGCTTTTACATTTAAACCAAAGTATACTTTATAAAAACATTAGATTATTTTTCAATCTTTTAATCGTTGTTATCGCTTCATATAAAGACACATTACTTCTTTACAAAAACGAAGTAAGTTGGCCAAAAAGTAATTGATATAAGTAAAAGAAAAGAATATCTTATCTATTATTCTATTCTTCCGTTTGTTAGGGATTTTCTTTTGCCTTTTCAATGACAAATCGTAATTTTTGAAGAACCAATAAAATCCGATATCATTGCTGGGTCCCGCCGTCCTTGGTATCACATTTCTATTGTTTTGGGCTCTGGACGAAATCTGCCGCCTTATTTATTACTTACTGCGCCAAAGCAGGCCTCCTTCACTCGGCCGTACCTACAGCGATAAGTGCCTACACTTTGGCGCGGCTTCCACGCCGCGTCGTCACCGCTCGCGCGCAGGGCTAGCTACTAACGTGAATTTTAATAGTGAACAACAAAAATGTTCACATCACAAGTCTGGTGCGAAGTATTATACATTTAACGGATGTGTGTCGGAAGCAACTTGAAATTTTGATTTTATTTATTTTACGAGAGCAACTTGAAAATTGTACTTTTTATTTGTTGAGATATCTCAACGATTATGGTGACAAATTAAAGGTCTAGTTCAAAAACCATTTTATCTGTTTGAGTCATGTAAATCGGTCTACGTGTTTAGGAAATAACTAAGAATTAGTATAGTGAAAATGTAAACCACCAGAATTTTTGTGGTTTTCGTTCTACGAGCTCAAATAGTGGGATAGGATACTTATAGTATAAATATTTATTATTAGGTACGTGGTCAAGTAGGTAGATAGACGATGAATAAATATTATAGTAGCAGCGGCAAGTCGACAACCCTAGCGCACCGCTCCGCGCCAGACAGCGACAGCGTTATGTGTTAGAAAAGAGCGGGAACAGTTAGGTCAATATCGCGTTAGGTACTGAATGCTCATGCGAGCTGAATTGCACTTTCTTGCTTAGTAGCAAGAGTCGCCATTTCTTTAAATTCGTTTGCGAAGTGGTGCTTCTGTTCGTAAGAACTATCTATTCTGTGGCTAAAGCTACCAGCGTAAAATCTAAACGAATCACTTGTGAAAAACAAATTTTGGTCGAAATTTGCATCGGCTGGTTATATAATAATATATAATAATATAATATTCTAACATAAATAGCATCGGCTGGTTATGAAAGAAGGATGTACATACTTTATTTAAAAATCGAAAATTCATTCTATTTCATTTTACTTTAAACAAAGAATGTAACATCAATGTAATATAAAATGTATCCACTCTTTCAATTATTTTATCAATTCCTTCTTGACACTTACATATATCTTGTTATGAATTAAGAAGTTTAGAAAAGAGTAAGAATTTAACTGGGTTCACTTTACTTTAAAAGAGAATGAATTAAATAATTTATCCACTTTTACTTGCTTATTGTTCAGTTCAAAACAAAATCGTTCTTGATACTTATATGACGACCTCTGTTCTGGTCGTGAAGGTCAAAATGCTGAGGGTAAATTAGCGTGCGGTTACCGTAGGCCATACCGTATACCTACCTACATATAAGATATACATAGTGCAATATTTAGCCATGTTGCTGCTACTTGCGTTTAAGTTTGTGGTAGCACAGGTGCATGATAGTCAATACTCTAACAAGGATTTTTCTTGTATATCGTATTAAATACAAATCCAGTACCTAATGAGTAAACAATGAAATTAGTAAGTACTGTACTGTGTAAGCATTCAAACAGTGAACAAAAAGAGCCCTTAGAACAAAGATTTATGAGACTTACAAGACTGTACTCGGCTTGTGTGTGAATTAAACATGCAAATGTTTAATACGAGCCAGCATCCAGTGTGAAACGATGCTAGAAACCATTGTGCGTTTCACCGAATAAATGTTTGTAACGTGTTTTCTCCACGTAAGATTTAAACACATAATTATTCTGGTAAGCTGGTATTAACGATGTGTTTAATGTCATGTGACTATCGAAACTCCGTTCAGCTATCTACAGGTCATATCTGTCGACTTTGTTCTCTTTTGTGTGCCTGTAATACGAGGGCAGAGACTTTATGAAATGTTTAATATTATATTTGATATCATTTTATAACATCATTGATATAGCTTTGAATATTTTACTTTTTCTGCAAAACTTAAGGATAAAATTTATTGAAATAAAAAATACGATAAGTCGGCGATCTAAAACTCGTATTAATGTATTACCTATATACTTTATTTGTACGCGCTGGAAAATTATAAATAGCAAACTAAAATATTATACAGATTACGCCATTCAATATTTATAACAACAGCCGTTGTGATAAAAACATTATTTAATACCAGCAATAATCGTTGTAATATTTTTATAGCTTATATTGTTTTTGTACGTAAACTAAAAGTAAAACCATTTAAAGTCGTTAAGTAATAACTATAAAATGCGATGGTGTATTTAGAGTTTGCATTGAAGTGGTACTAATTTACGGCGTGTATTTGTAAACAGTGAGGCAAACATGAGTGATTTGCTTACATTAACGCTTACGCGCGTGTGGCGTATCAGTTACCTGTTAGTAAAAGTTACATGTACTCGGTGCTGCATTACCGCTCATAATCCCCTACACTCGTAAAGCTTGATTGTGATACATTTTGTGAGTAATGACACGTGGACACTATTTATTTATTGCTTTTGAGTACAACTGTCTGTTATGCTGAATTGGAATTGGATGGAGCGTCCTGGTAGAACGCTTCTACGAGTAACTATGGTACCGAAAGTTACTAGTCCTAGCGTGATGGACACGGTATCGACTGAAGTGTAATAACGTGTTATATTTATATTATCTTAGATTAGAGGCAAATAAATATGTAGAACATACCAAAAGATGATTAGGTAACAATTACGTTATCTTTAATTTATTATTTCTTGCAAAATTGTATCGTAATTTGCTAAGGAGCTGACGCTGACCTGAGTTTTAGGTCCTTTAGCTAAGCTATGAAACTCTGAAATAAAATTAAGTGCAAAGGGTTGAGATTGAAATTAGCTAGTTGAAGTAGTAGAGCTTTGATGTTTTGCATGAACGGGCTGGTTCAACCGGAGAAGTACTATCCTCTTACTGAAAATCGACTTAAATAACGGTATATTTAGTGTTACGTTTCGTACGGTGAGTGAGAGTGCCAGAGGCCCTATCCTTTTTCGCTTCTCCGTCATCCAGCTCCTCCTCTATTCCTTTTCCCAATCCCATCCCAAAGAGCAGCAAAGCACTTTTGACTCCTCGGGGTTTGCTTATATCCATGGACGGCGGCAATCGCTTGCCATCAGGCGATCATAAAAGAATCATAATCATTGGGATGTAACATACAATAACATCCCAATGATAACAGATCAGTAACTCGATCATTGGGCTCTCACTCGATAATTAAGGTTATATAAAAGCTAATGCTTTATATTACGTAAATATAAGTATTATAAATATTACTAAAGGTAATCCATCTACAAGAGTCAAGAAAATCTTATGGCCCTACGTGTTCACAAAGATACTTTATATGGAAGGACAATGTCATTGAACGTATCATCGTGATCGCAGTTTACTAGTTATTAAGCAGCTTATCCATCATTATTAAGAGGCCAACTATAAATAAGATAATTATGAGTGTTATACTCGAAGGCTGAAACAAGTAATGCTTTTAATATACTAATATGTTATTGATATGGCACTTTTATGATAAACTGAAGATTATATGAGGTATATGACACTGGGTATCAATAATCACAAAATGCGAAGTTTGTGAGGATGCATGGATGATGGATTTTAAAACAACTATACGGGCTCCGCGGGATAGTGCTCCACCACGATAATGTGCCCGCCCACACCACAATCAAAACGAGGGACTTCCTAGACAGCACACCGGTCAAACTCCTGGGTCACCGGGTTACAGCCCTGACCTGAGCACCGTGTGACTTCTTCTTATTCCCAAAAATGAAAAATCAGCTCAATGGGATACAATTTTCGTCGTCGGATGATGCGCTCTCAGCGTTCGAGCAGGCTGTAAACGAGGTGTCTGCGGCGGAGTGGAAAAAGTGTTTCAAAAACTGGTTTAGACGCATGAAAATTTGTATAGAGGCTGGTGGAGAGTACTTTGAAAAGATGTAATAAAAATATATTTACTTATAGAACATTTTTTTTAGTGTCGCAATACTTTCTGAGTGACCTGGTATAGTAATCTACTTTATACATCAAATAGCACATTTGTCTCAATACTACAGAAACTAGAGACATGTAATTTGGAGAGAGGGTTGCTTTTATAGTACCATCTACTAAGAGGACTTTTTTTAAATATTCCACTCATTTTTTGTAAAAGTGTAATTACGACGAAAATCTCTAGACATCATCCTAGGGTGCTATTTAAACACAAGAAGTGTCTTCTTGATATAATTTCAATTATTCCTGATATAAAAAACGCGTTTCTAATCTATCCTTGTATTTCAATCTGATTTTATATCTATTCAATTCCATGAAATTCCATTCCAATGTACATATATTATGTATATCGGTAAGCAGCCGATTAAGACAAATAAATAATACACAGATGTTTGATATTTGTAAAAAAATCAATTAAATACTGAACCCAAATTTCTCATCTCAACATTTTATGATAGATGTAAAAATTCTATCAATATTCTCGAGATTGTGCACGGATTTGGAAACTCAGTATTTGTAAAATCTATCTATTTAATTTATCTAGAGTGATGTTCGACTATCCGAATATCAGAAGATTGTTACTTCAAGTGTTAGAGCCACATTGGTTATAGCATGAATGGGCGAAAATTGATTTAGCAGTTATAGTACATACTGTTACGTTAAAGCGTTGGTGACTAGTGGGAAATTGTAGTTAATATGTAGTAACACGTACCTAACTTTAAAAAAAACGTGTAACAACAGTTTAAAAAAATCGTTTAGCGAGAAGATTTGTACATTCAGTGAAGAACATATGATACAAAACAATGTAATTTCTATCGCCTCAAATCCATTGGTTTACTATTATTGACATAGTTAGTTCATTTAATAGTCATGGCACATAGATTGCGCCAAGGGCGGATCCAGCTTTGGCGTCAGGAGGGGGTCACATAGTCGTGGTTAAGTCAAGAACTTATATGTAATTTAATTTTGATAACAATAGATACAAGTAAAAGGTAGGTATTTAATTAATGTACGTAATAGACCAGTGCAGATACCTTAGAAAACGGTAAAAAGTAAAATAAAATTACAGTAGGATGAGACCCATTGGAGAAGGAAGAGAATATAGCGATCATTAAAGGAAACATATATTACGGGCGATCTGAGATCGGGAAGGGAATGGGGTTGCGATTTTATGGGTAAAAAAAACTACAAGTCCTACGGAAAAAACGTCAATGGCAAAGTTGTAGGTAATAAAAAGATCTACAACTTTCGTATTTACATTTTATTCACACAACGTCATAATTTATGTGAAAAATTCAAATAACCAAGTTTTTTTTATTTTAACTTTTACAATAGTTTTTTCTTTTACACGAAATTTGGTGAAAGCTTGCCTTTTTATGTTCCAAACACTAGAATCGCTATCTAGGTGGATCTGGGCCTTACTGCCTGTTATTTCATATCAGCTATAAAAACAGTTAGTCAGTATTTTAAATATATAACAGTGAACAACATTATTCATAAATATACATGTCAGGGATGGGATCCACTTAGCCCTTTCACACATCTCTTTAAAATAACGATTGATGGGCTAAAATTGTCTGTGGGTCGTTCAGGTCCCTACATACATTATCTTAAAATAGCAATAAATAGAAGCCTACGCTATACCTAATTTAAAGAAGATTCTATAACTTTCTCGAAATATTGTAGATGTATTATTAATTATTAACTTCTTTGGTTGCTAATTTTAGTTGTATATATCGATTTTTAAGTTCTTATTTATCAATGTAGCATGGAATCTTACGTTTTTCGAGTAATTTAAGTGTTAATTTTAATAAATATCTCAAAATTGTACATTATGATTAAAAAATCGGTCTCGAGGTGGTTTCATTTCGGTGCATTTTCTGAGAACTTTTACTTTCCCGACCCCACTTCCCGACCTCAAATCGCCCGTAATTAATTTTTCCTTAAATTTTTGCTATATTCTCTTTCTTTTCTAATGGGTTTCATCCTACTATAATTTTCTATCGTTTCAAAAATTATCTACTCTGGTCTAAAACTTTTGCCATCATACAATGTTATCCCTACTATCCCTACTAATATTATAAATTCGAAAGATTGTATGTATGTATGTTCTGTTTTCACGCCAAAACGGCTGAACCGATTTTGTTGAAATTTAATATAGAGATATATTGGACCATGGAGACGGACATAGGCTACCATAAGTTGCAAAAAATAAACTGGGAGGGATTGTAGGGAGGGTAGAAGTTTGTACGGTACAAATATACCTCTAGGAAGTAAGAACGCATGCGCTAATAATTGAGTGCTGCGCATGTGCTAACACATATCTGTCAGTACGGTCACGTCATACATAATGACATATTGTGCACGTTGATTAAATTGTTCGCATAATTACGTAAACTAATAATTATACAATAAGCTTAAACGGCTGAAACGATTTTCCCTACTAATATTAAAAATGCGAAAATGTTTATAGAGATATATTGAACATGAATTTTCCACTAATATTAGTGCATGAGGTGTTTGCTTATAATTGGTCGTACATTTAAGTCTAGTATCTAAGTTAATTTTAAGACAAAACTGTATGAAATGTATGGACTGTTAGCAAACCTAATAAATAAATAAACATGTATTAGAACATGGCTTTGCCATTTGACTGTATGCAAGGTGATGTTATTCCTCCTTTATGACCTTTCGAGTGCTTTCGGTAGAAAACGCTAGATAATGACATGGGTACTGGCCGAGTTACTTTGTACCCTACCCTATAGAGTTTCTGAAGTCTTTAAAATAATCAGGAGTGTCTTCACATAACTTGAGACTGAAAGTAGATTTGTGTTACCCCGAATTTAACGCGCGCGAAGCGGCGGGCAAAAGCTAGTTATATTATAAACGAATTAAATATTGAAGGTTTGTAGTTACATAAAATCTGTATGGTGACAAGATATACAGGGTGTAAAAAGACCCTTTACGAAAACTGAAATCCCATGTTGTACCAATCACTACGAACAAATTTTTACTTCGGCACCATACCTGGGAAATTACTGGTTCAGGAGATATTGAGGCTCAAAGTTAGTATGGAATTTTTCTAATTAAGTACAAAATCGATGCATTTACTCCTCCAAGATGTTCGCTAGATGCCCTATGACCCCATGGATAGGTAGATATTTCGAGCATTGCACGCGCGCGCTTTAAATTGCGGTTTAAAAAATGTGAAAACTTAAAAAAACAATCGTTTCCCAGGTATTATTTTTGGTTAGTATGACTTGGCATGATGTCCCCAACGCGTAAACTTCGGCTTGGTGATGGTTCTTGTGACACCCTATACTTAAATAAAATCTTTATGTTTAATTAGTGGTCCACCTAAGTCCTGGAACCAGCTCAGGGGGGGGTCATGACCCCCATGACCCCCCCCCCTGGATCCGCCCTTGGATTGCGCTCTGGTAATTTCCGATCTAATGAGTTTCCTTACTCTTACCAAAGGCCGCATCACGCAATTGTTCCATGTGTCCAGAATCCTCAAAATAAATATGGCTTTAATAGGCAATATAAACAGTAATTTGTTAAGAAAATAGTTACTACACATATTAAAGTAGATCTACTGTTACCCTAATCTAAAAAAAACACGTGGCGATATTTTGTAGGTCAATTATATACTTTATGAAGTTCATAAAGTATATATTTTAATTAATATTAAATTTGATCACGATCTTTAAGTAATGCTGCTGCAGAATGTCATGTAACGATACGCGTTCATGTTCAAACAACATGTTTTAGTAGAACATACCTAGTTGGACACTTGTAGCTCCAAACTTTGTGCACTGTTTATTGTAGTCTGGCTTTGGCATTCATAACGAGATAAACCCCACCGTATTCGCTTTTGTACAACTTTAAAAGTTGTAAGGTATTCCATAAACACTCCAACTCTGCAGCCGTCTAAAGTTAAAAAGCAGTTAGCTTTCTATTAAGCCTAATATTATGTAAATCTCTTTAGTAGCATTTAAATTAATAAATGTGGGTGTAATATTACACCTCTGCCTACCCCCTCGGGGATACAGGCGTGAGACTATAAATAAATAAATAAATTAATTAATAAATGTTGCTAAAGATACTCTAATAATGTTCTATCGGATTCATGTAGAGTTCAGATTAAGCACAATCTGAACTCTACATTGAGTTTAGTCATTTGCTGGAATTATAACAATCCGTGAAGCAGTGGTGTCGATCTATTCTCAGAGTTTAACGTGTCGTGGATTAATCGTGTTAAAATATGATTTAATTTTAGTTTAGCAAACAAGCACGTCTTACCGCTGAATTCGATATTTGACCTATCTATTTTCTTGAGTTTTAGATACATATTTGACATAAGCTGCTCCATACAAAATATGTCAAACATGTATCTCGAATCGCCAAATCGATGGATAGATCGAATATTGAAATCGGCCGTAAGTTACTTGAAACTTACCGACGTTAGTATTAGTTACATCGGCAATGAGAAATACGCCTAATACGTATATATACTATAATTTTTCTTGTCGAAATTCAAAAAGTTCGCACAGGAGATACTTGCCTGCAACCGATACATATTTGTTTTAAACTTCCGAATGGGGTTTAATATACTTTGCTTCCGGGCGAGGTCAGTTTTAGGCGAGAGGGATTTCCAAATGCATGAAATCTCGCTCCCAAGAGGGAGCAGCGAAAGGAAAACGGCGTGAAGCCAATATTTTTTAAAATGGCTTTTGCTTGGCAAACACAAATACAACTTGTACATTATGGAGTCATAACCTAGGCTTCCTGTAGCATCGTAACATTGCGGAAATGCATTGTAGTACACGATTTATTTGTATACAGATTTTTGATTGCGGGCCATAAAATGTGATATGCGGATAATCTTGCCGTTTGTTATTATTATCTCAAATTAATAATAGAGGAAAGCTTTATAGTCGTCAATGAAAACACAAATCTTTTGCATGGAATAATTGCCAAGAGCGGGATGCGCTCTTTGCATTTTTACCGATTTGAAGTCATTGGGGGATTTAGAACATATCATGCTATCAGGAACGAAACACAGAATGTGTGGACGCACAGTTATAAATTAAATAAGCGGCAATCAAATCTAAATCCGTTAAAATTTAATGTAGACTGTCTAGTTTCAGATTACGAGGGTTGGCAGTCAATAAAGAAACTATAAAAATCGTATGAAATTTAAAGTTATCATAATAACCATCATTATATGACCCAAGACAATGCTGTGAGTGTCACTCAAGTCAACATAGCAAGATTGTTCGACAACAAGCTTTTACATTTGAAGCAAAGTAGGTATATATTATAAGAACAACATACGAACACATTAGATTATTATTCAATGTTTCCTCAGATTACTTTTAGGTATTATAGTATATTAGGTAGGATTCTTATAAAGACACATTACATCTTTACAAAAACGAAGCAAGTTTGCCAAATAGTAATTGATATACACACATCAACAAAGTCTAGGGATATTTTATATTTCATCAAATATCTAAAAATCTATGAAGAATTTTCTGATACAGTAAATAGAAGAATCATAGATTATTTTAAGGTCTTTAATAAAAATAAAAAACATTTCGTGTTTTTTTTTGTTTTAAATAAAAAAAAATATTTTTTTTAATCATCATGGAAAATTAGTATGATAACAACAAACATTTCTTCTTAAAAAACTATTAATTTTAATAAAAATGGAAAAAATCTTGTAAAATCTAATCATTAATAATCAGTGTTGCCACCTCTTACATTGATTACACATCGACATCGATTGTTAATACTTAAAATTAAATTGTCAATGTCTTGCTGCGGTATGAGGTCCCATGTCCTTTGCAAGTGTTCGTAAAGTTGTTGTTCAGTCGTCAAATTTGGTGGAAAATCTCTCAAAGCTTTTCGTTGTAACATGTCCCAGGCATGCTCGATAGGATTTAAGTCGGGCGACTGTGCAGGCCAATCCAAAACTTGAATATCGTGCTCTCGGAGAGCGGTCGATACCAGCCGCGCCGTATGGCAAGGAGCATTATCGTGCATGAGTAGAAATTCATGGCCTATTTGAGTTCTGTGTGGGACAATAACGGGCTCTACTACCTCCTCGTGGTATTTTTGTGCAGTCATGCTGCCTTGGATCCAAACGAGTTGGGTTCGTCCGCCAAGACGAATTCCTGCCCACACCATGATTAGATTGAAGGCGGGACGCCTTGGTATGGGTGGACCTCCTGAGGGTGCCGTAGACGGCTAACTCTCCCTGGAGCTCTCCAAACGCGTGTTCTTCGTGAATCCGGGTGAAACCCAAACCGGGACTCATCGGTGAACAGCACCAAAGACCATTGTTCGTCACTCCATGGTAAATGCTCCCGAGCCCACGAAAGCCGCCGACCGCGATTGCCACGTCGCAATGCTGGAACACGCAATGGTCTTCGAGCATGAAGATCAACTTCATGTAACCTTCTTCGCACGGTTTGGTCGCTTACCAGCAGCTGGTGGTCCTCCTGGAGCCTTTGCACTAGTTGCAGCGCTGTGATATTGGGTTGTCTTCTGGCGGTCATTTGGAGAAATCGATCCTGTCTCTGCGTAGTAACACGATATCTACCTGTGTGCTGTTCGGCCACATCTCCAGTACTGCGATAACGTGACCACAACCTTGATATCACATTTTGACTGGTATGTAGGGCCTCAGCAACGACGCGTTGAATTGCACCATTTTCTAACATGCCCACGGCTCGTAACATTTCATCTCGACTCAAATGACGACGTGACATGACTTTTAAAGTTCGTACGTCACGTTAAATTAAAAAAGAAAAACAATTAAAAACCCTTTTCATTAATAATTATAATAAAACAGTTTTAACTTTCTTTAATGTAACGAATTACTAGCAAATTTGCCGCCATATTTTGTTTATTATTTTGTTTTTTTTTCTTTCCATGTTCAAATTTTGAAAATAGAATAAAAGAGGTTTTAATCTGTATATAAACTTTTTGTGGAAACTAACAAGGTTCTAAACTATAAACTCGTAAATAATTTAGGATTAAGATATCCCTAGACTTTGTTGATGTGTGTATATACCTAAAAGAAAAGAATGTCTTTTCTATTATTCTATTCTTCCGTTTGTTAGGAATTTTATTTTGCCTTTTCAATGGAAAATCGTAATTTTTGAAGAATTAATAAAAACCCGATATCATTGCTGGGTCCCGCCGTCCTTGGTATCACATTTCTATTGTTTTGGGCTCTTGACGAAATCTGCCGCCTTATTTATCACTCACTGCGCCAAAGCTACTGAGAATGTAATAAGAAATGTATCCTCTTTCAATTGCTTAGAGTTCAGTTCAAAACAAAATCGTTCTTGATACTTATCTGACGACCTCTGTTCTGATTTACTTAAAAGAAAAAGAAAAAAATAAGAAGAAGATTTTTACCAGAAATAAAATTAAATGTCAATTTTAATGTTAGCTTGGTGTTTTCAAATAATTTCACTTACAATATACAAATAAATTATGCGAATATCTAGTGAAATAAGGTCTTCAGTACTATTGAAATGGTATCTGCTCGTTTCCAGTAACACTTGTGTTTATCGAGCCAAATTACCTCGTAGTCTCGCTGAAAAGGCAGTGCTTCGTTATGGAATAAGATATTGCAAAAAGCCATCTAATCTTGGAATCCTATCTCGTCACTTGAGAGAATGCTTTTCTCTCACCATAGTATTACCAAAATTCGAGTCAGCTACTTTGTGCGCCCTCTTTTCTCAAATACGCAATGAATATGAAATTCATTTCAATTTCATGCAGTATTCCTATTATCAGCACATTTTAGTCGAAAGATTCCATGAACACATTAAAGATGTGCCTCCACTTACATCTTGCAGACTATTATTTCCCAAGCTAAAGCCATTGACACTGCCATCTATCTCTACATCCTTGAATGCTGTTGTTTTGTTAAAACACATTCTTACCTTTTCCCGAAATGGAGTGATCACTGTAACTTTAATACCAGGCATCCTGATAAATTACTTGTACCTAGCTTAAGAACTGAGTTGTATCGTCGGAATTCTTACACAATGGACATCAAAATTTATAATAAATTGCCAAATGACGTAATAAATCTGCCAAGTAAAGTGTTTAAGGCACGGCTTTGGCCATGGCTTGCAACCAAAGCTTTGTATTCTATTAATGACTACTTACAAAAAAAGATTACCGTAAATACTATGTATACCAGCTGTTAAATTTTATAAATTTTGTAAATGATTTTTCGTTTTTCTTATTACTATTCCTGTTTTGTTATTATACTAGTACTGTTTTAAATTGTGCAATATTTTGTGTAAAATTGTAATAAAAACAAGAGCAGGATAACACTTGTAAACCAATCAAGTAAACTTGGTACTTATACATTAAGTTGTTATTGTTTTTAGTCTTTCACTCTAATGTACTAGATTAGGAATTATTATATCTGCAACTAAAGTTTTGCATGCTGTTTACGGCCAAACATATAAAACTATTATTTTATTGTAACATCTTATGTACTGTGTTTGATGCAAATAAAGATTATTATTATTATTTAGATTCGCCTTAGATCTCGGAGCTCATTTTAACCAGTTTTAACTCAATTTTAACTGAACATTAACATTTCTACAAAGCGACTGTCGTCTGACTTACGGAACAGAAAAGTAATATAAGCTTACTGACTCCCCGTACTCTTAGAAATTGTTATAGATCTTTGCGATAGTCGAGACCGATGGGTGAATTCACCTTTTGTGACTGGGCGCTTATTATTCTATGAGTTAGCATGCTGGCTCAGCTAATTCATTATAAATTATTTATCTACCATAAGTATATCATTTATATTGACATATAACATTCATTTTAAGGAAAGCATTCCTACTTACTTATTTCATTGACTAACATGCACAAAAGATTTTATCTTACTCGTTTTCCCTTTCCCTTTGAAGTTTTCAGATATGGAACTCCGAAAACACTATGCTCCGAATCTTTTAATAACTACATAATAACGGGTGTCTCAGTAAGAGTGCACTTTTAAAATTGGATTTTTTTTTTCATGCAAATGGCAACTCTGAAATTTGACATCTGTCAACTCTGTTTATTCCAATTATTATAAACTAGCCGTTTCCCACGGTTTCACCCGCGTCCTGAGGGAACTACTTTGCGTACCCGAAAAACCCAAATATCTTACGGACCCCTATTTTTGCGCCCTCTTTGCTAAAATACGCAATAAATATGAAATTTATTTACTTTGTGCATTTTCATACAGTATTCCATTATAATAAGCACATTTTAGTCGAAAGATTCCATGTACACATTGAAGATTATTATGCAATGAGTTACGGGTGCGGAGCAGTAGCCAGTATAAATGGTGTTTTTAATAATGTAGGTACTATAAGATTTACGTGACTAAATATGTAGGTACCTACTATTGAAATTAAACTTTTTCACTGGTTACTTATTACATTAAACCGAATGATCTAGAAACTACATTTTTATTACTAGCCGACGTTTCGAATTCTTTACAGGATTCATGTTCACGGCAGACTGAGGTGATATTTGTCTTTGTCTTGAATTTAAAAGTTATCTCAAAGTACCCGAACATTTTTCAACTATTGGTGTTACTATCTACGCAGAATGTGCTCACTGTGTCTTGATGTCTTCTAGTGACTTTGTCCTTCTTGGGTTTCATTAGCCTGATAACAGGGTCCCAAGCTGGAGGAACATTCCAACCAACTTCCCTATTGAAATTAGGATGTTTTTTAATTTCAATAGCTTCACGTATCGTTCTTGGAATAAAGCGGTATTCTTTTGCGAGTATCTGTGGTTTATCAAATCGCAGGTAATGGTTGGTTCCTTGTTCAACATGTTCACACACAGCAGACTTCGTCGAGCGTTTGTGTTTAATGTCAGCTATATGTTCCTTTAGTCGAATGCCTATGCTTCTCTTGGTTTGTCCAATGTATGAGAGCCCACACTCACAGTCTATCTTGTAAACCCCGGCCTCTTGTAAAGGTAACTGACTCTTGACAGATGGTAATAATTGGCTAATCTTCGTTGGCGGCTTGCAGAAAGTTTTGATTGAAGCTCGCTTCAAGATGTAGCCAATCTTGTCGGTCACGCCCTTGATGTATGGGAGGACAGCAGGTTGTCTTTCTACTGTGGCTTGCTTCTTCTTCGGGGATCTGTGACGTTGGCGCGGTGGTCGGAGCTTGTTGTCTTGCAGAACTTGCTTGACATGTTGAAGCTCGGCGTCAAGGTGTTTCTTGTCACAGATTCCTACGGCAGCTAACTGTTTAGGATGGTGGTGAGATTCACCGTTTAAGTATCTATTTGTATGTGTCTTTTCCTACTGTTATATGTAATAAGTAACCAGTGAAACCAATATAACGCGATAAAATTCTTGTAGTTTAATTTCAATATGTAACATTCGCGTAAACCCAAGAAAATGTTAGGTACCTACTATTTATAATATACTTACTACAGATACCTACTACTTACCAAATATCTATTTCATCCTGTGTTGGCCAACCACAGCACTACAAACCGAATGCATTTAAAAACATAACTAGCATCTAACTTAAGTGTCTGAAGGTTAAAAATGCATCCATTTAAATTACATGATCGGGTATTGGCGACACGTGCTGAATTGTGTACCAAGTGACAGCTTAAGGTTAAACACATACGTCCAATACATAATAAGTCATAAAGTCCATGATAACAAGGCTGAAGTAAACTAAGGCTTCTATCTTAATACATGTTATATCTACAGTAACATACTCGAGAGAAATCATCCTTGTAGGTAGGTATATAAAAGAAGCTGTGGATTTAACGCGCGGCATTAGCAAATTAGGCATATTTTTCTGTGTGTAAGTGTAAGGGCCAATTCTAGTATCGACGTTTATAGATCGACCTGTGTCAAGATGTTTGTCTTGAGACAAGAACCTGACGGCTTTGCATTACTTCACAAAACAACAAGCGGTTACCCATGCAAACGGTGACTACGGTTCACGTTACTTTACTTTCCTGATCTGTTACGAACGTCAAGTAAAGACACGGTATAAGCGCTATAGTAGTTATTATTGTAGCAATCGATTATTGCAGAGTGAACCCCCAGTCCACCACTCACTGGCTCATTTCAAAACATTTAACTCCAACACAGTATACTTTCAGAGCTTGTTTCCACTTACAGGTATGCAATAATACTGTACTGTGCCGGCATGTAATAGAAAACGCTCGGTATTCCTGAGATATTTCCATTACCATCACCTGAAAGGTGACCACTATTTGAGCCTTTTAAAAAAGGCTTAAACTTGCCTTTTAAAAAAGGCAACTTGTTTAATCAAATTTGATATTACATGCTCGTAATGAAGTACTATTATATCCATACTACCATATACACCATAACCCATTCAACTAATACGAACAATAAAAAGTACACTTCTTTAATGTGGGATGTGGATGTTTCTTAGCCGTTGCTCATATTAAACAAGTTTTGAGAGTAATAACAACTATTATTTTATGGCGGACATTAAATGCGACCTATATTAATTAACAAAGTAGCCCTTCAAACGCGACAGTGGCGCCCCTACACAATAGTGAACTGAAACCGAATTATACGAAAAAGCATACCTAAGTCGGCTCAAAGGCCCGACTAGTGAGTACTTGACTCACTACGAAGAACGCCCACTTTGCCGACTTCGTCAGTAATAAATAAACTGACTCGAAAAGGGGTAAGCACCTACTTTACTACATTGTATACCTGCTTTTACATCTGAATATCTTGAGGGTTTTATTGTTCAGTACGGCTGTTTCTTTTATAAATTTTAGAGAACCCCGCCGAAACATACTGCACGCTCGTTTATTTACGTAACAGTATGTTTAACAACCTCAGATTCGTGAATTATGCCTTGACTATGGCGATTGACCTATAGATTGAATCAAGGTAAGTTTTACAGTATACACTCTAATGGTGACCACTACAGACACGCAGCACTATTCATATAATTATATATTACTTCGTTACCTATTTGTCATTGTTCTACAACGGACCTTAAAGCTGTCTAAAAACTTCCTTTTATGTAAGAGAAAACGCAAACTTAATAATACAATTCTACATTTGTTATTTGACTGCCTCGTTGGTCTCGCGGCATAAATGTGCGCGTGGGATTGGGAGGTTTTCCGTTAGGGAATTCTCAGTAGCAGCACGGAGTCTGGTAATGTGCCCGGTACTGCAATAGGCTCGCCCCCAATTACGTGGGACCTAAAAACTCATGGCGAAATGTGGGTATAATATTACATCTCTGCCTACCCCTTCGGGGATACAGGCGTGAGTCTCTAAAAAAAACATTTGTTATTTGAGGTTTTAAAGTTGAAGGGTGCATTTATATTCATTCGAAACACATGGAATATCTGTATATATAAAATCCTTGCGTTACTGACTGACTGACAGACAAACTACAGCCGAAACTACTCGGCACAAGAAGCTGAAATTTAGCATGTATGTGCCTTGGAGACCGTAGGGGTGCACTAAGACGGGATTTCTCGAAATTCCCACGGGTTCGGGCAAAACGAGACATTCGAAAATATGTGCGTGCCAAGCCGCTGGCGTCGACTAGTTTTATATAAATAGATACTCTTGTTTACTGCTGCGGTCCTTGCATAATTTTGTAAAACATCACAAACATTACCGCTGACATATTATATCAAGATCTTAACAATTTCACTGGCGAGATCAAATCCTCAAACATACACATTCTTGCGAAAATATTTCGATTCACATTTTAAGTTATTCAAATATTCCGTATATTGCCGTGTGGTTGACGGCATGGAATACAAGTGTCACCACCCCCTATCTTCCCGTGGGTGTCGTAAGAGGCGACTAAGGGATAACACGATGCAAATACCATCTTTGCGTAGAGACGGAAAACTCGACATCAAACCCTGACGACTGCCTCGTTGGTCTAGCGGCATAAATGTGCGCGTGGGATGGGGAGGTCCCGGGTTCGGTTCCTGGGTCGGGCAGTGTTATTGGGTTTTTCTGTCACGAAATTCTCAGTAGCAGCACGGAGTCTGGAAATGTGCCCGGTACGGCAATAGGCTCGCCCCTTATTACGTGGGACTAAAGTATATCTGGCGAAAAGTGGGTGTAGAAATACACCTCTGCCTACCCCTTCGGGGATAAAAGGCGTGACGATATGTATGTATGTATGTAAAAATTCCGTAGACCGCTACGACGCGCGTAGCCTCTACGACGGCGTAGAGGCTCCGTAAGCCACACATTGGTGTAGGGATAAAAATGGACAAAGAAATATATTGTTACGAATTGAAAATAACGCCATCTATCAGTGAATGGGAGAACTAGATGAGATTAGGTGTATCGGTTGTTTAAAGCTGTTTCATCTATCCTCTAATAGATGGCGTTGGTGTAAATAGAACAATTACAAAATCTAGAAACATGTTACACGTTTCCAGAAATTTCGTGAGTCGTCTCGAAAAGTCTAGTTATGTGTTCCGGTCAGTATAAATACCAGGCAGACGCGCGAGTCAGGACAGTAACAAGTGAATAGCGGAGCGACAAACAAGAAGCGAAGGGAAGTAATTCGGAAGTGTTTAGTGGTGTTTTTATTAGTGTTGAGAATTAAGTGTGAAATAAGTGTGTTTTTACTAAGTGTGTATAGTGTTTGTGTATAAATAAAGTTCAGTTTAAGTGGCATAGTGAGTTATAATTTATCGTCGAACCCCAGCTCGTAACAAATTGGTGTCAGAAGAAAGGGATAAATTATGCCGGTTATGCCGAAGGAAGAAATTGAGGGAGGCAGCGATAGCCGAGTGGATATACCAACAGACTGTCACAGAGGAAGGGTGATCAAGAAGTTGTTATAGCGTACTTCAGCAAGGCCTTATCCAAACCCGAAAGAAACTACTGCGTCACCAGGCGGGAACTCTTGGCTGTAGTAAAAACATTGCAGCATTTCAACAAATATTTGTTGGGGCGTAAATTCCACCTGCGAACCGACCACGCTGCGCTGAAATGGCTACTTCAATTTAAGAACCCAGAAGGACAAGTAGCCAGATGGATTGAACTACTGCAAGAGTTTGATTTTGTAATACAACATCGCAGCGGCAAGTCCCATGGTAACGCAGATGCCCTATCGCGTAGGCCGTGTCCCGACCAGTGCAAGCACTGTACCCGACAGGAAGCAAAGCAGGCAGCATTAGTGAGGATGTTGAAGACAGATCTGAGCGACGAATGGAAAGAAGCTTTGCAGAGTGCTCAGCAAGACGACAAGGACATACAGCCGATTCTCGAATGGAAGAAATCAGACGCTCCTAAGCCCAAATGGAGTGATATCGCAGCAATGAGCCCTATCACCAAGAGTTATTGGGCACAGTGGGAAAGCTTGGTTGTCCAGGATGGAGTTCTGTGCCGCAAATGGGAAAACGCTCGTGGTAACCAGTGCCATTTACAAATGGTAGTGCCTAAAATTAAGGTGCCGGAAGTCTTGCAGCTCTATCACAATCGTGCTTCGGGAGGTCACATGGGAGTTAAGAAGACGCTTACTAAGATCCGAGAGCGGTTTTATTGGCTACACTGTCGGGATGACGTCGAGGATTGGAGCCGCAAATGCACAAGTTGTGCGGCTGTGAAGGGGCCACACACTCGTAGCAGAGGTGCATAAACGGTGTACAATGTAGGAGCTCCATGGGAGCGCATAGCATTGGATGTCGCTGGACCATTTCCTGAGAGCCAGGACGGCAACAAATACTTCTTGGTTGTGATGGATTACTTCACGAAGTGGCCTGAAGTGTTTGCAATTCCAAATCAAGAAGCTACCACAGTGGCCGATAAGCTGGTGCATGAAGTCTTTTGTCGGTTCGGGGTGCCCTTGGAAATCCACAGCGATCAAGGCCGGAACTTCGAATCTGAGGTGTTCAAGGAGACTTGTCGCGTAATGGGTGCACATAAAACCAGGACCATGGCTTATCATCCGCAATCAGATGGCATGGTTGAACGATTTAACCAATCCCTGGAAAGGTACCTGGCGAAGGTCGTGGAGAGCAAACAAACAGATTGGGACAAGCACATCCAACCGTTTCTCCTGTCATATCGCAGTGCGGTTCACGAAACCACAGGAATAACACCAGCTTTTGCCAATTTTGGAAGAGAACTCCGTTTACCAGCAGACTTAATCACCGGTAATCCACCAGAATCTCCACGCAATATAACAGATTAAGCGACCGAGCTACGCAACAAGATGATCGATGTATATGAGCACATCAGGGAGTCAGGACAACAGATGTCTGAGAAGATGAAGACTCGCTACGATCGGAAGGCGAACAACAAAGGCTTCGGCGAGGGATCATTGGTGTGGCTTCATAACCCAGTACGAAGCAAAGGAAAATCGCCTAAGTTACAAGCCAGATGGGACGGGCCATATCGCATAATTACCAGGATGAACGACATCACCTATCGAATCCAGAAGGGGTCGCGAGGTGCACCGAAGATAGTTCATGTGGACCGGTTGGCTCGTTACTATGGGTCCAACGATGTTCAAGACGAACACGTTTAAGAGGGACGCCGTGTTACGAAATGAAAATAACGCCATCTATCAGTGAATGGGAGAACTAGATGAGATTAGATGTGCTATCTTCTAATAGATGGCGTTGGTGTAAATAGAACAATTACAAAATCTAGAAACACGTTACACGTTTCCAGAAATTTCGTGAGTCGTCTCGAAAAGTCTAGTTATATGTTCCGGCCAGTATAAATACCAGGCAGACGCGCGAGTCAGGACAGTAACAAGTGAATAGCGGAGCGACAAACAAGAAGCGAAGGAAAGTAATTCGGAAGTGTTTAGTGGTGTTTTTATTAGTGTTGAGAATTAAGTGTGAAATAAGTGTGTTTTTACTAATTGTGGAAATAAGTGTGTATAGTGTTTGTGTATAAATAAAGTTCAGTTTAAGTGGCATAGTGAGTTATAATTTATCGTCGAACTCCAGCTCGTAACAATATTATACCATATAAAATACATCAAGTTCGGTGTGACTGTATATAGGCTGATATTCCAACCGTGCATGTTGTTATAACCTTCCAAATATATCGTAGCACGCATAATCGGGGTTCATGTTTACCCAAATTTCCTGGGCTTTATGTTGCTTCTATTTTATTGATATTTTTATCCTTCGACGACTATTGTTAATATTATTGTTATTGTAATTTGAATAAGGGTTATTCTGCGTTTCCCTACATTACCTACTTGGTATTCCTTGAATGTATCATTCTTGCCGCACTATATCAGTACATATTGGGTATAGGAAATGTGTAATTCAAGCTTTCTTACTTTGAGGACATCGTATCTGGCCGGTGATGCTACTGCGTTTCTTAATAGCACTTCAATAAGCACTCATAGTGTTGTTCGGTTGATAAAACATACTTATTTATAAAACTAATATAGCATGATTGATATTATGAATATCTAGGAATTTTGGAAGTAACTAGGCATGGTAAATAAAGTAACAATACTGAGGATAAAAGCAACGATAGCCGAGTGGAGAGACACGTTGTGTACAGTGCGTGTTAAATTGTTAATTATCGCTTGTTTATCGGTGAAGAAAAACATCATGAGGAAACCTGCATGTCTGAGAGTTCTCCATAATGTTCTTGTAAGACATGTGAAGTCTGCCAACCCGCACTTAGCTAGCATGGTGGACCTTACCTTTCTCATAGTGAGAAGTGGCTCTTGCCCAGCAGTGGGAAAGTTTATAGGGCTGATGATGATAATGAGGATACTTTTAACCCAATATATTTTTTTTTATTTGTATACATACTTAAACATAGCCACATTATATATGAATATACATTTTATATTAGTAAAATACGTCGCTGCGGTAGGAGTCGAACCTGTGATCTCACCAGTCTCCATGTCGACGCTTTATTAATTAGGCTACTCAAGTCTCATGTCATAAGATGAATTACTATAATACAAGCGCCTCATCGTCATCTACAGCATTGTTGAAGAACTATGCGTTCAGCTCGGATCTCTATAGAATGTTATACAATGCTGAAATATGAGCGCTGACTTAATATACTACTCGTGGTATAATATAAGCATTTCTCATGCTGTGAGATAAGACTTTGGTGGCTTTCTTGGGAATCGTAACAGTTTGTTGACGCTGCAGGTTCGAGTTCAACCTCATAAAAGACTTCTTAAAATTTATAGTTTACCTGAGCATGAAATATTTCTAAAATACATATTTTGAATAGACGATATTTTTGTGTTACGATGGAACATGATTTTTAACCGACTTCAAAAAAAAGGAGGTTCTCAGTTTGACCTGTATGTATGTATGTATGTATGTTTGTCCGCGATTATCTCGCGTTTGGCTGAACCGATTTTGATGCGGTTTTCAGAAAAGTATTTGTTACACTTAGGAGGTTTTAGGCCCGACCGACTTCAAAAAAAGAAGGTTCTGAGTTTGACCCGTATACATAGGTATATTGGTTCTTAGTATGTTTGTATGTATTATGTGTGTGTGTTTGTACGTGTGTGCGCGCGCGCGCGCACTTTTGTATTTGTATGTGTACGTGTGTGTGTGTGTGTGTGTGTGTGTGTGTGTGTGTGTGTGTGTGTGTGTGTGTGTGTGTGTGTGTTTGGGTATGTGTGTGTGTTTGTGTGTGTGTGTGTGTGTGTGTGTGTGTGTGTGTGTGTGTGTGTGTGTGTACGAGTGTGTGTGTACGTGTCTATGCCTCTGCGATTAAAAACAAAGAAAGTTGGTGAAAGAATTAAGGCTCTGTTGTCGTGGGGATGGTTGAGTAATTTGTTCTAGACAATATCACTTAAAGCCATGCCTTTTAGGGATTTAACCCGACTCAAGGCAACATAGCATTGGCCTTTAGCAAAGATTTTAGGCCCTAGGTCGATTACCGCGGCACGAAGTGTACATCCTTGCAACTTGTCTACCGTCACAGCCCAACTAAATATGACTGGCAACATCCGCCTCTCGATTTCACCATAATCGCGATTGCCTTGATATGTCGCTGTCACTGGAGCTATGGAAATGTATCCATCATCATCTTTAACACGCAATGCTATTGATGGATCATCAAATAATATCAAAATGGCATCAGGCAGTTCACCTGGCTCAAGCTGATCTCTTCTTAGTGTCGGACATTTAAATCCTTTAGGAACACCCATTGCCCCATTCGCTAAGCCATCCGTTATTGACATATTTCTCCGGAGCATAATACGAGAGCTCACAGCCAATTCAATAGTATGTATAAGTCCGCCGCATTTGTTTGGATCAGCCCGAGCAGCATTTGCGGAGGGCGTCCTTTCATATGTGGCTGATTCCCTAGACTCATCTCTCTCTTGCAGCATCAAGCCTAAGCCCATAAGCACACAGAATAAAAGTACCTACTAGACTAGACTGATACCAGCAGAAAACTTATCACTAAAATAATTGAAGAATCTATCTACAAACAAACTATTGATTAGACCAAAACTTAAAGTAAATGGAGTATCTATCACTAAAAAGTATGAAATAAATAAAAGAGTAGTTAACACAAAACCTGAAGTAAACGAACGAAGTACCTAACACTAAAAAGTATGAAATAAAAATAATAAGAAAAATTAAATTAAAATGAAAAACTTACAAATCGCAACAAAAATGTTACCTATGTACGTATTTAGTTTCTTTTAAAAAAAAAGAGAACCGCCTTCAAAAAATCGACCCACTGAAAAGTGCGAAATAATTTTTACATACGCTACCCCTAATCCTCTCAAATTTCCTTTCGAATTTCTCCCAAAAACTAATTACTAAATAAAACTAAATACTTAGTTTTTGAAGTCGGTGCCAAACCAACAAAAACAAAAAGAATACTGGCAAATAGAGAAAATAATACGACGAATGTATCAAATCAATAAAGCCTCAAAAAATGCGCTGGTTTGGAAAAGATGACGCCAAACAATAGGATTTTAGAGGGATTTGGTTTGGCAGTATTTTAAATTATTTCGCACTTTTCAGTGGGTCGATTTTTTTAAGGCGGTTCTCTTTTTTTTTTAAAGAAACTAAATGCGTACTAAGTTAACATTTTTGTTGCGATTTTTAAGTTTTCATTTTCATTTTTTTTTCTTATTATTTTTATACGTTTTGATATTTTCATTCTTGTTAATTCGTATCTGTGTTTACGTACAACTTTCGGCGACACGCTAACTGATTCTGAGTAAGCTACAAATGTGAGAGCTTTTACATGCAAACGTAGAATGTCCGCAAAGGTTCGAGGTCCGAGGATGCTTTCAGTACATTCTACCGGCGGACTGCAAACGAACTCACAAAGACTTGTCACGCGCTCGGGGCCACTCCTCACACGTAGGTACTTAATACCTACGATCATGGACAGGGGAAGGGGGGACACCGTACCACAACAGTAAAGAGACGTGGTAATATTTAACACAAAGCAAATCGTTGGATTGAGGATGAAACTCTTAAAAATTATAGATTAATAAATATTATGTAGAGATACCTAACTCTATGTAGAGTAATTACATAAAATTGTTGTTGAAATATACGGAAATGTAATCAATTTTAAAAAAGAAATTAAAAAGGTCGCACCTTTGACTAATCAATCATTTCGTTTTTATCTCGCAAGTATCTAGTGACTGTTAGTGACATCATACAATACCCGACCACACCGGTCGATAGCGAGCGCTCTTAGGGTAACTCGCAGCATCCACTGTTTTATACATTTGAATACTTCGAAAGATTTAGACATTGTTAAGAGGGATATTTAGATTTGTTATCCTATTTTCCTGCCGTCTCGGGGATTAGCTGGATAATACGAAAGATTATTATATTAAATCGATTATCCAACAATTTATTTAGCATAAAATATGAAAGAGCGCTTTTTGAAATGGCGTTTCAATGGAAACATGTACAATGATGTAAACCCAGATAAATTTCTAGTTAGTAGAGCTGGGTCGATCGCGATTGATCCAATCACTTTGATTCGATCACGAGCCGTGAGCGAGTGATCGAGTCGCCAGTTCTTTAAAGATTCGATCTTTTCTCGCGATCTCGATCTTTCAACGCGTGTTGAAACAAACGATGCCGCGATGGTATTCGAACGAAAAATACGCGCGAAATACAAAAAATACTTTCATCCCTTTTTCTCGTTCTTACGTAGGTATACCTGTTTCATTCGCACGACTCTTTCTCACTCATTCTATGGGGTCCGAGTACTCCGAGTTCCGACTGTTCTGACTTCTGATATTGATCGATCGATCGATGTACTAGATATCAATCACTCAGCGGGTCTGTGGGTCACTTGGTTGGTGGGGTGGGTCAGTATCTCGGTGACCTTATGATTGACAACCCGTTCGTAATTACATATTATAAATTTTTGAGCCTTTTGTGTTGTCAATTCTTAATTTTTTGCAGATTGTTGTGTGTGAAGTTGTTAACAATTGGTTTTAAAGTTTCTGATTCGCTTATTTTATAAAGCTTTCATAAACGTAATTATAAATTACTTCAAGTGTATACTTTTGTTTTCAACATTATATTAATAAAATTTGATTTAAAAACACATTTTTTATTATTACGCATAAATAAATTAGCAAGACAAATGCGTAATTATGTAAATTTATAAGTTTAATAAGTATTAACTGGCATCTCTACTAATAATATTCCAATCAAATTATCCATTGGATCGAACCAGTTCGGGACTACGGCTTCCTTTCTCGCAACACATGTAAAAATAATCAGTAGGTATTATACTTTTCAAACTTTCAGACACTGACAGTTTTCGCATTTTGTCTTAAAATTATGTATGGCATAAGACAGCATTTAATTTATTTGCATATACTTATTGGTATATGTTACGCATTCAATTAATCATTCCCATCCGCATGCCAATTAAATGCTTCGCTCCATATTTTAGATATCGTCGCCACTGAATTGTTTTTACTAACTCTACGTAAAATAAAGTTGAACTATATTTTACGCATATCTGCGACAATTAGTGCACTATCAGTAGCGGGTCCACACTATCTAATTGATCTTTCCGGTGGTTTGGTCCTATTACCGGGTGAGGTGAAGGTACAAATCCGACCACGAACTATAGTTTACATTATCCTATGTATATGTAATGTACTATAATACTTCAGCTAAGCAATAGTAAACAATTTAATTAAAAAATCTCATATTTAAAAAATATTACTTTATTGTTGCTTGTATGAAAATAAATTGTATTTGTATTATTAGAATGACAGGATTGTTGGTGTGGTTAGTGGTTAGTGACTCTGACTGCTAAGTCGGAGTTCGTTAGTTCGATTCCAGGATATTGTTATCTTGGTAAGTACGAGTATGAATATTTGTTCTCTGCCTGGGTACAAATTACCAATCCTTCTTCTTTGTTTATCTATGATATTTATGTATTTAAAATATTAGTATGTGGTTATCGTAGTAGAGGCTCAGCCTACTTTGGTATCAGTTTGTTTGTTTCTATGGTATTTTGCAATATACCATAGTGGGAAATTGTAGTTAATAGTAACACGTAATAAATAAATCCTAACTTTAAAAAAAATGTGTAACAACAGTTTAAAAAAATCGTTTAGCGAGAAGATGAATGTTGTGAGGTGTTGTGTTGGAGACAAGTAAAACACGAGAGTTGAGATGATACTGACTCATTTATTGATTGATTATTATATTTTATGCCAATATGACACACGTAATACATATTCAACTAATATATCTCTACAATGTAAAGAACATATGATACAAAACAGTGTAATTTCTATCGCCTTAAATCTATTGGTTTACTATTATTGACATAGTTAGTTCATTTAATAGTCATGGCACATAGATTGCGCTCGGGTCATTTCCCATCTAATGAGTTTCCTTACTCTTACCAAAGGCCGGATCACGCAATTGTTCCATGTGTCCAGAAACCTCAAAATAAATATGGCTTTAATAGGCAATATAAACAGTAATTTGTGAAGAAAATAGTTAGTACACATATTAAAGTAGATCTACTATTGTAGGTCAATTATATACTTTATGAAGTTCATAAAGTATATCATTTAATTAATATTAAATTTGATCACGATCTTTAAGTAATGCTGCTGCAGAATGTCATGTAACGATACGCTTTCTTGTTCAAACAACATGTTTTAGTAGAACATAGTTGGACACTTGTAGCTCCAAACTTTGTGCACTGTATATTGTAGTCTGGCTTTGGCATTCATAACGAGATAAACCCCACCGTATTCGCTTTTGTACAACTTTAAAAGTTGTAAGGTATTCCATAAACACTCTCCAACTCTGTTTCGTCCATCCCAACACTCGATATCAAACATTTACTGAAAATATAGATGCTAGAAATGTATGGTACAACGTACATTGATTCAGCTTAATTTGATATTTTGTGTAGTAAATGATTGATAGTTGGACCAATCTGCTTCGCGACACTACTAAAGACAAAGACAAAGACATTTATTGCTTAAACTATGTAGGTACATGAAATGTGTTCTTAAAATTACTGTAAATCGAGTTATACAAAGTTCATCCAGACATGAAACAACAATGTGTGAATCATACAAAGTGTCTCCTGTCGGGAACGAACCCGTAACACGGCACAGTTCAGAACTGCGAGGCGACCGTTTAAACACTACACCACACACATCATCCAGTCAAACACACTTTTAAACAATAACATATTGTAAGTAAAACATTATATTCGTCTAAATAAGTCTACAAGTAAAAATATCTACAATATTTTTTAATGGTTAATGAATTGTTAGGGGCTTGTAAATGTATATAAAAAGATTAAAAAGTTCACTATTGACTACTGTCGATATAATTACGAAATATTTGTTATAACATATAATATACCTATCAACCGCAGTGCTGTTACGGACAAATTCAACAATTTCGCACAGGAGATACTTGCCTGTAACCGATACATATTTGTTATAAACTTCCGTGAGGGTTTTAATATACTTTGCTTTCAGGCGAGGTCAGTTTTAGGCGAGTGGGATTTCCAAATGCATGAAATCTCGCTCCCAAGAGGGAGCAGCGAAAGGAAAACGGAGGGATGCCAATATTTTTTTAAATAGCTTTTGCTTGGCAAACACAAATACAACTTGTGCACTATGGAGTCATAACCTAGGCTCCCTGTAGCATCGTAACATTGCAGAAAAGCATTGTAGTGTACCATTTAATTGTATTTAGATTTTTGATTGCGGGCCATAAAATATGATCCATTAATATTTTTAGTCTTCGTAATATTGATAATCTTGCCGTTTGTTATTAATATCTCCAAATAATAATAGAGGAAAGATAAGCAGATTTTTGGTGCTATTTTATATATTTTTTTATAATATTACGCCACACGCTGTATCTTTATACTTTTTAGCCGTCGATGAAAACAAAGGTTTTCCATGGAATAATTGCCAAGAGTGGGATGCGCTCTATTTGCATTTTTAGCGATTTGAAGTCATTGGGGGATTTACAACATATCATGTTATTTGGAACGAAACACAACGTCAATCAAATCTTAATCCGTTAAATTTTTAAGTAGATTGTCAAGTTTTAGATTACGAAGATTAGCATTCAATAAAGAAACTATAAAAATTGTTATCGTGAGTTATTATAATCACCATCACTATATGAAAAAACCCAAGATAATGCTGTGAGTGTCATTCAAGTAAACATAGCAAGATTGTTCGACAGCAAGCTTTTACATTTGGACCAAAGTATACTTTATAAAAACATTAGATTATTATTCAATCTTTCCTAAGATTACTTTTAGGTGGAAGTAATCGCTTCTTAAAGACACATTACATCTTTACAAAAACGAAGTAAGTTTTCCAAAAAGTAATTGATATAAAAGAAAAGAATATCTAGTCTATTATTCTATTCTTTCGTTTGTTAGGGATTTTCTTTTGCCTTTTCAATGGAAAATCGTCATTTTTGAAGAACCAATAAAAATCCGATATCATTGCCGGGTCCCGCCACGCTTGGTATCACATTTCTATTGTTTTGGGCTCTTGACGAAATCTGCCGCCTTATTTATCACTCACTGCGCCAAGGCTACCAGCGTAAAATCTAAACGAATCACTTGTGAAATACAAATTTTGGTCTAAATTTGCATCGGCTGGTTATGAATGAAAGCATGTACTTCAAAAAATCAAATATTCACTGTATTTCATTTTACTTTAAACAAAGAATGTAACATCAACGTAATAAAAAATGTATCCACTCTTTCAATTATTTTATCAATTCCTTCTAGTAGAGTAAGAATTTAACTGGGTTCACTTTACTTTAAAAGAGAATACATTCAAGAAATTATCCACTTTTACTTGCTTATTGTTCAGTTCAAAACAAAATCGTTCTTAATACTTATATGACGACCTCTGTTCTGGTCGTGAAGGTCAAAATGCTGAGGGTAAATTAGCGTGCGGTTATCGTAGGCCATACCGTATACCGACCTACATATAAGATATTATACATAGTGCAATATTTAGCCATGTTGCTGCTACTTGCGTTTAAGTTTGTGATAGCACAGGTGCATGATAGTCAATACTCTAACAAGGATTTTTCTTGTAAATCGTAATAAATACAAATCCAGTACCTAATGAGTAAACAGTAAAATTAGTAAGTACTGTACTGTGTAAGCATTCAAACAGTGTACAAAAAGAGCCCTTAGAACAAAGACTTATGAGACTTACAAGACTCGACTCGGCTTGTGTATGAATTAAACATGCAAATGTTTAATACGAGCCAGCATCCAGTGTGAAACGATGCTAGTAACCATTGTGCGTTTCACCGAATAAATGTTTGTAACGTTTTTTTTCCACGTAAGATTTAAACATATAATTATTCTGGTAAGCTGGTATTAACGATGTGTTTAATGTCATGTGACTATCGAAACTCCGTTCAGCTATCTACAGCTCATATCTGTCGACTTTGTTCTCTTTTGTGTGACTGTAATACGAGGGCACTAGGGCAGAGACTTTATGAAATGTTAAATATTATATTTGATATCATTTTATAACATCATTGATATAGCTTTGAATATTTTACTTTTTCTGCAAAACTTAAGGATAAAATTTATTGAAATAACAAATACGATAAGTCGGCAATCTAAAACTCGTATTAATATATTACCTATATACTTTATTTGTACGCGTTGGAAAATTATAAATAGCAAACCATGTGCAAAAAGCATAATATTATACAGATTACGCCATTCGATATTTATAACAACAGCCGTTGTGATAGAAACATTATTTAATACCAGCAAATAATCGTTGTAAGATTTTTATAGCTTATATTGTTTTTGTACGTAAACTAAAAGTAAAACCATTTAAAGTCGTTAAGTAATAACTATAAAATGCGATGGTGTATTTAGAGTTTGCATTGAAGTGGTACTAATTTACGGCGTGTATTTGTAAACAGTGAGGCAAACATGAGTGATTTGCTTACATTAACGCTTACGCGCGTGTGGCGTATTAGTTACCTGTTAATAAAAGTAACATGTACTCGGTGCTGCATTACCGCTCATAATCCCCTACACTCGTAAAGCTTGATTGTGATACATTTTGTGAGTAATGACACGTGGACACTATTTATTTATTGCTTTTGAGTACAACTGTATGTTATGCTGAATTGGAATTGGATGGAGCGTCCTGGTAGAACGCTTCTACGAGTAACCATGGTACAGAAAGTTACTAGTCCTAGAGCGATGGACACGGATACCGTGTCCATCGCTCTAGGACTGAAGTGTCATAACATACTATATTTATATTATCTTAGATTAGAGGCAAATAAATATGTAGAACATAACAAAAGATGATTAGGTAACAATTACGTTATCTTTAATTTATTAGTTCTTACAAAATTGTATCGTATTTTGCTGAGGAGCTGACACTGACCTGAGTTTTAGGTCCTTTACCTATGCTATGAAACTCTGAAATAAAGGATCATGGGCATTTTTGTATGAGAGCTGGGCGTAAAACCAACAGAAATAAAATGTGTTGTAATTTACTTTATTGTACTTCTATATGCCCCCTAAATACTTTTTAACACCGATATCGATCGGGTATCACTGCAAAAAAATCCCAAAGATTGGTTAAATAAATCACACATATTTGTTAAAAACTTCTATATATTGATACATTTTATTTAAATATCAATGGTTATCATCAACTATAACATCTAATAAATGTTCTGTGGGTGCAATGAAAGGCTCGTGCCATCCTAACCCTAAAAACCACAAAACTGAAACTATGTGGGCACAACTTCCTACTGTTCTTCTGCCTGTTAGGCAAGTGCAGTAATGCTCAACTATCGCATTTCTACCGATTTGGTCTCTATCGATCAAAATGTAAGTATCTACTATATGTGCGCATGCGCAATCTGATATGCCGCGACTGTATTTTAATTCGAAGCAACCACACATAAGTTTGCAGGATATTACATCTGTTTAAATCATCTAATGACTCCTCTCTATATAATTCAATTAAATAAACACCATCGCGGACCATTGCACTTAACAAAAACAGCAGAACACAAGTTGCGAAAAGTTCAGTTATATAACAACAGTCCAATCAGAAAGCGATAACAGGTCAAGAAAGCGATGGCAGGGGTCAGAAGTCGTGAAGAATCATAAACCAATGATAACAAAACGTGAGCAAATAACAAAATATGAATATATGAGTCTTTATTCATATTTGTCAGCTATTCATATTTGGCCTGCCCGCAAGCTTTTTTTTTGGTCGGTGCCTGAGTAAGAGAGAAGTTAGAAAGGGGTGGAATGTAGTAATTCCGTGATTACCAACCAATATATTGGTTTCTTTGGCCTAGCTCTGCACAACATAGTGTCGTGTTATCTCCGTTGTATTAGCGATTGTTTTGGATTCCATAAAAAAATACGTTTGAATATCACTGAATATCTCTGCTCTCCGGTTGTTTGGGTGATTGCCGTCATAGTATAAAATTAAGTAATGGTCATTAGCTTTCACAAAAAAATATATTTTATAGCTGTTGGTTTTACGCCCATTTTGACCGTGACCCTTTGTTAAGTGCAAAGGGTTGAGATTGAAATTAGCAAGTTGAAGTAGTAGAGCCTTGTTGTTTTGCATGAACGGGCCAGTTCAACCGGACGAGTATCATACTCTTACTGAAAATCGACTTAAATAACGGTATATTTAGTGTTACTTTTCGTATGGTGAGTCAGAGTGCCAGAGGCCCTATCCTTTTTGGCTTCTCCGTCATCCAGCTCCTCCTCTATCCCTTTTCCCAATCCCATCCCAAAGAGCAGCAAAGCACTTTTAACTCCTCGGGTTTTGCTTGTGTACATGGACGGCGGCAATCGCTTGCCATCAGGCGATCATAAAAGAATCATAATCATTGGGATGTAATAACATCCCAATGATAACAGATCAGTAACTCGATCATTGGGCTCTCACTCGATAATTATGGTTATATAAAAGCAGGAACAAACATTTCATAGATTTATATTACGTAAATATAAGTATGATAAATATTAATAAAGGTAATCCATCTACAAGAGTCAAGAAAATCTTATGGCCCTACGTGTTCACAAAGATACTTTATATGGAAGGACAATGTCATTGAACGTATCATCGTGATCGCAGTTTACTAGTTATTAAGCAGCTTATCCATCATTATTATGAGGCCAACTATAAATAAGATATGAGTGTTATACTCGAAGGCTGAAACAAGTAATGCTTTTAATATCTTACAAAGTTATTGATATGGCACTTTTATGATAAACTGAAGATTATATGAGGTATATGACACTGGGTATCAATAATCACAAAATGCGAAGTTTGTGAGGATGCATGGATGATGGATTTTAAAACAACTATACGGGCTCCGCGGGCTACTGCTCCACCACGATAATGTGCCCGCTCACACCACAATCAAAAAGAGGGACTTCCTAGACAGCACACCGGTCAAACTCCTGGGTCACCGGGTTACAGCCCTGACCTGAGCACCGTGTGACTTCTTCTTATTCTCAAAAATGAAAAATCAGCTCAATGGGATACAATTTTCGTCGTCGGATGATGCGCTCTCAGCGTTCGAGCAGGCTGTAAACGAGGTGTCTGCGGCGGACTGGAAAAAGTGTTTCGAAAACTGGTTTAGACGCATGAAAATTTGTATAGAGGCTGGTGGAGAATACTTTGAAAAGATGTAATAAAAATATATTTACTTATAGAATTTTTTTTTGTGTCGCAATACTTTATGTGTGAACTGGTATAGTAATCTTCTTTATACATCAAATAGCACATTTGTTTCAATACTACAGAAACTAGATACATGTAATTTGGAGAGAGGGTTGCTTTTATAACTGTCTTAAAAGTACCATCTACAAAGAGGACTTTTTTTAAATATTCCACTTATTTTTTGTAAAAGTGTAATTACGACGAAAGTCACTAGACATCATCTAAGGGTGCTATTTAAACACAAGAAGTGTCTTCCTGATATAAATTCAATTATTCCTGATATAAAAAACGTGTTTCTAATCTATCCTTGTATTTCAATCTGATTTTCTATCTATTCAATTCCATGAAAGAAATCAATTTCATAAATGTACATATATTATGTATATCGGTAAGCAGCCGATTAAGACAAATAAATTATACACAGATGTTAGATATTTTTTTAAAAATCAAATAAATACTGAACCCAAATTTTTCATCTCAACATTTTATGATAGATGTAAAAACTCTATCAATATTCTCGAGATTGTGCACGGATTTGGAAACTCAGTATTTTTAAAATCTATCTATTTAATTTATCTAGAGTGGTGTTCGACTATCCGAATATCAGAAGATTGTTACTTCAAGTGATAGGGCCACATTGGTTATAGCATGAATGGGCGAAAATTGATTTAGCAGTTATAGTACATACTGTTACGTTAAAGCGTCGGTGACTTATGCCTTAGAATGACTATACTAGCATTACAAATCAGTCATTATACTTTTAACAGGGAGGACAATAAGAGGTTGGGGAAGGTGTCGCGTTATTCTTCCTTCCGCTTGAGTTGCCAACGCGCGAGTACCTATGCAACGTCTGGTAACACTATCAATGGAACGATTAGCTTGGCACACGACGTTACTATAAAAACGTTCACCGCCCGTACCATAATTAATATTCAGAAAGTAATATCTCACATCTTCTAAATAAATCTAAATTTCATTTTTAGTCTTGTATGTATTTTATATTTTAATTTTAGGATTTAATATAAATGGTGTTTTTAATAATGTACTATAAGATTTACGTGAATCAATACGTATATACACATCAAAAAATTTCAAAAAAATATATATTTCATCCTGTGTTGACCAACCACAGCACTACAAGCAGAATCCATTTAAAAACATAACCAGCATCTAACCTAAGTGTCTGAAGGTTAAAAACGCATCCATTTAAATTTCATGACCAGGTACAGGCGACACGTGCTGAATTGTATACCAAGTGACAGCTTAAGGTTAAACACATACGTCCAATACATAATAAGTCATAAAGTCCACGATAACAAGGCTGAACTAAACTAAGGTTTTTATCCTAATAGATGTTATATCTACAGTAACATACTCTAGAGAAATCATCCTTGTAGGTAGGTATATAAAAGAAGCTGTGGATTTAACGCGCGGCATTACCAAATTAGGCATATTTTTCTGTGTGTAAGTGTGAGGCCAATTCTAGTATCGACGTTTATAGATCGACCTGTGTCAAGATGTTGGTCTTGAGACAAGAACCTGACGGCTTTGCATTACTTCACAAAACAACAAGCGGTTATCCATGCAAACGGTGACTACGGTTCACGTTACTTTACTTTCCTGATCTGTTTCGAACGGCAAGTAAAGACACGGTATAAGCGCTATAGTAGTTATTATTGTAGCAATCGATTATTGCAGAGTGAACCCCCAGTCCACCACTCATTGGCTCATTTCAAAACATTTAACTCCAACACAGTACACTTTCAGAGCTTATTTCCACTTACAGGCATGCAATTATACTGTACTGTGCCGGCATGTAATAGAAAACGCTCGGTATTCCAGAGATATTTCCATTACCATCACCTGAAAGGTGCCCACTATTTGAGCCTTTTAAAAAAGGCTTAAATATTACCATATTATAACGATAATGAGACTGATAATCATAACTACTACTACTACTTGTGCAATCAAATTTCATATTACATGCTCGTTATGAAGTACTATTATATCCATACTACCAGATACACCATAACCCATTAAACTAATCATCCTCTTAGCGTTATCCCAGTTTCAATCTGGGGTCCGCTTACTAGTCTAACCGGATTTGGCTGAATATTAGCTTTTTATAACCCATTAAACTAATACGAACAATAAAAAGTACACTTATTTAATGTGGAATGTGGATGTTTGTTAGCCGTTGCTCACATTAAACAAGTTTTGAGAGTAATAACAACTATGATTTTAGTGCGGACATTAAATGCGACCTATATTAATTAAAAGAGTAGCCCTTCAAACGCGACAGTGGCGCCCCTACACAATAGTGACCTGAAACCGAATTATACGAAAAAGCATAAGTCGGCTCATAGGCCCGACTAGTGAGTACTTACTTTACTTTACGAAGAATGCCCACTTTGCCGACTTCGCCAGTAATAAATAAACTGACTCGAAAAGGGGTAAGCACCTACTTTACTACATTGTATACCTGCTTTTACATCTGAATATCTTCAGGTTTTTATTGTTCAGTACGGCTGTTTCTTTTATAAATTTTAGAGAACTCGCCGAAACATACTGCACGCTCGTTTATTTATGTTACAGTATGTTTAACAACCACAGATTCGTGATTGACTATGGCGATTGACCTATAGATTGAATCAAGGTAAGTTTTACAGCATACTCTCTAATCGTGACCACTACAGACACGCAGCACTATTCATATAATTATATATTGTGACGTCGTGCCCCTCCGTCTGAACTGTGACGTCGAACGAAAGTGGGAGCGCCTCTGCCCGCGCGCCCCCGCACGCCATATATAAGCGTGCGACGCTGTTCAATCGGCGGGGACGGTCGCCGTCACCGGGGAGCCGCGCCAGGGGCCGGCACCGGTCAACGCTCAGCCCCAAGGAGAGGCAGCGCAGGGGTCATCGCTTATGGCGCAAGCGAACGACCCCACGGCCCGCGGAGCGACTACGACGTCGAAGAAAAAGAGAGGGCGGAGGAACCGTAGGCGAGGCAACAGAGGCGCGCCCGCCACGGAGACACCCGCACCGACACCTGCACCCGCACCGGCCGCAGAGAAGCCTAAGCCTAAGAAGGCTAAGGGCGACCCCGGGAAGGCTCCGAAGACTCCCGCAACGACATCCCAGCCGACAGCTCACCCAGTCGTCGCCCCGGAGGGCACAACCGCGCCCCGGGGTAGAAAGACGAAGGTCCCGCACAAGAGCGAGGGTACAAGGAGCTCCGGCACAGTCCAGGCCGCGATCGCCGTCCTTCAGAGCGTACTCACTGCGCTCAGTGAGGGACGCGACAAGCAGCAAGTAGTCACCATCATTCTCAAGGGCCTGGCGGACCTAGTTCTACACGATGAATAGTAGGCCCTTGAGAATCATACATTGGAACGCCCGCGGCCTGATGACTAAGGTCGCCCTACTCCGCCCTCTCCTGCAGGAACAGAACATAGACGTGGCGCTGATAAGCGAGACGCACCTGGGACCTGCAGACCAGCCACGATTCCCAGGTTTCCTCGTTTATCGGAGGGACGAAACCTCGCCCGAGGGAAGACACTACCGCGGACTGGCAGTGCTGATAAGACGACGAGTCGTAAACCAGCCACTTCCTACGCCGGACCTCAACTCCATCTACACGCTGGGTGTAGAATTGCACCTAGGCGGTGCTAATTTACACCTATACGCCGCCTACAAGGCGCCCGCTATCAAACTGAACGTCGCAGAACTGCGCTCACTGTTGGACGTCCCTCACCCAGCCATCATAGCGGGCGACCTCAACAGCAAGCACCCAGCGTGGAATTCGTCAACCGCAAACCCCGCTGGTGTACGACTACTCAACGACGCCGAAAAGCACGGTTACGTGGTCGCGGGACCCGAAGTTCCTACCCACTACCCGAGCGACCCCGTACGAAACCCGGACGTGCTAGACATACTCGTGCACAACAGCGAGATGCACTGCCAGACGCAACAAGAGGTTCTCGACGACGAGCTGCTGTCGGACCACCAGCCCGTGCTCGTCGTCATACAACATCAGCCCACACGGATAGTCCCTCAAGCGCCACGTCGTAAACTGGACTGGACACTATTCGCAGAAACGATGGAGACCACCACACCGACTCGCCCGATCAACTCCGCGGCCGACGTCGAAACGCTCGCGGTAGAGCTCGTCGACGCGATTAAAGGCGCCCTTGAGACTGCTAGCACACCTACAGACACCCAGAGGAGGCTACCCCCTCTGCCGGCACATATAGCAAAAAAGATCGCAGACAAGAGGCGCCTTCGAAGGCAGTGGCAGAGCTCCCGTTGCCCCACACAGAAAGCCAGACTAAACCGGCTCGCGGAGAGAGTGAAGGACGAGTTGAGGACCTACACCGCCGAGAGTTGGGAGCGCTTCATCGAGGACTCCAGCGACGACTGGCCGTCTATACATCGGCTATGTCGTCGCCTCACTAACACCCCAGCTCCGGTGCGCCCGCTGCTACACGCCGACGGGACGCCGAGGTACAAGGCAGCAGACCGCGCGGCCATACTCGCTGGACACTTAGAGGGCGTGTTCGCGCCGAACCCGACTGCAGTCACGGAACACACCGCAGCAGTCGAGAAACACCTTCGAGACTACTTCGCTACGCCGATAGCTCCCGAAGAGGACCCCATTCACTTCTCCCCTGGCATGGTGCAACGTGCCATTCGGCAGACCCAGCCCCGGAAGGCTCCTGGGGCGGATGGGATACCGAACACAGCGCTGCGCCGCCTGCCGCACCGTACCGTGGCAGCGCTGGCGCGCCTGTTTACGGGGATCGTCCGCACAGGCGTCTTCCCCTCGTGCTGGAAGGAGGGCCGAATAATCATGTTGCCCAAGCCGGGCAAGAACATCTTGAAGCCCGAGAGCTATCGGCCGATCACTTTGCTGCCCACCATCTCGAAGGTGTTCGAAAAACTCCTGCTGCGGCACCTCACACCGCATATCACGCCCAGACCAGAGCAGTTCGGGTTCCGCGCCGAACACTCAACAACAATGCAACTGTCGAGGGTACTGCACCGGATAGCGGTGGCGCGTAACAAACGCGAGCACGCCGTGGCAGTATTCCTCGACATGGAGAAGGCTTTTGACCGAGTATGGCATTCCGGTCTGCTGTACAAGCTCTCAACCTCTACAGCGCCCCGTCGTATCGTAAAAACGGTCTCATCGTTTCTGCACAACAGGACATACAGAGTGGTGGTGGAACAGGAAGTGTCTGACGTTCACACCATCGCCGCCGGAGTCCCGCAGGGCTCCTGTCTCTCGCCTGTGCTCTACTCACGCTTCACCGACGACATCCCCGTCGCCGAAGGCACCGAGCTAGCCTTGTACGCCGACGACGCGGCGTACATAACAACAAGCATGAACGCTAATTACGCCGCGTCAAAGATGCAGCGCACCCTACAACTTCTCCCCCGCTGGCTGTCGCAATGGCGACTATCGGTGAACGTGGGTAAGTCACAGGCGATTTTATTCAGCTCTCAGATAGCCCATCCACCACCACTCAAACTCCAGGACGAAGACATCCCTTGGACGAGGACGGCGAAGTACCTGGGGGTAACCCTAGACTGCCTCCTCACCATGAAATCACACGTCGGCAAAGTCGTCGCACAGGTCCGCGCTACGAGAGCGCTACTACGTCCAGTGCTCTCATCCCGCCTCCCGCTGCGTGTCAAGCTGAGTGTGTACAAGCTCTATGTACGCACTCGGCTCACCTACGCTGCCCCCGCCTGGTTCGCGCTCACAAGCGAGACCAACCGGGCCCGCCTCCGCGCGCAGCAATCGCTTGCGTTGCGCGCTATCGTGGGTGCACCCAGGACGGTAAGTAATGCCATCATACAGCGGGACACCCGTATAGAGAGCCTGGACGCCTTCATCCGCCATCTGTCCGTGGGGATGTTTGAGCGGGCCGACGCCTCGGCCTGGGACCACGTCCGAGACCTGGCCCCCTGGCACGCTCGCCCCCCGGACAAGAAGAAGCTGCCGTGAGACCTCCTCGCTACCCCCGACGACTCTGCCGACACAACGGTTGCCCCCGGGTAACCGCCGCCCTAGCACACTACACTCCATTCCCCCTGTTGCAGGTGACCGCCCCCATCCGCGCGACATCTGCGCGTATCAACACAGGATACGCACATCATGTGCGCGCGCGGGCGACCACAAACAACATTCTTCTCCGCATCACCACACTGACACCACACACACCGCACGTCGTTAACAACGCCGAGGCCGCATGTAAGTCGTCGCCCGCGTCGCTGGCTACACGGAGCTGGGCCTCTCCCGGTTCGCCGGGGGTCTCACCCGGCTCGTGCTGACCGCCCGGGCGACGTGAAGACTGACGCGGCCTCGCACGACCCACTACCACAGCCGTAGGGCACTCAGCCCGCCCCAACCACCCGTCCTTTGTTTAGGGGACGGCGACGAACCCGCCGGAGAGGGGCAAAACGCCCTGAACCAGCCTCCGCCAACCCTCTAGGGGGTTGCGTGATGACTAGTCGGCAATCGGCCCTCTGCTCCAGCTCACGGCCATCAGTTAAGTCGTCTTCCTATCAAGACCCTGGCCTTCGGAACACCAGTGAACACCAGTGAACACCAAATATACTTGTCGGACCACGCCCTGAATTTACTCATGTTCTCAATTAGTAAATCTTAGTTTTAAAGTAGCTGCATTGTATCTACCTATGTAGGCAATTATATCGTGAAGTGTACTATTCTAAAAGTGTTTTCATTTGTAAGTAAAACCTGATTTTCTTCCTTTTTTTGATCGGCGAGTGATTGAGTCTGGCTCACCACCTACAAACCAATCACCCGTGCGACATTGGCGCCCAATAGGATTTCTTTTTATAGCTAAATTGGTGTTCCGAAGGTGAGTGGTATTTTTTTCTGTATTTTTATATATTTTTGTGTATTTTTATATATTTTTATGTGTTAAATACGTCCAGGAGTAACCTATATTTTTTCTTGTCAGCCACAAGCTGCTTACTTGTATTTTCTAACTAACTATATGTCTAATTGAACTATTTGCTAGATAAATTGCATCGCGCAATGTTATCAAACGTAATTACCTATTTTATTCTCGGCCGCTTGGCGTACGAGCGACGCCGCGCCGCGCCGCGCCGGCTCAACGAAGCCACGTGTTTTATCTACCTACAATTTCAATTTCTCTTGGACGCATTTTACATTTTACTATATTCTCTTCCTACAATACGCAATTACGCACTTTATTTTCTTTCACTAGTAGGTATGTGTGTTATTTTAGTAAACATGCAGTGTAATTTATTATAATTTTTTTGCCATTATTCTTCATGGGTTCGTTTCTCTGTTATTTTTTTTTTCATGCGATTGTGTGAATAAAACTGTTAAAATAGCTTTAAATAAGTTTTTAAAAGTCTTTACTAAACTCTTTCTTAAATAAATGCTTTATACAAATAACTTTGCTCAAAATCTCGCATCTTTATATCATTAATGAAGGTACATAAATAATAAATAACTAAATAATTGACTTGTAAAAGTAATTAATCAATGAATTAACCTCTAAAGTTAATTTTCTTTTTCTTTCTATTGCTGTTGGTTTGCTGAGTTGGTAGCTTTGGGAAAGGCTATTCTATTCTAGCCTTTGCTAGCCTTCGATGGGTTGTTGTCTGGCCTTTGATCGGGTGTTTTATTTTCTGCTGTTTTGACCAGATAATTCTGAGTGCTTTGTAGTCCACGCGGCGTCTACTAGCCGTGTGTTGACCCTATTTGCTATGTGAAGTCTGTACGGATGCTACTAAATGCGTATGGATGCTGCTAAATGCGCATGGATGCTTTTTGCTATCGGATTCCGATGGTGCTCTGTTTTGCCGTTTATATAATGGTCTCCTTCTCTTGCTAAATGGGAGAAGATTGGGTGCTGTTTGCTACCTGATTCTGATGATGTACGTGCTCCGTTTTGTCATTTTCTAATGTTACTTTTGCTCTTGCTAAACAAGAGATGAATGGTATATTTCTCTCTTCTTGCTGTGAAGAATGGGCATTGTCGGGTTAAAAGCGTTATGGAGTCTGTTGTGTATATCGATAACGCCTAACGTTGGAGTTCTATCGTTGAATGACCGCTGTGGTTGCGTCGATTTATCGATGATTTTTGTTGTCTTTTAGTGTTTTTACCTGATATTTTTGTTCTATACCTGTTTTCACTACAATACTAACGTGGTGAAGACTCGTTCTTAAAATGTTCAAGTTCTACTAACAGTACTTGGCATTTCATTTTAATCTCAAGTTCCGACTAAAGGCTTTTTTTTTTTTAAAGGGTTCATAGGTAACCCTACTTATGTTGTTGTCTATCAGGTAATAACAATAAATTATGTGATTTAATAAACAAAAAATGTGTGTTTAAAAAAAAAGTGGGTTAAGTCGTTTTATATAAGATTTTAACCCACACTTACAAAATAATTTTAGCGTATGATAGTCATTCTGTCTGACCTTAGTGTATATAATAATATAATATGTGTAAATATATATTTTTTCATTTTGGGTCACTACTGGAGAACCCAGTATCTTTTGCCCACTGTTGGTCAACTCTTTATGTGTTATATTATTCTAACGCGTGGCGTGTAATCACTAATTGCCAGGTGTCGGGCATTCGTTGCAAAATACCTACATAAACTCGTGCGATGAGTTATCATTATCACTCTTAAATACCTTCACAATATAAATGCCTATTTGTTGTTTTAAAATGTTTGTTGAACATACATAAATACCTACATAAACTTTAATAACAAAGTGATAAAATAAAATGTGTTGCTTTTTTTGTGCATGTTACTACATCCACAATCTATCTTATAATAAACAATGATTAATATTTATTGGCACTAATTTTAAAATCTAATGTTGAAATGAAGTGTTCTAAATGTAAATTATACGCCATTGTATAGGTACCTACCTAACTACCTACGCCTCACATTGTGCATAAACTCAATGGATATTTTGGTTCTCAGTATATTGACATGGAATTCAATTCCAATATGGTGCATGAGCCATGTGAAGTTTATGCCGAATCGTTGAACTATTTATCTTCTATTCTCGAGAAGGTACACTCAGCTCTGTTGTCGGCTCATCAACGCAATTGTTTATTTTATAATCTTCGCCGTAAACCGGCAGAATTCTTCAAAACTAAATGTTATGAATGTTAAACCACTTGGCGAATGGCATATAAAAGATTTAAAGATACCTACATATAATTACATAAAATAAAAAAAGAATACTTATAACCTATACATGTTTATTTTTCCAAACTAATGTTGTCTAATTTATGTTACCGTTTGTAGTAGTGTCTACTATAAATTAATATTTTTTTGTTGTGGGTAGCAAAATTTTTTTTTCTCGTAAAATACACTATTTTTTTTAATTGCTGCATAATTATGTACCCAAATGTTGTGGAACATTGTTTTAAAAAAAATCTTACTATAAACTAAATATATTGGTTTTTTTACCCTGTGGATCAGTGGTTAAAAGGTCACTGTCAGCCGAGTATACAAGTTCGATTCTCGTTTGTGGTCTTTTCTGGAAGTCTATTTATTTTAATGTCTACTTTGTCGGCGTATTATTTTTTTCGCTGTGCTTTGTGCTGAAGTTTTTTTTATTGTTGTTCATAATTTTGTATCGATTTTATAATCGAATTGTTATTATAGATACTTTTATAAAGCATTATTGCTTGTGATTGACCGGGCGTTGCGAACTCGGAACAGTCAAATAGTACTTATCTAATTAAAATATATCTAGTTTGTTATTGCGATGCACACGCGCTCACTCAGTGACGCGCTGGTAGATAGATGCCGAACTTATGATTCATCATTGTTTACTTTAATAGTGTGTTCATTCATCTTGGACAATCAAATTAAATTGAGCAAAATAATTATGTATTTTGTTGTTCTTTTGTAATTCAGTAGTCAGTTTCTAGTCTGCAACTTGAATTTATTTCCGTTTAACTTTTGTATAAATTCTGTTTGTCATACCTAACTATGACTTAGTATTTTGTTTATCTAGTGGTCAAGGTGCCGAACCCAAGAATAATAATTCGTAGGGCTAGACGTAACTTCTCTTACCTGTAACTTATTCTTAATGACGTCCCTTTTATCTCGTGTATTACCCTAAGCGCTTCACGCCTTTAATGGTTGTCTCTCATATTCTGTTGTTATGTTATGGCCTAAGCACTTATGTAGTGTGTGGCGGCTTTATGGATGACGGGTGTGTTAGTTTATCATAGGGCAGTTGTTGCGTGCGTATTGTGGGTCATATATTATATTTATAGCTAATGTAATTATGTAAGTTTGGTTGTTTACTTAAAATACTGACACCACTTCCACTACTTGATGACAGGTAATCCTCAACTAGCTGCTAGCCCAGAGAATTTTCCCTAGGAAAAATTCTGCCCTAAAGAGGGGGGTGTGTGACGTCGTGCCCCTCCGTCTGAACTGTGACGTCGAACGAAAGTGGGAGCGCCTCTGCCCGCGCGCCCCCGCACGCCATATATAAGCGTGCGACGCTGTTCAATCGGCCCTCTGCTCCAGCTCACGGCCATCAGTTAAGTCATCTTCCTATCAAGACCCTGGCCTTCGGAACACCAGTGAACACCAGTGAACACCAAATATACTTGTCACACCACGCCCTGAATTTACTCATGTTCTCAATTAGTAGTTATATCGTGAAGTGTACTATTCTAAAAGTGTTTTCATTAGTAAGTAAAACCTGATTTTCTTCCTTTTTTTGATCGGCGAGTGATTGAGTCTGGCTCACCACCTACAAACCAATCACCCGTGCGACAGTATTACTTCGTTACCTATTTGTCAGTGTTTTACAACGGACCTAAAAGCTGTCTGCAAACTTAATCATACAATTCTACATTTGTTATTTGACTGCCTCGTTGATCTCGCGGCATAAATGTGCGCGTGGGATTGGGAGGTCTCGGGTTCGATTCCCGGGTCGGGCAAAGTGTTATTGGGTTTTTCCGTTAGGGAATTCTCAGTAGCAGCACGGAGTCTGGTAATGTGCCCGGTACTGCAATAGGCTCGCCCCCTATTACGTGGGACCTAAAAACTCATGGCGAAATCTGGGTATAATATTACATCTCTGCCTACCCCTTCGGGGATACAGGCGTGAGTCTCTAAAAAAACATTTGTTATTATTATTTGAGGTTTTAAAGTTGAAGGGTGTATTTATATTCATTCGAAACACATGGAATACCTGTATATATAAAATCCTTGCGTTACTGACTGACTGACAGACATACTACAGCCGAAACTACTCGGCACAAGAAGCTGAAATTTAGCATGTATGTTCCTTGGAGACCGTAGGAGTGAACTAAGACAGGATTTCTCGAAATTCCCACGGGTTCGGGCAAAACGAGAAATTCGAAAATATGTGCGTGCGAAGCCGCTGGCGTCGACTAGTTTTATATAAATACATACTCTTGTTTACTGCTGCGGTCTTTGCATAATTTTGTAAAACATCACAAACATTACCGCTGACATATTATATCAAGATCTTAACAATTTCACTGGCGAGATCAAATCCTCAAACATACACATTCTTGCGAAAATATTTCGATTCACATATTAAGTTATTCAAATAATCTGTAGACCGCTACGACGCGCGAAGCCTCTACGACGGCGTAGAGGCTCCGTAAGTCACACATCGGTGTAGGGATAGAAATGGACAAAGAAATATATTATACCATTTAAAATACATCAAGTTCGGTGTGACTGTATATTGGCTGATATTCCGACCGTGCATGTTGTTAAGCCCTTCCAAATATATCGTAGCACGCATAACCTTACCCTTCTCATAGTGAGAAGTGGCTCTTGCCCAGCAGTGGGAAAGTTTATAGGGCTGATGATGATAATGAGGATACTTTTACCCAATATCATTTTTTTTATTTGTATACATACTTAAACATAGCCACATTATATATGAATATACATTTTACATTAGTAAAGTACATCGCTGCGGTAGGTGTTGAACCTGTGATCTCACCAGTCGCCATGTCGACGCTTTATTAATTAAGCTACTCAAGTCTTATGTCATAAGATGAATTATTATAATACAAGCGCCTCATCGTCATGAACTATGTGTTCAGCCCGGATCTCTATAGAATGTTTTACAATGCTGAAGTATGAGCGCTAACTTAATATACTACTCGTGGTATAATATAAGCATTTCTCATGCTATGAGATAAGACTTTGGTAGCTTTCCTGAGAATCGTAACAGTTTGTTGACGCTGCAGGTTAGAGTTCAACCTTACAAAAGACTTCTTAAAATTTATAGTTAACCTGAGCATGGACATTTCTAAAATACATATTTTGAATAGACGATATTATGTGTTAGATAGAACTTGAATTACGCTTTGATACTTTCCGTTATTGTTAATATCTGCGTTTACGTACAACTTTCGGTGACAGGTTAACTGATGCCGAGTAAGCAACAAATGTGAGAGCTTTTACGTGCACTAGTGGAATGTCAAATCAAATCAAATCAAATCAAATCAAATCTTTATTGCTCAACATAGTATAGAGGTACATTACAAGTTGTTAGGTGAATGAGTAGTTAAACTATGTTTACCAACGTAGGCATGCAACGTTAAATACAAATTGATTTTAGGCTTCACAATAAACAGATAAGATTACAAACAGTCAGAATATGTTATTATTATATTATTATTTTTTTAATATATGAAGTATGTCAAATTTAATAATTATGTCAAGTAGTACATCAAAACACAGACTACAAACTAAAATAAAATTAAACATTAATATCATGTCAAGTACATATTGTTCATAATTATATAATCAGTGAAAAAAAGGATCAAGTAATTAATTGTATATTTTTGTCGTCTAGATATTCTTTAACACTATAGTAAGTTTTACGTACCAATATCTTCTTCAGTTCATATTTAAACACATTGACATGATCTATTCTATGTAGTTCAGTCGGTAGATTATTATAAATCCTGGTAGTCATACAAAGTATACTATTATTTAATAAGGATGTCTTACTAGGCATAATTCTTATTTTATATTGGTGACGACTTCCTCTTTGCTTTTCAAATAGGTTCATATTTTTTCTTACAAATAAAGCTGTCTCTAGTATGTATATACATGGCAAGGTTAGTAGATTTAATGTTCTAAAATGTGTTTTGCAACTGTCTGTCACTTTCAATCTTAATATTGACCGTACACATTGTTTCTGCGCTCTAAATGCAGCCACCCAATCTGTAGAGTTACCCCAGAATATGATACCATAGCGTAGTGTTGATTCCACATATGCATAGTAAGCAGTCACGACTGTAGAAATGCTTACATTTTTTGTTAATGTATATAGAGCATATGAACATTTACTTAACTTTGAGCAGACGTACTGTATGTGGGATTTCCAGTTTAAATTACAGTCAACATACAGACCCAAACATTTTGCAATCTCGACTTCTTTTATCTTTGTGCCTGAGAATTCTAATTCAATATTATTAGGTAATTTTCTGACTCGATTTCTAAATACCATTATATTTGTTTTTTCTAAATTTAAAACAAGATTATTAGCTTGAAGCCAGCAAACTAGATCAGTTAATGTATCAGTAATTGTTCTCGTTATTAGATTGTGATTTTTGTTAGAGAAAATTACAGTACTATCATCGGCGAAAAGAAACATTGGCGAGGTTGTGACTTTAGGGAAATCGTTGATGTATATAAGAAATAATAAGGGGCCTAGTACACTTCCCTGGGCACGCCATATTTAACTTCCCTATATTCTGAAGTATATGTTATTTCTTTATATTTAGGTTTGTATACCATTGCTGATTTTTTTACTTGACATAAATCTGTTACACTGGTTGCTTGCTTCCTATTCCTCAGGTAGGAGTTTATTAAATCCAGAATATTACCTCTAATGCCGTTCGCGTATAGTTTATTACTTAATATATTATAATCCACACAGTCAAATGCTTTGCTCAGGTCCATGAATAGCGCGCATGTGGCTATTTTTTTGTCTAGGTTTTTTAATATTTCGCCTAAAAAATTGTATATAGCTTGGTTTATAGTCATATTTTTCCTAAATCCTGATTGTGCATTTGTTATAATGTTATATTTTTCCAAATATTGATAAAGATTTTCGTGTATTACTTTTTCCAAAACTTTAGAGAGAACAGGTATAAGTGCTATAGGCCTATAGAATGTCATGTTCATACGGTCTTGCTTCTTAAAGAGTGGTTTTACAATAGTTTTTTTTAGTTTTGAAGGAAATACACCTTGTATTATACATAGATTATAAATATGACTGAGTACTGGCGATATTATGTGACCTACATAATTTATTACTTTAGTCGATATTTCATCATAACCGGTACTTGTGGTATTTTTAAGTGATTGTATTATTCTGTAGATGTCAGTTGGCGTTGTCGGATTAATGAAAATGGAATTATAGTTATTACATGCAAAATTACTGTTAAATGTCAATTTATTACTTAATGTCAATTTATTGTTGAATGATAATTTATTATTGGATGTCAAATTTTGTATTTGGTCTATAAAAAAATTATTAAAATGTTGGGCTATTTTCATAGGTTCATTAATTATATTCCCTTGCACATTTAGTCTAGTTATGTAATTTGTTGGCATTCTGGCTCTAGTTTTATTTATAATGTTCCAACTCGCTTTTGATTAATTACTGCTATTATGAATATAGTAATCATTTTGGACTTTCTTAGTTAGAGTAATTATTTTATTCAATTTTGAGGCGTATTTTTTATAGTTAGCTCTATCGCCCTCAGATTTAGTTTTCCTATATGTCCACAGTAAAGATGGCTTACGTTTTGAGCATATCTTAATGCCTTTACTGATCCATTTTTGTTTTTTATTGAAAGACATCAGATGTTGTTCTACAGGAAAACATAATTTGTACAGTAAGCTAAAAAGGTCATGGAAATTTGTGAAGGCTGTTTCTGAGTTGTTATCATTATAAATATCATGATAGCTCAATGAACTTAGATACATTTTAAATTTATTTAAATTTTCTTTACTATAGTTTCTCCTTTCAATAGTCCAACGATATATGCTACATATAGTCTTTATTGGACAAGCTATTAACTGTGCTGTATGATCAGAGATAGCCAACTCACATATTTCAGTTTTACACCCACGTATATTATTATGAATTATGTGATCAATACACGTTTGACTAGATAGACGCGTAGGAGAATTAATAGCTAGTTTAAGATTATGTTCCAAAAGTAAATATTTGTATGACATACAATATTTGTTCTTTTTTAAAGTGTCAATGTTAAAATCCCCACATATTATTACTTTTTTAGATGTATGACAAAATTTACGCAATAATCTACTAAACATGGAGAAAAACGTGTTTATACTATCTTGCTTATTGCTAGGCGGTCGATAAATACAAATAATTATAATGTTATAGTTGTCGAGTTCTATTGCACTACACTCCATTATATTGGGTAGTTCATATTTTTTAATTTCCTCTATATCTTTAAATGATAGGTTACGGCTCACAAGTATACAAGATCCACCGTGTCTAGTTTTTCTAGTGCAAACCGAGGCAAGAGTGTGCGATGGCATATTCATTAAGTATGTATCTTCTTTTATCATGTTGTGCTCGGTTATACAAACTACATCGATGTCGATATTTTTATCTCTAAACTCATTTAAGTTAACGGAAAGTAAATCTAGCTTATTCAATAAACCGTTAATGTTTTGATGTAAAATGTTTATGTATTTATGAGCGAAAACAATTGTTTAAATTTATATTTGACACATCATGTACTTGTTCACATTCTAATTCAACATCACTACAGGTTTGAGTTGATTTTTCCAATAACAAGACTTTATTTGAAACGGGTACCCCGCGAATAAGTGATATCTGAGTTTGATAATTAATATGTAAGATTTCCCTATGTAAAATTTGACTTATGTGTCGAGATATATATCTACGATGGGGTAACTGTACATAAAAACCCATATCAACATATAGTACATGGCTGAATTTAGAACATAATAATTTAAGTTCGTAATTTAACATTTTCTCACTTAAGTACTTATTATAAGGTATTTCACAAAACATAACATTTGTATTTCTTGTAGAGCATAGAAAATGACTAATACATATTTTATATATACATGGTGATCTATCGTTTGTACCCGCTAACACAATTAGGTAATCGTTTTTTGTTAAAAGTTTTATAGCAGATTGTTCGCAAATTAGGACATCTTGCAAAGTTGCACCTGGCTTCCAGTAGCTGGTGACTTGAAATCGCTGACCAATCAAATGCTGAAGGGTTTTTTGCATATTTCGTCCCTGATCATCCCCAATCAATATTACCTTATGTATTTGTTTGTCACTGACTTGATTATATGTTGATCGAGTAGTGTCAACTTGTCCTCAAAGGTTTCCGAGGATGCTTTCAGTGCATTCTACTGGCGGACTGCAAACGAACTCACAAAGACCTGTCACTTGTCACGCGCTCGGGTACACTCCTCACACGTACTTAATACGTACGATCATGGACAGAGGAGACACGCCGAGCCATATAACAGTAAATAGACGTGGTAACATTGAGTCTTACATAAGATCATACTAAAAAAATACTGACTAATAACTAACTTCATGTAGAATAATTGCATACATGTAAACAATGCAATTTATTAAATTTATAAAAATTTATTCAATTCAGAAAAATAACATTTTAACGTTCAACCTTTGACTAATCAATCATGTCGTTTTTATCTCGCAAGTATCTAGTGACTGTTAGTGACATCATACAATACCCAGCTACACCGGTCGATAGCGAGCGCTCTTAGGGTAACTCGCAGCATCCACCGTTTTATACGTTTGAATACTTCGAAAGACATTGTTAAGAGGGATATTTAGATTTGATATCCTATTTTCCTGCCGTCTCGGGGATTAGCTCGATAATACGAAAGATTATTATATTAAATCGATTATCCAACAATTTATCTAGCATAAAATATGAAAGAGCGCTTTTTGAAATGGTGTTTCAATGGAAACATGTACAATGATATAAACCCAGATAAATTTCTAGTTGAATATGCATCGATTTGTAACTCAGAAGATTGGATTGAACCAGTTCGGGACTACGGCTTCCTTTCCCGCAACACATGTAAAAATAATCAGTAGGTATTATACTTTTCAAACTCTCAGACACTGACAGTTTTCGCATTTTGTCTTCAAATTATGTATTGCATAAGATAGCATTTAATTTATTTGCATATACTTATTGGTATATGTTACGCAGTCAATTAATCATTCCCATCCGCATGCCAATTAAATGATTCGCTGCATATTTTAGATATCGTCACTACTGAATTGTTTTTACTAACTCTACGTAAAATAAAGTTGAACTATATTTTACACTTATTTGCGACAATTAGTGCACTATCAGTAGCGGGTCCACCCTATCTAATTGATCTTGCCGGTGGTTTGGTCCGGGTGAGGTGAAGGTACAAATCCGACCACGAACTGTAGTTTCCATTATCCTATTTATAAGTAATGTACTGTAATACTTCAGCTAAGCAATAATAAACAATTTAATTATTTAGATCGATTGCTCATATTTAAAAAATATTACTTTATTGTTGCTTGTATGAAAATAAATTGTATTTGTATTATTAGAATGACAGGATTGTTGGTCTCCCCCAGTGGGATCTCCACCTTGTCGTGGTGGAGGGGCTTAGTAACCGTGGATTTGATTTTCTCCCACGGTGAAGCTAAGCGGGATCCCGGGAGGGGACGCTCAACGTGGGCTTGCGTGAGGCCTGCGTAGGATGCGTCCATAGGTGCGGGTGCGGGGGACAGTTCTGTCTGTCCCTCGCAGTCGGGTGCGGTCGCGGGAGGAGAGGCGTGTCGGTGTTGCGTTGCCGCGCGCCCTATCTCCCGCGACCAAATGGGGGCGCACCATCGTTGCGTCGCGGTGGGGCCGCAGAGGAAGAGGAGATGCGGTGTTGCGTTGCCGTCCTCCCTATCCTCTGCGGCCGCTGGGTGTTTTGACGGCGGAGCCCAACACCTTCATCCGCCGCCAAGGGGGTTTCGTTCGGGGCCCGCCTGACCATCTGGCGGGCCAATACCCGTCGGGGGGTAGCGAGGAATGCTTAGGTGAAACCCTACCCTCCGACACATGGGTACATGAGGAGCACGGGTTGGTTTTTAGTCAGTAAGAGTCTGACAGTCCACTTCGTCCTTCCCCCCCCCCAGGGCGAAGGGACTCCATGAGGATTTTCCAAACCGACACCAAAAAAAAAAAAAGGATTGTGGGTCTAGTGGTTAGTGACTCTGACTGCTAAGTCGGAGTTCGTGGGTTCGATTCCAGAACATTGTTATCTTGGTAAGTACGAGTATGAATATCTGTTCTCTGCCTGGGTACAAATTACCAATCCTTCTTCTTCCCCACCGTATTCGCTTTTGTAGAACTTTAAAAGTTGTAAGGTATTCCATAAACACTCTCCAACTTTGCAGAAGTCTAAAGTTAAAAAGCAGTTAGCTTTCTATTAAGCCTAATATTACGTAAATCTCTTTAGTAGCATTTAAATTAATAAATGTTGCTAAAGATACTCTAATAATGTTCTTTCGGATTCATATCTTAATGTAGAGTTCAGATTAAGCACAATCTGAACTCTACATTAAGAGTTTAGTCATTTGCTGGAATTATAACAATCCGTGAAGCAGTGGTGTCGATCTATTCTCAGAGTTTAACATGTCGTGGATTAATCGTATTAAAATATGATTTAATTTTAGTTTAGCAAACAAGCACGTCTTACCGCTGAATTCGATATTTGACCTATCCATTTTCTTGAGATTTAAGATACATAACTGACATAAGCGGCTCCATACAAAATATGTTAAACATGTATCTCGAATCGCCAAATCAATGGATAGATCGAATATTGAAATCGGCCGTTAGTTACTTGAAACTTACCGACGTTATTATTAGTTAGATCGGCAATGCTAAATACGCCTAATAGGTACCTTTTACTTGTCGAAATTCAAAAAATTCGCACAGGAGATACTTGCCTGCAACCGATACATATTTGTTTTAAACTTCCGAGTGGGGTTTAATATACTTTGCTTCCAGGCGAGGTCAGTTTTAGGCGAGAGGGATTTCCAAATGCATGAAATCTCGCTCCCAAGAGGGAGCAGCGAAAGGAAAACGGCGTGAAGACAATATTTTTTAAAATGTCTTTCGCTTGGCAAACACAAATACAACTTGTACACTATGGAGTCACAACCTAGGCTCCCTGTGGCATCGTAACATTGCAGAAATTCATTGTAGGACATTATTCATCATACGATTTATTTGTATACAGATTTTTGATTGCGGGCCATAAAATGTGATATGCGGATAATCTTGCCGTTTGTTATTATTATCTCAAATTAATAATATAGGAAAGCTAAGCAGATTTTTGGTGGATTTATAACATATCATGTTATCTGCAACGAAACACAGAATGTGTGGACGCATAGTTATAAATTAAATAAGCGGCAATCAAATCTAAATCCGTTATAATTTAATGTAGACTGTCTAGTTTTAGATTACGAGGGTTAGCAGTCAATAAAGAAACTATAAAAATCGTATGAAGTGTTAAGTTATCATAATCACCATCATTATATGACCCAAGACAATGCTGTGAGTGTCACTCAAGTCAACATAGCAAGATTGTTCGACAACAAGCTTTTACATTTGAAGCAAAGTAGGTATATCTTATAAGAACAACACACGAACACATTAGATTATTATTCAATGTTTCCTCATATTACTTTTAGTTGGCACTAATCGCTTCTTATAAAGACTCATTACATCTTTACAAAAACGAAGCAAGTTTGCCAAATAGTAATTGATATATATATATATACCTAAAAGAAAAGAATGTCTTTTCTATTATTCTATTCTTCCGTTTGTTAGGAATTTTATTTTGCCTTTTCAATGACAAATCGTAATTTGTGAAGAACCAATAAAAACCCGATATCATTGATGGGTCCCGCCGTCCTCGGTATCACATTTCTATTGTTTTGGGCTCTTGACGAAATCTGTCGCCTTATTTATCACTCACTGCGCCAAGGCTACTAGCGTAAAATCTAAACGAAATTACTTGTGAAACACCAATTTCGGTCGAAAGGACAATGGCAGATCTCCATACATCAAAATGTCTGAATTTATATTGAAACGTACAGTAATAAAAAATATATCAAAAAATTCGGCGTAAGTAACAGAGTCTATAAATGATTCTATTTTCACTCGGGAAAGCCGGAAAAAGAAGATATCGGTGTTTCAATTTTTAGTTCAGAATGAACAATGTAGGTATGTTCGAATTTTATCAAATGACATATGTCAGATTGACATCAAAACGCAGAAGTAACATCTAACTGTCACAGCCAAAGACAAAAGCAGAGCTGCACATTTTAAATCTATTATTTGTGAAATCGATACAACAATATAACGATGCTGTGACGTTTTTATTTGATTTAAAAGTTGTTTTGCTTCAAAAATTTTAGCTTATTGATATAATGTTGATAAAAGATTAAATAGCTTTGCATTTTAATAATTATATTTTTAACCAAACCAACCCTATAAAGGTCGATCGTATCGATTACTTATTTAATAATCGATGGATCTTTAGCTCTCACCTCTATTCCTCTCACACCATTGCCTATGGTAATAATAAAGTAGGTACCTACGTACCTAGTTCGTAATCAATTGGAATGCTTTTTATCATCATAAAATACTCCGGCTTTAACGAGACAAAGTGAAAATATTAAAAATCGTAGAAAAAAAACAATTAGTTTAGTTCATATGAAGTTTAAGGTCGCCACTACAAACCCAGACCAAATTCTGCCATTGTTCTTTGCGTCATTGTTATGAATGAGGTAGGGTACTGTAAACATTCAATATGTCACTGCATTTCATTTTATTTTAAACAAAGAATGTAACAGCAACGTAATAAAAATGCATCCACTTTCCATTCCTTCTTGATACTTAGGTATTGTTATGAATTAAGAAGTTTAGAAAAGAGTGAAAATTTAACTGGTTTCACTTCAGTTTATAATGAGAATGTAATAAGAAATGTATCCTCTTTCAATTGCTTAGAGTTCAGTTCAAAACAAAATCGTTCTTGATACTTATCTGACGACCTCTATTCTGATTTACTTAAAAGAAAAAGAAAAAATAAGAAGAAGATTTTTACAAGGAGGCCAATTCCAAGGACAATTTTCCTATTTTTATATGACATTGACATTATATTTTGAATGAACTCAGAAGCGGTATTCTGATAACCTAATGTCATTATCGTATAATTTGAAATAAACAGTTCGTCGTTGACACATATTTTGACACTTGTTTCAATTTACGATCTCGTTACAACTTCGTTCCATTATCAGATAATTTAGAAGAATACGCTGGTTGTGAGGTCAGTATGACACTGACATGATATCGAAACTATATTTATTTAGTAGAATTGGGCCCAGAAATAAAATTAAATGTCAATTTTAATGTTAGCTTAGTGTTTTCAAATAATTTCACTTGCAATTTACACATAAATTATGCGAATATCTAGTGAAATAAGGTCTTCAGTCCTATTGAAATGGTATCTGCTCGTTTCCAGCAACACTTGTGTTTATCGAGCCAAATTACCTCATAGTCTCGCTGAAAAGGCAGTGCTTCGTTATGGGATAAGATATTGCAAAAAACCATCTAATCTTGGAATCCTATCTCGTCACTTGAGAGAATGCTTTTCTCTCACCATAGTATTAAACAAAATTCGAGTCAGCCACTTTGTGCGCCCCCTTTTCTAAAATACGCAATAAATATGAAATTAATTTACTTTGTGCATCTTCATACAGTATTCCATTATAATAAGCACATTTTAGTCGAAAGATTCCATGTACACATTGAAGAGTATCGCCTTAGATCTCGGCTCTCATTTTAACCAGTTTTAACTGAACATTAATATTTCTACAAAGCGACTGTCGTCTGACTTACGCAACCGAAAAGTAATATAAGCTTACTGACTCCCCGTACTCGTAGACATTGTCATAGATCTTTACGATTGTCGAGACCGATGCGATGGGTGAATGCACCTTTTTGTGACTGAGCGCTTATTATGCTATGAGTTACGGGTGTGTAGCAGTAGCCAGTATAAATGGTGTTTTTAATAATTTACTATAAGATTTACGTGACTAAATAGGTACCTACTATTTACTATATACTTACTACAGATACCTACTACTTACCAAATATCTATTTCATCTTGTGTTGGCCAACCACAGCACTACAAACCGAATGTATTTAAAAACATAACCAGCATCTAAGTTAAGTGTCTGAAGGTTTAAAATGCATCCATTTAAATTACATGACCGGGTACAGGCGACACGTGCTGAATTGTATACCAAGTGACAGCTTAAGGTTAAACACATACGTCCAATACATAATAAGTCATAAAGTCCATGATAACAAGGCTGAAGTAAACTAAGGCTTCTATCTTAATACGAGCAGATACCATTTCAATAGGACTGAAGACCTTATTTCACTAGATATTCGCATAATTTATGTGTAAATTGCAAGTGAAATTATTTGAAAACACTAAGCTAACATTAAAATTGACATTTAATTTTATTTCTGGGCCCAATTCTACTAAATAAATATAGTTTCGATATCATGTCAGTGTCATACTGACCTCACAAACAGCGTATTCTTCTAAATTATCTGATTATTGAACGAAGTTGTAACGAGATCGTAAATTGAAACAAGTGTCAAAATATGTGTCAACGCCGAACTGTTTATTTTAATTAAGCAAAAAATGTTCGTAATGATTGGTACAATATGGGGTTTCAGTTTTCGTTAAGGGTTATTTACAACCTGTATATCCATACTACCATATACACTTTACTCTTACCAAAGGCCGGTTCACGCAATTGTTCCATGTGTCCAGAAACCTCAAAATAAATATGGCTTCAATAGGCAATATAAACAGTAATTTGTGAAGAAAATAGTTAGTACACATATATATATCATACAGATCTACTGTTATCCTTATCTAAAAATAATGCACGTGGCGATATCTTGTAGGTCAATTAACTTCACATAATAATTTAATTAATATTAAATTTGATTACGATCTTTAATGTAATGCTGCTGCAGAATATCATGTACTTAATAATACGCGTTCATGTTCAAACAAAACGTTTCAGTAGAACATAGTTGGACACTTGTAGCTCCAAACTTTGTGCACTGTATATTGTAGTCTTGCTTTGGCATTCATAACGAGATGAACCCCACTGTATTCGCTTTTGTACAACTTTAAAAGTTGTAAGGTATTCCATAAACACTCCAACTTTGCAGCCGTCTAAAGTTAAAAAGCAGTTAGCTTTCTACGAGGGTCAAACTGAAAGTTCTTAGAAAATCAAAAACTGATTACATTAGCCAGTTATTAGTTTTATTATATCTTTTCAAAATATTGTCCATTGATGTCAATACACCGCTGCATGCGATGGAACCACTGGGAAAAGCACTTTGCCCACTCGTCCTTAGGGGTCTCTTCAATGGCATCGCGATACGCAGCCACCGCTTCTTCAGCATTCATAAACCGCTTTCCTTTAAGTTTTTCTTTAATTTTTGGAAATAAATAAAAATCACAAGGCGCGAGGTCGGGGCTATACGGCGGGTGACCCAGTAATTCAACGTTTGATGTCGCCAAATAGTCGATCGTTCGCTTGGCGGTGTGCGACGAGGCGTTGTCGTGGTGAAGGAGGATCCTACTGCGAGGTCGTTTCTCTCGAACTTTTTCCAAGACAAGTGGCAAACAATTGGTAGTGTACCATTCTGCAGAAACTGTTTTTTGATCCTCTAACACAATTGTTGCGAAATGACCTATCCTTCCAAAGAACGAGGCCACCATTTTTTTTCCCGCACTTCGATCTCTCTTCACTTTAGTTGGCAACTCCTCGAAAGGAAACACCCACTGAGCAGATTGTCTTTTGGTTTCAGGATCATAACAGTAAATCCAGCTTTCGTCACCTGTTAGTATGTCGAACACAGCATTTGAGTCACCTCCGTTAAATCTTTCAATCATTTTACGGCACCAATCCACACGATGGAGTTTTTGAGCCTTAGTCAAATTATGAGGTATCCACCGGGCGCAAAGCTTCCTGACCGCTAAATGTTCGTGGAGGATTTTGTGCACTTGACTCATACCGATGCCTAAGCTTGTCCGAATCTGCTGATAGGTCACTCTTTTGTCAGTCTCTATCATACGCCGCACAACACAGATGTTATTTTCAGTCGTCGCCGTAGAAGGCCGTCCCTCACGTACATCATCAGTGAGATTAGTGCGACCACGTTTAAACTCATTAAACCAGTTGTAAACAGTCGCACGAGATGGGGCTTCATCGTGAAAGGCCAATCGTAGTCTATCATAACTTTCTTGTTGACTTAAATGACATCGAAAGTCATAAAAAATCATTGCACGAAAATTTTCTCGTGTTAAATTCATGTTGACGTGACACAGACAATTTTCAATTTGCCGCCAAATCGTAAAACAAATGACAAATGAATGAAATATATACTCAGTAATATTGGCAACGAGTTCTATTTTCAAATTTTAGAATATTTTTTTTATTATATTGTTTATAAGTGGCCAGTTCTAAGAACTTTCAGTTTGACCCTCGTATTAAGCCCAATATTATGTAAATCACTTTAGTAGCGTTTAAACTAATAAATGTTTCTATAGATACTCTTATTATGTTCTATCAGATAAATATCTGAATATAGAGTTCTGATTATGGTTAGTTTGGTCTTCTGCTGAAATTATAACAATCCGAAAACCAGTGGCGTCCATTCATTCTCAGAGTTTATTTTGTAATAGTACATATTATTTTGTTTTAGTTTAACAAACAAGCACGTCTTACCGCTGAATATAATATTCGATCTATCCATTTTCTTGAGATCATAGTCTATATATACTAGCTGACCCGGCAAACGCTACTTTGCAAATTTTTTTTTTTTTTGAAAAATAGATGTTGGCCGATTCTCATAGATACCGGATAAGCACAAAAAATTTCATCAAAATCGGTTAAGCCGTTTCGGAGGAGTATGGGAACGAAAACTGTGACACGAGAATTTTATATATTAGAGAAGATATTTGACATAAGCTCCATACAAACTATGTATGTCGAACATGTATCAGGAATCGTCAAATCCACGGACAGATCGAATACTGAAACCAGCCGTTAGTTACTTGGAACTTATGCCGACGTTATTATTAGTTACATCTGCCTTATTGTCTGTATTAAATAGGCCTAATTTCACTTGTCGGGTTTGTTCCGTCCATCCCAACACTCGATTTAAAACATTTACTGAAAATATAGAAGCTAGAAATTTATGGTACAACGTACATAGATTCAGCTTAATTTGATATTTTGTGTCGTAAATGATTGATAGTTGGAACAGTCTGCTTCGCGACACTACTGTCAATCAAGTTATACAAAGTTCATCCAGACATGAAACAACAATGTGTGGATCATACAAAGTGTCTCCTGTCGGGAACGAACCCATAACACGGCACAGTTCAGAACTGCGAGGCGACCGTTAAAACACTACACCACACACATCATCCAGTCTAAAACACTTTTAAACAATAAAATATTGTAAGTAAAACATTATATTCGTCTAAATAAGTCTACAAGTAAAAATATCTACAATATGTTTTAATGGTTAATGAATTGTTAGAGGGTATCGGGTTCGAATCCACGGCGCGCACCACTGACTTTTCGGAGTTATGTGCGTATTGAATTGCTAATTATCGCTTGCCCCGTGCCTCGGAGAGCACGTTAAGCCGTCGGTCCCGGTTGTCATGAAGATCTTTGACAGTCGTTATAGGGCGTCAGTACCTTCTAAATAAACGGACACTAGTCTAAGCCATGGAATATCGCTATCCCTTCGGGTTGCGGAGGTCAGACAGGCAGTCGCTCTGTGGAAAAGCTAATATTCAGCCAAATCAGGTTAGACTAGTAAGCGGACCCCGGGTTAAGACTGGGATAACGCTAGGAGGATGAGAATTGTTAGAGGCTTGGAAATGTATATAAAAAGATTAAAAATTTCACTATTAACTACTGTCCAAATATTTACGAAATATTTGTTATAACATATAATATACCTATCAACCGCAGTGCTGTTACGGACAAATTCAACAATTTCGCACAGGAGATACTTGCCTGTAACCGATACATATTTGTAATAAACTTCTGAGAGGGTTTTAATATACTTTGCTTTCAGGCGAGGTCAGTTTTAGGCGAGTGGGATTTCCAAATGGATGAAATCTCGCTCCCAAGAGGGAGCAGCGAAAGGTAAACGGAGGGAAGCCAATATTTTTTAAAATTGCTTTTGCTTGGCAAACACAAATAGAAGTTGTGCACCCTATGGAGTCATAACCTAGGCTCCATGTAGCATCGTAACATTGCAGAAATGCATTGTAGTGTACGATTTATTTGTATTCAGATTTTTTATTTCGGGCCATAAAATATGATCCATTAATAATTTTAGTCTTCCTATATATTCTTCCTATATATTTTAGTCTTTTTTATAATATTATGCCACACGCTGTATCTTTATACTCTTTAGCCGTCTATGAAAACACAAAGCTTTTCCATGGAATAATTGCCAAGAGCGGGATGCGCTCTCTTTGCATATTTAGCGATTTGAAGTCATCAGGGGATTTAGAGCATATCATGTTATTTTGAACGTAACACAGCGTCAATCAAATCTTAATCCGTTAAAATGTTAAGTAGATTGTCAAGTTTTAGATTACGAAGATTAGCATTCAATAAAGAAACTATAAAAAATCGTTATCGTGAGTTATTATAATCACCATCATTATATGAAAAAAACCCAAGATAATGCTGTGAGTATCACTCAAGTCAACATAGTGTTACGCCATCTATCGGCGAATAGGGGTACTAGAAGGGATTGAATGTATCGGTGGTTTAAAGGTAATTCAGCTACTCTGTACTAGATGGCGTTGCTGTATCGAGTAATCGACTATTCGAGATTATTTCGACAGTTTTGTGGAAGAGTCTAGAATGCGCTAGTGATGTTATCCGGCCAGTATAAATAGAGCGAGAGCGCGCGAGACAGGACAGTAACAACTGAATATCGAAGCGATAACAATAAGCGAAGGGAAGTAATTCGAAAGTGTTTAGTGTTGTTCTAGTGGTGTGAATAGTGTGTTTTTTTACTGGTTGTGTAAATTAAGTGTGTGTATCTAGCGTTATTGTGTTAGTGAATAAAGTTCAGTTTAAGTGGCATAGTGAGTTATAATTTATCGTCGAACCCCAGCTCGTAACAATAGCAAGATTGTTCGACAGCAAGGTTTTACATTTGGACCAAAGTATACTTTATAAAAACATTAGATTATTATTCAATCTTTCCTAAGATTACTTTTAGGTGGAAGTAATCGCTTCATATAAAGACACATTACATCTTTACAAAAACGAAGTAAGTTTGCCAAAAAGTAATTGATATAAAAGAAAAGAATATCTAATCTCTTATTCTATTCTTCCGTTTGTTAGGGATTTTCTTTTGCCTTTTCAATGGCAAATCGTAATTTGTGAAGAACCAATAAACACCTGATATCATTGCCGGGCCTGCCGTCCTTGGGATCACATTTCTATTGTTTTACTTTTGGGCTCCTGACGAAATCTGCCGCCTTATTTATCACTCACTGCGCCAAGGCTACTAGCGTAAAATCTACACGAATCACTTCTGAAAAACAAATTTTGGTCGAAATTTGCTTCGGCTGGTTATATAATAATATATAATATAATATATAATAATATAATATTCTAACACATTCACACTACATCATCTAGTCCCAAACTAAACATGATATGAATTAAGAAGTTTAGAAAAGAGTAAGAATTTAACTGGGTTCACTTTACTTTAAAAGAGAATGCATTCAAGAAATTATCCACTTTTACTTGCTTATTGTTCAGTTCAAAACAAATTCGTTCTTAATACTTATATGACGTCCTCTGTTCTGGTCGTGAAGGTCAAAATGCTGAGGGTAAATTAGCGTGCGGTTACCGTAGGCCATACCGTATACCTACCTACATATAAGATATACATAGTGCAATATTTAGCCATGTTGCTGCTACTAGCGTTTAAGTTTGTGCTAGCACAGGTACATGATAGTCAATACTCTAACAAGGATTTTTCTTGTTAATCGTAATAAATACAAATCCAGTACCTAATGAGTAAACAATAAAATTAGTAAGTACTGTACTGTGTAAGTATTCAAACAGTGCACAAAAAGAGCCCCTAGAACAAAGATTTATGAGACTTACAAGACTCGACTCGGCTTGTGTGTGAATTAAACATGCAAATGTTTAATACGAGCTAGCATCCAGTGTGAAACGATGTTAGAATCCATTGTGCGTTTCACCGAATAAATGTTTGTAACGTTTTTTCTCCACGTAAGATTTAAACATAATTATTCTGGTAAGCTGGTATTAACGATGTGTTTAATGTCATGTGACTATAGAAACTCCGTTCAGCTATCTACAGGTCATATCTGTCGACTTTGTTCTCTTTTGTGTGACTGTAATACGAGGGCAGAGACTTTATGAAATGTTTAATATTATATTTGATATCATTTTATAACATCATTGATATAGCTTTGAATATTTTACTTTTTCTGCAAAACTTAAGGATAAAATTTATTGAAATAACAAATACGATAAGTCGGCGATCTAAAACTCGTATTAATGTATTACCTATATACTTTATTTGTACGCGCTGGAAAATTATAAATAGCAAACTAAAATATTATACAGATTACGCCATTCAATATTTATAACAACAGCCGTTGTGATAAAAACATTATTTAATACCAGCAATAATCGTTGTAATATTTTTATAGCTTATATTGTTTTTGTACGTAAACTAAAAGTAAAACCATTTAAAGTCGTTAAGTAATAACTATAAAATGCGATGGTGTATTTAGAGTTTGCATTGAAGTGGTACTAATTTACGGCGTGTATTTGTAAACAGTGAGGCAAACATGAGTGATTTGCTTACATTAACGCTTACGCGCGTGTGGCGTATCAGTTACCTGTTAGTAAAAGTTACATGTACTCGGTGCTGCATTACCGCTCATAATCCCCTACACTCGTAAAGCTTGATTGTGATACATTTTGTGAGTAATGACACGTGGACACTATTTATTTATTGCTTTTGAGTACAACTGTCTGTTATGCTGAATTGGAATTGGATGGAGCGTCCTGGTAGAACGCTTCTATGAGTAACCATGGTACCGAAAGTTACTAGTCCTAGCGTGATGGACACGGTATCGACTGAAGTGTAATAACGTGTTATATTTATATTATCTTAGATTAGAGGCAAATAAATATGTAGAACATACCAAAAGATGATTAGGTAACAATTACGTTATCTTTAATTTATTATTTCTTGCAAAATTGTATCGTAATTTGCTAAGGAGCTGACGCTGACCTGAGTTTTAGGTCCTTTAGCTAAGCTATGAAACTCTGAAAGAAAATTAAGTGCAAAGGGTTGCGATTGAAATTAGCTAGTTGAAGTAGTAGAGCTTTGATGTTTTGCATGAACGGGCCGGTTCAACCGGAGAAGTACTATTACTGAAAATTGACTTAAATAACGGTATATTTAGTGTTACGTTTCGTACGATGAGTGAGAGTGCCAGAGGCCCTATCCTTTTTCGCTTCTCCGTCATCCAGCTCCTCCTCTATTCCTTTTCCCAATCCCATCCCAAAGAGCAGCAAAGCACTTTTGACTCCTCGGGGTTTGCTTATATCCATGGACGGTGGCAATCGCTTGCCATCAGGCGATCATAAAAGAATCATAATCATTGGGATGTAATAACATCCCAATGATAACAGATCAGTAACTCGATCATTGGGCTCTCACTCGATAATTAAGGTTATATAAAAGCTAATGCTTTATATTACGTAAATATAAGTATTATAAATATTAATAAAGGTAATCCATCTATAAGAGTCAAGAAAATCTTACGGCCCTACGTGTTCACAAAGATACTTTATATGGAAGGACAATGTCATTGAACGTATCATCGTGATCGCAGTTTACTAGTTATTAAGCAGCTTATCCATCATTATTAAGAGGCCAACTATAAATAAATAAGATAATTATGAGTGTTATACTCGAAGGCTGAAACAAGTGATGCTTTTAATATCCTAATATGTTATTGATATGGCACTTTTATGATAAACTGAAGATTATCTGAGGTATATGACACTGGGTAGGTATCAATAATCACAAAATGCGAAGTTTGTGAGGATGCATGGATGATGGATTTTGAAGCAACCATATCGTAATCTACTTTATATATCAAACTAGTCGACGCCAGCGGCTTCGCACGCACATATTTTCGAATTTCGCGTTTTGCCCGATCCCCTGGGAATTTCGGGAAATCCCGTCTTAGTGCACCCCTACGGTTTCCAAGGAACATACATGCCAAATTTCAGCTTCTTGCGTCGCGCCGAGTAGTTTTGGTTGTAGCTTGTCTGTCAGTCAGTCAGTAACGCAAGGATTTTATATATACAGATAGCACATTTGTCTCGATACTACAGAAACTAAAGCCATGTAATTTTGAGAGAGGGTTGCTTTTATAACTGTCATAAAAGTACCATCTACTAAAAGGACTTTTTAAATATTCTACTCTTTTTTTGTAAAAGTGTAAGGTGCTATTGAAACGCAAGAAGTGTCTTCCTAATAAAATTTAAATTTCTGTCCAACCTTGGACGTTGTCCAGATAAACGCGTTTCTAATCTATCCTTGTATTTCAATCAGATTTTCTATCAATGCAATTCCGTGAAAGAAATCAATTTCATCGAATTGTATGTATTGGTCAGCAGCCGATTTAAGACAACTGAATTATACACAAATATTTGATATTTGTTAAAAATCAAATAAATACAAATCCCGAATTTCTCAGCTCAACATTTTATGATAGATGTAAAAATATACTCGAAATTGTGCACGGGTTTGGAAAGTCAGTATTTGTAAAATCTATCTATTAAATTTATCTAGACTGATGTTAGATTATCCAAATAACAGGAGATTGCTGCTTCAAGTGTTATAGCCACATTGGTTATAGCATGAATGGGCGAAGATTGATTTAGCAGTTATAATACATACTGTTACGTTAAAGCGTCGGTGACTTATGCCTTAGAATGACTATACTAGCATTACAAATCAGTCATTATACTTTTAAGAGGGAGGACAATAAGAGGTTGGGGAAGCTGTCGCGTTTTTCTTCCTTCCGCTTGAGTTGCCAACGCGCGAGTACCTATGCAACGTCTGGTAACACTATCAATGGAACGATTAGCTTGGCACACGACGTTTCTATAAAAACGTTCACCGCCCGTACCATAATTAATATTCAGAAATTAATATCTCACATCTTCTAAATTAACCTAAATTTCATTTTTAAGTCTTGTATGTATTTTATATTTTAATTTTAAGATTTAGTATAAATGGTGTTTTTAATAATGTCCTATAAGATTTACGTGAATCAATAGGTAGGTATTACACATCAAAAAATTGCTAAAAAAATATATTTCATCCTGTGTTGACCAACCACAGCACTACAAGCAGAAGGCATTTAAAAACACAACCAGCATCCAAATAAGTGTCTGAAGGTTAAAAACGCATCCATTTAAATTTCATGACCGGGTACATGCGACACGTGCTGAATTGTGTACCAAGTGACAGCTTAAAGTTAAACACATACGTCCAATACATAATAAGTCACAAAGTCCACGATAACAAGGCTGAACTAAACTAAGGCTTCTATCTTAATACATGTTATATCTACAGTAACATACTCTAGAGAAATCATCCTTGTAGGTAGGTATATAAAAGAAGCTGTGGATTTAACGCGTGGCATTAGCAAATTAGGCATATTTTTCTGTGTATAAGTGTGAGGCCAATTCAAGTATCGACGTTTATAGATCGAGCTGTGTCAAGATGTTTGTCTTGAGACAAGAACCTGACGGCTTTGCATTACTTCACAAAACAACAAGCGGTTACCCATGCAAACGGTGACTACGGTTAACGTTACTTTACTTGCCTGATCTGTTACGAACGTCAAGTAAAGACACGGTATAAGCGTTATAGTAGTTATTATTGTAGCAATCGATTATTGCAGAGTGAATCCCCAGTCCACCACTCATTGGCTCACTTCAAAACATTTAACTCCAACACAGTACACTTTCAGAGCTTGTTTCCACTTACAGGTATGCAATAATACTGTACTGTGCCGGCATGTAATAAAAAACGCTCGATATTCCAGAGATATTTCCATTACCATCACCTGTAAGGTGCCCCCTATTTTGGCCTGTTTAAAAAGGCTAAAATAGTACCGTATTACAACGATCATGAGACTGATAATCATAACTACTTGTGCAATGAAATTTGAAATTACATGTTCGTAATTAAGTACTCTTATCATCCATACTACCATATACACCATAACCCATTCAACTAATACGAACAATAAAAAGTACACTTCTTTAATGTGGGATGTGGATGTTTCTTAGCCGTTGCTCATATTAAACAAGTTTTGAGAGTAATAACAACTATTATTTTATGGCGGACATTAAATGCGACCTATATTAATTAACAGAGTAGCCCTTCAAACGCGACAGTGGCGCCCCTACACAATAGTGAACTGAAACCGAATTATACGAAAAAGCATAAGTCGGCTCAAAGGCCCGACTAAGTGAGTACTTGACTCCCTACGAAGAATGCCCACTTTGCCGACTTCGCCAGTAATAAATAAACTGACTCGAAAAGGGGTAAGCACCTACTTTACTACATTGTATACCTGCTTTTACATCTGAATATCTTGAGGTTTTTATTGTTCAGTACGGCTGTTTCTTTTATAAATTTTAGAGAACTCGCCGAAACATACTGCACGATCGTTTATTTATGTAACAGTATGTTTAACAACCACAGATTCGTGAATTATGCCTTGACTGTGGCGATTGACCTATAGATTGAATCAAGGTAAGTTTTAGAGTATACACTCTAATTTATGTAAATGCTAGTTTCCACTCGTGGCTTTTTTGCGTGACCACTACAGATACGCAGCACTATTCATATAATTATATATTACTTCGTTACCTATTTGTCAGTGTTCTACAACGGACCTTAAAGCTGTCTAAAAACTTCTTTTTAAACGCAAAGAAAACGCAAGCTTAATAATACAATTCTAAATTTGCTATTTGAGGTTTTAAGGTTGAAGGGTGCATTTATATTCATTCGAAACACATGGAATATTTTACATAAATACATACTCTTGTTTACTGCTGCGGTCCTTGCATAATTTTGTAAAACATCACAAACATTACCGCTGACATATTATATCAAGATCTTAACAATTTCACTGGCGAGATCAAATCCTCAAACATACACATTCTTGCGAAAATATTTCAATTCACATATTAAGTTATTCAAATATTCCGTAGTCCGCTACGATGCGCGTAGCCTCTACGACGGCGTAGAGGCTCCGTAAGCCAAACATCGGTGTAGGGATAAAAATGGACTAAGAAATATATTATACCATTTAAAATACGTCAAGTTCGGTGTGACTGTATATTGGCTGATATTCCGACCGTGCATGTTGTTAAGCCCTTCCAAATATATCGTAGCACGCATAATCGGGGTTCATGTTTACCCAAATTTCCTGGGCTTTATGTTGCTTCTATTTTATTGATATTTTTATCTTTCGACGACTATTGTTAACCCTATTGTTATTGTCATTTGAATAAGGGTCATTCTGCGTATACCTACTTGGTATTCCTTGACTGTATCATTCTTGCCGCACTATCAGTACATATTGGGTATAGGAAATTCAAGCTTTCTTACTATGAGGACATCGTATCTGGCCGGTGATGCTACTGCGTCTCTTAATAGCACTTCAATAAGCACTCATAGCGTTGTTCGGTTGATAAAACATACTTATTTATAAAAATAATATAGCATGATTGATATTTTGAATATCTAGGATTTTTGGAAGTAACTAGGCATGGTAAATAAAACAGCACTACTGAGGATAAAAGCAACGATAGCCGAGTGGTGAGACATGTTGTGTACAGTGCGTGTTAAATTGTTAATTATCGCTTGTTTATCGGTGAAGGAAAACATCATGAGGAAACCTGCATGTCTGAGAGTTCTCTATAATGTTCTTGTTAGACATGGGACGTTTGCCAACCCGCACTTAGCCAGCGTGGTGGGCCTTACCCTTCTCATAGTGAGAAGTGGCCCTTGCCCAGCAGTGGAAAAGTTTATAGGGCTGCTGATGATAATGAGGATACTTTTAACCCAATATAATTTTTTATTTATTTGTATAGGTACATACTTAAACATAGCCACATTATATATGAATATACATTTTACATTAGTAAAGTACGTCGCTGCGCTAGGAGTTGAACCTGTGATCTCACCGGTCCCCATGTCGACGCTTTATTAATTAGGCTACTCAAGTCTTATGTCATAAGATGAATTATTATAATACAAGCGCCTCATCGTCATCTACAGCATTGTTGAAGAACTATGCGTTCAGCTCGGATCTCTATAGAATGTCATACAATGCTGAAATATGAGCGCTGACTTAATATACTACTCGTGGTATAATATAAGCATTTCTCATGCTACGAGCTAAGACTTTTGTGTCTTTCTTGGGAATCGTAACAGTTTGTTGACGCTGCAGGTTAGAGTTCAACCTCATAAAAGACTTCTTAAAATTTATAGTTTACCTGAGCATGAAATATTTGTAAAATACATATTTTGAATAGACGATATTTTTGTGTTACGGTAGAACATGAAATACGTTTTGATACTTTTCGTTGTCCTAAATATTCGTTCTGCGTTTACGTACATTTCGGCGACAGGGTGACTGCTGCCGAGTAAGCAACAAATGTCAGAGCTTTTACGTGCACTAGTGGAATGTCCTCAAAGGTTTCCGCGGATGCTTTCAGTGCCATCTACTGGCGGAATGCAAACGAACTCACAAAGACCTGTCACTTGTCACGCGCTCGGGTACACTCCTCACACGTACTTAATACGATCATGGACAGAGGAGACACGCCGAGCCATATAACAGTAAAGAGACGTGGTAACATTGAGTCGTACATAAAAGATCATACCAAAAAATATTGACTAATAACTAACTTCATGTAGAATAATTGCATACATGAAAACGATGCAATTTATTGAAATTTATGAAAATTTAATCAATTCAGAAAAATAAAATTTAAAAGTTCAACCTTTGACTAATCAATCATGTTGTTTTTATCTCGCAAGTATCTAGTGACTGTTAGTGACATCATACAATACCCGGCTACACCGGTCGATAGCGAGCGCTCTTAGGGTAACTCGCAGCATCCACCGTTTTATACGTTTGAATACTTCGAAAAACATTGTTAAGAGGGATATTTAGATTTGTTATCCTATTTTCCTGCCGTCTCGGGGATTAGCTGGATAATACGAAAGATTATTATATTAAATCGATTATCCAACAATTTATCTAGCATAAAATATGAAAGAGCGCTTTTTGAAATGGCGTTTCAATGGAAACATGTACAATGATGTAAACCCAGATAAATTTCTAGTTGAATATGCATCGATTTGTAACTCAGAAGATTGGATCGAACCAGTTCGGGACTACGGCTTCCTTTCTCGCAACACAATATGTAAAAGTAATCAGTAGGTATTATACTTTTCAATTTTTGACACTGACAGTTTTCGCAATGTATTGCATAAGATAGCATTTAATTTATTTGCATATACTTATTGGTATATGTTACGCAGTCAATTAATCATTCCCTTCCGCGTGCCAATTAAATGATTCGCTGCATATTTTAGATATCGTCGCCACTGAATTGTTTTTACTAACTCTACGTAAAATACTTCAAGTTGAACTATATTTTACGCTTATCTGCGACAATTAGTGCACTATCAGTAGCGGGTCCACACTATCTAATTGATCTTTCCGGTGGTTTGGTCCTATTAGCGGGTGAGGTGAAGGTACAAATCCGACCATGAACTGTAGTTTACATTATCCTATGTATATGTAATGTACTGTAATACTTCAGCAAAGCAATAATAAACAATTAAATTATTTAGATCGATTGCTCATATTTAAAAAATATTACTTTAATGTTGCTTGTATGAAAAGAAACTGTATTTGTATTATTAGAATGACTGGACCGTTGGCCTAGTGGTTAGTGACTCTGACTGCTAAGTCGGAGTTCGTGGGTTCGATTCCAGGACATAGTTGTCTTGGTAAGTACGAGTATGAATATTTGTTCCCTGCTTAGGTAAAAATTACCTATCCTTCTTCTTTGTTTATCTATGATATTTATGTATTTAAAATATTAGTATGTGGTCATCATAGTAGAGGCTCAGCCTACTTTGGTATCAGTTTATTTGTTTCTATGGTATTTTGCAATATACCATAGTGGGGAATTGCAGTTAATAGTAACACGTACCTAACTTTAAAAAAATGTGCAACAACAGTTAAAAAAAGTCTTTTAGCGAGAAAATGAATATAAAGAACATATGATACAATACAATGTAATTTCTATCGCCTCAAATCCATTGGTTTACTATTATTGACATAGTTAGTTCATTTAATAGTCATGGCACATAGATTGCGCTCTGGTCATTTCCCATCTAATGAGTTTCCTTACTCTTACCAAAGGCCGGATCACGCAATTGTTCCATGTGTCCAGAAACCTCAAAATAAATATGGCTTTAATAGGCAATATAAACAGTAATTTGTGAAGAAAATAGTTAGTACACATATTAAAGTAGATCTAGGTACTATTATCCCTATATAAAAAAGGCTCGTGGCGGTATATTGTGGGCCAATTACCTTCAAAAAGTAATTTATTTCTAAGATTAATTAACATTAAATTCGATTACAATCTTTAATGTAATGCTGTTACAGAATGTCATGTAATTATATGCTTTCATGTTCAACCAAAATGTTTTAGTAGAACATACCTAGTTGGACACTTGTAGCTCCAAACTTTGTGCACTGTTTATTGTAGTCTGGCTTTGGCATTCATAACGAGATAAACCACACCGTATTCGCTTTTGTACAACTTTAAAAGTTGTAAGGTATTCCATAAACACTCCAACCTTGCAGCCGCCTAAAGTTAAAAAGCAGTTAGCTTTCTATAAAGCCTAATATTATGTAAATCTCTTTACATCTCTCATGTTCGGTAAGTAGGTTCTTATTACCTCCAAATGGGGCTTGTAGGTGACTAATTAGCGCTCTAGGGTAATAATGTAGCTAGAAAAGCCACTTCTTTCTTTCAAAAAGTTCGCGTACATCTAACCATCATACTGGCAATGGACATTATGCATTCAGCCGAATGACCAAAGAGGTCGCTTTGCTATTCAGCCTTGTCTTCGTGTGAGTATAATAGTCATCAATTTTAAATAACGACGAAGCTCAATTTCGTTCTTGACAAAAAAAATAAAAAAGTTCTTTACTTGATTCTTTTTAATGAAAAAGGCGGGAATAGAAAACTTTTAGGTACTTTAAATATTGTTTGTTTTTAGGTTTTTTTTACAATTACGTGCTAATTATGAAAAAAACATGAGTTCTTCAAGTGATGAAGATATAAGCTGCACTCCCGATTCAATGAAAAATATGAAACATTTTTGTCAAGAGATGATCCGCAACCGTCAACTTTAGCTGAAGAAAGCTTCATCCCGTACGATTTTGTCCATGACCAACAAATATCACAATCTCAAACTATGAATATACCCAAAAAACAGCTTTCCTTAAAATTTGAAAATTGTTCTCATTTCACTATAAACTTCAATAAATAAAATGTTCTATTCTTTTAATGCCGGTTTTTTTCTACTTACCTCACAATCGAGATGTAAAGCAGAATAGTAAGCTCGGGTGTAAGCACCAATTGCACCCTCAGAGTTTATTTTGTTATAGTACATATTATTTTGTTTTAGTTTAACAAACAGGCACGTCTCACCGCTGAATACAATATTCGATCTATCCATTTTCTTGAGACTATATATATATATATATATTTGACATAAGCTCCATGCAAACTATGTCGAACATGTAACAGGAATCTTCAAATCCATGGACAGATCGAATACTGAATCCAGCCGTTAGTTACTTGGAACTTATGCCGACGTTATTATTAGTTACATCTGCCTAATTGTCTGTATTAAATAGGCCTAATTTCACTTGTCGGGTTTGTTTCGTCCATCCCAACACTCGATATCAAACATTTACTGAAAATATAGAAGCTAGAAATTTATTGTAAAACGTATATAGATTCAGCTTAATTTGATATTTTGTGTAGTAAATGATTGATAGTTGGAACAGTCTGCTTCGCGACACTACTGTAAATCAAGTTATACAAAGTTCATCCAGACATGAAACAATGTGTGGATCATACAAAGTGTCTCCTGTCGGGAACGAACCCGTAACACGGCGCAGTTCAGAACTGCGAGGCGACCGTTTAAACCACTACACCACACACAATATGCAGTCAAAAACACCTTTAAACAATAAAATATTGCAAGTAAATCATTATATTTGACTAAATAAGTCTACAAGTAAAAATATCTAAAATATTTTTTTATAGTAAATGAATTGTTAGGGGTTTGGAAATACATATATATATAAAGATTAAAAAGTTACTAATGTCGATATAATTACCAGAATATGTTTGTTATAAGACTACGCTTTATAATATACCTATCAACTGCAGTGCAGTTACGGACAAATTTAAAAAAATCGCACAGGAGATACTTGCCTGTAACCGATACATTTTTGTTTTAAATTTCCGAGAGGGTTTTAATATACTTTGCTTTCAGGCGAGATCAGTTTTAGGCGGGATGGATTTCCAAATGCACGAAATCTTGCTCCCAAGAGGGAGTAGCGAAAGGAAAACGGAGGGAAGCCAATATTTTTTTAAATGGCTTTTGCTTGCCAAACACAAATACAACTTGTGCACCCGATGGAGTCATAACCTAGGCTAGGCTTGCAGAAATGCATTGTAGTGTACTATTTATTTGTATTCAGATTTTTGATTGCGGGCCATAAAATATGATCCATCAATAATTTTAGTCTTCTTAATATAGATAATCTTGCCGTTTGTTATTATTATCTTAAAATAATAAAAGAGGAAAGATAGGCAGATTTTTGGTGCATTTTATATATTTTTAACACGCTTTTATTAGGTCGTCGTGTATGTAACTAACTATGTAATGGAATCTAAGCTAACTAATTTAACCATCTTCCAAGGGTCGTAGCGTAATGAAAATTGGCAGCTGTATGTACTTTTGATGACAATACAATAAAATGGTACTGTCGAACTGATCTGATGATGGAGTCGGAAGATATGAACTGGAACTTCAGGAAGGAAAATCGTATCATAGCTGTTTTGGATTTCTTAGAAAAGTCTTGTAATGAACTTTGACCATGATTAGGTTTTAAGGTCTGATGATGAAGCCGGAAGATAGGCACAGGCATTCCATGATAGAATATCGTATCATAGTCGTGTTTGCACTTGTGAGAAAGGCCACGTAATGGACTTTAAACACGTTTAGGTTTCAATGTTATAACAAATGAATTATATATTGTCCCGTACTTCTGCGGGTGGACAGGCGTATGTGGCCCTAAGTAGAGTAAAATCACTTAGTGGTCTCCAGATTTAAGAGCTAGATTGTTCTATACTGACAGATAAAACACCATGCTATACAGACGCACTGGCGGATATGGTGAGGATGCGGGCTCATTCGCCTACTTAAAATAAATTTATAAATGTTAAAAATATTTCTTTATCAAATACCAAAAACTATAAAATAAATTAATAGTTTAAAAAACACTAGAAAAACACGTTTTTATAAATGCACGTAAAAACAAAAAAATAATTATGGATCGTGCAAGTTGCCTCTATTTCTGGACTGAAGTGTAAACTAAATGCTTTTAATTATAATATTTGATTATAAAAGCGTGGGACGCTAGAACAGGAAAGACTTTATTGTTAACAAGTACTAATACTAACTTCCTGGCGGAAGCTGCATGAGGTCGCACAAGATCATAACATTCGTGCCGCCAAAGGGTTGCCAAATGGAACCAAAGATATCTCGTCCACGAACAGGAACTCTACATTTTTACTTAATTTCCTCGATTTAATGTACTTAATTTTGAAAGAAGAGGCGTTAAAAACGTCGGTGAATGTCGCCTCTCCTCGCTGATGGCGCATGTTTTGTCTGAGTTCGACAAACTAGTACTTTGAACAGACTGTTTAATGTACTTAGAGCCACCTACCAACCGGGCTGCAATTCCAGTTAGAGCACCAATCTGTGTAACCTGCTTCCCGTAACATCTGTTCACTTGATTTTTTTTCACCAGTTAAACAAGAACGTATTTCCTGTTACACGCCCCACGCTTTTACAATCAAATATTATAATTAAAAGCATATAGTTTACACTTTAGCCCAGAAATAGAGACAACTTGAACGATCCATAATTTATTTTTTGTTTTTACGTGAATTTATAAAAGCGTGTTTTTCTAGTGTTTTTTAAATTATTAATTTATTCAATATTACGCCACACGCTGAGACTTCCTAATCGTCGATGAAAACACAAAGCTTTTCCATGGAATAATTGCCAAGAGCGGGATGCGCTCTCTTTGCATTTTTAGCGATTTGAAGTCATTGGGGGATGAACATATCATGCTATCTGGAACGAAACACAGAATGTGTGGACGCACAGTTATAAATTAAATAAGCGGCAATCAAATCTAAATTCGTTATAATTTAAAGTACATATAGATATAATTTAAAGTGTAGATAGGATGTCAAGTTTTAGATTACGATGATTAGCATGACTGCTAATCATCGTAATTTAAAACTTGGCATTTTTTATAGTGCCTTATTGACATAAGGAAGGGCTACTGCTCCGCACCCGTAACTCATAACATAATAAGCGCTCAGTCACAAAAAGGTGCATTCACCCATCGGTCTTGACAATCGTAAAGATCTATGACAATGTCTACGAGTACGGGGAGTCAGTAAGCTTATATTACTTTTCAGTTGCGTAAGTCAGACGACAGTCGCTTTGTAGAAATGTTAATGCTCAGTTAAAACTGGTTAAAATGAGCTCGCATGACTGCTAATCATCGTAATTTAAAACTTTGCATTTTTTATAGTGCCTTATTGACATAAGGAACTATAAAAAATTATATGAAACTTTGAGTTATTATAATAACCATCCTTATATAAAGAAACCCAAGATAATCCTGTAAGTGTCACTCAAGTCAACATAGCAAGACTGTTCGACAGCAACCTTGAACATTTAGACCAAAGTATACTTAACTGGACGTCGCCAGCGCCTTCGCCCGCGTCAATTATACATATAAACTTTCCTCTTGAATCATCCTATCTATTAAAAAAAACTGCATTAAAATTCGTTGGGTAGTTTTAAAGATTAACGCATACATAGGAAGAGACAGACTTTGTTTTATACTGTGTAGTGATAAAAACGGATTATTATTCAATATTTTCTCAGATTACTTTTAGGTGCAAGTAATTGCTTCTTATAAAGACACATTACATCTTTATAAAAACGAAGCAAGTCTGCCAAAAAGTAAGAATATCTATTCTATTATTCTATTCTTCCGTTTGTTAGGAATTTTCTTTTGCCTTTTCAATGGCAAATCGTAATTTTTGAAGAACCAGTAAAAACCCGATATCATTGCTGGGTCCCGCCGTCCTTGGTATCACATTTCTATTGTTTTGGGCTCTTGACAAAATCTGTCGCCTTATTTATCACTCACTGCGCCAAGGCTACTAGCGTAAAATCTAAACGAGAGTAGGTACTTGTGAAAAACAAATCTTGGTCGAAATTTGCATCGGCTTACGTACTCTAAACAAGCACTAAAGTACTCTAAACAAGCACTAAAAATATCAATATTTCAAAAAGTTTATATGGCACTGTATTATATTTTACAAAAATAAAGAATGTAATATCAACGTTATAAAATGTATACACTTTCAATTCGTTCTTGATACTTTATCTCGTTATGCACGAAAAAGTTTAGAAAAGAAAAAGTAAATTATCTAACTGGTCGTCACTTCACTTTAAAATGAGAATGTAATAAGAAATGTATCCACTTTGAATTGCAGAGTTCAGTTGAAAACAAAATCGTTCTTGATACTTATCTGACGACCTCTGTTCTGGTCGTGAAGATCAAACTGCTGAGGGCAAATTAACGTGCTGTGTTTTGTTTTTATTGTTACTTGGAATTTTAGTTTGTGTGATAACATAACATTGGTTTATACCATCATATGATACCATATTATCGTAAACAACTGCGAATAGCATTTGTATTTGTTCTTAACGACTCTAAAAGCATACCGTATTACATTAGTATATCTACTAATCTACCTACATATAAGATATACATAGTGCAATATTTAGCTATGTTGCTACTTGTTTAAGTTTCTGCTAGCACAGGTGCATGGTAGTAAATTCTCTCTTGCTATTTTATTTTATAAAATAATCTTTATAAATGGAATCCAGTAATGGGTAAACAATTAGTAATTACTGTACACAAATAGTGAACAAAAAGAGCCCTTCGAACAATGACTTATGGGCCTTACAAGACTTGACACTGCTTGTGTGAATTAAACATACAAATGTTAATACGAGCCAGCATCCAGTGTGAAGCGATGCTCGAAACTATTGTGCTATTCACTTAATAAATGTATGTAACGTTTTGTCTCTTGTTTTGTACGTAAGATTTGAACACATAAACGTTCTAGTAAGCTGAGTTACGTTTTTTTTAATTTCATCAAAAAAAAATCTTAAAAGAAGAAAAAAAATAAGAAGTATATTTTTACCAGAAATAAAATTAAAAGTCAATTTTAATGTTAGCTTAGCGTTTTCAAATAATTTCAGTTACAACATACACATAGTCCTAATGAAATGGCATCTGCTTATTTCCAGCAATACTTGTGTTTGTCGAGCCAAATTACCTCGTACTCAAGTCTCGCTGAAAATACAGTTCTTCTTTATGTGATAAGATATTGCAAAAAGCCATCTAATCTTGGAATCCTATCTCGTCACTTGAGAGAATGCTTTTCTCTCACCATAGTACTAAACAAAATTCGCAACAGCTACTTTGTGCGCCCTCTTTTCTAAAATACGCAATGAATATGAAATTCATTTGTGCACTTTCATACAGTATTCCATTATAATCAGCACATTTTAGTCGAAAGATTCCATGTACACATTGAAGAGTATCGCCTTAGATCTCAGCACTCATTAACTGAACATTCACATTTCTACAAAGCGACTGTCGTCTGACTTACGCAACTGAAAAGTAATATAAGCTTACTGACTCCCCGTACTCGTAGACATTGTCATAGATCCTTATGATTGTCGAGACCGATGGGTGAATGCACCTTTTTGTGACTGAGCGCTTATTATGCTATGAGTTACGGGTGCGGAGCAGTAGCCACTAATAACGGGTATAACCGCGGGCTCAGCTAATTCCTTATAAATTATCTACCATATATATTTTATATTGACATAAAACATTCATTTTAAGGACAACATACCTACCTCGGAGGATTGTTTTGGAGTTCGACGCATACGTTCGTGTTCATAAAAAATTACTTAAAATAACAATTAAAATAAAGTGACCTAGTTTTAGTGATATAGCGTACTATGCACATTCTAGTTACAGTGATGACTTAATAAAACGGACAAAGTATTAGTGCTTGTATACACGTGTATGTATATAAATTAAAAAAATGGATAGTAGCCCCTTTAACAGGAGTAGTAAAACGTGCCGCTCTCCGCCACCGATGTCGTCGCAGAAGCCCAGTGGTGAGCAAACTGAAAAGATGGAAGTCGTTTCGACACCCGATATGCACAATTGGTTGGACCTTATTGACCAGTATTTAAATGAGATCTGTTCCATTGCATCAGACGGAAAACTTAACACAGACCAAAAAATTAAAATCAATTCCTTGTGCCGTAAGGTGACACAGCAAACTGCCCACATGTCTGTTCACTACCAGTCCTTAAAACAAAAAGCAATTCAGACGCATTTCTCCCTCCAAGCACTAGCCGAAAAAGAAACATTAAGCAACAGCTTGAGTGACCTTAAGGTAGCAGTACAGCAGTCTACCATAAAACAAACTACGCCTAGCACATCTTTTGCGGACATGGTCAAGAAGGGTACCAATAACTTTATTCGCCCAAGCACTTTAAGTTCCGTTGCGATTTATCCTAGCGATAGTTCTAAGACGAGTGATGAGACCAAAAACTTAGTTCAAAATATAATATGTCCTGAGGAATTGAACTTAAAAGTACGAGGCGTTCGCAAAACAAGAAATGGCGGTGTGATAATCAGCACTGAGTCCATGCAAGACATATTAAAACTGAAGGAAACGGTTCAGCTTGCTTCAAAAGCCCTTACTGTTGATGAACCACAGAAGCGCAAGCCTCGCAGTATAGTTTTAGGTGTGCCTTCTACCATGGATGAGAGTGAGGTCTTTAAATGCATCTACGAGCAAAATGTGATTGAAAAAATTCCATCTTTGACACGAGAAGTATTTATGATCTCTACAAGACTGAGTCACAAGTCAGGCCAGAGAAATGCGGCTACTTGCAACTATATCATCGAGCTACCCGCAAACATACGTAAAGCCCTTATTACGCAGGACAGAGTATATATAAACTGGACCTCCTGCCCTGTGAGAGACTTCACTTTCGTCACAAGATGTTTCAAGTGTCAGCAATATGGGCATGCATCTAAAACGTGCAAATCTACGTCATCTACTTGTGGGCACTGAGGAGAAGAGGGTCATTCAATCCAGGACTGCACGAAGAAAGCAGAGTCTCCCAAATGTGGAACATGCCTGCGCTTTAAGAAGCCTCATGAACACAAAACTGGAGACGCCGAATGCCCAGCTAAAAAAGCAGCCGAACACAGGTAAGTACATTAACTCCATAGATTATGTTGGCGCCTAAGAGCGCCACTCACTTAATTGTTTATAAGCACTTTAACTATAAGATTTTGATATGGATGTAAATTTAAACTTAATTAAGGAATTAGATAATATATTTGTACCTCAAGCACAGTCATGTGAGGTCGAGGAGTGCAAAAAGTATCTTTCCAGCTACCAAAACTCGCTAACAATACTAACACAAAATATTCGCAGTATTTCCAAGAATATAGACAGCTTTAATGTTTTCCTAAGTAGGCTAGACTTTGCATGCGACCTACTAGTGCTTACGGAGTGCTGGATATTAAATCGACATACCAACTTACCAGAAATTCAGGGATACAATACATATTACACTACAATAAACCACAATCAGAATGATGGAATTGTTGTCTATGCCAAATCCTCGTTAAAAGTGACAATCGAACAACCAACTCTACAGGATTGTAATTGCTTAGTGATTAAAATTGGCTCCAACACGGCAATTATTGCTATGTATAGATCGCCAGCGCAGAGAAATTTAGACGTATTCCAAAATTCCCTTAATAACACACTTCAGGCTCTGTGCTCTATCCAAAATTTAATACTAACAGGCGATATAAATGTTAATATTGGATCTGAATTTCATGATACAGGTACCCAAGACTATCTTAATATCTGCGCATACCATGGTCTACTACCCGCTCACACACTGCCTACACATAATAGTGGTTCATGTATCGATCATATGTTTGTAAAATCTATTCATCAATATAATACGCTTGTTACTAATTCAACTATCACTGATCATCACGCTGTCCTACTCACCATAAATTTAACACTGCCTAAGCAAATTCGTCCCCGGACAAAGCCTAAGCTAAACATAAACAAACTCGAATGTGATTTATGCAATATTGACTTTAGTATAGTTTATAATACTGCCGACCCAAATGAGTCACTACTATACCATGCTGGCCAAGCGGGTTGGTATAGGGTTTGTATCAAGTTTTCCTTCTCTTACAGTGCTGTTCTCTGCATACTATACTCCCTCTGTCGGCTCTTACGACACCCATGGGATGATATGGGGTGGTGACAATTCGTATTCTTAATCCGTCACCACACGGACAATCCGTCACCACACGGACAATTCCTCCTTTCTAAGGAGAGGCCTAGTCCAGCAGTGGACTATTAAAGGCTGATGATGAGATGAGAAATGAGTCACTATCGTATTTTATAAAATTTGTCCAGCAAGTCATTTTAAATAACACAACAGAAGTAACAATTAATAAGAAAAACTACAACATTAAGCCATGGATTAGACCCGGGCTTATCAGATGCATAAGAAACAGAGATAAACTACACCAAAAGACTAAGAAATACCCTAATTACTTAATTCTTCAATTAACTTACAAGAGATACAGAAATTTCTGCAATAATCTCCTCAAAAAAATTAAATCTAATTACGATAAAGAAAAATTAAATAGGGCTGGTAAAAACACTAAACTTATCTGGGAACATATAAAAGACGTCACTTATAGCTCAAAACAACATATATCACATTCGAGTTTATTATTAACAAACACCTCACCGCTTTCTTCTGCCAATGACGTCAATGAATACTTTGTTAACGTGGGCAAAAACTTGGCCGAAATTAAAACCAACCAAAGTGGCTACCAGACTGCACCGTTGCAGAAATCGAGTAGTTATGCGTCATCTTTCGTACTGTTGGACACTGACGAACACGAAATAGAGAGAATAATTACAGGATTAAAGGACAACAGTGCTGTTGGCTGGGATAGTATAAGTAATAAGATTCTTAAACGTTTTATGCACATTTTTATACCCCCTCTAACGTACATTTTCCAAACATGCCTATCCAAGGGTACCTTTCCTAAATGCCTCAAAAAGGCAGTAGTTATTCCGATTTATAAATCTGGAGAAAAGGACCTAATTATTAATTATATACCTATATCATTACTTCCCGCACTATCAAAAATACTTGAAAAGATTATTAATAGCCGATTAGTTAACTTCCTCGCAAAGACACACTATCTCTCTTCTTCCCAATTCGGCTTCCGAGCAAAACTATCAACGTCTGACGCCGTACATAGCCTGACTGACTATATTACACAGGAACTTGGAAAAGGCAACTACACCTTAGGGATCTTTCTTGACCTAGCCAAAGCATTCGATACTGTATGTATTTCTTCACTTCTACACAAATTGGAGTCCCTTGGTGTAAGAGGAACGCAGCTTAAACTGTTTGCGGACTACTTAAATGATCGGCATCAGTGTGTTAAGATAGATAATATTACGAGCAATTATCAAAAAAACACTAAATTTGGTTTGCCCCAAGGAAGTATTTTGGGCCCCACACTGTTCCTAATTTATATTAACGACTTGTGTAACATTCAGTTAGATCACGGCAAATTAATATCATACGCTGACGATACGGCACTTGTTTTTACCGCCTCAACTGTCAATGAACTTTATGAAAAAGCGCAGTCAAGCTTTAATGTAGTAAACAATTGGCTGCATCGTAACTTACTCACATTAAATGCGGACAAAACAAAATATATTCATTTTGTCATGCGCAAGAGTAAACAAATTGTTACTAAACCTCACCTATACGCACACGAATGCACAACTCCATCTGGGAACACTGTATGTAACTGTCCTACTATCCTCCGTACTATCAACATAAAATATCTCGGGATTATTATTGATGAAACACTTTCCTTCCGTGAACATATAACAAACTTAGTCAATCGTGTCCGGAAATTAATTTATGTATTTAAAAAACTAAGGACATTTGCGGACTCAAAATTAATCACACAAGTGTATCTGGCCCTATGTCAATCTATAATCCAATATTGTATAACTTCTTGGGGTGGTGCTCTGAAAACAATCTTATTGCCCCTTGAGCGAGCACAGAGAACGATCTTAAAAGTAGCACACTCTCGCCCTTTTCTCTTTCCCACAACCCTATTATATAAATCCTGTCATGTGTTAACTGTTCGTCAACTCTTCATCATGCACATAGTTTTAAAACAACATGCCATGCTTACCTATAATACACACAATACTAACAAGAGGCGGCAAGATATAGTCTGCATTTCACACCCGACCTCAAAATTTACTTTTACAAATAGATTTTTCACATTTATGGGTCCATATTTATATAACAAATTAAATAGAGTCATAAGTTTATATACCTCAAACTATTATACTTGTAAAAAAACACTCTGTAATTATTTACAAGACATGCCATATGAACAGACAGAAGAGTTACTTGCAATATTAAAATAGAACTAAGAACATAACTGTATACAACTATTATTATTTTAGCTTTAGTTATTTTAATGTAGTTTTACCATATAAGATAGTTTTACTTGATCGCCTGAAGCACAGGTTTTTAACCTAGTACAGGCAAATATGTATTCATCCTTTAAATGTACTTATAAGACCTGAATTGTAAATATTTTTGCACTATTTTGGAAATAAAATAAAATTTATTTATTATTTATTTATTTATTTAGGTACTTATTTCATTGATTAACATGCAGAAAATATTTTTCTTTCTCGTTTTCCCTTTCCCTTTGAAGTTTTAAGATATGGAACTCCGAAAACACTATGCGCCGAATCTTTTAATACTTACACAATATTAAGATTGTCTACAATCTGTGTTAAATATAATTCTTCTGTGAAAACATGTATGTAGCTCCGGGTCTGTAAACAGTTTCTCATGCATTGCGCATAATAGGTATATGTCGCAGAGACTTAACAAAAGCCGTGATATTATAATTTCACTAGTGAAATTATAATTACACAGATTATAGCCAATTTCTTGTATTACTAACAATTTAACGAGCTAGTTGCTGTGCCATTATAATTTCACTAGTGAAATTATAATTACCCAGATTATAGTAAATTTCCTGTATTACTAACAATTTAGCGAGCTAGTTGCAGTGCCATAATAATTTCACTAGACTGATTCATTGAAATTGTAAGGCAGTGATATTTTGACAATAACACTGGTTTAAGAAAGCCGTTAGATTATCAGAGCGATCGCTGTTTGGTCCGTTTTCGTTGCGAACTGTATTGAACATAGAGTTCGGAAATAAGAGACAGATATTTGAAAACAATTTTTAAATTTTGTTACTAGGTACAGCGATGCCTTTTAAGCTAAGTTGACGGAGCCCTGTTTCGCAGGGATCCGTCAACTTAGCCTCATAAATATCGCCAAAGTACCGGTGTTTTTCGTTTTATCAGATTGGTCACGTAGTACATTCATAAATATGTGTGACTGATTAAGTCTTTAACCAATCAGAACACACGGAGCTCCCACTGAAAAGAAACCCGTGAAATTATACGAACCAGTCGTTATTGACTATAATCTGTGAAATTATAATTTCACTGGTTAAATTATAATATCACGTTTTTGACTAAATCCCTGCGACATATATAAAAATAGTCTAACTTATTATATGAAAACATCATCTCTGTACTAGATTTCAATTTGCAAAGAGATTTGTACTAATAACATCCAGACAGACATGAATCAAGATTACGACTGCTGAGTCAATTAAAGTCTATTTGTACGTTTATAGTTATCAGCTCGTATTATTGCTCTTTCCGTTATTTCAGTTTAGTTTTCAGGTAGAAAATTCTGATATTTTTTGTTATTTTATGTGTGTCTAACGCTCCATATGTAAAAGCTTAACGCTATTTTTTATATTGTTTTCGGTAAGATAATTTTTATCTAAGGTTGGCAATGATACCAATATCAATCTATTCTAGCGATGTTCTACCTTTCGGAGTCGTTTCACATTACTTTTAAATTGTCGTTTCGGGATATTTAGAATTATATCCGTGATTACAGCGCCGAAATATCGATTATTCTTGTTTATTTTTTTTCTGCCGAACAAATTGACTCCATGTTGCCTGATGTTAAGCAGTCAGTGAAGTCCCGTAGTGATGGCCATCATCCCAGCAGCCAGCATGGCATTATGGCATGTTGGCCCTCACCTTGACGGCCTTGAGAACAGCTTTTTCACGCCCCGTTTAAAGGACCCAGGATCATAAGTGGAGGGAAACACGTGGGTTGGTAATGCGTTCCACATCTTAATGGTACGGCAGAGATAACAGGCACCGAACCGTTTGGTGCGTGATGGTATCTGTTCTACCGTGTAAGAGTGGCACCTTAACCCAGCACGTGTCGTTCGGGACAGGAAAGGAGAGGGTGGGATTAGTAGAAAGAGCTCTTCGGAGCACTCACCATGATAAATGCGATAGAAAACAGCCATTGAGGCCACGTTTCTGCGTAATTGCAGTGACTCAAGAGTCTTAGTGGCCTCTGGATCCTCAATGATACGGACAGCACGCCGCTGCAACCTATCGAGGACGTCCAATAAGTACTGAGCGGAGCCATTCCAAAGGTGAGAGCAGTATTCCACGCAGGAGCGAACCTGGGTCTTGTATAACAGACCAACTGCTCCGGCGTGAAAAACCTCCTCACCTTGTTCAGGACTCCGAGTTGCCGAGATGCGAATTTGATGACACCCTCGATGTAGTTTTTCTGGTTCAGATTTCTGCGTATGTCCATACCCAGTTTATTGAGGCTGTCTTGAATCGGTAGTGGAATGTCCAGTAGAGAGGGATGGGGAAGGAATGGAGATACCTTAGCTGATAATGCGCACACCTGTGTTTTCTTGGCGTTGAACTCGACCAGGTTCTCATCACCCCAATGCGAGATGCAAATCAGAACCCAGTCAAGCTCAGCAACAAGTGTTCGCCTATACTCCTCAGTATCGGCTTGCTTAGCCGCAAGGTGTCCGAGATATCGCCCATGTACAGTACTGTCATCTGCATAGCAATGTATGCCCGCAAAAGTGAGCATATCATTGATACGCAGAAGAAAAAGCGTGGGCGATAACAAGGGCCCCTGAGGCACACCAGCATTCACCTGGGGAAACTTCAATGACTCACCGTCACAAAGGACTCGGATACGGCGCTCATTCAGGAAGCTGGCAACCCAATTGCACAATCCAAGCCTCGAATCAAAACACATACACAATTAGATAAATATCTCGAAACATTAAATAAAAAGTATCCATTTATATGTCCGTTGCCCCCTTGTTTCAGTTTTCATAGACTCACGCCTTTATGCCATGAATTTTTAGGTCTTCACTTTTGCCCGACCCGGGAATCGAACCCGGGACCTCCGGTCAGCAGACGCATACGCTATCTACTGGACCACGGAATTTTTATAGGCTCAGATATATACTTTATTGAAATGAAATGAAGTTAAATGAAATTAAATGAAATATTTATTCCGCAAGAGACATGGTTTACAATGGTGGTAAATACTTATACTAGTCACTTGGCATATCTCGCACTTATGCGAAAGCTTAGTAAAATTATTACTAACTACCAATTTTCATATTATTCTGAACAATATTTAAAAGCTATATATTAAAATATAAAAAAAAATAATAATAATCCGAAAAACACAATAACAAATGTCATACACCAAAACATTAATATTTAATCTCTAACACCAAACAATGTCAAAATCAATAAGACAATAAAATAATGAAATTATGTATGTGTGTAATAAAATATAATTAATATTGCAGCTAATATGAAGAAATAAAATTATACATGTCGGTTCTAGTTTATTATAACACTAGAAGACGCCAGCAGCTACGCCTGCATTTTTTTCAAATTTACCCGTTTTGGCCGATCCCGTGGGAATTTCGGGAAATCCCTTTTTAGTGCACCCCTACGGTCCCCAAGGAACATACATGCCCAATTTCAGCTTCCTGCACCCAATAGTTTCGGCTGTAGCGTGTCTGTCAGTCAGTCAGTAACGCAAGGATTTTATATATTAAGATTATTTGGAGTTATGTCTGAACACAAAAAACTCTTTAATTGTGTAGAAACACCTCTCAATCAGCCAAAGTCTTAACTTAGATTTAAATTGGCGAAAGGGCAATTCTCTAATTGGTCGAGGGATATGATTATATATTTTAATTGACATTATGTTGGAATTTTGGTAATGGAAGGTACATGATTCCATTTGTAGTTTTGTAGAATCCCTAGCGCTGTATTTACTATAGTCGCTAACTTTTGTGAATAGTTGATGGTGTTTTCTAACAAACATGCCTACTTCCATTATGTACCTACATCGATGTCAGAGTCAATACAAGCAGTTCCCTGAAACGTGGTCGACATGAATCTAAAGGTCCTACATTAGAAATAGCACCCACTATTTTCAGTATAAAGTCTGATTTTAGATCCAGGTATTTAATTGCAACATCCTTCACAAAGGAGAAGGTTCTGACTTCGACGGTATTTTCAGTTTCTTACGTGTGTTATTTAGAACATTTTACTAGGTGTCACTCAGAGGGCGATGGAGAGAGCTATGTTCGGAGTTTCCCTGCGAGAACGAATTGGAAATGAGGAGATCCACAGGAGAACCAAAGTCACCGACATAGCTCTCCGAATAGCCAGGCTGAAGTGACAATGGGCAGGGCACATAGCTCGAAGAACCGATGGCCCTTGGGACAGGCGGGTTCTGGAGTGGCGACCACGTACCGGACGACGAAGCAGGGGTAGGCCTCCCGCAAGGTGGACCGACGATCTGGTTAAGATCGCGGGAAGCGGTTGGATGCGGGCGGTTCAAAATCGGTATGTGTGGAGAACCTTGGGGGAGGCCTATGTCCAGCAGTGGACGAATATTTGTTAGACGTATTTGAATTCTGGCTTCACTTCTCCTGGAGTCCCACTTAAATTGATATTTTCAAGATCTGTCTATTACTTTTTCTCCTTCATAATGTGTTTTTGAAGTCGGTAACGCAGATTTTTTATTGCAGTATGTAGCTGGTTGTTTTGTGTAACATAAAGCACATTTTTAACATTTACCTACGAGATTGTGACGTCGGTGCCAAAGTAGGTAAATGTGCCACCTTCTCAATTTTCAAAATCTACTGAGAAGGTATCAAATATCACGCATAATATTTTCATTGCGCTCTAGCTCTTATAGCCTGGTGCAAGATGAAAGTCATGAATATTGTGGGACTATTGTACTCACTCTTGTTCCTACATTTTTTAACTGAATGCGGTGATTGCACGTATTTGATTAAGTAAGTATATTCTGTTTTATGTTGAAATACTTTCAAAAGAATTGCTTGAAAACTAAATTGAAATGAAATATTAGGCTTCTCGCTGAAAGGATAACAAGAACAAAGAAAAATTAAATATACATACTTTCATGCCTATTATTTTATGATTTGTAGTTTGACTTTCACCAGGTACTGAAATATTGGTTTAATTTTGTAGCTGACGCCTGTTCGAATATAAGGTACTTACTAGTATAATGTTAGTTGAGAAACATTTAAAAGCAAGTCGCTATCATTATAATTATTCGCTTTTCTTTGCAGCATCTGTTGGCTGAAGCTCGTGACCCAAATATGCCATAATCTTAAGCAGTTTTAATATATTCTTTGGTTATGCATATACCCAGTGACTCACTGTACGACTGTCAGAGATCTTCATGACAATCGGGCTTTAAACTTGATATATTCAATACACGCATAAATTCGAAAAGTCAGGGCTGCGTGCCGTGGGTCTAAACCCGGCACTCTCTGTTGGTGTCTCCGATAGCCTACTCGCTTTAAGAGATTAAGACATAATCTAGGACAGAAAAAAAAGTTGCTAGTAGGGTCTTGTTGATTTTAGTACGAATGGGCCGGCTCGAACGAGGAAGTACAGCCTCTCTAAAAAATTTACGTAGAGTAACAGTTCCTGCATCGTTATTGAGTGAGAGTGCTTCGAGGAATAGGCCCCATCGCCTATTCCTCGAAGCGTCTGGTCGTTTGCCGCCTATTAAATAAAAAACACTGTAGTCAGCTTCATATTATATAAGTCCTTCTACAATATACATTTACGTGATTTTGAATGGTTTTATAGTCCCAACTAATTCTTATTTTAATAATATCTTGTACAATCTCAATTTGCATGGTAAAATTTTGTTATATTACCAACGTGAAAAACATTTCTTTTTATTAATACTGTGCACATATCTAAAATACTTTTACTTTCATCTATCTCATGTCATTATCATTTTTTTTTAAATAAATAAAACATTAGGACTAAATCCTGTGTCGCGGGGGACTTTACAAACATACAACTAACGGACACAATGAACACCCAGACTCGAAATAACAATTTGTAAACTACACAAAGTGTTGTCTCGTGTGGGAATCGAACCCACAACACTCAGCGCGGTGTCAAGCGGCGAGGCGGCCTCTTAAGCCACTACGCCTACCATGCAGTCGTTGGCGTAGTGGTTTAAGCGTTCATTAGCCGTAATCCATTGGTGGATATAGGCCTCTCCGATGGCACGCCACTGGGATAGATCGATTGCTGACTCTTCAAGTCCCTATATGTAGTATCTTGATACACAAATTAAATAAATAAATGTAATTTAAAGGTTAGTTAAATATTAAATACGATTAGGCTACGGGACAACGATGGACACCGCTGTGGTTTGTACCCCGAATGACTGTAGGAGTGATTCCCACACCCCCGCCACTTGTCCAACCTAAGGCGGAGGATCAGCCTGTCATTTATGTTTCCACGAAAATAACATCACATAGCGCATATGTACAATTCTACATTGCGGCCATTCCGTATTGTTTATATAAAAACAATGTTTTCGAACAAACCCAGTAGGTACCTGCCACATCATAAAAGTTAGATACACTTATTCCAAATAAAATAAAATAGCAATCCAGTATTCCTGTCAGAACAAATTACGTTGCCCTGAGCCTGACAGTTAACCCTGTCTATGTACCTATAGCTATCCACTTTGTTCCGGTATTCTCTCAGAAAACCTACCCATTCAGCTCCGTTTTTAATTAAGTGATAATCGAGTTAAATGTTTACTTCTGAAATTTGTTAGGCTACTCTGTTTGCCTAAAATCCTTTGTTATGAATAGAATGTAAGAATTTGGCAAGTTTTGGTGATTTTATTCTATGCCGATTCCATATTAATCTAAAGAGGTAAACGGGTATCTGCACAAAAAATATACGGTTGGTATGATCCGCTTTTCTTAGGATTGTTATCAATTATGTAGATGTATTGGAAAATATTTAGATAAATTAGCATTCAGCCGTGTAAGTAAAACACACCTACCGTCTCTTTTCATTCAAACTATCAAAGTCTAATGTGATTAACGTGTTTGCTAGTCTGTGTCGGCAATTCAAAAACAAACCCACTGCCGGCCTAAAGAAAGACAATAAGATAAGCTGACAATGCAAATGATAAAGAGAGGAGTAGGTAATCATCTAACTCTAGCGATTTAGTATCTAAATACATAATTGCGTTTTTTGACGTCATTTTATTTTATTCGAACATTTTTCTGTTTTTTGGCTCCGTTTTCAAATAACACGTTGACTTGGTAGCTTTATTTGATTTTTAAAATAGTACCACTTAATTTCCTTTTAAATACTTAAGGCCAGATTTGCTACCACTGAAGTCCAAAAGACTTTTTTAGAAGCTGTTTATTACAATAAACTGAATTTGCCTATTAATCTTTAAACCCCTATACGCAGGGGTAAAATACTCAATTAATATGGCCTCTGAATCGCTTTCCAAAGGGAATACAAGCAATTACAAATCATCGTGTATACCTACATAGGGACATAATATACACTTTTTGACGCCCATTCCACATCTAACTCGGGAAATAAATTGCTAACCCATTTAGTGTGCCGGCGACTGTGTTTTTTTTAATTAGGTTACTTTGTAGGACGCTGACATACTGAATTCGATTACAGGTGTTTGAGCTGAACTAAATCAGGACTTTAAAGGGCAGAACTCACGAATGTGTATTCTATGGAGATAAGAATGGATGGAAATGTCGGTAGGGGACGCCCTAGGCGGACGTACGCCGACCAAATAGGTGACGTACTGAAAAAGGGCAAAATTAAAAGTACCCATAACCGTCGCCCATGATGAATGGAAATGTCGGTAAGAGACGCCCTAGGCGGACGTACGCCGACCAAATAGGTGACGTAATGAAAAAGGGCAAAATTAAGAGTACCCATGACCGACGCGCATGCATGATGAGGTTAATGAATGTCGAGGAAGCGAAAGAGGTATGTTTGAACCGAAGCATGTGGCGTTTCATAGTCTCTGTCTACCCCAATGGGAGACAGGCGTGACGATATAGATAGATAGATAAATGGAGATAAAACCAATGGGTATAGTAAGTTCATTATGGGCTGACCTACAAGTTGGCATGGCATGGAGGCTATTTAAAATATAAATTAATAATGGTGATGTTGAAGATGAATACTTGAGCATTGATTGTAAGCGGCTCCTCACGTCACTGTTCACACTGAATTATTTGGCGAACCTAAACCGATACATATAATTCCTCGGGATGCTCGTTAACAGAGAAACTAGGTATTATGACTACCACGCTTAAGTACAGTTACTTGAGGAGCTTTTTCTATGATGGGTCAAGATCATAATCAAAAGCATTACTCTTGGCTTTTGACGTCTGATAGATTAAAGAAGATCAAATCTTATTCTATAATACACAATTGAACTGCCACTAAGACATAATGCACCAAATCTTACCTACGTATCATCTGCTGCATGTTGCTATAGTAACTTTTAATCACAATTTGAAATTAAATACTTTGTCTATAGGGTGCAAGAACGTCTTAAACAATGTACTACGTATTGCAGGTACTGTCGGCTGACATGACCGTGGGCTTACTTGTTTAATCATAGGCGAGTACATAATGTCTTATGCACGCATGTCCCTTAGCTCCACGACATTGCGTGAGCGCGGCCTTTAGGGAGTTGGGGCGGCCAATGTTCTGCTGTTGTCATAATATAAAATGATAGGTTTAACCTATTCATAGAATAATAACGCAATTATTAGGCTTCCTCAAGTAGGTCGGTATGTAGTTTAATATTCAATTTGTATGGCAAATTAAAGTACGACCTTTAGATAAGTTAACATTGCAGTGGTCCCGCGATTACAAGAGATATTCACGTGTTAAAACACAGCGGTTTAATTTTGTACATGGTCCGCGTTGTCATCATCGCTATCAGCATTTGTATTTCACTGAAATCAAGCCTCATCTAAGTTCCGCCATAATAACTTTGTAAGGTACTAATAGACGTTTTTAGCCTACTATGCCACGCTGTACAGACGGGGGATGATGTAAAATTTTCTGTCTCTGCTGCAAGATGCTATACGCTTTGTATATTTTCCTTAATTGCCTCTTAAGTCGTCCCCGGAATGAAACGGGGGATTGCCATTTAATATTCTTAATCCGTCACCAGCCGCGTTTAAGGTTAGGTGCGCATTAGGTTCATGAGAGAAGATGAACAGCTGGGACACATGTCTGTGTCAAACTTGGATTGGCGTTCGGTGGAGCACTACTTTCTCCCGCATCACGCGGTAGGTATTGAAGCCATCAACTGGCAAGCTGCGCACAGTTTTTGATGGTTCTGCGCAGACTTCTATGGGCGTATCCTTGAACCAGTGCTTGCATTCTGGTCCCAAGTTGGTCAAGGACCTTTGTGACGTCATCACCAGCTTCCGACGACATCAGGTTTTCTTTGTGGCCGATATAAAAATGATGTTTAGGCAGACAATTATCCACCCTGATGACCGTCGTTTCCAGCTGATCCTTTGGAGAGAGATTCTCTCTCGCGATCCCATGGTCGTCTACGAGCTCAATATCAATACGTACGGTTTAAGGTCGAGCCCCTACTTGGCGATACGTTCTCTTTGGGAGCTCGCAGACCGCGAGGGCCTACGATTCCCACGAGCCTCTGCCATCCTGAAGGACGATATTTATGTGGATGAGATTTGTTCGGGCTCCTCCACAGCGAACGAGGCGATCCTCCTGCGGGACGAATTGATAGGTATTTTGGCGTCCGCTGGTTATGAGGATTTCCAACTCACCAGCGCTTTTGAAAGGCTTGCCAGAGGATCATCAACAAGATTCACATTTATTTGAGCTTGTTGACAACCCCGCCATGATGGCTGTTCTCGGCGTTTAATACAGATAAGTCCAAGACATCTTTACGTATAACGTCGACTTGAAATTGCCTTGTTCTTGGACTAAACGTCTCGTGTTGTCTACTGTCGCTAGAACCTTTGATCCAAACGGTTGGATTTTTCCTGGCATATTTTGGGCAAAATGCTTCTTGCAGAAGCTTTGGATAGCAGGATTGACTTGGGATGAACCTCTACGCGGTACACTTGTTGTGGAATGGATCTCTTTTGTATCCTCACTTCCTGTCGTCAATGAGATCTCCTTACCTCGTCCCACCTTCCTCCCGGGAAGTACAAGGCAACCCTTCACGGGTTTTGTGATACCTCGGAACGTGGTCACGCGGTCGTTGTGTACTTGCGTACGGTCAGTGCCTCAGGTCAGGTGAGGGTTTCCCTGATCATGGCGAAGAGCAAGGTTGCACCCCTTCGGACATCTCTGACCTTTCCGATATTGGAGCTCTCGAATACCTATCACAAAATGCATGTCATCTCACCAAAGCCTGAACCAATTTTAGTGACAGGTGTAATGGATGTTATAGCATTAAAAGCTACACTAAACAAAATTGTTGACAACAAATTATATAAAATGACAACTTTAAGATCTAGCCATATCATCAAGCTAATGCCAAATGATATCCAAACCTACAAAACTATCATGAGCAGTTTATGGAAAACAATATATCACATTATACCTAAATGTGAAAGAGCATACAGAGTCGTATTGCGGGTACACTCTACCGAAGATGCTACTATAAAAGAGCAAGAACTAAAAGAACAAGGACATGAAGTTAGACAAATAGTAAACGTTTTACACAAGTCGACAAAAGAGCGATTACCAGTCTTCTTTGTGGACTAAGAACCAAACAAGAACAATAAAGAAATAAACTATATAAGATATTTAAGCCAAATAAGAGTGAATTTTGAAGCTCCTTATAAAAAAAAGAAGTAATGCAATGCAAAAGATGTCAGAGGTTTGGACATACTAAAAACCAGTGGTTTAAAATGTGCCAATGATCATCCTACCTTTTCGTACTCTAAAACACCAGAAACAGACGCGACATGTGCAAACTGTCAAGAGAGACATCCCGCAAGCTATAGTATTGTATAAAATACAAAGAATACAAGCCCCCTTAGCCAAATGGCTTTCGATTAACGATATCGCTAATCGCTAAGTGCAAAAATGTATGGAACTGACATAAGCCTTCGTTATCTCACGTGGTCAATGAAGAAGGAAGTTCATAATAATTAGTCCATGGGAATTCCCAATTATGTTGCCATGGCAACCAAGCGTTAACGAAAGTAGATATCTGAGTGAATGCCGTTTGGCTAGGGCCTAAGGAAAGAATATTAAAAACCAAATCGAACGTTACACGAAAACAAACTCAGTATGAAAAAGGCATCCAAACAGCAGAAGAAACAATTAAATCTAATCCAAGGCAGATAACCTCAAAGAAAAAATAAGTTTTGCAGATGTAACAAAATATCCGTCACCAATTCAAAATTAACCAAATCCGGAAAACCTTCCAGACAGATTTGAACTAATGTTCGCCAAATTGCAACAAATCATGATGAGCATGATGGACAAAATGATGGACCGTATGATCCAGCTTGTCACAAACATAATAAACAAATGATTAATACCCTCCGAATTGTCATTTGGAACGCCAACGGCTTGACGGAACGTCGTCAAGAGTTTCAAGCATTTCTCCGAATAGAAAAATTTACGTAGCATTAATTTCTGAAATAAGATTCACTGAAAAATCTCACTTCAATTTACAAAATTACTCAGTATTCACAACAAACCACCCACCTGAAAATAGTCATGTTGGATCTGCAGTAATTATAAAAAATAACATTAAACATTACGAAATGGAAAAATACCAAATGGATAAAATACAAGCTACGTCAATAAAAGTGTAGCGGCTGCTGACGCTACAAATTATATACAAGGCACGATATTGTGTAAGTGGGGCGCAGCAGTCGTCTTCCCGCTCTCATACAGTTAGGTCGTAGTCATATTATAGTATACTAGATGAGCCCGCGGTTACACCCGCGCTATTTAAGGCTACTGCTCCACTTCCGTGGCTCATAGCGTGATGTTGTATAGCCTTCCTCGATAAATGAGCTATCTAACACTGAAAGCATTTTTCAAATTGGACCAGTAGTTCCTGAGATTAGCGCGTTCAACCAAACAAACAAACTCTTCAGCTTTAAATGTACTTATATTAGTATAAGATTTATAATTATTTTGTGGTACCACAGTGAAATATAAATCTTGCAGTATTTGGAATATTCTTTTATCTCTTCACACAATACATCTTGCCAACCCTCCACTTTGACCCCTGACAAAGAAGATGCAACCTTCGGCACAGCTTCGGCAACGCGGCATCTACGCACGTGCACATGGACAACGGAATTAAATAAGCGCATGTGCAGCGTGGCAACAGCGAGCAGCCAAGCAGCATGGACACAGAGATAGCCTGAACTCATGGAAGACGACTCGCTCTTTTCCCTACGACCAAAAGGCTTACAACCTAACTGCGGAGAACATCAGAGTCAGGACACGTGCAACCAAATTTGGAACAAGGAGCACTACGATCTGCCGACAACAGCGACCTAGGTAATATGGGCAGCAACAGAATTCCAGAGTGACACACGACGACGGCGGCACTCTGCAGGACAGTGCGTACGTCGAGGCATAGGCGTAAGGCGTATCGACCTGAGTGGCGAGGCAGCATTCCGCACCAAGACGTACAACACGCAGTATACTCCGACGGCGGTGAACGACACGGGACCTGCGGTGGCACTATACGGGACAGTGCACGCGTCGAAGCGGCTGATCACACTTAAAAGCGTGGATGGATTCCGCTCAGTGTTGGATAGCGCACCCTGTCGTCCCTCATCACGGCTCAGGCAGCAAAGGAAGATCCCGGGCAGAACCCGTGAACGGATTTGCTTCTTCGTACGACCAGCTCTTTTTACAAGCGGCTTAGGAAAACAAGAAGCAAAGAAATTTCGTTAGATTCGTTTTTGTACTGTATAGTGTTTTTGGTATTGTTCGTATTAATTAAAGTGGCATAGTTCCATAAATAGAGTCAGTTTATCGTTAAAGAGTCCCGCATAAGTATTTGTGTTAACGTTGCATTCTCAGAACTAGCGCTCCGGTAACTTGATGCATAGATATTATAATGATGTTATTTTTAGATTGTTTAAAAGGTTTTAGTTCTGTTCTTTTTTTTTATTAAAGGGGCGTATTGTAGCGGCTGCTGACGCTACAAATTATATACAAGGCACGATATTGTGTAAGTGCGGCGCAGCAGTCGTCTTCCCGCTCTCATACAGTTAGGTCGTAGTCATATATTTATAATTTGTGGTACCCCAGTCAAATATATATCTTGCAGTATTTGGAATATTCTTTTATCTCTTCACACAACACATCTTGCCAACCCGCCACAAAAGTAGTCGTCAACGAGAAAGTCGAGAGTTTGGTAGGTAGTAGAGCCTCGCTGATTTCAGCTTGAATGGGCCGGCTCGACCGGGGAAGTGCTACCCTCTCACAGAAAATCGACGTAAAGTAACAGTACCTAAACTGTTGCGTTTCGTTCGGTGAGTGAGAGTGCCGGAGGCCCTATCCCCTATTCCTTCTCCCTCATCCCACTCCTCATCCTATCCCTTTTTCCAATCCCAAGGGGCGGCAACGCACTTGTGACTCCTGTGGTGATGCTTGTGTCCATGGGCGGCGCGGCGGTAATTGCTTACCATCAGGCGATCCATCTGCTCGTTTGCCGCCATTACCATAACAAAAACCTTTTCTGTTGTGTACTGTCCGCCCAGACACAGGTTGACTAGAGATGACTACAATATGTACTTCTCTTCCCTTAGGTCCAGATTTATTTGCGGTGGTGACTGGAACGCAAAACACAATTTTTGGGGCTCTCGTCTAATCACATACCGTGGAAGGCAACTCTATGGCACAATACAGAATTTAAGACTCGAGTGCACGACCTCACGTGAACTAACATACTGGCCAACTAATCGAAATAAAATTTCTGATCTGCTCGTTACTAAAAATATAATTCGAAATTACATGACAATTGAAACCTGCACAGACCCGTCATCTGACCACACCCCAGTTATATTTGACGACCGGTTGGCGCCGCGGGAGTGTAAGCGACTGCTACGCCGAAGCGGCCGAAGGTCGCGGTTTGATTCCCGCTCAAGTCAAACATTTGTGTGCATGAACATGGATGTTTGTCTTGGTCTGGGTGTTTCTATGTATAATATGTATGTATTTACAAAAAAAGTATAAACATATGTATGTTTATCCATTAAATAGTACCCATAGTACAAGCTTCTGCTAAGTTTGGGACTAGATGGTGTTGTGGATGTGAATGTGGAACAAAAGAAAATATACATAGGGTAGACCGAGGCGAATCGAATCACTTTTTATTTGAGGACATAAAAATCATACTAAGGTGTAATATATGTAACTGTAATTGACAAAACAGTAATCATTAATTATTTAGCTACGCATTAAGCATTTCGAAACTCAAATTACTCATAAATTGTGCAAAATATTGATCAAAAGGCAAAAAGAGAGAAATATCCGAATCGCCCCAATTATCGGGGCGAATAGGATCATACATAAAATTAAGGTTTTCTCAACATTATAAGCTTTTGTATCAAAAGAAATATTAAATAATAAATAATCAGAACAATATTAATGACTAAAACGTAAATCACATGAATACGGGCCTTCTTTCCCACCTAGACCAGCACTTTTAACGGGGCACCATCCCTCACATGATAGTGAATGAATGAACTTTTTTTATCAGTAAATACAAAGCCATACTTTTGCTTATCACATGATTTTTATTCAAGGTGTTCTTTTATTATTCGTGTTCTCCATATTTTATTTGGTATTAGTCAGTTTCTCTTTTTTTCACAGCTTTTTCGTCAGTTTTAAGTTTCTTCTTAGCATCTCTTTCGTAAAGATTAATCTTACACTGAGGTAGAGTCAAATGCAATATTGGCGTTATGGTCTTCCACGTGTTTTAATGACATCCCTGGAGAGAGAAACTATCCTTTGTAAATTTGTGTAACGCAATTTTTAAATCTCAGCAGCCCGACCTAAAATTAATTCTTAGACCACTATTTTGTTTGGGGCTATAATAATTTTTTTTGGGGACCATTCCCCTGCTCGTTACCTTTATTGTTTATCTTTTATATGTGCGAACTATCTATAATTTAGTAAAAATGCTTAATTATTCTCAAATGTAAAATAACACCTTTTTAATAAGTGATCCAATTCGCCACCGATGACGTGATCCGAATCACCCCATATTGAAGACTTTTGAAATAAATGTTTTACACGTTAACCTATAATAATATGTTGAAAAATAAAAAAGGTTTTCTAAAATAGACCTATTCCCAAAGCGTTGAAGCTATATAATTCAAACTTTTAACACAATTTCTTAAATTTACACCAAGAAATTGTAAGCATGTGTTTTAGATGAGCGCCAATTTTAGCGACGGACACAAAAAGCGACTCACTAGCTAGCGGCGCTAACGCTGATGTACTGGTCGAATCAAAACGCTACCGATGGCAGTAGGTACGGGGTGGAAATGGCTTGTGAGCCGCCAGTAGCTTGCGTCTCCTGTCGACGCCTAATTAAAAATATTCTCAAATTTCTTTTTTTGATCCGATTCGCCCCGTGATCCGATTCGCCTCGGTCTACCCTATATACCTATGTATATTGAACGCAAGCACAACAGTGATCTTAGTAGGTACAACAGGTAGAAATATTATAGGTACAACAAAAATACTAACTGGAATATGTATCAGGATCTCCACAAAAATGCAAAAAAGTTATCTCAAAGACTTAATGAATATCCAAAAACCAGCAGAGGTAAAATACTGGAACGTCGTAACTTAAGAAAAATATAGCACCGAACTAGATATCCGGTAGACAAAACAGCGTTCAACAAATCTTCTAATGAACTTAAAGACCTTATCAAAAGTTTTACCAACAACAATCGCCAAGCTTTCCTGTCTAACTAAGGGCCTTATCATACTAGCGGTATGGGAGCGGTTGCGGGGCGGGGCGGACGCGCAGCGAATGCGTCGCGAACACGCCGCGGCTGCGCATCGAAGACGTCGCGGACGCGTGGCAAATACGTTACGTTTTTGTCGCATGTTTGTAGCAAATTATCGACGTACAATACATCCAGTAACAAAATGGATTCCGACGAGGAAACACTGCTGTTGACTTTATTACTTTTACTCGTTGCGCGTCGCTTTTCACTCTTTGTGCGTCCGCAACAAATTCGTTGCGCATACGCGGCGTGTTCTTTGTGACTGTTGGGAGCCCGTAACGAATTCGTTGCGCGCCCGCTCCGCTTTGAGAACGTTCGCAATCCGCTAGTATGATAAGGCCCTTAAACTAAAATTCAGACACTAATTATTCGCTTTGGAAGAAAAATCAAAAATTAAAATGTCCCAGTAGCCAAATACCGCCAATCAAGATAACAAATGAGAACTGGGCAAGATCAAACAGGGATAAGGCTACTATATTTGCTGAACACCTAACTCGTGTATTTCAACCATTCCCTGAATTAAAGCCTGAGCACAATGATGAAATACAAAATTATCTGGAAAGTGCAGAGCAAATGTGTCTTCCATTGAAACACACGAGTCCTACTGAAGTAGCACGTGAAATAAAACACCTCAAGGATGGAAAGTCGCCAGGGTACGACAGTATAGATAGCGTTCTGTTGAAACATCTGCCTAAAAAGGGTATAAAACAATTGTTAACATTTTCAATGCCTGTCTAAGACTTACCGACTTTCCAGGACAGTGGAAGATAGCGCAGGTCATAGTGATTCCTAAACCGAATAAACCACCTAATGATATATCATTAGGTGGTTTGTTTGTTTGTTTGTTTGTTGGTTCGATATGAAGCTATAGCTACACTATAGGTAAGACTTCTACCTATTATACTAGGTAAACTTTTCGAGAAGATCATAACGAATGGGATGAAGGTACACCTGCATGACATTATTCCAAATCAGCAATTTGGGTTCCGGGAAAATCATGGAACAATTGAGCAAGTACACCGAATAGTCGACGTTATAAGTAGACTGCAGGCGTAGCACTGGAGGAAAAGAAATATTGTTCAGTAGTATTTTTGAATATAAGCCAGGCTTTTGACAAACAAAAGTAAAAAAGGCTCTCTCACTATTTTTTCCGCATTATAAAGTCCTATCTCAGCAAACGATGTTTTGAAGTAAAGCAGCATCATGAACTTTCAGATCTGTATGAGATTAAATCTGGAGTACCACAGGGAAGTATACTGGGCCCTGTTCTCTTCATAATATTTACTGCGGACGGTAGGTCACACACACACAGCAACAGACAAGACAACGTTCGCAACATATGCAGACGATACAGCTTTGCTATCCACACACACAAATCCAATAATTGCATCAGAACACCTACAACATCACATTAACAAAATAGGGGACTGGCTTAAAGCTTGGAGAATTCACGCTAATCAAAGTAAGTCAACACGCGTAACTTTCACTCTCAGGAGATACACATGTCCACCAGTTACACTTACGGCCCTGTCACGACCTTGCCGCTCTGAGCGGCGGCTTAGCGCGGGGCGGCGAGCGGTAAGATCAAATGTATGAAAACGTTCGAAGCACGCCACGAGCCGCCGCGCACAGCGATAAAGCGCGCGTTTTTTTTGGCGCGAATGGCTGCGCGGCGCGAGGCGGCGGGAACAAATGTACTGCGACCGAGTCCGACGCCACGACTCCGAGCGGCACAGACAGCGTACGCGAGGGACGAACTAGGCGGTTAAACTATTTGTTAAATATTTTGTGGCGGTAATGAATACGGAGACATTTAAAGTCGAAATTTTAAAACGGTCGCGTGTATGGATAGCAACACAACCGCTGTATAAATACAAAAATGTTAATAAAACGTTGCGAGATGTAATGAAACAATGTTTTACAGAATATAATGGTAGGTTTTAATATAAATCGCAAACATTAAAACATTGTGTAATGTACATATGTACCTATTTAGGTACAGACACAGCTACTATGAAAGTTAAAAGGTGGTTGACCTACCTACTTAACGCAATGTACGTTGTGTAGGTACCTATTCAACGCCTCATTAATTGCGAATATGCATTATTCCTTTGATATAAAATATTTGTAAAAATGAAGATCCAATGTCAACAATTTTGTAGGTATGCGGTATACCTACAAAATTGTCGACACTGGATCTTATACGTCGGCCCAAATACGTCCACATTTGCCGCTGCGTTTACCGCTACTGTAGGGTCGTGGCGTGCACGACGCTCTGCCGCGCCGCTCGCCGCTTAGACCCATCTCGTGAACAGGCCCTTAATAATGAGGAAATCCCGCCAGACGATAATGCAAAATACTTGGGCATGCATTTGGACAGAAGGTTGACATGGCAAAAACACTTTTGGACAAAGAGGAAGCAACTAGATATAAAATTACTTAATATGTACTGGCTAATTGGACGCCACTCACAAATGAGCAGACAGAGGAAGCTATTAAGTACTATGCAAAGCCATCTTGAAACCAATATGGACTTATGGCATATAACTCTGGGGTTCAGCCAGCAACAGCAATATAGAGATATTGGAAAGATTTCAAACAAAAACACTGAGGACCATCTTTAACATCACCCAATAACAGTAACAAGTTCATGTACCTTGATATAAAACTGCCAACTGTCAAACAGGAGATAGCAAAATAAAGCGACGCCTACTAGAAAAGAATATCAAAACACAAAAATGAGCTTGCTGTCAGACTGTGTGGAGACCACAGAGTACCTTGGTATATACGGTGGAGACCAAAGTCTCCAATATCGAAGACATAAGAATCTTGAATTGTGAATTCGTCAGGATGGAATATTGTTTTTCTACTTTTCTAGTCTGGATCGGATTTTTTTTAACAATCCATTCGGGATATATTTTTTAACATGCAAAATCAAATCAAATCAAAATTCTTTATTTGCATGAATGTGGTACACAGGTGTTAAATACAAAATTCAGTCCAGCACATTTGCCATCTAATTTCATGACATACAAATATTCAACTTAATAGCTAGTTATAAAATACCATTAAATACTATAATACAATTAAAATAATATAATAATACCATTTTAATATACATTATCGCATTAATAACCAAAAAATACACAGCAAATAGTCATCAGATTAAACTTAATTTATAATTTAAATATTCGGTGACAGAATAAAAGCCTTTTTCAACAAGCCATTTAAATAGCTGCCCTTTGAATTTATTAATAGGCAAATCTCGGGTACCTTGGGGCAAGTGATTGAAAATGCGCACTGCCATTGAGTAACTATTGCGACTACATATTTCAGTTCGAATTGGTGGGAGAACAAGATTATTTGGATATCGGGTATTAAAATTACAAACATTTTTCTTAAAACTAAACAAATCATTATTACTTTTGACAAAAATACAATTCTCATAAATATAAATACTCGGCAAAGTCAGTAATGAAAGCTCACAGAACAGAGGCTAACAGGTCACCCAAGGAGCTACATTGCAAATAGCTCTCAAACATTGCTTTTGAGCTATAAACGCTCTATTTATATTCACTGAGTTGCCCCAGAGCACTATGCCGTATCTAAGAGAAGATACTACAAATGCATGATAAGCCTGTAAGAGCTGTACGTTTGTTTGAAATTTTAGTGAGCCTCCATAAAGCATAAACAAACCTATTAATTTTGTTGCAAATGTTATCTATGTGTGTTTTCCAATCACATTTATCATTAATTGTAATACCAAGAGAGATTTCGTTAGTTTCTGGTAATATTTGGCCATTGTAAATCAAGTTTAAGTCAAGTTTCTTAGCACCTCTGCTATGAAACTGAACATATTTAGTTTTGTTAATATTTACACTTAAGTTGTTACTACTTAACCAAGTTATTATTTTAGACACAGTTTCATTTATCACATTATTATACGCAAATTTAGAATTTTCTGGTATCAGGATAGATATATCATCTGCATAAAGTATCGATTGGTATTCTGTTATTGAGGGTAAATCGTTTATATATAGAAGAGTAGCGGACCGACGATGGTTCCCTGGGGCACACCTACTCTATTATATCTACGCTTTGATCTGAAGGTAATTTCTTCATGATTTAAATTAAAGTTTGTAATTTCAACAAATTGTGTCCTATCAGAAAGATAGCTTTTTAGCCAGTCTTGTGCTGCAAAATACTTTTCATCCAATTATCAGATCGGTGAAGCTCACTCCTTTACGGATCTTAGACTAGATATTTATTTATTTATTTATAGACTCACGCCTGTAGCCCCGAAGGGGTAGGCAGAGATGTAAATATTACACCCACACTTCGCCATGAATTTTTAGGTCCCACGTGATAGGGGGCAGGGAGCCTATTGCCGTTACCGGGTACATCGTCAGACTCCGGGCTGCTACTGAGTATTCGGAAAAACCCAGTAACACTTTTGTCCGATAGACTAGATAGTTGTCTGTTAATGGACCTATACTTAGCTAAAACTTTCGAACGCCACCTAAAGAGTTTGATGCAAAAGTCAGTTCTTCGGCAAACGGCTCGCATTGCGAGAAAATTCCTAACCGTTGAGCCCTATACACCGGTGACTTGGACTATTCCTGTTTTCGGTGGATACAATTTTTTTTAGAATGTTATATTTAAAAATGTTAGTAGGCAGGTGTTAAGGTAGCGATGGCCTAATAGAAATACCAACAGACTGCCATGCAGAGGGTATTTGGTTTATGGGTTCAAATACTTGGCGCACTTAATTTTCGGAGTTATGTTCATATTAGTGTTAATAATCGCTTGTCCCGTGCCTCAGAGAGAACATTAGGTCGTTGATCCCGGCTGCCATGAAGATCTTTGACAGTAGTTATAGGGAGTCAGTACCTAAGAATAATACGACTCTAGTCTAAACCGTGGAATATCGCTATCCCTTCGGGTTGCGGAGATCAGACAGGCACTCGCTCTGCGGAAAAGCTAAAATTCATTCAAACCCAGCTAGGCGACTAAGCGGATATCGAGTTGCAACTGGCAACACTAGGTGGATGAAAAAAATTGATGAATCTCTCTACCAGTTTATTCCCTGAATTCCCTCATTTTCAGTGTCCGATGGGACGAACACACCCAGACCGACAGAACGAACATACACGACAGAAAAAAACAATAGGTATCACTTTTTGTTCGACCCGGGAATCGAAGCCGAGACCTCATGATCCGCACTCTCTTACACTACCGCAAGACCACAGAGGCAGAAGAATATTATTATATTATTAATTTATCGTTTACTTTCCGTTTTGAATAGGTTCAATAGTTCTTGCAGAAACGGAACCCACAAGCGATAGTTATTCAAAAGCATTGTCGCCCCGTTTTAAAGTACAAAACGACAATACTCTTTCTTGCTCCACTGACAGTGGCCATCACGATTTCTGACTGACTTCTGGCGATACTTCTAAGTGGCGGGTAAAGGTGATCACTGAGTGTAGAGGGTGTCTACCGTAGAAAATACTAAACAGCCGCCAGAATCCCTGGCGTTAGAAGTGATGACTTTCCCATCCAACGCGGTCAGCTTCGAGCTAATGGGTGGAGGACTCTACCTCGGATTTTGCTCGAATGCTTCGCGTATGAAGCGTCTATTAGAGCTACGTAGGTTGCGCATATTACCCGCTTCAAGATATTTTATTTCGATCTGAAGAAGCGACTTGTTTCTATGGTATGGTGGCACGGGCTTTTCCCGCAACTCCACGTCTTGGCGTGCATTTTGCGTATGGGTGGGAATAAGTGTTGTCACTCGAGCCACCCCAGCTCTTCGAGGAAGGCCAGCAGACCCTTGATGTGGCCTACTGTTTGTCTCAGGGTGCTGTGTCTGGTTGGTATTTCTGCCTATACTGTGACACCTCAGGACAGACGAGGAGCAGGCGAGCTGCCGTCTCGTTTGATGCCATACATCCTCTGCACAGCGGGCGGTCGGTGATACCTATAGTAAAAAAGTGCTAAAAAGGATCCGTGTCCTGTCAAGGCGGCCGTGACTTTCCTGAAATTGTTGTTTGGACAACAGCAGGACTTGTTTAACCATCTTACTGTCTGCTGCGGGAAGAGCCTCCTTGGCCTGCCTACATGTTTCAATACCAATCTAGGACTGGTTGTGCTGGGTCCTGGTTCTTTGTCTTACCAGGTTGCGACAAAAACCAGCGGGGAGGGAGATTACGGGCTCGGATCCCACCACCACTAATATGGCCTCTTTTCTGGCAAGTTCGTCAGCTGCGTCATTCCCTCTAGAGCCACTGTGGCCCTGATCCATTGCAGTGTCAAGTTGTTCAGTTTACCTACCTCTGTTAGTTTTTGCTGGTATTCGAGTGTGAGTGCCGATGTGATAATATGGCTTTGAGGGCTGAGTAGACAGCCATACTGTCTGAGATGATTCTAATGGATCGTTCCCTTACCTCATGTGCCATTATTGCTGTGGAAGCCAGGATTATGCCTAAACATTCGGCCTGGTAGACCGTTTTATAGGCTCCCAGCGGTGCTGCGATGTTGATGTTTAGGTCCTCAGAGAAAACTCCTAAACCCGTACTGTATCCGTCTTAGACCTATCTTGACGACCAGTTGGCGCCGCGGGAGTGTAAGCGACTGCTGCGCCGAAGGTTGCGGGTTCGATTCCCGCTCAAGTCAAACATTTGTGTGCATGAACATGGATGTTTGTCTTGGTCTGGGTGTTTCTATGTATAATATGTATGTATTTACAAAAAAAAGTATATATGTATGTTTATCCATTATCTAGTACCCATAGTACAAGCTTCTGCTTAGTTTGGGACTAGATGGTGTTATGTGAGTGTGGTAGAATATTATTATTATTATTATTATCTGTGAAGATCGTGAGCTCGTTGTGGTTTGCTCCTCCATGTGGATCCTCATACAGTTAGATTTTGTATTTTTTGTACATGAAGTGTTTTGGTATTCGGTCGCCGATGGCTGAGTTAGAGGAGCCTCTTCGGAGAGTTTGTTTTAGGTGTTGGTGTGCGGTGTATTGGTGTCTTTCCAGAGCTTCAGAGCTGTTAGCCGGACCGCAGACATCGTTGCTTCCTGTTGCATGAACATGTGCAATGGGGTCAGATCCAGCAACACCTAGAGTGCTGCTGTGGGTGTTGTGCTAGGCTCATGCAGCCCGTGGTAGCTAGGCATGCGAGTCTTTGAAGCCTTTAGAGCTTGTTAGAGGACGACTTTCTTGTGTATAGACTTTGCTTGCCGTTCGTAACAGATCGGCAAAGTTAAGCAATGCTGGCACAGGTCGCCACTACGATGGGTGACCGCGTGTGGCATATACATCTGAGCCCTACCGTGCTTCGGAGGGCATGTAAAAGCTGTCGGTCCCGGTTCTTGTCTCAGGATAAGAATCGTTAGGCCACGTCCGAGGCCTTCGGCCAACCTCCGACACTAGAGTTGGCCACAAACTTACACGAAAAACAACACAGAGGCCGTTGTTAAGTTGGTCCGAGGCCACCATACTACAGCGCCGTAGCTGACCATCGGACGTATTACTGTTTTATAAAGCCATACGACAATCTTGGGGGATTGTCCCCAGTGTTTGCCTATCATCTTGTTGCACTGCCAGAAAACGATGCTGATTTCATTGAGCTTATTTTCCATGTGGCTGTTCCATGACAATTTGCTGTCGAGAATGACACCCAGGTACTTGACCTCAGTGGACAGCTTAAGCTCTGTATCAAACAATCGTCGATTACAGATCATCTGCATACCCTATTGTGAAGACGTATCTCGCGTTGAGTTTCTCTGAAAGTTCATTGATGACTAAGTTCCACAACAGCGGGGAGAGGACGCCTCCGTGCAGGCAACCTTTAGTTATCAAGGCTGTCTGGTTGTCGACGTCCAGGCGTACAACCCTTTCGCTGAGCATGTTGTAGATCCACTCGATCAGCATCTGATCCACTCCATGTCTGGCTAGGGCGTTGCTTATGCTGGAGAAATTTGTCTTGTCGAAGGCGCCTTCTATACGATATAAGCATCTGTCTGGGTACCTTCATAGACATAGGTCTATGAAGGTACCCAGACAGATGCTTTTCTGTTGTATAGCAGCTTCTATCTGGTTCACGACCTGGTGTAGGGCCGATTCCATTGATTTTGCTGAGCTGTATGCATGTTGGTTGGCATGTAGGGGCAGCATCTTCAGAACCCTACTCCTTAGTTCCCTCTCACAGAGCCTTTCCAAGGCTTTGAGCATGAAGGAGGTCAGGCTTATTGGTCTGAAGGATTTTGCGTTAGTCTGTTTTGCCTGGTTTTGGTATGAAAATTTGAGTAACTTGTCTCCATCCCTTAGGTACATATCTGAGGGCCGAGTTTCTAGCGATTGTTCAGATTTCCTGTTGGTGTGACGCGTCGGAAACACTTATATAATCAACCCGTTGACCGGCGATGTCAGCGCCACCAGGGCAGATGCAAACAAGAATCCTAAATGCCCCGTTGCCGGGGCAGACCACCAGGATGGTTGGTATAACTAATGGTTTAGACTTTGGCAAGAACAGCTCACAAAAACACTACCAATGTTTGTTATTTTGTGTAGTATTAGAAGGGTTTTGTACAAATGAAAACTTTATTTAACTCGTAGGTATATTTTATAAATGAACTCATACATTATGAATGAACACAACACTTCACATATTTCACAAACTGATAGAAATCCGTTCTTTGTACATGAGTTAGTTCATTTTTATTTTAAGTCTGTTGATGAGTCATATAGTGGTGTTTTTGAGTGTGGTACATCTAATTTACACTAATATCAAAGTCTATAAGTATGCATTATCCACCTTTCTTCCACTTTTCTCCTGGGGTGTATTCAGTCATAGGTTTGCCTGAAATGCCACAAGTTCCGATACCAACCCTACCGGCCAGGTTATCAGGTGATGCAAATATACTTTTTGTTCTTACACCAGGCTTCTTAGCAGCCTTTGAGTGAAATGAAAGCCATTTATTTTTTTCACTTTCTCTTTCTTCCTCAATTTGCTTAAACCTTTGTTGTTTTTTCTGTTTCTTCTTTTTGAGGTATTCTCGGTTGTAGCCCTTGCCGTGTCTGTAATAAAGGGAGACAAAAAAGTTAAAACCTTTACATAAAGGGAACACACATTGTTTTTGTACTGCAACTTAGTTCATTAAAATGTGATAGATCTTTAATGTAAATTTATCATCCATAGATTAATTTATAGTGTAGGAGAAAGTTGTAGTATACTATACTCACTTGCTCTCATCTCCACTGTGTGGCCGTTTTAAGCCAGTGCCTATTGTCTTCACATCATCAATATTTACTACCTCTAAGGTTGTGTAGCCATCAAATTTTACTTTTAAACTATCCTCACCAACATCTTCAATGAGGGCTTCATAAAATCTGTAAAAATAATCATATTAATACATTGGTAAAATATATCTTGTCAGTAGAAATTTCAAACTGAGTTGTATAGCTAACAGTGACCCTCTTAGTGTGAATCAAAATTTGCTAAATATGGAACTCATTATAACATGTATATTAATAAACAAGCAAACTAGTCTGCAATTATTAGTCAATATTATAGTATTCAGTAAAATTACCCGTCTCATAACAACACTTTAATATTAACATCATAATTATTATGAGACATGAGAAATATTATGTACCAAATCATCTGTACACAACAATAAATGACACTATAAAAGTACGACAATTTAAAAAAATTAAGCAAATGCATATTAAGTAAATGTAAGTTTATTAAAAAATACTGCAATGAGGATGAGTATCAGGTGAACAAGTAGTTATTAAATTTTTTAAAGCACAATTTGATAGCTTGAAGAAAAAATTCAAGATCATTGTAGGGTATAGAACATCTTGGATGTTCAAAGAACTTAATGATTTTAAACAATATACTAACATAATATACCTAATGGGAATTGAAAACCTTGCTCAGCATATTTACTAATTAACCATGTTTTACATATTTCTTATTCTTACAAAATAATGTAAGTATTAAATGCCAATACTTTTATTAGGTTTATGTCCAAAACATAAGTAACGATCATAATAATATAATATTTCAACAAAATTTCTTTGACTAAACATATTATGATAATTTAGGTAATATTTCTTATATATTTTTTACAAATAAATAAATAGTAGGCATAAGTATTGTCTCAGTAAAGTATTCTGGATTGAAAGAACAAAGCATGGTATTTATTGTTGACAGAGAGATAGTGCCAAGTTAGTGATCATCATTACTTTATTGTTTCGATTGAAATGACGCAGAGTATACTCCAAGTTTTATTAATACTTTGGCAACAGAACACATCAAAAGGAGCAGAAAATACAATAGAGATAAGAATCAATATGTACTATTACTTACTGCCCATCTGCCCTCCATTTCGCCATACACCTTTCTCCAACTTGCCACCCGGCTAGGTATTTTTGTGTAGCTTCGTCGTCCTCCGCCTCCAACAGGGACGCTGTAACATCATGATCATTACTAGAACCATGAATATTAGACACTTTGGAGTCACCATCTTGAGTTTTTATAAGATCTTGTGTCAACTCAATTACTTCTTCCAAGTCAGTCTTTAATTTCAGCAACTCTTCATTTTGAGCATCTGTGAGCAGTGCCGCTTCCACCTTGAAGAGAAAATAAAACCGTAAACACTTGTATGCTAACACATCAATAATAATATCAATAGTTATAAATAATACTGAAAATGGGGTTGATTTAATTACCTGCTGTAATTGTAGTTTGTAATTTCTTAAATCATCTGCCATGTTTAGAATGAAACTAGGCTCAATATCATAAAGGAACTAGCATGGACTTAAATTTTATTAAACGCGAAAAGCAATGTGATATTACAAAAAATCAATTCGACATTTTTATTTTACTCTACTTCTCACTCTCAGCTCTACACTTTTTGATTAAAACCACAGATTACTAACTATATACTTGACCAGAACCATAGATTATACAGATATACTAAATACTAAATAGAATCTCACAGAAGAATAAGTATGTATAATATATTATATCCGATTTCTTTGTAGAATCTAGATCAGAATACCACAGACTATAGGGATACTTACTACGTTACGTATTAGAATAATTATTACAATCCTAGAATATTACAATCCTAAAATATGGAAGTAAATCCTATTATAAAATCCACAGACAACAACAATTCGATTATTTCGATTGTGTTGCCAGTTGCCACTTGTCGTTTGCCGTACTAAGCCAACGAAGCTCTACTCTGTGACGAAGGCCGTCGCCCTAGGACCAAGAGATACATCATCCTAGCCGTCGCCGCTCCGACGTAACGACCGTTCTGACGTCCTTAAACTAAAATGCCGTTAAGTGACATTTTGTAATTTTTGAGTTTCTTAGACCATATTTTTATCAGAAAAAAATAGCTCTATCGATCAGTCTGACAACAGTTTCAATAGCTCTTATGGTTATCGAGATATAAAAACATAAAATGCCGTTAAATGCACAAATCAACTATCATACCTACGCTAAAACGCCGTTACGTGACATTGCTTAGCTAAAATGCTTAGGGTTTAGGCTACATAGCCACAAATTTTATAACGTTTTATAAAATAATTCGTATTTTTTTGCCTAGCTAAATTGCCGTTAAATCATTTCCCTACGCTATAGTGTGGCAAAAGTATCTTAACGGCTTTTTAGCTTAGCTATTTTTATTATTGATGCATAAAAATCATAACTATAAAGCCACTATTTAAGAAGCCTATGCTTAAATGCCGCAACAAGCCTTTTGCCGCATTTAAGCGTTTTATTTCAAAATATTTATTTTACAATATACGATTGGAATTCTTATATAACGGCAATTATTTAATAATCTAGATAATATTTATAATATTGTTCAAGACTAAATTGCCACTATCCAACATAACTAATCTAAAATGCCGCTAAGTATTCTCGCGCGCGTATGGATTCAGCTCATTCAGCGCACGCGGTGACGGAACGCAGTGCGGGTGATTAGTTATTTCGTAACCATGGCTAATAACGTTCCCAAGTCTATACCAATTTTCTCAGAAGCGCGCTTTTTTGTTTTGTTTTACTACAGTATTTTCACCAAACAGGAATTTATGTGTGTGTGTATCTTCGCTTCGCTTTTTACTAAAGCAATGTTACTAAAGCATTAATCTTATGTACGATTTCCACTTTATACAGTATTTCAGTATAAATTAACATTACCACAGAGTGTAAAGTCACAATTCCTTCACCACTGACTGCGCGCTCCCCCTTGCGTGTTTCCTTGCGTCATTTTGCAAAACCCGTGAACGGTCCGAGACCATATTTGACAATGAAGAATAAATGTAATCATCTAAGCAAATTCAATGCAAACCACATCAGAGTTAACGGTAAGCTTCAGTGGTGAGTTACGATACATACACATACATATCGTCACGCCTTTTATCCCCGAAGGGGTAGGCAGAGGTGTATTTCTACACCCACTTTTCGCGAGATATACATTAGTCCCACGTAATAAGGGGCGAGCCTATTGCCGTACCGGGCACATTGCCAGACTCCGTGCTGCTACTGAGAATTTCGTGACAGAAAAACCCAATAACACTGCTCGACCCAGGAATCGTACCCGGGACCTCCCGATCCCACGCGCACATTTATGCCGCGAGACCAACGAGGCAGTCGTATAGGGTTTGATGTCGAGTTTTCCGTCTCTACGCAAAGATGGTAATTGCATCGTGTTATCCCTTAGTCGCCTCTTACGACACCCACGGGAAGATAGGGGGTGGTGACACTTGTATTCTATGCCGTCAACCACACGGCTAAGTTACGATTTATGAAACAATTTTAATTCTTTTAAAACAAATTAGAAAAGAAACAGCTGGAGAAATGATTAAGCGAATTACACTAACAAACACGCATTGAGTGCTGTATTAGTTTACTCAAACTTCACAATAAAGAGGAAATTTTGAATTGTGTTGTTTCTTGTGATGAAACTACTTGTGAAAAAGTACTGGTTGTTGTTTAGGGGACCAGTGCTGGTATCATGCACTTCAGCTTTTCAAGATCTGGACACCATGTTACGGTACATAGATCGATAGAGATTGTGAACAATTGCAAACTATGATGCGAAGGTTCCTGTTAAACAACAGACACCGGTCCGTCGTTATAATCATATCTTTATGTGTTAAAGTCAAGTGCTGCTTCAGAATAGCTGACATTTAGATCATGTAGGTACTTCGCTAAACACGATTGCTAAATAAGAGAGAGCTGAGGTTAGAACGTCTTCGACATCCTTCATATTTCCTAGGGCCTCGCACTTGCTCCAACAGATTATTACTTTATTGAAAATTAAAGAATTTCATGGGGAAAATTTCAGAGAAATTTCAAAGAATTAATTTATTCTCGCCCTCACGATTTCTTCAACAATTTAATCAATTAACTACCATAAACTAAGGGCAAGTGCATAAACTCTCACTTTATTCGCAAATTTAAGTTATAGGTATTTGTTTTTTAAACTGTTACTGTCCCATTGTTAGGCAAAGGTCTTCCCACACTCTTCCATAAATTTACCAACCAAAAACCTATTAAGTTCATTCTAATCATGCTGCCATCATTTTTCGGCCTACTCCAGTGTCGCCTTCAGGGTTTCATTGTGTGGCGATGTATATCCAGTTTTCGAGATGCATCCTAGAGACATTTCCCACCAGGTCCCATGTTAACTTCACCGCTTTGATGCCCATATCGATTATGCTTCTTCAAAACCAGGTATAATCGATGTGGGCTCAAAAGTGTATAACGGTGTTTTGAATTTTTCGTCAGTTTTTTTTAAAGATAACTCCCGCATTAGGAGTAAATCCTGTGTCGCGGGGGACTTTACAAACATACAACTAACGGACACAATGAACACCCAGACTTGAAACAACAATTTGTGGATCACACAAAGTGTTGTCTCGTGTGGGAATCGAACCCACAACACTCGACGCAGTGTCAAGCGGCGAGGCGTCCGCTTAAGCCACTACGCCAACCGTGCAGTATTATAAACACGCTACTTTTCATGGCAAGATGGCAAAAAATGAGCTAGGACGTTTTAAAATCAGTCTATAACATACTTGCCGTTTGCCGCGGTTTCACCCGCGTCCTGAGGGAACTACTTCGCGTACCTGAGAACCCCAAATATCTTACGGAACCCTTTTATTTCTAAAATAAAGTATAGCCTATGTTACTCGCAGATAATGTAGCTTTCTAATGGAGGAAGAATTTTTAAAATCAGTCCATTAGTTTTTGAGTTTATCCATTACAAACAAAAAAACAAACAAAAATACTAATATTTCCTCTTTATAATATTATTAGTGTAGATTTTTATTATTGCCTCTTAAATACTTTGGCTTGAATATCCATGGCATGTTAATTAATAAAAACTAAAGCATGTTGAGTTGTTAAAATTCAATGGAAAAAATATGTTCTATTCAACTTGTAACGAATTATAGACTGATGAAAAGTATATTAGTTGTTTAATTTTGACATTATTCTCGTTTATTTTATATTAGAAATTAAAAACTTTTAAGACCATACAAGTTCCGGAACTAAAGAGAAGCTGGCATTCTCGATTAATTATCCAATTAATAATAAAAAGGTCAATTCATAGTACCAAGTAATTTTAAATAACTAAAGACTGCCTTTGTAAATAATTTTATGCCTAAATTCAGCAAAGTTCCTCATAAAAAAGTGTTGTGATAGAGATGAATTTAAGAAAAAGAACACATTTAAGGGATCTTTTTAAATGCTGCCATATTGTTATGCAGTGTAAGTGTAAAAAGATTTGATAAGATATTTTAAAAATAATGATTGATTTAGGAATAAACAAAGAATTTAATTTAATTGTTTGTTTTTATTTGATTCTCTTTTAATTTTATGACGTGTATTGCATAGCTAAAATGCCATTATCGTCAAAGTTTTTGTACTTAGCGGCATTATAGCAATGTAATAAAATAGGGTGCATAGGGTTCCCACCAAGAACTTAGGGTCCCAAGCCAACCTCACCTGCAAGTGGTGCACCTGCCGATCAACGGACGAGGCTCTGGCAAAAAATTATCCCGATAAGCGGCAATGGGCTCGCCACCTATTACGTGGGATCAAAACACTGGCGAAAAGTGGGCGTTTAATATGCCTCTGCCTACCCCTTCAGGGAAATAGGCGTGAGTCTATGTATGTATGTATGTATGTAATAAAATAAAAATGTCTATAACAAAAATATTCAAGTTTACTTATCTTGATTGCCGTTAAGTGACTTAGCGGCATTGTACCGTAGTTTGAGTCTACTTGTTTAGGCAATAATGCTAACCTATATTATCTCTAGCGCTTTTAACGGCTTTTAAGATGTGTATTATACCGAATTTATTAAGAGAGGTATTATAACTGCAATATTAGGATATAACCATTGTCTTGGTCTGGGTGTTTCTATGTATAATATGTATGTATTTACAAAAAAAAAGTATATATGTATGTTTATCCATTATCTAGTACCCATAGTACAAGCTCTGCTTAGTTTGGGACTAGATGGTGTTGTGTGTATGTGGTAGAACATTATTATTATTATTATTATTAGCAAAAATGCCGTTAAGGTATGCATAACGGCATTATAGTCATGTTTTTAGGACTAGATATTTTAGAGATTACTTTGCGAAAATATAAAATAGTTATTTATTTTCTTTAATTTACGGAAACGTTTTCGAATGGCACCAGCATTGACTAAAAGACCTTTTAATGACATATCATATACATAGACATATCCGTGTGGTTGACGGCATAGAATACAAGTGTCACCACCCCCTATCTTTCCGTGGGTGTCGTAAGAGGCGACTAAGGGATAACACGATGCAAATACCATCTTTGCGTAGAGACGGAAAACTCGACATCAAACCCTATACGACTGCCTCGTTGGTCTCGCGGCATAAATGTGCGCGTGGGATTGGGAGGTCGCGGGTTCGATTCCTGGGTCGGGCAGTGTTGAGTTTTTCTGTCACGAAATTCTCAGTAGCAGCGCGGAGTCTGGAAATGTGCCCGGTACGGCAATAGGCTCGCCCCTTATTACGTGGGACTAAAGTATATCTGGCGAAAAGTGGGTGTAGAAATACACCTCTGCCTACCCCTTCGGGGATAAAAGGCGTGACGATATGTATGTATATGTGACTTGAAGTTAGGAAGTAGCACCCATTTGAAATTATTTAACCGTTTTTCGCGCGTATCTCAAAATGTGGTTTTGGTACTTAACGGCATTATAGAGAACGGCAGCGTTGTACTGCCTTGGTTGCCGCGCGTTCGCTCGCCATAGTCGCCAGTCGCCATGCCATGGAAGCAGTTATAATATATTAGTCTATGAAGGAAGCCCAACGGCAACGACCGTTCGGTGGCGTGTTCTGACGATCGGAAGCGTACCTGCAACATCATAGGATTTTTCTATGCTACCTTAATACCAGGGCCGAACCGTCCCTATGTGCAATGTGCGCGGCGCACACAGGCGCCAGGGTGACAGGGGCGCCGTGCGCCGAGAAATGCGTTTATTATAACAGTTATTTTCGAAAAAGGATGCCAAAAAAGGCGCTTCACAGATTTCGCACACGGCGCAGTAGCGTAGGAAGAGGCGGCGGCGACATCGTGAGTTAGCCCGGAATTGTCCGGGAATCCGCCAGCTTCCCAGGCTAGTGCACAGGCGCTTCATAGATTTCGCACACAGGCGCTGGATTGGGTCGGCACGGCCCTGCTTAATACATACACAAAAACACTACGATCGTTGGCTCCTGATGCCGGCTCGTAGTTAAAATTTGATTATGAGGTACAGTGAAATAATTTTATTGTAAACTAGAGGACGCCAGCAGCTACGCCTGCAATTTTTTTTTAATTTACCCGATTAGGCTGATCCCGTGGGAATTTCGGGAAATCCCTTCTTAGTGCACCCCTACGGTCCCCAAGGAACATACATGCCAAATTTCAGCTTCCTGCGCCCAATGGTTTCGACTGTAGCGTGTCTGTCAGTCAGTCAGTAACGCAAGGATTTTATATATTAAGATAGCTCATTAGATTTACCTAATTAGTTGTAATTGATTCATTTAAAATTAGTTATTCAATTTAATATTGAAAGTCATATTGTGACTTATAAGTAGAAAATAATATTGTTTATTTGACAAGTATAGCAGAATGTGTTCTCGAATAGTTTTGGACCGGAAATATATAAAAAAAGAAAACAGTAGGTACCTAGATGCCGGCAGGCTTATGATCTGTCTTTGTGGGTGCCCACAACCCTATGTTCAGCAGTGGATGTCTATAGGCTGTTAATTATGGTGATGATGAATCCCAGATTATATATAATATATATTTTACCACATACACACAACACCTTAGTCCCAAACTAAGCTTGTACTATGGGCGGATAAACATACATATAGGGTAAACTATAGTATTGGCACCCCCCCAATGTTTGGCACTCTGCTGAATTATCCTGAATATTAGGAAAATCTTATATTATTATGTCACAGAAATACATTCATAAGCAGGATTAACCTATTTCTTATACACAGAACAAATATTTAAATCTTAACTATGAACCATTTTTCTTTAACAACTGTTTTAAAAAATGTTAGGAAAATTGCCTAAAAAAATAATGAAATGTTTAGGTTAGGTAGTTACTTTCCGAAGCGAAAAAAAATATTTTTAATTAATTTTACACATAAGTGCATATTTGTTTGTATCTGTTATCTTCATTAAAGCTTAATAAAGGTTAGTTTTGCGCTATTAAATACTTAGATGGATCGTCTTTTCCGATGGTGCCAATGACTATACTTAAAAATTGTTCAACAACATAGTCATTGGCACATTTTAGAATCATAATTTTTTCAGTTTTTTTTGTTTTCCGTCAAATTCGCATACAAACAACTTAATTAGATTGTATATTTCTTCGCATTTTACACCCAACGTATGGTACGGTCGTACAGAGATGGCAACCTTTCTCTACAAAGTACCTCTACTCAGAAATCAGAACAGATATCGCTTAAAACAAAGAACTTAAAATAGACAAAAATATTACGAACAAAATGCTTGTGAGAAACTGAAACAGGGCTCATTTGCTACAATGTACCTATCTAAGAGACAAGATGAGCTACATTAGAAAATACGCCGAAAGAAAGATATATATACGTAGGTAGAACGTGGTAAATGAACAAAACTTCTTTCAAATATAGACTTATTGTTAGAAATATTAGTAGGTTACATAAACATTCATAAATATATATTTTGATTACATAGAATACATGTATAAAGATCCGGATATCAAGTCTTAAGACTGTCTGGGTATCACGGCCTTAGGCCAACAGTGCCAATGATTCTACCTTTTTGGTACTGCCAATAACTAACTATACCAGGGTGCCAATGATTATACTTTTCTTAAGAAATAAGTTTGAGCACATTTTTATGCTAATAAAACGGCTTTATTAAATACGATGTTTTATTTTTATTAATGCCCATGTAAACACAATTCCGACAAAACCATAGTAGAAAATATTATTGAATTTGTATTTTCTTGAGAATTTGTTACTTAGTAGTAGAAACCGGCTTAGGGTGCCAATCATTATACTGTTTACCCTATATACTTTTTATGTAAATACTTACATATTATACCTACATAGAAAGTTAGAAACACCCAGACCAAGACAAACATCCATGTTCATGCACACAAATGTTTGACTTGAGCGGGAATCGAACCCGCGAGGCCGCGACCTTCGACGTAGCAGCTGCTTAGGTAAGTATACCTACTCCGCTGCGCCAACCGGTCGTCAGAGAGATAAGGAGTGACTTGACAATGGCGGTGGCAAGAAAATAGACGTCGTAAGATATGAATTGATTAAAGTGTGATTTTTATTCCACACAATAAGTAGGTATATAGTGTATTTATGAATAGTTATGTATTTTGGGGCCGATGATGGGCCGATGATGATGTATCTTGGAATTGGCTTTTTGAGCTAGGGCACCTAGCTCAAAAATGGTTAGCCCCTCTTATGAAGCCCACACGTTGTGGCAGTTGTCTTGGCTGTCACTATCTGATTGCCAGCTCACGCCAGCAAGCACAGATACTATATTTCAGAGAGCGATCGTTGGCTTTCGTAGGCCTGTCCACACCGGGCCAACAAGCCCCATTCGTTGACCTTTGATGACCCGGTGTGTACGCGGCGCCACGAGCATGTACCTACAGTAAATTAATTGTCAGGAAATAAATAGTAGAGGAGACGTGGAACATCGACCTTCACCGATCTGATAACCAGATGAGACCTATTTTTTATGTAATATAATTTATAAACAAGTATGCCTATAATAACTTGCCTATCAAAAAGTGCTCATAGCTATTTTAAAATTTAAGTTAATTGTAATCAACCGCAAATATAACTTTGTCATTTATACAAACACTATGGAAAACAAAGTTATATTTGGTGATGAAAAAGCGATCGTGATATTTGGTTAAGTGAAGATAAAGGGTATGTTATGTGGATACCTGAACTACGGGACCTACGGGACTCTTACGGGACTCGCACTTAATCTAATTGTTTGATCTTTAATGCTATATTGCTTCCGTGTTCTTTATTAATTACTAGCATCAGCCTTAACACTTAACATACCCTTTATCTTCACATTCTTCACCTATCCAAAAATCACTATCACTTTTTCATTTACCAAAAATAACTTTGTTTTCCATAGTGTTTGTATAAACGACAAAGTTATATTTGCGGTTGATTACAATTAACTTAAATTTTAAAATAGCTATGAGCACTTTTTGATAGGCAAGTTATTATAGGCACACTTGTTTATAAATTATATTACATAAAAAATACGTCTCATCTGGTTATCAGATCGGTGAAGGTCGATGTTCCACGTCTCCTCTACTAAAAGTTGAACACAGTCTGAGTAATACTCAAAGTGGTCTCTGTGGGTGGAGTAATGTTAAAAACCGGTCTTCCACAGTGTCACAGGTAGGTACATGTTAGCGCGCCTTTCAAATAATAGTTTCAGCTATTTACTCTATAAATTTAAACCTACTTACCTGAATAAGTTATATAAAAATACACTATGCAAAACAATGAGCGAACGCTCATATAAAAAACCGGCCAAGTGCATGTCGGGCCACGGGCAATGTAGAGTTCCGTAGTTGCCCATAATGGCCATTATTGATAATAACTTCTGTTTCACATGGAACTAAAAACACAAACACAGAAATAGGTATTTATAAGTTAACCGACGATTACTCGTAAACTAGTGATGTCTACTTAGCCTTGATAGTTTTCCTTTTAAATTCGTTATATGTACTACATTTGTGATTTTTTTCACCTCTTACAAATTAATAGTTTAGCCGGCACAGGGCGAGGGGGGGACACTGGAGTCTAACATTTATTTCACTTCAAAGCTTGATATTTGACAAACCAATCACTTGATCGAAAAATGATTTGAGCAAACAAATAATATTTTTTTAAAACCTATCCAATGATACCCCACACAATGGGGTACTCAACCAAAAAAAAATTCAACCCCACTATATAATTATGTAGGGGAGATACCGTTAAAAAAAATATTTTCTTAAATTTTATTCTGTTGCAATATCGTATGTCTATATTCATGTCAAATATCAGCTTTCTAGTACCAGGCGTCTTTGAGCTAGGCTGCGGACGGACAGACGGACGGACATGACGAAACTATAAGGGTTCCTTGTGGACTACGGAACCCTAAAATTGAAGGAAAACTAATTATGGTAAAGCAGTTTTATAATGTTAGGTCTTTACCTATGAAATTGCCGTTTTTTCGTGAAATAAATTAAGCGTATTTTCTTCTAATTTTACTTCTATTAACCAAAGTAATCACTCATGCAATCAATGCAACTTTGCCAACGCATTGGTAGCTTATTGATACCCTTCTTGATGAAATCAGCTGGACGGGAGGCAAAAAATTCTTCAAAGGCATTTTGTACTGCCTCTCGGGTATTGAACTTTTTCCCGCCAAGAAATTATCCAAATTCTGGAAAAAGTAGAAGTCTGTAGGCGCAAGGTCTGGTGAGTACGGCTGATGACGGTGAACTTCCAACCCCAGCTCTTGTAGCTTGGAGACCATCTGCTATGCAGTATGAGGTCGTGCGTTGTCGTGCAGGAGCAGGAGCCGAACGATTGACCAAAGCTGGTTGGAGACGTGCGAGCTTCTCCATCATTGTGTTTAGTTCTTCACAGTACACATCCGCAGTAATGCTCGTCCCGTTTGGTAAGAAGCTGTGATGAATTACCTACACCGGCGTTAGACCACCAAACAGTGACCATCACTTTTCTAGGGTTAAGTTTTCGTTTAGGGCATTGTTTGGGTGCTGAACCAGGGTCCAACCAACTTAGTGAGCGCTTACGATTGTCGAACAGGATTCCTTCATTTGTATGCCTATTGAGCAATGCAAGGCAAGTCTCGACGCGTAGGTACTTCGCGCTGGCGATCATTGAGTTCGTTTGGCCATTTACCATTTGTCAAGCTTATTTACCTTGGCAATTTGACGCAAATGGACCAATATTCCCAACCAGCAAAAACTAGGCTTACAACAATCTCAAGACTACTGTTTTTTGCTCTTACATCACTCCTATATAAATATATAAGCCTGGATTTGGGCACCAATTATAAGCATATTTAGTTTAATATCGTTCTAATATCAGTCTAATTGAATGCTGTTTGCACTTACTGAAATCTAGCCAAAATTAATTTAAGCCGACTTAGGCTAATATTGGTCTAAGATTAGAATATTTTAAGGCGCTGTTATACCTCAGAAGCCGTGAAACACCTCATTTTTCGTCGCGCATCTAGCCATAACGGTACATATTACAAACTAGCAAAAATTAGAGCTTAAAGTCAAAAGTCTGAACAAAAGACTTTTGAAAGAATTTTTCATGTACGTAAAATAGAATCATGGTAAAAAAATCACAAAATCGAGGCAGAAAATAATCTTTCGTCTCACTGTTTGCAATATTTTGATCGTAAGCTGTCATATTTTTTTTGATAATATTGTAGGAAATCTAATGAACTAAAGAATTACCCTATTTATTTTCATATTATACGTGTATATTTCGTAAAATTAAATAAAATCTGCCAAACGTCTATGATTTTGACGCTCGGTAGATCCCATCAATATCAAACGCTTCAGCAATTTAAACCTTATTAGCATAAGCGGTGTACTGAGTGTCAGTTGCTAGTTTACGCCCCGCCCAGACCTCATCATTCGGCTATGAGCCCTGTGAGAGATAGGTCATGTCGCTTGCGTCTCCGCTGCACGAAATTTTACGTAAACCTGTTTGTTATTATAATACGCCGATTTGAGTTCGTAATTTTATGTTTTATGTTATAGACTGAATACTTTGAATTAAATAGGCTTTTCATGTAACTATGGGCACATATAATTAGGACCTAAGTTTATACTCTTGTTGCGTTTAATGTGTTATTGTTTCTGTGCTTATAAATATATAATTAGAAGAATAAAATATGGACAATTACAGACATGAAGTTCTACGAAGGATTTGTACAAGAAAGCGTCGTAATAAAATAGAAATTCATCCATGGCCAAGTGATTATGAAATATGTAACATTTTTACACAAATTATTTTCATAAGAGTCTTTTATGACTAACTGTGTAACTTATATATTATCGATTATGCATAATATAATTATAAAAATTATTCTCACAATACATAGCTGCCACAGTTTTCAATTTTTGAAAGAGTAATAACATAAAATCGAATCATTTTATGTACCTATATTTCAAATTCATTAGCTTGTCAGAGCGCCTGGAGCGCTAAGATGCCGCCACGGCGAACAATAATGATGACAGCGCTAATATGGCGCTCCGCAATCCGCACACAAGCGGTAACGAATGTTGTATTATTGTGTTTTGAACATAAACCTTTTTAGGTACATCGGGTAAAAATTTGATTATTCATAAACTATTAGGTATGTCTAATTCAAAAATTTCTTTCTAAGAATTTTTTTTATTTTTAAGAAGTTTTTTCTTTAAGTAAGAAGGTAACTTCTCTGTTTGCTATAACACAAGATATAGTATTTTTTTAATAATAAAGTACCTAACCAATTATCATTATTGTAATTACAGTCAGTGGTTAAAGATAACAGTTCTGCAACGTCTTACACACATTTGACTTCAGTCATTCCTAACACGATCTGTTCAAGAGCTAGCCAAGAAATGCCAAACAATTTTTTTTTTACAAATTTGACTCAAATTCCGTAGTGATAAGCAAAAATTACAAGAGGGATATTAGTGACTGGTTTGAATTGCGTAAGAATATGTTGACAGATTGAAATTTTTGTATAGTGGTAAAAAGAAGAGATAACAGCAGTAAAGCCAAATTAGTAAAAAATATTTTGTACAAATAAAATATTTGCAATGTAAAATCAGTTGCGCGTGGAATCTAAAATGAACAACTGGCTTTGCAACAACTGGCGAAGCAAGAAAATGTAACAATCGAGCCTTGTGGATTATTCGATTATTGGTGCCATGCCAGATGGATTAATAGGTCCAAACACGATTGTGGAAATTTAATGTTCTAAAGTTGCCTATAAGAATGGCCTGGAGTATAGTATAAGAGCAAATAAAATACAAATATGGAAACATGATAAAAAAGTGAACTGACTAGTCTAAACAAATATTGTAATTGTTATTACCAAATTCAGGGGCAACGCCACGTTACACACAAACAAAAGTGTTTATTTGCTGTGTGGAGTGGCGAAAGTATACCACTAAAAATAGAAATTATAGAAAGAAATTATGTTTTCTGGGAGAAGCTTGTGGCGTTTTATATGAATTGGCAGTTGTCTGAAATTGTTGATTCTCGTCAAGCTCAAGGGATGGCATTGCGAGATCCCGGAGAGGAAAATGTTTCATCAGTGCTTGAAATTTCTACAATACCAAGCCGTAAAAGGAAAGTAAATGAAACTGTGCCTCGTGAACTACAGCAAATAATGAGTATTGAAGCCTTATCACCTCACACACTGCCTTTAACATTCGACGAGAATAAAGAAAACCTGCCGGGTTGTAGCAGACAGCTAACTTTTGATGAGCTGTAAACTCTGTATTTCGTTAATAAATTATAAATGAACATAAATAAATATCTTTTAATATTTATTTTCTTTGAAACAACACATATTTGAAGCGAAAGAAATTTTTTATATTTTCCATACAAACATATATGACGAGAGCTAACGAAAAAGCAGTAACTCAAATTCTAATTCTATAATTTTCTAAGCGACATAGCAGTATTTCATGAATAAGGTATATCCACATATATTTTTGATGCTATTTTGAAAAATAATAATGGGTTGGGTTTCGAAACGAGTCGCCTGAATTTGAGGGTATTGGTAGTGTAGGGGGCTTAAGGTAGTTCGTTTTAATCCCCTAAAAGTAATTTTGGCTGCCGGAGTTGCGTCTAAATATTTTTAAACAATTTATAAATATTTCGGCGATTATGCAAAACGGAACATTTTTAAAAATGTAATTTTTAGGTTTTATGTGAAAAACGTGAAACGAAACGCAAAACTGCCATCTTGGAATGATCATATTGACAGCTAATGTCAAATTTGTGCGTCATTGCTTTCGAGTGCCTTGGGTTAGGTGCGACTTTAATAAGTAAATAAATAGGTTATGTTAGGTTCTCTTTTGACCCTTAATCCGAAAATAGGAGCCCTTCGCAGGGCTCCGACAACCTTAGTTTATTAAACTAGTGTGATGAATGTGGAAGTTGGCAGTGCCATACACACCGATGTTTGGAGATTTTTTTTTTTTTCAGAGGAAACCAAGTATTTCCGGCAATTGAAAATGGTGAGGGGGGTTTCAAGACCTCCCCTGCTCCCTTTCCAATCACTCACAACCCCTAAAAACGGCGACGTATTTCGAAACCTTTGCCATAATAATTATACCTATAATAACAATAAACATCCATAAATAAATAAAAGAAATCAACTTTTACTAAACTTCAATTATCTCGTAACTCGCTTTAGTTGAGATACGGCTTTTGCGCTTAGTAGAGCAGTATTGTGTTTTTTAGGGTACCGTAGCCAAAAATTGTAAAAACGGAACCCTTATAGATTCGCAATGTCTGTCTGTCTGTCCACCCGTATGTCACAGCCAATTTATTGCAAAGCAGATTTGAAAACTGGCAGGAATTAGATGTAGGTATTCTATGAACTGCTTCACTATTTTTATACAAAAACAAAACAAACATAATAATGGCCTCTCCATACATGGAACTGACTTAATTATTTTTATCATCTTACGGCACGTAGGTATTTACCTACTTTCGTCAACATTTAATACCTATAACGTCTAATGTAAACCAGTTTTGCTCATGGCTGCACTGAGAACAAAAATTGCGCTATGCCTATATTGTACAAACAGATTGATGTATGTAATATAAATTTTAATATCAGTATCTCAATTCAATATGCTAAAACGTTTTGCTTGCGATTTTGAAATATTGGAATACGGATGTCGCCAGAATACGGTCGCACGCGACGAGAATGAAGGGGGGCGCCCCGCAGTAGACGGAGCTAAGCTCCCTTCACCTCCCCTGCTTCACCCCCTCATTTACCAAAACAGTCGCTTAGGACAGCGCCTTAAGGATTTACGTCAGATCCAACTTAAAAGTTCGTGTGTTGGTTTGAAATTAATAAATAAATTAAGTAAACAATTTAAAGTTGCGTAAAGTTAATGTTTATAATAAAGTGCCGTTACTATCAAGTGCGTGTATTTAAGTTTTACGGCATGGAATCGTATTAGAATTTATTATTTACTGTTAATTAGACCTCGTTTTACGTTTCAAAATTCATGCGCGTTGTTAAATAAGTATTTCATGTTCTAGTTTAATCATTTTAATTGTTTAGGTATTTGTATGTGTCGCCATTAGTAGATATAGTTGCATTTTACAAGCGCACTATTAGACTAATGTAAGATTGTTTACTCTAATTTTAACATTCGGTATAGATAGGTACTAAAGATAACTCCATATTGGAATAAATTAGCGTTTCTCGCAATTTTACAGAAAACCTTAAATCAACAGAGTAATAAAAAGGACCTTAATCTTAAGGCTATACGGACACGAAGTCGGCGCGCGCGGATTTTGTCATCCGTTATCTTAATATATAAAATCCTTGCGTTACTGACTGACTGACAGACACGCTACAGCCGAAGCTATTGGGCGCAGGAAGCTGAAATTTGGCATGTATGTTCCTTGGAGACCGTAGGGGTGCACTAAGAAGGGATTTCCCGAAATTCCCACGGGATCGGCCAAAACGGGAAAATTAAAAAAAATGCAGGCGTAGCTGCTGGCGTCCTCTAGTAACTAATAAATTTAAAATAAAATATTGCCAGCATAATTACTCTTAAAACTATAAAATTAGTTATTCCCCAAAATCGATCTAAGATCAAACGCTCTATTATGGGTCTTGTCTTTTGTATTGTACTTAAGTAGGTATGTTGATCCAAAATTACTCTAATATCATACTTATCAATGCTATTACTAAACTATTATTACATCTTATATTAGTTTCAAATAAGATCAGAAATGCACGTATTGACAGTGCTCTTATGCTATGCTAATATTAGTCTGTCATCTTAAAATAGCATTTAGCAAGTCTAGTATAAAATCAAACAAGCTAAGAAAATACCCATATAAGAGCAAGCTTTTCTCAAGTGCGACTAATCTTAGAAAATGGTCTTATAAATAAATATACATATTTGAGACTTGGTTATAAGACTGAGCGTTCTTGAGACCATACCGACTTGTCTAAAAGTAATATAGGATCGATGGTATGTTCTAAAACAAATATAAGAGCGCATTAAGCCTACCACTCTTAAAAAGTGCGAGTTCTGAGACTGTTTTGCTGGTTGGGTTGTTTTGATGCTAACATCGAAAGCGGCTGTTAATTCAGCCATAGATTATCATATATATAGAGATAGAGTATCATATCAGCTTCCACGATCGCCTTTAATTCGTCATTGTTGACCAAAGTTTTTGGACCACCACGGGGTTCATTTTTCAGGTCAAACTTTCCAGAACGGAAGCGGGCAAAAAATAACGGGTGGTGCGTTCGTTTGTGGTGTTCGCTCCGTAAACGTCGTTGATGTTGTGTGCCGTTTTGCTGCCACGACGGTACTCATGCTCCATAATTATTCGAATTTTTAACGTATCCATGATCACGAAAAATGTTCGAATGCGATGAAAACGTAACACTTACCATTAAAAAAATGACGATTTTAGAAAAAAGAAATCCATGATTTTTTTATTAATTTAATTTGAAGTTAGAAATTCTTCTTTCTCTTAGCGTTATCCCAGTTTCAATCTGGAGTCCGCTTACTAGTCTAACCGGATTTGGCTGATTATTAGCTTTTCCACGAAGCGACTGCCTGTCTGACCTCCGCAACCCGACGGGATAGCGATATTCCATGGTTCAGACTAGTTTCAGTTTAATTAGAAGGTACTGACGCCCTGTAACGACTGTCAAAGATCTTCATGACAACCGGGACCGACGGCTTAACGTGCTCTCCGAGGCACGGGACAAGCGATAATTAACAATTCAATACGCACATAACTCCGAAAAGTCATTGGTGCGCGCCGTGGATTCGAACCCGATACTCTCTGCATGGCAGTCTGTTGGTATATCCACTCGGCTATCGCTGCCTTTTGAAATTAGAAATATGAGCAAAAAAATATTTTGATTTGAAATAGCCAATACGGCAGAACGGCAATTTCATAGGTAAAGACCTCTTCCCCCCCCGTGGGATCTCCACCTTGTCGTGGTTGGGGGGCTCAGTAGCCGTGGTTAGGTCACCCACGGTGAAGCTAAGCGAGATCCCGGGATTGGACGCTCCGCGTGGGCTTGGCGGAGGCCTGCGCAGGATGTGTCCAAAGGTGCGGATGCGAGGGACAGTTCTTCTGTCCCTCGCAGTAGGGCGCGGCCGCGGGAGTTGAGGCGTGTCGGTGTTGCGTTGCCGCGCGCCCTATCTCCCGCGACTAAATGGGGGCGCACCATATCGTTGCGTCGCGGTGGGGCCGCAGAGGAAGAGCGGGTGTTGCGTTGCCTTCCTCCCTATCCTCTGCGGCCGCTGGGTGTTTTGGCGGCGGAGCCCAACACCTTCATCCGCCGTCAAGGGGGTTTTGTTCGGGGCCCGCCTGACCATTTGGCGGGCCAATACCCGTCGGAGGGTAACGAGGAATGCTTCGGCGATACCCGACCCTCCGACACACGGGTACATGAGGAACACGGGTTGGTTTTTAGTCAGTAAGAGTCTGACAGTCCCCTTCGCCTTTCCCCCAGGGCGGATGGACGCCATGAGGATTTTCCCACCCGACACCAAAAAGAAAAATGCATGTTCTCAATTGAGAAGTCATTGGATATGCAGGATGAATAGAGTTGAGAGAGCACCGAGCTTGGTGCGAAGCAGTATTGCAGTATATTAATATATTTCATTTCAGAGCAGCTGGCATCTACGGCGACTGTGATACTCCGAACTTCCAGGAAGCTAGCAACCCATTTGCAGTTGTGTTCCTTGAGGACTTCACAGAACCTTGCCAGAAGTGGCCTACGGCAGACCCTATCGAAAGCCTTGGCTAAATCGCGGCTAACAACGAGAGTTTCGCCTCCGCTCTCCAAAGTCTCTGCCCAACAGTGCGTAAGATACATAAGAAAACTACCAGCTGAGCGACCATGGTGAAAGGTGAGGATGCGTAAGTACATAAGCAGTCATATATTTGTTATTCTCTCCATGACCTTGGAAAGCCGAGTCGTTACTGCAATGGGCCTGTATTTAGACGGGTCTGAGCGGTCCACCCTTATAAGATCACGTGAGCATGGGTTACTTTCCATTCCGTACGAAAGACTGGTGCATTAGAATCGGAATCAGATCAAGAGCGCACGTCTTCAGCGCTACAGGCTTGTCCACAGTGGCGGGGGACAGATCTAGCAGAATTTACCTCACGCAGCCTTGACAAACGACCAGAGGAACGCCTCCCAGTGGAATATATTCCAAATCACTCACCAATATCTACTGTTCACTTACAATATCGGCAATGTGTTCCGCTTGGCTATAGCAATAGCCTTTTTCTTGTATCTGGAAGGGCCACTCAATTCCTCGTATTGTCCCAGGCCAGATAAGCTGACTGCTTTTGTTGTGCAGCCTCTTTACAATGGACCCGTCAGGGTATATGGTGTTCTGTGATAATGGATGACTGCAGTCTGCACCCACAGGTATGGGGCACTGGGGATGAATAATAATAATATTCCATCTCCATGAGCACCACTTCTGTAACACAGTCAGCACTAGAGTTTTGATCGTCTGAGGAGAAGCAGGGTCGTTTCCATGGGAAGGACTAGAAGAACTCCATCCCAACCTGCTAACTTCTATCGCGAGACCGGCGTCCATTTGCTTCTCAAAAGCGCGACTGGGAAGGCCGCGCTATCTTTAGGTGGTGGACATCGATATATTATATATCGATGGTGGTGGAGGACGGCGTCAATTTGCTGTGTAAACCTTGACATTCAGAAATTCATTTTGATAGTGGCTAAGGAATCCGCTATAATACAAATGCGTTCATGTTTTTTACATGTACTTATGTACATGCGGGGTGTAGGTAAACTTTAAACACGACAGTGAGGTTCCTACAACCATCTTTTCTCAAAGTCATTTGGTTGAAAGATAGACTATAAAGCAGTAAGGTGAGAGTCGTCCTTCCCCTCTTAGTTTAAAAATAACAGGGTGAAAATCTAAAAACAATACGCTATAGATGGTAATGCAAGCTTGCACTCTTGACATAGTGAGCGACCACATATTTTCTGATCCTTAGGCCATCAGTGTCATCACTAGCATGTCTGGTAAAAAGACTTCATCTTACGACCATTCGTGATATCAGAAGCATGCCGTAGCTTTTGTCCCGGGCATAGGTATTATATTTGTCGGCAACTTCAAGCTCCCTACTCGAATAGAGCATTACGTTAAGACATGATTTGTGTCTTGTTCCTGTTTATCGTAAGACTTGTTGGGAGACTACAAAAGCTTTAAACCTTAACGCATATTAGGTATACATACATACATAGACTCACGCCTGTTTCCCGGAGGGGTAGGCAGAGACCATGGAACGCCATTTGCAACGATCCTGACATATCTCTCTTGCTTTAGTCACTCCGATCAAATTTCTCATGCATGCTCTTCGGTTAAGGGTACTTCTAACCTGTCCTTTTCTCAGGATGTCTCCAATCTGGTCAGAGAACGTCCGTCTTGGTCTTCCCCTTCCTCCTGTCCCATTCACACTTGACTTGTATAACTTGGTTGGTCAGTCTTTCCTCATTCATCCTCTCCATGTGTCCAAACCAACGCATATAATATTGTATAGCAAAATAAGCCCAGATAACAATGCAAACTTGCCAAACTTGCAGCAAGTTTAAATCAAACTTGCTAGTTTCACTGTGACAAACTTGCATGAAGTTGGTTTTTCAAAGGATTTGGATGACGACGAGCACAGGTTGGTGGTCGGTCGACCTCCTGGATACAGCAGAAGGTGCTCGACGACCAGCTGTTGTCGGACCACCAACCTGTGCAACCTTTGCAAAAGCAAACTTCATGCAAGTTTGATGCAAGTTTGTCACAGTGAAACTAGCAAGTTTGATTTAAACTTGCTGCAAGTTTGTTGCTATCTGGGGAACTACTATCGACAAATAAATAGCAGATAGCTGGGAAATGTTAATGTCTAGGAGCACTTTCCTAGATGCTGACCAGCGTCTCCTGGGTACGCCCATGTGTTTTATTCTGGTTCAATCGACGTCACGAAAAATAAGAAGTGTGATAATATAAAAATAATTTATTAAATATAAATGTCAAATTATTTTTTACAAACATAATAATTGTGAAATATAAAAAATATTAAAATTAAGATTAGTCTCTTACACTATGTCCTATAACTTACATAAATATTGCATATAATTATGATATAAACTACTTATATAAATATTTTTATTTACATTTCGTTAAAATCAGTCAAAGCTATAAATATGTCTTAGTCATCAATTTAGAAAAGTTGATTAATTTCAAGTAACTCTTAATGGTCAAATGGTGAAACCCAATTAATTTTGTTTTATGAAATATATTTGTTTTTGTGCTAGTATTTGAATTACTTATTGTAAGTTTGATGTGCACAACACAACGACAACCCAGCCTACTAGACGGCAGACGTAAGGCGAACACTTTCTGACAACACGTTAGACTTATACGTCTTACATTAGACCAATCCCAACACTAGTTATTAATTGGACCGAGTTGTGCCAAAATGATCCAACCCACATATTTATCGAAATTGAGTTATCTATACTAATCAATCTAAAATGAGCCTTATTTTCATCTGGCAAAGACTCAATTTATTATCTGTTTCCTAGGAAAAGATATACTGAAAGTATACCACTCCACATCTATGGGACTTTAGAAAAATAAATTGCGGAAATGATTCATGTCATTTGGAACAAAATGTTTCTGGTAAATTAATACAAATCGGTTTTGCCACAATGATCCAGGTACACTTGAATCGTTGTTGCAATACTGTTTTTTAATAATTTACTAAAAAATTTTTGTTCCAAATGGCTTGAATCATTGCTGCAAATTAGAAATTGAAATTAATTGCGGTTTACGCTACTTGAAACGTTTGTGCTAATAACAATAACTTCAGAAATGTTCTTTGTAATTTGAAATGTGTAGGCTTTCAAAAACATCAAAATATGAGGAATTTCAATTTGAATTTGAATTTCTATGAGGCTTGAAGTTTGAACGATACATACATACACAGACTCACGTCTGTTTCCCGGAGGGGTAGGCAGATACCGCAGAACGCCATTTGTTACGATCCTGACATATCTCTCTTGCTTCATTCACTCCCATCAAATTTCTCATGCATGCTCTTCGGTTAAGGATACTTCTTACCTGTCCTTTTTTTAGAATGTCTCCAATCTGGTCAGAGAACGTCCGTCTAGGTCTTCCCCTTCCTCCTGTCCCATTCACACTTGCCTTATATAACTTCTTGGTCAGTCTTTCGACATCCATCCTCTCCCTGTATCCAAACCATCTTAGCATACCTTTCTCAATCAATCTTATCACACAATTCTTTACTCTATCGTTCAAAGACACTCCACACATACTTCTCAGTGCTCTCATTTCTACAGTATTTATTCTACTTTCAAGTCTCTTCAACATTCACTACCATACTTAAGGGTGCTTACCCTTAAGTATGGTAGTGAATGAAAAGAACTAACAACCCTCTATGCACAGCCAAACGTACCTTTTGGACACGTTTTTGCTGTTCATAAATGCCTTTAGAGCTCCATTCACTCTATTACCTGCAGTAACTCATCTTTCAATATCTTCTTCATTCTTACCATATCTTGTAAACAACGTACCTAAACAAACTCCACTCGTTGTCGATCGATTGTAACATTACAAGCCGTAACACATTCCTCGTTTTCAAAAAGCATAACTTTCGTCTTGCTCACATTCACTTTCATTCCTCCCTAAAGCACCTTGTATGATTGATACCATCTCCTGCAACTCCTCCGCTGCAGACGCAAGTATTACCTGATCATCAGCATAAAGGAGGCATTAGCAAGTAAGTAACTCAATCATCCTTAATCCACAGTCACTATGTTTCAAATCTTGCAAACAACTGTCCATGAAGAGGCTGAACAGCCACGGCGACGCTACACATCCCTGTCTAACATCTGTCTCGATAGTAAATCAATCAGTGTACGACCCATTTGTCCTCACACCAGCTCTAGAATCTTCATAAAGGGATTTTAGAGCTGCTGCTGTTCACCCCATACTTCGACAGAACCGACCACATTTCATTCCTCACCACTTTATCGTAAGCCTTTTCCAAATCCACGAATGCACAATAGACCTTTTGACCTTTGGCCAAGAATTTCTCGGCTATGCACCGCAAGGAAAATTCTTGATCCGTGCACCCCATACCCTTTCGGAATCACGCTTGTACTTCCCATATTTTCTTGTCGGTTACTTCCATAACTCTTTCAATCAGTACCTTCGCATACAATTTGCCAACAATGCTGAGAAGGCTAATGCCTCTCTAGTTCTTGCAGTCTTGTTGCGAGCGTTTTCCTTTATAAAGAGGCACAACCACTGCTGTGGCCCAGTCGTCAGCTACACGGCCGGTGCTCCAGCTCAAGTTAAATAAGCGCTGCAGCTGACCAACTATGATGCCCTGTCCAACCTTCAGCATTTTAACTGTAATCCCATCATATTCTGCAGCCCTACTTCATACTTCCCAGCGCCTTCACAATCTCATCCACCCCAATTGCTGTTATTACCATTCATTTCGGCGATCGATGTCTCTATCGCCGTTCTTTCAAATAAACATTTAAAATATTCCTTTCATCTTTTCAGCACGCACGATTCACTATTCAGTATCTTTACATTCTTATCCCTTCTATTCTGAGGATTGAGTTCTTCCTCGAACTCCAGAAAAACTCAACAGGTTTTCCAGAAAAACTTTGTTTCTCCGGAAATCTTCAGATAATCTGCTATCCAACTCATCTTTCTTTTCCTCTTTTTTCCTTTAAACAATTTGACACCTTGGATTGGGGTTTGTTTTCGGGTATGCTACCTGAATATTGATTTAATTTCGGAGTGTTCCTTCTCCTAGATGGGTTGCCGACCAAAACTAACGAGGCCCATCTCCTCGAATAACAGATTTTTTTGGAACGTAATTACTATAACAATAAAATTATATATAAAACCACGGAATTAAAAATCAATTGCATGAACTAAATTCACCTTTGTCAAAGGGCAGATATTTATTAGGTATCTATGTCAGGAAAACCTGGATGGATCTTAAACTGTTTATGGAAGTACTTTGGATCATTATTCCAAAATTAATTTCGACACAGTGTCATACAAATTTATTTTTTGCTGAAATGATCCAGACAATATTTCTCTTAATATCTTAAAAAATAGCAGCGCTTGTATATTGTAAAACATACGATTAGAAACCATATTCAATATTCCAAATATTGATACCTTCATATGTAACAAAATCGGAATATTTAAATAGAAAAACTTCGCCTGAATGTTTAAAGTGAAATAACTCAAAATGTGTTCATTGTGGGGTGGAACATTTTGGCACAACTCGGTCCAATTATGACGTACCGCAAATTTGAACCGGCCAATTAGAATGCATTTTTGTAGCCCCATTCGCCCCGCATACCTCACCGCTTTGACAGAATTATTTGTTTGTAGAAATGAAAACATTAGAATTCTAGTAGGCTGGGTTGTCGTTGGCACAACACAATGAGCTGTTGGATGATAAACTAGTCCAATGTGTTAATAATAGGTGTAAATCGTGTTAATATAAGTCATGAGAAGCTTCAACTTGGATACATCGACACTAGAAGACTACAGAAATTCATTTATAGGGAATGTATGATTGTCCAAATAATCAAATGCTTTATAATATCAATCAAGTGAAAGAAGGAATGAAAATATAGAAAATTAAATTGGCATTATTATTTAAAGCCTCTCTTAGGTTAGGGCCAGTTTCACAAAATTTTGTGTATAATTTATCATTCAGATACATTCAAAATTATCTGAATTTGTATTATGTTATCGGCCAAATAATTTAACCGAGCTTATCAAGGGGTGGTGAAAATAAGCCTAAGTATTGTGCTCAGCGTATTAGCCAAAGTGAGTAACGATTATAAATGTATAAAATGTGACGAGACGATAAATGGCTCATTGCAAATCTCAATTAATTGCTATACTCTTTGCCAAAAATACATTTTGTTGTAAAAGCGACAATATGTTACATGAGATGGGTAAATAGCCCGATTGTTTGGATTATTAGCGATTATAATCTTTCAATAGCCATTATTAGCCATCCACTGGCTACTAACCCCGCTATTAATAGATTCGTTCTATTACTTCTTCCACCTTAGTAAATTAACTCAACTTTAAAATTAAATGTTAGTCTAAGGAACAAAAAAGAACTAAAATATTAAACGACATTAATGTAATTAATAAAAATGGCCGATTGTAATAAATATAAATGCAAAAAAGTATATGTATACATCAACATAGTGAGTAGTATCTACGTTAAAAAGTTCAAATACTACCGAAAATCTGCTAGTATATTATGCGTCCCGCACTTCGCTAGGCGCGATGCACACAAAGGGCACGTAGGTCAGTCATAGAAAAATCCAAAGGAACTGGAGAAACACTTAAATTTACCAGTAAAAACCAGATTAGTCATTTCACCTCGTTAAAAAGTTTATTTAACACAAAATCGGTATTGAAAACTCTAACCATAGACGAAAAAGCTGCAAATCTTACTTTAGATATTAAAAGTGATTTGCTCCAAGAATCGTTTCGGGACCTTTTGAAGCAAATTTATTGCGTCTTAGGGCCATTCGCCGATGCTATTACAAGGTCCACAAGTCAGCTTTGTTTTATCTGATGTTACAATGATGATAAGAAAACAACATTTATTGACAATCGAACTAAAATGGCTATTCATCCAATACAATTCGCAGCTAATTTGCTTAACCCTGCTTCACACGGAAATGAATAAGATTCTGACGAAGATATTAAGGCAACGCAATATATTTATGAACTGGGCCAACATTTTAAAATAAATATCATGAAAGAATTAGCGGATTATAAAGCAAAAGATCATTTTGCGAAGAATCGATTTATCTGGTGATAAGATGAAGAAACAGATACACTTAGCTGGCGGAAGCGGATCTGCAGCACTACTCAACTACACAAAATCGCAATGGCTATTTTAACAGCTCCTTGCACGTCAGCAGACACTGAAGGGACATTTAGTGCTCAAGCTGATATACATAGAAATAAAAGAAACAAACTGACAACTCAACGGGCAGGGAAAATAAGCTACATCTAACACAACTGGAATTTAGAAAACACTCAATCAAGTAAGATTCCAGAAAAGGGCCTGCACATGGATTGTTTTACGGCACCTTGCTCCCCAAACGTTGAGGTTGAAGAAATGGATTGTGTTTCGGAACCTTGCTCTCCAAACTTATGAATTGAAGAAATCGCCTGAGACAGTGAAGAACATGAACAACTAAATACACAGGATATGGATCTGACGGATCCATTACGGGGCGATCAAATGTTACCTAAATTAACAAACCTTCGAAAAGTTCATGATTCTAATGAATCTAAGTAGTTAGAATGAAAAATATTTCCTTTTTTGTAATAATGTTTTTTATAAAACAATGTGAAAAAGAAAAAAAACATAAAACACAAAAAAGATACTATTATATAGGTACCTACCTAAAAATCGTCGCAAATAATTGACATTAACAATAAAAGAAACTCGTTGTACATAGCTGATTAAAAATTTCTAAATAGGCCAGGTTTACTTTAAATTACTTTATTATATCTATTGTATTGACTAAATAAGAACGACGATAGTAAAAAGAAACTAACCTGAAAACCATGAAGGGAAATTTTTAATCTTTAGTAGATTAGTATAACATTAAAATAGCAGGGTTATCATCCGAAATCGGCTATTAACTGCTTTTAATCCATTATTAGCCAAATGATATTAACCGGGTTATTAGCACTACCCATCTCGTTACATCACCGTACCCACTGGGCTTAATATGTGCGTTTGTAGCATTAATGTGCACGCATATGCATCTAAAAAAGAAATTACAACATGTACGTTTATATTCATGCGAGAGATCTATGGTACATTTTACGGTGTAGGTATGTAATACAATGTTTGATCGATAACTGTTTTGTCTATTCTATTTGGTAACATGGTAGAATATTAGTATGAATAGGTTTTCTATAACATTATTATTATTATTACAACAGATTTTATGTTTATTAGTAAGTAGTAAATAATTACTGGTTATGTGTGTAACTATGACAGTGACAAGGGAAAAATGCTACTTTAGTTGTAGTATGTATCAGGATCTACACCTGTAAGTTTCCAAGCGGCAAAGGTAATTAAAATATAATATCTACCGCACATTGCATATATTATGGGACGGAATGATAACGCCTGTAGATATATGTGGGTAGTTTTAAACAAGATTTAAAACTTATTTCGTTCAAATTTAAACTAATAATCTTGCAGACAGCTGAGCCAACCTACATGTATAAAGATAGAAATAGTCGATGTAAATTCCTTTCGAGCCATAGAAAAATCAATCCCGATCACGTAGTAAGCGCTGCAGATTTTTGTGTCTATGGAGCGCAATAATTAGCAGCACTGTTTCCACATGTAATATTTAAAAAAAAGCTAGGCACAAAAATCTGTAGAGATAGTCCCAGTTTAGCCAGCGCATGTCTCTCGATTCAAAAGGCGCACAGATAGGCTTGCAGTGCTTCGTCTATATAACTTTGAAGGGGACGACCATTCCACCAAACACAGTTTGAATCAAGGTAGGCCCTGTGGTATGACCGAAAGGAAATGAATGAAAGGAATTCAGAGTTATAAATTATGCTCCGTACTCACACAGGGTTTTACGCGATAACGAGTAAATATCAACGTGGACTGCAAATCCCATGCTTATTAATAATAAGCACGAGATTTAAGTTATTAACTTATTACACTGTAATCGATGTAGTTAAATGATGTGAGTACAAAATTACATACTGATTTCAGACAAGTGGATTGGTAGTAATATTTTTTAGTCCACGGGAACACACGTCACATATATTATTTACATAATTATCATGTTCATAGTGTAACCAAAGAACTCAGATATTTACATAGAGCACATTTCTTAAGGCTGCCCTGAAGACAAACTTTCTGTGACCCAAAATGCCGTTTGGTGGCGTCGCAGTCGTTCCCCCAGTGTATCTTAACTACGAGAGCAAGAGAGGCGGAGAAACGACGCCAGCGCCGCCAACTGCGAACTAAACTGGGGGCAGACCACTCTTGGAATCGACACATGAAATAATTAAGGTCTGCGGTTCTATGTAAATCTGAGTTCTTTGGCGTAACATTGGCATTAAGACATGTTATTAACTGTCGACGTTGACAAGATGGCTCTGCAGCGCCGTGGACTGGTGGTAGCGGCGGCGCGACGCGAAGTCTTCGTTGTCATCGTTGAGTCTCTCTTGCTCCATCGATATGTCCGCGTGAACTGGCGTCACTACTAATTGTTCATATTCCAGCGGCCGTTTGCTGTGAAAGTAAAGTAAATCGTTTAGCAACTTATATTTTATTTCCAACGTCAGTAATGGCAATATTCGAATTGAAGAACGTGCGTAGTTGCTGGAAGACCCAAGGTGATTTTCCACCAGAGTGGCGAGACGAGACTAGGCGAGAAGAGAATTGAAATCGCACTGACCCTTTTCCACAAAAAATTGCCATCGCGAGCTCGCGCGTGACCGCCGCGCCGCCCGTAGGCTTCATTAGATAAAGATATATGTACAGTGCTGTTTGAGTTCGTCTTGCAATACACACGCAATTTCTATCGCGAGAAGCGTGTTTCTGTTGCAAAGTTAATTTATACTCTATTTCGGAAGCAATACGGTTCATTTTTACACAAACAAATATTTCAATTCACGCCTCGCATATTCTCGCCAATCCACACTGTTTCCACCAAAGATGCGCTGGGAGAGAATTGAAAATTTGCCATACAAATTTAAATTCTCTCCTCGCCTCGCCTCGTCTCGCCACTCTGGTGGAAAATCAGCTTAAATCTAGGAGTACACTATATGTACAGGCTGGCCGAAAATATCAAATGAACGTTAGTAGTGGCTAATTCAAAAAGTAATAATAATTGTTAAAACTTTCAAAAGTTGTTTGTTTTCAGATTTTGAATATATTTAAACTAAAGAAGTTTGCACATTTGCACATTTTCATTTTCTAATATTAACTTACCCAATCATTTGCAAGAAGCATATTTTCATCCAATGGAACAAGCGGAACTCCGAGGCGCGTCCAGGCTTGAGGGCAGGGTTGGCGGCGCCGATGTACAGCCAGAACAGCCACAGGATCGTGAGGCAGCCCAGGGCGTAGCCCCAGTGCACCAGGAACATTAGCAGCAGTTTTATCGCCACCTAAAAGCATATCGAGATTCAAGGTAAGGGTCAAGTGCGGATATAGCCGAATTATAATAATGTAGGATGCAATAACATAGTCTTGCATTCTTTCTAAAGGAGTGTCTGGGTTAAACGCCTACGCTAGCAAGGTTGTGGGTATGTCTACTGTGCCAACTGCGGTGGATCCATGCTTGTCTAAAGTTAATACAGTGGAAACTATTTCATAGTTTTGGAGTACCTGACTGCCACTACGTAAATGGAAAAGAACTTTACTTTTCTGTTTGTCCTGTGTAGGAATTATGAAACATTTTTATTACTATATGCATAGGGTTCCCACCAAGAACTTAGGGTCCCAAGCCAACCTCACCTGCAAGTGGTGCACCTGCCGATCAACGGACGAGGCTCTGGCAAACAAAATGTCCCAATAAGCGGCAATAGGCTCGCCACCTATTACGTGGGATCAAAACACTGGCGAAAAGTGGGCGTTTAATATGCCTCTGCCTACCCCTTCGGGGAAACAGGCGTGAGTCTATATATGTGTATGAGAATTATATTTATTTACTATTTAAGAATATTCATCATGGTACCTATCATTTTTGGAGCGCTATGCTGAACTTGTTATAAGCAATACATTAATCATAAAAGTAGAGACATTGCATTATATTTTACAAAAAAACCTGTGGACTTTAAATACAGCGAACATTTTTAGAGGTACTTACCCCCACCAAAGAAAGCCACCGGTTGCACAAATGTGAGTACCAATTTTTATTTTTGGAATGTACACTGACACTGGGCCGGCGAGTTGCATCACCGTTGGCCATCCGTCCGTTCATTATGGCCGAATCTGTGGGCGAGGGAGTGAAGTCCTGAAACAAATCATACAAAAACATTAATTAGTCCTCTCCCATAATAATATTGGGCATGCGCGTTCCTCGAGCGTGTGCTTGGCGTCCGTTCGGAGTACGCCCGGTGTTCTTTGTACTATAGAGGGAACGCCGAGCGCACGCCGGCGCCGTACACGCCGGGCGCCCGCTCGAAGAACGCGCACGCCCCATGTGAGGTCGGCCTTATGGTCTATATAATTATCTAAGGTAATTCAAAATAGTTAGTAGTCATATTTATCGCAAGTAAGTCATATACCTATGGTAAAAATTTCAGGATCGAAATCTTTACACCGAAACAGCTTCAACACCATTACAAAATCATTCTGACTAATTAAAGTAAATTCGTTTGGAAAAGCTTTCGTCTGTGTGAGTACTTACGCCAACATTTTTATGTCTGATCCTTTCAGGAAACAGCAAGTCCAGATCACTCCCTGTTGCGCCGTACACTTGTGTGCTGTCTCTCTGCGAACTGCCTTGATACCTAGAATAGTTCATACATTGTATGTAGGTATCATAATGTGAAAACATTTGTAATGATTACACGTCTGCAGTGCCATTACTGGACTTTTAAGTGCCCTGTGCGAGCTTCAATAATTGCACCATAAAAAATCGTATGAGTGGTAAATTAGTAATTTGACCACTTCTGCCTCTGCGCCCTTACCGGCCCACCGTTGGCACAGCCCTAGTTAGGGCACTGCTTGTCTGTGACAAAATGATTAACTGAATAAAACAAATAAAAAAATGTTGCAAGATAAAAAAACATACCTCATTTCTCGTCTATGTTGCAAATCAAAAGTCTGAGCGAGGGCAAAGTAGGAATAATCTATGCTAGCGTAAGTGATGAGGAACGGCATAGTGACAATGGGTGCAAGCTGATTGATGTCACCAATTATGATGAATGTGACTGTGACGACGGCCACTACCACCATTGAGTATATTGGCACTTTGTTGGGACCTCTCTGGAAATAATACTATATTATATACCCGCATAATTATCGCACACAGCAAAGGACACAAATACTATGATATTACTAATAAATAATCGATTAATTTCTCTTCTACATACAGCCTTCCACAATCTACTTTTAGTGCTCGGCCACAGTGGAAGGCGGGCGCGGGTGCGGGCGCGACGCGGGAAACTCAAACATATGGAGCTCTATAGGAGTGTCCGTAGTGGGCGAGCGGCGCGGCAAGCGGTGCAGCGCGGGGAGCACGCGGGCAACTCAAACCATAGAACTTTCATACAAGTGTCCGTAGTGAATGTGCGGGCGGCAAGCGGGAAACAATGCGGAGCGTGCGGATCTCAAACTTTTATGAGCAATAATATTATGAGTAATTATGAAATCAAGTGCGAGTCGAACTCGCTCATCAAGATTAACGTAGTAGAGGGATTTATTTAGCATAAGCATAACGTAGCCCCCTAGCCAAATATCACTATCAATTTTTGGCCAGCAATAATAACTTTGGTTTCCGTAGTGTTTGTGTATCGATATTGTTTATTGATATTGAGCACCAAGGGTTTTGGGAAGCAACATTTAAATTTAAAGATCTCCATAGGCACCCCGCTAGAATAGGACAGATATTTTTTTTTTGTATATAAATCATAAAGCGATGCACAGCATACATCTACTTACCAATTTTGAAATTTGTAGTTTCGGCATAAAGTGGCTGTGACATAGAAACGGATGCATAGACAGACATGGCGAATCTATAAGGGGTTCAGTTTTAAGCCTCCTAGCCTTTGGCTAGGGAACCCTAAAGATAGGTTACTTACATATTGTCAGTCAATCTTCAGAAATACTCTACTAATATTGTAAATGCTAAAGTGTTTATAGATATATATTCGGTATATATAATAGAAGATAATGTCATGGATACTGACCGAATTACTTTGTACCTACTCTATAGAGTTTCTGAACTCTTTAGACTAATCAGGAGTCTCACACAACTTGAGACTGAAAGTAAATTAATGTTACCCCGACTTCAACGCGCGCGAAGCCGCGGGCAAAAGCTAGTATTATATATATAATGATGAACTTAAAATGCAAAGCATCTATATAAATTCTAATTGGTTTTATTTATTTATATTAACACATATCTCTTTTTAACCCTTCCAGTCGTGCCGGAAGTTACTAAAATTTGCCAATTTTTATTCAAAATATTTTTTTTAATTTTTAATATTTGCCAAATATTTATAAAGATTTTCCAAATATCATAAAAACCAAAACTATTATAACAGTTATAAATGTGATTTGAACCCACGCCCTCAGACCGTGAGGCGGTTGTATTATCCGCACGGCTACAGCCTTGTTATAAGTTAGTTGCGAATTTGATGAACAATTGACATAGTGTTACTATGGTGAGTGATAACGTCATCTAACTGAAAACTCATATTAATGTAGCCGCTATCCTAAATTTGACAAACACTGTACACCGCACCCGCAAACGCGCCACTACGGACACATGAAGACGCGCGCGGCGCCGCGCGCGGCCCGCGCGCGCGCTGCCCGCGCTACTATGGCCAAGCACTTAGACACAAGCCTCTCCTAATTTACGCCTGAATAGCATTGTGAGTTAGTAAGACGATTTGGATAGCTATACCATGCTGGCCAAAAAGGTCGGCACAGGGTTTGATGTCAAGCTACTGTCTCTTACGAAATTTATGTAATTGGCTTTGTGTATTTTCTTTATTCGTTTCTTACAGTTACGGCACCCCTAAAATGGGGTAAAGACACTTTGTATTCTAAATACATTACAGGCATAAAATATAGAAAAAAAACCTTTTTTTTACTATCCAGTGTTCTGTTTTTTAAATGTACGAGTGTAATTATAAAGTATCTAAAGCATCGTATGACACGGTACTGGGTAGTAGGTAAACACTAAACTTGTTACTCATACTGGTACAGCCTGTATAGTAATTATGATAAAACTCATGTGCACATCCTAAGCAGTCTGTGGAAATAATTTAAATATTTTTGTATAACGTATGGTAGCTGTGTGAAGTATATATATATATATACGCTTAATATTATATATAATAATAATAATACATCATATTAATCAGGTAATATAGCAAACACCGAAATATCATAGTAGCTGCGTTATTTCCGGTGCGCTTATACACTCTTTGAAATATCCGAAAAATTTGCTGCCTAGTAAATATGGCAACATCCTTCATTATTATGTGTGGTTTTGTAAGCACTTGTTTCGGATTTAATGGTAGCAATAATAAAAAACAAACACGATTAATAAATATTGTTGTTCCTACTTATTAGTTATTAACTTATCATGCCGAAAAAACGAATAGTTATAAAGTACTTACCCCATGTCCGAGAAATGCTAGCCCTGGTATGACTTTCTCATTTGCAATACTCTGTAGAACTCTTGGCGTTCCGTACATCGCTCCCAAACATGAGCTCATAGAGCTGACATATAAGCCTGCTAGGAGCAGCACTGTCACAGCCGATATGTCGGCTGTTATTGAAAAGTTCGTGAGCAAGCCTTCCCTTGTCACAGTTGCTGCTAATGTTATTATGAACATCAAATATAAGAAAGTTCTGGAACAAATGATAATTCGTCATTAAGTTTTTTTACGTGTTCTTTTTGAGAGAGACACAGAGAGAGCATATTATGCACAGAACAGCACTGTAAGAGAAGGAAAACTTAATACAAACCCTATACCAACCCATTTATAGTAGGCCAATTCCTCCATTCAACGGAGAGGCCTAGTCCAGCAGTGGACTTTTAAAGGCTGATGATGATGATACAAGTCTGGCTTGAGGTTTATCCCTCTAACATTGGAAAATTACACTGTGTTACTGTTGATAGTGTTAGTGGCAAAACTAATTAAACCATATAAGTTATGATAAATGACTATAGAGACTATGATATATTCTGTACTAATATACAAACATGAAATCAATCTTACCCTGTACCAATTGCTGCCAAAGATCCATTGGGTATATTCACAGAGGGATTTTTCAAATCGCCACTCATGTTGATACCCGCCAGTATACCCGTGATGGTAGGGAAAAAGACGCCAAAGCATCTGAACCATGTATAGTTATCCACATAGGCGGGCCATGTATTGTTGGCCATTACGCCACTAAGCCACCCTTTAAATTCTGTTTGAACTGTAAGTAGGTAAAAATAACTCAATTAGGTCAAGCAGTCATTCGATTATAATTCCATTTTCTTAAACTTAGACTATGGGGTAATACAATTTCGCAGAATACAACTGACTCTTCATGGTATCAGATTTCCTATCTGACATATCATAGCAAATAATATTTCCTACAAAGATTGGTCATGGAAAGGAGTTGTATTTTTTTATCTTTCACATTACTCATGATTATCTTTCACATTACTCATGAATTTTTTTTTTACTAAGTGATATAATGCCATAAATTGAAACTTTGAAGATATACATTCAGTAACATAAAACATATCATGACTGACGACCGGTTGGCGCAGCGAGAGTGTAAGCAACTGCTACGCCGAAGGTCGCGGGTTCGATTCCCGCTCAAGTCAAACATTTGTGTGCGTGAACATGGATGTTTGTCTTGGTCTGGGTGTTTCTATGTATATTAATTATGTATGTATTTAAAAAAAAAGGATATAATATGTATGTGGTAGAATACTACTATTATCATGCTTCACATCAGGTATGATAATACATTGAGCCAAAGTATTAGGCATAGTAGCAAATATCACACTTACGTTTCTCATCAGTGGGCACAGTTGTGAATGACCCAACAAAGAAGTCAAGTGCAGCCAGTAATATTATCATGAGCAATGCAAATTGTAGCTTCACAACCCATTTGACCCCGGCAACATTTATAGTACCCAACAGTAGTACGGCAGCGATAGCAAAGCCTCTCGAAGTCCATTTGAAGCCATCACTTTGTGCATCATCAATGATGAAGCCCGCCATTGACTCGCCAAAACCAAACACATTTAAGGCACAACCTACAGCCTGAAATAAATATAGTTACAACTATTTTATTGTTTTATAATTAAGAGGAATATTGCTTAGCAGTACCATATACAATTATTTAGGTGAACAGTTGACATTGACATAGCTACGTCCTGCCTTTCACCTTAAGTTTCTGCTCAGGCCAAGAGCTTACAAATTACAATTTTTCATCAGAATTGTTGTTTGTTCACAATAAAGGATTTTGAATAATCAACTGTTTCCTCTATTAATGTAGAGGGAAAAGTTGATTCAAAATGCAAAATCTCCAATCAATGTTCATTTATTGTACATTATAATTGAATAGGAGATAATACATCAGAAAGGGAAGTCAAAATAAATTACTGGGTGTACAATAGACATCAATAAAGTAGGTACTCATATGTTTTTATTATAAATTAACTACAGCAACATATGGATAAACTTTATAAGCAAACTTGACTATTTTCATAAAGATAACATTATTACTAAAAAATAACAATAATTAAATAGTATTTACCTGTCCAAAACAGTATATCATTCCAAGAGCACCTCCCAGTCTTGATCCTAAAGTATGTGCTATCAAAAAATATACTCCGCCACTCTCAATCCTACATCGCTCACATATTCCCACTGCTGATAATACTGAGATCAATGCTACAAAAACTGAAAAGCAGATGTAACAGGTCAGTACTGCTGCAATAGTTGTGCTACAGAAAATTGTGTTAAGTAATGAAATATAAAATCTTCCTGTGGGTGTCGTAAGAGGCGACTAAGGGATAATACATCAAACCCTATATGACTGCCTCGTTGGTCTCGCAGCATTAATGTGCGTGTGGGATCGGGAGGTCAGGCAGTGTTATTGGGTTTTTCTATCACAAAATTCTCAGTAGCAGCATGGAGTCTGGAAATGTGCCCGGCAATAGGCTCACTCCTTATTACATGGGACTAAAGTATATCTAGTGAAAAGTGGGTGTAGAAATACACCTCTGCCTGCCTCTTCGGTGTTATAGGCGTGTGACTATCTATGTCTTTATGATCTGTATATTCTGTATTATTACTTTACATGAGATAAATATTTTATTATGTATTTTTACTTAGTTACTTCAAAAACACAATGTGGCATTACACTAGTGTCCACAGTTACTTTATAAACTTACATACCATGTGCAGAATGGACACCCAGATAAAAAAATATATTTGTAGGTCAAAGTGTTTTCCACAACAGTCATACTGAAGTGGTGAGATGGCAACTTAGATCAGTGTTATTCATGCAGTATTAAAAACAATATCTGTATTGTTATAGATACCTGTAAAAAGTACTATAAGTATAGCATTGACAAGGCCAGCTTGTCCTACTATCCAGCCAGATCGCAGGAACACAATTACACCAAATATATTGATAAGGCATGATGTGAACACTCCATCCCATGTACCAAACAGGACTGGCTGTGATATGAAGAAATTGGATTTCCACCATGGTACATCACCCTGAAATTACATTTAAAATTTCTGATTACTTCTAGGCAATACATTAATTGGATTGATATACAATTACATATAAGTAAGCAACAAAGGCAAGGTTCGCAATCGGAGACTATCTATAGATCTATAGTGAGTCTCACAACTTCTTCAATATATTATAAAGAAATACACTATTTAATTTAAATAGTTAAGTCATTGGCATGAATTTCGGTTCTTCTATTCATATCAATTCAGAGATTAACGCCAAACTAGATTAGTATAGTAATCCAGTCTTATACATATCAGGCTACACTGTTGTATTTTGTGGACATTAGAAAGTTCACCAGTGTTACAATACTATCAGTTAAATAACTTTAATCTTGTACCTGTATGTCTGCAAAGATTTCATTTGCTCCTGAAGCCTGGTGGCCACCTGTACCATATTGTGATTCATTGCCTAAATCAACAAAGCCACCTGATTGTCTTCTCATCCGAGCTCTGTCAAAGCCCGGTTCATCGCTACGAAAACTATCTATATCTAAATCATTTCTTCTTTGGCGATTATTTTGATCCATTGTATTAAATTAAAACTGATTACTAATAATTGTAATAGGGAAACATCGAAACGGTATTTCTATTTTTTTATTTTACTGTTTACTTATCTAGAAATGACAGATGCAAGTGCCGTAATCGTGTTCTAGTATAGTAAGAATAATATTATTAAGCATCAGAATATAGACCTCTCTGTCATATATCTAATAAAATGTCTTAAACAAAAAAAGTACATATGCTAAAAATATCACAACTGAAAAACAGTACACATCTTCACAAATTGACGTTTTGATACACAGATTACAGATACGTAGTATCCACAGGTAGTATCATAGATTATACAGATATGGTAGTATCAAAGAAATATAACCTAAGGCATAGAAGTAACACTAAATAACAACAGCGGTTGCTATGATTGATATCTTCTTTCTAATGGCACATGCAGTATGATTATGATAGATAGAAAGAGCTGTCGATTGGTTAAGCAGCACGCTCTTATAGCAGCCTCGTGGTAGGCAAACAGTAGACAAAACATAGAGTTAGGAAACCGAGTGTTGTTCGTAACAGTGATGATTTATCGATAAATATTTTTGGTCAAATGTCTAACTTTAGTATGTGTCGATATATTTAAGCCGTAGAAGTAAACAACTAAAATATTGAAATTGTAGTTTTTGCTGTTGACGCCGGACAGTGCTTTGCAAAGACTTGCCAGACAGACAGTACTAAAAAAATCACGTGTTTAATTGTTCGTTTTGGTCATAAAATCTATTGACAAAAAGTATTCATAAACTAATGAGCGATGCGTTGCGATGCGATGCTAAGAAACTGTCACTTAGATTATGTATTGTACTGTAATGCGGCACGGCAGGCTTTGGCAATTTGTTTGCGTCGCATCATATCACGTTGCTTGCTATCGCTAACGTTGGACACTGCTCGATTTTTTTAGAGTTGTAGGTAATCCGACTGCCACGCCGAAGCTTGCGGGTTTGATTCCCGCTCAAGTCAAACATTTGTGTGCATGAATATGGATGTTTGTCTTGGTCTGGATGGTACTATGTATAATATGTAATATATTTACAGAAAAGTATATATGCATGTTTATCGATTGTCTAGTAATCGCAGTATAAGATATGCTTAGTTTGGGACCAGATAATGTTGTGTGAATGTGAAAGAATATTATATTTTATGGTAGAATATTATGTAGCGGACTACAAGGCAAGACGTCTTTGATCAGTCAGGATAGCACTAATATGATAAATAATATAGAAGTAGGTAGATTAATTAAAATCGTTGTAATTATTATATTTTATTAATATGTTCAAACTAAAATTACACACTTTTTGTTTAGCTTTGGATAAATAATTCTACCGGGTGTGCAATGTCCGGGCATAAATGTAATGTAGGCACAGCTTTCGGTTTTAAACGACGCCAGGTGCTTTCTGTCTTTAAAAACAGTCTTTCTCAAAATGACGTGAACAAATACGGTGGTACTTCTGCTAAATCAAACTAGGCCGTCCAACGGCATTTATCCAAAGTTTTCTTTTGACGTCATTAATAGGCAACCTGTAATAAAAAACGCCTTCTTAATAATAAAAAATGCTACTCACATCCCTAATCCATCTACTATTTTACAGATGCAAAAATGTAAGCCTACACACACGCGCGTACACTGGATCACTTGGCTTTAGGTTAATAGACGCTACTTTTAAGGTAGGTATCTAAGTAAATTATGTACATTAAACTGCGCTTACTATCAAACGCGCAATAGAAAATTAGACCGCTGGACGTCTATGTTTATTGCCAACTTAGCAACCGAGGCTATCCGCTGTCGCTTCCAGCTACAGTTTTACATTCATGTCCGATAGTTAGTTTCCGTATTTATCCCTCATTCAAATAACATCGATATCTCCTTTCACTGTCAAATCCCATCACTAAGGCTATTAAATCAATAAATGTACAAAATAACAATTTGTGAGTTAAATTCATAACACATACGTATGCAAGCTGTTCCTTTGATTTGCAATACAATGATATTGTGTAAACTTAACACTCATTATAGCATTAATACGAGAAAAGTAAATAAATTTGTTGGAAAATTCCGACTCACTGTTGGAAGATAAAGTTTCTCCTGTTATTTCCGTTCCGAGAATAGCGGCATCCACATCCCGATATCACATACTCGATGTGTATTAATCAGGGATTGAAAACCGCTTCCAAATAGCGGTACGGTTCCACTTTTCGGTACATCATTAAGGTTCCATTTATCGGTACGGTTCCGGTTCCGGTTCCTGTTCCATTACGGTTCTGGTGAACCAGTGCTGAATACCGGTTCTAAAGGCCTATTCAAACCTGAGCGATATTCGCTGCCGCTGTGGGTAGAGGTACATACCGCGCGAGTTTCGCTCAGGTATTTAATATCAAGTACCGCGGCTAGAGAGACTTGAGCGATATTCGCTGCCGCTGTGGGTAGAGGTACATACCGCACGGGTTTCGCTCGGGTATTTGGTATCAAGTACCGCGGCTCTCTGAGCGAAACTCGAATACCGCGCGTTATTCTACCCACAAGGATGGCGAATACCGCTTAGGTCTGAACAGTAATATTACCGCATACCCACTGGGTTTTCTCTGCCGCAGACGGTAGCGAATACCGCTTAGGTCTGAACAGGCCTTTAGGCACCGGTACCAGTGAATGTTGTTTATGCAACGAATGATCACTATACCCTGTACAAGTAAGCTTGATCTTTTTGACAGATGTAAATTTTTCTGATCCAAATAACTTTGCAATGACAAACATATTATTTTCTTAATTTAATGATTTTAAAAATTGTAAAAATATTAAAAAGAAATGCATATAACTCAAAAGTCCCTAATGATTCAAGCGTTATCGAAAATTTTAAGACTTTTTATTGCTTTAAAGTAAAATTTAAATAGGAACACTGAAAATAATAGACGCTTGTACAATGTTACATCGGTCGGACGGATGGGACACGAATAACAGGCAGTAACTGTTATAAATACCGATTACGAAAAATCATTGTTACGAACGGGGGTCCTTTTGGTTGGGGCTCTTTGGCTAGTGGTTGGGGTCTCTTTAGCTCCCCCCTGTGGGATCTCCACCTTGTCATGGTGGGGAGGCTCAGAAATCGTGGCTTGGACACCCACGGTGAAGCTAAGCGGGATCCCGGGAGTCAACGCTCCACGTGGGCTTGCGTGAAGCCTGCGTAGGATGCGTCCAAAGGTGCGGGTGCGGGGGACAGTTCGCAATCGGGTGCGATCGCGGGAGGAGAGGCGTGTTGGTGTTGCGCTGCCACGCGTTTCTTTAGCTGGTATGACTGTTTTTAGAAAAATAATGTAAAAAAAAATTGAATTCTAATTTGAATTACGCATTCCATCGTTCCATCGACTGGCCATATAAGCCGGTAACACTCGGGGTCAGTAGTGTGGAGTAAAGACAAGAGGAAAGAAGAGGTTAAAGGAAGAAGTTAAGACGAAGCAAGACTACCTGCCCGTAACAACATTATTGTTGAATTTAAGTTTTTGTTCTGTACATTTGTTAAACATGCCTAACAGGGCGAAAAGAACTGTACTCAACATTGAAACGCGCGAGTTTGTGATTCGCTTACGCGATTATTTTGAGTGTGGGTCACAAAATGGGGGACCATTATTGCCATTGTTTCAAGTGCGGCAACGTGTAGCTGACGCTTTGGAGATTGGATTAGCTACTGTGACACGAATCTCTACGGAAAATTATGGTAAAGAAGGTGATGAGGAGAATAAACTGTCGTATCCAACCTACCGTCAATATTGACGATTTTCAATGTGCGGCTATACGGAACCACATTTATGGTTATTATTCAAGAAAAATTGCCTCCACTTGACAAGTTGCTAGTGACACTAAGAAAAGCTGATTTATATGACGATGGTTGAACCTCGCTGTCAAAACTATTGCATAGAATTGGATTTCATTACCAAAAATCCAACAACCGCAAGATTCTTATGGAAAGGAATGACATTGCCCTCAAACGAGTTGATTTCTTAAGAAAAGCCAAAAATATTACCGATTCGAAAAAAGTTGTTTTTTTAGATGTAACTTGGTTGAATGCCAGTCACACTGTTAAAAAAACATGGAACGGTGATACTGCTCAATCATCTAAAAAAGTACCAGAAGAAAAAGGGGAGAGACTGATAATTTGCCACGCAGGTACTGCCCAAGGTTTTGTGCCAAACTGTTTACTGGCATTTAAATCCAAAAAGCGAATGAGTATCACGAAGAGATAAAATTCGAATCTTTTTCGGAATGGTTTTATAAAATGTTGGACAACCTGGATGGTCCTCATACATATAATAATAATGGATAATGCATCCTATCATTCCACGCAACTTAACAAGGCTCCGAAGACGGCAAACAAAAAAGCCGATATAATAGAGTGGCTCATAAACAAGGGCGTAAATGCCGACATGACAATGTTTAAGTGCGAACTGCTTGGCCTGGTGGCCAAACACAAACCGAGGGAGCCAGAATATTTACTGGACGAAGCAGCAAAGCAAAGCGGTCACACAGTGATCAGATTGCCACCCTATCATTGACAATATATTGCCATAGAGCTGATATGGGCACAAATCAAAGGTCAGTAAAAAAATATATTTTCTTGATAAATTATTTATCATCTATTTCATTAATAATATTGTTTTAACAATCACTTATTTCATTCATAGAAAACGCAGCACGTAATACATCTCCTTCCTTCACCGCAAACAAAATGCTCCGTTTGTTGGAAGAAGCTTGTGGTCAAGTGACCGCTGAACACTGGGCGAATGTAGTACGACACATCAAAGAAGCAATATTATCTAACTGGATGGGCGACGTCCACTTCGACAACTTTATTGAACACGAAATAATAATTGAAGTTCGAGATGATACAAGCTCCGACGACTGTGATGATGATCTTGGCTGTGCTCCTCTTCCTTAATAAAAACTGTTTTAATGATAAAATTATTTTATTTTTCAACTTTAATTTTTACATACAGAGATTTTTTTTGGACCTCTCGTCGAATTTAAACAGGTGGTTCAGACCATGAAAGTAAACAACTTTCCCAAAGAAACGAGTGGAAAAGTGAAAAAAACATTCAGACCTTGAATACGAAATCGGCCACGTGATCGAGCAGTTTTCTATGGGAGGGACGAATTTTTTTTCAAAATAAGCATGTACCTAATCTATATGTCTAGTGCAATAAAGAATTTCACACATAATACACCCACACTATCTCGTCACAGTTACAAGTGCCTATTTTAAAACGTAATTTTTTGGACCACTAGATATTTTCTGTTTGCCATCACTAGCCGTCTATCAAAAATATCAAGCTAACTTGTACAGGGTATAAAACGAAATAAGTATTACTACCGAGTCACCCATCCCCGCACCTCATCCCACCGTTATCGTCATGTCACGAGCGGCGAGCCGGCGAGCTTTGCATCAATTCAAACGTGTTCAAACGCGTTTCGCTCAAGAACCGGTAAAGTAAAGGTTCTTAAAGGTTCTCATTTAGGTTCCGGTTCCGGTTTCGGTGCGAGTACCAGAACTGCTAAATACCGGTACCATACCGGGTTTTTGGAACCCTTTTCAATCCCTGGTATTAATTAATGAGTACACTATTTAATTATTATAAGCTTACTTACTATTTAAATGCAAAAAAGTTATTAAAAATGTAAACACAAACGTCTAACAAATTTTACACTGATGACAGATCACAGCACGGCTATTTAGAGAATGTAGTCAAAGATATGAGTATGTAAAGAGTCTATGCCTCTTTAAATGAGACGCGTAATTTGACGTTATGATTAATTGATTATCCAACTAAGACCAACTGACATTACATGTTGCATGTTGCACGTTCGGTATAAGGAAATTTATAGGGCATGTTCTCTCTAGTCTAAACCTAGTCCAACCTCTCTGGGTAGTATCCAAAGAGTAAAGTAATGTATCCCTATAGTCAGTGAAGGGCCGTGAAAGCTCCATACATGGGTAAATTCATATAGATCAGCGCCATCTACCGAAGATTGCAAGAAAAAAATTACATATATACGTAGAAATATCTGTAGCGATAAGTGAACGGTAATTTCGTCGATGTCGTTAAGATCTGCGTGGCGCAGTGGAAGAGTGCTAGGCTCATAACTTAAAAGTCCGTGGATCGAATCCACGCTATTCTAGAACTACTTTTTGTGATGTTTATATTTTTTTACTTTTAAATTGAATATTTTACATAATAGTTGTCATTTACTTATTTATTAACACCGAAATTAAACATTTATTTTATTTTGAAAATGAATCCACTACTAACGCCATCCATACGATCGGAATAAAAATAAAATTGTTTGTGCGCCATCTAGAGTAGAGGATGCCGATTGAACTTTTCCTTAGAGGGAGTTGCGCATCTATACCAGTATATCTGTATAATCTATGGTCTGTGACACACAGGAGTGTCAGAGCACATCAGAGTGTCATCCAAGAACTTTGAATGAAATCTTCTTGGTGTCATCATGGTGTCATCAACAAGGAACTTATACGGTATAAGTTCCTTGGTCACAAAGAGATTGGATAAAGCATGGTCATCAACCACAGAAATATATAGTAATAGAACGGTGACATGGGCGTGGCGCGCGTGCCAAACTATTGCACTATAGTGCATGTGTTTTCGAACGCATTCGCATTACGCATCGCGTCTCCCTTTCGCGCGCTCAGGAGGTAAAAAAACATTAAATTCGTTACGAATATGCCATATTGTGCAGTTTCCAATTGTAAAAATTAAAAGTGATGCAAAAATATGGAAAAGGGAGGCATTTCATATCACCAGTAAGTATTTAAATTGAGTAAAACTTAAGATTATTGAGATTTAAAACAAGTGGGCTACTTTTACCATGTTTGTCTAATAAGAACATCATCGTTCATTTCTTCGTTATGTTAAATTTCCATTGCTTGAATTATACGATACTTGTTGACATATTTATGAAATAAACACGCAATGTACGGCGAGATACGCGATATTTACAAGATGCCAAAAACAATAACAAATCAGGGGCCACGGGTCAAATAAATAGCTGTGATTGGTCAGCGCCCGCTAGGGATTGACGTTCGGTTTATGGTTACGTTTTAAATTTATCGATAAATAAAAGGAATATTAATTCGAATTAATTATTATGTCTCTGGCTGTCTCTCTCTCTCTCTCTCATAAAGAAAGCAAGCATCATGTTCATGCTTTCAGATCACGAAAATGACATCTATTTGGGAATCCAAGATGGCGAACGAAACATTTTTAATAAAATTAATATGGGTATCATTTTAGGGATTTTTATGGATTCTAGTCACGAAAATGACATCTATTTGGGAATCCAAGATGGCGGACGGGACATTTTTAATAAAATTAATATGGGTATCATTTTCGGGGTTTTCATGGATCCTGGTCACGAAAATGACATCTATTTGGGAATCCAAGATGGCGGACGGGACATTTTTTATAAAATTAATATGGGTATCATTTTCGGGGTTTTCATGGATTCTGGTCACGAAAATGACATCTATTTGGGAATCCAAGATGGCGGACGGGTCATTTTTAATAAAATTAATATGGGTATCATTTTCGGGGTTTTTATGGATTCTGGTCACGAAAACGACATCTATTTGGGAATCTAAGATGGCGGACGGGACATTTTTTATAAAATTAATCTGGGTATAATTTTTGGGGTTTTCATGCTTTCTGATCACGAAAATGACATCCATTTGGGAATCCAAGTTGGCGGACGGGACATCTTTGATCACGAAATAGATGGTGATGTTGGATTACCCATCCTTTTAAACATCGGAGACGATACCCATATTGTTTTTTTTTTTAAATACCATCCACCATCTTTGATCACGAAATAGATGGTGTTTTTGAATTTCCCATTCCTTAAAATATCGGAGACGATACCCATATCGACTTAAAAAAAAATCCCGTCCGCCATCTTTAATTTCCTATCCGTCATCTTTGATCACGAAATAGATGTTGTATTTGGATTCTCCATCCCGTATATCAACGGAGACGATACCCATATTGATTTAAAAAAAAATCCCTTCCACCAACTTTGATCACGAAATAGATGGTGTTTTTGAATTTCCCATTCCTTAAAATATCGGAGACGATACCCATATCGACTTTTAAACAATCCCGTCCGCCATCTTTAATTTCCTATCCACCACCTTGAATCACGAAAAAGATGTTGTATTTGAATTTTCCATCCCTTTTAACATCGCAGACGATACCAATATAGATTTTTTTATTTTCCCATCCGACATCTTTGATTTCCCATCCGCCATCTTCGATCACGAAATAGATGTTGTATTTCGATTCCCCAACCCTTAAAATATAGAAGGCGATACCCATATTGTTTTTTAAAATTTTGTCATTCGCCATCTTTGATATTCCGTCCGCCATCTTGAATCATTAAATAAATTTCATATTATTTAATCAGCATCCCGAAAATCTCGAAAACGATACCCATATAGATTGTATTCTATTCGTTAAGCCTTTTTTTTGCCTTTGACCCAACCCTCCGCCTTCTCGTTTGACCAAATTTATTATTTTTGTCTGGCCCCTAAAAGTTGTGGCGTAATTTTATATAGCCTATAGCCTTTCGGAATAATTGGGCTATCATAGGCAATATCAATTTTTAAAAGCCGACAGCTAGTTCCTGAGATTAGCCGACATTATCTTTAAGCCTTTTTAGCCTTTTTCCCGGCCACAAAGGGTCGAATAAAAGGCGTGACGATATGTATGTATATAGCCTATAGCCTTCCGGAATAACTAGGCTACCGTATACAAAAAGAATTTTTCAGATCCGACCGGTAGTTCCTGAGATTAACGCGTTCAAACAAACAAACTCTTCCGCTTTATTACATTAGTATAGATATTTTATAATATAGTCAAAAGTTTTGTAAGATTTCAATACAGATTTTTAACTAAATAAATACGTTTTATTTTTATAACAGCATACTATAAGCAAACTATTCATAATAAAACATTTTATATAAACAATAACATAATTTCATTTTCCATAGCTCTCACATCGATAATAATTCCTTAGTGTCCCCTCACTACCTATACGTCACTGTGGGCGGGGCTTGCTAAAATGTGGCACGCGCGAAATGTACGCGATGACGTGACATTCACCGTTCTATTACTATCTATTTCTGTGTCATCAACTCATCAACTTCATCAAGTGTCAGAAGCATTTTTTTTAAATTTTATGACCTGGTAACTGTACCTTTAGGTCAAAGTAGAGTAGCTAATTTTATTAGTGATGTGTCCATGTATCTACGTGGAGTAAAATACTTTTATTTAATTACTCGATTATCGATACTATTCTAATCAGATAGAATAAAACTTACGACGTACAAAGAAAGAAAGAAAAAGAAAACTCATTTATTCCATTTACGAAGGGAACATGTAACAGAATAATTAATACAAATTAACTTATAGACTAACCTAACGCAAACAAAATCGGTACCCAACTTAGCATGATGCCATGTTGCAACACAAGATTGCACACAAAAAACCCAGATCTAAGTACGCCAGACTAGTTTGCTAGATGTACCTAATAATAAAACCCAATGTTATTTATCGGATGTAACTCGTTTTTATTGTTACCTATTTTGCTTGAAGCGCTAAAAATTTATGATAATAATAAAATTATGACAACGAGTAAATTTTCATCCTCCAAGCGCAATCCCAGTTAAAACCCGGGGTCCGCTTTCTAGTCTAACGATTTGACTGAATAATTAGCTTTTCCTCGGAGCGACTGCCTGTCTGATATCTGCAACCCAAAGGGATACTATATTTCATGGTTTAGACTAGTGTCAGTTTAATCATAGGCCCTGACTCAACGGTTGTCAAAGATCTTCATGACAGCCGAGACCGACGGTCTAACGTGCTCTCCGACGTACGGGGCAAGTGACAATTTACACTTAAATACGCGTCACACCTCCGAAAAGTCATTGGTGCGTGCCGTGGATCGATCCCGATACCCTCTGCATGGCAGTCCGTTGGTATCTACACTAGGTTATCGCTGCATTACTCACTGACTCGTTGATATGACAACGAGTCAATGAGGTTATGAGGTGTGAAAATACTTTAAATTCAATATCGTCATATTACATTGCATCTTAGACTATTTACTTCCTTACCTACTTTAAGCATTGCATCCCTAACGCAATGTTCGATATTGCTAACATACCTATTTGGTAATACGCGAAATAACTTGAAATTGGCACAAAATAAATTCTATGCGCCGCGTCGAACAAGCTGAACCAGTATATCTGTAGGTATAATCTATGAGCTGAACTATCAAATTAGTGTAGCTGGTAAAACTAAGAGTACCCAGCTATGATTGTTAGATGGCGCTAGTAAACAATGAATATAAGGACATGTAGGCGCCTCCGTGGTCCAGTGGATAGCGTATGCGACTGCTGATCGGCGGTTCTGGGTTCGATTCCCGAGTCGGGCAAAAGTGTTACCTACTGGGTTATTCCGAATTCTCAGTAGCAGCACGGAATCTGGTGATGTGTCTGGTAACGGCAATAGGCTCGCCCCCTATTACGAGAGAACTAAAAAAAAAACATGGTGAAATGTGGGTGTAATATTACCTCTGCCTACCCCTTCGGGGATACAGGCGTGAGTCTATAAAAAAAAATACATGTAGGCGCGACTTTTGCATAATTTTATTTGGATTTCGGCGATGGATGTGATTGATGTGAATCCGTGTAAGTAAGTAGGTATAGTAAAATAAGTCATAAAGTTACTTATTTCAAGATTCTGATGAAATGCATCTTTTATATTTTATAACATAACTCAATTATATGTAGAATAAATAATATAAATGTCATCGCGTGCAAGAACTCTGATTGCGCGCTTCAGGATTTTTATTTCCATCGTGTCCGATAGATGTTGTCGTGTCGTTTGTCTTCGCCATCATCCGCTGGCTGGCCCCAGTTGTATTTAGCTAACGCTACAATGGATTAGATAAATACTTCGATGAAAGTGCTAGTTTGTTTCATTTCCAGTTTTCCATAGCATTAGGATCTCTTCGTAGATAGGTAGGGTAGACTGGGTACGGTTGTAACAATTTTGCGTTGATCGTTCGTACAAGTCGCATTAATAGTACTAACAACTTATTAAACGTTTGAAATAAAAGAGTAAACATTTCTCTTCAAATAATCATAACAATTAGAGGCCAAGAGGCAATAGTTTCCAGACAATTACAACTTACTTAAATGTGGGCTACTGTTACAACTGACCCCCATACCAAGGGCGGATCCAGCTTTGGCGCCAGGAGGGGGTCACATAGTCGTGGTCAAGTCAAGAACTTATAATTTAATTTTGATAACAATAGATACAAGTAAAAAGTAGGTATTTTATTAATGTACGTAATAGACCAGTGCAGATACGTTAGAAAACGGTAAAAATTAAAACAAAATTACAGTAGGATAAGACCCATTGGAGAAGGAAGCGAATATAGCGATCATTAAAGGAAAAATAAATTTCGGGCGATCTGAGGTCGGGAAGTGGATGGGGTTGCGATTTTAAGGGTAAAAAAGGGTTTATCTCCATTGCCAGCAAAACTACAAGTCCTACGGGAAAAACGTCAATGGCAAAGTTGTAAGTGTAAGTGTAGTTGTATAAAAAGATCTACAACTTTTATATTTACACTTTATTCACACAACGTCATAATTTATGTGAAAAATTCAAATAACCAAGTTTTTGGTTTTTTATTTTTAACTTTTACAATAGCTTTTTCTTTTACACGAAATTTGGTGAAAACATGCCTTTTTATGTTCCAAACACACTGTTTATGTTTTTTATTAAAAGTGTTTATTTTTACGCCATATTTCGACTTAATATCGAAATAAAACCGTAATTTTCAATTGAAAATTCTCACTTCAATATATCAGCTTTTTTTTTTAATTTCTGGCGTTTCATTCGTTGAAATCTCTACTTTCTGATGGTGTGAATAAAATATATATTACTAAGGTAAACGTTCTCAGAAAATGCAACAAAATGAAACAAACTCTAGACCGACTTTTTTAATGATTAAAAAAGTCGGTCTCGAGGTTGTTTCATTTCGTGTACAATTTTGAGCGATTTATTACAAATTAACACTTTAATTACTCGAAAAATGTAAGATTCCTTGCTACATTGATAAAAAAGAACTTGCAAGTCGAAATATACAACTAAAATTAACAACCAAATAAGTTAATATTTAATAAGACATCTACAATATTTTGAGAAAGTTATAGAATCTTCTTTAAATTATAGCGTAGCGTCTATTTATTGCTATTTTAAGATAATGTATGTACCTGAGTGGGGGTGGTCTGTGTATTTGTTGTTATAGCGGCAACCGAAATACATAATTTGTACAAAATTTCAGCTTTCTAGCTATCATGGTTTATGAGATACAGCCTGGTGACAGACAGACAGACAGACAGCGGAGGCTTAGTAACAGGGTCCCGATTTTTACGTTTTAGGTACGGAACCCTAAAAAGAAAGCTGATATATTGACGTGAGAATTTTCAATTGAAAATTACGGTTTTATTTCGATATTAATTCAAAATAAGGCGTTAAAATAAATATTTTAAATAAAAAAACATTAACAGTGTGTTTGGAACGTAAAAAGGCAAGTTTTCACCAAATTTCGTGTAAAAGAAAAAACTATTGTAAAAGTTAAAAATAAAAAACCAAAAACTTGGTTATTTGAATTTTTCACATAAATTAAGACGTTGTCCGAATAAAGTGTAAATACAAAAGTTGTAGATCTTTTTATTACCTACAACATTGCCATTGACGTTTTTCCCGTAGGACTTGAAGTTTTGCTGGCAATCGAGATAAACCCTTTTTTACCCTTAAAATCGCAACTCCATCCACTTCCCGACCTCAGATCGCCCGTAATTTATTTTTCCTTAAATTTTTGCTATTTTCTCTTTCCTTTCCAATGGGTTTCATTTTACTATAATTTTCTATCGTTTCAAAAATTATCTAGGTACCCTGGTCTAAAACGTTTGCCATCATACAAAGTTATAATATTATAAACTAACTAGAGGACGCCAGCAGCTACTGCTGCATTTTTTTAAATTTACCCGTTTTGGCCGATCCCGTGGGAATTTCGGGAAATCCCTTCTTAGTGCACCCCTACGGTCCCCAAGAAACATACATGCCAAATTTCAGCTTCCTGCACCCAATCGTTTCGGCTGTAGCGTGCCTGTCAGTCAGTCAGTTAGTAACGCAAGGATTTTATACAGGGTGTAAAAAGACCCTTAACGAAAACTGAAATCCCATGTTGTACCAATCACTACGAACATTTTGACTTCGGCACCATACCTGGGAAATTACTGGTTCAGGAGATATTGAGGCTCAAAGTTAGTATGGAATTTTTCTAATTAGGTACAAAATCGATGCATTTATCTCGCCAATATTTTTTTTATATGCCCTATGACCCCATGGATATGTAGGTATTTCGAGCATTGCACGCGCGCGCTTTTAATTTCGGTTTTAAAAAAGTGAAAACCTAAAATAAAAATCGTTTCCCAGGTATTATTTTTGGTTAGTATGACTTAGCATGATGTCCACAACGAGTAGACTCCGGCTTGGTGATGGGTCTTGTGACATCCTGTATATTAAGAAGATTAAATATTGAAGGTATGTAGTTACATAAAATCTGTATGGTGACAAAATATATAGTTAAATAAAATCTTTGTGTTCAATTAGTGGTCCACTTAAGTCCTGGAACCAGCTCAGGGGGGGTCATGACCCCCATGACCCCCCCCTTGGATCCGCCCTTGCCCCATACCTGGGGCGGTTGTAACAGCGAAGGGGGTCAATTGTAACATACTCAAATAATACACAATGCATGCATTATAATCACGATTATTGCTTATAAATCACAATCAATTACTTATATGTACTTATAAGTACTTCAAATGAATATGGCACCATTTTAGGCTCATTTTAAGCAGGTTTTTTAATCAGTTTATATCATTTTCATTTTCAAGGTAAAATCGTACATCAATCTGCTGACCGAGTCAGGTATTTGGCAAGCTGTTGTTCTCGTCGCTGCTGTAAAGACTCTGTTATGCGCTGTATATCCTATTATTATATTTTCCACCTCAGCTTCGGTCCCTACATCTCCCTCTTTTATGTAACGTAGCAGGGAGACATATTTAATAACATGGGTATCTGCCGCTTGTCTCAAAGAAGTCCCAGTTTTAAAGTCATCGTAAGCTTCCCTAAAGCGAAATATCTCGCTATCGCCTCTTGATGTCTGTCTTAAGCGTTTTCTAGGCATCTGCAATGAAAAATACATATATAACTAATGTTACAACCGTACCCACAAAAAGTGTTACAATTGTACCCACCCTACCCTTCTACTAATAAAACGATCTCATCAATGTCAAAAAAATAACCTACACAAAAAAGAAATACAGTATTCGTACGTCTAAAGTCTAATAATCACCCATAAAAACTGACGAAACTTAGAAAGTTTTATTAGCAACACAATTTATGAAAGAATTCGATCAAAAATACTTACTTTTGGTTGACAAAAGCCCCCGATGACGCAATCCGAATCGCCCCATCTTGAAGGCTTTTGGAATAAACATTTCACATATAAAATTATAATACTGTGCTTAAAAATTAAAATGTTTCCTAAAATAGACCTATTCCCAAACCGTGTAAGCTATATAACTCAAAGTTTTAACCACAGTTTTAACACAAATTCTTACATTGACACCAACAAATAGTAGTGTAGCTATCCTATACCTAGCAGTCCCTACAGTGACTTTTGTGATGTGTAAATAGAAACATGGATACACACAGCCCTGAAAAGGACTTAAGTGCTTATATAGAAACAGTGATAATAGTCCTGACAAGGACTGTTCAAGGACTTTTGTTGTTGTTCTGAAAAGAACAGTTTTATAGACTTTTGCAACGTTAAATAGAAACAAGAAGAGTTCTCTTGCGAACTCAAAGATGCACACGCTGACGATTTCAAGAAATCTTCGCTCTGCAAATATTATTGCGTCGACGCGCGCCGTGCCCGCAGACGCGCGAACGCACGACGTCTTCGCTCGACGAGTGACCGGCAAATGGAGCCGCCGCGCTTATGCCACCAGTATAAGTATGTTCCCGTTTGCGCGGGAAAACGCTCGCGCGACGTATGAACCACCTGGCGGATTACTTACGTAAACTCAACTCAAATATTATTGGCCGATTGTACTTTAAATTAATTGGTTGATTGTTTTGATCATTTTACATTTCTATTTATCTGCATTTGGATTGGCTCAGCCTAGTTGTACATTTTGTATATAAACAGCACTAAATTATAAATAAATTATTCTGAATCCTGGAGTCAAGAATATCATTTCTACATACCATACCTTCATTCTCCAAAGCTCTCCAAAGTGGTGACCCTCTCCGGAACACAAGAAGTACAAATCAAGAACGGAAAAGCTCTGCCCATCAAGCCACCGAAAAACCGCAACATCCTACATTCAACCATAGTACCAGCATAGTCAACGAATCCCTGCTCTACAAGTCTCTACAGTTTCAGTCATGTCTCAACAAGAAAATTCTATCCCGGCCAGCTCACTCAACTCTACATCAATCAACACCGTCACTGAAATTGGTGGCATATCGCTAACCATGCGTATCCCACCATTCTGGCGTGATCGACCACGTCTGTGGTTTATCAGTTTCGAAGCCGCCACCAACGACCTGAAGAAAAGCCAAGCCCAGCTCGCTCAGATGGTAATCGCACAGCTGGAACGCCAAGACATCGAGCAGATCACCGACCTTCTATACAACCCACCAGAGCAAGACCAGTACAAGGCGATAAAAGAGCGTCTCATATCTGCCTATGAGGAGTCCGACAGCCGCCAGTTCCAAAAACTGCTGTCAGAGATGGAACTCGGCGATCAGAAGCCGACCCAACTACTCCGGCGTATGAGAAACCTCGCTACAGACAAAGTTCCAGACAGTACGCTGCGACTCATGTGGACCAACCACCTTCCACCACACATACGTTCTGTGCTTGCCGTCAGCGAGACCTTCGCAACTAAGTCGTCGTTAGAAGAGTTAGCGTTACTCGCCGACAAAATGATGGAACAGACGCCACCAGCTGCACCTCACATCTCAGCCGTCCAAACGATAACCTCACCGACATCACCACCAACTCAGACAGCCGACCTACAATTCCTTGTCACCGAACTACGCAAGTTATCATTAGAAATAGCCGAATTGAAATCAAGACCACCGCACAGCCAATACAACGGTTACCGCCGCAACCGCTACCCGTCTTACAACCGAAGTCCATCGCAACAACGCAGTCGAGACTCATCACCATCACCTTTCTGCTATTATCATCGACGTTTCAAAGAACAAGCTCGACGCTGCACGTCACCTTGCACATTCAATAAGAAGTCGGAAAACTAGGCCGAACGTTAGCGGAGGCGGACTCTGGCGTTCACGAAAACTCACACCGCCTATACATAACAGATCGTAACTCCAACATATCTTTCCTGGTCGACACGGGTGCGAACATATCCGTACTACCTAGAAAGAAAGGACAAGTCGCAACGCCACTATCGTTCCAACTATATGCGGCTAACAACACAACTATAGCTACGTACGGTGAGAAAACATTAACGCTCGACTTCAACCTACGACGCCCATACAAATGGAAGTTCATTGTCGCCGACGTTTCAAGACCTATACTCGGCGCTGACTTTCTCAAACATCACCAACTTATCGTCGATTTGAAAAACAAGAGATTGATCGACGGCGTCACGAATCTCAAGGTCAACGCCCCAGTTCGCATTTCAAACATGCCTACAGTGTATACCATCGACAAGTCACAGTCGTATCACGACATTTTAGCGCAATATCCCGGCATCACACGTCTCACTTCAATGCAGTTAAGCTCTTCTATCAACGTGCAACACTACATTGAAACAGAAGGCCCACCAATACATAGCCGCGCTCGCCCCATACCACCGCACCGATATGAAATCGTGAAGAAAGAGTTTGAAAATATGATTGAACAAGGGTTATGCAGACCAAGCAAGAGTCCATGGTCATCACCGCTTCACATCGTCCCGAAGAAGAATGGTGACATTCGAGTCTGCGGAGACTATCGGCGACTCAACGCTATCACAAAACCCGATCGCTATCCCGTTCCACGCGTCAAAGATTTCACACATCATCTCTCAGGCAAGACTATCTTCTCAACAATAGACCTCAACCGAGCCTACCAACAACTGAGCATAAGAGAAGAGGACATCGAGAAAACCGCTATTATCACACCAATGGGTTTATTTGAATTCCCGCGAATGTGTCCCGGTTTGAAGAACGCAGGACAAACGTTTCAACGTTACATTCACGAAGTACTGCGAGGACTAGATTTCGTATATCCATTCATAGATGATATACTAATCGCTTCGGAACACGAGACCCAGCATCGAGAACACCTCCACACCGTCCTGAAGAGATTAGAAGAACATGGTATCACCATCAACCCCGCTAAATGCAACCTAGGCAAGTCCGAAGTTCAGTTCCTCGGTTATCATGTATCAAAAGATGGTATCAAGCCTCCCGAACAAAAGATCAAAGCTATCACTGATTACCCCAAACCCAAGACAATAGAAGAACTACGGAGATTCCTAGGAATGTTAAATTTCTACCGCGATCACATTCCCAACGCCGCCTCACTACAAGCACCATTGAATTCATACCTACACAACGTGAAGAAACGAGATAAAACTGCAATCACATTGTCCGACGAAGCAACACAAGCCTTTGAACAATGTAAAGCAAGCATCATCACCGCAGCTTTACTTGCTCATCCATCTCACCACGCAACACTCGCTCTATTCTGTGACGCATCGGACACATCAGCCGGTGCCGTAATTCAACAATACTTAAACGAAACATGGCAGCCGCTCGGATACTTCTCTAAGAAATTCAACGACGCGCAACTGAAGTATTCTACCTATGATCGAGAATTACTAGCTATTTACATGGCCGTCAAACATTTCCGAAAAATTTTCGAAGGACGTCATCTCATTATATTCACCGATCACAAGCCGCTAACATTCGCAATGAGCAAGATCAACTCCACCACCGAGACACCGAAGCGAACGAGACAATTATTATTCATTTCCGCTTTCTCCACCGATATAAGGCACGTAAGCGGTAAACAAAATATCGTCGCAGACGCCCTTAGTCGCATAGCAACCATAACTTGCCCGTCCGCTATCAACTACAACGACATAGCAACAGCGCAAGAAAGAGACAGCACTATACAACAATTACTACGCGACGATCACCTCGCGCTCAAGAAAATAACAATACCTAATACTGACATCGAACTATATTGTGAAACATCTACGTCACATATTCGCCCATACATCCCCGAGCCATACAGAAAAGAAGTTTTCAACAATGTTCACAACATAAGTCATCCTGGTACCCGTACAACTCGCAAGCTCACAACACAGAAATACTTCTGGCCTTCAATGAATGCAGATATCAGCCGCTGGACGCGAACCTGTATTCAATGTCAGAAAGGCAAGATACATCGTCACACCCATTCAAGCATCGCATCTTTCCCGCCAACCGATCGTTTTCAACACATACACATAGACATCGTTGGACCGCTACCTACAACTGTTCAAGGTCATCGATATCTCGTAACTATGATTGACCGTTTTACGAGATGGCCTGAGGCCGTACCTACAGAGGAAATAACAGCTGATCGAATAGCGAACATCGTCTATCAACATTGGATATCTCGCTTCGGATGCCCGGCTACACTAACATCAGATCAAGGTCGACAGTTCGAGAGCCAACTATTTCAAAACCTCATGAAACTAATGGGTATCAAGAAAAATCGAACTACTCCTTACCACCCGCAAAGCAATGGAATCATCGAACGTTGGCATCGCTCACTCAAAAATGCATTACGCGCAAAGCTCACCGACACGCGCTCGTGGATCGACGAAATACCTACAATATTATTGGGATTACGCGCCGCTCTGCGCACTGACACCGGCGTGAGTCCCGCTGAATTAACCTACGGATGCATTTTACGCCTACCAGGAGACTTTTTCACATCAAGCGCATACACACCTACAGCTATGGATTATACCTACGTCGAGAAGCTACGTGAAATCATTCATACCAACAAACCTCAAGCATTCACCAATCATCATAATAATAATAGAAATATTTTCGTGCATAAAGACCTACTCAATTGCAGTCACGTGTTCGTTCGAGTAGATTCAGTTCGTAAGCCACTACAGACACCCTACGAAGGACCCCACAAGGTTATAAGCCGAACAGACAAAGTGTATTGTGTACAATTACCGGACCGACAAGCAAACATTTCAATCGATCGACTGAAACCTGCTTACGTCGTATTAGAAGATAGTGATAATATACCAGCAAAGCATAACAACATATTACCTTCAAGCAACATTACCATTACCCAGAAAACCAATAACCTTACCGTTACCAAGGATACCGAAGTTACCTTACCGCATTATAACCTTACCAAACAACAAGTACCTGCGCCGGCGAACTCTACGACGCCGACGCCGCCGCCGCAAACGGACATCAAAACAACACGTTCCGGTCGCACCATCAAGCTGCCGGTACGCTTCGCTTGAAGGGGAGTACTGTAGCTATCCTATACCTAGCAGTCCCTACAGTGACTTTTGTGATGTGTAAATAGAAACATGGATACACACAGCCCTGAAAAGGACTTAAGTGCTTATATAGAAACAGTGATAATAGTCCTGACAAGGACTGTTCAAGGACTTTTGTTGTTGTTCTGAAAAGAACAGTTTTATAGACTTTTGCAACGTTAAATAGAAACAAGAAGAGTTCTCTTGCGAACTCAAAGATGCACACGCTGACGATTTCAAGAAATCTTCGCTCTGCAAATATTATTGCGTCGACGCGCGCCGTGCCCGCAGACGCGCGAACGCACGACGTCTTCGCTCGACGAGTGACCGGCAAATGGAGCCGCCGCGCTTATGCCACCAGTATAAGTATGTTCCCGTTTGCGCGGGAAAACGCTCGCGCGACGTATGAACCACCTGGCGGATTACTTACGTAAACTCAACTCAAATATTATTGGCCGATTGTACTTTAAATTAATTGGTTGATTGTTTTGATCATTTTACATTTCTATTTATCTGCATTTGGATTGGCTCAGCCTAGTTGTACATTTTGTATATAAACAGCACTAAATTATAAATAAATTATTCTGAATCCTGGAGTCAAGAATATCTTTTTCGAGACACGCTCTGGCATCCGTTCCGTGCAGACGCACTCGCGCTCACGCTCGCTCGCTACCGCTGTCGTCCTACTTACGTTAAACGTTCACACGTTTATTCGTATTCAATAACAATTGCTGTGGCAATTCACACGGTCCTTTTTAGGATAGTGTAATTGACATAACAGGCGTTATAAGTCGTGTTTCTACGAACATTCAAACAAAAGTCCTACTGTTTCTGTAAACATTATAACAAAAGTCTTGGCCCCTTCAGGGATAAAACCAGTGTTGTGCCTGGTCGCCCGGTTGATACCTAACGGTGTTAACGAAGCCGGGTGGGTGTAGACCCGACACACCTGCGGAGCCCCTTCAGGGCTACGTAAAAGTCGGCTGGGGTTGGATCATTCGGCCTTGGGGTGTCTCCTAGTCGAACCCAACCATCTCCTTCCCACCTACCTATTTCCTCATCCTATTCTTTGGTGTGCAGTTTGGGTGTGCCGGCCTACTCAGGCCCATACCACCCCGGCACCAAGGCAGTTAGGAACCCTTTTGCACATTAAGATTGGCGAAGGGAATACAAGCTTAGGGCTCACTAATTAAGTACACATCCCCCCCTGACCATCCCCGGGTCGGGAGGGACATTCACAACCACACCTCGGGCTATTCCCGCTCGAGACCAGATAGGGAAACAAGTTAGGTATACAACGCGTTCACAGCGCGCTGTTGTGTGTTTCGCGCCAAAACCGGCGACCGTTAGGAAGTTAGCGCGTTCGACCCGCGCTAATAATAGTAGGTATTGTTATTACTGTCTGTTCCGTTGTAAGTTAGGCATAGTTCTCGCGACGCGTGTCGCTTATAATAAGTCAGCCGACACTTTATTTTTTATTAGGATTATAGTGCGCTTAGCGACTATATAGATATTGTAGTATAGTCAGTAAGTTAGTAAACTTACACTCCGGTCACGATGGCCGGAGTGTTAAGTTTAGAGACTATTCTTGCCAACCCTAGGGCGTTCTCCTGTCTGAAGGAAATCTTTGGGGATGCCATTCAGGCGCCTGTAGGACCGCAGCCGCGTATCAGCGCGGCCCGCCCGCCTTCGCCGACTTCATCGGCTAGATCGCGCTCTCGCAGCCCGCTGCCGAGTTTGCGCGCTACCGACTCCGAAGCCACCACCAGCCGCCCGTCTAGCGCTCAGAGCGAGATGGACGTGACGGTGTGTGGCTCGGACGAGGAAGAAGAGGAGTCTGGCAGCGAGTCGACAGACTCGTCAGACTCAAACTCAACCTCAGTCCCAGAAGAGGACTTCACCCTCGTAGAGGGCAAAAAGCGTCGCCGAGCGGCCAAGTCAAAGCCGAGCAAGGCGGCTAAGCCGGCCAAGACGGCTAAGACTTTGGCGCCTACGCCATCAAGCTCGCGGCCAGGACACAGCCGTCCAGCCACACCACGACCCAAGACCCCCCAGCCCCCATCAGGGGCCCCCCCGACAAAGCCCCCAATGCCTCCACCCCTGTTCATACAGGACAAGGCAAAGTGGCTGGCAGTGTCCACCTGGTGCAATGAGCACCAAGTCAACTACACCAGCGCCAGATCCACCCAACAGGGGATCAAGGTACAGGTGGCCACGTCCCAGGACCACCGCGCGCTGACCAGGGTGTTGAAGGAGAGGCAGATCTCCTTCCACACTTATACCCTCCCCGAAGAGCGACTCCTCCGAGCCGTTATTAGGGGAGTACCGAAGGAGCTGACGACCGAAGAGGTCAAGGCTTCCTTGCTCCAGGAGCAACTGCCGGTGCACGAAGTGCACCGCATGACAAAGGCGAGGACGCGTGAGCCATACGACATGGTTCTCGTCGTGCTCGACAAATCAGAGGCGGGGAAAGCCATCTTTAGGCTGACCTCGATATGCCACCTGTCTGGCATTAAGGTCGAGCCTCCCCGCCGCAACAGCACTATAAGTCAGTGCCACCGATGCCAGCTGTATGGGCACTCGGCGCGTAATTGTTTCGCGCGGCCTAGGTGCGTTAAGTGCCTAGAGGACCACGCAACCGCCGACTGCAAGCGCCCCAGGGACAAGGCGCTTTGCGAGGACCCTCCCGCATGCGTATTGTGCGGGCAGCTGGGTCACCCCGCGAACTACCGCGGGTGTCCCAAGGCACCGCGTGCCACTCGACCCGCGGCGAAGGCGCCTCAAACGCCCGCACGCAAAGTCCTCCCGGGGCCCACGGCCCCAGCCCCCGCCCGGCCCTCTGGCCCGTCTCAGCCTTCAGCTCAGCCTTCAGCTTGGAACACGCCTTTAGCGTTCCCGTCGTTGCCATCTCGCCCGCATGCTCCCCTCGCGCAAACAGCTAGGCCCGCTACAATCCAAACCCCTACACCCGCGCTAAAGGTGGCCCAGCCCACCACTAACCCGCGCCCGGCGACGGTACCGGTACTCGTTGCCAGCCCCAACTCCCCCCAGGTTGAAGACGACTTCAGCCTGGTAGCTAGATTCGCAGCGCTCGCGAGCAACGCTGATATTAGCGCCATCGCGGCGGAGCTTAGGCGCGCTCAAGGCAACTTAAACGCCATGTTAGAAATACGTTTCAGGTACGCGTACGTATTTCAGTCATTCGAGAACTTTAGGGCTTAGTAATGGATAGGCACACTATAGGCAGAGTCAAACCACGATCACTCAAGGTAGGGTTTTTCAATGCTAATAGCATTGCATCGCAACGCGATGAAATAGGCACGTTCCTTAGGGACCATCAGACAGATATACTACTCGTGCAAGAGACTTTCTTAAAGCCAGCACACAGAAACCCTAACATTGCAAACTATTGTTTAGTGCGTAATGATAGGCTGAACTCGCCCGGTGGGGGCACTCTGATATACTTTAAGAAGTCTCTGCATTGTATACCTATGGATCCGCCAACCTTGGAGTACATTGAGGCCTCGGTCTGTCAACTCGCCATGACAGGGCACCCATCTATTACCCTGGTATCTGCTTACCTCCCACCATCGTCTAGCACTTCACACAACCCTAAGAGGCTCCTGAAAAAAGACCTTCAGGCCCTCCTGGGGCTAGGCGACTCGGTTATCGTGGCGGGCGATCTGAACGCCAAGAACGCCCGCTGGGGGTGTCAAGTGACTAACCCACGCGGCACGATACTCGAGTCACTCTCTGAGTCGCTTAACTATGACATTATAACGCCGCTCGAGGCGACACATTATCCTGATAACGTGACGCACAGACCTGACATACTAGACGTGGCCCTTTTAAAGAACATAAGTTTACGCTTGTGTTCGGTAGAAGTGTTACACGAGTTAGACTCCGACCATAGACCGGTCCTGTTAGACTTTGCACCCAGAATAGGGCCCATAGACACAGGGCACAGGCCGACTAAACTGGTCACTGACTGGGCACGACTCGGGAAAGAACTCGTGTCGTCCTCGCCAGTGCTCAGAGAGCAGATACCACTAGGCGCCAATCAAATGGGGGTCAATGACACACTACAAGCGGTCGATAGCTTCACGAGTCACGTGCAATCGTTAATTAACGATTGCTCACGGCAGGTACCCGAGACGGGCGACCGTCGATGGAGCCTGCCCGCTGATGTACGTGACTTGTTGCGGCGTAAGAACGCAGCGATTCGTGCCTACGACCGATACCCGACTGAGTCCAATCGTCTCACTATGCGCTCTCTACAGCGTGACGTCAAGTCGCGTATTAAAGAGATGCGTAACTCTCGATGGGAAACTACACTTAGCGAGCTAGAACCCACTCACCTCGCCTTCTGGCAGCTATCTCGTTCGCTCTCTAAAGATGTCACCAAGACCTGTTTACCACCTCTAAACAGGCCAAATGGTCCACCGGCTTTCGAGGACGGGGACAAGACAGAATGCCTGGCAGACAGCCTGGAGCAACAATGTACGCCGAGCACGTCACACATAGACACAGACCACCTAATAGAGGTAGATAACGAGGTGGAGCGTCGAGCCTCTCTCACGTCGCCACCTCGTCCCCTGACAGACAGACATGACGTAATAGGAGACGACGATGACGAGCAACACATACCCCTAGCCACCCCCGATGAGGTTAGGATGATCATTAAGGGTTTACACCCCCGTAAAGCTCCCGGCTCGGACGGCATAACAAACAGGGTTATTAAAATGTTCCCCTTAGCTTTCATAGTCATTTTGACTACTATATATAACGCCGCAATTAACAACAACATATTTCCACATCAGTGGAAAGAAGCCGTGGTAATAGGAATCCACAAACCCGGCAAGCCTAGGTCCGAGCCTAGTAGTTATCGTCCTATCAGTCTGCTTAAAGGTTTAGGGAAAGTTTACGAGCGGCTTTTATATGTTAGGCTGAAAGCATACGCTGATGCATCGCTCTTGGTCCCTCACGAACAGTTTGGGTTCCGAACCCGCCACTCGTGCGTACAACAGGTTCACCGTATCGTTGAGTATATCAGCGTGCGGTTGCAGCGAAATTTATTCACCGGCGTTGTTTTCTTCGACGTAGCGAAAGCTTTCGACAAAGTGTGGCACAACGGCTTGATTTACAAGCTTTTCACTATGGGAGTGCCTCACAAGCTCGTGCTCATCATACGAGACTATCTGTCGGATAGAAGCTTTCGGTACCGCGTTGAAGGCACGCTCTCTTCGAGTCACGCCATCCGCGCCGGTGTCCCTCAGGGGTCAGTGCTCTCGCCTCTCTTGTATTCATTGTTTACCGCTGATATACCGATGCATCGGCTAGTGCAGACAGCACTTTTTGCAGACGACACAGCCATCTATTACGCAGGCGCAGACCCTGGCGCAGTCAGTAGGAAGCTCCAATCCGCAGCCAACGCCCTAGGCGCGTGGTTCCGGAGATGGCGGATAGAGGTCAATCCCGAGAAGAGTCAGGCGGTGCTTTTCCATCGGAGAGCCCCTCACCTGTACCCTCCGGGTGCGACCCCACAAATAAGGATGTTTGGGTCCCCTATTCAATGGACTAGGGAAGCCAAATATCTAGGTGTGATTCTTGATGATCAACTATCGTTCCGCTCACACATTACGAAGGCTCGCAATAGAGCCTCCTTTGTGCTTGGGCGCTTACATAGCTTAGTCAACCCTAAATCTAAACTATCGCTCAAGAACAAGATTAGGTTATACACATCGTGTATTAGGCCTATAATGACATACGCTAGTGTAGTTTTCGCACACACTAGGCCACACAGGATCCATAGGCTACAAACACTTCAGAATAAGTTCATGCGGCGAGCTACGGGCGCACCGTGGTACGTACGTAACGAGGAGTTACATGTAGACTTACAACTGCCGACCATCAGGCAATTCATGAAACAGTGCTCCCGTAGCTACTTTGACTCTGCTTCGACACACCCCAACCCACTATTGGTTGCGGCGTTAAACTATACACCATCTAGGATTTCTAAGATTAGGAGACCTAGGCACGTATTAGACGAACCTGACGATAACACTACACTTGCTCAAATCAGAGCACACACGGCTCGCGCAGCCATACAACTTCGACCGCGGTTCCGTACTCGCCGACGAGGACGGAATACGCGACGCGTTAACGTTAATACCGCGGGACACCTTAGTCCCGCATTGCCGGCAGCGCCCCAAGCCGAGGTCCGTGGGAGTCCACCCTTGGGGAGTCAAAACGCTGTCTAGTATACTTTAACGGGTTGGGAGCCTTCTGCGCTCACCCATAGTCCGCGTAAAGTTGTCAAGGCCATCAGCGGCCAACAACTAGTCCACACACACAAAAAAAAAAAAAAGAGTCAAGAATATCATTTCTACATACCATACCTTCATTCTCCAAAGCTCTCCAAAGTAGGTAAGCATGTACTTTAGATGAGCGTGAAAATTGTAACGCACACAAAAAGTTACTCTCTGGCGAACGGTGCTGACGCTCATGTACTGGTCGGATCGAAACGCCACCGATGGCAGGAGGTGCGGGGTGAAAGTGGCTTGTGAGACGTCAGTAGTTGGTATTCCTTGTCAACGCTGTATTAAAAATATTCACAAATTTCTTATTTTGATCCGATTCACCCCCTGATCCGATTCGCCTCGGTCTACCCTATATAGCGCGCGGACAGAGCCGCAGCTCTGGTAATCATGTCCGTACACGTAGGTAAGCCATGTGTCTTTCCCCTTGTACCCATCCTCGTACGGTGAATAGTTCCGCGAATATTTGAATTGTTACAACCGTACCCCGTTACAACCGTACCCAGTCTACTCTACTAAGTATTACTAGGTATACAGATTGTTTGCAAGGTTTCACAGCATTTGCTTAGAATTTTACTAATGGTAGGAAGTAGGAACCTACCTAATTATAATAATACTTACTTAGTTCAACAGTTCTGAGTGTAAGCCAGTTCCAGTTCTAGGTAGGATTATTATAAAATCTTTAAGGCCATATTACGCCTCTTGAGGCAGCGAGCGTTTCGATCAGAGATGTTCGAGGATGCCTAGCGTAGATGTGTTTATTAAGAACTTACTAAGGATCTCTCCTCATCTCTCCTGTGGAAACGGCTGATTAGAGCGATATTTTTATCCGTCCGAACCTGCTTATCAAGTGAGGGATAAGAGCGAGAGAATGCTGGCAGCCAATGGAAGATGATTTGCAGAGATACTGTGTATTGTACCGAATTAAGAGCCCTCTACGTAGGTACGCATGGCCCGTCTGTTCACCGTTTCACAGCGTGATCGATACGCATCCTCGCACCGTTTAGCTGCCGCGCACATCTCTGGTGGAAGCGCAGCCGAAGCTTTGCCTGGCACACTTCACACAGTGCCTTTTACAAAGTAAAATACAACTATGGCCGCTGCCAACCGAAAGGAAGAGGAGGAGGGAAATGGAGCAAGATAAGGATTGGGGAGGAAAAAGTGACTGGGACTTACCGGAACACAACAGTACCTACTGATACAGATTTTAGCTCGGTCTTCTGTGAGAGTGTCGTACTTTGCCGGTCGAGATTGTCCATTCGTGATGAAATTAGCATAGCCGTAGGGCTAACCTTCTAATAATATCTTAAAATTTTAAAAGTATTGAAGTAATTTTAAGGTATTTTTTAAAACGCGACTTTTTATAACTTAGTTCAAATAGAAAACTTTACATATAATAACTCTATCATATTCCTAGCATTATCCCGGTTGCATCCAAGACCTACACGCCTAGGAGCCCGGGGTCCGCTTACTAGTCCAACCAGATATGACAGAACATCAGCTTTTCCACAGAGCGACTGCCGTCTGACCTCCGCAACCCAAAGGGATAGCAATATTCCATGGTTTAGACCAGTATCAGTTTATTTGAGGGTACCGACTCCTCGTAACGACTGTCAAAGATCTTCATGACAGCCGGGACCATCGGCTTAACGTGGTCTCCGAGGCACGAGGCAGGCGATAATTAACTACTTTAATACGCACATAACTTCGAAATAACTTCGAAAAGTCAGTGGTCTTCGAAAAGCCATGGATTCCGATACTCGATACCCTATGCATGGCTCCTATCTCCTAGCTCCAGTATCTCCACTAGGCTATCGCTGCCTTTGTTTTACCTATTATAACTAACTCGAACTTATTCGAAAGATGAGAAGATAGTCCCGTCTTTACATAAATATTCGATGAATTATTTAGTCGAAGTATAATTTGGCGATAAATGGTTGTTATTTCGCAATAACTTCTCTTCGACCCATCGTTCAGTCGATTTCCCATTAATCAAACTCTATTATGACTCTCGAAGTTAAGTTACGGATCCCCGTCAGCCACAATCGGAAATGGTCAGCTTCCGTAGGAATATCTCTACCATGCCCATGAGAGTCCATGAGATCTGTGACAAGAAACCTATGCTGCTCTTGGTTTATTCCTATTTTGAAAGCCCACATTAACAGTCTATTTTGGAAACCCGGCCTTCTACTAAGTTAACAGAAACTTGACAGGTGGTAAGAATTAATTTTTGTTAGCGTAGTAAGTTTTGATTGAAGCTCGCTTCAAGGAGTAGCCAATCTTGTCGGTCACGCACTTGATGTATGAAAGGACGGCTGGTTGTCGTTCCACTGTGTTGTTGTTGGTTTTTTCTGGTCTGTGACGTTAGCGTGGTGATCAGAGATTGTTGTCTAACAGAACTTGCGTGAGATATTGAAACACGGCGACATTTCCTACTATAATAACTATGCGAACGATTATTATCCAGCGTTTCAGCTACGTTACAGGAACCGTGGTCACGGAAGGCTGAGATGACATACTTTGTCTTTGTATTGAATGGAGAACTTGTTTCAAAGTACTCGAACATTGTTCAACCACTGATGATCTTCAGCCCCTTACAGTCCACTGCTAGACTAGGCCTCTCCTTTAAAAGGAGAAATTATTGGCCTACTATACCACGCTGGCCAAACGGGTTGGTATAGGGTTTGTTTCAAGTTTTCCTTCTCTTACAGTGCTGTTCTCTGCATACAAGGTAAGTCCACCATGCTGGCTAAGTGGGGGTTGGCAGACTTCACATGTCTCTCGAGAACATTGTGGAGAACTCTATCAGACTTGCAGGTTTCCTCACGATGTTTTTCTTCACCGTTTAGCAAGCGATAATTAACAATTTAATAATTTAATACGCGCATAACTTCGAAAAGCCATTGGTGCGTGCCATGGATTCGAACCCGAGACCCTACATAATTTTTTAAGTTTGTTAATTTTCTTTGTGTTTTAGGGTTTATTTATGGGTTGGTGATTTTTACATATAATATAAGTATATTAATTTAGGTATATTCTGAAGTTTGACGTAAGAACTGTATACACTTAATTTAATCGGTTGCGGAATGATGATATTTTTAAATCCTGAAAACGTAATTTAACTATTAATACGACCTGTGGCCTTGTAAAAATTTAGATCTCTAGCATGGTATTAAGTTTTTAAGGTAAAACTCATCCCATACGACTACTAATATCATTAAAGTGGTGATTCAACAATATCTTGAAATACATATTTTATTATTTATACTCGTATAAGGAATATCTATAGGTACCAGCACTTAGACCTCTACCATCAAAATCCAATCCATTGATAGAGAATATTGGACTAGGCGGCGTAAGTTCACTATCAACATCATAGGGTAAGTGGAGGTGAGATGGCCATAGTTTTTTTAAGTTTGGATGAACCAAGGGTAATAAAAATACCAATTAAATCGAATCATAAACTTTAAAAGTAATTTAAACATAAAATCAACAAAAATCACAGATAAAATCAATGGCACATCTTAGACAGTATCATTATTTTAGGAAAATATTTGATTGGCTATCTTTTCTAGACCCTATAGAAGAGATGGCCATACATGTGTAGGAAAGATGACCTATGTTTTATTTGAGGTATTTCTTCCCTTTTCCCTTTCTTCCGATTTTTCTGAGCTCTTCTTTTTCATTATTCCTACAAATTAAGCACATATCCTCGAACCCCGTGTAATTTTCATGTACCTACCCATAAGTCACATAATAGGAGTGGAACCAATCTTTGATTAATTTTGTACTATAATAATTTTCCCCGATTCCACGGCAAATATTTTCTTCTTTCTTATTGACATCTGAAATCAGTTCTTCTCCACCGCTGCTATTCTCTGAGTCAGAAATTCTTACAATGATATGAAATTCTTCTCACGTCATCCATCGTCAAAGGAAAGCCACTGTGTTGCATTTCTTTAATATGACGCGTAATTTTTCTTCATTTTGAAGCCCAAAAACACTTGGTCCTATGGGCCTTTTCTGTATTTTTTATTTTTTTTCCTTCTCTCCTATGTTTTTCGGGGTATATCATACAAATTGGCCGCAGCGTTAATAGACATACCCTCATTTTGCACAGCAAACATAGCTATTTGCAGGACTTCCTTAGACCAATTTCCACGAGAACTCACTATTTTCCTTTTATAAACATCAGCTCAAACAAAATCGTAAACTATTTTAAAATCGTTTAATTGATAAACAATGTTGGCTATCTATCCTCGAAAAAAAACGGCCATCTCTCCTAATCGTCTAGAACAGAAGGCCATATCAGTAAGTACATTTAATAAAATTTTTGGTTACACCGGCAATTTCCAGGGTAAAATAAAGCTTCACTCATAAAATTTCCTTTAAGTCAGTGGGGCGAAGACCGTCTGTCGGGGAAGACCGTATAATAGCAATTACGACGACTTCTGAATAGATACATAGATGGCAGCCCGGTGTACTAAATTGTAAAACGATTTTACCTGTTATGAATCAACATAGATGTCGTTGTACGTAATACAGAAACAAAAAATGTCATTTGAAATTTAGTCGGTTTTTCTACTTGCATTGCGAAAGTACCGTGCTGTAAAAAATTGTGTAAAATAACTTTTTTTATACTTTTTACGTGGATCTATTCAGGTAAGTGCTTAGATTATGACTTTCTTTACGTGATTATTTTGTTATATTGTAATAAAACACGTAGTCCACGAAATTACAATAATTGAATTAAATATGACCTCAACATGTAATAGTGGCGAAGTCCGTTTAGTCTTTGGAGGCAAAGATCGGCGTATGCCGGTCTTCGCCGTTTTCAGAAATCGTGAACATTTTCGCTTCACCCTATGTTTTGGCATACTATAGATGAAAATATATATGTCGGAGTGTGAGATTCCTTGTTGCTGATTTGATTACCTGAATTATTATTTTCGTGTTATTTGAAAATCGATTACAATGATTACGTTTAGAAACGTCAAGCGGTTAGCTTGAGTGGGGTCGTTGCAGGGCTGGTTTTGCAACTTTTTGTTTGAAACAAAACACTTAAAAAAAGCGATTGGAACTGAGAAACATAATTTATATTTTATTTTGTTTTTAGAAACAGGCCGTTGATTAAAAGGTTGGCTACCATCGATAAAGTATGACCTGAAGAATATTTCTCATATTTGGCTTTATTTGATATGCAAATTGCTTTCATAAAAAATTGTACCTAATTCTTGCGAAACATAAGATGCTAATCATCTTAGAAATTAAATTAAGTGCAAATACGAATGACGTGTTATGTTCCTAAAATTATAAACTCTAAATAGTAATAATTACTAAAAGTTATAAATACTATTAGGCATACTTACGTACTAATTTTTGCATAAATTCGTTTTGATCTCATTACGATCTTATATTAAAAATAATAACTTCGGCAATAACTTTAGCCTAATACCGAATAGGCCAAAGCTATTACCGAACATTAATTACTTAGTTTGGTTTTGTTATATCATGTTTTTTAACGAATTAAAACCTGATTAGCCTAAAAATGTGTTTTTATTTAAGCGAAAATAACCGACTGAAATGTTTTTTACCCCTGAGTGGTGAAGTATGCCGAACTTACCCGACAAACACTTCTTTATAAGATAGGGTGCCACTGGGAGACTTTTATTTAAATTTGACAGCATTGAGTGAATTGTTGATGAATCATACACAGATACATAATGTCCATATTCGTGTAAACAGGTTGATTCTATTTTTTTTCGCTATTAGACGATCTTACCCGACATGGCAGAGAAATCCGTCTACTCGGCGGTTTTTTACAAAATTGGTGTTTGTTTTATAACCGAACGACTTATCGTGTTTTGGGTACTTTTATTTAAGAGTCTACTTAATATTTGAACTCATAGATTAATACTACTCGTATAAAACACAAAAGAAACGTCCAAAATTAGCCATCGAAAATGGAAATCAATGACGTATGCCGGTCTTTGCCGAGTTGACCTTACACATGAAATAATACTCCCATAACAAAATAACAACTTTACCACATGCATTGTCAAAAAAGTCACAAAATAAACCAGTATCACAAAGCAAATATCGTAATTTACTTACTTAATTATTGACAGATGATTGCGATCGAACCAACGAACCGCGAAACGAAACACTAACACCATCTATCAATTCTATGCCGAATTTTTTTAACTTGGCCATCACTTCTATATGGCTATCTCTCCTGGACTTCCCTATTTATTTCGGGAATGTAGTTTATCTAGTACCTATAATTTACACACAAACAAGATCGTACTTTGACGTCATGCGTGCTCCAGGATTTTTTTTGTTGTCGAAAATATTATATGTATTTTAATTTTTAAGTTGTATTTCACTTAGGTACTACTGAGTTGATCTGATGATGGAGCTGGAAGGTAGCCATATGAACTCCACAATATACCGACACCAATCTCATAGAGTTTAGAATTATTTGATTCCTATTGACAAGTACTTTGATCTTTTATGTATAGCGCATTTCAAAGCTTGTTTACTTTCAATTACTACTTGCTTTACATGATTTTTTGATAAAATTTTTGAATTTGAATTATACTAGATAATTTAAAATCCTCGGGATCAGCCAAAGCTGATCTTTTAGCACTTAAAAGACTCAGAGGGCTTTATTAACGGTTAGAGCTGGTTTGATCTGCCGTTTTTCCACAACAGAGCTCTACAGTCTACACACTGACTGTGACAATGTTTTGTTTTATCTTAAGTTATGAATAAGCAATCCATGTGGTGACGGATTAAGAATACGGAATGTCACCACCCCATATCATCCCATGGGTATCGTAAGAGCCGACAGAGGGATAATACCAAGGGTATGCCTCCTTATAAGGATCTTCATAGAGCCGAGGTATATGGCAACCACAAATAGTATTTTAGGGTTCCTTAAACCAAAACTTTCGCGCCATATCGGAATCCTTTATACACGCGCCGGCCGCCCCGCCACAATTTAGCGTTTGCGCTTAGCCAAATTTTGGATTATCTTGATACCTACCCACTAAGATATCGTGGGTATAAAGGAAGAACTAAATAACTCAGATTTTGGCCAAATTGACCTTTTACCATTTTCGTGAACCCCAAAATGAGCCGCATCTTTTGGTCTAACAAACATTCTTATATCTTAACCCAGTCCAAAAATAAAGCCATTTCTGTGTTTCAATTATAGATATAGATAAGTATAAAATGTTAGTAGAAAAAATGACTAACTCTATAAATAAATGAACAACTGTGACTTCTGATCACTTGAGCATGAAATAAATTAGCTAAATTGAGTTATTTAGTTCTTCCGCGCACGAAAATATTTTAATGAAACTAGTCAAGTTGCAAAAAAACTAAACAACTTGAGTTATTTAATTCGGGCATTAATGAGCATTCATTCGGTTTTTAAATACATACATACAAACATACATAGTCTCACGCCTATAACCCCGAAGAGGTAGGCAGAGGTGTATTTCTACACCCACTTTTCGCCAGATATACCTTAGTCCCACGTAATAAGGGGCGATCCTATTGCCGTACCGGGCACATTTCCAGACTCCGTGCTGATACTGAGAATTTCGTGACAGAAAAACCCAATAACACTGCCCGACCCAGGAATCGAACCCGGGACCTCCCGATCCCACGCGCACATTTATGCCGCGAGACCAACGAAGCAGTCGTATAGGGTTTGATGTCGAGTTTTCCGTCTCTACGCAAAGATGGTATTTGCATCGACTGTTATCCCTTAGTCGCCTCTTACGACTTTTTATATTTTTTTCGTTTATAAATAATTATTTTTATTTATTACTTCTTCGAGAAAATGTAAATTTATTAGAGATGCTAATCAAATAAATGCCAATAGGTGAAGTTATTTAATATTTCTATTTATAGTATACGCACGTAAGCAAAGTTATCGTGCAATTCAGTAGTACAAATTAGCGCGAAATAATGTCAACCTAGACCAACCATTCTCAAAGTGTGCTCCGCGGAGCGCCAGGGCTCCACGAAGCATCTCTAGAAGCTCCACGAAAATTTTGCTCCAATTAAAATAAAATTACTTAAATAAAACTAAATCACTAGGTAGCAGAATACAGCAAAATCATCGATTTAGATTCTAAACTCACTGCAACTTTAAGTAGTAGTACGTGCAAATATGCTATGTTTTTACCGGCGTTTTATTACAATCGGATAATTATATTATAAACAGGTATACTATTATTAGACATGTTATGTTCCTAAGGTTGGAAGCGATAGCCTAGTGGAGATATCAACAGACTGCCATTCACAGGGCTCGGGTTAGAATTCTAGGCAGTAAATTTTCGAAGTAATGTGTTTCAATTGTTAGTTATGGCTTGCCTCGTGCCTCAGAGAGCAGCTCTTTAAGACGGGGCGGTGTGGACACCCCTCCCTACTTTTTTCTGACATCAAGATTTGATGTCTTCCAGCCACCGGTGCAGGCTAGGTTTCTTAAAGGCATTAGTACCGTGGGCCAAATCCATACAGAGCGTAATTTTCATAGGTTATTTAGAAAACCGAAGAAGACCCGGCCGCTGTGGCTGGCTTTTGTGGATTACGAAAATGCCTCCAACCCCATTGGAACTGGGCTGTCCTGCAATGCACTGCCTACTCTACATGTCTCTCACAGAGCTATGAAAAGGGCAATGGATAAAGGATAATAGGATTTCGCTGATGGATAATTTCCAGAACGAGATTATCCGGCAGAAGTCCACAGAAACTGACATAGATCAGAGTAATAGCAAATTGAATGGGTGAACTTATGGCCAGTTGTTTACAAAGCAGGTTCTTAAATTAAGGCCACGCCTCAGCAAGCGTAATGTTGGCCGCAAGAATGGGTCTTGTGGCATACCCTGGGGAGGCCCCACCTCTAGGAGTGATAGGCTGATGAAATGAGCTAAATGAGAAGAAGTAGTTAATATACTTATTTGACCATTATACGCCCCTTTCCTATTATGAAAGCCTAAAGATGAGAAAATACGTCGCAAGATAGCGAGCAAGGCGTGACGTAGCAAACCGATACTCCGAAAAGGTAGACAGAAGTTGTAATTATTACCCACATTTGGCCATATCATGCATTTTTAGGTCCTACGTAAAAAGGGGGTCTATTGAAGTTACCGGGCACATTGCCAGATTTCGTTCTACTACTGAGAATTCAGAAAAATCAGTTACCTACACTCTTGCCTAACCCGGGAATCGGACCCAAGACCTCCAATATCAACAGACGTATAGGTTATTTACTGTGCCATGGAGGCAATCAACGACAAAATAAATATAAAATATACGAAGATTTATGTCAGTAATATAGTCTTTTCTACAAATGTGGACCTTTTTGCTCAACTTCTTCCTTCAATTTGTCTAGTAATTTAGCATGCATACTATGCTATGCAGTAATAGTTATCCCTTTCAATCTTTCTCCATGAACATCTCAAAAAGCAGTCAGCATCACTTTCCCAGCAGAATAAACGGCCTTTGTCCTTTGGAGTCGGTTCCTCCTTAGCAATTTACTGTTTGGAATGTATTATTTATTTGGGCGTATAATGGTGTATCCACGTTTCATCTACAGTCTTTATTTGGACCAAAACTTGGATTTATTAGGCCTTAACTACGCAAACAGAGCTTTAAAAAAATGTTCATTCGACGGGTCAACGCGGTTTTGGTCTTAACGTGAGCAAACGCAGCACCCGTCGCGCTGGGAGCTTGCTCATGCTTAAATCTTCATTTAATATGTACCTAACTAATTCATTATTTGGTCATTTTCATACCCTCTGTTATATCTCTTACTTAATTCAGCGGTCGTCTAGCACCATTTGGTGAAATTTTGCGAGGTTATCTTCAGTGGTTGCAGTGTTTGGACGTCCCGGACCTTAGCTCCCTAGCTCTTACGACCAGGTTTAAATTCAGCTGCCCAAAACTTCATTGTAGTAAATGATTGAGCAGTGAGGCAGCGATGGCCTAGTGGAGGTACTAATAGTTGTCCATGCAGGGGGTATCGGGTTCGAATACACGGCACGCATCAATGACTTTTCAAAGTTAAGTGCGAATTAAATTGTTAATTATCGCTTGCCCCGTGCATCGGAGAGCACGTTAAACTGTCGGTCCTGGCTGTCTGGAAGATCTTTGACAGTCGTTACGGGGATTCCGTACCCTCAAATAAACTGATACTGGTCTAAACCATGGAATATCGCTATCCCTTTGGGTTGCGGAGATCAAACGGTTGGCGCTCTGTGGAAAAGTTGATATTCTGTCATACCTGATTAGATCAATAAGCGGACCTCGGGCTCTAAGACGTGTAAGTCTTGGATGCAACTGGGATAAGGCTAGCGCGATCATGATGGAGCAGAGAGTCCCCATAAACAGATTTTTAAACAAACTTGAATGGCGTCGCCGTAGTGCCTTTTAAAAACAAGAATTTAATGCCAACTCGATACAACATTTCCCATTTTCACAAAACACACTCACATCGAGTTAATCGTAAGGCTGTCAAATAGCAACTACTGCTACAAAATAGCTAAAATTTTGGTGGTTAACTGCCACAAGAAGTAAAATTACATCCACAACACTTTTTTGACGAGTGCTGCTTCCTTCAGGTTGAGGTCGGAAACTTTTCAGACCACCCTAGTATGTTTTAATGCAAAGGCAAGTTATTTTTGTTTTAGTTGATTTTTGGAGCTTTATAATAAGTCATTTAGTTGATTTATAACATAATTATAATATTTTGTTGTCATACCTAAATCTGTTAATTTTTTATAATGTAATTTTACGTTTATTTTTTTTGTATATACAATGTTACTACTTCCAATCCAGGTTTTTATTTCATGTGAGATCAAAAATCAGTGATAAAATTTAACAAATAAACTTTCACTAAAAATGCCTAACTTTCGTGTTTAAATATTTCTTTAGGTTTAAAACTCAATAAGTGTACTTAGTTGACCCAAATTCATGTATTCACATTCATTTAATGTGTGGGAAAACTGAATAACTACATTATAGAACTAACTAACTACGGTATGTTTGCAATATCTTGGTGTGGCAAAATTGGATAACTTGGTTTTTTATTTTTATTATTTTTTTGGTTCATGATAAAAGCTAGTTTTATCAAGCATAGAATCGACAGCAAACATGCTTAAATCATATAAAATCGCCGACGGTAAAATTGTTCTCCATTTCTTAGTGATGTAAAAAAAAGTGTCAAAAAACAGTAAATCGCGATTATCTCGAAACTTGAAATTTTGAGTTATTTAGTTCTTCCATTATACCCACGATATATTAAAATTTTATATGAATGAATATGTGTGTTATTAATAATTTCATCATATCAGCCAAACGACGTCCACTGCTGGACATAGGCCTCCCCCAAGGTTCTCCACACAGACCGGTCTTGAGCCGCCCGCATCCAACCGCTGATACGGGCGGCTCAAGACCAAGACAAGATAATTTAGAATAAGTTAAATATCTACTTGAAATTTAATAAAACTTTTTAAAACATTTATTATTTTATTTATAAACTTCTTTGTGAGTAGAGTAGGAGCATATTTTCAAAAAATAGCACTACTATCTTAATATTATTCGCGGTATTAGGTTTCAAGCCTGAAAATATTTCGGAATTAGGAAAATCGACTTTGCTATAAAACTATTTTTTTCTCGAATAAATCTTTTGAAAAAACACATAATAATAGAAGTTATACAAAATTTTATGTCATTTTAGCTGAAATAATATTTTTACATAGGCTAAAATATTTACAAATGCTTATTTTTCCTGCTTGCTTCCAAATGTCACGAAATACCTCGGTATTAGGAGCCTTTACCTTAGTATGTAGCAAGCGGAGTGAAGCCTAAGTATCTCCATAATCAACGGTGTATCAATATCTCCCGCCGGACAGTCAATAGAGCCTGTGTTGTGTTTGCTTGGCTTTTTGTAGTGCAAGCAGATAGCGCTCGTTGGTTCGTCTGCCTTTTTCGTGAATTCCTTTATTGAATGTCCACGATCACCACAATGTCCACAGGTGTATGATATCTCCCGGCAAGTCTTAGCTGCATGGCCATATTGCTGACACTTGAAACACCGAGTCGCTAGGGTAAAATCTCTAACAGGGCACGAAGACCAGTTTACTAATACTCGATCTTTTTTAATAAGAGCTTTCCTTAACACTGCAGAGACTTTTATGATATAGTTGCAGGTCTCACTGTCCTTCTTGCCTGACTTATGGCTTCATTTGATGGTATTAAGGAAAGTTTCAAGGTCGAAATCCGGCATCACATCGGCAACGTTTTGGTGATATAGGCAGGTAAAAACTTCCCTCTAATGCATAGATTATGCTTGAGTATTAAGTAGAGTAAATATATACATGTGACATAGAAGGTGTAACAGTTGCAGCACCTTACGAAATTGAAATTGTTATGTATTATGCAAAACCTGGCGATGAAAAAGAGTGACCGTGAGTTTTATTGCCCGTTCTTTCTCATGATTCTACGCCTTTGCTTTACGAACGTGGCAGTAAATGTACCTAAATGTAAATGTAGAAGCTTTAATTAATTTTTTTTTTAAATTTGACGTTCATAAATGTCACTTTGTGATTCAAATGAATAAAGGATTTTGACTTGACTTGACTACCACCCTTGGTCGTCGTTTATGAGGCTCATCTATCTTAAGATCTGAGCTCGTGAGCTGCACTGATTACTTGAGCTTCTCAATTTCATCTCTAGAATCGGTTCTAATTATAACAGCGCCATTTTTTATCTTGTGTAGGCCCCGTACGTGCAGTTTCATCTGCTCAGGGCTGATAATCTTTTGGACAAGGGATTTTGTGTCCTCACTTGACTTTAATTTGTCATCAGGATAAATGGCCACTGTGTTCAATTTCGTTGGCTGTATACAGGTGATTTGTAATTGCTCCTATTCCCTTCGGGAGATGATTCTAAGGCCAAAATGGAGTATTGTTACACTCTCTTGTCTGTTGTGCACTATTTTGGTATACGAGTAAAACGGTTTTTAAGATTGTTTGAGCAAATTCCAAATTTTTGTCACAAAGATGTTCTAAAAAATGTATTCTGACTATTGCTAGTGGAAAGTTCAGTCTTATTTAATGGATAATTAAATGACCCATCTTTTAAAATTAAATTAACCTACTAGCTCAACGTGGAATTTGAAAATAGAGCCAAAAAACACACAAAAATGTTCGAATAAAATAAAATGACGCCACAAAAATGCAATTATTTGAAAAAAATAATATGTGGCATGTTATGTAAAGTATTGAGATAACTTCCTGGTATTACCTGCTATCCAAAAAGGTATAATAGTCCTAGCCAATTGGTGTGAACTTCTAGTAATAGCCGCTTTAGTTAAAAAAGTGCTTCTGGATGACTCACTCGGCAGAACACTTTCTTCTGTATTTATTATTAAGCTCTGCAATCAGCAGTGATTTACTAGAAGGGAGACTAAGCTAGTCAAATGCATCCCTATACATTTGACTAGCTTACGGTTCTTGGGTTCGAATCCTCAGCGTAAAATGACTGTATTTTGTTAGTTAAACGCATATTAAGGTTTTAATTCTCACTTGTCCTGTGACTCAAGAGCATTTTCAGCCAGTTGATACCGGGTTTATCTTTTAGGGGAGTCAAAACCCTCAAATAAATAAATAATTGAAAGAAATAGCCATAGCTGAGCCCATAAAAAAGTTTTAAGCTAGACTAAATAAATGAATTAAAAAAAAATAGGCAATAATCAAAGGTGGTTGTGTGACGAAAATAACAACAATCTGCGTTTCAGTAAAATAGAAATAATTGTTAAATTTATCAGTTCTAATGGAAACATTTATTGATAATAATTGATCTTAAGAACAATTTTTATTGATCTTAAGATCGTAAGTAGTATCTATACCTACCTATAGCCACTGACATATAAAATCTTCAAAATTTATATATTATACTTTTCAAAGCTTTGGTGTAGCTTTTAACAAGTTAACAAAACTGAATTTGGTAGACTTAATGGTTTTTATAGCAAAATCATTTTAACTAATTTCGTAATAATTTATTTGATGTTATCAATTTTGAAATATAAAAAACCTAAATGAAGTTTGTTTTGCTTTGCAAGTTATTTCCATACCACAAGACTAATAATTATCATCTCTGAATTTTTGTGAAGCTTTCAAAATCATCATTTACCTCAAAAAATATCAGGAATCTGGTAAACAATATCTTTCGTTCAAGTGCATTGTAACCTTATTATTATTTAAAATGAAATATAAAGTTAACTTACGATTATGAATATTTTGATATGGATTGGTGGCTAAAGTAGAGAATATCCGTGACCTATATTTTACAAGTTAAGCTGACTCTTACAACAGTATCGTAAAATTTATTCAGTAATATTACAATTTACCTGAAAAGTACATAACATTGAAGAAAGGTAAATTGGTAGCTAAAATAGCCCGGAGTAGGGTCGGTACTTCGACATGGTTTCGGGCGCTATCTTAATCGTCCAGCGTTTAAGCATATTTATGTAGCAATAAGTTATCAGAAGCCTAATTACGACCGCGAAACCACCTGTCCGCTATCATCTGTACATAGGCCTTCGCATATACTTCCGTGCGTCTTACGCGCGGTCCCACCCCCGCGGCGCGATTGGTCGCCGAGGTGCGTGCGCGCGCAGCGGCCCTCCTCGCAGCCGGGTGTGAGACGCCGCGACTCCGAAGGAGCCGGTCGCGACCGCGATGTGCAGCCGCGGACAGTTCTGTCGCGACCTCGTCGCCTCGTTACCGTCGCTCGCTGCACTCGCCTCGTCGCCGCTGCCCGCGTCCACGCGTTGCCGACGCGATCGCGAGATTCGCACTTTCTCCGAAACTGACATTATAGTTGATGTTTTCATAAATAATAAAAGACTGAAAAGTTACTTTAAAATTTTGAACAGTAGTCCTGGTTATATTTGAAACTTTTAGCAACTTTAGGAGATAAGTTTAGTTAGTGATAGTAAGAATTTAGAGATTAAATTGGTGATGTGATATGGCTAGGCGGCGCCAGCATACCAGTTGGTTAGGGGTGCAGGGCGCGAAGCTGGTGGTAGCCGGATGCGCGTGGGCATGCGCGCTGGCCGCCGTCGCTGCCGACCCGCACGCCGACGTTGACACCTCCACCGGCCTCGGCGATAACACACTCACCAATTCAGGTACTTTCACCCTACTTTACAGGTTTTCATCTCATACTTAGTTCTCAATATTTTGAAAATCACACACGTCCTCGCATATGCTTTTTGTATTTGAGATACGAAAGCATTTTATTGTCTTGAAAAGAGTACCTACAATTTTTATACGACCACCTTACCTTTATACTAATAACTTTTAGGTGATACAAGGACCTAATTTTCATACCTCATACTGTATATTGAAAATTCTCACATTTCTTAATGTCTACACGAAATATTTAGTAAAAAAAAAACAATATTTTACTACATTAACAATTTAATAAAAGTTTGAATGGGCGTCTACTGAAAAAGACCTGCTGTTTAAATTCCTATTGTCGTTATCCTTACCTACACAGATAATTATTCTATAAGCTCAAAAACAATATTTCAGAGAATGTTTTCGTGGCATTATCATATGAACTATGAATCATATCTTATTAGTAGGTATGTTTAAATATCCAGTATTTCTCTTATCACCACCAGCTGTGGGTAAGACCTATCAGTGTCAATGAGTAAACGCAAACAGGATAACGTTTGATAGTGATAATGGATGTATAAATAAATACAATTCGCAATGACAGTATATGTAAATGATGGCTGAAATGTTTCCGTGACGGTATAGGGTTTTAAAATAATTTTAGATCTGTAGAACAAAGTTGATTCGAAGTTGAAATTAATGTTTAACGTTAAAGTTTAATTAAATACTTGACGCACTAACACCATTTTAACATTTCGTGATATTTGTTAATAAATGTTATATTATTATGTATTTATAGATATCCAAACTATCCACCTCTTTATATAATATGTATTAGGTTTTTTTATAAGTTACAGCTTGACAGGCATTAACCGGATAAACGTGTGATTTAATGTCATTGTGTAAATACCTAAATAAGTTATAATCCGATGATTAAAGTTAAGTTAAAGTTTAGTTGGTATGTACCTAATGAGAAGATATATATAATTAGGTATGTGGTTCTACAAATTCATTTTAAATCACTAATAAGAGCTCACTGAAAAATAAAAAAGTTTATACTGATCGCAAATACTGATGCAGAGGGAAAATAATATATACTGATATCAATAAAATGATATGATACATTCATATACATTTGTTCCCGTTGCGTTGCTTAAACTAATTTAGTAATAGACATAGCGGCAATTGAGAAGGTTAAAATTAATTAATTTCCGTAAAACAAAACATTGATTTCTTAACCGAGGCCTTCGAAACCAAGATTTTAAAGTTCCCTTAAAGATTTGTATTTTAGTTTAATTGGTATTAAATAGGTATTCTGGTGGCTTTTTAGCACATGCTATAATTATGTCGGAACTGAGCGGTATATTTTTTTATTTGTTTTTTAGTTTCATTCGGTTCTGTCTCTTCTTGCGGCGGTTTGAATCACGTAATTATTAATCAGGCATACTTATTAAACGTTACTTTTAGTTATGTACTTGGTAGTTAGTTAGCTTGTGATAAAAAGATTTATGGTAGTAGTGATTATATTCAAAAAACAAATTATATTATTGAAAATAATTAAAAACACCTCGTATCTAAGTTAATGTGAAACCTGTTCGGTCCTATTTTTAAGAAAGCCTTTGAACTTATTTGAAAATGAAAACGCCTGCTTTCATTGCCAGAGTTATCAATTATTTAATTAATATATTATAATGTGTATCTTAACATACATATAGGTATATGTCTTTAGCTATCTTGGTTAGAGAATGTATCAATGGTAGTTAATTAAAGCGGAGTAGGAAGATAATGCTCGGTTTGACCGCAGCATACCTAACCACTTCATATTGGTTAACTCCCACTCTACCAGTAGTTAGTTATTTGAATTATAGCTTATCCTCCGATTAGATGGAAATAACATCGCGCTAATAATCTCAGTCTCTCAGTGAAAACATATGATCTAAAACTTTTTGTTGTAGGTCTCATAATTACTGTATTTAAATGGATAGGTAATGAATAATAAGCGCTATGAAACTGACATTACAGATAGGTAATTCTTTATGTATAACGATATTCATAAAAAAATACAGCCGTCTCATAATTGTTATTTAAATTAAAATTGGATTATAGGTAGCTCATAGATAGATATTTTAATACACTCTGTAAAATATGGATTACAAAGACGGGTCATAAAACTAGTGACAAGGGACGTCTTGTCGCAAAATACGATTTTAGAAAAATGAAACTTACGTACCCTAAGGAATAGGTATGTTAAACATAAACTAACTAGATTATACACAATTACTAATTACTTAGCGTATAATTCTCATAATTTTAAATGTAATTCATTTTTAATGTGTTAATAAAATTCTACTGAAATCTAGCAGCATAACCATGAAAAAGTGAGAATAATACTAGATGTTAATTTATGTTTATGTTTTGGTTAATTTTTATATTTAGTTACCCTTTTTCGCCACTTTCTGGTTTGTATAATGCATGCTGTGAAACTCTGTAATGGGCTTTAGAATCCCATGTCACATTGTTACCATATAATGTACCTTTGTAAACAAGCTGTTGAGTTTCCTATCAATAAAAAAAAATACATATTAATTAAATTTATAGATTTTATATTTAACCTTCCTTCCAGTCATATATTTTGTCTGTACTTATTTTTCCACTCGTTTTCGGATTATAGGTAGCTATAAGTATTTAATGAGGTTTATTGTTATAACGAGCGATTTGCGCTGCAACACGCATGAAAATCATTTAGTTGTTAAAATCCTCATATGTAACATTATGTTGCATTTGTCTAATTAAGGGCAAGTGAACCTTAATGTATGCTATAAATAGGTCTAGAGCCTTCATGTATTTTGAACATGGATCACTCGATATGAGTTCTATAGCAGCACATGTAAAATGAATAACATACAGTTTTTAGTTACGTTTAAATTTATACAAATTAATAATATAATTATGCTCTGGTAATATGGATACATGATATTTCACTACTAAATATATTATAAAATTGCTGGTTCTCCGTATTAATGCCACTTTATCATTTGACTTGTATTGTGTACCTATCTCGTTTAATATATCAAATTTTATGACGTTACCGTTGTATGATGATTGACAGGTTTCAATTTCAGTTTGCATTAATTAGCTGTTTTATTCGTTAGCTTTGGTATAGTATACTGGGGTTGTAGGTACGGCGACCATTTAGTACAAATTTTTATCCGAGGGCGATTTTTAGTGTTGTGTTTAGACGTAATTTATTTGTAGATGTTAATTACATTTTTAGGACTATGTCGTGTAGACTCTATCTATTTGGAAAAGTAAGTTGCTCTAAGATATTAATAATATTTGAAGGCTTGGTGGAAGTTTTACGACAGTAATATTTGAGACAAAGTATTAAGATGATAACATCGAAACAATAACGAACAAAAACTAACTACGTAAGTATTAAATACTATACAAGGAAATATATACAGAACCGAAATAGTTTTTACGTTTTGGTTCGAAACGGCCTATAAATTGATTTGATACAAAAATAACACTAAATATTCATTTAATGTAAAATAATTATAAAAGGAAATTTAGTAACCATTTTGTACTTATGTAGGTTCACATAAGGTGCCGCAGAAAAAAAAACCTAATAAAATGTTCTTATAAATTTTAATTTTATTACAAAAAGGCAAATATTACTAAACACTGATTTTTCTCAGTTGTTTTCGACTAGAGGATTTACTAGAGGACTATTTTAATATTTACCGACTAGAGAATGCCCGCATATTTTGTTGTAATTTAACCGTTTCTGCCCCATCCAATGGTAATTTCGGAAAATCCCCTCTTAGTGCATATTAACATACATGCCACAACTTCTTGCGCCCAATAGTTTTTTTTTGTGCGATGACTCTCAGTCAGTCAGTAAGGCAAGAATTTTATATATACAGAAAATGAGTCGCAATCGTTAAGAAGTCTTCTTGGCATGAGTGAATTGGAACCTAAAAAATTTATCGTTTTACAATACGGCGGGTGTAATATTGTGATATGATTACACGGTCTCGTTTATGCAGATCACTGCTTGAATGAGTGACTGCTTGATGTGGCGTTTACATCAGAGCGCTGCCATGTTTGGGAGGAGAAGTAAAGCCGTCGGACTCGGTTCATGTCTTAGGACAATAATCGTTAGGTCTAGTCGGAGGCCTTCAATTAGGCTATAAACTGCGACAACGGAGTAGGCCACACACTGACATGAAAAAATATAATCAGCGGAGGGGAATGTTTCGCAGAGGCATAAAGAAAAATATACTGCATCGACATTTCTGCATTTCATCGAAATCAACAAGAGATTACACCTTTTTTAATTTTGGTTTCACGGTCTTTATAAATGTAGGTACGTCATTGTATTAAAGTCTAATGAAATATGCAAACGAAGAGTTTAGAAAATTGAGATTAAAGATTACGAGACAGCGATAGCCTAGTGGAGAGACCGACAGACTGCTATGCAGAGGGTCCGGGTTCGATCGTATCCACGGCGCGCACCAATGACTTTTCGGAGTTATGTGCGTATTAAATTGTTAATTATCGCTTGCTAAACGGTGAAGGAAAACATCGTGAGGAAACCTGCATGTCTGAGAGTTCTCCATAATGTTCTCGAAAGACATGTGAAGTCTGCCAACCCGCATTTGGCCAGCGTGGTAGATTATGGTCTTACCCTTCTCATAGTGTGAAGAGGCCCGTGCCCAGCAGTGGGACAGTTTATATACAGGGCTGATGATGATGAAAAAAGATTACGCCCACACTAGGAATGAGTCTGTATTGCGGAGAACTTGAGAGAGATTACAGTAACGAACATAGTGTAGATATAATATACAACTTAAACACTACAGGCTAATAAATACAGAGAGCACAGATTTAATGCGTGGTACCGTCCGCTTGCTTAGAAAGCTTTGAGAGATTTCATGCCGTTATTCTAAGAGAACGGTGGGCGGTAACTAAACTGAACAACACCTACTATGTACTCCTTATTTATATACGTTCTCGTCATCAAACAAATCTTGATTGACAGAAAAATCCCACGCTTATTTTTTTCGTAGCGTGAAAATTTCTTGGTGGAGATTGGAAAATTAATAGGTTCACAGAGTTATTATTACTTTGTTTATCAACTTAATAAGGCTCGGTAAGCTGGATATTTTGTACTTAAAAGAGAGCTTTTGACGGTTTTAGTCTATGTAGCGAAAATAAACGTAATAAATTGAACAATATTACCCTCAGGTGAATTGAAATTTTATACCAATGCTAAAAAGTTTGTTGTAACCATGCCGTGCCTGATATAATTTAGTAGGATGAATAACCTTTTTATTTTTTGGACAAAGAAGTATTTTTATAATTATATTGATTTCAGCCTACTATCTTTTTTGGTAGTTGATTGTTCTTCCTATATGCGAGAGACGAAGAACTGAATTAGTTGAAAAGATGAAGATGACTAAGCTAATCAAAAAGTAAAATTGCAATAGTGATGGATCTTTTTTTGCTATATTGATTGGTCTGTTGTTCGGTAAGCAGTAATAAGACACGATTGATTACGCGATTTTTTAAGTAATGATCATATAAAGAAACCATATCTGATTCTATCCCTTACATCCCATATGCGAGGGGGACAAAAGTTGGACAATGAGTCATGCGTCATGCTCGGTAATGCAACGCTACATGATATCTAGCTAAAATAACATTTGTATTAGCTTAAACAATTTATTGTACTTAGGTATAAAACCTTTTTAACCGACTTCAAAAAAGGAGGAGGTTTCTCAATTCGACCGTATATTTTTTTTTTTTTTATGTGTGTTCACCTATAACTTTGTCGTTTATGAACCGATTTTGATTATTCTTTTTTTGTTGGAAAGAAGATATTCCAAGGGTGGTACCATAGTAAGGAAACCAGGATCTGGTCATGTTATCCCAATGAAATCGAGGGGAACCTTCTATAGTTGTAGTGGCGACAAGTGCGTTTGTTATTTTATTCATTAAGTATTTTAAAGTACTACTATTTATGAAGGTCTGGAGTCGAGCTGATGATGGAACCGAAAGACAGACGAGGGAATTCCTCAATGATTTACAACAATTACCTTGTGTTTGGGCTTGATTAATTTGTATTAATGAGAACTTTATATCTAAATGGGTTGTGACTGTCGTTAGGGGCCTGATGATGAAGACGAAGGACAATCAAGGGAACTCCTCAACGTTTTACAGTAGCTACCTTGTGTTTGGACTTAATTCATTTCTATTGATGAGAACTTTGCACACATATGGGTTATAAGCACCATTACAGGTCTAATGATGGAGACCATAGACAGTCGAGGGAAGTCCTCAACGATTTACAGCAATTATCTTTTGTTGGGCTTACTTCGTACTTCATACGGTTCAATATGCCAAAATGTTTAGTTCGTTTAAAAATAATACCTAATTAAGATTGAAGTTTTAAATAGGAATACCACTACCTACTAGGCATATGCGTCAATTTGACACTGAATTTAAGTTACGTAATCGCGTCATCTCTAGCAATGCTCTTTCGTCGTGTGGCCTACTCAATAATTTGTTTGAATTTAAGTCAGACAACGCTATCCCTTCCAAGGTTTTAACACGACTCAGAGCAACATATACCTGTCCTTTAGCGAAATTTTTCTTACCTAGATCTATAACAGCTTTTTCTAGTGTAGTTCCCTGTAACTTGTGAACCGTAACTGCCCAACTTAAAATCAAAGGTAACATTCGGCGCTCGACATCTCCGTATCCTTTTATTGCCTGAAATGTAGCAACACTAGGAGTAATCGGTACCCAGCCATTTTCATCTTTAATTCTACTTCCAATAGTATCATCATCAAATTTAACTAACACACATTCCGGTAATTCCCCTTCTTCAATTTGGTCTCTCCGAAGGGCAGGCCATTTAAATTTTTTAACAATACCCATTGCTCCGTTTACAAGGCCATCTGAAACCGATATATTTCGCCTTAGCATAACGCGAGATTCTTCAGCTAACTTTAGCGTTGATAATAAACCTCCACAGTTATTTACATCCTTCGGTATTACGTTGGGCGGTGGCGTCTTTCCATAAGTGGCGACCTCACGAGACTCGTCTATAGCAATAATGGTATAAATTTTATGTATTTTAGAATTTTCTTCTGTCATTAAATCATTATAATCGTCAACTTGTTTAACGGTAGGGAAGATTCTTACAGCAACTCCGTCAGCGAAGTCCCCTGTCAAAGGTATTCTGCGTCGTTCACATAGCAATTCAAGTTGACTCGTAGTCAATTCACCCACTCGCAAGTTATTTAACAAGTCGATGAATTCGGCATCGTTTTGTTGGCGCATGTTTATTGTTAGTTCGCAAAACGAAAATTGATGCCACAAATTAATTTCGGCTGCAAACCACGATGGCTGTAAAAAACACCAGTTTCCTTTGACCGGAGGCAATTGCATTATATCACCAAACAGTAGTAAGTTGGCTCCGCCAAATAACTTATCATTGTTTTTATATTCCTGTAAACGTAAATGTATGATGCGCAAGTTTTCATACGACACCATGGAAATTTCATCAATTATGAGCCAATTGATATGACGCCATCTACGTCTTTCTTGTTCGAGTTTAATTCCACTTAAACGTTTATAGGACATGGTGTTGCTTTTTTCAATAGGCAGTAAAAATACGGAATGCAAGGTTTTACCAAATATTTGTCGAGCAGCGACCCCTGTTAAAGATGCTACTTCCACAAATTTGGGTTTAAGCAGAGCGTCAACAGTCGGGCCGTAACAACGTACGATGTGTTCTACAAGTAATTTTAACAAGTATGACTTGCCGCTGCCAGCACCTCCCGTTATAAAAAGCAACAATTGATCTTCGGTGCCATTTAAATCGGCTTCGACCGCAGCAGAAACTTTTCGGAACAAATTTTGTTGTTGAATATTAAGTCCACGTATAGTATTGATGAACACATCATTAGGCATCATTATTCTTTCACCATTATCATCGCAATTGTCATTCATATTAATAATAACTTCTTCATCTGCACATAGTAACCCTTCATTGTCAGCGGCAAGCGTTTGTCTAGCAGCATTTAATGCAGTTGCTTGAGCTAATGCTTGTTGTATTATTTGCTCGGCGTGAGCAAATTCTTCAGGATTAACATTAGCTTGTAAAGGTCGTAATTCAGTTTGCCGTCTCAAAAAGCAAGACTCTGCAGTTTCACCATCCAGTAAGAGGCTAGATTCCTCTCGAAACGGGAGATGACATACAAGTAAGCTATAATAATAGCTTTCTTTATCGCTATTTAAGGTGTAGTATCTAGTGCGAAGAACTGCATGCTTATTCCGTATGCGCATTCGAGTGTTGTCTCTTAATTTTATAAAACGTAGGGGCTCATTATGCGTGTCTCTCAACTCCTCGTCACCATTATCTTCACTCCACGCCGGGTGTGAAACGGTTTCAAAACGTACAGCAAATTCAGCCAGGCTCAAGTTTTCGAGATCGTCGGGTCTCTGTACGTAGCGATCAAAAATGTTGTTATAAATTGATGACCCATTGCCTTCAACTCGTAAAAGCCTAAATCGTTCATTTGGTTTGCAACTGTTAACAAACACAGTCTTCCGTGAACTCATCTTAAGAGGTAAATGGCATAACCTATAAGCACATTCAGGGGCGCTTACCAGACGTTGTGACAAAATTGCCATAGCCACTTTGAATAATTGATGCCATACTGTGCCCCCTTGCCTCTTCGCTCGGGTAATTGTTTCGCGTATTAGATCGCCACTATCGTGTGGTTCACATTTACTAACGTATTTAGCGACGTAATAAGAAACTGCAGTAACATTGCCACAAGGTTGCACGTCAATCTTGCCTTCCCATAGTTCTAACAAATCTGCATTATAATTATTAACCATACTTTCTTCAGCTGTTCGTCTAAGATTACAAAATCGCCCATTATTAGCTACCGCTTCGTCAGGTCCTAAACAAACAGTATTATTACTAGGTGCCCTAGGAAAACCAAATCGGCAGGATTGGTTAGTGCGATTCTTATAACAAGTGCTAGTGTGCTTATGAATTTGTACGTTCTCTACCAATGATTTTAATGTAAGACTCTCAGGATTTAAGGAACAAGAAATCACTCTATCAATAACCGCAGTGCCTTCTGAGGTGGCAAAGTCAGGAAGACCTTCACACCATACCAACATGTGGAGATGTGGACTACCTCGATTTTGAAATTCAATTCGGTGCCAATAATCCACAACTTTGGCTCCTAAGCAGTTATCATTCCCTTTAATATATTTCATCAGCGCGTTTATGCGTACTGAAAATTGTCTGGCAACTATTATTGGATATTTTTGAACTAAGTTAAGCTTCATTTCAAATGTAAGTTGGTCTATTTCGTTAATGTCTTGATTATCGGCAATGAGTAACGCTTTAATCATATCGGGCCAATGTAAATCATTGCATGAGAAAGTTAAAAACCACGAAGGTGGCCCTAAAGTTCTTACCATCGCTATGAGTTCCGAACAACATTTTCTCCAATATGATGCTGAACCTCTTATGTTTCTCATTGTCAGGTGAATATTATCAACAAGGCCTTGTGGAGTTTGTTCTCCCTGAGCTTGTCGCATTCTACATGACACAGAAATGCTAGCCTTTGCTCGATAATACTCGACAACAGACAAAGCATAAAATAAATAATCGTTTCTATGGAAACGTCTGTCATTAGACATTATTCGGCTTTGAAAGTAATCTAATGGGGTAATTGGTATATTTCTTTCCTCATGAAGTCCATTTTTACCCTCTGGGAAAAGAAAATACCAGGCCAACTCTTCGAGTCGACGCTCTCGTTCCAAATTCAGCGGCGGAGCGGTTTTCCTCTTAATTTCGGCTAATCTCAACTCGGTTACTGAATCTGCGTTATTAAAATCAACAACACTTTCTAACGCGGGCACTGTTTCCTCAACACTGCAAAGCATACTGGTAGTCTCTATTATCATTGTAGATTCAACATTTTTTGCTCGTTGTAATGCATGTTCATCGTTCTCAATTGTAGAGCTTGATATGGGTACGCTATTATCGGTATTAGTATAAGGTTGATTGTCATTAAATGGTACTGAAGTTAATATAAGTGACGTCAATGAATAAATATTCAATGTGTATTGATTAGAAGAACTTTTGACTGTTAAATTCCTTCGCAAAACGTTATATAAATCCTCAATATTTTTGAATCTCATACAACAAGCTGCTCCGTGCAATGGTGCCTTAAAACCTTTTGCGCCACGTGCATGAGAATCAAACAAAAAATATGTTACAGATTCTAATTGACGTTTGCAATGTACGGCTACTGTTGTGAGGTTAGCGGTTATCAAACCATATGAATATTCAATAAAAAATCTATTGAGAGCATTCTTTAAATTAGGGAAAGAATTTTCGCTGTCATCATGTACTATATGACCGTTATAAATTGGTTGCTCATTACCGCTAATGTTAACCTGTTGTCTATTATATGTAATACAAGGCAAAAGTTCTGTAGCTGCTAAATATTCTGAGTTCGAATCATCGATGGTAGGTTCAGGTCGAGCTGCTATACAATCACAATAATATTTGTCACCTATAATCAAAATGTAGTCAATGTCACTTTGGAACAATGAGTTGGGATCAATTAGATGAAAAGCCACACAAGAAACTGTTGCAATAGCAGTACATTGTCTGCCCTTAGATTCGGAACTGAATCTTGCATCACCTTGATGATATGAACCGTGCAAAATACTTGTGTCGTTATTTAAAAGCTTGAAACGTTCAATATTTGCAGCTATTCTCGTTATTACCTCATTTCCTTCTTCATGATTGGGTAGTTCACCTGTCACCTGTATTATTTCCGAAATATCAATTGCATTGTTAAAATGAGGTCGAACGTCCCTATAAAGAATATTATTAGACATTAACCAACTTAATGCAATTTTTAATTTATTAATATCAACCACGAATTCTTTAGAACGTTGAACGTTTTCTAGATTTTCTACAATAAGTATTAGTCCAGCTTGATTAGGGTGAAGTGGTAGTTGTTCAGCTAACTCTACAACATCTTTGGCAAATAAGACTACTTGACCTTTACACCAATCTTGGCTAAATCGGTTTTGTAGTTTCATTATTTTAATAAATGGCACCACTCTGCAAAGAAATCTCTTTTCGGTTTCGGTTAAATCAGTTAATTCATGTGGCACAGTAGCAACAACCATATTATTCCAATAGGCTTGAGATGGGATTTTTCGTTTTTTTATAGTGTTAGAGCATCGAGAACATGTTATTATCCTATTACATGTGATTAATTCTACAGGTAAGATAGAGCTGTATGCTGCCGTCTGTAAATTAATATGCTGTTGTGGATAAAGCAATTTATTACATATAGCACATGGCACATCTGCAAAAACATTAACTGCTGCTCGAAATTCTTCAACTCCCAATATACGAGTATTTCTTAAGCAACATGACACTTGCCTTAGAACGGTCAATCGACTGTCCCTTTCTTCTGGAGTTTCATTAAGCACCCGCTGCCTGGAACGATTACGTGAGTAGCTTAATCGTTGAGATTGCTGTGTAGCAGATTCATTTGACAGTCGCTTATGAATCAAACTGAGCCGATGAGCACGGGCTTCACCGGATTCATTTGACAATCGCTCACGAATCAAACTGAGCCGATGGGCACGGTGTTCATCGGATTCATTTCTTAGGTTATTGTGTATCAATGAAAAGCGATGGTCACGATCTTCTTGAATTTCGTTATTTAATCTATTTGACATATATGCTCTCATACCCGACAGTCTATTTTCGCGCTTATCCGGCGTTTCATTTTTTCTTTTTTTATTAGTTCCGATTTTATTTTTTTCCAAGCGTTTCTGTCTATCATTTTCTGTCTCTAGTAGCCGTCGTTTCCTCATCCGAGAAGCACCTTTGTTAGGTCTACCCATAACTAAAAAGCGTAAAATAAAATAATTTTTAACAAAAAAAAACCGACTTCAAACAGGAATCTAAAAAGTACAAAATAAATTTACTTAGTACAAGGAATTCGTATTTTGATTTAGTTAATCAGAAATGATTAAATAAGTATTTTATAATTTTGAAGTCGGTGCCAAGTAAATGCTACAACAACCTTACTATAATAACAAATTACTAAGTACACACAATATTATTAGATATGTCAAAACAACAACAACAAAAGACTAATAACAGTATAGGAATACTGACTGTACCTACTAACTATCAACTATTATGTACTGGCTTACAAACTAGTCAATGAAAACAAATTATAAAAGAACACAAATTAGACATATTATAACTATCCTATGTAATTTAAATATCAATAACTATCTATCTATAATAGGATGATTGTTATAATCAGTTAATGCACTATTACTTACGTAGGTACTTAATTTGAGAGTACGACAAATACCTAGTTAAAGCACGAACGCATTAAATTAAAACAAATCACAAAATCTGTTAGCAAAACAAGGATAATAACGAAGAATGAAAACAAAATCACCTATACCTAAACAATACGAGTATTTAATCTAATCCAACCATGCGATTGAAAGAAGTAATATACGAAAACCTATAGAATCTGAGACCACAACGTTGTAGCGAGATCAAAAATTTGCATACACAGAGACAAGCATCAACGACGTCTGCCCTCACGTGTCTGCCCGCGTTCGGGTCGCGCACTCTGGCACGTCTCCCCTCCCGCACCGCGCACTGCGCGCCGTATACTGTGTCGTAGTTGTATTCTATCCATGTATCCGAATACTTAGAAGATAATTACCACAGGACAGATCATAATTACCTACTAACATTAGCTTGAGTTGTGAGAAAGATTGATAATACCTATTATATACCTGGTTATTGTTTTACTTGGCACCGACTTCAAAATTATAAAATACTTATTTAATCATTTCTGATTAACTAAATCAAAATACGAATTCCTTGTACTAAGTAAATTTATTTTGTACTTTTTAGATTCCTGTTTGAAGTCGGTTTTTTTTTGTTAAAAATTATTTTATTGATTTTAAATTTTGTAAGTGACATCTTGCGCTTATGCCTTTATAATTTGCTTCAATATTTTATTAAAGCAAATTATGTGAATTAATATGTTAAATTTGAATGCTTATATTTAAATTTTGTTTAAACAATATAATAAACTAACAATCCACTTAATTAAATAATATAAATTTATAAATAAGCTATGTTACATAATCGAAAGATCAAAGTTGTACACGTGTTTAAAAGCCCGAAAATATTGAAAGCTCAATATAGGTCAGTGTCGGAGGCCCAATTCCCTATTCCTTTTCCCTCGTCCCACTCCTCATCCTATCCCTTTTCCCAACCCCTAAGGGCGCAACGCGCTTGTGACTCCTGTGGTGTTGCTTGTGTCCATGGGCGGCGGTAATTGCTTACCATCAGGCAATCCGTCTGCTCGTTTGTCGCCTATTACCATAAAAAAAGGTCAATCATAGTGCCCGCACAAATAAACAAACTGACAAGACTGAAAGAAATTACTGTTTCAGATAAAGAATTAGTAATTTTTATAACTATAATGTACACGCACTTTTTTAAATTATTTAATAATTATTTTATTTGCGTTGTAAAATTCGCATAGCTGCAGCCATTAATTAGAGTAATTTAGGATTAGATGTACCTACATAAAGATTTATCAAGAAAGAATATGCAAGCTAGCTGTAAAACAGTTTTAATTCTTGATCTGAGTTATCGAACTGAGCTGCCAAGAGCAATGTAGAACTCAATTATGAAAATGAGTTGTAGCGCTCATAGCGAAACTTGATTTGCCGTTTGTAATAGATCGCCAAAGTTAAGCAACGCTTGTGCAGGTCATTATAACGAGTGACCGCATGTGTCTTGTACATCACAGCCTTGCCGTGCTACGGAGGGTACGTAAAGCCGTTCAAAAACGACACAGGCTGCCTCAAGCATAGCATAATGTAATGACTGTAACTTGTAGACTGTTAACCTAGTTTACAGCACATTTCAACAAGTCTCATTCAGCTTGGGAATCAGGTGATTCACATTTTTAATAATTGTACATGATTGTTTTATTTTAAATGTTCAAAGTCTTTTTTATTTACAATATTTATTGACTTATGAATGTTTTCATGACAAAAACCAATCGGGTAGGCATTCATAGCGCATAATATCTGCGTTGTCATTTATATATTTATAGAATCCATTATGATGAGAACCACAAGAACAAACGGTAACAGATCTTTATTTTGTCAGAATATTTTGTTATCATTGTTGTTTAAAAAAATTGTCACATTTTCTATTACATATTTTTCATTTGCCTTATAATTTGTTTCTTTTCTAACTCTCCATGTTATAGACTCATCCTATCTATACTAGTGAGTAGCATTGTTGGCAAATTGTATGCGAAGGTACTGATTGAAAGAGTTATGAAAGTAACCGACAAGAAAATATGGGATGTACAAGCGGGATGCCGAAATGGTATGAGGTGTACGTATCAAGTCTTTTCCTTGCGATGCATAGGCGAGAAATTTTTGGCCAAAGGTCGAAAGGTCTACCTATCGTGGATTTGGAAAAGGCTTAGGATAAAGTGGTGAGGAATGAAATGTGGTCGGTACTGTCGATGTATGGGGTGAACAGCAGCCTCATTCGAGCTCTGAAATCCCTTTATGAGGATTCTAGAGCTTGTGTGAGGATAAACGGGGCATACACTGACTGGTTTACCATCAACACATGGTTTACCATCCTTGTTAGACAAGGATGTGTAGCGTCGCCGTGGCTGTTCAACCTCTTCATGGACAGTTGTTTGCAAGATTTGAAACAGTGATTGTGGATTAAGGATGAATGAGTTATTTGTCAAATGCCTCCTTTATGCTGATGATTAAGTTATATTTGCGTCTTCAGCGGAGGAGTTGCAGGAGATGGTAACAATCATGCATGGTGCGTTAGAGAGGAAAGGAATGAAAGTGAATGTAAGTAAAACGAAAGTTATGGTTTTTGAAAAGGAGGAATGCGTTACGGCTTGTAATGTTATGATCGATGGACAGCGAGTGGAGCAAGTGAATGAGTTTGTATATTTAGGTACGCTGTTTACAAGAGATGGTAAGAATGTAGAAAATATTGAAAGAAGAGTTAATGCAGGTAATAGAGTGAATGGAGCTCTGAAGGCGTTTATGAATAGCCAAAACGTGTCCAAAAAGGCACGTTTGGCTGTGCATAGAGGGGTGCTAGTACCTACTCTTATGTATGGTAGTGATAGTTGGGTATGGCAGAAGAGACATGAAATTAGAATAAATGCTGTAGAAATGAGAGCACTAAGAAGTATGTGTGGTGTCTCTCTGACTGACAGAGTAAAGAATTGTGTGATAAGAGAGTGTTGTGGGGTAAAAGAAGATGTAGTGACAAGCATCGAGAAAGGTATGCTAAGATGGTTTGGGCACGTGGAGAGGATGGATGACGAAAGACTGACCAAGCAGATATATAAGGCAAGTGTGGAAGGGACAGGACGAAGGGGAAGACCTAGGCGGACGTTCTCTGACCACATTGGAGACATACTAAAAACAGGACAGGTGAGAAGTACCCTGAACAGAAGAGCATGCATGAGGAATCTGATGAGAGTGAATGAAGCAAGAGAGATACTCGTATGTCAGGATCGTTGCAAATGGCGTTCCGTAGTCTCTGCCTACCCCTCCGGGAAACAGGCGTGAGTCTATGTATGTATGTATGTGGCTGTTTATTTTAAACACACTTATCACAGTCGCCTCGTCGTTTGACGGGTGTAGCGGCTTTAAAAAACATACAAAAATATTTTTGTAGTTGATAGCTTTGTGAGTACGCTCGGCATTAGTATCAACACGCTACGACTCTGAGGACCCGAGCAGAAGGAAAAAGCATATTGCGCAAAAAGGCTAAAAATAATGAATGATCGTTGTGACCTTGAGGCACAGATGCTCATTTATTTTGAAATATAATATTCTGTAGACTCTATTTGTAACAGAATATAATACAAACAATATAATTAGGTATATGTGGAGTTATGTGCAACAATATAATATATGATAATGCGTATTAACAATTCTTTGACGGGATCATTGATTTCTTTAACGTGCTTTTAGTAGGCCGATTTTCGAAAGTTTGGGGACATGAGCTTGGTTTTAAGTAGGTTCTAGTTCATACTTTTTGAACACGGTTATTTATACCAAACTAGATAGAATCCGTACTATAAATGTATATACTTATAACTCATAAGCATGCTTATAAATTCAGAAATATTTACAGATACTGACAATGTGGAGGTTTGTTCACATCACAAATGTAGGACTTAAACCTATATCTTAATGGTTAGCAAACAGGGTCACGAATCATTATACAAACAGGCCGCTCTAAGTCAATCATTGATTGTTCTCCACCACACACTTAGCATCCCTCTACACGACACACTTCGTGTCTGTTTACTGTAATATACCTACCATAAGCCAATGACATGTTGAGTGAATTTATAAACGTAGGTTTTTATGCACCAGACCATAACAGTCTACTAATGTATATTTATTTTTATATGCTAGCCCTCATAGTATTTCCATAAACAGTAAATTATTTTTAAAACCAGATAAAAATATATGTGTGTGCTTATTTATACAAACTTTCATCTCCTCTTGCAATTATATACTTAAATAATTATATATGAAAAAAAGAAAGGCTTATGTTTAACTTACCACCAGATATAGTAACATATAACAGACAAAAATAGTAAATGATCACCAAAATGAAATTCGCATTTGAATGTAAAATTATAACCAAAGCTTTTTTGTTAGTTGTATGACATACCAACAAATAAATTGGATTTGGTAACACCACCCACTTTAATAAACTAAGTTGACGGAGCCCTGCTTCGCAGGGCTCCTACTTTTGAATGAAGGGTCACAAGAGAACCTAACATAACCTATTTATTTGGTGATCATTTACTACGTTTGGTGTTCGAATACAATTTGAAGTGCAGTCGTGACGAATAGTGCTATTATAAGTTTAGACTTTATTTTTCTGGTATTAAGTATATATTTTTGGTTAAAGAACTAAGGGTATCAAAGGATTTTATAGTGATCACTAGCTGACCCGGCAAACGATGCTTTGCTAAATTTTTTTTTTTTTTTGAATAATAGATGTTGGTCGATTCTCATAGATACCGGATAAGCACAAAAAAATTCATCAAAATCGGTCAAGCCGTTTCGGAAGAGTATGGGAACGAAAACTGTGACACGAGAATTTTATATATTAGATTATATTTAAACCCAAAAGGAAATGCAGTCCATGTTTGTCTTAAACTATTTCCGTCCCAAATTTAATCAAAATCGGATCGCTGGATTTCCATGAAAGCATCACAGCCGGACCGACTTTCTTATCATCACATAAGACATAAATATGGATATTCGTACAATATGCTCATTTTGATTGATGCCATAAACATAACTGGCAAGCTCTACAAGGTATTGTATTGTAAGTTATATAAACACGAAAACTTGAAGAGCTCTCTGTGCGTGTAATGCTTATACTGCAAAGAAAAATAGCTTGAAGATTTAAGTAGGTATTTGCAAAGATACATAATTATGTTATTATAATCTGTTTTTCAATAACGCAACAACGAATGCTACATGGTATAGCGCCGGCACTTGTGCATCAGATAGCCAGACACAGTGATGCCAGTAATTTGGCCAGTCATAAATAACTCGTTTAACTGAATTACGCGAGTTGAAAGCATTCCACTACTGTCGAATGCGAACCATTTCCATTCCCCATGCAACTCTCGCGCGACCACTGATATGCAGGCTTTCGTCGCACTTCACAAATGAGCTTTGGATCAATTAAATTACGTTCACGAGTCGTTATAACCCGTCGGTCTTAATACGCCAGCTTTCGGAAATTAAAACACAAATATGCAGCTTATATCTATACCTATTGTAAGGGCGCTGATACACTTGAGCATTCACCTGTAATAGGCATTCTCGCGAATGTTACAAAACAAATGAGTGTGTTTTAGCGAGCATTCTCACGAACATTCGGGCGAGCCTTAGAATATAGATAATACATAGAATTCGCGCTACAATGGCGGTTAAACCCAATATATTTACTACACTTTGACTTATGATTTTAATCTAAGAATAAAAAAGAATCTTTGTAGTTTGTCGCTAATTTTAACTTGACTAGTGATGGGATCGATATTTATTGTGAGTAATCACAATAAATATCGATATGAAAACTTAAAGATCGCACCAAAAAATATTTACTAGGTATTTAGTTTCTTTTTAAAAAAAAGAGAACCGCCTTCAAAAACTCGACCCACTGAAAAGTACGAAATAATTTTTACATACGCTAATACATAGTATATAACTTATACAAAATACTTAGTTTTTGAAGTCTTTTTTTGCCTACCTCTGCTGCGTCGTCGGGTACGTGGCCGCCACTCCAGAACTTTTCTGCCCCAACGGCCATCGGCCCTTTATGAGAAGAAAATGTGTGAAAAAAGATTTTCTTTTTTAAGACTTAGTTTCGAATAATATAAGTATACTAGAGGACGCCATCAGCTACGGCTGCATTTTTTTTTAAATTTACCCGTTTTGGCCGATCCCGTGGGAATTTCGGGAAATCCCTTCTTAGTGCACCCCTACGGTCCCCAAGGAACATACATGCCAAATTTCAGCTTCCTGCGCCCAATAGTTTCGGCTGTAGCGTGTCTGTCAGTCAGTCAGTAACGCAAGGATTTTATTTATTAAGATTATGAAAAAAAGTAAATAAATAATTATGAAGTGTAGGTACTTAAAGTACCTATATTTCAGATTCCCAGCTCTTTCTTGATTTATAATATTATATGAGGATTGACGTTCTTCGAATAGACCAATATCCTTCCAACCCGTTGTTAGAAAATCTTAAGTATGATAGTCTGACGACGCTGCCACTGCACCGCTGTGAGACAAAGTTTTAATGGAGTTTGTACAATTTAATTTAGATTTCTTCTCCACTATAAATACATTATTTATAAGCAGCTAAGGCCTAGCTATCGACAACACATTCTGACACATTCTGTTTATCTACAGACTGCATAAAAGCTTACGAGTTAAGTCTTTCTCTCACGAAGCGACTCTCAAGCGATTTGTGTTTCGTACGCGTATCCTACGCGTCGCTTGTGAGTAACCGCCATACATATTCATCTAGTTTCGCACACGACGAGACGCGGCGATGACGGCGTTTGATATCAGTCGCACGCTACCGTCTTGCTGGTAGCACGCTACCCGAGTCGTATACGCGTTGCATTACAAAATGGCGGCAGAACAAACTTATGATATTAATGTTGTCCAGGAGATGGAAAATTATCCATGTTTTTATAATTATAAGCTGCCAGAGTACGTAAGAAAAGATGTTACAGAAAAGGCGTGGATTGAGATTGGAAAAAATCAATATGACAGGAATAACATTTTTTTATTTATAAATATACATTAAATTTATACACAATAATTAGATTGCCAAGGAAGCAAATCATGGGGTTATTATATAGTTGGTAAAATAATTTCTCAGATTTTGTGGTGATGAAAGCGAGGAAATTTGAAGATGCTCAAGTGGTAAACCTTCTCTTTTACGAACTTAATTGTGCAAAACACAAATCGCCTTAACAATGTTGGCTACTTTATCGACTGATCTACATCTTTCATATGAATATTCGGAGTTAACAACTGCATCAAATAATAATGATTATTTTGACATTCTATAAAAATGACTTCTTATGCAGTTCTCTAGCAGCGACGAATGCTCTACAATTGATATTTGTTTCGATGTACGGATGCACTTAGAATCTTCTTTTATATTTTCGTTTATTCTTGTAAGATAAATACAGAAGAACATAGTCTTCATCGCTAGAGTCACTAGACATCGTCGTACAAATGTTGTTCTTCATATGTTAAAAAAATGTCTCATTTGCGTAGCACCGTGTGCGGAAAGCACACCAGTGAGTAGCATGCCAGTAGGCGATCATGGTTTGCATCTCAGTCCCGTAGCATTTGAATAGCTTCGTGAGAGAAGGGCCTTAGGCTTTGCAAAAATGAGGTAACAATTGACCAATTCTTGAAGACTAGGTTCAAAAATTGGTCAATTGATAATATTGATATTTTACAGCAGGGCACGGTGTCAAGCTTCTACCCAAAAAAAAAAATGCAAAAAAAGCATTTAAAACTCTTTCAAGCAGTATTACACAGCTGTTTATATCTGTAATACTTTTACGATTACACATAGGTAATGTATTAGGTACCTAAAATTAATATTTATGGAATTGGTTTCAATCGAGTAACTATTTAAAAAGAAAGGTGAAACCCAAATGAGCTTAACTGTTTAACATTGTCGCTTCTTATTTTTCTTTAGAAAATATTGTTTGATTTTAAAGTCTTTAAATATTTTAAAAGAGTTAAATATTTTGTTTTTTAGTTTAGAATCCTTGAAAAGAGTATGTGAAATTTATAATCCCTTGGAACTAAAATATACTTACACAAATGTTTGACTTGAGCGGACATCGAACCCTTGACTTTAAAAAATAAATATGGACATGATATATCTCTACTTTCCTTTTAACCATCTTGTTTTGTGTATCTATGTGATGATATCTGATTTGGGTTTGAAATAATATAGGCACAGACGACGGTTTTATTTTTGCTGCGGGACGTGGTGGCCTTTATTTTATTCTCAGATTTACCATATAACCCAAGAGTATAACCTGATTAACGCTTATAATTATGAGAGAGAGAAGCCAGTATACAACAACTAAAACAATACACAATGAAGGATTGAAACATAACGTGTGAGTGAATAAAACGGAGTTAAAAGTTTCCTATATATGAAAAGAGATGGCGCTACGATCATGTCGTAGCCATTCGTAGCAGAGTGTTCGTATTTGTTTAGTGAGGTATGTGAGCGGTTGTGACTAGGTACACGTATGGTACAGCGGGCACACGCATGGTACAGCAGGGCAGTGTAATTTTTAGCTACACTTTATCCACTAATGTAATAGTTTTCTAGAATTTGATTACTGCAGACACGCTTATCATATGTCTCTAAGTATATAATTATGTGTGATTCCCTTCCAGTTTGAACACAAAATTTACATATACATCATAACCAAGAGACAAGAGTTTATTTATTACATTTACCATATATTTATAACGACATAGACCAGGCGCACAAAACATTTTTAATTTGTAATTTAAAAAGCACTCAGTGATTTCTTTTATCGTACAATTGGGAGTCAACCTTGAGCTACTCTCCCTATTAATTAAAATGCAGGGATCAGACGGCAATAGCCCCTTGTCTCATTTTTCGCTCACTGTAATGAACTCGGGTAAAAGGTCAAGGGTGAAGCTAGGTAAATACTTAGTAAGAATATTACACGCATGCGTACTGGCGACTAAAATCGAATACTCTATGGTACCTAGAACTAAATATCGTTGTGGTTTATGGATAACTAAAAATGTTTACAGGTGGTATTGCTTGACTAGTTTTGATTGATTTGACTTAGATACTAATAATATTACAAACTAAATCCGCAAAGGTAAAATCTGTATCTCCGTTAAGAAGTGTTGTTCTGTAGTTTTGTGTAGAGCATGTAGTGAATAACGTTCATACCTACTTATTATAAAACTGTCTGTAGGTAACTCTACTTTAAAATCACTTCATATGAGTTCATAGTTCTTACCGTTATTATAATAGTGACTAGTTCATGGCTTTACTTGAAATGAAAGAAATGACTATACTTGCCACCCATAATATAGATCAGCGAAGTTAGCAACGCCTACACATGTCACTCCTTGGATGGAGAACCGCTTGTGGTATTTCTTAGAGGGCCCGTAAAGCTGTCGGTCCCTGTTATTGCCAAACAAGAATCGTAAGATCATGACGGTAGCCATCGGGCTGTATTGAAAGTCAGATATCAGAGTTGGCCTCATACTCAGCGAAAAAGAGAAATATCGGTTGATAAGTATATTAACTATTATTTTTGTGTACATACGTAACGGACTGCCGAGACGATGGCTTTACTGAAAAACATTTAGTTAATCAATAATCGGTTATCAATCAATCAGCCTTTCGCAGTCCACTGCTGAACATAGGCCTCTCCCAACACTCGCCACCGTACACGGTCCTCTGCCTTCCACTTCCAGTCTGTTCCAGCCACCCTTTTCAGGTCGTCGATCCACCTAGCCGGGGGCCGCCCTATCTTACGCTTACCGAGTCGTGGTCTCCACTCTAGGACACGCTAGCTCAATCGGCCATCAGTCCTTCTACAAATAGGTATGGCCAGCCCACTGCCACTTGAGCTTACTAATTCTGTGGGCTATGTCGGTAATTTTGGTTGTTTGTCGGATAACTTCGTTGCGGATTTTATCCTTCAAAGAGACGCCAAGCATAGCCCGTTCCATAGCTCGCTGCATGACTTTAAGTTAGTCCCACTATGAGTGTCCACGTCTCGGCACCGTATGTCATAACAGGTAAGACGCATTGGTTGTAGACTTTGGTCTTCAGGCATTGCGGTAGGGGTGAAGAGAAAACTCAACGTAGCTTGTCAAACGCTGCCCAAACCAACTGGATCCTGCGGTCAATTTCTTTCTCGAAGTTGTTTCTACCAAGCTGGACTACTTGCCCAAGGTAAACATACTCTTGAAAAACTTCGAACATCGATCCGTCGACATAAAACAGACCCGGCACAATGTGTTCGTTGAACATAATCTTGCTTTTATCCAAATTCATGCCGAGACCGACCTGTCGAGAGGCTCAATTTAGGCTGCAGCATCTCGCTCAGCTCTTCCAGGCTCACTGCCGTGAAGACGATATCTTCGGCAAACAGAAGGTGGAATATGTACTCGCCATTAATGTTTATGCCCCGTCCAGTCCAGTCCAGCGTCTTAAAGATGTCTTCGAGTGCGTTGGTGAAGAACTTAGGGGATATTACATCCCCCTGCCTCACCCCTCTTCGCAACTTGATGGGGCTGGTTTTACTGTCCTGGAGATGGACGGTCATAGTGGCCGTGTCCTACAAACATGTCCACCGCGATGTAGCGCCAATCGATGCGACACCGCTGCAGAGCATCCAGAACTGCCCAGGTTTCGATGGAGTCGAAGGCTTTCTCGTAGTCCACGAAAGCCATACACAGCGGCTGATTGTACTCGTTGGTCTTCTGTACAATCTGCCGAACATTCCCTCCACAACCTCATGGTCCCACCACCCATATGGGTATATGGACCGAATCATGGGAGAGACGCGCGGTACTTGCTGTATGCTCTTTCCCGCGCGCCTGTTGAAGACTTCCTACGAATTTCGTCCCTTTGCCGCCTGCCGAACAGTATGGATGTGGTCTACGGCGCTGTAGCTTTTTCGAAACCCGGCTTGTGCCGGTGGCTGAAAATCTTCGAGTTTTCTGGCAAGACGGTTTGTTAGGACTCTCGAGAACAACATGTAAACGTGGCTCAGGAGTGAAATGGATCTATAGTTTTTCAGCAAGGTTTTGTCACCTTTTTTGCAGTATTTGACCTCTGTGATTTCGGCGCCCCACGCCATAGGATCCGATATTCGTTTCGCCGCGTTTTTGTACTCCCACTTTGGCATTAAAATCCCCTATAACAACGGTGTAATGTGTCTTGGTGGTATGATGTAGAGCCTTAGTAATATCCTCATACATGGCTTCGACTATGTCGTCGCAGTATGTCGAGGTCGGCGCATATACCTGTACCACCTTCAGGGAGTACCAGTTGGTGATCCTTAATATGAGGTACGCTACCCGTCTCGACACACTGCTGATTTCTACAACGTTGTTAGCGAGAGATTTGTTAACGAGGAAACCGACACCGCCCTGAGAGGGCTGATCGCCTTCTTTAAAGTAGAACAGGTTGCCTGACTCAAGGGTTACCGTATCCTCTCCCCGTCTTCGGACTTCAGACAACCCCAATATATGCCAGTTTATACGACCTAGTTCTACTTCGAGTTCGGTGATGTGTTGGTCCAGCCGTAGAGAGCGTCCATTGTACGTAGCCAGGGTCAGTTTCTTGTGGTAACCGTTTGCCGTAGCCCGGAGATTCTTAGCACCCCCTGCCCCGCTGTTACCGCGACCGCTACCGTATTTGCGGACAGCGGGACTACCGGGAACTGGGGGTCGTTTATTCGTTGGCGTGCTCATTGGGTGGTATTTGGCCTGCTATACCGCGCTGGCCAGACGAGTTGGTATAGGGTTTGGTTTCAAGTTTTCCATCTCTTCCCAAAGATATTATTCGCTTTTTGACCTTGACCTCTGGTTCAAGCAAAGTGTCTCGATAATAAGCTCAATAAATACATGGCTGCTGAAATGTGGGCTGAAAAAAGGTATTCAACTGCCTACGAAATTTCTATTCGAAGAATAATGAAAAGTTCACTCAAATAAAAATACACGTCCCAGCCACAGCAACAGATCCCCATCAAATCAAATGGATTAAACTAGGCAAGACGCATCTATTGACCCCAAACTAGATGCCTTTACTAGTAAGCATTTCAGCATTGTCTCCCACCCTCGAGCTCCTTTATCAGACAGATCGGGGGTACCACATTATTGAACAGTCTCCATAATCGATCTACAATAAATAATTGCCAAGTTACATGATGGTACAAAAATGGAAAGTGAGTAAAATTCAGCTTTTTAGATATTATTAAATACCTAATTAAAGGTCAACCAAACAAAGCATGTGAAAAGAGAAATACTTAGGCTTGTGAAGTTATCGTCATCATCATCAACCCTTTTTACTGTCCTTCTGCTGGGCATAGGCCTCTTATCACTTATGAGAAGGGTAAGGCCATAGTCCACCACGCTGGCCAAGTGCGGGTTGGCAGACTTCACATGTCTTTCGAGAACATCATGGAGAACTCACAGGTTTCCTCACGATTTTTTGTTTCACCGATTAGCAAGCGATAATTAACAATTATTACGCACTTAACTCCGAAAAGTCATAGGTGCCGTGGTGTCGTGCCGTGGATTCGAACCCGATACCCTCTGCATAGCAGTCTGTTGGTCTCTCCACTCGGCTATCGCTGCTTATTGTGAAGTTATCCCGTTGCCCAAACCTCTTTTCTCTTCTTATTCTCTTTAACGAAAGTCGATGATATTCACACGTCACACGTTGATCTAGTCTTGTATTTGTTCTGCCTTCTAAACAAACGTCCTCCAAATTTAGGCTTAAATAGGCGACAGACGTCTATCTTGTTACATCACTTTATACATAGTATAAAACAAAGTCTGTCTTCTGTCTGTCTGTCGCTATGTATGCTTAAATTTTAAAAACTACTCAACGGACTTTAATGCGTTTTTTTTAATAGATAGAATGATTCAAGAGGAAGGTTTATATGTAAGTATAATTGACGCGGGCGAAGCTGCTGGCGACGTCTAGTTTAATTATAAAGTATGGAAAGCCATTACAACTCAAATGTAAGAGTTTTTTGCAGGCTAATTATCGGAAGGATTGTTAGAAGCTCGCTAGTGACTGCGACAAGTGGAAGATGAAAGAAGAGGCCTTTGCCCAGCAGTGGGACGTAAATTAGGATTTTAATAATAACAATTTTATTAATTACTTTCGATATTTTACATAACTACTAACAAGTATGCGTTAATTTTGCATATACATTTATTTATACCCCGGTGGTGTACGTAACGGACTGCCGAGATAATGGTCTCGGGTTCTATCCCCAGGTACCCCAGGCTCACACCTCTGACTTTTCGAAGTTATGTGTGTATGAAAAATATTTATTATTGCTCGTTTAATAATGTGCTCGGTAGATGGCAATATATAGGCTCGCCCCCTATTACATTGGGACCGAAACATAACTGGCGAAGTGTGGGGGTATAATACATCCTGCCTACCCCTCCGGGAATAAGATCGTGAAGTTATGTTATATAATTTATTTTGAGTTTTTACATGCTGATATCGAGGATAGTTTATGTGTGTATAAGAGAGCTGACTGAAGTTTTTGAAAAAATAAAGGACCATGAATACGTGAGCATCCCACATAAAAATTGTTGTTTCTGAAAGTGTTTCTGAAGACGGCAAACTGTTTTAGCTATGGAACATGCCTACTAATAAGTTAGTAATTATGAAGTTTCTGGATCAGTACAAAGTGAACACATCATGCAGAGTACGATATCAGGAACGATGTGATGCAATTATTCTATAGTTCAGCCCATTCAGTGAAGTTCCTCGGCCTGAACTACCGATAGCGGAGAATAGTGTAACGAATTAATCAAAATTTCACCTCGGGGCCTAATATGAGTCATGATTTCTGGTGGCGAACAATAGAGGTAGAGGCGCACTCGAACCGAAGTTGAATCACTACGTACATTCGGAGAGTTCCTTTGTTACGGAACCGAGTAATGAAAGCGCTAGCTGATAATAATTTACGAACAGCAGAAGTGTCGCTGTTTAATGGCGAAAATAGGGGTCCGAGGAGCATTCCAACACCGAGCAGCGCCCGGCGAGCCGACTGACAACCGCGCCGACAGCAAACTAAAATAATTATCATCATTGTCCCTGGCCACGGCGAGCGCTTTAATTGTTCATTTACATTTGCAACGATGATACCAGTTCCGAACTATTTCGCTCCGCGTTTATTTTACTCTCGCCCGTTCCGCTGCCGTGTTATTGTTCAGAGTTAATGGTCTGAAAAATAGAAATGATTCGCAATTTGTATCATGTTATTGTTGTACGTAACTTATAACTATAATAACTTAATTTGCTAGTGTGCCATGATTTATGTCTGTTAGGGAGTCTGAGTCCTAGGAATAAGAACTTGTTGTACGTTGTAATAGATATGCTCAGTTATGAATGGATTTGTATATACATATATTATATGGCTTACTTCCAAGTTGTGTCGTGGTGGTGTGTAATAAATATATAAATTTGTAAGAGTTTCCCTACACATACCCTTCAAAGTGTCTGATATTTATTGTTCTCTTGAAACAGTAATGAAATCAAGGCTTTGCGCTTGAAGCTTCTGTTAATCTAAATAGAGTCAACTACTGAGCACTTGAACACTCACATATTGTAATGTTTTCACTGTGTCTAAGGGCACATTGCTAATACGAAATGAAATTACAAGAGACGTTGGTGGAGTCCTCCCGCGGCATTAATTTGTATCAAGAATTTGTAGAGATTTAGCTTGAGCCGGGACGGAGTGTTCATCGCAGCCGGCGAGCGTTAACACTTATTAAGGGGGTGCATCCCTGCGACAGATGTAGGGGAGGGCCCGCCATTTGCGTAATGTCAGGAATGGTTACACTCGATTTAATAAAACTCCGACAGCATTTCATTCTGAAGAATTTAAGAGTCAATTCGTTTTAAACGCCACAGTAGCATAGCGAGAAAAAACCGTGAGCCGAAACGTGCCTCGAATACATTGCCAAGGCTTGGATTTCTTATCGGTAGCAATTGAGATGAGTACTTATGGCTTTTCGAGTGGCTCGGCTTCGTTTAATTTGTTGTTTCAGCGTGGAATTTTTATTAACGTCTCCCCTCACTTTACATTTTTAGGGACGTGTTCCTTATTGGCAAGGTGAAGAGAAAGTTTTGCTTCGTATTTTTTATTCCCTTTGAGCACCTGTATGCTGAGATTGTGGGTAGTAAATAGATCGATGACCACAGGGTCCCGGCGCGTGGTCTGTGGTTAACCTGTTGACTCGTTGAGGTTTGTGCAGTATAGCCACTTGTACGTAGTTACGTACAAGTGAGTGTAATGCGAGCGATTAGTTATACCAGCTGTGGATAACTTGCTCGCGTTCATTAATCAAGTTCTCTGAGTTTATGTTACGAATTGTATAATTTCGCTGAATATATAAAGCTTACCATTCAATCAAGAAAGTAGAGCACAGTCTTTGATTTTATGCCTCAGCTATCTTTATCAGAAGCGTTCATCAACGTTCGCACAGGGATTTTTCCTCTGGGATGATAATAGGACTGCATAAAATTATAGTGTTATACTCATTTTACTTGCAAATATAATCACATTATGTCCAAGCTTGTGACTGGGTTCAGAAATTAATAGCAACACACGCGTGTGTCGGTCGGAAAACACAAGGGGACCACTCAGCAGATGCTTATCTGCACACACGCTCACTTCTGCGGCGACATTCGGGCTCTACGCGCCGCGCGCCGTACCGCGTCCACGCTATGTATTCTAAGGGACTCCTTTTTTCTAACTACAATGATTACAATTATTCACAGAAATCTTTTTGCAATATACATAAACATGTATGTACTTATCCACTTTTTAAGCGACTTTAAAAAGGAGGAGGTGTCAATCTGAATGCTTCGACTATTTCTTTTTCTACCGATGTCTCTCGATTTCACCGTATTAAAAATGTTTCTTATTGAAAGGAATTTTCAAATATCTTTTTTGGTAAAAATACTTTTGAAAATTACGTAGTACCTGTAATTTTGCATAGTTATAAGTTATATCGAAATCGTATCCTAATAATAAAAACCCATAGGTATATTTAATGGTTTTCACTATGTTAGAATATTGGTACTATAAACTGATAGTCTTCAATCAGTTTATGACTGATCAAAATTTATTCTACATCTTTAATAATACAATAAAACTGAAGAGTTCGTTACACGAGAATATATAGATTATGTCATGAACTAATAAAAATAACATTATCCTATTTGTGATATTTGCTACAGCTCTATTGTGGGGAAAACATTACATAAAATAAATAAGTACAATTTGAAATTAGCTAGTAAACTAGACGCATTTATATACATATTATAACAAGCAACATCTATCATCAGCCCTTTATTCTGTCTCACTGCTGGGCACGGGCCTCTTCTCACTATGAGAAGGGTAAGGCCCTATGGCCTTACCCGCTGGCCACCACGCTGGCCAAGTGCGGGTTGGCAGACATCACATGTCTTTCGAGAACATTATGGAGAACTCTCAGACATGCAGGTTTCCTCACGATGTTTTCCTTCACCGTCAAGCAAGCGATAATTAACAATTTAATACGCACTTCACTTCGAAAAGTCATTGGTGCGTGCCATGGATTCGAACTCGAGACCCTCTGCGTAGCAGTCTATCGGTCTCTCCACTCGGCTATCGCTGCTTCAAGTAACATCTATACTATATAATAACATGTATATTTAGCTGTTTGCCGCGGTTTCACCCGCGCCTTAGTAATAACTGGTCCGATTTGGATTATTCATACAAAACCACGCCATGAAGCCACTAGTATTAGATATTAGATCACGTTATATTAAATTTTATACTGATTTTGATGAAACTTGAACTATAGTTCATAAAACATACATACATGCATACATACATAACGTCACGCCTTTTATCCCCGAAGGGGTAGGCAGAGGTGTATTTCTACACCCACTTTTCGCCAGATATACTTTAGTCCCACGTAATAAGGGGCGAGCCTATTGCCGTACCGGGCACATTTCCAGACTCCGTGCTGCTACTGAGAGTTTCGTGACTGAAAAACCCAATAACACTGCCCGACCCAGGAATCGAACCCGGGACCTCCCGATCCCACGCGCACATTTATGCCGCGAGACCAACGAGGCAGTCGTATAGGGTTTGATGCCGAATTTTCCGTCTCTACGCAAAGATGGTATTTGCATCGTGTTATCCCTTAGTCGCCTCTTACGACACCCACGGTAAGATAGGGGGTGGTGACACTTCTATTCTATGCCGTCAACCACACGGCAAATTAATAAAACATCATAAGATAAATCACCGTGGGCTGATAACTATTTTAGATAATCGAATATTAAATTATTTAATAGGTACCTAATGAAGTAATGAGCTTTGGTGTCTGGAAATAATGGACTTCGGGACACTCTGAGAAGTACGATACAAGAATTACCTTTACTTATAACACACTGTCATAAATATACTTATTAAAGGCACATTTTTTTAGAAACCAACATATACTAACAATCTGTAAGCGCAAACTGTGCTATTTACAGATATTTCTACATGTTCATAACTTAGTTTTTGTAAGTGGTTAAATATACAATAGCGAAATTTATTATCATTGCGTTTTAAACCCACGCATATCCTGCAAGTTAACGACATATTGACAAATAAGACACACAAATGCTCTCTGCGTGCAACAAACAATAACTACACAAACAGTTATCGATTATGTAAGTAGGGTCTCAACAAGAACATTACACGAATGCTTATAGCAACATGTGGCCCGTAAATGTGACTAAATATAATTAATGATTGATTGTAGCCCAACTCTCGACCATAGAGAATAGTGTATGGAACCCTCCGCAAATCTTTACCGCTTCAAAATAGCTGTCCCCTGAGACTACAGCGCTTTTTAATTTGCAATATTAGGGGTGTACCCTGCATCGCTACCGTTCCACACAAAATACATGCGTTTAATTACATATTTTGTACTTGCGATCGATAGTAAGAACATGGTGTACAGAGTTTACTACATGAGCCAAGTGTGAATGAATTTGATGTTGGGGCATAGGATATGGGATTCTTTTAAATCTATATAATTATATTCTTATGAACATACCTGGTTCGTATCCATAAAAAAGTGGTGAATTTAGGTTCGTCTATATTTTTATACAGCAAGCTTATTTTTGTTTACCGAATATATTTTTAAATTGTATTGAGATTTCTGCAGAAGAAATTTAAAATAGTCCTTGGCCCGACACGTCAACAATTTTGACTTAAAATTGTATAATGAACAGAATAAAAGCGTAATCTTAAACACTTTAACCTCATGTTTCTTTAAAGACATACTTATTACCATTATAAATGCGATTTTTTGTGAGGATGGATGTTATTATTTCACACAAAAGCTACCAGTGTTTTGATCCCACGTAATAGGTGGCGAGCCTATTGCCGCTTATTGGGACATTTTGTTTGCCAGAGCCGCGTCCGTTGATCGGCAGGTGCACCACTTGCAGGTGAGGTTGGCTTGGGACCCTAAGTTCTTGGTGGGAACCCTATGCACCCTATTACGTGGGATCAAAACACTGGCGAAAAGTGGGCGTTTAATATGCCTCTGCCTACCCCTTCGGGGAAACAGGCGTGAGTCTATGTATGTATGTATGTACAAAGGCTACCAAACAGATTTTGATGAAAGTTCAATTGAAGATTTTTCATCAACCACCATACCTTTTGTCCTAATAACCGAACCCACACCAGTGAAGCCGCAGGCCAATCTAATAAGCTATATAAGAATGCTCTAGCCTCGTAAGATAAATCGTACTTACGCAAATTTGTAGCAAACAACAAACGTACGAATAGCAAACGACGTTCATATGATATGGTAATCCAATTACATAATATTCACCATTGTTTGCCGCCATTCAAAATCGATTTCATTCAAACTTTTACCAAGGTTTATCTTTTGTCGATTCTCTTTTGCGAAATGGCTACAAGTGCAACTTGTTCGTGAAATGCATTGAAACCATTGGTAGCAAGTTCCGAGTTCAAAAACAATGTAGGTACGCATCAGAACGGATTGTTAGTTCACCCTTTCGTTCAGTACGCAGTGGAACCGTTTTCTATTCCTCATATTTTTGCAGACTTTTTCAATTGTCTTGATAAAAAAACATTAGTATATTATTATTTGAGAAAATATCTCTTTCAAAAAGTAACAAAATATGTAAACTGGTATGAATCCAAAAATACTATCTATATTTTAAGTACCTGCCTACTATAATGTTTCTTGTTAACGCAAATTTAGCCAAAAATGTGTTATTAGAAACCCTGATTCATGAGTTATTTCAGTAATGATGATCTTGATCATCGCAGAGCGTGATTTTGAATACCATCATTGCATAGATATAAGGATCGCGAACACAAAACAATTTTGCTATCTTAACTTCTGCGTCAAATAATAAACGACGTACGTTACTTCCTTGTCTGGGCATGTTCTTTATTTGTTTTATTCTAATACAACTCTCAAAATACGTTTGTAGTAAAGAAAGTTTACAATTGCATTCAAGGTTTGAAGTCTGCGTTGAGTTGGATGCATTCTCAATATATTTTAAAATAAAATTTACGGGTGTATTTGAGCGTGCGTTATACAGTGGGTGTGTATACAGTCTTGGAAGTAGTTGAACCTCTGGGCACAATGCTTGTCCTTCGATAACATCGGGCGCGCTCCCCCTGTCGAATTTTTAATCGCAACCGTTGATGTCGTTTGTCTGGCGCGGCGCTGCCCCGGGGGCTCTCTGCGGAGACTCCGCGCTGCACCACACCCCCACGTCAATTTAAAATTCATATCATCCAGCAGCCGTAAATTAGTTTTCTCTTCACTATCACTGCCGATTCTAAAAACTTCTATATTGGACAACACACTGACCGCCATAACCCTGTTTTATTTGAAAACATACGTACTGTTCTTTCATTCTAAAAAGCACATGAACAAATTCTAGTTTTAAAAGTATTACTGTCAGTCAAACATTATTTCTGCAGTTTGACGAATGCAATCATAAATGTATTTGGCCAGAACGAAAGATATCGATATTGGCTTGGGCTCAGACGGGCGGGCAGCGTGTTGTAATATGAGAAGGCAAGTCCGTAATGTTTATTTGATACAAGTAATCGCCACATGATGTATGGAAGCGATCGCGGGCGTCGCTCGGCGCGCGCCGCTCACTCACCGGCCGCCGGCTCAGCGACGTAAGGTTTATGATGATTATTCGATCTAAATGATGATTTATTACAGGATTAGGCAGGCACACGGTCCATTTCGTGGGGAGATTGGCTTTATTTATATTATAATACCATCCTCACATTAAATCAGCAAGAAATCGGCTTTGTTGAATATTAATCACTGCTTTATTTTTAATGGTGATGTGCTTTTGTTTTTACAACACTTTTGATTGTTAAAGGTAGGGTATGTATGTGGAAACGTGTTTATAGAAAAATGTTTATTGTGACTTATCGACTATCTTTGTTAACAAAGTATCCTACATATACGTAATGTACATACAATAACGTTCATAAAACATAGGGATACATCCAATTTAGGTATATTGTTCAAAAAATGTAATTTAATACACCGCTCCAAGGTTTAAGTATTTAATATTAGCAGCAGGTTGTTTAAATGGACGGATGCTTTCTTGTTAGCATAATTTATAAGGCCGAGATAATCAAATTATGATTTCATGAAAAATATAGCCTGAGGAAACGGTGGAATATTGTCCCTTGTTGCGGCCACTCACTGTAGTAAATAACAATTATTGCAAAAGACATCCGCCCGCTTGTAGCGAAGACAAAGCTAATCAAATTATAATTTCAAATTAACCGTGGCTGCGGGGGACTTTATGACACAACAATATAATTTAACCTAATACTTTTAATTTTAGAAACAAAAATGTCATACTAACAGGTTCTTGTAAAATGTGACATTTATTTTCTTTATTTTATTACGTCTACTTTTTGTCTATACCCTTTGCACTTGTGAGTATGGGGGTACATGTACGGTCAAAGTATGGAATTTCAGTTTCACAAACTCATAGGTTATACTCATTTGTCCATTGTTGTGTCTTATCGGTTCGGTGCACAACAATAATCATGTCTTCCACTTTCCGTACACAAAAATACAAAATGCATAACTTCTAACTTTGACCAAAGAATAACAAAGACGCCATTTAAATTACTTTAATATAAGTTTGTTTCTTTGAATCGCGATGTTGAGGGGAAATTTTCGGAATTCGTCTTAAAACATTTCTTGCAAAGAAGAAGCTTCCGACGTCGGTTGGAGTTAGACGGGCCTCAACATGTAGAAAATAAAATATTATGAGTCTACAAATAAATTTGCCAGAGCCGCTACACTAAGTCATATGACCGCACACTGTTCATTCAATAGTTTTTCTACTTACGCTTAAGATTTTTTTCTACTTTGTTTTCGTATCAGCATTCAAGAACTTTTTATTTAAGATTCTTATTTGTTTATAACTAAACAGAAAAAGTTTGGGTCACGCTGCTAAGTGTTATTAGTTTTAATTTAGACAGCCTTTCACCTTTTGGTACCTACTCTGTTTGTTTTATTTTTCCAAAGCTGAGCCGATTAACGCACAATATGAATGAAAAGCTTTACAAATTACAACGCATTTAAAGTACGAATATCTCATTGATTATCATAAACGTTTCAGAAATATCCACGTTAAGGAAGCAAAGTGCAATCGTATAATATACTGGCAGGTAGGGCGGTCCGCTGCGACCGTTGATTCAAAAGAAAGACAAGTAGAAAGTTTCCCGCCGAAGACATGAAATCATAGAACGATTTCTTTTACGACTTCGGTTTCAACTTCATAGCGATGAATTATGCAGAAAGGAGAGAGATTTCCTGCGATAAAAGTCGTAACACCCAAGAGTGTTCTAAAAAGAACTCTTAGAATATGATAAGGGGAACGGATATAAAATATTTAAATATGTTTTTTTTTATGTCAGAATCTCTTGTACAATAAATATAACCTTAGAATTTAGCTTTAAATATGACAATGCACTGCAGTAGGTCTTGATTCGCACGTTTTAAAGTTTTAAATGAAGGACTCTCTTTTTCTCTATTTAAAAAGATAAGTCTCTTATTTAATATAATATAAATATATTGAAATAACGTTTATTGCTTCCAGCATTACGGAAGATTCGACATTTCTTTCCCCTTTCAGAAATTCATGTATAAGGCAATACAGGTGCCCCGTATTATGGGGTGGCACATTGCCGAGCTAATACGGTATGGTATTTTTTTAATTGGCGTTGCAGTATGTTGGAAGCGAAAGCGAGTGGGCCGTACTCGCCAGACGCAGGAGCGGGCGGCGTGCGCGTCCTGAATACCTAATTGACTAATATTAGTTGCTCCGAGGGGGAAGTTCCTTAGAGGTGAGCCAAAACTCGAGACAAAGAACACGTACGAGCCTTGTAAGGGCTACTTTTTAACTTTTAATACACTAATTTGACAAATCGGTCCAGATTTGTCGCTATCGTTAACATTAATATTTAAAATCTTTCATTATTTGTACACATACGAATATTTATGTAGCGGGTCTTTAAAGAGCGGCGATAGCCCAGTGGTGTAGGTAACGGACTGCCGAGACGATGGTCTCGGGTTCGATCCCCAGTTACCCGGGCACACACCTCTGATTTTTCGAAGTTATGTGTGTATTAAAAATGTTAATTATCGCTCGCTTAATAATGTGCCCGGTAGATGGCAATAGGCTCGCCCCCTATTACATTGGGACCTAAACATAACTGGCGAAACGTGGGTGTGTAATACACCCCTGCCTACCCCTTCGGGGATAAAAGGCGTGAAATTATGTTATGTTATGGGCCCATATAGGTCATGTCATGTCGTGACCACAACTGGTGCAACTCAAACGACGGCGCAAATAAGATTTATTTAACTTTTATTTTCTTATATAAAAACCATTGCAATCGGCGATAAGCTAATGGGTAACATATTAATAGATCGTTGGTTCAATCCAACTTACAGCTTTAAGATGTGAATCCACTTTTGACACGAGCATTTGGTTTAGATCAAGGGATTTACAATAATGCTTGTCATTTGTAATTCAAATTGCTACTTATCTTCATCGTTAAAAATAAAAAGAAAGTTAGGCGATGTCAACTGAACAATTTATTTTGGTTACAAATCTGCTGAATTCTTGAATCTCAAAAGATTATTTTCTACTAATATCTATGCATTATTTTATTTCGAATTCTGATGGACTTAACGCAGGAATGAACAGGTAAATTAAAGACTGTTCTACAAGTTTTTCGAAATCGAGAATCAAATCTGCGACTTAGCGACTAATCGTTAGGATCTAAGCATACATGTAGGCGATTTCTTTCTTCAACTTTTCTTCCTATTCGTATTTCAATCATTCATCTACATGAAATTTGCCTGAATAAATAAAAAGTTCTTCTGTTTTACTTCATTTCTGTACCTGTATCACGTACAAATATGACCTTAAACTAAAAATAAATGTAGGTATATTATGAGCTAAAAGTAAATAATTAATATTTACAAAATTTTATATAGTTACTTTGTTAAGTTAAAAAGAGTTAACAATGAAGAAAAATAATTTGTAACATCTATAACAGCGCAGTAGTCTTCTTCTGAGAACTAATTTAACTCTATCAACGATAATAATTATTCTGAGAGCCTGAGTTCCTTTTTAAAGCAGTTATGTAGTATCTAAAATATTAAAACGGAAATAATAACTAAAGTAAACCACGTTGAGGACAAGTTGGTTTACAAAAGGCATGTAACCCTTTCAAGTTGCAATAAAGCACAGCGAGTGCAGGCGCGGACTTCACAGAGAACGTACTCGGAGGCTTCAAATGAAATAAATTCCATTAGCGTAATTGGTACCAATGGCGACTGATATGCCTCTGTTTCCATACAGATTCAATTTTTGAAAACCACTACATCATAATTTTAATTAAATAACAGTACTATTGAACAACATACCTAAGTACATTATACCTACTCGTAATTACAATTGTTAACTTTTGGCCATATTGTCTCAACTTTGGAAATAAATACACAACGGCCACAAGATTTCTAAGTTGCAAAAGGCGACGCATTCCATGAACACAGTTTCAGGTTACTTTGTTATGCTAATCTTCATAATTCTTTAGGCGAAGGAAGTTTCGGGCAACTTACTTTTTTGAAAATAACTTGTAATTCAGTCGTAATTTGTTACGCCGTTGAATGTTTACTTACTTGGATAAAGTTAAAACCCACAGGTTCCACAATATCGTTTTTTATTCAACGTGTTTTGCTACTGAATGTCATATTTTTATAACGTCTCCCTAATAAAGCGTTTCTTAAAAGCGATAATAGATTTTAATCGAGTCAGCGCTATTGCTATCAGGATAATTATAAACTCAACAATCAGGGCACCTTGTACTTAAAACTATCCTGACAGTTTTGTAAAGCTCTTGCCTTGTTCAAATTAACGAAGAAAACTTCTCGATCAAGTCCGTCTACCTGAAAACACAAAGTAAACTCCGTGCCTTCGCAACTTATCCATTAACTTAAGTAGAATCTGTAGACAGCACAGGAGAGAACACTGCCTCCGCCCGCACCGCGCCCGCGCCCTCGTGTTACAGATAGTTTGAGCGTTAAACGAAATTTATGATATTAGATTGATTGGTAGACCGGTATCTGCTTCCATTTATTTACTTACTTTATATTATTCATGCATGTATCTTAGGATCTATTTATTTCACATCTTTGACTGCGCGCAATTTATCATGCGAAAAGTCTGCAAAAGAATTGCTACACGCTATACGAGAGAGGAGACACAGAATCACGAGTCACCCTTTACATTATGCGGTCGTCACGAGGCGCCCGATCAAGCGGAACTGTTTCAAATTGTTAATATATTCCTCGTTAAATTTTATATGGTGATTTTACAATAGGTTATTTTATAAAATCATCGAGGAGTTTCCGTATCCTTCCGATAAGTTGCCGTCGAAAGTCTCGCCATGTTCCCTATGAAATCTTCATTCATTTATTAAACTTCCAACAATTTTCTTTTGACTCGAGACCCAAAAATGAAAAATTATTTCTTGAATTTTTACTTCACTTAAAATCTGCACAACGTTGTAGTCGACGACCGCTTTATTATTTATGACAAGGAACACGAAACTCATCTCGAGTTATAAACTTCTTGGAATTTCTCCTGAAGTAATACAGAGCTATTATTATGATGTCTCCACAAAAAATATTCGCAGTGTAGCGGGGCCAGGGTCGGGCATCGGGCACGGGGGCGCCGGCCCCGCCGACAGTCCCGCGCGCGGCCTCAGGGGGGACACACGTCTGCGACACCACCACATCAACACAACACGATACATACATACACACTATTAACCTTACAAACATTATTGAGATATTTTTCTTTTTAAAACGTTAATTATCGCTCGCTTAATAATGTGCCCGGTAGATGGCCCCCTATTGCATTGGGACCTAAACATAACTGGCGAAATGTGGGTGTGTAATGCACCTCTGCCTACCCCTTTGGGGATAAAAGGCGTGAAGTTATGTTTTTCTTTTTCTTTTGTAATTAGGCAAGTTCACCTTTTGCTTACCGAAAAGTATTTACCGAGATATAACAATTTCATGTAGTATTCGGTGTTAGGGTTACTACAACCAATAAAAACTACAAAAATAAAAGCGGTCAGAATCGTATCATACAGCCACGTACGGTTTCTCTAGCACGTAACTAATTTACTTCTTTATTTTTAAAGATTGCAAAAATAACAAGAAACAATGTTGCTTCAGCTCAATGTCGAGTTTGTGCAACTACGAAGTTGAATAAGCAAGTTAGACCTAGGACCAAGTTTAACTCGAGATCTAGTTCATTCTATGTAGTCGTGCAATGATCCCTTGTTAAGTGACTTATTTTCAACCCGCTTCAGAAAAAGAGGAGGTTTTCAATTCTGTTATATTTTTTATGTTTGTAACCTCACAACTTCATAAATTATTAAGGGATTTCGAGAATAATTGTTTGCAAGAATATAATTACCGTTTGGTCCTATCCAAGTTTAAGAAATAAATTTGGGATCGGCTTTTTAAAGGTTTTGATTGATCTTTGTGTTTTGTTGAAGTCAATTTTCCTACGAGTACGTACTAAGCATGTCATTACCATAAGCCACATTGCGTAAAAGAAATGCATGATCCTCAAAGTGATCCTCTTTGTGTCAGTTGTTTGAGGGTTGCGAGTTGCGAGGGTCCTCGGGGCACATATTATTATCTATGTCAAGAGTAGTGAAGTTTATTTATTTCTAAAATTGTTTGGAAAAGGATTTCTGGTGGCAAATAATAATTTGTTCCTATAATGTGATAAGATACAAGTGAGCTCAAGCTGAGTGGACATTCCTAGCCTACCTTTATTTGAAACTATATAAATATAACAATGAAGAGTATAAGAACTTTTCATTTTATAGGTTGAACTGCATATAAATTATAAACAAATCTTATGAAATTTAGGCCGCCCTCACATTATATAATATGCATGTATTTACAAAAAAAAAGTATATATGTATGTTTATCCATTGTCTAGTATCCATAGTACAAGCTCTGCTTAGTTTGGGACTAGGTTAAGATGTGTGAATGTGGTAGAATATTATTAAACAAAAATAAAATAAATAAATAAACATTGGCATCAGTGTCAACGCAGCGTCACCCCGGCGTAGACGCCACGTAGACGCCGCGTCTACGTCGCGTCATCGTCAGCCGAGCGTTCTTATAATTTTTGTTCGTTTCGTTCGAATATTCGAATTCTAAGTCATTTTTAATTCGAAAATCAAACTAATTTATGCCTCATGTAGGAATCGAACCAGCGACAATCTTTGGACGTTGCGTCTATTTTGCGTGATCACCTACAAATCACGTACAAAGGTATTGTTGACCACTTCCTACCATTATCACTTTCTAGCTATGCACCATATTCTTCATAACAAAGTCCAACTAACATTTATAGTGTGTTATGTTAATTTTGTTTTTACTATTGAGATACCCTCTGCTCACAAACAGAAACGAGTTGATAGTTTACTTTCCGTAAGTTAAAAGAAGATCCTTTTTTATGTGGTGTTATTAATGTAAATGTCGCCATCTGATGGATAGTAGTTTGCAAGTGTAACATACTCTCGTTTATTTGTAGATCACAATATACAGTTGGCTTTAAATTATGGAGAGTAATTTGTATTGGTGACAGAGTGAGAAGTTCTACAGGCTAAGGGCTAACACGCACGTTACGATCGTAGAATGTTGCGATATCGGGTGAAGAGGCGATCTCGTGTTGTGATGCAAAGCGCCATCGTATACTGTCTATTACGTGCGTTCTAGCTTTATATCTGGAAGGCTTGACTGAGGTAGCGCTGCTGACATTAATCTACCGCTAACCTAAAATATTATTTCATAACTTGAAGTATCTGTTTGTAATTTTAAATAACCGCATTTTACTAAATGCATAATTATGGATGTATACACGGTACATATACCGAAATGACAAATTTTTAATTTTTGTCTGTCTGTATGTCTGTCTGTTTGCTCCCGCTAATCTCTGGAACTGCTGAACCGATTTTGACGGGACTTTCACTGGCGGATAGCTGATGTACCAAGGAGTAACTTAGGCTATAAAATAACCGGGTACGCGAAGTAGTTCCCTCAGGACGCGGGTGAAACTGCGGTAAACAGCTAGTCAAATATAGAACTAAAGTCTAATTATCTCAGTAGTTGCGTACTATGTCACATATCCATATTATGTTTTTATTATTTCCTTCCTGCAGATAGTGCATCCAAATAAGACGTCCGTTTTTCGCTAATTTTATTGGTAGTAAAGCGTGTTGTAACTGTCTATTAGAACGATAAACGTTATTGTTGCTTGAATATCGTGTTTGTTCTCCTTGAATGTATAGCTCACGTAATAAAAAACGATGGCTTCGGTGAAATCGATTTGCGTAAGATTCCTCGTGTGCTAACCGAGGATTTGGAAATGCTCTCTCTTCGCGGTGATCTTTTTACGACTATTCGACAAGCGTAAATTTTTATTGCATTCCTTATCCGGAAAACACTACTGCATTTTAACTTTCAGAGGTTTTTGTGTTATAATTCTGACTAAGAGCTCAGTGTTTCTGTATATGCAGGTGTTTATTGTGGATTCTAGATTTGCTGGGCAGAATATTCTTATTATATGGATTTAAATTAACTTGCTAGTTCATCATCTTCCTAGCGTTATCCTAGTTTCAATCTGGCGTCCGCTTACTACTCTAACCGGATTTGGCTGAATATTAGCTTTTCCACGGAGCGACTGCCTGTCTGCCCTCCGCAACCCGTAGGGATAGCGATATTCCATGGTTTAGACTAGTGTCAGTTTATTTAGAAGGTACTGACGCCCCATAACGACTGTCAAAGATCTTCATGACAACCGGGACCGACGGCTTAACGTGCTCTCCGAGGCACGGGACAAGCGATAATATAATTAACCATTCAATACGTACATAACTCCGAAAAGTCATTGGTGCGCGCCGTGGATTCGAACCCGATACCCTGTGCATGGCAGTCTGTTGGTATCTCCACTAGGCTATCACTGCCTTAAATTAACTTGCTAGTTATGTTATATTAATTAAAAGTGTAAAACAAGTATATTAATATGAAATGAAAATTGATAACCAAGATATCATAACTATGTTTGTATAATCAAATCAAATCATATTTTATTTGTGAAACATAGGTTAACAATTGTTGGTTATTAGTAAATAATAGAGTACGCTATGTTTTGTCATTTAGACATACAAATATTGAGTAACGATCAAATTAATGAAACAAGAATTTATCAAAAAAATAAAATTGACAATTAAAATACATAATATTAAAATACAGATTAAAATATTTAAAATAATAAAGTCAATTTAAAAACAGATTACAATAATAAAAATAAAAATGCCAATTTAAATACAGGTTACCAATAATTAAAATAAAAATGTCAATTTTAATACAGATTACAATAACTTATATTATAATTGAGAATTACTAATAAATAACAATAAGCATGAGAATTATATACGTATACATTATTACAATTCATCGTTTAATAACTCGTCAATTGTATAATAACATTTTTCAATTAATTTATTTTTTAAGATTGATTAAAAATTTTGTAATGGCATTGTTTTGATTGAGTTAAGGATTTTATTATAGACTAGAGGACGCCAGCAGCTACGCCTGCATTTTTTTTACTTTACCCGTTTTGGCCGATCCCGTGGGAATTTCGGGAAATCCCTTCTTAGTGCACCCCTACGGTCCCCAAGGAACATACATGTCAAATTTCAGCTTCCTGCGCCCAATAGTTTCGGGTGTAGCGTGTCTGTCAGTCAGTCAGTAACGCAAGGATTTTATATATTAAGATTCTAGGAGCTATACCAAAAAAGCTCTTGTACATCAGAGGGGTTTTACTTTCTTGATTGCATATTTTGTGTGAATATTGAGCTCGCATTGGATTTCGTTTTACAGAAGAATTTTATAGAAAATAAATGTAAGTTATGTCTAACAAACAGTGCAGTATCCAAAATATATAGTACTGGTACTGTTAACAAATTCAGTGACTTAAAATATGGTAAGCAACTATCTGTAATCTTAAGACCGCACATTGATCTAATGCAACGCTTTTGCATCCTGAATAACGTCTCTCTATCGGTCGATTGTCCCCAAAAAACAACACCATATTGTATATATTTTCAGGTATAGCGCAGTGATTCAATATTTAATAGCTTTTACAACCACTGCCCATAGACAATACACTAAGCTGCATACCACTGCATACGGTATAGTGCGTTCCAAGGCCACAAGGGACGAAATCTGACTGATTTACATGTTGTTATTACATATCGGGGTTTTATTTGTGCCCAATAATTTGACTTTATTCCCTAGAGCGGGGTATGTTAATCATGAATCATTTTGGAGCATGTAGTGAAAAAGTTGTTACTGGTAGACATTTAGTAACTAATTTAAGGAAATCTAATTCATCTCTTTGACTTCTTGGATTAACATCCATTTTTTAAAGAAGCAATATTTATTAAGCTATCAAAATTTTTAAAGCTATTATATTAGTCTAACATTCAACTTACAATCAGGCACTTGAGCTCAAGTGATTGTACGGAAGTCGTCAGAAAACGAAAGGGGCTTAAAATCGAGGAGGTCGTAAGTAGGCTTGAGTGATTCTACTACCCAAGCCCCACGCCACTGTCACACTATTGTCATAAGTACCCAAACTCGACGGATTTACTGGAGACTGATATGATTGATGAATTTTGTCATTCATCATTAGATTCTCAAAGTGCAATATTTTGTCAGAAATTGTATACACAATCCATATAAACCATGGTCTTACTGATTTAACGATATTATAAAAAGATACTTACCAAAGTAACATACATCAGTAGGTACCCAATGTGTTAAAAAGAATGACTCGCGCACTAAATGCTTATTTACTAAAATTCATTTGACGGCCACAAAGTCGTACACCCAGATACTTTGTGGAGTGACACAAAGTGTTGTCTCGTATGGAAATTGAACCCAAGTCTCGGCACAGTTATAAACGGCGACTGCTTTAACCACAGTGCCATACGTGCAAGCGAACTTTCTATTTCTATTGACTTGAAAGAATATGCTTATGCATGTACTACTCACTAACTTCAGAGCACGCATACAGTTTGACGCAACCTTCACCACAATCTTTGGTAGTTCAGAGCATTAAAGTTCGTAAGAACTAAGGGCAATGCCTTAGTAATAAGGCATTGCCCTTGTTCAACAAAGCACACGCTTTCTCACCAGAGATCTGATAGTGTCATTATACGGGCCAGAAATACAGATAAATTCATAAAAATACTGACAAGGCCATAACAGCCGTATACATCCAAAACTTATTAAATAATCATTCTTCGAGTACCAAAACTGGGCAACGAAATGAGAGAATACATCTGTCTGGAAAACACCTCGAACATTTTCCATAGGTACATTTAAGAGATTACCTTTTTACAAAACTTTTACAATTCATCGAACAAAGAGAACATATTTTACGTTCCTTAACTAGAGAGAAGCAAACTGTTACCTATACAAAAGAAACACATACGGCTTAAATGGCTTACGACAATAAAAAAAGTTTTTGTGATGTTTTTCTTCCAAACCACTTAACAAGCTTGGCGCACGTAGACATGTTTGTGTCTTGCTTGCATTATGACACCGTGTTACTATAAGATTTAGAGGGGACCAAAGTGAGGAGACGCTGTGGCGCCGGCGACGTTGCCTACTTTGTCATAACTACCGCACGTCTAAGTGTTCTAATGTCTAATGGATCTGAGCCCTCCCCTTCATTTAGATATCAAATCTATACTCAGCATGGCACATAATTGCGATTTCATTAATCGTGTTTGTAGATAAAGGGCTTTGTTTTGTTCATCAACCTGATGAAAGCCACGACTTTCTTACTACGCCGTCCTTGATATTTTAGTACTTATGCAACCTACAATGTTTTTACTATATCGACATATTGTTATTCTGAAGATGTGTTTGGTCCTGAAGAATAAAAGTTTGTCATCTTTAATTTATTTTTGAAGATTTAGATTTGATTCTCGGATTGTTCGAATGATTTTAGCAGTAAGCATGTTAAGCTATCTGTTCTTGTTGGCTGAATCACTTTGTGTCACCTTGATCGGTACTATAAAAATATTCTGACGTCAAATCTGATCAATAAGATTATTGAAAATACCTAAACTAAGTTAGATATAGAACAATAATACGTCGAAAGAGACGAAAAGGTTTTTTGGATCCATGGATATTTAATGTTAAGCATGTGTTAAGGCAAATAAGTAAACCACACAGGAGCTGTGCGAGACTGTGTGACTTGCGCATTCACACCCTCGTGTGTAAATATTTTGCGCCTTTGTTATAAGAAACACGTACCGTTCAGTGTAGTTTTCGATATATTCAAGTTTATGGTATTTGTGAGAGGTGACATAGTGCGAAAATAAAATTAGAGCTCGTCTTCTCTTATACAATGGTAGAGATTTTTTTTATACTTGAATAAAAATTGTCCGTATGTATTGTAGTAAATTATTAACAATAAATATAGTTTCGTAATAAAATGCCGGTAAAGACTGAAGTTTGAAAGTCGGTGGCGAAGTTCCTCTGTTGACTCATTACGGAGGGACCTCTAGTTGCAGGTTGTTGTCATAAAGTTAACTACTACGTGCTTTCTCTATTCGAAAAATAAACTTTTAATAAGCCTCGGCAACATTTCGGCTTTGTTTAAGCTTTCTCCTGAAACTGTAAGTACTTAAACTAGTAGGTAGGTACGCGAGATTCGGCCATAATTATCATAAGTGCTTTAAAGTTTACGAGATTGGCGAAGTTGTAAGTAGGTTTTGTACGAGTTGAGGAATAACAGCTAATTTTTGTGTAACGATGAAAAACGCACAAGTTAACATGGTGAAACTGAGTTAGAAGCACGCAGCGGGCGATGTCTCAGTGCGACGTAATATACGCTAACGGCCCGGGACAAGACAAATGTGTTTTCTCTCGCTTGCTATTAGAAGCTTTCCGCTGGCTCCGCTCTCATGCGCCCCCTGGATCTTGATTGAAAACGGTAGCTTATTATTGGATTTTTAGACGATGTGACAACACCGTTTACGTCGACTTGTTTGGTTTTGTGGTGTTATTCGTGCCTTTTGTACGCCCGCCGGAATGTTAACAGGTATTATGTGTTTATGGACAGCGGTATAACACTGTTACTGACGTAGGGTAAGTACGAGCGACGGTTTATTGCGAATGAGAATGTTATAGATAAAATAAATTTTCTCCCTGGCGTCATGTAAGGTAATTATTAGATTATATTCTTTTAAATCGGTGTTATTTTAGGGATAATAATATGCTTTATTATATGTCATCATTTTACTGATGTGTGTCACTGGAATACTCGAAAATACGAAACCGATTTTGGTCGATTTTTGTATGTGAATGTATTGTAAGTAACTTCTTAATGGTTAAATGCTCATAGTTGGACCAAATAAGACATCTAAACCACGTGGGACAGTTGGTATAATGCAATTAATATACATTTGGGCGTTCGTATGTCATCGTGATCGACTACACCAATATGAAATGAATTTTACGTGCACGTATGTTCTATTGGATGCACGGATTGTTGGCTCACAATTGGGATCTGCCGCCGTTGTTAAGTTTCAGATGGTAAGGTGATGAAATTACGGGGCTTATTCTATACTAGCTGAGGCCGCGGCTATGTACGCATTATTTAAGGCTTCTGCTCCGGCCATGGCTCAGAGGTAAAAAGTCTATATTTTTTCTCGATTAATAACTTATCCAACACAAAAATAATTATTCAAATCGAACCAGTGGTTTTAAGGGTTCCGTACCTAAAAGGTAAAAAACGGAACCCTATTATTAAGCTTCCGCTGTCTGTCTGTCTGTCCGTCTGTCCGTCTGTCTGTCTGTCACCAGGCTGTATCTCATAAACCGTGATAGCTAGAAAGCTGAAAATTTCCCAAATTATGTATTTCAGTTGCCGCTACAACAACAAATACTAAAAATAAAAAAATAAAAAATATTAAGAGGGGGTATACAATAAACGTGATTTTTTTTCGTATTTTTTGCTCAAAATTACTAACGGTAACAGTTAGACGCTTAAAATTTTCACAGAATATGTAGTTCTATATAACCTTTCAAAATAAATAATTAAATTAAAATAAGTAAAAAATAAAGGCCCCCCTTTATTTTTTACTTTTTTCCCATACAACAAACGTAATTTTTATTTTATTAGTAACTCGATCTTAATACAGGTAGAAATTTAAAAAATATTTAAGTATACATGCAACGAACGTGATTTTCTTTTATAGACGAGGGTACGAAACCCTTCGTGCGCGAGTCCGACTCGCACTTGCCCAATTTTTTAAAATGGTTATATTGTAGGTAAGTCACATGAATAGGTATATTAATTTACATATAAAAAAAAGCTTAGCACGTATCTTGTAGACGTATGTGAATTTTGGTAGAGCAAACAGTACATACAGCTAATAAAAGCTGGTGATTTAAATCGTTACCTAGATATAATATAAAGACAAGGGTGGCAGCATTCACGTCGCAGCTAGTTAGCAGCGCAAACTGGCTCGTCGTCGGCGTTCGCGCAAATTCAATTTGTCTCGAATGTTCTGTGAGTGCGGCGGCCGGCGACGGCGAGCGGCGACCGATAGCGACCGAGTACGCTAGCCCAACCGCTCCCTTCCATTACTGTCACACTATTTGTTTATACACACACCTAAGTTGCTAAATTACGGCCAGACGCACAGATATAAACGGTAAAAACCATAAACAATATTCGTTGCGTATGAGATAGTCTTAAGTTATTGCAAAATAACATCTTTGTTTTTTTTCTTGATTTACGATAGATACTTTCATGAGAAACCTATATTAATTCATAGGTACTATGAATGCAGAAGAGTATATTAATTCATAGGTACAATGAATTAATACCTTTATTAATTCATAAGTACTATAAATTAATATAGGTTTCTCATTAAAGTAAAAAGTGGTTTAATTAAACTTCTGGTATGGCAATCAATTTAAGAACGACGATCAAAACAGTGTCTGTTGTTGTTGCAATTTCATTAATTATTTAAACAATTTTGGAATTGTGGAGTTTACAATAACATTATATAACAGAAGCGTGCTGGTAGGGGTGTGAGTATAACATTGTACCATGACTTGTGCGTTTTATCGAGTGTTGGTGAGATTAATGGAGGCTCGTCGCTCGCTCGCGGCAATTACACGCGCAATGTGGCCCGCCCGTGCTCGCATCATGGTTTTGTTGCGTTCATCAACCGAATGAACGTCACCGAAATGACACGCCGACACCGATACCGCGAATTTGCGTACCATACTCAATGGCGACACGTTCTCTGTCAACCGACGACCGTAATCAGATAATTCAGCCTGTTCCGTGTGCATCTGTTCGGTTTGCTACTTACTTCTTCAATTTGTAGAGCTGATTTCATAGTTTTTGTATTGTGAGCGTTAAAGATGTACTGGTTTTATTAAAATTCCCAAGGGAGAGTACAATATTTTAGCAATATATTAAAACAAGACTTCTAATACGTAAAGAAAAGTTAGTAAATACTAAAACTGTGCATTACAATAGCTAAGATAAACAAACTCATCGATTTCCAGTGTGTGTTGCTGAAAAATATACTTGATCTTGTACCTACATGTATGAAATCTTGAAGAGTTATTCCTAAAGATTTGGTTTAATTACATTACGAGGTTCTTGAAGAATGTTTGAAAGCACTCCTTATTCATTTCGGTATTTCGACAAAAACAGAACATGTCGGTATGACATGATAAATGTATTCATTAGGAATGCAAATTTATATAATTTCCTTCTAGTAGCCACGCTCTCATACATATGAAATACTCATTCATAAAATATTCAAAATGGTTTCACGCTCCTTAATTATCTGTGTTTGTACGTCGGCGAAAAGTTTCATATGTTTCGTGTTATTTTTGGGAGCGCTGCATATTTGCAGACATAGACACTTTTGCTTCCTATTTGTTTCAACTACCGAATATGATGATTAAAAGTGTACTACCATACCCATTATTCGCTATCCAAATAAAACAATGAAGCTGTATCCAAATATTTTCTTATATCATTAATAACTGTATTTATCTTTGTATAAAAAGCAAAATCAAAGCTCTTGTGCAAACTAAAAGAGTAATTACGTAAAATACATATAAAACAAGTTTTGCTAGTACAAATTAGTTGCAGCACCGTATGTAATGTGAACACAATTAACACGTACTAAAACATGAAGAGACAACAGCGCGCTATAACTTTTTGTATTGTTTGGTTAGCGCAACAGCAATTTTCCGTGGACACAAGTACATAACGAATGTTTGCACAAGCTCCGGCGGTAATGCAGCGGCGACGGCGGCGGCGGCGGCGTGTGGCGACAACGCTCTTTACCCGCACTACCAAACCACACAATGATCGCATAGCCTTTACAACCAACTGCTAATACCAAGCGATTTCCAGGTACAATTAAAACCAGTTTGTGTAGCGTGCAGCTTTATAATGACCCAACTGAATATTAAGCCGTGCACGTTTTTGTGAAAATTATCCACTAGCTGCTCAGCTTTGGGATTTCAGTATTAGTTAGATATTTAATTTTCAAGTTTGCATTCATTACGGTTAGAACGTGTAGCTACGGCGTAGTGGTGCTACGTGATGGCAGCGTAGCTACGTAGCAGTGTAGCATGTGTCGGACGCGTCCGCGTCAGTTGTGCGTTGCAATTACGCGCCAAATGACGTACAACTAGTAATCTTGTTTGCCTGTTCGTTTTGTTGCTCCCCTGTTCCGAATAACTGACACGGGGACGAATTGAATGTACAATACATATGTTGTACTGTTAATTGTAAGATAAAAATCACAGAACAGTATGAGTAACGTCTCTATGATAAAGCCGTACGACGTGGCAGAAAAATACCATAACAGATATATTAAAACAGTTTATGTGCTGTAGTAATATATCTAAGTGTTGTAGCGAACAAAGTTGTTTGTTGTAAGAATAGTGAGAATGGGTAGACCTTTTTTATTACACTGAACATATTTTCTTTATGTAGCTCTCTTTATTATCAAGCACATAACCTAAGGAATTAAATTAACAGATTTATTGTACATAGATTGTTAAATATCAAACATATTAGTCTCGGTTATGTAAACATATTACTTAGAAATAAAATCCCTTATACAGACTAATGCTCAACAAATTTATTTACACGTACGTAATAGTTTCGGACAAATACCATCTTGTTTCGTATAAGATATTTTCAATACTATTCAATAAACAATTCGGCGAAATGTAAACATACGTTTACCAAATCTGCTAAGAGGACCATCTCGCCGCTACGTGACTGAATCGAAACGAATTTGTCGCACTAAAGCCGCAGCTTTTTTCTCACATTCGATGGACAGATAGAGATAGTCGTCCCTTCCAACGAATGGCCTCACTAAATCCTTAACACTCAACTTCACTGTGACTTGCACCACTTTTCGTATCTTTCAATGTTTACAAAAGCCCTCTGATAAAATAAAACCTTAAAATGATTTTGTTTTCTTTGGATATACACGTTTTATTTACTCGAGAAATTCAATCACTGTAGTTCTATGAGGAGATTTTATCGTATACGCTCAAACAAACTGTAATAAAATGTAATCAAGTGATAAAAGTGCCTGGTCATATATTATTACGTGCAGTTCTATAAAATCAGAGAAAGAATAATAGAAAAGATTCGTCACAGGAGTGGGCGTAAACGCGCCTCGCGAGGCTTCCACCAGGTGCGAAGATGTTTCATGATTTAATTTGGGACTTAGGGATCTGCTCTATCGAATCTATTGAAGCGAAGAATCTTTTTATCTCCGTCACATTCCGCAAACGTTCTCTTTGAGTCACCGCGTTACGGAAAATGTTATTAACAGTTCTATTGAATCATTTAACAATGTCATTAAATTGTTTGTTCTAGCGAAAAGTCAATTCCCGTATGTATGACAGCGGTAATTGCACTCGGCTGCTAAGGTGAATAAATATCGATACGAATGTACTATTTATAAATTGCTAATCAAATATCATTCGACTGTTTTATTTCAGGACTAATGGTTTTGGAAATATTCAAATAACCGCGAGCTCACAGACACTGAACAAACGCGCAAAAACAAAATCACGCATGGTTGAGCGCGCCGCGAGCTGACGGAAAAATGAATGGGTATTTTGCTATAATGGCGACCTCAGACAGACAATACACGCTTACTGTAGCCGAAACGTTTTATGGAAATACAAATAACGCTCGGAAATAATCACCACTATTTGTTTAATGACTGATTTTGATTTTCAATATAACCTTACTCGTACAATACAGTACAATGGGACAATGAACGCGTAAATAATGCTTGCACGCTTGGAGAGTTAAACAGAAAAGTATTGCATAAATATATTATCAATTAAGTCGAAGACAAGACTCAGAACTAGACATCTATTAGACAAAGAGTCAAACTCCAGGGCTTTACTTGAAAATACTTGAACACAATTGTTACCTACTGATCTCAGACGATGAACTTTAGGTTGTACGATCATCCAAAAGAAACTACAAGCAACGTAACAAAGTTGTAGTACCGAGCGTAATCAGTCAGAAATAAATAAGTACATTCTTTGAGTCTCGGAGATTTTTTGGTTAAAAGGAAACGACTGCGGAATCCTACTTGTTAGAATCCGACATGGCTTTTGCTTTATTCACTCTCACCGCATCGTTAATGTACGCTAGTCAGTTAAGAGAATTCCCAACTCGGTAGTTGTATAGAACATCGCATGATTTGAATACCTCCGAATAAGAATATTCTGTTTTAGCTTTCCGATTTACATTCAATCTAAGTGTAAACTTTCGCCGATATTCAAATTACGTCCAGTTTCTCATGAACCCATAACATCTTAGCCTATGTTTTCTTCATTCTTGCTACAATGTTTTCTTCCATACTTCTCCATTAACTCGATAAACTACAGGACATTATCAGCAGACGCCGTAGACGGTCAATATCAATTGAGAAACTGTTTTGGTTAAGTAAACAAACACATTTAGCAAATAGCTATCGATGTCTTAGCTTATCCTTTGTTTTCCTTAAACTTGTGTGTTGTACGGGAGTTAGAGAAACAGCACAGTTTCAGAAATAGTTTTTAATTAGATATATTTTGTGGGGATGATAGTAGTGTGTTATTGCAGCGGGTGTAGAACTAACTAAGGTGGTACGGCGCGGGGCGGGCAGCGAGCCGCGAGACGAATACCAAGCAGTCGCTTCCCCGGCAGGCCTTAGCTAATATTGTGCTGACTCACATACCTTTTACTAATGTACACCCTTTATCGTTTTATTTTCTTTTTACGTCACCACTGACGTGCGCCGGTTCACTTAATTAGTTGTTATGCTTTCAAGATGGGCTGCACGTATTGCAATTTATCAAAATGCGTTTATATTTTTTTAAACAGTTGATAGTTAGTTAAACGTCAAATATTCGTAACCTTGTCCTATCAAGAATTAAACTTCTCTGGGTTCAAAAATTTGTTTGATCATTTTCAGATCATCATTTAATTAATTATAACTATGGATAGTAGTCCAGTGACATTTGTAACTACAGGTCTACAGATTTTGTGCTACTTCGATTAGACTTCTTTGACCTCGATTTAATTTTTTCTAACTATGCTCCACCTGAAAAAACAACCCGACCAATTTGGATACAATTTTGTGTGTATATTTGAATAGATTACTTTGTGGATTGAAAGTACAGTTGGACCCGGTACGTGGCGCTCCAGTCAGTATGTCACCTTTGCTTTGCAGGACAAGCAGGACGTCTGCCAGGTATTTTCCTTTTTTTTTGACTCATGATGGAAACCAAACTATTTACGGGCTTACCCTCCCAGGCTGGGCCCCTACCGGGGCTCAGTCTAGGAAAACTGTGGGACTGCCCGACGAGAAGCGTCGGGACTACCCACTAAAACCACCATGGTGTTCCTATATCCGATCCCATTGAATGACAGGGTTACGGAATTATGTTAGCTTTACTACTGAGACCGCGCCTGAGCTGGCCCGCCTAGGTGGGCCCCGTCACTTACATGCATCTATCATGCTTGCTCTCATACGTCCTCTTTCATACTACGAGCGGAAAAGAACGACGTGGTCTACTAACGCTACGAGAGGCGCACGCGGAACACGTGCGCCGCCTCCCGGCCAGATCCTCGCCAGAGATCGTTGAACACCCTCCGGTGATGACGCCCGGTTTTGCGGGTGGAGACAGGTTGCGTGGGCTCTCTATCCCGCTCCACCGCCTCCTTGATCGACATCACCGTCTCACAAAAGGAGGCGGCGGCCAACCCATCTCACTCCAGACCATGGAACGAATCAAGGTCCGAAGCAAGAGGTCGACCACTCCTATCGCCGCGACTAGGTCACGGCGCTACGATGCCCAAGCAGGGCATTCCACCAAGGTGTGCAGCGCCGTGTTCTCTACTGGGTCACGGCGATCTCCGCAGTGGTGGCATCCGGGCGTCTCCTCCCGGCCAAGGCAGTGCAGGAACCGGCCGAAACAACCATGGCCGGTTATCACCAGTGTCAACCGGGAGGTGAGGGCGCCGTGTCGTCTCTCCAGCCACTCGTCGAGTAGGGTCCCCACATCCTCAATGCAGCGAAGCCCCGCGTTGGGGTGTGTGAGTCGTTGTCGCTGTCGTTATACCGCCATTAGGACCTGTCGGAGTTCCGCCCTCCGCGACTCAATCTCGCGAGGCGCCGTTTTTCCGCCTATTGACCGGGCTTCACGGTGCCACTTATAAAGCAACGTCAGCAGCCCGGCCTGTAGGTCCCAGGGCGGACATCCGACGAGGAGGTTGGCGGCTCTGAAGGAGACCGTGCCGTAGCCACAAATTATCCTGACGGCCATAGCGCGCTGCGGTGCGCGAAGCACCCGAACGTTGCGGGCCGTCAGGTTTCGGCCCAGATGGGACACCCGTATAAGGCCATCGACCGCACGACTCCCTCATAGAGCCCCCAGGAGTCTAGGTGCCAAACGCTCAGAATGCCGGTAAAAGTCCCATCGGCTGTCGAGAACGAGCCCGAGGTACTTCCAGCTCGTCCCGATGTCGATGCGGACCCCTCCTACCATTATGTTGGCCCCTGCAGGTGGCCTGTTCTGCCTCGAATTTCAACAGGGCTCCCTCGAAGCCCAGCTGCCGGATGCGACTCACTATGTGTGCAACCCCAGCCGTCGCTAGTATGGCCGCCGCACATAGGAGTATTGTCATGTAAAATCCGGACAAAATTATTTAATGACTTATTTAGTAATAAAACATTGTAATACGATTTAAATAATCTTTAATAATAATAAAATGTACACATACACCATACCCATTTTTGTTTGAACTGAGTCTTAAAAAATCTCAGAGTACGATCCAAATTAGTATTTTTATCATCAGGACATTGGGTGATTTCAACAAATTTTGTTCCCAAAAACTCCAACTTTTCTTAAATGTTTTTTTCCTTTACACTCACGCATGATATCGTACAAAGCTTTTCTGGTAAAACTAACTCTTGATTCTTCATTATCTGAAAATAAAACTATGTAAAGTGAAAAATATCCCCATTTTACACTTATATCTTCAAATAATCGAAAATAAAAAATTTACTAATACATATTCTTGGCAATATATTAATAAAAAAATAAAGGTTTGACAAGCCTTGACAAGTTAACAAAAACACGATTTAATAAAATTATTGACAAATTTTATGTAAAATTTTCGGTTTATCTTTATATATTTTTTTAAACACATAAATGAAACATAAACTATTGAATAATTATGTTAAAATAATCTACGTACCTTGTACTTCCATATTCACAATGCTTTTTCTCACTATTTATCACACCAAACATACAGTTCAAACTCTAAAGCAGTGAAAATAACAAGTGCCGAAAACAAAAACATGCGACTTAGACAACGACTGAGTTCCGACTGCATGTGCGGGGAGGGTCGACGAACTGAGTTACAAATGTGTCATTTTTTCAATGGACCGGTTATTAAGCTGCAAAAATGTGTGGCTTTCATAGGTTTTTATTTAACTTCGTAAATTCGACTTTTGACCGGATTTTAGATGGAAATACTCCTATGTGCGCCGCCCGGGGCGTCTTACCCTTGGCCGCGACCAACCTATCGTCGGCATAACAGACTATGCCGACGCCACCAAAGAGCGCAGCGTCTGCCAGGTCTGCTAGTACTCGTTTATTAATTTAGGTTGAGTTTTAACCTTATCCAGGTAAAATTATCATACATTGTCAAATATACATTTTTATAAATCACCTGTGGCTAAAGTTTGGATTTTATCTCGAACTATAATCAATACAAAAGACATATTTTGAAGCATTTAAAAACAATTTAATCGGTATGTATGCAGCCATAGACATCAATTCCGAATTTTTTAAATTTAGTACCTATTTTGTAAGAGCCGTAAAAGTTTAATATGCGTCAAATATAGGGGATCATCATCATCATCAGCCCTTTACAGTCCACTGCTGGACTAAGCCTCTCCTTTGAAAGGAGGAATTGGCCTACTATACCACGCTGGCCAAACGGGTTGGTATAGGGTTTATTTCAAGTTTTCCTTAATATAGGGGATACTCACTTATAAATAAAGTTTGGGATTTAAACGTAGTTTTACAGTAAAAATTTCCTAATTAATTGAATCCAATGATAGTTTAGGACCTATAGATATTTCAGTTTTTTACTTAGACCTATTTCAGAGCCAGGCCATTTTTAGATTCCCTAGCCAAATGGCAAAACCCTTATAAATGTCAGTCTCTCTGTCTTTGCTGGCGTAAGACCTTCACTTTATTTCTAAACCATTGAAAGTAGACAGTCGAAACTTGCCAGGTAGGTGTATTATTTGAACTGCTTCACGATATTAAACAAAAAAGAAAATGGAAATTAAGGGGGCTCGCCATACATGGAAGTTTATTGGATTTTTCTTTTCATTTGCCACATACTTACGAGTTGTCTTTGAAAAGACCTTAAAAATTACATAAAGGTTCCTGAAATGATTTTTCTCAAACTCAATCGGTTGATAGATAGCCGCTTTCACAGGGGTGTCCTAATCTAAAAAAAAATATGTACATTGTACACCATGTATCATAATAAGTCACGTTTTCCCGTGAAGCATGTAGGTACTCAGGCCATGACGTAGAAGCTATCTATAGTATTATTATTTTATTTTGTAAAAATAGAATGTTGAAATTCTGTTTTGCAAATTTGCAATTTCGTAATTTTTTTTATATTATACAGCACTGCAACATTCAACTAAACAGTCGTTGCGTATGGTCGATGTTAGTTACCTACTAATATACTACTATAACTGAATACAAATGCATGAAAAATAAGTCACTAAACGTTAAAAAAATATAGTCATCGTACACTTTGAAAACTAACTCGTTGTATTGACCGTCACCGCCGCTGAGCTGATCGCCATTGCAGGTGCTTAACACTTTCACGGACAGTAAACGAGACACAATTGAAGTTTTATTGTTATCACGCCTATAGGCGTTTACTGTCCGTGAAAGTGTTAACACACACAAGCACAAGTACCTACAGTGACTGCGCGATTCAGTCTTATCTTGCACGATTTAACAATTGATTCTGATTCACTATCTAAGTAACATTTAATGAAATTAGGGTCTTATATCATCGCACACTGTTTAAAATAATTTTAGGTTAATAAGTATACTGTATAAGTTGTATTATTGAAATAATTTGCAAATGCATATCAATACCCTGTATTTTATTAAAAACAAGTAATAAAAACTTGCGACGAAAATTGGTTTGAACAAGATAAAGTCAGTCGTTTTGGAGATATAACACGTTTCCAAAACTTTGTCATGTATACAAACACTGAAAAGCAAAGTTGTTTTTGCTAGCAAAAAAATTAAAGTGGTATTTTGGCTAAGTGATGGTAATGGGAACCTCTACTACGGAACCCTTCACGGACGAGTCCGACGCGCACTTGATTTAATCACTTGTATACACATCATAATCATATTCTATCAAATCTTGTTCTGGCTATCTTGGTCTTCGACTGGGTCTTGGATGCCACCAAGATAACGGTAGCACGATGGTGAGTTTTAGCTTTCTATAGAAGCCATGAGTTGGCTAACCAGCAAAATTTAGGCATATTTTTGTAGTCCTCTAGCTATTCAAAGAAAATACGCGAAAATCGCTTCGTAACTGTGGGGATATTGGTTAAAACTAGTTAGAAGTGTAGTGGCTCTTTACCAAACTGAACTAATGGACCATTTTGCATAAGTGTAGATAGTGCCATAACTTGGGCTATGCAAGCGACACCCGGGCATAGGGCGCAGACTTTGGATGAGCGCAAATGTGGTTCAAATATCAAATATAACATTTTACAAGGGTGTTATTATTGGCTCGCAGCGGGCACAGAAAAGGCTGGTTAAGTAAGGCACTGGTTGGAAGGATTACCTCCAATCCAAACTGTTGATATACTAGAATCTGACAGTTTTAAATGGCAAATGAGTCATTTCACAGGCAGTACATGCATGGACCTGAGTGCGATAGGCTGTAAATTAGACAGTGCGAATGACCAAATCATAGATACTAAATTATGTGTATATCAAAACAAAGCCACAAATTTAATTTGAATTAGATTTCATCAATAATTTGGGCGTAAATAATTCGTCCCGTTTGATACAACAGACGTTCGATCAAGTTTGCAATTAGAATTTGAAATGGCATTCAAATAGGATATCATTTACGTACATACACTGACAATACATAGGTTGTTTTGATATCCAAATTATGTCATTATAACTGAATGCATTTCACGCAGCCAATAATAACATTGTCTGTAGATATTAAGGGAGATATGTGGCGTGACTTCGTTGTTATTGAATCGCTGCCATCACATACGTAACATAAACGAAAACAATGTTATATTAGACGTGGCTCTAGCCACGCGTATTGTCGGGCATTGTAGTACTTGTAGACTACAGTTTTACATACGTTTTGTGTGGTATATTACTGTCTTCTGAAAGTATTTTAATTCTTCCTAGTAAATACAACTAGTATCGATATAATTATGTAGGTCGACTTTTTAGTTGAACAGTTATGGATGACATTATTTTCACAGAGAGAACATAAAGAGGTTATGACCATAGCACATTACTATTGTAATGATTATGCCAATACGCGAACGCGCTTTCAAGGATCCATCAAAAGGTATAGTTGTAATAACCATCAGACACATCTGATCTAATCTTATACTAATAGATAAAGCTGAAGAGTTTGTTTGTTTGGTTGAACGCGCTAATCTCGGGAACTACTGGTCCGATTTGAAAAATTCTTTGTGTTAGATAGCCCATTTATCAAAGAAGGCTATATAACATCACTTTATAAAGCACGGGACGAGCAGTAGCCTTAAATAGCGCGTTTGTAACCGCGAGCTCCTCTAGTATCAAATAGACTGCTACACATACCTACACACAGAAACACAAGCTTTTATAATATAACTAGAGGACGCCAGCAGCTACGCCTGCATTTCTTTTAAATTTACCCGTTTTGGCCGATCCCGTGGGAATTTCGGGAAATCCCTTCTTAGTGCACCCCTACGGTCTCCAAGGAACATACATGCCAAATTTCAGCTTACTGCGCCCAATAGTTTCGGCTGTAGCGTGTCTGTCAGTCAGTCAGTAACGCAAGTATTTTATATATTAAGATAATAACAAGACAACATGAAGTTCTAACATGTTCTCTGTATTCTTTGCGACCATTTAAAATAGTCCCTGCCTCATGAGCCACTGTTTTTGCAATCAATCTACTTACATCTACATAGTTTTTGTTAAAGTCAAAATTGTAATTATCTGGAGCATTTTTGTAGCATATCTATTTAATTTATTGTAAAACATAAAAAAGATGTTCACGCGGAATTAAACTTAGTCAAGGTTAATTCAGTCGTGAAATTACTTAGGCGGAATACTAATTTCAATTTCATTAATTGAAAAGCAATAATAGTCTATAGGCTCTAAATTATTTTTAATAATTAGTAGCTAGGTACTCTAATTTCTAACTTTATTAGACTTCGTGCAAATAAAAGCCAAACCTTAATTTCAAAAATTATAGAGTGGCGGCTTCGGACATACATATTATTATGTCGAAGTGCGTGTAATATTTGTAGTAGTATATATAGTTCTTGATTAAATTATTTTCGGGATAAGTTTATTCAGTAAACGTTACGCGAGTCTTGAATGTAATGATGGAAGTTTAATATAAATTATCTTTGCGTTTCAGCACCTAAACTGACATGATTTGCATTCAATGTTCCCTCCGATATCGATTATTATCGGTTCGAATCAATATCGCCTTAAAGTAAGCACATAAAAGAAACGCGTCTAACCGTGCGTTAATCCCGGGGAGAATATAGCCAGTGTGTAACTTCTCGCTCTTTTATCGTACCGTTGAAATCGTACTTCTTTGTGAGTAATCCCTCCACGTCCCGGCTATGTCGCCGACGAAGATAGAGCACGATCTTCACAAATAATGTCACATGCGATTCGTTTCAGGCGACGTGACTCGCATCACCGTGGCCACCCGTCGTGCCGTGCATAATGGGATAAATATGCTGCGGTTATGTGCCCACATGGCCCTCAAATTAAGTGAGTGCTATTTAGTGCACGCGGTGAAACTTTCTTACCCGCTTGATTAACTAGATGGTGTTTACCTTTACATGTGCCTTATTAAATGCAAGATGTTTGCCTGCGACGCGGGTCGCGCTTAGCACACGCGTCGCCCTCGCCGTCGCCGGCGCGTCGTCTGCATGCATTACCGACTCGCTCGCTGACAACCAACACGTTTTATGAGTGTTCAACAACTCGCCAATATAATTATGTTATCCTATTGGACTTCCAAGAGAGCTATTTTAGTAAAACAAGTAATAAACGTATGTGTCTGATGGAATGTAATAATTACATTTAGAATTATTCTACCACAAAATTCACTTTTATATGCCGGATAAATGGTGATTGTCTCAATTTCTTTAAAAATCTTCTACTAATACGTCGAAAAAAGTATGCAATTCCAGGAACGTCTCAAGTAAAATATGTAATTTGAGATAAAGCGACATCCCATTCCAGATAAGACGCAGCACGACCCACGTCGAGAGCCATCCGACTCGTTACGAGCCGCCCGAAGCGAGGTGTGATACAAAATCATCAATCTTTCCCGAGATTGTACTATTAAATGCCTCTTCGCTCTTTTCCCTCGAACTCGAGACCAGAAACAAATGTAAAAAGTTGTGTGATAAGTTCAATTTGAATTTGTAAAGCCCCTTTCAGCGTTTCTCGCCTGTTTATCTCGGCGAGGAAAGAACGGAAAATACAAAAGTAAGAGATAGGAAATGAAGAGGCGGAAAAAAGTGTCGGGCTTGGAACAAACGCGGAAAAGTTGCCGTTATCCGGGAGACAAGTTAAATCGCAATTTATTAGGGCGTACCAGTGGGCTTAGCACTGGCCGGTGGCGAAGCGCGGAACGACTCCTGCCCGCCGCGCCACTTACGGACTTTAATATGTGTGACCGGCCCGCCTAAACTACATGCAAGCCGACACTTTCATTGCTTTCTAATAATTGCTAAAGGCTTCACATAGAAAATACAGTTGAATTGAATAGTAAACACTTAATTCACACCACATAATTGGCAAAGCAAGAATTCAGATTAAGGTTAGATTTCACTGACGTGCTAGTATAAGATAAGTATAATACAAGCCAAATAAGTGTGCACTTGCAGCGGAACACCGCGGCACGTGCTTATGTCGCGGTTGTACTATCACGCATCTCCAGCCTCATTCACAAATCTTTATTCATGCCCCATATTTACTTGCAGCTGCAGGGAGTGCGGCCCGGAATATTTTAACATACTTTCAATTTGAATCATTGGGGCCGTTACAACATCGCACTATATAAGTTTTAACATCTTGGATAGCACCTTGTAAAACATTATTTGCAAATTCTAGTGTGATGTAATAAAACATTATAAATAAAATTATTTTAGCAGACGACATCGCAACGCTTTAATGAAAATTGATGTAGATTTAGGTTCTCCACAACGTATTATAACGTTGAGTAAAATTATATCAGCATTGAAAATCTGCGTGCCAATATTACCTTTATTATCCTTTTAGAACGAATTCTTAATGTAACTTGATTACTTGATTATCCCTCGACGCACACGCTCGGCTCTAAACTTGTAAGCCTTTTTACACCGTAGGTACCTGCTAATTGTGGCGGGGACTAATCGGATCCGCTACCGTGTGCAGATTCCATTATCTGTAGGATCGTGTCCACCGCCATACATATTCATAGCCGAGCGCCGCCGAAGCTTGCGCCGCGGTGGCTAAATCACTCTCGTTATGATCTCATTTTTATAATGACATTTTTCTCTTTACCATCACAGACTGAGCGACAACTATTCTCGTATCCACCTCGAATCTATTTCAGCACCGAATTACTCACTTCGATGTTACTTCCGTCCGGAACTTCTAGAAACAAACTTTTTAATTAGTCTGCGAGGACAAACAAGCTGTTCTCTTAGTTCCTTCGATACACAGCGTCTACCTACCTACTTGTCTTTCCGAATAGGATAGCTGCTTCCGTCCGCCCGTTTATTTTAGGTGATTTATCGAACCATCAACCGCACGAATATTTGAACAGCTTATTTATAACATTAATTAACGAAGTTCAGGTATATTTCACAACGAAGTTGTAAATTAATTAACCACATAATTATGTGCCTGTATCTGAATCGCTTCAACTATGCAGGAAATCTAATAACATAACAGGATTGTTTGTCTTACGGCGAGATGCTTTAATGAATAGTCAACACACCGACACACCGAGTACGTCGCCGCGCTGCGCCGCTGATCGTCATTGTTTTATCAGCGGCATTATCGTGTTTGGGCCATTGTGTTTGTAATTATGTTACATTATGAAGAAGGTCGCAATCTTGAGTGTTGTGTACTTGGGTGGAATTTTTAATAATAAGGCGCTAAGTGATAATTAATTGGTGTTGGGGCTTTGTAATTATAGTGTTAATTTGTGTCGTGTCGGCGGGCAGGCTAGGTGGCGAGGTGGCGTGGCTACAGCGGTGCTGCGGGCGCACACCGCCGCCGCGACTGCCAGGCGCCACAATTACACAAGCCTCCGTAAATCATAAACATCAACCCTCCATTTAATCCAAATAGTCCGTCGTTAGTCGAGCAGCCTGCGTCTAATTTGTCTCTTGTAACTGGAGATTAATTTATTAACATTAATTACATGACAATACCTATTACATAGTTTGTGAATAAGAGTGAACTGTTTGTTCCTCGTTTAAAGAGTTAAAGGTTTAATTATTAGATACAAGCTCGTAGAAAAATTAACTAAGATTTGATTATACTTTGAATTTATAATTGTTTCTCACTACTCTCTACTTTATAATTTTTCCCTTTCCAGATTATTTCATTGTATCACATTCCTATTATGTTTGCAGATAAGTGTCAGGTCAGTGTCAGGTTCGATTCTCGGGTTCGAAATGGAGATTTTTTTTTCCTCATCCAAGGTTCTCACCGACGCAATGTGTCCTAACGACTCTCTAGTCATATAAACATAGTTGACAAAAACACATGCAGTTAGTCACTGACAAATGTGAATGCTCCTGGGTACAAGAAACTGCCATAAACTACAATTGCCTTAGAAAAGGTTTATAGTATGGAGCGTCATTTCAGCAAAAAATAGTATTAGTCTCTACTGATAGTACCTGAATGTATATTACCAGTCGAGGTTACTTAATTTAGGAATTAATTCTATGGGTACAACCAAATTCAGAAAATCTTTATGGATTCGTGTAGTTCTACATAATATTATTATATAAGTAGGTATTATTCGTGGTTTTACACAAGCAAATTACCATGCTGAAGAGTTATATAAATATGTTATTGAGATTAAGTTTATTTATTGCACATGCAGGCATCGTTATTACAAAACCGCCGTCCAATTTCCCTGTTTTATTAATTTTCTTTTGCAATATGTTGCATCAGTTCCCTAAACTATAACTGGCTTGGATGGAACTAAATTGAGCATAACTTTTTATGGGGCTTTTTGTTACGAACTCTTCTAATATATGTAGCCGCTCTACTAACTTTATCCGCTGAGACAGAAGGTAATGCCAGACAAAACCTAAAACCTCATGTATAAGTCTGTACAATATTACCACACATTTATTTGTGCTCTGGTTTTCAATAACAATAATTGATACTGTGATACGAATACCAGGAAATAATTGCGTTTTATAAATTGTTTCGATGAAAATTCAATTCGATAGCGTATAGTGACGATAGAGCCGATGCTGTGGTTGCTCGCGCCATGCGCCTCTATAATAATATACGCAATCGTGTATGTACGACATAAATAATACACCGCGACTATGAGGCATTCCACTTTGAAACGAAAAATATTTTCAAAGTGCCATCAATACATTTCATTCAATTTGCATGCATTTTCGTCCACTGTAGAGTGCTTTAGCTTTTATCCACTTTTGTTGGTGCCTTTTTGAGCCGGTGACTTCATGTCACTATTTTCGTTTCTAAAATTTATAGATTATGAAACGTGAATTAAAAATAAATAAAAATACCGTCATGTTTATTGGTAAATCAGAAAGCACTTATCGATGGCACAATATTTGACCTAGTTATCTGAATGTCCACTTCATATTTAAAAGGTAATTCATTTATTTATCCCGTATAATTCATCGCGTCAGACAGTCAGCGTATTGTTTGTTGTTTCGCTCATACAGGGCCTGTGTACGCCGCGTTTTGAGGGTTTTGCATTTTATACAGTTTAAATAAAAGGCGAGGGCAGAGCGTTGCTGATGGTTGTTTGGGAAATTGTGGAAAATTGCCCGCGGAAAAATTACGCAGAGAAGCGGGTACGGCGCGCCGGCCACATGGCGCGCGACGATACGCCCTACATAACTGATGACTTTTCAATGGCCATTCATTCGCGGACACGCCGGCACCGGCCGCGCGCCGGAACAGCACCGCCACCGGCCCGCTGCCCGCGACCCTTAGCACCACACATAAATTTATTGAAACGTTCGTGTGCTCATGTGCTAAACAATAACCACCGGCCATTAACACGTGTTTTTTTATTCAAACCATTCGTTCCTTTTATAAATATCATTCGACCAGATTGCTTACAAATCTGTCTGTATAATACTGAAGTTTGAATAGTTATTCGAATACAAAGTTCTGGATTCAGTTGAGAAAATAAAGCTCAATATTCGATTATAGCGCAGACTGCGGCAGCGATGATTCAAAGTAACAAGACAGTTTTCGATTATTGTCGTTAAACTAATTAAAAAGTTCGTACTTGATTCTTGAACGGGCAGCATCGATCGCGCCACTCACTGCGAATTTGTTTAATATAGGGTAGAATTTTTTAGTATACAGATGGCTTTTATTTAAAACAGTGAATCAATTATAACACATGGTTGAATGTGACTCATATTTTCATGGTAATGAAGTCATTGACTGTAAAAGATGTTGATTGTATGACGTAGTTAGATAACATTTTATACATAGGCAAGTCGATTTGATTAGATCTGCATTAGTTTAGAAGGTAGTAGAGCCTTGCTGATTTCAACATGAATGGTCTAGTTCGACTGGGGAAGTACTACCCTCCCACAGAATATTGATGTAAAGTAATAGAATATAGCGTAGCGTTTTGTTCGGTGAGTGAGAATACAGGAGGCCCCAACTGCCCTCCTCCTAAACTTTTTCTTATCTCAACTGCCAACAACGCACTTGTGATCTCTCTGGTGTTGCGAGTGTCTATGTCCGGCGGTAATCGCTTGCCATGAAGGTGGTCGTCTGATCCTTTGCCGCCTATTGCAAAAGAAGAAGGTCTCAGAGTATATAAATTTCGTGCAGTCTAGTCGTGCGTGCTAGCTCAAAGACGCCTGGTGCTATAAAGCTGATATTTGACATGAATATAGACATAAGATATTGCAACAAAACTGTAGAATAAAATTTAGGAAAATATTTTTCTTAAGGGTAACTCCCCTACATATATAGTGGGGTTGAATTTTTTTTTAGTTGAGTACCCCAGCATGTGGGGTATCATTGGATAGGTTTTAAAAAAATAATATTAGTTTGCTCGAATCATTTTTCGATCAAGGGATTGGTTTGTCAAATATCAGGCTTTGAAGTGAAAAAAATTTTTAGACTCAAGTGTCCCCCCCCCTCTGCCGGCTAAACTATTAATTTGGAAGAGGTGAAAAAAATCACAAATGTAGTACAAATAACGAATTTAAAAGGAAAACTATCACGGCTAAGTAGATATCACTAGTTTACGAGTAATCGTCGGTTAACTTATAAATACCTATTTCTGTGAGTTTACATTGGGCGCGCTGGCTTAATCTTAAAGATATACGTACTTTGGTATGTAATGTACTACGGTACTACGGTACTACGTATGTATAGTAGTAGTATATCTTGGAAACCACATTTTATGTTTACAATACATAACTGGATACATACCTAGTATTTTTCTAAACAAAACTTAGGTTCTTATAATAGTGTTATTAAAATTATTTTTTCAGCAAAATAAACAGTCGGATCTGTTGTATATTAATACCCCTTGCAGCAAGTCATTATGGGCAACTACGGAACCCTACATTGCGCGTGGCCCGACACGCACTTGGCCGGTTTTTTATTAATTTTAAGTCAAGGTATATTTTTGGCTGTCAGAGATTCTAGGGCGGTTGGTTAATTAGGTAGGCAGAGGTGTAATATTACACCCACATTTCGCCAAGAATTTTTAGGTCCCACGTAATAGGGGTTTGTTAATTAGTATCGCTGAATTGGTATATAACAAAATGTGCAGTCTATATGTCGTGGTATTCAATGGTATCCTTTATGTCATTCACTGTGTGATTATAATATACCATAAAGACCCGTTTAAGGAATTTGAATAAATATAAGAAATCAGTCAGAGGACAATAAGTGAAATAACGGCAGTTATTGTTATCTTTGAGTCAGTTCGATGTTCTGTTTGATAAACTGTTATTAGTAGATACACTGACGGCCCTTTCACACCCTCTTATGGATTCTTAAACACGAACCGACGATGTATGTAAATCTACGATACATATGGATGTGAACTTGATTGCTTTTGGGGTTCTTTATGCAAAGGGCTTACAAAATTCTTATCAATCGTGATGTTCAACGTAATGTAACTAATTATAAAAAAAAATATGCACCTAATAAGGTCATTATTTTAGTGTCTGATGACAGGTATTTTAAGGGTGCTTTTTATTTAATACGTTATATAATATACCTACTTCGAAGTAAACAACAACGGTACACTTAGTGCTAAAGTATCTTTTCTCAGCCAAAAATAGAGTGATGCAGAGATTGTCACCGTGAGAGTGCATAGTAGTAAACACATATTACATACCTAGCTGTAGATTACTTCTTGATCACATGCCACACTTGGTACTGGATATATCGCTAAGATAAATGCATGTACCTATCCACCGACTGTGTGATTCACACTTGGCTCGTTTTATTATTAATGCTATCGTTCATCGATAGAGGTTACAAGTATCGGAGGATGAGCAGGCTACAGCTATCGACAGCCGCCAACTTATGGCAGCTGCGCAACAATTGAAGATAGAAATACAAGGTTGAATAATTTATTTTAGGTACAGTTGTCACGTGTTTGAACAGAGTGAAACATGGGCGATTCACTCAGCCAAACCGTGGCGTACAAAGCAAGAGCAGCGGCCATTCACCCGCTCCGGTGCACCGTTTTTCCGCCTCTCAACCTTTAAATTGAAACAAAATCGTACACAACGTACAAATTGCCTTTATTTACGAAACTCAAAGTGATGCACACTGAAAACTATACGCGAATATTATATACATTTCTTATTAAAACTCGTGTGTTTCAAAATACGGCTAAACATTCTAGCGTTTATATCTACTGTAAATCGAAAACTTTGTCCATCCTAGCTCCCGAACATTAAATTAATGTGCCGTGGTTACAGCGGTATTACAAATGTCCCGAAAACTTTTTAGGTACACTTGAAACTATGAAGACGCCTATAGGTCAGATAATTGTTTAACCCCTTTCTGTGCCCTTTAGCTGTGATCAATAATTATAAATATTTGTGCTAATATAATTCTTAAATTAAGCTAAATTATATCAAATGAAGGTTATAAAAAAATTAAGACCTTGTCTAGGTTATAAAATGCTTAATTTTAAATTTGAACATATAGATAAACTCAAATGTGTGCTTAGAAAGTGTTAGTAAGATTCGTAATGAACAGCTAGTGAGTAAATCGTTATTCAAAAGTGTTAAGTAGTGGGGAGCGCAGTGTAGTCGTCGACGTGGTATCTCCTGAGACCGGGACGCAGCCTGGACTCTTTTGATAAATATTTTATGTCGCTTGCTACTCTACGACACATAACTTGCGATATTTTCTTTTTGCGCAGATTAAAATAGTTTATTTCCTTTTCTTTTTGTCGTGTATGTCTCATTGATATTCACCTTGCTCTTTAACACTTTATATATGTATATTTAGCCCGGGTTACACACAATTTCTTGGCAAAATTAAACGACGGAGACGTCTACAAACATCTGATCCTGTTTGATTGCACAGACTGTCCATTATGTACTAAGTCCAATGGCTGTGCTAATCCGGGTTTACAGTGTTGTAATTTTTGTGAACTTGTTTTGAAAGGGCAGGGAGATTACAAAAAGAGAAGGGCCCGGTTGAAAGGAGTCCGGATAAAAAACCTTGCGGTCGGAATTTTGTGGAGAGGGTGGCTAGTCGTACTTCCTTGCACAAAATTACACTTTATCGACATTTTCGCATAAAGATAGCTAAAATAAATGTACTGAGAAACTCGATGGGCGGAAATATTATTAGTATATACTTATGTGTTCTAACGCTAAAGAAACTTGTTTTCGATGTGGCTCCACTAACAGTTAAATAAATTAGATAAGACGGGATACATGCCGATGGAAGCACTTAACAACTTTCTGTGTTGTCAACAATTTTATGTGTGTATTTAGTTGAGCTATTAGGCTGATTCAGACACTCACACGCTCCTTACACGAGTGCCGAATACAACGACTTCTTAAACAGCTACATTATTGTGTGTAAGTGTACTCATAAAAGAATATGAACACTCTTTAAACATAAAGACGACCCCGTAAATATCATATAGAACAAAATATAATATTATTAGTAACAGACGTAACAGTGCTAGTTCAAGATTACCGAGGTATGAATGAGTTCTACTTAATGTGCCTTTGAAATCTTAATAAGTACTCAGTGCGTAATATACATTTCTTCAAATTGTATGCATATAAATATATTTCTACGCTAGTATTACCACATTTATATGTTAATATAAATAAGATTACATCGAGCACAGAGTGAGGGTTACCTAGATCCCTTTAGCAATTTCGTCTCAAATTTGGTGCTGAAGCACTATAATTCATAATGACGATACATTTTTGCCGGTAATAGAATATTTTGTTAATTGATTGTATCTATAACTTACTAGTTGGTACGCTATTAATACGCAGTCTATCGTTATAGAAACCAATAGAAGTTGTATTTAATTCCTCTTTTGGGTGTTAGTGTGTATGGCCTCTTCTAGTATCGCAGTTTTTCCTTCGCATCCCGAAGGCCACCGAGACATAATGGCCTAACAAAGCAATGGCGGTCACCCATCTAAATGGTAACCGGTGTACAAGTTGCTGAGCACTACAGAAGTTGTCTAGAATAGTAAAAATCACATTATTCATCTACTATCACTCATAATATAATTATTAATCACAAGGACGTTTAAGTATGTAATGTAAGTATAATTATTTATTTTATTTTTATCATTTTATATAATAATATTACAATAAATTGTACCAATTAATCAGTTAGGTACTAGGTATAAAGATAATATAACGACATATCTCGCCTTTTCAAAAACTATTTCGTCAGGACATCAATTAGCTAAAAGCATTGTTGAAATACGTTGAACAACGTGCCAGCATTGACACGGTTTTGCATAAATCAGGAAATCACAGTAGCATTTTTCTTTTTATATTTGACTGTTGAAAAGTCCCACAAAGCTGAGCCACCACTGCTCTCAGCACACTGGGAACAGACTCAGAATATTGTCTGCCTGCCCGCCTCGCATTTCTAAACTCGGACGCTTCATTTAATCAAAACCTCATCCTTTGAGTGTTTATTTGACAAAAGTAGAAAGTATCTGCAAACCGCCTGGTATTTTTCCATTTGTAGTGCAGATACCACTCCATTACCATAAAATGTATTCTTGCCAAATGTTCCCGTAAGAAAACTTTAAGTAATGTTGAATTACTATTACAAAAATACTGTGCATTATGTTTGAAACATGTTGAAATTTTGTTAACATAATGGAAGGAACGAGTTACTTGTAAGAAAAGTTTTAATATCTATTCCGATTAGATTCAGTGTCAGGAAGGAACGCAGATAGCGTCGGCGGAGTTGGAAGGAAATATTAGATGGATCGGGCTTCGAATACAAATATGGGGAGATAGGGAAATCGGATTTGCCAGTAGTCCCAGACGTGTCGTATTATCGGACTCTTTTTGTGAAACATATCACATTTTAATAAGACAAGCTTCCAATACGACGTCTTTCATAACCGCAGTATCTTGTCCACTAAAAAGGGATTTTTAGGGATAATGTATCATAAGGACGTGGCGTACGAATATAAAATGAGGGGCCATCTAAGTATCAATGTGGATTTCTTTGATGCTCACATGTTTTGTCACTCAACTGCAATTTTATTTTACAGCTTGACTTTTTGCCTTAAAAAGAGGTATGAATATAAATCTTGCATGGAATTGAGAATCTAATTCCTTTATATGTTGATCCTGCAGAGTCTTCTTCAAATGCGACTAGAATGAAATTGGATCTTTATTTGAAAATCACCGCTTAGTTGAGCCTATCTTTCAGGGCTGACCTTTAGTCTGTCACCCTTTTTCCAAGCCATTTTATCGTTTGGATCTAAGATTGAGGTCTTCATTTTCGACATTTTGACGCTAAGAAGTAGTCCACATGGTAATTTATCATTGTAATCTGAAATATTTTAGATCGAGTCAAGAGTTAGAACACAAAAGATGATGCAAGATTTATGTCATCAAGGGGTTGTGTTTGAACTATAAAATTTGTTTTAGTGAAGTTCGCCGTTTTAGTTTATGTTTAAGACAGATGTGAGTTTTACATGTAGTTAGGTGTCGACGCAGGGCAGTAAGGTGGCATCTGAAAGTACGGTCGGTCGGGCCGCGGGAGGCGCCGCGTGCCGCCGCCGTGTTCCCGCGCCCGACGTAGATTGTTCTCTCACTAATTAAATCTCGCCGACGACGACGCGGTTTCAAACCGACAGCCTCTTAATTATTGTTCCGGCTCTTAACATCTGTCTTAATGTCACTTTCTGTTTAATTCCAAAATTCTTTAGCTTTAGATATGTTATAAATGTTAATTTCTTTGTGTAAAATCTTCATTATTACCGAAGAGAACCGGTTTATTAAAGGTCTACCTTTAATTGAATAAATCTTCTTTGGTACTCGCAAAGAGATTACTATTTGGTCTAACAGAAAAAACGTCTTGTAAAATGCTAGCAAAATTAATATGGTGTCAGTTTCCTTAGTTATGTAGGTATCTAAGTTTTTATCAACTGCTAATCTTTTTCGCAAGTTGGTTAAAAAAGCTTTTATTGCGTTAAGAAGGTAACTGCGAAAACATCCAAAAGTTTTTAATTTTCTTACTGGTATACAAATTGGTTTCTGAAGCTACAAAAGGAGCACACGCCGGCTCCTCGGGGCGCGGGCGCCGAGCGGTCCGAGGGCCGAATACAAATTAAGAGGCAGACTTCGTTCTCGCAAAACTAGTTAATGTGTGCAACGTCTGGATTTGAGATAGTTCTAAAAGCAAAGCGACTATCTACGAAAGCTAATCATTCACTTTACCCTCAACTTGTGTTTACTTAACAATATTTCTACTTTGAGGGATTTCAGTGGCTACAAATACGTATACTTACTTACCGACTTACAAGATTCTGTGTAAATATACCTTGACATTTTCTTGTGTTGTTGTTCTGTACTGTCGCCCTCTTCTTATTTATACGTATACTAGAGGACGCCAGCAGCTACGCCAGCATTTTTTTTAAATTTACTCGTTTTGGCCGATCCCATGGGAATTTCGGGAAATCCCTTCTTAGTGCACCCCTAAGGTCCCCAAGGAACATACGTGCCAAATTTCAGCTTCCTGCGGCCAATAGTTTCGGCTGTAGCGTGTCTGTCAGTCAGTCAGTAACGCAAGGATTTTATATATTAAGATAACATCACACGGTTAGTATCATATTCATGTTTAAAATTTAAGATCATTCAATTAATTTTTATACATTATTCAAAATGTAATCATGATGAGTGTTGACCAAAATATTTTTTTTATAAACTTACGCCTGTATCCCCGAAGGGGTAGGCAGAGGTGTAATATTACACCCACATTTCACCATGAATTTTTAGGTCCCACGTAATAGGGAGCGAGCCTATTGCCGTTACCGGGCATATCACCAGACTCCGTGCTGCTACTGAGAATTCGGAAAAACCCAGTAAAACTTTTTCCAGACCCGGGAATCGAACCCGGGACCTCCGATCAGCAGTCGCATACGCTATTCACTGGACCACGGAGGCAGACCAAAATATTTCATAAGGTTTGAGTCTTCATCAACAAATTAAACGACGCGACTATAAGATAAATTCCGTTGTTATTATTGTGTGTAGATATTGCTTACTTCATTCAAATTTAAATTTAAGAAATGAATAAAAAGTTCTAATTAGTACTCACTTGGGAAAAAGTCGGGGCGGGCTGCGTTGAACGCTTTCTTAATTATTTATGCGCTGCAGGCTGAATAAGGAATACATTTGCTTCACTGCGCCAAATTAAGTAGGTATAACGAAAAAATATTCCAATACTCTCAGCCGTTGAAGATACAGAATATCGATACCTCTATAAAAAGAAAACTCGCATCAAATCTAATTATACGAAGAACTTAGAAACCTGCTTGGAAAATATTCAGATACCTCAGACTTTCTGTACTGCATGAAATATGTTTACTGCATTATTTTTTTTTTGTATTTGGAAAGTCAAATTAGTTCAGTACTTTTTAAAGAAGTAGATGAGATCGGTCTGCGGGTCGGACTCCGAGGCGCTCGCATCACAAAGGGCCGAGCACTGCGAGCGGAAAGTTTTAATATCCCTCCGATTGGATTCAGCCGCAGCCAGGGACGAAGGTACGGCCGCATTGAAAGGAAATTCGTATTGAACACTAATACGTACGACGGATGATAGGGAAATCGACCAAGATGTTTTGGATTCTGTAGATATTATGAAGGAATACCTACACGTCAGCATATAATTATTAGATAAACTTAGAGAATGGTTATTTTCTGGTAATCATCTAGTATTACAATAATATATAACGACGGCTTAAAATATTTAACAGGTAAATGACTATGTAGTAAAATTAAATTAATATAAAAATAGGAGCAACAAGGAGTTTAAATATATTTTTATATTTCATCTCAGCAAAGTAGTCGCCCTTTTTTGTTTGTCTGTTGTGTGACGCTCGTCGCTGTGAATAATGATGTGCCGAAATACGTCAACATATTGCTCTTAGACAGTTTAAAGTTTAATAAGTATGTTTATTGGCTACGCAGGGTTAGCACTTCCAATAACAAAATGTCACTAACAGTCACAGTCAAACATTTGTCGCGTAGTGTACTTCTAAGACGCAAGATTATTTTTCGGTTGTCCGACTGCGTCGGTAGTCGGTAGGGCAGGAGGGTGCGTCGCGGACGAAATGGGGACGACTCTAAATCCATATTCGATCAGTAGGATCTGCACTGAGCCGATCTGACAAGCTGCCGATCTGTTTTGCATTTATATAAACAGCTTTTTACCTTTAATATTGGTACGTTTCCTCTGAATTTTATCTACCAAAACTTTGGACTGCGACGCAAGATAGGCTTGTTATGTAATGGCTAATGTCCTACTATTTAGAATTGTCATAATATGCGAAAAATTTTGGCCGACATCCAGACTGTAAGTTACTAACTATGACATTGTAGGAAATGTAGTTAGTTTAAAACTTTCTTGGTAGCTGTAAAAGCTTACCTTATAAGTGTACTTTTATACTTGTGGATCGATCGAACTGCATATTCAATGACTACCTGAACTTTTCATATTATCAGACGTTTTCTTTCAGGTATATTATGAACTACGCAACTTTACTACAATGCAGTTTTATTTAATAACTAAAAATAGTTGAAAATTACAATCATATTTCGGAAAAGTTGAAACTAAATGTTATTTATACTGATGGCGCATTAGTGGTCGCCGTTACGGTAGGTTCAGTTTTAATGTATTTATAGTATTGATATGTTGCTTTACTTTGGAACTATTTTATTTATTTGTGCTTCCCCCATGGGTAGACTGGGACCGAATGCTTTACGCATAAAGGGCTGTACTGCATACACAGTTCCATACATACGCTATGTAAAAATATTTCAGGAACACTTTTGTTTGTTATTTTATTTAATTATGTTGTTTTATTGTTTAGTTTTAATAATTGTTATTTGTTTATTTTAACGTATTTTGTTTTACAGAAAAGTAGTCGTATAGTTACTACTACTTTTTTATGATAGTTGGATTAGAGCCACCATTAGAGGGGTTCGCAACTGTCACTCCTTCATACAGGCTATATTCTAGCCCAGCTAGGAGAACAGCGTTTCACCCACCTGATTGAAGATGTACCTACCCTCATGGAACATTTATGTTTTATAATACAAAATGTAAGATATACGTAATATCAATCTGTTTTTGTAAATAAAGTAAATATTATTAATTAATTATTATTTAAATACGAATGTAATATATATATTTTTAACTATGGCTACATTATATTTAGTGGTATGGTAGATGGTAGAATGCATTGCAGATAAGGTGCGTGGCTACAAAGAGTATGGTGTAGGTATGCGGGCTAGGTATATGTTGGTCTGACAGGCAGCGGCGCGAGGACGCGAGGAGGCGAGCGGGCGGGTGCGGCTGGACCTTCATCAAGCGGTTGACTGGTATTAGGGCGTGCAATTGTTCCACTGCGCCGCATTCCATACTCTATACAACACATATTTCACTCTGTGATTTCACAAATTAGCACCCATGTCTGGGAAGGGCTCGAATCACTGGAAAAACTAATCATTCACCCTGACAAAGAGTTCTTTACTTGAATATTTGAAACAACAGCCGTAGACCGGACAATTAAAATGTTGAAAATCTCATATTTTGTTTTCGTTGCGTATCGTGGAACCGAAACTGTTTGTTTAAAAGGTGTAATTACAAAATCCCTCGTGTACTGAATTTTCCGGTTTTTTCGCGCGGTGTACGAGTACGTGCCGTAAAAATAATTCGACGCTCCTCGGGGATCGTTTGTAAAACGTCACGCGTAAAACATATTATAAAGCCAATAAAACGTGTTTACAAGGGTGAGTAGAGCTCGCCGTCCTCGGAGCGTTTCGTTTCCGCGCGATATCCGTAAACATTTTAGCGCTGCAATAAATTTAACATTATCCAAGTCGCGAGACATTCTGTTTTCTTCCGTCCCGGGATCAGTTGGTTAACGGTTGTAATCTCGGCTGTCTCGGATTTTCTGCTCTCTGGTAACAGGAATTATACAATTATGTGGCTTTCACGTGCTCCTTCCTCTTACTTTTATTTACAAGCAATTGTTACATTCCTCGTTTCCGCATCTGTGGGATTACGAACATTATTCTTTACGAATAGATTAATCGAATACATTTAGTGGTATTAGTAGATAAATTCACAAATTACAATGTTTGAAATTACTACAACCCGTCATAGGATTATTTGCCTCGGTTTACTTTATTATTTCCGGATCCTTAACACTTGCGTGGAGTTGAATCGCACGACCCTTTTACGATATAATTGCGGCTCCCTTCACTAATATGTTATGGCATCGTGAACATTCATGTTTAATTTCCTCCTTGCTCATCTTTGACGAATTTAGTCACTATTTGTAGAAACGAAAAAAAAAAACTATAAATCCACATAAATATAGACATAGCACAAAGTCAGTCTCTGTAAAAGAACTGTATAAAGAAAACCGTACACGAAGCGAGCACAAAATGTTGTAGGTAATACACCTATTCAATTACGGGACATTGTTTGAATTTTCTTATTGCATCGTTTATAGATTCAGTTGAGTAAGCGGCAGATTGGTCCCGGAAATCCGGCGAGCCACGAGCGTCGGACGAAAAGTAACCTCAAATTAGCTGGAGAAAATAAAAGCCCCTGTTTCCCCCTCGCTGACAGGGGAGCGCCTCAAGTGGCCGCTAAGGGAGCGCTGTTTTGGTCACCGCCGCCCATCTGCTCTCATTATGTCGTGGAAACACTCACTCCAAATTTTATGAGACTCACATGTTGAATAATGCACTCGAGAGCATCGCTTTGACGCGGACATGTGTACTGTAACTGTTGGCCCACTGGTAAAGATTGTAGTGAAAGGGTTTAGTGTTGAAAGTAAGTTTTACTGCGTTTAGGGTTCTTTTTAAACGGCAACATTATAAATTACATTTTTAAGCGGACCTCGTGCTTCGAGGCGTAGGTTTTGGATCGCAACCGGAACAGCGCTAGGATGATGATGATTATAAAATACTAGAGGACGCCAGCAGCTACGCCTGCATTTTTTTTTAAATTATCCGTTTTGGCCGATCCCGTGGGAATTTCGGGAAATCCCTTCTTAGTGCACCCCTACGTTCCCCAAGGAACATACATGCCAAATTTCAGCTTCCTGCGCCCAATAGTTTCGGTCAGTAACGCAAGGATTTTATATATTAAGATATTTTGTTGTAACTACATGCTGTACCAGGCCAATAATTATTCTTATGATGTAATTTTAGTAGGTTGTTAAATGCATCTTAAATTATATTGTTGTTATAACACAACAAAATATTAACACACTGTAATTTACTTATTAATTATCTTAATATATAAAATCCTTGCGTTACTGACTGACTGACAGACACGCTACAGCCGAAACTATTGGGCGCAGGAAGCTGAAATTTGGCATGTATGTTCCTTGAGGACCGTAGGGGTGCACTAAGAAGGGATTTCCCGAAATTCCCACGGGATTGGCCAAAGCGGGTAAATTTAAAAAAAAATTGCAGGCGTAGCTGCTGGCGTCCTCTAGTATATACTATAATTTTCTTTTAAAGATTTTCAATTAACAATTTCTTAGAATTAACAAGCTTAAATGACAGTTAGCTGGTCACATTTGACGCACCACCAACTACCGTAAGAGTAGTCATATTCTGGAGTAAAGGATTGCGCCATGGCAAAAGTATACACAAAGTGGCTGGCAGGGGCTGAACACGAAGGACCGGTGATGGAGCTCAGTGGCATGCCATCGGAGAAGTCTATACCCAGCAATCAATTACAGCAGACTGATGATAATGATGAAGGTCTGTGATCTAAAATAGCAACAAGGCATTCACTGTTGCTTATATGTAGCGTCTAAACTGGGACTTAAATCAGACATCGTGTCCTAATAAAATTGTATAGCTAAACAGTAGTAGTATATGAATATGGCGCGCACCACTGAGTTTTCGAAAATATGTTCATATTAAATGGTTAATTATTGCTTGCCCTGTGCCTGGGAAAACTCGTAACACTATCGTTCCCGGCTGTCATAAAGATCTTTATCAGTCGTTATGGGCAGTCAGTCCCTTTGCACATACTGACACTGGTCTAAGCCATGGAATAGCGCTATCCCTTTGGGCATCTGAGCCAAGTTTTGGAGGCTTAATTTCCACACAAGACAACAACAAATTATTGCTTCGAGCTCTTCTTTTACACCTACATGTTTAATCCTTGCTGAATGAAAAACCTCTTCACGTCAAGTTGTACGGTGAATAGATACGTAGAAAGCCCGTGACAGACAGACAGACAGTAAAGTGATTGAATAACTGCTCCGGTCTCAAGTGCAAGTCAAACTGGTGCAATGAATGTGCCGCGCTTTCTCTTCAGTGAGATTTTATACACAGATACAACTGTTATTTTTTTGTATTTTTATATATCGATGATGTGATGGCTGACTATGTTGACCATAGAACGAAATGACGAAACGATTTGATTTTGAATGGATTCAATTGGTATTCCGCCACACTTAATGTTAGTATAGTCTAATTTATCACATATGTATACGGACACATAGTTTGACACTTTATTCAATTTACGATATAGTCACAATACCATTCAAGTAGATATCAGTTAATTTAAGAGAATACCATTTAAGACACCGAGACAGGATCGAAACGGCATTTTGAACAAATGTAATCAAGAGAATTAGATTTCAGGTTTTTATTCTTGGGTATTTTACCAAACAGCGTTGTTGAGTTTAGGGAAGTCTAACTATTGTATTTTGGCGCCCATAGTGTGACTGGATTCGCCGTTTGTACCTAATATAAAGTCGAATAAACCTTTGTTTCAAAGTTTTTCCGTCGTTGCTCCAACGTCCATAAAAATATTATTTCATATTTTTTGTCACACGGAAATTCTTCAAACCAATAGCCTAAGCAATCACCCAGACAGCTGTATATTATTCAGGCCGCTAGTCGAACAGCGCCGTTTAATATAGCGGCTAGGCTTTTAATTGAAAGACTGGTTAGGTAAGCTAATTGGCTGCGACGTAAATACAGTTTCATATCATGTAGGTTTGCATTTTACATTGTCTAATAACAACCCAAAATAAAATGTTTAATCAGTTAACGAACAGCCTGTACAACGTTATCCTGAACGACCTGTACGTATTCCCAATAAAATAGAAAAATAATATTCACTCGGTTAATTAATTTAAAAGAGCGAAATCGGCTAATACTTTCACAATAGATTAATCAGAGGCATGTCGGCTGTCTGCATTGCAATGCCCTTTTGCAACGCTGATCCACTTTTCTACGGATGCGAGATTAAAGGGGAGAGTAACAAAATGAGAAATGGAACGATTTCAGGACGCATTGTTAGACGGCCGCCCGTTGTCGGATTTATGACAAAGAACAGCGGATGATTCAATCAAGCCGGTTCTTTAGTTTGTTATATTCATGTTACAGTAGCCCATCTACCAGTCTTATTGTTATCATAACGGTGCCTTTTTGCTCCATTTCGTTTCTTAAAATCTTTTTTATACGTCTTAAATGAGTTCGGCTTTTATTGTTTTTGTGTTTGAATAGGTTTGACGTTTTAATAATACCTAAAGGACTTGGACAAAATGTGCCCCACGTTGACCAGAAACAAGCGGTTGTAGATAAGTTATATAAAACATACAAGGAATTTTAAAGTACTTTTTACATTCCATTGCAGTCGCTGAAAATAAAATAATTTAAAAGAATTTGAAGCGATTTCCTTTTACTTGACTTTGTTTGAATCTACCGATAATGTTGCCACGTAACAATGATAAAAGATCAGTGTAGGGAAAAAATATAGCAACAGAATAGGCTTGTGTCCACTAAGAATAAATCGGTTTGATTGTAGTATCTACTGATTCATTATGATTTTAAGATGTCCATAAAGTTTATTATTTATTATAAAAAGGTAAGATTAATGTTATTTTAAGGATTCTAAAACTAAAATTAATGTATTTATTCTTGTGATCAATCAGAGAGCATTACGCCAAAAAGTACGTCCACCATTCATGTTGTTGACGTTTAATAGTAAATACAACTAAAACGTCAAACTTCCTACCTGTCAAATCGAAAATAACAAAATAAAAGTGGGTACCTACATCAGACCAGACTTAATTCACGATTTGTTTTGTTTTGTACTTTGTGATATCACTCAACGGTCATGATGGTTTACAGCGTTTTCGTGACGAATTCAGAAAGGTTTTTAAAAAGCCGTAATTAGTAATTTTGCTGATCGATTTTTGAAGAAAAAATCAGGTATTTCAGTTTAACATCTAATAAAGGAACGAATCAATCGCCAATTACATTTTAGGCCACAAGCCTATTGTAAGAGTTAAAATACGCGTAATCTTAAGAATAATTGAATCATTATAATAATATTATTTTCTATACAAACAAACCTCTTAATAATAAATTGAAAATGAGTTCAAAATATAGTTCAAAATCCACTGACTAACAGGGTTATTTTAATCCAGCTCTAGTATCACCAAGCTAATGTCAAAATAGTTGACATGTTGACGTATCGTCTTATCCATAGAGTAAAGTAATACTACGGAGGTCTTATCTTTCGACGTACGCGCCTTTTCGGTTATAGTTTACTTCTAGACGAGAGTATTATACTTATATTTTATGTGATGAGAGTCCCTCAAGCGAAGACCAAAAATAAATAATAGAAACTTAGGACAAAATGCAAGAAAACTAAAATAAATTATATAACTAATTACATTATATCAATACATTGTGAAATATCGTCAAGAATATGTCATTAATCATTTATTTCCAACCTTAATAAGTTTTGACCACTGCTGCTTAGCTTAATGCGCCTTTCTTATTGCATAACTAGAAGACTTGTTCTTTAAAATGATATAAGTTTCATCTCTGTACTTGCTGGGGCACAGGCCCATATGATTTTTGTCCATCTCCTTTGGATTGAATAAAGAGTCGGGATGTACCTATTCATTTTAGTATTCGTTAGCGATCAAAATGATATTTGTTGCGTACATGTACGTACTCCTTAACATGTTATACTTACCTATTAATACGAAAAATAAAAATAGCGTTCCGCCAAAATTATTTAAATAGTGTGTACATTACCCATAAGTAGGACATACGAATGCACGTAGCGTCAGTATATGACAATTAATCTCATAAAATATTACATTGTTGGGTGATTCATGTCTGTTATTGTTGCATATTGATAAGGGGATACATTTTGTATTTTTGTTGCTTCTTTTATAAAAAGAACCGGCCAAAGGCGCGTCGGACTTGCGAACGAAGGGTTACATACCATCATCTATAAAAGAAAATCACGTTTGTTGTATGTATACTCACTTAAATATTTTTTTTATTCATATAGTAATCGCCTTGCGCTTGCGCCACCACCAGCGCATCGCTCGTACCGTGTTTAGATGCACGGATTATGTTTTCATTTTGTGTTTTTTTTATGTATTAGGCATTTATTTTTATAGTTAATATATTTACAAATACTTTCTTTTTTTGAAAATATTCAAGCTTCTACCTGTTTATTATGATCGAGTAAAAAATTGCTTATAAATTACGTTTGTTGTATGGGAGCCCCCTTTAATATTTACTTTATTTTTATTGAATATTTTATTTTGAAAGGTAATATAAAACAAAATATTATGTGAAAATTTCAAGAGTCTACATGTTAGGTAAATTTAGTAATATTGAGTAAAAAATACGAAAATAAAAACACGTTTATTGTATGGGATTTAATATTTTGGATTTTTCATTTTTAGTATTTTTTGTTATATCGGCAACGGAAATACATAATTTGTGAAAATTTCAACTTTCTAGCTATCATGGTTTATGAGATCAACCTGGTGACAGACAAACGGACAAACAGACAGCGGAGGCTTAGTAATAGGGTCCCATTTTTACCTTTTAGGTACGGAACCCTAAAAATACACTAACCAACATTATTGAAAGATCTTCACTTAGGTTAGTTTCCCTTTGAATATAATGCCTGTGTCTGAATGCATAAGACGCAATTACAGCATTGTGGGGATTCATGTTAGATAGATCATTCGTATGGTTCACGAACAGTGTAAATGTAAGAATACTGCTTTGAGGTTCCCAAAGAGTACATTCGGGTAATAAGCATTGAAGCTTCCTCCAAATCTTACGAATTCATACCTTTTGCTATAGTGAACAAAAATGTGCTTCTTAATCCCACACATGCAAGCTTGCTAGATAAAATATCGTATTAGAAAGGAAGTCAAAGGCTTTGGTTATCCCTAAAATCATCCTCGAAGAACCTCGTAAAGCAAAGTAAAACACTATAACATCTTACCGTACCACTACTACTTTGTCTACATGTGTGCTTAATATGGTGTGATAAAAGGTTGCATTCAAGATTCTTTCTGCTAAGGCTTTTTAGGCAAAATATGTTCTTCATTTAAGATCAAAGTGGGTATGGTATTCTAGTTAAAATAAATTTTGGGCAGCTTCCTAAAAGCAGCAAATTTCAGCAGAAACACGATTTCATAGCAGTTATGATGCCACGTTTATTGATTCAAAATTGTAGGATTTAAGCTTTAGTTTCTTAACTAAAAAAGTTACAATTTACACTTGAAAAAAATCGATATCTTTCGTAAACACAGGGAGATAATCTCATGGAAATGTATTTTATTGCGAAATATTTTGTGTGAAAGAAAGACGTGTTATCTTATGCTCGTTTGCAAATTTGATTGAAAATGTATTTTTGTGTTTCGAAGTAATATTAGTCAGCACATGAATAAACGGGTCAAGATTTATGTTAATATATGAACAGTCCGTGTAGTGACGGATTAAGAATACGGAATGTTACCACCCCATATCATCACATGGGTGTCGTAAGAGCTGACACAGGGAGCATATTATGCAGAGAACAGCACTGTAAGAGAAGGAAAACTTGATACAAACCCTATACCAACCCGTTTGGCCAGCATGGTATAGTAGGCCGATTCCTCCTTTCAAAGGAGAGGCCTAGTCCAGCAGTGGACTGTTAAAGGCTGATGATGTGATATGAACAGTACTGTGAGGTTATATCTACGTTTAGTCTAGTGATAAGTTAGCATTAATGTTAGTAAAACTGGATGGTGGCATATATATGAATCTCTAGTAAGTAGAGCAAGTATATGATAGGTCGACCAAAGTATGACCCACTAGGATGACTAGTAGAGAAGACATACATAGGAAAAGTATAGGTCGCCGTTGAATATAATTAACTGCTATTATAAAAGATTTTGTGATTTATTTCTCGTGTTACTGGTTAAGAATGGCTGTATAGAAATAATCTGTAATTTTTTTTATTTTTATTTATAGGCTTAATAATCAGATATTCCCCGCTTAGATAAAGATAGAGATAAAGATATATTCCCATATTAACTACTGGTTTTCAGCATATTGTCAAGCTTGGCCGCTTATATGTCCGGTGTGGTAATCATTGGGTTTTATGAACAGCGAACGAGCAATCTTTCAAATATGTATTGATATTGATAGTAGGAACCTTCCCTTAGCGACTGTTAAAGTTAAAACAGTTGTTATAAAATGATAGCCAGGACTGATTTCTTTACGCACGAAGAAGTGTGACTTTTTGAGTTTGGTCACCCATTCATAAACCGAACGGTGATGAGCGCGTTTGACTTGTGAATTGATAGGTTCGTGTGATAACTAGTTCATAGTTTTGATGGTCATAAGTTAAGACCCTTTCCCTAAAGTCGTGTGCGGAAGAATGTAACTTCACATCATTTTTCAAGCGGTGGGTATGTATGTGATACATTCACCATGTTGATGAAATGCCACTCAAACAAATACGTCTAAACAAAACATAAACACAATTATACTTTAATTCTTGTTTTGTTTACTTACAAACAAGTCGTGCGTTATGATATTGTTATTTGAATAAAATGTATGTTAACTGCGTTCACAACTTTGAGCGGCGATTGTATAAAAGGCCAAACTTTCTGTAAATAGGTATTCAGTGCAGGGGAGCAATTTACAATTTAAATATTCTTAATGTCTCCAAGTTGTCGCAATGGGAGGGGGCTGAAGGCTCACGCCGGAGGGAGGAGGAGGGAGTGCTGTGTTGTAGCGCGGGCACGGCAATAGCACCGACTTCCACTACATCAATCACTCGCGGACGCTGCGCCTGAACATTTCTAATTATTCGCGTCGCTCTGAATAGCTCAAATTCTCAAATTACACATCCACACCTTTATACGTCTATATTTTAAATTCTGACCAAATAAAACTGCATACCTATATTGTAGCGGAGCATGAAATTTTAATAATTAAATTGTTTAGCTAGGTTAGCTATAACTATTTCCAAGTAGTGCCAAAGTCGGTTGACTTCTGTCTATTACCATCGTCACAAAATGTCCACGTTAAGAGTAGAAGAAGTCATCTTACATATCTTGCGAGACAGCTGACTAATCTTAATATATAAAATCCTTGCGTTACTGACTGACTGACAGAGACGCTACAGCCGAAACTATTGGGCGCACGAACCTGAAATTTTGCATGTATGTTCCTTGGGGACCGTAGGGGTTCACTAAGAAGGGATTTCCCGAAATTCCCACGAGATCGGCCAAAACGGGTAAATTTAAAATAAATGCAGGCGTAGCTGCTGGCGTCCTCTAGTGTGCAAATAGAACGTAAAATCATGATGTATGTGTGTGTTACAAAATAAATCTTAACAATTATTAGCTTAAACCAGAGATGCATCAGTTCAAGGCTGCAATCAGTTCAAGCTTTTTAGTTTATGTAGATACCTCCAGATAAAAAAAAATCTTATGTTAAAAGCGCCATTGAGAGAAAAATAACCTATTATCTCTTGATCGCAAATGCCATTTTCATGAAGTTCTCCAAGCTCCGTAGAGAACAAAGTTGAGCATTACACTTGAGAATCGCGTTTTGATTCTTTACTTTTGTAACAAACGCGTCTATAAAACATAAAAGCCATCCTGGCAGATCTTCATTTCCACCTTAATTTTCGTGTAACATAACTACAGGCAGGAAGGTAAAGCTTAATTTGAAGGCGCGTTCTGCATATTTTGCGAGAGGCGTGTTTGCTCACAAATGTCGCGGGAATCTTGGGGAAGTGGGGCTCGTCTCGAGAGCCCCTTGAGTTCGACAAGGGCGCTCGCTAGGTGACAGCCGCCGTCTAATCTCCACGGCTTCGAGTTTATCTCATTGATACACTTGAACCACTTCCAGTGATAATTCACTGATCAATTACTGCCAGAACTCAATAATTGTGACTACTTATATTATCATGGTAAGCGTAATATATTTTCAAGATAAGCCTTTTGTAAAGTTATTTTGATTCATAATTAGAATATATTCTTAAGCGTGCGTTAGTACATATAAATCTATGTTAAAACTTTATTAATAGTAATATGTATTATTATATTGTAGTCAACATCATTTTCGTACATCTTGTAGATAAGATCGTCAATAATCCCTTGCAGTTTATTACCTTAGTAGGACCACGCGTCTAGTATTTGCTTAGAACATCAGACCTTGTCTCAGGCAGATAAAAATATATCTATGTGAAGACATGACATAGTACCTCAGCATTCACCAGAACCACAAATGTTTCCGGATTATGCTAAATAATATAATTTGCACCTATTAACCTAATCAGTTTGTTTTAAACAGTGTCCCACAGTGCCGAAAATAACAAACTGTTAATTTGTACGCAAATCGTACAACAAATTCACACGCCGTGATTAACAACCAAATGAAATCATTGCAAATATTAATTTGTTTGTGTAAATGTAACATATGCACGTAATCAGCGTCAGTATTTACATACACCAGCCAAGTTCTGCGCTATCTTTATCCGATTGAATGCAGATGGCTATTTTGTTAGAAATATGAATCATGAATGATCTAAGTTCGACGATCACTTGTTATTTGTTGTGCGGCGGGACACACGTAATAAAATGTCGTACTATTCAATACGTTTAGGTACCTCGATCACTAACGCGTAGGTCCTGGATCGCTGCTGGGACGGAGCACTGGGATGATGTTGATGATAATAAACACGTTAACAATATTATATGTCCAATTCTTTGTGTATCCATCAAGCTTCCCTGAAACATAAACAACAACAAACAAAAAATATTTTTTCGAATTAGGTTAGTTTGAATACCAAAGATGGGATATTTTTACTTACTTCTTGAGAAAATACATTGAATTCATATATATATATTAATAGTGTCTTAGAACCAACTAGTAAGTTATACATAATGGATGTTTCTGTGAAACAGCGTACAATAAAAGATATATTTGGTATAAAGAAAAGTATCAGACAATATAGGTCGCCACGCATAACATTTTGACTGATCGAAATTATTTATTTTATTTTATTTAATTGCTACAATAAATCGGTTCTGTAGGAACGATTTTATTTGACGCGTTTAAATTAGCGGCATCGAGTAATTGATTCTCCCCTCATTAACTTTGACCAACAAGTAGTGCATAATTAATAATGTTATAATTACCTTAAAACAACGTTTTTTGCACAAATAATAATTAATGCAGATATAAAACATATATAATTATAAATATAACCAATTCTACTACAAAGAAACAGTGACCAAAATATTTAGAATATTTTAGAATTTGATTCGTTCCTTTTTATTACTGATTGTTTAAGCTCTGCCTAATCTATGATTATTATTATATCCATTACCTGTTGTAAATATTACCATCTCCCGCAAACGAAATAAAATTATTTAACACCTTCGCCTGGTCTTCAAAACTGTTGCTGTACACACTACAATTTGGCAGTTATGTTCAAATCTCAAATCACTGTAAAGTTTACAGTGATGTGTCATATATTAGAATTTAAGAATATTCACTGTTGAAGCTAAATACTAAAATCAATCGTAATCGACTTTTCTTCGTTTGCTTCTGTTACAATATACAAAGTTATACGAAAGCCCAGAGATATGCTGAAGGCATATCTCTGTGCTGGCTACCTAATAATAACCTTACCATATTATAGTTAGCCCCTGTCAGTATCTATACAAAAAATTATGTAACTATCAATAAGAACATTTGCGGCAACATTGTCATGCGTAGAAAATGTTATTATGGTACCTTCCATCCTTGAAGTTTGGTAAGTTCTGATTGTGACTCTCATAGATTTAAAATTATCGTATCATCTGAAGATAAATAAATATTCAAAACAAATAGCCAGCTCCACACATAAATATCGGTATAATATAATTGGGCCACACGAACGTGGAGCATAAGATATAAATACGACGTCGTTTTCTCGTCCGTTGAACGGTTAAGCACGCATAACAAAACGTAACACAAATAATTATTCGCAACATTTTCCCTCGTGAAGGGTGTGATGTCGGCAGCACGTCGACACAATGGATGTGTTTACAGGAAATCAGCGTGAACTGTGAACGCCTTCTCGGCCGCGCGGCCTGCCGACACATACGTAAACATTTCGTCCTCTAGCACAATAAACTCTATTTTCCCTCCTGAACCCACTTTACGTACACGCTCTTTCCCATATATCAAAAAGCACACTGTGAATACGTTTTCTTTGCTTTCATCTTTTATAGAACATTTCAACTTGTTTCTTAAGAAGTTTGCATTCAAATTATTTTTCCCAATCGGGCGCGCGTTTCGACGATAGTAGAGTCTTCAGTCGCCTACATAACTACGACTTTCGTCAGTTACCGAATGTTGGTTTTAAATAATGAAGCAATTCCAAATTATTTGCGTAAATATACATCGGATCATAAATAAATAAATGAATAGCAAGAAATTAAAAACGGTTACTATAATTCTAACAATTTTTGTTATTATATTTTTCAGTAGTTGTTGGGATTTTTCCATACATCGTCATCTCGACACTGTGGTGCAGCATACGTGCAATCTTTCTTCTGACGGTAGAATGGAAGCCCAAATTAAATCAGGCACTTTTATATTTATTAAGCTCTAACAATTGTTTTGCAGAATCAGTCAAACTCAAAATGCAGTAATCCATATTAAAACAAGAAAACCTGACAGACGAAATAATTAATTCGACTCATTGATCTAAAGATTTGGAATACAATTTCTATTCAAAATTTGCATTAACATTTTGCAATCTGTCCCTAGTACTATTGAAGGTGGTTAATTAATTTTCTCGGTGCGCACTGTACAGCCAGTTAAAGGCATGTTGTAGTGATTTGAGCGAAACCAACAAGTAGCGGCCATTCATTCCCAATGTAATTGAAGACGTTTGGCGCATCACCAATGGCGAACGTCGAACATTGAAATGATTGCACGCTCAAATTGCCGATAACAGGTTTCCTTGAATGAAGAGCATATTACTTTAAAATGAAAGAACAGACGTAAAGAAATACCTGGTATACTAATAAAAGCTTTAAATAGGTAACGAGATATCTATAAAAGATGCATTTTACTAACCGAATGACTTAATGTATTTCAACATAAATTCTGAACTTGTATTTATTTACAAGCATTCCTTTGAGTCACAACTCAGACGTAACTCAATAAAGAGAAACAAATAGCATAAGTCTGCTCTGTACACATATTAAATATTTTTTAGGAATCAAATGAAACCTTATTCGTGTGCTACTAGATTTGAGAGCAAAAACCTGACTCCAGTGAGGAGAGAGATGGCGTATTTGTATTCATTCACAGTTTGAGAAGGCGTTATGAATAAGTATGGCATGTTGGTGGCATTATCTGCATGTTCGGTAATGTATTCAAATATGTATCAAGCCCCATCCGCACCATGTTGCCGTTGTTATTTTATTTCGCACGCGTGACGGTACCAACCAGCTTTATTTTTTCGCGATACGAGAATATCATATTGTCCCGCTGTCGGCAGATATTTTTGAATCGACAGGAGCGAGTAAGGACATTATGAAAGTTAAATTTCGCGAATAATTGATGACGTCATAACGATTCATTAACACTTTTCTTGTATTTACCTGTAACAAACAGGTAACTTGGTAGGTAACCCAAATAAGTACAAGTTTCCAGTCAAGAATATATCACACAATCATGTCAAATAAAGTCATTACAGTGAAACATGTTACTTTTATTTCTATAATGTTTTCTGCTAGACTAGGAAGATATTGAAAGAAAAATTGTTCAACATAGGACAGCTCTGTCCGTGCTCTCGGCGTTCAACGGATATTGATTACTTGTCTGTAAGGAATACAAATGTATCAAGGAAACTGTGTTCTAGCGCTGTTCTGAACGCCATCCTTTGTACTGACATCTAACATTAAACTTCATAGCCGACCCTGCGTTTTGTATTACAGTACCTACACTAAAATTTATACTACGCTTCCAGGATAAAGCATTAATTTACCTTACACAGCGTTTTATACAACCTGTTTTTAGAAATATTTCATAAAGCTTATTTTTAATTTTGTTTATAATATTTCCTGCAATGTTACATAATTTATATCGTCCTTATGATGCGAGGAAACGTCCAGCTAACACCACTGGAGCAATGAAAGCCTGAGGCGGCTAACTAGCAGGTGCACGTTAGCAAAGAAAAATGAAATAACGCAAAAAGGAGAAGTCGAGTCGGGCGAAGGGGGGCCCTGAAACCGTTGGGGTGGTTCTTTCGTGGAAAGCCAGTTTCCTTTAGTGGAAACAGATAACGATCCGCTGCCGACGACAGAATACGTAACTGCACTCACTAAGCATACATCTACATACTAACATAGCTTGCCTATCAAAGGTGGCTCACACAACAGATTCCGTTTATTGAGCAGGGAGAAAGTGCTCAGTCAGTGCTGTCGTTCCGCTTCATTCATTGCGTATCGCATGTATGTACAACTTTCTACGCCAATTAACTTGCACACAAGTAAGCACCCATCCACTTTAGTGGATGCATACACTAGTGATGATCGATCCACCGAATTATACGTCTTTGTATGAGCTAGCTGGACGGGATCGGGAAAATAAGTAAACATACGAGGCAAACGGGAAGGATCATTGATTCCTAAGAGACGCTGCGTCATACATCCGTGCACTGCATTGCAATGTAAAATTCACAACGTCCGCAGGATTTTGAAATGAAATTATGCAAAAAATGTTTTGTATGGAATTTGCTGCGGTCGTGCTTTTCCGCGAATATATCTCGACATTGACATGGTACTCCAACGTATCTAAGAATTTTAGTGAAGCGTAAATATTAGCCTTATGAGAGCAACAATCCAATTAGCATAATATTTTGAAATAGTTTTGATTAAGGGTAGCTCAACATTCTTGAAAAGTAAAGCTTTTCTTTATTTATCTATTGTTTCGACTAGGGTATCGTTGGATTGGTTTTTTATACACTGAGGGTCCGTTTTAACCCTTTTTCTATTCAGGGATCCGTTTGTGAAATATTTAGCAAAAACCACCAATTGCAAAGTATTTCCCCTTTTCTTTTTCTAAACTGTAGTATTTAGGTGTAAATAAACTATGTTAAACATGTGCATACATAACGAACTTCCAATGAAAATTATAACAGCTCATTAGAAATTACTAATAAACGATTAATAGTGGATAAACTTACATTATCAGAGAACAATATAAATATTGTGATCGAAACCTATTTTGTCCTTGGGACATTACATTGTGTGATTCTCAACATGCCCTTGGTCGATTTTTGTCGGTTGGTTGAGATGGTTTTTATTGATATCTTCAGTTTGATTATATATTTGATGACTTTATTACGAAAGTAAAATTTTCAGGCGTAATCTTAAACGCAGATTCATTATCTTCAAACTAAATTCCTAATAGATGCTCTAGGTATACATACTTCGACATATTGGTTATGTGAATGGTGCGTGGACCACGGGGCGCGCGGCTCGCTCGTGACCTGCATCCATTGCCCCGTCGATACGCGGCGTGCCCTCCATTCTGCCATATTGTATGGCCAATTTGTAAACATACGAATTCCTCCTATCTATACATACGTAACAATGCCTAATGCTATAAAAAATCGAACTAGATTGCAACTAAACCAGATTTTGATGTATTGAAATTGATATGCACCATCGATTTAAGAGGTTTTTACTTTGCTTATCAATCTTATCATCAATAGAAAAATGATTGTGTTATTAAGCTTCATATTTAAGTAATTATGGTACCATTATAAAATTGTAGTCAGTATTGATGATTACTCGTGATAAAACTAATCGAAACTTAATTTATATGTAACTTACAATAGTTAATACGCTACTACCGACAGCTCAAAAGCCTTTACGAGGTTATGTGTGTATTAAATTGCTAATTATCGCCTGCTAAACAGTGACGGCAAACATCGTGAGGAAACGTGTCTGAGAGTGTCCATAATGTTCTCGAAAGCATTGTGAATTCTGCAAACGCGCATTTTGCCAGCGTAGTGGACTATGGCCCTACAATTCTCATAGTGAGAATAGGCCCGTGCCCAGCAGTGGGACAATCTATATACGAGAGCTAACGATGATGAAAGAGTGATTATGTAATGTATGAAAAGAAAAACTTCGGACAGAGACAATCTGAATCACTGATTCGCCAAAAGAAATATTCACTCACTAACAGACGGATGTAGTCATAGAAATGTTTTCATTAGCAATTCGTTATCATATTTTTCTTTCGGAGTTACGGACTACTCGGAAGTACTCTCAATGGATACTCACTTAATTTATTAAATCAAAGCATCTTACTTAGAGTTGTCGTTAAAATCAAAGATTCAAATTAATCTGGGTATTTTAAGTAATGTTCGAATATTTGGAATTCAAAAATGAAGTAATAAGTTGTGGCTAGAATAACGCTGGCGGGCGAAGCGCACGCTGCGCGCGTAATGGGCGGCATTACCATTCCAAGTCGGTAGGTGAGCGGCGAGCGGTAACCCGCCCGACCGCCTTGTGAATATGCAAAGTGAAACACGTTAAATATTGAACTACCGTATTGTACGCAATTGTGCCTAAATGTACGCTTTTCACAGCGGAATTAGTCTCCTCACTATCGCTAATTTTACTTTGTGTCTCACATTTTGTCAAACGCAAACTGCGCAATTTGGCATTACACTGGCAGCTTGCCAGTTTAAAACTTCTGGATTAGTACAAATTAGAAGTTTATTGCAAAGTTTATTAACGAGAACGTGACTGCGTGGACTTATTAGGACAACATTGTTTAGTAAAACAGGACCAATGCTATTTCAGCGAACATTTACTTTACAATTACCTGTTACGGCTTCAATTTGTTAACTGTAACAGCTAATTGAAAATAAAGTGAAACTTTATTTCATCACGTCTGATAAGCAACGGTTCAGATTCAGAAAACTTATAATTCTATTTTATATTGAGTTGGTCGCCTCTGTGCAGTTTGCGACAAACTGGTTCTCGAAACTTGGCCTTAATGAAGACCTCTCGCTGCACTCCTGAAATACCTAATTATACTTCCTGTGACAGAACCGAGGGATACTTCACAATTTATTTAAAAATCATTTATATTGTTCTTCTGCGTTTGCTTATAAGTGTTTAGCTCTACAATTTTATTAGGACACGATGTCTGATTTAAGTCCCAGTTAAGACGCTACATATAAGCAGCAGTGAATGTCTTGTTGCTATTTTACATCACAGCCCTTCATCATTATCAACAGACTACCATAGTTGATTGCTGGGTATAGACTTCTCCAATGGCATTCCACTCAGCTCCATTACCGGTCCTTCGTGTTCAGCCGCTGCCAGCCACTTTGCGTATACTATTGCCAAGGCGCAATCTTTGACTCCGAATATGACTACTCTTACGGTTGCTGGTTTCGCGTCAAATGTGACCAGCCCATTGTCACTTCAGCTTGTTCATTCTAAGTAGATTTTGGCAAGTATAATTATGTCCACAGTTCAATTTGTGCTTCAAAATAAAGCAGGAGCAGCGATTAGAAAATATTTACAAAAATTATACCTTACTTACTTAAATCTTGATAAACTATCAATAATCAGACTCAAAACCTATGCATCTGTGCCCAGATATTAATTAATTCAATAACATTACAGACGATGGAGCTAAGATCTAAGCTTAGGATTAAAAACTGATTAAAATAAATTAAGTCACGAAGTAATCGTATGCGTAATATTATAACTACAATAATTCATGCGTACGCTGTGTGTATTACGTAACAGCCAGCGTGTTGGCAATATGAACACGTCATTCAAGTACAGAATACGAATCTAACGTGAGGCGAATATAATAACAGTGTATCCGCATAAAATATTTTTCGATAAACTGATAAAAAGCACACGCTGGCATGTCAGAGCAAAAATTGCCAGGCGTCGCGTCCCTCTGCGCGGTATTGTGCCCGAAATGACACGCGAAAGGCGTCAAGAGCGCCGCGCTCCCGCCTTCACAAAAGGCTTACAGATGCGCGCACCAGAAGATTTTAATGAGGCAACGACTCTGTGTGATTTTATCGCGTGTGCCGTAATGAGAAATAACCAAGCGCATCCTCTTTGACTGCGCTCACACGCCGCGCTGCCAGCAAAAATGCTACAAGTGACATGTACCTACGCCTCCTAATTTGTTACGAGCACAAACAAACTTGTATTCAGAATATCAAATAGCTGACAAGTTGTTGACTTTGAAACATCAAATGCAGCTTTTCAGACCCATAGTAGCGATATCTTTTTGAAAAGTCACATTTCAAATTCTGAGTAAGCCAAGTATTTACATAGCAGTGTACTTTTTGTTGCTGACAATGCCGCAGTTTACAAGTGTAATTAATATGACTGAATGTTGTCCTATTCTTATTTACTTATAGCTTTACTAAACTTATTAAAGCCGTTCTAATATGTAATATTTTATTTTTTTAAACTTCAATAGATTATGGAGTGTGTAGATAGGTAAAAAGATTATCAAAATTTTGGACACAGTTTTCCCAAACGCTGTTTACATTCAAAAGCAGTGAGTCCGAAAGTAATACAAGAAGGCAGATTCATCGCACTTACTGAGAATAACAAGCAGTTCTTAGGTGCCTTGTTAAGAGCTTTATAACAAGAAAACCAATAACAGCGTCCCTTGGTATTATTAGTTTTAGACCACATGGTCGATAGTTAGTGTTGTTACAGGTTAGTGTAGTTACACATTTCGCTATAGAAGCTTCCACTTACACAATCATTTTTGTCCTACTCATAATTGCTATGAGAAAAACTCACGTTAACTCAGGCACTATCAGCTAATATCTAAAAGTGAAATACATTCTGTCGTTAAAAACGGTAAGGATATAACTTCTACACAAAAGCTCTATCAAAAATAATATAAAATAAAATATCAAAACATAAAATTGCAAAATGTTTTGAAATAAGAATCTTAATCGATGTGTGGTTTCACTGCAAACAGCCAGGTGCAAACAATGACGCGAGTGTCGGTGTTCGCGATAAAATCGCCGTGGTTTTACAAACGTAATAAAACAAATTAGGCGACGAAGTAAGTTACGAGGGCCCGGTACACTGGCCAATTTTCATCAATGCAAATCACGTTGTCGACTCGTCAACCCAATTACCAAGAAGTGAATTTAAATAAAGATAAGTATCGCCCTCGAGGAGACAATGCTAATAGGAGGCGGAGGCGTGATAATAGGCTCCGACTGGGGTTGAGCGGCGCGGCGGTGGCGGCGGCGGCGCACCGCGGTAGGTGCTTTAATTAGATCCCACGACTTACGCCGCCAGCCCGAAACACTTGTTCAATTAGCGATTAGCTTCTACCAACTTTATTGTATACACGATTAGTGTTCTACTAACTACCTGGAAATACAACTTGCGCTCGTACTTTTATATTGCGGATCTATGAGACTTTTAATTAATTATATTTGAAGTGCAATTCATATTACTTGGTATTGATAATTATAACAATTGTGAAATATGATTATCTTTGGCAAAGGAGGCGATCGCCGGATGCCCTTTTGAATTTCAGTTTGATTTAGGATTTTCTTGTTAGTAACCTTTTGATTTTGATGGACGCAATAATTTAAAAGTTTTGCCTTCTCGTCTATTAAGTAGGACTAAAACTTCACTGTCTGAAAACTATATTACACATTGAAGGCGTAGTGAATTAGTGATTTGTCTTTATGTACGTTTTATATATGTTCAATAAAAATTTAGCCAAATAGATTTAAAATATAAGATAAAACCTTTTTCATACATGACCGTTTATTTTTCCATTCGCAGCATATTATGGACACGTACATTTACGATTTACGACGTATAAAATCTCGAGTATATATTTATGATTGGGCAGCAAGATTGAATGGGTGTTCCGGGCATCACTTGTAAGCACCGTTGACAGGCGAGGCGGGGGAGAGAGACAGAGGTAGGGGGGTGAAGTAGTGCGGCGGCATCCCGCGGCCTGTCAACATCTGCTTCCGCAGTTCCGCTTAACTGACCGCGACATGACCCGGCCCCGATGACCCTACAAATATGTTTCGTCAATAAGTGTAACGTGATGTAACAACTATACGTGCCACATGTTGAAACCACTTACATTGTGTTCCATTGATGTATCTTGTTAGGTTCGAGGTTTAGTTTTGCAAGTCATAGGAATATTGGTACCTGAATTGACGACCGCTTGCTGTGTGGTTGACGGCATAGAATACAAGTGTCACCACCCCCTATCTTCCCGTGGGTGTCGTAAGAGGCGACTAAGGGATAACACGATGCAAATACTATCTTTGCGTAGAGACGGAAAACTCGACATCAAACCCTATACGACTGCCTCTTTGGTCTCGCGGCATAAATGTGCGCGTGGGATCGGGAGGTCCCGGGTTCGATTCCTGGGTCGGGCAGTGTTATTGGGTTTTTCTTTCACGAAATTCTCAGTAGCAGCACGGAGTCTGGAAATGTGCCCGGTACGGCAATAGGCTCGCCCCTTATTACGTGGGACTAAAGTATATCTGGCAAAAAGTGGGTGTAGAAATACACCTCTGCCTACCCCTTCGAGGATAAAAGGCGTGACGTTATGTATGTATATATTTTTTAAAGTTATATAATCTGTAGTATTATGGTCATATTTGAAAAAGTAAAAAGTGCGTATCGACATCGCACATCCAAGACTCCATACAGATTCACGTCGTTAATTCGTTCATTACGAACAATTTAACTTACTGTTATCGAAAACGAACGAAACTATCTCACAAAAACAGTCACCGAAAATAAGTTCTTACGTAACATAGGAAGAATTGAGGAACCCACTTCACTTTGTAGTTCTGCTATACCCCATATATGACACGGTTGATCGTCCTATTGCATACGAGAAGAATATTTTGTATGTCATACTTAAAAAAATATTTATTGAATTTAATATTACAACAATATTCTTGATAATTGTCACTCATTTTTGAGAAATGGAATCTTAAACGACAGAGACCAACAGACGGATGGACGGACAACATGGTAATATGGTGTCCGCTTTCCCATTAAGATATAAGTAATTTTATGTCTAAATAACAAATCGAATCCAATTCCATCCTGCAAGCAATAACTAGTATTTAAGCGTCGTCTTGTAAGTCCTATAAAAATAATTTAGTTCTGGAGATCCACAGTCTATATCTACAGAGGCTCTTAGTAAAGGAACCTTGTATTGAGATGCTATAGCAAGTATGTAGGTTTTTCAGACATATAAAATCAAAGAGGAGTCACTAACACCCATTTTGTTAGATACTATGGTAATTGAAGTCGTTGTATGAATAAGTTATATTTGGGTTTTAGTAGTCTACGTGTAGCACAGCAGCAACGTCGTCCGCGCTACGACGAAGAGTACATCTATTACCGCGTAGCAGAGCTACGCAGTCGTCTACGATTGAACACCGTAGAAATTATCTATGATTTCTGCGTAGTTTGTTCCAGGTCATCTATATATTTACAAATAAACTTTCTAGTGTTTTACAAAAAATAAATAATAATTAATTACTATAGTAGTGAGCCACAGGTATTTTCTCATCAAAACAATGAAACCATGTATTATTGCTGACGATAAACAGGTTATCGATTTTTCGCTTGAAAATCATGGACTAAAAATGTCTAACTTAACCATATTAACCATTTAAACATGCTTCGTTATAATCTATAAACAAATTAATTATTTACGCCAAATAATTGGATGCTTGTATTTCAAGAACCTGTTTTAATAAAAAAGGGCCTTTTTTAAAGACAAATAAAACTAATCTGGTAAAATATTCCATATAATAAACCACTGCCTTCTCTTTTGGTAGTATAAGAACTGGCTCCGTGTTCCAATGGATAGTATATACATGCGCCTGCTGATCGGAGGTCCCGGGTTCGATTCCCGAGTCGGGCAAAAGTGTTACTGGGTTTTTCCGAATACTCAGTAGCAGCCCAGAGTCTGGTGATGTGCCCGGTAACGGCAATAGGCTCGCCCCGTATTACGTTGGACCTAAAAATTCATGGCGAAATGTGAGTGTAACATTTACACCTCTGCCCACACTTTCGGGGATACAGGCGTGAGACTATAAATAAAAAATATAAATAAAGAACAATGACAGGTACGTTGTATCATCTGTGAAATTTTCAGAAACTTTCACATTTCAATTCAAGATGTGGTTAATTGACACTAATTGAAGTAAGACCCGTTAACTAGGCTTTACTTACTTAATATTAGTATTTGAAAGTTATTAAATATTTATGTTCGAAAATACATTTACAGATACATTGTTTACAATACAAATCATAAAAGCAAAAACGATCTGAATAACAATAAAAACAAATATCCGCCAATTGTACCGACATCATTTTTTCCACAATCCGTCCACTAAAACTAATATTATGTATGTTACTTTATTTCTATTTTCTGTATTCACTCAGGGTTTATGTATCTCGAATAGTCACGTCCCCGTCCCGGCGAAGGGTAAAGCATACAAATAAGTGAAAGTCCGAAACCGCCCAAACACCCGACGCCACGTTCTTTATCTACGGATCTCTTAAAAGAATTTGATCGTATATGAGAATATTACGAGTAACATCTGTGACATGGGACGTATAAACTTAAATATTTGGCTACACGCCGCACTTACCATAACATAACTTTGTTATTGATTTTGCTAAACTTATAACTAAGCTGTGACCAATTATGTCGATTTGTACATTTCTAGATACCTGCAGGCGTATAATTCTAAAATCGCAATATTTTCAACACGCTCGAATAGACTGACTGCGTTCCACCCACTAGTTTCGGTCAACAAATTAATTGAATAACGATGTGTTGATTTATATTAATTCCCCGCGGATGACAAGCTTTAAAGAATAGTTTGGGTTGGCGAGAACGAGGAATGTCGGCTATTTAAAATGTAATTACTGTTGTTTATTATTTTTGAACACTTTTGTTCATTGGTGTTATACAAAATACACACACAAACAAGGTAAAAATTATTGCATATCATGTTTCTGGTCGTTTGAATCCTAGTTCAACTCACACACTTATGTTCCATCAATTTCTATCGTTGTACGTTCAGACATCTTCTCATCATCAGCCTTTAACAGTCCACTGCTGAACTAGGCCTCTCCTTTGAAAGGAGGAATTGGCCTACTATACCACGCTGGCCATACGGGTTGGTATAGGGTTTGTATCAAGTTTTTCTTCTCTTACAGTGCTGTTCTCTGCATAATATGCTCCCTCTGTCGGCTCTTACGACACCCATGGGATGATACGGGGTGGTGACATTCCGTATTCTTAATCCGTCACCACACGGACTGACACAGACATCTTACTGTTACAAATTTCAGAATATTTTCAAAAATAATAATAGTTGTTATTGCGATTTCAAAACAGACGGGATAGAACAATAGGTTATTTATCACGGTTGCGTGTCACGGGTATTATAACGAGGTGTCTGCGGAGCCGCAATCAATTTGGCGGCATGGGCCCTGTCAATTTGCGGCGGAGCCAGGGCGGCCGGGAGCCGGGCGCGGGCCGCGCGCCAGCGAGCGTCCCGAGCACCCGCCGAGTCCGGACCGACCGCGTCTGATGACTTCCGACTGACCGCTCCTGATTTGCATAAGGGCCAACTCTAATACGAGATTATTCTCGAGTTAAGAGCGACCAAAGCGGCCCCATTCATTATTAGTTTTGGAATATTTAGTCGACCCAATCCCGGACGTAATTATTTGAATTGCCACTCGTATTTGACACGCTTGTTGGCAAATTGCATTTCCATCAACTAGTTAAAATATTTCTTCACCGTAATTTTAATTTAATTTAGATTGTATCGACTTTCCGGGTTTTCAACAGCGGTTTTGTGTTCAGCATATTAAAATAAATGGTGACGGTAGTTAAAATATCGTAACCGTAACATTATTCGACATATTGCTTTAATTCGTTGAAAATATCAAGATGAGCAGAATGAACAATAAGGTATAACATATGTCGTAATTGAATCGACGCCGCGCCGTTGCTACGTTGTAATCACAACAATCGTAGGTATGGTGAAGCCGTAGCCGAGAGAGCGTCTTGCCATCGGTGACAAAGGGATTAACCCTCCCCCGCGCCGCTGTCTGCGGTTTCTTAATTAACCCCTAAATACCCGTGCACGCGCCGCACTGCCTCGTGCGGTATGTAAGATTATTGCCAACGTTACCCTTGTTAATTTTAATGTACGGTATTATTGAAACAAATAGAAGTCCTCTTCTCCACGAGAGTCTTATTAACTTAAACGTACGTACGCTCGCAGTGACTCATTATTACCAAGTTACATATATAAATTACAAGTAGGTCGTGTTTTGCTGTGCCTGTTATTGTTTGTGTTGTCTTGTGAGCCATAATCTTAGTTTGGGTCGTTGACTTGACTGCCGTTGATATACTGAACTAATATTATACGGCATGAATGTTGTTTATATCTGATACTGATGTATGTTCTGATAGTGGATTAACGTAATGACGTACAGTGGTATTATCGTTGTTCAAGTGAATGGTGAACTTTTAAATTGGGTCGATCGTTCAATGGTGGCACGCTACTCCATCGTGATTGAGTAAAGTAACGATCTCAAAATTAACGACGTGTTTGGAATATGTAGGTGGTAGGTGAGGGAACTTTACAAATTACAGTGGCTTTACGTAATAAGTAGGCGTCATGTGTAGCGCGGTGTGTACCTATAATGTTATTTTCATTGTTACCAATGAAGGTAGAGAAACGCATACACAGCTAATGGGGTGCGTTATAGATGTTAATGCGCGATTTACATCGGTTGAGTCAGGGGCACTCGGGTAGAAAATGGAGCGTCGTGCTTAGAGCTAATACGATCAGGTGAGCAAACACGCAACAACCGGAGCTTTCATCTTCAGTCGGGTATCTCTTAGAGCCATGTTCGTAAACACAAATATATAAGTAGAGCTGATGTTAGCGTAGTGCCGACTCTGCTGCGTGCGCTCGAACTTATACCGTTTTGTTATGGAGCATGAACGAGGCGTGAGCAAGCGAAAAGTGTAAATATATGTTTATAGCTATCAGGCTCACGATAATTTAATATAGCAAACGTAAAAAATATAAAGTATTGCTATCACTAAGTAGTACTTAGTTATAATGTTCCTAATGTTTCTCAATCAATTGCTTTTACCGCGAAGAACATACCATCTGTTATGGTCTTCGCCCCTATAAATGTATCATACACGCACTTTCTAAATAATGTTAGGGCTCGCAATATCGCCGGGCCTTTTGCTTTCCACTGGGCGCAATGCCAGAACGCCGAAAATTACGTAGATACGTAACCGAATTTCCTATTAACATTTTTCCGACATCTGTGTAAAAGATTCACATCGAAAATAACATGTTCACTTCTAAATTCATGAAACCAATATGTAACCCTCTATGTGTATTTTATAAGATTATCTTGAATTCCTGCTGTAAAAAGACCTTATATAAATAATCCATTGTAATACATGAGTACAAAAACTGTTTTGACGTACATATGCCACCAATAATAAAACTAATAAAGTCAGGATTTAGTTAAAATGTCAATTATATTTTGTTTTTCTTTTTTTAAGATTTGTTGGCTGGAAAATATAAAGTAATTATAGTAGTTGTAGTTACAGCTTCGCAGTTAATTCAAACATTAACTTAGCTGCATTTCTTACAACTGACAGCAAGCTAGAAACCTGTCTAATCTCAGTGGCTACGCCAGTGATAGAGAGTGTAAACAAATCGGCAACAGACGAACTATTGCCACTGAACAACTTTATTCACCAAACACAAATGTAAGTACCTATAGACGCCCGAAGTAGGGGCATGTGCAATCGGACCGTCTCGTCGAATCGTGTTTATACTCAAACAACAAGGTTATTCTATGCGACAGGCTAAATAAACCCTATTTACTCGTCTCTGAATAGAGAAGTAGATGCGTTGATAGTACGAGAGCTTTAGATGACCACCGAGTCGGCGCCTATTTTCTCATGCTACAAAATTAATCTGCTCCATAGAACATTATGTGTACCTACGCTAGGCTATAGTTGTTTTTAGTATCCGTTGTACTTGCTTTAGTGTTCACCCATACCTCCGCCCGCCGCGTCAAACATTGTGTGACGGCTATTGCGATAAAAGTCTAGATCACTGCGAAGTTTCATTGAAATAATTTCAGTACAATTTGTTCGAAGATATCCAATGCTGTCTCACTTTTTATAATAAATGTATTCGCATGTTTTATTTTTCTAATATGTTGTTGGTATTTGGACAATATTTCTATGTCTACATACTAGGTATCCTAATAAAATAAAAATTAAATTCATAAATAATTAACTTCGGCGTACTTATTTATAGATTTAGTATTACTACGCCTTTAGTAATTTTTCAAATGTCAAATTCCTTCCCACACAATTGTCTATTAGGACCACGTAATACAAGCAATATACCTTGTTCATTTTGCATTCACCGTGTTAAACATTGAGAGCATTAATCAAAGACGGCGCAAATGCGAGGATTTGACTATTCCTTGACTCAATACAGTTACTGTAGTCGGCGACATCGCTCCTTTCTTTACAGAGTCTGAGGGACTCGCCCGCCGACATAGCGTCGTTCTTTACTGAGTCTCTGAGACTCCCACCTCGCTCACCGGATGACAAATGTTTGCGAGCTTACACAACTTGCCACTGTGTAGTCTTCCACTTGTATAGTTCAACACTTTGCGAATATTCGCTATTCCTTTTGATGCTTACTTAGGCTTCTTTATTGGAATACGATTGCATATTTTTATTTTTAAACTAGAATTACCGATGGTAGATCCCTACCAATGGTGTATTCATACTAATAGGTATTTTAAATGTGAAAGTGTTTGTTGGTTTGTTCTTTTGTCATCTAGGCTCTCCATAAAACTTTGTTCATCTGTCATATAGATTTTAATATAACTATGCAGTAATATAGTTAATACATCGACATAACACAGGCTACCTTTAGTCGCGATAGCCGAGTGAAGATACCAATAGACTGCCATGCAGAGGGTATCGGGTTCGAATTCACAGCGCGCACCGCTGGTTTTTCGAAGTTATGTGCCTATTTAATTGTTAATTTGTCGATTGCCCCGGCTGTCATGACAATCTTTGACAGTTGTTATTAGGTTTCAGTACCCCTAAATAAATCGGACACTGGTCTTAACCATAAAATATCGCTATTCTTTTGGGTGGCGGAGGTCAGATGGCAGTCATTCTGTGGAAAAGCTAATATTCTGGCAAATTGGTTAAGACTAGTAAGAGAACCTCGTGCTCCAAGACGAAAAGTCTTGGATGCAACTGGAATACCGATAAGGACTATGATGAACAAACGTTTTTCAAAAATGTAAACCGCCATATTCCGCTTCTGCATTAAAATTCAAAGGATTAAACCAAAATATATTTTTTATGTATAAAATTTTCAATACCTTTATTATGTCTACATTCAGTACAAATTAGGTAATACTGGTACTTTGAAATACTACGTTGATTTTTTCAAAAAAAATACAGCGAAGTTTGAAAAGGGTTAACACATCTTTTAACTGAAAAATAATTCACCAAATAAAATATTATTTATTCTAAACACACGCTAAAGAAATTCTTGATAACGAACAGTTATGTTTTGTTTAAATACTTATGGAATAAACTCATGACACGCGTTTCCTTTTTAATTCAAACTCTTCTGAACGTGGTAAAAAAGTTTTTACTTTAAAATCTATCCAAAAGGACCATGCCAATCTGTGCCCCAGAAATGCCCAGAGAAAGTAAATTACAAGATCGTCCTAATAAATGAAAACTAGAATTAAGTTGTTAATTTTGAAACCTATCAAGCACTGGATAAAAAAACGAAAAAAAAGACTCGTTTACTTTGCAGTACCTATGATAAATTATGTTTCATTCATTCATGCACTAAAAGTGCAGTTTATTGCGGTCTATAACCACGTTCTTTAGCCGATTTATTAATTCCTTGTGATAGTGTTGCGGTTTTACGGAGTACTCTTTCCATATTATTATTTATTCAAGTACCTACTTAAGTTTTGTATCTAACCAAATTGTTTTCACATTTATATAGATAGAGATACTATGGCAATAGACTATATAATTCCAAATAACTGAAATGTTTACAGACATTTAAGTATATAAATGAACACTGATCTGACCTAGCTTATGTGATGATTATGAAGTGCCTAGTGAAAAACTAATAGCAATGCTGTTTGTAAACGATAAAATGTATAAACAATAGGCATTAGGCAGTTATCATGTCTTGTTTAACGTAGAATAACTTTTCAGCCAGTGCTTTATATGACATTAATACTAGATATCATAGAAATACTGTTAATAAGTTATCGTATGACATAGAGCTGCAATTTGGGCAATGCCTGGCATTGATGGCATTGCTGACTTTCGCCTCCATACTAATATGGGCATGGTCCTTTGCTAATAAAATTATATAATTTGTATAGACACAAGATTGTAAATTATGTTCAGTAGATGACAATATCTATGGGTACACTTATTATTTTCCATAATTTTTAATACCTAATTTACGACCATTGCTATTTCTTGGCGAGTTAATTTACATAAAATAGTGCACCAGCATCGTCCTTATATCTACTGGAGAATAACATAACTAAGTAATTCTAATTACTTTTCTACAAATAGACATAGCTACATGATTGACTTCGGTAGGCTTATAAGACTTTTTTATCTAATTGTTTACACACAGTCTATTGAGACATTTAAGATAATACTTAGGAAATTACAATGCAAGTCGTTTTTGAGACTCACGCAAAAACAAACCAATAAATCAATATTGAGTTATAATATATTCACCACAACAGAAAAGTTACATTATGATCTGCAACGTGCGATCAAATACTGAATAATCCACCTCGTGTAGCATCCAACATAAAAGTGTAAGAACTTAAGAAGAAAACAAAGAACGCCAATTTGGCAAGTCGAAGACAAACGCATTTAAAATGGGCAGAGCAGAGCAAGGGCCATCTATCTTGGAGCTTGATAAACGACGACATTATTCCTTATCGCCCACTCAATTTGTTTAAAAGCGTTCTGCTTTGATAATTTGAGAATTACAAATCGTTTCTCTTAACACAAAAATGTCCTCATAACTGCAAAATCATGTCAGCTCGATAAAGTCTGTCCAATGTAGGTATGTAAATTTATATCTTAAGCGTGAGGTCTAGCATATGTAGCGAAAACGAGGGATTACACAGATTACATTTTGATCTTCAAAACACATTGCACAAATGTATAAAATTAATTGTTATTGTTACAGTGGTGGAGGAGCCGGAATTTACGGATGTCATTCAGAACGTGACGGTGCCCGCCGGCCGCAGCGTGCGCCTCGCCTGCTCCGTTAAGAATCTCGGCTCATATAAGGTAACTATTCCACGCACATGCACATGTATGTATAAAACAACGCGGCCTCGAAACGCCTACCTCTGGGGTTACGTTTAATAAAACGTTTTGTGTCAAATTACATTTTGTTTATCTCGAATGCAAGCGCAAAATCACATCCGTGAATGGGCCCCACTAAGATACGCGGCGACGCTACTATGCGGTGAAAAGACGACAATATGCGTGGAGCGGCGAAAGGAAACATAAAATAAGAAGCATTTTATCATTTGATTTAGAACGCGGCGTCGTAATAAAGTGTCCATATAAATGGAGGCAGATATGATTTACAACCCCTACGCCGAGTTTGCACCTTGCTCTTCAGCTGAAACGGTTTAAAAACTAAAATATTTTAGTCCGTATATTTTGTTGAAGTTTTTAAAAGGTTGTTTTGTTATGTAGAAGACGAGACGATTTATGGCTATTATCAGATTTAGATACAGAAAATAAATATGCGTTGCAGCTTTTCCAATTGATATTCAAAACTAAAGCGTTTCATCGTATAGATTATGATTTAATTCAGATTAAGATTTAATGCTAGAATCGGATGTTAGATTAAATTTAACGAGAGTAATTAAGTGTAGCAATATATCTGTGCGGCGAGTAGCAAGGCTGAGCTGTCGACAGTGCAGTGAGTAGAGGGTAAGCGGTAAGCGCAGCTCGGACGAGCGCACTATGGTTCGTCTAGAACAAGCTAGCTAGACAAAATAATTTTATTTGATTTTTATGTCTAGATGCGGTTAATAAGCAAAGATATAAGGTTTTTGGTACTTTTTTCAAGGCAGTTTGTCATTTGAGCTGGTATCATGAAAAAAAAAACATTTATCGGGCATATGTGTATAATATATTTTTTGAACATTTTATAAAGTGATTTATCCCTCGACGTCGCTATAAAATCTAATAACAGATGCATAAAATATCTAAGAACTAAATCTATTACTCATTATCATCACTATCATCAGATGAATCATCCATTGAATAGTCATGATCGTGAGGGGCAGAACTATGAAAAGTAGAAATCATATTAACATTTTGTTCCTTACAGCTAGGTGGGACAATTAAATCTAATACTTCAGTTGGAAGCGTACCTATTTTCTTCCGAGGAACTTCTCGTAAACCGTTTATTACAGGGTCAGATGTTATCAATAACATATTAAGTAAATCTCTATTCGTAGCCTCCCGTGATCGCTTTCGTGTGTTGTGCTCACGAAATCTTCTGCAGTCCTTATTCCGAGCTTCCCGTGCTTCCTCGGAAAGCTGGCCTATAGGTAGAAGGGACGATCTAATTACTTCGCCACTGTGCAAAAGTATTTTGTGGACAGTAGCGGGCATGTAATACCATGAATAGAGATTTACATAAAGTTGTCTAGTTTCTTGAGCTAAGTTAACGAATTTTTCAATATTTATATCATATCCCGATGATAAAGTGCGAAGTAGTATGCCAAATTTTTGTATTAGTGAAACATCTAACCCTGTAATATCGGCACTAGCCTCGGGATTTCCAAAAAATCTTCGCGCGGTGTTCCCGTCATTAGTGTTACCGAACCCTGGTTTTGGTTTGTCTACAATCAAGCCCATTTCGCTTTTAAATCATTTTTTAATGTCATCTGAACGTTGTTTCACACTAGCTTTGTCTTCGGCTGTTCTTAACTGCCATTTTTTTATATTTAGTCGATAGCTAATGTGAAGCAAGCATTCAAAGCACCTTATCCAAGCGTGCAACGTAGACAAACCAAAACCAAGATTATCTTTGTCCGCAGCAAACTCTTTTGACAGATCATTCATCATTGTTGGAGTTGCCCCACAAATAAAACATTTTTGTGAGGAAGAAGTTTCGGTCAGAGCATTGCAAACTTTTCCGTCAATCATTCTTAAAAGCATAACATGTGTGACAGATACTTCGGTCTCCATCACCTTGCAGGTTGTCGGCAATAAAGCGTTTATCTCTTCTAAAACCTTATTGGTTTCCGAAATCGTAAAATCTTTCGTTTCCTTAGAAAAGATAAACTTTATTGGCCGACAATACATTGTAGAACAGGGCCGAGGATTCTGCCACACAATATTACCACTTTCATCTTTCAATTGAAGAGGAACGAAAGAAAATACAAATAAAAACTCGTCACTATCGTCACAATTAGTGAATTTTTGTTTGTACATACTATGACCGGAACTTCCATCACAACCCCATTTACTGATTAATGTGAATGACGTGCAAGGTAACAGACTATGAACAACTTCTTGTTGTGCTGAAACTAAACGTTCGGCAGTCTTATCAAGAATTGCCTGAACTTTGATTTCAGCATGCGTTTCATTGACTGTAATTTGTTCACCTGACGGGTAGCAGGCTATTTTAGCCTTTCTAACACTGTACATTGACGGAAACACCTTATGTCCAGTTTTAATACTCCACTTCCGAGTCTGCTTATAGCTATGGCTACTTGATTTACTATCAACGTAGTACGCTAAAGCTTCCTCACTTGTTAAACTCCTGGGGGCACTTTCTTCACTCGTGGTCTTGGTTATTGAAGGATCACTAGTCACATCTTTAATTTGACGTGCTACACTTCTCTGACCCGAGATTCGAGCTGACACTTCAGCGGCGTAAATTAATTCACTAGCACTTCTGGACTGTAATAGATCGTCTACACGTCGTCTCTTCGTTTTGAGACTAGAATGTTCAAAATCTTTAGTAGGTCTTCCGGGTCCCGGTTCTCCAGATGTAGTTGGCAGAGATAAATAAACGGACACATCGAAAGATATGTCAAGACCCTCCAGCCACGTCGAATACTTTTGTAGGAATCGCTCTCGATTTCTTCCACAGCTGCTCCACTTTTCAGCAAATTTCGTTGAATATCTTGAGATTAGTACTTTAATATCTCGCAGAGACTGCTCCGTAACACCATCAAAATTATATCTCAAAGATATAAACCGAAAGAGCTCCTCATTCCGCGTTTCCTTCGGGTGTTTCAGCCATTCTTCGAAAAAATCCATTCTTGAGACGGTAAAAACTGTTGAAAGAAAAAAATAAATAAAAATTAGTTGTGCAAATATATCGCAATGAATTTTTTTACGTATAACTACTAGACACTTATGAGAATCGTATATGATAGGTTCTACGGTGGGGACAAGTGGGGACATGTTATTATTTGACCGATGAATTTGAAAAAATGAGTAAAAAAGTGGGTGAAAATTCAAACATTTCATTTTATAAGACTAAAGAATGAAATTCCCATGTTGAAAATGAAATAAAATATAACTACTTACCCTTACGTATACAATCCATCACAAAAACACTTTCACAAATTTCTTTTAGTGACATAAACAATGCTATCAAATATGATGTAAAAATGCAAATGAATGCCCTTTAAATAGTCAACATCTTATAAACATACCTTAATGACGCTCTTAATGAGGGTAGTATTGATAATTAATAGGTGTAATCCTCAATGTATAGGGGTAATGAGTTCGTAATAGTAATTAACTTCCAGGAATTTAAGAGTTGTTTTTGTCTAGCTAGCTTGTTCTAGACGAACCATAGTGGAGCGGCGAGCGATGCGGCGACGAGCGACGACAGGCGCCGTGACCGGACGCGCGATAAGCCGCAAGGTGACGCCGCCGCGCCGGCTAACTGCCGGCACCGCACACTCCCGGACCCACACCCCGGGGGAGCCCGCTTCATTTGGTTCCCACTGAAACTCCCCGTGCACCCACTGTTAACCAGAAACGTAGATTAGTTAGTAATAGCCAAACCGTAGGTAAATGTCTCCACGTCAAAATGTTACAGCTACATTTACATACGTACGCTACACTCAAACACGGCAAGAGTAAACGCGCACAACATCTATAGAATTTCTATCGATTTCCCTTTGGGTGACTTTTTCTTTTTATTTCATTGCATTTACTTACTTGTGAAGCTGTCTGCGGTGCGAGCGCAATAAAAGCCGAGATAGTGTTCTCTTACTTCTGAAATAAAGGCTTAACTGGGGGAGCCATCACGGTTGCCCTGTATTGACAACAAGAAGCGGATTTCTCCGAAAGCCTCGCCTGTGCCATTAGTTTCCCGCATCGGTTAAAACGATTTGCCTTTTCGTCCGTATTTTTTCAGAATTATTGACTCATGCGAAATATTGCGATGAAACGACGAAACATTCTTCTTACCTTAAGTACACGTTACACTGCATGTTTTTGTATCACATATTTTTCGGATATGCTTAATATACTCATGTACATATGTATCAACTAGACCGTACAACCTATATATAGTACCTGTGTTCTAATTTTATTAACTCAAACAAAATATATTATTTTTACTAAATATTATGTAAATTATTAAAAGCTGTACTCACAAATACAGCTTTTAAGAATTTTTAATGTCACTAAAAAAACAAAATTAAAATAATTTTGTAAATAACATAACTCAATTTCTCTTTGACCTCGAACAAATCAAAGACATTTTCTAATTTAATATTCATGAATCAAACCAAACTGACAAATTATATATGTTGTTACGATTTAAGTTATATACATCATGGACAATAATAATATTTTTTGCGTAATAAGCATCTTAGAAATTTCGGGGCTATTTAGTCCCGAAAGCTCTCGGTTGATGACGTCTAACTATAATTAGATTTCTATCTGCTCATCTAGGCAAGTAATGTAGATTCTCAGATGTGGCCACTTTTGTATTCACATAAATGTTCCCAAACTTAAATTTTATTCACAACGCAATTCGACGAAAAGATTTCCTATTTTATGCAAATGTGAGTAAGTATGCGCACGTAGCCGGTTCATCGGCATGAAATGTCAGATAGTCGGCAGTAGCACGTATGTGGGTTTGCAATAACATGCCACAACGAGTCGCAGCAATGTTACACTCGCGCCGCATGCGAGCACCGCCTGTTCAAATTCTGGCATATTTCTCGTGCCTTAATACTGGCGCTCGCATGAGCAAAGTGAGCCCAAGATGAGCGGGGCCGAGAGCACTTGTGCCGACGACCGCCCTGCCGCGCCGGCTACGTACCCTAATGATCGTGTTCGCCATCATACTGCACTCCCTAATACCGAACCATGTTTTAATTAAAATCTGCACTTTCCGTACGAAAAAATATTGAAACATAATTTATGTTTTACATTTCTCCCTAAATATCTATTTAACGTTGGGGCTTTTACGTTATCAATATGTTCGCCATCGCAGCACTTATTCCATGAACCCGAAAATAAGTTATTGGCCGAAGATTTCACGAAAAGTTGAAGAGCCCGCCGCACAAATCCGCAGCTGAAGAGATCTCTAAGTGGGCTTTTAGCAGAACTAAGCTAAGCCGTCTCGTGCAAGATGTTCACTCATTTCAGTCTACGCCATTGCATTAGTGTGTCAACCGTACTAACGTCTTGTGAGGCGGGAAAGCGAAATTCGACAAATAACAAATAGCTTAGCTATAAAATTGTTGTTCTACTACGATTTGCAACTTTTCCTTTGAAATGTTTATTTTTCGTCAGTTCCATATGTCTTCCGACGATGCCCTTTTAGTTCTACGAACATTAGGCACATAAATACTTATAGTTTTATATTCTTGTGAGAATGAGTTTTCTCACAGATCCTCTTACCTATTTGCTACTATCGTATGTAAAATTTTCTTTTATGAATACGTAACACACAGTTAGATATTTATCATATTTATGAAGGTCGTATCAAAAGCGACTGTTAGCCAAATCTCTCTAAAGGCTGGTAAAAAGTAGTTTTGCGAGCTTTTATATCTCTTTTCTTTGATAAGATATTCTCAAAATAATAGATCTTCTATTCATCAGATATTCTATTTCATTGTAATGCGCCATACTGAAACAAAGTTGATTTTTATTTATGTTCTGTGTTTATAAAACTTACTGGTATTTTGATTATAAATTAGTGATATTTTAGTTTAGTTCTCAAGCTAAGGAAGTTGAAAGCCATAATTTGACAGGCCGTCTAGCACAAATCTAAATTATAATTATAACATTATTTGCCGATCCGAGGTTCCGTGCCACGTCTACTGTTGTACAAAATATGACACTATAGATGTACATACTTTTTATAAACTTGTTTAAGAGCCTAACCGAATATTTATTCGTATGACTGCCATTCTGCATCTCACCCACTTGTGCTTCTAATAATGGGGCTAGATCGGCAGTATACCTTCACTATGTACAATTGTACATGTCTACACCAATTAATAATCCTAAGGTACTGCTGACAAACAAACTGACAAATGGTCAACGAAGGCCATAAAAAATGTAACAGCTAGGAAGAAATAACTTAACGAACGAATTTATATTATCTACACTTTGTGATAATAACATCTTAGGAAAAACACAAAAACTTTTACCGCTATTTCTATAAATAACTTACTTGTCTTTAACGTAACATTGATCGCCATCTTTATTGTACTACTTTATGTAATTGTACGTTTGTAACAAGAAATGGACCTATTTAGCAATGGAAAATATCTTAGCCTCAAGCTCTTAGAATAACAAGAAAAGAAGTGTCCCCATAGAAGAAAGACTTACTTAGTTTAATAATTAGTGAGGTTGGGTTCCACATTTTACTAAATGAATCAGAGTTAGTGTCCTCCGAGATAATGGAAATTGCCGCAAGAATAATAAAGGTAAAAAACATGAACCGTAGAACAAGTAACAAACAAAGTTAGGCTAATAGCATAAGATGAGGCTCTTTAAACGTTCCATAATTAAATCTGTCGTAATATTATTAAACACGTCTACGAATCATCTCCTGCGGCGATAGGGTCCGTCGTTAAAGAGGTTCGGTGCGGTGCGCGGTGGAATGGGCAAAGTTTGCAACGAGTCCATTATAAATCAAACGATGCCTTCCAGCCATGTCCTGAGGGACGAGAACGTCTCCCGCCGAGCCTCCGAACTTCAACTTTGCCTCCTTAATGCCTCAACAATTAAGATAAAAAGAAAGAAGGGCCTAAATTAAAGGTGGTTAAAAGATAACGAGTTAATAGGCCGCTCTAACTTTACCACTGAAGCGTTGCGACAGGGATTTTGTGAGTTACCAAAGAAAGTGTGCGCGCCTATACTTGTATTAGCCAATTGAAATTACTGTAATTAAAACCCGACGTCGCTTTTACAACTTTGTCTTAGTAAAATCAATTTTATTTGAAGGTCTCATGTCTATTGCCGATAGGCTATTTAAACTTAACTTTAGGTACACCGTTGTAGCATTTTTGTTATAACTAAATAAAATATAACATGTAAAACCAAATTTCTCGGATAAAGTTGAAGACTTAAGAAGAAGTAATATTACTAAAAGTGAAAATGGCTTAGGTTGTGTAAGTAAAATGTGCGATTAGATAATTTAGCATATTCGAAGTAATGGCGCGGAGTGGCGCTGCCGGCAGCAACAACTCGCGTAACGACGTCGTGACCTAACTCGTTTAGGATCCGCAGACGAATCAAATTAGTTAGCCGTTGCCGTCATTACGAATATCATATTTTCATCTGCCACTTCCCTCGGCTTCATTAGTCACTTAAGCACTTAGAAACTATTTTGCTCTACCAACAGTTGGCAACGTAATTTTCCTTTCGGTTTGGTTTTTCTCTTCGAAATTCGTATTAGGGCGAGAAAATGCTGATATATGAATTCCAAATCGGTCATGTTCCCTACTAAATATCTGCAGTGGGTACCCCTCCCGACAGTCGCGAGATACGCTCCGACAACTTCGTCAAGTTCAACACTCAACGCTTATCTCCCGACCGCTTATAAAATTTTGATTCCTATTTAATTTTATCTTAATTGTTCGAACAGTAAAAGAGAAGTTTGAGCAATATCTCTTTGCGTTATAACGGATTTAAGATAAGGGCTTTAATCTTTACTTTCGGGTGAATATATCTAGAAGCGTAAAACATAAATTCGACATTTTAATATGAATTATATTCATAATATTGGTGGTAGCGTATACTTAGTCGGCAGAGTGTCCACGCAGATGGCGAGGCCGCGCGCGCCGGTCTGAGGCTCGTAATTCAATCAGTGCGCTGCAGAGGGATACACCGCCGTGATTAGATTAGACGCCGGCCACAATTACGCAGATCAGATTTACATCTACCGTCGCCGTCGTCGTCTTGGTCGCGCCGCGCCGTTTTCGCGTCCTGTTACGCCGCACCACTGAAACCCCGACTAGATAGAGCGCTAATGTACTCTCCACAAATTCTTCTGTGAGATTTTAACTCTAAATGTATCAACTTGGTAACTATAAAATAACTAAGGTTTTACGAGCCGGACATTTTACTTGAAAATATTTTCATGTAAATCGTTTGAAATATTACTAAGCCTGTTTAATATCGTTGAGCCCCAGGTTACGCCGACAAGTCAGGTCGCCGTCATTAGAGGGGTTACCGTCCCATTGCATAATAAAATGGGCGAAGTTTCCTCAAGTCCATTATAAATTAGACAGCGGCTGAGAGCCGCATCACTTAAGATAGGTAAGATGTGACCCGGCACGAGTTTTAGCTACCAAACTTCTCCCTATATTGCCTTCGCAATCTTGATAAAAAGAACTACCCATGATTCAAACTTAAAGAAGGATTAAGAGATAAAGGATGCGCGTCGAACTTTTCAAACTCAGAGCACACCTAACTCTACTTAATTTTTCTAGCGATTACCCGACTTTTAATTAATTTTAGATACTAGATATCTGCTATTTTACTTTAAAACATGTCCGACAGACATTTATTGTTTTAAACAAGTTGTTATGATCAAAAGTTGAAACGGGATATAATAAATATTTCAAGTTGGAGACGTCCTTTTACGGAGATTGTATACTTTCAAGAAATGGAACATGAACAAAATATTTTGAATACTTGTATTTAAGTGGATGAGATTCTCACGTATATAATATGTGTACAAAGTGTCAATTAAAAACGTTTACTGATCAGAAGAACAACGTAAATAGCTACTGAGTTACTGATAGGCGTATTCAAGGTAATTTCAAGAGACAGATCAAAAACTGAGAGAGTGCTGGTAGTGAGTATAACAATCTCGGTAAAATGTATTTTAAGCGTCTAATGCCTTGGAAATTGGTGTGAAGCGGAGACGCGATGGCAGCTCCATGCAATTACACAGATGTCGCGGCGACGGCTCTCAGGCTGCGTAGCTAACAAAGATGTGCGAAGTAACTGAACGGAGTGCGAAGAAAACAGCCACTCATGTGTCACTTTGTTTTCTAAACGCTTCTAGTTGCAATATAGTAAATAATTTAAAAGCAACTCCCACACTACGATAAATGCTTGGATTGTGGCATTATTCACAAACATTAAAAATACAGTCGCAAAAACACCCACATTTGGGACAACAAATTGTGTATCTCACAAAGTACTATACCGCGTGGGATTTGGACCTACACGCGGCTTACGGATAATTGCAAGTCGACCACTTAATCTACTACAACTATACTACTTACGTGCAGCATTTTGGCTGATGGTTCTAATTTTTCCTTACGCTACTTAGCTGCTGAGGACATCTTTGATGAATACGCAGCCTCGCACATACCTAGGTACTGTGCTAAAGCCAATTGCCAACACCACGTTTTTCAGCTGCATTGTCAATGAGCTTTTACAAATAAACATCACAATATGCATTTGTGTTTCACAGTCGATAGAATTTGAATCCTTTGATGTGTTTATTTTATTAGACTTATCCCATAATGTCCGTTCTCACAGCGGGCTCTAGGCAGTGAGTAGTGAATCAGTAACATGCCTGTGACTGATACAATTATTTAGAAAAGCCATGAAAATACGCGGCTTTTACCGAATTCAATATGTCCACGTTTAGGTTTTAAAGCAAGTTCCACGTGCTGAAGGGGCGATAAAATATTAACTTCAAATAAACATGAGCCATATTTTTTATAATGCTTGTGGCATTAGGTACGTACGCCTCTGTCCATTTTTTGTGCATGAAGTAGGCATTATTAATCAATAAATAAATATCAGCTGAAAGACGTCTGCTGGACATAGGTCTCCCCGAGGTTCTTCACAGACCAATCTTGAGCCACCCGACTCCATCCGCTGCCGGTGATACCAACAGAATAGTCAGGCCTTTAGTCAACCTTGCAGGAGGCCTACCTCTGCTACGACGTCCGATGTGTGACCTCCACCCCAGAACCTTTCTACTCCAACGATGATATGATTAATTATTGAAAAAGAAACCATTAATATACATACTTAACTTCTGAACACCGTCAAAGTACGAGCCGTATAAACAAAGTGCCTGCAACTCTGCCCTTTACCTTTGTATTGAGGGTGACCACGCTTTGTTACTTTTTATACTTTTTCAAACATTTGGTAAGTTTTATTCATATCAGGAGAATTTTTATTTGTGTATATTTTTATTACTTTTGAATTAATATCAAGGGGTTACGTTCGAAGACCAAAAATACAACGTGATAAAATGAAACATTAAAATGTCCAAATTGTTAAATAAAATGCCTTATTGACCGAATACCTTGTTCATGCTCGTTCACGGCAAGTTAGTTTAATTACTATTTCAATGTACATATTTTAGTAAATTTCTGTAAGATCCTGTATTTATATATTAGACAAAATTAAGTTGTATGACAAATCCGAAACCAAACATACCAAAGCATTATTTTTTAGTCTCAAATCTACGGATCTTTCAAAAATAATTGTCTGCTAAAATTTTGACACAATCAATTGTGTAGTTACGAGCCTGATTTTACATACCCACCTACCTTAATTCTCTTTCTATTCCTATTTAACCGTATTATTTTTATTTAGATGAGGAACTTAGAAAATTAATATCCTAATCTTCAAGTAAGAAAATAATAATAATAGATACTTATAATTTAAAATTTTGTGATTCAACATCAGTACTCAATATTTATTTACTTTCTGTAAAAGCCGTTAAGCTACGCACAATAAGTCAATACCTCCCTAATACGTATTTTGACAACTGAATTATTTTCAAGATAGACACCTACATTTATTTATAAAAAAATGTTCTCGGAGAAGTCTTTAATTTCCGTTACGTCACTCGTCCAATTGGGAGGACGATTGGAAATCATTGAGGCTTCCCCCACACCCTAGCTTTCTTTTCGTTTTACATTTTATCAAAATATTTATTTGAGCTGTATTTTGGTATTATATTGTTATATTCCTTCGACCAAGCAATTATTTACGTACATAATATTCCAAAATAAATTAATGATTATACTTGTTGGACTAATAATAATACAGGTTATACTTGCTGCAAAAACTTATATTAAAAAGTGGGCTTGATAAAGATCTACTTAGTAATTTAAATTTCAGATGGATGAAAACATTTTTATGAATGCTTGTGTTCAATAGGCATAGTATAAAAAACGTTTTTTAATATTTACGATATTTGCAAAACATCTATGGCATTTGTTAAATATTTTTAGCACGATACTAATAAATAAATTTAAGTTTTATTTGTAGTACGGTGATTACGTGCAAAGACTACAATATATATACGGGTAATTACGTGTCATTATGAGGACTAAACTTTATAAAGTTATTTCACAAATTAAAATTTATGAAAATATTTTTTTCAAAGAATAAAGATAAGAATCTAAAAAGATCTACAAATCTCTTTCAATGTCTAGTTCACAATTTCACATACGTTTCGACCTGCAGTGATTAATATAAACGAATACATACAAGAAAATATCTTTATAAGAACACGTTCCATACTTCTCATTAAACTTAATTACTTGACTTGATAAGCTTAGTTGACTACCTTGATAAGAGGTCTCCACATGGATTTCTTTTTATCACTCTCCCGTGCTTTGTAGGCAACGTAAAGGCGTCGGCCCCTGGCCTTGACTCAGTTCAAAAATCGTCAGGCTGTGTCGGAGACCGTGGGTGGTTCATATTCATACACACCGACATCAGAGATGGTCACACAGCCATTCAAAAAATAAGAAATAAAAGCACAGCGTACTACTTTAGCGAATATCCTGGCCAGGCTATAATAGTATCATTGGCGTATCTAGGGTTATTCTACTGTGTTGGCCTGGGTCTTCCTGAAATAATGGGATGAAGTTTCTTAGGTGTCCAGCCCAGACTCGTCCAGCCCAGACTCGTCCAGCCCAGTGACGACCGGTTGGCGCAGCGGGAGTGTATGCGACTGCTACACCGAAGGTCGCGGGTTCGATTCCCGCTCAAGTCAAACATTTGTGTGCATGAACATGGATGTTTGTCTTGGTCTGGGTGTTTCTATGTATAATATATGTAGGTACCTATGTATTTACAAAAAAAATGTATATATGTATGTTTATCCATTATCTAGTACCCATAGTACAAGCTCTGCTTAGTTTGGGACTAGATGGTGATATGTGTATGTGAAAAAAAAAGAAAAAAAAAGAAAAAAAAAATTGAATGTGTTGGGGTGGTTACTAGACAATATAATGGTCCTCGTGCTATAAACGCCTATGAATATCAATAATAGATATAATTATTTCGAGAAACCTTTGTCTCAATTTGTCTCCGTTTGTCCAGGTGGCGTGGATGCACTTCGAGCAGTCGGCTATACTGACAGTGCACAACCACGTGATCACACGTAACCCACGTGTGAGCGTGACGCACGACAAGCACCGCACGTGGTTCCTGCACATCTCGGACGTGCGGGAGGAGGACCGCGGCCGCTACATGTGCCAGATCAACACCGTCACCGCCAAGACACAGTTCGGCTATCTACATGTCGTTGGTAACTTCACTACACATTGATTTTTTTTATGATAGAAGGTAATACAGTTCCTAGACGGATCATATGATGATAACAGACTACTGCCGTCCATAGAGTCCTGCAACAACAGAGGAGTCTAGAATGCGTTAGATATATGTACCTCCACCCTTATAATATTTAAACACGTTATCATGTTATTCTGTGATTGAATTTTAACCAAATTCAGATTAAATCGTTACAGATCCTTTGTCGGCACTAAGTTCCCGATTTCAATAGCATCTCAGTCAAGATACAATGACAATTAAATCTTTAGTTAGATCTTTGATGTCACGAGTTTTGAGTTACTGAACTTTTTAAGAATAGAATATTAAAAAATACGTAACAAATTGTTACTAGTATTCTAGACTCTAGACATAAAAACTTGACCATCGAAAAACATATCTCCAGTCATATATGTAAATAGACGTTAGACCTAGGAAACAGTCAGTCCTTTTCAATTCCCTGTAATGAATTTAAACGACGGTAAGGTTTCTGGAAGTGAATGTTGAGCAGCACAAATAATTTCTATACTGTAGAAATGCTATTCAGTATGGCAATGCTGCCAACCAACACCTAGCGTGTTGGTGTGCATTGCGTGCGTGCATTAGACAACAATTTACGAGGTATTTTATGATAACTATCTATACATGTTGTCTATTACATATAGATACTATATAAACTCAATAAAGATAAATATTTCTATAGAACAATTTAGTTAAATCAAGTAGTTTGCAAACACCTACACCGATGGTATATTTGTTTAAACTGAACAGGTACCGCGCAAGCATAACTTTAACTATATAGCTGGCACAATAATCCCATCTCAACCGTTGGTCCATTATTCAAAGTTAAATTCATAACAGCCATAAAAGTCATTAATCAAACACCGACACAGTATTTACAACAAAACGATGACGTAATCGCTTTGTTATCTACTAACAATTAACTCGTGAACTTTGTTCTCGCGCCACTAAAATCAATTCAATTGAGAAATTGTTTTATTACGAATTTAAACATCCATTGTTCAACATCATCACGATCATCATCAGCCTTTAACAGTCCACTGCTGGACTAGGCCTCTCCTTTGAAAGCAGGAATTGGCTTACTATACCACGCTGGCCAAACGGGTTGGTATAGGGTTTGTATCAAGTTTTCCTTCTCTTACAGTGCTGTTCTCTGCATAATAATAATATGCTCCCTCTATTGTTCAATAATTTAAAGAAAATTATATAGTTTAATGCTGATTTACTTGCCTTAGATTCTGTTAAGTTAGTTTTTGGTGTCAAAGTAAGTTTTCTTGAATTATTAATTCTCAATCATAATTTGGACCACGTTAAACACTGTTTCGGTAATTAGAATTTAAAGAAATAAACTAGGTATAAAAATGATTTTTTTTCAATAATACTCTCGTTTTATCGTGTACGATTGAAAGAATAAAGAATATTTCTAAGATATTATTAATAAGTCAAATTAAAGAATAACCTAACTTTGTAGTTTATGTGATGTATTTTTTTATACATTGAAATAATTGGTATATTTTCTGTCTGCAAATGTAAGTTGTCGATGGGCAATATGCAATAAATTTGCAAAATTACGTATGTTATGGATGGCCTAATCATTTTATTGCGTTTTAACGTAGAAGCTTGATTTTTGGCCCTGACAAGAGAGAATACACTGCATAAGAATCTCATAAACATTTCAACTTTATATTTACATGTGTAGCTGAGAAAAAGGTTTTCGACTGATATACGTATGGATTAACAAACAAATTAATAAACAACAAAGTGATCTTAAGATAGGCCTTTAAAAGATTATATGTATATATTAAAGGATTCTAATGCCTATTATATATGTATATTTATTTAATATCTGTATGAGTATTGTAGACATAAGAATACATCATATTTCAAGGAAAATAAATATTTTAATTTGTAGTGTCACATTTTCCAACCCCAATATATTCGGAGCTAAGATATACTGAAATTTAAACTAATTTGATAACCTCAGCAGAGATATTGGCATCACGCTATTATCATTAATTGACACCAATATACTAATAAAAATAGACATTAACAAAGTCAACCATTAAGATGATTAAAGTACAGAAATAAGTAGATGTGTTGTAAAGTGGAGTGTTCTGTTTGTGTACAGTGCCGCCGACTATCGACGACTCGTTGAGCTCGAGCGATGTCATCGTCCGAGAGGGCGCCAACGTCACGCTGACGTGCCGCGCTAATGGCTCTCCTAAGCCCACCATCAAGTGGAAACGGGACGACAACTCAAAAATCTCCATCAGCAAGGGACATTCCGGTGACACATCGATTTTCTCCATTAAATTTTATATTAGTTTTCGCACAGTCTTGACCTTATTTTTCGTTGACAGTTTCCGAATGGGAGGGCGAGGTGTTGGAGATGGCGCGGATTTCGCGATTAGACATGGGTGCTTACTTGTGCATCGCCAGCAACGGGGTGCCGCCGACCGTGTCGAAACGAGTCAAAGTTAGCGTTGATTGTAAGTGAGCCCCCCGAGTTACGAACATTTGTTCTTTTAGATACTTTATACTAAATATCACTTTTCTTCCAGTTCCTCCTATGTTATGGATTCCGCATCAACTTGTTGGAGCTCCACTTTTCTACAACGTGACTTTGGAATGCTTTACTGAAGCTCATCCGACATCTTTGAATTATTGGACAAGAGACGATGGACACATGATTCACGAAAGCCCTAAGTATCACATGGAGAATACGGTTGGGGCGCCAGCCTACAAGACTCACATGAGACTGTTGATTAGAAACATTAATAGTGAAGACTACGGCACATATAAGTGCATAGCCAAAAATCCAAGAGGAGAATCTGACGGCACAATTCGTTTATACAGTACGTATATTTATACACCAATTACTGCATACTAGTATTTATGGTCTATTGAAATTAATAAGTAAATGATCTTTAAAGGCCCTCATTTTGATCACTACTTTTGTATTAGAGCATAAATTACATAACTGCACTAGCGTGCGAAGTATCATGATGTTTTCTGTAAGCGTAAAATTGTAATCTAACATAAATATAAGTGTATTTATGTGTACTTTTCAACATATATTGGTTGTTCACACAGCTTCGTCGCCACCAACCACGACCCCAGACCCGCGCGCCATCACGGTGCCGCCAGCGTCGAAGCCTCCGCGGCGAGACACTCCACTCACCGACAAAGGTCAGTCAACCAGACAACTAGTTTAGAACAAGTTGGTCTTTAAAGCACATTTTTCAGTGTAAATACTAAAACCACTGTCTTAAATGGCCCAAAATCTTATAGGTATAAATATTTTAACACACGTGCTTTTGAATTCGATAAATAATCTCATATTGACGTAATTAATTAAGAAGGTCCAATTCTTAGTATTCCCAGTCTTCCGTCTCTTTTCAGCCTTTTTCGCTTAGCAATGACGGAGACGACCAACTTAATTTAGACTTAAACTGTGGTTTAGTTCAAAATAAGAAAAACTGATTGCTTGTGTGTTGTTTAAAGAAAATAAGAATATCAAAATAACGCTCTATATATTTTTGTACATATTTTATTATCTGTAAATATAAAATTTTTGCATTATTGACTGACTGACAGACAACGAACAGCCCAAACTATCGGGCACAGGAAGCTGAAATTTGGCATCGGAACCGGGTGCAATAAGAAGGGATTTCCTTAAATACCCACAGGATCGGGAAGAAACAGTTAAACTTAAATAAAATGTGCGGGCGTAACTGCAGGGATTCTCTAGTACATTTTTTTTTCTTTATATTATGTAGTATATTTATTCTACCGGCAGTAACGAAGTAAGTAAAAAGTTAACGTTCATTGAACTGCTTGCTGTTTGAAAGATGCTTCACCCACGCTGAAAATTTATTTCATTTTCATAACACAACAAGGTTAAAGTGTAGGCACTATATTTTTTGCTGATGGTTATGAAATAAATAGACATAATATAAAATTATCTATCACCATTCTGAAATATGCATATTGATATAATAAAAGACTTAATTACTCGTAATTATAACATCTATCTATCTATCTATCGTCACGCCTGTCTCCCATTGGGGTAGGCAGAGACTATGGAACGCCAAATGCTCCGGTTCAAACACACCTCTTTCGCTTCCTCCTCATCATACATGCTCGCCTGCCGCTCGACTGCCTCCGTGGTCCAGTGGATAGCGTATGCGACTGCTGATCGGAGGGCCCGGGTTCGATTACCGGGTCGGGCAAAAGTGTTACTGGGTTTTTCTGAATACTCAGTAGCAGTCCGGAGTCTGGTGATGTGCTCGGTAACGGCAATAGGTTCGCCCCCTATTACGTGGGCCCTAAAAATTAATGGCCACATGTGGGTGTAATATTTACACCTCTGCCTACCCCTTCGGGGATACAGGCGTGAGACTATAAATAAAAAAAAATACATGCTCGCCGGTTATGGGTACTTTTTAGTTGGCCCTTTTTTAGTACGTCACCTATTTGGTCGGCGTACGTCCGTCTTGGGCGTGTAAGAATGAATGGAGATAAGAATGAATCGGTAGGGGTACCGACATCTCTGTTCATTCTTACACGATACACTTCTTTCGTATTTCTTATTTCATCCATCCGTTCCAAATGTACAAACCATCGCAACATTCCTTTTTCAATCTTTATCACTACATCTTCTTTTAGACCACACTTCTCTCGTATCACACTGTTTTTTACTTTATCTATCAGCCGTACTCCGCACATACTCCTCAAAGCTCTCATCTCCACAGCATTGATTCTACTTTCATGCTTCTTCTGCCATATCCATGATTCACTACCATACATCAGCGTTGGCGCCAAAGCTCCCTGCAGTACAGCAAGGCAAGCCTTGCTTGGGATAATTTCGTTACTGATGATGGACTGTAAGGCGCCATTTATTTCCTGCTTTCACTCTCCTTTCAACATCTCCCTCACATTTTCCATCTTTCGTAAACAAAGACCCTAAATACACAAACTCATTCACTTGTTCCACTTTTTCATCTCCTATCATTATGTTACATTCAGTTATACTGTCTTCCCTCTCTATGACCATGACCTTAGTCTTGCTTACATTCACTTTCATGCCCTTCTTCTTATACGCCTCATTCATGACGGTGACCATCTGCTGTAAATCAGACGCTGACGACGCAAAAAGAACCTAATCGTCAGCGTATAGCAGGGTCTTAAACACAGATTCACCCATTCTTAATCCACATTCAGACTCTTTCAGATCGGTCAAACAACTGTCCATGAATAGATTGAACAGCCAAGGAGACGCTACACATCCCTGTCTAACACCACGATCAATGTTAAACCAGTCCGTGTAGGCCCCGTTTATTCTAACACAGGCACTTGAATCCCTATATAAGAATTCAAGTGCCCGTATCAGACTGCTGCTCACTCCAAACACAGAAAGTGTTGACCAAAGTTCATCCCTCACCACTCGATCGTAAGCCTTTTTTTCAGGTCAATAAAGGCGCAGAAAACCTTCTGGTGTTTAACTACTTAAGATTTTCTCTGAAATGCACCTTAAGGAAAAGACTTGATCCGTACATCCCATTCCCTTTCTAAATCCCGCTTGCACATCCCAAATCTTACTGTCCGTTTCAGAGATCACTCATTCAATCAGTATCTTTGCATACAATTTGCCAACAACACTCAGGAGGCTTATACCGCGATATTTTTTGCATTCCTGCTGTGACCCTTTTACCTTGTACAGTGGCACAATTACGGCCTTGTTCCCGTCACCTGGTACACGACCGGACCGCCAACATTTATTGAAAAGTAGGTACAGCAGGCTTTCGGTGACGCCTTCGCCTACCTTGAGCATTTCAGCAGATATTCTGTCATATCCCGAAGCCTTACCCGTTTTCATACTTTTCATTGCACACCGTATCTCTTCTATACTTATATTACTTTCACAATTATCTTCCTCATTCGCTACTATATTCCTAGTGTCACTTTTTCCTCATTCAAACAAATTCTCAAAATACACCTTCCACTGGTCCAAAACTTCCCCATGCTCTCTTATAATATTTCCATTTACATCCCTTATCACACCAACTTTCGAGTCTCCTGCTTTGCCTCGGGCTGTTCTAACCAAGTGCCAGAATAATTTGATATTGGCCCGAAAATGCTGAGAAAACTTTCTATCAAATTTATCCTTACATTCTTCTTTCTTCCTTCACACTGTCTCTTTTACTTTATATTTCAACCTGTCATACTTTTCTTTTACTATCCTCTCATTGACAATCACACTACCTTGTATCCTTTTGTTGGCTCTTATGGCCAGCAAGTCCATCCATGCTTTGCGCTTATTAAATTATAACATGTGTATAGAATTTCAAGCGCACGCTCAAACGACCCAGACTATTATGTTTACGTTCGAATAATGTCTTTACAATTCCATTCGATCATGTGTCCATTCAATTAATTCGCAAAAAGTATAGTAGCGTGACAGGCAGACCGAAATTTACGTATTCATTCGACTATTTATACTCGTATAATGTAAATATATCAGGATATTACCCATGTGGGAATAGTAATTAATACACGTACAGCAAACGTCGTGCTCGAATGGATTCATCAATTTCTGATATCGAAGCCGATAAAATGCATCGAAACAACATTTTTACATCGGCGGTTTCGTTTATTAAGAGATAATTTTACCTTTACGAGCTTCGTCCCTACGAGATCGTTCAGTTTGTTTTCATTGTATGTTGCTGTTTCAGTTATTATTAGTGGTCGTTACATTTGTTTATAGATCATAAAGTGTTACGACGATCTGCTTGTCGCCAGCCGGCAGTTTGTTAACTGGCTCCGAATGTTATGAGCCCTCATAAACTATATACAAATCGTTTATAAACAAACCATTTTATGAAGTGTTTCTATCGTATATTCCTCAAATCATAATACTATAAACTTCGTTTAATGTTCAGTTAATCGCTTTTAAAGTAACCATTAATTAGTTAGAGCATAATTTATTTATTCCTTATCAATATAAATCTGGCACAGAATTTATTTTATGTATAAACATGTGAGGCACGTATAGGATGATGATAAAATCATAGGAGCGGCTGCGTATATTGTAATAACGTGGTCTCATAAGTTGTTCGCGTCATTACTCCGGCGTTATTGGGAAGTTGGGCATTTCCCCGGACATGTTGCCGAAAGGACGCGCCGCGCCGGACAACATCTTGCGCGACAACCTATTACAGACAAGTGTTCTCGCCACTGTGCTCCGTCTTCCTAGTTTCAAACTCTTAATAAGCTTTGCAAGCGCGATTATTTGACGTTGTAGCCACGGCGACTGTCGTAACTGTAATTTTAGCGATAATTAAAATAAAGCTATCAATCAAATAACTATCAATCAAAGGCAAATAATTGATATATCGATATGGTGAAGAGCAGAGGCTTCGGCATATCATTTTAACGTGTGCACGCGAACTTGAAAAATCCATTTAGGGGTTGCGACGGCACGAGTGTAAGTTTTGCGGTTGGTTGTTTTTGCGGCGGCGGCGGGCGCGAGCGACCGGCGGCGCGCGTCCGCACACGCGTTACTGTTTTATTTTTTGCAACCATTACGAATTTACGGCTGGCCCCGGCTACTCGACAATATTGCGCAACTTTTCAATAACTGTTAGCCGACCGCCTGCCGTCGACCCGTCCCTAGCCATATTGAATCCTTTGCCCAATCAGTTCACTTTGTCGTTTTTTCTCAGCCCTTTTCGGTGATCAAAATAAATTTTCATGTTTTCACGAAGTTTAATTTTTGGTACAGGTACTAAATATCAATCCAATCTGAATGAGATCGATAAGGGGAAACAGAAAACGGACGAAGGCGGCGGGAAGACGCCACTGAACTGGGTCGGTGGTGCATCACAGGTTACAGGTGCGTTCTATTGACTGTACTACCAGGCAGGTAACTTACAAACTTTCTAAATAGATCACGAAAATGCAGATGGAACTCTATTAATAAAATATTATTTCTTGAGTAAACTTTGTAAACAGATGTTTAGTTAATTTGATACAAGTGGACACTACAGATATTTACTAAAGAAACTACAGGTTTATAAATTTGATTACAATGACGGAGGATATGACAATCTACCATCATTATAATCGAGTTCGAGACCATCCAAAACATTTGGCACAAACTAATCGAAAAATTATTGTTCGCAGGTGACGCCGACTGGAGGAGAAGCTCTATATGGGTTCTAGTTCCACTGATCATCACGCCATATTATTTTTAATGCTCTGTATCATTTACCCAAATCCACTGTCCATTTTATACAAGTAGGTACATTTAACCGAGCTTGGCTCGTTACAGATAGTGCAAATTAAAGGAAATTGTTTTATATCGTTCATATTCCCGGCCCACACGCGACGACAGGTAGACGCGACGCTGGAACCTACTTATTTACCAATATTGACCTAGATTATTTTGTTCTACTGGCATGTTCTTCGTTACGTTGGTAATTTGATTTTAAAGGTGTCTACCGACTGGGAGCGTTAGCATGTAAAATAACTTTTCAATACTTAATTTAAGCATGCTGTGTCGCCAATCTTGAATATTTTTGTATGTTATAAATAGAATAGCATAGTATATCACATAATACATAGAACGAAATTTTATCAAAGTTAGTAAACAGCAGATAACCATTCAGGAATTGCATTTCTATTGGTTCAGAAAAATTGAGAACCTAGTGCAAATCATTATTTTACACTTGTTCGGTAATTTTAATTTATTAAAAAATATACTATATCGTCTATTTTGAACTGCAAAAACTTCCAAAAATCTTCAGAGTTAATGCACTGAGAAAATCTTTGTATACCTGGTTTACTACATTTAATGTATATATGTGAATCCGAGATTTATAACCATCGATAACGCTCCCACCAAGTATCACCAGTTATACAGAAAACATATAAAGAGCTTAGCACATGGCAACTTGCATTTCACCACCTACTACAGACATGTCTCAAGAAATATGTATTTGAAATTGATTTTAAAACATTATAACGACGAAACAGATTTCTAAAACATTTATAAAAAAGATACCGAATGATTAGTAAACAAAATTACTTAAAACTGAGCTTAGAGCTTCGACCAATAAACTAACAGCTATCCGTTACATTTTTAAAATGACACATATTAAGTAACACTTATGAATTTATTGTCCTTGAAACAGGTAAATTAGAGTAAAAACAAATATTAAAAAGTAGACACATTGCCGTCGTTATGTGGTATGAAGCCAACAACACATAGCTGCGTACGCTGATGACTTTGTCTGTCACCTGAGGTCCCATGCTTAAAGGACACAAGTCTACAGAGTGCCCCGCAGTGTGTTAGCGGGCTAGTATAAGAGGTTTAGGTTTCATAACAAAATAATATCCATAATTACTGTAAGCGTTGTTGTTAATTATATAAACTAAAAAGTATTGTATGTACAACAGTTCCTCGAACTAACACCATGGCTAAACAGAATTACACTCGAATGTGTAAAGACCTTTATTTTGAATGTTCGCATGGCGGTGTAAGTCCGTTCGGTCGTGGTCAGTATGTAATAGACAAATTCACTGCACACACATTATTAATAATATATAATACAAAGTGCACTATTATCATAGTTACTGATTTTAATATAAAATAAGAATATGAATTAGATAGCGTAAGACTGAATGAATTATAAAATTGTGTCTTTAGAGAATATTTAAATTTATTTGATTGTGCTTATGTAAACCTCATTCATATTCGCTGTGATAAACATTACTTGAATTGAAGAAATTACAAAATTACCAAAATAAAATGTAATGTACGATAACCTTATAATTGTTTTACCGTAGCCAAAGTAGGTCCCATGTATATTCCTATATGACTCCTGCCTGCCTAAAATATTTTAAACTCTAAAGTATACATTGTAAAGTGTGAACGAATTACATACGGTATTTTATTTCCAATTAGTATGTCAAATGCTTCTGCTTTAAGTTAAGCGTATTTGGATTTGTACTTTATTTCAAAGTTGTAATCATTTATATTTCTTAATTTAGTATTAGTCCTATACAAATCCAAAGTTCTTCTGTCAATTACACCTAGTTTATATATAGTAACACACATATATGTAAATGTTACCGTTAAACATGTTGCCAAATTGCTAAATATAAGATATGCCAGATAGATAGAAATGTTGTAAATATATTCATTAAGCAAAAGCTATTGAGTGTGTTTTTAATAACAGAGTGTGTATTGAGTGTTCGTGCGAGCGATCAATGCGAGCGAAGCGATTGTCAACATACTACGTAACTACACGTAATGATATTAAGAACGAGTAGGTTAACACTAAATAAAGCTTGTTTTAAACATAAATCTTTTAATTTTGTCAATTTAACCCATTTATGGTCACCGCTAAATGTAGCCCTGAGACAGCAAGCCACACACCGCCCATGAACCAGTTGAACAACTTCGATAAAACAAAGTAAAAGCGAGTCCATAATGGCTTTAAATTAGGTACGTCATGACGCAGAGCCAATAACTAAAGCAAACTTATGTTTATACTGAAATTTACTTGTAGCAATCAAAATGCAAACATGTTCATCTAAATAATAACATCGCATCGCCGACAAACCCATTCCGAACATTCCTTTATATTTTATTATTTTTATTTTAAAATATAACGATGCAGAAAGTATTCTTAAAGCAGACATCCAATTAGATTTTTCACCAGACTCAGAGTGTCGAAATAATTTATGTAGAGAAAGTTACCCCCCGTCATATTTTGATGGACCGAAATGCTTGCAAACAATCTGCGGCGAATCTTTGAAGATTACGGCCGGCTTTGAGGCGCCGAAAAGGCTCCAACTACGTATGGCCGAACGCCAACTTGTGTAAGCCAATCTAACTTCTTTTAAATGTGTTTTTGATATAAAGAACACATTACCGTACGCATCGCTTTCGACTTCCAAATCCTGAACTAAATTAGCTTTTGATTTATAAGGCTTTAAGTTTGTCGAGTTTGTAAATTGTGTATGCTTCACGTTACTTTACATGAATAATAATTTGTTTACTCGTCTACCATGCCACCAGAACATGACAGGTTTTCTGTATAAATGAACATTCAGAATTTTAGTAAATAGACTTTTTGAATCCGTTCAATATCGTAATTTCATTACTAAATGGTTAGTGTAGTTCTTACCATTCTTACCATATTACTGGTCATTGAAAAATAGTTTATATTGACTAAGTTAATTAAAATAACAAAACAAATTAACTAGACGGACGAAAATATGAAAGGAAAGCAAACTCTATGAGGTTTCTCTTAAAGGTAATTTAAATTTACTTTTCATAATTTACTAAGAAACATCATTTTCGAGAAATTCAAATTAAGACCAATATTTGATTTACCAAATATATTGAATCTTATTAAGCGTAAATTAAAATCAACAGTAATAGTAAAATTTTGCTGATTTTTCCCGACTAATGTCGTTGATATAAATTCTTAGCTCAGCAAAATCGCAGGCATCGTCCAATTCGTCCTATAATAACAACTCAACGGATCTCAAATTATAATGGAACATAACAAAGGGCGGATTGGTACTGCCAGATATAAGTCGTTATAATCTTGGTGGTCCGGCCCGCCGCCGTACCGCCACACCAAGCACTAAGCTCAAACACACGCTCCATTACTCACTTCATCGAGTTCTTTTACCGATAACATGAAATGACCAAAACAACTCTAAAAAATCCAATGTAATGGAAAATTAAATTAGAATTCTCGTTGCTACGAATTCTCGTAGCATCCGTAGCACTAATGAAAAATAAAAAGAAATGTTATTTTTGGCTTCCAAAATAATTTATTTTATCAAAAGACTACCAGCTATTACATTTAAGATAGAAAACAGTCTACAAATTGACTTCTGCTTCTTCGCAGTATTAAGCCATCACAAAATGAATCTTGTCGATTTTCAATTATAAAATAGTCAGCTGATAGTCAGGCAGGACATTTATGGCATCGAGTGAGAAGGAACTTTATGTGGTTGGTTCAAGGACGAGATTACTGTGTGCACCGTGTGATAATTTATAGCCTTTCATCTAGAGTGCAGTGTTTGTAACAGTAGCCTCATTACTTAGCGGCGGCGCAGTAGGCGTGTGCTTCCGTCGAAACCGGATATCGCAGGGCGTACAAATAAAATTAACGCTTATTGCCATTCACTAAAAGCACCCCAAATTAAGAGGTTCGCTTTTCATTTATTCCCCACTCGGAGTTTCTACCGATGGAGTAGTTATGTAGCGTACTTTCTTAATTGTGTTGTCCAATTGTGTGAGTTTTGTTCCTTGTTGATACAAACTATAAAACAGGTGGTTGTATAGTTCACGATTAGATTTGTTGTTAGTTAGTACTTGGTTTGTATTTAGTTGAGTTTGTTTGCTATTTTTATAGTAGTTCGTTAAAGCTTCAGACGAGAGCCGAAAACTCTTTTAAACGTGCCGTTGTATGCGACGAACATTGCTTTTAATAAAAAAATAGAGCTATGCGATACTCGACATTAAACTCAAATAAGAAATTAGTATGGCAAACAGCATACTTCTACAAAAATTTTAATGTCGTGAGAGTCGTCAGTCGTCCCTTATACTTGTAGTTAGTACTACTATTCTAGTGGTCTATTTAATCAAAATTTTGATTACTATTTATTTTTCAAGACAGATTTATATAGTAAGGTAATTTGAAACAGCTCAACAGAATGTATTCAGCAAAACCTGACATACACTAATGTTATTATCTCCTTAAACTAAACTCGAATACTTTTACAATGTATTCACTGTAGTCATTCCATAACAAAAGTATTTTTTCTTACTGCATTACGCTTACTAACAAAGTCACGTTCACAACATCACAACTAACATTTAATATTATAGCGTTATCCGCTTTTCCATAAAGAAAAAGCTGCCAAAACTTTCATAGCGTTCACTGTTTGCATCTTGTAAAACTAAAATCGATAGCCATATATCCTGCCCTGCACAAACAAGACTGAAAAACAGATCGAACTTAATATACAAACTATACGCGTATCCTGATTGAAGACAAATTCACTAAGCGTACAAGTGAAAACAAAGCAATATTCTCCGGGTCGGTGATCGTTTCGGTCCACATGGAGGCCTCCATAATTTTCAGGAGGCAAATTAATCCGAGCACGGCTGGGCTGATCGGCGGCGGTCAGCGCGTCCTCGCATACTAATGCTATTGTTTATCGAAGGGGCTAATCTGTGCGTACCAGCCGTCACTGTCCACCCTCCAAATTATAACGGATCACTTTCGGCCGCGTCTAATCTTGCCTGCGACGCCCCAGCCTCGTCTCGATCAGCCGAATATGCTCCAGCCCTGGAGCGCGATACAAAAAGTTATAATTGTATCAAAATGTTATCATCCCTTCAACACTTTTTTAACAAATAGGTTTTTTTCTGCTGTGTGTATATAAATGCAAAAAGTTAGTAACGTGTCTACATCAAGTAAGTAAGTAAGCTAGATTAAACATTCTTTCATATCGAAAAAAGAACTGATCAATTTACTACGAAGAAACATAATTGAACAGTCTTCAACCGCGGCGCACATCTTATGAGCGGTATATCTTTACAAAAGTCCTTAATACTACGGTCCATTTGAACGTTCTAACATGTGTAAAGTTGTAAAAGAGTCGTCCCGTACTGAGTGATAATAAAGGTAACCCTCTGCGGCACCTTTATCGTTATCGAATAAAAATAATCCCGGGATTTTTCGGGATGATCGTAAATTATAACGGGATTCGCAGGGGTGGCTAGAAGAAACGCGAGCGCGGCGGCTCGCCGAACCACCGCTAACAGCTTTCACTACAAAAATGTTGACTTTCATTTCATCTACAATATTTTTAATATAACTAAGAGACCAGCTGTGATGGCAACAGTTATTATACTGCAATAATACTTAGATCTCTAAATTGAATTATGCAATGTGCGAGGTAGCAACAGAAAATAATACCGTACCGTCATACGGAAATACGCTCAGTAGTCTCGAGTCTTTTTCGCCAACGTGACATGTTATTTGTCAAATTGTGATTCACAAAGCGTCTCTCCGCGGCACTACACATTTAAAATGAATGAGACGGTAAAGAGTAGAGTCTAACAATAAGCAGAGCCTCGACGCATATTTCTGACGGTGTGAAACGCTGAAAATCCACCGATACCAACAAAAGTGGCAACTGAAACTAATGAATTATTCATACCGGCGGCGCGGTGCATGTTCTATCACTGTTTTATCTATTGCGGGGCTTACGGCGACCGCGACCCGCGCCCCTCGCCCGCGCTCGCCGGCCCGCGCAAGGGTTAACTACCTTGCAACCAACAATTTTAGTGCCGTTTGAGAAGACTAGATAAGCTTCATGTTGGAAATAAACATTAGCGTAATGCGACCGCTAACGCAGTAAGTGCTAAACAAGGGCCGTTCGTTTATTTAGTTAGGCACCTATTGTTTATGCTATATTTTTACAATAATTACCAATTCGAGTGGTGTTGTTCATTGTACTGTGTGTTTTCTCAATAAATGTTTTTAATTGCTACACAATTACCTATTATTTATTACTCGGAGATTCAAAAGCTCTTCTGAGAAAACGCTTCTTTTAAAATTATAACAAGGTTGTAACACAGATACAACTTTAAAGTCAGAGCACAAAATTGCGAACAAATAATGAACTGCACATTTCTATTGCTCCAACAGAGCCAATACACAACAAAACGTACATTGTTAGTTGAAACAACAGTACTCAATATTACTGCGAAATAAAACACTAGGAGAATAAAGGCAGCTTCAGTCATGTTCCAATATCTTTATATTAAATTAACCGTATAGATATAGTGGAGAATAAACAAGGATAACAAAGTAGCAAGTTTTCAACGTGCACAACATGTCGGCACGGGGCGCGATATTGCTTGTGGGCTGACGCGACGACGCGGGCGAAGCGGCGCCCGACATACACCGTAAACAAGATAAACCCGGGCAAAGGAGCCGCCAGCCGCCCGGTACCCGCACAGCCACCGCACGGTCCCGCTAACGCACCGCGACACATAAATCTGCACAGATTTCATTGCCCACATCTACTTGATCCACGATCTACCGTAATCTCACCAAGGATTACCTGTATTCTTTTCTTCTAAGTACCATTTGTTTACCACTTTTTATCTAAAGATGTTTTGGCAATTTGTTCTGCTTTTAAGAATTGTGTTTTGCAAGTGGAGCCGAGTATTATAAATCATGAGTAAAGGAGACAAATGTGTACTTAGGATGAACAGATTTTCTTATGAAAACATTTTAGGTATTATTTAATTTTACCTGAAAATTGTTGAAAAGGTCTCCGCATCTTTAGAACTACGAGCATTTAAACTATTGATTTTACATAGACCATTTTAAAACTACGGTCTAGTTTCACCACCTATGCATAGGCGTTATCTTTCAGACAAATTCAAAATTGCAACGATACTTGTATGAGTTATGTGACGAATTAATTGAATATATCTATAATAATTTAATAACATATCAGAAAGCTGTTAAACTTGTCATAGGTATTGTTATTTAAAGTTAATAAACTATTTTTAAATTTCTAACACTTGTAAATTTATAACCACGAACACCATAGCAATGAATACCTTACCATTTTACTGAATCAGTATTATATATATTTTAATAAAATTATGATTGCATGGCTATCATATTAAAAAATAACCAGGTTATAATAATTTCAACACCTAAAACCGTACCACTTTTCTTAAGCCCAAGTATACCTCGTCGCCTAGTCTTTGGGACCGACATTTACTTACATCAATGTTTGTTAGTTGTACCTTGTGAACACTTTTGCGGTTTCTAATAATGATATGCTTTACAATTCGAAGATAATAAAATTAAAAATAGGAGGTCTTTATAGACGAATAATTATTGATTTACATATTTTTCTGGACACAGCCCAACGACGATAATTAAATTGTTTGTTATTTATTAACAATATGATCCTAAACATATTATTCCTAATTGTTGGCTATAATTAAAACTTAACTAACTCACGATTATTTTATTGAAATGATTACATAATATATTACTAATTTCTGTACCTCGTTTCGTATAGCAATTATCATGAACCTACTTATCAAAAAATATATAACGTCGGCTCTTCACACATCGTTAGAGCTACAAACAAATCATACGAAAATAAAAGCCTTATTAAACTTTAACTTATAATGCATGTTGCATGAAAAAGGTTTGATTACGATAAAACTTTTTTATATTTTATGTCACGTTTTTGTAAAGTTCAAAACTTGCCAGACATTAACATAACATCGGACCTGCGTCGTCCTATTTGACTGGGGTCGCATTATAAGAGCTAGGTCACTTTGGCATACACCAATATTACAAAAAACCGGCCAAGTGCGAGTCGGACTCGCGCACGAAGGGTTCCGTACCATAATTTATAAAAGAAAATCGAGTTTCTACTTGTTTATTAAGATCGAGTAGAAAATTGCTTCAAAATTACGTTTGTTGTATGGGAATAAAGACTTTAAAGAAAATAAAGTAAATATTAAAGGGCCTTAATATTTACTTACTTTATTTTTATGCAATTAAATATTCTGTGAAAATTTTAAACGTCTACCTAGTACCTGTTACCGTTAGTAATATTGAGCAAAAAAATACGAGAAAAACACGTTTATTGTATGGGATATTATTTTTGTTGTTATAGCGGCAAAGGAAATACATAACTTGCTACTAGACAGACAGACCGTCAGACAGACAGCCGAGGCTTAGTAATAGGGTCCCGTTTTTAACTTTTAGGTACGGATCCCTCAAAAGATTATATCTAGTTGTAAATAGGTATCTTTTTACAGACACTTTTCTAGCGTCGTCATAAGCTTAATACAATTTTAGTCACTGATTTAAATATTCTAAGTTCTTTAGAGTTTTTAGGCTGTGATGAGCCTAATAGAGAGCCCATTAGACTGCTATGCATTAGGTCTCGGGTTCAAGACCACTGAGCTCTGCACCACTAACTTTTTGAAGTACTATATATGAAACTACTAGTCGACAGCGCCTGCCCTTTATATTCAACCTATATTTAAAAAAACCCTTCATTAGTGGCTGCCTACGTCATAAAATAAACACACTGTTCAAAGTTCATTTTTCTAGCTTCAGATGTTTGGGCTCTGTGATGATTTGTCAGTCAGGACTAGTCATTTTTTTTTAAATTTATTTATAGACCCACGCCTGTATCCCCGAAAGAGTAGGCAGAGGTGTAACATTAGTAACATTACACCCACAATTCACCATAAATTTTTAGGTCCCACGGGCGAGCCTATTGCCGTTACCGGGCACATCAACCAGACTCCGTGCTGCTACTGAGAATTCTGAAAAACGGACCTCCGATCAGCAGTCGCATACTCTATCCACTGGACCACGGAGGCAGTCATTTTATATAATTATGCTTTTTTATCGCTTATAAAAAGATCGTGAGGAAAACAACATACACCTGGAAGATTTTCATATATTATTCGTGTAAAGTCTGCTAAGCCACACTAAACTGCTATGGAAGACTTAACCTTCTCATAATTAAAAGAGGCCCGCGCTCAGTAGTGGGCAGTTTATAAACAGGGCTGAAGCTATTATTCTTCTATTTTAAGCCTCGCCGGAATGTTAGATGTATTCTCCTACGGTTTGCTAGTCTAGTCCATCTAGTTGGCCACGTATCACAAAGTTTATTAACATGGTTCACCGAGCATCGTCTAGAGATGTAATCATACGTTAAATACCCAACAATAACTGAGGAACGGTCGCTTCAAATTAGATAGGGGTGTGCACTGATGAGTGGGATGTGGCACCAAGTGCACTAAGGTGTGTTTGAGGCGCTCTTCTGCTTGTATAAATTAGTCGTAGCTGAGTTTTATCTATGAAAGACGCATTTTAACAAAAAAATATCGCAATTAATGTATTCATTTAGTAACCTTACTATTATTATAAACGTGAAAGTCTGTAAAGATGAATGGATGAACGTAAGAATATGTGTTACTCTTTCATGACAAAATTACTAAATAGATTTTGAAGAAACTTTGCAGTTAACTTTGCAGCTTGTACAACCAAGTAGGTTTCAGGCCTATCTTACGCGGGGAAGACCGCGGGCAGAATTACCTAAGTACTTAATAAATATAGAAAGAGCTTCCAAAATAAAACGTTCTGTAGATAGTGTAATCTATATATTAAAAGAATTTGTGTTTTATAATACGAGTCGGCCAGCCCGTTCTACGCAACCGATTCGCATGATTTTTTTTTTTAAATGAAAGCTCTCGCTGCGTAGATTTGTCATCAAGCATTAGAAATTACCTAACTAGCACATTCATCAAGTTATATGCAAAAACAGTTTTCTCCCATACATTTTTTACGTTTTCGTAGCCGTAGTCAATGACTTTCTGCTTCTATATATCTGGTTCTCATTGAGGTAGGCGTTTCGTCGCCTAAAACACGCGCTGAAAAGAGCTCTTTCATTTGATGGTATGCTCATTTAAATTGGGTAAGTTTGAAGGAAGATAGGTGTGGACATTGAACTTATTTTTCAATATTTTCCTATAAATTTTTTAAGATTCCATTGCTTTGTCTCTACATGGACGGTTCTTAATTCAAAAATATTTTTATGGCATCTAATAAGTTCCTTGCGGTAACTGCCAGGAAAAAACGTTATGCCTCCTTAAGGTGACCGTGCCTTACTTTCATACGGGTGTGAGTGTGGTGGTGTGTAAAATTATACCCGATGTTGGTCAAATTATCACTATAGTGAATTATTGCTGATAGCAGGTAATATTCCCCGAATGTTACCAGTTAACCCTTAATGTTGGGTGAACTGATCTCTGATATTGAGGAATTTTCCTTACGTTTTATGTTAGGAAAATTTTTATGTTTTTAAATTACGGACTTTCTTCGGGCACCTTAATTTTTTTTTTATGTGGAACATATTACAGCGGTTCATAGTACTTTTGACATATAATTATATTATTACAAGTGGTAGTTATGGTAGAAATTGTAGCTTTGCTAGGAATAGTAGTTTTGGGAGAAAAGGTAGTTTAAAAAAAAATGGTAGCTATGATAGTGTTAGCACGAATAGTAGTTTTTTTTCGGTAGTTGTATTTTCGGTAGGAATAGTAGTTTTAGTAGAAATGGTATTTTGGCATATATTGTAGTTTTGGTAGCAATGTTACTTACGATTGCTACCAAAGCTACCATTCTTACCAAAAGTACAATTTTGACTAAAACTATAAACGTCATTATTACATTTCTAAATTATGATGGATTAATCACAGCCATACACAAAACTAAATAAATTGTGCTTCTCACAGAAATATTTAGCTGGATAACAGAAATAAAACCTATTTTCTTACTTATAAAAAAAGTTATTTATCTATTTTTTTAATTTTGATAATAAAATATTGACAGATAAAGAAAAAAGTGAAGTTACCGTAAGTTAGTTGCTTTCTGTTCTGATTTCATAACGTATTTTTTGTGAGTAGTTGTGTTTTCAATTATAATGATGGTTCTTGGAAGGAAATTGAAAAATGCTCAGAGAAAGTTTGAACAAAGAATCTTGGTCAATGACGGCCCTGTTGGAGATTTGGTACCGGATGGTTCTCCTACTGCTAAAAAATACGGGTGGAAACGGGTTCAGATTTGATTAATTCTACCATCAACAATTTTCAAGTGATTTCCATTCTTGGTGACGATAATTGCTTATTCCGCGCAATTTCTTATTTTTTATATGGAAGTGAGAATAAACATTATGAAATTCGTTTGACCACTGTTGATAACATTGTCAATAAGTGGGATGTATATAGTAACTTCACCGTTGGGGACGAAGCATATGGCCAGACCATTACAAATGCAACAGTTTACAAACGTGTGATGGGTGCCAATGGACAGTACGCAGGGCATGCTGAACTTCAGAGTGTAAGTGAGCTATATCCCGAGTGTCAATTCAGAGTTCACCTGGAAAACAGTAATACGATTACTGACTATGGCACTGGCGAAATTGTTCATAACTTGCTATTTTCTGGGCACATAGACGACGGACATTACAGTGTCCTAATGGAAAGAATGGTAGGGCAGCACAGTCATATTGAAGAACTTTCTTTCGTCAATCTTCAGTTATACATATTATAAATATCCCTATTGCGCGGCAAACCATTCAGTAATGCCAAGGTGGAAATTTCACGATACCTGAGGTGCAACGCAAAGCCAATGTTGTGAGAAAAGAAGTTTTGTGATATATAATATTTTTGGTAAGATCATCTTTTTACTTATTAGATAAGGCTACAATGTACCTATATGTAAGAGCTTTTTTATAATATTAAAATATGCTGTGGAGCAGCACGGGTCCTCTAGTATTTATGAAAATTCATCAAGAATAATAATAATATAATAATAGTTTTTGAAGTCGGTGCCAAACCAAATCCCACTAAAAGCCTATTGTTTGGCGTCATCCTTTCCAAACCAGCGCATTTAATCTACATAGGTACCTTACAGCCCAAAATAGGTAGCTAAGAAGTATAATTATTTTATAATTAAGCATTTATTTCATACTTTTTATATATTTTATATATTTGTTGCTTTTTAGAGTATATAGGTGGATTATTTTAAATTTTATTTGTTCAGATATTTTTTTAGGCTTTATTGATTTGATACATTCGTCGTATTATTTTCTCTGTTTGCCAGTATTCTTTTTTGTTTATGTTGGTTTGGCACCGACTTCAAAAACTAAGTATTTAGTTTAATTTAGTAAATAGTTTTTGGGAGAAATTCGAAAGGAAATTTGAGAGGATTAGGGTTAGCGTATGTAAAATTTATTTCTTACTTTTCAGTGGGTCGATTTTTTGAAGGCGGTTCTCTTTTTTTTAAAAAGAAACTGATTACCTAGTTAACATTTTTGTTGCGATTTTTAAGTTTTCATTTTCGTTTTGTTTTTTTTATTTTTTATTTTTTATTTCATACTTTTTAGTGATAGGTACTCCATTTACTTTAAGTTTTGGGCTAATTAATAGTTTGTTTATAGTTAGATTCATCAATTATATTAGTGATAAGTTTTCTGCTAGTATCAGTCTGTAATCATGACTTTAACATAGGTACCTTCTTTTATTCTGTGTGCCTATGGGCTTAGGCTTGATGCTGCAAGAGAGAGATGAGTCTAGGGAATCAGCTACATACGGAAGGAAGCCTTCCGCAAATGCTGCTCCGGCTGATCCAAACAAATGCGGCGGACTTGTACATACTATTGAATTGGCTGTGAGCTCTCGTATTATGCTCCGGAGAAATATGCCAATAACGGATGGCTTAGCGAACGGGGCAATCGGTGTTCCTAAAGGATTTAAATGGCCGGCACTATGAAGAGATCAACTTGAGGCAGCTGAACTGGCTGATGCCATTTTGATATTATTTGATGATCCATCAATAGCATTGCGTCTTAAAGATGATGATGGATACATTTCCATAGCTCCAGTGACAGCGACCTATCAAGGCAATCGCGGTTATGGTGATATCGAAAGGCGGATGGTGCCAGTCAAATTGAGTTGGGCTGTGACGGTACACAATTAAGTTGCAAGGATGTACACTTAGTTCCGCAGTAATCGACCTAGGGCCTAAAATCTTTGCTAAAGGCCAATGCTTTGTTGCCTAGAGTCGGGTCAAATCCCTAAAAGGCATGGCTTTAAGTGATATTGACTCGAACCAATTACTCAACCATCCCCACGACAACATAGCCTTATCCGAAATGACAAGAATGAGAAATATGCTCTCGCATTAGATTCTTTCACCGACTTTCTTTGTTTTTTGTTAATCGCAGAGACATAGACACCTACACACGTACACACACACACGTAGGTACACATACAAATACACATACGCGCGTGCGCGGACACACACGTAATACATACAAACATACTAAGAACCATTAAATGTATACGGGTCAAACGGAAAACCTTCTTTTTTTGAAGTCGGTTAAAATACTAAAACTTTTTCCTAACTGTAACGAATACTTTTTTGAAAACTGCATAAAAATCGGTTTAGCCAAACTCGAGTTAATCGTGGGCAAACTTACATATATACGGGTCAAACTCAGAACTTTCTTTTTTTGAAGTCGGTGAAGGGCCTAAAACCTTATACTAAATGTAACAAATACTTTTTTCTGAAAACTGAATAAAAATCGGTTCATCCAAACTCGAGTTAATCGTGGGGAAACTTACATATATACGGGTCAAACTCAGAATCTTCTTTTTTTGAAGTCGGTTAAGGGCCTAAAACCTTCTCCTAAGTGTAACAAATACTTTTCTGAAAACCGCATCAAAATCGGTTCAGCCAAACGCGAGATAATCGCGGACAAACATACATACATACATACATACATACATACAGGTCAAACTGAGAACCTCCTTTTTTTTTGAAGTCGGTTAAAAAGGTGGGCCATTTTTCATTAATTTGATATGAAATATATATACAGTATTTTTATTTAGAGCACCATAAATACATTTCTGCGCACTCTATATATAATGGACGTCATACGGAGACTACTTAATTATCCATCGGTTTGAAATTAAGAGTATTGATTGTAATATTCACAAAATCTCACCACATTCAAAGCATATGCTTTAAAGAGACCTGAATCTTTAGTCTATAAAAATAAATTTTAAAATTGTTATTACACAACTAAGCAGACGTATAAAATAAAGACACCATAACAAAAGTTGAAAAGACTTTAATTATATCGTAGTTTTTACGTCGGACACAATAACGACTTCAAAAGTCCGTAGTTTTCGATAATAGTTTCAGAAGCTATAGATAAAGTTTGCTTATTATGATTTTATGTGAATATGTTTGGAAAGCCACAAACTTGTTTACATAGAATTCAAATTGAGTTTTTAGTTTGAATTATACAGTCGCAGTTGCCTGCCAACTGAACAATGCAATAATGCTATGTTTAGCCCATTTGCTACAGTTTGTCGTTTTTCAGTTTTCAAACATAACTTTGCAACTCTTTCTGTGAACCAATATTATGTACTACCAATTAATATGAAGAGAACAACAAACTCGGCTAAAAGAATTCAAACTTATAAAAATACATTATTTATTTTTGTCAATTGTGTCTACTGGATACTGTTTTAATGTCGGTTATGAGGCTACGGTTCGATACTTAGGTTCCCTGTCTTTTTTAAGAAAACTACTCCCGTACTACACAAAGTTGTGTCGGTAGAATTTACAGACTTTTAATTAATGGACACAGAGTTCACCCAAACTCGAAACGCACCTACTATGTACACACTACATCATGTGCAGGCATAGAAATTGAAAAAAGAAGTTTGGATTAATTAGTTTTGACTTTAATTAGTATGTCTTCTTCTTTCAACTATAACGCAATCCACGGTAATAGAGATGTCGTCTTTTACACGTTGTATAAAGCATAGGTTTCTGTGGCATATGTCTCTCATATATAACAGGCTAAGCCATAACCTCATAGCGGAAGATCACGAATTGCCTTGCTTCATGGTTAGTAAGTTGTTTTTTAAATCTTTCAGTTAGGAGCCGACTTTTAATGTGAAGATATGTTGGAAATATACAATAAAGTGAAATTGATGTGTTATACACTACTACCGATATTCATATCTGTATTTTTAAATAAGGTCTAAATTACACACGCCTTGCTAGTATTTTTATTATGGGCGGCTGGCAAGTCGCAGTTACGTTTGCAAACTTCATCCCGAACCCATACAAATGCTAATCACGGCGCTGAAACCACTTTTTAGTGATTTATCTAAGTAAATTTCGATATAGCAATCAATTTCAGATATGCTATGGTGTATTATTGATAACCAATGCAATTTCTGTTATTTGATATATTTCACTGAGACAAGCTAAATTAAAGCTATTCGTATTAGGTCCCTTAAGCCTTCAGACGTTATTATTAAAACATTGATAATACAATTTTTATATACCTACTTAGTATCAGTCTAAAAGCGTTTTGATTTGTTTGTGCTTAAAATAGCAGAAAAACTACACATTTTGGTATTTATTTTTTATATATTTATTGATTTACATCCATCTCTCTCATACCCATCTCATATCCTAATTAGAATGAGGCTCTTACGCAAAGTTTTCAATATGAACGTACGCAGTGATTTCTAAATTTGAAGCCGTGTAATCTCATAGTGGTCGTGTCGGTTCCGTCGCAGGCTCGTAGCGGCGCCGCCGCCGGGACGGTACGTCGTTCGCTCGATGGCCGCACATAAATCTCGCAGGCAATATGAGACGCCGCAATATCACAATAACCCCTTCCCGACGCCATCGCTACTACACACCAGACACGGGACCCGCTCAAATTGAAATTATTATAATATAACATATCCACTCGCATTTTTATGAATACACCGTATTATAATACCAGGAATACAGAATTCATGTCTGCCATTTTATCTCATATTGTTCTATTTAAAGATTTTTATTAAAAACTTTCTTGTTCGAGAGCTTAAAATACTTCAGACTGATTTTATGGCATGTTGCCTAAAAATGCGTTTTATTTGTTCGTTGTATGAATAAATCTGCAAGAATGGTTTAGTGATTTATATCGTTAGGTGACCACTATTTTCAATACGCGGTATTGTAGGTTCAATCACCACAAACAACAAAAAGGTGGATAAGTAATATTCTTAATCTAATATCGAACTGGTAAACTATATAGATTTTGCTCGCAGCTTTGTCCTTGTTAAAGTCATTTATTGACACAAAAGCTATTCTGATGTATAACTACAAAAAATCGCCAAAATCCATCTAGTATTTTTTAATTAAAAGAGTAACAAAAATCCGTACATCCATTCATCCTCACAAACTTCTAGTAATTTGAAGGAAACAACAAAGAGACCATCACTCAATATTTAATTGGATAAAGCTCATGATTACAATAAACAACCATCTCCATTCCACCGGACATGACCCGGTAGATATCTTACAAATCGATAATAATATCTTTACCCGATATTATATCAAGTGATAATACGTTTCACAATTGAATAACTTTGATAGATGTACAAAGGCTGAACGGAGAAGCCCGGGAACACGTTCTCATTATTCAAATGCATCGAAGCAAATTATGGTAATCTGGGAAACCTGTTCTGTTTCAGTAATATTAATAGCTAGACAAACATCGGCGCGCAGTGTGCGTCGTCCGGCCTCTATTGCTTTGCTTATTCAGAATTTCACGTTGGCCGACCTGTATTATTTGACTATGCTATACCTTGTTTGTTTCAATGCAATCGTGTCTGATGTTAAATAGAAAATTGTTACAAATTATTTAAAAGAAATCTTGAATTATAGTAGTAACTACTACTATATAGTGGTACTAATATTGAGCATTTTGTGAGGTCATTTGTCGTCACGCCATAATGTATGCAAAGATTTGTATCCCCATCAGCACCAATAGATCAGCCCTTTATACTGTCCCACTGCTGGGTATGGGCCTCTTCTCTCTATGAGAAGGCCAAGGCCATAATCCACCACGCTGGCCTAGTGCGGCAAATTGGTAGACTTCACATGTCTTTCGAGAACATTATGGAGAACTCTCAGACATGCAGGTTTCCTCACAATGTTTTCCTTCACCGATTAGCAAGCGATAATTAACAATTTAATACGCACTTAACTCCGAAATGTCATTGCGTGCCGAGGATTCGAACCCGAGAGCCTCTGCGTACTAGTCTGTCGGACTCTCCATACAGCTAACGCTGCTTTTTTATTACTATATTTTTATATTTAATGTTAATACTCAGTAGGGCTTATAGCGATACGATAACAGTACATAGTGAAAACGTGCCCTTAGTCAACCTAGACTTTGCCACTTGTATAAAATGGAGAAAATTATGTTAATCTGGCCGACCTGTCCAGTTCCAGGAATATTAATAGGCAAACATCGACGAGCAGTGCGAGTCTTCCGACTCTATTGCTTTGTTTGTTCAAACTAGTAGTTGCTCGTGGTTTCGCTTGCAGGGAAATTATCAACCCAACCAACAACCTCTACGGGGTAAACTTAGAAAAACACCGATACACATGATATTTTTTTTTATAGAGTCACGCCTATATCCCCGAAGGGATAAGCAGAGATGTAATATAACACCCACATTCCGCCATTAATTTTTAGGTCCCACGTAGTAGGGGGCGAGCCTATTGCCGTTACTAGACTCCGAGCTGCTACTGAGAATTCGGAAAAACCCAGTAACACTTTTGCCCGACCCGGGAATCGAACTCTGGACCTCCGATCAGCAGTCGCATACGCTGCCTCCACTGCGGAGGCAGCACTTTTATTAATAACTACAATTATATAATCTATACATATATTATTAGAAAATGAAGTTTCTTTGAACTCAATTAAAACTCAAAAACGGGACGGATTTTTACGACTTTCACTAAAAAATAGTGTGTTTTTGAGGAAGGTTCAGGTATAAAGTTCTAAGTAAGAACTTCGACCAAAGTCTACTTATATAGGTATACAATTTTGTACTACTTTCTTTAAAAATTGCGATATTTCTGTATACACATTCATAGCCGTGTGGTTGACGGCATAAAATACAAGTGTCACCACCCCCTATCTTCCCGTGGGTGTCGTAAGAGGCGACTAAGGGATAACACGATGCAAATACCATCTTTGCGTAGAGACAGAAAACTCGACATCAAACCCTATACGACTGCCTCGTTGGTCTCACGGCATAAATGTGCGCGTGGGATCGGGAGGCCCCGGGTTCGATTCCTGGGTCGGGCAGTGTTATTGGGTTTTTCTGTCACGAAATTCTCAGTAGCAGCACGGAGTCCGCAAATGTGCCCGGTACGGCAATAGGCTCGCCCCTTATTACGTGGGACTAAAGTATATCTGGCGAAAATTGGGTGTAGAAATACACCACTGCCTACCTCTTCGGAGTTATAGGCGTGAGACTATGTATGTATGTATTACATTCAATTGCTAATCCACCATATACTTCTAGTTGTACATCTGTACATCTGTTTCATTACATTTCTATCTTATATTTGTATGATAAAAACATAGTAATAACAAATACATAAACCCTGTATGTTCATTCTACTAGACACTGCTACTAATACTACTTAGCCAGGTAACTTAGATATATCAGCTGTTTTGATCCTTCACACGTCGTCACATTCCTATGTGACAACAAAATTCATAACAGCTAAGCTAGAAGTGTAGACGAGAAAAGATTCTGATCAATCCTTCTCAACAAGGGAATAATCATCAAGCCAATTTACATTTATACAGATGCTTTTATATCTCTCTGATTAGACTTCAGCTTACGGCCATTTTTAGGGTTCCCTACCTAAAAGGTAAAAAACGGGACCCTATTACTAAGCCTCCGCTGTCTGTCTGTCTGTCTGGCTGTCACCAGGCTGTATCTCATAAACCGTGATAGCTAGAAAGCTGAAATTTTCACAAATTATGTATTTTGGTTGCCGCTAAGTATAACAACAAATACTAAAAATAACAAAAATGAAAATATTAAGGGGGGATCCCATACAATAAACGTAATTTTTTTTCGTATTTTTTGCTCAAAATTACTAACGGTTACAGATAGACGCTTAAAATTTTCACAAAATATGTACTTGTATATTACATTAAGTAAATAATAAAGGGGGGCTCCCATACAACAAACGTAATTTTTCAGCAATTTGTTACTCGATCTTAATAAACAGGTAGAAACATAAAAAAGATTTAAGTATACATACAACAAACGTGATTTTCTTTTATAGATGATGGGACGGAACCCTTCGTGCGCAAGTCCAACTCGCACTTGCCCATTTTTTTATTACTGGTGATTATAAACGTTAGGAATTACCAAATGAATCTATAGTTAAACATCTAGCATATAGTTAAACATCTAGCATCTAGCATGTAATGGCATCTAAGCTAGCTAATTGTCAAGGGTCGTAGCGTAATGAAAATTGTATGTAGTTTTGATGACAATACAATAATATGGTACTGTCAAACTGATCTGATGATGGAGCCGGAAGATATGAACTGGGACTCGACATGTATGTAACTAACTATGTAATGGAATCTAAGGTCACTAATTTACCCATCTTCCAAGGGTCGTAGCCTAATGAAAATTTGCAGTTGTATGTAGTTCTGATGACAATACAATAATATGGTACTGTCAAACTGATCTGATGATGGAAAATCGTATCATAGCTGTTTTGGATTTCTTGGAAAAGTCTTGTAATGAACTTTGGCCACGATTAGGTTTCAAGGTCTGATGATGAAGCCGGAAGATAGGCACTGGAATTCCATGATGGAATATCGTATCATAGTCGTGTTTGCACTTGTGAGAAAGGCAATGTAATGGACTTTAAACACGATCAGGTTTCAAGGTTATAACAAACCAATAATATATTGTAGACCTCGCAGTGGTGTAGTTAGGGTCCCGTACTTTTGCGGCTGGACAGTCGTATATGGCCCTGAGTAGAGTAAAATCACTTAGTGGTCTCCTGATTGATGAGCTAGATTGTTATAAGCTGACAGATAAAACACAATGTAATACAGACGCACAGGCGGAGATGGAGAGGATGCGGGCTCATTCGCCTACTTAAAGTAAATGTATAAATGTTAAAAATATTTCGTTATCAAAGACCAAAAAGTATAAAATCAATTAATAGTTCAAAAAACACTAGAAAAACACGCTTTTATAAATGCACGTACAAACAAAAAATTAATTATGGATCGTTCAAGTTATCTTTATTTCTGGGCTGAAGTGTAAACTATCTGCTTTTAATTATAATATTTGATTGTAAAAGCGTGGGGCGCTAGAACAGGAAAGACGTTCTTGTTTAACTTGTTCAAAAACCAAGTGAACAGATGTTACGGGAAGTAGGTTACACAGATTGGCGCTCTAACTGGAGTTGCAGCACGAGTAGTCAGTGGCTCTACATTTAACAGTCTGTTCAAAGTACTAGTTTGTCGAACTCAGACAAAATGCGCTATCAGCGAGGAAGTCGACATTCACTGACATTAAAACGGCTCTTCTTTCAGGAAATTAAGTACATAAGGGTAATGCGTCAACAGAGGCAAAATGTAGAGTTCTTGTTCGTGGACGAGATATCTTTGGTTCCCTTTGGTAACACTTTGGTGGCATAAATGCTATCTTGTCAGACCTCATGCACCTTCCGCCAGGAAGGTAGTATTAGTATTTTGTAACAATAAAGACTTTCCTGTTCCAGCGCCCCACGCTTTTACAATCAAATATTATAATTAAAAGCAGAAAGTTTACACTTCAGCCCAGAAATAGAGACAACTTGAACGATCCATAATTTATTTCGTGTTTGTACGTGCATTTATAAAAGCGTATTTTCTAATGTTTTTTAAACTATCAATTTATTCACCACTAAGTACACAATATATTTTTACTATTTCAGGCAAAACTTGTCACTATTAGATAAGTGTGCACACGTCACTTCGCAACTCACCCAATTCGATGATTTCAAAATACCCTCACAGGATTTTACACAAACAAGGAAGTAGCGACAACTACGGTGGCAGATACCGAAATTAAATAAAGCAATACTATTTCCACATGTCACGTTACGTGTGTGACATGTTCATCGACGTGGGGATACCGGGGCTTGAGCATGTGTGCGTGCGAGGCGTGACGTCACGTCACCGTGCTCTCTGACACCACTGTCACGGCGACCCGCGACCGTGCGAAACCACGTCCGACAAAACAACACTATTACTAATACGATAACGCGACACTTTTCAATACGCCCGTCGGTAATACGGACTGCGATTATTCATTGTCGCGTAGTGCTACGGCTACGGCGTAGCACCGTAGCTTTAGTAGCTGCTACATATTTGTTTTATATATGCTACAAAAAACAAGGATTTTTATTTTAATGTTTGTTTTAAAGATTTTGTGCCGTAAAGAAATCTTTCTCCATGAAAGTATCTCACGGTGTGAAATTAACTTCCGGAATATAAATCAGATATACGAGTATCATGTGAACATAAATCGCTTCATCAAGTATGGCTTGTAGCATCCTTATTTTTAATTTGAAAAATATAATAATATGTTGGCAAAATATGGGTGTTGTCTTACATAACAAAACTTTAAAATTTTATAGCAAATATGTCTTAAACTTTTTGTAATTTATCTGTTAGTTACAGACAACGCATAGATCCGAATCCAATACCCTTCCCGGCTTTTAAAGTTCAGTGGGCATGTGTCTGCAGACACCATGAGATACATTTTAACAACATTTTGCGACTCACACACAACTGTTGCGATATGTACATTGTACCATATATATTAACGGATCATAATCGCACGGTATTTAGTAACGTATCTTAATCGCATGGAAACCTGAACTTTTGCCCCGACGTTGCCTATAGATAAAACACCGGTCATTGTTCCGTCAAGATTTGAAAAGAGTTTCAAGCTAAATCAATCAGATTGATGACCAAAATCTGATTGACTTAGCTTGATAAAATACTAGACAACGTAAATATGAAGATATGATTGCTTCCTAAACATGAAAGTTGCCCGATTATTTATAGGTACAGTAAAGTCTTTACTTACGTAAATAAAGCTAATAATATATTGCTAGCAAACTTTTCTATCGCTTCGTTCCATCTCTCAAAAGCGTATTAAGTTTTTAAGTCAAAGTCTATCATCTAATATTTTTAATGGTTTTATTTTATGCTATCGGAAATTCCATGCGGCTAAAGTAATTTTCCGCGAGCATAGAGCGGAAATTACCACATAGTGTAGTGACGTGTTCGACAAACGTCACGTAGCCGGATCCGAGCGCGCAGATCCTTATATCCAATTTCCGGCCGTTTTTGTTGGAAATGAGAATTAGCTGACGTGACGTGACGGAAAGTTAAATATCAGTGGCGATCGTATCAATAGCGCGGACACCGGCTGATCGGCCGGCCGCTGATAAACTTGTTACGTAAGACAGAGCGACAGGGGGACACCGTCACCGCAGCCGCAAACACGACCTCTCGTCCGACTGCCGTCATAAACGTTTCTACCTATCACAAACATCCATATATTTTATGCCCTACCGTATAACATTCCTTCTAACCTATAAACGTAGATAAATACAATAAATTCTGTATTTTATATAATAAATACAGCAGTTCGCTTTTATACGGCATAAAAATAAAAAGGACTTGTATTATACAAGTTTTCGTATGTCTAACAAGCGGTATAGGTATCGCAAATTTTCGTGTAAGGTGACTCAGTGACTTTGGAATATTCGTCCTCAGAAACTCGTTGAGAAGTTGAAAAAGGTATGTTTTTTATCTAATACAAATTTGAGGATTAATATTCGGTGGTGGAGAGGAGGGAGTCGTCGGTGTCACTCGCGGAGTCAGTGGAGCGCGCGTAACGAACTCGACGACTGTGGCTGTGCCTCGCGCCTCACCGCCGCCGCACCGCCCGCGCCGCGGCCCCAAGGGTCGCTCTCACCTCACAAATAAGTCGCGTATAATTTACCTCCATCTATCATCTAGCTGCATGCTGCATAGCTCTCTACAAGTGTCGTTATTTGCGGCGATAATTGTAATACTCGATTCGAGGGAATATTTTTACTTCAGCTTGTAGGGAGCGACCTCATTTGTGAATAAAATAAAGTTTTATAGAGTTTTTAACAACTCGAGTCTTACCTACTTGTTTATTTATTTTTTGGTGCAAATTCACAATTAAAAAGTTATTAGATAAGAATGAAAATGAAACCTTCATGTCTGAGAGTTGCCCACAACCTTCTCAAAAGATGTGTGAAGTCGACCAACCCGCACTTGGCAAGCGTAGTGGACAAAACTGAGACTTCTCATATTGAGAAGACGCCGCTACCCACTAGTGAGACAATTTATATACAGGCTGGATGATGATTAGATAACATCAAATTGGAATACGTTTATTATAAAAGATTTTCGTAGCGGACGGTATATTTTCTATAAATCGTAATGATATCATAGTCTCTATTTTTAACTTAACAATACCCAATCAAATAAACCCAGGGAAACAACTCTCATATACAGTCTAACAACAGAAAATAAACAGTAAAAAATTGAGCCGTGTAGCGTAGTTCCTGTTAGATAAGAAGCTCGTTGGTATAGCATTAGAGATAGTACGTACCTACATGTCTCAAAACTTTATACGTAATCCGTTAATATTATTGCGAGTGTGTGAGTGGGCGCGGAAGGCGAAATCCTTACCTGCGTCGGCACTCACTTGGCGTGTTATTGAAAGCCAGACTCGATGCTTATGAAAAATTACTTTTTCGTCTCGTGCCGTACGTTGTTGGCTCCCTTTCGTTTCTGGCTACGGTCGGATGCAAATACGACATTCCTTTACTCGAACACAATAGACGTAATGTTGAGCTCCGCCACTGGAAAATGTTGAGATAAGTTATTTGTCTGTTAGCATTTTGTGCGAGTACATTATCATTTCGCTTCGCAAATATAGAATGTAATCATTTGTCAACATGTTTCTTTTTATATTCTGCATCGGAACGAAATATCTGTGCTACAATATTCCGATATTGTCTATCACATGTCTCATTAAATCTTTTTTACATTTGAACGAATATCTGACATCTGTTGTGATATTATTGTGATGTGTGTGTAATAAAATCATGATGCATAATATAACTCATTATTATGCTGGATTCAAATAATCTTCTAAAAACGTTTTTATTGGTTTGCTAAAGAAGCGATAGCCTAGTGGAGCACTGGAGATAACAGCAATGCAAAAGGTACCTATCGGGTTCAAATCTACGGCACGGACCACTGGCTTGTCTAACTTATGTGCGTATCAAATTGTTAATTATCGTTTGCCCCATGTCTCGGAGAACTGACTTGGAAAAGTGCCTAATGTTAAGCCGTCGGTTAGCTAATTTCTGTCAAATCTGTTTAGACTAAAAAACTAATTGACTTGAATACATGACAATAGACCAAAGCGACTTTACGGTTATTATTCGAGACTTTAGAAGATCCTGCTAATTTTGGTATTGAAATTGTCACAAAAATTGGTAATTCTTCCTTCTTATCGTGATACAAGATATGATATAGGACGTGATTTTAACCAACACAGCACATGAAACAGACTAAATACTCGGTGTATTTAGTCTGTTTCTTTTATCCTTATGTATTTCCCGTTCCATAATAATACCAATGTATAAAATGCTTACTAAAAAACAAAGAAATCCTAGCTTGAATTAAAAATATTATCACCCAATTTTACGATGTTTATCTAACGCACATGACTCACACACAATTTACTATGGTAATATCGAAATCCGAGTTTAGTATAATGAATACAATTCACACCCAAATAACATTCAAATTAATATAAAACGTACCGAACAACATAACAAAACGGCCGGCAAATAAGAGATCCGTTTAAATAGCTTGATAGCCATCTGACAATTACAGTGACATAAAATAAAAATTTACAATCGCGGTTTTACGATGCACCATTTAAGCTGATGATAATCTGAATAAAAGCAATAACGACTTAACATCAGGTTTACGTACTTGTACAGGGCCAGTTAAAGCGAAGCCTCGGCGGTTGGTTAATGTGCTAAGGGGTAGGAAAAGTTTCAGGTAAGCGTCTTCTTTCGTGGAACGTGATCTGCCTTCAGTATACATCGGGACTTACTTGTGTAGCAACATGCCTGTCCCGTTTACGCGACAGATAAAAAAAATACTGTCACCATGAGTTACAAACTTTAAGGGTGATGAGAGGGCATAACGGACTACTTTGAAAACAAAATACACGTTTTCAACACGTCTCACGAATTCAGTCGACATACAGAACTTAAGTATAACATGAAGTTAGAATTAGGCTAAAGGTAAGTTGCTCAAGGAAAGACTGCAACAACTTCAATGTAAATATTAATCCTTTTTTCATACTTCCAAATAATAGTAATAGTTCAGATAGCCGCCACTGCAATAAACTATTGCAAGTCTGAATACTGCGCAATCTTACCGTAGTTTTATCTTCGAGTATTTTGTATCTGATATTTGAATATTTTTAGAGCCAATTACAATAACTAGTAAAACTTCAGCAAAATATGATAATCGAGTATTCAAAATACTACTACTTTTGTACTTTTAGTTTGAGTTATTACTTTCTCTCAGTATCAAAGTATAGGTATATTTGAAGCATTACGATTCAAAAGTCAATGCTTAACTTGGTTCACAAATCAGAAAGAAAAATTTTAAGCGCGTTGAAAAAATTCAAAGTTGTAGACACTCATATTACCTACGCGCCGCACCTCCCTGTCATGGGACCGGGTGAAGATGAAAATATAATAATAGAGGCGCATCAAACGTGATGTTATTAAGGGCTTCCGTGACCGGGGTTGCGATGTGGCGGCGCGGCGGCGCGGGGAGCGGCGTGTTCGCCCGGCGCGCACGCACCATGCGTGCACCGAATACAGACCCATTCACATGCAAAATCAACTCCTTACCTAATCCTACGCGACATACCGACAGTTAAGTGTACCATAAATCCGCCCATTCCATCAACTAAGTACGTACTCCACGATTGGATTTCTTTCTTACCAACTTGAATAATATCAACGATTTACTTTTTTAAGAATCAGTTTAGAAATTCACTCAACTCCGTGCTAATATAAAAAGTGATTTAGAAGGGTACTTTTCACTAAAACGTGCGCTTGTAATGCAAGTAAAGCGAGTGTAATAAGCTCGGCATCGATTCAACGTGATGCACATTTTCTTGGCCTTTTGTCTTACAGTGAATTCTTCAATTGGCGTGCGGGATAAAAATCTTTTATTTGTAGTGGAAAAGAAGTAACGCCCGTCGGCGCCTAATCAAGGAGTTGGCCGGGACTCGCGCCGCTAACGAACAGGTGTACCTATAAATACTTTCCGGGGCGATTGCTCCAGGCTTTAATCAGCGCCGCAGCACCACTTTACCGCTTTTCATTGACTCTCGACTGACCCGCCAGCGTCGATTGGAAACCTACACTCCGGGGAAATACTTCCGAAGGAAAATTTACGCGTTATTTGGGCTTCTTCGTAGCTTTATGTGACCTAAAGAATGGCGTGTAATTAATCCCACCGGAAACGAGTCTTAACAAACGCTATTGTCGTTTTGCCGTGTTTACCTGGTGTTACGGATAGATTTTACGCCCAGGTGTAAAATACTTTACTAGAGTAAAATGATTGCTCCATAAAAGTATACGAAGGAACGTTGCGCACGTTATGCACGCGTCCACAAGACATGTTAAGGTATCAAAGCAATAATAAAAAGCGCAGATGGGAGGATGTCAATTTAATTTCTAAATATAAATAAAAGATTGACGAGACTATTCACCGCACGTCGCAAGCGCACGCTTTGTGCCAAACTTCAACTGTATCGAATTAAAAATGAATGCATGTGCGGTAGACGCAGCTAGGGCTGAGCTCTCGCCGCGGCGACTTAAGTGTCTTAGGAATATTTTTTATGCCTAGGGATGGCGTATGAGGATGAGGCCGGAATCTGAAATAATAAATTAACAAATGACGTTAATTATAATAAAGTTATGCTAAAGATTGTGATTTATTCAACAGCAATCGCTACTTAAATATATTCGTTTTCTTTCTTCTAATTAATCGATAAGTTTTGATAGGTTTTCGCTTTGTTTAATTGAATAGGTTTTTTATAATATTTATTTTAACATTATAGTACCGGTTGCCTCACGACTAGGAATGTTTGGGACACATTAGAATTGTTAGTTGTAGCTAGTTCAATAATTGCTATGAGAGTATTTCTTGTTACAGCCTGAGTTTAGTTTAGCCAATTATACCTAGACCACGAAATCTTTACTTATTTATGAAACAACTATTATATTACAAGAGGTTGACTAACCAAAATATTGACAAATCATCGACTGTCACACCGGAGATCATCGTGTTTACGACTCTCACCCAACTCTCACAAAACTTTGTGTCATGAGGAATTTGAAAAAGAAATGTTTCGTTATAATTCCCTCCCATATGACAACGGCCTTACCAACCAAACACAATATTTTAACACTTACGTAAATGTTTGCGTCTGTTATGAGCTCTACCAAACAGAAATTGTTCATTTGTGTATGTTGTACACACTAATTATACCTCAAAATTTTATTAGATTACGTTTGAATTTTAATAATTCTGTATTACAGTGTTAATAAATTAGGAGAATCATACGACTGCCTCGTTGGTCTCGCGGCATAAATGTGCGCGTGGGCCCGACCCGAGAATCGAACCCGAGACCTCCCAATGGAAGTCTCGGGTTCGATTCTCAGGTCGGGCAAAGTGGTATTGGGTTTTTCCGTTAGGAAATTCAGCAGCAACACGGAGTCTGGTAATGTGCCCGGTACGGCAATAGGCTCGCCCCCTATTACGTGGGACCTAAAATGTTCATGGCGAAATGTGGGTGAAATATTACACCTCTGCCTCCCTCCCCTTCGGGGATACAGGCGTGAGTCTATAAAAAAATAAATAAACAATCATACGAGCCATAATCATCCTAGCCTTGTGACAAAGGGCTGATCGGACACTTAGTTATGACAATCACTCCTGTTCTCAAAAATCAAAGAGGGAGAAAGACAAAAAAGATAAATAATTATCGCCTTTCTCTAAGACAGTCTTGGGCCGATGTACGCACTTACAAAAAAAATTAAATTAAGAGAATGCTGATCATTTAACACAAGTCAATCATCAAAATATTGTAAACGGCATTAGCCATTTAAGCAATAATAAAGAGAATGCAGCTTTGAATATAGGCTAAAGCATTAAAAATATATAAATTAAATTGTAAGCATATGTAACTAAAATTCAAACTGCACGGTTGGCGTAGTGGTTTAAGCGGCCGCCTCGCCGCTTGACACTGCGCTGAGTGTTGTGGGTTCGATTCCCACACGAGGCAACACTTTGTGTAATTCACAAATTGTTGTTTCGAGTCTGGGTGTTCATTGTGTCCGTTAGTTGTATGTTTGTAAAGTCCCCCGCGACACAGGATTTAGTCCTAATGCGGGAGTTGTCTTTTTTAAATAAGATCAAATAAGATAAGATCAAACTTAGTAATAAATTAAAAGTACTACATAATGCCACGAAATACCCTAACTTGGAATGTAATTCGTGGAATACGAGTGCAGGTCGTCAGAGTCTTGACAACCCTAAGCAAGGCAGTCATCAGAGTATTCTGCAAGCGTTACGTGCTCCGTACAACCTTTCAATGGGGAGTAGAGTCGGTAGCTTTTAATTGGATCCGCGCCGGTTGTCGCGGCCAACCTCGCACCAACACCTCAAAAATGAACAGCTTCTATCAAACTGTTGCAACTAATTAAAATTTACAATTGCAACTTTTATTACTGAACGTCGATTCTACAATTGAAGATTGTTTTTCTATTGTTACAACTGTAGCGTCCCACGTACGTGAGAACTAAAATTAAACTGCAGCTGAAAACACGAACCGCCTTATGAATGGCTATAGTTATATTTGTTGCATTTTCGCTTAGTGAATTCCAGAACAGATTATTTTCTTCGGTTTTTCTATTTTATTTTGACCATACAGTAATAGGTTCACATTAATAAATGTATGGTAGAGATTATTAACGCATAACAGAAATAAAGTTTGGAAAGATCTTCCCTTAATCATTTTTCAAAGAAGTGAATTTCACAACAACATAAACTTGTCTGATTTCTTTCTTTAAATTAAGAAACGTGTGAACCTATTGGTCATTTAATAATTAGTTAATTTTTATATCATTAATCTCATTATCACTGCTATGTTTAAATCATATCAATCCGAAAATAGTTGGTATAAGTTAACTTTGTTAAAATATTTATGTAATATAAACATAAAAAATTCATGCCGAAATATGGGTGTAATATGTACACCTCTGCCTACCCCTTCGGAGATACAGACGTGAGGCTATAAATAAAAATAAATATAAATATGCTGTGCATTGTGAGGCTCTTACTTCCTTATAATAAAACATAAACGATTATTTATATTGATTGTAGTAGAAAATATCATCAACGTCGAATTTAAAGCAAAATTAAATCAAGCATAACGAAATAAGTAGCGGCTACCTAAAATTTAAAAAGCTGACGTAAATATGAACAGAAAACATCTTACTAGGCAGATATTAGCTATAAAATAATGCATACCTGCAAACTGGTGGTAATTCATTATGTTCTCGTGAAAGATGTGTGAAGACTACCAACGCGCACTTAGCCTGCATATTAAAATATCGCTTTTGTATGTTACTGCGGGGAAGAGATTTCTCTAACACGAGTTCGTGCTGGATATTGTATAGATTCCTTGAAAGACTCGGTAGGAATTAAGCTACTTAATGTAATAGGTGCATATATGTCTATTAAAATCTTCCTATCACGAGTCGAGTATATAGTCGCAATCAAACGAAACGGCTCGACCGAATTTATGATGATTTTGTGCATATTTGGTAGCATTATTGTAGCGCATAATTATTTCATACCTCTAGGAGATAATTTATTTTTTTATTTATAGTCTCACGCCTGTATCCCCGAAGGGGTAGGCAGAGGTGTAAATATTACACCCACATCTCGTCATGAATTTTAGGTCCCACGTAATAGTGGGCGAGACTATTGCCGTTTCCGGGCACATCACCAGACTCGGGGCTGCTACTGAGTATTCGAAAAAGCCAGTAACACTTTTGCCCGACACGGGAATCGAACCCGGGTCTTCCGATCAGCAGTCGCATACGCTATCCACTGGACCACGGAGGCAGTCTAGCAGATAAGGATGCCCGAAATGTCCTTTTCTATTATTTTGAGGTAATTTTGTTTTTCCTAATTTTTATTTGACCTCATAATTTAATATGGTAGAACAACGTTTACTAGCTCTGTTAGTCCTTCATATTTTATTTAAACTACGGAAAAACACGCACACAAAGACAAAGCAGTTGGTAATAAAAAAATCACTTAACCATTACTTCACGATGAAAAGATGACAGCAAAGATCGGGTTTGTATCAATACCAACTAACAGATAGCCACAAATATTTTTCTATCTGTATGATAAATAAGTCCCTCTGCAACTGACCGCAATCTTTGTAATAACTGAGGGTATGCCTATCGTTGGTAATGAATACAAATAAATCAGAGGGAACATCGCAAACTCGTCGAGTAAATTAATATAAAGTTGTGCAATCCTACGTGCATTAGTATTCAGAGTCTACGTTCATATAATACGGAAACGAAAGATTTTAATGAATGCCTGACATCGTGGTAATTATATAGAGCAGATGTTACGCTCTTACTTACGTTCATTACACTAATGAAAATTCTTTATGATTTATTTTATTAGATGAAAATCTTAATAACTTGGTGTTCTGAACTCTCAACATTCTAGAAATTTTATACAAAGCCACTGCTCCTATTTCAACTATAAATATCTTGGGATTGAGGTATCTTTAAATTGTTCGCTGGTCAAACCGATATGGACCCCAAGGGGTCGATATCGGTTCATATATCGTATCGTATCAGGTTCCTAGGGGTCGACATAAACGAAAACTGATTTTGGGGGTCGACGAGGTCTAAAAATCGACCCCTACTAAATTAACACAAGTTTTCACAAGAGTCTAGACCAGGGATTCCCAAAATGGCCACTTTGGGAAACCCTGGTTTAGATAATTGTATCATATTATTATTACGATTTGAGTACTACCGATGGCGCTTAGCGCTAATACTGTCTACGCCATATACCGTACTTAAAACCCACGCATATTCGTTAATTTAAACATAATATTGTAATGAACAACAGTCGTGATAACAGCTCTGTATAGTTGCTTGTTGATGTTCGTTCGGTTCTCAGAGCGGAGGAGTTCGCGGCAGCTGTTTCTTCAAGTACTTACGTCTACTTCTGCGGCCGACCGCTTCACGCTTTCCTTCATTATCTTCACCGCATCTTTTTAATCGTATCTGTGTGTGTCATTCAAAATATCATTTCAATTTTGGAATGTGGAGCAGCGAGTATTTGGAACGTTATTATTTCAGTTAATGAAGCATGTGTTTTCAGTATAATTAACTAGTAGGTGATTAATTTAAATAACAAGATTCTTATTTATTTATTAATACACATAGCTCTTATATAAATATTCTAACTAGGCACCTACGTTCAGTGAATATCAAAATATACTGTTTGAGGGTTACTAATCATGATTATAATATTTTTATTCTGTTCATAATTATAGGCTATTATTTTTATGTTTCCGAACTAAAATTATGTTTTGTTACATATTGTCTAAACTTCGTCCACGGCTCCGCCCATGGGGAACTAAGTATTAAATACACTTAGGGTAATAATTTCCAAAAATCCTCTTCTTATAGCAATGAACATGCATGCCAAATTTCAGGTTCTTGCGCTCAGTAGTTCCGGCTATGCGTTGTCTGTTAATCAGTAACGGAAGAATTTTATATTTATATATTAAAATTTATTTAAAAATTATTGTTGTTGGCGTGAGCTAATTTCTCTCTACTAGCACTGGTAGGTAATTGATTAAGATTTTTACTTAGTAACGACTGAACGCGTACTAAACATGGTAGATCCTTTACGATGCACACCTGCTACTGTAAATGCTTAAAAATAAGAATGTCATGAACTATGAGTAGGTGACAAAAATCACGACATAATAAATATTTTAATACTAATACTTAAAAGTATTACATAAGAAATATGTTGAGCAAGAATGAGCTGTGTTCATTCTATCTATAAAACTTCAAATAAAATATTTAAAGTTACTAAGTGTAAGTACCTACGCATTTCGTTCAAAAAAATAATCATTATGCAATCTAAAGCTCTGAATAGGTATTAAAGATAAAAAAAAATATTTTGACAAATCTTAATTTTACTTATTTCTTTTTGATTTCATCATACGTTTACTTTAAAATATAATGATTTTGAATGAAATTGAATACATGAATGTAAAATTTTGAATAATACGTTAATAACGGTTTATCGATTATATATCATCTTAAGTAAACAGACGAAAGTTATAAGTCCTGTCAATTTCCTAGTAAGCAATTCACTTTTATTATTGTAAGCATTTCATTAAGAAAATCCCGCAAGATAAACAGGCATGTTTGTTTTTTTCAAATCATCTCAATTCATCGCTATAAAAAATAAACTGAGACAATTCACTCTGCTTGACAAAGACTTGCACTGTCACAAAAACTATTCAGTTGCACAAAAACGGCCTCACTCGGGGTTTAGTCCTCGTAAATACAATACAATAACAAGGTGTAGTGTCGTGTTGTCAGTGAGGCTTCGAGACCGCACTCGGCCGCTACTCCGGCCTCATTAAATCTTGCTATTTGCTTAGGACCACAGCTCAAACACACCGTCACTCCACCAGGAATAACGGATTTTACGATTTAAAATATTTAGCTAGCAATTTTACCTTGGTGCGTTTATGACAACAAACATTACGGTTTGTATTTGGAAATGAAAATATATAAACGAAAGCGTAGCAGCTGATTTAATATTTACTAATATTATAAGAGTGTTTAATGACTACGAGCTGTGACGTATACTTGTGCAGAATGTAAGTCGCAGCCCGAGTTTGTTTTTACTTTCTGTTTGATAATTTCTTACGACTTGTTTCTAGATAGTTATATAACGCGTAGCTGTGCAAAGTCGGAAAGTGACGTTAGTACTCAAAGGATCAAAATCGATTGAACAATAAGTACATCCCCTGTACAATTATCTATGTAATTATCCACCGTTCACGTCACGGAAGATTTTATTCAAGTTAAAATTCGTACGAAGATAAGTAGTGCTGACCACGACTAAGACATTTCTACTACCCTTAAGTCACGTATACGAAGTTCTACTCCTGTACAAACTACAATGTAAACGGAAATACGCTATAACTAGGCAGCATACAAACTTGCTATCAAGTGCTCTGTATTCGTACAATGTAATACGGCTAATATAATCATAACAGTAGCACGACATGTCCTCGGTATAGGCAGGGACATGCCAACATTATGTTCGTTGGGAACACGCCGTTCCAAGCCAGATGTCACTTCACAATACCAATGCACGTTGACACAGTAAATTTTCATTGCAAATTCTGTCATCGTGCTCCATACACGGAGACTGGCTACACAAACAGTTGACTTACAGATGTCAAACTTAAACGAACCGAAAATGGACCCGACTCTCACGTACGACGGAATTTCGCAAAAATAATACGGATTACCAACATCGCGGTATTAAATTGAAACAGAATAATTCTGATTATCTAATAACATGCGTACATATTCACACGGACTGGTAAACTTTTCTTGTCGTACGTGAGCGAAAATTTTGTTAAAAAAGTTTAACACGAAATGGTTTTACATGTAATAATGGTATACAGGCTTGCCGTGAATGCGTATTCTCGTACGAGTAACGAACCACACACGTCTCTACATAAGACCGTTCATGCACAAGTGGAAATGTTAAATGAAGGTGGGCTTTATCTTACAAAGACACCGAACAGAAAGCCTACATCTATGTTCAAATATCACTGAATAATATCACGCAAATATTTTATAAGCGTTTAGACTTTTTGAAGTATTTTAAGACAGAAGCATATTTCTAGTTTTGTATAAGTGGTACACGTTACTAAGCCAAATAATTTAACAAAGTAGTCTAAGACTAACAGTACCAAACAGTGACTGGAGCATCGCTAAATTTCTACTTACAACAATCATCATCATCTCAGCTTAGAGACGTCCACTGCAGGACATAGGCCTCCTCAGAAGCTCTCCACACAGGCCGATTGCGAGCCGGTTCATCTTGCGGTAGGCCTACACCAGATGCGTCGTCCGCATTAACACCTTGAAATTATTTCTCGGTACAAAGTGCAACGCTTTAAAATTTTAATCAGCTCAACTTATAAAATAATTATGGTGTTTCAAAAAATTTTAATTAACCCGTCAGATTAGTGATACCAGTTAATTAAAAGTTAGGTTAGCAGATAATAACGAGTTACATATCACGTACGGCGGCGCCTGCACCGACACCCTCACATTCTGATCATGTATTCAATTACTGCCATACAATATCATCTTTCATTTGGTACACTCACGTGAGATGTATTAATAATTTTACTAGTTTATTGAAAATACCGGCTCACCGCGCCACATGTCATTCAATAGGTAATAACTTATTTCATATGAGATATTTTTTTTTTGAGATCGTGTTTTGTATGGCACGTAGATATTATTCTATGTTTCTTAATGTGATAAGTAAATGATTTGCATACAAATGTTCATACGCAAAAATATGTTTTACTAAAAACAAGTAGCTTGTAGGAACAGAAAGGTAGTTTAGGTTTCTAAGAGATGACCACAAGAGAAAGTAAGCGATTTTGTTTTAGACTGCACATAACGACGTCAATTAATTTTGCGTAATAGGCAATTGGTAAAATTAGTATTAGGGACATTATATTTTCGCATCATAAGTATTTTAAATAGTGTATTGCTATGTTTTCGATGTGGTGACGGCTTAAGAATACGGAATTTCATCACCCCATATCATCCCATGGGTGCCGTAAGAGCCGACAGAGAGAGCATATTATGCAGAAAACACCACTGTAAGAGAAGGAAAACTTGATACAAACCCTATACCAACCCGTTTGGCCAGCGTGGTACTAGTAGGCCAATTCCTCCTTTCAAAGGAGAGGCCTGTCCAGCAGTGGACTGTTAAAGGCTGATGATGATGATGTTTTCGATATTGTAGGTTTACTATTATGAAGTAAGGCTTGCCTAATTATATCTTTTAAATATTAAGATAAGTATAAAGAAAAGTATGTGTACAAGTCGCGAAAGTTTAAAAGTATTCTCTCAATAGTGTTATAACAAAGACTTGTGAATCGATCATGAATCATTGTTTTTTTTAACAAACTTCGGAAAAGTTTCTTTGCGATGGTTGTGTACAATTTAATGACGTAAAGTTTAATTCTAAAGAAGAAAATATTAGTCAATACAAATTTAATGTAGTTGTGAATTTCGGGTATTACGCCAAAATACGGCAGCAGTGGAAGCTAGATATGGCGTATTGATCGAGTCATTGATGCGACAACAATTTGCCGGTCCGCTCGGCTCGAGTGCCGCTATGCAAATGCCCGCGCTCCATTTTACGCTCGGGCCGGCGGCGGCTGCGGCGGCGTAGGGCGCCAGCGGGGGTGCTGCGCGCCGGGGAGGGGGGATTGCATGCCGGATGTTCCGCTGTCGTCGCAGGAAATTGAGAGCGTTGCATAAATCCTGATCCTACAAACCAAATTTGATTCGACCTAATCCGGATATTGATACGAAACAAACACTGCTGACGGCTGATTTAATGATTCCACTGAATATACTTAACCTCACTTCTCAATAATACATTCACGACATCTCACATCAACCACTCGGTAATTGAGTTTCTTTAGATAAATATGTTTTGGGACATTCCTGTGGAGTCCTTGCAAAGTAACAAAGAATGCCAGCAGAGTGAAATATTGTCGAGAAAATTGAATACGTGCAAGTATTCACAGAGTTTTCGATCTTCTCGGTTGGTAACACCGATCGTTAGATTATGCCAATAAACATGATTATTCAGTAAGAAACTACACATGCGCATGTATATTTATTAGTATATCTGCCAACTTGTTTAGCCACTATTTATTAAAACTTTAGCAATATCAAAATACTTACAATGTACCTCATACTTATAGCAAAAGATGAAAACTATTTTTTATTCCTAGAAGTATAGATCGTATACATAGGTACTTATAAGGCTTCTCCCTGGTAGCATCATCTTGTGAGTCCACAGTCGAGCCATAGGACGTCTGTGAGGACCGATTTCTAAGAAATCTGAAATCTCACTGAAAATTCTAAGACACAGAAAGGATCTTTGACCCTTTTCAGCGCTTTCATCAAAGCATACCTACCTATGTATAATTCTTCTACGCTAACGCAATGATTTTTGACGGCCGGGCCGGTTGGCGTAGCGGGAGTGTAAGCGACTGCTACGTCGAACGTCGCGGGTTCGATTCCCCGCCAAGTCAAACATTTGTGTACATGAACATGGATGCTTGTCTTGGTCTGGGTGTTTCCATGTATAATATGTATCTATTTACAAAAAAAAGTATATATGTATGTTTATCCATTATTTAGTACCCATAGTACAAGCTCTGCTTAGTTTGGGACAAGATGGTGTTGTGTGAATGTGGTAGAATAATATTAGTATATTATAATGAAAATACTTGTTTATAAATCTTGAGTAATTTATTTCTTAACAACTACAGTTATTATGTGCCATTTTAAAGACTTTAACATTAGCTACGTACTTATGTTATGCCCACAGTCCTAAAATCTTAAAATTTGACAAGAAACAAGATCCTACAATGAAGGAAATATTTATAAAAATCATTCATTTTATATCACAAAAACATAGGGTACCAATTTTTGTTTTTAGTAGGTGTTTCAGATTTACCAGTTTTTTTACACTGCGAACCGGTTATACATCGCACAAATATACACATTTTAAAACCATGATAATAATTATCTAAAGTCAAAGGAACTTAATGTCAATTTTCCTGTTTATGAAACTGGCGGATAACTTTGAATAAAGTATGTAAGTTCATAACTAGAATAGAGTGCATAGACGAAAAAAAGTATAATTAACCAAATTAAGTTAACTTCATTGACATAATAACCATTAACTTACATCTTTTTACCGATCTTCAGTGTTTTTATGTTTTGTAAGCTAAATAAATAATTCAGCAATGTGGTAATTTTAGACACAGGCTGACGTTGTTGTTATTGACTCAGTCAGTTTACTTAGTCTAAGACATAAGCATGGATACGGATTATGGCAAAGCGGACTCTAAGTATTTCACGAAATTAAGAAAACCTGCCCACGTTTCGTCCAGTGTGGAGACTACAAACAAGTACTGCACTTGCTTAAAAAAAGATCTATCAAACACACCGGTACTGGCTTTTTTGATGAATGTCATACCTATAATAAAAAAGTTTATACCTGAAACCAGAACCCAAATTAAGATCTGCAATGGCAATATAATTAACCTCTAAGTATTTGTCTAGAAAAGTTACCAATGACAAAACCTGCTTTACAAACAATAATTAATCTTGAATCTGTTTGTAAAAATACATCAACCAGTCATCTGTGAAATTTCCCAAATGAAACAAACATTTTTGTACTATTTGCGGAGAGGAGCTGGATTTGATAAGAAATTCCAATATTAAAATTGCTCGTCGGCTCTTCCCACCTGTTCTCTGTGATTAAAGTGCGTCTCTCCCAAACAGTCGGCGCGGAGCCGACGCCAAATGCAAATGTTAGTCTAACGAAACCTTTTGAGGTAAACCAGGAAAAATTGACACATCAACACGTCTAGTTTGTATGTCTTTCGTGTGTTTTATAAATACAAGTCACATCAAAAGGAACAAATGCGCAAACAAACCTACTTCAAATTCGCTCGAGACACTAATTTAAGGCACTCAGTTAAGCACTCGTCGCCGCGTACATCGTATAGGACATCAACACACACACTGTAATGTCTAACAGGTCCAAGTGATTTTATCGACACTGAATAGAGCTAGGTACGGAGGGTACATTAAATTCAATAACACGAGTTAGGGAGTTCGACGCTCGCTCCGACCGTCCTCAAAATAAGTAAAGAAGGAAAGTTACGAAAAACTCTGCTCAACTTGTACCACGTTGTATGTATAAAATGTTGCACGAAAACTAAAATAATACGCTTTTTATCACTCGCGTATGATGCCCGACAATTTTGTTGATATTCCTTATTAAAATGTACTTTATGAAATTATTGTTGAAAATATCAAAATCAGTTAAGTGGGATGGGGTCTATACATTCATAATAGTTGTTCATTTAAATATAACGTTAATAAAAAAATCCTAAATAAATATTACAAGTTTGCAGAGAAATTTTGTGAATTCCGGATAAAACGTCTCTCCTTTCATGAAATTACGTCTGTGCTGTGCTCATGTGAATCGACAATGAAGAATGTGTTGCCATATAAGCTTTCGGCACATGCAACACATTGTTATTCGTTACAAACTCGGATAGTTCACTTGTTAGTACATTCTCATCTCTGAGAGTGAACAGGCGAGCGCGGCGCGACGGCGCTGTGTGCCTACCGCCGAACTTGCAAGTGTCCCGCAGTTTGTTCTCCGATTCTCACTCGCAAACATGCTTACATCTACTTTCCAAGTACCCAAAACTTCGCATGCACTCATGTAGTCATGTCACCGCCTAAGCAAACATTTCTAATACATATAAAAGCTATTAAATACTAACTTAAAATGACGACAGAAGTTTCTTGGCTGTTCTCTAGAGCTAGCAACTTTATCTTAATTAAAGCCCCTCGTTTTGATAAATCTACCTACCTCTCTATAAAATTATACGAACTAAATTTAGAACGTATTGGGATATTGCCCGTTCGAATTACCATCCGATCGCTATCAAACTGGGACATAATACAATACGAAGGTCGTTATAAGCTTAGAATAACATGCGCTGTTTAACCCTTCTTGGAATTATAAATTCCTACAGCAGGGCCTTGAAAAGTAGGCTTTATTTTCTGGGATCAATTTTTGAAGAAAAGTTTTGGTTTAGTGGTGTCTTTTGTAGCGATTTATATCACGTAAAATGTACAAGGCTATAAGGCTCGAGGGCTCGAAGGGCTCAGAGGGCGGGTGGCCGCGAGCGGGCGGCAAGTGCACCACACTGACGCGCCTCTCATCAAGCCATCATTATGGACGCGCCATGTTTTTAAAATGGCTTTGGATTGCGCATAGCCGTGATCCAAATTAATCCCCTACTACAATGTTGCTACGTTAAATTGAGATAATCTGTTTCGAGGGAAATGTGCTACGGTATTATGAAAAAAACTTTACAAGGTTTCTATATTAATTATTCCCCGCTCAACCTTAACGGAACACCGTGACTGCCGTCGTGATTTTGCATATAATTTTCTACTCAATGAACGCTACGGCGTGTACTATGCTACAGGATGAATTATGAAAAAATATTTAACGTTTCCCGGCGGACGGAGAAGAGGAAAAGTAGCTTTTATCTAATAAAAGGACTACAAGGTGTAGTCTTGAATTTATATTAAATAGCTTTCGGCTTTTTTGAGATAGTTGGAAAGTAAGTATAAGTGTTATACAATATGCACTTGCATTGTGTGAAAATGTCCAGAGATGAGAGGTATTGATTAAAATTTGGTAAGTTTATGTTTAATTGAGTTGTTAAGGTAGTGCACGTGGGTGGTTTCGTCTGCGAGTGGTTCGTAGTGAGCGGCAATAACCGGCACAATGCGGTACAACTAACGACGAGGAGCGGCTGCTTCTACCCAGGCCTCCCCCTCCCCCTCAGCCGGGTACTCCCCGCACTCGCCCACCACGGGGAGGGTAATAAAACCACGCATTCCACTTGCAAGTCACGGACTAGATTACCGCGGGACACCCGTTCCGATGTGCCGATCGCCGAACTGCTTGTGATCACCAACGGCACAGCGGCGTAATAATATTGACGAACTATAAATAACCAATTTAGTCTGACAACTGACATACCGAGATTTAGGATCTCCTTCATGTCTATGAAGGTGTGCCTAGATGTAGTTAAAAGTTATAATGTAACAACGTTCGTCTTGAACTCCTTATTCGTTTGCGTGTGTGTAAATTATAAATACTGTTTGTACTATTTTTTTTTTAACTTGCTAATATTATACACAAGAATATGCTATGCCAAAACATGTCGTTGTTTATCAAGTACTCTATTAAATAGCACGCGTGGAAAACTTTTGATTAGAAAAAACGAATGCTTATGAAAAGTTAGAAGACTGTTGTAAAATATAATTATTGCAGATTATGTCAACGAGAATGTACTTTGGTAATTGGCCTAATGCTTATGAAAATGCTATAAGAGTAAATGTAAATATGCTAATGAAGTTCGCTTCACCACTGTTGGTAGTCCATAAACTGATCGTCTAATTTAAGATGTATTTTGTGCCAATTATTTAATCTAATGTTAATAAAAATACATACATTATGCTTAACTCGAGAAATAATAAAAACAGTTATTTACGCTTTCATTTTTGGACGCAGAGCTTGTTTAATAAATAACTACATTGTCATTGAAATTTAAAAACAATATTTTACACCATTCAACTCCCTTATACTAAAACTATACTAACACTGAAATCAGTAGAAATACCTGTACCCTATAATCGGCTCACGTATCGCAATCAAAACCAGTCACGGCAAACGTTTAACATGTGACCATTGTAACATTGTCTGTCGGAGTAAATTAAGAACGGACAAAGAAAAGCATGTCCTATCAATAAGTGGCAGTGGAGCTGGCAAATTGAATTGAATAAAACACACAAGTCCGCTAACGAGCCGGTGTTTACCCAAGTGGACACTAATTGGCTTAGCCAGCGGTCGCCACCGCGTACCGCACGTCACTTAAGAAACTTGAGCACAGTCCACTAACGGATGAGGCATTTCGTTTGTATCGACGGCATTATTCGACAGCAAACACGTTTTTTTATCTATCTGTTTGTCGTGAGCTACACAAACACATGTTATTTTGGTAAAAAATCGCAAATTGAACATATTACACATATACACTATTTTTGTTACGGATCTCAATCGAGTAGGTAAATAGTTAGTCATCCTATCAGTGCCGTAACTAGCACACTAGCCCCTTATGCGCCCGGTACGAACTTCAATATCAGCGCCCTTGAAAAATGTTTTATGCGGTAGTTAGGCCAGGTTTGCGCCCCGTCCGGGTGCTGCACCCTGTGCGTGGGTACCGGTAGCACAGCCGTAGTTCTAGAACTGCATCCCGTGACTAGTGTAAAGAACTCGAAACATCACGGCAAATAAAAACAAATTATACACTCACGCCTGTATTCCCGTAGGGGTAGTCAGAGGTGTAATATAACACCCATTTTCGCCATGAATTTTTAGGTCCCACGTAATAGGGGCCGAGCCTATTGCAGGGCATAATACCAAACTCCGTGCTGTTACTGAGAAATCAGAAAAAAATTATTACTCCATCCATCACAAAGATATTTAAAACTATTGTGTCACAGCATATCAGAAATTAAGTATAGTAATGACCGACTAAACCATTATTATATATTTGAGTTTCTCTATAGGTAGATTAGAGGCTAACGTGACGTAAGGAATTTCATAACCCTTATAAGGGAAAATGCAAACTCGGTATGCATTTACCCCTTAAAAGGCGTGAGTCCAACGTAAACGGAATGTAATGTGGGTTTTGTTCACACGACCCACCCATATTTTCCTATTTTTTCGTGAGGTTACACCCACTTTAGCCTCGGTTGTTGCCCATTTAAGGATTTCAGCAAAATATTCATTTTGTTGTCCGCAAAAATTAGTTTGAGCAAGTCAACAATTACTTGTTAACTTGTAAAGCCTACTTAGCTATGAAAATTTTCCAGAACTTCATAATATATGCCTTATTAAGATAGTTCATAACCAAAAACTAAGATTTAGTTGGTATGGTGCATACGGATTCCTGAGTAGTCAAGATGTGAAAATAAACCCCATTAATGTTTTTGAGGAATCTTTTTAACAATATGCTACACACTATGCTCTCCATGACAACAGAAACAGGAAATATTTTCCTTATAGTGGATATACATCTTTGTAGCGGTCAAACTGTATAACCAATATCCATGCCACATTTTAGCTTTATCATGCCTGATTGTCTAGAAGCTAAACAGCGGACAATAGGGTTTTTGTTCAGTGTACCTACTACGTAATTGTAAACCTGTATCAAGGATTCCATACAAAATTGTATATCTAATTATCACTCATACATAGATTTATGCGAATTTTCTATATAAATAAAAATGAATCACCAAAATGTTTGTACGCGCATAACTTCCAAACGACTGCACCAAATTGGATAAATCTCTGTTCTATGTGTTCGTTATTGTCAGGAGAAGGTTTGTATGAAAAAAAAAATCAAAAATAATTGCAAATATTTAAAAATCAGATATGGCGGTACGAAGTTCGCCGGGTCAGCTAGTTTCTTATAAAACTCTGCCTCTAGCAAAATTTCGTAATTTTATGACATCGAAAAGAACTTCATTTTATTTGACCACATGCATTAATTATTATTGAGTTGAGTCTAATAATTTCATATTAATTTCCACCTGATATGTTTATGCGTTCTTGAGAAAATGTCGATTACACGGACAAAAATTGTCTTCTGAGACATAGTATCGTAAAAACAAAAAAAAACCTCTACAGATAAAAGATTTTTAATAAGACAACATAGATATGAATATATTATATAGCCGAGTGTGCAAACCACGCTTAGATAAACCTGGGCTCATCGATAGATACATGCACTAAATACCTGGGATTTACTTAACATATTTTTACAAATTGGATCAGGTTCAGTGTGTAATTTTGCTCTTAATATAGTTTATCAACTCCATAGAAAGCCGGTAAGCAGTGAACCAAGTGCGAGTAGTTTATTTTTGATTACCTATATTTTCACGAAACAGACCTCAAGTGGCCAAATAATACCATAAAATAGCTATTCGTCCGTTTAATATAAAGTGAAAACACAAATTACTACTCTGATACCGTCTGCTGTTTACTTATACCACATCTAACTTTATTCCTAGTTTAGTTAATTTGATTCGGCACTGTTCGTGCAGGGTGGCTCCTGAATGAAGATGCAATCAGTGTAAATACGAGCATAGGCCTCAGAACGCCTTCTTGACCTTCGATGTTCTCACAACTCGAACAATCCACCAAAACAAAGCCCCAACAAAAGAAAAATAAACTGTCTTTAAAACAAATGCTTCAAAGAAGAAACAATATACTTGCGAGTAGATTTTTAATTTGGTTGATACAAGAAGCTCGCCCGCAAGCCAAATGTAATATAATGTTTATTTTGTTATTCTATAAAGAAACAAACGGTGAATTCGTTTAAACCGCGGCTGAAATTAATTCTTGGTATCACAATGTTCTCGTCGTCAGCAGACTTAAAAGTGCAAACAGATAAGTATTTGTGTAGGCAAATCTTAAAATTAATTTTATAACATTTACAGTGTACAAATTAGACCTATTTAATTTTTAATAATGATTTGAACTTGGTGACTTGCTGATACTGGGTCGTCATTGACAATATGTATTGTATCTGTGAAATAAGCAAAATATTTAACATTTATCATTTTATTTTCGTCATAGAAATTAAATGATCAATGGCTTACCTTGGCGCCCTCTCAATATTACCGGGAAATTGTTTTATTTGTGAATAGAAGAATTAGGTATTTTAGAACTGGTAATTATTACACATAAGCTTGCTAAGGATTCGCATGTTTCACATGGCCCAAAAAATGAGATTGCACATGAATATAAAAGCAGCGGGAAAGATACTTTTCATATCTGATTGAGATTTCATGCAGTTAACGCAATGACGATGTATAGAAGAATACAAAATAAAATACAAATCAGCTGATGACCATATTCTATCGTTGTGATCTATCAAACCTATCAAACATAAAACTAACCAGAGACTCGATTCAGAACGGTCAAGTATCTAACTAATTAAAAAGCGATACGACAATTAGTAATCGTTTATATTAATAATTATTTATAGGATTTGAACTGACTTCAAGTTTTGCGTGATGCATCATTTGCGGAGATATTTCTGCAAGAAAATAAACTGTTTGCTATATAATCAAATCGAACGTCAACTAAGATATCTAATGGTTCTAAATAAGGCCCCAGATTTTTCAGAATAATAGATTTTTCACAGAGCGACTACCTGCGTCTAAGCTAATTGCAACCTGAAAGGATAACTAGAGGATTTTGTACAGTTCAGTCCAATCTCAAGATGTTTCTGAACACTCATAGGTGATGACTTTTATATTTTTATGCAAATGTCTAATTGTTTTGCATAACGTCGGATATTATGAGTACGTATTTGGTACCAACGGTCTTGGTTTATCTAAATAATGATCTTTGTGTCCGTTATGATTATGATTTTTTGTAAAATCCTCCGCGATTGAGAATGAATTCTTAATGCGGGCTTGCGATATTGCATTTGTTGCTAACAATACAATGCTTCTAATATATAAATTAAAAATACAGCTGTATTAGATGAACAAGAAGGAATTTTGTTGAATCACATAGACGTTGTTAAAAGATGAAAGCGATACATAGAAAGTTTATATGAAGGACAAGGATTAGGTAATATGGATATAGAGAACGAATCACAGATTGAAAATGATAACTTAGGTCCGCCGATTATAAGAGAAGAGTTTGATGCAGCCTTACTAGGTATCCATAACGGCAAAGCGACAGGGATAGATGAGGTTAACATCGAATTAATTAAGTATGCACGCTGTCCTCCACTACTGGATGAAATATTCTTACTAACACAGTCCATGTATCTAACCGGCAAAGTACCCAAAGACTTTCAAATCAGTAAAATAGTCATGTTACCGAAAAAATTAAATACACTAAAATGTGAAGAGTACAGAACGCTTTCTCTTATATCGCATACATCAAAGATTTTACTTAAACTATTACAGCTGAGATTAAGGAAAAAATCAGAGTATTGTATAGGTGAAGATCAGTATGGGTTTAGGCCAGGCAAAGGAACCAGGGAGGCAATATTAGGCTCGCCACCTATTACGTGGGATCAAAACACTGGCGAAAAGTGGGCGTTTAATATGCCTCTGCCTACCCCTTCGGGGAAACAGGCGTGAGTCTATGTATGTATGTAGTTCTAAAACCAAAACAATTATCATATCTAAAGTTCCTTCTATTAATATTGAACCCATAAAATTAAATAACACTCAAATAGAAAATGTAAATAAGTTCAAATACCTGGGCACTTTAATAACCAGTAACTCCAGATGCACTCCAGATGTAGTGGTAAGAATAGGAATGGCGAAAGGAGCATTTAACTCCAAAAAACAGCTACCTACGACCAAAAATATTTCAACTAAGACCAAGAAACGATTCATTAAATCCTATATCTGGAGTATACTCCAACAATACAATGCTTCTAATATATAAATTAAAAATACAGCTGTATTAGATGAATGTCCATGTCTTTGATCCATACAGTGCTATAGCACTGTATGGATCAGAGACATGGACATTGACACAAAGGGACAGAGAGAGATTGGAAGCGTTTGAAATGTGGTGTTGGCGTAGGATGGAAAGAATAAGTTGGACTGAAAGAAAGACAAATGAGGAAGTTCTAAATATGGTAAAGAAAAAGAAACATATTTTAAAAACAATTGAGAACAGAAGAGGGAAAATGTTGGGCCACTTGATACGACATGACACTTTTATAAAGAACATCTTGGAAGGAAAAATAGAAGGCAGAAGGGGTAGAGGAAGGCCAAGAAGGACGTTCATAGATCAAGTGAAAGAAAAGGTAAAAGTCACGTCGTATCAAGAAGTCAAAGCACTGGCTGAAGATAGGATATCACGGAAGGAACTCCACCGACAAGAGCTTGGCTCTTAAATTGAAGAGAATATATAGCGATACAAAACATTTTAATTAATTTCAACTGCAATATTTTTATACTAATTGGACAGTAGTCATCGTCAATTTGATACAGTATAATCAAACTAGCAAAGCTATATTTTAATTAAAACGATGAACTAAGGTACATACTGGCATCCTTACGTTGTAGGTACCTACTAAACAAAATGGTTTTCGTTTTTAGGTTAAGCATTTCGTTTTTAACATTAGTTTTCATTCATTTATTCATAGGTTATTTTTTAATTATTCATATTCAATACGGCCATTTTTGGGATAATATACAATATTGATGAAAAGTACGATATCTAGCATATCATCAGACTGTATGTGTACATGAATATTCTGAGTGCAAAAGTAATTTTAAAGGCTATCACAGGAGCTCCCTTGCAGGCCGGGACAGGCGGCGCATCGCAGTCACCCACTGACATCAGTGGCTTGTATCTTGTGCCGAATTTGCATATAAATTGTATCTTCTGGTCACACCGAGCAAGATGACACGCGTCTATGAGGTGTCCGTCCGCTACAATGAACACATGTACCTACACAACGTAATTGCATATTTATACCGACTAATCAACTCACCACTAATAGCCATATAGGTGTATATTGTTATGCTTCATATGTATGAGGATGGCTGGAATAGATGGATAGACGATTGAAGAACTAGGGTGCTGTACATTATAGCACCAATTAGAACTTTTCTGTGCCCTGCAGTAGTTTGTTTAATTAGCCAAGGATATTTTAGCAACATTTTTTATAAGTAATTTAATACTATACTTTTTATTATGAATTTTATATTATGAAGTAACTCAGCATTGAGTATGGGGAAATCTAGTGCTAAAAGTAGGTAGAACTTAGCGCTGCATGAGTAGACGCGCGAGCCACATGAACACATTAATATAAATGTATCACCACTTCATAGCGGTCGCAACCCAATTTGAATTATTATTATTTTACCACAGCAGCTCAAACAAGCCGTTTTTGCTGCGAGATAACAGTGAACAAAACGCGATTTTCATTCGAGCGTGAGTAAAAGTAGCTTTTTAATTTTTCAATCTTCAGTGTCACGAATTGGCATTGTTCAGCCATAAATTTGAAACATTCGAATTTGACTGTGCTCTGTCTCTTTCACATGCATATAAAAAGTGAGTGAAAAAACCAAACCCAAAGAAAGCACCTTCGGAAAAGCAAATAAAAAAAAATATTTGTAATAAAGAAATTACTTTTTTTATATGTTATTGTATAAATGTTTAATTATGGACTTTAATAAAAATAAGTCTAATTAATAATATAAAAATAGTATTTAACCAATACATTTTTATTTGGAATTACAACAATGATACATTTGAAAAATAAACATCAGGGACGCGGTATTAAAACGCGATTAAAAAAAGTAGCGGGAATTATAATGTCGCTGACGCTGATACAGTATAGCGTAACATGTTAAATTATATTAATATATAAAATAATCTAAAAAGATAAGTGAAACTAGCGATGATGACTGTACTTTAACACCAGAAGAGTTAAATCAACAAGTAGTGATTAATGCAGAATTCAATCTATTCCTGTTAATTTCTATGTACATACATACATACATAAACTCACGCCTTTTTCCCGTCGGGGTAGGCAGAGACAACGGAACGCCACTTGCATCTATCCTTACAAACCTCACGCGCTTCCTCTACATTCATTACTCTGTTCATACATGCTCGCCGGTTCCGGATGCTTAGGACCTTCCCGTTTTTCAGAACGTCACCAATTTGGTCGACGAATGTCCTACGAGGTCGGCCGCGACCGGCTTGCCCATACACGTTAGCCTCATATATTTGGTGCGTCATTCTTTCTTCACTCATTCGCTCCACGTGCCCAAACCATTTCAGCATTCCTTTCTCAATCCTTGTCACGACATCTTCTTTCAGGCCACGTCGCTCTCGTATTACTGCATTCGGAATTCTATCAATCAGTCTTACCCCACACATACTACGCAGTGACCGTTAATTTCTATGTCTCCTAAGTAATATGTGTTCTCACTGCTGTGGTGAAAAGTTATGTGTGCTACACGAGAGCAAAGCTTTTTGTATCTCGTGCTGTTGAGTCCCTCACTACGCTCAGGATTCTAACTTTAATTCACTCGCTACGCTCGTGAATCAATCATAGAATCCTTCGCTTGCTCGGGACTCAAAATCAGCACTCGAAACAAAAAAACAACTTTGCTCTCTTGTTGCACAAATAACTATTGTACCACGATATTATAAAATACAACAATACTACTTCCAACTATTTAAATTCAAAAGATACACATTTGATACGTATTCGTCTGCTGATATAATAAAGGGAGATGGCCATATATAAGGAGAGTTGTAATTCGAGACTCGAAGGAAGAAACATTATCAAGTTTTGTATGCAACTGAGCCTCAGTGACGGTAATTGTCTCGCCCAGTATATGCAAAATCAAAACGTAGCTGGAGAAATTTGGATGAGGACGACTCTGTACATTACATTCACAGATGCAATATTTTATACTATCCGCTACATGATTACCTTAGATAAATCTACCGATTTTTTAAATATTCCTCGGCTTCATTTACAATACGATAATTAACTAAGAAAGCGTAAAATAAACGAAGCCATCACCGTCCGAACGTACCTTACAAATTTAATGACCAAAATAAATCTGTGTAGATGGTTACTAAGCAAAATTAAAGGCTATATTAGTCTTCATCAGCGGCGCTTCCGAAACGATGCGGGGCAATAAAACGATGAAAAGAAACTAATTTTTCAGCAAATCATCTCCGGACCCCATGAAGTCATCAATATTCATTTTGCGGCGCGCCTCCGAAACAAACACCTTTCCGAAGGAGCACAACGCGCTTCCTTTGAACGAACTATGCCGGAGGCGCACCGGCGAACCGGCGAGCTGCCGGCCGGCGAACACGCGCCGCGCCGAGGGGCGATAACTCAATTTATTTAGATAATTGCCTTGTTTCACTAACATTCTCTACTATAATTTATTTCACTGAACCGATAGTTTTCAATAACAATACTATTAATATGCAAATAGGCTTTATTTTTTAAATTTGATAACTTTCATGATAAATTGCCCGAAATGGTAATTTGTGTTTTATGGTAATTAGTATCTAAACTAATTGCAGGTGTCATATCGACGAGTCAATTGCATTTGGAAACTAAAGCTAATTAAAGAGCTGTATGTACAAACTACTGATCGCAGAAATGAAAATAATTTCTGGGAAAAGCAGTAACACTTTTATCCATCTCGAAATTGGTATCGCATAAAAATGATACAAGCATAACTATATATTGATAATTAAAAAACATGCGTATGTGAAATACATTACCACACCGTTATTCCCATCTCAGCCATAACATAGCCAAATGACTGCATCCACAACTTGATGTTCATACAATAAACATTTAATGATTCATAAAACGATTAGCTGCGCAACAAAGTACGTAGCGATTGTTTGTTTGTCCATCTCTACCGCTGATTATCAAATCACTACGCCGTTATAGCCAGGCTATTAATATTCTGAATAGGGAACGGAATAATTTGGGGTAAGTCCAGCGTTCGGTTTCGCCTGTATTACTCTATCAGACTGCGTAGCGAACCTATCTGTACTGGGATATATTCGGCTATAGATAGTCGTAGCAATGGCGTAGCATTTCGTAGCACTGTGGAATATGATTTCGTATGCATATTTTTTTCGATTCAAGTAATAAAGGGTGAAAGAGTTCAAATGAAGATGTTACTTTGGCTGCAGGGGTGATGCTGCTTTTTAAGTAGAAATTTTACTATAACCAATCAACCGAATATTTTCGTTTCGGCCCTTCATAATATTTGCAAGTGCAACAAATAACCGCCACACCTATATTGTTAGTAGATTAAAGTGTCGTATGTATAAAAGGTTTCTTTAACTGAGTACAGTAACAGAATGCAGCAGACGGGCTATTTGGTAGCGCCCGTGCACGTACGCAACCGCAGCGTCGCCACGTCGGGCCGTCATTACTGCGGCTCAGCGCCAAATTGCGATATCCGCTCCCTTTGCCGACTGACCGCCTCGCATTCGACTCGCCACCCGATGCATGTACCGCGCAGGTAGTTACAATCAATTTTCTCATTTGAAATTAGAACAACTTCTTTTTTATTTGAGACAATACACTATTAGGTACAGTTAGTACCTTTTTAGATATGAGGATCATCTTAAAAGCTGAATTATAATCATTTCATTGTCCTACAGAGTTGAAACTTTGCATGTTGGTTCAGTTCCGATGATAATGTTTTTTTATGATACGCACGGCTTCGTACGTTTTTCAGTATAGGTTAGGACCAAAGCTGAGAACTCCTCAACGGTTAATGGTACTTTATTTTTGCATACGTCTTCATCGTCTTAGCTTTCCACGCTTGCATCTTACACTTACGCCTTGGAAACCGGAGTCCACTTATTAGTCTAACCAGATATAACACACAGACATGTCATCTTTTCCATAGAACGACTGCCGTCTGCGCTCGGCAACCCAATATTTTAGCAATATTCCATGGTTTACAGCAGTATCAGTTTATTTGGGGAGTACCTACAGCTGACTGCCCGCAAACCGACCGCCGCCGCCGCCACCGCCACCACCGCCGCTGCCGCGCCGGCTGGATGTGCTCTCCGAGTCAAGAGACGAACGATAATTAACCATTTTTAATTGCCACTGTGACAAGCAGTAATAAATTCATTGAATTCGTTTGAAGCTAGTGTTGTTATTTGACGATCGTACAACATGGATTTCTAATCCCCAATCAAGCAAAATTGCTAAATAATTAATAGAAATTATGTGAGTATGCATATAGGTCCCAATATCCGAAACATAACTGGCAAAAAGTGGGTGTATAATACACCTCTGCCTACCCCTTCGGCGATAAAAGGCGTGAAGTTATGTTATGTATGTTATGCATATAGGTTAGACGATCCCTGATAAACCATACAAATAACAAATAGTATTTCAGTAAGCCATTCTCTTATATTATTTACAGACGCTTGTGAAATACAATGAAGATGGCAATAGAATCTGCAACTTTACCTCACTTAAATGAAAATAAAAGCATTCAACGCCTCATAGAATCAACTTCAGTAGCAAACACTGAAGAGTTGGAGGTTTACACAGTGAGTGCAGCTAAGTTAGTAGGCCGCCCGTAGCGTCCTGTCGCGACTCGCGCCCCGCTCTCACTGTCCACAGTAACAAGCCACTCCTGTTTATTTTGCCGCAATGAATTTCTTTGCAATATTTTCTTCATTTTATAATTTTGAATACATTTGAGCACAATTCTGCGTGGCGGTTGTGCGCCCCCGGCAATCTCCAAATTGCCTGTTTATGTACAGATGTTCCGACCCTCGGTTTTTCCGTCTTTTGAATGTCGTTTTGCTGTTAAATAACCTGCTCTTCTATTGTAATTGGGGTTTGTAAGTTCACTTTCTACTTACGACAGTATTGTCGGCATACTGCTCTGTGCGATTAAGAGTGAACCCATCGCAGAATTTAATTTGTTATGTTTACATTTGCAGCACACAAACATTTTAATTACTATGCCAGGTACATGTGCACTTCATTGTACTGTTATTGTTGAATGAAGATTCTCTATTGTTAGCAAACAGCTTTGTCTTAAAATTACATTAGCAATATTAATTTCGCAACGAAAAGCACCACCGCAATACTACCTAATGAAAACCTTTAATATAAACATTTTGTTTATGAATTCATTACTTCTGTTTTTACATCTGTAAGTCAAAGAGAAATATTAAAACTGAGTGGAAAAATACGATTACCAAATCTACTTCTTACGAAAACGAGTCGTTTTAAATTTAATTTCAGCTCGGTCACTAAAGATCACAATTACACGTTTTACAAGATTCCGACTCATTTATTTTTCCGCGAACAAATTATTTCTCGTGAAGCAAATTAATTCCTTAGCATTATACTTCTTTCAAGATCTGAATAAATTTGAACGAGATTTTATAAAAAATACAGACCGAGGGCCTGCGGCTACCGCCAAATTACGTCTTTATTTACAAGTAGGTACCTAAATATTTTTCTCACTGGAAAATATAAATAGAATTTTGTGACTTTCAAATGATAGCCGCATCATAAAAGCGTATTGCTCAAGTTATAGACACATGTTACTGGCGATCAGCATATGTATTACAAGAAGTGTTTTAATAATAACGTTACTATCAATGTTGTTTCTTTGCGTGCATATATAATAGAGCGCTATGAACCGCAAACATTCAAAGGTATAATAGACCACCTATAACATATAAATAAAAATAATATCAGAAGGCACTAGCCAGACATCCATGTAACATTTGGTTATAAAATACTAGAATTATTATCCGTTCCCTGACTACAGGTTAAATATATATCGCAAAGTAAATAAGTACAGTTAAAATGAGGAGATTGAATAAAACATGACGGAATAGTATCTAAAAGAGTAATTACTAATTAACTCTCGTGAAAGCTGCTATGTAGATGTATGTATTATGTAGGATAGTGTATATATAAGTACCTTATTGGATTCATCTTTATTTGCTTTTGTGGCTTAATTTGCCTTATTTTTACAAGGTGACTGTTTTTATTATATGTCAGAAGTTCGTTGTGTAACCCTTGAAATCATTATCATCAGTCTTGTTATATTCTTAATTATCGATCGCTTAATAATGCGCCCGATAGATGGCAATAGGCTGGCCCTCTATTACATTGGGACCTAAACATAACTAGCAAAACGTGGGTGTGTAATACACCTCTACCTACCCCTTTGGGGATAATAGGCGTGAAGTTATGTTATGTTATAATCTATCCCACTGCTAGACACAGGCCTCTTCTTATTATGAGAAGGGCTGGGATGCTTGCCAACTGCGAGTTGGCAAAAAATACATGGTTCTCGAGTACATTATGGAGAACTGTCGACATGCATGTTTCCCCGCGATGTCTTCCTTCGTTTAGCAAGCGATAATTAAGAATTCAATACGCACTTTAATTTAAAATTCTGTGGAGTTTTATAGGTATAACCTAAAACAGTCTGAAAGTCCCTCCACTAGGCTATAGCTTGAAACAAAGATTCATAATGATGTACAATCGATAAGCCGGGTGTTGCTGTTATAAGCGATCATGTGTCTCATTTTTCATCAATAATTAAACATTCCACAGAAGTGCACAACAACATTTACTACTTCAATTCCTCTCTTACTAATTATATGTACGTGAGGACCGTGCACTGTGGCGCGTATTGGGAGAGGCCTATGTCCAGCAGTGGACTGCGATAGGCTGATTGATTGATCGATTGATAATTATATGCAGTAAGCAAGATAAATTTCCGGTTTTCTATTAAGCTGAAATTTTTCATGCATGTGTATGTTGTTAGCAGGACAATCTAATATTATGAAAACATGGAGTTGATCTGATGATGGAGATGGATGATGGTCATAGGAGCCCTGTTATAAAAAGACACAACTCCATTGAGTTGGGGCTCGTTTGTTCCGAATAGGATCAAACTACTCGTTAAGTATAAGTCTTTAGCGATATAAAACCTCTTTTAAAAAAAAGTTTATTTTACTTTCAATGTATGTATCAATTTATATCCTGTCTGGCAAACCATGGATGGTGGTTTAGAAACTTTAGAAGATTGCAAAACGGATTTTCCTAATACTTATCTTAATATATCAAATCCTTGCGTTACTGAGTGACTGACAGACATGCTACAGCCGAAACTAATGGGCGCAGAAAGCTGAAATTTGGCATGTATGTTCCTTGGAGACCGTAGGGGTGCACTAAGAAGGATATTCCCCAAATTCCCAAATTTAAAAAAAAAATTATAAAAAATTAGCACTTCCTTAGCAGTCGGGTGATAATAAAACTCAGTGGAATAGAGTAGTGTTAATTTATTAATTTAAATACAAACGTCTTCCTCTCGTCAGCTATTAAGTCCTCAGAATAAGAAGTACAACTGAAAGAAAACATCATGATTTTAAGTAATAATTAAAAGAGGGAGTTGCACTTTTCTTAGTACCTATCAGGTCACTAGCCTATACTTAAATGAACTACTAAACTAAATACTAGAAAAAAACTGTAGATTCCCTTGAAGTGTTGCGCCCACGGAGAATCGTGAGTTTGGCATTAATTCAGTTCATTGTAGAGAACATGAAGCTCTTATATGGCCGCCAAAAACACAATACAAAATATAAAAAAGCCCGACAAATCACTTTTATATTACACAATTTTTTACGGTTCATGTATATGAAAATCTCCGTTTTCTCTGATATTTCAACCGGCTTGCGAAGGTGGTGGTTTCTGAGTACAAAGCAATCACGCCTTACGTGTCTACCCCAAAATATCTATTTTCTGTGATATGAAACCAATTACTGTACGTATTTGTATTAACTTACATCTGGATCCTTTTCGTACGAACATTTATGGACATCAAATGCTCTCTGGCATCTGTCTTTGTCCATAGTATCTGAAATTCAAATCATATTATAATATTAATACTGAATTACAATAATTACGTATATATATGTTTCAGCACATTGGTCACATAATGTAAACTATTTGGATTATCATAGAAATGCCCCTTATAATAATATTATTACGCGTATTAATTATTATCTATTTACAATAATAGGGCTTACAGAGGGTCAAAGTTTATGCCTTAGCTATCTTACGCATTACACGTTAAGGACTTAATTGTAGCTAGTAATCGTATTAATATCGTATCGTAAAAAAGCGGCGGTAGCCCAGTGGTGTACGTAACGGACTGCCGAGACGTTGGTCTCGGGTTCGATCCCCAGGTACCTCGGGCACACACCTCTGACTTTTCGAAGTTATGTGTGTATTAAAAATGTTAATTATCGCTCGCTTAATAATGTGCCCAGTAGATGGCAATAGGCTTGCCCCCTATTACATTGGGACCGAAACATATCTGGCGAAGTGTGGGTGTGTAATACACCTCTGCCTACCCCTTCGGGGATAAAAGGCGTGAAGATATGTTATATGTAATCGTATTTAAAAATTATATGGTCGAATTCCAGCTAACTTCACTTATAGAAAAAGAGAACATAAAGTTGTACACACCGTTGGCGCTACCTCAAAAATGGAAGCCCTTTTTGCTTACCGATTTTGAAACAGTGAGACACACTACTTAGCAGAGTGAAAATTTTGTCAATTATTTATCGAATCTATCTAGTAATATTTTTATCTCTGTCCAAAGATATGTGATTGGAAGATTTTCACTCGATAGAATTTTAATTCAAAAAACATGCGTTCTCTAAATATTTTTATAGATATTAAAAATAAAAATTAACTTTTCGTCTTGAAATACCTACTCACCGAAAAAAGAGCTTGTTTAATAGGAAATGCATAAACAAATTGACTCTAAAACGATTATTACTTGAGTTATGAACGAAAAAAGATTTCAGACAGTTTCGGGGTGGCACGTAATGTCAAAAAACGTGCGATATTCAATTTTATTGCTAAAATTTAACGATGACCTCTGAACGATTTTTTGACCTTCGAGGTAGCCTCTTAATCCAACTAGAAATCAAACCCAAAACAGCGCGATGTAATAGCGAAATAAAAATCTAACCTAGTAAAAGATAAAGGACATGGTTTGTAAAATTGTTGAACACTACTCACCTAGATGTTTACAGGAAAATATCATTTTGGTTGTTCGTTCAGAATATTCCTCCGGGATCAGACTCACCAACATGTCGTAGTCCACAGTTTCGTCCTCATCCACCTGCTCATACAAATAATCACTATCTTCATACTCATTCTAAACCAACAACGAAAACAAACACTCATATATTCCCACTCCGTATTTCAATACTCAAAAGGCGGCATACTTTGTCTATGTTTAAATGCAAAGCATTGAATTGAATTAAAAATAAATTAAATGCCTGTTTGTATCTAATTTCGTATAACGGTGGGTGAAGAGACGAACAAACAAAAGTCGGATGACTCACAAGACTCGCTTCCTCCATCAGGCAAAACATATAGCACTTCAATTTCGTGTCCTCCTTAAATATGCCCTTTTCGCAATTCGTTATATCCTCTGGGGACAAGTAAGAATAAAGACTCTTTAATGTACGCAAACATGAGACATTGTATTTCAAAACAATGCTAGTGGAAGACATATACCTACCGGATATATTAAAAAAAATATAGGTCTTATTGTTCTTACTTACAAATGTGTTTTGTTAGCATGTCGTATAACTAGAACTGGCCTTGTTTGTTTATTTGACGAATATAATAAAATAGTAAAATGACTGGTCTGGCAATGTTGTAGAACTGTGGCGCGTAGCTTAGCCGCGCCGATTGCTTCGCGTCATTCGCATGCTAACAAAGAACAAAGGAGAAATAATAAAATGTTCTTTTGAACACTCACCCTCAGAAACCCCAGTTTTGCCGACACACTCGTCATGAACAGTTTGTATTATTTCTTGGATATCCTCACTGAAAACCTGAAATAAAAATATAGTTAAGTGAAATGTAATCAATACAGGCCAAGCGAATTTACCCAAATGTATTTAATTTTACTCCTAAAATAACAGTGAGCTACGAACTCTAACGATAAACGTCGAAAGTTTTCAAAGGAATTCGTAACTACAAATCACGGCACATAAATCTATTAATTTTAAAATAGTCTTTCATGTTTGAACGTGTGTATAAAATTTAGCGACGTTTCCTTATTAAATAATTTTGTTTGCATTATTTAGTGTAGTGGGTGAGCGGTGAGCGGTGAGCGATGCGCGGTGCGCGGTGAGACACCCCGGTCTCTTGATCTACACGACTGCCTTTGTGCACAACGTGGGGGAAATAAGTCGTTTCAATATTAAAAATGAGATAACATTCTCAAAGAAAATATTAAGTCGTGATTCCGCGGGGACCAACCCGATGCGCATCAACTTGTATCATAATGTTAAATATTAATTTAAATGGCGTCAGTCTGTTTCCATTGAGTATTTGTGATTTTTCTCAAATTACTTTAGACGATCGCACGTTTTAGTAAACGACTCGTCATTTGATGAAGACGTCATAAAAATGAAATGATTTGGAGTCATACAGTTTACGATGCAAACAATAAAATAAGAGCAACATCATTCAATTTGTGGTTCGGCATTTGATTGATCTAATAGTAATAACTTTTGTCTATTAAATTGAAAACTCGAGGTTAATAATTGTCATATAAAAGCTCAATATACTGACAACCCAGGACAGAGTATCTTGGCTGCTTAATGAGAAGAGGGCGGACCCAAATCGTCAGAAAAAGCATGAAGTGGAACATCCGACCTAAATTAAAAAATAGTCAACAGAAAAGAACACAGATGGAACGCCCAAAATACATACTACCAGTTGCAAATTTGATCGGATGAATTTTAAAAACGTTGCCTATTATCGTGTATCATTGGAGATAGGATCGGCGGCAGTGATGTGTCCGCGCACGACGCATTACGTATTCGCAGAGGCGACAGTGAGCAATAGTATCGGCAGCCACACGCCAACACACATCCATCACGGCACCTCAGCAAACACTTCACAACTGCGACACGTCACGTTTTACATATCACGTTTTATTTTTTTCAAATCGCAAACAGCGCGGCAGCGATAACTGTCTCTTTTCGACAAGAGGATTGAAATTCCTCCTACTAATCGTATTGTAAACGCAAAAGCTTAGGGTTGTTTCCAACTAGTCAAATCAAGCACTTTTAATGAAATGTCTAAAACGACCTTTGCGGCCAATGAATACAGATTTACATAATAGAAGCGCATTTCTTAAGGATTTCGTGTGCCGATTCCAACTGGCGTGTTGACGGTTGTCAGTGTAGTAGTACTTGGCGCCGTTGGCGGCGCTGGCGTCGTTCTCCTTCTCTCTTGCTCTCGTAGTTAAGATACACAGGAGAACTACTAGTAAATGTTAATATCGCTGATTAGACTTTGACCGCGGCAATGCGCACGTGGAAGACAGTTGCTGCGGTAAAAGTAGCCAGTCACTGTCCAACCTCCTAACTATCTTGTCACACATTGCTCCACTGCGGCGTAACGCCATAGTCCACCACGCTGGCCAAGTGCGGGTTGGCAGACTTCATATGTCTTTCGAGAACATTATGGAGAACTCCCAGACATGCAGGTTTCCTCACGATGTTTTCCTTCACCGATAAGCAAGCGATAATTACCAATTTAATACGCACTTAACTCCGAAAAGTCATTGGTGCATGCCTTGGATTCAAACCCGAGACCCTCTGCGTAGCAGTCCGTCGGTCTCTCCACTCGACTATCGCTGTACTGATGATTTCTCGATATTCACACGGGAGCCAAAAAAAAACCGTTCAATTAAATATAAATGTTCGGGCGTCGCTGCGGCTACCCTCTAGTTCAGTATAAGTATGAACGAACTCACACATAGTGGAGCATATTCATGGTATTTCTATATTCTCGAGATTAAATCCAAGACCGACCAAACATGCTGTACTGTCTGTACCCGAAAATCTCATAACTAAGGTATCTCAGTGTGTTGTAACGTAAACTTTTGGATTATAGTTACCCCTCGGGTGCCAAAAGTAATTTACTATTTTACAAACATTACAGAGTTGAATACTTTTAAACTTTCGCGACTTTCACACATAGAAATATTTATGTAGTACAGTCAGCGTCAAATAGTTAATGACGCTCAGGGTATTCAAATAAATAGACGCAACCAAAAAGTCAATAATATCAGTACAAACAAAGTGACCTTATTCCGAGTAGATAGTGATTTATGCAGTCGCCTAGGTGTAGGTTCGATATCTTATACTAATATATAAAGCTGAAGAGTTTGTTTGTTTGTTTGGTTGAACGCGCTAATCTCAGGAACTACTAGACTGATTTCAAAAATTATTTCAGTGTTAGATAGCCCATTTATCGAGGAAGGCTAAAAGTTATGACACGCTATGAGCCACGGAAGCGAAACAGTAGCCTTTAATAACGCGAGTGTAACCGCGGGCACATCTGGTTCATTCATAAAAACGCTATGGGTGATTAACAAATTGTTGTATCGAATCTGGGTAGGTATTCATTGTGCCCGTTGACTGAATGTTTGTAAAGTATAAGACGTAAAAATAATCACATCCTCAGGCCACAGGCACTCTATCAATCATACTAAACATTATAAATAATAGATTACAATTACCAGTATGCGTTTTAAACATTATTTTAATCAAATTTTCAGTTCCGCCAAAGAACCAGTCGACACGACCATCTGTTTTTCATTAGGTATACATCTGACAAGCCTTGAAATCTTGACTTAACCAGCTAAGTATAGAAAACCGAAACATAAAACTTAGCCCAAATACTCTGTTTTAATGTGCTTAGTATATTTGTGTGGGTACATTATATTTATATTTGTAGAGCAAAATATACTAGTTATTATTTATATATCTCTAGCTGTTCCACGCGCTTTCATCCACGTTATTTTCGGTATCCTAATAACATGTAAGTACGTAATTAATATTGTGTAGAAGCTGAATTAATAAAATAATAATTATACCATTCTCTATTCAAATATTGTACAGCAACTCTTTGAATAGATAATGGCGGCAATACTCGAATTTATTTGTGTATCAAAACATTAATAAACAAACTCACCGGTCTATCCTTCCCTGCGTAGACAACAGCTAAGAATAGGTAAAACACAGGCAGCGTAGCGGCATACATGGCGATACGCTGCCTGTACGCCAGTGGCCCTTACACAGATCAACTCGCCTTATATTACCACTTACACCAACAAAATCACATAGTTGCCAACGTGCCAGTTATCTAAAGCCAGCAATTAACGCGTTAGGGCGAGAACTACAAGCGGTAATGATGAGGTGGAAACTTTGTCAGCCGTGAATGAGTAAGTAACTAGCTAAATACAGGTAACTGCTGACAGTTAAGAATATCGCTGACGCGCCACAATAACGCTACAGCCTTTTACCTCAATGCTTTCGTGTTTTATTCCGTGAGCTGTTGATAGTAACAAGGTTTTGATAAGAATTAATACATTAATTGATAAATCCCTCCAGATGGTTTTGTTCTCGTCTAATAAGATAAAAAGATTTCCTTAATATATTTTATTCCTATTTTATAGCGTAAATGTATATTTGTTATCGCCGAGTGTTCGTAATTATATGTTTTTATAATATTGGCGACTTATTATAATACTAGAGGACGCTCGCAGCTACGCCTGCACAATTTTCTTATTTGCCTGTTTCTGCCCGTTCCCGTTGGCATTTCTGAAAATCCCTTCTTAGTGCACTCCTGCGGTCCCCAAAGATCATATATGCCAAATTGCAGCTACCTGCGCCTAATAGTTTTGGCTGTAGCTTGTCTGTCAGTCAGTCAGTAACGCAAGGATTTTATATATATAGATAAATGGTAATTTACACCGTTTGTTTTAAGCCTCCCGATCGATAACGAATGTTTAGATTGATGACGATCTACGCTTTTAGCACAAGTGGAATAAGATGAATTATTAAGCAGTAAATAGTTTTACTTTCTGCGAACTAGTCTCGAGGGCGCGTGATAGGTTTTTGGTTAAGTGTTGGTTTTTCCCTTTTTTTATTCGAGAAGTTCAATATAGTAGAATAAAAGTAACATGGTAATTAGATATACTTATAAAATCATTATGAAAGAGTAATATCAAGTTTCAAAACAATAAAGTAAATTATTCTATTTATTATAATGAATGTAGTTATCCAACAGTCCTAGTTAGTTTTTAAGTATTGCTCTTGGTCTTTAAAGCCTTCTGATAGGATTTTTTTACTTTAGAATGTGTTATGAAGTTATGATACGGTTTATTTGGTTTTTCACCACAAAGATATCACTCGAGTGGACTGGATGGAAAATATTTCCATCATTTCACTTCGGCACCTTATCCAATACACCATTATTTTAAAAATATTTAAATGAAAGTATATTATGCTCTACGTTTTAGTGCATTCTGTTTTTTAAGTAGTTTTCTAAGTCTCCAAACACAAGCTCTAGTTTAAAAAAATGTATTTCAGTAGTTCATCTACCTCCAGAAGAAATAAAACTCAACGATCGTTACTTTACAATGTTCCCGTCAAGATGAGAGTGACAGGTTTTCCTGAGTCATTTTCTAACTTCGGAACGATCATTGTTTTCCCCGTGAACAATGAATGAGAGCTTACGTGTTGTTGTGCGCCCTCTTCTATTGTGTCCTACACAATAATAATTATAAAATTAATGTCATAATTTGGCATGTTCGCTGGCAACACGGCCACAATAAGCCGGCCGACGATATCACACTTAATGATTATTAATGGTTCGAAGACAGCTTGTGAAATCACGCGAAACTTATGAATAGATGAGCCTTTCAATGTAAATATTACAACCAGTTCCTTTCCTTCTCCCCATTAATTGTGTATAGACTGACTTAATATTCAATATCATAAGCTATTTCTATAACTTCAATCCACATTTTGTATACGTTTCACGTTTACAGCGTTATCCCGTTAGTTTCGTACAAAAACAGATATCTTTTTTCAGAATATTCGTTTATCTTCCACGCATATACCTATGCCGTGTTCAATCGACATGAAAAATCCATTAGAGTTGTTTGCGTCGGCAACTGGGCCGATAGGCGGCGCCAGTGACCGTGGCTAAGAGGATTTGTTGCTTCCCTGTAGACTGCATCATGCATCTGTGCATTCGTTAGCTGTGCATGCGCATTCCATCAACTCAATACCAATGCTATTGTATTTTCGAAATGCGAATCCTTACATTAAAGTAGTACAGACATTTTCGTCTTAATTTAACGTCTATATTTTCTCAGTTTTTACGGAGTCTGGTGATGTGCCCGGTAACGGCAATAGGTTATTACGTGGGACCTAAAAATTCATGGCGAAATGTGAGTATAATATTACACCTCTGCCTACCCCTTCAGGGATACACACGTGAGTCTATACATACATGCATACATATTTTCCCAAGTGTGCAGATGATCATGCATTTTCAGTGAACTAGGTAAGTTATCTCAGTAGAAGCCAGTTTATTGTACATACATACATACATACATAGACTCACGCCTGTTTCCCCGAAGGGGTAGGCAGAGGCATATTAAACGCCCACTTTTCGCCAGTGTTTTGATCCCACGTAATAGGTGGAGAGCCTATTGCCGCTTATCGGGATATTTTGTTTGCCAGCGGCTCGTCCGTTGATCGGCAGGTGCACCACTTGCAGGTGAGGTTGGCTTGGGACCCTAAGTTCTTGGTGGGAACCCTATGCACTATTGTAATCCACTGATATGAGATCTGTAGTGGATGACATAACTGCTACTTAGTACTAAAACGTTCAGTTCATACATATGGCTTGAAAACAGAAACCTTGGCTCTACATTACGCATTTACAATAAGCATTAGCCCACATTAATAAATCAAATAAGAAATAAGTAAACAGATATTTATTCATTAGCACAGACACTAAATATTTATGTGTGAAATTTATGTGTATAAAAGCCTTTATACAATTATTGTAGAAAGAGTCCTTTGACAGTAAAGAACGACTCACCTATTTAACGACTAGCTTTTGCCCTCGGTTTTGCCTGCCTGCATGTCGGTTATCGCGACAAATGGTAACACGTTCTAATGATAGCTAAATTACTACAACGTAGTTGTTTGTGGTTGAACAACAATCATTCATTCATCAAGCATATTAGCAAGATAAGTGTGCATAAGCTTTATTATTATAATAGGCGTACAGTCGAACAACTCCCCGCTAGACCACCATAAGGGCGAGAATCGCTCAGCAAGACATCGTCACTTCCAGTACTACTTTACACGCACATTGACATTCGTATACAAAAACAGTTTCTAGTGTGCCTCGACTCTATGAGCGAGCCAAGGGATTTTATTCAAACTGGTCCAGCGCGGACTTGTTTGATTGTACTTGTACCTATTATATGTATTTGTCACCGTACGCGATAAACTGAAATATCACGAATATTTTACAGTCTGAATAAGATTGACATTTTTTTGATTTATGTCAATTTTCGAAGCAAGAAACAAGTCCTAAATCTACTGCCAATGAATCTCTTGCTTCTAGCAACTCTAGTCACAGTTACTTTACAATTCTTAAAAAGCAAAATCGTTTACGCGACAACATCTAACAACTACAAGTATCTGCGGATAAGTTGAATAGAACTCAAAACTAGATGCCGATATCCTTGCGAACCTGTTCACTGGTATTAGTATAAAGTTTTTACAATATTTCTATTGTACGTAAACTCGTCCGACTATCACCGAACGGGGTAACAAGTAAACTTTGACATGTACCCCTCGCAGGCAGTAGCGCGAAGCGCGCAAACTTTCAGTCGGTAGGTAAGCGTAACGACACACCTGCTGAAAATTTCGCGCCGAACCTTCAGCGACTAAACTATCGGTCGTAGGATTCGATTGACATGACACAACAAAGGCGCGAAACTATCAGCATTATGTGACGGCAGCGACAAACATTCGGCCGCAGAGCGTTCCGAGCGATGTGCCACTTGCAGGAAATATTTTCCACTGATGTTTTATAGGAAATTTAGAGCCATAAGATTGTATTCAACCGAACATTCCGCGCGGTAGGTGAAGCAGATGTGTCGCGATACTAAGCGGGACGTTTTGCCGATCCATGACAACACCATGTCTTACGCTTATATTAGAAAAATATCATACACACCTCAGTTGTCGTCACACCTAATATATCGGCAGACATGTTGTATTCACAGCCATCTTTCGGAATGTATTACGTGCTCGTTGAGTCTACGCGCTGAAGTTCGATTTTATTTTTATATGAAACAGAAACTCTCGTACTTGTCGGTACGGAAGTAGCCACCTTTTTGGTGTATCTGATACTGGGAGGTCAATCACTATTCCACATCAAAATCAAACTAGAAAATTAATGAAATCGACTCCTGATTACTATATATATTAGGCTTTAAAAAAACAAATAAAGTTTAATTTTTGCTCACATCTCACTTTAATAACAAAGTAACGCCTAGGAATAAAACAATAAACTTAAGCATAAGACTTAAAATCACATCCACAATCCTACTTAACCTCTTGTATGCCGGAATACCAGACACAATTAAAAAGCTATTGTGTCTCGTTGAGATCTGCGTTCCGGCATACAAGGGGTTAAACTAATGTACAATAGATATTGCAAATCAGATAACATATCAATCTCATCAGTTTACTCGTACCTCTGACGTGCGGAGCTAGAAAGAGCAGTTTGATTGTGTTCCGACCCTTGTTGTAGCCACCCGCGATAAATGTCACCGACGACACCCACCGTATCCGTTTTGAATAACCGCCAAATATCGAGAATACTTACTAACGAGCGGTTATTAATTAAGAGTTCGTCTTGCGTTCCCTATGAGCTTGTAGATTATTTATCAATAAAAGTATCATCCATCAAAATATTGCCAACTCAATAGTTTCAATTGCTTCTCTAACTATGTTTTGTTCTTCTCATTCCAATTATTAAATTAATTAGAGTTTTAAATTTTTGTTGTGTAGCCTCTAAATATGCATATGGGAAAACATATAAATGTTTATTAGTTGCTCTTAAATATTTTGTATTAAGTAGTTATAGACACTGTTTGTTTTCTAAAATAAATAAAATAGAAAAATAAATAAACCATTATCAGAGACCAACCAGCTTAGGCCTCCCTCACATTGTTCACGAGCGTTCCTCGAGCGTACGCTCGGCGTACGTTCGACGTGCGCGCGTTGTTCACTTTGTACTACAGAGTGAACGCCGAGTGCACGCAGAGCGTACCCTCGAGGAACGCTGACGCCTAATGTGAGGTCGGCTAATAGTCTACGATTTTATTGTAGCTATTTTGTGACACGGTCGATGTTTATCTACAAGGAACTGACTTTAAAAAGTCTATTAAATATTTTCAGATCATTCAAGCACAAATAAAATATGTATTTTTACTTTGCTGTAATAAACCCTTATTATGTGCATTCGAGCGGCGACTATTTGCTTCCCTTTTACATAGTCTTTTGGGATGGTTACTGGATAATATGATCGTATTCTATGTCTGAAGGTGAACTTTTTATTTTATCTAGGGTCATAGTAAAAATTTGCTTATGATATTGTAGGTACTCACAGATACCTAAAGTAAATTACTTCAAGTTGTAGTAAGCATTCCAGTACGATGAGCTTAAGATCCAAATTAGAAAACTAAAAATAAAATGTTGAAGCTTACGAACGAATGAAAACATTCACGGTCTGCAGACATCTCTAAAAGATACTTTCGGATAGAAATAAATTCGCGTAGCTAAAACATGGACATCATTAATTTGTAAAGCAATAATCATTTGAAGATAGTGAGGAGAGACAAGTGGCGAGGACGGAGTCGGAGAGACGTCATTACCGCAATCAAAGCAGGCCGCACTGCGCAGCATGCGCCCGCCCGCGCCACCGCATCACCGCCGGGCGGCCCCGCTAACGACAAGTGCTCTCGATAAAAATTAAAAACACGTGCAAGCCCAGCCTGAGGAAAGTTTTAATGAGAGTACACGACTCGCTCCACCTACAGTTACATATATCTAGCTCGACTCTACACATGCCTCATGCCGCACAGCCAGCTAACTCCGTATTTATCTAATTACTACGTTCACAAACATGGAAAACCGCCTGAATACGACCCACCGACATAATAAGTTATTTTGTGTACAAACATATACCGCTATTTAATTGTACTTCTTATTCTTATTCGCTGCGCAAAATAAGGTACATTTACATCTTAATAATGACGTATAAATAACTTACACAAGGTATAGGTAAGTCTTACAAGATACAGAACTCGTATTCGCTAATCAACAGAATATTTTATGTAAGATTAATTAATTAAATACATATAAGTACATTAATTAAATAACTATTCACTTTTTGGCTCTACATTGTTACTTTTTGGAAAGCTTGTTAATTAGCAGTTGATTTAAAGAAAAGAATTAGTTAAAATATCTCAAGATTTTACAAATAAGGGGTCCTAAGTGACGAAATTTTATAATTTTGGATGTTTTTTAGAAAATCATCCAAAAGTGCCTCCGTGGTCCAGTAAATAGCGTATGCGACTACAGCGATTGGAGGTCCCGGGTTCGATTCCCGGGTCGGGCAAAAGTGTTACTGGGCTTTTCCGAATTCTCAGTAGCAGCACAGAGTCTGGTGATGTGCCCGGTAGCGGCATTAGCTTGCCCCTATTACGTGGGACCTAAAATTCATGGCGAAACGTTGGTGTAATATACAACTCCCTATCCCCAACTACCCCTTCGGGGATACAGGCGTGAGTCTATAATAAAAAATTAAAAAAATAATTTATTCAAAAAAATATGTACTACACTTGACGTACAAATTTATTTTGACAACCACAACCAACGTACTTAAGATATAAGTTATATTAACTTATTTCTTACGTTGGTTGTGGTCACAGGCTGATCTCAATCGATTAAAGCCTTCAAAATAAGAGTCCACTCGTCCCTTTATATAGGACATAGCTAGTGTCTACGCAATTTCATATTAGTATTTATTTTTCATGTGCCATCTCGAAATTGCATTGCATGTTTTGATCTCATTGAGTCACATACCTATGGGTAGTAGTAAATCTATAGCTCTGACAATGTCGCAAACATCAATTAAAAACCAAAGAAGTGTCATTGAAATTAAAATGACGGATCATTATCAGTAATTACAATTTCAATGACACCTCAGCTACTATGGTATGGCACTGTTTGTAGCTGTAATTAAAATCGTTGCTAAGAGCTAATAACCAGTTAATTAAACTGTCGGAATTCAAAATACAGTATTTATTTAACTGCGCGTGAAGATCATATGACAGCTGGCCTTGTCAGTTTAAGAGTAATTAGACTATACATGCGTGTACATGTAAGGAAGACATGTGTAATAATGTTTGATCGACTCTACTGATTTAGAGGCAAATACAGCTCGGATGATATTACCTGTAACATAGCGGCAAATTAATTTCATTTACCTAAGTAATGATTCCAAAAATCCTAACGGTCTTGAAAGATTTCTTATACAGTTACATTCACTACTAAACAATTAATCAAAATATTAAATATACTTACAATACCATAAAAATAATAATGCCATTAATGAGCAAATGCTATAAAAACATTAATATGTTACAAACTCCACGTCTATCTAGAGTTACTGATCATTTTTTACTTATTTAAAATATTAATTTTTTTTGATTAGATTCAGTACTAGATGATAGAGTAATTCCAAAAACATAGCTTTCAATGAAAACGATAAAAATAAAACTGATTTATAACGCATGGGTAAAATCTTTTTGGCAAGGTGCATTTTCCATTTTCTGCATATCGGTACGTTTTTGGGCAACATAAAAAATCCATTAGATTTGTGCATTGGTTTAACGAGTGGCGACGTGGGTCGGATGTGGAACGGGCCGTCGAGCCAACCTCAGTTGACCGTGCGTAAGCGGCTTTATTGCGTTCCCATCGACATAACAGGGGCCACGTTTGATGTGTACCTACGCTACGTGAGTTTTCTGTCACCTATCGACTCCGTTGCGTATCAAGTTATCAACGTTTATTCGTATACTTGTATTTCAATTTCTTTTGGACGTTATGTTCATTTTGTGAGTACTTTTTGATGTTGTTGAGCGCCATGAAAAATATGAATATATAATGTGGCATTAATTTGCTTTTGTTTGAAAAGAGTACACTAACGTAATATCAAAAAGTACCCCGTCAGTCTATAGTTGTTTATAAACAAAAAGAACAACCAAATTGTCGCTACTACATTTATAGCTGAAACAGTGCGATAATCATAAAGTAGATTAATTTTCACTGACAAGGATTGCTTCTCATACTGTTCCAACATTGCCTCACTCGTTACAGTAGAGAGTCGAGAGTTGTTAATTAGGCGTAAGAGGCGAAACCCCAAGCACTACTTTCGCCTTCCTAGTATCACTAGTTATGTAAAATAACTTCACTATTTTTGAAATCTGACTCTAGCAATCTAGAATCGAGAGGTGCGCACCTCTCAATTTAGCTAGATCTAGAAAAAGTCCAAGCGCATGATCCTCGAACAATGTATAGGGTTCCTTAGTACCCCTCACTCAGTGAGCTAAGGATAGTAGGAGTTAAGCACAATCTGCGCGATACTCATTTTATCGTTCACAATTAGAAGTTAAAGTAATGGGTGATTGGTAATGGAAAGTTGGACCTGTCTGTCTGTGGCACCGTAGCTCCTGAATGAATGAACCGATTTGAGTGGGATTTTTTCAATCGAAAGCCTTGTTCATCGCGATGGTTCTTAGCTATGTTTTATGATAATATGATTAGTAGTTTAAGAGCTACAAGCACTTTGCCAAGAAGAGGTAGGTAGGTAATTTAATCTTAGAAATATAATAAGGTTATTTTAATCAAGTTTTAAAAGGAACAAAAAAAATATTATATTTATAACTTTTGTGATAGCGTGAGCAGCGGCAATAGCACAGTGGTGTACGTAACGGACTGCCGAGACGATGGTCTCGGGTTCGATCCACAGGTACCCCAGGCACACACCTCTGACTTTTCGAAGTTATGTGTGTATTCAAATGTAAATTATCACTCGCTTAACATTGTGCCCGGTAGATGGCAATAGGCTCGCCCCCTATTACATCGGGACCGAAACATAACTGGCGATGTGTGGGTGTGTAATACACCTCTGCCTACCCCTTCGGGGATAAAAGGCGTGAAGTTATGTTATGTTAACTTTTGCGATTAAGTTTTAATACAAACTTTCGAGAGCCCTCAGACTCCCTTAATCCAGCCCTTTCGAAAAATCCGTTCTTAGCGGCTGCGTGCCATGTATAAACTACTTCCCTGCCAATCTATTCGTCCATTGCTCATTTTCATCTCTATATGTTTAGTAGTGACCCCGTTAGCTTTAATATATACCTATAGGTATAAGATTATTGCGATAATTTAATGAATGAGCCCCCAACTCTGACCCCAAAGTCTGCAAACCCGCACTAGTCTGCCAACCCGCACTTGGCCAGCCTTACCCTTCTCATAATGGGAAGAGGCCCATGCCCAGCAGTGGGACATTATAAAAGGGCTGATGATGATGATGATGAGCCCCCAACTTAGGTAATATCACATCTATTAAGAACATCGACGGATACTAGTATACTTACTAGTTACCAGTTTTTCTACTATTGGCGATTGCCTTAGGTACTTTCTTACGACTGAGTTCATCTAGGACACGGAACGGTCGAGGAGATGAATGAGAAGAAATAGCTTCGGAAGGAGAGAGTGAAGGTAGCATTTCTGCCTATCCCCATTTGTAGCTCCACGAAGATGCCACGTTGGTTTCACTAACATCTAAGGAATATGCTTAACCGCTAACCCTCAGGCGAGCCGAGTGACGTTTGCTGCCCTTATTTAAAAAAACAATGTCGTAGCAGGGTAATAAGCAACACCAAAAAACCCCGCCCCCTTAAGGTATAGGTACTTACATATACCCCTTAATGTATGTGTATAAGGTATATGTACCTACTTACATTGTCTGAGTAAATTAATTATTTGATTTATTTAAGTGCACCATTCTTCGTTCGGACCATGCGTAGTAAAATTATTAGGTACCCCTAATAATTTTACTTTAGTATGACTTTAGTAGAAACGAATATAAGTAATTATCTACTAAATCTTAAATAACTTCTTATATACATCTTTTTATAGCCAGGGCGACACTAATCAAGAACTAATGAATACTTGAAAATTCATATTTTTCTCTGTCAAACAAAGTACCTAGTAGTTACTTTCAATTAACAATTAACGCGCTCTTAAATAGGCGTAAAATAACCAATTATTCATCAATAGCATATGAAATTATTTTTATAATTTTTCTTGATAAATTTTGGCTCACTTTGCTAATGATCCTCTAGCCAAATTCTTATTGAATAAGTATGAAAAATTACATGCATATTAACTATGCATTTGCTTCTTTCATACCAGAAACAAAGGAGGAATTATATCTTACTTTTAACAAACACCTCTATTAATTACCAAAAGACTACAATGGATGTAATTTGAGTGGGGCTATAAAACAGACGGTATTTTATTAATCTCAATAACCCTCCGTCACGCTGCGCAGTCGGCTAAAAACAGGAATAAATTGTGAGAATCTTTGCAAAACAATAGTTGGAAATGGTGTACGCGAGAAAAAGCCGGATGCAAATGCCATTCATATTAATTAGCAAAGCGAGACGGGGCTTTTACGAAATTAGACCGTGATTTCAGTGAAGATTTATTGTTGTGTTGAAATGGTTTTCGGAGCAAAGGTAGCCATTTAGACGCAGGCAAATTGGTGTTGTCAGAGTGGGTTTTAAATTGAATTGACTGAAGTCGCTTGTTTGCTTTGAACGGTGACTCACGGAAAAAGGTAGAAAGCTGCTAATTTATTGCCTTCGTACACGATATGGAAAAGTGGAAGCTTGATGGAAATGTATTTTTTTTAGATTTGTCCCTTTCTTACTTTAAAAGTTAGAGGGACACACACACACCCATTTTACTACTTTGGAAAATGGAAAGATATACGGATATCTTTCAAACGATTGATGATGATTTTAGGAACCTCAAAGTAATTTTTAACGACCCATTTTCTACATCAGTTCCGTGTATGAAGAGCCCCCCGTAATATTCAATATTTTTTATTTTCTATAACGTCGTAAAGCAGTTCACAGAATACATCTACCTACCAATTTTCAAATGTGTAAACTGAATAGTTTCGCCATAAAGTGGCTGTGACATACGGATAGACTAACAGACATAGCGCGTCTATAAGGATTCAGTGTTTAGCTATTTTTGACTATGGAACTCTAAAAATACTGTTTACAGAAATGTTTTAAATACTTCTTGCGGTTATATTTCTTATTAGTACATATGAACAGAATTAAAACGAAAATTACTATCGAACGATGAAGGAGTTTTGTGCTACCCCGAATTTAACGTGAGCGAAGCCGCGGGCAAAAGCTAGTAATTATATAAAAGAAAGTTGTGTTAGTTACACTATTTATAACTCAAGAACGGCTGAACCGATTTGGCTGAAAATTGGTGGGGAGGTAGCTCAGAACCAGAAAAAAACACATAGGATACAATTAGTTGCAAAAAAAGAATCTGAGAGGGATTTAAGAGAGGGTCGAAGATTGTAGGGACAAACCTACTACCTATTGACAGTAAGAACGCATACGCTGTACTGTCAGTACTGTCACATTATACATTGTCGTATGGTGCACTGTCATTACTTCGTTCGCTTAGTTATTGTAACAGCCTTGGCTAATCCCTACTAATATTAGGTATAAATGCGAAAATGTGTATGTATGTATGTACCGATTTCACGCTAAACCGGCTGAAGCAATATTCTCTACTCATAAATGTGAAAGTGTGTATACATAGAGATATATCGGACCATGGCTTTGACATTTGACTGTATTTAAAGTGATGTTGTTGAGCACCTTTCGGTAGATAATGTCATGAATACTGACCAAGTTACTTCGTACCCTATAGAGTTTCTGAAGTCCTTACAATTATCAGGAGTACCTACCTTCACGCAACTTGAGACTGAACGTTGGTGTTCCAGTCCTTCATAATACGACAAAGCTCAGTAATGGAAAACGGCTACAAGTAATTCCAACGACGAAACATTATAAAAGTTATTCGCTATTGCGAGTCAGACTCGCTCAGGAAGGGTTCCGTAGTGGAGGCTTTCCACTTACCATAGCCATTATCTTCGACTAACTATTAATAGTACTTATTTGTATAAACGACAAAGCTATATTTGCGGTTTTTAAGATGTGTTTTGTTTCAAAAACCGCTGACTACATATCGTTCAAACCAATTTTCTTTGGAAGTTTTTATAACGATCTACAGCATATATTTTTTTTAGATTTGACATTCTCTTACTTTAAAAGTTAGAGGGACACGCACACCCATTTTACCACTTTGGAACCGTATATCTTTCAAACGATTGACTTTGAGAAACAATGGTTTTAGGAACCTCAAAGTAATTTTTTAACGACCCATTTTCCACATCAGATCCATGTATGACGAGCTTCAATATTTTTTATTTTCTATGACGTCGTAAAGCGGTTCACAGAATACATCTACCGACCAATTTTCAAATAATGTAAACTGAATAGCTTCGGCATAAAGTGGCTGTGACATACCTACGGATAGACTGCGCGTCTATAAGGATACCGGTTTTAGCAAATTTTTACTACGGAACTCTAAAAATACTGTTTACAGAAATGTTTTAAATACATCTTGCGGTTATATTTCATATTGGTCTATCTATGAACAGAATTAAAACGAAAATTACTATCGAACGATGAAGGAGTTTTGTGTTACTCCGAATTTAACGTGAGCGAAGCCGCGGGTAAAAGCTAGTACACTATATATCTCAGTGCTGTTACTAGGGTTGTGCTAGTGGCGCCAGCCACAGGGCGCAGACCCTGGACGGTTCTAAATAACACATATAAAATTTTCAAGGGCACATACTTACCTACGTATCGAAACTTACCTCAACATTTATTGCATTTTAATCTATGACAGAGAGCGCCTGATAGTCCAACCGTCCTTACTATCCACCCTATAGTTCCTACAGGTGAAGTAGAAACAGGATGAGGAGTGGGGAGGTGTTTGAGAGAACGCAGTTATTTTCAGTAGGTATGTAGGTAATGCTTCCTTTGGCTAGAGTTACTTATTATTTTATGTATAAAATAACATAAAGATATATATTAAAAAAAAATTATCTGAAAATTATTTAAGTGTAGGTTTGTTTGTAAATTTAAGTATTTTCATGGAATAGTCATATTTTCGTTACGATCCGTCAGTACCTACCTACGTCACTATTTAGAATGTAAATTGAAATAACGTGTTTTAGACCGGACTGACACCAAAGCCTTCCACCATCAATCATCCGTTGTTTCACTTTTACCTCTAGGATAAAACTCTAAAACCAGCCTGGTTGTACCTATACGAAATTAAATTCTCACATACCGACTGGTGATAGAGTAGGTATAACACGTGTAGGTATACCATGTGTGCCTGTGGTTTTCCATTGCATTGGTTCCTTACTGCAATTTATTTACTATGGCTCTTGCTACACCTGCGTCTTAACGCGTCAATTAGTGCGTTAATTTAGGCGCTACGTAGATGTGGCCAACGTTTTAACGCGTTTAATTGCAAATTTCCGTCGCGTATTTTAAACTCTGACTATTGCCATTAACACTAACGCTAACGCAGGTGTAGCAGTAGCATTATTAAATTTACTGTTATGTGACTGGCCGTTGAAAACCGGTCAACGGCCAAGATAGACTTAGTCTTGGCTCACCTTTGTCTAGAAATTTCATTACTTTTTAGAGTTCAAGCAAACAGCTTCCATCGAGACTTGTCTATTTTTTTACTGAATGTTTTTGGTGGGAATTCACTCTCTTTTTGCAGTATTTCATTTTATATTCATATTAGAAGCAGAGTCCCACTAGGCCACTACGCAGAATAAATTTTGCAGAGACAGTCGGTCGATAACGCTAATAGTTTGGGTGTGCATCATACAATATTATTTAGCGGGTCTTAGTCGCGATAATTTGTTTATTTCAAGGCATAAATACCTTTGTTATTCTCCTACGTTTCTACCGGCTTACAACGGTTGTGGTCGCGGACCCGCTAAATAATATTGTATGATGTATACAAATCGCGAAAGTTTAAAATCGAGTTTGGGTGTGCTCTTACGATTTCTCATCAGGGTCCCCAGGTAGTCCAGATCTTCCATGATCGTAATTTTGATAGTCTTTTCACTATGTGGGCGTTAAACTGTACCAAATTTCAGCACTCTAGGTCAATGGCAATAGTACCCGTTCTATTTTGATGATCAGTGAGTCAGTGTGTCAGTGTAGAAAATGCGAATCTTTGGTTTTGCTTAGCTTCGGAACTCGCTTGGATTTCAAGTGTGTCATTATACCTTAGTAGATGACGAAAATTTCAGAGTTCTAGACATATCCAGAGGTGCTCAAATAGGGGGCTGAAAATGCGGCGAAATGGTTACAGAAAAGATGGTACGGCAATGTTGCTTCGCGCTCGACTTCGCCGTGCCCCCAGATTACGACGCTTTTTGATAGACCCTCAGTAGAGATCCAGACTATGGGTGATTTTCCACTAGAAATTTGCTACGTTGCTTAACAATGTGAAAGCTAAGCTAAGAAACTATGGAACGTTTCTACTTAGGTATGCTAAGCTATGTAGCCGGGTGACGTGAAGATGCACCGCCTTGAAGTAACTGTGCGTGGAAGATGTGCAGCCGTAGGCGCTGTAGCATGTCTCTATAGAATGCAACAAGGAGCCGACATCATACCATACAAAAAACAAGCAAAGTCACCCACCGGTTTACCTCTTTTCATACATCATTATTTGTAGTTTGCCGTGTGAACCATATACCTATAGCATGAAAAGTGGTAAAACGATGCTCGCCCACCAAACCACCTATGATTTATTATAGTTTCGCAGATTTTCTCCGCGCATAAGATGCTTTTCTGCAGAGATGCAGCTACCACTACCGATGGTAATTCGGCCTAGCATGTTTAACACGCGCACACTACAGTTCGACAAGATTATCCAGCTGGAAGAAGAATAAAATTGGACAAGTTGCGGCGAGATATTATTTGTGTCCCGCAACTCAGGACTTACTAAGTACTAGTGTGGTAGTTGTTTTAAAAAAAATACAAGGAGCCATCTAACGTCCGAAGGTGGGGTGAAAACTCAATAGTATTTGATTTTATTTTATTGGGTGGACGACCAACATCCCCTAGATGGTGTTGGATTTATAGTTCACTAATCACTGGTCACCCTTGTGGTCAATATTGCGAATATATCGATTTTTGGTAGAGTTCCTTGTACCTACTTACCTACTCAGAATAGTCAAACAGTATTCGTTGAATGTACCTATACGCTCCGATCTCGACGACTCACCCAGATGAAGGAGTGGAAGCTATATTTATGATAGGTACCTACGCAAATATATCGGGCTACATAGCTTAAAACGTATTACACCGTTTCGCCGTGGTTATGCACGATTTCAACGCGATACCTACTGGGGAAACGAAGCGGTGATGAGCTGAGAGTGGGGCAACGGAATCGGAGCCACTTGCTAGCTAGCTTTATGGATAAGGAAGTATTATACATAGTATGAGAGAAAGCAGCAAGTGAACCCGGATATGCCCAGACTGTGACCAACAATGCGATACGACAGTCAGTATCTATTGTTACGAGCTGGGGTTCGTGATAAATTATATACACTATGCCACTTAAACTGAACTTTATTCACTAACACAATAACACTAGATACACACACTTAATTTTCACTTCACTAATAAAACACACTATTCACACCACTAGAACAACACTAAACACTTCCGACTTATTTCCTTCGCTTGATGTTGATCGCTTTTCGTATTCAATTGAACTGTGTCCGGTCCGTTCGCTCCCGCTCTATTTATACTGGCCGGATACATCACTAGGCTTTTCGAGACGACTCACGATATTTCTGGAAACGTGTAAGGTGTTTCTAGAATTGCGTAAATGTTCTATTTACACCTACGCCATCTATTAGAGGATAGATGAAACAGCCTTAAACAAACGATACATCTAATCTCATGTAGTTCTCCCATTCACTGATAGATGGCGTTATTTTCAATTCGTAACACGGCCTCCCTCTTAAACGTGTTCGTCTCGAACATCGTTAGACCCATAGTAACGAGCCAACCGGTCCACATGAACTATCTTCGGTGCACCTCGCGACCCCTTCTGGATTCGATAGGTGACGTCGTTCATCCTGGTAATTATGCGATATGGCCCGTCCCATCTGGCTTGTAACTTAGGCGATTTTCCTTTGCTTCGGACTGGGTTGTGAAGCCACACCAATGATCCCTCATCGAAGCCTTTGTTGTTTGCCTTCCGGTCGTAGCGAGTCTTCATCTTCTCAGACATCTGTTGTCCAGATTCCCTGATGTGCTCGTATACGTCGTTCATCCTGTTGCGTAGCTCGGTTGCGTAATCCGTTATATTGCGTGGAGATTCTGGTGGAATACCGGTGATAAGGTCTGCAGGTAAACGGAGCTCTCTACCGAAATTGGCAAAAGCTGGTGTTACTCCTGTAGTTTCGTGGACCGCACTGCGATATGACAGGAGAAATGGTTGGATGTGCTTGTCCCAATCTCTTTGTTTGCTCTCCACGACCTTCGCCAGGTACCTTTCCAGTGATTGGTTAAACCGTTCAACCATGCCATCTGATTGCGGATGATAAGCCGTGGTCCTGGTTTTATGTGCACCCATTACGCGACAAGTCTCCTTGAACACCTCAGATTCGAAGTTCCGGCCTTGATCGCTGTGGATTTCCAAGGGCACCCCGAACCGACAAAAGACTTCATGCACCAGCTTATCAGCCACTGTGGTAGCTTCTTGATTTGGGATTGCGAACACTTCAGGCCACTTCGTGAAGTAATCCATCACAACCAAGAAGTATTTGTTTCCGTCCTGGCTCTCAGGAAACGGCCCAGCGACATCCAACGCTATGCGCTCCCATGGAGCTCCCACATTGTACACCTTTAATGCACCTCTGCTTCGAGTATGTGGCCCCTTGACAGCCGCACAACTTGTGCATTTGCGGCACCAATCCTCGACGTCATCTCGACAGTGGAGCCAATAAAACCGCTCCCGGATCTTAGTAAGGGTCTTCTTAACTCCCATGTGACCTCCCGAAGCACCATTGTGATAGAGCTGCAAGACTTCCGGCACCTTAGTTTTGGGCACTACCATTTGCAAATGGCACTGGTTACCGCGAGCGTTTTCCCATTTGCGGCACAGAACTCCATCCTGGACGACCAAGCTTTCCCACTGTGCCCAATAACTCTTGGTGATGGGGCTCATTGCTGCGATATCACTCCATTTGGGCCTAGGCGCATCTGATTTCTTCCATTCAAGAATCGGCTGTACATCCTTGTCATCTCGCTGAGCACTCTGCAAAGCTTCTCTCCATTCGTCGCTTAGATCCGTCTTTAACATCCTCACTAGCGCTGCCTGCTTTGCTTCCTGTCGGCTACAGTGCTTGCACTGGTCGGGACACGGCCTACGCGATAGGGCATCTGCGTTACCATGGGACTTGCCGCTGCGATGTTGTATTACAAAATCAAACTCTTGCAGTAGTTCAATCCATCTAGCTACTTGTCCTTCTGGGTCCTTAAATTGAAGTAGCCATTTCAGCGCTGCATGGTCGGTTCGCAGGTGGAATTTACGGCCCAACAAGTATTTGTTGAAATGCTGCAACGTCTTTACTACAGCCAAGAGTTCCCGCCTGGTGACGCAGTAGTTTCTTTCGGGTTTGGATAAGGTCTTGCTGAAGTATGCTATAACAACTTCTTGATCACCCTTCTTCTGTGACAGCACGCCGCCAATTCCGGTGTTACTGGCATCTGTGTCAACTATGAATTCATGCTCATTGTCAGGGTAGCCTAGAATAGGTGCAGTACACAGATGTTCCTTAAGCTTCTGGAATGCAACGTCACAGCTCTCATTCCAACAGAACTGCACTCTGTCTTCGGTGAGCTTATGAAGAGGTCGAGCAATGTCAGCAAAGTTCTTCACAAACCGTCGATAGTAGGAGCATAATCCGAGGAATGCTCTGACCTGCGTTTTGTTCTCTGGAACTGGCCACTCCTTCACGGCAATGATCTTATCCGGGTCAGTTTGAATACCGTTCTCCGAGACCACATGTCCTAGAAAGTTCACTTGCCATCTGAATAACGCGCATTTCTTCGGACTCAGCTTCAAATTAGCACCTCGTATTTTTGACAGCACTTGCTCCAAGTTTCGAAGGTGATCCTGGAAGGTGCGCCCCACGATGATGATGTCATCCAGGTAGACCAAGCAGGCGTCTCCAATCAGTCCCATAAGCACTCGCTCCATCAGTCTCTCAAAAGTAGCCGGAGCGTTGCACAATCCAAAGGGCATGACGTTAAATTGCCACAGTCCTTTGCCTGTGGAGAATGCCGTCTTCTCTTTGTCTCGAGGATCTATTTCCACCTGCCAGTAGCCACTTTTTAGGTCTAAGGTAGAAAACCACTTCATCCCTGTCAGCGTATCCAGTGTGTCATCGATCCTTGGCAGCGGGTAGCTGTCCTTCTTTGTGATGTCATTCAATCGGCGGTAGTCTACACAGAAGCGCATGCTGCCATCCTTCTTCTTAACAAGGACAACCGGAGAGCACCACGGGCTGGACGAAGGCTCGATTACGCCTTCGTTCACCATACCGTCGATCATAGCTTCCACTTCACGTTCACGTGCTACTGGCACACGTCTTGGTCGCTGGCGAATCGGTGCTTCACTTCCCGTGTTTATTTTGTGCTGGACTAGTGCTGTCTTCCCTATGTCGGCATCACTGGTCGAGAAAATATCCGCGAACCGGTTCAACATCTTCTGAGCCTCGGTCTTCTCTTCCTCCGACAGGGTACTTTCGCAGTCCTCTAAAAGAGTAGACACGTCGAATCGTGCACCCTGAACCTTGGCGCTGGTAGGTTGCTCTTGACATCTACGCATCCAAGCCGCTCCTTCATAGGTGCCCAATTCCGTCCCTTTCTTGAGCGACACTTCCTTGTCACTTGCATTCAGTGCGCGTACTGATGAAACTTTTGTACCCCTTACCAAGGTTCGTGCAATCTTCCAGGAGGCCTCTTTCTCTAGACCTTCGATTAGTACGCAGCGGTTCCCTCGACCAGAATTTCCTGATAAACAAACTGGTAAAACAGTTTCCGACCGCGGGTGAAGAATGACATTCTTCAGGCAGTACACTTTTCCTGAAGTTGCACCTTCCATGAAGACTTCTTCCGAGCCACACTTCAACACTCCCTGGCTAACATCGATCTCGCAGCGATACTTCCGCATGAAGTCCAGGCCCAAGATGCAGTCGTCCACTATATCGGCCACGATGACTTTGTGACGGTAAATTTTGTTGCCTAGCTTCAGATCCACCTCCATTTCACCTCGGACGGTTATGTGCTGACCGGTAGCTGTTCTCAGATTCACACATTCATTGTTCCTGAAGCAGCCCCGAAGAACCCGTCTTGCCAGATGGAAACCGACGACTGTCCGAGAAGCACCCGTGTCCAATGTCAGCTTGCATGGTGTTCTGTTAATTTCGCCTTCGATGATCAGGCTGTTCCCGTCGCATGATTGCGAGATCGAGATACTTGGGGCTCTTGCATTACCAGCCAGCACCCGCCCCGCAGTCCTGGCTTCTACTCGTTTCCCTGCTCTCGCTGCCTGGCAGGCACATCAGGCGACCCCTTTTGTGGAGACAGGGTGTCACCAGGCTGCCTACGCTTTGGGCAGCTCAAACGGATATGGCCTCTTTCTCCGCAGTTGTAGCACCGAGGTGACGACAAGACTTCCCTGATGCGGTGACCTCGGTCGTCGCGTCGCACTGCTTCCACCTCCAGAGCGTGGGCTAAGGCGTCCTTGAGGTCCTTGAAGTGCCCAAGCCTCACTGCTGCTCTTACCTCCAGGTCCCGGATCCCATCCGTAAACGCCTGTACGAGGTTCCCGTCAATAAGCGCAGGAGACGACTGGTATGCCTTCCTGACCAGCTTTTCCACCTCTAGAGCCCACTGCTGCAGAGTTTCTCCGTTGCGTTGTGTCCTGTCCTTCAGCTGAGCACGATAAACGTGTTCAAGGTGCGCGTCACCGTATCTCGCCTCCAGCGCCTCCAGGAGCTTTTCGTAGGTGACGTCTTGCCCGAGTGCCTCCAATACTGTCAAGGCCCGGTCGCGAAGGCCCAAGGTTAGGGCGGTTAAGGCTTGTTCTTTGGTCCACCCATTCGATCGCATCACAGCCTCGAACTGGATCTTGTATGCAGACCATGATGATGAGCCATCGAATGGTGGAACCTTAAATCCACGAGGTGAGGGCGCTACAGCCGCTGGTGTTACTTCGAGCCCACGCAATTTCTTCTCCACTTCAGCAACACAGGTCTCGTGGTGGTCATGTACACGCTTCTCTATAGAGGCGACGCGAGTCTCAAGCTTGTCGTGCACGAGCATCTCTACGTCGCTGATACGGGCCTCGTGCTGCTGAAGTTCCTCCTTGACCGCCTTCAAGTCCTTCCCCACTGTGGCGCTGAGGTCTTTCATGAGCACCAGCTGTTCCTCCAGACGGCGGGCGTGCTCCTCCTTGTCGCGCTGCAGCTGTTCCTCTAGGCGGCGCGCGTGCTCCTCTTGACGGCGAGCCTGCTCCTCCTTGTCGCGCTGCAGCTGTTCCTCTAGGCGGCGCGCGTGCTCCTCTTGACGGCGAGCCTGCTCCTCTTGACGGCGGTCCTGCTCCTCTTGACGGCGGTCCTGCTCCTCTTGACGGCGAGCCTGCTCCTCCTTGTCGCGCTGTCGCTGTTCTTCCATGCGCCGCGCGTGCTCTTGCATGAACGCCATCAGAGCCGCGATGTCGGGCACCGCCATGGAGTGTGCGCTTGCAGGCTCCACTGCAGCCGCGGAGTCGCCTGATCCACCAGACGATGGAGAAGGAACGTCTCCGAAGCGTCTCTGGTCCAGGTCTTGCTGGCGCTGGTTCCGGGTACGCACTCCGTCAGTTTCTTCCTTCGGCATAACCGGCATAATTTATCCCTTTCTTCTGACACCAATTTGTTACGAGCTGGGGTTCGTGATAAATTATATACACTATGCCACTTAAACTGAACTTTATTCACTAACACAATAACACTAGATACACACACTTAATTTTCACTTCACTAATAAAACACACTATTCACACCACTAGAACAACACTAAACACTTCCGACTTATTTCCTTCGCTTGATGTTGATCGCTTTTCGTATTCAATTGAACTGTGTCCGGTCCGTTCGCTCCCGCTCTATTTATACTGGCCGGATACATCACTAGGCTTTTCGAGACGACTCACGATATTTCTGGAAACGTGTAAGGTGTTTCTAGAATTGCGTAAATGTTCTATTTACACCTACGCCATCTATTAGAGGATAGATGAAACAGCCTTAAACAAACGATACATCTAATCTCATGTAGTTCTCCCATTCACTGATAGATGGCGTTATTTTCAATTCGTAACACTATTCCTCCTCTCGTCTCTCCAACAGTGCCAGATTAACTACCGATATGTAAAAGTGCTAAAGTGTTTGTACCAAAACGACAACATATCAGTCCGCCCCCAGGACCATAGTTCAAAACTATTCAACTATTGAGAGGGCCTGGGGAATGTTTTAAAACTGAAACGAACTGCTGAAAACTTGCTAAATCAATTGGGCAGCGCCGCGTCTGTGATCGCGCAACATATGAAACCTTATTAGAGTGTTTATTCGTAGTGGGCAAGCCGCAAGCGTGTGCGGCGCGGACACGTCGGATGGCGCGGACGGTAGGCAAGTACCTATGGCGCCAGGGACGGAGCCGAGTCTAGGCAGCGCCTGTGTAGGAAACCTATGAAGCGCCTTTCGACTTTTTTTCGACCTTTCGACTTTTTTTTTTGGATTTAAAATTTTCGCAATACATGCATCAAAATCTGCTGTTTCTGTACTTGAAGACGATCATAGTCGGAGCGCCATAATGACCTCACAGCACTTAGACATATCACCAATCACCTTGGCACCGTAGCAAGGACTCCAAAACAAACCAATTTTCATAGTCCAGAAACGCTTAGCATAGGGGCTGATTAAACTCTTCTGTCAGTAATCTGCTGCATTGTGTGGCTGTGTTAAATAGCGCCTTATTCTCCCCGTCCTCGCCGAAAACCAGCCTTTTGTGCAGTCTGAAGCTAGTTAAGTCTAGGCGGGAGACGATTCGTGATGTTTTTGGCAAACAACTTGTAGACATGGCTCAAGAGAGATGATTCGATAGTTCCTCAAAATGGTTTTGTACCCCTTTTAGAAGAACAAACCGTCAATCTTCTAAGGATTTCTCTACGAGAAGAGGACAGATTTTCTTTTTTGGATCTATACTTATGGGCTGTATCGCTTAGCGATAACGTCACCTAATCAGAAAATCACATGTAGGTATGTCTCAGCTCAAAAATTCAAAATACAATAAAATTCATGAATTCCTAATTTAGCCAGCTGATACAACAAAGCAGTCTTATCGGAGAGTGACTAAGATAAACTCGACCCTACTACTGCTCTTCCTGTACTTTAGTTCCGGTCACATCTATCAGAACACGTTATATATCTTCGATTACCGCACAATCAATACAATCTGGAGATGATATCTTCTTAAATGAAATTTACATTGAAGCTGCACGCTTTTCCGACTTCCCTTGAGACTTTTCCGTCTTTAAGCTGCCTCAGGTCCGTCACAATTTAGTCTTGGCTGACTTCAGGCAGCTCTTCTGAAAGGTTTTGTGAAGGTGACTGTGATTTTGTGAAGACGAGACGCTGCCGACGTTTAGAGATCACTCTCAAAGATCTTAAAACTTCCGTAAGCATCTTCGGCCACAAAGTGACAAAGTTCCCATCCGATTTGATCAACTTCGTTAGATGGTTTCGATTTCGACCTAATAGCTGGACTTTTAACCCCACTTTTACTCAATTGCTTCTTAAATGGAGAGTGTATTGTAGCACGTCTCTTCTGAATCAGCTGCAGAGATTCTCGCGACAGTGCTTGCTGGTGTGATTCGCCTGAGAGAATTTCGGTACACTCATTCTGTAGGGTTTCCACCACTTCGTCGAGTCCCTGGTCCATATGAAAGTCGATTGTGGATTTAAGGCAGCAAACCAGTTTGCCAGTTTCAATTACGGAGTGGAGGATATTTGGCCGAGGCGTAAACTGCATAAGTCGGACACGCTCGAACTTATCTGTATTTTTAAAATTCTTGCGTTACTGACTGACTGACAGACAAGCTACGGCCCAAACTATTAGGCGCAAGAAGCTGAAATTTGCCATGGATTTGGGAATGTAGGGTTGCACGAAGGACTTCCCAAAATTTCTCGGGATCGGGCAAAAAATATGCAGGCGTAGCTGTGGGCACCCTCTAGTAATCCATATTTATAAATAGTGCCTCGTCTGTGGCCTGATATAAAACACTGAGTACTTCTAGTGTTGAATCTGGTAATCAAGGAGACATCTCTACATATTCACTTCTTCATCCACATGACATCCAAAATGAAGTCTATCGCATTTTTATTTATGGAGGCGTAGCTCTGCCTCGTCCACTTCCATTGAAGCTGCTTCTTTAAAACGAGTTCATTAAGAACAGCCCCTCCAAGATTCCCGCTCAAGTCAAACATTTGTGTGCATGAACATGGATGTTTGTCTTGGTCTGGGTGTTTCTATGTATACCTAATATGTATGTATTTACAAAAAAAAAGTATATATGTATGTTTATCCATTATCTAGTACCCATAGTACAAGCTCTCTGCTTAGTTTGGGACTAGATGGTGTTGTGTGAATGTGGTAGAATATTATATTATATTATTATTATCCATCTCTAGGAAGTTAACAAGCATTGGCCTCTATGATTTCACCAACTAAATCTGTGCGACTGCGTTTTCAGATGGCTGATCTCTCCCTCGAAGTAGAAATAAGATGTCCAGAATCTAGGATTCATCCTCTCGCTCTCCTCTGAATTTACATAATCCCAAAACACGCCAACTTATGCACTTCGGTTTCTCCTCTAGTTGTGCCAGATTTTCATCAAGCCCTAGCGCGCGTCCGTTATTCGTAGGTAGCCATGGTCAGTTGTAGTTGGCGGCCTACCGTAACCTAGGGGATTCTTTGCTACTCATGGCCCGTAATAACCTTGTCCGGACCTTGGCCAGGAACAACGACGCGACCGAGAACTGGGGGCCGTTGTGTATGCGTGTGCGCCAGGGAGGTTTTGCCCGCTGCTACAAACTACAACATAATCTTTACTGTCGTATAGGTAAGAAAGTATGTAGGTACGAGTCGCCCAAGACATAGTCACGCCTTGTGGTTTCGTCCAGCATTGGGACGGATTTTAAACAAGGTTGATGATGACTAAGTTTGTAGCTTGTAGCATATCAAAAAATATTTCAGTACTAGTCGACCAAGCCAACTAGACGAATGTCAACATGACAAAATTCAACATAATTCAATAATTATAATCCAGAAATTCCTAGTACCGATTGCAGGCGCATTGTAGGTACGTTCACACGCCGCGTTCGCAGGTTACGATAAATAATTTCTGGATTATAATTGTTGAATTATGTTGAATTTTGTCACGTTGACATTCGTCTAGTTGGATTGGTCGACTAGTAATTATGTAAATTCATCCGGCGCGCGGCGCTCCTAGTACTCTAGCGCCTGTGTGCGCCGCACACATCGCACACAGGAGTGGCTCGGCCCTGTTAATGGCGCGTGGACCGCAGCAGCTCAAGCTATAGGACATTCTAAGTGACCGAAGTGAATGCGCAAGCGTCAGGCGGCAAACAACGCGGAGCGCGGGGAACTCAAATTCTAAGCTAAGCCACATATTACCGTGGCTAAGCTAAGCGTGTTAGCACCATGGCGCATTTTGATTTGAATGTAGAAAATTTTATAAGCGCAATTCGTGACGACCTGCTCTGTAGATGTTAAAACAAAGCAATATAAAAACAAAAAGGTTATCTCGAGACGGTGAAATTAAGTAAAATTACAATTTCATGGACATGAAGGTTATCAAAATATTTAAAAAAACATAAGGACATTTACAATGTTGGATTAAACAATATGTTCAACATCTATATCCAATAAGAATCTTCTAGTATACCTAAATGTCTTCTTCATCCATATTATAGGTACTTATATTTGACAAACACTGTAGATATCGACAAAACATAGACGAGTCACGCGCTTATCTCCGAACAAATAGATGACGACCTGCACCCGCGCCACTCCCACACCCATGTGTTCAGTCTGGGAAAACACTATGTCTTCACGTCCGTGAGGAAGGTTCAGCAATTGACATCCTATTGATGCGACGATGACGACTGTCCCCGCACTGGCATCATTACTAGAGGTTAACTTGAAATGCGATCACTAGCGGTCTCTATTGACCGTTACTTTTTTTTAAATATGGAAATTATTTATATCGTCTAGTTATTTATTACGCATGAAATATTTCTTGAACCACTTCCTGAGGAGAAGTCTGCTACTCTGCTACAGTGGATTTATTTTGTTTAGAAACAGTCAAGGTTGCAAGTAGGTACTTGCAGGGTAGGTTCCTAGTGCACAAAATTGACTAATGAAAAGCAACTAAAATTTGGTAGTCACAATAAAACAAGTGAAAATATATGTAGATACCGCACCGAAAGTGGTGCACTTTATTTTTAAAGTTCACGTGTACCTACTTGATACAAGGTATAAAAAATAACTAAAATAACGATTTCACTTCGTTGGCAAGACTCGACAGGCGATTAAATTGATGTACTTATTTAGTTAACACAGTCATAAAATCAACCTGTAGCTTATTTACTTAATGTAAATACTTATTCTAGGAAAGTTATATTAACAGCATTTTATGAGTTACAGATGTCAATTAATTTTATCGTATAAAGTAATAATAATTCATAATATCTTGTAGGTGTGCTAAGAAAAAACTAGGCTGCTAACAGTTAATAATAATTCAGAGCCACTGTAGAATAGGACCTTTTTATTTCAATAGGTAGGTATATATTTCTGGAACATGTGTACTTATTTATTACATGTCGCAAATTGGACTGCCTAATTAGGTAAAGTAAACACGGAGGTCTAGTGCGAGTTTGATCGAGTTACGAGACGGTTCTCGACGAGAACAATTTTCATACAATTTTCATACAATTTTTAAATGCAGCAGATAGTAACGGTCAGTCGACACTACGAATATTTAGAAAATGTATGGCAAATTTGCCATCGTCAAACGACTCTCAACTCGATGAAAACTCGCACTAGATTATGGAGTAGGTTAAAATTAAATTACTATAGACGAATTTTAACAAGGTCTATATTAGCTACTTGTCAATTTTTATTTACACATAAACGTACACAATTGCACATCACATTTTTAAACATACCCATGTATGTTTAAAAATGTGATGTGCAAATAACCATTTATTGTTCAGATTTAAAGACTTAAAATTCTTAAAATACTGAAAGTAGGTTAATTTCGCAAACATTGTAATAAGGATTTAGACAACAGTCCATTTCGTACATTTTAATTGGCTTGGCAGTGGCATGTGAAGTCTTCCGTCGTCAGCAACAAAGTCAAATGATTTTGAATGGTTTTATCATCCCAAGTCTCAAATAATTATTATTGAACAAGTGACCAAGAATACTTTTCCAAATCGATAAAAAATTATAAAATAGGAATAATGTTTTAAATTGTGCTAGCCTCGCTAACTAAATGAAGAGAGTAGGCATGGTAATGTAAGTCAAGCAACTTAGAGACTTAGCACATTTGTTGGCGTCTTACAATTGAAATAAATATCTTTGGTAAATTTCGAAATATTTTTCTAGTAAAAACACGAAATAGTAAACGCCAATAAGTTTATAAACGAGTTGCAAGTTTACATTTTAGTCTAGGTAAAGAAATTGCCATAAGTAGGTGATATTAGGTATTCCAGGAAGCCAAGTTGGATTTTGGGCACTAATTGTATGTTACTGTCCGCAAGGGGCGCTTTTAGGTACCTCATGTATAGGAAATAGTTCCCACAGACTAACGACTCGAATGCGATCCATTCGTATGCAAACTCGAGCTAGGCTTCCTGGTATTATACATACTGTAACTGTAGTCTTTTACTTCATTTAATGAGAATGTATAAATATGTAAAATTATTGCATTGGTAAATTCTGTTATTGTGTTGCACATTGTGCATTAAGTCTATAAAGTATAATTATATTTTAGAACGAATTGATAAATCATGCAATGCTGTGCCTATAGCATGTGGTACTTTTCTGTTACTCAGTACCTTGCCCCACCCACCCACCATGCTTTAGTGCAGTAGTGGTTTCAGGGCGCGAACTCATGGCGACTCAAGCTTCCCAAAAGTAAATAAATCCGTTATATTTTATTTTCCTAAACTTCCCCCAGCGAAGCTAAAGATTTGTAGCGAATCATTTCGATATTTAGCGATATAGGTATATGTACTTATAGAGAATTGGAAACACAAACATAGGCATAAATTACATAGATACATAAATAAGCATACGCATACTCGCAAGGCAGCAATATTTTAACATAATTTAGTGCTGATTTTTTTTATGTGACCAATTAATTACTTACCTACCGATTAATGAGTTATGTCCAACTTCTTATCACAAAAATGTCGATATCCAGTAAAATAGTAAAAACTGATAAGGAATTTTAATTAGCATTTGCCGATGTACTTATATTTCACTAATACAACTTGGCTCACAACAGCATTGTTTCACATATTGTATTTAAATACTTGCAATCCCAGTTACCTTTGTTATACCATTACTTATAAACCTGTGTGTTTTGGAAAATGCCTTTATGAGTCTTATCTTTCTCTCTTCATACTCGCATCAAATAAGTATATATAATTACGTCATTCTGATACTTTTGGACATGAAGGAAGAACAAGCTCATGCTTATTATGTATTAGGCGCACAATGCCATTCGCAAAATGACACAAAAAAACGCAATATGCGACATTAGCAAAATGCCACACTAGCAACATGCCATAGTAGCAAAATGCCACTTTCGCATAATGTAATAGTCTCAAAATGCCACATTTGAGAGACAGTAAATCAGTCTAATAGACCGAGTTGACGGAGCCTTGCTTCGCCGGGCTCCTATTTTTTGGGTACAGGGCTATAAGAAACCTAACATAAACTATTCTCTTCCTGACTTTTAACAATCTTGTAATTTTTCTAGTGTGACATTTTGCTAATATGGCATTTTCCTAGTGCGGCATTTTGCTAATGTGGCATTTTGCAAGTGTTGCATTTGGCGAAAGTGTCATTTTGCGTCAATGTCTCATTTTGCGAATGTGGCATTGTGCGCCTAATCCTGTTATATTTATGAGCATAGTATATTCCTTTACCAACTTCAACAAGTGTATGTATACAGACTAAGAATAAAGATATTTTATTTATTATGAAAAGTTACATATAAAAGTGGCATAGATATTGATTATTGTTTAAACGAATACAAACAGTGTCAATAAGATTTAAAAATCTTATTTTGCTGCTTCAAGTTAATGTACCCATTATACATTTATATATTCATGTTTAAGAATACATAATCTCACAAGTTCTATTATATACAGATCTTACAAAAGCATAACATAGTATACTACTATGCAATTGACTTGTCATGTACATATTATTATGTAAATTAAATGAAAAACAATAGTACATTAAATGCAATACAACCAAAAACATTTTGAAGAAAAATAAACTTCATTAATAATTACTTTGTTCATTTTCTGCAACATTTAGGAAACACAACCAATATGTTACACTTATATTTATAAGAAAATAACAAGCAGATTAAATTAAATATAACTTCAGACACATTACAAAATGTAATACTTGAATAGCCTTATTTGTTTCTAAAACACTACTAGGTAAGTGAATATTACAAAAATATTTTATGTATACCTACTGGTTATTTGTGCATGATTAATTGTGACTAATCCTTATTGTTCACAGGTCTCAGTACCCAAAGAAATGTACAGTGCTAATAAAAATGGACAAAAAATTTACAAATATGTTCACACATAACTTAGCAGACAGGTTTAAAACAAAAAAACATCAGCATTATAGTTTTGCAGTGACTGCATAACTTTTTAGAGCAGATCTCATAACTTTGAAGAATATTCTTAAAAGTTTGGTCAGTTAATAAGTTTAAGAACATGTAAGAAATATAAATCGTAAGCAGCAATATTGAGTCAACAAAACATAACAGGACATTACCTCAAGTATAATAATTATATTATTTTGGATAGTATGTTTATTATAAAACATTGTGAGTCATCACATTTCTTGGATCTTATATGTCTGACTCTGTTAGGTGTGAATCATATTTAACTCATTTGCAATACAGTAGTGCAACCTACACAGTCAGATTACACTAAAAGATGGAATATGATTGGAAGTAACATAATGAGCAATTACATTTGAGCTTGAATATAAACCATGATATTTTAGCAATTTACTGGTACTGAAAATACTGAAGTATGTTATGCATATTGGGTTTATTAAATCTAATATGTCACAAGCAAGGTGGTGGGAGTGGCATGTCAATTAATTTACATACTTCTAAGAGGAAGTTTTTCAGTAGGGCAGCCTGATTGTCTCTGGAACTGTTTATAACAATAGTTGGTATGAATGTTGGCTTCAATATGTGTGTATCATCACCATGTTTCTTCAAGAGTGCTGAGCCATGGTCAGTATTGGCACAGTTGCTTATCGGATCAGCTTCCAGTTTCAACACTTTTGCACACTGAAATAATAATAACATAATAATTCATTATCTAATATTAAGATTCTGTTACTAAGTAGCATTCTATAACTAGAAAATTGTGAGACTAATATTTAATCATCATATTTATATATGTCATTATGTATGTCATTATGAAAAGTTTAATAATGGTATTTTAATGATTATTGTAAAAGGAGTCAGAGTTAGATAAATAAATAATAATCACTAAGCTGGAAGTTTCCCAAATACAACAGTTACAGTTTATAACATTAATCAAACAAAACAGAGCTGTGAATTAAAAGAGATATCATTATTAATATCTAAGGTCATTAGAAGGCACACTAGCCTGTAAGTAAAATTTTTAATCATAGGCAGAATTCAACATATTTTATCATCTATCAAAAATCAAATATTACTTACCCTTTTCAGAGCTCCATCAGCATCCATATTGTCTGCGATCATGCAGTCTGTTATCTTAACAGCTGTTGTCATGTTGCTGACAGCCTCTATAGCACATGCATGTATTTTGTTTGCATAACATTCTTCCTCACCATGTTGACATTGAAAATAATACTTGCCATGTTTTTCTTTGGTCTGGAAAAATAATTTTGATTATTTTAGATTAACATATATTTTTATTACATATCTGGCTGTCTTAAATCCTCATAACAAAAATAATCAAAAAGGATCAAAAGATAGTGTCCAATTGATCAAAGAAACCCAGATCTCTCAAATCTAATCCTAAAATATGACATGCTCTGGTGAATTGTAGCCATGAAATAGCCTCATTTTAAAATACATTGCAGTACTTTATAAACTTTCTATTACATGACTGTTATTTAGATTATATAAATTAGCTTGGACACAAGAGATATACAACTATTGAACATACTTAATACAAAAATATGCAGCCAAACAGATTATTATAGAAAATTCTACTTACAGAAGCCTTCCCATAAGGCACTAGAGTTACATCTATAAAATCAGCCAGTTTTTGTGTCACAGGCCCCAAATGTTTCATAAAGAAATGTTTAGAGTCAGGACAAAGAGCCTCATAGTACACTCTCACTTTCACTTTGTCTTGTTTATGCACATTAAACTTGTCATCTTCTAATTTCACTATGTCAGGCTGAAACAGAGTAAATCATGTCACATTATGAAACAAGGCCAGAAAAAATTGTTTACAATTTACTTGACAGAAAATTAATGTTAGAATATGTAGCTCTGTGGGCAGCCTAGATTATAAAACATTTTTTTGTTTTGTTGTAAAATTGCTATGTTATCAATTTAGTCTACACATCATATAGAGAAGTTAGATAAAGCTATCAAAGATTAGATAAACAAATCACTATTTTATTGTGAGGTGCTAACTAATCAATATAAAATTTTGATTATTTAGTCAAAATGTATGAATAGGTATGTAAATTGCTTACATCCCCACAAAAATGAATATGCTGAATCCGTTTTATTTCTTCAAACAACCTTTACAATGAGGTCAATATTAAGAAGTTGAAAGTGAACATGCAAGGTTTACATTAATTAAATTTAGATTACCTCTGATAACTCCAGGTCTGGTTTAACGGGCAAAAGCCGGAATAACTGCCACATAATCAATACTATGAGCAATAAAACAATAAGTCTATATCTGTTACACGAATAGAATGCCATTTTAATCTCTGTAAAAAATTATATCGCATCCAACATTGAAAGCCGAATCTTTCCGATAGGAATAATTATTAATCCTGTATCTATCAACACTTTTACACCATCTTTTCTTACAAAAAGTTATTCATTTATCACTCCCTATCTAATCGTAAAGCATAAAATTAAAATTTAAATAAAGGATTTATTTTTTACTAGGAACAGAAATAGTAAACAGACTCATTGCATTGTGAATGACAGAATGACGTTTGGATTTTCCATTGACGAGTCAAATGACAACGAGCGACATACAATTGAAACGTTTTGTGATTGCTACATAATCACATCTATACACATAAATAAAATTGGAGTGTCTGTTTGTAATATTAAAATAACCGCGATTTACTAAATACATATGGGTTTTTACATGGTACATAATTATACCGAAATGACATTCTTTACAATTTTTGTCTGTCTGTTTGTTTTTTGACGGGACGTTCACTGACGGCAAGCTGATATTAATTTAAGTACCAAAGAGTAACTTAGGCTATAAATTAACCGGGTACGCGAAGTAGTTCCCTCGGGCCGCGGGTGAAACAGCTAGTCATTTTAATAAATAGATAATTAGGTAGGTACGCAACATAGAAAAATAGCTTATTTATTATATCTATGGTAGGTACGCAACTACGCACTTCAACTTCGAAAAATCTATAGGGCATGCTGTGGGATTTTCAACCCGATACATGTTAATCTGTATTAATTGCCGATACTGAGGCCGATACCTTATCTCTAGGCGATACCAATATATATATAACTTGACCAGATTGGTTAGTCAAAATCATTTATTCATTTAGGCCACAAAGTGACGCTTATGAACGTCAAAAATTAAAGTTATTGGCTAGATGATTCTACATTTACTGCCACGTTCGCAATGCAATAGGTAGAACTACGAGAAACAACGGGCAATAAAACTAGTGGCCACTCTTTTTAACGTATAATGTTATTATCTGGGGTGGGTCTGTGACTTAATTAAAAAATGCTTAGCAAGTACAACATGTATTTAAGAGCAGCTAAACGGCATTTAGCTAGTGTGATAGGTTTCTCAGCTGCAAATAATTATTTGGTCTTAATTATTTTGGTGTGAAGTTTCTAAGGTGTCCAGCCTATAATTTCGAACCGGTAGCCAACACAGAGTAGGTACCTTTGTATATAGGAGGTAACCAATACTCTGGGATGGATAAGTACTTGAGTAGTCCTTATACTAGACCATACCGGCGCCCGTGCTACATACGCCTATGTGACAGAATATGCCATTCTGTTGATATCTTCACTATGCTATCGATGTCTACCATTACAGTAATAACGGAAGATGCCGTTTTTATTCATATGTAGTATTTTGCGTCTCTCTCTCTCTCTCTCTCTCTCTCTTCAATTTCAATAGCCTAGAATATTTAGTTGCCATTCAAGTAGCAATAGGTGTACACTTAAAATAATTATAAAGTTTTCTGGTGTGGGGATCGAACCCACAACACTTGGCATAGCGCCAAGGTGCGAAGTGGCCTCTTAAGCCACAGCGCCAGCCGTCCAATCTTCTTGATATGGAAAGTAATGGAAAGGAAGGTTTACAAAATAAAATACAAGTAGTACTTGCTGAAATAAGTGTCTATTCATTCAATTGTAAAGATCCAAACTTCTCTACATCATAAAATCCTGCTTTTACTTGTCTACCACCAAAAAATCTGCCATTTAAATCAACAACAGCCTTGATTGCGCTTTCAATACGCTTGAATTCAACAAAAATCCTGACTGCCTCATCTGATGGCGCGTTGGGCAACTCAAATATTACTACTTTGACTACTTCTCCGTATTTAGTATTACATTCGTCTTTCACTTCAGGCTCTAATTCTTCGTCGACATCTCCGGGGCCAACCATATTCTGAAAATTTTGTTCAATAAATTATTACAAATATTTTGTTCCACAGTATCCAATTTTCGCTTGCATGAAAAAAGCGACGATGACGTTGGTTTGGCGCAATAAAGTTCAGTAAATCTTTAGGTACACGGTATTTATTCATACGTTGGGTAATGGCCATACGTTCTTAAGAATACTAAGGTCTTGGTAGTGTGGCTGGGGTCTGAGTTCAAGTTTAGCCACCGCACGTATCACATAGATTCATACGACGGTGCACCGGGGTTTCAACGACGTGACCGTCGCGTCGTACTAATCGAGATGAGGTGGCTAGCTCGGACTAGACCTCATTATGTATAATTAGTATTAAAAAACGAGTCTGACCCGCACACCGAGGGTTCCGTACGCATTTTACCTTATTTGAGGTTGGTGCTAATTACGCTAGTCCTCTAAATCTGTATGAGCGCCCATACAACTTAGAGGACTATCTTAAATGGAGCGTTTTTTTTTTTAATTTTCCACTTTTTTTATTTTTTGTAATTGTTCCTTTATTTGTGCTGTAAGACCCTGCTTTTGGCCAAATTTCGTGATTCTAGTTCAACGGGAACTACCATATAGGTTTTCGACCCAAAACCTATAGGGTAATTATGGTTGACCTAGAATTGTCAATTTTGGTGAAAACCAAGGTCTTACAGCAAAAGTAAAGGAAAAATTCTGAAAATTAAAAAAGGTTGAAAATTAAGGTTAATTTTGGTACATACAACATTTCGCAAAAATCTAATTTTGACCATATCTTTTTATCGGGTTGACCCAGGACCCTGATTTTTATACACCTAATAGGAACCATAGACCTCACTATCCGGTATAAATTTCAATTTGCTAGGTCCAGCCGTTCCTGAGAAAATCGGTGGTGACACACGGACGGACAGACAGACAGACGGACAAGAAAGTGATCTTATAAGGGTTCCTTTTTTAACCTTGTGAGGTACGGAACCCTAAAAAGAATTATAAGATATCGCTCGCACTAGAGTTCAATTCTATGTCGCGAGGCGAGGGATATACAAATTAAAAATTAACTGACACGAACATCCAGACTCAAAAAAAGTATTTGAATCAAAGACAACACTCTGATTCACAAATACTTCGTGTTAGAATCGAACTCAGTATAACGGTGCATGCTAAACGGCGAGGAGATCGTTCACCAATCCACCTCAAACGCAGTGAGATGCGCACACACAACACACAAAAATTATTATGACATGCACATTCTTTATCGTTATAACGTTATGCCAGTTGCATCCTAGACTTTCGCCTGGAACCTCGGGAGCCTCTTACTAGTCAAACTAGAGACACAGAGCGACAGCTGTGTGATATCCACAAAACAAAGTTATACCGATTTTCTACTGTTTAGACTAGTGTCGTCGGTATACACAAGGGACCCTATAACGACTGTCAAAGAACATGATAACCGGGACCGACGCGACGCGAGGGCTTAATGTGCTCTCTGAGGCATAGTGTAAGCTATAATAGAAAAAGTAATAGGCACATTGTATAATGTGTTTATGGTTTAGAATTGCGTAGTAATTTCTCCAAAAAATAGAAAAGAATAACATCTATGCTTTCACGTAAACGACACAGCGAAACCAAGTATCATGGTCTGTCTACGCATTGTTAATAATAAAAAAAGAAACACTTTTCAAAAAGAAAAATGGAATTAATGTAATAGAACTATAACGCCATTAAGAAATTGGTGACGGAAATAACTTACTCTGAGTAAAACCACTTTACTAGGCGATTTCATTATCTCAGTAATGGAAGGTTCCTGCCGAGATTGTTGTGGTGAATTTGACGCATTTGGTGAATCTGAAAAATATTAAAATGTTTTAGAACATTAAATTCATTAACAATGACTACAATTAATCATTATTTCTGTTTTTAAATTCATAATATTTCTGAAAATTAAATACAAATGTTTCAAATTTGATAGAAGATACCTGGTCCAGGTAGGGCCGGCATGGCAAATCCGGGAGGCGGCATGACAGTGCCGTCCTTCTCGTGAATAATGCGACCGCCTCGTTTTGAAGTCTTTTCTACTTGAAGCGCTACTGACATTCCTTGTTCCTTCTTACCCAAACCTTGCCCCTCCTAAAAGTTATTAATTACTAAATTACATATTATGTATAACATTTATTTAGTTTACATTGATGTTTATTTAATACTAGAGGATGCCTGCGGTTACACCCGCGTTATTTAAGGCTACTGCTCTATTCCCGTCACAACACTGGAAGAATTTTTCAAATCGGACCAGTAGTTCCTGAGATTAGCGCGTTCAACCAAACAAACAAACAAAATCTTTAGCTTTATGTATTAGCGTATTAGTATAAGATTGGGAGAGTAAAAATATAAAGGTCCACTTTTGGCTATTACAATCAGAATAATCAGAATAAATCCCTGGATTATACATGAATAAATTTTACTAAAAAGGTTAGATACTTTAGCCAAATTATTATACAGTAATATCTCTGAACTATAAAAAAAAATCCGTGTGGTGACGGATTAAGAAAACGAAATGTCACCACCCCATATCTTCTCATGGGTGTCGTAAGAGCCGACAGAGGGAGCATATTATGCAGAGAACAACACTGCAAGAGAAGGAAAACTTGATACAAACCCTATACCAACCCGTTTGGCCAGCGTGGTATAGTAGGCCAATTCCTCCTTTCAAAGGAGAGGCTAGTCCAGCAGTGGACTGTTAAAGGCTGATGATGATGATAAAAAAAAACAAGTAATATAATAATAATGATTGACACTTGCATGGCAACTTTATAAATGTGATAATTTCACAAACCTTAAATCCATATTTGGCCATGATTTTGGCAGCAACCGAACTAGCACCATAACCACCAATGGAGAAGCCTGCTGCAGCTGGAGGTGGCGTGGGCAAGCTTGGCGGCGGTGGAGGCGAGTGTGTTTCTACCGTCAGAGACGGGGGTGGAGCTATAGCTGCACCAGCTGATCGCTTGGATATCTCTACTGCTTCTTCCTCTTCAGGTTGCTGAGAAAAATTCACACATACTTAATAATAAAGTAACTCTACATTTGACATCTGGTGACTGTGATCTATTTATATGTTATGAATTATAATATTTTTTCAGTACAAATGGCATGGCATTAGTAAGTGAAATAGACAAACAAGATAGCTGATATAGGTGTTATTTTGTATCACTTATATGTAATGATTGGAGCAAAAGTCACATTTATGTATGGAATATTTTGACTTATTTTTGTTGTATTAATGTGTAGTAAATATAATACCATAGCCACAAGAGTCTTCTCAGGAATTGTGTCTTCATCATCACCAAATCTACTCTTGCGCTTTCTCTCGGACCGGTCACTTCTAGGCTCTCCATCTAGCTGTAGTCTCTTGGCTTGTATTTCTGTAATCACATTAAGACATCTTTATTTATGGTATGATTTATTCTATTGGTTTATTTTTATATTTGTAGATTTATATGCCAGATCTGGTAAAGTTATGTGAGAAGTTGCTCTTCTCTTCTTCTTGCCAGACAGATCACCTCCATTTTTTGGTGTATCTCTGGGGGAAAAGAGTAAAATACAGGATACTGCGGCCAAGCCTTTGGCAGCAGCATTCACTGAACTAAATTCAATTGTAGGAATACTGTGCTTTACATTGATTTTGTGTGAGGATGGTTAGGTTAGGCTAGCAAATTCACACTGTAACCAGCACATGTAAGTTTAAAAAATAAAATTTCATTTGAAATCAATGAAATTTTATTGTTTAAATTTTAATATTATTTCAATACATAGAACTAATTAAAAGTTCTCACGCTGATCTTAAACTATATGTTCATAAAAGTGAAGTATCCAAACTTACATACCAATTTGACCATTCAAGGATAAAACATTTATCTCCATTAATTTGACTGACTGTATTGCAATTATTATCATTTTAAATGTGTAGCTGTGCTAGTGTGATCCAAAAATGCTGTGTCATCAAACATTAAAATTCACATATTATGAACATTAAATAAAGACTTCTTATGACTTACAATAATTGTTAAAGTACCAATGTAAAAGATAGCCATATCATTGATTACAATAAGTTCATTGTTTATTTTGGATAAAATAAAATATACACAAATAATATATGTATTACCTTTGGCAACTTTTTCATAATCATTGGGCCACATAGGATCATACTCATTTGCAACATTCCAATCAAAATCTCGAACATTTAGTGATGCTGTTAGTGTTTTCCCTTGCTGACTGGGACTATCTGCATTGGATTCCTCTTCATCTTTCTGTTTACTTTTCAGGTCTATCACAGGAGTAAGTACCTGAGGTAAAAGTATGGAAAATATTATAGACATAAATATGAGAAACTATATCTGTTATAAGGCCTGTCCCACTATAGAAGACCTGTCCCAATATAGCCATAAAGAAGATGGTAGAGAGAAGATTGCATGTACCAGAGATTAGGATGTTGAGATGGATGTGTGGGGTTAGGAGGATGGATAGAATAGAAATGCATATATTAGGGGAAGTTTGAAAGTTGCACTGGTGCAAGTTAAGCTGAAAGGAAATCGTCTATTGTGGTATGGTCATGTGATGAGGAGGGATGGAAATCATGTGACTAGGAAAGTAATGAGTATGACAGTTGAGGGATATAAGGCAATTAAGAGGAAGACCAAAGAAAAGATGGATGAATTCTGTGAAGGATAACATGAAAACAAAGGGAGTGAATAATCAGATGACGTCTGATAGGAGAGAATGGAAGAGAAAGACTTTGGGAATAGGTCTGGCAGAAGAAGACGAAGTATGAGAAGCAAGAAGTGGGCAGTAATTACAGTGATATTACCTGTGTAGATCGACGTAGTGCTTCGCGCTTGGGCTGAGTGACAGCTGCTTTTTTCAGTTGCAATTGTGACTGCAGTAATTTAATCCCTGAAGACCATGCCGCTACCTTTTCTGTGGTGCGAGCTTTGATTGTATCGAGATCGTCGTACAGTGACATTTTCGTATAAGTCTACGTATATACATGTAAACTAAAAATTATAACGCTCACGTTAATAAATATAAGAACTATTGAATATACTCAAGATTTATTACAAGAAGTCAAATAGAGTAAATAATCACTTCATTCACTTCAATTCATAGTTCATTTGGTACATACCAAGGAGCAAGTACATATGGAGGGAGCATTTCAAAAAGAGTAGAAATCGTATATGCATCTCTTTTCTCTCTAATTACAGAACTGCATATGTTCGAGTGTGATAGCCATAGAGCTTTTATACAGCCTTGAATGACATATGCCAAAAAAAATGATATGTCATGTCGATGTTCGTCCAGCTGGAGTGAAAGCCGTGTCGAAATAAACTGCAATTTTAATTGCTACAAAATATTACAATTGAAGAAATGATCACTTCTAAACATTAAAATATTACCATAGTTTGTAATGCCGTCGGATGTAAAAGCCGAATGGGACTATTGACCGAAAATGGTCAAAAAATATCTTACCACCGGTAAGTCATAATAAGTAAAATTATAGATATCTGCCGTAATAATTCTACAATGATATTTGTAAAGCTTATACTTAAAGATAAAGATAATGACCACCGTTGACATATATTTTTATTCCATTAGTCACAATGAAATAAATATACTAGAAATATTTCGATAAAAAATATGAGGATAGTGTTGTAATACAATTGTCAGTTAGAAAACCAGTTTCTGAAAGATTATAATTTGAATAATTTGTTATTAATTGTGATTTTTTGTACATTTCCAAAGAATGAAGGTTTGAAACTAAATTGGGTCCGAAATATGAGAAAGGGAGAATGGCAACAGTCCAATTCTTCTAAACTTTGTCGGCTTGATTTTGCGTCTGCTTGTTATCAAGAAGGATTTCAAAGAAAAGTTTTGCATTCTTATGCTGTGCCTACTATTTTTACTATCCAGATATCTAATACTGAGGTTTGTACTTCTACTTTATTATTATTACTTATATTTTTATCAATCAATATATACCAACATTGCAACTGTAAAAATATGCTATAGTAATCATATATACATATATGTATATCATTAACAGATTTGTGTTGTAATTTTCAGAAATGTCCGAAATAACGGAACCTTATTTTTAGAAGCGATAATAAAGCTTCAAGAGAGAACATGGCTTGCACTTCTGGAACTCAGAATGAAAATATTGTTCGTATATGTTAACTGTTTCCGTCCATGTACATCCCATCTTGGTAACATATATATGTAACATATAGTATCACACCTCCCGGTTATCGTGTGCGTCACTTTGTAGAATAAATAAATGATTTTGACTATTTTGACTTTATTTCAATTATTTACCAATACACAATGTCACAAAGAATGAGAACATAAAATAACTTGCTGACTGCAAATGCACTGATCAGTGCGAACTGCGAGACATAATAGATTTTTAATTGTGTATAAATGTCTTGTCGGTATTGCAACATTCATCTAGTTAAATAAACCTAATAGCGCAGTTTTTCACTCCTTCAAAAATTGTATTTATGTTTCAGTGTTGTCAATTTAAGAGAAATTAAAGGTAATTATTTCCGTCGGATTATAGGAAAATTGTCAAATTGTGATACCGAGCAATGCTAAACTGCGCTGTATACTGTTCCTATCTAGGTACAGTTGAACAACTGTCCGCTAGACCACAATAAGGGTAAGAATGGCTCAACAGGACATCGTCGCTTCCAGTGCTACTTTACACAAACATTGACATTCGTATACAAAACCAGTTTCTATTGTGCTTCGACTCTATGAGCGAGCCAAGGGATTTTTTTCGAACTGGTCCGACTTGTTTGATTGCACATACCTGGAGGATTCGTTTACAATTACAAATAACAAGTAACCTACTTATTGTACCAAATGTACGGTTTAGACAAAACTTCATTTTATTGTAATGCAAGTACTTTATATTATTTGGAAATTTCTGAAAAGCGAATCATCATAGAGGTGGATAAATTATACTCTGACCACCAGTTCGAAGTGGATACTTGAATTCCTCCTGTGAATAAGCGGTAGGAGAAGAGCTTCGCGAAGGACATTGTCAATTCGATTTCCAACTTCGTAATTTTATGAGAAAATTTTAATTTACGATTAATATTGCATTATTATTTCAGCCAAAATACTATCTTTGCTGGACATAAGACAAGTCTCCTCAAGACAGTAATCATATCTTATTATTACCTCTCTTTTTACAGTATTTGTTTGTTTGTGGGCACCTAAGTACTATACTCTAAATAAAAGCTCGTAAAATAATATACTACTGGTTTATTAATTAATCAAATGCTTATCTTGTCTCTACATACCGAATTATATACCAATACCAATCAAATATTAATGCATGAGTACATCACTATTGACAGTCATTTCTTCTTTTGAAAAAATTGCGACATGAGTATTTCAAGAGGTAATAAATACAATACATCTGTCTCGGTTACACATATGACATTTCCTACAAGTAAAAAGAAATAACGATAGGTTTCTTGATTATGCTTAAAGCTATCCCTCCATATGTACTTGCTCCTTGGTACATACAATACAGTCTGACAACTCTGACAAGTGGGGCAAGTGACAGCGCTGACAGCAGGCATTAATTGACAATGCCACAGACTATAAAAAATATACTGGGGGTCTGGGGGATACCAAAGAAATATCTAAACGTCCAACCTCTCTGGGGGATACAAAGAAATATAACCTTAATCTAAACAGATGAAATAATTCTTTAGTTCGTCTGAGGTCTAAACCTAGTCCAATCTCTCTGGGGAGATACTTCAACAAAGAGGTTGGACGTTTAGACTTCAAGGGATGCTTTTACTTCATCTGAGGGATGCTATTTCACCGTCGTATTTACTCTATGGGTTGTTTATTATTGAAAATTTCACAGTCATTTTGTAGCCCCATGCAGCTCGATCAAAGAACACTTAGCTGGACAGGAGGAATAGGACAGCAGTTTAGTGTGGCATGTCCTGCTTTGTAGCCTCACACCGCAAGGAGTTCTCGCCGCAAAGCCCCATCTGTAAATGATTGTGAACAAGATTGTGAACCTACAACCACAGACTATAGGGATCATAGAGATATTAGAATAGAGTGGCAGAACAGTACCTAACTCAATACTGTGTCGTGTCCGTCGGTGCGAGAGAGAACACAATATTAAAGGCCCCCTGCATCTCTCTCTAACAATACATGCACAACATCAACATTATGCAGTGGCGTGCTACCTGTAACTGTTATTTATATCAGTTTATCAGTAATCAATAGTTTAAAAATATATAAACATTTTTGTCACTTCAAACTATCTTCGTGTATCAATAAAAACAAATTTTAAACTATTGATTACTAATAAACTGATTTAAATAATAGTTACAGGTAGCACGCCACTGCGTAATGTTGATGTTGTGCATGTATTGTTAGAGAGAGATGCAGGGGGCCTCTAATGTTGCGTTCTCTCTCCCACCGGCGGACACGAATAGGCCCCACTCTGCCACTCTATTCTTAATATCTCTATGATAGGGATACTAGTACTACGTATGCCTGCAACGGCCCACCCACAGACGTATAAAGAAAAGCCACCACCTATTTTCGCAGCTTCCAGGTGGACCGAGGCAGGTCATGCCCTGAACAGAGTGCCTATGTAGGCGTGATGTAGTGCTCAAGATTAAATAAATGTTTTTTTAATTTAAAATTTTACAAACAATTTAATGAAAACAAAAATGTGAAAGTATTTTTTACACAAAATTATCGATATGTCGATTAAATCGAAGTAGATAACTGAATTTATTTTACACAAAAAAATATTATCAATGCTAACTTGTATTGCAGACAGTATTTTGCTCATGATCTGTGCTCATGATCCAGTCGGCACAGCCACGGTAATAATTAGTATTTTATATTCATACAAAGGGTCGTACCGCGAGTTTTGTAATAAATACGCGATACCTTAATGTTTTTCGAACAACAACACATGGTATGAACAGTTCAGCACTTCTACTGCCACTAATAATAATGTATATTGGCAATTTATGGCGGCGTGAACGTGGCCTGAGACAGTCCAGCAACAGATCAATGTCACCAAAGAACACCGACACAATCAGCTATTCGGTGCTCATAACTCAAATCTATCTATCTATATAAAAGAAAGTCGTGTTAGTTACCTACACTATTTATAACTCAAAAACAGCTGAACCGATTTGGCTGAAAATTGGTGTGGAGGTAGATTAGAACCAGGAAAAACACATAGAATAATTAGTTGCAAAAAATAGACTGGGAGGCATTGTAGGGAGGGTCGATGTTTGTAGGGACAAATCTATCTATTGAAAGATACAACGCATGCGCAGGTAATGTACCAGGGGAGCATAAAGCTAGAGACATTTTTTATTTTCTTTTAATAAACTTCCTGCATGCAGAGCTTTTAAAATATCTTATTAGCTTAGGATATTGAAAAGTTGAAAGAAACAACGCATGCGCAGGTAAAGTACCAGAGGAGCATAAAGCTACAGACATCATCATATCAGCCAAACGACGTCCACTGCTGGACATAGGCCTCCCCCAAGGTTCTCTACACAGACCGGTCTTGTGCCGCCCGCATCCAACCACCTCCCGCGATCTTGACGAGATCCTACGGGGCCTGCCTCTGCTGCGTCGTCCGGTACGTGGCCGCCACTCCAGAACCTTTCTATCCCAACGGCCATCGGTTCTTCGAGCTATGTGCCCTGCCCACTGCCATCGACATCCTGCAGCTTTAAAATATCTCATTGTAGCTTAGGATATTGAAAAGTACCAGGGTAACGGTAACATCATTTTAGAGAGGGTCGAAGTTTGTGGAATCAATCATAATACATTACGTATTAAATGTACAATAAAGAATCATTTGTTTCTATTTGTATTTCCTATTAAAAAATTAACTTAATAAAATCCAAGATCTGCTTATTGATTACCTCCAAGGCGGAACAGAGTTCGCCGGGTCAGCTAGTCATGTAATGTAAGATAGACGATCTACAAATAGAAACTGAAAACACATCTTTGTATAACGTACAATACTATTAGTGTAGTAGTCAGTGCCCAGTGGGTAGTGTAATGTCTGAACACTGCCACAACACTGCTAAATACAGTTTATGCTTTCTTTTAGGATGGCAATACAAAAATCGAATACTCCTTTTTAAGTTGTGTCATGTAACTTTCTCTGTGACAAAATTTTACTTTGGAAGAAAACTTTAAGGAAGAATTGGAAGAAAACGACATGATTTATTGACATTAGAATGACAACAAATTTTGTATTCAATATTTAGTTGATTTGTTTATTTTGAAACAAAATTCTTAAGATGGGAACTATTGCTACTAAAGATACAAGACGTATTAGTTTTGACAATACTTTTGCTTTAGTTACTCCTTTGGCTATTCAAAAATCAATAGAAACCGAAAATGCTATTGCTTTTGATAATTTACCAATTGTAAGTAGAATCTATATATATCTACTAGATGGGCTCACGGATATACCCACGTTATTTAAGGCTACTGCTCCGCTCCCGTGGCTCATAGCGTGATTTTATTTAACCATTAGTCTTCCTCGATAAATGGGCTATATAACACTGAAATATTTTTTCAAATCGAACCAGTAGTTCTTGAGATTAGCCCCTTTAAGAAAACAAACTCTTCAGCTTTATACATATATTAGTATAGATACTTATAGATATAATATGATATCATACGTTTTTATTAAATTAATTTAAACTAAATTATTAAATCGGAATTGTGCTAAAACAGCGATGAGAGCGCAACTTTATAATATGTACATAGAAAAGTAATAAATAATAGGTCTCTAATTCTTAGTAATTTCTAAAGCATAGTCGTCACATTACTAACGTTCAAAGTTGTTTTCAGGAATCATCAAATGATTCGCTCTTTAACGAAAAATTCGTGGACTCGGTGGAAGAAGGTGATGGCGATTATTGGTCTCACAGAATAGACAATCTAAAAAAAGACCATCACGAGATTAATAAAATAATAGAGACCGAATACGATAAAAAGATCGAAGCCACAAGCGTTCACTATGAGTCGCCTAAAGTAACATACGAAAAGATGCAAAAAATCAAACCGTGTTTCGATTGGCGAGCAAAGGTATCAAACATTCCTTAAACATCGTTTCTATAGATTCGACATCTTGACAAATTCATCTTATTAATGTTACATTAGTCTAGTTACTTTAATAGGAACCACGGTAGAGTAGGGTAATATGATATTGCTTAAAACTTTGCAATACACACGTCAGGGACCTTGTAGGGCGGAGGCCTTATAATTATTCATACGGCTGATATGCCGGTAACTACGCCTGATTGTGACAGTCAAGAGGACGATTTGACCTACTAAATCGCCGGCCAGACGGGTGGTGACGTTCAAAACCGTCCACGTCAGGCGCGGTCCGAAGGGGGGGGTCACAGGGGACATGACCCCCCCCAAAATCTAAGGTCAAATTAAAAAATCTCAAAAAATTGCCAAGTAATAAAAGGAAATTTCTAGCTATCCCCTAACAGCGATAAATTTATAGTTTGCTGACATCTAGTGATGTTTTTATGAACTACGTACGATGACCAAAATGACTTGGAAATTACATCTAGTTTAGAAACAAGGAACCGAATTACGTAGTTTTGGTAATATAAGCAACGAATAAAATAGCAATAGAGGCAACTAATCGAGCGAGCGGTGGTATGAATGAAGATATTGTTAAAAAAATGAAGGACAAGTATAGATGTGTGAAAGCTAAAGTTAAAGAATGTATAGAGAAGAAGAAGGATGAGAAAAAGAAGAAATATGAGGAAAAGTTATTAGGAATGAAAAGGGTGAAGTCATGAATGAAGAAAAAATTATACTACAGTGCTGGAAGGACTATTTTGAGAGTTTATTTGAGAAAGATGTGAGTGAAATAGAGCAAGAAGAGATGATGGATATGTATGATGGCCCTAGTGATGAAATTGGAATGGATGAAATTATGAAAGCGCTAAAAGGTATGAGGTCTGGCAAGTCTGCTGGGTTTGATAAGGTGACGATTGAAATGTTGAAGGCTGGCGATGGACTAATAGTAAACCTGCTGCATCACCTTTTTAACCTGTGTTGGAAACAGGGCCAGGTCCCAGATGACTGGACGAAGACAGTGCTTGTCCCAATTTATAAAGGAAAAGGTTCGCAGCAGGAATGTCAAAATTATCGCGGGATCAGCCTTCTTAGTGTTGTAGGAAAAATGTATGCCAGAATATTGATTGACAGGGTACCTTTCCCTCCACCACCTCATGGTCCCACCACCCGTATGGGTATATGGACCGAATCATGGGAGAGACGCGCGGTACTTGCTGTATGCTCTTTCCCGCGCGCCCGTTGCAGGCTCCCTACAAATTTCGTCCCTTTGCCACTCTCCCCATTCAGGGGCGGCTCTACTATGCGAGTAGGCTAGGCGCTGTAATTACAGCTGTCGACACATTAACGGCTCCGTCGTCAGCCTGGGTCCTTTCACTCTCCTCAAGGCTTCTCCTCGTCCTGTGCCAGTTATGCGCGAAGTCTCTCAACCGCCGAAAGTTCGCTTCGGAGTTCACAAGCTCGGCGTAGAACGGAGGGCCCTCAGGACTGATAATCCCATCCATCATCTTTCGTCTAATGTCCTCATAAAGGGAGCACCGCCACAAAATGTGGTCCAAGCATTCGTCCTATTCGCCGCAATAGCACACGCTTTCCTCACACAGCTTCATATCAAACAATCTCTTCCTAAAACATCCGTGACCAGTCAGAATTTGCGAGACTTGATAGTCCGGCTCGACCCAAGTATACTTGAGCCGAGCCGCCACGTCCGGGAAGAACCGATAGAGCTCCCTACCCTTCTCCTCACCTTCCCATCTCTGTTGCCATGCGGCAACAGCCTCCTGCGAAATTTGTCTACTTTCGGCCCTAAAGTCGTCCCTGATTGACAGGGTAGTGAATGTGACTAATGAGAAGATATGGGATGCGCAAGAGGGATTTCGGAAGGGAATGGGATGTACGGATCAGGTCTTTTCCTTACGCTGCATAACCGAAAAGTGTCTAGCAAAAAACCAGGAGGTATATTGCGCGTTCATAGACCTGAAAAAGGCTTATGATAGAGTGAATAGAAATGAATTATGGAAAGTGCTATCTATGTAGGAGGTGGACAATTTTATAATTAGGGCTCTGAAATCTCTGTATAGGGGTTCTAGAGCCTGTGTCCGGATTAACAGTGTCTGTACAGACTGGTTTGACATCTCCAAAGGTGTCAGACAGGGGGGTGCAGCCTCGCCCTGGTTGTTCAATTTATTCATGGATAGCTGCATGAACGATATGAGGGAAATGGAATGGAATGTTAAGTGCCTCTTGTACGCCGATGATCAAGTCATTCTTGCGTCGTGGGCGACTGAGTTACAACAAATGATGAACTGCATGAATGAGAGCATTATAACGAAAGTTATGAAATTGAATGCAAGAAAGACGAAAGTGATGGTGTTTGAGAAGGATGAAAATGTGACTCAGTGTAATATTGCGATTGAAGATGAAAACATTAAGCAAGTTGAAGAATTTGTATATTTGGGTAGCATGTTTACAAGAGATGGAAGATGTGAAGGAGATCTTGAAAGGAGAGTGACTGCGGGAAACTGTGTAAATGGAGCGCTGCATGCTTTTATGAACGGCCAGAATGTGCCAAAACAGGCGCCACTGGCGGTTCATATGGAGTGCTTGTGTCTACGTTGATGTACGGTAGTGAGTGTTGGGTGTGGCAGAAAAAGCATGAAAGCAGTATTAACGCAGTTGAGATCCGTTCACTGCGTAGTATGTGTGGCGTAAGACTGATTGATAGAATTCCGAATGCAGTAATACGAGAGCGATGTGGCCTGAAAGAAGATGTCGTGACAAGAATTGAGAAAGGAATGCTGAAATGGTTTGGGCACGTGGAGCGAATGAGTAAAGAAAGAGTGACGCATCAAATTTATGAGGCTAACGTGTGTGGGCAAGTTGGTCGCGGCAGACCTCGTCGGACATTCGTCGATAAGATTGGGGACATCTTAAGAAATGGCAAGGTCCGAAGCACCCGGAACCGGCGAGCATGTATGAAGAGAGTAATGAATGTAGAGGAAGCGCGTGAGGTTTGTAAGGATAGATGCAAGTGGCGTAAGGCATTCCGTTGTCTCTGCCTACCCTGACGGGAAAAAGATTAAGAGTATATGTATGTATGTATGTTTAGCGCAACCGACAAAAACTAAAGAACAATGCCCATTTTTCTTAGAGACGCCGGCCCAGATGTGGACTGTCAAAAATCGTAGTAGTTGTTATTGCATTCGATAAAAGAGTGTTAAACTAGAATTTTGAGATTGATTAGAGGTCCGTCACATTCATAGTTTTATTACAAGAAGTACTTTTATATGCTCACAAAACATTAAGTGTGTATCCACTTTTATTAGGAAAGTTAAAGTATTTCGTAGTTTTGAGTAGAAAGGAATGAGTTTATCATTTGGTAAGGGTAGAAATCCGAAAGGAAAAGCCAGAAGTCGTAAAAGATCCAAAAACATAAAAAGCATTCACAATGTGCACGAGCAAAACAAATAGGTAACAAACAAAATAAACTGAATATGACATTATTGACATTTACTTAAGAGTCAATAAAGTGTTGCCATTTTACAGTTTTTAAATGATATTAATTAATCGATATGGATTTCGGACATAGATTATCGATATATTTGGTTCAAAATCGAACTTATTTGTAGTTAATCGCACATACACACACACTTAATAATACACACATTTTAAATGTTTAAGGATCAAGTAGAGATTTGCAATTTCAGATCATTTTGAGTAGAGAAAATGTAAAATCGATAAAGAAGAAGGGATAATCGATTTAATATTATGATTTATTTACTGGCAATTTCTGATCTATTACGTGTTGGCCACAGATGAGACAAGTATCAGATATAGCGCATTCGTCCAACTAAGCGTGGCACGTTGACAGCTATGTGTGCATGACCTTTGGCGACTGGCACTGTACGGACACGCGCGTCTATGTGTGTGTAAAGTTGCCAGATTATGAATAATCTCCCAGTATTTTGCATATAGTTATGTAATATTCTTATATTCATTTGCGGTTTTGAAGAATTTACCATGGATTTAATTAATGCTTTTATAAATACTTTTCTTAAATGTAGGTACCGAGTTAAGTTTTAACTACTTCGTAAATCTGTATATATAAAATCCTTGCGTTACTGACTGACTGACAGACAAGCTACAGCTGAAACTACTCGGCGCATGAAGCTGAAATTTAGCATGTATGTTTCTTGGGAACCGTAGGGGTGCACTAAGACGGGATTTCTCGAAATTCCCACGGGATCGGGCAAAACGAGAAATACGAAAATATGTGCGTGCGAAGCCGCTGGCGTCGATTAGTTGAGAAATAAATAGTATGTATGTACACACGGCACCAAGTCAAGCTAAACAGTTTCTGTACCATTTTGATACTTATTCCCTACGCCATAAGTATGTATGTACACACGGCACCAAGTCAAGCTAAACAGTTGCTGTACGATTTTGATACTTATTCCCTACGCCATAAGTATGTATGTACACACGGCGCCAAGTCAAGCTAAACAGTTGCTGTACGATTTTGATACTTATTCCCTACGCCATAAGTATGTATGTACACACGGCACCAAGTCAAGCTAAACATTTGCTGTACGATTTTGATACTTATTCTTTACGCAATAAAAACGGTGCAAAGGTCAAAGTGTATAAGCTTGACGAGTAGCAGGGTGTACACGAATATTTGGATCGTTTGGGGATCGAACTCAAAACAATATTATGTAAGGTATATACTAATGGAAATTGAAGTTCTATTACCAAATTTATGAGAAAGAAGATATATCTACAATATACTTTTATAATACGGTAATGTATTTTTCATTAACATGACAATCATTATCACATAATCAATTGACAAGTGCATTTTCCCTAATTCAGGCAGAACGGCGTCGACAAAAACTGGCAACACTTACATATTTCTTGCACAAATACGAATTTTATCGAAATTAAATTAGGAAACAGTCAAATTATCAATAGTTACCTGTGAAAAGATATTCCATTTTCCTGTTTTTGTTTTTAGGAACAACTTTTACAGTGTTTAAGAACACAAGACGGCATTTTGAGAATTTAAAAGTTGAAGTGATCGTGACGCGTGAACTGTACGATGCTTCGTAGCGCACTGAGACGAGTTTGTATTCGCTTTTCAATTTTGTATTTGCTTTAGTGGCCGCACGCAACAGTGCCGCGCGTTCCATCTGATAATTGTCTCATCTGTGGTGTTGGCTATTTAGACGTTAACACATCTTTTCAAACCTATTTATTGAATAAGTTTCCCGGCACACCTTTAGTAATGCCTATAAATTAAGTTATAAATAAAAAGGATTATTCAACAACTAATTGAAACTTTATTGTGCTGTTCATGAGTTCCAAACTGGGCCAGAAATGGTCATTGTTCTTTACAGGAGAAGGTTCTTTTTAATATTTTTATACAGAAATGTGCTCATAAAGTAAAATTTGATGTACATTAATGATTTCTAGACATTTACATGTATAAATAAAAAACTTGGGCAAGTGCGAGTCAGACTCACGCACGAAGGGTTCCGTACCATCATCTATAAAAGAAAATCACGTTCGTCGTATGTATACTTAAATACTTTTTAAGTTTCTACCTGTTTATTAAGATCGAGTAACAAATTGCTTAAAAATTATTATTTACTTTTTTTAAATTTAATTATTAATTTTGAAAGGTAATATACAACTACATATTCTGTGAAAATTTAAAGCGTCTACCTGTTACAGTTACTAATTTTGAGCAAAAAATACGAAAAAAACCATGTTTTTTGTATGGGACCCCCCTTAATATTATTTTTATTTTTTATTTTTAGTGTTTGTTGTTATAGCGGCAACCGAAATACATAACTTGTGAAAATTTCAGCTTTCTAGCTGTCACGGTTTATGAGATACAGCCTGGTGACAGACAGACAGACAGCGGAGGCTTAGTAATAGGGTCCCGTTTTTTACCTTTTAGGTACGGAACCCTAAAAACTACAAATTTAATAAGTATTTACGATATAAATGGCGATCCAGATACCTATTTTTTATTAGTGTAGTGAGTGACCCCCTCCAAAATTTCAGGCTGCGATCGCGCCTGGTCCACGTAGAACCATTGATAAAATAGCCATAGATGCATATCTATAGTTATTATATCAATGATTCCAGTGAATTGACTTTACGTACCTACTGAGTTTTATTTATTATTATGTTTGTAGTACGTACATAGACTGCCTACGTGGTCAAGTGGATAGCGTATGCGTCTGCTGATCGGAGGTCGCGGTTTCGATTCCTGGGTCGGGCAAAGTGTTACTGGTTTTTTTAAATTCTCAGTAGCAGCACGGAGTCTGGTGATGTGCCCGGTAGCGGCAAGAGGCTTGCCCCCTACTACGTGGGACCTTTTTTGTCCCTTTTTTCCTCGCTGTCCAATGCATTTACTTACGCATACCTACCCCCCCGCAAGATGAAAAGCGAGTCCCACATACCCTCCGTATGTGGGACTCGACGGCTGGAGTGCAAGGCCGTAATACCCACTAAAACTACGGCACAAACTTCCACGCCATTTTAGGGGCGCCAGAGGGTCGCGTTAGCATTCTTCCGTGACATCCCGGCGGATAGCGCGAAGGCCACAACCTTCTAGGCGGCGGATGATGGTTCAGCCGCAAAAACACCCAGCGGCAGCAGAGGATAGGGAGAACGGCGACCTGATAACACCACATCTCCTCTTCCACTTCGACCCCACCGCAACGCAGCAAATGGTGCGCCCCTATTTTGTCGCGGGAGATAGGGCGCGTGGCAACGCAACACCGACACGCCTCTCCTCCCGCGAACGCGCCCGACTGCGAGGGACAGACAGAACTGTCCCCCGCACCCGCACCCTGGACGCATCCTGCGCAGGCCTCCTCCAAGCCCACGTGGAGCGACCACTCCCAGGATCCCACTTAGCCTCACCATGGGTGTCCAAGCCACGGTTACTGAGCGCCCCCCATCACAACAAGGTGGAGATCCTACATGGGGAACAACGTGGTGGTGTGAAAAATTCATGGCAAAATGTGGGTGTAATATTGCATCTCTGCCTACCCCTTCGGGGATAAAGACGTGAGTCTACAAAAAAATTTGGTACATAACCAAATAACCTTGTTACGAAATTAGCAAGTACCTATACGACATTATTTTACTTCAGTACAAACTCCTAAGATGATTATACTCATCAGAATGAACAACTTTTGATCTGAGGCTTTGAAATGCTACCTATGAACTTTACAAAAAATGGGTTCGTTTGGCTAATTAAATATTGGGGGATAAACCTGTTTTAATAAAATTTTATGATATAATTATACAAATCGCGATAGTTTACAATTGATTATTATTATATGTATATATATACTAGTGTACATATTCTTGATGTTTTTTAGCGAAAGAAGAAGATTTCTTATGGCTTTTTATAATTTTCAGGAATTTTAGGGTACCTATCTACCTACCTTATTCATAACTACATACATACATATACACATACATACATAACGTCACGCCTTTTATCCCCGAAGGGGTAGGCAGAGGTGTATTTCTACACCCACTTTTCACCAGATATACTTTAGTCCCACGTAATAAGGGGCGAGCCTATTGCCGTACCGGGCACATTTCCAGACTCCGTGCGGCTACTGAGCATTTCGTGACAGAAAAACCCAATAACACTGCCCGACCCAGGAATCGAACCCGGGACCTCCCGATCCCACGCGCACATTTTTGCCGCGAGACCAACGAGGCAGTCGTATAGGGTTTGATGTCGAGTTTTCCGTCTCTACGCAAAGATGGTATTTGCATCGTGTTATCCCTTAGTCGCCTCTTACGACACCCACGGGAAGATAGGGGGTGGTGACACTTGTATTCTATGCCGTCAACCACAGGGCGAACTCATTCATAACTACTTTCTTATTTAACAAGGAACTATTAAAATTTACAGATTGTGAAGTGCTACGAAGAAAACGCCCATCAGCCTCTAGTGTGTTCTTCAGTAGTCCAAGCGTTTGCAAACTGTGTCACAAATTGTAGATGTGAAGAGTAGAATTTGTGCTATACACATTTTTCTTGATTAAAATATTTATACTAATAATAAAAATATACGGGATAAAAAGACCATTATTAATTATATTGGATAACCCAAGACCCCAATTCGGTACGACGACGGGCCGCTAGTGTAGGTATAATATAATACCAAAATCTAGTTGGGAATTACGTTTTTGAGCGGTTTGGGGCCGAAACGCTGGGGCCATGGGGCCCGAGTGCTCGTGCTCTATACAGAGAAATAGCAAAAAGGCTGATCGATGCTTCCCGTGACCAAAAGGCTGGCCTATTTTTCGCAGAGAGAATAAGCATTGCCATCCAGCGTGCCAATGCTGCCAGTCTTCTGGGCACGCTACCAGTAGACAGCGTTGCGGAAGAATTCTTGGACGCAGTATAGCATATAGCATCATCACATCAGCCTTTATAGTACACTGCTGGACTAGGCCTCTCCTTTGAAAGGAGGAATTGGCCTACTATACCACGCTGGCCAAACGGGATGGAATAGGGTTTGTATCAAGTTTTCCTTCTCTTGCAGTGTTGTTCTCTGCATAATATGCTCCCTCTGTCGGCTCTTACGACACCCATGGGATGATATGGGGTGGTGACATTAATCCGTCACCACACGGACAACTAGGAGTCAGTATAGCATAATTATATGTATATTATATGTATATTATTGTATCTTTTTTTCTTTTTCTCTTTTCTTCTTTCTTTTTTCTTAATTATAGATTACCTAGTTTTAGGTTTTGCTTTTATCTTTTATGTCATTGCAATTTTCAACATTTAATTTAAAATAAATGTTGACTTCTCCACGACAAATATTTTTTTACGGTATCATATTAACATAAATAAACGATAGCAACAATAAAAAAAAGAACATGCATATTCCCTATTATATTTCGAAGTTTACCAGCGAGCAATGGAGCGTAGTATCCTAGGTCTAAGAGTGCGTTTAACAGACCGCTTAAAAAAATACAAGGTCAAGGGGGGCAAGTCCGGCAGCGGGTCAAGTCCGTCCACGTCTCATTTGCGCGTTTTACAAACTACCTGCAGCAGTTATAGTGGCTGTCGGGTAAACAGGGTAAACAGTGTCTCTTGCTGATTCTGCTATTAAATTACAGATGTTGCTACGACTCTCACAGAAGTAAAAATTTGTTTGCAAACATTTTTGTGTCAGTAATAGTGAAAACCAAGCTAGAGATATCATAAGTCTCGACAAAGTTCGGTGTGTAAAACAAGAAATTCTCGGGTGATTTTACGGTTAGTGACTACATTATGTTATAAATTTATAGTTTAATATGTTTTCAAGTAAATTTATGGAATTTTCGAGAAATATTAGCGAGAAAACAATCTTACCCTCAAAAAGTAATGTTGGGGGTAATTCCGTATACTGGTTTAGGGGAATGCCGTCATATGCCGATCTTGTCCTGTTCCAGATATGGTAAACCTTTTTTTGTAGTGTACTATTTTGCATAGTTATCAACTGCGCTTTTTTGGATTGTAGGTAGTTTTACTTCATCTTACACTAAGCCATAAGTTTGTTTAGTACAACTTGACTAAAGTAAATCAAAGTCTGTTTAAGACCTCACCAGTGAGACTAGTGAGACTTCAGCGGAGAATCAAATTGGTAGTTAGTGACTGCCCTAACGACCGATTTGATTTCCGAGTACTTATATTCTTCGCCATTTAGTGTGTTATTTTTATTTTTTATATAAATATTATTCGAAATGTTGCGACATTATGAAAAGAAAACCAATAAAGCTTCATATCCAAAACAAAAGTTAGAATATGGTGCTGTGGGTATGCTTGAGTGTATAATATACCTAGAATGACAATAATGGATCACGTGCATTGCAAAACAAGGAAATCATTATCTCTGGAAAGAGATACAGTGTCTCACAAGAGATCGAAAAGAACTTGGCCTCGTATATTCATATTATGGACTAACAACCGACGAAGTTCTGGAAATGGTTAGCTATATAAGCTATATAATACTTACTGTGATTGTTGAACCCTTATATAATTAAGTGCGTCAATAATAAATATTGTAATTATAAATACCTATTCAGTATTCTTAAAGACAGATTCAGTACAAATATTTTAAAGTAATCCCATTCAGTAACATGAAATTTTGGTTTTACTTATCTACACATTGACATTCTGACAGCCTTACTTACCAGCATACTAAGTTTACAACCCCTGGCCTAATAAATATGACGGCATTACCCCGTTTTATGATTTTACTGTAATAAAATACTAATGGTACCTTATATCTATGACTTGAGAGTATGTTTTAGCTAAGTATTCAATTTTAAGTATTCATACCATAGACGCACTCCATAAAATCATCAAATCAATTTCTTTACAAAGCAACTATATAACGGGCTTACCCCAAAAATCGGGCAAGTCCGTCTACGCACAAAATTAAAAAAAAAATGGCTCATAAATTCGGAGCGTATTATGACATTGATGATAAAAGGAATTTGTAAAGAAGGATAATGCTTTATGGCATACGTTACAAAAAAGTAAGTTAGGTTCATTAAGTGGTCCTTATTTATTATCCCATATTAGATGATCAAACAAAAATGAAAAAAAGAAATGAAATATTTGCATTCCTCCCCCTTGACCTACGCTCCAAAACGAAAATCGCCGATGTCACCCACAAAGCTTGCAAACTCATCAACTCAACTCGTGGTTGGAACCGCGGGGAACAACTAGTTTAAAATATTATCCAAAATCAAGTTTAAAATATTAAACAAAATCAATTAATACAATAATAATGTGTTTCTATGTACAATATGTATGTATTTACAAAAAAAAGTATTTATGTATGTTTATCCATTATCTAGTACCCATAGTACAAGCTCTGCTTAGTTTGGGACTAGATGGTGTTGTGTGAATGAGGTAGAATATTATTATATTATTGTATTATATTATTGTATTAGTGCATAGGGTTCCCACCAAGAAGTTAGGGTCCCAAGCCAACCTCACCTGCACCTGCCGATGAATGGACGAGACTCTGGCAAACAAAATGTCCCAATAAGCGGCAATAGGCTCGCCACCTATTACGTGGGATCAAAACACTGGCAAAAGTGGGCGTTTAATATGCCTCTGCCTACCCCTTCGGGGAAACAGGCGTGAGTCTATGTATGTATGTATGTATTAGTGCAAGCCTGCGTCATAGTGTAATAAAAATTTATTACACTATGCCTGCGTATTGCACGCATTGCTGTGTTAATATATTATATATACACACATACACGTCTACACAGTTTATCATCGGTATATAGATGTTTTAAACCGTTAAACTAAATTTGAGATAAAATACCTGGGAGTCAAATTCACGTAAACGTGGAATTATCAAAAAACATTACATTTGTTGACTTTGTTGTCATTCGTGTCATTGTCAAATGTCAATAAAGTCATTATCATGTGACATAACATAACGTTCGATTCGGTTTCCTTGTATTTAAAATTTGGGGCAATATTATGTTTATGTGTGTTATTTTGTAAATACTAATAGCATCAGTATATCAAGAACTCACATTTCACAATGGCTTCAAATGAATCGAAAGTTGAAGATAAGTCAACATGCCATACTATTTTGGATAAAATAAATTCTATAAACAACAGCGTGATCACTAAGGTAGTGAATATAATATCGTGGTAATTAAACTTCATTACGCTATAATTTATGTTTAGCTTAATATCTTACGTGCTCTTTACTTCCAGCCTCCTGACATAAATGATTTCACTATTATAAAACCGATAAGCCGCGGTGCTTTTGGAAAAGTTTTTCTTGCACACAAAAAATCAAATAAAGATCAGCTGTATGCAATAAAGGTGATGAAGAAGTCGGATATGATAAATAAAAATATGGTCACTCAGGTTGTAACTGAAAGAAATGCTTTGGCATTGTCTAGGAGCCCCTTTTGTGTGCACTTGTTTTATTCTCTTCAATCAACTTCATCTATTTATTTGGTAAGGATTGTTTATAATACATAACACTATGAAATAGTTATATGAAATGGTAATAAAATTATGTTGCTTTATTATTTGGTATGTTTCGCAGGTGATGGAATACATGGTTGGTGGAGATTTAAAGTCACTCTTAGGAGTGTATGGGTTTCTAGAAGAATCAATGGCAGTTTTCTATGTTGCTGAAATTACACTTGCTTTAGATTATTTGCACAAGCACCATATTATCCATAGAGATTTGAAACCAGACAATATGCTGATATCAAGGAGTGGTCATGTGAAACTGACAGACTTTGGCCTGTCTAAAATTGAAGTACAAAGAGGTAAACAATCATTTTATTAATCTGTATTTATCCAATTTTCAATCTTTACTTCATGATATAAATTTTAGAGCTCAGAATCTTTTTAAAAGTGAAGATTTTGTTAGGCTTATTGATGATTCAATTATTTCAGTAGTCATTCTGTTGGGACAAGGTTTAACTTTTCAAATGCTATTTGTTTGTTCCATAAGAAAACTTAATGCAAAGCTCAGTTTCCTTATACAGTCACTTTTCCTACATGTGGTGTTTTCAGACATACAGAAAAACATGGTCTAAAATTTTTCTTAATACATTTTCAGATTTGGAAATATCAGATTTTGTGAATCGCACCCCCAGTCTGAACATGAGGACTCCTGGACAATTATTGTCTCTCACATCACATCTGTCATTTGGTTCTGGTGGTGGAGACAGCACACATAACTCAGTTATGTCTACAGACGCCTGTGAGAACCTTCTTGATGAGCTTAAAGAGACTAGTATGATTGCTTTTTTAGGGCCACAAAATAGGCTGGCTATTTTATGTTACCAAATAACCAATTGTTTCTGTACTAGACACCAGTGGTGTAGTTGTACCCTTTTGAGAGTGCAACCACTCACCATTCCCTGAGAAGTGACTACATAGTTTAGATCCTGAGGGAGTTCGAGGAATGGAAAAGGTAATTGGAATGGTGTTCCCAGGCACTTTTGCCCCATTTCTCCACTGTAGAGATACCATTATTTGGTTTACATCAAATAGCTAGCATAACCAGGCCATTAAATTGTAAATCCACTGTGTTAGACATAAGTATATAATATTATATTTTCAGGTAAGCTAAGGAGCCTCTTTGATGGTGGTGTTAGTGCGCTGGAAACAACTCCAATATTGGAACAATCCAATATGTCTGGAATACATCCATTTTTGAGTGCTGATAGTATCAACTTAGAAGATGTAAGTGTTGTAGTTCATTATTTATTTTTCTGTTTCAATGTTTGTTTTAATTCTATGTTTATTTTTTCTGCCTTTTCCCCTAGGGAAATATCCAAAATTATTGTAGTTTTATGTAAACACACAAATTCCATTATCTTGTGGCACGCCAATGGGTTAGATACACAAATTTTCTGAAGGAAAATAATAAATAAATGTAATTGGTATTTCTCCTCTGCAATAGTTTGATTCGTAAAAGGACTACTTTACAAGTAATATTACTTTGCTGCCAGTATCAACATCAACTTAGAATTTACTCTGTTGCGATCCAAAGCACTCTCGTTGCAACCAACTACTTAAACAATACTTCTTGAAAATTTCTCATCATTGAATCACATGGTTAACATAGACAGAAGTCTTCTGAAGGATGAAAAAGCACTCTGGTTTCTGAAATACATGTCAAGTACAGTGTATCACAACCTTGAAAGTGGATTCTGTTAGTTTTGCCACAATCATAAATACAGGGTGTTGATTTGCATTTGCCAAATATTTTAAGGGGTGAATATACTACTATACTATACTGAATACATGAAAAAATAAGTCACTAAAAAGAACTGTACTATTATAAGTATTATGACTGTTACACCTACAACTACCACTATTTTCCGACCAATAATATTTCCATCCAAAGGTTGCCTGGTAGAGATTGCTCTAAGCGATAAGGCCGCCCATTGTACTTCGCTTATATTGTATGATGTCTTATGTAATATTTCTGGTGTACAATAAAGCATAAATAAATAAATAAATAATAAATTCCCTGTAAAATAGTACCACTTACACAATATAATATTATTTTCAGTCTCAGGATTCAGGTTCCTACCATACATGTGAAAGTTCCAAGAACAGTTCAAGTTCGAGGAGTAACAAGTCAACAGACCCAAGCAGCAGTTCCTCTGTAGGAGAATCAGCAGTCCTGTCAGATTCTCAACATGAGCAGTCAACTTCTCCACTCTGCAGAGGGCATTCACTCAAGAGAATACCCAGGTTAGTAGTATAGTTCAATCTAAACAAACAGTATTATTGTATGTTTTTTTGTTTAGGGTCAGATTAGCAGAACATTGTATTTATTTATCCAATTTTCTTTATGCTTTTTGTACCATTATATTGAATATTTTGGTAACAGTGTCTCCTCTTCTAAACATAATTAATAATGATATATTATATCTTTTTGATTGAATTAAATATTGCAGACATTAGTTACTAGGGCATTTATTGTTGATTTTACTGTTTGGCAATATAAGCACATTTAATCCAATAGTCTTACTTTTTTTCTTATCATTGTGTAGACATCCAACTTTTCTTGTGCCTTTTGTAATTCGTAATAATTTTAATGTCATCACTTTCTAACCATTGCAGCTTTCGAGCCAAAAAACGGAAGAGAATATTAGATTGCGATGGCGACACACCAACCGGTGTAGCTAGCCTGTTGGAGTCCAAGGAAAACCACAGTGGCTTAACACAAGAGATTATGGCGCTAGAATTGAGCCAAAATACTCCTAAGCGCATCTCTATACATCCAACGCCAGATAAACGCAAAAATCCTATCAAAGGCGTGTTGAAAAAACGGTAAGTAATATTTATTTTTAGCATATTTCTGTCTACGAAGTAGTATCAGAATTTAGATTTGTACAGTACACACAGTTCATAACAGTTTTACGGCCTGGCCAAGGTCAACAGCGCCGCTGTAGGCTGTAGCCGGGCCTTTAAAGATATTAGAGGCCAGGGGGTACTGACTAACTTGGTAATTGGGATGAATACAGAAGCACTTGGCACCACTTAGTTAATTTCAAGCTACAAGTTCGTGTACCATTGACAATCCATTTCAAGCAGACGCTGTGCCGTTTAAAGGGGTAACAGCAAGCAATAAATAACAATTTGATATGCATAATATAACTTCAAAAAGCGAGTAGGTTTGAACCTGATATGCTTTTATGGTACTCAGTCTATTAATTTTATTTGCAAATAATTTTCAGATGGGCGTCTCAAAACGACAGTCACCACTTCAATGTAGGAGTAATATTTTCTACTCCAGTGTCGAACGCCAAGTCGCCAGAAACTAAGAAAACAATGAAGGAGACTCGTTTTAACCTTCCTAAAGATGACCAGCCTGCGTCAGGAATTAAAGAGAAAGCTTTCATGTTTGGCAAACATATCTCTTCTAGTCTTGAAATATTCCCGTCGAGGAGATTGAGCAAGGTAATTTATAGATTTATCTTTATGATTTTAATATTCTAAATGTCACATTCTGACTGATTAATTAGCCTTGCGAGAAAGTATGTTTTGTTTACTGAGCAGTACACTCCAATAAATAAAAGGCGACTGATAAGCTCTTTGTTGCAAATATTTTAATTCAATGAATCAATGTGCTATTGGAATAATCTGCTAGTGAATATGCATATACAAGTAATGATATTTCTCAATGCTTCTTCCTTAACAACATATTATAAGGTCGACAATGGTATGGTCCGCCTAATGGTAAGCAGCTAAATCTTGCATTGGAGCCTACACTTGGAATAGCTAGAAGAGGGTGAACCTTGCACTTTTGGTGCTCTTAGATCACAATTTATCAGTTGAAATACAAAAATATTTGCTCTAAATGAGCATACCAAATGGAATCCGGCCCATTCAGACTTGACATTTGCGCCTGTGCTCGATCGAGTCGTTTACTGACATTAAACTCACGGCGATATGGTCAGTCATATCGCGGATAATGACTTGTTATGGTATAGCATATTTTGCAGTACATTACTTACTAGATTTTGAAACAGAACTTGTACATGTTACAGGGAGAAGGAAGTCATTCACCAACCGATTTATGCAAAACACCATTAGCTACTGCCCATACTCCTTATAGGACGCCAAAAAGTGTGAGGAGAGGAAATTTAATATCTGACCAGAGGATTTTGGGGACGCCCGACTATTTGGCTCCTGAATTACTATTAAGGTAAGTTCAATTAAACTTTGTAGGCAAGATGTTGCAGCATTCGGTACTACCTGCTGTTGATAATCACGCACGTTTAAAATAATTGAGACACTCACTGTCACATGCTACATAATATGATGATTGTTGGTCCGATTCTATGACCATTAAACTATCGAGTATGTCGGCGATACGCCAGGGTTATGGTGTCCAGACTCCATAATAAAAACACTCACGTAATATTACTTGGTTTATTTTCAGACGATTTCTAGCACAGAATTGAAATAAAATGTGACCTACAGTCCTTTTTATACAATAACCGTCTACCTACACTTAATGTTTAACAACTGCCACTTCCTTTACAACATATAATTGAAATTACTATACAATTAATTACTTATAAACTAATCAAAATTCGACATTAATATTGTAATGAATTTTGCACAACACCAAACGATTTATTTTACACGAATAACTAATTTATTTAATTAACCAAACGCTGCTTTACAACATTGTCAACAGATGGCGCTATCAACAGGATGTAAATATAATCGCATGCTATTTATTACCGAAAACATAATAATAAGTGTCAGAATCATGTTATTTAATACTAATTGATTTTACTTTGAAAGTTTCTGGAGTTTTCTTAATAATTAAGCGATAAATTAAATACCCAACCTTTATAAAACGGTTAAGCAGCCAATACAGTGTCTAATATTGTAAAGTAGTGAAGTTCTCAGTTCTGTGTTCACAAATAGTTATTTAAATATCAATCTTAAATATTATTAACATTTTTGTATCAATATAATAATTCTATATAAATTTGCGCCCATACGGCCATACTGACTCCAGCGCGTCCCCTGCGCTGCTCTTTATTTAACGGTTACAGAATAAACAGCATAACAAAAAAGAATGGATATAAAAATAACATAAATAAGCGTTTATCATACAGAATTAACTAAAAGTTATTTACAAGGCTTCACCTAGTCATAGGATCTTAGCCTGTGGCATGCGTCACCCATCACGGGATCTAAACAAACAATGCTTCACCCATGGCTAAGCCAACTCGTGGCATCACCGATTACGGGATCTAGCGCACACAGGCATCACCCACATAGGGTCGATCTAGCCCACGCGGCATCACCCATCACGGGATCTAGCCAACAAGACCAGGATCAAGGATACGCATGGTGGCCAGCCAGCGTTTTGGGAAGGATGTTGGATAGGAAAAATAAAATTACACTCAAAATTTGCCTCATAAACACATCAATGCATATACATAAAATAATCATCATCGTTCGTCATGATCAGTTATATCAATACAATGCAATTAAATAGGTCCAAGAACGACAGTGGAGGAGGTAGAGGACCCCCCCACGTAAATCGGTATCTGACGAATCCTCCGCCCATACGGTCAAGCTGCTCATACAGTTGTTGATCAGCAACAAAGGTTAGCAAACAATGCTTGACTCCAGCTCAGTACAGCACTCATGCGGCATGTGTGCGCGTAGCCCGTACACAAAACCACCGACGTCAAAAGGGTGGGCCACCGTCATCCATACATATTAATCAGTAAAGGACCGCTCGTCCATCCTCTCTTCACACTAAGGTCAGGTCATCTGCTAGGATGTCATCATCAACCTGCAACACTCAAAAGACAGGTGGTGGGCAACATTTCCCACCCAAATATTAGTTCCATGAACCTTCGTAACTGTAGATGAAATAAAATTCTACTCTTACAAAGAGGTCCGGTCTATTAAGCTATATCTGTATATCAGGCATGTTCAACCTGTGCATTGGTCTATAGTTATCTTAGCTACAACAGTGTTGGAGCCCATATTTTACGCATAAGGTAAAATACAAAAGACACTGAATTTTCTCAGGTTATGTCTGACAGTGCCATTTTAGATAATCAAATATAAAGTTATCAGGATACCCATATTTTGCAGTTTTGATAAAACAGTTAAAACTTAGTATATTCAAAGTAAGTTTTATCCTCATCAAACAGGAAAACAAGATGGCAAGAACAAAGAGAGGCCTATGTTCAGCCGTGAACAGTCGGACTGTTGGTGATAAATATGAAATGATTTCAAACCATGCAGATCCAAGAATTTCGAAAATACTAGTGCTATAATTATTACTCATGTAAGAACATGTTTAATCCAATATTGAATATTTTTAGGCATAGTGCAAGCTGTGAAATTGTTGAACTGTTTGCCAACTGAGTCATAAAAGAGAAATTTACAAGCTACCAATATTACAAAGCAAGAGTAGTGCAGTCTTATTTCTAAAAATGATTCCACTCAGTTAAGAAATTTACTACAATAAACCATAAAAGCCAATAAAGACACTCAGATATTGGTATTTTATAATTAATTCAAATAGACCTTTCTTTCTGAAATGAATGTTTCCATTTATCATTCGTCCCCTCCTTCATTATGTAATTCAACTTGAATTTTATTTGACTTTATATTTAAGGGAATTTTCCAAATAATGTTAATATTTATCTTAAACTGTTAACATGTGGTGCCTATGTAATTCTTATCAATTCATACACAATAATTGTTTATCCGAATAAATAAACTTAAACTGACCAATCACAACTGACTTACAAATAAAGCATGAGCAGTCCACACAACTACTTTTTTTTTGCCAAGAATAAATACTGCTAAATGGGAAAAGAGATAATATGGATTTTCACATCATGTTCCCCAAACTCACCTATCATTATCCTAACAACCATACTCCGAACTGTCTTGCATCCCACAAGAGCTAAGTAATAAGGTTGGCACCAAATTTTATTGGTTTATCACTGTTTGTCATCCCGAATATACAACGTGTAATGGAAATAACGCACATACTCAGACACCCCAATTAGAAAACCTTGTTGCAATCATAATGCATGCATTGAAATATTTTTTTTATTTGCGTAAATGATGTTTTTTAAAGAAAGTATTAACTCAATTAAAAGTGAAAATCGTGGTCACTCTAAATCTGCGCACGCACACAAACGAAACGGTTGCTATGGTAAACAAACAACAGCGATCTGATAGGAACGAAACACGATACGATATAACAAAATGTATGAAATTCAGTCGGTAAACCACACTCTGATAGAGTGGAGTTTACAAAAATGATGTTTGAACAATTTGTCGGCCACTGTTGATATTACCAAAGATATTATGAGTATTTCTTTCCATCACACTTTTAAAGTATGGAGTGGACATTCGAATCATTTATTGTTTGTTATTAATATGCACGATCTATTGTTTATTAACATCGTAAGTGACTATTGTGACTATCTTAACTTAATCAGATAAAATAAAAGAATATCAATGCGAGAAATAAACAAGAACGGCGTGTTTAAAGTTCCCTTGTGAATCTAAATACTTACAATAATAGAATAATAAAATAACTTACAGGCTTAAATCACATTTCATTCGTCCACGTAGCACTTCACAATTTCCTCACAAATCACATCTTTTCACTGTTTCAAAAGCCGCTAGTATCTTAATTAATTAACTACTCGGCACTTTTTCTCTCGTCACAATAAACTGGTGATTTAATATTTCTCCACGATGAGAAAGTCCAGGGGCGACAAGTCAACATCAAGATGATGTTGAACTTTTCACTTTGTTGTTGAATGATTAAATTCTGATTATTATTACACCATTACACATTTTGTAAACAAATTAACTTTTAAAAAGGTTTTCACAGCACTCATTGATAGATAGATATTCCCGGTTGTGTACTTGTCATAACATGTCTAAGCGCATCGCCCGCTGCGCTTGTCATGCGCCAGCGCGAGCGAGACGTAATTTCGAATAGCTCAATTTTTAAAAAAATGAGTGACTACAATTTACGTTATTTTAATTATTTTAAGACTAAAAATAAACAATATTAAAAATGACGGAAATGGATTCAGTTGCCGATTCTGAACAAAGTACTTTCAAGATGTGCATTTAAACTTGTTACAGGTTGTAGATGCAACCAACTTTGCAAATGAACCCACAAACAAAACAAATTGCATTTACCAAGTATAACACTAAGGCCCGGCATTTATAAAAGATCAGCAGTCACCTGCCTTAAGACTTTCAACCGAAAATGTTTAGAGGCGGACCACTATAGAACCCAAGTGAGTGCACACGTCCACAAAGAAATCCACCGTCCAGATCTCATGTCTCTAGCTTCAGTAGTTCGGGTTAAGCAAGGAATTATCAAGGAACAAATCATTCTATACAGGTATAAAATTAAGCGACAAATATTAAGATATGTCGGGTTCCCTTGTCTTATTATATAACTTTAACTTGAGCTGCAAGTTGTAATTTCAACATAATGTTAAAATGAAATCATGTAGGCACCTACACAGTCCACAAATTGTATAATAAAACCTATTTTGTAACTTTACAAATATTAGCTTTAAAAAATGTGTAACACAAATTTATTTTTATATCTACCTTCTGAATATATCTGTACTAATATAATAAAACTGAAGTTTGTTTTGTTGAATGCACTTATCTGTGAAACTACATACTGGTTTTATGCAATAATTATTTTTGTGGTGGATAGTCATTTATCAAGAGAGGCTTCATATAATCGCGCCGTGAGCACTAGCCATAAGTAATGCAGTTAGTTAGCCTTATGTAATGTGTAACCAAGGGCTATAAATAATGTTTTGATTCCTTTAATGTTTTGCTATTGGGATAACCTATTGACTACCAATTGAATTCATATTCAGCACATCGATTAGCTTATTTAGACTGAAAGCAAATCAGGTAATTTATACAATGGATCCATATCAGAGCTTCAACTTGAAAAGGGCAGTTATACCGTTCTTTACTAATAATTATATTAGTAGAACCACATAACAACAAAGCTTTTTGCTCTTTCTTGTGTAGATAAGTATGTTTTACAGAGAGTTTCCGACATGGACTAACGATTAATAAACAGACAAGAGCCCCAGCCGACGGCGTAACATGACTATAAGCACAGTATCACTGCTATGTACCAAACGTGGATAAACAACAGTTACCTATAAGTTCTATTTGGGGTGTAACGTTCGTAATTTTGACTGTATAATGTTTATCAGGTAATCCTTACGGGGACAGTAGGTAATCATGTAAGCACCATAATTTATAAAATTATGGATGTTTCTCAAAAACTAATCAAATCAGCTCTAAATAAATACCTCTGGTCAGTGCATCAACAAGCCGCATCTGCAACCTCTGGTAGAACTCTGAGCAGAACAGCGTTCACGCCACAGCATACCCCGGTGCGTGCACCCCGTCGTAGTCGCTCTCGCTCGCACGTGGCCTCACGTGAAGTGTAGACTTGCTCGCCATAACTCCGACACACCGTGTGGTCTCCGACCAGGGTTGACTAGCGCCAAACACGGCTTCCAAGCGCTTGTCGCATCAGTCTTCAGGTCATCCTTGGTAATGGCGGCTAAGCCAAGAGACCCATCACTCTCGCGCCAACCGTAGATCCCGAAGTCTCTTAGGGGGCGTTTATCCCACCGCTGCTGTCGGCGATACGCCAAGGTTATGGTGTCCAGACTCCATAATAAAAACACTCACGTAATATTACTTGGTTTATTTTCAGACGATTTCTAGCACAGAATTGAAATAAAATGTGACCTACAGTCCTTTTTATACAATAACCGTCTACCTACACTTAATGTTTAACAACTGCCACTTCCTTTACAACATATAATTGAAATTACTATACAATTAATTACTTATAAACTAATCAAAATTCGACATTAATATTGTAATGAATTTTGCACAACACCAAACGATTTATTTTACACGAATAACAAATTTATTTAATTAACCAAACGCTGCTTTACAACATTGTCAACAGATGGCGCTATCAACAGGATGTAAATATAATCGCATGTTATTTATTACCGAAAACATAATAATAAGTGTCAGAATCATGTTATTTAATACTAATTGATTTTACTTTGAAAGTTTCTGGAGTTTTCTTAATAATTAAGCGATAAATTAAATACCCTACCTTTATAAAACGGCTAAGCTGCCAATATAGTGTTTAATATTGTAAAGTAGTGAAGTTCTCAGTTCTGTATTCACAAATAGTTATTTAAATATCAATCTTAAATATTATTAACATTTTTGTATCAATATAATCATTCTATATAAATTTGCGCCCATAAGTACTTACTAGTGTTTGTATTCTAAATAGTTTCTTTTTAGTAGTTATTAGCCGTTTCCCGCGGTTTCACCCGCGTCCTGAGGGAACTACTTCGCGTACCCGAAAAATCGAAATATCTTACGGAGCCCTATTTTTCTAAAATAAAATATAGCCTATGTTACTCGCAGATAATGTAGCTTTCTAATGATGAAAGAATTTTTAAAATCGGTCCAGTAGTTTTTGAGTTTATCCATTACAAACAAACAAACAAACAAACAAAAAGACAAATTTTTCCTCTTTATAATATTAGTATAGATGTAGATAGACAACATGAAGCATTCACAGTATATCAACATTATAATGTTTCTCTCCACTAAACTTGTATTAATTCATTTTCGACCATTTATTGCGGGTAGTCAGTCATTTGAATGTGTTTCTTTTAGCTACTCGAGCTTATCATACGTTTAGAACATCGCCACTTCAATAGCTCGAAGACTAATGTCAGTTATAAAGTAAATAGTTCAAGTTAACTTTCTGATAACTTAAATGGCTATCTATTATATTACTTTCGTTTATTTTCGCTATTATAATAATGTCTTGGTGTTTTCTTGTTTTTTTTTTCAGACAGGGTCACGGTCCCGCAGTGGACTGGTGGGCACTTGGTGTGTGTCTTTACGAGTTCATGACTGGTGTGCCGCCTTTCAACGATGAAACGCCACAAGCAGTATTTCAGAACATATTGGCTAGAAGTAAGTTTCATTCGTTTCATCATCAGTAATGTTGTTTAAGTAAGTTTAAAGATATATTTTAGTTTGTATTGTTGTATATTTATCTACATAGTGTATTCGTAATAAGATCTATTGCGGTCCGTTAAATCGGTTCTCAATGTGTATACCAATACTTAAAAACTATTTGTCCTATTTTAATTTATACATTTGGTAAAGCGACGTAAGCACGCTGAACTTTGGTCGTATAATTTTGGCAAATGTGCCAATCCACCTTGACTTTTAAGCCAAGTCAGCATTATATTCAAGTCATAATAATTGTTATATTCAAGTCATAATTGTTAAATAAGTCATAATTATATTCAAGTTTATTAAAATTATCCAGATAAATAACTTTATAAAAATATTTTTATATGAATTTAGGTCATAAGTAATTTAATCGGTATTTACCAAACATTGGTGCGACTGGCCTATAGACTTACATATTGCATCGTCCAGATATCGAATGGCCTGAAGCCGAAGAGTCGTTGTCTCCGGAGGCAGTGAGCGCCATCGAGTCGCTACTGACGATGGAGCCCGCCGCGCGGCCCGGCGCCGCCGCCGTGCAGGCCATGCCGCTGTTCCGCCACATCGACTGGGACAACCAGCTCAATGTCGAACCACCATTCGTTCCCACGCTGGATGATGTGTACGACACCGGATATTTCCAAGGTATGTTTCATTGGTTACCTAACGTAGCAGATGTTCTGTACAACAGAATGTTGCTGCCTTCGAAGGCATTCAAAGCCGACGGTGTAAGGTGTAAATACAGGGTGAAGATTGGCAGAAAGCCACGGGCCCGGGAATAACACTACAATATAGTGATTATCCTTCTTGATTTATCAAATATTGTTGTCCATTTGGGATATTCGAAATTGGCCTTTTAGTAGTTTCCTGATCCAGTGAACAACGTTTGGACATAGGCGTTTGATCAATATGATAAAAGCCGAAAAACTGCTAGACAAAAGCCTCCCCGAAGGCTCTCCACCTGGACTGATCTTGAGGCATAGGTACGCTATATTTTCAAGTCAATAACGAAGTAAATACGTATTATTTTCAAAATAAGCAGGCAAATATATTTTTGACAATTTTATTATCTTGATTCAGATTGATATTTATGAATTGTGATAAACATCATTTTAAGCTTAATAAATAAATAGACTTTCTGTTAAATACAACCTGTCAGTGCTTGAAATAATAAATACCTACTTTCGAGCCTACGACATTTTTATGCGCAGAGTATTTAAGTTTTTTGTGCTGCTTCACGTAAGTACTTATTTTCACTAATAAACATAGAGTCTTTGGAGTAGTAGCACTAGAATTGTTTGTGAAAAGCTTGATGACCTTCCAAGTTCCAAGTTGTCACTTTTGTGGCATTTAGTGATCTAGCCGATTCTGCTTTATAAAATTGGAATATATTATTTATTGATTGATTTAGAATCAATAAGCTAACACTGAACTATATGTTCGTCGCCTTAATGTTGATGAAATAAGCACCACGCTTATTTCATCTCACCATAATATTTCTTCGTTGCTAGTCGCCCGCTTTGCTGGAAAGTGGAGTATTTACTTTCCAACTCCTCAATATTCTTCTGATTAAGTTCGTTGCGTGTTCCAAGACAGTTTGACTTTCCCCGGAACTTAACGAGTGTAAAAACTCCTAGTCATCGATGGTCACTGCTGATGAACCAGATTATACTGGTGACGCTGTAGTGCGAATGTGGGTGAGACTAACACTGAACAAATACAGTCCAACCAAACACTCAGCATGTTAAAAAGACTATTGTGAGCGTCTGCAAAATAAAACAAGTATAGTACCTATATAAATGAAAGTTCTTTAACTCGTTTGTACCTCAAGGAAAATAGCCAGGCTCGAATTGGCCGATTGGTTCAAATAACCAATTAATTGTTATTGAATTGCGTGTTTTGTATTGTTTCAGCTCGGAATATCCTCCAGCAACTTCATGTTTCGAACTTCGACATATAGAAGAAACTACCTGTATATATTTAGCTTAATTTTTAATAACATGAACTACCTTTGCGAGCATGATGTTATGTAGTAAGAATAATATCCCATCGAGAATTATAGAACAATACCTTGTGGATACTTATTACTGTGATTTATTATTATTTATTCATGCTTTTATTATTCGCTATTATGTACCTAATAAAGGTCTCTTTATATGAAGACTGATTTCGGAACTGTATACCATTTAACCTCATGAATTAAGAAGCTAATATTGTCTAACTAATAGTCACCATTTTAATCATATTATATTTTAAGGATTTTTAAAATAAATAACATTTTAAAATTTAATTCGTTTAATTTAGAACCTTACATTTAATTGGCACAATATCCGTAAAAATAATACACATTGAATACTTCAGCAATTAATTGAGAAAAGCAAGATTAATTTGGTTGTTTTTCTCAAAGTAATTGGAATCGAAATTATTCATGGAATAATTGTAAATCTTACATATTAATTTTGTATCCGAACTTTTAATTTCGTAGGGAATATTTTTTACTTGGAGTTCTTCTGTATCCAAGGTAGGAAGTAAGTGACGCGGGTGTATACGCCAGGGTACTGGCCTTTGCCGCAGCCGATACCCCACGATACGATGCCCACTTGTGTCCAGCGTCCACCCTCGTTCACCATCAGTGGGCCACCGCTGTCGCCCTATTTCAACAAAATAAAAAAAATAACAGATTCACCGTCCACAGCCACAACTGATACCAAGATTCGATCATTTACAGGGGTTACCATGTGTCAAATCCAATTTTGTAAGCTGGCATTTATGAGCATAGTTAGATGTACGTGCCAAAATTAGGTAGGTACCAAAGTACGAGTTAATGCAAAATATATCTTAAATATTAAATTTAGTTAATTGGATTGAAATATTTTTTAACCCTGAATAGTGAACAGACTTCAGAAGTCCATTGGACTTCAATGACTACAAGTAAAATAATCAATTCAAATTACCCTTGATGATGTTTATATCGAATTGGAATCAATTAAAAAACATTAATACTATGACAGCAATTGCTGTGGTTACTAAATTGGTGATATACTTACACTGCAAGAGTCCATGCTAGCTTTGCCAGCACAAAGCATGTGCTCAACGATGCCACCAGGCGCGGCACTTCCATACTTCAGTTTACACTCTTGGTTTGACCAGATCGGGATTGATACCTCTTGAAGCACCGATGGTTGAGGTCCACCTTAAAACAATGGCGTTAAAGTAATACCAGTACCTATTGTGGTTGCCCAAACAGTAGCGATAGCCTAAGACTCTGCCTTTGGGCAATACCGAGGATATCAAAGTGCAGACCGACGACGCGCACTGCTAATTTTTTGAAATTATGTGCGTATTCATTTTTATTTATCGCTTGCCCCACTTGTCTTGGAGAGTTCGTTCAACCATCGGCCCCGGCTGTCATGGAGACATTTGGCAGTCTTCATAAGAGTACCCTTAAATATACTGATTCTGGTCTAAGCCATGGCATATCGCTATCTCTTTGACACAGTCCCAGATTACAGTAGCTCTGTGAGAAAGCTAATATTCGGTCAAATCTAGTAGGATTAGGAAATGGACCCCAGGCTCCCACCCGAAAGTCTTCGATGAAACTGAGATAATGCTAGAGTTAAGGGTTATATAATATTCTTACTTTCTCTGAGACTGCCCCATCCGATGACCGTTGCAATATTGCCTTGATATGTCGAACGCCCAGCAACGGGCAGGCAAATAGGACGAATATTCTTCGTGAAAGTCACGGGTTGATCTATTGTCAACACTGCTACGTCGTTGTACTAGAAGATAAAAAATATTTAATATCTACACATAATATGAGGACAAATTACTGTCTGTACAAAAATGGGTGATCGTTGTTCTTACCAAAGTGCGCATGTCAAATCCTCTATGCCTAACCACTCTCTTGATTTTCCTCTCAATGTGCTGAGTTTCTGTGTTCGTACGAATGTTGTAGTCTCCCAATCTAGCTGTTAAGCGAGCTACATCCCATGACGTCATACTAAAACATATCGAAACGATTAGCGGATCTCTTATTTCTAAATGCCAAAACGGTAAGATTTGTGACAAAGTGAAACTTACTGAGCCACGCAATGTGCTGCAGAAAGGACATGTCTATCGTCCATGAGGGAACCTCCGCAGAATTGACGCCCAGCGTTGAATAGTGCTACGATCCAGGGCCATTCATTCAGCTCAGCGTTGTGGCCTCCAACGATACGCTCTTCATCTTGAACGTCATATGTGCTTTCGTAAGTCTGCAAACACGATTTTTTTTTAGTAATCTGCAGGTGCTAATTGTCAATTATTTGTTTGTACTACACATTAGTGATATCCTGTGACCCATTCCGTTATTACCATATTACTTTCGCATTTTAGGCATCGGCCTAAAATGCGAAAGTACTACTACTACTGTATCTACATCGGTAGATACAGTTAGATTTACGTTTTCTGAAGGTCAATAGGCTCAACGTATTAGGTCAATCCTACTATACATTCAGAACTCGTACTTTATGTACCTACTTTAATGATATTATATTTTGGTTAATGTTGCAGGTAGTTATATCGCCATTGTTTGTAAATTAGGTCAGTTACCTGGGGTCCGTTCTTTTTGCCACATGATCCGTCGACAGCGGGCATCACAGGGCTAGCCGTTGGCCGCGTGGGAGTGCCAGGGTATGGCCAAGTCTGTAATTTTACGTATCATATCACCCATTGTTCTTTATGACAAATTTGGGTGTAAATTAGAATGATGTGTACCTGTTTGGTTGTGCTCGAAGGCTTAGTGGCCCAGGTTGTTGTGGTAGTCGGAAAGGCGCTCGGCGGTTTGGTTGTTACACCCGCAACTGTAGGAATTCGTCGAAATTATATCTCATAAGAATGGATTTACTGGATGAAATTACAGAAAATAAATAGAATAGCCGTGTGGTTGACGGCATAGAATACAAGTGTCACCACCCCCTATCATCCCGTGGGTGTCGTAAGAGGCGACTAAGGGATAACACGATGCAAATACCATCTTTGCGTAGAGACGGAAAACTCGACATCAAACCTATACGACTGCCTCGTTGGTCTCGCGGCATAAATGTGCGCGTGGGATCGGGAGGTCCCGGGTTCGATTCCTGGGTCGGGCAGTGTTATTGGGTTTTTCTGTCACGAAATTCTCAGTAGCAGCACGGAGTCTGGAAATGTGCCCGGTACGGCAATAGGCTCGCCCCTTATTACGTGGGACTAAAGTATATCTGGCGAAAAGTGGGTGTAGAAATACACCTCTGCCTACCCCTTCGGGGATAAAAGGCGTGACGATATGTATGTATGTATGTATGTAAATAGAATAGGTATATTTCTATACAACAGTACCTATATTACTTCCACTGCTTCCACATTATTAGCTTCGTAGCCAGTTTCTATAGCAGTTATATTTGTTACTCATGAATCCGGAGAAAGTTAAACTGTTTTGGCACCCGCAACGATTTTAATCAGAAGCATACAATTGGAAAAGAGATATTAATAATAAAATGTCTTACCCAAGGAAGGCGGATGAGTAGGCGCCGCGTGGTCTGGAGGGTGGGTCGGTAGAGGAGGAATCGGTGGCGGCCATTGCGCGGGAATCTGACGCACGTGGTCTCCGCCGTACGACCAACGCGACAGCGCTGACACTATGCCAGCTGATAGCCTGTTTTAATTCATTGTATTAGATCGTCGTCATCATCAACTCTGTATCTAAACTGTCCCACTGCTGGGTACGGGCTATAATCCACCACGCTGGCCAAGTTTGGGTTGGTAGACTCCACAATTCGAAAAAAATATGGAGAACTCTTAGACAAGCAGGTTTCCTTACGATGTTTTGATTAACTGTTTAGTTTGCGATCAATCTAATTCGCATTTGGTCGAATTGTCTACGTCGCAATAGCTCGGTCTCGGTTAGCTTTTTACCAAGAAATAATGTTCTATGTTTCTGTATCTCAAGAGGCAGCTCTTATAGGATAACTTTTTGAGGGTTTCTTCGTCTATCTGTCTCTGTACCTGGTTGTTTGACGTGTGACGTCGACGGGGTTCTACCAACCCTGTATTTCTCAGGAAGGCGTGAAGGTTTTAGAAGAAACTCTAATCCTACTTATCAAACGTTACATTTTATAGCATAAGCTTACCCAGGGATAGAGGCAGGTGGAATAGGCACCGGGTACACTGGTTGTACGTAACCCAGTCGCTGTACATCAGGCTCTTGCTGGGGCGGAGTGCCCACCGGCTGCGTACAACACACTCCGAACACCTGATAATTAATTGTTTTTGAGCCAAAAGGTAGTAGGTAGTACGAGGGACATAGGCGATAGGTACAGCTTCTTTACTTTGAATTGGGGCTTACTATATTGGTTGAAAGATGATAGGTTGAACAACATAATATATATTGGTTAAAAGGCGACATTTAGGTCTAGTCAAACTTCGTACTGGTTCTTAAGTTTGTTAAAGCGCTATATCATCATGTCAGCCTAGCGACGTCCACTGCTGGACATAGGCCTCCTCCGAACGTTCTCCACACAGAACGAGAGTTATATAAGTGGATGTAATTCTAGTTATCAACTATGATATTCCATTAAAGATTTTACTCAACGTTGAATTTCAACGTTATGCTCAAAGGCGAATTTCTAATCTTAAACTTCCTAGCAGCCTTAAACTGATTAAACGTCGAAATATTGAAGAATACGAGATTTCAAACGCCGTACCTATTGATTTTTCGTAGCTGCGGCAGCGCCGTACCTACGTAATGCTGTTTCTTATCAGAATACCACTGGTGCAATGGTGGTATGTCGCGTACTTTGGATTTACAACTATAATACTTACCTACACATAACACGCATGAATTTGTAAAGTCTGCAGAATGCGCCATGGGTACAAACCTGAGAGCCTTTGAGGCTGTCTATTGATCTCTTCACTGAGTTATTGCTGTGATAATATGCCACGTTTCTCATTAATGAGAGACCATTTTACAATTCGATATCTGTCAATCTCAATAGTGATTAAAGATTATAATATTCTAGAGAATCCATACCTCCATATTGTCTGCATTGACATAGCTGCAAGTGTCATAGTGTCCCATAGCCCATCCATCCGACACTGAGAAATCGGCAACCTTGAACAACGGGTAGCAGTCCCGGAAAGTCTTGCATGTTCCCTGCTTGCCTAGGGTTGTCTCGCAGTAAGTTCCAAAAGCTCCATCATTTTGCTGAAATGTACAAGATGCAAGTAAGAATTTTAATGCAATGAGTGGGGATCCAAGTTTGATTGATTATCTTTGTGTTGCCTGATACAGGCATTTAGTAGACATGTCAATACTAAATATATTTTTGGTGAATAGGAATGAGTTTCGGGATCCAAGTTCAATTTTAACTATTGGACCGATAATAGAGAGTACCTTCGTTATGGAAAATTAATAATTTAACTAATCCCAGCTTCCATAGTAAAAAAGAGTCATTTTCGGGCACACGCACCATAAACTTTAAGTAGTAACCTATTGTAGGTACGTATTTCAGTATAATGTATGCAAGAGAAGCAAAAACTTTAAGGAACGAAGTCAAAAAATTAGCATAGTAGGTAGATGAATATAAAAATAAACATACCTAATTTTGAATCAGAATGCAAAAAAAATATATTTACCTCTTGCAACCTGAGCAATAGCAACTGTTTGCCATCTCGTGTGGAGTTGGAAACATCTCGTTTCGATCTTCCCACGTGTGCTATAAATAAAAATGATTAAATTTTTAAAAGCTGAACCCTACACACACTATCTTGTTCACCTTTTCCCTACAATACACACAGCAGCATGTTTATATTTAGGTAAATGTAATGCTGTATGTGTTATATATTTCGTTGTAGTACCTACTGCTGTAATGTAAAATTAATCATCATCAGCACGTTGGCCAAGTGCGGGTAGGCAGACTTACTATTATGTGTTTAAGACACCATTACGCATTAGGTACTCTCAGACATGCAGGTTGATGTCCTCAAGATGTTTTGTAACTGTGTAAGCATAAGTATTAAAAAAAATATCTGAACTTAAATACATGCGTAGTAAATATTGGCATCATGTATTTAATGCAGCATCTAAGTAAAACGAATACAAGTTTCAAAAATAATTAGAGTGGTTACCATACCTATATGTATAATGGGTTGGCAGACTTGGCAGCTAATAAGGAGTATCGTAATAAGTAAAATGTAGCATATTAATATGTCAGTTATAAGCTTCGTTTTAGTTTAAACTAGCAGTTTTTTTTGGGGAACTGAATTAGTATTTAGGTAAGCTGAATTTTGATGATGAATAAAAAATAGAAAATGGGCATTCATAAATAATACAAATTTCAATATTTGGCAAATGGTTTATTAATCTGAGCGGTATTTTATCTTAAATGAAGTGTTTCGTATAAGTAAACTAGCTTTTGCCCGCCGCTTCGCGCGCAATAAATTCGGGGTAACACAAATCTACTTTCAGTCTCAAGTTGTGTGAAGGCACTCCTGATTATTCTAAAGACTTCTATAGGGTACAAAGTAACTCGATCAGTATTCATGAAATTATCTACCAAAAGGTACATTATAACAACATCTTGCACACCTACCTACAATCAAATGTCAAAGCCATGTTCTAATACATGCCCAATATAATTATATTATATGTATCTATAATATTAGCATTTATAATATTAGTAGGGAAAATCGTTTCAGCCGTTTAAGCGTCGTATATAATTTATTAGTTTAATATGCGAACAATTTAATCACCGTGGACAATATGACATTAGGTATGTGTGATGTGACAGTACTGACAGATATGCGACAGCACATGCGCAGCACTCCATTATTAGCGCATGCGTTCTTACTTCCAAGAGGTAAATTAGTGCCGTACAAACTTCTACCCTCCCTACAATCCCTCCCAGTTTATTTTTTGCAACTTATGGTAGCCTATGTCCGTCTCCATGGTCCAATATATCTCTATATTCAATTTCAACAAAATCGGAACATACATACATACATACATACACACTTTCGAATTTATAAAATTAGTAGGGATAAGACGCTTCCGTCTTTTAAGCCAATTTAACGGGGCCCTACCGTTAAATTCCGTCTTTTAAGCCAATTTAACAGGGCTCCTATTTTTGGGTACAGGGTCTCAAGAAAACCTAACATAACCTTAGGTTATGTTAGGTTTTCTTCGAGTAGGTAGGTTATTAACCTACCTACTCAACAACCTACCACTAACATTATTAGTCGCCAAGTCATTATTTATAGCTTCTCGGCTAATATTTCAATTGACTTGTATAGTTTATTTGCTACCTAAACGCTGCTGCTACTTTTTTAGTTTTTATAACAGCCTTAGTTTTGAATCTTATTTATTACTACCTGACCCAGGGAACTCCGTATCGCCTTTTTAAGAGTTTTTATTGAATTCCCTTTTTTCCAAGCCCCTTTTCCAAAGTTACCATTGACTTAGCGCTTAATCTCTTATCATTTCAGAGTCTATAAATGATGAACAAACAAACATAGATTTTTATATAATACTAGCTGACCCGGCAAACTCCGTATCGCCTTTTTAAGGTCTTTTTTCTCATTCCTTTTTTTCCATCCATCCATCCATCAGGGCTTAAGAAATTGACCAAAAAATATTATTTCGGAGGAGTATTGTATCACTAACACTGAAATTGCTGAATTGTTTCACTAACGCAGCTGTAAAACGATTTATTAACTCCAGTATGCAACTGGCGCGTATGACTGATCTAGTGATATGATTAACTTACTTTACTAAGATGGCTATGAAAAATAGGGTTCGTGTTAGAAGGGTGAAAATTAAGAGTTGTTTGTATTTTCAATGCCATATCATAAAGAGAGAGACTGCCTCCGTGGTCCAGCGGATAGCGTATGCGACTGCAGATCGGAGGTCCCGGGTTCAATTCCCGGGTCGGGCAAAAGTGTTACTGGGTTTTTCCGAATTCTCAGTAGCAGCACGGAGTCTGGTGATGTGCCCGGTAAAGCCAATAGCCTCGCCAGTCGCCCCCTATTACGTGGGACCTAAAAATTCATGGCGAAATGTGGGTGTCATATTACACTTCCGCCTACCGTTTCGGGAATATACAGGCGAGAGTCAATAAAAAAAAAGTAAAAGTAAAGTAAAGTTGACACAGTAAAACGATGCCAAATGATAATTGGACCAATTATATTATGATGTTAAAGGTATTAATTTTACTAAAAATGTCCCGTCCGCCATCTTGGATCCCCAAATAAATGCCATTTTCTTTATCAGAATGCATGATAACCCCGAAAATGATACTCATATTAATTTTATTAAAAATGTCCCGTCCGCCATCTTGGATTTCCAAATAGAGGTCATTTTTGTGACCAGAATCCATGAAAACCCCGAAAATGACACCCATATTAATTTTATTGAAAATGTCCCGTCCGCCATCTTGGATTCCCAAATAGATGTCATTTTCGTGATCAGAATCCATGAAAACCCTGAAAATGATACCCAAATTCATTTTATTAAAAAAGTCTCGTCCGCCATCTTGTGAATGTAGACACTAAAAACTTTTCCCGTGAGAATTTTGTGTCACACATGCGCATCGTAAAATGTGACTCTCGTCATTCTTTCTTAACGCGCCTTTTCAAAGAAGTATAACTTCAAAAATATATGTTTGGGTTGGCCCGCCCTTTTTACTTAGGGGTTTTTTGAAACTGCGGCCGATTCTCAGACCTAAAGAATATAAGTACCTACGTTTAAAATTTCACACAGCTGGGTTCAGCCGTTTCGGAGGAGTATTGTAACTAACACTGAGAAACGATTTTTTGACTCCGGTATGCGCGTGGCGTGGCCAACAGGATTGATCTAGTGATAAGATGAAATGACTAATATGGCTATAAAAAAAAAGAAGTTGGTGATAAAGAAGTGAAAATTAAGAGTAGTATGTATTTTATACTGCCATATCATAGATGTGGATTACGACCGATTCTCAGGCCTACCGAATATACATACAAAATTTCATACAAATCGGTCCAGCCGTTTCAGAGGAGTATTTTAACTAACACCATGACACGAGAATTTTATATACAGGGTGTAAAAAGACCCTTAACGAAAACTGAAATCCCATGTTGTACCAATCACTACGAACATTTTTTACTTCGGCACCACACCTGGGAAATTACTGGTTCAGGAGATATTGAGGCTCAAAGTTAGTATGGAATTTTTCTAATTAGGTACAAAATCGATGTATTCACCCCGCCAATATGTTCTTTAGTTGCCCTATGACCCCATAGATAAGTAGGTATTTCGAGCTTTGGACGCGCGCTTTTAATAGCGGTTTAAAAAATGTGAAAACTTAAAAAAAAACATTGTTTCCCAGGTATTCTTTTTGGTTAGTATGACTTGGCATGATGTCCACAACGAGTTGACTTCGGCTTGGTGATGGGTCTTGTGACACCCTGTATATAGATTGAATTCCCCATTCCTTAAAATATCGGAGACGATACCCAATTCGTCTTTAAAAAAAAATCCCGTCCGCCATCTTTGATTTCCTATCCGCCCTCTTTGATCACGAAATAGATGTTGTATTTGGATTCTCCATCCCTTAATTCATCAGAGTCGATAACCATATTGATTTTTTAAAAATTTTCCTATCCGCCATCTTTGATTTCCCATCCACCATCTTGAATCACGAAACAGATGTTGTATTTGGATTCCCCATCCCTTTATACATCGGAGACGATACCCATATTGATTTTAAAAAAAATCCCATCCGCCATCTTTGATCACGAAATAGATGGTGTTTTTGAATTCCCTATTCCTTAAGATATCGGAGACGATACCCATATCGACTTAAAAAAAAATCCCGTCCGCCATCTTTGATTTCCTATCCGCCATCTTTGATCACGAAATAGATGTTGTATTTGGATTCTCCATCCCTCAAATCATCAGAGACGTTACCCATATTGATTTTTTAATTTTCCCCATCCGCCATCTTTGATTTCCCATCCACCATCTTGAATCACAAAACAATGTTGTATTTGGATTCCCCATACCTTTTAACATCGCAGACGATACTAATATTTATTTTTTTAAATTTTCCCATCCGACATCTTTGACCCATCCGCCATCTTTGATCACGAAATAGATGTTGTATTTCGATTCCCCACCCCTTAAAATATCGAAGGCGATATCCATATTGATTTTTGAAATTTTCTCATCCGCCATCTTTGATCACTAAATGAATTTCATATTATTAATCAGCGTTCCGAAAATCTCGAAAACGATGCCCATATAGATTGTATCCTATTCGTTTAGCCTTTTTTTGCCTTTGAACCTACCCTCCCCCTTCTCGTTTGACCATTTTATTATTTTTGTCTGGCCCCTAAAAGTTGTGGCGTAATATTATATAGCCACGTAGTAGCCTTTCGGAATAATTGGCCTATCATAGGCAATTACAATTTTTAAAATCTGACTGCTAGTTCCTGAGATTAGCCGACATTATCTTTTAGCCTTTTTAGCCTTTTGCCCGACCCCAAAGGGTCGAAGCGTTATGTTATATAGCCTATAGCCTTCCGGAATAATTGGGCTATCGTATACAAAAATAATTTTCCAGATCCGATCGGTAGTTCCTGAGATTAGCGCGTTCAAACAAACAAACTCTTCCGCTTTATTACATTAAGTATAGATAATAGTCACGAAAATATTTAGACTAGTAAGCGGACCCCAGGTTGAAACTGGGATAACGCTAAGAAGATGATGATGAGTCACGAAAACATTTGATCGCTAGCAAGTTATTTTATTAGTTGCAAACATTTAGTCATCTTATAAGTTATTATATTAGTCACTTGGAAAATAATAAGCTGTAAATAATTATGTATGTGAATTAAATCAAGCAGCAATAAATTCTGCGTAGCACCTTTTATTTCAGAAAAGATTATACGCCAAAGCAAAAACGTATGATGCCCCGTCCCTTTAAATTAAAATGCATAAAAAAGGTTTAACCCTTTTTGATTGGTATGTTATAAATAACTTTGAAAATAAATTGTTATACTTCGATTTTTATTTTAAGCCTTACATTTTAAGCCTTACATTTTAATTACAAGATACAAGATGATGGCGTGCGAACGTAAGAATGTTGAACGGTCAATTAAAAATAATTATCACTTGTTTTTGATTTGACGCCAACATGAGAGCAGATCTAAGGCACATGAATAACGGTTACATTAATGAACCCTAATGCGCAAATACCGTATTAACTTGAAGAAGTAGGTATAAGTGTTCCGGTCCATAATTGGCTAAACAACACACTTACCTCATCATGTCAACATTTGTCTGTTTACATCTCGTAATTTCTCAAAATCGTATGATATAGAAAGTTCAAAAGCTTTGCACACAGAAAGTTATGGCGCCTCTAATGAAATAAAACATCTTAGAGTTTCCTGTGGTGAAAGCAAAAATGAACAAGACGTTCTTAGTACCAAATAAATGAGAATTATACCTACAGTTACCTATTTAGCTTGTACCTTAAAGACTTTCAACATACAAGTCATGGTCTAGTATGTTGAAAGTCTGTAAGGTATAGATATATTTTGACTGCAAGGTTGGCGTAGTGGTTTAAGCGGCCGCCTCGCTGCTTGTCACTGCGCCTTGTGTTGTGGGTTCGACCCCCACACGAGACCACACTTTGTGTGATTCATAAATTGTTGTTTCGAGTCTGGGTGTTCACTGTGTCCGTTAGTTGAATGTTGTTAAAGTCCCCCACGACACAGGATTTAGTCCTCGTGCGGAAGTTGTCATTAAAAAAGAAAGAATGAAAGATCAGGTGCGTTATAATTTTTGCCAAGGTTTAAAAAAACTCAAAAACAACTAAACTTCCTTAAATTGCGGTATTACCACCATCTCAAAACATCTTATTTCATCTCTAAACAATACTAAAATAAGACCAAAATTATGCCTACCTGTATCCCAAGCGAAACCATTTTGAAAGATTTATTAGGACTGCATATTTTTCTTAATAAGTTTGGTGTTAGGTAGCAGTGTTAAAGACCGACCCTTCTTTCGTTACTGGCAAATCAATTACAGTGCGGAACACTAATCGCTTAAGATCGACATTTATTTTTATCTAACTGTGATTAAAACGAATTATTAAAACTCGTTTTAAAATGTTGTATTTAGATCAACTTTTAATTTGCTTTTTCAAGTTCAATGTTAAAGTCGTCATTCCGTTTTTTATTCAAGTTTGTTATCGTCATTAAAGTTTGTTGTACATTCTGCAGTCGACGTTAAGCATATTACTATTCTGATCAATCGCCTACATCGTTGCAAAAAAGGAGTTGAGTCTAGAAAAGGTGGATCTTACCTATCCTTTTCTCAATCAACGTTGAATGAGTAAAATGTTTACTTGAGAATCTAGTTTGTAAAGTTACTTGTTTAGCACTAGAAGTAGAAAACAAATGATCGCTTACAAATGCCGATTGACCTAAAAATAAATCCAAATAAGGATAAATTCATTGAATAAAATATGTTACTAGATTGTTTACATAAGGAAAATAAACTATTTAAATACATACAAACTTTGTGTACTCCTGAACTTTCTTTATATGTACATATATGACTAACAGTCTTACCAACTATCTAGGGAAAATCGGTAATAGCCAAATGAATGTGTTGTAAACCCATTGAATTTGTGAGCACATTCTGATGGTTTAATAGGTATATCAATTCCTTAAGTATAAAAGAGTTCATTAGGATTTAAATTACAAACACGAACCTTACATATTAAAAATTATATTTCAAAAATTTGACGCCGAAACGTATGTGTACGATCATTGCAGCAATTTCCAGTGACCAACACAGGTAAAGCAAAACTTATTCGTAAACATGAAAGGAATTAATATTCTAAAGACGAACTAAAAGCATAGCTCGAGTACATCGCACCAAGCATGTCGTAAACATGCATGTTATTTATATTGGATCGCTGCATAACGGTTGCCGTTATGTATATCCAAACCACTGGAATCCAGGATGCCTTGTGCAGCATATCAATATACACAACAATATACATGGTTTTTTAAAATTTTGTAGTGTACATAGTTGTCAAAATCGTATTGGTCGAATTATGCTGTAATGTTTGACATAGCTTTTGATTCATCACTGTTTAACCAGCAGCCACTTGCTGTAAATGATAATCATTGTTGCTGAGGCTTTCGCCTTGGAGCCCTGGGTCCGCTTGCTAGTGTAACCATTTGACAGAACCTTGTAAATATTCAAACTAAAATCTAAACTATAATTTGTTATAAAATCGTCTTTACAAATGCACAGAAAACTAGGCAGCATGTACGTTTATAAAAATGCTGTTTAGTCTTCATATGCTTGAACCAAGTTGCAGACATATTCTATTGTGGAGGCACTTGTTGACTGTGGCTATGGATAATGCCTGAGTAGAACATTTGTGACACATCTAGCGCCATCCAGGATAGACATCGCCACGAATATTAATGTATGGGAACCGCTCATCTATATGCCATTTGCCTGTAAATGCAGATTAGCGACACATATTGATCTGAGACGATTTTTCACCTAATGCTTTGTAAACAACTTTATGCAACATATCCCGATGAAAAGATATAATAAAACAATATAATTGGTGCTAATATCACTTGGAAAAGAGACGTGATTTTAAAATTAACTGGAACTGGTCAGTGAAGGATGTCCATCAAAAGGTAAAATTGGATGTGTAAGTAACCGGCCTTGGAGATGTCGAGCGCTGATGTTTAATAGCTCTCAACTTACGTCCGCAGGTTCTAAATAATTAAACCTGATATCTTGAGGCGCTTTAATGAAATAACGACCTTTAAAGGTTCCTAGATTCAAAATGGAAAAAATAGTTTTGATCTGTAGTACCTACAATAAGGACAGAGTAAAATAAACTTTAAGTTGGTCTATACAAGAGATACTGTGCCTTAATGGCTGGATTTCAATGTATTTAAATACCATGCTGTGGTATGCCAACTGACGCGACTCCTTGAACTGATACCAAAAACGAGTAATTCAATTTGACTTTTATGTGGAGTATTGACATATTGATGGTACTGGTCCTGTGCTCTATACAAAGACACAGCATTGTAAACAATGGGATGATTTTTTACGCCTCGACTTGTCACGACCGTAAACAAGTCGGTTCGGTGACGCTTGTAAATATCAAACAACATTTTGTCTCTGGATTCCGGGTTCAGCAATCTAATGTAAGGAAATGTCAGCAGCGTCATCCCGCTTCAATCGGCTCACTCCGATCTAATTAATGTCCTCGAAGTAAGCCACAAAAACAGTATGACATAGAGCCGTTGTATGGACAATGATGTGATTGATGTGATCGAATTTGTCCGTGTGGGCGTCTGACAATTTGCATTGAATTGAACCCATAAGTTTTTCCTAAGAATAACCTACCGTAAAATGGGGCTAATTAAAACACTTTTTTCATAAAACAGGTGTTTATAAAAATTATAATAACTGTATAGATTATGGAATACGTTTTTTCAGTCGATTATGCAATAAAATATAATAAGTAACTACTTTAGTATAACTTCCGTTAATAGATTTGAAGATATTTTATTTTAATGTCGCTATTCCAAATATTGCATCAATGGGGTTATTTGTAATCTGACTTTCTTACTTTGGTTTTCTTATTTTTGCTAAGCTGTGTCTAATAAAAGTCAGTAAGCTATATTTGGAAAAGTTATAGGATGAGTAGTTGCCTTCATTTCAACTTAATTTTACTCTCTATGTAGCACAGACAAGCCAAAAATTACAACTGAATGTGCATTCACTAATAGATCCAATGCTTCTTTGGGGTTATTTGGAATGTAATGTTAATATATCAAAGGTATTCTTAATACAGATGAAGCTATATTTGGAATATTTAAGGGTAAGCATTATCCATCTGCATAAATAATAACAAATCGCTAAATGTGATGCTAAGCGCAAAACTCGAGAACGACTGAACCGAGTTCGCTAATTATTTTTATTGTGTTTCTTAATGTCAGGAAAAGGTTCTTTTGAAAGAAAAAAAGCAAGCCAAATTACGCAGGTGAAGCCGAGCGGCACAGCTATTACAAAATGAAAATATATTGCAAGAAATGAGTGAGCCCTAATACTGATACCTGATTATTGTATTAGATGTTTAAATGATTTATTTAAATAAAACAACTTTAATCAATGACAACATTTATTCTTGTACTACAAAAAAAGTTAGATATCTGTTGAAAGCTTGCCGACAGAAAGTGTCATCACAAAACTGCATTTTATGAAGATTTCGAGACCGTCATTAAACACAGTTTTGTGGTGACATCTTTTGTATTTCTTCTATTGAGCCATTTTGAATTTCTTCTATTGCATTTTGTAAATCTTCTTTGCAATAACTTAGGTAAGGTGAAGGATTCTTACCGTTGCGTGAATTAGTAAACTTTTGGTGGTAGGTCCGCACCATAGTTAAGAAGATATCTGTAGCAAATAAATAAACATTCTAAATTAATAAATATTCTATGTAGTTCTGGCACATATTCCCATTATCGCAGACGCATGTCCGTAATTTCGTTTAAATATGTACGTAAATAAAGTAATCTATTATATATAATATAATGGGTAGGTACATATCTAAAGAAAGCATGCAAATCTTTTAGTTTACATTATAGTGCAAATGTTTTAAATTATCTTTTAAGTCAGCCGAGAAATATCATGCCCTTAACAGGCTTTAAATGCGCTAATGGGACTATTTGGAACTACGATTAAATTCCTTGGCAATGTATAACAAGCTTTAAAGGGGCTATTTGAAACTTCGTTCCAATTAACCCCAAAACAGAAACCAAATAGCCCCATTTAGAAAAATCTAAATATATGCCAGCCCAGAAAAGGTAGAAAACAGCAAATAAAAACACTGAAAAGCGCATAAAACAGACTATTACTTAGTTTATTCAATGTCTTACATACCTTTCTAGATTTTGTGTGCCAGACGAAAGTTATCCATACCAGAAAAACATCAAAAACACGACACTTTTTAAAATTACGCGCTGAACCATATAGAAAGCCGTTATCTGTCAAAATTCCTGTGTTACATTGACATTAGATGTCACTGTATTGCCAGGTGGTAAAATATAATTCCTACTATTCTCAGATATGAAAATACACACGATGAAAACTTTTTTTTCGGAAATTCCAAATAGCCTCGTCAGTTCTAAATAACCCCATCTTACGGTACGTGGGATAAAAACCTCTTCTGAGTAGCGAATTACGGGTTGATGACCAACATCCTCATTACACATACCTAAGTAAACATTCATATTTGAAAATAGTTTTTTTTACCGCGTTTATTGACCCTAAGAGACATAGCAATGTCTCAACTCGTAAAAAATTAACTAGTTTACTTTTAAAAATAACGTTTAGGTTTATTTATTTCCGATCACAAGTGCGATGGACGATGGACAAACATCTCAATTGCAAATTTTAACTTTCTCTAGCCTCAAAACCTCATAGCCAAATGTGCCATGCATTGTTTTGAGTCCTCGTAGTACAAATACTGGATGTTATAGTGTTTCTATGAATAACCCGTACGTGAGTAAGTGTCGATATGTTCAAGTCACGACTTAAATATATTTAATGGCTCATGAAAAGAAAATAAAATGAAAAAAGCATGCAAATATGCATTAATAATTCTAGTGTCATAAATTAGTTTAAATAACATTAAGATACTCACCGTTTATAATAACCGCATCGTCAGTATAAAACGCACCGTCTGCTGCGGAGAATCCATTTGTGTCGTCGTCAGAGTCACTCCCATAGCTCGACGCCAGGAGTCCCACCCATAGTATAATTAATTTGGTCCCTATTAACATTTTATCGCTTCAGTAGTTATTATGACATTCACTCGGAATTTACTATACAAAATAAGTAGTTGCTACAATGTGCGCGCGAGTGTGCAGCCCGCAAGGAGTCGCTTCGCAAAATGCTTCGGGCTCTTGACTCCGCGCCTTTATAATATTTTTGCATTACGCTCTACATTAGGTTAAAAAGATAACAGCTTTTTCTCCTTTTGTAAAGGATTGACATTTGCTGTTCAATACAAACAACCTTTATAAAATATGACAGCCATGTCGTTTGGCAGTCCCAAAATGAAATATTCGATTGATGGTGTTTATTTTTGACATCTTTATTCTGCACCTACCTAGAATTCTTCTTATATATAAGACATTCGTTAGATCAATGATCCAAAAAAAAACACAAGCTTCAAGAGCAAACATTGATTTATGCAAATAAGCTGTCAATAATAAACTTTAAATATTTTCATTAAGCGAAAAAAACTATTTTAATAGGTGTCGAGGCGCCATGCGGACCGAGAATATGATCTTTTGTTCTAATCATATTCATTAAGCAAGTGACTGATTAGTTACGCGATACTTACTGAAAATGTATGTTTTAAAAATATTTTATTACTTTTGTGTTCTAATGAAAAGCAAAGGTCTGAAACTCTACCTTATAAAATCCATTAGTGTCCTCACATATAACAAAACAACTGTCGTATTAGACATTTATCCTTTAAAAGGACCAAAAAAGATAAAGGAGGTATCGTCAACCCCTTAGCTTTTAGTAGGTAGGCATAATTTTCCTGTTTACCACGCTAGGATTATGATGTATCTGATCCATAATGAGATCTGTCATTCAAGCTACATAACTATATTTAGCAATATTAATTATTAAGTGCTCAAAACCACAAAAGACATTCAATGATGTCAGTGACCTTTTAAAAAAAGAGGGATCTCTTAATCTCGAATCAACTAAATGCTATAGGCAATATAAAGGACATGCACACCAAGCTCTGACAGCCAATTTGCATTAAGATCTCCTGTGAAGTGTCCTGTGAAGAAAAATAACTCAAAAACAGTAATTTAAATTGGTGACGATTTCTAAAAGACGCATTATGAGTACTGATTAGGCATGCACCATTCATCACCTTAACTTATTTGAATATTTAAAGCGAATGTGTAAATGTATTAGCATTTTTGCTTGTATACAACAACCAATTATAGGTACATATCTTCATCTTGATCACACAAGAACAGAATATCGATCCACGCATCGTGAGCAAGCACAAACATTAGATTTAGACCCGTACGATATTTGGCGTCATTAATCTTTAAATGTCCCGTTATGTCAAAGTCATAGATCAGTATCTGTCGGTGCTGTGCAAAAATGTAATACGGTCGGACACTACTTACATTCACATTTTATACATTGTAAGTACTGCGTGGGCTACAACATTTAAATGTTATGGAATTTAGTGAGGTCCGAAAACAAGGGAATTATAATATTTACTCACGTCGCGGCAGACGCGTGCAGGTGACAATAGACATGAGTCACAAATACTTAAGTATACTGACATATCGGTCAGCCAATGACTTGTTTCTTCAACCAAATGACTCTTCGTGTAAATGAAATGTTCATAAATTGCCAATACGTGATTATAATCTTGTTAGCTCGCCGTAGGTGGAATAGATAAATATGTCAAATTAAAAACAACTGTCGACAAATTGTTAATAGTTAGACTAATAAATTATTAAGGATAATAAGTTGGTAGGTGATAAACTATAAAAATATATTAATATACCAAAATTTCTATTTGGCCTAGCTGTTCTCTTCAAATTATTAAATCTTCATTTAATTGTGAATGGATAGAATGGTGTTCAATTAAGCATTTAATTATAAACTGGTATTAATTATAAGAAGAAGTCCAATTCTGTGTGTTAATATGATGTTATTTCGTGTTGGGTTCACATATTTGCTACCGTAAAATTACAGACAGTTCTAATAGCTGGAGTCTCCGACAGGAAATTCATAATTATCTGACATGGCACAAAGCAATTATGATCTTTACAGACAAAATTGTTTTCACAGCTAGAGTAGTAACATGTTGGAACTATATATTTATGTAATGTAGCAACATGACAGAGTTAAGAGTCCGCTAGCGCGGTCCAATTCCAGACTCTGGAAGATTGACATGGTCCCGGTACAAAGCGAGGACACTGTAACTTTAGAGATCCGCAACTTAGCATTTCCTTTGCAAACAACATTATTAGTAAACGGAGCTGGCTTAAAATCCAGCAAGCTTGGTATTCAACTGCCAAACTATTATTAATCCATCGGCATGTAGTAGTTCGTTTCTGGACACTACAGTATCGCCATAACACCGAAGCCAGCGGTCCAGCTGTCTGGAAGATGGGACTCTTGACTTCTTTTCATGGTCTTTACTTTAAGATTATAAGATAAAGAAATGTAGGTAAGTATGTTAGAATCGTTTTACCGTAATATGCTCTTGTAACTTTCCTGCAAACGCAGGTGTTCTATTGATATATGGACTGAAAGTACGCCATGTTTGGGATTGTATAAATATTAAAATGTTGCATGTTGATGAATGATATGTGTTTCAGGTTTTGGTATTCTTAAGTTAATGTTTATCCGAGATAGTTAGTTGTAAACAACTGCTGCAATTATGTAGGTAAATAACCCAATGCAATTCTAATAACTATTGCGCAATTAAATATTACTAATTTGATTGACGCTGCCCGAGCTTAAACAGAGATCGTCAACCTCAGCATAAAGGAATTACAATCTCGTTATATCTGTCTAATGACCGATTATAACTACAGTATACCTAAGCAGTAGGTAGTGTAAGTCACATCTTATAATGTAGCATTAATTTATGTACCGTGAGCATTAACCGTTATACTTATTATGAGCATTTAAAAAAGCTTGTTGAACTAGACAGACATTAATTGCATATTATAAATCGCCGGCTATGAAAAACTATTCGTCTGTCAAATTGACGTGATTTTTCAACTGCTCTTAGTACGTAGCTCTTCTAATTATTATGAGCTTTTGTTTTAAACTGTTATGTTCTCATGCCATCTATCAGATAAATAGATAGTGGTACTTTTATTTAGTATTTATCCTGCTTATGATTGACGCGGTGGAATAATAAACCAGCACACGGCAAATGAGTGACGATTATCAGAAACTTGTATTACTGCGCAAGTGCGCACTGCATAGAAACGTGAATTATACACTCGCTTCATAAATAATGCGTTCTTTTCTGCGTAGTAGAAAAAGGCAGTTGTTCCAAATGGATATCCCTTTCTCAAAATATAGGTTGCCAATTAATTGCTGTCGCAAGAGAATACACGACATTGACGCCACATTTTGATAACGTTAACTGGCTAGATAACTGTTTAAAAAAAAAATACACCGTAATTAATTTTCTGGGCGATTTGGTGATGGCTTGAAATATTATTTCGATCCTTATAACTGCCGAGTCGATAGAAAGGGCTTTTGTTCTAATTGTTAATGTTACTTTACGAATAGTTTGGATGCGTTGGATAGTTAAGACATTTGGTTGTATCTGCATGTCCTACCGTCTCTTTCGAGGTGATTGCTTGTGTTTCCCGTCTTAGTTTGATTATGCTGCTGTTATCTCCAACCACCGAGAAGTAGAACTGCACGGTTGGCGTAGTTGTTTAAGCGGCCGCCTCACGAAGTGTTGTGGGTTCGATCCCCACACGAGACAACACTTTTTGTGATTCATAAATTGTTGTTTCGAGTCTGGGTGTTCATTGTGTCCGTTAGTTGTATGTTTGTAAAGTCCCCCGCGACACAGGATTTAGTCCTAATGCGGGAGTTGTCTTTTAAAGAAAGAAAAGAAAGAAAGAAAAGACAAGAGCGCTTAAAAGGAAGATCAAATTCCAAAAGGCAGCAGGCAGCGTACATACTATTACTATAGTTGAAAGTGAATTAGTCGATGAATAAACTTTATTACTTTTACTCGCAAAACTTGCTGATTAGATTTTGAGTACCTACCTAAGCTTTTATTGTAGCTTAAAAATCGTCTTACTACATAGGCTACAGCCACGGGCTTAAGCTATATAATATTTAATTCAAATGTAAAGTCTACATCTACTGTTACAGTAAGCCTATTTGATTTACTGCTGCTTTTATTATCATGATATAGCACGAGAAATATTTTGTCCTAACTAGACTATTCATGGTCATCCAAAGATTGCTTGTGGTTGGCAATTACTCACCGTGACAAGAAAACAGTTGCATTATTAAGAGTTGTCTGTATTGTACTAAATGCCACAAATATATACCTATGTACTTGTGTAGAATTCAACGAGCTATGCTGTTTACTGTATTGTATTATTATTTATTAAATGACTGCCTCGTTGGTCTCGCGGCATAAATGTGCGCGTGGGATCGGGAGGTCCCGGGTTCGATTCCTGGGTCGGGCAGTGTTATTGGGTTTTTCTGTCACGAAATTCTCAGTAGCAGCACGGAGTCTGGAAATGTGCCCGGTACGGCAATAGGCTCGCCCCTAATTACGTGGGACTAAAGTATATCTGGCGAAAAGTGGGTGTAGAAATACGCCTCTGCCTACCTCTTCGGGGTTATAGGCGTGAGACTATGTTTGTATGTATGTGTATGTATGATTGCTTGATTGCCTAAAGGATGCTTAAGTTTTGTTGTTGAATTTTTGTAATGTAGTATGTTACATATCTTATTGAGGTTGTTAATATTTACGTTGTTATAGTTATTTTATTCACATAAGGTTCTCAAACTTGATACTTTTAAAAGAGGCACACGCTTGCACTTGAGGTAACCCAATATTACGGAATATTATTATGGTATTAAATCAATTAACTAAACTAGGAATACAACAATCCGTTAAATCACAAAAACAGCTCACGAAACTCTGAAAGATGCCTCGCTTAAGAGAAACTGATCGGAACATGTCTGTTGCATGAAATGTCAAACGACTTCGGCAAATATTGAAGAAGATGCCTAACTTCACAGCTTTACTATTTGATATAGACCGGTCCTAAAATGCAAAAATGGGAATAAATTGCACGAAAGACATAAGTTGCCCTGCTAGAGGCTAAAAATAAATAATAATGAGGCCCTATATATTTTAGGTATTACGCTGATAGAACCAAAGTCGCCGACATAGCTCTCCGGATAGCCAAGCTGAAGTGGCAGTGGGCAGGGCACATAGCTCGAAGAACCGATGGCCGTGGGGGCAGAAAGGTTCTGGAGTGGCGGCCACGTACCGGACGACGCAGCAGAGGTAGGCCCCCTGCAAGGTGGACCGACGACCTCGTCAAGATCGCGGGAGGCGGTTGGATGTGGGCGGCTCAAGACCAGTCTGTGTGGAGAACCTTGGAGGAGGCCTATGTCCAGCAGTGGACGTCGTTTGGCTGTTATGATGATGATGACGCTAATATTCACACAGGTCTCCATAATGTATCTATAGCGCACAATGAACTGAACATAATATATTGCCATACACACCTCATTAGTTTATGATGCGAGTACTTCCAATGGGAATCGAATACTTTATAAGAACTTGAACCATGCCAGAGGCAATTATTGCATTATTTAAATAGAGAAAAACTTTTATGTCATTTGTAAGCACTAGGCTTACAAATGACATAAAAGTTTTTATAGGTATTATTTAAAAGCTCTCTTGTGTGCAGGCTTAATGTCTTCTCAGGTTCATACTATTGTAATTTATGTAGTTTTTTGCAGAGCTTTAATATGTGTAAAAACAACGGCAAGGCGGCTCGCTATATTCGCATATTAAACTACATTCCCTGTCCTTGTCAAGGGCGAATCGAATCAAATAGCAGACATATTTACAATAGAGATTATACAGACATTTTTGTAGGTAGGTTTATAAAATATTTGAGATGATTACTGGAATCTATTTTGATTTTGGGCATTTATTTGTTTATTGATTAATGTCTCATATACACAGTTACATGCCGTTACCTTTTTTCGTTTTCTTATTGTATCGTGCGATCAGTCATGCACTGACTATGAGTAGTTGTGATGTGTCTTTAGGAACATACTCCGTATAATAAAATAGCAGATTTAGAGATCTTAGGAGCCTACGCTTCTTTAAACGAGTTATGCAGTCGGGAATGGTAAGCTGGACAACAACCAGATTTGTATCGTTTTCCTGTGGATATTTACATACCGCTACATGTCTCATTGTCTTTTTGCTATTCTCTCCCAGTCTACCTGAGATTGGTGTAAAGATAATAGAAATATCCAACTTCTATTCAAGTAGGTGTGTGTACGTTGTGGCCATTGCGTTTAATTGGCCATTTCATGAAATGATAGTGCATTCCATGTTATGGACAGTTGAAATTGGTCATATTATAGAATTGTCAACATCTCTACGTTTAGGGATTTGGTCAGCCATGTTCGTCAATTAAAAAAATATGTTAACAAAATATAAAATATTGGCCAGTCTAATATTGTAAGTTTATTTTTTAGGTGCAGGGTTGCAAGAAAAACTTTTATTTTTAATTATATACATTCGCAATTTTTAAGTTATACCTAATCAGAAGGTATCATTTAGGAAAGTTGGCATTTTGAGACATTGGCATTTGAAGAAGTTGGCATTTTGCGAAGCACTCTGCGATGAGACGATCTCAAGGTGGAAGGGCATTCCTAAGAAAGCGAATTATTGGTCAATATCTTCGATTTAGTACTTTAAAATTTCAAAATAATGACCGAATAAATAATATCACAACTGCCCAAACCACTTAGTCTATAAAAGTCACCTTTAGTCGTCGTTGTGATATTAATTATTCGGTTAATTCGGTTAAGTTTATTTTTGAGTAGAAGAAAGTGTATTGCTTTATAATAATGGATAGTAATGAAGACATGATTTTCAAACTGTGTGAAAAATTAATTACTCATTCAGATTACGTAATCGTAATTTTGATTTACTTCGTACAAATTAATAAAAAATAACCAGTTTACACTGCCTCGTTGCGGCATAAATGTGCGCGTGGGATTGGGAGGTCTTGGGTTCGATTCCCGGGTCGGCCAAAGTGTTATTGGGGTTTTCCGTTAGGAAATTCTCAGTAGCTGCACGGGGTCTGGTAATGTGCCCTGTACGGCAATAGGCTCGACCCCAATTACGTGGGAAGCAAAAAAAAAGATAAATCGTGAATGAATCATGGCGAAATGTGGGTGTAATATTACACCTCTGCCTACCCCTTCGGGGATACAGGCGTGAGACTATAAAAAGAATTAACCAGTTTAGAGGTTTCCTTTGTTTTTAACAATATTAATTGTTTCTGAGGCATAAAAATATAGTTTAGCTTGTCATGTCGATTTTAAATAATCTGATTAAATAACACCCAATTGTATTAAAAGTATTTTTATAAAATGATATTGCAATTAGATAGTTTTAAAACGTTATCTGTCTTAAAATAAAACGTAAACAGCAATGAGGTTGATTATTCGCTTAGAGCCCCGATCCACGAGGCACAAGTTCCGGAGAGCCCCGAAAACGATTTTGATTACATTTATCAGACTTATATTTTCTATTATTTTCGACTTTGTATATTGAAATTTTGTACAACACCAACTTATAAATTTATCAGAGGATATTACAGATTGAATAAAATGTTTCAAATAGAAAAGGATATTAGAAGAACGGAAATATTACAATATTATCAAATCATATTAAACACATAGGTATACCTATTCTACAGTCAATGACAGCAATATTTATCAAATTAGATGTACTTGCTGCCAATTTTTTTCCTTACTTTACCATTAGGTACTATATTATTATTATACTTAAGTTGTTGTACTTAATGTACCATTAATATATTATTAGATATTATAAGTTGTTGTAATGTTGTTTATTTTGATAGTTGATATTTTTAAATATTGAATATATTATAAAATTAATACGCATTTTATATTAAGTATCTATATTGTAAAAAAATATGAAATCAAACTGAAATGTCGAGGTCCAATTTTGCCTGTTTTTAAATTATGTTGATTTTCCAATAATTTAGTCTAGATATTTTGATTTTTGCGTTTTGATAAACAAGCGATTGTACTTTGTATTCTTTAATAATTATAATATTTACCATAACCAAGCAAAACGCTATCATTTTTCCTGGTCCTTAAAGTTAAGTATTTAATTTTAGTAATTAATAATAGGTATTTTATAAACGGTATGTTGATGTTGACGGTACTTTTAAGCCAAATTGACTTTTAATTGAGTTTAACAAGACATAAATAAATCAGGGCTCTCCGGTACTGGTGCCTCGGGGATCGGGGGCCAAAGGTGGACGCACACCTATCCGAGCCGAACGCGTCGAACGCGTCGAACGAAACGAATTTTAGAATTCTTTATATGAAATCTCATGAAACCTCGCACACTTGTCCGCGTCGAATCGTCCGAATCTGGAAGAACCTCAGAAATCCTAGAAGAATTCGAATGACGTCATCAGAATCGGCGCGGTTAGTGCGGTCGATTCGTCCGATGCGCTCGCATTCTATCAGTTGGGTATGACAGAGCAACGCGCGAGTACTATTTCCGCATTGTTTCTTCATATTCCATTAATAAAGCACTGACAAATAAAAACCTTGTCAAGATCCATCACAATTCACATATAATAACAGTGCGACAGGCGTAAAGGAAATGGAAACCATTTGTTCGATGCGCTCGATTCTTTCGGCGCGGTCGATTCTTTCGGCGCGGTCGATTCTTGCTAATGTGCGAGGCCTCCTTGACTTCGATTCGTTCGACGCGTTCGGCTCGGATAGGTGTGCGTCCACCTTTAAGAGAATAATCCAATGAGGTAGGCATGCTGACCATTAAAAGTATAATTAGACTGAAAGGAAAGTTGATGTACACGTTACCACATCTTGAATTTAGTGCAAAACATGCTATGGACAAATCGGGGTTTCGTCGATACGATAAGGCAACCGAATTCTGTTGTCAACAGTGCAGGTCTTGGTCTTCCATGCTGGAAGAGCCCAAAGGGCATGCAGCTTTCGGAAAAGCCCATACCGTACTTATTACTCACGCACACACGCTTAAGTTTATAGTTTACTAGACTAGATGCAGTAAATGCAGTAGGTAATACATTTTTGCCCTCGCAAAGCATACGATAGCCTATTGTAGAGACCAACTACAGTACTAACTATGCAACCCAGTTCTCTGGTTCAATTCTCGAAGATATATGCATATTGTGCATATTAAAAATTTAAAGAAAAAATTAATCATCGCTTGCTAAACGGTGAAGTAAACCATCAGTTAACCATCGTGACGGATCAATAAACAATTTGACGTAACGAGTTGTGCTAGTGTAGACCCTTGCCGACCCTTGGTGAAAATGATGATGACTGGGGAGGGCGCGAACGTCTGCTAAATAAATAAGTACTTACACAAATACAAGTTCTCAAATAGCGGAACTCAGCCTCTAAGGCAAGGGACTTTGATCGCAACTGGGACAACGCTAAGATGATGATGATGATGAAATGCAACTTCAAATATTTACTTACGTCAGACTGCAGTCCAGCAAGCACCATTCCTACTAAATATTAGATATAAATTCGAAAGTGTGTATGTATGTATGTATGTGTGTATTACTGTGTACGTTCCGTTTTCACCGTACAACGGCTGAACCAATTTTGTTGAAATTTAATATACCTAGAGATATATTGGACCATGTAGATGGCCATAGGCTACCACAAGTTGCAAAAATTAAACTGGGAGGGATTGGAGGGAGGGTAGAAGTTTGTACGGCACAAATTTTCCCTCTTGGAAGTAAGAACGCATGCGCTGTAATAATTGAGTGCTGCGCATATGCCTTTGTATACCTGTCAATACTGTCATATTACGTTGTTCGCATATATAAACTGTATAGAAACGATTATCTCTACTAATATTATAAATGCGAAAGTGTTTATAGAGATATATTGGACATGTATTGGAACATGGGTTCGACATTCGACTGTATGCAAGGTGATGTTATTTAGTACCTTTCGGTAGATAATGGTAGATAATGTCATTGATACTGACCGAGTTACTGTGTACCCTATAGAGTTTCTGAACTCTCTAGAATAATCAGGAGTGCTTTCACACAACTTGATACTGAAGGTAGATTTGTGTTACCCCGAATTCAACGCGCGCGAAACCGCGGGCAAAAGCTAGTCTTATATAATATCACTTAGCGTGGTCAGAGAATCCTCAATCTGACATTAACTTGACTTGATAAGCAAAGTGTGTTAAGAAATTGACCTGTGCGTCACCAGCTTCATCTATTATTTATTTATTACCTATGAAATTACTTGAAAACGAGATTTTCATCCGAACATTAGGTCTTACACCTTCTTTTTGGGCGGTTAACAAAACCAATGACGAACACTCCTACAAGCATGTTTTGACTCTACCAAAAATTGGCATTCATTTGGTACTTACGTAGTGCCTTAAAAGTCCTCAAACTAAGTAAATTTACGTTTGGTGTCCTTTTTAAACATTGGACTTACTTCCATAGAAGCTTGTCATAACACGAATTATAAGAATTTTACCTTTAACCAGATACTGTGTACCTACCTGCAACGCCGCTGTGATTTTATTTATAAAAATACGAACCATAATGTTTGATTAAATAGCTGCTTGATTCATACGCTTGCTCATTATGTCAATTACAAAAAGATAAAAGCAAGAAATATATTTTACCTGTTTTCGTTGCAGGTGGTAGAAAATCCCAAAGGCTATATAAATTATGTATTGAAACATAAGGCTCTATATTAAGAAGCGCTGAGTGCTGATGCGTTTACAGGCTTTCGTAAAGCTTACATTTTTTTCCGTTATTGCTTTATCAAGTGCAGACACCGAAAAAATTTGTTTCTATTCAGAGCACCAAGAAAGTTTATACAAATTAATGAATGAAACTGTCGGTTGCTTTCATTTTCAATACTAAATTAGCATTGGACGTAGCCCACTAGCAGTAAAAACGTCAAATCAGAAGCGCCTGCAAATAATGTTTATGAGGGATGCCTTGTTGCTGTTTAGATAAAACAAGGCATAGGTACATTTCTATAGAATTAAACAGTTTTAACATTTTGGTACAAAATTCGTTAAATAAGTAATATGTTATGTCCAAATGAAAAGTTCAACATACATAATTACTTATTGTCGACAATTTTGTCAGCAAGGACTATAGAAGGTGACGGCTGATATACATATTTTCTTGCTAATCTCTACCTTAAATTAAATGTATGGCAATATTGATTTCTGCAAAAACTGTGAACCAGCTTGATGAATTTGCCGTGAGTTTAACTCGGCTTTATACTTTTTGGACGATGATGCCCGGTGCTTACTCCTGAAAAAAATCTCACTATCTTAATAGCTTGGACAGTCTTGCGACGGAGCCCGTTTAAGGGGTGGCCCAATGGGTTTAAGTTCTACCTAAAGCACCTGGGCGTCTCACGACAAAATATTTTAGGAGTTCCAATCATAAAACCTACCTTCTCTACGTCAAAACTTTTAAGGCGCAACCAAAATAAGCAACCCAAAACGTGATTTCATTCATAAAGACAAAGGCTCTGATGGAATGAAATTCGTCGGTTCTACTACATAGGTGATGGCAACCAAACTCCAATCGCATTTTGACATTGCTTAAAAAAAATGTGATTCAAATATGTAGAGACTTGGCAATTTCAAATGCGTAGTAAACCGTTCAAAATTATCTTTTTATGTTCAATTATTATTACAAAAGTTTCAAGGTCAGAGAACAATAAAAATATTAATTATCGCATTATTAGTTCTCCCTCGTGGTTTCACCTGCGTTATCTATATAAATATTAGTCATGCGTTACTGACGTAAGAAGCTGAAATTTCGCATGTATGATCATTGGGGACCGTTGGGGTGCGCTAAGAAGGGATTTTCCGAAATTCCCACGAGATCGGGCAGAAACGGCGTCTTCTAGTTTCATATATGTCAACTTTAGCGCCACTTACCGCTTGTATAGGGGTGTAGGAGAAACAAAAAATATATGTAAATGACATTGAATATTAAAAACAAAATGTTTATTCGGGGCCTTAGGACCTTAGGCTATTGGAAGACTCTGGGTGGTATATCTTTGCGAGGTCTTAGTTGCTGTGGTGTACTTTCTATCTGTCTTTCTTAACTATTATATCTATATATGTTCTATCTTTCATAGGCTCTTGTCCTTTGTTACTTTCATTATACTCTGATTATAATACTGACTGCACGGTTGGCGTAGTGGTTTAAGTGGTCGCCTCGCCGCTTGACACTGCGCCGAGTGTTGTGGGTTCGATTCCCACACGAGACAACACTTTGTGTGATTCATAAATTGTTGTTTTGAGTCTGGATGTCCATTGTGTCCGTTGGTTGTATGTTTGTAAAATCCCCCGCGACACAGGATTTGTTCCTAGTGCGGGAGTCGTCTTTAAAAAAAAAAGCCCTATCTGTAGAATAAAATAAATGTATTGATTTATGTATTGCCGATTATAAACCAGAAGGCGTATTGGGTACTTTTTCTGCAACCCCCTCCCCGTGGGATCTCCACCTTGTCGTGGTGGAGGGGCTTAGTAACCGTGGCTTGGACACCCGCGGTGAAGCTAAGAGAGATCCCGGGAGTGGACGCTCCGCGTGGGCTTGGGCGTGGACCTGCGCTGGATGCGTCCAAAGGTGCGGGTGCGGTGGACAGTTCTGTCTGTCCCTCGCAGTCGGGTGCGGTCGCGGGAGGAGAGGCATGTCGGTGTTGCGTTGCCGGGCGCCCTATCTCCCGCGACCAAATGGGGGCGCACCATTGTTGCGTCGCGGTGGGGCCGCAGAGGAAGAGGAGATGCGGTGTTGTCAGGTTGCCGTCCGCCCTATCCTCTGCGGCCGCTGGGTGTTTTGGCGACAGATCCCAACACCTTCATCCGCCGCCAAGGAGGTTGTGGCCTTCGGGCTATCCGCCGGGGTGTCAGGGTAGAATGCTTATGCGACCCCCAGGTGCCCCCAAAATGGCGTTGAAGTATGCGCTGTGGTTTTAGTGGGTATTACGGCTAACAACGGTAAACTCAAGTGGCTCCCAATTCGTCTTCGCAGGAATACCCACATTCTTACATTACTGTATAATATCCTATTCAACCCGGACACCCCTTCGTATCCTAAAGAACGTTTTAAGTTCATTAATGACACACATGCAAAGTTTCTGAGGTCGTCTGAGGATCTGAGGCTGCAGATGCCAACACATTCCACAAATTTCTATGACAAATCTTTTACTGTGCAAGCAGTACCCTTGTGGAATGTGTTGCCGATAGAAATTAGGCAAGCAAACTCGCTTGGCATATTCAAAAGCGCATTAAAACAGCTTTACTTGGTAATGTAACTGAATTTTTATATTCTATTTAGTTCAATGTACCTATGTATTTTGTATATCTATATGTTTATTATATTTATTTATGTATTTATATTGATGTATTTATGTACTCGTGTATGTATATATTGATCCTTACTTCATTTTATGACTACACTACTGTTTTCATTTATCTGATCTCTTCCAGTCCTGGATTAACTATTGTTTTGATTTCTTTAGATATTTTAATCAGACTCATAAAAGTCAAAAGTCAAAAATCATTTATTCATCTAGGTCACAACGTGACGCTTATGAACGTCAAATTTTTTTAAGTAAATTAATAATGCTTCTACATTTACATTTACTGCCCATTCGCAAAGCAATAGGTAGAACCACGAGAAAGAACGGGCAATAAAACTCGTGGCCACTCTTTTTAATAGCCAGTGTTATGGTACATATTTTGTTTTTGTAAGGAGCTGCAACTGTTTCACATTGTAATTAATTACTTGTAAATAGTAAATAAGAACATACATATTATATACAAAATATGTAGTTATTAAATTAAGTGCTGTAGTAGTCTTCAAATGTGAATCTTGTGTAACAGGAGCATCCACTTACGCTTTATAATGTAGGCAACTCGCGATCATGTTCAGAACTATGGTGGAAAAGTATGTTACAGAAAGTGACGGTATATGAATACACGAAAATTACAAAAACGTTAGTATCCAGCCCATGATAACGAGTTACCTTCATGTAACACTGTAGCAAATTTTAATAAAATTTGTGGAACAACAATGAAAATGTAAATGTAGTAAGTTGAATGACCTAATAATGCATGAATATTAAATTAATAGAACTAGAAATTTTATATAAAAAAAAAAAACTGAAAAGTAAGGTAAGTATCTATATAAATTAAAAAAATCAAGAGTTGGCTAGTGTAAGTGACCACCTATCCTTATCACTGAAATAATCATTAATGGTATAATAACCTTTCCTAATAAGACAGTCTTTTATTTTACTTTTGAACGTACTAAATGGCAATTCTAAAAGACTAATTGGTATTTTATTGTATATACGAATACCTAGCCCTACAAAAGAATTATTAACTTTATGTAAACGATGATAAGGGGCATATAACTTATGCCTGTTTCGAGTATTTATGTTATGTACATCACTTTTTGTAGTAAATAAACCTATATTTTGCCTAATATACAATATATTAGCAAATAAAAATTGCGAGGCTACTGTAAGAATCCCTATAGACTTAAAGCGTTCCCTAAGAGTATCTTTTGCCCCTAACATGTATATTGCTCGTACCGCTCGTTTCTGTAGAACGAAGATATTCTGAATATCCGCAGCTTTGCCCCATAACAAAATACCGTAGGACATGACACTATGAAAATAGCTAAAATAAACTAGACGAGCTGTGTCAACATCAGTAAGTTGTCTAACTTTTTTGACAGCATACGCAGCAGAACTGAGCTTACCTGCAAGACATGCTATATGTGCACCCCATTGTAACTTATTATCTAGTGTAATGCCTAGAAACACTGTCGAGTCAACTGTGTCAAGTTCCTCCCTATCTAGCCTTATATTAGGTCCCAGTTGTCTAACGTTAGGTAAAGCAAATTTAACGCATTTAGTCTTTTTGGAATTAAGCACTAGGTTGTTTGCTGTAAACCATTGTGTAACCTGTATAAGTGCATTATTTACATCATCAAATTGATTCCTATTCCTATCTACTTTAAAAATAAGTGACGTATCATCTGCAAAAAGTACGACATCACAGATATTTTTTAAATAAAAAGGTAAGTCATTAATATATACAAGGAATAGAAAAGGACCTAAAATAGAGCCTTGTGGAACGCCTAACTGTATAGGTAATTTAGAGGATGTAGTCCCATTTACATCGACGCACTGAAATCTTTGCCGCAGGTACGACTCGACAACACAAAGTGCGGTTTCCTCTACGCCGTAGTGGCGGAGCTTACGCAATAGTGTGTCGTGATGAACGCAATCAAATGCTTTTGAGAGGTCACAGAATACTCCGATAGCATTTTTAGATGACTCCCAAGCATTATAAACGTGTTTTATGAGAGCAACACCCGCATCAGTAGTGGATCTACCTTTAGTAAATCCGTATTGATCTTTATGAATACTCTTGAAAGTCTACTTCAACAGTCATGTCTTCTTCGATTTCTTCTTCTTCCTCTTCCTCTTGCTGGATGTTCATAAATTGTTCAAATGTGGCTGAATCATTGGTCTCTTCATTAAAATCACAGGAATCTTCCTCTATTGTAGAAATAAAAATTCCCGGAGAGCCAAATATTGGTGGAGAGCTACTCTACCAATATTTGACTCTCCGGCATTTTTTGTTATTTGACCACTATTTTTATATCTAAATTGACCGGACAATATTAAGCGATTCGCACTTCACACTCGACGTCCCTGTCGCTACCGGAAATCGATCAACAGCGCGGTGGTTTTAGTAGTTCACCAAATGCACATAACTACCTATTATGTAATAAATAATTATACACATGTATTTGTAGGATGTTACTATGATGATGGTTATGATTCAATTATAAATTTGAAATGGGATTTAATTAAATGCTAATGCGGCTTTTATCTTTTGTGAGAACAGTTATGTATGTTTTTAAATATCAAACAATAACCTTTGTTTTAAACATTTATGAAGGCTATTTCAACTGAGAGGTAAATGTTTATATCATTTTAGAAGTAAATAATTTGCTAAAAGACTAGCGTATTTATTGTATATTCATAGGTATACTCACGCCTGTTTTCCGAAGGGGTAGGCAGAGACTACAGAAAGCCATTTGCAACGATCCTTACATATATCTCTTGCTTCATTCACTCCAATCAAGTTTCCCATGCATGCTCTTCTGTTTAGGGTACTTCTGATCTGTCCTTTTTTAGGAGAACGTCCGCCTAGGTCTATCCCATCGTCGGTCGTGTCGCATTCACACTTGCCTTATATATCTTCTTGGTCAGTCTTTCGTCATGCATCCTCTTCATGTGCCCAAACCATCTTAGCATACCCTTCTCGATGCTTGTCACTACATCTTCTTTTACTCTACAACACTCTCTTAACTTATCACACAATTCTTTACTCTGTCGGTCTAAGAAGTGAAAGTCGAAATGAGAGCACTGTGAAGTATGTGTGGTGTATACCACACATACTTCACAGTGCTCTCATTTCTAAAACATTAACTCTACTCTACACAAGAGACCTTCTGCCGTACCCAACTTTCACCACCATACATAAGAGAAGGCATTAATACCCCTCTCTTATTATTAGTAATTATTATAAGTAATATTAAAGTTGTATTTTAATATGTAAGTAGCAATCGTGAAAAAAAATAAAGCAGCGGTTCTCAAACTTTTTAAGAGATTGGAACCCTGTTGGATAACCAAATATTCGGCGGAGCCCTAGAATAAAACAAAAGCTAGTCCTGTGTGTACTCTAAAACTATTCATGCTACTGACATTATGTACATCTTCTTATATAAACTAAGTAAGTACTAGTATATTTTGTAGCTGTGTGTTCGTCGAATTTTCTCACCATAGGCGTCGCCAAAGGGGGGCAGCTCCTCCTCCCTGACCCCCTTTGGCGACGTCCATGGTAGTAGGGTAAGCTTCCAGGCCCACTCGGCCGTTTTCAATTCATTTCTCAAATCATCGGTCCATCTGTCCGGAAGGCGTCCAACACTACCCTTCTCAAGACATTATTACGTTAGTACTATCTGTTCTGTGAAATTACCTCCAGGTCAAGGTTTCGAAATACGTCCCCGTTTTTAGGGGTTGTGAGTGATTGGGGAGGAGGAGGGGAGGTCTCGAACCCCCCTCACCATTTTCACTTGCCGGAAATACGTGGCTTCCTCTAAAAAAAAAAATATCGCCAAACATTGGTGTGTATGGCACTGCCAACTTGCATATTCTTCACACTAGTTTAATAAACTAAGGTTGACGGAGCCCTGCTTTGCAGGGCTCCTATTTTCGGGTTAAGGGTCAAAAGAGAACCTAACACAACCTATTTAGTTACTTTCACATAAAACCTAAAATTACGTTCCGTTTTGCATATTTGAATGAGGAATTTTTGGAAATTGTTTAAAATATTTAGACGCAACTCCGGCAGTCAACATTACTTTTAGGGGATTAAAACTAACTCCCTTAAGCCCCCTACACCACCAATACCCTCAAATTCGGGCGACTCGTTTCGAAACCCAACCCTTACCTCCATTCAAAAACCCTACTTCTTAATCCACCGACCATAGGTTCTGCGACGGATGTGGCCAGCGTACTGTCACTTCAATTTGCTACAGCTCTAAACAATGTCAGTTACTTTAGTCTTTTGTCGGATAATCTCGTACCGGAAGTTATCGCTCAGCGAAATCCCTTTCATAGGCTCGAAGGCTTTTTCGTAATTCGCAAAAGTTAAACACAGCAGTCGGTTTTACTCTCCGGACTACTGTAATCTATAAAACGGTATGCCCTGTATGGCTTTGGTCCACGGTACTTAAGCTTTTAAAAAACCCCGCCTGTTCCGGGGACTGGAAGGCATCAAATTTTGATTCCAGACAACTTTCAAAAACAGCCATGGCTATCCACACCCCCAGCCAAAAAGCTGCTGTCCACGAGGTACGAGGCAAGCGATCATTAGGAATTTAATAAGCGCATTAAGTACATCGAAATGGTTCTTATGTGCGCTGTGGCTTCGAAGCCGATACCATCGATCTGCATTGTAGTCTAATGGTATCTCCACTAGGCTATTGCTGCCTTAAAATTGCATTCAGTTTAGAATCTAAATCGATAAACATTTTAGATTTGTTTTGCTGTAGTTTGCTATCTAGTACTGTGCGCTGTAGCATGGTGCGGATGATAGTTGCCTATATGACGTTGACATCCGTCAGTACCACATGACTAGTGATGTGACGTTATGCAATTCATTTTTATCGATCTAACGATACTCACAGCATAAATCTAGTTCACATTAATAGTGTTATCAAAATTTGAGTGTTATTCGGTTTTGCAGTGTAAGTACATGTATAAACTTGTCAATCTATATATTTTATGGCTACATAATAATATCTTTGTAGTTATATAAAACTAGCTGGCACCCTACTATTCGGTACAAGTTAATAAGCCCCCAAACCAATCCAACCGCAAAAGCGAGTTGGTGAAGTGGCTGAATGAAAGCGGAGTTACAGCAGATATAAAAACGTTAAAGGCAGAGCTTATTGCCTTAGTACGGCGTCATAAGCCAACAACTCCTACCTATGCTCTGGACGAAATGGCAAAAGAAAAAGGCCATCAGGTCCTTCGACTACCACCCTACCATTGCCAGTATAACGCTATTGAGATTATTTGGGCCCAAAGCAAAAGGTCAAGCCGCAAGAAATAATACTTCGCCGCCATTTACGGCAAATAATATGGTCCTATTGTAAGCGGCCATCAACAATGTTCCATCTGAAGACTGGTTGAAGGTTGTGAATAAAACAAAGAGGGACATTATGTCTCATTGGGATCGTGACATTCACGTTGACAATATAATGGAGATAATATAGGTACACTTTAGTCATGTGAATTCAATTATCAACAAGAAATTTTGATTAAACATGAAATGAAGATATTCAATTTCAAATAATTCTCGCTGGTTTCTGGCGTCCGTTCATGATGGAAATAATGTGACGCACTGTATATTTCTGAATATGTTCTATGTGTATTACAGATTATCCTACATCCATCTAAATTTAAGTTTATATCGCATCCGTATATTTTCCTGTATTTAATATAAGCATTCCATTAATTAAATGACTTCCTACTACATTAGAGGTTATATTGATACCGAATATTTTTTCTGTATATAGTCCATATATTGTGTTGAGAATGCTGCTTCCTCCTAAACTGATATATTTGTCGATACCGTACACTCTCGTGTTCCAGCCGTCATGACCGTTTCGAATGGTACCTACCATTAGTTGCCATATTTGATCTCACAGCTATATACTGAAGAACTATTGCTCAAGTTGTTGTTCTTTTTAAATGTAATGTTTTTATTGAAATTTAACTTCTTTTTGCTAGTGATAGTCTTTATCAAACATCTCTCCTCATGGGGTGTTATTCTACCCTGCACCCCACCGTGTCCACCATCCGTGAACCTCCATCCATACCCCATCCATGCCCCCAACAGTGCCCACACCCGTGAACCCCCACCCGTGCCCTCACCCGTAAACCCCAACCCGTACCCTCACCAGTGAACCACCACCCATGGCCTCACCCGTGTACCCCCACCCTTGGCCTCATCCGTGAACCCCTACCCTTGCCTTCATCCGTGAACCCCCACCCTTACTCCCACCCATGAGTTCACACCTGCATCCCCACTTATGTACTACCTACCCTGATCCTACCCTACGAGTACTTCTAGATAGCCAAAAATATTTGAATCTAGTAGGGACATAAACTGAATTCCGAATTCTAAACCGCAAAGTTATCTTGGTGGAGTAATTAATACCTAATCCACGTACTACAAAGGTTCACAAGCTTATTTGTGTAGATTCTAAAATATGAAAACTAGACCAAAATTAAAAAGGTACATTTGTTTGAATTTTTCCTAAAGGTTTAAGGATTTTTTTATTTTTTAGGCTTAATGATAATGATCATCAATATTACAAGGTTGTACCTATGTCTGCTAGAAATACCTTAGAATTTTATGAAGACCGTTGAGTGAGTGTGACAATCAATAATTTAAAAGTACTAGTTCGATTTGAATGAAACTCTGTAATATATTTTTTATCCCTTCTATTCGAAAAGTGTCGCTTTGTTCCTCTTTTAGTTGGAGCAAAATAGCTCTTTTCTGTTAAGCACTTTTTAGCGGGCGGAAAAGTGATTTGAATTTGGAACGTATATCAGTCATAGAAATCGAACGTAAATTGTGTAAATAACTGGCTGGTACGTGTAGGCTGCACGGGCGTGACCCGCTAACAAAAAAACAGCGCGCGAATTAAGACTCTGTCTGACTCTAAGAATTTTGCAAAAATAATGAGTTCTACGTCGAGTTGTGAAAGAGGAAAATATAAATTTGTAATTGTTTTAACTTATATTCACACGTCTAATTTTATTAAATATATTCATTAATTACATAACACCGTCTCTTATTTATTTTCTCATGGAAAGGGGATGGAAAGTAGAGTATATGACTCGAGAGCAAATTATTTTATCCTCGGGCAATGTATTTTGAACCCCTCGCTGCGCTCAAGATTCTACGTTAGAATCCTTCGCTTCGCTCGTGGTTCAAAGTAGCGCCCTCGCCGTAAAAATACCATTTTGCTCCCTTGTCATACAATCTACTATTATTATAAAGATTTTCTCTTGATAATGAAATGTTCAGATGTCTAGCTTTATCCAGAACGAAGTTACAGAGACTTGAAAATGGCCTGAATGGCTTCGGTAACGTAAAAGTAAAACTAACGACTGAGCTTTTTTGCTCGACTTTTTTGGGTTCAATGCCTGATTAAATACGAGCGTTATCCAGGATAAAAAAAGCTTATTACAGTCATAATTGAGTTGGCATTTTTGTTCTACTTGATACTTGATGGCACGGGCTGTTTCCGCAACTCCACGTCTTGGCGTGTATTTTGCGTGCAGGTGGGAATGGTGTCTTCATTCGAGCCACCCCAGCTCTTCGAGGAAGGCCAGCAGACTCTTGATGTGGCCCACTGCCTCCCTCAGGGTGCTGTATCTCGTCAGGTACTGCTGCCTGTACTGTGCGACCTCAGGGCAGTCGAGGAGCAGGTGGGCTGCCGTCTCGTCCGCTGCCATACAGGCCCTGCACAGCGGGCTGTCGGTGATACCTATAGTAAATAGGTGTTTATTAAAGAATCCGTTTCCTGTGTAGGCGGCCGTGACTGTCCGCAGTTGTTGTTTGGACAGCCGGAGGATTTGTTTGGCTATCTTACCGTCTACTGCGGGAAGAGCCTCCTTGGCCTGCCTACATGTTTCAATACCAATCCAGGACTGGTTGTGTTGGGTCCTGGTCCTATTCCTTACCAGGTTGCGATAGAAACCAGAAGGGAGGGGAATAATGGGCTCGGGTCCCACCACCTCTAAAGTGGCCCCTCTTCTGGCAAGTACGTCGGCTGCGTCATTCCCTCTTGAGCCACTGTGGCCCTTGATCCATTGCAGTGTTAATTTGTTTTGTTTACCTACCTCTGTTAGTTTCTGGTGGCATTCAAGCGTGAGTGCCGAGGTGATAGTATGGCTTTTGAGGGCTGAGAGGACAGCCTTACTATCTGAGAGGATCCTAATGGATCGTTCCCTTACCTCACGTGCCATGATTGCTGTGGCAGCTAGGATTATGCCAAAACATTCGGCCTGGTAGACCGTGTTGTAGGCTCCCAGCGGTGCTGCGATGTTGATGTTAAGGTCCTCGGAGAATACTCCTGAACCCGTACCTGTATCCGTCTTAGACCCATCTGTGAAGATCGTGAGCTCGTTGTGGCCAACCGCTCCCTCGTGTAGATCCTCGTACAGTTGGATTTTGTATTTCTTATCGAAAACAAATTGTTTCGGTATTCGGTCGCCAATGGCTTGTGTGAGAGGAACTTCTTTAAAGAGTGTGTTTAAGTTGCTAGTGTGCAGTGTGTTAGTGTCTTTCCAGAGCTTCAGTGCTCTTAGCCGGATCGCCGACATCGTTGCTTCCTGTTGTATGAACAGGTGCAATGGAGGCAAGTCCAGCAACACTTCGAGTGCCGCTGTAGGTGTAGTTTTCATGCAGCCCGTGGCCGCTAGGCATGCAAGTCTTTGAAGCTTTTGAAGCTTGTTGGCGGCCGTTGTTAGGTTGGTCCGAGGCCACCACACTACTGCGCTGTAGCTTATCATCGGACGTATTATTGTCTTATAGAGCCATAAGACAATTTTGGGGGATAGGCCCCATCGTTTACCTATCATCTTCTTGCACTGCCAGAAGACGATGCTGGCTTTATTGAGCTTATTTTCCATGTGGCTGTTCCATGTCAATTTGCTGTCAAGAGTGACTCCCAGGTACTTTACCTCGGTGGACAACTTGAGCTCTGTGTTGAATAGCCTGGGCAGTCGGTAAGTACCCAGCGCGCGTTTGTGTGTGAACATAACTAGTTCGGTCTTGTTCGGGTTTACTGATAATTCGTACTCATTACACCACCACTCTACTATGCGTAGAGCCTGTTGAGTAAGGTCGTACACTGTACTAGTTACCTTACCTGAGGTGAGAATGGTCAGATCATCTGCATATCCTATTGTGTAAAAATATCTCGCGTTGAGTTTGTCTATGAGTTCATTGATGACTATGTTCCACAATAGCGGGGAGAGTACACCGCCCTGCGGGCAACCTTTAGTTATCAAGGCTGTCTGGGAGTCGCCGTGCAGGCGCACTACTCTTTTGCTGAGCATGTTTTGGATCCACTGTATGAGCATCTGATCCACACCATGTCTGGCTAGGGCGTTGCTTATACTGGAGAAGTTTGTCTTGTCAAAGGCTCCTTCTATGTCAATGAAGGTGCCCAGACAGATGCTTTTTTGTTGTATAGCAGCTTCTATCTGGTTCACGACCTGATGTAAGGCCGATTCCGTCGATTTCCCTGAGCTGTATGCATGTTGATTGGCATGTAGGGGTAGGTGTTTAAGTGCCCCACTTCTTAATTCCCTCTCGCATAGCCTTTCCAAGGCTTTAAGCATGAAGGAGGTCAGGCTTATTGGTCTGAAGGACTTTGCATTTGTGTAGTCTGTTTTGCCTGGTTTTGGTATGAAAATTAGTTTGACTTCCCTCCAATTCTTCGGTACATATCTAAGGGCCAGGCTAGCCCTCATGATTGCCAGAAGTCTTTTGCGGACCGGTTCACCCCCCCATTGTAATAACCCAGGGAAGATTCCGTCCAGTCCGGCTGCTTTGAAGGGATGGAAGCTATCGATGGCCCATCGGAGTTTTTCTTCTGTGACCACGGTGTTTGCGTGTCTCCACTCGTGTTCGGTCGCCACTGTTGGTGTATCGTGCCACGTTATTACCGGGGTGAGGACGCAGCCTGGGAAGTGTGTTTCTAGTAGGACGCGTCTTGTCTCCTCCTCCGATGTGGTGTATGTGTTATCCGGTTTACGGAGAGTACCTGGTGCAACCAACAGTTGCTGAGCCAGTAGTTTCCTTACCCGGTTTGCTTGTTGGCAAGATTCAATGCTCCCACAGAATTTCCGCCATCCCATGGTGCGTCTGAATCTGAGGCATTTCTTGTAGCTTGATTTGGCCGCTTTATAAGCGTCCCAATCTGCGTCCGCGCTTGTGTTCATTGCCCTGTTAAGGGCCCTTCTTACCTTCTTGCGCTTGCGTTCAAGCTCAGCGCCCCACCAGGGTTGTTTACCTGGGGTTGAGGGTAGAGTGGTTTCTGGGCATGCTGCGTGGTAGCTGTCTAGCATCGACTGCGTCAGTGTACATACCTGCTCGTCGATCTGTTCATTGTCACCCAGTACCGTCGGCATAGCAGTAAGGGTAAGTTTCTCTTTAAGTAATTGGACATACTTTGCTTTGTCAGTGTTGTGTGGTTTCCTGCGTGGCTGTGTAGGTTGTATAACGACTTCCATAGAGAAGCTGATCCATCTGTGGTCTGAGCACGATGCCTCTTTCGAGACGTGCCATCCCTTGATGCGTTCAGCCGCTCCTTCTGTTGCGAGAGTTAAGTCGATAATTGTCTGACTACGTCTTGTGACGAAGGTGGGCTCCGTACCTGTGTTTAATAGGGTAAGATTAGTGGTGAATAGGTATTCAACCAGTGATTTACCTCTGTTGTTATTGCAGTTCATGCCCCACATTTGGTGGTGGGCATTGGAGTCCGTTCCTATTACGACCTCCGTTTTGGTTCTCTCGCACTGGTTAACCAGACGCGTGAGGTCGAACGGTGGCGGGTCTTCGGCCTCGGGCATGTAGACCGATGCGAAAACAACCGCTATACTCCTTGGCTGCTGTGTTATTTCAATTTGTATCGCTGTGATGTCTCTGGAACAGAACTCCGTTAGAACTTGGGCTCTGATGTTTTTAGTTGTCAGTATGCAGGTTCTTGGATGTGTGTGGTCAGTTGAAGAATAAATCTTACCTCCCAGGCTGGAGAGGCCTCTGATGAGGCCACCCCTTATCCAAGGTTCCTGGATGAGCACGATGGCTGATTGTTGGACCTCCATCCATTTGCGCAGTTGCGCAGTGGCCGTTTGGCTGTGATGGAGGTTGATTTGGAGGCAACTGACGTCACTAGGCAGAGGGTTCATCTTTGGATGATGTCCCCACCTCCCCGACCGTCAGCTGCGTTAGGCCGGCCAGGATGTCGCCAGCCTCCACCCCGTCGTCCCGCCGCACCGGGCTCAGGAGCAGGCTCTCATCTTCCGAGTTACCCTCGGCTGACGGGCCAGTCCCCGAGCCAGACGCGGCCGGCTCTGACGGGCCGGGTTCTGCGTCGCACCCTGGCTTGGTGTTTGAGTCCTGCTTAACTCGTGTGGAGTTGTCGTCCGGAGGATGGTCGACAAACTTACCTGAGGGGTCCCGGAACCTGACGTAGACGGCACCTACCCCCAACGCGAGGCGGCGCTCGTTCTTCATCAGGATCGGGACCTGTTCTACTGGGACGCCCACTACTAGGAACCACCCACCCGACTGCCTTTCAGAGTGCAGCATCGACCATTTGTCAACCTCCAACCAGGGGTTCTGAAACTCCAGAGCGCGACCCACGTCGCGCACGTCGTCTAAGACCCCCTGTTCGTCGGGTACGACAATGCCGCACCGCACTCTCTTCGGGGTCTCTTCCTGGCCCCTGACCTCCAGTTCGAAGCCCGGTGGTGGGACCAGGAGAGAGACTGCCTCCGTCAGCCAGGTACGCGTTGCCTCGTCGGCGCACCAAAGTTTGAGGACCCCGTCCGCGTGCACGGGTTTCCCGGTGAACGCTGGAGCGGGGCGTTTGGGGGTTTTGGTCGACCAGGCATCACTCAGGATCTTCTTTTGGAGCTCCCGGAGTACCTGGTCCACCAACTCCTTCGGCAAGTTCCCTGTGCGTTTGCATGTTACTGCAACACCCAGGGACGCCTTGGAGGCCTGTGCGTAGGACTTACCTTGTATCCTGGAGGAGTCGAGGCGGGGCTTCTTGTGCTCCCCTCGAGGCGAGCTGGTCTCGTTGAGAGCACGTTTGGCCTCACCTCTTTCCTTGTTTTCGGCAGTTTTACCTGCCGCGTTTCCCGGTGGTGCTGGGGCTGGATGCCGTCCAGGGTGGCCAGCCCGCCGCTTGGCGGCAGGCGGCTTCCCCGTACTGCCTCCGGCCTTCGTGCACCCCTCGCTACTGAGCGTGGGCTGCGCGCTGGTCACATTGCTGGGACCTGCGACGGCAACCTGCTCAGCTGTTTTAGTTGAGGCAGCACCGGCAGTAGCAGCGGCTTGTTCAGCCTTCCGCCTAATTGCCATGCGCTGTCTCTTGCTTTTGTTGTTCCTCTTTTTCTTCGTGGAACTGGTAGCAGCGGGGCCACTCGGTTGTGTGGTGGGCGTGCGTTGGACAGGACCGGTGGTCTTGCCCTTACCCTTACCCTTACGGTGACTCACCACTTGCCAGCCCGCGAAGGAGGAGTCATCTTCCCGCTTGATCTCAAACGGGCTGACGATTGTAAGGACGGGACCAGTACTAGCGTTAGCCAGCGCTGAAGTCACGTCCTTGGGGGATGGTTTGACACCTGCAGCCGGGGCCACGGCGTCGACCATCTGTATGGTTTTGGTTGTGGCGGCGGGAACAGCTTTCGCCGTCCCCGTCGCGGTTGGGGTAATAAAAAGGATTTCGGTATCCATACGTTTACTTAAAGACTTCATCCCTCTGGCTTCCCACCCTCCATGGAGCCCGCAACAGGGAACGTCATACCGGACGTTAGGATTACCAGAGGGATATAGGAACGCAAGGCTGGCTTACAGCACGACATCGGGCGCCCGCTCGGGTCAAAGGTCGGAGCCGAGTTACCAACTCCATCCGTCTTCCCTCGCTTGCGCCTTCAGTATAGCCTTCACCCACCACATCAACAGCCGAAATAAATTCCAACTGCTGATGCGGACCCCACGTCCCTAGCCTGTGGCCCTCTGACGGGACACGATGGCCATTTCCCCCGCTGCGGCTCACAGCGGGGGCTACCGTTTAGCGTGAAATCGGGACCAAAGAGGGCGTGTTGCCTCACGGTCGCATTACCGCCAGCGCCGCTCGGCTCAACCCCCCAGGACTCCGTCATCCCCGCGTACGGCGCTCGACTGCGCAGGTCCTAGCGCAGGTGGTCAACTTCTCTTACCCGTGACTGTTTACTACGGGCCCAAGCCCACCCGGCCACGAGGGGGCGTGGTGAAGAGATGTGTAAGTGAATGTGTGTGTGTGCGCGCATGTGTGTACGTGTGTGTGTATGCGTGTGTGAAGTGCCTGTTATTTGTGTTTCGGCTGGAGGTTTTGGTTGCGTCCATTTCTGAAGGAACTGGACCAAGAACGGGCGGCAACCTCGAGAAGGATAGTCCACCAGCCTTGCCTTAGGGATCATCGCGACCTGCGCTACCCCTGAGACCATTCGCCACTCCCTGCACCGGACTCAGGTGCAGGGAGTAGAAGTCAGTGCAGCTCAGTGATGCTAAAGATGAGTTGACCTGCACGGGCTTCCGCCCCGTTTTTGTTCTAACCATATCGATGTACTACGTACTGCCTGATATTAAGCAAATATGTTGTCGAGGTTGTAGCACGCTAACGCAGAAGATACCTGCCTACCTATTTACTCGAGATTGGATAACCTTCTTCTCGCGTCGGTTTTCTCAATGCCGTCGTGACCACCTCGTGGAAACAGTCTATTGCGGACCACTTCCTGCCATCTATTCCTATCTGCTGCTGAGTGGAGAGCGATCCGCACGACTCTTAACACCACGGTACACGATACCGTGGTGTCGTGCGGATCTGGTCGATCCAACGTATCGGGCTTCTGCCTCTCGGTCTTTTTACTTCCACTTTGCCAGTGATTATTAACTTTTCCAAGTTATCACTGTCTTTCCTCGCAATGTGCCTGAAGTACTTTAGAACTCTGCGCAGGCAGATGGTGGAAAGCCTCGTCTGGATCTTGAGCTCCTGTATGATCGATACGTTGGTGCGGTGTGCTGTATAGGGGATGTCCAGCATCTTCCTCCAGCACCACATCTCGAAAGCATCAGTGCGATCACGGTCATCTTTCTTCAAGTACCATGTGTCTGCGCCATACAAGAATATGGAGAACACCAGAGTGCATACAAGATTGATCTCGGTTTTCAGAGAGATATTCTTGACATATCTTTGACAGCAGTGCCATGGCTCCTTTTGCCATCCCGATCCTCCTTCGCACTTCAGATTCACCAGAACCATTATTACTAATGTTTGAACCCAGGTATATAAAGCTGTTAACCGTCTCTAAATTGAGTGACCCAGTGGGCTCAAGCTTGCCTGTGCGATCTATGACCATGATCTTCGTTTTGGACCTGTTTATAGAGAGATCTAGTTCACTGCTGATGCGCTCCATCCTATCCAGTAAGGTGATCATCTCGGCGTCATCTGACGCTAGCAAAGCGGTGTCGTCTGCATAACGCAAATTACAGATTTTGCGTCTACCAACGGTGATGCCTCCCTCCCAGCTATCGCAAGTACGCCTCACTATATATTCACCGTTTATATTGAATAGTTTTTGATTAGGTGATAGGACGCAGCCATGTCAAACTCCTTTTTCAAAACTGAATGGTTTAGATTTCGTATCGTCTATCCTCACCACACTTTGGTTCTTGTGATATAAAGATTGCAGAAGTGCAATTAAGTGACAAGGTACACCGAGTTCTGATAAGACCCTCCATAGAAAAATTATGTATGTATGGATTTGACGGACCAATCTACAAGTGGATAAAATCATACTTAAGCTATCGTGACTCCAAGGTTGTATTGAATGGCTTCAAATCATCCAACCGCTCCATAACTTCAGGAGTGCCTCAAGGATCACACTTAGGGCCATTATTATTTAATATGTTTATCAATGACACGCCGGACCGCTTTCAGCCCTGCCCTGCTATTCGCATATGACCTTAAAATCTTTAAGCCTGTAAAGTCACTTAATGAGGCCCTACTTCTTCAGAAAGATCTGGATTCGTTGTCTATATGGTGTCATAACAATGGTATGCAATTGAATACAAATAAATGTCAGTTTAATATAATACTTTCTTATAAATGTGTTTCTGTATGCTTGGCGAATTTTTGTATCAGGAAAAGGTATGCTATGTAAAAATAAAACTGAACTGTAATCCGTACTTTTTTAACTTTGGATGTAACTTCTGTTTATAATATTTGCTTGTATGACTGTTACAATTGTTAACAAAACCTAAATTAATAAAAGTAGACAGTCCCAGTTGACACAGTCAAATGCCTTACTATAGTCGACGAAGCACATTATGATAGGTGTGTCGAACTCGTAGCATTTTTCCACATTTTGCCTGACGTTTAATATTTGTACATGCGTGCCTTTTCCCTTGACAAAACCGGCCTGTTCTTGCGGGATCTGCCAGTCAAGATAATACCGGACCCGGTTGTTTATGATGTCTAACAGGACTTTGCTTGCGTGACAAATTAAAGCGAGTGTGCGATAATTATAAAATTTTTTGGTCGAACCTTATTTATGGGCCTCGGGCCACTTGCCGTTCCACTATACGTGGTTGCAGATGTTGTGCACACTGCACAACATCTGCAACCACGTATAGTGGAACGTCAACACCTTTTTCACCCAGAGCCTTCAACACTTTAGCTGTAATTTGATCCAGACCTGGCGCTTTGTTAGTTTTCAACGATCCAATGGCCGTTACTATCTCCGATCTTACGATGGCGGGTTCCAGGTGCAATTTAGCCCATATGGATAACCTAGACGTCTGAATGTTTAATACCTAACTAAGAGAATATCGTATGACGAGGTACATTTCCAAATTTCATTTAAATCGTACTAGTAGTTTAAGAATTATATTGCAAGTCAAAGTTATTTGATTTATAATCCACTTGAAGTAGGAGGTTATCAATTCGACTGTATGTTTTTTTGTATAGGTATTTATTTCGCGGATTACTCCGCCAATAAGGAACCGTTTTCAATGGTTCTTTTTTTCATATGTCATACTTCAATGTTGGTCCCTTTCAAATTTTATTGAAATCAGCTGAGCTGTTTTTTGAAAAATTAAGAATAATTAAAAAATAATTATATACTACTCAAAACAAAATAAGGGCCACTAAGATTTTTTGCTGTACCATGAAAACAATAAAGACAATTGTTTAACTTATGTAACTACAAAATAATGTTATTGGTTATAATATACCTAGGCTAACAATTGTGTAAAATAATGATCAGGAATTGTTTTTTAAGTCCATAATGAAATTGGCCATATTGAATGAAAAACATGAACAAAAGAAATCACCGAAAAATGCAAAATACTGTTCTTGTCACTTTTGTTTCTTCTTTTTAGTAACGAGTTTGTCCTCCTCTCTTAGCAATACACTCCAGAAGCCTTGTGTGCATACTCTGGATCAAATTCCTCACTTTTTCATCTGGAATCTCTTCCCAGGCAGATTTTAAAGCGTCAATCAGCTGCTGTTGATTGTAGACCCCTTGCTCATTCACTCTAACCCATCGTTTCAATTGGTCCCACAATTACTCGATTGGAATTAAATCCGGACTGTTAGCTGGCCATGGTAATACCTCAATATGAGACCCTTCTAGGACAGTTTGGGTCGATCGAGCTGTGTGTGCACGGGTATTGTCTTGCTCCAGGATGAATCCAGGCCCCACTCGCTGTGCAAATGGGATCACTTGAGGCCTGATTACATCCTCGATATAACGTTCTGCAGTTACGGTACCCGCATTTAAAATGGTAAAATGGAGCTTGGTTTTACCGTGTAAACTAATCCCAAACCATTACGTTGGGACCACCAAAACGGTCAACTTCGTGGATGCAGGACTCCGTAAACCACTCGGCGCGTGGTCTCCACACCCTAACACGCCGATTATCATTGAAAAATTTTACTTTGCATTCGTCTGTAAAAAGTACCTTGCCCCACTGATTAATCACCCAGTTCAAATACTGACGGGAGAATCTTACACGGTTTGCACGTTGAACCCTGGTCAGAGGAATGAGAACAACTCGTCGTCTTGACATTTGCTGGTCTTCGTGCAATCGATTACGTATAGTTTGATCACTGACACGGGTAGGTACCCGTTGTCAGCCGTAGGCGGTGTTGTAACTTACGGCCCGTAAGTGTACGATCACGACGAGCACTTAGTTTGATGTACCGATCCTCGTGCGCCGTTGTTACACGAACTCTACCTGAACCGGGTCGCGTATTAACAAAGCCTATACTATTTGAGTCACGAGTCAGATTCTAATAGAATAGCTTTTGTTTATGCATATTACACGACAATACCTAATCTATCTCAGTAAAAAAAATACTCAAATGAATTAGATTTTTGCCTTGATATTTTCATTTTTCATACATATAATACACGTACAAAACCTAGTACAGTATGATTCATATTCACTCAAATAGATAAGCCTTTGCCAAGATATTTTCAAACATAGTTTTGGTTATTTAGGTGCGACTGTATGTAATTCAAGTAACTAAATAGGTTATGTTAGGTTCTCTTTTGACCCTTAACCCAAAAATAGTTTATTAAAAACTATTTAAGCGAATTAGTGAAGAAAGAATGACGAATAAGATTTATAAGGCAAATGTGTGTGGGCAAGTCGGTCGCGGCAGACCTCGTCGGACATTCCTCGATCAAATTGGGGACGTCCTAAAAAACGGCCAGGTCCGAAGTACCCGAAACCGGCGAGCATGTATGAAAAGAGTAATGAGTGTAGAGGAAGCGCGTGAGGTTTGTAAGGATAGAAGCAAGTGGCGTTCTGTTGTCTCTGCCTACCCCGACGGGAAAAAGGCGTGAGTATATGTATGTATGTATGTATAAAGTCTACTTACTGATATAATAAAATATAATATTTTTGGGTTAAGGGTCAAAAGAGAACCTAACATAACCTATTTAGTTACTTGAATTACCTACATACAGTCGCACCTAACCAACCAAAACTAGGCACTAGGCACATTGTGTTCCCAAACCTAGACCCAAATCGAATAGCATTTGTTGCTGCAATGTTAGAATGAATTTATCCTACAAAGTCTACGCGATTTCGGTTAATTTCTGTACTAGAATAGACTAAGGTTTCGTCAAGTTTTTGTTAAACAAAAGCTAAGCCAGTTCAGTTTGCACTTTCACTCTAATGGTATAGGCTTTGTAAATACGCAACTGGGTCTCCTGGCAGCACTGCCGGTCTCTAGGAAGCGATTCCATACATTTTGGACATCTCTTCAAGAATATCCCAACTGCAAACCCACGTAACGATGAGAACGGCCTTCTTGAATCATAGTAATGGCTCTGGTTGCCGTAATTGTATCCATGTGCCTTCGTAATGGTGGCATGATTAACGCGAGATGATAAATGAATCAATTAAAATTGAAAAGTAAAACGTTTTTCCTAAAATAACCGAGACAAGTTAGGAAGACAATCGAAGAAAAACTTAAGAATAACATTTAATTTTTTTTCTTGGAATGATGACCAATACTTTTCAAATTAGGAACACGAACACCAGCATAAAAGAGATCAAACACCAAAGAGTTCGTAATATCAATATAATGCTACTTATCAGTCACTTTCAGTTTACTAAATTGCACTTAAATGTTAATAAACTAGTGGCCCTTATTTTGTTTTGAGTAGTATATATCAACTCGAGTGAACTATTCGAATTTTGTACACGATTAAAATCGGTTGTGTGCCATCTTTGGTGAAAAATTATTAGTCACCGACAACTGACCCACTCACTCCACGATCATCGTAACAGGTTAGACGAGTAAAAAAATAATAAAGACAACCAATGTATATCGGGCGAGGCATCAAGGGAAGCAACCAGAAAATAATAAGGGACGCGTATAGGCCGCGCCACACAAGTTGGTGAATGTGAAGTTAGCTACAAGCTGCGCAATATCCCATCCTGACTGAACCTCACATAAAGCTCCGCGTTGATTGGATATTGCGCAGCTTGTAGCTTATTTAATATCCGCTAACTTGTGTGGCGTGACCTATAACCAAGGTTCAAGGGAAGTAACCAAGGGCCATCAAGGGGCCCAACTAAGGAAGCATCAAGAAGAAAGGAATTGTATCGGTAATACCAAATCAAGCTTTATTTTTGCCGAGTTATTAAGTACAATATTAAGACCATAATCATAAAATTACAAATTTTTTCGCGATTCAATCAAGTCAATCTACAACACTAGACATCTTTTTATTGTAAATTTGACACAAACAAACAAATAAACTGGTCAAGCTAAATAAAACCGTAAAATATGCGTCAAAAAATTTGAGGTAAAAAGTAGGTTTTCTTACAAATGCACCCTTTCACTTAAAGAAGGAATGTTGTTACATCGTTTGATAGTTATGTTTATTATTGTCAATTATATGTAGCGCTTTAGCGTAGAGCTTTTGTTGATAGCTTTACCTAATTCAGCAAAATAAAATTTAAGTACGAGTTACGTAGACAAAACATACTCTAGAAAAGAAAAGAAAAGAAAAGAAAAAGTTTATTTTGAAACAGCACACACTCTACATTTCTTGGTATATTTTCAAGAAATATAATATTTATTTTTTGCCGTGTGATCTTCTCGTGGGTGTCGTAAGAGGCGACTAAGGGATAACACGATGCAAATACCATCTTTGCGTAGAGACGGAAAACTCGACATCAAACCCTATACGACTGCCTCGTTGGTCTCGCGGCATAAATGTGCGCGTGGGATCGGGAGGTCCCGGGTTCGATTCCTGGGTCGGGCAGTGTTATTGGGTTTTTCTGTCACGAAATTCTCAGTAGCAGCACGGCGTCTGGAAATGTGCCCGGTACGGCAATAGGCTCGCCCCTTATTACGTGGGACTAAAGTATATCTGGCGAAAAGTGGGTGTAGAAATACACCTCTGCCTACCCCTTCGGGGATAAAAGGCGTGACGATATGTATGTATCTATGTATGTATAATATTTACTCTCAGCTTACAATTTGATTACAAGTTATTTACTTAATAAGTTATTTACTTAAAAATACTCATTTACCTATTACCTATTAATCATTTTAATTGAACTTTATGATACTAGTTACTTGCAAATGAAAGTAGCCTGGCACTTCATTTCATTTTATTTTACTTCCACTTCACACCACAAGTGTTTTTGCATCCGCTCCGGCTGGCTAGTCAAAACGGTGTAAACAAAATTACGCTGCGGGCCTCTAACAGGCTGCAACCCGCGTGCTAACTCCGCCCCCTCACACTAGCCATCTCCGTATTTGCGCCGTTTTGTTGGACGCAATTAAATCGCTAATTAAAATCGAGAAAAACTTTTTATTATACTGAATAAGAATTACGGAAGCAATATTATCGGCATGATGTATGTAACCTAAATAATGAATATACGCCATTAATATACATCTCTCAGTAGCGGCCTCTAAAATTCGCGCGGCGCACTGCGGAACTAAAAAATACGCCGAAATTCACTCTCGTGACAAAACTACGTCCATGCCAATATTTCACCCATGCATTGTACTGATCTTTTGATGGCTCCTGGCCGAATTTGAGAGATGGTCAATCTTGCGTCCGTATACAGGACGCAACAAGTCAGTCGGACGCAACATCATCGGTAAAAACCGCCATGTAGGACGCAATATCAACTTGGAGATATATATATATATATATATATGTTCTGTTATTTCATTAATATAACTATAGACTATGTACAATATGATTCGAAGTAAGTACGTCCAATAAACATTTTTTAAATTATAAAAACATCGAATATCCATCGTAACAATACATCCCATCACTGAATACGTCTATGGCGTTACCTTATACCTACGCATAACATTTTGCTTAATTTTTCTTTCCATTCGATTTTATTTGGAGACTAGAACATTCTGGTTGCGTATAATTTTATGTACCACAGTAATAAATGATTTAATATATTACGAATGTGGTACAACTGAAATACTAAGTCATAATTTGTAAATCGCGGCAACTTCCAAAAGTGAAATGAAACGTTACTGAAACTGCCACCCGCACCATGCTACAGCGCACATAGTATAGTAATTTAATTAGAATTTGACCAACATTGTCATGAAGCCCCTAGAGAAGCTTCATGGAGCCCCATTGCGCCGCGAAGCACACTTTGAGAATGGCTGGTATAAAGCTTTACCCATTCATACATTAATGCTCGGGCCACAGTACCTTACCGTCTACCGGCCTGTTACCGCCATAATTATGGCAATAAATTACCTTTAAATTACTGCGTGAAGTCGTGTGGTTACACTAGAGTTTACCGAGATATGCCAATAAACTAGGCGGTAAAAATATCATTTTCAAGATGGCGGATGAAGCTGCAGCTGTTTGGTATTTTATGAGTGCCAATTATTTTAACATGAATCTTTTAAATTTTTAGCTTTCTGTCGGGTATCCCAGAGTGACGGTTCGGATTGCAATAACTCCAAACATTCGAGCGCTTTTTCATTTGACCACTCCATATCGGTAGATACGTGCGTCGTCGTCGAACTCGTGTTGCACACTGAACAAACGGTAGTGTGGCCACAAACGCATTAATTACAGCGGTAATCTTCTTTGATGTGCGAAAAAAGACCGCCGCCGGAGCTATTGCCTACGGCATATGCCATATTGATTGGCATTGTAAAATTATGGCCATAAATCGCGGTTACACCTAGGCGTTGTTGAAATTATGGCAATAATTATTGGCATATCCCGGTAGTGTGGCCCGAGCATAAAACATGTGTTTAATATACATACTCGTACTTGCGGGAAATGTCCTTTGATTTTCAAGCGAATCATCGAGTAGTGTAATGTGATTTGACGACAAAATGTTTATTCCATTTACTTTCTCATGCTTCGACTTTTCTTCGACTTTCTTTCGCCAGCTATCTCCAAAGGGAAAGGACCCACTCTGCAGACTGGCTTTTTCTTTCGGAAGCCAAGCAGTACCAAAACCCAGGTTTCGTCACTTGTCACAATATTGTAGACAGGCAATGACTGTCCTCCATTAAACTTTTTTATAATATCACGGCACCATTGGACACGCAGTCGTTTCTTCCGTTAAATCAGTTTAATTAGAATGCAAAGCTTCCAAACTTTCAGATGTAAAATATTTTTCCCGTAGCTCACTCCTATGCCTAATACTGTACGAATTTCCTGTCATGTCATTTTTTTGTTACCTTGTGTTAGTTGGCGTACAGTTTCAATATTTGTTTCCATAACCTCAGTCACCGTCTGGCCTGCGACAAAGAGCTTCATCACCAAAGGCCGATTAAAGTACCTATCTGGCAACTTTCTTCTTAAGTTAAGCCACAGCGATAATAAAAAAAAATCATTGAGCGTGTCTTAATATTACCGACCTACTATAAGTAATATTGAAAAACAATCCAGATGTTTTCGAATTCGTTGAAGTCTTTTATATCACTATTACCATAGGTTGACACCGATCTTTCTTTGCATCAAATAGTGCTGATGCTGGTACCTACGTTCCATTCGTTGTCTGTCTATATATTTATAGATTCGTTTTCTCAGAAACATAACGCGTTTGATATTAAGCACGTTGTATTTAATATCGAATGCTAAAGAAAGTTCAAGTTGTTTTTCCACAGGCTTACACAAATCAACTTTCTAAGTACATACAATAAACTAAACAGACATTTTGAACATGTGTTTGACACTTGCGGTTAAGGTACCTACTTCCCGTTGACCTAGAATCATGAAACTTTGCTTTTTGCCGAGCGAACAAGGTCGAACAACTTTATCTAAAGGAAATAATCCAAAAATGTGTTAGTTTATGATAATGTTTTTTATTAGATAAGACGTGTTGTCCTTCAGTCAAATTTATATTTTTGTTACAAAAAATATCTGGCGCATTTTTAGTTTTTACGCATCGTCGCTCGCATAAGTTGAATTTATTTTGATTCGATAAAACTGTAACATGTTGTTAAAGGGTTCATAATTTAAAACAGTTTTTTGACTTCTAGGTATGTGTTTTCAGAATTATACATATGTAGGTATATCTATCCCTGCAATTTAGTATATTATATAGGTACCTATATCACAAAACAGGTCACAAGGCAGCGATAGCCTAGTGGAAATGCCAACAGACTGCCATGCAGAGAATATCGGGTTTGAATCCTCGGCGCGCACCACTGCCTTTTCGGAGTTATGTGTGTATTGCATTTTAATTATCCCTAGCCCCGTGCCTCGATCTTTGACAATCGTTATAGCTATAGGCAGCGATAGCCTAGTAGAGAGACCGACGGACTGCTACGCAGAGGGTCTCGGGTTCGAATCCAGGGCGCACACCAGTGACTTTTCGAAGTTATGTGCGTACTTAATTGTTAATTATCGCTTGCTAAACGGCGAAGGAAAACATCGTGAGGAAACCTGCATGTCCGAGAGTTCTCCCCAACCAGCAAAACAGTCTCCGAACTCGCACTTTTTAAGAGTGGTAGGCTTAAAGCGCTCTTATATTTGTGCAGAACATACAATCAATCCTATATTACTTTTAGACAAGCCGGTATGGCCTCAAGAATGCTCAGTCTTATAACCAAGTCTCATATATGTATATAAGACCATTTACTAAGATTAGTTGCACTTGAGAAAAGCTTGCTCTTATATGGGAATTTTCTTAGCTAGTTTGATTTTATATTAGACTTGCTAAATGCTATTGTAAGATACATACATACATACATACATACATACATACATACATATCGTCACGCCTTTTATCCCCGAAGGGGTAGGCAGAGGTGTATTTCTACACCCACTTTTTGCCAGATATACTTTAGTCCCACGTAATAAGGGGCGAGCCTATTGCCGTACCGGGCACATTTCCAGACTCCGTGCTGCTACTGAGAATTTCGTGACAGAAAAACCCAATAACACTGCCCGACCCAGGAATCGAACCCGGGACCTCCCGATCCCACGCGCACGTAAGATGTCAGACTAATATCAGCCTAGCATAAGAGCACTGTGAGTACTTGCATTTCTGATCTTATTTGAAACTAATATGAGATCAATAGCACTGGATAAGTATGATATTAGAGTAATTTTGGATCAACATACTTACTTACAATACAAAAGACAAGACCCATAATAGAGCGTTTGATCTTAGATCGATTTTGGGAATAACTAATTTTAATAGTTTTAAGAGTAATTGTGCTGGCCATATCTTATTTTAAATTTTTTAATTTAATAGTTATAATGGATTACAAAAACCGCGCGCGCCGACTTCTTGTCCGTATAGCCTTAAGATTAAGTTCCTTTTTTTTACTCTGTCGATTTAAGGTTTTATGTAAAATTGCGAGGAACGCTAATTTATTCCAATATGGAGTTATCTTTAGTATACCAAATGCTAAAATTAGAGTAAACAATCTTACATTAGTCTAATAGTGCGCTTGTAAAATGCAGCTATCCTGATGGCAACACTATCAATACAAATAAACAAATAAAATAATTAAACGAGAACATGAAATACCTTATTTAAGTTTACTTAATTTATTTATTAATTTCAAACTAACACACGAACTTTTAAGTTGGATCTGACGTAAAATTCTTAAAATATTCTAACCTTAGACCAATATAAGCCTATGCAGGCTTACAAGATACTTACGTAAAAGCAATATTAGCCTAAGTCGACTTAAATTAATTTTGGCTAGATTTCAGTAAGTGCAAACAGCATTCAATTAGACTGATATTAGAACGATATTAAACTAAATATGCTTATAATTGGTGCCCAAATCCAGGCTAATATTATTATAAAGGAGTGATGTAAGAGCAAAAAAACAGTAGGTAGTCTTGAGATTGTTGTAAGCCTAGTTTTTGCTGGTTGGGTCCATAATGTTCTCGAAAGACATGTAAAGTCTGCCAAGCAGACTTGGCCAGCAGTGTGGACTATGGCCTTACCCTTCTCATAGTGGAAAGTGGCCCGTGCCCAGCCGTGGGACAGTTTATATACAGTGCCGATGATGATAGCTATATGGCGCCAGTACCTCTGAATAAAGAAAATAAATTGACACTAGTCCAAACCAAGGAATATCGCTATCCTTTTGGGTGTGGTTTTATATTATAGTAGAGCCTTGCTGATTTCAGCATGAATGGGCCGGCTCGACCGGGGAAGTACTAGAGGTGGTGAGTTCGGGAGATGAAGGAAACGACTATAACTCGTGTAATAACATTTATTACTGATCTAAAATATATGCGAATACAGATTATATAGAATGTATCAATACTTATCTATAGAGTATACATACGATGGGCTAGTACACATTGTACACACACTACACGCCCACCGGATAAAATAAAATAAAAATAAACAATCTTTATTTTTATTTCACTTAAAGTCTAAAACTTATAGTTACTTATAGTTACATAACAACATTTTGCTATGAGTACAAGTACATTGAATATACTTATGTTTAAAGTATAACTCATAATTGTATTTTAACATCAAATATTATTATAGGGTCTAGTTCTATTCTTATGCACTATCATTTCTTTACCTTTGTATTCTATTTTTAGATTTGGTTCACAATCTTCGATAACCTTATAAGGACCGACATATAAAGGGTCAAATTTGTTTACACATTGTTCGTTTCTTAGCAATATCATATCACCAACGTTATAAGTGATAGTGTTCGTATAATTATCGTACTTAGATTTTCTAATATATTTGTTTGTAATTAAATTTTGTCTAGCATCATATTGCGATTTTTGGAGTCTGTACTTAAGTTCTTTTGGATAATCATAATAGTTATATAATGGATCTAAATCTGATGTTAGGTTGTTAGGTAAATTACAAAGTTTGCCGAAAACTAATTCGTACGGTGTATATTTGGTTTCGGAGTGAACAGTAGTATTAAAAGCAAAACACCAATAGGGTAACCATACGCTCCAATTATCCGGTTCGTTATTAGTCTGAATACGCAAAAATGACATTAAATGTTTATGACTATTTTCTAAATCTCCAATAGACTGATGGTGATAGGCTGTCGATGTTACCTGTTGAATTTTAAGTATGTTACATACCTCTTTCATTACTGTAGAAACGAACTCTGTACCTCGATCCGATATGATTTGTCGAGGTATGCCGTACCGCAAGATAAAGTTGTTTATAAATGAAGTTGCTACTGAAATACTATCCTTATGTCTAAGAGGATAAGCCTCAACATATTTTGTTAAGTCACACTGCAGTGTGAGAATATAAGTATAATTATCGCTATCCTTAAATAAGGGCCCTACTAAATCTAAATAAATTCTATCGAAACTACAACGACCTGTGTCTGTTATGACCATAGGTTGTTTTATATATTTATTCATATACTTTTGTCTTAAGCACTTATCGCAACGACTTACAAAGTCATGTACGTCCTTTTCTAATCCTGGCCAAAAGTAACGTCTTTTAATATTATTCACCATGCGCCTTATACCGGCATGACCGCTGGTTGGCAACATGTGATAGTCATTCAATATTACACGCTTCGTATCGTTATCGCTTATTCTTTTGACACCATTTAAAACATATAATCGCGGTCCGGACCAATTTTGCGTGTCATTTATACAACGAGTTAACTCTTTAATTAATTCTATATTGCTAGCATTCTTTATAATATAAATAGTATCAATATTTATCCGTTTGCAAAATGAACCCAACTCCCTCACAAAGGCATCTCGTGCACAATATGATCGGTAAGAAGGATTTACGTAAATTACGGATTTTGACGAAATAAAAGCGAACATTTTAGACTTTTCCGTTGACATATTTTTTATTATACTCCATTCTTTATTATCTACAAACAACATTTCAGTACAATCCTTTGGTATTTTAAGAATATCCACAACTCTTGGGTGATCAGTTCAATCGTTAGTGTTTACCTTATCAACCATGGGATTGCCACACACTTTCTTCACATTTTCGGACAACTGTTTTTTCTGCGCTCTGGTTAATACCGACATAACATGCTCGTTCATCTCTTTCAGTTCTTCACTTGATTATCGAATGCGTGACAAAGCATCTGCAGCTGCATTGTCCGCCCCTTTCACATATTCAACTTCGTAATCGTATTCTTCTAATAATAAACGAAATTTAGTCAATCGGCTAGACGGGTTTGTCATATTGAATAGGTAAATTAAAGGTTTGTGATCAGTCCTGATTAAAAACTTTCGGCCATAAAGGTAAGGTCTGAAATATTTGACTGACCACACTATAGCAAGCGGTTCCTTTTCTACCGTCGGGTATCGAACCTCTGCTTTATTTAAACTTCGACTGGCGAAAGCCACTGGTCTATTATCGCTATTGCTTAAAACCGAGCCGATGGCATAGGCTGATGCATCCGTTTGTAAAATAAATACATTTGTTGAATCAAAATTTGGGTATTGCAGTATTGGTGGAGATATTAATGCATTTTTAAGGGATATAAAAGATTTTTGACATTCTGGTGTCCAATCAAATTTGACATTTTTACGACATAGCTTATTTAAAGGTAATGATTTTTCTGCAAAATTTGAAATGAACTTTCTATAAAAATTTGTAAATGCCACAAACCTTTTAATTTCGTCAACATTTTTTGGAACGGGATAATTCTGAACAATCTTAATCTTTTCTGGATCTGGTTTTATACCATTTGTTGAAATAACATGGCCTAAAAACTGCATTTCTTTTCTTAAGAAATCGCATTTCTCGGGATTTAGTTTTAGATTTACAATACGTAATCGGGTTAGGATATCTATAAGATTTTTATTATGTATGTCTAAGCTGCGTCCGAAACAAATTAAATTATCCAAATTCAAGCTTTTCGTAAGTAAGGCCTGACATGGCCACTGTCATGAGACGAGAAAAAGAACTTGGGCTAATTTTTAATCCCATTGGGAGACGCGTCATTTGGTATTGGCCTGACGGTGTCGTAAAAGCAGTATATTTTCTACACTCTGGTTTTAATTTTGACTGATAGTAAGCCTGGGAAAGATCTAGTTGAGAGAACTACATTGCTCCAGACAGAGAATCTAAAATATCACTTATATTGGGAAGCGGGAATTTGTCATCTAAAATTTGATCATTTAATTTACGAAAATCGATTACCAATCTCCATTTTTTCGATTCATCGTTTGATTTTTTAGGTACTAGTAAGATAGGGCTAGACCATTCACTTTTTGACGGTTCTATAATATTTTCGGAAAGCATTTTCTGAATTTGATTTTCAACTTCTATGCGTTGTGAAAAAGGGAGACGGTATTGTTTGACATATACCAGTCTCGCATTTGGCTTTAATTGTATAGTTTGGTCATAGAGATTCGTAGTAGTTAATTTATCATTCGGCAAAAGAAAAACATCAGAAAATTTTGCGCAAATATTTTGAATCGATGACCTTTCCTCCTTATTTAAATGATCCAATTTTAAATGAGAAAACATTTCACGTATTCTATCTCCATCAATACTATCATTTTTCTCAAAATTGCAAATATTATATTCCGATAATCTATGTATTTCTGGTCTAAAATAACTTAAATTCACGTGTGTTTCGCGAGTATTTAAAATTTGAATACTAATTTGTCCATTTAATGGTTTAGAAATACTACCAGCCATGAAAACACCTTCACATAACTTTTCAGGTAATACCACGCATTCATCTCCTAAACTACAGTCTATTCTTAATATTTTTTCGCACCTAGGTGGAATGTTTAGAAAGCTACCTCTTCCTAATGAGCCATAATTCATAGATAATGTAAAAGTATGACTACTATTGTTTAAAGTTAAAGTATTATTTTCGAAATTTAAAATAGCTTTATACTTTCTCAAAAAGTCTCTACCAAGAATACCATGTTGTAAACAAGGTAATGTTTTAATAACATAAAATTTGTGTGTAAATTCTTGACCATTTATGTATAGTGTAATAAAAACATAGCCCGCAGTCTGGACTTTGCCTCCTAAACCATTTATGGAGATACATTCTGTATGCACTGGAATATTCCAATGCTTTACGGTCTCAAATTTCAACACGGATAATGATGCTCCGGAATCTAAAAGTAAACTATATTTGGCGTTCTGTACTAAACATTCCACTGAACTATTATATTCACATGCTAAAACAAAATTAGGGTCGAAAAAATTCTAAAGTTTCACTTTTATTTGCGTCCTGTGTCCGATTATGTCCGTCACCTACTCTAGGTTTATTCGACTCGTTTTCCAGACAATGTAAGTTATTTGTGTAAGTACGAGTGTAATTACGATTCTGCCTACCGCGATAGAAACCACGCCTATAGTTAGGATTACCACGCGGTTGATACTGGCCTTTAGCTTGATAATTGGGATAAAATGTTTGTGAACCCCCGCGCGACCAATGGTTATTCGAGGGACCCGGGCGGCCTCTAAAGTTGAAACCCCTACTATGAAAAGTTCTATTGCTAGACTTACCTTTCGATGTCAGGTAGACCTCTCTTTCCGGATATGAGCGACTGCACGACGCCTCCTCATTTTTAGCCGCTCTAATCGTATCCTTTAGGGTAGAATAATTACGTGCTGACAGTATAGTACCTAGTTCACGGCTTCTCAACCCGTCGGTGAAACTTTTGATGGCAAGTTTTTCGTTTACCGGACGTAATATGTTATAGGCTTTGTCATCACCGTCGGCTTGAGAAATCGTCGAGTCCACAAATAATTGTTCAATCCTTTGGCCATAATTATCAATAGAGGTACCATTATGCCTCATTTTCACTAATTCTTTATGAATAGAAGCGCTAGATTTTTTAGTGAGCAAGTGCTGTCTCATGTCACTAAGAAGCGAGTCACAAGACTCATACGAAGTGGGCAGTTTAAGTATCGCACCTTGACTTAATCGTGTTTTCAAAACAAACTTTACTAACATAATCTTACCTTCTTCGTTTAGCGCAGAGCTATACAAGTCAATAGCATCGATGAGATTTTTAGTGACATCCTCATCACCAGTCATCACCGGAAGTAGTGACGTAGCCACTTTGAAGTCAAACTTTTCCATGTTGGCGGTTTTGCTTTCCACACCTTTGACAGTAAACTCCGAGCCTATTGAGCTATAATCCTTGGAACAAAAATTTTCAATCTGTAAATATATGTCTCCTATCAAATCGCAATATGATTCTATCTCTGTTAAAACCTTTCCTTTTAATAATTTTTGTTCTATTTGTTGCGATACACATTTAAGACATTCATCGAATCGGTTACGTAACTGGGTGGCCTCAGCAAATTTTTCATACAAAACAGTTTTCGTCCTTCTAGGATAACTTAACTTTACTAAAGCATCTTTAATATTCTTAAGCTTACAATATATTTCTTTTAATTCACTTGCCATGAAAAAAAACCTTTGTAGTTATATAAAGAAAATGTTCATACTATTAGTTATTACTTATTAGATATAACTCCATAAAACAGTAAGGGAAAGAAAAATTGGGAAATAACGCTAAATATCTAAGGACATACCTATTATGAAAGTTACCTCACTGATAAGATTACCATGTTAAAAAAAAATACCTTTTACCATCACGCACTGATATACGTTCTAGCACTTTTATTTTATACGCACTGAAATTGGCTTTTCACTTTTATCTTATACGCACTGAAATACGCTTTTTCATTTTTACGCACTTATACGCACATTTAGCAGTCGTTGGGATCCTTCGGTTCCTGCCGACGTGGTCGCTGCTGATCGTTACATGCGTAGCACGCACGCACCTCCGCACGTCGAAAAGATCGTGTCAAACGTTGGGTGAAAAATTCACTTCTGATCCAGGAATGGTGGCAGTTTTTGTAGAGATTGTACAGGGCATATAATCCAGCGATGCCGAGCATAGTACATATAATGACCAACACTATGCTTATAGTTGACAGATGGTATTCTTGTACTGATGCAGAATTTGAACCACCTGAGGTGTTTTGGGTGATAAACACTTCATCCTTCTCAAGGTTGGAACGGCACATTTTGGTAAAACTTTCTCTGTATCGACAATGTCTTTATAATGTCTCTATACAACAAATACGTGGCGCGCGACCGAATTTGAGCCGACGCCCGTACATGGCAGGGTCGCCATATAAGGTGGTGAGTTCGGGAGATGAAGGAAACGACTATAGCTCGTGTAATAACATTTATTACTGATCTAAAATATATGCGAATACAGATTATATAGAGTGTATCAATACTTATCTATAGAGTATACATACGATGGGCTAGTACACATTGTACACACACACTACAGTACTACCCTCTCACAGAAAATCGACGTAAAGTACCTTAGCTTAGTACCTTAACTGTTGCGTTTCGTTCGGTGAGTGAGAGTGCCGTAGGCCCTATCCCCTATTCCTTCTCTCTCATCCCACTCCTTATCCTATCCCTTTTCCCAACCCCAAGGGGCGGCAACGCACTTGTGGCTCCTGTGGTGTTGCTAGTGTCCATGGGCGGCGGTAATTGCTTACCATCAGGCGATCCGTATGCTCGTTTGCCGCATATTACTATAAAAAAAAAAATGTCAGACAGGGAGTCGCTCTGTGGTAAAGATAATATTCAACCGAATAAAGTTTGACTAGTAATAGGACCCAGGGTTGCAACTGGGATAAGTGATAACGCTAGGAGAATGATGATCACAGAATAGATCATGATATAATAATATGTCAGTAGGTATATCGAGACACGCGACAGTGTGTTTAGCCACATTCAACGAGGCGCAAGGAACTAGCGGTCATGCGCCATGTGCTGCGTTACAGAACCTATTTTGATCCCGTCACAACTCGAAACCTAAATCCATGAAATTTAGCGCAGTTATCTAGACTATAAAAACCTCTCAGCTTATCTAGACTTTATTAGGGCTGTTTCCAACTAGTCAAATCAAACACTTTTAATGAAATGTCAAAAACGATCCTTGCTACGGCCATAAAGTAAGGAACTAAATATATATTTTTTTTATTTATTAATAGACTCACGCCTGTATCCCCGAAGGGGTAGGCAGAAGTGTAATGTTACACCCACATTTCGCCATGAAGTTTTAGGTCCCACGTAATAGGGGGCGAGCCTATTGCCGTACCGGGCACATTACCAGACTCCGTGCTGCTACTGAGAATTTCCTAACGGAAAAACCCAATAACATTTTGCCTGACCCAGGAATCGAACCCGAGACCTCCCAATCCCACGCGCACATTTATGCCGCGAGACCAGCGAGGCAGTAACTAAATATAGTCTAAGGCTACGGCACGGTAATATAAGCTAACAGTATTGTAACTCGGCCGTCTTCGTGAGTTATATACCTACCAGACGCGCCGCACGCGAGCTTCGGCACGATAGCGGCTGCGGGTACTGTAGGCACAGTCCGCCCAGTCTATGATGATAATGGGTACTCTGCTCGAGGCGCGTAGGTATAACTCGAGTTTCGTGCGTTTGTATGGAGTTACAATACTGTTAGATATTATTACCGTGGCTACGGCTTTTGTATGAAATATGACATAATGACGTCATAGTTTTTTACTATCAAGTAGAATACTTATTATCAATAAATTGACGATAAAAAATGGTAAATAAAGTTTAAACATAAATTAATGAATGAAACTACTATTATTTGGACATGTTCCACTAGATAAAAATACTTATATAATTTATTTCACTTGCAGAAAACTTCCCTATTTCATAAATATAGCTCAAACACTTATTGATATATTAACGTTTAAAACCGCATTTTGACGACTGACTGATTTATTTCCAGCTCAAAGAATTAACCTACTTCTAGATGACCTAGAAACTTGGTATTCGACAGCAAGGTCGACTTGTAGGCGAAATAAATAAATCAATCAGCCTATTGCAGTACACTGCTGGACATAGGCCTCTCCCAACATGTGCGATAATAACCGGTCCTCTGCCGCCCTTTAGTGCTAGGCCATAGTAGCGCGGGCAGCCCGCGCGCGGGACGCGCGCGGCGCCGCGCGCGTCTTCATGTGTCCGTAGTGGCGCGTTTGCGGGTGCGGTGTACAGTGTTTGTCAAATTTAGTATTGTGACGGATCGTGGCTAGATTAATATGAGTCTTCAGTTAGATGACGTTAACACTCATCATAGTAACATGTGGTAACACTCTGTCAATTGTTCGCCAAATTCGCAACTAACTGATAACAAGGCTATAGCCGTGCGGATAATGCAGCCGCCTCACGGTCTGAGGCTGAGGGCGTGGGTTCAAATCACATTTATAGCTGTTATGAGAATTTTGATTTTTATGAAATTTGGAAAATGTTTATGAATATTTGGCAAACATATAAAAAGAATTGATATTTTGAATAAAAATTGGAAAATTCTAGTAACTTTAGGAACGAATGGAAGGGTTAAAAAGAGATATGTGGTAATGTATATCAATCAAAAAATTAGAATTTATATAGATACGTTGCATTTTTAAGTTCATCATAATATAATACTAGCTTTTGCCCGCGACTTCACGCGCTTTGAAGTAAAAATTGAACATAAATTTACTTTCAGTCTCAAATTGTGTGAGACTCCTGATTAGTCTAAAGAGTTCAGAAACTCTATAGAGTACAAAGTAATTGGGTCAGTATCCATGGCATTATCTACATATATACGGAATATACCTATATCTATAAACAGTCTTCCTTGATGAGCGAGTTCGACTCGCACTTGATTTAATAATTACTCATAAAAGTTTGAGATCCGCACGCTCCGCATTGTTTCCCGCTTGCCGCCCGCGCATTCACTACGGACACTTGTATGAAAGTCCTATGGTTTGAGTTGCCCGCGTGCTCCCCGCGTTGCACCGCTCGCCGCTCCGCTCGCCCACTACGGACACTCCTATAGAGTTCCATATGTTTGAGTTTCCCGCGCCGCACCCGCACCCGCGCCCGCCTTTCACTGTGGCCGAGCACTTAGGCGAATACAAAGGAAAATCTTAAAATAACAGAATACAGATCGCTAAAGTAAATCAACATTGGTACAGCTCGTGACTGGGATGGGTGACCGCTTCTTATGGCATTAAGCTACACTAATGCGCTACTGTGCTTTGTAGGACCCCGAAATCTGTCTCGTCCGGTTCTTGTTGAAGGCTTCCAGGTGGCCTATAATCTCGAACGCTAAAATTGACCACACTTATACGAAAAGAAGAAGAGAGATTAGAAGGTGTTAGTTTGTAAAATATTAGTTTTGTAGCAGCATTAAATTAATATTAAAATCAACCAGAAATTATGAAGAAGCATAAAATTTATATATGTAAATATATTTTTTACAACTTTTAAGAATGTAAATTTGGATACTAGATATGATAGGAAACAGGTTTTCTTGACTTTAGGGTCATGACCATTTGCTGATTTGTAACATAACTATGATAACAAAATGTATCTTTCCTTCCTGCATTTGTTTTCGTCGCCTTCCTTCCGGTAAGTTGCGATTTGGATGAATGTTCTATACACGGAACAGAAAAAATATATGTATATGTTACTGTAAAAGCCCGTAGTACGGTAAATCTTAGGATTTACCAGTACATTCTAAGATTTACCAGCATGAGTTGTTAAATGTCCAAATCTTAATATATAAAATCCTTGCTTTACTGACTGACTGACAGACACGCTACAGCCGAAACTGTTGGGCGCAGGAAGCTGAAATTTGGCATGTATGTTCCTTGGGGACCGTAGGGGTGCACTAAGAAGGGATTTCCCGAAATTCCCACGGGATCGGCCAAAACGGGTAAATTAAAAAAAAAATGCAGGCGTAGCTGCTGGCGTCGTCTAGTCTATACTTATAATAAATCTGTAGAGAGGTCAATTCTGTACATTGAATATATATTCAAAATTAATATTGGAGGATGAATAGTGATCGATACTGATGCCAAAAATGCAATCAGTACATTTTTTGTCTGTCTGTCCGCCTGTCTGTCTGTCTGTCTGTCTGTATGTGCACGCATGGGTCAAACACTACTGAAGGGATTTTAACCAAACTTGGTACGATTGTAGTCCATACTCCTGGGCAGGTTATAGGGTATATAACATAACGCTAAGACACATAGGAGCTGAGCAGTGACGATAAATTTGAAGCAAGTCGGATGAAAATGCGCTTTCGAGCTCTTATCCTCGCATACGTTGATTATTCACCAAAAGTATGTATTACAAAGATGATGGTCTTCAAAAGATCTACAAAAAGTCTACAAAATAAATACAAATACTAAATCTACAAAAGTCCTTAATAGTATATATCTATCTTTTATAAATTAATAGCCACAATAAAGTGTTTAATCGTTAGGAATTTCTTCAAAGTGTAATAAATACATAAATATATTGTATTTCACAAGTATATAGGTATCTTTATCAAACTCCCGAATTCAAAAAGTACACTTTAATATGTATTTTATAAAAAAATATATAGAAATCGGTTTATAAACACACAAGATATAGATAAAAAAAACTTCCAAATCTCGCCGCCAGTATGGGCACGCACGGCTATACAGTTGATTTTTGTTTAACGCGCGAAACGGCCATCTATACATATAAAACCTCTGTAAGTAATCGATGTCTGTACATGGAAGATATTGAGGTGAATTCTATTTTAAGGGGTATATATTAAAGAAGAGAAGCAAAAAATATAATTATTAAATTTTTGTCTGTTTGTCTATGCGTTTGTGCACACTAATTTCAGAAACGGCTAATCGAATTGGAATGCGGTTTTCGACGAACCCACGGGCGGTATAACAGTAATACTTTTACGTGGCGATTTTCTTTAGCTCTGTCTGTTATACCACCATACAATATGAGACAAGAGCTGATGAAATTAGAGCCTGTCTTAAGAGTTCATAATTATGGGATTGTATTATCGCTATGCATTTGACATTAAATATGCGAGCATGATTATGAGGCAACGAACATACATACATACATACATATCGTCACGCCTTTTATCCTCGAAGGGGTAGGCAGAGGTGTATTTCTACACCCACTTTTCGCCAGATATACTTTAGTCCCACGTAATAAGGGGCGAGCCAGGGGCGAGACCAACGAGGCAGTCGTATAGGGTTTGATGTCGAGTTTTCCGTCTCTACGCAAAGATGGTATTTGCATTGTGTTATCCCTTAGTCGCCTCTTACGACACCCACGGGAAGATAGGGGGTGGTGACACTTGTATTCTATGCCGTCAACCACACGGCAAAACGAGCATGCACAGGAATTCTCTGATCTTTTACTCGAGATTAGTAACTTCGCGGTGTGGACTCGCACGATCAAGTGAAAGTCATTTGAGCTATTTTCAGGACATCTACATCTACACTATTCAATATAGGTATTATATGCAACTAAAAACACTTTGGGTATCAATTCTGCAGCCTAATGAAAAGACAAATTCCGCGCGAACGGAGTCGCGGGCACAGCTAGTTTTTTAATAAAAAGGCACTAAGGTGACGGAGCCCTGCTTCGCAGGGCTCCTATTTTTGGGTTAAGGGTTACCAGAGAACCTAACTACAACTTATTTTTCTTTTCATTTAAAAATTTGGACATTTACCATCATAGATTATACAGATATACTTTTAACATCTTAGGATTTACTGGTAAATCTTAAGATTTACCGTAGGTACTTCGGGCCTTTATAGTAACATATATACTCTACATTCTACAATATACTGCGCAAATTGACGACTAACAACTGCGCTACGCTTCTACTCTGACTTTACTTTACTTTTTCAGCGTACTGTCAACCTCTCAAATAAGTATCAATATCCGAAGCGAGAGCGCATTCAAACTAACACCTGCAACCAAATCACGACCCAGCGGTGCACAGGCAAGACTCTCCTTCAAGATGTGCAGCGAGGTGTCCTCGACGACATACGGACTGTTCCTGCAGTGATGACATCCGGACGTATCTTCCCGGGTATTCCTCTGCAAAAACTGGCCAAGGCAACTGCGGCCGATCAATTACCACGTCGTCGCCTGCCAAGAATGAAGCAACATAATAATATAAGTACATAGCTATTTCCATCAAAACCTGAATTTTAAGTAACGGAAGTAAATCAGTGGCAATGACATTATCAAGAATATTATTAAGTATTTATTGTTGGATCACACACATTTAAATAATTGCTTTTTTATTTTAAACAATCGCGCTTAGCTGGCGCTGACATATTTTACTAAAAATTATTCTATTTTTAAATAACTGCCAAGCTACTGACCATTATATTAATAGATAAATGCATCCACTTGCTCAAAATATATTACACTATTAAAAGTTTAGTTATGGTCTACGGTTGCATCACGAATTCTTCATTGCATAATTTTCATTATGTATATTTGGCTCCAGCGTTCTTAATACAACGTTGCATTTTATGAAAAAAATTAAATAACATTAAGAAGTTAATAGGAATAAAACTGTGTTACTACCTATTGAAAGCTGTTTTGTTTCCAAGCGATATCTGCATGTTTCTCAAACCTTCATCAACATTTCAAATTATGTATCTATGTATGTATTTAAGAGTAGAAAATTGCAGATCCATAGAGATCATCGCTAGAACGCACATTGGGATCATTTTGACTAATCTGGCTGGATTTTGAAATGTTAATTTATTTTTTAAGTGGACAAAATGACTAACCAATTACGAAATACAATTGGTACAAACTTAAACTGTTTGGCTATAGACAATAAATTCGTGATAGCAAACACTAAAAATTATGAATTATGTAACTTTAAGCACTTACCTCTTTGTGTCTTTTCAATATAGCTTAATGATAAATCGAAAATAACTATGTATTTTATAGGAGAAGGTGGTAGAGAGCTGACGGCCCACCTGATGGTAAGAGGCAATCGCCGCCTATAGCATTTGACCATGTCGGCGATCGGAGACACATAAAAAAGGAAGAGCGTTATATGGAGCATTGTTAAGATAAGACGCCAATCTTTGCATTCTACAATGAGTCATCAAAAGCGAACCGAAAACAGATTGTACATAAGTATAAGAATAAAAGTAGGTCATTCATATTCGTGTCATATTTTGCCTTGTCAGATGATCAGGGGCAAACGGATAATAAGACGATTGTATGAGCTTACGTAGGCAATGCTTAATACTAGTAGGTATTACCAATTATAGCGATCATATCTATTATGTATTTCCACTGAACTTGAACGTGTGACAGCCTACATAAATTATACAAATTTTATTGCGTTTGTTCTAACAGATCAAAACAGAATGAGTAAGAAATCGTATTATATTCAGATGAAGCATCACATACCTATTACGGCATTTCCGAAATAAACTTTAACCTTGGCATAGGTTAAAGTAATCTAATAAAATAAAACTCAAGTACATTGTTGACAGGCATTTATCTACACTAATGTACAAGATATGAATACGAATAAACCTTTTAATGCAAGCCATATCCTTACTTTGCAGGCTTGATGGTTTGCTGTGCAACAAAAAATGTTTCATTGGATTTCAAGGTAAGCTTAATGGCTCAATCCATTAACTATAAACAAATGAAGTAAGTAGTTAAATAGATCTGGCTGTAAGTAAAGAATATGTCAAGTTATAAATGCCATCTTGATAGTCTTTATCATAAGAAATCTTTTCGAATGTCAAGGTTAGCTATAGGTCTCTATCACCGAAGTATAGGAGTACATGTCTACTGTATGATGATATAATTGTCTATTACCTAACCAGATTATGTATTCAAAGAACCAGTAGTATGACATTGGGGCTACGCTGCGTTTTATGCAATCGTCGCCGGTTGTAGGAACGGCGATTGCCTCTCGACAGCGCGCGAGAGTGCCACTCAACCAATACCGCCAAACGATGCCACAACTTAAATCGTAGTACTCGTCTCCATCGTAGTTTCCATATTTGTGTATTTTATTTATAAAAAATATTTTTTGTTTTAAAATATGTATCGTTTACACAATGTTTTGTTTATGTTGATGGCGTTCAGTGGTTGCCGTGGTGCAGTGGATATAAGTAAGTGTCCATATTTATGATTTTATTTACTTATGAATAAGAAAATTTATTTCATAATAGCTTATACCTATGACTGCGAATTAACTCATGTTACAAGTTGGTTGACTAAAGTTTTATTGTAATATTATTACAGAATAAAGGTACATCCAAGTATTATGGGTTAGGTAATTAAATACATAATTCTTACTAGTTATTCCATAAGCCAGCAATTTAGCAGATTTCGTTTGATCTACCTATATGTCTAACGTATTTAAATAAGTACTCAAATATTACCCAAATAAGCACATCGGACATAAGCTTATTTCTAAATGCATTTAGACTGGTGATTCATTTAATGCAAACACACTTTTAGAGTTAAAATTAAAGTTGAGCGTTTGGAGTTCTAATAACAATGATTGGATATTAACAATACTAAAAAAAAATGCATCAGGTTGTTATTTGTACAGAATTTTTTATCAGTTTGATGATACATTATCACCAGTATTAATATTTCAGCTTTAAGACTGCTGAATAGACTCTTGGGTCTCTTTTTTATTGTATTATTATAGGCGGCCAAAAGAAATTTAAGCAACTCAACCAAACAAGGCAAGTGTCAATAGGTTGCATATTTTGCTATTGCACTAAAGATAAGTGAAGTGACATTCGATATCGTAATAAAATTAGTAAATAAAATTAGTCGAAATATGTGCATATTATTATATGTGCAACCATTTACACGTTCGTGTGAATCTGAGAAAAACTTTATACTTACTACCTTTTTTAAGGTGTCACGCCTGTATCCCTGAAGGGGTAGGCAGAGGTGTAATATTACACCCACATTTCGCCATGATTTTTTAGGTCCCACGTAAAAGTTACCTACTAGTTATTGCTAATTGTGTTACTTCGGCAATTTTGTTGGTTGCTTCAAACAGCAGGTTTTTAGGCAAGTCTTAAATAATAGACTATTTAAAACTTTTCAGTGTGTATTTCCCCTCTTTCCCAGATACATTCAAAATTATAACAAGGTTTGTATAAGTCAACAAATCAAATGAACTTATGAGACAGTGTTGAAGCTGGCCCTAAGTCCAGTAAAGTATTTTCGACGTGAAGCATTACATGATTCGATAATAATATACCTACCAAAGCAGCAGTTAATAGGTACTGTGCGAGTATTTTAATTACTCACAATTACCAAGGTATAATTTTCTATAGGAAGTCACATCGTTAATGATTTTGTTGACAACTTCAGCAAACTCTTTAATTACTTTTGGGTTTTTTTCGAAATCCGCATAGGCATAAGCATAATATACCTACCTACGCTGTGTTATTTTCGTTTTGAAATAAGCCCTGTTAATTAATAGTGTACAAAATGCTATTCATAAATATAGGAAAGTATGTAATGCGTAACATCACATAAGATATAGAACTCTATATTTTTACTAGTTGTTGTCGTAGCTGCATTAGAAATACACAGGTGGTAGTATTGTCGCGTATTGGCAACCTGATGATTTTTCACGCTTGTATCCCAGGGCTCATTCTCTGCTTTTTGAAATGAAATGAATGAAATGAAAATAGTTTCTTTTGACATACACGTAAACACACTAATATTATAAAGAAACACAAAAAATACTAACAAATAAAAATGAAAAGAGAAAAGAGAATAAAACAAATCACAAAAAAAATATCATTAAGAATAAGAACAAAAAAATAATTAACAAAAAGGAAGGAAAATAAACTTAAAAATAAACAGAGTAGTAAAAGAAGTAAGACGTGTAGTCAAAATGGGACCCAGTTCGGCATAATGCCAGACGAACGCCTGGCGCCGATTTTCAACCAGGCCGTCAAGTGACTCACGCATGTGATATCAAGGAAACAATAATTAGGTATAAGTATAGAATACAACAGAAATACAGAATTAAACATATATACTTATATAACTATTTTATTATAAATGGTATAGGTACTTACATAAACACAGATAAAAATAAATATACACACAAAAAGGAATACATAAACTAATAAATATTAAAAGTATAAGAAAGTGTAAACAGTAATATCAATGTGTCATAAAAAAATATAAAAAAGGAATAATAATATTTATGCATATCGCAAAGTGCCGAACCCGACGAATAATTTTATTGTCATCGTTGCGTCACTAAAATTAAATGAGTCTTTGCCAGAAGATACGCAGCGTTCGTGCGTTTTTGAGATATTATGCCCAATATCTCCTCATGGTACTACGAGCTCGTACGAGCCACGCGGAATACGGACGGAATCATGGGGGAAGCTCGCAGTAATTGCCTTTTGGGGACTTTGGGGGAGGTGTATGTGTGACTCTCCCCTAAATCTTTTCGGTGCCTATCTACTAAAATTTTAGATGTCCTGCAGGACCTTGCGAATCGAGGTTACTTTGATGCGATCCTGGCGAACCCTGATAATAAAATTATTTTTTAATTAAATGTTCTTCTTCAGTCGTTCACTCTTGACAGAGTGGTCGTGGTCTCTTGATTTTGTTTACAGGCAGACTTCGCTAAGTGTCTCCATCGGCTTCTATTCCGTGCATCCCGGGAGCACTCTACCACCGATTTATGCGTCACAGTTTTTATTAGGTCAGTCCAACGAGTGGGTGACCTTCCTCGGGACCGTTTCCCCTCGGCGCGGCCCTGGACGACAAGACGCTCGATGGAGTTTTCGTTGCGGATGATGTACCCGAAATATTTGAGGATTCGTAGTTGCACAGTGGACGACAGTCTCTCTTTTATTTCTAGTTCTTTAAGGATGGAAACGTTTGTGCGGCGTGCGGTCCAGGGTATTTTAAGTAGCCGTCTCCAGCACCACATTTCGAGGGCGTCAATTTTTCGGCGTTCCTGAAGTCGGATTGTCCAGGTTTCGAAAGCATAAAGGAGTACTGGAAACACTAGGCTTTTCATGAGACGGACTTTTGTTCTTTTCGTGATTTTATGGTTGCTCCAGACTTCATCCAAGTTTGCTTACGGTTATAGCACATCTCCTCCGAATGTCGCTTTCACATCCACCATCGTTGGATATAATTGAGCCGAGGTATACGTAGCTCTGAACCACTTCACAGTTAGCTATTGTCGTGATTTCAGGATGATTCAGTTCAGTTCGATCAACTATCATAATTTTGGTTTTCTCCCTGTTAATTGCTAATCCGAAGGAGAGGCTCGCTGTTTCGAGTGACGTCAATAAAGCTTCCATATCTTCTTTTGACTGCGTGAGAAGGGTAGTGTCATCAGCATATCTCAAATTGCAAATTTTACGACCTCCGACTGTAAGGGCCGGAACATATCTGACGGAAGATCCGTCGCGTTTTATCGGTCGCGTAACGCCAATACATACAAATGTATAGAAAAACGTTCAACCATTCACACCTGACCGATAATCCGTTAGTACGTCGAGCGTACTGACGGATTATCCGTCGACGTCGCGCGCACCACGCACCACGTGAATTTTGACCTTTGAGTAAGGAATATAAATGGACAGGGCAAATAGTAGGTATATATAGAAAAATTACATTATTCACATATATTTTATATTTTTATAGACTCACGGCTGTATCCCCAGAGGGGTAGGCAGAGGTGTAACATTACACCCACATTTCGCCATGATTTTTTTATACACATATATACGAAATCGACATAAAGCCACCAAACATAGTGTTGTCTCGTTTTGTCTTAGGAATATCTCTGTCAGAAAAAAGAGATAGCCATAGTTTACTGAATAAATTAATCATGACGATATTTTATTAGAAATGTCATTCGTGCTACTATCGGCATATTTTTCGCCAAGGTTTGTGGTACATCTGCTGTGAAATCGTTGTCTATCGAACATAATAATTTTATTTTTGTGCATAAATATGTTTAAAAACCGATATTAGCTCTCAGAGAATATTTTGTTACATGTTTCATACAAGGGTCGTCTTTGGCTTTGCCATGTTCGCCCACATTTGCATTATGGAATAAACTAATCTGGCAAAAGATTTAAACTAACAAAGGTAACTTATTACAAAAATGTATTATTCTCCTCTAACCGGCTCCATATCGATATCGATTACTTTCTGGAGAACAACCCAAATGGCAGCCATTTTATTTGCCCAACGTTTCTTAGGTGTGCATACTAATTTCGTAGGTGTGCACGCTAAATTCGTAGATATTGGACATACCATATCCATGTCATTCCCAGATCGGTGATTTTAAGATCGTAAGATTCCAGGGCCGCCAGAGCTTACTTATTTTTTCAGAAATGAAATGTGTAGAATAATGTAGTGTTAGTATGTGCTATGCGTAATATTTGCTAGCTTGGATCGATGGCCATTTTTTGGGTATGAGGTGCTAAAGGTCCACGGGAACAATTTCCATACATACCTATATAGAAAACATTTTGTGTCTTGCTCTGCAACTGTAGTCTGTAACCCCTTCTATATCATTTGTATAAGTTTTGTGAAAAACCGTAACCAAATCGTATTATCGTCTTTTATTTTTGAACCTCGATACCTAAATGGGATATATATTCAAATAACGCTTGTTGGCTACTATAAAAAATCTTCGAAGTCCGACATATTTTTAATAGTCAAACTCGAATTGCAATATAAATAACTACAGGACTTCAGTGACTACATAACATCAGGGAACACGAAAAATAATTAGGTGAAAGAATATGACAGTAAAATATTGAGCTGCCCTGAGTACGGCCCTGCACGAACAAACTTATATGTGTGCATAATAGCCACGCTTTCAGCGAATGTGTGCAGATACGCTCGACGCATTTTCCGTCAGATGTGTACCGATTCATTTGACGGAATAGACGCGACCGAAGATACGTTCGACGCATCTTCGGTCAGATATGTGCCGCCCCTAAATCCACTTGTCCATTCCTCTAAGGGTAGGTTCTGATGACAAGCGCTCAGCGCGCGTTGAACGCGCGTTGAATTTTTGTATAGTGTTCACATGGTGCGCGCTTGTCAGGCGTTAAACGCGCGTTGTTGCGGCCAGTTTGAGTTCTACATTTGTCGAAGATGGACGTAGAAACAGTTTTATCGGTGATTTTATACAGACGGCAGAGACGACACAACAGAAGACGGAGATATTGGGTTCACCCAATTTTGTCAACCAGGCTGACTGAAAGTCAGTACATTATTTTATATCCTAAGTTAAGGCAATTTGAGCCCAAATTCTTTAACTACTTCAGAATGTCCATCAAGTCATTTGATGACTTACTGACTCTCATAAACGATGAACTCGTAGCAGATAAAAACGCTGTGCGATATAGCATTTCACCGGAAGAAAAACTCATAATTACATTGAGGTAAGTTTTTTAATAATCAACATAATCTATAAATCAAATCAACTTGTTTAGGAACAATTTTTTTAAAGAAAAAATAACATTTTGTTACTCGCAGAATAACTCTAACTCTGATTCATTGCTGACATTAGTTGGTGCTGGCGATGGAGTAGGTGGAGACCCCATTGCTGTAGTATAACCATAATGTGCAAAATTATTTGACACACTAGACTGCTGTGATCTATAATCATGATAACGAAAGCCTTCAACAGAAGCTGATGACTGATGACGCTGCTCTTGTGATGAATAATTTCTTCGTTGTGATACCGGGTAATTTTGATTTTCATATGTCTGTTGTTGTGGTCCTTGAAATTCATTTTGGTTTTGCAAAATTAAATTATAAATGGCAATTTTAGTTTGAAGTCGCCTATATTCCGGAATTTTTTTAATCTCTTTAACGAGTGACAAACAAAACAGCTTGTCTTCATCGTCATCTTCTTTTGGATGAGACACATTTTTCTGTGCTAAACTCTGCTCTAATATGTTTGCAAATCTTTCATCAGCAGGATTTAATTTTTGTTTTTTTCTTGAAGTAGATTTAGGACTCTTAAAGCCAGAACTTATTTCTACTTCAGCAACCTCTGACGAAGTTGATGCATTATCTGCATCGAAACTACTTTCTGTATCTTTGTTGGCAATTGATGCCTGTAGAAATCGTAGTCTATTATAATGAATATATGTCGAAGTTTTGGAAGCTCCTGATCCAGATTTGACAGTCTTTATTTTCTTCACCTCTCTCATATAATTATCCCGTAAACTCTTCCACTTTTTTTGCAGGGATGACGCTGAAAAAAAAAAACAGTATTTAGTAATAGTTTATGTTTGTTTCCAGATATTTGGCCATTGGATGTTCATTTGGGACATTAAGCTACGACTATAGAATTGGCAAATCTACTGTGGCTACTATAATACCACATGTATGTGAAACTATTTGGAAAAAATTAAGGCCCGTTGTTATGAGTGAACCAACGAAAGAAAAGTGGTGTGAAATATCCACGATATTTGAAAAGAACTCAAAGTTTCCCAATTGTTTGGGAGCCTTGGACGGGAAACATATACGGTTAATCCAGCCTGAACACACGGGTTCTATGTATTATAACTATAAAAAATATTTTTCGCTAGTTTTATTGGCGCTAGCGGATGCAAACTATTGTTTTGTGTGGGTTGACATAGGTGCCTACGGTAAAAACAGTGACTCAGGTATATTCAAGAATTCTTCATTGTACAAAAAGCTGACAGAAAGGTCATTAGATCTACCTGAGCCAAAGGCATTGTTAATACAAAATAGACCGACAACGTTGCCATATGTGATAGTGGCTGATGAAGCTTTTGGCATGATGGAGAATTTAATGCGTCCATATGGGGGAAGGTCACTAACTTATGCTAAAAGAATATTTAATTACCGTTTGACATTAGCACGCCGGTATGTTGAATGTACTTTTGGCATAATGTGCAATAAATGGCGCATTTTACACAGGCCGTTAGATGTTAACATCGGTTTTGCAGAAAAGATCGTAAAAGCGATATGTACACTAAATAATTATGTCAGAATCAGGGATGGCTACAATTTTGAAGACACACTTTATACGCCACCCCTGGAAAATCTAGCCTCACATTATACCGGACGTGCTGTGCGACAGGCGGATAATGTTCGAGTACATTTAACAAACTATTTCATTAATGAAGGAAAAGTAGATTGGCAGGATCGTTATATTTAACTTGTAACACAAACCGATTGTAAATGTAAATAAATATATATACTCACATAATATTTTCTTCTTTTCTTCATTGTCATGTCCTTCACAAAATATAAGGACGAGTTCTTCCCAAGCCCGTCTTCTCAAATTCTTATCTGAATAATCGCTACTTGTCATGTCCCATATCGCAGGACGTTTCTCTATTTCATCAATTAATAATTCCGTATTAAAAGCTTCGGTTTCCATTTCGGACGATTTTCGGACGAACTTGACGAACCCTAAAATACGTCTATCCGCGTCGAAAGCGCGCGCTCAACTGAACGGAAACATAGAAAACCAATGATCTCAAAGCGGCGTTGACGCGCGCTGACAACAGTCGAGCGCTAGCGCAGCGTTGAACGCGCGCGTTACTAAAACGCGCGTTAGCATGTGTACGGCCTGAATAAAATGTATGTAGTTGTAAACGCGCGTTATCAAAACGCGCGTTGAGCGCTTGTCATCTGAACCTACCCTAAAACTATGCGCATGATGTGTTCGGTGTATATGTTAAACAGAAGTGAAGATAATATACACCCCTGTCTGATTGCTGCTTGCGTCTGGAATGTTCAGATTGAACCCCATCTATTCGGACTGTTGCAGTACCTTTCTAGTATAGATTGCGGATAAGGCTCACTAGATGCTGGGGGACACCCATTTGCACAAGCACATCCTAAACTTTATGCCACTTTACTGTGTCGAAGGCTTTGCGGAAATCGACGAAGCAGATATACACTGGGTTGTTGAATTCTCTTGCCTTTTCTATAATTTGGCGCAGTGTTAATATCTGTTCCTTAGTTCCTCGGCCTTTAACGAATTCGGCTTGTTCAAGAGAAATCTCGCGTGAAAGGTACGCTTGCAGTCTGGTGTTAATTATGTGCAGGAGCACCTTGCTGGCATGCGATATAAGTGAGATCAATCGATAGTTACCGCACTTCTTTGTGGATCCCTTCTTATGTATTGGAATGAAAACGGAGTGTGCCCAATCTTGGGGCCACTGTTCGGTTTCCCAAATACAGTTGCAGATAGTGTGTAATACATCAACCCCGAATTCACCCATGGCTTGGAATACCTCGATAGGGATATCATCAGCACCAACCGCTTTGTTTTGCTTAAGATGATTGATTGCAGCACTTACTTCGCTTTTAAGTATATGTGGTTCTTTCGGCACAGATGCAGTACTGGCCTGAACTGATAACATTGGCGGTGGCGAGGTGTTGTCAGCGAAGAGTTCTCCAGACCTCGACAGTATCTTTAATTTCAGTTACAGTGACACAATCGGATCTTTCGATAGCCCATGTTCTTGATTTGAATTGTCGGGTAATATAGCGAATCTTTTTAAAAGGTCTTTGGTTTCAAAGCGGTCAGAGTTTCTATCAAGTTCTGTGCAGATATTATTGAGATGGTTGTTATAATCGCGTCTACAGCCAGCCTGTATTTGTGCATTCAATCTGTTAAGAACACTGACGATCTCCACACTCATTTTCGCTTTACGACGACGTTCCACAAGGTCCCATGTTGTATCAAACATCCAATTAAATGTTAGCCACATAATTTATGACAGTAACTATGATTGTTTTCTACCACCTTATTTATGAAAGCAGCTATAACTTAGTTACTTACTACAAAACACTTTCAGATTTATTAATTGTTGATAGAAATTTGTATATTAAAATGTTGTCTATCGTAATGCACTCCAGCATGTTTTGCGTTTGGTACGAATGAGTCCTCCTTAACTAAACCGATTGTGTATGACTAATCATCATCATCATCATCCTAGCGTTATCCCGGTTGCATCCAAGACTTCTACGCCTTAGAGCCCGAGGTCCGCTTATACTGGTCTAACCAGATATGACAGAATATCGACTTTCCTTCTTATATGCTTTAGTCCGTGCCTATTTATACTAATTTAAAAGGTATCCGGTTGTAGTCTTGCGATATACTCAAATAGTAACTTAACCCAAGGCTCGGTACCGGTTTAAAAAATACCGGTTAACACCGGTTTATTACGGTTTTCCTCCGAACTTTTCTTAAGAACGTGAACGTTTTTAACTTTATTTTAACCTAAATTAACCGTTTTATTCGACGAACGGCATGTCAGTAAACACGTTGCCAAACAAAAAAATCTTACTACTGAATAAAATCGTAACAGCGCGCGGCGTTTCTTTATGGCGCGTTCGTATTAACCGGTTTTTATTGCTCTAAACCGTTTAATCCGAAAAAACCTTTATGTTAATACTGTTCCAAATATCGGTTTAAAAAACCGGTTTATGCGAACGAAACCAAATGTAAAGGTTTTACGGCAAGTACATAATAACGGTTTGAAAATTTTACCGGTATCCGAGGCCTGACTTAACCACTAATCCAAAAACTCGTTATGATTTGCAAATAACCAATTCATACTTTCTAACTTAGTAACTGAATATACCATTAGTAGGTTGTTTCCGAAAATAAATATATATTTAATAACATGTAACATTGTAAAAATAGAGCCAATTACCTAAATGAATATTAATAAAATCTGTGAGAATAACAAGTTTCAGGAAGTTTTGTTTAAAAAGAAACTTGTAGTAATTAAGGTAAAAGTGAATCATAGTCACATCAGTAGGGCGCAAACAATATTAATATTATATCGCAATTCAATCTCCATATAAAATTAGACGGATAGTAAGTAGAAGACGATAGATAACTATACTTATGTCGCTATTCTAAATATCATTTAGTGTACATCACATCGGCCCTTTTGCAGTCCGCTGTTAGACTCCCGTTTTCGCCATTGCCACTGCCAGCCACCCTACTCAAGTTGTGTCCATCTGGCGGAGTAGCATCCACTCGAAAATCTAGTCTTCATACCTAATCAGTGAAAAGTTCAGCTCAAATTTAAAAACAAAAGAAACCGGCTTTTTTACTTCATAAGACCTTTGTCAGAATCTTTGAAGGTCTAGGTTTCGTCTAAAACCGTTTTCCTTAAGCGGTTAAGGTTGCTGGCCTTACTACCCACACCATTTTGCACTCGGCATAATTATGTATAACGCAGCAGGCTCATTGATCCCGCGCCGTATTAGACAAGCTGTTTTTTGGGTTTTTCTGATATAAAGTTCCTAGTAAAAGTACCTAAAGTTTCTGACTTGGTCGTCAAAAGAGCTGAGGAGCGATTTGATTTGCACGGGATGATATACGGAGATAATTATAAAAAGTTGTGTGTGACGTTGCCGGATTCCAACTAATAACCTTGGAAAGGGTAGCCAACCCTTTTGTCTGCTTTGTATCAACTCTGCATACATGAGTGCATTGTACTTATGAAAATACTTACGCAGGTACGGCTTGACTTTATGACCGTCTCTTTTGTGTCAATTAAAAACGGCCACGAAGAACAAGTTTTCATACTGAATGTTAGTAAGCCCGCATTAATAAATTATTGGTTAACTCGAGCTTGTGACATTTGGTTACCTTCAAACCATGGGCTAATGTTAGTACAGCTGATTTATAGTATACACGATTGCACACCAATTTTTACACACAACACAACTTTATTAATTATATACAACTACTTAGAGGATGCCCGCAGCTACGTCCGCCAATAATTTCTTTTTATCTATACTTAATATTATTAAGTTGAAGAGTTTGTTTACTTGCCACGCGCTAATCTCAAGAACTACAGGTCCGATTTCGATAATTATTTCTGTAGTGGATAGCCTATTTATCGAGGAAGGCTATAGACTATATAACATCACGCTATAAGCCACGGGTGCAGAGCAGTACCCTAAGTAACGTGGGTTTAACTGCGAGCTCATCTAGTTTCTTTTTATAAATCCCTTTCTAAAGAATTTCGGAAAATCCTTTCTTAGTATCCCTATGCTTCCCAAGGAACATACATAACAAATTTCAGGTTCTTGCGCTAAGTTTCGTCTATACGTTGTCTGTTAGTCAGTCGGTAACGGAAGAATCTTTGTCATTTTGCACAGAACATAATTATCAGACGAACTGTTTTGCGACTATTGGTTTTATAAATTACCTACCGGGACCAGGTACAATTTTTTTCATCAACTCAGCGTCTAGTATTCATTAACTTGTGCCAGATTTCAAATCAATAAAATCTCCCAAAATACTTTTAAGTGACTCATTTGTATCTGAGTATGATCATAACAAATCTTAATAAAATTAAGTAAGTAAATAAAGATAGGTACTTGCTTCATAATAAGGGAGCACTTAGGTACTTGCCGCATTGTGCAAGTTTAAATATACACATGGTGTAATCTCATACAACATTGCAGCAAAACCAGTCGTGCACATTACAGATTTTACTTGTCTACAGATCTCGGCAAAATATCAGTCGGTTTCCCTGTAGTATTAATTTATAAGTAGATAATTTTAGTATGATGTCATATTATTTATTATATGTATAAGGCAGCGATAGCCTAGTTGTGAGACTTAGCTTAGAAGGTCTCGGATATAAACCTACAGCGGACACCAACTTAACATTTCGAAGTTAGGTCACGTAAGTACTGTTTATTCTGTGGTTAGGTGTTCCCTTAACAAAATGCACAGGATAAGAAAAAACCTGCGTGTTTGAGATTTCTCTAACTTTACTCGACTAGGCTAAAAGAAGGGTAGGTAATATTTTTCATAATGTTTTCGAATGACATGACATGTGGGGTCAGATAATCCACACTGAGCGACCGTGATGTAGGATTAAGAGCGTATACGCCTCGAGCGGCGGCTCGAGTTTAGGTTTTTATAGTACCGCGGTCGCCCGCACACCGCGCATGCGAGACCCGGCGCACTATGACGGTATCGCGTGGAATAATAATCTTGATCCTTCTTGCCATACACGAACAGTATTCGTTTATGTAATACGTCGATTATGATATGAAAGTATTCAAATTAATTATTTTCAATGCACATGCATTTAAAGGTATCAAATAACGATAGATATTACATATTTGTTTAGTAGGATGATGTTCCTCAGGATAACAACGACTATTTATAATAATTTGGCGCAGTTTTATTATATGATAGAAATAATTTATAATTGTCATCTACATAATTGTTACATTTCAAATATACATCTATTTTGTTATTAATGCATGAAAACCCACGAATGACACTAAATACAAAACCAAAAGAGTCGGGTAAAAGAAAATACTTAATTAATTAAAAGAAAGAAAAAAATATACAATAATTATGTTGATTTGTATTTACAAAATATTGTAATTATACAATACATATTCACCTAAAATTATTTCACACAGTGTGCGATGATATAAATCCCTCTTTTTATAAAATTTTACATAGATAAGGCCAATTCTCGTATTTTATATGACATTGAAATTATATTTTGAACGAAATGAGATTAGATTTTAAATTGACTCAGAATTGGTATTCTTCTAATTTAAATGTCATTATCATCTAGAGTCCGTGTCACGAGAACATAGACATTTTGTAAACAAAGAATTTTTACTAAGTGACTTAGCGATAGTTCTGTCAAAAACAAATAATTTCAAATCAATGAGCGCAACGGTATAGGTCGGGTTCACGAAAGATGACCACTGCGCAGAAATCATTTTTTAGGTCTCCGTGGAGGTGCGGGGTGAGGCGCGGGTGGAATGCCAATGGTGTGGCTCCGTTCTTGACGCATTCCCTAAATGCGTCAAGAATGGAGCCACGCCATTGGTGCACGAATGTACATATGCGCGACGGCCGCCATTTCTGGTCAACTTTCGTGAACCGACCTATACATAGATACGTGTCATTGGAAACTAATATGTCAATGGATCGGGTTTTTATCGATATTATGCGCTGTCAACCGGATCTTTTAATGTTTTGAGGTACTGACGCCTAGAGTGTCAACATTTGGCGTTAGTTCATTGAAATGATACATTCTTGGGCTTAACATCTTTTTATCAGATGATAAAATTAAATTTTTAGTTATCAGGAAAGGGTTGGTGTTAAGTTAAATACAAGTTTATAGGATTGCAACGCTCTTCTCGCTGCCGGCATCTCGAAAAAGCGCGTGCAGAATATCAGATGGCAGAAAATTATTTATACCTAAAAAAGAAATTGCGTTTTCAGACTACCGTAACGTTTAATGGTTTTTGTTTAAGTTCATTCTGACGACACATTCTTCATTCACAGACAACGTAAAATCTCTATGCCTAGAAATGTTTATGCAATGTATTAGCTAGTTATCTGTTATATTATTCATTGTTGGTCAATAATTTAATATTTTAGAATAGATATGCTACTTTTAGCAATATTATTTATTGCGTAGTGATTTTTTAAAAATCGTGTCAATAATAAAGTAACATGTATGTACCTACTCTATAATTAACATACATGGTACTCTATTTTTCATTAATTTACAGATTATTACGTGTAAAACAACAAAAAAATCGGCCAATTTATGAACATTCGACCACTAAAACACAAAATCAAATATTTTTATTTCAGTAAAATTTAACAATATAAATTTAAAAACATAGTGGCATAATTAGGCATTGAAAAAAAAAGACTGTTCAAAGCATAAAATCTAAAACGCCACTGTTCGAAAAAAGGTTGTGAAGCTCTGAATGTTTGTTTACAAAATGTCTATCTTCTCGTGGCACCAACTATAATTTGACTTCTATTGTTCTCACTGACGTTGACACATTGTTTAATTAACAACAGGCAGCGATAGCCTACTGGAGATACCAACGGACTGCTATGCAGAAGGTATCGAAGAAGGGTTCGAATCCACGGTATGCTAGAACGATGATGATGACATTGTTCAATTAACGATCTAGACACGATAACATTCCAATATCAGTTTATTTAGGAGAATACCATTTGTGACATGAGTATGACACTGACATTAGATCGAAACTGCATTTTGAACAAATATAGTTAGAAGAATTGAGTCAAAATAAACTGTTAACTGGTGCAGAATAAGACTGCACAGTAGGTAGGTGGGCTTGTGTGTGTTAGGTACCTGCAATGCGAGCTCGTGGGGATCAGCTGAGCTGCGGCGGTTTGTAAGATAATATTCGATTCAAGTGTGCTTTTAATTACATTGCATAGTACGTTTTAGGTAAATACCTATTACATTGGTATCATGCTAACGACGGCGCGTCCTAGCTTAAAAATAACCATAATTTTGCCCCCATTAAGAACCTCATACATGGGCTCTGTAAATTCATCGGTCGGTCACCCATCCATACTATGACCGTGATGTCAATTACTTTACCTTAACTTATGTAGTTTGTACGAAAATAAACCTGCGATAAAGGCTTTGCAAGCCAATCCCATGGTCACCCATCAAAGATCAAATGCGTCTAACTACTGTACCTGTTTATACTGTATATTGCCACTTGATTTTTGCAGCAAGGTATTATATCTAACGGTCCGTTTCTGTCAGTCTCGCCCAGCCCCTAGTTGACCGCGCTACTATACTAACCTGTAACCACTACACTCCAGATGTCTCGACTAACACTCTAGTTTAATACGTAATACATAAATAAAGTTAAGTACATCAACTTTTCATATTTATAAAAAAAAATACGTTGAGAAAAAAATAAGGATCAAGAAGCTTTAGCCGCGCTTTAAACGTTTTGGAATGCAATATTTACGTAAAATGGCGGACGCGGACGCGAGCGACAGGTCCATCCTCTGAGAGCGCTCAGCGCTGAATGGCGGACATAGCATCGCAGTGTTGCCAGATGATGATCTAGCATTCTCCCCAAATCTCACCCGAAATCCCCCCAAAATGTTAGTGTTTTGAGAAAAAAACCCCCAGTAATTGGAAAAATATTTATTTATTTAAAAACAATCAAATTAAATGTATAATAATTCAGCAATTGCTTCCATGACTGTATCAGCTTCTTGCGTCGTCTGCAGTTCCATACCTACATTTTCTCCGAGTTAAATATCTTGAGAATCTTTGAAGTTGGTTTAAAATTAACACATCCTTTCGGCATTGAATATCTTATTCTCAAAATGGATTCGGCCGTGTTGATGGCTAATCTGTTTCTCAGTTTGTCTTTAATAATCGCAACTTGCGAGAAGGCTCTTTCCACAACCGCGTTAGAAAAAGGCAACGACAAAATTGCTAATGTTAATTTGCTTACATGTCCGTAACTTCTACCACCGACTGCATTTTTGAAGCCATACACTTCAACCCAGAACTCTTCGGTATTTTGTGTGGATTTCCAGGCTGTTCGATGTAACGCATTCCACTCTTGTACCACTGAGTCGACATCATTGCAGACGGTCTTCTAGTGCGCCGCAGTATTGTTGTGCTAGTGTGTGTGTTTATGTGCGTTTCTATGGTGCATTCTAATTAAGTAGTGAGTAGTTTGTTCATGTATAAAACTTTTTCAAAAAAATCCTCCAATTACCTCCAAGCTAATTTTTTTTCCCCCGCAGAACCCCCCAAAGGATTTGTCCCCCCAAAAATCCCCCCGTGGTCTGAAAATACCCCCAAATTTGGGGGAATCCCCCCCATCTGGCAACAGTGTAGCATCGCGCTTCGAGTTTTATAGGTCTTTTTAAAAAAATCATATTAATTACAAACGAAAAGTTTAGATTCCAATTTTTTTATATGACTTAAAATGAATCTTAAGGTTTGTTAATATGTATATATCTTTTTAATAATCACAGTAGTTTTTTAGATATAAATGCAAATTTGCGGGCTAAAATTAAGCAAAATGCACTGTTTTGTTCTCCGATTTTCTTGAAAATTATGAATGAAAGTACAATTTCTTTTTTAGGGACTCGCTTGTATAGCTTTTGCTCGTACAGTTTACATTTACAGAATTATAGAACAATAAGTTTTCATAGCACTAGCGACCATTAATGCTGGCCTAAACTACAGAAATTACGAAAATGACTTTTTTAAATTCATCCGTTTTAAAATATTTACTATAGTAACCCATATATTTTTCTCCAGCACTCTCTTGATAAAGAACTGAACTTTCATATTTTCTATATCTTTTCCATTAATTGTCATTTATCCGTAACGTAATAGAACAATAAAAACCCGCAAAATCGCCTCCGACGGATTAAACGCTCTTAAGGCCTAACCTTTCTCATAGATAGTAAAGAGGACCATGCCCAGCAGTAAGACAGATTAAACAGAACTGATTAAAATATGTTTTTGTTTTTTGCAGAAAAGTATCTGAAAGTATGCGACAGAAATGCATTGGACGTGAACGACTGCTTAATGGACGCCATTCAAAAAGGAATCGGTACCATGATTAATGGTATTCCTGAGCTGAATGTGCCGCCGATCGATCCTTACCTCCAGAAGGACTTCAAATTGGATTACAAAAATAATCAGGTATGTCATTTAATCAATAGCTATATTATAAGCTGTGTAGAGGCAAAGTAGAGTAATTCCGTGAGTCTAAAAAATACTTAGATTTAATTTCTCAAACTAAAATGTTACCAAACGAAGTATATACCTACATATTTAATAAAAACAAAAGCTATTTCCTGAAGTGGTTCATTAATGAGAGGTGTGAGGTTACAAATAAATATTTTCTTGAAGTCGGTAAACGAAGTCATAAAGTGTTGAAAGCGATGATTATTATTCTTTACGATAGTTATGTAAATTGTGAAAACTCATCGGATTGGTTCAAATTGTCGTATTTGTCGAACTCACAAGCTTGCAGGCTTGCCCCAATAAGAGACTTCTGGATACTTACCCATACTTCCAGGAGTCAGTTATATGCACAAGAAATAAACGTCATATAAAATGAACGAAGTATGTTGGTAATTTTTAGGCTTCAAGCTCGCCCAGATCAGTTGCCATGTATAATCTCCATCTGTTTGAGTGAACTGAAAATACCTTGTTTCGAAAGCTAAAGCTCTCTTCTGCTTCCTGGTCTAGAGGACTTGGTAATAGTTTATGTATTTGTTTGTGTAGCGCTAAATCGCATTTGTTGCACAACTTGACCCTCGGCGCGTAAGTAGCAATAAACCAAAAAAATAAAAGTGAATTAGCAGTTTGCTAAACCATCTCTAGTTACACCGGGTGTTTCGTCGTTTCGCACCACGAGTGGTTCGGACCGCGGTGTGAAACGGCGAAGAGCTCTTAGGAATAGGCTGTTTCGGACCGCGGTGTGAATCGGCCATAGAATAATTTGAATGGGTTCATTCGAACCGCGAATGGAACAAAAAGTTTTCTCAGCAATAATGCTTAAAGTACAGCCAGGCACAAAATAAAATAGCGAAAATTAAATAAATTTTGTTTTGAACGTATTTGTTACACATGGTTTGTCGCCTACTCTACGTAATACTTTTGTATTTTAATGTTGGTTGGCGAACCAAAATATGTGTAAAAAATATACAAAGTGTCGGTCTGGTTACAAATTATCCCTTTGTAAAACCCAGCCTGACTGGCAATAAACAATTGAAAAAGATGGAGCGCAAATATGCGCTTCTGATTGGTTCATCTGAGTCTTAGGGCCATAAATAATTTATTTTCATCTATCTCGCTTGCATTTATGGGTCTGATGGAGCCGTCTAGTGAAGGGTGCAACAATAAAATACATATTATTGATATGTAACGTTTATTATCGTATATTGTTGACTATTAAAAAATCCCAATATTTTATATTAAACTATATTTTTTTTAAAGACAACTCCCGCACTAGGACTAAAGCCTGTGTCACGGGGGACTTTACAAACATACAACTAACGGACACAATGAACACCCAGACTCGAGACAACAATTTATGAATCACACAAAGTGTTGCCTCGTGTGGGGATCGAACCCACAACACTCGGCGCAGTGTCAAGCGGCGAGGTGGCCGCTTAAACCACTACGCCAACCGTGCAGTCAAGTCAAAAACTATATTTGAATACAGTTTTTTCATACACAGAGAAAGAAAGTTTATTATAAGAAACAAAGTAGATCATATTATGTCTCATAAATGAGCCGTTAATATTACATTTAAAAAGATTAAAATTATATAATTATTAAGAAAATAAAATTAATCTTCATCGGAGACTTCATCTTCAGAGTCTTCGTCTGCTGGTAAATCTTATATATACTAATATATAACGCTGAAGAGTTTGTTTGTTTGTTTGGTTGGTTGAACGCGCTAATCTCAGGAACTACTGGTCCAATTTGAAAAATTCTTTCAGTGTTAGATAGCCCATTTATCGAGGAAGGCTATAGGCTATATAACATCACGCTATAAGCGACGGCAACAGAGCAGTAGCCTTAAATAACGCGGATGTTACCGCGGGCATCCTCTATTTTATTTAAAGTGGCGCGAGACTTCTAATTAGAGCTTTTTGTAAGTCTTTTTTTTAAGTTCTTCGGCATGCCTCACACATTTGGCCCAGTCTTCTGGTGTGACATTATCTACTGGCTTGGTGAAGGTGATTTTCAACATCTGCTATCTTGAAAGTATTATTGCTCTTCGTAATTCTTCCTTTTCTTGTACCCAAATTACTTCTATCGTTAGTACGTGCGTAGGTAGCTGTTTATCGATAACTAGGATCCGGTGCACTTCATATTCCTATTATTTTTGACTCTTATAACCTGGCGACTCAGATGATAATGCGTGTGCGTTACTATTAGCATGCGTTTGAATATAAAAGGCTCTCAGTATCCTTCTGCCTTTCATAGTGGAATTAATGTGACGACATGAAGTGTTTTCCAAATATTGTGAACTTGTAAATCAAAAAAGGTAAGTAAATGCTGCAATTATCTTCTCATAATCTTCTTATCATTTTCAAAGTGATATCAACTTAAAATAATATTTTCTACTTAGCTATAAATAAATAAAGAAGCAATACCTAAGAGGAACAGATAAAACACAGGACAGGCTCAATCTAGACAAATGTAATTTTAAATGCTAGGTATACACCTGATGGTAGATTGACACGACGTGCATAAAGTTTATTTACCCTTGATGGGCGTGATAACATATAAGGTGTGTCGAAGTTAGATGGTTCGTAAGTGTAGTCTAGACAATTTATAAAAGATAAATAAGATAAATGAAACAAGCTGCGAAGTCTGTGATTTTTAATAATTACTAGTGCATTTTGTTATGTGCCATCAAGCCGTTAATTTAAAAAATTACGTATGATGTTTCGAACGGTTGTTTTAATCAGTAGTAAATACTTTATTATTATTTGTAAGTAAAGTTTTGTTATGTAGGCACGCCATCGAAATTTCAATCAGTTAGTTTTAAGTCAGAATGTGTACCTAATGTTTCAACTGTGATTTAAACTAGTTTTCAATTCCTAATCTAACTGTGACTGAAATTCAACCACCTTTACTAAATTTTAGTATGCGATTGTGATTTTGAAATATGATTACAAAATATCAAGTCGTAACTGTTTTATTTTCATCAAACACTTTTCTACTCGACTGTAGATACAAACTTTCAAATTAGCTTGTACCTAAACATAGTGGTTCGAATCGCCCCATTCCTAAGAGCTATTGGTCGATTCACACCGCTCGGCGCTTCAGGGACCGCTGCGGTGCGAAACAGCCCATTCTTAAGAGCTATTCTGCGTTTCACACCGCGGTCCGAACCACTCGTGGTGCGAATGCGAAACGACGAAACACCCGTCACATCTACAAAAATACTGTTCATGTAAACAACTTCGATTGTTATTACCGTATACATACGCATGTAGCACCTATATGAAATGTTATCATAGCACAAAATGACTAATGGCTAATAGCTGAATCTAATTTAGATTTACCCTAATAGCTTAATGGCACTTTACAAGGATATTGTCGTTTTAACGTTAGTAGCGACTGGTTAGACGATTTTTTTTAAATCTGTAAGTATGTTAAGTATTTATTTACGTTATTAATCGCTCAGTAGGTACTAATCTTATAACAAAATTAACTATAAACGAAATATTCACGTTGCCTTGACTTGTCAACCTGTGTTAGACTATGAACAGATTCATCAATTTACATATTTTTCCATGGTAAAGTATTACAACAAAATATATTTCAATATGTATTAATAATTTAATATGGCAGTTACTTCTTATTATCCAAAATGTTTTTGACTGCTCTATTTAGCTGCCTAAGCAAGATGTCCGTCAGATCTCAATAGATCTGATGACTACTTAAAATATTATGATGATCAATATGTTCAGTTTTTCATGGTCGTTATAAGATCAAATCGCTTGTAATGTTTCTATGACTAATTTCTTGTAAGACCGCATTTTACGGCACGGTACATTTGAAGAGTATCTAACCGTGACGTGGAAAAGCGCGTATAGTGAGATTGTGGCGTTGGGTTGTTTGCATGGGTATCACTCGATTTATTTTGAACGTGCGTCATGAACTTTCATGTGGGATATTAATTCTCGAATTATGACATTATAAAAACAAAGTCAGCGTTCATTAACCTTCACGAAAACCACAACTACTCTACTATAACTAGATATACTGAACACTACAACTATACAAACTGCTGCCGTAACTAAACCGTGTCAGTGCACAAACGCTGCGTGGAGTGTGGACAGGAACCCTAAGCAAAGAGCTCAGATATTTACTACGAGAGCAAGAGAGACGGAGAACGACACCAGCGCCGCCAACGGCGCCAACTACGAACTACACTGGCGACAGTCGCGACTTGGAATCGGCACACGAAATCCTTAAGAAATGCGCTTCTATGTAAATCTGTATTCAGTGCCCTAAGCGTATGAAACAAAATGTCGCCAAAGACACTGGTTCTATTTTAGATATTCTCTAGGCCTAGACAGTGGTACTTTCACCGTATGACAGATCTCCAAAGCTTGATCACTTTCCATTCTACCTGCCTTCTCTAATCACTTTCTTTCTTTGTACCTGCTAAGTAATTAATTTATCTTTTTCGGATTCCATCACTGTAACCTTTCTGTTTTGTTATAGATGTCTTCGTGATCAGTATTTCAAAGAGAAGTTGTTAGGGTAGCAATCATTCAGAGTATTTCCTGTATCGTTCTTTATGATACAAAGTTCGCTATAATTTATTTATTTTAAGTATTTGTAATATCTGAGACGTTTTGTTCACGGTGTCGCTACATAGCTAACAATTAGTCTATTGTCACGCCATTGTTCTTACGTACAGTGGGTATGTAGAAAATTATTTAATGATAATCATGTAAAGTAGGTATGTAACTTATGTAAGTAACTACGCCCCTACGCCGTGACATGATATGCCATACAATATGGATTTATAGCCACTTTATTTTATAGCCCATGTTTTATGGCGTGATTTTTCAATTAAACACCCTGTATTATTGCCAGTTTCAAGAGCACATACAACAAATCATTAAAACAAATGAGCCCATGTATGTTCATATTCTTGTTTAGGCTTTAAAAGATTAAATTAAATAACTTGAAGTTGAAGGTTAACTGTAGAAGGTATATGAACCGACTTTACCGAGATTTATTGCCGCATTTTATGATAGACATAATTTTATTATGTTGATGATATTTCGCATCGGTTTTGGTACCTATAATTGTTTGTTTTCACACTTTGACGGATTTGTAGGTATCACTTAATATTTTGGGGAAAATCACTAAGCTTATTTATAATAATTGTAGGTACTAGCTACTAAGCCTAGTAAGTCTGCATTTTCATAACGGAGGATTTTCAAACAAATTATTAATTTTTCATCTGAAATTCCAATTTTATCCCTTTAGCGGTGGCAAATTAGGTAAAATATTCATCCTTATAGGGCGTGTGTAACATAAAACGAAACAACCGTCCAAAATTTAATGCTTCTAGCTTCAGTCGATTAAGGATGAAGAAAGCTGAAATAAGAATCCCAAATTTCTGAACGCTATTCTCGACTACCTGGTCGTACATACCGTACCTAATCACTTCATCACGCAACAACGTCTAACAACATCGGATACGGTTGAATTATCTAACACATATTCAAATTAATTCGCCATTATCGCATCGAATTATACATTAACAATTCCGGCACGGACATTCAACCTCGTAGCCTAGATTTATTCACTTCCGCATCTAGCAAGCGAGTTTGTGAGCCTCTTATAAAATTTAAAATAGCTGTTTATGAACAAACTTATTTATATCAACCAAAAATACACTTCTGAACCCGAAACAATGAATGGTTACCTTCATGTACATATGTTGGATTGTTTCTTGGGCGAGTATCGACCACGTAAAAATCAATGGGTAACTACATATATGAGTAACTGGCTTCAGAAACTGCAGAGGTTCTAATGCTTCTACCACAGATGTGAAAAGTATCAGATGTAACGCGCGGCACAGTTGCGTGCGGCCACTCAAGCAAATACAAAATTGAAAAGCGAATACAAACTCGTCTCAGTGCGCTACGAAGCATCGTACAGTTCACGCGTCACGATCACGTCAACTTTTAAATTCTCAAAATGCCGTCTTGTGTTCTTAAACACTGTAAAAGTTGTTCCTAAAAACAAAAACAGGAAAATGGAATATCTTTTCACAGGTAACTATTGATAATTTGACTGTTTCCTAATTTAATTTCGATAAAATTCGTATTTGTGCAAGAAATATGTAAGTGTTGCCAGTTTTTGTCGACGCCGTTCTGCCTGAATTAGGGAAAATGCACTTGTCAATTGATTATGTGATAATGATTGTCATGTTAATGAAAAATACATTACCGTATTATAAAAGTATATTGTAGATATATCTTCTTTCTCATAAATATAGTAATAGAATTTCAATTTCCATTAGTATATACCTTACATAATATTGTCTTGTGTTCGATCCCCAAACGATCCAAATATTCGTGTACACCCTGCTACTCGTCAAGCTTATAAACTTTGACCTTTGCACCGTTCTTATGGCGTAAAGAATAAGTATCAAAATCGTACAACAAATGTTTAGCTTGACTTGGCGCCGTGTGTACATACATACTTATGGCGTAGGGAATAAGTATCAAAATCGTACAGCAACTGCTTAGCTTGACTTGGTGCCGTGTTTACATACATACTTATGGCGTAGGGAATAAGTATCAAAATCGTACAGCAACTGTTTAGCTTGACTTGGCGCCGTATGTACATACATACTTATGGCGTAGGGAATAAGTATCAAAATCGTACAGCAACTGTTTAGCTTGACTTGGCGCCCTGTGTACATTACATACATACTAATGGCGTAGGGAATAAGTATCAAAATCGTACAGCAACTGTTTAGCTTGACTTGGCGCCGTGTGTACATACATACTTATGGCGTAGGGAATAAGTATCAAAATCGTACAGCAGTCAGCAACTGTTTAGCTTGACTTGGTGCCGTGTGTACATACATACTTATGGCATAGGGAATAAGTATAAAAATCATACAGCAACTGTTTAGCTTGACTTGGCGCCGTATGTACATACATACTTATGGCGTAGGGAATAAGTATCAAAATCGTACAGCAACTGTTTAGCTTGACTTGATGCCGTGTGTACATACATACTATTTATTTCTCAACTAATCGACGCCAGCGGCTTCGCACGCACATATTTTCGTATTTCTCGTTTTGCCTGATCCCGTGGGAATTTCGAGAAATCCCGTCTTAGTGCACCCCTACGGTTCCCAAGAAACATACATGCTAAATTTCAGCTTCATGCGCCGAGTAGTTTCGGCTGTAGCTTGTCTGTCAGTCAGTCAGTAACGCAAGGATTTTATATATACAGATTTACGAAGTAGTTAAAACTTAACTCGGTACCTACATTTAAGAAATGTATTTATAAAAGCATTAATTAAATCCATGGTAAATTCTTCAAAACCGCAAATGAATATAAGAATATTACATAACTATATGCAAAATACTGGGAGATTATTCATAATCTGGCAACTTTACACACACATAGACGCGCGTGTCCGTACAGTGCCAGTCGCCAAAGGTCACGCACACATAGCTGTCAACATGCCACACTTAGTTGGACGAATGTGCTCTATCTGATACTTCTCACATCTGTGGCTTCTACCTACTGGAACCCTCACTAACATATTTATTTACGTTCATTCTAATTTGCAGTAATTAGATACGTATCAGTGTAATAACCGTAACGAATTTATTTCTACAATATACGTTACGTGAATCGTTACCTGAATTACCTAGTTACGGTTTTAAAGAGTCTTCGATAGAGGTCTTGTTTTATGGCCTTAATGCATACCTACTTTTGTAATGTTATATTATGTTGACAACTTTGTGATAACTTCATTGGAAAAGTTTTATTTAATTTTAACTGACTTCAAAAGAGAAAGAAAGTGCTCAATCCGATTTATGCCCGGTTTCTGAGGTACTTTTATCGGTGGTTTATCTATCCGTTAGCGTTATTGGTTCGATAACTCAAGAAAGTGCGTTTCTGAACAACGCGTCACAACATAAACTCCAGTTATCCTTAGTTTAACTTAACCGACCAATGTTCGCCGTTTATCGGTTCCATAACTTTATTTGAAGTTTGACTTCTGTCAAACGTGTTACCTTTTTTAAGATTTTAAGGTTTTGATAATAGACTAATATATTATAACTGGAAAGTTTTGATATGATGGGTTTGTGTTTACAACTTTTACATAACCGATACAAAATGTCGTATTCGAGCAGTTCTGCAGTGAGCAGAGAGTTTGATTTTGAAGTGCTGGAGTTTATTGCTAATAAATCAGTTCCTAAAAACCTAAGATCTAAGAGAAATCCCTTAAAAATGTTTACGGATGAAGAATTTATTATCTTCTTTTTATAATTTATTATAGTTACTAGAGGACGCCCGCAGCTACGCCTGCAATTTTTTTAAATTTACCCGCTTTGGCCGATCCCGTGGGAATTTCGGGAAATCCCTTCTTAGTGCACCCCTACGGTTCCCAAGGATCATACATGCCAAATTTCAGCTTCCTGCGCCCAATAGTTTCGGCTGTAGCGTGTCTGTCAGTCAGTCAGTAACGCAAGGATTTTATATTTTAAGAAGATGAAATCTTTGGCTTGAGGCATTTACGGTAGTAGAGCCATGCTGATTTCAGCATGAATGGGCCGGCTCGACCGGGGAAGTACTACCCTCTTACAGAAAATCGACGTAAAGTAACAGTACCTAAACTGTTGCGTTTCGTTCGGAGAGTGAGAGTGCCGGAGGCCCTATCCCCTATAACTTCTCAATAATCCTACTCCTCAACCTATCCCTTTTCCCAACCTCAAGGGGCGGCAACGCACTTGTGACTCCTGTGGTGTTGCTTGTGTCCATGGGCGGCGGTAATTGCTTACCATCAGGCGATCCGTCTGCTCGTTTGTCGCCTAATACTATAAAAAAAAGTCACCATCGAATTATTTTAGTTAAATTACAAGCAACTTGTTGTTTACTCCTGAAAAAAGCATAATATACGATTAAAAATCTAGTTTAGCTATTTTAAAAATATATTCAACTATTTTAATTTATCCAAATTATGTAAAGTAGTTAAATAAATTTTCAACACGTTTTTGTAACAGAACCATCTAGTGGCAGAAGAAGAACTACGTATAGGTTCAATAGTTATTGAACGCTCCAATGGGTATTCAGAAACGCAGTGTCAGTTAACCAACGTTTATCGTTTCCATAACTATATTGAATCAATAACTGTTGCCAGTATATCTGGGAACTTCAGAAACCGGGCATATTTATGTTTGTTATCTACATAATCATCATCATCAGCCTGCAAGAGACCACTGCTGGTTATAGGCCTCTCCAATAGCACGCCACTGAGCCCGATTTTCGGCTTTTCGTCTCCAGCCGCTGCCAGCCACTTTGCGTATATCGTCACTTAACCTCGTTATAGTAGTCGTGTTCTAGAGTGGAGACCGGGCCTTGGCAAACGTAGTGTACGACGCCCTCCGGCTGCCGGAGGGCGTCCTCTAGAACACGACTAATATAACCACTCTAGAACACTACTAATATAACGGTTATCGGTTCTCCGACAAATGTGGCCGGCCCACTTGTTCGTTATCTTAAAAGTTAAACCTCGGTACCTAATTTATTAACCGATTTCGACAATTGATTTCATGTTCAGAATAGTATACCGCCTTTTGGTCTCAATTAAATTTGATTTAGGCATGTTATTTGTAGTAAAAGGAATATGTGTTCCACCTATTCGTAATCACTGAGCATTATCTCAGTTGCATCCAAGATCACATTGGGGCCCGTCCGAACCTGATGCCTTCTACGTGGCAGTCTGTTAATATGTCCACTGGGCTATCACTGCGTAAGTGCTACGCGCCTACGCGATACTGTCCTTCTCCGTCATAATAAAATAAGAAAAAAGGAGTATGAGTAGGTATTTTGTAGGTATCTCCACATCTATACTTATAAATGCAGTATCGTTTAGAACATTATGTAAAAGATTTCAGTAAGTACCTACCAATGATTTCGTGTAGATAATCATAAAAGTACCTATAATTTTAGTGTACCTACATTAATAATTCATATTGATTGATTCTATATTGTGTGTTTAGTAGGTATAGTTATAACTTATAAGCGATTTGGTTGTGTATACTGTAAACTTAAGTTTTATTTATGAATAAATGAATACATATTAACAAAATTTAAGTGTCTGATACCCACCATAAACCAGTTATTAACAAACTTATTAAAATTGTTTGTTTGTCTGTCTTTGTTTTGCCGAAGTAATCTCTCTAATGACTAAACCATTTAACTGGTACTTTCACTGTAAGATATAGGAATTTGTACATGTATTATACTACATATAGGCTATAATTTGTCCCGGAAAGTGGCGCTGTTGTCGAGATACCTACCCAAAATAACGCGGGTGAAACCTCGGGGAACAGCTAGTCTGTAATACTTATATAAAAGTTATTTCTAAATAAACATTTTTTTATTACAGAGGTATGGGTATGGAAATAATTTAATTAGCGGACGGATCTTAAATAAATAATGAATCTTAAATAATATTGTGAGGATAATTAATTAATGCTAATATAAGCCACAAAAGCATTTTATTTGTATTAACTTGATAAATTATGAATAAAATATATCTACCCATTTATAAAAACTGGTGTTAATTCCGTTTAGGTATTATTCATCAAAGTCGAAATTTATTTTTCTTGTAGGTTTGCACTAGCACCTTAGAATAACTAATTGTACTAGCGTGCCCGCGGCTTCGCCCGTGGCAGTTAGTCAGGATATTTTATATGGTAAGAAAATAAACTATACATCGGCTTACCTTATGTGCACCACATTGACTCAAGTCCTGTCAAAATCCGTTTACAAATTATTAAGTGATACTGAAATAAATAAAAGACAGCTAGATAAACAAAGAGACAATAAATCCAAGATTTTCCTGCGTTAATGATGTTCGGTACTATGATTGAAATTGTGGGGAACAGTCTATGTTCAGGCAAAATGCTCTTTAAGTTCCATAATGATATGCAGAGGTGTTTTAAAAGTTGTGTAATTACTTTCCGACACGTAATCACTAACCGGCTTTGCATGACTCTTGGAAAAACTACCCACTATTTTCTTTGTGCTTTGCGATTGTTCTTCGTCGTTGTGAAATGTCAGCAAACAGGTTCATATTGTTCAAGTTTTTTTATGTAGGTACATGTTATGTTAATGTTAGGCAAGACAAAAAAATATACTTATTTCTAAGCATCTTTCAAAGTACTTTTTTTTTATTTATGGACTCACGCCTGTATCCCCGAAGGGGTAGGCAGAGGTGTAATATTACACCCACATTTCGCCATGCATTTTTAGGTCCCACGTAATAGGGGGCGAGCCTATTGCCGTTACCGGGCACATCAGCAGACTCCGTGCTGCTACTGAGAATTTGGAAAAACCCAGTAACACTTTGCCCGAACCGGGAATCGAACCCGGCACTTCCGATCAGCAGTCGCATACGCTATCCACTGGACCACGGAGTCAGTCAGTAAAATAATTATAGTGTTAAAGAAACGTCTCACAAATGTTTTATGACAGTTGTAGCCAGAGCCAGTAGATTGAAACTAGAAATAGTAGTTACGACCTAAAACTCCCTGCGATGGAAGAGATGAATCTTGGCGTGGAGTTAGCAGAGATTGCTTACCGCGATTCGTACCGGGGGCCCCGTCCCTACGTGACGTCGATGGAAACCGCAGTGGTTTTAGTGGGTAGGCCCCGAACGCTTGAAGAAGAGACACACCCTCCTGGGCGATCCCTTTATTTGCGTTACCACAGTTTGGACAAATGAAAGGATAGATAGAGATAGTATACGAGGGCGATAGTATTTTTATTTTCTAACAGCACTCTACGTTACCGTGATTTACCCTTTCACCCTATGCGCTGTTGCGTTTCAAGCTTTCTTAGCTTCCTATTCCTTTAGGTTTTATACTACTTTCGGTGTTTCTAAAGAAAAAAGTTTAAAGAGAGGCTGTCTGCAAGAAAGTTTCTTTTGTCACCAAACAATGACATGTAAAACAATAATTTACTTACGAACAGGGCCGAGCTGCCCCTATGTGCAATGTGCGCGGTGCACACAGGCCCTGGGGTAATAGAGGCGCCGCGCGCCGGTTAAAATGCGTTAATTATTTATTAAAATTACTTTGTGATCCAAATTGTAATGATGATATCAGAACACTAAGGTACTTAGGTATATTTGCCTGCATGCTTGAGCACCATTATTAATATCATCAGCACACCAGCCTGCCTTAGTCAACTGCTGCCGCAAGCCTCTCCAATGGCACGCCACTGAACTCGATTTACCCAACGCCTAATAGGTATTATATGTACCTACTGTATTCAAGCCATGAAACTCACGGGTTCCCCAGCAAGAAGACGAGATCCAGTAGTGCAAAAAAGGCTTTGCGTTGGTTGACTTGTTACAAGTTTAATCAGATATTCCGTGCACTGAGTTCACTACAGATAATCAAGACATGTATTATAAGTGGGTATTATTACCTTCAAAAGGTCAGTTCGTCCAGTTATCGTATCTACTTATAAATGTTTACCTTATAAGGAATGTGGACCAAGATCACACTCAACTGTCTACATACAGGGTGTCACAAGACCCATCACCAAGCCGAAGTCTACTCGTTGTGGACATCATGCCAAGTCATACTAACAAAAAATAAAACCTGGGAAACGAATATTTTTAAAAGTTTTCACATTTTTTAAACCGCAATTAAAAGCGCGCGGGTGGAATGCTCGAAATACCTACTTATCCATGGGGTCATATGGCATCTAAAGAACATATTGGCAGGGTAAATGCATCGATTTTATACCTAATTAGAAAAATCAATACTAACTTTGAGCCTCAATATCTCCTGAACCAGTAATTTCCCAGGTATGGTGCCGAAGTAAAAAATCATCGTAGCGATTGGTACAACATGGGATTTCAGTTTTCATTAAGGGTCTTTTTACACCCTGTATATTGTCGACATACACATTATATCCACAATTACAGTCAACAATGGCAGTATGTCGTATGATAAGATTAGCTAGGCCATGCACTGAAAGTAAACAAACACTTTGCGTGGATTACGGTTGATGAGTATTAAATTTAATCCCCAATTTGTAGGTCGTACTTGGATGGCATGATGTTATATATTTATAGCATTTGCTAGACTTTGTCAGCGGCTCCACCCGTGTGAATTATAGGTACACCTAAACCCTCCTCAGGAATCACCATGGTGACAACCACAGATAATGGTGACAACCGTACAAAAACCCGTTCGGTTGTTTTTGGCAGATAGGAAGAGAACTTCATTATACAATATGTATAGATTAGAAACTTAGGACCAAAACATCTATGCTTATTTCAGCTATATTATATTGCAGCTGCTATCATGACCATCGAACATTATAAAAAAATTGAAATAGGTACCTATCTATTGGAACTAATTATTAATAGTTATATAGATAGAGGGTTATTTAACGTAATAAAATAACCCTATACGAACTATTTATTTTCTTTTTTTTTATAGTAATAGGCGGCAAACGAGCAGACGGATCGCCTGATGGTAAGCAATTACCGCCGCCCATGGACAAAAGTAACACCACTGGAGTCACAAGTGCGTTACCGCCCCTTGGGGTTGGGAAAAGGGATAGGATGAGGAGTGGGATGAGGGAGAAGGAATAGGGGATAGGGCCTCCGGCACTCTCACTCACCGAACGAAACGCAACAGTTTAGGTACTGTTACTTTACGACGATTTTCTGTGAGAGGGTAGTACTTCCCCGGTCGAGCCGGCACATTCATGCTGAAATTAGCAAGGCTCTACTACCGTGATTTAGCAAGACTCTACTACCGTGAAATTAGCAAGGCTCTACTACCGTGAAATTTCTCCACTTATCATTAGGTTCATTGGTCAACCGCTCTCCCAAACTATCAACTTGAACTGGGTCTCAACCTAGGTATTATGTTTCTTAGGGTTACGTACGGAGATAGTCACTCTTATAATTACTGACCACTTCATTGTAAGCTTTTTTTTGTATCACAATGGTAAACCGGCGGGTATCCTTCCAACACTCAGAGAATTGAGTTTGGACTATCGCGAATCTACTATAGCGTGGTATGTGCAATCGTGGGCAAGAATCGGATAACCAACCATAATGTTTGTCATCTTGAAACTATAAAAAGGTTGCTAATTCAAACTGGTTTTGATTTATTCAGTACGTATATTTTTATTGGCATTCTTTTTTATTTCCAGCTCGCTGCCAAAATGGTTATGAAGAATATATACGTCGAAGGCTTGAAGTTCGCAACAGTTCACGATGTCAGGTAAGGTTATTATGAAATTCCACATAAATGCTTAGGTAGCCATGTAGGTACCTTCCGGTAAGAACGTCTATGAACGAAGGTAGGAAATTACGTCAAAGATAGAAAGAAATTCTGTTATTGTTAGGTAGGTATCGATGTTATTATAGCTCAAGGCTAAAATAGACTGAACTGAATAATCACCTTCCTTTTAAAAATGTCTTTGTCAACCTTGTTCCAACCTAATCCGAACTTCCTTTATGAAAAGAATCAGTCCTTGGATTAGTTGCATGCATCCTCAGTTGAAACCTCAACTTCAAGTATCCATTTTGTCAATGGATTTGATTAAGAAACAATAATTATATTTAAAACACCCTAGTTACCCTTATCCAGAAAACAGTCGCAAGAAATTGTGACGGCATTTTGATATCATCAGACTTTGAATATAATGTGTATCAAAAATATTTAATAACCTTTGCAGTTCTTTTAAAAGCGCCGCCTCCGTCTAAATATCTGATAATGATAATATACTCAAAAACAACTGAATGAACTGTACCAACTTAGCAGAGACTTGTTGATTTCAGGACAGACTGAGATTTGTTGATTTTAGCTGTTCACTTTCCATACCGCTGTGTTTTTAATTAGCCTATCTTAATTATGTCATTTATCTAAAAGGAAAGTTGTCTAATGGAGCAAAATTATAGAAAGTAAAATGTACCCGCTGGCTATTGTATGTTACATTTTAATAACAAACCTCAAACATAGCCAGATAAGTAAATGGAAGATCGACTTATTTGTAGTGGTAAATAACAACACACAGACCTATTTATGTCAATCGTAAACCTTTGTAAGTAGCATCAAAAATACATAATTTGCAATGCAAATTAGGTCAGATGGAAGGTAAACTGGTCCTATAAATACCTTGTATAATGTAAGTAATGTAGACAGTATGAATACATAGGTAAGTAGGTACATGAAAAGTATAAAACAACGTAAAAATATGCCAACATAAATAAATAAAATAACTGTTAAAATGAGTAGGTAGAGACTAGAGTCAATTAAGTATGTCAAGTAAGCTCTTCAAAATGCAATAGGCTTGAATAGGCGTAATAATGATATGTTGACACTGACAACAAAATTTCCCCACGAACTTAAACTAAATAGACAAGGGGTCTGTGTCCAATTTATTTTGTTTTGTTTAGATCTGCATCGTTAATCACTCCCGCGGCATAAGTTTGCTCATATGTTTGTTTGATGGTAGGCAGGTTTTAAAGAAAGAAAAAAAGAAAGAAAGAAGGAAGGAAAATGTTTATTTTGTGCTTCACAGTAATAAATGACAAAGAAAAATAATTATAATAAGGAACAGCATTAGTGAGGCCAAAATTGGAGCCTGCCTCAGCGAACGCTGCGACAAACTTTGCCGCAGCGCTGGTATTCTGGCAGGTCCATTGAGTGGCGTCACGGAATCACAAAAAATAAAAATAAAACATACAAAATAAAACTTATTACTTACATAAACAACAAAAAAAAATTATAAAATAAATCCTAAACATTTCACCTAAAGGTAGGCAAAAATTAAATACCGGCTCTTGATCACACTGGGGACACAGCTATAATGGAACAAAGTTAAAATTGGTAAAGTACAACGATAATATAGATATAACTCTTTATTTTTGGCTTTACGACAAATGTTTCTGGACCAAAGTAGTAGAGAATTTAATTTCCAAACAAAAATCTCTTTCGCATATACGTAGGTAGGTACTTTGCGTGAATTTAGTTTACCAGATAATCAATAATAACCATCAGCTCCTGCACTCTCTTCAAGATGGCGGCCGTAGGACAAGGGCTGTGTCCAGCTGTGTCCCCATAAACTTTGATTGAACTTTACACTTACCCCTCTTGACGTCTACCAATCAATAGGTATAAAAATATTGCGTCTTCTGACAAATGCACGCTAAGCTCAAAAAAATGTTACATTTCAATGGACTAACACGGCTATCTGTCAAGGACGAATCCAAGGGACTAACTTAACCCTTAATTATATTGATTTTGTATATGTAGTCGTACCTACCTATTTCTACAAAAATATACTACATTTGATGATTACGGATCGCTATAATGAAAGAAGGTGACGCTAGTATATCTTATGCAATTTAAATGGTATACTTTTCTGTGATTATAATAATATGTCAGAATCAGAAGAAAATTAGAAGACTTCGCGTACCTACTCACGCATGTCATCGTATTCCACCGTAGCATAGATAAATATAATACTATACAGTAGTTGTCTAGAATTTGGCTAGAAGGAGCTGGGATTAATTGCAGCAGATTTGTGGAAGCGTGACTCTATTCATCAGCCCTTGTCAGCCACAACAAATCTCAGACATAAATGTACTGTGTTGCACAGCGAATACAAGTAATCTTAATATTAATGTCTTACAAAATATCTCCTGGTGATGTTCTTGAGTGGAGTCCTGGAGGCAAGCTAGACATACACGAGACTAAATTGGCCAATATTAGCAAGTGAATTATCTTTACTTTACCAGACTCCAACGCGGCGTCTTCAATGCACGATGCAAGTTCACAAGATTTTTCACAAATGTTCAATATGTCACAAACCGTGCCGGGAGTCAAAAAAGCGGCAATTTAATAGATTTCACAACTATTCGCGTAGCTACAAGGATGTGCTTTTCAAAAGGCGATCAATTATTTTACGTACGAGTCGACAACGTGGTAATTTTTCAAGGAAGCGAACGGAAGTGACAGTTCAGTGTGACCATTGTCAGAAATTTTCAATAGACTAAACAAAATGTTACTCAATTGATCTAATCGATTTGACTTATAATAAAAACTAATTCTATTTCAAACATCCACCCGCCCCGGACCGGCCTACCGGTCCGCTAATCGGTTGGTAGACGTGACAATGTTGCAACCGCTCTCCTCAGAATCGAACCGTCCACCAAGACCTCAGCAAATCGGGGAACTCCATCAGCCCCAGTTACCAAATGAAGGATGCGCCCCCTGCGCCATCTGAGTGGCGGAAGGTTAGCCTCCTTGATCAAAACGAGGTCTCCAATCTTGGGTGGATCGGTCTTGTCGGTCCACTTAACGCGTTGCTGGAGTATGTGCAAATATTCCAAATTCCAGCGTTTCCAAAAGCTCTGAGTAATCTGGCGTACCAATTCAAAACGCGAGAGACGACCAGGTCTCGTATCAATGTAGGGGTACTCAGGCAAGGCGACAAGTGGGCGACCAATCAAAAAATGGCCCGGCGTAAGGGCCTCCAAATCATTCGGATCTGAGGAGATCGGGCACAATGGCCGAGAGTTCAAAACGGCCTCAATCTTACAAAACACAGTTGCGAGTTCCTCAAATGTAAGGACAGATTCACCGATTGTCCTGCGCAAATGTGTTTTGGCCGATTTTACGGCGGCCTCAAATATACCACCCCAGTGTGGACAATTTGGTGGGGAAAACAACCAATTTATCCCACGTCGGGCAAGCCTATCACCTATATCAGCTTTGTTGGTTTCAAGGAAATTAACAACATCATTCAAATAATTATAGGTGCCCTTGAAGTTAGTGCCGCAGTCAGAACGGATCAAGGAAGGCATCCCTCTGCGGGATACAAATCTGTCAAATGTGGCTACAAACGCCTCGGTCGTAAGCGAGGAGACCAGTTCTAGGTGTACGGCCTTTGTGGAGAGACAAACAAAAACACACAAGTAGGCCTTAACAGTCTTGCTGTTTCGAAGTGTCGACGTTTTCACCAAAAAGGGACCTGCGAAGTCCGTGCCAACACCGTCAAACGTCCTGCTCTCAGTTACGCGATCTGCCGGTAAGTCTCCCATCAAGGGCTGCATGGTAGAAGCCTTGAGCTTATAGCAAGGGATGCAGCGAAAGACTACACTCCGAATAATTCTTCGGGCAGACAAAATCCAAAATTCGCGTTGCAAAATAGCCAACAAAGCATTACAACCAGCATGCGAGTTTTTAAGGTGACGGTCAGTTACCAACAAGCGTACCAAATGACCGTCCTTAGGTAACAAAAGGGGGTGACGTGCCCCGTAAGGGAGGTTGGCGTTCTTGAGACGCCCTCCAACGCGCAAGAGACCCGTATCGTCCAAAAAGGGGTTCAATTTAGAGACAGCTCCCGACAATTTCGATCTCCCTGATTTAAGGATAGCAATCTCCTTCTCAAAATGCGCCAATTGCACAGAACGAACCCAAAAGGTGAGAGACTCCTGTCGTTCCTGTGGTGAGAGAAACGGTGTCAGTCGTTTCTGTTGTGGGTGCCTAAAATTAAAAACAAAACGCTTTATCCAAGCAGTGACACCTAACAACTTGTCGAGGGAGCTGTAACGATTCAACAAAAAATCGGGGTCGAAGGCGCATTCTACCTTCTCAAGAGCGAGTGTTCGTAGACCCGGCAAATTAGAAGTATTCAAAACTGGCGTTCGAGGCCAATCAATTTCTGGTCGACTCAACCATTCCGGACCCCACCACAGCGAATGACCTATCAAACTAGGCGTCAAGCATCAGCGCGAGGCACAATCAGCGGGGTTGAGCTCACCTGGCACGTGTCTCCAAACAAGTTTGACTTCGGATTTCTGGATTTGGGAAACGCGATTAGCGACAAATACCTCCAAGGTGTGGACAGAAGCCTTCAACCAACAAAGTACAATTTGGCTGTCTGTCCAGGCGTAGGTCCCATCAATACAAATGCTTTTACCCAAAGTGTTAGACACGTGGTTCAATAAGCGTACAAGTAGAGCTGCTCCCGAGAGCTCCAATTTTGGAATGGTCAGAGATGTCCGAAGGGGTGCAACCTTGCTCTTCGCCATAATCAGGGAAACTTTCACCTGACCTGAGGCACTGACTGTGCGCAAGTACACCACGGCCGCGTGACCACGTTCCGAGGCATCACAAAACCCATGAAGGGTGGCCTTGTACTTCCCGGGAGGAAGGATGGGACGAGGCAAGGAGATCTCGTTGACGGCAGGAAGCGAGGATACAAAAGAGGTCCATTCCTCAACAAGAGTGCCGTGTAGGGGTTCGTCCCAGGTCAATCCTGCTGTCCAAAGCTTCTGCAAGAAGCATTTTGCCCAAAATATAATTGGACAGATCCAACCGTTCGGATCAAAGGTTCTGGCGACAGTAGACAATACGAGACGTTTAGTCCAAGAACACGGCAATTTCAAGTCTACGTTATATGTAAAGATGTCTTGGACTGGTCTGTACTGAACGCCGAGAACAGCCATCATGGCGGGGTTGTCAACAATCTCAAACAAATGTGGATCCTGCTGATGATCCTCTGGCAAGCCTTCCAAAGGCGCTGGTGAGTTGGAAATCCATTTGCGCAACTCATAACCAGCGGAGGCCAAAATACCTATCAATTCGTCCCGCAGGAGGATCGCCTCGTCCGCTGTGGAGGCGCCCGAGCAAATGTCATCGACGTAAATATCGTCTTTCAAGATGGCGGAGGCTCTTGGGAAGCGTAAGCCTTCGCGGTCTGCGAGCTCCCAAAGAGAACGTATTGCCAAGTAGGGGCTTGACCTTAACCCGTACGTATTAGTATTGAGCTCGTAGACGACCATGGGATCGCGAGGAGACTCTCTCCAAAGGATCAGCTGGAAGCGACGGTCATCAGGGTGGATAATAGTCTGCCTGAACATCATTTTTATGTCGGCCACAAAGACAACCTGATGTCGTCGGAAGCTGGTGATGACGTCACAAAGGTCCTTGACCAACTTGGGACCAGAATGCAAGCACTGGTTCAACGATACGCCTGTTGAAGTCTGCGCAGAACCATCAAAAACTGTGCGCAGCTTGCCAGTCGATGGCTTCAATACCGCATGATGCGGGAGAAAGTAATGCTCCACCGAACGCCAATCCAAACCTGACACTGACATGTGTCCCAATTGTTCATATTCTCTCATGAACTCAATATACTTCTCCGAGCTCCGGATCACGACCCATGCGACGCTCCATAGCCAACAATCTCTTTTCGGCTAAAGGTCGTGACTCACCAAGCGGAGGCCGAACAGACAGGAAGGGTAGCCTCGTAATAATCCGACCAGAACGGAGTCGACCAGTGTTGTTCTGGAAGAACAGCTCGCACTCCTCATGTTCTGGATTCAAACGGGCAACTTGAGGGGGCTCCTCTACCTCCCAAAACCTCTGAACTGCATCAGAGAGAGCAGAGCCTACAGCCAACAAATTATCAAGTTCGGGTGGAGGGGGGTCCCTAGGTACAGGTCCCATCAAAGCAAATCCAAATATGGTCGGGATGGCAGTCAAACCATTTGGCACCAAGACCCGTTTCCCACCAATCAAAATTCCACCGAGGACATCAGAGCCAATCAACAAGTCGATTTGTCCCGGTGTGTCAAATTTGGGGTCTGCCAGTTCCAATCCCGATGTCAAATTCACCACAGCAGCAGGTAGCTGCTTCTGTGGGTGCATGCCCAAAATATTCTTCAGCACAATAGCCGAGGTTTTAATCCTCGGGTGTGAAGATTCAACAGGGCCAAACAAAACTTTAACTTGCCCTTCAACATTAGAGGCTACGTCACCTATGCCTCGTATACAATTTGGAAAAGAGCCCATATTTAATTTAACCTGCCCTACCAAATAAGTGGAAACAATGCAACCTTGTGAACCTGTGTCCAATATAGCACGGACAACAACAGAGGTCCCCGTGGGTCCCCAGACCCTAACAGCAACCGTTGGTAGGATAACGGTCTCAATGGGGGAGGTTGGCGTTATAGGGCAGGGGTCAATGACCTATTGTTGCCTGGGCGGCGACCGTTGGCCAGGACCAGGCAAATCAAAATGGGGGTGCGGCTTGAAGTCCTCAAAGGCGCGATGACTCGATCCGCGCGCCATCTGTGGGGGGTCATAGTGACGCACCCGCCCAAAACGAGGTGGGCGCGAGTCAAGGCGGGGACGCTCCGCCAAAGGAGGGGAATACCTGGGGCAGCAGTCATGGTGCTGGTGACGCTGAACAGCACATTCAGGTGCGCGAGAGAGGGGAGGCGTGCGCACGCTACGGTTCTCCAAGCGGGGTGAGCGGCGATCAATTAAGCGAGGCGACTCTCGGCTACGCGCCGGTGAGCCTCGGCTGCCACCTTCAAAACACCCACCCGTGCGCGGCGTCGGCTGGTTGGACAAGCGGCCAACCTCTCTGGCATTCATACAAAGAATGTCCAAATGCTGTCCTCCACAGTGAGGACAGGGGCGAGAGTTTGGGCAGTCTCGCTGGTAGTGGGACCCCAAACAAGAGAAGCAAAGGCGGCGGGCATTCGCGATGCGCCTACGAGAGGCGACATGAAGGTCCAAGAATGCCCTACAACTGGCCGTTCTGTGCCCCGTGACCTTGCAGTAGGAGCACTCCGCTGGGCTCTGCGTGACCGCAAAGCGAGGAGGGCGCCGGTCAACATTGGCTCGGGTGTGACCGCGAGCCTGCTCCTTGACCTTGGGCGGCTGCGTCTTAGCCGGCGTATCACCACCGGAGTTGTCCAAGACCCGGCACTCATCCTCCAGGAACCTCTCCAGGTCAGCAAAGGGGGGCAAATGGGTCGCGCTATCCCCACCAAAGCGCTGTTCAAAACGCGACCTCAGGTCGGCAGGCAGCTTCTTCAGCACAATGTGCACCAATAGATAGGACCATTGGTCCACGGGCAGGTCAAGGCACTTAAGTGCGTTGATGGCCACCAAGAGCGGGTTCAAAAGTTGGGTGCGCAACCCAGAGACCCGGGTGAGCATCGGCAAACCCAAAATCTGCTCAATGTGCGTGTCGGCGAGGCCACGCTTATTATGGTACCTACGGGTGATTAGGTCCCGAGCCGTCTGGTACGCCTCGTCAGACACGGGCAGATGCTGGATGAGGCCCTTAGCCTCCCCATCCAGAACCGACATTAGATAGGCCAACTTTTGTGCCAGCCGAAGGTCAGCCCTATCATTGACTAGGCTGTCGAACAAATTAATGAAGCCCAGGTAGCTTCCTAGGCAGCCATCAAAATGGGGGAGGTCCAAAGTAGGGAGCCTACTCACCAGCCCCGGTGCTGACCTAGGAAGCTCCTGCTTCAGGCCGGGTTGCCCTTCCCTATCGGCAACTAGTTGTCTCGCACTATTGGAGACAGCATCATACAGGTCTAAGACCTGGGCATAGTCTTCGCTGACCTTATTTCGCTGGTCAGCGGTGAAATCATTGATTGACACTTCAAGACAGCAAGTGCTGAAAGTGCGGAATTGCTGTTCCACACTTGCCAGGCGATCGTCAATCCGCTCGTACCTCTGAAGTAAGGCCTGCTGGCGATCAGGCCGGTTCACTAAAGCATTGGCCGAGGCAAACCAGCGCAAATCTGATGCAATAGCACCAGCAGCCGCACGCAAGTCCTTGATAGCTGACATAATCAAAATTCAAAAGAGCCCGGACAAGCGCTAAATAAAATTAACAATCAAAACTTAATTTTTCTTAATTCTTTGAAACCAACAAAGTATTAGCCTGTTTACTGCAAGTGAAGGCAAGTGACAGGTATTTACTGCCCAACAAAATTAAAGGTTTCAGTATATTGAAACAAACACAAAAGTTATCAAAGTTATAACTTATAACAAGTTAATAAAGTTGAAACTTCAACTTAATTAATTAATTATTTGCAACAGACAGACTAACTGTGTTATTTATGATATACAATAGGAAGTAAGCACAGAATATGTGTTACCTAACAATATTATCTTTATATTATAACAAAACAAAGTTTATTAATGTGACCCGCCCAAGTGGCAAGGTCAAGTTGGTTGTTATGTTTATGAATATATGCAATAAACTAAATTTACTAAATTTATTGATACATACAGCTGTTATGTATCCAAACAAACTGACTTATTAATGCAACAACAAATTTAAGTTAGATTTTCCAACAATACAAATCAACAATTACTGATTGAGGTTATGTGACAATGTGTTTCAAATTATCTAGGTCAACTTATACAATTAAATATTATGTATTTTAGACAATAACTGACCTGACAAACACTACAATACTGTCTACAAGGTGATATATATAGCTCATACAACACCAATCTGAGTTCAGATACAATCAACGGCTAAGATACAAGTTTACAATATAGGCACAGTTAACCACGCTCTTGCTATCAAAAATTATGTCTAGAATTTGGCTAGACGGAGCTGGGATTAATTGCAGCAGATTTGTGGAAGCGTGACTCTATTCATCAGCCCTTGTCAGCCACAACAAATCTCAGACATAAATGTACTGTGTTGCACAGCGAATACAAGTAATCTTAATATTAATGTCTTACCAAATATCTCCTGGTGATGTTCTTGAGTGGAGTCCTGGAGGCAAGCTAGACATACACGAGACTAAATTGGCCAATATTAGCAAGTGAATTATCTTTACTTTACCAGACTCCAACGCGGCGTCTTCAATGCACGATGCAAGTTCACAAATTTTTCACAAATGTTCAATATGTCACAAACCGTGCCGGGAGTCAAAAAAGCGGCAATTTAATAGATTTCACAACTATTCGCGTAGCTACAAGGATGTGCTTTTCAAAAGGCGATCAATTATTTTACGTACGAGTCGACAACGTGGTAATTTTTCAAGGAAGCGAACGGAAGTGACAGTTCAGTGTGACCATTGTCAGAAATTTTCAATAGACTAAACAAAATGTTACTCAATTGATCTAATCGATTTGACTTATAATAAAAACTAATTCTATTTCAAACAGTAGTATCCTTCAATGTGAGTTTTCAACTTCGCAAGGAGAATTCCTCTTTGCGCTCCGAAAACGATTTTTGAAATTTGGTATCCAAATATCTATACCTACTCTAGAATATGTAGAAGATACGAGTGAATAGACCTTAGCAATAGATGCAAGGGGCTTCTACGTGCGTTGGTAATGCTTATAAATGCTTAAAAAATCACTAACGTTTACCTTAAACTATTCCAACTAAATAGCATCTACTTTAAAAAATCTGTAAGCAATCAAGACAACTATTTAGCGTATAACAAAAACTGAACTAAAATGATTTTAAGTGTTCGCAATTCTCAATTAGGGGCGATTAAGTTGATCAGCGGATTATTTCTGTGTTCCGGAATAGGTCAGACAATTGTATAATAATTACCAATATAGACAACAAAAAATTTAACACCTATCCAAAGAGTCATAAATTACACATATACACATTAACTCGACATTTTGTCCGAATGATTGTTAATTTCTCGTACACATTTTTATAAACCGTTTTTTTTACAGATTGAGAGCTGATGAAGACAAATTCCACATCGAAATGGACATGACTACACCTCAAGTGATAGTAACAGCAGAATATCACGGGGAGGGGCAATTCAACGCGCTGAAGGTCGAAGCACGTGGCACTGTCAATACCACGATGAGTAAGTACCTATTTCCATGTGATTTAGTATTCTGCCAAATAAATAGATGTTTAATTTTAAAATTACTTACATAGAAATTAAATGGACAAATTAACAAAGGACAAATTAATTAATAATTAATGTAGTTTTGGAAGATACTATATGTACTCCGGTACGCTATACCGCTAAACATTACGCAGATAATGCCACTCGTGCGATCAAGTCCATCATTTCCTTTTATATAAACTCTAGTATACGAAAGAGTTATTTAGCAACTCTACACAGGTCTGCTAAAGGTGCCTATTGGCTACATTAATGAGAATTCGCGACAGTTCAATCAAATAATAATAAATAATTATATCTAGGTATATAACTTAACTGTAATAACTGCAATTTAACGTCAAAAGTTAGAGCGCGGTAGGAAGGTATGTCTCTACATCGCAAAATGGCGTGATTGGTTTATCTTGACTGGGCTACCTTAATCGTAATGAAAATGGATATGCGTAATTGTGAAAATGTATGTTCAGTAGAAAATATTTGAAGGAATTGCAATTTAATAACAAAAGGGCGCAGCAGATACGTATGTCTCTACCTCGTTAATTACAACATTGGTCTTAACTTGGCTGAGTTACTTTAATCATAAAAAATACGTCATGTGTAGATTATAAACTTGTGAAACCTACTTCATGTCCTGCTTCCGTTATTCTGGCTACATGGAGAACTTCGTGGAGCTTCGGGGACCTGAAACTCCGAGTTTAACCAGATTTCAACAGCTACTAGCGATTGCTCTCTTATCTCGGCTATCCGAAGGGATTTTTCTATTGTAAGGTTAAGATTGATTCCCAGAAACGTCTGAATAGATGATAAGTCATATTGATAGCTGAGAGCAGCAGCTTTAGTTAGTTAATAATGTTGAGCACACATAACTGAGCACATTCAGTGCGCCTGTTTGAAAACCTTTTGCTCGGCAGTCTATTCTATTAGTGCACCCACTGATCTATGGCTGTTGTGTTAGTACTGATATTACCTTATACTAAGTAATTAACAAGGTAGCAACCAAGCTTACCTTCAACACGTATGGTTGACGTCTTTTAAAGTCATTTGTGGTAATTGTGATATAATAAGACTAGATTGCACGATACTCGAAGATAAATGGAAATAATTCGTCAATTAAATCTTGAAACGGTTTAATAAGTATCGGCAATCTACCTAGCTGATCTACCATTTATTTCAGTTTCCTTTTTGCGTACAAAATAATTTGAGACACACGGCTACACCTCAAAACATAAATTTCCAGATCAGCTAGACCCCTTTGTAGATAGACTGCCTGTGTAAAGTTAGATTAGCCTAAAGTGGCAATGTTATGCGACGATCTAAGTTGACGGTGACGTTTGTGGTTAAGTGGTAGGTTGGATTGTGTAGTAATGACGCTTAATGATAATGAATAACATGTTATTTTCCAGCGGACTTGACGTTCACGTGGAAGTTAGACGGTGTGCCCCAGACGAACGGTACTGAGACTTACGTTCGAATCAAGGAGTTTTACATGCGGCCTGATGTTGGCAACATGGTCACCAATTTTGTGAATGAGAATCTGGAATCCAGAGAACTGAGTAAGTGGATTTGAATTCGGTTTGCTTTATATTCATATGCAAGAACGGTGTACAATATACCACTCACGCACGATGAGATATAGCGAAGGAGCCGATAAAATACCTCAATTGAGTCAAAAGCGAAAAGGATTTTTTTCGTGTCCTATACAAAAATGTTAAATTAATAATGCTTGAAAGAACCTAAAAGTCACTGTAGGTACATACCCACTTACAAGGTCGTCACTCATTATAGCATGGCTCCGACACAGCTTCTAACTTGTAATTAAGGCCACCACTTATGTGGTAGTACCTACCTACATTATAAAAAGACGATATAGTTGACGGCTAATTGGATTTATACAAGGCGGTGTACCGATGCGTTGCTGCGCTGGAAATATCTAGGGAGCCTATAGGTTAGGTACGGTAGTATTATAATATCTGTGGTACGGTGAATGAGTGCCCATGACCTATACTTAGTTTCCTTTTCATACAGTAGCTGAATAGCTAATTTCTCTATTGAACACTACAACAACAATCGTATAAATAATAATTGTTTTGCAAGAAACGGATAAAACGTGCGTCTTCTACCTACTACTTAAATTCTTAAGCTTCTAACTTTTTCGATTATGTGTAGGTATTTTCAATTCATCATTTCGTAGGTTAGCTTTTATTTATATGTGGGTAGTTCTACTTACGTTGGAATTATTTGGGATTATTAAATGATATTCCTTTTTTATCATTAATTGATATAATAAGTGACTAGAGTCCGAGTATATACTACAACATATCCTATATTTAACAGACCAGACAAAATTATGACAAATATTGATTTTATAGGGGATTTTTAATATTCGATGGACAGAGAAGTAAAACATTTGCTTTCATGGTAGAATATTTTCCGATGCCCATTAACGAGGGCTCGCACAGGTAACTACAAAAACAGCTAAGAGTTTTTATCACCAATTTCAATGGAGAGTAAGCATTTCCTCACTCTTGGTGTATTTGTAAAGCGTCTTTAAATGGTAGTAAATTTGGCTGGTCTCTCGAAATTAACTTTTCCATTTCTTCTATTTTGGCATCTGTTACAGTAACATACAATAACATACAATGTAACGATATGAATGTAACTTTGTTAAATTTAATCCAAGTATAAATAAAAAGTAACGTTTCATTAAACCACGCTTCCCTGGCGGGCTGTCACTATCATGTCTACGGTTTTTACAGGGCAATGATACACAGGAAAGTGAGTTTTTTGACGTTTTATTACCAAAATTATGAAATATACAGGGTGATTCAAAAGTCGTGTAATTCCTTTGAACCACATGATCTGCTGGTGATATAGAATGACCCTAACCATATATTTCTTTTTTTAGAAATATTTTTTTGAGAAAAATAAAACTTTTTTTTTGCTTTGCTTCGGTTTCATACAATATTACGTTAACAGCCTGAAAGGGTTTTAATAAAAAAGAAATATAAAAAATAAACACTAGGTCAACTAAAATGTCGAATTCTAAAAGGAGGTAACAACGCCTCGCGTCGCGTGGCGTCAGCTGTCGTAGAGATACGGTAAAGTCAAACTCGCGGTGTTAAGTGTCAGTGGCAGTAGATGGCGCTTCTGTGAGTTTACCTACAAACAGCGCAAGAGGCGAAGCTAGTCTCTCATGCCATCTTATTCTTTCAAATTATTGATATTTAGTAATATTATAAAAAATAATTATTATTTACACTTTTACTAAATCTTGGACTGACAATCTTGTTAAGATCGTGGGAAGCGGTTTGTACGTAAACTCGCAGTAGCGCCATCTACTGCCATTGACATTAAACGCCGCGAGTTTGACCTTACCGTGTCTATGACAGCTGACGCCGCGCGACGCGAGTCGTTGTTACCTCCTTTTAGAATTCGACATTTTAGTTGACCTAGTGTTAATTTTTCAAAAAAAAATTCAAAAGAATATATATGGTTAGGTCATTCTATATCACCAGCAGATCATGTGGTTCAAAGGAATTACACGACTTTTGAATCACCCTGTATAAACTTCCTATGAAATTTAATACTATCCGATAACGGGCGTAAGCGAACATAACAATATTGTGTCATAATTACCTAAAATAATATTAAATACTGTTTATAAATACGTACCAGATGAGTGAGAAGTTGTCTGGCTCAGTCATGACAGCCGGCGATGAATGACGTCGCTTAGTTGTTGTTTTGTTACGTGTTTATAGGCAACAGGGAAGTGATACTAAATTCGTGTCGCCTTTGTTCAACAATCGATAAATTATGTAAATAGGGAATTTAAACATATCCTATACTAGCTGACCCAGCGAACTCCGTATCGCCTTTTTAAGAGTTTTTATTTAATTCCCTTTTTTCCGAGCCCCTTTTCCAAAGTTACCATTGACTTAGCGCTTAATCTCTTAACATTTCAGAGTCTATAAATGATGAACAAGACAATATAGATTTTTATATATGTCATTATAATACTGAATTCCCCATTCCTTAAAATATCGGACACGATACCCATAGTGACTTTAAAAAAAGTCCCGTCTGCCATCTTTCATTTCCTATCCGCCATCTTTGATCACAAAATAGATGTTGTATTTGGATTCACCACCCCCTAAATCATCAGAGACGATACCCATATTGATTTATAAAAATTTTCCCATCCGCCATCTTTGATTTCCCATCCGCCATCTTGAATCACGAAATAGATGTTGTATTTGGATTCCCCATCCCTTTAAACATCGGAGAGGATACCCATATATTTTTTTTAATTGCCCATCTGCCATCTTTGATCACAAAATAGATGGTGTTTTTGAATTTCCCATTCCTTAAAATATCGGAGACGATACCCATATCGGCTTTAAAAAAAAATCCCGTCCGCCATCTTTGATTTCCTATCCGCCATTTTTGAACGTGAAATAGATGTTGTATTTGGATTCTCCATCCCTTAAATTATCAGAGCCGATACCCATTTAAATTTTTAAAGATTTTCCCATCCGCCATCTTTGATTTTCCATCCGCTATCTTGAATCTCGAAACAAATGTTTTATTTAGATTCCCCGTCCCTTTTAACATCGCACTCGATACCAATATTGTTTTTTTTTTCATTTTCTCATCCGCCATCTTTGATTTCACAGGCACCAACTTTGATCACGAAACAGATGTTGTATTTTGATTCCCCACCCCTTAAAATATCGAAGGCGATACCCATATTGATTTTTTAAATTTTCTCATCCGTCGTCTTTGATTTCCCGTCCGCCATCTTTGATCACGAAATAGATGCTGTTTTTGAATTCCCCATTCCTTAAAATATCGGAGACGATACCCATATCGACTTTAAAAAAAATCCCGTCCGCCATCTTTGCTTTCACATCCGCCATCTTTGATCACGAAATAGATGTTGTATTTGGATTCCCCAATCCTTTAAATCATTAGAGACGATACCCATATTGATTTTTTTAATTTTTCCCGTCCGCCATCTTTGATTTCCCATCAGCCATCTTGAATCACGAAACAGATGTTGTATTTAGATTCCCCATCCCTTTAAACATCGGAGACGATACCCATATTGATTAAAAAAAATCCCATCCGCCATCTTCGATCACGAAATAGATGCTGTTTTTGAATTCCCCATTCCTTAAAATATCGGAGATGATACCCATATCGACTTTAAAAAAAATCCCGTCCGCCATCTTTGATTTCACATCCGCCATCTTTGATCACGAAATAGATGTTGTATTTGGATTCCCCAATCCTTTAAATCATCAGAGACGATACCCATATTGATTTTTTTAATTTTTCCCGTCCGCCATCTTTGATTTCCCATCAGCCATCTTGAATCACGAAACAGATGTTGTATTTAGATTCCCCATCCCTTTAAACATCGGAGACGATACCCATATTGATTAACAAAAAATCCCATCCGCCATCTTTGATTTCACATCCGCCATCTTTGATCACGAAATAGATGTTGTATTTGAATTCCTCAATCCTTTAAATCATCAGACGATACCCATATTGATTTTTTTAATTTTTTCCGTCCGCCATCTTTGATTTCCCATCAGCCATCTTGAATCATGTAACAGATGTTGTATTTAGATTCCCCATCCCTTTAAACATCGGAGACGATACCCATATTGATTTAAAAAAAAATCCCATCTTTGATCACGAAATAGATGCTGTTTTTGAATTCCCCATTCCTTAAAATGTCGGCGACGATACCCATATCGAATTTAAAATAAATCCCGTCCGCCATCTTTGATTTCCTATCCGTCATCTTTGAACATGAAATAGATGTTGTATTTGGATTCTCCATCCCTTAAATCATCAGAGACGATACCCATATTGATTTTTAAAATTTTTCCCATCCACCATCTTTGATTTCCTATCCACCATCTTGAATCACGAAACAGATGTTGTATTTGGATTCCCCATCCCTTTTAACATCGCAGACGATACCAATATTGATTTTTTTTAATTTTACCATTCGCCATCTTTGATTTCCCATCCGCCATCTTTGATCACGAAATAGATGTTGTATTTCGATTCCCCACCCCTTAAAATATCGAAGGCGATACTCATATTGCTTTTTAAAATTTTCTCATCCACCGTCTTTGATTTCCCGTCCGCCATCTTGGATCACCAAATAAATTTCATATTATTAATCAGCATCCCGAAAATCTCTAAAACGATACCCATATAGATTGTATCCTATTCGTTTAGCCTTTTTTTGCCTTTGGCCCAACCCTGCCCCTTCTCGTTTGACCATTTTATTATTTTTGTCTGGCCCCTAAAATTGGCGCAATTCCTTGTGGCGTAATTTTATGTAACCTAGAGCCTTTCGGAATAATTGGGCTATCATAGGCAATAACAATTTTTAAAATCCGACTGCTAGTTCCTGAGATTAGCCGACGTTATCTTTTAGCCTTTTTAGCCTTTTGCCCGGCCCCAAAGGGTCGAAGCGTTATGTTATATAGCCTATAGCCTTCCGGAATAATTGGGCTATCGTATACAAAAAGAATTTTTCAGATCCGACTGGTAGATCCTGAGATTAGCGCGTTCAAACAAACAAACAAATAAACAGACAAACAAACAAACTCTTCCGCTTTATTATATTAGTATAGATATATGCTAAATGCAAGTTACACTAATGGTTACTTTAAATTTATTGTTATTTTTGAGTAATTACATTTATTTGGGGTTTTATTATGATTTATAACATGGATTCTGGAATGTCGCCCCACAGGGGAGTGACAATTTTCACTATTTGTAGCTATTTTTGTCTGGTTTTTTTTATATAAACGTGTTGAAATTCAGTGACCAAGTGCAAGCCTAGTTGAACTTTATTAATACTCAAAAACTTAAATCTTAATTTATTGGTCAATTAAGGAGCTACAAGGTGAGCCCCCTAAAATTCCCTGATTTGTAGAACTACCCATGTAAGGGAGAAAGTATAAATAATAATTCGATATTTATAGGTAGATTATGATTCGAAGTGATAAAATCTCTAGTGCACTCACCTGTGCCTGTAAACTTTCCGCCCTGAATCCGACCCTAAACACCTACTTCTTTGTAAACAGTTTTACTGAGAATCAAAATCATTGTACATATTTATATGACTAAATGTTTGTATTTTCCAGCTGACTTGGGGACGAGATTTGCAAATGAAAATTGGAGGACGCTGTACAAAGAATTTCTGCCGTTCGCCCAGGCCAATTGGAACAAAACTGGTGTCCGCGTCGCCAACAAAATATTCTTAAAGGTTCCTTATAATGAACTGTTCCCTACTTCATCATAATTTATTTATAGATAATATATTTAACTAACAGATCGTAAGTTAATTTTAAAACTGGTTTTCTGTGATACCTAACATGATATTATTATAAGTGTATGTAGGTATTTAAGATGAAATGGGTATCGCCAGTTCAATAAATATTAAACTATTATTTACCAATTTACCTTTTATTTGGACTACTGCGCGTGAAGTCCGCGGTACAGAAAGCGCTATTCATATTCATTGCTTTTTCAGGTTCTGGGATGTAAAAATAATGCTCGGTCAGTGAAACAGTTACTTTTAATATCTCTTCTAGGTTTCAGTACCTACCTAAGGGTGCCTCGCTTTTGTTTCAGCTATCTTTCCGTCAATTATTAGTAGTCTGTCGTCACTGGGCTGTATTGCTGCACCGAGAACCAGTAAACAGATACTTATTTCTATGGTTGCGTCCCAACGATCCATAAAAACAAGACGGCATATCGAAAAATATCTGCAGTGCAATAATTTGTCGTTAAAAGCGCAGAAATGTTCTTTCATTAACTTAAGACTGAACAAAGGCTATGCACCTACCTACCAACTCGACACATTTTTTTAGCATTGTCTGAGTGTTGCTATTAACACTAGACCTCCAATTCGCACAAAATACCTGTGCAACTTAATTAAAATTTATGTTAGATACCTACCTAACGACTTTTAGTTTTTAGGCGGTAAAAGCAAAGGGATCCTAGAGAAACTGTTCAACTACTTACCAACTGATTCCATTCAATATTATTATTGAAAACACTTAAGGACAATAATAAATAATTTATTGCCCATAAGTGTTTGTAGGTATTATTTTCTAAAACCAGATAGATTAAAACGTTACCAAACTAAATGTACCTACCTACTTAGGTAAGTTTAATTTAAATTCAAAATTATTAAAAGACTTGTGTGACATGAAGAACACGATTAATGTAAGGCAATTATTAAATTGCCTATTTATTGTCCTATAATAGTGGCCTATCAAATTATCAATCGATGGTCTGAAATAAATTATTTTAAGGATATATTATGTAGATTTTTTTTTTCACCTGTTGTATCCTAGCCAAATAAATCTTATTTGGATAGTGGAAAGCTCACGTTACTGTCTCTACTTGATTTTAGCAACGCTTTCAACACCGTGGATTTCCACATCCTGCTTGGCATACTCCGCTCTATTAACATATCTCCAACGGTGATTGACTGGTTTCATAGTTACCTGTTTGGGTGGCGACAGCGTATACGCGTTGAGGAATCGTACTCTTCTTGGTGTAATACGACTGCCGGTGTTCCGCAGGGTGGCGTTTTATCTCCGTTAGGTACTCTTCGCAATTTTTATAAATTCTATCTCAACAGTTAATTTCGTCATACCACCTTTACGCAGATGACTTACAAATTTACTCGCAGGCACCACTAGAATCGGTAGCAGATGTATTTTCTGCTATAAACTCGGACTTAGCACGAATCTGTGAGTAGAGTAAAAAGTATGGGCTCAAGATTAATCCATCTAAAACGCAAATCATTATTATTGGCAGTCCCAGAATGATGTCTAAGTTAAATTGGTCAATACTACCTGAGATTAAATTCGACGGAAACGTATTAGCTTTTACTGATCATGTGAAAAACTTGGGGTTATGCCTGGATAAAACTTTAACCTGTGGGTATCAAATGCAGGAGACTAGTCGAAAACTATTCGCGTCAGCAGGCTCGTTGCGTAGGCTGCGGAATTTTCTCCCTACGGCCACTAAAATTGCACTGGCACAGTCATTACTTCTCCCAGTACTCGATTATGCTGATGTCAGCTATCTTGACCTCACTGAGGAGCAACTTGATAAACTTGAGCGTCTCCAAAACTTTTGTATTAGATTCATATTTGGATTACGTAAATATGATCACGTATCAGAATTTCGTAGCAAACTCAAGTGGCTCCCAATTCGTCTTCGCAGGAATACTCATATTACTATATTACGTTACTGTATAATATCCTATTCAACTCGGACACCCCTTCGTATCTCAAAGAACGTTCTTAGTTCCTTCATGACACACATGCAAAGTTTCTGAGGTCGTCTAAGGATCTGAGGCTGCAGATGTCAACACATTCCACAAATTTTTATGACAAGTCCTTTACTGTGCAAGCAGTACGCTTGTGGAATGGGTTGCCGATAGAAATTAGGCAAGCAAACTCGCTTGGCATATTCAAAAACGCATTAAAATGGCATTACTTGGCTATGTGCCTGAATTTTTATATTCTATTTAGTTCAATGTAACTACGTATTTTGTATGGCTATATGTATATTACATATATTTATTTATGTATTTACTTATTTATGTATTGATGTATTTATGTACTTGTGTACCTATCTATACATCTATCCTTACTTCATTTTATGACTACACCACTGTCTTTGTTTCTCTGATCTTTTCCAGTACATCCCAAGGTTGCCTGGAAAAAATTGCTTTCAGCGATAAGGCCGCCCATTGTACATACCTATGTTGAATTGTATCATGTTTTGTAGCATTTGTATTGTATCTGGTGTACAATAAAGAATTTTCTATCTATCTATTTCGAAGTTATTAGATTACTTTTTAATCATCACAACATGGTATATGATCATTTATTTTATTTATTTATTTATTTTAGGACCACCAGTGGTTATTACAAGAATGCATTCACAATAATAAAAAAATAAAAATCTCCGTCTCTTGCATAACCTTTTAAGGTAGCCACTGCATGTACAAATAAGTGAGCAATATTTATGAAAATAGATAGCAAACAAAAAAGGCAGGCCGCTAACTTTGAAAGATTATATAGGTAGGCGAACACATAGTATAGGTAGTGAGAAGTAACCAAATATTTAATGGTATAATTATTTAGGGTTGAAACTACAGGCGAGAATTTCGGTGATTCCTGGTCCACATAACAATAAAATAAAATAATACATACATTTATTTTAGCAATATATAAATTCTAAAAAATAATAGAAAAAGAATAAAAAAAATAATAATACAATAGCAAAATTAAATCAAAAGTACATTACAATTAAGTGACAATAATGAAATAATAAATCAAATCAAAGAAATAAATGAAAATTGAAATTGATTAGGATATTCGTAAATAGATTATTAAATTTCAATTAAATTAAATCTATTAGCCGACTCCCTTACGGAACGTGGCTAGTGAGTCAAAATGAATATCTACTGACGCGCTGCATCCATTCAATAGCCGGCACATACTTGGTATCACGGGGTTGCTCCCAAACGTTATACGTCTAAACGGAGCACTAAGCGGTATTATAGGTTTACGGGGGGTATCTAGATGGCACATTTAATTTTATTTTGCTCAATAATCTCGGACAATCTATGTGTCCCTTAAATACCTTAAATAAAATCATCAGGTCTAATATGTCTCGGCGTTTAGCTAGGGAATGGATTTTAAAGTGCTGGGGTCTGCTCTCGTATGTTTTTAAAGAATATGACAGACCCGTACTCTGACATAAATGCCATAAAAACCTTTTTCACCACAGCAGCTCAAACATGCTGCTTTTGCTGCGAGACAACAGTGAACAAAACGCGATTTTGATTCGAGCGTGAGGCAAAGTAGCTTTTTAATTTTTCAATCTTCAGTGCCACGAATTGACATTGTTCAGCCACAAACTTGAAGCATTCGAATTTTACTGTGCTCTGTCTCTTTCACATGCATATAAAAAAGCGAGTGAAAAAAACAAACTCCTTCGAAATTCGATTTTGGAATTCGACCTCAAAGAAAACACGCTCGGAAACGCGTTATAGATACCCTAAAATTTAAAGATATACAAATTAACTTCACTATAAAGAAATTTATTGTTTTTTAAATGTTATTGTTTATATGTTTAATATATTATTGGATTTTAATAAAAATAAGTCTAATTAATAGTATAAAATTGGTATTTAACCAATACATTTGAATTTGGAATTTAAACAATGATACATTTGAAAAATAAACATCAGGGACGCGGTATCAAAACGCGATTTAAAAAAATTGCGGGAATAATGTAAACATTTCGCTGATGCTGATAGCGTATAGCGTAACGTGTTAAATTATATTAATATAAATATTTAATCTAAAAAGATGACTGAAACTAGCGATGATGACTGAACTTGAACACCAGAAGAGTTAAAACAACAAGTGATTAATGCAGAATTTTGTTTTCAATTTATTCCTGTTAATTTTTATGTCTCCAAGTAATATATGTTCTCACTGCTGAGGTGAAAAGTTATGTGTGCTACACGAGAGCAAAGTTTTTTGCATCTCGTGCTGTTGAGTCCCTCACTACGCTCAGGATTCTAACTTTGATTCACTCGCTACGCTCGTGAATCAATCATAGAATCCTTCGCTTGCTCGGGACTCAAAATCTGCACTCGAAACAAAAAACAACTTTGCTCTCTTGTTGCACAAATAACTATTTTGCACTCTTTCTAGTCTAAGCGCGTGGACGGCAAAGTGCGGTCTCCATATCTGACTGCAGTACTCCAGTACACTTCTGACTAGGCTATTTTAAAGCAATATTTTAGTGTCGGGCTTCCTGAAGGCTTTGCCATTGCGAATAACGAAACCTAACATTCTAGACGCCTTACCGATAATATCATCCAAATGAGCCAAAAATGTGAGTTTGAGCCGTATCGGGATATCTTTTTTAAAAGTGTTGTATGAGGTACTTTATCGAAGGCCTTACTAAAATCGGTGTAAACAACATCCACCTGCCCCTGACGATCCAGGATACCTGTTACATCATCCACAAAGCAAGCAAGATTTGTACATGTGGATCGCAAATTAACATACCCGTGTTGAGCGTCTGTTAGGAAATATTTAAAATGGTTCTTGACTATTGGACATATAAGAGCTTCGAAGGTTTTGGCCACTGTTGACAATAGAGAGATAGGTCGGTAGTTCTGAACTAGCCCGTCTTCCTGCCCCTTGTGTATTGGAACCACTTTTGCAAGCTTCCATACACAGGGAAATTTGCCAGTTCGTAATGATTTATTATATATAATGTGCAAGGGTATGGTCAGCGCTTCTGCACAGCTTTTTATAAATATCGGTGGTATACCATCTGGCCCCGCTCCTTTATTGGGATTCAGTTGCACGAGTTGCCTATATATTGTTTTAGGATCCAACACCACTGACGATACTATCCGGCTAGATTCTGGGACCTTATCCAAGTACTCAGAGGGCAGACCTGCACCCGAACCCATCTCATAGACCGATGCGAAAAATTCACCAAATATCTTCTATACTTATAATAAAACTGTAGAGAGGTCAATTCTGTACATTGAATATATATTCAAAATTAATATTGGAAGATGAATGGTGATCGATACTGATGCCAAAAATGCAATCAGTAAATTTTTTGTCTGTCTGTCTGTCTGTCTGTCTGTCCGTCTGTCTGTCTGTCTGTATGTGCACGCATGGGTCAAAAACTACTGAAGGGATTTTAACCAAACTTGGTACGATTGTAGTCCATTCTCCTGGGCAGGTTATAGGCTATATAACTTAACGCTAAGACACATAGGAGCTGAGCAGTAGCGATAAATTTGAAGCAAGTCGGATGAAAATGCGCTTTCGAGCTCTTATCCTCGCATTCGTTGATCATTCACCAAAAGTATGTATTACAAAGATGATGGTCTTCAAAAGATCTACAAAAAACTCCTGAATAGTATATATCAATCTTTTATAAATTAGCCACAATAACGGGTTTAATCGTTAGGCATTTCTTCAAAGTGTATTAAATACATCAATATATTGTATTTCACATAGATATATCTTTATCAAACTCCCATATTCAAAAAGTACACTTTAATATGTATATTATATTAAAAAAATATATAGAAATCGGTTTATAAACACACAAGATATAGATGAAATTAAACTTCCAAATCTCGCCGCGCCAGTATGGGTACGGCTATACGGTTGATTTTTGTTTAACGCGCTGTCTATACATATAATAAATCTGAAAGTGATCGATGTCCGTACATGGAAGATATTCAGAAGAAATCTATTTTAAGGGGTCTACATTAAAGAAGAGAAGCCAAAAATATAATTATTAAACTTTATTTTTGTCTGTTTGCCTTTGCGTTTGTGAACGCTAATTTAGGTTTCGGTTTTCATTGATGTATTGTAGTAAGCCCCACTTAACATTTCATGTTTGTTTTATACGAATCGGTTCATACCTAGATAAAAAAGTTGTGTCAAATTAAACATTTGTTCGGTTAAAATTTGTTCTATAAAAGTAACTCTTTAGTTGAATTGGTTAAAAGTTAATGTATTATGATCAGTCAAATGTAAAATTACGAGGATTTAAACATTAGATATTAGATAAAGTAGGATATTTTCTATCATTTGGACATTCCAATTTAAATTGAGCTTAAATCTGTATGATAAATTATATTAAATATGGTTCAGCTTCGGCTGGACGTATTCGCACATGTACCTATATGTAAACAGTTTGAAGAGTGGGGAGTCATTTTATTTTACTGGATGGGGATAAACACTGGGATGGCATTGTCTGAAGCAAGTATAAGTAAAAGTCCTCATCGATTACGCCATGGGTTTGAGATGCTGCATAGTTATGACATAAATATGAAGACAAATTGGCCGAGGACATTTTAAGGTTCCCACAACAATCTAATAAACCATTGCTTGACAGTAGATATAGTTATATCTATCCTATTACTCAATATGAACGACCACGACAACCGATACGAACCATCATTTAATTTTGCTGGTGTAAAAATGATCTCTCGAGACTTACTGAAGAACAGCGTTTAATATAATTATGATCGTGTTTGTCGTAGCGTGGATAGTAATATGAGAAAAATACTATTTGTACCTAGATGCTCCGGGTGGAACGGCAAGACTTTCCTACCAAGGTGAAAGCAAAGGAACGAAGCTGAAGTAAGATTGTGCGAATACAAAATGACGAATCCATGGGCGGTATAACAGTACTTTTTCGTGGCGATTTTCGTTAGGCTCTGTCTGTTATACCACCATAGAATATGAGACAAGAGAGGTGATAAAATTATAGCCTGTCTGAAGAGTTCATAACTATGGGATTATATGATCGCTATGCATTTTGACATTAAATATGCGAGCATGATTATGAGGCAACTGCACAGGAATTCTTTGATCTTTTACTCGCGATTGGTAACTTCGCGGTATGGACTTGCACGAACAAGTGAAAGTCATTTGAGCTATTTTTAGGACATCTACACTATTCAATATAGGTATTATATACAACTTAAAACATTTTGGGTATCAATTCTGTAGCCCAATGAAAAGACAAATTCCGCGCGAACGGAGTCGCGGGCACAGCTAGTATTACATAATTCTGTACCGTCAGTGGAGCTCTTCCAACCGTTTGACAATTGAGATGGATAATTACTCTCGTTGCCCCGTCTGCTTTTAACATAGGACCAAATGTACTTGGAGTTTTGTTTTATTTTCTGCTCTGCTGAAGCAATATATGTGTTATAACAATGCGTCGATAGTTGCTTGCATTGCTTGCTAAGGTCCTGTAAAACTAATTTATCTCTAGGGTTATTGTACTTTTTATACGTCCTAATCATTTTATTTTTCTCACGTGTTAAGTTTACTAGCCTACGATTATACCAAGGCGGATATTTATTTTTGTTGCATTTTGATTTTGGTATATATTGATCTATAGCTACTTGTAATATGTCATAAAAATCGTCAAGAGAGTGTCTAATTCTATATTAGTGTCCAAGACTACAGCCCAGTCAATTGAATTAAGATAGCTATTAATATTATCATAATTAGCCTTTCTGAAATTGTGCCGTAAGATATTTTCACTTGGTTTTAACTTGGAATTTGGTGACAAAGAGATGTGAAAATGTATTGGTGGATGCAGCGGGTCTACAGTAGTCAATTCATCAAGTGATATCTGGGGTGAGCATGTCAGCGATGCGTCCAAAATAACGAGATCTAATATTTTACTTTTATTGTTTAACACCCCATTACATTGCCGAAGATTATTCACACTGATGAAATCTAACATAGATTGTCTTAGTTGAGATCCCGTTGTTAAGGAAGCACCACCGCCACCGCTCCAACAAATTTTTGGTAGATTAAAGTCTTCCACAATACAGGGTAATAAATTACCCCGTTCAAAAATGCCGTTACAATTATCTACAAATGTATCCACAGAAGTGCATTATTAACAGGAGGTGGCAGATAAACTGAACAGAATGCCAACGTAGTTAACCTTTTGTCAATGGTTTTTTCAATAGTTACCCACAAATCTTCGCAATTGGTCTCCCACTTTTTTTGTCGCTGGGGGTGGTGTTCCTTGAGACCGGCTACCAAAACTCCTCCTCCATCTTTCTTGCTGCAGAAAGTTGTAAAAGTCCTATCTCTCCTATACTACGTATCTGGCATCAAAAAGTTCTGAATCTAGAATTATGGCATTTAACCATGTTTCTGTCAGTATGATGACGTCATAGTTGCAGCAACAGAGATTTCGGTAAAAGCTATGAGTTTTAGTTCTAAGGCCCCTTACATTTTGGTAATAAATAGTTATTATTGTGAATTTTGTAATAATAAGTACCAATAACATGTTTATGAGTTTAGAAAAGTAACCCTTAACGCAATTTCGATAAGGTATCAGCATTCCTTATAAATACCTGTTCGTCACCTACTTCTTTACGTACGTAGATGCGACCGTTGCGTACCCAGACGAATTTATAAGCCAGTTCCTTAGCCTTCTGTCTCGTTGCCGCGTGCAGTGCCTTATGTATGGGTGACAGGTGCTCCATAACGAAAATTGGATCCTTCCTGCTTGCTGTCCCAATGTGGCTGTTATTTAATTTTCCATTCGGTCTAGATCTATGGAACTGGTTTACCGATGCTAGAAACTTATCTCTCAAGATCTGAGAGTATGCAATAATTCCTCGAGGTCTTGTTGAAGCACGATTCACTTTAGCTATTCGGGTACAATTTATAATTGAATCTTGACCCACGGAACAACCAATGACGTCGCCAAGCTTCTTAACTACCCCGAGAACATTCTCAGATTTACTCTCAGTCACTCCTTGTATCTCTACATTACATGCTCTAGAGTGCTGTTTGAGCATGTTAATTTGATTCTTTAGCTCATTCAGGGAAGCGTGTAGGGTTTTGGTTTGATCCTCTATGAATAGTACTCGCTCTGAGTGCTTGGCCATAGTAACGCGGGCAGCCCGCGCGCGGGCCGCGCGCGGCGCCGCGCTCGTCTTCATGTGTCCGTAGTGGCGCGTTTGCGGGTGCGGTGTACAGTGTTTGTCAAATTTAGTATTCTGTGACGGATCGCGGCTAGATTAATATGAGTTTTCAGTTAGATGACGTTAACACTCACCATAGTAACATTCTGTCAATAGTTCGCCAAATTCGCAACTAACTGTTAACAAGGCTATAGCCGTGCGGATAATACAACCGCCTCACGGTCTGAGGGCGTGGGTTCAAATCATATTTATAACTGTTATGAGAATTTTGGTTTCTATGAAATTTGGAAAATGTTTATGAATATTTGGTTAATATTTAAAAAAGAAAAATATTTTTAATAAAAATTGGAAAATTCTTGTAACTTCAGGAACGAATAGAAGGGGCATTCGAAATAACATAATAACATTCAAATAAAACTAATAAGAATTTATATAGATACTTTGCATTTTTTAAGTTCATCGTCATTATATAATAGGTACTAGCTTTTGCTCGCGGCTTCGCGCGCGTTGAAGTCGGGATAACATAAATTTAATTTCAGTCTCAAGTTGTGTGAGACTCCTGATTAGTCTAAAGAGTTCAGAAACTCTATAGAGTACAAAGTAATCCGGTCAGTATCCATGACATTATCTTTCATTATATATACCGAATATATACCTATTATCTATAAACACTTTCGCATTTATAATATTAGTAGAGAAAATCGTTTCAGCCGTTTAAGCGTAGTCTATAATTATTAGTTTATATGCGCGAATAATGTTATCACCGTGCACGATATAACAATATGTATGATGTGAAAGTACTGACAGATATACTATATTATTATAGATAGCACATGCGCAGCACTCAACTTACAACGCATGCGTTCTTACTTCTAAGAGGTAAATTTGTGCCGTAGGTACCAACTTCTACCCTCCCTAAATTCCCTCCTAGTTTGATTTTTGCAACTTATACTTTGAACATTGTAAATGAAATTTTGCAGTATATGTGTGCCATTGTGATGTATAAGAGATCACAATGCCACATGGGGTCTCTTGCGATAACTGTCACCCACATCGGCGAAGCCGTGGGCCGACGCTAGTCTGTAAAATCAAAGTATCGATACAATTATAACGTCACTACGAATATCAATACAATCTTTATACTATGAACGAGATGTCAAAGTTTCAAATGAAGTACTATTTCATTTTGATGGGTAATGTATGGCCATGGTCATAAATGGAAGATTCTTTTAGAGATGATCTTGCGATTGTATGCCTCCATCTATTAAGTTATATAAAACGTCACATCTAATTAATTATTTTGTCGCACCATAGTAAATTACATTTGTCTCGTTTTCACTCGCGATAATTGAAAGTATTGAAACATACATCTTCTGTGAGGACTCATTGTAATGTTGTGTGATATCGCAATATGGAGTTATCCACGAGTGCGTTAGTGTGTCATTTCTGAAAATTTACTGATATGTAAATAACCTGTCTTTAGGGTTCCGTAGCCATAGTGGTTTTAAACTGAACCCCTGATAGATTCGCCATGTCTGTCTGTCTATCCGTTCCTATGTCACAGCCACTTTATGCCGAAACTATTAAGACTACAAATTTCAAAATTAGTACCTAAGTAGATGTATTCTGTGAACCGGTTTACGATTGACATACAAAAAAAAATCTATCCTGTACTAGCGGGGGGCCTATGGAGATTTTTAAATTTAAATTTTGCTTCCCAAAACCCTTGGTGCTCAATATCAATAAACAATATCGATTTATACAAACACTAAGGAAAGCAAAGTTATTTTTGCTGGCCAAAAATTGATAGTGATATTTGGCTAGGGGGCTATGTGATGCTTATGTTAAGTGAATCCCTCTACTACGTTAACCTTGATGAGCGAGTTCGACTCGCACTTGATTTAATAATTACTCATAATATCATTGCTCATAAAAGTTTGAGATCCGCACGCTCCGCATTGTTTCCCGCTTGCCGCCCGCGCATTCATTACGGACACTTGTATGAAAGTTCTATGGTTTGAGTTGCCCGCGTGCTCCCCGCGCTGCACCGCTCGCCGCGCCCGCTCTCCACTACGGACACTCCTATAGTTCGCATTATTGTTTTTAACAATATCGTCATATTTCGCATTTATAAAATTCATAGAGTGTTTAACTTCTTGTCACTCTGAATTGTTTTTAAGTTATCCGCCAGTGTCAGATTTAAATATATCCAATCTCTTTGAGATTCATGGAAGAATAACTAAAGCATGGAATGAACGATATTTTTATGAACAAATTGAATATAGCTACACTCTTCACTCATATGACAAATTAGAGTTGCCAGAAGAAGATGGCACTATGTTTGTCAGTTAGGGCTAAAGACAATTTGAACACAAATTTCGTAACTTTTTAATTTTTTAGTGATTGAGCAAATCCGCTATCGATATCGATCAAAGTTTCAATAATATAGGTTCAAAATCAAACAGACTTGTAAAAGTAAGTATGTACATGTTATACATTCCGTAAGTTTGTGTCCACAGCAGTCAGAACGCTAGTTACATACATACATACATAACGTCACGCCTTTTATCCCCGAAGGGGTAAGCAGAGGTGTATTTCTACACCCACTTTTCGCCAGATATACTTTAGTCCCACGTAATAAGGGGCGAGCCTATTGCCGTACCGGGCACATTTCCAGACTCCGTGCTGCTACTGAGATTTTCGTGACAGAAAAACCCAATAACACTGCCCGACCCAGGAATCGAACCCGGGACCTCCCGATCCCACGCGCACATTTATGCCGCGAGACCAACGAGGCAGTCGTATAGGGTTTGATGTCGAGTTTTCCGTCTATACGCAAAGATGGTATTTGCATCGTATTATCCCTTAGTCGCCTCTTACGACACCCACGGGAAGATAGGGGGTGGTAACACTTGTATTCTATGCCGTCAACCACACGGCGAGTTACAGAACGCTAGTTAATGGATAGTATTTATATAATTATTACACAAACTTGCATTTTTAAACGGAATCTATATTTTTTTGTTTCAAATGGGTACTCAGTAGCACATAATAATGAAGCGTCACAGCATTTTTTTTAAACTTCAAGCTAATCTCACGTGTTTTGTCACCAGCCGCGCGTGAAAGGTATTTTTTAATAACACTGTTATTTTTCACGTGATCTAAAATTATCAAATCCTTCTTCACGATATTTTCGTTTTGCAAACTATCGAGTATATATGGGCGCAAATTAATATATAATGATTATATTGTTACGAAAATGGTAATAATATTTAAGATTGATATTTAAATAACTATTTGTGAACACAGAACTGAGAACTTCACTACTTTAGAATATTAGACACTGTATTGACTGCTTCACTGTTTTATAAATATTGGGTATTTAATTTATCGCTTAATAATTAAGATAACTCCAGAAACTTTCAACAAAGTAAAATCAATTAGTATTAAATAACATTATTCTGATACTTTTATGTTAACGGTAATAAATAACCTGCGCTTATATTTACATCCTGTTGATAGCGCCATCTGTTGCGAATGTTGTAAAGCAGCGTTTGAGTATTACAATAGATTTGTTATTCGTATAAAATAAATCATATGGTGTTGTGCAATATTCATAACAATATTAATGTTGATTTTTGATAATTAATTGTACAGTAATTTCAATTATATGTTGAAAAGGAAGTGGCAGTTGTTAACATTAAGTGTAATGACGGTTAGATTATAAAAAGGATTGTAGGTCACATTTTAATTCAATTCTGTGCTAGAAATCGTCTGAAAATAAACCAAGTAATATTACGTGAGTCTTTTTATTATAATGGAGTCTGGACTGGACACGATAACCCTGGCGTATCGCCGACATATACGTGAATTCATAGCAATGTTCTTTTTCATCAGACGTTTAGAACGTTGTCTTAAATAGGTAATTAATTTTTAACAAACGTCTTTTAACAAGCTGCTCAAGGTGAAAAAGTTCTTTTTGTAGGTTTTCTATTGTACGTAAGTATTTAGCGCACACGATTTTCATCGCTTCTGTACCTACTGGCGGAGAAATTGTAACTAACGTAGGCGCTTTAGTGCTGGTTGTCGGAGAAACAGAAGATGTCTCATTTATGGAAGGCGCACGCGTACACTAAAGAAAAAAAAAGCCACGTTTTAATGCAAAGCAGTATATTAAAATAAATAAGCATACCCTTTGTGTTTGCCACCCTAGCAATCTCTGATGATACCTGAAGCTTGATTTATAGGCCAAAGCCGATTGATAAAAAGTACCTTACACCTTTTTCTGTACTCCCATTACTCCCAGCAACGTGCATTGAACGTTTTATGATCGATTGAGTAGTTAAAATGTGAAAGCTTAACAAATAAATAAATTCACTTACATTTATAATAGGTATTAGTAAGGATATAGTAAAACTATGAAATGAGTGGATGTCGTCTAACAGCCTGGCCACGAACGGCCGCGACACGCTGAGCGACAAGCGATTTCAATGTTCATGCCGCTCTCTATTCTGCCGCCGGCGCTGTCACCTCAGTGCAGAACTAAACTGCACAAATAAACATCGAAATCGCTTGTCGCTTAGCGTGTCGTGGCTTTTCGTGGCAACAGTGTAACTGCAGGTAGCTGGCTGAATATTGTTTATAACATACATACATAGGCTCACGCCTGTTTCCCCGAAGGGGTAGTCAGAGGCAACCATGAGCGCAATCTTCGTTCCTCTACTAATCTTCAACTTATGGTACCTTCACACAGATCTGATTTTCTTCACTCTTCTGTCACCATTCAATCTATTCTTCTATGGAATGCTCTACCTCCTGAGATCAGAATGGCCAAAACCTAATTCAAATTCAAGTCCAAAGTAAAGGAGCTCTTGTTAGCTGAGTACGCGAATGTATCCTAATCCACTATCTTAACCAGGTATATGTTTATGTATATATGTGTATTCATATGTATCATATGTTTATATAAATGTGTATATTATTTGTTATTATTATATTTGAATTAAATGTGTATGTATTACGTTTATGTATTTTTATTATAATATATATATTTATGTAAGTATGTATAATTACTAGGACCAATAAATTTAATTCAAAATGAGTAACTTTTCGCAACCTACATCATATAATACACCTCCTACTTCTTCTCTCTCTGCACCACTCTAAGGTAGACTGGTAGATAATGCCTATGGCATTAAGTCCGCCTATATACTTTGTGTATATGAAGAAATAAATAAATAAATAAATAAACGCCCACTTTTTGCCAGACTTTTGATCCCACGTAATAGGTGGCGAGCCTAATGTTTTGTTTGCCAGAGCCTCATCCGTTGATAAGCAGGTACACCACTTGCAGGTGAGGTTGGCTTGGGACCCTACGTTCTTGGTGGGAACCCTATACACTGATAATAAAATTGTAGAAAATATTAAAATTAAATTATTCCTTTGGTCGAGACATCGAATGGAGCCCAAGATCCGACTCCTGTTTGGCGCTGCTACGCTAATAAAAGTAAAAGCAAGTAATTATTTAAACACTCACACTGATACGTTTAGAATGGAGGAGTAATGTTGGCACAGAATTTTCTTTTAGTCTGCGCCATCTGTCATTACTATAAAAACATTCACGACTGATAAGTTACTGGAATCATGCATAGAAATGTGTAAAGACTTTAATGAACTTGATTATGTGGTCCTTTTATGTGGTAGCTTTGATAAAAATCCTTTACATTTGCAATCAACCTTATATTACTTCGTTAATAAACTTTCACACACGAATGTTTTGCTATGTAATACGAAAAGAAACAGATATTTAAACGAGCTTAAGTTAAATGAATTGTACTACCATATATTATGCTCTCAATTTGCACACTGTGGACTGATTAGTTCTGACATTAGAGTCTCACTTCGTACTTATAATATTGTAACAACTGGTTATATATGAAGATACATACTTCATGTGCAATACAAATTCAGATACAAACAGTACATAAATAATACAGAAAATAAAGGTAATCAATTAAATTTTAACTCAATCAGTACTCAAACTGAATCGCAACCTGTAACAATTTTATCAAGTAAAGGTACACAGACTGAAGCTGAGCTTCAGTTTTTTCGATCAGAACAAAACATTCAGAATTCTACACAATAATGTACAAGGCATGCGTTCCAAATTGAGTGAACTTGAAATATTACTGTCTTTAAAAAATATTGATATTCTTTGCGTCAGTGAAACATTTTTTATTGAGAATAGTGCTGAAATACTGCAGTTACCCGGTTATAAAACGGCAGCACACTTCTCTAGGAAAAATAAACGTCGAGGTGGGGTATGTATATATGTAAAAAATTGTATAAGTTGTAAAAAATTGACTGGATTATGGAGTACTCAACCGAATTGCATTTTGAGTGCTGTGGAATTGTTATCCCTGAAACTAACTGGTTTGTCTTGTATATACAGAACACCAAATAGTAATTTTGACTTATTTATAGAAAAACTTGAAATGCTATTGTATAAGCTTACTATTAGATCGAGACACAAAAATAAAAGGATTTTTATATTGGGCGATTTTAACATAGACACACTTACCATTAATACAAAAAGTAATGAATTTATTAACACACTTAAAAAATTCAATTTACGCTTATCGTTTCATAAACCTACAAGAGTAACTTCACATTCAGCCACATGCATTGACAATATAATAACCAACCATACCAGGTGCAAAACGGAGATATGGGATCTAGGCATCTCTGATCATACTGCGCAAGTAATCATGATACCGTGCAAAATAGCTTTTAAAGAAAAAATGTGGTATGTTTTTAAACGTAGTCTTAAAGACAAGGAAATATTTTCAAAATATATGGCTCAAATAAACTTCCAGGACGTTTATATCGAAACTGATGTTAACTTAGCTAATTGTAAATTTTTAGAATTATTCTTACTAATATTTAATTCATGTTTCCCTATAAATAAAGTAAAAATAAAGTATACTAAAAGTAAAAATTGGAAAACAAAAGGTATAATTAAATCAAGCAAAAACAAAAGAAAAATGTACCTTAATTTAAAAAATAATTCATGTACTAATCTGGAGTACAAAAAATACTGCAAAATCCTAAAGCGTGTAACTAAAGAATCAAAAAGACTTTGTAATATAAATTTTATAAAACACAGCCAGAATATTACGAAAGCTTCATGGACTTTAATTAAACAACAAACTAATCCCACTAACGACATAGTAACCTCTGTAGATTATATAATTCATGGCAAAAACACGATCAAGAACCCAGTTGACATAGCTACAGTTTTTAATAATACATATATATCCCAAAACAATACGACAAGCCATATAACCTATAAACCAAGTGTAAGTGAAAATGTTAACAGCATTTTTCTTTGTCCGGTTGACAGAAATGAAGTCATAAACATAGTAAAAAGATTCAAAACTAAAATAGCTTTGGTATTGATAATATTCCAATGAGCGTTGTAAAGATAAGTATTGAATATATTGCAGAAGCCCTTGTTCATATCATAAACCTTATGTTTGAAACAGGAACTTTCCCTGAAAAACTTAAAGCTGCAGTAATAAAACCTATATTCAAAAAAGGCACCAAACATGACATCAATAACTACCGGCCTATAGCTCTTCTACCTAGTTTTTCTAAAATATTTGAGAAGGCCCTATATAACCGAATATCTAAATTTCTTTTTACTAACAAAATATTAAATGAAAATCAATTCGGCTTTCAGAGAGGGAAGTCAACCTCACTAGCAATATTTAATTTTTTGCGAGGTATATGGGAAGGCATCAATAATAATAAACAATGCACTGCTATTTTCCTAGACATGTCAAAAGCATTGAAATTTGACATTTTATTGAAGCAATTGGAAAGGATAGGTGTTAGAGGTATACCTTTAAATTTAATAGAATCATACTTGTGTCATAGAACTCAGGCTACTAAATTAGAAATATACATACATATAATAAAGATACCAAAACAATAGAAACAGTATATTCTAGCTTTGAAAATGTTGTACTGGGTGTGCCTCAAGGTAGTATATTGGGACCTCTTTTATTTTTGGTTTATGTAAATGAATTGCCTAACATCGTCAATCACACGTGTATAATGTACGCTGATGATGCAACCATATTTATCCAAAATGATAAATGCTTAAGCAATATAGAGTTGGAAGTATCAAGTACACTTAAAATTGTTACAAACTGGCTTCTATCTATTAATCTAAAAGTAAATATTGCCAAAACTAAAGTTATGCAGTTTAGAAATTATCAAACCAAACAACCACCTCTAAATATATGTGAACACGATACTAAAGTTGAAGAAGTTAGTCAAATTAAATTTCTTGGTGTTTTTATAGATCAACATTTAAACTGGAAGAGCCACATAGAACACTTAAATAAAAAAATATCAAGCTTCTGTTATGCCCTATCAATACTAACAGAATGTGCTTCAACGGGCATAGCAAAATCAGCGTATTACGGCTACGTATGTATATCCATTATTAACATATGGTGTCATAAATTGGGGTAACTCTACAAATAGTGAATCAACATTTATTCTCCAAAAGAAATGTTTGAGAGTTATGTATAATATGCAAACCACCGATTCCCTAAGATTTGTTTTTAAAGAAAAAGGTTTCTTGACTCTTACTGGTTACACACCAGTAAGAGTCAAGAAACCTTTTTCTTATATATTGGAGCTTAGTATTTTTGTTAAACGTAATTCTGAATATTTTGATATTAAATATAATCTAAAACCTAATGTGAGATCGCAATATAAATATAATTTAAGTATGCCAATCATCCACAAAACAATTTACTACAAAAGCACATATGTCACTGCTATAAGAGTATTTAACCATTTACCTCTGGAAATTAAAAAAACTAAATGGCAATTTGTTCAAAATAAAATTGAAAAAGTGGTTATTGGAAAAGGTATTTTATAACATGCATGAATTCTTTAGTTGTAAGTATATTTAAGTAATAACTTATATTATATAATTGCAATGCCCGTAACGGGTAAACTGTTGATACGTATCCTCTCGTCTGTGGAATCGCCGAATTTCCGCGATTTTGACCCCCCCTATCTGTGTAAGAGCCGAAATTCGGCTCTGTCACCCGTGAAAAAAAAAGGTTTGGTTCAAAGCTAATTTAGCCATAATAAACAGGTGTGACTCTTTGTCAAAGACAAGGTATAGATTAAATGATAAATAGATTTCCTTAACTCATTTGATGTTTGTCAATGTTCAAAATAAAAAAGTTAGTTTTCGTCACTTTTCGTTGCTACATTCAACGCACCTTCAACGCAAATTCATTACGCGTTTGCCGCTCAAAGTGTCTGTGGAAAAAGGGAAGTGGTTTAAAATAATATGAACCGGTAAGTAATATTACATTATAAATACTAACTTAGGTCTAATCTTTACGCATAATGCGAAAAACAACAATTGAAGCAAAGGCCAAGGCCTTTTACGAATTTGACGGTTGACTTTGGTTTTGCCGTATTTGATAGAAAACCTATTATCAACCAAACGAATATATGTAATTAGATCAATATTTATTGAACTTCAATATATTTATAACAAATTACATGTATTCTAATCGCAAATGTGAAAATTTCGACCTCAATGATGTGTAAACATCCAATCGCCGAATATGGCCCGTTACACAGACGGGGTATTTGGCGCCTGGCTAACTAAGTATGGATGGTGCTATGGGTGGCTTTTGCATTTCATATTAAAATGTTTAAAAGATTTTGATAGTTACATTTTTGTAGAACACGTAAAAGGTGTTTTTTGGATCCGCTCTCTAGTTTTCCTTAGAATTACGTCCAAAGTAAGTCGGGTCGAGTAATATTTTTTTGAGATTTGTTTTATTTTATTGTATAGTACCTACACGTAAAAATAACACTGAAATACTCTTAATAATATTTTTTTTATTTACTTAATTTTAAATATACTTATTTTAAAAGTAAAGTAAAATTGATTGAAAAAGAAACAATTCATAAATTCAACAATTTTATGTGATGATGACGTCACGTCAAGTCCATATCCATACTAATGTAGCTCATGGAGCAAATTTTTTACAAAGTTTATGAACTTGCGTTTTGATATTTTTCTTCCAAATAACTGGCTTTTTTCATTGTAATAAATGCCTAGATCCATGTAAAATTTGAATAATTAATTACAATAACATTTGTAAGCGTATATTCTGCAAAATCTTAGTTTTTATGAGACATTGTTTTTTGTACCAATTGTGAGTGCCATGTTTGATACCCACATACTCAAGGTCTGTTGAATATTTCAACATGCCATTGTTTATATTACCTTGGTGATAAGCTCAAGTTATTAATAACAAAGCACAAGTAGTCCCTGTGATCAAGAATGTAATATTAACTAATGAATGTGAGGCCCATTTGAAGAGGGACTTTTTTTTTGTCAAAGTTTTAAACATGTGCAGTATAAAAAAAATGTATTGGAATGTATGTTATTTGGTTTTTATTTCATGTTAGACGTAAGATTGTACAAGAATTATATGATATTACAACCAGAAAGTGTTTATTTTTTTAGTAATTATAATATATAAGATAAATTTTACTTATACCATTTTATTTCTCTTTTAACAAAATACAATTCACTTTATAGTGAAGTGTAGTGTAACAAATTACATAGAGAAACTAATTCTCTTTCTAAAACTAATTATAGTTCTACAGAATTCCAATTAGATTTAGATTCCAATCAGTTTTTCTAAACCCAGGTAACTTAGATTTGCCCAAAAACCCCCATCTGTGTAATGACCGAATTTCGGCTCCACAGATGTGTTTGCCGCCATTTTGGCTTCCACAGACGAGAGGGTATACATATTAACCATCCATGTACATCACTACACAGTTATGCAATAAATGTCTTTGTCTTTGTCATTCCGCAGTAAAATGCTTGGAACAAATTCTATGGTGCTTTCTAGGCACCTAATTTTCTCCACGACATACTGCAGCAATCCACTTATTTTATAAATCTTTATCACGTGCACAAAGAATCTAAAAAATAACGAGATAAAAATATACGGTGGATAGACATATCGATAAGATTTCTTACAACACTTGAAAAGTCGATATAAATATTATACGGCTAAATTCAAAATCATGATAGAACTGTCATAAAAGATGAATCACTAAAGTTATATAATTTGATGGCATTAAATTGTCTAAATTGTATCTTACACGTCAGTTGACTGTGTTCAATTTTTCAGTACTAGGGCTACCTCTATGTATTATATATCCAATCTCTTTGAGATTTAACGAAGTCCGCATTTGTTTCATGTGTTCGGCCAATTCCTCTCGGAGAATTTCTCGGATAACATCACGTACCTACATCCTCTTTAGTCAATGGCTTTTGTTGACACTTATCTGGAAATAAAGATGGCGCTGGGCGCTTCTTGGAGCGTTGGGTGATGTTTACGTCGGAAGTTGTGGGAGTAACTCGAACTGGCGTTGTGTCACTTCTGCCTCTTGGTGCCTGACATAATTGACACTTCCAGTCTCCAGATATCGTGCTGTCGGGATGAATACCGAGACATTTGAAGTGGAACTTCTTTGAACATGCAGAACAGCATAAATGCCCTTCTCTTGCCAACTCCCTATTGCAACATTCCGGCAACATCGTAGCTTCTTGAAACAGTACGCGTTGTGCTTGTGCCTGATTGCTCTTAATATTATGACAGGCGCCAAGTATTGAGAACCTTATGACCGGTTGCTATTAATATTATGGCAGGCGCTTGATGATTCGCAATGATTGCAATCAGATTGAAAAATGTAATTTTAAGTATTTTTGTAATACAATTGAGTAAAAATGTATTATATTTTCTTTATAATTATGGCTATTGTTCTTAAACATGCAAAAAGAACATCTTACGAAATACGCATCAGCAGGTTCGAACGCCGCTGTCCCTTAAAATATAACAAAAAACTTTAATAGTATAGGCACTGCACCGTGGACGCTTATAAGCACAGTTATAAGCTTCCTTTTTAATTTAAATATTATAGGTATCATTCAAATTGACGTACTGTAGTGTAATATATTTTAGAAAAGTAAATCAATGTTTTAAAAAGATTTTCTGTGATTTTCTGTAATATTACTAGTAATCACAATCACATTAGATCTGCGCACAGATCTGTGAATAACATATTCTTTACTCAAAGGTTCTGCGCCTAGTTATAGTATATCATCTATGCTGCGTGTTTAGATCAAAGAAATATAATGGTTTAGATATACATCATAGACTAATATATATTATAACTGGAGATAGACTGGCAACTGTCAATTTGATCAGATCTTAGCGTTGAGCGCCACCTGAATGCCACTCAAGGAACTAAACGAAATTTTTTTTTTTAGCTATCGCTATAACATACGTAATTGTAAGTGTAAGTCAAATGTTCGTGATATTTCCCATGTAACGTTTTCCCAAAAGAAACACGTTATTACATGGGAAATATCACGAACATTTGACTTTTAATACAATTTCAAAGTTCACGAAATATCATTTCGACTGATTTACATTAAGAAATTAAACACTTTACTAGAGAAAATAAAGATGTTAATTCCTAATCTGAATCGCCCAAATCAGTTACAATGGGTTCAGATTAGAGGTCCTGCTGTATAGGTATATTTAGTTAGGAATAAATAATGCAAAAATATAATATCAAATGTATTTATTTAGCTATACATTAATTTTTACACCAGTTTGTGTTTCTCTTTTTCTGCTCTTTCCTTTAATATATTGATTTCGAGCCTGTTGTATAATAGGATCCATTTGATCATGGTCTGCTGTACCATAATTATAAAAGCTCTTGCCAGTAAAATGAGCAGAACACTACACTGAGATATATGGTCTAAACTCCTTTAGGAGGACCTATCTTAAGTATGTCACAAACACTTACACAAACAACACAGTAATGCTGAAATAGAACATTTACGTAGGAACTGAAGCTCAACTCTACGTAAATACCAATAAAATACCAAGAATCACAAGAAAAAAGCATGTAAACACACAGCCGGCAAATTTTCTTGTGACAATGACATTACTGACATTTAGTTTCATTTATTGTTTGTTTTTAATTTATGTAACGGTTTCCATTGTTTGCCAACAAAAAATATTTGTGGTCATGCAAAATTGTTTCAAACTAGTAAAATAATTATAATAATAATAGTAATAAAAGTAAGTTTTTTTTATAAATAAATTCTTATTAAACTTTGGATTTATCGAAGTAAATATCAATTTTGACAATTTGTGTCGAGTACCATGGCAACACTGACAAAAAATTTCCCTCGATTGGCAATTAGATGGCATTATTCACAAAAAAAAAAAGTTGTTCGTCAGTTACCAGGGCATGATATACATGTACAGTCCGTTCACAGCAAAGAGATTGGATTGGATAAGTTCACAGTTATTTTACCTCTGACAGATGTCGGTGTTTATTTTCTTTATGTTGGAATTGTACTCTGTGATGACAGGAATGTAAAATAGGGTTACCCATACATAACATTTTACCCAATATTAGTGGAAATGATTCAAAAATTCTTGAAGCTCATGGCCGCAATGTGGTTAGATTACCGCCATACCACTGCGAGCTAAACGCAATTGAACTTATGTGGAGTCTCATTAAAAGGCGAGTCACAAGCAAAAATTTAGGACAAGAGGCAACCAACATTGTGAATTTAGCTGAAGAAGCTTTTCAATCTATCAAGAAAAGAAAAGAAGACTGACAAAAACAATGCAAACATGAGCGCCACATTGAAGACAAGCTTCGTGAAACAGATTGGTCTACGGATGCTGAAATGGACAGGTTCATAATAGAATTAAATTCTGAGTCTGACACAGAATCTGACAGCAGCAGTGTGCTGTGGTTCGTCTAGAACATGCTAGCTGGACAAAATTATTTATTGAGGTTTTTTAGTTCGTACGGCTTTATTATGATATTCTAATGGGGTATTAGCGCATATAACACCAAAAAACAGGAGGTAGGGTCACGTGTGCCAACAAAAAAAAATATAATAGCGATTAATCTTTTATTGTCAGACAGGTAAAAAATAACAATGAAAAAAAATATCAATAGTCATAAAATATTGTGCTACTAAGGACTTGGCTTCTAATTACATAATAGGGCATTATTACTACCTACTCAATAACAATACTTTTTACTTAAAAAATATGCAGTTAAAAAACAATATGTTGACAACTAATAATAAAGTTAGATAAGGTACACAGCTTAAAAAAACATTAGTAAAATATTATTTACAACTTCTATTTATTCTGCATCACTAAATTCTTCTTCTGAAGAATCATCTACCATATAATCTGACATATTTTGATGAGAACTACAATGACTTACACTAGACCTTACATTTACAGGAGGGGGTATAATTAATTCTAAAACCTCAGAAGGAAGTTTACTCGTCGGTTTTTTCGGCACTTCCCTAAGGCCATTTATTACAGGATCAGATGTAATTAGCAACATATTAAGTAAATCCCTATTCGTGGCAATACGTGAATATTTTCAAGTATTGTGCTCCCGGAACCTCCTATAATCCTTATTACGCGCTTCCTGAGCTTCTTCAGAAAGCTGCCCAATAGGTAAAAGAGCCGATCTCACAATTTCTACACTGTGCACAAGAATGTTGTGCACAGTAACAGGCATTTTATACCACGAATAGAGACTAAGATACAATTTTTTTGTGTCCTGTGTAAAAGAATTAAATTTAACAACATCAATATCGTAACCCGAAGCTAAAGTTCTAAGGATAGTGCCAAAGTTCTTAATTAGTGTCACATCTACACCTGTAATATCTAAAGCCTGTTCAGGATTCTCAAAAAACCGACGAGCAGTATTCCCATCATTCGTATTACCAAATCCTGGTTTTGGTTTATCTACAATTAAACCCATTTCAACCTTAAACCTTTCTTGGATACGAGCCGAACGTTGCTTCACATTTTCTTTGTCACTTTGACCTCGAAGTTGCCATTTCTTAACTTCAAGACGATAGCTTATGTGAAGCAAACATTCAAAAGACCGGATCCAAGCGTGAAGGGGAGATATACCAAAACCAAGAGTTTCCTTATTTACAACAAATTCCCTAGACTCATCATTCATAAATTTAGGAGTAGCTCCACAAATGTAACATTTAAGTGCTGACGAAGTTTCAGTCATAGCGTTGCACACTTTACCATCAATCATCGTGAACAGTAATTCGTGTTTGACCGATATCTCTTTACCATCTATATTACCTATTGTTGGCACCAATTGGTTTATTTCCTCCAAAATCTTATTGGTTTCTATTACAGTAAAATCTGTTGTTTCTTTGGAGAAAATAAACTTAATCGGTCGACAATACATGGTAGAAGATGGTCGAGGATTCTGCCAAGCAACTCTACCACTATTGTCACGTAACTGAAGTGGCACGAATGAGAACATAAACAAAAACTCATCTGTGTCTTCACTGTTTGAGAATTTTTGTTTGTAAGTGCTATGACCGGAACTTCCATCACACCCCCACTTGCTAACAAGGGAGAGTGATGAGCCAGAATCTACAGATTTTAAAACTTCACGCTGTGCACAAATTAGACGTTCAGCTGTTTTATTTAAAACCGCCTGAAGTTTAATTTCTGCACGCGTTTCGCTTATAAAAATCTGTTCCTCGGGAGGGTAGCATTCAATTTTTGCCTGCCTAACACTATAAAATGATGGGAATACCTGGTGTCCCGCCTTGATGCTCCATTTCCTCGTTTGTTTATAAGAGTGGCTCGTGGATTTGGCATCCACATAATATGCCAAAGCCTCCTCTTTGGACAAACATCTTGGTTGTTCGCGTACCTTTTCACCCACATATCTTTACATTTCTTGGCACTTTTCCGGACTATGGCTTGCTTCTTTAATCACAGTAGCCAAATTCCGATGTCCGGATAATCGTGCTGATATTTCAGCAGCGGCTACTAGCTGGTTTACATCTCGCGTGTCTAGTAGGTCCTCCACGCGTCTCCTTTTCGTTTTTTCACTTGCTTCAGGAAAATCTATTGATGGACGTCCACGAATCGAACTCTTACTTGATGATGATGGTGTTGAGAGGTGGACAGATGCTTTGAATGTAAAATCCCCAGACAACCACTCAGAATTCTTAGTCAGGAAGCGATTACGGCATTTCCCACATTCTTCCCATTTTTCTGTGTATTTGGATGACAATCTTCCAATTGTCATTTTAATTTCCCGCTCAGATGCTTCCGTGATATTAACAAGATCATGTTTCATCAATATAAACTCATACAGTCTACTGTTGCGGTTCTCTTTAGCATGTTTCTGTCATTCATCAAAAAACTCCATTTTCGAGACTGAGAATTCGTATTCTAGAAAACAGACAAAATTACAAAGTTGTACTCAAGTGTGCAGGCTAAGATGACTACAATTTAAAAGCTAACAGATATGGCTATGCTATATATAAAATCTAGCCCGGGTACAAGAGGGTACAAGTAGTTTCTAGTCCAATGAATTCAGAAAATCATCAAAATTTGACAAACTTCTTTAAACTCGAGCTATTTAAAAAAAATGGGGAAATGTAAACCTATTTTCTTATTAGAAATAAAAAGAACATACCTTTAACTTGAAGATCCATCACTAACACTTTTGAAAAAACTTAAACTCACTGACATAGGATGTTACTTCCGTACACGCAAAAATGCAATTAATAAGTGGTTTTCTTACCCTTTCCTTATATACTAACCTCATTACCTTATCAGTAGTTGACACGTGTCCAAAACAATTCTCAGAATTGGGGCACCTGGGTATCTGGTAAAAGGCTGAGGTAATAAATTTCAGGTAATTAGACAATGACTTTTGTCCAGCTAGCATGTTCTAGACGAAACACAGTGAGCAGTTACAAATCATCATAACATTGGCAGTCCACATGGATCATTCTTATAGACTCACGCCTGTTTCCATGCAGGGGTAGGCAGAGGTGTAAAATTACACCCGCATCATTCTTATTCAAAATAAATATGAAAATTAAATTTGCAGTTTTTGTATTTGATAATTAGAACCTCACGTTGGCGTAATTATGATGCGTTTACCTTTGTATATTAAATAGACAACATTTTTATTATAACTACTTATCTTCATAGGAAATTCGTTATTTCGTAAGAAAATAAATGTACATGCATATAACCATGCCAATGTCAAGAGGTTTTGTTACAAACATTACTTCCAAATATTTAATACGATCGCTTAGGCAATAAAAAATAAGTACTTGTGTAAGTTTTTGGCAATAATGTATATTTAAAATGGGAGTATTATATACCAAATATAGCAACACAACGCCCAGGTTGGCCAATCTAACAGCTAGAGGTAAAATAACTGTGAACTGACTATATAACAACTGTAAAGCTACAAAATGCGTAAAACTGGAACGCATGGAATTTATCTCGTTCTTTCCTTACCTTTTGTATATTTTGCTATCCTGCTGTCACGTGTCATTAGTGTCAATAATTTACTTGATCCCACATTGAATGATTCACAAATGTCAATTGTCAATCTTACTTTAAATATTTGTCTACGGTGTTTTAAATTCTAAGAAAATTGTTATTCCAAATACTTATGTTACTGAAGAAAAATGGGTTTAGTAATAAAGTATTTCGTAGCCGGCTTAGTGCGATATTGGTTAATACATTTGGATTATTGGCAAACAATTGCTAACAGAGTCGAAATAGCTACGCCGCTGAACTCATGGAAGAGGTTAATGGAAGGCGTTTATTTGTATGACCACAACATAAATCCATACGAAGGAGATTCATTTCACGAATCACCAATTATGTTGATAACTTTCCACTACCTGTTGAAGAAAGCACCTTTTATATTACCACTCTTATTCACTTTTTTGGATCTTTTGACTGCTCATCTTCTGTACAAGACTTCAAAAGCTTTTATAAGAATTTTCAAAGAATCGCAACAATCTATGTTGTCTGAAGTTGCAGAAGAATCTAAACATATGCTTTTGAATGATGCTCAATTGAAGGAAGCATCAGAATATGTATTATCAGTTTATTTATTCAATCCTTATTCTGTTTTGAATTGTGCTGGCATGACGACGACAGTTGTACAGAATTTGCTGGTGGCTGCATCATTATGGGGAGCTTCAAATGGCCAGAGGATAGTTGCATGTGTGTTCATAGCGCTTGCCACACATCAAGCCCTGTATCCCCTACTGTTGATTGTACCAGTTGCCATATTGTTGGCTGATGTCAACAAAGGTTGTAACAAATGTTCCTACTTTAGGACATTGCTTGTTTTTGTGCTGAGCTGGGGATTTCTGATATATCTCTCTGCATATATCATGGATGGTTCATATAAATATGTGAATAATACATATGGATTTATGTGAGTACAGCTTTTTATCGGTGTGGTATGTGTGTAAATTACAGTTTGATAAGTTTGTTGACTGCCTTTTGTTGTTTACAATTAAATCATGATGACCCATCATGATAGCTCTGATATTAAACTGGTTAAATCCAAGACTTATGTCTTGGAGCCCAGGGTCTACTTTCTAGCTTTTTTATAGTGTGAATGTAGGTTTGAAACCCAATGGAATAGCACTGTACCATGGCTTAGAGTAGTGCCAGTATTATCAAGGATTGACTGTCTCAATATAAAATCAACAAAATCAAAGATCCTCATGACAACCGGGGCCAATGGCTTAAAATGTTCTCAGAGGCAGCAGCAAGCAAATATTGACAATATAATTGCTAAGGATACTATATGGTTTGTCAGTTTTCTTTCATCACCTCTACAATATTTGCTGAATTAAATGGGGTAGTGACACTTTTTTTTCTAAACCCATCACAACACAAAGTAGTGTAGAGCCAGTTTTGTCTCTATTCCAAGAGTTCAACCTTTGAGTTCAATATTCAGACATGATACTGCATTGTGTCTAACAGTATTATTTATTATAATTTTCAGATTGACAGTTCCAGACCTAAAACCAAATATTGGCCTATTCTGGTACTTCTTCACAGAAATGTTTGAACATTTCCGGTTACTGTTTGTGTGTGCGTTTCAAATTAATGCATTAGCATTATATGTTGTACCACTCACACTGCGGTTCAAGAAGGAGCCAGTGTTGCTTGCAACAGTACTTATTGCTCTCTCAACTATATTCAGATCATATCCTTGTGTGGGAGATGTTGGATTCTACCTCGCTCTCTTGCCAATGTGGAAACATTTGTTCACATGTAAGTATTTTACCAAAGTTTTTATGTGTGCAACTATTGATTAATTATACATACATAATTATGTCAGTCTTAAAACTACTTCATTAGAAGGATAATAGTATAATAGTTATATTTTTAATTACATGATGGCAATAGGCTCGCCCCCTATTACATTGGGACCAAAACCTAACTGGGGAAGTGTGGGTGTGAATACACCTCTGCCTAGCCCTTCGGGGATAAAAGGCGTGAAGTTATGTTATGTATTTATATTTTTATTACTACTACTTAAATGATATCTGGCTTACTTAAGCACAAATAAACCTAAAATATTATATTACTCTACCACATACACTCTGAGCCTTTGTTGTCAAGGCTGCTATACAGTAAAAAATAGTGTAATTAAACATTTATTACTACATATTTGTTATCATGTTCTGTAATCTGTTTAGATAGGCACTTACATATACTACTCCAATATAATTGACGTATTTAAAACATTTATTTCAGTCATGCAGCAAAAGTTTATAGTTGGCTGTGCCTTCATCATCACATCAGCACTGGGACCAACAGTTTGGCACTTATGGATTTACTCGGGATCAGCCAATGCCAACTTCTTCTTTGGAGTCACCCTATCTTTCGCCACTGCACAAATCTTCCTTATAACGGATTTACTCTTTGCTTACATCAAAAGAGAATTTACGCTAAAACATGGTTCATCTCGACAAGTGGATGGAAAACCAGCCAAATTAGTTCTTCGATAATATTTTCTAATGTTGTGATATGCCTAGTATAACAATATTGTAAATGAACTGCATTTCCATAGTGGCAATTTAGTATAATACTTGGTGACGAACTTACGTTGACTATAATAATTTTATTCATATTGTGATTATGTATAGAGCATGTGTATGATAAAATCTGTGCAAGAGAGGGAAGGAAGGTGATATGTCGTTCTTATGAATATACAAATGCAATAAAAGGGTATTCTTATCAAGTATTTATTCTTAAATATCTTTTATTAGATATTTAGGAATCAGGATTGGGTTGACGTGGGTTCTTCCTAAAATCCAATGGCATTTCTGCTGTGGTAGGGTCACAAGCTTAGCTAGACTAGTTCCGCTACCCCATAATATGATTGTACAGGGTAAATGATTTGTCTCATCATCATCAGCCTTTATCAGTCCACTGCTGGACTAGGCCTCTCCTTTGAAAGGAGGAATTGGCCTACTATACCATGCTGGCCGAACGGGTTGGTATAGGTTTTGTATCAAGTTTTCCTTCTCTTACAGTGCTGTTCTCTGCATAATATGTTCCCTCTGTCGACTCTTACGGAATGTCACCACCCCATATCATCCCATGGGTGTCGTAAGAGCCGACAGAGGGAACATATTAGGATTTGTCTAGCAGCATTTTAAGTTATTTTGCAGCAGAAATATTTAAGTTCGATATAGTGGATAACCTTGGACTAGGTCTATCAGCCTTTTGTCCAGCAGAAATTTTATCATTTGCGTTTGAGTACTTTCTGTGCTAATATTTTTTGTTTGTTTGAACACGTATATCGCAGACACCACTGGTTCTGGTTAATTATTTTTGTGTTTGATATCCTATTTATCGAGAGAGGCTATAGGCTACATATATCATCACACTATGAGCCTCGGGTGTCGAGTAGTAGACTTAATTCATGCGGGTGTAACGTAGGCTCAGCTAGTATTCTATGTGACAGTCTATAGTGCCCATACTATGTCTTATGGCTTTATGATGAAAATTAAGCAATACCTTTTTATTACACTTAATTCAAACAAAAATCTAAATATAGTTGAGAGCTTATTTGCTAGTCAGACACCACGTCACCTACAAAAACATGTAGCACACTAATAAACTAATATAGGTGGCGCTGTAGACATTACAGAATTTCGCACTATAGCACCTTGTGGCACAAAATGTAGCATACATCCTGGTGCTTTTTAATAAAGAAGAATTCGTGTGAGTTTGTGGCAAACTCTGGAGTCGGAGTTTTCAGACCGCCCGAAGGCCTCCGACATGGCCTTACGATCCTTATCCTTAGGCAAGAACCGGGACTGACAGCTTTACGTGCCCTCCGAAGCACGGTAGTGCTCAGATGTAAATGCCACACACGGTCACCCATCCAAGTGGTGACCTGTGCAAGCGTTGCTTAACTTTGCCGATCTGTTACGAACGGCAAGCCAAGTCTCGCTATGAGCGCTACAAAAAGTGCTTTTTAATGAGTCAGTCAAAGGGAATCATTATAATTAGTATCTAAGTACCTTATTATAAAAAAATGGTTTATAACACAGCTTAAGCTACATTTTTAAAATTACAGCACAAGGAGCCATGGTGTTATAATGGATAAGAAAATTTACATATCTTGACAAAAAGTTACCTATCACCTTCACTTTCACATGCACTTAAGAATTCCCCAATTATTAGGGAAATGGTATGCTAAGGTAATGGATATGGTAATCCAGTATGATTTGTTGTCGTTACTAAGATAGACGTGTACATACATTCCGGAATTTTGCTATTTATAGATACAGCATAATTATGTTATACCGAAGTGCATACGGAATTCGCTACATGTCTTCATACATAATTGCTCATGACATTGTACCCGCTCACCTATGTCATCTGTTGAACAATTTAAAATAAGTTGTAAACCCCTAAATCCAGCTGCAAAGGTCCCTACAGACATGTTGCAATTTATCCAGGTCTTGTGTCGATGAACACTGTCGAGGGCGCCGGTAAAAATTTCTGAGTGGAGTGCATACAAGTCTGCAGACAGATATTTAGGAAATATTTCGTGGTTCTGAGCCATTAACAACAGCCGTGTGTTTCCTACCTATTATGAAGGTCATATCATGTCCACAAAGACACTCATGCTCACGCCTAGAATGTTTGCCCGATAAAAACGCTCTTTAAATATCTGAAAGTTCTCTAATAATAAACTTATGATAGAACCAAACATGTTATTTCAAAATATTATATCCCTCTGTTAGGGTGGTGCAAGTGCACGCCCTTGCAGCATCCTCCCGGCGCCCATAGACTTTATTGTTGATATTCTAGCAATAAATGGCACTGCCATTTTGCGGTGCCTGCCGGCATCACGATACCCACCGCTACGACCAAAGTCGCCGGTGCTGCCGCCGTAGATAAAATGCCGTCCGTCTGTAGAAACCTTAATTGGATTACTCCAGAACAAACATTCTATATGCTAAGTTTAGTATGTAATAATAAAATTAAATTAGAGATTATATGACTGCATAGTATTATATTAAGGGCCATATAGGAATTACTATGGCTATGTAAATGTAACGTTTTGTTTGGAGATGAAAAGGCAGCAATTTAGTTTTGCATTTGTATAATGGTTGTATTATTTACTAACTATTGTTTTTACATCACAAGTAAGTACCATGTAAATTGTAACTATAATGCATTTTGCATTTGAATTCATCCTAATGCATTTGTTGCTTGGGCCTCATTTGGTTTTATTTTTAGACCAGTTGGATCCAGAACTGTGAATGTATCTGCATATACTGAATGTTTATCTATGTTTTAACTATACCAAATAATGTAATGTTGAATTTACTATTGAAGTCTAGAATAATTATGTACAGATGGGTTGTCAATAAAAGCTAAATTATTTTCACATAATTATTTTATTAAAGCATTCCTTGCAATTAACTAATGTAAGTTAATCGCTATCTTTAGAACAATGATAATGTAGCAGCCCGGTTTTGCAATGATTCATTATCACTATCTTATCAGTTCCTACTGATCTATATTGTAGCACTCCTTCGCGGGCACAACACGTTGTGCTGTCGTATTATTGTTTTAAAATAATGTGAATCTATGAATATGAAGAGAGTCGTGTTATATATTATTTTGCTATTTAGTTGTAAGTGAATGTTGTGTTTCACCTTTTGAAATTCGCACTTATTGGCGCTCCACATTGGTCAAGTCGCTATCACAAGTTTATCGATTGTAACATAACAACAATTTTGTGAATTGTGATTAAATAAGCTTCGATAGTCCAGTGGTTCAGATTTATGAATAACGATCACTTAGACGTTGGTTCAAATCTCGTCACCAGTACCTATCGTTCGGTCAGCTCTAGAGTTTAACAACTCGTATACCAAATGCCACAATAAAAATACCAATAAGAATACCACATAAAAATGCTATAAAATATTGCGTTGATGCTGATCTCCGTGAGCCATTATAGATTTTTTACGGTGGAACGCAAGTGCCGGCTAACCAGATTTTGCCCCGAGTGCTGGTAATTTGTACCTACCCAATTTGTAGCAACTTGTGTAGGTACAAATGACTAGCATTTTAGGAATAAGATAGTGAATGAAATGTGTTATTCTGTGTAGTTACAAGAAGTGCGCTGGTGCCAAGTATACCGAGCCACTTGCGGGATTGCTACCGCACTTCGGTGGCGGACCTGCGGGCGCCGAGGAGAATGGACGTGTATTTATCCCTACTACGGAAGTTAGAGCTAAGCACTCAACTAGACATGAGATTGTTCAGTACTGCGTTACTCAGAAGGTAGGCATGAATGTTTTCTCAAGAGGTATCTTTCAAGGTAGACGTTAATAATGTAGTTGATAGGTAAGTATGTAGGTATTTTGGTAAGTAGTAATAGTAGGTACATATAGTCGAATTATTAATGTCAAAAGTATTAGATGTAGTTAGGAAGTACCTAGAAGCTGTCATTACACAAGGAGCTCCCAGACTAAAGTAAAGAACTATCTGTCGATCACACAAAGTATTATGTCATATGGGGATCGAAACCACAGTGTTCGATGCAATGTTAAATGACCAGAAAAGAACTACGCCCGTACCACATAACTACGTGCAGTAGGTAGAATTGAATCCGAACGAATTGTTATTCATGAATTTTATTAAGACTTCTATAGGATTCTGTAACATTTTTAGTAGCCTTTTTGTGATGTCTGGTGTTCTCAACATCAAGTTGCGTACTTGGGTTGAAAAGTAGGTACCTAGTGGTTGTGAAAGCAGCAATAACATTGTTCACTAGTTTTTAAATTAACCGCATACTTACAATTATGAAATACGAGGAAATTGAAAACTGACCCAACGCATCCAAAAATATGCAAGAACTGTTCGTTCACGCAGTTCAGTCCGTCTATTACCGCCCTCTGTGGTAAAGTAAAAGAACTACTTTATGCCAAATTCTCACAGACTGGTTCTACTTTCGCAGCTTACGTCTAGATGGCATCGAACAATCATCAGCAAACGCCGTGGAAACTGAATTCATTCTACCGTACAGAGCATCCAGCTTCCAATTTCACAAGTACAAAATCCTCATGGATATATTTCTGCCTAGTCAAGACCTGATCAGTGTGGATGAAAACCTACCGATAGATGAGAAGTGTCTGTTGCACAGAATGCTGAGTTCCACGGTTAGGCAGTGGGAGAGAGGCGATGAGAATGTTGTATGCCCTTTGTCAGCACAGCAGTCACAGACTATGGTCACTCAGAGTAGGGATAGGTAAGTTGCCTTTTTTTTTTTTTTTTTTAATTTTTGTTCCTCACGTACCCGTGTGTCGGAGGGTCGGGTATCGCTGAAGCATTCCTCGCTACCCCCCGACGGGTATTGGCCCGCCAGATGAGATGGTCAGGCGGGCCCCGAACGAAACCCCCTTGGCGGCGGATAAAGGTGTTGGGCTCCGCCGCCAAAACACTCAGCGGCCGCAGAGGATAGGGAGGACGGCAACGCAACACCGCATCTCCTCTTCCTCTGCGGCCCCACCGCGACGCAACGATGGTGCGCCCCCATTTAGTCGCGGGAGATAGGGCGCGCGGCAACGCAACACCGACACGCCTCTCCTCCCGCGACCGCATCCGACTGCGAGGGACAGAGGAACTGTCCCTCGCACCCGCCCCTTTGGACGCATCCTGCGCAGGCCTCCGTCAAGCCCACGCGGAGCGTCCCCTCCTGGATCCCTCTTAGCTTCACCGCGGGTCACCAATCCACGGTTACTGAGCCCCCCCCACCACGACAAGGTGGAGATCCCACGGGGGGGATAGGTAAGTTGCCTTTCACCATCAACATCGTCCTAACTTTACCCCAGTTGCATCCAAGACTCTTGCTCTGGAGCGCGGAGTCCGCTTACTAGTTAAAAGTTGAAAGTTCTAAAAATTAGGAAATATTTTTTGTTGGCTAAGGCCGAACGTCACTTGAGCTAGAATCGTCATACACAGTCAAGAAAATTTTATTTGCATCATTTGCATAGTAAACAAAGATTGCTATATCATGGCTAATACTAACGTCATAACATGATGAGCTAAGCTAATACGACACTTGTATCGCCAAAGGTCATTTACATATAACATAATTATTACATAAAACGGTAGGTACAAGTACTTTGGAATATCCAACTGTCACACGACACTACCGAACACGAGGTATACATAATTTTTCGGGACGTAGAAGCTTACTCTAACTTTCTATAGTCACTAAGTAATATTTAAAAACTTCCATCATAATATATAGATGTTCACCTTACACACAACCACACTAAAGTTTTTTATTACTTAACATTTATATACTGCCAAATAAAGTTCAAATCAATATAAATATTCCAGAATAAATAGCAGATGTCCTATAGAAGATGGAGTGGTCCAAACTAACTGGGGTACAATATCCCCCGGGACGCTGGTAGCCGCGATCGCTTCCTCGCTTGAATCTCAAAGGGTGCCAGTCACTGAGATACTAAGCGCCAATATATTTAACGAAGACATTGCGGAGCCGCTGATGGTGTCTGCTAAACAAGAGTGGTTTGAGGACATCGAGACGTTGGATGGCCATGACAACCAGCGCATCACGGGCGTATCTGATATTCCTGATATCAGTAATGTATGGGTGGCTACGTTAGCGGGTACGAAACAGCATTACAATATTTTTCTTTATAATTAATCTATACTATAATAATATAATAAAGCGGAAGAGTTTGTTTGTTTGTTTGTTTGTTTGTTTGTTTGTTTGTTTGTTTGTTTGTTTGAACGCGCTAATCTCAGGAACTACCGGTCGGATCTGAAAAATTATTTTTGTATACGATAGCCCACTTATTCCGGAAGGCTATAGGCTATATAACATAACGTTTCGACCCTTTGGGGCCGGGCAAAAGGCTAAAAAGGCTAAAACATAATGTCGGCTAATCTCAGGAACTAGCTGTCGGATTTTAAAAATTGTTTTTGCCTATGATAGCCCAATTATTCCGAAAGGCTATAGGCTATATAAAATTACGCCACAACTTTTAAGGGCAAGACAAAATGGTCAAACAAGAAGGGGGGGGTTGGGTCAAAGGCAAAAAAAGGCTAAACGAATAGGTTACCATCTATATGGGTATCGTTTTCGAGATTTTCGGGACGCTGATTAATAATATGAAATTTATTTAGTGATCCAAGATGGCGGACGGGAAATCAAAGATGGCGGATGAGAAAATTTGAAATATCAATATGGGTATCGCCTTCGATATTTTAAGGGGTGAAGAATCGAAATACAACATCTATTTCGTGATCAAAGATGGCGGATGGGCAATCAAAGATGGCAGATGGGAAAATTTTAAAAAATCAATATTGGTATCGTCTCCGATGTTTAAAGGGATGGGGAATCCAAATACAACATCTATTTCGAGATTCAAGATGGCGGATGGGAAATCAAAAATGGCGGATGGAAAAATTTAAAAATAAATATGGGTATCGTCTCTGATGATTTAAGGGATGGTGAATCCAAATACAACTTCTATTTCGTGATCAAAGATGGCGGATAGGAAATCAAAGATGGCGGACGGGATTTTTTTTATAGTCGATATGGGTATCGTCGCCGATATTTAAAGGGATGGGGAATCCAAATCCGACATCTATTTCGTGATCGAAGATGGCGGATGAGAAATCAAAGATGGCGGATGAGAAAGTTTTAAAAAATCTATATGGTTATCGTCTCCGATGTTTTAAGGGATGGCGAATCTAAATACAACATCTATTTCGTGATCAAAGATGGCAGATAGGAAATCAAAGATGGCAGACGGGATTTTTTTTAAAGTCAATATGGGTATCGTCTCCGATATTTTAAGGAATGGGGAATTCAAAAACACCATCTATTTCGTGATCAAAGATGGCGGATGGGATTTTTTTTTTAAATCAATATGGGTATCGTCTCCGATGTTTGAAGGGATGGGGAATCCAAATACAACATCTATTTCGTGATTCAAGATGGCGGATGGGAAAAATTTTAAAAATCAATATGGGTATCGTCTCTGATGATTTGAGGGATGGTGAATCCAAATACAACATCTATTTCGTGATCAAAGATGGTGGATAGGAAATCAAAGATGGCGGACGGGATTTTTTTTTAAGTCGATATAGGTATCGTCTCCGATATTTTAAGGAATGGGAAATTCAATATTATATAAAAATCTATGTTGGTTTGTTCATCATTTATAGACTCTGAAATGATAAGGTATTAAGCGCTAAGTCAATTTTAACTTTGGAAAAGGGGCTTGGAAAAAAGGGAATTAAATAAAAACTCTTAAAAAGGCGATACGGAGTTCGCTGGGTCAGCTAGTTTCTTATATAAGGTAAAGTTTTCAGGCTAAATTTTGCTTGAAGCAAATTTTATACTTGAAAGTAACTCAGCAGTGCACTACAACAGGTTTCGACACTTAAGAAAAAAGTGAAGAGAGCATCTATTTCAGTCCGAGTCACATTAGATACACTCCCGGTAATGGGTCAAGTCGTAAGGTTGCTGATATTATCATCACAAGTCGTAATCAAAGATTGGCACAAATAAAGAATACGTGGTAATTTGGGTTAGGTACTTATCTCCCGTGTTGTACCGATAGAATAGCAAATGAGCACCGACTTGCAGTGAATGGGGTGACTATTGCCATGTCATGTATCGACAAAACTGCAAATGATATTTGAGCACCCTATGGAGAATTTTACAATATTTTATATCGGCTCAGATCTTTTAAGTATTTGTAATAGGTACCTAAAACAAGTCAAACCTTTGTCGCAGGTGATTTAGCAGAAGTGATAGTGAACCAAGGTCCCAGAGTGGGCGCCGTGGCTCAGAACATGGCAGTAGGCAGCAATGGCCGGTGGAACGACACGCTTCTGCCGAGGGATCACTACATCTTCCCACAGAACGGCTCCCTCGTCGACTGGCATTTCACCGACGCTGAGATTCTGGCGGGCATTGATGGTATGTTACTAATTCTTAACTCGAATCGATACTCGTTTTACTAATTCTTTACTTTATTGATCGTTATACCTACATTCTATTGATAAAAAAGTGCGAGCTGTTGAGGTGAGCTGAGACCATTAGAGCTTTTGTTAGTCATGGCGCATATGTAACAAGCCTATTGCCTAATCTTTAGTTGTTGTTTTACCAAATTCTCGCAAAACGCGTTTAGCGTATGCATTGCTACAGACGAGGTACCTACATATCAATTTCTGGCTATATTGACAAAATAAAATGTCCGTTTGCTTATTTATATAATGAAGTCACATTTGAGGACATTTTCCTATACTTACAGCATAATCTCATGACAGTCCAGTGTAGTTCACTCTTTTCCATAGTTTAAAATACCAAAAAATCCGTTATTAAAAATAAATTTCTTAATCCAAATCTTCAATATTTCAGGTCTCATATTAGCGCAGCACGTTCCCAAATGGGTGGCCGAAAGACGAACACTCAGGCTTTCCCAAATCATAGACATGTACTATTCCAACGAAGGTGTGTCATTCGACCCATCAATAAAAGCGTGCAACAGGCGGAATATCTTCAACAACTTGTTCAACAGCACAGACTTACTGACAGAAGCTTCTAGATTTGCTTACGTATTGTCCTTACGCCAAATAACAGTGTACATACCTGTTGAAGAGATGGAAAGGATTACCAATGCTGCTGTCACCGCTTTTGTTAATTATCTTCGTAAGTATAATAATGTTATTTTTAGTTATCTTAGAGTCAAACGAGCTGGTAGCTGTATTAATGCTAAGTGATACCCATGGCTCATAGATATGGCTGTACTGTCCTAACATTCAAGAAGTATTATTTAAGGAATAGGTTGCCGACGCGTTTGTAACTGATTTTAAATCGCGTTTCTAGCTGATTAACTTAAAATCTAAAATACTGCTTGTTCTAACTCAGCCATAGCTAGACAAATTAAGCAAGGTTTTCGACAATTCCACATGGCTTTCGAACTAACAATGAATATTTCAATTAACGTTGCATAGGACAAACGCAATTACTTCTAAATAGCTAGTCGAAACTAACAATGCTTTACTACTCATAATTTATCACTTATAACAGTCCTATATCTATGTATTATGTAGCTAATACATTTTCATTTAGGACTTGTAACGTTTGTTGATTAAAATTCTTAAATTGTCAAACGTTAGCCACGTTTGATCGTGATCTCGCCTGATGCCAAGCGATGTTACGGCGGCAGATGCAGCACGCTTGCCTAGAAGGTAACAGGTTTTATTAAGCGTAGCATTCCTTTATAAGCTTTGTTCTTATTAAAAGATTCAAATTAAGTCAATACATTTATGTTATGCCAAGTTCCTGCTAATGTGTTGTAATTAGGTAGATGTAGTAAATTAACAGTAGTCGTTTTGTTCTCCAAGGCAAATAGATCTCTTTGAAACTACTTATTCTTAGAGAGGTGGTCAACCTTCGCATGACATCTTTTCTTTTTCTGTTAGTGTAAGTGTGTGGCCAACTCTGGTGTCGGAGTTTTGAGACCGGTGAAATTTCCTTACGTTTCTTGTCCTGAAACAATAATCGGAAATTTCTGAAGCACGGTAGCACCCTAATATAAATATCACGCATCTAAGTGGCGACCTGTGCAAGCATTTGGCGTGGCGAGCTTTGCCGATCTATAACGAACGACAAGTTAAGAAACGCTATGAGCACTACAATAATGCAGCAAAAGGGAAGAATTTAGAGGGCTCAAGTCCCTCCAAATCATTAAAATCATTCTACTTCATATAAACCGCCATTTTTTTATACCTACTGAACATGCAATTCAGCGCACCCTATTCCTAATATTTTCATCTTTTCAGCAAGTATCCTTCGCCAGAATCATCACGACTGTAAAATAAGCAGCGCTGTCCCTGTCATAGACTTGATTGTCGCTACCGACGGTTCCTGGAAAGGATACGACGTCGAGGAATTCATGTCGTAAGTACGAATACTAATACACAAGGCCAATACTTTTTTTTAACGTTACGCATACATACTTGTGATGATAACTAAATATGTAAGTATAAAAAAATATCCAGACCAGGAAATGATACTAGAACGACCTTGTTGGTTAGATTGTGAATAAAAGCAACTGCAAATATCAATTTTTTGTTTGGGCACGAAAATGTCAATGACATTTGTTTTTATTTAGATAGCTAGGCGTCACTCTGGATAACTATTTAGATTTATAATTTATTAATCAGTGTTTATGTTTGGTTATGAACTGTTACTGCCTGGCACGGGCTTCTAAAAGAACATCTTCTAAGGAAGTGTTTGCCTAGCATAGTCCACTAGAATACTTAGATTTCATTGCTACAAATAGCCACGTCTTTTAAAATATCGTATAAAGTATCCATTTTTAGTCCATTCAGGTCCACTTGCTAGGAATATACACCTAGAAAATGTCACTGGCAGTACTTAGGTACTTTTATTATTTCTAATTGTTCCTAATTAGTAGGTAGGTAATTATCAGTATTCTTGCTGTTCGTGATGATTATTACCTTAGTTCTAAGTTTTATTTCGCGTGTTCCTCTAATTGCTATGTTACTATGCTATAATTCTTATAATTTGTTTACCTCACAATCTTGATCCAAAACAAAATTTCGCCTTTAGAACCTTTTATATATTTGCAATTTTCGTTGTCCTATTTTAAACCTGGGCCACACGTAAATTTAAATGTATGCAATCTGTTCTTTTCTTTTTTTTTAAGTATATTCGATAATTTTACGAAATATACTATTTTAGGTTTGTTTGTTTGTTCTGATGGTCCGCCTAAGTTCAGAAAAGGCAAAACCAATGTTGATTAGGCTTTTAATCGTATATAGCTGGTGTTGTAAGGAGTAGCTAGACCATATAGACAAAAACAGAATTAGAGTTCCGTGAAAAATATGAAAACCTAAATGATCGCTCAGCTAGTTGACACTAGAGTTGTATTTTATTTATTCCAGATGGGTTGGCGGGGCTCTAGAAGTGAACTTGCAGCGCGCGACGGTATCTCTACTTCACGGCAACACGGGACAATGGATCGCGCCGCCTTCCAGTAACCTCACCACCATGTTCTCATACATTAAGAATTTTACAGATACCTGTGAGTATTTTAATCTTTATTATTCGCGCTCTCACTGTCTACTACCGGACTAATTTGTGTCACAATAGCATTGTGAGTAAGTAGCCAGATTTGGCCTACCTACTTTACCACGTTGGTCAGACGCGTTGGTATACGGTTTGATGTCAAGTTTGCCGTCTCTTCCCGAAGATATTTAATATACTTTGTGTATTTTCCTAAGTCGCCCCCTTCGTAGTGTAGTAGCATTTCAATCTTGTTCAACGCTTGATATAATAACAGTGGCTAAAAGGGGCAGCAGCGCAGTGAATAGGATCACTTCCGATCCGGAGTTCATTAGCTTAATGCCACCTTCGGCGTAGCATTTTCGTCCAGCAAAAAGACAGAGGAAATTGTAGGACCCTTTAATATATAGCAATCGCGTGAGTAACTTCTAATGGCTCGAGTCAGAATCTTTAATAGTTCTTCGTAGTTCTGTCTTTGTCCATTAGATTGGTATTTGGTGTCTTTGCCACTGGAGGTCTTGCCAGTCAACCGATTGTTTCCAATTTAGCCGAACATGCAAGCGTAAGGATGGAGGAGGCACTAGTAAATTTCTTACTTAATTATATCAGAAATACTAGAGAATTGGCGATTCCTGAAGATATCCAAGCGCCACTCTCTTGAAAACGCATTGGAATCCATGCTCTCTCCCTCTTCCAAACTTCGTCCCTTTGGCAGAAAAACTACCGGCAGGCAACAGGCTTCCTTGGCCAACCTGGAAGGCGCCCAATATGTTGGGTACCCAGGTTCTTCGATCCAGTGGCAATCTGTCGAGGTGGGGATTTATACACCCAAGCTCGAATAAATGCGGCTTGGCGTGTCTCCACAGACGATGGGCCATTTACTTACGTGCCCCGCAGGCCCGGAGTCGTGTACGCTTGACGACCTGTATGAAGCAAGGCCAAATCAATTGAAAGTGTTCCTATCGACACGATAAGTAAATATTGGTATGCATAATTAAATAGTTGCACGGACAGACACACGAGTGATCTTGAGAGTGATAAGGGTTTCGTATTTTGTTTCTTTTTCGTACGAAACCGTAAAATTATATTATGATTATTAGAACATATTCATATATTACTTAGATCTTTTAAGTTCCTGTATGCCAATTTATACCTACGTTCGATCGAAAACATCTATTTAAAGGCCTTGCCACACGATACAATTTTACCACTGATCAAATTTTCAATCGAATTGGGTTTGCCCGTCTACACGACACAATCAAATCACTGATTTGCATTCCGTCCACCCGATTGGTTAAAATCTGGTGGTACCGCCCACCCGATGAACTTGAGTTGGACGACTGGCGTCTACACGTCAGATTTCATCAAGTGATTTAATCAAGTTGGACGTAAAATCGTGCCGTGTGGCAAGGCCTTTAAGTCCTTCCTCATTACGCAAACCATTCATGTAGACTCAACGATAAGATAAGCCATTTTGGTACTACATATACATATTTGTCAGCGGTGGAAGTCAATGGATAACAATGTTATATATCGTTCTTTCTCGTGGTATAAGTTTATGTAGGTACGATTAATGCATGTTTCAATTGCTGGGCCTGGTAGTTGTTGTTTTTCTATTAGGAAATTCTCTGCACGGATACGGAGAATACGTAGAAGAAGTAGGGACATATTTAAGTGTATCCAATTACTGGTATTATCAAGGTACAGGTTACACGATATAAATCTCCACGTGAGGCCAGTCTTCTATCATAAATGGCAATTTTTTTTATTAGATCTGACTCTTGTTTTTGTTCTGACTATTTATTAACGTATTTCGTGTCCATAATTATGTCTGATTAATTTTCTCGGAATAAACAGTTAGATCGTTTTTAACCGACTTCAAAAAAGGAGGAGTTTTACAATTCGTCGGAATCTTTTTTTTTTTTGTATGTTCCCCGATTACTCTAAGACGCCTGGACCGATTTCGAAAATTCTTGTTTTGATTGAAAGAGTATACCTCCTAGTTGGTCCCATGATCATCAGGTCAGGATCTGATCATGGAATCCTGAGAAATCGTAGGAACTCTTCAAATTTTATAAGCACACTTGAAGCGATTTGACCGTAACAACCCAATGCCGTCGAGTTTGGGCTCGTTTGAGTCGTCTTTTACATGGACTTTGATGCTAGATGATTTCCATGGTCTGATGATAGAGTTGGAAGGTAACCATGAGATTTTTGTGATACAATAACCCAATCTCATCGAGGTTAAGGTCGTTTGATTCGTCTTTACATGGACTTTGGTACTGGATGTTTTGCAGGGTCTGATGATGGAGCAGGAAGGTTACCATGAGATGTTTGTAATACAAAGACGCAATCCCATTGAGCTTGGGCTCGTTTGATTCATCTTTACATGGACTTTAGTGCTGAATTTAGTCCTGAATGTTCACCAAACTCTGATGATGGAGCAGGAAGGTAGCCATGGGATATTTGAAATACAATTACGCAATCCCATCGAGTTTGGGCTCGTTTGAGTCGTCTTTACATAGACTTTGATGCTGGATGATTTCCATGGTCTGACGATGGAGCAGGAAGGTGGCCATGTCATCTTTGTAATACAAAGACGCAATTCCATTGAGTTTGGGCTCTTTGGATTCGTCTTTACATGGACTTTAGTGCTGAATGTTTTCCAAAGTCTGATGATGGAGCAGGAAGGTGGCCATGGGATCTTTGTAATACAATAACGCAATATCAACGTGTTTAGGCTCGTTTGTTTTGTCTTTGGTATTGGATGATTTCCGAGATGTGATGATGGAACTGAAACGAACGTGTTTAGGCTATTTAGTTGAAAACAAAAAATACTTGAAATTGCCAGAAAGGCACAGGTCTACATTTCAGAATTGAGGCACGTAAGGAAGGCCTCCCCATCATGTACCCACCTACACTATCCTATGTACCACCTATTGCTATTTTTATTAGTATACCACTAAAAAGCAAAAAATAAAAATTATTTTTAAATAAAAAAAACCAACTTCAAGAACCACTAAGGAACTAAAAAACAAAAAATAATTGGTTTTGGAGCAAACATTTTTGAATTCGGTGCCAAGCCCTTACGCAAAAAGTTACTAAATTACAAACTACCTATTCTATCAACAACGAAAGTTATATAAAAATGTGTAGAGGTTTTATAGTCAGATCAGAAATACTTTGCTTGGCACCGACTCCAAAAATGTTTGCTCCAAAACCAATTATTTTTTGTTTTTTTAGTTCCTTAGTGGTTCTTGAAGTTGGTTTTTTTTTATTTAAAAATAATTTTTATTAAGTAACTCGATTTCGAGTTACTAAAACGATCCATCTTAATATATAAAATCCTTGCGTTACTTACTGACTGACAGACACGCTACAGCCGAAACTATTGGGCGCAGGAAGCTGAAATTTGGCATGTATGTTCCTTGGGGACCGTAGGGCTGCACTAAGAAGGGATTTCCCGAAATTCCCACGGGATCGGCCAAAACGGGTAAATAAAAAAAAATGCAGGCGTAGCTGCTGGCGTCCAAGCGCCTTTTTTGGCATCCTTTTTCGAAAATAAGTGTTATAATTAACGCATATCTCGGCGCGCGGCGCCGGCGCCCCTGTCACCCTGGCGCCTGTGTGCGCCGCACACATTGCATATATGGAAGGTTCGGCCCTGCCATTGATTTTATTCAACCTTCTTATCTATTGATCGTTCAAGTCAAGTGCTACGTCCTCGTTTAATATTTGCTGTATGAGAGGGACACAAATATAGATGTTCACATTTTAGCGTATTATCATCATGATAATTTTAACACATTACAGTCCCTGGCCTAGATTAACCTTAGGTATGTAGTACTGTTTATATAAACAAAATAGATATTTGAACTGTGCGTAGGCAATTTAAATCCTATAGCTATTTTAGTACTTAGTATGCTACATGTATATTAGATTATATACAACATAACAAATTCTGTACTTTCCTTAGGCGTTTGTGTCACGCTGGTTACATTTTGGATGTGGCTCCAACAGGGTAGTCCCACACTATCGCAAAAGATAGTGGTAAAGTAACATTTGAGACAGATCCCTTCATCCCAAGCCGCAACCTCTCTTTTTGTAGTGGGTGAGCATGAAGGAGGCTTAGGAGTAGGCGATGATTGGTTTGCCTTGTTCTGCATTTCGTTAACGTCTGCAATGCACAAGTAGGGCTTTGTAGGCAGCGCTAGCGTCTATAAGCAACGGTTAGCCCCATCGCCTCAGGCGGATCGTTGAATCGTTTGATACATCATATAATTATAAAAAAATAGACGTAAACGACTACTGTGTCCACAAACTACTATAAGTAAATTGTCTGACTAGTTAGAATTCCTAATACCCCGTATAAATATAGACACAATACATATAATACACGCAACACCATCTAGTTCCAAACTAAGCAGAGCTTGTACTATGGGTACTAGACAATGGATTGACATACATATTTTTAAAATTATGATAGATAGGTACCTTACAACTGAATTAACATACATACCTACAATAAGTATACAATTTTTGTTAGTAAGTATAGGTAAGTACTTATAAATTATGTTAATAAAACTTGCACGATGATGCTGTGCGTTCGTGTGGCACTTGTCCGCGGAAGCGACGGAACACCACATCCTTCTGCCAAAAGTTCTCCTTCATGACGACGTGAAGGAGGACTTTTGGCCGAAGGGTGAGATTAACCCGTAATTTACATTTTCTTTTTAGGGCCCAACCGACTCAATCTACCAAGGGTAATGTCTACAATTCTGCAGCATTCTTTAAACAGTTCCTTGATCGACATAGCGAACAATGCTAGTGCGGGCCCAAGTACAGTCGTGCTCATCATTAGTCCGAGTGACCGGCCCTCTGCCACGGAGCTGGACAGAGCCAGAGAACTGATGAGGTCCCTCAGAACTTCGTACTTTGACGTGTACTTCACGTACGTCGCTGAGGACTTGACTGATTTCCAAGATATTAATAATGAGTACTTGGATTACTCGGAGCTGTTTTTGAGAGTAAGTATTTAGTTGCAGAACTCTTTAAAAATAATTAACTATTTTCTCGCTGAATTTGACGTTTATACCGTGGGTTACCAATAATGTCTGGTCATGAATGCAATCTATCGAGTTAGTTCTGGCAACTAAGAAAATAATTTTAAAATTCTATTACCGTCGCCTCCTCGCTCGCATTGCTTTTGTTATGTTACTTTGATTGATCACAAGGATACCTTTCACCATTATATGTGCCGATCACAAGGTTAATACATGTAAAAAAACTTAAACTCCACGGATAAAATGTCAACTAAGGGCTCATTCAGACAGAGAGCGGTCACGCGGTCAAGCGTTCAAGCGGTCAGTTTTGCGTTCTTTGTGTTGTATTACGTTACATAGACCGCGTGACCGCTCTCTGTCTGATAGGACCTATGTAACGTAATACAACACAAAGAACGCAAAACTGACCGCTTGTACGCTTGACCGCGTGACCGCTCTCTGTCTGATTGAGCCCTAAGATGGATAGAATAAGTATAATACTGAAAGGTAAACCTTACATCAGATCATAATAGGATAATCCTACAAAAAGATAATTCACAATAAGACAATAATGTACGAGAGCTAGTCTTATTGTTAAAAGGAATATTCCACCTTTACATTTATTTTGTATTTTTACAGACAACTTCACCTAGTGTACAAGATGTAATAGATGCCGTCGATCTCTATTTGGTGAAAAGTAACATTCCTATGCGTATAATGGGAGCCCAGTGTCCTTTCAACGGCACAGTGTTCAAGCAAGTCGAGTACGAAGACTTTCTTCTGCCGGGCAGACCCACCTACTATAGGATACATCCGTTCTATCTGAGGCAACAGTCTTCTATACAAGTGCAGGTAAGGATGATTGGCTACCATAGGTACGTAATACTGTCGTAGATCAAAGAATTGTTAGAGTTGCTCTGCGAATAAATAAATAGTGATAGAGGCTTTGAATGCACATTAATATGGCATTTACGCAGACGACTCACTTTAAACGATGATTCGAGCCTGGGTGTTCCTTGTGTTCGTTTTTAAAAATAGAGAAATAAAGTGTGTGATTCTATGAGTATCTACTTCGAATTAGAGAGAGACAGGAAAATGGTTGCTATTGCTTTTATTAAGAGCAGTGCAAAAGCACGTAAGAGAATATGTATAAAAGTGCAACACCTTATTATGATGTTAATATACTTTACTAGAGGACGCCAGCAGCTACGCCTGCAATTTTTTTTAATTTATCCGTTTTGGCCGATCCCGTGGGAATTTCGGGAAATCCCTTCTTAGTGCAGGCCTACGGTCCCCAAGGAACATACATGCAAAATTTCAGCTTCCTGCGCCCAATACTTTCGGCTGTAGCGTGTCTGTCAGTCAGTAAGTTACGCAAGGATTTTATAATTATATTAAGATTACATTGTATGCATCTTGCATTGTTAGATGTACCAGATGTACTTACATATAAAATTTTGAACAGGGCTGTGTGAGATCAGGTATCCATTAGTTTTCGTTTTATGTTAGCATTTATAGTATATAATATATTATGTACTAATAATGATGTCATACTTTTAAAACATTATGAATACAAATGCACTTTGAGAAAAAGCTTGGCATACATTCACATTAAACTTATTATGTAATTAAGTTTGAAAATAATGATTAACAACAGTTATTATGTGTTTTTGTTCTATAGTTCGTGCGAGACAGACTAGATTACATTGCGAATTATAGCTTTGTTCTCAGTTCTTTCTTTGTTGCAGTTTTTGTTTGTGAAGTTGCATAATAATGGTGTTGTCGAACTTTGCTTTTGTAGACAGAGTTTAATGTACGGACTATTTTGTCTTACAGCCGGTCCCAAAATATGCTCTATCCACCTTATTTTTTTACATCTGACGTATTTAGTATAGACTTTATGTTAAATATGCGTTTTTAATCTCCAAAACCATGGATAGATCGGCTATTGCATTCGGCGCTTACATCATCAGCCTTTAACAGTCCACCGCTGGACTAGGCCTCTCCTTTGAAAGGAGGAATATGCCTAATATACCACGCTGGCCAAACGGGTTGGTAATTGGTATAGGGATTGTATCAAGTTTTCCTTCTCTTACAGTGCTTTTCTATGCATAATATGCTCCCTCTGTCGGCTCTTACGACACCCATGGGATGATATGGGGTGGTGACAATCCGTATTCTTAATCCGTCACCACACGGACCTTAATGAATCGGCGCTTAATGAATCTAATCTCTTGAAAGTATAGCACATTCTCGCATAGCAAAGCCACATAGTAAGAATATTATATTTGAATTCGTTATTTTGCTGATAAGCGTTACCTACATATATTCCGAAATAGCCTACTTAAACTAGGAGTAGATCGTGCATAAAAACCGCCTTGAAATAGCAAGGTTTCTCATACAACCATTGTAAAGAAGTCGTTGAAATTGACAATCTCTCTTTCAGTTCCGTAACAGCGGTCAAGGCCAGCTGTTGGTCTGTATGTGGCGAGGAGCTGACGCGTCCCACACCTGCCAGACTATCGCAGAACGAGGCTCGCACACATTCAACATGACAACACCCTGCCCTTCGCCGGAGTTTTGCCCGCCCGCGCATTTTACCGCCACAGCGACGTCAACCACGAATATGTGTGCACGTAAGTAAAAAAAAAATACAAAAACATGCAAAAATTAAATAAAAAAGTCAATAAAATCACAAAAAGTATGAAAATCAACAAAAAGTATGCTTCACACTCAGCTAGGCCCCGGGGGGATTCGAACCCCCGATCTCCTGTTTACTAGACAGGCGCTTTAACCAACTAAGCCACGGCGCCGTTGTGTACGAAGTCGAAATAACGCTATAAGTAATACAGACTATATTTATACACATACACGAATTTTTACGTTAGTGTATTTGCTGTCAACAGGACAAATTATTACGTAATTTATATTATTTCTTACAAAACGAGCTAGCAGTGTACATTGTTGATATTTATTTACCTACTCACGTTATTTAAAATATGGTAATCATTTTTTTATTGTTGAACATAAAGGTTGTCCGTTTGGACCGTTTGCAATTAGCATAAAAATGCAATTAAGTTAATTATTTATTCTGTGTAGGTCACTAGTGTAGTAGTGTTTTGCCAACAACTTTTAAAGTATCTAAACTATCTAGAGTAAATCTCAGATTGAAAAATGGCAGCCATGAGCCAAGTACAAAACATGTAGGTAAATGAATGGGCTCATAGTGTTTGTGACATGGCTAACGGTAATCTTCGCACAGTATAAAGACATTATGGGTATTATGGATTATTTGACTGTGCTAATAGTAACAATATAAATACTTAACTATTTAATTATATTCGTATCAATGGTACCTAAATATAAATAATATTGACCTTAGCAAACAGACAACAATAGTGTTTGTTCTTTTAAAATGGTAGTCTGTAGTCTCGCCCTAGTTAAAAGAAATAACCTACATATTTATTTTTGTAATCTAGTAAAAATAACCCACTTTCTTGTTTGCAGATAACGACTGTCGGTTACCACACGAAGTGGGTTACTACATAACACATGCAGGCCTACGATGTTTACCGTTACGGGCGCATGCGACAACTCTTCATGCACAATTCCTTTTAATAAGTGCCATTTTACTATTTCTACGAATAAAGTTTTAAGAAAAAATATTGAATATGTATTTATTTATGCCAAAAAGTATATTACTGATGTACCCCTGGTGGGACTCGAACCCACAATCCCCGGCTTAGGAGGCCGATGCCTTATCCATTAGGCCACAGGGGCTTGTGTATCAGTGTGAAAATTATGGATTAATTTCATAACAATGTATTTAGTTTCACTAACAATCATGTCATAGTAAAATATCAATTCATATTTTACCGAATCCATGATTTTCATAATGATAAATTGCCGGAATTTACCTATCTAACCTGTAGAATAATTAATTATTAACGAACAGAGGTCGGGACCCTTTTGATGTGACATAATAAAGTCAAGGCGAGCCGCAATTTTATAACAACTAAACAGCATATTTTAAACCTATTTTAATAGCGCACCATAGTGCTTCTTAGTTCGTTTTGTGACCTTTTATACTTTAGTACTTGTATATATTCTGTGCTTTTATGCAAAACGTTCACGGGCCGCAGCATATAGGACCCACGTGACCTGCAGTTTGCCGTCTGCTGAATTAGAACATAGCCTGAATTGACAATTTTAGAATATACTACTAAATAAGTCTAGATATTTTCTACTCGTTACGACTTTTAAAACGCACGTAGCCGGTTGCAGCTGTAGGCATTTATAGGAACACTAGCGACCCGCCGCGGCTTCACACGGGTGCATTGCTTATTAGGCATTTATTTATAATATAAACCTTCCTCTTGAATCATTCTAACTATTAAAAAACTGCTTTAAAATACGTTGTGTAGTTATAAAGGTTTAAGCATACATTGGGACAGACAGACAGAAGATAGACTTTGTTTTCGTAAGTTGTAGGTATGTACAATAGGTAATGATTCCTTTGAAGCACTCGAAGCTACCATTATGCGCCATCTATGAAAACATTGTTAAACTATATATTTTGTCCGCCAAGATAGCTTCAACGTTAACGTATAGATGTCGCACGTTTAATCGCAAGTGTTGGTTGAGTTTGTAATTTAATAAAAATTACATATAAAATTGCATAAAAAACTATTTCTTTGTATTAATTATTGTAATTTTAATAAATAGTTTATGATATATCGTACACTAATCTGTAGTTCAGTGTTTTAGTTTATATAAATTTAATACTCAATCATAGGGTATATTAAATATGATTTATTAATTATTCCATTCCTCAGTGTTGACATAATTATGTGGTTTATTAAAAATATTTACATTCGGGATCATAGTGAACCCTACCAAGCACAACAAACTTAGGATTACCAGTATATCTGTATAATCTATGCTTAGGATCGAGAAAGAGGGTTAAAAATATTAGATAGTAAGCTAAATATTATAATCATTAATAAAGTGAATTTACTAAAATAGACTTTAAATTGGTATATTAATGCAATCACAACACTAAAGATTATTAGAAATTATGTTGAATCCGTGCACATAGATATAGTATAATTAGTGCAAGAACTTCAACGACTCCGTGGCGCAACGGTAGCGCGTCTGACTCCAGATCAGAAGGTTGCGTGTTCAAATCACGTCGGGGTCAAACTCTTCTTTTTGCTTTTTGTTAAAATAAATATATTTTAAAACATTTCTCTATTAATTAAAGCAATTTGACGTTAATTTACCAAGACTATTGTTACAGTTGTAGAATTTTCGTGTCATTGAACTTACTGTGTCGTCGTGTTTCTTTATATGCGCTGTAGATGTAAATTCTTATGCGTCATGCTGACCCTGGTTAGGGCTGCCATCACCTAAATTGGCGACGCCGGATAAACACGGCAAAAATCCCGGACATTTAGGCGAAATATTTTTTTTCCCGTACACTTTTGAAAACTACCATTTGTGGCTTATCTATAAAAAAAATGGATTTGCCCTGACAATAAAAGTGTCCGGGTTTTACCCGGGTTTCAAAAACCCCGGCCCAACGGATCCCGGACGCCCTTTATTAAACTAGGACAGAACCGGGGAAATCTGGACGGAGGGCAGCCCTAACCCTGGAGTATAATATGTCGTTAAGTTATTATTAAAATAAATAAACAGCTCAGAAAACCTCATGAGAGCGACTAACTCCGCTTACAGCCGGTCTTTTCATGTTTCGTGATTGATTCGTTTATTCAATCTCTTAGCAAATACACGACGAACCATTCGCATAGCGGTGTCACTGGACACATGTAGTATTGTATTGACAAATCTGAATACCTATATGCCGTTTGCAGCTGAATTTGCTCTTTTCAGATGAAATAGGGTAGACCGAGGCGATTTCGCTTTTTATTTGAGGTCATAAAAATCATACTAAAGTGTAATATATTATGTAACTTTATTTGCCATAAAGGTAAGCAGTAATTATTTAGGTACATATTAAACATTTAAAAACTAAAATAACTCATAAATTGTGCAGAATATTAATCAATTTTTTTTTATTTTAAGAGAGATATATCCGAATCACCCCAACTATCGGGGCGAATAGGATCATACATAAAATTAAGGTTTTCTCAACATTATAGGCTTTTGTATCAAAAGCAATATTAAAATAATAAATAATCAGAACAATACTAATTATTAAAACATGAATAACATGGATACGGGCCTTCTTTCCCACCCAAATCAGCACTATTTCATAACACAATTTTCTTCACATGATGGTGGATGAATATTTTTTTTTATCAGTAAATACAAAGCCAATCTTTGTACTTCGCATTCGATTCTTATTCAAGGTGTTCTTTTATTATTCTTCGTCTTAATATTTTCTTTGGTATCAGTCTGTTTCTCCTTTTTTCACGACTTTTTCGGCAGTTCTAAGTTTCTTCTTAGCATCTCTTTCGTCAAGATTAAACTTACACTGAGGTGGAGACAAATGCTATATTGGTTTTATTGTCTATCACGTGTCTAAATGACATCATTGGAGAGAGAAACTATTATTTGTAAAATTGTGTGTTGAATTTTTTATCTCAGCAACCCGACTCAAGATTAATTCTTAGGCCAGTACTTCATTTGGGGCTATAATGTTTGTTTGGGGACCATTTTCCTGCTTGTTCTCCTTATTGTTTGTCTTTTAAATGTGTGAACCATCTTTAATTAAATAAACATGCTTAATTCTTCTCAAAAGTAAAATAAATCATTTTAAATAAGTGATCCAATTCGCCCCCGATGACGTGATCCGAATCACCCCATCTTCAAGACTTTTGAAATAAACATTTCACCTATAAGTAAACCTATAATACTGTGCTTAAAATTTAAAATGTTTTTCTAAAATAGACCTATTCTCAAGGCGTTTAAGCTATATAACTCAAAGTTTTAACACAAATTCTTACATTAACACCCTCAAATAGTAAGCATGTACTTTAGATGAGCGTAAAAATTGTAACGCACACAAAAATTTACTCTCTGGCGAGCGGCGTTGACTCTCATGTAGGTAGGTACTGGTCGGATCGAAACGCCACCGATGGCAGGTGGTGCGGGGTGGAAGTGGCTTGTGAGATGTCAGAAGCTGGCATTTCTTATCAACGCAGTATTAAAAATATTCACAAATTTCTTATTTTGATCCGATTCACCCCCTGATCCGATCCGCCTCGGTCTACCCTACCTCTCACATTATCGAATCATTGAGAGTGTTTATTGTATTTAATATTTTTTTACCTGGTCTACTTAGATTAACCGCTTAGATCCTTACTTAATAATACTATAAACCTGAACTTCTGAAGAGTTTGTTTATTGAATAATTGTATTTGTGTGAAAGCCCATTTATCCAGAAAGGCTTTATATTTTAGGCTACATAACATCACGCTAGCGACTGGTGCTTAACAGTAGTCTCCAAGGGCGTCGCCACCCGGTTGCCTAGGGGGGGGGGCAAGGAAGCCAGCCGATGGCCTAGGGGTGGGCAAGTTGATGTGGAAAATGAGAAAAGTATTGGAAAAGTATAAATTATTAGGTTTTTTTTAACTCTAGGGAGAGGAGGAGGGAGGGTCAGCCTCATGTAGGTAGGTATTTTTTTATGTGTCCGTCGATTAAATATTTGTTAAGTCCCCCGCGAAATAGGCTTTACTCCTAGTGCCTAGGTTGTATTAAAAATCAAAAGAAAGTATTTTGTGGCATGAGGTTCATTTTAAGAGAGAGATTTTTGTCGTTATCACATACATACATACATACATAGTCTCACGCCTATATCCCCGAAGACGTAGGCAGAAGTATATTGCTACACCTACTTTTCGCCAGATTTATTTTAGTCCCACGTAATAGGGGACGAGCCTATTGCCGTAACGGGCACATTACCAGGGACGGGGAGGGGTGGGGAAGCCCTGCTTCTCAGGGCTCCTATTTTCGGGTTAAGGGTCAAAAGAGAACCTAACACAACATATTAAGTTACTTCCACATAATACCAAAATTACGTTCCGTTTTGCATATTTTAATGAAGAATTTTTGGAAATTGTTTAAAAATATTTAGACGCAACTCAGGCAGCCAAAATTATTTTTAGGGGATTAAAACTAACTCCCTTAAGCCTCCTACACCACCAATACCCTCAAATTCGGGCGACTCGTTTCGAAACCCAACCCCATTACCAGACTCCGTGCTCCTACTGAGAATTTCCTAACGGAAAAACCCAATAACACTATGTCCGACCCGGGGATCGAAGATTTTAAAATTCTCGTGACTAAAACCTAAACTCACGAGAATTTAGTTGGATTAGAACACCTTCTTAAGGAGCGACTTCCAAAGGCACAGATCAGTCAAAGTGCTGACTTCATAATGCCCGAGATTGACATCTTTACCGAAGCTTGAGAGAAGCGTCTATCAAAATCAATAAAAGTCAGAGGTGCGCGCTCTTAAGTATTATAACTGTGTTCGATTCCACGATTCTTCGTGGTCTCTCTGGGCAATGCAGGAGCACTGAAGAGTTGTTTTGTTTTTGCTCAGTAGTGCTCGAAATCATGGCAAATAACCCATAAATAGCCAACTTACTCTTATGTGAAAATGCTATTGCATTTTAGAGGAAGAATTTTTCATATTTACACGAAGGCTTGCATTTATACGGAATGACTTTTATTTGTTAACGTTTTATATTCAACACAGATAGGAAATTCTTAAGGTTTATGTACTTACTTAAAGGAACATAATAATATGATTAACTAGCCCACGGTTACACCCGCGTTATTTAGGACTAGGGAATGCAAATCTCGCGAGATTCGGGCTCAAGCGAGATCTCGCGAGATTATGAATAACAATACTGCGAGATCTCGCCAATTTCCAAATCTCGCGAGATCTCGGCCTTTTCTAGCGAGATTGATCTCGGTCGAAAAAAGGGCGAGATCTCGCGAGATTAACGAGATTGCAATACTTAGAGCATAAAAACGTCTAATTCGTAGCGCAGACTGACTCAGACGGAGTCGCAATCTGTCGGTATCGGCATTAATAAAAAATGAAATGGATTTATACGAGTCCTGGGGGACAAAAGGCTAACTTTAACAGTTCGTGGATGTCTGCCTGAGATCTACGGTTCCACCTAGCGTTGAATCCGAAAGGGCCTTCTCAACGAGATTGCATTCCCTAGTTAGGACTACTGCTTCGCTCCCATGGCTCATAGCCTGATTAATATCAGGCTATGAGCCACGGCCATAGCCTTTCTTGATAAATGGGCAATCTAAAATTGAAAGAATTTTCAAATTGGACGAGTAGTTCCTGAGATTAGCGCGTTCAAGCAAACAAACCAACAAAATCTTCAGCTTTATAATATTAGTATAGATTGAAACTAAATTACAGTTTACGAATTTTATTTAAAACTGTTGTTTCATTTCAATGTGTAACATTCGCGTAAACTCAAGAAGATATTATATTAAGTAGTATACATTTCGTATGAACGCATTGGCAGATGGCTTTCAAAGCGCGAGTGGCTCGACTGTTGGTACCAGGCCCAAGGTTCGAACTCTTTGGCGTTGAACATTTTTCTATCGGCATTTTTATTTCATGTCAAACATCTTGAATCCAAAGTCCGTTCTACGAGTAAGTTTGTATATTTTACGACGTTTTAGACCTGAACTGGAAAATCTTGATTCCTATACATTAATTGTTAGTAGAGTGTACTGTACATTCGCAATGACTTCAGCCGGTTGCCATTACATTTTAAATTTTACTGACCGGTAATAAAACTCTTATTGTAATAGTAAGTGAAGTGATTAGAGACGTTCCGTTTTCAAGGGTGAGCGCTCGAGACGGTCAGGTGACTGGCTTTCGTGTGGACTGGCGCCTTTTCAAATGAATCGCATTCTTGCTCTAGGGTTGTTCAATATATTTCAGTGTTCCATATTCATGTGGGTTAATAAAGTTAGTCAATGTTATTACCTACCTATATAGGTCAACTAATGCAGTTCTTCTGGATATTGTAGCATAAGTACCTACCATATAGGTTAGAACATTTTTGTAAAATAACTCTTTGGGCTTAGAACTTTGCCTAAATACCTACGTTTCAGCTAATAATAAAAATATTAAAATAAATTATTTGTGAAACAAGGCTAATTTACTTTAACTAACTTCAACAACCTTTCTTGCATCCGGTTGGACTTTACGTAATTAAAGTTTGCAACGCGGCTATGTAAAAAACCTGATAACCCTATCTCTCCAACACTAACCAATATCCTTGTGTGTGTTACTGCATAACTATTTCCAGTTACGTGCATAGATAGGAACACGCCTTCTAATTTGTGTTAGTGTGCGTGCCTGAAGGTTTGTGTGTGTTCAGCTTCGAGGCCATAAAGTGATTGGCTCATTCGATGTAAAAACATTTTTTATCAACCAGCGTACACGTTCGCTTAGTTAACATTTATTAGCTGGAGTTTCAGTTGGGCCTCCTAATTATGTGTCACGTTTTATTTCAGCGATGTAGTCATTCTCCTTGTGAGCTGAAGGCTTAACAAACATTTGCTTACATACAGCAAAGTTTGAACCAAATGTTTCAAACGCAAATTCCTGCCCGAATTTGACCTTTAGCGTTGTTTGTCTGTATGCTTAGCGTGACTGACATTTCAGAATGTTTTTTTGACCTTCGATGCGTCGACGAACAGAACAAGGCTTTGAAAGAACCGGTGACGTCAACCCGACGCAAATCGTCGAGTGTCTTTTAATATGTCTTCGTTACTGTCTATTAGGTTTTGGTGAACCTTTAGACTCAATTGACCCTCATTCTCAACAGATGTGCGTGAGCACTGTCACATCTGTCAGAACAAAGTTTTAATAGCGATTTATGAGAAGAGCTAACAGTTACGTCAATATTTTGGGCATACCTACGGTTGCGCAAAATTACATTCAAGATCTCATCGAATAGTATTTTCTAATTTGATTATACATACCTACTTCGTTTCTATAATGGTACGTACCTACATGGTCTACCATGTAGGTACGTACCATTATAGAATCGCAAATCTTTTTAAAATGAAATTGATACCTGAATTATAACTAAAAGTTGTTAATTTGCAAGCATTAGTCATGAATCCATGATATAAAAAATACCAAAGTATTTGTGTCAAAACTAATAACTGGTTATGAAATTATATCAGTGAAACATTTAACGGTTACGTAAAAATATATCAAATAACAATGCAAATAAAACTGGTTCAAGGATACATGCAAAAATAGCAGTATTATTTATAGATTGGTAAGTTACCTATACTCCTTTTGTTCTAATTTCAGTACCTAAGCAGGTATTTTCATAAACAACGTAAGCAAAAAAATAAAGCTGAATTTTGAAAGACATTAACGTCTGGACGGTCTTGTTTGATGTATCAGCGGCACACATTTGAGGAGGTTACATGTTGGTGAATAACAAATATTAACACAAAGAGTAAACACTCAGCTGAAACAGCGATACCTGATAGCCTTCGCTTGAGCATAAAATCATGATTACAAAGCGTATCTGTCGGCAAAACGTGCTAACTCGCCTTAAAACCTTAACTACGCTAACTATGCACAATTTTCTTACGACTTTTTGCATGCGTTATTTATAAATAGAAAATCAGGTGATACATCTTACGATGGCCTGATGAAAACATCGTATGATCACACAAAACATTGATTACGTCGGTACTAAATGTAATATATTTAGTTCATACGCACGTAGAGCTAAGGTTAACATCTAAATATTAGGCTTTCGTTTCAAAATTACTAGCAATTTTGATTAAAAAGTGTATATAGCCTTTTACACCCTTTGCACATAAACAGTGCAAAGTTGAAGAGTTATTTGTAATAGCGAACACAATTCCTTGTCGCCATATCATTATAATTGATTAGAAGAACTTTCTCACTAATCGAAATATAAGTTTTTTTTCAAATCGTTGCGACATTCAGTTTCTTTGTTTGGCCAGGCACATGTGCAGAATTTTCTTATATTCGTTCATTTAAAGGACCGCCTTCATAGCCTTTTGGCGGGCATATTTCAAAGTCTCTATGTAGGTAGAGATCTAAGACTAAGTGGTCTCTCGATTCTGCCAATTCAATCATGTCGCCACTATAAAGGCAAATTACACCATATAAACTGGTTAATCTTTTATTGATATTCGATAAATTACTGCACTCTCCTTGTACGCCCGTCTATTTAAGTTCCCGCTTTCAATTTCTCTGTAATACTCATGAGAAAAATCTTCGTTCCTCTAATAATCTTCTGCTTCTTTGTCCTTCTCACAGTTCTAGCCTGGTACATTCATCCTTTAATATACAATCTATCCTTCTCTGGAATGCTCTCCCTCTTGAGGTCAGGATGTCCACTAACCGTTTTACGTTCAAAACTAGAGTTCGGCAGTATTATTTAGACGCACTAACTGAATCGACATAGGTTTTTATCCTTTATTGATTTTATATATTAATGTATATATGTACTGGAATTATAAAATGTATGTATATTTATGTAGTTTATAATAAATATATATTTGTGTATTTTATAATGAATATATATTTATGATATGTAAGTATGTATATTGGGCATATAATAATATATATGTATATCATTTTATATTAATAAGTAGGTTTCTGTCTTTTTCTTTGATTTTAATTTAAGAACTGCACCTATTACATGTTTCTCTGCATCACCCAAAGGTTGGCTGGTAGATAATGCCTACGGCATTAAGCCCGCCTTGTACTATTTTTGTGCATAAAGTTATAAATAAATAAATAAAAAGGAATGATGAGATTAGATGAAAAGTTATTCCGCATAATTTTACCAAGACCCGCGGCGCAAAAAGACTTTGCACACAGTAATAAAACCAGAATACTTTAACAACACGTTTATCACGTGCGATATCAGTAACATATTCAAAAAGTACATTACAAAGCTATTAAACGATGTCATGATAGCGTTGATAAGAAGTCCAAGGACAGATTGAGCCACACCCACATGTTTTGCATCAGCAACTCTCACAGATGACGCGAGGCAATTCAATCATGTGAAACGTGACTTTACATTTGTTAATTTGCCAACGGTAAATACAACGTTCGGCACATGTGACCACCACACCCAGCGTTCAGCACATGACATGACGTCACCAAGAAAATTAAAATATTAATTATTCCAACGCGTAAAACATCTTCAAAACAGCAAAACTAATTAGCGAGCACATTGTAGCGAACGCATGAGTGGCATTTGTGAAACGTTGCTGTGGCCTCTAAAACTTATAAAAGAAAATGTAAATTACTAATTTTTGTAAAAGAACATGTTCATATTTTTTAGATGTTATTACTTGTTAGGTAGATTGAGTTATGTATTCAGACATTTTTATCGGTTACAGTATGGCCACGACGGTGTAGCTATACGTGTAAGATATAGGTATGGAGCCATGGTCACGAGCTGCGTCTGCGTGACAGAGTGTGTGACGTAGAGGGGCTTGGTTCCGCCAGCCAATCAGCGCCTGCCAACGGTAACAGCCGCGTGCGTCACTGATAAAACAATGATTTTCTTTTCCTTAACAAACTGGAATATATTCGATCAAATAAATTAAACTAGTACAATCGACTATGTGTGGGTGTACTAGCTAGGTATAATTATATTAGTTTCGTAACGGATGTGATAACTGGTAGGCGATATGACTTGTTTGGTCGGTAAAACTAACCTTGTCTTGTAATCTTAAGGTTACGCAAGCATTTTAATTACATGCTGAAATTCGCAGATTGGTAGGCTTTAAACAAAGGCTGTATGCCTGCAGGTAAGTATGTGCAAAATAACCGATAACATTTTTGTGTTATTCTTATTAGTTATTACGTTGCAGACCACTATTGTAATTGGCAAACAATAAAAATGTATTGCAAAAATATCTGATGCAACTTTAATTTGAATTGAGGCAACGTGAATCATATCGAAGCGCCGTTGGCGGAGCCGGAGGCTTGCGCATACCGGCGTGTGTTAGGTAGGCGCTAGGCACCTATTGCATGTGTGTTGCGTGGCTCGGTACGCGTGCGCTGCCCTGAGCCACACCTCCGCACAATCGCTCGGCGTACATGCTCCTAACAACGTACGAACGCTTTCTAAGAACAGACTTCAATGAACTCGACACTATTCTGTTTAGAGAATTAATATTTTATAGGTCTCGTTCATGGGAACTAATTTATATGCCAGCTGTTAGCAATTTATATACAAACTTTGCCTTATCGTTGAGCTCATAGTTTTCCTGGGACAGGAATATGGTCGTAACAAATGTAACTAGCAAGTTTTCTCAAGTTTAGGGTGGTTTAGGATAAGTATGCTTAGGATTATCCTCTCAAGAAAAGATTGTACTTATTTCATACTATAAAATGACACGCAAATAGAATTCGTATAACTCTACCACGACGGTTGGTAGAGCCGATAAGTCATGTGATCCGTTTATTCATTAAAACCAAGCGGGTGGTCGTGTCACATAGAGTTAGAAACACGAGTTATATTCATGTCAAACAAGTTAGTTCTATCCTAACTCATTACTAAACTTGTTCGTACCTAATTTGCAGTACTTACCTACGTACAAGTGGAACGAGTCGTGCTGAGTGTGTTAGTGTAACTGTTTACAACTTGCAAATATGTACTTCAATAATAGAATCAGCTCTGTATATGCACTGGCCCAGAGCTGGACACGGGCTTCTACTCACTGCGGTAAGCATCGGTCTACCCTCCACCACGCTGCCCAAATGCATGTTGGAAGGCTTCACGTGTGTTTCGAGTTTGGATAAGAGTCCTCTCGATGTTTTCGTTCCCCGTTTATCAAGTGATAATCTATAGAATACGTACATATGTATGACTTCGAAGTATGTGGTGCGCGCCGTCAATTTGAATCCATCACCGTCTGTAGCTACATGACAGTCTGTTGGTATCTTCACTAGGATATATGTCGATGTCTTCACCGGCCCAAATACCTGCTAGGTACCTACATAGTGTGTACTACTAAAATATGTATTTCGGCCAGATATACACACAATAGCATCTGTATATTGATGTGTTTACCTAGCTTGTGCCTACGCAATAGGTATCTACCTACTTTCACAAATATTCTAGCTCGTGTGACCTTTGAATTCAGGTAGGCAATTTATTTGGATTATCTACGTGACTGGGAATACTATATTAAAGACAGTGTAAAGTTTCTGCGTTCTTCAGGCAGAAATATATTTGAGAATTTGTTTCTTCGGCAGACGTAATTTCGCGTATAGAATGAGAGGGACATGATCATATTCATAACTAAGTGTGTTCCTGGCTTATCGTAGATATGGCATAGGTACCCTCGACATCCAACCCATCTGGCCAGTGTGGTATACTAGGCCAAAGTCTCCTTTGCTCGACGTTGCTACTGCGAAGCAAATTAGGAGTGGTTTAACATAACATAACTTCACGCCTTTTATCCCCGAAGGGGTAGGCAGAGGTGTATACACACCCACATTTTCGAGGTGTGTGCCCGGGGTACCTGGGGATCGAACCCGAGACCATCGTCACGCCAGTCAGTTACGTAGGTACCTACACTACTTGGCTATCGCCGCTTCTAGGAGTGGTTTAAGTAACGAGGCTTAATCTAAACTATTGATTGAATAATCGTTTCAAAATCCATTGAAACAAACTTGCTCATAGATAGGCAAAGACGCTAATTCATCATGACTTGGAGTGTGTAACTGTTTAAATCGGATCTCTGCCTTTTCGCCGAAAATTGTTCAGCCGATTATCACTTGCCAACTAACGTTTCGCAGAATTTTATTTCGCAGAATAATCATTTGCCAACTTGTGATATAATTTTGTTTTTATTTCCCAACCTCACAGTTGCCAACTTTACGTTTGGTCTTCCTTTTATTGTCGCAGTTCTAACCTAACCTAACTAGCCATTATTTCAGTTGACGTGCATTGTTTATCAGCATACTAACCTAACCTAACCGATTCCTTTCGATTTCACCTGAACTTCCCGAAACATCACCTGAACAGACGAAACGTTATTCGTCGAAAAGTTGTCTGGCCTAATAATTTGACAAAAGATAAATGCCCCAAACGTTTTTTGTCATTACAATAATCAGCTTAACAATAATTCTACCAATTGAAACGTTGTCATACAAAAATTTGACAATCGTTAGTCGTCAAAGTGAAAAATAGGCGAAACCAGAGACAAACTTGTCTCTGGCGAAACGTTGGTTGGCAAGTGATAATTGGCCAAACAATATTCGGCGAAAAGGCAAGATCCCGTTTACATCACATCATTATTTTTCTCTTTCAGCATCTCCCATGTTCTCGAAAATGATACCCATTTTGACAATTTCGGTTTTCGAAATAGGTACTTTATACCTACCTAGGTATAGGTATAGGTGTTGGATAATAATAATGCTTGTCGCACCTATGTTGAATCACAGTTGAAAGCTGAAGATAAAAATTAATAAGCTGCAATAACAGAGTTGAATTTTAATGATTATCCATGCAATTTTTTTTTAAGAGCCCTTAAGAAAATTCTTTGAAAGGAGGAATATTGGGGAATATGAATGAATAATTATTTTACCAAGCATTTTTATTTTCAGGTGTAATTTTTTTGTTCATAGTTAATAAAGTATCTAAAGTGTCAATATTTGGACTGATTTAACTTGATGCTATTCATCTGGTCATAGAGAAACCATAGGTAATGTGCATTGCAACACCATGTTTTCCTGCAATAAGGTAACTCAGGGGTAAATGTTTTATACCTACATCACACACCTCCTTTGACGCAACAACAGAAGCAATTAACTTTAAACAATTAACGATGTGTGGAATTTATAGTGATTAATAAATTCTAACATTGCAAACATACATAGATGCAATACGACGTCGCTTCTTGGGAATATTGAGTGTGTCTCGCTGTTGAATAAAGGTAGCTGAAATAGGTATCGGTTGGCAGAGCCATGGTTACAGTACCTATACATTAGTCTCTATCTAAGTCGATTGAGTATCTGAGGCTCTATTTGGCAAGTTTTTGTCTTTGAATTTAGACATAATTACATAAATTAGTAATATCAGCTTTGTAGCTCTTATTTCCGTGAACGTGGGCACCTGATCTACAAATCAGATAAATTTTACTCCGTCTGGCAAATTTCTTCTTGGATTCACTGCGTCTGTGCCATTGCTTCTGTATGAACTGCTTACCTTACCAGCACTTGCAATCAGGTTTAATAGCATCGATATCTAGCTCATCAGACAGCGAAAACCAAATTATGCATCATTAAACTAGAGGCCAATAAATGTTACAAGGATTTATTTTAGTTTTACACATAACATATATTGCTTAAACCGAAAGAACTAGAAAGCTAGTTCTTTCAGTTTATAAGTAACAGCTCACTAACCCATGCAATAGGCTGACTGAATTAATCTATCTATACTATCTAAAACATGCAATCAATTTTGAGAGCGAAGGCATGGGTGAGACCAGAAGACTCGTCTCTATTATTCCCGCCTTATACTTGGTGAATGTACAGTAGTGATATGGTGTTTATTCAATTTGAAACAATTGTGAAAATATTTGTAGTAGTGTAAGTGTATCTAATGATGTCAAATAGAGCACCGCGCAGGCAACATGTCTTGATTGAAATAATTGTTGACGATCAAGAGCGGAATTTTCCGATTGTCTTTAAAATGGTACAAATCGTCCATTACTTCATAAAATTCAACACCAAGGATGTATCGATCTGTGGTGAGCAGTTGAATCTTGATATTGATATTCATCACGTTGTTTGACGTATGACATGACGCACGGAATACAATACACCCAAATGTATGCAACGCATAACATTTATGTAGTAGTAAAGTGTTGAAATCTACCATTAAATTTCAAATGAGGTTATTGTCATGTTTGTGAGAATTTTGTTTCAGATCGAAGTTTTAAAAAAAACCCGTTTTAAATAATTTATATTCCGTATGGAATACCTAAGTTCGCTCTACAATTCGCAGTTATTAACGGCGAACCGTATCGTTTGGGTGGTTGGTTGATACCACTCCGCTCAATCCTTCTCAAAGAATATTCAAGCCTCAAAAAACGCGGCGGGCTCTTTACGAAGACATTTCTCTGTCACGGATGCGGCAGCTTTTTCATCCATTTCATTGCCTTTGTCGTCAGCCGGCACAACAATGCTCTAGCCTGCCTATTTTTACATAGTTCTGTTTCTTCTTCATCATGATCACCAAAGCCGAAAGAAGTACTAACAATCCTTGATGTAGCTAACCTCTTTTACAGATATACTCCAATAGAGTGACATATAAATACTTACATCAATAGTCATTACACACATGCTTTCCATTTTCCAGATATCATATGCATTAGAGTTCATATGCATATATTTATTCAGTGCTGCTCTGGTAAGCAAGCAGAAGGCGACCATAGTATATTTCAATTGTATCAGAATAGTTTCAAAGATGATTCGACTAAAACACATCGTTGCGTGTTCACTACTCAATTAGGTACACTTTGTATTTTTTTTTACAATGGTTAACACAAATGAACTTTGCCACAAAAAATATAAAAGCCTATTATGACTGATGATTTTAGGCTTATGTATTACATCATCTTATTTCAGACGCTATTTCTTTTAAATACTGATAAATAGAATGATTCGCAGATTTTATCTAACTTAGGTATGTACCTATCAGGATGACTGTGAGATTGGTTTCTATGCGTTTAGTACTCATAACATAATCGGCATTCGAATAAAGTTCAGTGACTTGCTGTACCCACGTATCCTCGATAATTTCTGAAAAAGAAACACTTTAATAATGCATTCCAGACATTACAATGCAGCAAGTACTTAGGTACCTAGGTATATATTAAATTAGTGGTTCTCAAACTTTTTCAGAGATGGAACCCTTTTGGGTGACCAAATATTTGGCGGAGAATAAAACAAAGCGGAGTCCTACGTGCACTTTAAAACCATTTATTTTAGTGACATACACCTTCGGGGAGCCCCTAGAGATGCTTCGTGGAGCCCTGGGGCTCCGCGGAGCACACTTTCAGAATGGCTAGTTTAAATGGTAACCTATCATTGTACGGTTTGGAACGAGAAATGTTTTAATTGGGATGTGTATCGGGATATTTAATAGGTATGGTCAAATATCGTTCTTTCGAGATGATGATACTTCGACACTCTTGTCATCATCAGCCTTTAACAGTTCACTGCTGGACTAGGCCTCTCCTTTGTAAGGAGGAATTGCCCTACTATACCACGCTGGCCAAACGGGTTGGTATAGGGTTTGTATCAATTTGCCTTCTCTTACAGTGCTGTTCTCTGCATAATATGCTACCTCTGTCGGCTCTTACGACACCCATGGGATGATATGGGGTGGTGACAATCTGTATTCTTAATCCGTCACCACACGGACACTCTTGTAACCGGATAATAATTATAAAGTGACATATTTTTATACAATAAATTGTCTTTTAACATTGAACTTATCTTTAAAGAAAGACAGCAATTACTGTGTACTTGCAGTTGATATACATTTGTATACAATCATCGATGTAATGTCCTAAGGCAAGTTTTATGACTTGACAATAAAATTGCTAAGGATTACATAGGTACTTAAACTATGGTTTATTACTTCGCGGCGACCTGCCCTGAAAACATTTACAATTTTTACATAAACATTTAAAGCGAATAGGTAGCATTAAGTTTGTCAATAAGAATAAACTTGTGTTCGAATACCAATTATCATATTTAGAATGATATGTAATTATTCCTGCGTTTTTCTAATTCTTCGTTACCGATGACTTCAAAAGCATACTGTAACCACAGTCAAATAATCCATATTTCAATGGTTAGGTATTCGAAGAAGAGAATATGAAATGTATACCTACTTACCTAAATTTTTATGCTTTGTTTAAAAAAATATCTAACTCGAAATACGTAAATATTTGCAACCAGATTTCCATAGCCAGTCATCGTTACTTATAAAAACATCTGTTGGGTCGCTAGGTATATATATATATTTTTAATTAACTAACATTGCATTGCACAAATATTATGAAGGCAAAGCAGGTATTTTTTGTTATTCAAATTGCTGTACATACTTATTACTTTTTTGCATACACGGAATTTGTGCAGGTTCTTTACAATTTATTAATTATGTAACATGTTCTGTATAAAGATTTAAATTATACTGCTATATCTAATTATGCAATTTCAGAACAGCGAAACTGATTTCGAATAAAACAATGTAAAATACAACAATAACTACGATTGCGTTTTATTAGCTGCCGGCTTTGTATCAAGTTGTTCCGGTTGCAACCCAAAAAAGTCAGCTTGGTCAACCCAAAAAATATATTTTTTTGTAAAGAGCGACTGCTGTCTGATCTCCGATATCCCGTGCTATGGTGCTTTTATTTAAACCAGTGGCAGTGGCTCATGACGTTCAGCAGACGACAATGGTACTGTGACGGAGCGAAGGCACCCGCAGCATCGTAACCGATGTTCTAGTTGTTGCGGATCGAGGACCGATCCTTGTGGGACACCGCACAACCAAGGTACATACCTATCATTCCGACTGTTGCCGTCGTGACTCGAGTAGACGACAAACCTTTCGCTGTGATAAGCCCCGAAGAAGGCTTCATGAACCTCGTACGTACCTACCGACTTATTATTTTCATGCAAACAGTCGAATGAGAACCTGTGGCCAGCTAAAAATAAGTGAGATCTACAGTTTTGTCTCTGGCCTTTTTGTATTGCTTTCTAATAGAGCAGTCCATAAACGTTTAGAGACGATATAAAACGGACTCGTAAATGCCTAACTGCGGCTTATATCCAATCTTTAGCCAGCTTTTACTTACAGATACTTACAGACGTATCTCACTGAAACTAGTTCCACCATAACTAGACGATACCAGTTTCTATAATATACTTACTTGCTTCTCATGCGAGGAGGGATTATATCATTATTTACGATATCATATTCCTTGAGTCCAACTCTCACCAATTATCGCGTAACTTATAATTGCCATAGATTACAAGCAACATAGAGCAATTCTAAGGAATTAAAGTAGAACGAATGTCTCTATGGAAAGTTGAAAACAAACATTGCAAAACCGTAAAATTACACACCGTTTTATTAGTCACAGTAATTTTTATGTTGAATGCATAATATTTGTAGAACACATACCTACCTACTTTCTGATGCGAATGTGAACAGTAGGTACGGCGAACAATGTTTGAAACGTAATCCAACTCAACCAATAAAATAAACCGATGACGTTGAACAATACACACGTTACTTTCCCGCCAATTCTCTCGAACATCAGACGAATTTTCTCGATCAAGGTTTCGTATTGTAGTGAATGCTTGCCTCGTGTATACACATTGATGGCACAGTGGATGCTCTTTGGCGTTTTGTTTCATAAACATTGTTCGTTACCCAGTGAGCCAACCAAGTGGAAAGTTACCGACGATGACTACAGTGACCATACTGTTGATGAATTGTCTGACATAAGTATTGAAATGTAGCATCTTTGTGTTTTTCGAGAAACCGTTAGACAAAGATAAGTTAGAAATCAGATTCAAAGAAAAAAGCTTATTTGCATGAAGTATCGAGCAATTTAATTTCCTCGAATATCGTTAAGCATAATTAATTGATGGTTAGAGGCCTAGACTACACTAGTAACAATGTACAGTCATGTTGATCCAATTGGCTAACCGGGTTTATTAACCTGGTCAGCTAACATGACGAAATAATTATGCAACTTAACCATTCCTAATGTATGTGCACCTGATGAAAAATGAGGCATCTAAAGCAACACAGACACAGGCAGGTAATAAGGTGCCTTCTTACTTCAATATTGATAATTTGGTTTCTGACGAGACTAAGGTTAAGACATTGTGCAAAAAATAACCTGGAGGCAACTAATTTAGTATTCCTTTCTAATAAGTGACAATTGGCAATTCTAGTTCATTATCATGTACGCCCATTTACACACCAATTTGTACTTATTAATCAGAACTGCCAGCATTTAGTGTTTCTTTTTTAGTGCGGTTGCACTTGGTTGTTTATTCTTAAGATTATTTATAACAAGGAAGTTTTTTTACTCCAGCTGTTTTACCTGACGCGCGATGTTTGTTTATTACTATTATTACGATCCAAGGCTGTCTATAGTCCAACGGCAACGAAAGTCTGTAGCGGTTGTAGTTTGCGGTGGCGGCGTCTGATTGGCTGGCTGCGGGGGCTCGGCCGGGTATCGCGAAACGTGTCGAGTTAACCTGCGTTCACAACTCTCATATTACCATTCAACTTGATACACAATGAAACAAGCTTCATCAAGTAAGATTGGCGTTGACCTACACAGATAGATTTGTTCATTTATTCGTAACATTTGATTACAGCTAGGCAACAGGTTTCATTTTAGGCATTTTGCGACTAGAGAGCACAAATTGCCTAAATTGATTGCAAAACAAAATGATAAACGCGAAACTATTTTGATTCTAGTAGCGAGGTCGTTTAATTTAAACAAGGAAGTTATACAGTCGATTACACTCGAAGTTTTTGTGACATTTGTCAGGGTCTGTGGAATGGCCACACCTACACAGCATCGACCAAGCCTCTACCGAACGCTCGCCACAAAAATGTTCGGTCAGGCACGTGCAAGTTTTTACAACGAGCAATTTATTCAAACACGTTTTCGTTACCTTTTATTTTAAATTAGACTTGGTGAGCGTAAATATATAAATTTGGTTTTTGTCGCTAGGTCAAGTTTTTGCGATTATGAAGGCATTTTTCATGCTATTGAGGAGATAACATAGGTACCTACCTAGATAGGTAGGACTAGTCAAGTGACAAGGGACAAGTCAACCATATTAAAACATAATTATTATGTAATTAAATGTATATGTAATAATTGTGGGTATATCATTAAAATAGAACCTGTATTTCCAGGAAGTAGACAGCATGGAAAGTTGGTTAAATCGACATGTTAGCGAAGAGATAAGTGTGAAATTACGGCTTATTTAAGTATTGTACCTATGTAATTAAAAGTTTGTTACCAAGACAGATAGTATAAGAACATTACATCATTAATATTAATGCCATTTAATTACAAGCTTATCCTCGTACCGTTTCTAACCGATCTATCATTGATAATAAATCAACCAATTATGACCATTAGTATGAAATAAATTGCTGAACGAATATAAAAGTACGAAGTACGTACAGGTAAGTTTATTATTACAATAATTTTGTATTAGACCTTTGCTGGTAGGTACCGTAGAAAGGCCCGGCTAAACGGTGAAAGTGTTAGTCTTACAGAAATTCCTAGTAGGTATCTATTAGGTACTGTTGTGTGGGTACCTATCATTCAGACTAAACGAAGACCAGTTTGGTTAGCTGTTACCATGACAGCAGCATAATAACCGAAACTTCGCGTTGAGGACTTGGAAATACTGAATTTTACATAGAGAAAAATATATATTACAATATCATCACCAGTCTTACGAAATCCGGAGGGTCTACCACGAGATTTGCACTCGATCATCGTGGTGACGATAGAGTAGTCGACTGGAACAATTTCCATACATTTTCTGAAAGCGCATCGGAGAGTAGCGATCGATAGAGTCCGCTAGGGGTCGCATTTAGGAAATGTATGAAAATTGTTCCCGTCGACTAGCGTCACCGTGTAAAACTCGTACTAGACCCTCTGGTTGCATCCAAGACTTCCGCCCTAGAACCCGGGGTTTGCTTAGAATAGCAGAATAAAAGCTTATAGTAAAGTCTTTATCGCTCTAGCGTTAAATCCCGGTTGTATCCTAGTCATATAGATACACGCCTTAGAGGCCAGGGCCCGCTTACTAATCCAACCAGATATGACAGGCTATAAGAAGTTTCATATAACTTATAATAAAATGTACCTTTTTAATTGTTGTCAAAGCGAAAGTAAAGGTAAAATTAAACCTCAATAAATTAATAGTTTAAAAAACACTAGGAAAACACGCTTTTATAAATGCACGTGAAAACAAAAAATAAATTATGGATCGTTCAAGTTGTCTCTATTTCTGGGCTCAAGTGTAAACTATGTGCTTTTAATTATAATGTTTGATTGTAAAAGCGTGGGGCGCTGGAACAGGAAAACCGTTCTTGTTTAACTTGTTCATATATCAAGTGAACAGATGTTACGGGAAGCAAGTTACACAGATTGGCGCTCTAACTGGAGTTGCAGCACGACTAGTAGGTGGCTCTACATTAAACAGTCTGTTCAAAGTACTAGTTTGTTTAACTCAGACAAAACATGCGCCACCAGCGAGGAGAGACGATTATATTCACCGACATTTTTAATGCCTCTTCTTTCAGGAAATTAAGTACATAAGGGTAATGCGTCAATAGTGGCAAAATGTAGAGTTCTTGTTCGTGGACGAGATATCTTTGGTTCCCTTTGGTAACCCTTTGGCGGCATAAATGTTATGCTCTTGTGCTACCTCATGCAGCTTCCGCCAGGAAGTTAGGATTAGTATTTGTTAACAATAAAGTCTTTCGCGCCCCACGCTTTTACAATCAAACATTAGAATTAAAAGTACATAGTTTCGCCAGCCCAGAAATAGAAATGCGTGTTTTTTTAGCGTTTTTTAAACTATTAATTTATTTTATACTTTTTGGTCTTTGATAACGAAATATTTTTAACATTTATACATTTATTTTAAGTAGGCGAATGAGCCCGTACCTATTCTCTCCATCTCCGCCAGTGCGTCTGTATTGCGTGGTGTTTTATCTGTCAGCTTAGAACTATCTAGCTCTTCAATCTGGAGACCACTAAGTATTTCACTTTACGTAGGGCCACATACACCTGTCCAGCCGCAGAAGAACGGGTCCCTAAGTACACCACTGCGTGGTCTCCAATATATAATTGGTTTGTTATATCCTTGAAACCTGATCGTGTTCAAAGTCCATTACGTGGCCTTTCTCACAAGTGATAATCAGACATTGAAACCGAATCGTGGTCAAAGTTGAAAGACTTTTCTAGAAAATCCAAAACAGCTATGATACGATTTTTCATCATAAAGTTCCAGTTCATATCTTCCGGCTTCATCATCAGATCAGTTCGACAGTAGGTACCATATTATTGTATTGTCATCAGAACTACATACAGCTGCCAATTTTCATTACGCTACGACCCTTGGAAAATAGTTACCTTAGATTCCATTACATAGTTAATTACATACATGTCGACCTGATAAAAGCGTGTTAATGAAATCTCACCTTCTAACCTAATTACATTTATTTTTTATTACCCTTGTCTATGGGTCAGTCCTATCAAAGTCAAAGTCAAAATCCTTTATTCATTTGGGTCACAATGTGACGCTTATGAACGTCAAAATAATAAATTCATAAAATAATTACTTAAAGACTCTACATTTACATTTACTGCCACGTTCGCAAAGCAAGGGCGTAGAACCATGAGAAAGAACGGGCAATAAAACTCACGGTCACTCTTTTTCATCGCCAGGCTTTGCATAATACACATACCTAATTTACATTTTGTAAGGTGCTGCAACTGTTACACCTTCTATATTATCTATCTTATGTCGAAGTGCATGAGACATAACAACAATACAAAGAAATTGCGCTTATAAAGCCAAATATATCAATAATGAATCACTTGTTTACGTAGCACGACACTTTGTGTAAATATAATAAATATATAATAGTGATATAATATTAGCATGACGTTGATACCTACCGTCTATTCTTATCACAGACACACCTACGAGTACGACGTTTTTGACTCATTGATAACTATGATACTACTGTAATAGTGTAGTACTGTTATGTAAGTTTGTACTCTATTTATAAATATTGTTTGTGATTCACGTAATTATTTATAGAGCTGTGTAACGAACTGTGTCAACGCGTGGAGATGAATTACCACGAAAGTATGATTATAGTAAAATGAGAAAGGTACACATGTGTTTTGTCATATGTATGTCTTACCATTACATCTATGCCTAATATACTTAAAAATGAATTTCTGAATGTGTTGCTAAGCGCAAATTTCGAAAGCAGCTGAACCGATTTCGCAAATTTTTTTTTTATAATATTTCTTGACACGTTAGGCTTTCGGTCCCAGTTGTCATGAAGATCTACGGAGGTCAGACAGGCAGTCGCTCCGAGGAAAAGATAATATTCAGCCAAATTCGGTTAGACTAGAAAGCGGACCCCAGATTGAAACTGGGATAACGCTAAGAAGATGATGATTCCTTGAAGTACGAGAATGGCTCTTACGGAAAGAAAAAATAAAAAATAGGGATCGACTGTTAGGCGGTACGAAGTTCGCTGGGTCAGCTAGTTTCAAATAATTTTAGTACCTACCTCAGTTTAACATAACTCACTAATCCCGACTAAATATCTTCGATAGTATGCAGTGGTATGCAGTCTGAAGATATGCAAATGCGTTTACCTTTCCATAATCATATTTTAGGTCCTACGTCATTGCAAGTATCCATTGACGTCGATTGCGTATTTTTGGATTTGAATATAAAACAAATGAGGTTGTTATGGGCATTATAGATTTTCGATATTCGTAGTAAATGATCGAACATATCATAAGGACAGATCAGAAGTACACTTAACAGAAGAGCATGCATGAGAACAACTTGATGGGAGTGAATGAACCGAAAGAGATATGTCAGGATCGTTGCAGATGGGGTGTCGTAGTCTCTGCCTACCCCTTCGGAAAACAGGCGTGAGTCTTTGTATATATGTATGTATGATCGAACATATTTATTAAGGGCCGGTTTCAATATCCGATCTATCCATGGATTTGTCTACTAGACAAACATTTTTTTTTATACCACTATGTTGGCAGACGAGCACACGGCCCACCTGATGGTAAGTGGTTACCGTAGCCCATGGACGCTTGCAACACCAAGGGTATTACTAGCGCGCTACCAACCCTCAAGAAGGATAGAGCAAAGAGGAGGAAAGAAGGTTTGGGCCTCCGGCACTCTCACTCACCGAACGAAACGCAACAGTAGGATATTAAAATATTTGGCATAATTATGCTCCATACATAACGTGTCAAATACGAGTATGTATCGTAGTAGCCAATATCATGGATAGATCGAATATTGGCTCGTAAGTATTTTGAATCGTTTCCAGAGTCAATTACGAAATTTCTAGACCTGCCTAGTAATCTATAAGATGACTATAATATTTAGGTGATGTAATATGCGGTAACACACTGGCCTCAAATAGAATATATCTTGGCACCGTGTCGAATTAGATTAAATAAATTATCAGTGGCCTGCCAAACGAAGCGCTAACTAGTAGAGCCATAGACAAATATATATTATAACTGAGTAGAGCCGCTAATGTTATAATTGGCGCTTTGTATATTTATTCAATTAATCTTTGTGGTGACTATATTTTATGGGTATAAGTATATCTAAATATATTATATGTACAAAAAAAAACCTGATTGGTGCATGCATAGACCAGTCACACCGCAGTAGTATCATCATTTCGCAGAAGCTAGACGTCACCATCATTCTAGCGCTACCCCGGTAGACATACAAGCCTTGGAACTCTGGATCTGCTCAGAAGATCGAGTATTCCTTTCCATTTTCCCTTTGTTGTCATTTCTGGGACAGCGAGGGAGAATGAGAAGCCAAAAGAGGCTTGAGAGAAAAGGACGAAATTGTTTGGGGGTTCTATTTCCCTACTATAGATTTGAGCTTTCCACATCTATCGTGCATGTGGACCTTGGTTGGAATCACTGGACGCCAACGTCCAGTCTAAAGCTTACCTACGGTTCGCTGGTCAGCTTAAACGAGTAGACGGCTCGGATGACGTGGTGGTTTAAATAGGCAACTTGGCGCTTAATACTGCGCACAGTGTTGTGGGTTCAATCCCCACGCAAGGCAACATTTTATATGATTAGCAATTTCTTGTTTTGAATCTACTCCTTGAATAGAATATGTGTAAAGTCAGAGCAACACGCTTGCGATTTTACTAATATAAGTGTACCTAAGAAATAAGTTTGAACAGATAGTTAACTTTAACTTGACACTAAAGACTTGTTGTCTAATCATTAGGCAATAAAACCGGCTAACATTTTTTGCATACTAGTAACACAGGAATAAATTAAAAAGACTATATATAAAAATGTTAGATGTGATATAGATACTTTGTAAAATGTGACTCTATATGAATTCTTAAAGTTATAAAACAAGAAAGAACATATCTTGATAGGGAAATTAATAGATGTAAAATAATGTACCCACCTTAAAACACATGCCCATCTAACCTTTTTTAATCGATTCGACAGTAGGAAGTATGGTAACATTCGTTTTCTATATTTATTAACATACTAGAGGACGCCAGCGGCTTCGCACGCACATATCTTCGAATTTCCCGTTTTGCCCGATCCCGTTGGAATTTCAGGAAATCCCGTCTTAGTGCACCTCTATGGTGCCCAAGGAACATACATGCTAAATTTCATCTTCTTACGACCAGTAGTTTCGGCTGTAGCGTGTCTGTCAGTCAGTCAGTAACGCAAGGATTTTATATATTAAGATTAGTGCCAACTACTTAATACCACCTGTGTATTAAAAACAGGAGAGCAATTTAGAAACTCGTGGCCTACTCTTCAAACCAAGTAATTCTTAGAGGTGGTCCTCCGTTTGACAAGTCGAAAACAGCGCTCCCTGATCAACGTATAAAAATACATTTTATAGTTTGAAAGCGGGATGATCCAATTGCCCATGAATATGCCATGGGGTCTGAATGTGTAGTCACTTCAGTGCAAATCACCACAGCGAAAGATAAATATACCTACTGTTATGAAATATTAAATCACGATACAAAGCTTAATAAAGAGAACACGTCTTAAATTTAATATTTACAATTTAAATTAGGTCTCTAGCGCATTAGGTTACCGGAGCTGACATACTAGACACACTTTAATTATGTCGGCTTGTAGGTGTCAAGATACAGCTTTTACAATCATGAAGTACCTACTTAGATAACGATTTCTTTTGTTGCATGTGAGGCCGATTCAGACATTATTTCAAAGAGTGGTTCGGATTCAGTATTCAAATTATGCCGTTTGGTTTCATTCGTTCAGCATTATTTCATTCGTTTGGTGTCTAGTCTCAGGATAACAAACGTTAGGCCATTTCGGCAGTCGGAGGCCTTCGGGCGGTCTGAAAACTCCGGCACTAGAGTTGGCCACACACTCACGCGAAAAACTAACAAACAAGCAGCGACACGGTGTATCTATTTGATATTTTTGTCGTGGTCCAATAATATAATAAGTTACGATTGGGTTGCCATAATTATCCTTACTGAAACTACTACTTATGAAAATCCCTTACCGTAACTTGGGGTAACTTTGTGGCTGCGGTCAAACTTTGTGACAAACCCATTTTTCCATATTTAACGTGACATATCTAGTAATCATAATATTTTGAAAGAACCCATTTGTATTTTATGACAAAAACAAATATTGTCGAATTTAACTGCAGCTTCCATGTTGTCAATATATATGGAAATTTTTAGTCTGTGGCGTTTTGAAGACGGCGTGAGGTACAGCGCGAAATTATTTTGTGTGAAAACTTTCTCTCAGTGACAAAATAAGAACATTTGTTCAGAGCTGCAGGTATGCGTTTCTTATTGTAAATTTTGCGCTGAAAAGGATAAACTATAGTGTTTGTTTCTAAGCACGCATTTAAAACCATAATTTACAAATATGTAAAAAATCATAACATCCTATGGTAACTTTGTGACAAAATGACATTTACGTGCGGAGTTGCTAGGTACGTCCGAGAAATAAGAAATGGTAGAAGTATTCTTTTTGTAAGTTAATTAATTATTAAAAAAGGTCGCACGTTTGGTATAAAATAGTAATTTGATCATCAAGGATGTATGTCAATTTGTCACAAAGGAAGAATAAGAGGTTACTTATTTGTTCTTACTATATTTACAATGTATCCATTATGGTCGTCACAAACTTACACTTAACATCTTTGTTTTTTGCAGAAATCCTGTAAACATGCCTCGAATCTACAAAAATAATAGCTTCTGTGGATAAAGACACGTTTCTTATCAGCACTATGATTAAAGGGAACACATTTTGGAAATGGCCGGCAAAAAATATGAGATTTGGTACACACGCGCAATGATAAAAGAACCCAAAAAATGTTACAAACAGAGGTCATTACAACGTTCTGGTAATGATTCGTTACCTTTGAATTTCATTAATTCTGTTGTTTTAGTAAAAAAATACCATATTGTTCCTTTATTAAAATTTGCATAAATAAAATTAAACTGTTTTTTTAAACATTGTGTATAGTAGATTTTTTACTGAACAGTTGACAGCTTTTTCATGTTAGTCTGTTTAGTAACATGCATATTAACGGTCTATGGGGTCATTTTAGGCCAGCAATCAATTTCTGTGGAAATAGGAAGCATTTTATGGAGTGTCATAAAACTCATAAAGTAGCCCCATGCCTTGGGAAACTTTGTGACAGACTTTGGAAGGCTGTCACACTCACGCGAAAAACTAACAAACAAGCAGCGACACGGTGTATCTATTTGATATTTTTGTCGTGGTCCAATAATATAATAAGTTACGATTGGGTTGCCATAATTATCCTTACTGAAACTACTACTTATGAAAATCCCTTACCGTAACTTGGGGTAACTTTGTGGCTGCGGTCAAACTTTGTGACAAACCCATTTTTCCATATTTAACGTGACATATCTAGTAATCATAATATTTTGAAAGAACCCATTTGTATTTTATGACAAAAACAAATATTGTCGAATTTAACTGCAGCTTCCATGTTGTCAATATATATGGAAATTTTTTGTCTGTGGCGTTTTGAAGACGGCGTGAGGTACAGCGCGAAATTATTTTGTGTGAAAACTTTCTCTCAGTGACAAAATAAGAACATTTGTTCAGAGCTGCAGGTATGTGTTTCTTATTGTAAATTTTGCGCTGAAAAGGATAAACTATAGTGTTTGTTTCTAAGCACGCATTTAAAACCATAATTTACAAATATGTAAAAAATCATAACATCCTATGGTAACTTTGTGACAAAATGACATTTACGTGCGGAGTTGCTAGGTACGTCCGAGAAATAAGAAATGGTAGAAGTATTCTTTTTGTAAGTTAATTAATTATTAAAAAAGGTCGCACGTTTGGTATAAAATAGTAATTTGATCATCAAGGATGTATGTCAATTTGTCACAAAGGAAGAATAAGAGGTTACTTATTTGTTCTTACTATATTTACAATGTATCCATTATGGTCGTCACAAACTTACACTTAACATCTTTGTTTTTTGCAGAAATCCTGTAAACATGCCTCGAATCTACAAAAATAATAACTTCTGTGGATAAAGACACGTTTCTTATCAGCACTATGATTAAAGGGAACACATTTTGGAAATGGCCGACAAAAAATATGAGATTTGGTACACACGCGCAATGATAAAAGAACCCAAAAAATGTTACAAACAGAGGTCATTACAACGTTCTGGTAATGAATTCTGGTAATGATGACCTTTGAATTTCATTAATTCTGTTGTTTTAGTAAAAAAATACCATATTGTTCCTTTATTAAAATTTGCATAAATAAAATTAAACTGTTTTTTTAAACATTGTGTATAGTAGATTTTTTACTGAACAGTTGACAGCTTTTTCATGTTAGTCTGTTTAGTAACATGCATATTAACGGTCTATGGGGTCATTTTAGGCCAGCAATCAATTTCTGTGGAAATAGGAAGCATTTTATGGAGTGTCATAAAACTCATAAAGTAGCCCCATGCCTTGGGAAACTTTGTGACAGACTTTGGAAGGCTGTCAATACTAAAATATAGCTTTTTTTTTAATATTTTTCTGTGAACATATAGCCCAATAGATCAATCGTCTAAAATGATATTGCCTTGGGATATAATTGAAAAACAAAACAAGATATGGCCGGATAACCTCAAAACTTGTCACAAAGTTACCCCAAGTTACCGGTACTAAAAATAAAGACATAAAAAAGTCAACACTCGTACCAGGAATAAGTCCTGTGTCGCGGAGGACTTTATGAACATTCAATCAAGGGACACAAACAACACGCAGACTAGAAAAAAAAATAATTCGCTTTATTTTAAGCACAGTATCTATAGCTGAAACGAATATCAGCTAACGATAAAAAATCATAGTAATTCAACGATAAGAAAAGTTCTCAATCACGGATATCAACAACCTCCATTTGGTCAGATCCTGCGCCTCCTTTCACCGGTCATTTTAAAAGGTACGCGATATTGCATGGAGTGTACGCCACTGGTGGCACGTAGGCGTATAACCTCTGTGTACACCAGGCACATCAAGATCGACAATGTTGTCATGGCGCCAAGCAATTGGGTGACGTGACCTAATCTTATTGTACGAAGTCGAATTAAACGATTCTACGAATATCGAGCCTATACTTGTTAAAACCAATTTCGTGAAGAATGGGCTTAGTCTGTCTCATTTAGAATAAACCACATGTTTTTTCCCTCTACGTGTATTATCAGTTTATTTTTGTAGACTTCCACACCTGTATTTCACCGAAATGATAAACGAATTGCTCTACACACCGTAAAACTGTGTGTTTAGTTTCACGTACGAAGCTGTTGTTCTGTTATCTATCGACTATCTTTGGAGATTTTGTTTCATTTGACTTTCAGAAATAGCAGACCGAAAAACAAGATCTATACCAAACTTATGTCACTGAAAACTAAGCTTAGTAACCATACGTACAAAATATTTTGCTGTAGACAATTTACGCTAATTTAAGCTCTATCTAGGTGTGACACGCGGAAGCGAATGCTATAAATGATCAAGATCATAAAAAATATTTTAGAAACTTCAATTTGTATTGAGGGTGCTTTGGCTCAGAAGTTTGTTTAATTAGTTTTTGTTCACCAAGAAATATTGAACTTCCTGTCTTGAACATGTTTGCAATATCGTATATGCATCATCAATGTCTTCCTTAGAAAACAGATAAACGTCTAGAGGTCGACAAGGTGTCATCGCAAAGCCATGAGGTAGACATTATATGAGATGACATGACACGGTTGTGTGGTCACTATAGGGTCATCAACTCACATACGATGTTATGTAACAGTTAAATCTTAATCGCTTGAACAAGGTATTATAAGCCTTAATACTTCGGTTTTGCTCCGCTCTAAACTGAGATCAACGCACGCAGGCAATAAAATATCTTCATCATCATCCTAGCTAGCGTTATCTTGCTTGCATCCAAGACTTTCAAATTGAATCTCGTGTGCTCCTTTTTCGAGTATATCAAAATATGGCTGGCCGCAAATAATATAAGTACGAAATCGCAATAGAATAAAATAATTTGTTGCGAATCATACAATGTTTGCGTACAAATAATATGCAATAGCCGGTCCGCAGGTTAAGTTGAGGCGGCAAGATCAGGTCAGTATCGATGGATGTGCGTCGCCTACAAAAGTTATTCAATGTTTTAATGATTACTATTGATATGACATTGGCACTGTCGATCATTGTGATGAATTGCTACGCAGTAGGTGGTTTCACGTAATGTTCATTTACTATTGAATGCGTGCGAGTACACAACTACACAAAGCCGCAACAATATGCGACGTCACATCTTTGTTTGTTTTAGAGTCATGCTGTGAAATGTACCAAACATTTGATCAACACCTGATATTTTTAACCCGTATGCGTGAGCGACGAATGCGACGCGATGCGATGCAAACAAACGGCGAAGCGGTAAAATCTGACTGCCCCAGTCAAATTGTCGTACTCATAGAATATTAAGGTTATGTTACAGTTTGTTAGAGTCACAACGTGTCATAGATGATACCGTTGCTCACTTTAGACAATAGGTAAGTAGGATCGCATAGAAAGTCGATACGATTTCCTAGTTTTGATAGTAGGGTACCTACCTACTTACCGGTCACTACTTCCTCCCGTCTGACGCTGATATCCTAAACTTTACTTTGTAATTACCTACTCTCGGGCAAACTTTAGAATAGTTACCTAAGGTCATATAAACTAAGCAAAACCAACAAAGTGTCATAGATCTTTGAATGTAAGGTCGCATACCGTTCAGCCTCCAGCTGGAGTCAATACAAAGAGAAACGAGTCTTCAGCATCACCGCTCATATGCATGCTAATTAGTATATTATGTGTTAAGTACATAGATATTATGACGCGCGTCCTTTGATTTGCAGACGCCATCATTTCTTTGGAAACCTGATATGTCTCGGTCATATGTATTTATTAACATTTTACTTATATGTGGCTGCTTGTGTACCTTACCTAGATTAGGATGTATTTCTGTGATGTTGAATTTAGTAAGTCACTAGTCAGATAATGTATTTATTTCTTCAGTCTTTTTAGTTTCGTATGGTTTACAGGAGTATTTTCCCTTTTTACAAATTTTAATTGTCTTGAAAACTCTACAATCTTGTGTAAAATTAACTGAAATATCATTGTGTACCGAAAAATCTACCTACCTACATCTTGAAGGGCACACTTCGGAATACATACATAGACTCACGCCCGTTTCCCCGAAGGGGCAGGCAGAGGCATATTAAACGCCCACTTTTCGCCAGTGTTTTGATCCCACGTAATAGGTGGCGAGCCTATTGCCGCTTATTGGGACATTTTATTTTTGCCAGAGCCGCATCCGTTGATCGGCAGGTGAGGTTGGCTTGGGACCCTAAGTTCTTGGTGGGAACCCTATGCACCCTACTTCGGAATATTATGTTTTATATCATCTAAATGGCGCTTCACCTATTCCTGGAAACATACTAGTAGCAATGTTGACAAGATTTTATTTATTTATTTATTTAAAACTTCATATACACATAGTACATAGGCGGGCTTAATGCCATGGGCATTATCTACCAGTCTACCTTAGAGTGGTGCAGAGAGGAAGAAGTAGGTGTATTGTATAGTGTAAGGGAGATATACTAGTAATTTAATTATATCGAACATGTTATACATTTTTTTAAATAATAATTTCTTTATTTCCTATAATAAGTTTTACAATATAATATAGGTAACCCTGGATCCGGCACTAGGATGCACTTGCATAAACATAAATATTATAAATAGTTAAAAGCGCCTTCCTTCGGGAACTCGTGCATTCTGGTCTCTTGCCAAAGCTATCGAAGGGAACTTCTGTAAGCCATCCTTTCCACCGCTACATATGGGAAATGACTCCTTGGACCACGACGCAAAGCAGAAAGCTGATCTTCTGGGCAAACTCTTTGCGTCCAACTCGACCTTGGATGACGGGGGACAGGAACCGCCTACTATACCGCTGTTGAAGGGCTGTTTGCCGGATATTCGGTTCCACCAGCGCGCAGTCCGTATGGCACTTCTGTCCCTCGATATCCACAAGTCGAGTGGGCCTGATGGAATTCCCCCTATTGTGTTGAAGATCTGCGCTCCAGAGTTGGCACCAGTTTTGACACGCCTTTTTCGTCTCTCCTACTCATTTGGCGTAGTCCCAACATCGTGGAAGACAGCATTGGTCCACCCGATCCCTAAAAAAGGCGATCGCTCTAACCCGTCCAACTACAGACCCATAGCCATAACCTCCCTCTTCTCGAAGATAATGGAGTTCATTATTAACTGCCAGCTCCTCCGGTTTCTAGAGGATAATCAGCTGCTTAGTGACCAGCAATACGGCTTTCGTAAGGGTAGATCGGCTGGTGATCTTCTAGTATACCTGACACATCGTTGGGCACAGGCGATCGAGACAAAGGGGGAGGCTTTGGCGGTCAGTTTGGACATAGCGAAGGCCTTCGATCGGGTCTGGCACAAAGCGCTTCTTTCGAAGCTCCCTTCCTATGGGCTGCCCGAGAAATTATGCGAATGGGTGACCAGCTTTCTTACAGACAGAAGCATAAAGGTCGTAGTTGACGGTGAATGCTCTGACGCCTTGTCTGTAAATGCTGGTGTTCCTCAAGGCTGCGTGCTATCGCCTACTCTGTTCCTCCTGCATATCAATGATATGTTGCTAGATAGCGGCATTCATTGTTATGCAGATGACAGCACAGGTGATGCTTTATATACCGGCCACGCCAACATTTCTCGGGAAAAAGTCATCGAGAGCCGACATAAACTTGTGTCTGAAATTGAGACCTCCTTGGAGATGGTCTCAGATTGGGGAAGACTTAATTTGGTCCAATTTAACCCCACAAAGACACAAGTCTGCGTTTTCACCGCAAAAAAACTGCCGATGGTCGTATGTCCTTGTTTTGAGAGCATCCCCTTGACTGCCTCCTCCAGTATTGGAATACTTGGTGTCGACATATCGAGCGAAGTCCAGTTCCGCGGTCACTTAGAGGGTAAGGCTAAGTTAGCCTCGAAGAAGCTTGGCGTGCTAAATAGATCGAGACGGTATTTCACGCCGGCCCACCGCTTGCTCCTTTATAAGGCGCAGGTCCGGCCGCATATGGAATACTGTTCTCATCTTTGGGCAGGGGCACCCCAGTACCAGCTTCTCCCTCTAGACCGCATCCAACGGAGAGCCGCTCGAATTGTCGACTGCCAAGATATTTGCAATCGGTTAGACCCCTTGGCGCTGCGTAGAGATGTAGCCTCGCTATGCATCTTTTATCGCTTCTACTATGGGGAGTGCTCCGAGGAATTGTTCGGATTAATCCCTGCCGCCTCTTTCCGCCATCGTTCTACGCGACAGCATTTCCATCCCCATCATTTAGATGGTTGGCAATCCACAACGGTGCGTTTCTCTAGAAACTTTCTGCCTCGCACCTCTAAACTGTGGAATGATCTGTCACCTGCGGTTTTTCCGAACCAATACGACCTTCAAACCTTCAAAAAAAGAACGTATTCCTTTTTAAAAGGCCGGCAACGCACTTGTGACTCCTCTGGTGTTGCGGGTGTCCATGGGCGGCGGTAATCGCTTAACATCACGCGATCCGTCTGCTCGTTTGCCCCCTATTCCATAAAAAAAAAAAAAAGGTGTACCTAACTGGTACATCTTGTGGCTGCCAATTTCCAGGTAGAACATATAAAAAGTTAAATCGATAGTGCAGTTACACAGCGATTAGCTATAATACCGTGCTCCTGAATTTTAGAATTAATTTCAATAAAGTTACTATCCGGGTTCTATCTTCGACACACTGTAGATTACTATTTCAGGCTGTGCTTGGATGCTGCTACTACCGAGACACTTATTTATTGGTGCATGTCACTGTTACAGCAATCAATAGATTTAACTTATTTTACGGCACGTCAACTTATTTTAAAAGATTTTGAAATGGTCCATCATCACAACACTAATCACTTGTAAAGTAATCGTTCAGGCAGTTAAGTCACTGACACCAGTGAAGTCAACCAGACTTACCCTATATCAAATATAAATTTCTTATAACAATAATTGTACAATTACCACTTAGTAACAGTCACTCAAAAATCTAACAGACTTACCAAACAACTAATAAATACAACTGACTGTGATGCATAATTAATGTTCCTTAACACATGCCATCAAAATTACTTACGGAGTTCTCACACAATCTATGCCTATTGTATCTAAGATATCTATACTAATATAATAAAGCGGAAGAGTTTGTTTGTTTGTTTGTTTGAACGCGCTAATCTCAGGAACTACCGGTTGGATCTGAAAAATTCTTTTTGTATATGATAGCCCAGTTATTCCGGAAGGCTATAGGCTATATAACATAACGCTTCGACCCTTTGGGGCCGGGCAAAAGGCTAAAAAGGCTAAAATATAATGTCGGCTAATCTCAGGAACTAGCAGTCGGATTTTAAAAATTGTTATTGCCTATGATTGCCCAATTATTCCGAAAGGCTTTAGGCTAAATAAAATTACGCCACGACTTTTAGGGGCCAGACAAAATAATAAAATGGTCAAACGAGAAGGGGGAGGGTTGGGTCAAAGGCAAAAAAGGCTAAACGAATAGGATACAATCTATATGGGTATCGTTTTCGAGATTTTCGGGACACTGATTAATAATATGAAATTTATTTAGTGATCCAAGATGGCGGACGGGTAATCAAAGATGGCGGATGAGAAAATTTTAAATATCAATATGGGTATCGCCTTCGATATTTTAAGGGGTGGAGAATCGAAATACAACATCTATTTCGTGATCAAAGATGGCGGATGGGCAATCAAAGATGGCGGATGGGAAAATTTTAAAAAATCAATATTGGTATCGTCTCCGATGTTTAAAGGGATTGGGAATCCAAATACAACATCTATTTCGTGATTTAAGATGGCGGATGGGATATCAAAAATGGCGGATGGGAAAAATTTAAAAAATCAATATGGGTATCGTTTCTGATGATTTGAGGGATGGTGAATCCAAATACAACATCTATTTCGTGATCAAAGATGGCGGACAGGAAATCAAAGATGGCGGACGGGTTTTTTTTTAAAGTCGATATGGGTATCGTCGCCGATATTTAAAGGGATGGGGAATCAAAATCTAACATCTATTTCGTGATCAAAGATGGCGGTTGAGAAATCAAAGATGGCGGATGAGAAAGTTTAAAAAAATCAATATGGTTATCGTCTCCGAATCAATATGGTATCGTCTCTGATGATTTAAGGGATGGTGAATCCAAATACAACATCTATTTTGTGATCAAAGATGGCGGATAGGAAATCAAAGATGGCGGACGGGTATTTTTAAAGTCGATATGGGTATCGTCGCCGATATTTAAAGGGATGGGGAATCCAAATCCAACATCTATTTCGTGATCAAAGATGGTGGTTGAGAAATCAAAGATGGCGGATGAGAAAGTTTAAAAAAATCAATATGGTTATCGTCTCCGATGTTTTAAGGGATGGCGAATCTAAATACAACATCTATTTTGTGATCAAAGATGGCGGATAGGAAATCAAATATGGAGGGGATTTTTTTAAAGTCGATATGGGTATCGTCTCCGATATTTTAAGGAATGGGGAATTCAAAAACACCATCTATTTCGTGATCAAAGATGGCGGATGGGATTTTTTTTTAAAATCAATATGGGTATCGTTTCCGATGTTTGAAGGGATGGGAAATCCAAATACAACATCTATTTCGTGATTCAAGATGGCGGATGGGAAATCAAAGATGGCGGATGGGAAAAATTTAAAAATCAATATGGGTATCGTCTCTGATGATTTAAGGGATGGTGAATCCAAATACAACATCTATTTCGTGATCAAAGATGGCGGATAGGAAATCAAAGATGGCGGACGGGTTTTTTTTTTTAAATCGATAAGGGTATCGTCTCCGATATTTGAAGGAATGGGGAATTCAATAATATAATAAAATCTATGTTTGTTTTTGCATCATTTATAGACTCTGAAATGATAAGAGATTAAGCGCTAAGTCAATGGTAACTTTGTAAAAGGGGCTTGGAAAAAAGGGAATTAAATAAAAACTCTTAAAAAGGCGATACGGAGTTCGCTGGGTCAGCTAGTAGGTACATAAAGCAAAAAATATCTTTATGTACCAAAGTCTCCTTTAACCTTCATAATTATATCAAAATATTAAATATGCAGTCGCAAACAAGAAGTAGAAAAATAAGAGTGTAACCGGGAAGTGACATGTTATAGACAACGTGACGTTGAGTGGATGTATGTTTGACTTCCTTGATTTATTGCGATCATTAGCAATCCATGTAGTTGAGAGGCAGGCCTCACGTCAAACAACACTCCACACGATTGTCTATCGTTAGTAAACTGTGGAAAAATTGCTAATAGAACTTCATCAGCACGGCTGACGCAATGGGCTACATGCTTGCCTCGTAACTTTTGAATTTTGTGCTTCCCATATCCTTATGGAAATTGACATACATATTTTTGTGAGATATACGACTTTTCTGTTGGTTAACAGAGAGTTGTGTCAGTATAACTGGCATAATTATGGTTGGTCCTCATAAAGTCAGTTGGTTCTGGGTATTTTACGTTTCCAATTATTGAACTCTGACGCGATGCAAATATAATTCTTAATGCGCCGTCGTCGACGTATTAGAAAAACGAAGTCTATTTTCAGAATTTATCACGATATAGCCTTATTTTGGCAAAACATGGAAAATAACCATGTACTTGAGAACAGTCTATGTAAACATTACGTAGTAACTTATTAGCGAGGTTTTAGGCATTACTCACAAACAGCTTACGTAGTCTAAATATGGTTTTGCTTCTCATGTGGTAAACAAACATGTCAGACGTTAGGGTTAGCAACCGTAGTTGCCGTTTGTTGTTCGCTAGTACGCTACCAACCCAGTAAAAAGTATAATACCCACTTTAAAATACAGAAATACAACAACGAATAGAAAAAATGTATGTGCCTACTTAGAATATTGCCGAAAACATCTCAGGAGTTTGGTGAGATACCTATTTATATAACAACCATTAACTACCAAAAAAACAACAATAAATGTATATTAATTATATGGCGAAACACAAATGTATTAATGAGGTCTAGAGACTATCTTAGTGGGGCTTCGGAAAAATCTTAAAATAAAAATCTTGAGGGTTGTATATTAGTGCGGCATGCTCTACCTTATTACATCCATTCAACCAAAGAGAGGCAGCTACACTAAAGCGATACCTTTACTGTGTACAAAAGATGACAGACTTTATGTTCAGTTCTTCTGCAAAATGTAGGTGCCGAAATCTGCCTTGGGAGAGTATTAAGAAGTTAACGGGTTAGTTAAAGTGGTGCTTCGCTCTTTGTAGGTATAGTTTATTCGCTTGCGTTAGTAATACACTATTCCTTTCTTTCGCGCGATTACCCCTGGTATTGAAAGCGAACTCAGGCTGTTATAAATTATAAGTCAAGCAATTTAAGTGATTTCTGAATTTTTTTTATAAGGATCTTCTGCAATCCTTTCCACAATTACAAAATTGACAAAAAATAATATTTGGAGATTTTAAAAGAAAACAATAAATTGTATATTTTAAATATCCAAATTGGATGAGGAACGCCTTTTAAAGCTCTTGATGATCAACATTCCAAACCAATGTAATAAAACAAGCCAAAATGTCAAAACTGTTAGTCGAGCTTGACCAGGAAGTGAGTTTTTTTTTTAGAATATCTAATAGTAGGAAAACTAAGACTTGCTTGTCGGTAGGCACTTAAACAGCCATACCGAACGTTAAAACTAGATTTTTTTTTCGACCTTTGATTGTTAGGCCAGTTGGTAACCTTGGGTTATACAGATGTTAAAAAAAATGCAAATGCTTTTTGAAACCACATTCTATTCGGAAACTCGTTTAGTTTAATGCTATTGATAAAATCTACAATCAGTTTCGATTTTCTACCGTCGTTGATAAAAGTACCTGTTACATGTTTGATTTAGTGCCGGGTGTGACTAACACCGGCTTAGTATAATTTTAGGAAACCTGTAAACGAGTCTTTTAAGTTCCTTTCGTTAAATAATATTCTGAAAGATATCAATATTATTTTCTTTGTCTTTTGGTTACAGGTAGGTACATAACCTGCTTTAGTTATAGGTATATCTACTTTTTCAAGTGATACAATAATAATAATATATTCATGTTTGGGCAAAACAGAATTTTACTACCAAATTTAAGATGTGTTTGATATGATTTATAAAAAAACTCCTATAATTACCTACAATAATTTTACTATTAATTGAAATCATGATAAAAGGCGATATAAATCATATATAGCTTATCTCTAATTATCTCTAGTATCAAAGCTATAAATCACGTGTGGCAAATCAGTGAATGCGATCTCTTGATCAAATCAGCAATATTTTTAACAATAAGTGTATTGTGTCTTATTCTATTATTGATAACGGTTATGCAAGTATAGATACGCAACTAAATATAATTTTGTATTATATAAGATTACAATTAGTACCTACCTAATTATACAGTCATATTAAATGAATAATTATTGGCACGCGTAAACAATCCGACTTATCAGGAGTACGTACAACGAAATACGATTTAATTGTATAATTTAACACGTTCAATGCCGCCGACACGCCTAGCGTGTTCTTGCTAATTTCTATAACTACGCCTCGAACACGCCAGGCGTGTTCTAAATGTTTTAGAGATATTACGAATATTTGCCTAAATTGCCTTTTGAAATTCTCAGTACATTATCCTCTAGCAATAACCTAAGTATAAGTGAGGTGGCCCCCGGAAAAACCCTTTAAATTTTTGCATTAAAAAAAAAGTGATTATGTAATGCCGAGAACACGCCAAGCGTGTCCACCTTATCAATTTATCAGAAGTTGTCAACAGTTTCTTTCGTTTTACTACTTCCGCTATATTAGGTGTATTCCCACAAATGTAAACACGCGTAAAGTGTATGGTATATGATATCACTGTCGTAAATAGGGAGATCTTGTGTTCCCAGTTAGTGCGACTAAAATCATTAAAAGAGATGTAACATTGCCGCACAACTCGTTATCGTTATAGAGATGCCGCTCGGTCGCAAAGTATTGTGCATAACTAAGTTATTCCTTAATAAACTGTTATTGACTTACAACAAATTCCTTCTTTGTATTACACACAATACTTGAAGTGCGAACGAGTTCCGATATGCCTACAAGTGTGAACGAGAGATCTGATAACAATGATTTATGACGCAATTCGCACATTTGTAAAGGATTTAAATCCTTAAACAAAAAGTTGCCGACACACATTGTGTGTGTCGGCAACTTTTTGTAGTTTGGGAAAAATATTTTTAGAGAATTAAGCCAACCATTACTTCAATATTGTGTCAGCGTGTGGGGCAGTGCCGCTAAAACTCACCTGATGGAACTAGAACGAGCACAGCACACATTAGAATTAGAATCCCACTTCCAAAATCAAAGACAGCTTTCGCTGCTAGGCTGTCTTCGTTCATGTCAATCCGAATATTTAATAACATAAGTAAAACTTTAAAAATTCCTAGCAATCCATTTGAGGCGAAGAAAATTTTAAAGCACTGGCTACTAAAGCTAAGTTATAACGAGACGGAAATTCTCCTTTGCTCAGCTTGTTAATTTCTTATCACATCTAATGCTTAGGCTCTTAATTATATACACACTCTCTCTCTCTCTCTCTCTCTCTCACGCATGCACGTATACACATTGTCACGCACACACACACATATAAACATATCATACGCACACACACACATGTGCAAATGAGTTAGTATTTTAGCCTTTTAAATATCAATTACAATGTTTACATATTCATTTTTATTTTTTACTTATGTAAAATATTATAGTCTAAAATTGCGTACACTGTCAGGGCTAACGGAAAATAACTGGATTAGATATAAATCATTTATTTTAGGCCACCAAGATATAGGCTGCGCCTAGTTTGCGGCTCATCGCTAATCTTAAATTGTAATCTTTAGAATAAGTCTGCCTGTTAATATGATTGTATATAGTCGTATTAACAGGCAGACATACAGACAGATTGTATAAATATAATAATAATAATAATAATAGCATTTATTTCCATTAAGTTACACAATTGTTACATTGACTATGATAGCCACACTAGGCACAGCCTGTGTCGTGGTTATCAAAAAGATACGTTTAACTTATGCCTAGAACTTAAAAATTACAAAATATGAAAAATATATAAAAAATATTCACTGAATATTATTTTCATATATATTATTATTATTAATTAAGTGCAGAAAATCATAAATTATAAAAAAACAACAAAACAATGATAGAGCGAGTACGCGAGATACGCATGCTAACACCCGTATTCACAAACGATACTTGTGTAAGTAAAGTAGCAACGCTATGCGAAGTAAGACATTTCTCAGTGCGTCGCATATGGCCAGCCTTTCAATTCATAAACAATACTCAAACGACCCTTAACTATGAGAACGCACTGCGTTAAATAGAGCTCTCTGATTGGTTCGCGTATGTTGCGTAGTTCATTGCGCTTCACTGACGTTCATTCATGTTCATTTTAATTGTCAATTTTGTCATAACATAACCTCTAAAGAGACTGCTCCTTGCTGTAAACAATACTATTCCGTCTATGTGCCGATTTACTTCGTGGTATATTTGTATTGACGTCCATGTGGTGACGGATTAAGAATACGGAATGTCACCACCTCATATCATCCCATGGGTGTCGTAAGAGCGGACAGAGGGAGCACATTATGCAGAGAACAGCACTGTAAGAGAAGGAAAACTTGATACAAACCCTATACCAACCCGTTTGGCCAGCGTGGTGTAGTAGGCCAATTCCTCCTTTCAAAGGAGAGGCCAAGTCCAGCAGTGGACTGTTAAAGGCTGGTGATGATGATGATATTTGTATTTAATTGTGGATTTGTGAACATAATAAATATGGATAAACCTACAACTTGGTAAATAGCTGGTACTGGAAGTCCTCTCGCAGTTAATTTTTCTAGGTCTTCATTCACTAGTGGTAAGAGTAGAAAAACATCACTTCTTTGGAAAACCTATAGCGTCGTCTAAATTCCTCCGAACTATAATATAATCAAAAGGATTTTGGAAATCCCGTCCAACTCTCCTAGTAGTTATTCTTTGTTCGTTGATATAATTATCAAATTCTTCTTCGCTACTATAATCCATTGTAAACTGATGCGAAAATAACCTCGAGCAAAGTACACCGAACTTCGCAAATAATACATACTTAACCTAAGTTTTTGACGTAAGTCAAACACAAAATTGACCCTATGCGTTGCGTAATATAGCTAGCGGGGTACCTTAGCTGTGCGTTCGTTTTAAGGGACGCATAGTGCTAGCCGGCACTCAAGTATTGTCTTTGAATAGGTTTTTTGTACTCTGTGCGTCCATTCAAACTATGAGACCTCATAGTAACGTTTGTGAATACGGGCGTAAGTGTGTTAGAAAGGATCAGAGGATTCAACAAAACAGCAGGATCGCCACGTGTTGTTATTGTTAACTTAGCTTTGGCTAGAGTTTTTTAATTTGAACTTTAAAATAAGAGAAATAAGTAACATTTTTGTCATTTGATGTGTATAGCTTTTGTTAACAAATATTTTCTTACGATGGCACTTGTTTAGTGCAGTGTTCGAAGCTTTCGACATCGCGTGTGTGTGACGGTTCCTTCCGTAACTTACGATTTACTAAGTATTGTTTGATCGCTCTATTGACGACTTCGGCTAGTGTTCCTGGACTTTTGATTACTCTCTTGACAACTCCGGCTCGTATTTTAGGACTGTTTGATTGCTCTTACGAAGACATCGGCTAATGTTTCTGGATTTCTCCATAACTTAATCAAATCCAGTGAACTCTACAAACTGGGTGAGTACAATTTATTTCAAGCATTGTTACAAAATCATGATTTACAAGTGTAAATGAGGCAATAGAAAAAGTGGAAGTTGGTTGTGCATAGGTCTGGTCACTAGTTCGCCAGTGATAAAAGATAACATAATTTATCACTAATTAGATATGTATGTATTTTCAAATCATATATATCAATGGTGGTTGTTACTACAAGTCGTATAAGTAAGTGTGTGATTTGAAAAACGTTTAAGACCTATAAGATTATAAAACTAAATAATTATATTGACCAGTCACCTAAACTTTTATTCAGCTACTTTTGAGAAGATATTTTTATGATAGTGCACTCAGAACCTTGAATAAGAAATTAAGAGAATTAATTCATTATATTTTAATTAAAAAAATATTAAGAGCAATTTAGTTTTGTTTTTTAAGGCAAAAGTAAACTAATGTGCCTCCAAAACCATTAAAATAGAGCGTGCTATATTGAATACTTTGGTGGCTTAGCCACGATAAAATATTGTGCTAGCTGGGTAGGGAATACCGGCCTTTTGTGGTTTCAGTCACACAACGTGGAGCAAATATTTGTGTGATGAACTGAGATGGGAGCACAAGTCCTTGTATGTACCGCGTCTGGGTGTAAATTATACTATTCTCTGTGTGTTATCGTCCGGCGTAACATCTAAGGAACGTTGCACCAGAGAGCAAACTTTTGGGGAAACTCGACAGAAAGAGAACAAATTTTCTTGCATATTTTTTTATCGTACGGTAATTGTGCTGGTTTGCCGACCACTGGCAGTTCACGACCATTTCGAAACACTTTTAGAAAATGCCTATAATAGGATCGCAATTGTCCCAGGCTATTTTTTATGTATTTATTTATTTACTTTATTAGGCAAACTTAACAGTTATTACATCTGTATTGCATTTGAATATAAAAGACTTATATAGTCTGACAAATTACAATTTACAAGACGATAAGCTGGCTAAATATAAATAAGATATATTCTAGATAATTATAACACAGTCCAATTAGTCATTTTTAATAAAAAAAAATGAAATTGACGTATTAGTGACAAAATGAAGTTAATGATACATATGTGAATTGTGTGTGTAAGAGGGTGTGTGTAAGGTATGTGTGTATGTGTGGTGTTTGCTCTGTTAAATGATAAATTAGATTGATACTTATTTTTTATTTTATATGGTATAGGGCTTTTACACAAGATCAATGCTTACTTTTTTTTCTAGGTTATGGATCCCTACGAAAATCCACTACCATCCTGCTCTTGGGAAAGCCCCACTTGGGATTTCCCTGGGATCGAAGAAACTCTAGGAGCCATGGAATCTTTGAATTCAACTCCGCCTTTACACCAGCCAACTTTAGCTTTAACTGACTCCGAGCTTTTGGGTATTCTGTCTGAAAATTTGTTAGACGAGATGGATACAGATAACGAAGATGACGACGACGACTGCGAAATAAATTTAGATGAGCCAGAAGAAATGGTACCTGTCGACACATTTATTGACGAATGGCAACCAGGGAATCCTGATCAGTTTATGGAGCTACCTTTTACCAGGACAACAGGTCTTCAAGAAGACATAGCTGACACACCTATAAGTTATTTTAATGCTTTATGCAATGAGGAATTACTGAGTTTATTAACTCGCTCTAGCAATGAGTATGGGGAACGTGAAAAAGCTACAAGCAGAAGTGCACAAAGCAGAGCCAGGTTATGGAAACCTGTAAGTTGCAGCGATATAAAATTATTTTTTGGGTTAATATTCCACATGGGATTCATAAAAATTAATAGACTGTCCGACTATTGGAAAACCGACACATTTTTTAACCAACCAACATTTGCAAAAGCAATGTCGCGTAATACTTTTTTATTAATTTTAAGAATGTTGTGTGTGAATGTAGGAGGAACTACAAGCAATTGTAAAATAAAACCAATAATTGATTATTTCAACAAAAGGATGTTAGAAATTTACTACCCTACGAAAGCCATAGTAATTGACGAATCAATGATGTTATGGAGGGGAAGATTAAGAATACGACAGTATATGAAAGGAAAGAAAAATAAGTATGGTCTTAAGTTCTATGCACTTGCTGATCAGCTGGGGGTTGTGCTAAAATTGCATTTGTATGGTGGTGCCACTGATACGCTTGTTGGTGGAGCAAACCATGTTAAAAAGGTTGTAAATCTTTTAATGGATGCGTATATAAATGCGGGACATCATTTGTTCATGGATAATTTTTATACAAGCGTGGATCTGGTGGATGAATTATATTATAAAGATACTTATTGTACAGGGACACTAAGAAAAATGAGGAAAAGCAATCCTAAAACAATTTTAAATACTAAATTAAAAAAGGGTGAATTATGCATACAACATAAAAATAACATTTGCGTAATTAAATGGATGGATCAAAGAGAGGTGTTGGCTATCTCAACAAAATACAATGGCACTTTAGAAATTACTAAAAATCGCAGGGGGCAAATAAAATTTAAACCCCAAATAGTTAAATATTATAACGAAAATATGAGTGCTATTGATCGACATGACCAAATGCTAGCATATTACTCATGTGAGCATAAGAGTCTCAGATGGTACAAAAAAGTAATAATCCACATTATGCAAGTAATAATGGTAAATTCTTTCTTCCTGTACAATAAGTACTCAACATCTAACAAAATATCTTTGTATGATTACAGATTATACGTAATTAAATCTATTGTAGAGCCTCATTTACCACCAGACTTGCCACGTACATTACAGACAAAAGTTCATTGTCTCATGAAATTAGATAAAGACGCAAAAGGCAAAACCAAGCGCAGAAGATGCGTTCATTGCTGGAGAACGAAAAAAAAAAGGGTCGCAACATTGTTAGCTTGCGAGGACTGTTTCCAACATCCAGGCTTGTGCATAGAATGCTTCAGGGCATATCACAAATATTAATTACTAAGTTTTAATTTCAAAGTATGTTTAATGAAAAAGACCAGTTAAAGTTTTACAAATGTTCACTACATAAATCAGTCTAATTATTTTGTAGTGGACCACAACATGATTGTTGATAATGTCAATAAATGTGTTTGTAACGCAAATCAGTTTGATTATTATGTAGTGGACCACAATATGATTGTTGATAATGTTAATAAAAGTTGACTTGAAACGAACACATTTATTAATACAACCAAAAATCATATACACAACAATTACAAATATTGTAAATTAATTCCTAAATAAAAATAATGTTAATCACAGCCTATACTCGCATATCTGATTGTCATTTCTACCTATTAGGTACATGATTATGAATCAATAAAAATGATTTGGCCTTAATCTTTGTGTGTTTTTTTAACATCTTCATACGGCCGTATTGTGCGAATTAATTTTTCGTAGCATTCTAATCGCCTGCTTGCGTGCACATTTCTGAGTCTAAAAGCAAGCATCATACCCAAATCATGCTCGAACTGGGCGTAGATTGGAGGTAGTTCGTCTTCTGTATTTAGTTCGCTTCTTAAATCTTTTGCAAATAATGCGTTAAAATATTTTTTGGCGGCACAACATACACCACTCGTTTTGGTTTCACTTAAAGTTTCATTATTTTGTGCCGTTGGCAACTTGTTTATTATAATTTTCTTTGCGACAAGTTCATCAGTATCAGTAATTTCTTCAAGGCTACTGTCTGTTGATTCTGTGTCTAGACAGGTACGTGAATCTTCAAATTTCCTTTTCAATGGAATGTTTTGTAATATTGATTGACTGCATTCAGCATTATCGTCATATTCCTGTCGGTTATCTTCCAGTCGTTCATCTATGTCCGTAAATAGCGCTTGACTACATTCAGGATAGTTATCATTGCATTGTTTTTGATTACCTGCAGTAAAACAAATAATTATACTATTACGATTAAATAAATTACCATTTGGGTCTTATTTGCCATAACATCGTTTATACTAATATCGTTTGTCATATGACTTCTTTGTCCTTTGTCAATTGTCCAATGTCAACTGATTCTAGGCACAAGTTACTATTTTAACTTGTGTCATTGGTTTCTATAAGTAACACATAAAGAAACATTTAAATTTAGGTTAGGCTAAGTTAGAACAATAACCATAAACGCGCGAAAACGAGCGAGTGAAGCGCGCGTGTTCGGCAAGCGGCAATCGAGAGCCAGATTTCCTCTTGCTCAAAAATTCGTCGTCATTATAATTTATTATTTATTTGCATCCTTACAACTATCATTACAGGATATACCTAATTCGACTGTGTGATTTATATTTATTAATTGAAAAATTTAATTATTGTTATTTTAAAAACAAGAAATTCCACATATTATTATATACCTACATTCAATGTTATTTCTAAAATAATCATTATATAAAAATAAAACCAAAGACAATAAAAATGAAAATCATAATACATTTAATGTAATGATTGCGAATTCGTTCATATTACACGCAAATAAATCTATCCTTTCGTGAACTTCATTAATAACACGATTTGTTTCATTATGTATAAAAAAAATTAAAAATATAGCAAATAACTTTATTAATTATACTACATTCTACTAATTACTAGAAATACCTATATAAGACATAATAATACCTATACTAACATATTTTGGATTATGTAGGTACATAGGTAGATTATTGTTTTACGACACCCGCAGGGTATGTAGGTATCTACTCATATTTATTTAATTCTTAAATCACTGTGTATGTATTAAAACATTAAATATATAAAATTAGTGCCTACATTAGTAAACAATTTGGTATTTGTAGTAAATAAATACGATAACATCAACAAAAAAGGTATCGTTAATGTTATGTATAATCTATTTCAAAATAACAACATGTTTACGATCTCTGATAAAATTACGATAATTACTTACCTAAAAATCTATTTCCAGCCATAATTCCAGGTTAAATCTCACTACCGTATTAGAATCACCTTTATTCTTGCGAAGCGAAATGCAAACTAACTGATATTCAACGTTGAAACCGAGAATTAGACAAATTTAGAATTTAACTCTATCGAGGTGCCACTGAACACGCCTAGCGTGTCAATGTTTAACTAGATGCAGTACCGCCGACACGCCTGGCGTGTTCGCGTGCATTTATAGGGCGGCATCGCTATGAACTTCAAAAAAATTGTGGTGGCAGTGAACGTGTTAACATTTAAATTTTAAATACTTACCGGCTACGGTTCCCAGTTTAAAGATCGTATAGAAAGGAATAATCTAACTTTTACACTAAGGTTTTCCATAATATCAGTTAAGTTTGGGGAATAAAAAAGGTTTGGTCACTGTGGACCATGACGTAAAAATACATTATTTATGCTCATTTACCTAGAGTTCTTTAATTTATCACGACAGAATGGTCCAACTGAATGTTTCAGACAAAGGAAAAGTTAAAGACGAGTTCAAACTGAGAGATTCCTTTATTTAAAAAGTACAATAACATGTTACTTCCCCATTCTTTGGATGGACCACTCCTGCTGGCACAGGGGACAGCGGTTGTTCTGCTTCACCCACAGAGACATGCAGCAGAAGTGGAAGCTGTGGTTGCATTCACCCCACACTACCACGCAGTCCTGTTTGCCGTAGGAATCCTTCTTGCTCTCGCCTTGACACCGGAGGCAAGCGTCTGTGGACAAAAAGATAAACTATGTCAACGAAAGCTTTGATTCTGATTCATCACCATCTCAGCGATGTAACATTGCATCGCTGAGATGGCTTGAATGACCTTGGAAACTGAGGGTTTTATTTCGATTAATCGCTGACTACATTCTGAACCGTATTATTTAGATATCTATATACTGTAAAGTTTCACGAAAATCTGTTCAGTAGTTTTTCCGTGAAGGAGTATCAATTGTTGATACTCCTTCATGCGTCTATCAAATTTAATTTACTTATGTTGAATTGTTACTTTATATTAAGTTGAGAATACTTATAGCTTGCGCCGTAACATTGCCAGAGAACACGATAAACCGTCGGTTTCAGCTGTCATGAACATCTCTGAGGAACTTTATGGAAAGTCAGTACACTGAATATATTGACCCCTGAGCCCAAGGTCAAAGAGCAGTCGTTTTGTAGCAATGCTAGTATTCTGGCAAATCTGATTAGTCCATTCAGGGCTCTAAGACTAAAAGTGGTGCAATTAAATTTCTACTGCTTTTCACAAGATCCAGATTCACCGATCATGAATGTAAAAAAAATCACAAAATTATTATGCGGTGTGATGGCTTTATGTCAAATTTAGTGAATGAAGACGGATTAGTCCAAACACCTTTAGTTTTGCATACAAATTAAGTCTAGACTACTGTAGACTTAAGATCCACAATATGATTATGATTATATAATGTAGACCCTTTTTTACATTATGCATAATTATGTTACTGCTATATTTAAATCTCTAAATATTATATCAGTTTTCTGACACTGCCCTAGATGTGGGATCAATCAAGATTAGATGGTAATTCCAAACATTTTAATAATCTTAATATATAAAATCCTTGCGTTACTGACTGACTGACAGACACGCTACAGCCGAAACTATTGGGCGCAGGAAGCTGAAATTTGGCATGTATGTTCCTTGGGGACCGTAGGGGTGCACTAAGAAGAGATTTCTCGAAATTCTCACGGGATCCGCCAAAACGGGTAAATTTAAAAAAATTGCAGGCGTAGCTGCTGGCGTCCTCTAGTAACCATAATAAGGTTAATATGTACATATGTGAAAGTACATGGTGGAATAAAAGTATGGTCATATAAAGCCCAAGATCCCAGACAAACGGTTCATCGTAATGAACTGGAGCTGATTTGATTTTAAAACAGAACGAAGTCAGTGTAAGGAGATTTTTGTCAATGTTTTGACTATGAACATCTGACCTAAAGGTGTGTAACATAGTCAAGATGACGGTGACGGCGGTTTACACGTGTTCTGTTGGCTCGTTTTCGCACCTGACCTGAAGTAATTATAAATGCGGTCACCGCAACCACAGAACATCACAGAAGAACTTATAAAATCTATCGTCAATGATGTTTGTGTTTGTACTCAGTGTTCTTGGACTAAACGTCTCGTGTTGTCTACTTTCGTCAGAACCTTTGATCCAAACGGTTGGATCTATCCAGTTATATTTTGGGCAAAATGCTTCTTGCAGAAGCTTTGGACAGCAGGATTGACCTGGGACGAACCTCTACACGGCACTCTTGTTGAGGAATGTACCTCTTTTGTATCCTCACTTCCTGCCGTCAACGAGATCTCCTTGCCTCATCCCATCCTTCCTCCCGGGAAGTACAAGGCCACCCTTCACGGGTTTTGTGATGCCTCGGAACGTGGTCACGCGGCCGTGGTGTACTTGCGCACAGTCAGTGCCTCAGGTCAGGTGAGGGTTTCCCTGATCATGGCGAAGAGCAAGGTTGCACCCTTTCGGACATCTCTGACCATCCCAAAATTGGAGCTCTCGGGAGCAGCCCTACTTGTGCGCTTATTGAACCACGTGTCCAGTACTTTGGGTAAAAGCATTTGTATTAATGGGACCTACGCCTGGACAGACAGCCAAATTGTTCTTTGTAGGTTGAAGGCTTCTGTCCACACCTTGGAGGTATTTGTCGCTAATCGCGTTTCCCAAATACAGAAATCTGAAGTCAAGCTTGTTTGGAGACACGTGCGAGGTGAGCTCAACCCCGCTGATTGTGCCTCACGCGGATGCTTGACGCCTAGTTTGATAGGTCATTCGCTGTGGTGGGGTCCGGAATGGTTGAGTTGACCAGAAATTTATTGGCCTCGAACGCCAGTTTTGAATACTTCTAATTTGCCGGGTCTGCGAACACTCGCTCTTGAGAAGGTGAAATGCGCCTTCGACCCCGATTTCTTGCTGAATCGCTATAGCTCCCTCGACAAGTTGTTAGGTGTTACTGCTTGGATAAAGCGTTTTGTTTTTAACATTAGGCACCCACAACAGAAACGACTGACACCATTTATCTCACCACAGGAACGACAGGAATCCCTCAGCTTCTGGGTTCGTTCTGTGCAATTGGAGCATTTCGAGAAGGAGATTGCTATCCTTAAGTCAGGGAAATCGAAATTGTCGGGAGCAATATCTAAATTGAACCCTTTTTTGGACGAAACGGGTCTCTTGCGCGTTGGAGGGCGTCTCAAGAACGCCAACCTCCCTTACGGGGCACGTCACCCCCTTTTGTTACCCAAGGACGGTCATTTGGTACGCTTGTTGGTAACTGACCGTCACCTTAAAAATTCGCATGCTGGTTGTAATGCCCTGTTGGCTATTTTGCAACGCCAGTTTTGGATCTTGTCTGCCCGAAGAATTATTCGGAGTGTAGTCTTTCGCTGCATCCCTTGCTATAAGCTCAAGGCTTCTACCATGCAGCCCTTGATGGGAGACTTACCGGCAGATCGCGTAACTGAGAGCAGGACGTTTGACGGTGTTGGCACGGACTTCGCTGGTCCCTTTTTGGTGAAAACGTCGACACTTCGAAACAGCAAGACTGTTAAGGCCTACTTGTGCGTTTTTGTTTGTCTTTCCACAAAGGCCGTTCATTTGGAACTGGTCTCCTCGCTTACAACCGAGGCGTTTGTAGCCACATTTGACAGATTTGTATCCCGCAGAGGGCTGCCTTCCTTGATCCGTTCTGACTGTGGCACTAACTTCAAGGGCACGTATAATTATTTGAATGATGTTGTTAATTTCCTTGAAACCAACAAGGCTGATATAGGCAATAGGCTTGCCCGACGTGGGATAAATTGGTAGTTTTCCCCACCAAATTGTCCACACAGGGGTGGTATTTTTGGGGCCGCTGTAAAATCGGCCAAAACACACTTGCGCAGGACAATCGGTGAATCTGTCCTTACATTTGACGAACTCGCAACTGTGTTCTGTAAGATTGAGGCCGTTTTGAACTCTCGGCCGTTGTGCCCGATCTCCTCAGATCCGAATGACTTGGAGGCCCTTACGCCGGGCCATTTTTTGATTGGTCGCCCACTTGTCGCCTTGCCTGAGTACCCCTATATTGATACGAGACCTGGTCGTCTTTCGCGTTTTGAATTAGTACGCCAGATTACTCAGAGCTTTTGGAAACGCTGGAATTTGGAATATTTGCACATACTCCAGCAACGCGTTAAGTGGACCGACAAGACCGATCCACCCAAGATTGGTGACCTCGTTTTGATCAAGGAGGCTAACCTTCCGCCACTCAGATGGCGCAGGGGGCGCATTCTTCGTTTGGTAACTGGAGCTGATGGAGTTCCCCGATTCGCTGAGGTCTTGGTGGACGGTTCGATTCTGAGGAGAGCGGTTGCAACATTGTCACGTCTACCAACCGATTAGCGGACCGGTGGGCCGGTCCGGGGCGGGTGGATGTTTGAAATAGAAATATTATTTGTGATAGGTCAAGTCGATTATATCGATTTAGTAACGTTTAGTTTAGTCTATTGTAAATTTTGACTATGGTCACACTGAAGTGTCAACTTCCGTTTCGGAAAAATGGATGCGCTGACGGCGTTTGGTCTCTCTCGCGTGGTTTTGTAATTGAAATTTAATAAATTGATCGCCTTTTGAAAAGCACATCCTGGTAGCTTCGCGAATAGTTTGTTCGTTTCCCGCGGTCAGTGAAAAAACCCGGTATATATATAAAAAGTTGTCTTGACCACGCCGTATCTTGTAATCCACGTTTTGCCTCTCGCGTGCTTTTGTGATATAAAATTAAATTTGGAACCCGCTTGAAGGCCGCTTCTTGATCAGCCGGCATCGGTAAACTGTGATAAAAGTCAAACATTTGTAACTTATCGAACATTATAAAACACGTGTGTGAATTCCTGTTTGGTGCCTGAGGAGTAGGACTTCGCCGAATTGGACCCTGTGGTATTTATTCGATTTGCTTGTTATTTTGGCCAAAATTATGAGTTAATCTTATAGGTCCACTCAAGAGCATCATCAGGAGCATCAGTGAAGATTTGGTAAGACATTTTATTAATATTAGTTGTAATTTGGATTTCTATTTCAAACACACAGGGTGTTAGTAATGTAAGGCAAAGGAAAATTTGGCATGCCAATAATTTCCTGTTTTTGGATATATTATTTTCACGGATAGTTTTGGACAGTTCTGTTAACGTAAGTGATATCATTTTTAATATGTTCGGTGATGTCATGTCTGACTGCCTCCGTGGTCCAGTGGATAGCGTATGCGACTGCTGATCGGAGGTCCCAGGTTCGATTCCCGGGTCGGGCAAAAGTGTTACTGGGTTTTTCGAATACTCAGTAGCAGCCCGGAGTCTGGTGATGTGCCCGGTAACGGCAATAGGCTCGCCCCCTATTACGTGGGACCTAAAATTCATGGCGAAATGTGGGTGTAATATTTACACCTCTGCCTACCCATCCGGGAATACAGGCGTGAGACCATAAAAAAAAATGTCATGTCAATTTTATATCCATTGTATATGTATGTATGTATGTATGTTCCGTTTTCACTCTAGAACGGCTGAACCGATTTTGTTGAAATTTAATATAGAGATATATTGGTCCATGGAGACGGACATAGGCTATCATAAGTTGCAAAATTTAAACTGGGAGGGATTGTAGGTAGGGTAGAAGTTTGTACGCCACAAAGGACTTACCTCTTGGAAGTAAGAACGCATGCGCTAATAATTGAGCGCTGCGCATGTGCTTTCGTATTCTGTCAGTATCTACTGTCACATCCTTGGTCACATCATACATAATGTCATATTGTTCGCATATATAAACTAATAAATTATACACTACGCTACGGCTGAAACAATTTTCCCTACTAATATTATAAATGCGAAAATGTTTATAGATATATATATTGGACATGTATTAGAACATGGCTTTGACATTTGATTGTATGCAAGGTGATGTTATTATGTACTTTTTGGAAGATAATGTCATGGATATCGACCGAGTTACTTTGGACCCTATAGAGTTTCTGAAGTCTTTAGAATAATCAGGAGTGCCTTCACACAACTTAAGACTGAAAGTAGATTTGTGTTACCCCGAATTCAACGCCCGCGAAGCGGCGGACAAAAGCTAGTTTTACCAATAAGGGAAACCGCGAACTGCATTTTAATTATTGCACTTCATAGTATTTCAGTGCCACATTGGCATATATATGACCCATATAATTCGGTTACACCCTATACATATAGTTTACCCTTTCGTAAATCATCAATTAACATGACCCGTGTACATAATGTCTGTAATATATTATGATGCTAATTCAAACGCGTTAAGCATATTAATAGGTCGATAAAATATATTCAATCATCTATGGTGACGCAGAAGACAAGCATAATGTAACACTATAAAGCTAATCTTTAATCACTCACACATATCTAATACTAATATATAAAGCTGAAGAGTTTTTTTTTGTTTGCTTGAATGCGCTAATCCCAGGAACTACTGGTCCATACATACATACATACATAGTCTCACGCCTATAACCCCGAAGAGGTAGGCAGAGGTGTATTTCTACACCCACTTTTCGCCAGATATACTTTAGTCCCACGTAATAAGGGGCGAGCCTATTGCCGTACCGGGCACATTTCCAGACTCCGTGCTGCTACTGAGAATTTAGTGACAGAAAAACCCAATAACACTGCCCGACCCAGGAATCGAACCCGGGACCTCCCGATCCCACGCACACATTTATGCCGCGAGACCAACGAGGCAGTCGTGTAGGGTTTGATGTCGAGTTTTCCGTCTCTATGCAAAGATGGTATTTGCATCGTGTTATCCCTTAGTCGCCTCTTACGACACCCACGGGAAGATAGGGGGTGGTGACACTTGTATTCTATGCCGTCAACCACACGGCACTACTGGTCCGATTTGTAAAAATCTGTGTTTTAAATAGCGCATTTATCGAGGAAGGCTATAGGCTAAATATCATCACGCTATGAGCCACGGGAGTGGAGCAGTAACCTAGTATAAACATACAATAATAATAAAATAAACACAACCTAAATAACGCGAGTGTAACCGCGGGCTCATCTAGTATTGATAATAAATATACCCGTGGTTAGTCTGCAGGACATGTTCCTATCACGTCAGGTGCACGCGGTAGTGTGACGCATCGCCGTGAGGGTATTGCCTGTGTTTATAATTTCTAATACAACTAGGTATCTATTAACATAATATATTGAGCGAAGAACAAAGGTTTCTTTCACGACGTCACCTCAGGTTTTGAACATGTACTTATACGCGTTTTTTTTCTGTTTTGTGTCTTGCACGACACAAAACGTGGATAAACGGCGCTAAAAGTGATTTACATAAAATTTGCTGTCTTGAGTATTACATTGTCCTATAATAGGCAATAAACGATTTTATATCATCCTTGTTATATGGTTTATGTAATGAGCCAATCAATCATCATCGAAGTGCAGAGCAACGAAAAATGTCGCAGCAATATTCATTTTTATGAATTTCATTAGGTATAACTAGTTTTTATAGGTTTTGCCGATATCATTCTCTTGCTCTGGTAGCAATTTGTTTGGGATCTGTCATCTGATCAATTACCCCTTCATCTTTCACATCCATCCTCACACAGTCCATCCATCTTTTCCTTCGCCTCCCTCTTACTTTTCGTCCCTCTACTTTCATATTCATCACTTGTTTACATACAAATCATCCCTTTGCATTACATCATACAATACCAAGCCAATCGATTTTCTTTCACTTTCTCGTCCAAGAGTGGCAATTTCAGCCAAAGGATTCACTGATATATTAGTAGACATTATCCACTTGCAGCGCCATTTAATTGGCAAATATAGACAATACCTACATCTAAATGTATGTATTCGTAAATCATATGTAATACAAGTCTTATATAATAACCGCTTGTAATACGTTTAAACCAGTACGTATAGATTGATAGCACACGACTCAAGCACAAATGCAATTGGTTATATAATGGCCTGAGACAGTAATTAACAATTGAAATGCTGGTATTACGCGACCATGACACTACACGTCACATGCAGCCCTTGACTTATTTGTAGAATATACGCGATTCTTATAGAATGTATACCTGCTAAATTATACGTAATTGCAATGGAAATATTTTTAGTCCTATAGTGCACGTCAACATGCACATACTTTTTGTGGGCAGTATTTAACTGGATTTTCTTCGATATTGAAGGCCATGTGGAAACTTACGGCCCGATGACGAGTTTTAGTAAGCCTTCGAAAGGGGTGCCAATCACGATTTATAAGAGCTCTTTAGCTCTCGGCTCCCTCTCACAACCAAATGCAAGCTTACATTTGTATCGAGACTTATGATCTATCTGGTTATGTTGCCAATTATACATAGAAGCAAAAAAGAGCATTTAAATTGGTTGTTGCAAAATGCAATCTATTCGATCTAAAACAACTCTATTTTGCAGACAAGCGTTTAAAGTAGCTGCCAATCTACAGTTGTTTTCTGAAAAATAAATCTTTTATGTCCTCAGTGCGAGCGCTTTATTGAACCATGAGAAAATGAACTTTCCAAACTTTCTACGAGTCGAACATTTGCTACTGAACAAATCACAGAACGATAGCCTACATAACAGATGCATAGCTCAATGCGAGATTAAATATAATAAATAATTCATGAATGCGACAATCTTGTTCGACCGCTTTTGACGTCATAGAAACTTTTACGCCTACAATGTACTTATGCATAATAATGAAGATTAATATCAAATTTTAGATTCCATTGCTGTGACGGTAACTAATAAATTGTTCCTGCTTCAGGCAAGTGCAGCAACCTGTATAGTATTTCCGTATATCGTACGTAGTAGTCGCAACATGAAGTAGGAACTTCGTAATACAAAAAATAGCGTCTAGAACAATATTCTTTAAGACGTCAACTATCTATATCGGCATTATCGTATCGATGAACATAATTAAACAACTACATTTATTGCTAATTGATGCATGATGCAGACTGTTATGTTATGATATGACACAGAATATATCATATGTCTCATTTAACTTGTACCATTGTTCATTTAAAGTAATTGTTGCAATATTTTTAAAACATAACCCAGTCACTATCATCAGCCTAAAAAAGTGAATGAGGACACATGAACACTCATCGTTGACTATAGCTGAATCATAAATTATATCTTGTAGATTGAATTTGATATAGTGGTTGTAGCGGTGTTAGTAATCGCCAGTAGTGACATAGTATAAAAAATAATAGTGATATTTAATTAAACCGTAACCACTTATGAAACAGAATAATATAATGAATTTGCTTATGATACATAGATCCCGACACCCGTATCTTCTACCGGTACAGGCAGAACAGATTCAGGATATGCTTACGACTGAAACGCTAAAATGTAGATAATATCCTGGAACATAATATTAGGATCCAAATCAATATACAAAATAATAATATTATGATCCAAAATATATAAAAAAGGCAAAAATATATTTATCTATTTCTATAGATAACATTTTAAGTTTTAACAGAGGATCGGTCGATTTTAATCTGAGCAGACAGACTACGATGGCTCGTAAACCAACTGTTAGATACGTGACTAAAATAAATTATGTACAATTTATTTTATTGCCAAATATGTATTGCCGTGTGGTTGACGGCATAGAATACAAGTGTCACCACCCCCTATCTTCCCGTGGGTGTCGTAAGAGGCGACTAAGGGATAACACGATGCAAATACCATCTTTGCGTAGAGACGGAAAACTCGACATCAAACCCTATACGACTGCCTCGTTGGTCTCGCGGCATAAATGTGCGCGTGGGATCGGGAGGTCCCGGGTTCGATTCCTGGGTCGGGCAGTGTTATTGGGTTTTTCTGTCACGAAATTCTCAGTAGCAGCACGGAGTCTGGAAATGTGCCCGGTACGGCAATAGGCTCGCCCCTTATTACGTGGGACTAAAGTATATCTGGCGAATAGTGGGTGTAGAAATTCACCTCTGCCTACCCCTTCGGGGATAAAAGGCGTGACGATATGTATGTATGTATGTATATCTATTCATCCTCCTAGCGTTATCCCAGTTTCAATCTGGGGTCCGCTTACTAGGCTAACCGGATTTGGCTGAATATTAGCTTTTTCCACGGAGCGACTGCCTGTCTGACCTCCGCAACCAGAAGGGATAGCGATATTGACGGTACTGACGCCCTATAACGACTGTGAAAGATCTTCATGATAACCGGGACCGACGGCTTAACGTGGTCTCCGAGGCACTTGGAAAGCGATAATTAATAATTTAATACGCACATAACTCCGAAAAGTCAGGTGGTGCGCGCCGTGAATTCGAACCCGATACCCCCTGCATGGCAGTCTGTTGGTATCTCCACTAGGCTATCGCTGCCTTATAATATATTATTTCTCTATAAAACATTATTCGTATTAATCTTTATTAACATAATCTATAGGCTATTTGCACTATACATCGAATGTGATAAAATTATTATCACATTTTAAACAGATTCGTGTGGCGTTAGACGTGTATGTAGGTATGAACAATAAAATCAAGTTGCGAGAAGCCACGGCGTCTTGCCATGTTGTGGCATATCATTACTGTGATTTGTGATCATCAGATGCATATAGGAGTCGGTCACACAGTAAAGCGAAATCCACATGATGAGAAAGCATCGTTTCTCCTCTCTCTAGCGGCTATACCGCGAATTATATTAGTATACATTAGGGACTTACATAATATCTAGTGTTTTTATACTTTGGTTCGCCAATACTAAGCTAAGTTCCTTCGTTTTATTTCTCACTAGCTTAGCCTGCCCGCTCGGTACCTTCTAAATCGCCAAGCTAACAAGTTTTATATTTCGTAGAAAAGCTTCACGTCACTTATTCAACGGACAGTTAACGCTCACAAACTATTAATTGGTTTACTGGAGGTTTAATAGACACATTTTCCACTTATTGTTCGTCAAGTGCCATAAACAGCAAGTACATACATACATAGCCTCACGCCTATATCCCCGAAGAGGTAGGCAGAGGTATATTGCTACACCCACTTTTCGCCAGATTTATTTTAGTCCCACGTAATAGGGGGCGAGCCTATTGCCATACCGGGCACATTACCAGACTCCGTGCTGCTACTGAGAATTTCCTAACGGAAAAACCCAATAATACTTTGCTAGACCCGGTGGTCGAACCCGAGACCTCGCAGTCATGAACAGCAAGTATGACTCAGTAATGTTGGTTTCAAATTCTTTAAAAATCTTATATAAAGTTTAGAATCTTACTAGCTAAAAATATCGTTAATCATTCCTGGAAAGGCAAACATGGGCTTTTTTTAAAGTTTAGTAAAAGTGGGTACTTTTACTAAACTTGGAGCGAAGAGATTGGCTTTATGAAGTAAATGATTTATTTACATCGTTTCTACCAGTATTTTTGTGTTTGATGTGATTTATTTCATACATTCAGAAATAATTTTCCTGCGTGTAATATGTGCAAGCTACGCTCACGTACCTACAGAAGTTTTTAACACTCTGGAGTAGCTTACAAAGTTAGACGAAGCGGTATTTCTAGTTAACTGCTATAGGAACTACGTCAATGTCGATTCAGTCCCGGACGCCATAAATCTTGCATTTATTGGAAGTATTTCTGTAAACTTATATTTATATTTCGACAATACACAATTTTACGTATAGTTACGTAAGCTCTGTTAATACAGGTGACCACAAAATCCTTGAAATTTTACTCTTCTGCCACACATCCTGACAAATTAGTCTTAGAATTGTATGAAGTAGCATCTCATGATATCGTTTGAATAATGTTCAATTTATATTCTCTACGTGAAACCATATTAAGATTATAGTCAATATATATGTATTAGGGATGCAACGATGTCGAATATGTCGATACAAAAGCCGTATATCACAGCGATTGTCATAAGATTTTACTATAATCGCGACATATACCAAGATCTTCAATTTACATTTCATTCAAAACATTTTACTGAAACACTGCAATATTAGTCAGACATTCCCAAAGCATTGTATTATTACTTTGGCAAAGTCTGAATATAAGTTATGCTACTGCTAGGCACGAGTATAATCCCAATATTAGAAAGCAAGGGTAGAACAATGGTCAAATGAGCACCCAGATATACCTACGGGTTCTTCACAATAATTCGCTTCACCGTTTAGCAAGCAATAATGAATAATTGAAAAGGCACGCACTTAGAAAATTCAGCAGTTAACGCCAAATGTTTGAACATGATGTATTGCTGTTGCCTCAGTCTGTTAGTTTCTCTACTAGGCTTTAGCACGTCTTGGGAAATCCATACTCACAACACGATCCGAGTTTACATTGGAGAATTTTTGCAACATTTCAATATAGTCATTCAATATAGAAACATCACACTACATAGCAAGTTAAACCATTTTTTAACTACTCATTTTAGTCTTACTCATGAAAGAAGAAAATGAGTACCTAGGTAGCAATGATATAGCATGTCAGACAAGGGTCTGATATGCTATATCTACGTTATACGATATTTTTACGATTTTCAGGCAGACTGCATCTGAAAATTGTCGAAAAAATAAGCGGTCTGCAGCATACCGCATTTCTTTTATAATTGAGCGTTTACTAATCTATACTAATATAATAAAGCGGAAGAGTTTGTTTGTTTGTTTTTTTGTTTGTTTGTTTGAACGCGCTAATGTCAGAAACTACCGGTCGGATCTGAAAAATTCTTTTTGTATACGATAGCCCAGTTATTCCGGAAGGCTATAGGCTATATAACATAACACTTTGACCCTTTGGGGCCGGGCAAAAGGCTAAAAAGGCTAAAAGATAATGTCGGCTAATCTCAGGAACTAGCAGTCGGATTTTAAAAATTGTTTGCCTATGATAGCCTAATTATTCCGAAAGGCCATATAAAATTACGCCACAACTTTTAGGGGCCAGACAAAAATAATAAAATAGTCAAACGAGAAGGGTGAGGGTCAAAGGCAAAAAAAGGCTAAACGAATAGGATACAATCTATATGCGTATCGTTTTCTAGATTTTCGGGACGCTGATTAATAATATGTTTATTTAGTGATCCAAGATGGCGGACGGGAAATCAAAAATGGCGGATGAGAAAATTTAAAAAATCAATATGGGTATCGCCTTATATATTTTAGGTGGGGAATCGAATTACAACATCTATTTCGTGATCAAAGATGGCGGATGGGAAAATTAAAAAAAGTCAATATTGGTATCGTCTGCGATGTTAAAAGGGATGGGGAATCCAAATACAACATCTGTTTCGTGATCAAAGATGGCGGATAGGAAATCAAAGATGGCGGACGGGATTTTTTAAAAGTCGATTTGGGTATCGTCTCCGATATTTTAAGGAATGGGTAATTCAAAAACACCATCTTTTTCGTGAGCAAAAGATGGCGGATGGGAAATTTAAAAAAATCAATATGCGTATCGTCTCCGATGTTTAAAGGGATGGGGAATCCAAATACAACATTTATTTCGTGATTCAAGATGGTGGATGGTAAATCAAAGATGGCGGAAGGAAAAAATTTAAAAAATCAATATGTGTATCGTCTCTGATGATTTAAGGGATGGTGAATCCAAATACAACATCTATTTCGTGATCAAAGATGGCGGATAGGAAATCAAAGATGGCGGACGGGATGTTTGTTCATCATTTATAGACTCTGAAATTATAAGAGATTAAGCGCTAAGTCAATGGTAACTTTGGAAAAGGAGCTTGGAAAAAAGGGAATTAAATAAAAACTCTTTAAAATGCGATACGGAGTTTGCTGGGTCAGCTAGTGTTTTAATATTCGTAAAGGTTGAATCATTCTAAACAAGTTTATGATTGCAAAACAGCCTCATGTTTTGGTTTCCCGCTCTAGTAAAATATCCAGTGTCACGGTGACGTTACAAACATTCAAACAAGATATACAACACTCTTAATAATAATTGTGAATCAGGCACAGTGATGTCCTGTGTGGAGACCGAACCCACAACACGGCTTAGTCTTAAATGGTGAGGTGGCCGCTTAAAGCACTATGTGTGTTGTTTTATACGTGCAGTCACACAATTTAGTTGATTATTTTTGTATCGATTACATTGCCTTGTATTCACTAGTTACTACAGTAGCTACTTATTTTCGTTACATAATAGCGTTAGAAATTCAAGCTCACCTAGAAACTGTTGCGAAATCACGTTACCAAAATTATAGTCATTGTATTTAATAGCAGCCAGGTCAAGTAGGTTCTTGAGTTGAATGATTTTAACAAGGCAAATGTTTTGCGGGGAACTCGAATGAATGTTTTGAACATGTCTATTTACGCAAATTGCTGAGAGGTGTGTACTCACAATGAAATCAATTCAGAGACCAATAAATTGCAATGTACATGACACCGCCCCCAATCAAGTTCAATCACAACAGCGAACATACGACGCGGACGTACGCTTTACTCGATTTGCGATATTGACCTTTACACAGAACAACTAAATAAAACAATCTACAACATATATTCGCAGCGATTAATGTTTTTTTACTTTGCCTTTTATATTATAAGCTCACCATTCAGCGCACATATAAAAGTCATCTGAAGGATTTTAACCTATGAACTGTTGTAGCCATCATTGGTGCTGGCATTTATTGCCTAATAGTGAACGGCTACCAGCAATATCAATTAAATGGAGGTTCTATTTTATGTTCATATCGAAAAAGCAACTGACGTTGTCCGGTGCTTCTCTTGCCGAGATACTAATACTATTTTATCATCATCATCAATGAATACAGATTTACATAGAAGCGTAGTTCTTAAGGATTTCGCGTGCCGATTCCAAGTGGGGACTGTCTCCAGTTTAGTTCGTAGTTGGCGCCGTTAGCGGCGCTGGCGTCGTTCTCCGTCTCTCTTGCTCTAGTAGTTAAGATACATAGGAGGAACGTTTGTCTCTCTTGCTCTCGTTGAGACAGCTGTCACAGCGCGACTGCCACGCCGCCAAGCGGCAGTTTGGGTCACAAGAAGTTTGTCTTCAGAGCGCCCATAGGAAATGCGCCTCTATGTAAATATCTGAGCTCTTTGTCATCACCATATATGTCTACAAAATTACTTGCCCTGACTGACATATAATTGTAGAGCTCGAATAACTGAAGCTGGAAACATGCCATTTGGACAGCGGGTACCTATTAAGACGTAGGCTATTGGTGGCCTATGTCATAAAAGGAAACTACTGTCCGTTTCATATTTTAGCAAGAGAGGCACTGGACATCAACACTTTCTGTAAGGACGGACTTTTTTAATATTCTACCCCTAAGAAGGAAAATAAAGATTAAAAGTTTGGAGCAGACGAAGCCGCTCGCGACTGCTAGTACTTAATAGATACGTACAGCTGGAGCTACCACACTCTTATTTTATTTAAGACCCTGGATCTAGACAAAAGGACCACAATTCAATTGCTCTACGACTACAATGTTACAGTTAAGAATACAGTTAGTCCTGGAAGCATACGGCTTTAGAACAAATTGATCAAGATCATCAGTTTGTTAATAACAACAATTCAGGCCAACTAGGCCAAGTAAATAGGACTCCTATTTAAATAATCTAGGTTTATAGTTTGTGTATTCCTAGTTCGATGCATTGTGCTGTCCTTGTCTACGTACTACGTATGTATTAACTACGTTGTATCTACTATGGTTTCATATTTCGAATGTCACATAGAGTTAACCATACTCCTAGGGTTATCCTGGTTGCATCCACCTTGGAGTCTGGGTTCCGCTTCCTAGACTAATCAATTCTAACAATATCTTTAGCTTTGAATGTCGCACACTCGTACCTTGACTTTTTCAAGATTAGTGTTTGTTTGTTTTTCGTGTGAGTCTGTGGCCAACTCTAGTGTCGGAGTTTTTCAGACCGCCCGAAGGCCTCCGACGTGGCCAAGTCGGAGGACTTCGGGCACGAAGACTCTTATCCTAAGACAAGTACCGGGACCGACAGCTCTACGTGCCCTCTGAAGCACGGTAGCGCTCAGATGTAAATGCTACATTTGGTCACCCATCCAAGTGGCGACCTGTGCAAGCGTTGCTTAACTTTGCCGATCTGTTACGAACGACAAGCTAAATCTCGCTATGAGCGCAAGATTACTAAGAATAGTTGATTATTGTTAAACCAGAAATCATTCCAGGATCGACCGATATACATATTTACATAGTCATGAAATATGAATCGACCTTGAGCTAATGGTAGGTATCATAAAGCGAACAAGCAATCTAACCTAGGCTAATCTAGGTTAAGCTCCGCTAACCTGAATCAAATATAAACATTGTCTTAGTCCAGCTTAGTTTTTATTAGTTTGTTCAGTAACGACAATTACGCCTAAAGCTTAGAATATTAGTTCTATCTTACTTTTCGAATATCACCAACACCTATGAAACACACTTTATTTTTAAATTTTAATAAGAACCAGTAGTTTCATAAATTCATCAAGGATTTTATTTCAGTTTGGTGAAAGTAAAAAAAAGCTTACTCGCTAATATTAAGAGTTCAATCTTCGATAGCAAAAACTCATCAAGTTTGAACAAAAATATTAAGCATACGACTTGGCTTGCTGTTCGCAATAGGTTGGTAAAGTTGAGTAACGCGTGCACGGGTCGCCACTTGGATGGACGACTGCGAGTGATTTTTACATCAGGGCGCTATCGTGCTTCGGCGGACACGTAAAACTGTCGGTTCCGGTTCCAGTCTCAGGACAAAAGGTATGGGGCATTATAAAACGAGCGAATAAAAAAAACTAAGCGACTATGATGAGATAGGTACTATTTTAATAACTTGAGCGGCACTAATTAGAGTAAGCGAAAAATTAACTAAACTAACGACGAATATTGATTAATAATAAAATCTAGAACGAGCGTACTAAAAGCGGGTTGTGATTAATCCATTTCAGAAATTAAAATTCTAACCGGGCGACTAAATTACTAGGTGAACGACTACAAGTACAGATCAATTTATTTATGAAGATAATCTCGTTCACTCGGAAAACTTAATAGGTTTTGTTAGGTTTTCTTGAGACCCTGTACCTAAAAGTAGGAGCATGCAAATGATCAGATTAACATTACTACTTTATTAAAATACGTAGGACATGGATGCTATCAATATTTGACGCGCTCGAGTAAATCCCGAAATCCCTTCACGGGCTCGCCTACTATTACCTTGCTACTTGTACAAAGTTCGATAAACATGTTTTAATCATTAGCCTCTTTTTGCTTCTTTTTCGAATACCTACCTCAATCTTGCTTCGTTTCTTTATTCCTGAAATATAGGACCTGTGACAGTAGCATTACGGACTTTAAAATAAAAGACAAGAAGAACACCCAGGGACATCAATTTTTGGATCACGCAAAATATTGTCGCGTGTGAGAATCTATATCAAAAGGGTCCATGGCACGTGTTGTTCCGGTAGTGGCGAGACGAACACTTATGCCATTGCACCATCTGTATCACCAAATAATTGGTTAAGTCTAGAAACACCTAATTGGGGTTGTGAATCTTAAGGCCTTGCCACACGGCACAATTTTACGTCCAACTTGACTAAATCACTTGATGAAATCGTGACGTGTAGACGCTAGTCATCCAACTCAAGTTCACCGGGTGGGCGGTACCACCACATTTTAACCAATCGGGTGGACGGAATGAAAATCAGTGATTTGATTGTGTCGTGTAGACAGGCAAAGCCAATTCGATTGAAAATTTGATCAGTGGTAAAATTGTGCCGTGTGGCAAGGCCTTTAAAGGCCGACTGACCCCGACTTTATAGACTTTGGATCTTCAAATTGTTTTGCCTAATATTGGACAATTACACCTTGGACTTCGAACCCAAACTATTGATCTTTCGCTTATCGTTAATGATGACTGGGTAATATAAACGAATTATTTGGAGGCACGGCTAATCGACAAATTGTAGTAATCTCTAGTAATCCAGAATATGATAATATGACAATTACGTGTATAAATGTGATACAGTTAAATCAGTTAAACAGTTAAATGAAATAATAATATTTCATTGTTGTACAACAGCCAACGAGAAGTGTGGTTAATGACGATCTTAATTTATATTATTATTTGTTTTATATTATAATCTACGCAATGATAATACAACTAATAAATATTACTGAGTTAAGACAATTTAGTTGACCGGCATATTTTTTATCTCAAGTCGATGAGCTGCCTAACTATTTCGCACTAGATAGACACAATAGAAAGAAATCATTCTTATTTCTTTCCCTACTACACCAAATTGTATGAGAACAATAAACAATCCTTTCTGAATTATTGTCTTAATTTGTTATCACTCTATGATAAATGGGTTGTGTGAAAAATATGTAGCATTAGTATTTGTTCGATAGGTTCCAAATATGCATTATGACATCAATCTACTGAGAAATGAACGGCCCGTCTGTGCGTACGTGATAACTTGCGTATACACCAATTTGAATAGTACTGTTAATTTTTAACTTAATATTTCGAATAAAATAATGTGGGTCTTGAGACGTATTACCTATTGATTTTGAGATTGAGCTGCACTAAACTACTAAAACAGGTGCCCGATCTGAAACGAACTGGCTAAAGCGAACGGTGTCTTAATTTTTTTTTATGGTAAAAGGCGGCAAACGAGCAGACGGATCGCCTGATGGTAAGCAATTACCGCCGCCCATGGACACAAGCAACACCACAGGAGTCACAAGTGCGTTGCCGCCTCTTTGGGTTGGGAAAAGGGATAGGATGAGGAGTGGGATGAGGGAGAAGGAATAGGGTATAGGGCCTCCGGCACTCTCACTCACCGAACGAAACGCAACAGTTTAGGTACTGTTACTTTACGTCGATTTTCTGTGAGAGGGTAGTACTTCCCCGGTCGAGCCGGCCCATTCATGCTGAAATCAGCAAGGCTCTACTACCTTAGGAAAAGTCTTAATTAATTATACGTAATAAAAATATAGTAGGTAATGGCAACCTGCAATGACTACTTAATGTTTTGCGAGTTTAAAGAAACTAATAGTTTTACTGATTCTAATAGGTACGTGCACACTTAGGTAAGTACATTTATCTCAATTAATAGAATATATCAATGACATGTTCATGTAACAATTGTTGAGAAAATCTTTTTAGGCAAATTTGAACAATTTATTTACATCTTTCTATAATTAAATAACTAATAAATATAAGAAATACATAAAAAAGGAAAATAAAAACGTTGTACATTATAAAAAATAACTAGCAGAATATCTTACGACTTAGATTTTTATTTCCAATGTGTATTCATGAAATTGATATTATATTTTTTTGCATATATGTACATACAACAACGAAACAGCTGTATGCATAAACGGTATCTACCTAGTGGTTGAGTGAGTGGCATAGTGAGGATTGATGACTCCCCTCTTTATTTTCTAGGACTTATCAGCATAACGATCTTAAATACATTAGGTATATCAATATTTCAATAGTAACAATGATAATAAGAAATTAGCATGTGAATAGCTAATGGCTGTTTTGTCATATACTAAAAGCAAATATTATTCAAAGAACTTTGAATAAATAAGCTGATTTGTTCAACACGCATGTAATTGTTTAATAAAAAATATTCGAACAATAACATAGGGTAAGTCGAGGAAAGATGGCCATAGTTTTTTAAGTTTGAATAACAAATAAACCAGGGTTAATAAAAATACCAATTAAATCGAATCATAAACTTTTCCGATTTTTCTTAGCTCTTCTTTTTTATTGTTCGTACAAATTGAGCACATTATACTCGAATTCCGTGCAATTTTCATGTACCTATAAGTCACATAATAGGCACTCCTCGCATCCATGGCAAATATTTTCTTCTTTCTTATTGGCATCTGAAATCAGTTCTTCTCATCTTCTCCACCGCTGCTATTCTCTGAGTCAGAAATTCTTACAATGATCTGCGAGTCAGAAATTCTTACAATGATCATCATCAATCGTCAAAGGAAAGCCACTGTGTTGCATTACTTTAATATTTTCTTCTTTTTCAAGCTCAAATGCCCTTGATGGTCCCATGGGCCCTTTTCTGTCATTTTATTTTTTATCCTTCTCCCTATATTTTTCCGGTTATATCATGCAAATTGGCCGCAGCGTTAACAGACATGCCGTCGTTATGCACAGCACACATAGCTTTTTGGAAGGCTTCCTCAGACCAATTTCCACGAGAACTTAATATTTTCCTTTTATAAACATTCGACATCTAAAACAAAATCTTAACACTATTTAAAAATCATTAAATTGGTAAACGATGTTTGGCCATCTATCCTCGAAAAAAAGCGGCCATCTCTCCTAATCGTCTAGGACAGATGGCCATATGAGTGCATTCAACAAAGATTTTGTTTACAACGGCAATTTCGAGGTTAAAATAAAGTTTCACTCATAAACTTTCCATTAAACATGAAATAATACACTCCCATATCAAAATAACGACTTTACCATTATGCATTGTCAAAAAAGTCACAAAATAAACGACTATCTCAAAGCAAATATCGTAATTATACTTACTTTTTGATTTTTCTTTCGTAAAATAACCCTCTAACATACATACATACATACATAGACTCACGCCTGTTTCCCGGAGGGGTAGGCAGAGACTACGGAACGCCATTTGCAACGATCCTGACATACCTCACTTGCTTCACTCACTCCCATCAAGTTTCTCATGCATGCTCTTCTGTTAAGGGTACTTCTGACTTGTCCTTTTTTCAGGATGTCTCCAATCTGGTCAGAGAACGTCCGCCTAGGTCTTCCCCTTTGTCCTGTTCCATTCACACTTGCCTTATATATCGTCTTTGTCAGTCTATCGTCATCCATCCTCTCCATGTGCCCAAACCATCTTAACATGCCTTTCTCAATGCTTGTCACTACATCTTCTTTTACCCCACACCACTCTCGTATCACACAATTCTTTACTCTGTCGGTCAAAGACACACCACACATACTCCCTCTAACAGATAATTGTGATCAAACCGCGAAACTAAACAACGCAACACTAACACCATCTATATGTACATCTTTATATCTGTGTATATCTACATTATACCCATTTTTTTTAACTTGGCCACCACTCCTATATGGCCATCTCTCCTGGACTTACCCTACAAACATACACATATAAGAAAAAGCATTAATACATATGTATCTAGCTTTGTAGTTATTATTTACGGTGTTGTTTTGTTATTATTGATTCAGGTGGTAAGACCAATTAGATATGTTTTAAGGTTTATCACAATAAGTGTGGAGGTTATAATTTTGCTGATTTTGTAAGCCCGGCAGTGGGATACTGTCTTCAATTATTTTTGCAGTCCTATAATTTCATCAAAAGATATGTCAAGTCTCATGGCACGTTAATGACAGACACAACTTAGGTCTACATTTCATGACAATTTTTAATAATTGTTTGGCAATGTCCGCTTTACTTCCTCTTAAACTCTGACGATTGACATACATATCTCCAAGCAAATAAACGCAATGATTTCAGTAGTAGATAGGAAAATTACACTAGCACGCTTGTCGAGCTGATTTTCACATGCTCACAGATATGTATCACGGTAGTAAGTCGTCAATAAACATTGTGCAGCTAGTGCTGCTTGCACTGCGATGTTTGTATATTTGTCATTCCCACGTGCAGCTTTTACGATATTATTATCATCACTTTAATCAAAGGCGTAGTAATTAAATTAAAAAAATAGTTCACTTCCTCATTAAGTGATTAATTGTGTGTAATTTTTCGTATTGGCATGGAAACAAGAGACTTGTGGCTTGGTTCCATCCGCATACCCTTCGTTATAAAATTCGTAATTTGCTGTAACTAATACTATAACATTAACTTTACAACGAAACGTATTTAGATATATGGTGATAACCATCACCTTATAGGGTCTATTTGTGATGCCAATATTTCATAGTAGGTTAGTAACAGGCGTTATAATGGCCAATTTGTCGTTAAATTGAGATTTTTAAACTTTGACGGATGAACATGCCTCTATTCTCTATAAACAAAGGATTTGAAAATCATGTACTTTAGTGTATTCGTGTTGGATAATTTAAATAATTGGAACAGTTCTTTAAATTAGCATCGTGGTTTTGTTTTATGCCTCCCTATTTGGCATTCCCACGGCAGATTCCATCCTTAATGGCTTTTTAGAGCAGCAATTCTATTTATATATAACTTGACTTTTTAGTAGTGGTTTGTTGTGGGCGAAACGGGTAATGTAGATCCTTATCCTTACAAGTCATCCTCTTGTACGCTTTAGCCGATCGAACACGCGATTATAAATATGAGAGAGAATATGCTGGGCAAAGTTGTCCTCTCTATCTAATTATATTTCATTCAAAAGTTGATCCAAATCATCTAATGGTTGTTTGTGAAAATTGCCTCTAACAACGTGCACAGCATCATTGCTCACAAGTTTAACAATAGCCGCCGTAATGGCGCTAACGTTGGTAAGTGCTTGTTTACCATCATTACCGTTCGTTTCGTATGAATGTAAATTAAATATCCCCATTTATAAGGTAAACATGTAAATCACAATTAAATCAAAGTGTTCGAGGATTGCTAAGAAGCTAAAAATACAAGTCTTAGTCACATAAAATTTATGAGGACGACTATAATTATAATTAAAGTAGGGAAACAATCTGAACCGTTGTGATATCGAAATTAATGAGATATAGAGCTCATTGATGTCCGCATATTGCACTATTACAACATTTCTTGAATCGCAAGATTTATTCCAGAGCTCACAAACTGTATGGTAAATCCTTAAAGAACCATTTAGATTCTCGAGTTTTTCATACTAAGCTAAACTAGAGTCCCAGACTGAGTGAAAGCCTTTGCCTATTGCCACAAGAGTCTTGAAGAAAAATCCTTGGCGATGAAAATGTAATTCTCATCACCAAGATCATCCTCATCTTCATCTTATTATCCGTTACGTCCTATGAAAACAGAGAACCAATTCCCGTAATTATATTTGTTCAAAATGCAGTTTGGATCTAATATCAGTGTCATATTTGCCACAAATGGTATTCTTCTAAATTTACTGATGGCCCATTGCAAAGTTACGTTAGTCTGAGGATGCAATTTGGTTTTTAAATGCCGGGGGAGGTCTAACGTAAAGCTTCATCGAAATTTGTGGGGTCGTGCGGGCCGTCTCTTGTCCCGCGGCCGCCATCTTGGTAAAAGTGGTGTTGTGGATGGTTTTCCCTGTTTATCTGGTAAGCTACTGATAACACAGAGAATTTGTTCAAGCATTTTTCGTTGCAAATTAAATTCTACATCAATAGTTCCCAAAGCTGTTAGAGCTCCGACCCATCAAACAAATATTCCAATCTTGAGACCCACATTTTAGCTGTTCTTTGACAAAAAGAGGCACAAGTGGAAGGATAGAGGTGTAAAGGGGAGGAGAACTTTGGTCACTCGGTGTCGCCTTAAATTTCAGTCGCTCGCGACCCACCAGTGGTTCGCGACCTATAGTTTGGGAAATACTGCTCTACATCTTAGGTTCTGATACTTTTTGTCCTAAAACCAATAACAAAAAGTTTATTGTTGTTATTGTTGTATTAAATGAGACGATTATGACATTAAGTTAGCAGAACATCAATTGTGAGTCAATTCAAAATCTAATCGCATTTCGTTCAAAATACAGTTTTGATGACAGACAGATAAAATGCGTGAATTGGCCATATTACGCAAATACTGTAATCTACCTCGTAGTATAATCAAATTTTAATGATATCGGCAATGGTTAGACTGGTCTCTCATAATTTTAATATACTATGTAGGTACAACCTTTGTCAAACCAACTTTTTGTTGCTAGAGTATTAAAGCCAACCGTTAACTAGCTATACTTCAATCAAACCATGAGGTAAGTGTATTTGTTTTTCTTATCGAATACGATAACAATTGCCCTACAAGAAATTACTTCCTTGCTTGAACCTTAATATGGTACAGTAGAGAGACGAACGTGATTAGCCATATACCATTTTTATCTGTGCATGCTGGACTCGATTCCATAGGAATCACTTATTGTGACGGAAATATTAAGTTTTAAAGGCTAGTGATGTAGAATCGTTATCAAAATTTCTAAAACAAAATATAATAGGAATAGAGTGGTCGTTTCTCTTGCTTTCCATTCCACAGTATCTTCTGTATTTGTAACACAATAAATCCGTTACGCAAATAATCGAGAATAACGTAAGAATTAACGAAAAATATACGAAGCAAATACTAATATCTGGGAAAAGACCAACAATTTGAAGTGACAATACTTATGAGACGCAAATTAAGAGAGGCCTATCCTATGGTCAGCAAAAGAAGAACAGTATGATGGATGTAAAAATACCTTAAACATATTAATTGTCCCGACATTTGAACATAGGTTACAGCAGTCGTTGTCGCGGGGTTATTGAATGAACAGTCATTCCCTGACCATGCCGAAACTTCGAGACATATATAGGGCATTTCTCCCTTATAATCGAAGAAGTAATTTTTTGCCACAACGATATCATCGTTGTGCATATAACGTAACAAATATACGTGCCAAAAGCGACGTGCGTTTGATCGCACACTTTCGTTTGCTGACGCGCGTGTGCCAGATGACATCGGAGCGCGAGATTATTACTCCCATCAATTCCAAATTCTTGAAATACACTGAATAAAAGATGTTGGTGGACCATACCCGATGGTGATATTTTTACACAGCTTGAACGTCATTTATTTGGTATTTTGTTATTTTTTAAATTCTTTCTTTTCGTCTCCTTATTGAGACGGTTAAAGAGACTAAGGCGTTGCCAGAATTTCACAATAACATTAAACACGTCACTATCAAAACTCTGTGTTCTAAAATGAGAATTAATATAAGTGAATCCGTGTACATTAAATTCTTCCGTTCTGATTGTCTGACTGATAGACATCGCTTAGCCGAAGCGATTGGGCGTAAGAAGCTGAAATTTGGCATGTAGGTATGCTGCTTGGTAATCATAAAAAGGGATTCCCTGAAAAGTATTGATGTGCGAGCGTAACTGCGGGCATCCTCTAGTTGGGTATAATTTATCACGATGAAACTTTAGTACTTTTCTTTTTCAAAATCATCTTATCATAAGTATCTAGAGAATTAAAGCCATCAAACAGTATCGAGTTTTATACTTTTGTGAGTTAAGGCTACCCCCCAACGAGCATACATTACATTTTGACGCGTTCACATAACAGACAACACAGCTTTCAGGCTAAGCTGTATTAGCTTAGCCACAAAATTGCATTAGCCGCAAAATAAAATTTGCTAATGCCATAATCCAAGAGCTAAGTATACATATTACAATATAGCTATAATTATTATGCATCATTTGGCATGTGTTTAAAATACAGGTATTATAATCATACTACAATTTATACGGAAAAGGTAATTACATTAAATGATTGTACATCTTATCTATGATAAATATGTAATCTTACGATGAATTTGCGTGTTATTTAAAATGTCCAATCATACTGCAGTTTCAGTTTGTTTATCACAATCCAAGTTCAAATATAGGCGTCTAATACGATCTATTTCTTTCATAACTCCATTCAATTCAATTAGTATTCGCGTAGTACCAATATAAACAGACTTGGTCACTAACTACGGAATTCAATATTCGATCTATAGATAGATCTGTAGATTTTAGATTAGTTTTTGACATAAGCTCCATACAAAATATGTCAAACCCGCATCTCGAATCTCAAAATCCATGTATGGATCGAATATTGAAAATGGCCGTAAGTAAGAAGGCGCGGCAATGGCTAGCAATGTATTTTTACCAGATTTTGGCTCATATAAGTCCTAAATCCAACATCTCGCAAAATTGTGTGTGCTCACCAAGAATTACTTTAGATTTCTTGCTTTCTATTTATCCCTGTAATTATTTCCAATTAATTTGGCTATCCATTTCGCAAGCATGATAAATGGAGATGTTCATCATCTCCATTGATATTTTTCGCTCTACCCTAAGAAAAAAGAATACCTAATTCTATTGAGACATATGTAATTATGGACGGATATTTATTTGGTACGCTTAAGAAGATACTTAACTCGTTTTTAAAATGAATTAATATGTTTAGAGAAATATATACGTTACAGCGTATTATTGTACTGAATCCGTTTTTTACGGTCGCCCCATGCAGTATTTTTTGGGTCGCCACTTTAGAGATTTTTATGACTTGTTAGAAAATGTATTGATTTCTGTATTACCTTGTAATAGAGATTGATGTAGAACAATTAAATATAAACGGTATCATCAAAGCAATGTGCCATCATGTACCATTGAACTACACGAAAATAAATGCTAACCTTTTGATCGTTCAGTGTAGAGTCGATTCAGTTTAGCGGCATTGACGTTACGTGACTGTATATTTAGAACCAACTAAACGTCTTCGGTACGTGAAAATTCGCACGCGGCGCTTTATTGACATTGTATTGATCCTGGACGCACATGTATTGAGTCACGCATGTAATAGGTGCTACATATCCCATTCCTGTTCTTAAAAGTGATGAGCTAATTCCTATTAGTTTCAATTCAATGACTGCACGGTTGGCGTAGTGGTTTAAGCGGTCACCTCGCCGCCTGAGACTGCGCCGAGTACTTTGTGTAATTCACAAATCGTTGTTTCGAGTCTGGGTTTTCATTGTGATCGTTATTTGTATGTTTGCAAAGTCCCCCACGACACAGGATTTAGTCCTAATGCGGGATTGTATTAAAAAAAAAAAAAATTAACCCTCTACTCTTATCTCTTTCTCTGTTCTACTTTCATGGCTAAAGATTTAAACTCATTTTAAGGAATTTGATCGTTCAAGGGTTTAGTTCGATGTCCACAAGGCCAATATCGTTTGCTAGTATTATTAATGTTCTTCAACTTTTCACAACTGAAAAACTGAGCGAATTTTAACGTTTGTTAAGAAAATAATGTTGTATTGTTTTTTGAAGATGGTGTTTCGGCTGAAAACAATAATTTTGTTGTTTGTAATAGATTACCATTGACTGTTATCTGAGCCTAATTAACATTGTTATTTCTATATAGCATATATTCACCAAAGTTATAGCCAACTTCAGATAAGTTAAAACCGCGATATGCCAATTGCGGTTTACCGGGAAACTTAGTACCCCATGCTGTTGCTAATAACCATATAAAAAAAAACTTAAAACACTCGTAATTATACAACTGAGTCCGAGACCTTACGTTTGGTAATTAATTATTTTTTCGTCAACGTCAATAGACTAACAACACCTATAATTATTAGTATATACCTAGTCATTTCGTATACCACATATACATAATAATATAATTAGGCAATTAATTATTTGGTATACAAGGCCGAAATCGTAAAATATTCTTTAAATGCCTTGTTTGAAGCACAAAAAAACAAGGTGAAGCCTGAGATTAGGTGCGGTGAGCTAATTAAATGGACTCAACTTATATTAGAATAATAATATTATATATCTTAAATATTTAAATAAAATAATATCGTCAGAAATAGAATACAAAGATGGGCAATGTTCACTTGATGTAAAAAAGTGTGAGAAAATGGAATATATTTCTGGTTTAGGACATTATTATATTTGACTAGCGGTTCTAGTTTCTGCTGTCAGTAACACTAGACCTTCATGTGTGCATTCGGTTAACTCTTTCACACACGCACACACAGGTACTAATGTGAAATGTGTGCGTGTGAATGACGTGTAAATATAATAAAACATTTAAGGCGTGTGAGTACTTGCTTGCGTTTGTCGACCGATTCAGGTTCGACAGTTGTTATAAACCTTTCTGAAAATACTAGTTACTGGTAATAGTTCTGGTTCAAAAGCAAAGCTCACATCTCAAATCATGATTTTAGAAAATGTTAAAAAAGGACAATAGTTTTTTTTTGTATGATCCGAATATTAGTAGTCAGTAAGTAAGTATTAAACATTTCAGTAAGTGTCACTTTGTCGTTTAATTACTGTTCTTTTTTATTCCGTTTGTATTAATTTATTCAAACTTCCGCCAATATATTTTTGCAACGCATTTTCTCCATGTCAAACTTTGGGTGATGCAGATATGATCGTGGCTTGTGTTCTATTTTTATTACATTTCATTTGTATTTATTTTATAAAATGCTATATGTACATTATTGCCGAAATTAGAATAAATATGACTGAGAAGTGGAGATCGATTGTTTCACCGACTACGAATAGCAACAGTGTATACTGTATAATATTGCGACATCTAATGTAGTTATATTGCTGCGTGCAAGTAGTACTTGGTCGGCTGATTTTGGCCATACCAACTTGCTGACAGAAAGAAGAATTTACTACACCAAAATATGCTCATTACAGCCTCTCACTATCATGACGTCAGCTGACAGCAACGGCGCCGGCTTCTAATAGCATTTTTGTTGCAACGAAATTAGTATAGACCTAAGTCTATACTAATTTCGTTGCAACAAAAATGTTTACGATGACTGACATTGCGAGCTATGGATCGCGTTCTTTTCATCCAGTACTTTTCCATTAGTACCCTGGCACACAACATTGAAGTCGCGTCCACGCTGTACTGTGTGGAGGATGGTGCATTCTGTAGTGTGTGTCACACGCAATTATGAAAAATAAAGGAAACAGTATTTGCATATCCCACTTATCAACAACATTAATAAGAGCGTAATAGTTCGGTGAGCAGAGTTGCTGTTATTTGTATGATTTTTAAAGGTAAGTAGAATATCACGTATGCCTTCAGGTAAGCTAATATGAAAAGTGAGTATTAGAAATGAGTTTCCTTCGGCGCAGTAAAGGCTGAGGAACTAGCCCTTGATTAGTGTTATTATGCAGTAACATAACAAACACTGGCAATGAGAAATGTACGAAGATGCTTTGTAGATAATTATAGAAATAATGGTTCCAAAGAGCCCGCATGGTAATTCTGAGTGAAGTGAAGTAAACAAACCATATATGTCTCTACGATAATTAAAGAAACCCGCAGTCACCATTTCTGGCTATGTAGACGTACTTTTAAAAAACTTCAGTTCAGGAACATGATATAGCATTAATTACTAGGAAAGTTTCGCAAATTTTAGGTAATACAGATTATCAAATCAAACCGCAGAACTTAATACCATGATACTTGGATTCATCTCGGCATTCTCTGGAACATACGGCGGTGAATAACGTGGCAAGTATAGAGATAACAAGTAAACACTAAAACATCCGAGCTAAAATTATAAAACTGACGCAAAAAATATTTATAACACGCTATTTTAAAGCAATAACGATTGTAAAATTCTCTTTGCGTAGGTAGTTTTTAGGCTACCATGTCAATCGGGACAGTAACCATAAATTAAAATTGATGACCCGCAGGTACGGCTAGTAAAATAAATACAGCGTTAAGGCCAATATTTCGGTTTCTTTGTTCCTAAGAACGGAGGTTGCGAATTGCCTCCCAATATCTGAAAGCGTGTTAAGTGAACTAACATTTTGCTGCCGATACATGTATTGCTAAAACGTCGATTCGCTGCGATGATTGTATAGATCGATCGGTCTAAAAAGTAAGTATGTAATATTGTATCTCGCTGATATGCTATTATTGATATTACATAATACCTTGGCATGCCTATTAGGCACTGCATAATATAGTTTGAATTTGGATAGATAAGCATTCGAGCTTCCTTACAAATGTAGTTGTGATGAAAATAATCAGAAAGAGTACTTATATAAAGTTCACAATGTTGTAATTTATAGGATTCGTTTGGATACCGATGTATGAATACAACCATACTCGTCTCTGATACAACATAATTATGTCTGGTAATCTGGTTTCAAAGGAACCAATCTCGGCCTGTTGAATTATAATAAATTCCAATTGTTATGTTGGTCAACGTTTCCTGTATATCTTCTCTTCAATTATAACTACAATAAAAGATAACTTATGCGAAAAAAATGCATTCGGATTACAATAAAGAAGCAGCGACATTGTCATGTTGTAAATAATGATAATTATTTTGCATACAACCGTTTATATACCTATAATAATTATTGTATGTAAAACATGCTGTATGTTCCTAGTGTGATATTACGATGTTCAGACCATGTGCGAAGCATGCAGCCATCACGACTATGAATAATTTATGCAAATACTGTCAATGGCTATAGGTGGTCTTGTTTAATAGTTTTTTTTATAGACCCACGCTTGTATTCCCGAAGGGGCAGGCAGAGGTGTAACATTACACCCACATTTTGCCATGAATGTTTTGGTCCCACGTAATAGGGGGCGAGCCTATTGCCGCTACTGGGCACATTACCAGACTCCGTGCTGCTACTGAGAATTCGGAAAAACTCGTAACACTTTTGCCCGACCCGAGAATCGAACCCAGGACCTCCGATCAGCAGGCGCATACGCTATCCACTGGACCACGGAGGCAGTTTAATAGTATCTATTAAAATATTTATAATACTAAATATGGTGATTGATGATGGTGAATTTTGCAACTCATACCCTATTTTTAGCTATATATGTGAGATGTGAGAAGAATAATCCCAATATATGGAAATGCTGGTAAGAATATATGAATGAAAATGATGCTGGTATTTGTCCGTGCATGTCTTTATAAAAAATTGGGCAAGTGCGAGTCGGACTCGCGCACGAAGGGTTCCGTACCATCATCTATAAAATAAAATCACGTTCGTTGTATGTATACTTAAATACTTTATAAGTTTCTACCTGTTTATTAAGATCGAGTAACAAATTGCTTAAAAATTACGTTTGTTGTATGGGAGCCCCCCTTTATTATTTACTTTTTTTAAATTTAATTATTTATTTTGAAAGGTATAATATACAACTACATATTTTGTGAAAATTTAAAGCGTCTACCTGTTACAGTTAGTAATTTTGAGCAAAAAATACGAAAAAAAAACACGTTTTTTGTATGGGACCCCCCCCTTAATATTTTCATTTTTTTATTTTTAGTATTTGTTGTTATAGCGGCAACCAAAATACATAATTTGTGAAAATTTCAGCTTTCTAGCTATTATGGTTTATGAGATACAGCCTGGTGACAGACAGACAGACGGACAGACAGACAGACAGACAGCGGAGGCCTAGTAATAGTGTTCCGTTTTTTACCTTTTAGGTACGGAACCCTAAAAACGAGCTAAGAGCAAAGACATAATTTATTGATACGTTGACAATTGCTAGATTTGAAGAGCCATAAGTGTATATACCCGATAGACTATTATATATTGATATGATCCGTAAAATATTGAATGACTTACTAGACGTAATTTTGGCTTATAAGCTAAAACAGCGCTCATGTATGTACAATATGTACATGTGTACAAAAAAATATTTCCACATGGCAGCATGACATATTGAATACACTGTAGTAAACCGGTGCGTAGCAATTGTTTGTCTCGAGTTTAACGCTTCCGTGAAAGCTCATCTTGTGAATGACGCACAAGATTGGCAAACTAAGTACCTAGGTAGGTAGGTAGGTACTGACGCCAATGTTAATTATGTAATTGCTTCGATTAAACGTTTTATTAAGCATCAACAGTCCTTCGCATTATTTTATTATTGTGATTGTACACAGAAAATTGGTTAATCATAAGTCTAACTTTTAGAGAATAGAATGTGTTTGACTCTAATCATATGTGTGAATAAAATTGCGGATACTATTAGAATTACAAATTTTACTTATATAACATTAGATTTAGATCTTAAGTAACATTAGAATATTCCAATTATGGTAGTAATAAATTAAAATCTATGAATAAACAAAAAGCTTGGTGATAAAAAAGTGCACGCGCTTCAGCCAATACCAGTTTGGTAGCAGATATCAGAATAGAGCTCATATGGGCACCTTTCATCAAAAGACTCCTCCATCAGGCACGTGTGTAGGTAAGTATATGTTTATACACACATTTGACAGTTACATACAAGTCAATCCTCCTTAAGTCATGTAAAGTATTATTTTGCAGCAAAACGTGAGAATGCGAGTTTCGGTCAAAGGTGACGGCACAATAAAATATTACAAGCTTGCCAAGGTCTTCAATTTAAATAAAATAAACATTTTCAATTTAAATTTGATATAATAACTTGTAAAACCTGTCATCCAAAAATTGCTAACCGTCACCAACATAATCAACAAATAATTAGGATGGGATATGCAGTAATAAGACAAAATATACCTAAAAGTAAGCCAAGCGAAACCGAAATACCAGTTCTGGATTGAGAATAACACAGTAAGTAACTAAGATATTGTTAGGAGCCCTCGCGTCGCGTCGGTGCGGAAGGATTTAACCTATCTAATGAATGCATGTATGGTAATTAACATTCCGGCTGACGGCGTCACCTTCCACGACTTCGTGACTGATCGATGCAGCTCATTTTCATCTGCTCATTCATTTCATCTCACAGAATGGATTTAAATTCTTACTTCCTTTTTCCACCAAATATCTTGAGAAATTGCAAAAAAATAAAGGAGATCGTCCCAAATGCTATCGCATCGGGGGAATTTGTAATCATCATCATCATCATCAGCCCATTATACTGTCCCACTGCTGGGCACGGGCCTCTTCCCATTGTGAGAAGGGTAAGGCCATAGTCCACCACGCTGGCCAAGTGCGGGTTGGCAGACTTCACATGTCTTTCGAGAACATTATGGAGAACTCTCAGACATGCAGGTTTCCTCACGATGTTTTCCTTCACCGTTTAGCAAACGATAATTAAGAATTTGTAATAATAAGCCAATTTATGGACGTTAGTTTGGGTGAGCAATTGAACAGTTTAAAAAAATGATACCCATCTATGCCTTGGTGAGCAAATAAAATCGGTCTCCCGGAGTTAATGCAGATCTTTGACAGTCGACAAAAAAACAAAAAAAGTTTGAAAACTCTTCAGAATGCGAAGATCAGAAATCAGAAGCTGTCACTCTGTGAAGAAGGTAATATAAATCAAGTAAGACTAGAAATCGGCCCTGAGTTGCGAGATGCCTAAACGAGACGTAAACAATCTTGCTTTGGAGGCGTTATTACGTTTCTCATTATTTTCGTTCATAACAGCGTCGTGGGATGACGCTGCTATTCAGTGCAGACAAAAAGTTAAATATAGACTTTTTGCGTTGTTGAACTGGAGATACGTCAATTTATTTTCCGGTTCAGATTTATTGCATGCGAGATGTGTTCGCGGTTTCGTTCCACTATTTAATTATGTAGCCCATAGCTGTTATAAGCGACTTCGTCTACGTAGATTTTAAGATAAAAGAAATAAGTTACATAAGTTACTCTTATAGCTATATCTGCCCTGTGGTTTCGGAGATTATGCGAAAGAAAAATATAGCTAGAAAAATCAAAGGTTATTTTTTAACAGAGTGAGCCTAGCCTTAATCTTTAAACAAATCCTTAAATTTCTTGTCCGACGCGCGACGGTTCTCAAAATAACAGGCATAAAATATTTGGTATTTCAGCACCTATCGTAATCAATAGTAGACTCTAAGTAGAAACCGGCCCATTAAACCTCCTAGAAACAACGTAACGCAATTTTACAAGGTTACAATTCAAGATATAACGTCTTTTTTCAAGAGTGCTGCGGTAAATAAGCAATATACTCGAATATTACCTGTATTGGTAGTAAACAAGGGACCACACACTAAGGATAATATCGTGGATAATTCCTAAGGTGTCCATGTAGAACAATGGCTAACGTATAATGTATTCTGCAATGGTACTCGCAGGTTGTTAAAAGGTCACTACTCACTACTCATCGCATCGTCACTAGGTTGAATGCAGTATTTTCAATGGTTAAGTAATCACAAGTACTCAATGCATATAGTAACAATATAACCGTTGTACTAATTGCAATGTGGCTGAAATCTACGAACTGTACAGTAGATTCTTCTACAGTGGATCTAAATATATTTTTCGGGTCTCCCTTGTTTGACCGAAAGGAATTTGTCAAAATTTCACTTCCCAAAAATTTTTTCGCATAATTTCATTTGCCAAATTATTACTTAGCAAAAAATCTATTCACAAAAAATTGTAACGCAAACCTAATGTTTGGGAAATTAACGTTTAAACTATAACTTGTTTACCAACTAGTACTTTTAACATTTTTTATTTAGTCAAATATTTCAGTTGGAATAACAGTTTTTTACGCAAAATCAATAATTTTATTATCCTAATCTAAATAGTTCAGTTCCGGCTCACCTACTAAAACAATCTCTTTTTTCTATTAATGCAAGTCGTTTCTGGCACTCGCCGGTCGCTACCGCGGCACCGCTCGCTTCGCTCGCTCGGCTCGTGCGTAGGAAGTCACAGTACTAACCTAACCTTACCATTTTTTAATAATTAACCTACTCTAACTACTTCCATAAATAAACTATTCATTGCTTATATCACCAAACGTTTATTGTCTGAAGATTGATTGCTGTAATAAATCATTTGATTAAAGTCCAAATGCCATAATGACATTATACTATATAAATTTTTACTTGGCAAAATATTACCAATATTTTGCCAAGTAAAAATTTGACCAAATAAAAATATGCGTACTAAAATAATTCGAAATATTGCAATGATATAGAAAAAGGTTGCTAAAATTTGTTTGGGTAATGAAATTTTGTCAAAATCTTTTCGGCAAAGCGGCGGGATCCCATATTTTTCATTAGAGCTTCTGAATATTACATAAATATAATTTTCACTAATTTAAGACTTTAAATGAAATGTGTCTGTGACTCACTACCCCTTTTTAAATCATATTATTCTGCAGACGTAAACAAGGTTTCAATGTAGGTAGTTGTATTATTTGACCTTACCCCTGGCCCTGACCCTATAATTATGCATAACGTTTTGCAAGTTGGTAAATGTGGCGCATTAGAAATTTCTAATTCAGTTTGAGATAATCACCCCTTAATTTACAGTTTAGCCAAAATAATGCTGTTTGACCAAAGAAATCCATTAATTAATGAAATGAATGAATTAATGAATGAAATAAAGTTTAAAGGGGTTTGCCTAATTCATCTCACGCATTGTTAGGGATAGCTATAAGATAAACATAGAAAGGAAAATTCCTAGCAGTACAAATATATGTAGAGTAAGTATCTTTATGAAGGTAGTGACACTAAAATCATTCTAGCTGAGAATTCATTAAAATAAATCATGCGGGAAGTACGCTAATAGTATAGACGTATTTCTTTAGATAGCACTGAATTAAATGATGTTCAGGAATTCGTGAGCCAATCTAGAAGTGCGTAGGAAGTGAACGCCGGAATAAACTTGGCCACATGTTACTGCGAATAGTGTATGCAACTCATGCAGTAATATGCAGACAAAACTGCGCCATACTAATCCAGTATTATTACTTGATGATATGCACATAATAATAAGATATGGATAAACTCATAAGAATATATTTTAATGTACCGTAGCCATTGTATCAAACGCGCTTTGCATTTTTCAGGAACTGCGGTCGCGAATGTGCTTCTGTTTATTTATTTTTATATATTTATTTAACTTACATGCTATAAAACTTAATATAATTACAATGCCTAGATAGAACATAATAATTTAAGCTAAAGAAGCATTCACGAGATAGATATAAATATTAATATGAGTATATCACCTCATCCTAAATCGATAAAGCTCAGATGAACCAAGAGTGCAAATACAGAATTTCAACAGGTGAAAGACACGATGACGAATGATCTATAAATATACATTTCATCGGAAATTACCCACATTTGAAGACTCTTGCATAAGAAAATTGCAATGACGAGTGATTACAAAACAAATATCTAATCGGAATGTCTCATCAATGTACAATACTACGATGGAATGACTAGTCCATGACTGGCATTCTACGCCTAAATCTTATCAAGAATTATTTGGATTTTGAGATAAGCTTAATAATATAGATATACCAACCTACTTGTGGGAAAACGATGTTCTCAACAAGATGTTTGTGAAATAAACAAAACAACAGGAAAATGTATACATTGAGGACGGTCAGTATCACAACATGTGTAAGTATGCACCTATTGTATAGTCAGTATAGTCTTGATTAACATTACCTTCAAAGCGTTAATAACGATTTACAATGATTGTCTATTACTCACAGTTATCTTCATAGTTTATAATCACGTATGTCGTAATACTCGCAACGTTTTCTAAGACAAGGGGGTGTGTCCAGTTTGACCTGTGTAACCCTGCTTCTTCGTCAAGGTCAATCGTCTCGACATCGCTCGCTTTCACTTTTCTAGTCTACAAAATAAACATTCACAACTTCTAGCAAATGTTTATTTTCCATGCCATAGAGCAGTGTTTCCCAAACATTGTTCTGCCATGGCCCGGTAATTTTCAAATTGCGCCTTCGTGACCCTTTGAATACTTTTAAACCTAAGCTGGTTCCATTAAGGTTAAATAATACCTACACATTTATTAATAGTAGAAATGTTTTTTATTAATACAAGGTACTTAATTATACTATTTTGGTATCGCCTATTTAGTCACTAAACTATACGTCGATCGATAGTAGGTATTATTTTTAAAACAAGGCGGGAATGTTGCGACCCGGTAGTTTATTTTGACGGCCCGGTACCGGGTCGCGACCCGGCAAATGGGAAACGCTGCCATAGAGTGAAACTTTGTATTATTATATTTTATTGTCCATCTTCATATTCAGTAAAATCGTTATCGTCAAAGTGGACCCAACAAAAGTAGTAAAGCATAGAGTCTAGTTTGTTTGTGGTAATAGACTGATTAAGGACTGATTAGATAGATATACGTAATATAGATAATATTATTCTAGGTACTCAATTACTAAGAGCACGTAATTAAGACATCCTAGAGTAAGTACTGACAAGGCATTGTCAAAATTACCGGTAATAGGACTTTTATGGAAAACTAGCTGAACCCGCGATTTTACCGGCATTATTTAGGGCTCCACACACGTGGCTAAAAGCGTGATATTATATAGCCTATATAAAAGCCTTCCTCACTAAACGGGCAATTCAACACAAAAATAATGAATTAAATCGAACCGATAGTGCCTGAGATTTGCGCGTTTAACCAAACATACAAACTCTTTAGCTTTATAATATTAATTGATTCTTCTTCTTCTGCCTGCCCTGTTCCCATATTACTTGGGGTCGGCGCAGAATGTCTTTCTCTTCCATTCTTTCCTATCAGACGTCATCTCATCATTCACTTCCTTTTCATTCATGTCACCCTTCACACAATCCATCCATCTTTCCTTTGGTCTTCCTCTTGCCTTATATCCCTCAACTGTCTCAATCCCCTCAACTTATAATATTAATTGATTATTGAAAATAATAATTTCGATCTTTGATCATTTATTTAGATCAAATAAATACAATAAAACGCTTTTCTCAATTCTTAACACAGGTTCGTTGAAGAATTATTACATTTCAAATGGGAAGTGTAATTTAGGTTTAATAATTGACGACCTAGCTAAGTTTAGAAGGACTATCGATCGCCCTACATACCTACTGCATTATCGACCGAACATTAATGCGCTTATTACTGAACACGCCACAGTTAACAGAACTGTAAATCGTTGAATGTTGGGAAAACGAAAAATACATAAATCAATCTATTCGCTCAGAATACAATAACAAAGTATACTCGTTGGGATTATTTGGGATAGTAATGAGAGTTCTAAAATTACCGTGATTATGCAAATGACGTAATTTCCCCATACTGTATATGGAAACTTTTAATCGGAAATTTATCTAAATTTATTGATAAGATAAAACACTCCCACTTGATCATACGCGTGATGTATTTGTATGAATATATGAATTGTTGTTATCTTTTATCGTATCGCCTAGGAAAGCTACAATAATTTTCACAACGTCTTTCTATGAATAACGTAATAATGGGTAAACTCCACTGGCGATCATATTGTTGAACTAGAAACTGCAATCAATAAACATAGCGTGTATGCGCTTGCCCCATGAATATACGTTCCACGGAAAGCGGTTCAGTTAGTAGAACGTTCGAGAAATCCATCTGTCCTGGGAGCCGGCGCCGGTTCTTCACGGAATATTCCATTGACATTTTTGACTCTGTGACGTGTGTGTGTATTGTACGTGTGCCTGTTAACGCTGTAGGTTTAAACACTGCGTCTGTGTGTCAGCAGAGCCACGCATGAGCCACAACCATAGTGACGTAATTAGAAGAGCAACGTACATTAAATTTGTCTCTAATTAGTTCAGCCTTTTCAGGAATGTAGATTTATTATTACTGGTAAAGAAGTAAGGCATGGTATCTAAATTCAATTCGGTTACAATGAACTTATGAAATACAGACTGTAGTATTCTTGTACTTGGTCATATTATCTATGAAAATAAATAAATTTTATTGTTGGGCATGCCATAATGCAAAAAAATTGTAACAGAGGGTTAACGACATATAATTTTCCTTATAAGCTAGTTATTTATAACGCATATGTAAATGATGTAACAGTTTTAGACGAACACGGTTGCAGTCACGTCCACGGTTTATTTTGAGAGCGATTGGTACATGTGGACGGTGGTGTAGCGGTGTGACCGGTGACGTGATGTGTGACGCGAAAGCTCTCGCCGCTGTGTGCGTTGGGGGGGCGGGGCCCAGACGGCGAGCTTACGGGAACACCGCCAGAAGGCTTGGGCACAGCACAGCCAGACAGTGCATACACAATGTTTATCGAGCGCACGTGACGCTATCCACGCGTCTGCGTCTAACCCACAGATGTTCATTTCAAACACTATATTCCATTGACAAACGATAATAATGATTGACAAAGCCTTTATTCCTTGTTCCGCATTGAAGGTTTTATCGACCTCGCTGTTATGTAACGATTGTAGGTTTTCAAATAAGTATGTCAGGAAAAAATATTAGTTAGGTATAATATATGACTATGACTCTAATAGAGCAGTTTTTATTAATTAATTATCTATTTTTACTGTACAACTGAAAATAAAAGTAAAACCTAAAATATGTAGTATTGAAATGATACAAGCTACCAAACCAGTTCCCTTACGAAGAAAACAAAATTAAAAAAAAGCACTGCGAATGAATAACAAGTTTAAAGAAACTGATAAAAGTAATCTTAGTGAAACGATGAATCATATTTCGGGTGCAGCCCCATCCAATTGCGCGAAGGGGCCCGTTATCAAAGATGTGCCGCAGACAGATTAGATTCAATCAAGCGAAACGAAACGCATCGCACGAAACATTTGGAGTGGCTACGTGACGTGGGCGACCCGCCTACAATTGTTCAACACAGAAGGTACCTACTCTACAATGCACAGGTCACAAACCACAAAACCACACCGAGCTAAACTAGCTAAAGTATCCTATTCCATTCATAACAAAGTTATTATTGGAAAGATACGTAGGCATTGGCAATACATGCAGGTAATGAAAATATATGCAGGTGGGACACACTCGTCAAAGCTTTCCGTTCGGAAAATTCCAAGGTGTTTTCCTTTTTTATTCGTACAAAAATAAAATTTTATGTCATCTATAAAATATGTATGCGCACTGCGCCGTGAGCCAACGTAAGGAAATTTCTTAGCCGTGACACATGATGAAATTAGTCAATAGTGTGTTGTATTATTTTGTAAACAGTTGCATTCGTAGTGTATTGTTACGCAGTGTGTATTCACCCTGAGGGACACACCCCCAAACGTAACGGACTAAGCAAAGGCAAGCGAGGTCGTAGATTACGGACCCAAGCCCGGCCCCCGACTTGCAGTGACTTGCATAACTGGTTATCGCTTGGTAACAATAACGGGCCAATATTTTCGTACTAAAACACACATTCACGATAATTTACACTTTATAATTTCAAATATGCTTTTTTGAATAATTGTTGGTTCCGTCATACATTTATTTTCAAATTTTTAATCACTAGAGATGCTGAAATGGATTGCAAAATATGGAATCCAAATTATGAAAGTATAAACAAGCGTAATATTTAATACAGGTACTTGTACTTATCAATTAATATTGTCTCTCAAACTCTACATGTACCTATGCCAAATTTTAAATTACCTATTTTAAGAGTCCAACATTTTTTTAGACACGTAATCACTATACCTAATTAAAATCACGTTTTTTTATCTGTAAAAAATATATATGAAGCTGTGGCTAAATGTTAAAAGACGGCTTTCAATCCCACAGACAATACATACAGGTGTCGTATTATGTCTTTAACTGGCTATTGAAATTCTATCAAGCTATACAAATATTCAAAGTAATTCAGTTGCAAACAGGCAGTGACGCGAGTGTGTGTGTAGTGAACACACCCACCACTACGAACACGGCGCACGCACACATGCACACGCGCGATACGCGAGCGCGACGCTCGGGAGGGGTACGGCGCTGCCAACCTTCTATATAAAAGACTACGCTGCCATCTGCAAGTTTCAATAGATAACTCGAGCGCTGAAGAATTCGGTTCGCGCTGCCAACATTTAATCTTGTGCAGATTTGTAGAAATTGAATGTTGTGCACACTTGACAACTCGTAGCGGGAAATATAAAATTTGTTGAATGAAAACATAAAAAGTTTTGTGAACTGTTAACAAAATACGTTTAAATAACACGTCGGCGGTAAAATTGTGTCAATTTGCAACAGTGTGCCGCGTTCGTGTGTTAGCCAAGCAGTGGACTACATCCTCTAGTTGAAAGAGTGATGTGTACTGTGTACCGGCATTACCTCGAACCTGGATTATAAAGAACAATTACACAAAGTTATACATAGTGCTACTTATTACAGACATTATCATTTTGACGTTCCTTGATAGTTTTAAACCGGCGCCTAGGAGGACATCACGATGAGCTTCAATAAGAATAACCCCAACGCCGTGGGGAAGATCATGGGATACCTGAAGCAGCTCTCCACCGAAATGGTAAGTTGATTTTTACATACATATACTTTCAAATATTACCTGATTCAAGTGAATTTATAACACCAATGCACTATGACCCAATATTTTAATAACTCTACATAGAGCCATAATATTGCTGTATGAAAGTGGCAGTCATATACACATCTGAATGTAAGTAGCCGTGATATTTTGAATGAAGTGGTATAAACTATAAAGTACTGCACCGGGTGAGAGTTTCTTAGAATAGTCTGGAAAGGTTTTAAACGTCGCACACAACACAGCTGATACAGCCGTCGGCGGCGGTCGATGCCGACGGTTGCCTGGCAACCACTGTACACACTACGCAGTTCTTGAATAATCCAGCATCCTCTGTATAAAATTTTCCATTGAGCGATACTTTAAACATGTTGTTTTTAAAATGTAGCCAGATGTGAAAGAATGCACGTCGACGCGTCGGAAAGGCACGCAACGCCGGTTTGCCGCCGGCGAGTGCGGTCGTATTGAATCACGACAGCCTTGCAAGGCCAGACGAGGTAGATGACGCCGACGGCTCACTAACATTAAGTCCTTAATTAAAAACATGATGCTATACCATTATTGTAATTGCTACCGCTTTAAATAAATCCTTTTTAAACAGAGGATTGCGATCGTGTGTCGTACTGTACAAACACGTGCTCTATCGCAAATTTTCAGTTTACCACCCGAATTATTTTTAATTAACATTACATGGTCATGTTAGCTACACTTGGTCGTTGACAACTTCAATAAGGACAAAACATTTTAACATTGCTAATGCTAACAAGACGGTCAAACTAGCGACATCAACGCGCGCACATTATAATAACATTTCAGTTGGTAGAGCGGATGTATTGAAAGTTTATCAGCTAGTCGATAGATGGCGCTTATAAATATTATAATTAGTACACACTATGTGGCGCCACTGGCCTTAAGCAAAAGCAATAGACTCTCGGCAAGGCTAATTAGAAAACGATAAAATAGAAATAAGTGGACCTTTGACAGAAGTGATGAATGATTTATTAGGGTACTAAATTAACAATCACCATGAGAAAAAACTTAAACATTATGACAATGCTGCAGAGATTAAGAGCTATGAGCGCAATCATAGAAGTTACTTTTTAAACAATCACTAAAGCTCTATTTTCATGAAATTCCATTATTTATACATTTCTATTATTATATACGAGGATATACGCCATATAACGATTTGCAGCGCTACTTGAATTAAGAAAGAGTTATGGTAAATCGATTGCATCGTAAAAGTGGAGTAAATAATGCAAACCCACCTTCAGCTGGGTCATACTACAAACAATATTGACCTTCGCTTTGTTTACCCATAGGACTTCAGACTGGTTTTTAAAAGTTGTTTACGTGTGGGCTGTTTTTAATTTAAGCGAGAATAAGGGATTAAAGATATTTTTTGGAATAGTGATAAGAGTTTATAGAGCATTAGGTCAAGAAACTTTGCTACCCAACAAGATGCGAACATAACATAACAAACAAATAATTAAAAAAACCTTATCTCAAGCGCAATGCCCTGATACCTAAAAACGACTTGCAATACAACAGATTTCCCGGAAGATTACTGCACGCGCTGCAATTATCACAACAGCTGATTTATAAAAAAAACAAACAATCATCACATAGTAAGAACGTGGTCAATGTCTGGTTATCTCAAGCCACACGTGACCAACCCCCTTGAACCATGACTCCGACGTCAATCCAGTCACATTATTGTTACCACTTCTAGTCAACGATAAATAAATACACACAGATTGTAACAACTTGAGTGAATTATGGAAACGGTACTAAACGATTTAATAAAGAAGTACTTACTTCTATAAAGCATACTTTGCATAAATAAAAGCACTGGACATCAAAGAGTATACAAATACTACGTAAGACTGGACATAAAACGTCAAGGAAGAATGATTATAAAAAAAATACTGGTTAGACGTCAAAGAAGCTATTTTTGTATTTTTGTGTGTTAAAACAGAAATCTCCGATACAAATTATTAAATAATGCTTCAAGAATGATATGTCATGCTAAACACTTGTTAAGTGCAAGTACTGAACTAAAAAGCGACACCATACCATTAAAACCTATGAAAAAGAGAAACTGTTACGCTACATTCAGTCAATCTTCAGAGGTAATTCAATAATAGAAGCTAATAGCTCTAGAAAATGCTAAATAAGCGCTCTACGGAGCCGACTAATCTAGAATGTTAAGGACAATGTTTTACTACCGTCAATGAACCATTGGTTACACGCGGCAAGTGAAATGTTTATAAATTATGTTTTATAAACATGATCATATCTAACGGACAATCGTTCAATTTCTTCAAGTCTGTCGAATGTGAACAGTGGTGGTTGTACTCTGCCGTGATATCAAAGAGTGTTTGTGCGCTGTTAAAAATTGCGCGATCCTGTGTTCCGTCGCGTTTGGAACAGGACTCGATGTGTGGATAGTGGAACAGGTCATGACATCTACTACGTGTTTACCGGGTTATCATATCACGCAGTGCCTTTATGATAACTAATGGTCAATAAGCAATGTGTTTTCTTGATACATTCTGACCTCCTTACGCATACATTTGATAGCAGATATAATAAATGGGGTATGTTTGCGGATGATTGTCCAGTATTGTCTTGTGAAGGGCTCTTGTCAGTGCATAATTGGTGTGTTATAAATTCATAAGGAATCAAAGTAGTGTAAAGATAAGTGAAGCCATATTTGAAAATGTAAATAATTTTGGTATTACAGGGGAGCGAACAAAGTCGTCGTGGGCAAGGCGACGAGGAGAGATTGTACAAGACTCGTGGTCCCAAGTACAGTCGAGTGCCTTCAAAGGCTACGCTTTCTGCATCCACGACCTGCACCTCTCTCGCAACATCCTGTGGATCCCAGGGCACTCTGGTACCTAATTACGCGACGATCCCTGAGCACGTTTCTACCGAGAGCAGCTGCAGTGAAGACGAGCAAGATTCCTTCGAGAAAACTCGCCGCCATTTCCAACAACTTCGTCAAATCAGTCTAGGGAACGAATTTAAGTACAAAATGGAGATGGAAATTAAGAACGAAAACGAGGACAATGTGAGAGGCTCCGGAACTTTTGTAAAGCAAATAAGCTTGGATAAGACTAAAGTGACTCAGGATTTTACAATCAATGGCGACATGCCACCATACATGCCGACTACTCAGCGTCTTTACCTGTGGACTCAAGTAAGTAATACTTATATTCTAAAATACATGATTATTACAGCCGTGATTATGACATTTCGAAAATGTTCGAGAAAATGTAAAATTGAATTGGCGGATTTCCATTCAAATGAGCAATAAAATCACAATTGATAAGAACTCAATCAAACGACAAAAAAACCGTTAGTCTTAGATTTGTTTTGTGTCGAAAAACCATTCATTCAATACCACTTGTACAAGAACAACACTTGAGACAAGACAGATTGTTAAATTAAAAATAGTGCAATGTTGTCTATATATGATCTTTTTTATTCCTTAGCTATATATAGAAAAGCTGTAAGTTCGCTTTTATTCCTATTGATTTAAAGTGCGATAAAACCTTATTGTGTGCGTTTTCGCGGTTATATGTATTAAGTAAACGGACTTAGTCAACTAGGAAAACTATGCATTTTATAATACATGTATGGGTGTATGTGTGGACGTACATAATAACAGCCAACCGCCCACGGAACTTCATAGCTTTCTGGATAAAGTTTGCGTGAAAACGTGCAGCTGACACATGGAATATTGTGTGCATTGTAAATTAATTCCCTTGCCGTGACAATTTATTATGACAAAAATACTGTCCTACCAGGTCTCGAGAAAATAAAACTTTGTAATGAGCTATGTAAAACGTAAAAGCTAATATTTTTCTTTGTTGTTTCCAGCTTTTGGCTGCTTTCGCTGTATCGATGGGCTCCTTGATCGTCGGTTTCAGTTCGGGGTATACATCTCCTGCACTGATTAGCATGAATGGAACAATCAACGAAAACGAAATTACTAACGAAGAGGTGAGTTTTATAAAACCTACATTGTATGACAATATTAAAATTAGGAATGTCTGTAGATATTGACATAAAATTACAGTTTTTATTTTAAAAGCTTCGTGACCTTTATTTCATATTTAGTCTACGTTATTGGCAGACCTGTTCAATTTAATATAGCTGTTGTTCAAAACCTACAAATAATGTTATTATTTGCTTAGTAAATTGGTATTTTGTTACAATATAATGTTTAGTTTATATTCAGATTTTAGGAAATTAAAGCTATGCTAATTAGTTCATTATACAAATAAGCTCAATTTTAGTCTTATCACTACCAACAACGGCATCTAATAATATTTCATTTCCTTTTTCAGAAAACTTGGATCGGTGGACTTATGCCATTGGCAGCCTTGGTTGGCGGTATCCTCGGAGGGCCACTGATTGAATGGGTCGGAAGAAAATATACTATAATGGGAATGGCTCTACCATTTTTCATCGGCTGGATACTAATTGCTGCTGCGAATAACGTGATGATGGTGTTTGCCGGACGCATCTTCTGTGGAGTCTGTGTAGGAATAGTTTCCCTGGCGTTTCCTGTGTACCTTGGTGAAACATTACAACCGGAAGTAAGAGGCGCACTTGGATTATTACCCACTGCTTTTGGTAACACTGGCATCCTTTTGGCGTTTTTCGTAGGCAGCTATCTAGACTGGTCTCAACTCGCCTACTTTGGAGCTGCCCTACCGTTACCCTATTTTCTGCTGATGTTATTGACGCCTGAAACTCCCCGCTGGCTAGTCTCCAAGGGACGCACTGACGATGCTCAAAAAGCTTTGCAATGGCTCAGAGGAAAGAACGCTAATGTAGATAAAGAACTGAAAGACCTAACCCGAACTCAATCCGAATCTGACCGAAAAGGTGGAAACGCTTTTGCGCAACTATTCAATCGCAGGAACATGCCAGCAGTTCTTATATCTCTTGGACTGATGTTGTTTCAACAATTAAGTGGAATTAATGCTGTCATCTTTTACGCAGCTTCAATCTTCAAGATGTCTGGCAGCAGTGTGGATGAAAATTTATGTAGTATAATTATTGGGATTGTTAACTTTGTGTCTACTTTCATAGCAACTGCAATAATAGACCGATTGGGTCGTAAAATGCTATTGTACATATCTTCAGTATCCATGATTGCTACATTATTATCATTAGGATCGTATTTCTATGTTAAAGATTCGGGTGTCAATACCAGTGCATATGGATGGCTGCCACTCGGCTGCTTAATGATATACGTATTAGGGTTCTCGATTGGCTTTGGACCTATTCCCTGGCTCATGTTGGGCGAGATTCTGCCATCAAAGATTCGGGGTAACGCTGCATCCTTAGCTACTGGATTTAACTGGACTTGTACTTTCATTGTAACTAAAACCTTCCACAATATTGTTGAAGCTATTGGATTGTCCGGTACATTCTGGCTGTTTGCAGTCATATGTCTTGTTGGGTTGTTCTTTGTAATATTCTTTGTACCCGAAACACGAGGAAAAACACTAGAAGAAATCGAAAGGAAATTGACGGGTGGTTCGCGTAGAATCAGAACTATAAGCAATAAGCAAATGACAAATGGGTGCTAAAAGAATTCGTAGAATTGCATAGTAATAAATACATTCCAAATTATATACTTAGCAAATGCACTGTGTTATAGAAAACGAACGAGGGTGAAGTAAAATAGGCATTGAATATCAATGTGGGCTGAAGACTGATTGGGAATGTATGTAGTCATAAGTTATATAGATAAAGATGTAAATATAGAGTACCTAATGTTTAATGTCTTTGAACAGTTCCTTTAGTTGTAATAGTTGTAGGATGCCGCTAAGCGACAAACAATAATTGGATCTGTTTTGGAAGAATCATCAATATTGTGTATGACTTGTAAAATAACGTAAATATGAATGAACAATTTCAACTATTAGTTGCACATAGATTATAGGAAACTGTACAATAAAACTCATAGAAATCTGTAATTTTAATATTGAACATGACAAATCTGTTTAAGTACTATAGTAACCAAATAATTATTTTAAGATGCATTAGTAATTTGATCTTCCTAAATGTATATAAAGGCTCCGTATATTATGGAGTCAGTATTTATTATAGCTATTTTAATACAAATAATTTATACCATATTACGTCGTTTTATTTGAATCTTCATTTCAACTTTCTTCTGCAGAACCATGATATCCATTGATATGGTTTTAAAATTAAACGACTCTTGCATTCTTCAGGTGGTTCAATGTGTGCATAGTTCAGTCGATCAATTAAGACTCAACTATATGAATGCAGAATGTCGGTACTAATAAAAATCTTCTCAGGATCAACCGGTGCATATTTGTCCTTCACGACTGTCGTTATGTCCGGTAGATTTATTAGTTTACCAACAGTTCCGGTTAGATCTAAGTATAGCTGAAAAATGTTATACGGGTGCTGACGGAGCTAACCTAACTTAACCTTTTAAAGATAAGCAGCCGCGATACTACTAATGAGATGTTATGTTTTGAGTGACTACAATGTCTGACGACTATTTCTGGCTTCTTTCTCATACCTTATTTATATGAGTTTCTTTGAATACTATATGCACCCACCCAGTATAGTAGTGATTCCTATTTTTTTAATGCATAGGACGCTGTTTTATCTAGGGGATTGTTTTTTTTAATTTGTTTAATTTAATTGTTAAATGACACAGACTAATGTAGTTATGTGACTATATATACAGTGATACATGTACTTTGACGTAGGCCTGGTGCTTTATCATGGGAGCCTAGTGTGCCGCGAAGCCCAGAGCATCGTACCTATCTATACTAATATAATAAAGCGGAAGAGTTTGTTTGTTTGTTTGTTTGTTTGTTTGAACGCGCTAATCTCAGGAACTACCGGTCGGATCTGAAAAATTCTTTTTGTATACGATAGCCCAGTTATTCCGGAAGGCTATAGGCTATATAACATAACGCTTCGACCCTTTGGGGCCGGGCAAAAGGCTAAAAAGGCTAAAAGATAATGTCGGCTAATCTCAGGAACTAGCAGTCGGATTTTAAAAATTGTTATTGCCTATGATAGCCCAATTATTCCGAAAGGCTATAGGCTATATAAAATTACGCCACAACTTTTAGGGGCCAGACAAAAATAATAAAATGGTCAAACGAGAAGGGGGAGGGTTGGGTCAAAGGTGAAAAAGGCTAAACGAATAGGATACAATCTATATGGGTATCGTTTTCGAGATTTTCGGGACGCTGATTAATAATATGACATTTATTTAGTGATCCAAGATGGCGGACGGGAAATCAAGGATGGCGGATGTGAAAATTTTAAAAATAGATATGGGTTTTGCCTTCGATATTTTAAGGGGTGGGGAATCGAAATACAACATCAATTTCGTGATCAAAGATGGCGGATGGGAAATCAAAGATGGCGGATGGGAAAATTTAAAAAAATCAATATTGGTATCGTCTGCGATATTAAAAGGGATGGGGAATCCAAATACAACATCTGTTTCGTGATTCAAGATGGTGGATGGGAAATCAAAGATAGCGGATGGGAAGAATTTAAAAAATCAATATGGGTATCGTCTCTGATGATTTAAGGGATGGAGAATCCAAATACAACATCTATTTCGTGATCAAAGATGGCGGATAGGAAATCAAAGATGGCGGATGGGAAAATTTTAAAAAATCAATATTGGTATCGTCTCCGATGTTTAAAGGGATGGGGAATCCAAATACAACATCTATTTCGTGATTCAAGATGGCGGATGGGAAATCAAAGATGGCGGATGAGAAAAAAATTAAAAATCAATGTGGGTATCGTCTCTCATGATTTAAGGGATGGAGAATCCAAATACAACATCTATTTCGTGATCAAAGATGGCGGATAGGAAATCAAAGATGGCGGACGGGATGTTTTTTAAAGTCGAAATGGGTATCGTCTCCGATATTTAAAAAAAAATCTATGTTTGTTTGTTCATCATGTATAGACTCTGAAATGATAAGAGATTAAAGACATAAAGACATATTTATTTCTGCATTTTGGTTGTTTACAACACTTATACATGTCAAAACCCTATTCTAGATGATGCCGGCTTTTAGCGATTAAGCGGGTATCGCCTTCGATATTTTAAGGGGTGGAGAATCGAAATACAACATCTATTTCGTGATCAAAGATGGCGGATGGGCAATCAAAGATGGCAGATGGGAAAATTTTAAAATATCAATATGGGTATCGCCTTCGATATTTTAAGGGATGGAGAATCGAAATACAACATCTATTTCGTGATCAAAGATGGCGGATGGGCAATCAAAGATGGCGGATGGGAAAATTTTAAAAAATCAATATTGGTATCGTCTCCGATGTTTAAAGCGATGGGGAATCCAAATACAACATCTATTTCGTGGAAATCAAAAATTGCGGATGGGCAAAATTTAAAAAAATCAATATGGGTATCGTCTCTGATGATTTAATGGATGGTGAATCCAAATACAACATCTATTTCGTGATCAAAGATGGCAGATAGAAAATCAAAGATGGCAGACGGGATTTTTTTTAAAGTCGATATGGGTATCGTCGCCGATATTTAAAGGGATGGGGAATCCAAATCCGCCATCTATTTCGTGATCAAAGATGGCGGATGAGAAATCAAATATGGCGGATGAGAAAGTTTTAAAAAATCAGTATGGTTATCGCCTCCAATGTTTTAAGGGATGGTGAATCCAAATACAACATCTATTTCGTGATCAAAGATGGCGGACGGGATTTTTTTTAAGTCGATATGGGTATCGTCTCCGATATTTTAAGAAATGGGGAATTCAATATTATATAAAAATCTATGGTTGTATTTGCATCATTTATAGACCCTGGAACGATAAGAGATTAAGCGCTAAGTCAATGGTAACTTTGGAGAAGGGGCTTGGAAAAAAGGGAATTAAATAAAAACTCTTAAAAAGGCGATACGGAGTTCGCTGGGTCAGCTAGTCGAATATAAAAATAGACTGTTACTTAAAAGTCATTACCGGCACATCAAACAGTGCGCCATATTATCAACTGTCAACAAAGTGATAAGGGATGTGTATCGCATTAATTATATCCGACAAAATAATAGTAATAATACCAATGTACCTACTTAACGGTAAGTAATCAACAAATTACGCAAAATAAATTGTCTTCCGTTTATAAAGTTGATTTTAAGCCGGCGTACGACGTGGCGAGGCATTGATGTGGATTCAAATAGCGCAATGAAAGATGAGCACAGTAACATTTATGTACATTCGTTTTAAAGAATAATATAAACTCCATTCTTGCTGTAATAAAGTTTGAGATAGTGCGAATAAATATTTAATTTATCGACTCGCACATCCACCTGGGGGAGGCCTATGTCCAGCAGTGGACGTCTTTCGGCTGGTATGATGATGATGATGACATCCACCTGCATTTAGGTTTTGCACCAAAGATTGGCGAGAATCTTTCAAAAAATCAAATCTTTTGTAAAGCATTCGCAAATGTACTAACAAATAAGACTTTAGCACAGCCGGAACCGCAATAATGGAACTGCTATAGCTACGCCGTACTGCCGTGTTGTGATCAGTAAAATGTTGTAAGTAGATTGCCAATCACTTTTTCAGCTAAATATTTGTTGGTTATGGGGGAGACCTATATCCAACAATGGACTTCTATCGGCTGATATGATTATGATACTAAACATGACTCCATTAGGACGCATAGTGGTTAAAAAAGGCCGCCTAGACGTTCGGCTCTGCACCGAATGTTGCGGATACGATCTCCTCAAGAGTCAAGTTGGTCCACAATCGTTGTTTCGAGTTTGCGGGTTTTGTGTGGATACTCATTAAAAGAATTATAGCAAAAATGCTAAACATATTTGTTACTTTGTAATAAATAGAAACTACCTTTCAAGAACCTGATTTCAAAAGCACCTCAAGAGTCGAGACACGTAGGTAAGCTGAAATGTTACAAGTAAATAAAGTTTTGTTTACGTACAATGGTAAACGGTATGTACTGCCTTCTGCTGGGGCCAAAAGTTATTTTTAAACCTTATATGTAAACAGGTCACTGCCTTATTTTTATACAGAGGCTGCCATTGGATTCCCTACAAAATAGGACAAGAAACAACTGCTTAAACCAGGAATCAGGAGCTGACGATCGCTAATAAGCAAACGTGACGTAGTGCGATTGGTATACTAAAGTCTCATCTGCTATAAACAAGTCTACAACAATAATAATTGTGTGCAATATCAACTTGGAAACCAACAATAAATTATTTAAATGTGTTTACCAGATTCAAGACGGACATATCATTTTGGTTATCTTTAGGGCAATAACCAAATGTTTTCCTCATAAATTGCACTGACTATTACAGCCTAAGAAGTTTCTGAATGGTCAAACACAACCCTGAAGCTATACAGAAGCAATTCTTAGAAAACTATTCAAGGCATCGTTCATCGGGAGGCAATATAGACAAACAGATGGTTACTGAAATTAAAAAATCTCGCTATATTAGAGTAATAACTTTCTGAGCGGTTATCTTAATTTAAAATATGTACGTATAATCAACATTTTCCACGTATATTTTTAATCACAGTAGCTCGACTAATTTCGAAACATACTGAGGTCCTTAGTCGCTTATGTCTCCCACCTATCGCAGCGGTTCTTTCTTTTTCGTGTGTATATGTATATCTAGTATCGGGTTTTTATCTTGTCCTGGGACAAAAAACGTGCCCTAATACCTAAGTACGGTAGCGCTTTGATATTCAAAAAGTGACCTTAGCAAACGTGAAACTATTAGCTTATTTTTTTTTTTAAACACAACTTCAGCACTAGGACTAAATCCTGTGTCGCGGGGGACTTTACAAACATACAACTAACGGACACAATGTACACCCAGACTCGAAACAACAATTTATAAATCACACAAAATGTTGTCTCGTGTGGGGATCGAACCCACAACACACGGCGCAATGTCAAGCGGCGAGGCGACCGCTTAAACCACTACGCCAACCGTGCAGTCTAAATTGGTTCTTCAGTTCTTTAATTGGTGATAATATACCGTAAAAGTTAGCACTCCAATGTCGAATTAATATTCTACTTCGATTACCGGATATTACTTTACATAACTAACATATTTGTAAACAACAATCTCATTGTTCAACCATGTTACACAATATCTACTTAAACAATATTACGATTAAATACAAAGAAAAACAATTGGTATTGTAGGTACATTCAAATCGATTAAGTAATCGCCACATCGGATGAAATATTTAAACAAATTCATTCCTTACCGCTCAGCGCTAATCACGGTTTTCTACATTTCTCTTTTTGTTGATATTGGAATTCAATATCAACCGAAAATTGTCCGTGTGGTGACGGATTACGAATACGAAATGTCACCACCGCATATCATCCCATGGGTGTCGCAAGAGCCGACAGAGGGAGCATATTATGCAGAGAACAACACTGCAAGAGAAGGAAAACTTGATACAAACCCTATACCAACCCGTTTGGCCAGCGTGGTATAGTAGGCCAATTCCTCCTTTCAAAGGAGAGGCCTAGTCCAGCAGTGGACTGTTAAAGGCTGTTAAATGAATGGAATTCAATAACATGGTTAAGGCAGTTCTTGTGTCTTATTTACACAGTTTTATTTGGTACTGCGTATTTATTAGATACTAGAGCATGGCCGCAGATACGCCCGCACATTCCTTAATTTAAGTCTTTCTGCACGTTACCGAGAGAATTTCGAGAAAACCCTCCTTAGGATCCCCAAGGAACACACATTTTAACTTCCAATAGTTTTGGCTGCAGCTTGTCTGACAGACAGTAACGCGAGATTTTTATAAAGGTATACAGATAGACTCATCTCAGCCAATAGCAGTCTAGTGCTGGACGTAGGGATGTAGGTTCCCCCAGGCTACGCCACAACACCCGATCCAGCCGCTACCAGTAATCGGCCCATCAGGCCGGAAAGCGTCCAAGACTACGTTTGCCAAGACGTGAGCTCTATTTGGGAACCTGATTATTCCACCATCGGTTCTGCGACAGATGTTGCCGGCTCACTGTCACTTGAGTTTCTACATCTCTGAACTAAGTCTGTTACTTTGGCCTTCTGCCGGACGATCTCGTTCTGAACTTTGCTTCAAATAAAAATTTGGAATTCCAAAAAAACGATTACACAAGTGTCTAACATCGGTGAATTCAATGAGTACAGCAGCTAAACCAGGTCGATAAGTACTACTTAAGTCAGAAGATTAGCTTGACAATTGAAGAAGTCTAATCGTGATCATCAAATACAGACACGAAAAAGAGAAAAATAAATTAAAGAAACGAATCATTGCTTCGTGTTCAAAAGTCAATATGCCACGTTCATTCAGTTATAGGAAATTAGTTTTATTTAACTACCTACTGTTTAAACGAATTTCTTATTTCATATGCAATCGTATAAGATATTCTTTTGGCAGAGGTATTGATCGTAGAACTGAAATTCGGCCCATTCATGCTGCACCCACTTGGTCCTACTATTCTAAAGAAAGAATACTTCAAAAGTTGCAATAAACTTCGATAACAGCCGTTATAAGTACCATAACATCCAATTTATTTGCAATCTTCCTTTGAATCAAAACAAATAACAATGTGTCTGTTTATAATAGGTTACCTGTGTCCCTTTTATGGCCTAACAATGACGTCGACGTGTGAACATATGGAACACATGCTAGATGCGACTGTCTATAAACATTGTTTATCATTATGACTAACGGACAGATCCGTAAACAAACTGTGTGGGTGTGGCAATATCTAAGATTTCCATTGAGCGACTTACTACTATAAGATTTTAAAAGGGAAAATATTATATCAAAAGCACATCAATTTGTAAATATTTAGGGTAGGCCTTGAAGCAAGAAGCATAAAGTTTTCCCCGACTCCTCATAAATAGCTCAAGATCATAATAATTTGCCTATAATTCGTTTATGGGAAAACTTATTTGCTTTCCCATAAACCAAGTAAACTAAGGATGCATTAAAAATCGCAATCGCATAACATGCCTTCGTCCTTCGAATACCTACTCTGCCTTCGTCCTTCTCAGACAGGACGCAATGGCAATGCTTGACCCGACACTACATTGCAGATAACAAGTCTAGCGCTGTATTGTGCTCTCCTGCACTGCATTGATTTATTAGGCAATTTTGTAAAAAGATAAGCAGTAACTTTTGACCCTCGTGGCCTAACAACAGCTTCATTTAAATCCCACATGTTTTATAAAAACGGAAATCAACGATATTATATAAAATGAAACAATACCAATTAATGTAGGTACATGAACTTGGCATAAATTACCTTCGATAAAATAATCACGTTCAGCTAAATATTACATTGAATGAAATGTATTTGAAAAGTGAAATACGAAAATTTTATACTATTTTCAATGTACGATACGTAGCTGATAAGATATATAATACTTAGGAATGGTATAAAGGTGTAACTAAAGCGTAAATGCACGGAGACGATATTAAAATGTGACTTTACTTAAAAAAATACTGCACACGATTAAATGTAGTAGGAAAATACAACACATTAGTTATGGTTACACACAGCATAGCAAATTAGGAAGCCGGTGTGTATGGAAGTTCACTAAACAAAATTATACGAAGTTTGGAAGGTCATTTCACATTAAACATTAATGAACAATCCCAATTTTTCTGCCACTTCAGGTCTTAAAGCTAAGTCTGGCCTGGTATTGTCTTATCTGTGGTCTGGCTACGAAGTAATCCAATTGGATCTTCACAAGTAGTCGCGCCATTTCAAATATTGAAGCATTACTGATTTTACAGCAGACAGTGTAAGATTTTACAAACATCATCATTCTCCTTATTATCCCAGTTGCAAATCGGAGTTCGCTTCCTACGATAGCCGGATTTGACTAAATATTGGCTTTTCCACAGAGCGACTGCCTGTTTGACCCCCTCAACACAAAAGGTTAGCTATATTTAGTTAGTTAAGACTAGCGTCAGTTTATTTAGCTGTACTGACTCCCTGTAACGTGCTCTCCGAAGCACGGGACAAGCGATAATATAATTAACAATCCAATTCACACACAACCCCAAGAAGTCAAGGGTGCGAGTCGTGAACACGAGTCCGATACCCTCTGCATGGCGGTCTGTTGGTATCTCCAATAGGCTATCGCTGCCAAAGAGAAAGCAATAATTAAATATCACTTGAACTAACTTTAATAATATTGTAATTCTTGGAAGTGTTTGAAGTATCGGTATGATTAGTGAAATAAACAATAATCATGGCGATTAAACCGCGTGGCCATGAATAACTTTTTACTTCTTCACGACCTTATTACGACCTTACTTTACATAAGCGTGACAATAAGTGTAATATTAATGTTGTCTCAATGAGAGAAGTTGCAATAATATATAACTAGAGGGCGCCCGCAGCTCCGCCCGCATATCCCTTTTTATTGAACCGTATTCACCCGATCCCGTGGGAATTTCGGGAAAATTCTTCTAAGTGCACCCCTACGGTATCCAAGAAACATACACGCGAAATTTCATCTACCTACTTGCACCGAGTAGTTTCGGCTGTGCGATGTCTGTCAGACAGTCCGTAACGTAAGAATTTTATAGATACAGACAGATTGTAGTATCATCACTGCTGGGCTTGGGCCTCATCTCACTATGAGGAGGGTAAGGCCATAGCCAACCACGCTAGCAAAGGGCGGGTTGGCAGACTTCACATGTCTTTCGAAAACATTGTAGAGAACTCTCAGACATGCAGGTTTCCTTCACGATGTTTTCCTTCACCGTTTAGCAAGCGATAATTAACAGTGTAATACGCACATCACTTACGAAAAGTACACGAAAAGTCTTTGGTGCGAGCCGTGGATTCGAAACCGAGACCCACTGCGTAGCAGTCTGTCGGTCTTTCTACTAGGCTACCGCTGCTGTTGGCTTGTAGTATAAGTTATAATGTTTTACCTTTCGTCGAATGTATGTGGTAAATTAATATAGAGCCTGAATCAACTTTTGCAAGTCCTTTTGGGTGATATAAGGGTACACCCGATCTAGATCAACAAAAGATCTAGGTGCTTATCCGTTTAAAATATCTTTAGAGCCATATTATCAATCTTGTTTATTAAATCTTCGAGAACTACCTGGAGAATTCTCAGACATACAGACTTTCGATGTTTTCATTCACCGTTAAGACGATACAGGTAAATAAAGATAAGATCAAATTTAATGATGTCTTACGTATGAATATCTCTCTCTACTGACCAACCTTTCTCAAATGATTTAGATATTTATATAATTTATCAAACAGTACAGCCTTATGTCATTGTGGTGATAAAACATGCGTGCATATAATAAAAAGACGTTAGGGAGATCTATTCTACATAATTTAAAGATTTGGAGACCTAACAAAACATTACTTCTAAAAGAGCACATCACTTTAATTATCACAGACAACTTTACTTATTAAATGGTATGCGGACTTGCGAGTCGGGTACCGCATAATGTAATTATATTTTCTTAGCCAAGAAAATATATATAGTTCTCTTCTAAGCATTATCTATTTTACAGAACTTTAAATACCTACGTATTATTGTTTTCTATCTCATCAGTCATCACCGAAATACGCTGTAACATGATAAATCTAGTAATAATACAGAGCCTGCCTATAAGTTGTTACGATTTGTTTTGATAAACAATCTTGCACTAAATATAACTATCAACTATATTCTCAATTATAAAATTAATTGTCGCCGGCCAGAATATAATGATTTATATTCTCTGATAATAATACTATGGAAGACAAATTGGGTTCATTGCTATAATATGTTTATAACATAATTATGCCCCGAGGCAGAGGTATATTACACACCCACACTTCGCCAGTGATGTTTCGGTTTTCGGTTCCCTATGTAATAGGGAACCGAAAGTAGTTCCCTATGTAATAGGGGGCTAGCCTATTGCCATCTACCCACACACACATCACACACATCATTGGCGAGCGATATTTTTTTTTACAATCTCAGGTCTGTATCCCCGTAGGGGTAGGCAGAGGTGTAATATTACACCCACATTTCGCCATGAATTTTAGGTACCACTTAATACGGGGCGAGCCTATTGTCGTGCCGGGCACATTACCAGACTCTGTGCTGCTACTGAGAATTTCCTTACGGAAAAATCCCATAACACTTTGCCCGTCCCGGGAATCAACCCGAGACCTCCCAATTCCACGCGCACATTTATGCCGCGAGACCAATGAGGCAGTATAATTAATTATAATGCACACATAACTTCGAAAAGTCAGAGGTGTGTGCCCGGGGTACCCGGGGATCGAACCCGAGACCATCGTCTCGGCAGTCCGTTACGTACACCACTGGGCAGTGGGCTATCGTTATATCTTACCAAAATGGGTTCAAACAGTCTACACTCATTTTCGCTTAAGTTGAAACATGCCAAGTGCTGTTGAGGGCGCTCTCAACAGCAAGGAAAGACAGAGCTATTAGAGTAGGTTCTTTATAAAAACCTTCACTGATAAACCAGAATATTGTTGAAATTAGAAAATTTGCTAGGAATATTTGTTCTTTGAATATTGCCGATGCGTCTTACTACATTGGTATCAACGATTCAATATCAATATGTTACACAAGTGCACGTTAGTACCGATAACGATACAGACACGTGAAGGCTATGTTCACAGTGCGCACCTACCTCACTACCTCATCTGCATAACTCCTTTGTTCTCATTTAACGTAACAAATTTCCATCATAATCAACCGTGACTATGAAATTTGGCGATTAGACATCGCATCTCATGTTTTTAGATACTGAAGAGTTTCTGCTCAAGTTGAATGAATATCTTTGACCTTAGCAAGGGAGTGACGAAAAGTTTAAGAGGTTGCATGATCAACCGAAAATTAACTATTTAAATGCTTTTGCTCGTGACATCTTCAGCGGGAATTAACGTCACAAAAAATTGATTGGCGTTGGAATATTGAAACCCTTTCTTTAGTGCATAATCAAGAAGAAAAATAATCAAGTTTCCATGCCAAAGGGTTCAGCGTGTAGAAATAATTTTCTTCTTTTTTAATTTTTAAACTACTCGAGGTAATTATTTTGCTAGTCCCAGCTCAGTATTATACTCGCTTTAATGACGGAAAGCGTCATGTTATGAGGCACCTGGAGTGGTTTCTTCATGATGTACGGTAGCAAAATTATGTATGATAGGGAAGTGAACGCCCAGCCCTGAAACTAGTGATCAACACGGTTTGCTAGGACTATCGGTCGGTCTATGGATCATGCTAAGCAAAATACAGTAATACGTATATATAGTCGTAGCGCTCGATTGTTCGACTGCTATGTTCTTTGGGATTTGTTCTTATTCGTTGAGCGAGATAATATACACCTACTCGTATGACTTAATGTATGGCCTATGCTAAATCATAAATTCTCTAAAATAGCTATGCTTTTTCAAACAATTGATAGTAACTTTCAATGTTAAATTATCATCCTGAACTATTAAAGCTCCTGAGACGCGTAAACTTGCATGCACATCTGTATATATAAAATCCTTGCGTTACTGACTGACTGACAGACAAGCTACAGCCAAAACTATTGGGCGTAAGAAGCTGAAATTTGGCATGTTTGTTCCTTGTGGACCGTAGGGGTGCACCAAGAAAGGATTTCTCGAAATTCCCACGGGGTCGGGCAAAACGGGTAAAATAAAAAAATCGGTCGTAGCTGCGCGCATCATCTAGTTTAGACATATTTCTGCACTGTTTGATTACATTGAACTGTTTAATACCTTTGGCGGTAGGTAAGGCAGCGGCCCACTTTATGGTAAACTAATAATGCTCTGCCGCTCATGAACTTGGCTATGTGCCCTTGCCTGAGCAATCTCAAAAGCACTGGGTTGCCAAGGAGCTAGGAAGATACGCTGTTTTTCATTTCAGAATAATCTTAAAAAGTCTCTCTGGTCAAATTATTTTGTCATCCTAATGTGAATCCATTGTCTAGTACCCTTAGTACAAGCTCTGCTTAGTTTGGGACTAGATGGTGTTGCGTGTATTATATGTAATGTGTCTATATTTATACAATAAAAAAATTTAAATCGTGTAAGTGCCAAGGCAAATGCTTATAATGATAACTTAGCAAAATTACAACCGTACAACGTCTTAAAATTATGAATACACGAATAAATAATTCTCATAATAACGATATTGTAAAACCGTTTCTATGAAAACTCATAGACGGGGTTGATAAAAATCATGATTTAAAAAAAATCAAATAGATCGGATTTATTTGATTTAAATCACATTAATTTGATTTAAACCGATTTTTTTTGTTTTTTTACATTCTGTTCTTTTTTTAATGTGCAAGTCAGTTATTAATTAAATAAAAACACAATATATTTTTTTTAAAGGAAGACTAATTTGGCTGCCTTCTTGGTGCCTAATCTATTTCTTATTTTGCTGTGCACCGTACCGTACCGTAAATTGAATACCGAAAATATTATTTCGACCGCGGCGGAAGAAGCAACTGTACATAGCAGTTGCTTGATTATATCAAATTCTTCTTCAGTTATACATTTTTTCATATTATGTATTGTACTACCCACCAATCAGTAGGGGTAGTAGGGGTAGATGGTCGCAGTAAAAAAGTATTGATTTAAATCATTGATTTTTATACAATAATCACTTGATTTTAATCGCGATTTAAATCACTGATTTAAACCAAGTGATTTAAATCATGTCAACCCTGGTCATAGATACGGGTTTTGTTACTTATGAACAACTCTCGTCCAGATTATGTTAGGTCTTCTTGTGACCTTGCACGAAATAAATGGGAGGCCTTTACAGTTGTGTTACGTGAACTTGTCATAATCAGTTATTTACTACTCAAACGATCGTCATGAATTTGGCCTCAGCTTGGAAATTATTGGCTTAGATACAGTGACCATTTAAAACTAGCAAAATACATTTTCACTTCCGGTATCACACTACTAATAAAATCCATGGAAGAATGTTTATAGAAGTTAGTTTTGTAATTTTCCAGTACCTGTCAAAATATACTTATCGCAGAAAGGGATACCTACTGTTAGGTATAGGCAAAAACCTACATAGTTAGCTTAGTGGTACAAGTGGCCGCCTCACTCCTTGGCACTGTGTCGAATGTCGTGGGTTCTTTTTCCACAGGTGACAACACTTTTTGCGATCCACAAATTGTTGTTTCGAGTCTGGGTGTCCGTTGTGCCCGTTGATTACATGTTTGCTAAATCCCCCGCGACGCAGCTTTTAAAATCGTAGTGCGGGAGTAGTCTTTTTAAAATTAGGTCCATATGTTAGGTCCATAAGTACGATGCATTACTGACATATAAAACTATATATATTTTTCGCAAATTTCTATCGGACTAGTTACGACAATTTTCAAAGTAGTTTTATACCTACTATAGGTAATTAAGTGTATTAATAACCTACTACAAACGTAATTTATAAAAAAGTGAACAATTGCCCCTGAGAACAATACGAATCCTATTATAACTCAAAATACCTTGAAAATATACCTATATCTGAATGTTTTCACCCGCAGTTTGCCCACAGACGACATTCTTTAAATGTTTCAGACACGTCATTTTCGTTCTGAAGCCTTTACAAATCTATTATCTAATCTTATCTATCTACTCAACAAGTTATTTATTTCACTTTTTTTGTGTAAGTAATTTTAAAATATTTTACGGATTTTATCACTGTTTATTTGCTTTATATTATATTTATTGTTTAGGTGTTGTAATTTTATACTATTTACTGTTTTTTGTAATATTAGATAGATTTGGAATATAACCTCAATTATTACACTTTGTGAGATCAAATAGTGCCATTCATTGAATGCAACATAACTCTTAATGCTTTTAATACTTGTTGAATGCGATGTAATATATTCAATTAAGCTGAGTCTAAATCCAAGTGTAAATACAAAATCTCTATCATCAATGTAGGTAAATCATAATAACAAAGAAAAAAAAGTGATGGGAAACTACGTTTACCTTACTACGTAACTACGTTTACCTTATTATATTTAAACAATAGGTAAGTAATACTTTGAAGTGCTGCTTGGGATGTTTTGTTGGAAAAATAATTCGTAGTGACATTGAAAAAACATGGCTTAAAGTTTTTTCGAGCATCATGTGAACGGAGGACTTGGTAAAGTTAAATTAAGTTCATATTATGTTACACGATTAATCAGAAATTATGTCAACGGCGAACATTGCGAGAAGATACTTTACAAAAAACGGAAACAAGCTGCACAATGTTAGGAGGAGTACCCTAAACCTTCGAGGATACATGCAAAATATGACAAGAAAGAATTAAGTACGAAGGATAATCCTTTAGATGCTGTGTTTAGTGGGATATTAGATAATTCCACTCGTCTGGGCAATAGTCGTGAGTTGTTATAACTACGTACTACTGGTTAAGAATTAACAATAAATTCCCATAGGATCTGTTGCATGGTAGGTAACACTTTGTATACACAAAGGAGAAGAATAATGAATAGTTCTTAGCAAAGGTTGACTAAGACCTGTGAGACTTTCGGACCTTCGGTCAACGCAACCTACTGCATTACCTGCCAAAATAAAAGTATACGCACAGATCATTGGTAACAGTAAAATTATTAATAAAACGCACTATGCACATATTTCAAGATCAAGCTACTGCGGTTCTTTTATTTAAGCTACTTATGCAAACTGTTTAATGGCTTAGGAAAATGAATATAAGATACATTGTAGATATTCATACAATAAAATTATACGTTGATGACGCATTTCTAGATTCGTAAACTTTGTTTTGAATCGCACAGCCTCCAGGCCAATCAGTTTTGTCAATCAATTTGTGCCCATATAAATCGCAGCGACGTAGCGACACATATTCATTTCTTCAGTAACTTAGGACGAGTACACATTCAGTGGTGTGGTGTTGATTTACTTTTTTTTCTGAACTGTGCACAGTGATTTTATGGACTAGGTGATCAAGAGACACATTCAAAATGAAGATCCTAATGAGAGCAGATACGCATTACAGCATTCAATACACAAGTGAAGGTGAAAAACCGAAATACACGTTTTCACAGGTAGGGCTGTTAAAATTACTTTATTTTAATTAGTTTCAATGTTAAATAACTATAGTGTGGTTATTATAAAAGTATTTTTAAATTTTAAAATTTGCGAGGCAGCTTGCCTCTGATCATAATAAGCCCTGCTAATATTTTCTAATTAAATATTTAATAATAATTTAATACCTAGTGGCTTCCATTAGTACAGATAATTGATTTCAAAACTCTGATCCTATCACAAGTTCAATAAACTAAGAAATTATGATATAACTCGTTACGGTACGAATCTATTGAGTTTTATCATAGTTCTTTCCGCGTACTGAAATGTGAGCCAGCCAATTGTCCATTTAATTAATCTGTTGCTACTTGGTTAATATTAGAATCATTTTTGTGCCCTTGGCGATTATATGACGAATATTTAGACACTTTTATTAAGAGAACCTTCTGAACGTGTTTTTTCTTCTGAGTCAACCGTACGAGAGAAAATATGACCGCATATAAAATGGATTTAAGTGTACCTCAATACTAAAGGAAGCTTCCCTATCGCGTGACACGTTTAAAATAAAAATGTGAATCAAAATAATGAAACAATCTTAGCAGCAATTGTCTTGGTAAACTTGTCCGTGTAGGTCATGCGTTTATAACAGGTAATATGGTTCATTACGTTATCAACGTGCTATAAATTTTACAATAATAAATTCAATCATTGGAATTACAGTTTCCAGTGATTGAATTTATTACCCATAGCTAAAATATGGAAATTATAACTATTTTCATTTAGTGACACATCTAGGCAGTACAAAATTTTCCATTGTTTAGATTTGTTTGATGTACATAATATGTCTACCAAATCAGACAAATGAGAGTGTTCGACGTTTGATGTACGTATTTTTAGGATGCGAATAAACATAAGTTACATAATGCATATATGGCTAGAACATAAACAAATAATTGTAGAAAAGAAATGAGAAAAGCCTTTGCCTAATACATATTTTTATACTTATGCCCTTTTAATAATAGAACAATAAGTTTCTGGGCGAAACTATCTTTTCAGCCAAGTTCTATAAATAGGTACAATTCAATTTTAAGTGAAAATTTAAACGTAGCGTTCGGCAAAAACGGGATGCATTATAAAATCAGTTTAGCTTTCTTCACAAATGCATTATGACAACATTGTCCACCAATACGTATTTTATGAGATTTACTATTTTTTTAATATTTCGCCTAAGTAGATTACTTAGTAAGTAAATAGCATAAATATTTTAGTGTGTTATAAATATTTATTATTAATAATAAGTAATTGATTGTGAATGCCACTAGTTATTATAGTCATGATACAGATAGGCAATAGTCAGTATCAGGCTATTATTAATTCACTATCACCTAATAGCAAGGATAATGCAACCTATTTATTTTTACCATCCAGAATGACGGCCAAGGCCTGTAAATGCCAAAAGTACGAATGCATCTAGTTTTGCTTAATTCACATTTATCTATTAATTTTTACGAAACTACTACGTTTGAAAAAAAAGGCGGAAAGCGCGCAATCATTATTAAAATCGCCAATTCACTGCGAGCATGTGTAAGTGGTTCCAATCAGAGTCAATGATTGCTTAAATGAATAGTAGGCGGTTTGTGTGGCGTCGCAACTCACACACGCCTCCTTGCAAATAACGTCATGCCACTTACATTGAAATTAATGAAACGAAAACCATACAAAACAATTACCGTTTATCAATTTTGTTACGACACTTATGCAAATACTATTTTGTTGCTTTATAGGTTTTGGCAGCCGTAGCAGTATCAATGGGATCAATGATCATCGGCTTCTCATCTGCCTATACGTCGCCAGCCCTTGTCACTATGAGGAATAGTACTGTTATAGAAGTCACGAAGGAAGAGGTAATGAACTTGTTACATTACACTGTGTGTTTATTGTGGCTACGGCCCGGTTTAACTTTATCTAATAATCTTTCATCTTTGTCTCTTACAGGCTAGTTGGATCGGAAGCTTAATGCCTTTGGCTGCTCTTGTTGGGGGTGTGGTTGGTGGCCCACTGGTGGATTATATCGGACGACGAAGAACAATACTGTACATAGCACCGCCTTTTTTTCTTGGCTGGATACTTATAGCTACTGCTAGGGTCGTCCATCTAGTGCTGGCTGGACGGGTCGTATGCGGTTTGTGCGTCGGAGTTGGATCACTCGCATTTCCAGTATATCTCGGTGAAACTATCCAACCCGAAGTTCGCGGTACTCTGGGGCTCTTTCCTACTGCTATTGGTAACATAGGTATACTAATTTGTTATATAGCCGGTAAATATCTCAATTGGTCTCAACTTGCATATTTGGGCGCATCACTACCTATTCCCTTTTTCTTATTGACTATGATGATACCAGAAACTCCCCGTTGGTACATTTCTCGCGGACGTAATGAAGACGCACGAAAGGCATTACAATGGCTTCGAGGCAAAAATACTAAAATTGATAATGAAATCAGAGACATTGCTCTTGCTGATGCAGAAATGTCAAGTGACGATATCACTCTGAAAGAACTTTTTAGTATCAAGTATATGAAATCTATATTAATTTGTTTAGGTTTGATGACTTTCCAGCAATTATCAGGTATTAACGCTGTCATATTTTATACCGTCAGCATATTCCAAATGTCTGGCAGTTCCGTAGACGAAAATATATCGACAATTATAGTAGGACTTGTAAACTTTGCTTCAACTTTTGTTGCCACAGCACTTATAGACCGAGCTGGACGCAAAGTGCTGCTGTACATATCATCAGTGATCATGACTATAACGCTGATTATACTTGGCTCATTCTTTTACGTACAAGATAATACAAACTTAAGTGTGGAATCCTTAGGATGGTTACCCTTAGCTTGTATAATGATTTACTTGTTGGGCTTCTCGTTAGCTTTTGGGCCGATTCCATGGTTAATGATGGGCGAGATATTACCAGCAAAAATAAGAGGTAGTGCTGCATCATTAGTTACATCGTTTAATTGGCTATGCACATTTACAGTGACCAAAACTTTTCATAATCTCCTTAATGGTATAGGCCCTGCCGGTACCTTCTGGTTATTTGGAAGTATTTGCTTTGTAGGATTATTTTTTGTGGTAGTTTTCGTACCAGAAACGAGGGGGAAAAGTTTAGAACAGATCGAAAATAAATTGACAGGTAGGGCAAGCACACGGACTCGCAGGATGAGCTCAATTGCAAATATAAAACCTTTGCCGAGTGGTTGTTAGAGACTTAAAAGACTAGTATTTGGTTGTGAATTGGTGTACGATCCTTTGTATGATCTTGATCTGAGTCTCAGTTCGTCGTATTTTGTACAATCAAATAATATCAAGTAAAACATATCTTCACTTTAAACTGTTTTACCTATGTTTTCTACCTCAACATCATTTTTTTTTTCAAAAAATTGTTATTCTATAAAATATAATCACTAATATCTATTACCCTTTAGAGTATTAAATAATTTCTATATGATGTGTCCTAACTTTTGGTAAATAATGGTTATAAGAGTGTATCTGACAACTACATACTTATTTAGATTTTAAGTTATTGTAAATTGTAAATATAGTGTACATGTATTTGTAATTTATTTGTTTACTTAAACAAAATCTAGTATTATACCAAAAATATTTTATATAAGTTAGTGTTACTTAATTGTATAGTTACCTGTTTGTTTATTTTAGGCTTGCGTCTCAATCTTAATTGCTGCCAGGATCTCAACTTGGCTATTTGATATTCCCAATATACGCAGGTCTTCGAAGTTATATAACTTAATAAAAAATATTTTTATAACCATGTATTTTATTTAAAAATACTCACAAATATATGACATCCGTATCTACCTAGTGGTTATACACGCTGTGTATATTTAAATGGATAAATGGTAAGAAATAATTAACAAACAATAGGAATTCACACAAACAATTAACAACACTATTAATTGCATAGTGACTTAATTTTGTGGTAAAAATTTATACATACATACATACATACATAGACTCACGCCTGTTTCCCGGAGGGGTAGGCAGAGACTACGGAACGCCATTTGCAACGATCCTGACATATCTCTCTTGCTTCATTCACTCCCATCAGATTCCTCATGCATGCTCTTCTGTTCAGGGTACTTCTCACCTGTCCTGTTTTTAGGATGTCTCCAATCTGGTCAGAGAACGTCCGCCTAGGTCTTCCCCTTCGTCCTGTCCCTTCCACACTTGCCTTGTATATCTGCTTGGTCAGTCTTTCGTCATCCATCCTCTCCACGTGCCCAAACCATCTTAGCATACCTTTCTCGATGCTTGTCACTATATCTTCTTTTACCCCACAACACTCTCTTATCACACAATTCTTTATTCTGTCAGTCAGAGAAACACCACACATACGTCTCAGTGCTCTCATTTCTACAGCATTTATTCTACTTTCATGACTCTTCTGCCATACCCAACTATCACTACCATACATTAGAGTAGGTACTAACACCCCTCTATGCACAGCCAAACTTGCTTTTTTGGACACGTTTTGGCTATTCATAAACGCCTTCAGAGCTCCATTCACTCTATTACCTGCATTAACTCTTCTTTCAATATCTTCTACATTCTTACCATCTCTTGTAAACTCATTCACTTGCTCCACTCGCTGTCCATCGATCATAATATTACAAACCGTAACGCATTCCTCCTTTTCAAAACCATAACTTTCGTTTTACTTACATTCACTTTCATTCCTTTCCTCTCTAACGCACCATGCATGATTGTTACCATCTCCTGCAACACCTCCGCTGAAGACGCAAGCATAACCTGATCATCAGCATAAAGGAGGCATTTGACAAGTAACTCATTCATCCTTAATCCACAATCACTATGTTTCAAATCTTGCAAACAACTGTCCATGAAGAGGTTGAACAGCCACGGCGACGCTCCACATACCTGTCTAACACCTGTGTTGATGGTAAACCAGTCAGTGCTCACACAAGCTCTAGAATCCTCATAAAGGGATTTCAGAGCTCGTATGAGGCTGCTGTTCACCCCATACATCGACAGTACCGACCACATTTCATTCCTCACCACTTTATCATAAGCCTTTTCCAAATCCACGAATGCGCAGTAGACCTTTTGACCTTTGGCCAAAAATTTCTCGGCTGTGCATCGCAAGGAAAAGACTTGATCCGTACACCCCATACCCTTTCGGAATCCCGCTTGTACATCCCATATTTTCTTGTCGGTTACTTTCATAACTCTTTCAATCAGTACCTTCGCATACAATTTTCCAACAATGCTGAGAAGGCTAATGCCTCTATAGTTTTTGCAGTCTTGTTGCGAGCCACTGCTGTGGCCCAGTCATCAGGTACCCGGCCGGTGCTCCAGCACAAGTTAAATAAACGCTGCAGCTGACTAACTATGATGCCCTGTCCAGCCTTCAGCATTTCGACTGTAATCCTATCATACCCTGCAGCCTTACCTAATTTCATACTGGCCAGTGCCTTCAAAATCTCATCCACGCCAATATCGCTTTCATCATTGCTATCATTATCATTCATTTCACCTGTTGATGTCTCTGTCGTCGTTCTTTCAAATAATCCTTCAAAATACTCTTTCCATCTCTTCAGCACACACGATTCACCATTCAGTATCTTTCCATTCTTGTCTCTGATTGCTGTGTATTCTGAGGATTGAGTTTTTCCTCGAACTGCACGAACGGATTTCCATAAAAACTTAATGTTTCTCCGAAAGTCGTCAGATAATCTACTATCAAACTCATATTTCTTTTCCACTTTTTTCCTTTTAACCATTTCTTTTACTATTATTTTACACCTAACAAACTCCTTTCTTGCTTCATCTATGTCATCACTCGTTGCCTTTCCCATTCTTTCATTTGCTCTGGCAACCAACCAATCTAACCACGCTTTCTTCTTCTCTGATACTGCTGATTGTACATCCTTGTCCCACCATGTATTCTTAACCTTTCGTAGTTTCCTTCTCTTGATCACATCACATACTTCAGACGCTACACATACTACATCTTCTTTAAAGGAATGCCATAATTCTTCCATATCATTTATGCCATCTAACCTCTCAAATCTTGCTATGAATCTTCGTTTATACTCATCTTTCACATCTTTCTCTGTTGATTTTCTACTTTTATTCTTTCCAAGACCCTCTCTTGATCCAACACATTCTTTCTCAGTCGTTCATCTATTATTACAAAATCAATCATACTTCTTCTAACATTTTTCGCCTCACGTGTATACAAATGTATCCTTTTGTGATCAAACATGGTGTTTGTCACACAAAGGCTCCACTCCAAACAAACCTCAAGCAGTTCTTTTCCATTTTCGCTTACACGCTTATCACCGAATCCACCTAAAACCCTTTCAAATCCATCTCGCTTTACTTCCACCCGTCCATTGAAATCACCTTACAAAATCAATCTTTCATTATCCTTACAGGTCCTCAGAATCTCTCTTAAACTCTCCGAAAACTCCTGCCTTTCGTCTTTTTCTTGTTGTGACATACCCGTTACTATATTGACCGGGGCGTAAACCCCTATAATAAGAAGACGAGTAAGTCCTACTTTCATTCTCATCCATAGTAGCCTTGCATTTACACATTCAAACTCTTTTACGCACTCATTCATTCGCGCAGACAGTACTAAACCAACTCCCTTGCAGGCTCTGGTGGAACTATCTACTCCGAAAAATTTATACAGACAAATTAATGGTCCGTGTTTAAAGTGTGTAGTTCAATGTAGTAAAAAGACCTTGTTGGCAACCAGCCTAACATGCGTATAAAATAACACATACTAAGTATGTTAAATGCATTCTAACTAAACTGAATATACCTATCTAATTACATATGTCCTAGTATTCAATGAAATGCTTTTTGCTTGATTGTGTTTAAGATATTCAGCTGAAGGGAAAGTATCAAACAATATAGACATAACTATATTTCTCAGATTTGAAAAATTAACCTAAGCAATTTCCATGTAAGCACAGAATATTTTTGTTAATATCACAAAACTTGATTGGCTTTCAATAGAATTTTGTTTAAGCGACGTTATTGTGTTTGGGATTTTCGGGCCACATTTACATTTTTCTAACAAATTTAAAATTCCAACTTTACAAGGTGAAGTGATAAAATATAAAAAATGTTTTCTTAGTAAGTGTTCAAAGTTCATGATTCTCGTTTAAGTAGGTGACTGTCAAGCCTGATAAACATAATATCAATAGCAGAGCCTACTCTGCGATTATATGGTTTACACATACAGTATATTTTTTATTTCGTCAGATTTTTACATAGGGTCATTTCGCCTGTTTGCGTCCATCCCCCTATTCGCGTCCATTTTGCGGACATCCCTTTAAAAATGCTCGGAAATAAGTAAGTTTTAATTAGTCTTTTAATTTTATTAGTGTGTTTGTATAAGTATACTTATACAAACACACTAATAAAATTAAAAGTCGGTATCGCCAATACCTCGACGTATAAGAGACACGCACAAATAGACAAAAGTTCCGTGCACCCAGCTTATCCTGTTTAAAAAAATTAGTTAATCTCGGTTGTTCAACAAAAGAGTGCAGATGCGCGGGATATAAATAAAAAAATAGTGTGCAGCGGCGTGTTTGACGGTAAGTATTTTATTGTTTTATGTGAATTTTAGGATACATAGCTGTTTCTAGACATTAATAATGAAAAGACGAATAGTATGAATTATGAATTAGCTTGTTTTTTTTTATAGTTAACAATTAAAATAAGGTGGACGCGAATTAGAACACCGAATTTATAAAACTTCCACTTTGCGTCCACAATGGACGCGAACTCGTCTATTTATGATTTATTTAGTTGTTTATTTTTATGTGATTTAAATATGAGAGAGAAATTAGGATTTTGTTTATTTTAACATTAATAGTATGCAATTGTAATGACCAATTTGCGTCCACATTATTATGATTGTAATAAAAGATACAATTGATATAATAATCGATCACAAGTGGACGCAAACTATACCTGCAAGGGATAATATTATAGCAAATTGCGTCCATATTTTCATGAAATAGAAATGATCGCATAAATACATTCTATATATATATTTTTTTATAATTTATAATGCATTTTTGATTAAGACTGAGTTTAAAATTGAATTATTACATTTAATTTCTTTTATTCCATATTTTTTCTATTCAAGATGAGTTCTTAGGAGACAAGAAAGAAGAAGGAAAAAAATACAAAAGATGATTAAATAAAGAAAGCGTTTTGTGATATTCGTGAGAAGAAGAAATCGATAAGACAAATGTACATAATTATGTAAAAATTATGCTATTCCGAAGACCACAATATTGGACAACATGTATCGTTATTTTTTTATCTTTGATTTTAAGTTCCATCGATGTTGAGAACAATAAATAGTTATTTATAGTTTCTATAAAGTGATTTAATAATGATAATAATGTAGATTTTTTATAACTTTAATCTTAAATGTAGAAATTGTTAAAAGCCAATCTTTCTTTAGATTGTCTTAACAATATCACCCTTATTTGAAGGATTATAAGGCTGATATTGTTAAGACTAAGCTGGTGGACGCGAACTAGTCCACAGGTGGACGCAATTTGGATTTTTTGGACGCAAACTGGGTAAAATGCCATATTTTGAAGTTTGTCTATTTAAAAAAAAACACAGCAAGTTTCGAACAAAACTGAAAGTTATTATTAAAATAGACTATATAATGAACGCATTACATAAATTTTTCATTGAATAAATTTGCTGGAACATTTTTATTTTCTCCTTCAAACTTACCAACTGCACTAAATGGACGCGAACAGGCGAAATGACCCTATTGTGTAGGAAATTATTGTGATTTCATGATCTGCCATTGGGGCATGTACAAATTTCATGATCTGCCATTGGGGCATGTACAATAATACAATTCTTCTAAACTTAGTATCACTGTTAAATTATATTGTTAAAATTAAGCATTTAATTTAAACAACTGTATTATTTATTAAAAATTATGTAACGGGTCTGAATCGTGTTAGTAAACGAAAAGAAAGATGAAATACCTTTCTATTTGTCTTCTAGGTGGCAGCGCTGACGAACATCAGTCATCACGTGACCATGGCTGGTGTAACCCATGCCGAAACGTCGGGACAAATAGAAAGGTATTTCATCTTTCTTTTTGTTTATTATCACGATTCAGACCCGTTACATAATTTTTAACATTTGTACAAATCGTGGTAGTTTAACTGTATTATTGTCCCATACAAAAATTATATTCTTATTTAATTTTGTATGATTTGGTGATCACACACATCACAATAGCTACTTTGATTATTAACAGATATATGTATACCTGTTATGTCTTGACAGTGAACCTTTACGTCACAGTAGCATTGTCAGTCAGAACAATTTGGTCAACTACATGCTGGCCAGATAAGTTGGTAGAGGCTTTGATGGCGCGTTTTCCATCACTACCCAAAAAAATCTATTTACTTAGTGCATGTATTTTCCTTAGTCACATGATCCTCTATATCATGGATAACATTAAATAGAAGTAAATTCTTTACAATTAACATAATTATGATATTTTAGACATAATATGTACATACTTTATTAATGTAATATGTTTTACTCGTGGGTAAAGCTAGACTAAGTAGCTTCAATTTGTATACAAGGCTATTTCCAATTATGAATAACTTTTTGGCATTGTCAAGAAAACAGCCAACCAAGCAATGTACCTAATTATGGTAGAATATAAAGGTGCTTCTAAACGGGCAACATTTTTCTGCAATATGTGGCTGCAACACAGTGGCTGGCAACATTGCTAGCTATCCTGGCCAGACTATGCAATATTGCTGTAATATCCTGGGTATATAGCCAAACATTTTTGGTGTAGCCACATGTGGCCGACATTGTTTTGTTTCAGTTGCACTCTAGTTATGACATAGTTTATCCTTTTCTACACGACATGAAGTTTATTTTCGGTTCAATTTTATTAAGGAGTAACTCGAAGTCACCCTTTGACATTCTAGTAAAGTTTTTAAATAATTTTTTATCAAGGCTTATTTCTTGACTTAAATTATCTAACGTTTCACGCCTACATAAGTAAGGTCGAATCCACAATCTATTCTTTTTTCTTTTTTGATTTTTGTGTTAAAATTATATAAGCTGCTGCGACAAGTGTAACTTCGTCGGTCATTGTTGCCTGATTGTGTATCCCGTTTAGAAGTCTACATAACCAGCCATACTGTATCAGACATATTTCAACAAATTGCCCAGCCATTACTTGCTCAGCCATTGATTGCAAAAAAATATTTTTGTGATGGCTGAGCAATTAATTGCTAATAATGCAGCCATGAATGGCCGTAAACTATGGCCCGTTTAGAAGCCCCTTAATATATATATCAAATCAGAACCAGAAATTGTAAATACCTAGACATTTGTTGAACATATTTGATAAGAGGATAGTTCTTGTATTTATCGCGAAAGACAGAAGTTGACAAGATATATTCAAAGTAATTACCTATTAGGTACAGAAAATACAAGAACAATAACATACTATCTGGAAGCTGTAAGAGTACTTCATAGTTTTGGTTCCTAGATAATAGAAAAAAAGGATATATTATGTAAAGAACCTCTGTTTGTCTAAATAAACACAAAGGGGATGTTAATTTCCGCAATAAGTATTCAAAATTACGTCATTTCACCATCATAATGTGAATCTCTCAGTAGTAAATTTGGAAACCTGCACAAGCAGTTACCCTCCAGTTGAGACTATACCGAATAATAACAAAGTATTTTGCAGAACTTACCCATTACTTGAACGCGGCAAATAGCGCAAGTATCGCATTCGACATCCCAGCTCCACATGGCAACAGCATTCCACTTTTTTAATGTAAACATTTTATCGGGCTTCTGACCATCGTTATCGCCACGATCTAGACCATCACAATCTTCGCCAGACATTTTATTAAAGTGGTTTTGAAAACTTTTCTATTTTATTTTCACTTTGTTTATTTACCTGCTTGCTACCCGATACTTTGCACGTTTACGACACTTGATTTGTTCCATTAAATGTCAATTTGTAACGTGTAATAAAAACTAAAATACGGAAATCCTTTACATAAAACACATTTTTTACTTTATTTTTACAGCAATATTATATTTTGTAACAAAACTTGAAAACCCATGGAAGCGATTACTTTTATCAGGTGTGTCTTAAATATGGTTTCAGAACTATCAGATGCTTCGTAAACGCAACGCTGATTGTTGTCAAACTTGTCAATTTGTGAGGAACCTTTCCTTTTCACGGTACATCTGCGCCCTAAAATTTTAATACATAATTTTTATAATTATGTATTAAGATTATAAGCCGCTTATCTAAGATCTGCGCTAAGCTAGAACAAAAAACTGTCACGAAATATAATAAAGATATATATTTCTTCGATAATTCTTAGAAATAAAGCAATAGGTATAGGGTAAACTATAGTAATGTTGGCACCCCCCCAATGATTGGCACTCTGCTGAATTATCCTGAATATTAGGAAAATCTTATATTATTATGTCACAGAAGTAAATTCATAAGCAGGATTAACCTATTTCTTATACACAGAATAAATATTTAAATCTTAACAATGAACCATTTTTCTTTAACAATTGTTTAAAAAAAGTGTTAGGTAGGAAAATTGCCTAAAAAATTAATGAAATGTTTAGGTTTTTAGGTTAGATAGTTACTTTCCGAAGCGAAAAAGAATATTTTTAATTAATTTTACACAAAAGTACCTATTTATTTGTATCTGTTATCTTCATTAAAGCTTAATAAACGTTAGTTTTGCGCTATTAAATAGATGGATCGTCTTTTCCGATAGTGCTAATGACTATACTTAAAAATTGTTCAACAATATAGTCATTGGCACATTTTAGAATCATATTTTTTTCAGATTTTTGTTTGTTTTCCGTCAAATTCGCATACAAACAACTTTAGATTGTATATTTCTTCGCATTTTAAACCCAGCTTACTAATATGGTACGGTCGTACAGAGATGGCAACCTTTATCTACAAATAACCCAGAAATCAGGACAGATATCGCTTAAAACAAAGAACTTAGTATAGACAAAAATATTACGAACAAAATGCTTGTGAGAAACTGAAACAGGGCTCATTTAATACAATGTATCTAAGAGATAAGATGAGCTACATTAGAAAAATATGCCGAAAGAAAGATAAAAAACGTGGTAAATGAACTAAGCTTCTTTCAAATATACATAGACTTATGTTAGAAATATTCTCTCTTCAGTCGTACTCTCTTGACAGAGTGGTCGTGGCTCCGTGATGAATGTCATGAGTGAGTTGTCATGCGGGTTTTGGGTCGTCATCAGCCTTCTCCTTGGCTTCTGAAGCCTTTACGATGTTTCTCCATCTGTTACGGTTCTTTGCATTGCGTGAGCACTCTACAACGGAACTCTGAGTGACAGATTTAATTAGATCAGTCCAGCGCGTAGGTGATCGCCCGCGAGAGCGCTTGCCTTCCACTAAGCCTTGGATGACCAGTCGCTCCATGGAGTTCTCATTTCTTGATACGTGTCTGAAATACTTGAGGATTCGCATTTGCACAGTTGACGATAATCTGTTCTGAATTTTTAACTGTTTAAGTATGGACACGTTAGTACGCCGCGCGGTCCAAGGTATCCGTAGAAGTCGTCTCCAACACCACATGTCTAGCGCATCAATTTTTCGGCGATCATTCAGCCTCATTGTCCACGTTTCTGCGCCATAGAGGAAGATTGGGAATACGAGACTTCTCATTAGACGCACCTTGGTAGCGTTGGTGATGTTGCGATTTTTCCAAACCTTTTCAAGCTTGCCCACAGCAGTTCTTGTTATGGCACATCTCCTTCTTATCTCGTCTTCACATCCTCCAGTGTTTGTGATAGTGGAACCAAGGTAGACGTAGCTCTGGACGACTTGACAGTTGCTAATCGAGAGTATTTCTGGTTTGTTCAGTTCAGCTCGGTCCACTGTCATGATTTTGGTCTTGTCCCTGTTTATCGCGAGTCCGAAGGAGAGGCTTGTGGTCTCTAGGCGTGTCAGCAGTTCCTCCATGTCATCTTTAGACTGGGCAAGAAGTGTTGTGTCATCAGCGTATCTAAGGTTGGATATTTTCCGGCTCCCAATAGAGACTCCTTTATCCCACTGGTCCAGTACAATGCGCATGATGTATTCTGTGTAGATGTTAAATAATATATAGAATACATCCCTGTCTTACTCCGGCCTGTGTTTTGAAGACTTTAGAGTGCACACCGTCGATCCGAACAGTCGCCGTTCCATCCACGTAAAGCGCCCGTATGAGACGTATCAAATGATTGGGGACTCCCATAAGTATAAGCACGTCCCAAAGTTTCTGCCACTTCACTGTGTCGAAGGCCTTGCGAAAGTCAACGAAACATATATAGAGTGGGTTGTTAAACTCTCTTGCTTTCTCTATTACGTGTCGGAGTATTAGGATTTGCTCTCTTGTTCCGCGACCTTTGACGAATCCTGCCTGCTCGGGAGATATTTCACCTAACAGAAAAGTGAGCAGTCTGTTATTAATAATATGCAGTAGAACTTTGCTGGCGTGAGATATTAACGCAATCAGCCTATAGTTAGAAATATTAGAAGGTTACATAAACAGTCATAAATAATATATATTTTGATTGCATAGTATACATGTATAAGATCCGGATATCAAGTCTTAAAACTGTCTGGGTATCACGACCTTAGGCCAAGAGTGCCAATGATTGTACCTTTTTGGTACTGCCAATAACTATACCAGGGTGCCAATGATTGTACTTTTCTTAAGAAATAAGTTTGAGCACATTTTTATGCTAATAAAACGGCTTTATTAAAAACGATGTTTTATTTTTATTAATGCCTATGTAAACACAATTCCGACAAAATCATAGAAATAGTTATTTGTGCAACAAGAGAGCAAAGTTGTTTTTTGTTTTGAGTGCTGATTTTGAGTCCTGAGCGTGGTGAGGGACTCAACAGCACGAGATACAAAAAAATTTGCTCTCGAGTAGCACACATAACTTTCACCACAGCAGTGAGAACACATATTACTTAGGAGACATAGAAATGAACAGGAATAGATTGAATTCTGCATAATCACTTGTTGATTTAACTCTTCTGGTGTTAAAGTACAGTCATCATCGCTAGTTGCACTCATATTTTTAGATTATTTTATATATTAATGTAAATTTAACACGTTACGCTATACTTACTGTCTCAGCATCAGCGAATTTTTTATACCCGCTACTTTTTTAAATCGCGTTTTAATACCGCGTCCCTGATGTTTATTTTTCAAATGTATCATTGTTGTAATCTTAATATATAAAATCCTTGCGTTACTGACTGACTGACAGACACGCTACAGCCGAAACTATTGGGCGCAGGAAGCTGAAATTTGGCATATATGTTCCTTGGGGACCGCAAGGGTGCACTAAGAAGGGATTTCCCGAAATTCCCACGGGATCGGCCAAAACGGGTAAATTAAAAAAAATGCAGGCGTAGCTGCTGGCGTCCTCTAGTTTAAGTATATATTTTTCACAGCAGCTCAAACATGCCGCTTTTGCTGCGAGACAACAGTGAACAAAACGAGATTTTGATTCGAGCGTGAGGCAAAGTAGCTTTTTAATTTTTCAATCTTCAGTGCCACGAATTGACATTGTTCAGCCACAAATTTGAAACATTCGAATTTTACTGTGCTCTGTCTCTTTCACATGCATATAAAAAGTGAGTGAAAAAACAAACCCCTTCGAATTCGAAATTCGATTTTGGAATTCAACCTCAAAGAAAACACCTACGGCAACGCAAAAATAAAAGATATTTGTAACAAAGAAATTGCTTTTTTTATATGTTATTGTTTACATGTTTAATTTATTATTGGATTTTAATAAAAATAAGTCTAATTAATAGTATAAAATTAGTATTTAACCAATACATTTTTATTTAGAATTACAACAATGTTGCATTTGAAAAATAAATATCAGGGACGCCGTATTAAAACGCGATTTAAAAAAGTAGCGGGAATAAAAAGTTCGCTGATGCTGATACAGTAGGTACCTATAGCGTAACGTGTTAAATTATATTAATATATAAAATAATCTAAAAAGATGAGTGAAACTAGCGATGATGACTGTACTTTAACACCAGAAGAGTTAAATCAACAAGTGATTATGCTGAATTCAATCTATTCCTGTTCATTTCTATGTCTCCTAAGTAATATGTGTTCTCACTGCTGTGGTGAAAAGTTATGTGTGCTACACGAGTGCAAAGTTTTTTGTATCTCGTGCTGTTGAGTCCCTCACCACGCTCAGGATTCTAACTTTGATTCACTCGCTACGCTCGTGAATCAATCATAGAATCCTTCGCTTGCTTGGGACTCAAAATCAGCACTCGAAGCAAAAAACAACTTTGCTCTCTTGTTGCACAAATAACTATTGTCACCATACAGATTTAATGTAACTACATACCTTCAATATTTAATTAGTTTAAAATATAATATCTTTGTATGATGGCAAAGGTTTTAGACCAGGGTAGATAATTTTTGAAGCGATAGAAAATTATAGTAGGATGAAACGCATTGGAAAAGAAAGAGAATATAGCAAAAATTTAAGGAAAAATAAATTACGGGCGATCTGAGGTCGGGAAGAGGAAGGGTTGCGATTTTAAGGGTAAAAAAGGGTTTATCTCGATTGCCAGCAAAACTTCAAGTCCTACGGGAAAAACGTCAATGGCAAAGTTGTAGGTAATAAAAAGATCTACAACTTTTGTATTTACACTTTATTCACACAACGTCTTAATTTATATGAAAAATTCAAATAACCATGTTTTTATTTTTTTATTTTTAACTTTTACAATAGTTTTTTCTTTTACCTATACGAAATTTGGTGAAAACTTGCCTTATTATGTTCCAAACACACTGTTAATGTTTTTAATTTAAAATATTTATTTTTACACCTTATTTTGACTTAATATCGAAATAAAACCATAATTTTCAATTAAAAATTCTCACGTCAATATATCAGCTTTCTTTTTTAAATTGTTCGGCGTTTTGTTCGTTGAAATCTCTACTTTCTGATGGTGTGAATAAAATATACATTACTAAGGTAAACTTATTTATCAATATAGCATGGAATCTTACGTTTTTCGAGTAATTAAAGTGTTAATTTTAATAAATATCTCAAAATTGTACATTATGATTAAAAAAATCGGTCTTGAGGTTGTTTCATTTCGTTGCATTTTCTGAGAACATTACCTTAGTAATGTATATTTTATTCACACCATCAGAAAGTAGAGATTTCAACGCACAAAACGCCGAACAATTTTTTTAAAAAAGCTGATATATTGACGTGAGAATTTTCAATTGAAAATAAGGGTTTTGTTTCGATTTAAGTCAAAATAAGGCGCAAAAATAAATACTTTAAATAAAAAACATAAACAGTGTGTTTGGAACATAAAAAGGCAAGTTTTCACAAAATTTCGTGTAAAAGAAAAAACTATTGTAAAAGTTAAAAATAAAAAACCAAAAACTTGATTATTTGAATTTTTTACATAAATTATGAGGTTCTGTGAATAAAATGTAAATACGAAAGTTGTAGATCTTTTTATTACCTACAACTTTGCCATTGACGTTTTTTCCGTAGGACTTGTAGTTTTGCTGGCAATCGAGATAAACCCTTTTTTACCCTTAAAATCGCAACCCCATCCACTTCCCGACCTCAGATCGCCCGTAATTTATTTTTCCTTTAATGATCGCTATACCTATTCTCTTCCTTCTCCAATGGGTCTCAACCTACTGTAATTTTATTTAACTTTTTACCGTTTTGTAACGTATCTGCACTTTTATTTGGTATGTTATTTACATTTTTAAATAGGAAACTCAACCTTAAAATTAAACTACTCTTCTACCTGCGTGATTATATACATTCTTATAACATGTATTACAAAAAATTAAACTACTTAAAAACCTTAACTATCCTAAACTAACGAAAAACAAAAGAGGCAATACAACTATGAAGGGTCAAAAAATTCCTCCGCCACGCTGTCGACTGATAGCGTGCCCAGAAGGCTGGCAGCATTGCCACGTTGTATGGCAATGCTTATTCTCTCTGCAAAATACAAACCAACCTTCTGGTCACGGGAAGCATTAATCAGCCTTCTGGCGATTTCTTTATATAGAGCGTGTGCACTAGGGCCCCATGGCCCCAGTGTTTCGACCCCAAACGGCTCAAAAACGTAATTACCCGCTAGGTGTCCATATTTACGCCGTTTGAGGGCCTCCGCCGATGCAGCAGCAGCGCCTGCTGATCCAGCTGTACTTGAAAGATGTGATGGCGCAAGGGTATCGACGCATGTCGCGTCCCACAGCAAAAGCCTACCCATCTTCCAAGGTAATAACGTCATACCGTCTGGTCTCTTCCCATAGTCGCGTACCAAGCCATTAGGTTCAAGATGAGCTGGTACTCCGGCGGTGACAAGAGCTCGACGGAGTATGTCATTAATATGGGCATGTCGGGAAATACGCCCAGCACTCCTGCTACACGATAGGCCATGGTGGCCAAGACTGTCGACGGCTTCACTGCAGTGACAGCGATGCGGAGAAACGCAAACAGCTCCCAAGCGCAAGCAAGAAGCGATGCGGAATCTGCACTGGTCTATTACGTACATTAATTAAATACCAACTTTTTACTTGTATCTATTGTTATCAAAATTAAATTATAAGTTCTTGACTTGACCACGACTATCGTGACCCCCTCCTGGCGCCAAAGCTGGATCCGCCCTTGTCTGTAGATTAGTCCGGCGAGCATAATTATTATTAATTGAGTCCGCCTCGGTCCGCTAGTTTGCAGATCGGTCGGATCGGATATGGCTTACGTGAAGCAACTGTCCGATCCGGTCGTCTGTAGCGAGAACGGATTTTGTCCGTCGGACCAACGGGTTTGGTCCGCCGGACAAGTTCGAGCGTGTGTTACGGCTATACCTTATTAAATTAATGGTATGGACAACATAGGTACAACATGGTTCCAAATTTGAACAATGTATAGGATATGTACTTAGAAAAGCAAGTAATATAATAACAGAATTACATCACTATGTTTAAAATAGGTACTATTTCGATTCATCAAGGAGTTACCTAAGCCCAACGGAAGTTACTAAAAATGTGCGACTAACATAAGAAGAAATTTAAATGGGTAGGTACTTACCTCTCCTTCACTTCTTAATACTTCTGTAGATTCGAATGATTCCTCTTCGTCGTCACCTTTCTAATATTCTTATTAATTCCTCAGTATCCGTAATTATAGAAATGTGACTATTTTATCGACAATGCACAAATATCCACGAACAACATTAATGGAACTTTCCATTCGTTTGATCCGCTTGTGACGTAGGCAGCGGTCGTATTAATGTGACAGCCGCGCTAGACTAACTAGAGAAATATGTTGCAAGCATAGGCATCTAGGGATGGGAACTAACGTCAAATGTTGGTATTATACAAAGACCCTCAGTGATATTTTTCTTATGAATAGTAAGGAAAAGAATAAATAACACAAGGCAATATGTTGAATTTAATTTTATTTAGTATGACAATGTTTATTTTATGCTGAATGATGCATTGCACCTGATTATTTAACTGTGTTTTATTTCGTTTTTAAAATGCGCATTGCATTGTATCCCATCCCTATGGTCATATTTATGCGACACGCGCGATAGACACCGAAGAAAAGTCCAAGCTGCCAATTACTATTTTTGTTTAAGTCTTTTCAATGCTTAGAGCTATGACACATAATTTTAAGTAGTTGTTATAAGTAATAGCTCTATTTAATAATAGTTTTAGTTGTACCACACAGTTAATAAGACGAAAAGAGAACGAAAAACTCATGTATGTTCTCTGTCGCAGAAATACGACACAAGCGGTAGGGACACGGAAATATGTGTCGCATATATGTGACACAAGCGGTTAAAGGGTTAAACTGGCCGGAGCGAATTTCCCTATAGGCCGAGTAGGCCCGGGCCTAGGGCGCCAAAATTTGGTGTTTTTTAAGTTGTTGCCTACGCGCCTCCGTGTAAAAACTCAAAAACGCGTCCATATAGCATCCCGCAAAAAATATTTACATGTATGGCAATTACGACCTTTAGAAGTCTTGCTCATTCAACTGAATCTTTGCTTACTAGTTTATATCAAGGTAATTTTCGCTGCCACTGGGAGGGCGGCTATCTTTCGTAGGCCTAGGGCAGCCAAGGTATCAAATCCGCACCTGCCCATAGGTATCTACATCTGGGTCTAACATGAGCATAAAACGCCGTATAAACCTATGCAATACATTTATGAAAAAAACTGAAATAGGAACACAAAATAACAGAATAATAATATGTCTGTGAAAAGGAACGAATAAAGAAAAAAGGACGGTTGGGAAAAGGATTAAAGCAGGCAGTAATTGTTGTCTTGAGCTACAGAGGACGCCAGTTTTATTTGTAGATTGCTGTTACTATGCTAAAATTGTGCGTGGAGTTTCTTTGTTTTAAGAAGACAACTCCCGCGCTAGGAATAACTCCTGTGTCGCGAGGTACCTACTTTACAAACATGTCTACTACCGAGTCGGTAGTTCTGATAGTTCGGAGCTCTACACGTTAGTACTATTAATTATTCTGTGGCTCTACTGCCGACGGACACAAAGTAGGTACACCCAGACTTGAGTCAACAATTTCTGGATCACACAAACTTTTATCTCTTTCGTGGATCAGCCGTGGGCTCGATCACTAAAAAGCGTACTCACAGCCAGCGCAGTTCCAAGTGGCAAGGCGGTGATCCCCACGCCAACCGTCGAAGAGATTTAGACAAATTGGACACTTGCAAGAGGAGAGCGCGCCAACCTAACCTTGCTATAATCTGCAGCCTATGTTTCGTTATACAGATACTGTTATGTAGAGTACCGTGTAGAGTACTTACCTACATATGTACGGGTACGTGGAAGAAACATCAATACGTCTTGACTTGAACTACATCTACAGCAAACGACTTTTTACTGGCGTGCCACAGGGCTACTTATTGGATCCTATGTTATTTTTAAAGTTGTGCGATATTATTTACAAAAATATTGTAGAGCTAAAGTAAAGCTTACCATTTTATTAAACAAACAATTACGCACAAGATGTACACATAATAAACAAACTTTGTTGAAAGTGGTCCAAGGAAAATATTTTTAAGTGTCTTTATTTATAAAAATCTGATATACAATCTGTTCACAAATCAATTGTTATATGAATATAAATGCGCCTAGCTACTTAACGTATAGTTTTATTATAAAAAATAAACTTAGAATTAGATGTACAAGAACAGGTCACAATTGGATAAAATAACAACATTTGGAAAACTATTAGATAGCTTATTTGTTAATCATTAGAATATTGCAATATAGCGATTACCCTGTAATTATTACAAGCCTACTTTTTAAAATTATGGACAGATTTAAGTTTTGTCATACTTATTGTAATATTGTTCATATTGCATTAGGTACTTGTTATAAACGTAGGTAATAACGATTAAGACTATAGCTTTAACCTTAAACAAAAATGAAAATGGTAAAATGACTGCTTTGTCATAGATGTCAGAAACGATAACGGCTAAATATGTTTGTTGTCAATATTCTTACAAATTAGACTATAAACTACGTAACACTAAAAGTAATCGGTAGGCTTAACACAACAGTGGTGTATATTTACAGGGCACCATTCAATGTGACGTATAAGGCGGCTAGTATGAAGAGAACACTGCCGGTAATAGAGCTGGCGCCGCTGAAGCATCCAAACTCTTCAATTTGGACTTGATATCTGATGTTGTATGGGAATCTGCAGTTTGGGTCTGTGGATGAGTTTAAACATCAATGAATTAGTAGAAATAAAATATATGGAACATAAATGTGACATAAAGATAAATTACCTACATGACAAATTGCAGAAGCTATCACAGTACCTAAGTACTAAGAGATCTTTCATAGTCGTCATGAAAGATGCGTAAGTAGTGTAAGTACTATAGTAATACTGTAGATAACAATAATTAACTGTTGGAGTTATCAGTTTACTTCATTAATAAAATTGTATTTACCTGTGCATACGGCCGTGGCGCCTGTGGAAACAGCGGTGTTAGACTGAACGGAGATGTACAGTGGAGGACAACTATTGATAGTCCAGTAATCGTCACACGCGTTCCTGAGACTAATCTCTACATTGCCATTAGAAGCCAACGTTTGACAGGTCATCGCATTTTCATCCATACCCACTTCTGTGGTGTTTTGTCTGAAACAAATGATTTGATATTTTATAAAACAATATTCAAAATGCAGATTGATGTGACACTTTTATAATTGTTCGTTTGTACTGCAACTAGGTATCGGATACAAATACGGCGTAGGTATATACATAATAATACTACGAGATACCAATACTAAACAATAATACGAGCACGTTGCTTGTACCATTTGCAATTTCAAAGCATGAACCTAGAGAGGTGCAAATCATGCAATAGCGTCGACCAGGCGCATGCTTAGACATTACAAACCAAAATGATTCCCATTATTTTTCGTTGCGATATGAATGTAAGTGGAGTAATACAGCGATTAGCTGACTCAAACTGATAAGTTTATCGAAAAACACATATCGTAAAACACATAAATAATCTATACCTGGGTTGTGCAATAACTCGCGAGTGACAGATAACAAGCCCGCCAAGTCCACTGGCGCTGCGAGATATCCTCACCTTCCTATTATCATTATTGCCGTAGAAATAGTTAGGATGAACTGAGTAGAAGTTTATATAGCCAGGCTCCACGAAGTCATCGAATTGTCTCGTGCCTGAGTTAGCTGACGGGAATGCTGAGCCACAAAGAGGGTTTATGATCCTTCTGCCAGCTGTAAATAAAAATCGACGTTAATGGCTTTTTCCTTGTTCTTCACTAAAACTTTTTTTTTATAATCTTTATTAAGAGAAAAGCGAGGTCTTTATCGTAGTCGATGTTGCCCTCATTGGATACACACATTATGTTTATACATTATTTATGCGCCAACATTCTTACACAGATATTATTGACTGACTGATGTATCCAGAATTTGAACTAGTTTTAGTGAATTCTGAAAATCTCAGTCCTGTGTGGGATCCACAATACTCTACCCGTTGAGAGAATTGACCAATGAACTACACTAGTTCGTCTATAGCAAAAGCTGGTCCGTAATCATTGAATTATATAATAATGCCAACGCATTATTATATAATGCGTTGGCAAGACATCAAGAGAACAGCTGGAGTAAAGTGGATTGAGGTCGCCCAAGACCGTGAGAAGTGGCATATACTGAAGGAGGCCTACACCCATGCGGTAGAAAAAGGCTGAGAAGAAGAAGAAGAAGATATAATAATGTAAAGACAACTTACCGCTGGTGATGCGATGCAGCACTGAATCCATGACGATATCCAAATTAGTTCCGGCCGTATTGAGAGATATCGTGTGAATATCATTGTTCATGTCACGCACTAAGTTCCATAAACTGTCGAATTGATTGGAGCCAGTGGCAAAGAGAATCCTCAGGTCTGAAAAAATTAATTCAATATTAGGACATTGAGAACATTATACTGCTTTGATCACTGTTTAATGTTAGAGATTTGCGAATATTTAACAATTTCTTTGACGTTGTTCTTCAGAAACTATGGCCATAGGGAACCTACTCATCATAATCATATTACAAAAATACTAAACAAAACACTGCTATAAGTACTTCATCATCATAACATTTGACAAATAAACATGACTTTAAGTTTTCCCAAGACTATGTATGTGCAATGTGCAGCTTCTGCTGAGAAATTACCAGATATGCAAAAATTCTACCTACATAAAAAGCTTTGAAAGATAAACTGAATCTGAAACTTACCGGGCACAGTTTCATTGAGCAACCTGGCTTGTTCCCTCACGCGCTCATTGTTCTGCAGATTGCCAGTGTTGATCATGTAAAGCAAGACTGTGGACATGCCGCCGACATAGTTCCTCGCCGTCTCAAGTTGAAGCTGTTCTTGCATCATTTGTCTGATGTTGGTCAAACTTGTTTCTAGGTTCACGCCCGTTAGCACTATCACAAAAAGAGAATTTTTTTGAATACCTACCTATAAATTTTTTATGCACTAATGAATAGTACAAAGATTATGTTAGAATTTTACGTTCAGGTACTTCGTAGTTAGCTAGCAACAAAGTGTCTATGATTCTGGAAAATGAACCAACGATAATATACCTACTATACACTAAACTTATGCACCTTTGGACATCATATTCAGTTACTTCTGGTCAGCTACTTTAACTTACGTAAATGTTAAACGAGTTCTTTGCTTCGAATATTCAGAAAGGAAGTTTTAAAGTCAACTTACTTGTAGCATGCCTTGCGGCAGTATAATTGGCATGGAAGTCTGCGATGGACGAAGTTGTGTTAATAACTACGCTTCCATCAAACGCGCTCAACACAGTAATGTTCGAGCCGAATTTGCCGACTTCGATCTTGTCCGCCAAGTACGATATAGCTGGGTAGATTGCTTGGTACGGCCATGATGAGTCCATTACCACGTAAAGGTTTGTCCTGACGCGGTTGTCTGTGCTAACCGTTAAGGTGGTCATGCAGTTCATATCATTCAGATTGTTCGCTGAAATAGAAAATGAAAAGTATTGTGCATATACAACTACAAATAATACATGTACAGCTCACTGTAGGAACAAGCGTTGCAACTAGTGCGACACACAATGTCAATATTATTTGTGTTACCATTATTGTATACTACAAGGCACACATAGTTTCGCTTTGCAACCCAAAGCCATATTCCACTGTTTTGATTCGTGGTAGTTTATTCAGAGGTACTGACTCCCTAAAACGACTGTCAAAGATCTTCATGACAGCCGAGGCAAGTGATAATTAACAATTCAATACGCACATATATCAACAAAATTATCAATGGTTTGCCCCCCCACCCCGATATAGCCAGACATGACGAAACTATAGGAGTTCCTTGAAGTGTACCTACTATGAAACCATAAAAATGCACAATTCAGAATAATACTAACTTATGTAACTCTGCAAATTCGTGACAGCGCTATTTGCTAACGTCTCGAAGCCGCCGATGATGGTACCGCGAAGAGGCATATTCGTATCTAAAGCTGCAGCAAACGCGAGAGTCTCGCTCACTAAGTTCTCATTAGTTATGTACGTTTGGTATAGCGTGCGACGATTGCAGGCCCTCAATGTAGAATCGAATGCACCATTCTGGAAGAAAGATAAGTATTATTAGCCTTAGCTTCTAGTTGTTAAGTAGGTAATATTAGTAGTAGTGAGTAATTTGCAGAAGAAAAATAAACGGCTTATAACGCGGTAGAGTTGTTGTTTTGGCAGTTATAATTTTTGTTTGAGTAGTTATAGGTATACACCATGTATTTTAAGTCAGTGTTTGCCCGAAAAGTCTGTACTCAGCCCATGATATAGAAGCTACCTTTAACATTTGTTTTACAAAATATACATACTAAAACCCAGTAACACTTTTGCCCAACCCGGGAATCGAACCCGGGACCTCCGATCAGCAGTCGCATACGCTATCCACTGGACCACGGAGGAGGTGTAATATTTACACCGCTGCATACCTCTTCGGGGATAAGGGCGTGAGACTATAAAATAAATACTTACTAAAAATATTTTTTTTCTATAAAACAATTTCTTTCCAATCGGCATTTCAGAGGACTACAATGTGACGTGAACGAAGGGTAGCTACTTTTTAGGTTATAAATAAAGTGCACTGGCCTTCCGCATTGATCGTCACGTTGTTCTTTTATAAAACATTAATTTTGGCGAAAATAAAAATTCAAAAATAAAAAATAATTTACATATTTTGTAAAAAAATCATATGTAGCTTCTATATCATTGGCTGAGTACACACTTTTCAGGCAAAAACTAACTTAAAATACATGGTGTATACCTAGTAAATGCGGTTCAATAGGACCTCCTCTCAGCTCTACCACTGGTAGAGCACAGTACGTGTACTGTACAGTGGGTGCATTCACCGAATAGCTGCCAAAGTAAGGAAAATCTTATAATATGATGTAGAATTAATCCTCAATTATTACCCAATATTGAATTATCATTTTAATAGAATGTAGTAGTAATTGATACAAGTCTTCGATTTCTGTGTTAATGTCAATTTACATGGTAGGAAATACTGGAAATTGTTGTTACTTACTATTGGAGAATAGTACATGTCCAAAAGTGTCGATAATTTCAGCGTACTGAATGTGGAAAGTAGAGAAGTGACTGTGGAGCCGAGCACAAAGCCGTCGATGTCACCGCGGATCTCGGGGTCAGTCATCTCGATGTCAAGGCGATTGTGCAACATGAAGTGTCTCCTGGCCTCACTGCTGTTCCAGTTGCCAGCTGTTCCAATGGAAATTGACGAACTTCCTCTTTCAGTACCTTGGATGAGAACGGCTTCGGCCAAATCACCTGTAAAGTTACAGTTTGAGCAATTAGGATGATTTGATTTGAAAGGATTTGGTAATTCGAAGGCGAATCCGATAAGTTAAATGTGATTAACAAATATAATTTGTTATTACGACTCTAGAAAAGAATTAAATGTGCTTTTCATCGTATTCGTAACATTTACTGATGTTATGAAGTTGTGACGTAACAAAAACGTTAAGCTTGTACATTCTATTGTTGCAGATCGTAACTAATCAAACCGCGTATTTTTTTTATTTATTAATTCGACCCTATTGTTTTAACTTACCGTCACCTTGCAAGAGCGCTAGTTTACGGATCCAAATCGGCCTTGTCGCAAAATTATTACGATATAGTGTATAATTAACCATACCAAACCATTTTTTTTACCATGCAGGAGCACGGCCTATACCTGTCCTTGGGCATCCCCGAATCGGAGGTCCCGAGAATCGAGGCGCGCGACCGCCGAGTCTCCTTCTTCACCGGCAGCGTGTACGTACTGTTCCACGCTGCCGGGGCAGGGGCTGGTAGGACGGTTGCCGCGCCCAGGGAGATGCCGCCCGTCACCAAACACACACAGGGACGAGGGACAACACCGGCCGTTCCCAGCACGTCGGGCACAGCCCGTGCACAAACAACGCCCGCAGCGACAAACATCGCTGTGACGGGAGTTGATGACGAGCACGACTCGTCTGACGGGGAGTCCGTGGACATTAATGTTCTCGGATCTTCGTCAGACTAGAGTCGTACAAACGAACCTCCAGCACAAGCAGATTGCAACGGCTACCCTACGCAGGCTGCTGGAGGTTAACCACAACACCATAGCCCTAATCCAGGAGCCGTGGATTAGAGGCGACACCATATGTGGACTGAACAACATCGGAGGTAAGATATTGCACAAAAGCTCGGCTCCTAAGCCGAGAACATGCATATACATTCCCCGAACAATATCAGCACTGCTGCTGACTAACTTTTGTTCTAGAGACCTCACCGCCTTGGGAATTCGAACAGGGCCCCGCGATCAGATGCTAGTACTAGCCTCTGTCTATATGCCTGGAGATGAGGAGATCCCATCGAAGGAGCTGGCCGAGCTAGTGCAGCACTGTGAGGACCACGGCTGGCAAATAATACTGTCGGCAGATGCTAACGCCCACCACCCACTGTGGGGAAGCCCAGAGGCAAATAGACGAGGTGAGATCCTAACAGAATACATTTTCACAACAAACCTATCTGTAGTCAACAACGGCTCAGAGCCCACCTTTGTTAGCTCCAGATATCAAACCATAGTAGACGTTACACTGGCATCGGATGGGGCCGCGGAACTCGTCACGAACTGGCATGTGTCCGCCGAACCATCCATTGCCGATCACAGGCGCATCTGCTATGACATACAAGTGCAAGAGAGGGTCCAACAACCAAAGCGCAACCCACGCAATACCAACATTGCGAGATACAAGACCCTGCTCGAACAAGAAATAGCCATGTCAAATTTTAATGACATGACCGACAGCACTGCACACATACCTAGAACACAAAACTAACTCATTAACGAAATGCGTACAACGTAGCTACCAACAAGCCTGCCCCACCACACTACCGAAAACTGGTAGTAAAACTCAATGGTGGGGATCAGAACTGGAGAAACTCAGGCGCAATCTGAGAAAACTCTTCAACCGGGCCAAAACACAAGGAAAAACACGGACTGGGACAAATATAAAGAAGCCCAGTCGCACTACAAGAAACGCATACGATTCCGCAGGGGAGAGTCCTGGCGTAATTTCTGCACGAACATTAACTCCACATGCGAGGCAGCCAGGGTAAAAAAGATCCTATCCCAGGACAGCAACAAGACCCTAGGCTCCATCAGAAAGTCTGATGGCACCTACGCAATCACAGATATGGAAATAAGCCAAGTGCTAATTGAAACACACTTCCCAGGTTACACTGTGACCGACGACTGTGATTGGGAAGAATCTGAACACAGACCACCGACCCAAACAGACTGGACGATAGCCAACAACATGGTTACCGTGGACCGGCTGAAATGGGCAATTGATAGCTTCCAGCCGTACAAATCTGCAGGCCTGGACGGAATAACACAGCACTTCTACAATGGGGCTGCACAACGATTGTGCCACAGCTACTCAGCATATATAGAGCATATATAGCGCACAATTACATACCACGAAGGTGGAGGGAAGTAAAAGTCATATTTCTCCCAAAACCGGGCAAAACTGATTACACTCAAGCAAAATCGTTCAGACCTATCAGTTTAACCTCTTTCTTGCTGAAAACGCTGGAGAGGCTCGCTGACAGATACCTGCGGGAAGGCGCACTGCTACGCAGACCACTACACCCGCAACAACACGCCTACAGAAGTGGCAGATCAACGGAATCAGCGCTTCACTCCGTAGTGGGGACCATAGAGACAGCGCTATCTGACAAACTAATGACCTTAGGCGCCTTCATTGACATAGAAGGCGCCTTCGACAAAACTAAATTCACCAGCATTAGCCGGGCCCTCGACAAGTTCGGAGTTGAACAAACCGTCAGTGGCTGGATTGATCAACTCCTGAAACAAAGGGCTATTCAATTCACGGTTAACACCACCACAAGGGGTATAGTAACAAAAGGCTGCCCACAGGGAGGAGTCCTATCACCCCTGCTCTGGAACATAGTGGTTGACGATCTGTTGAGAAGCCTAAATGACAAATGCTTCTACACGGTCGGCTACGCAGATGACATAACCATCCTAATCAAAGGAAACTCGGAAGACATGATCCAGTATCGGATGCAAGCAGCCATCAGGATCATGGAACAATGGTGCAACCACCACGAACTGACGGTCAACCCAAATAAAACGGAGCTAGTACTTTTCACCAACAAAAGGAACACCCGCATGACCAGAAAACCAAAACTTTTTGGCACGGAGCTTAACATATCGAGTGAAGTCAAGTACCTGGGCGTAACACGACCACAAGCTCAACTGGAATAAACACATCACCACTAAAACCACAAAAGCATGTACAATCTTCTGGCAGTGCAGGAGAATAATAGGCAAGAAATGGGGTCTCAAACCATTCATCACCCTATGGATCTACACTGCCATAATACGCCCCATGCTCACATACGGTGCAGTAGTGTGGTGGCCACGCACTCAACTAAGCACAGTCAAGAACAAGCTGCAGAGCACACAACGCCTCGCCTGTCTGGCCACAACAGGCTGCACGAAAACAACTCCAACGGCGGCATTGGAGGTGCTCCTCGACTTGCGACCACTGCACCTCATCATCCAGCAGGAAGCAGGTGCCGCAGCGATCCGGCTCGATAAGTTCGGGCTTTGGAGAAGAGACGACAGAATAACCCATGCACGCCTGAAAAGGACATTAACTAACGAGATCCCGATGCTAGATGCAACGTGCGACCTCATACCTAAAACCTTTGTCTTTGACAAAAAATACCGCATACAACTGCAAGAAGAGCACAAGGATAGTTCTGGTATACACGAAGTTAGAGTATACACAGACGGCTCAAAAACAAAGTATGGGACAGGTGCCGGAGTATTCTCTCATGACTTGAACATCAATCTCTCAACATCGCTTGCTAAACTCAACACCATCTTCCAAGCTGAATGCGTTGGGATTATAAGGGCGGCGACGGCGATCGCGGCCAGAAACGTGAGTAACCTGTCGGTACGCATCATCACAGACAGTGCCTCAGTACAACAAGCTCTCGACGGCAACTGCTTTAACAGCGGCCTAATTATGGAGTGCCACCAAGAGCTGCAGAAAACTGCAACGAAGAATCGGGTCACGCTCCAGTGGATACGAGGACACAGTGACTCCACGGGCAATGACGCAGCAGACCAACTGGCAAGGAAAGGATCGGACACAACAACCCTGGGACCCGAACCAATTGTTCCGATACCTTTCAACCAACTAAAAACGTGGTTACGCGAGAGAACCCTACATCAACACGCAAAAGAGTGGGCAGAGTTAAAAGAGTGTAGGCAATCTAAAGATGCCTTTCCCGTATTAGACAAACGACTCTCGCATAAACTGTTGCACGCCAACAGGAAAACACTCAAGCATCTGACTGGCATAATAACTGGCCACTGTCCACTAAACAAGCATCTCTACAATATCGGCGTCACGGACAGCCCATTATGTAGGGGCTGCATGGAGACCGAAGAAACACCCGCTCATGTGATCCTACATTGTACCAGCGTGAGCGACCAACGGACGAGGTTCCTGAACAATCCCAGAACCATGAGCGAAGCCATACGTAACACTGGTCAACTCATGGCCTTCTGGAAGGAGCTTTCATGGTATGAGTAGCAGTCGACAACCGTGTCACTGCTCACGCACAATGGCCCAATTCAGTGGCTAAGTGCGGAAAACACCTGTCCAACTAACTAACTAACTAACATCTCATTTTTAAATTATTATTATGTATCTGTTGTTATAATTATCATCCAGAATAAAAAAAAATATGTCTTACCCGATAACGTTGCTGGATAAATAGAAGTAACTGTCTGCTGCACATTTCTGTAGTTCAAGTTGGAGTCGCGCACTAGTTGCAACACAGGCACTTGTTGGGGCGACGCTCCAGCGGCGATACCAGCAATAAGATGGCCAGCAGAAACCGCTCCCCAGTCAGTGTACACTACACCGTCTAGCAGAGGACAAGTGCTCTCAGCCACTTGCCGCGCAGACTTAGTACCATCGTAACTGCTGTACTCCACATCGTCATTGGGATTGTAGTTCCTCATGGCACCTCGCTTGCCGGTTTTCCTAGAAGAAATATTCTTGCTTAAGCTCTTATACTCATAAATTCGTTATCTTTTTTACAATATTCTCTGCCAAATATTGGGGAAAATGGCAAAAACTAATGAGTATTGAAGTTGTCTTTTGCGCGATAATTTGTACTGTGTTTCAAATGAGTCTGTTTTCTGTCGGAAATTCTATATATGTGCTGTTTTGAAACGTTTTATAAAATACCAGCATATGGCAAATGGGTTTGCTTGTTCACGCACGCATTAAGAATACAAAATATCAAAACCACATTTCAATCCGTGGGTGTCGTAAAAGACGACTAAGAAAAATTCACAAAGCGAATAGTATCTTTGAGAAGAAACGGAAAACTCAACATTCAACTAATCAACCAACCCATGTGGTCTGCGTGGTTTACGGCAAAACGTCCTGTTACCTCACAGCGCTACTATGAAGCAAATAAGCAGATCATTTTACAGCTTTTCGCAGTTCGCTGGACATAATTCCAGCGAACTGCGAAAAAATTAAAGGAAATGGGTGTTATACTTAGATATTTTAAGATACTCACATCGGTGTCAGTATTTCAACATCTTCGTCGATGGAGCGTCCAGAGCGTGCAGTCCTCAGAGCGCGGTATTGTGACAGCTGATTGCAGCTGCTTTCATCTCCGCGTACCCTCATATCAACTGTCGTGGAGAGCATGTGGTGTAATGTGCACTGTAAACACAACGTTAAAACAATGTGCTAAATTTGTCAATGACCGAAATAACTAAAACATTGTATGGTTCATTTGAGTTTTCGTAAAGGATAGATAAAAAATGAGTCGGCGCTATACTCCTTAGTGATCAACCGACTAGTCTTACTCTGTACAGTCTTCTATTTTCGTGTCACTGTACAGCAATTGATGACTAAAGGACCTATCCTTTAAAGCAAAATTCGGTCCGATAAGCGGAGTGTCGTGATGAAGTACTTTGACGTCGGAGCTAGGTAATTCAATTGACACTATGAGTAGCTGATTAGATCGCCGTTGTCATTCCCTGTATCTAATGAGTCATAGCGTACTGGAGTTTATAACATATCACAGCTGTGTGTCCTTCGACTTTTGCCTAGCAGTGCATCAAAATTATAATTTTATGATTGTATTTTCGCGTTACATCAAGTACGCAAGCTAAGTAACCTACACCAGCCAAGTAGCTTATGAAGGATACTACTTTTATAAGTTAACGCATTATGGATATACTCGTAAAAGTACAGCTTGTTCAAAATAAGTGAGCTGCATTGAAGTATAGATACAACAAAACCACCAACCTTCAAGGTGGATGAGAGTGTGTCGTTGGCCAGAATTGCCCCGTTGCTAGGAATGAGTCTTGTGAGCAGCAGTCTGTGACGATGGAACGAGTGGAATGTAGGAGCATACGGCAGTACGTTCGATGATGCCGCCGAGTTCTCCCGCTGATGATATTCAATACCATCCTGGCGATATCTGTCAAAGGCAAATACAATTGTTTTAAAGACATAAGTATATGTTTATTATAAACGCAAGTTAGTTATCACTTGTCCTGTGTCTCGAAAAACACGTTAGGTAAGTCGTCAGTTTGACAGTCGTCATGGGAAGTAGTACTTACGGTACCTTGAATACACTGACTTTGGTCTAACCCGTGGAATATATGTATATGCGCACAAAAGTAGAATTATGCAGTCTTTTATTCTATGGAACTTATTCAAATTGTATATTATTGTTAAAGTAAGCAAGGAAATTGTATAACATATATTGTAATGAAACATTAAAAGTACCCCAACTGTCCCATCCAAGAAGCTATCATGACAGAGACGAATGAAAGGTGCTTTACAAGGACTCTGACTACGTCGCGTCGGAGAAACTGGGCTGAACACGCTGTAATGAAGGGTGCCATTAAAAAAAAACCCCGTGGAATATAGGTATACTTATGGGTTGGGCAGGTCAGACGGAAATCGGTCTGAGGAAAAGCTAATATTCTGGCAATTCTGGTTAGACTAGCAAAGTGGACCATGGGCTCTAAGGCGTGGGGTACAACCGAGGTAACGGTAGGATCATGATGGTGATCTTATATAAAGTCACTTACGTATGAAGAAGTACAGCCGAGAGCTGTCTCAAATCCATATTAACGTTCGCATTGTCTTCTATCTTGCGAATTATATCGATCAGCACTTGTATAGAGACAGGTGGCAAGTTGTTCCTGTTGAGCAAGTTAGGATCGCGGTAGCATTCGCTCAGATCATCTGCTACCCTCGTCTGAGCAGTCTGCTGTGCTCCGACGCTGCCCACGACGGCTACCAAAACTATTGGCAACCACTGCATTTTGTGTTCTGAAAGGAATATAGATGGATATTGTTATAACTGTCTTAATAGTTTTATAGTACGTAAGGCGGTTTTAATAAGTCATTTTAGTAATTCGCGATTTGCACATGTAAAGGTAACTAATGTACACCTCCATACATACATGATCATACCACGGCAGGTGCAACTTGTGTAAATATTGTTAGGTGATCTAAATTTCGCGAAAAGCACATTGTTATGTGTTAGATATTATACTGTTTGACCGAGAATCAAATCATCGCCACACATCTTCAACCATTTGTCTGCACGGTTGGCTTACCTATTGGTTTAAGCGGCTGCGTCGCCGCTTGACACTGCGCCAAGTGTTGTGGGTTCGATTCCCACACGAGACAACACTTTGTGTGATTCATTAATTTTTGTTTCGAGTCTAGGTTTTCTTTGTGACCGTTGGTTGTATGTTTGTAAAGGCCCCCGCGATATGGGAAGTAAAAGAACAATTTTGAATTCTATGATGACCAGTCTATCGTTAAAATACCTAAATGTACCTATTATTCGCCATCCTTGTTATCTATCCCATTGCTGGGACATAGGCCTCTTTTCATTATTAAGTTTTATAATATTTGTACTTTTAAGTCTGTAAGGCTTCCTATATACGACGCCGTACCCGCACCGGTGCCGCACCGCAATACTGTGTATTCACATAAAAACCGCATCGCCACCGCGTCGACGCCGCACCGACGCCGCATAAATACCGCACTGTCACAACGCTAAGGCAGCGATCACAGTTCAGTATAGTATTGTCGGAGTAAAATCTTTTACATTTATTATAATTTATTTCCGCCGCTGCTTGTAGATTAAAATAACTAAGTTCTACTTAATACTTTCTTTTTTATGCTTAATGTTAATATTACGAATATATGCGAATATAACTAAAACAGTGAAGTCTGTACAGTTACACAGACAATACTATACTTAACTGTGATCACTGCTTTATAATTTAGCGTTGTGACAATTCGGTATTTATGCGGCGTCGGTGCGGCGTCGGTGCGGCTTCGGTGCGGCGTCGGTGCGGCGTCGGTGCGGCGTCGACGCGGTGGCGATGCGGTTTTGATGTGAATACACAGTATTGCCACAGTCAAATAATCCATACAGTCGTTCGACGAACGCGTCTAGACGGGTCAATCGTGCGGGGGGCGGGGGGCAAGAGGTGAGACGCGGGAAGAGCGGTACCTACTTACGTATATCGCCTTAGTTCCCAATTAGGTACATATTTTTGGGGGCTGGCGCGTGCTTGTTTTTTGTTCGTTACTTATTTAATGCTTATGAATATTAATTTAGATGCTGCATACGACTTGTACTGTGAGACCTTTCAATGCTTTATGCTGCTTAAAGATTTAAAGAAATAAGGATTTAAAAAATCTGCGATTTCATCAATTTACTTACACCAAAAAATAAAATTTCATTAATTATAATTAAGTATTTAAATTATTTTGAAATGTATTTACCTTTATATAACCACTTAAAATAATATGCACGTACCTACTAATCTACTGACATTTTACGATATCTCATGTTTGGCCCAGTCACAGATTAAAGTAGTAATTACTGTGCGTAAACAACAAGGCAGACGTTAGAAAATATGCGTTTTAAGGAAATATTCGATTCAAGTGTGATTTTAATTTCTTGCAATAAGTACCTAGTATTTTCGTATTAGGTAAGTACCTATCACATATTATTATGTATCTTGGTAACGGTGCGGCTTAGCTCAAAAATAACCATATTTTTGGCCCCCTTTTATAAATCCCACACATGTTCTCCGTAACCTCATAGCCCGGAGACCCATCCAGTAAATGACCGTGGTATCTATTGCTTTACCTTGACGTAGTTTGCACGAAAATAAATCTGCAAAATACTTCATATCGATATAGGCTCTGCAAGCTGATCCCACGGTTACCCATCCATTAAACGACCGCTATGTCAATCGCTTTATTTTAATTTGGTTTGTATGATAAAGACCAAATGAAAAATGCTTCATATTCTTAACCGCCTGTGGGACCACGACACCTGTGGGATGAAATAGGTGCTGACTGTGTATGCAAAGCTGTCACCGCACGAAAAAATGCTGTTTTATAATAATTATTTATCGTTAATTATTGTAATATAATAAATAAGTGATTTACAGTATAATATTCATGTAACGTAGCAATTGTTTTATTTTTCTATAATAAATAGACGGTATTTGAATAAGTAGGTATTGTTTACATGTGGCAGCCCTAGCCTCCTTGCCCTTGTCTAGACGTTGTCGGCTTTTTCTTCGAGATCAAAGGCATCAAACTACTGTATGCGGTGCGGCACCGGTGCGGGTCCGGCGTCGTATACAGGAAGCCTGATGTCAGATCTTACTTTCTTTTCTAACTACGGCCTAAGTCTCCTTTGTCGTAAGTTGCAGAAATGACTCTACTCGGACTTTAGATAATACCTAATCCACCACTATAATAGTGTTATAGGAAGAAACTATTCTTATTCAATTCTCCTTGTTATCAGTATGCATTTTGTAAGCTGCTAAATATGTAGTTCTGTACCGTGTATATAAAGTCTAGACACTTTCTTACACTTTGTTATGTTCAGACTAAACTCCCATATCGTTTCATGAATTTTTCTTTTTGACCTCATCGATGCCTTATTTAGATATTAATTCAACATTGTACTTAATTGTTTAAAATGAATTAATTAATATTTGTTGTAGTTGATATGATTTTTTTACTATCGGTAATTATTGTAAAATTCATATATTGCACCGATAAATAATCTGTGAACCCAGTTATTTGTATAACAATAGGTAGGAATTAATAAAACTTTAATAATATAAAAATAAAGGTGGGCTTATTTAGTAACCAGTTGGGTGCCTCATGATTGTCGACGACGACGCGGCAGACCTAAACGGAGATGGCGGGACGACCTGGATGCATTCGACAGCGACTGGCCGAACATAGCACAGGACAGGGATTAATGACGGTCCAAATGAGAGGCCTTTGCCCAGCAGTTTTTAGTTAGCCTATACATGTGTCCACATGTATAGGCTAACTAAAAAAAAAAAGTATATGCCAATGTAAAAGAAAAAACTAGAGTATCTAGGTATAACAACTAAATATCACGTGATTTTTCATGAAAAATGATAAAGACGATTACTAATTTTATCGCCTAAGTTCGAAGGACAAAGAGTTGTTGTTCGTTACCTACATACTACTATAACAGGCAGATTACAGCTAAAATTGTTGTAAAATGGAGTTTCCATTATCACAAACATCCTACATGCAATTAATTAATGATTCTTTATTATTCAAGTCATCTGTGGTTATGTTAAATGAAATGCAATTTTCAAAATTGCAACACATCATCAGCCTTTAACAGTCCACTGCTGGTCTAGGCCTCTCCTTTGAAAGGAGGAATTGGCCTACCATACCACGCGGGCCAAACGGGTTGGTATAGGGTTTGTATTAAGTTTTCCTTCTCTTACAGTGTGTTCTCTGCATAATATTATGCTCCCTCTATCGGCTCTTACGACACCCATGGGATGATATGGGGTGGTGACATTCCGTATTCTTATTCCGTCACCACACGGACCAAAATTGCAAAGTAAGTTATTATTATCAATGCCATCTGGTCTTTGGAAGGTCCGTACACGATTATACCTTGCAATAATAGTTTTAAATTATTCTAATGGGACTCTGTAATACGGCTCTTTGGTCGTTTCGCTCCGCGGCAGGCAGTTCAAATTGCGGTGTAAAACGGTCAATACTTATATTATTATTTTCGTTAAGTTTTCTATTCGCAATGTGGTTCAACAAAAAGGTTTCATTATTCAATTCTCTGTCCTCTTTTAAGTTTAAAAGTACATCGAAATCGAAAATTACCGACACTAAAATACTTACAAGTCTCTACAGTTGTTTAGGTCTGAAAAATGTCAAGCTTTTATGTGACCTCAATTAATAGTTTAGTTTCCATTGTCTTAGAATTATGAAAAGTGTCTACACCAAGGTCATAAAAATATTTTTCTGCAATTAGATTAGAAGTCATTTTTGTAGTCAGAAAATTGATTTGTGTCCTACTCCTACGGGAGAAAAATTTACAAGACCTTTATCAACCCAAATTTGGTTTACCTTTATCAACCCCCTTCACATTCGGTTGGTGAGTATTAGCACAGTCTAATACTTTATACTGTGGTATTAGTTTGGCTATCCAAGACATAGCGAGCGTTTTTGTATTTGCGACATTATTGAACATTTGATGCAGATGTTGGGTTATCCAACATTTTACCAATAATACTTAGGTTTGGCTTTTTTAAAAGATGTCTCCCACTCAGAAGTTCTTTAAGCATTTAATAAAACGGAAACAAAGAACGCGCAGATGACAGCCAGTTGTGAGAGACACAGTGTTGTTGCCGGTAGGGATTGCATTTGACAGCAACTGGCTGGACATAGCACAGGACATGGATGCATGGCGATCAAAGGGCCTTTGCCCAGCAGTGGGACACATTACCAGGCTAATAAAAAGGGATTGCATCCGTAACACCAGACATAATGCTAAGTGGAGAGCCAACCATATAAAAAATCACTACACCATCCGGGCAAACAGCTAAATGAAAATAAGTAAATTGGGTTACAGATAACTTTGACATAGACTTGCCATTTGGGTCACATAAGGAATTGATTTTCGATAAAATTCGACACAATAGTGATATTATTAGTGTATTTTATTCTAGATGCCATGAGCGCAGATATGATAACAGTTCACAATATCGGTGACGAAGCCGGCGTGGCATTCACGATATTTGCGTTATCAGCGATTACAGGGAGCGGCCGAATAAATGAAAATCCTGGTTTTACTGTAATTTCCTACTTGTTAATCACTTAGTGGCTTGACAAACTAATTTATCTTAAAAAGTAATCTTTTAAGATGCCTTGATTCTAGACCACTTCTGTAAAAGAATTTGGAATTCGGATAACATTATTGTACCTATCTAAACTCATCAACTTCTCCAATTTTACACTAATTAATTGCTAAACGAGACATAGAGGAAAAAATATGACATCTTTATATTGCTAGAATGTCACATTTTGAATATGCGAATGAATTGAAAGAATTACATGATAATCATCTTGATTGTTAGTTGATGATTTTATTCGTAGCTTATCTAAGTACAAAGATTTTTGGTACAAAGCTATTGCTACAAATATATTGGTACAAAGATATTGGTACAAATATATTGGTACAAAGAGATTGGCACAAAGATTTCATCTAGGACACCAAGGTTTGCTTTTTAGTTTAACTACATTTAACAAACTATTAGCTATATAACTATAATAAAACCCATTTTGGCACAGATTCCTTGTAAAATTCGGTCAAATCTTCAAAGCACCCGGGACACACTGCTCTAAGGCACAGGGCAACTGATAAATAACAAATTAATAAGCACTAGCTTTGAAAAGTAGGTACCTACATGAAAAAATAACAGGCACGGCGTAACATCGAATTCAAGCCCTTTGCTTTACAATTATGTAGGTCTTCACACTGCCCTCATATCGCCGGCCTCAGCCCACAACACATGGCTAGCAATTTGATAGTATTTTTATGACCCGGTCACAAAAATACTATCAATTGCTAGTGCTTCATGTTTGTAATGTTGGGAACTTTAGGTACATGATAAACTGAATCTTTGAGCAGTAGAGCCTTGTTGGTTCAACTAATCAACGTCCTCTACTTCACCTGCTTTCCTTCCTCTCAATAAGAACTGGATTGCACGTGTTCTATACCAGACGAGGGGACGAGCCTTTTATTTAGTCCCTTTTGTGTGCCATTAGATGCAGGTGTAGAATTTACATTGCTGAGTGTTAAAAAACTGAGAATTGTCCCTCACCTGCTCAGGTCTGGTGAAACAGCCTTGACAACTGAACGTGCTAGGGTCAACAAGACTATACCACTGCTATAGTATATAAAAAAAAACCGTAGAAGCCAACGACACTATTCGTAATTGAGTAACTATACTAGACATGTACATAGGTACTAAGGTTGTATTATCTATGCAATCGAAATTAGAAGGTTGCCCAATTGTAGGTATATATTGTTTGCTTGCTCTACTTTTGATAACGACAGCTATAGTAAGTATAGTAGCCGGTCTGATGAATCACATACGAGTTATTTATCAAGTTCTTTGGTAGAGCCATGTATCTACTTGTAGGTCTAGTTAATAAATCCTTTTCATACAGGTATGATTAAGTACGGTGGTTAGTAATTAATAGTTCGTTCGGCATTGTACCTAATGTACCTATGAACTTGAAATAAGAATTTTCTAAAAAGTGCAACATACTAAGTATAGATTTAATAGGTGCGGGCATTGCAGAGATAATTATTACCAGTTAATTTATTACGCCGGTAATTAGAGCTTACCAATTCCAAGAACAGGCTAATTCCTAGAATAGCGCGTTATCTGTAGGAGAATTATCATTCGCAGTCACTAGAACATAGATTTCTCTATGAATACCATACGCATTCTCTATGAATACCATACGTTGTTTTCTTGAATTTTAGAATTTTATGCTTAATTATAAATACATGTATGTTAAAATTACGTTATAATTAACGTGGTCAAAGAAATTTTAAGCGCGTTTAAAGTACCTACAAATTGCACTTTATCTAAAGCTAATAAAAGTATTGCAATAAGGTAAGTATGCTGTTAGTCTAGGTATAGCTAAATTGATTAGCACTGGTAGGTAAATAGGCACTTAGGTATGACACCCATAAACCTTAAACAGCAAGAATCAATTCAAATGAAATCGTCGCTCGACTGAATGTCTTTGTTGTATAAAAGAAGCAAGTAGGTAGGTATACTTACATTCGAGAAAAATCACGTTATCAAATTCTTTGTTGGACACGTCACTGGACACAAAACGAAATTGTTTGTGACAATATCACATGGCCAAAATGACCGAAGGGATACACTTGTCTATGTAATCACTATAATACAGAGGGCACTATTCGTGCTATAGAGTTGTGCAAAGGCGCGGCCAACACTAGCGAACTAAAATAAAAGGGTGCCAGGTACATGATAAGATAATGAAAACAGGTCTAGATAAATTCGTAACAAATGATAGCCGTACGACGGTGATATCTGTTTTCGCTAGCGATTACGGCGATAACATCTGATTATACTGGCACTTGCACATACTGATCCAATGAATCTGTTTCTAGTAAATAAAGATACCGTTATACGGATGTGATAGAACAATTGTAGAGAATAGGAAACACATGAATCACAATATGCAGGTACTTAGTCAAACTATCAGTTAAAAGTAAAATTAATTTCATATTATTGTCAAAAGCAAGAACATATTTGTCTGAAAATAAGTAGGTATATTGACCAAATATAGACCGTACCTACCTACCTAAAATTTTTTATATTTTAAATGCGACTAACATAGGCTATATTTTATATTAGAAAAAATAGGGGTCCGTAAGATATTTGGGTTTTTCGGGTACGCGAAGTAGGTAGTTCCCTCAGGACGCGGTTGAAACCGCGGGGAAAGGCTAGTATTTTATATAGTTAAGCAGATAATAAATATACCTTTAAGTAGATAATAATAAATATGTAGGTACAACTACTAAACTATATTACGATTAAAATAAGATAAAGCACATATAGGTACTTATTAATAAAGTTTGTTGTAATGCCCAGTGTGTGATTTTGCGGCAAGACACGCAAAAGGTAACCGCCACTCGGTGTACCTAACTTCAAAGTGGGAACGCACTGTGGGAAGAAGTAGGTTTAATTTTTGAGGTATTTATAGCAGGTCATATTGGTTTTACATATAGTACCCTTATTCTCTTGTCTCTCGTTGCAAAGCGGCTTGCATACTACAGAATTGGTTTTACATTAGTATCTTTATAACCAAAATAAACCGATATAAAATCGGAATCCGGATAATACAACTATGTATGTCTTACGGCCATTTTCAATATTCGAACTATAGATAGATCTGTAGATTTTAGGTTCGTGTTTGACATATTTTGTATGGAGCTTATGTCAAAAACTGTCAAAAACGAATCTAAAATCTACAGATCTATCTAAATTTCGAATATTGAATTCCGTAGTTAACCAACGAGTACTTTGTGAACGCCTGAGCGGTGACTACCGTATGTTTGTATTGTAGGACAACATTTAGAAAGAAAGATTGTAAACAACACCAAAAAGATCCGACGAGGATGGGATTCGAACCCACGCGTGCAGAGCACATTGGATTAGCAGTCCAACGCCTTAACCACTCGGCCACCTCGTCACATGTACATGAGGGTGAATTTTGCGATTACGTTATGACTATAAAATTATTTCTTATTTTTAATAATGAAATGCCAATCTACATGATTAATCTATGTATATTACAACAAAATAATTTACATGTAGTATAAAATAAAATAATAAATTATGCTGCCGATAAAATTGTCTAACAGCGCCTTTTTGCTTAAAGCGCCATCTATTTCATTCTTGTAGCACTGACTGTCACACATGAAGATTATTTTTTTCTAAGTTCAAATGAACGATCTCATTCATTATTTATTGTACAAAACATAAAATTATTTTATTTTTGAACAATATACCCATAGATTATACAGATATATACCCCTAACAATATATGATCTTATTATTATTGTCCACTACCGAGTTTAAAACTTTAATGGACGACATCTTTTAATAAATTAAAGAACTTTTACAAGAAGTCCAACTTGTGTTTGTTGTACAAAAGCCACAATAGATGGCACTACTATTATCTATATTTTGGTTAAATTCACATGAGATTTATTATTGGAAGAAAGGTATAATAGAAATTGTTTGCAAAATCAAATCCATGATTTTGATGTCTAGTTGAAAAAGAAAACCGACAGTTAATTATGTTTATATTGAATACCCATTAGATTAATATTGTTTGCTACTATTAGCTAGATACATAAAGCCCGCAGACGAAAAATAACGAATACATAACTGTAGATAATAAATATCTTCTAATTTGATGGCGCAGAAAATGTTGATAACATGTAAACCCAAGGGAATACATCAGGATGCGCGACCTACAGGGTCAAACGGAGAGTTAAGAGGGACGCGTTGCTTAGCAACCGATCAGTCCTCTCAGCCTCCCTCCATTCATAAACGCGCACGCCCAAAATAGCAACAAACAACAATATCCGTAATACCGGTACTAATTTAAGACATTATGGTCATTTAAGTGATTTTTACGATTGAACCCAATACAGAGAACCGCATATTAAAATAATAGTTATTTGTGCAACAAGAGAGCAAAGTTGTTTTTTGTTTCGAGTGCTGATTTTGAGTCCCGAGCAAGCGAAGGATTCTATGATTGATTCACGAGCGTAGCGAGTGAATCAAAGTTAGAATCCTGAGCGTGGTGAGGGACTCAACACCACGAGATACAAAAAACTTTGCTCTCGTGTAGCACACATAACTTTTCACCACAGCAGTGAGAACACATATTACTTAGGAGACATAGAATTGACAGGAATAGATTGAATTCTGCATAATCACTTGTTGATTTAACTCTTCTGGTGTTAAAGTACAGTCATCATCGCTAGTTTCACTCATCTTTTTAGATTATTTTATATATTAATATAAATTTAACACGTTACACTATACCTACTGTATCAGCATCAGCGAAATTTTTATTCCCGCTACTTTTTTAAATCGCGTTTTAATACCGCGTCCCTGATGTTTATTTTTCAAATGTATCATTGTTGTAATTCTAAATAAAAATGTATTGGTTAAATACTAATTTTATACTATTAATTAGACTTATTTTTATTAAAATCCAATAATAAATTAAACATGTAAACAATAACATATAAAAAAAGTAATTTCTTTATTACAAATATTTTTTTCTATTGCGTTGCCGTAGGTGTTTTCTTTGAGGTCGAATTCCAAAATCGAATTTCGAATTCGAAGGGTTTTGTTTTTTCACTCACTTTTTATATGCATGTGAAAGAGACAGAGCACAGTAAAATTCGAATGTTTCAAATTTGTGGCTGAACAATGTCTATTCGTGGCACTGAAGATTGAAAAATTAAAAAGCTACTTTGCCTCACGCTCGAATCAAAATCGCGTTTTGTTCACTGTTGTCTCGCAGCAAAAGCGGCATGTTTGAGCTGCTGTGGTGAAAATATACTTACCTATTATAGGTAAGTCTAATAAATAGTCAGTATAAAGGTACTTATTTCAGTGTTATGTCATTTGTTGTCAAACTTAAAGCCAAAGCAAACCGGTAGTTCGTGCCGACAATTTAATTGCCGATTTACGAGAAAACTGAAGAGCTTTGCAGTGCTGTCGGGCCCAGTCGATGCGGTGTCGACGCGATGCATTTGACTTTATTAATTAAGCTGCGATATAAGGCCCTGTCTAGACAAGCTTCTCATTCCAATTGCTTTGCTGCGCTGCACATAATGCAACATTACATTGATTTGTGCGACCGACCGTCTCGAGACCGCACTCCGTAGACTTGCACACATACATGTGAGAATAGGCTTTTATGTAAACGTATCACTGTTGTATTGAATTGCATTTCCAATATCGTCTCCTCAATTCTCTTGTCCGTATAAACTGGCTGTGTGCACGTAAATCAAATACGTATATCGATAGTGTTTGTGGTTTAGGAATACATGTATTGAATAGATTGGTTGTTGCGGGTAAGTCGTCTGTTTATAAGAATGTAAACTTATACTTGTTTCATCCCAGAAATTAAGATAGGTATGTAGCAATGTATTTAGTTCTGGAGTTTATAGAAAGGAATTATTCTAATATGAAGGCTTTCTTACCCAGACCAAGCAAACAAGTAATAATTTTCTAGTTATAATAGTCCTCAGTAGGCGCATAGGTAGAGCCTCTACTAGGCTCTATCAAAATGTAAATGCCAGCATAACTTCTCGTGGTCTTCTCAATAATTTCAAGTTTACCGCACCTAATATCAATCAATCTTTATTTGCTACCTACAATAAAAAATATCATGTACATCCCCTGTGAACCTGGGGGTCGATCATCAGGTCTAAAGAATTATGTGCCTATATGAGCTCTATTACTCCAAAGTTTCAACAAAATAGTTTCAATAGTTTTTGCGAGAAACAAACATCCGTCCTCTGAAACGTGCACAACTGCACATATTTTAAGTAAATAGAACTAAGTAAGATTTTCTTGTTTAGGTAGACTACAAGTAGGTACCTACCTTTCAATATGGAACACAGAGTTACTCAAAACATCAACATTATTAATAGTCCGGTCAATTTAGACATAAAAATAGTGATAAACAAAAAGAGAGCCGGAGAGCCAAATATTGTTGGAGAACTAGGGTTTACTCGTACCATTACAAATAAAGTCTTAAAAGTCCCCGTTGATCCCATGTGTGCTACAAAAGTTATTCGGGGTCAAACGTCAAAATTTGAGGTTTTTTTTTCATTTTCTCGAAAATGGTAAGGTTTATCAAAATAAAACCTCAACCTAAGTAGTAGATCTTAAAATTCTCTACAAAAATGGCATTCATGATTTTTGCCTAAGAGTTACCATTTCTGAGATATCGCGATTCTAAGAGTCACATCATACATGATATGCACACATTTCGACGCCACCTGTGAGGTAGTGTATTCGGCGCGTTTTTTTACCGTGGTTTCCCCTGTAAACCTACTCCACTAACTGTCATGACAATTTTAGGATAATTTAAAGGAAAACTCAACTTTTAAAAGGTACTTATTGATGATTTTTTCTTAACTCTTAAGAAAAAATCATCAATACCATTTTTGTAGAGAATTTTAGGGTCTACAACTTTGGTTCAGGTTTTATTTTGATAATAATTACCGTTTTCGAGAAAAATCCAAAAAACCTAAAATTTTGACGTTTGACCGCGAATAACTTTTGTAGCACACATGGGATCGATGGGGACTTTTAAGACTTTATTTGTAATGGTAAACCCTAGCTCTGCACCAATATTTGGCTCTTCGGCAATTTTTGTTATTTCAAATGTCTATATTGACCGGACTAATAAGTAGAGACTTACATAAAGCTTCCTTGGTCCGTAGATACTAATAAAAATGTCTTTACGTTTACGAGTTCATTGCCAACATATTTTGATCTTCTTTGTTCAGACTCCTAGGAATGCCTGTAGTGCGGGAGTGCGGGTTGCATGACCGTTGCGTGTCGAGACTCCACGCCTCGGAGCACACGTTAAGCCATTCAGGTCAATTTACCTTATGAATGTCTATTTATTTCCTCATTTAATGCACCGACGATGGGAAGTTATTTTTGTCAGATTTAAATTCAAAAAGTTTCGTACCTATCTCTATAGTTTTCTGAGTAATTTCATAAATTGGCAAAGGGGAAAGACATGTGAAGTCTGCCAATCCACACTTAGCCCACGTTGTGGACTATGGCCTTACCCTTCTCATAGTGAGAAGAGGCCCGTGCCCAGCAGTGGGACAGTATAAAGGGCTGATGATTATGAACTCAATAACTAACATTAAAGAGATCAATTCATCAGACTTAGTTCGGAAGACTTCTGAAAGGCCTTCAGACGGCAATTGATAAGAAGGGCTTAAAAGTACTTGTAAACTTGTGATTTAAAGAAAGTGGTGTTGTTTTAATCCATAAAAAGTGACTCGGACATTCGAAAGTACTACGATTACTCTACTACTTACGCTATTGCTTCGTGACTCAAAGCGTGAAGTTATATAGCTAATAAGCCTTCCTCGACAAATGGGCTAGGTAATATAGCCCAAAATACTTCCTCGACAAATGAGCTAACCAACACGACCTGTTTGCCCAAGTAGCTGAGCGGTAGTAGAGCCTTACTGATTTCAGCATGAATGGGCCGGCTCGACCGCGGGAGTACTACCCTCTCACAGAAAATCAACGTAAAGTAACAGTACCTAAACTGTTGCGTTTCGTTCGGTGAGTGAGAGTGCCGGAGGCCCCATCTCCTATTCCTTCGCCCGTATCCCACTCCTACTTCTACCCCTTTTCCCAACCCCAAGGGGCGGCAACGCACTTGTGACTCCTGTGGTGTTGCTTGTTTCCATGTGCGGCGGTAATTGATTACCATCAGGCTATCCGTCAGCTCGTTAGCCGCCTATTACTATAAAAAAGCTACCCTTTTTGCCTGGTAGAATATTATAGAAATAGTCTGTAGTAATAATTCTGCCTAATATGAATTTCTGATTTTGAATTTGTATCTAGGTAAACATTGTATCTGGTGTAAAATAAAGAATTTCCTAGCTGTCTATCTAACTTACTCTTACATTTAGTTTCACTAAACGTCAGTGCATGTGGCATTACATTGTGGAGGTACTTTAGCAACACTAAAGAGGATTGGAGACGTGCCTGCTCTCCACGACACCGACTCGGCGGCAGTCACGCGTCGGCTTTAACTCCACCTACCGAAATAAATATCTAACTTCAGACGTACAGGACGTAGAGGAAAATTGCATTACCTACTTGCGTTTCAATAGATTATCTAGCTATTGATAGATGTATCTATTAGAGAGAAAGCTGTCAACTAAATGTTTAGTTACAATATATATAATAAATCATTTTTCATTTTATTTCATTTTCATTTCATTTCTATCTCCTATATGGAGGCACTGGAATATGATACATGTTCTCAAATAATAAGACTCCTGTTCATATACCTAACTAACATAGTTTTTTAAGAATTTTACTAACACCATACCATATGGATGCTTAATCTGAAATAAAGTATTATTATTACATACATACATACATATCTTCACGCCTTTTATCCCCGAAGGGGTAGGCAGAGATGTATTACGCAACCACACTTCGCCAGATATGTTTCGGTCCCAATGTAATAGGGGGCGAGCCTATTGCCATCTACCGGGCACATTGTTAAGCGAGCGATAATTAATATTTTTAATACACACATAACTTCGAAAAGTCATAGGTGTGTGCCCGGGGTAACTGAGGATCGAACCCGAGACCATCGTCTCGGCAGTCCGTTACATACACCACTGGGCTATCGCCGCTTCTAGTTAGTATTATTATTATTATTTCAACAGGTATAAGTTTACTCACTACGGAATTCAATATTCGATCTATGCATTTTTCTGAGATTTTAGATTCATTTTTGACATAAGCTCCATACAAAATATGTCAAACACGAATCTCGAATCTCAAAATCCATGTAGGTATGGATCGAATATTGGAACCGGCCGTCAGCCATGAGTTTAAAGACTTGTCTTAACTGGATTAAATCATTGCAGAGCCTAAATTGCATTCTAAAACATAACATTTGGTGAGATTCCGTAGGTTGTAGGTACTAGGTAAGGATTTTTACTAAGTGCCTATTTAATTTTCAGGCCTGAAGGAATTAAATAAAATGTACAAGATTGGTTTAAAAATCCGCTAAGTTAAAGATATGTAAACGAGGGCAGCAGCTGGAATATTTCAATATTTTCATTGTACATTGTGTGTCTGCTTACCGAAATAATTAAAGGCTTACAATTAAATCTCAGTCCAGTCAGTCTCATTTCAAATTCATTTGCAGATTATAATTTGCTGGATTTCGATACTCTGGCTGGGATGTTTCAAGCAATTTAGTACACCATCTAGGTATCGTATGTACTTCTATAGATATTGTAGGGACCTACTTCCATCGGCATAGATTTCTGTGCCATTTCTAGAGTTGTTGGATAACTACTGTTCCCACGCAGTTTATGGTGCCTAGTAAGCGGCTTAGATGTATTTCCTATTCAATGCAAATGGATCATTGTCATGTCCTTGAGCAGCGTTCTTTGCTAACTCCAAACAACACTCGATTTCCACCGGTAACAAAAGACGAGGATAGCATTCTTAAATGCCTTTTAAGTATAAACCTATATAAAAACCGCTTGTAGTAATACCCTCTCTCTATGGTCTCTGCGTTTCCACAAAAAGGTGAACTCACCACCAATGTGGATCAATATTTTAGGACTTTCAAAATTACTGCCTAGTATTTATGTTCCCTTTCAACTTAGCTAAGATTAAATAGAATTTGAATCCAAGCTCTCTCGATCGCACATCCTTTACCTACCGTTGCCACCGCCTACGCCTTTTGAAGAAACAACTTCGCTAGTATTGTTAAGGACTTGAAAACAACTTTTGGAGCCTTTATGTGGAAAACAGTTTCAAATTCTCAGCACATATTTTACTGTCATTTTTATATTTGAATATTTTCGTTTGGCCACAATACGATGCACCTGCATTTTTTTGACACTGTGCTTATTTAACATTAGACTAGCCCATCATTACATCAAATGATGAGCAAATATTATGATGATAATTTACTGTCTAAGGGTTGTGAAAGTCATACAGACTCAATGGTAATAATGATTAATCGATCTACTAGACTAACGTAGCTACCTATACCATAGAGCATAGATATTTAAATAGAGGCACATTTCATAAGGGCGCTCTGTAGACAAACTTTCTGTGACCAGTGTGACCCATATTGCCGCTTGGCGGCGTGGCAGTCGCGCTGTGACAGCTGACTCTACGAGTGCAAGAGAGACGAAAGTTTCTCCTGTGTATCTTAACTACGAGAGCAAAAGAGAAGGAGAACGACGCCAACTACGTACTACACTGACAACCGTCAACACGCCAGTTGGAATCGGCACAAGAAATCCTTAAGAAATGCGCTTCTATTTTGTAAATCTGTATTCATTGCCCAATAACTAACATGAAGCTTTGCTAACATGTCAAACGATATCAACAAAGTGGTCAAAAGTTAGAAGCAGTTTAAAGTTTAATTGATATATTTTTTACATTCCAACTGACATTACAATCAGATAGATTGCCTTACAGGGCAAACTCATCCAGTCAACAGTTTATAGCAAAAGTTTATGTGTTCATAAAACTAGCAAACAAAACTGAAAGTTTAATGCACGTTTTGGCTGTGCCATTGTCTCTCCGCAGGATAAATACTATTCAAATGCAGTTTTATGACCTGTTACAAGTTAAATAAATACTAAATGTTAAGGGCATTTTATAGGCAGATTAAATATAAAGCGAAAGTACTCTTAAACTCTACTTCAATTCAGTTAATGCACATTGGTTGCTACATCATTTATATGGAACATTGGCTATTGTTGCACAGGTTTGTCACCTAGCACCGATGGCACAGGGGTCAAGGACTTCATGAATACTTAATTGTACACTAGTGGCAATTCAGATTCTATTGCCAATAAAGTATTCCATAAACCGAAATTTTGATGACTTAACAAAAGAAATCATAATAGGTATTTTAAACGATAAATATAAACAACCTTAATAAAAACTGACGAAAGACAGATTCATTTTCATGACCTTTTACAATTGTTCAGCAAACACCGCAATAAAGAGACTTTTCACATAAACACGCTCAAGCACTACAAAATCACTGAAAAGAAACTGAAATATTAAAACGGTATTTGCAGCTGTAACAGCTATTCGTTTTCAGCTTCATGTATATATTTCAATGAAATCATAAAAATGTCGAGACTTAAGTTGCCAATGGCGGGTTTACAGCAAGACATCGAAAGGTCTTCGGCGTCGGTGAATTTCATGGGATTAAGGTTGCGGGCTCTTATTTCAATCGATTTAATAATTCGTCTGAATCCCATTTTACTTTACCATTCTGTTGGCAAATTGCTGGCATGTTGTCTGATAACTCTTGTTTTTCTTATTGAAGATGTGTTTTTCAGATTATAACTTTTCAGTCTTGGGTTGTTTTTATAGCGTGACGAGTGACGAAGGGTCCAGGTTTTGATGCCGGCCTAGAGCATTTATTCTTCTCTTCTGTCGAATTTAGTAGACAGGTCTTATTTTTTTCATTAAGTAATAAGTGGTAGGTGGTAGTAGGTACCTGTTGAAAACGGTTAACCCTTTTTACTTCACCATTAACATTATTTACTTATTCATGACATATTTAATTGGTTCTATATTTATTTGCAGTGAATACATATTTCTCAAAATCTCTATGAATACCTATGCTTTAGTTTTAACCAAAATGAAAATTAAAGATATTCAGAATTTTACTTTGGCTGAAAACCTAAGACAGTACCTATTGCCTATCAGTTAGTAGCTAGAATCTAGTTTCTCAATCAGTTTAATGTTGTTATTAACTTTTTAATGTTTCCCACGTTAAGATATTAAACCTTCAAAATTTTTAGATAATTTATTTATTTCAAAATTAATTACTCTCTCCACTTACAGTTGCCCAACACGTAGAGAGAGTCAGGAATAACAATTTATAATATTATTATAATTATGGTATTAATTAATATTATAATATAATTTATATCCTTGAAATATGCGTTCAGTGTCCCTTTTTTAATATCCAAGTTCAATAACTTTGAGATTAGCGACCTTTATGAGAGACATGGCAACTCTTGAAAACTTTTATTAACGAGTGATATATTGTCGTTTGAGGGATCAACTCTTAGAAACTTTTATTAATGAGTGATATATTGGCCACTTTATCGATCTTATTATGTACGTAATATATTTGTTGATCAAAAAAGGTAACCCCACGTGAGAAGTACAACGTACCACTCTGTGCCGCGGTCTGCTTGAAGGATTATCCACTTTCCCGAGATAGATTTTATCCCCACCTTTCCGTCAAGGTATAAAACGTATTTCCTTTTCCTTACCCGGCAATTTCTTCGAGCTTATTTTATTATTTTGTGTTTATTTCCACTCCTAGAACAGGACTTCTTGCGAGAGACAGTAAATCGAATTGAACTTCAGTTTACTTACTTATATTTTCTTCTCAATTTTATTTTATACTTACCAATAAAGTCGAACCTAACTGAACGAATAAAAGAGCAATACTTATAAAGAAATAAAAATGTACAATCTCAAAGTATCTGTCTCGTTTTTACTATCTGAATATTACAGTCGGAAAGGTTCCAATGTAAATGTATAAGTCCGACCCAACTTCATCATAAAGTAAATTAGATAGCGTTTTGTTACAATTCCGGGTTTCTGTGTATAGTTCGAGCAAAGGCTTCATACAGTGTCGACGGAAGCTATTCAATCTAGGAGCAGGCAAATTGTGTGTGGAAGGGGCGGAAATGTGCGGTGTAGCGAGGAATGGAGGGACTGCGGGCCGAGGACCACAAGACCGCGGCGGGATAGCGGCGGCGCCGTCGCGTTCCCGTCGCGTCGCCGCCACCACCCGCACCGTGTTTCTACACCACCGCAAAGTTAACGCTGTGGAATAAAAAAGCAATAACAAACCGCGCTGCCCGCACCTTCAAGAGATATACACATGTACGTATCTATTGTACTATCTCTTTGATGTCTACGGGAATCGTAGTACTTACTAGTTAAGCCCGCAGGCCGCACCTGAAATACAACATTCTATGTTAGTTCCATGTTTTTTATTATACTAACGAAATACCTAATTTCGACTTTTGCCGCGAAATTTATTATAAAACAAACTATACTAAAAATACTGACTCGAATCAACTGTTTCTGCACCAATCACCAATGCGCCATTTTTATCCTGCTTGGCGATCGAATACTTGACACTGCGAAAATAACGAGGTGGCCACTTAAACCAATCTTGCATCTTGGCGTCAGCTTCCTAAACTGAGGGCTATGCTTGGCGGCTTTATCATACAACGTTTAAAAATGTTGGGTTTTCCCTATTAGTCGACACGTCATCTTCATTGGAAATGCCAAACTTATTAAAGTGAGTTAGTATGAAACACGATAGGAACACACCATAGGGCTTCGTTACATTACTAATTAATATTATTTTACTTACCTAGTTGCATAATGTGTCTATTGTTACGTAATGAGGGTTTATGTAACCTATATAAATATGTACATTGCAAAATATTTATTCATAAATAGTTATTAAAGTAAAGAATTTTTTACCACAGGCAGCTCAAATATGCCGCTTTTGCTGCGAGACATCAGTGAACAAAACGCGATTTTGATTCGAGCGTGAGTAAAAGTAGCTTTTTAATTTTTCAATCTTCAGTGTCACGAATTGACATTGTTCAGCCATAAATTTGAAACATTCGAACTTTACTGTGCTCTGTCTCTTTCACATGCATATAAAAAGTGAGTGAAAAAACAAACCCCTTCGAATTCAAAATTCGATTTTGGAATTTGACCTCAAAGAAAACAGCTACGGCAACGCAAAAAAAAAGATATTTGTAATAAAGAAATTACTTTTTTTTATATGTTATTGTTTACGTGTTTATTTTATTATTGGATTTTAATAAAAATAAGTCTAATTAATAGTATAAAATTAGTATTTAACTAATACATTTTTATTTAGAATTAAAACAATGATACATTTGAAAAATAAACATCAGGGACGCGGTATTAAAACGCAATTTAAAAAAGTAGCGGGAATAAAAATTTCGCTGATGCTGATACAGTAGGTATAGCGTAACGTGTTAAATTATATCAATATATAAAATAATCTAAAAAGATGAGTGAAACTAGCGATGATGACTGTACTTTAACACCAGAAGAGTTAAATCAACAAGTGATTATGCAGAATTCAATCTATTCCTGTTAATTTCTATTTCTCCTAAGTAGGGTAGACCGGGTACAATTGTACCAGGGGACGATTGAACCATCGCAAATATCTTCTAAACTAAGCGTCGTACTGTTGTGTGAGTCTGAATCAAGCGCGCCCCCGAACGCGGGCCTCTCAACCGCCAGTCTCGCGCGAAAGCGGGACGAAGCGGGCGTGTGTGGCGGCAAGAGGAAATTTCTGCTCATCAAAAGTAATTTTTTTGTTGTAATATTTTTTAGTTATATCAGAAAATCAATGCTTTATTTTTTACCTGGTGATAGTTTAAACGCTTAGTATAATTAACAGCAATGTATTTTAACAGCTTTTGTGTCATATAGAGCTCGTATTCACAAGTAATTTACCTTTTCTGTAAAAATGACCTTGAGGGGACAATTGTTACAATTTTTTGGGTATGATTGTATCGGTACAACTGCCCCCGTGGTACAATTGACCCCATAAGGCCGTTAAATTATGTAAGTCTTCTTATTTATTTATACGCGACAAAATTTTTATAAGTTAAACTGCATCCACAATACTTTAGTAAATATTCTGGAACAGTTGGTAGAAACTCTAGGAATAAATTTAAGCTTCTCCGACCTAGGTGTCGTTTGGACATATTTGAGAAGAATGTCTATGTGAAGGCTATAGAAGTGTATAATAAGTTACCAGACACGTTTAAAGAACTACCTTATACTGTATTTAAAAGAAATGTTACAGCGTGGCTAGCGGAAAAATATTTCTATACTTTAAATGATTTTATGACATATAAAGAAAATGTTTAAATTAATTAATGTTAAAAAATCACGTATGACAACAAGAGCAACATTATCTGGACATTTAAATTTATTTTAATTTGACACTTCTATGCAATTATTAATTTAATATTATATTTTACAATTATACATGACTAACATTTTGACATTAATTAACTGATAAATCATTACAATATAAACAGAATTTCTTTGAATTATATTATTGTATAAATTGACATATTTGCGCACCATTGTTATGGTAGAATGTGAGGATCACTATTACTGTACCAGCACTATGTCACCACATTTCTCGTAAATAAATGCATTTCATTTCATTTCAAAGGTATGAGATTACAATACATACTTTTATATTACCCGACTTTTCGGTTGAGTTATACATCAACCGTGGTCGTGGGGTAAATGAATAGTTTTTTTCCTTTTCAAATATTTATATTTTGAGTATAATAATATAAGGAAAAATATTAGCCAGTTTCTGAAAAACATGCAACTAGCCTATTGCACCAGGGGATAGTTGTACCAAGGGGGCAATTGTTCCATGTGCCTTTCTATACATTATGATAATTGATTATTTGCGTGTTTTTTTTGTTGTTCATCACAATTATAACAGCTATATAGTGGCTTCTATGACTTAATTAACCATGTTTTAAAGTCCTTACTATAGAATTTGTTGCTAAAGATGAAAAAAAATATATTGTATGTTTTTCAAGTCAACGAAAGTTTTTTCAGTTATTTGTGTAAATTGTTTTGTTTTTTAATTTTATTTACATTAAAGTTTGTACCGCCGAGTTAAGGCTATATTTAGAAATACATTTCTTTGCTTAAAGACAGTGTTTTATTTCCTCAAATCTTTGGTACAATTTACCCCGTTATGGGGTACAATTGTACCAATTTCCGAATTCTGTTCAAAGACAAAAAAAATATGGTTATACTGTTTCTATAGCCATAAGAACAGTTCTATCCTCTAGCTAATTAAAATAGCTGTCGTTGAGTATTAACACTATTTAATAAATATCAAAAAACAACTAGCAATTCAACGCCAAAGGCAAAATGGTACAATTGGCCCCGGTCTACCCTAATATGTGTTCTCACTGCTGTGGTGAAAAGTTATGTACGCTCAGGATTCTAACTTTGATTCACTCGCTACGCTCGTGAATCAATCATAGAATCCTTCGCTTGCTCGGGACTCAAAATCAGCACTCGAAACAAAAAACAACTTTGCTCTCTTGTTGCACAAATAACTATTTCTTGATCATATTTTTGACAGGGATTTTAATTTTAAGCAATCGAAGCATCTACCTTAAGCAGGTACTTTGATGTTTTTTCAGGTTAAATAAAAATTGCATTCATATAAATATGAAATGTAAAAAGATTAGGTACCTACGTTTAAAAACAGCATTGTTTTCTCAAAAATATTTTAGTAAAATTGTGTGTCCGAGTAGAAATTATAATGATGTTTAATCATAAAATTGTAAACTCGTTAGTAACTGATATGTCAACAACGAAGTCAAGTGGCGCCAAACCAATACATACAGCTATATTGAACATTATAGTTTAAACAATCAAACGATTTAATTACACCTGAGCAAACGTATTTAATGTATTTATTCTGAATAAATAAATACGAACAATAATATGAAACCTTACATAAACATTAAGTAGTTCAAGTAATAACTACGATAAAACGTATGCACGAGTATGTACCTACATAATCATGGACAAGAAGGAAGCACGGCGACTCGGCTGAGGCGACTGCACACATTAGTCTAAGTATGAAACCTTTGAAACGAGTAATGAGACTGCACTGGATTACACCTGTTATACATAACGAAGGTAAAACTAGCGAACCATGCAAAATATGTTCACAATATACCTACTTGTGCTTAGTTATCATCCGAAAATATTCGTTTAAAATCGTCATACTTTCTCTCACACCTATGTGCATACGAGAGAAGTAGATTCTTGTCCTTTTTCAAACTCCTGTATATATTCGTTCATGAAAATTTGCACAACTATATCTTTTCTGTAATACATTTCTAATTATATTTTGTATTTTCTGTGAACACAATCGGAATGCACAGTCAACTACAAAAGGCGATATACACACCAATATTTTTGCTGAGTCTTTTATGAATTGAAACTGTCCGATTATTATTATTAAGTTATAAATTATGATTCAGGTAGGTTCTTACTGTCAAGAAATCTGACAAGATAGTGAGAACAACAATTATTTGGGACTATAAAACCATTCTAAATCACGTCCATGTATACATATAGAGTCATGTAGAGCAGATAAACAATATAAAAGCAAAATACACAAACTTATAATGTTCAAAATACACATATGCGTACATTAAATAATATGAAGTACATAATATTTACGATTATGTATATGGCTAATTATGATCACGTGCACCGCCATTAAACATGTCCACGCCTTCCCGACACACGCTGTTTATCAAAGTCAACATTTCACTGCGTTATATGCATCATAATATCACGCCATCCCGGAAGAGTTAGGTATATGACTATCACGCCTCCATTTCTCACGTAATAGGACGAGCCTGCTAAATGACCTTTTGAAGTGGATTTCATTGCTAAGTTACGTCTTGGATAGGTTTATGTCTACATTTGAAGTAAGCAAAGATTTATGTATGTGTTATTCGTCCGACCAAGTATAAACCTTACCGAACCCAATAGTAAACCGATTCTCTGGTTCATTAACATCAAGTGCGTCTTTTTTCCTACCTAACTCTTGTTAGATAGGAAATTGGCCTACGTATTCATTTCCATTCTACTGAAGTGTAGGCCAACGCCTAGGCTACGAAACAAGAGCTTTATACATACGTGTTGGCCTACGAAACAAGAGCTTTCTACTTACGTGTTGGCCTACGAAACAAGAGCTTTTTACTTACGTGTTGACCTACGAAACAAGATCTTTCTACGTACGTGTTGACCTACGAAACAAGAGCTTTCTACTGACGTGTTGTCCTTCGAAACAAGAGCTTTTTACTTACGTGTTGTCCTTCGAAACAAGAGCTTTTTACTTACGTGTTGACCTACGAAACAAGAGCTTTCTACTGACGTGTTCTCCTTCGAAACAAGAGCTTTTTACTTACGTGTTGTCCTTCGAAACAAGAGCTTTTTACTTACGTGTTGTCCTTCGAAACAAGAGCTTTTTACTTACGTGTTGTCCTTCGAAACAAGAGCTTTTTACTTACGTGTTGGCCTACGAAACAAGATCTTTCTACGTACGTGTTGGTCTACGAAACAAGAACTTTCTACGTACGTGTTGGCCTACGAAACAAGTGCTTTCTACGTACGTGTTGGCCTACGGAACAAGATCTTTCTACGTACGTGTTGGCCTACGAAACAAGATCTTTCTACGTACGTGTTGACCTACGAAACAAGAGCTTTCTACGTATGTGTTGGCCTACGAAACAAGAGCTTTCTACGTACGTAACTACTACTACGTCTAACATTATAATATTTCCTGTTTCACTACTATAGAAATCGCTTTTAGCGATAAGGCCGCCCATTGTACTGTATTTAATTTATAATTCCTTAAAATGTTTTATATAAGTGTACAATAAAGTATAAAATAAATAAATAAATACGTGTTGGTCTACGAAACAAGAGCTTTCTGCTTAACTGTTGGCTAACGAATCAAGCGCTTTCTACTTACGTGTTGGCCTACGAAACTAGAGCTTTCTACATACGTGTTGGTCTACGAAACTAGAGCTTTCTGCTTACCTGTTGGTATACGAAATAAGAGCTATCCACTTATGTTATGGCCTATGAAAAACGAGCTTTCTCAACTGTATAGTCGGCAACGTCCGACTAACTTGGTAGCGTTCTAAGTTACAGCAACATTTAGTAATCAACTGTGCAATTCATTGTCACCGTTGTAGAATTACCTACAGTATATTTTTATTTGATGACCGGTTGGCGCAGCGGGAGTGTAAGCGACTGCCACGCCGAAGGTCGCGGGTTCGATTCCCGCTCAAGTTAAACATTGGTGTGCGTGAATATGGATTTTTGTCTTGGTCTGGGTGTTTCTATGTATAATATGTATGTATTTACAATAAAAAGTATATATGTATGTTTATCCATTATCTAGTATCCATAGTACAAGCTCTGCTTAGTTTGGGACTAGATGGTGTTGTGTGAATGTGGTAGAATATTATTATTATTATTCATTTATTCGTCATTACTCAAATTTAAATTACATTTTTAAATATATCACTTACAAAAAATAAATACATTTAAAAATATAAAAAATACCGTGGGATCCCACCAGCAACGGGCACAGGGTCCAAGCTACCGGTGGTTAGGGCTCCAGAGACAGGAACTTCCTCACAATACGTGCCGTGTCGAGAAGAACTGCCTTTTGCATCAGACCCTTGACCCAAGCACCCAACGCGAGCCTCTTAAGGTGACGATCGAGGCTCTTGGCTATTAGACCATTAACCGTCACAACTATCGGCACAACAATTGCCGAGTCCACATCCCACATGTCGACAATCTCGTGAGCCAAGTGCAGATAATTAATCTGTTTGTCTTTCTCGGCTTTCACGAGATTCTCGTCATGGGGAATGGTGACATCAACAATTATTGCGAGGCGCTCTGATCGATCTATCACCACAATATCAGGTTTGTTGGCCACAACAGTCCTGTCTGTGACGATAAATCAATCCCAGTACAATGTGGCATGGCCATTTTCGAGAACTGGCTCTGCCACATACCTGTAGTACGGTACCTTGATGTCTACAAGTTTGTATTTCAGAGCAAGTTGCTGGTGAATGATTCTGGTTACTTGGTTATGTCTGTGCAAGTACTCGCCGTTAGCAAGACGTGAACAACCGGAAACAATATGCCTGAGGGATTCACCGTGTTGGTGACAGGCACGGCAAATATCGGTGGTGCCATCCCTCAGGATATATTTCCGGTAGTTATTCGTCTTGATAACTTCGTCAGCAATTGCACAAACAAACCCTTCGGTTTCCCCAAAGAGGTCACCGAAGCGTAGCCAGTTCACCGAGGCTAATAGGTCTACATCGGGTCCATACAGAGCCCGATGGAACCTGCCCTGAAACTCCTTGCTCGACACGCTTGCGATCATCAGTACTGAGTACTACAGGTATGCGCCAGTTCTCCTTAGCCAACTTGAGCGGGGTGAGTCCATTGTCCACTGCGACAACATCTCGATGCATGTCTACGTCGCCCGGAGAAAATATTCTTTGAGATTGCACACCTCGCGGTTGTGTAGGGTCTTGACATTCAGAAAGCCACGACCCCCACACTTCCGCGGGATGTACAACCTCATCACGGATGAACGTGGATGATGCATACGATATGCCGTCAACAATGTGCGGACTGTCCAGGGCGTCCAATTCAGACTGAGTCCACTTGAGTATGCCAAAGGAGTATACAAGAAGTGGCATGACCCAACCGTTGCAAGCACGAACCTTGTTGCCACCTGATAAAAGACTTTTCAGTACTTTATTCAGGCGGCCAAAGAAACGCTCTTGCAACAATTGCTTCATGACGGCTTCATTGATACTTAAAGCCTGTGACATACCCAAGTACTTATAGGTATCAGTCAAGAGAAGCGTTCTTAGGTTAATGGAATCTGAGAGTTGGATCCCTTCAGATTCCACCATCCTTCCCTGCTTCACATGAATGACAGCACATTTATCCACACCGAACTCCATATTGATTGACTTACTAAAGTTTTGGGTTACTTTTAGTAAATCTATCAATTGGGCATCAGAGTGGGCAAATAACTTCAGGTCATCCATGAAAAACAGGTGAGATATGACCTGACCACTTCTCTGTAACCTGTAGCCTAACCTTGAACCCTGCAGTAAAGTACTGAGAGGGTTCATGGCTAGGCAAAACCAAAGGGGACTCAGACTGTCGCCCTGAAAAATTCCCCGCTCAATTTTAATACGTTCGCCGTCCTCCTGGATCCTTCGGCATCCTGGATAGCAAAGAGTCGTATTCCATTGCCCTATACATGACTTTAAGAAGGTGCGTAGAGTTGTATTTACTTTATACAACTCCAACACCCTCAAAAGCCATGTATGCGGCACGGAGTCATACGCTTTCTTATAATTTATCCAACATGCCGCCAGATCCTTTCGGTTACCGCGAACTTGTTGGCTAATGGCCATGTCAATGAGGAGGAGCTCCTTAGTACCAAGAGCCCCCTTCCTACATCCATTCTGAGAGGCTGACATAATTAAGTTGTCTTCGAGATGTTTAGCTATTTTAGCTCTCAGCATAGATGTAAGAAGTTTATAGACCGATGGTAAACACGTTATCGGTCTATAATTGCCGGGCTCGCTAGTCTTATGGAGCAGGTGGGTAATTTATTTGCGAGTTATACCAATATTTCAGGATATCTACTACTTCAGATGGTATTTTCAGGCTATGCAATTTATTCCACAGTTTTTCATAGGATACAAGATCGAAAGCCTTGGAGAGGTCGAGAAAGGCAGCGTATATCGGGGTTTTCCTGTCTGTGTAATATTTCACAGTTTGCTTGAGCGCCAGAATAGCAGTCTCAGTGGAAAGATTTCGTCGAAAGCCAAATTGTGCATCATTTAATTTTAAATTAACATTCAGTTGGCGGTCAAGCAGACCGTCAAATACCTTACCAATAACAGTTCCTAACGTAATAGGCCGGTAGTTACACTTATCCGCGATATCACCAGTTTTATTTTTCACCACTGGCACCACTACACTCTCCATAAGCTCTGCGGGCAGATAGGTGTGGCAGATGCAAGACGAGTAGAACAGTGCTAAAATTTGGTAAATGTCTGGTCCCGCATGCAACAAGTGTTCCACGCTCAGACTATCATGACCGGCAGCCTTCCCTTTCGCTAAACTCTTAACTACCTCTTCCACCTCTTTAGCAGTAAACTTAATGGGAGACTCCGAACCAGACCGTACAGGCTCGTCCATCTGCTGGGTATGCTGTAGCCTTAGGTATACTCTAAAATGATTTTTAAAGACATTAGCTATCTGTCTTGCACCTGTCACACCATCTACACTTATCGGTAAGCCTGGCTTTGGGTTTAATTTATTTGTTTGTTTCCAAAACTTAGCAAAATTTTTCGTTTCATGGTGGTGAGCTATTATATCCATTTGCACCTGTGTTTTATTGTCTTGACAGAACTTTAATTTACTCTTAAATATACTTCTACTTCGTTTCATATCCGTATAAATCGGGCCTGTCCTAGGCATACCACATAACCGCCAAAAATTTTATTTTTCACGGGCTTCCCTGTGTGCATTTTTTAGGGTTCCGTACCTAAAAGGTAAAAAACGGAACCCTATTACTAAGCCTCCGCTGTCTGTCTGTCTGTCTGTCTGTCACCAGGCTGTATCTCTTAAACCATGATAGCTAGAAAGCTGAAATTTTCACAAATTATGTATTTCGGTTGCCGCTATAACAACAAATACTAAAAATAAAAAAAATGAAAATATTAAGGGGGGGTCCCATACAAAAAACGTGTTTTTTTTCATATTTTTTGCTCAAAATTACTAACTGTAACAGGTAGACGCTTTAAATTTTCACAGAATATGTAGTTGTATATTACCTTTCAAAATAAATAATTAAATTAAAAAAAAATAAATAATAAAGGGGGCTCCCATACAACAAACGTAATTTTTAAGCAATTTGTTACTCGATCTTAATAAATAGGTAGAAACTTATAAAGTATTTAAGTACCTATACATACAACGAACGTGATTTTCTTTTATAGATGATGGTACGGAACCCTTCGTGCGCGAGTCCGACTCGCACTTGCCCAATTTTTTACATATTTATTCCACCCTACGACACGTCTACCCTTCCCGATACCCTCCGACTCATGACTCTGCATCGCTGCGACCTGAAGGGTTTGTATCACTTTTTGATATAATTCATCTTTAAACAGTCTATGGCTAACATCTGTACACATTCTATCACAACAGTAACGGAGTGCAGGTGGCAATTCAACAGAGTTTAAAACCTCCATACATATTTCATTATAAACATTTATTTGTGTTGAATTTCTCAGCCCCCATAATATTTTGTTTGTGGGCAAATACATATCATCAACATATTTAATTCTTGTTACATTAATATCACAAGTTATCTGAATTGGGAAGTGGTCCGACCAGTACACGTCATAACGCACAGAGACGTCACTAACTGTAAGCCATGCCGCTTCAGTGACCAGGCAATGATCGAGCCATCGTCGACACCCGTGTGCGTCACTTATAAACGTATAACTACTGCTATCTCGACCAAGCCTAGCCACATCGGCGCAAACCCAGCTCTGCTCTAAGCAAAAGTTGCTTAGTTCGTTCCCAAATAATTCACCCGGATGTGCATTAAAATCTCCCAAAAGATACGCAGATTCAATATTGCAAGTCTCGATAATAGCTACAATTTCACTTAAGCATTCATTGAACTCCGTAACGTTCTCTAACGAGTCTGTTGGCATATAAATACTGAAAAACAACAACTCACGGTTTGATATTGTCCCTTTTATAGCTGTAATGCGGCTACTGTTACACTGTACTGTTGACACTGAACTAAAAATGTTCTTACGCCATAAAATTGCTACTCCTCCATGTAGTCTTCCATGTAATACACCGTCGGCCAGATCTACTGCAGTTTTGTCGGTGTACATAAAATCTTGATGAATATTTGCAAGGACTGGTATTTCAGGGCCCAGTAACCAAGTTTCCTGAAGGGCTATTAAATCTACAGTTTGGCACAAAGACTTAATACAATCAGACGATCTCTTCACACCCTTACAATTGAAACTTAATAGTTTCATCGGCAAAAAATCACTGTTATCCATTTGTGTTGTTGTTATCCATCCTGGTCATTGTCTGTGCATAGCTTTGGTTTCTATGTTTAAAGTATATGTAACGTCTGAACGAAACTCCCTCTGGCCAAATGTTTTCTTTCATGAAAAGACATAATTTTTTCTCAGGAATATCAAATTTGTACGCTTCATACTGCTTAGGCTGCCTCATCCTAATTTTAGATAGCTCTACGGCCACACCAGTTTTTTCAAGTATATATGCCGTGATATCCTCCGTTGACGCACTTTTATCGACGTTGTATATATAAAAAGGTATCATTATTTCGGCGGCTCTAAAACTTTTCGAATTGTCAATCGATCCTGTTCCTTTGTTGCCTTTGAAACGATTTTTCTGCCTATTTTTGCCAGTTACCGTAATCCACCTTTCCTTATCGATATCAGTTTGTTTGTCATGCCAGTCGTCATAAAGGTTGGCAACGACCCAGATTCCACGGCTGATTGGAATTGAGATGCCAAACGTTCATGCGAACTACGTAGCCATTTCAGCCAGAAATTGTGCAGTCCGTCCAATCCTGGAAATTTCCAATTAGATAATGGACGGACTGCATGTGTAACGTCCTGGCTAGAAATGGCCACGCATTCCATTTCGGGAATATGTTCGCATGCACGTTCGATATCTCGCATCCAATCACCTTCGCTATGACCAATGGGCATCGACCAGATGCAACGCCAGAACATGGCTGTGGCGTCCGCATCTGGCCGCTGCACATTAGTTACACATTGATCTGGTCGTTCCCAACTTCTATATACCCACCTTTGGTCTCTCTGGAATGCACCATTAATGACGTACAGTCGCGGTCTGAAAGTGTTTACCACCTTAAGGCTTATAATTGCATGAACACATCAATGACACAAGGACGACGATATTGTACTAGGCAACCAATCTATGATAACAGGCGTTGCGTAGCAACTGGTGTCAATAACGATTTATTATTCCACATTTATAATATACGTTTATTTAATTACAAGCGTGATATTTACACTGAAACTAAAATATTTGTAGTCTTCAAATAATGTAATTTTAAACTCGCTATTTACGATTTTGGTATTTGTAATTAATAAGTTTATCAAATGATTTTTACATTGACAGATTATAATGAAAGGGATGGCAAAAATACGACATCATGAATATAAAAACTTTTTGAAAAGAAAATGCAATATTTATATCGTCTAGCGTAAGACTGCCTCGTTGGTCTAGCGGTAGTGCATACGACAGCTGATCATGAGGTCTCGGGTTCGATTCGCGGGTTGGTCTCGGAAAATGTTGCTAAGGTTTGATTTCTGTAAAGAATTTCTTAGTCACAAATTAATAGGAATTTCTGTCAAGAAATTCTTAATAATAAGCCCGAAATGTTGGCGGTGTTTCACCCCCGTGCATCAGGAAAAACGTTCAGTAGTCCTGGCTGTCATGATTTATGGTAGTCATTTGTGGGAAGTCAGTGCCCTCAAATATACCTACTGACTACTGGTCTAACCTTAGAATGGTGTTAGATGGCAGTCGTTCCGTGTAAAAACTGATATTCAGTCAAATCTCGGTAGACCAGTTATAGCAGGCCCTGGGCTCCAGAGCGCAATCTTGAAATGCAACTAAGAAAATGCAAGGGTGATGGTGATGATGATATCGTCTAGCAAAAATCAGGGCGCGGTCAGACTGTGAGCTATAATGATAGTGGATGGTATGCAAGTCACGTTAAAGCGCATGCTGATCACATAAGTGAGCTTTTGTTTAGATATTACCATTTTATTACAATAAGTAAGTGTTTTTATAATAATATTAAAATACAGAACTTTTACAGCAAAATAAATGCATTTCTGTCATTATGTCAAATTATTTCATCGACCTAAAAATATTCATACTCTTTTTGTTTGAATCGATGCCTTACCAATGATTGAAAAGTAATAAGTACTCAGATATAGCATTTTAGACCTTGCTGAACCCAGCGTGACAAAGAATGTAATTTGAAAAGTGGTAAACATTTTTAGACCGCGACCGTACCGATCCACACGTTTCTTAAACCTACGAATTCGGTTTGCCCATGCATAGACTTTCTGTTTTAGGTAGTCAATGCGCTCTGTGACCCGGGCTATATAATCTTGAGGACTAATGTTAGTCCCCGAAAAAGCCCGTTTCACAAAGCGCATTACCCTAGGGCGTGTATTGCCCTCCCTAAAACAGATCAGCACAAATAAGTGCCCTTGCCTCGGCAATACGCCGCTCAATCCTGCACTGCCACGCCGGTACAGCAGACCTTTGTCGTACAACGGTATCAGTTTCTGGAAACTTAACACCAGCTATACGACAAGCCGCCACGGCGGTACAATACAAGATTGAATGCGTATCACCGAGATCCTCGCTATTATCTAAATAATTTGATAATAACGAGTCAAGAGCACTTATCAGCGCTATATTTCGCCTATGCATAGGCAACCTCGGTAGACGAGGCCTGATACCTAGTGGAGTGTACCGGTAGGCCCTAATAGCAGATTCCAAAGCGTCCTTTACCTCCTCATTGCACTGGGTACTTACATTATCAGCCATGTCATCCTCCTCCCTGACGGCACTACCACCTATTGGCGGTGCGGTCAGTGCAGATGTCTGTGTAGGCTGGACTGGGGTGGCATGGCTCGAAGGTAAGTACTCTGAGCGAATCCTATCAAGCACGTATTATCCAACTTGCCACTGCGCTGGATAACCCGTACCTGATCCGATAGTCGTTGAGCCGTGACGTTGATGCTTGGTTCCAAGGCCTGAAACAAAGACAGCATGCGACTACGGTACGCAGTGAGGTTAGTGCCTCCCTCTGTCGCCCCAAAATATGCGCGCATGACATGTTCGTTTATTAATGTCGTCCACTTCATGCGCTGCACATTACCACCGGCAGCGAGGACCTTGTTTGGGGCCGGTGGGCCCCGAGGACCCAAGCACGCTGGTGGCCGGCCTCTCCCACGCCGCTGCGCGGGTGACGGTGTCGACGGCGGAGAGAAATACTCGTCGCTGGAGCTCGACGCAACTGCAGCCGTCGGTGTTGTCGGCGCAGGTTCCGACGGCTGCGAGGCGGAGCTCAGCGACGGGCCCGGAGGTGTTGGTCGTGCTCTCTTGCTCCTGGCTCTCGTCAACATACTAAAGTGCTAATAACTTCCATTTTATTTTCGTAAATATTGTTATTGTTATTGGTTGACGAGTCATATTTGTTGTGACCGCTGTCATCTCTTCACTTTTTCTTTATTTGTTTATTTATGGTGGTTTTTACCAAATATTTCCTTCTTTTCATTAAGTTTTATATACTAATTTAGATGCGATATATTATTACAATTTGAATAAAGTGAAATTCGTGAAATATTAATATTTAAAATTCTTTGATGAAAAAAGCACGTTGACATTCGTGGTGTTGCCAGTTTATTATTATTATTCACTTTATTTATTTACATTTCTCGTAGTTAATTTTATATTAACAAACTATATTAAAAAAAAGTTTAGAAATATAAAATAAATTAAATTTATTATTATTATTATTATTATTTAGCATGTTACATACATGCCTATCCCCGAAACCGCTGATACATGATGCCCCAAATTACTTTCGCAATAGCAGTCTAGTGACGGCAACGGACACGAGGCGCCGACGCAGCACAACGTTAGGGCATCGAACTCCGGACATCGCGGCCCCTTGAAGATGCGTCACTTTGGATCTAACATCGATCGATTGTCGACATACATCTAATTATAATTAATTGTAATTTCTTAGTAATAAATTTGTATTAAGTAAATTTTGCATTTTTTTGCATCCTCCGGCTACAGCCGTCGTAATTGGCGCAGTCGGATAGTCGAGTAAATTCGGTCAGTAGAGTCAGTGAATCAAGACGACCTTCGGCTATCCAGAACCTACACGTGCTGCAGCCCCGAGGAGTATCCAGAAATCGATACAGCAAAGAGGTACAAAATCATCGGACGTATGTAAGTACTTTAGAATCATTCTAGAGTCGCTTCCTTTTTATCCTTAAGTGTTTCCTATAAGCTACCAAGATTTTCCATCCAAGGCAAACTCAGTCACCTAGGCTTAGTGAAAATAGACATAATTTATTAGACGCTAATAGAAATTTAGAATTAAATAGTAGTTTAGAACACGCCGCGAATATGACGTCTAGTAACTCTATAGATCAGATTTACAAGGCCTTACGACTGGTCCCTGAATTCGACGGTAACTCGAACGTATTAACTCGATTTATAAAGTTATGCGATCAGTTAGTGGAACAGTTTATGAAAAATGAACCCGGTAGTGAATTAACTAATTTAGCATTAATAAATGGTATTTTACATAAATGTGTTGGACTAGCGGCACGTACTATTAACACTAACGGTATCCCGGAGAGCTGGAGTGCTATTCGGAGCACGTTGATTAATAACTTCGCAGATCAACGGGATGAAACGTCCTTGTATAACGACTTAGCGCTTTTAAAGCAGGGCTCATTAACTCCACAGGAATTTTATGAAAAATGTCAGAACATTTTTAGTACTATCATCTTAATATATAAAATCCTTGCGTTACTGACTGACTGACAGACACGCTACAGCCGAAACTATTGGGCGCAGGAAGCTGAAATTTGGCATGTATGTTCCTTGAGGACCGTTAGGGTGCACTAAGAAGAGATTTCCCGAAATTCCCACGGGATCGGCCAAAATGGGTAAATTAAAAAAAAATGCAGGTGTAGCTGCTGGCGTCCTCTAGTGACTTATATTAGCCTTCATGAATCGATAGCGAGTACCATAGAATCAAAACGCACTTTATATAAAAAGTTAACACTTCAATCGTATTTGCGCGGTTTACGCGACCCATTGGGTTCTCGCATTCGATGCATGCGGCCTGATACAATTGAACAAGCTTTAGAGTTCGTGCATGAGGAGATGAACACCTTGTATTTGCAGCAGCGAAACGAACATGTGCCTGACAGGAAGTCGCAGTCTCAACATCAGGTTAGTCACAAATTTTCTTATGGCCTTATGCCAACCTCTACACCATTTCAACGACCGTTTAATATGCCTCCTAAACCATTTAGTATGCCTGGACCGTCGCGCGCGTTCACACCCCATATGCAACAACCTTCATCGCAATGGAGACCATAAAACCTTCAGTTTCGCGGACCCACTAGAACTCAACAAATGTTTAGTGCACCCCCACCTAATTTTAGGCCTCAAAGCCAAGTTTTTAAAATGCCCGGACCCAAACCTAGCACGAGTAACCGCAACCTATGAGCGGTGTGAGCCACTACGTAGCTAAATCATTACCGCAACGTACATATCATGATTGGTCGAAATCCGGCAATCCGTCGCCTTCAAATTATCTTAAATCTAGAGAACTTAACTTTAATGATTTTTCTGATGAATCTTATTACGAATATAGCCCATATAACGATTACTTTGATAATGATTGCTATCCCCCAGAATATTATGAGTGCTCTACGTACGACTATCCATATGAAATATATAATAGTTCATACGAGCCACCTCAGTGTACAGAAGGTTACTCTGTAGAGGAGGTCGCAGACATTGCGCCCACTGAAGATAAGGATTTTCAGAAAGTTTCAAAATCAGACAAGTTAAAATAGAAATTAACTTACAAACACAAAGACAATTGCCGTATATAAAAATAGCTAATCCCCCTATGAAATTATTAGTAGACACTGGTTCTAATTCGTCATTTATAAGTCCAGAGATTGTTGACCGATACTTATCACACATACCTTGTAATTACGACCCTTTCGAAGTAACTAACATTCACGCTACTACACGCAACGATTATACTATTACATTACCATGCTTCGAGGAATTTAATGAGACGAATGATATAACACTTTGTATTTTAAAATTTCACGATTACTTTGATGGTATAATTGGCTATGATTTATTAGAAAAATTGGAATCAAATCTTGATTTAAAGAATAGGTTATTAAATACGCGTAATTCAAGCAATCCATTGTTCATGTATGACTCTCGCAATTGTCATTTATATGAAGAAATAATACCGGCTAATTCAACTAAATTAATTAAAGTCCCTATTAACTCTCGCGATGGTGACGTATTGATTGAGAAGCAATGTATATCAAACTGTATAATAGATAATTGCGTCACTACTGTAAAAAATAACCGTGGTATATTAGAGGTCACAAACCCAACGTGTCATGACGTAGTTTTCTCAATGGATCAACCTGTGAAAGCCGATTTGTGTAATATTCAGTGCACGCGTACCGAACAACTGTCCGATCGCGTTAAGCAAGTGTTATCGCAACTACGTACGGATCATTTGAACGCCGAGGAAAAAGCTAATTTAGAGTCATTATGCGCACGGTACGCCGACGTATTTTATATAGATGGCGAACCTTTAACTTTTACAAATAAAATTAAACATTCCATCCGTACAACGGACGAGGTCCCAATTTATACTAAAAGCTATAGGTATCCCTTTATACATAAGCAGGAAGTTCAGAAACAAATTAGCAAGATGTTAGAGCAAAATATTATCCGACCTTCAGATTCGGCTTGGAGCTCCCCCATATGGGTTGTCCCCAAGAAAGTAGATGCTAGTGGAAAGACTAAATGGCGTCTAGTAATAGACTTTAGAAAGTTAAACGAAAAAACTTTAGATGACCTTTACCCCATACCTAACATATCAGATGTCCTTGACAAGTTGGGCAACTGCCAATATTTCAGCACGTTAGACCTTGCAAGTGGTTTTTACCAAGTCGAGATGAACCCTGACGATATTTCTAAGACCGCGTTCACAGTAGAGCATGGACACTTCGAATTTTTACGTATGCCGATGGGACTTAAGAATTCGCCATCCACTTTTCAGCGGGTGATGGATAATGTCCTCAGAGGCTTACAGAACACCATCTGCCTGGTTTACTTAGATGATATCGTTATTTTTAGTACCAGCCTCCAAGAGCATATGGTTAACCTGGAAAAGGTATTCCAGAGACTCCGAGAATCAAATTTTAAAATTCAAATGGACAAATCTGAATTTCTTAAGTTAGAAACAGCATATCTTGGTCATATTATTAGTAAAGATGGTATTAAACCTAACCCGGATAAAATTGACGCCATTCAGAAGTTCCCTATGCCCAAAACTTCCACAGAAATTAAACGATTCTTAGGCTTATTAGGCTATTATAGAAAATTTATTCCCGACTTCGCTCGCATAACAAAACCAATGACTCAGTGTCTTAAAAAAGGTTCCAAGATTAATATTAACGATCCAAATTATATTAACTGTTTCCAGAAATGTAAAACCCTATTAATGAATGACCCGATCCTACAGTACCCCGATTTTAGCAAAGATTTTATACTCACAACTGATGCTTCAAACCTTGCCATTGGTGCCGTTCTTTCACAAGGACAGATAGGTAGCGATAGACCCATAGCGTATGCGTCCCGCACATTAAAAGTGTGACGGCTATTGTGCTGTAATTGATTTCACTAGTGAGTGAAATCAATTACAGCACAATAGAATAAGAGCTTTTGGCCATTGTATGGGCAACTAAATATTTCCGTCCGTACTTATTTGGTAGAAAATTCAAAATTCTTACAGATCATAAACCACTCCAGTGGGTTATGAACTTAAAAGAACCGAATTCTCGTTTAACTCGTTGGCGATTAAAGTTAAGCGAATATAATTTCACTACTGTCTATAAGCAGGGTAAGCTGAATACCAACGCTGATGCCTTGTCCCGTGTAGAAATTAATCACGAAGATACTAGCTCCGTATTTGTTAGCACATCTGAAAAACCACCATCAGTTTCTGGTTCCTCGACTGAAACAGTTCATACTAGTGCTGAGAATCCCATATTAGAAATTCCGATATCGGATGAACCCCTTAATAAATTCCATCGTCAAATATGTTTCGTTGTTGTAGGAGATATTAAAAAACGACCTACCGTTTCTAAGCCATTCGAGACCCACACAAAAACAGTTATTCAGTTATCAGAATCTAACCTCGAAGACGATGTTATTAACGCCGTAAAAGAATACGTTAATCCTAAGGTAAAAACCGGTTTGATAATTCATCCTCCATTGGCTATGTACCAAATAATCCCTATCATCCAAGATAAATTTAAAAGTTCTGCCTTGAATATGGTTTTAACGAAGAAAGAAGTAGAGAACGTAAAGGGCTATCTTAGACAACAAGAAATTATTAAAAATTATCACGAGGGTAAAACTAACCATCGTGGTATCAATGAATGCTTTTTATCTTTGTCATATAGATATTATTGGCCTCATATGAAAGACGATATAACCAAATATATTAACGAATGCACTATTTGCGGTCAAGCAAAGTACGACCGTAACCCTATTAAACAGAAATTTGCTATAGTCCCACCTGCCACTAAACCTTTTGAAATCGTACATCTCGATCTTTTTACAGCTCAAACTGAAAAGTTCCTTACCTTAGTTGATGCTTTCTCTAAATATGCGCAAGCATATCATTTCCGAGATGGTACAGCTTTAAGTGTCGTTCAAGCTCTTTTAACGTTTTGCACCCATCATGGCGTTCCCTATACTATAATCACTGACCAGGGCCCCGAATTCACTAATGCACTATTTTCAGAATTTATAAGACTTCATAAAATTCAGCATCATAAGATACTCGCTCATTCACCTAACGATAACGGAATAATAGAACGTTTTCACTTAACTATTTTAGAACATTTAAGAATATTGAAACTAGAAAGGCGTAATGAATCTGTCATTAATCTAATGCCATATGCAATATTAGGATATAACAATAGTATTCACAGTTTCACCAAATGCAGACCTATCGATTTAATCACGGGTCATTTTGACCCTCGTGACTCATTAGACATAAGTTTATCAGAACAATTGTTACAACAGTATCTAGTAGATCATAAAAAGAGACTAACTCAGGTTTATGAATTAATTAATGAAACCTCCTTACATAACCGCACTCAATTAACTGAAAATAGGCATAAATATCGTGAACCAGAAAAAGAATACTCCCCAGATCAACAGATTATCTTTGTACGTAATCCCCTAGCCAATAGACAAAAACTTGTCCCTCTCTATACACAGGATACTGTACTCGCCGATCTCCCTATTCATATCTACACCAAAAAGAAACGTGGACCAGTTGCAAAGTCTCGCTTAAAACGCAGCCCTAAGAACCCCGTGTTGTTACAGGATTCTGCTGTTGCTACTACTTCAAATGACTCGAGGACTAGAAGTAATGATTGACCCCTTAGAAAACGGTCCTGGCTTACTCCCTTTTAACTTAGGAACAACGCGAATTGTTTCCCATTATCATTCCTTTCTTAACTATATAGACCTTGATATTATACAATCTTATGTTGAGACAGCTAAAGTTAAATTATCTGAAATAAGACCTAGATTAAATAATAACACTTCTTATATATTTGAACCGCATATAAATTATCTTAAGTCAAAGTTAACTATAATAATAATAATAATAATTTATTTATTTTCCGAAATTACAAAATGATAATGGTCTTATATTTAATTAAATTAGCTATTAACTAAAGTATCTTTACAGTTACAAACGTTTGAGCATAGTCGTTCTAAAAGAGGACTTATTGATGGATTAGGCTCAGTTATCAAAGGTATCACAGGCAACTTAGACCAAAGCGATGCCATTAAATATAATAACGCAATTAAAATATTACAGGAGAATGAACATAAATTAGAATCGCAAATCAACCAACATGTAAGCCTAACTAAAACCTGGGCTTCCCAGAACGATCATTTATTGAATAACATAACGCATAACCAAGAAAGAATTAGTAAAGTTCTTAATAAGATCATTGAGACAAAAGGTCGTGATCTTATACAGCATGCCCATATGGCCCAGTACTTGGTAATTTTAAGCGATAGTATAGAAAGCTTATTTGAAGAGCTTCGTAAGTTAGAATACACTCTAGCCTTTATACGTGCATCGAGCACACCGCATTCAGTTATAAGTATGGTAGAATTAAGAAAATTACTAGATAAGCTAAGAACTTTGTACCCGCAAAACGAAGTTCTTGATTTAGAAATTAGAGATTATTACGACGTAATTAAATTAGGATATTTTTATAGAGATAATCAAATAGTTATAGTCTTCAAGATGCCTATTGCCCTTCCTACAATTTATAATGTTTATAAATGATCCATTGTCCCTAACAAACTTGATAAAGTCCTCGTACCAACCTTACCTTTTATTGCGATTTCTGGGAAGGATTATATGTACATAGAGGCTGAATGCCCGAAGGTAAACTCACTGTACCTATGTGAAGCAAAACACAAGTACCGCGTCCGAGATGAATCAGACTGCATCCGAAATCTTATCACCGAGCAAGAAATACAGCCATCCTGCATGCCGAGGTCTGTCATCATAAGCACAGCAGCCGTAGAACAACTCGACGAAAAGCATTACACCATGAGCTTTCCCAACCCTACAAAGGTGAAGATATCGTGTGGACAAGAAACCCATAGAATACTGACTGGCAGCTACCTCGCTATCGTTCCATACAACTGTCACATAGAAACTCCGGACTTCACTATAGCAAACTCAAATGATCACATCAAAGGATATGCCATAGAGATAATGGCGTTGCCGCAATTCGTAGAACCTGTAACCAAATGCTCGACGCCTATCCTGTTGAACTCCATTGATCTGGAAAACCTACATGAAATTAACACGAAGTTAGCGCTACAAACACCAGTTCAACTCAGCGAAAGCAACATTGAATCCAGTATCTACCATACTACAATCCCGATGTACCTAATACTATCCGGTGCAAGTGTACTCGCCATTGTACTAATCTACCGCAAGCGACGAGAACAATCCTCTCGAGAAGTTGAACCGAACGACGTTACAACTACTGGTATCTACGCTGAAGTCCAGGAAATGGCGCCAACGCACCCAAGAGATATAAAAGTTGGCCACAGCAATATTTCATCATCTCACTCAATTAAGATTTCGAAATAGTTGCTGATCTACGGCGGGAGGTGTTACATACATGCATATCCCCGAAACCGCTGATACATGATGCCCCAAATTACTTTCGCAATAGCAGCCTAGTGACGGCAACGGACACGAGGCGCCGACGCAGCACAACGTTAGGGCATCGAACTCCGGACATCGCGGCCCCTTGAAGACGCGTCACTTTGGATCTAACATCGATCGATTGTTGACATACACTTAATAATAATTAATTGTAATTTCTTAGTAATAAATTTGTATTAAGTAAATTTTGCATTTTTTTGCATCCTCTGGCTGGATAAAATAACCACTCAGTGGATCCCAAATAATAGGAAGCGACAACGGGGACGGCCCAGGAGAAGATGGCGCGATGAGTTAGACGCTTATACAAAAGATTGGCAAATAATGGCAGCGGATCGTGAGAAATGGAAGTCGGAAGGGGAGGCCTTTGCCCAGCAGTGGGACACCAATTCAGGCTTGTAATGTCAAAAAAATGTCCGGCTACAGCCGTCGTAATTAGCAACTATGAAAAGTAAAACGGCAGAAATGTATGGGTATACATCGATTCCAAAAATATCATAAATACATCTTAATATATATATTTCTTGTGTGCGTGTGTATGTAATTGAACTCTTCCTAAACGACTGGACCGATCTTGATGAAACTTTTTGTATGTGTTCAAGGGGACTTGAGAATGGTTTAGATTCACAATTTAGTCCACTGGAAAATGTTTATTGTACTTAATTTTTAATTTGTAAGTAGTTGTGGATGTTGGAATGTTTCACATTAGAACCGACGGACTGCGCTGCTATCGCAGTGTCAAATCTTATAATAATTATTTCGTCAAGGAGTACATCGAAACCTTACCTGAATAATAAAACATTAAAAAATAAAGATTTCGAGTCGACAACATATATCCGCAAAATTCGGACTGTCGAGTATTTTGTTAGATTCTAATGGTTCTGACAGACAAATCACAGTCGCCATATTGGCCTCTCTAGCGAAACGTCACAGATACCGGATAACATTTTGAGTGCCTACTACTAAGTCTTAGTACTAAGTAGTTTGTATGTGTAAATACTTTTTTCAGTTATATTTCTTAAACAGTTAAAACGCCATCTATACTAATATAATAAAGCGGAAGAGTTTGTTTGTTTGTTTGAACGCGCTAATGTCAGGAACTACCGGTCGGATCAGAAAAATTATTTTTGTATACGATAGCCCAGTTATTCCAGATAGAACATAACGCTTCGACCCTTTGGGACCGGGCAAAAGGCTAAAAGATAATGTCGGCTAATCTCAGAAACTAGCTGTCGGATTTTAAAAATTGTTGTTTCATTGTGATAGCCCAATTATTCCGAAAGGCTATAGGCTATATAGAATTACGCCACAACTTTTAGGGGCCAGACAAAAATAATAAAATGGTCAAACGAGAAGGGGGAGCGTTGGGTCAAAGGCAAAAAAAGGCTAAACGAATGTGATACAATCTATATGGGTATCGTTTTCAAGATTTTCGGGACGCTGATTAATAATATGAAATTTATTTAATGATCCAAGATGGCGGACGGGAAATCAAACATGGCAGATGAGAAAATTTTTAAAATCAATATGGGTATCGCTTTCGATATTTTAAGGGGTGGGGAATAGAAATACAACATCTATTTCGTGATCAAAGATGGCGGATGGGAAACCAAAGATGGCGGACGGGAAAATTAAAAAAAAACAATATTGGTATCGTCTGCGATGTTAAAAGGGATGTGGAATCCAAATACAACATCTGTTTCGTGATTCAAGATGGTGGATGGGAAATCAAAGATGGCGGATGGGATTTTTTTTAAAGTCGATATTGGTATCGTCTCCGATATTTTAAGGAATGGGGAATTCAAAAACACCATCTATTTCGTGATCAAAGATGGCTGATGGGATTTTTTTTAAATCAATATGGGTATCGTCTCTGATATTTTAAGGGAGGGGAACCCAAATACAACATCTATTTCGTAATTCAAGATGGCGGATGGTAAAATTTTAAAAATCAATATGCGTATCCTCTGATGATTTAAGGGATGGTGAATCCAAATACAACATATATTTCGTAATCAAAGATGGCAGATAGGAAATCAAAGATGGCGGACGGTTTTTTTTTAAAGTCGATATGGGTATCGTCTCCGATATTTTAAGGAATGTGGATTTCTAAATTATATAAAAATCTATGTTTGTTTGTTCAAAATTTATAGACTCTGAAATAATAAGAGCTTAAGCGCTAAGTCAATGGTAACTTTGGAAAAGGAGTTTGGAAAAAAGGGAATTAAATAAAAACTCTTAAAAAGGCGATACGGAGTTCGCTGGGTCAGCTAGTATAATATAGGACTGCACGGTTGGCGTAGTGGTTTAAGCGGCCGCCTCGCCGCTTGACTCTGCGCCGAGTGTTGTAGGTTCGATCCCCGCACGAGGCAACACTTTGTGTGATTCATAAATTGTTGTCTCGAGTCTGGGTGTTCATTGTGTCCGTTAGGTGTATGTCTGTCAAGTCCACCGCGACACTGGATTTGTCCGTGTGGTGACGGATTAAGAATACGGAATGTCATCACCCCATATCATCCCATGGGTGTCGTAAGAGCCGACAGAGGGACCATATTATGCAGAGAACAGCACTGTAAGAGAAGGAAAACTTGATACAAACCCTATACCAACCCGTTTGGCCAGCGTAGTATAGTAGGCCAATCCCTCCTTTCAAAGGAGAGGCCTAGTCCAGCAGTGGACTGGCTGATGATGATGAATACTTTCATCTGATTAAAATGGCTGCTTCGTTTGATCACGAGCTGGATTTTGTTCCGCGATTTCATGCTTCAATTCAATAACAGATGAACATCAAAGCATATAAAATTTGTAATCTTATATGGATTTTTAATTTAATAATAATTAATTACTAACGAGATATTTTAAAAATAATTTATTGAAAGGCATTTACGTTCACATTACTCTCTGATTCTCTTTTACTTAAAAGTGAGTATTAAAAGGTTTAATTGAAAAGACTAACAAAATCGCAATTGAATAGGTAAGGCTAACTACCTTATCTGATGTTATTCAATAGGTTAATAAATCGCAGTTGTCTCGGAACTTATCTAATTACGAGACGGGCAGGTGCAGGTTTATTTCCGCATGAACTCGCCAGTTTCCACTACTCCTTCGCCAATTACTCACCCACTTACTTTGTCTGGCCTATTTTCTCGCCTTTGCTAAGATAAGAGCAATGAGATTCACCGAAGAAAGTGCAGGTAGTTAGTAGCGCCTTTTCTGTAGCAGGCATGGTTAAGTTGTTTCAAAAGCTTTTTTGTTATCTCTAGTACTTTGTTTACGTGTAATATAATATTGAAAAGGGTAAAGTTAATAAGTTGATAGACGATGTACCTACAAGACAATCTCTTGGACTTTTTTCTACGTAGCTATGTGGGTAAATAATGCAAAGTTTGTTATTTAAAATGTATTAGTTTTCGGTTAAATTTAATAATACTTGCGTAGACGAGACGGTTTGAAATAACAAACGAAAAAGTATTTAAATAAGGAAAAGCTATAAGCACACAAAGTAATTGAGTCTATAAAAACACAGGGCATACCATCATTTAAGTGAGTACGATTAAGTTTTGTGCTGCAAGAGTTAATTTCTACACATGTTCCAGCTACACATGTAACTATATTTTTTACCGAGTAATATAAACATAAAAAAATCTCTTCTTTTTCTTAGCGTGTCGATGGCCATCTAAATCGAATCAGCCCATAACTTAGCTACGAGTATGGAATTTTCTATAATCATCAACATATCGATACTTAGGTACTTAAAAGTCCTTGAACGTCGATGAAAGCTTCCAGGAAACAATCACTGGAAACTAATGTGTATCATGTCATACGAATATACGATTACACTCCGGGAAATACCCATGCTCACCACTTTGAATTTTAGATATAGGTATAAATATACGTCTGTTGTATTGCATATAGTCAGTCATTATTTGCATACAAGATAAAGAATACGAAATGTAATTTATTACTTGAATAGATTTCGGAAGCCTTTAATATATCGATTACATTGAAAGAAATACTATAAGATAATGAGACAATCTTAATAATTGTATACCATAGTACCCATAAAAATTGTGTAGTTAATCTATTGTTCTATTAAAAATGTTGATATTTTACCGAGCACATAGGTTCACTTTCACACACTTGTAAAAATATTCTGCCTACAAACAATTACTTCCACTGTCAAATAAAACGTAGAGTCTGCTTGTTCAGACGGAACAGAAGCAATTTTCTCAAAGGCTGCAGGCAAAATCGCGGTTCTCTAGCTTGTTCGTATCAAATATTATAATAGTTTAAAGTTGAAGCCAGCACGAATATCAGCAGTTATCGCGCCTTTAGCGCCGTAATAAACTTATATAAGAAAATGTTCATTATTATCATAAAGTTGAACATTTTCCAATTTCCGGAGCATGAAATATTATGAATACTTCGTCTCTTGCGCTCTGAGCATACTTGAAACAGGAAATAAGTCGTCGACTGTCTAGTGAGGACCAATAAAATAATGTTGAACTACGTATGAAAGTATATTTTATATGTATGCAATAAAACTACGAGCTAAGAAATATATTGTACGTAATACGCAAGTGAAGAAAATATTTCAATTCAGTTTTTAGGAATGTCCTTTTATTTCTGAAAGGTTTCGCAGAGGTGTTTCATACCTAAATTCAGCTGGTAAGATCTTTATCGGGCTCAGTTCAATGGCAGATCAAAACCAATATCACAGGGTTCAATGAATGCGTATTCTTAGAAAATGATTTCATAATCAGAAATTCATCAAATTATACATGGCAAATTTATACATGGGTGCCAAATTTCGGCCTTGGATTGGTTCATCTTCCAAAAAGGCTTCTCGCAGGAAGCAGGAAGCTTACCAAGCCTGGGCTGATGCAGTGGCGGCAGGGGATGAAAATACCAGCGCATTAAAAAAGGAGTATAACTTTTCCTCCAGGTCCTTCAAAAGAGACATTGCTAGTGCGAAGTCGAAGCACATCGGTAGAATTGGCGAGAGGCTTGAACGCCTTCCTTCGGGAACTCGTGCATTCTGGTCTCTTGCCAAATCTATCGAAGGGAACTTCTGTAAGCCATCCATTCCACCGCTACACATGGGAAATGACTCTTTGGCCCACGACGCAAAGCAGAAAGCCGATCTTCTGGGCAAACTCTTTGCGTCCAACTCAACCTTGGATGATGGGGGACAGGAACCGCATACTATACCGCTGTTGAAGGGCTGTATGCCGGATATTCGGTTCCACCAACTGCCCGAGAAATTATGTGAATGGGTCACCAGATTTCTTACAGACAGAAGCATAAAGGTCGTAGTTGACGGTGAATGCTCTGATGCCTTGTCTGTAAATGCTGGTGTCCCTCAAGGCTGCGTGCTATCGCCTACTCTGTTCCTCCTGCATATCAATGATATGTTGCTAGATAGCGGCATTCATTGTTATGCAGATGACAGCACAGGCGATGCTTTATATATCGGCCACGCCAACATTTCTCGGGAAAAAGTCATCGAGAGCCGAAATAAACTTGTGTCTGAAATTGAGACCTCCTTGGAGATGGTCTCAGATTGGGGAAGACTTAATTTGGTCCAATTTAACCCCACAAAGACACAAGTCTGCGTTTTCACCGCAAAAAAACTGCCGATGGTCGTATGTCCTCGTTTTGAGAGCACCTCCTTAACTGCCTCCCGCAGTATTGGAATACTTGGTGTCGACATATCGAGCGAAGTCCAGTTCCGCGATCACTTAGAGGGTAAGGCTAAGTTAGCCTCAAAGAAGCTTGGCGTGCTAAATAGATCGAGATGGTATTTCACTCCGGCCCACCGCTTGCTCCTTTATAAGGCGCAGGTCCGGCCGCATATGGAATACTGTTCTCATCTTTGGGCAGGGGCACCCCAGTACCAGCTTCTCCCTCTGGACCGCATCCAACGGAGAGCCGCTCGAATTGTCGACTGCCAAGATATTTGCAATCGGTTAGACCCCTTGGCGCTGCGTAGAGACGTGGCCTTGCTATGCATCTTTTATCGCTTCTACTATGGGGAGTGCTCCGAGGAATTGTTCAGATTAATCCCTGCCGCCTCATTCCGCCATCGTTCTACGCGACAGCATTTCCATCCCCATCATTTAGATGGTTGGCAATCCACAACGGTGCGTTTCTCTAAAAACTTTCTGCCTCGCACCTCTAAACTGTGGAATAATCTGTCACCTGCGGTTTTTCCGAACCAATACGACCTTCAAACCTTCAAGAAAAGAGCGTATTCCTTTTCAAAAGGCCGGCAACGCTCTTGTGACTCCTCTGGTGTTACGGGTGTCCATGGGCGGCGGTAATCGCTTAACATCAGGCAATCCGTCTGCTCGTTTGCCCACTATTCCATAAAAAAAAACATTGTCCACACTGTTATAAAAAAACATAAGACCCTACCGTATGATGTAAACGTACTAAGAAAAAGACGAAAAGACATTATTGCAATGTCACAAACCAAAACTCAATCTGCCGCTATGCAAAATAATAAACAGGCTATTTTGTATAATAAACTAAATAAAGAAATATACATATATCCTAAAACATTAAGATATTGTAAAATAATATTAGAGAGTTGGATAAAGAACATTACGTATGAAGATACTGAGTCACTCCTACAGCTTATAAAATAATACACACTCTTACACACGCGCACACACACAAACACACACACACTTACACGCACGGGCACACACACGTACACACACATGCACACACACTCACTCACATGCACACACACACGTACACACACATGCACACACGCACACTCACTCACATGCACACACACCATATCTTTCTTTTGTTTGTTATAAAAGAGTAAAATTAAAAATAAAGTTAAGTTAGATTATGACACTGCTTTATGTAATGGAAGAGAGGAGTCTCCTAATACAGGCATTGTTTGCTTAAAAGGAGGCTCCAATCATCAATTATTGTTTTTGGAATCATTTGTTACTGAAATAAAACATATTATTATTATATTATTTTTATATTTTTGACAGGGATTTTAATTTTAAGTAAACGAAGCATCTACTCTAAGCAGGTACTTTGATGTTTTTAGGTAAAATAAAAATTGCATAAGTATATATAAATACAAAACGTAAAAAGATTACCTACGTTTTAAAACAGCATTGTTTTCTCGAAAATATTTTAGTAAAATTGTGTGTCCGAGTAGAAAGTATAATGATTTTTAATCATAAAATTGTAAACTCGTTAGTAACTGATATGTCAACAAGGAAGTCAAGTGGCGGCAAACCAATACATACAGCTATTTTGAACATTATAGTTTAAACAAACAAACGATTTCAATACACGTGAGCAAACGTATTTAATGTATTTATTCTGAATAAATAAATACGAACAATAATATGAAACCTCACATAAACATTAAGTAGCTCAAGTTATAACTACGATAAAACTTATGTACGAGTATTTACCTACATAAACTTGGTACAAGAAGGAAGCACGGCGACTCGGCTCAGGCGACTGCATACATTAGTCTAAGTATGAAACCTTTGAAACGAGTAATGAGACTGCACTGGATTACACCTGTTATACGTAACTAACGTAAAGCTAGCGAACCATGCAAAATATGTTCACAACACACTTGTGCTTAGTAATCTTTCAAAAATGTGCGCGTAAAATCGCCATACTTTCTCTCACACTTATGTACATACGAGAGAAGAAGATTGCTTGTCCTTTTTGGAAATCCTGCATTTATTCGTGCATTACAATTTGCACAACTATATATTTTCTGTGTTATTTTACTCAATCGGAATGTACAGTCAACTACAATAAGCGCTACACACATCAATATTTTAGCTGAAACTTTTATGAATTGAAACTCTCCGATTATTATTATTAAGTTATAAATTATTATTCAAGTAGTTTTTCACTGCCAGGAAATCTTACAAGATATTAAGAACAACAAATATTTGGGACTATAAAACTGTTCTAAATCACGTCCATACATACGTATAGACTTATGTAGACCAGATAAACAATATAAAAGCAAAAAACACACACTTATAATACTCAAAATACAAATATAAATATGAAGTACATAAACTACGCTTAAGAAACCACACTAAACAATATGAAGTACATAATGTTTACGACTATATAGGTACTTATGTATATGGCTAATTATGATCACGTGCACCGCCATTAAACATGTCCACGCCTTCCCGACACACGCTGTTTATCAAAGTCAACATTTCACTGCGTTATATTCATCATAATATCACGCCATCCCTGAAGAGTTAGGTATATGACTATCACGCCTCCTTTTCTCACGTAATAGGACGAGCCTGCTAAATGACCTTATGAAGTGGATTTCCTTGCTAAGTTACGTCTTGGATAGGTTTATGTCTACATTTGAAGTAAGCAAAGATTTATGTATGTGTTATTCGTCCGACCAAGTATAAACCTTACCGAACCCAATAGTAAACCGATTCTCTGGTTCATTAACATCAAGTGCGTCTTTTTTCCTACCTAACAAGAGATTGGCCTGCGTAGAGCATACTACTGAAGTGTTGGCCTAGGCTACGAAACAAGAGCTTTATACATACTTGTTGGCCTATGAAACAAGAGCTTTCTACGTACGTGTTGGCCTACGAAACAAGAGCTTTCTACTTACGTGAAGACCTACGAAACAAGAGCTTTCTAAGTACGTGTTGGCCTACGAAACAAGAGCTTTCTACTTACGTGTAGACCTACGAAACAAGAGCTTTCTACTTACGTGTTGGCCTACGAAACAAGAGCTTTGTAAGTACGTGTTGGCCTACGAAACAAGAGCTTTCTACTTACGTGTAGACCTACGAAACAAGAGCTTTCTACTTACGTGTTGGCCTACGAAACAAGAGCTTTCTACTTACGTGTTGGCCTACGAAACAAGAGCTTTCTACGTACGTGTTGTCCTACGAAATAAGAGCTTTCTACTTACGTGTTGGCCTACGAAACAAGAGCTTTCTACTTACGTGTTGGCCTACGAAACAAGAGCTTTCTACTTACGTGTTGGCCTACGAAACAAGAGCGTTCTACTTACGTGTTGGCTTACGCAACAAGAGCTTTCTACGTACGTGTTGGCCTACGAAACAAGATCTTTCTACGTACGTGTTGGTCTACGAAACTAGAGCTTTCTGCTTACCTGTTGGCATACGAAATAAGAGCTATCGACTTATGTTATGGCCTACGAAAAACGAGCTTTCGCAATTGTATATTCGGCAACGTCCGACTAACTTGGTAGCGTTCTAAGTTACAGCAACATTTAGTAATTAACTGTGCCTGTAATTCATTGTCACCGTTGTAGAATTACAGTATATTTTTATTTAGCAACTATGAAAAGTAAAACGGCAGAAATGTATGGGTATACATCGATACCAAAAATATCATAAATACATATAAGATAGGACTGCACGGTTGGCGTAGTGGTTTAAGCGGCTGCCTCGCCGCTTGACACTGCGCCGAGTGTTGTGGGTTTGATCCCCGCACGAGGCAAAACTTTGTGTGATTCATAAATTGTTGTCTCGAGTCTGGGTTCATTGTGTCCGTTAGTTGTATGTTTGTCAAGTCCCCCGCGACACAGGATTTGTCTTTTTTTTAATAAAAGAATAAATAATTATTAATAAAATCGAGATATGAGAATGGCTCAAAATATTAATTTATTAATATCTGTAAATACTTTCATCTGATTAAAATGGCCGCTTCGTTTGATCACGAGCTGGATTTTGTTCCGCGATTTCATGCTTAAATTCACTAACAGATGAACATCAAAGCATATAAAATATGTAATCTCATATGTATTTTAAATTTAATAATAATTAATTACTAACGAGATATTTTAAAAAGAATTTATTGAAAGACAGACATTTACGTTCACATTACTCTCTGATTCTCTTTTACTTAAAAGTGAGTATTAAAAGGTTTAATTGAAAAGACTAACAAAATCGCAATTGAATAGGTAAGGCAAGCTACCGTATCTGGTGTTATTCAATAGGTTAATTAATCCCAGTTGTCTCAGAACTTATCTAATTACGAGACGGGCAGCTATAGGTATATTTCCACATGAACTCGCCAGTTTCCACTACTCCTTCGCCAATTACTCACCCACTTACTTTGTCTGGCCTCCTTCCTCTCCTTTGCTAAGATAAGAGCAATGAGATTCACCGAAGAAAGTCCAGATACAATAAAGGCCACCGGGAGCGGTTTTTTAATATCGCCTTTGGGGAAATTTTATGTAGCAGGCATGGTTAAGTTGTTTCAAAAGCTTTTTTGTTATCTCTAGTACTTTGTTTACGTGTAATATAATATTGAAAAGGGTAAAGTTAATACGTTGATAGACGATGTACATACAAGACAATCTCTTGGACTTTTTTCTACCTAGCTATGTAGGTAAATAATGAAAATTTTGTTATTTAAAATGTATTAGTTTCCGCCTAAATTTAATAATACTTGCGTAGACGAGACGGTTTGAAATAACAAACGAAAATGTATTTCAATAAGGAAAAGCTATAAGCACACAAAGTAATTGAGTCTATGAAAACACAGGGCATACCTTAACGTAAGGAAACATAATATATGTAGTCTAAGGGGCATACCCTCATTAAAGTGAGTACGATTAACTTTTGTGCTGCAAGAGTTTATTTCTACACCTGTCCCAGCTACACATGTAACTATATTTTTACCGAGCAATATAAACATAAAAAAATTTGTTCTTCTTCTTAGCGTATCGATGGCCATATAAATCGAATCAGCGTATAACTTAGCTACGAGGATGGCATTTTCTATAATCTATCAACATATTATCGATACTTAGGTACCTAATAGTCCTTGAAAGTCGATGATAGCATCCAGGAAACAATTACTGGAAACTAATGTGTATCATGTCATACGAATATACGATTACACTCTGGGAAATACCCATGCTCACCACTTTGAATTTTAGATATACGTATAAATATACGTCTGTTGTATTGCATACAGTCAGTCATCATTTGCATACAAGATAAAGAATACGAAATGTAATTTGTTACTTGAATCTATTTCGGAAGCCTTTAATATATCGATTGTGTTAAAAGAAATACTATCTATAAGATAATGAGACAGATTGTATACCACAATAGTCAGATTTCCGAGGTAATCTATTGTTCTAATAAATAATTGAGATACTTTACGGTGCACAAAGGTTCACTTTCACACACTTGTAAAAAATATTCTGCCTACAAACAATTACATCCACTGTAAAATAAAAAATAAAACATAGAGTCTGCTTGTTCAGACGGAACAGAACCAACTTTCTGAAAGGCTGCAGGCAAAACCGCGGTCCTCTAGTTAGTTCGTATCAAATATTATAATGGTTTAAAGTTGAAGCCAGCTCGATAATACCAGCAGTTATCGCGCCTTTAGCGCCGTAATAAACTTATATAGGAAAATGTTCATTATTATCATAAAGTTGAACATTTTCCAATTTCCGGAGCATGAAATATTATGAATACTTCGTCTCTTGCGCTCTGAGCATGGTGTCCGATCATATGACAAAAACAAATGAAAAATGTTCATTTGACAAATAACGTTTGACAAAATTATACTTGATAAATTTATTATTTTACAAACTATTGTTTAATAAACTACTCATTAGACAATATTTTTACTATAAAAAAGTTTTTATGCTAAAACATTAATTTACAAATTGATTATTTTTTTAAACATGTTATTTGGCAAATCAACGTAAAGCATAAATAACATTTGACAAACTGCCTTGCTTGGTAAATATTTTAGAAACCAAAATCTACGTTAAAACAACAATCTTTGTGTAGGGTCAACTGAAACAATGGCTGGTTAGGTTAGGTTAGAACTGCGACCACAACGCACGAGCCGAGCGAGCGAAGCGAGCGTTCCGCGGCCGCGGCCGTCGAGTGCCAGAACCTAATTCTACTTAGTTCGCTTAACTCAGGCAGTGTGTATATTTTTTTAAAAGACTTAAGTTTCTTTGGAATTAGTATTAATACAAAATTATTACTTCCCTATAAAAAATCTGTCCAAGATGAAAATTGCAATCATGCAATTAAATATTTTCAAAATTTCGTGTAAGTATTGGTTAGAAATTAGTTATTTTTAAAAACTAATAATTTATCTTCTAACTTTTTGTTCAATCACCAATTTGGCAAACGAATTATTTAGTTAAATGATTATTTTTAAAATATTTCTTTATAATTTTAATCATTTTTAACCGACTTCAAAAAAAGGAGGAGGTTTACAATTCGTCGGAATCTTTTTTTTTTCCAAGTAAAACATTTGCGAAACCTGTATTATGTCAAATGATTGTTTTTAAAGTAATATGTTTGCGAAATGAAAGTTTGTCAAATGATTAGTTTTTCAAACGTTGTTTGTAAAATGATCTTTTGTCATACGTTTTTGTCAAACAATAGTAAACCTCTGAGCATACTTGATACAGGAAATAAGTCGTCGACTGTCTAGTGCGGACCAATAAAATATTGTTGAACTACGTATGAAAGTATATTTTATATGTATGCAATAAAACTACGAGCTAAGAAATATATTGTACGTAATACGTAGGCGAAGAAAATATTTCAATTCAGTTTTTAGGAATAGCCTTTTATTTCTGAAAGGTTTCGCAGAGGTGTTTCACACCTAAATTCAGCTGGTAAGACCTTAATCGGACTCAGTTCAATGGCAGAAAAACCAATATCACAGGGTTCAATGATTGCGTATTCTTAGAAAATTATTTTATACCTAATCAGAATTTCATCATAGTAAGTATTATAGATGTAGAGACACATGCAGCATGCCGTTAGCCAAACTTTACTATAATAGGTTGTAAAGTTTGGTAAGTGATTAACTCGAGCATTATTTATAAAGCCCTGACAATAGGAAAAAAGACAAATCAAACTCGTAATTAGACCACCTATTAAATACTTCACAGCGTCATGAATCGTCATGCGGTGATTTACAGTTCGTGTTTCGAGATTTTCAGCGCAGGGGCTATGTCTTATCTATGCCAAATTGTCCCAGAAATAAGGCTTATTAAGTAGAATTTGCAAAACTTATGCTAAAATCATCGGTAGTGCTATATTCAATAAACATCCACAATATTCGGTTACCCAAAAGGACGATTTGACTGCTTTTCTGTTGCACCATCCTTCCAGTTAAACTATTCAAATACGTATCGCTGAAGTTATCAGCGCTTCTCTAGTGACTTCCTACAGTTAATTAGAAAGAAAAGGACTCATTATTTAATTATTGAGTAAGAGCCAGGGCCTCGTATTTTCTAACACCTAAATAAATTAATAGTGGTACGTGGCACCACGGATTGGCTGTACGGTCGGTCTCCGGACACCCGACGCGATACCACTCTGCAAAGTGTGAACGTTTTTCTTATATTTTACTCCTGAGACAATAGCAACTATTAATCTTGTTTAATGCGAGAATATACTTTTACTTAATTTGCTAATTTTCTTAATGAAACTTGTCTGAGATCTAGTAATACTACGCTACTAGAAGAGACGTACATAATATATCGACCTGTACCAAGCAACCATGTCCTTACCAATTTTACGCTGAATTCATATCTTATATACAAAATATGTCAAATATGTATCTCTTATCTCCCTTCAAATTCATGGATAGATCGTACCTGGCCGTACGCAAATCTTGACTGTCGATAGAAGCACAATTTCGTTTTTACATACGCACGAAGCTTTTTTATTCTAAAGATCAGACGACATTTTTAAATATCTATTTTTGAACGAAGTCTCCAAACATTATCACAAAATAAATATTTAATAAAAATTTCAAATCTTTTCGTCAAATAAATATGCAATGAATTCGCGAAGAATTATTTATGTATTCTAAGAACCTGCAAAAAATATAAACAGGCGGACTGTTCTGAGGTCAGTTCCCTCAAGTCTAGACGGGGTGCTGTCAGAATACATTCCGCTGAAACCTAGCTCTTCCACTGTCAATACCACAAGGCATCCCTATATTCGTCTGTGCACTATCATTCAAACCCTTCTTCCGCCCTTCGGATTGAGTCTGCGTTTCAGTTTAAATACCCTTTTTTAATTAGTCTCTTGAGTCACATTCCTGCTTTGGCAATCTGACGGCACCGTGATACCCACCGAAATGTTTTGTTTCTATTTCTTTTAAATTTTTAACTAGGTGCAGATCCTTGTCTGCGTTTTACTCTGTCTGTTCCATGTTTGGAAATATAGTATTGAAATTACTGCTTGTTTATGTGATGGTTAATTATAAAACCGCTCAAGTGCTAGTCGCAGTTGCACATAAACATTTTTAAATAAAAGAAATAAGTAGGCCTCTAACGTAAAATGTCAAAAATATATCTTGTTGTTGCAAGTTTCGTTAGCTTTGAATCTATTCAAATCACCTTTGTGGCGCATGTCGTTTTCATCTTGTCGATAACAGTGTGCATTATAATACTGACGTGATTTATTTATTGAACACGCTTTTATAAAGTCGACATGTATGTAACTAACTATGTAATGGAATCTAAGCTAACTAATTTAACCATCTTCCAAGGGTCGTAGCGTAGTGAAAATTGGCAGCTGAATATAGTTCTGATGACAATACTATAATATGGTACTGTCGAACTGATCTGGTGATAGAGCGGGAAGATATAAACTTGAACTTCATTATGGAAAATCGTATCAAAGCTGTTTTGGATTTTTTAGAAAATTCGTATAATGAACTTTGACCACGATTAGGTTTCAAGGTCTGATGATGAAGCCGGAAGATAAGCACTAGCATTCTAAGATGGAATATCGTATCATAATCGTGTTTGCACTTGGGAGAAAGGCCATGTAATGGACTTTGAACACGATCAGGTGTCAAGGTTATAACAAACCAATTATATGTATACTGTAGACCACGCAGTGGTGTACTTAGGGTCCCGTACTTTTGCGGCTGAACATGCATATTTGGCCCTAAGTAGAGTTGAATCACTTAGTGGTCTCTAGAATGAAGAGCTAGATTGTTCTAAGCTGACAGATAAAGCACCATGCAATACAGACGCACAGGCGGAGATGGAGAGAATGCGGGCTCATTTGCCTACTTAAAATAAATGCCTAAATGTGAAAAATATTTTTTATTAAAGACCAAACAGCATAAAATAAATTAATAGTGTAAGAAACACTAGAAAAACACGCTTTTATAAATATACGTAAAAACAAAAAAATAATTATGGATCGTTCAAGTTGTCTCTATTTCTGGGCTGAAGTGTAAACTATGTGCTTTTAATTATAATATTTAATTGTAAAATCGTGGGGCGGTGAAACAGGAAAGTCTTTATTGTTAACTAATACTAACTTCCTGGCGGAAGCTGCGTGAGGTCGCACAAGAGCATAACATTTATGCCACCAAAGAGTTACCAAAGGGAACCAAACATATCTCGTCCACGAACAAGAACTCTATATAATTCATCAGAAATTAGCGATCAAACATAACCTTTTACCACCTAAAGCTGTACCCTATTATCAATATGTGCCTAAACCTGTGCTAGAGAATCAGAATCACAAGATTTATTACGACAGAGCAATACTAACTGATAAAACCATACACAACAATAGACCGGATATAACCATGATAGACAAACAAAATAAACACGCATACATTATAGACATAGCAGTTCCTAACACACACAACCTACAAAAGACAATAACCGAAAAAATACATAGATCTAAAAGAAGAATTACTCAGAATATGGAAGATGAACAGAGTATATATTGTGCCTCTGGTACTCTCTAGCACGGGTATAATACCAATACACCTTCAACATTACTTACACCAAATTGATTTGCTTACAAATACATACATGACGATGCAAAAAGCCGCCATATTAAACACGTGTAGAATAGTTCGTAAATTTTTACAGGAAGACACAAATACTCAACTGTACCCAATAAATGAATGTCACTTGGCTTAGGCCCGTGGTTTCATTGAAGAGCCGGCATTCTTACAATGCTGAGAAAAAGAAATTTTGACAAAATAATAATAATATTCTACCACATTCACACAACATCATCTAGTCCCAAACTAAGCAGAGCTTGTACTATGGGTACTAGATAATGGATAAACATACATATATACTTTTTTTTTTGTAAATACATACATATTATACATAGAAACACCCAGACCAAGACAAACATCCATGTTCACGCACACAAATGTTTGACTTAATAATAATAATTTTATTAATGTCTGTATATTGCAGATATATAAGAAATTTTAATGTGGAGGATATTTATTACATTAATTTTGGTGAATATTTTATCGCAGTTTCAAGTTCCACGCAGACCGAGTAGCGGGCAAAAACTAATATAATACTAATTATTTCTGAGTAACATAGATATTTGTTTTTTAGATGACTAACTCAAGTATCAACTCTAGGTGAAGCACTCATTCTGCGTCTTTTACCCGTAAGAGAACGTCTTCGGCTGGAACTTTTGTAGGTGAAACAGAGCTGTGATTTTGAACCTGTCTATTTTTTTATTGAACCAATGAATGTATCTCATGTTACCTAGACTGATTAATGTAATTGTTAATTTTAAAATGACTTAAGTTAAGATAGTAAAGAAGTTAATTTTATGTTTTTGCTATGACATTTATACTTACATAGAGATTCATGTACGGATTTGTGTGTTAATGAAGACTGTCTAATTTTGAAAATACGAATTGTTTCTTTTTTTTTAATATGCATTCCTTATAAAATATAGGCTATCAGTCTAATAAATATGAATAAAATAGTCCCATAAGTCCGTGTGGTGACGGATTAAGAATACGGAATGTCACCACCCCATATCATCCCATGGGTGTCGTAAGAGCCGCCAGAGGGAGCATATTATGCTGAGAACACCACTGTAATAGAAGGAAAACTTGATACAAACCCTATACCAACCCGTTTGGCCAGCGTGATATAGTAGGCCAATTTCTCCTTTCAAAGGAGAGGCCTAGTCCAGCAGTGGACTGTTAAAGGCTGATGATGTGATGTGATAATTTAATTCTTAAAATATTTGATGTTGAAATAGTGTCTCGTGTACTGCCACGTCAGCAAAAATGTAAAAATTAAGGCACGTCAGTCGCAGAGGGTTAAATAAGGAAAAGCTATAGGCGAGTGATTGAGTCTATGAAAACACAAGGCATACCATCATTAAAGTGAGGACGATTAAGTTTTGTGCTGCAAGAGTAAATTTCTACACCTGTCCCAGTTACACATGTAACTATATTTTTACCCAGCAATATAAACCAGCCCATAGCTTAGCTACGAGTATGGCATTTTCTGTATACTATCAACATATCGATAATTAGGTACCTAAAAGTCGATGAAAGCTTCCAGGATACAATCACTGGAAACTAATGTGTATCATGTCATACGAATATACGATTACACTCTGGGAAATACCCATGCTCACCACTTTGAATTTTAGATATAGGTATAAATATACGTCTGTTGTATTGCATATAGTCAGTCATCATTTGCATACAAGATAAAGAATACGATGTAATTTGTTACTTAAACAGATTTCGGAAGCCTTTAATATATAGATTGTATTGAAAGAAATACTATAAGATAATGAGACTATCTTAATAATTGTATACCATAGTACAAAAAGTTTGTTAATCTATTGTTCTATTAAAAATGTTGATATTTTGCCGAGCACAATTCACTTTCACACATTTAGGTATAAAAAATATTCTGCCTAGAAACAATTACATCGGCTGTAAAATAAACAATAAAACGTAGAGTCTGCTTGTGCAGTCGGAACAGAAGCAATTTTCTTAAAGGCCGCAGGCAAAGTCGCGGTCTTCTAGTTAGTTCGTATCAAATATTATAATGGTTTAAAGTTGAAGCCAGCTCGATAATACCAGCAGTTATCGCGCCTTTAGCGCCGTAATAAACTTATATAGGAAAATGTTCATTATTATCATAAAGTTGAACATTTTCCAATTTCCGGAGCATGAAATATTATGAATACTTCGTCTCTTGCGCTCTGAGCATACTTGAAACAGGAAATAAGTCGTCGACTGTCTAGTGCGGACCAATAAAATAATGTTGTACTACGTATGAAAGTATATTTTACTTAAGTCGACTAAAATCAAAAATAAAGCTTAAAATCGCAATCTTGCTGAGAATCTCGCGAGTAAAAATCCTGCTGATGTATACAATAAAATCAAATGAGCTGCCCAAAGGCAACAGTACGATCACACATCCTTTCAACTCGTAGATAAGGTAAAGAAAATACTTAGGCAACTTAGCCATCAAAATAGTCTAATATTACTAAAATTCTTCGCAGAAATTGCTGAATACCTAAGTTCAAAAGCCAGTCAAACAATTTTCTGAAATTGAGCGTGAAAAAGTATTGGTACTAAAGAATAGCTTACATTACGCCCTAACTTATTTTCCCCGCGCTTAAAGCTTTTATTTCCTTTTTTAACCTTTTTGTAGTATTAATAGATCGCGTGTATCACGCATCGGGTATACACAACGACATAATTATTTGAACACTGGGTACGTACATTGTTGAATAATAAATGCCAAACAGGACTAAGTCCAGGAATCGGTAGGTTTTCAGCGATTACTGAGTAACTTGGTGTTCAAGCAAACTATACAGCCCCATGTACACACATATAACAAACTTGTTAAATGTGTTTAAGTAAGATCGATGTCAAGACTAAATCACTGATATTGAGTCATAGTTTAAAATACATTAAAAAGTAATGAGGATGTTCGGATCGCACACCAAGGCAAATCTACAATCGTTTTGAGGTTACGAAAGGAAAACAACCTGTGAAAACCTTTATAATCTCCTCCCTCGCTGGTATATGAAGGCTGCCAAACCGCACGTAACATTGACCCTGACTTATTCCTTTAAATCTGAATTGACCATCAAGCCGAACGGTGTGACTATAACCTGTCTCGTTGACGATTCGATAGGTATATTTAAGAGTTTATATTATTGTCTGCTAAGGTTTAGTTTGCGTAAAAGACAAGGCTGATGTCATCTACCACACTCCGTATTTTATTCTGTGTGGGATGAGACAATAATACTTGCACGAACTGGAAATCGTCTCTATAATTCGCTATCATGCCATCCCTCCGGTCCAAATTGCCATAAAATACAGACCATCTACCAAAGCGCATGTCAGTCAAGTAATCCAAAAAGACAACTTAATTAAACTCATACAAAATTCCTTTATATTTAAAATTGTCTAAAAGAAAATTGTAGCACGTCTGCGAACTCGTTGCATTAATAAGCTAGAGGCGACCTCATCATCAGAGCCTCAATTTTAATATAGCACGTGTTTGAACACGTCTTTCACTAGTCGTAGATAAAAGAGGTAGCTTACATTAAAGACCTTTTTGGCGTTGAATGTACGTCACGTATAAGCTTTATTAAGTGAAATAAAAGCTACACCGCGGTCAAGGCTAGCGTTAATGTGAATACCAATGCGTAAATAGAGAAGACAATGTGACAGATAATGGAAGGCCTACGCTTCACTGATTCAATCGCGTAATCAATTTTATGAAACGTTTTTGTGTAATGTATCGAATAATTCATTTACTTATATCTAAAATAGAAATCTTTTACATATTTTCGTCACAATAATTTGAAAATAAAAATCATATTCATTTTTAGTAATAACACGAGTGGATGCGGTCAGACAGCATTCTTTTTGAACTCAGACTAAATTTAAGAATCCATCTTCTTCACTAGCCAGATGGTGAGATATAGTAATATGAAAAGAGGTTGACGAAACCATAAAAGCCAATAATCTATCGTTATTTGAAAATATTATTCTAATATTTGCAATGTTAATGCACTCACTTCATGTCCTCTATAAAACATTATTAAATCTATGTGGATAAGCTCTAAGAGAAAATTGATGAAACGTAACTACAGGTCATATTTGGGTCAAAGAAATTCAATCGCCGAGCAGTGAACGTACTGAGCGCGTTTCAATAACCCTGCTACTTATACGGCACATATTATAATATCGCCACTTTTTGCGAGAATTAGTGGGGCTTATCACGTCTGAGCAATAAACAAATATATTCTAGAGATGTGGTATACAATGGTGAGATGGAGTAATGCAAAGGTAGTCGACCCTAAAGAATTGAACAACCTCACGACTTTGGCGCGCAGCGGGAGAGTGTCGACCTGTCGGCCTAGGACTTTGTCCGCCTCGGTCGTCCTCCCGACGCGCGACGCGGCTACTGCCTCCAACTGTCTGCAATTTCCACAGATTTTCTCGATTATTCCTACGCCATTTTATAATTACTTTCATTATATTTAACGTGTTAGAGTTTTGATTACGGTTATCGACATTCTACATCGGTGTTAGTAGTGTAGGCGTGATTAACCTTTAGTATTATAAGGTCGTGCGTTATTTTGAAATTTAATTTGAAATTCAACCGTAAAATAATACATACGTATTCATATCACGAAGACCATTTGAATACTAGGTATATATTTAAAAGAAAATTAAAACGTTTTTTCTGGGAGCTTGAAAGCCGAATTAATTGACGAAATTAGTACATATACATCGACCACAGAACGATTAATATAAAATTAACGATAAAACGAAACGATTTCAATTTGAGGACGTTTCGATCTCAAATAAAATGCTGTTATTTGAATGACCAAGTGGTTCAAATGTATTCAATGTTGATATTTATTAGAATAAATCTGTTAAATCGCTGTCTCAATCAGCGATTTCACACATGCATTTTAATTTATTAAAGATTTGTATGTAACATAAAATCGTGATCCACAAGAGAAAACCTTACCACAGTGTGATTTGAATATTCAAACGTTCAAGTTAAAATCAGTGATAAAGTATCCGTCGTTAATATTGAAATCCCACATTCTAATATTGACAATGAATACTTTATCGTACAATTTTGGTGGGAATAATTTTATAATATTCATATATTAACATAGGTCTATATGTACCAAATATGAAAAGCTTGTCTTAATACGTTTAAAAGGTAAGCTTCTACTGCTTCTAGGTAAAGATATCTCATATTTCTCCTATATGGAGCGGTTTTCGTGACTCTATTAAGCGGTTACGCCAAGGTTTGTCTGACAAAAATTTCTTAAAGAAATTTTTGTGAAGAATTGTTGAAGGTACGAGAGAAAAGCTCTTCATTTTCGAATCATTTTTCAATATGCATTCCTTAATAATTTATGACACTCTTTCACTTCGTATTAAATATAAACTACTTGTAAGTAAACCTGGTAAACCGTCATGATAGGGTTGACGTATCCACATGGATAAAAACGCCAAATCAGACAAAGAAAAAAAAACTAGCAAATTGTCCTTACGAAGTAAATGTCCTGAAATTTTCCCAGTGAGTAATGGAGACAGCAGCGTCGCCCGCCCATCGAACCGCGGCGCAAGGGCGAGTCCACCAACAGCTGCAACAAATCATCCAGTACTTTCTCGCACGAACCTCATTACTATGCCAAACCTCAGCCTACATTTTCTAAATTATAAACTTTCTACGAAAAATTACTTAATCATTAAAGCAAGAGTTGGGACTGACACTATAATATTAATAACTAGCTGTGCCCGCGGCTTCGCCCGCGTGGAAGTCGGTATCCTTTAAATATTTGTCTTATCCTTTAACCTTTCTGTGGCCTTGATAATGTAAAATAACATAATGATCGGTTGATGAAACTCATACTCATTTAAAAGTTTCTTACTTACTCTGTTAGAAAAGTAGTAACCTTTACCTACCTGCCACCTAAATTCTTAGCTCTTTCTTTTAATAAATACTATCTGGCCGGATTACATAACTAGTAGTTAATTTGAATCTTTGCACTCAAAAAGTAACACTCGAATAGTACACGATGCTCTACTATGTAATATAAGCTGTTATAATGGTGTGCAAAATAATAATTTTAAGTAATACCCCTAGATGGCACCACTGGCAAAATTAAAAGTCGGTGTTAAGGTCCAGCGCTGACAATATAAATATTAGAAAAGAAGCTAAAATATTATTTGTCCAAATTGATTCCGAATCACTTAATAATCCATGCGGATATATGTACCTACCTGTATTTTAAATTGCGATAACTTTTGATAGAATAGACGGATTCTGATAAACTAAAGACTAAATGTTACCCAAAGACACATACTATGCGTTTGCCACTATCTCGATACAAACAATTTAGTGTGTTGCTTGAATTCAAGTCTATTCAATTTATTGAATGACACTGCTAGGCTCCCATTGGTGATAGCGTGATGATTGTTTGTCCAAGATTGTAATCAGATCTGCAGGCAATATATTGGTGAAAGCCGCATCAAAATCCGTTCACTGGTTATTGCGTGATGATGTAACAAACATACAGACAGACAGACAATAATTCCAAAAAATATTGTTTTGTGTTCTATATCGATAACATGTCACAATCCAATTGAAATTTCGCAAAAATATTCAATGTACGGACAAAGTGCTCTTTGAGTTTGATTATAGTATAGATATTGTTATATTACATAATATTCTTACTTTTATCTTTAAGTTCTTCTTAGATGATAATTTAAATATTACATGTAAATGTGTGATATACAGCTAGATACCCATTCTTCATATGAAATACGTGCAAAACAGTTAGTCATATTATTATAAATGAAATTCCTGAATACTGTTATTTCGAACCATAACTCTGTCATTCTCATGATCATTTGCGGCAAATTTATGAAAGTAACTTGAACAATAAACCCTCAATCCTTAGAGGATCCCATCAATAGACTTAGATAGTTGTAGTATAATAACAGTTAAACGAAAATCTTAGTAAGACGTACGTCTGTGTGTGTTAAAATTACGACGGTCGGGGTGTATATTACCTACACTAGTAGGCTCTAGAGACACTTCACCGAAAAAGGCCACACTCACATAAACAATCCACATATGATTTATATTTATAACTGTAAGCCTACAAATGGTGTCTACTAATCTTCGAAAACGCAATTGCCTCAAGTAAGATGAGAGAGAAACGCAATATATTACGCACAGGGAGACGTTACATGTTAAACGATAATTTAAATACTTTCTGAGCGCATAGGTAGACGCTCAATATGAGCAAATTACGGGAATGTATGTTTTGTATTTAGGGAGGGGAATTGAATCCTTAAGGGAGACCAATCGAAACAATTTATTTTTTACAAGCCGATTGCTGCACACTCGTGTTTACCACATCGTGCGTAGTTGACAACATAAATTTACCTAAGTATTAGCAATATTGCAAATGCATACATAAATAAGAATTTAATTAGCTGATTAGCTTACCTTACTGCGGTATTACTAACAATAGCCTGTTGTAATCACTATACAATCTACAGCACAAAAGCAATTTATTACCAAAATGAAAATCATGGCGTTCATTAAAATTGTTCAGTTCATCGACCTCTTTCATTTGTATGTACACGTAAAAATTTCCTCCTGCTAGTGACGCACACCCTTCCTCATGGGGGCGAAAATAGTCATAAAAACAGAGAAATTTCTTTTCTTCGCTCGTAGTTGGGCGAGGCGGCAGTCTCGACTGCGCTGAGAGAGGTGAACTTGCCCGAGGCCGTTGACAAGTCATGAAAAATTCAAGTGCTCACTCCAATATCTAGATGTTGATACATACAACTACAGCTCCGAAACTTTTAATAAAATCTAGCTAGCTACATAATCATACAGCGTACATTTTTTACGTGAAAATACAGAATTTCAACTGAAAATTATGATTGACGTAATGTGTTTATCAGATATTACGCATACGGCAAGACCGAAGTTTGACCATGTAGCAGTTATGTTGAAAGACGGTTGGATGAAAGTATTTTAAACCGCTAGTAAGACTCTTCATGATATTAGGTGCGGAATTACCACAGACTTTATCACTCAATGTAAACTATAACCATGTAGATACATTACGCATATGTACGCATTCTAAACGTGACATAATTATTACCACAGTTTTACAGTGCTCTGCCGTAAAATCTGATAAATATTTACTCTGTTATAAAAGGGTCTACTAAAGACGGATTTTCCATAACGAATTGCTCACCGCCTTGGGAGAGTTTATTGTAATTACGTTCATAATGAGTAAATTGCCTAAAAGGCGCTCTGTAAAGCTTAATTTCTTAACGATCGTTAAATTGTCGTTTGCGTAACTGCTTATGGATACTAACATTTTATAACATTAATTAGAATATATTTATAATTTTATCGTTGTAAAACGGCTTGCTAACCGCAGTTAGAACTACTGAGAGAAAATTTTTATGATCAACCTGTTAACTGACGTATTAGAGCGTATATGTCGCAACCAACTATCTTAATCAGCCGTTAAACTAAAAGCCTAGCTTTATTCAACGGCGCTGCCGTTAGACTAGCGGCCGCATGATTATTCAGCCATTTAATCAATCAGTTAGCTAGGCAAATCATTCCTATCTATAAGGTATAAATATTTACCTTGCCAAGTTATTAACATTTTCCAATTAGGTATCATAAACTTGAAGTTTTTGTTGTTCGATCTATTGAAACTCGATACTAAGCTAGTAAGTAGCGACATATAGGTATACCTACACCGTATACACCTACATTTTATTTCCTATTTTCTGAAATCATATACACTGTATTCCGAACGGTAGATGGTATGTTTATTTCAACAAAACTCGTGTAATAGTGCAATCTCAGCGCCCCAAACAGATAGCGTAGAAATATTGCCTTCATATCTGCCACGAGCAGTAAATTGACGAAAAAATTGTTGTCGATCCCTCATACATAATAAACTAATAAATACTTCATCAACGTCAAAATAGATCCTCCTCGCTGGCGGCGTATTTATTGCGTATACCAAAAATATAAGCAAGTACAAGGAGAATATCATAAAACGCAGATTCAAATTTGTTATTTGGATAAGTATCTACATGAGGTACGTGCGGTAGCGAATGCCAGACATACACTTGTGTAAAGGTATCCGTACCACCGGTATTCCCAAATGTAATCAGTTAGGCTTGAGTACAGACTCTAAGGGAATTTCTATGTAAATTGTTTTATCAGAACGCAGATATGATTGGCGTCAAATTGACGTTTCTACGGCATATCAATGAAATAAAATTGAATACCTGAGAGCGTTGATAAATTATTCGATACCGTAATCTGAGATGTTGGCATGTTGTTGTTAGTGACTCGCAGACAGCACGTTAACTCTTACAGCCCTTGAATAAGACTGTCAGTCTAATCCAAAAATCCCTCTTTGGCACGTCATGAATGGCTTCCAACGAAGCGTTCTCCTTATACGTGATCGGCATTCACATATCGCACGCCGAGTAATTTCGTATAAAGTTACGAAAGAAAACTATTACCTTTTAAATTGTTTGACATTAATAACGTAGCCTTAAGTTATTGCGTGGCACGTCGAACGTAAGTCGTACATTGTCGTGTCACACCTGAGGATAACGAAGGACTACACTCATCAAGGAGAATTTCAGTGTCCGCTGGTTATCCGGGTGCACAGTGAGCGTAAATAAGACTGGATGTAAATCATGTCATTAGAGGTGGCTGCGATCGACCCTCGCCGCTCCCCCGTCCCCGCTCTAATTGAAAATAAATCTCATTCGTTGAGAGGTTGGCAGATGCGCATTTTATACCTTGATCTCGTTTATAACAGGCTTATTTGTTTTGATTTGGTAGCTCCGATATTATGCAAAAGCAATTAATATTAAAACGAAGAGAAATAAGGTTCATTAATGTTATTAAGGGTGGTATTGATTCTGTCCTTGCGATTAAACATATGCGTAAATAAAACGATAGAACGATAGAACGTACGGATGACGTTATTTGTTCACATCGATATATCGGAAAATGCACTCGTGCAGCAAATAGAATCAAAGAGAGTAAGTAGCGGCAACTTAAATAATATGAAACTGAACGTACATTGCCGATAGAGAAATAAAAGATCGTGTGTGTGTGTATTCCTATGTGCAAGAGATAAGGGTCATAAATGTAGTCCGATAGCGTCTCGTCGGTTGGAAACAAAAGCCCCGGAGAGCGCGCTGTTTGCCCTGACTCAGATATCCCGGCGAGAATGGAATGAAATGGAACCGAGCTCAGCTATGTTAGCAGATTTATTTTTGCGGAAGTTATTAGCTAAACTGAAATCCTAGGCGAATAATGATTAGCCACACTGTTAATTTTATTAATTTGCTCATGTAAGTATACTTTGTGAACAAACTATAGTTTAATCTAGCAGAATGTTAAGACAACCCTGGCGATAAATTACTTCTATGCAATGTCAGAAATATATGAATGCATATTTTTGCTGTCACAGTCATGTTTCATTTTACATTGGGTTTAGTTAAAAATATTTGAAGAAAAGGACAAAAGGGATTTTCATAATGATCTCTATGAGTCGGGCGGTCTACCAGCCCGCATTCAGTCAGCCTGCTATATGTTGCACTCAATGGCGAAGGATCTGCAAAATAAATTAGAGAGATAAGCTAATGCACGACTTTGTAAGTCGTAGTTCATTGCAGAATTAATACTGGTATTCAAATAGACTTTCATATTAATATTCTTAGAAATAGACTTTCATATAAAGATTCTATTATTTAGCGCAAGTATTGAATATGTTAAATATTCAATACTTACGCTAAATAGTAGAATAAATAAATTATAGCATAGTGTCATGCTCGTTCTGACCTCTTTGTAGAGATCCTTGATTATAAAGAGCCTCAGATCAAAGACACTTCAAGGCTATGTATTATCACAATACAATAATTTCACGAATTTCTTCGTTGTATTGAAAAAAATGCCTTAAATATGTAGGGGTACAAAAGAAAACAATATGGGTGATTTATTTTAAAATCGATTAGAAGCAGGTCACACAATTTCAAGTCGAAGCTTCACTTCCAAATAATTTCACGGCGTTTTTCGGAATTTTACTGCCGCCCATTTTAAAAATTCAACATAGACATGAGGGTTTCTATGTATAGGTTTATATATTTAAAGGGTTGTTTACATTTAAATTCCTGATGCGGATAACCTTTTAATAAAAGGGTTATTGCGGTCATTTAAGGTTATCACGCCATCAGCAGTAACTTTAATAATTAAATGTCGTCCATAAGATATTATGATAGGTAATAAAATTTTAGCTATACGTGCCATACTTAGGAACAATTTTGTATGATGATATGTAAAGAATAAGAGACTTTTGAAATTATAAAATGTTTTAGGTAAGTTTACAAAACACAGCATGCATAACATGCATCGTGCACCGAGAATCGCCACATTCTACACAAAAACAACAGCGCGCTTCAGCTCTTCCAGAAAACTTCGTGACTCGAGAAAAATATTGGTTTGCATATTCAACAAAATACGTGTGAAATACGTCCACCGAACAAGGCAGCAGCGAAGCAAAAATATACAACACTGGCATACATTGTGTAGGTACCTGCCTCAATAACTCGAAGGTAGCCGGCCTGATCCATATTAATATTTAAAGTGGATAGGGAAACCCTCCCAACGAGACATTAATGCCAGGATAGCGTGTGAACCATCACCTGCTGAACTCGGCAACGCATTCAAACGTACTGCCTTATGATTACTTATTATTTCAATTGCTTCACTAATGTCTTCCTCCCCAAATTGCAGGACACAAAACAGATCGTAATCAAATAGTTTCGGTAGTTTTATACAACAGTATTAAGCGGTAAGAAAATGGGCTTTAGTAAGTTATGATCGATAGTTTGACTATATTGGTTATTTTTAGAAAATAATTGAGACTAAATATCCAATATTTAATGTAGTTACACAATATTTTATGTGATTACGGCTACCGCAACCGACGGCGACGATCGTTGTTAATGAGTATTGATTTATTTCTGGCTAACCAATTACAGATAGTATTAAAAACTAGCTATGTCCCGCAACGAGTATAGCGTTCCCCTACTACTCTTAGGGTTCTTCTTCTTGTCGGGTCAATGGCGATTTGTATTATATGCGACACCTTCACTGCGTAACAGGCCCATTTCGGCCCGCCGCGGTACTTACAGTTGGTGCGGACGAAGAAAACTATGTGTCTCTCGCTAGTGCGGAACGATTATTTCAGCTGTTTGTAGAATTTTGACAGAGACAAATATATATTTCAGTTTGCAGTCAAAATTGGAATTATTCCCCATAAAAACATCATGGCAGGCTTCTTTCGGCCTACCACACACTAACGGTGAAATACATCCGCTGAGTGCGGCAGTGGGTTTATTTCAGCCCGCCAACCGAACAGGCCGCCGGCGACCCGACCCGATACCGCACAGAGCGCACCCGCCGCCTGTTAGTGTTGTGCTATGTAGCTGATCTGATGTAACGTTCGTTCGATATAATCAACGATGGCAAGCAATAATAGAAAAATACGAATTTTTGTAAAATAAGTTAATTCGCCCTACAGTTACTGATATTGATAGTGACAGTAGTGAAGAAATATATCCCATTACGAAAAAAAGAAATGCCTATTTAGAAACAAGTCAGCATGGAAAACTAAAACTATAAAAAATATTGCAACCAAAATCTTTGCGTGTTTTGTTTTAAAGACAGGCACGAGTAAATTTTTTTTTTTTCATTTCTTTTACGATAATTCTATTTGATTTTCGATATCCCCTTATTTTGGCTTATCCCATCACTGCTCAAAATATTTTGTAGTGCGGTTCAGGTCGACATCTCGGTTTATTTATCATTTCCTATTTGGTATATTCCGGGGCGAATTAAACCTAAGGAATCTTTGTTCAAGGTTATTCTAATAGAATAAAAAAAATTGTATGTATACATCATTTTTTCGCAAAGTGCATTTTAATCTACCCTAGTGCTGGTAGGTCGAGAAAGACCTGCCACGCACTGGCGGAAAAATCGTTGGGGGTGCATTTCGACCTGCCGCCGCACCAGATGAAGGTTTATGATTTTACTTGCCACAGCCAAGATGTAAAGTAATCTGCCACAGCTAGGTATGACTATTGGCTAGAGTTCAAATCCTTTAACCTTTCTTCCTTTCTTTAAGAAATTGTTTGTCAACACCAAAACATCTAAGTACCTAAGCTAATTGAAATTTCCAAACCATTATCAAACAAAGAAAAATTTCTTCAGTTTTTATATTCGCATAAACGAGCCTTCTATTTCTATGTATCAAACCACAATTTTTGTTCTTTTACAAAACTAGTCTAGTCCGCTTGCATATTGCTGTTCTGTTCAGTTTTATGCAACATCGACGTTAGTTTGTTGGCTCTCGAAATCGATTTTTACAAAATACTGCAAACGCGAGCGCTTCATATTTTAGATTCGGCACAAAAACTATATATTTCGTGTCTCGAAACGTACAGCGACTATATAGCTTTACGTATTGGAGTGTTACAGTCGAGGTTGAGCCCGACAACATTCACTTCAATTTTTCATTTCAGTGCAGATAAATAAACGGCTGCGAGCGCGCCGCAGACCACCTGACGAGCTTTTCACTATATATATTATCAGTGCTCCCTTTTTCCTTTTCATTTAAATGCAGAAATCTTAAAATATTTTTTAAAATAAAAACAAGAACCTTCGTACCATAAAAGCGAATGTTTACACGTTTTTTACACAAATGTCGTTTCATATTCAGTCTGAAATATATTAGTGGCGACAGCTCGATCGACTAAACACAACAAGCGAACCAAGTCTCGAGTTTATATAATGTTGGTTATAAATAAATAAATTCCTGTCTTCTAAACTTTCAAAACATATATTTTTATGAGTACAGTACTAGTTCAAGACGCTTCTGCTGAGAAAGATTGACAAGAATCTCCGCAGGGATCCGTTTTTTTAATTAATGTTAAAAATAGCTTGTATACTTACTACCATAATCCACAATACGGAAGCGTTGCGATGTAGTGGCTTTTACAACTTTGCCGAAAATAGCGATTTGCTTTCTGAAGTTCATGTATAGGTACATATATCAATAAATAAAAATATCAATAATATAGAATATCAGTAATGTAGAAATATCAATTTTATATATTAAATCATACATAACAGTTTCAAATAAATATAGGTACCTATCTAATTATGTAATCTATGTGCGGTACCAAAATGGTGTAGCGAAAATTTAAATGAACTTGAACTATAAATCCAAACCAAATAATAATATGAATATCCATATTATTATTTGCTTATTTTAGTAGAATGAGGATAAAGCAAAGTTTAGAGTATTGTAAAATCTGTAATGGCTTAAATAGTGTTTATATACGAGAGGTATACTTAAATATTTTCAGATTTGTTTCAGATGGTAATGAAAATTCACTTTTTGAGATGAGATATATCTACTGTAAAATAAGATACATTATTAATAACTGAGGCAATAATTACTCGTGCAGTTATTGTAAAAGTATTAAAAGTGTTAATTTTAATTCTGCCACCCGATAATATTAAACGAAGTTGTACTAAAAATGGATTATAAATTATTATCTACGGCATTTATTAGATACCTATTCTTTTATTATTTAATTGAAAAAAATGATAAGAGTGTGCACTTTTTATCACCACTCCATCCACCTTAAATATGTAAAAAGGCATTCCTTAAACTGGGTGCAGACTGTAATGAAAAATGTGCAGCAATAGTTATTTGTGCAACAAGAGAGCAAAGTCGTTTTTTGTTTCGAGTGCTGATTTTGAGTCCCGAGCAAGCGAAGGATTCTATGATTGATTCACGAGCGTAGCGAGTGAATCAAAGTTAGAATCCGTAGCGTGGTGAGGGACTCAACAGCACGAGATACAAAAAACTTTGCTGTCGTATAACACACATAACTTTTCCCCACAGCAGTGAGAACACATAATTACTTAGGAGACATAGAAATGAACAGGAATAGATTGAATTCTGCATAATCACTTGTTGATTTAACTCTTCTGGTGTTAAAGTACAGTCATCATCGCTAGTTTCACTCATCTTTTAGATTATTTTATCTATACATATAAATAAAATTGATGTGTCTGTCTGTGATTTCAAAATATCTATGTTTTTTCAAGTGCATATAGTTAGTTACACGATTCTAAGTCCAAATCTACCCTTTTTAACATTTTTGTCTGTCTGTCCGTCTGTCTGTCTGTCTGTCTTTCTGTTTGTCCGGCGTAGTCTCTGGAACTGCTGAAGCGATTCAAATGAGACTTTCACTGCATGGTAGAGGACTTTATAGCCCTACATATAGGCTTCAATTTGACCCGGTATATGGCGTTGTTGTCGCGATAACAAGTCTTTACTTCTTCCATTCATCTATACATCTATACATATAAATAAAATTGAAGTGTCTGTCTGTTATTTCAAAATAATTATGTTTTTTCAAGTGCATATAGTTAGTTACACGATTGTAAGTTCAAATCTACCCTTTTTAACATTTTTGTCTGTGGTAGCGCCATCTACCTTTCCATCGAAACTAATCACATCAACGTCAATGGTTGGTCGCTGCTTGGCCAATGCGAGCGATGCCTTTTGTTTCTATCCCTTTCTATCCCATTCCCTTGAAGGGGCACGCCTTTCGCGGATTGGTCGCCGCGTGCATCGACGCGAGAGACGGTCCAGAACTTTCGAGTCGCTAAATACGTGTCCGCCATACCGTACCGCACCGCGCCGCTTCCGCTATAATTATTACCGCTTATACAAAACCGCTCGCGAGTGAAAGTGATTTGTGTAGTGGAGTGAATCAAGCAGCTTCATCGCGAAAACACAAGGAGGCTGCCATTTGCAAGGAAAGAGGACTGACGTACAAGGTAAGTGCCCCTCACCCTTAGAATATCCTATACCCACTCACAATCCTCTCTCCCATTCCAATCCTCTATCCTTTCTAGGCGATCCAGAACTCGCCATCCTTTATATACAGTCCATTCCTTCTCCAAGTCGCCTAGAACCTACGGTTTCGGTGTAACGCCGAACCATTTTTTTTTATCCATACGAGTCGGATTCATTTACGTTTTTATACGTTATATCGCTATACCTAGTATATTAATATAATTTAACACGTTACACTATACCTACTGTATCAGCATCAGCGAAATTTTTATTCCCGCTACTTTTTAAATCGCGTTTTAATACCGCGTCCCTAATGTTTATTTTTCAAATGTATCATTGTTGTAATTCTAAATAAAAATGTATTGGTTAAATACTAACTTTATACTATTAATTAGACTTATTTTTATTAAAATCCAATAATAAATTAAACATATCAACAATAACATATAAAAAAAGCAATTTCTTTATTACAAATATCTTTTTTTTTTGCGTTGCCGTAGGTGTTTTCTTTGAGGTCGAATTCCAAAAACGAATTTCGAATTCGAAGGGGTTAGTTTTTCACTCACTTTTTATATGCACATGTGAAAGAGACAGAGCACAGTAAAATTCGAATGTTTCAAATTTATGGCTGAACAATGTCAATTCGTGACACTGAAGATGAAAAATTAAAAAGCTACTTTTACTTACGCTCGAATCAAAATCGCGTTTTGTTCACTGTTGTCTCGCAGCAAAAGCGGCATGTTTGAGCTGCTGTGGTGAAAATATTTATTTTTATTGTAAAGTGTGTCTGCAGTAATGTCCATTAAAACAATCATGTTACTGGAGGGCTTATTGCAAATTTTTGACGTGCTATTTTGCCTTTAAAAGCGATAGCAGAGTCCATGAAAAAAGTAAATCCCGGAAAATTGTATTAAATATTTTAGACCCTATTTATATGACATCGAAACTTTTTATTATTATTGTATATAGCGCCACAAATATATTATCTCACAATATTTCGTAATACTTGTAAGGATTACTTTCAATAAGAAATTCATTGTCTTGAAACCCTTGATAAAGGAGGGAATGTGCAGATTGGCCGTTCACTAATTAGAATGCACATCATAACTTACAGAGCTTGAGGTTCTGTCCGTAGTAATGGCAACAGTACCGAGTGCACGTTACAACCTAATCGGTCACAGTCATACAATGTTCACCACTTTTCAAGAAAGTAGGCTACGGCCGCTGCCTATTTGGCGCTTTGTATAATCTAGTCTACAAATAAAATGTACAGAATCTTAAAGAAGATCTTTGGTGTGTTATAGGGAATGCGCATACTATTGAAGAAGAAGTAGACAGAGACAAATAAATTGAAATAATTGCTGCAGCATTCGATTTCCTCCACTCCCAAAGTGAACTCAATCAACATCTAGCGCTAACAAAAAATCGCGTTATTTTCAAATCAAATAGAGCGAGCGAGTAGATTTTCAGAAAAAGACTAAAAAAAAAAGTTCCCTCTAAAGCCAAAAGCTATGTATGATTTATAAGGCAAGTTGCCAGAGTCTGGTAGCAAATTGACCGATCGATCTGCGAGATCAAACAACGCCGATGTAGCCTGTAGGAGGAGCCTTAGTTGAGGGATCTTTGTTTGCATATTGACTTGACACCCTCCGTATCTCAAAGAGCACGTTATCATCCTATAAACGACGCCAGTCTTATGAATACAGTACAGTATGTATACGCACAAGTAAGTACTTTGAATAAACTAAGCTAACTTCCAAGCAGGCTTTCGCTAGCTGAGTTACGGAGTATGACAAACTTCGTAGATGCCTTTCTAAGTCGCATAGTAGAATCGTGCCAAAATTTATTATTTGTTAAACAGCCAGACTTATTCTTTGCGTGCAGTCAGTTTGATTGATTGATTGATTGATTAACACTTTATTGTACACCAGTAAACAAAACGAGATACAATATGTAATTACATGATTAAAACTAGTTGCACAATAGGGCGGTCTTATCGCAAAATGCGATCTCTTCCAGACAACCTAGTTTGGAATAATTAATAAAAGTACAATAGTGCGGGTTATGGTGTACCATGAGGAACAGTGTCATAAATACTTAGTTAAAATGTTAGGACATAATATTATGTCAATACAATTTTATATGAGTAGAAAACATAGAATACGTATAAATCGTACATACAATACAAAATAATACTAATACTAAATAGCAAACCAATACTTATATATATAGTAGATAAATAAACTAAAAACTAAATAAGATATAATATTCATATACTATATAATTATATACATAAATAATAAAATAATTACATATAATTAAATATATTTATCAATATATACAACTGTCATGATAATTGTGACAAATAATGATTCGTGACACGTCTGATTGTTTCGGGTAACCCATTCCACAAACGTACAGCTTGCACTGTGAAGGATTTTTGAAGGAAAACTGTGGAATGAGTAGGGACCTTCAATTTGAGATTCTCTGATGATCTCAAGCACTTCGAATGAGTGTCATGTAGATATTCGAATCGTCGTTTAAGGTATAAGGGGAATGAAGGATTAAAAAGTATATTATATAGAAGGCAAAGGATGTGAGTATTCCGTCGAAGGCGGATTGGCAGCCATTTGAGCTTGTTACGGAATTCAGTGATGTGTGGTCATATTTACGTAAACCATATATGCACCTTATGCAAAAGTTTTGGAGGCGCTCAAGTTTATCTAGCTGGTCCTCATTGAGATCTAGATAGCTGGCATCGGCATAGTCAAGAATGGGAAGAAGAATAGATTGCACAAGTGCAATTGTAGTAGGTATGGGAAGGAAATTGCGTAACCTTCTCAGTGATGCAGCGGCAGCAAAAAGTCGTCGACTTATATTTTTTAATTGGACAGTCCAAGATAACGTTTTGTCGATGTATATCCCCAGATTCTTCACTTCTTTGCTAATAGGAATTGAGACGCCACCAAAAGACATCTGGGGAAGCAATGACCAAGACACCTTTGACATCAGTCTTCGTATGGTTAATCATTAGTCCGTACATTTTGGTCCAATTTGATATACTAGCCAAATCGTTATTAATTGTGTAAATAGCAGACGACAAATTTTCACAGTCTGCTTGTGAGTAAATTTGCATATCATCAGCATAAAGATGGTAGGAAGAAGAAATATTATTGGATATAGAATTAATAAATTGAGATAATTGAGAAGAGCAAAGGAGATAAAACGCCGCCCTGTGGTACATCCGCAGAATTATCGCACCAGGAAGATAAATTTTCATCCAGATGGACACGCTGCCGGCGGCCAAACAGGTAACTACAAAACCAATCGATTACTGATGGGGATATGTTAAGAGAGTTTAAAATGGCAAGGAGAACATCGAAGTCGACAGTACTTGATACTTGATGGCACGGGCTGTTTCCGCAACTCCACGTCTTGGCGTGTATTTTGCGTGCGGGTGGGAATGATGTCGTCATTCGAGCCACCCCAGCTCTTCGAGGAAGGCCAGCAGACTCTAGATGTGGCCCACGGCCTCCCTCAGGGTGCTGTATCTGGTGAGGTACTGCTGCCTGTACTGTGCGACCTCAGGGCAGTCGAGGAGCAGGTGGGCTGCCGTCTTGTCTGCTGCCATACAGGCCCTGCACAGCGGGCTGTCGGTGATACCTATGGTAAATAGGTGTTTATTAAAGAATCCGTGTCCTGTGTAGGCGGCCGTGACTGTCCGTAGTTGTTGTTTGGACAGCCGGAGGATTTGTTTGGCTATCTTACCGTCTACTGCGGGAAGAGCCTCCTTGGCCTGCCTACATGTTTCAATACCAATCCAGGACTGGTTGTGTTTGGTCCTGGTCCTATTTCTTACCAGGTTGCGATAAAAACCAGGAGGGAGGGGAATAATGGGCTCGGGTCCCACCACCTCTAAAGTGGCCCCACTTCTTGCAAGTACGTCGGCTGCGTCATTCCCTCTTGAGCCACTGTGGCCCTTGATCCATTGCAGTGTTAATTTGTTTAGTTTACCTACCTCTGTTAGTTTCTGGTGGCATTCAAGCGTGAGTGCCGAGGTGATAGTAAGTATGGCTTTTGAGGGCTGAAAGGACAGCCTTACTATCTGAGAGGATCCTAATGGATCGTTCCCTTACCTCACGTGCCATGATTGCTGTGGCAGCTAGGATTATGCCAAAACATTCGGCCTGGTAGACCGTGTTGTAGGCTCCCAGCGGTGCTGCGATGTTGATGTTTAGGTCCTCGGAGAATACTCCTGAACCCGTACCTGTATCCGTTTTGGACCCATCTGTGAAGATCGTGAGCTCGTTGTGGTTAACTGCTCCTTCGTGTAGATCCTCGTACAGTTGGATTTTGTATTTCTTGTCGAAAACAAATTGTTTCGGTATTCGGTCGCCAATGGCTTGTGTGATAGGAACTTCTTTAAAAAGTGTATTTAAGTTGTTAGTGTGCGGTGTATTCGTGTATTTCCAGAGCTTCAGGGCTCTTAACCGGACTGCCGACATCGTTGCTTCCTGTTGTATGAACAGGTGCAATGGAGGCAGATCCAGCAACACTTCAAGTGCCGCTGTTGGCGTTGTTTTCATACAGCCCGTGGCCGCTAGGCATGCAAGTCTTTGAAGCTTTTGAAGCTTGTTGGCGGCCGTTATTAGGTTGGTCCTAGGCCACCACACTACTGCACCGTAGCTTACCATCGGACGTATTATTGTCTTATAGAGCCATAAGACAATTTTGGGGGAGAGGCCCCAGCGTTTACCTATCATCTTCTTGCACTGCCAGAAAATGATGCTGGCTTTATTGAGCTTATTTTCCATGTGGCTGTTCCATGTCAATTTGCTGTCGAGAGTGACACCAAGGTACTTGACCTCGGTAGACAGCTTAAGCTCTGTATCGAATAACCTGGGCAATCGGTAAGTACCCAGCGCGCGTTTGTGTTTGAACTTAACTAGTTCGGTCTTGGTCGGGTTTACAGATAATTCGTACTCATTACACCACCACTCTACTATGCGTAGGGCTTGTTGGGCTAGGTCGTACACTGTACTGGTTACCTGAGGTGAGTATGGTTAGATCATCTGCATAACCTATTGTATAGAAGTATCTCGCGTTGAGTTTGTCTATGAGTTCATTGATGACTAAGTTCCACAATAGCGGGGAGAGTACACCTCCCTGCGGGCACCCTTTAGTTATCAAGGCTGTCTGATAGTCGCCTTGCAGGCGCACTACCCTTTTGCTGAGCATGTTTTGGATCCACTGTATGAGCATCTGATGCACACCATGCCTGGCTAGGGCGTTGCTTATGCTGGAAAAGTTTGTCTTGTCGAAGGCTCCTTCTATGTCGATGAAGGTGCCCAGGCAGATGCTTTTTTGTTGTATAGCAGCTTCTATCTGGGCCACGACCTGATGTAAGGCCGATTCCGTCGATTTCCCTGAGCTGTATGCATGTTGGTTGGCATGTAAGGGTAGGTGCTTAAGAACCCCACTTCTTAGTTTCCTCTCGCAAAGCCTTTCCAAGGCTTTAAGCATGAAGGAAGTCAGGCTTATTGGTCTAAAGGACTTTGCATGGGTATAGTCTGTTTTGCCTGGTTTTGGTATGAAGATTAGTTTGAATTCCCTCCACCTCTTCGGTACATATCTGAGGGCCAGGCTAGCCCTCATGATTGCCAGGAGTCTTTTAAGGACAGGTTCCCCTCCCCATTGTAATAACCCTGGGAAGATGCCATCCAGTCCGGCTGCTTTGAAGGGGTGGAAGCTATCGATGGCCCATCGGAGTTTTTCTTCTGTGACCACGTTGTTTGCGTGTCTCCATTCGTGTTCGGTCGCCACTGTTGGTGTATCGTGCCACGTTACTACCGGGGTGACGACGCAGCCTGGGAAGTGTGTTTCGAGTAGGACGCGTCTTGTCTCCTCCTCCGATGTAGTGTATGTGTTATCCGGTTTACGGAGAGTACCTGGTGCAACCGTCGGTAGCTGGGCCAGTAGTTTCCTTACCCGGTTTGCTTGTTGGCAGGATTTAATGCTCCCACAGAATTTTCTCCATCCCATGGTGCGTCTGAATCTGAGGCATTTTCTGTAGTCTGATTTGGCCGCTTTATAAGCGTCCCAATCTGCGTCCGCGCTTGTGTTCATTGCCCTATTTAGAGACTTTCTTACCTTCTTGCGCTTACGTTCAAGTTCAGCGCCCCACCAGGGTTGTTTCCCCGGGGTTTAAGGCGGAGTGGTTTCCGGGCAAGCTGCATAATAGCTGTCTAGCATCGACTGCGTCAGTATACATACCTGATCGTCGATCTGTTCAGTGTCACCCAGTACCGGCAGCGTGGCCGTAAGGGTAAGTTTCTCGTTAAGTAGTAAGACATACTTTGCTTTGTCAGTGTTGTGTGGTTTCCTGCGGGGCTGTGTGGGCTGTATATCGACTTTCATGGAGAAGCTGATCCATCTGTGGTCTGAGCATGATGCCTCTTTCGAGACGTGCCATCCATTGATGCGTTCAGCCGCTCCTTCTGTTGCGAGAGTTAAGTCGATAATTGTCTGACTACGTTTAGTGACGAAGGTGGGCTCCGTACCTGTGTTTAATAGGGTTAAATTAGTGGTGAATAAGTATTCAACCAATGACTTACCTCTGTTATTGTTGCAGTCCATGCCCTACATTTGGTGGTGGGCATTGGAGTCCGTTCCTATTACGACCTCCGTATTGGTTCTCTCGCACTGGTTAACCAGACGCGTGAGGTCGAACGGAGGCTGTGATGTCTCTGGAACAGAACTCCGTTAAAGCTTGGGCTCTGATGTTTTTAGTTGTAAGTATGCAGGTTCTTGGATGTGTGTGGTCAGTAGAATAGTAAATCTTACCTCCCAGGCTGGAGAGGCCTCTAATGAGGCCACCCCTTATCCAAGGTTCCTGGATGAGCACGATGGCTGAATGTTGGACCTCCATCCATTTGCGCAGTTGCGCAGTGGCCGTTTGGCTATGATGGAGGTTGATCTGTAGGCAGCTGACGTCACTAGGCAGAGGGTTCATCTGTGGGTGATGTCCCCTCCTCCCCGACCTTCAGCTGCGTTAGGCCAGCCAGGATGTCGCCAGCCTCCACCCCGTCGTCTCGCCGCACCGGACTCAGGAGCAGGCTCTCATCTTCCGAGTTACCCTCGGCTGACGGGCCAGCCCCCGAGCCAGACGCGGCCGGCTCTGACAGGCCGGATTCCGCGGAGCACCCTGACTGGGTGTTTGAGGCTTGTTGTGTGGAGTTGTCGCATCCCGGAGGATGGTCGACATACTTTCCTGTAGAGTCCCGCAACCGGACGTAGACTGCACCCAGCCCCAACACGAGGCGGCGCTCGTTCTGCACCAGGACCGGGACTTGTTCCTCCGGGACGCCCACGACCAGGAACCACCCACCTGACTGCCTCTCCGAGTGCAGCAGAGACCATTTGTCGACCGCCAACCAGGGGTTCTGGAACTCCAGAGCCCGACCCACGTCGCGCACGTCGTCCCAGACCCCCTGTTCGTTGGGAACGACAACGCCGCACCGCACTCTCTTCGGGGCCTCTTCCTGGCCCCTAACCTCCAGTTCGAAGCCCGGTGGTGGGACCAGGAGAGAGACAGCCTCCGTCAGCCAGGTACGTGTTGCCTCGTCGGCGCACCAGAGTTTGAGGACCCCGTCCGCGTACATGGGTTTCCCGGTGAACGCAGGGGCGGGGCGTTTTGGGGTTTTAGTCGACCAGGCGTCACTCAGGATCTTCCTTTGAATCTCCGTGAGTATCCGGTCCACGAACTCCTTCGGCAAGTTCCCTGTGCGCTTGCATGTTACTGCAACACCCAGAGATGCCTTGGAGACCTGTGCATAGGACTTACCCTGTATCGTGGAGGAGTCGAGGCGGGGCTTCTTGTGCTCCCCTCGAGGCGAGCTGGTCTCGTTGAGAGCGCGTTTGGCCTCACCTCTTTCCTTGTTTTCGGCAGTTTTACCTGCCGTGTTTCCTGGTGGTGCTGGGGCTAGATGCCGTCCAGGGTGACCAGCCCGCCGCTTGGCGGCAGGCGGCTTCCCCGTACTGCCTCCGGCCTTTGTGCACCCCCTACTGCTGAGCGCAGGCTGCGCGCTGATCACATTACTGGGACCTGCGACGGCGGCCTGCTCCGCTGTTTTTGTAGAGGCAGCACCGGCTGCGGCAGCGGTTTGTGCCGCCTTCCGCCTTATTGCCAAGTCGACAGTATTAAACGCATTGCTGAAATCTAGCAAACAGAGAATGGTAAACTTGCTATTCTCCATACCTGACCTAATATCATCCGTTATGTTGATTAGCGCAGTAGTGGTACTATGACCCAAACGGAAACCAGATTGGAAGGGATTGAGGATGTTATGTCCAGAGAGGAAAGAGTTAAGTTGGTTATGGATAAGACGTTCAAGGACTTTGGAAAGAAAGGGCAAGATGGATATAGGTCGATATTCAGAGAAGGATTTGATGTCAGAATATTTCGGGGTATCGATTATTTTAAGCATTTTCGTTGTATAATAAAGATCTCTAGTAGGTACAATGTTTTATTTTAAAAGAATTTAGCGTACTTCAGCTTAGAGCATTTCAAAACAGCTTTGGAAACTCATAATGTATTAATCTTTAAGGCCTGGTCCTCTTCTCCATACCAAGTCTAGCGTTTCAGTCTTCAGTTCACCATTATCTTGCAAGATCAATAGAAGAAAATACTTTGACTTGCTCTTGGCAGCATAAACACTCACTGAAATGTTAAATACTGTTATTAGCCGGGTAATGAGCAGTTGGAGTGAAATCTCATTAGAGGCAAATAGGAAGCAAGCTCGCCGAAGCGGAGATGCGACGGCTGCGAACGCTCAACGACCTAACTATTCTTCTTGTAAAAAATACTTAAGAACCACACCAGACTGCTTAGAATTATATCGTTTTATTAGATTGCCTGCAGTAAACAGAATACGTTTGCAACGAGATTCTCTGATTGCTTGTAGGTCAGGCGATAAGAAGATTTAAATTTGATAAAGTATTAACGTGTTGACCTACGAAACAAGAGCTTTTTACTTACGTGTTGTCCTTCAAAACAAGAACTTTCAACGTACGTGTTGGCCTACGAAACAAGAGCTTTCTACGTACGTGTTGTCCTTCAAAACAAGAACTTTCAACGTACGTGTTGGCCTACGAAACAAGAGCTTTCTACGTACGTGTTGTCCTTCAAAACAAGAACTTTCAACGTACGTGTTGGCCTACGAAACAAGAGCTTTCTACTTACGTGTTCGCCTACGAAACAAGAGCTTTCTTCATACGTGTTGGTCTACAAAACAACAGCTTTCTACTTACGTGTTGTCCTTCTAAACAACAGCTTTCTACTTACGTGTTGTCCTTCTAAACAAGAGCTTTCTACGTACGTGTTGGCCTACGAAACAAGAGCTTTCTACTTACGTGTTCGCTTACGGAACAAGAGCTTTCTTCTGACGTGTTGGTCTACAAAACAACAGCTTTCTACTTACGTGTTGTCCTTCTAAACAACAGCTTTCTACTTACGTGTTGTCCTTCTAAACAAGAGCTTTCTACCTACGTGTTGTCCTTTTAAACAGGAGCTTTCTACGTACGTGTTGACCTACAACATAAGAGCTTTCTACGTACGTGATGTCCTTCTAAACAAGAGCTTTCTACTGAGGTGTTGCCCTCTAAACAAGAGCTTTTTATTTACGTGTTGTCCTTCTAAACAAGAGCTTTCTACTTACGTGTTGACCTACGAAACAAGAGCTTTCTACTGAGGTTTGACCTACGAAACAAGAGCTTTTTATTTACGTGTTGTCCTTCTAATTAAGATTTTTTCGTACGTGTTGTCCTTCTAAACTGGAGCTTTCTACGTACGTGTTGACCTACAACATAAGAGCTTTCTACGTACGTGATGTCCTTCTAAACAAGAGCTTTCTACTGAGGTGTTGCCCTCTAAACAAGAGCTTTTTATTTACGTGTTGTCCTTCTAAACAAGAGCTTTCTACTTACGTGTTGACCTACGAAACAAGAGCTTTCTACTTACGTGTTGGCCTACGAAACAAAAGCTTTCTACTTACGTGTTGGCCTACGAAACAAGAGCTTTCTTCTTACGAGTTGGTCTACAAAACAAGAGCTATCCACTTAGGTGTTGGACTACAAAACAAGAGCTTTCTACTTACGTGTTGGCCTACGAAACAAAAGCTTTCTACGTACGTGTTGGTCTACGAAACAGTAGCTTTCTACATACGTGTTGGCCTACGAAACTAGAGCTTTCTGCTTACCTGTTGGTATACGAAATAAGAGCTATCCACTTATGTTATGCCCTACGAAAAACGAGCTTTCGCAACTGTATAGTCGGCAACGTCCGACTAACTTGGTAGCGTTCTAAGTTACAGCAACATTTAGTAATCAACTGTGCAATTCATTGTCACCGTTGTAGAATTTCAGTATATTTTTATTTAGCAACTGTGAAAAGTAAAACGGCAGAAATGTATGGGTATACATCGATTCCAAAAATATCATAAATACATATAATATAGGACTGCATGGCCAACCATGCAGTCCTATATTATATGTATTTGGTTTAAGCGGCCGCCTCGCCGCTTGACACTGCGCCGAGTGTTGTGGGTTCGATCCTGAATGAACACGAGGCAACACTTTGTGTGATTCATAAATTGTTGTCTCGAGTCTGGGTTTTCATTGTGTCCGTTAGTTGTATGTTTGTCAAGTCCCCCGCGACACAGGATTTGTCTTTTTTTTTTAATAAAAGAATAAATGATTATTAATAAAATCGAGATATGACAATGGCTCAAAATATTAATTTATTAATATCTGTGAATACTTTCATCTGATTAAAATGGCTGCTTCGTTTGATCACGAGCTGGATTTTCTTCCGCGATTTCATGCTTCAATTCACTAACAGATTAACATCAAAGCATATAAAATATGTAATCTCATATGGATTTTAAATTTAATAATAATTAATTACTAACGAGATATTTGAAAAAGAATTTATTGAAAGACAGACATTTACGTTCACATTACTCTCTGATTCTCTTTTACTTAAAAGTGAGTATTAAAAGGTTTAATTGAAAAGACTAACAAAATCGGAATTGAATAGGTAAGGCTAACTACCTTATCTGGTGTTATTCAATAGGTTAATTAATCGCAGTTGTCTCAGAACTTATCTAATAACGAGACGGGCAGTTGCAGGTTTATTTCCGTATGAACTCGCCAGTTTCCACTACTCCTTCGCCAATTACTCACCCACTTACTTTGTCTGGCCTCCTTCCTCTCCTTTGCTAAGATAAGAGCAATGAGATTCACCGAAGAAAGTCCAGATACAATAAAGGCCACCGGGAGCTGTTTTTTAATATCGCCTTTGAGGAAGTTTTATGTAGCAGGCTTTTAAGTTGTTTCAAAAGCTTCTTTGTTATCTCTAGTACTTTGTTTACGTGTAATATAATATTGAAAAGGGTAAAGTTAATAAGTTGATAGACGATGTACCTACAAGACAATCTCTTGGACTTTTTTCTACCTAGCTAAGTAGGTAAATAATGAAAATTTTGTTATTTAAAATGTATTTGTTTCCGGCTAAATTTAATAATACTTTCGTAGACGAGACGGTTTGAAATAACTAACGAATATGTATTTCAATAAGGAAAAGCTATAAGCACACAAAGTAATTGAGTCTATGAAAACACAGGGCATACCTTAACGTAAGGAAACATAATATATATAGTCTAAGGGGCATACCCTCATTAAAGTGAGTACGATTAACTTTTGTGCTGCAAGATTTTATTTCTACACCTGTCCCAGCTACACATGTAACTATATTTTTACCGAGCAATATAAACATAAAAAATCTCATCTTCTTCTTAGCGTATCGATGGCCACATAAATCGAATCAGCCTATAACTTAACTACAAGTATTTTCTGTAATCTATCAACATATTATCGATACTTAGGTACCTAATAGTCCTTGAACGTCGATGATAGTTTCCAGGAAACAATTACTGGAAACTAATGTGTATCATGTCATACGAATATACGATTACACTCCGGGAAATACCGATGCTCACTACTTTGAATTTTAGATATAGGTATAAATATACGTCTGTTGTATTGCATACAGTCAGTCATCATTTACATACAAGATAAAGAATACGAAATGTAATTTGTTACTTGAATCTATTTCGGAAGCCTTTAATACAGTAGGTGGCCAAATTATTAGGGACAGTGCTCATATTTATGTAATTTATAGTTTATTATATTTTTATGAATAAATTGTGTTGTTTTTAAACGGTTATTTTATCTGATATAGTTACTGGTATCATTATTATTGTTTTTGTCTAATGGCAACACAGAATATGTGCGTCATTTGTCAATTGTGTGACATTTCTTCTCTTTCAGTCAAAGTCCTATAATAAAAAGCGCGATTGGCGGTATTGTTGTTGTATTGTCTAGGTATTATTTTTTCAATAGTTTTAACGGCTTTTGTGTCTTAAATAATCAAAAGGTAAGTAATGCTCCGTATAAGAATATTCTTACTATATGAACTCGCCAGTTTCCACTACTCCTTCGCCAATTACTCACCCACTTACTTTGTCTGGCCTCCTTCCTCTCCTTTGCTAAGATAAAAGCAATGAGATTCACCGAAGAAAGTCCAGATACAATAAAGGCCACCGGGAGCTGTTTTTTAATATCGCCTTTGAGGAAGTTTTATGTAGCAGGCTTTTAAGTTGTTTCAAAAGCTTCTTTGTTATCTCTAGTACTTTGTTTACGTGTAATATAATATTGAAAAGGGTAAAGTTAATAAGTTGATAGACGATGTACCTACAAGACAATCTCTTGGACTTTTTTCTACCTAGCTAAGTAGGTAAATAATGAAAATTTTGTTATTTAAAATGTATTTGTTTCCGGCTAAATTTAATAATACTTTCGTAGACGAGACGGTTTGAAATAACTAACGAATATGTATTTCAATAAGGAAAAGCTATAAGCACACAAAGTAATTGAGTCTATGAAAACACAGGGCATACCTTAACGTAAGGAAACATAATATAGTCTAAGGGGCATACCCTCACTAAAGTGAGTACGATTAACTTTTGTGCTGCAAGATTTTATTTCTACACCTGTCCCAGCTACACATGTAACTATATTTTTACCGAGCAATATAAACATAAAAAATCTCATCTTCTTCTTAGCGTATCGATGGCCACATAAATCGAATCAGCCTATAACTTAACTACAAGTATTTTCTGTAATCTATCAACATATTATCGATACTTAGGTACCTAATAGTCCTTGAACGTCGATGATAGCTTCCAGGAAACAATTACTGGAAACTAATGTGTATCATGTCATACGAATATACGATTACACTCCGGGAAATACCGATGCTCACTACTTTGAATTTTAGATATAGGTATAAATATACGTCTGTTGTATTGCATACAGTCAGTCATCATTTACATACAAGATAAAGAATACGAAATGTAATTTGTTACTTGAATCTATTTCGGAAGCCTTTAATACAGTAGGTGGCCAAATTATTAGGGACAGTGCTCATATTTATGTAATTTATAGTTTATTATATTTTTATGAATAAATTGTGTTGTTTTTAAACGGTTATTTTATCTGATATAGTTACTGGTATCATTATTATTGTTTTTGTCTAATGGCAACACAGAATATGTGCGTCATTTGTCAATTGTGTGACATTTCTTCTCTTTCAGTCAAAGTCCTATAATAAAAAGCGCGATTGGCGGTATTGTTGTTGTATTGTCTAGGTATTATTTTTTCAATAGTTTTAACGGCTTTTGTGTCTTAAATAATCAAAAGGTAAGTAATGCTCCGTATAAGAATATTCTTACTATATTTTGTCTATGAACTTACATTTTATTAATGGTTCAACGTTATATCCCCATTTTTTTTACTTTTTAGGATGAGTAGAAGTTTGGACACGTCTCCAAGAAAATGTAGAGAGATACAAACGTTGTTAGTGCACTCCAGACATTCTCAGAGAGACATAGCAGCTATTGCTGGCGTTTCAAAGTCTATCGTTAATAGAATAAAATCGACAATAAAAAGCGTCTTGAGGCAAATCGTGCTGGCAAATGTGGCAGGAAAAGGATTACCACACCTCGTACTGATCGAAAAATCAGGAACATCTGCCTCGAAAATCGTAAAAAGAGCGTTGCTCTTTTGACTACGATGATGAACGAAGAGGGTGTAATGATTTCGGAGAGGACAATGCGAAGGCGGTTGGCCGAAGAGAATCTGATGGGACGGCGCCCTTCCAAAAAACCGTTGCTAACCGACAGTATGAAAAAGAAACGACTCCAATGGGCTAGACAACATCGAAATATGACTGTTGCAGACTGGAGTCGAGTAATTGTAACTTTTTTGAATAATGCAATAGGTCAATAACGTTTTTCTACTAATAATTTATTTTTTTATTTACAGGTGTATTTTTCCGATGAATCAACCTTTCAAAGGAGATGTACCATTTGGCCATACATTATGGGCCTGGCACGGACAAACACGACACCATGCGTGTTTTGAAGATAAATGACTTCTCTATTAACCTGTATATTTATTTTTTAAAGAACTTTTGGTGGAAATAAGATACGAGATATTTGAAATGCAAATTATTCCACAACTAAATATACCTCAAAATTGAATTTTAACATAAATATAATAACTAGATGTAAATAAAGGTATGTCTTTGTGTCATATAGAACAAAAACTACATAAAGAGAGGCCAATAATAATGAATAATCACCCGTGTACTAGGGGACCTCGTACTATGTATACTCGTCCAAAAAAACTAACCACAATCACAAACACCGCTGCATATTCTTAGCATGGGAAGAAGGTAGTGATCATTATTATTGAATTTATATTCAATTACATTACAATTAAAACCGTACGAAAACACCAATAAATCAGAGCAAAATATTCACGAATGTGTTGCAAATGGTTTAAAAAAATATTTTGTAACGTATGTCCGGTACTTACCGCGTTTGCGTCACAGTACCGCCCATACGCTCGGCCAATCAGAGAAGGCCATCGTCCGCTCTCGTGAGTTTTGCCCATATTTGGTTACGCGCCGACACGAACTGATGGAGGGCCCGGTATATAAAGGGGCCGACAGAGAGGCCGGCACCGCTACTCTAACGTCGCTTCTACTACCTACCTACTATAACTAAGCGTACCTACTGACCCTACGTCGTATCTACGTGTATCCTGGTCCCAGCTACGGGTAAGCACTACATTTACTGCGTTAGCGTACTGCCCATCTCTCTACCTGCTAGCTGAGGCCGGCTGACGCCGCCTGCCTGACTCTATTGGTTGTGGCTCTCCTAATGCTGCTTTCCTTCAGGTTCCAGGTTCACCTTAAGACTCCGGCTACGCTCCTAGACCGCTACACTTTCCTGCATCGCCTTCGGCGTCACCTCTGCCGAAGAGTCTGGCCTGCCCTGCTCATCGTACTCGACCGCCGGCGTCTGCTAGCTGAACCAATGGCCTGCGAAGATCTACCGCTACGCGCAGCCTTCGAGCAGCCTGCCTACACACTACCGGAGGGAACAGCGTGGGAGACTGCAGCCCTTAGTGTTCAGGCCAGTGTCGTGTTGTTGGTCGGTCATACTCGTGCAAGGGAAGTGAGACAATACTTGGCAAATAAACGCATAGAACCTTTTCTGCGTTTTACTACCAGAAACCGTTACAGTGGCGCCCAACGTGGGTTATTGTCTCGCTTTCCGTGCTCGAGTTCTCTTCTAGCAGGTCTCCATCATTGTAAGCGAGGAGGTGCGGCTACAGCGAACCGGTACGTATTGTTATACTAATTGCCTACCTTTTAGTGTAACTACCTACTACGTAATAGTTCGCAAATTTGAATCTAACGTTTCTTTCTAATTAGTCCTAACGGTCGAACTTTTACGCCTAATCGTAAAGTAGGCCATTTGTAAGGGCGGAACGCTTGCGCACTAAGTGTAGTGTGTAGTGTTATACTTACGCGGTACTCCTTCATACACAATGGGCTCACACCCCATAAAATACTTTCTTTTAAATAAGAACGAGTTAGCTTACGAGGTCGCGATTAGAGGTGAGGAGCCGGCTACCTCTGTCCTAGGTCTGCAGCTCCCTAAATTACTGGAAGCCATTCCAAATGATGATATTTTGGAGTCGGGTCTAGCCATAGCGGTGGACTTCGAGGGCGCTAGCGAGGCCGTCTCTGAGCTGGCCAAGCGAGTGAATTTATTAACCATTTCTTACGACGCGAACCTAGCTAGGAGGTCTACCGCACTGCACAACCACATTTTCCATAGACTCCGTAGAATGGAACGTCCCACGGCGTATTCAAAACGAATAACCGAAGCGTGCAGCCGGTTCGACAAGCTCTCGGCGGAGCTGTCCGCCATTGAACAATCAGGTGTTCTCTCAGCTGATGCTGTGGCTGAGGCCCAACCTGCGCCGTCTACCTCGACGCAGGCAGGGTTAGCCCCAGTATTGCATTGCGAGCATTTGAGAGTTAGCGAACTGTCTAAGCTAAAATACGACGGTACGGGATGCGTCCGAGCGTTCCTACAACGCGTAACCGAATTCCAAACCGCGCGTAATCTACCTTCCACTAAAATTTTATCATATGCCTCCGAAATATTCACCGGTAACGCACTTCACTGGTACCGCGGCCTAAAAGAATATTTCACTACATGGGAAGAACTCACCACTAAATTAATAGACGATTTCACACCGTACGATTACGACTACCGGTTATTAAATGAAATCCGCCGACGTACTCAAGGTACTACCGAAACTATAATTATTTATCTCTCGATAATGAATCAGCTGTTCGCTAGGCTGTCACCGTCAAAGCGATTGTCCGAACGCGAAAAGTTAGACATCCTATTGCATAACATACGTCCATGCTACTCACTAGTGCTAGCTCCGTCAATATCTTCAATAGACAGTATAGCAACACTGCAGACGTTATGTTTAAACTACGAACGGATGAAATGTTTGAACTCTCAATTCCGCGAACCGTATTATAATAACGACACGTTGGCACCAGACCTAGCTTACAGTCACAAACCTAATAACCGAGCGCGTAATAATTCCTACAATAATTATCCCGTTGCTACTATAGAGGGTACGTCCGAATACACTGAGAACAACGAACCTAGCAAACCTAAGTCTAAACCTAGCTCTGTCGCTCTAGTCACGTCCAAGTACTGCCCGCGCTGCCGTATCAATGATCACAGTTTGAATGAATGCAAACGCGATCGGTTCGCAATTTGGTTCAAGTGCGGCCGTAGGGATGTGACATTCCCTAACTGCCCGAACTGTAAATCGACGAAACCAAAAAACTAGTTGGTCAGGGTCGGGGCGTGTCAAAATCTAAATTAGGTTCTACAACCTATTCAACCAATTTTGACAAAGATGATTGGAGAAATTGGCTAAACACTCTAAAAGTGTATTTCTCTAGTTATTCCGTCGCCTCGATCCTGGATAATAAACCTAAAAATGACCTACGGCCCTATGTTAACGTAACGATTAACAGTTTACCTATTTGTGGATTGCTCGATTCCGGTTCAGCCATTACAATTTTAGGTAACAACTCCCATCTGGAGGTAATTACTAAAACCGGGTTAGAAATACAGCAGTGTCACAACACTAATTCCATTCGGACCGCGAATGGAAATATCTTGTTGCCGCGCGGTCTTATCAACTTACCCACTACTTTTAATAATCAAACCCACTTATTGAAAGCTTATATTATTCCAGAAGTTACAAGTAATTTAATTTTAGGCATCGATTTCTGGAAACTATTTAAATTACTGCCTAACCATATCGCATCCGTAAGCATGTCTAAAACATTGCCGTGTAGTGTGTTAAGTGAAAATAGACATGTTAGTACAGACTTTAATATTTCCTATAATCGACTATGATGATGTGTGCTACCTCGACCTTAATGCAGATCAGCTCAACAAGCTCGACCGCCTTCTCAATAATTGCATTAGATTCGTTTTCAATCTCCGCAAATATGATCATATTACAGAGCACCAATTAAAGTTACGATGGTTACCCATTCGTCAACGGCGTAGCTTACGTACTTTGTGTACTCTCTATTCTTTATTGCACTCCCCACATGCTCCGGCGTATTTAACTCCTCACTTTCAATTTCTTTGTAATACACATGAGAAAAATCTTCGTTCCTCAAATAACCTTCTTCTCCTTTGTCCTTCTCACACTTCTAGCCTTGTACATTCTTCGTTTAACATTCAATCTATCCTTCTCTGGAATGCTCTCCCTCTCGATATCAGGATGTCGACTAGCCGTTTCACATTTAAAACCAGAGTTCGTCAGACTTTCATAGACGCACAAACTGAATCATCGTAGGATTATCGTCTATTTATTATGAATGTATATAGTTATATTGTATATATGTAAAGTATTTTGTATTATATAGGTATATGTATAATATATATGTATATAGATAAGGTATGTAAGTACTACATTAATGTATATATATATAATTATGTATTAATTAGGTCTCTATCTAAGATTCAATGCAAATTTATGAATTGCACCTATTACTTGTATCTCTGCATCACCCAAAGGTTGACTGGCAGATAATGCCTACGGCATTAAGTCCGCCTCTGTACAATTTATGTGCATAAAGTTTAAATAAAATAAATAAATAAATAAAATAAGCCGAGTAACACGAACGTATTGCAATCTTTTAGTGAGTTGAGTGAGTCACAACAAAGAACGGCTAAGTTAATTATAAAGCAATACGAGTCGATTTCTACTGAAAAAACTGGTTTAGGACGAACTCACTTAATAGAACATGCAATAGACACTGGCGATTCTGCGCTGATACGCCAAAGATATTATAGGTTACCGCCGGCGAAATTAAAAATAATTATTGACGAATTAGACGAAATGCTTGCATTGGGAGTGGTAGAAAAATGCGAAAGTCCGTGGTCGTCACCGATTTTACTAACGCCTAAGAAGGACGGTAAACTAAGGTTTTGTTTAGATAGTCGGAAACTTAATTCTATTACTAAAAAAGACGCGTACAAACTACCTTACGTATCCGAAATTTTAGACAACCTTAGGAACGCTAGATATCGAAGTAGTATAGACTTATCTAAGTCCTTTTGGCAGACGCCTCTTCGCGAATGTGATCGTGATAAGACTGCGTTCTATGTGCCTACTAGAGGAACATTTAGATTTGTGACTATGCCGTTTGGTTTAACGAATGCGCCTGCGACACAACAGCGTTTGGTGGATCACTTGTTTACGAACAGTCCTGAGTTCGAAAACTCTGTATTCGTTTTTTTAGATGATATCGTGCTTATATCGCCATCTTTTAATGCTCATGTGTCACTATTAAATAAAGTATACGAAAAATTAAAATCGGCCAACCTTACAATAAACTTAGAAAAATCTAAATTCTTCCGTGATGAATTGAAGTACTTGGGCTACGTAGTAAACTCTAAAGGATTACATACAAGTAGACCCATGTAAGGTGGAAGCCATTCTTCAATATGCTACGCCTAAGAATAAAAAAGAAGTCAAAAGGTTCTTAGGCATTGCATCATGGTATCGGCGATTTATACCTAATTTTAGTACTATTGCCGGTCCTTTCAACAAACTTACCTCTACCGGTAAGAAAGCCGCACCATTTCAATGGTCGGTGGAAGCTGATGACTCGTTTTGTATTATCGTGTCCCGATTACGAACCTATTAAACCTTTTCAAGTTCACACAGATGCTAGTGCGAGCGGCATCGGTGGGTTACTTACACAAGAAATAGATGGCGTGGAACTACCTATCGCTTACATGAGTAGGTCACTAAATGCACAGGAACAAAACTACAGTATAACAGTACGGGAGACATTAGCAGTTCTAACAGCCCTCGAATATTGGCGCTGTTATTTAGATAACGGGTTAAAGTTTGTTGTGTATACTGACCATTCCGCACTGAAATGGTTCCTAAACTTGAGCAACCCGACTGGTAGATTAGCTCGGTGGTCCAAACCATTAGTGTAGATTTGGTGGGGCCACTACCCGTCACAAGAAAACAAAACGCCTACATCTTTGTAGTAACTTGCTGTTTTAGTAAATACTGTCTACTTTTTCCTATCAGGCGCGCAACTGCTGAAATAATAACTAATATTTTAGAAGAAAAAATATTTTTGGTTCATGGTATACCATCTACAATTATATTGGACAATGGTAAACAGTTTGTAAGTGCTACTTTAAAAGCTATGTTGCGCAAGTACAAAATCCCTAATCTTCATTATACTCCTAAATATTCCCCACATGTCAATACGGTCGAACGCTATAATAAAACCATTGGTTCTACCTTAGCGGCGTTTGTAGGAAATGACCAGAGATTATGGGACACTCTCCTATCTAAGGTGCAGTTTGCATTAAATACAGCAGTTAATGAAGTCACGGGTATACACCTAGTTTTTTAGTCTATGGACGTGAACTAGTTCCATGCGGCTCACACTATGTCGACACGGACGCTGATGATATAGTATACATACCTAGGGATGATTACGCAGAAAACATAGGTCACTTACCAGGCATATTTGACAAAGTTCAGGCACTCCTCATTCAAGCTCATGCTAGGAATTCCCAAACGTATAATTTACGCCGTAAACCAGCTGAGTTTAATGTGGGAGACACTGTGTAGAAAAGGACTTTTTATCAGAGCGACAAGGATAAGTCCTTCTGTAAGAAACTAGCCCCTAAATTCGTGAAGTGCACAGTGATTAATAAAAAGTCGCCTCTCGTTTACGAGTTGTCGGACGCGTCTGGAAATTCTATTGGGTTTTGGCACATTAAGGACCTAAAACTTAAAATGGTGCCTAACTATTTGTTACAAACCGTGGAAGACTTTCCCTTCCTTCTCTCTATATGCCGTCTTAGCTTGGACAGTAGCGGACTCATAGACCTAACGCAGCTAGTCGGATTTTCCTTGTTAGCCACGTAAAATCCTCTCCTAAGGCGGGCGGTATTGTAACGTATGTCCGGTACTTACCGCGTTTGCGTCACAGTACCGCCCATACGCTCGGCCAATCAGAGAAGGCCATCGTCCGCTCTCGTGAGTTTTGCCCATATTTGGTTACGCGCCGACACGAACTGATGGAGGGCCCGGTATATATACACCGCTACTCTAACGTCGCTTCTACTACCTACCTACTATAATTAAGCGTAGGTACCTACTGACCCTACGTCGTATCTACGTGTATCCTGGTCCCAGCTACGGGTAAGCACTACATTTACTGCATTAGCGTACTGCCCATCTCTCTACCTGCTAGCTGAGGCCGGCTGACGCCGCCTGCCTGACTCTATTGGTTGTGGCTCTCCTAATGCTGCTTTCCTTCAGGTTCCAGGTTCACCTTAAGACTCCGGCTACGCTCCTAGACCGCTACACTTTCCTGCATCGCCTTCGGCGTCACCTCTGCCGAAGAGTCTGGCCTGCCCTGCTCATCGTACTCGACCGCCGGCGTCTGCTAGCTGAACCAACGGCCTGCGAAGATCTACCGCTACGCGCAGCCTTCGAGCAGCCTGCCTACACACTACCGGAGGGAACAGCGTGGGAGACTGCAGCCCTTAGTGTTCAGGCCAGTGTCGTGTTGTTGATCGGTCATACTCGTGCAAGGGAAGTGAGACAATACTCGGCAAATAAACGCATAGAACCTTTTCTGCGTTTTACTACCAGAACCCGTTACAATTTCTACTATCGATTAAAAAACAAAACGATTTTTACCGATTAATAATTATGGAATATATAATAAATTATATATTTCTTGATTCTATTTACAAATATATTTATAAAGTAAATAAAAGATATTGTTTTCTAATATAATAATAAAAATATTCTTTCCTTAAAACAATTTCTGCCTACCATACTTCATTTTATTTTAATGCTGGCAACATAAGACATTCATCCGCTATTACCATAGCCTATTCAAAATATATAATCTTTAAAAACTAAATTATTTCACCGAAGCTCTATTAAGAAACGAAAACGATGTATAAATTTTAAAAATTATATGTTTAATTTCAACGATTCATAACTTTCTGGCCGCTACAGGCCGTATTTGGTATTCCTCCTTTTGGTTGACAAAAGTTCTTTTGTAAGACGACGCCCTGGCGAACAATTTCACACTGATTGCCTTATAGAGAGGGTTAAACACCCGGTTAGTGTCATGGTGTGGTCTGTCATCTCAGCCAAAGGCTTGGGGCGCCTATATATCGTAGAAGGGATAATGAAACAAGACCAATATAAGCGAGTACTAGAAACCCGGTTACTGCCGCAGGTCAATGAATAGTTCCCTGATGATGACGAATACATTTTTATGCATGACTCGGCACCATGCCACAAAGCCAGAAGTGTTACTGCATTTTTGGCTGAAATTCCCTGGCCAGGGCAAAACGGAGACATCTTGTCTCCGTTTTGCCCTGGCCAGGGAATTCACCAGACATGAATCCCATAGAAAAGATGTGGGAACTCACCAAACGGGCGATTGCGAAAAAAGTTATTACCAACAAGCAGCAGTTGATTGAAACTCTCATCAGAGAATGGCATCACAACTCGAAACTCCAGGAAAATGCCAAAACATGTATTGAGAGCATGCCCCGACGCATAGAAGCTCTTATTGCCGCAAGGGTGGCATCACTAAATATTAAAATTTATTCTAGTAATTTTTACCAATATTAATAATACACCTACGAAGAAAATAAAACAGTTTTGTATAATTTTTATGTAGTTTCTGTGATCCTTATAGAATACAGATACAAATAAAAAATGTATAAGAGACCTACAACTTATCGTTTATTACAGAAACCCAATCAAAATAGAAAATACAAAAATCTCAATACTGTCCCTAATAATTTGGCCACTGATGGTATATCGATTGTATTGAAAGAAATACTATAAAATAATGAGACAGATTGTATACCACAATAGTCAGATTTTCGAGGTAATCTATTGGGTGTCCAATCATTTGACAAAAAACGAATGAAAAATTTTCATTTGACAAAAACGTTTGACAAAATTATACTTGATAAATGTATTATTTTACAAACTATTGTTTAATAAATTACTCATTAGACAATATACTTACTATAAAATATCACAGGGTTCAATGATTACGTATTCTTAGAAAATTATTCTATACCTAATCAGAATTTCATCATAGTAAGTATTATAGATGTAGAGACACATGCAGCATGCCGTTAGCCAAACTTTACTATAATAGGTTGTAAAGTTTGGTAAGTGATTAACTCGAGCATTATTTATAAAGCCCTGACAATAGGAAGAAAGACAAATCAAACTCATAATTAGACCACCTATTAAATACTTCACAGCGTCATGAATCGTCATGCGGTGATTTACAGTTCGTGTTTCGAGATTTTCAGCGCAGGGGCTACGTCTTATCTATGCCAAATTATCCCAGAAATGAGGCTTATTAAGTAGAATTTGCAAAACTTATGCTAAAATCATCGGTAGTGCATATTCAATAAACATCCACAATATTCGGTTACCCAAAAGGACGATTTGACTGCTTTTCTGTTGCACGATCCTTCCAGTTAAACTATTCAAATACGTATCGCTGAAGTTATCAGCGCTTCTCTAGTGACTTTCTACAGTTAATTAGAGAAAAGGTCTCATTATTTAATTATTGAGTAAGAGCCAGGGCCTCGTATTTTCTAACACCTAAATAAATTAATAGTGGTACGTGGCACCACGGATTGGCTGTACGGTCGGTCTCCGGACACCCGACGCGATACCACTCTGCAAAGTGTGAACGTTTTTCTTATATTTTCTCCTGAGACACTTGTAACTATTAATCTTGTTTAATGCGAGAATGTACTTTTACTTAATTTGCTCATTTTCTTAATGAAACTTGTCTGAGATCTAGTAATACTACGCTACTAGAAGACACCTACATAATATATCGACCTGTACCAAGCAACCATGTCCTTACCAACTTTACGCTGAATTCATATGTTACATACATACATACACATCGTCACGCCTTTTATCCCCGAAGGGGTAGGCAGAGGTGTATTTCTACACCCACTTTTCGCCAGATATACTTTAGTCCCACGTAATAAGGGGCGAGCCTATTGCCGTACCGGGCACACTTCCAGACTCCGTGCTACTGAGAATTTCGTGACAGAAAAACCCAATAACACTGCCCGACCCAGGAATCGAACCCGGGACCTCCCGATCCCACGCGCACATTTATGCCGCGAGATCAACGAGGCAGTCGTATAGGGTTTGATGTCGAGTTTTCCGTCTCTACGCAAAGATGGTATTTGCATCGTGTTATCCCTTAGTCGCCTTTTACGACACCCACGGGAAGAGAGGGGGTGGTGACACTTGTAGTCTATGCCGTCAACCACACGGCCGTACGCAAATCTTGACTGTCGATAGATAATATCGGTGGACGAGATAACTATTAAAAAATAGATTTATTATTTTAAAATACAAGTTTATTCTTAGAAAGGTTCTACAAGACTGATTAAATTAACATTATAATTAAATATGAAACTTATAGCTAAATATGCAGTTTTGATGACACGCGCCATGCTCGTTCGATGCGTGGTCAGCAATCGTGGGGTTGACGCATGTCGCCCGATTGCTTAACTCCTCCCTCCCTTAGTTGGAATCGCGTCCCGCAGCTTCCCGTAGCGTCCTCGCTACGACTAACATCTGGCGTGTTCTTCAGTTGCCTCCATTTCCAGATTTTCCAGGCGGTGATTCCCACCAGGATTGGAGTAGCCATCAAAAGTTGCCAATCTATATTGTTGTCATCTTGGATGTCATCTGCACGGTCCATCAACTCATGGATGCTGTCTAATGCGATGTCTTCGAGCTGCAGTTTATAATGAATGTTGTCTTCCGGGGCGGCTCTTGTGCTTGGTAGCGGGATGACTTCGTCTATTGTGACAGTGTTGGTGTTTGTCTTCAGGGTTTTGTTTAAGATCTCCAATTGACAGTCGCTGGTTATACTGGCTATGTGGATACCAGATATTCTTTTGTACTCTGTTCTCAATCCGCAGCGGCTTCTCAGGATTTGTTGTTGGTTGAGTATTATAAGCCATTTGTTGTCTTGAAGCTTCTGAATCTTGCCCTGTTTGAGGTTCATTCGTGCTCGTGTACAGTTAGCTGCCTGGTGTTTGATGAGTGATATTATGCAGTCTTCAGATGAATCCATGGGTAGAGTGTTGAGGGATTCACAGAGGTGTGTTTCTTGCGTGAGGGCTTTGCAGTTTCCTTCGAGGTACGAGTACTCCTCGCTTCCCAGTGCTAGGTATTTGGACTTGGGGATTATAGTTAGGTTTCAAGTATCGGGAATGGAGTATATATGAAGTAGGTCGAATGGGTTCGGGTCAACAGAAGGTATTTCTAGGATAAATGTTAAAGTGTGTTCTGTACTGTAAGCTTTAACGTTGATTGACTTTTCTAGACTGTGTATATTTCTAATACTTATTTTATCTACGGGTCTAAATTGATTGACTTTTTCAATTTCTAATAACTCATTCAATAAACTGTGCGGGGCTATTATACTAGGATGCATCACACCCAGTTGAGCGAATGTCATTGCGTCTTCTAAAACTACGAGCTTATCTAAAAGAATCTGTAAACTAAAATCTATTTGAATATATAAATCTAAGAAATGCATGCGATTTACAGTTAAGTTATATCTAGTAGTAGTATTCTTCAATAGGTCAGTTAACTTGTTTTGGTTGTCACTTAGAATGTTTATCTGTTTACTAAATTCATCTATTGTGTTTCTAGCTAAAAATAGGGTTTGTTTTTCAGAAAGTTGAACTTTACTAACTGAATTGCGTATGAAAGATATTTCCTTTTCTAGTCTAATAGCGTCTTCGTAGTCTAGATTGCCAGTTATAGCCTTAATAACAGATCCTAACCCATTAATTATACCACGTCTAACTCTAATACGAGGGACAATAAACAAAATTTTCTTACCTATTAAGTTTACACTTAGTTCTATCTGATCCTTATAAGTTCTATATATATCCTCAGTACCTAAGATACTGGCTTCCGCTGTTTTTGTATTAGCATACAAGGCTAACAGTTTTATAGAAACTTCGTGTAAATGGGAAACATTATAGACACAAGCCAAGCTAAAAGTATCGACCTGTTTAAGAACTTGTCCTTGTTTCAGCAAAAGTATTCCGTTTTCATTGTTGACTGGAGTTAGGGTCAAGTTGGCGGTTGCGTAGAGCACGCAGGCTCCTGCGATGAGGATCCTGGAACAAGGTGAGGTCGTCGTAGAAGTTTGTAATGTACTCTAATTGACTTGGAGTTTGGATGGCTGCCTATAATCTCTGCTACGTTGTTAGGGTGAAGATGTATAATTTTGTACGGACCTTTGAAGACTGGCTTTGTCTTGTCGTTCCGAGCTGTTTTGGCCACCTGTTTGTAAACTGTCTCACCTACCTTAAATGTTATTTCTTCGGCTGCCTTATTTCGTTTTTCTATAACTTGTTCCTTATTCTTCGACATGTGTGCTGCCAAACACTCCTGCACAGCTTCGGCGTTCATGCGGTGCTTAAGAACATAGTCCTGATAAAATTCCTTAGGGTAAAATAACTCTAAAGGATTTCTCGAAGCTGTATGGCCGAATAAGAGTTCTCGGGGTGTGCAGCCTGTTGTAGAGTGTATGGAGTTATTATAAGCAATGATAGCGTATTTCATAATTAACTGGATAGGGTCTTCTTTATTTGTCATTCTCTGTATTCGCACTATCTCGCCTATGGTTGAGTGAAAGCGTTCTATGGGAGAGTTGGAATTCGGATTATAGGGTGTTGTAAACTGGATGTTGATGTCATGTGAAGCGCAAATGTCTTTTATAACGTCGTTATCGAACTTACTGTCAGAGTCAGTTGTTATTTTTAAGGGTAGACCTATAACTGAGAACACTTGTAATAGTGCCTCGGCTATGTGTATACTGCTTGATGCGTTTAAAGGAATGGCCTGAGCAAATTTTGAAAAGTTGTCGATTATAGTTAGAAATGTAGATCCGCCTGTAGAATAGAGATCCATAAATAAGTGTTCAAGAGGCTTAGTAGGGGTTGGTGTTAGGGATAGCGAGGGTTTGAGTGGATTCCTCTCGTATTTTGTCTTTAAGCAGATGTCACACTGGTTTATGTATCTTTGGACTGAGAGAAGCATGTTAGGCCAATGGTGGTTCCTATGCAGTTGCTTGTAAGTCTCTTGAATTCCACGGTGCATTGTTTTGCCTTCGTGATATTTCTTGATTAATTCCTGTTGTTCTGTTTTGTTTTCTACTAGGGTAACGCGAGTACTGCATCTTACGAGTTTTGGACCTCTGTCATTAAAGATAGTGGTATACACTCTAGAGAAAGCTAAATATAAATGTTCGTCATAAAAGTAGCAGTGAAATATTCGGTCCGCTATGGTATGTTCTTTCAAGAATTTTATAATCTCAGCCTCCGTATTGTTAACAGGGATAAAGACATCTTTGATAGTGGTTCGAGAACTAGTCGATCTATTTTCTACTCTGTAAGTGGAACCTGGTGTCGATCTAATATGGAATTGTTTAAGTTGTCGGTCTATAGCGTCTGATAGAATTGGTATGCCTTTATTGTCGTTGTCTGGTTGTGTGTGGTTTGTTGAGATAAGTTGGTCAGGGTTAGTGGTCGCTTGACTAATTTGGTCTGTGTCAGTTTTATCAGTGTGTGACTGTAAGTCGCTATCGATCTCCATGTCTTGTTGATTGTGGTCTGTATTGTTTCTATTGTCATTATTATTATTCGTCGGGGCCCTATCTTCCGCTTCTGCTTGTCTACGTGCGTTGTCAAAAATTCTATTTATAATTTCGTCATCGTCATTATCATCTAAGTTAACCGCTAGAGAGTCTATACTGTTATGGAAAATTTTAACCCTGGATAGCGCATCCGCATTAGTATTTTGTTTACCCTTTTTGTATACTACTTTGTAGTCATACTCTGCTAATTTCAATCGCCATCGAGTTAATTTGGAATTTGGATCCTTCAAAGACATTAACCACATGAGTGGTCTATGGTCTGTATATATAATAAATTTTCGACCATATAAATAAGGCCTGAAATATTTAATAGCCCATACTATGGCTAATAACTCCTTCTCTATGGTGGAGTAACGCGACTCGGTATCAGATAACGTCCTCGAAGCGTAGGCAACCGGTTTGTCTGAGCCTACATTACCTTGTGATAAAACTGCGCCTAATGCAACGTCTGAAGCGTCAGTTGTTAAAATAAAAGTTTGATCAAAGTCCGGATATTGCAAAATCGGAGAGTTTGTTAAAATCTGTTTACATTTATTTACTGCTTTAAGAAATTCGTTTGTATGAACAACCTTAGCATTCTTCTTAAGACAAGATGTTAAAGGTTTAGTTAATTGTGCGAAGTCTTTAATAAATTTGCGGTAGTAGCCTACCAAACCTAAAAATGATTTTATGTCCTTTTGACTACGCGGTAAAGGGAAATTTAAAACGGCTTTAATTTTGTCCTTATTAGGTTTAAGGCCTTGATCAGTTAGTTCATGACCTAGGAAGTTAACCTGCTTCTGAAGAAATTCGGATTTATCCAATTGAATTTTGAGATTATGTATTTTAAATCTGTCAAAGACCCTTTTTAATTTCTCTAGGTGATCTTGTAGTGACGTAGACACTATAATGACGTCATCTAAATATGTAAATACATTGTCTAAGCCTCTTAGGATATGATCCATTAGTCGTTGAAAAGTACTCGGTGCGTTTTTAAGTCCAAAAGGCATTCTTAAAAACTCATAATGTCCTCTTTCTGTGGTGAATGCAGTTTTCTCGATATCGTTAGGGTGCATCTCTAGTTGATGGTAGCCACTAGCGAGATCAAGGGTGGTAAAATATTGCGCGCGTCCAAGTCTGTCCAATATGTCATGAATGTTAGGGAGTGGGTACTTGTCTTCTATTATACGATCATTAAGTCGTCTATAGTCAATCACAAGTCGCCATTTAACTTTACCTGATGCATCTGGTTTTTTAGGGACTATATGAACGGGGCATGACCACGGGGAAATGCTTTCTCTAATAATGCCTTGTTTTAAAAGATTGTCAACTTGATTCTGTATTTCTTTGCGTTGTTGAGGGGCTTGCCTGTAGCTTCTAACGAAAATTGGTGTGTCGTCTGTCAGTCTGAGTTCATGCTTTACTGTATGAGTGAAGGATAATGGAATATTGTCAGAGTGAAAGATATCTCTATAATTAAAACACAACTTTGTAATTTCACGCTTTTCTTCCTCGTTCATATGGTCTGTTCGTATTTTATTAAGATTTTTACGAAGCTCGTTATCTATCTCATTACTGTCTTGTATGTCTAATTTATTTAGTTTAGAAGTCTGAATGTCTAATCGTAGGTTTTGGGGTAGTGGTTCAAGTAAAACAGGTCTATTATTCATTACTATTTTCTTCTCATCTGTAGAGTTAATTACCGATGTCTTAAACGATCCATTTTTAACTGTAAGTATGGCCGCAGGTGACTTAAGTCCCTGTGTCCAGCAAAAGTCATTGCATATGTACTGTCCGTCCGTATAATTAGTCTTTACTACAATAAGCTTTTCGCATCTTGGTTCAATTCTAATTTTTTTTACCGGATAATCTAAGTAAATTGGTATCTGAAAATTGGAAGAATTTAATACTCTATTTTCTAAATCTATACTGCATCCTAATTCTTGTAACAAGTCCATACCTATAAGTCCTTTGTACTTTGGGTCAAAATCAAATATGAGAAACTTGTGAAATTTGTCCGTATCAAATGGTGGGGGTAAGGGTAAAACTGCTACGTGTTGATGTTTGGTAATACCATGCGCGGTACGAACTTGGAAGGGCTCGTATTCGACACATTGTTCAAACATGGTGTTCTGTATAAGGCTAGGTGATATTAAAGAGTTAGTAGCGCCGGTATCCAATAGAAACTTACCATTAAATTCAGGTAACTCAATGTACGGCAGACGGTCCTTACCTTGACTATTTAGTTGTACTGTGTTTATCAGCTGTGTTCTTCCTGTTCCCCCTCCTCGCAAAAATCCTGAGGGTATGATTCATCAACAGATAAATCCTGGAACGTCTCACAGAGATCGGCATACTGTGGGTTATAGTACTCACTTTGATCGTAGCAGGGATCGTAGTTCTCCTGATACTGTTCCTGTTCGTTGGATGTATAGAAAAGTTCTCCAAATTGCGGCTTTTGCGGCTTGTTAACAGATCTCATTGTAACGTCTGATACCTTTTGTGGTGGGTTCACTTGCTGGTGTGGCACGTTCGGCTGTTGTCTAAAGTTCGACGAATTCCTAAAGGTGCCGGACCCGCTTGGTCTAACATTACCTTGTGTTTTATTCTTCCATGGGAGCGTGGATTGTGCCCATTGCTGTTTCTGTTCAGGGGCCCAGTTGCTACGTTGTTGCGGCTGGAAGTTCGGGTGTACAAACCTTTGTTGAGGTGGTGCGGCATTGAACCCAAATGGTTGGGGTGTAGACAAACTAAATTTTGGTGTATCTTTTGGTTTGGCTTGCATAAAAGGTGTATTAAAATTATTGCTAAATTTATGGTGTGCTAGGCGTGCTTCCTCCTGCCTAGCGTTAGTTATGGCTATTTCTAGCGTCTCTGGATTCGAGATACGTACGCCTACTGATATATGGAACTCTAAATTGTTAACATATTGGTCTATAACCATCTTTTCGTAATACGACTTGTCATTATGCTTACCCACTGACTGTAGTGTGTCTAAAATATCCCTAAGACGTTTACCAAACGCTTCGGAATCTTCGTTTTTATTACGGCGAATACGAGTGAGTTCCTGCATCACTTGTATTTCATTGCGCGGTTCGCCTAATCTACGTATCAACGCGGTCTTAATGGCCTGCCACGAGTCTTGGGACTCCTCATAAGCTATAGCGTCGATCGCGGTGCCGCTCAACCTGCTTTTAATTAAACAAATAAGTGCTGGATTCGCTCTAGCTGTTGGTTCCAATAATAACATAATATTTTCCACCTCCCTAATGAAAAAGTTCAATGTTTTCGGGTTACCATCATATTTGGGCATGAGGTCCCTAATAAACTTTAAGTTAGTCATATCTGTGCTACACATTGCCATTGTTATAAATAAAATAAAAAATATACAACAAATTAAATACTAAAATGTGCTACCTACAACACTGCCTACCGTATTGTATAAATACAGGCGTAATGATATTCAATTACAATAATTAATATCTAATTTTAATCGTTCGCTCAGCGTATTTGCTTACCGCGCGAATCTATTGTTATTAAGTACAGCCTAAGTGCACGAAATAAAACAAAATAAGTCTATCGCGATTATAGCATACAGACAAAACACATGGAATAGCAAGTATAAATGCAAGTAATATACGACAGGAAATATTGCACAGGATACTGGGTAAACGATTCGTACTTACCCCAGGAACCTCTGCATTTCTTGCCGGGCCTTGTAGAACAGCAGGACTCCCAATGTTCCGGAACTCCCGCAGGCTGCCACCGACGTAGGTTCTTCTTATAGGGGATCGCGAAGATGACGATAGATACCGTCCACTCTATTCGGAGAGTTTTATTCGATATGCGAGTGTCGCGATCCTACCGACTGCGCCAGTTAAATATCGGTGGACGAGATTACTATTAAAAAATAGATTTATTATTTTAAAATACAAGTTTATTCTTAGAAAGGTTCTACAAGACTGATTAAATTAACATTATAATTAAATATGAAACTTATAGCTAAATATGCAGTTTTGATGACACGCGCCATGCTCGTTCGATGCGTGGTCAGCAATCGTGGGGTTGACGCATGTCGCCCGATTGCTTAACTCGATAGATGCACAATTTCGTTTTTACTTACGCACTAAGCTTTTTTATTCTAAAGATCAGACGACATTTTTAAATATCTATGTTTGAACGAAATCTCCAAACATTATCACAAAATAAATATTCAATAAAAATTTCAAATCTTTTCGTCAAATGAATATGCAATGAATTCGCAAAGAATTATTTATGTATTCTAAGAACCTGCAAAAAATATAAACAGGCGGACTGTCCTGAGGTCAGTTCCCTCAAGTCTAGACGGGGTGCTGTCAGAATACATTCCGCTGAAACCTAGCTCTTCCACTGTCAATACCACAAGGCATCCCTATTCGTCTGTGCACTATCATTCAAACCCTTCTTCCGCCCTTCGGATTGAGTCTGCGTTTCAGTTTAAATACCCTCTTTTTAATTAGTCTCTTGAGTCACATTCCTGCTTTGGAAATCTGACGGCACCGTGATACCCACCGAAATGTTTTGTTTCTATTTCTTTTAAATTTTTAACTAGGTGCAGATCCTTGTTTTACTCTGTCTGTTCCATGTTTGGAAATATAGTATTGTAGGGCGATAGGGTTACCAGTGTAGAAATTATAGACTTCTTGGGTAGCTTTGACCGTTTATTCTATATTTCTTCATACATACATTTATGAACTTATACTTATGCATATACGTATATAACCCTATGTGAGGGGCGAAGAGGACTGCGGGGCTATCGCTCTTCACTTCCTCCCTACGCTTCGCGAGTGTTTAAACAGGACTGCGGGGCTATCGCTCTTTAAACCTCGATACTTAGCTAACCTGATGACTGCGAGGCTATCGATCAGGTTCGCTATATCTACTGGACACCAGAGTGGACTGCGGGGCTATCGCACTCTGAGTCGCCTAGCGAGCGAATGAGTAAATCGAACAACGTAGATCATCGCGACGCCCCGTACAGGGCGTGCAGCGGCTAGTTCGGGACAGATTTTGCCCCCTGCTAGCGGGTTCTTTGGTATCCTGCCCTTTAATAAAGGCAGGTCCTTGGGTCGGGCAGTAGTTGCCCTAAGGCGGTTGACCGAAAGGCGTGTTGCGCAGGCCGCCGAATCTTCACGCCGTCCGGGCGGTCAACACGAGCCGGGTGAGACCCCCGGCGAACCGAGGGAGGCCCAGCTCCGTGAAGCCAGCGACACAGACGGCGACTTACGGGCGGCCTGCGGAGGTCTTTGTGGTGAGGTGGTGGTGGTGTGGTGCCGGCGTCTGGTTAGACGCCGACATCGTGGTTGGAGTGTATCCATGGCGTGCTCTGTTGCGGTGGTCGTCCGCGCGCGCACATGATGAGCGTATCCTGCGTCGATACGCGCAGATGTCGCGCGGAAGGGGGCGGCCACCTGCAACAGAGGGCTAAGAGGTAGTCAAGTTAGGGGGGGGGGACGGCGGTTACCCGGGGCAACCGGCTCGTCCGCAGCGTCGTCGGGGTTAGCGATGAGGTCGCGAGGCAGTTTCTTCTTGTCCGGGGGGCGAGCGTGCCAGGGGGCCAGGTCCCGGACGTGGTCCCAGGCCGAGGCGTCGGCTCGCTCGAACATCCCCACGGACAGACGGCGGATGTAGGCGTCCAGGCTCTCGATGCGGGTGTCCCGCTGGATGATATCGTTCCTCACATAGCGAGGAGCTTGAACGGCGGCGCGCAGCGACAGCGACTGCTGCGCGCGGAGGCGAATGCGGCTCGACTCGCTCGTGAGGGCGAACCAAGCGGGCGCGGCGTAGGTGAGCCGGGTGCGCACATAAGATTTGTACACACCCAGCTTCGCTCGTAGTGGTAGATGTGAGGAGAGCACTGGACGCAGAAGCGCTCTGGTTGCGCGTACCTGTGCGACGACGTTGCGGACGTGCGGCTTCATGGATAGAGCTCGGTCAATGGTGATCCCCAGGTACTTCACCGTCCGGGTCCAGGGGATGTACTCACCCTGGAGTTTGAGTGGCAGTGGATGGAGCTGCTTGCTGCTAATGAGTATCGCCTGTGACTTACCCACATTCACCGACAGTCGCCACTGCGATAGCCAGCGGGGGAGAAGGTCGAGGGCGCGCTGCATCTTCTTTGCGGCGTGGGCGGCGTTAACGCTGGTGGAGATATACGCCGCGTCGTCGGCGTAGAGCGCCAGCTCGGCGCCCTCGGCGACGGGGATGTCGTCGGTGAACCTGGTGTAAAGCACAGGCGAGAGGCATGAGCCCTGCGGGACTCCAGCAGAGATGGTGCGGACGTCTGAGAGCTCCTGTTCCACTGCCACTCGGAAAGTCCGGTTGCTAAGGAACGAGGAGACCACCTTTACTACACGGCGAGGCGCTGTGGATGTCGACAGTTTGAACAGCAGACCGGAGTGCCACACTCGGTCAAAAGCTTTCTGGATGTCGAGGAATACTGCTACGGCGTGCTCGCGCTTGTTGCGCGCCGCCGTTATCCGATGCAGTACCCTCGACAATTGCAGTGTTGTGGAATGTTCAGACCTGAACCCGAATTGTTCCGGTCTTGGCGTGATGTGCGGTGTGAGGTGCCGCAACAGGAGTCTCTCGAACACCTTCGAGATCGTGGGCAGGAGAGTGATCGGCCGATAGCTCCCCGGCTTCAAGATGTTTTTATCTGGCTTCGGTAACATTATGATGCGGCCTTCTTTCCAGCAGGCGGGGAAGGCGCCTGTGCGGACGATCCCCGTGAACAGGCGCGCCAACGCTGCCACGGTACGGTGCGGCAGGTGGCGCAGCGCTGTATTCGGTATCCCATCCGCCCCAGGGGCCTTCCGGGGCTGGGTCTGCCGTATGGCTCGCTGCACCATTCCAGGGGAAAAGAAGATGGAGTCCTCTTCGGGAGCTATCGGCGTGGCGAAGTATTCCCGAAGGTGTTTCTCGACTGCTGCGGCGTGTTCTGCGTCAACAATCGGGTTAGGCCTGAACTGGCCCTCGAGGTGGTCGGCTAGGATCGCTGCACGGTCTGCTGCTTTGTAGCGTGGAGTTCCGTCGGCGTGTAGTAGCGGGCGCACCGGAGCTGGGGTGTTTGTGAGGCGACGACATAGGCGGTGGATCGACGACCAGTCGTCGCGAGAGTCCTCTATGAGTTTCTCCCAGCTCTCGGCGGTGTGGGTCCTCAACTCGCCCTTCACTCTCTCCGTCAGCCGGTTGAGTTGCGTCTTTAATGTGGGGCATCGCGTGCTCTGCCACTGTCTGCGGAGGCGCCGCTTGTCAGCTATCAGTTTAGCAATGTGTGCCGGCAGAGGGGGTAGCCTTCTGGGTGTTGATGGGTGGTGTGGAGCTGACAAGGGCGGACTTGATAGCGCCGGCGAGTTCGGCCGCGAGCGCGTCGACGTCGGCTGCGGAGCTGATAGGGCGAGTCGGTGTGGTGGTCTCCATCGTATCCCTAAATCTAGTCCAGTCCGGTTTGGGACGTGGCGCTTGAGGGACGATACGTGTAGGCTCCTGTTGTGCGACGACGAGTACCGGCTGGTGGTCCGATTGTAGCTCGTCGTCGAGCACCTCCTGGTGAAGCTGTAACTGGCAGTGCGAGAGGTCATTGTGCACCACGATGTCTAGGACGTCAGGCATGTGCGTTAGCGTGTCCGGGTAATGTGTAGGTACCTCCGGACCCGCTACGGTGTATCCATGGGCTTCGGCGTCGTTGAAGAGTCGTACACCCGGTGCGTTGGTGGTCGCTGAGTTCCACGCTGGGTGCTTACAGTTGAAGTCGCCCGCAATGACGACCGGGTGAGATGCTTGGAGTATGGTCCGCAGTTCGGCGATGTCTATGTTCACTGCGGGCGGCTTATATGCGGCGTACAGGTGAAGGTTTGCACCACCTAGGTGCAGCTCCACACCCAGCGTGTACAGGGTGCTCGTGGTTCTAACGGGTAGTGGCTGGTGTACGACTCTTCGCCTGACAAGCACTGCCAGTCCGCGGTAGCGTACTCCATCCGGCGATAGTTCGTCCCTCCGATAAATGAGGAAACCCGGGAATCGTAGTCGGTCTGCAGGTCCCAGGTGCGTCTCATTTATCAGCGCCACGTCGATGTCCTGTTCCTGCAGGAGAGGGCGGAGCAGGGCGGCCTTCTTGCGGAGGTTGCGGGCGTTCCAATGGAGTATCCTCAAGGGCTTATTGTTCATCGTTCATGATCAGGTCCGCTAGGCCCTTGAGGATAATGGAGACAATTGCTTGCTTGTCCCGCCCGGCGCTGAGCGCGGTAAGCACGTCGTGTAGAACATTTATCGCGGCTTGAACGGTTGAGTTGCCGCCGCTCCTTGGTCCCTCACTATGGTGTGGGGCCTTCGCCTTCTTACCCCTGGCCGTGGTTGGTTCGGCGGGGGTGGCGACCGGGCGAGCGGACGGCTGGGGTGCTTGCTGTGCTGGCGCTGGGTTGCGCTTCGGCTTTCTCTGGCCGCCCTGGGATGGTGGTGGATCCAGTTTAGTGGGTATTTCCGCGGCGGCGGGCGCAGTTGCGCCATCTTTACCTCGCCTGCGGTTTCTCCGCCCTCTCTTCTTCTTAGCCGCGACCGCGGCTCCGCGAGCTGTGGGGTCGTTCGCCTCAGCCATTAGCGTCGCGCCCTGCGCGGTCTCTCCTTTCGGCTGAGGGTTTACCGGCGCCGGCTCTTTACGCGGCTCCCCGGTGACTGCGACAGTGCCGGCCTTCTTGTTCCGGGCTTCCCTTTTGAATACGGGGCAGTGTATGTGGTTTGCGGGGTGCGTCCCCCCGCAGTTGGCGCAAGTAGCTGGTTCTTCAAGTGGGCGCGGGCAGTCTCTTGCGGTGTGTTCCTCTCCGCAGCGCACACAAGCCAGGGGTCGGTGGCATTGGTGACTCGAGTGCCGGAACTTTTGGCACCGATGACATTGAGCCGGCTTCCTCTTCCCGCGCCAGTTTTCTATTTTGACACCGGGGATGCCGAGCATCTCTGTGACTTCGTAGATCCCCGGTGTGACGTCCTTTGTGCGCTTTATTATAGCTAGGAGGATGCACCCCGGTCTGTCGCGGCGGGCCCGAATGTTGCGTACGTATTCGGGCTCATACCCCAGCTCGCGGAGCTCCTCTTCTACCTCCTCCGGCGTCGTGTTATATGGGAGGCCTCTAATGGCCACCTTCAGGCTGCGCTCCGCTGGGAGGGAGTAACAAAACCAAGAGAGCTTCTCTGTCTTCTCTAGCTCTGTGAGGTACCGCTGTATTAAGCGGTACTCTTCCTCCTCTCTTGGGGTAAATCTTATGCCCTTTCCAAAGGGGCGGGCGTTGGCGGCTCTTCCCAATTGGTTTTTCAACTCCCTCAGGTGGTGTGCCCAGTTCGGGAAGTGTTCCACGATCACCGGAGGGTAGCGCGGCTTGCTGGTGGTGGCGGCGGCGGTCGCGGCAGGCGCGGCATCGGGGCGCGCGGCGGTCGCGGCGGGCGCGGCAGCGGGGCGCGCGGCGGCGGCGGCGGGGCGCGCGGCGGCGGCGGCGGGGCGCGCGGCGGCGGCGGCGGGGCGCGCGGCGGCGGCGGCGGGGCGCGCGGCGGCGGCGGCGGGGCGCGCGGCGGCGGCGGCGGGGCGCGCGGCGGCGGCGGCGGGGCGCGCGGCGGCGGCGGCGGGCGCGGCGGCGGTCGCGCGGGGAGCGGGCGGCGAGCGGACAACATCCGTGTACGCGCGCGGTGAGTGGTTCCCTGAAGCGCCGGTAGAGGGCGCTGCGGGCGGCGGGCGGTGGAGGCAGGTCGCGCTGTGGTAGCGGTGCCTGGTTAAGTAAGTCGGCCCGGTGCCTCTTGGCTTCCTCCTCTTCGTCCTCCTCATCGGGGCTCCTTCTGCGTCTGTATGGTGATGGGCGGGCGGCTTGCTGGTCGACTTCCATTGCCACTGATGGCAACGAGTGAGCCCGCTGGATGTTCGCTGACATACACATCGTGTGTCGGCGGCGCTTTATGTGCAGCACCAGGTCCGCTTTCGGGTTTTCGGCCGCGCTCAGGTTGGAGTCTGCCGATGCCAACGACAGCTCTGATCCGCTTCTGGATGAGCAGGCGGAGCGCGGCGCGGGAGAGTCCTTCGCAGCGATGCGCGGCGACTCGGCGACGTAGTCGCGCGCGGTGGCGACGCGCGGCGGAGAGCTCGCGACGGACGAGCCACTCGACGCCGGCGCGGGCCGCGGCGGGTGTGCGCGGGGGGCGGCGCGGGTCGCGGGGGCCCGGTCTCGCGCGGCGGCGCTCGGTCGCGGCGGCGGGTTCGCGGGCGCCTGCATCACGGCGGCGCTGCGCGCACTCGGACGACCCGCAGGCGGGCGGGTGTGCGCGGGGCCTGCCCCGGGGCGCGGGGGGGCGGCGGTCGCGGAGGTGGCGACAGCGGAGTCAGCCTGCCGGAGGTCACAATGTGGTTGGCTACTCGGCTTTTGGTTACTAGATGGCCTTTGGTTACTCTGATGGCCTATGGTTGCAGAGATGGTACTAGTATGGTGGTCATGGTATGCATGGTGACGGTGTGATGGTGAGCGCGGTGTCGGTTTGGACACCGGTGTAAAGTCCTCGTCCTCGTCGTCTTCGTCGCGTGAGCCCTGAGAAGGGCTATTGCGGCGCGACGACATTGTTAGATCGCGCTACGGCTGCGACCGCTCGGCGACTGTGTTTCGCTGGGTGATCCGATGAAGTGTTTGCTCCGTACAGCACATACGAGAATCGTATGTACTGCACGTAACAAACAGCGTCGCGGTCCGTGCAGCGCTTCCGAAACTGGAGCTCTTGATTTGCTTGCAGGTGCTTGCTTGCTTGCGGTGAGAGGTCCTTCTTCGGCGGCGGCGGCGAGGCGAATCCAATGAGTAAATCTTCGATGCGCATGAGCTTATGTAGGCGGGTCTTGTCCCACCACTTCGATGACGTCGTATGCGATGCACGTTGAGTGAAACAGATAGTCGGTGTGCGAGCGGGAAAGTATTCGAGTCCGCGCGTAATGATAATATTGTCTTGCTACATTCTCCCCCTCTGGTACTCGTTAGCGTCCCGTGAGAGTACCAGCATTCTTGCGAGGTCGTCCTCTTCGATGGATCGGATTAACAGGTTCTGGCAAGACGTCATCTCTTCTTTCAAACTTAGTTATTGCAGAGGTGTGATATTTTCCTATTGAAAGTTCAGGTGAATCTGGGTGTGCTACTTCATAAGTAGAAGTGCCATGTTTTTTCAATATAATGTAAGGACCATCACGACGAGCAGCAAATTTTGCGGAGAATTGTTTATCAGTGTTACTAATAGGATGAGTCTCTACTAACACTAAGTCTCCAATTTTATATCCTGGATCAGGTCTTCTCTTAACATTTGCTTTGAGTCTATTTGATTCCAAATTATTCTCAATATTTTCTTTCGCAAGTGCCAAATTTTGCGCCAATTGTTGCAAAGTTGGAGTTATTTCTTTAATGAAGTTCTCAGATTCGATTGTTGAACTTAAGTCGTGTGTCAAATCATATGTGGTTCTTAACTCGCGACCAAATGTCGGGTATGCTGGTGAAAAACCTGTTGTTTGACAGACTGCTGTATTCATAGCAAAACGGATTGCAGGTAATGTAGCTGGCCAATTTTGGTGCTTATCTTTAACCATCATAGCTATTTGTGACTTCATGTCTCTATTCTTCCTCTCTACAGTGTTTGATTCAGGATGATAAACAGGTGTATAAACTTGTTCAATTTCTAAACAAAATGTAAGTTTTTGCATTACTGCTGATATGAACTGGACTCCATTGTCGCTCAAAATTTTTCTTGCTAATCCATAACGTAAGAATATTTCGTTAATTAATACGGATGCGCAATTTTCAGAACTAGCTTCTTTTAAAGCGAAAATTTCAACCCATCTAGAGGCGGTATCTTCTACAATAAAGATCCATTTTTCTCCAGAAGGTCCTTTTGGTAGCGGCCCAAACAAATCAATTGATATAACTTCAAATCTGTGGCTGCTTGGTGTGGATTGAAATAATCCAGCTGGTTTTTGAATTGAAGGTTTATATTTTTGGCAATCAACACATGTTTTAATGTATTTGATTATGTCTTTTCGCATTCCCTTCCAGTAAAATTTATTGGTAACACGCTGTAGTGTGCGCTCAACACCCATGTGTCCACCAGTGGGAGCATCATGATAGGCTTTTAGGATATTAGGTATTTCGTGTCTTGGGATAAGCAGCTTTGCATTATCATCGTCTTGATCTGGTGAGTAACGATACAAAACTCCTTTATGTAACAGAAATCCTTTTTTAACGTATTCTGCATATTTTTCTGACTCGTCTTCATTTTCTAATGATTTTATTATCAATTTCAAATCGTTATCTTTAAACTGTTCTTCTCGTATTTGTTTTTCATTAAGTCTTGGAAGTTCCATTTCTATGCTACAAATCGTGCAGTTTTCGTTGTGATTTGGGCATGGTGGTCGTGACAATGTGTCAGCTACAACATTGGTACGACCTGGCGTATATATAATTTTAAACTCATACTGTTGTAACTGGAGTGCCCATCTTGCAAGGCGTCCGGTTGGGGTTTTTAGATTCATCAACCATTTAAGGGGTTGGTGATCTGTTATTGTTATGAATCGTGTACCTTCTATGTAACCACGAAATTGTGATATAGCCCATACTATTGCCAATGCTTCTTTTTCTGTAACTGTATAATTGCATTCGGCTGGACTGAGTAATCTACTTGCGTATTCCACAGGGTGCTCATGTTCGCCCTCCCCCTGCACTAAAGCTGCGCCAATGGCATACTGACTTGCATCTGTTTTTATTGTGAATGGCAAACTTTCGTCAGCTTGTTTCAGTACAGGAGCAGTAGTTAATGCAGTCTTTAACTTGTCGAAGGCTTCACTTTCTTCAGAATTCCATTGCCAAGTAACTTTCTTTCGTGTTAAGTTAGTTAATGGTCTTGCAATTTCTGCGAACTTGTGTATGAATCTTCGGTACCAAGATGCTGTTTGTAGAAATGAAATCAATTGTTTCAGATTCCTAGGTTCTTGTAGGTTGGCAATAGCATATACTTTCCCAGGATCTGCCTTAATTCCTTCAGGTACAATTAAATGTCCTAAATATTTTACTTCAGAACAACCAAACTTGCATTTCTTTCTGTTAGCGTTCAAGTTATATATTCGAAGTTTTTCAAATACTTCCCTTAAGTCTTCTATATGTTGAATAAAGCTGACTGATCTTAAGATCAAATCATCTAAATATGCTATTACACAGCTATCTTTCGTCCTCAAGCCTGAAACTAAACTTATCCATTAATCTCTGAAACGTTGCAGGTGCATTTCGTAATCCAAATGGCATACGTTTGAATCGAAACGTTCCAAATGGTGAAACAAAGGTTGTCTTGTCTTGGTCATCTGGATGTACACATATTTGATGGTAGCTTGATTGTAAATCGATTGTAGACATATATGGCATAGCTTTAGCTTGATGCAGTAAGTCATCAATACGTGGTAACGGATATCTATCTGGTTTAGTTATCTCGTTTAGCTTCCTGTAGTCAATACAGACTCTGACATCATTGTTGCCCTTAGGTACAAGAATTACTGGTGCTGACCATGAGGAGTCACATTCCTCAATAATATTATCTTTAAGCATTTCATCTATTTTCTCGCGTAGTTGTTGTTGCCTAGTAGGTGACAATCTATATGGCCTCACACTAATAGGAGTGTGATTGCCTGTGTCTATTCTGTGTTCAGCAAATGGGGTAGGATTTGTGTTCTTACCAAAGATACTACTATATTCGGTAAGTAAGTTATTGAAAATCTGTCGTTCATCTTTGGTAAGTAAAGTGCCTTCATTAGGTTGTAAATGAATATCAATAGAATACAAATAAGACGGGTTTATTGGAACATAATCAACACGTGGATCAAGAAAAGAATTCGTATCTGCTGGTTCACGCGGACGTACTGGTCGCGGCGGTGTATCCAACTTTTGCAAGGTCCAGCGGGGTCGTTTGGCTTCAGGAGGACTATCTTGATCCCTCAGTGGAGATGGGGTTTCGGCCATGGGCGAGACCATGGTTAGTTCTCGAGCCCATTTTAAGAAATCGCAAATTTCTTTCGTATCCTTTGGTACTAGCTCGTCAACGAAGTTAATGGCTTTTACAGCTTTAAGCGGAATTTGCTCATTACGTAACTGTAATATTTTATGGACTCTTGCAGGCTCGTCTATAAAATACCAACATCTTTGTGGGAGATTTAGAATCATTCCAGATGATTCCAGGAAATCAATGCCTAGGAGAGTTCTGTTGTCATTTGCGTCCGGCAACACAGTGAATGAGATCGGCAGTGTACGCTGTCCAATTTGAATATCTACCTGCGCAGTCAAAAGCGTAGACATTTTCCTACTACCGTCAGCAAGCATGACCTCAGCCGCGCACTCCTTAAATTGTACACCTTTACGGATCAGTGCTTTATGTAGTTGTGTTCCTGCGATACTAGTTCTTGCAGCTGTGTCGGTGTGAGCGTAACCGACATCGCCTTTAAAAGAAATCTCTACAGTAGGGATCTTGGCCTTATTCTCCAGCGTAGTTTGCATCGTGTAAAACGAAACTGGCTTTGGTGGCGTTTCTTTGTTTTTGCAAGTTTCGCATCTGCTTCTGTACACGCCAGGAGCACCACAACCGTAGCAGGCAATTTTTTCTTTCGCTGTTGTCACCTTAATTTTCTTAGTGGCATCAGCAAGTCTCTTCCGACAGACTTCGTAGGCATGACCCTTTTTGCCGCAGAATGTGCACCGCAAAGGCTGCTTCCTTTCTTGAGAACATCCATCCCCAGCTTTAGTCAAATTTTCAATATGGCGGCCGCGTCGCAAGAGCTCGTCGAACGATTTGACGTCTTCACGGGCGATGTCCTTTTTATATTGAAGTTTTAATAAGGCATACACCATATCCAACTGCTCGTCCTCCTTCGTCGTCCTCGATGATTGCCGACACCTAGCCAGGGACGACTTTAGGGCCGAAAGCAGACAAATTTCGCAGGAGGCTGTTGCCGCATGGCAACAGAGATGGGAAGGTGAGGAGAAGGGTAGGGAGCTCTATCGGTTCTTCCCGGACGTGGCGGCTCGGCTCAAGTATACTTGGGTCGAGCCGGACTATCAAGTCTCGCAAATTCTGACTGGTCACGGATGTTTTAGGAAGAGATTGTGTGATATGAAGCTGTGTGAGGAAAGCGTGTGCTATTGCGGCGAAGAGGACGAATGCTTGGACCACATTTTGTGGCGGTGCCCCCTTTATGAGGACATTAGACGGAAGATGATGGATGGGATTATCAGTCCTGAGGGCCCTCCGTTCTACGCCGAGCTTGTGAACTCCGAGGCGAACTTCCGGCGGTTGAGAGACTTCGCGCATAACTGAAAAAAAAAACGGAACGTTTCGATTCAAACGTATGCCGTTTGAATCGAAACGTTCCAAATGGTGAAACAAAGGTTGTCTTTTCTTGGTCATCTGGATGTACACATATTTGATGGTAGCTTGATTGTAAATCGATTGTAGACATATATGGCATAGCTTTAGCTTGATGCAGTAAGTCATCAATACGTGGTAACGGATATCTATCTGGTTTAGTTATCTCGTTTAGCTTCCTGTAGTCAATACAGACTCTGACATCATTGTTGCCCTTAGGTACAAGAATTACTGGTGCTGACCATGAGGAGTCACATTCCTCAATAATATTATCTTTAAGCATTTCATCTATTTTCTCGCGTAGTTGTTGTTGCCTAGTAGGTGACAATCTATATGGCCTTACACTAATAGGAGTGTGATTGCCTGCGTCTATTCTGTGTTCAGCAAATGGGGTAGGATTTGTGTTCTTACCAAAGATACTACTATATTCGGTAAGTAAGTTATTGAAAATCTGTCGTTCATCTTTGGTAAGTAAAGTGCCTTCATTAGGTTGTAAATGAATATCAATAGAATACAAATAAGACGGGTTTATTGGAACATAATCAACACGTGGATCAAGAAAAGAATTCGTATCTGCTGGTTCACGCGGACGTACTGGTCGCGGCGGTGTATCCAACTTTTGCAAGGTCCAGCGGGGTCGTTTGGCTTCAGGAGGACTATCTTGATCCCTCAGTGGAGATGGGGTTTCGGCCATGGGCGAGACCATGGTTAGTTCTCGAGCCCATTTTAAGAAATCGCAAATTTCTTTCGTATCCTTTGGTACTAGCTCGTCAACGAAGTTAATGGCTTTTACAGCTTTAAGCGGAATTTGCTCATTACGTAACTGTAATATTTTATGGACCCTTGCAGGCTCGTCTATAAAATACCAACATCTTTGTGGGAGATTTAGAATCATTCCAGATGATTCCAGGAAATCAATGCCTAGGAGAGTTCTGTTGTCATTTGCGTCCGGCAACACAGTGAATGAGATCGGCAGTGTACGCTGTCCAATTTGAATATCTACCTGCGCAGTCAAAAGCGTAGACATTTTCCTACTACCGTCAGCAAGCATGACCTCAGCCGCGCACTCCTTAAATTGTACACCTTTACGGATCAGTGCTTTATGTAGTTGTGTTCCTGCGATACTAGTTCTTGCAGCTGTGTCGGTGTGAGCGTAACCGACATCGCCTTTAAAAGAAATCTCTACAGTAGGGATCTTGGCCTTATTCTCCAGCGTAGTTTGCATCGTGTAAAACGAAACTGGCTTTGGTGGCGTTTCTTTGTTTTTGCAAGTTTCGCATCTGCTTCTGTACACGCCAGGAGCACCACAACCGTAGCAGGCAATTTTTTCTTTCGCTGTTGTCACCTTAATTTTCTTAGTGGCATCAGCAAGCCTCTTCCGACAGACTTCGTAGGCATGACCCTTTTTGCCGCAGAATGTGCACCGCAAAGGCTGCTTCCTTTCTTGAGAACATCCATCCCCAGCTTTAGTCAAATTTTCAATATGGCGGCCGCGTCGCAAGAGCTCGTCAAACGATTTGACGTCTTCACGGGCGATGTCCTTTTTATATTGAAGTTTTAATAAGGCATACACCATATCCAACTGCTCGTCCTCCTTCGTCGTCCTCGATGATTGCCGACACCTAGCCAGGGACGACTTTAGGGCCGAAAGCAGACAAATTTCGCAGGAGGCTGTTGCCGCATGGCAACAGAGATGGGAAGGTGAGGAGAAGGGTAGGGAGCTCTATCGGTTCTTCCCGGACGTGGCGGCTCGGCTCAAGTATACTTGGGTCGAGCCGGACTATCAAGTCTCGCAAATTCTGACTGGTCACGGATGTTTTAGGAAGAGATTGTGTGATATGAAGCTGTGTGAGGAAAGCGTGTGCTATTGCGGCGAAGAGGACGAATGCTTGGACCACATTTTGTGGCGGTGCCCCCTTTATGAGGACATTAGACGGAAGATGATGGATGGGATTATCAGTCCTGAGCGCCCTCCGTTCTACGCCGAGCTTGTGAACTCCGAGGCGAACTTCCGGCGGTTGAGAGACTTCGCGCATAACTGGCACAGGACGAGGAGAAGCCTCGAGGAGAAGGAAAGGACCCAGGCTGACGACCGAGCTGTTAATGTGACGACAGCTGTAATTACAGCGCCTAGCCTACTCGTATAGTAGAGCCGCCCCTGAATGGGGAGAGTGGCAAAGGGACGAAATTTGTAGGGAGCCTGCAACGGGCGCGCGGGAAAGAGCATACAGCAAGTACCGCGCGTCTCTCCCATGATTCGGTCCATATACCCATACGGGTGGTGGGACCATGAGGTGGAGGAGGGAATGCTCGTCCTCCTTGTGCCGTTTGGCTGGCAACTGCGCCAATAAGGCCCGTTTCTCGCAAACGAAATCGTCGATTGGTTCATTCGTTTGTTTTTTTGCAAAGAATTCCAAATAAATTTCATGTGGTTGCTTTTGTGGTGCGAAAGCCGACCGTATCGCTCCAAGTGCCGCATTCCACTTCTTGATACTCGGTTTAATACCAGTCCACCAAGTAGCTGCTTTTTCTGTGAGCACCAATGAAAGGCCTTCTAAGGCGTCTTCGTCGGAAATTTTCTCCACCTTCTTGAAAACCGTGATCTTTGTCAAAAACTCCTCGACCTTGTCGTGACAGCGTTCACCGTTGTATTTAGCATGGCATTGCGCAAAAGTTTTCGTCGACATTGTTTTTAATTGCAGTTTATCGATTAAATAGTTCAACTGTTGGATAGCGTCTGGTGACAAATCCTTAGATTCAGCCATTATGTATATTTGCAAATACAGGTACCTACTGATTTTTGCAATATGTGGGTATTTGTATCAAATTATTTATAAATGAAGGTAGTTGCAAAATATTATCCAAATGATGAAAGTAATTTCTTCCGATATTATTATTTCCGTAGTGGGTATTTCACAATCTGTCAAAATATCCTCTTGACATCTGTAGCTAACTTCATTTACGTTGGGCGCCAAATGTAGGGCGATAGGGTTACCAGTGTAGAAATTATAGACTTCTTGGGTAGCTTTGACCGTTTATTCTATATTTCTTCATACATACATTTATGAACTTATACTTATGCATATACATATATAACCCTATGTGAGGGGCGAAGAGGACTGCGGGGCTATCGCTCTTCGCTTCCTCCCTACGCTTCGCGAGTGTCTAAACAGGACTGCGGGGCTATCGCTCTTTAAACCTCGATACTTAGCTAACCTGATGACTGCGAGGCTATCGATCAGGTTCGCTATATCTACTGGACACCAGAGTGGACTGCGAGGCTATCGCACTCTGAGTCGCCTAGCGAGCGAATGAGTAAATCTTCGATGCGCATGAGCTTATATAGGCGGGTCTTGTCCCACCACTTCGATGACGTCGTATGCGATGCACGTTGAGTGAAACAGATAGTCGGTGTGCGAGCGGGAAAGTATTCGAGTCCGCGCGTAATGATAATATTGTCTTGCTACAGTATTGAAATTACTGCTTGGTTATGTGATAGTTAATTATAAAACCGCTCAAGTGCTAGTCGCAGTTGCACATGAACATTTTTAAATAAAAGAAATAAGTAGGCCTCTAACGTAAAATTTCAAAAATATATCTTGTTGTTGCTAGCTTCGTTAGCTTTGAATCTATTCAAATCACCTTTGTGGCGCATGTCGTTTTCATCTTGTCGATAACAGTATGCATTATAATACTGACGTTATTTATTTATTTTTAACACGCTTTTATTAAGTCGACATGTATGTAACTAACTATGTAATGGAATCTAAGCTAACTAATTTAACCATCTTCCAAGGGTCGTAGCGTAGTGAAAATTGGCAGCTGTATGTAGTTCTGATGACAATACTATTATATGGTACTGTCGAACTGAGCTGGTAATAGAGCGGGAAGATATAAACTTGAACTTCATTATGGAAAATCGTATCAAAGCTGTATTGGATTTTTTAGAAAATTCGTATAATGAACTTTGACCACGATTAGGTTTCAAGGTCTGATGATGAAGCCGGAATATCGTATCATAATCGTGTTTGCACTTGTGAGAAAGGCCATGTAATGGACTTTGAACACGATCAGGTGTCAAGGTTATAACACACCAATTATATACTGTAGACCACGCAGTGGTGTACTTAGGGTCCCGTACTTTTGCGGCTGAACAGGCATATTTGGCCCTAAGTAGAGTTGAATCACTTAGTGGTCTCTAGAATTAAGAGCTAGATTGTTCTAAGCTGACAGATAAAGCACCATGCAATACAGACGCACAGGCGGAGATGGAGAGAATGCGGGCTCATTCGCCTACTTAAAATAAATGCATAAATGTTAAACATATTTTTTATTAAAGACCAAACAGTATAAAATAAATTAATAGTGTAAGAAACAAATAATTATGGATCGTTCAAGTTGTCTCCATTTCTGGGCTGAAGTGTAAACTATGTGCTTTTAATTATAATATTTGATTGTAAAATCGTGGGGCGGTGAAACAGGAAAGTCTTTATTGTTAACTAATACTAACTTCCTGGCGGAAGCTGCGTGAGATCGCACAAGAGTATAACATTTATGCCACCAAAGAGTTACCAAAGGGAACCAAACATATCTCGTCCACGAACAAGAACTCTACATTTTGCCACTATTGACGCATTACCCTTATGTACTTAATTTCCTGAAAGAAGAGGCGTTAAAAATGTCGGTTACTGTCGTCTCTCTTCGCTGATGGCGCATGTTTTGTCAGAGTTCGACAAACTAGTACTTTGAACAGACTGTTTAAGAGTGTTTCTCCAAAATTGCGTTCTTTGTCTGATTCATATGGCCTAATTTTTTATTCACATTTAAGCTTATAAAACATATTTTTACGAAAGATGATAACCTAAGATACAATGTCTGAAAAAGGCACCCTTTTTGATAAAATGGTTTCCGAGATAATTAACTTTAAAACTTTTGGGGCCATATGAATCAGAATCTGTAACATATGAATCAGAATAAGGGATAGAAATGAAATTCTAGTTAGAAAAATCAGTCAATTATTTCTTAAAATCACAGTAAATGCACACGATGCTTATCATAACACCTAAATCTAGTCAATTACAGCATGATATGGCACTTGACAATATCAATTATCACGATATTAATTACTTTTTAATAAACGTTGTACGTCTCGTTTTATGGAAACTAAATCTAGTTAAAAACCGCATGATATGGCACTTGACAATATCAATTATCATTTATAAGAATTTTTATTATGAACGTTTTGTTTTATAAAAGCTTAAATCTAGTCAATCACAGCATGATAATTATAATTATGATACTTGACAATATTAATTATCATTATATTTTTATGTAAGTATCTTGTTTCATAAAATCTCTAAAAAAACTAAAACTATACATAAATATTATCAAGTACGTTTAAACTTTTAACAATAACCAAAATTATGGCAAAAATTTAATAAAGATAAAAAATAAATACATATTTTCCATCCTAATACGCTCTACAATTTTCTTCTTCTCTCTTTTTTCTTCCTTAGATAGTACTCGTGGCAGTTTTGTGTACTGTAATATAAAAACGAAGATAACAAATTTATTAATAATTATACCTAAAAATGCCTTTAAATAAGACTCTCAATTTTGACAACATGCAGGCATTTGCCACTACAGTAGGTATGTATACAAATAATACACTAATCGATTTTAAACTTTCACGATTTGTATACCATCATACAATTTTATTTAAAGTCCTGCCGCGACCAAGGCTGTTATAAGACGGCCGAAACGTCGGTAAAACATAGGTATTTATACCTTAAATTAATTAAATATCGCGAATAAGACCCGTTTAAATAAAATTGTATGAAATAATACACTGTTTGAACATATGACTGAAATTTCAATATTTTAAGGGATTTCAAGTTACAGATAATTACTAGAAAAGTGGTTATATACCTTATTATTGACTTGACGTTTCAACCCAATTATGAATAATCAATATTTCACTTCATATACAAGGTGGGTAAAAAATTGTAAGAAGAAAATTATTGAGCGGTAATCGAACCCACGACTCATCACGTTACGTTATAACGGTCTTAAAAGTTAATATATTGTTACAGTATATTACCCTGTTCGTCTAAGCAGTACTTTGAGCCTATAAACTACCGCTAAAACGAAATAGTTAAGTAAGTAGGTAGTTTCATTAACCGCTCGTTATTGTTTTATTTATATTATTTAGTTATATTAAATTTATTTTTAAACTGTCATTTAAATGAAGTTTTTTTTTCATTGTGTACCTTTATTTTATTACCTAGACGAACGTATACAAATATATACCAATATATTTGTTTTAATTTCAGGTATAGTCTAATTATGGAAAATTTAGTCGTCGATAGATATGAAACCCCTTTGACGTTATTAGGACTGCTGCGAAATTTACAGCTACTGTTTTTAGACATGTAAATAACATTAGGTTCATACGAAATGACTTGTTACAGGCGTAACGTGCCGCCAATGTAATGTTTCATTAACAATATGTGTGACATTCTGATTAATATGGTATTTTTACCATATGAATCAGACACATATCAATCAGAGTTTTGCCCATTAACATAGATAAATCATCACACGTATGCAATTAAGGATTGTTATTTATACATAGGTTTCTGTTCCCCAATGGCATTATATTTCCCGCAGATTCAAGTTTGAAAACCATTTACCTTAATTATAAAAACAAACATACTAATCAGAAACACATGTGTACCAAGGCTATATGAATCAGATATTTACCTTTATATCTCCGCGACGAAACGAACCAGCCACAAGTCACGTCGCGACCATGTCAGCCAAGCCACTGGCTACTGCCAGCACGGGGAGGGGTCACCTGATGTTTCATATTTAGCTGGGTACGTTCGAGTGAAGCGCGTGAATATGAATCAGACTTTTGTGCCGGACACTCACTATTTTTTTATTTATAAATAAACAATCGTAAATATTAGTACCATTTTTTTTTTGGTGTAAAGAAACAACTAATATTCTTTCGTAATAATTATAATTCACATCAATTTATGAACAAGAAATAATGTTATTGTTACTAATGTTCAAGAAACTGGGTTACGGACACACCATATTAGTCAGAAGAACTACTTTTAAATATTTTTTTGAAATATTTAAATAAATATTATTAAAAAAAATAACTTGTGCAAGATAGGCAATAGCCTGAGGTATGTTTTAAAATTAATTGCAAACTGATTTGTCAGTTAGTTACAAAAATAAACCTCAAGACATCGAAAATTTAGGGTTCGGAGAATCACTCTTAATGTAGAGCCACCTACTAGTCGTGCCGCAACTCCAGTTAGAGCGCTAATCTGTGTAACGTGCTTCCCGTAACATCTGTTCACTTGATTTTTGAACAAGTTAAACAAGAACAGGTTTCCTGTTTCAGCGCCCCACGCTTTTACAATCAAATATTATAATTATCTTCCATGTGGTGACTGATTAAGAATACGGAATGTCACCATCCCATATCATCCCATGGGTGTCGTAAGAGCCGACAGAAGCAGCATAATATGCAGAGAAGAGCACTGTAAGAGAAGGAAAACTTGATACAAACCCTATACCAACACGTTTGGCCAGCGTGGTATAGTAGGCCAATTCCTCCTTTCAAAGTAGAGGCCTAGTCCAGCAGTGGACTGTGGAAGGCTGATGATGATTATAATTAAAAGCACATAGTTTACACTTAAGCCCAGAAATTGAGACAACTTGAACGATCCATAATTTATTTTTTGTTTTTACGTGAATTTATAAAAGCGTGTTTTTATAGTGTTTTTAAACTACTAATTTATATTCTACTAGTTACCAGTATTTATCGGATTTATTTTCCTATAATAAAATAATTAGGTACCTTTCATATGACCGGACGTTGTCGGGTACAATATGCATCTTTATCTAGTATATATATTACGTAGTACATATTTTAATCTTTATTAGGATTTTAACATTTATTCTTTAGTAGAATAGATTAAAGGTTCAAATGTTTTACTAAGAAAATATACTACTCATGCTGTAATGTTGTTTATCCAGACGATGTCGCAGACAAATACTAGTGAAACATGATAGCGGTCTCACCAGTTAATCTAATTGAAATTTTAAATCGTTTGGAAACTCTCACAAATAAACCTTTAAGAATCACACACAAAATTAAGTTAAAATGAGTCCAACTGAGTATACGTCACTGATATGTAAGTATTGCTCTAACTCTTAGGCGTGTCCTATAAGAATTCCAGACGACGCTACGACGTCCACCAAAGCTGTTGCCTAGCGAAAAGAAGGAACGCCGAAGTAATTTCCAGGGCAGCCATTTTTTATTCGACATCTTGTTTTTATTTGTTGTTAGAGCACCAATAGGGTAATTAATACACACTGTGAATCCTCGTGCTATTACGGTTCAGTAACGCTATACAAACTCGGACACAAGCTCTATATGTTTAGTAGATAAAATAGACTCTTATCAACTTCAAAAAAAATACGATATGATTTTGTTTGCATTGATTATGATCAAACTTTGAAAATAAAAGATGGAAACACTGTTTAAAATATGGGTTTTAATGTGCTTATAACTTAAATTACAATGGGTACTTTTAAAAGTGTAATTTAAGTCGACTAAAATAAAAAATAAAGCTTTAAATCGCAATCTTGCTTAGAATCTCGCGAGTAAAAATCCTGCTGATGAATACAATAAAATTAAATGAGCTGCCCAAAGCCAAATGCACAGTACGCTCACACTACCTTTCAACTCATAGATACGGTAAAGAAAATACTTAGGCAACTTAGCCATCAAAATAATCTTATATTACTAAAATTCTTCGCAGAAATTGCTGAATACCTAAGTTCAAAAGCCAGTCAAACAGTTTTCTGAAATTGGGCGTGAAAAAGTATTAGTACTAAAGAATAGCTTACATTACGCCCTAACTTATTTTCGCCGCGCTTAAAGCTTAAAACCTTTTTGTAGTATTCATAGATCGCGGGTATCACGCATCGGGTACACACAACGACATAATTATTTGTACACTGGGTACGTACATTGTTGAATAATAAATGCCAAACAGGACTAAGTCCAGGAATCGGTAGGTTTTCAGCGATTACTGAGTAACTTGGCGTTCAAGCAAACTATACAGCCCCATGTACACACATATAACAAACTTGTTAAAAGTGTTTAAGTAAGATCGATGTCGAGACTAAATCACTGATATTGAGTCATAGTTTAACAAACATTAAAAAGTAATGAGGATGTTCGGGTTGCACACCAAGGCAAATCTACAATCGTTTTGAGGTTACGAAAGGAAAACAACCTGGGAAAACCTTTATAATCTCCTCGCTGGTATATGAAGCCTGCCAAACCGCACGTAACGTTGGCCATGACTTAATCCTTTAAATCTCAATTGACCATCAAGCCGAACGGCGCGGTGCGACTCTAACCTGTCTTGTTGACGATTCGATAAAGGTATATTTAAGAGTTTATATTATTGTCTGCTAAGGTTTAGTTTGCGTAAAAGACAAGGCTGATGTCATCTACCACACTCCGTATTTTATTCTGTGTGGGATGAGACAATAATACTTGCACGAACTGGAAATCGTCTCTATAATTCGCTATCATGCCATCCCTCCGGTCCAAATTGCCATAAAATACAGACCATCTACCAAAGCGCATGTCAGTCAAGTAATCCAAAAAGACAACTTAATTAAACTCATACAAAATTCCTTTATATTTAAAATTGTCTAAAAGAAAATTGTAGCACGTCTGCGAACTCGTTGCATTAATAAGCTAGAGGCGACCTCATCATCAGAGCCTCAATTTTAATATAGCACGTGTTTGAACACGTCTTTCACTAGTCGTAGATAAAAGAGGTAGCTTACATTAAAGACCTTTTTGGCGTTGAATGTACGTCACGTATAAGCTTTATTAAGTGAAATAAAAGCTACACCGCGGTCAAGGCTAGCGTTAATGTGAATACCAATGCGTAAATAGAGAAGACAATGTGACAGATAATGGAAGGCCTACGCTTCACTGATTCAATCGCGTAATCAATTTTATGAAACGTTTTTGTGTAATGTATCGAATAATTCATTTACTTATATCTAAAATAGAAATCTTTTACATATTTTCGTCACAATAATTTGAAAATAAAAATCATATTCATTTTTAGTAATAACACGAGTGGATGCGGTCAGACAGCATTCTTTTTGAACTCAGACTAAATTTAAGAATCCATCTTCTTCACTAGCCAGATGGTGAGATATAGTAATATGAAAAGAGGTTGACGAAACCATAAAAGCCAATAATCTATCGTTATTTGAAAATATTATTCTAATATTTGCAATGTTAATGCACTCACTTCATGTCCTCTATAAAACATTATTAAATCTATGTGGATAAGCTCTAAGAGAAAATTGATGAAACGTAACTACAGGTCATATTTGGGTCAAAGAAATTCAATCGCCGAGCAGTGAACGTACTGAGCGCGTTTCAATAACCCTGCTACTTATACGGCACATATTATAATATCGCCACTTTTTGCGAGAATTAGTGGGGCTTATCACGTCTGAGCAATAAACAAATATATTCTAGAGATGTGGTATACAATGGTGAGATGGAGTAATGCAAAGGTAGTCGACCCTAAAGAATTGAACAACCTCACGACTTTGGCGCGCAGCGGGAGAGTGTCGACCTGTCGGCCTAGGACTTTGTCCGCCTCGGTCGTCCTCCCGACGCGCGACGCGGCTACTGCCTCCAACTGTCTGCAATTTCCACAGATTTTCTCGATTATTCCTACGCCATTTTATAATTACTTTCATTATATTTAACGTGTTAGAGTTTTGATTACGGTTATCGACATTCTACATCGGTGTTAGTAGTGTAGGCGTGATTAACCTTTAGTATTATAAGGTCGTGCGATATTTTGAAATTTAATTTGAAATTCAACCGTAAAATAATACATACGTATTCATATCACGAAGACCATTTGAATACTAGGTATATTTAAAAGAAAATTAAAACGTTTTGTCTGGGAGCTTGAAAGCCGAATTAATTGAAATTAGTACCTATACATCGAAACCTTCGCAATGGAATTAAAACGAAACGATCTCACTTTGAGGACGTTTTGATCTCAAATAAAATGCTGTTATTTGAATGACCAAGTGATTCAAATGTATTCAATGTTGATCTTTATTAGAATAAATCTGTTCAATCGCTGTCTCAATCAGCGATTTCACACATGCATTTTAATTTATTGAAGATTTGTATGTAACATAAAATCGTGATCCACAAGAGAAAACCTTACCACAGTGTGATTTGAATATTCAAATGTTCAAGTTAAAATCAGTGATCAGTGAGTTAAAATGAAGTATCCGTCGTTAATGTTGGAATCCCACATTCTAATATTACTTTATACTATATATCTAGATTCTTTATCGTACAATTTTGGTGGGAATAATTTTATAATATTCATATATTAACATAGGTCTGTATGTACCAAATATGAAAAGCTTGTCTTAATACGTTTAAAAGGTAAGCTTGTAGGTAAAGATATCTCATATTTCTCCTATATGGAGTGGTTTTGGTGACTCTATTAAGCGGTTACGCTAAAGTTTGTCTGACAGAAAATTTGTTGAAGAAATTTTTGTGAAGATTTGTTGAAGGTACGAGAGAAAAGCTCTTCATTTTCGGATCATTTTTCTATAGGTATTCCTTAATAATTAATTACCACTCTTCCACTTCGTATTAAATATAAACTACTTGGAAGTAAACCTGGTAAACTGTCATGATAGGGTTGACGTTTCCACATGGATAAAAATGCCAATTAACAAAGTAAAAGAAAACAAGCAAATTGTCCTTACGAAGTAAATGTCCTGAAATTTTCCCAGTGAGTAATGGAGACAGCAGCGTCGCCCGCCCATCGAACCGCAGCGCAAGGGCGAGTCCACCAACAGCCTGAACAAATCATCCAGTACTTTCTCGCACTAATCTCATTACTATGCCAAACCTCAGCCTACATTTTCTAAATTATAAACTTTCTACGAAAAATTACTTTGTCATTAAAGCAAGAGTTGGGACTGACACTCTTACTTATTCTTACTTTTATCTTTAAGTTCTTCTTAGATGATAAATTGAATATTACATGTGTGATATACAGTTAGATACCTAAACACACATGTACATATTTTCACTTTTGATTTTTAGATTTATGTACCTATAGATGTATAGATATATAATATGTTTAGATATTATGATTATGTAAGATAGCAATGTATATTATATATTATATAGCAATGTATATTATATATTATCAGTATAGTTAAAATTAATAACCTGATATAATGCTAGATACCTTTTCTTCTTATGAAATACGTGCGACGCAGTTAGTCATATTATTATAAATGAAATTCCTGAATACTGTTATTTCGAACCATAACTCTGTCATTCTCATGATCATTTGCGGCGAATTTATGTCCGTAACTTGAACAATAAACCCTCAATCCTTAGAGGATCCCATCAATAGACTTAGATAGTTGTAGTATAATAACAGTTTTAAACGAAAATCTTAGTAAGACGTACGTCTGTAGATACGTGTTAAACTTACGACGGTCGGGGTCTATAAAACCTACACCAGTAGGCTCTAGAGACACTTCACCGGAATAGGCCACACTCACATAAACAATCCACATATGATTTATATTTATAACTGTAAGCCTACAAATGGTGTCTGCTAATCTTCTAAAACATAACTGCCTCAAGTAAGATGAGAGAGAAACGCAATATATTACGCACAGGGAGACGTTACATGTTAAACGATAATTTAAATACTTTCTGAGCGCATAGGTAGACGCTCAATATGAGCAAATTACGGGAATGTATGTTTTGTATTACGGGAGGGAAATTGAATCCTAAGGGAGACCGATCCAGACAGTTAATATTTTATAAGCCAATTGCTGCACACTCGTGTTTACTACACCGTGCCTAGTTGACAAAATATATTTACCTAAGTATTAGTAATATTGCAGATGCATAAAAGAAATTAGAATTTAATTCGCTGATTAGCTTAGCTTACTGCGGTATTACTAACAATAGCCTGTTGTAATCACTATACAATCTACAGCAGAAAAGCAATTCATTACCAAAATGAAAATCATGGCAGCGTTCATTCAAATTGTTCAGTTCATCGACCTCTTTCATTTGTACACGTAAACAGTTCCTTCTGTTAGTTACGCACACCCTTCTTCATGGGGGCGAAAATAGTCATAAAAACAGAGACATTTTTTCGCTCGTAGTTGGGCGAGGTGGCAGTCTCGACTGCGCTGAACGAGGTGAACCTGCCCGAGGCCTTTGACAACTCATGAAAAATTCAAATGCTTACTACAATATCTAGATGTTGATACATACAACAACAGCTCCGAAACTTTTAATAAATCTAGCTAGCTACATAATCATCCAGCGTACATTTTTTGCGTGAAAATACAGAATTTCAACTCAAAATTATGATTTCCGTAATGTGTTTATCAGATATAACGCATAAGGCAAGACAGAAAATTGACCATGTAGCAGTTATGTTGTGTGAGGTGTTGTATTGGAGACAAGTAAAACACGAGAGTTGAGATGATACTGACTCATTTATTGATTGATTATTATATTTTATACCAATATGACACACGTAATACATATTCAACTAATATATCTCTACACGCCCATCATAATCAGAAAAAAAAAGTGATACATACAAATTCACTTTTTTTATTTTTACACATATAATCAGCTTAATACAATGCCGATAATTTATTAGGTATATAAGAAGATTACACAAAATAACGATTAAATTGTTTTATTTTTGTTTTATATAAAATAATCAGTAGATATAATATGCAATGAATAGCATAATGTTACATAGTGGTACATACCTAGTTCAAATAATAAAAAAAAATTACATTGTAAAATGATAAAATGGTAAAAAAAGGGTTAACAAAGGTAAATATAAACAAACAATAACTGGTATGTAAAAATAAAAGTCGTGTATAAAAGTAGAACACTAAATAATTAGTTAGGAATGTACAATTTCGTACGATTTTTGTGAATGACATCTACTTTGCCATTTTTCATTATTTGCACATTTGGAGACATATCCTTAATAACAACATAAGGTCCAGAATAAAGACTGTCTAACTTGTTTACATTTTCATTTTTTATTAGAATTAAATCATTCTGTTTATACACAATAGGGTTAACATATTTGTCATAAGTATATTTCCTAGCAAATTTGCTGTTAAGTAGATTTTTAAAGAAAAACTAATTCGTACGGAGTGAATTTTGTCTCGGAATACACAGTTGTATTAAATGCAAAACTCCAATAAGGTAACCATAGGCTCTAAGCTTCAGGATGGTTATCTGTTTGGATACGTAAATACGAACCTAAGTTTTTATGTGAGTTTTCCAATGCGCCAATGCTTTGGTGGTGATATGCTGTGGAACTTAAGTGAGTAATTTTTAAAAGATTACATACCTCGTTGAAAACTGATGACATGAACTCCGTCCCCCTGTCTGTAGCAATTACCTGTGGTATACCGTAACAGAGGATGAAGCTATTTACCAATGCATTTGCTACTTCTGCTGATGTTTTAGACTTTAAAGGATGAGTTACCACATACTTACTCAATTCACACTGCAATGTTAAAATGTAACAATGATTATAGCAATCCTTTTCTAGAGGTCCAACCAAATCTAAATAAACTTTTTCGAATGCTGATGTAGCTGTGGATGTAATAAGCATAGGTTCTTTTATATTTAGAGCATGTTTTTGCTTTTGACATTTATCACATTTCCTTACAAATTCTCTAACTTCACGATCTAGTCCGGGCCAATAAAAATATTTTTTGATATTATTTAACATCCTTCTCATGCCCGCGTGGCCACTTGTGGGCAAGAGATGGAAGTCGTTTAGAATCACCTTTCTTTCATCTTTGTCGTCTACTCTTTGTACATCATTTAAAATATACAAGCGAATACCTTTAAAATGTTTTATTTCACTTAATAACTTTTCCACAAAAATCTTATTATCTTTATTCTTTATAAAACAAACTTCACTAACGTTTATTTCCTTACAAAATTCATTCAGCTCCCTCACGAATGCGGCTCGCGTCATTTGTGATTGGAAGTCTGGATTTATATAAATAGTCGATATATTTTCAACAAAACAAAACGCGTTTCTTTCTTTACTTATCTTATTATTTTTTCTCAAATTTTCCAAATGATCTCTATAAGTCGGGTGGTCTGCCAGCCCGCATTCAGTCAGCCCGCTATATGTTGCACTCAATGGCGAAAGATCTGCACAATAAATTTGAGAGATAAGCTAATGCATGACTTTGTAAGTCGTAGTTCATTGCAGAATAAATTTAATACTTAGGTACTTATATTCAGATATAGCGGCTATATAATATTAAATACTTACGCTAGATACTATAATTAGTATAATTAATAAATTAAAGCATAATATCATGCTTCCTGACCTCATATTGTGGAGTTCTTAGATTATGAAGAGCCTCTGACCAAAGACACTAGAAGGCTGTGTGTATTAACGTGTGCTATGAATTTATCGCAATACAATAATTCCGGGGAATTCTTCGTTGTGTTAGCAAAAAACTGCAATTAAATAGGTATATAAAATAGATCAAAGTGGGTGCTTTATTTTGAAAATCGATTAGAAGCAGGTCACACAATTTCAAGTCGAAGGTTCACTTCCAAAAAAGCTCACGGCGATTTTCGGACTTTTACTGCCGCCCGTTTTAATAATTCAACATTATAGACATGAGGGTTTCTATGTTTAGGTTTAAATATTTAAAGGGTTGTTTAAATTTAAATTCCTAATGCCGATAACCTTATAATAATAGGGTTATTGCAGTCATTTAAGTTTATCACGCCATCAGCAGTAACTCTAACAATTAAATGTCGTCCGTAAGATATTATGATAATAACATTTTAGCTATACGTGCCGTATTTAGGATCAATTTTGTATGATGATATGTAAAGAATCAGAGACTTTTGAAATTATAAAATGTTATAAGTTTACAAAACACAGCATGCATAACATGCATCGTGCACCGAGAATCGCCACATTCTACACAAAAACAACAGTGCGCTTCAGCTCTTTCACAAAACTTTCAAAAATTCTTTCAGTCGTATCACGCTATGAGCCACGGGAGCGGAGCAGTAGCCTTAAATAACGCGGGTGTAACCGCGGGCTCATCTAGTAGACCAAAGTAAAGTAAGTAAAAAAGTAAAGTTGTAATAAAAAACATGGAACTGACATAGAATGTTGTATTTCAGGTGCGGCCTGCGGGCTTAACTAGTAAGTACTACGATTCCCGTAGACATCAAAGAGATAGTACAATAGATACGTACATGTGTATATCTCTTGAAGGTGCGGGCAGCGCGGTTTGTTATTGCTTTTTTATTCCACAGCGTTAACGTTGCGGTGGTGTAGAAACACGGTGCGGCTGGCGGCGGCGACGCGACGGGAACGCGACGGCGCCGCCGCGGTCCCGTCGCGGTCTTGTGGTCCTCGGCCCGCAGTCGCTTCATTCCTCGCTACACCGCACATTGCCGCCCCTTCCACACACAATTTGCCTGCTCCTAGATTAAATAGCTTCCGTCGACATTGTATGAAGCCTTTGCTCGAACTATACACAGAAACCAGGAATTGTAACAATACGCTATCTAATTTAGTTTATGATGAAGTTGGGTCGGACTTATATATTTATATTGAAACCATTCCGACTGTAATATTCAGATAGTAAAAACGAGACAGATACTTTGAGATTGTACATTTTTATTTCTTTATAAGTATTGCTCTTTTATTCGTTCAGTTTGGTTCGACTTTATTGGTATAAAATAAAATTGAGAAGCAAATATAAGTAACTAAACTGAAGTTCGATTCGATTTACTGTCTCTCGCAAGAAGGCCTGTCCTAGGAGTAGAAATAAAAACAAAAGAATAAAATAAGCCCGAAATAAGGAAAAGGGAATACGTTTTATACCTTGACGGAAAGTCTCGGGAAAGTGGATAATCCTTCAAGCAGACCGCGGCACAGAGTGGTGCGTGGTACTTCTCACGTGGGGTTACCTTTTTTGATCAACAAATATATTACATACATAATAAGATCGATAAAGTGGCCATCCCTCAAACAACAATATATCACTCGTTAATAAAAGTTTCTAAGAGTTGCCATGTCTCTCATAAAGGTCGCTAATCTCAAAGTTATTGAACTTGGATATTAAAAAAGGGACACTGAACGCATATTTCAAGGATATAAATTATATTATCTAAAAATTTTGAAGGTTAATATACCTAATAACCTTAACGTGGGAAACATTAAAATGTTAAAAACTAGATTTTAGCTACTAACTTATAGGCAGTAGGTACTGTCTTAGGTTTTCAGCCAAAGTAGAATACTGAATATCTTTTATTTTCATTTAGGTTGAAACTAAGGCATATTCATAGGGATTTTGAGAAATATGTATTCACTGCAAATAAATATCTAACCAATTAAATATGTTATGAATAAGTAACATATTTAATATTTAATATCGTCGGTTGCGATAGCCGTAATCACATAACAGATTGTGTAACTACATTAAATATGGATATTTAGTCCCAATTATTTTCTAAAAATAACCAACGTTAATTATATTCAAACTATCGATCATAACTTACTAAAGCCATGACATTTTCTTACCGCTTAATACTGTTGTAGAAAACTACCGAAACTATTTGATTACGATCTGTTTTGTGTGCTGCAATTTGGGGAGGAAGACATTAGTGAAGCAATTGAAATAATAAGTAATCATAAGGCAGTACGTTTGAATGCGTTGCCGAGTTCAGCAGGTGATGGTTCACATGCTATCCTGGCATTAATGTCTCGTTGGGAGGGTTTCCCTATCCACGTTAAATATTAATATATGGATCGGGCCGGCTACCTTCGAGTTATTGACGCAGGTACAAGCGTTGTATATTTTTGCTTCGCTGCTGCCTTTTTCGGTGGACGTATTTCACACGTACTTATTTTTTTGAATATGCAAACCAATATTTTTCTCGAGCCAAGGAAAGAATTTTTGAAATCGGTGTTCCTGAGATTAGCGCGTCCAATCAAACAAACAAACAAACTCTTCAGCTTTATGTATTAGTATAAGATTCTTGCGTAACATGGCGGGGTTTATGTAACCTACATAAATACATTGCATTGCAACATATTTGTTCATAAATAATTATAAAAGTAAAGAATTTTCTTGATAATATTTTTGACGGGGATTTTAATTTTAAGCAATCGAAGCACCCTAAGCAGGTACTTTGATGTTTTTCAGGTTAAATAAAAATTGCAAACATACAAATATGAAATGTAAAAAGATTACCTACGTTACGCATTGTTTTCTCGAAAATATTTTAGAAAAATTGTGTGTCCGAGTAGAAAGTATAATGATATTTAATCATGAAAGTGTAAACTCGTTAGCAACTGATATGTCAACAACGAAGTCAAGTGAACGAAGTCAAACCAATGCATACAGCTATATTGAACATTATAGTTTAAACAAACAAACGATTTAATTACACGTGAGCAAGTATTTATTCTGAATAAATAAATACGAACAATAATATGAAACCTCACATAAACATTAAGTAGCTCAAGTAATAACTACGATAAAACGTATGTACGAGTATGTACATACATAATGTTGATACAAGAAGGAAGCACGGCGAATCGGCTAAGGCGACTGCATACATTAGTCTAAGTATGAAACCTTTGAAACGAGTAATGTGACTGCACTGGATTCACCTGTTATACATAACGAAGGTAAAGCTAGCGAACCATGCAATATATGTTCACAACATACCTACTTGTGCTTAGTTATCGACCGAAAATGTTCGCTTAAAATCGCCATATTTTCTCTCACACAGCTATGTACATACGAGAGAAGAAGATTGCTTGTCCTTTTTGAAAATCCTGCATTTATTCGTGAATGACAATTTGCACAACTACCTATATATTTCCTGTGACATGTTACTCAGTCGGAATGCACAGTCAACTACAATAAGCGCTACACACATCAATATATTAGCTGAAAGAAAGAAACTCTCTTAATCTTAAAATCTTACAAAATATCATTACATAGTATAAAACAAAGTTTGTCTTCTGTCTGTACGTCCCTACGTATGCTTCAATCTTGAAAACTACGCGACGGATTTTAATGCGGTTTTTAATATATAGAATGATTCAAGAGGAAGGTTTATACGTGGGTCAAACTGAAAGTTCTTAGAAAATCAAAAACTGATTACATTAGCCAGTTATTAGTTTTATTATATCTTTTCAAAATATTGTCCATTGACGTCAATACACCGCTGCATGCGATGGAACCACTGGGAAAAGCACTTTGCCCACTCGTCCTTAGGGGTCTCTTCAATGGCATCGCGATACGCAGCCACCGCTTCTTCAGCATTCATAAACCGCTTTCCTTTAAGTTTTTCTTTAATTTTTGGAAATAAATAAAAATCACAAGGCGCGAGGTCGGGGCTATACGGCGGGTGACCCAGTAATTCAACGTTTGATGTCGCCAAATAGTCGATCGTTCGCTTGGCGGTGTGCGACGAGGCGTTGTCGTGGTGAAGGAGGATCCTACTGCGAGGTCGTTTCTCTCGAACTTTTTCCAAGACAAGTGGCAAACAATTGGTAGTGTACCATTCTGCAGAAACTGTTTTTTGATCCTCTAACACAATTGTTGCGAAATGACCTATCCTTCCAAAGAAAGAGGCCACCATTTTTTTTCCCGCACTTCGATCTCTCTTCACTTTAGTTGGCAACTCCTCGAAAGGAAACACCCACTGAGCAGATTGTCTTTTGGTTTCAGGATCATAACAGTAAATCCAGCTTTCGTCACCTGTTAGTATGTCGAACACAGCATTTGAGTCACCTCCGTTAAATCTTTCAATCATTTTACGGCACCAATCCACACGATGGAGTTTTTGAGCCTTAGTCAAATTATGAGGTATCCACCGGGCGCAAAGCTTCCTGACCGCTAAATGTTCGTGGAGGATTTTGTGCACTTGACTCATACCGATGCCTAAGCTTGTCCGAATCTGCTGATAGGTCACTTTTTTGTCAGTCTCTATCATACGCCGCACAACACAGATGTTATTTTCAGTCGTCGCCGTAGAAGGCCGTCCCTCACGTACATCATCAGTGAGATTAGTGCGACCACGTTTAAACTCATTAAATCAGTTGTAAACAGTCGCACGAGATGGGGCTTCATCGTGAAAGGCCAATCGTAGTCTATCATAACTTTCTTGTTGACTTAAATGACATTGAAAGTCATAAAAAATCATTGCACGAAAATTTTCTCGTGTTAAATTCATGTTGACGTGACACAGACAATTTTCAATTTGCCGCCAAATCGTAAAACAAATGACAAATGAATGAAATATATACTCAGTAATATTGGCAAAGAGTTCTATTTCCAAATTTTAGAATATTTTTTTTTATTATATTGTTTATAAGTGGCCAGTTCAAAGAACTTTCAGTTTGACCCTCGTATGTATAATACATATATGGCGGTACGAAGTTCACCGGGTCAGCTAGTTGAGAATAATAATTAGTTAAGTCAGTATAACCATTATGTAAATGTTTATGGACTCATGTAGAGCAGCTATACAATATAAAAGCAAAAAAAACACACTAATAATACTCAAAATACACATATGCCTACATTAAATAATATGAAGTACATAATATTAACGATTATGTACTTTATATGGGTAATTATGATCACGTGCACCGTCATTAAACATGTCCACGCATTCCCGACACACGCTGTTTATCAAAGTCAACATTTCCCTGCGTTATATTCATCATAATATCACGCCATCCCTGAAGGGTTAGGTATATGACTATCACGCCCCCATTTCTCACGTATTAGGACGAGCCTGCTTCGACCTTTTGAAGTGGATTTCCTTGCTATGTTACATCTTGGATAGGTTTATGTCTACATTTGAAGTAAGCAAAGATTTATGTAGGTGTGATTCCTCGGATCGAGTATAAACCTTACCGAAACTAATAGTAAACCGATCCTCTGGTTCATTAACATCAAGTGCGTGTTTTTCCTACTTAACAAGAGATTGGTCTACGTACATATATTGTAGGCCAATCTCTTGTTAGAGCATTCTACCGAGGTTTTGGCGTAGGCTACGTAAGAGCCTTATACATACGTGTTGGCCTACGAAACAAGAGCTTTCTACTTACGTGTTGGCTAACGAAACAAGAGCTTTCTACTTACGTATTGTCCTTCTAAACAAGAGCTTTCTACTTACGTGTTGGTTAACGAAACAAGAGCTTTCTACTTACGTGTTGACCTACGAAACAAGAGCTTTCTACTTACGTGTTGTCCTTCTAAACAAGAGCTTTCTACTTACGTGTTGACCGACGAAACAAGAGCCTTCTACTTACTTGGTGACCTACGAAACAAGAACCTTCTACTTACGTGTTGACCTACGAAACAAGAGCCTTCTACATACCGATTGACCTACGAAACAAGAGCCTTCTACTTACTTAGTGACCTACGAAACAAGAGCCTTCTACTTACATGTTGACCTACGAAACAAGAGCCTTCTACTTACGTTTTGACCTACGAAACAAGAGCCTTCTACTTACATGTTGACCTACGAAACAAGAGCCTTCTACTTACGTTTTGACCTACGAAACAAGAGCCTTCTACTTACGTGTTGACCTACGAAACAAGAGCCTTCTACTTAGTTAGTGACCTACGAAACAAGAGCCTTCTACTTACCTTTTTTACCTACAAAACAAGAGCCTTCTACTTACGTTTTGACCTACAAAACAAGAGCCTTCTACTTACGTTTTGACCTACGAAACAAGAGCCTTCTACTTACGTTTTGACCTACGAAACAAGAGCCTTCTACTTTCGTTTTGACCTACGAAACAAGAGCCTTCTACTTACGTGTTGACCTACGAAACAAGAGCTTTCTACTTACGTGTTTCTACTTAAAGAGGGAAACTGTGTACTCATCCCAATATAGCGATGTGCGACAAGGCGTCCCACAAGGAAGTGTACTGGGACCTTTATTATTCATCATATTAATGATCTACCCAAAGCTACAAAATCACAAATGGTCCTATTTGCCAATGACAGTACGGTTATGTTTGCTAGTAAAGATAGATGTAATTTAGAATCTGACGTGAATTTGGCATTAAATAGAATATTGAATGGCTTAATTGTGATAATTTAATTTTGAATTTAGACAAAACTACTATGATGACATTTAGAAATAGGAAAAGTTATCTGCATAATCTTGACATTGAATTTAATAAACAAAATATTGTGTGTAGACTATACAAAATTTTTAGGTATTTATGTTGACTGTAAGCTGAATTGGAAAACCCAAGTGGAAAATATTTGTACAAAGCTAAACCAGTTCTGTTATGTACTCCATATGTTAGGTAGAGTTGTTACTTAGGATATTGTCATTATGGCTTAGCACGTATATGTTGAGTCGACTCTAAGATATAGTGTCATCTTTTGGGGCAACTCTATAGAAAATGATATTGTCTTCAAAGCTCAAAAGCGATGTATCAGAGCAATTTATAAAATTAAATCAGTGTGCTGTACGCCTCACTTTATTAATCTAAATCTAATGACACTCCCATGTATATATATTTTTGAAATTGCCGTATTTGTTCATAGAAATAAAAATCTACTTGAACAATATAAGAACGAGAGGTGTAAAAACAAAATATGTTTTCCAAATAATAAAACAACACAAATGAATAGAAATATTCTATTTATGGCACCACGAATATACAACCATTTACCAAAAAATATAACAGACTGTAATAATATTAATTCATTTAAGTACAAATTAAAGCAATTCTTGTATACCAATGAATATTACAATGTAACAGAATATTTAGATGCCAAAGTTCTGTAATTAATACAATAATTTATAAGTGCCTATAGTTTATAAGTATCCAGAAATTATGATATTTTGCAATGTGTATTTAAATTTCATGTTTTGTGTCATTTACTATTTTTATTTTAATAATACCAATAATTGCATGACATTTGTAATTTGTGTGACATTTAATTAATTTTTACAATATTATACAACTTTGCACACCACAATGGTAAAATATGGCATATGCAAGTATAATAAGTGTATTATTATAGTTGCATAATGCCATATTTTGTTTACGTATAATCTTAAAATGTACCCATATTTGCAATAATAAATTAATGTGATTTGAATTAAGAATCGTCACGAGGCGATTTACAGTTAGTTTTTCGAGACCATCCTATCTATGCCATTTTTTCCAGAAATAAGTAGCATTTATTAAATTAAATTGAAATCGTAAGCAGTAGATATTCAATAAAAATCCACAACACTCGGTATACCGAAAATACGATTCGATCCTTTCTCTGTTGCACCATCTTTTCAGTAAAACTATTCAAACACGTAACGCTGAAGTTATCAGCGCTTCTCTAGTAACTTCCTACAGTTAATTAGAAAAAAGGTCTCATTAATTAATGATTGGGTAAAAGCCAGGCCCTCGTATTTCCTAACACCTAAATAAATTAATAGTGGTACGTGGCACCACGGATTGGCTGTACGGTCGGTCTCCGGACACCCGGCGCGCAGCCGCTTCGCAACGTGTGCACGTTTTTCTTATATTTTCTCTCGAGACACTTGCAACTATTAATCTTGTTTAATGTGAGAATGTACTTTTAATTAATTTGCTCATTTTCTTAATGAAACTTGTCTGAGATCTAGTGATACTACGCTACTAAAAGATAAACCTACCTAGAACCTACCTACATAATATATCGACCTGTACCAAACAACCATGTCCATGTCAAACAAATATGTATCTCTTATTTCCAATCTGGAGATAAGAGATACATATTACATGGATAGATCGTACCTAATTGGGACTGGCCGTACGCAAAGCCTTCTTGGCCGTCGATAGAAGCACAGTTACGTTTTTACATACGCACTAAGCTTTTAATTTATTCTAAAGATCAGACGACATTTTTAAATATAAATTTTTGATCGAAGTCTCCAAACATTATCACAAAATAAATATTCAATAAAAATTTACAAATGTTTTCGCCAAATGAATATGCAATGAATTCGCAAAGAATTATTTATGTATTCTAAGAACCTGCAGAAAATATAAACAGGCGGACTGTTCTGAGGTCAGTTCCCTCAAGCCTAGACGGGGGGCCCTCAGAATACCTTCCGCTGAAAGCCTGAAACCTAGCTCTTCCGCTGTCAATACCACAAGGCATCGCTTTATTCGTCTGTGCACTATCATTCAAAGCCTTCTTCCGCCCTTCGGCTTGAATCTGCGTTTCAGTTTAAGTACCCTTTTTTAATAAGTCTCTTGAGTCACATTCCTGCTTTGGAAATCTGACGGCATCGTGATACCCACCGAAATGTTTTGTTACTATTTCTTTTAAAGTTTTAACTAGGAGTAGATCCTTGTCTACGTTTTACTCTGTCTGTTCCATGTTTTGAAAATCTAGTGTTGAACTTACTGCTTGGTTATACGATGCTTAGTTAAAAACCGCTCAAGTGCTAGTCGCAGTTGCACTGAAGGTTCTGTACCATATTACAACACTATGTGCTTTTTAAATAAAATAAATAAGTAGGCCTGTAACGTAAAATGTCAAAAGGTATGAATAATATATGTTGTTTTTGCAAGGTTCGATAGCTTTGAATCTATTCAAATCATCTTTGTGACGCATTTCGTTTTCATCGTTGTCGATAACAGTATGCATTATAATACTCACGTGATTAATTTATTTTATACTGCTAGTTAACAGTATTTATCGGATTCAGTCGTTTTATTTTCTGATAACAAAATAGAATTACCTTTCATATGACCGGACGTCGTCGGGTACAAAATTAAAATCTTGTACTCTAAAGCATATATTCATAATTATTAGGATTTTAACATTAATCCTTTAATAAAATAGATTGAAGGTTTAAATGTTGTACGAAGAAAATATACTACTCATGCTGTAATGTTGTTGATGCAGACGATGTCGCAGACAAATACTAGTGTAACATGATAGCGTTCTCACCAGTTAATCCTAGCATCGGAACTGTGATCGCAACGCAGCGCCAATTACTGAGCCTAATTGAAATTTTAAATCGTTTGGATACTCTCACAAATAAACCTTTAAGAATCACACACAAAATTAAGTTAAAATAAGTCCAGCTGATTATACACTTTTAAAAGGGTAATTTAAGTCGACAAAAATCAACAATAAAGCTTAAAATCGCAATCTTGCTTCGAATCTCGCGAGCAAAAATCCTGCTGATGAATACAATACAATTAAATGAGCTGCCCAAAGCCAAATGCACAGTACGCTCACACAACCTTTCAACTCATAGATAAGCTAAAGAAAATACTTAGGCATTTTAGCCATCAAAATAATCTTATATTACTAAAACTCTTCGCAGAAATTGCTGAATACTTAAAAGTTCAAAAGCCAGTCAAACAATTTTCTGAAATTGGGCGTGAAAAAGTATTGGTACTAAAGAATAGCTTACATTACGCCCTTACTTATTTTCCCCGCGCTTAAAGCTTAAAACCTTTTTGTAGTATTAATAGATCGCGTGTATCACGCATCGGGTACACACAACGACATAATTATTTGAACACTGGGTACGTACATTGTTGAATAATAAATGCCAAACAGGACTAAGTCCAGGAATCGGTAGGTTTTCTACGATTACTGAGTAACTTGGCGTTCAAGCAAACTATACAGGCCCATGTACACACATATAACAAACTTGTTTAAAGTGTTTAAGTAAGATCGAGGTCAAGACTAAATCACTGATATTGAGTCATAACTCATAGTTTAACAAACATTAAAATGTAATGAGGATGTTCGGGTTGCACACCAAGGCAAATCTACAATCGTTTTGAGGTTACGAAAGGAAAACAACCTGTGAAAACCTTTATAATCTCCTCGCTGGTATATGAAGCCTGCCAAACCGCACGTAACATTGGCCCTGACTTATTCCTTTAAATCTGAAATGACCATCAAGCCGAACGGTGTGACTATAACCTGTCTCGTTGACGATTCGATAAAGGTATATTTAAGAGTTTATATTATTGTCTGCTAAGGTTAAGTTTGCGTAAAAGACAAGGCTGATCTCATCTATCACACTCGGTATTTTATTCTGTGGGATGAGACAATAATACTTGCCCAGTTGGAAATCGTCTCTATAATCCGCTATTATGCCATCCCTCCGGTCCAAATTGTCATAAAATACAGAATATCTTCCAAAGAGCATGTCAGTCAAGTAAACCAAAAAGACAACTTAATTAAACTCATACAAAATTCCTTTATATTTAAACTTGTCTAAAAGAAAATTGTAGCACGTCTGCGAACTCGTTGCATTAATAAGCTAGAGGCGACCTCATCATCAGAGCCCCAATTTTAATATAGCACGAGTTTGAACACGTCTTTCACTAGTCGTAGATAAAAGAGGTAGCTTACATTAAAGACCTTTTTGGCGTTGAATGTACGTCACGTATAAGCTTTATTAAGTGAAATAAAAGCTACACCGCGGTCAAGGCTAGCGTAAATGTGAATACCAATGCGTAAATAGAGAAGACAATGTGTCAGATAATGGAAGGCCTACGCTTCACTGATTCAATCGCGTAATCAATTTTATGAAACGTTTTTGTGTAATGTATCGAATACTTCATTTACTTTTATCTAAAATAGAAATCTTTTACATATTTTCGTCACAATAATTTAAAAATAAAAATCATATTCATTTTTAGTAATATCACGAGTGGATGCGGTCAGACAGCATTCTTTTTGAGCTCAGACTAAATTTAAGTATTCATCTTCTTCACTAGCCAGATGGTGAGAAATAGTAATAAGAAAAGAGGTTGACGAAACCATAAAAGCCAATAATTTATCGTTATTTGAAAATATTATTCTAATATTTGCAATGTTAATGCACTCACTTCATGTCCTCTATAAAACATTATTAAATCTATGTGGATAAGCTCTAAGAGAAAATTGATGAAACGTAACTACAGGTCATATTTGGGTCATAGAAGTTCAATCGCCGAGCAGTGAACGTACTGAGCGCGTTTCAATAACCCTGCTACTTATACGGCACATATTTTGTATATATATTGCCACTTTTTGCGAGAATTAGTGGGGCTTATCACGTCTGAGCAATAAACAAATATATTCAAAAGATTTGGTATACAATGGTGAGATGGAGTAATGCAAAGGTAGTCGACCCTAAAGAATTGAACAACCTCACGACTTTGGCCTGCAGTGGGAGAGTGTCAACCTGTCGGCCTAGGACTTTGTCCGCCTCGGTCGTCCTCCCGACGCGCGACGCGGCTACTGCCTCCAACTGTCTGCAATTTCCACAGATTTTCTCGATTATTCCTGCACCATTTCATAATCACTTTCATTATATTTAACGTGTTAGAGTTTTGATTACGGTTATCGACATTCTAAATCGGTGTTAGTAGTGTAGGCGTGATTAACCTTTAGTATTATAAGGTCGTGCGATATTTTGAAATTTAATTTGGAATTCAACCGTAAAAGCCGCAGATAACTGATCCACAGCTTTTGTTAAAGTATAATAATAATACATACGTAGGCATATCACGAAGACCATTTTAATACTAGGTATATCATCATATCAGCCAAACGACGTCAACTGCTGGACATAGGCCTCCCCCAAGGTTCTCCACACAGACCGGTCTTGAGCCGCCCGCATCCAACCGCCTCCCGCGATCTTCACGAGATCGTCGGTCCATCTTGCGGGGGGCCTACCTCTGCTGCGTCGTCCGGTACGTGGCCGCCACTCCAGAACCTTTCTGCCCCAACGGCCATCGGTTCTTCGAGCTATGTGCCCTGCCCACTGTCACTTCAGCTTGGCTATCCGGAGAGCTATGTCGGCGACTTTGGTTCTACTGCGGATCTCCTCATTTCTGATTCGATCTCGCAGGGAAACTCCAAGCATAACTCCTATATGGACTCCGATATCCCGCAATGTCTCAAGACGAAAGTCTTTGACCAGTGTGTGTTGCCAGTGATGACTTACGGATCAGAGACGTGGTCGCTCACTATGGGCCTTATCAGAAGGCTCAAGGTCACTCAGAGGGCGATGGAGAGAACTAGGTATATATTTAAAAGAAAATTAAAACGTTTTGTCTGGGAGCTTGAAAGCCGAATTAATTGAAATTAGTACCTATACATCGAACACAGACCTTCGCAATGGAATTAAAACGAAACGATCTCACTTTGAGGACGTTTTGATCTCAAATAAAATGCTGTTATTTGAATGACCAAAGGATTCAAATGTATTCAATGTTGATCTTTATTAGAATAAATCTGTTAAATCGCTGTCTCAATCAGCGATTTCACACATGCATTTTAATTTATTGAAGATTTGTATGTAACATAAAATCGTGATCCACAAGAGAATACCTTACCACAATGTGATTTGAATATTCAAATGTTCAAGTTAAAATCAGTGATCAGTGAGTTAAAATGAAGTATCCGTCGTTAATGTTGGAATCCCACATTCTAATATTACTTTATACTATATATCTAGATTCTTTATCGTACAATTTTGGTGGGAATAATTTTATAATATTCATATATTAACATAGGTCTGTATGTACCAAATATGAAAAGCTTGTCTTAATACTTTTAAATGGTAAGCTTCTAGGTAAAGGTATCTCTTATTTCTCCTATATGGAGCGGTTTTGGTGACTCTATTAAGCGGTTACGCCAAGGTTTGTCTGACAGAAAATTTGTTGAAGAAATTTTTGTGAAGATTTGTTGAAGGTAGGAGAGAAAAGCTCTTCATTTTCGGATCATATTTCAATAGGTATTCCTTAATAATTAATTACCACTCTTTCACTTCGTATTAAATATAAACTACTTGGAAGTAAACCTGGTAAACTGTCATGATAGGGTTGACGTTTCCACATGGATAAAAATGCCAATTAACAAAGTAAAAGAAAACAAGCAAATTGTCCTTACGAAGTAAATGTCCTGAAATTTTCCCAGTGAGTAATGGAGACAGCAGCGTCGCCCGCCCATCGAACCGCGGCGCAAGGGCGACTCCACCAACAGCCTGAACAAATCATCCAGTACTTTCTCGCACTAATCTCATTACTATGCCAAACCTCAGCCTACATTTTCTAAATTATAAACTTTCTACGAAAAATTACTTTGTCATTAAAGCAAGAGTTGGGACTGACACTCTTACTTATTCTTACTTTTATCTTTAAGTTCTTCTTAGATGATAAATTGAATATTACATTTGTGATATACAGCTTGATACCTAAACACACATGTACATATTTTCACTTTTGATTTTTAGATTTATGTACCTATAGATGTATAGATATATAATATGTTTAGATATTATGATTATGTAAGATAGCAATGTATATTATATATTATATAGCAATGTATATTATATATTATCAGTATAGTTAAAATTAATAACCTGATATAATGCTAGATACCTTTTCTTCTTATGAAATACGTGCGAAGCAGTTAGTCATATTATTATAAATGAAATTCCTGAATACTGTTATTTTGAACCATAACTCTGTCATTCTCATGATCATTTGCGGCGAATTTATGTCCGTAACTTGAACAATAAACCCTCAATCCTTAGAGGATCCCATCAATAGACTTAGATAGTTGTAGTATAATAACAGTTAAACGAAAATCTTAGTAAGACGTACGTCTGTAGATACGTGTTAAACTTACGACGGTCGGGGTCTATAAAACCTACACCAGTAGGCTCTAGAGACACTTCACCGGAATAGGCCACACTCACATAAACAATCCACATATGATTTATATTTATAACTGTAAGCCTACAAATGGTGTCTGCTAATCTTCGAAAACGCAATTGCCTCAAGTAAGGTGAGAGAGAAACGCAATATATTACGCACAGGGAGACGTTACATGTTAAACGATAATTTAAATACTTTCTGAGCGCATAGGTAGACGCTCAATATGAGCAAATTTCGGGAATGTATGTTTTGTATTACGGGAGGGAAATTTAATCCTAAGGGAGACCGATCCAGACAGTTTATATTTTTTTAGCCAATTGCTGCACACTCGTGTTTACTACAACGTGCCTAGTTGACAAAATAAATTTACCTAAGTATTAGCAATATTGCAACTGCATACATAAATTAGAATTTAATTAGCTGATTAGCTTACCTTACTGCGGTATAACTAACAATAGCCTGTTGTAATCACTATACAATCTACAGCAGAAAAGCAATTCATTACCAAAATGAAAATCATGGCAGCGTTCATTCAAATTGTTCAGTTCATCGACCTCTTTCATTTGTACACGTAAACATTTCCTCTGTTAGTTACGCACACACTTCTTCATAGGGGCGAAAATAGTCATAAAAACAGAGACATTTCTTTTTTCTTTCGTAGTTGGGCGAGGCGGCAGTCTCGACAGCGCTGAGCGAGGTGAACCTGCCCGAGGCCTTTGACAACTCATGAAAAATTCAAGTGCTCACTACAATAGGTATCTAGATGTTGATACTAGTGATGTGCCGTATCGTTAAAAATGCATATCCGCGGATACGGCTCGGAATACGGATATTTGGTGTCAAGATCCGCGGATACGGATCTTTATTTTCTTACTGAATAGATGTCGGTGCGCGCGACCTTGAAACGATAGTTGACGTCACGCACGCCCGGCGGAACAATAGACAGATCATATTTCGACTTGTATTGAAATTCTATTAAAAATACACTGAATGGAATTTCATAGTTTTTAGGGTTCCGTACCTACCTAAAAGGTAACAAACGGGACCCTATTACTAAGCCTCCGCTATCCGTCTGTCTGTCTGTCACCAGGCTGTATCTCATAAACTGTGATAGCTAGAAAGCTGAAATTTTCACAAATTATGTATTTCAGTTGCCGCTATAACAACAAATACTAAATATTAAGGGGGGAGTCCTATACAATAAACGTGATTTTTTTGGTATTTTTTGCTGTAAATTACTAACGGTAACAGGTAGATGCTTAAAATTTTCACAAAATATGTAGTTATATATAACTTTTGAAAATAAATAATTAAATAAATAGAAAAAGTTCAATAAAGGGGGGCTCCCATACAACACACGTGTTTTTTGCGTATTTTTTGCTAAAAATTACTAACGATAACAGGTAGACGCTTAAAATTTTCACTGAATATGTAGTTGTATATTACCTTTCAAAATAAATAATTAAATTTAAAATAAATTTATATAATAAAGGGGGACTCCTATACAACAAATGTAATTTTTAAGCAATTTGTTACTTACTCGATTTTAAATTTTAGTAAACAGGTAGAAACTTAAAAAATATTTAAGTATTTCAACAAACGTGATTTTCTTTTATAAATAGATGATGGTACGGAACCCTTCGTTTGCGAGACCGACTCGCACTTGCCCAATTATTTAATTCTACCTAACCACCTATAGCATTCCATCTTATCAGTTGAAAATTAATAAGGTGGAAGAACCGTAAAAGATCCGCGAGAAAAGTAACGGATACGGATACAGATACGGATCTTTCTTTTACCTCGGATATCCGCGGATACGGATACGGGTACGGATATCCGGAACATCACTAGTTGATACATACAACTACAGCTCCGAAACTTTTAATAAATCTAGCTAGCTAGATAATCATCCAGCGTACATTTTTTGCGTGAAAATACAGAATTTCAACACAAAATTATGATTTACGTAATGTGTTTATCAAATATTACGCATACGGCAAGACCGAAGATTGACCATATAGCAGTTATGTTGAAAGACGGTTGGATGAAAGTATTCTATACCGCTAGTAAAACTCTTCATGATATTAGGTACGGAATTACCACGGACTTTATCACTCAATGTGAACTATAAATATGTAGGTAAATTACGCATATGTACACATTTTAAACATGACATAATTATTGCCACAGTTTTACAGTGCTCTGCCGTAAAATCTGATAAATATTTACTCTGTTATAAAAGGGTCTACTAAAGACTGCAGCTAACTTATAAATAAAATAATAATAAAGAAGGATTTTCCATAACGAATTGCTCGCCGCCTTGGGAGAGTTTATTGTAATTACGTTCATATTGAGTAAATTGCCTAAAAGGCGCTGTGTAAAGCTTAATTTGTTAACGATCGTTAAAATTGTCGTTTGCGTAACTGCTTATGGATACTAACATTTTATAACATTAATTAGAATATATTTATAATTTTATCGTTGTATAACGGCTTGCTAACCGCTAATTAGAAAAAATTCATATAATCACACTGTTAACTAATGTATTAGAGTGAATATGTCGCAACCAACTATCTTAATCAGCCGTTCAACTAAAAGCCTAGCCGCTTTAATCAACGGCGCTGCCGTTAGACAAGCGGCCGGATGATTATTCAGCCATTTAATCAATCAGCTAACTAGGCAAATTATTCCTATCTATAAGGTATAAATATTTACCTTGCCAAATCATTAACCTTTTCCAATTAGGTATAAATAAACTTGAAGTTTTTGTTGTTTGATCTATTGAAACTCGATACTAAGCTACTTAGTAGGGACATATACACCTACATTTTATTTTCTATTTTCAGAAATCATATACACTATATTCCGAACGGTAGGTGGTATGTTCATTTCAACAAAACTAGTGTAATAGTGCAATCTCAGCGCCCCAAACAGATAGCGTAGAAATATTGCCTTCATATCTGCCACGAGCAGTAAATTGACGAAAAAATGTTGTCGATCCCTCGTACATAATAAACTAATACATATTTCATCAACGTCAAAATATATCCTCCTCGCTGGCGGCGTATTTATTACGTATACCAAAAATATAAGTAAGTACAAGGAGAATATCATAAAACGCAGATTCAAATTTGTTATTTGATAAGTATCTACATGACATACGTGCGGTAGCGAATGCCAGACATACACTTGTGTAAAGGTATCCGTACCACCGGTATTCCCAAATGTAATCAGTTAGGCTTGAGTACAGACTCTAAGGGAATTTCTATGTAAATTGTTTTATCAGACCGCAGATATGATTGGCGTCAAATTGACGTTTCTACGGCATATCAATGAAATAAAATTGGATACCTGAGAGCGCAGATAAATTATTCGATACCGTAATCTGAGATGTTGGCATGTTGTTGTTAGTAACTCGCAGACAGTACGTTAACTCTTACAGCCCTTGAATAAGAATGTCAGTCTAATCCAAAAATCCCTCTTTGGCACGTCATGAATAGCTTCCAACGAAGCGTTCTCCTTATACGTGACCGGCATTCACATATCGCACGCCGAGTAATTTCGTATAAAGTTACGAAAGAAAACTATTACCTTTAAATTGTTTGACATTAATAACGTAGCCTTATGTTATTGCGTGGCACGTCGAACGTAAGTCGTATATTGTCGTGTCACACCTGAGGATCACGAAGGACTACATTCATCAAGGAGAATTTCAGTTTCCGCTGGTTATCCGGGTGCACAGTGAGCGTAAATAAGACTGGATGTAAATCATGTCATTAGAGGTGGCTGCGATCGACCCTCGCCGCTCCCCCGTCCCCGCTCTAATTGAAAATAAATCTCATTAGTCGAGAGGTTGGCAGATGCGCATTTTATACCTTGATCTCGTTTATAACAGGCTTGTTTTGATTTGGTAGCTCCGATTTTATGAATACGTAAAAATATTAAAGCGCAGAAAAATTAGGTTCATTAATTTTATTAAGAGTGGTACTGATTCTGTCCTTGTGATTAATAAGGTGTATACTAATATATGCATAAACAAATGCGTAAATAAAACTACAGAACGCACGGATGACATTATTTGATCACATCGATATATCGGAAAATGCACTCGTGCAGCAAATAGAATCAAAGAGTGTAGCGGTAACTTAAATAATACGAAACTCGACGTACATTGCCGATAGAGAAATTAAAGATCGTGTGAGTGTGTATTCCTATGTGCAAGAGATAAGGGTCATAAATGTAGTCCGATAGCGTCGGTTGGAAACAAAAGCCCCGGAGAGCGCGCTGTTTGCCCTGACTCAGATATCCCGGCGAGAATGGAATGAAACGGAACCAAACTCAACTATGTAAGCAGATTTATTTTAGCGGAAGTTATTAGCTAAACTGAAATCCTAGGCGAATAATGATTAGCCAGACTATTAATTTCAATAATTTGCTTATGCAAGCATACTTTTGTGAACAGACTATAATTAACTCTAGCAAAATGTTAAGACAACCCTAGTTTCAAATGACTTTTCTGCTATGTCAGAAATATCATTATGAATGCATATTTTTGCTGCCACAATCATGTTTCATTTTACATTGGGTTTGGAGAAAAATATTTGATGAAAAGGACAAAAGGGATTTTCATAATGGTCACTATGAGTCGGGCGGCCTGCCAGACCGCATTCAGTCAGCCTGCTATATGTTGCACTCAATGGCGAAGGATCTGCACAATAAATTAGAGAGACAAGCTAATGCACGACTTTGTAAGTCGTAGTTCATTGCAGAATAAATACTTACTTATATTCAGATATTTCATATTAATATTCACACAAATAGGCGCCTATATAATATTCAATACTTACGCTAGATACTATAATTAATAAATTAAGGCATAATATCATGCTCTTTCTTACCTCATATTGTGGAGATCTTAGATTATGAAGAGCCTCAGACCAAAGACACTAGAAGGCTGTGTATTAACAATTTATCACAATACAATAATTCTGGGCGTTTCTTCGTTGTGTTTGAAAAAAATGCAATTAAATAGGTACCTATATAAAATAGATCAAAGTGGGTGCTTTATTTTTAAAATCGATTAGAAGCAGGTCACACAATTTCAAGTCGAAGCTTCACTTCCAAAAAAATTTCACGGCGTTTTTCGGAATTTTACTGCCGCCTGTTTTAAAAATTCAACACAGTCATGAGGGTTTCTATGTTTAGATTTAAATATTTAAAGGCTTGTTTAAATTTAAATGCCTTTTGCGGATAACCTTATAATAAAAGGGTTATTGCGGTCATTTAAGGTTATCACGCCATCAGCCGTAACTTTAATAATTAAATGTCGTCCGTAAGATGTTATGATAACAAAATTTTAGCTATATGTGCCGTATTTAGGAACAATTTTGTATAATGATATGTAAAGAATCGGAGACTTTTAAATTATATAAAATGTTATAAGTTTACAAAACACAGTATGCATAACATGCATCGTGCACCGAGAATCGCCACATTCTACACAAAAACAACAGCGCGCTTCAGCTCTTTCAGAAAACTTCGTGGCTCGAGAAAAATATTGGTTTGCGTATTCAACAAAATACGTGTGAAATACGTCCACCGAACAAGGCAGCAGCTAAGCAAAAATATACAACACTGGCACATATTGTGTAGGTACCTGCGTCAATAACTCGAAGGTAGCCGGCCCGATCCATATTAATATTTAACGTGGATAGGGAAACCCTCCCAACGAGACATTAATGCCAGGATAGCGTGTGAACCATCACCTGCTGAACTCGGCAACGCATTCAAACGTACTGCCTTATGATTACTCATTATTTCAATTGCTTCACTAATGTCTTCCTCCCCAAATTGCAGCACACAAAACAGATCGTAATCAAATAGTTTCGGTAGTTTTATACTTACAACAGTATTAAGCGGAATTATGATCGATACTTTGAATATAATTAACGTTGGTTATTTTTAGAAAATAATTGGGACTAAATATCCATATTTAATGTAGTTATACAATCTGTTATGTGATTGCGGCTATCGCAACCAACGTTGTTACTTATTTATGACATATTTAATTGGTTAGATATTTATTTGCAGTGAATACATATTTCTCAAAATCCCTATGATTATGCCTTAGTTTCAAGCTAAATGAAAATAAAAGATATTCAGTATTCTACTTTGGCTGAAAACCTAAGACAGTACCTACTGCCTATCAGTTAGTAGCTAGAATCTGGTTATTAACATTTCAATGTTTCCCACGTTAAGGTATTAGGTATATTAACCTTCAAAATTTTTAGATAATATAATTTATATCCTTGAAATATGCATTCCCTTTTTTAATAGCCAAGTTCAATAACTTTGGATTAGCGACCTTTATGAGAGACATGGCAACTCTTAGAAACTTTTATTAATGAGTGATATATTGTTGTTTGAGGCATGACCACTTTATCGATCTTATTATGTATGTAATATATTTGTTGATCAAAAAAGGTAACCCCACGTGAGAAGTACAACGCACCACTCTGTGCCGCGGTCTGCTTGAAGGATTATCCACTTTCCCGAGATAGATTTTATCCCCACCTTTCCGTCAAGGTATAAAACGTATTTCCTTTTCCTTACCCGGCAATTTTTTCGGGCTTATTTTGTTATGTTGTGTTTATTTCCACTCCTAGGACAGGCCTTCTTGCGAGAGACAGTAAATCGAATCGAACTTCAGTTTACTTACTTATATTTTCTTCTCAATTTTATTTTATACTTACCAATAAAGTCGAATCTAACTGAACGAATAAAAGAGCAATATTTATAAAGAAATAAAAATGTACAATCTCAAAGTATATGTCTCGTTTTTACTATCTGAATGTTACATTCGGAATGGTTCCAATGTAAACGTATAAGACCGACCCAACTTCATCATAAAGTAAATTAGATTGCGTTTTGTTACAACTCCGGGTTTCTGTGTATAGTTCGAGCAAAGGCTTCATACAGTGTCGGCGGAAGAGACGACTATTCAATCTAGGAGCAGGCAAACTGTGTGTGGAAGGGGCGGAAATGTGCGGTGTAGCAAGAATGGAGGGACTGCGGGCTGAGGACCACAAAACCGCGGCGGCTCCGTCGCGTTCCAGTCGCGTCGCCGACGCCACCCGCACCGTGTTTCTACACCACCGCAAAGTTAACGCTGTGGAATAAAAAAGCAATGACAAACCGCGCTGCCCGCACCTTAAAGAGATATACACATGTACGTATCTATTGTACTATCTCTTTGATGTCTACGGGAATCGTAGTACTTACTAGTTAAGCCCGCAGGCCGCACCTGAAATACAACATTCTATGTTAGTTCCATGTTTATTATTATAATAACGTAGTACCTAATTTGCGACTTTTGCCGCGAAATTTATTATAAAACAAACAATACTAAAAATACTGACTCGAATCAACTGTTTCTGCATCAATCACCAATGCGCCATTTTATCCTGCTTGGCGATCGAATACTTGACACTGCGAAAATAACGAGGTCACTTAAACCAATCTTGCATCTTGATGTCAGCTTCCAAAACTGAGGGCTAAGCTTGGCAGCTTTTATCATACAACTTTAAAAATGTTGGGGTTGGGTTTTCCCTATTACTCGACACGTCATTGTCATTGGAAATAGTGAGTTAGTATGAAACACGATAAGAACACACCGTCGGGCTTCGTTACATTACCTACTAATATAAATACTATTTTACTTATCTAGCTGCCATATGTGTCTTGTTGCAATGTTACGTAATGAGGGTTTATGTAGCCTAAATGAATACATTGCATTGCAACATATTTATTCGTATATAATTTTAAAAGTAAAGAATTTTTCTTGACAATTATTTTTGACAGGGATTTAATAAAGATAAATAAAAATTTCATACATATAAATATGAAATGTAAAAAGATTAGGTACCTAAGTTTAAAAACAGCATTGTTTTCTCGAAAATATTTTAGTAAAATTGTGTGTCCGAGTAGAAAGTATAATGATTTTTAATCATAAAACTGTAAACTCGTTAGTAACTGATATATCAACAACGAAATCAAGTGGCGGCAAACCAATAAATACAGCTATATTGAACATTATAGTTTAAACAAACAAACGGTTTAATTACACGTGAGCAAACGTATTTAATGTATTTATTCTGATTAAATAAATATGAACACTAATATGAAACCTTACATAAACATTAAGTAGTTCAAGTAATAACTACGATAAAACGTATGTACGAGTATGTATGTACCTACATAGGGAATGCAAATCTCGCGAGATTTGGGCTCAAGCGAGATCTTGCGAGATTATGAAGCCAATCTTTGATTGAGATTGGCGGTTTTGAACGTTTTTTTTTTAAATTAATCGCAATATTTGAATAAATTAGGACAAAGATAATAACCATTTTTAGTATTATAAAATAAAAAATATTTTTTATGAATGTTTCAATCACAGTTTCAATAGACTTTTATGCTTCAAACATTGTTTGACGTCCCTATCCGTCTATAATTTTTTAATAAACTTTATTTTATGAAGTAAACTTTTACGGACGGATCTGTCAAATAAGAAATTAAAAAAACAACCAGTCTGCTTCTAATATCAAACACAAATCTTTTAGAAATAAAACATTTCTTTTATATATAATAAACAAAACAACGAGAGGTCAAAAAAAAGAAATAAACTTACTTATCATCAAGGTTACTAAACTGAGGTATTATTGTCAATTAAGTGAATAAAACTATATCTACTCAGTAGACCTCCTCAGTAGATCTACTCAGTATACCAAGAAGGCAGACTATTAAAAATTACAAATCCTAATTAACAAAATATAACAATCAAAGGAAAGATTGGTTCAGTTCAAATCACAAGCCATTATTAGATACGAATTATTTTCAAAGTAGCTCCTTCAGAAGCACAAAATGTCCAAAGAATCGTCTGCTAAACGGCTTACTTTTCTGTTGGCCAGATAACCAGCCGCTTAGAAGGCTCTTTCGGATTCAACGCTAATTGAAACCGCTGTTCTCATAATATACAGACATCCACGAACTGCAAAAGTTTGCCTTTTGGCCCCCCGGACTCGTATAAACTCATTTCATTTTTTATTAATGCCGATACCGACAGATTGCGATCCGTCCGTGTCAGTTCGCGCTTCGAATAAGACGTTTTTATGCTCGAGTGCAATCTCGTAAATCTCGCGAGATCTCGCCCTTTTTTTGACCGAGATTAATCTCGCTAAAAAAGGCCGAGATTGCATTCCCTATACCTACATAATCATGGACAAGAAGGAAGCACAGCTACTCGGCTGAGGCGACTGCATACTTTAGTCTAAGTATGAAACCTTTGAAACGAGTTATGAGACTGCACTGGATTACACCTGTTATACATAACTAAGGTAAAGCTAGCGAGCCATGCAAAATAATATATGTTCAGAACATACCTACTTGTGCTTAGTTATCGTCCGAAAATGTTCGCTTAAAATCCCCATACTTTCTCTCACACCCATGTACAATCAAACAAGTCGGCACTGGACCAGTTTGAAATAAAATCCCTTGGCTCGCTTCTAGAGTCGAGGCACACTAGAAACTGGTTTTATATACGAATGTCAATGTGCGTGTAAAGTAGCACTGGCGGCGACTATGTCTTACTGAGCGATTCTCGCCACTATGGTGGTCAAGCGGTAAGTTGTTCGACTGTACATACGAGAGAAGAAGATTGCTTGTGCTTTTTGAAAATCCTGCATTTATTCGTGCATGACAATTTGCACAACTATGTATGTATATATTTTCTGTGATATTTTACTCAATTGGCATGTACAGTCAACTACAATAAGCGCTACACACATCAATATTTTAGCTGAAACTTTTATGAATTGAAAATCTCCTATTATAATTATTAAGTTATAAATTATGATTCAAGTAGGTTTTCCCTGTCAGAAAATCTTACAAGATGAGAGCAATAATTATTTAGGACTATAAAACCATTCTAAATCACGTCCATAAATACATATAGACTCATGTAGAGCAGATAAACAATATTAAAAGCAAAAATATACACACTTATAATACTCAAAATACACATATTATAAATATGAAGTACATAACTACCCTAAAGAACCACACTAAATAATATGAAGTACATAATATTTACGATTATGTACTTTATATGGGCACAGATAATATAATACTATCCTAGTAGGTAATTATGACCACGTGCACCGCCATTAAACATGTCTACGCCTTCCCGACACACGCTGTTTATCAAAGTCAACCTTTCACTGCGTTATATTCATCATAATATCACGCCATCCCTGAAGGGTTAGGTATATGACTATCACGCCCCCATTTCTTACGTAATAGGACGAGCCTGCTAAATGACCTTTTGAAGTGGATTTCCTTGCTAAGTTACGTCTTGGATAGGTTTATGTCTACATTTGAAGTAAGCAAAGGTTTATGTAGTTGTGATTCGTCGGATCGAGTATAAACCTTACCGAACCTTATAGTAAACCGATTCTCTGGTTCATTAACATCAAGTGTGCGTCTTTTTCCTACCTAACAAGAGATTAGCCTACGCAGAGCATTCTACTGAAGTGTTGGCCTAGGCTACGAAACAAGAGCTTTATACATACGTGTTGGCCTACTAAACAGGAGCTTTCTACTTACGTGTTGGTCTACGAAACAAGAGCTTTCTACTTACGTGTTGGCCTACGAAACAGGAGCTTTTTACGTACGTGTTGGTCTACGAAACAAGAGCTTTCTACTTACGCGTTGGCCTACGAAACAAGAGCTTTCTACTTACGTGTTGGCCTACGAAACAAGAGCTTTTTACGTACGTGTTGGCTTACGAAACAGGAGCTTTCTACGTACGTGTTGGTCTACTAAACAAGAGCTTTCTACTTACGCGTTGGCCTACGAAACAAGAGCTTTCTACTTACGCGTTGATCTACGAAACAAGAGCTTTCTACGTACGTGTTAGTCTACGAAACAAGAGCTTTCTACGTACGTGTTGGTCTACGAAACAAGAGCTTTCGACTTACGCGTTGGCAAACGAAACTAGAGCTTTCTACATACGTGTTGGCCTACGAAACTAGAGCTTTCTGCTTACCTGTTGGTATACGAAATAAGAGCTATCCACTTATGTTATGGCCTACGAAAAACGAGCTTTCGCAACCGTATAGTCGGCAACGTCCGACTAACTTGGTAGCGTTCAAACTTACAGCAACATTTAGTCATCAACTGTGCAATTCATTGTCACCGTTGTAGATTAACAGTATATTTTTATTTAGCAACTTTGAAAAGTAAAACGGCAGAAATGTATGGGTATACATCGATTACAAAAATATCATAAATAATTATATATAAAATGGGACTGCACGGTTGGCGTAGTGATTTAAGCGGCCGTCTCGCCGCTTGACACTGCGCCGAGTGTTGTGGGTTCGATCCCCGCACGAGGCAACACTTTGTGTGATTCATAAATTGTTTTCTCGAGTCTGGGTGTTCAATGTGTCCGTTAGTTGTATGTTTGTCAAGTCCCCCACGACACAGGATTTTTCACTTTTTTAAATAAAATAATAAATAATTATTAATAAAATCGAGATATGAGAATGGCTCAAAATATTAATATATTAATATCTGTGAATACTTTCATCTGATTAAAATGGCTGCCTCGTTTGATCACGAGCTGGATTTTGTTCCGCGATTTCATGCTTCAATTCACTAACAGATGAACATCAAAGCATATGAAATATGTAATCTCATCTGGATTTTAAATTTAATAATAATTAATTACTAACGATATATTTTAAAAAGAATTTATTGAAAGGCAGACATTTACGTACATATTACTCTCTGATTCTCATTTACTTAAAAGTGAGTATTAAAAGGTTTAAATAAAGGTGTTAATAAATCGCAGTTGTCTCGGAACTTATCTATCTAATTACGAGACGGGCAGCTGCAGGTTTATTTCCACATGAACTCGCCAGTTTCCACTACTCCTTCGCCAATTACTCACCCACTTACTTTGTCTGGCCTCCTTCCTCGCCTTTGCTGAGATAAGAGCAATGAGATTCACCGAAGAAAGTGCAGGTACAATAAAGGCGGGAGCGGTTTTTTAATATCGCCTTTGAGGAAAATTTATTTAGTAGCGCCTTTTTTGTAGCAGGCATGGTTAAGTTGTTTCAAAAGCTTTTTTGTTATCTCTAGTACTTTGTTTACGTGTAATATAATATTGAAAAGGGTAAAGTTAATAAGTTGATAGACGATGTACCTACAAGACACTCTCTTGGACTTTTTTCTACCTAGCTATGTAGGTAAATACATTATTTTTAAATGGAAAATTTTTTATTCAAAAAGTATTAGTTGCCAGTTAACTTTAATAATACTTGCGTAGACGAGACGGTTTGAAATAACAAACGAGTAGTAGAAAAAGTATTTAAATAAGGAAAAGCTAGAAGCTCACAAAGTAATTGAGTTTATGAAAACACCGTGCATACCATCATTAAAGTGAGTACGATTAAGTTTTGTGCTGCAAGAGTTAATTCCTACACCTGTCCCAGCTACACATGTAACTATATTTTTTTACCGAGTAATATAAACATAAAAAAATCTCTTCTTTTTCTTAGCGTATCGATGGCCATCTAAATCGAATCAACCCATAACTTAGCTAAGAGTATAGCATTTTCTATAATCTATCAACATATCGATACTTAGGTACCTAAAAGTCCTTGAACGTCGATGAAAGCTTCCAGGAATCAATCACTGGAAACTAATGTGTATCGTGTCATACGAATATACGATTACACTCTGGGAAATACCCATGCTCACTACTTTTAATTTTAGGTATAAATAAATAAATAATAAATAATATTCTACCACATACACACATCACCATTTAGTCCCAAGCTAAGCAGAGCTTGTGTTATGGGTACTAGATAATGGATAAACATACATATATACTTTTTTTTTGTTATTACATACATATTATACATAGAAACACCCAGACCAAGACAAACATCCATGTTCACGCACACAAATGTTTGACTTGAGCGGGAATCGAACCCGCGACCTTCGGCGTAGCAGTCGCTTACACTCCCGCTGCGCCAACCGGTCGTCTGATAGATTATAGGTATAAATATACGTCTGTTGTATTGCATACAGTCAGTCATCATTTGCACACAAGATAAAAATACGAAATGAAGTTTGTTACATAAACAGATTTCGTACCTAAGCCTTTAAAATGTATATCGATTGTACTATAAGATAATGAGACTAATTGTATACCATAGTACTAAAATTGTGTAGTTAATCTATTGTTCTATTAAAAATGTTGATATTTTGCCGAGCACATAGGTTCACTTTCACACACTTGTAAAAAATATTCTGTCTACTAACAATTACATCCACTGTAAAATAAAAAAGAAAACGTAGAGTCTGCTTGTTCAGACGGAACAGAAGCAATTTTCTCAAAGGCTGCAGGCAAATTCGCGGTCCTGTAGCTAGTTCGTATCAAATATTATAATAGTTTAAAGTTGAAGCCAGCTCGATAATACCAGCAGTTATAGCGCCTTTAGCGCCGTAATAAACTTATATAGGAAAATGTTCATTATTATCATAAAGTTGAACATTTTCCAATTTCCAGAGCATGAAATAGTATGAATACTTCGTCTCTTGCGCTCTAAGCATACTTGAAACAGAAGGCCAATTCTTTTAATTATATTTGTTCAAATTCCAATATCAATCTAGTCTCGGTGTCATAAATGGTATTCTCGTAACTTAACTGACACTTGAATGAGATCGGGACTTCATCGAAAGTTGAACCAAGTGTGAACTAGTGTGGACGGTATTCTGCTAATTATATTATTTACGTACAACAAACGTCAAACTGTAGCTAAAACCAAATGATAATACGGTTTGACAGTTCACAGCTGACTATTGTTGACAATTGAGCAAAATAAGTGTTTGTTACTTTGTTATTGTTTTATATATAAAATTAGTATGATGATAGATTTGGGCTGCGATGGCTATACCTATTGAAAATAATCCACACGATCCAAGGAACCAATACATTTACTTACCGAAATTTTATTACTTAGTTGTACATTAATTTTAATTTGGCATGGAAACGTAGTGGCATCCAATTACCATTCCTATTAATGTGGTTTCCCATACAATGGCAACATTCATGTTTTTGGTTTTGAGATTTTGACATTACCTCTGAGATCAACAAGAGATTATAAATTAATTATATCGAAATGATACTGTAATGAGATTAAGTGAAGCAGAATACCAATTGTGAGTCAATTCAAAATTAAATCGCAGTTCAGTCAAAATTCAGTGTCAGTGTCTGTTAAATACGAGAATTGGCCTTCAGGAAATAAGTCATCGACTGTCTAGTGCGGACCAACAAAATAATGTTGAACTACGTATGAAAGTATATTTTATGTGTATACTTTAAAACAACAAGCCAAGAAATATATTGTAAGTAATACGCAGGCAAAGAAAATATTTCAATTATGTTTTTAGGAACGGCCTTATATTTCTGAAAGGTTTCGCAGAGGTGCTTCACACCTAGGTATATTCGGCTGTTTAGACTTTCATCGCGCTCAGTTCAATTACCAATATCACAGGGTTCAATGAATGCATATTCTTAGAAAATAATTTTATAATAAGAAATTCAACATAATGAGTATTGTAGATGTAGAGCCACATGCCCATGCGGCCGTTAGCCAAACTTTACTATAAGGCGAAGCTTTCTATATTTATGTGTTATTCGCCAAGTGATTATCCGGGTATTATTTATGAAGACCCGAAAATACAGAAAATGACAAACTAAGTGAGACCAACTAATAAATACATACTAATTTAAATAAAGAATCGTCATGAGGCGATTTACAGTTAGTTTTTCGAGATTTTCAACGCAGGGGCTACATCCTATCTATGCCAAATTTTCCCAGAAATAAGTATTTATTAAATTAAATTGAAATCATAAGCAGTAGATGTTCAATAAAAATCCACAATACTCGATAACCCGAAACGCCGATTCGACCTCTCTGTTGCACCATCTTTTCAGTTAAACTACTTATTCAAACACGTACCGCTGAAGTTATCAGCGCTTCTCTAGGGACTTCCTACAGTTAATTAGAAAAAAGGTCTCATTAATTAATGATTGGGTAAGAGCCAGGCCCTCGTATTTCCTAACACCTAAATAAATTAATAGTGGTACGTGGCACCACGGATTGGCTGTACGGTCGGTCTCCGGCCGCCCGACGCGGTGCCGCTCTGCAACGTCTGAACGTTTTTCTTATATTTTCTCCTGAAACACTTGCAACTATTAATCTTGTTTAGTGTGAGAATTTACTTTTACTTAATTTCCTCATTTTCTTAATGAAACTTGTCTGAGATCTAGTAATACTACGCTACAAGAAGATAGGTACCAATCAACCATGTCCTTACTAACTTTATTCTGAATACATATCTTATATACAAAACATACGCACTAAGCTTTTTTATTCTAAAGATCAGACGACATTTTTAAATATCTATTTTTGAACGAAGTCTCCAAACAGTTTCTTCACAGACATTCCAGTCTCAACCACTAAATCCCTCAACTCGTCCCCTAATGACGCCGAATCTCTATTGAAACAAAATGTCAATAGGTGTAACATTGAATTTAGTTTTAGTTATGTCACTGACAGAGATATTGTAAAAACTTTTAATACCCTTAATTTGAAGAAGACTAGTGATCTTTGGGGCAATTCTGTTGTGATTACGAAATCTATAATCAACACAGTAGCACCGGAACTGGCAATGATTTTCAATAGATGCATTGACTGTGGTGTGTTTCCTGATCAAATGAAAAGTAGTAAAGTAATTCCTTTATTTAAATCAGGTAGCACATCTGACCCCACAAATTATAGGCTAATATCTGTGCTACCCACATTTAGTAAAATTTTTGAAAAATTAATTCTAGGTCAGCTTCAAATTCATTTTAATAACAATAAGCTGTTACATGAAAAACAATTTGGTTTTACTAGGGGTCGCTCAACTACCGATGCTGGAGTTGAGCTTTTAGATAGTATTTTTGTTGCCTGGGAGGAATCGCATGATGCTCTGGGAGTCTTTTGTGACTTATCTAAGGCTTTTGATTGCGTGTTTCATGAAACATTGATCAGGAAATTACATTACTATGGAGTTAACAACACTGCTTTGGATCTCCTAACATCATATTTGAGTAATAGGATACAGAGAGTTGAGGTAAATGGAAAAGTTTCTATGGGTTCAGTGGTCACAATGGGAGTGCCGCAAGGTTCAATTCTTGGTCCATTCCTTTTCCTTGTATATATTAATGATTTGCCATACATTATGCGAAATAATGAAGAGATAGTGTTATTTGCTGATGATACATCACTTATTTTTAAACTAAGACGACAACAATCAAATAATGACGATGTAAATAACGCTCTCTCTAAAGTAGTTCAATGGTTTACAGCTAATAATTTACTGTTATGTAAGAAAAACAAAATTAATACGATTTTCAAGACCGAATGTAAAACAAGTTAAACCTAACATATGTTTGAATGGAGAAGAGTTGGATCTTATAGATAACACCGTATTCTTAGGCATAACCTTAGATTCTAAGTTACAGTGGGGCCCACATATAGGTCAGTTGTCGAATAGACTTAGCTCTGCAGCATACGCGGTTTACAAAATTCGTCAGTTAACTGATATAGATACGGCCAGATTAGTATATTTTAGTTATTTCCACAGCATAATGTCATATGGCATTTTATTATGGGGCAACGCAGCTGACATTCAAACTGTGTTTGTACTGCAGAAGCGGGCTATTCTTGCAATCTACAGTCTTGGTTCAAGGCATTCACTGAGGGAAAAATTTAAAGAAATTAAGATAATGACTGTCGCATCTCAATACATTTATGAGAACTTGTTATATATCAGGAAAAATATAAATATGTTTTCTAAATTCAGCGACATTCATAATTTAAATACACGAAATAAAAACAAACTCGTTTTACCTTCAACTAGACTACAAAAAATAAGTAACTCATACAAGTGTCAAAGCATACGTTTTTACAACAAAATTCCAAGCAATATTCAGGAACTAAGTATTAATAAATTCAGCTTGTGTTCAAAAGCTTATTACACAGTTAAAGATTATTTAGCAGACAAAAATGCCTGGAATTGAGTTTAAAAATTATGAATTTTGACATTTTGAAATTAGTGACATAATATTTTTATTTACATTTGTAATACTTATATTTTTACATTTTGACATTTTTAATTTGACATTTGTAATTTTATTTATTTTGTTTTGACATTGTTATTTTATTTATTTTCTTTTGACATTTAAAATTACTTAAGTAATATATTATTATTCATAAATTGACATTCAATAATATTTTCTGACATTTAATAATATTTTCTGACATTTTAAATATATGACATTTTATTGTTTAAATTTTTATTATTTTTACTTATTGTTTGCAACATGTATTTTACTGTGTATTAGCATGTAAAGTTGTGAGTACGATGTGGGCATTATTAAACATATAAACAAATAGTTGTGGCAACCTGTCTGATGGCTTAGGCTGACATGCTTATGCATACACCTTCTGATGGCGTGGAGGCATAGTGATACAGATCGTGCTGGCTCCCTCAATTAAGGTTGAGCCGTACGATTGCTGTTGAATGCGGGCCATCAGTGGGCCGAGTCAGTCAAAAGCGTCAGATAATTTCCTGCATTGTACTTGCATACTAAACCCTTTTTTGTCTGGACTTTAAAAGATGAAGAAAAGACTAAAGAAATTGAAGTGACAAAAAAAAACAATGACTCTGAGTTTGTTTCGGCCTTTCTTCTCAAGAAGTCATTTAGCTAGGAAAAGCCGGCATCATCTAGAATAGGGTTTTTGACATGTATAAGTGTTGTAAACAACCAAAATGCAGAAATAAATATGTCTTTATGTCTTTATGTCAGTATCACAACAAAATAAATATTCAATGAAAATGAAAATTAGGTCAGTTCCCTCAAGTCTAGACGGGGGTCTGTCAGAATACCGTCCGCTGAAACCTAGCTTTTCCGCTGTCAATACCACAAGACATCGCAATATTCGTCTGTGCACTATCATTCAAGCCCTTCTTCCGCCCTTCGGATTGAATCTGCGTTTCACCCTTTTACCCTTTTTTAATAAGTCTCTTGAGTCACATTCCTGCTTTGGAAATCTGACGTCACCGTGATACCCACCGAAATGTTTTGTTTCTATTTCTTTTTAATTTTTAACTAGGTGCAGATCCTTGTCTACGTTTTACTCTGTCTGTTCCATATTTTGAAAATCTAGTGTTGAACTTACTGCTTGTTTATGCGATGGTTAATTAAAAACCGCTCAAGTGCTAGTCGCAGTTGCACATGAAGATTCTGTACCATATTACAACACTATGTGCTTTTTAAATAAAAGAAATAAGTAGGCCGGTAACGTAAAATGTCAAAAGGTATGAATAATATATGTTGTTTTTGCAAGGTTCGATAACTTTGAATCTATTCAAATCATCTTTGTGACGCATCTCGTTTTCATCGTTGTCGATAACAGTATGCATTATAATACTGACGTGATTTATTTATTTTATACTGCTAGTTAACAGTATTTATCGATTCAGTCGCTTTATTTTCTGATAATTAAATAGAATTACTTACCTTTCATATGACCGGACGTTGTCGGGTAAAAAATTAAAAAAATAAAATCTTGTACTCATATATTCATCATTATTAGGATTTTAACATTTATCCTTTAATAGAATAGATTAAAGGTTCAAATGTTGTACGAAGAAAATATACTACTCATGCTGTAAAGTTGTTCATGCAGACGATGTCGCAGACAAATACTAGTGTAACATGCTAGCGGCCTCACTAGTTAATCCTAGCATCGCAACGCAACGCCAATTACTGAGCTAAATTGTAATTTTAAATTGTTTGGAAACTCTCACAAATAAACCTTTAAGAATCACACACAAAATTAAATTAAAATGAGTCCAGCTGATTATACGTCTCTTATATGTAAGTACTGTCCTAACTCTTAGGCATGCCTGTGTCCTATGAATTCCATAATTTCCAGGACAGCCATTTTAATTCGACATCTTGTTTTTATTTGTTGTTAGAGCACCAATAGCTATAGTAGATAATACACACTGTGAATCCACGTGCTATTACGGTTCAGTAACGCTATACGAACTCGGACACAGGCTCTACATATTATATAATATATTATATAATATATTTTATACATTATATGTTTAGTAGATAAAATAGGCCGTTATCAACTTCAAAAAAAAATCGATATAATTTTGTTTGCATCGATTGTGATCAAACTTTGAAAATAAAAGAAGGAAACAATGTTTAACCTATGGGGATTAATGTGCTTATAACTTGAATTATGATGGACACTTTTAAAAGGGTAATTTAAGTCGACTAAAATCAAAAATAAAGCTTAAAATCGCAATCTTGCTTAGAATCTCGCGAGTAAAAATACTGCTGATGAATACAATAAAATTAAATGCACAGTACGCTCACACAACCTTTCAACTCATAGATAAGGTAAAGAAAATACTTAGGCAACTTAGCCATCAAAATAATCTAATATTACTAACATTCTTCGCAGAAATTGCTGAATACCTAAGTTCAAAAGACAGTCAAACAATTTTCTGAAATTGGGCGTGAAAAAATATTGGTACTAAAGAATAGCTTACATTACGCCCTAACTTATTTTCCCCGCGCTTAAAGCTTAAAACCTTTTTACCCGACTGCGCGCCGCAAAGGAGGGTAATGTGTTTATCAGTCTATGTATGTATGTATATATGTATGTATGTATGTATGTATGTTTGTTTCTATGTGGCGTTCTAGAGACCAAATGGGTAGGCCGATTTTGATGATTCTTACGTCAATCGATTCGTCTTAACCTTGCGAGTGTCACTAAAGACATAACAGTACATAATCAAAATTCATCACAGCGACGACAAGACGCCATATTGTCAAAATGAAAAAACAAAAAGTCGATGAACTATGTCAAATGTGGTGTCGTTGAATAGGTATTTTAAAATCATATTTAGGTTCCTTTTACCATTTTTCATTTAAAATAATAGTTTAGGAGATATAACGATGTAAAGTTGTTTAACAAAAAAAAATTCTCGCTAATTTTCTTACCTTATTGATTTATGTTTTTATTTCAAGTATAAACGATATACAAACACTTCATTGCGAAATTTACCATATTATAACGAAGTCAATGAATCGTAACTAAAAAGTATAAAATAAAAAAAATACTGGGCTTGTTTCTTTCTTTTTAGTTTTTATGCAGTCGGGTTTTTTGTTTTTCTTTAAATATATATTTTTTGTAGTATTAATAGATCGCGTGTTTCACGCATCGGGTACACACAACGACATAATTATTTGAACACTGAGTACGTACATTGTTGAATAATAAATGCCAAACAGGACTAAGTCCAGGAATCGGTAGGTTTTCAACGATTACTGAGTAACTTGGCATTCAAGCAAACTATACAGGCTCATGTACACACATATAACAAACTTGTTAAAAGTGTTTAAGTAAGATCGATGTCAAGACTAAATCACTGATATTGAGTCATAGTTTAACAAACATTAAAAAGTAATGAGGATGTTCGGGTTGCACACCAAGGCAAATCTACAATCGTTTTGAGGTTACGAAAGGAAAACAACCTGTGAAAACCTTTATAATATCCTCGCTGGTATATGAAGCCTGCCAAACCGCACGTAACATTGACCCTGACTTATTCCTTTAAATCTGAATTGACCATCAAGCCGAACGGTGTGACTATAACCTGTCTCGTTGACGATTCGATAAAGGTATATTTAAGAGTTTATATTATTGTCTGCTAAGGTTTAGTTTGCGTAAAAGACAAGGCTGATGTCATTTACCACACTCGGTATTTTATTCTGTGTAGGATGAGATCTAATACTTGCACGAACTGGAAATCGTCTCTATAATCCGCTATTATGCCATCCCTCCGGTCCAAATTGCCATAAAATACAGAATATCTTCCAATGCGCATGTCAGTCAAGTAAACCAAAAAGACAACTTAATTAAACTCATACAAAATTCCTTTATATTTAAACTTGTCCAAAAGAAAATTGTAGCACGTCTGCGAACTCGTTGCATTAGCTAGAGGCGACCTCATCATCAGAGCCTCAATTTTAATATAGCACGAGTTTGAACACGTCTTTCACTAGTCGTAGATAAAAGAGGTAGCTTACATTAAAGACCTTTTTGGCGTTGAATGTACGTCACGTTTAAGCTTTATTAAGTGAAATAAAAGCTACACCGCGGTCAAGGCTAGCGTAAATGTGAATACCAATGCGTAAATAGAGAAGACAATGTGACAGATAATGGAAGGCCTACGCTTCACTGATTCAATCGCGTTATCAATTTTATGAAACGTTTTTGTGTAAGGTATCGAATAATTCATTTACTTATATCTAAAATAGAAATCATTTACATATTTTCGTCACAATAATTTAAAAATTAAAATCATATTTATTTTTAGTAATATCACGAGTGGATGCGGTCAGACAGCATTCTTTTTGAGCTCAGACTAAATTTAAGTATCCATCTTCTTCACTAGCCAGATGGTGAGAAATAGTAATAAGAAAAGAGGTTGACGAAACCATAAAAGCCAATAATTTATCGTTATTTGAAAATATCATTCTAATATTTGCAGTGTTAATGCACTCACTTCATGTCCTCTATAAAACATTATTAAATCTATGTGGATAAGCTCTAAGAGAAAATTGATGAAACGTAACTACAGGTCATATTTGGGTCAAAGAAGTTCAATCGCCGAGCAGTGAACGTACTGAGCGCGTTTCAATAACCCTGCTACTTATACGGCACATATTTTGTATATATATTGCCACTTTTTGCGAGAATTAGTGGGGCTTATCACGTATCCACAGCTTTTGTGAAAGTATAATAATAATACATACGTAGGCATATCACGAAGACCATTTTAATACTAGGTATATTTAAAAGAAAATTAAAACGTTTTGTCTGGGAGCTTGACAGGCGAAATAATTGACGAAATTAGTACCTATACATCGAACACAGACCTTCGCAATGGAATTAAAACGAAACGATTTCACTTTGAGGACGTTTCGATCTCAAATAAAATGCTGTTATTTGATTGACCAAGTGATTCAAATATATTCAATGTTGATCTTTATTAGAATAAATCTGTTGAATCGCTGTCTCAATCAGCGATTGCACACATGCATTTTAATTTATTAAAGATTTGTATGTAACATAAAATCGTGATCCACAAGAGAAATCCTTACCACACTGTGATTTGAATATTCAAACGTTTAAGTTAAAATCAGTGATAAAGTATCCGTCGTTAATATTGGAATGGATACTTTATCGTACAATTTTGGTGGGAACAATTTTATAATATTCATATATTAACTTAGGTCTGTATGTACCAAATATGAAAAGCTTGTCTCAATACGTTTAAAAGGTAAGCTTGTTGGTAAAGATATCTCATATTTCTCTTATATGGAGCGGTTTTGGTGACTCTATTAAGCGGTTACGCCAAGGTTTGTCTGACAGAAAATGTGTTGAAGAAATGTTTGTGAAGATTTGTTGAAGGTACGAGAGAAAAGCTCTTCATTTTCGGATCATTTTTCAATAGGTATTCCTTAATAATTTATGACCACTCTTTCACTTCGTATTAAATATAAACTACTTGTCAGTAAACCTGGTAAACCGTCATGATAGGGTTGACATATCGACATGGATAAAAACGCCAAATCAGACAAAGAAAAAAAACTAGCAAATTGTCCTTACGAAGTAAATGTCCTGAAATTTTCCCAGTGAGTAATGGAGACAGCAGCGTCGCCCGCCCATCGAACCGCGGCGCAAGGGCGAGTCCACCAACAGCTGCAACAAATCATCCAGTACTTTCTCGCACTAATCTCATTACTATGCCAAACCTCAGCCTACATTTTCTATATTATAAACTTTATACGAAAAATTACTTAGTCATTAAAGTAAGAGTTGGGACTGATACTCTTAATAATTCTTACTTTTATCTTTAAGTTCTTCTTAGATGATAAGTTCAATATCACATGTAAATGTGATATACAGCTAGCTAGATACCTATTCTTCATATGAAATACGTGCGAAACAGTTAGTCATATTATTATAAATGACATTCCTGAATACTGTTATTTCGAACCATAACTCTGTCATTCTCATGATCATTTGCGGCGAATTTATGTCCGTAACTTGAACAATAAACCCTCAATCCTTAGAGAATCCCATCAATAGACTTAGATAGTTGTAGTATAATAACAGTTAAACGAAAATCTTAGTAAGCGTACGTCTGTACGTGTTAAACTTACGACGGTCGGGGTCTATAAAACCTACACTAGTAGACTCCAGAGACACTTCACCGAAAAAGAACACTCTCACATAAACAATTCACATATGATTTATATTTATAACTCTAAGCCTACAAATGGTGTCTGCTAATCTTCTAAAATACAACTACCTCAAGTAAGGTGAGAGAGAAACGCAATATATTACGCACAGGGAGACGCTACATGTTAAACGATAATTTAAATACTTTCTGAGCGCATAGGTAGACGCTCTATATGAGCAAATTACGGGAATGTATGTTTTGTATTACGGGAGGGAAATTGAATCCTAATTCACCAATTCAGACAGTTTATATGTTAAAAGCCAATTGCTACATCGTGCGTATTTGACAAAATATATTTACCTAAGTATTAGTAATATTGCAAATGCATAACATAAATTAGAATTGAATTCGCTGATTAACTTACCTTACTGCGGTATTACTAACAATAGCCTCGTGTATTCACTTTACAATCTACAGCAGAAAAGCAACTCATTACCTACCAAAATGAAAATCATGGCAGCGTTCATTCAAATTGTTCAGTTCATCGACCTCTTTCATTTGTACGTACGTAAACATTTCCTTCTGTTAGTTACGCACACCTTTCCTCGTGGGGGCGAAAATAGTCATAAAAATAGAGACTTTTTTTTTCGCTCGTAGTTGGGCGAGGCGGCAGTCTCGACAGCGCCGAACGAGGTGAACCTGCCCGAGGTCTTTGACAACTCATGAAAAATTCAAGTGCTCACTACAATATCTAGATGTTGATACATACAACTACAGCTCCGAAACTTTAAATAAATCTAGCTAGCTACATAATCATCCAGCGTACATTTTTTGCGTGAAAATACAGAATTTCAACTCAAAATTATGATTTACGTAATGTGTTTATCAGATATGACGCATACGGCAAGACCGAAAATTGCCCATATGGCAGTTATGTTGAAAGACGGTTGGATGAAAGTATTTTTAACCGCTAGTAAAACTCTTCATGATATTAGGTACGGAATTACCACGGACTTTTAAAAATTAGGTTCATTAATGTTATTAAGAGTGGTACTGATTCTGTCCTTGCGATTTATAAGGTGTATACTAATATATGTATAAACATATGCGTAAATAAAACTATAGAACGTTTTTATTTGTTCACATCGATATATCGGAAAATGCACTCGTGCAGCAAATATAATCAAAGAGTGTAGCGGTAACTTAAATAATATGAAACTCGACGTACATTGCCGATAGAGAAATAAAAGATCGTGTGTGTGTGTATTCCTATGTGCAAGAGATAAGGGTCATAAATGTAGTCCGATAGCGTCGGTTGGAAACAAAAGCCCCGGAGAGCGCGCTGTTTGCCCCACAGAGCAGATACAAAGAGGAGATGTTGTAATATAATTTCCCTAGGAAAAAACGCGTGACAATTTGCGGGGTGAGGGGGTGTTAGAACCCACCCATTTTTTTATTTTCCATCTACCGTTCAATAGCAAAACTACTCGCTAACTCTGTTGATTTTACTTTGTAGTTACGCAACTATCTCACACTAGGTGTCACTAAAAGTGCAGGATGCAACAGGGTCGTACTCAGGATTTTAGTAGGCCATCTTGATACGTATTTTTATTGAAATGAAAACAAAAAACATGTTTGAATAAAATGGTTTTTGATGAATGACGAAATAGTTCCCTTCTTTAATTTTCTAAGGCCCTTTTTTGTCACTATGAAGTCTTCATCATTAAAATGGCAAGAACTTTTTGTATATTTAGTCGGAGACCAATCGTGTCTGTTAATTTTTGTAATCCACTGCTGTCTTAGATCATCTTCGGATGGAAATCTAGAACATAGGTACATCATTTGAAATTTAACTAAATAAACTAGGTGGGCATTAAGTGCTTTAAGAGTAAGGCCCAACGGACGTTATTTTGTGAGTTGTGAGTCGCGTAAAATGAGTCGGCGGAATTTACGCTGCATTCGGCGTATCCTACTCCGTATCACCTAACTATTAGAATTCATTCTTAGTTCGGGTTCGGGAATAACATAAGCCCTTAGGTGATATGGAGTAGAATACACTCGCAACTTCAGGGTGTTTGTACTACACGGCGACGCAAAGTGAGTTGGACTTTAGTATGCAGCCGAATTCCGCCGAGTCATTCACGCGACTCCCAAAATGACGTTCATTTAGCCTCACCCGTAATTAATTAAATAACAACTACCATACCAGTTGTCTCACGGAGGGAAAGTACTTTATTTAAATAAATTATTGTTGATAAAATATTTAGTTTATAGGAGACTAGCTGTTACCCGCGACTTCGTCCGCGTGGTATTTTCATTAGTTTTTTTTGTGAGATCCTATTTTTTTTCTAAATTTAAAGCCTAAGTTACTCCCTGTTACATCAGCTATCTGCCAGTAAAATAAAGTTAAACAGACAGACAGACAGAAATGGTAAAAAAGTTGTTTTGGTATATGTACCGTATAATATACAACCATAACCACTTAGTAAAAATCGGTTATTTTAATATTACAAACAGACACTCCAATTTTATTTATTCGTATAGATGTATAGATTGTATTTTTATGTCTAGCGTATTTAATGTTTTAAGTACTTTCCATGTATGATACAGCCGCGGGACAATCGGATTGGATTCTAATTCCGGCCCTGTCTTTTTGACATTTCATGTTTAATGTTCATAATTGACGAAAGATGGCGGCCTGTTTAAAAAATGATATAAAAACTAAAAAAAACAATATTTTGGCAATTAAAGAATCTTTAGGAATTAAAGTTTAACAAATTTCAGTACATATGATTATTAAAATACATTAATTATGAGCTCTACATATCTAAATATTCTAAGTTCACGTAGCAGAAAGTGTCGCCATCTAATGTCGGGTAGAATTATACTTGAAAACGCTGAAGCTAAGAGATTTTTCTAGAACTATTTCAATAAATTACGCATAAAATTACTTATGAATGAAATGTGATGCCATCCATAGCACCAGAACGTCTATCCGAGTAGTTTTTACGTGACAAAACACAACACTTCATCTTTTTTTTCTTTTAGCGCGAATGTAATGCTGTTTAAAGGGAACGTTTACGATGTGCACAGGGCGAACGCCAACAACAAACTGACTTAGGCCACGCCCACGTGATGACGTCAGGACCTAGTTGAAAATCACAGTGCACAGTTGTTTAGGCCATCTCCTCTTTGTATCTGCTCTGTGGTTTGCCCTGACTCAGATATCCCGGCGAGAATGGAATGAACCGGAACCAAGCTCAACTATGTTAGCAGATTTATTTTTGCGGAAGTTATTAGATAAACTGAAATAGTAGGCGAATAATGATTAGCCACACTGTTAATTTCGTTAATTTGCTTATGTAAGCATACTTTTGTGAACAAATTATAATTAAATCTAGCGAAATGTTAAGACAACCCTAGTTTCAAATTACTTTTCTGCTATGTCAGAAATATCATTATGAATGCATATTTTTGCTGCCACAGTCATGTTTCATTTTACATTGGGTTTGGTGAAAAATATTTGAAGAACAGGACAAAAGGGATTTTCATAATGATCTCTATGAGTCGGGCGGTCTGCCAGCCCGCATTCAGTCAGCCTGCTATATGTTGCACTCAATGGCGAAGGATCTGCACAATAAATGAGAGAGATAAGCTAATGCACGACTTTGTAAGTCGTAGTTCATGTCTTCGTTGTATTAAAAAAATGCCTTATATGGGTATACAAAATAAATCCAAGTGCGTGATTTATTTTAAAATCGATTAGAAGCAGGTCACACAATTACAAGTAGAAGGTTCACTTCCAAAAAAAATTCACGGCGTTTTTTGGAATTTTACTGCCGTCCGTTTTAAAAATTCAACATAGTCATGAGGGTTTCTATGTTTAGGTTTAAATATTTAAAGGGTTGTTTAAATTTAAATCCCTTATGCTGATAACCTTATAATAAAAGGGTTATTGCGGTCATTTAAGGTTATCACGTCATCAGCAGTAACTTTAACAAATTAAATGTCGTCTGTAAGATAATTTAAGATATACGTGCCATATTTAGGAACAATTTTGTATCATGATAATATGTAAAGAATCAGAGACTAAAAAATAAAATAATAAATTATAAAATGTAATAAGTTTGCAAAACACATGCACAGCATAACGTACATCGTGCACCGAGAATCGCCACATTCTACGCAAAAACAACAGCGCGCCTCAGCTCTTTCAGAAAACTTCGTGGCTCGAGAAAAAATATTGGTTTGCATATTCAACAAAATACGTGTGAAACACGTCCACCGAACAAGGCAACAGCGAAGCAAAAATATTCAACACTTGTACCTGCGTCAATAACTCGAAGGTAGCCGGCCCGATCCATAATAATATTTAACGTGGATAGGGAAACCCTCCCAACGAGACATTAATGCCAGGATAGCGTGTGAACCATCACCTGCTGAACTCGGCAACGCATTCAAACGTACTGCCTTATGATTACTTATTATTTCAATTGCTTCACTGATGTCTTCCTCCCCAAATTGCAGCACACAAAACAGATCGTAATCAAATAGTTTCGGTAGTTTTATACAACACTATTACCTAAGCGGCAAGAAAATGTCATGGTTTTAGTAAGCTATGATCGATAGTTTCAATATAATTAACTTTGGTTATTTTTAGAAAATAATTGGGACTAAATATCCATATTAATTAATGTAGTTACACAATCTGTTATGTGATTGCGGCTATCGCAACCGACGTTGTTAATGAGTATTGATTTATTCTTGGCTAACCAATTACAGATAGTATTAAAAACTAGCTATGTCCCGCAGTTTCAACGAGCTTTTCGCTTAGCATTCCTCTCACCCGACAAGAAGAAGAACAGAACCCTAAGAGTAGTTCTGTTCTTCTTCTTGTCGGCTCAATGGCGATTTATATTATATACGACTATTAAGTAATCTGTCACAGCTATGACTATTGGCTAGAGTTCAAAGCCTTTAACTTTCCTTAAGAAATTGATTGTCAACACCAAAAACATCTAAATAAGCTAATTAAAATTTCCAGACCGATATCAAACAAAGAAAAATCTCTTCAGTTTTTATATTCGCATAAACGAGCCTTCTATTTCTATGCATCAAACCACAATTTTTGTTCTTTTACAAGAACAGTCTAGTCCGCTTGCATATTGCTGTTCAGTTTTGTGCAACCTCGACGTTAGTTTGTTGGCTCTTGAAATCGATTTTTACAAAGTACTGCAAACGCGAGTACTTCATATTTTAGATTCGGCACAAAAACAATATATTTCGTGTCTCGAAACGTACATCGACTATATAGCTTTACGTATTGGAGTGTTACAGTCGAGACTGAGCCCAACAACATTCACTTCAATTTTTCATTTCAGTGCAGATAAATAAACGGCTGCGAGCGCGCCGCAGATCACCTGACGAGCTTTTCACTATATATTATCAATGCTCCCTTTTTCCTTTTCGTTTAAATGTAGAAATCTTAAAATATTTTTTAAAAGAAATACAAGAACCCTCGTACCATAAAAGCGATAATATTTACACGTTTTCTACACGAATGTCGTTTCATATTCAGTCTGGAGTTATAAGTGGCGACAGCTCGATCGACTAAAAACAGCAAGCGAGCCAAGTCTCGAGTTTATATAATGTTGGTCATAAACAAATATCTTCCTTTCTTCTAAACTTTTTAAACATATTTTTTTATCAGTACATTACTAGTTCAAGTTCAAGAAACTCTGCAGGGATCCGTTTTTATAATTAATGTTAAAATAAGCTTTTATACTTACGACCATAATCCACAATACGGAAGCGTTGCGATGTAATCATGGCTCTTACAACTCTGCCGAAAATAGCGATTTTCTTTTGGAAGATAGGTACGTATTATATCAATAAATAGAAATATCAATAATAAAGAATATCAGTAATATAGAAATATAAATGTTATATCCATATTATATATTAAATCATACATAACAGTTTCAAAAAATGGTGTAGCGAAAATTCAAATGAACTTGAACTATAAGGATATTCAAATTATTATTTGGTTATTTCAGTAGAATGAGGATAAAACAAGGTGTCGAGTATTGTAAAATCTGTAATAGCCTAAACAGTGTTTATATACGAGAGGTATAACTAAATATTTTCAGATTTGTTTAAGACGGTAATGAAAATTCACTTTTTGAGATGAGATATATCTCCTGTAAAATAAGATACATAATTAATAGCTGAGGCAATAATTACTCGTACAGTTATTGTAAAAGTATTAAAATTGTTAATTTTAATTCTGCCACCCCATAATATTAAACGAAGTTGTACTAAACTTGGATTATAAATAATTATTATCTACGGCATTTATTAGATATTCTATTATAACTTAATAAAAAATTTAATAAGAGTGTGCACTTTTTATCACCTTAAATAAATATGTAAAAATTGTGTCCATTAAAACAATCATGTTACTGGCGGGTTTATTGCAAATTTTTGCCGTGCTATTTTGCCTTTAAAAGTGATAGCGGAGTCCATGAATAAAGTAAATCCCGGAAAATTGTATTAAACATTTTAGACCCTATTTAGGCAGCGATAGCCTAGTGGAGATACCAACAAACTGCCATGCAGAGGGTATCAGGTTCGAATCCACGTCGTGCACCAATGACTTTTCGGAGTTATGTGCGTATGGAATTGTTAATTATCGCTTGTCCCGTGCCTCGGAGAGCACGTTAAGGCGTCGGTCCCGGTTGTCATGAAGATCTTTGACAGTCGTTACAGGGCGTCAGTACCTTCTAAATAAACTGACACTAGTCTAAACCATGGAATATCGCTATCCCTTCGGGTTGCGGAGGGCAGACAGGCAGTCGCTCCGTGGAAAAGCTAATATTCAGCCAAATCCGGTTAGACTAGTAAGCGGACCCCAGATTGAAACTGGGATAACGCTAAGAGGATGATGAGACCCTATTTATATGACATCGAAACTTTTTATTATTATTGTATATCTCACAATATTTCGTAATACTTGAAAGGATTACTTTCAATAAGAAATTCATTGCCTTGAAACCCTTGATAATGGAGGGAATGTGCAGATTGGCCGTTCACTAATTAGAATGCGCATCATAACTTACAGAGCTCGAGGTCCTGTCCGTAGTAATGGCAACAGTATTGAGCGCACCTTACAACCTAATCGGTCACAGTCATACAATGTTCACCACTTTTCAAGAAAGTAGGCTACGGCCGCTGCCTATTTGGCGCTTTGTATAATCTACAGTCTACAAATAAAATGTACAGAATCTTAAAGAAGATCTTTGTTGTGTTATAGGGAATGCGCATACTATCGAAGAAGAAGTAGACAGAGATAAGTAAATTGAAATAATTGCTGCAACATTCGATTTCCTCCACTCCCAAAGTGATCTCAATCAACATCTAGCGCTAACAAAAATCGCGTTATTTGCAAATCAAATAGAGCGAGCGAGTAGATTTTCAGAAAGAGACTAAAATAAATATTTGCTCTAAAGCCAAAAGCTATGTATGATTTATAAGGCGAGTTTCCAGAGGCTGGTGGCAAATTGACTGATCGATCCGTGAGATCAAACAACGCCGATGTAGCCTGTAGGAGGAGCCTTAGTTGAGGGATCTTTGTTTGCATATTGACTTGACACCCTCCGTATCTCAAAGAGCACGTTATCATCCTATAAACGACGCCAGTCTTATGAATACAGTATGTATAGGTACGCACAAGTAAGTACTTTGAATATACTAAGCTAACTTCCAAGCAGGCTTTCTGAGTAACGGGGTATGACAAACTTCGTAGATGCCTTTCTCTAAGTCGCATAGTAGAATCGTGCCAAATGTACTTTGTAAAACAGGCAGACTTATTCTTCGCGTGCAGTCTGTTTGATGTCAGAATACTTCGGGGTATCGATTATTTTAAGCATTTTCGTTGTATAATAATAATCTCTAGTACAATGTTGTATTTTAAAAGAACGTAGCGTACTTCAGCTTAGAGTATTTCAAAACAGCTTTGGAAACTCATAACATATTAACCTTACAAGCCTGGTCCGCTTCTCCATACCAAGTATAGCGTTTCAGTCTTCAGTTCACCATTATCTTGCAAGACCAATAGAAGAAACTACTTCGATTTGCTCTTGCCAGCATATACACTCATTGAAATGTGGAACTCACTGCCAGCTCACGTGTTTCCTTCCTCCCTTGATCCTGGGTCCTTTAAGCGGGGCGTGAAAAAGCATCTCTCAAGGCCGTCAAAGTGAGGGCCATCATGTCACATTGCTTAACCAGCAATTGGGGATGGTGGCCTTCCCAATAGGACTTCACTGTCAGCTTACCATCAGGCAGCGTGAAGTCAATTTGACAGGTTCTTTCTAATAAAAAAAAAAAAATGTTAAATACTTTTATTAGCCAGCTAATGAGCAGTTGGAGTGAAATCTCATTAGAGGCAAATAGGAAGCAAACTCGCCGAAGCGGAGATGCGACGGCTGCGAACGCTCGACGACCTAACTATTCTTCTTGTGAAAAATACTTAAGAACTACACCAGACTGCTTAGGATTATATCGTTTTATTAGATTGCCTGCAGTAAACAGAATACGTTTGCAACGAGATTCTCTGATTACTTGTAGGTCAGACGTTGAGAAGAGCTAAGTTTGATAGAGTATTATTGAAGGAATGCGTCGTCTAAAAGTCGTTTCGGAGTGCGTTTCGGCCACAGTACAGTTAAAAGAGAATATTATTAAAAATAATTAATATATCTATGGTTTCGGCTCAGTAATATTAATCGATTTCCAAGTAAAATTATAAAATAACTGTTTATAATTTGGAAGGAGTCTAAGTCATTGGATGTTTAGAGTAGAGGCTTAAGTAAGCGGCTCGCAGTGAGTCAAAATGGGTTCAATTCTCAGGTAGAGCTTGTGTCTACAAAGGATTTTTAATTCTAGTCCGGAATAGTATTAGAGAAAATAAAATACACAAATTGTTAATCCCGGTCCATCATGTCTGTTATTTAAAAGGTTAAAAAATTAAGGAGTGATCCAAGAATTTATCCTATTACGAGAGCACTCGTTCTTAAGAAAAAAACGCTTAGCGTAGAAGAAGAATGTGAAATATGACATAGTTTATGTAGAAATTGAGTGATATATTAAATTAATGAAATTATGTATTGTTAAATAGACAGACAGACATCCACACAGACAAAAATAAATAAAAAATGTTTTTGACTTTTATCGTGTTAGTTTTTATCGTCCTTCTGCTTGTCCACGGTTATCTTTAGACGGCTGAACCAATTTGAATCGGAATTTGACTGCAAGATAGATAATTTTGTACATTATATACGCTATAATTTGGCACTGTTGTTGAGATACCGAAAAAAACGCGGGTGGCACCGCAGGCAACAGCTAGTTTCAAATAAACTCATTTAGATATTGTTATGAATAATTATAAGTCACGCCTAAATTTAATTAAATATATTTTAATCGAATATAACGAATTTCAAGCTTTATTATTATAAAATCCGTCTAAAATAACAATATATAATTAAATGTCGAACGTTTCAGTCCATATTATTATAATCATGTTGTCAAAGAAACTCATTTATCGTGATCAAAATTATTTTCAAATAATTTAATTGCCAAAACTGTGGATTATGTATGAACTGCAAATAAATACACCCATATTTTTCTATCAATAATATCCCCATCCGAGGGTTGCCTATATAATAGCCGGAAAAAGTCTAGGTAATGAATACTTGTTTAACTTGGCTGCGATAAACTCAGCCTAATTTCAATATATACCAGTAGCCACATGGCCAGTAAAATAAAAAGACATTGTAACCTACAAACAACCGCTTTGCAGAAATGCTTCAGGCCACATATGTACTTAATATGCAGCTGTCACATTCAATAAAATTTTACAATTTTTTCACCTTTTATGATACATAACTACCCTAGACAACAAACAGCAGACTTGAAGCTAAATTCGAGAAGGTAGAATATTCTTTCTCAGTGATTTATCAGCTGTTAATTTAATCCAATAGCAGACTATTATGTGTCGAAAATAACTTCACGGGTTACAGACAAATAGATGTTACATATCATGACTTTTACGACATATAAAAGTATTAATTTAATTCGTGTTAATATTTTACTTATAAGTACGATATGCTACGCATCGATTACTACATTGGTTTAATTCAACAAAATTATCTCGCGCTTACAAGATCGCAACCCAATTTTGCCAAGCAAATTCTTGAAGCCAGATGTTATAATGAAATGCATTCCCAAAAACGGAACTTCAGAAATGATTTTATAAGTTAGTAAGAAACTTGCAAACCGAAAACATGTATCTGATGAAGTTTTTATAAATGCGGGTGGAGTGCACGCCTGAATCAATTTATCTCCTCATTTGGAACTTCACGAGCTCAGACAGCGTTCATCAGTTCATGAAACTATGTTACAATTCAATTTTCTCTAAAATAGGTTGCGAAAAGTAATATGTGAGGTGAGGCAATGTAACAAAGAGCTGACAGTTAGCCGCGGTCGCATTGTGAAGAGACTGCAGAGTGCACCACTCGCCTCTCGCCGCGCGCCTCCCGTCTGCCCTTCAGACGCTCATATGAGGACGAAACTCCTTATACGTTCATATTTAGCTAGACTAGACACGACGCCACGTCTTCCTTTTTGTTGCCCACGCCGGTATATGGATGTCGTGCGTTATTACGTTATTCACTTGGATGGTTCCATTCAATAATTTTATCTATTTTAGCACATAACAATAAATAGATGGCAATTTCGTAAAATATATTGGCGGCAGGGCACACAAACTTAAATATATTGTTATAAATGCTTAAGTAGCAGTCACTAAATAAATAGATAGGGTAGACCGAGGCGAATCGGATCACTTTTTATTTGAGGACATAAAAATCATACTAAGGTGTAATACATGTATTTTCAAATGACAAAACGGTAATCAGTAATTATTTAGCTACGCATTAAGCATTTTGAAACTCGAATTACTCATAAATTGTGCAAAATATTGATCAAAAGGTAAAAAGAGAGAAATATCCAAATCGCCCCAATTATCCGGGCGAATAGGATCATACATAAAATGAAGGTTTTCTCAACATTATAAGCTTTTGTATCAAAAGAAATATTAAAATAATAAATAACTAGAAGAATCTTAATGACTAAAACATAAATCACATGAATACGGGCCTTCTTTCCCACCTAGAACAGCACTTTCTTCGGGCACTATTCTTCACATGATGGTGGATGAATAATTTTTTTTATCAGTAAATACAAAGCCAATCTTTTGCTTATCACATGATTTTTATTCAAGGTGTTCTTTTATTATTCTTGTTCTCCATATTTTCTTTGGTATCAGTCAGTTTCTCTTTTTTTCACACTTTTTCGGCAGTTTTAAGTTTCTTCTTAGCATCTCTTTCGTAAAGATTAATCTTACACTGAAGTGGAGTCAATGCAATATTGGTACTATTGTCTACCACGTGTTTTAATGACATCTATGGAGAGAGAAACTATTCTTTGTAAATTCGTGTATGGTAATTTTTAAATCTCAGCAGCCAGACCTAAGAATGATTCTTGGGCCAGCACTTTGTTTGGGGCTATAATTTTTATTTGAGGACCATTCTTCTGCTTTTTCTCTTTATTGTTTGTCGTTTATATGTGTGAACCATCTATATTTGAATTAAAATACTTAACTATTCTCTGATGTAAAATAAATAATTTTAAATACGTGATCCAATTCGCCCCCGACGACGCGATCCGAATCACCCCATATTGAAGACTTTTGAAATAAATGTTTTACACATTAACCTATAATACTGTGTTTAAAAATTAAATTGTTTTCTAAAATAGACCTATTCCCAAGCCCTTGAAGCTATATAATTCAAAGTTTTAACACAAGTTCTTAAATTTACACTACGAAATTGTAAGCATGTGCTTTAGATGAGCGTCAATTTTAGCGACGCACACAAAAAGCGACTCACTGGCGAGCGACGCTGACGCTGATGTACTGGTCGAATCAAAACGCTACCGATGGCAGCAGGTGCGGAAGTGGCTCGTGAGGCGCCAGTAGCTTGCCTTTCCTGTCAACGCCTAATTCAAAATATTCTCAAATTTCTTATTTTGATCCGATTCGCCCCCTGATTCGATTCGCCTCGGTCTACCCTACCGTTTCCTTTCGATATTTGTCATCAGTTGTATAGTATGTAATCTAGTTGCCAGCACGCAAGTAATATTAAACCAATTATCTCAGCTGCAAGCGAAACCGCGCGGCTGCAAACAATGAATGTAGAAGTATGTAGCGAGTTTTCCATCAACGTCAGGCGGTGTTTCGGCAGATGGATGAACTGTCCGCATAGGGCAGCAAGGTGGATCTAGACTGTTAAACAAACGAAACGCGAATGGCATCGCGCGTTCTTCTAATAAAATGCGAGACCAGTTGCCGACTGACCCGTACTGCAAACACACTGCTAATTACAACTGAACCTCCCTTGCCTCCCCGCGTCTGATAACTACATGAAAATTTAATTCACTCTTTTTATTCCCATTAATTTAAATTAATTGAAATTGTTTTATTTTATGCTTTATCTTCCATTCGTTACCGGCAGCAGACGCAAGATTAGTTAGAACTGCTATTAATTTAATCTCCTCAGCATTATGCATTATACAGGTTGTCTTTCTTATTTTGAACCATTTGAAGCACTTGTCGTTATATTAAGATATAATCAGTTATTTTGGTAATCTGCCGTTATGAATTCATACTTGAGGCCAAAACGTGACTCTAATGCCTGTAACCACAGGCACTAAGCGAATAGCTAAGTATTGCTATATGACTACTATTCCAAAGTGTATTCTTAACTAGTTGGATTTATGGTCCTTCTTCTTCTTCTCGTGTCGATGGCAACACTTGTCATACGGTTTTAGCCCACTACTCGGCAACGCGTAACGCCTTAGTATATAGTATGTAGGGTCCTGTCTCTCCCCATTCTCAAAATTTTCATCACCTAAAATTAATGCAGTTACCTACACAACGCCCAATATATGTAGGTAGTAGGTACTATGGATCAGACTATGCCAAATCCTTCGGCGAGAAAAACGTGTACCACAAGCGTATGCGTAGGCTAGTTGACAATTTTTTTTTTAAAAGTCTGTCCTTTAGATTATTCAAAAATAAGCGATACGTATTTTTTTATTTGTAAATTAAACCAAAAATGACCAAGATATAGTTCAATATGTGTTAATTATACGTAGAAGGTACCTTTCAGTCTTCTATAGGAAAAACACGTTCGTGAATTAACACGTTCTTCTTAATCCCAACAAACCTTTGCAGGTCGCGCGAGACATATGTATGAATATGCATATACATGAATAGCATGCATATGTGTACAAAATCGCCAGAAAAGCCAAGTATCGCTTGCCAAGTAATTCTACAAATAAAATCGACACATGTATTCCATGACACACAACAGTTGTCGAAAAGGCTTCCACAATACCTCATACATCTGTAGAAATCCTAAACGAGTTGTCAGGTTAACACATAATAAAAATGATAACTACGAGTATCCTAAGAACCAACGTACGTCTAAACTGTCACTCGTACTTTTTGACCGGCGGCGCGATGTGTTACCTGACAGGATTTCGAGCAATGTAATCTGACGGATAAAATAACCACCCTCGCTGTCCGGCGTCCCATCCCCTCAATGTAAACAAACACGGTGTGTTGGTGAATGAGAAAATGGCGTGGACCATAATTTATTAGCTTTTCAGGCTGAAGATTCTAACCTGTACCTTCTGCATTCTGCCTATGGTCGGTTACTTAGTGACCTTGGCACAGACGTAATGCCGGAGTAATAGAGAAATCCAACAAATTTTAAATAGGTTTGTTTTTCATAAATTAAAGTCGATAGTCGGGCTACAGGGGACGGACCGCCTGATCACTCATAAGTGACTGACTGTAGACTTTAGGTATCCCTCTCGTGTCTACGAAACATGATAAAAGACAAGGCTGACCTCAATTTTGAGTTTTAGGAATAAGAGAGAGGGCTTTCCTGTTCCCAAAATCTTTTCCCTCTAGGAACCGACATCACTATCTTACCCCGGAAAAAACAATTGCACAAAGCCGATATAATACAAAATTAACTCATGTATCGTACTTATTCGCAGCATCTATTATGACGATTATTCTCAAAATAGTTTAAGGCATCTAGCGTGACCCCGTTATCAAACAAAACAATCGACAATTCGTGAACATTAGTCCCTAAAATAATCATAATAATATTAGTAGTCTAAGATGTCCTTAGTATATCGCGTCTATAAATTGATTGTGCACAAAGTCTCAGTAGAGTCCGACCGTGTGGCGACACAGTCACGGCGCGACATTCATTAAGTGCAAAAAAACATAGCACAATATAATATATTGAACAGTCGATGTGTTATCGCTAGTGTGTACATTAACCCGACGCGACGTCAGAAACAACGTCGGACTAAATTTAATTAAATTTCCTCATTATGGTCCAGTATACAGTATTTTACATCATTAGTGTAACATTTGTTTTTGCTAGTGTTTATTGCAACGGTAAGTAATTAATTTTCTATGAATTAATGATAATATGTAGGTTCATCGTAACTACGCCTTCAGAGATATAACCCTCTTTATTTAGTAACAAAACGAGAAGCAAATTTCAAAAATGTAGTTCTTGGATTTTCGTAGGCACTAGACATCGTTTTTCAACATTATAATAGGTAAGCAAAGGTTTTTTGTTTTCGTTCTTCATAACTACCCCATGCTAGATTTCATTTAAATCGATCCAGTAATTTAACCGTTAAATCGTGACAAATGGAATTACATTCGCATTTATTACTTACATAGCGATTTCATACTGTGTTACAGATGTTTTGTCAAACCAGTTGTATCTACCGTACTCTGTGCAGAGAGCCAGACCGGGTGACTTATATTTGATGCAAGATAAGGTAAAACTATTTTTTTTTAATTATTTTGCAATATAAGTAATGTAAACTGGCCTGTCAGTTTAGTGAACTCTACCTGACTTGTAAGCCTGAAGACGTGGACCGATTCCCAGCTAGGATTCATGTCCGTGGTCGCGACGTTTTTTTATGTCTTGGTGTACCTATCTAATTTATGTATTCAGCATTATATGAGTATTTTTATCAATGGTCTGGCTAAACAGGCTTTGACAAAGCATGTTCAGCTTGAAGTCTGAAGTTTGGGATCATAGAACTCTGTGTGACAAGTCACATGTGTGAGTTGTTTCGTATGGCCTACGCTCCCAAAAATAATAATCTGAAATAACTGCCAGGATATATTTGTATTGACAATAACCTGCACTTGACCACCGTGGTGGACTGTGGTACAGTTTATATACAAGACTAATATCTGTCTATATTTCAATATAACCCGTAACTGACCGACAGACAATGCACAGCCGATACTTATTTATGATCCCCGTTGAGTGGTGATTGTAGGGGAGAAGAAAAAGTTTATTTTTTTGTACAAATGGAGATCCGGACTGTCGTCCTAACATTCATGCGGGGGAAGCAGCGGACAGAAAGATGGCACAAGGAAGATATATTTTAATTTTGACCACTTTATTTCAGCTAAGATATATGCAAGCTCTACAACCTAAAGAAAAGGTAAAAGTCCAGTTGTATTACGAGAGCTTATGTCCCGACTGCAGGATCTTCGATGTGAAACAGTTTGCTCCTACTATCACTAAGCTAAGCGAACATTTGGATATCCACGTATATCCCTATGGAAATGCAAGAGTAAGTGTATCATATAAGGCAAGGTTTCTTAAACTTTCTATTTTTATGGACCTCATACAAACTAGAAACCATCGTAATATGAACGCATGCATCGAGGTAGCGATAGCTGAGTGGACCAACCATGACCGCCATGCAGAGGCTATCAAGTTCAAATCCATGGAAAAATCAATGGTGCGCATTGACTTTTCGAAGTTATGTGCGTATTAAATTGTTTCTTATCGCTTGCCCCGTGCCTCGGAGATAACGTTTAGCTGTTGGTCCCAGCTGTCATGAAGATATTTGACAGTCGTTATAGGGAACTAAACTGACACTGGTCAAAATGATCGCTAACTCTATGGCTTGCGAAGGTCAGACGGCAGTCGCTCAGTGGCAAATCTAATATTCTGTCAATTCTGGTTGGAAAAGGCTCCAAGCTGAAATCTTGGATGTTACTGACTGGGAAAAACGGTAGGACGTCGATAATTATTATGAACCCTTACTAAGTCAAATAAGGAATGAAAACAAATCATTATTAAAATTAAACCATAATTAAATCTATTAGAAAATGGATACTACAGTTGCTTTCGCGTCTTTACGATAATATTGATGAATATTTTTGTTATTATACCGCGTTATTAGACCCCTAGAATCTCATGGGGTCCATGGACGGAGTTCAGAACCACGACCAAGTTCAGAATCCACGATAAAAATGCTCTTATCCTGTCTTTAACATGTGCTCGGTAAACGGGTCACGACGATTACTTATCTGCGAGCCAGCGCCATACGACTCTCGGCACGCTTGCTTCATTGTTTGAATTTACAAACATACAATTATATCGGAGACAATAGGAAACATTCTATTATGCATAGTGTTTAGATGCACAATTAGATACGTTTTAACCTGGTGATTTGTTGCAATGTATATTATTTATGAACAACAATAACCGTGTCAATACAATAGTCCGTGTGGACGGATTAAGAATACGGAATGTCACCACCCCATATCATCCCATGGGTGTCGTAAGAGCCGACAGAGGGAGCACATTATGCAGAGAACAACACTGTAAGAGAAGGAAAACTTGATACCAACCTATAGGGTTTGTAAACCAACCAGTTTGGCCAGCGTGGTATAGTAGGCCAATTCCTCCTTTCAAAGGAGAGGCCTAGTCCAGCAGTGGACTGTTAAAGGCTGATGATGATGATGATACAATAAAACATTTCAATGTGTTTGTAGGGTGATAAGTATTTAAACATTCAATTCTAGGGGTTGACTTTAAACTTTAATTTTATACTAGAGAGCTTAGAGTTTTAAAAAGTCAACGTTTGAAATTCGGTGCAGTGCTGACTTTTCAAATAGGCTCGTGATAATAGTCATAGGTTGTTGTACCTACATTTTTAATGAATCTATTTACCTTGTGATATTTGTGAGGCAGCGATAGCCGAGTGGATATACCAACAGACTGCTATGCAGAGGGTATCAGGTTCGAATCCACGGCGCGCACCAATGACTTTTCGGAGTTATGTGCGTATTGAATTGTTAATTATCGCTTATCCCGTGCCTCGGAGAGCACGTTAAGCCGTCGGTCCCGGTTGTCATGAAGATCTTTGACAGTCGTTACAGGGCGTCAGTTCCTTCTAAATAAACTGACACTAGTCTAAACCATGGAATATCGCTATCCCTTCGGGTTACGGAGGTCAGACAGGCAGTCGCTCCGTGGAAAAGCTAATATTCAGCCAAATCCGGTAAGACTAGAAAGCGGACCCCAGATTGAAACTGGGATAACGCTAAGAGGATGATGATGATTTACCTTGTGATATTTTTATGTTTCAACCACGAAACACTACATCAGCATTTTCTTGAATAATCGCAATAATTTATCCTCCTCAGACAATAGTCTACAATGACGGTAAAATAGAAATAAATTGCCAACACGGTCCAGCGGAATGTTATGGCAACATGCTTCATGCGTGTGCCATCGATAATATCGGCAACTTGACTATAGCTATCAACTTTAACTCTTGTATGATGGAACAAACGCAGGATGGTCAAGGATCAGACGACGCAGCTGCTGATAAGGTAACAACTACTTGTTGTTATAATAACTTTATTTTTATTGCTAACGATTAAATAAACAAGAACTGTAACAGTATAAAGTAGTAAGCCTGGCTCACAGACATGATGTATGCGAAAACACAACCAAGGTGCTTCCTATCTCGAGGATAGGGTTAAGGAATAGTAATGGAGTTGAAGGAAACTGGGGCAGAAACGGGATGAGAGAAAGAGAAAAGGCATCAACTCTTCCCACTGCCTGATCCCGCTTCTGCTGCTGGCTTCTGGCACTTTCAATGAGAAAATGAAACGCAACAGTAAATATACTGTTACTTTACGTCGATATTCTGTGAGAGCATTGTAATCTCCGTAATTCTGAAATCAGCAAGACTACAGTACTACCATAAGGAACTGAAACTCAGTGCCAGCCCCTTGGCACTACATGGCTGTACGTTGAGAATTAATTTTACCTCTGACACAAGCTGTTGTGCTTGAAGTTGTTTTTTTTTTTCAGTACTGAACCATGCGGTCCAGCAATAATTATGCTTAGAGGCAAATGCCAGGTCGTCTGTCAAACACCTTCGCAGGTTCACAATAAACAACAGTTTTTGCTAAAGGCAGTTTCAAGGCTAACTGACATTTTTTGTGTACAATCTGTTTTAATCAATATATTATTATGTTACATGTATTTCAGTGTGGTGTTAGAATGGGCATAAATACTTTGCCGATTAAGGCTTGCGCCAACAGTATGCGAGGCTTTCAGTTACTGAAGGCTTACGGTGAAGAAAGTAAGAAGGTTGGATTTCGCTACGTCCCTTATATCCTAATCAACGGCCAAGTAAATGATGGCAGCAACTTCATGCACGACGTCTGCGCAGCGTTTAAATATCCACCAGCAGAATGCAGGGAATTAGTTTAATAAAATGAAAGTACGTATTCTTACAAAACACTGCGTTTGTTTTTCCAAGGCTATCCCACTATAGAGGTTACCTTTTTAACTGTGAATTTTCACTTAGAAACGTGATGAATTTTATGATATTCGCACTTTTAATACATTATCTTATGAAAAAAAAAATATTCATTTAATCAAAAGCTATGGAGCAGCTAAAACATGGAGTAAAGGTACAGATAGCCTGATACCTTTGAGCTGTAATATAAGGACTACAGCACAAGCACCCTTAAACTAAAGGCAGTTAAGCTCGAATTATTCTAATAGAGAATAATTATTACAGTGCATAAAATTCTCGCCTTAATCCAGGAATTTTTATTTTGAAACCTTTATAGATACACTGTGATATAGATGCAGTGGTTTAGGTTAGTATTTGTGTTTGTTCGTTCAGATCAATCAGTTTGATTCACCACACAAGTTCTGCTGTGTTACCACAGTGGCTTTCAAGCCCACTCGATGCTTTGAGCACGTTTTTCAATACTTCGTATCACTGAAAATGTAGTCTTGTTTCTATGTTGACTATTGAAATATGATTCCATGAAAAAATATAAAATGCAGAATTTTTGTCATCGTTTTAGGAGAAAGAAATATTGAATAAAAATAGTAGCCAGTCGGCTAGCACCCGAGGCTTCAAACGAACTATTAATTATTTTCATATATAGCATAGCGACTAGAACCACAATACTAGGCAGCGATTTCCTAGGGGGAAGACTAATAGACTGCTATGCGTAGAGTCTCGAGTTCGAGCCCACAGCGCGCACCACTGACTTTTCGAAGTGAACTGCTAAGTATCACACATACATACATCATCAGCCCTTCATACTGTCCCACTACTGGGCACAGGGCCTCTTCTCACTATGAGAAGGGTAAGCCTATAGTCCACCACGCTGGCCAACTGGCAGACTTCACATGTCTTTCGAGAAAATTATGGAGAACTCTCAGACAGGTTTCCACTCGATGATTTTCTTAACCGATAAGCAAGCGATAATTAACAAAGTAATACGCACTTAACTTCGAAAAATCATTCGTGCGTGCCGTGGATTCGACCCCGAGGGCCTCTGCTCAGCAGTCTGTCGGTCTCTCCAGTCAGCTGTCGCTGCTGGTTACTCAAGTATCACTTGCCAACGGTAAAAGAACAGTCAGGAAACTAGAATGTCTGAGATTTCTCCATAAAGTTCTAAAATAATATCTGAGGTCTGCCAACCTGCACTTGGCCAGCGTAGTAAACTTTAACGTAACCTTTTTAATAATGAGAAGAAGCCTATGCCCTGCGATCGGACAGATTATAAGTACCTAAGACTGATGATGATCAGATCTAGGTACCTATAATTACGATCAAAACAAGTCAGGTTAGCACAATGATTTATACCTAACTGACAGCACGAAAATATTTAGTTAAAGTGCAAAACATTTGACAATATCAACTAAACAAATATTAACAAAATAAATATTACAAAAATACCACATTTTAACCTTAGATATCATATATTACACCTTTTAGGTAAAGTCACACCGAAGTAATAATTAAGTTATTTTTTCTTTGTTATTAAGAGGCTTGATCGATCAGTGATCATCGCATTGTATGTAAGTATAGACTCACTGGTTGTGTTAAAACAACCCCTTTACTAGTCTATAATTTTATTACAATTATTTTTGAGCATAGAATATAATGCTATTAATTAAATACCGTGTAATATAATTGTATCTTTAATTTTTTAATTAAATCTTAATATATAAAATCCTTGCGTTACTGACTGACTGACAGACACGCTACAGCCGAAACTATTGGGTGCAGGAAGCTGAAATTTGGCATATATGTTCCTTGGGGACCGTAGGGGTGCACTAAGAAGGGATTTCCCGAAATTCCTACGGGATCGGCCAAAACGGGTAAATTAAAAAAAAAATGCAGGCGTAGCTGCTGGCGTCCTCTAGTCTTTCAATAAAATTTTACATTTTAGCATTCTGTTTGCAGATAATATTTTATATTCAAATTGTATTCAACAATCATAATTCTGCGAAGTTCAGCTTGGCTTAAGTACAAAATTAATTGCCTTTTCTACTTATAACTAGTTTTTTTGTAATCCAATTGAATTTTAAGTAATAATTTATTTTTAACACGCTTTTATTAGGTGCACAGGGTTCCCACCAAGAACTTAGGGTCCCAAGCCAACCTCACCTGCAAGTGGTGCACCTGCCGATCAACGGACGAGGCTCTGGCAAACAAAATATCCCAATAAGCGGCAATAGGCTCGCCATCTATTACGTGGGATCAAAACACTGGCGAAAAGTGGGCGTTTAATACGCCTCTGCCTACTCCTTCGGGGAAACAGGCGTGATTCTATGTATGTATGTATGTATGTTTTATTAGGTCGACATGTATGTAACTAACTATGCAATGGAATCTAAGGTAAAAAAATTACCCATCTTCCAAGGGTCGTAGCGTAATGAAAATTGGCAGTTGTATGAAGTTCTGATGACAATACAATAATATGATACTGTCGAACTGATCTGATGATGGAGCCGGAAGATATGAACTGGAACTCGACATGTATGTAACTATGTAATGGATCTAAGGTAATAGCTATATAATAATAATATAAATTTAACCATTTTCCAAGGGTCGCACTATGGTTCGTCTAGAACAAGCTAGCTAGACAAAAACAACTCTTAAATTCCTGGAAGTTAATTACTATTACGAACTCATTACCCCTATACATTGAGGATTACACCTATTAATTATCAATACTACCCTCATTAAGAGCGTCATTAAGGTATGTTTATAAGATGTTGACTATTTAAAGGGCATTCATTTGCATTTTTACATCATATTTGATAGCATTGTTTATGTCACTAAAAGAAATTTGTGAAAGTGTTTTTGTGATGGATTGTATACTTAAGGGTAAGTAGTTATATTTTATTTCATTTTCAACATGGGAACTTCATTCTTTAGTCTTATAAAATGAAATGTTTGAATTTTCACCCACTTTTTTACTCATTTTTTCAAATTCATCGGTCAAATAATAACATGTCCCCACTTGTCCCCACCGTAGAACCTATCATATACGATTCTCATAAGTGTCTAGTAGTTATACGTAAAAAAATTCATTGCGATATATTTGCACAACTAATTATTATTTATTTTTTTCTTTCAACAGTTTTTACCGTCTCTAGAATGGATTTTTTCGAAGAATGGCTGAAACACCCGAAGGAAACGCGGAATGAGGAGCTCTTTCGGTTTATATCTTTGAGATATAATTTTGATGGTGTTACGGAGCAGTCTCTGCGAGATATTAAAGTACTAATCTCAAGATATTCAACGAAATTTGCTGAAAAGTGGAGCAGCTGTGGAAGAAATATAGAGCGATTCCTACAAAAGTATTCGACGTGGCTGGAGGGTCTTGACATATCTTTCGATGTGTCCGTTTATTTATCTCTGCCAACTACATCTGGAGAACCGGGACCCGGAAGACCTACTAAAGATTTTGAACATTCTAGTCTCAAAACGAAGAGACGACGTGTAGACGATCTATTACAGTCCAGAAGTGCTAGTGAATTAATTTACGCCGCTGAAGTGTCAGCTCGAATCTCGGGTCAGAGAAGTGTAGCACGTCAAATTAAAGATGTGACTAGTGATCCTTCAATAACCAAGACCACGAGTGAAGAAAGTGCCCCCAGGAGTTTAACAAGTGAGGAAGCTTTAGCGTACTACGTTGATAGTAAATCAAGTAGCCATAGCTATAAGCAGACTCGGAAGTGGAGTATTAAAGCTGGACATAAGGTGTTTCCGTCAATGTACAGTGTTAGAAAGGCTAAAATAGCCTGCTACCCGTCAGGTGAACAAATTACAGTCAATGAAACGCATGCTGAAATCAAAGTTCAGGCAATTCTTGATAAGACTGCCGAACGTTTAGTTTCAGCACAACAAGAAGTTGTTCATAGTCTGTTACCTTGCACGTCATTCACATTAATCAGTAAATGGGGTTGTGATGGAAGTTCCGGTCATAGTATGTACATACAAAAATTCACTAATTGTGACGATAGTGACGAGTTTTTATTTGTATTTTCTTTCGTTCCTCTTCAATTGAAAGATGAAAGTGGTAATATTGTGTGGCAGAATCCTCGGCCCTGTTCTACAATGTATTGTCGGCCAATAAAGTTTATCTTTTCTAAGGAAACGAAAGATTTTACGATTTCGGAAACCAATAAGGTTTTAGAAGAGATAAACGCTTTATTGCCGACAACCTGCAAGGTGATGGAGACCGAAGTATCTGTCACACATGTTATGCTTTTAACAATGATTGACGGAAAAGTTTGCAATGCTCTGACCGAAACTTCTTCCTCACAAAAATGTTTTATTTGTGGGGCAACTCCAACAATGATGAATGATCTGTCAAAAGAGTTTGCTGCGGACAAAGATAATCTTGGTTTTGGTTTGTCTACGTTGCACGCTTGGATAAGGTGCTTTGAATGCTTGCTTCACATTAGCTATCGACTAAATATAAAAAAATGGCAGTTAAGAACAGCCGAAGACAAAGCTAGTGTGAAACAACGTTCAGATGACATTAAAAAACGATTTAAAAGCGAAATGGGCTTGATTGTAGACAAACCAAAACCAGGGTTCGGTAACACTAATGACGGGAACACCGCGCGAAGATTTTTTGGAAATCCCGAGGCTAGTGCCGATATTACAGGGTTAGATGTTTCACTAATACAAAAATTTGGCATACTACTTCGCACTTTATCATCGGGATATGATATAAATATTGAAAAATTCGTTAACTTAGCTCAAGAAACTAGACAACTTTATGTAAATCTCTATTCATGGTATTACATGCCCGCTACTGTCCACAAAATACTTTTGCACAGTGGCGAAGTAATTAGATCGTCCCTTCTACCTATAGGCCAGCTTTCCGAGGAAGCACAGGAAGCTCGGAATAAGGACTGCAGAAGATTTCGTGAGCACAACACACGAAAGCGATCACGGGAGGCTACGAATAGAGATTTACTTAATATGTTATTGATAACATCTGACCCTGTAATAAACGGTTTACGAGAAGTTCCTCGGAAGAAAATAGGTACGCTTCCAACTGAAGTATTAGATTTAATTGTCCCACCTAGCTGTAAGGAACAAAATGTTAATATGATTTCTACTTTTCATAGTTCTGCCCCTCACGATCATGACTATTCAATGGATGATTCATCTGATGATAGTGATGATAATGAGTAATAGATTTAGTTCTTAGATATTTTATGCATCTGTTATTAGATTTTATAGCGACGTCGAGGGATAAATCACTTTATAAAATGTTCAAAAAATATATTATACACATATGCCCGATAAATGTTTTTTTTTTCATGATACCAGCTCAAATGACAAACTGCCTTGAAAAAAGTACCAAAAACCATATATCTTTGCTTATTAACCGCATCTAGACATAAAAATCAAATAAAATAATTTTGTCTAGCTAGCTTGTTCTAGACGAACCATAGTGGGTCGTAGCGTAATGAAAATTAACAGCTGTAGGTATGTAGTTCTGATGACAATACAATAATATGGTACTATTGAACTGATCTGATGATGGAGCCGGACGATATGAACTGGAAGTGCATGATGGAAAATCGTATCATAGTCGTGTTTGCACTTGTGAGAAAGGCCACGTAATGGGCGCCACCCGCCGAGGCTGCAGGTAACCGCAGCCCGCGCGATTCCACTAGTTGCCCACCGGTGCAGCGGGAACCGCAAACAACCGCGCACACCGCGGGCGTAAAACGCGTCGTGAGTTGTGCTTTAATTTTTTACATATAAACCACTATTTTTTAATTAGTACAAAAACTTGAAGGACAGATTAGCGAAGATATTATTATCATATATATAAAATCCTTGCGTTACTGACTGACTGACAGACACGCTACAGCCGAAACTATTAGGCGCAGGAAGCTGAAATTTGGCATGTATGTTCCTTGAGGACCGTAAGGGTGCACTAAGAAGGGATTTCCCGAAATTCCCACGGGATCGACCAAAACGGGTAAATTTAAAAAAAAAATGCAGGCGTAGCTGCTGGCGTCCTCTAGTTATCATATATGTGACGTAAGAATTTCATAATATCAATAAAGAGCAAAGTTATTATCATTTGTTTATTGCAGAAAATCTCACTTAAATCATAGTCATATTTTACAATCCATTCACTAATTCACTGATAATATTCCACCCTGCTCATTCGCATTCTCTCTGTCGCACTTATGATATACCTTAGCCATAGAAAATAAAATGAAGAAAAATAATAAATGTAGGTAGTTATTTTTTAATTTTGTTAATTCTACGCTCTCCTTCATACTTCATTCGGGCTTAGGACCGGTAAAATTTATCGTATAACTAGTAATTAAATACGGAGGTATATAATTAGAAAGCAAACAAATATCAAAATAAAAGAAGGTGTTCTGGACTAAAAGAAAAGAGTAATTTTGGCGTATTTATGAAGTTAGAATCATCTGCTATTTACAAATATTATTTTATCATCATCATGTCAGCTTAGAGACGTCCACTGCTGGACATAAGCCTTCCTCAAGGTGTGTGGAGAACACAGACCGATTTTGAGCCACCCGCATCAAATTATTATTTACTTAAGTACGTATTATTTACTAAACTTACAAGTATTTCCATTGTCCTTCGAAATGTCCACCACTGTTGTCAAAAGCATCCAATATGCACTGTTTTAATTGTTTGACACTGACCGGCTCACTTTTGTACACTTACAATAAGATGTCCATGGGTACACAGCTGCACTCGCGATTTTTCCACTCAAAAAGTACGCACGAAGCATAGCTACATACTCCCGTGATATGAACTGATATGATAGGTCATCGCGTCGGGCAAACGTAGACAAACAATTTACTTTTGCAACGAAATTAGGTACGCTCACTTTCGCTAGCAATTTAGCACTGTTTGTCGCATCGTCGGGGCGTGGCGCAGGCGCAAAGGGGCGGGGAAGGGGCCGGCAATTTATCAATGGGTAATTTTACTATGATAGTACGCGGGTCGGTCATAGTATTAGTTATGCATTTACCAATTATCACGTATTTTTGTGGACAGTTTTGAGACAGTTTTGGGACTTAGTGTTTTTATTTTTTAACTACTTAAATATGATCAGTTAAAGATACTTAGTGCTCTGTTAAATTTTTTGTACTAATTAAAAAATAGTGGTGTATATCTGCATTCTACAGAATAGCAAGGCAGCGATAGCCAAGTGGATATACCAACAGACTGCCATGCAGAGGGTATAGGGTTCGAAACCACGGCGCGCACCAATGACTTTTCGGAGTTATGTGCGTATTGAATTGTTAATTATCGCTTGTTCCGTGCCTCGGAGAGCACGTTAAGCCGTCGGTCCCGGTTGTCATGAACATTCTTTGACAGTCGTTACAGGGCGTCAGTACCTTCTAAATAAACTGACACTAGTCTAAACCATGGAATATCGCTATCCCTTCGGGTTGCGGAGGTCAGACAGGCAGTCGCTCTGTGGAAAAGCTAATATTCAGCCAAATCCGGTTAAACTAGTAAGCGGACCCCAGATTGAAACTGGAATAACGCTAAGAGGATGATGATGATCTGCGTTCTACAGAAGCTGCGGGCCCGCAACCGCGGCGGTTGCGGGTGAAAATCACTCCGTGAGTTCCTGGCCTTAGTGATTTTCACCCGTGGCGGCCGCGCGCTCTGCGGTCGGTTTGCGGGCCGCGGTCGCGGGCGAGGGGCGGGGGGTACAGAAATCCAACGTCATTTTGCACCAGCCAGTGACTTGTGGCATCGTGAAAAATGTTTGCGCATGTTTAAAATTAAACAAAACATTATAAAATGGTTAAAAAACCAAATATAAATATAAACCAAAAACGGGTAAAACTAACTCGCCCACCCGACAAACCAAATAAAAGTCCGACATGCACAGTGCAATTTCCACAAGATCTACAACACGCAGAGCCAACTCATCATATGAAGAACATAAGGACGCCGAGCACTCGGCAATCGACATCCACTCCAGCCTTTCCTCACTGACTTCCGAGATACGCTTGCTGAGGGAAGAAGTATTTGATCTGAAAGACCTGGTTCAAAAACTGTCACTTTCTCTGCAGAACTGCAATAATAGAATAGACACGCTTGAAAAAAAAGTGGTTCAACACGACGAGCAAATAGAACTTAAAAAAAATGAGATCATTGCATTAAAATCGGTAGTATCTGAATTGCAAAACCAAGTTCATACACAAGCTCACTCCGCAATGCGAACCGTTGTAGAAATTATGGGTATTAACGAAAACTCGAATGAAAACCTAGTCCACTTAGTTCGAGTAACTGCAACTAAGATTGGAGTTGAAGTTGCAAACGGGGACGTCGAATTAGCTTCCCGCCCCGGAACACGTAACGACTCGGACCATCAATCAACTTCAAATATGATGTCATGCCCAGTAATAGTTCGTTTTACACGTGCCACAAAACGAGATGAATTTTAAAAGCTGCCAAAAGCAGAAAGGATCTACTTACTTCGGATATACATGTACTGGGACCTAAAAGAAAATTATTCTTCACTCAACAAAATTCTACAGGCAGTTATTTCGTGTAGAGAGATTACGTGCGAAGGAGGCTGGCTGCAAGTTCTGTTGGATTAAAAACGGAATCATCTACGCACGCAGGTACGAAGGGAAAGCGGCAGTTATCATACGTAATATTGCTGACTTGGACCTTTCTTTTCAAGTTGCCCGAACGTAGCGGAGACTGCAGCTCTTCTATTCCAACACCAACCCGTAAGCAATATAATATACAACAAACGCACGAAGTCGCCCGCATGTAACAGACATTGCGTTCTACACAATTTAAAGTATTATACAAAACTTTTGAAATACATAGATTTAGCTATAAACGTAATTTACTTTTGTATGTACACATTTATATTGTATTTAGGTCTTATATATTCCTGTCATAACTTGTGTCTATCTTATTATTTTTGTCTATTTTATTATTGGTTACGCCATTATAAGGTAAACATTGATCTCATTTATAGTCTTAGAATTATGTTGTTTAATAAGTATCATTTCATATCATTTGTAATGCTTTACTTTAAACTGTTAAAATATCCGTCCTTATACGGATTTTATGTAATACGAAACGGATTTCAATTATTATCTACACACACACACACACACAAGCAACACAATATCACACACAATGACTCACCCGCAAATATACATATTGTTTATAAGAAAATAAAAAAATTGCTATGCATTTAAACATATATATGTACTCACACACGTATGCTTTGTTTCAATTTTTCTATTGAGAGTGAAAAAAATCCAACCTATCATGATACACGTACCTTTATGTTCTCCATGGATAACCTAGGTGTACATGATAACATTGAACAAACTCTTGCTATCACTTGTCACTCAATAGAAGAATTAGAACAATGCCAAGTCAACTTAACATCGGATTTCAACTTTAAAATTCTCTCAATTAACATCAGAAGTTACCAAAAGAATTTCGACAGCTTTGCTCTGGTTCTGCAACGTTTAAATATAGAATACGATGCTATTATTTTAACTCAATGTTGGTTACATGAAAACACAATAATCAGGTATCTAAAGGGATACAACGTGCACAATACTAGCAAAAACATAAACAAATTAGGCGGAGTAATAATATATATTAAAGAAACATACGACGCCGTTGTCTCGGAGCCCGTCATTGACGATGTTAATTGCCTTATTGTCGATATAGGAACCTTAAACATTGTTGGCATTTACCAGTCCCCATCCTTTACCAGATTATGCAACTTTCTTTGCACTCTAGATGCCATTATAAGTAACCTCAAATCTAAAACCGATATTTTACTGACTAGTGACCTAAATATAGACCTAATAGCCGAAAATCCCAGCGTAGACAACGAAGATTTTCAATGCTTAATGGCACAACATGGTTTCCTGCCAGCAATCACAATACCTACCAGAGGAAATTCATGCCTAGATCATGCTTTCGTAAGATAAAGAGCCCAAAATATTGTTGGAATTGTTGCGAAATGTACCTTGACAGATCACGATGCAATCATGATGGGGATAGCTACGGAAAAAGTCATTATCAAGAACAAAAGGATATCTATACCTAAAACAGACATAGAAGCGCTTAGACTTGACATCAATGCAATAGATTGGTCACCCTGTCACCAGAAGTCATAACGTAAATGACACACTAGTGCAGCCGCAAAAAGCACAACATATAACCTTGGATCACTCCTGGCTTAATGCGATGTATGCGTTCTAGGGATAAACTTCATCTACAAATTAAGAACGATCCCAGTAATGAGACGCTCAAATTAACGTATAAACGATACAGAAATTTCTTCTCTAACCTTCTTCAAAAAGTAAAAAATAACTATCACAGCACAATTCTACAAAAACATCAACATAATCCTAAAAAACTATGGGATGCATTAAAGGAAACATATGAAACGCCACGAAAAACCAACTATAATCAAGAACTCTTAAAATTTATTTATTTATTTAAAACTTTATGTACCATACATTTGTAGGTACAAAGGCGGACTCAATGCTTAAAGCATTCTTAGTCAACCATAGGGTGATGCAGAGATTGTCATGGTAGGTGTACAAAATAGTTATAAAGGAAGAGGATATAGATAGGATATAGCAAATACACATAATAATAAAGAAATACAATACAACATACCATATTATATTATACCTAATAAATATAAATACGTTACATACATACTTAATGTATAAATATTATTAAATATATATACAAATTATACAAATATCGCTATGATTGAGATGATTGTGCCAATAATAAGCTTCGAATGTGGTGACGTGCTTTGAATTTGAATCTCCAGCGGTTAGGAGCCATTCTGATCTCTAAAGGAAGGGAATTTCAAAGGAGAACTGATTGGGCAGTGAAAGAAGAGTGTACAAGAGCAGAAGTGTGGGAGGGACATAAGAGTAATAAGTTATTAGATGAGCGAAGATCTTTAGAATGATTGGAGCTTAGATATTGAAAATTAGATTTTAGGTAGGCGGGGGCAGTTGGTGAATGAAGCAGAGAGAAGAGCGTTGCGAGAGCACGCACACTACGGCGCTGACAAATGGGCAACCAGTGTAGATCGGAACGGAAAGTAGACACATGGTCATACTTACGAAGATTATAAATAAATCGAATGCAGTTATTAAGAAGACGGTCAAGTTTATCAAGAAGGTCTGCATTCAGGTCAAAATAAAAACATCACCATAATCGATGACCGGGAATATCAAAGTTTGCACAAGCGTTATCTTTGTCTTGACAGGCAAAAAATGTTTTAGGCGGTAAAGAGACCGCAGGGTCCCAGACACACGCTTGCTCACGTTAGTGACCTGAGTTCGCCAACTTAAAGTATTGTCGATATGTAAACCTAAGTCTTTTACATTTGATGTAACTTCGATAGGAGTCCCATCATATGTAATCGCTGGAAGAGTTGATACCTCTAAGCGACTCATCATACAGCTACTGCCTACTATAATGGCCTGGCACTTTGAATGATTGACGTACAATTCAAACCTAACGGACCAATATTGGATGGCTGCTAGATCACAATTTACCGCAGCAATGGCAGCAGATAGATTTTCGATGCTGGCCTGAGAAAACAATTGCAAGTCATCGGCATACAGATGATAAGTACACTGAAGGTCGTGGGTTATGAGATTAATAAAAAGAGCAAATAGAAGAGGAGATAAAATTACGCCTTGGGGAACGCCAGAGTCGAGAACACACCAAGATGAAAACGCTTTATCAATGCGGACCGCCTGCTGACGTTCACGAAGATAAGAGCAAAACCAATCCAGTGCTTCGGGTGAGATCATAAAGTGTGACAGAATAGATAGGAGGATGTCGTGACTGACGGTATTAAAGGCGTTCGAGAAATCAACCAAGACTAACACATAATATCGCCAGTCACTTTTAGGAGTGCCGAGGTAGTGCTGTGTCCTGGTCTAAAACCTGACTGGAGAGGGCTTAATAAGTCGTTGACGTAAACAAAGTGAGACAGTTGCTTATGTACACAAGCCTCCAGCACCTTAGACAGAAAAAGAAGAATAGATTTAGGACGGAAGTGACTAGGCAGTGATGGATCAGGGATCTTAGGTAAAGGATGGACATAGGCTTGGCGCCATAAGGAAGGAAACACACTAGAATCAAGGGAAAAATTAATAAGGTGGGTTATCGTAGGTAGGAGCTGGTCTAAGATAAGTACTAGCATTCGGCGACTGATACCGTCGCATCCTACGGCCTTCATTTTAATGGCTAGAATAATCTTTTTGATCTCACCCGACGCAACTGGAGAAAACTGGAAGAGATCTGTATGAATACGGGGCAAGTTTGCTACATAGTCAACCGTCTGACTTTGGGTTAGACAATTTAATGTAGGAGTGGTCGAGAAATGTCGATTGATATCGTCTAAACCGATGTCATTCGGCATGACGAGACGTTGCTGCTTAACAAATTTACCGATCCCGAGGGTGCTGAGAAACTTCCAAGTAGCAGCAGGAGAGCTAGGTGAGATATTTTCGAGAATATGGCGGCGTTTGGCGTTCCGTACCATCTGGTTACACCGATTCCTTGCAGTCTTGAAATATGCCCAATTTTCGTCGGAACTATCTTTCTTAAATTTGCGACATGCCCGGTCCCTGCGGCCATTTTGACTCCCGTGGTCATCCAAGGCGCTGGTGGACGTTTTAATTTAACCTTTCTGATTGGTACATGTTTATCGTATAGCTCAACTAATACGTTGTTAAATATGTTAATTTTATCGTCTATAGAAGTAGCCGCCAGCAAAGGTGCCCAATTAATTGCAGATGCATCCTCCACTTATTTATTTAAGTTAATCTGAGCAAAGATACGCATGAGCAATACTTTGGGTTGAGATTTGGGTGGTGTTAGGTTGTATGAAAGGAATATGAGATCATGATGGGAAAATCCAGGGACAGGGTATTGGCCATGAAAGGATATAAGGGATGGGTTAGACAAAAGGATAATATCGAGCCAGGTATCCTCCCCATTATTATTGTGGTGAGTCGCTTTTAGTGGTAACTTATGGAGACTGGCTGACTCAATAATATGGAGCAGTTTACGGGATCGAGGAGAGTGGAGATGAAGGAGATCGGTATTAAAGTCACCCATTATTATGTGATGCGTATATTCTGACCCTAAAGATTCCAGGATCGTTTCGAAGCTGGAGAAGTAGTCAAGAGCGGGGGGACAATAAACGACACCTAAGATAGTTTTAACTCCCTTGACAATTACCTCTAAGAAAAGATATTCAGCCGAAACTGAGGTAGAGGAAGAAGATGTGGCTATAATTTTATAGGAGAAGTCAGTACGAAGATAAATGGCAACACCACCACCTCTTCTGTCTACACGGTCATTCCGCATAAGAATATAACCAGGCAAACAATATGTGGTGGATAGCAGCTGTGGCTTAAGCCAAGTTTCAGAGATCAGAATAGCGTGAACATTGACATTACTAAACGCTTCTAACAAGTCACTGTAGTGGCTTGGCACACTTTGAGCGTTTAAATGACACACGTTTAGTGACCGATTAGACCTAACGTTAAACGTATCACGCACAAATTCACCGACAGTTTTATCTGGCACGGAACAGAAACTGTCCTCAAATGAATCATCGGCACTATTGGCAGAACTCAAGAGAGAAATTGGATAAATCATCGTTATCAGATAGCATCTAATTATATATAAATAAATAAAATATGTACCTATAAATAGTATAAATAATAATAAAATAGTTAAAAATATTTTTTTAACTAGATAAACGTATAAAAAAATACTATTCCGTTTGCAATTGTAATACAAAGCATCACCATCTCTGCACCATCCGCCAGCAAACTCACAAAATTATAACAATAAAAGATAAAAAAACTTATTTTATAAAACAATATATAGCTATCACTAGACATTCGTAATTTATTAGTAGATAAATGAAACGAAATAAATTATATAGTATGTTTTCTGATTTTAGAGTTGTAACTAAACGCAACTACAGAATGTATGTATATTTTAACACAAAAGTGGGTAGTTGAATATAAATGTAATATTATTGTTTAGTTTACCTCTAAGCATAAAAAGTAAGGAGACGTGTGTTGATATTCAGATAGCACATAGTTAAAGTGATATTCGTGTTTTGGATGAATAATAATTGTTGTGATGTGATTAAAACAAAGTTAGTGTGTATGGTTAGTTTCGACGTGTTACACTTTTGGTCGTAGCTATGGTGCCCTTACTTGGAGCGCCTGTCGTCGGCGCAGATGTGGTGGCCCCTGTTGCCCGAGGATGCTTCTCTAGCAATGGGGTTAACTCGTCCATGGTTGTGACCTTGTTTCGACTGCCGTCGGGTGCCTTGATGACAATAACTCCATCCTGAGTCCAACATGACCGCATTCCAAAGTGAACCCGAGCCCTGCTGAATGTATCCTGACGATCCTTCGTTAACAACTCCTTAATGGATATTGGAGTGCCTTTCAGTGATGTCTTCGCTCTCCAGACCGCAGCCCTATGACCCAGATTGCAGAACCGCACAAGTATGGGCCTCGGTCGATCTTTAGAAGGGTTGCCAAATCTATGCGCTGATTTGATCGCTTCTGCAGAGATTTCTTTCATAGCGAGCTTGGTGTTGAGAATGTCCACAACAATATCCTTACAATTCTCCTTGTCAACTTCACTGATACCGGAAAATATGAGTGCCTTCCGACGATGCCTGGTCTCAATGTTGTCACACAATCTTGCACACTCATTTATTTGGGTTCTAAGCAAGCCAAGTATACTGAACATCAGCTCCCTGAAGCTCCGAAACTATTCAGCCACCTTTGCGACTGTATCCTTCGCTGGTCCGCTATTTTGGATCTGTGCTTCGAGTTCTCCCAGACACCGTACAAAGCAATCTTCAAGGGATTTCTGAGCTCCTTGAATATCCGATATTTGCGCCATAGTGTGTTGGTGGTTTTTATAAAGATAATTTTCTTGTAGTGATATGATATGACTGTTGGTCGGTGAGTCAGCTGGTAGGTGGTGTCCGGTGAGTAAGGGTTGTTCTTACATACACAGCATCACAAACGTGAGTACTTACAATATAAGCACTTGGGCTCACTAATGTGTAAAGAAAACTGTGTTAAATTAATTATTAACTTTAAAAATTAACTTTCAAAAATTTGCAAAGGTCTTATACGTCCGATAGTTTTGAGCACCTATCGCTGAAAAAAAAATCGCACGACTGTCCTAAAACTGCTCTAAATCACTGCAATAATCACTTTGTATCAGTGGGAAAAAAATTTGCGGACCGAATTCTTGCAAAATTATCTACAACAGAAAACGAGCTAGCTGACAATATTGAAAACAGGACACACTATAGTGACTCCATGTACCTAGTTCCGACCGACATTGACGAAGTAAACGCAGTAATACTCAATCTCAAGAACGACAGCGCCCCAGGACTGGACAGTTACAGAGCATACTTAATCAAATACATCCGAAAATCCATCCTTGAACCTTTTACTTTCATCTGTAATCTGAGTATGGCCACAGGCGTCTTTCCTGAAAGCTGGTAAGTAGCTTCTGTTTCACCAATTTACAAGGCTGGAATTAAGACTGTCCTGATAATTACAGACCTATCTCATTACTAAGCATCTTCTCAAAAATGTTGGAAAAGCTAATCAACAACCGCCTGGTGAAGTACATAGAAAAAACGTCTCTCTTATCCCAGCGGCAGTTCGGGTTCAGACAGCGAAAAAGTACCGAAGACGCGGTCAATCTTCTCACAAGCACAATCTCTGACTACGTCGATAACGGAAAACGATGCATTGGAGTTTTTATCTACCTGGCTAAAGCCTTCGACACTGTTTCCATACCAATTCTTCTTAACCCCTTATGTGACTGACAAATAAAACACCTTAATAAGAGTGACGAGGTACCCGGGTACCTTCATACAGTTTGTACGTAATGGAAACAATCAAGGTCTGTTTTAACGTTACTCACACTTTGAATATTATTGTTTTAGTTATGCTAAACAATTGATGATCCGAGACGATTAAAGTGGCGGGAGTGGGGAAGTGCGGTACTTGGTTATTCGTGCTTGATATTGACACTTGACTGTTTACTTTGTGCGTATTGTACCAACTTACTTCTATTTTGTGACTTTATAATTAAGAATTTCATTATGAATATTGGTGCGAGTACTTCCAAACAAAGATCACGTGTTCGAAGATATAACTCAACAGAAATACAAGCGATATTAGCAGAATCTTCTAGTGACGAAGGTGAGTTTTTTATCCAAAGGAATATAATAAATACGATTATATTCCTTTGGATAAAGAGGGTGGAGTAAAAATTTCGGCTGTTGAGCCAGAAGCTGAAGTCGAAAATGAGATTGACTCTTACGATTCCGATTCGAGTTTTGAAGGGGAATCGTTTGAAAATATTCTGATTGCAAAAGATGGAACGCGGTGGCAGTCTGATCCACTTCCCAGAACACAAACTAGTAGTCGAAATATTATTCGTCAACGGGGCGGTGCCGCATCCTCCAGTAAGCTTTACAATCAAATGAAAATATTCAAAAATATATTGTCCAATGAAATGTGTGACATAATCTTGAGGGAAACTAATCGGAAAGGGACTAAGATTACTGAATCATACAATAATAAACTGATGGAAAATTACCCTGATATTAGCAAGCGACCGAAACAAAAAATATTCAAACCAGTCACAGAACAAGAATTGGATGCATTTTTTGGCATTCTAATCTTTACTGGGGTACATAGATCTAATAAAGAGCATTTGACTGAACTGTGGAAATCCAGTCACTTACCATTATTTCGGGCTGCGATGTCCCATGACAGATTCAAAATGCTGTTACGCTTCATAAGGTTTGATAATGATGTAACGCGCCCTGAACGTTTGTTAATAATAATTAGTTAAGGCAGTAAAACCATTCTAAATCATTAGGAAGAAGAATGAGAAAAAGGAGAAATATGAGAAACAATTCGGCGCAAGTTTCCAAGATAATATAAAACTGTTTTGGAAACTCGTCAAAGAAGCGCGAGGGAAGAATATGAATAAATTGATGAAAGTGATTAGGAATGAAAAAGGTGAGGTCATGAATGAAGAAAGAATGATACTGGATTGCTGGAAAAAATATTTTGAGAGTTTATTTGAGAAACACATTAGTGAAACAGAGCGAGAAGAGATAATAGAAGATGCGTGTGTGGGCCCGGATGACGAAATTAGAAAGGATGAAATTATGAAAGCTCTAAAAAGTATGAGGTCAGGAAAGTCTGCTGGGTGCGATAGAGTGACGTCTGAAATGTTGAAGGCTGGCTAGGGATTTGCAGTAAACCTGCTGCATCAGCTTTTTAATCTGTCCTTGAAACAGGGCCAAGTTCCAGATGACTGGACCAAGGCAGTGCTTGTTCCAATTTATAAAGGCAAAAGCTCGTAGCAGGAATATCAAAATTATCGCGGGATCAGCCTTCTTAATGTTGTTGGAAAAATGTATGCCAGAATATTGATTGATAGAGTAGTAAACGTGACTAATGACAAGATATGGGATGTGCAAGCGGGATTTCGGAAGGGAATGGGATGTACGGATCAAGTAGTATAGATTTAAGATTAATTCAAAATTGCATACTATGACATTTTATAATAATTTGATTGACATTATTGACTCTAATGCGTTAATTAGAAATTTTTATTTGACATATGATAATTATTATATATCACAATTTTATAAAAGACAAATTGTAAGGTCTAAGGGGCGGCTGAAATGAGAAACTGGAATGCTCTGTACAAAAGATGATCTTTATTTCGTGTTACCTCCACGAGATCCGTACAGCAAGTGAACTTGCACATACACGATATGAATACAATTATTAAAAATTATAATTAGTGATTTGAGCGTAATGCTGCTATGGTGATTTGGTCAGGCGCGCGTGAACATGCCCCCGGGCGTTGAAAGCAACGGTTTCAACCAGACTCCGTAGACACAGGCAATGGACAGATCCTGTTGAACGCTCTGCGAATGACTCCAGTCGATGTCTGAATATCCGCTACACGAGCTATGCCATCTGTTCCGGGGTGTACAGCCACAATGCGTCCAAGACTCCACTTCAGAGGAGGAAGATTGTCCTCTTTGATGACAACAAGAGTGTTCAGCTTTAGTCCATCCTTGCAAGAACGCCATTTTGTCCGCAGCTGTAATTCTGAAACATACTCCTTGCTCCATCTACTCCAAAAGTGCTGGCGTAATTGCTCTATTCGTTGAAAACGAGAAAGATGGTTAGCAGAGTGGTCCGTGTAATTCGGTTGCGGCAACGAAACAAGGGGTCGCCCAATCAGAAAATGACCTGGCGTCAGCGGTGTGTAGTCGGCAGGATCTGAAGACATCGGAGTCAGTGGACGAGAGTTTAGTATGGCTTCAATTTTAGTCAAAGCAGTGTAAAGCTCCTCAAATGTTAAATTACAATTGCCCAACACTCTTTGTAGGTGATACTTTGTGGACTTTACACCCGCCTCCCAGAGGCCACCAAAATGAGGCGTATACGCTGGTATGAAATGGAATCTTATTCCGTCATTAGCTGCACTCTCACCCAAGGACGAACTATTTAATTTTAAAAATTTAGAGAGGTCGTTGTACGCACCGACAAATGAGGTACCGTTATCAGAAAATATATCAGCGGGTTTACCTCGTCGAGAAATAAATCGATACAAAGCTAGTAAGTAACTATTGCTGGTTAAATCACCTACGGTCTCCAAATGGATGGCCTTGGTGGTGAAACAAATAAAAATTGCGATGTACACCTTTACCAGCCTGCATCCACGACCTTGACGACTAGCGCACATAATAGGACCGGCATAATCAACGCCCGTACTCTCAAAGGGATAACCTGGACTCACACGTTCTTTTGGTAAATTACCCATTATGGGCGTTACAACCTTACCCTTCATGCGATGGCAAAGAACACATTTATGATAACAGGCCTTCGCCAAGTTGCGACCTCCTATTGGCCAGTAAGATTCCCTAATTGAGGCTAATAGTAACTGAGGGCCAGCATGCATCAGCCTTTTATGCTCAAAATCAAATAACAACTTGGTAAAATAGTGAGTGGACTGTAATATAATGGGGTGCTTTTTAGAAAAATTAAAATTAGAATTATCGAGGCGTCCGCCTACACGCATTATTTTTATGTTGTCTAAATAAACATTAAACTTAAGAAGAGCATTCTTCTTAGGTAAACTCTTTTTATGCAAAAGTAATTCATACTCAGTAAACGATTCAGACTGACTTTGAATTATAACAACATCTAGTGCATCTTGTAATTCATCTTGTGACAAATAATTAGTTTCAGGGTAACGTTTCCTACATGACTTAATAAACCTTAATATATAAGCTACAGAACGTACAAGTCGTGAATAATTAGAAAAACGACTAAAATTAATTAAAGGTATAACCTTAGAATTATCTAAAACAGCACTTAGTACTACATCAGGTCGGATTTCAGGTAATGGTTCAGCTCCTAAACAGTTAATTTGAGATGGCCATTCAGACGGGTCTAACATCAAAAAATCTGGCCCTGACCACCACAGCTCGGAATCCTGCAGAACACTAATATCCACGCCACGAGATATAAGGTCTGCTGGATTTTTATCTGTTGGGACGTGTCTCCAGGTACAATTGCCCGCCTTGTCCAAAACTTCAGCTACGCGGTTACGCACAAACGGCTGAAGTTTGTTAGGCATCATTTGTAACCATCCCAACACTATGGTTGAATCAGTCCAGCAGTAAACTCGGCTGATCGCCACTCGAAGTGAACTCCTCACCTTCTCATAAAGACGAGAACCAACCACGGCACCACATAATTCCAGCCTCGGAATTGTTGTGGGCTTAATGGGAGCCACTCGACTTTTAGCCATTAATAAACAAACCGAACAATCGCCTACTTCATTAATACTGCGAACGTAGACGCAAGCACCGTATGCAGACTCAGATGCATCTGTAAAAATGTGGAGTTCTAATTCCCTATATGAATTACAGACTACAATTCGCGGAATACGTAAATTATTTAAAAGAGGCAATGATTTAATTATAATGTCCCAATGTCTTTGGATCTCACAAGGTAGTGATTGATCTCACCCCAGCTTATTTAACCACATTTTTTGCATCATTATTTTCATGGTGATAACAATGGGACCCAAGAGACCTAAGGGATCGAATATTCGCGCAATCACAGATAGCAAATCACGTTTAGTGTGAGTAGTTGCTGAGTTAGACAGATCTATAGAAAACCCCAGCTCGTCAGTGGTAACATACCATGCTAGACCAAGCAACTTGTCAGGCCCACTTGATGTCTTATTTAAGTCAAGTGAGGCTGGCAAGTTGTCTGAAGAAAGAACAGCGTCAGATACCAGCTGAGGAACATTTGACTTCCATTTATACAATGGCATACATGCTGACGCAAGCTCCTTGGTGACTTCATTACGAATGAAAGTCACTTCCTCCAAGTCATCATCTCCAGTAAGCAGGTCATCCACGTAAAAATCATGTCTGATGATATCAGCTATTTTAGGGTTCTCGCAGTCATCTCCTATCTGTTTAAGACACCGCGTCGCAAGGAATGGCGCGCTAGCAGTGCCGTATGTGACGGTGTTTAATTCGTAAACACTAATAGACTCACTAATATTATCACGCCAAACAATCTGTTGCAAATGCCTATCGGACGGGTGTACTGCAATGCATCTATACATCTTCTGCACGTCAGCAGATAAAACATACTTGTGAAGTCTGAACCGAAGAAGTATAGACAGCAGATCGTCCTGTACAATTGGCCCGACCATCTGTAAGTCATTAGAAGATACTCCCGTTGACGTAGGACAACTAGCATTAAATACAACGCGCAGTTTGGTCGTGCTACTCGACTCACGTAGTATTCCGTGATGAGGAATAAAATAACCAGAACACAAATTACTTTTAATTATTTTAGTCATATGACCAAGCGATTCATATTCTAGCATAAAATCATAATACAGCCTACTAAATTCCGGCTTAACCTTTAATCGACGCTCTAAAGACTGTAAACAGTGTGTAGCTCTTTTATAGGAATTACCTAGAACCGAGGGATCTTTCTTAAGGGGTATGCGAACACAGAACCGGCCATCAGACCATCGGGTCGTATTTTTAACGAAATGATCTTCACATAACTTTTCTTCAGGCATGTAAGAACTAGACGACCTCGCATTTACCTCCTCTAATTGCCAAAACTTAGATAAGTCGGCTCTGAGTGTATCACTATTGTCATCGGAAACAATATTAGATAAGTTACATTTTAAATTATGCGAAAGCAACGCAATATTATTGTTTACAATAGGACCGGAAACGATCCAGCCCAAACGGGTTTCACATAAAACTGGTTTTCCAGTACCCAATTTATAAATTTGTGATCCTAATAAGTCCCAAAATAAGTCGGCACCGATTAAAATATCAATGTCTCCGGGCTTATAAAAAGTAGGATCTGCTAAAATAATATTTGACGGCATATCAAAATTCATATTTATGTCACGGCACGGTACATTACTCGTAATAAATGGTAAAACAAAACAATGAAGACTATAAGTAAAACTATCATCTAACGAAGATATCTCAACCTTACACATTTTACCTACGTGCGAAGTGACGTTGTTTATACCTAGTATAGATTTGTTAACCTGATTAGTTATCAAGTGCAATCGTCTACATAACTTGTCCGTTATGAATGACGAAGTGCTACCACTATCGAGGACTGCGCGAATGAGATGCACATAACCATAACGGTCCCGCACTTTGAGCAGAGCGGTCGATAATAACACATCTCGCTGTTCGTAACTTTGGCGCGATGCAATGTTTGCAGATAACGCGACGTTATTCGTATCAGTGGTGGCAGACGGCATGATAGACGATGCAGATTGATTATTAATCGGTATAGAAGTCGTATAACTAAGTGAATTCGCAATAGCACCTTTAGAATCTATGTGAATTAGTGTGTTATGTCTACGTTTACAAAGTTTACAACCTGATTTTTTACATTTATTAGCGTAATGACCAGACCGAAAACAGTTAAAACAAACTTTATAAGTGGGTAGTAATTTGAGACGTTCGTCATTACTTAATGCAAGAAACTGTGGACAATTATTTAATGTATGATCGTCCTTATTACATTTAGGACATGCTTTAGGAGCTAATTCAATGCTAGTGTTGTTAGGAGATTGCATTGTTACCATTGACTTGATCTTAGGGCTTGATTTACCTGGCGTTTGGGAAATATGATTGGTTCGAGCTAGTTCTATGGTCTCAAGTAGATCGGCACGGTGACGAAGGAAGTTAATAAATGAGTCAAACGTAATAATTGTTTCCTGATCAAACTTGCTCTTGTGCTCCTCCCACTCGCGATATGTCTTTTGATCAAGCCTGCGTGTAACAATGTAAATCAAAAGTGTGTCCCAGTGCTGGACAGGTTCCCCTAACGATTCTAATGATTGTAAATCTTTATTTAATCGATCGATCAAGCCTTTTATAGCAACAGAAGATTCCTTTGAGATAGACTCAATATTAAATAACGACGATATATGATTATTGACTAACAATCTTTTGTTATCAAAGCGATCGAGCAATAAATTCCATGCCACAGAATAATTACTTGACGAAAACTCAACAGCTTTAATTACAAGGGCTGCTGTTCCCTCCAGTGATGCTCTTAAGTAATGAAACTTATTTATTTCGTCAATTGTATTATTAGCATGAATTAGGCTGGCAAAAGTGTCGCGAAACTCTAGCCAATTACAATATGAGCCGCTAAACTTTGGTAACTGAATCGTAGGCAACTTGACTGGCCTATGCATACTAGCAACAGTACTTTTAGAGCTTTCTATCGATTTATTATCCCTATTAAAGTCACACAGAATATTCTGAGCTCTAGACAAGGTTTTATAATAAAGAGACTCAAAATCAGAACGCTCACTGTATTGTAATTTTAGATCGTCCACAATGCATTCTAGACGTAACTGTACCTCATCATACCGTTCGTACAACGACTCCATTTTTCCCATGCGCAACTGCAATTCAGAAACATCACAATTAGTTAATTGTTTGTCCTTAAGCGAGTCCAGGAAGGTGACGAAAGAAGTTAGACGGCCTTTAAAGCTGCCTCGCTTTTTAACTAAATCCCTTTCCTCAGACATTCTGGGATACGAGTGTTGTCCACCTGAAATTGATACAGGAATACAATTTAAATACGAACAATATAATTGTTATACACGCCTACCAGTAAAAGCAGTAATTAAAACAAACTAAATAGAATAACTAATTACAAACTATAGTTCAACTACCTACAATATAAATGTTGTAAGTTTTACTACTAATTAACTATTTTTTACTTAGTTTTAACAAATAACACTAATAAAAGTACATAAAGATTCTAAATAGGCACTAACAATGACTTGCATTAATATCAAACACTCTAAACTATAAATGTATTATGTCGAGGTACTTGCAAACAATAAACTATTGTCAGCTTATGGATTAGTTACAGCTTTATATAAAATTAAGTTTAAATAATGTAGCAAATATCTAAGCTAACTATACTATAATAAGTACGATTTAAACTTAATCTGAACTATCGAATAATACTAATCACACAGCAATAAGTACCTAATGATATAAATCTAACACAATACTAGATATAAAAAGGTTTAAGTACTGACCTTTTACATTGGTAAATTTAATTATATTACCTGAGTGTTGGGTTACGATATTAATTATTAATAAATGCAATACACCGCTAAAATGACTTGCTTGAGCTTAATCCAATCCTCAATCCATCAACCTTCAAGTCACCTTCAATAATCCAAATCCGTGATTCGCTGATTATCTTCAAAATATATATTATAAATCCATCCGGTTCGCTAATGGACCATATGTAAGGTCTAAGGGGCGGCTGAAATGAGAAACTGGAATGCTCTGTACAAAAGATGATCTTTATTTCGTGTTACCTCCACGAGATCCGTACAGCAAGTGAACTTGCACATACACGATATGAATACAATTATTAAAAATTATAATTAGTGATTTGAGCGTAATGCTGCTATGGTGATTTGGTCAGGCGCGCGTGAACACAAATAGCATCATCGCTAGCTTATTGTATTAATAACTCAGCCAAGGTTTTGGCTAACCACACTGCTTTTATTGAGCAGTCAAATTTGACATGCAATATAAGCTTGGAATCCGTTCCAAACTCTTTAAATTGATTTCTGAGACAATAGAGTCAATCTCTGGCAATATATTTAATAAGACATCAAATTCTGTACCCAATTTAAGTGATAAATATATAGTTCCATCAACCACACTTACAAAAAATATTTCTAAAAATTGTATCAACCTGGTGCATCAAAATATACAAGGGTTGATGGGTAAGGAGTTAGAATTGGAATTGTTTATGAACTGTAACAATATTGATATTTTATGCATTACAGAACATTGGCTAAGAAGCCACCAGTTCATATTCAATTTCAATAACCACCAGGTTGCAAGCTCGTTCAGTAGAGAAAATTTTATCCATGGTGGCTCGTTAATCATAGTAAGTAAATTTCTAAAATTTAAAGAAAGGACTGACATTGTGAGCCTCTCTGTTGAGCGAGTAGTAGAGATTACATGTGTTGAGTTTGAGCAGTTCATTGTTATGAGCGTATACAAACCTCCATGTGCACCATTTGAAAGTTTTTTAGTTATTATGGAGGATGCTCTAAGCAAAGTTTGTAATTGTCGTAAAACGGTTGCTATTTGTGGAGACTTTAATATTAACATATTAGAAAAATGCTCTTCAACTATCAATTTTTTAAATTTATTTAAGTCATACAATTTATGTCATAATTTCTATGAACCAACTAGAGTGACTGCCACAAGTGGTACTTGTATTGATAATATATTTACTAGTATAAAACCATTACACAAATCTTTGATTAATATGCTTCAGTCAGATCACAGTGGGCAGTTAATCTGTTGTCCAAGAGAATGTCCGAAAGACCAGAGAAAAATTGTTAAATATATACCAATAAACCAGAATCGTCTTAAAACTTTTAAAAACAATTTATCTCGAAAAATGCATTGGTTGCCTCATCATGACCATCCGGATCAGTTATATACCTCTTTATTCAATTTAATTAATGACGAATTTCAGACTGTATTTACATCCAAAAAATTAAATGTAACTGACCGTCTGATGTTTAGTGACTGGGCAACTGAAGGTATTCATAAAAGCCGGATTAGGTTATATGAACTGTATAATGAAAAGTCTTATAATAATAGTCAGACCTTTATTAATTACGTAAGAAAATATTCTAAAACATTTAGACAAGCTTGTAATACAGCAAAATCTATTTATTTGAGAAATAAAATAAAATTATCAGAAAACACTATAAAGGCTACCTGGAATGTCATCAACAATGAAACTGGCAGAGCCAAAGCACGCAGCCGCGACTACCTTTTAAAAATCAATAATGTGAGTATTGCAGAGGACCTGGAAGTTGCGATAGAATTTGAGAATTTCTTTGCTAATATACCTATAGTGACAACAGAGTCGCTCAACTCATCTTCCATGTCTGCTGAAATGCTTCTTAGGGACTGCGTGCCAGAATGTGATGCAGCCTTTGAATTTACTGTTGTTACTACTGATGATATTCTTAAACAATTTAAAACTATAAATATGAAAAAGACAATGGATTTGTGGGGATTGTCAGTGAAGACTACTTCATCAATTATTACCATAATTGCTCCACATCTTGCAAAGGTATTCAATGGTTGCGTTGCTTCTGGAATATTTCCTGACTTAATGAAATATAGTAAAGTTATACCTTTATTTAAATCTGGTGACACAACCGACCCTTCTAATTTTCGACCTATTTCTGTATTACCGACACTTAGTAAAATTTTTGAAAAATTAATTCTCAGTCAGTTACTTAGTTATTTTAATAGTCATAATTTACTTCACGAGAAACAGTTCGGATTTACGAGGGGTCGTTCGACTACTGACGCAGGAGTTGAGTTACTCAAAAGTATATTTGCTGCTTGGGAGAAGTCGCAAGATGCTTTAGGTATTTTTTGCGACTTGTCAAAAGCATTTGATTGTGTACATCATGACACTCTGGTCAGGAAATTGTATCATTACGGCGTTAGGAACAAAGCTCTCGATCTCCTGGTTTCTTACTTGGGCAACCGAATCCAGAAGGTCCAGATCAATGACAAGACATCTCCAGGTTCTGCCTTAAAAATGGGAGTCCCGCAGGGTTCAATCCTCGGACCATTTCTTTTTTTGATTTATATTAACGATCTACCCTATTACGTAAAGAAGAATCATGAGATTGTGTTGTTCGCGGATGATACCTCCTTAATTTTTAATATTAGACGACAGCAGAGAAATTTTGACGAAGTAAACAATGCACTCTCTAAAGTTGTTAATTGGTTTAATGTAAATAATTTATTACTTAATGATAAGAAAACCAAACTATTAAAATTCTCAATGCCCAATGTTAAACAGGTGGAAACCAATGTACAACTTAAGGAATCCAGAATTGAGCCCGTCGGGACAACTATGTTTCTAGGTATTATGCTTGATACCAAGCTTCAATGGGGTCCGCATATAGAAAGACTTTCGGGCAAACTTAGTTCTGCAGCTTATGCAGTTAAGACAATTAGACGCCTTACAGATATAGATACAGCTAGAATGGTTTATTTCAGTTACTTTCATAGTATTATGTCTTATGGGATTCTTCTCTGGGGGAATGCTGCAGACCTTAACACAATATTTGTTCTGCAGAAAAGAGCAATAAGGGGAATTTACAACCTCGGTCCTCGTGTTTCTCTTAGAGAAAAGTTCAGTGAGATAGGCATTCTAACTGTTGTATCGCAATATATATACGATAATCTGTTACATGTCCACAAGAATATTGACAAATTTAGTAAAAAAAGTGATCTTCACACTGTAAATACTAGACATAAGTATAATCTTGTAGTTCATAGCACCCGCCTCCACAAAATAAGTAACTGTTTTATGGGGCAGTGTATACGCTTTTATAACAAGCTCCCTCTTAATATTAGAAATTTAACAATAAATAAATTTAAGATTATTGTTAAAACTAAATTGTGTTTAAAAGCATATTATAAAATTTCCGATTATATAGACGACAAAAATGCTTGGGATTGAGCTGCTCTAATTCAACATAAAAATACATACTTGTACAAACTGATAAATTTAAAATTGACGTTTCGTAAGCACTTTAAACAAAGTTTACACGAAATAAAGAATTATTTCATTTCATTTCATTTCATTTCATTTCATTTCAAGTCTTTTCCTTGCGCTGCGTTACCGAAAAATGTCTGGCAAAAAACCAGAAGGTATATTACGCGTTCATAGACTTGGAAAAGGCTTATGATAGGGTAAATAGAAAGGAACTATGGAAGGTGCTATCTATGTATGGGGTGGACAACTTTATAATAAGGGCTCTAAAATCTCTTTATAGGAATTCGAAGGCCTGTGTCCGAATTAATGGTGCCTATACGGACTGGTTTGACATCTCTAAAGGTGTCAGACAGGGGTGTGCAGCCTCGCCCTGGTTGTTCAACTTATTCATGGATAGCTGCATGAAAGATTTGAGGGAAATTATTTGCGGGATTGATATGGTAGGATTGCGTGTTAAAGTGCCTCTTATACGCCGATGATCAAGTCATTCTTGCATCATCGGCGAATGAATTGCAACAAATGATGGACTGCATAAACGAGAGTTTTAAAGCGAAAGGTATGAAAGTTAATGCAAGAAAGACGAAAGTGATGGTGTTTGAGAAGGATGAAAGTTTGACCGAGTGTAATATTACGATTGAAGATGAAAATGTGGGACAAGTTGAAAGATTTGTATATTTGGGAAGCATGTTTACAAGAGATGGAAGATGTGAAGGTGATATTGAAAGGAGAGTGACAGCGGGGAACAGTGTGAATGGAGTGCTGCATGCCTTTATGAACGGCCAAACCGTGCCAAAAAAGGCGCGACTGGCGGTTCATAATGGAGTGCTGGTGCCCACCTTGATGTATGGAAGTGAGTGTTGGGTATGCCAGAAAAAGCATGAAAGCAGAATTAACGCAGTTGAGATGCGATCACTGCGTAGTATGTGTGGGGTGAGACTGATTGATAGAATTCCGAATGCAGTAATACGAGAGCGATGTGGCCTGAAAGAAGATGTCGTGACAAGGATTGAGAAAGGAATGCTAAAATGGTTTGGACACGTGGAAAAAATGAGTGAAGAAAGATTGACGAATCAAATATATATGGCAGAGGTGTATGGGCAAGCCGGTTGCGGCAGACCTCGTAAGACGTTCGTGGACCAAATTGGGGACGTCTTGAAAAACGGAAAAGTCCGAAGCACCCGCAACCGGCGAGCATGTATGAATAGAATAATGAATGTAGAGGAAGCACGTGAGGTTTGCAAGGATAGAAGCAAGTGGCGATCTGTTGTCTCTGCCTACGCCGACGGGAAAAAGGCGTGAGCATATGTATGTGTGTATGTTAAATGTTTATGGACTCATGTAGAGCAGCTATACAATATAAAAGCAAAAAACACACTAATAATACTCAAAATACACACTAAATAATATGAAGTACAGTATATTTACAATTATGTACTTTATATGGGTTATATGATCACGTGCACCGCCATTAAACGTGTCCACGCTTTCCCGACACACGCTGTTTATACCGATTCTCTGGTTCATTAACATCAAGTGCGTCTTTTTTCTACCTAACAAGAGATTGGCCTACGTAGAGCATTCTACTGAGGTGTTGACCTAGGCTACGAAACAAGAGCTTTATACACACGTGTTGGCCTACGAAACAAGAGCTTTCTACTTACGTGTTCGCCTACGAAACAAGAGCTTTCTACTTACGTGTTGTCCTTCGAAACGAGAGCATTCTACTTACGTGTTGTCCTTCGAAACAAGATCTTTCTACTTACGTGTTGACCTACTTACGTCTCTGCCTACGAAACAAGAGCTTTCTACTTACGTGTTGACCTACGAAACAAGATCTTTCTACTTACGTGTTGTGCTTCGAAACAAGAGCTTTCTACTTACGTGTTATCCTTCGAAACAAGAGCTTTCTACTTACGTGTTGTCCTTCGAAACAAGAGCTTTCTACTTACGTGTTGTCCTTCGAAACAAGAGCTTTCTACTTATGTGTTGTCCTTCGAAACAAGAGCTTTCTTCTTACGTGTTGTCCTTCGAAACAAGAGCTTTCTACTTATGTGTTGTCCTTCGAAACAAGAGCTTTCTTCTTACGTGTTGTCCTTCGAAACAAGAGCTTTCTACTTACGTGTTGTCCTTCGAAACAAGAGCTTTCTACTTACGTGTTATCCTTCGAAACACGAGCTTTCTACTTACGTGTTGTCCTTCGTAACAAGAGCTTTCTACTTACGTGTTGTCCTTCGAAACAAGAGCTTTCTACTTACGTGTTGTCCTTCGAAACAAGAGCTTTCTACTTACGTGTTGTCCTTCGAAACAAGAGCTTTCTACTTACGTGTTGGCCTACGAAACAAGAGCTTTCTACTTACGTATTGTTTTCGAAACGAGAGCTTTCTACTTACGTGTTGTCCTTCGAAACAAGAGCTTTCTACTTACGTGTTGTCCTTCGAAACAAGAGCTTTCTACTTACGTGTTGTCCTTCGAAACAAGAGCTTTCTACTTACGTGTTGGCCTACGAAACAAGAGCTTTCTACTTTCTGCTTGCCCGTGCACCTTTTAAAAGTAAGCACTTTAACACATTACTCGTGATAGTAGTAGATTATCCGATATTTGGACTATGTTCATTTCAAATTTGAATAAAATGTACAAGCCCCGTGAATGTATTACCGTTGACTAACAGCTATACGGATATCGTGGGCGTACTCGCTTCACTCAATACATGCCATCCAAACTTGAAAAGTATGGCATAAAAATATTTTGGGCGTGTGATGCAAATAATTTGTACCCCCTTAATGGACAAATATATACAGGCAAGTCAAGTGATGGCAATCGACAAACAAATGTCGTAGAATGCACTGTATTAGATCTCGTGGCTAAATATAAAAATTCAGGACTGAATGTAACTACGGATAATTTCTTTACTTCTCTTCAACTCGCTCATTCCTTGAATTCGTGGAATATGACACTAGTTGGAACAGTAAGAAAAATAAACGGTAATAAAATCCTGCAAATATGCAAGCACATAAAGAGAGGGTGATTTATTCTTCTAACTTCGCCTTTAGCAAAGAAGCAACTGTGTGCTCTTACGTACCTAAAAAGAATAAAGCAGTAATAATGTTGTCATCAATGCACATGTCACCAGTTATTGAAAGTAATACGGAAACTGCCAAGCCAGAAATATTTTTTTATTATAATAAAACCAAAAGTGGAGTAGACAATATGGATAAGCTGTTAGCAGAAGATACCGTAAAACGCAGAACGAATCGGTGGCCTTCAGCACTTTTTTACAATATAATTGACATTGCAGCTTTAGCAGCTTATATCATTTACATGGAACATAACCCACAAATTGTCTCGACTGACAGACGTAGAAAGTTTTTGAAGTCTTTGAGTCTACAACTGTGTGATAAAAATATAGAAGAAAGATCGAAAAATTGCATAGTTACTTCAAAGTTACATGTGATATGCTTATGAGGTTCTTATAAAGGAGTAAACTGAAACACGTCCATCTCAAGCAAAACCCCGTTTATTACTCAACTACACAATTATTACATGAATAGAATACATGTTAATACAGTCGCATACAATATCATTCATTATAGGGCTGTACCATACCATACGCCCTTCGCAAAAGAAAAAAAAAAGAATACAATAGTTTTTTTTTTTTATTCAACTATGAAACGGCTTTGTACGATTTTTGTGGATAACTTCAGTTTTTCCATTCCGTTCTATCTTTACATTACAATTCAAATCTTCAATAACTTTGAAAGGTCCTAAATACAATGGTTCAAATTTGCTATCTTTTTCACTTTTTATTAACAACATATCGCCAATTTCATATCTTACTGGTTTTGTATACATATCATAAACAGACTTCCTTTTCATTTTACTTTTAATTAAATTACATTTTGCGTCATTTTGACAAACCTGCAATCTATATTTCAACTGCTTCACATAATCATCGTCATTGTATAAAGGTTCTACAATTCCTGATCTTAAATTACTAGGTATATTACATTTTTTACCAAATACAAGTTCAAACGGTGTGTACTTTGTTTCAGAGTGGACAGTAGTATTATAGGAAAAGCAAAAATATTGTAACCATGTACTCCAATATCTGGGATTATTATCAGTTTGAATTCTTAAATACGCATTTAATGACTTATGTGAATTTTCTAAAGCGCCAATTGATTGGTGGTGATACGCTGTGGACGAAATTTGAGTTAAATTTAATAATTTACATACCTCTTTCATAGTTGTTGAGATAAACTCGGTTCCACGATCTGATGCTATTTCTCGGGGTATACCATATCTTAAAATGAAATTATCGACAAAAGCCTTTGCTACACTAACACTATCCTTATTTTCTAAAGGGTAAGCTTCTATATACTTACTTAGCTCACACTGGATGGTGAGGATGTATGAATAATTATAATAATCCTTAATTAAGGGCCCAACTATATCTAAGTAAATCTTATCTAAAGCTAACTGCGCAGTGGTTGAAATTTCCATTGGCTGTTTCGTAGGTAAAGAATGTTTCTGTGTTTGACATTTAACACATTTCTTTACGTACTTTTTAACATCTACTTCCATATTTGGCCAGAAATAATATCTTTTAATATTATTTAGCATTCGTCTTATGCCGGCATGACCGCTTGTCGGTAATAAATGGAAATCATTAAGAATCACTAGTTTATCATCATCATTATTAATTCTTATCGCTCCTCTTACAATACAAATTCGTGGACAGGTCCACTTTTTATTGACATTGGTTAACCATTTAATATACTTCATTGTCTCATTATTTTTTAATATGTAAACTTCTTTGATATTATTTTCATTACAAAATAATCCAAAGTCTCTCACGAAAACGTCTCGCGTATGACATGATCGAGAATTAGGATTTAGGCCTATAACACATTTATCTTTAAAATAAACAAAGTTTCCTTTCATGTTCTCTTTAATTACTAGTTCTATACAATCCTTTGGCTTTTTAAGCATTTCCACGACATCTGGGTGATCAGTCCGACTGTCTGTAGAAATCTTATCGACCAAGGGGTTGTTACTAACATTTTCATTTAATTTTCTTGTCATAGATCTTGTCATCACATTTACAGATTGCACACCCATTTCTTTCAGATCGTCTGATGAAACAATGATACGAGATAATGCATCGGCCGCTACATTACTCGTACCTCTAACATACTCAATTGTATAGTTATAGTCTTCTAAAGTTAATCTAAATTTTAAAAGTCTACTGGAGGGATTACTCATAGAAAATAAATAGACAAGTGGTTTATGATCTGTAACTATTTTGAAATGTTTTCCATATAAGTAAGGACGAAAATACCGGACTGACCATACTATAGCCAAGAGCTCCTTTTCTATAGTAGGATAGTTGATTTCTGCTTTATTTAAAGTACGACTTGCGTATGCAATCGGTAAATCATCTTTATTGCATAACACGGCATCGATAGCTTTGCCTGACGCATCGGTACGCAAAATGAATTCACTTTCCGTTGAAAAATCTGGGTATTGTAAAATAGGGGGTTTACATAATAATTCTTTAAGATGTATAAAGGCATTTTCACATTCAAATTTAACCCCTTTCCGACATAATTTATTGAGTGGTAGTGTTATTTCAGCAAAATTAGGTACAAATTTTCTGTAATAATTGGCAAAAGCGACAAAACGTTTAACTTCATCGCTAGACTGCGGCTTTGGGTAGCTTTTTATGATTTTAGTCTTCTCTGGATCTGGTTGAACACCTTTTGGCGATACTAAATGTCCTAAATATAATGATTCTTTTTTTAAAAATTGGCACTTACTAGGATTAACTTTTAAATTAACTTTTCTTAATCTTTCAAAAATATCTATTAGGTTTTTGTTATGAATTTCAAGGTTTCTTCCAAAGCAGATTAAATCATCCAAATAAATTAAAGCTTTTTCATAATTTAAACCCGCCATAGTTACTGTCATAAGACGGCTAAAAGCACTCGGACTAATTTTTAGACTCATAGGTAACCTTTTAAGTTGATATTGTTTGTCAGTTATAAAAGCTGTGTACTTTCTGCTTTCTGGCTCTAACAATAACTGATAGTAAGATTGTGATAAATCTAAATGACTAAAATAAATTGCACCAGATAGAGAATCTAAAATTTCGGTTATGTTCGGAAGAGGGAATTTATCATCCATAATTCTTTCATTTAATTTTCGATAGTCTATTACTAAACGCCACTTCTTACTAGGATCTTCGCTTTTCTTTGGTACAAGCAAAATAGGACTACACCATTCACTCTGACTTTCTTCTATGATATCATCTTTCAACATTTGTTGTATTTGTCTTTCTATTTCTTGTTTTTGCGATTTTGGTAATCTATATGGTTTAACATAAGAGGGGGTAACATTTGCTTTTAAATGAATTTTTTGCTAATATAAATTTGTGACACCTAATTTATCGTTTGGTAACAAAAATACGTCTGAATATTTTGCACAAATATTTTCTATAGATATCTGTTCCTCGGCATTTAAATGACCTAAATTTAGCATCGAAAACAGTTTCTTAACCCTATCCGAGTTACCTAATCCTTTTTCAAAACTGCATATCGAGTAATCACTTAAATTTAATAATTCTGGAATGAAATAACTAAGTCGAACTTCTTCATCTCTAGTGTTTAAAATTTTAATTGGTATTTTCTCTTGACGTGGGCTTACTATTACACTGGCAAGAAACACGCCTTCGCATAATTCACTAGGAGCGATTATACACTCCTGATTAATAGTTAAATCTATGAAATGAATTGATTCACACCTAGGCTGTAAAGTAATATAATTATTATGACCTATTTGTCCCATTTGCAAGGGCAATGTAAATTGTTCATCATGGTTTATTGTTATAATATTCTTCTCAAAGTTTAATATACAATTAAATTTACTAATAAAGTCTTGACCTAAAATTTCATCTGAACGACATGGTAAATTTTTAAATATGTAAAACTTATGGCTTAATATTTTTCCTTTATAACAAAGATCTAAAAATACAAACCCTTCTGATAATATATCACCTCCTATGCCTTTGATTTTAATTTTCTCAGTATGGTAAGGGATCTGGTCTCTGACCATAGCTTCGTATCAGACCAGAGAAAGCGAGGCCCCTGTGTCGAGTAGCCACGAATAACTAACATCATGAATCTTGAATGTGACTGAATTTATATTGGCATAATAACAAATTAAATTATTGGGATCGAAAAAAATAATTAGGCAATTGCGTTTCATTCACATCGCTGTTTGTTTGCGTTAAATGAACACTATTTTGACTATCGTCTACTCTCGGCGATTGTGTTATGTTTACGCGATGGCTACTCTGACTACGGGTACCACGGTTCGTATTGTTATACGACTGTTGTCCTCTAAACCTAAAATTATTATTTTGTTGTCTGGCGCTACTACCTCGATAGTTTTGAGAATTATAATAAATGCGCTGACCTCTGTTTGAGTTAAAACGACCACGAAAATAATTACGAGGGGTGAAATTATTTGACGTACCTCTGTATTGGTGAAAATTCATTGCTCGGGCTCCTGTTTCGGATGATGACGATAATTCTTCATCGAACGCAGCACGAATCGCATCATTTAACGAACTGTAGTTTCTTGCTGCTATAATGGTGCTGATTCGACTATTTCTCAGACCTTCGGCAAAACGTTTAATGGCGTTTCTTTCGTTTACAGATTTTAAAATCTCATATTTTTTCGAATCTCCATCCGCTTGAAAAATAGTTAGATCAACGAATAACTGTTCAATTTGCTTACCAAAATCTTCTACGCTTTTATCACTCTGCTTAGCACATTGCAACTGCTGTTGCAATGACGTGTCTGACTTTTTTGTGAGTAGCCGATTTTTCATGTCCTTCACTAGATCTGGAACTGTAGCATAAGTCTCGAACATGCGTAGTTTTGCACTTTCAGATAACCTTGACCTTAAAACAAAAGTTATTAGTTTTTTTTGCTCCTCAACCTCTATCATATCGGAGTACATCTCTATATTAGAAATTAATTGTTTCGTAACCGATTCGGTGTTATCCATAACTGGTAAGAGACTAATAGCAGTTTTAAGGTGAAATTTTTCCATTTTTACTAACCTATTTGAAACAGTCCCCTCAGAAACAGAATCTGTATCAGTACACAAATTTCTTATTTTAATATAATATCTACTTATCTTATCACATAAACTTTCTATCCTTTCTACTTCTAACTTATCTATTTTTTTCGATTCCGACAAAACTGTAACAGTTTCTAATATGAAATCAAATTCCTTTTTTAACTTTTCTAACTCAATGTATTTTTCTTTCTTTACCTTAGCAGTTCTTCTACTTGGACCTAATTTAGTCAAATAATCTTTAATATACTTGAACTTTTCAAGTAATTGTATAAGCTCATCTGCCATTTATTTACTCAATTTAATACACAAAACACATACTAATTAAGAAAAAAAAAATACCCATCGTTTAGAGCTAATAACCTTACAGTAAATCTAAATATCTACCAAGGGGTTTGCGAGAATATCCTAGGAAAATAAAATGATTATGTCGATACCATTTTCAGTCCAAGGTCGTTTTCAAGTTTTCTTCATATTTTAAATTTTTACGATAGACACATACGCACACCCGAAATTTTTTTTAACCGGCACACAACGCACTATATAACGATTTCAGACTTTCAACACTTTTTTTTTTTTACGAGGCAATACCGACGGCGTACACCTTAAACAGTTCCTTCGGTTGGTGGCGTGTGCTGCAGCTTCTTGAAGTAGCTCGCAGATCGCTTCCATGCGAACTCACGTAGCTGTTGGTCCATCCAATCGCGATGACATTTTCGGTACAATTTGTACAGAATGATCAGTACCCCTGCACTCAACAAGGTACAAATGGCAGCAAGGATGTAGTTTGTGGTAGCCGCGTGCTCTCGGAGCTGGTCGACGGTCGCAGAATTTGTCCCGGCAAGGGATGCCGTTTGTGCCACAATAACTTCTTCTTTTTCTACTGCTTGATTGTTGCCCATCTTGATCCAAGCCGATTTTCGATCGAAATTACTAAACATGCGCGTTGTTGCAACCACGAACGACGACAAGTTTTATAACGCATTATTATAAGCGACATAAAACGATGCACAGAGACACGAATTATCAGTACAGTTCGCACGAAATTGCTGACACCGCGAATAGTGCACCTGCATCGACTCGAGTTACTCGGTGACGTGATACAATATTGTAAGTACTGGCAGGGTCGCCATATGAGGTTCTTATAAAGGAGTAAACTGAAACACGTCCATCTCAAGCAAAACCCCGTTTATTACTCAACTACACAATTATTACATGAATAGAATACATGTTAATACAGTCGCATACAATATCATTCATTATAGGGCTGTACCATACCATATGGTGAACTAGACTCCCATTTGGCATAATGTGACATGATAATATAATAAATTCAAATTGGTTAATTCTAAATGTATCGAATTTACAAAATTGTTTATTTTTTATTTGTCATTAATTATTATTTTATTTCATAGAATTTTATTTTGATCTTTTTTATTTAATATGATATTTTTAGTAATTTTTTGTGTAATTGTAATTGTTATTTATAATTTCCACTTCGTTTCTTTTCCTTAACGAAAACGTAAACGTAAACGTACCTAACTGTGAAGTATTCCTCTATTCTATGTAATTTTAATTGTGTCACCTTATCCAAATAAACTTGTTGTCTTTCTTTCTTTCTTTCAATTCAGGACGTGCTTGGCCATGATCTAAGGCTTTCGATTTCACCTGGATCTACATCTACTACAAATCAGACTAGACGAGATTCTACAGGGCGTGTTGCGGTCGTCGGCAGTTGCTACATATGCAGGGAACTCAAACGCAAGCAAAGAAAAACTCGAAAAGCTTGCACTAAATGACGAAAACCAGTTTGTGATGAACATACAGTAACTCGTCCAACATGTAACACCTGCTTCGAGAGCTCTTTTAATTCTGCATAAACAAAGAATTCTGTTATGCTTATGACACAGCAATTCTTTTCCATGGAACAGATTGGCATGAAGCCTTTGCCAAAGCCGAATCAGGTATGAGCAAGGTTATCAATTGGCTTGATTTTAATTTACTCACAATTAACGTAAATAGGGTTCCCACCAAGAACTTAGGATCCCAAGCCAACCTCACCTGCAAGTGGTGCACCTGCCGATCAACGGACGAGGCGACTGGCAAACAAAATATCCCGATAAGCGGCAATAGGCTCGCCACCTATTACGTGGGATCAAACAGTGGCGAAAAGTGGGCGTTTAATATGCCTCTGCCTACCCCTTCGGGGAAACAGGCGTGAGTCTATGTATGTATGTACGTGTACGTATGATGTAACGTAAACAAAACTAAATTTATAGCATTCAGTAAAACACAGAGAACGAAACCACCTGACACCTGCATAAAACTGCATAATATAACATGTTTAAAACTGCATAATATAACAGGAGCTTTCTACTTACTTCTCTGTACGAAACAAGAGCCTTTATTCTACTTACGTCTCTGCCTACGAAACAAGAGCTTTCTTCTTACGTCTCTGACTACGAAACAAGAGCCTTTATTCTACTTACGTCTCTGCCTACGAAACAAGAGCTTTCTTCTTACGTCTCTGCCTACGAAACAAGAGCTTTCTTCTTACGTCTCTGACTACGAAACAAGAGCCTTTATTCTACTTACGTCTCTGCCTACGAAACAAGAGCTTTCTTCTTACGTCTCTGCCTACGAAACAAGAGCCTTTATTCTACTTACGTCTCTGCCTACGAAACAAGAGCTTTCTTCTTACGTTTCTGACTACGAAACAAGAGCCTTTATTCTACTTACGTCTCTGCCTACGAAACAAGAGCTTTCTTCTTACGTCTCTGCCTACGAAACAAGAGCCTTTATTCTACTTACGTCTCTGCCTACGAAACAAGAGCTTTCTTCTTGCGTCTCTGACTACGAAACAAAAGCCTTAATTCTTAGGTATCGTATTCGTATTTGTTTCGGTATTCGTAGGTATGTAACTATGTAATGGAATCTAAGCTAACTAATTTAACCATCTTCCAAGGGTCGTAGCGTAGTGAAAATTGGCAGCTGTATGTAGTTCTAATGACAATACAATAATATGGTACTGTCGAACTGATCTGGCGATAGAGCTGGAAGATATAAACTTGAACTTCATGATGGAAAATCGTATCATCTGCTGCTTTGGTTTTTTTTTTAAACTCATGTAATGGACTTTGACCACGATTAGGTTTCAAGGTCTGATGATGAAGCTGGAAGATAGGCACTGGCATTCTAAGGTGGAATATCGTATCATAGTCGTGTTTGCCCTTGTGAGAAAGGCCATGTAATTGACTTTGAACACGATCAGGTATCAAGGTTATAACCAAGTATGGATATGCCTATTTTTTTAATGTGTTTCCGTAACGATATTCCAGCAAATTTTTAATTTTTTTGAAGGTTTTTTCAACAGTTTAAAACACCTTCATTAAAAATCCGAAATTTTCACACAAACACATTAAAAAATTAGGCATATCCATACTTTTGACAATGTTAGCTCCCTGAATCCGACATTTGGTTATAACAAACCAATTATATACTGTAGAGCACGCAGTGGTGTACTTAGGGTCCCGTACTTTTCCGGCTGAACAGGCGTATGTGGCCCTAAGTAGAGTAGAATCACTTAGTGGTCTTTAGATTGAAGAGCTAGATTGTTCTAAGCTAACAGATAAAGTACCATGCAATACAGACCCACTGGCGGAGATGGAGAGAATGTAGACTCATTCGCCTACTTAAAATGAATGTATAAATGTTAAAAATATTTTTTTATCAAAGACCAAACAGTATAAAATAAATTAATAGTTTAAAAAACACTAGAAAAACACGCTTTTAAAAATACACGTACAAACAAAAAATAAATGATGCATCGTTCAAATTGTTTCTATTTCTGGGCTGAAGTGTAAACTATGTGCTTTTAATTATAATATTTGATTCTAAAAGCGTGGGGCGCTGGAAAAGGAAAGACTTTATTGTTAACTAATACTAACTTCCTGACGGCAGCTGCATGAGGTCGCACAAGAGCATAACATTTATTGCACCAAAGGGTTACCAAAGGGAACCAAAGATATCTCGTCCACGAACAAGAACTCTACATTTTGCCACTGTTGACGCATTACCCTTATGTACTTAATTTCCTGAAAGAAGAGGCGTTAAAAATGTCGGTGAATGTCGTCTTTCTTCACTGATGCCGCATGTTTTGTCTGAGTTCGACAAACTAATACTTTGAACAGACTGTTTAATGTAAAGCCACTTACTAGTCGTGCCGCAACTCCAGTTAGAGCGTCAATCTGTGTAACGTGCTTCTCGTAACATCTGTTCACTTGATTTTTGAACAAGTTAAACAAGAACAGGTTTCATGTTCTTGTTAACATACAATGTTAAATAATAAATGCCACACAGGACTAAGTCCAGTTATCGGTAGGTTTTCTACGATTAATGAGTAACTTGGCGTTCAAGCAAACTATACGTTACTATGTATATATAAGAAGCTTGCTTAAAGTCTTTAAATAAGATCACTGTCAGGACTAAATCACACACACAACTACATCAACAAAAATTGAGATGTAATGAGGATGTTCGGATTACACACCCAGGAAATCTACAGTCGTTTTGTGGTTACGAAAGGAAAACGACATGTGAAAACCTTGATAATCTCCTCGCTGGTATATGAAGCCTGCCAAACCGCACGTAACATTGGCCCTGACTTAATCCTTTAAATCTGAATTGACCATCAAGCCGAACGGTGTGACTATAACCTGTCTTGTTGACGATTCGATAAAGGTATATTTAAGAGTATTGTCTGCTAAGTTTGCGTAAAAGACAGGGCTGATGTCATCCACCTGACTCGGTATTTTATTCTGTGTCGGATGAGGCAATAATACTTGCCCGAACTGGAAATCTTATCTCTTATACTTTATAATCCGATATTATGCCATCCAAAATGAATAGATAATATCATGGCGGTCATTAACTGTCTAAGCTCAAGGGTTAATAATATGCAAAGGTAATGATTAATCGACCTATTTTTGAGCAAAAGTCTCACAGGACTGACGTACCTATACCAATAACTAACATGAAGCTTTGCTGACATGTCAAACGATATCAACAAAGCGGTTAAAAGTAAGAAGCAGTTTAAAGTTTAATTGATATATTTTTTACATTCCAACTGACATTACAATCAGATAGATTGCCTTACAGGGCAAACTCATCGAGTCAACAGTTTATAGCAAAAGTTTATGTGTTCATAAAACGAGCAAACAAAACTGAAAGTTTATTGCACGTTTCGTCTGTGCCATTGTCTCTCCGCAGGATAAATACTATTCAAATGCAGTTTTATGACCTGTTACAAGTTAAATAAATAATAATGTTAAGGGAATTTTATAGGCAGATTAAATATAAAGCGAAAGTACTCTTAAACTCTACTTCAATTCAGTTAATGCACATTTGTTGCTACATAATTTATATGGAACATTGGCTATTATTGCACAGGTTTGTCACCTAGCACCGATGGCACAGGGGTCAAGGACTTCATAAATACTTAAATGTAAACTAGTGGCAATCCAGATTCTAATGGCAATAAAGTATTCCAAAATCCGAAATTTCAATGACTTAACAAAATAAATCTTAATTTAGGTCTTTTAAACGATAAATATAAACAACCTTAATAAAACTGACGAAAGACAGGCTAATTTTCATGACCTTTTATAATTATTGAATTTATTTGAAAGCGTACAGAAAAAGTGTGTTAGATGGATTTAATTTAGACATGGGCTATCAAGGAAACTTGCAACTTATACAGATCGTCTACTTAAGTTCAAAATTACACCTCTACATGTACGTCGTAAACAGCAGGACTTAATTAACCTTCACAAGATTCTCCATGGTACCATTGACTCTTCCACTTTGCTTTCTCTCATCAATATTAATACTCGACATAATACTAGAACACCAAAACCTTTTCTACTTAATATATACACAACAACAACATATATACAAAAAACAACACTTCCTACTACAACCCTATCATTAGAATGTGTCGTCTTTATAACGAAATAACGCGTGACAACACTTGTAACGTTGATATCTTTGATTCACGAGCTACCGTTTATAAAAGAAATATTCTGGCCTTATCACTTTAAAAGGAAGAAAAAACACACTGTATCACTGAATTTACTAAACGTAGTTTGACTTCACTGTAACATTAACTTAAACTTCATGTACCTATATACAAATTCTGTTGTTTTGAGTTAACTTTATTTATTTTATTTTTATTTATTTATTTATTTATTTGTTTCACAAGCAAGCATAACAAAATTATGTACAATTTTAAATGAAAACATATAGTTAGCTACAATATATGTGCGGCTGGTACTTAAAATAGGAGAACCTGAGCCATAAGTACCAGCAACCTTCTAATGACACAATACAGAACTTACATAATAAAGCATTGAGACAGTTTTAATATAAATATTGTAAAACAATTGCCAAAAATAAATAAAGAAAAAGAAAAGTAATATTAAGTAGTTTTGATAAACCTTGCTTATTAGAATGTGTGTGTGTGTGTGTGTGTGTGTGTGTGTGTGTGTGTGTGTGTGTGTGTGTGTGTGTGTGTGTGTGTGTTAAGTTGTGGGATGGAGTAGATTTTCTGTTTCGTCGTATGTTAGTGTGAGTAACCATTCACTTACGATAGTCTTGCAGTCGTGTTTATTGCGGTTAACTATTGACAATACTTTATTTATTTTGTTGTAAATAAACCTTCCAAGAAAGCAGAAAAATCTTTGACTAAATGATGTTCTACGGGTAACACCAGGTGGAAATTTATACCTACGAGTGATTGACTGATGAGAAGACGAGGTGTAGTGGCCTGATTTTGATAGGTACGAGTGTTCTCTTAATATAATTTGTTGCATGAAAAGTTGTCGTACAGTGAGGACCTGACAGTATTCGTAAAGGTCCCTCGTGGGGTATCTGAAGGGCTTAAAAGTGGACACTTTTAGTACTGCTCTCTGAGCTCTTTCCACTCGTATTAAGTGGCTTTTGGATGCCCCGCCCCAAGAGGAGATACAATACCCTATCAACGTTTGGCAAAGGGCATAGTAGACCATCTTTAGTACGCCAGGCTCGGCCACATGTCTTAGATGTTTGAATACAAAGATGAGTTTACGAATTCGGCCCGTCAACAGTTCTATGTGTTGCGTAAAGGTAAATCGATCATCTAGTATCACACCTAAATATGTTACGCTTGTAGCATTTTCTAATTTTGGACAGTTACATGTGGAATGGGTATTCAATGTGTGGTTGTGTACTACAATGGAGCATTTAGCATCGTTCAAAGATATGGTTGGTTTCTTAATACTAAATATAAGGTATTTAGTTTTTTTCACATTGAGTGAAAGAGAGTTGAGAGCAAGCCAGTGGGATATCTTATTCAAACCAATCTGAGCTGCTTTAAATGTATCTTCCCATGTGCGCCCTCTAAAGATAAGAGCTGTGTCATCAGCGAATGCGAAAAGTCTACCATGTTCTAGTTCTATTTTGCACATCTCATTTACGTAAATTAGGAAGAGTGTAGGGCCCAGTATACTGCCTTGGGGCACGCCATGTTCTATTGGCAGATTATTGCTAAGATGTTCTCCTATCTTTACACATTGTGATCGGTCAGTTAAATAGCTTTCAAACAATTTTAGCTGCATATCCCTAACACCGATTCTTTCAAGCTTTTTCTGTAGAGTGGAAATAGAGACCGTGTCAAATGCCTTTGCCAGATCCAGAAAAATGCCCAAACATTTATCACCATTATCCAATGCTTCTACTAAATGATTACTGAGATCATGAACAGCGTCATTCGTGGAAATATAGTTTCGAAAGCCATACTGGTTTTCCGATAAAGTATTATTGGCATCAAGAAAGTTTCTAAGACGACTGTTCATGATTTTCTCCAAAATTTTGGACAATGTTGGCAATACAGAAATAGGTCTATAGTTCGTGACACAGTCTCTATCCCCAGACTTGTAGATAGGATGAACTAGTGCCCTCTTTAGTAGATGTGGGAAATCACCGTTCTGTATACAGAGATTGAATATGTAAGTTAATGGAGGTATCAGTGCTAGCCTGAACTGCTTTAGGATGTTGGAAGATATGCCATCGATACCAATTGCACAGTTTGTGCGCAATGAAAGGATGATACGTTCTATTTCTGCCTCATCAGTTTCCAAAAATGTGAGTGAATGCGGGTGTGACCAATAAGGTGGTATATCATCAGTGTTGATGGTGTTACTAATAGTTTTTGTGATCATGGTCGCCAAATGTTTCCCCATATTGGTAAAGGTTTCATTGACGTCATTGATGGATTCATCAACGGAACCTTTATTTTTTAGTAAGGCCGTGGCTGGTGTGTTTGTCCTCTCAGTGTGAGTAACTTTTTTAATTATATTCCACATCATTTTTGGGTTCCCTTTAGCCTTGTTTAATTCGTCTCTTTCATATTCAATTTTAAGTTTTTTTATTATGGCGGTACAGAAATTACGGTATCTTTTGAAAGTTGTTTTTAATATTTCATTGTTAGGTGCTCTTTTCAATTTAATGTACATTCTGTCTCTATTCTTCATACATCTTAGCACGCCCGGAGTAATCCATGGTTTCATAATTCTCAGACGATGCGGTACAGTATATATTTTAGTACTTATTTTTAGTGCTCTGGTTAATGAATTGACAAAGTATTCGAGGGCAATGTTTGCATCCGTACATTCATAAATATAGGAAAAGTTACTGGATTTCAGATGATTTTCTAACTGTGAATAGTCTATTTTAGTCTTTATGACACGCTGCTGATCAATTTTTACTTTATCAAGTGTAACTAAAACGGCATTATGGTCAGTAATTGTAGAATCGATAACAATAGTAACGGCACGTAATTTAGTTTTTAGGAATACGTGATCAAGGCAGGTCTTATCATGGGTAGCTTGGGTGTGAGCTGGCAAGAGGCCGTGTGTAGCTAGAAGGTTGAGGTATTCCTGTGATCTCGTATGTGTGTTCCCATCAACTATGTCCACATTAATATCACCTATAATCGCGAAATTGCTAAATGAACGATTTGCATTTAATATTTGGTCTATAGAGTTTAAAAAGTTCGAAATATCTTTAAATGAAGGAGGCCTGTAAATTGCAAGTATACATATGTCATTTCCTATTTTTATTTGTAAACAGTTAGCGTCCATAAGATTCTGTTCAATAACAATAATATTAGTTATGTTATTCTTAATATACACCACAACTCCATCGTTTTTGTTGAAGGTATTAGCAGTTATAAAGTACTTGTAGCCATCCAGTGTGGGAATATTGGGGTTGAAGGTTAGCCAGCATTCCGTGAGAATTACTATATCATGTGATACAGACATTCTAGAAAGTAGTGTCAATAAGCCAGACATATTTGCAGAGATACTTCGGATGTTCTGTGTTAGTATCTTAAGGCTTTCTAATGTAATTAAATTTGTACACTGTTCTGGGTCACACCTGTGAGATTCTGATATTTTAAAGTTATCAATATTATTTATATGATTATCTAGAGTATCGAAGGTTATAAGGTTATATAATAACTTTATAACATAAATCATGTTGTGTAATTGCGTTAGGGTACCAATCAGTACTAAACTAATATCATTGTACAATCATCATACTCTGTTTGTTACCTGTTGTAATTACCTAAATAAATAAATAAATATTCAGCAAACACCGCAAAAAACAGATTTTTCACATAAACACGCTCAAGCACTACAAAATCACTAAAAAGAAACTGAACTATTTAAACGGTATTTGCAGCTGTAACAGCTATTCGTTTTCAGCTTCATGTATATATATTCAATGAAGTCATAAAAAATGTCGAGACTTAAGTTGCCAATGGCGGGTTTACAGCAAGACATCGAAAGGTCTTCGGCGTCGGTGAATTTCATGGGATTAAGGTTGCGGGCTCTTATTTCAATTGATTTAATACTTCGTCTGAATCCCATTTTACTTTACCATTCTGTTGGGAAATTGCTGGCATATTGTCTGATAACTCTTGTTTTTTTTACTTGTACATACTTAAAATTCAAATATGATGTGGTTTTCAGATTGTAACTTTTCAGTCTTGGGTTAGGTAGTTTTTATAGCGTGTTGAAGGGTCCAGGTTTTGATCCGGCTTATACTAGTTCAGCTTATTAAAGCATTTATTCTTCTCTTGTGTCAAATTTAGTAGGCAAGGCATATTAATCTTATTTTTTCATTAAGTAATGAGTGCTAGGTGGTAGAACCTGTTCAAAACGGTTAACGGTTTTTACTTCACCGTTTTCATTGTTTACTTATTTATGACATATTTAATTGGTTCTATATTAATTTGCAGGAAATAAGGTGCGGCGCAACAAGCTTCTTGCCCTTGCTCATTGGCACAGAGGTTGTGAAAAGGGTCCAGAAATTCAAATATCTCGGTAGCGTAGTGTCAGAAACTGGAGGAACCGAGCAGGACATCACCTCTAGAATCGCTAATGCGAGAGCAACCTCCGCGCGGCTGCGTCCTGTATGGCAATCGCGGAAATTGACTAAGAGAGTTAAACTCAAGATATTCCGGTCCAACGTGAAAACCGTGTTGCTGTACGGATGCGAGACGTGGAAGGTCACAAAAGACATCTCGCGTCGTCTTCAGGTCGTCGTCAACCGCTGCCTTCGCCGTATTCTCGGTGTTTACTGGCCCGAGAAAATGTCTAACGTAGAGCTGTGGGAACGCTGCGGTGAGACCCCCATCGACCACCAGATAAAACAACGCAAGTGGAAGTGGATCGGCCACACGCTCCGAAGGGATCCTGAACATATACCAAGACAAGCCTTAGACTGGAATCGCCAAGGAAAGCGAAAACGTGGCCGCCCTAAACAGACCTGGCGGCGTTCAATCATCGCAGAAGCGCAAAGCATAGGCAAGACCTGGAGCGAAATAAAGCGAGAAGCTCAAGACCGAACGGAATGGCGGAGCACTGTGGATGCCCTCTGCCCCATCTAAGGGTCATAGGACCTTAAGTCAAGTAAGTCATATTTATTTGCAGTGGATACATATTTCTCAAAATTTGTATGAATATGCCTAAGTTTCAACCTAAATGAAAATTAAAGATATTAAGACAGTACGTACTGCCTATCAGTTAGTAACTAGAATCTAGTTCCTCAATCAGTTTAGTGTTGTTATTAACATTTTAATGTTTCTCACGTTAAGAAATTATATTAACCTTCAAAATTTTTAGATAATATAATTTATATCCTTGAAATATGCGTCCAGTGTCCCTTTTTTAATATCCAAGTTCAATAACTTTGAGATTAGCGGCCTTTATGAGATACATGGCAACTCTTAGAAACTTTTGTTAACGAGTGATATATTGTCGTTTGAGGCATGACCACTTTATCGATCTTATTATGTACGTAATAAACTCGTTGATCAAAAAAGTTAACTCCACGTGAGAAGTACAACGCACCACTCTGTGCCGCGGTCTGCTTGAAGGATTATCCACTTTCCCGAGATAGATTTTATCCCCACCTTTCCTTCAAGGTATAAAAAGTATTTCTTTTTCCTTACCCGGCAATTTCTTCGGGCTTATTTTATTATGTTGTGTTTATTTCCACTCCTAGGACAGGACTTCTTGCGAGAGACAGTAAATCGAATCGAACTTCAGTTTACTTACTTATATTTTCTTCTCAATTTTATTTTATACTTACCAATAAAGTCGAACCTAACTGAACGAATAAAAGAGCAATATTTATAAAGAAATAAAAATGTACAATTTCAAAGTATGTGTCTCGTTTTTACTATCTGAATATTACAGTCGGAATGGTTCCAATGTAAATGTACCTATAAGTCCGACCCAACTTCATCATAAAGTAAATTAGATAGCGGTTTGTTACAATTCCGGGTTTCTGTGTATAGTTCGAGCATAGGCTTCATACAGTGTCGACGGAAGCTATTCAATCTAGGAGCAGGCAAATTGTGTGTGGAAGGGGCGGAAATGTGCGGTGTAGCGAGGAATGGAGGGACTGCGGGCCGAGGACCACATGACCGCGGCGGCTCCGTCGCGTTCCCGTCGCGTCGCCGCCGCCACCCGCACCGTGTTTCTACACCACCGCAACGTTAACGCTGTGGAATAAAAAAGCAATAACAAACCGCGCTGCCCGCACCTTCAAGAGATATACATATGTACGTATCTATTGTACTATCTCATTGATGTCTACGGGAATCGTAGTAGGTACTTACTAGTTAAGCCCGCAGGCCGCACCTGAAATACAACATTCTATGTTAGTTCCATGTTTTTTATTTTACTAACGTATTACCTAAATTGCGACTTTTGCCGCGAAAATCTATTAGGAACATTTAAATTAAAACAAACAATACTATAAATACTGACTCGAATCAACTGTTTCTGCATCAATCACGAATGCGCTATTTTTATCCTGCTTGGCGATCGAATACTTGACACTGCGAAAATAACGAGATGGCCACTTAAATCAATCTTGCATCTTGGCGTCAGCTTCCTAAACTGAGGGCTATGCCTGGCAGCTATTATCATACAACTTTAAAAAAAAATTGGGTTTACCCTATTACTCGACACGTCATTGTCATTGGAAATGCCAAACTTATTAAAGAGAGTTAGTATGAAACACGATAGGAACACACCACCGGGCTTGGTTACATTACTAATATTTATATTATTTTCCTTACCTAGTTGCATATGTGTCTATGTAAGGCAGCGATAGCTGAGTGGATATACCAACAGACTGCCATGCAGAGGGTATCGGGTTCGAATCCACGGCGCGCACCAATGGCATTTCGGAGTTATGTGCGTATTGAATTGTTAATTATCGCTTGTCCCGTGCCTCGGAGAGCACGTTAAGCCGTCGGTCCCGGTTGTCATGAAGATCTTTGACAGTCGTTACAGGGCGTCAGTACCTTCTAAATAAATTTGGCTTCTAAAATTTGGCTGAATATTAGCTTTTCCACGGAGCGACTGCCTATCTGACCTCCGCAACCCAAAGGGTTAGCTATATTCCATGGTTTAGACTAGTGTAAGTTTATTTATAGGCACTGACTTCCTTTAACGACTGTCAAAGATCTTCATGACAGCCTGGACCGACGGCTTAACGTGTTCTCCGAGGCACGGGGCAAGCGATAATTTATAATTCAATACGCACATAACTCCGAAAAGTCATTGGTGCGCGCCGTGGATTCGAACCCGATGCCCCCTGCATGGCAGTCTGTTGGTATCTCCACTAGGCTATCGCTGCCCTCTACTTCTTATATACGTTTAAGCTACTTATAATACTCAAAATACACATATAAATATGAAGTACATAACTACCCTAAAGAACCACACTAAATAATATGATACATAATGTGTCTACTTATCGCTCCCGTTTGAAATGGTTACCTATCCGTCAACGCCTTAGTATGCGTGCCCTCACAACACTTTACTCTATCCTCATGTGTCCTAACCCACCTACCTATTTAACCCCTTATTTTAAGTATCTATATTCCAACCACGACAGAACGTTACGTTCTTCTAACAATCTACTTCTTCTCTGTCCGACACATAACTCTGTTTTCCTTCATTCTTCTTTTCCTGTGCAATCTATTTTTCTGTGGAATGCCCTCCCTCTGGAAATCAGGATGGCTACTAGCCGACATACATTTAAATTGAAAGTGTGGCAATTACTGCAGAACGAGTTGGCAGGATCATCACAGAGTTGACATCTCTATTCAATTGTAGTTATTATTATATATTTTTCTATATATATGTATATAATTATATTTAAAATATAATAAATATAATATATAAGTATATATAAATATGTGTGTGTGTATGTATATAGTGTATTCTTATTTATGAATATTATTTATATGTTTATATATTTTTAGCATATTATCTTTATGTATACCTATATAACATCTTGATTAGTTTTACTTAATATGAAGAATTGTCCTTCTCTACTTAAAGTCACTTAAATTTACACCTACTTTGTTCAATCTCTGCACCACCTAAAAGGTAGACTGGTAGAGAATGCCTTCGGCATTAAAGTCCACCTATACATATATTATTCTAGTGTATGTATGAAGTTTAATAAATAAAAAAAATATATTTACTATTATGTACTTTATATGATCACGTGCACCGCCATTAAACATGTCCACGCCTTCCCGACACACGCTGTTTATCAAAGTCAACATTTCACTGCGTTATATTTATCATAATATCACGTCATCCCTGAAGGGTTGGGTATATGACTATCACGCCCCCATTTCTCACGTAATAGGACGAGCCTGCTTCGACCTTTTGAAGTGGATTTCCTTGCTATGTAACGTCTTGGATAGGTTTATGTCTATATCTGAAGTAAGCAAAGATTTATGTAGGTGTGATTCGTCGGATCGAGTATAAACCTTACCGAAACTTATAGTAAACCGATTATCTGGTTCATTAACATCAAGTGCGTCTTCTTCTTGCCTAACAAGAGATTGGCCTACGTATATTGTACGCCAATCTCTTGTTAGAGCTTTCTAACAAGAGATTGGCGTGATTTCTTACTTACGTGTTGTCCTTTGAAACAAGAGCTTTCTACTTACATGTTGTCCTTCTAAACAAGAGTTTTCTACATACATGTTGGCCTACGAAATATGAGCTTTCTACTTACGTGTTGACCTACAAAACAAGAGCCTTCTACTTACGTGTTGTCCTTTAAAACAAGGGCTTTCTACTTACATGTTGTCCTTCTAAACAAGAGTTTTCTACATACATGTTGGCCTACGAAATATGAGCTTTCTACTTACGTGTTGACCTACAAAACAAGAGCCTTCTACTTACGTGTTGTCCTTTAAAACAAGGGCTTTCTACTTACATGTTGTCCTTCTAAACAAGAGTTTTCTACATACATGTTGGCCTACGAAATATGAGCTTTCTACTTACGTGTTGACCTACAAAACAAGAGCCTTCTACTTACGTGTTGTCCTTTAAAACAAGGGCTTTCTACAAACGTTTTGGCCTACGAAATATGAGCTTTCTACTTACGTGTTGTCCTTTGAAACAAGAGCTTTCTACTTACATGTTGTCCTTCTAAACAAGAGTTTTCTACATACGTTTTGGCCTACGAAATATGAGCTTTCTACTTACGTGTTGTCCTTTGAAACAAGGGCTTTCTACTTACATGTTGTCCTTCTAAACAAGAAATTTCTACATACATGTTGGCCTACGAAATATGAGCTTTCTACTTACGTGTTGGCCTTCAAAACAAGAGCCTTCTACTTACGTGTTGGCCTACAAAACAAGAGCCTTCTACTTACGTGTTGGCCTCCGAAATATGATCTTTTCACTTATGTTATAGCCTACGAAAAAAGAGCTTTCGCAACCGTATAGTCGACAACGTCCGACTGCCTTGGTAGCGGTTTAAATTACAGCAACATTTAGTAATCAACTGTGCCTGTAGATTTATTGTCACCACATTGTATATTTTTATTACTTACTATGCTCTTAATAGCTACTATGAAAACAGAAAACGGCAAAAGTTCATCATCATCGATATATATGTACTATGGTATACATGGAATCCAAAATATCATAAAATAATATAGTCAATCGAGACATGAGAATGGCTAAAAATATTAATTTATTAATATCTGTGAATACTCTCATCTGATTAAAATAGTTGCTTCGTTTAATCACGAGCTGGATTTTGTTCCGCGATTTTACGCTTCAATTCACTAACAAATGAACATCAAAGCACGTAAAATATGTAATCATATGATCTCATGTGGATTTTACCAAATTTAATAATACGGTTTTCTTAGATGGTGATTACTGACGGGGTATTTTAAAAAGCATTAATTATTGAAAGAAAGACATTCACGTAAACATTACCTTCTGATTCTCCTTTACTTAAAAGTTAGTATTATAAGGTTTAATTGAAAAGACTAATAAAATCGCAATTGAATAGGTAAGGCAAGCTACCTTATCTGGTGTTATTCAATAGGTTAATTAATCGCAGTTGTCTCGGAACTTATCTAATTACGAGACGTGCAGCTGCAGGTTTATTTCCGCATGAACTCGCCAGTTTTCACTACTCCTTCGCCAATTACTCACCCACTTACTTTGTCTGGCCTCCTTCCTCGCCTTTGCTAAGATAAGAGCAATGAGATTCACCGAAGAAAGTGCAGGTACAATAAAGGCCACCAGGAGCGGATTTTTAATATCGCCTTTGAGGAAATTTTATTTACTAGCGCCTTTTCTGTAGCAGGCATGGTTAAGTTGTTTCAAAAGGTTTGTTTATTATCTCAAGTACTTTGTTTACGTGTAATATAATATTGAAAAGGGTAAAGTTAATAAGTTGATAGACGATGTACCTTCAAGACAATCTCTTGGACTTTTTTCTACCTAGCTATGTAGGTAAATACATTTTTTTTAATTAAAATTTTGTTATTTAAAAAGTATTAGTTGCCAGTTAACTTTAATAATACTTGCGTAGACGAGACGGTTTGAAATAACCGTCATAGACGTTGACGTTGATGTTTTCAAAGACTCAATTACACAAAGTAATTGAGTCTATGAAAACACCGGGTATACCATCATTTAAGTGAGTACGATTAAGTTTTGTGCTGCAAGAGTTAATTTATACACCTGTCCCAGCTACACATGTAACTACATTTTTACCGAGTAATATAAATAAAAAAATCTCTTCTTTTTCTTAGCGTGTCGATGGCCATCTTAATCGAATCAGCCCATAACTTAGCTACGGGTATGGCATTTTCTGTAATCTATCAACATATCGATACTTAGGTACCTAAAAGTCCTTGAACGTCGATGATAGCTTCCAGGAAATAATCACTTGAAACTAATGTGTATCAAGTTATACAAATATACGATTACACTCTGGGAAATACCCATGCTCACCACTTTGAATTTTAGATATAAGTAGGTACCTATAAATATACGTCTGTTGTATTGCATATAGTCAGTCCTTATTTGCATACAAGATAAAGAATATGAAATGTAATTTTTTACTCGAATAGATTTCGGAAGCCTCGATTGTATTGAAAGAATTACAATAACATAATGAGACTATCCTAATAATTGTATACCACAGTAGTAAGATTTTCTAGGTAATCTATTGTTCTAATAAATAATTGAGATACTTTACCGTGCACAAAGGTTCCCTTTCATACATTTGTAAAAATGTCCTGCCTACAAACAATTAAATCCGCTGTTAAATGGAAAATAAAACGTAGAGTCTGCTTGTTCAGACGGAACAGAATCAATTTTCTAAAAGGCCGCTGGCGAAATCGCGGTCCTGTAGCTAATTCACATCAAATATTGTAATAGTTTAAAGTTGAAGCCAGCAAGATAATATCAGCAGTTATCGCGCCTTTAGCACTGTAATAAACTTATATAGGAAAATGTTCATTATTATCATAAAGTTGAACATTTTCCAATTTCCGGAGCATGTAATATTATGAATACTTCGTCTCTTGCGCTCTGAGCATACTTGAAACAAGAAATAAGTCGTCGACTGTCTAGTGCGGACCAATAAAATAATGCTGTACTACGTATGAAAGTATATTTTATGTGTGTGCAATAAAACTACAAGCTAAGAAATATATTGTACGTAATACGCAGGCAAAGAAAATGTTTCAATTTTGTTTTTAGGAACGGCCTTATAATTCTGAAAGGTTTCGCAGAGGTGTTTCACACCTAGGTATATTCGGCTGTTTAGACTTTCATCGTGCTCAGTTCAATGGCAGAAAAACCAATATCACAGGGTTCAATGAATGCATATTCTTAGAAAATAATTTTATACTAAGAAATTCATCATAATGAGTATTGTAGATGTAGAGCCACATGCACATGCGGCCGTTAGCCAAACTTTACTATAAGACGAAGCTTGCTACTCGTATGTTTATGTGTTATGCGCCAAGTGATTATCCGGGTATTATTTATTACATACATACATAACGTCACGCCTTTTATCCCCGAAGGGGTAGGCAGAGGTGTATTTCTACACCCACTTTTCGCCAGATATACTTTAGTCCCACGTAATAAGGGGCGAGCCTATTGCCGTACCGGGCACATTTTCAGACTCCGTGCTGCTACTGAGAGTTTCATGACAGAAAAACCCAATAACACTGCCCGACCCAGGAATCGAACCCGGGACCTCCCGATCCCCCGCGCACATTTATGCCGCGAGACCAACGAGGCAGTCGTATAGGGTTTGATGTCGAGTTTTCCGTCTCTACGCAAAGATGGTATTTGCATCGTGTTATCCCTTAGTCGCCTCGTACGATACCCACGGGAAGATAGGGGGTGGTGACACTTGTATTCTATGCCGTCAACCACACGGTTGACGGCACAGAATACTAGTACACAATTATTTAAAAACCCGAAAATACATAGAATGACAAACTAAATGAGACCAACTAATAAATACCTACTAATTAAATTAAGAATCGTCACGAGGCGATATACAGTTAGTTTTTCGAGATTTTCAACGCAGGGGCTACATCCTATCTATGCCAAATTTTCCCAGAAATAAGTAACATTTATGAAATTAAATTGAAATCGTAACCAGTAGATATTCAATTAAAATCCACAACACTCGATAACCCGAAAAGACGATTCGACCCTTTCCCTGTTGCACCATCTTTCCAATTAAACTATTCAAATACGTAACGCCGAAGTCATCAGCGCTTCTCTAGTGACTTCCTACAGTTAATTAGAAAAAAGGTCTCATTCATTAATTATTGGGTAAGAGCCTCGTATTTCCTAACACCTAAACAAATTAATAGTGGTACGTAGCACCACAGATTGGCTGTACGGTCGGTCTCCAGACGCCCGACGCGATGCTGCTCTGCAACGTGTGAACGTTTTTCTTATATTTTCTCCTAAGACACGAGCAACTATTAATCTTGTTTAATGTGAGAATATACTTTTACTTAATTTGATCTAGTAATACTAGGCTACAAGAAGATAGGTACTTATATCGACCTGTACCAATCAACCATGTCCTTACTAACTTTATGATGAATACATATCTTATATACAAAATATGTCAAATATGTATCTCTTATCTTATGTATAGTTTTAGTGTTGTAAATTTTGTAATAACTGTTGGTGAATCTTAATAATAAATAAATCTCCAAATTCATGGATAGATCGTACCTATATTGGGACTGGCCGTACGCAAATCTTGACTGTCGATAGAAGCACAGTTTTGTTTTTACATACGCACTATCCTTTTTTACTCTAAAGATCAGACGACATCTTTAAATATCTATTTTTGAACGAAGTCTCCAAACAGTATCACAACAAAATAAATATTCAATGAAAATGAAAGTGAGGTCAGTTCCCTCAAGTCTAGACGGGGGGCTGTCAGAATACCGTCCGCTGAAACCTAGCTCTTCCGCTGTCAATACCACAAGGCATCGCTACAAGGAGCAATTATTATTACGTATAATAATTGCTCCTTGCATCGCTATATTCGTCTGTGCACTATCATTCCAACCCTTCTTCCGCCCTTCGGATTGAGTCTGCGTTTCAGTTTAAATACCCTATTTTAATAAGTCTATTGAGTCACATTCCTGCTTTGGAAATCTGACGCCACCGTGATACCCACCGAAATGTTTTGTTTCTATTTCTTTTTAATTTTTAACTAGGTGCAGATCCTTGTCTACGTTTTATTCTGTCTGTTCCATATTTTGAAAATCTAGTGTTGAACTTACTGCTTGGTTATGCGACGGTTAATTAAAAACCGCTCAAGTGCTAGTCGCAGTTGCACATGAAGGTTCTGTACCATATTACAACACTATGTGTTTTTTAAATAAAATAAATAAGTAGGCATGTAACGTAAAATGTCAAAAGGTATTGTAGCGTATGACCGGTACCTACCGAGTGTACGTCATAATACCGCCCATACGCTCGGCCAATCAGAGAAGGCTATCGTCCGCGCTCGTAAGTTTTGCCCATATTTGGTTACGCGCCGACACGAACTCTGATGGAGGGCCCAGTATATATGGGGGCCCACAGAGAGACCGGCATCCCTAATTATTGTTACCGTGCCTAACTACGTGCTACTACTACTTCATACGCGTATCCTGGTCCCAGCTGTGGGTATGTTACTACATTTACTGCGTTAGCGTACTGCCCATCTCTCTACATATATAGCCGCTACGCGCAGCCCTTCGAGCAACCTGCCCTGCACACTACCGGAGGGAACAGCGTGGGAGACTGCAGCCCTTAGTGTTCAGGCCAGTGTCGTGTTGTTGGTCGGTTATACTCGTGCAAGGGAAGTGAGACAATACTCGGCAATAAACGCATCTAGAACCTCTTCTGCGTTTTACTACTACCAGAAGCCGTTACAGTATGAATAATATATGTTGTTGTTGCAAGGTTTGATAGCTTTGAATCTATTCAAATCATCTTTGTGGCGCATTTCGTTTTCATCGTTGTCGATAACAGTATGCATAATAATACTGACGTGATTTATTTATTTTATACTGCTAGTTAACAGTATTTATCGGCTTCAGTCGTTTTATTTTCTGATAATAAAATAGAATTACCTTTCATATGACCGGACGTTGTCGGGTACAAAATTAAAATCTTGTACTCTACTTAAGCATATATTTATCATTATTAGGATTTTAACATTTATCCTATACTAGAATAGATTAAAGGTTCAAATGTTGTACGAAGAAAATATACTACTCATGCTGTAATGTTGTTTATGCAGACGATGTCGCAGACAAAAACTAGTGTAACATGCTAGCTAGCGGTCTCACTAGTTAATCCTAGCATCGCAACGCAGCGCCAATTACTGAGCCTAATTGAAATTTTAAATCGTTTGGTACTCTCACAAATAAACCTTTAAGAATCACACACAAATTTAAATTAAAATGAGTCCATCTGATTATACGTTAGTAATATTTAAGTACTGCCCTAACTCTAAGGCATACCTGTGTCCTATAAGAATTCCAGACGACGCGACGACGTCCCCCAAAGCTGTTGCCTAACGAAAAGAAGGAAGGTCGAAGTACCTAATTTTCAGGACAGCCATTTTTTATTGGACATCTTGTTTTTATTTGTTGTTAGAGCACCAATACTAGGTAATACACACTGTGAATCCCTGTGCTATTACGGTTCAGTAACGCTATACGAACTCGGACACAGGCTCTATATGTTTAGTAGGTAGATAAAATAGGCTTTTAACAACTTCAAAAAAATTACGACATAATTTTGTTTGCATCGATTGTGATCAAACTTTGAAAATAAAATAAGGAAACACTGTTTAAAATATGGGGTTTAATGTGCTTATAACTTAAATTATAATGGGCACTTTTAAAAGGGTAATTTAAGTCGACTAAAATCAAAAATACTTAAAGCTTAAAATCGCAATCTTGCTTAGAATCTGGCGAGTTAAAATCCTACTGATGAATACAATAAAATTAAATGAGCTGCCCAAAGCCAACAGTACGCTCACACAACCTTTCAACTCATAGATAAGGTAAAGAAAATACTTAGGCAACTTAGCCATCAAAATAATCTAATATTACTAAAATTCTTCGCAGAAATTGCTGAATACCTAAGTTCAAAAGCCAGTCAAACAATTTTCTGAAATTGGGCGTGAAAAAGTATTGGTACAAAAGAATAGCTTACATTACGCCCTAACTTATTTTCGCCGCGCTTAAAGCTTAAAACCTTTTTGTAGTATTAATAGATCGCGTGTATCACGCATCGGGTACACACAACGACATAACTATTTGAACACTAGGTACGTACATTGTTGAATAATAAATGCCAAACAGGACTAAGTCCAGGTATCGGTAGGTTTTCTACGATTACTGAGTAACTTGGCGTTCAAGCAAACTATAGAGGCCCATGTACACACATATAACAAACTTGTTAAAAGTAATTAAGTCGTAGTTTAACAAACATTAAAAAGTAATGAGGATGTTCGGGTTGCACACCAAGGCAAATCTACAATCGTTTTGAGGTTACGAAAGGAAAACAGCCTGTGAAAACCTTTATAATCTCCTCGCTGATATATAAAGCCTACCAAACCGCACGTAACATTGGCCCTGACTTAATCCTTTAAATCTGAATTGACCATCAAGCCGAACGGTGTGACTATAACCTGTCTCGTTGAAGATTCGATAAAGGTATATTTAAGAGTTTATATTATTGTCTGCTAAGCTTTAGTTTGCGTAAAAGACAAGGCTGATGTCATCTACCACAGTCGGTATTTTATTCTGTGTGGGATGAGACAATAATACTTGCCCGAATTGGAAATCGTCTCTATAATCCGCTATTATGCCATCCCTCCGGTCCAAATTGCCATAAAATACAGAATATCTTCCAAAGCGCATGTCAGTCAAGGAAACCAAAAAGACAACTTAATTAAACTCAAACTGTCTAGAGTTCGGGCTATGAATGGGTAAGTTTTATACAGAGATCAGTGGAAGCGATTAATTCATCCAGTCTTAGCCCAAGGCAAAGGATCTAAAAACATGGACCAAGTTTCTTGGCGCTAAGAATTAGACAATGTACAATTACCTGTATCTTCACTGATGTCAGGCCTGGAACTAAGTTAGGGAAAAACAAACAAAACTAAGGTGGCCACGATAGATTGAATGAATTATCCACTTAGCTGTTCCTTCCAACTTGATGTCCTCTCCGTTGGTACGAGGGCACGATGCACGTTCACAGGATTCACAATTCAGTTTTGCAAATGTCAATGTTCAATTCAACTTTTGCCGGGCAAACCAAAGGCGGCAGTTTATGAGAATTCACAATACAAATTCGCGAAGCTGGTTTATGTGCTTTCAAAAGGCGATCAATTTATTAATTAGGTACAAGGCACGCGAGAGAAAGCAAACGGTGTGTTAATTTTTTCAAGGCGGCAACGGAAGTGACAGTTCAGTGTGACCATTGTCAGAAATTTTCAATAGACTAAACAAAATGTTACTCAATCGATATAATCGATTTGACTTATAATAAAAACTAATTCTATTTCAAACACATACAAAATTCCTTTATATTTAAACTTGTCTGAAAGAAAATTGTAGCACGTCTGCGAACTCGTGGCATTAATAAGCTAGAGGCGACCTCATCATCAGAGCCTCAATTTTAATATAGCACGACTTTGAACACGTCTTTCACTAGTCGTAGATAAAAGAGGTAGCTTACATTAAAGACCTTTTTGGCGTTGAATGTACGTCACGTATAAGCTTTATTGAGTGAAATAAAAGCTACACCGCGGTCAAGGCTAGCGTAAATGAGAATACCAATGCGTAAATAGAGAAGACAATGTGACAGATAATAGAAGGCCTACGCTTCACTGATTCAATCGCGTAATCAATTTTATGAAACGTTTTTGTGTAATGTATCAAATAAATCATTTACTTATATCTAAAATAGAAATCTTTTACATATTTTCGTTAAAATAATTCAAAAATAAAAATCATATTAATTTTTAGTAATAACACGAGTGGATGCGGTCAGACAGCATTCTTTTTGAGCTCAGACTAAATTTAAGAATCCATCTTCTTCACTAGCCAAATGGTGAGATATACTAATATGGTTGACGAAACCGTAAAAGCCAATAATTTATCGTTATTTGAAAATATTATTCTAATATTTGCAGTGTTAATGCTCTCACTTCATGTCCTCTATAAAACATTATTAAATCTATGTGGATAAGCTCTAAGAGAAAATTGATGAAACTTAACTACAGGTCATATTTGGGTCAAAGAAGGTCAATCGCCGAGCAGTGAACGTACTGAGCGCGTTTCAATAACCCTGCTACTTATACGGCACATATTTTGTATATATATTGCCACTTTTTGCGAGAATTAGTGGGGCTTATCACGTCTGAGCAATAAACAAATATATTCAAAAGATTCGGTATACAATGGTGAGATGGAGTAATGCAAAGGTAGTCGACCCTAAAGAATTGAACAACCTCACGACTTTGGCGCGCAGTGGGAGAGTGTCGACCTGTCGGCCTAGGACTTTGTCCGCCTCGGTCGTCCTCCCGACGCGCGACGCGGCTACTGCCTCCAACTGTCTGCAATTTCCACAGATTTTCTCGATTATTCCTGCGTCATTTTATAATTGCTTTCATTATTTTTAACGTGTTAGAGTTTTGATTACGGTTATCGACATTCTAAATCGGTGTTAATAGTGTAGGAGTGATTAACCTTTAGTATTATAAGGTCGTGCGATATTTTGAAATTTAATTTGGAATTCAACCGTAAAAGCCGCAGATAATTTTGATCCACAGCTTTTGTGAAAGTATAATAATAATACATACGTAGACATATCACGAAGACCATTTTAATACTAGGTATATTTAAAAGAAAATTAAAACGTTTTGTCTGGGAGCTTGAAAGCCGAATTAATTGACGAAATTAGTACCTATACATCGAATACAGACCTTCGCAATGGAATTAAAAAGAAACGATTTCACTTTGAGGACGTTTCAATCTCAAATAAAATGCTGTTATTTAAATGACCAAGTGATTCAAATGTATTCAATGTTGATCTTTATTAGAATAAATCTGTTCAATCGCTGTCTCAATCAGCGATTTCACACATGCATATTAATTTATTAAAGATTTGTATGTAACATAAAATCGTGATCCACAAGAGAAAACCTTACCACAGTGTGATTTGAATATTCAAACGTTCAAGTTTAAATCAGTGATAAAGTATCCGTCGTTAATATTGGAATCCCGCATTCTAATATTGACGATGGATACTTTATCGTACAATTTTGGTGGGAACAATTTTATAATATTCATATATTAACATAGGTCTGTATGTACCAAATATGAAAAGCTTGTCTTAATACTTTTAAAAGGTAAGCTTGTAGGTAAAGATATCTCATATTTCTCATATATTGAGCGGTTGTGGTGACTCTATTAAGCGGTTACGCCAAGTTTGTCTGACAGAAAATTTGTTGAAGAAATTTTTGTGAAGATTTGTTGAAGGTAGAAGAGAAAAGCTCTTCATTTTCGGATCATTTTTCAACAGGTATTCCTTAATAATTTATGACACTCTTTCACTTCGTATTAAATATAAACTACTTGTAAGTAAACCTGGTAAACCATCATGATAGGGTTGACGTATCCACATGGATAAAAACGCCAAATCAGACAAAGGCCTATGCCGTGTGGTTGACGGCATAGAATACAAGTGTCACCACCCCCTATCTTCCCGTGGGTGTTGTAAGAGGCGACTAAGGGATAACACGATGCAAATACCATCTTTGCGTAGAGACGGAAAACTCGACATCAAATCCTATACGACTGCCTCGTTGGTCTCGCGGCATAAATGTGCGCGTGGGATCGGGAGGTCCCGGGTTCGATTCCTGGGTCGAGCAGTGTTATTGGGTTTTTCTGTCACGAAATTCTCAGTAGCCGCACGGAGTCTGGAAATGTGCCCGGTACGGCAATAGGCTCGCCCCTTGTTACGTGGGACTAAAGTATCTGGCGAAAAGCGGGTGTAGAAATACACCTCTGCCTACCCCTTCGGGGATAAAAGGCGTGACGTTATGTATGTATATGTATGTGTATGCAGACAAAGAAAAAAAACTGGCAAATTGTCCTTACGAAGTAAATGTCCTGAAATTTTCCCAGTGAATAATGGAGACAGCAGCGTCGCCCGCCCATCGAACCGCGGCGCAAGGGCGACTCCACCAACAGCTGCAACAAATCATCCAGTACTTTCTCGCACTAATCTCATTACTATGCCAAACCTCAGCCTACATTTTCTAAATTATAAACTTTCTACGAAAAATTACTTAGTCATTAAACCAAGAGTTGGGACTGACACTATAATATTAATAATATTCTTTTATTATATAATATTCTTACTTTTATCTTTAAGTTCTTCTTAGATGTTAAGTTACATATTACATGTAAATGTGAGATATACAGCTAGATATCTATTCTTCATATGAAATACGTGCGAAACAGTTAGTCATATTATTATAAATGAAATTCCTGAATACTGTTATTTCGAACCATAACTGTGTCATTCTCATGATCATTTGCGGCGAATTTATGACCGTAACTTGAACAATAAACCCTCAATCCTTAGAGGATCCCATCAATAGACTTAGATAGTTGTAGTATAATAACAGTTAAAGGAAAATCTTAGTAAGACGTACGTCTGTACGTGTTAAACTTACGACGGTTGGGGTCTATAAAACCAACACTAGTAGACTCCAGAGACACTTCACCGAAAAAGTACACACTCACATAAACATACATACATACATAGACTCACGCCCGCTTCTCCGAAGGGGTAGGCAGAGGCATATTAAACGCCCACTTTTCGCCAGTGTTTTGATCCCACGTAATAGGTGGCGAGCCTATTGCCGCTTATCGGGATATTTTGTTTGCCAGAGCCTCGTCCGTTGATCGGCAGGTGCACCACTTGCAGGTGAGGTTGGCTTGGGACCCTAAGTTTTTGGTGGGAACCCTATGCACCCACATAAACAATCCACATATGATTTATATTTATAACTGTAAGCCTACATACGGTGTCTGCTAATCTTCGGAAACGCAATTGCCTCAAGTAAGGTGAGAGAGAAACGCAATATATTACGCACAGGGAGACGTTACATGTTAAACGATAATTTAAATACTTTCTGAGCGCATAGGTACACGCTCAATATGAGCAAATTACGGGAATGTATGTTTTGTATTACAGGAGGGAAATTGAATCCTAAGGGAGACCAATCCAGACAGTTTTTATAAGCCAATGGCTACATCGTGCGAAGTTGACAAAATATATTCACCTAAGTATTAGTAATATTGCAAATGCATAACATAAATTAGAATTTATTTAGCTGATTAGCTTATTTTACTGCAGTATTACTAACAACATTGGTGTAATCACTATACAATCTACAGCACAAAAGCAATTCATTACCAAAATGAACATCAGTGCATTCATTCAAATTGTTCAGTTCATCGACCTCTTTCATTTGTACACGTAAACAGTTCCTTCTGTTAGTTACGCACACCCTTCTTCATGGGGGCGAAAATAGTCATAAAAACAGAGACACTTTTTTTTCGCTTGGCGTTGGGCGAGGCGGCAGTCTCGACTGCGCTGAGCGAGGTGAACCTGCCCGAGGCCTTTGACAACTCATGAAAAATTCAAGTGCTCACTACAATATCTAGATGTTGATACATACAACTACAGCTCAGAAACTTTTAATAAATCTAGCTAGCTACATAATCATCCAGCGTACATTTTTGCGTGAAAATACAGAATTTCAACTCAAAATTATGATTTGTGTAATGTGTTTATCAGATATTACGCATAGGTACGGCAAGACCGAAGTTTGACCCTGTAGCAGTTATGTTGAAAGACGGTTGAATGAAAGTATTTTAAACCGCTAGTAAAACTCTTCATGATATTAGGTACAGAATTACCACGCACTTTATCACTCAATGTAAACTATAAACATGTAGGTACATTACGCATATGTACGCATTTTCAACGTGGCATAATTATTGCCACAGTTTTACAGTGCTCTACCGTAAAATCTGATAAATATTTACTCTGTTATAAAAGGGTCTACTAAAGACTGCAGCTTACTTATAAATAAAATTATAATAAAGAAGGATTTTCCATAACGAATTGCTCACCGCCTTGGGAGAGTTTATTGTAATTACGTTCATATTGAGTAAATTGCCTGAAAGGCGCTGTGTAAAGCTTAATTTGTTAACGATCGTTAAAATTGTCGTTTGCGTAACTGCTTAGGGATACTTACATTTTATAACATTAATTAGAATGTATTTATAATATTATCGTTGTAAAACGGCTTGCTAACCGCAGTGAGACCTGCTGAGAGAAAATTCCTATAATCACCCTATTAACTGACGTATTAGAGTGTATATTACACCTCTGCCTACCCCTTCGGGGATACAGGCCTGAGCCTATAAAAAATATATATTAGAGTGTATGTCGCCACCAACTATCTTAATCTGCCGTTCAACTAAAAGCCTAGCCGTTTTATTCAACGGCGCTGCCGTTAAGGTTAGCGGTTGGATGATTATTCAGCCAATTAATCAATTAGCTAGCTAGGCAAATCATTCCTATCTATAAGGTATAAATATTTACCTTGCCAAGTCATTAACATCTTCCAATTAGGTATCATAAACTTGCAGTTTTTGTTGTTCGATCTATTGAAACTCGATACTAAGCTACTAAGTAGGGACATTTATACCTACACCTACATTTTATTTTCTATTTTCTGAAATCATATACACTATATTCCGAACGGTAGGTCGTATGTATATTTCAACAAAACTCGTGTAATAGTGCAATCTCAGCGCCCCAAACAGATAGCGTAGAAATATTGCCTTCATATCTGCCACGAGCAGTTAATTGACGAAAAATTGTTGTCGATCCCTCGTACATAATAAACTAATACATATTTCATCAACGTCAAAATAGATCCTCCTCGCCGGCGGCATATTTATTGCGTATACCAAAAATATAAGTAAGTACAAGGAGAATATCATAAAACGCAGATTCAAATTTGTTATTTGGATAAGTATCTACATGACATACGTGCGGTACCGAATGCCAGACATACACTTGTGTAAAGGTATCCGTACCACCAGTATTCCCAAATGTAATCAGTTAGGTTTGAGTACAGACTCTAAGGGAATTTCTATGTAAATTGTTTTATGAGACCGCAGATATGATTGGCGTCAAATTGACGTTTCTACCTTCTTTATATTAATGAAATTTCTTCTTTATATCAATGAAATAAAATTGAATACCTGAGAGCGCAGATAAATTATTCGATACCGTAATCTGAGATGTTGGCATGTTGTTGTTAGTAACTCGCAGACAGTACGTTAACTCTTACAACCCTTGAATAAGAATGTCAGTCGAATCCAAAAATCATTCTTTGGCACGTCATGAATGGCTTCCAACGAAGCGTTCTCCTTATACGTGATCGGCATTCACATAACGCATGCCGAGTAATTTCGTATAAAGTTACGAAAAAAAACTATTACCTTTAAATTGTTTGACATTAATAACGTAGCCTTAAGTTATTGCGTAGCACGTCGAACGTAAGTCGTATATTGTCGTGTCACACCTGAGGATAACGAAGGACTACATTCATCAAGGAGAATTTCAGTTTCCGCTGGTTATCCGGGTGCACAGTGAGCGTAAATAAGACTGGATGTAAATCATGTCATTAGAAGTGGCTGCGATCGACCCTCGCCGCTCCCCCGTCCCCGCTCTAATTGAAAATAAATCTCATTAGTTGAGAGGTAGGCAGATGCGCATTTTATACCTTGATCTCGTTTATAACAGGCTTATTTGTTTTGATTTGGTAGCTCCGATTTTATGAATACGTAATGAATATTAAAGCGTAGAAAAATTAGGGTCATTAATGTTATTAAGAGTAGTACTGATTCTGTCTTTGCGATTAATAAGGTGTATACTAATATATGTATAAACATATGCGTAAATAAAACTACAGAACGTACGGTTGACGTTATTTGTTCACATCGATATATGGGAAAATGTACTCGTGCAGCAAATAGAATCAAAGAGTGTAGCGGTAACTTAAATAATATGAAACTCGACGTACATTGCCGATAGAGAAATAAAAGATCGTGTGTGTGTATTCCTATGTGCAAGAGATAAGGGTCATAAATGTAATCCGATGGCGTCGGTTGAAACAAAAGCCCCGGAGAGCGCGCTGTTTGCCCTGACTCAGATATCCCGGCGAGAATGGAATGAAACGGAACCGAGCTCAACTATGTTAGCAGATTTGTTTTTGCGGAAGTTATTAGCTAAACTGAAATCCACGGCAAATAATGATTATCCACACTGTTAATTTCATTAATTTACTTATGTAAGCATACTTTTGTGAACTATATTTAAATCTAGCAGAATGTTAAGACAACCCTAGCGATAAATTACTTCTGTGTAATGTCAGAAATATCATTATGAATGCATATTTTTGCTGCCACAGTCATGTTTCATTTTACATTGGGTTTGGAGAAAAATATTTGATGAAAAGGACAAAAGGGATTTTCATAATGATTTCTATGAGTCGGGCGGTCTGCCAGCCCGCATTCAGTCAGCCTGCTATATGTTGCACTCAATGGCGAAGGATCTGCACAATAAATTAGAGAGATAAGCTAATGCACGACTTTGTAAGTCGTAGTTCATTGCAGAATAAATACTTTCTTATATTCAGATATTTCATATTAATATTCACACAAATAGGCGCCTATATAATATTCAATACTTGCGCTAGATACTATAATTAATAAATTAAGGCATAATATCATGCTCTTCCTGATCTCATATTGTGGAGATCTTAGATTATGAAGAGCCTCAGACCAAAGACACTAGAAGGCTGTGTGTCTAGAATTACCGTAGCCAGGCAGGAAGGTGTATCAGAAGTGCGCAGTGGAAGGTGTAATACATCCACCTGACCACGATAGACAATTTATCTAAACACCTTCACTGTGGTAGCACAGCGATGAATTATAATCATAACTACATTTAATATTAATAAAATGTCTTACCAACTCTTAGTGATATTCTTGAGTGGAGTCCTGGAGGCAAGCTAGATACACACAAGACTAAAATTGGCCAATATTAGCAAGTGAATTATCTTTACTTTACCAGACTAACGCAGCGTCTTCAATGCACGATTCAAGTTCACAGGATTCGCAATTTCTCCTTGCAAATGTCAATGAATAGTTCACAATGTCTTTTATCACAATTTACCGTTGCCAGCACTAGATCAGGCGGCATTCAAGGCGGTTTACTCTATTTAGTTCAATTAATCAATTCACACGAAATGCAAAAAGGTGTGCTCACAATAACTTTTCACAAAATGTTCAATATGTCACAAACCGTGCCGGGAGTCAAAAAAGCGGCGATTTAATAGATTTCACAACTATTCGCGTAGCTACAATGATGTGCTTTTCAAAAGGCGAACAATTATTTTACGTACGAGTCGACAACGTGGTAATTTTTTCAACGCGGGAAGACGGAAGTGACAGTTCAGTGTGACCATTGTCAGAAATTTTCAATAGACTAAACAAAATGTTACTCAATCGATCTAATCGATTTGACTTATAATAAAAACTAATTCTATTTCAAACATCCACCCGCCCCGGACCGGCCTACCGGTCCGCTAATCGGTTGGTAGACGTGACAATGTTGCAACCGCTCTCCTCAGAATCGAACCGTCCACCAAGACCTCAGCAAATCGGGGAACTCCATCAGCCCCAGTTACCAAACGAAGGATGCGCCCCCTGCGCCATCTGAGTGGCGGAAGGTTAGCCTCCTTTATCAAAACGAGGTCACCAATCTTGGGTGGATCGGTCTTGTCGGTCCACTTAACGCGTTGCTGGAGTATGTGCAAATATTCCAAGTTCCAACGTTTCCAAAAGCTCTGAGTAATCTGGCGTACTAATTCAAAACGCGAGAGACGACCAGGTCTCGTATCAATATAGGGGTACTCAGGCAAGGCGACAAGTGGGCGACCAATCAAAAAATGGCCCGGCGTAAGGGCCTCCAAATCATTCGGATCTGAGGAGATCGGGCACAATGGCCGAGAGTTCAAAACGGCCTCAATCTTACAAAACACAGTTGCGAGTTCCTCAAATGTAAGGACAGATTCACCGATTGTCCTGCGCAAGTGTGTTTTGGCCGATTTTACAGCGGCCTCAAATATACCACCCCAGTGTGGACAATTTGGTGGGGAAAACAACCAATTTATCCCACGTCGGGCAAGCCTATCACCTATATCAGCTTTGTTGGTTTCAAGGAAATTAACAACATCATTCAAATAATTATAGGTGCCCTTGAAGTTAGTGCCGCAGTCAGAACGGATCAAGGAAGGCAGCCCTCTGCGGGATACAAATCTGTCAAATGTGGCTACAAACGCCTCGGTCGTAAGCGAGGAGACCAGTTCCAAATGTACGGCCTTTGTGGAAAGACAAACAAAAACACACAAGTAGGCCTTAACAGTCTTGCTGTTTCGAAGTGTCGACGTTTTCACCAAGAAGGGACCAGCGAAGTCCGTGCCAACACCGTCAAACGTCCTGCTCTCAGTTACGCGATCTGCCGGTAAGTCTCCCATCAAGGGCTGCATGGTAGAAGCCTTGAGCTTATAGCAAGGGATGCAGCGAAAGACTACACTCCGAATAATTCTTCGGGCAGACAAGATCCAAAACTCGCGTTGCAAAATGGCCAAGAGCGCATTACAACCAGCATGCGAATTTTTAAGGTGACGGTCAGTTACCAACAAGCGTACCAAATGACCGTCCTTAGGTAACAAAAGGGGGTGACGTGCTTCGTAAGGGAGGTTGGCGTTCTTGAGACGCCCTCCAACGCGCAAGAGACCCGTTTCGTCCAAAAAGGGGTTCAATTTAGATACAGCTCCCGACAATTTCGATTTCCCCGACTTGAGGATAGCAATCTCCCTTTCAAAATGCGCCAATTGCACAGAACGAACCCAAAAGGTGAGAGACTCCTGTCGTTCCTGTGGTGAGAGAAACGGTGTCAGTCGTTTCTGTTGTGGGTGCCTAAAATTAAAAACAAAACGCTTTATCCAAGCAGTGACACCTAACAACTTGTCGAGGGAGCTGTAACGATTCAACAGGAAATCGGGGTCGAAGGCGCATTCTACCTTCTCAAGAGCGAGTGTTCGTAGACCCGGCAAATTAGAAGTATTCAAAACTGGCGTTCGAGGCCAATCAATTTCTGGTCGACTCAACCATTCCGGACCCCACCACAGCGAATGACCTATCAAACTAGGCGTCAAGCATCCGCGCGAGGCACAATCAGCGGGGTTGAGCTCACCTGGCACGTGTCTCCAAACAAGTTTGACTTCGGATTTCTGGATTTGGGAAACGCGATTAGCGACAAATACCTCCAAGGTGTGAACAGAAGCCTTCAACCAACAAAGAACAATTTGGCTGTCTGTCCAGGCGTAGGTCCCATTAATACAAATGCTTTTACCCAAAGTGTTAGACACGTGGTTCAATAAGCGTACAAGTAGTGCTGCTCCCGAGAGCTCCAATTTTGGGATGGTCAGAGATGTCCGAAGGGGTGCGACCGTGCTCTTCGCCATGATCAGAGAAACTCTCACCTGACCTGAGGCACTGACTGTGCGCAAGTACACCACGGCCGCGTGACCACGTTCCGAGGCATCACAAAACCCGTGAAGGGTGGCCTTGTACCTCCCGGGAGGAAGGATGGGACGAGGCAAGGAGATCTCGTTGACGGCAGGAAGTGAGGATACAAAGGAGGTCCATTCCTCAACAAGAGTGCCGTGCAGAGGTTCGTCCCAGGTCAATCCTGCTGTCCAAAGCTTCTGCAAGAAGCATTTTGCCCAAAATATAATTGGACAGATCCAACCATTCGGATCAAAGGTTCTGGCGACAGTAGACAATACGAGACGTTTAGTCCAAGAACACGGCAATTTCAAGTCTACGTTATATGTAAAGATGTCTTGGACTGGTCTGTACTGAACGCCGAGAACAGCCATCATGGCGGGGTTGTCAACAATCTCAAATAGATGTGGATCTTGCTGATGATCCTCTGGCAAGCCTTCCAAAAGCGCTGGTGAGTTGGAAATCCATTTACGCAACTCATAACCAGCGGAGGCCAAAATACCTATCAATTCGTCCCGCAGGAGGATCGCCTCGTCCGCTGTGGAGGCACCCGAGCAAATGTCATCGACGTAAATATCGTCTTTCAAGATGGCGGAGGCTCGTGGGAAACGCAAGCCTTCTCGGTCTGCGAGCTCCCAAAGAGAACGTATTGCCAAATAGGGACTTGACCTTAACCCGTACGTATTAGTATTGAGCTCGTAGACGACCATGGGATCACGAGGAGACTCTCTCCAAAGGATCAGCTGGAAGCGACGGTCATCAGGGTGGATAATAGTCTGCCTGAACATCATTTTTATGTCGGCCACAAAGACAACCTGATGTCGTCGGAAGCTGGTGATGACGTCACAAAGGTCCTTGACCAACTTGGGACCAGAATGCAAGCACTGGTTCAAGGATACGCCTGTTGAAGTCTGCGCAGAACCATCAAATACTGTGCGCAGCTTCCCAGTCAATGGCTTCAATACCGCATGATGCGGGAGAAAGTAGTGCTCCACCAAACGCCAATCCAAATTTGACACAGACATGTGTCCCAACTGTTCATATTCCCTCATGAAATCAATGTACTTCTGTCTGAGCTCCGGATCACGACCCATGCGGCGCTCCATAGCCAACAATCTCTTTTCGGCTAAAGGTCGTGACTCACCAAGCGGAGGCCGAACAGACAAGAAGGGTAGCCTCGTAATAATCCGACCAGAACGGAGTCGACCAGTGTTGTTCTGGAAGAACAGCTCGCACTCCTCATGTTCTGGATTCAAACGGGCAACTTGAGGGGGCTCCTCTACCTCCCAAAACCTCTGAACTGCATCAGAGAGAGCAGAGCCTACAGCCAACAAATTATCAAGTTCGGGTGGAGGGGGGTCCCTAGGTACAGGTCCCATCAAAGCAAATCCAAATATGGTCGGGATGGCAGTCAAACCATTTGGCACCAAGACCCGTTTCCCACCAATCAAAATTCCACCGAGGACATCAGAGCCAATCAACAAGTCGATTTGTCCCGGTGTGTCAAATTTGGGGTCTGCCAGTTCCAATCCCGATGTCAAATTCACCACAGCAGCGGGTAGCTGTTTCTGTGGGTGCATACCCAAAATATTCTTCAACACAATAGCCGAGGTTTTAATCCTCGGGTGTGAAGATTCAACAGGGCCAAACAAAACCTTAACTTGCCCTTCAACATTAGAGGCTACGTCACCTATGCCCCGTATACAATTTGGAAATAAACCCATATTTAATTTAACCTGCCCTACTAAACAAGTGGAAACAATGCAACCTTGTGAACCTGTGTCCAATATAGCACGGACAACAACAGAGGTCCCCGTGGGTCCCCAGACCCTAACAGCAACCGTTGGTAGGATAACGGTCTCAATGGGGGAGGTTGGCGTTATAGGGCAGGGGTCAATGACCTATTGTTGCCTGGGCGGCGACCGTTGGCCAGGACCAGGCAAATCAAAATGGGGGTGCGGCTTGAAGTCCTCAAAGGCGCGATGACTCGTTCCGCGCGCCATCTGTGGGGGGTCATAGTGACGCACCCGCCCAAAACGAGGCGGGCGCGAGTCAAGGCGGGGACGCTCCGCCAAAGGAGGGGAATACCTGGGGCAGCAGTCATGGTGCTGGTGACGCTGGGCGGTCGCACATTCAGGTGCGCGAGAGAGAGGAGGCGTGCGCACGCTACGGTTCTCCAAGCGGGGTGAGTGGCGATCAACTGAGCGAGGCGACTCTCGGCTACGCGCCGGTGAGCCTCGGCTGCCACCTTCAAAACACCCGCCCGTGCGCGGCGTCGGCTGGTTGGACAAGCGGCCAACCTCTCTGGCATTCATACAAAGAATGTCCAAATGCTGTCCTCCACAGTGAGGACAGGGGCGAGAGTTTGGGCAGTCTCGCTGGTAGTGGGACCCCAAACAAGAGAAGCAAAGGCGGCGGGCATTCGCGATGCGCCTACGAGAGGCGACATGAAGGTCCAAGAATGCCCTACAACTGGCCGTTCTGTGCCCCGTGACCTTGCAGTAGGAGCACTCCACTGGGCTCTGCGTGACTGCAAAGCGAGGAGGGCGCCGGTCAACATTGGCTCGAGTGTGAACGCGAGCCTGCTCCTTGACCTTGGGCGGCTGCGACTTAGCCGGCGTGTCACCACCGGAGTTGTCCAAGACCCGGCACTCATCCTCCAGGAACTTCTCCAGGTCAGCAAAGGGGGGCAGATGGGTCGCGCTATCCCCACCAAAGCGCTGTTCAAAACGCGACCTCAGGTCGGCAGGCAGCTTCTTCAGCACAATGTGCATCAATAGATAAGACCATTGGTCTACGGGCAGGTCAAGGCACTTAAGTGCGTTGATGGCCACCAAGAGCGGGTTCAAAAGTTGGGTGCGCAACCCAGAGACCCGGGTGAGCGTCGGCAAACCCAAAATCTGCTCGATGTGCGTATCGGCGAGGCCACGCTTATTATGGTACCTACGGGTAATTAGGTCCCGAGCCGTCAGGTACGCCTCGTCAGACACGGGCAGATGCTGGATGAGGCCCTTAGCCTCCCCATCCAGAACCGACATTAGATAGGCCAACTTTTGTGCCGGCCGAAGGTCAGCCCTATCATTGACTAGGCTGTCGAACAAGTTAATGAAGCCCAGGTAGCTTCCTAGGCAGCCATCAAAATGGGGGAGGTCCAAAGTAGGGAGCATACTCACCAGCCCCGGTGCTGACCTAGGAAGCTCCTGCTTCAGGCCGGGTTGCCCTTCCCTATCGGCAACTAGTTGTCTCGCAGTATTAGAGACAGCATCATACAGGTCTAAGACCTGGGCATAGTCTTCGCTGACCTTATTTCGCTGGTCAGCGGTGAAATCATTGATTGACACTTCAAGACAGCAAGTGCTGAAAGTGCGGAATTGCTGTTCCACACTTGCCAGGCGATCGTCAATCCGCTCGTACCTTTGAAGTAGGGTCTGCTGGCGATCAGGCCGGTTCACTAAAGCACTGGCTGAGGCAAACCAGCGCAAATCTGACGCAATAGCACCAGCAGCCGCACGCAAGTCCTTGATAGCTGACATAATCAAAATTTCAAAAGAGCCCGGACAAGCGTTGAACAATATTAACAATCAAAACTTAATTTTTCTCAATTCTTTGAAACCAACAAAGTATTAGCCTGTTTACTGCAAGTGCAGGCAAGTGACAGGTATCTACTGTCCAACAAAATTAATAGTTTCAATATATATTGACACAGAACAAAGTCAAAGTTATCAAGGTTATCAAAGTTATAACTTATAACAAATTAAAAGTTGAAACTTCAAATTAATTAATGAATTATTTGCAACAGACAGACTGGCTGTGGTTCTTTGAGATATACAATAGTAAGTAAGCACAGAATAAGTGTTACCTAGCAATATTATCTATATTATAACAAAACAAAGCTTACCAATGTGACCCGCCCAAGTGGCAAGGTCAAGTTGGTTATAATGTTTATGAATATATGCAATGAACTAAATTTACTAAATTTATTGATACATACAGCTGTGATGTATCCAAACAAACTGGCTTATTAATGCAACAACAAATTTAAGTTAGATTTTCCAACAATACAAATCAACAATTACTGATTGAGGTTATGTGACAATGTGTTTCAAATTATCTAGGTCAACTTATACAATTAAATATTATGTATTTTAGACAATAACTGACCTGACAAACACTACAATACTGTCTACAAGGTGATATATATAGCTCATACAACACCAATCTGAGTTCAGATACAATCAACGGCTAAGATACAAGTTTACAATATAGGCACAGTTAACTACGCTCTGCTACCAAAATTATGTCTAGAATTACCGTAGCCAGGCAGGAAGGTGTATCAGAAGTGCGCAGTGGAAGGTGTAATACATCCACCTGACCACGATAGACAATTTATCTAAACACCTTCACTGTGGTAGCACAGCGATGAATTATAATCATAACTACATTTAATATTAATAAAATGTCTTACCAACTCTTAGTGATATTCTTGAGTGGAGTCCTGGAGGCAAGCTAGATACACACAAGACTAAAATTGGCCAATATTAGCAAGTGAATTATCTTTACTTTACCAGACTAACGCAGCGTCTTCAATGCACGATTCAAGTTCACAGGATTCGCAATTTCTCCTTGCAAATGTCAATGAATAGTTCACAATGTCTTTTATCACAATTTACCGTTGCCAGCACTAGATCAGGCGGCATTCAAGGCGGTTTACTCTATTTAGTTCAATTAATCAATTCACACGAAATGCAAAAAGGTGTGCTCACAATAACTTTTCACAAAATGTTCAATATGTCACAAACCGTGCCGGGAGTCAAAAAAGCGGCGATTTAATAGATTTCACAACTATTCGCGTAGCTACAATGATGTGCTTTTCAAAAGGCGAACAATTATTTTACGTACGAGTCGACAACGTGGTAATTTTTTCAACGCGGGAAGATGGAAGTGACAGTTCAGTGTGACCATTGTCAGAAATTTTCAATAGACTAAACAAAATGTTACTCAATCGATCTAATCGATTTGACTTATAATAAAAACTAATTCTATTTCAAACACTGTGTATTAACAATTTATCACAATACAATAATTCCGGGGATTTCTTCATTGTGTTTGAAAAAAATGCAATTAAATAGGTATATAAAATAGATCAAAGTGGGTTCCTTATTTTTAAAATCGATTAGAAGCAGGTCACACAATTTCAAGTCGAAGCTTCAGTTCCAAAAAAAATTCACGGTGTTTTTCAGAATTTTACTGCCGCCCCCGTTTAAAAAATTCAACACAGTCATGAGGGTTTCTATGTTTAGATTTAAATATTTAAAGGGTTGTTTAAATTGAAATTCCTAATGCGAATAACCTTATAATAAAAGGGTTATTGCGGTCATTTAATGTTATCACGTCATCAGCAGTAACTTTAATAATTAAATGTCGTCCGTAAGATATTATTATAATAAAATTTTAGCTATACGTGCCGTATTTAGGAATAATGTTGTATGATGATCATCATCATCAGCCTTTATCAGTCCACTGCTGGACTAGGCCTCTCCTTTGAAAGGAGGAATTGGCCTACTATACCACGCTGGCCAAACGGATTGGTATAGGGTTTGTATCAAGTTTTCCTTCTCTTACAGTGCTGTTCTCTGCATAATATGCTCCCTCTGTCGGCTCTTACGACACCCGTGGGATGATATGGGGTGGTTACAATCCGTATTCTTAATCCGTCACCACACGGACTTATGAATGATGATATGTAAAGAATAAGAGACTTTTGAAATTATAAAATGTTATAAGTTACAAAACACTGCATGAATGCCAAGAACCGCCACACAAAAACAACAGAGCGCTTCAGCTCTTTCAGAAAACTTCGTGACTCGAGAAAAAATATTGGTTTGCATATTCAACAAAATACGTGTGAAATACGTCCGTTTATTGCCCTTGGCACTACTGCGTGGCACTACTAGTAGTGTCACAGGAAGTTTCTCTTTCCTGTGACACTACTTTTCTTATTGGTTGATTAGACTCATATAAACAAATTTTCCGTGAATCAACCGATTACCCATGACACTACTTGTTGCATATAATATAGTTGTGTCGTGAAGCAGGTCATAAGTCCTATATTAATTCATAGCGCCGGAATGTTTAATTATGAAAATCTTTCTTTGTTTTTTTAGGATATATGTAGAAATCTGCGGACCTCGAGCTCCAAGGCGTGTAAGTCTGTTATGCAACCGGGACAATGCTAGGGCGATGATGATGTATAAACACAATCTGCACAATAAGCAAAAATGCCCTATCATCATCCTCCTAGCGTTATCCCAGTTTCAATCTGGGGTCCGCTTACTTCTAACCGGATTTGGCTGAACATAAGCTTTTCCACAGAGCGACTGCCCGTCTGACTTCCGCAACCCGAAGGGATAGCAATATTCCATGGTTGAGACTAGTGTCAGTTTGTTTAGATGGTACTGACGCCCTATCATCATCCTCCTAACGTTATCCCAGTTTCAATCTGGCTGGGGTCCGCTTACTAGTCTAACCGGATTTGGCTGAATATTAGCTTTTCCACGGAGCGACTGCCTGTCTGACCTCCGCAACCTAAAGGGATAGCGATATTCCATGGTTTAGACTAGTGTCAGTTTATTTAGAAGGTACTGAAACCTTGTAACGATTGTCAAAGATCTTCATGATAACCGGGACCGACGGCTTAACGTGCTCTCCGAGGCGCGGGACAAGCGATAATTGATAATTCAATACGCACATAACACCGAAAAGTCGTTGGTGCGCGCCGTGAATTCGAACCTGATATCCTCTGCATGGCAGTCTGTTGGTAGGCATCTCCACTAGGCTTAGGGCATTTTTAGCAGCGATAGCCTAGTGGAGATACCACTAGGCTGTCGCTGCTAAAAATTCCCTATGGTAGTGCCAATAATAATATCAAATCTAAATAGAATTTCTGGGAAACAGAACATGTTCTTTTTTCTTTGTATCAGAACTGTTAAGTGAAAGTAGACCACGGCATTAAGATGATGTCAAGTATGATAAAATCATTAATGATATCATGAGCAGCCATCTAAGAAGGTTTGATTTGGCAAAAAAATATGAGGTTTGTGTTTAACCTATTAATAGCAGTGAGTTAGACTATTTTTCGTGAAACTTCAAAAGTGTCTTGGAATTTAATAGTAAACATTAAAATAAAACGGCACATGGAGTTAAAAAGTGTAATAGAAAATCTATTAAGCGGTGTACATCAAATAAAATTCTGTGGGTGAAGATGTCCTTATCCTCAGCTACAATGAAGATATTTTGCTGGGCATTTCAATTTCCTATAGGTTGAACACCGCCAAATATATGAACTATTTTTGAAATCACGTAGTTTGTGATATTGGTAATCACTGTGTAAAACTATTGCACTGCCTTTGTGTTTTCTAAAATATAGTTCATCGATCTCCATTATCAATAGAAATTTCAAAAATATCCTTAGATCTTTACTGTTTATGACGCTATCTTTATTATTTATAACAACTAATGCAAACGTAAATAGGTATTTGTCACATTGACTATCGTTACAGGTGCTAATATTTCAATATATCAAACCGTTTACATAATTCAGTAATTACCTATAATATTATTTTCATACAAAACAAATAATAGGCACAGCAAGCGTATTAGGTAACACAGTAGTTGAAACCAGTAGTGCCACGTGAGTCCAATTGCCTGTGACACTACTAACAAAAGAGTAGTGTCATGGGAAAATCAGTTTTAGCCATTGCACTACTGGTAGTGTCACGGGAAAGAAAAATTTCCCGTAGCACTACTGGTAGTGCCATGCAGTAGTGTCAAGGGAAATAAACGAATACGTCCACCGAACAAGGCAGCAGCGAAGCAAAAATATACAACACTGGCATACATTGTGTAGGTACCTGCGTCAATAACTCGAAGGTAGCCGGCCCGATCCATATTAATATTTAACGTGGATAGGGAAACCCTCCCAACGAGACATTAATGCCAGGATAGCGTGTGAACCATCACCTGCTGAACTCGGCAACGCATTCAAATGTACTGCCTTATGATTACCTACTTATTATTTCAATTGCTTCACTAATGTCTTCCTCCCCAAATTGCAGCACACAAAACAGATCGTAATCAAATAGTTTCGGTAGTTTAATACAACAGTATTAAGCGGTTAAAAAATGTCATGGCTTTAGTACGTTATGATCCATGGTTTGATTATAATTAACGTTGAATATTTTTAGAAAATAATTGGGACTAAATATCCATGTTTAATGTAGTTACACAATCTGTTATGTGATTACGGCTGCCGCAACCGACCACGACGGTCGCTGTTAATGAGTTCTGATTTATGCCTGGCTAGCCAATTACAGATAGTATTAAAAACTAGCTATGTCCCGCAGTTTCAACGAGCTTTTCGCTTAGCGTTGCTCTCACCCGACAAGAAGAAGAACAGAACCCTAAGAGTAGTTCTTTAGTAGTAGTAGTTCTTTAGTTCCTAGGGTTCTGTTCTTCATCTTGTCGGGTCAATGGCGATTTATATACATACATACATAACGTCACGCCTTTTATCCCCGAAGGGGTAGACAGAGGTGTATTTCTACACCCACTTTTCGCCAGATATACTTTAGTCCCACGTAATAAGGGGCGAGCCCATTGCCGTACCGGGCACATTTCCAGACTCCGTGCTGCTATTGAGAATTTCGTGACAGAAAAACCCAATAACACTGCCCGACCCAGGAATCGAACATCCGTGTGGTTGACGGCATAGAATACAAGTGTCACCACCCCCTATCTTCCCGTGGGTGTCGTAAGAGGCGACTAAGGGATAACACGATGCAAATACCATCTTTGCGTAGAGACGGAAAACTCGACATCAAACCCTATACGACTGCCTCGCTGGTCTCGCGGCATAAATGTGCGCGTGGGATCGGGAGGTCCCGGGTTCGATTCCTGGATCGGGCAGTGTTATTGGGTTTTTCTGTCACGAAATTCTCAGTAGCAGCACGGAGTCTGGAAATCTGCCCGGTACGGCAATAGGCTCGCCCCTTATTACGTGGGACTAAAGTATATCTGGCGAAAAGTGGGTGTAGAAATACACCTCTGCCTACCCCTTCGGGGATAAAAGGCGTGACGATATGTATGTTAAATGCAGAAATCTTAAAATCTTTTTTAAAAGAAATACAAGAACCGTCGTACCATAAAAGCGATAATGTTTACACGTTTTCTACAAGAATGTCGTTTCATATTCAGTCTGGAATTATAAGTGGTGACAGCTCGATCGACTAAAAACAGCAAGCGAGCCAAGTCTCGAGTTTATATAATGTTGGTTATAAAGAAATATCTTCCTGTCTTCTTAACTTTTTAAACATATTTTTTATCAGTACAGTACTAGTTCAAGAGCCTTCTGCTGAGAAAGATTGACAAGAAACTCCGCAGGCATCCGTTTTTTTAATTAATCTTAAAATTAGCTTGTATACTTACAACCATAAGGCATAATCCAAAATACGAAAGCGTTGCGATGTAATCATGGTTCTTACAACTTTGCCGAAAATAACGATTTTCTTTCTGAAGTGTTCGTGTATAAATCAATAAATAGAAATATCTTTAATATAGAATATCAGTAATATAGAAATATAAATTTTATATATTATATATTAAATCATACATAACAGTTTCAAATAAATATACCTAATTATGTAGGTAATCTAAGTGCGGTACCAAAATGGTGTAGCGAAAATTCAAATGAACTAAACGTGATATATAAGGATATTCATATTATTATTTGGTTATTTCAGTAGAATGAGGATAAAACAGAGTTTAGAGTATTGTAAAATCTGTAATAGCTTAAATAGTGTTTATATACGAGAGGAAAATAAAAAAAAATATTAATTAGGTACCTATACTAAATATTTTCAGATTAGTTTCAGATGGTAATGAAAATTTACTTTTTGAGATGAGATATATCTACTGTAAAATATACATGACTATTAATATAAATTACTCTTGCAGTTATTGTAAAAGTATTAGAAGTGTTAATTTTAATTCTGCCACCCGATAATATTAAACGAAGTTACACTAAAATGCATTACATAAATTATTTATTATCTACGGCATTTGTTAGATATTCTATTATGACTTAATAAAAAATTTGATAAGAGTGTGCACTTTTTATCAACCCGCCACCTTAAATATGTAAAAAGGTATTTCTTAAAGTAGGTGCAGACTGTAATGGAAAATATGCACTAAGTATTTATTTTTATTGTAAAGTGTCTCTGCAGTAATGTCCATTAAAACAATCATGTGACTGGCGGGTTTATTGCAAATTTTTGCCACATTTCTTTCCAAGTGATAGCGGAGTCCATGAATAAAGTAAATCCCGAAAAATTGTATTAAACATTTTAGACCCTATTTATATGACATCGAAACTTTTTATTATTATTGTATATAGCGCCACAAATATATCTCACAATATTTCGTAAAACTTGAAAGGATTACTTTCAATAAGAAATTTATTGTCTTGAAACCCTTGGTTAAGGAAGGAATGTGCAGATTGGCCGTTCACTAATTAGAATGCGCATCATAACTTACATAGCTTGAGGTTCTGTCCGTAATAATGGCAACAGTATCGAGCGCATGTTACGACCTAATCGGTCACCAGTTTTCAAGAAATTAGGCTAGAGCCGCTGCTTAAATAAGATCTTTGGTGTGTTATAGGGATGGCGCATACTATCAAAGCAGAAGTAGAAAGAGACAAATAAATTGAAATAATTGCTGCAGCATTCGATTTCCTCCTCTCCCAAAGTAAACTCAATCAACATCTAGCGCTAACAAAAAAAAAACCTTTATTTGCAAATCAAATAGAGCGAGCGAGTAGATTTTCAGAAAGAAACTAAAATAAATATTTTCTCCAAAGCCAAAAGCTATGTATGATTTATAAGGCGAGTTTCCAGAGGCTGGTGGCAAATTGACCGATCGATCCGCGAGATCAAACAACGCCGATGTAGCCTGTAGGAGGAGCCTTAGTTGAGGGATCTTTGTTTGCATATTGACTTGACACCCTCCGTATCTCAAAGAGCACGTTATCATCCTATAAACGACGCCAGTCTTATGAATACAGTATGTATACGCACAAGTAAGTACTTTGAATATACTAAGCTAACTTCCAAGCAAGCTTTCGCTAGCTGAGTTACGGAGTATGACAAACTTCGTAGATGCCTTTCTCTAAGTCGCATAGTAGAATCGTGCCAAAATTTACTTTATTAAACAGGCAGACTTATTCTTCGCGTGCAGTCAGTTTGATGTGAGAATACTTCGGGGTATCGATTATTTTAAGCATTTTCGTTGTATAATAATAATCTCTAGTATAATGTTTTTTTTAAAAAGAACGTACCGTACTTCAGCTGAAAGTATTTCAAAACAGCTTTGGAAACTCATAACATATTAACCTTACAAGCCTGTAGGCTTAGCCAAAACTGAAACGTATCGTTTCCATCGCCTTTCTCCGATTTCAAACGCAAACGCGTTTGCAATCGAAGAAAACGCAAAATTGGTAGCCAAGACCACGCGTTAGTGTCACACGCACATTCTGCGACACAACATGGTTATTAGTATATGCCTTGCGTTGTTTGAAGCGTTAAGCGCGTCAAATGTCACGGTAATGTAAATATTTATGCGAGTCAAACAAAAGTTCGAACCAGAAGATTTGTTTATTTGTTTTAAGTTATATATAATATATATAATCTTAAACATGTAGAGTTTTGTAAGTTTAAATAATATTTATTACTTAAAAACTTTGACTCTTTAAGGAATTTGAAACATAAAAAATGACGTGAGTCGCAATAAGCAACTTACTTGGAGAACACTTAAGAGTGGCTAAAGTGGCCCCTTGCTGTATAAAGGGGCCCCTTTTGAGTCTGAAATAGCTAAACAATGTTTTAGGCATGGTGATTTAGCGAGGCCCTAACAAGGAGCTCAAGGCCGAGTACAGGCTGACGATCTGTGGCTTTCTTTTTTGCGTTTTCTGCAGGGTTCTATCAGTCGATAGTTATTCGTACACAATCGACGCGAATAGCGTTAGTTTTGGCCGCAATTGGAAACTTGGCTACCATTTTGCGGTTGACATCGCAGAAACGATGAGTTTATTCTATCGATGCGAATGCTTTTTATGCGTTGTGTATTTGGCTACGACTTTTCTATTTGTTTGATTAGATCACGTGACTTTTCGTTCACTCCATACATTTTTTTGCGTTAACGTTTGCAGAAAGACGTCTTGGCTAAGCCCGCTGGTCCGCTTCTCCATCCCAAGTATAGCGTTTCAGTCTTCAGTTCACCATTATCTTGCAAGACCAATAGAAGAAACTACTTCGATTTGCTCTTGCCAGCATATACACTCATTGAAATGTTAAATACTTTTATTAGCCAGCTAATGAGCAGTTGGAGTGAAATCTCATTAGAGGCAAATAGGAAGCAAGCTCGCCGAAGCGGAGATGCGACGGCTGCGAACGCTCGACGACCTAACTATTCTTCTTGTGAAAAATACTTAAGAACTACACCAGACTGCTTAGGATTATATCGTTTTATTAGATTGCCTGCAGTAAACAGAATACGTTTGCAACGAGATTCTCTGATTACTTGTGGGTCAGACGTTGAGAAGAGCTAAGTTTGATAGAGTATTATTGAAGGAATGCGTCGTCTAAAAGTCGTTTCGGAGTGCGTTTCGGCCACAGTACAGTTAAAAGAGAATATTATTAAAAATAATTAATATATCTATGGTTTCGGCTCAGTAATATTAATCGATTTCCAAGTAAAATTATAAAATAACTGTTTATAATTTGGAAGGAGTCTAAGTCATTGGATGTTTAGAGTAGAGGCTTAAGTAAGCGGCTCGCAGTGAGTCAAAATGGGTTCAATTCTCAGGTAGAGCTCGTGTCTACAAAGGATTTTTAATTCTAGTCCGGAATAGTATTAGAGAAAATAAAATACACAAATTGTTAATCCCGGTCCATCATGTCTGTTATTTAAAAGGTTAAAAAATTAAGGAGTGATCCAAGAATTTATCCTATTACGAGAGCACTCGTTCTTAAGAAAAAAACGCTTAGCGTAGAAGAAGAATGTGAAATATGACATAGTTTATATAGAAATTGAGTGATATATTAAATTTATGAAATTATGTATTGTTAAATAGACAGACAGACATCCACACAGACAAAAATAAATAAAAAATGTTTTTGACTTTTATCGTGTTAGTTTTTATCGTCCTTCTGCTTGTCCACGGTTATCTTTAGACGGCTGAACCAATTTGAATCGGAATTTGACTGCAAGATAGATAATTTTGTACATTATATACGCTATAATTTGGCACTGTTGTTGAGATACCGAAAAAAACGCGGGTGGCACCGCAGGCAACAGCTAGTTTCAAATAAACTCATTTAGATATTGTTATGAATAATTATAAGTCACGCCTAAATTTAATTAAATATATTTTAATCGAATATAACGAATTTCAAGCTTTATTATTATAAAATCCGTCTAAAATAACAATATATAATTAAATGTCGAACGTTTCAGTCCATATTATTATAATCATGTTGTCAAAGAAACTCATTTATCGTGATCAAAATTATTTTCAAATAATTTAATTGCCAAAACTGTGGATTATGTATGAACTGCAAATAAATACACCCATATTTTTCTATCAATAATATCCCCATCCGAAGGTTGCCTATATAATAGCCGGAAAAAGTCTAGGTAATGAATACTTGTTTAACTTGGCTGCGATAAACTCAGCCTAATTTCAATATATACCAGTAGCCACATGGCCAGTAAAATAAAAAGACATTGTAACCTACAAACAACCGCTTTGCAGAAATGCTTCAGGCCACATATGTACTTAATATGCAGCTGTCACATTCAATAAAATTGTACAATTGTTTCACCTTTTATGATAGATAACTACCCTAGACAACAAACAGCAGACTTGAAGCTAAATTCGAGAAGGTAGAATATTCTTTCTCAGTGATTTATCAGCTGTTAATTTAATCCAATAGCAAAATATCATGTGTCGAAAATAACTTCACGGGTTACAGACAAATAGATGTTACATATCATGACTTTTACGACATATAAAAGTTTTCATTTAATTCGTGTTAAGAATTTACTACTGATATGCTACGCATTGATTCACTATTTTAGTTTAATTAACCAAAATAATTTCTTGCGCTTACAAGATCTCAACCCAACATTGCCAAGATAATTCTTGAAGCCAGATTTTATAATGAAATACATTTCCAAAAACGCAACTTCAGAAATCCTTTTATAACTGAATAGGAAACTTGCAAACTGAAAACATGTATCCGACGAAGTTTCTATAAATGCGAGTGGAGTGCACGCCTGAATCAGTTTAAATCTCCTCATTTGGAACTTCACGAGCTCAGACAGCGTTCATCTGTTCACGAAACTATGTTACAATTCAATTTTCTCTAAAATACATTGCGAAAAGTAATATGTGAGGTGAGGCAGGGGTAACAAAGAGCTGACAGTTAGCCGCGGTCGCATTGTGAAGAGACTGCAGAGTGCACCACTCGCCTCTCGCCGCCCGCCTCCCGTCTGCCCTTCAGACGCTCATATGAGGACGAAACTCCTTATACGTTCATATTTAGCTAGACTAGACACGACGCCACGTCTTCCTTTTTGTTGCCCACGCCGGTATCTGGATGTCGTGCGTTATTACGTTATTCACTTGGATGGTTCCATTAAATAAGTTTATCTATTTTAACCCATAACAACAAATAGATGGCAATTTTGTAAAAGCTATTGGTGGCAGAGCACACAAACTTAAATATAGTTATTTTATGCGGTAGTTTAAAATGCGTAAGTAGCAGTCACTTAATAAATACCGTTTCCTTTTCACATTTGTCATCAGTTGTATGGTATGTAATCCAGTTGCCAGCACGCAAGTGAATTAAACCAATTATCTCAGCTGCAAGCGAAACCGCGCGGCTGCAAACAATGAATGTAAAAGTATGTAGCGAGTTGGTAGCGAGTTTTCCATCAACGTCAGGCGGTGTTTCGGCAGATGGATGAACTGTCCGCATAGGGCAGCAAGGTGGATCTAGACTGTTAAACAAACGAAACGCGAATGGCATCGCCGGTTCGTCAAATAAAATGCGAGACCAGTTGCCCACTGACCCGTACTGCAAACACACAGCTAATTGCAACTGAACCTCCCTTGCCTCCCCGCGTCTGATAACTACATGAAAATTTAATTCTCCTTCGTTAAGCCCGGTAAAGAATTGAAATTGTTTTATTTTATGCTTTATCTTTCATTCGTTACCGGCAGCAGACGCAAGATTAGTTAGAACTGCTATTAATTTAATCTCGTCAGTTTTATGCATTCTACAGATTCTTTCTTATAATAATAATAACTGTTTATTTCGGATAATAAGAATCCATATGTTGTTAGTACAATTTTGAAGCACTTGTCGTTATCATAAAATATAATCGGTTATTTTGATAATCTGCCGTAATGAATTCACACTTGTGGCCACATCGTGATTCTAATGCCTGTTACCACAGGCACTAAGCGAATAGCTAAGTATTGCTATATGACTACAATTCCAAAGTGTATTCTTAACTACTTGGATTTATGGCGCTTCTTCTTCTTCCCGTGTCGATGGCAACACTTGTCATACGGTTTTAGCCCACTACTCAACGTGTAACGCATTAGTATATAGTATGTATAGACCAGTCTCTGCCCATTCTCAAAATTTCCATCACAATAAATTAATGCAACTACCTACACAACGACCAATATGTGTAGGTAGTATATGGATCAGAGTATGGCAAATCCTTCCGCGAGCAAAACATGTACCTTATGTGTTAATTATACGTAGAAGGTACCTTTCGGTCTTCTACAGGGAAAACACGTTCGTGTATTAACACGTTCTTCTTAATCCCAACAAACCTTTGCATGCACATGTGTACAAAATCGCTTATCAGAAAAGCCAAGTATCGCTTGCCAAGTAATTCTACAAATAAACTCGACACATCTATTCCATGACACACAACAGTTGTCGAAAAGGGTTCCCGAATACCTCATACATCTGTAGAAATCATATACGAGTCATCAGATTTACACATAATAAAAATGATAACTATCCTTGTCGACGGGAGTACAAAGGACCAACGTACGTCCAAACTGTCACTCCTACTTTTTGACCGGCGGCGCGATGTGTTACCTGACAGGATTTCGAGCAATGTAATCTGACGGATAAAATAACCACCCTCGCTGTCCGGCGTCCCATCCCCTCAATGTAAACAAACATGATGTGTTGGTGAATGAGAAAATGGCGTGGACCATAATAATATAAATTACCACTAACACTAAATTAAATTGAATTTATTGTAATTATGTATACAACAATATGGATGTATATTTCCGAAATAAAAAAAAAATATTATTATAATTTATTAGCTTTTCTAGCCTAAGATTCTAACCTGTACCTTCTGCATTCTGCCTATGGTCGGTTACTTAGTGACCTTGGCACAGACGTAATGCCGGAGTAATAGAGAAATCCAACAAATTTTAAATAGGTTTCTTTTTCATAAATTAAAGGCGATACTCGGGCTACCGGGGACGGACCGCCTGATCACTCATAAGTGACTGACTGTAGACTTGAGGTATCCCTCTCGTGTCTACGAAACAGGATAAAAGTCCTCAATTTTGAGTTTTAGGAATAAGAGAGAGGGCTTTCCTGTTCCCAAAATCTATTCCCTCCAGGAACCGACATCACTATCTTACCCCGGAAAAAACCATTGCACAAAGCCGATATAATACGAAATTAACTCATGTATCGTACTTATTCGCAGCATCTATTATGACGACTATTCTCAAATTAGTTTAAGGCATAGAGCGTGACCCCGTTATCAAACAGAACAATCGACAATTCGTGAACTTTAGTCCCTAAAATAATCATAATAATATTAGTAGTCTAAGACGTCCTTAGTATCTCGCGCCTATAAACTGATTGTGCACAAAGTCTCAGTAGAGTCCGACCGTGTGGCGACACAGTCACGGCGCGACATTCATTTAGTGCAAAAAAATATAACACAATATAATATATTGAACAGTCGATGTGTTATCGCTAGTGTGTACATTAACCCGATGTCAGAAACAACGTCGGACAAAATTTAATGAAATTTCCTCATTATGGTCCAGTATACAGTATTTTACATCATTAGTGTAACATTTGTTTCTGCTAGTGTTTATTACAACGGTACGTAATCAATTTTCTGTGAATTAATGATTATATTGAGGTCCATCGTAGCTACGCCTTCGGAGATATCGTTCTTTTTAGTTAATAACAACACGAGAAGCGAACATCAAAAATGTAGTTCTTGAATTTTCCAAGGCACTAGACATAGTTTTTCAAAATTATAATAGGTTAGCAAAGGTTTTTTGTTATAGTTCTTCAGAATTACCCCGTACTAGATTTCATTAAAATTGATGCAATAATTTAACCTAAAAAAATGGAATTACATTCGCATTTATAATATTAATAGTGATTTCATACTATGTTACAGATGTTTTATCAAACCACTTGTATCAACCATACTCTGCGCATAGAGCCAGACCGGGCGACTTATATTTGATGCAAGATAAGGTAAAACTAATTTCTTTAATTATTTCGCAATATAAGTAATGTAAACTGGCCTGTCAGTTTAGTGAACTCTGCCTCACTTGTAAGCCTGAAGACGTGGACCGATTCCCAGCTAGGATTCATGTCCGTGGTCGCAACGTTTTTTTATGTCTTGGTGTACCTATCTAATTTATGTATTCAGAATTATATGAGTATTTTTATCAATGGTCTGGCTAAACAGGCTTTGTCAAGTTTGGGATCATAGGACTCTGTGTGACAAGTCACATGTGTGAGTTGTTTCGTATGGCCTACGCTCCCAAAAATAATTATCTGAGATAACTTCCAGGCAGGGGCGGCTGTACCTTAAGTGCGCTCGTGCGCTGAACTACCAGATTTAAAAAGGTCTATACGAAAAAGTACATAGGTATTAGGTATAATTAATAAACTTTGATGAACGATCTATATAGGTACAACATTACCAAAATTACGACAAAACAATTTAAATTCTATATTAATGTACTTAAGGCGTGTTTTACAGCTGACAAAACATGCCTCGTGCGCTAGACCTCAGCGCACGGCCGACGCTCATACAACTATACGAGACTCAAGCGATATCGCCTGGCGCGTGAGACGGAGATAGTTCAGTACAAAATGTTCGGCGAAATAACATCTTCCCGTGCGCCGCACGCGCGCCTCAATTTGCTCACTGGCGCCGGCTCAAGCCACAGTTATTTGTTTACATTTTGATTAAGGCTTTTTGATATACCTAATAATTATGTTTTTCGTGTTTGTTACTAAGTTGTGGGCCAGGAAGTGTGAGCTTTGATAATGAAATGAGCATTAACGATAACGTTGACTACCTAGTCAACGTTTTTATATTAAATTTTATACTAGGTATAAATTATATGCGCGCCATTTTTGCGCCAATTTCAAACTAGAGAGTCGATAGGTACAAAAGTATTGTGGTATTACGTTGCGAAGTTTTATTACTGAAATTTAAGAAACGGTTGTGATTAGGGTTTTCTAATAATTCGGGTATACCCGGGTATATAAAATTTTTAGTACCCGGGTACTATTCTCTGTCGGACCCGGGTATCTAATTTGATCAAGTAATTCATCGACTGATAGTGAGAGAGATTTTTCCACCGCAGCAAATTTTGTAACGAAAAGTAGAAACCGGCTTTCGGACCGCTTAATACACACAATAGTATTCTTGAAAGTATATAGTAAATTTTATCTGAAATATGTGAGACTTATGTTAAGTTGATTATTTAAAAATTGATTATTAAATTTTTTTTTATTCTTAAAAGAGAGATTATTATCATTTTTATTTTATAATATGACAAAACGTTTTTGTGATAAAAAGTATTTTAGTTCTTATCTTAATCAGTTTATGAAAACAAGACTATTTATCTGTAAGTATTTGCTTTTTAATTTTTTCTATATCAAAGAATTATTAAATCATATTTTTGTTATGGCATAACAAAATTTACTGTAGTAATAAGTCATTTTCGTTCCTAATAAGTTAATTAAAACAAGACTGTTTAAATATATAAGTGTGACTATGAAAACTTTTTCCATAAACATGAAAAAGATCCCCTCACCTCAAAACTATAAAAAGTTTATAGTTTTGAGGAGACTTTGAACTATGTGAATTATGTTAAGTTGATTAATTTTAAAATTGTTTTTTCCTAGAAGAAAGATTATTGTTTTTTAATTTTATTTTATAACATAACAAGTTTTTGTGATGAAAAGTATTTTGGTTCTTAATCACTTTATGAAAATAATATTGTTTATTTTTAATTTTCAACAGTCTCACAGAATAAAGTTTTATTACTGATGTTTTTGTTATTGTATAACAGAATTTACTGTATAAATAAGTCTTCTTCGTTCTTAATTAGTTAAAGAGAACAAGACTGTTTAACTGTGTGACTATTGATAGTAAACTTCACTCTTTATGAAGAAAATAAAACATGATTATAAAAACAATCTCTTTTTCTGAAAATAAGAATGGAAATACCCGGGTATACCCGGGTATTTTAAAAAATATTACCCGATACCCGGGTACTAAAAAAGGTCGGGTACGCGAAAACCCTAGTTGTGATTGTGTGTGGGGACTTGAGCGTCTCTGTAAGCAGGTACATTATGTTCGAGTGCACTATTTTTTGGATAGGTCGGCGTATTAGTTGAATCTATACTTGTACATATAAAACAGGTAAGTTGGTTATTTTATAAAAATAACTAAATACCTACCTACTTAGTTAGTGCCTATTGTAGATAAAATGGTGTTTCACTTAATCTTAGAAATCGAATAAATATTATTTAGGCTCAGTTTCACCGCTGTCGTATAATAGGTATATACCTGCTTATAAATTAATTTATATAAACCCTCCAACATTGAATTTGTCTGGAACATAAGCCGCCCATGGATACGGCGGTGAAATGGGGCCTCAATTTGGTGGTAAATTGCACCACCACTTCTTTGATCCACCAGCCGCCACTGCTTCCAGGATATATTTGTATTGACAATTACCTACACTTCACCATCGTGGTGAACTGTGGTACAGTTTATATACAAGACTAATATCTGTCTATATTTCAATATAACCCGTAACTGACCGACAGGCAATGCACAGAAAAAGTGTTTTTTTTTGTACAAATGGAGATCCGGACTGTCGTCCTAAATTCATGCGGGTGAAGCAGCGGATAGAAAGATGGCATAAGGAAGATATATTTTAATGTTGACCACTTTATTTCAGCTAAGATATATGCAAGCTCTACAACCTAAAGAAAAGGTGAAAGTCCAGTTGTATTACGAGAGCTTATGTCCCGACTGCAGGATCTTCGATGTGAACCAGTTTGCTCCTACTATCACTAAGCTAAACGAACATTTGGATATCCACGTATATCCCTATGGAAATGCAAGAGTAAGTGTATCATATAAGGCAAGGTTTCTAAACCTTTTTATTTTTATGGACCTCATATAAAATAGAAACCATCATAATATGAACCCATACAACGATGCAGTGATAGCCAAGTGGACCGACAGACCGCCATGCAGAGGGTATCAACTTCAAATCCATGGCACAGAAAAGTCAATGGTGCGCATTGAATTTCCGAAGTTATGCATATAATTGTTGGTCCCGGCAGCTATGAAGATCTTTGACAGTTGTTATAAGGAGACAGGACCCTTCATTAAACTGACACTGGTCTAAGCGATAGAATATCGCTATCCCTTTGTGTTGCGGAGGTCAGACGGCAGTCGCTCTGTGGAATAGCTTTTCCTCAGAGCGACTATACTAGTACGACGACTGAGAAAGACGGTACGGACGACGATAATAATGATGAACCCTTACAAAGTCAAATAAGGAATGAACACAAGTCATTATTAAAACTAATTAGAAAATTTTGTTGAAATTAAGTTGCTTTCACGTCTTTTCGATAACATTGATGATTATTTTTGTTATTACATCGCATTATTGGACCCCTAGAATCTCATGGGGTCCATGGACGGACCTCAAGTTTCTTGAATAATCACAATAATTTATCCTTCTCAGACAATAGTCCACAATGACGGTAAAATAGAAATAAATTGCCAACATGGTCCAGCGGAATGTTATGGCAACATGCTTCATGCGTGTGCCATCGATAATATCGGCAACTTGACTATAGCTATCAACTTTAACTCTTGTATGATGGAACAAACGCAGGATGGTCAAGGATCAGACGACGCAGCTGCTGATAAGGTAACAATTACTTGTTCTTATAATAACTTTATTTTGATTGCTAAAGATTTAATAAACGAGAACTGTAACAGTATAAAGTAGTAAGCCCGGCTCACAGACATCATGTATGCGGAAACAACCAAGGTGCTTCCTATCGCGAGAATAGGGTTAAGGAATAGTAATGGAGTTGAAGGAAAAAGGGGCTGAAACGGAATGAGAGAAAGAGAAAAGGCATCAACTCTTCCCACTGCTTGATCCCGCTTCTGGTGCTGGCTTCTGGGCTTCTGGCACTTTCAATCAGAGAATGAAACGCAACAGTACATATACTGTTACTTTACGTCGATATTCTATGAGAGAATAGTAATCTAAGGTTAAGCTGGCCACGTAATTTTGAAATCAGCAATACTACTACTATAAGAAACTGGAACTCGATGCCGGCCCCTTGGCACTACAAGGCTGTACGTCGAGAATTAATTTTACCTCTGACACAAGCTGTTGTGCTTGAAGTTGTTTTTTTTTTCAGTACAGAACCAAGTGATCCAGCAATAATTATGCTTAGAGGCAAATGCAAAGAAATATAACCTTAAGTCATAGAAGTAACATTAAATAACAACAGCGGTTGCAATGATTGATATCTTCTTTCTAATGGCACATGCAGTATGATAGAAAGAGCTGTCGATAGGTTTAGCAGCACGCTCTTATAGCAGCCTCGTGGTAGGCAAACAGTAGACAAAACATAGAGTTAGGAAACCGAGTGTTGTTCGTAACAGTGATGATTTATCGATAAAATTTTTGGTCAAATGTCTAACTTTAGTATGTGTCGATATATTTAAGCCGTAGAAGTAAACAACTCAAATATTGAAATTGTAGTTTTTGCTGTCGACGCCGGACAGTGCTTTGCAAAGACTTGCCAGACAGACAGTTCTAAAAAATTTCACGTGTTTAATTGTTCGTTTTAGCCATAAAATCTATTGACAAAAAGTATTCATAAACTAATGAGCGATGCGTAGCGATGCGATGCTAAAAAACTGTCACTTAGATTATGTATTGTACGAATTATACCAGATTGGCTTATGCGGCACGGCAGGCTTTGGCAATTTGTTTGCGTCGCATCATATCACGTTGCTTGCTTTGCTATCGCTAACGTTGGACACTGCTCGATTTTTTTAGAGTTGTAGGTAATCCGACTACCACGCCGAAGCTTGCGGATTTGTGTGCCCGCTCAAGTCAAACATTTGTGTGCATGAATATGGGTGTTTGTCTTTGCCTGGATGGTACTATGTATAATATGTAATATATTTACAGAAAAGTATATATGCATGTTTATCGATTGTCTAGTACCCGTAGTACAAGATATGCTTAGTTTGGGACCAGATAATGTTGTGTGAATGTGAAAGAATATTATATTTTATGGTAGAATATTATGTAGCGGACTACAAGGCAAGACGTCTTTGATCAGTCAGGATAGCACTAATATGATAAATAATATAGAAGTAGGTAGATTAATTAAAATCGTTGTAATTATTATATTTTATTATTATGTTCAAACTAAAATTACACACTTTTTGTTTAGCTTTGGATAAATAATTCTACCGGGTGTGCAATGTCCGGGCATAAATGTAATGTAGGCACAGCTTTCGGTTTTAAACGACGCCAGGTGCTTTCTGTCTTTAAAAAACAGTCTTTCTCAAAATGACGTGAACAAATACGATGGTACTTCTGCTAAATCAAACTAGGCCGTCCAACGGCATTTATCCAAAGTTTTCTTGTGACGTCATTAATAGGCAACCTGTAATAAAAAACACCTTCTTAATAATAAAAAATGCTACTCACATCCCTAATCCATCTACTATTTTATAGATGCAAAAATGTAAGCCTACACACACGCGCGTACACTGGAACACTTGGCTTTAGGTTAATAGACGCTACTTTTAAGGTAGGTATCTAAGTAAATTATGTACATTAAACTGCGCTTACTATCAAACGCGCGATAGAAAATTAGACCGCTGGACGTTTTTGTTTATTGCCAACTTAGCAACCGTGGCTACCCGCTGTCGCTTCCAGCTACAGTCTTACATTCATGTCCGATAGTTAGTTTCCGTATTTATCCCTCATTTAAAAACATCGATATCTCCTTTCACTGTCAAATCCCATCACTAAGGCTATTAAATCAATAAATGTACAAAATAACAATTTGTGAGTTAAGTTCATTACACATACGTATGCAAACTGTTCCCTTGATTTGCAATACAATGATATTGTGTAAACTTAACACTCATTATAGCATTAATACGAGAAAAGTAAATAAATTTGCTGGAAAATTCCGACTCACTGCTAGAAGATAAAGTTTCTCCTGTTATTTCCGTTCCGAGAATAGCGGAATCCACATCCCGATATCACATACACGATGTGTATTAATTAATAAGTACACTATTTAATTATAATAAGCTTAATTACTATTTAAATGCAATAAAGTTATTAAAAATGTAAACACAAACGTCCAACAAATTTTACACTGATAACAGATCACAGCACGGCTATTTAGAGAATGTAGTCAAAGATATGAGTATGTAAAGAGTCTATGCCTCTTTAAATGAGACGCGTAATTTGACGGTATGATTAACCAACTAAGACCAACTGACATTACATGTTGCACGTTCGGTATAAAGAAATTTATAGGGCATGTTCTCTCTAGTCTAAACCTAGTCCAACCTCTCTGGGCAAATGCCAGGTCGTCTGTCAAACATATTCACAGGTTCACAATAAACAACAGTTTTTGCTAAAGGCAGTTTCAAGGCTAATTGCCATTTTTTGTGTACAATCTGTTTTAATCAAAATATGTTACATGTATTTCAGTGTGGTGTAAGAATGGGCATAAATACTTTGCCGATCAAGGCTTGTGCCAACAGTATGCGAGGCTCTCAGTTACTGAAGGCTTACGGTGAAGAAAGCAAGAAGGTCGGATTTCGCTACGTTCCTTATATCCTAATCAATGGCCAAGTAAATGATGGCAGCAACTTCATGCACGACGTCTGCGCAGCGTTTAAATATCCACCAGCAGAATGCAGGGAATTAATTTAATAAAATTAAAGTATTCTTACAAAACACTGCGTTTGTTTTTCCAAAGCTATCCCAGTATCGAAGTCACATCTTTAGTGTAAAATTAGACCAATTACGTGTATCTACTAGTGTGAGTCATGCATAATTATTTTCTACCAGAATTCTCGCAAATACGCGCGGTGGACCAAGATGAATAATTAATTCACATTTTAATCACTTTATCTTATATAAAATCTAATTAATTTAATCAAAAGGCTATGCGTGGAGATTACTTAGATACAAATAGCTTCCCCCCTGTGGGATCTCCACCATGTCGTGGTGAGAGGGCTCAGTAACCGTGGGTTGAACACCCACGGTGAAGGTAAGCGGGATCACGGGAGTGGACGCACCGCGTGGGCTTGGAGGGGGCCAGCGCAGGATGCGTCCAAGGGTGCGGGGGACAGTTCTGTCTGTCTCTCGCAGTCGGGTGTGATCGCGGGAGAAGAGGCGTCTCGGTGTTGCGTTGCAGCGCGCCCTATCTCCCGCGACCAAGAGCGACTGCCTATCTGACCTCTGCAACCCGAAGGGATAGCGATATTTTCTCTGTGACATTTTGACGAAGCCTATTGCGGATAACCGTATGTATATTTTCATTTCATGGTGCCTGAATAAATGAAATATGATTTATGATTATAAAAAAAAACAATACTTACACTACTTTTTTGGGCAGTCGTGTAAAATAGTGAGCCGACGACGGTTTCTTAACGTTTTACTTACATAGTATTACCAAGGATAAAAAGATGTTTCAGGTTCCCTAATGTATGAAAAAGGTTTGGTGAATAGTAAAAACACAAGATTTCATTTTTTTTCATTTATAACTAGCACATCATCGAAAAAGGCAGCTGGTGCAAAGATATTTTGTTGATGTCTAGCCCATCCCAAATACCAAACGATGATCATTACATGAGCGCAACATCCTAGCGTACGCCGACCAACGAGGCAACTACAGCAATATTCAGTGATTCCTATTTGTCCAGGTATATATTTTCAATCAAAACATAAACATAATATTGTTTCCGACTTATGTGTCTTGATTTTATTCTACCTCTTATTAAAATAGCGTCATCACTGCCTCTGAGATTATATTCTGTTGTTTCTATATTATGTTACCTACGGACTTCAGCTGCCGTGGCCACGACCACGAACACTCATTTTGGCTGTAGAAACCGGGTACAAAACAATATCCAAGAAACAGGGCAGTATCGGAATCTCAAGTCACAAAGAGGCAATATCAGAGTCCATAAACAGTTTGAGTCATATAACAAGAAGCGAAAATAGAGTCCTTGGGCAATCCGGGTCAAAAAGAATACTGAAAACAGGGGAAAAGCAGCGATCACACTCAGAACACAAGCAAACAAGCGCGGGCGACAGCGAGATGATGTGAAAAAAATCGAAATGTCAAATGTCATGTTGTATTTTTTTTATAGCTCTGAATGGCCATCTTTTAGCCAGCGCCCAGTTTTACTTTAAATGTCGAAATAAGTTATTAATACTGTACTTTATTTAAAATCCGCATAGAAATAAACGTAACAAGCAAAAAAATAGTATTATTAATATTAATTAACTATTTAAATCTCTTAATCTATAAAAAACATTCATGATTCTATCTTAGAAAAATTATTATTTACTCTGGCAACCTTGTGGCTTTCTGACAAAGAGATTGGATGTGCTTTCTGACAAACCAAAGAAATGGCTATAACGAAAAGCCGGCAATCAATTAACATAATAGCTATTTTTAATTTTATACTTTTTTACGTAGCCTTATCTAAATTAGACTAAAATATAGAAAATCGTATTAAAATATTTCATGGATTTTGGTTGTAATGAGTTTTTAAGATGCTTTTAATGCACTGAACTAAAAATCTGCCATAGCTTGGAAGTAAGAACGCATGCGCTAATAATTGAGTGCTGCGCATGTGCTATCGCATATCTGTCAGTACTGTCACATCATGTGGTCACATCATACATAATGTCGTAATATTGTGCACAGTGATTAAATTGTTCGCTTAAATAAACAAATTATATACTACGCTTAAACGGCTGCAACGATTTGCCCAACTAATATTATAAATGCGATAATGTTTATAGATATATATTGGACATGTATTAGAACATGGCTTTGACATTTGATTGTGTGCAAGGTTATTTTGTACCTTTCGGTAGATAATGTCATGGATACTGACCGAGTTACTTTGTACCCTATAGAGTTTCTGAAGTCTTTAGAATAATCAAAAGTGCCTTCAGACAACCTGGGACTGAAAGAAGATGTGTGCTACCCCGAATTTAACGCGCGCGAAGCGGCGGGCAAAAGCTAGTAATTAATAAAGTGTTTAAAATAGGTACTCGCTCTAATCCAGACATTTTATTTACAAACCTTTCCTATATACTGATGAGTTATAGATGCAGTTGTTTAGGCTAGTATTTGTGTTTGTTCGTTCAGATCAATCAGTTTGATTCACCACACAACTGCCACGGAGGCTTTCAAGCCCACTCGATGGTTTGAGCACAACGTTTTTCAATACTTCGTATCACTGTAAATATCGCCTGTGTCTGTGTTGACGATGGAAATATGATTCCATAAAAAAATATAAAATGCTGAATTTAGGAGAATGAAATATTGAATAAAAATAGTAGCCAGTCGGCTAGCACCCGAGGCTTCAAACGAACTATTTATTATTTTCATATATATTATATCATAGCGACTAGAACAACAATACTAGGCAGCGATTTCCTAGGAGGGAGACTAATAGACTGCTATGCGTAGAGTCTTGAGTACAAGCCCACAGCGCGTACCACTGACTTTTCGAAGTGAACTGCTAAGTATCACTTACATACATACATCATCAGCCCTTCATATTGTCCCACTACTGGGCACGGGTCTCTTCTCACTATGAGAAGGGTAAGCCTATAGTCCACCACGCTGGCCAAGTGGTAGACTTCACATGTTTTTCGAGAACATTATGGCGAACTCTCAGACAGGTTTCCACTCGATGTTTTCCTTCACCGATAAGCAAGCGATAATTAACAAATTAATACGCACTTAACTTCGAAAAGTCATTGGTGCGTGCCCTGGATTCGACCCCGAGACCCTCTGCGTAGCAGTCTGTCGGTCCCTTCAGTCAGCTGTCGCTGCTGGTTACTCAAGTATCACAAGAACTGTCAAGAAACTTGAATGTCTGAGATTTATCCACAAAGTTCTAAAATAATATCTGAGGTCTGCCAACCTGCACTTGGCCAGCGTAGTAAACTTTAACGTAACCTTTTTAATAATGAGAAGAAGCCTATGCCCTGCGATCGGACAGATTATAAGTACACTGATGATGATCAGAACTAGGTACCTATAATGACGATCAAAAAAAGTCTGTCGAAAACGTCGAGGTATTAGTAGGAATAAATACTTGACCTGTATCATCAACTACTAATAATCTTAAAAAAACATCTTTATTGTTTTTTATAAAACAGTATTTCCAGTCAAATATATGACAAAGCAATGAGGCATCTAGTTCGTCTTGCTCCTTGGTCTGAGACGTAATTTGGTCAGGTTAGCACAATGATTTATACCTAACTGACAGCTCGAAAATATTTAGTTAAAGTGCAAAACATTTGACAATATCAACTAAACAAATATTACCAAAATAAATATTACAAAAATACCACATTTTAACCTTAGATATCATATATTACACCTTTTAGGTAAAGTCACACCGAAGTAATAATTAAGTTATTTTTTCTTTGTTTTTAAGAGGCTTGATCGATCAGTGATCATCGCATTGTATGTAAGTATATACGCACTGGTTGTGTTAAAACAACCCCTTTACTAGTCTATAATTTTATTAAAATTATTTTTGAGCATAGAATATAATGCTATTAATTAAATACCGTGTAATATAATTGTATCTTTAATTTTTTAATTAAATCTTTCAATAAAATTTTACATTTTAGCATTCTGTTTGCAGATAATATTTTATATAATTGTATTCAACAATCAAAATTCTGCGAAGTTCAGCTTGGCTTAAGTACAAAATTAATTGCCTTTTCCACTTATAACTAGTTTTTTTTGTAATCCAATTGAATTTTAAGTAATAATTTATTTTTAACACGCTTTTATTAGGTGCATAGGGTTCCCACCAAGAACTTAGGGTCCCAAGCCAACCTCACCTGCAAGTGGTGCAACTGCCGATCAACAGACGAGGCTCTGGCAAACAAAATATCCCAATAAGCGGCAATAGGCTCGCCATCTATTACGTGGGATCAAAACACTGGCGAAAAGTGGGCGTTCAATACGCCTCTGCCTACTACTTCGGGGAAACAGGCGTGATTCTATGTATGTATGTATGTATGTTTTATTAGGTCGACATGTATGTAACTAACTATGTAATGGAATCTAAGGTAAAAAATTGAACCATCTTCCAAGGGTCGTAGCGTAATGAAAATTGGCAGTTGTATGATGTTCTGATGACAATACAATAAAATGGTACTGTCGAACTGATCTGATGATGGAGCCGGAAGATATGAACTGGAACTCGACATGTATGTATCTAACTATGTAATGGATCTAAGCTAACTAATTTAACCATTTTGTAAGGGTTGTAGCGTAATGAAAATTAACAGCTGTAGGTATGTAGTTCTGATGACAATACAATAATATGGTACTATTGAACTGATCTGATGAAGGAGCCGGAAGATATGAACTGGAAGTGCATGATGGAAAATCGTATCATAGCTGTTTTGGATTTCTTAGAAAAGTCTTGTAATGAACTTTGACCACGATAAGGTTTCAAGATCTGATGATGAAGCCGGAAGATAGGCACTGTCATTCCATGATGGAATATCGTATCATAGTCGTGTTTGCACTTGTGAGAAAGGCCACGTAATGGGCGCCACCCGCCGAGGCTGCAGGTGACCGCAGCCCGCGCGATTCCACTAGTTGCCCACCGGTGCAGCGGAAACCGCAAACAACCGCGCACACCGCGACGCGTTCTGAGCTGTGCTTTAATTTTTTACATATATATCTGCATTCTACAGAAGCTGCGGGCCCGCAACCGCGGCGGTTGCGGGTGAAAATCGCTCCGTGAGTTCTTAGCCTTAGTGATTTTCACCCGTGGCGGCCGCGCGCTCTGCGGTCGGTATGCGGGCCGCGGTCGCGGGCGAGGGGCGGGGGGTACAGAAATCCAATGTCATTTTGCACCAGCCAGTGACTTGTGGCATCGTGAAAAATGTTTGTGCATGTTTAAAATCAAACAAACATTATAAAATGGTTAAAAAACCAAATATAAATATAAACCAAAAACGGGTAAAACTAACTCGCCCACCCGACATACCAAATAAAAGTCCGACATGCACAGTGCAATTTCCACAAGATCTACAACACGCAGAGCCAACTCATCATATGAAGAACATAAGGACGCCGAGCACTCGGCAATCGACATCCACTCCAGCCTTTCCTCACTGACTTTCGAGATACGCTTGCTGAGGGAAGAAGTATTTGATTTGAAAGACCTGGTTCAAATACTGTCACTTTCTCTGCAGAACTGCAATAATAGAATAGACACGCTTGAAAAAAAAGTGGTTCAACACGACGAGCAAATAGAACTTAAACAAAATGAGATCATTGCATTAAAATCGGTAGTATCTGAATTACAAAACCAAGTTCATACACAAGCTCACTCCGCAATGCAAACCGATGTAGAAATTATGGGTATTAACAAAAACTCGAATGAAAACCTAGTCCACTTAGTTCGAGTAACTGCAACTAAGATTGGAGTTGAAGTCGCAAACGGGGACGTCGAATTAGCTTCACGCCCCGGAACACGTAAAGACTCGGACCACCAATCAACTACAAATATGATGCCACGCCCAGTAATAGTTCGTTTCACACGTGCCACAAAACGTGATGAATTTTAAAAGCTGCTAAAAGCAGAAGGGACCTACTTACTTCGAATATACATGTACTGGGACCTAAAAGAAAATTATTCTTCAATGAACACTTAACAAAATTCTACAGGCAGTTATTTCGTGTAGCAAGATTACGTGCGAAGGAGGCTGGCTACAAGTTCTGTTGGGTTAAAAACGGAATCATCTACGCACGCAGGTACGAAGGGAAAGCGGCAGTTATCATACGTAATATTGCTGACTTGGACGTTCACTTCAAGTCGCCCGAACGTAGCGGAGACTGCAGCTCTTCTATTCCAACACCAACCCGTAAGCAATATAATATACAACAAACGCACGAAGTCGCCCGCATGTAACAGACATTGCGTTCTACACAATTTAAAGTGTTATAAAAAACTTTTGTATGTACAAATTTATATTGTATTTAGATCTTATATTATATTCCTGTCATAACTTGTGTCTATCCTATTATTTTTGTCTATTTTATTATTGGCTACGCCATTATAAGGTAAACATTGATCTCAATTATAGTCTTAGAATTATGTTGTTTAATAATTATCATTTCATATCATTTGTAATGCTTTACTTTAAACTGTTAAAATATTCGTCTTTATACGGATTTTATGTAATACGAAACGGATTTCAATTATTATCTACACACATACACACAAGCAACACAATATTACACAAAATGACTCACCCGCAAATACACATATTGTTTATAAGAAATAAAAAAACTGCTATGCATTTAAACATATATATGTACTCACACACGTATGCTTTGTTTCAATTTTTCTATTGAGAGTGTGGTTCGGCGTTACACCGAAACCGAAGGTTCCTAGTCGATTTGGGAAAAGATTAATATTGTGGACTGTAGGATGGCGGGTTTTCGGCGACTAGGAAATGAGGGAAAGCGGAAAAGGTGATGTGGTTAGGAGCCTCTTACCTTGCAAATGGCAGCCTCCTGGTGTCTTCAAGTATATTGAAGCTGCTTGAATCACTCCACTACACAAATCACTTTCAGTCGCGAGCGGTTTTGTTGAGTTTTGTATAAGCGGTAATAATTATATATGGCGTTGCGGATTGCGGTACACGACGGACATGAGTTATTTAGCGTCTCGAATGTTCAATTTTTTCTTTCGTCGCCGTTGAGCAGGGCGGCCAATAGCGAGGCGTTTTGGGAGGGGATTCATGGAAAGGATCGCTCGGATTGGCCGAGCAGCGACGAACCATTGACGTTGATGTGATTAGTTCTCGATGGAAAGGTAGATGGCGCTACCAGAGTGAAAAAAATCGAACCTATCATGATACACGTACCTTTATGTTCTCCATGGATAATCTAGGTGTACATCACAGAAGAATAACTGAAGCATGGAAGGAACGATATTTTTAAGAACAAATTGAATATAGCTACACTCTTCACTCATATGATAAATTAGAGTTGCCAGAAGAAGATGGCACTATGTTTGTCAGTTAGGGCTAAAGACAATTTGAACACAAATATCGTAACTTTTTAATTTAATAGTGACTGAGCAAATCCGCTATCGATATCGATTAAAGTTTCAATATAGGTTCAAAATCAAACGGACTTGTAAAGTATATTATTTATATGTTATACATTTTAAATTCCGTAACTTTATGTCCACAGCAATCAGAACGCTAGTTGATGGACAGTCTTTAAATAATTATTACACAAACTTGCATTTTTAAACTGATCTTATATATTTTTGTTTCAAATGGGTACTCAGTAGCACATAATCTTTCGAGGCGTTATTTTCTCATTTTCATGGTATTTTTCTTTACGCATCAACAGCCTTTTCAAGTCCACTGCTGGTCTTTAACCTTCCGTGGTGGAGGTTAGGCCTACTATAATACCACACTAGCCGGACGTATTCGTATAGGGTTTTATTTCGAGATTTCCTTCTCTTCTTTCTCTTAGTCGCCTCATACGACACCCTCGGCATAAATGTTTATTTATACTTATTTATAGTTCGTTTTTCAGCTGTAATGAAAGCTGTAAGTGGGATTAATAAATATTAAATAAATAAATCATCACCCCCTACTCTCTCTCTAATCTCAATAACATATTTTTATTAGAGAAAGCAAATAATTAAGATAAAAGCAAAACTCATAGCTTAAGCATTGTGATAACTGAGAATGGCATATCCAAATTAATTCTTTACAAGGGTAGGAGATAGTCGACATGGATTTTATCAAGCAAAAAACATAAAAATTTACTTAAAATAGATAAATCAGACAAAACCTTGAATAGTGCCCAAAGGTTTGTTATTAACAATAATCACTTTATTGAAATTTTCTCATTACATAGTGTAGGTAATACAAATCTATGTGTAAAAAATGTATGTGCGGGATCGGACACTTTTCGGTCATACATGTGACACACAGAATATTTAGAGAGAAAAAAATTGTGGCTAGACTAGCCCTTCGATTTTATCTTGGGATCGGCACATTATTAGTCCACTAGTCGAACAAGAACAACCAAGTTTTGGTCTCTGGGTAGATGACATTTAACAAAATTTCTTTCAAATGAAGATTCCCTTATTTTGATGCATATCCACACAGTAGTCGTGACTATGAAAGCAGACCATTCTTATCAAACCTTCAAATTACTGTTCTTTAAATATTACTGTCTTTGTAAAGAAAGATCAGATTTTTTCTATAGGTGCATTAATTTTATTTGTAATATGATGGATTCTAACAAGCTTCGGAATTCATTACTGTTGCTGATAGTTTAAATAATAGCAAGTAATTATTTAAGCACTCACACTGATATGTTTAGAAGGGAGGAGCCATTCGTCATTACTATAAAAACATTCCGCAGTAAAATGCTTGGAACAAATTCTATGGTGCTTTCTAGGCACCCAATTTTCTCCACGACATACTGCAGCAATCCACTTATTTTATAAATCTTTATCACGTGCACATATAATCTAAAAAATAACGAGGTAAAAATATAAGGTGGATAGACATATCGATAAGATTTTTTACAACACTTGAAAAGTCGATATAAATATTATACGACTAAATTCAAAATCATGATAGAACTGTTATAAAAGAAAAAATCACGAAGGTTATATAATTTGATGGCATAATATTGTCTAAATTGTATCTTACACGTCAGTTGACTGTGTTCAATTTGGGAGTACTAGGACGGTCTCTATGTATGTATATTATCCAATCTCTTTGGTGTACATGATAATATTGAACAAACTCTTGCTATCACTTGTCACTCAATAGAAGAATTAGAACAATGCCAAGTCCACTCAACATCGGATTTCAACTTTAAAATTCTCTCAATTAACATCAGAAGTTACCAAAAGAATTTCGACAGCTTTGCTCTGGTGCTGCAACGTTTAAATATAGAATACGATGCTATTATTTTAACTCAATGTTGGTTACAAGAAAACACAATAATCAAGTATTTAAAGGGATAGAACGTGCACAAAACTAGCAAATACATAAACAAATCAGGAGGAGTAATTATATATATTAAAGAAACATACGACGCCGTTGTCTCGGAACCCGTCATTGACGATGCTAATTGCCTTATTGTCGATATAGGAACCTTAAACATTGTTGGCATTTACCGGTCCCCTTCCTTTACCAGATTATGCAACTTTCTTTGCACTCTAGATGCCATTATAAGTAACCTCAAATCTAAAACCGATATTTAACTGACTGGTGACCTAAATATAGATCTAATAGCCGAAAATCCCAGCGTAGACAAAGAAGATTTTCAATGCTTATTGGCACAACATGGTCTCCTGCCAGCAATCACAATACCTACCAGAGGAAATTCATGCCTAGATCATGCTTTCGTAAGTTAAGTTTCGTAAGTTAAGTTTCGTAAGTCAAGCCCAAAATATTGTTGAAATTGTTGCGAAATGTACCTTGATAGATCACGATGCAATCATGATTGGGATAGCTACCGAAAACGTCATTATCAAGAACAAAAGGATATCTATACCTAAAACAGACATAGAAGCGCTTAGACTTGACATAAATGCAATAGATTGGTTTCCTGTCACCAGAAGTCATAACGTAAATGCCGCACTAACTGCATTCGAATGTATACTAAATGCAGCAGTAACTCGTAACACAAGAGAAGCTAGGTGCAGCCGCAAAAAGCACAACATAAAACCTTGGATCACTCCTGGCTTAATGCGATGTATGCGTTTTAGGGATAAACTTCATCTACAAATTAAGAACGATCCCAGTAATGAGACGCTCAAATTAACGTATAAACGATACAGAAATTTCTTCTCTAACCTTCTTCGAAAAGTCAAAAATAACTATCACAGCACAATTCTACAAAAACATCAACATAATCCTAAAAATCTATGGGATGCATTAAAGGAAACATATGAAACGCCACGAAAAACCAACTATAATCAAGAACTCTTAAAAGTTATTTATTTATTTAAAACTTTATGTACAATACATTTGTAGGTACAATGGCGGCCTTAATGCTAAAAGCATTCTCTCCCAGTCAACCATAGGGCAGAGATTGTCATGGTAGGTGTACAAAATAGTTATAAAGGAGGAGGATATAGATAGGATATAGCAAATACACATAATAATAAAGAAATACAATACAACATAAAATATTATAATATACCTAATAAATATAAATACGTTACATACATACTTAATGTATAAATATTATTAAATATATATACAAATTATAGAAATATCGCTATGATTGAGATGATTGTGCCAATAATAAGCTTCGAATGTGGTCACGTGCTTTGAATTTGAATGTCCAGCGGTTAGGAGCCATTCTGATCTCTAAAGGAAGGGAATTCTAAAGGAGAACTGATTGGACAGTGAAAGAAGAGTGTACAAGAGCAGAAGTGTGGGAGGAACATAAGAGTAATAAGTTTTTAGATGAGCGAAGATCTTTAGAATGATTGGAGCTTAGATATTGAAAATTAGATTTTAGGTAGGCGGGGGCAGTTGGTGAATGATGCAGAGAGAAGAGCGTTGTGAGAGCACGCACACTACGGCGCTGACGAATGGGTAACCAGTGTAGATCGGAACGGAAAGTAGACACATGGTCATACTTACGAAGATTATAAATAAATCGAATGCAGTTATTAAGAAGACGGTCAAGTTATCAAGAAGGTCTGCATTCAGGTCAAAATAACAAACATCACCATAATCGATGACCGGGAATATCAAAGTTTGCACAAGCGTTATCTTTGTCTTGACAGGCAAAAAATGTTTTAGGCGGTAAAGAGACCGCAGGGTCACACGCTTGCTCACGTTAGTAATCTGAGTTCGCCAACTTAACCTCTGGAACGCAGGCGGGACATACGTATGTCCCAGGAAAATTTGTTCCGTCCAGCGCTTGCGGGAAACACGTATGTCCCGCAACGACAGCGCCATGTTTCACTACTTGAAATGACGTTAAAATAATTCCACCAATAAGATTATGTTCCACTATTGCAAAGTATGAATATTCTTTTTAATTCTGCATTGTTATTGGTTGTCATTTTTATAGACTTTTTTTGCAATAATAACGACTGAAAATTGTTTGCCACAAGTTCGATTTCGCGCGCGTTAGAGTGACGACAGTTCTGCTTTGAAAAACGTGTAGCGTCGCAATCTCGTAATTTCACTATATGTATTATATGTCATTATACTCGGATACTAATGTTGTTTGCTATAAAATATAGCTAAGATATGATCATTGTATAAATTATAAAGAAAAACTATTTTCAAAATATCATTATCAAAAATGGCGGCAAGTTGTAAATACACCCGTCCGCATTTCAGTTTTGTAAGATTAGGTAGTTAAAAGTCGGTTCTATTACTCATAACCTTTTTTATTTATCACAAAGTAATGAGTAAATAATAATAAAATAATAAACTTGTGGTTTAGATATTTGCGAAAGTGTATCTAAGTCGGCACAGTTTCGCGCGCGATTATGGCGGCCGTTTCGTATTCCGATGATGTGTTTAAACTTTTGTTAACTTATAAAAATATAAGTGAAGTTGATATTAACTGTTGATTAAATTCAATAATTCATTAAGTAAGGTATATAAAGTGATGTGAATAATTGCTAAAATGCTAAATATTTGTGAGATAGTGTGTGTTAAAAGTTTTATTGAAGAGGATTTTTTCATGTTTTCGAGTTTTATTTCAATGAACTGCAGAAAAAAGGTAATTATACATCATATATCTATGATAAGTTTTATAAACATATTTCAAGGATGCAAAAACCATCATTATTTTTGTGATACGTTGAAAACTAACTGAGATACAGGTAAAATAATGATGCCGGCCAGCTGTTGCTCGATCAAGAGGTAAAGCAGCCTGCACTACCGGCCATTTTTTATTTTTTACGTCCCGCGCGCGAGGGGAGAGTTGATACCTCTAAGCGGCTCATAATGGCCTGGCACTTTGAATGATTGACGTACAATCCAAACCTATCGGACCAATATTTGATGGCTGCTAGATCACGATTTACCGCAGCAATGGCAGCAGATAGATTTTCGATGCTGGCCTGAGAATACAACTGCAAGTCGTCGGCATACAGATGATAGGTACACCGAAGGTCGTAGGTTATGAGATTAATTAAAAGAGCAAATAGAAGAGGAGATAAAATACCGCCTTGGGGAACGCCAGAGTCGAGAACACACCAAGATGAAAAGGCTTCATCAATGCGAACCGCCTGCTGACGTTCACGAAGATAAGAGGAAAACCAGTCCAGTGCTTCGGGTGAGATCATAAAGTGTGAAAGAATAGATAGGAGGATGTCGTGACTGACGGTATTAAAGGCGTTCGAGAAATCAACCAAGACTAACACAGTAGCCTTGGCATCAACGCCCGCCCTAATATGCTGTGTCCTGGTCTAAAACCTGACTGGAGAGGGATTAATAAGTCGGTGACGTAAACAAAGTGAGACAGTTGCTTATGTACACCAGCCTCCAGCACCTTAGACAGAAAAGGAAGAATAGATATAGGACGGAAGTGACTAGGCAGTGATGGATCAGGGATCTTAGGTAGAGGACGGACATAGGCTTGGCGCCATAAGGAAGGAAACACACTAGAATCAAGGGAAAAATTAATAAGGTGGGTTATCGTAGGTAGGAGCTGGTCTAAAATAAGTACTAGCATTCGGCGACTGATGCCGTCGCATCCTACGGCCTTCGTTTTAATGGCTAGAATAATCTTTTTGATCTCACCCGACGCAACTGGAGAAAACTGGAAGAGATCTGTATTAATACGGGGCAAGTTTGCTACATAGTCAACCGTCTGACTTTGGGTTAGACGATTTAATGTAGGAGTGGTCGAGAAATGTCGATTGATATCGTCTAAACCGATGTCATTCGGCACGACGAGACGTTACTGCTTAGCAAATTTACCGATCCCGAGAGTTCCGAGAAGCTTCCAAGTAGCAGCAGGAGAGCTAGGTGAGATATTTTCGAGAATATGGCGGCGTTTGGCGTTTCGTACCATCTGGTTACACCGGTTCCTTGCAGTCTTGAAATATGCCCAATTTTCGTCAGAACGATCTTTCTTAAATTTGCGAAATGCCCGGTCCCTGCGTCTCATTGCCACTTTGACTCCCGTGGTCATCCAAGGAGCTGGTGGACGTTTTAATTTAACCTTTCTGTTGGTGCATGTTTATCGTATAGCTCAACTAATACGTTGTTAAATATGTTAATTTTATCGTCTATAGAAGTAGCCGCCAGCAAAGGTGCCCAATTAATTGCAGATGCATCCTCCACTAATTTATTTAAGTTAATCTGAGCAAAGATACGCATGTGTAATACTGTTACGAATTGAAAATAACGCCATCTATCAGTGAATGGGAGAACTACATGAGATTAGATGTATCGGTTGTTTAAGGCTGTTTCATCTAACCTCTAATAGATGGCGTTGGTGTAAATAGAACATTTACGCGACATCTAGAAACACGTTACACGTTTCCAGAAATATCGTGAGTCGTCTCGAAAAGCCTAGTGATGTTATCCGGCCAGTATAAATAGAGCGGGAGCGAACGGACCGGGGACAGTAACAATTGAATACGGAAAGCGATCAACATCAAGCGAAGGAAGTAATTCGGAAGTGTTTAGTGGTGTTTTATTAGTGTTGTTCTAGTGGTGTGAATAGTGTGTTTTACTAGTGAAGTGAAAATTAAGTGTGTGTATCTAGTGTTATACTTAGTGTTTGTGTAGTAAATAAAGTTCAGTTTTCTGGCATAGTGAGTTATAATTTATCGTCGAACCCCAGCTCGTAACAAATTGGTGTCAGAAGAAAGGGATAAATTATGCCGGTTATGCCGAAGGAAGAAACTGACGGAGTGCGTACCAGGAACCAGCGCCAGCAAGACCTGGACGTTCCTTCTCCATCGTCTGGTGGACCAGGCGACTCCGCGGCTGCAGTGGAGCCTGCAAGCGCACACTCCATGGCGGTGCCCGATATCGCGGCTCTGATGGCGTTCATGCAGGAGCACGCGCGCCGCATGGAAGAACAGCGACAGCGCGACAAGGAGGAGCAGGCTCACCGTGAAGAGGAGCAGGCTCGCCGTGAAGAGGAGCAGGCTCGCCGTGAAGAGGAGCAGGCTCGCCGTGAAGAGGAGCAGGCCCGCCGTCAAGAGGAGCACGCGCGCCGCCTGGAGGAACAGCTACAGCGCAACCAGGAGGAGCGGGCTCGCCGTCAAGAGGAGCACGCGCGCCGCATGGAGGAACAGCTACAGCGCGACAAGGAGGAGCAGGCTCGCCGTCAAGAGGAGCACGCGCGCCGCCTGGAGGAACAGCTACAGCGCAACAAGGAGGAGCGGACTCGCCGTCAAGAGGAGCAGGCCCGCCGTCAGGAGGAACAGCTACAGCGCGACAAGGAGGAGCAGGACCGCCGTCAACAGGAGCAGGCTCGCCGTCAAGAGAAGCACGCGCGCCGCCTAGAGGAGCAGGTGGTGCTTATGAAGGACCTCAGCGCCGCTGTAGGGAAGGCCCTGAAGGCGGTCGAGGAGGAACTTCAGCAGCACGAGGCCCGTATCAGCGACATTGAGAAGCGTGTACACGACCAGCTAGAAACCCGTATTGCCAGATTGGAGAAGAAATTGCGTGGGCTTGAGACCAACGACGTTACACCTGCAGCTGTGGCGCCCTCGCCTCGTTGGTTTAAGGTTCCACCCTTTGATGGCTCGTCATCGTGGGTTGCATACAAAGTTCAGTTTGAGGCCGTAATGCGAGCGAATGGGTGGGACAAAGAACAGGCCTTCACCGCCCTAACCTTGGGCCTTCGTGATCAGGCCTTGACGGTGTTGGAGGCACTCGGGCAAGACGTCACCTACGAGAAGCTTCTGGAGGCGTTGGAGGCAAGATACGGAGACGCGCACCTTGAACATGTGTATCGTGCTCAGCTGAAGGACAGGACACAACGCACCGGAGAAAGTCTGCAGCAGTGGGCTCTAGAGGTAGAAAGGCTGGTCAGGAAGGCATACCAGTCGTCGCCTGCGCTCATTGACGGGAACCTCGTACAAGCGTTTACAGATGGGATCCGGGACCTGGAAGTTAGAGCAGCGGTAAGACTTGGGCACTTCAAGTCCCTGAAGGAAGTCTTAGCCTACGCTCTGGAGGTGGAAGCAGCGCGTCACGAGGATCGACCTTACCGTATCAGGGAAGTTGTTTCTTCACCACGGTGCTACAACTGCGGGGAAAGAGGCCATATCCGCTTGAGCTGCCCAAAGCGTAAGCGGCACGTTGGTACCCTGTCTCCACCAAAGGGGTCACCTGACGTACCTGTCTGGCGGCAAGAGCAACGTAGCGCAGATGCTCTGATAGGTAGGGCTTACCCCGACCAACGCAAACACTGTGCAAGACAGGAAGCGAAGCCGGCAGCGCTAGTGAGAATGTTGAAGACGGATCTGAGCGACGGATGGAAAGAAGCTTTGCAGCGTGCTCAGCAAGAAGACAAGGACGTACAGCCGATTCTCAAATGGAAGAAATCAGGCGCTCCTAGGCCCAAATGGAGTGATATCGCAGCAATGAGCCCTGTCACCAAGGTTATTGGGCACAGTGGGAAAGCTTGGTTGTCCAGGATGGAGTTCTGTGCCGCAAATGGGAAAACGCTCGAGGTAACCAATGCCATCTGCAAATGGTAATGCCCAAGACTAAGGTGCCGGAAGTACTACGGCTCTATCACAATGGTGCTTCGGGAGGTCACATGGGTGTTAAGAAGACGCTTACTAAGGTCCGAGAGCGGTTTTATTGGCTCCACTGTCGGAATGACGTCGAGGATTGGTGCCGCAAATGCACAAGTTGTGCGGCTGTGAAGGGGCCACATACTCGTAGCAGAGGTGCATTCAAGGTGTGCAATGTAGGAGCTCCATGGGGGTCGGGACGGCGGATGTCTGGGAGGATGAGGACTCGCTGCGACCGGAGGCCGAACAACAAGGGCTTCGATGAGGGGTCATTGGTGTGGCTTCATGGCCCAGTACGAAGCAAAGGCAAATCGCCTAAGTTACAAGCCAGATGGGACGGGCCATATCGCATAATTACCAGGATGAACGACGTCACCTATCGAATCCAGAAGGGGTCGCGAGGTGCACCGAAGATAGTTCATGTGGACCGGTTGGCTCGTTACTATGGGTCCAACGATGTTCGAGACGAACACGTTTAAGAGGGAGGCCGTGTTACGAATTGAAAATAACGCCATCTATCAGTGAATGGGAGAACTACATGAGATTAGATGTATCGGTTGTTTAAGGCTGTTTCATCTAACCTCTAATAGATGGCGTTGGTGTAAATAGAACATTTACGCGACATCTAGAAACACGTTACACGTTTCCAGAAATATCGTGAGTCGTCTCGAAAAGCCTAGTGATGTTATCCGGCCAGTATAAATAGAGCGGGAGCGAACGGACCGGGGACAGTAACAATTGAATACGGAAAGCGATCAACATCAAGCGAAGGAAGTAATTCGGAAGTGTTTAGTGGTGTTTTATTAGTGTTGTTCTAGTGGTGTGAATAGTGTGTTTTACTAGTGAAGTGAAAATTAAGTGTGTGTATCTAGTGTTATACTTAGTGTTTGTGTAGTAAATAAAGTTCAGTTTTCTGGCATAGTGAGTTATAATTTATCGTCGAACCCCAGCTCGTAACAATACTTTGGGTTGAGATTTGGGTGGTGTTAGGTTGTATGAAAGGAATATGAGGTCATGATGGGAAAATCCAGGGACAGCGTATTGGCCATGAAAGGATATAAGGGATGGGTTAGATATGGAGCAGTTTACGGGATCGAGGTGAGTGGAGATTAAGGAGATCGGTATTAAAGTCACCCATTATTATGTGATGCGTATATTCTGGCCCAAAATATTACAGAATCGTTTCGAAGCTGGAGAAGTAGTCAAGAGCGGGGGGACAATAAACGACACCCAAGATAGTTTTAACTCCCTTGACAATTACCTCTAAGAAAAGTTATTCAGCCGAAACTGAGTTAGAGGAAGAAGATGTGGCTATAATTTTATAGGAGAAGTCTCTACGAAGATAAATAGCAACACCACCACCTCTTCTGTCTACACGGTCATTCCGTATAAGAATATAACCAGGCAAACAATATGTGGTGGATAGCAGCTGTGGCTTTAACCAAGTTTCAGAGATCAGAATAGCGTGAACATTGACATTACTAAACGCTTCTAACAAGTCACTGTAGTGGCTTGGCATACTTTGAGCGTTTAAATGACACACGTTTAGTGACCGATTAGACCTAACGTTAATCGTATCACGCACAAACTCACCGACAGCTTTATCTGGCACGGAACAGAAACTGTCCTCAAATGAATCATTGGCACTATTGGCAGAACAAAACGATAAATCATCGTTTTCAGATAACATCTAATTATATATACATAAATAAAATATGTACCTATAAATCTATACTAATATAATAAAGCGGAAGAGTTTGTTTGTTTGTTTGTTTGAACGCGCTAATCTCAGGAACTACCGGTCGGATCTGAAAAATTCTTTTTGTATACGATTGCCCAGTTATTCTGGAAGGCTATAGGCTATATAACATGACGCTTTGACCCTTTGGGGCCGGGCAAAAGGCTAAAAAGGCTAAAACATAATGTCGGCTAATCTCAGGAACTAGCAGTCGGATTTTAAAAATTGTTATTGCCTATGATAGCCCAATTATTTCGAAAGGCTATAGGCTATATAAAATTACGCCACAACGTTTAGGGGCCAGACAAAAATAATAAAATGGTCAAACGAGAAGGGGGAGGGTTGGGTCAAAGGCAAAAAAGGCTAAAAGAATAGGATACAATCTACATGGGTATCGTTTTCGAGATTTTCGGGACGCTGATTAATAATATGAAATTTATTTAGTGATCTAAGATGGCGGACGGGAAATCAAAGATGGCGGATGTGAAAATTTTAAATATCAATATGGGTATCGCCTTCGATATTTTAAGGGGTGGAGAATCGAAATACAACATCTATTTCGTGATCAAAGATGGCGGATGGGCAATCAAAGATGGCGGATGGGAAAATTAAAAAAAATCAATATTGGTATCGTCTCCGGCGTTAAAAGGGATGGGGAATCCAAATACAACATCTATTTCGTGATTCAAGATGGCGGATGGGTAATCAAAAATGGCGGATGGGAAAAATTTAAAAAATCAATATGGGTATCGTCTCTGATATTTTAAGGAATGGGGAATTCAAAACCACCATCTATTTCGTGATCAAAGATGGCGGATGGGATTTTTTTTTTAAATCAATATGAGTATCAATTCCAATATTTAAAGGGATGGGGAATCCAAATCCAATATCTATTTCGTGATCAAAGATGGCGGATGTGAAATCAAAAATGGCGGATGGGAAAAATTTAAAAAATCAATATGGGTATCGTCTCTGATGATTTAAGGGATGGTGAATACAAATACAACATCTATTTCGTGATCAAAGATGGCGGATAGGAAATCAAAGATGGCGGACGGGATTTTTTTTAAAGTCGATATGGGTATCGTCTCCGATATTTTTAGGAATGGGGAATTCAAAAACACCATCTATTTCGTGATCCAAGATGGCGGATGGGTTTTTTTTTTTAAATCAATATGGGTATATAAAGATGGCGGATGGGAAACATTTAAAAATCAATATGGGTATCGTCTCTGGTGATTTAAGGGATGGTGAATCCAAATACAACATCTATTTCGTGATCAAAGATGGCGGATAGGAAATCAAAGATGGCGGACGCGATTTGTTTTTAAAGTCGATATGGGTATCGTCTCCGATATTTTAAGGAATGGGGAATCCAAATACAACATCTATTTCGTGATTCAAGATGGCGGATGGGAAAGCAAAGATGGCTGATGGGAACATTTTAAAAAACAATATGGGTATCGTATCTGATGATTTAAGGGATGGTTAATTTAAATACAACATCTATTTCGTGATCAAAGATGGCAGTTAGGAAATCAAAGATGGCGGACGGGTTTTTTTTTTAAGTCGATAGGGGTATCGTCTCCGATATTTTAAGGAATGGGGAATTCAATATTATATAAAAATCTATGTTTGTTTGTTCATCACTTATAGACTTTGAAATGATAAGATATTAAGCGCTAAGTCAATGGTAACTTTGTAAAAGGGGCTTGGAAAATAGGGAATTAAATAAAAACTCTTAAAAAGGCGATACGGAGTTCGCTGGGTCAGCTAGTAGTATATATAGTAATAAAATATTAATAAATATATTTTTTAACTAGATTAACTCAAAATAAATACTATTCCGTATGCAATTGTAATACAAAGCGTACCATCTCTGCACCACCCGCCAACAAACTCACAAAATGATAACAAAAACCGGCCAAGTGCGTATCGGGCCACGCGCAATGTAGGGTTTCGTAGTTGCTCATAATGACTTGCTGCAAAGGGTATTAATGTACAACAACTCCGACTGTTTATTTTGCTGAAAAAATAATTTTAATAACACTATTATAAGAGCCTAAGTTTTGTTTAGAAAATACTAGGTATGTATCTAATTATGTATTGTAAACATAAAATGTGGTTTCCAAGATATACTACTACTATACATACGTAGTACCGTACTACATTACATACCAAAGTACGTATATCTTTAAGATTAAGCCAGCGCGCCCAATGTAAACTCACAGAAATAGGTATTTATAAGTTAACCGACGATTACTCGTAAACTAGTGATATTGTTACGGACGGGGTAACGGGATTGGAAGGAAACACCGAGTAGCACTGATGACACTTTATTCGACTTGACACACGACACGCCGTTTAATTTCGACGCAGACAGCACCAACACTAGCGTCTTTTGCACTGCACTTTTCACTGCACTTCACTGCACTTTACTGCACTATACTTTCACTTCACTTTTTCACTACTTCTTATTTCTTCCTTTACTTCTTCCTTTTCTTCTTCACTTTACCACTTTTCAACTTAAACTGGCGCTTAGCGCGTCTACACCGCCTTATATACCCCTAAGAATGTTCTAGGTCTACTAATTTCGATTGTCTTTTCGTTATTCAATTGTTTTTCCATCTCCAGTCTCTTTTTAACCTTTCCATTCCTTCTTGAAGTTTCTAGAATTTTCTAATCTTTATTCGAAATATTTAAAGGACATTGGGCGTATTCCGACCCGGTCACGGACATTGACGAACTTGGTATAAAACGAAAGAGCATGAATGCTCTTACCATTACAGACGAGATTTCTTTTTTGAATCCATGGGAGAACAAAGTTTGAGCTAGAAATATATTTATAAAAAAAGCAAAAATCTCATACTCTATTTAAGTAATATAAATTGTGGTTCTGTTAAAAATAGCTACAAATCGGGTCTGTCGAGTGCATGCATGTGCCTACCGAGTGATCATTTATGCCATTAGATGGAAACAATCCAGATTTTAGAGATTTCCCACAGTTTACATACGAAGAACTGATATTTTTATTATCATCAAAGATTGGACAAGTCCTACTGTCATGGGCATATGAGACCAAGATTTTATAAAAAATAAAATATTGATCATCATCATCATCATCGCCCTAGCGTTATCCCAGTTGCATCCAATACTTACACGTCTTAGAGCCCGAGGGCCGCTTACTGGTCTGACAAGCTATGACAGAATATCAACTTTTCCACCGAGCGACTGCCGTCTGACCTCTGCAACCCAAAGGCATAGCGATATTCCATGGTTTGGACCAGTATCTGTTTTTATTTAGGGTACTGATTCCCCGTAACGACTGTCAAAGATCTTCATGACGTAACGTGATCTTCGAGGCACGGGGTAAGCAATAATTAACAATATAACACACTTAACTTCGAAAAGTCATTGGTGTGCGCCGTGGATTCGAAACCAGCATGGCAGTCCGTTGGTATCTCCACTAGGCTATTAATAATATTCTACCACATACACACATCACCATCTAGTCCCAAACTAATCAAAGTTTGTACTATGGGTACTAGATAATGGATAAACATACATATATACTTTGTTTTTGTAGATACATACATATTATGGATAGAAACACCCAGACCATGACAAACATCCATGTTCATGCACACAAATGTTTGACTAGAGCGGAAATCGAACCCGCGACCATCAGCGTGGCAGTCGCATACACTCCCGCTGCGCCAACCGGTCGTTATGTCAGAGCGCGAAAATACTATGTACAAAGATATTTTGATAAACCAGGCGAGACAAGGAAGACAAACTGTTGAAGATTATTACTGCTCGTGTATACATGGCCTCCGTACCATATGCAGTTGCGCGCATAGTGTCAGTATCATTTATTTTTTATCCTCGGCTAGACACCAACAGGAAATCAAAATGTTTGCGGTATTTTTAGATAAAATCACAATAGACATTGATTACGCCGAATAAATAATGTTAAAAATATGTTTTTTTTTAATTCCCACAACTCACAAGATAGCGACCCTTACCATGATAAACTAGAGATAATTACTGATATATACTCACAATTTCATGTCTGTCCGCCATGGGTTTTTCTCCCATACTATTTGCCCAATGACCTTTGTGTTTCCATCTCCTGTCTCTTTTTAACCTTTCCATTCCTTCCTGAAGTTTCTAGAATTTTCTAATTTTACTCGAAATATTTAAATAATCTTTTAAATATTTGCCAAATATTCATAAACATTTTCCAAATTTCATAAAAACCATAATCCACATAACAGTTATGACTGGGATTTGAACCCACGCCTTCAGAACGTGAACGGAATGTGTTATCCGCACGGCCATCGCCTTGTTGTCAATTACTGGTGAATTTGGCGAACACTTGACAGAGTGTATACGTCATCGAACTAAAAACTCATTTCTAATTAATAAAATAGTCTTCAAACCTCTTTGCTAATTATTGTGTTTCGTGACGACGGTTTGACATGACATCGGCCGTCACACTCAAGGAGCAAGTATACATGGAGCAAAGAGATTGGATATATATACATAGAGATAATCCTAGTACTTACAAATTGAACACAGTCAACTGACGTGTAAGATACAATTTAGACAATATTATGCCGTCAAATTATATAACCTTAGTGATTTTTCTTTTATGACTGTTCTGACATGATTTTGAATTTAGCCGTATAATATTTATATGGACATTGTCAAGTGTTCTAAAAAATCTTATCGATATGTCTATCCACCGTATATTTTTAAAAGAAAATTCTGTGCCAACATTACTCCTCCCTTCTAAACGTATCAGTGTGAGTGTTTAAATAATTACTTTTCAAATTTGATTGAACATTCTCTAGAAAATACATTGTTTGATGATCACAGATTTTTATTGATAAAGTGCATTAGTCAAACATATTAGAAAATTAGAATCCATCATATTACAAAAAAATAATGCACCTATAGAAAAAACCTGAACTGACAGTAATATGTAAATGACAGTAATTTGAGGGTTTAATAAGAACTGTCTGCATTTCATAATCACGACTACTGAGTGCATATGCATCAAAATAAGGAAATCTTCATTTGAAAGAAAGTTTGTTAAATGTCATCTACCCAGAGACCAACACTAGTGGACTAATAATGTGCCGATCCCAAGACAAAATCTAAGGGCTAGTCTAGCCGCAATTTTTTTCTCTCTAAATATTCTGTGTGTCACATGTATGATCGAAAAGTGTCCGATCCCGCACATACTTTTTTACACAGTCATAGATTTGTATTACCTATGTAATGAGGAAATTTCAATAAATTGATTATTGTTAATAACAAACCTTTGGGCACTATTCAAGGTTTTGTCTGATTTATCTATTTTAAGTTAATTTTTTATGTATTTTGCTTGATAAAATCCATGTCGACTATGTCCTATCCTTGTAAAGAATTAATTTGGATATGCCATTCTCAGTTGTCATAATGCTTAAGCTATGAGTTTTGCTTTTTTCTTAATTATTTGATTTCTCTAATAAAAATATATTATTTGGGGGTGATGATTTATTTATTTAATATTTATTAATCCCACTTACAGCTATCATTACAGCTGAAAAACTAACTATAAATAAGTATAAATAAACATTTATGCCGAGGGTATCGTATGAGGCGACTAAGAGAAACACAAGAGAAAGAAACCTCGAAATAAAACCCTATACGAATTCGTCTGGCTAGTGTGGTATAAAAGTAGGCCAAACCTCCACCACGGAAGGTTTAAGACCAGCAGTGGACTGGAAAAGGCTGTTGATGCGTAAAGAAAAATACCATGAAAATTAGAAAATAACGCCTCGAAAGATTATGTGCTACTGATTACCCATTTGAAACAAAAATATGTAAGTTCAGTTTAAAAATGCAAGTTTGTGTAATAATTATTTAAAGACTGTCCATCAACTAGCGTTCTGACTGCTGTGGACACAAAGTTACGGAATTTAAAATGTATAACAAATAAATAATATACTTTACAAGTCCGTTTGATTTTGAACCTATATTGAAACTTTAATCGATATCGATAGCGGATTTGCTCCGTCACTATTAAATTAAAAAGTTACGATATTTGTGTTCAAATTGTCTTTAGCCCTAACTGACAAACATAGTGCCATTTTCTTCTGGCAACTCTAATTTATCATATGTGTGAAGAGTGTAGCTATATTCCATTTGTTCTAAAAAATATCGTTCCTTCCATGCTTCAGTTATTCTTCTGTGACATGGAGTGATAGCTTTAAGCATAAACAAGAAACCTATCGTTATTTCTTTTTACTTGTATAAAATTTCATATGTGTAACCGAGACAGATGTATTGTATTTATTACCTCTTGAAATACTCATGTCGCAATTTTTTCAAAAGAAGAAATGACTGTCAATAGTGATGTACTCATGCATTAATATTTTATTGGTATTGGTATATAATTCGGTATGTAGAGACAAGATAAGCATTTGATTAAGTAATATACCAGTAGTATATTATTTTACGAGCTTTTATTTAGAGTATAGTACTTAGGTGCCTACAAAAATCAAATACTGTAAAAAGAGAGGTAATAATAAGATATGATTGATCATATCTTATTATTACCTCTCTTTTTACAGTATTTAGGTAAGTAATTGAAAAAAAAAGTCTAAATAGTCAAAATCATTTATTTATACCACAAAGTAATGCACACGATAACTGCCCGGCAGGTCTGATACTATATGTATTACCAAAATGGGATGTACATGGGCGGAAACAGTTAACATTTACGAACAATATTTTCATCCTGAGTTCCAGAAGTGCAAGCCATGTTCACTCTTGAAGCTTTATTATCGCTTCTAAAAATAAGGTTTCGTTATTTCGGACATTTCTGAAAAGTACAATACAAATCTGTTTATGATATACCTACATATATGGATATATGATTACTATAGCATATTTTAACAGTTGCAATGTTGGTATATATTGATTGATAAAAATATAAGTTAATAATAATAAAGTAGAAGTACAAACCTCAGTATTAGATATCTGGTCAGTAAAAATAGTAGGCACAGCATAAGAATGCAAAACTTTTCTTTGAAATCCTTGATAACAAGCAGACACAAAATCAACCGAACAAAGTTTAGAAGAATTAGACTGTTGCCATTCTCCCTTTCTCATATTTCGGACCCAATTTAGTTTCCAACCTTCATTCTTTGGAAATCTAGAAAAAATCACAATTAATAACCAATTATTCAAATTATAATCTTTCAGAAACTGGTTTTCTAACTGACAATTGTATTACAACACTATCCTCATATTTTTTATCGAAATATTGCTATTATATTTATTTCATTGTGACTATTGGAATAAAAATATGTGTCAACGGTGGTCATTATCTTTATCTTTAAGTATAAGCTGTACAAATATCATTGTAGAATTATTACGGCAGATATCTACAATTTTACTTATTATGACTTACCGGTGGTAAGATATTTTTTGTCCATTTTCGGTCAATAGTCCCATTTGGCTTTTACATCCGACGGCATTACAAACTATGGTCATTTTTTAATGTTTAGAAGTGATCATATCTACAATTGTTATATTTTGTAGCAATTAAAATTGCAATTTATTTCGACACGGCTTTCACTCCAGCTGGACGAACATCGACATGACATAACATTTTTCTTGGCATATGTCATTCAAGGCTGTATAAAAGCTTTATAATTAAAGAGAAAAGAGATGCATATACGTTTTCTACTCATTTTGAAATGCTCCCTCCATGTATACTTGCTCCTTGGTCACACTACTCCCCTCTAAGACATGCGCGTCCCGCGCATCCTTAAACCCATAATACACCGCTCTCCTATCGACATGGACCAAATCATTAAACTTCGTAGCTATATAAGCCTGTGATATATGTGTAAGTTTGCTTTCTTTGAGGCACAAAACTTTCCCCATGCTACCACCTTTCATTGGAATTTCTACATCTCCACACGGCGCTTAGCGCGTCTACACCGCCTTATATACCCCTAAGAATGTTCTAGATCTACTAATTTCGATTGTCTTTTCGTTATACAATTGTTTTTCCATCTCCCTTCTATTTTTAACCTTTCCATTCCTTCTTGAAGTTTCTAGAATTTTCTAATCTTTATTCGAAATATTTAAATTTGTGTTTCCATCTCCTGTCTCTTTTTAACCTTTCCATTCCTTCCTGAAGTTTCTAGAATTTTCTAATTTTTACTCGAAATATTTAAATAATCTTTTAAATATTTTCGCAAAATTTCCAGTGTCAGTTTACCGGCGTTCCTGTCTTCGGTTCACAGCACGGAAGAGTTAACTAGGAAAATATTATCACCTACACTAGTTAACTCAGAAGTGCTGTGCAAAACCGAAGCTATAAACTCCTGGAAAATGGCTTGTCCAAACACTGATTTGCCCACCAACCTATTCTCCCAAAGACAGTGGGACGCGCCGCTTTGTAACATTGTGAGGAAAACTCTTTTGGATACATCTATTAATGTTACAGAGCGTGCTCGTTTGCTGGCTGTGGGGGAATGGGAATCCGGTCTATGGCTTCAGGCACTACCATCGTCTAACACAGGAACCATGTTGGACGATGAGACGTTCCGTATCGCCACTTGTCTCCGTTTAGGTGCTCCGTGTGTTTCTCCGCATCGATGTCATTGTGGAGAAGACGTCGATAGCCTCGGACACCATGGGCTATCCTGCAGCAGAAGCGCTGGTAGGATTCCTCGTCATGCTCACCTAAATGACATAATCCGTCGTGCTCTTGTCGCGTCTGGTGTACCAGCTGTACTTGAACCAAATGGTTTGGTACGCGACGACGGGAAGAGACCTGACGGTATGTCACTGTTGCCATGGAAAATGGGTAGGCCTTTGGTGTGGGACGCAACCTGCGTAGACACCCTCGCGCCATCCCATGTTCCAAGCTCGGGAGGTCATGCTGGCGCTGCTGCTGCATCTGCGGAAACCCTCAAACGGCGCAAATACAGTAATCTAGTAGCTAATTACGTATTTGAGCCGTTTGGGGTGGAAACGCTTGGCTCATGGGGTCCGAGCGCTCGTTCTCTATACCGAGAAATATCTAAACGGTTAGTCGACGTCTCACGTGACCAGAAGGCTGGTTTATTCTTTGCTCAGAGAATCAGCATTGCCATCCAGCGCGGCAATGCTGCCAGCCTTCTGGGCACGTTACCCGATGATATTGATGCGGAGGCATTCTACGACGCCTAAACACACCTGTACATATGTATCTATTTTTACTCTTTATTTTTAGTTTTATGTACATATATATTCTTAGACAGTATGCTTATTTAAGATAGTCATGTATATAGTTATAATTAATCATCTGCAATGTACCTTATAATGAAAATTTAACATCTTTTAAATATTTGCCAAATATTCATAAACATTTTCCAAATTTCATAAAAACCATAATCCACATAACAGTTATGACTGGGATTTGAACCCACGCCTTCAGAACGTGAATGGAATGTGTTATCCGCACGGCTATCGCCTTGTTGTCAATGACTGGTGAATTTGGCGAACACTTGACAGAGTGTATAGGTCATCGAACTAAAAACTCATTTCCAATTAATAAAATAGTCTTCAAACTTCTTTGCTAATTATTGTGTTTCGTGACGACGGTTTGACATGACATCGGCCGTCACAATATCTACTTAGCCGTGATAGTTTTCCTTTTAAATTCGTTATATCTATTACATTTGTGATTTTTTTCACCTCTTCCAAATTAATAGTTTAGCCGGTAGAGGGGCGGGGGGGGACACTTGAGTCTAACAATTTTTTTCACTTCAAAGCTTGATATTTGACAAACCAATCACTTGATCGAAAAATGATTTGAGCAAACTAATAATATTTTGTTAAAACCTATGCAATGATACCCCACATGATGGGGTATTCAACCAAAAAAAATTCAACCCTACTATATATGTAGGGGAGATACCCTTAAAAAAATATTTTCCTAAATTTCATTCTACAGTTTTGTTGCAATATCTTATGTCTATATTCATGTCAAATATCAGCTTTCTAGCACCAGGCGTCTTTGAGCTAGGCTGCGGACGGACAGACGGACGAACATGACGAAACTATAAGGGTTCCTTGTGGACTACGGAACTCTAAAAAGATTAAAAAACTTATTTTATAAAACAATACATAGCTATCACTAGACATTCGTAATTTATTAGTAGATAAATGAAAGGAAAAAAATTATATAGTATGTTTTCTGATTTTAGAGTTGTAACTAAACGCGACTACAGAATGTATGTATATTTTAACACAAAAGTGGGTAGTTGAATATAAACGTAATATTATTGTTTAGTTTACCTCTAAGCATAAAAAGTAAGGAGACGTGTGTTGATATTCAGATAGCACACAGTTAAAGTGATATTCGTGTTTTGGATGAATAATAATTGTTGTGATGTGATTAAAACAAGGTTAGTGTGTGTGGTTAGTTTCGACGTGTTACACTTTTGGTCGCAGCTATGGTGCCCTTACTTGGAGCGCCTGTCGTCGGCGCAAATGTGGAGGCCCCTGTTGCCCGAGGATGCTTCTCTAGCAATGGGGTTAACTCGTCCATGGTTGTGACCTTGTTTCGGCTGCCGTCGGGTGCCTTGATGACAATAACTCCATCCTGAGTCCAACATGACCGCATTCCAAAGTGAACCCGAGCCCTGCTGAATGTATCCTGACGAGCCTTCGTTAAAAACTCCTTAATGGATATTGAAGTGCCTTTCAGTGATGTCTTCGCTCTCCAGACCGCAGCCCTATGACCCAGATTGCAGAACCGCACAAGTATGGGCCTCGGTCGATCTTTAGAAGGGTTGCCAAGTCTATGCGCTGATTTGATCGCTTCTGCAGAGATTTCTTTCATAACAAGCTTGGTGTTGAGAATGTCCACAACAATATCCTTACAATTCTCCTTGTCAACTTCACTGATACCGGAAAATATGAGTGCCTTCCGACAATGCCTGGTCTCAATGTTGTCAAACAATCTTGCACACTAATTTATTTGGGTTCTAAGCAAGCCAAGTATACTGAACATCAGCTCCCTGAAGCTCCGAAACTCTTCAGCCACCTTTGCGACTGTATCCTTCGCTGGTCCGCTATTTTGGATCTGTGCTTCGAGTTCCCCCATACGCCGTACAAAGCAATCTACAAGGGATTTCTGAGCTGCCTGAATATCCGATATTTGCGCCATAGTGTTGGTGGTTTTTATAAAGATAATTTTCTTGTAGTGATATGACTGTTGCTCGGTGAGTCAGCTGGCAGGTGGTGTCCGGTGAGTAAGGTTTGTTCTTACATACACAGCATCACAAACGTGAGTACTTACAATATAAGCACTTGGGCTCACTAATGTGTAAAGAAAACTGTGTTAAATTAATTATAAACTTTTAAAATTAACTTTCAAAAATTTGCAAAAATCTTATACGTCCGATAGTTTTGAGCACCTGCCGCCGAAAAAAAAATCGCACGACTGTCCTAAAACTGCTCTAAATCACTGCACTTTGTATCAGTTGGAAAAAATTTAGCGGACCGAATTCTTGCAAAATTATCTACAACAGAAAACGAGCTAGCTGCCAATATTGAAAACAGGACACACTACAGCGACTCCATGTACCTAGTTCCGACCGACATTGACGAAGTAAACGCAGTAATACTCAATCTCAAGAACGACAGCGCCCCAGGACTGGACAGTTACAGAGTATACTTAATCAAATACATCCGAAAATCCATCCTTGAACCTTTTACCTTCATCTGTAATCTGAGTATTGCCACCGGAGTTTTTCCTGAAAGCTGGAAAGTAGCTTCTGTTTCACCAATTTACAAGGCTGGAATTAAGACTGTCCTGATAATTATAGACCTATCTCATTACTAAGTATCTTCTCAAAAATGTTGGAAAAGCTAATCAACAACCGCCTGGTGAAGTACATAGAAGAAACTTCTCTCTTATCCCAGCAGCAGTTCGGGTTTAGACAGTGAAAAAGTACCGAAGACGCGGTCAATCTTCTCACAAGCACAATTTCTGATCACTTCGATAACGGAAAACGAAGTTTTTATCGACCTGGCTAAAGCCTTCGACACTGTTTCCATACCAATTCTTCTTAAGAAAATGGAGTCGATGTGCATTAGAGGAATTGCACTAAAGCGGTTCCAAAGTTACCTTAACAAGCGACGGCAATGTGTAAGATTAGGGAAACACTACAGCGAAGAACAAAATATATACTTTGGTGTACCGCAGAGTAGCTTAATAGGTCCCACTTTATTCACCATTCATATAAATGATTTACTCAAAATAGATATTCCAAACGCCGAACTAATCTGTAATGCTTATGACACAGCAATTATTTTCCATGGAACAGGTTGGAATGAAGTCTTTGCCAAAGCCAAATCAGGTATGAGCAAGGTTATCAATTGGCTTGATTTTAATTTACTCACAATTAACGTAAACAAAACTGAATTTACAGCATTCAGTAAAACACAGAGAACGAAACCACCTGACAGCTGCATAAAACTGCATAATATAACAGGAGCTTTCTACTTACGTCTCTGCCTACGAAACAAGAGCCTTTATTCTAGTTACGTCTCTGCCTACGAAACAAGAGCCTTTATTCTAGTTAAGTCTCTGCCTACGAAACAAGAGCTTTCTTCTTACGTCTCTGACTACGAAACAAGAGCCTTAATTCTTAGGTATCGTATTCGTATTTGTTTCGGTATTGTAGGTATGTAACTATGTAATGGAATCTAAGCTAACTAATTTAACCATCTTCCAAGGGTCGTAGCGTAGTGAAAATTGGCAGCTGTATGTAATTCTGAAGACAATACTATATGGTACTGTCGAACTGATCTGGCGATAGAGCTGGAGGATATAAACTTGAACTTCATGATGGAAAATCGTATAATAGCTGTTTTGGATTTTTTTGAAAATTCGTGTAATGAACTTTGACCACGATTAGGTTTCAAGGTCTGATAATGAAGCTGGAAGATAGGCACTGGCATTCTAAGATGGAATATCGTATCATAGTCGTGTTTGCACTTGTGAGAAAGACCTTGTAATTGACTTTGATCACCATCAGGTGTCAAGGTTATACTTATAACAAACCAATTATATACTGTAGAGCCCGCAGTGGTGTACTTAGGGTATCTTACCGTATTTTTGCGGCTGAACAGGCGTATGTGGCCCTAAGTAGAGTAGAATCTAAAAAAACTTAGTGGTCTTTAGATTGAAGAGCTAGATTGTTCTAAGCTGACAGACAAAGTACCATGCAATACAGACCCACTGGCGGAGATGGAGAGAATGCAGGCTCATTGGCCTACTTAAAATGAATGAATAAATGTTAAAAAAAAAAATTTTATCAAAGACCAAACAGTATAAAATAAATTAATAGTTTAAAAAACACTAGAAAAACACGCTTTTATAAATACACGTAAAAACAAAAAATAAATGATGGATCGTTCAAATTGTCTCTATTTGTGGGCTGAAGTGTAAACTATGTGCTTTTAATTATAATATTTGATTCTAAAAGCGTGGGGCGCTGGAACAGGAAAGACTTTATTGTTAACTAATACTAACTTCCTGACGGAAGCTGCATGAGTTCGCACAAGAGCATGACATTTATTGCACCAAAGGGTTACCAAAGGGAACCAAAGATATCTCGTCCACGAAAAAGAACTCTACATTTTGCCACTGTTGACGCATTACCCTTATGTACTTAATTTCCTGAAAGAAGAGGCGTTAAAAATGTCGGTGAATGTCGTCTCCCTTCACTGATGCCGCATGTTTTGTCTGAGTTCGACAAACTAGTACTTTGAACAGACTGTTTAATGTAAAGTCACTACTAGTCGTGCCGCAACTCCAGTTAGAGCGCCAATCTGTGTAACGTGCTTCCCGTAACATCTGTTCATTTGATTTTTGAACAAGTTAAACAAGAACAGGTTTCCTGTTCTTATTAACATACAATATTAAATAATAAATGCCAAACAGGACTAAGTCCAGTAATCGGTAGGTTTTCTACGATTAATGAGTAACTTGGCGTTCAAGCACGCTATACGTTACTATGCATATATAAGAAGCTTGCTTAAAGTCTTTAAATAAGATCACTGGCAGGACTAAATCACACACACACAACTACATCAACAAAAATTGAGATGTAATGAAGATGTTCAGATTACACACCAAGGCAAATCTACATTCGTTTCGAGGTTACGAAAGGAAAACGACCTGTGAAAACCTTTATAATCTCCTCGCTGGTACATGAAGCCTGCCAAACCGCACGTAACATTGGCCCTGACAATCCTTTAAATCTGAATTGACCATCAAGCCGAACGATGTGACTATAACCTGTCTCATTGACGATTCGATAAAGGTATATTTAAGAGTATCGTCTGCTAAGTTTGCGTAAAAGACAAGGCTGATGTCATCCACCAGACTCGGTATTTTATTCTGTGTAGGATGAGGCAATAATACTTGCCCGAACTGGAAATTGTCTCTACTTTATAATCCGGTATTATGCCATCCAAAATGAATAGATAATATCATGGCGATCATTTACTGTCTAAGCTAAAGGGTTTGGTTGAGTAACACATACATATATATGCAATGGTAATGATAAATCGACCTATTTTTGAGCAAAAGTCTCACAAGACTGACGTACCTATACCAATAACTACGATGAAGCTTTGCTGACATGTCAAACGATATCCACAAAGCGGTTAAAAGTTAGAAGCAGTTTAAAGTTTAATTGATATATTTTTTACATTCCAACTGACATTACAATCAGAAAGATTGCCTTACAGGGCAAACTCATCGAGTCAACAGTTTATAGCAAAAGCTTATGTGTTCATAAAACGAGCAAACAAAACTGAAAGTTTATTGCACGTTTCGGCTGTGCCATTGTCTCTCAAAACTTTTTGTAGTCGGTGCCAAGCCAAGTATTTCTGATCTGACTATAAAACCTCTACCCTTTTTATATAACTTTCGTTGTTGATTGAATAGGTAGTTTGTAGTTTAGTTACTTTTTGCGTAAAGGCTTGGCACCGACTCCAAAAAGTTTTGCTCCAAAACCAATTATATTTTGCTTTTTAGTTCCTTAGTGATTTTTGAAGTCGGTTTTCATTTTTATTTAAAAATAATTTTTATTTTTTGCTTTTTAGTGTTATACTAATAAAAAAATAGTAATAGGTGGTAAGTAGTTACATAAGATAGTGTAGGTGGTACATGATATGGAGGCCTTCCTTATGTGCCTCAATTCTAAAATGTAGACCTGTACCTTTCTGGCAATTTCAAGTACTTTTTTTGTTTTTAACTTACTAGCCTAAACACGTTCGTTTTAGTTCCATCATCAGATCCGGGCTATCATCCAGTACCAAAGTGTTTGCCAAGACGAAACAAACGAGCCTAAACTCGATGAGATTACGTTATTGTATTACAAAGATCCCATGGCCACCTTCCTGCTCTATCATCAGACTTTGGACAACATTTAGCACTGAAGTCTATCTAAAGACGAATCAAACGAGACCAAACTCAATGGGATTGCGTAATTGTATTACAAATATCCCATGGCTACCTTACTGCTCCATCATCAGAGTTCGGTAAATATTCAGCACTAAAGTCCATGCAAAGACGAATCAAACGAGCCCAACTTCAATGGGTTTGCATCTTTGTATTACAAAGATCCCATGGCCACCTTCCTGCTCCATCATCAGAGTTTGGTAAACATTCAGCATTAAAGTCCATGTAAAGACGAATCAAATGAGCCCAAGCTCAATGGGATTGCGTCTTTGTATTACAAAGATCCCATGGCTACCTTCCTGCTCCATCACCAGACCCTCGAAAACATCCAGTAACAAAGCCCATGTAAAGACGAATAAAACGACCCTAAACTTGATGAGATTGGGTTGTTGTATCACAAAGATCTCATGGTTACCTTCCAGCTCTATCATCAGACCATAGAAATCATCCAGCATCAAAGTCTATGTAAAGACGACTCAAACCAGCCCAAACTCGACGGCATTGGGTTGTTATCGTCAAATGGCTTTAAATGTGCTTATAAAATTTGAAGAGTTCCTCCGATTTTTTCAGGATTCCATGATCAGATCCTGACCTGATGATCATGGGACCAACTAGGAGATATACTCTTTCCATCAAAACAAGAATTTTTGAAATCGGTCCAGGCGTCTTAGAGAAATCGGGGAACATACATAAAAAAAAAAGATTCCGACGAATTGAGAACCTCCTCCTTTTTTTGAAGTCGGTTAAAAACGGTATTTGCAGCTGCAACAGTTATTCGTTTTCATCTTCATGTATATATTTCAATGAAGTCATAAAAATGCCGAGACTTAAGTTGCCAATGGCGGGTTTACAGCAAGACATCGAAAAGTCTTCGGCGTCGGTGAATTTCATGGGATTAAGGTTGCGGGCTCTTATTTCAATCGATTTAATACTTTGTCTGAATCCCATTTTACTTAACATTCTATTGGGAAATTGCTAGCATGTTGTCTGATAACACTTGTTTTTTTTTACTTGTACATACTTATTGAAATATGATGTATTTTTCAGATTAAAGCTTTTCAGTCTTGGGTGGTTTTTATAGCGTGTCGAAGGGTCCAGGTTTTGATGCCGTCCTAAACTAGTTCAGCTTATTAATGCATTTATTCTTCTCTTGTGTCAAATTTAGTAGGCAAGGCATATTAATCTTATTTTTTCATTAAGTAATGAGTGGTAGGTGGTAGGACCTGTGGAAAACGGTTAATCTTCTTTACTTCACCATTTTCATTGTTGACTTATTCATGACATATTATTTATTTGGTTATTATTTATTTGCAGTGAATACATATTTCTCAAAATCCCTGTGAATATGCCTAAGTTCCCACCGAAATGAAAATAAAAAATATTCAGTATTTTACTTTGGCTGAAAACCTAAGACAGTACCTACTGCCTATCAGTTAGTAGCTAGAATCTAGTTCCTCAATCAGTTTAATATTGTTATTAATATTTTAATGTTTCCCAAGTTAAGATATTATACTAACCTTCAACATTTTTAGATAATATAATTTATATCCTTGAAATATGCGTTCCGTGTCCCTTTTTTAATATCCAAGTTCAATAACTTTGAGATTAGCGTCCTTTATGAGAGACACGGCAACTCTTAGAAACTTTTATTAACGAGTGATATATTGTCGTTTGAGGGATCAACTCTTAGAAACTTTTATTAATGAGTGATATAGTGGCCACTTTATCGATCTTATTATGTACGTAATATATTTGTTGATCAAAAAAGGTAACCCCACGTGAGAAGTACAACGCACTACTCTGTGCCACAGTTTGCTTGAAGGATAATCCACTTTCCTGAGATAGATTTTATCCCCACCTTTTCGTCAAGGTATAAAACGTATTTCCTTTTCCTTACCCGGCAATTTCTTCGGGCTTATTTTATTATTTTCTGTTTATTTCAACTCCTAGGACAGCACTTCTTGCGAGAGACAGTAAATCGAATCGAACTTCAGTTTACTTACTTAAGTATATTTTCTTCTCAATTTTATTTTATACTTACCAATAAAGTCGAACCTAACGTACCGCAGGGTAGTATCCTAGGGCCTTTCTTGTTTCTTGTTTACATTATTGATTTGCCATTTTACCTGAGAAACATTTGTGACGTGGTATTGTTTGCTGACGATACTTCATTGATATTTGAATTAGATAGAAATAAGGAAAACTTTACCGAAATAAACAGTGCTCTTATTCAGGTGACTAAATGGTTTACTGTAAACAACTTAGTACTGAACGGCAAAAAAACAAATGTGTTAAGTTTGCTTTGCCAAACGTCAGAAACCTTGGTACTAACATCGTTTTAAATGGTGAAGTACTGGAAACAACTGAATCTACGTTGTTTCTAGGAATAACACTTGATTCGAAGTTGTAATGGGGCGCACACATTAGATATCTGGTAGCGAAACTTCGTTCGGCTGCTTATGCCATTAAGAAGGTGCGTAGTTTAACAGATGTCGATACGGCTAGGCTGGTATATTTTGGATATTTTCATAGTGTTATGTCATATAGCATATTACTATCGGGTAGAGCTGCTGATATCGAAAGTATTTTTATATTACAAAAAAGAGCAGTTCGGGCCATTTACCAATTACGAACAAGAGTTTCGCTCAAGGAAAGATTTAAGGAAATCAGTATTTTAACTGTAGCATCTCAGTATATTTATGCCAGTGTTTTGCATGTGCGTAAAAATATAAATGCATATTCAAAGAATAGTGATATTCACTCTATTAATACAAGACATAGACATAAATTATGTTATTTCCGTATTTCCGTTTGTGTAAAACTCATAATTCTTTTATAGGACAAAGTTTACGTATCTACAACAAGATACCGATATGTATTTTAGACTTGCCGTTTAGCGCATTTAAGACAACGATTAAAAATAACCTAATGCAAAAGGCTTATTACAATTTAAATTATTATCTTAATGACAAATGCGCTTGGAAATAATCTGTTTCAGTATTCACATAATTATTAGGTAAATAGGTTGATAATATTAAAATTTTTATGACATGTAATTAAATATGATTATATTCCCAATAAAATTATGTAAGTAAATGATGTTTTTTGGAATCGCCACCACATCATTAGATGTCTTTCATGTCGTTAGATACTATTTATTTATTATGTTTAATTTTATTGTCTTGTACTCAATCAGTTGGATCGGTGATTGTATTTCAAAAGGTATCACGTCAATTAAATATGTGCATTTGCATTTCTTCACACGCTTTCACAAATTTATGCTAATATTAATTATCTGGAAAATGGAGGTAATTCGCGTTCATGGTCAGTATACCAACAGATTGTTAATTTTATTACTGCCGGTTCGTATACTGTTGTCGTCATGCTCACTAAAATGTCATTTCTTGTGGTGGCGTCGTGTGTCGGGTCATCCCTGTCCCTCTGATATGGCGAGAGGGATGATGGCTGGCACATGCGTTATGGCGATGGGTGCTACTTGCGATGACTGGTCGATGGCGGTCTTATGGGCTGGTATAATTATTTACTTATATTTAACTTCATCATTTCCATCATGGTTCTGAACATTTGCGCGGATTGCCTGCATTGTTAGGTGCATAATTTAAGTGGATGCTCCTGTTTCACCATGTCTATGTTCAGGAGGCTAACTAAATGAACATCAAAATTTAACTTGATTATGCTTGAGTATCATGTAAAGTAAATATATACAAGTAACATAGAAGGTATAACAGTTGCAGCACCTTACAAAAGTTTAATTGTTATGTATTATTAAAAACCTGGCGATGAAAAAGAGTGACCGTGAGAGTTATTGCCCGTTCTTTCTCATGGTTCTACGCTCTTGCTTTGCGAACGTGGCAGTAAATGTAAATGTAGAAGCATACAGTAATAATGTTTAAATTTGACGTTCATAAGTGTCACTTTGTGATCTAAATGAATAAAGGATTTTGAGTTTGAGTTTCTGAACGAATAAAAGAGTAATATTTATATAGAAATAAAAATGTACAATCTCAAAGTATCTGTCTCGTTTTTACTATCTGAATATAACAGTCGAAATGGTTCCAATGTAAATGTACAAGTCCGACCCAACTTCATCATAAAGTAAATTAGATAGCGTTTTGTTACAATGCCAGGTTTCTTTGCATAGTTCGAGCAAAGGCTTCAGACAGTGTCGACGGAAGCTATTCAATCTAGGAGCAGGCAAATTGTGTGTGGAAGGGGCGGAAATGTGCGGTGTAGCGAGGAATGGAGGGACTGCGGGCTGAGGACCACAAGACCGTGGCGGGACCGCGGCGACGCCGCGCCGTCGCGTTCCCGTCGCTTCGCCGCCGCCACCCGCACCGTGTTTCTACACCACCGCCAAGTTAACGCTGTGGAATAAAAAAGCAATAACAAACCGCGCTGCCCGCACCTTCAAGAGATATACACATGTAGATACGTATCTATTGTACTATCTCTTTGATGTCTACGGGAATCGTAGTACTTACTAGTTAAGCCCGCAGGCCGCATCTGAAATACAACATTCTATGTTAGCTCCATGTTTTTTATTATACTAACGTATTACCTAATTTGCGACTTTTGCCGCAAAATTTATTATAAAACAAACTATACTAAAAATACTGACACGAATCAACTGCATCTGCATCAATCACCAATGCGCCATTTTTATCCTGCTTGGCGATCGAATACTTGACACTGCGAAAATAACGAGGTGGCCACTTAAACCAATCTTGCATCTTGGCGTCAGCTTCCTAAACTGAGGGCTATGCTTGGCAGCTTTATCATACAACTTTTAAAAAAGTTGGGTTTTCCCTATTACTCGACTCGTCATCGTCATTGGAAATGCCAAACTTATTCAAAGTCAAAGTCAAAAATCATTTATTCATCTAGGTCACAACGTGATGCTTATGAACGTCAAATTTTTAAAGTAAATTAATAATGCTTCTACATTTACATTTACTGCCCATTCGCAAAGCAATAGGTAGAACCACGAGAAAGAACGGGCAATAAAACTCGTGGTCACTCTTTTTAATCGCCAGTGTTATGGTACATATTTTGTTTTTGTAAGGAGCTGCAACTGTTTCACATTGTAATTAACATTGTAATTAATTACTTCTAAAAAGTAAATAAGATCATACATAATACTTAAACAAATATTAAAGTGAGTTACTATGAAACACGATAGGAGCACACCATCGAGCTTCGTTACATCACTAATTAATATTATTTTACTTACCTAGTTGCATAATGTGTCTATTGTTACGTAATGAGGGTTAATGTAACCTATATAAATATGTACATTGCAAAATATTTATTCATAAATAGTTATAAAAGTAAAGATTTTTTCTTGATCATATTTTTGACAGGGATTTTAATTTTAAGCAATCGAAGCATCTACCTTAAGGGGCCTACAAGAGCTAAACGCAAGTTTTATAATGCTTTCAAGTATATGATTCAATGCAGTTAACACAATCAGAAAAATATATGATATTCTTCAGGATATAATCTAGTTAAGTACTGTGTTGAAAACATAATACAACTAACTTTATTCGATAGAAAAAATTCACAAAGATACCTCTAAAAAAAATATTTTAACGAGTAAAAACCATATTAAAATACATACAATAATTCTGTTTTTTTGACAAATTATTCAACAAGCAACATACTAACGAAATACTGTTTTATTTTTTTAATCCGATCAATACATTTTCTGTAATTAATTTATTTTATGGTTTGTAAAGCGTTCTGAACGTCCCGTCGTCGTCGCGCTTCTCTTTCTTACGCATACAATCCGACAAGGACAGCGAAGTTAGCTCTTGTAGTCCCCAGCAGGTACTTTGATGTTTTTTCAGGTTAAATAAAAATTGCATTCATATAAATATTAAATGTAAAAAGATTAGGTAACTACGTTTAAAAACAGCATTGTTTTCTCGAAAATATTTTAGTAAAATTGTGTGTCCGAGTAGAAATTATAATGATGTTTAATCATAAAATTGTAAACTCGTTAGTAACTGATATGTCAACAACTAAGTCAAGTGGCGGCAAACCAATACATACAGCTATATTGAACATTATAGTTTAAACAAACAAACGATTTAATTACACCTGAGCAAACGTATTTAATGTATTTATTCTGAATAAATAAATACGAACAATAATATGAAACCTCACATAAACATTAAGTAGTTCAAGTAATAACTATGATAAAACGTATGCACGAGTATGTACCTACATAATCATGGACAAGAAGGAAGCACGGCGAGTCGGCTGAGGCGACTGCATACATTAGTCTAAGTATGAAACCTTTGAAACGAGTAATGAGACTGCACTGGATTACACTTGTTAGATACATAACGAAGGTAAAGCTAGCGAACCATGCAAAAGTTATCATCCGAAAATGTTCGCTTAAAATCGTCATACTTTCTCTCACACCTATGTACGAGAGAAGAAGATTGCTTGTCCTTTTTCAAAGTCCTGTATATATTCGTTCATGAAAATTTGCACAACTATATCTTTTCTGTGATACATTTCTAATTATATTTTATATATTCTGTGAACACAATCGGAATGCACAGTCAACTACAAAAGGCGATATACACACCAATATTTTTACTGAGTCTTTTATGAATTGAAACTGTCCGATTATTATTATTTAATTATAAATTATGATTCAGGTAGGTTCTTACTGTAAATAATCCTTACAAGATAGTAAGAACAATAATTATTTGGGACTATAAAACCATTCTAAATCACGTCCATATATACATATAGACTCATGTAGAGCAAATAAACAATATAAAAGCAAAATACACACAATTATAATATTCAAAATACACATATGAGTACATTAAATAATATGAAGTACATAATATTTACGATGATGTACTTTATATGGGTAATTATGATCACGTGCACCGCCATTAAACATGTCCACGCCTTCCCGACACACGCTGTTTATCAAAGTCAACCTTTCACTGCGTTATATTCATCATAATATCGTGCCATCCCTGAAGGGTTAGGTATATGACTATCACGCCCCCATTTCTCACGTAATAGGACGAGCCTGCTAAATTACCTTTTGAAGTGGATTTCCTTGCTAAGTTACGTCTTGGATAGGTTTATGTCTACATTTGAAGTAAGCAAAGATTTATGTAGGTGTGATTCGTCGGACTGAGTATAAACCTTACCGAACCTTATAGTAAACCGATTATCTGGTTCAGTAACATCAAGCACGTCTTTTTTCCTACCCAACAAGAGATTGGCCTATGTAGAGCATTCTACTGAAGTGTTGGCCTAGGCTACGAAACAGCTTTATACATCGTGTTGGCCTACGAAACAAGAGCTTTCTACTTACGTGTTGTCGTTCGAAACAAGACCTTTCTACGTACGTGTTGTCCTTCGAAACAAGAGCTTTCTACTTACGTGTTGACTTACGAAACAAGAGCTTTCTACTTACGTGTTGACCTACGAAACAAGAGCTTTCTACGTGCGTGTTGACCTACGAAACAAGAGCTTTCTACGTACGTGTTGACCTACGAAACACGAGCTTTCTACGTACGTGTTGGCCTACGAAACAAGAGCTTTCTACGTACGTGTTGGCCTACGAAACAAGAGCTTTCTACGTACGTGTTGTCGTTCGAACAAGAGCTTTTTACGTACGTGTTGGCCTACGAAACAAGAGCTTTCTACTTACGTGTTGTCCTTCGAAACAAGAGCTTTCTACTAACGTGTTGACCTACGAAACAAGAGCTTTCTACGCACGTGTTGGCCTACGAAACAAGAGCTTTCTACTTACGTGTTGTCCTTCGAAACAAGAGCTTTCTACTAACATGTTGTCGTTCGAAACAAGAGCTTTCTACTAACGTGTTGTCCTTTGAAACAAGAGCTTTCTACTTACGTGTTGTCCTTCGAAACAAGAGCTTTCAACTTACGTGTTGTCGTTCGAAACAAGAGCTTTCTACTTACGTGTTGTCCTTCGAAACAAGAGCTTTCTACTTACGTGTTGTCGTTCGAAACAAGAGCTTTCTACTTACGTGTTGACCTACGAAACAAGAGCTTTCTACGTACGTGTTCTCCTTCGAAACAAGAGCTTTCTACTTACGTGTTGACCTACGAAACAAGAGCTTTCTACGTACGTGTTGACCTACGAAACAAGAGCTTTCTACGTACGTGTTGGCCTACGAAACAAGAGGTTTCTACGTACGTGTTGTCGTTCGAAACAAGAGCTTTCTACTTACGTGTTGGCCTACGAAACAAGAGCTTTCTACTTACGTGTTGTCGTTCGAAACAAGAGCTTTCTACGTACGTGTTGGCTAACGAAACAAGAGCTTTCTATTTACGTGTTGGCTAACGAAACAAGAGCTTTCTACGTACGTGTTGGTCTACGAAACAAGAGCTTTCTACGTACGTGTTGGCCTACGAAACAAGAGCTTTCTACTTACGTGTTGGCCTACGAAACAAGAGCTTTCTACGAACGTGTTGGCTAACGAAACAAGAACTTTCTACTTACGTGTTGGCTAACGAAACAAGAGCTTTTTACTTACGTGTTGTCCTTCGAAACAGGATCTTTCTACGTACGTGTTGACCTACGAAACAATAGCTTTCTATGTACGTGTTGGCCTACGAAACAAGAGCTTTCTACGTACGTGTTGGCCTAAGAAACTAGAGCTTTCTACTTACGTGTTGTCCTTCGAAACAAGAGCTTTCTACGTACGTGTTGGCGTACGAAACAAGAGCTTTCTACGTACGTGTTGGCCTACGATACAAGAGCTTTCTACGTACGTGTTGTCGTTCGAACAAGAGCTTTTTACGTACGTGTTGGCCTACGAAACAAGAGCTTCTTACTTACGTGTTGTCGTTCGAAACAAGAGCTTTCTACTTACGTGTTGTCCTTCGAAACAAGAGCTTTCTATTTACGTGTTGACCTACGAAACAAGAGCTTTCTACGTACGTGTTGGCCTACGAAACAAGAGCTTTCTACTTACGTGTTGTCGTTCGAAACAAGAGCTTTCTACTTACGTGTTGTCCTTCGAAACAAGAGCTTTCTACTTACGTGTTGTCGTTCGAAACAAGAGCTTTCTACTTACGTGTTGACCTACGAAACAAGAGCTTTCTACGTACGTGTTGTCCTTCGAAACAAGAGCTTTCTACTTACGTGTTGACCAACGAAACAAGAGCTTTCTACGTACGTGTTGACCTACGAAACAAGAGCTTTCTACGTACGTGTTGGCCTACGAAACAAGAGCTTTCTACGTACGTGTTATCGTTCGAAACAAGATCTTTCTACTTACGTGTTGGCCTACGAAACAAGAGCTTTCTACTTACGTGTTGTCGTTCGAAACAAGAGCTTTCTACGTACGTGTTGGCTAACGAAACAAGAGCTTTCTATTTACGTGTTGGCTAACGAAACAAGAGCTTTCTACGTACGTGTTGGTCTACGAAACAAGAGCTTTCTACGTACGTGTTGGCCTACGAAACAAGAGCTTTCTACTTACGTGTTGGCCTACGAAACAAGAGCTTTCTACGTACGTGTTGGCTAACGAAACAAGAACTTTCTACTTACGTGTTGTCCTTCGAAACAGGATCTTTCTACGTACGTGTTGACCTACGAAACAATAGCTTTCTATGTACGTATTGGCCTACGAAACAAGAGCTTTCTACGTACGTATTGGCTAACGAAACAAGAGCTTTCTACCTACGTGTTGGCTAACAAAACAAGAGCTTTCTACGCACGTGTTGCCCTAAGAAACTAGAGCTTTCTACGTACGTGTATGTCTACGAAACAAGAGCTTTCTACGTACGTGTTGGTCTACGAAACTAGAGCTTTCTACTTACGTGTTGGCCTACGAAACAAGAGCTTTATACTTACGTGTTTGCCTACGAAACAAGAGCTTTCTACTTACGTGTTGGCCTACGAACTAGAGCTTTCTACTTACGTGTTGGCCTACGAAACAAGAACTTTCTACGTACGTGTTGGTCTACGAAACTAGAGCTTTCTACTTACGTGTTGGCCTACGAAACAAGAGCTTTCTACTTACGTGTTGGCCTACGAAACAAGAGCTTTCTACTCACGTGTTGGCCTACGAAGCTAGAGCTTTCTACTTATGTGTTGGCCTACGAAACAAGAGCTTTCTACTTACGTGTTGGCCTACGAAACTAGAGCTTTCTACTTACGTGTTGGCCTACGAAACTAGAGCTTTCTACTTACGTGTTGGTCTACGAAACAAGAGCTGTATACGTACGTGTTGGCTAACGAAACAAGAGCTTTCTACTTACGTGTTGGCCTACGAAACTAGAGCTTTCTACTTACGTGTTGGCCTACGAAACAAGAGCTTTCTACGTACGTGTTTGTCTACGAAACTAGAGCTTTCTACTTACGTGTTGGCCTACGAAACAAGAGCTTTCTACTTACGTGTTGGCCTACGAAACAAGAGCTTTCTACTTACGTGTTGGCTAACGAAACAAGAGCTTTTTACTTACGTGTTGGCCTACGAAACTAGAGCTTTCTACATACGTGTTGGCCTACGAAACTAGAGCTTTCTGCTTACCTGTTGGTATACGAAATAAGAGCTATCGACTTATGTTATGGCCTACGAAAAACGAGCTTTCGCAACTGTATAGTCGGCAACGGCCGACTTACTTGGTAGCGTTCTAAGTTACAGCAACATTTATATATCAACTGTGCCTGTAATTCATTGTCACCGTTGTAGAATTACAGTAGGTATATTTTTATTTAGCAACTATGAAAAGTAAAACGGCAGAAATGTATGGGTATACATCGATGCCAAAAATATCATAAATACATATAATATAGAACTGCACGGTTGGCGTAGTGGTTTCAGCGGCCGCCTCGCCGCTTGACACTGCGCCGAGTGTTGTGGGTTTGATCCCCGCACGAGGCAACACTTTGTGTGATTTATAAATTGTTGTCTCGAGTCAGGGTGTTCAGTTAGTTGTATGTTTGTAAAGTTCTGATTAAAATGGCTGCTTCATTTGATCATGAGCTGGATTTTGTTCCGCGATTTCATGCTTCAATTCACTAACAGATGAACATCAAAGCATATAAAATATGTAATCTCATATGGTTTTTAAATTTAATAATAATTAATTACTAACGAGATATTTTAAAAAGAATTTATTGAAAGACAGACATTTACGTTCACATTACTCTCTGATTCTCTTTTACTTAAAAGTGAGTATTAAAAGGTTTAATTGAAAAGACTAACAAAATCGCAATTGAACAGGTAAGGAAAGCTACCGTATCTGGTGTTATTCAATAGGTTAATTAATCGCAGTTGTCTCAGAACTTATCTAATTACGAGACGGGCAGCTGCAGGTTTATTTCCACATGAACTCGTCAGTTTCCACTACTCCTTCGCCAATTACTCACCCACTTACTTTGTCTGGCCTCCTTCCTCGCCTTTGCTAAGATAAGAGCAATGAGATTCACCAAAGAAAGTCCAGGTACAATAAAGGCCACCGGGAGCGGTTTTTTAATATCGCCTTTGAGGAAATTTTATTTAGTAGCGCCTTTTCTGTAGCAGGCATGGTTAAGTTGTTTCAAAAGCTTTTTTGTTATCTCTAGTACTTTGTTTACGTGTAATACAATATTGAAAAGGGTAAAGTTAATACACACATAATTACAAGACAACCTCTTGGACTTTTTTCTACCTACCTATGTAGGTAAATAATGAAAAAATTGTTATTTAAAATGTATGAGTTTCCGGTTAAATTTAATAATACTTGCGTAGACGAGACGGTTTGAAATAACAAACGAAAATGTATTTAAATAAGGAAAAGCTATAAGCACACAAAGTAATTGAGTCTATGAAAACACAGGGCATACCATCATTAATGTGAGTACGATAAAGTTTTGTGCTGCAAGAGTTAATTTCTACACATGTTCCAGCTACACATGTAACTATATTAATTTACCGAGCAATATAAACAATAAAAATCTCTTCTTCTTCTTAGCGTGTCGATGGCCATCTAAATCGAATCAGCCCATAACTTAGCTACGAGTATGGCATTTCCTGTAATCATCAACATATCGATACTGAGGTACCTACCTAAAAGTACTCGAACGTCGATGAAAGCTTCCAGGAAACAATTACTGGTAACTAATGTGTATCATGTCATACGAATATACGAGTACGATTACACTCTGGGAAATACCCATGCTCACTACTTTGAATTTTAGATATAAATAAATAAATAATATTCTACCACATACACACATCACCATCTAGTCCCAAGCTAAGCAGAGCTTGTGTTATGGGTACTAGATAATGGATAAACACCCAGACCAAGACAAACATCTATGTTCACGCACACAAATGTTTGACTTGAGCGGGAATTGAACCCGCTACCTTCGGCGTAGCAGTCGCTTACACTCCCGCTGTGCCAACCGGTCGTCTGATAGGTTATAGGTATTAATATTACGTCTGTTGTATTGCATACAGTCAGTCATCATTTGCATACAAGATAAAAATACAAATGTAATTTGTTACTTAAACAGATTTCGTACCTAAGCCTTTAATATGTATATCGATTGTATTGAAAGAGATACTATAAGATAATGAGACTAATCGTATACCATAGTACTAAAATTGTGTAGGTAATCTATTGTTCTATTAAAAATGTTGACCTTTTGCCGAGCACATAGGTTTACTTTTACACACTTGTAAAAAACATTCTGTCTACAAACAATTACATGCACTGTAAAATAAAAAAGAAAACGTAGAGTCTGCTTGTTCAGACGGAACAGAAGCAATTTTCTCAAAGGCTGCAGGCAAAATCGCGGTCCTGTAGCTAGTTCGTATCAAATATTATAATAGTTTAAAGTTGAAGCCAGCACGATAATACCAGCAGTTATCGGGCCTTTAGCGCCGTAATAAACTTATATAGGAAAATGTTCATTATTATCATAAAGTTGATCATTTTCCAATTTCCGGAGCATGAAATATTATGAATAGGTACTTCGTCTCTTGCGCTCTGAGCATACTTGAAACAGGAAATAAGTCGTCGACTGTCTAGTGCTGACCAATAAAATAATGTTGTACTACGTATGAAAGTATATTTTATGTGTATGCAATAAAACTACAAGATAAGAAATATATCGTACGTAATACGCAGGCAAAGAAAATATTTCAATTTTGTTTTTAGGAACGGCCTTATATTTCTGAAAGGTTTCGCAGAGGTGTTTCACACCTAGGTATATTCGGCTGTTTAGACTTTCATCGCGCTCAGTTCAATGGCAGAAAAACCAATATCACAGGGTTCAATGAATGCATATTCTTAGAAAATAATTTTATAATAAGAAATTTATCATAATGAGTATTGTAGAGTAGAGAGTTAGAGACACATGCACATGCGGCCGTTAGCCAAACTTTACTATAAGGCGAAGCTTGCTATAATTATGTCAATTATGTGTTATGCGCCAAGTGATTATCCGGGTATTATTTATGATGACCCGAAAATACAGAGAATGACAAACTAAATGAGAATAGGTAACTAATAAATACATACTAATTTAAATAAGAATCGTCACGAGGCGATTTACAGTTAGTTTTTCGAGATTTTCAACGCAGGGGCTACATCCTATCCACGCCAAATTTTCCCAGAAATAAGTAGCATTTATTAAATTAAATTGAAATCGTAACCAGTAGATATTCAATAAAAATTCAAAATACTCGATAACCCGAAAAATCGATACGACCCTCTCTCTGTTGCACCATCTTTTCAGTTAAACTATTCAAACACGTAACGCTGAAGTTATCAGCGCTTCTCTAGGGACTTCCTACAGTTAATTAGAAAAAAGGTCTCATTAATTAATGATTGGGTATGAGCCAGGGTCTCGTATTTCCTAACACCTAAATAAATTAATAGTGGTACGTGGCACCACGGATTGGCTGTACGGTCGGTCTCCGGACGCCCGACGCGATGCCGCTCTGCAACGTGTGAACGTTTTTCTTATATTTTCTCTCGAGACACTTGCAACTATTAATCTTGTTTAATGTGAGAATATACTTTTACTTAATTTGCTCATTTTCTTAATGAAACTTGTCTGAGATCTAGTAATACTACGCTACTAGAAGATAGGTACTTATATCGACCTGTACCAAGCAACCATGCCCTTACTAACTTTATGCTGAATACATATCTTATATACAAAATATGTCAAATATGTATCTCTAATCTTATGTATTGTTTTAGTGTTGTAAATTTTGTAATAACTGTTGGTGAATCTAGTTAATAAATAAATAAATAAATCTCTAAATTCATGGATAGATCGTAGCTATATTGGGACTGGTCGTACGCAAATCTTGACTGTCGATAGAAGCACAGTTTCGTTTTTATATACGCACTAAGCTTTTTTATTGTAAAGATCAGAAGATATTTTTAAATATCTATTTTTGAACGAAGTCTCCAAACAGTATCACAACAAAATAAATATTCAATGAAAATTTCAAATGTTTGCGTCAAATCACTAAGCAATGAATTCGCAAAGAATTATTTATGTATTCTAAGAACCTGCAGAAAATATAAATAGGCGGACTGTTCTGAGGTCAGTTCCCTCAAGTCTAGACGGGGGGCTGTCAGAATACCTTCCGCTGAAATCTAGCTCTTCCGCTGTCAATACCACAAGGCATCGCTATATTCGTCTGTGCACTATCATTCAAAGCCTTCATCCGCCCTTCGGATTTTCGGATTGAGTCTGCATTTCAGTTTAAATACCCTTTTTTAATTAGTCTCTTGAGTCACATTCCTGCTTTGGAAATCTGACGGCACCGTGATACCCACCGAAATGTTTTGTTTCTGTTTCTTTTAAATTTTTAACTAGGTGCAGATCCTTGTCTACGTTTTACTCTGTCTGTTCCCTTTTTTTTAAATCTAGTGTTGAACTTACTGCTTGGTTATGCGATGGTTAATTAAAAACCGCTCAAGTGCTAGTCGCAGTTGCACATGAAGGTTTTGTACCATATTACAACACTATGTGCTTTTTAAATAAAATAAATAAGTAGGCCACATTTGACATTTTGACATTTTACGTTACACGTAAAATGTCAAAATGTATGAATAATATATGTTGTTGTTGCAAGGTTTTATAGCTTTGAATCTATTCAAATCATCTTTGTGGCGCATTTCGTTTTCATCGTTGTCAATAACAGTATGCATAATAATACTGACGTGATTTATTTATTTTATACTGCTAGTTACCAGTATTTATCGGATTCAGTCGTTTTATTTTCTGATAATAAAATAGAATTACCTTTCATATGACCAGGCGTTGTCGGGTACAAAATTAAAATCTTGTACTCTACTAAAGCATATATTTATCATTATTAGGATTTAAACATTTATCCTATACTAGAATAGATTAAAGGTTCAAATGTTGTACGAAGAAAATATACTACTCATGCTGTAAAATTGTTTAAGCAGACGATGTCGCAGACAAAAACTAGTGTAACATGCTAGCGGTCTCACCAGGTAATCTTAGTATCGCAACGCAAAGCCAATTACTGAGCCTAATTGAAATTTTAAATCGTTTGGATACTCTCACAAATAAACCTTTAAGAATCACACACAAACTTAAGTTAAAATGAGTCCAGCTGATTATACCTCACTGACACGTAAGTACTGCCCTAACTCTTAGGCATACGTACCGGTGTCCTATAAGAATTCCAGACGACGGACGCGACCACCTCCACCAAAGCTGTTGCCTCACGAAAAGAAGGAAGGCCGAAGTAATTTCGAGGCCAGCCATTTCTAATTCGACATCTTGTTTTTATTTTTTGTTAGAGCACCAATCGTAGGTAATACACTGAATCCCGTGCTATTACGGTTCCGTAACGCTATACGAACTCGGACACAGGCTCTATATTATGTTTAACTTACGGCCTGGCCACGGACAATTCGCTCCAGCGAAAATACGCGCGACGCAACCGGCGACGCGACCGGCGACGCGACTTGCGACTAAATCAAATGTATAGAAATGTTCTAAGCATGCCACGCGCAGCGGCGACCAGCGACGCGACCGGCGAATAGCACCGAGCGGTACAGCGGCGTGTCGCGCGACTCGTCGCGCGACCAAAACAAATGTATAAATTAGTACGGCGCACGCCACGGCGTCGAGCGGTAGTCGCGGCGACTAGCGACGGAGCTGAGTCAGTATAAAAATTTTAGTTTATTTCTCCGCGAGCATGATATTATTCTTAGAATTTTTAGTTAGGCTAGCTATTTGGAACGTCTGGATGTTATCTATATCTACATAAATGTATACAGTATAAATAAAGTTGAAGTGTCTGTCTGTGTTTTCAAAATACCTTAGTATTGTTTTATCTGTGACCTAAGTAAGTTTTTAGAAGTGCATATACCTAGTTAGTTAGATCACACTTACCTACATAAGCTTTTCCGTAATTTTAACTCAAAACTCGAGTTACAATACCTACAAGCGTCGGCTCAGAACGCGTTCAGTAGGTACCTACAGAATGTATACCGAAGCGCCTTGAGTTTGGTATGCAGTAGGTTAGGTGGGTACCGAGCCTGACGCTCGTAGGTATAAATCGCGTTCCGACCGTTTGTATAAAGGTAAAATACAGTACCTATAGATTTCAATACCGTGGTTAGGTACACAATATCAAGTCTGCCTCTGTGATCTTGCGGTAGTGTAAGCGGATCATAAGGTCTCGGGTTCGATTGCCGGGTTGAAACAAATGTGATATTGCCACCAAAGTCCGTACAATGTCGAGCTAAATTTCATAAAAAGATCTCAGCTAATGTCGTCTCGCTCCTGGTTTACACTGGTCGCGTCGCCGGTCGTGTCGCAGGTGGCGTCGCCGGTCCCCGTGGCCAAGCCGTTAGATAAAATAGGCTTTTATCAACTTCAAAAAAATTACGATATAATTTTGTTTGCATCAAACTTTGAAAATAAAAAAAGGAAACACTGTTTAAAATGTGGGGATTAATGTGCTTATAACTTAAATTATAATGGACACTTTTAAAAGGGTAATTTAAGTCGACTAAAATAAAAAATAAAGCTTAAAATCGCAATCTTGCTTAGAATCTCGCGAGTAAAAATCCTGCTGAGGAAAACAATAAAATTAAATGAACTGCCCAAAGCCTAATGCACAGTACGCTCACACAACCTTTCAACTCATAGATAAGCTAAAGAAAATTCTTAGGCAACTTAGCTATCAAAATAATCTAATATTACTAAAATTCTTCGCAGAAATTGCTGAATACCTAAGTTCAAAAGCCAGTCAAACAATTTTCTGAAATTGGGCGTGAAAAAGTATTGGTACTAAAGAATAGCTTACATTACGCCCTAACTTATTTGCCTCGCGTTTAAAGCTTAAAACCTTTTTGTAGTATTAATAGATCGCGTGTATCACGCATCGGGTACACACAACGACATAATTATTTGAACACTGGGTACGTACTTTGTTGAATAATAAATGCCAAACAGGACTAAGTCCAGGTATCGGTAGGTTTTCAACGATTACTGAGTAACTTGGCGGTCAAGCAAACTATACAGCCCCATGTACACACATATAAGAAACTTGTTATAAGTGTTTAAGTAAGATCGATGTCAAGACTAAATCACTGATATTGAGTCATAGTTTAACAAACATTAAAATGTAATGAGGATGTTCGGGTTGCCCACCAAGGCAAATCTACAGTCGTTTTGAGATTACGAAAGGAAAACAACCTGTGAAAACCTTTATAATCTCCTCGCTGGTATATGAAGCCTGCCAAACCGCACGTAACATTGGCCCAGACTTAATCCTTTAAATCTGAATTGACCATCAAGCCGAACGGTGTGACTATAACCTGTCTCGTTGATGATTCGATAAAGGTATATTTAAGAGTTTATATTATTGTCTGCTAAGGTTGAGTTTGCGTAAAAGACAAGGCTGATTTCATCTACCACACTCCGTATTTTATTCTGTGTGGGATGAGACAATAATACTTGCCCGAACTGGAAATCGTCTCTATAATCCGCTATTATGCCATCCCTCCATTTTTATCCTCTTTGGCGATCGAATACTTGACACTGCGAAAACAATGAGGTGGCCACTTAAACCAATCTTGCATCTTGGCGTCAGATTGCAAAACTGAGGGCTATGCTTGGCAGTTTTTCTCATACAACTTTAAAAAACGTTAGGTTTACCCTATTACTCGACACGTCATCGTCATTGGAAATTCCAAACTTATTAAAGTGAGTTAGTATGAAACACGATAGGAACACACCATCAGGCTTCGTTACATTACTAATATTAATATTATTTTACTTACCTAGTTGCATATGTGTCTACTAGACTAGATGAGCCCGCAGTTACACCCGCGTTATTTAAGGCTACTGCTCCACTTCCGTGGCTCATAGCGTGATGTTATATAGCCTTCCTCAATAAATTGGCTATCTACCACTGAAAGATTTTTTGAAATCGGTGCAGTAGTTCCTGAGATTAGCGCGTTCAATCAAACAAACAAACAAACTCTTCAGCTTTATGTATTAGTATAAGATTCTTGCGTAACATAGCGGGGTTTATGTAACCTATATAAATACACTGCATTGCAACATATTTATTCATAAATAATTATAAAAGTAAATATTATTCTTGATAATATTTTTGACAGGGATTTTAATTTTAAGCAATCGAAGCATCTACCGTAAGCAGGTACTTTGATGTTTTTCAGGTTAAATACAAATTGCACACATATAAATATGAAATGTAAAAAGATACGAGAGACGTTTAAAAACAGCATTGTTTTCTCGGGCCGGGCCACGGCCGGGGCACGGCCGTGGCACGGTCAGATATTCATTGTATTGATTTGTATGAAGTAATTCACGTTAGGCTGTGGTCCGGCCGTGCCACGGCCGGGCCACGGCGTCGTAATGTCGGTGGGTATTGTTTCTCTTTCGTCTGTCGCAATCCCTACTTGAACAGACAGACACGGCCGTGCAATCAATGCTCGAAGATTCACGTTACACCGGGCCGGAGCCGGGCCGGGGCACGGCCGTGTCGAATCCACCGTGCTCCGACCGGGCTAGGCATTCATGCTACACCGGGCTGTTGCCGAGCAATTATTGCACGGCCGGGCCTGTCGGTACTTGTTGGGATAGCGTCACTCGAGGTGATAGTTTGTAATTATTACTAATTAAAATGCAATTCTCACAAATTGAGTTGGCAGCTATCGCCATTGCCATTGACGACGAAGCATTGGAAAAACGAACCGAAAGTACCAAAAGAAGATGGGGTATGCACCCAGCCTGGAGGAAACGCGAAACGGAAGGGGAATTTGCCACACTGTATAAGGAATTAGAAGATGATGAGACCAAATTTTACGGTTATTTTAGAATGTCTTAAGAATGCTTTACTATGTTACTTGAAAAAGTAAAACGTGACCTAACCAAAGAAAATTCAAGATTTCAAAAGCGTCTCCCCCTGAACGATTAGCAGTTTGTCTCAGTTTGTTTGCTATACGAACATGTAGGTATCGTGCTATACCAAAATATATTATCCAATATTTGTCGACATACTTTGGTGACGTAGTAAAAATATAAGTTATAGCTGAGTGTGTGGTCACTCGCCGATAACTAAAAGAAATATACCATAATATACCGAGCCATAGGTCATTAATATTAATTTATAATTATAGCTCCGTGTGTTCCGGCCTAAATCATCAGCTGCCCTCGCCGGGAAACAATACCCACGGCCGGAGCACAGCCGTGGCCCGGCCGTGCTCCGGCGTAACGTGAATTACTTCATACAAATCAATGCTATGAATATTTGACCGTGCCCCGGCCGGGGCCCGGCCCGGACACGGCCCGGTGTAACGTGAATCATCCTTAATGATTTTTAATCATGAAAGTGTAAACTCGTTAGTAACTGATATGTCAACAACGAAGTCAAGTGGCGGCAAACCAATACATACAGCTATATTGAACGTAATAGTTTAAATTTAAACAAACAAAAAATTTAATAACACGTGAGCTAACGTATTTTATGTATTTATCCTGATTGAATAAATACGAACAATAATATGAAACCTCACATAAACATTAAGTAGCTCAAATAATAACTATAGTGTATAAATAAATAATAATAGTATGTACCTACATAATGTGGATACAAGAAGGAAGTACGGCGAGTCGGCTAAGGCGACTGCATACATTAGTCTAAGTATGAAACCTTTGAAACGAGTAATGAGACTGCACTTGATTACACCTGTTATACATAACACTGCAAAATATGTTCACAACATACCTACTTGTGCTTAGTTATCATCCGAAAATGTTCGCTTTAAATCGCCATACTTTCTCTCACACCTATGTACATACGAGAGAAGAAGATTGCTTGTCCTTTCTGAAAATCCTGCATTTATTCGTGTATGACAATTTGTACAACCATATATATTTTCTGTGATATTTTACTCAATGCTGTACTCAAATATCCGAATGCACAGACAACTACAATAAGCGCTACAAACATCAATATTTTAGCTGAAACTTTTATGAATTGAAACTTTTTGATTATTATTTTTAAATTATTAATTATGATTCAAGTAGGTTTTCACTGTCAGGAAATCTTACAAGATTTATGTAGAATAATAATTGGTTAAGGCAGTAAAAACATTCTAAATCTCGTAAATGTTTATGGACTCATGTAGAGCAGCTATACAATAGAAAAGCAAAAAAACACACACAAATAATACTCAAAATACACATAATATGTATGCCCACACTAAATAATATGAAGTATATAATATTAACGATTATGTACTTGATATGGCTAATAATGTTCACGTGCACCGCCATTAAACATGTCCACGCCTTCCCGACACACGCTGTTCATCAAAGTCAACATTTCACTGCGTTATATTCATCATAATATCATGCCATCCCTGAAGGGTTAGGTATATGACTATCGCGCCCCCATTTCTCACGTAATAGGACGAGCCTGCTAAATAACCTTTTGAAGTGGATTTACTTGCTAAGTTACATCTTGGATAGGTTTATGTCTAAATTTGAAGTAAGCAAAGATTTATGTAGGTATATGTGATTCGTCGGATCGAGTATAAACCTTACCGAACCTTATAGTAAACCGATTCTCTGGTTCATTAACATCAAGTGAGTCTTTTTTCCTACCTTACTCTTGTTAGATAGGAAATTGGCCTACGTATTCATTTCCATTCTACTGAAGTGTTGGCCTAGGCTACGAAACAAGAGCTTTCTACGTATGTGTTGGCCTAAGAAACAAAGGTTTCTACGTACGTGTTGGCCTACGAAACAAGAGCTTTCTACGTATGTGTTGTCCTTCGAAACAATAGCTTTTTACTTACGTGTTGGCCTACGAAACAAGAGCTTTCTACGTACGTGTTGGCCTACGAAACAAGATCTTTCTACGTACGTGTTGGCCTACGAAACAAGAGCTTTTTACTTACGTGTTGTCCTTCGAAACAAGAGCTTTTTACTTACGTGTTGGCCTATGAAACAAGAGCTTTCTACGTACGTGTTGGCCTACGAAACAAGATCTTTCTACGTACGTGTTGGCCTACGAAACAAGATCTTTCTACGTACGTGTTGACCTATGAAACAAGAGCTTTCTACTTACGTGTTGGCCTACGAAACAAGAGCATTCTACGTACGTAACTACTACTACGTCTAACATTATAAAATTTCCTGTTTCACTACTATATACTATTATGTATTTGTGTATTATATGTGTGTATGTATGTATAAGTATTTATGTAGGTATATATATATATATATATATATATATATATATATATACATATATATGCATATTTTAACATAGGTACTGGTACACTTCTACAACTACCATTTATTTCCTACCAATAATATCTCCATCCAAAGGTTGCCTGGTAGAAATCGCTTTTAGCGATAAGGCCGCCCATTGTAGTGTATTTAATTTATAATTCCTTAAAATAATAATAATAATAATAATATTTTACCACATTCACACATCACCATCTAGTCCCAAACTAAGCAGAGCTTGTACTATGGGTACTAGACAATGGATAAACATACTTATATACTTTTTTTTTGTAAATACATACATATTATACATAGAAACACCCAGACCAAGACAAACATCCATGTTCATGCACACAAATGTTTGACTTGAGCGGGAATCGAACCCGCGACCTTGAAAATGTTTTATATAAGTGTACAATAAAGTATAAAATAAATAAATAAATAAATACGTGTTGGTCTACGAAACAAGAGCTTTCTACGTACGTGTTGGCCTACGAAACAAGAACTTTCTACGTACGTGTTGGTCTACGAAACAAGAGCTTTCTACATACGTGTTGGCCTAAGAAATAAAAGCTATCCACTTATGTTATAGCCTACGAAAACGAGCTTTCGCAACCGTATAGTCGGCAACGTCCGACTAACTTGGTAGCGTTCAAAGTTACAGCAACATTTCGTAATCAACTGTGCAATTCATTGTCAACGTTGTAGAATGACAGTATATTTTTATTTAGCAACTATGAAAAGTAAAACAGCAGAAATGTATGGGTATACATCGATTACAAAAATATCATAATTGCTCCGTAAAAAATGTAGTTATATGTGTATATAACTACATTTTTTACGGAGCAATATAAACATAAAAAATGGTTGTCCCGGTTGTCATGAAGATCTTTGACAGTCGTTACAGGGCGTCAGTACCTTCTAAATAAACTGACACTAGTCTAAACCATGTAATATCGCTATCCCTTCGGGTTGCGGAGGTCGGACAGGCAGTCGCTCTGTGAAAAAGCTAATATTCAGCCAAATCCGGTTAGACTAGTAAGCGGACCCCAGATTGAGAACTGGGATAACGCTAGGAGGATGATGCTCCGTAAAAAATGTAGTTATACGTGTATATAACTACATTTTTTACGGAGCAATATAAACATAAAAAATCTCTTCTTCTTCTTCTTAGCGTGTCTAAATCGAATCAGCCCATAACTTAGCTACGAGTATGGCATTTTCTGTAATCTATCAACATATCGATACTTAGGTACCTAAAAGTCCTTGAACGTCGATGAAAGCTTCCAGGAAACAATCACTGGAAACTAATGTGTATCATGTCATACGAATATACGATTACACTCTGGAAAATACCCATGCTCACCACTTTGAATTTTAGATATAGGTAGCATATAGTCAGTCATTATTTGCATACAAGATAAAGAATACGAAATGTAATTTGTTACTAGAATAGATTTCGGTAGCCTTTAATATATCGATTGTTTTGAAAGAAATACTATAAGATAACAAGACTATCTTAATAATTGTATACCATAGTACCTAGTAAGATATAATCTATTGTTATAATAAATAATTGAGATACTTTACCGAGCACAAAGGTTCCCCTTCATACATTTGTAAAAAATGTTCAGCCTACAAACAATTACATCCGCTGTAAAATAGAAAATAAAACTTAGAGTCTGCTTGTTCAGACGGAACAGAAGCAATTTTCTTAAAGGCCGCAGGCGAAATCGCGGTCCTGTAGCTAGTTCGTATCAATTATTATAATAGTTTAAAGTTGAAGCCAGCACGACAATATCAGCAGTTATCGCGCCTTTAGCGCCGTAATAAACTTATAATATAGGCAAATGTTCATTATTATCATAAAGTTGAACATTTTTCGATTTCCGGAGCATGAAATATTATGAATACTTCGTCTCTTGCGCTCTGAGCATACTTGAAGCAGGAAATAAGTCGTCGACTGTCTAGTGCGGTCCAATAAAATAATGTTGTACTACGTATGAAAGTATATTTTATGTGTATGCAATAAAACTACGAGCTAAGAAATATAGACTAGAGGACACCAGCAGCTACGCCTGCATTTTTTTTAAATTTACCCGTTTTGGCCGATCCCGTGGGAATTTCGAGAAATCCCTTCTTAGTGCGCCCCTATGGTCCCCAAGGAACATACATGCCAAATTTCAGCTTCCTGCGCCTAATAGTTTCGGCTGTAGCGTGTCTGTCAGTCAGTCAGTAACGCAAGGATTTTATATATTAAGATAATACACAGGCGAAGGAAATATTTCAATTCAGTTTTTAGGAACGGCCTTTTATGTCTGAAAGGTTTCGCAGAGGTGTTTCATATTCCTCCCCCCGTTGGATCTCTACCTTGTCGTGGTGGGGAGGCTTAGTAACCGTGGGTTTGAGGTACACCCACGGTGAAGCTAAACGGGATCCCGGGAGGGAACGCACCACGTGGGCTTGGGTGAGGCCTGCGTAGGATGCGTCCCAAGGTGCGGGTGCGGGGGACAGTTCTGTCTGTCCCTCGCAGCCGCACCGGGTGCGGTCGCGGGAGGAGAGGCGTGTCGGTGTTGCGTTGCCGCGCGCCCTATCTCCCGCGACCAAATGGTGGCGCCGCAGAGGAAGAGGAGATGCGGTGTTTCGTTGCCGTCCTCCCTATCCTCTGCGGCCGCTGGGTGTTTTGGCGGCGGAGCCCAACACCTTCATCCGCCGCCAAGGGGGTTTCGTTCGGGGCCCGCCTGACCATCTGGCGGGCCAATACCCGTCGGGGGGTAGCGAGGAATGCTTCGGTGAAACCCTACCCTCCGACACATTGGTACATGAGGAGCACGGGTTTGTTTTTAATCAGTAAGAGTCTGACAGTCCCCTTCGTCCTTCCCCTCAGGGTGGAGGGACCCTATGAGGATTTTCCAACCCGACACAAAAAAAAAGAGTTGTTTCATACTCAGCTGGTTAGACCTTTATCGGGCTCAGTTCAATGGCAGAAAAACCAAAAACAGGATTCAATGAATGTGTATTCTTAGAAAATTATTTTATACATAATCAGAATTTCATCATAGCAATTATTATAGATGTAGAGACACATGCAGCAAGCCGTTAGCCAAACTTTACTATAATAGGTTGTAAAGTTTGGTTATGAGTGATTAACTCGAGCATTATTTATAAAGCCCTGACATTAGGAAGAATGACAAATCAAACTTATAATTAGACCACCTATTAAATACTTATCAGCGTCATGAATCGTCATGCGGTGATTTACAGTCCGTGTTTCGAGATTTTCAGCGCAGGGGCTACGTCTATGCCAAATTGGCCCAGAAATAAGGCTTATTAAGTAGAATTTGCAAAATTTATGCTAAAATCCTTGGTAGTGCATATTCAATAAACGTCCACAATATTCGGTAACCCGAAAAGTCGATTCGACCCTCTCTCTGTTGCACCATCTTTCCAATTAAATTATTCAAATACGTAACGCTAAAGTCATCAGCGCTTCTCTAGTGACTTCCTACAGTTAATTAGAAAAAAGGTATCATAAATTAATTATTGGGTAAGAGCCACGTATTTCCTACCCCTCTGCAACGTGTGAACGTTTTTCTTATATTTTCTCCCGAGACACTTGCAACTATTAATCTTGTTTAATGTGAGAATGTACTTTTACTTAATTTGCTCATTTTTTTAATGAAACTTGTCTGAGATCTAGTGATACTACGCTACAAGAAGATACATACATACATCCATACATACATAGACTCACCCCTGTTTCCCCGAAGGGGTAGGCAGAGGCATATTAAACGCCCACTTTTCGCCAGTGTTTTGTTTTTGACGTAATAGGTGGCGAGCCTATTGCCGCTTATGGGGACATTTTGTTTGCCAGAGAAGATACCTACATAATATATCGACCTGTACTAATCAACCATGTCCTTACTAACTTTATGCTGAATACATATCTTATATACAAAATATGTCGAATATGTATCTCTAATCTTATGTATAGTTTTAGTGTTGTAAATTTTGATATAACTGTTGGTGAATCTAATAAATAAATAAATCTCCAAATTCATGGATAGATCGTACCTATATTGGGACTGGCCGTACGCAAATCTTGACTGTCGATAGAAGCACAGTTTCGTTTTTACATACGCACTAAGCTTTTTTATTCTAAAGATCAGACGACATTTTTTAAATATCTATTTTGGAACGAAGTCTCCAAACAGTGCCACAAAATAAATATTCAATAAAAACTTCAAATATTTTCGCTAAATGAATAGCCAATGAATTCGCAAAGAATTATTTATGTATTCTAAGAACCTGCAGGAAAAATAAACAGGCAGACTGTTCTGAGGTCAGTTCCCTCAAGTCTAGACGGGGGGCTGTCAGAATACCTTGCGCTGAAACCTAGCTCTTCCACCGTCAATACCACAAGGCATCGTTATATTCGTCTGTGCTCTATCATTCAAACCCTTCTGCCGCCCTTCGGATTGAGTCTGCGTTTCAGTTTTAATGCCCTTTTTTAATTATTCTCTTGAGTGACTTTCCTGCTTTGGAAATCTGACGGCACCGTGATACCCACCGAAATGTGTTATTTCGATTTCTTTTAAATTTTCAACTAGGTGCAGATCCTTGTCTACGTTTTACTCTGTCTGTTCGTACTTAACTTACTACTTGGTTATGCGATGGTTAATTATAAACCGCTCAAGTGCTAGTCGCAGTTGCACATGAACATTTTTAAATAAAAGAAATAAGTAGGCCTGTAACGTAAAATGTCAAAAGGTATTAATAATATATGTTGTTGTTGCAAGCTTCGTTAGCTTTGAATCTATTCAAATCATCTTTGTGGCGCATATCGTTTTCATCGTTGTCGGTAACAGTATGCATTGACGTGATTTATTTATTTTAACACGATTTTATTAGGTCGACGTGTACGTAACTAACTATGTAATGGAATCTAAGTCTTCCAAGGGTCGTAGCGTAATGAAAATTGGCAGCTGTATGTAGTTCTGATGACAATACAACAATATAGTACTGTCGAACTGAAACCCTCTGTCGCGAAATGTAATATTTGCAAATATGTCAAATTCGACATAATTATCACGACTCCGAATCCGACAATTGTCAGAAATATGTTGACCGTGATTTTGTGACATAATATGTCGAGTTTTATTAAACGCATTTTTACATGACAAATATGACAAGATTTCACCTGTCGATTTTTGACATATTTGTCACTTTTTAGGGTTCCGTACCTCGAAAGGAAAAACGGAACCCTTATAGGATCACTTTGTTGTTCGTCCGTCTGTCAAGACCCTTTTTCTCAGGAATGCATGAAGGTATCAAACTGAAATTTATACTAAATACTCGAATCTACGGTTCCATAGAGCTGTAAAAAAATCAAACTTCTAATGCAACGCAATAAAAAAATACAGCCGTATATGCTGCAAATTGCAGAATATTTTCAAACTCGCATTGGAATCAAAACCTACAGGGTACTTACTGCCCGTGAACTCAGAATCTTGAAATTTGGTACGAAGCAACGTCTTATATCACTTATAAAGGAAAAATTACCGTAATTTTTTTGTTACAGCATATAAAAAAATATTTTTAATAAATTTAAAGTTACTACCCCTTTCTCTTGAACGCGTGGAGGTATTAAATTGAAATTCATATCAAATACTCAGGTATATAACACCTGTAACAAAATCAAACATCTATGTCTACGCAATCAAAAGAAAGAGCAATATAATCATATTTTCAAACTGGCGTCTACTCGCAAGGGAATCAAAACCTACAGGGTACTTCCCGTGAACTCAAAATCTTGAAGTTTGGTACGAAGCAACGTCTTATAGCCCAGATATAGGATGCGGAAGGCTGAGGACCGTGTGCTGTGGTGCGTGTTGGGAGTGGCCTATGTCCAGCAGTGCACTGCGATAGGCTGATTGAGATTGAGATTTCAAATAATTACATAGTCTTCAAAACTTTTTGCTAATTATTCTGTACTTTATAAGTATTTTTGTAACAGATTTCTAATAGTCACTAAAAACTTTGTAAATCGATAACTTTGATAAAAAATCTTACCATCATTCATCAGCAGACTTTTGCAAGGCTGCTGCACGGCTGGTATAGGATTATAAGGTTATATATTATAAATATATATATATATTATAAAATAAGCGATATATGTTAATATAAAATAAAGGATGACTGATTACAAATGACAAAGACCCCTTTTTCTTTAATTAATGCTCCTCCAGCTTTCCATACTGTAATGTTATGGATTTCATTTAGCAATAAAATACCATAACTATGACTGGTGAACTTTTACTTATATACCTACAGGTTTGTACGGAACCCTCGGTGCGCGTGTCCGACTCGCACTTGACCGGTTTTTATTAAACAGCTTAAGCGCGACAATTCTACATTTTTATCCTTTTTTGACATATTTGTCGAATTGTCAGCTTTATTAAACAGGACCCATGTGTCAAGGTTATAACAAACCAATTATATACTGTAGAGCACGCAGTGGTGTACTTAGGGTCCCGTACTTTTGCGGCTGAATAGGCGTATGTGGCCTTAAGTAGAGTAGAATCACTTAGTGGTCTTTAGATTGAAGAGCTAGATTGTTCTAAGCTGACAGATAAAGCACTCAAGCACTACAAAATCACTAAAAAGAAACTGAAATATTAAAACGGTATTTGCAGCTGTAACAGCTATTCGTTTTCATCTCCATGTATACATATATATTTCAATGAAGTCATAAAAATGTCGAGACTTAAGTTGCCAATGGCGGGTTTACAGCAAGACATCGAAAGGTCTTCGGCGTCGGTGAATTTCATGGGATTTAGGTTGCGGGCTCTTATTTCCATCGATTTAATCCTTCGTCTGAATCCCATTTTACTTTACCATTCTGTTGGGAAATTGCTGGCATGTTGTCTGATAACTCTTGTTTTTTTACTTGAAGTAAGGACATACTTATTGAAGATGTGTTTTTCTGATTATAAATTTTCAGTCTTGGGTTGTTTTTATAGCGTGTCGAAGGGTCCAAGGGTTTTGATGCCGGCCTAGAGCATTTATTCTTCTCTTGTGTCAAATTTAGTAGACAAGGCATATTAATCTTATTTTTTTCATTAAGTAATAAGTCGTAGGTGGTAGTAGGTACCTGTTGAAAACGGTTAACCTTTTTTACTTCACCATTAACATTATTAACTTATTCATGACATATTTAATTGGTTCTTTATTTATTTGCAGTGAATACATATTTCTCAAAATTGCTATGAATACCTATGCCTTAGTTTCAACCGAAATGAAAATTAAAGATATTCAGTATTTTACTTTGGCTGAAAACCTAAGACGGTACCTACTGCCTATCAGTTAGTAACTAGAATCTAGTTCCTCAATCAGTTTAATGTTGTTATTAACATTTTGATGTTTCCCATGTTAAGATATTAAACCTTCATTTTTTTTAGATTATTTATTTATTTATTTCAAAATCAATTACTCTCTCCACTTACAGTGGAGTCCAACACGTAGAGAGAGTCAGGAATAACAATTTATAATATTATTATAATTATGGTATTAATTAATATAGGTATATATAATTTATCATAACATAACACACAGTAATAATATAATTTATATCCTTGAAATATGGGTTCAGTGTCCCTTTTTTAATATCCAAGTTCAATAACTTTGAGATTAGCGACCTTTATGAGATACATGGCAACTCTTAGAAACTTTTATTAACGAGTGATATATTGTCGTTTGAGGGATGGCCACTTTATCGATCTTATTATGTACGTAATATATTTGTTGATCAAAAAAGGTAACCCCACGTGAGAAGTACAACGCACTACTCTGTGCCGCGGTTTGCTTGAAGGATTATCCACTTTCCCGAGATAGATTTTATCCCCACCTTTCCGTCAAGGTATAAAACGTATTTCCTTTTCCTTACCCGGCAATTTCTTCGGGCTTATTTTATTATTTTGTGTTTATTTCCACTCCTAGGACAGGACTTCTGGCGAGAGACTGTAAATCATATCGAACTTCAGTTTACTTACTTATATTTTCTTCTCAATTTTATTTTATACTTACCATTAAGTCGAACCTAACTGAACGAATAAAAGAGCAATATTTATAAAGAAATAAAAATGTACAATCTCAAAGTATCTGTCTCGTTTTTACTATCTGAATATTACAGTCGGAATGGTTCCAATGTAAATGTATAAGTCCGACCCAACTTCATCATAAAGTAAATTAGATAGCGTTTTGTTACAATTCCGGGTTTCTGTGTATAGTTCGAGCAAAGGTTTCATACTTACAGTGTCAACGGAAGCTATTCAATCTAGGAGCAGGCAAATTGTGTGTGGAAGGGGCGGAAATGTGCGGTGTAGCGAGGAATGGAGGGACTGCGGGCCGAGGACCACAAGACCGCGGCGGTCTCGTTCCCGTCACGTCGCCGCTGCCACTCGCACCGTGTTTCTACACCACCGCGACGTTAACGCTGTGGAATAAAAAAGCAATAACAAACCGCGCTGCCCACACCTTCAAGAGATATACACATGTACGTATCTATTGTACTATCTCTTTGATGTCTACGGGAATCGTAGTACTTACTAGCCCGCAGGCCGCACCTGAAATACAACATCCTATGTTAGTTCTACGTTTTTTATTATAGGTACTAACGTAATACCTAATTTGCAACCTTTGCTGCGAAAATCTATTATGAACATTTCAATTAAAACAATTATCCGTGTGGTGACGGATTAAGAATACGGATTGTCACCACCCCATATCATCCTGTGGGTGTCGTAAGAGCCGACAGAGGGAGCATATTATGCAGAAAACAGCACTGTAAGAGAAGGAAAACTTGATACAAACCCTATACCAACCCGTTTGGCCAGCGTGGTATAGTAGGCCAATTCCTCCTTTCAATGGAGAGGCCTAGTCCAGCAGTGGACTGATAAAGGCTGATGATGATGAATTAAAACAAACAATATTAAAAATACTGACTCGAATTAACTGTTTCTGCATCAATCACGAATGCGCCATTTTTATCCTGCTTGGCGATCGAATACTTGACACTGCGAAAATAACGAGGTGGCCACTTAAACCAATCTTGGCGACAGCTTACAAAACTGAGGGCTATGCTTGACAGCTTTTATCATACAACTTTTAAAAAAGTTGGGTTTTCCCTATTACTCAACACGTCATCGTCATTGGAAATGGAAAACTTATTAATATTAATAATAATAATATTCATTTATTTCAGGTAACAATAACCCATGGTGGGTGCATAGGGTTCCCACCAAGAACTTAGGGTCCCAAGCCAACCTCACCTGCAAGTGGTGCACCTGCCGATCAACGGACGAGGCTCTCGCAAACAAAATATCCCGATAAGCGGCAATAGGCTCGCCACCTATTACGTGCGATCAAAACACTGGCGAAAAGTGGGCGTTTAATATGCCTCTGCCTACCCCTTCGGGGAAGCAGGCGTGAGTCTATGTATGTATGTATGTATAACCCATATAGATATATACCTTACAGACTAACATACATATTATAATAATAAAATTAAACAGAGTGTTGTTGTTTACATTGTTTTCAAGTTAGGCTGAGTGTTATTTCGTAACCTCCCTTGAAAATGCGGATACACCACACCTTTCGGCCAGAAGTCTTCCTTGAGTAAAGTGCCAAGATGTTGTGTCTGCACCCGCACCACGTACGATTTGAAGTTCGTTTTAGTGAGTTACTATGAAACACAATAAGAACACACCGTCGGGCTTCGTTATATTACTAATACTAATATTATTTTACTTACCTAGTTGCTTAAGTGTCTATTGTTACGTAATGCGGGTTTATGTAACCTAAATAAATACATTGCATTGCAAAATATTTTTTCATAAATAATTATTAAAGGAAAGAATTTTTCTTGATATTTTTTTTGATTATTGATAATATTGATATTTGATATAAGATGATATTTTAATTTTAAGCAATCGAAGCATCTACCCTGAGCAGGTACTTTGATGTTTTTCAGGTTAAATAAAAATTTTAAACATATAAATATAAAATGTAAAAAGTATACCTACGTTTAAAAACAGCATTGTTTTCTCGAAAATATTTTAGTAAAATTGTGTGTCCGAGTAGATGATTTTTAATCATAAAATTGTAAACTCGTTAGTAACCGATATATCAACAACGAAGTCAAGTGGCAGCAAACCCATAAATACAGCTATATTGAAAATTATATTTTAAACAAACAAACGATTTAATTACACGTGAGCAAACGTATTTAATGTATTTATTCTGATTAAATAAATACGAACAATAATATGAAACCTCACATAAACATTAAGTAGCTCAAGTAATAACTACGATAAAACGTATGTACGAGTATGTACCTACATATCATGGACAAGAATGAAGTACGGCGACTCGGCTAAGGCGACTGCATACATTAGTCTAAGTATGAAACCTTTGAAACGAGTAATGAGACTGCACTGGATTACACCTTTTATACATAACTAAGGTAGAGCTAGCGCACCATGCAAAATATGTTCACAACATACCTACTTGTGCTAAGTTATCGTCCGAAAATATTCGCTTAAAATCGCCATACTTTTTCTCACACCTATGTATGTACATACGAGAGAAGAAGATTGCTTGTCCTTTTTGAAAATACTGCATTTATTCGTGCATGACAATTTGCACAACTATATATTTTCTGTGATATTTTACTCAATCGGAATGCACAGTCAACTACAAAAGGCGCTACACACATCAATATTTTAGTTGAAATTTTTATGAATTGAAACTCTCCGATTATTACTATTAAGTTATAAATTATAATTCAAGTAGGTTTTCAATATCAGGAAATTTTACAAGATTTATGTAGAATAATAATTAGTTAAGGCAGTAAAAACATTCTAAATCTCGTAAATGTTTATGGGCTCATGTAGAGCAGCTATACAATAGAAAAGCAAAAAAAAAAACACACAAATAATACTCAAAATACACATATGTATGCCCACACTAACTTATTATGCAGTACATAATATTTAGGATTATGTTGCACTTGATATGGCTAATAAAGTTCACGTGCACCGCCATTAAACATGTCCACGCCTTCCCGACACACGCTGTTCATCAAAGTCAACATTTCACTGCGTTATATTCATCATAGTATCACGCCATCCCTGAAGGGTTAGGTATATGACTATCACGCCCCCATTGCTCACGTAATAGGACGAGCCTGCTTCAACCTTTTGAAGTGGATTTCCTTGCTAACTAACGTTTTGGATAGGTTTCGTGTTGGCCTACGAAACAAGAGCTTTCTACTTACGTGTTGGCCTACGAAACAAGAGCTTTCTACTTACATGTTGGCCTACGAAACAAGAGCTTTCTACTTACGTGTTGTCCTACGAAACAAGAGCTTTCTACTTACGTGTTGTCCTACGAAACAAGAGCTTTCTACTTAGGTGTTGTCATTGGAAACAAGAGCTTTCTTCGTACGTGTTGACCTACGAAACAAGAGCTTTCTACTTACGTGTTGTCATTGGAAACAAGAGCTTTCTACTTATGTGTTGTCCTTGGAAACAAGAGCTTTCTACTTACGTGTTGTCCTTGGAAACAAGAGCTTTCTACTTACGTGTTGTCCTTGGAAACAAGAGCTTTCAACGTACGTGTTGTCCTTGGAAACAAGAGCTTTCTACTTACGTGTAGTTCTTGGAAACAAGAGCTTTCTACTTACGTGTTGACCTACAAAACAAAAGCTTTCAACGTACGTGTTGTCCTTGGAAACAAGAGCTTTCAACGTACGTGTTGTCCTTGGAAACAAGAGCTTTCTACTTACGTGTTGTCCTTGGAAACAAGAGCTTTCTACTTACGTGTTGTCCTTGGAAACAAGAGCTTTCTACTTACGTGTAGTTCTTGGAAACAAGAGCTTTCTACTTACGTGTTGACCTACAAAACAAAAGCTTTCAACGTACGTGTTGTCCTTGGAAACAAGAGCTTTCAACGTACGTGTTGTCCTTGGAAACAAGAGCTTTCTACTTACGTGTAGTTCTTGGAAACAAGAGCTTTCTACTTACGTGTTGTCCTACGAAACAAAAGCTTTCAACGTACGTGTTGTCCTACGAAACAAGAGCTTTCTACTTACGTGTTGTCTTTGGAAACAAGAGCTTTCTACTAACGTGTTGACCTACGAAACAAGAGCTTTCTACTTACGTGTTGTCCTTGGAAACAAGAGCTTTCTACTTACGTGTTGTCCTACGAAACAAGAGCTTTCTACTTACGTGTTGTCCTTGGAAACAAGAGCTTTCTACGTACGTGTTGTCCTACGAAACAAGAGCTTTCTACTTACGTGTTGACCTACGAAACAAGAGCTTTCTACTTACGTGTTGTCCTTGGAAACAAGAGCTTTCTACTTACGTGTAGTTCTTGGAAACAAGAGCTTTCTACGTACGTGTTGTCCTCGAAAACAAGAGCTTTCTACTTACGTGTTGTCCTTCGAAACAAGAGCTTTCTACTTACGTGTTGTCCTTGGAAACAAGAGCTTTCTACGTACGTGTTGTCCTCGAAAACAAGAGCTTTCTACTTACGTGTTGTCCTTCGAAACAAGAGCTTTCTACGTACGTGTTGTCCTCGAAAACAAGAGCTTTCTACTTACGTGTTGTCCTACGAAACAAGAGCTTTCAACGTACGTGTTGTCCTACGAAACAAGAGCTTTCAACGTACGTGTTGTCCTTGGAAACAAGAGCTTTCTACGTACGTGTTGTCCTCGAAAACAAGAGCTTTCTACTTACGTGTTGTCCTACGAAACAAGAGCTTTCAACGTACGTGTTGTCCTACGAAACAAGAGCTTTCAACGTACGTGTTGTCCTTGGAAACAAGAGCTTTCTACGTACGTGTTGTCCTTGGAAACAAGAGCTTTCTACTTACGTGTTGACCTACGAAACAAGAGCTTTCTACTTACGTGTTGTCCTTGGAAACAAGAGCTTTCTACGTACGTGTTGTCCTACGAAACAAGAGCTTTCTTCTTACGTGTTGTCCTTCGAAACAAGAGCTTTCTACTTACGTGTTGTCCTTGGAAACAAGAGCTTTCTACGTACGTGTTGTCCTCGAAAACAAGAGCTTTCTACTTACGTGTTGTCCTTCGAAACAAGAGCTTTCTACGTACGTGTTGTCCTCGAAAACAAGAGCTTTCTTCTTACGTGTTGTCCTTCGAAACAAGAGCTTTCTACTTACGTGTTGTCCTTGGAAACAAGAGCTTTCTACTTACGTGTTGTCCTTGGAGACAAGAGCTTTCTACTTACCTGTTGTCCTATGAAACAAGAGCTTTCTACTTACGTGTTGTCCTTGTAAACAAGAGCTTTCTACGTACGTGTTGTCCTACGAAACAAGAGCTTTCTACTTACGTGTTGTCCTTGAAAACAAGAACTTTCTACTTACGTGTTGTCCTTCGAAACAAGAGCTTTCTACTTACGTGTTGTCCTCGAAAACAAGAGCTTTCTTCTTACGTGTTGTCCTTCGAAACAAGAGCTTTCTACTTACGTGTTGTCCTTGGAAACAAGAGCTTTCTACGTACGTGTTGTCTTCGAAAACAAGAGCTTTCTACTTACGTGTTGTCCTTCGAAACAAGAGCTTTCTACGTACGTGTTGTCCTCGAAAACAAGAGCTTTCTTCTTACGTGTTGTCCTTCGAAACAAGAGCTTTCTACTTACGTGTTGTCCTTGGAAACAAGAGCTTTCTACTTACGTGTTGTCCTTGGAGACAAGAGCTTTCTACTTACGTGTTGTCCTTGGAGACAAGAGCTTTCTACTTACCTGTTGTCCTATGAAACAAGAGCTTTCTACTTACGTGTTGTCCTTGGAAACAAGAGCTTTCTACTTACGTGTTGTCCTTGGAAACAAGAGCTTTCTACTTACGTGTTGTCCTTCGAAACAAGAGCTTTCTACGTACGTGTTGTCCTTCTAAACAAGAACTTTCTACTTACGTGTTGTCCTTGGAAACAAGAGCGTTCTACGTACGTGTTGTCCTTGGAAACAAGAGCTTTCTACGTACGTGTTGTCCTTGGAAACAAGAGCTTTCTACGTACGTGTTGTCCTTGGAAACAAGAGCTTTCTACGTACGTGTTGTCCTTCTAAACAAGAACTTTCTACTTACGTGTTGTCCTTGGAAACAAGAGCGTTCTACGTACGTGTTGTCCTTGGAAACAAGAGCTTTCTACGTACGTGTTGTCCTTGGAAACAAGAGCTTTCTACGTACGTGTTGTCTTTCGAAACAAGAGCTTTCTACTTACGTGTTGTCCTTGGAAACAAGAGCTTTCTACTTACGTGTTGTCCTTGGAAACAAGAGCTTTCTACGTACGTGTTGTCCTTCTAAACAAGAGCTTTCTACTTACGTGTTGTCCTTGGAAACAAGAGCTTTCTACGTACGTGTTGTCCTTCTAAACAAGAACTTTCTACTTACGTGTTGTCCTTGGAAACAAGAGCGTTCTAGGTACGTGTTATCCTTCTAAACAAGAACTTTCTTCTTACGCGTTGTCCTTGGAAACAAGAGCTTTCTACGTACGTGTTGACCTACTAAACAAGAGCCTTCTACGTACGTGTTGACCTACTAAACAAGAGCCTTCTACGTACGTGTTGACCTACTAAACAAGAGCCTTCTATGTACGTGTTGTCCTACTAAACATGAGCTTTCTACGAACGTGTTGACCTACGCAACAAGAGCTTTCTACGTACGTGTTGGCCTACGTGACAAGAGCTTTTTAGTTAGATGTTGGCCTACGAAACAAGAGCTTTCCACTTATGTTATGGCCTACGAAAAAAGATCTTTCGCAACCGTATAGTCGGCAACGTCCTTGGTAGATTTCTAAATTACAGCAACATTTAGTAATCAACTGTGCCTGTAGATTCCTTGTCACCATGGTATATTTTTATAACTATCCTCTTAATAGCAACTATAAAAAGAGAAAACGGCAAAAGTGTATGGGTATACATGGTTTCCAAAATATCATAAATATAATATAGTCAATCGAGACATGAGAATGGCTCAAAATATTACTTATTAATATCTATGAATACTCTCATCTGATTAAAATTGCTGCTTCGTTTAATCACGAGCTGATTTTGTTGCGCGATTTCACGCTTCAATTAACTAACAAATGAACATCAAAGCATATAAAATATGTAATCATATGATCTCATGTGGATTTAACCAAATTCAATAATAAGGGTTTCCTAAATGGTGATTACTAACGGGATATTTTAAAAAGCATTTATTATTGAAAGAAAGACATGCACGTAAACATCACTCTCTGATTCTCTTTTACTTTAAAGTTTGTATTTAAAGGTTTAATTGAAAAGACTAACAAAATCGCAATTGAATAGGTAAGGCAAACTACCTTATCTGGTGTTATTCAATAGTTTAATTAATCGCAGTTGTCTCGGAACCTATCTAATTACGAGACGGGCAGCTGCATGCTTATTTCCGCACGAACTCGCCAGTTTCCACTACTCCTTCGCCAATTACTCTCCCACTTACTTTGTCTGGCCTCCTTCATCGCCTTTGCTAAGATAAGAGCAATGAGATTCACCGAAGAAAGTGCAGGTACAATAAAGGCCACCGGCAGCGGTTTTTTAATATCGCCTTTGAGGAAATTTTATTTAGTAGCGCCTTTTATGCAGCAGGCATGGTTAAATTGTTTCAAAAGGTTTGTTTATTATCTCTAGTACTTTGTTTACGTGTAATATAATATTGAAAAGGGTAAAGTTAATAAGTTGATAGATGATGTACCTACAAGACAATCTTTTGGACTTTTTTCTACCTAGGTATGTAGGCAAATAATGCAAAATTTGTTATTTAAAATGTGTATTAGTTTCCGGTTAAATTTAATAATACTTGCGTAGACGAGACGGTTTGAAATAACAAACGAAAATGTATTTAAATAAGGAAAAGCTATAAGCACACAAAGTAATTGAGTTTATGAAAACACAGGGCATACCATCATTAAAGTGAGTACGTTTAAGTTTTGTGCTGCAAATATCTACACCTGTCCCAGCTACACATGTAACATAAAAAAAGATATATAATAAACATAAAAAAATCTCTTCTTTTTCTTAGCGTGTCGATGGCCATCTAAATCGAATCAGCCCATAACTTAGCTACGAGTATGGCATTTTCTATAATGTCCTTGAACGTCGATGATAGCTTCCAGGAAATAATCACTGGAAACTAATGTGTATCAAGTTATACAAATATATGATTACACTCGGGGAAATACCCATGCTCACCACTTTGAATTTTAGATATAAGTAGGTACCTATAAATATACGTCTGTTTTATTGCATATAGTCAGTCAGTCATTATTTGTATACAAGATAAAGAATACGAAATGAAATTTTTACTCGAATAGATTTCGGAAGCCTCGATTGTATTGAAAGAAATACTATAAGATAATGAGACTATCCTAATAATTGTATACCACAGTAGTAAGATTTTCGAGGTAATCTATTGTTCTAACAAATAATTGAGATACTTTACCGTGCACAAAGGTTCCCTTTCATACATTTGTAAAAAAAATCTGCCTACAAGCAATTAAATCCGCTGTAAAATAGAAAATAAAACGTATAGTCTGCTTGTTCAGACGGAACGGAAGCAATTTTCTAAAAGGCCGCAGGCGAAATCGCGGTCCTGTAGCTAATTCGCATCAAATATTATAATAGTTTAAAGTTCAAGCCAGCAAGATAATATCAGCAGTTATCGCGCCTTTAGCGCCGTAATAAACTTATATAGGAAAATGTTCATTATTATCATAAAGTTGAACATTTTCCAATTTCCGGAGCATGAAATATTATGAATACTTCGTCTCTTGCGCTCTGAGCATACTTGAAACAGGAAATAAGTCGTCGACTGTCTAGTGAGGACCAATAAAATAATGTTGTAGGTACTACGTATGAAAGTATATTTTATGTGTATGCAATAAATCTACAAGCTAAGAAATATATTGTACGTAATACGCAGACCAAGAAAAAAATTAAAATTTTGTTTTTAGGAACGGCCTTATATTTCTGAAAGGTTTCACAGAGGTGTTTCACACCTAGGTATATTCGGCGGTTTAGACTTTCATCGCGCTCAGTTCAATGGCAGAAAAACCAATATCACAGGGTTCAATCAATGCATATTCTTAGAAAATAATTTTATAATAAGAAATTCATCATATTGAGTATTGTAGATGTAGAGCCACATGCACATGCGGCCGTTAGCCAAACTTTACTATAAGACGAAGCTTGCTATATTTATGTGTTATGCGCCAAGTGATTATCCGGGTATTATTTATTAAAGACCCGAAAATGCATAGAATGACAAACTAAATGAGACCAACTAATAAATACCTACTAATTAAATTAAGAATCGTCACGAGGCGATATATAGTTAATTTTTCGAGATTTTCAACGCAGGGGCTACATCTTATCTATGCCAAATTTTCCCAGGAACAAGTGGCATTTATTAATTTTTTTTATTAAAAATCAATAAAAATACACACTCGGTAACCCGAAAAGACGATTCGACCCTTTATCTGTTGCACCATCTTTACAGTTAAACTATTCAAACACGTAACGCTGAAGTTATCAGCGCTTCTCTAGTGACTTCCTACAGTTAATTAGAAAAAAGGTCTCATTAATTAATTATTGGGTAAGAGCCAGGGTCTCGTATTTCCTAACACCTAAATAAATTAATAGTGGTACGTGGCACCACGGATTGGCTGTACGGTCGGTCTCCGGACGCCCGACGCGATGCCGCTCTGCAACGTGTGAACGTTTTTCTTATATTTTCTCTCGAGACACTTGCAACTATTAATCTTGTTTAATGTGAGAATATACTTTTACTTAATTTGCTCATTTTCTTAATGAAACTTGTCTGAGATCTAGTAATACTACGCTACTAGAAGATAGGTACTTATATCGACCTGTACGAATCAACCATGTCCTTACTAACTTTATTCTGAATACATATCTTATATACAAAACATACGCACTAAGCTTTTTTATTCTAAAGATCAGACGACATTTTTAAATATCTATTTCTGAACGAAGTCTCCAATCAGTATCAGATGTTTTGCAAATGAACATGCAAAGAATTATTTATATATTCTAAGAACCTGCAGAAAATATAAACAGGCGGACTATTCTGAGGTCAGTTCCCTCAAGTCTAGACGGGGGACTGTCAGAATACCTTGCGCTGAAACCTAGCTCTTCCGCTGTCAGTACCACGAGGCATCGCTATATTCGTCTGTGCACTATCATTCAAACCCTTCTTCCGCCCTTCAGATTGAGTCTGCATTTCAGTTTAAATACCCTTTTTTCCTTAGTCTCTTGAGTCACATTCTTGCTTTGGAAATCTGACGGCACCGTGATACCCACCGAAACGTTTCGTTTCTATTTATTTTTAATTTTTAACTAGGTGCAAATCCTTGTCGTCTACGTTTTACTCTGTCTGTTCCATGTTTTGAAAATCTAGTGTTGAACTTACTGCTTGGTTATGCGATGGATAATTAAAAACCGCTCAATTCCTAGTCGCAGTTGTACATGAAGGTTCTTTACCATATTACAACACTATGTGCTTTTTAAATAAAATAAATAAGTAGGCCTGTAACGTAAAATGTCAAAAGGTTTGAATTATGTATGTTGTTGTTGCAAGCTTCGATAGCTTTGAATCTATTCAAATCATCTTTGTGGCGCATTTCGTTTTCATCGTTGTCGATAACAGTATGCATAATAATACTGACGTGATTTATTTATTTTATACTGCTAGTTACTAGTATTTATCGGATTCAGTCGTTTTATTTTCTGATAATAAAATAGAATTACCTTACATATGACCGAACGTCGTCGGGTACAAAATTAAAATCTTGTACTCTAAAGCATATATTCATCATTATTAGGATTTCAACATTTATCCTTTAATAGGATAGATTGAAAGTTCAAATGTTGTACGAAGAAAATATACTACTCATGCTATAATGTTATTTATGCAGACGATGTCGCAGACAAATACTAGTGTAACATGCTAGCGGTCTCACCAGTTAATCCTAGCATCGCAACGCAGCGCCAATTACTGAGCCTAATTGAAATTTTAAATCGTTTGGATACTCTCACAAATAAACCTTTAAGAATCACACACAAACTTAAGTTAAAATGAGTCCAGCTGATTATACCTCACTGACACGTAAGTACTGCCCTAACTCTTAGGCATACGTACCTGTGTCCTATAAGAATTCCAGACGACGGACGCGACCACCTCCACCAAAGCTGTTGCCTCACGAAAAGAAGGAAGGCCGAAGTAATTTCCAGAACAGCCATTTCTAATTCGGCATCTTGTTTTTATATTTTGTTAGAGCAACAATAGTAGGTAATACACATCGTGAATCCCCGTGCTATTACGGTTCAGTAACGCTATACCATATGGCTATACGAACTCGGCTACAGGCTCTATATGTTTAGTAGATAAAATAGGCTTTTATCAATTAAAAAAAAAAAGGGTCTTGACAGACGGACGGACAACAAAGTGATCCTATAAGGGTTCCGTTTTTTCATTTCGAGGTACGGAACCCTAAAAATAACGATATTATTTTGTTTGCATCGATTGTGATCAAACTTTGAAAATAAAAGAAGGAAACACTGTTTAAAATGTGGGGATTAATATGCCTATAACTTAAATCATAATGGGCACTTTTAAAAGGGTAGGGTAGACTGGGTACGGTTGAAACAATTTAGCTTTTACCGCTTATAATTTTATTATTTTTAAGCCAAGTGATGATTATGATACGAGAAATTCAAATATGAAGTTTTAGCTTCGATATGCCTGTCTTATTATAGGTCCAGGATAACTATTTTCAGAAATACGTGAAATTAAAAAAAAATATGAATTTGTTTCAACCGCCCCTGGCATGGGGCCCATGCCAGGGGCGGTTGAAACATCGATTGGGGTCAGTTGAAACACATACAAATTATACAATAAATATTAATAAATCATGTTTTATTTATCATCAATACTAATTATACGAATAATTATGGCACCACGTGACAACATCAGTCCCAGTCAGTAATCAGTCTTCAAGATTTTAATACTTCTATAACGCAATGGAAGGAAAGAGGAACCCATTTCATCTGCGTTATATATATCTTTGGGCTCAAATTAATAACGCTCCATGACAATGGGCAAATTATCATAGAAGATTCTCATAAACATCCGAAACCATTCCTCACCAGCCATTCCGTTCTCTTCCCAAGTTCGAGGTCGTTGTAAATTTTATTTAATGGTAAGTTCGTATGCTAATTTTCCCACCTCTTTCTTAGATAGCCCGAAATATATATCAGCACATATTATAATACTTTGACAATTCTTTCTCCTGATCTGCATTAAAACACGATTGTGTGCTTTATACCCCATACTTTCATCATCTTTACCGGACGCATCTCGCTTTCGAATGTATCTTAACAGGGAACAGTGATTTATACCATGCTTGTTCGCCGCTTTCCGTAGTGAATCTCCAGCTTTTATCTCCTCATACGCATTACAATAGCTCGACAAGTCAATTTCACCTCTAGAAGTCTTCCTCACCTGACCTCTCGGCATGTACCAAAAATAAACATTAGTATATTTTCTGTTTCAACCGTACCCACAAAAAATGTTTCAACCGTCCCCAACCCCACTTTTGGTAAAATATACTTTATAGTTACGACAGTAATAATACCACATTAAAAATAGTCACTATTTCTTATTCTACAAGCGTCATAATAATCACAAACAAACACTCAATATATTAACTTAAACAGAACAGATAATATAAGCGTTAATGTCAGAAGAAAAATACTTACTTTTGGGTGATAAAACACAATACGCTTTCCTGCACACAACTACAACGCGCGGGAATCAGCGCGACACTGAATTCGTGTTTAGACCTGTCGTCTGTTTCGTTTTTCCCTTATACCCATTGTCTATGACACGCTGCGCACAGCACTAGGCGCCCCCCCCCCCCCCCGCGTCTTCTGGACGCCGCGCCGCACGGGCGCCGGCGCACAAGCGGATGCACTGACAGTTGGTTGACAGAAACAGCAAGACACACTTTTTGAAGGGCGCGCCCAGGCTTGTCGGAATTTACAGTTTTGTAACGAACCATATCACATTTACGCGAAATACAGTCCGCTTTGCACAGTATCGCATAGTTTACTTGTATATGGATTATACATTGGTCCATTCGAAGCCATCCATACGTGATTGAAGACCGTCGCCATAAACACCATCTTTACAAGAAGCAACGTGGCCACTTCTAGAAAAATCATCACGGCGAGGACAACGACAGTCGAAGACAGCCACGACGGTCTCAGCGCAGCACAGCATCAGGATAACAGATAATCAGACCAATTATTTTTTCCTTTATTAACTTTTCAACTGATTTTTTCAAATTGCTACAGCAATTACTGAATCAGACTTTTCAGACTCATATTTTCATGATAATTACATTATCAAACTAAGTACAAATTTATTTCAGTCAAAAATAAGCAAAAATATTCACAAAATATCAGCATTTCATAACCTCTCATGTCAATCCTTCTCATCAAATTAGCCCTTTTTTCATAATACTAAAACCAAAATAACATTCCCCAGCATCTGGATAGCTAGCCAAGCCTAAATTGCCAGCCGCCTGCCTCAATAAGGAGCCCCCACGTGGTCATCCCACGCGCATGCGGCCTAGGGCTTCGCCCACCACGTGTTAGCTGTGCACTCAAGCTTTGCACAGCCTTGCTTTCTGCCGCTTGCTGCTATAATTTAAGTATTGCACAACTATCTACACAAATTCTGTGATAACATTTCCTGCTCATATTTTTCTTATTTCTTTTGCAACATTGTGTGTCCTTAATTCACAGCAATGGCCACTAAAGGTAATAAACTTGATGATACAGAATTAATCAAACAACGTGGCATTGTTAAAAGGAAACTCACATTATTTAAAAAATATATTAACCTCATTCTGCCCAATAATAAATTAACAGATATCCAAGTTATTGAGCTAAAAAATAGACTTTTGGAGTTTAAAACAATACATAAAACTTTCCAGGACGTTCAGACACTTATTGAATTGAACGCTGACATCTCAGAGTTCACCGATGAACCAGACCCAGAAAGTGAACAATTTGAAAATGATTACCAGTTGTTGGTGGCACAGGCTTTCCGGCTTATTCAGTTAAATGACAAGCTGGTAACTAATCCAGAGTCAGACAAGGATCCTTCAGGTGGGACCAAATCATTTATTAAACTACCCACTATTGACTTGCCACACTTCTCGGGTGATCATCAGGATTGGCTTGAGTACAGAGACACATTTCAATCACTTATTACGCATAGAACATTAGATAACATTCAAAAGTTTCACTACTTGCGTTCCTCACTATCGGGCAGTGCATCATTAGTTATAAAATCACTAGAAATTACAGGTGACAACTTTGAGGTAGCGTGGAAATTGTTGTGTGAAAGATATGATAACAAACGACAGCTGATAGGAAATCACATTCATGCATTATACAACTTAAATAATATTGAAAAAGAATCCTCGGTGTGTTTGAGACAATTAATTGACACAGTTCAGAAAAACCTCAGCGCATTAGCCACATTAGGTGAAAAAACAGAATACTGGGATACATTAATAATATATTTAGTGTCAAGTAAATTTGACTCAAACACATTAAAATATTGGGAAGAACACAAAAACACACTCACAGACATGCCCACACTTGAGTGCCTGAATAAATTTTTAAGAGGTCGTGCTGATGTATTAGAAGTTTTAGAACAATCAATTATTAACAACAATAGCAAATCAGATACTCAAGTGGGACAAAACACAAAGTCATTTACAAAAATGAACACACAAGAAGTACCCACATGTCCTTTGTGTAAACAGCATCATCTATTATTTTCTTGTGAAAAGTTTAGACAGATGTCCATTGAACGAAGAATCAGAGAGGTACAGAGATTAAAAATCTGCTCCAACTGTTTAAAACCTGGTCATGACAACAAATTATGCAGAAGAGGGACATGTAAGTACTGCAACAAAAAACATAATACACTTTTACACTTAGATGTACCAAAACCATCATCTGTCACATTAACTTGTTGCACGCAGAACAAAACAATATTACTGTCAACTGCACAAGTCAAAATATATGACAAACAAGGAAAACCACATATGGTACGAGCACTACCAGACAATGGCAGCACCTCAAGCTATATTCAAACTATAGACACCATGGTCACTAGTATTAATAATCAGTGCACAAACATAACAAAAAATACTAACATTCACATTCAATCAGCACACAATAAAAATTACAGGACGGACATTTTATGTCTTGTGATTAACCAAATTTGCAATACAGTTCCACATACATACATAAACAAAGATACCATTCAAATACCTAGTTGTATACAACTGGCAGACCCTGACTTTAACATTCCAGCCCCTATTGATTTATTATTGGGTGCAGACATATTCTGGGAAGTCATGGGTACTGGAAGATTGGAATTAGGAAAACAGCAACCAGTTCTACAACAAACAGATTTAGGCTGGTTGATATCAGGCTGCATTTCAAATACTCATATTCAAAATAAAATTCAAAACTCATTCTTTGTGAATCAGATCTCAGATAACATAAACAAATTTTGGGAATTAGAAAACATATCTACTCCTTCAGACACACCTCACATTACTCAGCTATCATGTGAAAAAATATTTACATCAACTACAACTCGTAATGCTGATGGTAGATTTGTGGTCACTATACCGTTCAAACAATCGCCAGAGTGCTTAGGCCAGTCATATAGTCAGGCAAAGATTCGTTTCCTTAACATAGAAAAACGATTCAAATCAGACCCTACATACAAACAACAATATCTAACTTTTATGCAAGAATACCTTGACCTAGGTCACATGACTAAAAACACAAACAGTAACACTCTGACACCTTCATATTATATACCACATCATGGTATAATACAAAACACCAGCACCACAACAAAGTTCAGGGTGGTTTTTGATGCATCGGCACGCACATCTAACAAATTATCACTTAATGATATACAGGCAATAGGACCAGTAGTACAAGATGATTTGATTTCTATACTTATTAGGTTCAGACAACACAAATACATAATATCAGCTGATATTGAAAAAATGTTCAGGCAAATATCCATCGTAGAAAACCAACGATCATTACAACAAATTGTATTTCGTTTCGATGAGTCAGAACCACTGAAAACCTACACATTAAATACAGTAACGTATGGGACAACTTCAGCACCCTACCTCGCTACACGTTGTATCAGACAGGTTGGGTTGGACTGCCAACATGACAAGGACGTGTCGGAGATCATCATACATGATTTTTATTGTGATGACCTGATTACGGGCTCAGACCGGAAGTCTCGGTTAATAGAAATAGCAATGTCAGTAAATGCAGCTCTAAAATCAGTACAATTCCATCTCAGAAAGTGGCAGTCCAACAGTCCTGATATTTTACAAAAAGCAAACCTATCATCAGATTCACTTCACAGTACCACAAATTTAGGTAATAAAGACCCATCAAAAACATTAGGTATATACTGGAACCAAAATCAAGATACAATAACATACTTAACAGACATAGAAGACTCGGTTGATTACAATATTACAAAAAGGAAAATATTGTCAATCATTGGCAAAATATTTGACCCTTTGGGCCTTTTAAGTCCTTCAGTCTTAGAAGCCAAAATAATAATGCAAAAGTTGTGGTCACAAAACTTAAAGTGAGACAGCAGTGTCCCTCATGACATAGAAATACTATGGAAAAAGTTCATACAATCACTATCAGCTTTAAAACAATTAGTCATACCGAGACGAGTTTTCTATGATTCACCCAAACATATACAGCTACACACTTTCTGTGACGCCTCTCAGCACGCCTATGGCGCCTGTGTATATGGTCGCACACACACCACAGATGGTGAAGTGTACGTACGGCTACTAACAGCCAAGTGCAGAGTGGCACCACTAAAATCATTAACAATTCCACGACTAGAACTATGTGCAGCCCTCACAGCTGTTCGCCTTTACAAAAAGGTCATTGACTCTCTCCGCAATTCACACATAATTTCAGACTGTTTCTTTTGGAGTGATTCCATGATTGTGCTGTCCTGGATAAAGTTGCCACCACACAAACTAAATGCATTTGTAAGTCACAGAATTAATGAAATACAAACAATAACACATAAACAAACATGGCGATATGTACCTACAAAACAGAACCCCGCAGATCTCATATCTAGGGGTGTCACAGCATCAACACTCATACATTCAGATTTGTGGTTCTCTGGTCCAGACTTTCTTAGGGATGATGATAGCAGCTGGCCAACATCACCTGGGCACAGCAGTTGTTCTGACCTTCCAGAAACAAAACCCCAGAGCCACAATAACACTATTCAATGTTACTCACAGACAGACAACAATTCATTCATTTACAATTACTCTAACTTCACAAAATTAACTCGCATAACTGCATACATATTGCGATTTATACATAATTGTAGAACAAAAACACAAACAAGTAATTCAGCTTCAAACACCTTTATTTCATTAACAACAAAAGAACTATATCAGGCCAAATTAAATTTAGTAAAAATGTCACAGTTAAATTCATTTTCTTTTGAATATGAGTTACTTTCAACAAATAAAACATTACCAATAAAAAACAGATTAATTTCATTACATCCATTTTTTGATCGGGCCGGCGCAGTTATTCGCGTGGGCGGCAGGCTCGCTAATTCGCGATTTCAATATGATAAAAAGTATCCAATGCTTTTACACGCTAATCATCACATTTGCAAACTCATTTTTTCCACTCTACATATAAAACTTCTCCATGCTGGTCCACAGCTGTTGCTCGCCCACATGCGTGAAACATATTGGCCTATCAGTGGTCGCAATCTAGCCAGAAAGACAGTACAATCATGCATCACATGTAGACGCTTTCAAGGAAAAACAATTACACCAATCATGGGTAATTTACCTGAGCCACGCATGCACTCTGATTTCGCATTTAATAACGTCGGTGTAGATTACGCCGGGCCAATCATGATTAGTACTCGTAAGGGGCGTGGTAGTCAGTTGATAAAGTCATACATATGCATATTCGTATGCCTTGCAGTTAAAGCTATACACCTGGAGTTGGTTACCGATTTGACAAAGGAATCTTACTTAGCGTCACTAAATAGATTCATCAGCCGCCGAGGAAAACCTGCTCACATATATTCAGACAATGGCACTAACTTTGTAGGGGCGTCAAATGTTATCACGGGGTTTTTGGCGAAGAATCAGAATTTGATAAGCAACCATGTGGCAGAACAAGGCATCACTTTTCATTTCATTCCTCCATACTCCCCACACTTTGGTGGGTTATGGGAAGGCACAGTGAAGTCAACAAAATATCACCTTAGGCGAGTCTTGGGCTTGGCACATCTCACGTATGAAGAAATGTACACAGTCTTATGTCAAATTGAAGGCATTTTAAATTCAAGGCCCTTAACGAATCTATCGTCTGACCCGTCTGATCTCACCGCTCTCACTCCATTTCACTTCTTAATCGGTCGATCATTATCTGTACTACCTCAGCCACCACTGGCTGACTGTAATCCGCTGCATATACCCAGATACAAACGCGTGGAGCTCCTGCGTCAACACTTTTGGACTCGATTCTACAAGGAGTACATTTCACAACTTCAAATCAGAATAAAATGGAAGAAGTCATCCGGACAGCTGACAGAAGGCACCCTGGTCGTTGTGAAAGATGACGCTCTCCCACCAGCCCGCTGGGTACTCGGGCGAGTAACACAGCTCCATCCGGGGTCCGACGGAGTCACAAGAGTGGCCGACATCAAGACCAGCACAGGCACTATCAGAAGAGCATTTAACCGGATATGCCCTCTCACTGGCGGCCCGGCAGAATGTCTATGACACGCTGCGCACAGCACTAGCCCCCCCCCCCCCCCCGCGTCTTCTGGACGCCGCGCCGCACGGGCGCCGGCGCACAAGCGGATGCACTGACAGTTGGTTGACAGAAACAGCAAGACACACTTTTTGAAGGGCGCGCCCAGGCTTGTCGGAATTTACAGTTTTGTAACGAACCATATCACATTTACGCGAAATACAGTCCGCTTTGCACAGTATCGCATAGTTTACTTGTATATGGATTATACACCCATCACTCCCCGCGTAACCGTTTATGAGATATTTGCTCTGTTTCAACCGTCCTTTGTTTCAACCGTACCCAGTCTAGCCTAATTTAAGTCGACTAAAATAAAAATTAAGCTTAAAATCGCAATCTTGCTTAGAATCTCACGAGTAAAAATCCTGCTGATGAATACAATAAAATTAAATGAGCTGCCCAAAGCCAAATGCACAGTACGCTCACACAACCTTTCAACTCATAGAGAAAATACTTAGGCAACTTAGACATCAAAATAATCTGATATTATTAAAATTCTTCGCAGAATTTGCTGAATACCTAAGTTCAAAAGCCAGTCAAACAATTTTCTGAAATTGGGCGTGAAAAAGTATTGGTACTAAAGAATAGCTTACATTACGCCCTAACTTATTTTCCCCGCGCTTAAAGCTTTAAACCTTTTTGTAGTATTAATAGATCGCGTGTATCACGCATCGGGTACACACAACGACATAATTATTTGAACACTGGGTACGCACATTGTTGAATAATAAATGCCAAACAGAACTAAGTCCAGGAATCGGTAGGTTTTCAGCGATTACTGAGTAACTTGACGTTCAAGCAAACTATACAGGCCCATGTACACACATATAACAAACTTGTTAAAAGTGTTTAAGTAAGATCGATGTCGAGACTAAATCACTGATATTGAGTCATAGTTTAACAAACATTAAAAAGTAATGAGGATGTTCGGGTTGCACACCAAGGCAAATCTACAATCGTTTTGACACACTTCTTAATCGGTCGATCGCACGATATCCCGAGTACGAAAGGAAAACAACCTGTGAAAACCTTTATAATCTCCTCGCTGGTATATGAAGCCTGCCAAACCGCACGTAACATTGGCCCTGACTTAATCCTTTAAATCTGAATTGACCATCAAGCCGAACGGAGTAACTATAACCTGTCTCGTTGACGATTCGATAAAGGTATATTTAAGTGTATTGTCTGCTAATGTTTAGTTTGCGTAAAAGACAAGGCTGATGTCATCTACCACACTCGGTATTTTATTCTGTGTGGGATGAGACAATAATACTTGCACGAACTGGAAATCGTCTCTATAATCCGATATTATGCCATCCCTCCGGTCCAAATTGCCATAAAATACAGAATATCTTCCAAAGCGCATGTCAGTCAAGTAAACCAAAAAGACAATTTAATTAAACTCATACAAAATTCCTTTATATTTAAACTTGTCTAAAAGAAATTTGTAGCACGTCTGCGAACTCGTTGCATTAATAAGCTAGAGGCGACCTCATCATCAGAGCCTCAATTTTAATATAGCACGAGTTTGAACACGTCTTTCACTAGTCGTAGATAAAAGAGGTAGCTTACATTAAAGACCTTTTTGGCGTTGAATGTACGTCACGTATAAGCTTTATTAAGTGAAATAAAAGCTACACCGCGGTCAAGGCTAGCGTAAATGTGAATACCAATGCGTAAATAGAGAAGACAATGTGTCAGATAATGGAAGGCCTACGCTTCACTGATTCAATCGCGTAATCAATTTTATGAAACGTATTTGTGTAATGTATCGAATAATTCATTTACTTATTATATATATATATATTTTTTTTTTTCTATATTTTATATATTCTACCACATTCATACAACACCATCTAGTCCCAAACTAAGCAGAGCTTGTACTATGGGCTAGTATACTAGACAATGGATAAACATACATAATATACTTTTTTTTGTAAATACATACATATTATACATAGAAACACCCAGACCAAGACAAACATCCATGTTCACGCACACAAATGTTTGACTTGAGCGGGAATCGAACCCGCGACCTTCGGCGTGGCAGTCGCTTACACTCCCGCTGCGCCAACCGGTCGTCAAATCTATAATAGAAATCTATAATAGAAATCTTTTACATATTTTCGTCACAATAATTTAAAAATAAAAATCATATTCATTTTTAGTAATATCACGAGTGGATGCGGTCAGACAGCATTCTTTTTGAGCTCAGACTAAATTTAAGAATCCATCTTCGTCACTTGCCAGATGGTGAGATATAGTAATATGAAAAGAGGTTGACGAAACCATAAAAGCCAATAATTTATCGTTATTTGAAAATATTATTCTAATACTTGCATTGTTAATGCACTCACGTCATGTCCTCTATAAAACATTATTAAATCTATGTGGATAAGCTCTAAGAGAAAATTTATGAAACGTAACTACAGGTCATATTTGGGTCAAAGAAGTTCAATAGCCGAGCAGTGAACGTACTGAGCGCATTTCAATAATCCTGCTACTTATACGGCACATATTATAATATCGCCACTTTTTGCGAGAATTAGTGGGGCTTATCACGTCTGAGCAATAAACAAATATATTCAAGAGAAGTGGTATACAATGGTGAGATAGAGTAATGCAAAGGTAGTCGACCCTAAAGAATTGAACAACCTCACGACTTTGGCGCGTAGTGGGAGAGTGTCGACTTGTCGGCCTAGGACTTTGTCCGCCTCGGTCGTCCTCCCGACGCGCGACGCGGCTACTGCCTCCAACTGTCTGCAATTTCCACAGATTTTCTCGATTATTCCTGCGCCATTTTATAATTACTTTCATTATTTTTAACGTGTTAGAGTTTTGATTACGGTTATCGACATTCTAAATCGGTGTAGGTAGTGTAGGCGTGATTAACATTTAGTGTTATAAGGTCGTGCGATATTTTGAAATTTCATTTGGAATTCAACCGTAAAAGCCGCAGATAACTAATCCACAGCTTTTGTTAAGGTATAATAATAATACATACGTAGGCATATCACGAAGACCATTTTAATACTAGGTATATTTAAAAGAAAATTAAAACGTTTTGTCTGGGAGCATGAAAGCCGAATTAATTGACGAAATTAGTACCTATACATCGAACACAGGCCTTCGCAATGGAATTAAAACGAAATGATTTCACTTTGAGGACGTTTCGATCTCAAATAAAGTGCTGTTATTTGAATGACCAAGTGATTCAAATGTATTCAATGTTGATCTTTATTAGAATAAATCTGTTGAATCGCTGTCTCAATCAGCGATTTCACACATGCATTTTAATTTATTAAAGAATTGTATATAACATAAAATCGTGAACCACAAGAGAAAACCTAACCACAGTGTGATTTGAATATTCAAACGTTCAAGTTAAAATCAGTGATAAAGTATCCGTCATTAATATTGGAATCCCACATTCTAATATTGACGATGGATACTTTATCGTACAATTTTGGTGGGAACAATTTTATAATATTCATATATTAACATAGGTCTGTATGTACCAAATATGAAAAGCTTGTCTTAATACGTTTAAAAGGTAAGCTTGTAGGTAAAGATATCTCATATTTCTCCTATATGGAGCGGTTTTGGTGACTCTCTTGAAGGTTTGTCTGACAGAACATTTGTTGAAGAAATTTTTGTGAAGATTTGTTGAAGGTACCTACGAGAGAAAAGCTCTTCATTTTCGGATCATTTTTCAATAGGTATTCCTTAATAATTTATTACCACTCTTACACTTCGTATTAAATATAAACTACTTGTAAGTAAACCTGGCAAACCGTCATGATAGGGTTGACGTATCCACATGGATAAAAACGCCAAATCAGACAAAGAAAAAAAAACTAGCAAATTGTCCTTACGAAGTAAATGTCCTGAAATTTTCCCAGTGAGTAATGGAGACAGCAGCGTCGCCCGCCCATCGAACCGCGGCGCAAGGGCGAGTCCACCAACAGCTGCAACAAATCATCCAGTACTTTCTCGCACTAATCTCACTACTATGCCAAACCTCAGCCTACATTTTCTAAATTATAAACTTTCTACGAAAAATTACTAAGTCATTAAAGCAAGAGTTGGGACTGACACTATAATATTAATTATATTCTTATATTATATAATATTCTTACTTTTATCTTGAGTTCTTCTTAGATGTTAAGTTAAATATTACATGTAAATGTGTGATATACAGCTAGAAACCTATTCTTCATATGAAATACGTGCGAAACAGTTTGTCATATTAATATAAATGAAATTCCTGAATACTGTTATTTCGAACCATAACTCTGCCATTCTCATGATCATTTGCGGCGAATTTATGACCAATAAACCCTCAGTCCTTAGAGGATCCTATCAATAGACTTAGATAGTTGTAGTATAATAACAGTTAAACGAAAATCTTAGTAAGACGTACATCTGTACGTGTTAAACTTACGACGGTCGGGGTGTATAAAACCTACACTAGTAGACTCCAGAGACACTTCACCGAAAAAGTACACAATCACATAAACAATCCACATATGATTTATATTTATAACTGTAAGCCTACAAATGGTGTCTGCTAATCTTCTAAAACATAACTGCCTCAAGTAAGGTGAGAGAGAAACGCAATATATTACGCACAGGGAGACGTTACATGTTAAACGATAATTTAAAAACTTTCTGACCGCATAGGTAGACGCTCAATATGAGCAAAATACGGGAATGTATGTTTTGTATTACGGGAGGGGAATTGAATCCTAAGGGAGACCGATCCAGACAGTTTATATTTTATAAGCAATTGCTGCACACTCGTGTTTACTACACCGTGCCTAGTTGACAAAATATATTCACCTAAGTATTAGTAATATTGCAAATGCAACATAAATTAGAATTTATTTAGCTGATTAGCTTACTTTACTGCGGTATTACTAAAAATAGCCTAGTGTAATCACTATACAATTTACAGCAGAAAAGCAATTCATTACCAAAATGAAAATCATGGCAGCGTTCATTCAAATTGTTCAGTTCATCGACTTCTTTCATTAGTACACGTAAACATTTCCTTCTATTAGTTACGCACATCCTTCTTCATGGGGGCGAAAATAGTCATAAAACAGATTTTTTTTTTCGTTCGTAGTTGGGCGAGGCGGCAGTCTCGACTGCGCTGAGCGAGGTGAACCTGCCCGAGGCCTTTGACAACTCATGAAAAATTCAAGTGCTCACTACAATATCTAGATGTGATACAAACAACTACAGCTCCGAAACTTTAAATAAATCTAGCTAGCTACATAATCATCCAGCGTACATGTTTTGCGTGAAAATACAGAATTTCAACTCAAAATTATGATTTACGCAATGTGTTTATCAGATGTTACGCATACGGCAAGACCCAAATTTGACCATATAGCAGTTATGTTGAAAGACGGTTGGATGAATGTATTTTAAACCGCTAGTAAAACTCTTCATGATATTAGGTACGGAATTACCACGGACTTTATCACTCAATGTAAACTATAAACATGTAGGTACATGACGCATATGTACGCATTTTAAACGTGACATAATTATTGCCACAGTTTTACAGTGCTCTGCCGTAAAATCTGATAAATATTTACTCTGTTATAAAAGGGTCTACTTAAGACTGCAGCTTACTTATAAATAAAATTATAATAAAGAAGGATTTTCCATAACGAATTGCTCACCGCCTTGGGAGAGTTTATTGTAATTACGTTCATATTGAGTAAATTGCCTAAAATGCGCTGTGTAAAGCTTAATTTGTTAACGATCGTTAAAATTATCGTTTGTGTAACTGCTTAGGGATACTAACATTTTATAACATTAATTAGAATGTATTTATAATATAAGCGTTGTAAAACGGCTTGCTCATCGCAGTGAGCTACGGAGAGAACATTCCTATAATCACCCTGTTAACTGACATATTACAGTGTATATGTCGCAACCAACTATCTTAATCAGCCGTTCAACTAAAAGCCTAGCTTTTTTCAACGGCGGCGCTGCCGTTAGACTAACGTCCGGATGATTACGCAGCCATTTAATCAATCAGCTAGCTAAGCAAATCGTTCCTATCTATAAGGTATAAATATTTACCTTGCCAAGTCATTAACATTTTCCAATTAGGTATCATAAACTTGAAGTTTTTGTTGTTCGATCTATTCAAACTCGATACTAAGCTAGTAAGTAGGGACATATACACCTACATTTTATTTTCTATTTTATAAAATCACAGACACTATATTCCGAACGGTAGATGGTATGTTTATTTCAACAAAACTCGTGTAATAGTGCAATCTCAGCGCCCCAAACAGATAGCGTAGAAATATTGCCTTCATATCTGCCACGAGCAGTTAATTGACGAAAAAATGTTGTCGATCCCTCGTACATAATAAACTAATACATATTTCATCAACGTCAAAATATATCCTCCTCGCCGGCGGCGTATTTATTGCGTATACCAAAAATATAAGTAAGTACAAGGAGAATATCATAAAACGCAGATTCAAATTTGTTATTTGGATAAGTATCTACATGACATACGTGCGGTAGCGAATGCCAGACATACACTTGTGTAAAGGTATCCGTACCACCGGTATTCCCAAATGTAGTCAGTTAGGCTTGAGTACAGACTCTAAGGGAATTTCTATGTAAATTGTTTTATCAGGCCGCAGATATGATTGGCGTCAAATTGACGTTTCTACGGCATATCAATGAAATAAAATTGGTTACCTGAGAGCGTAGATAAATTATTCGATACCGTAATCTGAGATGTTGGCATGTTGTTGTTAGTAACTCGCAGACAGCAAGTTAACTCTTACAGCCCTTGAATAAGAATGTCAGTCTAATCCAAAAATCCCTCTTTGGCACGTCATGAATGGCTTCCAACGAGGCGTTCTCCTTATACGTGATCGGCATTCACATATCGCACGCCGAGTAACTTCGTATAAAGTTACGAAAGAAAACTATTACCTTTAAATTGTTTGACATTAATAACGTAGCCTTATGTTATTGCGTGGCACGTCGAACGTAAGTCGTATATTGTCGTGTCACACCTGAGGATATCGAAGGACTACATTCATCAAGGAGAATTTCAGTTTCCGCTGGTTATCCGGGTGCACAGTGAGCGTAAATAAGACTGGACGTAAATCATGTCATTAGAGGTGGCTGCGATCGACCCTCGCCGCTCCCCCGTCCCCGCTCTAATTGAAAATAAATCTCATTAGTTGAGAGGTTGGCAGATGCGCATTTTATACCTTGTTCTCGTTTATAACAGGCTTATTTGTTTTGATTTGGTAGCTCCGATTTTACGAATACGTAATGAATATTAAAGCGCAGAAAAATTAGGTTCATTAATGTTATAAAAAGTGGTACTGATTCTGTCCTTGCGATTAATAAGGTGTATACTAATATATGTATAAACATATGCGTAAATAAAACTACAGAACATACGGATGATATTATTTGTTCACATCGATATATCAGAAAATGCACTCGTGCAGCAAATAGAATCAAAGAGTGTAGCGGTAACTAAAATAATATGAAACTCGACGTACATTGCCGATAGAGAAATAAAAGATCGTGTGTGTGTATTCCTATGTGCAAGAGATAAGGCTCATAAATGTAGTCCGATAGCGTCGGTTGGAAACAAAAGCCCCGGAGAGCGCGCTGTTTGCTCTGACTCAGATATCCCGGCGAGAATGGAATGAAACGGAACCAAGCTCAACTATGTTAGCAGATTTATTTTTTCGGAAGTTATTAGCTAAACTGAAATCCTAGGTGAATAATGATTAGCCACACTGTTAATTTCAATAATTTGCTTATGCAAGCCTACTTTTGTGAACAGACTATAAGTAATTAAATCTAGCAAAATGTTAAGACAACCCTAGTTTTAAATTACTTTTCTGCTATGTCAGAAATTTAATATCATTATGAATGGTACATATTTTTGCTGCCACAGTCATATTTCATTTTACATTGGGTTTGGAGAAAATATTTGATGAAAAGGACAAAAGGGATTTTCATAATGATCTCTATGAGTCGGGCGGCCTGCCAGCCCGCATTCAGTCAGCCTGCTATATGTTGCACTCAATGGCGAAGAATCTGCACAATAAATTAAGTAAGTCGTAGTTCATTGCAGAATAAATACTTACTTATATTCAGATATTTCATATTAATATTCACACAAATAGGCGCCTATATAATATTCAATACTTACGCTAGATACTATAATTTATAAATTAAGGCATAATATCATGCTCTTTTTGACCTCATATTGTGGAGATCTTAGATTATGAAGAGCCTCAGACCAAAGACACTAGAAGGCTGTGTATTAACAATTTATCACAATACAATAATTCCGGGGATTTCTTCGTTGTGTTTGAAAAAAAGTAATTAAATAGGTATATAAAATAGATCAAACTGGGTGCTTTATTTTTAAAATCGATTAGAAGCAGATCACACAATTTCAAGTCGAAGCTTCACTTCCAAAAAAAATTCACGGCGTTTTTCGGAATTTTACTGCCGCCCGTTTTAAAAATTCAACACAGTCATGAGGGTTTCTATGTTTACATTTAAATATTTAAAGGGTTGATTAAATTGAAATTCCTAATGCGGATAACCTTATAATAAAAGGGTTATTGCGGTCATTTAATGTTATCACGCCATCAGCAGTAACTTTAATAATTAAATGTCGTCCTTAAGATATTATTATAATAAAATTTTTGCTATACGTGCCGTATTTAGTAACAATGTTGTATGATGATATGTAAAGAATAAGAGACTTTTGAAATTATAAAATGTTATAAGTTTAAAAAACACAGCATGAATGCCAAGAATCGCCACATTCTACACAAAAACAACAGAGAGCTTCAGCTCTTTCAGAAAACTTCGTGACTCGAGAAAAAATATTGGTTTGCATATTTAACAAAATACGTGTGAAATACGTCCACCGAACAAGGCAGCAGCGAAGCAAAAATATACAACACTGGCATACATTGTGTAGGTACCTGCGTCAATAACTCGAAGGTAGCCGGCCCGATCCATATTAATATTTAACGTGGATAGGGAAACCCTCCCAACGAGACATTAATGCCAGGATAGCGTGTGAACCATCACCTGCTGAACTCGGCAACGCATTCAAACGTACTGCCTTATGATTACTTATTATTTCAATTGCTTCACTAATGTCTTCCTCCCCAAATTGCAGCACACAAAACAGATCGTAATCAAATAGTTTCCGTAGTTTTATTCAACAGTATTAAGCGGTAAGAGAATGTCATGGCTTTAGTAAGTTATGATCGATAGTTTGAATATAATTAACGTTGGTTATTTTTAGAAAATAATTGGGACTAAATATCCATGTTTAATGTAGTTACACAATCTGTTATGTGATTGCGGCTACCGCAACCGACGGCGACGGTCGTTGTTAATGAGCATTGATTTATTCCTGGCTAACCAATTACATATAGTATTAAAAACTAGCTATGTCCCGCAACTTTTCGCTTAGCGTTCCTCTACTACTCTTAAGGTTATGTTCTTCTTCTTGTCGGGTCAATGGCGATTTATATTAGTTGCGACACCTTCACTGCGTTACAGGCCCATTTCGGGCCGCCGCACTATGGTTCGTCTAGAACAAGCTAGCTAGACAAAATTATTTTATTTGATTTTTATGTCTAGATGCGGTTAATAAGCAAAGATATAAGGTTTTTGGTACTTTTTTCAAGGCAGTTTGTCATTTGAGCTGGTATCATGAAAAAAAAAACATTTATCGGGCATATGTGTATAATATATTTTTTGAACATTTTATAAAGTGATTTATCCCTCGACGTCGCTATAAAATCTAATAACAGATGCATAAAATATCTAAGAACTAAATCTATTACTCATTATCATCACTATCATCAGATGAATCATCCATTGAATAGTCATGATCGTGAGGGGCAGAACTATGAAAAGTAGAAATCATATTAACATTTTGTTCCTTACAGCTAGGTGGGACAATTAAATCTAATACTTCAGTTGGAAGCGTACCTATTTTCTTCCGAGGAACTTCTCGTAAACCGTTTATTACAGGTTCAGATGTTATCAATAACATATTAAGTAAATCTCTATTCGTAACCTCCCGTGATCGCTTTCGTGTGTTGTGCTCACGAAATCTTCTGCAGTCCTTATTCCGAGCTTCCTGTGCTTCCTCGGAAAGCTGGCCTATAGGTAGAAGGGACGATCTAATTACTTCGCCACTGTGCAAAAGTATTTTGTGGACAGTAGCGGGCATGTAATACCATGAATAGAGATTTACATAAAGTTGTCTAGTTTCTTGAGCTAAGTTAACGAATTTTTCAATATTTATATCATATCCCGATGATAAAGTGCGAAGTAGTATGCCAAATTTTTGTATTAGTGAAACATCTAACCCTGTAATATCGGCACTAGCCTCGGGATTTCCAAAAAATCTTCGCGCGGTGTTCCCGTCATTAGTGTTACCGAACCCTGGTTTTGGTTTGTCTACAATCAAGCCCATTTCGCTTTTAAATCGTTTTTTAATGTCATCTGAACGTTGTTTCACACTAGCTTTGTCTTCGGCTGTTCTTAACTGCCATTTTTTTATATTTAGTCGATAGCTAATGTGAAGCAAGCATTCAAAGCACCTTATCCAAGCGTGCAACGTAGACAAACCAAAACCAAGATTATCTTTGTCCGCAGCAAACTCTTTTGACAGATCATTCATCATTGTTGGAGTTGCCCCACAAATAAAACATTTTTGTGAGGAAGAAGTTTCGGTCAGAGCATTGCAAACTTTTCCGTCAATCATTGTTAAAAGCATAACATGTGTGACAGATACTTCGGTCTCCATCACCTTGCAGGTTGTCGGCAATAAAGCGTTTATCTCTTCTAAAACCTTATTGGTTTCCGAAATCGTAAAATCTTTCGTTTCCTTAGAAAAGATAAACTTTATTGGCCGACAATACATTGTAGAACAGGGCCGAGGATTCTGCCACACAATATTACCACTTTCATCTTTCAATTGAAGAGGAACGAAAGAAAATACAAATAAAAACTCGTCACTATCGTCACAATTAGTGAATTTTTGTATGTACATACTATGACCGGAACTTCCATCACAACCCCATTTACTGATTAATGTGAATGACGTGCAAGGTAACAGACTATGAACAACTTCTTGTTGTGCTGAAACTAAACGTTCGGCAGTCTTATCAAGAATTGCCTGAACTTTGATTTCAGCATGCGTTTCATTGACTGTAATTTGTTCACCTGACGGGTAGCAGGCTATTTTAGCCTTTCTAACACTGTACATTGACGGAAACACCTTATGTCCAGCTTTAATACTCCACTTCCGAGTCTGCTTATAGCTATGGCTACTTGATTTACTATCAACGTAGTACGCTAAAGCTTCCTCACTTGTTAAACTCCTGGGGGCACTTTCTTCACTCGTGGTCTTGGTTATTGAAGGATCACTAGTCACATCTTTAATTTGACGTGCTACACTTCTCTGACCCGAGATTCGAGCTGACACTTCAGCGGCGTAAATTAATTCACTAGCACTTCTGGACTGTAATAGATCGTCTACACGTCGTCTCTTCGTTTTGAGACTAGAATGTTCAAAATCTTTAGTAGGTCTTCCGGGTCCCGGTTCTCCAGATGTAGTTGGCAGAGATAAATAAACGGACACATCGAAAGATATGTCAAGACCCTCCAGCCACGTCGAATACTTTTGTAGGAATCGCTCTCGATTTCTTCCACAGCTGCTCCACTTTTCAGCAAATTTCGTTGAATATCTTGAGATTAGTACTTTAATATCTCGCAGAGACTGCTCCGTAACACCATCAAAATTATATCTCAAAGATATAAACCGAAAGAGCTCCTCATTCCGCGTTTCCTTCGGGTGTTTCAGCCATTCTTCGAAAAAATCCATTCTTGAGACGGTAAAAACTGTTGAAAGAAAAAAATAAATAAAAATTAGTTGTGCAAATATATCGCAATGAATTTTTTTACGTATAACTACTAGACACTTATGAGAATCGTATATGATAGGTTCTACGGTGGGGACAAGTGGGGACATGTTATTATTTGACCGATGAATTTGAAAAAATGAGTAAAAAAGTGGGTGAAAATTCAAACATTTCATTTTATAAGACTAAAGAATGAAGTTCCCATGTTGAAAATGAAATAAAATATAACTACTTACCCTTACGTATACAATCCATCACAAAAACACTTTCACAAATTTCTTTTAGTGACATAAACAATGCTATCAAATATGATGTAAAAATGCAAATGAATGCCCTTTAAATAGTCAACATCTTATAAACATACCTTAATGACGCTCTTAATGAGGGTAGTATTGATAATTAATAGGTGTAATCCTCAATGTATAGGGGTAATGAGTTCGTAATAGTAATTAACTTCCAGGAATTTAAGAGTTGTTTTTGTCTAGCTAGCTTGTTCTAGACGAACCATAGTGCGCCGCGGTACTTACAGTTGGTGCGGACGAAGAAAACTATGTGTCTCTTGCTGGTGCGGAACGATTATTTCAGCTGTTTGTAGAATTTTGACAGAAACAAATATATATTTCAGTTTGCAGTCAAAATTGGAATTATTCCCCATAAAAACATCATGGCAGGCTTCTTTCGGCCTACCACGTACTAACGGTGAAATACATCTGCTGAGTACGGCAGTGGGTTTATTTCAGCCCGCCAACCCAACAGGCCGCCGGCGACCCGATACCGCAAAGAGCGCACGCGCTGCCTGTTAGTGTTGTGCTATGGCAAGCAATAAAAGAAAAATACGAATTTTGGAAAATAGAGTCATTCGCCCTGCAGTTACTGATATTGATAGTGACAGTAGTGAAGAAATATTCCCCATTACGAAAAAAAAGTACCTATTAAGAAACAAGACAGTCAGCATGGAAAACTAAAACTATAAAAAATATTGCAACCAAAATCTTTGCGTGACATGTTTTAAAGACAGGCAAGTAAATAAACATCTTTTTTTCATTTCTTTTACGATAATTCTATTTTATTTTCGATATCCACTTATTTTGGACTGTTCCATCACTGCTCAAAATATTTTCTAGTGCGGTTCAGGTCGATATTGGCCCGCCGCTTTTCCTGGTTTATTTCTCATTTCCTATTTGGTAGATTCCGGGACGAATAGAATCTAAGGAAGCTTTGTTCAAGGTTATTCTAACAGAACAAAAAAATATACATCATGTTTTCGCAAAGTTATAGCATTTTAATCTACCCTGGTGCTGGTAGGTCGAGAAAGACCTGCCACGCACTGGCGGAAAAATCGTTGGAGGCGCATTTCGACCTGCCGCCGCACCAGATGAAGGTTCATGATTTTACTTGCCGCAGCCAAGGTGTTAAGTAATCTGCCACAGCTAGGTATGACTATTGGCCTGAGTTCAAATCCTTTAACCTTCTTTAAGAAATTTATTGTCAACACCAATACATCTAAGTAAGCTAATTGAAATTTCCAAACCATTATCAAACAAAGAAAAATTTCTTCAGTTTTTATATTCGCATAAACGAGCCTTCTATTTTTATGTATCAAACCACCATTTTTGTTCTTTTACAAAACTAGTCTAGTCCGCTTGCGTATTGCTGTTCTGTTCAGTTTTATGCAACCTCGACGTTAGTTTGTTGGCTCTCGAAATCGATTTTTACAAAATACTGCAAACGCGAGCGCTTCATATTTTAGATTCGGCACAAAAACGATATACTTCGTGTCTCGAACCGTACAGCGACTATATAACTATACGTATTGGAGTGTTACAGTCGAGGTTGAGCCCGACAACATTCACTTCAATTTTTCATTTCAGTGCAGATAAATAAACGGCTGCGAGCGTGCCGCAGACCACCTGACGAGCTTCACTATATATTATCAATGCTCCCTTTTTCCTTTTCATTTTAATGCAGAAATATTAAAATCTTTTTTAAAAGAAATACAAGAACCCTCGTACCATAAAAGCGATTACGTTTACACGTTTTCTACACGAATGTCGTTTCATATTCAGTCTGGAGTTATAAGTGGCGACAGCTCGATCGACTGAGAACAGCAAGCGCGCCAAGTCTCGAGTTTATATAATGTTGGTTATAAAGAAATATCTTCCTTTCTTCTAAACTTTTTAAACATATTTTTTTATCAGCACAGTACTAGTTCAAGTTCAAGAAACTCCGCAGGGATCCGTTTTTTTAATTAATGTAAAAATCAGCTTGTATATATCGGCGCCTGGGCACCCTCACTCGTCAGGACACCCCAGGAACCATAAATGAAACTAGTTAAATTCACTGTTAACTGCAATATATTTCTTGAATCACGATACGATACGATTTACGAATGTCCGAACCAAAAGTGTCATGGCCGCCCGCCGTCGCATCAACATAACTTAGTATCAAAACATATTCAATAATACATAATATTTAAATTATCGTATGTTAGAGCTTTCAATTAATCTTTATAATTAAGAAACAATATAGAATTACAGTTCCTTTAGCTAAAGCGTCGAAATACGTCTTGATAAATTTAATTAGTTATAAAATTACAAAAATGTGTTGGCGGGCAACAAAGTTAGCCAAACTATCAACCAATACTGCGTTAAGAAATATATGTAAATACAGAAATGTAGCACAATTTATATAATATTAATTAAAAGCAAATTTAATTAATATTTTACTGGTTATTTAGTTAAAATTACATTAAAATAATATTAACTTCCGGTTTAGTTATCATTTAGTCATCTAGATGGCTCTGCTCTACGTTTATGCTTAGATCTACAATAAAACAAACCATCTCCAGTGCGGCCATACTGACAACAAGCGCGCTCCCTGCGCTTGAAAATTACAAATTATAAAGTTTTTATGACTCTACATTCAGGTGGGTAATTAACAAATTACTGCACATCATACTAGAGCAAGCACCAAGTTACTATCACAATATAATCTTATCCAGTCACATCATGCTAAAGCAAGCAATCACAATAACATCCTCATACAATGACAATACAAAAATGAATTACAGGTTGTATAAAAGTATAGAATAAACGAAAAAGTAAACAGTCTAGACATCAACACACAGTTATTATCAGTGAACTGTTATCAGCAGACAGTTACTGGCAGTTACCAATGTGGTATCAGTAAACAATACAAAATCAGCAATAGTTCTCTAGATTTAAACAGTAAACTTCCAAGTTAATATAGTGATCACAATAAACAAATAAAGTATTGCAGCTTTAACAAAGTACTTTATAAACAAAATGTAAACAATTTTACCATCCGCAGACAGTACAATATTATCAAACAGTTATCTCAGTTGCAATTATATGTTTACACACACATAATAACGAAAGTTAAAAATTATAGCTTGCATAAAATTAACAAACAGATATGGTAACAACTGAACCACAAGGGACAGTTCAATTCTCAAACAGATTCTCACATTAATAAACATACTATTCAAACAAATAGTTTACAACATTAATAACAGGCAATCGCTCATATTGAGTCTAGCCTTCCAAACTCCAGGCATAATCCACCTCGGATCTAGCCTTACAAACATCAGGCATCACCCATGGCTAAGCCAACTTGTGGCATCACCGACATAGGGATCTAGCCCACAAACGGCATCACCCATTACGGGATCTAGCCAACACACGGCATCACCCATCACGGGATCTAGCTAACACACGGCATCACCCATCACGGGTTCTAGCCAACACACGGCATCACCCATCACGGGTTCTAGCCAACACACGGCATCACCCATCACTGGATCTAGCCAACACACGGCATCACCCATCACGGGTTCTAGCCAACACACGGCATCACCCATCACGGGTTCTAGCCAACACACGGCATCACGCATCACGGGTTCTAGCCAACACACGGCATCACCCACCCGGGTTCAGCCACCCAAACATCAGGCATCACCCATGGCTAAGCCAACTTGTGGCATCACCAACATAGGGATCTAGCCCACAAACGGCATCACCCATCCCGGGTCTAGCCATTCAAACAACAGGCATCACCCATTCTAGGATATAGCCCTCAACAAAATGACAATATCACAATTAAAAGAGCACAAAATCAGTTCACAACACAACACTGTCATAAAATCAGTTTCAAAAACACAGTTACGGAGAACACAGTTCTATAAAACATTATTTTATATTAAAAAAAAAAACATTTATATAAAACACATAGAAACCACAGTTATAGAAAACACGGTTATATAGAGCAGTTATATAAAACTCAGTAACTTATATAAAACATAGTCATATGAAACACAGAAAATAAAGTTTAGTCATTATACGCCCATACGGTCGACTGCTCATACAGTTGTTGATATTGATCAGCAACAAAGGTTAGTAAACAATGCTGGAGTCTAGCTTAGTACAGCGCTCATGCGGCATGTGTGCGCATAGCCCACAGACGAAACAGCCGACGTCAAAGGGGTGGGCCACCGTCATCCATACATATTAATCAGTAAAGGACCGCTCGTCCATCCTCTCTTCATGCTAAGTCCAGGTCATCTGCCAGGATGTCAACTTCAACCTGTAACACTCAAAAGGCAGGTGGTGGGCAACATTTCCCACCCAAGTATTAGTTCCATGAACCTTTGTAACTGTAGATGAAATAAAATTCTACTCTTGCAAAGTGGTGCAGCCTATTAGGCTATATCTATATATCAGGCATGTTCAACATGTGCGTTGGTCTGTAAGTTAGCTTTGCTACAACAGTGTTGGAGCCCATATTTTACACCTAAGGTAAAATACTAAAGACACTGAATTTTCTCAGGTTCTGTCTGACAGTGCCATTTTAGATAATCAAATATTAAAGTTATCAGGATACCCATTTGTAATTTTGATAAAACAGTTAAAACTTAATATATTCAAAATAAGTTTTATTCACATCAAACAGGAAAACAATATGGCGATAACAAGGAGAGGCCTATGTTCAGCCGTGAACAGTCAGACTGTGGATGATGATCATAAATATGAAATGATTTCAAACCATGTTGTAGATTCAAGGATTTCAAAAATACCAGTTCTATAATTATTACTCATGTAAGAACAAGTTGAATCCATTATTGAATATTTTTAAGTATAGTGCAAGCTGTGAAATTCTCTGTTTGCCCATTGAGCCATAAAGGGGAAATTTACAAGATACCGGTATTTCAAAGCAAGATTAGTGCTTTCTTATTTCTAAAAATGATTCCGCTCAGTAAAGGAATTTACTACAATCAACCATTATATAAAAGTTAATAAAGTCATTCAGATATTGGTATTTTATAATGAATTCAACATTTTATTTATATAAATAGACCTTTCTTTTCTGAAATAAATGTTTTTATTTATGATTTCTCGACACATTAACTCTTTCATTAGGTAATTCAACTTTAATTTTATATTTTGTTTTATTATTTATTAATGTGTATAGTAAATATGGTGGTGAGTTTATATCTATTTGACATTATATTTAAGGAGATTTTTCTAAATAATGTCAATATTTATTTTAAACTGTTAACATGTGGTGTTAATGTAATTCTTATTCATTCATACACAACTAATAATTGTTTATCTGAATAAATAAACTCAAACTGACTCTAATCATAACTGACTTGGAAATAAAGCATGAGTAGTTCATACAATTACTTTTATTTGCTAAGAATAGATACTGTTAAATGGGAAAAGAGACATGGATTTTCACATCATGTTCTTTAAACCCGCATCATTATCGTAATAATCATATTCCTAACTGTCTTGTATCCCACAAAAGCTAAGCAATAAGGTTGGCACTAAATTTTATTGGTTTATCACTGATTGTCATCTTGAATATAGATGCCACTAACTTTACAAATGAACTCACAAATAAAATAAATTGTATTTACCAAGTATAACACTAAGGCTTGGAATTTATAAAAGGTTAGCAGTCATGTCTTAAGACTTTCAACCGAAAATGCTTAGAGTTGGACTATTATAGAACCTAAGTGAATGCCTATGGCCATAAAGGAATCACTATCCAGATCTCATGTTTCTAGCTACAGTAGTTTGGGTTAAGCAAGTACTTATCATTATGGTTGCGACAAATCATTCCATACAGGTTTAAAATTAAACGACAAATATTAAGATAATTAAGTTGGGTTCCATTGTCTGTTATTATATTACCTTAACTTGAGCTCAAAGTTGACATAACAATTTCAACATTATGTTAAAAGGGAATCATGTAGGCACCTACAGAGTCCACAAATATTTATTACAACCTATTTTGTAACTTTACAAATATTAGTTTTAATGTTTTACCACTGAGATAACCTATTGACTACCAATTGAATGCATATTCAGCACATAAATTAGCTTGGTTATTTAAACTGAAAGCAAATCAGGTAATTTATACAATGGATCTATATCAGAGCTTCAACTTGAAAAGGGCAGTTATACTGTTATTTACTAATAATAACATTAGTAGAACCACTTAACAACAAAGTTATTTTCTCTTTCTTGTGTAATACAAGTGTGTGACCATCTCTGATGTCGAGTTTTACAGAAACTTTCCGACATGGTCGACGTGACTATAATCACAGTAGCGCTGTTGTGTACCAAACGTGGATAAACAACAGTAACTTCATATTTACTGTATGTTTATCTGGTAATCCTAACGGGGGCAATAGGTAATCATGTAAACAAACAGCACCATGATTTATAAAATGTTAAAGGATGCTTCTCAAAAACTCTAATCAAATCAGCTTTGGAAAAATACCTCTGTCAGTGCATCAACAACCCGCATCTGCAACCTCTGGTAGAGCTCAAAGCAGAACAGCGTTCGCGCCACAGCACACCCTCACCCCGGTGACCGGCGTAGTCGCTCTCGCTCGTACGATAACTCCGACATACCGTGCGGTCTCCGAACAGGGTTGACAAGCGCCAAACACGGCTTCCAAGTGCTTGTCGCATCAGTCTTCAGGGCATCATTGGAATTGGCGGCCAAGCCAAGAGATGAAAGAGATCCATTACTTTCGCGCCAACCGTAGATCCCGAAGTCTCTTAGGGGGCTTTTATCCCACCGCTGCTATCGGCGCCTGGGCACCCTCACTCGTCAGGACACCCCAGGAACCATAAATGAAACTAGTTAAATTCACTGTTAACTGCAATATATTTCTTGAATCACGATACGATACGATTTACGAATGTCCGAACCAAAAGTGTCATGGCCGCCCGCCGTCGCATCAACATAACTTAGTATCAAAACATATTCAATAATACATGATATTTAAATTATCGTATGTTAGAGCTTTCAATTAATCTTTATAATTAAGAAACAATATAGAATTACAGTTCCTTTAGCTAAAGCGTCGAAATACGTCTTGATAAATTTAATTAGTTATAAAATTACAAAAATGTGTTGGCGGGCAACAAAGTTAGCCAAACTATCAACCAATACTGCGTTAAGAAATATATGTAAATACAGAAATGTAGCACAATTTATATAATATTAATTAAAAGCAAATTTAATTAATATTTTACTGGTTATTTAGTTAAAATTACATTAAAATAATATTAACTTCCGGTTTAGTTATCATTTAGTCATCTAGATGGCTCTGCTCTACGTTTATGCTTAGATCTACAATAAAACAAACCATCTCCAGTGCGCCCATATATACTTACTATACCTACAACACAATACGGAAGCGTTGCGATGTAACGTCTTTCTGAAGTTCGTGTATAAATTAATAAATAGAAATATTAATAATATAGAATATCAGTAATATAGAAATATCAATTTTATATATTAAATCATACTTACATAACAGTTTCAAATAAATATACCTATCTAATTATGTAATCTATGTGCGGTACCAAAATGGTGTAGCGAAAATTCAAATGAACTTGAACTATAAATCCAAACCAAATAATAATATGAATATCCATATTATTATTTGCTTATTTCAGTATAATGAGGATAAAACAAAGTTTAGAGTATTGTATAATCTGTAATAGCTTAAATAGTGTTTATATACGAGAGGTATACCTAAATATTTTCAGATTTGTTTCAGATGGTAATGAAAATTCTTTTTTTGAGATGAGATATATCTACTGTAAAATAAGATTGACTGAGAGGCAATAATTACTCGTGCAGTTATTATAAAAGTATTAAAAGTGTTAATTTTAATTCTGCCACCCGATAATATTAAACGAAGTTGTACTAAAATGGATTATAAATTATTATCTACGGCATTTATTAGATATTCTATTATTATTTAATAAAAAAAAATTATAAGAGTGTGCACTTTTTATCACCACGCTACCATAAATGTAAAATATTTATTTTTATTCTAAAGTGTGTCTGCAGTAATGTCCATTAAAACAATCTTGTCACTGGAGTGTTTAATGCAAATTTTTGACGTGCTATTTTGCCTTTAAAAGCGATAGCGGAGTCCATGAATAAAGTAAATCCCGGAAAATTGTATTAAACATTTTAGACCCTATTTATATGACATCGAAACTATTTATTATTGTTGTATATAGCGCCACAAATATGACTCACAATATTTTGTAATACTTGAAAGGATTACTTTCCATAAGAAATTCATTGTCTTGAAACCCTTGGTAATGGAGGGAATGTGCAGATTGGCCGTTCACTAATAATTAAGAATGCGCATCATAACTTATAGAGATCGAGGTTCTGTCCGTAGTAATGGCAACAGTATCACAGATTACTTAATAGTTTGACAGCATCGAGCGCACGTTACAACCTAATCGGTCACAGTCATACAATGTTCACTCACCACTTTTCAAGAAAGTAGGTCTACGAACTGACAATTTAAAGTAGGCGTACAGCCTCCGTGGTCCAGTAGATAGCGTGTGCGACTGCTGCTCGGAGGTACCGGGTTCGATTCCCGGGTCGGGCAAAAGTGTTACTGGGTTTTTCCAAATACTCAGTAGCAGCCCGGAGTCTGGTGATGTGCCCGGTAACGGCAATAGGCTCGCCCTGTATTACGTGGGACCTAAAAAAATCATGGCGAAATGTCGGTTAATATTTACACCTCTGCCTACCTCTTCGGGGATACAGGCTAAACAAAACAGGCTAAAGACTATAAATAAAAAAATAAATAAAAGGCCACGGTCGCTGCCTATTTGGCGCGTTGTAGAATCTACAGTCTACCTGTCTACCTACAAATAAAATCTACAGAATCTTAAAGATCTTTGATGTGTTATAGGGAATACGCATACTATCGAAGAAGTAGTAGACAGAGACAAATAAATTGAAATAATTGCTGCAACATTCGATTCCCTCCACTCCCAAAGTGAACTCAATCAACGTCTAGCGCTAACAAAAAATCCCGTTATTTGCAAATCAAATAGAGCGAGCGAGTAGATTTTCAGAAAGAGACTAAAATAAATATTTTCTCTAAAGCCAAAAGCTATGTATGATTTATAAGGCAAGTTTCCAGAGGCTGGTGGCAAATCGACCGATCGATCTGCGAGATCAAACAACGCCGATGTAGCCTGTAGGAGGAGCCTTAGTTGAGGGATCTTTGTTTGCATATTGACTTGACACCCTCCGTATCTCAAAGAGCACGATAACATCCTATAAACGACGCCAGTCTTATGAATACAGTATGTATACGCACAAGTAAGTACTTTGAATATACTAAGCTAACTTCCAAGCAAGCTTTCGCTAGCTGAGTTACGGAGTATGACAAACTTCGTAGATGCCTTTCTAAGTCGCATAGTAGAATCGTGCCTTAATTTACTTTGTTTAACAGGCAGACTTATTCTTCGCGTGCAGTCAGTTTGATGTCAGAATACTTCGGGGTAGGTATCGATTATTTTAAGCATTTTGTTGTATAATAATGATATCTAGTATAATGTTGTATTTTAACAGAACGTAGCGTACTTCAGCTTAGCGTATTTCAAAATAGCTTTGGAAACTCATAACATATTAATCTTACAGGCCTGGTCCTCTTCTCCATTCCAAGTCTAGCGTTTCAGTCTTCAATTCACCATTATCTTGCAAGACCAATAGAAGAAAATACTTCGATTTGCTCTTGCCAGCATATACACTCATTGAAATGTTAAATACTTTTATTAGCCAGCTAATGAGCAGTTGGAGTGAAATCTCATTAGAGGCAAATAGGAAGCAAGCTCGCCGAAGCGGAGATGCGACGGCTGCGAACGCTCAACGACCTAACTATTCCCCTTGTGAAAAATACTTAAGAACCACACCAGACTGCTTAGGATTATATCGTTTTATAAGATTGCCTGCAGTAAACAGAATACGTTTGCAACGAGATTCTCTGATTACTTGTGGGTCACACGTTAAGAAGATTTAAATTTGATAGAGTAATATTGAAGGAATGCGTCGTCTAAAAGTCGTTTCGGAGTGCGTTTCGGCTCAGTAATATTAATCGATTTGCAAGTAAAATTATAAAATACCTGTTTATAATTAGGAAAGAGTCAAGTCATAGGATGTTTAGAGTAGAGGCTTAAGTAATCAACTCGCAGTGAGTCAAAATGGGTTCAATTTTCAGGTAGAGCTTGTGTCGACAAAGGATTTTTTAATTCTAGTCCGGGATAGTATTAGAAAAAAAAAATAGACAAATTGTTAATCCCAGTCCATCATGGCTGTTATTTAAAAGGTTAAAAAATAAGGAGTGATCCAAGAATTTATCCTTTTACGAGAACACTTGTTCTTAAGAAAAAACCGCGTAGCGTAGAAGAAAAATGTGAAATATGACATAGTTTATGTAGAAATTGAGTGATAGATGAAATTAATGAAATTATGTATTGTTAAATAGACAGACAGACATCCACACAGATAAAAATAAATAAAAAATGTTTATGACTTTTATCGTGTTAGTTTTTATCGTCCTTCTGCTTGTCCAGGGTTATCTTTAGAACGACTGAACCAATTTGTATCGGAATTTGACTGCAAGATAGATCATTTTGTACATTATATACGCTATAATTTGATACTGTTGTTGAGACACCGAATAAAACGCGGGTGGCACCGCAGGCAACAGCTAGTTTCAAATAAACTCATTTAGATATTGTTATGAATAATTATAAGTCACGCCTAAATTTAATTAAATATATTTTAATCGATTATAACGAATTTCAAGCTTTATTATTATAAAATCCGTCTATAATAACAATATACAACATGTAACAAGTTTAATGCACATTTTGAAAGTACTTTGTTCAGAATCAGCTACTGAATCCATTTCTGACATTTTTAATATCTTTTTTTTTAATCCTAAAATAATTAAAATTACGTAAATTATAGTCACTCATTGCCTTGAAAAGGCAAAATATACGAAAATAAACCTTAAGTCAACGTAGAACGGCTTCTTTTTAAATGCATTTGTTTAGTGGTTCCACGTACAGGAACGCACACATTAATACAACATAACAGCCGGTACAAGACAATAACACACAATTGACCACCAAAATATCTATCAACTTTCTTTCGCTTACGTATTAACAGCGGGAAAGAGCGAGACGTAATGTGTCTCACTTGTCACCGTCGCGTCGGTCGCCCGCGCTGGTAGGTACAGCGCCGGCCGGCCGGCCGGGCGGCCATTGTTGCGCTTAGATAAATAAAATTAGTCATCTACCTGGATTCTCTGTGAGTGTAGTGAAAAAAATGTTTAACAAGTTTACTTGTTTATTTACAAAATGTGTATTATCAACATGATGGTGCCCCCGCGCGTTTGACGTAGAACGTTCGAGATCATCGTGAAGTCGAATACAAGGAGCGCTGGATCGATCGCGGCGGTCCTGTCCAGTAGCCTCCTAGGTCGCCTGGACTTTTGCTTTATGGGGACATACCTATTAAACCACTAGTTGATTGTGTCGAGACAACAAGTGCCGGGGAGTTAAAATAAGATATCAGCTGCTTTTGAAACAGTGAAAAGAAACATTGTGTGTGTGTGAACTAAAGGAATATTTAAGCCGGGTGGTGGACACCTGATGTCAGCATTTTAAACAGAGGACGCCGAACAAGTGACAATAAGCCTGTGAGTCATTTGGTTATTCTTTTATTGTAAAAAAATTATGATTCAAAACTTTAAACACGCCGTTCTTCTATAATTCTCTCATTGATACCCTTTTAATACTTTAATTTCTAATGTATCAATAATGCTAACTAGGTATGATTATTATGATTAAATTAAGATAGTCACAATAGCCACTAACGATGTTAAAAAATGATAGACCGTATCGTATTTCGCTGTCGTTTGTTTACCACAGCAAACGTTTCGTGTGATTGTGTGCGTGCGCAGGTTTGTAGTGACCACGCATTTTACTTATAATGAAGTTAATACTTTCGATCAAAAACAATGTTTAGGCTAATAAAAAAAATATTTCAATGCATGCATTATGATAATAACAAGGTTTTCTTGTTGGGGTGTCTGAGAATGTGCGTTATTTCCATTACACGTTGTATAATTAAATGTCGAACGTTTCAGTCCATATTATTATAATCATGTTGTCAACGAAACTCATTTATCATGATCAAAATTATTTTCAAATAATTTAATTGCCAAAATTGTGATTATGTATCAAATAAATACATCCATATTTTTCTACCAATAATATCTCCATCCGAGGGTTGCCTCTAGATATGATTAGCCGGAAAGCCGCTCCTTGCACTTTTATTCGGACATAAGTCTAGGTAATGAATACTTGTTTAACTTGGCTGCGATAAACTCAGCCTAATTTCTAATATATATACCAGTGGCCAGTAAAACATGTACATGTACAGTACATGGCCAGTAAAATAAAAAGACATTGTAACCTACGAACAACCGCTTTGCAGAAATGCATTAAGGCCACATATTATTATGTACTTAATATCAGTTGTCACGTGCAATAGAATTGTACAATTGTTTCACCTTTTATGATACATAACTACCCTAGAAAACAAACAGCAGACTTGAAGCTAATTTCGAGAAGGTAGAATATTCTTTCTCAGTGATTTATCAGCTGTTAGTTTAATCCAATAGCAGACTATCAGGTGTCGAAAATAACTTCACGGGTTACAGACAAATATATGTTACGTATCATGACTTTTACGACATTCGTGTTTTAATTCGTGTTAAGTTTTACTTAAATGATATGCTACGCATTGATTACTACATTAGTTTAATTAAACAAAATTTTTAATTAATTTCTCGCGCTTACAAAGATCGCAACCCAACGTTGCCAAGCTAATTCTTGAAGCCATATTATTTTATATCATGCTATACATTCCAAAAAACGCAACTTCAGAAATCCTTAAGAAACTTGTAAACCGAAGACATGTATCTGACCAAGTTTCTATAAATGCGAGTGGAGTGCACGCCTGAATCAATTTAAATCTCCTCATTTGGAACTGTACGAGCTCAGACAGCGTTCATCTGTTCTTGAAACTATGTTACAATTCAATTTTCTCTAAAATACGTTGCGAAAAGTAATATGTGAGGTGAGGCATGGGTAACAAAGAGCGCATCGTGAAGAGACTGAAGACTGCACCACTCGCCTCTCGCCGCGCGCCTCCCGTCTGCCCTTCAGACGCTCATATGAGGACGAAACTCCTTATACGTTCATATTTAGCTAGACTAGACACGACGCTACGTCTTCCTTTTTGTTGCCCACGCCGGTATCTGGATGTCGTGCGTTATTACGTTATTCACTTGGATGGTTCCATTCAATAATTTGATCTATTTTAGCCTATAACAACAAATAGATGGCAATTTTGTAAAAGCTATTAGTGGCAGAGCACACAAACTTAAATATAGTTATTTTAAGCGTTAGTTTAAAATGCGTAAGTAGCAGTCACTACATAAATACCATTTCCTTTCCATATTTGTCATCAGTTCTATCGTACGCAAGTAATATCAAACCAATTATTTCAGCTGCAAGCGAAACCGCGCGGCTGCAAACAATGAATGTAGAAGTATGTAGCGAGTTTTCCATCAACGTCAGGCGGAGTTTCGGCAGATGGATGAATTTTCCGCATAGGGCAGCAAGGTGGATCTAGACTGTTAAACAAACGAAACGCGAATGGCATCGCACATTCGTCAAATAAAATACGAGACCAGTTGCCGACTGACCCGTACTGCAAACACACTGCTAATTGCAACTTAACCTCCCTTGCCTCCCCGCGTCTGATAACTACATGAAAATTTAATTCACTCTTTTTATTCCCATTAATCCTTCGTTAAGCCTGGTAAAGAATAGAAATTGTTGTATTTTATGCTTTATCTTTCATTCGTTACCGACAGCAGACGCAAGATTAGTTAGAACTGCAATTAATTTAATCTCCTCAGTTTTATGCATTATACATGTTGTCTTTCTTATTTTGAACCATTTGAAGCACATATCGTTATCTTAAAATAGAATCAGTTATTTTGATAATCTGCCGTAATGAATTCACACTTGTGGCCACATCATGATTCTAATGCCTGGAACCACAGGCACTAAGCGAATAGCTAAGTATTGCTATATGACTACGATTCCAAAGTGTTTTCTTAACTAGTTGGATTTATGGCGCTTTTTCTTCTTATCGTGTCGATGGCAACACTTGTCATACCACTTTAGCCCACTACTCGGGAACGCGTAACGCATTAGTATGTAGGGTCCTGTCTCTGCCCATTCTTAAAATTTCCATCACAATAAATTAATACAATTACACAACGACCAATATGTGTAGGTAGTATTATGGATCAGACTATGGCAAATCCTTCGGCGAGAAAAACGTGTACCTCATGCGTTAATTATACGTAGAAGGTACCTTTCAGTCTTCTATAGGGAAAACACGTTCGTGTATTAACACGTTCTTCTTAATCCCAACAAACCTTTGCAGGTCGCGCGAGACATATGTGCATATACATGAATAGCATGCACATGTGTACAAAATCGCCAGAAAAGCCAAGTATCGCTTGCCAAGTAATTCTACAAATAAACTCGGCACATGTTTTCCATGAGACACAACAGTTGTAGAAAAAGCTTCCCGAATACCTCATACATCTGTAGAAATCCTATACGAGTCGTCAGGTTTACACATAATAAAAATGATAACTATCCTTGTCGACTAAGGGAGTACAAAGGACCAACGTACGTCCAAAACTATAACTCGTACTTTTTGACCGGCGACGCGATGTGTTACCCGACAGGATTTCGAGCAATGTAATCTGACGGATAAAATAACCACCCTCGCTGTCCGGCGTCCCATCCCCTCAATGTAAACAAACACGGTGTGTTGGTGAATGAGGAAATGACGTGGACCATAATTGATTAGCTTTTCTAGTCGAAGATTCTAACCTGTACCTTCTGCAGTCTGCCTATGGTTGGTTACTTAGTGACCTTGGCACAGACGTAATGCAGGAGTAATAGAGAAATCCAACAAACTTTAAATAGGTTTGTTTTTCATAAAATAAAGGCGATAGTCGGGCTACAGGGGACGCACCGCCTGATCACTCATAAGTGACTGACTGTAGACTTTAGGTATCCCTCTCGTATCTACGAAACAGGATAAAAGACAAGGTTGTCCTCAATTTTGAGTTTTAGGAATAAGAGAGAGGGCTTTCCTGTTCCCAAAATCTTTTCCCTCTAGGAACCGACATCACTATCTTACCCCGGAAAAAAACAATTGCACAAAGCCGATATAATACGAAATTAACTCATGTATCGTACTTATTCGCAGCATCTATTTTGACGACTATTCTCAAATTAGTTTAAGGCATCTAGCGTGACCGTTATCAAACAAAACAATCGACAATTCGTGAACTTTAGTCCCTAAAATAATCATAATAATATTAGTAGTCTAAGACTTGCTTAGTATCTCGCGCCTATAAATTGATTGTGCACAAAGTCTCAGTAGAGTCCGACCGTGTGGCGACGCAGTCACGGCGCGACAATCATTTAGTGCAAAAAACATATCTCAATATAATATATTGAACAGTCGATGTGTTATCGCTAGTGTGTACATTAACCCGACGTCAGAAACAACGTCGGACTAAATTTAATTAAATTTCCTCATTATGGTCCAGTATAGAGTATTTTACATCATTAGTGTAACATTTGTTTCTGCTAGTGTTTATTACAACGGTAAGTAATTAATTTTCTGTGAATTAATGATTATATTGAGGTCCTACGTAGCTACGCCTTCGGATATATCGCCCTTTTTAGTTAGTAACAACACGAGAAGCGAATTTCAAAAATGTTGTTCTTGGATTTTCCAAGGCACTAGACATCGTTTTTCAAAATTATAATAGTTTAGCAAAGGTTTTTTGTTATCGTTCTTCAGAATTACCCCGTGCTAGATTTGATTAAAATCGGTCCAGTAATTCAACCGTTAAATCGTGACAAATGGAATTACATTCGCATTTATATATAATATTAAAAGTGATTTCATACTATGTTACAGATGTTTTATCAAACCACTTGTATCAACCATACTCTGCGCAGAGAGCCAGACCGGGCGACTTATATTTGATGCAAGATAAGGTAAAACTAATTTCTTTAATTATTTTGCAATATAAATAATGTAAACTGGCCTGTCAGTTTAGTGAACTCTACCTCACTTGTAAGCCTGAAGACGTGGACCAATTCCAACCTAGGATTCATGTACGTGGTCGCGATGTTTTTTTATATCTTGGTGTACCTATCTAATTTATGTATTCAGAATTATATGAGTATTTTTATCAATGGTCTGGCTAAACTGGCTTTGTCAAGTTTAGGATCATAGGACTCTGTGTGACAAGTCACATGTGTGAGTTGTTTCGTATGGCCTACGCGCCCAAAAATAATAATCTGGGATAACTTCCAGGACATATTTGTATTGACAATAACCTGCACTTGACCACCGTGGTGGACTGTGGTACAGTTTATTACAAGACTAATATCTGTCTATATTTCAATATAACCCGTAACTGACCGACAGACAATGCACAGAAAAAGTTATGTTTGTACAAATGTCGATCCGGACTGTCGTCCTAACATTTATGCGGGTGAAGCAGCGGACAAAAAGATATATGTACAGGCTGTAGAAAGACCCTTAACGAAAACTGAAATCCCATGTTGTACCAATCACTACGAACATTTTTTACTTCGGCACCATACCTGGGAAATTACTGGTTCATGAGTTATTGAGGCTCAAAGTTAGTATGGAATTTTTGTAATTAGGTACAAAATCGATACATTTACCCCGCCAATATGTTCTTTAGATGCCCTATAACCGCATGGCTAAGTAGGTATTTCGAACATTGCACGCGCGCGCTTTTAATTGCGGTTTAAAAAATGTGAAAACTGAAAAAAATATTCCTTTCCCAGGTATTATTTTTGGTTAGTATGACTTGGCATAATGTCCACAACAAGTAGACTTCGGCTTGGTGATGGGTCTTGTGACACCCTGAATAGATATATAAGGAAAATATATTTTAATTTTGACCACTTTATTTCAGCTAAGATATATGCAAGCTCTACAACCTAAAGAAAAGGTGAAAGTCCAGTTGTATTACGAGAGCTTATGTCCCGACTGCAGGATCTTCGATGTGAACCAGTTTGCTCCTACTATCACTAAGCTAAGCGAACATTTGGATATCCATGTATATCCCTATGGAAATGCAAGAGTAAGTGTATCATATAAGACAAGGTTTCTTAATCTTTTTATTTTAATGGACCTCATATAAAATAGAAACGATCATAATATGAACCGATACAACTAGGCAGCTATAGGCGAGTGGACAAACAGACCGCCATGCAGAGGGTATTAAGTTCAACAATCAATAGTGCGCATTGATTTTTCGAAATTTTGTGCGTATTAAATTGTTTCTTATCGCTTGCCCCGTGCCTCGGTGATCACGTTTAGCTTCGGTCCTGGCTCTCACGATTACGATTGAATATCACTATACCTTTGGGTTGCGGAGGTCAGTCGCTCTGTGGAAAATCTCATATTCTGTCAATTCTGTTGGAAATAATAATGAACCCTTACGAAGTCAAATAAGGAATGAAATCAAGTCATTTTTAAAACTAAATCATAATTAAAACTAATTAGAAAATTGATACAACAGTTGCTTTCGCGTCTTTTCGATAATATTGATGAATATTTTTGTTACTATATCGCGTTATTAGACCCCTAGAATTTCATGGGGTCCAAGGACGGACCTCAAGTTAAGAATCCACGATATAAATGCTCTTATCCTGTCTTTAACATGTGCTCGGCAAACGGGTCACGACGATTACTTATCTGCGAGCCAGTGACATACGACTCTCGGCTCGCTTGCTTCATTGTTTGAATTTACAAACATACAACTATATCGGAGACAATAGCAAATATTCTATTATGCATAGTGTTTAGATGCACAACTAGATACGTTTTAGTCTGGTTATTTGTTGCAATGTAAATTATTTATGGGCTTAAATAATACAGCTAAATATCGCTCGAGTAAGACTTCACTTTATAGAGATATAGATTTTCCGTTTTAGAGGTAGACCTAAATCTTTAAGTTTATACTAGAGAGTAGAGTTTCAATAAGTCAACTTTTGAATTTCGGAACAGAGCTGACTTCTTAAACGGACTCGTACAAATAGTTATAAGTTGTCGCATATCTTTACGAATCTATTTACCTTGTGATATTTTTAGGTTTCAACCACGAAACACTACATCAGCGTTTTTTTGAATAATCGCAATAATTTATCCTCCTCAGATAATAGTCCACAATGACGGTAAAATAGAAATAAAATGCCAACACGGTCCAGCAGAATGTTATGGCAACATGCTTCATGCGTGTGCCATCGATAACATCGGCAACTTGACTATAGCTATCAACTTCAACTCTTGTATGATGGAAAAAACGCAGGATGGTCGAGGATCAGACGACGCAGCTGCTGATAAGGTAACAAAAACTTTTTTTTTATAGACTCACGCCTTTTTCCCCGAAGGGGTAAGCAGAAGTGTAACATTAGTACCATTACACCCACATTTCGCCATGAATTTTTAGGTCCCACGTAATAGGGGGCGGGCCTATTGCCGTAACCGGGCACATCACCAGACTCCGTGGTGCTATTGAGAATTCGAAAAACCCAGTAACACTTTTGCCCGACCCGGGTGCAGTCGCATACGCTATCCACTGGACCACGGAGGCAGTCAATTACTTGTTCTTATAATCACTTTATTTTTATTGCTAACGATTAAATAACTGAGAACTGTAATAGTATAAAGTAATAAGCCCGGCACGCAGACATCATGTATGCGAAAACCAAGGTGGTTCCTATCGCAAGGATAGGGTTAAGGAATAGTAATGAAGTTGAAGGAAACAGGGACAGAAACGGGATAAGAGAAAGGAAAAAGGCATCAACTCTCCCCACTGCCTGATCCCGCTTCTGGTGCTGGCTTCTGGGCTTCTGGCACTTTCAATCAGGGAATGAAACGCAACAGTAGGTACATATACTGTTACTTTACATCGATATTCTGTGAGAGAATAGTAATTTAAGGTTCAGCTGTCCACGTAATTCTGAAATCAGCAAGACTAGTACCATAAGAAACTGGAACTCAGTGCCAGCCCCTTGGCACTACATGGCTGTACGTTGATAATTAATTTTACCTCTGACACAACCTGTGGTGCTTGAAGGTGTTTTTTATTTTTAAGTTTGCAATTATGCTAAGAGGCAAATGCCAGGTCGTCTGTCAAACACCTTCACAGGTTCACAATAAACAACAGTTTTTGCCAAAGGCAGTTTCAAGGCTAATTGCCATTTTTTGCGTACAATCTGTTTTAATCAAAATATGTTACATGTATTTCAGTGTGGTGTAAGAATGGGCATAAATACTTTGCCGATCAAGGCTTGCGCCAACAGTATGCGAGGCTTTCAGTTACTGAAGGCTTACGGTGAAGAAAGCAAGAAGGTTGGATTTCGCTACGTTCCTTATATCCTAATCAATGGCCAAGTAAATGATGGCAGCAACTTCATGCACGACGTCTGCGCAGCGTTTAAATATCCACCAGCAGAATGCAGGGAATTAGTTTAATAAAATGAAAGTACCTATTCTTACAAAACAATGCGTTTGTTTTTCCAAGACTATCCCATTATAGAAGTTACCTTTTTAAGTGTGAATCTAAGACTAATTAAAATAACTCTTTAGAATTTTCACTTAGAAACGTGATTAATTTTATGATATTCGCACTTTTAATACATTATCTTATGAAAAAAATTTTATTCATTTAATCAAAAGCTATGGAGCAGCTAAAACATGGAGTAAAGGTACAGATAGCCTGATACCTTTGAGCTGTAATATAAGGACTACAGCACAAGCACCCTTAAACTAAAGGCAGTTAAGCTCGAATTATTCTAATAGAGAATAATTATTACAGTGCATAAAATTCTCACCTTAATCCAGGAATTTTTATTTTGAAACCTTTATAGATACACTGTGATATAGATGCAGTGGTTTAGGTTAGTATTTGTGTTTGTTCGTTCAGATCAATCAGTTTGATTCACCACACAAGTTCTGCTGTGTTACCACAGTGGCTTTCAAGCCCACTCGATGCTTTGAGCACAACGTTTTTCAATACTTCGTATCACTGAAAATATAGTCTTGTTTCTATGTTGACTATTGAAATATGATTCCATGAAAAAATATAAAATGCAGAATTTTTGTCATCGTTTTAGGAGAAAGAAATATTGAATAAAAATAGTAGCCAGTCGGCTAGCACCTGAGGCTTCAAACGAACTATTAATTATTTTCATATATAGCATAGCGACTAGAACCACAATACTAGGCAGCGATTTCCTAGGGGGAAGACTAATAGACTGCTATGCGTAGAGTCTCGAGTTCGAGCCCACAGCGCGCACCACTGACTTTTCGAAGTGAACTGCTAAGTATCACACATACATACATCATCAGCCCTTCATACTGTCCCACTACTGGGCACAGGGCCTCTTCTCACTATGAGAAGGGTAAGCCTATAGTCCACCACGCTGGCCAACTGGCAGACTTCACATGTCTTTCGAGAAAATTATGGAGAACTCTCAGACAGGTTTCCACTCGATGATTTTCTTAACCGATAAGCAAGCGATAATTAACAAAGTAATACGCACTTAACTTCGAAAAATCATTCGTGCGTGCCGTGGATTCGACCCCGAGGGCCTCTGCTTAGCAGTCTGTCGGTCTCTCCAGTCAGCTGTCGCTGCTGGTTACTCAAGTATCACTTGCCAACGGTAAAAGAACAGTCAGGAAACTTGAATGTCTGAGATTTCTCCACAAAGTTCTAAAATAATATCTGAGGTCTGCCAACCTGCACTTGGCCAGCGTAGTAAACTTTAACGTAACCTTTTTAATAATGAGAAGAAGCCTATGCCCTGCGATCGGACAGATTATAAGTACCTAAGACTGATGATGATCAGAACTAGGTACCTATAATTACGATCAAAACAGGTCAGGTTAGCACAATGATTTATACCTAACTGACAGCACGAAAATATTTAGTTAAAGTGCAAAACATTTGACAATATCAACTAAACAAATATTAACAAAATAAATATTACAAAAATACCACATTTTAACCTTAGATATCATATATTACACCTTTTAGGTAAAGTCACACCGAAGTAATAATTAAGTTATTTTTTCTTTGTTATTAAGAGGCTTGATCGATCAGTGATCATCGCATTGTATGTAAGTATAGACTCACTGGTTGTGTTAAAACAACCCCTTTACTAGTCTATAATTTTATTACAATTATTTTTGAGCATAGAATATAATGCTATTAATTAAATACCGTGTAATATAATTGTATCTTTAATTTTTTAATTAAATCTTAATATATAAAATCCTTGCGTTACTCACTGACTGACTGACACGCTACAGCCGAAACTATTGGGTGCAGGAAGCTGAAATTTGGCATATATGTTCCTTGGGGACCGTAGGGGTGCACTAAGAAGGGATTTCCCGAAATTCATACGGGATCGGCCAAAACGGGTAAATTAAAAAAAAAATGCAGGCGTAGCTGCTGGCGTCCTCTAGTCTTTCAATAAAATTTTACATTTTAGCATTCTGTTTGCAGAAAATATTTTATATTCAAATTGTATTCAACAATCATAATTCTGCGAAGTTCAGCTTGGCTTAAGTACAAAATTAATTGCCTTTTCTACTTATAACTAGTTTTTTTGTAATCCAATTGAATTTTAAGTAATAATTTATTTTTAACACGCTTTTATTAGGTGCACAGGGTTCCCACCAAGAACTTAGGGTCCCAAGCCAACCTCACCTGCAAGTGGTGCACCTGCCGATCAACGGACGAGGCTCTGGCAAACAAAATATCTCAATAAGCGGCAATAGGCTCGCCATCTATTACGTGGGATCAAAACACTGGCGAAAAGTGGGCGTTTAATACGCCTCTGCCTACTCCTTCGGGGAAACAGGCGTGACTCTATGTATGTATGTATGTATGTTTTATTAGGTCGACATGTATGTAACTAACTATGCAATGGAATCTAAGGTAAAAAAATTACCCATCTTCCAAGGGTCGTAGCGTAATGAAAATTGGCAGTTGTATGAAGTTCTGATGACAATACAATAATATGATACTGTCGAACTGATCTGATGATGGAGCCGGAAGATATGAACTGGAACTCGACATGTATGTAACTATGTAATGGATCTAAGGTAATAGCTATATAATAATAATATAAATTTAACCATTTTCCAAGGGTCGTAGCGTAATGAAAATTAACAGCTGTAGGTATGTAGTTCTGATGACAATACAATAATATGGTACTATTGAACTGATCTGATGATGGAGCCGGACGATATGAACTGGAAGTGCATGATGGAAAATCGTATCATAGTCATGTTTGCACTTGTGAGAAAGGCCACGTAATGGGCGCCACCCGCCGAGGCTGCAGGTAACCGCAGCCCGCGCGATTCCACTAGTTGCCCACCGGTGCAGCGGGAACCGCAAACAACCGCGCACACCGCGGGCGTAAAACGCGTCGTGAGTTGTGCTTTAATTTTTTACATATAAACCACTATTTTTTAATTAGTACAAAAACTTTAAGGACAGATTAGCGAAGATATTATTATCATATATATAAAATCCTTGCGTTACTGACTGACTGACAGACACGCTACAGCCGAAACTATTAGGCGCAGGAAGCTGCAATTTGGCATGTATGTTCCTTGAGGACCGTAAGGGTGCACTAAGAAGGGATTTCCCGAAATTCCCACGGGATCGACCAAAACGGGTAAATTAAAAAAAAAAATGCAGGCGTAGCTGCTGGCGTCCTCTAGTTATCATATATGTGACGTAAGAATTTCATAATATCAATAAAGAGCAAAGTTATTATCATTTGTTTATTGCAGAAAATCTCACTTAAATCATAGTCATATTTTACAATCCATTCACTAATTCACTGATAATATTCCACCCTGCTCATTCGCATTCTCTCTGTCGCACTTATGATGTACCTTAGCCATAGAAAATAAAATGAAGAAAAATAATAAATGTAGGTAGTTATTTTTTAATTTTGTTAATTCTACCCTCTCCTTCATACTTCATTCGGGCTTAGGACCGGTAAAATTTATCGTATAAATAGTAATTAAATACGGAGGTATATAATTAGAAAGCAAACAAATATCAAAATAAAAGAAGGTGTTCTGGACTAAAAGAAAAGAGTAATTTTGGCGTATTTATGAAGTTAGAATCATCTGCTATTTACAAATATTATTTTATCATCATCATGTCAGCTTAGAGACGTCCACTGCTGGACATAAGCCTTCCTCAAGGTGTGTGGAGAACACAGACCGATTTTGAGCCACCCGCATCAAATTATTATTTACTTAAGTACGTATTATTTACTAAACTTACAAGTATTTCCATTGTCCTTCGAAATGTCCACCACTGTTGTCAAAAGCATCCAATATGCACTGTTTTAATTGTTTGACACTGACCGGCTCACTTTTGTACACTTACAATAAGATGTCCATGGGTACACAGCTGCACTCGCGATTTTTCCACTCAAAAAGTACGCACGAAGCATAGCTACATACTCCCGTGATATGAACTGATATGATAGGCCATCGCGTCGGGCAAACGTAGACAAACAATTTACTTTTGCAACGAAATTAGGTACGCTCACTTTCGCTAGCAATTTAGCACTGTTTGTCGCATCGTCGGGGCGTGGCGCAGGCGCAAAGGGGCGGGGAAGGGGCCGGCAATTTATCAATGGGTAATTTTACTATGATAGTACGCGGGTCGGTCATAGTATTAGTTATGCATTTACCAATTATCACGTATTTTTGTGGACAGTTTTGAGACAGTTTTGGGACTTAGTGTTTTTATTTTTTACCCGACTACGGCGAAGCCAAAAGGAAGGGTTATGTTTTTGGCAGTCTATGTATATATGTTTGTATGTTCCACCGTAGCGCCTAAATTACTGAACCGATTTTGATAAATGGGGTGTCAATAGATTCGTAATAATGGCCCGGGTGACATAGGCTATAAAAAAATTATAAAAAATTTCTATTACGGCATTAGTAGTTCAGATTCCAACCTCAAAAAAAATTAAACTGCGATAATCATTACTTGTTTGATATCAAAAGAAAGGTATTGGTGAGCACATTACAAATATGTCTATATATTATACTGTTTCAGTCAAAATATATCTTTAAAACGCTGCTGTACTTACAATTCACACGGTTCAGATGCTTTGCGTTACCCATTTTTCTTTCTTCTTATAAATATGACAATGAAAATATTGCACGGTGAGTTTGTTTACATGCCCCATTGGGATACGGAAAAGGGTTTAATAAAAAAAAATAAGTTTAAAAACTAAAACCCGACTACGTCCAAATGGGGTCTAAAAAGAACGAAACAAGAAAATAGCTCATTCAGATACAAATCCAGAAAAGTATAAGTACAGAAATGCTCAATCTAGAGCCGTGGTCGCACCTATTGAACACCTATTGTGGGTGCCAGGAACACTCACCTGCATTAAACAAACATAGCAGGTAACTACATGTACACTAGTATAAATAAAATAGGTGCGATCACGTTTCTAGATTGAGCATTTCTGTACTTATACTTTTCTGGATTTGTATCTGAATGAGCTATTTTCTTGTTTCGTTCTTATTAGACCCCATTTGGACGTAGTCGGGTTTTAGTTTTTAAACTTATTTTTTTTTTAACTACTTAAATATGATCAGTTAAAGATACTTAGTGCTCTGTTAAATTGTTTGTACTAATTAAAAAATAGTGGTGTATATCTGCATTCTACAGAATAGCAAGGCAGCGATAGCCAAGTGGATATACCAACAGACTGCCATGCAGAGGGTATAGGGTTCGAAACCACGGCGCGCACCAATGACTTTTCGGAGTTATGTGCGTATTGAATTGTTAATTATCGCTTGTTCCGTGCCTCGGAGAGCACGTTAAGCCGTCGGTCCCGGTTGTCATGAAGATCTTTGACAGTCGTTAAAGGGCGTCAGTACCTTCTAAATAAACTGACACTAGTCTAAACCATGGAATATCGCTATCCCTTCGGGTTGCGGAGGTCAGACAGGCAGTCGCTCTGTGGAAAAGCTAATATTCAGCCAAATCCGGTTAAACTAGTAAGCGGACCCCAGATTGAAACTGGAATAACGCTAAGAGGATGATGATGATCTGCGTTCTACAGAAGCTTATATAATAATATTTGGGGCCCGCAACCGCGGCGGTTGCGGGTGAAAATCGCTCCGTGAGTTCCTGGCCTTAGTGATTTTCACCCGTGGCGGCCGCGCGCTCTGCGGTCGGTTTGCGGGCCGCGGTCGCGGGCGAGGGGCGGGGGGTACAGAAATCCAACGTCATTTTGCACCAGCCAGTGACTTGTTGCATCGTGAAAAATGTTTGCGCATGTTTAAAATTAAACAAAACATTATAAAATGGTTAAAAAACCAAATATAAATATAAACCAAAAACGGGTAAAACTAACTCGCCCACCCGACAAACCAAATAAAAGTCCGACATGCACAGTGCAATTTCCACAAGATCTACAACACGCAGAGCCAACTCATCATATGAAGAACATAAGGACGCCGAGCACTCGGCAATCGACATCCACTCCAGCCTTTCCTCACTGATTTCCGAGATACGCTTGCTGAGGGAAGAAGTATTTGATCTGAAAGACCTGGTTCAAACACTGTCACTTTCTCTGCAGAACTGCAATAATAGAATAGACACGCTTAAAACAAAAGTGGTTCAACACGACGAGCAAATAGAACTTAAACAAAACGAGATCATTGCATTAAAATCGGTAGTATCTGAATTACAAAACCAAGTTCATACACAAGCTCACTTCGCAATGCGAACCGATGTAGAAATTATGGGTATTAGGGTGAATTTTGCGGGACCAAAAATTACGTGGCATCAATGAAATCGGTACTATAAAACGTAGTTATAATGTTCTAACATTTTTTTCTGGTTAGGTTAAATAGTCATCTATGTGTAGCACTAAATATTTAATTAAATAGGATTAATAAATACTCCAAAAAAAACATTAAGCCTCGAAATATTTCATTGCCGTGTTTGTCCACACATCACCTTGATGTGTATTATACGTTATTGATAAAAATCTATTGGTTATACATACATACATACATAACGTCACGCCTTTTATCCCCGAAGGGGTAGGCAGAGGTGTATTTCTACACCCACTTTTCGCCAGATACCTATACTTTAGTCCCACGTAATAAGGGGCGAGCCTATTGCCGTACCGGGCACATTTCCAGACTCCGTGCTGCTACTGAGAATTTCGTGACAGAAAAACCCAATAACACTGCCCGACCCAGGAATCGAACCCGCGACCTCCCGATACCACGCGCACATTTATGCCGCGAGACCAACGAGGCAATCAAACCCTATACGAATAGGGTTTGATGTAGTGTTTTCCGTCTCTACGCAAAGATGGTATTTGCATCGTGTTATCCCTGAGTCGCCACTTACGACACCCACGGGAAGATAGGGGGTGGTGACACGTTTATTCTACGCCGTCAACCACACGGCACGTCTATTGGTTATTTATATAAAAACCTAATTTTTATTTGATACGTAAATAGTGAAAGTATTGTTACGGAATACATTTGTTCATATATTTAAACAATACGACGAATGGTTAGTAAAAATGCATTTGTCCTCGAACTAGCTTTCATCGCCGTGTCCTAAATATATTTAAGAATATTGTTTTATCTGAGGACTTCCCCCACCCCTGTGCGCTAAACGTTGCATAATAGTGTCGCTTGGTGCTCGACGTGGAACGACGTGTGCCACATGCCATAAATGTAAGCTTGTATTCGATTTTTACATTACTGGACATTTTTTCTTTCATCGCCGTGGACAAATCTAACTTCAATTTGAATAAGTTTGTCCTTTTGATCAAGCATTCGATAGAATGCCATTTATCTTATGTTTATTTGTTACGTGTTAATTACGGTGAATTATTAATAGATTTTTGGTTACTTGATGTTTTTGCCTTGATTTTCATCACCGTGCTCTCATTGCCGTGGTTTCCGTGGGCAAAATTTGCTATGGCAATGGAAAAAAAAACACGGCGATGAAACAAAATTTCATTGCCATGTCTTTTAAAACAATTTAGTTTCATTGCCATGACATAACTGGTCATCCAGTTGTTTCATTTCCGTGACTTATGTTTTCATCGCCACGGCATGATTAAGAAAAAAAAAACAATATGTACTGTACAGTCAACTACAAAAAGATATTTCCACGTTAACCTTACAAAATGATATATATTTGGGACTCACACACACACAACACAATCACACGCACTCACTCATTCACTCACATAATTATATTATACTACAGTCTAATTATAAACATAATAATTGATTGTTTATTTTTAGAAAGCCAAGATGCCTTAAGAGAAATTATCGGAAGAGGAGAGAAAGGAAAGAAAAGATTAGCCAAACAAAAGCGACGAAAAATTAAGAAGCGACCCTGTTATTAGGGTTCCGTAGTCCACAAGGAACCCTTATAGTTTCGTCATGTCCGTCCGTCTGTCCGTCCGCAGCCTAGCTCAAAGACGCCTGGTGCTAGAAAGCTGATATTTGACATGAATATAGACATAAGATATTGCAACAAAACTGTAGAATAAAATTTAGGAAAATATTTTTTTCCCCTACATATATAGTGGGGTTGATTTTATTTTTGGTTGAGTACCCCATCATGTGGGGTATCATTGGATAGGTTTTAAAAAAATATTATTAGTTTGCTCAAATCATTTTTCGATCATGTGATTGGTTTGTCAAATATCAAGCTTTGAAGCGAAAAAAATTGTTAGACTCAAGTGTCCCCCCCTCTGCCGGCTAAACTATTAATTTGGAAGAGGTGAAAAAAATCACAAATGTAGTACATATAACGAATTTAAAAGGAAAACTATCACGGCTAGGTAGATATCACTAGTTTACGAGTAATCGTCGGTTAACTTATAAATACCTATTTCTGTGAGTTTACATTGGGCGCGCTGGCATAATCTTAAAGATATACGTACTTTGGTATGTAATGTACTACGGTACTACGTATGTATAGTAGTAGTATATCTTGGAAACCACATTTTATGTTTACAATACATAACTGGATACATACTTAGTATTTTTCTAAACAAAACTTAGGTTCTTATAATAGTGTTATTAAAATTTTTTTTGAGCTAAGCAAACAGTCGGATTTGTTGTACATTATTACCCTTTGCAGCAAGTCATTATGGGCAACTACGGAACCCTGCATTGCGCGTGGCTCGACACGCACTTGGCCGGTTTTATTATATAAAGTTAAGTATATATTGTTGGCAATAGCTACTGCATACTTTAGAAAAGAATCTTATTATTTGTTAATTTTTATTCTGTTAATTTTTGTGTGAAGGAACTTAAAATAAACGATTGTGTTGCTTTGATTCTATTAACTTTTTGTTTAATTTTACTCCGATGCGAGAAGGTTATTGAGAAGATGATATAAGAGCGTATGTGTGTGTTGTGTATGCCTTTCTCTCTCTGAGCCAGGGATGTAGGTATCTATTTCAGGTAAGTATATTATATAAAAAATATCATGTGTTGTTGGATGTTATCATTACCGTGGCACAGTTCTTTCATTGCCGTGGACGCATGTTTCATCGCCGTGGCACGAAATTTTTAATCTTGTATATCTCGTTAGCTTTTTAAGCTATCTGATAGATATTAAGAAAGTTTACATATATTATCAAAAACTTGAGTAAGTTATTTTTACTTTTCTAAACTTGAAGATTAAAAAATCCACGGAAATGAAGATATTATTGAACCTGTTGAAATTCACCCATTAACGAAAACTCGAATCAAAACCTAGTCCACTTAGTTCGAGTAACTGCAACTAAGATTGGAGTTGAAGTCGCAAACGGGGACGTCGAATTAGCTTCACGCCCCGGAACACGTAGACTCGGACCACCAATCAATTTCAAATATGATGCCACGCCCACTAATAGTTCGTTTTACACGTGCCACAAAACGAGATGAATTTAAAAAGCTGCCAAACGCAGAAGGGACCTACTTACTTCGGATATACATGTACTGGGATCTAAAAGAAAACTATTCTTCAATGACCACTTAACAAAATTCTACAGGCAGTTATTTCGTGTAGCAAGATTACGTGCGAAGGAGGCTGGCTACAAGTTCTGTTGGGTTAAAAACGCACGCGGGTACGAAGAGAAAGCGGCAGTTATCATACGTAATATTGCTGACTTGGACGTTCACTTCAAGTCGCCCGAACGTAGCGGAGACTGCAGCTCTTCTATTCCAACACCAACCCGTAAGCAATATAATATACAACAAACGCACGAAGTTGCCCGCATGTAACAGACATTGCGTTCTACACAATTGAAAGTGTTATACAAAACTTTTGTATGTACAAATTTATATTGTATTTAGGTCTTATATATTCCTGTCATAACTTGTGTCTATCCTATTATTTTTGTCTATTTTATTATTGGTTACGCCATTATAAGGTAAACATTGATTTCATTTATAGTCTTAGAATTATGTTGTATAATAAGTATCATTTCATATAATTTGTAATGCTTTACTTTAAACTGTTAAAATATCCGTCCTTATACGGATTTTATGTAATACGAAACGGATTTCAATTATTATCTACACACACACACACACACAAGCAACACAATATTACACACAATGACTCACCCGCAAATACACATATTGTTTATAAGAAATAAAAAAACTGCTATGCATTTAAACATATATATTATGTACTCAAACACTAAAAAAATCCAACCTATCATGATACACGTACCTTTATGTTCTCCATGGATAACCTAGGTGTACATGATAATATTGAACAAAATCTTGCTATCACTTGTCACTCAATAGAAGAATTAGAACAATGCCAAGTCCACTTAACATCGGATTTCAACTTTAAAATTCTCTCAATTAACATCAGAAGTTACCAAAATAATTTCGACAGCTTTGCTCTGGTTCTGCAACGTTTAAATATAGAATACGATGCTATTATTTTACTTAATGTTGGTTACATGAAAACACAATAATCAGGTATCTAAAGGGATACAACGTGCACAAAACTAGCAAATACATAAACAAATCAGGCGGAGTAATAATATATGTATATTAAAGAAACATACGACGCCGTTGTCTCGGTGCTCGTCATTGACGATGCTAATTGCCTTATTGTCGATATAGGAACCTTAAACATTGCTGGCACTTACCGGTCCCCTTCCTTTACCAGATTATGCAACTTTCTTTGTACTCTAGATGCCATTATAAGTAACCTCAAATCTAAAACCGATATTTTACTGACTGGTGACCTAAATATAGATCTAATAGCCGAAAATACCAGCGTAGACAACGAAGATTTTCAATGCTTAATGGCACAACATGGTCTCCTGCCAGCAATCACAATACCTACCAGAGGAAATTCATGCCTAGATCATGCTTTCGTAAGTTATAGAGGCCAAAATGTTATTGGAATTGTTGCGAAATGTACTTTGTCAGATCACGATGCAATCATGATTGGGATAGCTACGGAAAAAGACATTATCAAGAACAAAAGGATATCTTTACCTAAAACAGACATAGAAGCGCTTAGACTTGACATAAATGCAATAGATTGGTCTCCTGTCACCAGAAGTCATAACGTAAATGACGCATGAATTGCATTCGAAGGTATACTAAATGCAGCAGTAACTCGTAACACAAGAGAAGCTAGGTGCAGCCGCAAAAAGCACAACATAAAACCTTGGATCACTCCTGGCTTAATGCGATGTATGCGTTTTAGGGATAAACTTCATCTACAAATTAAGAACGATCCCAGTAACGAGACGCTCAAATTAACGTATAAACGATACAGAAATTTCTTCTCTAACCTTCTTCGAAAAGTCAAAAATAACTATCACAGCACAATTCTACAAAAACATCAACATAATCCTAAAAAACTATGGGATGCATTAAAGGAAACATGAAACGCCACGAAAAACCAACTATAATGAAGAACTCTTAAAAATTATTTATTTATTTAAAACTTTATGTACAATACATTTGTAGGTACAATGGCGGACTTAATGCCAAAAGAATTCTCTCCCAGTCAACCATAGGGTGATGCAGAGATTGTCATGGTAGGTGTACAAAATAGTTATAAAGGAGGAGGATATAGATAGGATATAGCAAATACACATAATAATAAAGAAATACAATAAGAACATAACATATTATAATATACCTAATAAATATAAATACGTTACATACATACTTAATGTATAAATATTATTAAATATTTATACAAATTATATTAATATCGCTATGATTGAGATGATTGTGCCAATAATAAGCTTCGAATGTGGTCACGTGCTTTGAATTTGAATGTCCAGCGGTTAGGAGCCATTCTGATCTCTAAAGGAAGGGAATTCCAAAGGAGAACTGATTGGACAGTGAAAGAAGAGTGTACAAGAGCAGAAGTGTGGGAGGGAGATAAGAGTAATAAGTTATTAGATGAGCGAAGATCTTTAGAATGATTGGAGCTTAGATATTGAAAATTAGATTTTAGGTAGGCGGGGGCAGTTGGTGAATGAAGCAGAGAGAAGAGCGTTGTGAGAGCACGCACACTACGGCGCTGACGAATGGGCAACCAGTGTATATTGGAACGGAAAGTAGACACATGGTCATACTTACGAAGATTATAAATAAATCGAATGCAGTTATTAAGAAGACGGTCAAGTTTATCAAGCAGGTCTGCTTCAGGTCAAAATAACAAACATCACCGTTATCTTTGTCTTGACAGGCAAAAAATGTTTTAGGCGGTAAAGAGACCGCAGGGTCCCAGTCACACGCTTGCTCACGTTAGTAATCTGAGTTCGCCAACTAAAGTATTGTCGATATGTAAACCTAAGTCTTTTACATTTGATGTAACTTCGGTAGGAGTCCCATCAAATGTAATCGCTGGAAGAGTTGATACCTCTAAGCGGCTCATCATACGGCTACTGCCTACTATAATGACCAGGCACTTTGAATGATTGACGTACAATTCAAACCTATCGGACCAATATTTGATGGCTGCTAGATCACGATTTACCGCAGCAATGGCAGCAGATAGATTTTCGATGCCGGCCTGAGAATACAACTGCAAGTCGTTGGCATACAGATGATAGGTACACCGAAGGTCGTGGGTTATGAGATTAATAAAAAGAGCAAATAGAAGAGGAGATAAAATACCGCCTTGGGGAACGCCAGAGTTGAGAACACACCAAGATGAAAAGGTTTCATCAATGCGAACCGCCTGCTGACGTTCACGAAGATAAGAGTAAACCCAATCCAATGCTTCGGGTGAGATCATAAAGTGTGAAAGAATAGATAGGAGGATGTCGTGACTGACGGTATTAACGGCGTTCGAGAAATCAACCAAGACTAACACAGTAGCCTTGGCATCCTCAACGCCCGCCCTAATATCGCCAGTCACTTTTAGGAGTGCCGAGGTAGTGCTGCGTCCTGGTCTAAAACCTGACTGGAGAGGGCGTAAACAAAGTGAGACAGTTGCTTATGTACATAAGCCTCCAGCACCTTAGACAAAAAAGGAAGAATAGATATAGGACGAAAGTGACTAGGCAGTGATGGATCAGGGATCTTAGGTAAAGGACGGACATAGGCTTGGCGCCATAAGGAAGGAAACACACTAGAATCAAGGGAAAAATTAATAAGGTGGGTTATCGTAGGTAGGAGCTGGTCTAAAATAAGTACTACCATTCGGCCACTGGTGCCGTCGCATCCTACGGCCTTCGTTTTAATGGCTAGAATAATCTTTTTGATCTCACCCGACGCAACTGGAGAAAACTGGAAGAGATCTGTATTAATACGGGGCAAGTTTGCTACATAGTCAACCGTCTGACTTTGGGTTAGACGATTTAATGTAGGAGTGGTCGAGAAATGTCGATTGATATCGTCTAAACCGATGTCATTCGGCATGACGGGACGTTGCTGCTTAGCAAATTTACCGATCCCGAGAGTTCCGAGGAACTTCTAAGTAGCAGCAGGAGAGCTAGGTGAGATATTTTCGAGTCATCCAAGGCGCTGGTGGACGTTTTAATTTAACCTTTCTGATTGGTGCATGTTTATCGTGTAGCTCAACTACTACGTTGTTAAATATGTTAATTTTATCGTCTATAGAAGTAGCCGCCAGCAAAGGTGCCCAATTAATTGCAGATGCATCCTCCACTAATTTATTTAAGTTAATCTGAGCAAAGATACGCATGTGTAATACTTTGTGTTGAGATATGGGTGGTGTTAGGTTGTATGAAAGGAATATTAAGTCATGATGGGAAAATCCAGAGACAGGGTATTGGCCATGAAAGGATATAAGGGATGGGTTAGACAAAAGGATAATATCGAGCCAGGTATCCTCCCCATTATTATTGTAGTGAGTCGCTTGGAGTGGTAAATTATGGAGACTGGCTGACTCAATAATATGGAGCAGTTTACGGGATCGAGGAGAGTGGAGATGAAGGAGATCGGTATTAAAGTCACCCATTATTATGTGATGCGTATATTCTGACCCTAAAGATTCCAGAATCGTTTCGAAGCTGGAGAAGTATTCAGGACCGGGGAGACAATAAACGACACCTAAGATAGTTTAAGGGAGTTACCCTTGACAATTACCTCTAAGAAAAGATATTCAGCCGAAACTGAGTTAGAAGAAGTGGCTATAATTTTATAGGAGAAGTCACTTCGAAGATAAATAGCAACACCACCACCTCTTCTGTCTATACGGTCATTCCGTATAAGAATATAACCAGGCAAACAATATGTGGTGGATAGCAGCTGTGGCTTAAACCAAGTTTCAGAGATCAGAATAGCGTGAACTGACTGTATGTAATGTTGTTTATGCAGACGATGTCGCATGTCGCAGACAAAAACTAGTGTAACATGCTAGCGGTCTCACCAGGTAATCTTAGCATCGCAACGCAAAGCCAATTACTGAGCCTAATTGAAATTTTAAATCGTTTGGATACTCTCACAAATAAACATTTAAGAATCACACACAAATTTTTTTTTTTTTTTTGCTGCGACAAAATAATATGTATAATTTATTGAAATCTAAGTAGTAGCTCCGCTTGACGTACAAATTAATTAAAAAACGAAGGAACTGTTTATTTACATAGGTACATAAAAAAGAAATAAGTACAGACAGGTTTAGGCATCGTAGAATTCCTCCGCATCGCTGTCTATTGGTAACGTGCCCAGAAGGCTGGCAGCATTGCCACGCTGGATGGCAATGCTGATACGCTGGCCGAAATACAGCCCAGCCTTCTGGTCACGTGAAGCGTCGATTAATCGTTTGGCGATTTCTCTGTACAAAGTACGAGCGCTCGGACCCCATGGACCAAGCGTCTCCACCCCAAACGGCTCAAATACGTAATTACCTATTAAATTACCGTATTTTCGCCGCTTGAGGGATTCTGCGCTTGCAGCAGCAGCGCCGGCACAGCTGGCTGTACTTGGAAGATGTGATGGCGCAAGGGTATCAACGCACGTTGCGTCCCATACCAAAGGCCTACCCAACTTCCAAGGCATCAATGACATATCGTCGGGCCTCTTCCCATCGTCGCGTACCAAACCATTGGGTTCAAGTACGGCTGGTACTCCGGCGGTGACAAGAGTGCGACGGATGATGTCATTAAGATAGGCGTGACGAGGCATTCGGCCCGCGCTTCTGCCGCAAGATAGTCCATGGTGTCCGAGGCTATCGACGGCTTCTCCACAATGACAACGATGCGGAGAAACACACGGAGCACCTAAACGGAGGCTAGTGGCGAGGCGAAATGTCGTGTCGTCCAGCATTGTGCCCACATTGGACGACGGGAGCGCTTGAAGCCAAAGACCAGACTCCCACTCTCCCACAGCCAGCAAGCGAGCACGCTCAGCAACACTTGTAGACGATAAAATAAGTTTTTCTCTCACCGTGTTGCAAAGCGGCCCGTCCCACTGTCTTTGGGAGAATGGGTTGGTAGGCAAAGCAGAGCTTGGACAAGCCATTTTCCAGGCGTTCACGGCATCGGTTTTACACAGCACTTCCGAATTAACCAGTGTAGGTGCTAATATTTGCCTGGTTAAATCTTCCGTGCTGTGCACCGAGGACAGGAACGCCGGTAAACTAACATCCGAAATTTTGCGAACGCCGAGCCCACCCAGACGTACAGGAAGAGACGCTTGTAGCCAGGCTCGGTCGTTCAAATCCACATTTAATATTTCTTTTAGTGTATTTTTAATAATTTGGTCCATTTTTTCTAAAATTAAGTTAAAATGAGTCCAGCTGATTATACCTCACTGATACGTAAGTACTGCCCTAACTCTTAGGCATACGTACCTGTGTCCTATAAGAATTCCAGACGACGGACGTGACGACGTCCATCAAAGCTGTTGCCTAACGAAAAGAAGGAAGGCCGAAGTAATTTCCAGGACAGCCATTTCTCATTCGACATGTTTTTTTTTATTTTTTGTTAGAGCACCAATCGTAGGTAATACACACTGAATCCCCGTGCTATTACGGTTCAGTAATGCTATACGAACTCGGACACAGGCTCCATATGTTTAGTAGATAAAATAGGCTTTTATCAATTTCAAAAAAAATAACGATATTATTTTGTTTGCATCGATTGTGATCAAACTTTGAAAATAAAAGAAGGAAACACTGTTTAAAATGTGGGGATTAATATGCCTATAACTTAAATCATAATGGGCACTTTTAAAAGGGTAATTTAAGTCGACTAAAATAAAAATTAAGCTTAAAATCGCAATCTTGCTTAGAATCTCGCGAGTAAAAATCCTGCTGATGAATTCAATAAAATTAAATGAGCTGCCCAAAGCCAAATGCACAGTACCCTCACACAACCTTTCAACTCATAGAGAAAATACTTAGGCAACTTAGACATCAAAATAATCTGATATTACTAAAATTCTTCGCAGAAATTGCTGAATACCTAAGTTCAAAAGCCAGTCAAACAATTTTCTGAAATTGGGCGTGAAAAAGTATTGGTACTAAAGAATAGCTTACATTACGCCCTAACTTATTTTCCCCGCGCTTAAAGCTTAAAACCTTTTTGTAGTATTAATAGATCGCGTGTATCACGCATCGGGTACACACAACGACATAATTATTTGAACACTGGGTACATACATTGTTGAATAATAAATGCCAAACAGAACTAAGTCCAGGAATCGGTAGGTTTTCAGCGATTACTGAGTAACTTGGCGTTCAAGCAAACTATACAGCCCCATGTACACACATATTACAAACTTGTTAAAAGTGTTTAAGGAAGATCGATGTCGAGACTAAATCACTGATATTGAGTCATAGTTTAACAAACATTAAATGAGGATGTGCGGGTTGCACACCAAGGCAAATCTACAATCGTTTTGAGGTTACGAAAGGAAAACGACCTGTGAAAACCTTTATAATCTCCTCGCTGGTATATGAAGCCTGCCAAACCGCACGTAACATTGGCCCTGACTTAATCCTTTAAATCTGAATTGACCATCAAGCCGAACGGTGTTTTATTATGATTCGATAAAGGTATATTTAAGAGTATTGTCTGCTAATTTTGCGTAAAAGGCAAGGCTGATGTCATCCACCAGACTCGGTATTTTATTCTGTGTGGTATGAGACTATAATACTTGCCCGAACTGGAAATCGTCTCTACTTTATAATCCGATATTATGCCATCCCTTCCGTCCAAATTGCAATAAAATACAAACCATCTTCCAAAGCCCATGTCAGTCAAGTAATCCAAAAAGACAACTTAATTAAACTCATACAAAATTCCTTTATATTTAAACTTGTCTAAAAGAAAATTGTAGCACGTCTGCGACTCTCTCTTTGCTAATAAGCTAGAGGCACAGACTATATTGTACTAACGTACAGACGGAGCACTCCCATAGATCAAAACTGGACTGAATAGGCTCACATATCATAAATGAGTTGTTTTTTTTTTTCATCGGTATCGTTTCGGGCAATGATTAAGAATGATTCAGCCTAATTTTTCCTAGTAGGAAATATCCATTTTACTATTTTAAGTTAAGAAAGGGCATTTCTAAAATAAAACGCGGCTTTTTCACTTCGCTTAATTTTTTAATTTAGTTTTAAATTTATTTAAATCTTTACATTGCATCACAGGTAAAGATTTGTCTTGTAGTCGGAATACATTCGTGCCTTTTAATATTTAAAGACGAACTCTATCGCACGCTGCAGAAAGAAACCTCTTCTCGAAATGCTTTTGGCACACAAACTGTTTACGAAGTTCAAGGAAGCTCAAGCTTCGCAATCGTTCACAATTAATGGACTGCAACCACTTTTAGAGTCCTGTCTCACTTTTTGGAAACTTGTGAAAACTGACGTCCTTTCGTCTACTAGCACCTGTCGCAACACAGCACTTGTTTACATGATGATATCACAGCTTCAGAAATTGAGAGGATAAGTTACGGAAATAAATCAACGCAAAACTTCACTCGATCAACTTTGTTGAAACTAATGTTGCTGTTGACAAAACTGTCATAATTGTCAAAAGTTTGACAAATTGACAGATTAGCAGACATGGCGATAGGTTCCAGGGGTTCGGGGTGGGAGGTAACTGTCAAATGAGATATGTGAGTCCCATAGACTAAGGTTGAAATATTTTGTATGAAATTACCTGCCGTGGCTAGAGGCGACCTCATCATCAGAGCCTCAGTTTTAATATAGTACGAGTTTGAACACGTCTTTCACTAGTCGTAGATAAAAGAGGTAGCTTACATTAAAGACCTTTTTGGCGTTGAATGTACGTCACGTATAAGCTTTATTAAGTGAAATAAAAGCTACACCGCGGTCAAGGCTAGCGTAAATGTGAATACCAATGCGTAAATAGAGAAGACAATGTGACAGATAATGGAAGGCGTACGCTTCACTGATTCAATCGCGTAATCAATTTTATGAAACGTTTTTGTCTAATGTATCGAATAACTCATTTACTTGTATCTAAAATAGAAATCTTTTACATATTTTCGTCACAATAATTTAAAAATAAAAATCATATTAATTTTTTGTAATAACACGAGTGGATGCGGTCAGACAACATTCTTTTTGAGCTCAGACTAAATTTAAGAATCCATCTTCTTCACTTGCCAGATGGTTAGATATAGTAATATGAAAAGAAGTTGACGAAACCATAAAAGCCAATAATTTATCGTTATTTGAAAATATTATTCTAATATTTGTAGTGTTAATGCACTCACTTCATGTCCTCTACAAAACATTATTAAATCTATGTGGATAAGCTCTAAGATAAAATTGATGAAACGTAACTACAGGTCATATTTGGGTCAAAGAAGTTCAATCGCCGAGCAGTGAACGTACTGAGCGCGTTTCAATAACCCTGCTACTTATACGGCACATATTATAATATCGCCACCTTTTGCGAGAATTAGTGGGGCTTATCACGTCTGAGCAATAAACAAATATATTCAAGAGATGTGGTATACAATGGTGAGATGGAATAATGCAAGGTAGTCGACCCTAAAGAATTGAACAACCTCACGACTTTGCCGCGCAGTGGGAGAGTGTCGACCTGTCGGCCTAGGACTTTGTCCGCCTCGGTCGTCCTCCCGACGCGCGACGCGGCTCCTGCCTCCAACTGTCTGCAATTTCCACAGATTTTTTCGATTATTCCTGCGCCATTTTATAATTACTTTCATTATATTTAACGTGTTAGAGTTTGATTACGGTTATCGACATTCTAAATCGGTGTTAGTAGTGTAGGCGTGATTAACCTTTAGTATTATAAGGTCGTGCGATATTTTGAAATTTCATTTGGAATTCAACCGTAAAAGCCGCAGATAACTGATCCACAGCTTTTGTTAAGGAATAATAATAATACATACGTAGGCATATCACGAAGACCATTTTAATACTAGGCATATTTAAAAGAAAACGTTAAAACAAAACGTAAAACGTTTTGTTTGGGAGCTTGAAAGCCGAATTAATTGACAAAATTAGTACCTCTACATCGAACACAGACCTTCGCAATTGAATTAAAACGAAACGATTTCACTTTGAGGACGTTTCGATCTCAAATAAAATGCTGTTATTTGAATGACCAAAGGGTTCAAATGTATTCAATGTTGATCTTTATTAGAATAAATCTGTTAAATCGCTGTCTCAATCAGCGATTTCACACATGCATTTTAATTTATTGAAGATTTGTATGTAACATAAAATCGTGATCCACAAGAGAAAACTTTACCACAGTGTGATTTGAATATTCAAACGATCAAGTTAAAATCAGTGATAAAGTATCCGTCGTTAATATTGGAATCCCGCATTCTAATATTGACGATGGGTACTTTATCATACAATTTTAGTGGGAATAATTTTATAATATTCATATATTAACATAGGTCTGTATGTACCAAATATGAAAAGCTTGTCTTAATAAGTTTAAAAGGTAAGCTTGTAGGTAAAGATATCTCATATTTCTCGTATATGGAGCGGTTTTGGTGACTTTATTTAGCGGTTACGCCAAGTTTGTCTGACAGAAAACTTGTTGAAGAAATTTTTGTGAAAATTTGTTGAAGGTAGGAGAGAAAAGCTCTTAATTTTCGGATCATTTTTCAATAGGTATTCCTTAACAATTTATGACCACTCTTTCACTTCGTATTAAATATACTTGTAAGTAAACCTGGTAAACCGTCATGATAGGGTTGACGTATCCACATGGATAAAAACGCCAAATCAGACAAACAATAAAAAAACTAACAAATTGTCCTTACGAAGTAAATGTCCTGAAATTTTCCCAGTGAGTAATGGAGACAGCAGCGTCGCCCGCCCATCGAACCGCGGCGCAAGGGCGAGTCCACCAACAGCTGCAACAAATCATCCAGTACTTTCTCGCACTAATCTCATTACTATGCCAAACCTCAGCCTACATTTTCTAAATTATAAACTTTCTACGAAAACTTACGTAGTCATTAAACCAAGAGTTGTGACTGACACTATAATATTAATAATATTATTTTATTATATAATATTCTTACTTTTATCTTTAAGTTCTTCTTAGAAGATAAGTTAAATATTACATGTAAATGTGTGATATACAGCTATTCTTCATATGAAATACGTGCGAAGCAGTTAGTCATATTATTATAAATGAAATTCCTGAATACTGTTATTTCGAACCATAACTCTGTCATTCTCATGATCATTTGCGGCGAATTTATGACCGTAAGTTGAACAATAAACCCTCAATCCTTAGAGGATCCCATCAATAGACTTAGATAGCTGTAGTATAATAACAGTTAAACGAAAATCTTAGTAAGACGTACGTCTCGTGTTAAACTTACGACGGTCGGGGTCTATAAAACCTACACTAGTAGACTCCGGAGACACTTCACCGAAAAAGTACACAATCACAATCCACATATGATTTATATTTATAACTGTAAGCCTACAAATGGTGTCTGCTAATCTTCGAAAACGCAACCTCAAGTAAGGTGAGAGAGAAACGCAATATATTACGCACAGGGAGAATTTACATGTTTAATGATAATTTAAATACTTTCTGAGCGCATAGGTAGACGCTCAAAATGAGCAAATTACGGGAATGTATGTTTTGTATTACGGGGGGGAAATTGAATCCTAAGGGAGACCGATCCAGACAGTTAATATTTTATAAGCCAACTGCTGCACATTGGTGTTTACTACACCTTGCCTAGTTAACAAAATATATTCACCTAAGTATTAGTAATATTGCAAATGCATAACATAAATTAGAATTTAATTCACTGATTAGCTTACCTTACTGCGGCATTACTAATAATAGCCTGGTGTAATCACTATACAATCTACAGCAGAAAAGCAATTCATTACCTACCCAAATGAAAATCATGGCAGCGTTCATTCAAATTGTTCAGTTCATCGACCTCTTTAATTTGTACACGTAAACATTTCCTTCTGTTAGTTACGCACTCTCTTCATGGGGGCGAAAATAGCCATAAAAACAGAGACATTTTTTTTTCACTCGTAGTTGGGCGAGGCGGCAGTCTCGACTGCGCTGAGCGAGGTGAACCTGCCCGAGGCCTATGACAACTCATGAAAAATTGCAAGTGCTCACTACAATATCTAGATGTGATACATACAACTACAGCTCGGAAACTTTAAATTAATCTAGCTAGCTACATAATCATCCAGCGTACATTTTTTGCGTGAAAATACAGAATTTCAACTCAAAATTATGATTTACGTAATGTGTTTATCAGATGTTACGCATACGGCAAGACCAAAATTTGACCATGTAGCAGTTATGTTGAAAGACAGTTGGATGAAAGTATTTTAAACCGCTAGTAAAACTCTTCATGATATTAGGTACGGAATTACCACGGACTTTATCACTCAATGTAAACTATAAACATGTAGGTACGTGACGCATATGTACGCATTTTAAACGTGACATAATTATTGCCACAGTTTTACAGTGCTCTGCCGTAAAATCTGATAAATATTTACTCTGTTATAAAAGGGTCTACTAAAGACTGCAGCTTACTTATAAATAAAATTATAATAAAGAAGGATTTTCCATAACGAATTGCTCACCGCCTTGGGAGAGTTTATTGTAATTACGTTCATATTGAGTAAATTGCCTAAAAGGCGCTGTGTAAAGCTTAATTTGTTAACGATCGTTAAAATTGTCGTTTGCGTAACTGCTTATGGATACTAACATTTTATAACATTAATTAGAATATATTTATAATTTTATCGTTGTAAAACGGCTTGCTAACCGCTACAAAGAGAAAATTCATATAATCACACTGTTAACTAATGTATTAGAGATGTCGCAACCAACTATCTTAATCAGCCGTTCAACTAAAAGCCTAGCCGCTTTAATCAAAGGCGCTGCCGTTAGACTAGCGGCCGGATGATTATTCAGCCATTTAATTAATCAGCTAGCTAGGCAAATTATTCCTATCTATAAGGTATAAATATTTACCTTGCCAAGTCATTAACATTTTCCAATTAGGTATAAATAAACTTGAAGTTTTTGTTGTTCGATCTATTGAAACTCGATACTAAGCTACTTAGTAGGGACGTATACACCTACATTTTATTTTCTATTTTCTGAAATCATATACACTATATTCCGAACGGTAGGTGGTATGTTTATTTCAACAAAACTCGTGTAGGTAATAGTGCAATCTCAGCGCCCCAAACAGATAGCGTAGAAATATTGCCTTCATATCTGCCACGAGCAGTAAATTGACGAAAAAATGTTGTCGATCCCTCGTACATAATAAAATTATACATATTTCATCTACGTCAAAATAGATCCTCCTCGCTGGCGGCGTATTTATTACGTATACCACAAATATAAGTAATTACAAGGAGAATATCATAAAACGCAGATTCAAATTTGTTATTTGGATAAGTATCTACATGACATACGTGCGGTAGCAAATGCCAGACATACATTTGTGTAAAGGTATCGGTATTCCCAAATGTAATCAGTTAGGCTTGAGTACAGACTCTAAGGGAATTTCTATGTAAATTGTTTTATCAGACCGCAGATATGATTGGCATCAAATTGACGTTTCTACGGCATATCAATGAAATAAAATTGGATACCTGAGAGCGCAGATAAATTATTTGATACCGTAATCTGAGATGTGATGATGGCATGTTGTTGTTAGTAACTCGCAGACAGCACGTTAACTCTTACAGCCCTTGAATAAGAATGTCAGTCTAATCCAAAAATCCCTCTTTGGCACGTCATGAATGGCTTCCAACGAAGCGTTCTCCTTATACGTGATCGGCATTCACATACCGCACGCCAAGTACTTTCGTATAAATTTACGAAAGAAAACTATTACCTTTAAATTGTTTGACATTAACAACGTAGCCTCAAGTTATTGCGTGGCACATCGAACGTAAGTAGTATATTGTCGCGTCACACCTGAGGTCTACATTCATCAAGGAGAATTTCAGTTTCCGCTGGTTATCCGGGTGCACAGTGAGCGTAAATAAAACTGGATGTAAATCATATCATTAGAGGTGGCTGCGATCGACCCTCGCCGCTCCCCCGTCCCCGCTCTAATTGAAAATAAATCTCATTAGTTGAGAGGTTGGCAGATGCGCATTTTATACCTTGATCTCGTTTATAACAGGCTTATTTGTTTTGATTTGGTAGCTCCGATTTATGAATACGTAATGAATATTAAAGCGCAGAAAAATTAGGTTCATTAATGTTATTAAGAGTGGTACTGATTCTGTAGTTGCGATTAATAAGTATACTAATATATGTATAAACATATGCGTAAATAAAACTATAGAACGTACGGATGACGTTATTTGTTTACATCGATATATCGGAAAATGCACTCGTGCAGCAAATAGAATCAAAGAGTGTAGCGGTAACTTAAATAATATGAAACTCGACGTACATTGCCGATAGAGAAATAAAAGATCGTGTGTGTGTGTGTGTGTATTCCTATGTGCAAGAGATAAGGGTCATAAATGTAGTCCGATAGCGTCGGTTGGAAACAAAAGCCCCGGAGAGCGCGCTGTTTGCCCTGACTCAGATATCCCGGCGAGAATGGAATGAAACGGAACCAAGCTCAACTATGTTAGCAGATTTATTTTTGTGGAAGTTATTAGCTAAACTTAAATCCTAGGCGAATAAGGATTAGCCACACTGTTAATTTTATTAATTTGCTTATGTAAGCATACTTTTGTGAACAAACTATACTTCAAGCTAGCAGAATGTTAAGACAACCCTAGCGATAAATTATATCTGTGTAATGTCAGAAATATCATAATGAATGCATATTTTTGCTGCCACAGTCATGTTTCATTTTACATTGGGTTTGGTGAAAAATATTTGAAGCAAAGGACAAAAGGAATTTTCATAATGATCTCTATGAGTCGGGCGGTCTGCCAGCCCGCATTCAGTCAGGCTGCTATATGTTGCACTCAATGGCGAAGGATCTGCACAATAAATTAGAGAGATAAGCTAATGCATGACTTTGTAAGTCGTAGTTCATTGCAGAATAAATACTCGTATTCAAATAGACTTTCATATTAATATTCTTAGAAATAGACGCCTATATGTAAAATATTCAATACTTACGCCGTGTGGTTGACGGCATAGAATACAAGTGTCACCACCCCCTATCTTCCCGTGGGTGTCGTAAGAGGCGACTAAGGGATAACACGATGCAAATACCATCTTTGCGTAGAGACGGAAAACTCGACATCAAACCCTATACGACTGCCTCGTTGGTCTCGCGGCATAAATGTGCGCGTGGGATCGGGAGGTCCCGGGTTCAATTCCTGGGTCGGGCAGTGTTATTGGGTTTTTCTGTCACGAAATTCTCAGTAGCAGCACGGAGTCTGGAAATGTGCCCGGTACGGCAATAGGCTCGCCCCTTATTACGTGGGACTAATGTATATCTGGCGAAAAGTGGCTGTAGAAATACACCTCTGCCTACCCCTTCGGGGATAAAAGGCGTGACGTTATCAATACTTACGCTAAATAGTAGAATTAATAAATTATAGCATAATGTCATGCTCTTTCTGACCTCTAATTGTTGAGATCTGTGATTATGAAGAGACTCAGATCGAAGACACTTGAAGGCTGTGTATTATCACAATACAACAATTTCAGGGATTTCTTCGTTGTATTGAAAAAAAAGGCCTTAAATAGGTAAACAAAATTGGGTCATTTATTCTAAAATCGATTAGACGCAGGTCACACAATTTCAAGTCGAAGGTTCACTCCCAAAAAAAATTCACGGCGTTTTTTCGGAATTTTACTGCCGCCCGTTTTATAAATTCAACATAGACATGAGGGTTCCTACGTTTAGGTTTAAATATTTAAAGGGTTGCTTAAATTTAAATTCCTTATGCGGATAACTTTATTATAAAAGGACATTTAAGGTTATCACGCCATCAGCAGTCACTTTAATAATTAAATGTCGTTCGAAAGATAATATGATAATAAAATTTTAGCTATACGTGCCGTATTCAGGAACAATTTTGTATGATGATATGTAAAGAATCAGAGACTTTTGAAATTATAAAATTTTATAAGTTTACAAAACACAGCATGCATAACATGCATCGTGCACCGAGAATCGCCACATTCTACACAAAAACAACAGCGTGCTTCAGCTCTTTCAGAAAACTTCGTGACTCGAGAAAAAATATTGGTATGCATATTCAACAAAATACGTGTGAAATACGTCCACCGAACAAGGCAACAGCGAAGCAAAAATATACAACACTTGCATACATTTTACCTGCGTCAATAACTCGAAGGTAGCCGGCCCGATCCATATTAATATTTAACGTGGATAGGGAAACCCTCCCAACGAGACATTAATGCCAGGATAGCGTGTGAGCCATCACCTGCTGAACTCGGCAACGCATTCAAACGTACTGCCTTATGATAACTTATTATTTCAATTGCTTCACTAATGTCTTCCTCCCCAAATTGCAGCATACAAAACAGATCGTAATCAAATAGTTTCGGTAGTTTTATACAACAGTATTAAGCGGTAAGAGAATGTCATGACATTCTCTTACTAAAGCCATGGCTTTAGTAAGTTATGATCGATAGTTTGAATATAATTAACGTTGGTTATTTTTAGAAAATAATTGGGACTAAATATCCATGTTTAATGTAGTTACACAATCTGTTATGTGATTGCGGCTACCGCAACCGACGCCGACGGTCGTTGTTAATGAGCATTGATTTATTCCTGGCTAACCAATTACATATAGTATTAAAAACTAGCTATGTCCCGCAACTTTTCGCTTAGCGTTCCTCTACTACTCTTAAGGTTATGTTCTTCTTCTTGTCGGGTCAATGGCGATTTATATTAGTTGCGACACCTTCACTGCGTTACAGGCCCATTTCGGCCCGCCGCGGTACTTACAGTTGGTGCGGACGAAGAAAACTATGTGTCTCTCGCTGGTGCAGAACGATTATTTCAGCTGTTTGTAGAATTTTGACAGAGACAAATATATATTTCAGTTTGCAGTCAAAATTGGAATTATTCCCCATAAAAACATCATGGCAGGCTTCTTTCGGCCTACCACGTACTAACGGTAAAATACATCCGCTGAGTACGGCAGTGGGTTTATTTCAGCCCGCCAATACAACAGGCCGCCGGCGACCCGATACCGCACAGAGCGCACGCGCTGCCTTTTAAGGTCAACGCTCATTAGAGCCACCCGGCACCCACTCCGCACGGCGTCCACGAGTGGACGTCGCGCGGTCAACCAGCGGACCGCGCGCCGTCAACGAGTGAACGCCGCGCGGTCAACGCGGCGACGAGCAGTCAACGTGCGGCAAACATGCGAGCAGCGAGTTGCCACCGAGCCGGGCACGCGCGGACGGCGGGTGGACCACCCACCGCCCGCGCGTGGACGGCTTACGACAGAGGCGATCCGGTGACGCTACGGAGTTGATGTAGTGAGCGCATACCCATACAAATCCATATAAAGAATACTAACCGCACGAGGCGAGGCGGTGCGAAGTGGGTGCCGGGTGGCTCTAATGAGTGTGATCTGATGTAGCTTTCGTTTGATATAATCAACGATGGCAAGCAATAAAAGAAAAATACAAATTTTAGAAAATAGAGTCATTCGCCTGCAGTTACTGATATTGATAGTGACAGTAGTGAAGAAATATTCCCCATTACGAAAAAAAAGTGCCTATTAAGAAACAAGATAGTCAGCATGGAAAACTAAAACTATAAAAAATATTGCAACCAAAATCTTTGCGTGACATGTTTTAAAGACAGGCAAGTAAATAAACATCTTTTTTTCATTTCTTTTACTATAATTCTATTTTATTTTCGATATCCCCTTATTTTGGCCTGTCCCATCACTGCTCAAAATATTTTCTAGTGCGGTTCAGGTCGATATTGGCCCGCCGCTTTTCCTGGTTTATTTCTCATTTCCTATTTGGTAGATTCCGGGGCGAATAGAATCTAAGGAAGCTTTGTTCAAGGTTATTCTAACAGACAAAAAAATATACATCATGTTTTCGCAAAGTTAGAGCATTTTAATCTACCCTGGTGCTGGTAGGTCGAGAAAGACCTGCCACGTACTGGCGGAAAAATCGTTGGAGGCGCATTTCGACCTGCCGCCGCACCAGATGAAGGTTTATGATTTTACTTGCCGCAGCCAAGATGTTAAGTAATCTGCCACAGCTAGGTATGACTATTGGCCTGAGTTCAAATCCTTTAACCTTCTTTAAGAAATTGATTGTCAACACTAAAACATCTAAGTAAGCTAATTGAAATTTCCAAACCATTATTAAACAAAGAAAAATTTCTTCAGTTTTTATATTCGCATAAACGAGTCTTCTATTTTTATGTATCAAACCACCATTTTTGTTCTTTTACAAAACTAGTCTAGTCCGCTTGCGTATTGCTGTTCTGTTGCAGTTTTATGCAACCTCGACGTTAGTTTGTTGGCTCTCGAAATCGATTTTTACAAAATACTGCAAACGCAAGCGCTTCATATTTTAGATTCGGCACAAAAACGATATATTTCATGTCTCGAAACATACAGCGACTATATAGCTTTACGTATTGGAGTGTTACAGTCGAGGTTGAGCCCGACAACACTCACTTCAATTTTTCATTTCAGTGCAGATAAATAAACGGCTGCGAGCGCGCCGCAGACCACCTGTAGGGAATGCAATCTCGATCTCGCGAGATCTCGGCCTTTTTTAGCGAGATTAATCTCGGTCGAAAAATGGGCGAGATCTCGCGAGATTTACGAGATTGCACTCGAGCATAAAAACGTCTTATTAGAAGCGCGAACTGACTCGGACGGAGTTGCAATCTGTCGGTATCGGCATTAATAAAAAAATTAAATGAATTTATACGAGTCCGGGGGATTTAAAGGCAAACTTTTGCAGTTCGTGGATGTCTGCCTCAGAACTGCGAGAATTTCAATTAGCGTTGAATCCGAAAGGGCCTTCTCAGCAGCTGGTTATCTGGCCAACAGAAAAGGAAGCCGTTTAGCAGACGATTCTTTGGACATTTTGTGCTTCTGAAGGACCATTTTGTGCTACTTTGAAAATAATTTTTGGATTGGTATATTCTGTTAATTAGGATCTGTAAGTTCTAAAAGTCTGTCTAATTGGTATATTTTGTTAATTAATCTGTAATATCTAAAAGGTCTACTGAGTAGATATAGTTTTATTTACCTAATTGATAATAATACCTCAGTTTAGTAACATAGATTGTTTTGACCTCTCGTTGTTTTGTTTGTTATAAAAGAAATGTTTTATTACTAAAAGGTTTTTGTTTGAAATTAGAAGCGAAGACTGGTTGTTTCTTTGGGTTATTGTAAACTCGCCATAATGAAAATTTGCCACAAGTAAAAATTATAGTAAACTCGCCACAGTCTTATCTGTCTCACGAAAACTTGCCACAGCTTTAAAAGTACTGATAGCAAACGAAATAGTAGCGTTTAATATTATTGTAATGGTCACCCGACTGCCAGCCAAGCCAAAGCCATGCCATGCCGTGCCGTGTCGTCTTGGTTCAGCCAAAGCCAAAGCCACACACAGCCATACTTTTTCTCTCTGTGACTGCAGATCTCCAAAGCGTTCTACAAATACCAAGCGGTGACGTTAGGAGAGTTATATTATACCCGGAAATTATGCGTCTATAGTGTTACAATATATGAAGCCAAATCACCAAATAAAGGTTTTCGTATGATGTGGAACGAGCTGAATTGCAAACGAGGAAGTTCAGAAATAGCTACTTGTTTGAAAAAGTGGCTTGATGTAATTCCGCAAAATATTAGAGAAGTGTCTATTTTTTCAGACACATGTTTGGGGCAAAATCGGAACCAATATATTGCAGCGTTTTTCCTTTACATAATTCAAACATCGCATTTAAACGTTTTAGAACAATTTTTTTTAGAATCTGGGCATACTTTGATGGATGTTGACTCGATGCATTCGGGGATTGAATATGAACGTAAAAAAACTTCTATTTACTACATGAATGATTGAAAGAATGTAGTTAAAAGACCTCGGCCTAATAGACATAAGAAAAATGCACTACCCTACGAAATACAGGAGATAAAATACAACGAAGTAATAGATGTCAAGAAGTTAGCTTCTAATACAACTTTTAATAAGACATTGGCAAAGGATGGCAAAAAAGTAGTACAATGGTTGTGCCTTAGGTATAAGAAAAAGAACCCGGGTATCATAAAATTTAGATATGATCATAGTGGAGATTACTCAATTTTAGATACAAAAGATATTAAGAAGACAAGAGATAAGACAAAAAACAGTGTCGTAACTATAGAAAACAAGGAATCGACATTATCAAAGGCTTACACCTCCATGTTACCAATTATTCAAGCTAAGAAGAACGATTTGCTAAACCTTTGCAAAACAGGCATTGTACCCGTTGAACTTCATGCCTGTAAGTTTGACTGATTTGTAATTAAGCCAAAGTTAGATATTTTAAACTTATATGTCGGACTTGTTAAATAATACTGTGATTTTTTTATATATATATTTAAAGATTTTACCTTATATTTTAACTGTGTTTAAAGATAAACGTCTCTACATTTTATGTTATGTATCAATGTAGTTGTAAGTTTGATTGAGTAATACAAAATGCTGTGATTTGTAGTTTGTAGTTATTTTCGTTAGTAATTCCTACTTTAAAACATAGTTAAACCTTTTTTAAATCTATGATCTATCCAATGAAACTGATCTATCTACCTATGTATATAATCACGCCTTTTAATTTCAATTAAACTCTGATTGTTACCTAAAATCATTTTCTTCTTTTTCTTTATTCTGAAACTACATTGTTTTTACTAAACACTTATGTAGAACGAATATCGTTTTGCTGTCGGTACATTCAAAACAAGTTTGACGTACCTGTGACGAGTTTACTATGCCTGTTGTGAATTATTTTGTCACTGTGGCAAGTTAACTAATATTTTTAAATGTGGCAAATTTTCATTGTGGTGAGTTTACAATAACCCGTTTCTTTCCTTTCTTATTTGACAGATCCGTCCGTAAAAGTTTACTTCATAAAACTTTATTAAAAAAGTATAGACAGATAGGTACCTACGTAAAACAATGTTTGAAGCATAAAAGTCTATTGAAAATTCGTGATAAATAATGTTTCCTATAATACTTATTATTTTTTTCCTAATTAATCAAATATTGCGATTATTTACAAAAAATAACATCCATGTTGCCGATCTCGCCAATTTCGAGATCTCGCGAGATTGGCTTCATAATCTCGCGAGATCTCGCTTGAGCCCAAATCTCGCGAGATTTGCATTCCCTAACCACCTGACGAGCTTTTCACTATATATTATCAATGCTCCCTTTATCCTTTTCATTTAAATGCAGAAATCTTAAAATCTTTTTTAAAAGAAATACAAGAACTCTCGTACCATAAAAGCGATTATGTTTACACGTTTTCTACACGAATGTCGTTTCATATTCAGTCTGGAGTTATAAGTGGCGACAGCTCGATCGACTGAGAACAGCAAGCGAGCCAAGTCTCGAGTTTATATAATGTTGGTTATAAAGAAATATCTTCCTTTCTTCTAAACTTTTTAAACATATTTTTTTATCAGTACAGTACTAGTTCAAGTTCAAGAAACTCCGCAGGGATCCGTTTTTTTAATTAATGTTAAAATCAGCTTGTATACTTACTATACCTACAACACAATACGGAAGCGTTGCGATGTAACGTCTTTCTGAAGTCCGTGTATAAATCAATAAATAGAAATATTAATAATATAGAATATCAGTAATATAGAAATATCAATTTTATATATTAAATCATACTTACATAACAGTTTCAAATAAATATACCTATCTAATTATGTAATCTATGTGCGGTACCAAAATGGTGTAGCGAAAATTCAAATGAACTTGAACTATAAATCCAAACCAAATAATAATATGAATATCCATATTATTATTTGCTTATTTCAGTATAATGAGGATAAAACAAAGTTTAGAGTATTGTAAAATCTGTAATGGCTTAAATAGTGTTTATATACGAGAGGTATACCTAAATATTTTCAGATGATTTGTCTCAGATGGTAATGAAAATTCACTTTTTGAGATGAAATATATCTACTGTAAAATAAGATACATTATTAATAACAGAGGCAATAATTACTCGTGCAGTTATTGTAAAAGTATTAATTAAAAGTGTTAATTTTAATTCAGGCACCCGATAATATTAAACGAAGTTACACTAAAAATGGATTACATAAATTATTATCTACGGCCTTTATTAGATATTCTATTATGATTTACTAGCTTTCGCCCGCGGCTTCGCCCGCATGAAATTTTAATAAAGAGTAGCCTTTGTACTTCCCCAGGTTTCAGACTATCCATATCAAATTTCATCACAAACGGATCTGCACATTAGCCGTGTAGCATACATATAAACAGATAATACTTAAAATTAAGGAATGATTACGTTAGAGGTAGTATGAAAGTGGCGCCCATTGATGAAAAGGTAAAAGGGAGTCGACTGGCCTGGTATGGACATGTTATGCGGAGAGATTATATGTATGTAGTTAAAACAGTGATGAATATGCACGTAGAAGGACGAAAAGGGAGAGGACGGCCAAGGAAAAGATGGATGGACTGTGTAAGGATGGATATGAAAAAGAAAGGGGTAAACGATCGGATGACTGGTGACAGAGAAGTATTGAAGCGAAGGACATACTGCGCCGACCCCAAATAAATTGGGACCAGGGCAAGACAATGATGAGTTGTCAAACTTCAGGTAAAGATTAGTATGTAAGTATATTATTATAGTTATTGAAGAGCTTACATACCTACTGAGGAGAATAGCAGCAAAAATAAAAACTGAAAACACTACCACAAAGTACATAATCAGACCGCCTCCTCCGCCCCGCTGCGTTTAAGCGCGCCAACTCATAGTAAGCGCTTTTAAAAACGCTGCGCATAGGTCAATTATATTCGTGATAACTTTTAAACTATTCACCCAAACTACTTACTGTAAAAGACAACGTTCATCTACATTAAATACTGAAGACAATAAGTTTATCAATTTTGAAAACAATTTGATAACTACTCTAGAATGAGCATTGTAAAAAAGTATCAAATTTAATTATTTTTACGGACCACTTTTTAGTATATATTGGCTTCTACATAAAAGATAGGTATATGCTGCCACGGACTTTTATTTAGAACTTTTTAAGATAAACAATATCACCGTACATTATCTTCATGTAACTTCAACGGTTTAGGCAACGCACGCGAAGATAGGTTTCAGAGCTCAGGATTTTTACTGACTTAATTGATAATTTTCCTTATATTATGGCAACATTACATAAAATCTTTATAAATTGTAGCCTATGTGTTATTCTGATGTATAAACTATATTACTGTAAAGTTTCATCGAAATCCGTTCAGTAGTTTTTGCGTGAAAGAGTAACAAACATCCATACATACATCTTCACAAACTTTGGCATTTATAATACTAGCTTTCGCCCGCGGCTTCGCCAGCATGATATTTTAATAAAGAGTGGCCTATGTACTTCCCCGGGTTTCAGATTATCCAGTATCCATGTCAAATTTCATCACAAACGGCTCGGTAGATTAGCCGTATAGCATACATATAAACAGATAATACTGAAAAATGACTTTTGTTTTCATAATCGTTAAACTTCAGGTAAAGATTAGTATCTAAGTATATTTTTGAAGTTATGAAGAGTTTATATACCTACTAAATATAACAGCAGCAAAAATAAAATCTGAAAGCATTAGGTACCACAAAGTACATATCAGACAATCAGACCGTCCCTCCGCCTCGCTGTGCCTAAGCGCACTAACTCATAGAAAGTGCTTTTAATGACGCTGCGCTTAGGTCAGATATATCGTGATAACTTTTAACTATTCGTCAAAATAAATCTATCAATTTTGAAAACAATTTGATAACTACTCTAGAATGAGCATTGTAAAAACCATATATAGATTTTTTTTGATGTTATACTGTTTTATTACAATAAAAAATGATGCAAGTAGTTAGATTATGTACTAAAAGTTAAAAAGTAATTCGGTAAGTTCTAGCTACCAGATCGCACCAATGTTCTCATGAATCTGGGGTATTGATCAGACAAATATAAAATCGTTGGGCAAGTGGAATTTCTATCATCATGTTTACTCTGGATACGCTACGCCCAAAATTTTTTTTTTTAGTTAATTTTATTTTCAAGATTTTAGTTTTGTTGTTAGTTGATACTTCTCATTCTATTTTCATAGTGAGCCCTTTTCTACCAATCAAGCCCTGTAATTCGATACCCATATTGAGGTATTTGTGGAAAATAGGTAATCCGCCATTTTGTGGCGGCGGCCACCTTGGATTTTTCATATTGAGCTCTAGTCTACTAATCAAGCCCTTTAATTTGATATCCATATTGAGGTATTTGTGGAAAATAGGTAATTCGCCATCTTGTGGCGGCGGCCATCTTGGATTTTTCATAGTGAGCTCTATTCTACCAATCAAGCCCTTTCATTTGATACCCATATTGAGGTATTTGTGGAAAATAAGTAATCCGCCATTTTGCGGCGACAACCATCTTGGATTTTTCATAGTGAGCTCTATTCTACCAATCAAGCCCTTTCATTTGATACCCATATTGAGGTATTTGTGGAAAATAAGTAATCCGCCATTTTGTGGCGGCAGCCATCTTGGATTTTTCATAGTGAGCTCTATTCTACCAATCAAGCCTTTTCATTTGATACCCTTAATGAGGTTGTTGTGAAGTAATATAATATGATCCGCCATTTTGTATCGGCGGCCATCTTGAAATTACAATCATTTAAATATTATCTTTTATCTTGATGAAAATATGAGTGTATACCAAATATCAGATCAATCTGTCATCAGGAACGGGGTAAAATTCCAATAAATAGCTTTCAGAGCTATGGATTTTTGCCGACTTAGTTTATACTTTTCCTTATATTATGGCAACATTATACAAAATCTTTATAAATTGAAGCCTATGTGTTATTTTGATGTATGAACTATATTATTGTAAAGTTTCATCCAAATCCGCTCAGTAGTTTTTGCGTGAAAGAGTAACAAACATCCATCCATCCATCCATCCATCCATCTTCACAAACTTTCACATTTATAATATTAGTAGGATTAGTAGGATGACTTAATAAAAATTTTGATAAGAGTGTGCACTTTTTATCACCACGCCACCTTAAATATGTAAAAAAGGTATTTCTTAAAGTGGGTGCAGACTGTAATGAAAAATGTGTAACAAATATTTATTTTTATTGTAAAGTGTGTCTGCAGTAATGTCCATTAAAACAATCATGTTACTGGCGGGTTTATTGCAAATTTTTGCCGTGCTTGCAATGCCTTTAAAAGTGATAGCGGAGTCCATGAATAAAGTAAATCCCGGAAAATTGTATTAAACATTTTAGACCCTATTTATATGACATCGAAACTTTTTATTATTATTGTATATAGCGCCACAAATATATCCCACAATTTTTCGTAATACTTGAAAGGATTACTTTCAATAAGATATTCATTGTCTTGAAACCCTTGGTTAAGGAAGGAATGTGCAGATTGGCCGTTCACTAATTAGAATGCGCATCATAACTTACAGAGCTCGAGGTCCTGTCCGTATTAATGGCAACAGTATCACAGATTACTAAATAGTTTGACAGAATAGAGCGCACGTTACAACCCAATCGGTCACAGTCATAAAATGTTCACTTCACCACTTTTCAAGAAAGTAGGCTACGGCCTCCGTGATCCAGTGGATAGCGTATGTGGCTGCTGATTGGAAGTCCCGGATTCAATTCCCGGGACGAGCAAAAGTGTTAGTGGGTTTTTCCGAATACTCAGTAGCCCGGAGTCTGGTGATGTGCGGGGTAACGGCAATAGGCTCGCCCTGTATTACGTGGGACCTAAAAAATTCATGGCGAAATGTGGGTTAATATTTCCACCTCTGCCTACCCCTTCGGGGATGCAGGCTAAACAAAACAGGCTAAAGACTATAAATAAAAAAATAAATAAAAGGCTACGGTCGCTGTCTATTTGGCGCGTTGTAGAATCTACAGTCTACAAATACAATCTACAGAATCTTAAAGAAGATCTTTGGTGTGTTATAGGGAATGCGCATACTATCGAAGAAGAAGTAGACAGAGACAAATAAATTGAAATAATTGCTGCAGCATTCGATTCCCTCCACTCCCAAAGTGAAATCAATCAACATCTAGCGCGCTAACAAAAAATCCCGTTATTTGCAAATCAAATAGAGCGAGCGAGTAGATTTTCAGAAAGTGACTAAAATAAATATTTTCTCTAAAGCCAAAAGCTATGTATGATTTATAAGGCAAGTTTCCAGAGCCTGGTGGCAAATTGACCGATCGATCCGCGAGATCAAACAACGCCGAAGTAGCCTGTAGGAGGAGCCTTAGTTGAGGGATCTTTGTTTGCATATTGACTTGACACCCTCCGTATCTCAAAGAGCACGTTATCATCCTATAAACGACGCCAGTCTTATGAATACAGTATGTATACGCACAAGTAAGTACTTTGAATATACTAAGCCAACTTCCAAGCTGGCTTTCGCTAGCTGAGTTACGGAGTATGACAAACTTCGTAGATGCCTTTCTCTAAGTCGCATAGTAGAATCGTGCCAAATGTACTTTGTTAAACAGGCAGACTTATTCTTCGCGTGCAGTCAGTTTGATGTCAGAATACTTCGGGGTATCGATTATTTTAAGCATTTTCATTGTATAATAATAATCTCTAGTATAATGTTGTATTTTAAAAGAACTTAGCGTACTTTAGCTTAGAGTATTTCAAAACAGCTTTGGAAACTCATAACATGTTAATCTTACAGGCCTGGACCGCATCTCCAGACCAATAGAAGAAAATACTTCTATTTGCTCTTGCCAGCATAAACACTCACTGAAATGTTAAATACTGTTATAAGCCGGGTAATGAGCAGTTGGAGTGAAATTTTATTAGAGGCAAATAGGAAGCAAGCTCGCCGAAGCGCAGATGCGACGGCTGCGAACGCTCAACGACCTAACTATTCCCCTTGTGAAAAATACTTAAGAACCACACCAGACTGCTTAGGATTATATCGTTTTATTAGATTGCCTGCAGTAAACAGAATACGTTTGCAACGAGATTCTCTGATTGCTTGTAGGTCAGGCGTTAAGAAGATTTAAATTTGATAGAGTATTATTGAACGAACGCGTCGTCGTCTAAAAGGCGTTTCGGAGTGCGTTTCGGCTCATTAATATTAATCGATTTGCAAGTAAAATTATAAAATACCTGTTTATAATTAGGAAAGAGTCAAGTCATAGTCAGAGAGAGTCGAGTAGAGGCTTAAGTAATCGGCTCGCTGTGAGTCAAAATGGGTTCAATTCTCAGGTAGAGTTTGTGTCGACAAAGGATTTTTTAATTCTAGTCAGGGATAGTATTAGAGAAAAAATAAAAAAGACAAATTATTAAACCCAGTCCATCATGTCTTATTTAAAAGGTTAAACAATAAGGAGTGATCCAAGAATTTATCCTATTACGAGAGCACTCGTTCTTAAGAAAAAACCGCGTAGCGTAGAAGAAGAATGTGAAGTATGACATAGTTTATGTAGAAATTGAGTGATATATTAAATTAATGTAATTATGTATTGTTAAATAGACAGACAGACATCCACACAGACAAAAAAAAATGTTTATGACTTTTATCGTGTTAGTTTTTATCGTCCTTCGTTATGTTTAGAACGGCTGAACCAATTTGAATCGGAATTTGACTGCAAGATAGAGAATTTTGTACATTATATACGCTATAATTTGACACTGTTGTTGAGATACCGAAAAAAAACGCGGGTGGCACCGCAGGCAACAGCTAGTTTCAAATAAACTCATTTAGATATTGTTATGAATAATTATAAGTCACGCCTAAATTTAATTAAATATATTTTAATCGATTATAACGAATTTCAAGCTTTATTATTATAAAATCCGTCTATAATAACAATATATAATTAAATGTCGAACGTTTCAGTCCATATTATTATAATCATGTTGTCAACGAAACTCATTTATCATGATCAAAATTATTTTTAAATAATCTAATTGACAAAATTGTGATTATGTATCTATGTACTGCAAATAAATACACCCATATGCCGGAAAAGCCGCTCCTTGCACTTTTATTCGAACGTAATGAATACTTGTTTAACTTGGCTGCGATCATGCTGCGATAAACTCAGCCTGATTTCTAATATATACCAGTGGCCACATGGCCAGTAAAATAAAACGACAGTGTATCCATATCCTAAAAACAACCGAATTGCAGAAATGCGTCAGGCCACATATGTACTTAATATGCAGTTGTCACGTGCAATAGAATTGAACAATTGTTTCACCTCTTATGATACATAACTACCCTAGAAAACAAACAGCAGACTTGAAGCTAATTTCGAGAAGGTAGAATATTCTTTCTCAGTGATTTATCAGCTGTTAATTTAATCCAATAGCAGACTATCGTGTTTCGAAAATAACTTCACGGGTTACAGACAAATAGATGTTACGTATCATGACTTTTACGACATATAAAAGTATCCATTTAATTCGTGTTAAGATTTTAATTATATGATATGCTACGCATTCAAACCGAAAACATGTATCTGACGAAGTTTCTATAAATGCGAGTGGAGTGCCGCCTGAATCAGTTTAAATCTCCTCATTTGGAACTTCACGAGCTCAGACAGCGTTCATCTGTTCATGAAACTATGTTACAATTCAATTTTCTCTAAAATACGTTGCGAAAAGTAATATGTGAGGTGAGGCAGGGGTAACAAAGAGCTGACAGTTAGCCGCGGTCGCATTGTGAAGAGACTGCAGAGTGCACCACTCGCCTCTCGCCGCGCGCCTCCCGTCTGCCCTTCAGACGCTCATATGAGGACGAAACTCCTTATACGTTCATATTTAGCTAGACTAGACACGACGCCACGTCTTCCTTTTTGTTGCCCACGCCGGTATCTGGATGTCGTGCGTTATTACGTTATTCACTTGGATGGTTCCATCAAATAAGTTTATCTATTTTAGCCCATAACAACAAATAGATGGCAATTTTGTAAAAGCTATTGGCGGCAGAGCACACAAACTTAAATATAGTTATTTTATGCGGTAGTTTAAAATGCGTAAGTAGCAGTCACTTAATAAATACCGTTTCCTTTTCACATTTGTCATCAGTTGTATCGTATGTAATCCAGTTGCCAGCACGCAAGTGATATTAAACCAATTATTTCAGCTGCAAGCGAAACCGCGCGGCTGCAAACAATGAATGTAGAGGTATGTAGCGAGTTTTCTATCAACGTCAGGCGGTGTTTCGGCAGCCCTACGCGGACAGTTCATCCATCATGAACTGTCCGCGTAGGGCAGCAAGGTGGATCTAGACTGTTAAACAAACGAAACGCGAATGGCATCGCCCGTTCGTCAAATAAAATGCGAGACCAGTTGCCCACTGACCCGTACTGCAAACACACTGCTAATTGCAACTGAACCTCCCTTGCCTCCCCGCGTCTGATAACTACATGAAAATTTAATTCTCCTTCGTTAAGCCCGGTAAAGAATTGAAATTGTTTTATTTTATGCTTTATCTTTCATTCGTTACCGGCAGCAGACGCAAGATTAGTTAGAACTGCTATTAATTTAATCTCGTCAGTTTTATGCATTCTACAGATTCTTTCTTATAATAATAATAATAATAACTGTTTATTTCGGATAGTAAGAATCCATATGTTGTTAGTACAATTTTGAAGCATTTGTCGTTATCATAAAATATAATCGGTTATTTTGATAATCTGCCGTAATGAATTCACACTTGTGGCCACATCCTGTTTCTAATGCCTGTAACCACAGGCACTAAGCGAATAGCTAAGTATTGCTATATGACTCCGATTCCAAAGTGTATTCTTAACTAGTTGGATTTATGGCGCTTCTTCTTCTTCCCGTGTCGATGGCAACACTTGTCATACGGTTTTAGCCCACTACTCAACGTGTAACGCGTTAGTATATAGTATGTATGGACCAGTCTCTGCCCATTCTCAAAATTTCCATCACAATAAATTAATGCAACTACCTACACAACGACCAATATGTGTAGGTAGTATATGGATCAGAGTATGGCAAATCCTTCCGCGAGCAAAACATGTACCTTATGTGTTAATTATACGTAGAAGGTACCTTTCGGTCTTCTACAGGGAAAACACGTTCGTGTATTAACACGTTCTTCTTAATCCCAACAAATCTTTGCATGCACATGTGTACAAAATCGCTTATCAGAAAAGCCAAGTATCGCTTGCCAAGTAATTCTACAAATAAACTCGACACATGTATTCCATGAGACACAACAGTTGTCGAAAAGGGTTCCCGAATACCTCATACATCTGTAGAAATCATATACGAGTCATCAGATTTACACATCATAAAAAAGATAACTATCCTTGTCGACGGGAGTACAAAGGACCAACGTACGTCCAAACTGTCACTCGTACTTTTTGACCGGCCGGCGGCGCGGTGTGTTACCCGACAGGATTTCGAGCAATGTAATCTGACCGATAAAATAACCACCCTAGCCGTCCGGTGTGTCCCATCCCCTCAATGTAAACAAACACGATGTGTTGGTGAATGAGAAAATGGCGTGGACCATAATAATATAAATTACCACTAACACTAAATTAAATTGAATTTATTGTAATTATGTATACAACAATATGGATGTATTTTTCCGAAATAAAAAAATAAAAAAATATTATAATTTATTAGCTTTTCTAGCCTAAGATTCTAACCTGTACCTTCTGCATTCTGCCTATGGTCGGTTACTTAGTGACCTTGGCACAGACGTAATGCCGGAGTAATAGAGAAATCCAACAAATTTTAAATAGGTTTGTTTTTCATAAATTAAAGGCGATACTCGGGCTACAAGGGACGGACCGCCTGATCACTCATAAGTGACTGACTGTAGACTTAAGGTATCCCTCTCGTGTCTACGAAACAGGATAAAAGTCCTCAATTTTGAGTTTTAGGAATAAGAGAGAGGGCTTTCCTGTTCCCAAAATCTATTCCCTCCAGGAACCGACATCACTATCTTACCCCGGAAAAAACCATTGCACAAAGCCGATATAATACGAAATTAACTCATGTATCGTACTTATTCGCAGCATCTATTATGACGACTATTCTCAAATTAGTTTAAGGCATAGAGCGTGACTCCGTTATCAAACAGAACAATCGACAATTCGTGAACTTTAGTCCCTAAAATAATCATAATAATATTAGTACTTAGTAGTCAAAGACGTGCTTAGTATCTCGCGCCTATAAATTGATTGTGCAGAAAGTCTCAGTAGAGTCCGACCGTGTGGCGACGCAGTCACGGCGCGACAATCATTTAGTGCAAAAAAACATAACACAATATAATATATTGAACAGTCGATGTGTTATCGCTAGTGTGTACATTAACCCGACGTCAGAAACAACATCGGACTAAATTTAATTAAATTTCCTCATTATGGTCCAGTATACAGTATTTTACATCATTAGTGTAACATTTGTTTCTGCTAGTGTTTATTACAACGGTAAGTAATCAATTTTCTGTGAATTAATGATTATATTGAGGTCCATCGTAGCTACGCCTTCGGAGATATCGTTCTTTTTAGTTAATAACAACACGAGAAGCGAACATCAAAAATGTAGTTCTTGAATTTTCCAAGGCACTAGACATAGTTTTTCAAAATTATAATAGGTTAGCAAAGGTTTTTTGTTATCGTTCTTCAGAATTACCCCGTACTAGATTTCATTAAAATTGATGCAGTAATTTAACCTAAAAAAATGGAATTACATTCGCATTTATAATATTAACCCCTTACCGCATGTATTTTTGTGTTTTTGCAACAAAAATATATGTGATAGTCTGTTATACATAGTCTTAAGTTAGTTCAGACAAATTTCTAAATTCCTATTACTTTTCGAAATATTTAAAAAAAATTATAAATCCCATATATGGCATAATATGCATTATAGGCGACTAAAATCAATTTGGCATAAATGGCATAACAGTGGCGGCGCTAGACCACATGTGGACGTCGGCGATATTAAGTTCGCGAGGCCCTTTAAATCGATGGCGAGGCCCCGTTTACTTCCTAGTAAAAAAACCGTTAAAATTAAGTGAGCCAAATTATAAAATAATGTATAAATAAATAAATGACCATTCAAACATTTTCACCCAATACAGATCTTGTCACGCACGTGATCGAAAATAATTAAAGTCATTAGGTATCATCTGCTTAGCTTTTTCCCGAATTGTTCGGTGTCGGCCACCTAAGCCAGGATGATAGGCGAAACTTTTTGCGAGGCCCCCTCAGGCGCGAGGCCGTCGGCGGTCGCCGACGTCGCCGACGCCTAGCGCCGCCACTGTGGCATAATATGCAATGAAGACAAGGCTACTACATGAAATTGTCATATTTGGCATTGTATGCTCTAAGAGCATTTTTAAACAAATTTGCCCAATAGTGACATAACGTTTTCTTTAGAAAATGAAACACGAAGTTAATCAGTACTAAAGTAGATTTATTAATTATTGAGATCATTTATCATTTATTCACATTTTCACTTAATAACTAAGAAAATTCTCTAATCATGTGACATACTCGTACATCATTTACCATCACGGAAGATGAAACAATTTGAAACAATATCTGTCTTTGTTGAGACAAAGGTGTATGTTATATGTGTTATGTATAAATAACGACATTTCTTCTTCTCGTAGAAGACCCACTAGGTTCGTAGTTTTGATCATCCGGATCATCACACACTAGTTCATCATCGTCTTCGCTATCATTTGGTATCAAGCCCGTAATACCGAATTGGATCCATTTCTCTGGAAAAATGAAAAAATGCTACACTGCATACATTGCCACATCTGGAGAAAATACAAAAATAAGACGAATGCATATAATGCCAGATATGGAAAACTGATTTACTTGTTAATGCATATTATTCCATATCTGTCATCTTAAAGTTCGGCATGATTATTGATAAACTATTTCAATATTTGGCAAAGAAGCCAAAGAAATGGAGCTTTTGAAATGTTTGTTAGGGCTTTTATTTCTGCCTGCGTGTATGATTTTATTCCCTACGCTGGCAAAGACACGATTATATATCATTCTTTTATAAAATATAAAAAAAATCTTAAGGTGTTGGTGCAAAAGTGGTAATAGCTCTTTGCCAGAGTACCTATACAAAATAAGCCGGCGGTTGTGTACTTCGACAACTTTTTCTCATCACTTGAGCTGATCCACATGTTACGTCAAGAATATGATATCTTTTCCTTGAGCACAATTAGATCAAATCGTTTAAGAGATAAGACAAATTAAACTACCAGATGATAAAGTATTGTAAAGAAGGGTAGAGGTTCAAGCAAACAAATACCTAGTTGATAATGAGAACAAACCGTGTGTCGTAACATGGCATGATAACAAAAGTGTGATTTTGGCCAGTTCCTTTGTGGATTCGTACCCTTTGAAGCCAAGGTTGACGTTTCATGTCCACAGATAGTCAAACATTATAACTACGATATGGGAGGGTAGATTTGTGTGATATGCTTATCTCCCTTTATCGCACCATTTATAAAACAAAAAATGGTACATGGCATTGCTTTCCCAGCTCTTAGACATTTGCGTAAACAATGCATGGATTATGTACAGAAAAGATTGTGTTCAGTACAATTAAGTCCCTTACATATAAAAAAATATTCACATATAAAAAATCATGATTTATTATGAACTTCTATCAAAACGATAAAAATCTGACGCTATCCGACATAACATAGTAGGCATATTATATTATCACTATTTGTTTTAATAATTTGTCACTAATTTCATTTTTTTATTACTTTTACAATAAATAGAATATAAATAAACAGTTTGTTTTTTTTATTTTTCATTGACTGTGTATTTCGCAATGTTAATAATACATTACATTGTTTTTTCCACTTAACAACCGTCCGCTTCGCAATGTTAAGTATTTTTAACATGCTGTTTCTAAGAATCTATTGATATTAGATATTTCTTCCATTTTTATTAGCTAATAATAACAATTTGTAGATAGAATCACCGAAAAAAAATATCAATTTCAACCATACCTTTTGTTGCGAACTAAGGGGTTCAAGTAATTTGACCCTTTAGTTCGCAACAAAAGACATTATGTTTAATTGTTTATTAGAATTCATAATTTTAAGATTATTGTTACATTCTGCACTGATTTTATTAAAACAATTACTTTAATTTTACCTGATATTTGATTTATAAAACAGAAACAAAAGATTTAGATTACGGTTTGGTTTGGTAATATACAGTACTAACTATAATTAAGAACTAAACTATAATAGGGAGTTTAATAATATATGGGATCAAAATGAAATAGCTCTATATTTCTGTTATGATTTTTGTACTATATGGGCCTAAGTTAAAAGGCTTTTTTTCTATTACTTGTAATTTATAGAATATATTTCCAATATTATTTTTTTTAATTGCTATAACTAGTGCATTTATAGAAGAACAAATCTGCCTAATTTCACATTTATAACTTAAATAATAAGGAAGTTATTCCAAAAAATAGCTGTAATGGTGGAATCCAGAATCTTAAAACGCGATTTCCCAAAAATCTACTTTTTTGGATTGTGCCCTTATATTACTAAGGGTGCGATATATAAGTGTGACTATGAAAACTTTTTCCATAAAGATGAAAAAGACCCCCTTACCTCAAAACTATAAAAAGTTTACTTTGAACTATGTGAATTATGTTAAGTTGATTAATTTTAAAATTGTTTTTTCCTTGAAGAAAGATTATTGTTTTTTTAATTTTATTTTATAACATAACCAGTTTTTGTGATGAAAAGTATTTTGGTTCTTAATCACTTTATGAAAATAATATTGTTTATTTTTAATTTTCAACAGTCTCACAGAATAAAGTTTTATTACTGATGTTTTTGTTATTGTATAACAGAATTTACTGTATAAATAAGTCTTCTTCGTTCTTAATTAGTTAAAGAGAACAAGACTGTTTAACTGTGTGACTATTGATAGTAAACTTCACTCTTTATGAAGAAAATAAAACATGATTATAAAAAAAATCTCTTTTTCTGAAAATAAGAATGGAAATATCCGGGTACCCGGGTATACCCGGGTATTTTAAAAAATATTACCCGATACCCGGGTACTAAAAAAGGTCGGGTACGCGAAAACCCTAGTTGTGATTGTGTGTGGGGACTTGAGCGTCTCTGTAAGCAGGTACATTATGTTCGAGTGCACTATTTTTTGGATAGGTCGGCGTATTAGTTGAATCTATACTTGTACATATAAAACAGGTAAGTTGGTTATTTTATAAAAATAACTAAATACCTACCTACTTAGTTAGTGCCTATTGTAGATAAAATGGTGTTTCACTTAATCTTAGAAATCGAATAAATATTATTTAGGCTCAGTTTCACCGCTGTCGTATAATAGGTATATACCTGCTTATAAATTAATTTATATAAACCCTCCAACATTGAATTTGTCTGGAACATAAGCCGCCCATGGATACGGCGGTGAAATGGGGCCTCAATTTGGTGGTAAATTGCACCACCACTTCTTTGATCCACCAGCCGCCACTGCTTCCAGGATATATTTGTATTGACAATTACCTACACTTCACCATCGTGGTGAACTGTGGTACAGTTTATATACAAGACTAATATCTGTCTATATTTCAATACAACCCGTAACTGACCGACAGGCAATGCACAGAAAAAGTGTTTTTTTTTTTGTACAAATGGAGATCCGGACTGTCGTCCTAAATTCATGCGGGTGAAGCAGCGGATAGAAAGATGGCATAAGGTAGATATATTTTAATTTTAACCACTTTATTTCAGCTAAGATATATGCAAGCTCTACAACCTAAAGAAAAGGTGAAAGTCCAGTTGTATTACGAGAGCTTATGTCCCGACTGCAGGATCTTCGATGTGAACCAGTTTGCTCCTACTATCACTAAGCTAAACGAACATTTGGATATCCACGTATATCCCTATGGAAATGCAAGAGTAAGTGTATCATATAAGGCAAGGTTTCTAAACCTTTTTATTTTTATGGACCTCATATAAAATAGAAACCATCATAATATGAACCCATACAACGATGCAGTGATAGCCAAGTGGACCGACAGACCGCCATGCAGAGGGTATCAACTTCAAATCCATGGCACAGAAAAGTCAATGGTGCGCATTGAATTTTCGAAGTTATGCATATAATTGTTGGTCCCGGCAGCTATGAAGATCTTTGACAGTTGTTATAAGGAGACAGGACCCTTCATTAAACTGACACTGGTCTAAGCGATAGAATATCGCTATCCCTTTGTGTTGCGGAGGTCAGACGGCAGTCGCTCTGTGGAATAGCTTTTCCTCAGAGCGACTATACTAGTACGACGACTGAGAAAGACGGTACGGACGACGATAATAATGATGAACCCTTACAAAGTCAAATAAGGAATGAACACAAGTCATTATTAAAACTAATTAGAAAATTGATACAACAGTTGCTTTCACGTCTTTTCGATAACATTGATGATTATTTTTGTTATTATATCGCATTATTGGACCCCTAGAATCTCATGGGGTCCATGGACGGACCTCAAGTTAAGAATCCACGATATAAATGCTCTTATCCTGTCTTTAACATGTGCTCAGTAACCGGGTCACGACGATTACTTATCTGCGAGCGAGCAAAATACGACTCTCGGCTTGCTTGCTTCATTGTTTGAATTTACAAACATACAACTATATCGGAGACAATAGGAAACATTCTATTATGCATAGTGTTTAGATGAACAATTAGATACGTTTTAAACTGGTGATTTGTTGCAATGTATATTATTTATGGACTACACTTAAACATTTTAATGTGCTTGTAGGGTGATAAGTATTTAAAAATTCAATGCTAAGGGTAGACTTTAAACTTTATGTTTATACTAGAGAGCTTAGAGTTTTAAAAAGTCAACGTACGAAATTCGGTGCAGTGCTGACTTTTTAAATAGGCTCGTGATAATAATAGTCATAGCTTGTTGTATATTTTTACGAATCTATTTACCTTGCGATATTTTTAGGTTTCAACCACGAAACACTACATCAGCGTTTTCTTGAATAATCACAATAATTTATCCTCCTCAGACAATAGTCCACAATGACGGTAAAATAGAAATAAATTGCCAACATGGTCCAGCGGAATGTTATGGCAACATGCTTCATGCGTGTGCCATCGATAATATCGGCAACTTGACTATAGCTATCAACTTTAACTCTTGTATGATGGAACAAACGCAGGATGGTCAAGGATCAGACGACGCAGCTGCTGATAAGGTAACAATTACTTGTTCTTATAATAACTTTATTTTGATTGCTAAAGATTTAATAAACGAGAACTGTAACAGTATAAAGTAGTAAGCCCGGCTCACAGACATCATGTATGCGGAAACAACCAAGGTGCTTCCTATCGCGAGAATAGGGTTAAGGAATAGTAATGGAGTTGAAGGAAAAAGGGGCTGAAACGGAATGAGAGAAAGAGAAAAGGCATCAACTCTTCCCACTGCTTGATCCCGCTTCTGGTGCTGGCTTCTGGGCTTCTGGCACTTTCAATCAGAGAATGAAACGCAACAGTACATATACTGTTACTTTACGTCGATATTCTATGAGAGAATAGTAATCTAAGGTTAAGCTGGCCACGTAATTTTGAAATCAGCAATACTACTACTATAAGAAACTGGAACTCGATGCCGGCCCCTTGGCACTACAAGGCTGTACGTCGAGAATTAATTTTACCTCTGACACAAGCTGTTGTGCTTGAAGTTGTTTTTTTTTTCAGTACAGAACCAAGTGATCCAGCAATAATTATGCTTAGAGGCAAATGCAAAGAAATATAACCTTAAGTCATAGAAGTAACATTAAATAACAACAGCGGTTGCAATGATTGATATCTTCTTTCTAATGGCACATGCAGTATGATAGAAAGAGCTGTCGATAGGTTTAGCAGCACGCTCTTATAGCAGCCTCGTGGTAGGCAAACAGTAGACAAAACATAGAGTTAGGAAACCGAGTGTTGTTCGTAGCAGTGATGATTTATCGATAAAATTTTTGGTCAAATGTCTAACTTTAGTATGTGTCGATATATTTAAGCCGTAGAAGTAAACAACTCAAATATTGAAATTGTAGTTTTTGCTGTCGACGCCAGACAGTGCTTTGCAAAGACTTGCCAGACAGACAGTTCTAAAAAATTTCACGTGTTTAATTGTTCGTTTTAGCCATAAAATCTATTGACAAAAAGTATTCATAAACTAATGAGCGATGCGTAGCGATGCGATGCTAAAAAACTGTCACTTAGATTATGTATTGTACGAATTATACCAGATTGGCTTATGCGGCACGGCAGGCTTTGGCAATTTGTTTGCGTCGCATCATATCACGTTGCTTGCTTTGCTATCGCTAACGTTGGACACTGCTCGATTTTTTTAGAGTTGTAGGTAATCCGACTACCACGCCGAAGCTTGCGGGTTTGTGTGCCCGCTCAAGTCAAACATTTGTGTGCATGAATATGGGTGTTTGTCTTTGCCTGGATGGTACTATGTATAATATGTAATATATTTACAGAAAAGTATATATGCATGTTTATCGATTGTCTAGTACCCGTAGTACAAGATATGCTTAGTTTGGGACCAGATAATGTTGTGTGAATGTGAAAGAATATTATATTTTATGGTAGAATATTATGTAGCGGACTACAAGGCAAGACGTCTTTGATCAGTCAGGATAGCACTAATATGATAAATAATATAGAAGTAGGTAGATTAATTAAAATCGTTGTAATTATTATATTTTATTATTATGTTCAAACTAAAATTACACACTTTTTGTTTAGCTTTGGATAAATAATTCTACCGGGTGTGCAATGTCCGGGCATAAATGTAATGTAGGCACAGCTTTCGGTTTTAAACGACGCCAGGTGCTTTCTGTCTTTAAAAAACAGTCTTTCTCAAAATGACGTGAACAAATACGATGGTACTTCTGCTAAATCAAACTAGGCCGTCCAAAGTTTTATATCGGCATTTATCCAAAGTTTTCTTGTGACGTCATTAATAGGCAACCTGTAATAAAAAACACCTTCTTAATAATAAAAAATGCTACTCACATCCCTAATCCATCTACTATTTTATAGATGCAAAAATGTAAGCCTACACACACGCGCGTACACTGGAACACTTGGCTTTAGGTTAATAGACGCTACTTTTAAGGTAGGTATCTAAGTAAATTATGTACATTAAACTGCGCTTACTATCAAACGCGCGATAGAAAATTAGACCGCTGGACGTTTTTGTTTATTGCCAACTTAGCAACCGCGGCTACCCGCTGTCGCTTCCAGCTACAGTCTTACATTCATGTCCGATAGTTAGTTTCCGTATTTATCCCTCATTTAAAAACATCGATATCTCCTTTCACTGTCAAATCCCATCACTAAGGCTATTAAATCAATAAATGTACAAAATAACAATTTGTGAGTTAAGTTCATTACACATACGTATGCAAACTGTTCCCTTGATTTGCAATACAATGATATTGTGTAAACTTAACACTCATTATAGCATTAATACGAGAAAAGTAAATAAATTTGCTGGAAAATTCCGACTCACTGCTAGAAGATAAAGTTTCTCCTGTTATTTCCGTTCCGAGAATAGCGGAATCCACATCCCGATATCACATACACGATGTGTATTAATTAATAAGTACACTATTTAATTATAATAAGCTTAATTACTATTTAAATGCAATAAAGTTATTAAAAATGTAAACACAAACGTCCAACAAATTTTACACTGATAACAGATCACAGCACGGCTATTTAGAGAATGTAGTCAAAGATATGAGTATGTAAAGAGTCTATGCCTCTTTAAATGAGACGCGTAATTTGACGGTATGATTAACCAACTAAGACCAACTGACATTACATGTTGCACGTTCGGTATAAAGAAATTTATAGGGCATGTTCTCTCTAGTCTAAACCTAGTCCAACCTCTCTGGGCAAATGCCAGGTCGTCTGTCAAACATATTCACAGGTTCACAATAAACAACAGTTTTTGCTAAAGGCAGTTTCAAGGCTAATTGCCATTTTTTGTGTACAATCTGTTTTAATCAAAATATGTTACATGTATTTCAGTGTGGTGTAAGAATGGGCATAAATACTTTGCCGATCAAGGCTTGTGCCAACAGTATGCGAGGCTCTCAGTTACTGAAGGCTTACGGTGAAGAAAGCAAGAAGGTCGGATTTCGCTACGTTCCTTATATCCTAATCAATGGCCAAGTAAATGATGGCAGCAACTTCATGCACGACGTCTGCGCAGCGTTTAAATATCCACCAGCAGAATGCAGGGAATTAATTTAATAAAATTAAAGTATTCTTACAAAACACTGCGTTTGTTTTTCCAAAGCTATCCCAGTATCGAAGTCACATCTTTAGTGTAAAATTAGACCAATTACGTGTATCTACTAGTGTGAGTCATGCATAATTATTTTCTACCAGAATTCTCGCAAATACGCGCGGTGGACCAAGATGAATAATTAATTCACATTTTAATCACTTTATCTTATATAAAATCTAATTAATTTAATCAAAAGGCTATGCGTGGAGATTACTTAGATACAAATAGCTTCCCCCCTGTGGGATCTCCACCATGTCGTGGTGAGAGGGCTCAGTAACCGTGGGTTGAACACCCACGGTGAAGGTAAGCGGGATCACGGGAGTGGACGCACCGCGTGGGCTTGGAGGGGGCCAGCGCAGGATGCGTCCAAGGGTGCGGGGGACAGTTCTGTCTGTCTCTCGCAGTCGGGTGTGATCGCGGGAGAAGAGGCGTCTCGGTGTTGCGTTGCAGCGCGCCCTATCTCCCGCGACCAAGAGCGACTGCCTATCTGACCTCTGCAACCCGAAGGGATAGCGATATTTTCTCTGTGACATTTTGACGAAGCCTATTGCGGATAACCGTATGTATATTTTCATTTCATGGTGCCTGAATAAATGAAATATGATTTATGATTATAAAAAAAAACAATACTTACACTACTTTTTTGGGCAGTCGTGTAAAATAGTGAGCCGACGACGGTTTCTTAACGTTTTACTTACATAGTATTACCAAGGATAAAAAGATGTTTCAGGTTCCCTAATGTATGAAAAAGGTTTGGTGAATAGTAAAAACACAAGATTTCATTTTTTTTCATTTATAACTAGCACATCATCGAAAAAGGCAGCTGGTGCAAAGATATTTTGTTGATGTCTAGCCCATCCCAAATACCAAACGATGATCATTACATGAGCGCAACATCCTAGCGTACGCCGACCAACGAGGCAACTACAGCAATATTCAGTGATTCCTATTCGTCCAGGTATATAATTATTTTCAATCAAAACATAAACATAATATTGTTTCCGACTTATGTGTCTTGATTTTATTCTACCTCTTATTAAAATAGCGTCATCACTGGCTCTGAGATTATATTCAGTTGTTTCTATATTATGTTCCCTACGGACTTCAGCTGCCGTGGCCACGACCACGAACACTCATTTTGGCTGTAGAAACCGGGTACAAAACAATATCCAAGAAACAGGGCAGTATCGGAATCTCAAGTCACAAAGAGGCAATATCAGAGTCCATAAACAGTTTGAGTCATATAACAAGAAGCGAAAACAGAGTCCTTGGGCAATCCGGGTCAAAAAGAATACTGAAAACAGGGGGAAAGCAGCGAAAACACTCAGAACACAAGCAAACAAGCGCGGGCGACAGCGAGATGATGTGAAAAAAATCGAAATGTCAAATGTCATGTTGTATTTTTTTATAGCTCTGAATGGCCATCTTTTAGCCAGCGCCCAGTTTTACTTTAAATGTCGAAATAAGTTATTAATACTGTACTTTATTTAAAATCCGCATAGAAATAAACGTAACAAGCAAAAAAATAGTATTATTAATATTAATTAACTATGTAAATCTCTTAATCTATAAAAAACATTCATGATTCTATCTTAGAAAAATTATTATTTACTCTGGCAACCTTGTGGCTTTCTGACAAAGAGATTGGATGTGCTTTCTGACAAACCAAAGAAATGGCTATAACAAAAAGCCGGCAATCAATTAACATAATAGCTATTTTTAATTTTATACTTTTTTACCTAGCCTTATCTAAATTAGACTAAAATATAGAAAATCGTATTAAAATATTTCATGAATTTTGGTTGTAATGAGTTTTTAAGATGCTTTTAATGCACTGAACTAAAAATCTGCCATAGCTTGGAAGTAAGAACGCATGCGCTAATAATTGAGTGCTGCGCATGTGCTATCGCATATCTGTCAGTACTGTCACATCATGTGGTCACATCATACATAATGTCGTAATATTGTGCACAGTGATTACATTGTTCGCTTAAATAAACAAATTATATACTACGCTTACACGGCTGCAACGATTTGCCCAACTAATATTATAAATGCGATAATGTTTATAGATATATATTGGACATGTATTAGAACATGGCTTTGACATTTGATTGTGTGCAAGGTTATTTTGTACCTTTCGGTAGATAATGTCATGGATACTGACCGAGTTACTTTGTACCCTATAGAGTTTCTGAAGTCTTTAGAATAATCAAAAGTGCCTTCAGACAACCTGGGACTGAAAGAAGATGTGTGCTACCCCGAATTTAACGCGCGCGAAGCGGCGGGCAAAGGCTAGTAATTAATAAAGTGTTTAAAATAGGTACTCGCTCTAATCCAGACATTTTATTTACAAACCTTTCCTATATACTGATGAGTTATAGATGCAGTTGTTTAGGCTAGTATTTGTGTTTGTTCGTTCAGATCAATCAGTTTGATTCACCACACAACTGCCACGGAGGCTTTCAAGCCCACTCGATGGTTTGAGCACAACGTTTTTCAATACTTCGTATCACTGTAAATATCGCCTGTGTCTGTGTTGACGATGGAAATATGATTCCATGAAAAAATATAAAATGCTGAATTTAGGAGAATGAAATATTGAATAAAAATAGTAGCCAGTCGGCTAGCACCCGAGGCTTCAAACGAACTATTTATTATTTTCATATATAGCATAGCGACTAGAACCACAATACTAGGCAGCGATTTCCTAGGAGGGAGACTAATAGACTGCTATGCGTAGAGTCTTGAGTACAAGCCCACAGCGCGCACCACTGACTTTTCGAAGTGAACTGCTAAGTATCACTTACATACATACATCATCAGCCCTTCATACTGTCCCACTACTGGGCACGGGTCTCTTCTCACTATGAGAAGGGTAAGCCTATAGTCCACCACGCTGGCCAAGTGATAAACTTCACATGTCTTTCGAGAACATTATGGCGAACTCTCAGACAGGTTTCCACTCGATGTTTTCCTTCACCGATAAGCAAGCGATAATTAACAAATTAATACGCACTTAACTTCGAAAAGTCATTGGTGCGTGCCCTGGATTCGACCCCGAGACCCTCTGCGTAGCAGTCTGTCGGTCTCTTCAGTCAGCTGTCGCTGCTGGTTACTCAAGTATCACAAGAACTGTCAAGAAACTTGAATGTCTGAGATTTATCCACAAAGTTCTAAAATAATATCTGAGGTCTGCCAACCTGCACTTGGCCAGCGTAGTAAACTTTAACGTAACCTTTTTAATAATGAGAAGAAGCCTATGCCCTGCGATCGGACAGATTATAAGTACCTAAGACTGATGATGATCAGAACTAGGTACCTATAATGACGATCAAAAAAAGTCTGTCGAAAACGTCGAGGTATTAGTAGGAATAAATACTTGACCTGTATCATCAACTATTAATAATCTTAAAAAAACATCTTTATTGTTTTTTATAAAACAGTATTTCCAGTCAAATATATGACAAAGCAATGAGGCATCTAGTTCGTCTTGCTCCTTGGTCTGAGACGTAATTTGGTCAGGTTAGCACAATGATTTATACCTAACTGACAGCTCGAAAATATTTAGTTAAAGTGCAAAACATTTGACAATATCAACTAAACAAATATTACCAAAATAAATATTACAAAAATACCACATTTTTACCTTAGATATCATATATTACACCTTTTAGGTAAAGTCACACCGAAGTAATAATTAAGTTATTTTTTCTTTGTTTTTAAGAGGCTTGATCGATCAGTGATCATCGCATTGTATGTAAGTATATACGCACTGGTTGTGTTAAAACAACCCCTTTACTAGTCTATAATTTTATTAAAATTATTTTTGAGCATAGAATATAATGCTATTAATTAAATACCGTGTAATATAATTGTATCTTTAATTTTTTAATTAAATCTTTCAATAAAATTTTACATTTTAGCATTCTGTTTGCAGATAATATTTTATATAATTGTATTCAACAATCAAAATTCTGCGAAGTTCAGCTTGGCTTAAGTACAAAATTAATTGCCTTTTCCACTTATAACTAGTTTTTTGTTGTAATCCAATTGAATTTTAAGTAATAATTTATTTTTAACACGCTTTTATTAGGTGCATAGGGTTCCCACCAAGAACTTAGGGTCCCAAGCCAACCTCACCTGCAAGTGGTGCAACTGCCGATCAACAGACGAGGCTCTGGCAAACAAAATATCCCAATAAGCGGCAATAGGCTCGCCATCTATTACGTGGGATCAAAACACTGGCGAAAAGTGGGCGTTCAATACGCCTCTGCCTACTACTTCGGGGAAACAGGCGTGATTCTATGTATGTATGTATGTATGTTTTATTAGGTCGACATGTATGTAACTAACTATGTAATGGAATCTAAGGTAAAAAATTGAACCATCTTCCAAGGGTCGTAGCGTAATGAAAATTGGCAGTTGTATGATGTTCTGATGACAATACAATAAAATGGTACTGTCGAACTGATCTGATGATGGAGCCGGAAGATATGAACTGGAACTCGACATGTATGTATCTAACTATGTAATGGATCTAAGCTAACTAATTTAACCATTTTCTAAGGGTTGTAGCGTAATGAAAATTAACAGCTGTAGGTATGTAGTTCTGATGACAATACAATAATATGGTACTATTGAACTGATCTGATGAAGGAGCCGGAAGATATGAACTGGAAGTGCATGATGGAAAATCGTATCATAGCTGTTTTGGATTTCTTAGAAAAGTCTTGTAATGAACTTTGACCACGATAAGGTTTCAAGATCTGATGATGAAGCCGGAAGATAGGCACTGTCATTCCATGATGGAATATCGTATCATAGTCGTGTTTGCACTTGTGAGAAAGGCCACGTAATGGGCGCCACCCGCCGAGGCTGCAGGTGACCGCAGCCCGCGCGATTCCACTAGTTGCCCACCGGTGCAGCGGGAACCGCAAACAACCGCGCACACCGCGACGCGTCCTGAGCTGTGCTTTAATTTTTTACATATATATCTGCATTCTACAGAAGCTGCGGGCCCGCAACCGCGGCGGTTGCGGGTGAAAATCGCTCCGTGAGTTCTTAGCCTTAGTGATTTTCACCCGTGGCGGCCGTGCGCTCTGCGGTCGGTTTGCGGGCCGCGGTCGCGGGCGAGGGGCGGGGGGTACAGAAATCCAATGTCATTTTGCACCAGCCAGTGACTTGTGGCATCGTGAAAAATGTTTGTGCATGTTTAAAATCAAACAAACATTATAAAATGGTTAAAAAACCAAATATAAATATAAACCAAAAACGGGTAAAACTAACTCGCCCACCCGATATACCAAATAAAAGTCCGACATGCACAGTGCAATTTCCACAAGATCTACAACACGCAGAGCCAACTCATCATATGAAGAACATAAGGACGCCGAGCACTCGGCAATCGACATCCACTCCAGCCTTTCCTCACTGACTTTCGAGATACGCTTGCTGAGGGAAGAAGTATTTGATTTGAAAGACCTGGTTCAAATACTGTCACTTTCTCTGCAGAACTGCAATAATAGAATAGACACGCTTGAAAAAAAAGTGGTTCAACACGACGAGCAAATAGAACTTAAACAAAATGAGATCATTGCATTAAAATCGGTAGTATCTGAATTACAAAACCAAGTTCATACACAAGCTCACTCCGCAATGCGAACCGATGTAGAAATTATGGGTATTAACAAAAACTCGAATGAAAACCTAGTCCACTTAGTTCGAGTAACTGCAACTAAGATTGGAGTTGAAGTCGCAAACGGGGACGTCGAATTAGCTTCACGCCCCGGAACACGTAAAGACTCGGACCACCAATCAACTTCAAATATGATGCCACGCCCAGTAATAGTTCGTTTCACACGTGCCACAAAACGTGATGAATTTTAAAAGCTGCTAAAAGCAGAAGGGACCTACTTACTTCGAATATACATGTACTGGGACCTAAAAGAAAATTATTCTTCAATGAACACTTAACAAAATTCTACAGGCAGTTATTTCGTGTAGCAAGATTACGTGCGAAGGAGGCTACAAGTTCTGTTGGGTTAAAAACGGAATCATCTACGCACGCAGGTACGAAGGGAAAGCGGCAGTTAGCATACGTAATATTGCTGACTTGGACGTTCACTTCAAGTCGCCCGAACGTAGCGGAGACTGCAGCTCTTCTATTCCAACACCAACCCGTAAGGCTTGGTATTGGCTACGCCATTATAAGGTAAACATTGATCTCAATTATAGTCTTAGAATTATGTTGTTTAATAATTATCATTTCATATCATTTGTAATGCTTTACTTTAAACTGTTAAAATATCCGTCTTTATACGGATTTTATGTAATACGAAACGGATTTCAATTATTATCTACACACATACACACAAGCAACACAATATTACACAAAATGACTCACCCGCAAATACACATATTGTTTATAAGAAATAAAAAAACTGCTATGCATTTAAACATATATATGTACTCACACACGTATGCTTTGTTTCAATTTTTCTATTGAGAGTGTGGTTCGGCGTTACACCGAAACCGAAGGTTCCTAGTCGATTTGGGAAAAGATTAATATTGTGGACTGTAGGATGGCGGGTTTTCGGCGACTAGGAAATGAGGGAAAGCGGAAAAGGTGATGTGGTTAGGAGCCTCTTACCTTGCAAATGGCAGCCTCCTGGTGTCTTCAAGTATATTGAAGCTGCTTGAATCACTCCACTACACAAATCACTTTCAGTCGCGAGCGGTTTTGTTGAGTTTTGTATAAGCGGTAATAATTATATATGGCGTTGCGGATTGCGGTACACGACAAACATGAGTTCTTTAGCGTCTCGAATGTTTTATTTTTTCTTTCGTCGCCGTTGAGCAGGGCAGCCAATAGCGAGGCGTTTTTGGGAGGGGATTCATGGAAAGGATCGCTCGGATTGGCCGAGCAGCGACGAACCATTGACGTTGATGTAATTAGTTCTCGATGGAAAGGTAGATGGCGCTACCATATCCCCCCGGCCCTAAAGGGTTGCCTTTAAAAGAAATAGAATTGAACTTAGCTATGTTGGGTGTACTACCGCATAACCCATCAATAGGCTAAGACAGCGATATGATAATAAAATTAATCTAAATTAACTTAAGCGAAAACTACAAACGCAATAATAGCGAAAACTACAAACTAAATACTTAAACTAAGAGGTAGATCCAACTTCAGGCTAGATCTCACTGAGTTGGAAGCGGACAGAGACGTATAACAAGGCGCACGTAGCTCCCCTTCGTGGTTTTCACGGTAACAACGCGGGTTGTACCGTCCTTGGAAGTATGCAGTTTCTCTACGATGGCTAACGGCCATGAAAGCGGCTGAGCATTATCATGTATTATGACGACCAACGTACCCTCCTGTATAGGGGATGCAGGACTATTCCACTCGGATCTAGCCTGAACCTGGTGTAGATATTCCGCACGCCAGCGCCGCCAGAATGACTGCACGAGTTTATCCAGCAGAGTATGTCTCTGGAGCAAGCTTGAAGAGTCTGCTTCAGGAGCCGGAAATGACGATAATGGCACTGCGTTCAGAAAATGTGCAGGGCTCAATGCGGATGGCTCTGCAGGGTCACTACTCAATACCGTGAGCGGACGCGAGTTGATCAGTGGCTCGACTTGTGCAAGGACAGTTAAAAGCTCTTCGTAAGAGAGGATCTGTTGACCTATAACTTTGAAGAGATGCATTTTAATTACTTCGACCATGCTTTCCCAACATCCACCGAAATGTGGTGATGCTGGTGGAATAAACTTCCAGTCAATATGATCTATGGAAAGTTCTTCCTGAAGACGAGTACGATAACCCGCGACGTGATTGAAACAAGTAGCGGGAACAAGTTCAATCAATTTACTAACGCGGTTGGCGACAAAAGTCTGCCAGCGGTGAGGAGATGAATAAATCCAAGCGAGCACTACTTTGGAGTCAGAAAATGTGTATATTCTATTAATAGGGTAGTGGGGCAAAACTGTGTCTTGAACCTTGCGGAGCAACTGAGACAGCAGAAGGGCCGCGCACAACTCCAGCCTCGCGACCGAAATGGTTTTAATAGGCGAGATCTTAGACTTGGCACAAACTAACTGCACCCAGTAGTTAGAACCAATGCGGACTTGCAGATATACGACTCCGCCGTAAGCACGCTCGCTGGCGTCAGCGAAACCTATTAAGTTGATGGTACATCCATCTACCAACCCAAGATGACGCGGAATAGTAATTTGATTGAGCGCGGTAAGCTCAATACACACTGGCCCCAAGCGGCGACAATATGGTCAGAGGGTGTTTCATCCCACTCACACTTTGATAGCCAAAGCTCCTTGATCAAGAGCTTGGCGTACAAAATCGTGGGAGCCACAAAACCCATTATGTCCCATAATCGAGCCACTGTGGGCAGCATAGTGCGTTTGGTGCACTTATCATCTGGCGGTGAGACGTCATACCGAAAACTATCGCAGGATTTGTCCCAGCGCAAACCGAGAACTTTATGCGGTACAGACTTCTCAAACTCAATGTCTGGAGAAGCTTTATGAGAATCTGGTATGCGTGCGAGAACCTCCTTAGAGTTGCTTGTCCATTTGACAAGATCAATTTGGCCTCGCTTGAAAACCTGAATAAGCTCTTCACAAAGCGAAATTGCTAGCGGAGCGGATATGACACTACAGGAAATGTCATCCATATACAAAGCGGAAGTGTAGTATAATATAGTGTAGCGTAGCGTAGCCTAGCATAGCGTAGCATAGCGTAGCATAACGTAGCATAGCGTAGCATAGCGTAGCATAGCGTAGCATAGCGTAGCATAGCGTAGCATAGCGTAGCATAGCGTAGCATAGCGTAGCATAGCGTAGCATAGCGTAGCATAGCGTAGCATAGCGTAGCATAGCGTAGCATAGCGTAGCATAGCGTAGCATAGCGTAGCATAGCGTAGCATAGCGTAGCATAGCGTAGCATAGCGTAGCATAGCGTAGCATAGCGTAGCATAGCGTAGCATAGCGTAGCATAGCGTAGCATAGCGTAGCATAGCGTAGCATAGCGTAGCATAGCGTAGCATAGCGTAGCATAGCGTAGCATAGCGTAGCATAGCGTAGCATAGCGTAGCATAGCGTAGCATAGCGTAGCATAGCGTAGCATAGCGTAGCATAGCGTAGCATAGCGTAGCATAGCGTAGCATAGCGTAGCATAGCGTAGCATAGCGTAGCATAGCGTAGCATAGCGTAGCATAGCGTAGCATAGCGTAGCATAGCGTAGCATAGCGTAGCATAGCGTAGCATAGCGTAGCATAGCGTAGCATAGCGTAGCATAGCGTTGCATAGCGTAGCATAGCGTTGCATAGCGTAGCATAGCGTAGCGTAGCGTAGCATAGCGTAGCGTAGCGTAGCATAGCGTACCATAGCATAGCGTAGCATAGCATAGCATGGCATAGCATAGCATGGTGTAGCATAGCGTAGCATAGCATAGCATGGCATAGCATAGCATGGCGTAGCATAGCATAGCATAGCATAGCATAGCATAGCATAGCGTAGCATAGCATAGCTTAGCATAGCATAGCGTAGCATAGCGTAGCATAGCGTAGCATAGCATAGCATAGCATAGCATGGGTAATTAGTGCTTTATCTTACACACAGTTTTAGCACCCACCTTGATTTCTTGAAGAACAGAACAACAACAAGACGTAATACAATGAGAAGTATGTAACGTAGGTACGGTACCCATAATCACATACCCAAATACCGTCTCAATAGCGGGCGGTAAATCATATCGCTCACTACGTACTAATTTAGTTAGTAACAAGTGCGGAAATATTGAAGCTCCGATCAAAAGATCAATGCCTGCCGGATTCGCGAACTCCGCCTCTGCCAGTGGCAATGACTCGAGGTGAGTGAGTGATGCTACGTCTACATTAGCGTAATGTGTCCGTGATACGCTCCACGATAAGCGAAAAAATGTCAAAATTAATATCCCTATCAAAACGCGAATGTATTTTAATATCTACGGAACCCTTGCAATGTTTTTCTGACCCGCCGATTCCTTTGACCACTGAACTAGTATTTCTAAAGATATTCCACAATCCGAGGCGTTTGAAACATTCCAATGTTATTAGATTGGTCTGAGACGCGCTATCGAGTAAACAACGTACCACGTGCGGCGACCCATTAACATCATAAACGATAACTTGCGCTGTCGCTAACAGTACCGTCTTAGACGCCGTACACTGCGTTTTGGCCCTGCGCGGATCATTATAGATGCGCGAGTGCCGTCTTCGCGTGCGCGTCGCCCGCGCGATGGATGTCGTACACAACGATATTTTATTCTGAATCGTGGGAGGCGCAGTTATTGTAGCCTGCACCTGCGACGTAAGTGTGTCAAGGTTAGCGGCTTGGCTTGACAACGGACTACTTTTATCAAAGTGCAATAATGAGTGGTGTCGTTGATTACATGAACGACATCTCGTCTTACTAGAACAATCACTAGTTTTATGCTTTATACTTAAGCAATTAATGCAAGCTCTGTTGTCCTTCACGCACTTGAAACGAGCAGTCGGATTTAAACAATTGAAGGCGGGACACTTGTAGAAATGGTCGTGCACTATATTACTGCACAGACACTTCTGTGAATTAATTTTATTAGATTCCGAGCATGTTACGTAAGATTGTGGATTAGGGACCGAGTTATTGTTACTATTTCGCGCTTTATTCGACCTTTGTTTGCTGCTGTTAGTGTTAGACGGGCTAGGTGAACTAGACTGTGTATTATGAAATATTCGACACTGATCTTTGATGAATGAAATAAAACTATCTAGTGTAGGTATTTTATTATTGCGTTCCGTCATCTCGAAAGCACGAATTGTTTCAGTGTCAAACTTTTTTAAAGCGAGTTGAAGCAACATAAAGTCGGAAAGATCTTCCAATTTTAAGTTTCTAAGAGAATTAACCGCGGTTACGAAGTTATCTATAAACAGCTGGAAATTCGAGACAGATGCGGCACCGGACAGTTTAAGATTTAAAGCTTGGTCAAAGTAGGTAGACGCTAGGATGCGCGTGTCTTGATATCTATCAAGTAGTGACTGAAATATGACCTGATAATTCTCAGCACTAGGTGTGACACCTGCAAATACGGACTGGGCCTTCTGTGACAGTTTACCTATTAAATAGTACAACCTGTCAGCATCTGTCAGAGAACCATTATCGTGCACTGTAGACTTAAAACTCGCATAGAATAACGGCCAGTTTCGTATATCTCCGTCAAACGACATAATCTCGATTGGCGGTAATCTCGGTTTGCGGGCCGCTGCAACGGGCTGTGCCGAATATTTACCCTCCAATTGCGATTGTATACGCTTAATAATACAATAAAGATCTTCGAATGAGGTGTACGCCTGATAATTCGGTTGTTCATCAGGATTAGTAGAAAGCAATCTTGCGTTATAATCGTCTAACAACTTATGAAAATCTGTTCGAATACTATCTACTGTCATACAATAGCTGAGAAAGAACTCCCTATTACTATCAGAAACGGCTGCGGTCTTTGAACGCTCATAAATGTTTTGAATACGCTCAAATAAAATATTGCGTTTTGCTTCTAAGATTGTCATCTCTTTGTCTTCCGACACGCGTGACTTCTTTTGTTGTGACATGCTTACGTAAGTATAAGCTAATGAGACCGAAACAAAATAAGAATATCTAAAGTACCTTTTATTTTACCTAAGTACCTAGGCAACACTTTAAAGCGGAGGAATTAAAAGTTGCTTGAAATATGAGATTTACAAGACAACTATGATAGTTCCAGAAATAATAATTGGGTAAGTAGATAGCTACATAAAAGTATATTACCTACTGAAGCGTGCGAAAACAACCATATGACGGTTATGTGAATGGACTAGGAGTATAGCTAGGTGCTATAACTGCCTAGGTATATAGATATAACGAGGTTTTACGTATAAAACGTAAATGAACCCGACTCTTATGGATCAAAAAATGGTTCGGCGTTACACCGAAACCGAAGGTTCCTAGGCGATTTGGGAAAAGATTAATATTGTGGACTGTAAGATGGCGGTTTTTCGGCGACTTTCCTAGTCGCCGAAAAACCATGAACCATGAACATGACTCACCCGCAAATACACATATTGTTTATAAGAAATAAAAAAACTGCTATGCATTTAAACATATATATGTACTCACACACGTATGCTTTGTTTCAATTTTTCTATTGAGAGTGTGGTTCGGCGTTACACCGAAACCGAAGGTTCCTAGTCGATTTGGGAAAAGATTAATATTGTGGACTGTAGGATGGCGGTTTTTCGACGACTAGGAAATGAGGGAAAGCGGAAAAGGTGATGTGGTTAGGAGCCTCTTACCTTGCAAATGGCAGCCTCCTGGTGTCTTCAAGTATATTGAAGCTGCTTGAATCACTCCACTACACAAATCACTTTCACTCGCGAGCGGTTTTGTTGAGTTTTGTATAAGCGGTAATAATTATATATGGCGTTGCTGATTGCGGTACACGACGGACATGAGTTATTTAGCGTCTCGAATGTTCAATTTTTTCTTTCGTCGCCGTTGAGCAGGGCGGCCAATAGCGAGGCGTTTTGGGAGGGGATTCATGGAAAGGATCGCTCGGATTGGCCGAGCAGCGACGAACCATTGACGTTGATGTGATTAGTTCTCGATGGAAAGGTAGATGGCGCTACCAGAGTGAAAAAAATCCAACCTATCATGATACACGTACCTTTATGTTCTCCATGGATAATCTAGGTGTACATCACAGAAGAATAACTGAAGCATGGAAGGAACGATATTTTTAAGAACAAATTGAATATAGCTACACTCTTCACTCATATGATAAATTAGAGTTGCCAGAAGAAGATGGCACTATGTTTGTCAGTTAGGGCTAAAGACAATTTGAACACAAATATCGTAACTTTTTAATTTAATAGTGACTGAGCAAATCCGCTATCGATATCGATTAAAGTTTCAATATAGGTTCAAAATCAAACGGACTTGTAAAGTATATTATTTATATGTTATACATTTTAAATTCCGTAACTTTATGTCCACAGCAATCAGAACGCTAGTTGATGGACAGTCTTTAAATAATTATTACACAAACTTGCATTTTTAAACTGATCTTATATATTTTTGTTTCAAATGGGTACTCAGTAGCACATAATCTTTCGAGGCGTTATTTTCTAATTTTCATGGTATTTTTCTTTACGCATCAACAGCCTTTTCAAGTCCACTGCTGGTCTTTAACCTTCCGTGGTGGAGGTTAGGCCTACTATAGGTTTTATTTCGAGATTTCCTTCTCTTCTTTCTCTTAGTCGCCTCATACGACACCCTCGGCATAAATGTTTATTTATACTTATTTATAGTTAGTTTTTCAGCTGTAATGAAAGCTGTAAGTGGGATTAATAAATATTAAATAAATAAATCATCACCCCCTACTCTCTCTCTAATCTCAATAACATATTTTTATTAGAGAAAGCAAATAATTAAGATAAAAGCAAAACTCATAGCTTAAGCATTATGATAACTGAGAATGGCATATCCAAATTAATTCTTTACAAGGGTAGGAGATAGTCGACATGGATTTTATCAAGCAAAAAACATAAAAATTTACTTAAAATAGATAAATCAGACAAAACCTTGAATAGTGCCCAAAGGTTTGTTATTAACAATAATCACTTTATTGAAATTTTCTCATTACATAGTGTAGGTAATACAAATCTATGTGTAAAAAATGTATGTGCGGGATCGGACACTTTTCGCTCATACATGTGACACACAGAATATTTAGAGAGAAAAAAATTGTGGCTAGACTAGCCCTTCGATTTTATCTTGGGATCGGCACATTATTAGTCCACTAGTCGAACAAGAACAACCAAGTTTTGGTCTCTGGGTAGATGACATTTAACAAAATTTCTTTCAAATGAAGATTCCCTTATTTTAATGCATATCCACACAGTAGTCATGACTATGAAAGCAGACCATTCTTATCAAACCTTCAAATTACTGTCCTTTAAATATTACTGTCTTTGTAAAGAAAGATCAGATTTTTTCTATAGGTACATTAATTTTATTTGTAATATGATGGATTCTAACAAGCTTCGGAATTCATTACTGTTGCTGATAGTTTACATAATAGCAAGTAATTATTTAAGCACTCACACTGATATGTTTAGAAGGGAGGAGCCATTTGTCATTACTATAAAAACATTCCGCAGTAAAATGCTTGGAACAAATTCTATGGTGCTTTCTAGGCACCCAATTTTCTCCACGACATACTGCAGCAATCCACTTATTTTATAAATCTTTATCACGTGCACATATAATCTAAAAAATAACGAGGTAAAAATATAAGGTGGATAGACATATCGATAAGATTTTTTACAACACTTGAAAAGTCGATATAAATATTATACGACTAAATTCAAAATCATGATAGAACTGTTATAAAAGAAAAAATCACGAAGGTTATATAATTTGATGGCATAATATTGTCTAAATTGTATCTTACACGTCAGTTGACTGTGTTCAATTTGGGAGTACTAGGACGGTCTCTATGTATGTATATTATCCAATCTCTTTGGTGTACATGATAATATTGAACAAACTCTTGCTATCACTTGTCACTCAATAGAAGAATTAGAACAATGCCAAGTCCACTTAACATCGGATTTCAACTTTAAAATTCTCTCAATTAACATCAGAAGTTACCAAAAGAATTTCGACAGCTTTGCTCTGGTGCTGCAACGTTTAAATATAGAATACGATGCTATTATTTTAACTCAATGTTGGTTACAAGAAAACACAATAATCAGGTATTTAAAGGGATAGAACAAATCAGGAGGAGTAATTATATATATTAAAGAAACATACGACGCCGTTGTCTCGGAACCCGTCATTGACGATGCTAATTGCCTTATTGTCGATATAGGAACCTTAAACATTGTTGGCATTTACCGGTCCCCTTCCTTTACCAGATTATGCAACTTTCTTTGCACTCTAGATGCCATTATAAGTAACCTCAAATCTAAAACCGATATTTAACTGACTGGTGACCTAAATATAGATCTAATAGCCGAAAATCCCAGCGTAGACAAAGAAGATTTTCAATGCTTATTGGCACAACATGGTCTCCTGCCAGCAATCACAATACCTACCAGAGGAAATTCATGCCTAGATCATGCTTTCGTAAGTTAAGTTTCGTAAGTCAAGCCCAAAATATTGTTGAAATTGTTGCGAAATGTACCTTGATAGATCACGATGCAATCATGATTGGGATAGCTACCGAAAACGTCATTATCAAGAACAAAAGGATATCTATACCTAAAACAGACATAGAAGCGCTTAGACTTGACATAAATGCAATAGATTGGTTTCCTGTCACCAGAAGTCATAACGTAAATGCCGCACTAACTGCATTCGAATGTATACTAAATGCAGCAGTAACTCGTAACACAAGAGAAGCTAGGTGCAGCCGCAAAAAGCACAACATAAAACCTTGGATCACTCCTGGCTTAATGCGATGTATGCGTTTTAGGGATAAACTTCATCTACAAATTAAGAACGATCCCAGTAATGAGACGCTCAAATTAACGTATAAACGATACAGAAATTTCTTCTCTAACCTTCTTCGAAAAGTCAAAAATAACTATCACAGCACAATTCTACAAAAACATCAACATAATCCTAAAAAACTATGGGATGCATTAAAGGAAACATATGAAACGCCACGAAAAACCAACTATAATCAAGAACTCTTAAAATTTATTTATTTATTTAAAACTTTATGTACAATACATTTGTAGGTACAATGGCGGACTTAATGCTAAAAGCATTCTCTCCCAGTCAACCATAGGGTGATGCAGAGATTGTCATGGTAGGTGTACAAAATAGTTATAAAGGAGGAGGATATAGATAGGATATAGCAAATACACATAATAATAAAGAAATACAATACAACATAAAATATTATAATATACCTAATAAATATAAATACGTTACATACATACTTAATGTATAAATATTATTAAATATATATACAAATTATATAAATATCGCTATGATTGAGATGATTGTGCCAATAATAAGCTTCGAATGTGGTCACGTGCTTTGAATTTGAATGTCCAGCGGTTAGGAGCCATTCTGATCTCTAAAGGAAGGGAATTCTAAAGGAGAACTGATTGGACAGTGAAAGAAGAGTGTACAAGAGCAGAAGTGTGGGAGGAACATAAGAGTAATAAGTTTTTAGATGAGCGAAGATCTTTAGAATGATTGGAGCTTAGATATTGAAAATTAGATTTTAGGTAGGCGGGGGCAGTTGGTGAATGATGCAGAGAGAAGAGCGTTGTGAGAGCACGCACACTACGGCGCTGACGAATGGGTAACCAGTGTAGATCGGAACGGAAAGTAGACACATGGTCATACTTACGAAGATTATAAATAAATCGAATGCAGTTATTAAGAAGACGGTCAAGTTATCAAGAAGGTCTGCATTCAGGTCAAAATAACAAACATCACCATAATCGATGACCGGGAATATCAAAGTTTGCACAAGCGTTATCTTTGTCTTGACAGGCAAAAAATGTTTTAGGCGGTAAAGAGACCGCAGGGTCACACGCTTGCTCACGTTAGTAATCTGAGTTCGCCAACTTAACCTCTGGAACGCAGGCGGGACATACGTATGTCCCAGGAAAATTTGTTCCGTCCAGCGCTTGCGGGAAACACGTATGTCCCGCAACGACAGCGCCATGTTTCACTACTTGAAATGACGTTAAAATAATTCCACCAATAAGATTATGTTCCACTATTGCAAAGTATGAATATTCTTTTTAATTCTGCATTGTTATTGGTTGTCATTTTTATAGACTTTTTTTGCAATAATAACGACTGAAAATTGTATGCCACAAGTTCGATTTCGCGCGCGTTAGAGTGACGACAGTTCTGCTTGGAAAAACGTGTAGCGTCGCAATCTCGTAATTTCACTATAAGTATTATATGTCATTATACTCGGATACTAATGTTCTTTGCTATAAAATATAGCTAAGATATGATCATTGTATAAATTATAAAGAAAAACGATTTTCAAAATATCATTATCAAAAATGGCGGCAAGTTGTAAATACACCCGTCCGCATTTCAGTTTTGTAAGATTAGGTAGTTAAAAGTCGGTTCTATTACTCATAACCTTTTTTATTTATCACAAAGTAATGAGTAAATAATAATAAAATAATAAACTTGTGGTTTAGATATTTGCGAAAGTGTATCTAAGTCGGCACAGTTTCGCGCGCGATTATGGCGGCCGTTTCGTATTCCGATGATGTGTTTAAACTTTTGTTAACTTATAAAAATATAAGTGAAGTTGATATTAACTGTTGATTAAATTCAATAATTCATTAAGTAAGGTATATAAAGTGATGTGAATAATTGCTAAAATGCTAAATATTTGTGAGATAGTGTGTGTTAAAAGTTTTATTGAAGAGGATTTTTTCATGTTTTCGAGTTTTATTTCAACGAACTGCAGAAAAAAGGTAATTATACATCATATATCTATGATAAGTTTTCTAAACATATTTCAAGGATGCAAAAACCGTCATTATTTTTGTGATACGTTGAAAACTAACTGAGATACAGGTAAAACAATGATGCCGGCCAGCTGTTGCTCGATCAAGAGGTAAAGCAGCCTGCACTACCGGCCATTTTTTATTTTTTACGTCCCGCGCGCGAGGGGAGAGTTGATACCTCTAAGCGGCTCATAATGGCCTGGCACTTTAAATGATTGACGTACAATCCAAGCCTATCGGACCAATATTTGATGGCTGCTAGATCACGATTTACCGCAGCAATGGCAGCAGATAGATTTTCGATGCTGGCCTGAAAATACAACTGCAAGTCGTCGGCATACAGATGATAGGTACACCGAAGGTCGTAGGTTATGAGATTAATTAAAAGAGCAAATAGAAGAGGAGATAAAATACCGCCTTGGGGAACGCCAGAGTCGAGAACACACCAAGATGAAAAGGCTTCATCAATGCGAACCGCCTGCTGACGTTCACGAAGATAAGAGGAAAACCAATCCAGTGCTTCGGGTGAGATCATAAAGTGTGAAAGAATAGATAGGAGGATGTCGTGACTGACGGTATTAAAGGCGTTCGAGAAATCAACCAAGACTAACACAGTAGCCTTGGCATCAACGCCCGCCCTAATATGCTGTGTCCTGGTCTAAAACCTGACTGGAGAGGGATTAATAAGTCGGTGACGTAAACAAAGTGAGACAGTTGCTTATGTACACCAGCCTCCAGCACCTTAGACAGAAAAGGAAGAATAGATATAGGACGGAAGTGACTAGGCAGTGATGGATCAGGGATCTTAGGTAAAGGACGGACATAGGCTTGGCGCCATAAGGAAGGAAACACACTAGAATCAAGGGAAAAATTAATAAGGTGGGTTATCGTAGGTAGGAGCTGGTCTAAAATAAGTACTAGCATTCGGCGACTGATGCCGTCGCATCCTACGGCCTTCGTTTTAATGGCTAGAATAATCTTTTTGATCTCACCCGACGCAACTGGAGAAAACTGGAAGAGATCTGTATTAATACGGGGCAAGTTTGCTACATAGTCAACCGTCTGACTTTGGGTTAGACGATTTAATGTAGGAGTGGTCGAGAAATGTCGATTGATATCGTCTAAACCGATGTCATTCGGCACGACGAGACGTTACTGCTTAGCAAATTTACCGATCCCGAGAGTTCCGAGAAGCTTCCAAGTAGCAGCAGGAGAGCTAGGTGAGATATTTTCGAGAATATGGCGGCGTTTGGCGTTTCGTACCATCTGGTTACACCGGTTCCTTGCAGTCTTGAAATATGCCCAATTTTCGTCAGAACGATCTATCTTAAATTTGCGAAATGCCCGGTCCCTGCGTCTCATTGCCACTTTGACTCCCGTGGTCATCCAAGGCGCTGGTGGACGTTTTAATTTAACCTTTCTGTTGGTGCATGTTTATCGTATAGCTCAACTAATACGTTGTTAAATATGTTAATTTTATCGTCTATAGAAGTAGCCGCCAGCAAAGGTGCCCAATTAATTGCAGATGCGTCCTCCACTAATTTATTTAAGTTAATCTGAGCAAAGATACGCATGTGTAATACTTTGGGTTGAGATTTGGGTGGTGTTAGGTTGTATGAAAGGAATATGAGGTCATGATGGGAAAATCCAGGGACAGCGTATTGGCCATGAAAGGATATAAGGGATGGGTTAGATATGGAGCAGTTTACGGGATCGAGGTGAGTGGAGATTAAGGAGATCGGTATTAAAGTCACCCATTATTATGTGATGCGTATATTCTGACCCAAAATATTCCAGAATCGTTTCGAAGCTGGAGAAGTAGTCAAGAGCGGGGGGACAATAAACGACACCCAAGATAGTTTTAACTCCCTTGACAATTACCTCTAAGAAAAGTTATTCAGCCGAAACTGAGTTAGAGGAAGAAGATGTGGCTATAATTTTATAGGAGAAGTCTCTACGAAGATAAATAGCAACACCACCACCTCTTCTGTCTACACGGTCATTCCGTATAAGAATACACACATCAACAAAGTCTAGGGATATTTTATATTTCATCAAATATCTAAAAATCTATGAAGAATTTTCTGATACAGTAAATAGAAGAATCATAGATTATTTTAAGGTCTTTAATAAAAATAAAAAACATTTCGTGTTTTTTTTTGGTTTAAATAAAAAAATTAATTTTTTTAATCATCATGGAAAATTAGTATGATAACAACAAACATTTCTTCTTAAAAAACTATTAATTTTAATAAAAATGGAAAAAATCTTGTAAAATCTAATCATTAATAATCAGTGTTGCCACCTCTTACATTGATTACACATCGACATCGATTGTTAATACTTAAAATTAAATTGTCAATGTCTTGCTGCGGTATGAGGTCCCATGTCCTTTGCAAGTGTTCGTAAAGTTGTTGTTCAGTCGTCAAATTTGGTGGAAAATCTCTCAAAGCTTTTCGTTGTAACATGTCCCAGGCATGCTCGATAGGATTTAAGTCGGGCGACTGTGCAGGCCAATCCAAAACTTGAATATCGTGCTCTCGGAGAGCGGTCGATACCAGCCGCGCCGTATGGCAAGGAGCATTATCGTGCATGAGTAGAAATTCATGGCCTATTTGAGTTCTGTGTGGGACAATAACGGGCTCTACTACCTCCTCGTGGTATTTTTGTGCAGTCATGCTGCCTTGGATCCAAACGAGTTGGGTTCGTCCGCCAAGACGAATTCCTGCCCACACCATGATTGTCCCGGCTTGGTATGGGTGGACCTCCTGAGGGTGCCGTAGACGGCTAACTCTCCCTGGAGCTCTCCAAACGCGTGTTCTTCGTGAATCCGGGTGAAACCCAAACCGGGACTCATCGGTGAACAGCACCAAAGACCATTGTTCGTCACTCCATGGTAAATGCTCCCGAGCCCACGAAAGCCGCCGACCGCGATTGCCACGTCGCAATGCTGGAACACGCAATGGTCTTCGAGCATGAAGATCAACTTCATGTAACCTTCTTCGCACGGTTTGGTCGCTTACCAGCAGCTGGTGGTCCTCCTGGAGCCTTTGCACTAGTTGCAGCGCTGTGATATTGGGTTGTCTTCTGGCGGTCATTTGGAGAAATCGATCCTGTCTCTGCGTAGTAACACGATATCTACCTGTGTGCTGTTCGGCCACATCTCCAGTACTGCGATAACGTGACCACAACCTTGATATCACATTTTGACTGGTATGTAGGGCCTCAGCAACGACGCGTTGAATTGCACCATTTTCTAACATGCCCACGGCTCGTAACATTTCATCTCGACTCAAATGACGACGTGACATGACTTTTAAAGTTCGTACGTCACGTTAAATTAAAAAAGAAAAACAATTAAAAACCCTTTTCATTAATAATTATAATAAAACAGTTTTAACTTTCTTTAATGTAACGAATTACTAGCAAATTTGCCGCCATATTTTGTTTATTATTTAGTTTTTTTTCTTTCCATGTTCAAATTTTGAAAAAAGAATAAAAGAGGTTTTAATCTGTATATAAACTTTTTGTGGAAACTAACAAGGTTCTAAACTATAAACTCGTAAATAATTTAGGATTAAGATATCCCTAGACTTTGTTGATGTGTGTATAACCAGGCAAACAATATGTGGTGGATAGCAGCTGTGGCTTTAACCAAGTTTCAGAGATCAGAATAGCGTGAACATTGACATTACTAAACGCTTCTAACAAGTCACTGTAGTGGCTTGGCATACTTTGAGCGTTTAATTGACACACGTTTAGTGACCGATTAGACCTAACGTTAATCGTATCACGCACAAACTCACCGACAGTTTTATCTGGCACGGAACAGAAACTGTCCTCAAATGAATCATTGGCACTATTGGCAGAACAAAAGGATAAATCATCGTTTTCAGATAACATCTAATTATATATAAATAAATAAAATATGTACCTATAAATCTATACTAATATAATAAAGCGGAAGAGTTTGTTTGTTTGTTTGTTTGTTTGTTTGTTTGAACGCGCTAATCTCAGGAACTACCGGTCGGATCTGAAAAATTCTTTTTGTATACGATTGCCCAGTTATTCCGGAAGGCTATAGGCTATATAACATAACGCTTTGACCCTTTGGGGCCGGGCAAAAGGCTAAAAAGGCTAAAACATAATGTCGGCTAATCTCAGGAACTAGCAGTCGGATTTTAAAAATTGTTATTGCCTATGATAGCCCAATTATTTCGAAAGGCTATAGGCTATATAAAATTACGCCACAACGTTTAGGGGCCAGACAAAAATAATAAAATGGTCAAACGAGAAGGGGGAGGGTTGGGTCAAAGGCAAAAAAGGCTAAAAGAATAGGATACAATCTACATGGGTATCGTTTTCGAGATTTTCGGGACGCTGATTAATAATATGAAATTTATTTAGTGATCTAAGATGGCGGACGGGAAATCAAAGATGGCGGATGTGAAAATTTTAAATATCAATATGGGTATCGCCTTCGATATTTTAAGGGGTGGAGAATCGAAATACAACATCTATTTCGTGATCAAAGATGGCGGATGGGCAATCAAAGATGGCGGATGGGAAAATTAAAAAAAATCAATATTGGTATCGTCTCCGACGTTAAAAGGGATGGGGAATCCAAATACAACATCTATTTCGTGATTCAAGATGGCGGATGGGTAATCAAAAATGGCGGATGGGAAAAATTTAAAAAATCAATATGGGTATCGTCTCTGATATTTTAAGGAATGGGGAATTCAAAACCACCATCTATTTCGTGATCAAAGATGGCGGATGGGATTTTTTTTTTAAATCAATATGAGTATCAATTCCAATATTTAAAGGGATGGGGAATCCAAATCCAATATCTATTTCGTGATCAAAGATGGCGGATGTGAAATCAAAAATGGCGGATGGGAAAAATTTTAAAAATCAATATGGGTATCGTCTCTGATGATTTAAGGGATGGTGAATACAAATACAACATCTATTTCGTGATCAAAGATGGCGGATAGGAAATCAAAGATGGCGGACGGGATTTTTTTTAAAGTCGATATGGGTATCGTCTCCGATATTTTTAGGAATGGGGAATTCAAAAACACCATCTATTTCGTGATCCAAGATGGCGGATGGGTTTTTTTTTTTAAATCAATATGGGTATATAAAGATGGCGGATGGGAAACATTTAAAAATCAATATGGGTATCGTCTCTGGTGATTTAAGGGATGGTGAATCCAAATACAACATCTATTTCGTGATCAAAGATGGCGGATAGGAAATCAAAGATGGCGGACGCGATTTGTTTTTAAAGTCGATATGGGTATCGTCTCCGATATTTTAAGGAATGGGGAATTCAAAAACACCATCTATTTCGTGATCAAAGATGGCGGATGGGAAATTTAAAAAAACACAATATGCGTATCCTCTCCGATGTTAAAAGGGATGGGGCATCCAAATACAACATCTATTTCGTGATTCAAGATGGCGGATGGGAAAGCAAAGATGGCTGATGGGAACATTTTAAAAAACAATATGGGTATCGTATCTGATGATTTAAGGGATGGTTAATCTAAATACAACATCTATTTCGTGATCAAAGATGGCAGTTAGGAAATCAAAGATGGCGGACGGGTTTTTTTTTTAAAGTCGATAGGGTTATCGTCTCCGATATTTTAAGGAATGGGGAATTCAATATTATATAAAAATCTATGTTTGTTTGTTCATCACTTATAGACTTTGAAATGATAAGATATTAAGCGCTAAGTCAATGGTAACTTTGTAAAAGGGGCTTGGAAAATAGGGAATTAAATAAAAACTCTTAAAAAGGCGATACGGAGTTCGCTGGGTCAGCTAGTAGTATATATAGTAATAAAATATTAATAAATATATTTTTTAACTAGATTAACTCAAAATAAATACTATTCCGTATGCAATTGTAATACAAAGCGTACCATCTCTGCACCACCCGCCAACAAACTCACAAAATGATAACAAAAACCGGCCAAGTGCGTGTCGGGCCACGCGCAATGTAGGGTTTCGTAGTTGCTCATAATGACTTGCTGCAAAGGGTATTAATGTACAACAACTCCGACTGTTTATTTTGCTGAAAAAATAATTTTAATAACACTATTATAAGAGCCTAAGTTTTGTTTAGAAAATACTAGGTATGTATCTAATTATGTATTGTAAACATAAAATGTGGTTTCCAAGATATACTACTACTATACATACGTAGTACCGTAATACATTACATACCAAAGTACGTATATCTTTAACATTAAGCCAGCGTGCCCAATGTAAACTCACAGAAATAGGTATTTATAAGTTAACCGACGATTACTCGTAAACTAGTGATATTGTTACGGACGGGGTAACGGGATTGGAAGGAAACACCGAGTAGCACTGATGACACTTTATTCGACTTGACACACGACACGCCGTTTAATTTCGACGCAGACAGCACCAACACTAGCGTCTTTTGCACTGCACTTTTCACTGCACTTCACTGCACTTTACTGCACTATACTTTCACTTCACTTTTTTACTACTTCTTTTTTCTTCCTTTACTTCTTCCTTTTCTTCTTCACTTTACCACTTTTCAACTTAAACTGGCGCTTAGCGCGTCTACACCGCCTTATATACCCCTAAGAATGTTCTAGGTCTACTAATTTCGATTGTCTTTTCGTTATTCAATTGTTTTTCCATCTCCTGTCTCTTTTTAACCTTTCCATTCCTTCTTGAAGTTTCTAGAATTTTCTAATCTTTATTCGAAATATTTAAAGGACATTGGGCGTATTCCGACCCGGTCACGGACATTGACGAACTTGGTATAAAACGAAAGAGCATGAATGCTCTTACCATTACAGACGAGATTTCTTTTTTGAATCCATGGGAGAACAATGTTTGAGCTAGAAATATATTTATAAAAAAAGCAAAAATCTCATACTCTATTTAAGTAATATAAATTGTGGTTCTGTTAAAAATAGCTACAAATCGGGTCTGTCGAGTGCATGCATGTGCCTACCGAGTGATCATTTATGCCATTAGATGGAAACAATCCAGATTTTAGAGATTTCCCACAGTTTACATACGAAGAACTGATATTTTTATTATCATCAAAGATTGGACAAGTCCTACTGTCATGGGCATATGAGACCAAGATTTTTTAAAAAATAAAATATTGATCATCATCATCATCATCGCCCTAGCGTTATCCCAGTTGCATCCAATACTTACACGTCTTAGAGCCCGAGGACCGCTTACTGGTCTGACAAGCTATGACAGAATATCAACTTTTCCACCGAGCGACTGCCGTCTGACCTCTGCAACCCAAAGGCATAGCGATATTCCATGGTTTGGACCAGTATCTGTTTTTATTTAGGGTACTGATTCCCCGTAACGACTGTCAAAGATCTTCATGACGTAACGTGATCTTCGAGGCACGGGGTAAGCAATAATTAACAATATAATACACACTTAACTTCGAAAAGTCATTGGTGTGCGCCGTGGATTCGAAACCAGCATGGCAGTCCGTTGGTATCTCCACTAGGCTATTAATAATATTCTACCACATACACACATCACCATCTAGTCCCAAACTAATCAAAGTTTGTACTATGGGTACTAGATAATGGATAAACATACATATTACTTTGTTTTTGTAGATACATACATATTATGGATAGAAACACCCAGACCATGACAAACATCCATATTCATGCACACAAATGTTTGACTAGAGCGGAAATCGAACCCGCGACCATCAGCGTGGCAGTCGCATACACTCCCGCTGCGCCAACCGGTCGTTATGTCGGAGCGCGAAAATACTATGTACAAAGATATTTTGATAAACCAGGCGAGACAAGGAAGACAAACTGTTGAAGATTATTACTGCTCGTGTATACATGGCCTCCGTACCATATGCAGTTGCGCGCATAGTGTCAGTATCATTTATTTTTTATCCTCGGCTAGACACCAACAGGAAATCAAAATGTTTGCGGTATTTTTAGATAAAATCACAATAGACATTGATTACGCCGAATAAATAATGTTAAAAATATGTTTTTTTTTAATTCCCACAACTCACAAGATAGCGACCCTTACCATGATAAACTAGAGATAATTACTGATATATACTCACAATTTCATGTCTGTCCGCCATGGGTTTTTCTCCCATACTATTTGCCCAGTGACCTTTGTGTTTCCATCTCCTGTCTCTTTTTAACCTTTCCATTCCTACCTGAAGTTTCTAGAATTTTCTAATTTTACTCGAAATATTTAAATAATCTTTTTAATATTTGCCAAATATTCATAAACATTTTCCAAATTTCATAAAAACCATAATCCACATAACAGTTATGACTGGGATTTGAACCCACGCCTTCAGAACGTGAACGGAATGTGTTATCCGCACGGCCATCGCCTTGTTGTCAATTACTGGTGAATTTGGCGAACACTTGACAGAGTGTATACGTCATCGAACTAAAAACTCATTTCTAATTAATAAAATAGTCTTCAAACCTCTTTGCTAATTATTGTGTTTCGTGACGACGGTTTGACATGACATCGGCCGTCACACTACTCCCCTCTAAGACATGCGCGTCCCGCGCATCCTTAAACCCATAATACACCGCTCTCCTATCGACATGGACAAATCATCAAATCAAATCATTAAACTTCGTAGCTATATAAGCCTGTGATATATGTGTAAGTTTGCTTTCTTTGAGGCACAAAACTTTCCCCATGCTACCACCTTTCATTGGAATTTCTACATCTCCACACTTAAGTATACCACCTTTAATGTCTAATCTGCAATGATGATCTCTAAAGAAATCCAGCCCAACAATACAATCGTCTACGACGATGTCTGCAATCACCGCTCGTTGCCAGTAAAGGTTGTCACCGATTTTTATAGCCACCATCTGTTCGCCTTTAACTGGGATGTACTGACCGGTAGCCGTCGTCAGTCGAGGTGAAGTTGACGGCGTTAGAATCTTTCCGTTCTTTCTTGTCAAACGAGTTCCTATAACCGTTCGTGTCGCACCGGTCTCCAGGGTCAGCGAACATAGAACGCCATTGACTGCTCCATCGATAGTTAAACCATTTCCATCCGTGCGTTCTCGAATACGAACTTTCGGAGCTTTCCGTCTTCTGATCAGCGCTTGCATTGAAGTCTTGGCTGTAATTGCTTCCTGATCATCTTTCAACACTTGAACACTAGCGTCAATCTTACGCCTTTCTGCTACATGTTTCGGACAGCTACGCCTTAAATGTCCGGGCTCTCTACAGTTATAACACTTTAGGACAAAAGATCTGCGACCAGTTCTCTCTACTTCCGCTGCAATAACCCTGTCTCGATCACTCGTAATTTCTTGTCGAAAAGCCTCCACTTCTAGAGCATGTGCTAATGCGTCTTTAACATTGTTGTGGTGTTTCAGGCGCACGGCAGCTCTGACTTCATCGTCATAAATTCCGTCGATGAACGCCTGGAGTCGCATGCTTTGAACTTGTTCCGCGGGTGTCGACTGATAAGCTTTTCGCACCATCTTCGTCACTTCCATCGCCCACTGCTGCAAGGATTCGTTCGAATACTGACGGCGATTGCGTAACTTAGCTCGGAACACATATTTTAAGTGCTCGTCTCCAAACCTGAATTCTAGAGCCTCAAACAGCTGTGCGTAAGTAGCATCCTTTCCCACGGCCTCAAGCACCGATAATGCTTCTCCACGCAACGCCAGGATGAGTGCAAACTTGGCCTGGTCGACATCCCAACCATTGTTAATAGAAGCGGCTTCGAACTGTATTCTGTAGGCCTCCCAGGAAGTGTTACCATCGAATAATGGTACTTTTAAATAACCACCAGAACTTGATGAGTTGATAGAGACCGAAGGGCTGTTGGACTTCATCTTCTTTAACTCCTCCTCTATCGTAGCTATACGGGTATATATCTCTTCTGATACTGACGCCATGCGGGACTGCACCTCTTCCGATACTACTGACGCCATGCGGGTCTGCATCTCTTCCTCTATAGTAACCACGCGAGATTGCACTTCACCGATACGCATCCCATCTCGGCGATCTTACGTTCGTTCTCGGATATATAACGGCGAATCTCAACCTGGCTGTCCATTATCTCGCCGAGTTGCTGCGAGTTTTGCTGCAGTTCGGATTTGAGCTGCTGCGAGTTTTGCTCGAGTCGAGATTGTAGCTGCTGCGAGTTTTGCTCGAGTCCGGACTTGAGCTGCTGCGAGTTTTGCTCGAGTCGAGATTCGAGTCGCTGCGAGGTTTGCTGGAATATTGCCGCGAGGTCTGCGAGAGATAGCGGGTTAGCTGCGCATGCGGACGTAGATACCCCTCCTTCGGATCCGCCTCCTTGCGAAGGAGCTTCCCTGCCTACAACTTCCGGGTTAGAGTCGCCTTGTTCTTGAGCGGCAGCCCTCGCACGTGTCGTTGGCCCTTCCCTCGGCATGACTGGCATCTTAAGTCCTTCCAATCCCACTTCTGACACCAATTGTTACGGACGGGGTAACGGGATTGGAAGGAAACACCGAGTAGCACTGATGACACTTTATTCGACTTGACACATGACACGCCGTTTAATTTCGACGCAGACAGCACCAACACTAGCGTCTTTTGCACTGCACTTTTCACTGCACTTCACTGCACTTTACTGCACTATACTTTCACTTCACTTTTTTACTACTTCTTCTTTCTTCCTTTACTTCTTTTTTTTTTTTTATTATCTTTATAATTATAATATTTGTTTACAATTAACAATATAATTAAATTAAATCTTAAAATAATAAAAAAACGAATTAATATATATGCAGGCGTATGGCAGCCAAGATATGCTGTCGCCATTTTAACACCTCATTATCTTGTAAATTTCAGCCACAACAGCTGGGCTATGGTTCCAGAGGAGGCTGCGAGGCTGCCGTACATGCCTTGTTATCGTACCTTGACTGTAATGGAGGTGAGGTTATCTTGAAGGTTGACTTAAAGAATGCCTTTAACTCAGTCAACAGGGACACTTTGTTGACACAAGTTAAATTGGAAACACCCCAAATTTACAATTTTCTTTGGCAATGTTATAGACACCCTTCTAAATTAATATACAAAGAACATCTTTTAGAATCTGCCGTCGGTTGTCAACAAGGTGACCCTCTTGGACCCCTAATTTTTAGTTTGGCCATCCATCCAGTTATAACCCAACTAAATTCTAAATTAAACATCTGGTACCTAGATGATGGAACCCTGGGCGGTGACGTAGAGTCTGTGTATCAAGATCTAGCACTTCTGAAATCAAAATTTTTATCCATAGGCTTAGAACTGAATACAAACAAATGCGAAATTTTTATTAATGACAATCTAGATAAATCCTCTATTCTTTCAAAATTTCAATATTTGGCTCCCAATATCACTCAAGTTGAAAAAAGTTCTCTTCGCCTCCTGGGGTCCCCAATTTTAGACGACGGTTTTGATTCTTTTATACAGGAAAAAATTCAAAATTTTAGTGAAATTTCTGACAGGCTACTCAAAATTAATATACATTCGGCTTTCACTATTATTCGATATTGCCTTTTTGTCCCTAAATTTACGCATGCATTACGGTGCTCACCTTTTTGGAAAAACCCAACTCCACTCATTCAAATTGACAAAATTATACAGAATACCCTGAGTAAAATTTTAAATGTGGCCCTGAACGACCGGGTGTGGCTACAGGCGTCCTTACCTGTGCGCTTGGGCGGCCTCGGCGTTCGCAAAATTACCGACGTAAGCCTGCCAGCGTTCTTGTCATCGGTCCACAGCACTGCAGAATTGACTAGGAAAATTTTAGCTCCCACACTGGTTGATTCTGAAGTGCCGTGTAAGACCGATGCCTTGAACGCTTGGAGAAATGCTTGTCCAGGAACTGAGTTACACCGAAACTTATCCTCCCAGAGGCAATGGGATGGGCCGCTTTGCAGCGTGGTACGAGAAAACCTTCTCAATACATCGTCCAACGCTGCGGAGCGTGCTCGCCTGCTGGCTGTGGGAGAATGGGAATCGGGCCTCTGGCTTCAGGCACTGCCATCGTCCAATATAGGTACCATGTTGGACGATACGACCTTCCGCTTCGCTACTTGCCTCCGTTTAGGTGCGTCATGTGTCTCTCCGCATCGTTGTCACTGTGGAGAGGCTGTCGATAACCTTGGTCACCATGGCCTGTCATGCAGCAGGAGCGCGGGTCGTATTTCTCGACACGCCAACCTCAATGACATACTGCGCCGTGCTCTTGCCACCGCTGGCGTTCCAGCCCAACTTGAACCTCAAGGCTTGGCACGCGACGATGGCAAAAGACCAGACGGGATGTCGTTACTGCCGTGGAAGCTGGGTAGGCCTTTGGTATGGGACGCAACATGTGTCGATACCCTTGCGCCATCTCATCTTCCCAGCACAGCAGGTTGTGCGGGCGCTGCTGCTGCTACAGCGGAGACACTCAAACGGCGCAAATATGTCAATCTAATAGGAGATTATGTATTTGAGCCGTTTGGGGTCGAAACATTGGGGCCATGGGGTCCAAGTGCGCGATCACTTTTTAGAGATCTCGCAAAGAGACTTATAGACGCCTCGCGTGACCAGAGGGCTGGCACGTATTTGGCTCAAAAAATAAGTATAGCCATCCAACGAGGCAATGCTGCCAGTCTTCTGGGCACGCTTCCAATTGACTGCGATGCGGATGAGTTTCATGACGCCTTCTAAATTTTAATTTTTAATTTTTTGATCTTTACTTCTTCCTTTTCTTCTTCACTTTACCACTTTTCAACTTAAACTGGCGCTTAGCGCGTCTACACCGCCTTATATACCCCTAAGAATGTTCTAGATCTACTAATTTCGGTTGTCTTTTCGTTATACAATTGTTTTTCCATCTCCTGTCTCTTTTTAACCTTTCCATTCCTTCTTGAAGTTTCTAGAATTTTCTAATCTTTATTCGAAATATTTAAATTTGTGTTTCCATCTCCTGTCTCTTTTTAACCTTTCCATTCCTTCCTGAAGTTTCTAGAATTTTCTAATTTTTACTCGAAATATTTAAATAATCTTTTAAATATTTGCCAAATATTCATAAACATTTTCCAAATTTCATAAAAACCATAATCCACATAACAGTTATGACTGGGATTTGAACCCACGCCTTCAGAACGTGAACGGAATGTGTTATCCGCACGGCTATCGCCTTGTTGTCAATGACTGGTGAATTTGGCGAACACTTGACAGAGTGTATACGTCATCGAACTAAAAACTCATTTCCAATTAATAAAATAGTCTTCAAACTTCTTTGCTAATTATTGTGTTTCGTGACGACGGTTTGACATGACATCGGCCGTCACAATATCTACTTAGCCGTGATAGTTTTCCTTTTAAATTCGTTATATGTATTACATTTGTGATTTTTTTCACCTCTTCCAAATTAATAGTTTAGCCGGTAGAGGGGGGGGGGGGGGACACTTGAGTCTAACAATTTTTTTCACTTCAAAGCTTGATATTTGACAAACCAATCACTTGATCGAAAAATGATTTGAGCAAACTAATAATATTTTGTTAAAACCTATGCAATGATACCCCACATGATGGGGTATTCAACCAAAAAAAATTCAACCCTACTATATATGTAGGGGAGATACCCTTAAAAAAATATTTTCCTAAATTTCATTCTACAGTTTTGTTGCAATATCTTATGTCTATATTCATGTCAAATATCAGCTTTCTAGCACCAGGCGTCTTTGAGCTAGGCTGCGGACGGACAGACGGACGAACATGACGAAACTATAAGGGTTCCTTGTGGACTACGGAACTCTAAAAAGATTAAAAAACTTATTTTATAAAACAATACATAGCTATCACTAGACATTCGTAATTTATTAGTAGATAAATGAAAGGAAAAAAATTATATAGTATGTTTTCTGATTTTAGAGTTGTAACTAAACGCGACTACAGAATGTATGTATATTTTAACACAAAAGTGGGTAGTTGAATATAAACGTAATATTATTGTTTAGTTTAAGCATAAAAAGTAAGGAGACGTGTGTTGATATTCAGATAGCACACAGTTAAAGTGATATTCGTGTTTTGGATGAATAATAATTGTTGTGATGTGATTAAAACAAGGTTAGTGTGTGTGGTTAGTTTCGACGTGTTACACTTTTGGTCGCAGCTATGGTGCCCTTACTTGGAGCGCCTGTCGTCGGCGCAAATGTGGAGGCCCCTGTTGCCCGAGGATGCTTCTCTAGCAATGGGGTTAACTCGTCCATGGTTGTGACCTTGTTTCGGCTGCCGTCGGGTGCCTTGATGACAATAACTCCATCCTGAGTCCAACATGACCGCATTCCAAAGTGAACCCGAGCCCTGCTGAATGTATCCTGACGAGCCTTCGTTAAAAACTCCTTAATGGATATTGAAGTGCCTTTCAGTGATGTCTTCGCTCTCCAGACCGCAGCCCTATGACCCAGATTGCAGAACCGCACAAGTATGGGCCTCGGTCGATCTTTAGAAGGGTTGCCAAGTCTATGCGCTGATTTGATCGCTTCTGCAGAGATTTCTTTCATAACAAGCTTGGTGTTGAGAATGTCCACAACAATATCCTTACAATTCTCCTTGTCAACTTCACTGATACCGGAAAATATGAGTGCCTTCCGACAATGCCTGGTCTCAATGTTGTCAAACAATCTTGCACACTCATTTATTTGGGTTCTAAGCAAGCCAAGTATACTGAACATCAGCTCCCTGAAGCTCCGAAACTCTTCAGCCACCTTTGCGACTGTATCCTTCGCTGGTCCGCTATTTTGGATCTGTGCTTCGAGTTCCCCCATACGCCGTACAAAGCAATCTACAAGGGATTTCTGAGCTGCCTGAATATCCGATATTTGCGCCATAGTGTTGGTGGTTTTTATAAAGATAATTTTCTTGTAGTGATATGACTGTTGGTCGGTGAGTCAGCTGGCAGGTGGTGTCCGGTGAGTAAGGTTTGTTCTTACATACACAGCATCACAAACGTGAGTACTTACAATATAAGCACTTGGGCTCACTAATGTGTAAAGAAAACTGTGTTAAATTAATTATAAACTTTTAAAATTAACTTTCAAAAATTTGCAAAAATCTTATACGTCCGATAGTTTTGAGCACCTACCGCCGAAATAAAAATCGCACGACTGTCCTAAAACTGCTCTAAATCACTGCACTTTGTATCAGTTGGAAAAAATTTAGCGGACCAAATTCTTGCAAAATTATCTACAACAGAAAACGAGCTAGCTGCCAATATTGAAAACAGGACACACTACAGCGACTCCATGTACCTAGTTCCGACCGACATTGACGAAGTAAACGCAGTAATACTCAATCTCAAGAACGACAGCGCCCCAGGACTGGACAGTTACAGAGTATACTTAATCAAATACATCCGAAAATCCATCCTTGAACCTTTTACCTTCATCTGTAATCTGAGTATTGCCACCGGAGTTTTTCCTGAAAGCTGGAAAGTAGCTTCTGTTTCACCAATTTACAAGGCTGGAATTAAGACTGTCCTGATAATTATAGACCTATCTCATTACTAAGTATCTTCTCAAAAATGTTGGAAAAGCTAATCAACAACCGCCTGGTGAAGTACATAGAAGAAACTTCTCTCTTATCCCAGCAGCAGTTCGGGTTTAGACAGTGAAAAAGTACCGAAGACGCGGTCAATCTTCTCACAAGCACAATTTCTGACCACTTCGATAACGGAAAACGAAGTTTTTATCGACCTGGCTAAAGCCTTCGACACTGTTTCCATACCAATTCTTCTTAAGAAAATGGAGTCGATGTGCATTAGAGGAATTGCACTAAAGTGGTTCCAAAGTTACCTTAACAAGCGACGGCAATGTGTAAGATTAGGGAAACACTACAGCGAAGAACAAAATATATACTTTGGTGTACCGCAGGGTAGCTTAATAGGTCCCACTTTATTCACCATTTATATAAATGATTTACTCAAAATAGATATTCCAAACGCCGAACTAATCTGTAATGCTTATGACACAGCAATTATTTTCCATGGAACAGATTGGAATGAAGTCTTTGCCAAAGCCAAATCAGGTATGAGCAAGGTTATCAATTGGCTTGATTTTAATTTACTCACAATTAACGTAAACAAAACTGAATTTACAGCATTCAGTAAAACACAGAGAACGAAACCACCTGACAGCTGCATAAAACTGCATAATATAACAGGAGCTTTCTACTTACGTCTCTGCCTACGAAACAAGAGCCTTTATTCTAGTTACGTCTCTGCCTACGAAACAAGAGCCTTTATTCTAGTTAAGTCTCTGCCTACGAAACAAGAGCTTTCTTCTTACGTCTCTGACTACGAAACAAGAGCCTTAATTCTTAGGTATCGTATTCGTATTTGTTTTGGTATTGTAGGTATGTAACTATGTAATGGAATCTAAGCTAACTAATTTAACCATCTTCCAAGGGTCGTAGCGTAGTGAAAATTGGCAGCTGTATGTAATTCTGAAGACAATACTATATGATACTGTCGAACTGATCTGGCGATAGAGCTGGAGGATATAAACTTGAACTTCATGATGGAAAATCGTATAATAGCTGTTTTGGATTTTTTTGAAAATTCGTGTAATGAACTTTGACCACGATTAGGTTTCAAGGTCTGATGATGAAGCTGGAAGATAGGCACTGGCATTCTAAGATGGAATATCGTATCATAGTCGTGTTTGCACTTGTGAGAAAGACCTTGTAATTGACTTTGATCACCATCAGGTGTCAAGGTTATACTTATAACAAACCAATTATATACTGTAGAGCCCGCAGTGGTGTACTTAGGGTATCTTACCGTATTTTTGCGGCTGAACAGGCGTATGTGGCCCTAAGTAGAATAGAATCACTTAGTGGTCTTTAGATTGAAGAGCTAGATAGTTCTAAGCTGACAGACAAAGTACCATGCAATACAGACCCACTGGCGGAGATGGAGAGAATGCAGGCTCATTGGCCTACTTAAAATGAATGTATAAATGTTAAAAAAAAAAAATTATCAAAGACCAAACAGTATAAAATAAATTAATAGTTTAAAAAACACTAGAAAAACACGCTTTTATAAATACACGTAAAAACAAAAAATAAATGATGGATCGTTCAAATTGTCTCTATTTGTGGGCTGAAGTGTAAACTATGTGCTTTTAATTATAATATTTGATTCTAAAAGCGTGGGGCGCTGGAACAGGAAAGACTTTATTGTTAACTAATACTAACTTCCTGACGGAAGCTGCATGAGTTCGCACAAGAGCATGACATTTATTGCACCAAAGGGTTACCAAAGGGAACCAAAGATATCTCGTCCACGAAAAAGAACTCTACATTTTGCCACTGTTGACGCATAACTCTTATGTACTTAATTTCCTGAAAGAAGAGGCGTTAAAAATGTCGGTGAATGTCGTCTCCCTTCACTGATGCCGCATGTTTTGTCTGAGTTCGACAAACTAGTACTTTGAACAGACTGTTTAATGTAAAGTCACTACTAGTCGTGCCGCAACTCCAGTTAGAGCGCCAATCTGTGTAACGTGCTTCCCGTAACATCTGTTCATTTGATTTTTGAACAAGTTAAACAAGAACAGGTTTCCTGTTCTTATTAACATACAATATTAAATAATAAATGCCAAACAGGACTAAGTCCAGTAATCGGTAGGTTTTCTACGATTAATGAGTAACTTGGCGTTCAAGCACGCTGTACGTTACTATGCATATATAAGAAGCTTGCTTAAAGTCTTTAAATAAGATCACTGGCAGAACTAAATCACACACACACAACTACATCAACAAAAATTGAGATGTAATGAGGATGTTCAGATTACACACCAAGGCAAATCTACATTCGTTTCGAGGTTACGAAAGGAAAACGACCTGTGAAAACCTTTATAATCTCCTCGCTGGTACATGAAGCCTGCCAAACCGCACGTAACATTGGCCCTGACAATCCTTTAAATCTGAATTGACCATCAAGCCGAACGATGTGACTATAACCTGTCTCATTGACGATTCGATAAAGGTATATTTAAGAGTATCGTCTGCTAAGTTTGCGTAAAAGACAAGGCTGATGTCATCCACCAGACTCGGTATTTTATTCTGTGTAGGATGAGGCAATAATACTTGCCCGAACTGGAAATTGTCTCTACTTTATAATCCGGTATTATGCCATCCAAAATGAATAGATAATATCATGGCGATCATTTACTGTCTAAGCTAAAGGGTTTGGTTGAGTAACACATACATATATATGCAATGGTAATGATAAATCGACCTATTTTTGAGCAAAAGTCTCACAAGACTGACGTACCTATACCAATAACTACGATGAAGCTTTGCTGACATGTCAAACGATATCAACAAAGCGGTTAAAAGTTAGAAGCAGTTTAAAGTTTAATTGATATATTTTTTACATTCCAACTGACATTACAATCAGAAAGATTGCCTTACAGGGCAAACTCATCGAGTCAACAGTTTAAAGCAAAAGCTTATGTGTTCATAAAACGAGCAAACAAAACTGAAAGTTTATTGCACGTTTCGGCTGTGCCATTGTCTCTCAAAACTTTTTGTAGTCGGTGCCAAGCCAAGTATTTCTGATCTGACTATAAAACCTCTACCCTTTTTATATAACTTTCGTTGTTGATTGAATAGGTAGTTTGTAGTTTAGTTACTTTTTGCGTAAAGGCTTGGCACCGACTCCAAAAAGTTTTGCTCCAAAACCAATTATATTTTGCTTTTTAGTTCCTTAGTGATTTTTGAAGTCGGTTTTCATTTTTATTTAAAAATAATTTTTATTTTTTGCTTTTTAGTGTTATACTAATAAAAAAATAGTAATAGGTGGTAAGTAGTTATATAAGATAGTGTAGGTGGTACATGATATGGAGGCCTTCCTTATGTGCCTCAATTCTAAAATGTAGACCTGTACCTTTCTGGCAATTTCAAGTACTTTTTTTGTTTTTAACTTACTAGCCTAAACACGTTCGTTTTAGTTCCATCATCAGATCCGGGCTATCATCCAGTACCAAAGTGTTTGCCAAGACGAAACAAACGAGCCTAAACTCGATGAGATTACGTTATTGTATTACAAAGATCCCATGGCCACCTTCCTGCTCTATCATCAGACTTTGGACAACATTTAGCACTGAAGTCTATCTAAAGACGAATCAAACGAGACCAAACTCAATGGGATTGCGTAATTGTATTACAAATATCCCATGGCTACCTTACTGCTCCATCATCAGAGTTCGGTAAATATTCAGCACTAAAGTCCATGCAAAGACGAATCAAACGAGCCCAACTTCAATGGGTTTGCATCTTTGTATTACAAAGATCCCATGGCCACCTTCCTGCTCCATCATCAGAGTTTGGTAAACATTCAGCATTAAAGTCCATGTAAAGACGAATCAAATGAGCCCAAGCTCAATGGGATTGCGTCTTTGTATTACAAAGATCCCATGGCTACCTTCCTGCTCCATCACCAGACCCTCGAAAACATCCAGTACCAAAGCCCATGTAAAGACGAATAAAACGACCCTAAACTTGATGAGATTGGGTTGTTGTATCACAAAGATCTCATGGTTACCTTCCAGCTCTATCATCAGACCATAGAAATCATCCAGCATCAAAGTCTATGTAAAGACGACTCAAACCAGCCCAAACTCGACGGCATTGGGTTGTTATCGTCAAATGGCTTTAAATGTGCTTATAAAATTTGAAGAGTTCCTCCGATTTTTTCAGGATTCCATGATCAGATCCTGACCTGATGATCATGGGACCAACTAGGAGATATACTCTTTCCATCAAAACAAGAATTTTTGAAATCGGTCCAGGCGTCTTAGAGAAATCGGGGAACATACATAAAAAAAAAAGATTCCGACGAATTGAGAACCTCCTCCTTTTTTTGAAGTCGGTTAAAAACGGTATTTGCAGCTGCAACAGTTATTCGTTTTCATCTTCATGTATATATTTCAATGAAGTCATAAAAATGCCGAGACTTAAGTTGCCAATGGCGGGTTTACAGCAAGACATCGAAAAGTCTTCGGCGTCGGTGAATTTCATGGGATTAAGGTTGCGGGCTCTTATTTCAATCGATTTAATACTTTGTCTGAATCCCATTTTACTTAACATTCTATTGGGAAATTGCTAGCATGTTGTCTGATAACACTTGTTTTTTTTTACTTGTACATACTTATTGAAATATGATGTATTTTTCAGATTAAAGCTTTTCAGTCTTGGGTGGTTTTTATAGCGTGTCGAAGGGTCCAGGTTTTGATGCCGTCCTAAACTAGTTCAGCTTATTAATGCATTTATTCTTCTCTTGTGTCAAATTTAGTAGGCAAGGCATATTAATCTTATTTTTTCATTAAGTAATGAGTGGTAGGTGGTAGGACCTGTGGAAAACGGTTGATCTTTTTTACTTCACCATTTTCATTGTTGACTTATTCATGACATATTATTTATTTGGTTATTATTTATTTGCAGTGAATACATATTTCTCAAAATCCCTATGAATATGCCTAAGTTCCCACCGAAATGAAAATAAAAAATATTCAGTATTTTACTTTGGCTGAAAACCTAAGACAGTACCTACTGCCTACCAGTTAGTAGCTAGAATCTAGTTCCTCAATCAGTTTTATATTGTTATTAATATTTTAATGTTTCCCAAGTTAAGATATTATACTAACCTTCAACATTTTTAGATAATATAATTTATATCCTTGAAATATGCGTTCCGTGTCCCTTTTTTAATATCCAAGTTCAATAACTTTGAGATTAGCGTCCTTTATGAGAGACACGGCAACTCTTAGAAACTTTTATTAACGAGTGATATATTGTCGTTTGAGGGATCAACTCTTAGAAACTTTTATTAATGAGTGATATAGTGGCCACTTTATCGATCTTATTATGTACGTAATATATTTGTTGATCAAAAAAGGTAACCCCACGTGAGAAGTACAACGCACTACTCTGTGCCACAGTTTGCTTGAAGGATAATCCACTTTCCTGAGATAGATTTTATCCCCACCTTTTCGTCAAGGTATAAAATGTATTTCCTTTTCCTTACCCGGCAATTTCTTCGGGCTTATTTTATTATTTTCTGTTTATTTCCACTCCTAGGACAGCATTTCTTGCGAGAGACAGTAAATCGAATCGAACTTCAGTTTACTTACTTAAGTATATTTTCTTCTCAATTTTATTTTATACTTACCAATAAAGTCGAACCTAACGTACCGCAGGGTAGTATCCTAGGGCCTTTCTTGTTTCTTGTTTACATTATTGATTTGCCATTTTACCTGAGAAACATTTGTGACGTGGTATTGTTTGCTGACGATACTTCATTGATATTTGAAGTAGATAGAAATAAGAAAAACTTTACCGAAATAAACAGTGCTCTTATTCAGGTGACTAAATGGTTTACTGTAAACAACTTAGTACTGAACGGCAAAAAAACAAATGTGTTAAGTTTGCTTTGCCAAACGTCAGAAACCTTGGTACTAACATCGTTTTAAATGGTGATGTACTGGAAACAACTGAATCTACGTTGTTTCTAGGAATAACACTTGATTCGAAGTTGCAATGGGGCGCACACATTAGATATCTGGTAGCGAAACTTCGTTCGGCTGCTTATGCCATTAAGAAGGTGCGTAGTTTAACAGATGTCGATACGGCTAGGCTGGTATATTTTGGATATTTTCATAGTGTTATGTCATATAGCATATTACTATCGGGTAGAGCTGCTGATATCGAAAGTATTTTTATATTACAAAAAAGAGCAGTTCGGGCCATTTACCAATTACGAACAAGAGTTTCGCTCAAGGAAAGATTTAAGGAAATCAGTATTTTAACTGTAGCATCTCAGTATATTTATGCCAGTGTTTTGCATGTGCGTAAAAATATAAATGCATATTCAAAGAATAGTGATATTCACTCTATTAATACAAGACATAGACATAAATTATGTGTTCCGTATTTCCGTTTGTGTAAAACTCATAATTCTTTTATAGGACAAAGTTTACGTATCTACAACAAGATACCGATATGTATTTTAGACTTGCCGTTTAGCGCATTTAAGACAACGATTATTCTTCTTCTTCTTTTCTTCTTTTCGTGTGAGTGTGTGGCCAACTCTGGTGTCGGAGTTTTCAGACCGCCCGTAGGCCTCCGACATGGCCTAACGATCCTTATCCTTAGACAAGAACCGGGACCGACAGCTTTACGTGCCCTCCGAAGCACGGTAGCGCTCAGATGTAAATGCCACACACGGTCACCCATCCAAGTGGCGACCTGTGCAAGCGTTGCTTAACTTTGTCGATCTGTTACGAACGACAAGCTAAGTCTCGCTATGAGCGCTACAAGACAACTAAGACAACGATTAAAAATAACCTAATGCAAAAGGCTTATTACAATTTAAATTATTATCTTAATGACAAATGCGCTTGGAAATAATCTGTTTCAGTATTCACATAATTATTAGGTAAATAGGTTGATAATATTAAAATTTTTATGACATGTAATTAAATATGATTATATTCCCAATAAAATTATGTAAGTAAATGATGTTTTTTGGAATCGCCACCACATCATTAGATGTCTTTCATTTCGTTAGATACTATTTATTTATTATGTTTAATTTTATTGTCTTGTACTCAATCAGTTGGATCGGTGGTTGTATTTCAAAAGGTATCACGTCAATTAAATATGTGCATTTGCATTTCTTCACACGCTTTCACAAATTTATGCTAATATTAATTATCTGGAAAATGGAGGTAATTCGCGTTCATGGTCAGTATACCAACAGATTGTTAATTTTATTACTGCCGGTTCGTATACTGTTGTCGTCATGCTCACTAAAATGTCATTTCTTGTGGTGGCGTCGTGTGTCGGGTCATCCCTGTCCCTCTGATATGGCGAGAGGGATGATGGCTGGCACATGCGTTATGGCGATGGGTGCTACTTGCGATGACTGGTCGATGGCGGTCTTATGGGCTGGTATAATTATTTACTTATATTTAACTTCATCATTTCCATCATGGTTCTGAACATTTGCGCGGATTGCCTGCATTGTTAGGTGCATAATGTAAGTGGATGCTCCTGTTTCACCATGTCTATGTTCAGGAGGCTAACTAAATGAACATCAAAATTTAACTTGATTTTGCTTGAGTATCATGTAAAGTAAATATATACAAGTAACATAGAAGGTATAACAGTTGCAGCACCTTACAAAAGTTTAATTGTTATGTATTATTAAAAACCTGGCGATGAAAAAGAGTGACCGTGAGTTTTATTGCCCGTTCTTTCTCATGGTTCTACGCTCTTGCTTCGCGAACGTGGCAGTAAATGTAAATGTAGAAGCATACAGTAATAATGTTTAAATTTGACGTTCATAAGTGTCACTTTGTGATCTAAATGAATAAAGGATTTTGAGTTTGAGTTTCTGAACGAATAAAAGAGTAATATTTATATAGAAATAAAAATGTACAATCTCAAAGTATCTGTCTCGTTTTTACTATCTGAATATTACAGTCGAAATGGTTCCAATGTAAATGTACAAGTCCGACCCAACTTCATCATAAAGTAAATTAGATAGCGTTTTGTTACAATGCCAGGTTTCTTTGCATAGTTCGAGCAAAGGCTTCAGACAGTGTCGACGGAAGCTATTCAATCTAGGAGCAGGCAAATTGTGTGTGGAAGGGGCGGAAATGTGCGGTGTAGCGAGGAATGGAGGGACTGCGGGCTGAGGACCACAAGACCGTGGCGGGACCGCGGCGACGCCGCGCCGTCGCGTTCCCGTCGCTTCGCCGCCGCCACCCGCACCGTGTTTCTACACCACCGCCAAGTTAACGCTGTGGAATAAAAAAGCAATAACAAACCGCGCTGCCCGCACCTTCAAGAGATATACACATGTAGATACGTATCTATTGTACTATCTCTTTGATGTCTACGGGAATCGTAGTACTTACTAGTTAAGCCCGCAGGCCGCATCTGAAATACAACATTCTATGTTAGCTCCATGTTTTTTATTATACTAACGTATTACCTAATTTGCGACTTTTGCCGCAAAATTTATTATAAAACAAACTATACTAAAAATACTGACACGAATCAACTGCATCTGCATCAATCACCAATGCGCCATTTTTATCCTGCTTGGCGATCGAATACTTGACACTGCGAAAATAACGAGGTGGCCACTTAAACCAATCTTGCATCTTGGCGTCAGCTTCCTAAACTGAGGGCTATGCTTGGCAGCTTTATCATACAACTTTTAAAAAAGTTGGGTTTTCCCTATTACTCGACTCGTCATCGTCATTGGAAATGCCAAACTTATTCAAACTCAAAGTCAAAAATCATTTATTCATCTAGGTCACAACGTGATGCTTATGAACGTCAATTTTTTAAAGTAAATTAATAATGCTTCTACATTTACATTTACTGTAGAACCACGAGAAAGAACGGGCAATAAAACTCATGGTCACTCTTTTTAATCGCCAGTGTTATGGTACATATTTTGTTTTTGTAAGGAACTGCAACTGTTTCACATTGTAATTAACATTGTAATTAATTACTTCTAAAAAGTAAATAAGATCATACATAATACTTAAACAAATATTAAAGTGAGTTACTATGAAACACGATAGGAGCACACCATCGAGCTTCGTTACATCACTAATTAATATTATTTTACTTACCTAGTTGCATAATGTGTCTATTGTTACGTAATGAGGGTTAATGTAACCTATATAAATATGTACATTGCAAAATATTTATTCATAAATAGTTATAAAAGTAAAGATTTTTTCTTGATCATATTTTTGACAGGGATTTTAATTTTAAGCAATCGAAGCATCTACCTTAAGGGGCCTACAAGAGCTAAACGCAAGTTTTATAATGCTTTCAAGTATATGATTCAATGCAGTTAACACAATCAGAAAAATATAAGATATTCTTCAGGATATAATCTAGTTAAGTACTGTGTTGAAAACATAATACAACTAACTTTATTCGATAGAAAAAATTCACAAAGATACCTCTAAAAAAAATATTTTAACGAGTAAAAACCATATTAAAATACATACAATAATTCTGTTTTTTTGACAAATTATTCAACAAGCAACATACTAACGAAATACTGTTTTATTTTTTTAATCCCATCAATACATTTTCTGTAATTAATTTATTTTATGGTTTGTAAAGCGTTCTGAACGTCCCGTCGTCGTCGCGCTTCTCTTTCTTACGCATACAATCCGACAAGGACAGCGAAGTTAGCTCTTGTAGTCCCCAGCAGGTACTTTGATGTTTTTTCAGGTTAAATAAAAATTGCATTCATATAAATATTAAATGTAAAAAGATTAGGTAACTACGTTTAAAAACAGCATTGTTTTCTCGAAAATATTTTAGTAAAATTGTGTGTCCGAGTAGAAATTATAATGATGTTTAATCATAAAATTGTAAACTCGTTAGTAACTGATATGTCAACAACTAAGTCAAGTGGCGGCAAACCAATACATACAGCTATATTGAACATTATAGTTTAAACAAACAAACGATTTAATTACACCTGAGCAAACGTATTTAATGTATTTATTCTGAATAAATAAATACGAACAATAATATGAAACCTCACATAAACATTAAGTAGTTCAAGTAATAACTATGATAAAACGTATGCACGAGTATGTACCTACATAATCATGGACAAGAAGGAAGCACGGCGAGTCGGCTGAGGCGACTGCATACATTAGTCTAAGTATGAAACCTTTGAAACGAGTAATGAGACTGCACTGGATTACACTTGTTAGATACATAACGAAGGTAAAGCTAGCGAACCATGCAAAAGTTATCATCCGAAAATGTTCGCTTAAAATCGTCATACTTTCTCTCACACCTATGTACGAGAGAAGAAGATTGCTTGTCCTTTTTCAAAGTCCTGTATATATTCGTTCATGAAAATTTGCACAACTATATCTTTTCTGTGATACATTTCTAATTATATTTTATATATTCTGTGAACACAATCGGAATGCACAGTCAACTACAAAAGGCGATATACACACCAATATTTTTACTGAGTCTTTTATGAATTGAAACTGTCCGATTATTATTATTTAATTATAAATTATGATTCAGGTAGGTTCTTACTGTAAATAATCCTTACAAGATAGTAAGAACAATAATTATTTGGGACTATAAAACCATTCTAAATCACGTCCATATATACATATAGACTCATGTAGAGCAAATAAACAATATAAAAGCAAAATACACACAATTATAATATTCAAAATACACATATGAGTACATTAAATAATATGAAGTACATAATATTTACGATGATGTACTTTATATGGGTAATTATGATCACGTGCACCGCCATTAAACATGTCCACGCCTTCCCGACACACGCTGTTTATCAAAGTCAACCTTTCACTGCGTTATATTCATCATAATATCGTGCCATCCCTGAAGGGTTAGGTATATGACTATCACGCCCCCATTTCTCACGTAATAGGACGAGCCTGCTAAATTACCTTTTGAAGTGGATTTCCTTGCTAAGTTACGTCTTGGATAGGTTTATGTCTACATTTGAAGTAAGCAAAGATTTATGTAGGTGTGATTCGTCGGACTGAGTATAAACCTTACCGAACCTTATAGTAAACCGATTATCTGGTTCAGTAACATCAAGCACGTCTTTTTTCCTACCCAACAAGAGATTGGCCTATGTAGAGCATTCTACTGAAGTGTTGGCCTAGGCTACGAAACAGCTTTATACATCGTTTTGGCCTACGAAACAAGAGCTTTCTACTTACGTGTTGTCGTTCGAAACAAGACCTTTCTACGTACGTGTTGTCCTTCGAAACAAGAGCTTTCTACTTACGTGTTGACTTACGAAACAAGAGCTTTCTACTTACGTGTTGACCTACGAAACAAGAGCTTTCTACGTACGTGTTGACCTACGAAACAAGAGCTTTCTACGTACGTGTTGACCTACGAAACACGAGCTTTCTACGTACGTGTTGGCCTACGAAACAAGAGCTTTCTACGTACGTGTTGGCCTACGAAACAAGAGCTTTCTACGTACGTGTTGTCGTTCGAACAAGAGCTTTTTACGTACGTGTTGGCCTACGAAACAAGAGCTTTCTACTTACGTGTTGTCGTTCGAAACAAGTGCTTTCTACTTACGTGTTGTCCTTCGAAACAAGAGCTTTCTACTAACGTGTTGACCTACGAAACAAGAGCTTTCTACGCACGTGTTGGCCTACGAAACAAGAGCTTTCTACTTACGTGTTGTCGTTCGAAACAAGAGCTTTCTACTAACGTGTTGTCGTTCGAAACAAGAGCTTTCTACTAACGTGTTGTCCTTTGAAACAAGAGCTTTCTACTTACGTGTTGTCTTTCGAAACAAGAGCTTTCTACTTACGTGTTGTCGTTCGAAACAAGAGCTTTCTACTTACGTGTTGTCCTTCGAAACAAGAGCTTTCTACTTACGTGTTGACCTACGAAACAAGAGCTTTCTACGTACGTGTTGACCTACGAAACAAGAGCTTTCTACGTACGTGTTGGCCTACGAAACAAGAGTTTTCTACGTACGTGTTGTCGTTCGAAACAAGAGCTTTCTACTTACGTGTTGGCCTACGAAACAAGAGCTTTCTACTTACGTGTTGTCGTTCGAAACAAGAGCTTTCTACGTACGTGTTGGCTAACGAAACAAGAGCTTTCTATTTACGTGTTGGCTAACGAAACAAGAGCTTTCTACGTACGTGTTGGTCTACGAAACAAGAGCTTTCTACGTACGTGTTGGCCTACGAAACAAGAGCTTTCTACTTACGTGTTGGCCTACGAAACAAGAGCTTTCTACGTACGTGTTGGCTAACGAAACAAGAACTTTCTACTTACGTGTTGGCTAACGAAACAAGAGCTTTTTACTTACGTGTTGTCCTTCGAAACAGGATCTTTCTACGTACGTGTTGACCTACGAAACAATAGCTTTCTATGTACGTGTTGGCCTACGAAACAAGAGCTTTCTACGTACGTGTTGGCCTAAGAAACTAGAGCTTTCTACTTACGTGTTGTCCTTCGAAACAAGAGCTTTCTACGTACGTGTTGGCCTACGAAACAAGAGCTTTCTACGTACGTGTTGGCCTACGAAACAAGAGCTTTCTACGTACGTGTTGTCGTTCGAACAAGAGCTTTTTACGTACGTGTTGGCCTACGAAACAAGAGCTTCTTACTTACGTGTTGTCGTTCGAAACAAGAGCTTTCTACTTACGTGTTGTCCTTCGAAACAAGAGCTTTCTATTTACGTGTTGACCTACGAAACAAGAGCTTTCTACGTACGTGTTGTCCTACGAAACATGAGCTTTCTACTTACGTGTTGTCGTTCGAAACAAGAGCTTTCTACTTACGTGTTGTCCTTCGAAACAAGAGCTTTCTACTTACGTGTTGTCGTTCGAAACAAGAGCTTTCTACTTACGTGTTCACCTACGAAACAAGAGCTTTCTACGTACGTGTTGTCCTTCGAAACAAGAGCTTTCTACTTACGTGTTGACCAACGAAACAAGAGCTTTCTACGTACGTGTTGACCTACGAAACAAGAGCTTTCTACGTACGTGTTGGCCTACGAAACAAGAGCTTTCTACGTACGTGTTATCGTTCGAAACAAGATCTTTCTACTTACGTGTTGGCCTACGAAACAAGAGCTTTCTACTTACGTGTTGTCGTTCGAAACAAGAGCTTTCTACGTACGTGTTGGCTAACGAAACAAGAGCTTTCTATTTACGTGTTGGCTAACGAAACAAGAGCTTTCTACGTACGTGTTGGTCTACGAAACAAGAGCTTTCTACGTACGTGTTGGCCTACGAAACAAGAGCTTTCTACTTACGTGTTGGCCTACGAAACAAGAGCTTTCTACGTACGTGTTGGCTAACGAAACAAGAACTTTCTACTTACGTGTTGGCTAACGAAACAAGAGCTTTTTACTTACGTGTTGTCCTTCGAAACAGGATCTTACTGCGTACGTGTTGACCTACGAAACAATAGCTTTCTATGTACGTGTTGGCCTACGAAACAAGAGCTTTCTACGTACGTATTGGCTAACGAAACAAGAGCTTTCTACCTACGTGTTGGCTAACAAAACAAGAGCTTTCTACGCACGTGTTGGCCTAAGAAACTAGAGCTTTCTACGTACGTGTATGTCTACGAAACAAGAGCTGTCTACGTACGTGTTGGTCTACGAAACAGTAGCTTTCTACTTACGTGTTGGTCTACGAAACAAGAGCTTTCTACGTACGTGTTGGTCTACGAAACTAGAGCTTTCTACTTACGTGTTGGCCTACGAAACAAGAGCTTTATACTTACGTGTTTGCCTACGAAACAAGAGCTTTCTACTTACGTGTTGGCCTACGAACTAGAGCTTTCTACTTACGTGTTGGCCTACGAAACAAGAACTTTCTACGTACGTGTTGGTCTACGAAACTAGAGCTTTCTACTTACGTGTTGGCCTACGAAACAAGAGCTTTCTACTTACGTGTTGGCCTACGAAACAAGAGCTTTCTACTCACGTGTTGGCCTACGAAGCTAGAGCTTTCTACTTATGTGTTGGCCTACGAAACAAGAGCTTTCTACTTACGTGTTGGCCTACGAAACTAGAGCTTTCTACTTACGTGTTGGCCTACGAAACAAGAGCTTTCTACTTACGTGTTGGCCTACGAAACTAGAGCTTTCTACTTACGTGTTGGTCTACGAAACAAGAGCTGTATACGTACGTGTTGGCTAACGAAACAAGAGCTTTCTACTTACGTGTTGGCCTACAAAACTAGAGCTTTCTACTTACGTGTTGGCCTACGAAACAAGAGCTTTCTACGTACGTGTTAGTCTACGAAACTAGAGCTTTCTACTTACGTGTTGGCCTACGAAACAAGAGCTTTCTACTTACGTGTTGGCCTACGAAACAAGAGCTTTCTACTTACGTGTTGGCTAACGAGACAAGAGCTTTTTACTTACGTGTTGGCCTACGCGAACTAGAGCTTTCTACATACGTGTTGGCCTACGAAACTAGAGCTTTCTGCTTACCTGTTGGTATACGAAATAAGAGCTATCGACTTATGTTATGGCCTACGAAAAACGAGCTTTCGCAACTGTATAGTCGGCAACGTCCGACTTACTTGGTAGCGTTCTAAGTTACAGCAACATTTAGTTATCAACTGTGCCTGTAATTCATTGTCACCGTTGTAGAATTACAGTAGGTATATTTTTATTTAGCAACTATGAAAAGTAAAACGGCAGAAATGTATGGGTATACATCGATGCCAAAAATATCATAAATACATATAATATAGAACTGCACGGTTGGCGTAGTGGTTTCAGCGGCCGCCTCGCCGCTTGACACTGCGCCGAGTGTTGTGGGTTTGATCCCCGCACGAGGCAACACTTTGTGTGATTTATAAATTGTTGTCTCGAGTCAGGGTGTTCAGTTAGTTGTATGTTTGTAAAGTTCTGATTAAAATGGCTGCTTCATTTGATCATGAGCTGGATTTTGTTCCGCGATTTCGTGCTTCAATTCACTAACAGATGAACATCAAAGCATATAAAATATGTAATCTCATATGGTTTTTAAATTTAATAATAATTAATTACTAACGAGATATTTTAAAAAGAATTTATTGAAGGACAGACATTTACGTTCACATTACTCTCTGATTCTCTTTTACTTAAAAGTGAGTATTAAAAGGTTTAATTGAAAAGACTAACAAAATCGCAATTGAACAGGTAAGGAAAGCTACCGTATCTGGTGTTATTCAATAGGTTAATTAATCGCAGTTGTCTCAGAACTTATCTAATTACGAGACGGGCAGCTGCAGGTTTATTTCCACATGAACTCGTCAGTTTCCACTACTCCTTCGCCAATTACTCACCCACTTACTTTGTCTGGCCTCCTTCCTCGCCTTTGCTAAGATAAGAGCAATGAGATTCACCAAAGAAAGTCCAGGTACAATAAAGGCCACCGGGAGCGGTTTTTTAATATCGCCTTTGAGGAAATTTTATTTAGTAGCGCCTTTTCTGTAGCAGGCATGGTTAAGTTGTTTCAAAAGCTTTTTTGTTATCTCTAGTACTTTGTTTACGTGTAATACAATATTGAAAAGGGTAAAGTTAATACACACATAATTACAAGACAACCTCTTGGACTTTTTTCTACCTACCTATGTAGGTAAATAATGAAAAATTTGTTATTTAAAATGTATGAGTTTCCGGTTAAATTTAATAATACTTGCGTAGACGAGACGGTTTGAAATAACAAACGAAAATGTATTTAAATAAGGAAAAGCTATAAGCACACAAAGTAATTGAGTCTATGAAAACACAGGGCATACCATCATTAATGTGAGTACGATAAAGTTTTATGCTGCAAGAGTTAATTTCTACACATGTTCCAGCTACACATGTAACTATATTAATTTACCGAGCAATATAAACAATAAAAATCTCTTCTTCTTCTTAGCGTGTCGATGGCCATCTAAATCTAATCAGCCCATAACTTAGCTACGAGTATGGCATTTCCTGTAATCATCAACATATCGATACTGAGGTACCTACCTAAAAGTACTCGAACGTCGATGAAAGCTTCCAGGAAACAATTACTGGAAACTAATGTGTATCATGTCATACGAATATACGAGTACGATTACACTCTGGGAAATACCCATGCTCACTACTTTGAATTTTAGATATAAATAAATAAATAATATTCTACCACATACACACATCACCATCTAGTCCCAAGCTAAGCAGAGCTTGTGTTATGGGTACTAGATAATGGATAAACACCCAGACCAAGACAAACATCTATGTTCACGCACACAAATGTTTGACTTGAGCGGGAATTGAACCCGCTACCTTCGGCGTAGCAGTCGCTTACACTCCCGCTGTGCCAACCGGTCGTCTGATAGATTATAGGTATTAATATTACGTCTGTTGTATTGCATACAGTCAGTCATCATTTGCATACAAGATAAAAATACAAATGTAATTTGTTACTTAAACAGATTTCGTACCTAAGCCTTTAATATGTATATCGATTGTATTGAAAGAGATACTATAAGATAATGAGACTAATCGTATACCATAGTACTAAAATTGTGTAGGTAATCTATTGTTCTATTAAAAATGTTGACCTTTTGCCGAGCACATAGGTTCACTTTTACACACTTGTAAAATACATTCTGTCTACAAACAATTACATGCACTGTAAAATAAAAAAGAAAACGTAGAGTCTGCTTGTTCAGACGTAACAGAAGCAATTTTCTCAAAGGCTGCAGGCAAAATCGCGGTCCTGTAGCTAGCTCGTATCAAATATTATAATAGTTTAAAGTTGAAGCCAGCACGATAATACCAGCAGTTATCGGGCCTTTAGCGCCGTAATAAACTTATATAGGAAAATGTTCATTATTATCATAAAGTTGATCATTTTCCAATTTCCGGAGCATGAAATATTATGAATAGGTACTTCGTCTCTTGCGCTCTGAGCATACTTGAAACAGGAAATAAGTCGTCGACTGTCTAGTGCGGACCAATAAAATAATGTTGTACTACGTATGAAAGTATATTTTATGTGTATGCAATAAAACTACAAGATAAGAAATATATCGTACGTAATACGCAGGCAAAGAAAATATTTCAATTTTGTTTTTAGGAACGGCCTTATATTTCTGAAAGGTTTCGCAGAGGTGTTTCACACCTAGGTATATTCGGCTGTTTAGACTTTCATCGCGCTCAGTTCAATGGCAGAAAAACCAATATCACAGGGTTCAATGCATATTCTTAGAAAATAATTTTATAATAAGAAATTTATCATAATGAGTATTGTAGAGAGTTAGAGACACATGCACATGCGGCCGTTAGCCAAACTTTACTATAAGGCGAAGCTTGCTATAATTATGTCAATTATGTGTTATGCGCCAAGTGATTATCCGGGTATTATTTATGATGACCCGAAAATACAGAGAATGACAAACTAAATGAGAGTAGGTAACTAATAAATACATACTAATTTAAATAAGAATCGTCACGAGGCGATTTACAGTTAGTTTTTCGAGATTTTCAACGCAGGGGCTACATCCTATCCACGCCAAATTTTCCCAGAAATAAGTAGCATTTATTAAATTAAATTGAAATCGTAACCAGTAAATATTCAATAAAAATTCAAAATACTCGATAACCCGAAAAGTCGATACGACCCTCTCTCTGTTGCACCATCTTTTCAGTTAAACTATTCAAACACGTAACGCTGAAGTTATCAGCGCTTCTCTAGGGACTTCCTACAGTTAATTAGAAAAAGGTCTCATTAATTAATGATTGGGTAAGAGCCAGGTCCTCGTATTTCCTAACACCCAAATAAATTAATAGTGGTACGTGGCACCACGGATTGTCTGTACGGTCGGTCTCCAGACGCCCCCGGCGCGATGCCGCTCTGCAACGTGTGAACGTTTTTCTTATATTTTCTCTCGAGACACTTGCAACTATTAATCTTGTTTAATGTGAGAATATACTTTTACTTAATTTGCTCATTTTCTTAATGAAACTTGTCTGAGATCTAGTAATACTACGCTACTAGAAGATAGGTACTTATTTCGACCTGTATCAAGCAACCATGTCCTTACTAACTTTATGCTGAATACATATCTTATATACAAAATATGTCAAATATGTATCTCTAATCTTATGTATTGTTTTAGTGTTGTAAATTTTGTAATAACTGTTGGTGAATCTAGTTAATAAATAAATAAATAAATCTCTAAATTCATGGATAGATCGTAGCTATATTGGGACTGGTCGTACGCAAATCTTGACTGTCGATAGAAGCACAGTTTCGTTTTTATATACGCACTAAGCTTTTTTATTGTAAAGATCAGAAGATATTTTTAAATATCTATTTTTGAACGAAGTCTCCAAACAGTATCACAACAAAATAAATATTCAATGAAAATTTCAAATGTTTGCGTCAAATCACTAAGCAATGAATTCGCAAAGAATTATTTATGTATTCTAAGAACCTGCAGAAAATATAAATAGGCGGACTGTTCTGAGGTCAGTTCCCTCAAGTCTAGACGGGGGGCTGTCAGAATACCTTCCGCTGAAATCTAGCTCTTCCGCTGTCAATACCACAAGGCATCGCTATATTCGTCTGTGCACTATCATTCAAAGCCTTCATCCGCCCTTCGGATTTTCGGATTGAGTCTGCATTTCAGTTTAAATACCCTTTTTTAATTAGTCTCTTGAGTCACATTCCTGCTTTGGAAATCTGACGGCACCGTGATACCCACCGAAATGTTTTGTTTCTGTTTCTTTTAAATTTTTAACTAGGTGCAGATCCTTGTCTACGTTTTACTCTGTCTGTTCCCTTTTTTTTAAATCTAGTGTTGAACTTACTGCTTGGTTATGCGATGGTTAATTAAAAACCGCTCAAGTGCTAGTCGCAGTTGCACATGAAGGTTTTGTACCATATTACAACACTATGTGCTTTTTAAATAAAATAAATAAGTAGGCCTGTAACGTAAAATGTCAAAATGTATGAATAATATATGTTGTTGTTGCAAGGTTTTATAGCTTTGAATCTATTCAAATCATCTTTGTGGCGCATTTCGTTTTCATCGTTGTCAATAACAGTATGCATAATAATACTGACGTGATTTATTTATTTTATACTGCTAGTTACCAGTATTTATCGGATTCAGTCGTTTTATTTTCTGATAATAAAATAGAATTACCTTTCATATGACCAGGCGTTGTCGGGTACAAAATTAAAATCTTGTACTCTACTAAAGCATATATTTATCATTATTAGGATTTAAACATTTATCCTATACTAGAATAGATTAAAGGTTCAAATGTTGTACGAAGAAAATATACTACTCATGCTGTAAAATTGTTTAAGCAGACGATGTCGCAGACAAAAACTAGTGTAACATGCTAGCGGTCTCACCAGGTAATCTTAGTATCGCAACGCAAAGCCAATTACTGAGCCTAATTGAAATTTTAAATCGTTTGGATACTCTCACAAATAAACCTTTAAGAATCACACACAAACTTAAGTTAAAATGAGTCCAGCTGATTATATCTCACTGACACGTAAGTACTGCCCTAACTCTTAGGCATACGTACCGGTGTCCTATAAGAATTCCAGACGACGGACGCGACCACCTCCACCAAAGCTGTTGCCTAACGAAAAGAAGGAAGGCCGAAGTAATTTCGAGGCCAGCCATTTCTAATTCGACATCTTGTTTTTATTTTTTGTTAGAGCACCAAACGTAGGTAATACACTGAATCCCGTGCTATTACGGTTCCGTAACGCTATACGAACTCGGACACAGGCTCTATATTATGTTTAACTTACGGCCTGGCCACGGACAATTCGCTCCAGCGAAAATACGCGCGACGCAACCGGCGACGCGACCGGCGACGCGACTTGCGACTGAATCAAATGTATAGAAATGTTCTAAGCATGCCACGCGCAGCGGCGACCAGCGACGCGACCGGCGAATAGCACCGAGCGGTACAGCGGCGTGTCGCGCGACTCGTCGCGCGACCAAAACAAATGTATAAATTAGTACGGCGCACGCCACGGCGTCGAGCGGTAGTCGCGGCGACTAGCGACGGAGCTGAGTCAGTATAAAAATTTTAGTTTATTTCTCCGCGAGCATGATATTATTCTTAGAATTTTTAGTTAGGCTAGCTATTTGGAACGTCTGGATGTTATCTATATCTACATAAATGTATACAGTATAAATAAAGTTGAAGTGTCTGTCTGTGATTTCAAAATACCTTAGTATTGTTTTATCTGTGACCTAAGTAAGTTTTTAGAAGTGCATATACCTAGTTAGTTAGATCACACTTACCTACATAAGCTTTTCCGTAATTTTAACTCAAAACTCGAGTTACAATACCTACAAGCGTCGGCTCAGTACGCGTTCAGTAGGTACCTACAGAATGTATACCGAAGCGCCTTGAGTTTGGTATGCAGTAGGTTAGGTGGGTACCGAGCCTGACGCTCGTAGGTATAAATCGCGTTCCGACCGTTTGTATAAAGGTAAAATACAGTACCTATAGATTTCAATACCGTGGTTAGGTACACAATATCAAGTCTGCCTCTGTGATCTTGCGGTAGTGTAAGCGGATCATAAGGTCTCGGGTTCGATTGCCGGGTTGAAACAAATGTGATATTGCCACCAAAGTCCGTACAATGTCGAGCTAAATTTCATAAAAAGATCTCAGCTAATGTCGTCTCGCTCCTGGTTTACACTGGTCGCGTCGCCGGTCGTGTCGCAGGTGGCGTCGCCGGTCCCCGTGGCCAAGCCGTTAGATAAAATAGGCTTTTATCAACTTCAAAAAAATTACGATATAATTTTGTTTGCATCAAACTTTGAAAATAAAAAAAGGAAACACTGTTTAAAATGTGGGGATTAATGTGCTTATAACTTAAATTATAATGGACACTTTTAAAAGGGTAATTTAAGTCGACTAAAATAAAAAATAAAGCTTAAAATCGCAATCTTGCTTAGAATCTCGCGAGTAAAAATCCTGCTGAGGAAAACAATAAAATTAAATGAACTGCCCAAAGCCTCATGCACAGTACGCTCACACAACCTTTCAACTCATAGATAAGCTAAAGAAAATTCTTAGGCAACTTAGCTATCAAAATAATCTAATATTACTAAAATTCTTCGCAGAAATTGCTGAATACCTAAGTTCAAAAGCCAGTCAAACAATTTTCTGAAATTGGGCGTGAAAAAGTATTGGTACTAAAGAATAGCTTACATTACGCCCTAACTTATTTGCCTCGCGTTTAAAGCTTAAAACCTTTTTGTAGTATTAATAGATCGCGTGTATCACGCATCGGGTACACACAACGACATAATTATTTGAACACTGGGTACGTACTTTGTTGAATAATAAATGCCAAACAGGACTAAGTCCAGGTATCGGTAGGTTTTCAACGATTACTGAGTAACTTGGCGGTCAAGCAAACTATACAGCCCCATGTACACACATATAACAAACTTGTTATAAGTGTTTAAGTAAGATCGATGTCAAGACTAAATCACTGATATTGAGTCATAGTTTAACAAACATTAAAATGTAATGAGGATGTTCGGGTTGCCCACCAAGGCAAATCTACAGTCGTTTTGAGATTACGAAAGGAAAACAACCTGTGAAAACCTTTATAATCTCCTCGCTGGTATATGAAGCCTGCCAAATCGCACGTAACATTGGCCCAGACTTAATCCTTTAAATCTGAATTGACCATCAAGCCGAACGGTGTGACTATAACCTGTCTCGTTGATGATTCGATAAAGGTATATTTAAGAGTTTATATTATTGTCTGCTAAGGTTGAGTTTGCGTAAAAGACAAGGCTGATTTCATCTACCACACTCCGTATTTTATTCTGTGTGGGATGAGACAATAATACTTGCCCGAACTGGAAATCGTCTCTATAATCCGCTATTATGCCATCCCTCCATTTTTATCCTCTTTGGCGATCGAATACTTGACACTGCGAAAACAATGAGGTGGCCACTTAAACCAATCTTGCATCTTGGCGTCAGATTGCAAAACTGAGGGCTATGCTTGGCAGTTTTTCTCATACAACTTTAAAAAACGTTAGGTTTACCCTATTACTCGACACGTCATCGTCATTGGAAATTCCAAACTTATTAAAGTGAGTTAGTATGAAACACGATAGGAACACACCATCAGGCTTCGTTACATTACTAATATTAATATTATTTTACTTACCTAGTTGCATATGTGTCTACTAGACTAGATGAGCCCGCAGTTACACCCGCGTTATTTAAGGCTTCTGCTCCACTTCCGTGGCTCATAGCGTGATGTTATATAGCCTTCCTCAATAAATTGGCTATCTACCACTGAAAGATTTTTTGAAATCGGTGCAGTAGTTCCTGAGATTAGCGCGTTCAATCAAACAAACAAACAAACTCTTCAGCTTTATGTATTAGTATAAGATTCTTGCGTAACATAGCGGGGTTTATGTAACCTATATAAATACACTGCATTGCAACATATTTATTCATAAATAATTATAAAAGTAAATATTATTCTTGATAATATTTTTGACAGGGATTTTAATTTTAAGCAATCGAAGCATCTACCGTAAGCAGGTACTTTGATGTTTTTCAGGTTAAATACAAATTGCACACATATAAATATGAAATGTAAAAAGATACGAGAGACGTTTAAAAACAGCATTGTTTTCTCGGGCCGGGCCACGGCCGGGGCACGGCCGTGGCACGGTCAGATATTCATTGTATTGATTTGTATGAAGTAATTCACGTTAGGCTGTGGTCCGGCCGTGCCACGGCCGGGCCACGGCGTCGTAATGTCGGTGGGTATTGTTTCTCTTTCGTCTGTCGCAATCCCTACTTGAACAGACAGACACGGCCGTGCAATCAATGCTCGAAGATTCACGTTACACCGGGCCGGAGCCGGGCCGGGGCACGGCCGTGTCGAATCCACCGTGCTCCGACCGGGCTAGGCATTCATGCTACACCGGGCTGTTGCCGAGCAATTATTGCACGGCCGGGCCTGTCGGTACTTGTTGGGATAGCGTCACTCGAGGTGATAGTTTGTAATTATTACTAATTAAAATGCAATTCTCACAAATTGAGTTGGCAGCTATCGCCATTGCCATTGACGACGAAGCATTGGAAAAACGAACCGAAAGTACCAAAAGAAGATGGGGCATGCACCCAGCCTGGAGGAAACGAGAAACGGAAGGGGAATTCGCCACACTGTATAAGGAATTAGAAGATGATGAGACCAAATTTTACGGTTATTTTAGAATGTCTTAAGAATGCTTTACTATGTTACTTGAAAAAGTAAAACGTGACCTAACCAAAGAAAATTCAAGATTTCAAAAGCGTCTCCGCCTGAACGATTAGCAGTTTGTCTCAGTTTGTTTGCTATACGAACATGTAGGTATCGTGCTATACCAAAATATATTATCCAATATTTGTCGACATACTTTGGTGACGTAGTAAAAATATAAGTTATAGCTGAGTGTGTGGTCACTCGCCGATAACTAAAAGAAATATACCATAATATACCGAGCCATAGGTCATTAATATTAATTTATAATTATAGCTCCGTGTGTTCCGGCCTAAATCATCAGCTGCCCTCGCCGGGAAACAATACCCACGGCCGGAGCACAGCCGTGGCCCGGCCGTGCTCCGGCGTAACGTGAATTACTTCATACAAATCAATGCTATGAATATTTGACCGTGCCCCGGCCGGGGCCCGGCCCGGACACGGCCCGGTGTAACGTGAATCATCCTTAATGATTTTTAATCATGAAAGTGTAAACTCGTTAGTAACTGATATGTCAACAACGAAGTCAAGTGGCGGCAAACCAATACATACAGCTATATTGAACATAATAGTTTAAATTTAAACAAACAAAAAATTTAATAACACGTGAGCTAACGTATTTTATGTATTTATCCTGATTGAATAAATACGAACAATAATATGAAACCTCACATAAACATTAAGTAGCTCAAATAATAACTATAGTGTATAAATAAATAATAATAGTATGTACCTACATAATGTGGATACAAGAAGGAAGTACGGCGAGTCGGCTAAGGTGACTGCATACATTAGTCTAAGTATGAAACCTTTGAAACGAGTAATGAGACTGCACTTGATTACACCTGTTATACATAACACTGCAAAATATGTTCACAACATACCTACTTGTGCTTAGTTATCATCCGAAAATGTTCGCTTTAAATCGCCATACTTTCTCTCACACCTATGTACATACGAGAGAAGAAGATTGCTTGTCCTTTTTGAAAATCCTGCATTTATTCGTGTATGACAATTTGTACAACCATATATATTTTCTGTGATATTTTACTCAATGCTGTACTCAAATATCCGAATGCACAGACAACTACAATAAGCGCTACAAACATCAATATTTTAGCTGAAACTTTTATGAATTGAAACTTTTTGATTATTATTTTTAAATTATAAATTATGATTCAAGTAGGTTTTCACTGTCAGGAAATCTTACAAGATTTATGTAGAATAATAATTGGTTAAGGCAGTAAAAACATTCTAAATCTCGTAAATGTTTATGGACTCATGTAGAGCAGCTATACAATAGAAAAGCAAAAAAACACACTCAAATAATACTCAAAATACACATAATATGTATGCCCACACTAAATAATATGAAGTATATAATATTAACGATTATGTACTTGATATGGCTAATAATGTTCACGTGCACCGCCATTAAACATGTCCACGCCTTCCCGACACACGCTGTTCATCAAAGTCAACATTTCACTGCGTTATATTCATCATAATATCATGCCATCCCTGAAGGGTTAGGTATATGACTATCGCGCCCCCATTTCTCACGTAATAGAACGAGCCTGCTAAATAACCTTTTGAAGTGGATTTACTTGCTAAGTTACATCTTGGATAGGTTTATGTCTAAATTTGAAGTAAGCAAAGATTTATGTAGGTATATGTGATTCGTCGGATCGAGTATAAACCTTACCGAACCTTATAGTAAACCGATTCTCTGGTTCATTAACATCAAGTGAGTCTTTTTTCCTACCTAACTCTTGTTAGATAGGAAATTGGCCTACGTATTCATTTCCATTCTACTGAAGTGTTGGCCTAGGCTACGAAACAAGAGCTTTCTACGTACGTGTTGGCCTAAGAAACAAAGGTTTCTACGTACGTGTTGGCCTACGAAACAAGAGCTTTCTACGTATGTGTTGTCCTTCGAAACAATAGCTTTTTACTTACGTGTTGGCCTACGAAACAAGAGCTTTCTACGTACGTGTTGGCCTACGAAACAAGATCTTTCTACGTACGTGTTGGCCTACGAAACAAGAGCTTTTTACTTACGTGTTGTCCTTCGAAACAAGAGCTTTTTACTTACGTGTTGGCCTATGAAACAAGAGCTTTCTACGTACGTGTTGGCCTACGAAACAAGATCTTTCTACGTACGTGTTGGCCTACGAAACAAGATCTTTCTACGTACGTGTTGACCTATGAAACAAGAGCTTTCTACTTACGTGTTGGCCTACGAAACAAGAGCATTCTACGTACGTAACTACTACTACGTCTAACATTATAAAATTTCCTGTTTCACTACTATATACTATTATGTATTTGTGTATTATATGTGTGTATGTATGTATAAGTATTTATGTAGGTATATATATATATATATATATATATATATATATATATATATATATGCATATTTTAACATAGGTACTGGTACACTTCTACAACTACCATTTATTTCCTACCAATAATATCTCCATCCAAAGGTTGCCTGGTAGAAATCGCTTTTAGCGATAAGGCCGCCCATTGTAGTGTATTTAATTTATAATTCCTTAAAATAATAATAATAATAATATTTTACCACATTCACACATCACCATCTAGTCCCAAACTAAGCAGAGCTTGTACTATGGGTACTAGACAATGGATAAACATACTTATATACTTTTTTTTTGTAAATACATACATATTATACATAGAAACACCCAGACCAAGACAAACATCCATGTTCATGCACACAAATGTTTGACTTGAGCGGGAATCGAACCCGCGACCTTGAAAATGTTTTATATAAGTGTACAATAAAGTATAAAATAAATAAATAAATAAATACGTGTTGGTCTACGAAACAAGAGCTTTCTACGTACGTGTTGGCCTACGAAACAAGAACTTTCTACGTACGTGTTGGTCTACGAAACAAGAGCTTTCTACATACGTGTTGGCCTAAGAAATAAGAGCTATCCACTTATGTTATAGCCTACGAAAACGAGCTTTCGCAACCGTATAGTCGGCAACGTCCGACTAACTTGGTAGCGTTCAAAGTTACAGCAACATTTCGTAATCAACTGTGCAATTCATTGTCAACGTTGTAGAATGACAGTATATTTTTATTTAGCAACTATGAAAAGTAAAACAGCAGAAATGTATGGGTATACATCGATTACAAAAATATCATAATTGCTCCGTAAAAAATGTAGTTATATGTGTATATAACTACATTTTTTACGGAGCAATATAAACATAAAAAATGGTTGTCCCGGTTGTCATGAAGATCTTTGACAGTCGTTACAGGGCGTCAGTACCTTCTAAATAAACTGACACTAGTCTAAACCATGTAATATCGCTATCCCTTCGGGTTGCGGAGGTCAGACAGGCAGTCGCTCTGTGAAAAAGCTAATATTCAGCCAAATCCGGTTAGACTAGTAAGCGGACCCCAGATTGAAAACTGGGATAACGCTAGGAGGATGATGCTCCGTAAAAAATGTAGTTATAAGTGTATATAACTACATTTTTTACGGAGCAATATAAACATAAAAAATCTCTTCTTCTTCTTCTTAGCGTGTCTAAATCGAATCAGCCCATAACTTAGCTACGAGTATGGCATTTTCTGTAATCTATCAACATATCGATACTTAGGTACCTAAAAGTCCTTGAACGTCGATGAAAGCTTCCAGGAAACAATCACTGGAAACTAATGTGTATCATGTCATACGAATATACGATTACACTCTGGAAAATACCCATGCTCACCACTTTGAATTTTAGATATAGGTAGCATATAGTCAGTCATTATTTGCATACAAGATAAAGAATACGAAATGTAATTTGTTACTAGAATAGATTTCGGTAGCCTTTAATATATCGATTGTTTTGAAAGAAATACTATAAGATAACAAGACTATCTTAATAATTGTATACCATAGTACCTAGTAAGATATAATCTATTGTTATAATAAATAATTGAGATACTTTACCGAGCACAAAGGTTCCCCTTCATACATTTGTAAAAAATGTTCAGCCTACAAACAATTACATCCGCTGTAAAATAGAAAATAAAACTTAGAGTCTGCTTGTTCAGACGGAACAGAAGCAATTTTCTTAAAGGCCGCAGGCGAAATCGCGGTCCTGTAGCTAGTTCGTATCAATTATTATAATAGTTTAAAGTTGAAGCCAGCACGACAATATCAGCAGTTATCGCGCCTTTAGCGCCGTAATAAACTTATAATATAGGCAAATGTTCATTATTATCATAAAGTTGAACATTTTTCGATTTCCGGAGCATGAAATATTATGAATACTTCGTCTCTTGCGCTCTGAGCATACTTAAAGCAGGAAATAAGTCGTCGACTGTCTAGTGCGGTCCAATAAAATAATGTTGTACTACGTATGAAAGTATATTTTATGTGTATGCAATAAAACTACGAGCTAAGAAATATATTGTACACTAGAGGACGCCAGCAGCTACGCCTGCATTTTTTTTAAATTTACCCGTTTTGGCCGATCCCGTGGGAATTTCGAGAAATCCCTTCTTAGTGCGCCCCTATGGTCCCCAAGGAACATACATGCCAAATTTCAGCTTCCTGCGCCTAATAGTTTCGGCTGTAGCGTGTCTGTCAGTCAGTCAGTAACGCAAGGATTTTATATATTAAGATAATACACAGGCGAAGGAAATATTTCAATTCAGTTTTTAGGAACGGCCTTTTATGTCTGAAAGGTTTCGCAGAGGTGTTTCATATTCCTCCCCCCCGTTGGATCTCTACCTTGTCGTGGTGGGTAGGCTTAGTAACCGTGGGTTTGAGGTACACCCACGGTGAAGCTAAACGGGATCCCGGGAGGGAACGCACCACGTGGGCTTGGGTGAGGCCTGCGTAGGATGCGTCCCAAGGTGCGGGTGCGGGGGACAGTTCTGTCTGTCCCTCGCAGCCGCACCGGGTGCGGTCGCGGGAGGAGAGGCGTGTCGGTGTTGCGTTGCCGCGCGCCCTATCTCCCGCGACCAAATGGTGGCGCCGCAGAGGAAGAGGAGATGCGGTGTTTCGTTGCCGTCCTCCCTATCCTCTGCGGCCGCTGGGTGTTTTGGCGGCGGAGCCCAACACCTTCATCTTCGCCGCCAAGGGGGTTTCGTTCGGGGCCCGCCTGACCATCTGGCGGGCCAATACCCGTCGGGGGGTAGCGAGGAATGCTTCGGTGAAACCCTACCCTCCGACACATTGGTACATGAGGAGCACGGGTTGGTTTTTAGTCAGTAAGAGTCTGACAGTCCCCTTCGTCCTTCCCCTCAGGGTGGAGGGACCCTATGAGGATTTTCCAACCCGACACAAAAAAAAAGAGTAGTTTCATACTCAGCTGGTTAGACCTTTATCGGGCTCAGTTCAATGGCAGAAAAACCAAAAACAGGATTCAATGAATGTGTATTCTTAGAAAATTATTTTATACATAATCAGAATTTCATCATAGCAATTATTATAGATGTAGAGACACATGCAGCAAGCCGTTAGCCAAACTTTACTATAATAGGTTGTAAAGTTTGGTTATGAGTGATTAACTCGAGCATTATTTATAAAGCCCTGACATTAGGAAGAATGACAAATCAAACTTATAATTAGACCACCTATTAAATACTTATCAGCGTCATGAATCGTCATGCGGTGATTTACAGTTCGTGTTTCGAGATTTTCAGCGCAGGGGCTACGTTGCCAAATTGGCCCAGAAGTAAGGCTTATTAAGTAGAATTTGCATAATTTATGCTAAAATCCTTGGTAGTGCATATTCAATAAACGTCCACAATATTCGGTAACCCGAAAAGTCGATTCGACCCTCTCTCTGTTGCACCATCTTTCCAATTAAACTATTCAAATACGTAACGCTAAAGTCATCAGCGCTTCTCTAGTGACTTCCTACAGTTAATTAGAAAAAAGGTATCATAAATTAATTATTGGGTAAGAGCCACGTATTTCCTACCCCTCTGCAACGTGTGAACGTTTTTCTTATATTTGTTCTCGAGACACTTGCAACTATTAATCTTGTTTAATGTGAGAATGTACTTTTACTTAATTTGCTCATTTTTTTAATGAAACTTGTCTAAGATCTAGTGATACTACGCTACTAGAAGATACATACATACATCCATACATACATAGACTCACCTCTGTTTCCCCGAAGGGGTAGGCAGAGGCATATTAAACGCCCACTTTTCGCCAGTGTTTTGTTTTGACGTAATAGGTGGCGAGCCTATTGCCGCTTATGGGGATATTTTGTTTGCCAGAGAAGATACCTACATAATATATCGACCTATACTAATCAACCATGTCCTTACTAACTTTATGCTGAATACATATCTTATATACAAAATATGTCGAATATGTATCTCTAATCTTATGTATAGTTTTAGTGTTGTAAATTTTGTTACAACTGTTGGTGAATCTAATAAATAAATAAATCTCCAAATTCATGGATAGATCGTACCTATATTGGGACTGGCCGTACGCAAATCTTACCTGTCGATAGAAGCACAGTTTCGTTTTTACATACGCACTAAGCTTTTTTATTCTAAAGATCAGACGACATTTTTTAAATATCTATTTTTGAACGAAGTCTCCAAACAGTGCCACAAAATAAATATTCAATAAAAACTTCAAATGTTTTCGCCAAATGAATATCCAATGAATTCGCAAAGAATTGTTTATGTATTCTAAGAACCTGCAGGAAAAATAAACAGGCGGACTGTTCTGAGGTCAGTTCCCTCAAGTCTAGATGGGGGGCTGTCAGAATACCTTCCGCTGAAACCTAGCTCTTCCACCGTCAATACCACAAGGCATCGTTATATTCGTCTGTGCACTATCATTCAAACCCTTCTGCCGCCCTTCGGATTGAGTCTGCGTTTCAGTTTAAATGCCCTTTTTTAATTATTCTCTTGAGTGACTTTCCTGCTTTGGAAATCTGACGGCACCGTGATACCCACCGAAATGTGTTGTTTCTATTTCTTTTAAATTTTTAACTAGGTGCAGATCCTTGTCTACGTTTTACTCTGTCTGTTCGTACTTAACTTACTACTTGGTTATGCAATGGTTAATTATAAACCGCTCAAGTGCTAGTCGCAGTTGCACATGAACATTTTTAAATAAAAGAAATAAGTAGGCCTGTAACGTAAAATGTCAAAAGGTATTAATAATATATGTTGTTGTTGCAAGCTTCGTTAGCTTTGAATCTATTCAAATCATCTTTGTGGCGCATATCGTTTTCATCGTTGTCGGTAACAGTATGCATTATAATACTGACGTGATTTATTTATTTTAACACGATTTTATTAGGTCGACATGTACGTAACTAACTATGTAATAGAATCTATGTCTTCCAAAGGTCGTAGCGTAATGAAAATTGGCAGCTGTATGTAGTTCTGATGACAATACAACAATATAGTACTGTCGAACTGATCTGTTGATGGAGCCGGAAGATATAAACTGGAACTCGACATGTAGGTATGTAACTATGTAATGGAATCTAAGCTAACTAATTTAACCATCTTCCAAGGGTCGTTGCGTAGTGAAAATTGGCAGCTAGATGTAGTTCTGAAGACAATACTATAATATGGTACTGTCGAAGTGACGTGGTGATAGAACTGGAAGAAATAAACTTGAACTTCATGATGGAAAATCGTATCATTGCTGTTTTGGATTGTTTGAAAATTCATGTAATGAACATTGACCACGATTAGGTTTCAAGGTCTGATCATGAAGCCGGAAGATAGGCACTGGCATTCTAAGATTGAATATCGTATCATAGTCGTGTTTGCACTTGTGAGAAAGCCACGTAATGGACTTTGAACACGACCAGGGCCCTGTTTAATAAGGCTGGACAATTCGACAAATATGTCAAAAAAGACAAAATTGTAGAATTGTCGTGCTAAAGCTGTTTAATAAAAGTAACAAATAAGTCAAAAATCGACAGGTGAAATTTTGTTATATTTGTCATGTAAAAATGCGTTTAATAAAACTCGACATATTATGTCAGAAAACCACGGTCAACATATTTCTGACAATTGTCGGATTCGGAGTCGTGACAATTATGTCGACTTTTGACATTTTTGCAAATATTAGATTTCGCGACAGAGGGTACAACTCCTGTCAGAATTGTCGGACAATTCTACAAATATGTCAATATGTCATGACAATTTTCTGTTTAATAAAGCAGATTTGACAAGCTTTTCACGACATATTGTCACCTGTCACCTGTCGCTTAAAAAGTTTTATTAAACAGAAAAATTTCGGGTTGTTAAGCGACAGGTGACAGATGACAATATGTCGTGAAAATCTTCTCAAATCTGCTTTATTAAACAGAAAATTGTCATGACATATTGACATGTTTGTAGAATTGTCCGACAATTCTAACAGGAGCTGTACCCTCTGTCGCGAAATCTAATATTTGCAAATATGTCAAATTCGACATAATTGTCACGACTCCGAATCCGACAATTGTCAGAAATATGTTGACCGTGATTTTGTGACATAATATATCGAGTTTTATTAAACGCATTTTTACATGACAAATATGACAAGATTTCACCTGTCGATTTTTGACATATTTGTCACTTTTTAGGGTTCCGTACCTCGAAAGGAAAAACGGAACCCTTATAGGATCACTTTGTTGTTCGTCCGTCTGTCAAGACCCTTTTTCTCAGGAATGCATGAAGGTATCAAACTCAAATTTATACTAAATACTCGAATCTACGGTTCCATAGAGCTGTAAAAAAATACAGCCGTATATGCTGCAAATTGCAGAATATTTTCAAACTCGCATTGGAATCAATACCTACAGGGTACTGCCCGTGAACTCAGAATCTTGAAATTTGGTACGAAGCAACGTCTTATATCACTTATAAAGGAAAAATTACCGTAAATTTTTTGTTACAGCATATAAAAAAATATTTTTAATAAATTTAAAGTTACTACCCCTTTCTCTTGAACGCGTGGAGGTATTAAATTGAAATTCATATCAAATACTCAGGTATATAACACCTGTAACAAAATCAAACATCTATGTCTACGCAATCAAAAGAAAGAACAATATAATCATATTTTTAAACTCGCGACTGCTCGCAAGGGAATCAAAACCTATAGGGTACTTCCCGTGAACTCAAAATCTTGAAGTTTGGTACGAAGCAACGTCTTATAGCCCAGATATAGGATGCGGAAGGCTGAGGACCGTGTGCTGTGGTGCGTGTTGGGAGTGGCCTATGTCCAGCAGTGCACTGCGAAAGGCTGATTGAGATTGAGATTTCAAATAATTACATAGTCTTCAAAACTTTTTGCTAATTAAAAAAAAAATATATATTTATTGACTCAATTTAAATACATTCACAAGTTACACATTGTATTTAGTTACAGCAATTTGATGTAATGCATTACACTATACGTGCTGGCACTGTTTTCCAAACTAGGCTAAAGCCTGTATTTAGGAAGTCAGTGTTCAGGCGTGGAGTTGTGACACAGTAATAGTAGATAAAGTGAATGTCGCTGTGCACTTAATCAGTTACATTTTATTACTTATCTAGAAATTATAACACTAAATTAAAAAGTTTTGTATTATTAACTATATAAATATGGTAGTGTGTGCGAGTGTTTATGTGTGTTTGTGTGTGAGTGTGCGTGTGTGTGGAGGGGGAGTGTGTATGTGTGTGTGTGTGTGTATGCACACGCGTGCGTGTGAGTATGTTATGTGCGTGAGTTAGTACGTGTGTGAGTGAGTGAAGCGTTATCTCTCTATGTAGCGTCCTTACGAAATATAGGTAAGTAGGTCTTCCGTCAGCCGATAGTCAAGCTGGAGTAACCAGGCGGTAACTTTCCTTTTTAAAACAAACTTGTTTAAACCAGCAATATTGATTTTTTTGTTTATGCTGTTGTAAATTTTGCTACTTATACTATGAAATTGCCTTCTTCCAAACGAAGTTTTACATAGGGTTCTAGGGCAGATGGATTTCTTGCTGCGTCTATTTGGATCTGGAGCAGGGATGGTCAAATGCTTTATGAGGGTTGTACGGAGCACAAAGAGTTGACGCACTGTTAATACCTTCATATCTGCATAAAGTTGCACGGTAGAATATCTGTATGGCTTTTTGGACAGAACTTTAAGTACGGCACGCTGTGCTCTTTCTAAGCCAATGAGATGGGTTTTGGCTGCTCCACCCCACGTTGCGATACAGTATTGGATGATAGATTGACCTAGCGCCAGATATACCATTCTAAGCTTGTCAAGAGGTGCAGCGCCTCTTAGAGTTTTAAAAAGATGTATTAATCTTCTTACGCGTGTGGTCATCAGGCTAATGTGCTTGTCCCATTTCAAACCACTGTCCATTTCCACACCTAGATATTTAGCGCATTCGAGTCTTGTGAGTTTATGGCAGTTACAATTGGTTTGGGATAAGCAAGTATGGGCTTTAATTGTGTAATCTTCAGGAGGACTGTTAACTCTAGTAATAGAAAAAGGGATGTAATGGGTTTTTGTGAGATTTAAAGTTAATAAGTTGTTATTCAACCAGCGCATTACTATCCTAAGGGAGTACTCCGCTCTATCCTTGACTGCTTGCCAGTTTGGTCCAGTAACAAGAATTGCTGTATCATCTGCGTAAGTAAATATATTAGTATTTGGTTAAGAATTTACAAGTATTTTTGTAACAGATTTCTAATAGTCACTAAAAACTTTGTAAATCGATAACTTTGATAAAAAATCTTACCATCATTCATCAGCAGACTTTTGCAAGGCTGCTGCACGGCTGGTATAGGTATATAAGGTTATATATTATAAATATATATATATTAAGCGATATATGTTAATATAAAATAAAGGATGACTGATTACAAATGACAAAGACCCCTTTTTCTTTAATTAATGCTCCTCCAGCTTTCCATACTGTAATGTTATGGATTTCATTTAGCAATAGAATACCATAACTATGACTGGTGAACTTTTACTTATATAACTACAGGTTTGTACGGAACCCTCGGTGCGCGTGTCCGACTCGCACTTGACCGGTTTTTATTAAACAGCTTAAGCGCGACAATTCTACATTTTTATCCTTTTTTGACATATTTGTCGAATTGTCAGCTTTATTAAACAGGACCCAGGTGTCAAGGTTATAACAAACCAATTATATACTGTAGAGCACGCAGTGTTGTACTTAGGGTCCCGTACTTTTGCGGCTGAATAGGCGTATGTGGCCCTAAGTAGAGTAGAATCACTAAGTGGTCTTTAGATTGAAGAGCTAGATTGTTCTAAGCTGACAGATAAAGCACCATGCAATACAGACGCACTGGCGGAGATGGAGAGAATGCAGGCTCATTCGCCTACTTAAAATGAATGTATAAATGTTAAAAATATTTTTTTATCAAAGACCAAACAGTATAAATAAAAAAATCAATAGTTTAAAAAACACTACAAAAACACGCTTTTATTAATAAAAACAAGAAATAAATGATGGATCGTTGAAGTTGTGTCTATTTCTGGGCTGAAGTGTGAACTATGTGCTTTTAATTATAATATTTGATTGTAAAAGCGTGGGAACAGGAAAGACTTTATTGTTAACTAATACTAACTTCCTGACGGAAGCTGCATGAGGTCGCACAAGAGCATAACATTTATGCTACCAAAGGGTTACCAAAGGAAACCAAAGATATCTCTTCCACGAACAAGAACTCTACATTTTGCCACTGATGACTCATTACCCTTATGTACATCATACATACATCTTTCCTGAAAGAGAGGCGTTAAAAATGTCGGTGAATGTCGTCGCTCTTGGTTGATGCCGCATGTTTTGTCTGAGTTCGACAATCTTGTACTTTGAACAGACTGTTTAATGTAGAGCCACCTACTAGTCGTGCCGCAACTCCAGTTAGAACGCCAATCTGTGTAACGTGCTTCCCGTAACATCTGTTCACTTGATTTTTGAACAAGTTAAACAAGAACAGGTTTCCTGTTCTTGTTAACATACAATGTTAAATAATAAATGCCAAACAGGACTAAGTCCAGGAATCGGTAGGTTTTCTACGATTACTGAGTAACTTGGCGTTCAAGCACGCTATACGTTACTATGTAGGTATATATAAGAAGCTTGCTTAAAGTCTTTAAATAAGATCATTGTCAGGACTAAATCACACACACAACCATCTAATCAACAAAAATTGAGATGTAATGAGGATGTTCGGATTACACACCAAGGCAAATCTACAGTCGTTTTGAGGTTACGAAAGGAAAACGACCTGTGGAAACCTTGATAATCTCCTCGCTGGTACATAACACCAGCCCGACCGCACGTAACATTGGCCCTGACTTAATCCTTTAAATCTCAATTGACCATCAAGCCGAACGGTATGACTGTAACCTGTCTTGTTGACGATTCGATAAAGGTATATTTAAGAGTATTGTCTGCTAAGTTTGCGTAAAAGACAAGGCTGATGTCATCCACCAGACTCGGTATTTTATTCTGTGTGAGATGAGGCAATAATACTTGCCCGAACTGGAAATCGTCTCTACTTTATAATCCGATATTATGCCATCCAAAATGAATAGATAATCATGGCGATCATTTACTGACTAAGTTACAGGGTTTGGTTGAGTAACACATACATACATATGCAATGGTAATAATTAATCGACCTATTTTTGAGCAAAAGTCTCACAAGACTAACGTACCAATAACTAACATGAAGCTTTGCTGACATGTCAAACGATATCATCGAAGCGGTTAAAAGTTAGAGCACAGAATAGATAGTACGTTAGAGGCAGTTTAATTGATATATTTTTTACATTCCAACTGACATTACAATCAGATAGATTGCCTTATAGGGCAAACTCATCGAGTCAACAGTTTATAGCAAAAGTTTATGTGTTCATAAAACGAGCAAACAAAACTGAAAGTTTATTGCACATTTCGGCTGTGCCATTGTCTCTCCGCAGGATAAATACTATTCAAATGCAGTTTTATGACCTGTTACAAGTTAAATAAATACTAAATGTTAAGGCAACATATGGGCAGATTAAATATAAAACGAAAGTACTCTTACACTCTACTTCAATTCAGTTAATGCACATTTGTTGCTACATAATTTATATGGAACATTGGCTATTGTTGCACAGGTTTGTCACCTAGCACCGATGGCACAGGGGTCAAGGACTTATAAATACTTAATTGTAAACTAGTGGCAATTCAGATTCTAATGGCAATAAAGTTTTCCAAAATCCGAAATTACGATGACTTAACAAAAGAAATCATAATTTAGGTCTTTTTAACGATAAATATAAACAACCTTAATAAAAACTGACGAAAGACAGGCTAATTTTCATGACCTTTTATAATTATTCAGCGAACACCACAATAAACAGACTTTGCACATAAACACGCTCAAGCACTACAAAATCACTAAAAAGAAACTGAAATATTAAAACGGTATTTGCAGCTGTAACAGCTATTCGTTTTCATCTTCATGTATATATTTCAATAGAGCTTTAACGCCGATTTTGGCCTCTTGACACAAAATATGTACTTTTCAAAGCTTGCCATCTCAGTGAGAATATATCTTACAAATCTGTAAATTACATATTATTATAGGAAATATCTTCTTCTATAGGTTTGAGATAGGATTTTTTATATTATGAAAGTATTTGTGACATACGGCCATATAAACAAACAGAGTTTTCGATTTTTCCCTGACGGAGCTAATTTTAAAGCTTTATATATTCAAAATACCTTGTAAATTTCAGACACAAACTCGTTTATATGATTGTACATATCCTCAACAAAAAAAGCTAGTGAGGATTTATTTTTTATTTAGACCCAAACGTAAATAATCATACTATAATCAAAGTGAAATTTACGACAAAAAGCTACTGCTAAAATCGTTATTTTTACGATAATTCGTGCTTGTTTTTTTCAAAATAAAGAATTTATATATAGAAGAATATATGCTTTAACGAAAATCTTCAAAAAAAATGTTTATTTGGTTAAATTTTATTCAAGACATGCATTTTAAAATTACTCTAAAACTACTATAAAACTGCGCGCGTAAAACGTTGCAAATCAGTACGCCGCGAGGCCCTCCAAGGTGTGGACGTATCGCTCGGAGCTCCGCAATGACCTCTATTGAACTCAGGCGTTGGGTGCAGTTATAGTGCAACCGTGACATCTTGGTGTGATTTTGGCAAGTAAAATATATTATGTTATATTTTTTTATCATATTATTAATAATAATAATTTTCGAAAGAACATTTCTTTTTTTTTCAGATTCTGTTGCAATGGAATGAAATAAATAAATGCGGTTTGTTAATTGCCAAAGATTTCGTTTTCCTAGGGCCCTCACCCGACGACGTGTTTGAGGGAGGTATTATTGAAATCAAGTGTCCAATTACAGCAGATGGTATAGACTAGGGCTTTCATCCCGGGAGTCACGGCCTCGAAAATTTCGAGAATCTCGATGATTTTGTTGTGCATCCCAGCTATCGAGACTTTTGAGACTTGGGTTAAATAACAACCATTATTCAAAAAAATTTGTTAAACTACTGTTTACGGATTTTATCGCAATAAATAGTTTGATTGAAGGTACATATAAACCTAATGACCTAGAAACTACATTATTTATTACTATTCGACGTTTCGATTTCTTTACAAAAGTTTTAGTCACGGAAGACTGAGGTGATATTTCCTGTATTAAATTTATAGGTTATTTCAAAGAACCTGAGCATTGTACAACTTTTGGTGTTACTATTTACGCAGAATGAAATCACTTCTGGTGTCTTTAACCTTATTGGGTTTCATTAGCCTCACACATAGCATACTTTGTCGAGCGTCTGCTCCGTGTGAACATATACAACAAGATGTTGATCTGTGAGGCTAATGAAATTTAAAAAGTCAAGTGCGAGTTGGACTCGTCCTTGAAGGGTTCCGTAATAGAGGTATCTACTTAACATACCCATTATCTTCACCTAATCTAATATCATTATCACTTTTTCGCCACCAAACATAACTTTGTTTTTTATAGTGTTTGTATAAACGACAAAGTTATATATGCGGTTTTTAAATATGTGTTATATCTCAAAAGCTGACTCCATCTCGTTCAAAAGAATTTTTGTTGGAAGGTTTTAATACAACTTATATATCTTTTTCAGGTTCGTCTTTCTCTTACTTTAAAAGTTAGAGGGAGGGAGACACTCGTTATCACTTTGGAGCCGTTTATCTTTTAAAAGTTTGACTTTGAGAAACAATGGTATTAGAAACCTCAAATTATTTTTAAACATGTATCTAAAGATACGCCGCATGTACGTGAAAGATGAAACAAATATAGTGAAACTTTTTTCGAAAGAGTCTCGAAAGTCTCATACTTCCCGGAAATTTCGAGACCGGGCTGTCTCGACATTTTTGTCCCGGGACTCGAAAATATTATTTAAAATAGTATAGATGCCGCTAACGATAGAAAATACGTATTGGAATTTTGATGGTTGGTACCATCGGCCGAAAACACAACTGGTTTTATCAGTTACCAGTTCAACTACACATTGCATACAAGCATCTGTGTCCATTGGCGGTCTGGACAGGAAAATAATTGCCATGAAAGTTGCAAAAGTTACTCGAGACGATGAATTTTGTGCAAATGAAATGGGGCACCATTTCCCTTTTTGTACCTTACAATGTGAAATTTAATAAAAAAAAATATAATTTACTAGCTGACCCGGCAAACGTTGTTTTGCAATTTTTTTTTTTCTTTTTTTTTTTTGACTACCTACTTGACCACGTACCTATTAATAAATAATTATCCTATAAGTATCCTATCCCACTAGTTGAGCTCGTAGAACAAAAACCACAAAAATTCTGGTCACAGGTCACAATTTACATTTCCACTATACTCTTTCTCTTAGCGTTATCCCAGTTTCAGTCTGGGGTCCGCTTTCTAGTCTAACCGGATTTGGCTGTATATTAGCTTTTCCACGGAGCGACTGCCTGTCTGACCTCCGCAACCCGAAGGGATAGCGATATTCCATGGTTTAGACTAGTGTCAGTTTATTTAGAAGGTACTGACGCCTTGTAACGACTGTCAAAGATCTTCATGACAACCGGGACCGACGGCTTAACGTGCTCTCCGAGGCACGAGACAAGCGATAATTAACAATTCAATACGCACATAACTCCGAAAAGTCATTGGTGCGCGCCGTGGATTCGAACCTGATACCCTCTGCATGGCAGTCTGTTGGTATATCCACTCGGCTATCGCTCACATTTCCACTATACTAATTCTTAGTTATTTCCTAAACGCGTAGACCGATTTACATGATTCAAACAGTTAAAATGGTTTTTGAACTAGATCTTTAATCTGACACCATAATCGTTGAGATATCTCAACAAACAAAAATCTAATTTTCAAGTTACTCTCGTATAATAAATAAAAAGCAAATTTTCAAGTAGCTTTCGACGCGTCGTTAGTTGGCTGTCACCGCTTACGCGCAGAGCTTGCTAATAACATGAATTTTAATAGTGAACAACAAAAATGCCTCATCACAAGTCTGGTGCAAAGTATTGCTCATTTAACGGAAGCAACTTGCAAAATTTGATTTTATTTATTTTACGAGAGCAACTTGAAAATTTGATTTTTTGTTTGTTGAGATATTCCAACGATTATGGTGTCAAATTAGATACCTAGTTCGAAAACCATTGTATCTGTTTGAATCATGTAAATCGGTTTACGCGTTTAGGAAATAACTAAGAATTAGTATAGTGAAAATGTAAACGACCAGAATTTTTGTGGTTTTAGTTCTACGAGCTCAAATAGTGGGAATGGATACTTATAGGATAATTATTTATTATAAGGTACGTGGTCAAGTAGGTAGATAGACGATGAATAAATATTATAGTAGCAGTGGCAAGTCGACAACCCTAGCGCGACGCGTCGGACGCGGGCTTGGAAGCCGCGCGAAAGTGTAGGCACTTATCGCTGTAGGTACGGCCGAGTGAAGGAGGCCTGCTAGAGTAACGATGAAAAGCTGGTTCTATTTTTACTAGCGCAAAATTTTGTTTTATTATTGTCTGTTCTGATATTAACTTGAGAAACACGCACAATAGTTATTTGTGCAACAAGAGAGCAAAGTTGTTTTTTGTTTCGAGTGCTGATTTTGAGTCCCGAGCAAGCGAAGGATTCTATGATTGATTCACGAGCGTAGCGAGTGAATCAAAGTTAGAATCCTGAGCGTAGTGAAGGACTCAACAGCACGAGATACAAAAAACTTTGCTCTCGTGTAGCACACATAATTTTTCACCACAGCAGTGAGAACACATATTACTTAGGGGACAGAAATGAAGAGAAATAGATTGAACTTGTTGATTTAACTCTACTGGTGTTAAAGTACAGTCATCATCGCTAGTTTCACTCATCTTTTTAGATTATTTTATAGTATATTAATATAATTTAACACGTTACGCTATACTGTATCAGCATCAGCGAAATTTTTATTCCCGCTCCTTTTTTGAATCGCGTTTTAATACCGAGTCCCTGATGTTTATTTTTCAAATGTATCATTGTTGTAATTCGAAATAAAAATGTATTGGTTAAATACCAATTTTATATTATTAATTAGACTCATTTTTATTAAAATCCAATAACAAATTAAACATGTAAACAATAACATATAAAAAAAAGTTATTTCTTTACTACAAATATCTTTTTTTATTTGCGTTTCCGAAGGTGCTTTCTTTGAGGTCGAATTCCAAAATCGAATTTCGAATTCGAAGGGGTTTGTTTTTTTCACTCACTTTTTATATGCATGTGAAAGAGACAGAGCACAGTAAAATTCGAATGTTTCAAATTTATGGCTGAACAATGTCAATTCGTGACACTGAAGATTGAAAAATTAAAAAGCTACTTTTACTCACGCTCGAATCAAAATCGCGTTTTGTTCACTGTTGTCTCGCAGCAAAAGTGGCATGTTTGAGCTGCTGTGGTGAAAAATTTATTACCTATTACTGCACATTGGTAAGGAAAGCTCCTAAAAACGATTGTGATACAGGTAAAAATACTTTTCGTTAATAATAGTTTTCGGCTGTGCCCATGCAAATAATATTGATGTAAAAATATATAATAATTATTTAATTTGATTAAATACATCCAACAGATGCCTACCCTACCTAACGTCGCGCGTCGCTTATGAGTTGAACGGATCAAAATGATTTAGCTTGACTATACTGCCAAGCAACACGCTGACTCTACGCACACAGCTGCGCGTGCGTCAGTGTTAGTGAGAAAGCGCTGCATTTACCTAAACTTGGCGCCGCGGATTTGACGTTAACGCTCTTAAGTTGCCAATGGCGGGTTTACAGCAAGACATCGAAAGGTCTTCGGCGTCGGTGAATTTCATGGGATTAAGGTTGCGGGCTCTTATTTCAATCGATTTAATAATTCGTCTGAATCCCATTTTACTTTACCATTCTGTTGGCAAATTGCTGGCATGTTGTCTGATAACTCTTGTCTTTCTTATTGAAGATGTGTTTTTCAGATTATAACTTTTCAGTCTTGGGTTGTTTTTATAGCGTGACGAGTGACGAAGGGTCCAGGTTTTGATGCCGGCCTAGAGCATTTATTCTTCTCTTCTGTCGAATTTAGTAGACAGGTCTTATTTTTTTCATTAATTAATAAGTGGTAGGAGGTAGTAGGTACCTGTTGAAAACGGTTAACCCTTTTTACTTCACCATTAACATTATTTACTTATTCATGACATATTTAATTGGTTCTATATTTATTTGCAGTGAATACATATTTCTCAAAATCTCTATGAATACCTATGCTTTAGTTTTAACCAAAATGAAAATTAAAGATATTCAGAATTTTACTTTGGCTGAAAACCTAAGACAGTACCTATTGCCTATCAGTTAGTAGCTAGAATATAGTTTCACAATCAGTTTAATGTTGTTATTAACTTTTTAATGTTTCCCACGTTAAGATATTAAACCTTCAAAATTTTTAGATAATTTATTTATTTCAAAATCAATTACTCTCTCCACTTACAGTTGCCCAACACGTAGAGAGAGTCAGGAATAACAATTTATAATATTATTATAATTATGGTATTAATTAATATTATAATATAATTTATATCCTTGAAATATGCGTTCAGTGTCCCTTTTTTAATATCCAAGTTCAATAACTTTGAGATTAGCGACCTTTATGAGAGACATGGCAACTTTTGAAAACTTTTATTAACGAGTGATATATTGTCGTTTGAGGGATCAACTCTTAGAAACTTTTATTAATGAGTGATATATTGGCCACTTTATCGATCATATTATGTACGTAATATATTCCTTGATCAAAAAAGGTAACCCCACGTGAGAAGTACAACGCACTACTCTGTGCCACGGTCTGCTTGAAGGATTATCCACTTTCCCGAGATAGATTTTATCCCCACCTTTCCGTCAAGGTATAAAACGTATTTCGTTTTCCTTACCCGGCAATTTCTTCGAGCTTATTTTATTATTTTGTGTTTATTTCCACTCCTAGAACAGGACTTCTTGCGAGAGACAGTAAATCGAATCGAACTTCAGTTTACTTACTTATATTTTCTTCTCAATTTTATTTTATACTTAGCAATAAAGTCGAACCTAACTGAACGAATAAAAGAGCAATACTTATAAAGAAATAAAAATGTACAATCTCAAAGTATCTGTCTCGTTTTTACTATCTGAATATTACAGTCGGAATGGTTCCAATGTAAATGTATAAGTCCGACCCAACTTCATCATAAAGTAAATTAGATAGCGTTTTGTTACAATTCCGGGTTTCTGTGTATAGTTCGAGCAAAGGCTTCATACTTACAATGTCGACGGAAGCTATTCAATCTAGGAGCAGGCAAATTGTGTGTGGAAGGGGCGGAAATGTGCGGTGTAGCGAGGAATGGAGGGACTGCGGGCCGAGGACCACAAGACCGCGGCGGGACCGCGGCGACGCCGTCGCGTTCACGTCGCGTCGCCGCCGCCACCCGCACCGTGTTTCTACACCACCGCAACGTTAACGCTGTGGAATAAAAAAACAATAACAAACTGCGCTGCCCGCACCTTCAAGAGATATACACATGTACGTATCTATTGTACTATCTCTTTGATGTCTACGGGAATCGTAGTACTTACTAGTTAAGCCCGCAGGCCGCACCTGAAATACAACATTCTATGTCAGTTCCATGTTTTTTATTATATTAACGTAATACCTAATTTGCGACTTTTGCCGCGAAATTGATTATAAAGCAAACAATACTAAAGATACTGACTCGAATCCACTGTTTCTGCATCAATCACCAATGCGCCATTTTGATCCTGCTTGGCGATCGAATACTTGACACTGCGAAAACAACGAGGTGGCCACTTAAACCAATCTTGCATCAGCTTGCAAAACTGAGGGCTATGCTTGGCAGCTTTTATCACACAACTTTAAAAAATGTTGGGTTTTCTCTATCACTCGACTCGTCATCGTCATTGGAAATGCCAAACTTATTAAAGTGAGTTAGTATGAAACACGATAGGAACACACCATCGGCCTTGGTTACATTACTAATATTAATATTATTTTACTTTCCTAGTTGCATAATTATGTGTCTATTCTTACGTAATGAGAGTTTATGTAGCCTACATAAATACAATGCATTGCAACATACTTATTCATAAATAATTATAAAAGTAAAGAATTTTCTTGGTCATATTTTTGAGAGGGATTTTAATTTTAAGCAGGTACTTTGATGTTTTCCAGGTTGAATAAAAATTGCATACAAATAAATATGAAATATAAAAAGATTACCTAAGTTTAAAAACAGCATTGTTTTCTCGAAAATATTTTAGTAAGATTGTGTGTCCGAGTAGAAAGTATAATGATTTTTAATCATGAAAGTGTAAACTCGTTAGTAACTGATATGTCAACAACGAAGTCAAGTGGCGGCAAACCAATACATACAGCTATATTGAACATTATAGTTTAAACAATCAAACGATTTAATTACACGTGAGCAAACGTATTTAATGTATTTATTCTGAATAAATAAATACGAACAATAATATGAAACCTCACATAAACATTAAGTAGTTCAAGTAATAACTACGATAAAACGTATGCACGAGTATGTACCTACATAATCATGGACAAGAAGGAAGCACGACGACTCGGCTGAGGCGACCGCATACATTCGTCTAAGTATGAAACCTTTGAAACGAGTAATGGGACTGCACTGGATTACACCTGTTATACATAACGAAGGTAAAACTAGCGAACCATGCAAAATATGTTCACAACATACCTACTTGTGCTTAGTTATCATCCGAAAATGTTCGCTTAAAATCGTCATACTTTCTCTCACACCTATGTGCATACGAGAGAAGAAGATTAATTGTCCTTTTTCAAACTCCTGTATATATTCGTTCATGAAAATTTGCACAACTATATCTTTTCTGTAATACATTTCTAATTATATTTTGTATTTTCTGTGAACACAATCGGAATGCACAGTCAACTACAAAAGACGATATACACACACCAATATTTTTGCTGAGTCTTTTATGAATTGAAACTGTCCGATTATTATTATTAAGTTATAAATTATGATTCAGGTAGGTTCTTACTGTCAAGAATTCTGACAAGATAGTGAGAACAACAATTATTTGGGACTATAAAACCATTCTAAATCACGTCCATACACGTACATTCTAAATCACGTACATATAGACTCATGTAGAGCAGATAAACAATTTAAAAGCAAAATACACTCACTTATAATATTCAAAATACACATATGCGTACATTAAATAATATGAAGTACATAATATTTACGATTATGTACTTTATATGGGAAATTATGATCACGTGCACCGCCATTAAACATGTCAACCTTTCACTGCGTTATATTCATCATAATATCACGCCATCCCTGAAGGGTTAGGTATATGACTATCACGCCCCCATTTCTCACGTAGTAGGACGAGCCTGCTTAGTGACCTTTTGAAGTGGATTTCCTTGCTAAGTTACGTGTTGGATAGGTTTATGTCTACATTTGAAGTATGCAAAGGTTTATGTATGTGTGGATCGTCGGATCGAGTATAAACCTTACCGAACCTTATAGTAAACCGATTCTCTGGTTCATTAACATCAAGTGCGTCTTTTTTCCTACCTAACAAGAGATTGGCCTATGTAGAGCATTCTACTGAAGTGTTGGCCTACGAAACAAGAGCTTTCTACTTACGTGTTGGCCTATGAAACAAGAGCTTTCTACTTACGTGTTGTCCTTCGAAACAAGAGCTTTCTACTGACGTGTTGTCATTTGAAACAAGAGCTTTCTACTTACATGTTAGCCTACAAAACAAGAGCTTTCTACGTACGTATTGGCCTACGAATCAAGAGCTTTCTACGTACGTGTTGGCCTACAAAACAAGAGCTTTCTACTTACGTGTTGACCTACGAAACAAGAGCTTTCTACTTACGTGTTGGCCTACAAACCAAGAGCTTCTACTTATGTGTTGACCTACGAATCAAGAGCTTTCTACGTACGTGTTGGCTAACGAAACAAGAACTTTCTACTTACGTGTTGGCCTACGAAACTAGAGCTTTCTGCTTACCTGTTGGTATACGAAATGAGAGCTATCGACTTATGTTATGGCCTACGAAAAACGAGCTTTCGCAACTGTATAGACGGCAACGTCCGACTAACTTGGTAGCATTCTAAGTTACAGCAACATTAAGTAATCAACTGTGCCTGTAATTCATTGTCACCGTTGTAGAATTACAGTAGGTATATTTTTATTTAGTAACTATGAAAAGTAAAACGGCAGAAATGTATGGGTATACATCGATGCCAAAAATATCATAAATACATATAATATAGGACTGCACGGTTTGCGTAGTGGTTTAAGCGGCCGCCTCGCCGCTTGACACTGCGCCGAGCGTTGTGGGTTCGATCCCCGCACGAGGCAACACTTTGTGTGATTCATAAATTGTTGTCTCGAGTCAGGGTGTTCATTGTGTCCGTTAGTTGTATGTTTGTCAAGTCCCCCGCGTCACAGAATTAGTCTTTTTTTTAATAAAAGAAAAAAATAATTATTAATAAAATCGAGATTTCAGAATGGCTCAAAATATTAATTTATTAATATCTGTGAATACTTTCATCTGATTAAAATGGCTGCTTCGTTTGATCACGAGCTGGATTTTGTTCCGCGATTTCATGCTTCAATTCACTAACAGACGAACATCAAAGCATATAAAATATGTAATCTCATATGGATTTTAAATTTAATAATAATTAATTACTAACGAGATATTTTAAAAAGAATTTATTGAAAGACAGACATTTACGTTCACATTACTCTCTGATTCTCTTTTACTTAAAAGTGAGTATTAAAAGGTTTAATTGAAAAGACTAACAAAATCGGAATTGAATAGGTAAGGCTAACTACCTTATCTGGTGTTATTCAATAGGTTAATTAATCGCAGTTGTCTCAGAACTTATCTAATTACGAGACGGGCAGCTGCAGGTTTATTTCCACATGAACTCGCCAGTGTCCACTACTCCTTCGCCAATTACTCACCCACTTACTTTGTCTGGCCTCCTTCCTCGTCTTTGCTAAGATAAGAGCAATGAGATTCACCGAAGAAAGTCCAGATACAATAAAGGCCACCGGGAGCGGTTTTATAATATCGCCTTTGAGGAAATTGTATTTAGTAGCGGCTTTTCTGTAGCAGGCATGGTTAAGTTGTTTCAAAAGCTTTTTTGTTATTTCTAGTTTAGTGTTTAGTTTAGTAGTGTTTACGTGTAATATAATATTGAAAAGGGTAAAGTTAATAAGTTGATAGACGATGTACTTACAAGACAATCTCTTGGACTTTTTTCTACCTAGCTACATACATACATAGACTCACGCCTGTTTCCCCGAAGGGGTAGGCAGAGGCATTTTAAACGCCCACTTTTCGCCAGTGTTTTGATCCCAAGTAATAGGTGGCGAGCCTATTGCCGCTTATCGGGATATTTGTTTGCCAGAGCCTCGTCTGTTGATCGGCAGGTGCACCACTTGCAGGTGAGGTTGGCTTGGGACCCTAAGTTCTTGGTGGGAACCCTATGCACCCTATCTACCTAGCTATGTAGGTAAATAATGAAAATTTTGTTATTTAAAATGTATTAGTTTCCGGTTAAATTGAATAATACTTGCGTAGACGAGACGGTTTGAAATAACAAACGAAAAAGTATTTAAATAAGGAAAAGCTATAAGCACACGAAGTAATTGAGTCTATAAAAACACAGGGCATACCTTAACGTAAGGAAACATAATATATATAGTCTAAGGGGCATACCCTCATTAAAGTGAGTACGATTAACTTTTGTGCTGCAAGAGTTTATTTCTACACCTGTCCCAGCTACACATGTAACTATATTTTTACCGAGCAATATAAACATAAAAAAACCTCTTCTTGTTCTTGGCGTGTCGATGACCACCTAAATCAAATCAGCCCATAACATAGCTACGAGGATGGCATTTTCTGTAATCATTAACATATCGATACTTAGGTACCTAAAAGTCCTTGAACGTCGATGAAAGCTTCCAGGAAACAATTACTGGAAACTAATGTGTATCATGTCATACGAATATACGATTACACTCTGGGAAATACCGATGCTCACCACTTTGAATTTTAGATATAGGTATAAATATACGTCTGTTGTATTGCATACAGTCAGTCATCATTTGCATACAAGATAAAGAATACGAAATGTAATTTGTTACTTGAATCTATTTCGGAAGCCTTTAATATATCGATTGTATTGAAAGAAATACTATAAGATAATGAGACAGAGTGTATACCACAAAAGTCAGATTTTCGAGGTAATCTATTGTTCTAATTAATAATTGAGATACTTTACGGTGCACAAAGGTTCACTTTCACACACTTGTAAAAAATATTCTGCCTACAAACAATTACATCCACTGTAAAATAAAAAAGAAAGCGTAGAGTCTGCTTGTTCAGACGGAACAGAAGCAATTTTCTGAAAGGCTGCAGGCAAAATCGCGGTCATCTAGTTACTTCGTATCAAATATTATAATGGTTTAAAGTTGAAGCCAGCTCTATAATACCAGCAGTAATCGCGCCTTTAGCGCCGTAATAAACTTATATAGGTAAATGTTCATTATTATCATAAAGTTGAAGATTTTCCAATTTCCGGAGCATGAAATATTATGAATACTTCGTCTCTTGCGCTCTGAGCTTGGTGTCCGATCATATGACAAAAACAAATGAAAAATTTACATTTGACAAATAACGTTTGACAAAATTATACTTGATAAATGTATTATTTTACAAACTATTGTTTAATAAACTATTCATTAGACAATATATTTACTATAAAAAAGTTATAATGCTAAAACATTAATTTACAAATTGATTATTTTATTAAACATGTTATTTGGCAAAACAACGTAAAGCATAAATAACATTTGACAAAATGCCTTGCTTGGTAAATATTTTAGTAACCAAAATCTACGTTAAAACAACAATCTTTGTGTAGGGTCAACTGAAACAATGGCTGGTTAGGTTAAGTTAGAACTGCGACCACAACGCACGAGCCGAGCGAGCGAAGCGAGCGTTCCGCGGCCGCAGCCGCGGCCGGCGAGTGCCAGAACCGAATTCTACTTAGTTCGCTTAATTTAGGCAGTGTGTATATTTTTTTAAAAGACTTAAGTTTCTTTGGAATTAGTATTAAAACAAAATTATTACTTGCCTATAAATAATCTGTCCAAGATGAAAATTGCAACCATGCAATTAAATATTTTCAAAATTTCGTGTAAGTATTGGTTAGAAATTAGTTATTTTTAAAAACTAATAATTTATCTTCTAACTTTTTGTACAATCACCAATTTGGCAAACGAATTATTTAGTCAAATGATTATTTTTAAAATATTTATTTAACATTTTAATTATTTTCCAAGTAAAACATTTGCGAAACCTGTATTATGTCAAATTATTGTTTTTAAAGTAATATGTTTGCGAAATGAAAGTTTGTCAAATGATTAGTTTTTCAAACGTTGTTTGTAAAATGATCTTTTGTCATAAGTTTTTTGTCAAACAATAGTAAACCTCTGAGCATACTTGAAACAGGAAATAAGTCGTCGACTGTCTAGTGCGGACCAGTAAAATATTGTTGTACTACGTATGAAAGTATATTTTATATGTATGCAATAAAACTACGAGCTAAGAAATATATTGTACGTAATACGCAGGTGAAGAAAATATTTCAATTCAGTTTTTAGGAATAGCCCTTTATTTCTGAAAGGTTTCGCAGAGGTGTTTCACACCTAAATTCAGCTGGTAAGACCTTAAACGGACTCAGTTCAATGGCAGAAAAACAAATATCACAGGGTTCAATGATTGCGTATTCTTAGAAAATTATTTTATACCTAATCAGAATTTCATCATAGTAAGTATTATAGATGTAGAGACACATGCAGCATGCCCTTAGCCAAACTTTACTATAATAGGTTGTAAAGTTTGGTAAGTGATTTACTCGAGCATTATTTATAAAGCCCTGACAATAGGAAAAAAGACAAATCAAACTCATAATTAGACCACCTATTAAATACTTCACAGCGTCATGAATCGTCATGCGGTGATTTACAGTTTGTTTTTCGAGATTTTCAGCGCAGGGGCTACGTCTTATCTATGCCAAATTGTCCCAGAAATAAGGCTTATTAAGTAGAATTTGCAAAACTTATGCTAAAATCATTGGTAGTGCATATTTAATAAACATTCACAATATTCGGTTACCCAAAAGGACGATTTGACTGCTTTTCTGTTGCACCATCCTTCCAGTTAAACTATTCAAATACGTATCGCTGAAGTTATCAGCGCTTCTCTAGTGACTTCCTACAGTTAATTAGAGAAAAGGTCTCATTATTTAATTATTGAGTAAGAGCCAGGGCCTCGTATTTTCAAACACCTAAATAAATTAATAGTGGTACGTGGCACCACGGATTGGCTGTACGATCGGTCTCCGGACACCCGACGCGATACCACTCTGCAAAGTGTGAACGATTTTCTTATATTTTCTCCCGAGACACTTGCAACTATTAATCTTGTTTAATGCGAGAGTATACTTTTACTTAATTTGCTAATTTTCTTAATGAAACTTGTCTGAGATCTAGTAATACTACGCTACTAGGAGACACCTACATAATATATCGACCTGTACTAAGCAACCATGTCCTTACCAACTTTACGCTGAATTCATATGTTATATACAAAATATGTCAAATATGTATCTCTTACCTCCCTTCAAATTCATGGATAGATCGTACCTATATTGGGACTGGCCGTACGCAAATCTTACCTGTCGATAGAAGCACAATTTCGTTTTTACATACGCACTAAGCTTTTTTATTCTAAAGATCAGACGACATTTTTAAATATCTATTTTTGAACGAAGTCTCCAAACATTATCACAAAATAAATATTCAATAAAAATTTCAAATCTTTTCGTCAAATTAATATGCAATGAATTCGCCAAGAATTATTTATGTATTCTAAGAACCCGCAAAAAATATAAACAGGCGGACTGTTCTGAGGTCAGTTCCCTCAAGTCTAGACGGGGTGCTGTCAGAATACATTCCCCTGAAACCTAGCTCTTCCACTGTCAATACCACAAGGCATCCCTATATTCGTCTGTGCACTATCATTCAAACCCTTCTTCCGCCCTTCGGATTGAGTCTGCGTTTCAGTTTAAATACCCTTTTTTAATTAGTCTCTTGAGTCACATTCCTGCTTTGAAATCTGACGGCACCGTGATACCCCCCGAAATGTTTTGTTTCTATTTCTTTTAAATTTTTAACTAGGTGCAGATCCTTGTCTACGTTTTACTCTGTCTGTTCCATGTTTGGAAATATAGTATTGAAATTACTGCTTGGTTATGTGATGGTAAATCATAAAACCGCTCAAGTGCTAGTCGCAGTTGCACATGAACATTTTTAAATAAAAGAAATAAGTAGGCCTCTAACGTAAAATGTCAAAAATATGTCTTGTTGTTGCAAGCTTCGTTAGCTTTGAATCTATTCAAATCACCTTTGTGGCGCATGTCGTTTTCATCTTGTCGATAACAGTATGCATTATAATACTGACGTGATTTATTTATTTTTAACACGCTTTTATTAAGTCAACATGTATGTAACTAACTATGTAATGGAATCTAAGCTAACTTATTTAACCATCTTCCAAGGGTCGTAGCGTAGTGAAAATTGGCAGCTGTATGTAGTTCTGATGACAATACTATTACATGGTACTGTCGAACTGATCTGGTGATAGAGCGGGAAGATATAAACTTGAACTTCATTATGGAAAATCGTATCAAAGCTGTTTTGGATTTTTTTGAAAATTCGTATAATGAACTTTGACCACGATTAGGTTTCAAGGTCTGATGATGAAGCCGGAAGATAAGCACTAGCATTCTAAGATGGAATATCGTATCATAATCGTGCTTGCACTTGTGAGAAAGGCCATGTAATTCACTTTGAACACGATCAGGTGTCAAGGTTATAACAAACCAATTATACTATACTGTAGACCACGCAGTGGTGTACTTAGGGTCCCGTACTTTTGCGGCTGAACAGGCATATTTGGCCCTAAGTAGAGTTGAATCACTTAGTGGTCTCTAGAATGAAGAGCTAGATTGTTCTAAGCTGACAGATAAAGCACCATGCAATACAGACGCACAGGCGGAGATGAATGCGGGCTCATTCGCCTACTTAAAATAAATGCATAAATGTTAAAAAAATATTTTTATTAGAGACCAAACTGAATAAAATAAATTAATAGTGTAAGAAACACTAGAAAAACACGCTTTTATAAATATACGTAAAAACAAAAAAAATATTATGGATCGTTCAAGTTGTCTCTATTTCTGTGCTGAAGTGTAAACTATGTGCTTTTAATTATAATATTTGATTGTAAAATCGTGAGGCGGTGAAACAGGAAAGTCTTTATTGTTAACTAATACTAATTTCCTGACGGACGCTGCGTAAGGTCGCACCAGAGCAAAACATTTATGCCACCAAAGAGTTACCAAAGTGAACCAAACATATCTCGTCCGAACAAGAACTCTACATTTTGCCACTATTGACGCATTACCCTTATGTACTTAATTTCCCGAAAGAAGAGGCGTTAAAAATGTCGGTGACTGTCGTCTCTCTTCGCTGATGGCGCATTTTTTGTCAGAGTTCGACAAACTAGTACTTTCAACAGACTGTTTAATGTAGAGCCACCTACTAGTCGTGCCGCAACTCCAGTTAGAGCGCCAATCTGTGTAACGTGCTTTCCGTAACATCTGTTCACTTGATTTTTGAACAAGTTAAACAAGAACAGGTTTCCTGTTTCAGCGCCCCACGCTTTTACAATCAAATATTATAATTATCTTCCATGTGGTGACTGATTAAGAATACGGAATGTCACCATCCCATATCATCCCATGGGTGTCGTAAGAGCCGACAGAGGCAGCATATTATGCAGAGAAGAGCACTGTAAGAGAAGGAAAACTTGATACAAACCCTATACCAACACGTTTGGCCAGCGTGGTATAGTAGGCCAATTCCTCCTTTCAAAGTAGGTAGAGGCCTAGTCCAGCAGTGGACTGTGGAAGGCTGATGATGATTATAATTATAAGCACATAGTTTACACTTTAGCCCAGAAATAGAGACAATTTGAACGATCCATAATTTATTTTTTGTTTTTACGTGCATTTATAAAAGCGTGTTTTTCTAGTGTTTTTAAACTACTAATTTATATTCTACTAGTTACCAGTATTTATCGAATTTATTTTCTGATAATAAAATAATTACCTTTCATATGACCGGACGTTGTCGGGTACAATATGCATCTTTATCTAGTATATATATTACGTAGTACATATTTTAATCTTTATTAGGATTTTAACATTTATTATTTAGTAGAATAGATTAAAGGTTCAAATGTTGTACTAAGAAAATATACTACTCATGCTGTAATGTTGTTTATCCAGACGATGTCGCAGACAAATACTAGTGTAACATGATAGCGGTCTCACCAGTTAATCTAATTGAAATTTTAAATCGTTTGGAAACTCTCACAAATAAATCTTTAAGAATCACACACAAAATTAAGTTAAAATGAGTCCAACTGAGTATACGTCACTGATATGTAAGTATTGCTCTAACTCTTAGGCGTGTCCTATAAGAATTCCAGACGACGCGACGACGTCCACCAAAGCTGTAGCCTAGCGAAAAGAAGGAACGCCGAAGTAATTTCCAGGGCAGCCATTTTTTATTCGACATCTTGTTTTTATTTGTTGTTAGAGCACCAATAGGGTAATTAATACACACTGTGAATCATCGTGCTATTACGGTTCAGTAACGCTATACGAACTCGGACACAAGCTCTATATGTTTAGTAGATAAAATAGACTCTTATCAACTTAAAAAAAAATACGATATGATTTTGTTTGCATTGATTATGATCAAACTTTGAAAATAAAAGATGGAAACACTGTTTAAAATATGGGTTTTAATGTGCTTATAACTTAAATTACAATGGGTACTTTTAAAAGTGTAATTTAAGTCGACTAAAATAAAAAATAAAGCTTTAAATCGCAATCTTGCTTAGAATCTCGCGAGTAAAAATCCTGCTGATGAATACAATAAAATTAAATGAGCTGCCCAAAGCCAAATGCACAGTACGCTCACACTACCTTTCAACTCATAGATAAGGTAAAGAAAATACTTAGGCAACTTAGCCTTCAAAATAATCTAATATTACTAAAATTCTTCGCAGAAATTGCTGAATACCTAAGTTCAAAAGCCAGTCAAACAGTTTTCTGAAATTGGGCGTGAAAAAGTATTAGTACTAAAGAATAGCTTACATTACGCCCTAACTTATTTTCGCCGCGCTTACAGCTTAAAACCTTTTTGTAGTAATCATAGATCGCGGGTATCACGCATCGGGTACACACAACGACATATTTATTTGAACACTGGGTACGTACATTGTTGAATAATAAATGCCAAACAGGACTAAGTCCAGGAATCGATAGGTTTTCAGCGATTACTGAGTAACTTGGCGTTCAAGCAAACTATACAGGCCCATGTACACATATAACAAACTTGTTAAAAGTGTTTAAGTAAGATCGATGTCGAGACTAAATCACTGATATTGAGTCATAGTTTAACAAACATTAAAAGTAATGAGGATGTTCGGGTTGCACACCAAGGCAAATCTACAATCGTTTTGAGGTTACGAAAGGAAAACAACCTGGGAATACCTTTATAATCTCCTCGCTGGTATATGAAGCCTGCCAAACCGCACGTAACGTTGGCCATGACTTAATCCTTTAAATCTCAATTGACCATCAAGCCGAACGGCGCGGCGTGACTCTAACCTGTCTTGTTGACGATTCGATAAAGGTATATTTAAGAGTTTATACGAGGGTCAAACTGAAAGTTCTTAGAACTGGCCACTTATAAACAATATAATAAAAAAATAATTCTAAAATTTGAAAATAGAACTCTTTGCCAATATTACTGAGTATATATTTCATTCATTTGTCATTTGTTTTACGATTTGGCGGCAAATTGAAAATTGTCTGTGTCACGTCAACATGAATTTAACACGAGAAAATTTTCGTGCAATGATTTTTTATGACTTTCGATGTCATTTAAATCAACAAGAAAGTTATGATAGACTACGATTGGCCTTTCACGATGAAGCCCCATCTCGTGCGACTGTTTACAACTGGTTTAATGAGTTTAAACGTGGTCGCACTAATCTCACTGATGATGTACGTGAGGGATGGCCTTCTACGGCGACGACTGAAAATAACATCTGTGTTGTGCGGCGTATGATAGAGACTGACAAAAGAGTGACCTATCAGCAGATTCGGACAAGCTTAGGCATCGGTATGAGTCAAGTGCACAAAATCCTCCACGAACATTTAGCGGTCAGGAAGCTTTGCGCCCGGTGGATACCTCATAATTTGACTAAGGCTCAAAAACTCCATCGTGTGGATTGGTGCCGTAAAATGATTGAAAGATTTAACGGAGGTGACTCAAATGCTGTGTTCGACATACTAACAGGTGACGAAAGCTGGATTTACTGTTATGATCCTGAAACCAAAAGACAATCTGCTCAGTGGGTGTTTCCTTTCGAGGAGTTGCCAACTAAAGTGAAGAGAGATCGAAGTGCGGGAAAAAAAATGGTGGCCTCGTTCTTTGGAAGGATAGGTCATTTCGCAACAATTGTGTTAGAGGATCAAAAAACAGTTTCTGCAGAATGGTACACTACCAATTGTTTGCCACTTGTCTTGGAAAAAGTTCGAGAGAAACGACCTCGCAGTAGGATCCTCCTTCACCACGACAACGCCTCGTCGCACACCGCCAAGCGAACGATCGACTATTTGGCGACATCAAACGTTGAATTACTGGGTCACCCGCCGTATAGCCCCGACCTCGCGTCTTGTGATTTTTATTTATTTCCAAAAATTAAAGAAAAACTTAAAGGAAAGCGGTTTATGAATGCTGAAGAAGCGGTGGCTGCGTATCGCGATGCCATTGAAGAGACCCCTAAGGACGAGTGGGCAAAGTGCTTTTCCCAGTGGTTCCATCGCATGCAGCGGTGTATTGACGTCAATGGACAATATTTTGAAAAGATATAATAAAACTAATAACTGGCTAATGTAATCAGTTTTTGATTTTCTAAGAACTTTCAGTTTGACCCTCGTATTATTGTCTGCTAAGGTTTAGTTTGCGTAAAAGACAAGGCTGATGTCATCTACCACACTCCGTATTTTATTCTGTGTGGGATGAGACAATAATACTTGCACGAACTGGAAATCGTCTCTATAATTCGCTATCATGCCATCCCTCCGGTCCAAATTGCCATAAAATACAGACCATCTACCAAAGCGCATGTCAGTCAAGTAATCCAAAAAGACAACTTAATTAAACTCATACAAAATTCCTTTATATTTAAAATTGTCTAAAAGAAAATTGTAGCACGTCTGCGAACTCGTTGCATTAATAAGCTAGAGGCGACCTCATCATCAGAGCCTCAATTTTAATATAGCACGTGTTTGAACACGTCTTTCACTAGTCGTAGATAAAAGAGGTAGCTTACATTAAAGACCTTTTTGGCGTTGAATGTACGTCACGTATAAGCTTTATTAAGTGAAATAAAAGCTACACCGCGGTCAAGGCTAGCGTTAATGTGAATACCAATGCGTAAATAGAGAAGACAATGTGACAGATAATGGAAGGCCTACGCTTCACTGATTCAATCGCGTAATAAATTTTATGAAACGTTTTTGTGTAATGTATCGAATAATTCATTTACATATATCTATAATAGAAATCTTTTACATATTTTCGTCACAATAATTTGAAAATAAAAATCATATTCATTTTTAGTAATAACACGAGTGGATGCGGTCAGACAGCATTCTTTTTGAACTCAGACTAAATTTAAGAATCCATCTTCTTCACTAGCCAGATGCTGAGATATAGTAATATGAAAAGAGGTTGACGAAACCATAAAAGCCAATAATCTACCGTTATTTGAAAATATTATTCTAATATTTGCAATGTTAATGCACTCACTTCATGTCCTCTATAAAACATTATTAAATCTATGTGGATAAGCTCTAAGAGAAAATTGATGAAACGTAACTACAGGTCATATTTGGGTCAAAGAAGTCTATCGCCGAGCAGTGAACGTACTGAGCGCGTTTCAATAACCCTGCTACTTATACGGCACATATTATAATATCGCCACTTTTTGCGAGAATTAGTGGGGCTTATCACGTCTGAGCAATAAAGAAATATATTCAAGAGATGTGGTATACAATGGTGAGATGGAGTAATGCAAAGGTGGTCGACCCTAAAGAATTGAACAACCTCACGACTTTGGCGCGCAGTGGGAGAGTGTCGACCTGTCGGCCTAGGACTTTGTCCGCCTCGGTCGTCCTCCCGACGCGCGACGCGGCTACTGCCTCCAACTGTCTGCAATTTCCACAGATTTTTTCGATTATTCCTGCGCCATTTTATAATTACTTTCATTATATTTAACGTGTTAGAGTTTTGATTACGGTTATCGACATTCTACATCGGTGTTAGTAGTGTAGGCGTGATTAACCTTTAGTATTATAAGGTCGTGCATTATTTTGAAATTTAATTTGAAATTCAACCGTAAAATAATACATACGTATTCATATCACGAAGACCATTTGAATACTAGGTATATTTAAAAGAAAATTAATACGTTTTGTCTGGGAGCTTGAAAGCCGAATTAATTGAAATTAGTACCTATACATCGAAACCTTCGCAATGGAATTAAAACGAAACGATCTCACTTTGAGGACGTTTTGATCTCAAATAAAATGCTGTTATTTGATTGACCAAGTGATTCAAATGTATTCAATGTTGATCTTTATTAGAATAAATCTGTTCAATCGCTGTCTCAATCAGCGATTTCACACATGCATTTTAATTTATTAAAGATTTGTATGTAACATAAAATCGTGATCCACAAGAGAAAACCTTACCACAGTGTGATTTGAATATTCAAATGTTCAAGTTAAAATCAGTGATCAGTGAGTTAAAATGAAGTATCCGTCGTTAATGTTGGAATCCCACATTCTAATATTACTTTATACTATATATCTAGATTCTTTATCGTACAATTTTGGTGGGAATAATTTTATAATGTTAATAAACATAGGTCTATATGTACCAAATATGAAAAGCTTGTCTTAATACGTTTAAAAGGTAAGCTTGTAGGTAAAGATATCTCATATTTCTCCTATATGGAGTGGTTTTGGTGACTCTATTAAGCGGTTACGCTAAAGTTTGTCTGACAGAAAATTTGTTGAAGAAATTTTTGTGAAGATTTGTTGAAGGTACGAGAGAAAAGCTCTTCATTTTCGGATCATTTTTCTATAGGTATTCCTTAATAATTTATTACCACTCTTTCACTTCGTATTAAATAAAACTACTTGTAAGTAAACCTGGTAAACTGTCATGATAGGGTTGACGTTTCCACATGGATAAAAATGCCAATTAACAAAGTAAAAAAAAAACTTGCAAATTGTCCTTACGAAGTAAATGTACTGAAATTTTCCCAGTGAGTAATGGAGGCAGCAGCGTCGCCCGCCCATCGAACCGCGGCGCAAGGGCGAGTCCACCAACAGCTGCAACAAATCATCCAGTACTTTCTCGCACTAATCTCATTACTATGCCAAACCTCAGCCTACATTTTCTTAATTATAAACTTTCTAGGAAAAATTACTTAGTCATTAAAGCAAGAGTTGGGACTGACACTCTTAATTATTCTTACTTTTATATTTAAGTTCTTCTTAGATGATAAATTAAATATTACATGTGTGATATACAGCTAGATACCTAAACACATATGTACATATTTTCACTTTTGATTTTTAGATTGATGTACATATAGATATGTTTAGATATTATGATTATGTAAGATAGCAATGTATATAGTTAAAATTAATAACCTGATATAATACTAGATACCTATTCTTCATATGAAATACGTGCGAACCAGTTAGTCATATTATTATAAATGAAATTCCTGAATACTGTTATTTCGAACCATGACTCTGTCATTCTCATGATCATTTGCGGCAAATTTATGACAGTAACTTGAACAATAAACCCTCAATCCTTAGAGGATCAATAGACTTAGATAGTTGTAGTATAATAACAGTTAAACGAAAATCTTAGTAAGACGTACATCTGTACGTGTTAAACTTACGACGGTCGGGGTCTTTAAAACCTACACTAGTAGACTCCAGAGACACTTCACCGAAAAAGTACACACTCACATAAACAATCCACATATGATTTATATTTATAACTGTAAGCCTACAAATGGTGTCTGCTGATCTTCTAAAACATAACTGCCTCAAGTAAGGTGAGAGAGAAACGCAATATATTACGCACAGGGAGACGTTACATGTTAAACGATAATTTAAATACTTTCTGAGCGCATAGGTAGACGCTCAATATGAGCAAATTACGGGAATGTATGTTTTGTATTACGGGAGGGGAATTGAATCCTAAGGGAGACCGATCCAGACAGTTTATATTTTATAAGCAATTGCTGCACACTCGTGTTTACTACACCGTGCCTAGTTGACAAAATATATTCACCTAAGTATTAGTAATATTGCAAATGCATAACATAAATTAGAATTTAATTCACTGATTAGCTTACCTTACTGCGGCATTACTAATAATAGCCTGGTGTAATCACTATACAATCTACAGCAGAAAAGCAATTCATTACCTACCAAAATGAAAATCATGGTAGCGTTCATTCAAATTGTTCAGTTCATCGACCTCTTTCATATGCATACGTAAACAGTTCCTTCTGTTAGTTGCGCACACCCTTCCTCATGGGGGCGAAAATAGTTATAAAAACAGAGACATTCTTTTTCGTTCGTAGTTGGGCGAGACGGTAGTCTCGACTGCGCTGAACGAGGTGAACCTGCCCGAGGCCTTTGACAACTCATGAAAAATTCAAGTGCTCACTACAATATCTAGATGTTGATACATACAACTACAGCTCCGAAACTTAAAATAAATATAGCTAGCTACATAATCATCCAGCGTACATTTTTTGCGTGAAAATACAGAATTTCAACTTTGCGTAATGTGTTTATCAGACATTACGCTTACGGCAAGACCGAAGATTGACCATGTAGCAGTTATGTTGAAAGATGGTTGGATGAAAGTATTCTAAACCGCTACTAAAACTCTTCATGATATTAGGTACGGAATTACCACGGACTTTATCATTCAATGTGAACTATAAACATGTAGCTACATTACGCATATGTACACATTTTAAACATGACATAATTATTGCCACAGTTTTACAGTGCTCTGCCGTAAAATCTGATAAATATTTGCTCTGTTATAAAAGGGTCTACTAAAGACTGCAGCTTACTTATAAATAAAATTATAATAAAGAAGGATTTTCCATAACGAATTGCTCACCGCCTTGGGAGAGTTTATTGTAATTACGTTCATATTGAGTAAATTGCCTAAAAGGCGCTGTGTAAAGCTTAATTTGTTAACGATCGTTAAAATTGTCGTTTGCGTAACTGCTTGGAGATAAGTACTTACATTTTATAACATTAATTAGAATGTATTTATAATATTATCGTTGTAAACCGGCTTGCTAACCGCAGTGAGAACTACTGAGAGAAAATTTCTATGTTCACCCTGTTAACTGACGGATTAGAGTGTATATGTCGCAACCAACTATCTTAATCAGCCGTTCACCTAAAAGCCTAGCTTTATTCAACGGAGCTGCCGTTAGACTAGCGGCCGCATGATTATTCAGCCATTTAATCAATCAGCTAGCTAGGCAAATCATTCCTATCTATAAGGTATAAATATTTACCTTAATAATAAAATGGTCGTGTAAAATGGTACCTAATATGGTAGAATATTATTATAATGTTAACCTTGCCAAGTCATTAACATTTTCCAATTAGGTATCATAAACTTGAAGTTTTTGTTGTTCGATCTATTGAAACTCGATACTAAGCTAGTAAGTAGCGACATATAGGTATACCTACACCGTATACACCTACATTTTATTTCCTATTTTCTGAAATCATAGACACTATTCCGAACGGTAGGTGGTATGTTTATTTCAACAAAACTCGTGTAATAGTGCAATCTCAGCGCCCCAAACAGATAGCGTAGAAATATTGCCTTCATATCTGCCACGAGCAGTAAATTGACGAAAAAATGTTGTCGATCCCGCGTACATAATAAACTAATACATATTTCATCAACGTCAAAATAGATCCTCCTCGCTGGCGGCGTATTTATTACGTATACGAAAAATATAAGTAAGTACAAGGAGAATATCATAAAACGCAGATTCAAATTTGTTATTTGGATAAGTATCTACATGACATACGTGCGGTAGCGAATGCCAGACATACACTTGTGTAAAGGTATCCGTACCACCGGTATTCCCAAATGTAATCAGTTAGGCTTGAGTACAGACTCTAAGGGAATTTCTATGTAAATTGTTTTATCAGACCGCAGATATGATTGGCGTCAAATTGACGTTTCTACGGCATATCAATGAAATAAAATTTGATACCCGAGAGCGCAGATAAATTATTCGATACCGTAATCTGAGATGTTGGCATGTTGTTGTTAGTAACTCGCAGACAGCACGTTAACTCTTACAGCCCTTGAATAAGAATGTCTGTCTAATCCAAAAATCCCTCTTTGGCACGTCATGAATGGCTTCCAACGAAGCGTTCTCCTTATACGTGATGGGCATTCACATATCGCATGCCGAGTAATTTCGTATAAAGTTACGAAAGAAAACTATTACCTTTTAAATTGTTTGACATTAATAACGTAGCCTTAAGTTATTGCGTGGCACGTCGAACGTAATGCGTATATTGTCGTGTCACACCTGAGGATAACGAAGGACTACATTCATCAAGGAGAATTTCAGTTTCCGCTGGTTATCCGGGTGCACAGTGAGCGTAAATAAGACTGGATGTAAATCATGTCATTAGAGGTGGCTGCGATCGACCCTCGCCGCTCCCCCGTCCCCGCTCTAATTGAAAATAAATCTCATTAGTTGAGAGGTTGGCAGATGCGCATTTTATACCTTGATCTCGTTTATGACAAGCTTATTTGTTTTGATTTGGTAGCTTGGATTTTATGAATATGTAATGAATATTAAAGCGCAGAAAAATTAGGTTCATTAATGTTATTATGGGTGGTACTGATTCTGTTCTTGAATTAATAAGGTGTATACTAATATATGTATAAACATATGCGTAAATAAAACTACAGAACGTACGGTTGACGTTATTTGTTCACATCGATATATCGGAAAATGCACTCGTGCAGCAAATAGAATCAAAGAGTGTAGCGGTAACTTAAATAATATGAAACTCGACGTACATTGCCGATAGAGAAATAAAAGATCGTGTGTGTGTGTATTCCTATGTGCAAGAGATAAGGGTCATAAATGTAGTCCGATAGCGTCGGTTGGAAACAAAAGCCCCGGAGAGCGCGCTGTTTGCCCTGACTCAGGTATCCCGGCGAGAATGGAATGAAACGGAACCAAGCTCAACTATGTTAGCAGATTTATTTTTGCGGAACTTATTAGCTAAACTGAAATTCTAGGCGAATAATGATTAGCCCCACTGTTAATTTCATTATTTTGCTTATGTAAGCATACTTATGTGAACAAACTATAGTTACATCTAGCAAAATGTTAAGACAACTCTAGTTTTAAATTACTTTTCTGCTATGACAGAAATATCATTATGAATGCATATTTTTGCTGCCACAGTCATGTTTCATTTTACATTGGGTTTAGAGAAAAATATTTGAAGAAAAGGACAAAAGGGATTTTCATAATGATCTCTATGAGTCGGGCGGTGTGCCAGCCCGCATTCAGACAGGCTGCTATATGTTGCACTCAATGGCGAAGGATCTGCACAATAAATTAGAGAGATAAGCTAATGCACGCCTTTGTAAGTCGTAGTTCATTGCAGAATAAATACTCGTATTCAAATAGACTTTCATATTAATATTCTTAGAACTAGACGCCTATATGTAAAATATTCAATACTTACGCAAAATAGTATAATTTAGATTATAGTATAATGTCATGCTCTTTCCCTCTAATTTTTCTTGACCTCTAATTGTGGAGATCCTTGATTGTAAAGAGCTTCAGATCAAAGACACTTCAAGGCTGTGTATTATCACAATATAACAATTTCAGGAATTTTTTCGTTGTCTTAAACAAATGCCTTTAAATAGGCATACAAAATAAATCAAAGTGGGTGATTTATTTTAAAATCGGTTAGAAGCAGGTCACACAATTTCAAGTTGAAGCTTCACTTCCAAAAAAAATTCCGCCCGTTTTAAAAATTCAACACAGTCATGAGGGTTTCTATGTATAGGTTTAAATATTTAAAGGGTTGTTTAAATTTTAATTCCTTATGCGGATAACCTTATAATAAAAGGGTTATTGCGGTCATTTAAGGTTATCACGCCATCAGCAGTAACTTTAATAATTAAATGTCGTCCCTAAGATATTATGATAATAAAATTTTAGCTATAAGTGCCGTATTTAAGAACAATTGTGTATGATGATATGTAAAGAATAAGATACTTTTGAAATTATAAAATGTTATAAGTTTACAAAACACGGCATGCATAACATGCATCGTGCACCGAGAATCGCCACATTCTACACAATAACAACAGCGCGCTTCAGCTCTTTCAGAAAATGTCGTGACTCGAGAAAAATATTGGTTTGCATATTCAACAAAATACGTGTTAAATACGTCCACCAAACAAGGCAGCAGCGAAGCAAAAATATACAACATTGGCATACATTGTACCTGCGTCAATAACTCGAAGGTAGCCGGCCCGATCCATATTAATATTTAACGTGGATAGGGAAACCCTCCCAACGAGACATTAATGCCAGGATAGCGTGTGAGCCATCACCTGCTGAACTCGGCAACGCATTCAAACGTACTGCCTTATGATTACTTATTATTTCAATTGCTTCACTAATGTCTTCCTCCCCAAATTGCAGTACACAAAACAGATCGTAATCAAATAGTTTCGGTAGTTTTATACAACAGTATTAAGCGGTAAGAAAATGTCATGGCTTTAGTCAGTTATGATCGATAGTTTGAATATAATTAACGTTGGTTATTTTTAGAAAATAATTGGGACTAAATATCCATATTAATTAATGTAGTTACACAATCTGTTATGTGATAACGGCTACCGCAACCGACGTTATTAATGAGTACCTATTGATTTATTCCTGGCTAACCAATTACAGATAGTATTAAAAACTAGCTATGTCCCGCAACTTTTCGCTTAGCGTTTCTCTTCTGTTCTTCTTCTTGTCGGGTAAATGGCAATTCATATTATATGCGACACCTTCACTGCGTAACAGGCCCATTTCGGCCCGCTGCGGTACTTACTGTTGGTGCTGACGAAGAAAACTATGTGTCTCTCGCTGGTGCGGAACGATTATTTCAGCTGTTTGTAGAATTTTGACAGAGACTAATATACATTTCAGTTTGTAGTCAAAATTGGAATTATTCCCCATAAAAACATCATGGGAGGCCTCTTTCCGCCTACCACGCACTAACGGTGAAATACATCCGCTGAGTGCGGCAGTGGGTTTATTTCAGCCCGCCAACCCAACAGGCCGCCGCGCGCCGGCGACCCGATACCGCACAGAGCGCACGCGCCTCCTCTTAGTGTTGTGCTATGTATGTAGCTGACCTGATGTAGCGTTCGTTCGATATAATCAACGATGGCAAGCAATAAAAGAAAATACGAATTTTGGAAAATAGAGTAATTCGCCCTGCAGTTACTGATATTGAAAGTGACAGTAGTGAAAAAAATATTTCCCACTACGAAAAAAAATAGTGCCTATTTAGAAACAAGTCAGTCAGCATGGAAAACTAAAACTATAAAAAATATTGCAACCAAAATCTTTGCGTGACATGTTTTAAGGACAGGTACAAGTAAATAAACATCTTTTTTCATTTCTTTTACGATAACTCTATTTTATTTTTGATATCCCCTTATTTTGTACTGTCCCATCACTGCTCAAAATATTTTCTAGTGCGGTTCAGGTCGATATTGGCCCGCCGTTTTTCCTGGTTTATTTCTCATTTCCTATTTGGTAGATTCCTCTTAAAGTTACTACTTCTTTCCGCATGAACGCGTAGAGTTATTAAATTGTAATTCATATCAAATACTAAGGTGTATAACACTTATAGCTGTAATAAAATCAAACTTCTATGTGAACGCAATCAACAGAAATAGCAAGTTAAGCATATTTTCAAACTCGCAATTACTCGCAAGGGAATCAAAATCTATAGAGTACTTACTGCCATTGAACTCAGAATCTTGAAATTTGGCACGAAGCAACGTCTTATAGCACAAATAAAGGAAAAACCGTAAATTTTATTTTCCATCATATAATTAAAATACTTTTAATAATTTTAAAGGTACTACCCCGTTTATGATGAACCCTTAGAGATATAACATTGAAATTCATATCAAATGCTCAAGTCAAAACTAAAGGGTACCTCCAGTCGATCTAGAATCTTGAAAGGGAAATGCCCACTTCCCATAGTGACTTTGGCCATAAGTTGCCCATATTTAAAACCATATTTAAATGATAGTATGTGATGTCAGTAAATAATTAATCAAGGAAGTTATTAAATAAAAGATGGCATAATTGATATAAAATACTTTTTATTTGTACCGAGGACAAGATAGTTGTTAATATATTTATTCACACACAGTCACGTTACGTTACACGTAATATTTCATTAATTACGATAAAAAATACTTGTATTTAGGTACCTCTTGTTGTCGAACCCATCGTTGTACAATATGTCGCACTTTTCTGCAATTTCCAAAATGTGTCGTCGAATTCTTGTAACATTTAAACCGCAATTTACGCAGCGTAAATGTCCTCTTGAGACAGCAGATGAATCTTGAGAAGAACTCGGTCCAGAGTGAATGCCGGGGTCATCAGAAACTGCAGATATCGAGTCCAAGTTCGCGCTGTCGTGAAAAGCGGGTTCGGAATCCATGTTCAGGCAGTGGTCGTAAGTGTTAGAAGAATCTATGGAGTACATTTTATCAATATCAAGCTTGTTCGTAAATAAAATAGCAAAGTCGCAAAAGAAAAGATCACGTAAACCGAGTTTATAAACAAGATAGGTAGGTAGGTAGTCGACTTGTGTCATGACTCATGACAGTCAATTATGGGGTTGCAAATAAAAAAAGCATAGACCTTTATCGAATCGTTATGATTATTTTGCTTATTATTGGCTTAACTATATAAAATAATACGTTTTCTTTATAATTATCACTTAATTAACATTAAAAACACCACTTTCTTATTTATTTTTCACTTCTTATATTTTTATTTAATTTTAAAATCTCTCGTTCCGTTGAAGTAATGACGTGGCAACACTGGAATCACAACATGACGATTAACTCCGTTAAGATACTTTTTTTATTAAAAAGATTTAACTATCTTTTTTCGTTAAATGAATAACATGAAGAATTATTATAAATTACTATATATTTTTTCGTCATACGCATAATCTTGGGCGGCTGATAGCCAAATATAAACATTTGCCTTTGGGATAAAGCAACGTTTTATAGCACATAGGAAAAATTTCAAAAACCTTAAATTTTTAGTTACATCACATATTTTTTAAAATAATTATTATATATAGGTTTGTACGGAACCCTCGGTGCGCGAGTTCGACTCGCACTTGACCGGTTTTTATTTTTAATAAAACGAAAAAATCCCTGATATTGTTATTGTATTTTGATAATACACAGCCTTCAAGTGTCTTTGATCTGAGGCTCTTCATAATCAAGGATCTCCACAATTAGAGGTCAGAAAGAGCATGACACTATGCTATAATTTATTAACTCTACTATTTAGCGTAAGTATTGAATATTATACATATAGGCGTATATTTCTAAGTCTATTTCTATTTGCTAAGGTTTAGTTTGCGTAAAAGACAAGGCTGATGTCATCTACCACACTCGGTATTTTATTCTGTGTGGGATGAGACAATAATACTTGCACAAACTGGAAATCGTCTCTATAATCCGCTATTATGCCATCCCTCCGGTCCAAATTGCCATAAAATACAGAATATCTTCCAAAGCGCATGTCAGTCAAGTAAACCAAAAAGACAACTTAATTAAACTCATACAAAATTCCATTATATTTAAACTTGTCTAAAAGAAAATTGTAGCACGTCTGCGAACTCGTTGCATTAATAAGCTAGAGGCGACCTCATCATCAGAGCCTCAATTTTAATATAGCACGTGTTTGAACACGTCTTTCACTAGTCGTAGATAAAAGAGGTAGCTTACATTAAAGACCTTTTTGGCGTTGAATGTACGTCACGTATAAGCTTTATTAAGTGAAATAAATTAATAGTTTAAAAAACACTAGAAAAACACGCTTTTATAAATGCACGTAAAAGCAAAAAATAAATTATGGATCGTTCAAGTTGTCTCTATTTCTGGGCTAAACTATGTGTTTTAAGTATAATATTTGATTGTAAAAGCGTGGGGCGCTGGAACAGAACACACTTTCTTGTTAACTAATACTAACTTCCTGGCGGAAGCTGCATGAGGTCGCACAAGAGCATAAGCATTTATGCCGCCAAAGGGTTACCAAAGGGAACCAAAGATATTTCGTCCACGAACAAGAACTCTACATTTTGCCACTGTTGACGCATTACTCTTATGTACTTAATTTCCTGAAAGAAGAATCGTTAAAAATGTCGGTGAATGTTGTCTTCCTCGCTGATGGAGCATGTTTTGTCTGAGTTCGCCAAACTGGTAGTGTTTTGAGCAGACTGTTTAATGTAGAGCCACTTACTACTTGTGCTGCAACTCCAGTTAGAGCGCCAATCTGTGTAACCTGCTTCCAGTAACATCTATTCACTGATATTTCAACAAATTAAACAAGAACATCTTTCTGTTCCAGCGCCCCACGCTTTTACAATCAAATATTATACTTAAAACACATAGTTTAGCCCAGAAATAGAGACAACTTGAACGATCCATAATTTATTTTTTGCTTTTACGTGCATTTATAAAAGCGTGTTTTTCTAGTGTTTTTTAAACTATTAATTTATTTTATACTTTTTAGTCTTTGATAATGAAATATTTTTTACATACATTTATTTTAAGTAGGCGAATGAACCCGCTCCCTCTCCATCTCCGCCAGTGCGTCTGTATTGCATGGTGTTTTATATGTCACCGTAGAACAATCTAGCTCTTCAATCTGGAGACCACTAAGCGATTTTACTCTACTTAGGGCCACATACGCTCGTCCAGCCACTAAAGTACGGGACCCTAAGTACACCACTGCGTGGTCTACCGTACAGTCTTGCACTTGTTCACGGTAGATGCCCAACTTAAAATCACTGGAAGCATGCGCCTTTCCACTGTACCGTAGCTATACTTGGCTGGGAACTGGATGTCTATAGGCTGAATTAGGTGCTCACAGTGGTTTCCAAAATTAACTTTAATGGACGGTATGTCGGTTTCATACATTTGGTCACGTCCAAAGTGCGGCCAGACCATGTCCGAGATGAATCCGATGCTCCCATTTACTGGCCCCTTCTCCACGTCTATATTGGATCGCAACATGATTTTATCTCCTTTGAAAATGTTTAATCTACTCGGTAGTCCACCCGTTTTGCGCATTATCTTGAACAGACAAAGTAGATGGGTAGACATCGATGAAATCCAGTGTAAACTGGGTACTTCTTGACCCTGTCGCTCGCTTAATTGTTCTTACAAACTCAAGTCTATATCTATCTATATTGTCACATTGAATGACACAAGCTTTGCCTGCAGTCTCCGCTTGTGCTCCTTTCGGTCCACATGAATGAGAATCCGTAAACTACTATTTTCCGTCGTACAGCATGACTCCTAATGATTTGCCTTCCGCTATTAACACACCTGTCTTATGATTGTGAAATAACTCCTTGAGGGCTTGCTCGAGTGTCAGTCCAATGTTTAATTGGTTGTCTCTATCATTTAAGCTTCCGAACAGTGCAGATTCCAGATCATAGTCCAGGGAAAACGATTTACCAAACATGTCACATTTGTTTTTGATTATATCAAAGTTACGAACCAGCAAGTAACGCGTAATGTAATCTGATGCAGATAGTGACCTAATCATAATATACATATTATCGCCCTCTATCATATTCATATTCAGAATGTTAGTCATCCAACTTTTCATAGAAAGCATACTTGCGCGAATGATATTTTATTTCATCATCAGACCTCGAAACCAAATTGTAGTCAAAGTTTATTACGTGGCCTTTCTCACAAGTGCAAACACGACTATGATACGATATTCCATCATGAAATGCCAGTGCCTATCTTCCGCCTTTATCATCGGACCTTGAAACCTAATTGTAGTCAAAGATCATTACGTGGCCTTTCTCACAAGTGCAAACACGACTATGATACGATATTCCATCATGGAATGCCAGTGCCTATCTTCCGGCTTCATCATCAGACTTTGAAACCTAATTGTAGTCAAAGTTCATTACGTGGCCTTTCTCACAAGTGCAAACACGACTATGATACGATATTCCATCATGGAATGCCAGAACCTATCTTCCGGCTTCATCATCAGACCTTGAAACCTAATTGTAGTCAAAGTTCATTACGTGGCCTTTCTCACAAGTGCAAACACGACTATGATACGATATTCCATCATGGAATGCCAGAGCCTACCTTCCGGCTTCATCATCAGACCTTAAAACCTAATTATAGTCAAAGTTCATTACGTGGCCTTTCTCACAAGTGCAAACACGACTATGATACTATATTCCATCATGGAATGCCAGAGCCTATCTTCCGGCTTCATCATCAGACCTTGAAACTTAATTGTAGTCAAAGTTCATTATGTGGCCTTTCGCACAAGTGCAAACACGACTATGATACGATATTCCAACATGGAATGCCAGAGCCTACCTTCCGGCTTCATCATCAGACCTTAAAACCTAATTGTAGTCAAAGTTCATTACAAGCCTTTTATAAGAAATCCAAAACAGCTATGATACGTTTTTCCATCATGAAGTTCCAGGTCATATCTTCCGGCTCCATCATCAGATCAGTTCGGCAGTACCATATTATTAAATTATCATCAGAACTACATACAGCTGCCAATTTTGATTACGCTACGACCCTTGGAAGATGGTTAAATTAGTTACCATAGATTCCATTACATAGTTAGTTACATACACGACGACCTAATAAAAGCGTGTTAATAAAAGCTACACCGCGGTCAAGGCTAGCGTTAATGTGAATACCAATGCGTTAATAGAGAAGACAATGTGACAGATAATGGAAGGCCTACGCTTGACTGATTCAATCGCGTAATCAATTTTATGAAACGTTTTTGTGTAATGTATCGAATAATTCATTTACTTATATCTAAAATAGAAATCTTTTACATATTTTCGTCACAATAATTTAAAAATAAAAATCATATTAATTTTTAGTAATAACACGAGTGGATGTGGTCAGACAGCATTCTTTTTGAGCTCAGACTAAATTTAAGAATCCATCTTCTTCACTAGCCAGATGGTGAGATATAGTAATATGAAAAGAGGTTGACCAAACCATAAAAGCCAATAATTTATCGTTATTTGAAAATATTATTCTAATATTTGCAGTGTTAATGCACTCACTTCATGTCCTCTATAAAACATTATTAAATCTATGTGGATAAGCTCTAAGAGAAAATTGATGAAATGTAACTACAGGTCATATTTGGGTCAAAGAAGTTCAATCGCCGAGCAGTGAACGTACTGAGCGCGTTTCAATAATCCTGCTACTTATACGGCACATATTATAATATCGCCACTTTTTGCGAGAATAAGCGCTAGTTCAGACATGCGGGAACCGCGCGTTCAAGAATCGCACGGTTTGAAACCGCAAAATTGTGATGCTATTCAGACACCGGCGGTTATTATGCGATTATCGTGCGGGAATAACGTCAGTTTGCTGAAAATTGAGGTCGATGAAGAAGTGTGTTTACTGTGGTTGTTCCTTGAAAAAAAGAAAAGAAAAAGGCGGTATTGGGTGCATCCAATATTAAGTGACCGACTAGTCATGGTCAGTTCGTAACTTTATATCCCAATTTAAGAAAGTGTGATAAAAATTTTTTTGACTATTTGAGAATGTCAATAAAATCTTTTGATGAACTAATTGAACTGATCTGGCAAGATATTTAAATAGTTTAATAAATAGTTCAGTATCGAAACGATCCATGGCGAACTCACGAGCTGTAACGTGCTAACCGCGCGGTATCCGCAACGCAACTGAACGCGAAGTAAAGACTCCATAGTAATAGAAACGCGCGGGAGCAGCGCGATTCTATTTTCTGGCGGTCGGATTGCGGTAACCGCGCGGCTTGATTGACCGCGCGGTTATGTCTGAACGATTACTTAATAACTCATACAAATAAGACTCGCGCGATTTCCATGCGATTCTGAAATCGCGCGGTTCCCGCCGTGTCTGAACTAGCACTTAGTGGTGCTTATCACGTCTGAGCAATAAATAAATATATTCAAGAGATGTGGTATACAATGGTGAGATGGAGTAATGCAAAGGTAGTCGACCCTAAAGAATTGAACAACCTCACGACTTTGGCGCGCAGTGGGAGAGTGTCGACCTGTCGGCCTAGGACTTTGTCCGCCTCGGTCGTCCTCCCGACGCGCGACGCGGCTACTGCCTCCAATGTCTGCAATTTTCACAGATTTTCTCGATTATTCCTGCGCCTTTTATAATTACTTTCATTCTTTTTAACGTGTTAGAGTTTTGATTACGGTTATCGACATTCTAAATAGGTGTTAGTAGTGTCGGCGTTATTAACTTTTAGTATTATAAGGTCGTGCGATATTTTTAAATTTAATTTGGAATTCAACCGTAAAAGCCGCAGATAACTGATCCACAGCTTTTGTGAAAGTATAATAATAATACATACGTAGGCATATCACGAAGAGCATTTTAATACTAGGTATATATTTTAAAAGAAAATTAAAAAGTTTTGTCTGGGAGCTTGACAGGCGAAATAATTGACGAAATTAGTACCTATACATCAAACACAGACCTTCGCAATGGAATTAAAACGAAACGATTTCACTTTGAGGACGTTTCGATCTCAAATAAAATGCTGTTATTTGATTGACCAAGTGATTCAAATGTATTCAATGTTGATCTTTATTAGAATAAATCTGTTGAATCGCTGTCTCAATCAGCGATTTCACACATGCATTTTAATTTATTAAAGAATTGTATATAACATAAAATCGTGAACCACAAGAGAAAACCTAACCACAGTGTGATTTGAATATTCAAACGTTCAAGTTAAAATCAGTGATAAAGTATCCGTCGTTAATATTGGAATCCCACATTCTAATATTGACGATGGATACTTTATCGTACAATTTTGGTGGGAACAATTTTATAATATTTTAGAAAGATGCTGTGAACCGCTGCCCGACTTTTATAGAAACATAAAAAAGGAATGACAATTAAGGGGTCCTCTCCATACATGGCGCTGACGTGAAAATATGTTTACAATACTTAGGGCATGTCTAGGTATTTAAAATATATCGTTCCCCGCCCTTCCACCCTCTAACTTTTGAAGTAAGAGAGTGACAAATCTAAACAAAGATATGCTGTAGATCGTAATAAAAACTTCCAACCAAAATTAGTTTGAACGATATGTGGTCAGCAGTTTTTATATTAAAAAGAACCGCAAATATAACTTGGTCGTTAATACAAACACTATGAAAAACAAAGTTATTTGTACCGGTGAAAAAGTGATAGTGGTATATGGTTAGGTGAAGATAATGGGTATGTTTAGTGTATACCTCTAGCACAGAGCCCTTCATGGGCGAGTCCGACTCGCTCTTGATTTAATTATTCATCCTTGCAATAATGTGGCTGTTTTCTGTCTGTAGGTATATATTAAATCATTGCGTTACTAATTTACTGACAGACAACATGCAGCCAAAACTATTGGTTGCAAGAAGACAAATTTTCTTATTTTTTTAATTTTAAGATGAGATATATATTATGTTGCTTGGCGACCAGCCGCTTGTACTATGAAAGGATTTCTCAAAGTAATAAATAAAAATGAGCGGGTATAGCTGCGATCATCCTCTAGTTCCCGATGAAGCAACAGCAAGCGTAATCTTACTTTAGCTTCATTCCTTTGCCGAAATCACTTTGGTAGGAAAAATGTTCCCGTTCCACCCGAAGCATCTACAAATAGTATTTTTCACAAATCACTATCCACGCTACGACACACATGATCATAATTATATTAAACGCTGTTCTTCAGTAAGTCTCGAGACACCATTTTACACCAGCAAATGATGGTTCGGGCAGGCCATATTGAGTAATAGGATAGATATAACCTGTGATATAACTATGTCTACTGTCAGGCAACGGTTTATTATTATTAGATAATTGTGGGAACCTAAAATGTCCTCGGCCAGTTTGTCTTCATATTTATGCAATAAGTATGCAGCATCTCAAATCCCTGGCGTAATCGATGAGGATTACTTATACTTGCTTCAGACAATGTAATCCCAGTGTTTATCCTCATCCAGTAAAATGAAATGACTCGCCACTCTGCAAGCTGTTTACTTATACATGCGTGAATACGTCCAGCCTAAGCTAAACCCTACTTAATATAATTAATCATACAGATTTAAGCTTAATTTAAATTGGAAGTTCCAAATGTTTATGTTTCTGAAATTAGCGTGCACAAACGCACAGGCAAACAGACGAACAGACAAAATTTGTTATATTATATTTTTGGCTTCTCTTCTTTAATATAGACCCCTTAAAATAGATTTCTCCTGAATATCTTCCATGTACATACATCGATCACTTTTTATTATATATATAGATGGCGGTTTCGCGCGTTAAACAATAATCAACCGTATAGCCGCACCCATACTGGCGCGGCGAGATTTCGAAAAATTAATTTCATCTAGATCTTGTGTGTTTATAAACCGATTACTATATTTTTTTTTATAAAATACATATTAAAGTGTACTTTTTGAATATGGGAGGTTGATAAAGGTATATCTATGTGAAATACAATATATTTATGTATTTAATACACTGAGAAGAAATGCCTAACGATTAAACACGTTATTGTGGCTAATTTATAAAAGATAGATATATACTATAAAGGACTTTTTTGTAGATCTTTTGAAGACCATCATCTTTGTAATACATACTTTTGGTGACTGATCAACATATGCGAGGATAAGAGCTCGAAAGCGAATTTTCATCCGACTTGCTTCAAATTTATCGTCACTGCTGAGCTCCTATGTGTCTTAGGGTTATGTTATATAGCCTATAACCTGCCCAGGAGTATGGACTACAATCGTACCAAGTTTGGTTAAAATCCCTTCAGTAGTTTTTGACCCATGCGTGCACATACAGACAGACAGACAGACAGACAGACAGACAGACAGACAAAAAATTTATTGATTGCATTTTTGGCATCAGTATCGATCACCATTCATCCTCCAATATTAATTTTGAATATATATTCAATGTACAGAATTGACCTCTCTACAGTTTTATTATAAGTATAGATATAGATATAGATAAACTACTTGTAAGTAAACCTGGCAAACCGTCATGATAGGGTTGACGTATCCACATGGATAAAAACGCCAAATCAGACAAAGAAAAAAAAACTAGCAAATTGTCCTTACGAAGTAAATGTCCTGAAATTTTCCCAGTGAGTAATGGAGACAGCAGCGTCGCCCGCCCATCGAACCGCGGCGCAAGGGCGAGTCCACCAACAGCTGCAACAAATCATCCAGTACTTTCTCGCACTAATCTCACTACTATGCCAAACCTCAGCCTACATTTTCTAAATTATAAACTTTCTACGAAAAATTACTAAGTCATTAAAGCAAGAGTTGGGACTGACACTATAATATTAATTATATTCTTATATTATATAATATTCTTACTTTTATCTTGAGTTCTTCTTAGATGTTAAGTTAAATATTACATGTAAATGTGTGATATACAGCTAGAAACCTATTCTTCATATGAAATACGTGCGAAACAGTTTGTCATATTAATATAAATGAAATTCCTGAATACTGTTATTTCGAACCATAACTCTGCCATTCTCATGATCATTTGCGGCGAATTTATGACCAATAAACCCTCAGTCCTTAGAGGATCCTATCAATAGACTTAGATAGTTGTAGTATAATAACAGTTAAACGAAAATCTTAGTAAGACGTACATCTGTACGTGTTAAACTTACGACGGTCGGGGTGTATAAAACCTACACTAGTAGGCTCTAGAGACACTTCACCGAAAAAGTCCACACTCACATAAACAATCCACGTATGATTTATATTTATAACTGTAAGCCTACAAATGGTGTCTGCTAATCTTCTAAAACATAACTGCCTCAAGTAAGGTGAGAGAGAAACGCAATATATTACGCACAGGGAGACGTTACATGTTAAACGATAATTTAAAAACTTTCTGAGCGCATAGGTAGACGCTCAATATGAGCAATTTACGGGAATGTATGTTTTGTATTACGGGAGGGGAATTGAATTCTAAGGGAGACCAATTCAGACAGTTTATATTTTATAAGCCAATTGCTGCACACTCGTGCTTACTACATCGTGCGTAGTTGACAAAATAAATTTACCTAAGTATTAGCAATATTGCAAATGCATACATAAATTAGAATTTAATTAGCTGATTAGCTTACCTTACTGCGGTATTACTAACAATAGCTTGGTGTAATCACTATACAATCTACAGCACAAAAGCAATTCATTACCAAAATGAAAATCATGGCAGCGTTCATTCAAATTGTTCAGTTCATCGACCTCTTTCATTTGTACACGTAAACATTTCCTTCTGTTAGTTACGCACACCCTTCCTCATGGCGGCGAAAATAGTGATAAAAACAGAGACATTTTTTTTCGCTCGCTGAGCGAAGTGAACCTGCCCGAGGCCTTTGACAACTCATGAATAATTCAAGTGCTCACTACAATATCTAGATGTGAACTACAGCTCCGAAACTTTTAATAAATCTAGCTAGCTACATAATCATCCAGCGTACATTTTTTGCGTGAAAATACAGAATTACAACTCAAAATTATGATTTACGTAATGTGTTTATCAGATATTACGCATACGGCAAGACCGAAGATTGACCATGTAGTAGTTATGTTGAAAGACGGTTGGATGAAAGTATTCTAAACCGCTAGTAAAACTCTTCATGATATTAGGTAAGGAATTACTAGGACTTTATCACTCAATGTAAACTATAAACATGTAGGCACATTACGCATATGTACGCATTTTAAACGTGACATAATTATTGCCACAGTTTTACAGTGCTCTGCTGTAAAATCTGATAAATATTTACTCTGTTATAAAAGGGTCTACTAAAGACTGCAGCTTACTTATAAATAAAATTATAATAAAGAAGGAATTTCCATAACGAATTGCTCACCGCCTTGGGAGACTTTATTGTAATTACGTTCATATTGAGTAAATGGCATAAAAGGCGCTGTGTAAAGCTTAATTTGTTAACGATCGTTAAAATTGTCGTTTGCGTAACTGCTTAGGGATACTAACATTTTATTACATTAATTAGAATGTATTTATAATATTATCGTTGTAAAACGGCTTGCTAACCGCAGTTAGAACTACTGAGAGAAAATTTCTATGATCACCCTGTTAACTGACGTATTAGAGTGTATATGTCGCAACCAACTATCTTAATCAGCCGTTCAACTAAAATCCTAGCCGCTTTATTCAACGGCGCTGCCGTTAGACTAGCGGCTGCATGATTATTCAGTCATTTAATCAATCAGCTAGCTAGGCAAATCATTACAATCTATAAGGTATAAATATTTACCTTAATAATAAAATGGCAGTGTAAAATGGTAATGTGGTAGAATATTATTATAATATTTACCTTGCCAAGTCATTAACATTTTCACCACAGCAGCTCAAACATGCCACTTTTGCTGCGAGACAACAGTGAACAAAACGCGATTTTGATTCGAGCGTGAGGCAAAGTAGCTTTTTAATTTTTCAATCTTCAGTGCCACGAATTGACATTGTACAGAAACATTCGAATTTTACTGTGCTCTGTCTCTTTCACATGCATATAAAAAAGCGAGTGAAAAAAACAAACTCCTTCGAAATTCGATTTTGGAATTCGACCTCCAAGAAAACACGTTCAGAAACGTGTAATACCCTAAAATTTAAAGATATACAAATATCTTTATATACTTATAAAGAAATTATGTTGTTTTTTAAATGTTATTGTTTATATGTTTAATATATTATTGGATTTTAATAATAATAAGTCTAATTAATAGTATAAAATTGGTATTTAACAAATACATTTTTATTTGGAATTTAAACAATGATACATTTGAAAAATAAACATCAGGGACGCGGTATCAAAACGCGATTTAAAAAAATAGCGGGAATAATGTAAACATTTCGCTGATGCCGATAGCGTATAGCGTAACGTGTTAAATTATAATAATATAAATACTTAATCTAAAAAGATGAGTGAAACTAGCGACGATGACTGTACTTTAACACCAGAAGACTTAAAACAACAAGTGATTAATGCAGAATTTTGTTTTCAATTTATTCCTGTTAATTTTTATGTCTCCTAAGTAATATGTGTTCTCACTGCTGAGGTGAAAAGTTATGTGTGCTACACGAGAGCAAAGTTTTTTGCATCTCGTGCTGTTGAGTCCCTCACTACGCTCAGGATTCTAACTTTGATACACTCGCTACGCTCGTGAATCAATCATAGAATCCTTCGCTTGCTCGGGACTCAAAATCAGCACTCGAAACAAAAAACAACTTTGCTCTCTTGTTGCACAAATAACTATTTCCAATTAGGTATCATAAACTTGAAGTTTTTGTTGTTCGATCTATTGAAAGTCTTGAAACTCGATACTAAGCTAGTAAGTAGCGACATATAGGTATACCTACACCGTATACACCTACATTTTATTTCCTATTTTCTGAAATCATAGACACTGTATTCCGAACGGTAGAAGGTATGTTTATTTCAACCAAACTCGTGTAATAGTGCAATCTCAGCGCCCCAAACAGATAGCGTAGAAATATTGCCTTCATATCTGCCACGAGCAGTAAATTGTCGAAAAAATGTTGTCGATCCCTCGTACATAATAAACTAATACATATTTCATCAACGTCAAAATAGATCCTGCTCGCTGGCGGCGTATTTATTGCGTATACCAAAAATATAAGTAAGTACAAGGAGAATATCATAAAACGCAGATTCAAATTTGTTATTTGGATAAGTATCTACATGACATACGTGCGGTAGCGAATGCCAGACATACACTTGTGTAAAGGTATCCGTACCACCGGTATTCCCAAATGTAATCAGTTAGGCTTGAGTACAGACTCTAAGGGAATTTCTATGTAAATTGTTTTATCAGACCGTAGATATGATTGGCGTCAAATTGACGTTTCTACGGCATATCAATGAAATAAAATTGGATACCTGAGAGCGCAGATAAATTATTCGATACCGTAATCTGAGATGTTGGCATGTTGTTGTTAGTAACTCGCAGACAGCACGTTAACTCTTACAGCCCTTGAATAAGAATGTCAGTCTAATCCAAAAATTTCTCTTTGGCACGTCATGAATGACTTCCAAGGAAGCGTTCTCCTTATACGTGATGGGCATTCACATATCGCACGCCGAGTAATTTCGTATACAGTTACGAAAGAAAACTATTACCTTTTAAATTGTTTGACACTAATAACGTAGCCTCAAGGTATTACGTGGCAGGTCGAACGTAACTCGTATATTGTCGTGTCACACCTGAGGTCTACATTCATCAAGGAGAATTTCAGTTTCCGCTGGCTATCCGGGTGCACAGTGAGCGTAAATAAGACTGGATGTAAATCATGTCATTAGAGGTGGCTGCGATCGACCCTCGCCGCTCCCCCGTCCCCGCTCTAATTGAAAATAAATCTCATTAGTTGAGAGGTTGGCAGAAGCGCATTTTGTACCTTGATCTCGTTTATAACAAGCTTATTTGTTTTCATTTGGTAGCTCCGATTTTATGAATACGTAATGAATATTAAAGCACAGAAAAATTAGGTTCATTAATGTTATTAAGAGTGGTACTGATTCTGTCCTTGCGATTAATAAGGTGTATACTAATATATGTATAAACATATGAGTAAATGAAACTACAGAACGTACGGATGACGCTATTTGTTCACATCGATATATCGGAAAATGCACTCGTGCAGCAAATATAATCAAAGAGTGTAGCGGTAACTTAAATAATATGAAACTCGACGTACATTGCCGATAGAGAAATAAAAGATCGTGTGTGTGTGTATTCCTATGTGCAAGAGATAAGGGTCATAAATGTAGTCCGATAGCGTCGGTTGGAAACAAAAGCCCCGGAGAGCGCGCTGTTTGCCCTGACTCAGATATCCCGGCGCGAATGGAATGAAACGGAACCAAGCTCAACTATGTTAGCAGATTTATTTTTGCGGAAGTTACTAGCTAAACTGAAATAGTAGGCGAATAATGATTAGCCACACTGTTAATTTTATTAATTTGCTTATGTAAGCATACTTTTGTGAACAAACTATAGTTTAATCTAGCAGAATGTTAAGACAACCCTAGTTTTAAATTATTTTTCTGCTATGTCAGAAATATCATTATGAATGCATATTTTTGCTGCCACAGTCATGTTTCATTTTACCTTGGGTTTGTAGAAAAATATTTGATGAAAAGGACAAAAGGGATTTTCATAATGATCTCTATGAGTCGGGCGGTCTGCCAGCCCGCATTCAGTCAGCCTGCTATATGTTGCACTCAATGGTGAAGGATCTGCACAATAAATTAGAGAGATAAGCTAATGCACGACTTTGTAAGTCGTAGGTCATTGCAGAATAAATACTTACTTATATTCAGATATTTCATATTAATATTCACACAAATAGGCGACTATATAATATTTAATACTTACGCTAGATACTATAATTAATAAATTATGGCATAATATCACGCTCTTTCTGACCTCATATTGTGGAGATCTTAGATTATGAAGAGCCTCAGATCAAAGACACTAGAAGGCTGTATATTAACAATTTATCACAATACAATGATTCCGGGGATTTCTTCGTTGTGTTTGAAAAAAAAATGCAATTAAATAGGTATATAAAATAGATCAAAGTGGGTGCTTTAAATTTAAAATCGATTAGAAGCAGGTCACACCATTTCAAGTTGAAGCTTCACTTTTTCGAAATTTTACAGCCACCCGTTTTAAAAATTCAACACAGTCATGAGGGTTTCTATGTTTAGATTTAAATATTTAAAGAGTTGTTTAAATTGAAATGCCTTATGCGGATAACCTTATAATAAAAGGGTTATTGCGGTCATTTAAGGTTATCACGCCATCAGCAGGCACTTTAATAATGAAATGTCGTTCGAAAGATAATATGATAATAAAATTTTAGCTATACGTGTCGTATTCAGAAACAATTTTGTATGATGATATGTAAAGAATCAGAGACTTTTGAAATTATAAAATGTTATAAGTTTACAAAACACAGCATGCATAACATGCATCGTGTACCGAGAATCGCCAAATTCTACACAAAAACAACAGCGCGCTTCAGCTTTTTCAGAAAACTTCGAAAAAAAATATTGGTTTGCATATTCAACAAAATACGTGTGAAATACGTCCACCGAACAAGGCAACAGCGAAGCAAAAATGTACAACACTGGCATACATTGTGTAGGTACATGCGTCAATAACTCGAAGGTAGCCGGCCCGATCCATATTAATATTTAACGTGGATAGGGAAACCCTCCCAACGAGACATTAATGCCAGGATAGCGTGTGAGCCATCACCTGCTGAACTCGGCAACGCATTCAAACGTACTGCCTTATGATTACTTATTATTTCAATTGCTTCACTAATGTCTTCCTCCCCAAATTGCAGCACACAAAACAGATCGTAATCAAATAGTTTCGGTAGTTTTATACTTACAACAGTATTAAGCGGTTAGAAAATGTCATGGCTTTAGTACGTTATGAATTATGATCGATACTTTGAAAATAATTAACCTTGGTTATTTTTCGGAAATAATTGGGTCTAAATATCCATATTTAATGTAGCTACACAATCTGTTATGTGATTACGGCTATCGCAACCGACCGCGACGGTCGTTGTTAATGAGTATTGATTTATTCCTGGCTAACCAATTACAGATAGTATTAAAAACTAGCTATGTCCCGCAGTTTCAACGAGCTTTTCGCTTAGCGTTCCTCTCACCCGACAAGAAGAAGAACAGAACCCTAAGAGTAGTTCTTAGGGTTTAGTTCTTAGAGTTCTGTTCTTCTTGTCGGGTCAATGGCGATTTATATTATATGCGACTATTAAGTAATCTGCCACAGCTATGACTATTGGCTAGAGTTCAAAGCCTTTAACTTTCCTTAAGAAATTGATTGTTAACACCAAAAACATCGAAATAAGCTAATTGAAATTTCCAGACCGATATCAAACAAAGAAAAATCTCTTCTGTTTTTATATTAGCATAAAAGAGCCTTCTATTCCTATGCATCAAACCACAATTTTTTTTTTTTACACGAACAGTCTAGTTCGCTTGCATATTGCTGTTCTGTTCAGTTTTATGCAATCTCGACGTTAGTTTGTTGGCTTTGAAATCGATTTTTACAAAGTACTGCAAACGCGAGCGCTTCATATTTTAGATTCGGCACAAAAACGATATATTTCGTGTCTCGAAACGTACAGCGACTATACAACTTTTCATATTGGAGTGTTACAGTCGAGGTTGAGCCCAACAGCATTCACTTCACAATTTTTCATTTCAGTACAGATAAATAAACGGCTGCGAGCGCGCCGCAGACCACCTGACGAGCTTTTCACTATATATTATCAATGCTCCCTTTTTCTTTTTCGTTTAAATGCAATTGCCGTGTGGTTGACGGCATAGAATACAAGTGTCACCACCCCCTATCTTCCCGTGGGTGTCGTAAGAGGCGACTAAGGGATAACACGATGCAAATACCATCTTTGCGTAGAGACGGAAAACTCGACATCAAACCCTATACGACTGCCTCGTTGGTCTCGCGGCATAAATGTGCGCGTGGGATCGGGAGGTCCCGGGTTCGATTCCTGGGTCGGGCAGTGTTATTGGGATTTTCTGTCACGAAATTCTCAGTAGCAGCACGGAGACTGGAAATGTGCCCGGTACGGCAATAGGCTCGCCCCTTATTACGTGGGACTAAAGTATATCTGGCGAAAAGTGGGTGTAGAAATACACCTCTGCCTACCCCTTCGGGGATAAAAGGCGTGACGATATGTATGTTAAATGCAGAAATCTTAAAATCTTTTTTAAAAGAAATACAAGAACCGTCGTACCATATACTAAATATTTTCAGATTCGTTTCAGATGGTAATGAAAATTTACTTTTTGAGATGAGATATATCTACTGTAAAATATACATTACTATTAATATAAATTACTCTTGCAGTTATTGTAAAAGTATTAAAAGTGTTAATTTTAATTCTGCCACCCGATAATATTAAACGAAGTTACACTAAAATGCATTACATAAATTATTTATTATCTACGGCATTTGTTAGATATTCTATTATGACTTAATAAAAAATTTGATAAGAGTGTGCACTTTTTATCAACCCGCCACCTTAAATATGTAAAAAGGTATTTCTTAAAGTAGGTGCAGACTGTAATGGAAAATATGCAGCAAGTATTTATTTTTATTGTAAAGTGTCTCTGCGGTAATGTCCATTAAAACAATCATGTGACTGGCGGGTTTATTGCAAATTCTTGCCACATTTCTTTAAAAGTGATAGCGGAGTCCATGAATAAATTAAATCCCGGAAAATTGTATTTGACATTTTAGACCCTATTTATATGACATCGAAACTTTTTATTATTATTGTATATAGCGCCACAAATATATCTCACAATATTTCGTAAAACTTGAAAGGATTACTTTCAATAAGAAATTCATTGTCTTGAAACCCTTGGTTAAGGAAGGAATGTGCAGATTGGCCGTTCACTAATTAGAATGCGCATCATAACTTACAGAGCTTGAGGTTCTGTCCGTAGTAATGGCAACAGTATCGAGCGCACGTTACGACCTAATCGGTCACCAGTTTTCAAGAAATTAGGCTAGAGCCGCTGCTTAAATAAGATCTTTGGTGTGTTATAGGGATGGCGCATACTATCAAAGCAGAAGTAGAAAGAGACAAATAAATTGAAGAAATTGCTGCAGCATTCGATTTCCTCCACTCCCAAAGTAAACTCAATCAACATCTAGCGCTAACAAAAAAAACCCTTTATTTGCAAATCAAATAGAGCGAGCGAGTAGATTTTCAGAAAGATACTAAAATAAATATTTTCTCCAAAGCCAAAAGCTATGTATGATTTATAAGGCGAGTTTCCAGAGGCTGGTGGCAAATTGACCGATCGATCCGCGAGATCAAACAACGCCGAAGTAGCCTGTAGGAGGAGCCTTAGTTGAGGGATCTTTGTTTGAATATTGACTTGACACCCTCCGTATCTCAAAGAGCACGTTATCATCCTATAAACGACGCCAGTCTTATGAATACAGTATGTATACGCACAAGTAAGTACTTTGAATATACTAAGCTAACTTCCAATCAGGCTTTCGCTAGCTGAGTTACGGAGTATGACAAACTTCGTAGATGCCTTTCTCTAAGTCGCATAGTAGAATCGTGCCAAAATTTACTTTGTTAAACAGGCAGACTTATTCTTCGCGTGCAGTCAGTTTGATGTCAGAATACTTCGGGGTATCGATTATTTTAAGCATTTTCGTTGTATAATAATAATCTCTAGTACAATGTTTTATTTTAAAAGAACGTATCGTACTTCAGCTGAAAGTATTTCAAAACAGCTTTGGCAACTCATAACATATTAATCTTACAGGCCTGGTCCGCATCTCCATACCAAGTCTAGCGTTTCAGTCTTCAGTTCAACATTATCTTGTAAGACCAATAGAAGAAAATACTTCGATTTGCCCTTGGCAGCATATACACTCACTGAAATGTTAAATACTGTTAGTAGCCGGGTAATGAGCAGTTGGAGTGAAATCTCATTAGAGGCAAATAGGAAGCAAGCTCGCCGAAGCGCAGATGCGACGGCTGCGAACGCTCAACGACCTAACTATTCTTCTTGTGAAAAATACTTAAGAACCACACCAGACTGCTTAGGATTATATCGTTTTATTAGATTGCCTGCAGTAAACACAATACGTTTGCAACGAGATTCTCTGATTGCTTGTAGGTCAGGCGTTAAGAAGATTTAAAATTGATAGAGTATTATTGAAGGAACGCGTCGTCGTCTAAAAGGAGTGCGTTTCGGCTCAGTAATATTAATCGATTTGCAAGTAAAATGATAAAATATCTGTTTATAATTAGGAAAGAGTCATGTCATTGGATGTTTAGAGTAGAGGCTTAAGTAATCGGCTCGCAGTGAGTCAAAATGGGTTCAATTCTCAGGTACAGCTTGTGTCGACAAAGGATTTTTTAATTCTAGTCCGGAATAGTATTAGAGAAAAAAAGAAAATAGACAAATTGTTAATCCCAGTCCATCATGTCTGTTATTTAAAAGGTTAAAAAATAAGGAGTGATCCAAGAATTTATCCTATTACGAGAGCACTTGTTCTTAAGAAAAAGCCGCGTATCGTAGAAGAAGAATGTGAAATATGACATAGTTTATGTAGAAATTGAGTGATATATTAAATTAATTAAATTATGTATTGTTAAATAGACAGACAGACAAAAAAAATGTTTATGACTTTTATCGTGTTAGTTTTTATCGTCCTTCTGCTTGGCCAGGGTTATCTTTAGAACGGCTGAACCAATTTGAATCGGAATTTGACTGCAAGATAGAGAATTTTGTACATTATATACGCTATAATTTGACACTGTTGTTGAGATACCGAAAAAATGCGAGTGGAACCGCAGGGAACAGCTAGTTTCAAATAAACTCATTAAGGTATTGTTATGAATAATTATAAGTCACGCCTAAATTTAATTAAATATATTTTAATCGATTATAACGAATTTCAAGCTTTATTATTATAAAATCCGTCTATAATTACAATATATAATTAAACGTCGAACGTTTCAGTCCATATTATTATAATCATGTTGTCAAAGAAACTCATTTACCGTGATCAAAATTATTTTAAAATAATTTAATTGTCAAAATTGTGATTACCTATGACTGCAAATAAATACACCCATATTTTTCTATCAATAATATCTCCATCCGAGGGTGGCCTATATGATTAGCCGGAAAAGCCGCTACTTGCACTTTTATTCGGACATACGTCGAGGTAATGAATACTTGCTTAAGTTGGCTGCGATAAACTCAGCCTAATTTCTAATATATACCAGTGGCCAGTACAACATGTCATGTACAGTACATGGCCAGTAAAGTAAAAAGAAATTGTAACCTACGAACAACCGCTTTGCAGAAATGCTTCAGGCCACATAATTATGTACTTAATATGCAGTTGTCACGTGCAATAGAATTGAACAATTGTTTCACCTTTTATGATACATAACTACCCTAGAAAACAAACAGCAGACTTGAAGCTAATTTCGAGAAGGTAGAATATTCTTTCTCAGTGATTTATCAGCTGTTAATTTAATCCAATAGCAGACTATCATGTGTCGAAAATAACTTCACGGGTTACAGACAAATATATGTTACGTATCATGACTTTTATGACATTCGTGTTTTAATTCGTGTTCAGATTTTACTTAAATGATATGCTACGCATTGATTACTACATTAGTTTAATTAAACAAAATAATTTCTCGCGCTTACAAAGATCGCAACCCAACGTTGCCAAGCTAATTCTTGAAGCCATATTATTTTATATCATGCTATACATTCCCAAAAACGCAACTTCAGAAATCCTTTTATAGCTTAATAAGAAACTTGCAAACCGAAAACATGTATCTGACGATGTTTCTATAAATGCGAGTGGAGTGCACGCCTGAATCAGTTTAAATCTCCTCATTTGGAACTGTACGAGCTCAGGCAGCGTTCATCTGTTCATGAAACTATGTTACAATTCAATTTTCTCTAAAATACGTTGCGAAAAGTAATATGTGAGGTGAGGCAGGGGTAACAAAGAGCTGACAGTTAGCCGCGGTCGCATTGTGAAGAGACTGCAGCACTCGCCTCTCGCCGCGCGCCTCCCGTCTGCCCTTCAGACGCTCATATGAGGACGAAACTCCTTATACGTTCATATTTAGCTAGACTAGACACGACGCCACGTCTTCCTTTTTGTTGCCCACGCCGGTATCTGGATGTCGTGCGTTATTACGTTATTCACTTGGATGGTTCCATTAAATAAGTTTATCTATTTTAGCCCATAACATCAAATAAATGGCAATTTTGTAAAAGCTATTGGTGGCAGAGCACACAAACTTAAATATAGTTATTTTATGCGGTAGTTTAAAATGCGTAATTAGCAGTCAATAAATACCGTTTCCTTTTCACATTTGTCATCAGTTGTATCGTATGTAATCCAGTTGCCAGCACGCAAGTGATATTAAACCAATTATCTCAGCTGCAAGCGAAACCGCGCGGCTGCAAACAATGAATGTAGAAGTATGTAGCGAGTTTTCCATCAACGTCAGGCGGTGTTTCGGCAGATGGATGAACTGTCCGCTTAAGGCAGCAAGGTGGATCTAGACTGTTAAACAAACGAAACGCGAATGGCATCGCCCGTTCGTCAAAAAAAATGCGAGACCAGTTGCCCACTGACCCGTACTGCAAACACACTGCTAATTGCAACTGAACCTCCCTTGCCTTCCCGCGTCTGATAACTACATGAAAATTTAATACACTCTTTTTATTCCCATTAATCCTTCGTTAAGCCCGGTAAAGAATTGAAATTGTTTTATTTTATGCTTTTTCTTTCATTCGTTACCGGCAGCAGACGCAAGATTAGTTAGAACTGCTATTAATTTAATCTCCTCAGTTTAATGTATTATACAGGTTGTCTTTCTTATTTTGAACCATTTGAAGCACTTGTCGTTATCCTAAAATAGAATCAGTTATTTTGATAATCTGCCGTAATGAATTCGCACTTGTGGCCACATCGTGATTCTAATACCTGTAACCACAGGCACTAAGCGAATAGCTAGTATTGCTATATGACTACGATTCCAAAGTGTATTCTTAACTAGTTGGATTTATGATCCTGCTTCTTCTTTTCGTGTCGATGGCAACACTTGTCATACGGTTAGCCCACACTACTCAGCAACGTGTAACGCCTTAGTATACAGTATGTATAGACCTGTCTCTGCCCTTTCTTAAAATTGCCATCACACTAAATTAATACAATTACACAACGACCAATATGTGTAGGTAGTATTATGGATCAGACTATGGCAAATCCTTCGGCGAGAAAAACGAGTACCTTATGTGTTAATTAAACGTAGAAGGTACCTTTCAGTCTTCTATAGAGAAAACACGTTCGCGTATTAACACATTCTTCTTAATCCCAACAAGCTCTTGCAGGTCACGCGAGAGATAGGTACGTGCATATACATGACTAGCATGCACATGTGTACAAAATCGCTTACCAGAAAAGCCAAGTATCGCTTGCCAAGTAATTCTACAAATATACTCGACACATGTATTCCATGACACACAACAGTTGTCGAAAAGGCTTCCACAATACCTCATACATCTGTAGAAATCCTAAACGAGTTGTCAGATTTACACATTATAAAATTGATAACTATCCTTGGCGACGGGAGTACAAAGGACCAACGTACGTCCAAACTGTCACTCGTACTTTTTGACCGGCGGCGCGGTGTGTTACCCGACAGGATTTCGAGCAATGTAATCTGACGGATAAAGTAACCACCCTCGCTGTCCGGCGTCCCATCCCCTCAATGTAAACAAACACGGTGTGTTGGTGAATGAGAAAATGGCGTGGACCATAATTTATTAGCTTTTCTAGCCGAAGATTCTAACCTGTACCTTCTGCAGTCTGCCTATGGTCGGTTACTTAGTGACCTTGGCACAGACGTAATGCCGGAGTAATAGAGAAATCCAACAAATTTTAAATAGGTTTGTTTTTCATAAAATAAAGGCGATAGTCGGGCTACCGGGGACTTTAGGTATCCCTCTCGTGTCCACGAAACAGGATAAAAGACAAGGCTGTCCTCAATTTTGAGTTTTAGGAATAAGAGAGAGGGCTTTCCTATTCCCAAAATCTTTTTCCTCTAAGAACCGACATCACTATCTTACTCCGGAAAAAACAATTGCACAAAGCCGATATAATACGAAATTAACTCATGTTTCGTACTTATTCGCAGCATCTATGACGACTATTCTCAAATTAGTTTAAGGCATCTAGCGTGACACTGTTATCAAACAACAAAACAATCGACAATTCGTGAACTTTAGTTCCTAAATAAATCATAATAATATAAGTAGTCTAAGACGTGCTTAGTATCTCGCGCCTATAAATTGATTGTGCACAAAGTCTCAGTAGAGTCCGACCGTGTGGCGACGCAGTCACGGCGCGACAATCATTTAGTGCAAAAAAACATAACACAATATAATATATTGAACAGTCGATGTGTTATCGCTAGTGTGTACATTAACCCGACGTCAGAAACAACGTCGGACTAAATTTAATTAAATTTCCTCATTATGGTCCAGTATACAGTATTTTACATCATTAGTGTAACATTTGTTTCTGCTAGTGTTTATTACAACGGTAAGTAATTAATTTTCTATGAATTAATGATAATATGTAGGTTCATCGTTACTACGCCTTCGGAGATATCGCCCTTTTTAGTTAGTAACAACACGAGAAGCGAATTTCAAAAATGTATTTCTTGGATTTTCGTAGGCACTAGATATCGTTTTTCAAAATTATAATAGTTTAGCAAAGGTTTTTTTTATCGTTCTTCAGAATTAACCCGTGCTAGATTTCATTAAAATCGGTCCAGTAATTTAACCGTTAAATCGTGACAAATGGAATTACATTCGCATTTATAATAGTGATTTCATACTATGTTACAGATGTTTTATCAAACCACTTGTATCAACCATACTCTGCGCATAGAGCCAGACCGGGCGACTTATATTTGATGCAAGATAAGGTAAAACTAATTTATTTAATTATTTCGCAATATAAGTAATGTAAACTGGCCCGTCAGTTTAGTGAACTCTACCTCACTTGTAAGCCTGAAGACGTGGACCGATTCCCAGCTAGGATTCATATCCGTGGTCGCGACGTTTATTTATATCTTGGTGAACCTATCTAATTTATGTATTCAGAATTATATGAGTATTTTTATAAATGGTCTGGCTAAAGAGGCTTTGTCAAGTTTGGGATCATAGGACTCTGTGTGAAAAGTCACATGTGTGAGTTCTTTCGTATGGCCTACGCTCCCAAAGATAATAATCTGGGACTTCCAGGATATATTTGTATTGACAATTACTTACACTTGACTATCGTGGTGAACTGTGGTACAGTTTATATACAAGACTAATATCTGTCTATATTTCAATATAACCTGTAAGTGACCGACGGACAATGCACGGCAAAAGTTTTTTTTTGTACAAATGGAGATCCGGACTGTCGTCCTAACATTCATGCGGGTGAAGCAGCGGACAGAAAGATGACATAAGTAAGATATATTTTAATTTTGACCACTTTATTTCAGCTAAGATATATGCAAGCTCTACAACCTAAAGAAAAGGTGAAAGTCCAGTTGTATTACGAGAGCTTATGTCCCGACTGCAGGATCTTCGATGTGAACCAGTTTGCTCCTACTATCACTAAGCTAAGCGAACATCTGGATATCCACGTATATCCCTATGGAAATGCAAGAGGAAGTGTATCATATAAGGCAAGGTTTCTTAAACTTTCTATTTTTATGGACCTCATACAAACTAGAAACCATCATAATATGAACGCATGCATCGAGGTAGCGATAGCTGAGTGGACCAACAGACCGCCATGCAGAGGCTATCAAGTTCAAATCCATGGAAAAGTCAATGGTGCGCATTGCCTTTTCGAAGTTATGTGCGTATTAAATTGATTCTTATCGCTTGCCCCGTACCTCGGAGATAACGTTAAGCTGTTGGTCCCGGCTGTCATGAAGATATTTGTCAGTCGTTATACCTTGAATAAACTGACACTGGTCAAAACGATCGCTAACTCTATGGCTTGCGAAGGTCAGACGGCAGTCGCTCTGTGGAAAAACTAATATTCTGTCAATTCTGATTGGAAAAGGCTCCAAGCTGAAATCTTGGATGTTACTGACTGGGAAAGACGATAGGACGACGAGAATTATTATGAACCCTTACAAAGTCAGATAAGGAATGAAAGGAAGGCATGATTGAAACTAAACCATAATTAAAACTAATTAGAAAATTTATATAACAGTTGCTTTCGCGTCTTTTCAATAATATTGATGATTATTTTTGTTATTATATCGCGTTATTAGACCCCCAGATTCTCATGGGGTCCATGGACGGACCCCAAGTTAAGAATCCACGATATACATGCTCTTATCCTGTCTTTAATATGTGCTTAGTAAACGGGTCACGACGATTACTTATCTGCGGGCCAGCGACATACGACTCTCGGCTCGCTTGCTTCATTGTTTGAATTTACAAACATACAACTATATCGGAGACAATAGGAAACATTCTATTATGCATAGTGTTTAGGTGCACAATTAGATACGTTTTAACCTGGTGATTTGTTGCAGTGTATATTATTTATGGACTACAATTAAACATTTCAATGTGCTTGTAGGGTGATAAGTATTTAAAAATTCAATGCTAAGGGTGGACTTTAAACTTTAAGTTTATACTAGAGAGCTTAGAATTTTAAAAAGTCAACGTACGAAATTCGGTGCAGTGCTGACTTTTTAAATAAATAGGCTCGTGATAATAATAGTCATAGGTTGTTGTATATTTTTACGAATCTATTTACCTTGTGATATTTTTAGGTTTCAACCACGAAACACTACATCAGCGTTTTCTTGAATAATCACAATAATTTATCCTCCTCAGACAATAGTCCATAATGACGGTAAAATAGAAATAAATTGCCAACACGGTCCAGCGGAATGTTATGGCAACATGCTTCATGCGTGTGCCATCGATAATATCGGCAACTTGACTATAGCTATCAACTTTAACTCTTGTATGATGGAACAAACGCAGGATGGTCGATGATCAGACGACGCAGCTGCTGACAAGGTAACAATTACTTGTTCTTATAATAACTTTATTTTGATTGCTAAAGATTGTAATAAACGAGAACTGTAACAGTATAAAGTAGTAAGCCCGGCTCACAGACATCATTTATTTATTTATTTAAACTTTATATACACAGAGTATACAGGCGGACTTAATGCCATGGGCATTATCTCCCAGTCTACCTTAGAGTGGTGCAGAGAGAAAAGAAGTAGGTGTAATATAATGAAAATGAATTTGAAATAACACAAATATTGTAGATCTAAAGATACATACAAATATACATATACACATAAGTTACAAATAAACATACATAATATAAATGTATTATAAAACTACATATATACATACACACATGAATATATAAATACATATATAAATATATACACGTACATAAGGTATATATATACATATTAAACACATATGAAATTTAAACGACTTAGGACACAATCGCCGACTCAGCCAATAGAAGTTCCTTCACCTTGAACTTGAAAGTAATTTTAGTCTTAGCCATCCTGATTTCAAGAGGGAGGGCATTCCAGAGAGGGATAGATTGGACTGTAAAAGAGAAATGAAGAAAGTTAGAGTTATGAGAGGGTACAGTGAGTAGAAGATTATTGGATGAACGGAGGTTTCGTTCATGGTTACAGCATAAGTATTGAAAATAGGAAGATAAATACTGGGGAGAAGTTGAAGATGTAAGAATAGTATAGAGGGTAGTGAGAACACGCAGACTACGGCGTTGACGTATGGGAAGCCACTTTAATTGGGAACGATAAGTAGACACATGGTCATACTTGCGAAGGTTGGAAATGAATCGAATGCAGTTATTTAGAAGACGGTCAAGTTTATCAAGGAGATCTGCATTCAGGTCAAAGTAACATACATCACCATAGTCGATGAGGGGGAAAATCAAAGTCTGCACAAGCATTGTCTTAATCTCAGGTGGTAAAATGTTCCGGAGGCGGTAGAGAGCACGCAGCGTACCGGTGACCTTTTGACTTACCTGGGTTACCTGGACTTGCCAATTCAGCGTCGTATCTATGTGTAGCCCAAGGTTTTTGACAGCAGGATTCAAATTGATGGTGGTCCCATTAAAGGTTATAGGCGGCAGGGATAATAAGTCTAGTCGTTTTAACAACCATTGACTACCCACAATGATAGCTTGGGTCTTGCCAGGGTTTACGGTTAGCCCAAACTTCTGACACCAGGACAATATAGCAGTCAAATCCCTGTTGATTTTGTCGATCGCCTCATTGACGTGTTCCACACTTATTTGGGAGTAAATCTGCAAGTCATCGGCATACAAATGGTAAGCGCACTGAAGATTTTGAGTTAGGAGATTTATAAAAATAGAAAATAAAAGAGGAGAAAGAATGCCGCCTTGAGGAACGCCCGCAGTAGTATCAAACCATCTCGACGATAACTCGTTGACGTGGATCGACTGCTGGCGACCTCGAAGATAATTTGAGAATCAATCCAAAGCTCCAGCCGAGACCTTGAGGTGGGAGAGGATAGATAACAGGATATCGTGACTGACGGTATTGAAGGCATTTGAAAAATCAATTAACACCAGGACAGTGATTTTGGTGTTTTCCATGCCTTCACGAATATCGCCAGTCACTTTAAGGAGGGCAGAAGTTGTGCTATGACCAGGCCTAAAGCCTGATTGGAGAGGACTCAACAACTTGTTGTGTTGGATAAAATGAGACAGTTGCTTGTGCGCACAGGCCTCTAGCACTTTAGAAATAAAGTGTAGGATAGAAATGGGACGGAAGTGTTCAGGGAGGGTGGGACTTTGGATTTTGGGCAAAGGTATTATATAGGCCTTGCGCCACAGGGAGGGAAAGGTACCAGAGCCTAAGGAAAAATTAATGATGTGGGATATCGCCGACAGTAGATGATCCAGGATCGTCGTAATCATACGACGACTAATATTGTCACATCCCACAGCATTAAATTTTATGGATAGGATGACCTTTCTGATATCGTCGGGAGACTCTGGAGAAAAGCAAAAAGAATCAATGTTGGGTTGAGGTAACCCCGCTAAATAATTAACAGTGTGACTCATGACTTGGTGATCCAGCGAAGCAGTAGTGGTGAAATATCGGTTGATACCATCCAAGTCATGAGTCCCATGAAAATCAAGATGCCGCTGTTTACCAATGCCTAGTGTTCCAAGGAACTTCCAGGTACTAGCAGGCGATGAGCAAGAGATATTTTTAAGAATATGTTGGCGTTTGGCATTGCGCACCATCTGGTTGCACCGATTTCTTGCAGACTTAAAACGCACCCAATTTTCTACACATCGGTCCCTTTTATACTTCCTAAACTCTCGGTTTCTTCGTCGCATAGCCATCCGAACACCCGCTGTAATCCAGGGTGCTGGTGGACGCTTCAGTTTCACCCGTTTCACGGGGGCATGGACGTCGTAAAGTTCACAGACTACTGCGTTGAAAATATCCACTTTTTCGTCCACCGTGGGGGCGGATACCAATCTGTCCCAATTTAACCTTGAAGCATCTTGCTTCAGTTTATCCACATCCATACGACCGAAACAACGCATGTGCAGAACTTTGGGCGGGGATTTGGGAGGTTTCAGACGGTAAGACAGAAAAATAAGGTCGTGACGGGAGAATCCAGGAGCAGGCAGTTGGCCATAGGATGTGACTAATGAAGGAGAGGATGTAAGCATTAAGTCAAGCCAGGTGTCCTCACCATTATCGTTGTGGTGAGTGGCTTGTAACGGTAATACGTGGAGGCTGGCTGACTGAACGATGTCGAGTAGCTTACGGGAACGACAGGAATTACGGGAAAGGAGGTCGGTATTGAAATCGCCCATGACAATATGATGAGCATACTGAGACCCTAAAGATTCCAGAATCGGCTCGAGACTGGAGAAATAATCGGCACTAGGGGGACAATAGACAACGCCAAGAACAGCTCTAGCGCCCTAGGCGTTAATCTCAATAAATAAGTATTCCGCAGATGAAGAGGTAGGTGAGGAAGACGCTAAGATTTTAAACGAGCAGGTACTGCGGAGGTATATTGCAACACCACCTCCTCTCTTACCGACTCGATCATTACGAATAAGGATGTAGCCGGGCAAAGAGTACGAAGTAGAAGGGAGAACTGGTTTTAGCCGACTCTCCGAAACCAAGATGGCATGCACATTTGAACCTGAAAAAGCTTCCAGCAAGTCACTGTAATGGCTCGGAATGCTTTGTGCATTGATATGACACACGTTAAAAAATAATTGATGTCCAAATGACTTTTGAAGGCATTCGCTCAACGTGCCATCAGCCGAGCAGAAACTTTCATTATCCGATGAAGTAGCTGACTCATTGGCCGACAAACATGTATCTAAGTCCATAAGTAAATAATATAATAAATATATAAATATAAATACTGATAAATATAATATGTACTGAAAAAAAAGAGTGAATATACTATGAGTAACACAGTCCTCTCTGCACCACCCGCCAGCATACACAAACAATAAAAGTAAAAACTCAAAGAGATTGGATATATACATAGAGGTAGTCCTAGTACTTACAAATTGAACACAGTCAACTGACGTGTAAGATACAATTTAGACAATATTACGCCATCAAATTATATAACCTTAGTGATTTTTTCTTTTATAACAGTTCTGTCATGATTTTGAATTTAGCCGTATAATATTTATACCGACTTTTCAAGTGTTGTAAAAAATCTTATCGATATGTCTATCCACAGTATTTTATCTCGTTATTTTTTAGATTTCCACGTGATAAAGATTTATAAAATAAGTGGATTGCTGCAGTATGTCGTGGCGAAAATTGGGTGCCTAGAAAGCACAATAGAATTTGTTCCAAGCTTTTTACTGCGGAATGTTTTTATAGTATTGACAAATGGCGTAGACTAAAAGAAAATTCTGTGCCAACATTACTCCTCCATTCTAAACGTATCAGTGTGAGTGTTTAAATAATTACTTGCTTTTACTTTTATTAGAGTAGCAGCGCCAAACAGGAGTCGGATCTTGGGCTCCATTCGATGTCTCAACCAAAGGAATAATTTAATTTTAATATTTTGTTCAATTTTATTATCAGTGCATAGGGTTCCCACCAAGAACGTAGGGTCCCAAGCCAACCTCACCTGCAAGTGGTTTACCTGCTAATCAACGGACGAGGCTCTGGCAAACAAAACATCCCGATTAGCGGCATTAGGCTCGCCACCTATTACGTGGGATCAAAAGTCTGGCAAAAGTGGGCGTTTAATATGCCTTTGTCTATCCCTTCGGGGAAACAGGCGTGAGCCTATGTATGTATGTTATAAACAGTATTCAGCCAGCTACCTGCAGTTACACTGTTGCCACGAAAATCCACGACACGCTAAGCGACAAGCGATTTCAATGTTTATTTCTGCAGTTTAGTTCTGCACTGAGGTGACAGCGCCGGCGGCAGAATAGAGAGCGGCATGAACATTGAAATCGCTTGTCGCTCAGCGTGTCGCGGCCGTTCGTAGCCAGGCTGTTAGGCGACATCCACTCATTTCATAGTTTTACCATAATTATCCTTACTAATTGACAAATAGCATTTACCTATTATAAATGTAAGTGAATTTATTTATTTGTTAAGCTTTCACATTTTGACTTTTCAATCGATCATAAAAAGTTCAATGCACGTTGCTGGGAGTAATGGGAGTACAGAAAAAGGTGTAAGGTACTTTTTATCAATCGGCTTTGGCCTATAAATCAAGATTCAGGTATTATCAGTGATTGCTAGGGTGGCAAACACAAAGGGTATGCTTATTTATTTTAATATACTGCTTTGCATTAAAACGTGGCTTTTTTCTTTCTTTAGTGTACGCGTGCGCCTTCCATAAATGAGACATCTTCTGCTTCTCCGACAACCAGCACTAAAGCGCCTACGTTAGTTACAATTTCTCCGCCAGTAGGTACAGAAGCGATGAAAATCGTGTGCGCTAAACACTTACGTACAATAGAAAAACTACAAAAAGAAGTTTTTCACCTTGAGCAGCTTGTTAAAAGACGTTTATTAAAAATAAATTATTTAAGACAATGGTCTAAACGTCTGATGAAAAAGAACAGTCCTATGAATTCACGTTTACTTGATAGTTTGCAAAACGAAAATATCGTGAAGGAGGATATGCTACTTTTAGATCACGTGAAAAATAGCAGTGTTATTAAAAATACCTTTTACGCGCGGCCGGTGACATATCACGTGAGATTAGCTTGAAGTTAAAAAAAAAATTGCTGTGACGCTTCATTATTATGTGCTACTGAGTACCCATTTGAAACAAAAAATTATAGATTCAGTTTAAAAATGCAAGTTTGTGTAATCTTAATATATAAAATCCTTGCGTTACTGACTGACTGACAGACACGCTACAGCCGAAACTATTGGGCGCAGGAAGCTGAAATTTGGCATGTATGTTCCTTGGGGACCGTAGGGGTGCACTAAGAAGGGATTTCCCGAAATTCCCACGGGATCGGCCAAAACGGGTAAATTAATAAAAAATGCAGGCGTAGCTGCTGGCGTCCTCTAGTAATTATATAAATACTATCCATTAACTAGCATTGTGACTGCTGTGGACACAAACTTACGGAATCTATAACATGTACATACTTACTATACTTTACAAGTCTGTTTGATTTTGAACCTATATTGAAACTTTGATCGATATCGATAGCGGATTTGCACAATCACTAAAAAATTAAAAAGTTACGAAATTTGTGTTCAAATGGTTTTTAGCCCTAACTGACAAACATAGTGCCATCTTCTTCTGGCAACTCTAATTTTTCATATGAGTGAAGAGTGTAGCTATATTCAATTTGTTCATAAAAATATCGTTCATTCCATGCTTTAGTTATTCATCCAAGTAAAAACTAAACGCAGCACTAAGAAGAGGACATACACAGTTTCCGAACGTAGTTTACAACAAATATGACATCCAACTGTCACCAATATGTCAAACACTATAACAAAACCTTAGCCTCTACTAATTATCGCCAAAACTTATTTTTAAACCGGGCGGGCAATAGCTTTAACTCAGCCGCTAAAGAACTAAATTTGGATTTATTTTGTACTAGTATTCCAGTGGCGAGACGACGAATGAGTGAGAATTTCTTTGCCTAAACTATTACTAACTGAACTGTAGGTACTGTGCGCTATGTATATAATATTGTAGTTTGCTATGTTAAGTCACTTTTATCTTTTTTATTTAAGAATGTGTGTGTAGTTTACTATATTATGTTACTTTACAGAATTGTATTTTGCTATGTTATGTTACTTTAATCTTTTTTATTTAAGAATGTGTGTAACTTTTAATATAATGTTATACGTGAGGGCCTGTAATTGGCTAACCGTTGCTTACTCAATAATATAATAAAATTATAACAAGCTGTTGGACCTCCAATAAATAAATAAATAAATAAATAAAAACAAACATAAAAGCTAGAAATGAAAACAATAATACTCGCTAATTAAGTATTAAATAGAGAAGTGACAGACAAAAAGAAAACAGAAATAATATGAAGAATTATATTATTTACGCGTTTTGGAAGTTGCGTTCGACGTACCCGCAGTTCCGGCGCCATTCTTCCCCACGGTTGCCGCTTCAACTCGCTTTGGATATTTCTGCAGCAAACAGTTCAACTCCTCGGTGGTGGATATTTTATGACGAGTGCCATCCGACGCTTTCACAACGATGACACCGTCCTGGGTCCAACACGCTCGCATCCCAAAATGCAGCCGAGCCTTACCAAAGATCATCTGTCTGGGCTTTGTCAGAAATTCCTTTACGGACACTGAAGTACCCTTTAGCCGGGTCTTAGCTCTCCAGACTGCAGCCCTCTGATCCATCGCAGAAAACCAAACCAGGATTGGACGATGATTGACGGTGATGGCCTTCGCTGGGAGCACCAATTCTGTGGCAGACACTGATGTTATCTGTGGTGGTACTAGGAAGCTCCATGTTTTGAAGAACTCTTGTCACAGAAGTCCTACAGTCCTCGTTTTCTACCTCAGGCACACCCAGAAATAACAGTGCTTTGCGTCTGTGCCTAGTCTCGATGACGTCGATCGCTTGAGAGCACTGTGTTATTTGCTTCCGTAGAAGACCAAGCATGGCAGACATGAGCTCCCTGAAGGTGCGGAACTCTTCTGCGACCTTTGCAACCGTGTCCTTTGCTGTACCTCCATGAAGCTGCGCCTCGAGTTCCGCCATCCACTTGTTAAACATATCTTCAAGATTGTTCTGCGCGTTCTTGATATTCGTTAGTTCAGACATTGTGATCTTGTGCTTCATAGAATAATAAAGTTGATGAGAATGTGAAGTGCTGGCAGGTGGTGTAACTTTCAGAATTAAGTTTACATACAGCTATGTAACTCCTCTACAAATGTGAGTACAGTGTATTTATCACTTACAATACTCAGTGTAGACAAATATTTTTCTTAAAAATGCTTCAAAATAATTAAATTAAATGTATTAAATTTCGCGTATATGTTGACTTTTTGACACCTACCGCCAAAAAAAAAGGAAAAAAAAAAACATCATGTATGCGGAAACAACCAAGGTGCTTCCTATCGCGAGGATAGGGTTAAGGAATAGTAATGGAGTTGAAGGAAAAAGGGGCAGAAACGGGATGAGAGAAAGAGAAAGGGCATCAACTCTTCCCACTGCTTGACCCCGCTTCTGGTGCTGGCTTCTGGGCTTCTGGCACTTTCAATCAGAGAATGAAACGCAACAGTACATATACTGTTACTTTACGTCGATATTCTATGAGAGAATAGTAATCTAAGGTAGAGCTGGCCACGTAATTTTGAAATCAGCAAAACTACTACCATAAGAAACTGGAACTCGATGCCGGCCCCTTGGCACTACAAGGCTGTACGTCGAGAATTAATTTTACCTCTGACACAAGCTGTTGTGCTTGAAGTTGTTTTTTTTTTTCAGTACAGAACCAAGTGATCCAGCAATAATTATGCTTAGAGGCAAATGCCAGGTCGCCTGTCAAACACATTCACAGGTTCACAATAAACAGTTTTTGCTAAAGGCAGTTTCAAGGCTAATTGCCATTTTTTGTGTACAATCTGTTTTAATCAAAATATGTTAGGTACATGTATTTCAGTGTGGTGTAAGAATGGGCATAAATGCTTTGCCGATCAAGGCTTGTGCCAACAGTATGCGAGGCTTTCAGTTACTGAAGGCTTACGGTAAAGAAAGCAAGAAGGTTGGATTTCGCTACGTTCCTTATATCCTAATCAATGGCCAAGTAAATGATGGCAGCAACTTCATGCACGACGTCTGCGCAGCGTTTAAATATCCACCAGCAGAATGCAGGGAATTAATTTAATAAAATTAAAGTATTCTTACAAAACACTGCGTTTGTTTTTCCAAAGCTATCCCAGTATGAAAGTCACATCTTTAGTGTAAAATTAGACCAATTACGTGTATCTACTAGTGTGAGTCATGCATAAGTATTTTCTACCAGAATTCTCGCAAATACCCGCGGTGGACCAAGATGAATAATTAATTCACATTTTAATCACTTTATCTTATATAAAATCTAATTAATTTAATCAAAAGGCTATGCGTGGAGATTACTTAGATACAAATAGCTTCCCCCCTGTGGGATCTCCACCATGTCGTTGTGAGAGGGCTCAGTAACCGTGGGTTGAACACCCACGGTGAAGGTAAGCGGGATCCCGGGAGTGGACGCACCACGTGGGCTTGGAGGGGGCCAGCGCAGGATGCGTCCAAGGGTGCGGGGGACAGTTCTGTCTGTCTCTCGCAGTCAGGTGTGATCGCGGGAGAAGAGGCGTCTCGGTGTTGCGTTGCCGCGCGCCCTATCTCCCGCGACCAAATGGGGGCGCAACATTCGATGCGTTGCGGTGGGGCCGCAGAGGAAGAGGAGATGCGGTTGTCGTCCTCCCTATCCTCTGCGGCCACTGGATGTGTTGGTGGCGGAGCCCAACACCTTCATCCACCGCCAAGGAGATTGTGGCCTGCAGGCTGGGTAGAATGCTAACGCGATCCCTTGGCGCCCCATAATGGCCTGGACGTATGTTTAAAAAAAAAAAGATGCAAATAGCTTTTTCTGGCGACTATTGAGCTGCACAAGAACCTATAAACTCAAGGCAGTTAAGCTCGAATTCAGCCTATGCAGAATCCCTACTCATCCTCTTAGCGTTATCCCAGTTTCAATCTGGGGTCCGCTTCCTAGTCTAACCGGATTTGGCTGAATATTAGCTTTTCCACAGAGCGACAGCCTATCTGACCTCTGCAACCCGAAGGGATAGCGATATTCCATGGTTTAGACTATTGTCAGTTTATTTAGAAGGTACTGACGCCCTGTGACGACTGTCAAAGATCTTCATGACAACCGGGACCGACGGCTTAACGTGCTCTCCGAGGCACGGGACAAGCGATAATTAATAATTCAATACGCCCATAACTCCGAAAAGTCACTGGTGCGCGCCGTGTATTCGAACCCGATACCCTCTGCATGGCAGTCTGTTGGTATCTATGGGGAATCCCTACTAATCCCTACTTAATATTATAAATTCGAAAGTGTGTATGTATGTATGTTCCGTTTTCACGCTAAAACGGCTGAATCGATTTTTTTGAAATTTAATATAGAGATATATTGGACCATAGAGACGGACATAGATAGAGATAAATTGTAGGGAGGGTAGAAGTTTGTACGGCTCAAAGAGCTATGGCAGCTTCCCATACATCATTTTAGTTAATCACCTTTAGCATCTATAAATGAAATATACCTTGTTTGATAGAATATATATTGCTGATTCTAAAGGTAAAAAAATCGTAACTGTAGGAGGCCAGGTTTTTTGAGTTATTATGCTTAGAAGTTTTATAGGTTATGTCATTAATAACCATCTATTTAGTATATTGCTGCATCAAATAATTATTTATTGGTATATAAAACTGAAGGAGCTCAATAGCATAATACTATTTATGCCCACTAGTAATCATTATTAACGATTACCCAAGTTAAGCAACCCCAGGTGTGGGCACCACTTGGATTTGTCTTAAGCTTCTCTATGCATAGAGAGACCAGTCTGTTATCATACATAGATATCAGTCGTTAAAATCAGATGTTCTTATGCAGCTTTAAACATATGCTATCAATATTGACTATTTATTTACATACTGAACTGTTTTTTCAAAGAAAAATAAAACACGACTGATTTCCCAAAAAATATATAGCCTATGTCACGTGAGGATTCCAACAATAGCCCACTCACCGAAATCGTTTCAGCCATTTAGAAGTTATGGCGGAATAAAGAAACTCACATACATTTCATATTGCAATTCTCTGTGACATTTTGACGAAGCCTATTGCGGATAACCGTATGTATATTTTCATTTCATGGTGCATGAATAAATGAAATATGATTTATGATTATAAAAAAAAACAATACTTACACTACTTTTTTGGGCAGTCGTGTAAAATAGTGAGCCGACGACGGTTTCTTAACGTGTTACTTACATAGGATTACCAAGGATAAAAAGATGTTTCAGGTTCCCTAATGTATGAAAAAGGTTTGGTGAATAGTAAAAATACAAGATATCATTTTACAATATTTTATTATTCATCATCCTCTATAACTAGCACATCATCGAAAAAGGCAGCTGGTGCAAAGATATTTTGTTGATGTCTAGCCCATCCCAAATACCAAACGATGATCATTACATGAGCGCAACATCCTAGCGTACGCCGACCAACGAGGCAACTACAGCAATATTCAGTGATTCCTATTCGTCCAGGTATATATTTTCAATCAAAACATAAACATAATATTGTTTCCGACTTATGTGTCTTGATTTTATTCTACCTCTTAAAATAGCGTTGTCGCGATTTCTCGCGATTTAATGAATTTAAAATGAGCCACATAGAAAGAGTAAATAATAACCAACCTCTATGTGAATACTTAACCAACCTCTATGTAAGTACTGGCCACAACCGACGGTTCTACGTTTGAGGTTTGAACTTGATATATGAAGAATACGAAATTACTTTATTACTTCATAGTATTGACATTGTCATTTGAAATATTATATACTTGTGTAAGATTATATGAGAAATGTATTAAATGTATTATTATTAAATATGTTGATGTGCTGATACAATATTAAATGTGCTGACTGCACGATGATCTGTACTCTGATGATATCACAAATGGGCGCTGGAGCTAAGTATTTAGTGATTCCTACTGTTTGCGAGTAGCTAGTGTGTAAAGCTAATTATATGGGATCCTATTGTTTCTACGTATCTAGAAATTGGTGATGTATTGTATGGTAATTCTGTATTGTAATAGTAGAGATGTTTTAGAGCTCTGCTGAGGATAAAGACGTTTATGCCTCAGTGGAGAAAAGAACGGAGACGTCCGTTACAGAGCGGTGAAATACCCGACACATACAATATTTGGGCAGCGGTGAAATATCCGACAGAGAGCTATATACAGGTAGTAGATATTATTATGAAATTATACCCAGAAAGCTCTGGGGGGTGCTAGACAGCTGTGTGTGTGCTGTGTAAATCTAGGCCTACCAAAGACCTGGTCACAGGATATTGGGCGCTATTGTATTTAGCAGTTATTATTATGAGATTATACCCAGAAAGCTCTGGGGGGTGCTAGACAGCTGTGTGTGTGCTGTGTAAATCTAGGCCTACCAAAGACCTGGTCACAGGATATTGGGCGCTATTGTATTTGGCAGTTATAATTCGTAATGCGTACCATAGAAATTGATAGACCTGCAATACTAGACTGCCGGACAGTGGAATCATATAACCTTTTAACCTACAGGTCGCACCGAGAGAATTCAGGAAGAACCATACTGACAAATGATTGGCATCGAGGTCAAACAGAGCTATCCATGTGATGTCCACGTCTTGAGATGTAAGTCAAACATTTCATCCATACACGCATATTATTCCAATTGCAATGCATATAAGCGTTCAGTTACAAACCCCTTAAGCAACATTATAACTCGCCGACATGGTGGAGATGCTGGGATCTGATGATCCTCATTTTAAAGGCAATACAATATTATATCTTATGAAATAGCTTGGCGGATGGAATGTTTTGAAACTTCTAGTGACATTTAGTGGAACTATTTTCAAATTTTAAAATTGGAATAAAGAAATAATTCTAAACAATTCAAACAACATTTGTCAGTATGGAATTTCAGTTTCAAACATTATGTGAACTACAATTTTACCAATTCGAGATTATTGGTAGACAATAATTTGAAACAGTTGGTTTATCATATTACTTTATAATTTTATGATATTTAGTTTTTATGAGATTTCGTGTTGTGTGGGATTCACTATCGGCACATGCAGTAAGTAAAAGGAAATAGATTATTGAAATTATATTTTAAAAGGTATAATACTATATTTGCTTAAATTTAATACTTATTTTTAGGTACAAAATTGATCAACATTGATGGCATACTACAATAATGGAGAATATAATGTTAAATCGTTTGTCTGTGATTGCTAAAGAGATACAATCGCTAAGTAATGATTATGTCGGTTTGTGGTCAATAACGGATGAAAATATAAAAGATGCACGTATAATATCGGCTAAACTTAGATCACTTCTGTCTCGCTTCAATACTGATTTGAACAGTTACTTTAATATAAGTCAGGAACCTAATGCTGATGAAATATCGAATTTAACTAACTACCAATTACAAGGAGAGCAAGCATTGGCTGAATTAGAAGTAAAAATTCAAATGAAAAATGAAACCTCAACAACATCAAATGAAACCTCAACAACATCAACGAAAGAAAACGGAGCATTATGTTACAGTAAATTACCTGATTTGAGTTTACCTCAATTTGGTGGAAACTTATTAGAATGGCACCGGTTTTGGGATCAATTTGTTTCTAATATGTCTAGAAGGAGACTGAACGATGTTGACAAACTACTCTACCTTAAAAGTTCTTTGATAGGCGATGCGGCAAGACTTATAGATGGACTGAGTATAACCAATAAAAACTATCAAATTGCGGTTGATATACTTAAAACTAGATATGGTAAAGAAGGCGAAATAATATACGCCCATCACAAAGCTCTCTCCAATGTTAAGAGAGCTGCAGGAATAGATGAGTGCAGACAAGTATTAGATGAAGTGGAAAGACACATGAGAGTTCTTCAATCTATGGGAGAGGATACTGAGTCTACGACTATGAGATACATGATTATGGAAAAAATTCCTCAAGAGATAATATTTGAATTGAAAATGAGAATAGGGTCTGATGAGTCCATTGACAATATGAAAGAACAGCTGGCATTAATAATTTCAGCCAAGGAAGAAGCAAAAAGGATAATTGAAGGAACTACACTAGAAAATTCTCAATATACTGTTCAAGCATTATACAGCAAAATAGAAAAGTCACAGAATGAGCAAAGAATTATTACATACATACATACATAGACTCACGCCTGTTTCCCGGAGGGGTAGGCAGAGACTACGGAGCGCCATTTGCAACAATCTTGACATATCTCTCTTGCTTCATTCACTCCCATCAGATTCCTCATGCATGCTCTTCTGTTCAGGGTGCTTCTAACCTGTCCTGTTTTTAGGATGTCTCCAATCTGGTCAGAGAACGTCCGCCTAGGTCTTCCCCTTCGTCCTGTCCCTTCCACACTTGCCTTATATATCTGCTTGGTCAATCTTTCATCATCCATCCTCTCCACGTATCCAAACCATCTTAGCATACCTTTCTCGATGCTTGTCACTATATCTTCTTTTACTCCACAACACTCTCTTATCACACAATTCTTTACTCTGTCAGTCAAAGAAACACTACACATACTTCGCAGTGCTCTCATTTCTACAGCATTTATTCTACTTTCATGACTCTTCTGCCATACTCAACTATCACTACCATACATAAGAGTAGGTACTAACACCCCTCTATGGACAGCCAAACGTGCCTTTTTGGACACGTTTTGGCTATTCATAAACGCCTTCAGAGCTCCATTCACTCTATTACCTGCATAAACTCTTCTTTCAATATCTTCTACATTCTTACCATCTCTTGTAAACAGCGTACCTAAATATACAAACTCATTCACTTGCTCCACTCGCTGTCCATCGATCATAACATTACAAGCCGTAACGCATTCCTCCTTTTCAAAAACCTTAACTTTCGTTTTACTTACATTTACTTTCATTCCTTTCTTCTCTAACGCACCATGCATGATTGTTACCATCTCCTGCAACTCCTCCGCTGAAGACGCAAGTATAACCTGATCATCAGCATAAAGGAGGCATTTGACAAGTAACTCATTCATCCTTAATCCACAGTCACTATTTTTCAAATCTTGCAAACAACTGTCCATGAAGTGGTTGAACAGCCACGGCGACGCTACACATCCCTGTCTAACACAGGTGTTAGACAGGGATGTCGGTCGGTCGGTGGTTGGTCTCGATGGTAAACCAATCCGTGTACGACCCATTTAATAATAATCAAATTAAACAAGATAGGAGGAATAAAACTCATAACTTCAATTTAATTAAACCAAGAAACAATCAAAATTATCAATGTAATAAACGAAATTTTCACAACAGACAAGATGAAAACAAGATGAAATTTAAAAGAAAGAAGTTAAGCTGTATCTTTTGTGGTAATGACCATTTTAACGAAAAATATCAGAGATTCAAAACTCTTCAAGATAGAACAAGTAAATTAAAAGAAAGTAAACGATGTTTTAATTGTCTTCAAGTGGGACATATGTATAAGCAATGCGTATACAACAGACCTTGTTGGTATTGTGGTAAATCAGCAGGACATAATAGGGCGTTATGTCCCAAGATATTTAGCGAAGAAGAGTGAATGGGAATCTACAAGCACTATGCACATTGTGAAGAACTATGGTTCTACGATGTTGGTAACAGACACACTTCATTTGAGATTTAATTTAACAAACCAAAGGTCGTAACCAAAAGAGGCGTTTTAAAAGTTATTGCTTCTGTCTACGACCATGTAGGTATGTAGTGCCTGCATTGCTACCACTAAAATTATTTCTGCAAGAGTTGTGGAAACAAAAGATAAAATGGGATACAAATTTATCCACTGAATTATTGGACAAATGGTCATGCATACAAATGATATTGAAAATCAAGAAAACGCATCTACTAAAGCTTATGCAGCAATGGTCTATGTAGTTGGAAATAACGCTAAAAGTTTCGTCATTGGAAAATCACTTCTGGTACCAACCAAAGACCAAGATAACTTGAACATACCACGACTTGAACTGTTAGGGGTATTAACAGGAAGCCCTTTAATACAATATGTTGTTAAATATATTCAAATTCAATTAATATTACAAAGCAATTAGTATGGACTGATAGTCAGACAGTTATAGATTGGTTCAACTCTAATAAATCACTAACACCATTCGTATCAAAACGGATTGATGAAATTAAAAGGAATAAAAATTCTGTCATGAGACATGCTTCTTCTGAACGAAATCCTGCAGATGTAGCCAATCGACCTGCGACGTCACAAGAAGTTAGACACGAGTGGTTGAATGGTCCAGAATTTTTGGTACATGATCCAGCTAGTTGGCCTAAGGACAGAAACACGATTTCGACATTTCTCGTTGAGGAGGGTCTCACGAATAATGTAATTTTAGAACAAGATCATATTAAAGAAGATCAAAAAAGGAATTTAGACAGATGTGGATGGCATACTCAGATGTAAAGGACGTCTTATAAATACGGATTAGTCTTGGGACAAACGTTATCCCATATTGATTCCGAAAGAGAGTGAATATTTAAATAGTATCATATTGAAACCCACAAAGATAATTACCATGTTGGTACAAACCACACTCTTAGTATTATACGTGAAACGTATTGGATTCCACAAGGAAAGGCTCAAGTTCAACAGAAAACGGAACAAGTAAGAGATGGATTTGCTTGTTCACGTGTTAAGCCGTTCGAGCCATATACCTGTAAGTTGTTGTGGTTACCTTAGACAACGCTTTAAAATTCAAATTGATATCTGAAATACTATACAATGCATATTGTGTGGAGAATAAAATTATACTATCCAATGCATATTGTGTGGAGAATAAAATTTGATGGAGGTTTATTCCTGAACTAGCCCCTTGCATCAGATGATTATACGAACAACTAGCCGGACTAGTGAAACATTGTATGAAAAGGACACTACAAAATACCTTTAAGTAATAGTCAATTGTCAAACATTGTCAAATAAATAGAGGCTAGAATGGATACACGACCTTTAACATGTGTTGATAACGAAATAGAAAATATTCTTACACCATCGGATTTCTACAAGTTGACAGATGTATAAAATTACATAGAGCACCTTAGTTCAAGGGTGGAGAAATCTCTAGTAATGTTAGATGAATTCAAGGAAATGTTCACAATCGATACTTGACAAGTCGATTTGTCGCGATTTGTATGTATTCTTGTAATCGTACCCGGCGGGAGTGTCGCGATTTCTCGCGATTTGTATGTAGTCTTATAATCTTGCCCGGCGGGAGTGTCGCGATTTCTCGCGATTTAATGTGAACCAACCTCTATGTGAATACTTAACCAACCTCTATGTAAGTACTGGCCACAACCGATGGTTCTACGTTTGAGGTTTGAACTTGATATATGAAGAATACGAAATTACTTTATTACTTGTCATTTGAAACATTATATACTTGTGTAAAATTATATGAGAAATGTATTAAATGTATTATTATTAAATATGTTGATGTGCTGATACAATATTAAATGTGCTGACTGTACGATGATCTGTACTCTGATGATATCACAAATGGGCGCTGGAGCTAAGTATTTAGTGATTCCTACTGTTTGCGAGTAACTAGTGTTGTAAAGCTAATTATATGGGATCCTATTGTTTCTACGTATCTAGAAATTTGTGATGTATTGTATGGTAATTCTGTATTGTAATAGTAGAGATGTGTTAGAGCTCTGCTAAGGATAAAGACGTTTATGCCTCAGTGGAGAAAAGAACGGAGACGTCCGTTACAGAGCGGTGAAATACCCGACACATACAATATTTGGGCAGCGGTGAAATATCCGACAGAGACCTATATACAGGTAGTAGATGTTATTATGAAATTATAACCAGAAAGCTCTGGGAGGTGCTAGACAGCTGTGTGTGTGCTGTGTAAATCTAGGCCTACCAAAGACCTGGTCACAGTATATTGGGCGCTATTGTATTTGGCAGTTATTATTATGAGATTATACCCAGAAAGTTCTGGGGGGTGCTAGACAGCTGTGTGTGTGCTGTGTAAATCTAGGCCTACCAAAGACCTGGTCACAGGATATTGGGCGCTATTGTATTTGGCAGTTATAATTCGTAATTCGTACCATAGAAATTGATAGACCTGCAATACTAGACTGCCGGACAGTGGAATCATATAACCTTTTAACCTACAGGTCGCACCGAGAGAATTCAGGAAAAACCATACTGACAAATGATTGGCATCGAGGTCAAACAGAGCTATCCATGTGATGTCTACGTCTTGAGATGTAAGTGAAACATTTCATCCACACACGCATATTATTCCAATTGCAATGCATATCGGCGTTCAGTTACAAACCTCTTAAGCAACATTACAACTCGCCGACAAGCGTCATCACTGCCTCTGAGATTATATTCAGTTGTTTCTGTATTATGTTCCCTACGGACTTCAGCTGCCGTAGCCAGGACCACGAACACACATTTTGGCTGTAGAAACCGGGTACAAAACAATATCCAAGAAACAGGGCAGTATCGGAATCCCAAGTCACAAAGAGGCAATATCAGAGTCCATAACAGTTTGAGTCATATAACAAGGAGCGAAAACAGAGTCCTTGGGCAATCCGGGTCAAAAAGAATACTGAAAACAGGGGAAAAGCAGCGAAAACACTCAGAACACAAACAAACAAGCGCGGGCGACAGCGAGATGATGTGAAAAAAATCGAAATGTCAAATGTCATGTTGTATTTTTTTTATAGCTCTGAATGGCCATCTTTTAGCCAGCGCCCAGTTTTACTTTAAATGTCGAAATAAGTTATTAATACTGTACTTTATTTAAAATCCGCATAGAAATAAACGTAACAAGCAAAAAAATAGTATTATTAATATTAATTGACTATTTAAATCTGTTAAACTATAAAAAACATTCATGATTCTATCTTAGAAAAATAATTATTTACTCTGGCAACCTTGTGGCTTTCTGACAAAGAGATTGGATGTGCTTTCTGACAAACCAAAGAAATGGCTATTACGAAAAGCCGGCAATCAATTAACATAATAGCTATTTTTTATTTTATACTTTTTTACCTAGCCTTATCTAAATTAGACTACAATATAGAAAATCGTATTAAAATATTTCATGAATTTTGGTTGCAATGAGTTTTTAAGATGCTTTTAGTGCAACGAACTAAAAATCTGCCATAGCTCTTTACCTCTTGGAAGTAAGAACGCATGCGCTAATAATTGAGTGCTGCGCATGTGCTATCGCATATCTGTCAGTACTGTCACATCATACATAATGTCATAATATTGTGCACAGTGATTAAATTGTTCGCTTATATAAACAAATTATATACTACGCTTAAACGGCTGAAACGATTTGCCCAACTAATATTATAAATGCGATAATGTTTATAGATATATATTGGACATGTATTAGAACATGGCTTTGACATTTGATTGTGAGCAAGGTTATTTTGTACCTTTCGGTAGATAATGTCATGGATACTGACCGAGTTACTTTGTACCCTATAGAGTTTCTGAAGTCTTTAGAATAATCAAAAGTGCCTTCAGACAACCTGGGACTGAAAGAAGATTTGTGCTACCCCGAATTTAACGCGCGCGAAACGGCGGGCAAAAGCTAGTAATTAATAAAGTGTTTAAAATAGGTACTCGCTCTAATCGAGACATTTTATTTACAAACCTTTCCTATACACTGATGAGTTATAGATGCAGTTGTTTAGGCTAGTATTTGTGTTTGTTCGTTCAGATCAATCAATTTGATTCACCACACAACTGCCACAGAGGCTTTCAAGCCCACTCGATGGTTTGAGCACAACGTTTTTCAATACTTCGTATCACTGTAAATATCGCCTGTGTCTGTGTTGACGATGGAAATATGATTTCGTGAAAAAATATAAAATGCTGAATTTTTGTCATCGTTTTAGGAGAATAAAATATTGAATAAAAATAGTAGCCAGTCGGCTAGCACCCGAGGCTTCAAACGAACTATTTATTATTTTCATATATAGCATAGCGACTAGATCTACAATACTAGGCAGCGATTGACTAGAGGGGAGACTAATAGACTGCTATGCATAAAGTCTTGAGTACAAGCCCTCAGCGCGCACCACTGACTTTTCGAAGTGAACTGCTAAGTATCACTTACATACATACATCATCAGCCCTTCATACTGTCCCACTCCTGTCCACCACGCTAGCCAAGTGGTAGACTTCACATGTCTTTCGAGAACATTATGGAGAACTCTCAGACAGGTTTCCACTCGATGTTTTCCTTCACCGATAAGCCAACGATAATTAACAAATTAATACGCACTTAACTTCGAAAAGTCATTGGTGCGTGCCGTGGATTCGACCCCGAGACCCTCTGCGTAGCAGTCTGTCGGTCTCTTCAGTCAGCTGTCGCTGCTGGTTACTCAAGTATCACAAGAACAGTCAAGAAACTTGAATGTCTGAGATTTCTCCACAAAGTTCTAAAATAATATCTGAGGTCTGCCAACCTGCACTTGGCCAGCGTAGTAAACTTTAACGTAACCTTTTTAATAATGAGAAGAAGCCTATGCCCTGCGATCGGACAGATTATAAGTACACTGATGATGATCAGAACTAGGTACCTATAATGACGATCAAAAAAAGTCTGTCGAAAACGTCGAGGTATTAGGAGGAATAAATACTTGACCTGTATCATCAATTACTAATAATCTTAAAAAAAACATCTTTATTGTTTTTTATAAAACAGTATTTCCAGTCAAATATATGACAAAGCAGTGAGGCATCTAGTTCGTCTGAGACGTAATTTGGTCAGGTTAGCACAATGATTTATACCTAACTGACAGCTCGAAAATATTTAGTTAAAGTGCAAAACATTTGACAATATCAACTAAACAAATATTACCAAAATAAATATTACAAAAATACCACATTTTAACCTTAGATATCATATATTACAACTTTTAGGTAAAGTCACACCGAAGTAATAATTAAGTTATTTTTTCTTTGTTATTAAGAGGCTTGATCGATCAGTGATCATCGCATTGTATGTAAGTATAGAAGCACTGGTTGTGTTAAAACAACCCCTTTACTAGTCTATAATTTTATTAAAATTATTTTTGAGCATAGGATATAATGCTATTAATTAAATACCGTGTAATATAATTGTATCTTTAATTTTTTAATTAAATCTTTCAATAAAATTTTACATTTTAGCATTCTGTTTGCAGATAATATTTTATATAATTGTATTCAACAATCAAAATTCTGCGAAGTTCAGCTTGGCTTAAGTACAAAATTAATTGCCTTTTCTACTTATAACTAGTTTTTTTTGTAATCCAATTGAATTTTAAGTAATAATTTATTTTTAACACGCTTTTATTAGGTGCATAGTGTTCCCACCAAGAACTTAGGGTCCCAAGCCAACCTCACCTGCAAGTGGTGCAACTGCCGAGCAACAGACGAGGCTCTGGCAAACAAAATATCCCAATAAGCGGCAATAGGCTCGCCATCTACTACGTGGGATCAAAACACTGGCAAAAAGTGGGCGTTTAATACGCCTCTGCCTACTACTTCGGGGAAACAGGCGTGATTCTATGTATGTATGTATGTATGTTTTATTAGGTGGACCGTGCTTCGGAGGGCACGTAAAGCTGTCGGTCCCGGTTCTCGTCCAAGGATAAGGATCGTTAGGCCATGTCGGAGGCCTTCGGGCGGTCTGAAAACTCCGACACCAGAGTTGGCCACACGCTCACACGAAAAACAAAACAAAATTAGGTGGACATGTATGTAACTAACTATGTAATGGAATCTAAGGTAAAAAAATTAACTATCTTCGGATAGGCGGCTAGACACCAACAGGAAATCAAAATGTTTGCGGTGTTTTTAGATAAAATCACAATAGACATTGATTACGCCGAATAAGTAATGTTAAAAATATGTTTTTTTTTTAATTCCCACAACTCACAAGATAGCGACCCTTACCATGATAAACTAGAGATAATTACTGATATATACTCACAATTTCATGTCTGTCCGCCGTGGGTTTTTCTCCCATACTATTTGCCCAATGACCTTTATATTGTATTTAGGTCTTATATATTCCTGTCATAACTTGTGTCTATCCTATTATTTTTGTCTATTTTATTATTGTTTACGCCATTATAAGGTAAACATTGATCTCATTTATAGTCTTAGAATTAAGTTGTTTAATAAGTATAGTATATATAATATATATAGTATATATAATACTAGGCGGACGTACGCCGACCAAATAAGTGACGTACTGAAAAAGGGCCAAATTAAAAGTACCCATAACCGACGCGCATGCATGATGAGGATAATGAATGTCGAGGAAGCGAAAGAGGTATGTTTGAACCGAAGCATGTGGCGTTCTATAGTCTCTGCCTACCCCAATGGGAGACAGGCGTGACGATAGAAAGATAGATAGAATAAGTATAATTTCATATCATTTGTAATGCTTTACTTTAAACTGTTAAAATATCCGTCCTTATACGGATTTTATGTAATACGAAACGGATTTCAATTATTATCTACACACACACACAAGCAACACAATATTACACACAATGACTCACCCGCAAATACACATATTGTTTATAAGAAACAAAAAAACTGCTATGCATTTAAACATATATATGTACTCACACACGTATGCTTTGTTAAAATTTTTCTATTGAGAGTGAAAAAAATCCAACCTATTATGATACACGTACCTTTATGTTCTCCATGGATAACCTAGGTGTACATGATAATATTGAACAAACCCTTGCTATCATTTGTCACTCCATAGAAGAATTAGAACAATGCCAAGTCCACTTAACATCGGATTTCAACTTTAAAATTCTCTCAATTAATATCAGAAGTTACCAAAAGAATTTCGACAGCTTTGCTCTGGTGCTGCAATGTTTAAATATAGAATACGATGCTATTATTTTAACTCAATGTTGGTTACATGAAAACACAATAAGTAATCAGGTATCTAAAGGGATACAACGTGCACAAAACTAGCAAATACATAAACAAATCAGGCGGAGTAATAACATATATTAAAAGAACATACGACGCTGTTGTCTCGGAGCCCGTCATGGACGATACTAATTGCCTTATTGTCGATATAGGAACCTTAAACATTGTTGGCATTTACCGGTCCCCTTTCTTTACCAGATTATGCAACTTTCTTTGCCATTATAAGTAACCTCAAATCTAAAACCGATATTTTACTGATTGGTGACCTAAATATAGACCTAATAGCCGAAAATCCCAGCGTAGACAACGAAGATTTTCAATGCTTAATGGCACAACATGATCTTCTGCCAGCAATCACAATACCTACCAGAGGAAATTTATGTCTAGATAATGCTTTCGTAAGTTATAGAGCCCAAAATCTTGTTGAAATTGTTGCGAAATGTACCTTGACAGATCACGATGCAATCATGATTGGGATAGCTACGGAAAAAGTCATTATCAAGAACAAAAGGATATCTATACCTAAAACAGACATAGAAGCGCTTAGACTTGACATAAATGCAATAGATTGGTCTCCTGTCACCAGAAGTCATAACGTAAATGATGCACTAACTGCATTCGAAGGTATACTAAATGCAGCAGTAACTCGTAACACAAGAGAACCTAGGTGCAGCCACAAAAAGCACAACATAAAACCTTGGATCACTCCTGGCTTAATGCGATGTATGCGTTTTCGGGATAAACTTCATCTACAAATTAAGAACGATCCCAGTAATGAGACGCTCAAATTAACGTATAAACGATACAGAAATTTCTTCTCTAACCTTCTGCGAAAAGTCAAAAATAACTATTACAGCACAATTCTACAAAAACATCAACATAATCCTAAAAAACTATGGGATGCCTTAAAGGAAACATATGAAACGCTACGAAAAACCAACTATAATCAAGAACTCTTAAAATTTATTTATTTATTTAAAACTTTATGTACAATACATCTGTAGGTACAATGGCGGACTTAATGCTAAAAGCATTCTCTCCCAGTCAACCATAAGGTGATGCAGAGATTGTCATGGTAGGTGTACAAAATAGTTATAAAGGAGGAGGATATAGATATGATATAGCAAATACACATAATAATAAATAAATACAATACAACATAACATATTATATTATACCTAATCAATATAAATACGTTACATACATACTTAATGTATAAATATTATTAAATATATATACAAATTTTGCTGTGTGGTTGAGGGCATAGAATACAAGTGTCACCACCCTCTATCTTCCCGTGGGTGTCGTAAGAGGCGACTAAGGGATAACACGATGCAAATACTTACCATCTTTGCATAGAGACGGAAAACTCGACATCAAACCCTATACGACTGCCTCGTTGGTCTCGCAGCATAAATGTGCGCGTGGGATCGGGAGGTCCCGGGTTCGATTCCTGGGTCGGGCAGTGTTATTGGGTTTTTCTGTCACGAAATTCTCAGTAGCAGCACGGAGTCTGGAAATGTGCCCGGTACGGCAATAGGCTCGCCCCTTATTACGTGGGACTAAAGTATATCTGGCGAAAAGTGGGTGTAGAAATACACCTCTGCCTACCCCTTCGGGGATAAAAGGCGTGACGATATGTATGTATGTATGTATTTATACAAATTATATAAATATCGCTATGATTGAGATGATTGTGCCAATAATAAGCTTTGAATGTGGTCACGTGCTTTGAATTTGAATGTCCAGCGGTTAGGAGCCATTCTGATCTCTAAAGGAAGGGAATTCCAAAGGAGAACTGATTGGACAGTGAAAGAAGAGTGTACAAGAGCAGAAGTGTGGAAGGGACATAAGAGTAATAAGTTATTAGATGAGCGATACATAGAAGAAACGTCTCTCTCATCCCAGCGGCAGTTCGGGTTCAGACAGCGAAAAAGTACCGAAGACGCGGTCAATCTTCTCACAAGCACAATCTCTGACCATGTCGATAACGGAAAACGATGCATTGGAGTTTTTATCGACCTGGCTAAAGCCTTCGACACTGTTTCCATACCAATTCTTCTTAAGAAAATGGAGTCGATGTGCATTAGAGGAATTGCACTAAAGTGGTTCCAAAGTTACCTTAATAAGCGACGGCAATGAGTAAGATTAGGGAAACACTACAGCGAAGAACAAAATATATACTTTGGTGTACCGCAGGGTAGCTTAATAGGTCCCACTTTATTCACCATTTATATAAATGATTTACTGAAAATAGATATTCCAAACGCCGAACTAATCTGTTATGCTTATGACACAGCAATTGTTTTCCATGGAACAGATTGGAATAAAGCCTTTGCCAAAGCCGAATCAGGTATGAGCAAGGTTATCAATTGGCTTGATTTTAATTTACTCACAATTAACGTAAACAAAACTAAATTTATAGCATTCAGTAAAACACAGAGAACGAAACCACCTGACACCTGCATAAAACTGCATAATATAACATGTTTAAAACTGCATAATATAACAGGAGCTTTCTACTTACGTCTCTGCCTACGAAACAAGAGCTTTCTTCTTACGTCTCTGACTACGAAACAAGAGCCTTAATTCTTAGGTATCGTATTCGTATTTGTTTCGGTATTCGTAGGTATGTAACTATGTAATGGAATCTAAGCTAACTAATTTAACCTTTTTCCAAGGGTCGTAGCATAGTGAAAATTGGCAGCTGTATGTAGTTCTGAACACAATACTATAATATGGTACTGTCGAACTGATCTGGCGATAGAGCTGGAAGATATAAACTTGAGCTTCATGATGAAAATCGTATCATAGCTGTTTTGGATTTTTTTGAAAATTCGTGTAATGAACTTTGACTACGATTAGGTTTCAAGGTCTGATGATGAAGCTGGAAGTTAGGCACTGGCATTCTAAGATGGAATATCGTATCATAGTCGTGTTTGCACTTGTGAGAAAGGCCATGTAATTGACTTTGAACACGATCAGGTGTCAAGGTTATAACCAAGGATCGGAATAAAGGGAGCTAACATTGTCAAAAGTATGGATATGCCTATTTTTTTAATGTGTTTCCGGAACGATATTCCAGAAAATTTTGGATTTTTATGAAGGTTTTTTCAACAGTTTAAAACACCTTCATTAAAAATCCGAAATTTTCCAAAATCTAGTTCCGGAAACACATTTAAAAATTAGGCATATCCATACTTTTGACAATGTTAGCTCCCTGATTCCGACCTTTGGTTACAACAAACCAATTATTTACTGTAGAGCACGCAGTGGTGTACTTAGGGTCCCGTACTTTTGCAGCTGAACAGGCGTATGTGGCCCAAAGTAGAGTAGAATCACTTAGTGGTCTTTAGATTGAAGAGCTAGATTGTTCTAAGCTGACAGGTAAAGTACTGTAGCGTATGACCGATACCTACCGAGTGCACGTCATAATACCGTCCATACGCTCGGCCAATCAGGGAAGACCATCGTCCGCGCTCGTAAGTTTTGCCCTTATTTGGTAATGCGCCGGCACCAACGCTGATGGAGGGCCGGTATATAAAGGGGCCGACAGAGAGGCCGTCACCGCTACTCTACACTAACCTACTACCGCTATTCTATTCTATATCGCTATACCCATATACATTCTACGTGTATCCTGGTCCCAGCTGTGGGTGAGTTACTACATTTACTGCGTTAGCGTACTGCCCATCTCTCTACCTGCTAGCTGAGGCCGGCTGATGCCGCCTGCCTGACTCTATTGGTTGTGGCTTTCCTAATGCTGTTTCCCTTCAGGTTCCAGGTCCACCTTGGAAGCTCTGGGCTACGCTCCTAGACCGCTACACTTTCCTGCATCGCCTTCGGCGTCACCTCTGCCGAAGAGTCTGGCCTGCCCTGCTTATCGTACTCGCACCGCCGGCGTCTGCTAGCTGAACGGCCTGCGAGGATCTACCGCTACGCGCAGCCCTTCGAGCAACCTGCCCTGCACACTACCGGAGGGAACAGCGTGGGAGACTGCAGCCCTTAGTGTTCAGGCCAGTGTCGTGTTGTTGGTCGGTCATACTCGTGGCAAGGGAAGTGAGACAATACTCGGCAAATAAACGCATCTGGAACCTCTACTGCGTTTTACTACCAGAACCCGCTACAGTGGCGCCTACGTGGGTTATTGTCTCGCTTTCCGTGCTCGAGTTCTCTTCTAGCAGGTCTCCATCATTGTAAGCGAGGAGGTGCGGCTACAGCGAACCGGTACGTATTGTTATACTAATTGCCTACCTTTTAGTGTAACTACCTACTACGTACTAGTTCGCAAATTTGAATCTAACGTTTTTCTAATTAGTCCAAACGGTCGAACTTTTACGCCTAATCGTAAAGTAGGCCATTTGTATGGGCGGAACGCTTGCGCACTAAGTGTAGTGTGTAGTGTTATACTTACGCGGTACTCCTTCATACACAATGGACTCACACCCCATAAAATACTTCCTGCTAAACAAGAACGAGTTAGCTTACGAGGTCGCGATTAGAGGTGAGGAGCCGACTACCTCTGTCCTAGGTCTGCGGAAGCAGCTCCCTAAATTACTGGAAGCCATTCCAAATGATGACATTTTGGAGTCGGGTCTAGCCATAGCGGTGGACTTCGAGGGCGCTAGCGAGGCCGTCTCTGAGCTGGCCAAGCGAGTGAATTTATTAACCAATTCTTACGACGCGAACCTAGCTAGGAGGTCTACCGCACTGCACAACCACATTTTCCATAGACTCCGTAGGATGGAACGTCCTACGGCGTATTCAAAACGAATAACCGAATTGTGCAGCCGGTTCGACAAGCTCTCGGCGGAGCTGTCCGCCATTGAACAATCAGGTGTTCGCTCAGCTGATGCTGTGGCTGAGGCCCAACCTGCGCCGTCTACCTCGATGCAGGCAGGGTTAGCCCCAGTATTGCATTGCGAGCATTTGAGAGTTAGCGAACTGTCTAAGCTAAAATACGACGGTACGGGATGCGTCCGAGCGTTCCTACAACGCGTAACCGAATTCCAAACCGCGCGTAATCTACCTTCCACTAAAATTTTATCATATGCCTCCGAAATTTTCACCGGTAACGCACTTCACTGGCATCGCGGCCTAAAAGAATATTTCAATACATGGGAAGAACTCACCACTAAATCAATGAACGATTTCACACCGTACGATTATGACTACCGGCTATTAAATGAAATCCGCTGACGTACTCAAGGTGCTACCGAAACTATAATTATTTATCTCTCGATAATGAATCAGCTGTTCGCTAGGCTGTCACCGTCAAAGCGATTGTCCGAACGCGAAAAGTTAGACATCCTATTGCATAACATACGTCCATGCTACTCACTAGTGCTAGCTCCGTCAATATCTTCAATAGACAGTACAGCAACACTGCAGACGTTATGTTTAAACTACGAACGGATGAAATGTTTGAACTCTCAATTCCGCGAACCGTATTATAATAACGACACGTTGGCACCAGACCTAGCTTACAGTCACAAACCTAATAACCGAGCGCGTAATAATTCCTACAATAATTATCCCGTTGCTACTACAGAGGCTATGTCCGGAAAACCCGAATGCACTGAGAACAACGAACCTAGCAAACCTAAGTCTAAACCTAGCTCTGTCGCTCTAGTCACGTCCAAGTACTGCACGCGCTGCTGTATCAATTTGCTTCAAGTGCGGCCGTAGGGATGTGACATTCCCTAACTGCCCGAACTGTAAATCGACGAAACCAAGAAACTAGTTGGTCAGGGTCGGGGCCTGTCAAAATCTAAATTAGGTTCTACAACCTATTCAACTAATTTTGACAAAGATGATTGGAGAAATTGGCTAAACACTCTAAAAGTGTATTTCTCCAGTTATGCCGTCGCCTCGATCCTGGATAATAAACCTAAAAATGACCTACGGTCCTATGTTAACGTAACGATTAACAGTTTACCTATTTGTGGATTGCTCGATTCCGGTTCAGCCATTACAATTTTAGGTAACAACTCCCATCTGGAGGTAATTACTAAAACCGGGTTAGAAATACAGCAGTGTCACAACACTAATTCCATTCGGACCGTGAATGGAAATATCTTGTTGCCGCGCGGTCTTATCAACTTACCCACTACTTTTAATAATCAAACCCACTTATTGAAAGCTTATATTATTCCAGAAGTTACAAGTAATTTAATTTTAGGCATCGATTTCTGGAAACTATTTAAATTACTGCCTAACCATATCGCATCCGTATGCATGTCTAAAACATTGCCGTGTAGTGTGTTAAGTGAAAATAAGCTAAGTAACACGAACGTATTGCAATCTTTTAGTGAGTTGAGTGAGTCACAACAAAGAACGGCTAAGTTAATTATAAAGCAATACGAGTCGATTTCTACTGAAAAAACCGTATTAGGACGGACTCACTTAATAGAACATGCAATAGACACTGGCGATTCTGCGCCGATACGCCAAAGATATTATAGGTTACCGCCGGCGAAATTAAAAATAATTATTGACGAATTAGACGAAATGCTTGCATTGGGAGTGATAGAAAAATGCGAAAGCCCGTGGTCGTCACCAATTTTACTAACGCCTAAGAAGGACGGTAAACTAAGGTTTTGTTTAGATAGTCGGAAACTTAATTCTATTACTAAAAAAGACGCGTACAAACTACCTTACGTATCCGAAATTTTAGACAACCTTAGGAACGCTAGATATCTAAGTAGTATAGACTTAGCTAAGTCCTTTTGGCAGACGCCTCTTCGCGAATGTGATCGTGATAAGACTGCGTTCTATGTGCCTGCTAGAGGAACATTTAGATTTGTGACTATGCCGTTTGGTTTAACGAATGCGCCTGCGACACAACAGCGTTTGGTGGATCACTTGTTTACGAACAGCCCTGAATTCGAAAACTCTGTATTCGTTTTCTTAGATGACATCGTGCTTATATCGCCAACTTTTAATGCTCATGTGTCACTATTAAATAAAGTATACGAAAAATTAAAATCGGCGAACCTTACCATTAACTTAGAAAACTCTTAATTCTTCCGTGATGAATTGAAGTACTTGGGCTACGTAGTAAACTCTAAAGGATTACAAGTAGACCCATGTAAGGTGAAAGCCATTCTTCAATATGCTACGCCTAAGAATAAAAAAGAAGTCAAAAGGTTCTTAGGCATTGCATCATGGTATCGGCGATTTATACCTAATTTTAGTACTATTGCCGGTCCTCTGAACAAACTTACCTCCACCGGTAAGAAAGCCGCACCATTTCAGTGGTCGGTGGAAGCTGATGACGCGTTTTGTAAACTAAAACAATTGTTAAGCTCCGCACCAATATTATCGTGTCCCGATTGCGAGAAACCTTTTCAAGTTCACACAGATGCGAGTGCGAGCGGCATCGGTGGGCTACTTATACAAGAAATAGATGGCGTGGAACTACCTATCGCTTACATGAGTAGGTCACTAAATGCACAGGAACAAAACTACAGTATAACAGAACGGGAGACATTAGCATTTCTAACAGCCCTCGAATATTGGCGCTGTTATTTACATAACGGGTTAAAGTTCGTGGTGTATACTGACCATTCTGCACTGAAATGGTTCCTAAACTTGAGCAACCCGACTGGTAGATTACTCGGTGGTCGGTTCGTCTGTCAGCCTTTAACTTCGAAATAAAGCATCGGCGCGGTGCAGATAATATTATAGCCGATGCGTTATCACGATCCCTACCTGTAAATATAATTAACGCGAATAATAATAACGTGAATGACCCTAATGTTGACACTGATCAATGGTATTCAGCCACCTACAATGGTTGTTTATCTTCGCCTAATGACTATACAGACTATTCTATTAAAAATAATAAATTGTATCGTTTGATTAAATCTAGGTGTATGCTACGTAAGGAGTTCGAATGGAAAGAAGTACTACCTTCTTCTGATCGAAATAATGCCATATTAGAGAACCATGCCGAACCCACTTCGGGGCATTTCGGTATATTTAAAACTTACAAGCGCTTAGCACTCCGTTACTATTGGCCCAAAATGCGCGATGACGTAGTTAAGTTCATAAATTCTTGCGACACTTGTATCGCGCACAAACATCAGAACCATGCACCATTGGGAACCATGGGACGACCCAAAGTGTGTTCACGACCCTTCCAAACCATTAGTGTAGATTTGGTGGGGCCACTACCCGTCACAAGAAAACAAAACGCCTACATCTTTGTAGTAACTTGTTGTTTTAGTAAATACTGTCTACTTTTTCCTATCAGGCGCGCAACTGCTGAAATAATAACTAATATTTTGGAAGAAAAAATATTTTTAGTTCATGGTATACCATCTACAATTATATTGGACAATGGTAAACAGTTTGTCAGTGCTACTTTAAAAGCTATGTTGCGCAAGTACAAAATCCCTAATCTTCATTATACTCCTAAGTATTCCCCACATGTGAATACGATCGAACGCTATAATAAAACCATTGGTTCTACCTTAGCGGCGTTTGTAGGAAATGACCAGAGATTATGGGACACTCTCCTACCTAAGGTGCAGTTTGCATTAAATACTGCAGTTAATGAAGTCACAGGCTATACACCTAGTTTTTTAGTCTACGGACGTGAATTAGTTCCATGCGGCTCACACTATGTCGACCCGGACGCTGATGATATAGTATACATACCTAGGGACGATTACGCAGAAAACATAGGTCACTTATCAGGCATATTTGACAAAGTTCAGGCACTCCTCATTAAAGCTCATGCTAGGAATTCCCAAACGTATAATTTACGCCGTAAACCAGCTGAGTTTAATGTGGGAGACACTGTGTGGAAAAGGACTTTTTATCAGAGCGACAAGCATAAGTCCTTTTGTAAGAAACTAGCCCCTAAATTCGTGAAGTGCACAGTGATTAATAAAAAGTCGCCTCTCGTTTACGAGTTGTCGGACGCGTCTGGAAATTCTATTGGGTTTTGGCACATTAAGGACCTAAAACTTATACACTATGGTGCCTAACTATTTGTTACAAACCGTAGAAGACTTTCCCTTCCTTCTCTCTATATGCCGTCTTAGCTTGGACAGAAGCGGATTCATAGACCTAACGCAGCTAGTCGGATTTTCCTTGTTAGCCACGTAAAATCCTCTCCTAAGGCGGGCGGTATTGTAGCGTATGACCGGTACCTACCGAGTGTACGTCATAATACCGTCTACGCTCGGCCAATCAGGGAAGACCATCGTCCGCGCTCGTAAGTTTTGCCCTTATTTGGTAATGCGCCGGCACCAACGCTGATGGAGGGCCGGTATATAAAGGGGCCAACAGAGAGGCCGTCACCGCTACTCTACACTAACCTACTACCGCTACTCTATTCTATATCGCTATACCCATATACATTCTACGTGTATCCTGGTCCCAGCTGTGGGTGAGTTACTACATTTACTGCGTTAGCGTACTGCCCATCTCTCTACCTGCTAGCTGAGGCCGGCTAACGCCGCCTGCCTGACTCTATTGGTTGTGGCTTTCCTAATGCTGTTTCCCTTCAGGTTCCAGGTCCACCTTGGAAGCTCCGGGCTACGCTCCTAGACCGCTACACTTTCCTGCATCGCCTTCGGCGTCACCTCTGCCGAAGAGTCTGGCCTGCCCTGCTCATCGTACTCGCACCGCCGGCGTCTGCCAGCTGAACCAACGGCCTGCGAGGATCTACCGCTACGCGCAGCCCTTCGAGCAACCTGCCCTGCACCCTACCGGAGGGAACAGCGTGGGAGACTGCAGCCCATAGTTTTCAGGCCAGTGTCGTGTTGTTGGTCGGTCATACTCGTGGCAAGGGAAGTGAGACAATACTCGGCAAATAAACGCATCTGGAACCTCTACTGCGTTTTACTACCAGAATCCGTTACAGTACCACGCAATACAGACCCACTGGTGGAGATGGAGAGAATGCAGGCTCATTCGCCTACTTAATATGAATGTATAAATGTTAAAAATATTTTTTATCAAAGACCAAACAATATAAAATAAATTAATAGTTTAAAAATCTCTAGAAAAACACGCTTTTATAAATACACGTAATACAAAAAATTAATGATGGATCGTTCAAATTGTCTTTATTTCTGGGCTGAAGTGTAAACTATGCGCTTTTAATTATAATTTTTGATTCTAAAAGCGTGGGGCGCTGGAACAGGAAAGACTTTATTGTTAACTAATACTAACTTCCTGATGGAAGCTGCAAGAGGTCGCACAAGAGCATAATATTTATTGCGCCAGAGGGTTACCAAAGCGAACCAAAGATATCTCGTCCACGAAAAAGAACTCTACATTTTGCCACTGCTGACGCATTACCCTTATGTACTTAATTTCCTGAAAGAAGAGGCGTTAAAAATGTCGGTGAATGTCGTCTCTCTTTACTGATGCCGCATGTTTTGTCTGAGTTCGACAAACTAGTACTTTGAACAGACTGTTTAATGTAAAGCCATCTACTAGTCGTCCCGCAACTCCAGTTAGAGCGCCAATCTGTGTAACGTGCTGGCAGGACTAAATCACACACACAACTACATCAACAAAAATTGAGATGTAATGAGGATGTTTAGATTACACACCAAGGCAAATCTACAGTCGTTTTGAGGTTACGAAAGGAAAACGACCTGTGGAAACCTTGATAATCGCCTCGCTAGTACATAAAGACAGCCAAACCGCACGTAACATTGGCCCTGACTTAATCCTTTAAATCTGAATTGACCATCAAGCCGAACGATGTGACTATAACCTGTCTTGTTGACGATTCGATAAAGGTATATTTAAGAGTATTGTCTGCTAAGTTTGCGTAAAAGACAAGATAATACTTGCCCGAACTGGAAATCGTCTCTACTTTATAATCCGATATTATGACATCCAAAATGAATAGATAATATCATGGCGATCATTTACTGTCTAAGCTAAAGGGTTTGGTTGAGTAACACATACATATATATGCAAAGTTAATGATTAATCGAACTATTTTTGAGCAAGAGTCTCACAAAACTGACGTACCTATACCAACAACTAACATGAAGCATTGCTGACATGTCAAACGATATCAACAAAACAGTTAAAAGTTAGAAGCAGTATAAAGTTTAGTTGATATATTTTTTACATTCCAACTGACATTACAATCAGATAGATTGGCTTACAGGGCAAACTCATCGAGTCAACAGTTTATAGCAAAAGTTTATGTGTTCATAAAACGAGCAAACAAAACTGAAAGTTTATTGCACGTTTTGGCTGTGCCATTGTCTCTCCGCAGGATAAATACTATTTAAATGCAGTTTTATGACCTGTTACAAGTTAAATAAATACTAAATGTTAAGGGAATTTTATAGGCAGATTAAATATAAAGCGAAAGTACTTTTAAACTCTACTTCAATTCAGTTAATGCACATTTGTTGCTACATAATTTATATGGAACAATGGCTATTGTTGCACAGGTTTGTCACCTAGCACCGATGGCACAGGGGTCAAGGACTTCATAAATACTTAATTGTAAACTAGTGGCAATTCAGATTCTAATGGTAATAAAGTTTTTCAAAATCCGGAATTTCGATGACTTAACAAAATAAATCATAATTTAGGTCTTTTTAAAGATAAATATAAACAACTTTAATAAAAACTGACGAAAAACAGGCTAATTTTCATGACCTTTTATAATTATTCAGCGAACACAGCAATAAACAGACTTTTCACATAAACACACTCAAGCACCACAAAATCACTGAAAAGAAAGTGAAATATTAAAACGGTATTTGCAGCTGTAACAGCTATTCGTTTTCATCTTCATGTATATATTTCAATGAAGTCATAAAAATGTCGAGACTTAAGTTGCCAATGGCGGGTTTACAGCAAGACATCGAAAAGTCTTCGGCGTCGGTGAATTTCATGGGATTAAGGTTGCGGGCTCTTATTTCAATCGATTTAATACTTTGTCTGAATCCCATTTTACTTTACCATTCTATTGGGAAATTGTCAGCATGTTGTCTGATAACACTTGTTTTTTTTACTTGTACATACTTATTGAAATATGATGTGTTTTTCAGATTAAAGCTTTTCAATCTTGGGTGGTTTTTATAGCGTGTCGAAGGGTCCAGGTTTTGATGCCGTGCTAAACTAGTTGAGCTTATTAATGCATTTATTCTTCTCTTGTGTCAAATTTAGTAGGCAAGGCATATTAATCTTATTCTTTCATTAAGTAATGAGTGGTAGGTGGTAGAACCTGTTGAAAACGGTTAACCTTTTTTACTTCACCATTTTCATTGTTGACTTATTCATGACATATTATTTATTTGGTTATTATTTATTTGCAGTGAATACATATTTCTCAAAATCCCTATAAATATGCCTAAGTTTCAACCGAAATGAAAATAAAAAATATTCATTATTTTACTTTGGCTGAAAACCTAAGACAGTAGGTACCTACTGCCTATCAGTTAGTAGCTAGAATCTAGTTCCTCAATCAATTTAATATTGTTATTAATATTTTAATGTTTCCCAAGTTAAGATATTATATTAACCTTCAACATATTTAGATAATATAATTTATATCCTTGAAATATGCGTTCCGTGTCCCATTTTAATATCCAAGTTCAATAACTTTGAGATTAGCGACCGTTATGAGAGACATGGCAACTCTTAGAAACTTTTATTAACGAGTGATATATTGTCGTTTGAGGGATCAACTCTTAGTATGTACGTAATATATTTGTTGATCAAAAAAGGTAACCCCACGTGAGTAGTACAACGCACTACTCTGTGCCACGGTTTGCTTGAAGGATTATCCACTTTCCCGAGATAGATTTTATCCCCATCTTTCCGTCAAGGTATGAACTAAAGTTTTTGTAATTTTGTGTATTCATATATCGTCACTTCTGTAACATACATTTCCACCATAGTTCTGAACATGGTCACGAGTTGTATACATTATAAGTCGTAAGTGGATGCTCCTGTTACACAATATTCGCATTGGAAGGCTAACTAAAACACATCATTTAGTAACTACATTAATTGCTTAAGTATTATGTCTGTAACTAATTACTATTTACAAGTAATTTAGTACAATGTGTAACAGTTGCAGCTCCTTACAAAAATGAAAATATGTACCATAATATTGGCGATTTAAAAGAGTGGCCTCGAGTTTTATTGCCCGTTCTTTCTCGTGGCTCTACCTATTGCTTTGCGAACGAGGCAGTAAATGTAAATGTAGAAGCATTAAGTAATTTAATTTTAAAATTGACGTTCATAAGCGTCACCTTGTGACCTAGATGAATAAATGATTTTGATTTGATTTGATTTGATTTGATTTGATTTGCAGGTGAGGTTGGCTTGGGACCCTAAGTTCTTGGTGGGAACCCTATGCACCATAATAATATGAAACTTCACATAAACATTTTAAGTAGCTCAAGTAATAACTACGATAAAACGTATGTACCTACGAGTATTTACCTAAATACATAATGTTGGTACAAGGAAGCACGGCGACTCGGCTGAGGCGACTGCATACATTAGTCTAAGTATGAAACCTTTGAAACGAGTAATGAGACTGCACTGGATTACACCTGTTATACATAACGATGGTAAAGCTAGCGAACCATGCAAAATATGTTCACAACATACCTACTTGTGCTTAGTTATCGTCCGAAAATATTCGCTTAAAATCGCCATATTTTCACTCACACCTATGTACATACGAGAGAAGATTACTATTTTTTTTGAAAATCCTGCATTTATTCGTGCATGAAAATTTGCACAACTATGTATATATTTTCTGTGATATTTTACTCAATTGGAATGTACACTCGACTACAATAAGCGCTACACACATCAATATTTTAGCTGAAACTTTTTTTAACTGAAACTCTCCGATTATTATTATTAAGTTATAAATTATGATTCACGTAAGTTTTCACTGTCAGGAAATCTTACAAGATATTGAGAACAATACTTATTTGGGACTATAAAACTATTCTAAATCACGTCCATATATACATATAGACTCATGTAGAGCAGATAAACAATATTAAAAGCAAAAATATACACACTTATAATACTCAAAACACACTTATAAATCTGAAGTACATAACTACCCTAAAGAACCACACTAAATAATATGAAGTACATAATATTTACGATTATGTACTTTGTATGGGTAATTATGATCACGTGCACCGCCATTAAACATGTCCACAACTTCCCGACACACGCTGTTTATCAAAGTCAACATTTCACTGCGTTATATTCATCATAATATCACGCCATCCCTGAACGGTTAGGTATATGACTATCACGCCCCCGTTTCTCACGTAATAGGACGAGTCTGCTAAATGACCTTTTGAAGTGGATTTCCTTGCTAAGTTACGTCTTGGATAGGTTTATGTCTTAATTTGAAGTAAGCAAAGATTTATGTCATGTGTGATTCGTCGGATCGAGTATAAACCTTCTTACCGAACATTATAGTAAACTGATTCTCTGGTTCATTAACATCAAATGCGTCTTTTTTCCTACCTAACAAGAGATTGGCCTACGTAGAGCATTCTACTGAAGTGTTGGCCTAGGCTACGAAACAAGAGCTTTATACATACTTGTTGGCCTACGAAACAAAAGCTTTCTACTTACGTGTTGTCCTTCGAAACAAGAGCTTTCTACTAACGTGTTGTCCTTCGAAACAAGAGCTTTCTACTAACATGTTGTCCTTCGAAACAAGAGCTTTCTACTTACGTGTTGTCCTTCGAAACAAGAGCTTTCTACTGACGTGTTATCCTTCGAAACAAGAGCTTTTTACTTACGTGTTGTCCTTCGAAACAAGAGCTTTCTACTAACGTGTTGTCCTTCGAAACAAGAGCTTTCTACTAACGTGTTGTCCTTCGAAACAAGAGCTTTATACGTACGTGTTGGCCTACGAAATAAGAGCTTTCTATTTACGTGTTGGCTTCGAAATAAAAGCTTAATACTTACGTGTAGGCCTACAAAATAAGAGCTTTCTACTTATGTGTTGACCTATGAAACAAGAGCTTTCTACTAACGTGTTGGCTTGGAAGTAAGAGCTTTCTACTTACGTGTTGGCCTACGAAACAAGAGCTTTCTACGTACGTGTTGGCCAACGAAACACGAGCTTTCTACGTACGTGGTGGCCTACGAAACAAGAGCTTCATACGTACGTGTTGGTCTACGTAACAAGAGCTATCTACTTACGTGTTGGCCTACGAAATAAGAGCTTTCTTCTAACGTGTAAGTCTACAAAACAAGAGCATTCTACTTACGTGTTGACCTATGAAACAAGAGCTTTCTACTTACTTACGTATTGGCCTACGAAACAAGAGCTTTTTACTTACGTGTTGGCCTACGAAACAAGAGCTTTCTACGTACGTGTTGGCTAACGAAACAAGAGCTTTCTACTTACGTGTTGGCCTACGAAACAAGAGCTTTCTACGTACGTGTTGGCCTACGAAACAAGAGCTTTCTACGTACGTGTTGGCCAACGAAACAAGAGCTTTCTACGTACGTGTTGGCCTACAAAACAAGAGCTTCATACGTACGTGTTGGCCTACGAAACAAGAGCTTTCTACTTACGTGTTGGCCTACGAAATAAGAGCTTTCTTCTTACGTGTTAGTCTACAAAACAATAGCATTCTACTTACGTGTTGGTCTACAAAACAAGAACTTTCTACTTACTTACGTGTTGGCCTACGAAACAAGAGCTTTTTACTTACGTGTTGGCCTACGAAACAAGAGCTTTCAACTTACTAACGTGTTGACCTGCGAAACAAGAGCTTTCTATGTACGTGTTGACCTGCGAAACAAGAGCTTTCTACGTACGTGTTGGCCTACGAAACAAGAGCTTCTTACTTACGTGTTGGCCTACGAAACAAGAGCTTTTTACTTACGTGTTGGCCTACGAAACAAGAGCTTTCAACTTACTAACGTGGTGGCCTACGAAACAAGAGCTTTCTGTGTACGTGTTTGCCTACGAAACAAGAGCTTTCTTCTTACGTGTTGGCCTACGAAACAAGAGCTTTTTACTTACGTGTTGTCCTGAGAAACAAGAGCTTTTTACTTACGTTTTGTCCTTCGAAACAAGATCTTTCTATGTACGTGTTGACCTACGAAACAAGAACTTTCTACTTACGTGTTGGCTTCGAAATAAGAGCTTTATACATACGTGTAAGCCTACAAAATAAGAGCTTTCTACTTACGTGTTTATCTACGAAACAAGAGCTTTCTACTTACGTGTTGATCTACGAAACAAGAGCTTTCTACTTACGTATTGGCCTACGAATCAAGAGCTTTTTACTTACATGTTGGCCTACGAAACAAGAGCTTTCTACGTACGTGTTGGCTAAAGACACAAGAGCTTTCTTCTTACGTGTTGGCGTACGAAACAAGAGCTTTCTACGTACGTGTTGGCTAACGAAACAAGAGCTTTCTATTTACGTGTTGGCCTACGAAACAAGAGCTTTCTACGTACGTGTTGGCCTACGAAACAAGAGCTTTCTACGTACGTGTTGGCCAACGAAACAAGAGCTTTCTACGTACGCGTTGGCCTACAAAACAAGAGCTTCATACGTACGTATTGGCCTACGAAACAAGAGCTTTCTACTTACGTGTTGGCCTACGAAATAAGAGCTTTCTTCTTACGTGTTAGTCTACAAAACAATAGCATACTACTTACGTGTTGGTCTACAAAACAAGAACTTTCTACTTACTTACGTGTTGGCCTACGAAACAAGAGCTTTTTACTTACGTGTTGGCCTACAAAACAAGAGCTTTCAACTTACTAACGTGTTGACCTGCGAAACAAGAGCTTTCTATGTACGTGTTGACCTGCGAAACAAGAACTTTCTACGAACGTGTTGGCCTACGAAACAAGAGCTTTTTACTTACGTGTTGGCCTACGAAACAAGAGCTTTCTACGTACGTGTTGGCTAAAGACACAAGAGCTTTCTTCTTACGTGTTGGCGTACGAAACAAGAGCTTTCTACGTACGTGTTGGCTAACGAAACAAGAGCTTTCTATTTACGTGTTGGCCTACGAAACAAGAGCTTTCTACGTACGTGTTGGCCTACGAAACAAGAGCTTTCTACGTACGTGTTGGCCAACGAAACAAGAGCTTTCTACGTACGCGTTGGCCTACAAAACAAGAGCTTCATACGTACGTATTGGCCTACGAAACAAGAGCTTTCTACTTACGTGTTGGCCTACGAAATAAGAGCTTTCTTCTTACGTGTTAGTCTACAAAACAATAGCATACTACTTACGTGTTGGTCTACAAAACAAGAACTTTCTACTTACTTACGTGTTGGCCTACGAAACAAGAGCTTTTTACTTACGTGTTGGCCTACAAAACAAGAGCTTTCAACTTACTAACGTGTTGACCTGCGAAACAAGAGCTTTCTATGTACGTGTTGACCTGCGAAACAAGAACTTTCTACGAACGTGTTGGCCTACGAAACAAGAGCTTTTTACTTACGTGTTGGCCTACGAAACAAGAGCTTTTTACTTACGTGTTGGCCTACGAAACAAGAGCTTTCAACATAGTAACGTATTGGCCTACGAAACAAGAGCTTTCTACGTACGTGTTGGCTAAGGACACAAGAGCTTTCTTCTTACGCGTTGGCCTACAAAACAAGAGCTTCATACGTACGTTTTGGCCTACGAAACAAGAGCTTTCTACGTACGTGTTGGCCAACGAAACAAGAGCTTTCTACGTACGTGTTGGCCTACAAAACAAGAGATTAATACGTACGTGTTGGCCTACGAAACAAGAGCTTTCTACTTACGTGTTGGCCTACGAAATAAGAGCTTTCTTCTTATGTGTTAGTCTACAAAACAAGAGCATTCTACTTACGTGTTGGCCTAAGAAACAAGAGCTTTCTATGTACGTGTTGACCTACGAAACAAGAGCTTTCTACGTACGTGTTGACCAACGAAACAAGAGCTTCATACGTACGTGTTGGCCTACGAAACTAGAACTTTTACTTATTGTTGGTCTAGGAAATAAGAGCTTTCTTCTTACGTGTTGGTCTACAAAACAAGAGCATTCTACTTACGTGTTAGTCTACAAACAAAGAGCTTTCTACTTCCGTGTTGACCTACGAAACATGAGCTTTCTACTTACGTGTTGGCCTACGAAAAAAGAGCTTTCTACTTACGTGTTAGTTTACAAACCAAGAGCATTATTTTTACGTGTTAGTCTACAAAACAAGAGCATTCTACTTACGTGTTGGTCTACAAAACAAGAGCTTTCTACTTACTTACGTGTTGACCTACGAAACAAGAGCTTTTTACTTACGTGTTAGCTTCGAAATAAGAGCTTTCTACTTACGTGTTGGCCTACAAAATAAGAGCTTTCTATTTACGTGTTGATCTACGAAACAAGAGCTTTCTACTTCCGTGTTGGCCTACGAAATAAGAGCTTTCTACTTACGTGTTGACCTACGAAACAAGAGCTTTCTACGTACGTGTTGACCTATCAAACAAGAGCTTTCTACGTACGTGTTGGCCTACGAAACAAGAGCTTTCTACTTACGTGTTGGCTTCGAAATAAGAGCTTTCTACTAACGTGTTTGCCTACGAAACAAGAGCTTTCTACGTACGTGTTGGCCTACGAAACAAGAGCTTCATACGTACGTGTTGGCCTACGAAACAAGAGCTTTCTACTTACGTGTTGGCCTACGAAACAAGAGCTTTCTACTTACGTTTTGGCTTCGAAATAAGAGCTTTCTACTTACGTGTTGGCCTACGAAACAAGAGCTTTCTACGTACGTGTTGGCCAACGAAACAAGAGCTTTCTACGTACGTGTTGGCCTAGGAAACAAGAGCTTCATACGTACGTGTTGGCCTACGAAACAAGAGCTATCTACTTACGTGTTGGCCTACGAAATAAGAGCCGTCTACTTACGTGTTAGTCTACAAAACAAGAGCATTCTACTTACGTGTTGGTCTACAAAACAAGAGCTTTCTACTTACTTACGTATTGACCTACGAAACAAGAGTTTTTTACTTACGTGATGGCCGACGAAACAAGAGCTTTCTACGTACGTGTTGGCCTACGAAATAAGAGCTTTCTACTTTCGTGTTGACCTACGAAACAAGAGCTTTCTACGTACGTGTTGACCTATGAAACAAAAGCTTTCAACGTACGTGTTGGCTTACGAAACAAGAGCTTTTTACTTACGTGTTGGCCAACGAAACAAGAGCTTTCTACGCCCGTGATGGCCTACGAAACAAGAGCCTTCTACGTACGTGTTGGCCTACGAAACAAGAGCTTTCTACTTACGTGTTAGCTTCGAAATAAGAGCTTTCTACTTACGTGTTGGCCTACAAAATAAGAGCTTTCTACTAACGTGTTGATCTACGAAACAAGAGCTTTCTACTTACGTGTTGGCCTACGAAATAAGAGCTTTCTACTTACGTGTTGACCTACGAAACAAGAGCTTTCTACGTACGTGTTGACCTATGAAACAAGAGCTTTCAACGTACGTGTTTGCCTACGAAACAAGAGCTTTTTACTTACGTGTTGGCCAACGAAACAAGAGCTTTCTACGCCCGTGTTGGCCTACGAAACAAGAGCCTTATACGTACGTGTTTGCCTACGAAACAAGAGCTTTCTACTTACGTGTTGGCCTACGAAATAAGAGCTTTCTTCTTATGTGTTAGTCTACAAAACAAGAGCATTCTACTTACGTGATGGTCTACAAAACAAGAGCTTTCTACTTACTTACGTGTTGGCCTACAAAACAAGAGCTTTTTACTTACGTGTTAGCCCACGAAATAAGAGGTTTCGAAACAAGAGCTTTCTACTTACGTGTTGTCCTTCGAAACAAAATCTTTCTACGTACGTGTTGGCCTACGAAATAAGAGCTTTCTACTTACGTGTTGGCCTACGAAACAAGAACTTTCTACGTACGTGTTGGCCAACGAAACAAGAGCTTTCTACGTACTTGTTGGCCTACGAAACAAGAGCTTCATACGTACGTGTTGGCCTACGAAACAAGAGCTATCTACTTACATGTTGGCCTACGAAATAAGAGCTTTCTAATAACGTGTAAGTCTACAAAACAAGAGCATTCTACTTACGTGTTGGTCTACAAAAAAAGAGCTTTCTACTTACTTACGTATTGGCCTACGAAACAAGAGCTTTTTACTTACGTGTTGGCCTACGAAACAAGAGCTTTCTACGTACGTGTTGGCTTACGACACAAGAGCTTTCTTCTTACGTGTTGACCTACGAAACAAGAGCTTTCTACGTACGTGTTGGCTACCGAAACAAGAGCTTTCTATTTACGTGTTGGCCTACGAAACAAGAGCTTTCTACGTACGTGTTGGCCTACGAAACAAGAGCTTTCTACGTACGTGTTGGCCAACGAAACAAGAGCTTTCTACGTACGTGTTGGCCTACAAAACAAGAGCTTCATACGTACCTATTGGCCTACGAAACAAGAGCTTTCTACTTACGTGTTGGCCTACGAAATAAGAGCTTTCTTCTTACGTGTTAGTCTACAAAACAATAGCATTCTACTTACGTGTTGGTCTACAAAACAAGAACTTTCTACTTACTTACGTGTTGACCTGCGAAACAAGAGCTTTCTTTGTACGTGTTGACCTGCTAAACAAGAGCTTTCTACGTACGTGTTGGCCTACGAAATAAGAGCTTTCTACTTACGTGTTGGCTTCGAAATAAGAGCTTTATACTTATGTGTAGGCCTACAAAATAAGAGCTTTCTACTTACGTGTTGACTTACGAAACAAGAGCTTTCTACGTACGTGTTGACCTATGAAACAAGAGCTTTCTACTTACGTGTTGGCCTACGAAATAAGAGCTTTCTACTTACGTGTTGACCTACGAAACAAGAGCTTTCTACGTACGTGTTGACCTATGAAACAAGAGCTTTCTACGTACGTGTTGGCCGACGAAACAAGAGCTTTCTACTTACGTGTTGGCTTCGAAATAAGAGCTTTCTACTTACGTGTTGGCCTACAAAACAAGAGCTTTCTACGAACGTGTTGGCCAACGAAACAAGAGCTTTCTACGTACGTGTTGGCCTACGAAACAAGAGCTTCATACGAACGTGTTGGCCTACGAAACAAGAGCTATCTACTTACGTGTTGCCCTACGAAATAAGAGCTTTCTACTTACGTGTAAGTCTACAAAACAAGAGCTTTCTACGTACGTGTTGACCTATGAAACAAGAGCTTTCTACTTACGTGTTGGCCTACGAAATAAGAGCTTTCTACTTACGTGTTGACCTACGAAACAAGAGCTTTCTACGTACGTGTTGACCTATGAAACAAGAGCTTTCTACGTACGTGTTGGCCGACGAAACAAGAGCTTTCTACTTACGTGTTGGCTTCGAAATAAGAGCTTTCTACTTACGTGTTGGCCTACAAAACAAGAGCTTTCTACGAACGTGTTGGCCAACGAAACAAGAGCTTTCTACGTACGTGTTGGCCTACGAAACAAGAGCTTCATACGAACGTGTTGGCCTACGAAACAAGAGCTATCTACTTACGTGTTGCCCTACGAAATAAGAGCTTTCTACTTACGTGTAAGTCTACAAAACAAGAGCATTCTACTTACGTGTTGTTCTACAAAACAAGAGCTTTCTACTTACTTACGTATTGACCTACGAAACAAGAGCTTTTTACTTACGTGTTGGCCTACGAAACAAGAGCTTTCTACGTACGTGTTGGCCAACGAAACAAGAGCTTTCTACGTACGTGTTGGCCTACGAAACAAGAGCTTCATACGTACGTGTTGGCCTACGAAACAAGAGCTTTCTACGTACGTGTTGACCTATGAAACAAGAGCTTTCAACGTACGTGTTGGCCTACGAAACAAGAGCTTTTTACTTACGTGTTGGCCAACGAAACAAGAGCTTTCTACGCCCGTGTTGGCCTACGAAACAAGAGTCTTCTACGTACGTGTTGGCCTACGAAACAAGAGCTTTCTACTTACGTGTTAACCTACGAAATAAGAGCTTTCTACTTATGTGTTAGTCTACAAAACAAGAGCATTCTACTTACGTTATGGTCTACAAAACAAGAGCTTTCTACTTACTTACGTGTTGGCCTACAAAACAAGAGCTTTTTACTTACGTGTTAGCCTACGAAATAAAAGGTTTTAACTTTCTAACGTGTTGGCCTACGAAACAAGAGCTTTCTACTTACGTGTTGTCCTTCGAAACAAGATCTTTCTACGTACGTGTTGGCCTACGAAATAAGAGCTTTCTACTTACGTGTTGGCCTACGAAACAAGAGCTTTCTACGTACGTGTTGGCCAACGAAACAAGAGCTTTCTACGTACGTGTTGGCCTACGAAACAAGAGCTTCATACGTACGTGTTGGCCTACGAAACAAGAGCTATCTACTTACGTGTTGGCCTACGAAATAAGAGCTTTCTAATAACGTGTAAGTCTACAAAACAAGAGCATTCTACTTACGTGTTGGTCTACAAAAAAAGAGCTTTCTACTTACTTACTTATTGGCCTACGAAACAAGAGCTTTTAACTTACGTGTTGGCCTACGAAACAAGAGCTTTCTTCGTACGTGTTGGCTTACGACACAAGAGCTTTCTTCTTACGTGTTGGCCTACGAAACAAGAGCTTTCTACGTACGTGTTGGCTAACGAAACAAGAGCTTTCTATTTACGTGTTGGCCTACGAAACAAGAGCTTTCTACGTACGTGTTGGCCTACGAAACAAGAGCTTTCTACGTCCGTGTTGGCCAACGAAACAAGAGCTTTCTACGTACGCGTTGGCCTACAAAACAAGAGCTTCATACGTACCTATTGGCCTACGAAACAAGAGCTTTCTACTTACGTGTTGGCCTACGAAATAAGAGCTTTCTTCTTACGTGTTAGTCTACAAAACAATAGCATTCTACTTACGTGTTGGTCTACAAAACAAGAACTTTCTACTTACTTACGTGTTGGCCTACGAAACAAGAGCTTTTTACTTACGTGTTGGCCTACGAAACAAGAGCTTTCAACTTACTAACGTGTTGACCTGCGAAACAAGAGCTTATGTACGTGTTGACCTGCGAAACAAGAGCTTTCTACGAACGTGTTGGCCTACGAAACAAGAGCTTTTTACTTACGTGTTGGCCTACGAAACAAGAGCTTTTTACTTACGTGTTGGCCTACGAAACAAGAGCTTTCAACTTACTAACGTATTGGCCTACGAAACAAGAGCTTTCTATGTACGTGTTTGCCTACGAAACAAGAGCTTTCTATGTACGTGTTTGCCTTCGAAACAAGAGCTTTCTTCTTACGTGTTGTCCTACGAAACAAGAGCTTTTTACTTACGTGTTGGCCAACGAAACAAGAGCTTTCTACGCCCGTGTTGGCCTGCGAAACAAGAGCCTTTTACGTACGTGTTTGCCTTCGAAACAAGAGCTTTCTACTTACGTATTGGCCTACGAAATAAGAGCTTTCTACTTACGTGTTGGCCTACGAAATAAGAGCTTTCTACTTATGTGTTAGTTTACAAAACAAGAGCATTCTACTTACGTGATGGTCTTCAAAACAAGAGCTTTCTACTTACTTACGTGTTGGCCTACAAGCAAGAGCTTTTTACTTACGTGTTGGCCTACGAAACAAGAGGTTTCAACTTACTAACGTGTTGGCCTACGAAACAAGAGCTTTCTATGTATGTGTTAACCTACGAAACAAGAACTTTCTACGTACGTGTTGACCAACGAAACAAGAGCTTCATACGTACGTGTTGGCCTACGAAACAAGAGCTTTCTACTTACGTGTTGGCCTACGAAATAAGAGCTTTCTACTAACGTGTAAGTCTACAAAACAAGAGCATTCTACTTACGTGTTGGTCTACAAAACAAGAGCTTTCTACTTACTTACGTATTGGCCTACGAAACAAGAGCTTTTTACTTACGTGTTGGCCTACGAAACAAGAGCTTTCTACGTCCGTATTGGCTAACGACACAAGAGCTTTCTTCTTACGTGTTGGCCTACGAAACAAGAGCTTTCTACGTACGTGTTGGCTATCGAAACAAGAGCTTTCTATTTACGTGTTGGCCTACGAAACAAGAGCTTTCTACGTACGTGTTGGCCTACGAAACAAGAGCTTTCTACGTACGTGTTGGCCAACGAAACAAGAGCTTTCTACGTACGCGTTGGCCTACAAAACAAGAGCTTCATACGTACGTATTGGCCAACGAAACAAGAGCTTTCTACTTACGTGTTGGCCTACGAAATAAGAGCTTTCTTCTTACGTGTTAGTCTACAAAACAATAGCATTCTACTTACGTGTTGGTCTACAAAACAAGAACTTTCTACTTACTTACGTGTTGGCCTACGAAACAAGAGCTTTTTACTTACGTGTTGGCCTACGAAACAAGAGCTTTGTCAATCCGAGGGTGCGTGGTGGGTTCCTCTTTCCTTCCATTAGGTTACAATAGAGTTCCGCCAAGTAACGCCTGATTCAATCAACTAAACCCTTATTTTTAAATTTTTTTAAATCCACATGAGATCAGATGATCACATATTTTATATGCTATGATGTTCATTTGTTAGTGAATTGAAGCATGAAATCGCGGCTCAAAAACCAGCTCGTGATTAAACGAAGCAGCTATTTTAATCAGATGAGAGTATTCATAGATATTAAAAAAAAATATTTTGAGCCATTCTCATGTCTCGATTGACTATATTATATTTATGATATTTTGGAATCCATGTAGGTATACCCATACACTTTTGCCGTTTTCCCTTAATATACAATGGTGACTATGGCCCGTTTGAAGTAAATGTTCGGCAAAATGAGACTTTTCTAGAAACAACCAGCCAGAAAAGTCTCATTTTGCCGAACATTTACTTCAAACGGGCCATAGTCTAAATAGCAGACATGCATTTGACGTCATACACACTTGTCAAAAGGGTATCAGAATGTGCGTATTGGAACAATTAGAAATTGTAAGGCGGGACAAGAATACATTACTGAACGATCAAACCAACTTTAACGGGTCCCCATTGCTGAATATATTCGCATACCGTCATAATGACGTACATCAGTCGAGCGGCGGAGGGAATTAGAAAGTACAATCGTTTATAAGACACGCTCACGGTAGGAAAGCGCTCAGTCGTTGCCCATCGCTCCTGAGGATGCCTCGTGCAGAGGCGAAACACGTGTCGAAGAATAGTCGGCGCATACAGCGGGATACTGCAAGTCAGGTATCTTCCTGGAACCCATACCATTCCTATATCCCTTATCCTTTTAGAGGAGTTCGGTATTGTCAACCTTTTTCTATTGCAATAGTTGGGGTAGTCAATCCGAGGGTGCGTGGTGGGTTCCTCTTTCCTTCCATTAGTTTAAAATAAGGGTTTCCTATGTGGTGATTACTGGCGGGATATTTTAAAAAGCATTAATTATTGAAAGAAAGACGCTCGGCCGGTTTCTGAATTGAGAATTTCAGCTTACATCAGTTGAAAATTTCTGAACTAGTTGAAGTCAACTTGAGTTTTTTCTGTTTCACAGATCAGAGTGATATTTTTTCAAAGCACTTTCATTTGAGTTTTCTTCAAATCATGAATAAATTAAACCAAACAACACTAGTACGTTCCAATACAAGTAAAAAAACCGGTACTAACCATAAATTCGTATTAATTAACATTTTACAAAGAAGCACACTTGTCAGTTAATTATTTTTATACGGAAACAAATAAAAAGTCGAAATAAAGTTGTATTTAAAATTATTTCAACGTTTATTTTATTTTAATGAATAGTTTGTTGAATTTGTTCAATTCGGTATCTTAGTGAAAACGGAACGTGTATGTTATGTCAAAGTCAGTTTGTTTTATTTTTAATACAAAATATTTGTGGCCAGGTATATTTGAGGTATAATTCTATATACCTCCATGGTGGCCACCATGGAGGTATATAGAATTATACCTCCTTGGAGGCCACAGCGTAATTATTTGGATTAATTTAACACGGAAATCTTTTATTTATATTTTCTATCCCTTCGATTTGTTCCTAATAATGTTGTAATCTATTTGTTCCAAATATTGAATAGGCTTTGAACCTTTTTTCTATAAATTCTGTTTAACGGCCTTCTTGTTGTGTAGACGTCAGTATGACGTAGCCGCTGCTTGGCAACGGTAGTGTGGACATTTTGACATACTGACTGTCATATTACTCGTGATCACGGGTTAAAAGACCAAAGTAGTGTAATTATTTTTTTCTCAATTTATCAGTGCTAAGTGAGGTTTGACAAATGTCAAATGTTTTCAGAAACGCGAATATAGAGTTGATATGGAGTTGATCATGAATTGATCATATGTTGTGTCAAATTTAAGATTTTACAAGCACAAATACTCAAAAGGTGTCAAACAATTTTTTGTGAAACAGAAAATTGATTAAGTGGTATATAATTAGTGTTTAAATTGTTCTCAACGCGAAATTCTCAATTCAGAAACCGGCCGATAAACTTAAACATTACTCTCTGATTCTCTTTTATTTTAAAGTTTGTATTAAAAGGTTTAATTGAAAAGACTAACAAAATCGCAATTGAATAAGTAAGGCAAACTACCTTATCTGGTGTTATTCAATAGGTTAATTAATGGCAGTTGTCTCGGAACTTATCTAATTACGAGACGGGCAGCTGCAGGTTTATTTCCGCATGAACTCGCCAGTTTCCACTACTCCTTCGCCAATTACTCACCCACTTACTTTGTCTGGCCTCCTTCCTCGCCTTTGCTGAGATAAGAGCAATGAGATTCACCGAAGAAAGTGCAGATACAATAAAGGCTACCGGGAGAGGTTTTTTAATATCGCTTTTGAGTAAATGTTATTTACTAGCGCCTTTTCTGTAGCAGGCATGCCTGCTACATGCAAAGTTGTTTCAAAAGGTTTGTTTATTATCTCTAGTACTTTGTTTACGTGTAATATCATATTGAAAAGGGTAAAGTTAATAAGTTGATAGACGATGTACCTACAAGACAATCTCTTAAACTTTTTTAGCTATGTAGGTAAGTACATTATTTTTTAATGAAAAATTTGTTATTTAAAAAGTATTAGTTTCCGGTTAAATACTTGCGTAGACCAGACGGTTTGAAATAACAAACGAAAATGTATTTAAATAAGGAAAAGATATAGATAAGCACACAAAGAAATTGAGTCTATGAAAACACAGGGCATACCACCATTAATGTGAGTACGATTAAGTTTTGTGCTGCAAGAGTTAATTTCTACACCTGTCCCAGCTACACATGTAACTATATTTTACCGAGTAATATAAACATAAAAAACTCTTCTTCTTCTTAGCGTGTCGATGGCCATCTAAATCAAATCAGCCCATAACTTAGCTACGAGTATGGCATTTTCTGTAATCATCAACATATCGATACTTAGGTACCTAAAAGTTCTTGAACGTCGATGAAAGCTTCCAGGAAACAATCACTGGAAACTAATGTGTATCATGTCATACGAATATACGATTACACTCTGGGAAATACCCATGCTCACTACTTTGAATTTTAGATATAGGTATAAATATACGTCTGTTGTATTGCATACAGTCAGTCATCATTTGCATACAAGAAAAAAAAAACGAAATGTAATTTGTTACTTAAACAGATTTCGTACCTAAGCCTTTAATATGTACCTATATCGATTGTATTGAAAGAGATACTATAAGATAATGAGACTTATTTGTATACCATAGTACTAAAATTGTGTAGTTTATCTATTGTTTTATTAGAAATGTTGATATTTTGCCGAGCACATAGGTTCACTTTCACACATTTATAAAAAATATTCTGCCTACAAACAATTACATCGACTGTAAAATTAAAAATAAAACGTAGAATCTGCTTGTTCAGTCGGAACAGAAGCAATTTTCTCAAAGGCTGCAGGCAAAATCGCGGTCCTCTAGTTAGTTCGTATCAAATATTATAATAGTTTAAAGTTGAAGCCAGCTCGATAATACCAGCAGTTATAGTGCCTTTAGCGCCGTAATAAACTTAGATAGGAAAATATTCATTTTTATCATAAAGTTGAACATTTTCCAATTTCCGGAGCATGAATATTATGAATACTGCGTCTCTTGCGCTCTGAGCATACCTACTTACTTGAAACAGGAAATAATAAGTCGTCGACTGTCTAGTGCGGACCAATAAAATAATGTTGTACTACGTATGAAAGTATATTTTATATGTATGCAATAAAACTACGAGCTAAGAAATATATATTGTACGTAATACGCAGGCGAAGAAAATATTTCAATTCAGTTATTAGGAATAGCCTTTTATTTCTGAAAGGTTTCGCAGAGGTGTTTCACACCTAAATTCAGCTGGTAAGACCTTTATCGGGCTCAGTTCAATGACAGAAAAACCAATATCACAGGGTTCAATGAATGCGTATTCTTAGAAAATGATTTCATAATCAGAAATTAATCATAATAAGTAATTATATAGCAATATTCGATGCAGAGTCATGCGGCACGCGGTTAACCAAACTTTACTATAATAATGTTGTATAGTTGTGATTAATCCGGGCATCATTTAGAAAGCTCTGACAATGTGAAGAATGACGGTTTGTTCTTCGTTCGGACCACTGAGTTTCGGACCACATAAAAAAATCCTGTCTCGGCCCGTACAATATGCTTCCTTCGTCCCAAAATGAATTTTTATTAAATTTGTTCTCGCTCCGTCCTATTTTATATTCGTTGTACGGGCCATGTTTATTTGTATAGGTTTTACTTGCTTTTTTGTACTCTCAGCAAAATACACTTATGGTTATGTTACTAATAATATTTATTTACTATTATATTTTGACTGTAGTGAAGCTATTCCACGGTATTAAGATGGTGTTTAAGTATGATACAATCATTAATGATTGACTAGCAGCCATATTAAATGGGTCTATTTCCTTGAGAAGCTGTTTGAAAAATAAGCTTGTTTGTATTTAATAGCAGTGAGTTAAAAAAATCTCGTAAAGCTTCAATAGTACATACATACATACATAGACTCACGCCTGTTTCCCCGAAGGGGTAGGCAGAGCCATATTAAACGCCCACTGTTCGCCAGTGTTTTGATCCCACGTAATAGGTGGCGAGCCTATTGCCGCTTATCGGGATATTTTGTTTGCCAGAGCCTCGTCCGTTGATCAGCAGGTGCACCACTTGCAGGTGAGGTTGGCTTGGGACCCTAAGTTCTTGGTGGGAACCCTATGCACCCTTCAATAGTGTCTTAGAATTTAATAGTAAACATTGAAATAAACCTGATTGGCAATCTATTCGGCAGTGTTAATAAAATATGGGTGGAAACCTCTTGATCCTAAGCTACAATGAAGATATTTTAAAGCCGAAGGAAGATTAATAAATGACTTCCGAAATTTTAACCATCGTGTTAGGCGACTATCTTCTATACCTTCTTTATGCTACCACTGCGTACTGAGTTCCTATGGCCACCTTTCGATTCCATAATCAGATCAACTGTATGTCATAATCATTTTTCATTGTCATCCATTTTACATACATATACAGAATTTCAGCTCAATCGGTAACCGGAAAGTCGATCATAACTTGCGTGATTTTATTTCAGACATCGGGACACATAGACTCACGCCTGTTTCCCGGAGAGGTAGGCAGAGACTACGGAACGCCATTTGCAACGATCCTGACATACCTCTCTTGCTTCATTCACTCCCATCAAGTTTCTCATGCATGCTCTTCTGTAGGTGAAGGTAAATAAAAAAATGCTAATAAAATAAAAACTACTGGGCCTACATTGTTTATAGGACCAATTCGAAACTATCCCGCATCAAACAAAAAAAGAATCACATAAATCGGTTCAGAAACCTCGGAGAAATCGGTGTACATACATCGAAGATTTTTGAAGTCGGTAAAAAATTCAATAATCGTCATACATTTACAGTTCCAGTTTCGAGATTTTCAACGCAGTCAATGCCAAATTATCCATAACATATATAATAGAAATGAGTCTTATTAAGTAGAATTCAACAAACATCCTACGAAATGCATTCATATTCAATAAACATATTATCTACATTATTCGGTAGCCCGAGAAGACGATTCGACCTCTTTTCTGTCGCACCATCTTTACAGTTAAACTATTCAAACACATAACGCTGGAGTTATCTGCGCTTCTCTAGGGACTTCCTACAGTTAATTAGAAAAAAGGTCTCATTAATTAATGATTGTGTAAGAGCCAGGTCCTCGTATTTCCTAACACCTAAATAAATTAATAGTGGTACGTGGCACCACGGATTGGCTGTACGATCGGTCTCCGGACGCCCGGCGCGATGCCGCTCTGCAACGTGTGAACGTTTTTCTTATATTTTCTCCCGAGACACTTGCAACTATTAATCTTGTTTAATGTGAGAATGTACTTTTAATTAATTTGCTCATTTTCTTAATGAAACTTGTCTGAGTATCTAGTAATACTACGCTACTAGAAGATACCTACATAATGTATCGACCTGTAGGTACCAAGCAACCATGTCCTTACTAAATTTACGCTGAATTCATATCTTATATACAAAATATGTCAAATATGTATCTCTAATCTTCAAATTCATGGATAGATCGTACCTATATTGAGACTGGCCGTATCTACGCAAATCTTGACTGTCGATAGCAGCATAGTTTCGTTTTTACATACCTACGCACTAAACTTTTTTATTCTAAAGATCACACGACATTTTTAAATATCTACTTTTGAACGAAGTCTCCAAACAGTATCACGAAACAAATATTTAATAAAAATTTCAATTTTTTTCGCCAAATGAATTCGCAAAGAATTATTTATATATTCTAAGAACCTGCAGAAAATATAAACAGGCGGACTGTTCTGAGGTCCGTTCCCTCAAGTCTAGACGGGGGGAGGCTGTCAGAATACCTTCCGCTGAAACCTAGCTCTTCCGCTGTCAATACCACAAGGCATCGCTATATTCGTCTGTGCACTATCATTCAAAGCCTTCCTACGCCCTTCGAATTGAGTCTGCGTTTCAGTTTAAATACCCTTTTTTCCTTAGTCTCTTGAGTCACATTCCTGCTTTGGAAATCTGACGTCACCGTGATACCCACCGAAATGTTTTGTTTCTATTTCTTTTAAAGTTTTAGCTAGGTGCAGATCCTTGTCTACGTTTTACTCTGTCTGTTCCATGTTTTGAAAATCTAGTGTTGAACTTACTGCTTGGTTATGCGACGATTAATTAAAAACCGCTCAAGTGCTAGTTGCACATGAAGGTTCTGTACCATATTACAACACTATGTGCTTTTTAAATAAAATAAATAAGTAGGCCTGTAACGTAAAATGTCAAAAGGTATGAATAATATATGTTGTTGTTGCAAGCGTCGATAGCTTAGAAACTATTCAAATCATCTTTGTGGCGCATTTCGTTTTCATCGTTGTCGATAACAGTATGCATAATAATACTGACGTGATTTATTTATTTTATGCTGCTAGTTACAAGTATTTATCGGATTCAGTCGTTTTATTTTCTGACTAGAGGACGCCAGCGGCTTTGCACGCACATATTTTCGAATTTCCCGTTTTGCCCGATCCCGTGGGAATTTCGAGAAATCCCGTCTTAGTGCACCCCCACGGTCCCCAAGGAACATACATGCCAAATTTCAGCTTCTTGCGCCCAGTAGTTTCGGCTGTAGCTTGTCTGTCAGTCAGTCAGTAACGCAAGGATTTTATATATTAAGATAATAAAATAGAATTACCTTTCATATGACCTGACGTTGTCGGGTACAAAATTAAAATCTTGTACTCTACTAAGGCATATATTTATCATTATTAGGATTTTAACATTTATCCTATACTAGAATAGATTAAAGGTTCAAATGTTGTACGAAGAAAATATACTACTCATGCTGTAAAATTGTTTAAGCAGACGATGTCGCAGACAAAAACTAGTGTAACATGCTAGCGGTCTCACCAGGTAATCTTAGTATCGCAACGCAAAGCCAATTACTGAGCCTAATTGAAATTTTAAATCGTTTGGATACTCTCACAAATAAACCTTTAAGAATCACACACAAACTTAAGTTAAAATGAGTCCAGCTGATTATACCTCACTGACACGTAAGTACTGCCCTAACTCTTAGGCATACGTACCTGTGTCCTATAAGAATTCCAGACGACGGACGCGACCACCTCCACCAAAGCTGTTGCCTCACGAAAAGAAGGAAGGCCGAAGTAATTTCGAGGCCAGCCATTTCTAATTCGACATCTTGTTTTTATTTTTTGTTAGAGCACCAATCGTAGGTAATACACTGAATCCCGTGCTATTACGGTTCCGTAACGCTATACGAACTCGGACACAGGCTCTATATTATGTTTAACTTACGGCCTGGCCACGGACAATTCGCTCCAGCGAAAATACGCGCGACGCGACCGGCGACGCGACTTGCGACTGAATCAAATGTATAGAAATGTTCTAAGCATGCCACGCGCAGCGGCGACCAGCGACGCGACCGGCGAATAGCACCGAGCGGTACAGCGTCGTGTCGCGCGACTCGTCGCGCGACCAAAACAAGTGTATAAATTAGTACGTCGCACGCCACGGCGTCGAGCGGTAGTCGCGGCGACTAGCGCCGGAGCTGAGTCAGTATAAAATTTTTAGTTTATTTCTTCGCGAGCATGATATTATGCTTAGAATTTTTAGTTAGGCTACCTATTTGGAACGTCTGGATGTTATCTATATCTACATAAATGTATACAGTATAAATAAAGTTGAAGTGTCTGTCTGTGATTTCAAAATACCTTAGTATTGTTTTATCTGTGACCTAAGTAAGTTTTTAGAAGTGCATATACCTAGTTAGTTAGATCACACTTACCTAGATAAGCTTTTCCGTATTTTAACTTAAAACTCGAGTTACAATACCTACAAGCGTCGGCTCAGTACGCATTCAGTAGGTACCTACAGAATGTATACCGAAGCGCCTTGAGTTTGGTATGCAGTAGGTTAGGTGGGTACCGAGCCTGATGCTCGCAGGTATAAATCGCGTTCCGACCGTTTGTATAAAGGTAAAATACAGTACCTATAGATTTCAATACCGTGGTTAGGTACACAATATCAAGTCTGCCTCTGTGATCTTGCGGTAGTGTAAGCGGATCATAAGGTCTCGGGTTCGATTGCCGGGTTGAAACAAATGTGATATTGCCACCAAAGTCCGTACAATGTCGAGCTAAATTTCATAAAAAGATCTCAGCTAATGTCGTCTCGCTCCTGGTTTACACTGGTCGCGTCGCCGGTCGTGTCGCAGGTGGCGTCGCCGGTGCCCGTGGCCAAGCCGTTAGATAAAATAGGCTTTTATCAACTTCAAAAAAATTACGATATAATTTTGTTTGCATCGATTGTGATCAAACTTTGAAAATAAAAAAAGAAACAGTGTTTAAAATGTGGGGATTAATGTGCTTATAACTTAAATTATAATGGGCACTTTTAAAAGGGTAATTTAAGTCGACTAAAATCAAAAATAAAGCTTAAAATCGCAATCTTGCTTAGAATCTCGCGAGTAAATATCCTGCTGATGAATACAATAAAATTAAATGAACTGCCCAAAGCCAAATGCACAGTACCCTCACACAACCTTTCAACTCATAGATAAGCTAAAGAAAATTCTTAGGCAACTTAGCCATCAAAATAATCTAATATTACTAAAATTCTTCGCAGAAATTGCTGAATACCTAAGTTCAAAAGCCAGTCAAACAATTTTCTGAAATTGGGCGTGAAAAAGTGTTGGTACTAAAGAATAGCTTACATTACACCCTAACTTATTTTCCCCGCGTTTAAAGCTTAAGGCGCTGTCCTAAGCGACTGTTTTGGTAAAAGAGGGGGTGAAGCAGAGGACGTGAAGGGAGCTTAGCTCCGTCTACTGCGGGGCGCCCCCCTTCATTCTCGTCGCGTGCGGCCGTATTCTGGCGACATCCGTATTCCAATATTTCAAAATCGCAAGCAAAACGTTTTAGCATATTGAATTGAGATACTAATATTAAAATTTATATTACATACATCAATCTGTTTGTACAATATAGGCATAGCGCAATTTTTGTTCTCAGTGCAGCCATGAGCAAAACTGGTTTACATTAGACGTTATAGGTATTAAATGTTGATGAAAGTAGGTAAATACCTACGTGCCGTAAGATGATAAAAATAATTAAGTCAGTTCCATGTATGGAGAGGCCATTATTATGTTTGTTTTGTTTTTGTATAAAAATAGTGAAGCAGTTCATAGACTACCTACATCTAATTCCATTCCTGCCAGTTTTCAAATCTGTTTTGCAATAAATTGGCTGTGACATACGGGCGGACAGACAGACAGACATTGCGAATCTATAAGGGTTCCGTTTTTACAATTTTTGGCTACGGTACCCTAAAAAACACAATACTGCTCTACTAAGCGCAAAAGCCGTATCTCAACTAAAGCGAGTTACGAGATAATTGAAGTTTAGTAAAAGTTGATTTCTTTTATTTATTTATGGATGTTTATTGTTATTATAGGTTATAATTATTATGGCAAAGGTTTCGAAATACGTCGCCGTTTTTAGGGGTTGTGAGTGATTGAAGAGGGAGCAGGGGAGGTCTTGAAACCCCCCTCACCATTTTCACTTGCCGGAAATACTTGGTTTCCTCTGAAAAAAAAAATCTCCAAACAATAATAAACTAAGGTTGTCGGAGCCCTGCGAAGGGCTCCTATTTTCAGATTAAGGGTCAAAAGAGAACCTAACAAAACCTATTTATTTACTTATTACAGTCGCACCTAACCCCAAAGCAATGACGCACAAATTTGACATTAGCTGTCAATATGATCATTCCAAGATGGCAGTTTTGCGTTTCGTTTCACGTTTTTCACATAAAACCTAAAAATTACAATTGTAAAACTGTACTAAAGTATAAAAACTATGTTCCGTTTTGCATAATTGCCGAAGTATTTATGAAATTTTGGAAATTGTTTAAAAATATTTAGACGCAACTCCGGCAGCCAAAATTACTTTTAGGGGATTAAAACGAACTACCTTAAGCCCCCTACACTACCAATACCCTCAAATTCAGGCGACTCGTTTCGAAACCCAACCCATTATTATTTTTTTAAATAGATGAAACATTAAAAATATATGTGGATATACCTTATTCATGAGATACTGCTATGTCGCTTAGAAAATTATAGAATTAGAATTTGAGTTACTGCTTTTTCGTTAGCTCTCGTCATACATGTTTGTACGGAAAAATATAAAAAATGTCTTTCGCTTCAAATATGTGTTGTTTCAAAGAAAATAAATACCTATTAAAAGATATTTATTTATATTCATTTATAATTTATTAACGAAATACAGCTCACCAAAAGTTAGCTGTCTGCTACAACCCGGCAGGTTTTCTTAATTCTCATCGAATGTTAAAGGCAGTGTGTGAGGTGATAAGACTTATTATTTGCTGTTGTTCACGAGGGACAGTTTCATTTACTTTCCTTTTACGGCTTGGTATTGTAGAAATTTCAAGCACTGATGAAACATTTTCCTCTCCGTGATCTCGCAATGCCATCCCTTGAGCTTGACGAGAATCAACAATTACAGGCAACTGCCAATTCATATAAAACGCCACAAGCTTCTCCCAGAAAACATCATCTCTTTCTATAATTGCTATTTTTAGTGGTATACTTTCGCCACTCCACACAGCAAATAAACACTTTTGTTTGCGTGTAACGTGGCGTTGCCCCTGAATTTGGTAATAACAATTACAATATTTGTTTAGACTAGTCAGTTCACTTTTTTATCATGTTTCCATATTTGTATTTTATTTGCTCTTATACTATTCTCCAGGCCATTCTTATAGGCAACTTTAGAACATTAAATTTCCACAATCGTGTTTGTACCTATTAATCCATCTGGCGTGGCACCAATAATCGAATAATCCACAAGGCTCGATTGTTACATTTTCTTGCTTCGCCAGTTGTTGCAAAGCCAGTTGTTCATTTTAGATTCCATGCGCAACTGATTTTACATTGCAAATATTTTATTTGTACAATATATTTTTTACTACGTTGGCTTTACTGCTGTTATCTCTTCTTTTTACCACTATACAAAAATTTCAATCTGTCAACATATTCTTACGCAATTCGAACCAGTCACTGCTATCCCTCTTGTAATTTTTGCTTATCACTACGGAATTTGAGTCAAATTTGTTAAAAAAATTGTTTGGCATTTCTTGGCTAGCTCTTGAACAGATCGTGTTAGGAATGACTGATGTCAAATGTGTGTAAGACGTTGCAGAATTGTTATCTTTAACTTCACTGTAATTACAATAATGATAATTAGTTACGTACTTTATTATTAAAAAAATACTATATCTTGTATTATAGCAAACAGAGAAGTCACCTTCTTACTTATAAATTATTGATTTTAAAAATTAAAAAGATATTAGATGTACTGAGACATACCTAATAGTTTATGAATAATCAAAATTTTACCCGATGTACCTAAAAAGGTTTATGTTCAAAACACAATAATACAACATTCGTTACCGCTTGTGTGCGGATTGCGGAGCGCCATATTAGCGCTGTCATCATTATTGTTCGCCGTGGCGGCATTTTAGCGCTCCAGGCGCTCTGACAAGCTAATGAATTTGAAATATAATATAGGTACATAAAATGATTCGATTTTATGTTATTACTCTTTCAAAAATTGAAAACTGTGGCAGCTATGTATTGTGAGAATAATTTTTATAATTATATTATGCATAATCGATAATATATAAGTAACATAGTTAGTCATAAAAGACTCTTATGAAAATAATTTGTATAAAAATGTTACATATTTCATAATCACTTGGCCATGGATGAATTTCTATTTTGTTACGACGCTTTCTTGTACAAATCCTCCGTAGAACATCATTTCTCTAATTGTCCATATTTTATTCTTCTAATTATATATTTATAAGCACAGAAACAATAACACATTAAACGCAACAAGAGTATAAACTTAGGTCCTAATTATATGTGCCCATAGTTACATGAAAAGCCTATTTGATTCAAAGTATTCAGTCTATAACATAAATCATGAAATTACGAACTCAAATCGGCGTATTATAATAACAAACATGTTTACGTAAAATTTCGTGCAGCGGAGACGCAAGCGACATGACCTATCTCTCACAGGGCTCATAGCCGAATGATGAGGTCTGGGCGGGGCGTAAACTAGCAACTGACACTCAGTACACCGCTTATGCTAATAAGGTTTAAATTGCTGAAGCGTTTGATATTGATGGGATCTACTGAGCGTCAAAATCATAGACGTTTGGCAGATTTTATTTAATTTTACAAAATATACACGTATAATATGAAAATAAATAGGGTAATTCTTTAGTTCATTAGATTTCCTACAATATTATCAAAAAAAATATGACAGCTTACGATCAAAATATTGCAAACAGTGAGACGAAAGATTATTTTCTGCCTCGATTTTGTGATTTTTTTACCGTGATTCTATTTTACGTACATGAAAAATTCTTTCAAAAGTCTTTTGTTCAGACTTTTGACTTTAAGCTCTAATTTTTGCTAGTTTGTAATATGTACCGTTATGGCTAGATGCGCGACGAAAAATTAGGTGTTTCACGGCTTCTGAGGTATAACAGCGCCTTAAAACCTTTTGTAGTATTAATAGATCGCGTGTATCACGCATCGGGTACACACAACGACATAATTATTTGAACACTGGGTACGTACATTGTTGAATAATAAATGCCAAACAGGACTAAGTCCAGGCATCGGTAGGTTTTCAACGATTACTGAGTAACTTGGCGTTCAAGCAAACTATACAGGCCCATGTACACACATATAACAAACTTGTTAAAAGTGTTTAAGTAAGATCGATGTCAAGACTAAATCACTGATATTGAGTCATAGTTTAACAAACATTAAAATGTAATGAGGATGTCCGGGTTGCCCACCAAGGCAAATCTACAATCGTTTTGAGATTACGAAAGGAAAACAACCTGTGAAAACCTTTATAATCTCCTCGCTGGTATATAAAGCCTGCCAAACCGCACGTAACATTGGCCCTGACTTATTCCTTTAAATCTGAATTGACCATCAAGCCGAACGGTGTGACTATAACCTGTCTCGTTGACGATTCGATAAAGGTATATATAAGAGTTTATATTATTGTCTGCTAAGGTTGAGTTTGCGTAAAAGACAAGGCTGATGTCATCTACCACACTCCGTATTTTATTCTGTGTGGGATGAGACAATAATACTTGCCCGAACTGGAAATCGTCTCTATAATCCGCTATTATGCCATCCCTCCGGTCCAAATTGCCATAAAATACAGAATATCTTCCAAAGCGCATGTCAGTCAAGTAAACCAAAAAGACAACTTAATTAAAATCATCAAAATTCCTTTATATTTAAACTTGTCTAAAAGAAAATTGTAGCACGTCTGCGAACTCGTTGCATTAATAAGCTAGAGGCGACCTCATCATCAGAGCCCCAATTTTAATAGAGCACGAGTTTGAACACGTCTTTCAATAGTCGTAGATAAAAGAGGTAGCTTACATTAAAGACCTTTTTGGCGTTGAACGTACGTCACGTATAAGCTTTATTAAGTGAAATAAAAGCTACACCGCGGTCAAGGCTAGCGTTAATGTGAATACCAATGCGTAAATAGAGAAGACAATGTGACAGATAATGGAAGGCCTACGCTTCACTGATTCAATCGCGTAATCAATTTTATGAAACGTTTTTGTGTCATGTATCGAATAATTCATTTACTTATATCTAAAATAGAAATCTTTTACATATTTTCGTTACAATAATTTAAAAATAAAAATCATATTCATTTTTAGTAATAACACGAGTGCATGCGGTCAGACAGCATTATTTTTGAGCTCAGACTAAATTTAAGAATCCATCTTTTTCACTAGCCAGATGGTGAGATATACTAATATGAAAAGAGGTTGACGTAACCATAAAAGCCAATAATTTATCGTTATTTGAAAATATGATTCTAATATTTGCAATGTTAATGCACTCACTTTATGTCCTCTATAAAACATTATTAAATCTATGTGGATAAGCTCTAAGAGAAAATGGATGAAACGTAACTACAGGTCATATTTGGGTCAAAGAAGTTCAATCGCCGAGCAGTGAACGTACTGAGCGCGTTTCAATAACCCTGCTACTTATACGGCACATATTATAATATCGCCACCTTTTGCGAGAATTAGTGGGGCTTATTCCAATTCCAATTCCAATTCCAATTATCTTTATTTGCAGTAAATAGGGTTATTTTACATTGGTGTTACAGTACAGTATTAATACAGGTCAGGCCTATTTAACTATAATATTAATAGCATGCAAGTCATGGATGAGATAACAATTCATTAAATAATATTTATAAAATTAGAAATAATAAAAACAAAAACTTGCTAATCTTCATTACATATACATAATATTGATATGTTATTTAATCATCATCAATTTCTAGTTTTAGATTAGTATTGTTGTAGTAGGTACCACGATTATTATACATTTTTATTGTCTTTCATTTTTACAACAGAGCACAAATAGTATTCTTATATAATGTACCTACTCATTTAGAATCTAAGAACTCTTTAATTGAGTAGAAGGTTTTTTCTAAAAGCCATTTTTTTAGTGCATACAAGAATTGTTCAAATGGTAGTAGTTTTATCTCTTCTGGTATCTTATTATAAACTGTCTTACACATGTAATAGCAATTTTTCTGTAATTTTGTACTTTTTGGAACAGATTCCATTACCAATCTATTTGGGTTTCTAATGTTAGCTCGCTTTGTGACATCTTTGGCTTGTTTGAACATTTCTGAATTCTGTTTCACAAATTTGCCAATTTCCAGTATATATAAGCAAGGCAATGGTAATATATTTAAAGATTTAAAGTAGGGTCGACAAGATACATCATCTTATCACGTCTGAGCAATAAACAAATATATTCAAGAGATGTGGTATACAATGGTGAGATGGAGTAATGCAAGGTAGTCGACCCTAAAGAATTGAACAACCTCACGACTTTGGCGCGCAGTAGGAGAGTGTCGACCTGTCGGCCTAGGACTTTGTCCGCCTCGGTCGTCCTCCCGACGCGCGACGCGGCTACTGCCTCCAACTGTCTGCAATTTCCACAGATTTTCTCGATTATTCCTGCGCCATTTTATAATTACTTTCATTATATTCAACGTGTTAGAGTTTTGATTACGGTTATCGACATTCTAAATCGGTGTTAGTAGTGTAGGCGTGATTAACATTTAGTGTTATAAGGTCGTGCGATATTTTGAAATTTCATTTGGAATTCAACCGTAAAAGCCGCAGATAACTGATCCACAGCTTTTGTTAAGGTATAATAATAAAACATACGTAGGCATATCACGAAGACCATTTTAATACTAGGTATATTTAAAAGAAAATTAAAACGTTTTGTTTGGGAGCTTGAAAGCCGAATTAATTGACGAAATTAGTACCTCTACATCGAACACAGACCTTCGCAATGGAATTAAAACGAAACGATTTCACTTTGAGGACGTTTCGATCTCAAATAAAATGCTGTTATTTGAATGACCAAAGGATTCAAATGTATTCAATGTTGATATTTATTAGAATAAATCTGTTAAATCGCGGTCTCAATCAGCAATTTCACACATGCATTTTAATTTATTAAAGATTTGTATGTAACATAAAATCGTGATCCACAAGAGAAAACTTTACCACAGTGTGATTTGAATATTCAAACGTTCAAGTTAAAATGAGTGATAAAGTATCCGTCGTTAATATTGAAATGGATACTTTATCGTACAATTTTTGGTGGGAACAATTTTATAATATTCATATATTAACATAGGTCCATCATAGGTCTATATTTACCAAATATGTAAAGCTTGTCTTAATACGTTTAAAAGGTAGGCTTGTAGGTAAAGATATCTCATATTTCTCATATATGGAGCGGTTTTGGTGACTCTATTTAGCGGTTACGCCAAGGTTTGTTTGACAGAAAACTTGTTGAAGAAATTTTTGTGAATATTTGTTGAAGGTAGGAGAGAAAAGCTCTTCATTTTCGGATCATTTTTCAATAGGTATTCCTTAACAATTTATGACCACTCTTTCACTTCGTATTAAATATAAACTACTTGTAAGTAAACCTGGTAAACCGTCATGATAGGGTTGACGTATCCACATGGATAAAAACGCCAAATCAGACAAACAATAAAAAAACTAGCAAATTGTCCTTACGAAGTAAATGTCCTGAAATTTTCCCAGTGAGTAATGGAGACAGCAGCGTCGCCCGCCCATCGAACCGCGGCGCAAGGGCGACTCCACCAACAGCTGCAACAAATCATCCAGTACTTTCTCGCACTAATCTCACTTCTATGCCAAACCTCAGCCTACATTTTCTAAATTAAAAACTTTCTACGAAAAATAACTTAGTCATTAAAGCAAGAGTTGGGACTGACACTATAATATGAATAATATTCTTATATTAAAAAAAGTAAGAATATTATATTTAATATTCTTACTTTCATCTTTAAGTTCTTCTTAGATGTTAAGTTAAATATCACATGTAAATGTGTGATATACAGCTATTCTTCATATGAAATACGTGCGAAGCAGTTAGTCATATTATTATAAATGAAATTCCTGAATACTGTTATTTCGAACCATAACTCTGTCATTCTCATGATCATTTGCGGCGAATTTATGACCGTAACTTGAACAATAAACCCTCAATCCTTAGAGGATCCCATCAATAGACTTAGATAGTTGTAGTATAATAACAGTTAAACGAAAATCTTAGTTAGACGTACGTCTCGTGTTAAACTTACGACGGTCGGGGTCTATAAAACCTACACTAGTAGACTCCAGAGACACTTCACCGAAAAAGTACACAATCACATAAACAATCCACATATGATTTATATTTATAACTGTAAGCCTACAAATGGTGTCTGCTAATCTTCTAAAACACAACTGCCTCAAGTAAGGTGAGAGAAAAACGCAATATATTACACACAGGGAGACGTTACATGTTAAACGATAATTTAAATGCTTTCTGAGCGCATAGGTAGACGCTCAATATGAGCAAAATACGGGAATGTATGTTTTGTATTACGGGAGGGGAATTGAATCCTAAGGGAGACCGATCCAGACAGTTTATATTTTATAAGCAATTGCTGCACACTCGTGTTTACTACACCTTGCCTAGTTGACAAAATATGTATATTCACCTAAGTATTAGTAATATTGCAAATGCATCATAAATTAGAATTTAATTCGCTGCTTAGATTACCTTACTACGGTATTACTAACAATAGCCTGTTGTAATCACTATACAATTTACAGCAGAAAAGCAATTCATTACCAAAATGAAAATCATGGTAGTGTTCATTCAAATTGTTCAGTTCATCGACTTCTTTCATTTGTACACGTAAACATTTCCTTCTATTAGTTACGCACACCCTTCTTCATGGGGGCGAAAATAGTCATAAAAACAGATTTTTTTTTTCGTTCGTAGTTGGGCGAGGCGGCAGTCTCGACTGCGCTGAGAGAGGTGAACCTGCCCGAGGCCTTTGACAACTCATGAAAAATTCAAGTGCTCACTCCAATATCTACCTAGATGTTGATACATACAACTACAGCTCCGAAACTTTTAATAAAATCTAGCTAGCTACATAATCATCCAGCGTACATTTTTTGCGTGAAAATACAGAATTTGAACTCAAAATTATGATTTACGTAATGTGTTTATCAGACATTACGCATACGGCAAGACCGAAGATTGACCATGTATCAGTTATGTTGAAAGACGGTTGGATGAAAGTATTAATTTAATTAAACCGCTAGTAAAACTCTTCATGATATTAGGTACGGAATTACCACGGACTTTATCACTCAATGTAAACTATAAACATGTTGCTACATTACGCATATGTACGCATTCTAAACGTGACATAATTATTGCCACAGTTTTACAGTGCTCTGCCGTAAAATCTGATAAATATTTACTCTGTTATAAAAGGGTCTACTAAAGACTGCAGCTTACTTACAAATAAAATTATAATAAAGAAGGATTTTCCATAACGAATTGCTCACCGCCTTGGGAGAGTTTATTGTAATTACGTTCATATTGAGTAAATTGCCTAAAAGGCGCTGTGTAAAGTTTAATTTGTTAACGATCGTTCAAATTGTCGTTTACGTAACTGCTTATGGATACCAACATTTTATAACATAAATTAGAATGTATTTGTAATATTATCATTGTAAAACGACTTGCTAACCGCAGTGAGACCTACTGAGAGAAATTTCCTATAATCATCTACATGACATACGTGCGGTAGCGAATGCCAGACATACACTTGTGTAAAGGTATCCGTACCACCGGTATTCCCAGATATAATCAGTTAGGCTTGAGTACAGACTCTAAGGGAATTTCTATGTAAATTGTTTTATCAGACCGCAGATATGATTGGCGTCAAATTGACGTTTCTACGGCATATCAATGAAATAAAATTGGATACCTGAGAGCGCAGATAAATTATTCGATACCGTAATCTGAGATGTTGGCATGTTGTTGTTAGTAACTCGCAGACAGCACGTTAACTCTTACAACTCTTGAATAAGAATGTCAGTCTAATCCAAAAATCCCTCTTTGGCACGTCATGAATAGCTTCCAACGAAGCGTTCTCCTTATACGTGATCGGCATTCACATATCGCACGCCGAGTAATTTCGTATAAAGTTACGAAAGAAAACTATTACCTTTAAATTGTTTGACATTAATAACGTAGCCTCAAGTTATTGCGTAGCACGTCGAACGTAAGTCGTATATTGTCGTGTCACACCTGAGGGTAACGAAGGACTACATTCATCAAGGAGAATTTCAGTTTCCGCTGGTTATCCGGGTGCACAGTGAGCGTAAATAAGACTGGATGTAAATCATGTCATTAGAGGTGGCTGCGATCGACCCTCGCCGCTCCCCCGTCCCCGCTCTAATTGAAAATAAATCTCATTAGTTGAGAGGTTGGCAGATGCGCATTTTATACCTTGATCTCGTTTATGACAGGCTTGTTTTGATTTGGTAGCTCCGATTTTATGAATACGTAATGAATATTAAAGCGCAGAAAAATTAGGTTTATTAATGTTATTAAGAGTGGTACTGATTCTGTCCTTGTGATTAATAAGGTGTATACTAATATATGTATAAACAAATGCGTAAATAAAACTACAGAACGCACGGATGACATTATTTGATCACATCGATATATCGGAAAATGCACTCGTGCAGCAAATAGAATCAAAGAGTGTAGCGGTAACTTAAATAATATGAAACTCGACGTACATTGCCGATAGAGAAATAAAAGATCGTGTGTGTGTGTATTCCTATGTGCAAGAGATAAGGGTCATAAATGTAGTCCGATAGCGTCGGTAGGAAACAAAAGCCCCGGAGAGCGCGCTGTTTGCCCTGACTCAGATCTCGTATCCCGGCGAGAATGCAATGAAACGGACCAATAAGCCTGACCTCCTTCATGCTTAAAGCCTTGGAAAGGCTTTGCGAGAGGGAACTAAGAAGTGGGGCTCTTAAGCACCTACCCTTACATGCCAACCAACATGCATACAGCTCAGGGAAATCGATGGAATCGGCCTTACATCAGGTCGTGGCCCAGATAGAAGCTGCTATACAACAAAAAAGCATCTGCCTGGGCACCTTCATCGACATAGAAGGAGCCTTCGACAAGACAAACTTCTCCAGCATAAGCAACGCCCTAGTCAGGCATGGTGTGGATCAGTTGCTCATACAGTGGATCCAAAACATGCTCAGCAAAAGGGTAGTGCGCCTGCAAGGCGACAATCAGACAGCCTTGATAACTAAAGGGTGCCCGCAGGGAGGTGTACTCTCCCCGCTATTGTGGAACTTAGTCATCAATGAACTCATAGACAAACTCAACGCGAGATACTTCTATACAATAGGTTATGCAGATGATCTAACCATACTCACCTCAGGTAAGGTAACCAGTACAGTGTACGACCTAACCCAACAAGCCCTACACATAGTAGAGTGGTGGTGTAATGAGTACGAGTATCTGTAAACCCGACCAAGACCGAACTAGTTATGTTCACACACAAACGCGCGCTGGGTACTTACCGATTGCCCAGGTTATTCGATACAGAGCTTAAGCTGTCTACCGAGGTCAAGTACCTAGGTGTCACTCTCGACAGCAAATTGACATGGAACAGCCACATGGAAAATAAGCTCAATAAAGCCAGCATCATTTTCTGGCAGTGCAAGATGATAGGTAAACGCTGGGGCCTATCCCCCAAAATTGTCTTATGGCTCTATAAGACAATAATACGTCCGAAGCTACAGCGCAGTAGTGTGGTGGCCTAGGACCAACCTAATAACGGCCGCCAACAAGCTTCAAAAGCTTCAAAGACTTGCATGCCTAGCGGCCACGGGCTGTATGAAAACAACGCCAACAGCGGCACTTGAAGTGTTGCTGGATCTGCCTCCATTGCACCTATTCATACAACAGGAAGCAACGATGTCGACAGTCCGGCTAAGAGCCCTGAAGCTCTGGAAAGACACGAATACACCGCACACTAACAACTTAAATACACTCTTTAAAGAAGTTTCTATCACACAAGCAATAAGCGACCGCATACCGAAACAATTTGTTTTCGACAAGAAATACAAAATCCAACTGTACGAGGATCTACACGAAGGAGCAGTTAACCACAACGAGCTCACGATCTTCACAGATGGGTCCAAAACGGATACAGGTACGGGTTCAGGAGTATTCTCCGAGGACCTAAACATCAACATCGCAGCACCGCTGGGAGCCTACAACACGGTCTACCAGGCCGAATGTTTTGGCATAATCCTAGCTGCCACAGCAATCATGGCACGTGAGGTAAGGGAACGATCCATTAGGATCCTCTCAGATAGTAAGGCTCAAAAGCCATACTATCACCTCGGCACTCACGCTTGAATGCCACCAGAAACTAACAGAGGTAGGTAAACTAAACAAATTAACACTGCAATGGATCAAGGGCCACAGTGGCTCAAGAGGGAATGACGCAGCCGACGTACTTGCCAGAAGAGGGGCCACTTTAGAGGTGGTGGGACCCGAGCCCATTATTCCCCTCCCTTCTGGTTTTTATCGCAACCTGGTAAGAAATAGGACCAGGACCAAACACAACCAGTCCTGGATTGGTATTGAAACATGTAGGCAGACCAAGGAGGCTCTTCCCGCAGTAGACGGTAAGATAGCCAAACAAATCCTCCGGCTGTCCAAACAACAACTACGGACAATAACGGCCGCCTACACAGGACACGGATTCTTTAATAAACACCTATTTACTATAGGTATCACCGACAGCCCGCTGTGCAGGACCTGTATGGCAGCAGACGAGACGGCAGCCCACCTGCTCCTCGACTGCCCTGAGGTCGCACAGTACAGGCAGCAGTACCTGACCAGATACAGCACCCAGAGGGAGGCCGTGGGCCACATCAAGAGTCTGCTGGCCTTCCTCGAAGAGCTGGGGTGGCTCGAATGACGACACCATTCCCACCCGCACGCAAAATACACGCCAAAACGTGGAGTTGCGGAAACAGCCCGTGCCATCAAGTATCAAGTAAGTAGGTAAACTGAAATTCTAGGCGAATAATGATTAGCCACACTGTTAATTTCATTAATTTGCTTATGTAAGCATACTTATGTGAACAAACTATAGTTAAATCTAGCAAAATGTTAAGACAACTCTAGTTTTAAATTACTTTTCTGCTATGACAGAAATATCATTAAGAATGCATATTTTTGCTGCCACAGTCATGTTTCATTTTACATTGGGTTGGGTGAAAAATATTTGAAGAAAAAGACAAAAGGGATTTTCATAATGATCTCTATGAGTCGGGCGGTCTGCCAGCCCGCATTCAGTCAGGCTGCTATATGTTGCACTCAATGGCGAAGGATCTGCACAATAAATTAGAGAGATAAGCTTATGTACGACTTTTTAAGTCGTAGTTCATTGCAGATTAAATACTTACTTATATTCAGGTATTTCATATTAATATTCACACAAATAGTACTATATATATTATTATATAATATTCAATACTATAGTACTATATAATATTCAATACTTACGCTAGATACTATTATTAATAAATTAAGGCATAATATCATGCTCTTTCTGACCATGAGGTCAGACTTTGGTCTGAGGCTATAATCTAAGATCTCCACAATATGAATTGTGGAGATCTTAGATTATGAAGAGCCTCAGACCAAAGACACTAGAAGGCTGTGTACTAACAATTTATCAGAATACAATGATTCCGGGGATTTCTTCATTGTGTTTGAAAAAAATGCAATTAAATAGTAGATAAAATAGATTGAAGGTGCTTTATTTTAAAATCGATTAGAAGCAGGTCACACAATTACAAGTCGAAGCTTCACTTCCAAAAAAAATTCACGGCGTTTTTCGGAATTTTACTGCCGCCCGTTTTAAAAATTCAACACAGTCATGAGGGTTTCTATGTTTAGATTTAAATATTTAAAGGATTGTTTAAATTGAAATGCCTTATGCGGATAACCTTATAATAAAAGGGTTATTGCGGTCATTTAATGTTATCACGCCATCAGCAGTAACTTTGATAATTAAATGTCGTCCGTAAGATATTATTATAATAAAATTTTAGCTATAGGTACGTGCCGTATTTAGGAACAATGTTGTATGGTGATATGTAAAGAATAAGAGACTTTTGAAATTATAAAATGTTATAAGTTACAAAACACTGCATGAATGCCAAGAATAGCCACATTCTACACAAAAACAACAGAGCGCTTCAGCTCTTTCAGAAAACTTCGTGACTCGAGAAAAAATATTGGTTAGCATATTCAACAAAATACGTGTGAAGTACGTCCACCGATCAAGGCAACAGCGAAGCAAAAATATACAACACTGGCATACATTGTGTAGGTGCCTGCGTCAATAACTCGAAGGTAGCCGGCCCGATCCATATTAATATTAAACGTGGATAGGGAAACCCTCCCAACGAGACATTAATGCCAGGATAGCGTGTGAGCCATCACCTGCTGAACTCAGCAAAGCATTCAAACGTACTGCCTTATGATTACTTATTATTTCAATTGCTTCACTAATGTCTTCCTCCCCAAATTGCAGCACACAAAACAGATCGTAATCAAATAGTTTCGGTAGTTTTATACTTACAACAGTATTAAGCGGTTAGAAAATGTCATGGCTTCAGTAAGTTATGATCGATAGTTTGAATATAATTAACGTTGGTTATTTTTAGAAAATAATTGGGACTAAATATTCATATTAAATGTAGCTACACAATCTGTTATGTGATTACGGCTACCGCAACCGACGTTATTAATGAGTACCTATTGATTTATTCCTGGCTAACCAATTACAGATAGTATTAAAAACTAGCTATGTCCCGCTACTTTTCGCTTAGCGTTCCTCTACTACTCTTAGGGTTCTGTTCATCTTCTTGTCGAGTCAATGGCGATTTATATTATATGCGACACCTTCACTGCGTACAACATGGCCCATTTCGGCCCGCGGCGGTACTTACAGTTGGTACGGACGAAGAAAATTATGGATTGTGTCTCTCGCTGGTGCGGAACGATTATTTCAGCTGTTTGTAGAATTTTGACAGAGACAAATATGTATTTCAGTTTGCAGTCAAAATTTGTATTATTCCCCATAAAAACATCATGGCAGGCTTCTTTCGGCCTACCACGCACTAACGGTGAAATACATCCGCTGAGTGCGGCAGTGGGTTTATTTCAGCTCGGCAACCCAACAGGCTGCCGGCGAGCCGATACCCCACAGAGCGCACGCGCCTGTTGTGTTGTGCTATGTATGTAGCTGATCTGATGTAGGGTTTGTTCGATATAATCAACGATGGCAAGCAATAAAAGAAAAATACGAATTTTGGAAAATAGAGTAATTCGCCCTGCAGTTACTGATATTGATAGTGACATTAGTGAAGAAGTATTTCCCATTACGAAAAAAATAGTGCCTATTTAGAAACAAGTCAGTCAGCATGGAAAACTACAACTATAAAAAATATTGCAACCAAAATCTTTTGCTTTGTGACATGTTTTAAGGACAGGCACAAGTAAATAAACATCATTTTTTCATTTCTTTTACGATAATTCTATTTTATTTTCAATATCTCCTTATTTTGGCCTGTCCCATCACTGCTCAAAATATTTTCTAGTGCGGTTCAGGTCGATATTGGCCCGCCACTTTTCCTGGTTTATTTCTCATTTCCTATTTGGTAGATTCCGGGACGAATTAAACCTAAGGTAGCTTTGTTCAAGGTTATTCTAACAGAACAAAAATTGTATACATCATGTTTTCGAAAAGTTATAGCATTTTAATCTACCCTAGTGCTGGTAGGTCGAGAAAGACCTGCCACGCACTGGCGGAAAAATTTTGGGGGCGCATTTCGACCTGCCGCCGCAATAGATGAAGGTTTATGATTTTACTTGCCGCAGACAACATGTTAAGTAATCTGCCACAGCTAGGTAAGACTATTGGCTAGAATTCAAACCTTCTTTAAGATATTGATTGTCAACACCAAAAACATCTGGGTAAGCTAATTGAAATTTCCAGACCGATATCAAACAAAGAAAAATCTCTTCAGTTTTTATATTAGCGTAAACGAGCCTTCTATTTCTATGCATCAAACCACAATTTTTGTTCTTTTACAAGAACAGTCTAGTCCGCTTGCATATTGCTGTTCAGTTTTGTGCAACCTCGACGTTAGTTTGTTGGCTCTCGAAATCAATTTTTACAAAATACTGCAAACGCGAGCGCTTCATATTTTAGATTCGGCACAAAAACGATATACTTCGTGTCTCGAAACGTACAGCGACTACATAGCTTTACCTATTGGAGTGTTACAGTCGAGGTTGAGCCCGACAACATTCACTTAAATTTTTCATTTCAGTGCAGATAAATAAACGGCTGCGAGCGCGCCGCAGACCACCTGACGAGCTTTTCACTGTACATTATCAATGCTCCCTTTTTCCTTTTCGTTTAAATGCAGAAATCTTAAAATATTTTTTAAAAGACACACAAGAACCCTCGTACCATAAAAGCGAAAATATTTACACGTTTTCTACACGAATGTCGTTTCGTATTCAGTCTGGAATTATAAGTGGCGACAGCTCGATCGACTGAGAACAGCAAGCGAGCCAAGTCTCGAAGTATACATACCTAATGTTGGTTATAAAGAAATATCTTTCTGTCTTCTAAACTTTTTAAACATTTAGTTTTATCAGTACAGTATTAGTTCAAGACGCTTCTGTTGAGAAAGATTGACAAGAAACTCCACAGGGATCCTTTTTAGGGTTCCGTACCTAAAAGGTAAAAAACGGAACCCTATTACTAAGCCTCCGCTGTCTGTCTGTCCGTCTGTCCGTCTGTCTGTCTCTCACCAGGCTGTATCTCATAAACCGTGATAGCTAGAAAGCTGCAATTTTCACAAATTATGTATGTATTTTGGTTGCCGCTATAACAACAAATACTAAAAATAAAAATAAAATGAAAATATTAAGGGGGGTCCCATACAATAAACGTGATTTTTTTCGTATTTTGTGCTCAAAATTACTAACGGTAACAGGTAGACGCTTAAAATGTTCACAGAATATGTAGTTCTATATTACCTTTCAAAATAAAAAAATAAATTTAAAAAAAGTTAATAATAAAGGGGGGCTCCCATACAAGAAACGTAATTTTTAAGCAATTACATAGTTACTCTATCTTAATAAACAGGTAGAAATTTAAAAAATATTTAAGTACTAGCTGTGCCCGCGACTCCGTTCGCGCGGAATTTGTCTTTTCATTGGGCTACAGAATTGATACCCAAAATGTTTTAAGTTTCATATAATACCTATATTGAATAGTGTAGATGTCCTAAAAATAGCTCAAATGACTTTCACATGTTCGTGCAAGTCCACACCGCGAAGTTACCAATCGCGAGTAAAAGATCAGAGAATTCCAGTGCATGTTCGTTGCCTCATAATCATGCTCGCATATTTAATGACAAAATGCATAGCGATAATACAATCCCATAATTATGAACTGTTTAGACAGGCTATAATTTCATCAGCTCTTGTCTCATATTCTATGGTGGTATAACAGACAGAGCCTAACGAAAATCGCCACGAAAAAGTACTGTTATACCGCCCATGGGTTCGTCATTTTGTATTCGCACAATCTCACTTTAGCTTCGTTCCTTTGCCGAAATCACCTTGGTAGCAAAAGTCTTGCCGTTCCACCCGGAGCCTCTACAAATAGTATTTTTCTCAAATCACTATCCACGCTACGACACACACGATCATAATTATATTAAACGCTGTTCTTCAGTAAGTCTCGACAGATCATTTTTACACCAACAAATAATGGTTCGTATCGGTCGTCGTGGTCGTTCATATTGAGTAATAGGATAGATATAACTATATCTACTGTCAAACAATGGTTTATTAGATTGTTGTGGGAACCTAAAAATGTCCTCGGCCAAATTGTCTTCATATTTATGCCATAACTATGCAGCATCTCAAACCCATGGCGTAATCGATGAGAACTTTTACTTATACTTGCTTCAAGACAATGCCATCCCAGTGTTTATCCCCATCCAGTAAAATAAAATGACTCGCCACTCTTCAACCTGTTTACATATAGGTACATGTGCAAATACGTCCAGCCTAAGCTGAACCCTATTTAGTACAATTAATCATACAGATTTAAGCTCAATTTAAATTGGAAGATCCAAATGTTCGAAAATATCCTATTTATAATCTTTCAACCCTCGTAATTTTACATTTGACTGATCATAATATATGAAGTTTCAACCAATTGAACTAAAGAGTTACTTTTATAGAACAAAATTTAACCGAACAAATGTTTAATTTGACACAACTTTTTTACCTATGAACCGATTTGTATAAAAAAAATCAAATGTTAAGTGGGGCTTACTACAATACATCAGTGAAAACCGCATTCCAATTCTATTAGCCGTTTCTGAAATTAGCGTGCACAAACTCACAGACAAACAGACAAAGATTTTAATTATTATATTTTTGGCTTCTCTTTTTTAATGTAGACCCCTTAAAATAGATATCTTCTGAATATCTTCCATGTACGGACATCGATCACTTACAGATTCATTATATGTATACACGGCCGTTTCGCGCGTTAAACAAAAATCAACCGTATAGCCGTATTCATACTGGCGCGGCGAGATTTGGAAGTTTTATTTCATCTATACCTTGTGTGTTTATAAACCGATGTCTATATATTTTTTATATATAATATACATACTAAAGTGTACTTTTTGAATATGGGAGTTTGATAAAGATATATCTATGTGAAATACAATATATTGATGTATTTAATACACTTTGAAGAAATGCCTAATGATTAAACCTGTTATTGTGGCTAATTTATAAAAGATAGATATATACTGTTTAAGACTTTTTTGCAGATCTTTTGAAGACCATCATCTTTGTAATACATACTTTTGGTGAATGATCAACGTATGTATGCGAGGATAAGAGCTCGAAAGCCATCATCAATATCATCCGACTTCCTTCAAATTTATCGTCACTGCTCAGCTCCTATGTGTCTTAGCGTTTTGTTATATAGCCTATAACCAGCCTAGAAGTATGGACTACAATCGTACCAAGTTTGGTTAAGTAGTTTTTGACCCATGCGTGCACATACAGACAGACAGACAGACAGACAAAAAATTTACTGATTGCATTTTTGGCATCAGTACCGATCACCATTCATCCTCCAATATTAATTTTGAATATATATTCAATGTACAGAATTGACCTCTCTACAGTTTTATTATAAGTATAGATACATACAACAAACGTGATTTTCTTTTATAGATGATGGTGCGGAACCCTTCGTGCGCGAGTCCGATTCGCACTTGCCCATTTTTTTTTTAATTAAAGTTAAAATTAGATTTTATGCTTACTACCATAATCTACAATGCGGAAGCGTAGCGATGTAATCATGACTCTTACAACTTTGCCGAAAATTGCGATTTTCTTTCTGAAGTTCGTGTATATATCCATAAATAGAAATACCAATAATATAGAATATCATTAATATATAAATATCAATGTTATATATTAAATCATACATAACAGTTTCAAATAAATATACCTATCTAATTATGTAATCTATGTGCGGTACCAAAATGGTGTAGCCAAAATTCAAATGAACTTGAACTATAAATCCAAACCAAATAATAATATGAATATCCATATTATTATTTGCTTATTTCAGTAGAATGAGGATAAAACAAAGCTTAGAGTTCGAGTATTGTAAAATCTGTAATAGCTTAAACAGTGTTTATATACGAGAGGTATACCTAAATATTTTCAGATTTGTTTCAGATGGTAATGAAAATTCACTTTTCGAGATGAGATATAATCTACTGTAAAATAAGATTGACTGAGGCAATAATTTCTCGTGCAGTTATTGTAAAAGTATTAAAAGTGTTAATTTTAATTCTGCCACCCGATAATATTAAACGAAGTTGTACTAAAATGGATTATAAATTATTATCTACGGCATTTATTAGATATTCTATTATTATTTAATAAAAAAATTGATAAGAGTGTGCACTTTTTATCACCACGCTACCATAAATATGTAAAATATTTATTTTTATTGTAAAGTGTGTCTGCAGTAATGTCCATTAAAACAATCTTGTCACTGGAGTGTTTAATGCAAATTTTTGACGTGCTATTTTGCCTTTAAAAGCGATAGCGGAGTCCATGAATAAAGTAAATCCCGGAAAATTGTATTAAACATTTTAGACCCTATTTATATGACATCGAAACTATTTATTATTGTTGTACTTATATAGCGCCACAAATATGACTCACAATATTTTGTAATACTTGAAAGGATTACTTTCCATAAGAAATTAATTGTCTTGAAACCCTTGGTAATGGAGGGAATGTGCAGATTTGCCGTTCACTAATAATTAAGAATGCGCATCATAACTTACAGAGCTCGAGGTTCTGTCCGTAGTAATGGCAACGGTATCACAGATTACTTAATAGTTTGACAGCATCGAGCGCACGTTACAACCTAATCGGTCACAGTCATACAATGTTCACCACTTTTCAAGAAAGTAGGTCTACAGGAACTGGAAATTTAAAGTAGGCGTACGGCCTCCGTGGTCCAGTGGATAGCGTGTGCGACTGCTGCTCGGAGGTCCCGGGTTCGATTCCCGGGTCGGGCAAAAGTGTTACTGGGTTTTCCAAATACTCAGTAGCAGCCCGGAGTCTGGTGATCTGCCCGGTAACGGCAATAGGCTCGCCCTGTATTACGTGGGACCTAAAAAAATCATGGCGAAATGTCGGTTAATATTTACACCTCTGCCTACCTCTTCGGGGATACAGGCTAAACAAAACAGGCTAAAGACTATAAATAAAAAAATAAATAAAAGGCCACGGTCGCTGCCTATTTGGCGCGTTGTAGAATCTACAGTCTACCTGTCTACCTACAAATAAAATCTACAGAATCTTAAAGATCTTTGATGTGTTATAGGGAATACGCATACTATCGAAGAAGTAGTAGACAGAGACAAATAAATTGAAATAATTGCTGCAACATTCGATTCCCTCCACTCTCAAAGTGAACTCAATCAACGTCTAGCGCTAACAAAAAATCCCGTTATTTGCAAATCAAATAGAGCGAGCGAGTAGATTTTCAGAAAGAGACTAAAATAAATATTTTCTCTAAAGCCAAAAGCTATGTATGATTTATAAGGCGAGTTTCCAGAGGCTGGTGGCAAATTGACCGATCGATCTGCGAGATCAAACAACGCCGATGTAGCCTGTAGGAGGAGCCTTAGTTGAGGGATCTTTGTTTGCATATTGACTTGACACCCTCCGTATCTCAAAGAGCACGATAACATCCTATAAACGACGCCAGTCTTATGAATACAGTATGTATACGCACAAGTAACTACTTTGAATTTACTAAGCTAACTTCCAAGCAGGCTTTCGCTAGCTGAGTTACGGAGTATGACAAACTTCGTATATGCCTTTCTAAGTCGCATAGTAGAATCGTGCCAGAATTTACTTTGTTTAACAGGCAGACTTATTCTTCGCGTGCAGTCAGTTTGATGACAGAATACTTCGGGGTAGGTATCGATTATTTTAAGCATTTTGTTGTATAATAATGATACCTAGTATAATGTTGTATTTTAACAGAACGTAGCGTACTTCAGCTTAGCGTATTTCAAAATAGCTTTGGAAACTCATAACATATTAATCTTACAGGCCTGGTCCTCTTCTCCATACCAAGTCTAGCGTTTCAGTCTTCAGTTCACCATTATCTTGCAAGACCAATAGAAGAAAATACTTCGATTTGCTCTTGCCAGCATATACACTCATTGAAATGTTAAATACTTTTATTAGCCAGCTAATGAGCAGTTGGAGTGAAATCTCATTAGAGGCAAATAGGAAGCAAGCTCGCCGAAGCGGAGATGCGACGGCTGCGAACGCTCAACGACCTAACTATTCCCCTTGTGAAAAATACTTAAGAACCACACCAGACTGCTTAGGATTATATCGTTTTATAAGATTGCCTGCAGTAAACAGAATACGTTTGCAACGAGATTCTCTGATTACTTGTGGGTCACACGTTAAGAAGATTTAAATTTGATAGAGTAATATTGAAGGAATGCGTCGTCTAAAAGTCGTTTCGGAGTGCGTTTCGGCTCAGTAATATTAATCGATTTGCAAGTAAAATTATAAAATACCTGTTTATAATTAGGAAAGAGTCAAGTCATAGGATGTTTAGAGTAGAGGCTTAAGTAATCAACTCGCAGTGAGTCAAAATGGGTTCAATTTTCAGGTAGAGCTTGTGTCGACAAAGGATTTTTTAATTCTAGTCCGGGATAGTATTAGAAAAAAAATAAAATAGAAAAATTGTTAATCCCAGTCCATCATGGCTGTTATTTAAAAGGTTAAAAAATAAGGAGTGATCCAAGAATTTATCCTTTTACGAGAACACTTGTTCTTAAGAAAAAACCGCGTAGCGTAGAAGAAAAATGTGAAATATGACATAGTTTATGTAGAAATTGAGTGATAGATGAAATTAATGAAATTATGTATTGTTAAATAGACAGACAGACATCCACACAGATAAAAATAAATAAAAAATGTTTATGACTTTTATCGTGTTAGTTTTTATCGTCCTTTGCTTGTCCAGGGTTATCTTTAGAACGACTGAACCAATTTGTATCGGAATTTGACTGCAAGATAGATCATTTTGTACATTATATACGCTATAATTTGATACTGTTGTTGAGACACCGAATAAAACGCGGGTGGCACCGCAGGCAACAGCTAGTTTCAAATAAACTCATTTAGATATTGTTATGAATAATTATAAGTCACGCCTAAATTTAATTAAATATATTTTAATCGATTATAACGAATTTCAAGCTTTATTATTATAAAATCCGTCTATAATTACAATATATAATTAAACGTCGAACGTTTCAGTCCATATTATTCTATTAATGTGGTCAAAGAAACTGATTTATCGTGATCAAAATGATTTTCAAATAATTTAATTGCCAAAATTGTGATTACCTATGACTGCAAATAAAAACACCCATATTTTTCTGTCAATAATATCTCCTTCCGAGGGTTGTCTATATGATTAGCCGGAAAAGCCGCTCCTTGCACTTTTATTCGGACATACGTCTAGGTACTTGATACTTGATACTTGATGGCACGGGCTGTTTCCGCAACTCCACGTCTTGGCGTGTATTTTGCGTGCAGGTGGGAATGGTGTCTTCATTCGAGCCACCCCAGCTCTTCGAGGAAGGCCAGCAGACTCTTGATGTGGCCCACTGCCTCCCTCAGGGTGCTGTATCTCGTCAGGTACTGCTGCCTGTACTGTGCGACCTCAGGGCAGTCGAGGAGCAGTTGGGCTGCCGTCTCGTCTGCTGCCATACAGGCCCTGCACAGCGGGCTGTCGGTGATACCTATAGTAAACAGGTGTTTATTAAAGAATCCGTGTCCTGTGTAGGCGGCCGTGACTGTCCGCAGTTGTTGTTTGGACAGCCGGAGGATTTGTTTGGCTATCTTACCGTCTACTGCGGGAAGAGCCTCCTTGGCCTGCCTACATGTTTCAATACCAATCCAGGACTGGTTGTGTTGGGTCCTGGTCCTATTCCTTACCAGGTTGCGATAAAAACCAGAAGGGAGGGGAATAATGGGCTCGGGTCCCACCACCTCTAAAGTGGTCCCTCTTCTGGCAAGTACGTCGGCTGCGTCATTCCCTCTTGAGCCACTGTGGCCCTTGATCCATTGCAGTGTTAATTTGTTTTGTTTACCTACCTCTGTTAGTTTCTGGTGGCATTCAAGCGTGAGTGCCGAGGTGATAGTATGGCTTTTGAGGGCTGAGAGGACAGCCTTACTATCTGAGAGGATCCTAATGGATCGTTCCCTTACCTCACGTGCCATGATTGCTGTGGCAGCTAGGATTATGCCAAAACATTCGGCCTGGTAGACCGTGTTGTAGGCTCCCAGCGGTGCTGCGATGTTGATGTTAAGGTCCTCGGAGAATACTCCTGAACCCGTACCTGTATCCGTCTTAGACCCATCTGTGAAGATCGTGAGCTCGTTGTGGCCAACCGCTGTATTTCTTATCGAAAACAAATTGTTTCGGTATTCGGTCGCCAATGGCTTGTGTAAGAGGAACTTCTTATATACGTCTAGGTAATTAATACTTGTTTAACTTGGCTGCGATAAACTCAGCCTAATTTCTAATATATACCAGTGGCCAGTAAAACATGTACATGTACAGTACATGGCCAGTAAAATAAAAAGACATTGTAACCTACGAACAACCGCTTTGCAGAAATGCTTCAGGCCACATATTATTATGTACTTAATATGCAGTTGTCACGTGCAATAGAATTGTACAATTGTTTCACCTTTTATGATACATAACTACCCTAGAAAACAAACAGCAGACTTGAAGCTAATTTCGAGAAGGTAGAATATTCTTTCTCAGTGATTTATCAGCTGTTAATTTAATCCAATAAAAAAAGCAGACTATCATGTGTCGAAAATAACTTCACGGGTTACAGACAAATATATGTTACGTATCATGACTTTTACGACATTCGTGTTTTAATTCGTGTTAAGTTTTACTTAAATGATATGCTACGCATTGATTACTACATTAGTTTAATTAAACAAAATTTTTAATTAATTTCTCGCGCTTACAAAGATCGCAACCCAACGTTGCCAAGCTAATTCTTGAAGCCATATTATTTTATATCATGCTATACATTCCCAAAAACGCAACTTCAGAAATCCTTTTATAGCTTAATAAGAAACTTGCAAACCGAAAACATGTATCTGACGATGTTTCTATAAATGCGAGTGGAGTGCACGCCTGAATCAGTTTAAATCTCCTCATTTGGAACTTCACGAGCTCAGACAGCGTTCATCTGTTCACGAAACTATGTTACAATTCAATTTTCTCTAAAATACGTTGCGAAAAGTAATATGTGAGGTGAGGCAGGGGTAACAAAGAGCTGACAGTTAGCCGCGGTCGCATCGTGAAGAGACTGCAGAGTGCACCACTCGCCTCTCGCCGCGCGCCTCCCGTCTGCCCTTCAGACGCTCATATGAGGACGAAACTCCTTATACGTTCATATTTAGCTAGACTAGACACGACGCCACGTCTTCCTTTTTGTTGCCCACGCCGGTATCTGGATGTCGTGCCTTATTACGTTATTCACTTGGATGGTTCCATTCAATAATTTGATCTATTTTAGCCCATAACAACAAATAGATGGCAATTTTGTAAAAGCTATTAGTGGCAGAGCACACAAACTTAAATATAGTTATTTTAAGCGGTAGTTTAAAATGCGTAAGTAGCAGTCACTACATAAATACCATTTCCTTTCCATATTTGTCATCAGTTGTATCGTACGCAAGTAATATCAAACCAATTATCTCAGCTGCAAGCGAAACCGCGCGGCTGCAAACAATGAATGTATATAGAAGTATGTAGCGAGTTTTCCATCAACGTCAGGCGGAGTTTCGGCAGATGGATGAATTTTCCGCATAGGGCAGCAAGGTGGATCTAGACTATTAAACAAACGAAACGCGAATGGCATCGCACATTCGTCAAATAAAATACGAGACCAGTTGCCGACTGACCCGTACTGCAAACACACTGCTAATTGCAACTTAACCTCCCTTGCCTCCCCGCGTCTGATAACTACATGAAAATTTAATTCACTGTTTTTATTCCAATTAATCCTTCGGTAAGCCTGGTAAAGAATTGAAATTGTTGTATTTTATGCTTTATCTTTCATTCGTTACCGACAGCAGACGCAAGATTAGTTAGAACTGCTATTAATTAAATCTCCTCAGTTTTATGTATTATACATGTTGGCTTTCTTATTTTGAACCATTTGAAGCACACGGCGTTATCCTAAAATAGAATCAGTTATTTTGATAATCTGCCGTAATGAATTCACACTTGTGGACACATCGTAATTCTAATGCCTTGGACCACAGGCACTAAGCGAATAGCTAAGTATTGCTATATGACTACGATTCCAAAGTGTATTCTTAACTAGTTGGATTTATGATCCTGCTTCTTCTTTTCGTGTCGATGGCAACACTTGTCATACGGTTTTAGCCCACTACAAGGCAACGTGTAACGCATTAGTATATAGTATGTAGGGTCATGTCTCTTATCATCCTCTTTGCGTTATCCCAGCTTTCAATCTGAAGTCCGCTTCCTAGTCTAACCGGATTTGGCTGAATATTAGCTTTTCCACAGAGCGACTGCCTATCTGACCTCTGCAACCCAAAGGGATAGTTATATTCCATGGTTTAGACTAGTGTCAGTTTATTTAGAAGGTGCTGACGCCCTGTAACGACTGTCAAAGATCTTCATACTATAAATTAATTCACTTAACATTCATTATAATACACTTCCATTACTATAAATTAATATAATTACACAAGGACCAATATGTGTAGATAGTTCAAAGGGATCAGCATCTGGCAAATCCTTCGGCGAGCAAAACGTGTACCTCATGCGTTTATTATACGTAGAAGGTACCTTTCAGTCTTCTACAGGGAAAACACGTGTATTAACACGTTCTTCTTAATCTCAACAAACCTTTGCAGGTCACGCGAGTGATATTATGTGCATAATTGCATATACCTACATGAATAGCATACACATGTGTACAAAATCGCTTACCAGAAAAGCCAAGTATCGCTTGCCAAGTTCTACAAATAAACTCGACACATGTATTCCATGACACACAACAGTTGTCGAACAGGCTTCCCGAGTACCTCAGACATCAGTAGAAATCTTATACGAGTCGTCAGATTTATACATAATAAAAATGATAACTATCCTTGTCGACTAAGGGCCAACGTAGGTACGTCCAAACTGTCACTCGTACTTTTTGACCGGCGGCGCGGTGTGTTACCTGACAGGATTTCGAGCAATGTAATCTGACGGATAAAATAACCACCCTCGCTGTCCGGCGTCCCATCCCCTCAATGTATACAAACACGGTGTGTTGGTGAATGAGGAAATGACGTGGACCATAATTTATTAGCTTTTCTAGCCGAAGATTCTAACCTGTACCTTCTGCAGTCTGCCTATGGTCGGTTACTTAGTGACCTTGGCACAGACGTAATGCCGGAGTATTAGAGAAATCCAACAAATTTTAAATAGGTTTGTTTTTCATAAATTAAAGGCGATAGTCGGCCTACCGGGGACGCACCGCCTCGCCTGATCACTCATAAGTGACTGACTGTAGACTTTAGGTATCCCTCTCGTACTCTCGTATCTACGAAACAGGATAGGTAAAAGACAAGGCTGTCCTCAATTTTAAGTTTTAGGAATAAGCGATAGGGCTTTCCTGTTCCCAAAATCTTTTCTCTCTAGGAACCGACATTACTATCTTACCCCGGAAAAAAAATGCACAAAGCCGATCTAATACGAAATTAACTCATGTACCGTACTTATTCGCAGCATCTAGTATGACGACTATTCTCAAATTAGTTTAAGGCATCTAGCGTGACCCTGTTATCAAACAAAACAATCGACAATTCGTGAACTTTAGTCCCTAAAATAATCATAATAATATTAGAAGTCTAAGACGTGCTGAGTATCTCGCGCCTATAAATTGATTGTGCACAAAGTCTCAGTAGAGTCCGACCGTGTGGCGACGCAGTCACGGCGCGACAAAATATCGCACCTTCGGTGCAACAAAGCCACAACTAGTCATTTTGCAATTTTACAGGAGAAGACTTTTAAGTTTTTTTCCTTACTGTTTTCTTCGTTACTAGATGACTATGTACCGTATCGTAAATTCCTTTTGAAATGATATAGTTTATTCTTTTACCTACAGTTTAGGATAAAAAAATATTTTGATTTATTAAAAAAGAATGTAAATAATCAGTAAATACAAAAAAAGGTCCAAACTTGTGACTTTGTTGTACCAGGAAAAAATATAATTTGATTATTTGTGCCTTACCTTCAATTAAGATTTATGATAAAGTTAAAAATAGAACTAAAAGTATTTCACATTTATTTTGTTTATTTTATTTTAATAAAACGAACTGTAAGTCAATAGTAAAATAAACGGTAAAACAAAAAAGATACCGGCATGTGACTTTGTTGTACCAGGAATACATATAATTTAATTATTTGTGCCTACCTACAAATGAGATTTATGATAAAGTTTTAAATAAAACAAAAGATATTAAATATTTATTTTGCTTCTTTTGATCGTATAAAACCAACTAGACACCAAAAGTAATAAAAAAAAGTATCTCAAAATTTAAAGAAAACAAAACAATTAAACCTTAACAAAACATAACATAATTTCTTATACCTAGTTTTAATCACATTCTAGATAATGCAGACATCATTGATTTTGAAGAATGGAAGACTGTTAAGTTTTAACAGACTTCCATTCTCATATTATTTATTCATTACTTATACTTGTTTCGCTAGTTTAGAAAATACAGTAAATTATAATAAAAATGTACTTAAAACTTTCAAAATATTGTCATCCTTTTTTAAACTTAGTTTTAATTACCTTTTAAGTAATGCCGACTTACCTACACGCTCAGTCTTATAAAGTTTTGTATTTATAACAGTCTTATGTAATAATTAAAAAAAACAATTGCTAGTAAATAAAAATAAGAAATAAAAAAAAATTAAAGCAAATAACTAACTAAAACTTAAACCAGTTAGTTAAATTGACCTTTATAAAAAAGTATCAGTGATAAATAAAAATAATAAAGTAAAAAAGGAGTACTTAGAGACATTTTAAATTTTAGACTTTAAAGAATCATCTTAATATATAAAATCCTTGCGTTACTGACTGACTGACAGACACGCTACAGCCGAAACTATTGGGCGCAAGAAGCTGAAATTTGGCACGTATGTTCCTTGGGGACCGTAGGGGTGCACTAAGAAGGGATTTCCCGAAATTCCCACGGGATCGGCCAAAACGGGTAAATTTAAATAAAATGCAGGCGTAGCTGCTGGCGTCCTCTAGTATTCTCATAATACTAAACAGTCTTTAGGGTCTGTAAATAATTATTGAAACAAACTGTTGTAAACATTTTCATAGTATCTAGGTACAATCTTGTCTTTTATTAATTGAGTAATATCTTGTCGCTTATTAATCGAAATTGGTAACTTAGCATCATAAACTGCAATAAAGTTAATATCTTGGACATTTCTCTTACCCGTACGACTTATTTTAATTTTAGCTTCACTCCACTGATTAGTTTTATAAGTATTTTTGTACTTATAGGTGTCAGAATCCTTAACAAATTGCACGGCTTTAATTTCAGAAATTTTGATAGGCTCGCCATTAATGTTTTCGACAATGTTTAAATTAATTATTTAAAAGGACTATCTAATGACATACATTAGATAGTCCTTTTAAATCAAAGAAGTCACTAAAGTTCATTTCATTGACAATAAAACTATTGCCAGACTTTTTTGCATTTCTGATTAGTGTCACGTACTGTTCTGGCGTGTAAATTGGTCCAGATTTTTTCGCTCGACGAATGCTTTTTCTATAACTGAGTGGACAGCGTCTGCTTCATTTTGAGTGTGCCCACGAATTAGGAACTTGTGTGTTATGGACTTAATCGGCAAGGTTGAAACAGCGTAATAGTACATGCTCAGTATAAATTTATTTTTTTGCTGACCGCAGCAGTTATCTGAGAAAAATGTAATATCTGAATTTGGTTTAGTTAAAGAGCATTCTTTCAAAAAATTATATACACAAGTCCATATTTCGTTTGCAACTCGCTTGCCCAGGCTCTCGTGCCAAAATCTAACCAGTCTAACCAATCATTAACTAATGTTCGGTCCTTCGATGAAACATCTTGTTGAATTTGAACCATAGAAATAATATTTCTGCATCGGGAACCCATCGTTCTCTACAATGAAATTTATAATATTTGTGAGCAGAATGCATAATAAACGGTCAAGCAAGACATGCCATCATTTTACTGATCATAAGAAGTTACTTGGACTATTCTCATTTGCTACATAATGCTAGATTGCAAAATCATAGGAGTTTTACTTTATTTTTAACTATTACTACCGTCAACGTACCTAATAACTTACGAGGAGTTATTAAACTTTATACTTATTTTTTCATATCAATATAAACTATGCTGAAACTGTCGTTAATAGGTGCGTTTACGGTACTTCCTATTGAAAAATAAAATATTATTTTTCAGCGTTATAACAACAAAAATAAGTACCTAGTAGTAATAGAAGTTAAACATTATGTACATTTATTTAAATAGCCCAACAGTATCAAAATTTGCGATAATATTATCGAAATTATGGAGAAACAAAGATATAATTTTAATTTTAATCACGTAGGAAACTAATTAGATACAGACATTTGGAATAACAAGGTAACAAGTGTTTTCATAATTCGACCAATAGTAGTAATGCTGGGCCTAGAAAGCCTTTTTATCATTTATGGTTTCGTAATTCCATCAATCTGATTTATAAAACTATGTTGTTGGACCTACAAAAGCATTATTTTGATCTTGACTTTATAGTTCCAATTAAATTACTCACAAATCATAATATTGGTCCAACAAAAACCTTAAAATACTAATGTCTTTGTTATTCCAATTATATTACACACAGATCATAATATTGGACCAACAAAAACCTTAAAAAAGTAATGCTTTTGTTGTTCCAATTATATTACACACAAATCCAAATATTGGACCAACAAATACATTTTACAACGAATGACTTTGTTTTTCCAAATTTCTCACAAATAAGAAAAAAGAATTGATGTCACTAAAGTATATGCGCCTTTGTTGCTCCATCAGATATGAATAAAAGTGGCCATAAATACCTTTAAGTAGTTGTAGCTCCAGGACGCAACCAACTCACGAGGGGCGCGGGGCACTACTGACCAATCAGACCTCGTTGTCCCAAAAGCCATAGAAAAAGTAGTAATAACCACAAAGGCACTAGTGCCATCTAGTAGAATATTCCAATAATTTCATAGCTGTCTTTGTTTCTCCAAACGTAGGTATGACTTGCAGACAATTCTGCATATTTATTTCATTTTTGAAATTTTGCGTAGTTGTGGCTTTGTTGCACCGAAGGTGCGATATAATAATTATATTGAACAGTCGATGTGTTATCGCTAGTGTGTACATTAACCCGACGTCAGAAACAACGTCGGACTAAATTTAATTAAATTTCCTCATTATGGTCCAGTATACAGTATTTTACATCATTAGTGTAACATTTGTTTCTGCTAGTGTTTATTACAACGGTAAGTAATTAATTTTCCATGAATTAATGATAATACGTAGGTTCATCTTAACTACGCCTTCGGAGATATCGCCCTTTTTAGTTAGTAACAACACGAGAAGCGAATTTCAAAAATGTAATGTAGTTCTTGCATTTTCGTAGTCACTAGACATCGTTTTTCATAATTATAGTAGATTAGCTAAGGTTTTTTGTTTACGTTCTTCAGAATTAACCCGTGCTAGATTTCATTAAAATCGATCCAGTAATTTGACCGTTAAATCGTGACAAATGGAATTACATTCGCATTTATATTATTTAATAGCGATTTCATACTATGTTACAGATGTTTTGTCAAACCAGTTGTATCAACCGTACTCTGTGCAGAGAGCCAGGCCGGGGGATTTATATTTGATGCAAGATAAGGTAAAACTAATTTCTTTAATTATTTTGCATTATAAGTAATGTAAACTGGCCTGTTAGTTTAGTGAACTCTGCCTCACTTGTAAGCCTGAAGACGTGGACCGATTCCCAGCTAGGATTCATGTCCGTGGTCGCAACGTTTTTTTATGTCTTGGTGTACCTATCTAATTTATGTATTCAGAATTGTATGAGTATTTTTATCAACAGTCTGGCTAAACAGGCTTTGACAAAGCCTGTTTAGCTTGAAAACTGAAGTTTTGGATCATAGGACTCTGTGTGACAAGTCACATGTGTGAGTTGTTTCGTATGGCCTACGCTCCCAAAAATAATAATCTGGGATAACTTCATGGATATATTTGTATTGACAATTACTTACACTTGACTATCGTGGTGAACTGTGGTACAGTTTATATACAAGACTAATATCTGTCTATATTTCAATATAACCCGTAACTGACCGACAGACAATGCACAGAAAAAGTTTCTTTTTGTACAAATGGAGATCCGGACTGTCGTCCTAACATTCATGCGGGTGAAGCAGCGGACAGAAAGATGGCATAAGGAAGATATATTTTAATTTTGACCACTTTATTTCAGCTAAGATATATGCAAGCTCTACAACCTAAAGAAAAGGTGAAAGTCCAGTTATATTACGAGAGCTTATGTCCCGACTGCAGGATCTTCGATGTGAACCAGTTTGCTCCTACTATCATTAAGCTAAGCGAACATCTGGATATCCACGTATATCCCTATGGAAATGCAAGAGTAAGTGTATCATATAAGGGAAGGTTTCTTAAACTTTCTATTTTTATGGACCTCATACAAACTAGAAACCATCATAATATGAACGCATGCATCGAGGTAGCGATAGCTGAGTGGATCAACAGACCGCCATGCAGAGGCTATCAAGTTCAAATCCATGGAAAAGTCAATGGTGCGCATTGACTTTTCGAAGTTATGTGCGTATTAAATTGATTCTTATCGCTTGCCCCATGCCTCGGAGATAACGTTTAGCTGTTGGTCCCAGCTGTCATGAAGATATTTGACAATCGTTATAGGGAACCTTGAAAAAACTGACACTGTTCAAAACGATCGCTAACTCTATGGCTTGCGAAGGTCAGACGGCAGTCGCTCTGTGGCAAATCTAATATTCTGTCAATTCTGGTTGGAAAAGGCTCCAAGCTGAAATCTTGGATGTTACTGACTGGAAAAGACGGTAGGACGGCGATAATTATTATGAACCCTTACAAAGTCAAATAAGGAATGAAAACAAGTCATTATTAAAATTAAACCATAATTAAATCTATTAGAAAATTGATACAACAGTTGCTTTCGCGTCTTTTCGATAATATCGATGAATATTTTTGTTATTATACCGCGTTATTAGACCCCTAGAATCTCATGGGGTCCATGGACGGACCTCAATTTAAGAATCCACGATATAAATATGCTCTTATCCTGTCTTTAACATGTGCTCAGTAAACGGGTCACGACGAGTACTTATCTGCGAGCGAGCAACATACGACTCTCGGCTCGCTTGCTTCATTGTTTGAATTTACAAACATACAACTATATCGGAGACAATAGGAAACATTCTATTATGCATAGTGTTTAGATGCACAATTAGATACGTTTTAAACTGGTGATTTGTTGCAATGTATATTATTTATGGACTTCAATAAAACATTTCAATGTGTTTGTAGGGTGATAAGTATTTAAACATTCAATTCTAGGGGTTGACTTTCAACTTTAAGGTTATACTAGAGAGCTTAGAGTTTTAAAAAGTCAACGTTCGAAATTCGGTGCAGTGCTGACTTTTCAAATAGGCTCCTGATAATAGTCATAGGTTGTTGTACCTATATTTTTAATGAATCTATTTACCTTGTGATATTTTTATGTTTCAACCACGTAACACTACATCAGCAATTTCTTGAATAATCGCAATAATTTATCCTCCTCAGACAATAGTCCACAAGGACGGCAATATAGAAATAAAATGCCAACACGGTCCAGCGGAATGTTATGGCAACATGCTTCATGCGTGTGTCATCGATAATATCGGCAACTTGACTATAGCTATCAACTTTAACTCTTGTATGATGGAACAAACGCAGGATGGTCGAGGATCAGACGACGCAGCTGCTGATAAGGTAACTATTACTTGTTCTTATAATAACTTTATTTTTATTGTTAACGATTAAATAAACGAGAACTGTTTTAAGCCCGGCACACAGACATCATGTATACGAAAACACAACCAAGGTGCTTCCAGCGCGAGGATAGGGTAAAGGAATAATAATGGAGTTGAAGGAAACAGGTGCAGAAACGGGATGAGAGAAAGGGAAAAGGGATCAACTCTTCCCACTGCTTGATCCCGCTTCTGGTGCTGGCTTCTGGGCTTCTGGCAGTTTCAATCAGAGATTGAAACGCAACAGTATAGATACTGTTACTTTACGTCGATATTCTGTGAGAGAATAGTAATCTCCGGTTGAGCTGGCCACGTAATTCTGAAATCAGCAAGACTACTGCCATAAGAAACTGGAACGCAGTGCCAGCCCCTTGGCACTACATGGCTGTACGTTGAGAATTAATTTTACCTCTGACACAAGCTGTTGTGCTTGAAGTTGTTTTTTTTTTCAGTACAGAACCAAGCGGTCCAGCAATAATTATGCTTAGAGGCAAATGCCAGGTCGTCTGTCAAACACCTTCGCAGGTTCACAATAAACAACAGTTTTTGCTAAAGGCAGTTTCAAGGCTAACTGCCATTTTTTGTGTACAATCTGGTTTAACCAAAATATGTTACATGTATTTCAGTGTGGTGTAAGAATGGGCATAAATACTTTGCCGATCAAGGCTTGCGCCAACAGTATGCGAGGCTTTCAGTTACTGAAGGCTTACGGTGAAGAAAGCAAGAAGGTTGGATTTCGCTACGTCCCTTATATCCTAATCAATGGCCAAGTAAATGATGGCAGCAACTTTATGCACGACGTCTGCGCAGCGTTTAAATATCCACCAGCAGAATGCAGGGAATTAGTTTAATTAAATTAAAGTACCTATTCTTACAAAACACTGCGTTTGTTTTTCCAAGGCTTTCCCACTATTTAAGTGTGAATCTAAGACTAATTAAAATAACTCTTAGAATTGTCTCTTAGAAACGTGATGAATTTTATGATATTCGCACTTTTAACACATTATCTTATGTATAAAAAATTTAATTCATTTAATCAAAAGCTATGGAGCAGCTAAACATGGAGTAAACGTACAGATAGCATTTTATGGCTACCTTTGAGCTGTAGTATAAGGACTACAGCACAAGCACCCTTAAGCTCAAGGCAGTTAAGCTCGAATTCTTCTAATAGAGAATCCAGGAATTTTTATTTTCAAACCTTTCCTATAGATACACTGTGTTACAGATGCAGTTGTTTAGGTTAGTATTTGTGTTCGTTCGTTCAGTTTGATTCACCACACAACTGCTGTGTTGCCACAGAGGCTTTCAAGCCCACTCGATGCTTTGAGCACAACGTTTTTCAATACTTCGTATCACTGAAAATATAGTCATGTTTCTATGTTGACTATTGAAATATGATTCCATGAAAAAATATAAAATGCAGAATTTCTGTCATCGTTTTAGGACAATGAAATATTGGATAAAATAGTAGCCAGTCGGCTAGAATCCAAGGCTTCAAACGAACATATTATTTTCATATACCTAAGTATATCATAGCGACTAGAACTACAATACTAGGCAGCGATTTCCTAGGAGGGAGACTAATAGACTGCTATGCATAGAGTCTTGCGTACAAGCCCACAGCGCGCACCACTGACTTTTCGAAGTGAACGGCGAAGTAGGTATCACTTACATACATACCTACATCATCAGCCCTTTATACTGCCCACTAGAAGGGTAAGGCCATAGTCCACCACGCTGGCCAAGAGCAGGTTGGCAGACTTCACATGTCTTTCAAAAACATTAAGGAGAACTCTCAGACATGCAGGTTTCTTCACGATGTTTTCCTTCACCGATAAGCAAGCGATAATTAACAAATTAATATGCACTTAACTCTGAAAAGTCATTGGTGCGTGCCGTGTATTCGATCCCGAGACCCTCTGCGTAGCAGTCTGTCGGTCTCTCCACTCAGCTGTCGTTGCTGGTTACACAAGTATCACTTGCCAACGGTACAAGAACAGTCAGGAAACTTGAATGTCTGAGACTTCTCCATAATGTTCTAAGATACGTGAAGTCTGCGAACCTGCACTAGGCCAGCGTGGTGAACTTTAGCATAACCTTTTTAATAATGAGAAGAAGCCTGTGCCCAGCAATCGGACAGATTATAAGTAAAGTTTATGGTGATGATGATGATGATCAGAACTAGGTAGGTACCTATAATTACGATCAAAACAAGTCTGTCTAAAACGTCGAGGTTTTCGTAGGAATAAATACTGGACATCTAGCTCCAATTACAAATAATCTTTAAACAATTCAGTCAATTATATGACAAAACAATGAGGCATCTAATTCGTCTGAGACGCGATTTGATCAGGTTCGCACAATGATTTATAACTGACTACTCGAAAGTATTTAGTTAAAGTGCAAAATATTAGACAGTATCAACTAAACAAATATTACCAAAATAAATATGTATCACAAAAATACCACATTTTTACTTTATCATATACATAGGTATTACACCTTTTAGGTAAAGCCGCACCGAAGTAATAATTAAATTATTTTTCTTTGTTAATAAGAGGCTTGATCACTCAGTGATCATCGCATTGTATGTAAGAAATTAAGTTTAATAGAAGCACTGGTTGTGTTAAAACAACCCCTTTATTAGCCTATAATTTATTAAAATTATTGTTGACCATAGAATATAATGCTATTAATGAAATACCGCGTAATATAATTGTATCTGTTAATGTACACAGTATTAAAATCAATTAAGTCCATTAAAATCGTTCAACAAAATTTTACATTTTAGCATTCTGTTTGCAGATAATATTTTATAGGTATTCAAATTGTATTCAACATCATAATTCTGCGAAGTTAAGCTTGGCTTAAGTACAAAATTAATTGCCTTTTCTACTTATAACAAGTTTTTTTGTAATCCAATAGAATTTTAAGTAATATTTTATTTTATATAAAATATTAAGTACATATATTTATTTATTTATTTATTTATTTATTATACACTTTATTGTACACTTTTACAAATATGTTAAAGAAATTTACATATGTAAGATACAGTACAATGGGCGGCCTTATCGCTAAAAGCGATTTCTACCAGGCAACCTTTTTACCATATATGTATGTTTTAGTATGTAAAGCCACAGGTCCAAGTAATTTAATTCTGTTATCAATGTAATTACTTAATTAGGTCATGTTCTGAGATAAGAGAAGTTGCAGCTTACACATTAAGATATTCTGAGGATGAGACTAAACATAAACCACTTGCACTCGGTAACTAAACTTGATTTGTTTCTTTAGTTAGGCAGTTACACACACACCTACGACCATTATTTGGTTGCCAATAGCATACTACGTACAATTTAGTTTTGGTAAGTAGTTTGAAAAGTAAGGTCAATTTATGATTCCGTTTGTAAAACGGTGATGTATTTTTGCAGTTTTCATAAAACCTGCATAAAGTTTAATATATCTGTATTTGTCCTGAATCAAAACAACCTCGAGAAGGAGGCCGGCAGCAGAGCAGCTTTGCTTTTCGTCACCCAGACCACAAATCCTCAAGACAAAACTAGATAAAAGAATGACATACGTAGCCGAGACGTGGACACTGACGGTGCAACTGATCCACCAACAAAAGTTTGTTCAGCAAGCTATGGAGAGAGTTAAGCTCAGAGTTTGTCGAGGTCATATCTGTCGCGGGACTGACAAACGAGCAGACGTCTTCAGGGTTGAAGACCGAGTATCGGCAAACGTAGCGTAGGGCATCCTCCAGTATAGTGGAGTGAAGCTTGCGTGGCTAGGACACGAAGAACCGAGGCATTCTGTTGGGGAGGCCTGTACCTACCCACCACTGGACTAAAACAGGTTGATGATGATGATAATGCTCCTGAACTCTATACAATTGTAACAAAGAATTAATTTATATACCGTAGCTTGTAATTTAATTTATACTAAGTTTATCGATATCCAGAAGAAGATACTACAACAAAACGGGAAGCAGTATTCAAGACCTACCTGTGTGTACTTGTACCTACCTACATTATATAAATAATTTTATTGTTCTCATGTAAGTGGATATTGTATCTTTTTATGAGAATAAAGTTCTTTAAACCTTAAACCTAAGACACGTTTCTGCTAGCTTCAGGCATTCAAAATATGAACAATGACCGATAAAAATGCAGTGTTAAGGTCAAAACAGATAGCCCGAAATTTTGCGCAATTACGAGGGCAAAGACTGCTAAATTAAAATATTGATAATTCACTTTAATACTTTACTATTTAGGTAACTACTTAAGATAATGCGATGCTTCACTTATCGCTCCAAGTTTTATTATCTTTATTGGTCATAGGCTATTGAATGATTATAATAAATGTGCCGTTTCTTCATACTTCCCTGGAGACTTAAGTTTAGTTGTAGTTCAGCAGTGTACAATGACGTTTTATAAAATACTCTTAGTTTATTATGTGTGCATAAATGTTGCAATATGCAGCCGACTTTTGCGCAATTCCAGTAAGTGAAACATCAAAGTAATTATGGAAATTAATATTATCCAATTCATATAATTTATCAGACCATGTGGGTTTTAACAGTTAGATGTTTCTTGTAGATTCATCGACGCCTCGAAATCAAATAGAGAATTTAAACAAAACCACTGAAGTAAGTAAAGCTCTTGTTCTTAGTTTATGTTAACACTAGAGGACGCCAGCAGCTAAGCCTGCAATTTTTTTAAATATGCCCGTTTTGGTCGATCCCGTGGGAATTTCGGGAAATCCCTTCTTAGTGCACCCCTACGGTCCTCAAGGAACATACATGCCAAATTTCAGCTTCCTGCGCCCAATAGTTTTGGCTGTAGCATGTCTGTCAGTCAGTAAGTAACGCAAGGATTTTATATATTAAGATTGTTTGAGCGTTTGAAAATGATAAAAATAAACTATTGGCTATCATATCTACAGATATATAAAACTATGCCGTTACTGACTAACTGACAATGCAACGAACAGCCGAGACTATGCTAGGCGCAAGAAGCTGAATTTTGGCATGTACCTATGTTCCTTTGAGAACGTGAGGTACACTAAGAGAGGATCGCCCAGAATTCCCAGGGGATTGGACAAAAGAAACTTGTACCTAAATAAATACCATACATTTTCAAGTGAATTTCATATCACACTTTATACACAGCTTACATTACACCATTTGCAATGAGTACTCACTAAATTCGTTCTTTATTATCTAGGCAACAAAAAAAATCACAACTTTCAAACATAAAGTTCATCTCAAAATGTATTATGAGACTCTGTGTCCAGCCAGCGTGGATTTCTTCGTGGAACAGTTAAAGCCTGCTGTGGATAGGCTGGGCTCACATTTGGACGTACATTTAATTCCATACGGACACGCCAAGGTACGTGAGTTTTGTGTAGTTATGGTTAGGTAAATATTATATTTTTAATTTATATCAAACACGCTTTACGGTTATTCTCCTAGTATTGCTAGACACGAAATTCTAACATTATTAACGTTTTGTTGTCTGAACTATTGTAATGTTTCTAGTTTTACTGTCTGCTCGATTAATAATATGTTGTACTGATCTATTCATTTCATTTTGCTGTCTGCCACGGTACTATAATCGTAAGGAAATCGTAGTGTCCGTAGATATGTTAGTGTAGAGAACCATTACCGAAAGTCAAACTGCCCAAAAGTTGGCTTGCAAAAAGCTTTAGCTGCAGAATCTTTCAATGACGACGACATAATATCTATATTTATCCAGAATGCTTAGTGCCTACTATAGCAAATATAAATGCTACTAATATCAAATTATTTGTTCATGAGCCCTTTTGAGGACACAGGTTGTAAAAAATGCTTAAAACATAACAAATCCTGGAAGATTCTGGCGTATCACGCACCCTGTTGAACCAAGCTGTTGGGCCAGGGCAGTCTCCGGTGAGAAAAAGTGTCCAGGCACTAAACCTGTGGAAATTATGACATTGCTGATCTTGATAGCCCGCTTGTGCTTCTCGAGACATGAACTATTTTCTCTTGCTAGTAAGCTGCCTTTATCGAGTTGCATAGTATCCATGTCGGAAATACCATGTGTAGCCGTTGCTGTCAAGGCTCTTCGCTTTATTCATTTAGTACCTTTAACCTGGTAGCGATACCCTAACGAATTCTGCCTGTAACTTGGGCTATAGTCACACGCGATCTTAGGAATATTCTCCGAATTTCATAGGTCTAGTAAATTTCGATACTTTGAGGAACATAAGCTACCTTAGGTACCCATGTAGTTGTCCTGATACCGTATTTTCAGAGTAACAGGTTCCTAGTTTTGTATATTCCGTAGGTCCATTTCCGTGTCCTGATATTGTTGATCGCAGAGTTGAGAGCCCGGCTATTTAACGACTTCATTACCGAGGGTAGTTGGTATAGTAGATGAACGGTCATTAAATAGACAGCGATAAACAACCGTTTAGACACGGTAATAATATCTAACAGTATTGTAACTCCATACAAACGCACGAAACTCGAGTTATACCTACGCGCCTCGAGCAGAGTACCCATTAGACTATGCGGACTGTGCCAAGAGTACCCACAGCCGCGATCGTGCCGCAGCTCGCATGCGGCGCGTCTGGTAGGTATATAACTCACGAAGACGGACGAGTTACAATACTGTTAGATTATATTACCGTGGTTTAGATATCCGTCTCGGTAGCTTGTCATAAACAGTACAGCTGCCCTGGTCCAGACGGTCGAGATAGAGAAGTGCGTCAAACTTTTCTTGACTAAGTATCAGTGCAGTTTCTTTAGCATGTACAGGGTTAAAATGTGTTGTGATTGTCACCGAAAAGTTCCATTTAATTATCGCTGTTCTGTTCGCATCTTTTCACTCAATCAGTTGAAATCCTTGGGTAAATAATACTGCTCCAATTAAAAATTGATGTGCTTATGCTGTAGTTATTCATATTCACACGCGTCAACTCAGTAGTCTTGGCTTATGCTAAGAGTTCCTGTGCTTAACCTCCCTTTTTACACCAAGGGTGAATTGTCGAATATTATTTTACGTATTTAGATGAGCCTTTTAAGCGTTCTGTAAATCATAAGTGTAATTAAATAATTTAAATATAATAATTTCAAGTGTCAACGTGATTACTGGCAGTCTTTAACACGCATATTTTACATAGAATGCATATTTTACATAGTTTCATACAAATATTACCAAATATTTTATTTTATCGAGCGCAAGCATTCCTCGGTTTAAGTATACGAAGAAATTCGAAGTCTTGGAACCCAGTGAACCAAGAGTACCTATCAGATATTCTAGAATCTAGAATAATAAATGTGATATTTAAAATTCTTAAATTTATGTGCTATCTTTGATGCCTGATTATAAGGTACTCAACATTTGTACGTTTAACGTTACCCAATTCTAACTTAGTCTATTTTATGAAAATTCTGTCAATGAAGACTTAGAACTAGCTTATGACCATACTAATGAATTATGAATATAACTTAGTTTCCTAGTATACGTGCGTCAATGTGTGTATGATAGCTCAGAACATCGCCTTGTACGAATCCTACCCCTAAAGGATAAATTGTGTAGCGAGAACAAGTTGTACACTAGTCGTACAAAGCTTGCCGTAGGTATACAAGCCTTATTTCTATTACCCTAGCAGCCGTTATAATCCTTAGCACTACTAATACGATTATTTTTATATATATATATTACATCGTGATATGTATAGAAGTGGGGCTGGAGACCTAAGACAACAGACGGTAAGCGGGTAGGATGAAGGGTCGTGAAAGTGGCGTTTTTCATGGACGGTCAAGCAGACTTGCAAGTAGGAGTGTGATAAACGGCTTAATTTCAACAACGCTTACAACGTTGTACTTATATTGAAAAGCGCGCTTTTGAAAAAGCTTTTCACTTAAAACGCTTTTTGCAATTCGCTGTGAAAGCGGACATGCTGCCGCTTCCCGCTTGTGAGATCGTTTTATTATTGCTTTGGTTGAAGTGACAACGTTGGCTTACACATCTACGATAAGGCAACAAATGTACCATACAATACATATAGTTTATAATGCTATCAATGAATTTTCCTTCGTACTTTATCAGGCTTCTGAACTAAATTAATTTAATATACCTATACAAAATTTAAACTATTGACAGTCATAGGTTTAATTTTCGCACGTAAAAGTTCCAATTTACTTATTTACGTACGTATGCACTTACGTAATGGCCGCGGAAAGCATACTAACAATACATTGAAGAAAAAACAAATCGTTTAAACGAAAGTTTATGCAACTAAAAACAAAAAACTTTTTACTTTAAATATTATTACGTAAACAAACAACTCGTAATTTAGTAGCGTAATCCTAATGTTGACGTGTTTGTTTGTATATTAGTCTCTATGTTCACATACGTTGAGTTCATTTTTAATATTACTTTAAAAAAGCAGTGAACAGTGCGGCCAACCTAATGTTCGCGAATCGTTGTCATTCAACGCGCCAGCGTCCCGCGGCAGCGTTACAGTTTGCGATGTTGCTTTCCGTTTAAACGAAATCGGCTTGTACTTATAAACGAACGCTTATACTTATGTTGATAAGCAGATTGTGTTTACAGCTTTTCGTTTAAACGCCCACTACTACTTGCAAGACCTTGGACGAAAAACAATTACTATCCTCTCCCTCGCCTCTCTAGAATAAATTTATAAATTCCGTTGCCTCGCAGACTAAAAAGCACTGTTGACCGCTACACTTATATCCACATGAACCACATGTGATTCACACGGAGTTACTAATTTGATATCATCTCGTGAGGCATATTATCAAATAAGTCACGGTGCAGTGGAAATAGCGTAGCGACTACTTAAACTACAATACATAAGAACATGTTTAATCTAGAGTATTTATTCATAAATATTATTCAACTTTTCAGACGTTTCGTTCTGCCGCGGGGAAATATTTCTTTAGTTGCCAACATGGATCTCCGGAGTGCTATGCGAACATGGTGCATGCGTGTACCATAGATGTTCTTCGAAACAACACGCACGCTATTTCCTTCAATGGCTGCCTCATGAAGTATACTGAGTACCACGCTAGCTATGAATACTTCGTCTCCGTTCTGAGATGGGTATGTACCACATTTGGAAAATTCAGATCGATTCATACCTCATATACGTCCTCTCCTCAAACAACCTTGATTTTTATTCCTTTGCAAAATTTTTTTTCGGTCCCAGTACATGACACATACATAACATATTTTGTATGGAGCTTCTGTCATAGATGTATCCCTAGTAGCCAAACCCACAGATCAAATAATGGGCACAGGCATCAATTTTATGCGAGATTAAGGTATTCCTTAGCTAAGCTGTAGATCACGAATATAGACCAAATATTTTTTTCCCTCAGTTCGACTTATATTTTGAATACAGCCGTTTTGACGAAGTCGTTTTATTTTATAACATAAAATAAATACTAGATATTTATACTATCATAGACGTAGAACCGAATAAATAAATTGCGCCTACAAATATATAAAAGATATGAAACACGTGTAGCCGCAACTCTGGTAGAAACAGACAGGCACCCGAAACTTAAAGCCGTGAATGATTGGAAGATCGCATAATATTTCAATCATTTACGGATTTTGCTACGATCAAAGATTCCCTTTTTGGCACGCGCCTCAACTTCGTCTTATTTTTCGCCAAACTTTATAGATTATTGGGTCAGCTGAAAGCGATATTTTGATATTGATAAATTCATCATCATCTGCCCTGTATATAAATTGTCCCAGTGCTGGCACGTGCCATAACTCATCATGATAAGAGTAGGTAAGGCTATAATCCTCCATGCTGACATGCAAGTGCAGGTTGGTAGACTTTACACTTCTTTCAAAAACAGACAACTCTCAGTCATGCAGGTCTCTTCACTACGTTTTCCTCATCGTTTAAAAATACATAATAAACTAAATTTACATTTATACACGAATCTCAATTTTCATCTGTGTGTGTATACTAGACTGATGAACATTATAGTATCTACGCATGGGTTTGTTAAATAAGAGAATTTGTGGCAAATGTATAAGGCTATAAATTTTCCGTGAAGAGCAAAACTGAACTGTATCTGGCATCCACAAATGACCAGCATAGAAACATGCAAATTTGCATACAGTTAATGACGCATTGTTCAAAGCCGGATGTCAACCAATATCTGTTTGCTTACTGCTTTCCAGTGATAGTTGTAGGCAGTTGCATTTAATAATATTGTTACTCTATTGCCTCCTTATTTCGTGGAATGCAGTCTGTCTAAAAATAACTGGATGTTGACAACCATATGGATAGCATTACAATGTACTTATAAATAAATGTGGTACGTAGTTATCAAACAGGTAAATAAAATATTGTTCGATGTTTGTATTTGTAGTTTCTAGCCAATATTTTATTTATCAATTTGTTTATGTCAGTCTGGTAACCAATGAAATGATAATAAAAAGTATGATGCAGTTAAGTCCATCAGTTTCCTTCAAGTTAAGAGTAATTAAAGTATTAATTTATAGAATTAGTAAGTAGCTTCATAGATCGACGTCATCAACAAAAAATATTTAAGCTAAGGATCTGCTCCTCAAAAGATTTCAATAATAATATGTAATTTTTAGTTTCAATAATTTTATATTTTCTTTTTCAGTGTGGTTATGCGGAGAACGTACATATTTTTGAAATCTGGAAATGCGTAAACAGTCCACGAGGACCAGTTCTGCTGAAGGGTTACGGCGATGAGACTCACCTGCTTCAACCCTCATACGTACCTTACCTACTATTGGATGGATCTACTGACCACCAGGACGAAGCCATGGGCAACCTGGTCGCGACAGTCTGTCAGCTACTCAGACCGAAGCCTTCAGCCTGCCTTTACTAGTCATAGTTAAACTATTTATTCATTCTTAGATTTAGTTATAGTAAAAATAAATGTATATAACAATATTACATACAAGTACTATAATTATTGAGTAACATAACGCATTCATGGTGACTTGCCCCTAAACTATGTTGCGTGAAAATAACTATCATTGTAGGTGTCCTTTACTCTGGTATCTATAAAACATACACATGGGAACAATATTGTTTTAAGAGCTTACTTATTAATAGCAATCGCCATGATTGCTTGTGTAGATAAGTAGGTAGTGAAGCAATAATTATAAAACAAAGGTGTCGTCATATACACGGGGTGTAAAAGACCCTTAACGAAAACTGAAATCTCATATTGAACCAATCATTACAAACATTGTTTACTTCGGCATCATACCTGGGAAATTACCGATTCAGGAGATATTGAGGCTCAGAGTAACCATACAATGTTTCTAATTAGGTACAAAGTCGATGCATTTACACCTCAAATTTGTTCTATAGATGTCCTATGCATGGATGAGTAACTATTACGAACATTGCACGCGCGCATATTTAATAGCGGCGTAAAAAATCTGTCATCTATTATTATTTTTGTTTACCATACTAAGCAAAAAAAATTATGCTTATATTTGGTATTAGTAAATACTGAAATGAAAATCACAAAATATGTGAGATCTTATGTAGAATTGAAAATTAGCGTACAAGTGTGAGTTTGTGTTCTGTTTCGTATTGCAATCTGTGTAATATCCTGTGTTATGATCTAAATTGTATTCTGTTTTATGTTTCAACCTTTTTCGGGTTCTGTGTGAACTCTTGTTATATGAATTGATTGTGGTTACGTAGGTATTGAATAATTGAAGGAGAGATTCAAGATTTTCATGAGGTAGGCAAAAAGTAAGGCGTTACAAAACTAGAGTCTAGTAAGGATAGTATTCAATTTCAGCCTATGATGTCCTAGTTGTAGGCAAAAGATCTCTCTTCCCTTAGCCACATGTCTGTGTCAATGATTACGCTATTACAGGCTAGTCTTTCGTATACAAACTCGATCTCTCATAGATGCTGTGGCAGTCTATAAATTTGACGCTTTGCATTTTCTGATATCCAATTTGTGTTGTATCTTGCGCGGACATTAGCGAAAACACCGCTACCAGTCTAATATAAAGTAGGTAGTTCAGGTTGGCGAACGTGCCAATCTAGCGTCAAAATTCGAATATTATTAGGTATAATCTTTAATAATTGATCTTTCTAAGCAGAAGGACTAAACTAGCACAGAGTTATGCTCCAGATTCCCCAATAAAAAGAGTATTTGGATAGACAGATATGCAGGATAACCAAAATTATTTCAATATAGGTATCATAAGTATCATACACTATTCTTTCTATTCGTTCACTGAGAAATGAAGATATAACGGTACACGAAATAAAAGAAGTATCTATTTGTTGGCTCACAAAAGTCTTAAGATATCTTTCTTAGTGTTGCAAAGCAAGAACAAGCCGGTGTATCCAACATTTAGACAAAAGAGAATCGATTCGCGAGACGAAATAGCGGCATTCGTATGTGTCGCGGCGTACGAGGCGATGTAGCCGAAATCCTAAATGGTTGAAACTATTGTTCAGCCGTACAGCTCGACAAACTCGACGGGTTGGCGAACGCTCCGGGGAATTCTTAGTACATGTGGACACTTTCCCACACGCCTTCGCCGCGTCGTCGCCGACGTCGGGACTCTTGCCAAACTGCAACACTTATTGTTCCCGTATCTACTTGCACCAAATGATAACAGTTTCACCTCTCGCTACGACGACGACACTCCAACTAAGTACTTAAATAATTAATAAACTATTATCGTGTTGTTCTTTAAGTAAAAGGTTCATACTTGAAATTTTAAAGCGAAACTAAAAATAATAAGCTTGCATTGCTAAGATTTACTCTGCATCTTGCAGTAGTTTGTGTCCTAAGATGAAATTGCTATTATATTATTGAAGGCGTTTTATTCTGACTCATGCTCATCTCAAAATTCTACAAGCAATACAGTCTCAAAACTGTATAGTTAAATAAATAAATTTTGAGTAGACATTACACATTGTTGCATCATATAAGTTCTTCTCTTAAAAGTGTTGTCGTATTTTACACAATATGTAAATGAGGTCCATGCGTAAAGTGTGGTATGCACGGACATCGATGCGGCGACGACGGAGCGCGGTGTGCATCGGTGAATCATGTAACAAGCATTTATTGAATTCGTTTCGTTATGACTAAGAGAGCATTGTGACCATTGGCCATAAATGTTATATTTTAAACCCTTTGCGATAATACTGTTGTAACTGCAGTCAATGACTAACTTACTAATGAGCGCACTTATCTATTTTTATGACGTCCAATTACACCTGACTGTACATAAGTTCCATTGCCTTATGAAATTGTATTAATCAAAGGAGCTGTTTACTTTCGCTTTGGAATTCCAAAGTTGAATTCTCAATGGGAATCAAACTAATTAATACCTACTCAGGACATTGTTCAAACAAAGTGTTTGTTCTGTAGCGTATACTCTAAGGTCCAATTATTTTAAATACAGCGTTTATAATACATAATTATTACTACAAGTTATCGTTGCTTTTTCCTGTTGAAGAGGTACAAGCGTATTTTTAGAACACAGTATCTATTATTTCATTTAAAAGGATTGTTAGTAGAGTTAATGACGATTTAAATGAATAGAGAAAAATAAGTATATATGAGCAAATAAAGCGCTACACTCGTTTCAGTTAAAAGCCTTTAATTAAACGCTCTGCTTTTTACAAGTAGCCGCTTTAAAGTTCTGCAATGAAATATAATTGTGAACTGTCGGCGTACTAACATTATTAAAATTTGTACGAGACATGGTTTAACCAGTTTGTAGTTTTTTTAACAATTTAAAGCTGTTTCTCATAAACATTGCAGAAACTAGTTTTGTGTCATTAAAGTATTTCTTTTCCATGCCATGGCTCTTTTGGGAGGATCCCCGGGGCTTTTAAAATGGCGCCGTGGGATTGAAAAAGGAATAAACAATTACTTGTGGTTAACAGCTGTAGGCGACTCAGGGGAAGTATAGAATTATCGTAATTATTGAGACCAAAGACCACAAATACTAGTATGGTATTGTAAACCATTGTTTAAACTCCGAGTGCCAAGGATAATTTATTGTAAATACTTGATCACTTTATCAAATGCTCTATACGTATAATTTCTTGTCTCATCTCATACATCCAAAGTAATTGTGTAAGTTTCTACTGCCTCTTTTACTTATCATTTGACTTCGCTTATGTTGAATAGAACTGGCAAGTAGGTAACTAAATAGGAGAATAAAGAGTATACATGTATGACAAAAGCAATAATTTAGACTAATTGAATAAATGTCAGTATATGAACAAACTAGAGGATGACCGCGGTTACACCCGCATTATTTAAGGCTACTGCTCCGCTACCGTCGCTCATAGCGCGATGTTATATAGCCTATAGCCTTCCTCGATAAATGGGCTAAGTATCTAACACTGGAAGAATTAAAAAAAATTCTTTTCTGAGATTAGCGCGTACAACCAAACAAACAAACAAACCCTTCAGCTTTATATATTAAGTATATAATATATGGATTCGAAGTTTGGTAACGGGGTTAAATACTGGACACATTCATATTTCGGAATACGAGCCCTCTACGAGAAAGTTATTAACTTATTAGTACAGGCGTGTGTACCCCGCAGACAACACATGGCAACACCAGTGTCAGTGGATGAGGGTGCAAAGCGCCATTGATTTTACCATCGCGCCTCGCTTTTGTTAAGGCTATTCGGTATAGGTACATTAAATACTTTGTAGAATGTTCCATTTTGTTTCTTCATAGCATCCTTCATAGTATTCCTATGATTAATAAATTTTTCTTGCTCCAACAGAACTTTTTATGCTGTTATTAAGCCTCAGATGTTTAATGTAAGGGCATATATTAATATGTTGCCAGTGATATTAGAAGCGTTGCCAAAGTATAAGCATAACTTAGTTTATACCTACTTATACTTCTTCTTTCATTCCTGATCCCAGTTCCATTACTGTCAAGTTTCTTCACTTACCTCCGCCAAGACAATACAGTTCGTCTCGGCTTGTCCCCTCAGACAGTTGAGTTCTCTCGAAGTCTCGTTTGCTCATGGACCACTGGGTCACCAGCGAACTCTACTTACTGTTTGTGTTCAGACAAATTTAGGACAATATTAACTACGTGCTCTTTGTTAATATTGTAAATGTGTGATTTTCACTTATTGGTATGACTTTAAATTGGTAAATCTTCATTTGGATATATTCATTTAGCAGCTAACTATAACAATCGAACTGTCTGTGCTGACTACCGTGTTTCATAAAAACATAAATGTGATTTTTCAATATCCACGGGCCGTTATTGTAGTATAACCGTCGAGTTAAACTCAATACTATTTGCCAGTTATTACGGAGGCGACTGGCTGACCTCAGCAACCCAATTAGTGGACTGCCGGTAAACTGAGTTGTGTGAACTTTTCAGACTGTCCATAACCAGTGTCCTAGATCTGTCCGCTAATGGGACGCAGAACTTTATTTTTGAGGCGTTGAGGCTTCGTCCCGTAAGGATAGATTACGGGACAAGGATAGATCTTGTAGCTGATAGATATAGGTACCTATAGGTAATACAGAGATAAAAGAACATTAAGATAACCAATTTTGGAATTGGACTAAAACAACTTTTCCTGTATTCTTTATTTGTTGACCTGAGCACGTTCATAAATACACCTACCTACGTAAAAAGATTCAAGATCAATCCAAAACTTTCAACTTGGATCACATATTTTATGTAAAGCAAGCGTCAGTTTTAATCTACAGTTTATTTTAAACACATATACCAAATAAACACCCAACGCAACAAGTAACAACTTGGTCATAGAGCCCGAATCTTATTTTTATGGCACTTCTGTGGCAGACAGGCAAGCGACCAACGACACAGCCAAGCCATCACTGCCTAGGTACCTTGAGATGTAACTTGTTACTTAAGTTTCAAATGCCCAGTAATTTCTCTAGCCCTAGTACCATCCAAACCTTGAACATTAAGTTTGTGCATTAATTCTTGGCGGCGGAATAACTGATATTGGTAGATTACACAATTGTTTTCTTTTTGATCAAATGTATGTATAACTTATTGTGTAATTGTTAGTAGTACCAAATAAAAAAAAATAAAAAAATGCGTTGGTACCTACCTAGACGACCCCTGCAATAAAAGGTATCACCAGTAAAACTATAAGTAATGCTAAATGTTCCGCTGTTCGAAAGGTATTTCAAAAAATATATGCTCCTGACTCACTGACCACTAATAGAGCTGGGCAAGTAGTGGAATGTGTGAAATGTTTTGAAATCGGCAAACTTTAACATCTGCCTATCATGTACATATTACAAACAAGTTATCAAGAAAACATTCTAAAATTGTATAATTTATTTTAAAGCAGTTTTATTAAATTATTATCTATTTAAAGATGCAATAATGATCAATGAATGATGCTTCAAACAGTATAACCTAGAAAATTATTTATAATATATATTATTATAAATAATTTTCTAGGTCCTGTTTCCTAAAAGTAAAGTATTTATCCACTGTACGATGTTTCAACGCTCTCAGAATATCACTGGGAAATAGTGGAAATGTTTCATATCAACTACACGTTTTTCGCAGTACCTTAGGGCCGTTAGTGGGCAAGACCCATAACCTATTGAAGACTAATATGTTACTGTTTTCTAGGTATTTATTATAAATAACTAGAGGGTAAAACAAACTAAATTTTCCGTTTTGCTTCTCTACGAAAATTGTAGAAACGTTTTCCTTTTTTTGTAATATATTTTTCCTTATTTAAATGTGTAATTTATACACTCAAGTCTCAATTATTCCGTTGATTTCCCTTATAGAGGTACATTGCAAGCAATTCTGTGTAGTCGTTAAATAACTTTAGAGACAACAAACTATATAGTTTATTAAAAAGGATGAAATTTACCCTGTATAAATGACGTCTTTTTCCTATCGGAGTTTTAAGTCACGCAATATACGTGCTTATTTTTCCTAAGGGCTATTTTCCTCGAGTTTCTGCTGTTGGATCGCTTGCTCGTACGGTTTAGTAGAAACAGTTTAGTTTTATTTTAATGAAAGAGCGCTGTTCGTGTTTAGTGTGTCGTTAGGCACAATTGTGCAGACATTGTTACGCTGACGTCGGTGAACGTGACTCCACATCACTCCGCCGCCGGCATCGCCGTGTCACTGATTGACTCGAATTCACCAATGAAATCGACAACCGTGCAAAAACTCATGTAAAACCTATTTCTACATTTGTACCGTATTACTACGTGAGCCTTTATGTTTTTATTGGCACAGCTGATAGCTGACAAAAAACACTAGGTAGGCTTATGAAATACTCGTTAGTTACTCAAAATTATTTCATTATCATAGTGCGCAATAGTCAATGTCGAACTTTGTATAAAATACTAGATGATGCGTACATGGAAATGGAGGAGGGAAAGAAAAGTAGAGGCAGACCGGCTACCACCTGGAAAAGCACTATTGAGAAAGACCTTAAAACTATGGAGGTAGATGTAGTAACAACTCAAAACAGATCGCTGTGGAGGAAACGTACGAGGAGGGCTGACCCCAAATGATATGGGATTAAAGCCAGGAGAAAGAAAGAAGAAGACTAGATGATGCGTACATTTAATTTTAATATAACACGAATTTAACGATTTCTTCTTGAGTCCGAAGGAATTTAGCATGTACCTATGTTTCTTGGTGCACTAAAAAATCCATTTCATCTGTGCGTCGTCTGTCAGTCAGTCAGTAACGTAAGAATTTTGTATATATTGATGATAAAGTAAAAAATATATATAAATATCGTCGATCAAGGCTTCTTTAATTGGCTAAAATTATTATTTATAAATATTCAAGGTAACATTGATATGTTATTATAATCAGCGGTCAATAAAAAAATGCAGCCACTCTAATAAAAACATCATGCACTAACTGCACGATTAGTACGACTTTTCACGGTCAGTAAATTTTTCGGTAGTAGAGATTTGCTGATTTCAGCATTAGTGGGCTGGTTCTACCGGGGAAGTAGGCACTGCCCTCTTATTCTGTCATCATCATTGTCCCAGCGAGCGTTTTCCCTGTTGCATCCAGGGAAGAGCCGACCCTATGTGCAATGTGCGCGGCGCACACAGGCGCCAGGGTGATAGAGGCGCGCGCCGAGATATGCGTTAATTCTAAAATCTATTTTCGAAAAACGATGACAAAACGGCATTTCATAGATTTCGCACACAGGCGCTTCATAGATTTCGCACACAGGCGCTGGATTGGGTCGGCGCGGCCCTGGTTGCTTCCAAGACTTACACGCCATGGAGCCCGAATTCCGCTTACTAGTCCAACCCGATATGACTGAATATAATATTTCCACAGACCGACTGCCGTCTGACCTCTGCAACCCAAAGGAATAGCAATATTCCATGGTTTAGACCAGTATCAGTTTATTTGAGCGCACTGACTCTCCGTAACGACTGCCAAAGATCTTCATGACAGCCGGGACATGCTCGCCGAGGCACGGGACAAGCAATAATTAACAATTTAATACGCACAGAACTTCGAAAAGTCAGTGATGCTAAAATTTATGAAAGATCCTCTCTGCATGGCAATCTGTTTGTGTCTCCACTAGTCTATCATCATGATACATGATAGTACCATGTCATCCTGCTTCTCCTGCTATACCTTTTCCTGGCAAGGCCGGCAACGCACTATTAACTTCTCTAGTGTTGCGGTTTCTCATACATTTTGCATAAAACCATCTCTATAAATTCTTCTAGTCAACAATTAAATTTAATAGGTAACTACATCTGAATATAGCGCCCCAACTTGTTGAACCGCTCTACATTTAGATCTAAAAAGTGCATATTGCTGGGTAACAGTTTGGTTTGAATATCCTCTGTCTTGCATTAAGTCACCTGGCGCTGGGGATTACCAACGATGCCAATATTGATAGTTGATTAAGTTTACCTGTGAAAACCGCGAAAACATGTTTTTGCAAGGCTAAGTGTCGTCTTACTTCCAAAGCTTTTTGTAGGCAAAACTAAAGTACGATGTTTGACCTCGTTGCAAGCAAGTACAGATACTGCAGTACCTATGTTTTACGACCCTTAAGATATTGCCCAGAATAGACTTTTGTTACCTATCTAATTTCTTACAGGCAGGCACAACAGGCGTTTTTTGATGAAAATTTAGAGAAACACGCAAATTGAAGTGTTAAGTGTTTCAGTAACCTTGATGGTATAGAAAATAAAACAATTAGCATAAGAAGACTGTAAACTAGCTTTCTTATTATTTCAATGCTAAAATTTATTAAACGAAACCAAACAATGTATGAACAGCGTTGCGAAAGCGCGGCGGCACCGAGTATGTGTAATAAATTATGCACTAGATATGCGCACAAACGTAAACTAAGTGAACGAAAACGATAACTTGATAAACAAAGAACATGTGAATAAAGGAGCGCACGTCAAGCGCTATGTTATGACTTACAAGTCACAACAAAGGTGATTTAAACCAATCGTCACCTTTATCTGCACACATTCAAAGAAAATATTAAGAAAACATAAAACAAAGGCATTTCATCGATCATCAGTTGAATAATTATATTCAAACAAGTTAGTTGAACTGGTTGAATTGATGATTTCATGTCGCTACCACTTTCTTCCGGGCCGCGGGTCTTCGATCCGAGCGGATTAGCGCCGATCGAAGTTTCAATGAACTTCTCTGTACTAGTTCCAATACTAATTTAACGTTAAGCACTTGCCGATAATCGATTTTCTATGAAAAGCTCAAAACTTTTTGCTAATGATAACAGCCAAATACGGTCACTTAATATTGTATATTGATCGGCAGTCTTGAAATACATACCTGCATTTTGTGACCTGTCTTTCCATAATTACGAAATGACCTTGGATAAACTAAAATAAGAGTAATCTATTGAATCTATGTATAGCATCACTACGTGTTTATACAAACCTTAAAATCACACACATATGTAGAGCAGCTTCTCTTTACGGCCTTTTCAAAGTGGCTACTACCTATATACTATGGCTACTACCGCTCCAGAAATAAAGCCTGTATCGATGTGGACTTTACAAACATTCATACAAAAGAACACAAAAAGTAACCAGATTCAGAAACAATCTTTGTGAATGGTACAAAGTGTTAAATGTGGGTATTACACCTACGACTGCCTCGTTGGTCTCGTGGCATAAATGTGCGCGTGGGATTGGGAGGTCTCGGGCTCGATTCCCGGGTCGGGCAAAGTGTTATTGAGTTTTTCCGTTAGGAAATTCTCAGTAGCAGCACGGAGTCTGATAATGTGCCCGGTACAGCAATAGGCTCGCCCCCTATTACGTGGGACCTTTTAGGTCCCACGTAATAGGGGGTGAATTCATGTACGGACGCACGGACGTAATTCATGGCGAAATGTGGGTGTAATATTACAGTTACACCTCTGCCTACCCCTTCGGGGATACAGGCGTGAGTCTATAAAAAAAAATATTACACCTCTGCCTTCCCCTTCGGGGATATAGGCGTGAGATTATAAAAAAATGCAAAGTGTTATACCATTTTCCATGTAATAATTTATCTTAAAGAAAAGCATACATATCTACATACTTGTGCAGTTTTATTTCACCCTAGAACCATGGTTCCTAAACTGTGGTGCATTTAGCCCCGCTAAAGTTATACGTAGTGGAATTCTGGTCATAAGAAATTAAACTCCGACTAATTATTGAAAGTGGCTCGCCTATGCATTTCATTGTCTAACAGTTTGTACGTACAATTGAATGATAATCGGAAACAATGACTAACATAATTGTCTTTCCGCAAAAGAAGTACATTCGCATATTTTGTATATTCATTCTATAAGTCAAATATTATTTGTTAACATTGTGGTAGAAGGAGAATGAGGCATGATTTTCCTTAAGTTTTCTTAGTCTTTGGGGTTACAAGGTTGGAAACGTTAGGAACTGGATCAGGACTTTAAAAGATCAAGAAAAGACTAAAGAAAATGAAGTGACAAAAAAATAATGACTCTGAGTTTGTTTCGGCCTTTATTCTCAAGAAGTCACTTAGCTAGGAAAAGCCGGCATCATCTAGAATAGGGTTTTGACATTTATAAGTGTTGTAAACAACCAAAATGCGGAAATAAATTATGTCTTTATGTCTTTAACCAGTCCTACAGCTAGACGGCAAATTTGCAACACAGTTCTAACATAAACATGCACAGCTACTTAGACTGAGTACAGTTAAGTACATTGGTGCTGTGTGTAATGTAGTTGTGATTGTATCAATAGTGCTACACCACCCTCCTGTTAGCACTAGGGATGTGTAAAGGACGTCTAGACATTAGATGAATAGGCCACAGGCAACACGCTTGTTAACTAACTGTGCAATCACTACAATCGTAGCGTGATCACGTCGTGCCGCTGCAATTATTGCAATATGAAAGTTCAATATTGTTACACACTGCTAGCGAACACTGTTGTTTTAACACTGTAGTAATACATCGTTTAGTACTCATCCATATAACAAGTAATGTGTACTTTGTTTTCGGCTTTTTACAATTTGATTGAAAATAGTTGTTGTATACATGTTTGCAATTTGTTTTTAAGATTAACTAAATAATAACTACTGAATTCAAGAAAAATATGTGAGCAATAGAACGGTAATTTTATGGAAACAAAGTATCCAATTATTGATTTATGATGAGAATCAGAATCACCCACATCTAATGCTAACATATTCACTGCCAGACACAACGACTTAAACCCATTGACCCAATGCCATTTCCTAATTACAACTAACAAACAAAAAGCGGCGAACAATCTCGTCCGACTGCATTGTATGTACCCGTAATGCATAAATGTAAAACCACGGTAAAACCTTTTGAAACAGGCGCAGTTGAAGTCCTCGACGTAGCGACGCACTTCCGTGCCGAGTTGCACATTCCCGATTATTATGAGCTTTGACAGACCTTGCATGTTAATTAAAAAGTTTGTGTACCATACAAAAAGGTACTAGCAACCCATCGCCCCAGGCATTACAGAGCTATTTGCCATGCATTTTGTTTGTTTTTCGCTGAAAAATGCACCTTGCATTTTATATATTTACGTGAATATATATTTATTACTTACAATTCACCAGCAAACTGAGTGGAAATTGCGGAAATGCTCTGCAATGCTAACGTTATTGTAGTGGAAATAGTTCAGGGTTGGATTAGATTGATGCCTATGAGGAAATTTCCTTCATTTTATAGTCAATTCAATGGTATCTCAATGGTTGCACAACGATACTACATATTTAGTTGCGTTTCTCTGACAGAAATATATTTTTGTAGGTATGTGGAGTACCACATAATATAATTATGTCTACAAAACTGTATAAAGCGAGTTCCACGTCACACTGCGGACTATTTGTTTGAATGGAGGTCCCCTATTCAAAGGTTTGCGCTTTAATAGCTCATTAGAATAAAAACCTTGACTTCGCAATGGAAATTCGGCTATGCCGTCGCAAAGTTACGAACGAAGTAAACCAGACTTGATATTTAGTAAAACTTTTACAAATAACTCCTGAAATAAATAAACATGCGCAAGATAGTTTGTGTGAATAAGGATTCAGCTCTTATAGTAGTGAAAGAACAATTGATTTTCCTAAGAGCTCGCATTCTCGCAGATTTCCTTTTCAAATGGCTTCCCGCTGTAAAAATACAGCAACATTAATAAAGTTCCGTAGACAGAAACTGTCTCTGAATGTAAATCACTGTTGGTGCTTGGCATTCATATTACTCATATATTTTGGCTCGTGTCCCTCGGAAAATACATTCATAACTACTTTCTTAAGGAGTGACGTGGATCTGTATAATAGTATGTTACGTAGACGAGGCTCAATATGTTTCGTGTTGTTATTATAGGGAGAGTGGTTTGACTTGTGTCAATATAATACATATATGGATGAGTTGGTGGAAAAACGTAAGTTTCTCTATTTCGCGTGCGATTTGTGATGACATTGAATGATGGCACGGGCGGTGACGCGGTGGGGTAGGCAGCAGGCGACGTGCGACAAGGCCAAGTTCCGCGCTTGTTATGTAAATCATGGTGTTTACACCACACGACCAGCGGCGTTAATCGCAACGATAATCAGATAACAGCGATCATCATGATAACACGTTGACGCGTGACCTGGCTTTGTTCTATGCCACAGGCTACTAACAGTCAAACGTGACTTAATTTATGTCATGTAGAACTGTACAGGACAAAGTTGCAGGTTGGCATTTCCCTAGGAAAAGACCTGGATGATATCATAGACACGGAATGTTATAACCAGAAATTGACAAATAGTCACCAAAATATTGACGTCATTTAAAAAACATATTAATATGATAGCAAGTTGTTAATATGATTCATTATTATAACAGGTCTATACTTATATATTTTTTTTCTTTACTTTTTGTGCTCTACGTATCGTTTCTGTTTTATATTCTATACTTTCAGTCTCAACTGTTATCTAAAGTGAATTACTAAAATTCTTGAGAATGACTAAAATTTAGTAAAGTAGGAGTAAGGAGAGTATGGATGACTGAACATTGCTCAGTAGGTGCACCTGCCTTAAGCAATCCAACATAAGTACATAAAGATTCGATGATAGAAAATTAAGGTAGAGATAAGTACCTATCGACTGGCCATCACTAGCGACTCCTCTTCTCGAAAAAATACAGTAGTCACGTACTATGTCTGTGTTCTTACGATAAATACAACTTGTTAACTTGATATGTGATGTGACGTTAAAAAGAACGGGGCCGTACCTCTCTTAGCACTGTTATTGTCATTGTGACGTAGCGACAGAACGAGACAACGCTATACGGAGTTTACAGCTCCATCTTACTCTATCGTAACGCTACATTATAATAATACCTACTGCTTTATACGGTGATAATACGCTCCAGGCTTAATAAATTAATCCATCCAGACATTGTGACAGGTGCCTACGCCTTTATCTACGTGAATGTGGATAGAGTAATTTGAATGGTTTCTCAAATTATAAATCTGACATCATTTTCTCAAAATATATTTACAAACATAGAATATCACAATTAGAGGTCTAGGGGCACTGTTGCAATTTTCATTTGAGTCTTTCGTAGATAAGAAAAAAGGAGCTTTACCCATAGATTTATATGGTTTTCTTTTAGAACATGTAGAGTTATATTCCTTTAAAACAGAAAATTAATAATTTAGGCGAAATACCTATTTTGGTTATGAGTGCTTTTGATGAAATTGGCACAATAAATAAACAAGCTAACCAGAGTAATTGCCTAAATAAACTTGGTCAACTACGAATGAATTATGAAGCAAACCAGAAGGCGTCCTCTAATAAAATGGTTTATTGTAAGAGAACAATACTACGATAAGCTAACCCACTTACAATGAAGACGTTAAATTTACGAACACCCAATTGGTGTCATTTTGATTAAGCAAGAAATAAAAAATTATCAGACAGATAGAATAATTAGTTAACAGTTTGCTGAGGCCAATATTATAATGATAATCACACATATGACGTAAGTACTTAAATTTTTTTATACTGACGCGATTTGCGTAAACATGATCATTAATTCCAGTCCTGTTTGCTTGTTTAATCTGTGGTCCGGTTTTATAAGCTGTCATACTGCAGGGCCCGGGTATAAAGTTAAGCTGTAGTGCATACGGGGTCTCGTCGGGTCAATTTCGGATTGACAGACTTCACATACCATCAAGAATATTATAAAAACGCTAAAACAATCAGGTTTTCTCACGATGTTTTCCTTCACCGTTGCTGCGAACGGTAATATTTTTTTAAAACGTATAAACTACACTCTGCTTTAGGCTTCCAACGGTCCCTCTACTATTTATTATGTAGAAAATTAACTTATCCTTTATATAGCTACGCATACCTTCGCATCATTTATTAAAGCCACGTGTGCTTTTTGTGCTCGAGACTGAAGCAAATGAATCCGTAGGTATGCCAGAACCAGTCTACTGGGTGACATGCGTTAATGAAAGTGTATGCTACGACCTATATAGGTAATCCCTGAATATAAACTCTTTTAGTATGGGAAGACGTAGAGTGTTTCTATACCCTATACCTAGAATTATAACACCTCTCTCATTCTAGAAAATATTTATTCTAAAGTCTTAGCTACTCGCAATATTGCCAGCCTTTAAGAATCACAGTAAGTCGACAAAAAGGCAATAACATACATATTTAACATTAAATGGAGTTTTAAAATTTGCGTTTCTAATAAGAATCAAATGATACAATAACTCTAAATATTATTTGTCCTCAATAACGACAAGGAAGTTAAGTAGTTTGTATGAAACAACTACGCAAAAAGTACATAAACATCTTAATCTCTAAAATGATTGATACATCGAATTTAGCTGCATTTGTAACGTGTTGTTCTGAAAATAGCCACCGGCATAACGCTATAAATCTTTCGTGGAAAAGTATAAAATCCATTTATATATCTACTATCGATACATTATTTCAATTAGTCTGCGCAAACAAACTTTCCATCAAATATGGGCGCGCTGAATTTGTTTTCGTTCACATTCTATATTCGATGGAACTTCAGTAAAGCAAACATTGCGTTTTTTTTGTAAATAATCAAACAGATATGGTAAAATCATATTATAGCAGTATTTTGCCATTCGCTCGCGGAAATATAAAAACTGATGAGTATCAATTGCATATCGACAAAATAAATGGGGAACTTATACTCTTATAGGAAGGAATGATTGTGCTATATATCACGAAGCACAGTGATTTAGCTGTCTACCAGTCGACATGTCGCCATTTCAGCGTTTATGCCATGAACATAAATATTAATAAAGCAGGAAAACGGAGGGAAACTGATAAAGAAACGATTCATTGCAGTATTGCCCCATTTAATGTGTTATTAAATTAATAACAACAATAGTGATTAAAGTTTTCCTCTACCTACAGGTCTATAGACTTTCCAGTAAATAAAACCACAACTAATATGAGGAAACGAAGTCTGAAGACAACGTCCATAGTAAAGTAGATTCCGTTTTCAAGGATCTTAACATACCTTTTATGGTTTATCTACGGTGCCACACGTGACAGTGACTTGAACGTTCACGGACAGTTCGATCATTGAGTTTATGTTTGTGTTCATTACTTTTATTAAATTAAATAAAGCTGTATCAAAGTGTTTACATTACCTCATGACAATAAAAATTCTATTGGAACTAAATTGGACGTTGACAACCGAAAAGTTTATTTGCTATTATTTATAATGTTTAACTAGATGCTTTGCTAAGTACTTTAGTTTTCAAGTTGATCTGATTTAAAACTAAAATGACTGTTGATAGAGCTTGATCTAATGTTTAGGGGCTATGCCATAAATTAAAAAGCAGAAGTAAAATGGTCATATCCGCTGTAAATGGCGTTTTTGTTAAACTTATTAATAGATGCAAATTTCAACGGAAGAATAACTTTAAAAAAATACGATGATGTTTGTTACGACACCTAGTGCAAAACTACCCTTACCATTTTTTCTGCGCATCATAGAACGCAGAAGAAGTGGGTAACATAGACCTCTGTAACCTAAATACTTTTAAAGTTTTGCGATTCGTATTATTCAAACTAAAATGTGAAATGCCTTGTATTCGACGTTTTGGCGTAGGTTACACTAGCCATGATCATGGGATAACTGTGTCTTTGACCGACCCTCATAAACTTTTGACTTTGACTTTTATGTTCTTCTCAATCAGGGCGCTCTTGACTGTCGTGGTCATGATATTAAATATATTAACTTCGTCATTGAAGGTTGATGCGACTATCCTGACCATTTGTCGCCATCTGGATCTATCAGTTAGTATAAAATTTAAGCAGGAATAATTCCGTCGCCGCGGCATGACCGACTGATTAGTATCATGAAGACGAAAAACATGGTAAGAAACACATCCATTACTTACACACAAAATGTTTTCCAGTAGTTATTTACTTTTAAGGTCTAAATGATTTAGAAGCTAGACCATGATATATCTACTTATAATTGTGTCATATTTCATACTAAAGATATTTATAACTCTGTTTGCCTGTAGAGCGTGAGTTGTCGACGTAAATCACATACCATACGTAACGTACAGGATATCATTCTGCTTAATGAGCGTCTAGAAATCTTTTGCACCTGTAAAACCACCATCTAACCTGTCGCTGAGACAAACCCTCTAATATTTTACAACTTACAGCATTACCAGATCGTAAACGCTATTTTAAATCTTACTTTCATTATAAATGCCATAGTTCGTGAGAATGGATTTGGATTTGATATATTGATCGGATTTTGACGAAACATTACAGTAATTATATATCATCCCATATCATCCCATGGGTGTCGTAAGAGCCGACAGAGGGAGCATATTATGCAAAGAACAGCACTGTAAGAGAAGGAAAACTTGATACAAACCCTATACCAAGCCGTTTGGCCAGCGTGGTATAGTAGGCCAATTCCTCCTTTCAAAGGAGAGTCCTAGTCCAGCAGTGGACTGTTAAAGGCTGATGATGATTACAGTAATAAAGCGTATACACCAAATTTGCACATATTATGCTTCCTTTGTAATTTGTTATTACCCACCACTCAGGCGAAGCCGCAGGCAAGAGCTATCGTATCGTATAAATAAATGATCGAAAAATATCTTAGCTGATTTCTTTTATATCCAAATGCGTGCTACGTAGTGAAGACATACGTTAAAACAATCACAGCCATATGCTAATCGTAAAAATCTCCATTTTTATTACAAATATAATAACAGTGGAAACAAAGCAAACAATAAAAGTATTATCCCTCCCTCAGATCTGGCAGAGTGCCCAGTACCGTACAACTGGCACGTGCGACGATAATGAGTTTACTAACTGCACGGCTATTCATACACCAAAAATCTTACAATTCACAATTTTATGGTATTATTGATTCTTTATTGACACAGTATGTTTGCGTTCCAACAGAGAATAGAAACGCTACATCTGCTCGGGATTACTTAATTGATTTTCGACGCGCTGCAGTTTTGTCACTCTGTTGTTGGATGTGGAGAGCCCAAAAACCAAATCATTATCAACCATATTTTTAGCTTCTTATCTTGGCATGTCCTATAAAAAACTGTTACTTCATTGCCAGCTAAGGTTAATGCCTAATAGGTACTCATGTTTACAGACTGGCTTCAATCTTCAATTTGCCCATCCATAATAATATTCAAAGATTAGACCAGTGGGGGCGAGTGACACTTAAGTCAATTTCCACAGATGACACAATTTGCATTGTAGGCTTTGGGTGCATAGCACTGTTACTCTACTTTTTTTTTTAATAAACAGTTTGCGTATACAATGTGATATTAAACGTAAACACACATATCATTCGCGTGGGTTTCAGCAATTACGACCAATGCATACATGTCTATATGCTATTCTGATGTATATGCTACATTACTGCAAAATTTCATTAATATAGTAAGTAATAAGTATTGTGAGATAAGTAAACCCGAACATCATACTAGGTATAGGTACTTACATTACTTAATCGATTTTAAACTTTCGCGATTTGTATACATCATACAAAATAATTTTGCGGGTCCCACACCGGGACCACAGCCACTGGTGGCCAGCGACAGCCACTTAACACACTTTTTTCGTATTATTATATTGTATAGCCGCACACGTGTGGCCGCTGGCGGCCACTCGCTACAGAAGTAAAATATATGAAAAAGTGTGTTAAGTGGCTGTCGCTGGCCACTAGTGGCTGTGGTCGGTGGCCCGTTTGCGCCGATCCTTAATCGCGTTAACTTATTTAAGGTATAAATACCTATTTGTTTTCGACGTTTCGCTCATCTTGCACCGAGCGTGGTCGCTTACTTACTTAGTCCTACTTATGTATGCAAATTGTATATGAAAGTCCCTGTCTATTGTCTTACACATAAAGGAGATACGACTCATGTTAGATTAATTATTACAAGTTATATTTGTTTATAATAATATCGCGATTGTCTCTTACACCTAGAGATAGATAGGTACCTATTAAGGGAACAATTACAATTGTAGTATAAGCCCTATTGTATAATTAAGCTGTACCTACCTAAAGGAGAACACTGAATACATTTAAATGAGTCATCTAGGTACACGAATGGATTTACGCTTATAAAGGTAATGTCGTTATTTGAAACAATATTATGTGAACTGAAAATTACTATAATTATCTACTTAGAAGTAACATCCAGAAAAATACAGTAGCGATGCGAGTAATTAATAACTGGGTCGGACGTGGAGAGGTCACTTTTCATTAACGATGTTATCGCTCTATGATTTAACGCCTCAAGGTTTTAGGAAATCGTACAATTAAACGTCGGATAGATCAGTTGTGCAACAGACACACATGCGAGAATGTGTTCATACGTGTGATTCATAAGGCTCACGTACACATAATTTTATTATTGTTATCAAGGATCTAATCATAATTACACCAGGTACGCTAACGTGAACTAATACTTATTGGCGTGTTGAAAATTAACACCGTGGGTCGTTGCTAAAATGAGCCATATTACCTTACCCATGCCTTCATATTAACTCTTTGTTTTGGCTCCGCTGGTGAATTTGCATCAGATTCCAATTTGTAAATATCTACAAATATGCTTGTAGGCGTACTGTCGTCATTTCTTTGCCATATAAGTGTTGACATTAGGAATAAAATAATACAAACTTGGACACCCATTTCAAAATTTCCAAACCGGTACCAATTCAATTCAATGAAGAGGTAGATATTTCTATTTGATAAACTTTGTCGTTAAAGTAGGGAATGTGTATTGTTCTTACATTGAATTCCTTAACGAAGTAACAAAGAATGTTACATTCATAACAATATGGTTTACAATGTGATAGGACATTATAAAAAAAAATGAGAAGGACGCGCCTTCTCGGTGACGTCACGCACGGCATGGTCCGGTTGATTCATTCATCCGCGTCCACGCCCGAAGCGGCAGCCGGCCGAGCATCGCCGCCAGGCCACCGATGCGCTCACGCATTCGAAACCAATCCTCTGTAACCTCTACTCCACCAATAACGACCGCACTAGAATGAATAATGCATACCAATCCAACTGCCCACATAAAGATAATACAAATATAAGCGTGAAGGCAAAGAAACTAAATTGGTAATAGGTATATTTTTGACATTCCAAAAATTGTACTGCTATGCTTCATCGATATTGGAAACAAAGTCGATACCGGCTATTTAATGTAATTTACATGCAGTGGGTAGGTACGAGGTTATAACAAATAATGTGGCAGTTAAAAGTGCGGCTGACATAGGAGGACGTGTCCGAAGCAACGTCGCGGTGTATCGCGGTGTCGGTCGTCCAGCAGACATTACTAATGATAACCATGATTCTGATCGTATTTGCGAAGCGCGGCACGTCCGCAAGCGACGAGGTGCGCACTGCGAGGTGTACCATCCGGCGAGACGCGCATATTCTACCAACTTCGTGACAACTATATTGTTACTGATTAATGAACCGTTGTATTTCAGCATGTCATCAACAAATATTTCAGATTTTAAACATCTCGCCCGGTTCGTTGCCCTTAATTTGAATAGAAACGTTCCATTTATCAAACAATGACGTCGTATCCTGTTCATTAATGTGCAAGTAATATCAGTGTCGCACATGCCATGGCAGCATTAATCAAACGTATGATAAAAGGTTCACTGTGGTGCAAATATTGCTGTGCAGTAAATCACTGTTTAGCTGTTATTGTATTACCGACGATATATCAATCATCATTCACTCGAACGTGTAAATTATAAACGTGTCGTCGTAATTATGTTTCGTCTCGGATATTAAAAAAGTTCCTTACTTTTTGATGGGTTCGAAGAATTATTTTAAAGCGTGCAGTAACACGGACGTAATTTAATCACTGAATCACACGGCACCGGTTCCAAGATTTTTTGTTGAATTTCCAATACACATTGGTGATACCGCTCATAATTATTCATACCAACACGGCACCGCGGAATCGTTGTTCTTTTACCTGTTTTACACGAAATTATCAAAACAGCGTTGTGACGTGAGTTGTCGTTGATGAAGGTAAATAACAGCAATCATTGAGGCCGAATTGTAGGTGAGTTGTAATGACCGTGCGCTGGTGTAATGATTATGGCAGTAAGCGCTGAGCACACGCGGGCGGCCCCGGCACGGCAGAAGGCAGCAGGCCGCAGGGGTGAAGAACCGGAGGACGCCCGATAAGCCGCCAGCCGTGTTTACTCGCGCCACCATCATTATAAATCATAACGTAAAGGCACCAACCTCTGACCCCTCGTCACTGTTTGATGCTCTACTCTGCTATTCGACGGAGCAAATCAAATAGAACGAACGGCTCGCCTTCGCAATCTAAAACTACTAAATCATTACGAGATATCATTTCCAAATACATACGAGCAGAAATAATTAGGTTAGTAGCTCCTTTGTTCGCTTATTTTAAAATAGAAGTAGAGTTCATATGTCTAAAGCTGCCAATCAACCGTAGTGAAAGTTTTATTCATCGAAAACCTGTCAATTATCGCCACAACTCGTATAAAAAAGAAAGAATCCTTTTTTATTTGGCGTTTACGAGTAATTGTGTGAATGTAGTCCGCGTTTGACTAATGCAACCGCAACAATATGGCGCAAATGAGTAATACATTGAATAGAACAAGTGGCTCTGTTTATAAAATGAGTGGTACATAATGGCGGCGGGCTGGTGACCGCTTCCTGCGATACCGGCCGCCTGCCGCGTCGATAAACGCTCGTCACTCCACTTCCGTCTGTGTCCGTCCCATCTCCGGACCACCACTTTTATTTGAACATCATTCCGTTTCAATTTATTTATTTTTATGGAATAAATGTCTGTTTGATGCGCTGAGAGAGCCAGTTTACACAAATTTAACGAAAATGAATTTCTTTATTACTTACATAGAGACTGTTGGCAAGTGATACCAAACAGCTCAAATTAATTTTACAAAACCAAGTTACCTACACCGAAATATAAAAACGAAATTCAATAAATTTCTTACAAGAAAAGATTGATTTCTCACAAGAAAACATTGTACCGTTTATGTATTGTATACTATCGAAATATTTTCTAAGAGTAAAAAATTAGAAAAAGGCATCTTTGTATGTCCAGTATCTCATACTTACTAATATATAAAGCTGAAGAGTTTGTTTGTTTGTTTGTTTGGTCGAACGCGCTAATCTCAGGAACTATTGGTCAGATTTGAAAAAATCTTTCAGTGTTAGATAGCCCATTTATCGAGGAAGGCTATATAACATCACGCTATGTGCGACGGGAGCAGAGCCGTAGCCTTAAATAACACGGGTGTAACCGCGGCCATCTAGTACTTTATACCTATTTACATTATACGGAAGATGCATGACGTTACAAAGTAAGTACGAGGTGTTAAAAAATACCAAGAATTGATAAAATGAAAATATCTTCTCTCCGTGTTGCTTCGTCTTCTTTCCCATTTATGGGTGTGAACTTCAGCAAAATGTGGTGAATCGTCAGCTGTAGATGAGTCAAATGAACCTTAAAGTTATGACTTGTAGTTTGAAGAAGTATTGCAACACGAAACCTCGAAATGTTGTTTTTGTTTATACATTCTGCATTTCAAAGTACGAGCTGTAGCTTTCAGTTATGACTAATCGAGAGTTAACTATTTATCAGTAAAAGGCATTCAAATTAAAAAGTTATCTACCTAAAGTATAAAACCGAATGTCTATCAGATTCTAAAGTATAAAACTGCATTTAAAAGTCATAAAATGTAGTTTTAGGCCTAATTTAATAGCTAATCTCATAACTTTAAGACACTAGCCAACGGTTGTAGCATCAACTAATTACGATAATACTCTACGAACAAGTTATTTTTCTATTCTCCGAGATCACTAACAAAGTAACAAGTTAGTTAAGTCAGTTTACGCCCACTTATCTTTAGGAGCTTTTTACATCTCCGCCTAATTATTACCCGGAAGATAACAGGATTTAAAACGACAACAAGAAGATAAACGACGAATGCCTGTTGCAGGTTAAGAGCATTTTACTGTTAAAGTGCAATTGAGGACAACACTAGTACCTTAAAAAATAAAAGAAGTTTAATTACTGAATAAGGTCTAAATATAAAAAATATAGTAGTATATATATAGTTTTAGATTTAAAAAGCTTTTAGAGTATATTGTATTATTTTAGAATATACTTATAAATAATAATATGTTTGTATCAAGTGCAAGGATTTCTTTAAACATGTTACGCTTAAAAAAATTATCTCTTGTAGCATTCGGCATATGTTTAGTTACTTTTATAAACGTATATGGCCCTAATTCAAAACATCGACTAATCATATCCTTTTCTTCGTCAAAGTAATACGTAGACTAATGCCAAATTGTTCTGACTATGTACCTAAACTTCGTTGGCACAAATAAATTACACGAATAGGAACCTTCTTTGATGGACAGAGAGATGAACTCAAATACTTTGAATCTAGGACTTATTATCTTTTACTCCTGATTTATAATAAAATCTCTCTATTTTCGTTATAAAATATTGTTCGGTATATATTCTGTTGAATAAACGAGTTATTATTTGTGTTTAATATGTTTTCCATACATTCCAGCAAATTAATGTAGCACGGCAAACCTATTATTTGTATTAAAATGATATCAGCTTACATTTCAGCGCTCTAGCGTTGGGTCAATAGTTTATAACCCTATTATTTATTCACTTAATGATACAGTTGTAATCATTATTGATTGCAAGTCATTATAGACTAGACGTACTTCCATAGTAAAAACAGAAACTTCTGAAGTGAATTCTACTAAGTACCTACTTATCTTCTTAATATATAAAATCCTTGCGTTACTGACTGACTGACAGACACGCTACAGCCGAAACTATTGGGCGCAGGAAGCTGAAATTTGGCATGTATGTTCCTTGGGGACCGTAGGGGTGGAAGAAGGGATTTCCCGAAATTCCCACGGGATCGGCCAAAACGGGTAAATTAAAAAAAAATGCAGGCGTCCCTGCTGGCGTCCTCTAGTTACTAATATAAACGCAAAAGCTTTTGATGATGAATTTTTGTTACACTTGCAGGCCAAAACTGCTGACCACGTCTTGAATCTTTACAGTAAATACATCATAATAATGCATTGTGGGCACATGAGGGCAGAGACAAGTAGTAAAATGTTTCAACACTGACTCAAAGATTGGTTTTTCTCTAAATTGCTAGACAAAAATGATGGTTCAATAATTTCACCTTTGAAGAATAAACTCTGGATACCGAATCTTCTTTGATTGTCATATAGGTACTGAATATTTCAACGATTAATCATCTTTTAGCTGTGAAGTAATTAATATGAAGAGTCAAATACCAAGAGGTTTCTCATTCATAACATTTCAAATAATACTGCTGGGTGACAAATATTTTAGTTTATTATATCAGCCATAAAATAAAATGATTTGTGAAATATAAGTTGCCCTTTTGAATTACGTTAAACTTATATCATGGTATTAAGGTTTTGTGCCTATTTCGACTTATGAAACTCAGAAAGCGTATATAAATAAAATTAAAATGACATGAACGCCACAAAAATAAGTTTTAGTAAACATACGCTTAGCAACTACAAATCTGGGATGAATCTCCTTTTGGGGCGAACCCTTTGTGTGTCATCCACAAATTGTTTATGGCGGGTGTGGGTCATGTGGGTGCTCTTTGTGTCCGTTGATTGAATTTCTACAAAGTCACCCCTACAACATGTATAACTTGTTATTCTTAGAAAAAAAATATGGACAACGTACGGACGCGAATTTAACCTTATTGCAATCAATTTCTATGCTTTTATCCCAAGTGATGATATCTAATGAAATAAAATACACCACGAGAAGTAAAATAAAGCTAGTTCACACAAAACAAACCGTCCATTAGTAACATTCTAAAGCATATGGGCAGTGTTTGAGTGTTGATAATGCGATGTCATCGGATATTAGGGTCAATTGCCTCCGCGACACCATTAATAAAGTAATTCAAAAGCAAAATAGTACTCAAATTTGTGATAAAAGATACGGTACACCAAATATTAATCGTTCGTAATTCGTTAGCCTTATTAATAACTATTTGGTTTGTCGATTATCCATCCTTTTAATTCCCTTACCTAGATTCTAAATACGTATTTATAATCTAGATACGGGAAATATCTAGGTACGGTAAATAGTACGGTTAATTGTACCTATACAGTTTCGCTATCTACAGTTTCGTAATACGCTCACAATCTGAGGGAATATCAATTATTATACTTACATGCAGGGATAGCTTAGCGTAGAGACCAACAGAATATCACACTTAGTCTCGTTATGGAGAGTCGGTACCCTTAAATATACTGACACTAGTCTACGCCATGGAATATAGCTCTTTCTTCCTATTGCTATCATTTCAAGATGAGACAATACGAGATGGGAGACAGCAATATTCTAGCAAAGCGAACGATAGTCTGATAGGCCACTGCAAGACACGCACCACTGACTTTTCGAAGTTATGTGCGTGCTAAATTGTTAATTGCTGCTAGCTCCGTGCCTCAGAGAGCACGTTAAGCCTTTGGTCCCGGCTGTTATGAAGATCCCTGACAGTCATTACTGGGAGTGAATACTTACTCACAAACATTGTCACATTTTCTAATCCATTAAAAAAAAGAAAGTCGTTTATTGCACATGTAAATATCACAAATATTTGAAACTACTGACTAGTGACTCCCAAACTAAGTAAAACTTGTATTATGGAGGTCAGGGTGTCTCTCTTGTTTTACTGATGTATATTTTAGAATACAACGGCTAAGGATACATCCATTATATAGGTACTTACGGTCATGCCTTTGGGTTGCGGGGTTTAGACTGCCGTCGCCCCGTTGAAAAGGTAATATGCTCTCAAATACGGACGAATAGGAAAGCGCACCTCAGGTTCCAAAAAGACTAAGAAAACTCTAAGATGATGGTGATTATATCTGCGGCTTCCTTGCTACCAGAACTTGTTTCAACTGAAGTATAGCAGGCCTATAGTTAGTTACTACGTACTTAACGCCATTATCTGTACACGTTAACATCGTTTTTGTTTCTTTCTGTCATTATATTTTTGTAGAGCTTCAACTACTCCATGCCGGACAGGAATATTGACTGGCAGGAAAGTAGTTATTTGAGTAAAAGAAGTAAGTATATATTATAAGTACGAGTCGTACCAAATTATCCGTTGACTAAATTTATTCTATAAAATACGATACGGATAGGGTAGACTGTAGGTAAATTCTATACAAACTCTATTTTAATTACTCGATGCAGCAGACACAAGATCAAAAAATAGCCAAACTCACACAAGGCATAAAATTCGACCTGTAATACATTTTAAATCGCCAAAGAAATGGATGATGTAGCAAAAACGCAAGTGTTATCAAGCAAAACAAATAAATAACCGATATTATTCATGGCACGAGTAAATTATCGCATGTAACGACATGGGTAATAAGAAAAAAACTATTATTTTCATCAATAGCTACAATCTCGATGTAATAACTTACGGTACGAAGTTATTATAATCACCGTAAGACCGTGAACCATCTACGAGTACTTACTTGATGTTTTTTTGTGTTCGGAGCTTCCTGCTCCGTTCGTACGTTGATTGATATTAGATATGGACAAAAACTGGTTCTTACCTGCATCTAACTATGTAAGTAGTAAATTAAACACGGGGGTGTTGATTCTCGAGTTATCTGTTTACGTTTATAGCTCGAAATAATGAGAGACCTTTATTCAAGCTTCATTTGAATCATATTGCTGATTAATTAGAAAACTTAATCATTTGTTCCTGAGTAAATAGATCGCAACAGTGTTCAGGACTGCAAAATATAGAGTCACAATAAAAAGCCATTTTGAAAGCTAGGAAGTACGTATATGTCGTACATATACTTACAGCCTCCCCAATTTTATTTTCGATTGTGTTCGTAGATTTTAGAAAGATACCTGTGCCATTGCTTCGTATATAAACATCGTCACTAATATATTGATATGTCATATGATTTTTATGCTAAGCATCTCTATGAGTTTGTATTGTATCGTTTGCATAATTATGACGGCCAATATTATATAGACTCACGCCTGTATCCCCGAAGGGGGGGTGAGCCAGAGGTGTAATATTACACCCACAATATTAGCTCACAAAAAATCAATTTCTGAGCCAGCACTAGCAGCAACCGTGATTGTTTCAATCATTGTGACAGTCTTGAGCACAATGTTCAATTCGCATGTTTAAATCCCCAATTATGCCGTCATACATATGAAGTCATACATCGGGTTCTAACCTTTAGAAAACTGTAACTCATCTAATAATCTTGTATCGTACTCTCACAGTGAATTGACTTGCCTGAGATTCTTAAGAAAAAGTAATACAACTACAAGCAAGCCAGAATGGTAGGCAAACTTGTTGTTCTACCCTGCAATGTAGCTTCTTGGCTGCTTTTTTGCTAGTTAATCGAAACTGGTGGTAAGAATAACTAGCAAAAACTTAGCAACATGTAAGAACTACATACTTATTTGGCGTTTTAAAACTACAAACACGGTGTTTGAAACTCTTGAGTTGAATTAATCCATCAATAATTGTTGAACGCAAACAGCTGCATACCAACGAGTAGATCGCAGTAACAAGTGAAACATACACATAGCTACCCATTTCATTAAACATAAATTAAACCAATCTGAAACATCCTCTGGCTGTATTCGATTACTCTGATTTCCACTCACAATAGCGCATTGTAAAAGCCAACCTAGTTTAAATTAAAAATATTGTTCGTTAACTTTGAAGCACATACAAATATTCACTTGGATTTGGAAATTACTCATTCGAGTTGTGGTTTTCCGCGCCAAGCTCTCCGGGTAGTTTGATTGGAGTACTATTTAAATTATATATTAGTTCAGCTTGCGAATATAATTTAAATCTGACAACGCGACTGATTGCTTTAAGTTAGATTTGATTCAGCATGAAATACACTAAGCAATATTAGGATTTACCTACTTCGGAGTTGTGATTCTGACATAACGCGTTGGTAACTTGAAAACAAGAATGGAATTCTTAATGTTCTGAGAATTCTCAGTACATAACTAAGTTGTTTGTCAACTCTACACAAGTTTCGAATACGTACAATTATTTGTTCGTCAGACATAACGTATAAAGTAGCACGTGATTCATCCATCACTTGCTGCGGCTAGCGGCTACTCTACATACTACTGACGTATCAACGGCATATCCGTTTTCTTTGTAGTCGCACTGAAATGGAAATCGTCTCGGGCGATCCATCATAGGTGTCGCGGCAGTGGCGCCGAAGAACTGATGTCATGGTCACGCGCGCTTGCGTCACAGAGACACGCGGGCATGAGCACTCGCCGCGCCGGCCGCCGCCTCGGTCCCACCAACAACATCGTATGCGAGGTATAACCGCGCCTCAGCCGGTGGCCCCACTGACCACTCATCTGGCTATTGCTAATCTAGGTTAAGAGGACGTTCTAATGAAGTTCCCTCAGGCGGAAATTTATCTAAAACTTTATATACAACTATTTTGAAGGGACAAACGAGCTAATTTTAGACAACTCCAAGCAGCTATGTACCTACTATGTGCAAACACCATTTACAATATTTGCAGTTGATAATGTCGAAATTGAATTTATCACCGTCACATATTTTCCTAAACTTCTATTTATCGAGACTTAATTTATTATTGGATTTGATTTATGTAATAGGTAACTTTAATTACCTTTTACTTATATTTCCCCGGCAAGAAGCCACCAAAGTTACGTGGAAGTATCGTGATCAACGATAAAAGATATTTACCGAAGATAAACTTTCTATGCGGACACTCCCGGTCCGAACCAACTTTATAAGAAGAATAAATTAAGGGACCGCATAAGCAAAGACGCCAAATATGGACGAACAGGATTAATTTTAGTACGCCATCGACGGTAGCGGTGTAGTTCTGCATAATAATTCAAGGCAGTATTAATTTATACGCGTATTATCGATGGCTGGTACACGTTACGGTAATAAATGCCTATTAATAACAAACGGAATAAACCTCATATATCGTGATTAAAAAAACGTGGCACCGTCACATCTCGTTAAAAGCGTACATTTGGGACAATATCAAAGAGACTACACCGGTAATTGACGAAACGCAGAGCGACGTTATGCAAATGGATCAAGGCCTAACAGTTCCGTGTACTAACGGATTTTCCAATAATTGAACCCGAAACTACCATTAAACACGGATAACGATGAAATCGCGCTTTGCTATATTTTAAAATAATGCAAGTTTGCTGATTTTATAAAATACGTGTACCAAGTCGTTTAAACTGTGTTTAAAGTTATAAAGTAGTTTCTTCCAGATAAAGGTGATATACTTCAAGGAGTGAACGTTTGGCTTTATATAAAGTGCACTTACTTTATACACGTTACAACTTACACCGGTAGTTCATACCGTACTTGGCAGCCAGTGTTACCTTTCCCGATTCTCTCTGCTTTTCTCGACTTGAGAACCTATTTTAAATTTGAGGATTTCCTCACGGCCGTTATCTTCACTTTTATGTGGTGAGGGAAAGTAGTCAATAAAAATCTACATATTATAAAACAAATTACATATATCTTCTGGAAAACATTACTTTCATATTGCAAATTAGTTACGCAATAACAAAACCTAGAGACGCAAATCTATTTTGTTGCAGAACCGTAGCAAACCAATCTGAATTCACAATAGCATTTTTAGCTTTAATACACTAGCAATGTTATCTAGATATCCTTATATGTACAGTTGAGTGGATTCACGTCGTTTTGCACCGACACGCGTAAACAGAAGAGACGGATGACGGGGCGGCGGCGGCGGCGCGGCCGGTCCCACGGCCCATTATTTAAATCCCTCTGGACGTGAGTTCCATTATCCCCCTGCGCCAGTACTAGCCCTTGAGTGAGTGGACATGACGGTCCGGCAAATACGATGTGGATGAACAAAGAAAATAGCCCTTTCCGCTCCCATGTAGCCACTACGCCGCAAACGACTCTACCATTCCGTACTTCATTGGAAAAATGTAAAAGAAAGGAACGCGGGATTTGCATGCGCATTGTTTAACATAAACTTGGCTATAAGAACCGGATTTAACTAAAAGCAGTAACATTTTGATATTTCGTTGTAAAGGGTTTTATTTGATGGAGCAGGCACAATTAATTAGTGGACGTTTCGTCGTCCGATTGCGGTGAAGAAATGAGTGCCACTTTAACTTCCTTTGAAGAAACTTTCACGATAGAATACGAAAAGGCAAAATAATTTATATAAAAGAAACATTCAAACGACGTTACGTATGTTAATGTAGATATAAAGGCCGTACTTCTTGTATTAATAAACTTTCGAAATGTTTTACATTACTTACGTAGATCCATTGTTACTCCTTGCCTGTCTTTTATAGCTGATTAATACTTACTGTACAATAATAAGTATTCGTTGTAGTATGTACTTGTATGATAGACTAGTGACCCTGTGACTTTCCTTATGGCGTATATCCTCAACGGAGCGTGCATCCGTTACTTACGCCGTGTATCCTCTATCATGATCCGACACAATAACTAAACAATTGCCTAATATAGAGAGAGGGTTAAACAAAGATCTTCAATTATTGCCTTTTATTGCCAATTAAGTCATACTATGATTCATTTATTTCACTAGAATAATAAGATAATTTTTGGTCTAAATTATTCTGCATATTGGCGCTCTACCTAAAACATGTGACTTGCTCGGTGGTTTTTAATCGATGTAATGAGGTAATAAGGAAACTCATTATTTTATTAGTTTTATAACAATTATTAGGCTGCGAAGTATACGTACAAATTGTGTGACTAACACAATTGTATATAAACTTCAAAACAGTCAGATTTAATAACCAAATCTGCAAATAAAAACTTACTTCTAAATATCCTTCCTAATAGTTAAACAGAATCAAAATAATATGTATTTACCTCCTCGCTCGTACTCGTATATGCATTTAAATCCATCTATAAATTACTGTGATGGCAGAAAATACTTTCAATTCTATCCATCTGCTTTTATTTTATCAGAAATATAGATTCTAGTTGCGGCATCGGTTTCATAAGTGAGATCAAGTAGCTCAACTTAAAGACAAGTGGAAAACTCTGAGAGGTTTTTATTAAGAGGGCTCTCCACTCTGCGATACCTTTTCAGATGTTCGTGTTGGAAACAAAAACGTGAAGCTATGAAAAATACAGGCGTGTAGTTTTCTTTTGGATTATCTGGCATCCATTCAGTGAAGAGCGAAACTACCATCTTCGGTCTTCCAAAACCAAGACGTTAGTCTATTGACTGTTTTGATAAAATCGATAACTAAGGTGACTATGAATAACTCAATGACTAGTTGTATCCGGAGTCATAGCCTAAGCATTAGAGTAATGAGAGTTGATTAGAGAGAATAAACTAATTAGATAATGAGTATTAAACAAGAGTCACTGTAAACTATTTACTCGTGATTACTTTAACGATCGATGTACGTAATCAATGAGTTTTCCCACATGTTGGAAATGATAAATTACCTAGTTAAGTTATAGGTATTATACCTATGCCGTTTCAGGCTGATTTTTTTTTTATTATATAAAGAAAATAAGGCGATACGGCCAACTTCTTTAATTGAGTTACCGCTAACCACATAGGATATATAAAGGGTAAGATATAGGATACTTACTTGTCTGTCTCCAAAGGCATTATTAATAAGTAAGTAGAGGATTGAATATTGGTGCCGATGGTAAAACTCTCGAATGTAACACGTAACATATCGAACATAGATAATTCCATATCTATGTCAGTCAAGTTCCTTGCCTTTTAAACTGCCATTGGACCTTGTAAGCCAATGCTTTCTCTATTGCCAGTCTTATTTCAAACTTCGAACGCCAAGCATATGTAATTGTTTATGCCCCAGCAAAGATAAGTAATTCGAGGTAATGTTGAACGGGGCCAGTGGACTTAGACCTTCATAAAATCACCATACATTATTTGTACCGTACCCCATACCCGTTTATTTGACTAACACATGACCAGAGATCAATTCTCTTAATATTTAACGTTTCACCTTGAAAACAATGAAGGGTCGGTCACTGGAGTCACGTTATATTAAATTGTTAATACGTCGTTAACCTTTGAACATTGGCACCGATGTTTATCGATCCGCATTAGAATCAAAAATACTTTCACGGCTTACTGATAATCGACCCTGTGTTTTATTACTGAAAACGTTGCATTACTGCGTAATTTATTTGTTTAAGTGCCTAATGTCTATAACAAAGTGGTTGCAATTTAATTAGCTATAATGAAATATGTATGTATATCTTGTGCACAGGGCAGAGGCGTTGTGTTCAAGATATTACAATATTAATTTTGTACCCCATCTCTTTCTAGTACAAAGGATTACGAAAGGATACGCAAGGTTTTATAATTATTGTTAACCTTGTACAAAACTGCGGTAACTTCATTAAATTATTATCTTTATGGGAACTGACATTTTGTTATAAGTGTTTCTGTAACTGTAAGATTTACATTACTGATGGCTGTCATTGATACTTATTAGAAAAATAAATAAGTTAATTGATCGTGTAGATACCTTCAAAGTTCTAAATATTATCACTATTTGTTGTATATATACAACATAATGAAACAATTCTTGGATGAGCTGTATAACGATTGAACAATCTCTGAGTAATTCGATAGCTTTAGATTACGTTGGCGCTGTGACTAAGGAAAAAAATGTGTCATAATGACTTCACTGACAGTAAAAAAAACCCTTCATTCAACAAACTAACCGCATCAAGGTAAATACCAATTTACCGTAATATTTAAATAGGTATCGTCCGATCACTACTTAGCAGAGTAGGTTGTTATAGGTTTGTAATCTTTTTGCTAATTGGTTTCTAGTTCAACGGTGATTAGCAACGAAGCGATAACTAAATAAAGGCGGTCAAGGTGATATAAGACGAGTTGCGATGTACGATTAGTGAGGCGGCAGTGGCAAGTGGACTTGAGTGCAGCTGGTGCAAAGGGCACACGGGACGAGGAGGGCACGAGACGAACTCGGGAGAGGAGTCGACGAGCGACAGTAATTATCGCGGCCGTGTCGACGACTCACTGGAGATCGTTCACCCCGGGGGTCGCACAATACGCAACTGTCGGGATCGCGCCGACCTATCACAAATCTGGGACGACGAGTGCACGCACTCACTCACTAGCGAGTCGCGAGACGAGTACCCACCGAACACCGAGCAGTAACCGAGTGCGCAACCGACAACGCTAACTTCGTAATTGGTCCTTAGTAGGTTTTCATGTCATTCGCCATACTATGTACCTACATACATGTGGTACATTGCTACCGATACACATAATCATGTCTAAGAATATTCTGTTATGCGTACAAGGTTCGCTCCGAGTTAAACTTAATTTGCAACTGTAGTGGTTATGTACTCATGCATCTGCCCACGGGTTTGCCTTCAACTTTATCTTTTGTGCCAATCATGGCACGTTCCAGCAGTGTATTACTTAATAGAGTTTAAACGGATTGAATGATGATTCCTCAAGTAATCTTTTTACCGTTCACAGGATAACATTGTTTTATCTACACAATAAAGCATAGAGTTCAAAGTTGAGAAAATGTTGTTAGAAAGTGTTATTTCACAGAATTGTAGTTGTTTTACGGTCGGTAGCGGTTTGTATGTAACACCCTAGCATGCAGGGTCGAGCAAGTACGTTCGCGTGTGTATCACACGGATATTATAATAGGTAATTATTCAGGTAGGTGCGTATAGTGTCGCAACGCGAGGTGGCCGTGCGGCCGGGCGCGCGAGCGGTTGAGCCGCGCCGCTGCCGCTCGGCTAATCGCACCAGCCGGCTCACGGCCGCCAGCCGCCCACTCTCCGCTTAAACCCATATAAAGTATTCGGCGCTCAACTGCACAATAATATTCATATTTTTATATCAAACAGTGAAGCAATATGCTAATTGAGAAACAATCACCTACTGACATATCCTTTCGAACAAAGCGCTCTTGTTGAAACACCCTTATTTGATCATATCGCTCATTGTCGGCCATATAGTTTAACAATATATCATTGTTAATTAACGATTATTGACATTAAATCAAATGGACGAGTGTTTTGTAATGATAATGTTCTGCATTTATAGGTAGATAGTTAGGTACATAGTATGAGCAAGCGTGTTCTGTTATGGACATCCTTTTTACGATGTATGCCTATCTGCGTTGACGCTGCAAGTGCACACTGTTCTGGAAAATGTACTTACCTACCTTAGCTACCAAGCTTATTGATATGTATTATTTTGTTAATAGTGTTTCAATGTTTTAGCTTCTCGTTTTTGCGTATACAATGGCAAATGCAACCATACAATGTTCACAGCTGCATGTGCTACATAATTAAGGCCTTGCCACACGGCACAATCTTACGTCCAACTTGACTAAATCACTTGATGAAATCGTGACGTGTAGTCGCCAGTCGTCCAACTCAAGTTCATCGGGTGGGCGGTACCACCAGATTTTAACCAATCGGGTGGACGGAATGCAAATCAGTGATTTGATTGTGTCGTGTAGACGGGCAAAGCCAATTCGATTGAAAATTTGATCAGTGGTAAAATTGTGCCGTGTGGCAAGACCTTTATGTATAGGAACCGAAAGTATTGAAAAGGCGAACTCCGTATAAAGTTTAACATAAGTACAAGGTACAAGGGATAGCCCGCTGACTATGTATATGGGATACATCTTTTCAGGTTTCTACAAAACCACCAAAACAAAGAACTTGTCGCACCTGCAATCAAACCCACACTTTTTCGTTTAGCTGCGTAGGTATGTTTACAGTTTACACGAATGCTTCAGAACTAACGGAACAACCTGTTCAATGAAAGACACTAAAACATTTGGGCACATTAATCTTGACTCTGTGAAGGAAATCAGGTTGGTACCTACAGTCATTTTGTCATTTGACTTAACAACTTGAGAATTGCTTTAGGTTTTTCAACCAGGAACTGAATTTAAGTTACATAATGATTGATGGTCAAGTGAGTAAACAATTTTGTTTACAAATTGAACAGTCCATACAAAAATAAATCAGCAGCGAGGTATGTTTCATTTAAAACAGTTTCTCGAATATTCGATTTCTACTGGAATAATGATCAGTAACAAGAATCACCGATCTTTTTTCGTATCACGCACACATAACCATTTAATTGCATACCCATATACCTATCCATCCGTGCTATAAGCTATAAAACATCGGCAGAAGCCGCACTTGTCAATATCTTTATAGATAGGTAGTTGTTTTACACAAGAAATGAGCATCGGTATTTCAGTAAAACACATACGTTTATATTGAAGTAAGCGCTATAGCGATTCAGCGAAGTCGAAGCATTGTTCTAGTCTTCGACTAGTCTATCAACATTCCACATCGGGTGTCAGCTTCTAGCACTAAACCGTCTCGAACACAGGACACTGCGTACGGAGGCGGTTTTATCACCATATAAAACAAAGCCAATGATCTATAAAGGGACACCCGTCCTCCGTCTTATTATAAGGTCGATTGTGCTCGAACAATAAGTCATTACGTACCTCGCAAGCGAATTCCCGCGATCTCAACAAACTTGTCTGATAATTACATACGAGCGACACTTGCTATAGAGAAAGCTTTATAACATATACCAAAATGAGCCAATTTGTTACCTTCGTCACTCAATTGTTTGTTGTTACCTATAGATATAATTATAAACCGAAGTTGGAGACAATTCGTTTTGTAAATACATTTCTAGCCCATTTAGACAATCGAAATTATGATAGATATCTCTTTATGAGCTTGGTCCAAGTTTCATGTTCTTTGCGAATTTCATTTAATCATGTTTGCCCTGAACTTGTTTGCGTTGCCTCAAATTGCCAAAACCGGGTTATATGATGACTCGGGAACTGCAAAATATTGTTTCGAATATTCACAATAGCTACCTACTCTGAATAATGTGCCCGTTAAACCCGGCTCGCCCCTATTATCTATGTGGGAATTGAAACATAGCTGGCGAAAGGTGGGTGTAATACCACCTTCAGGGATATAGAGATAAGATACTTTTATTTGTATAATAAAACCATGCGCACAGGCGTGAATCCGTGTTTATTTTAGTAAACAGACCTTCAGAAATATAAGATTATTTAAGTTCGATCAAATATATATATTTTATGTTGCGTTTTGTTTGACAAATGGTAATTGCTAGAGCAAGGCGAGTAGTAGCGATATGCCTTTAGAAACGATTTCAAATCTGTCTTTAAATCGGACACTCGTGGAAAATTATGTCTTTGGGTATAGTGAGTCAAAGTTGTGGAATGTCTTAAATAAAGTTAAATATTTTGATTGGGCTTAAAGAAATCTGCACAAGCCTTACTGGCCTTTAAGAGCAGTGAGCCTTGAGTATGACGATGATTTTATGGCGCCCTCGTGAATAGGATCATTTCGCCTGTTCGCGTCCATTTAGTGCAGTTGGCAAGTTTGAAGGAGAAAATAAAAATGTTCCAGCAAATTGATTCAATGAAAAATTTATGTAATGCGTTCATTATATAGTCTATTTTAATAATAACTTTCAGTTTTGTTCGAAACTTGTTATGTTTTTTTTTAAATAGACAAACTTCAAAATATGGCATTTTACCCAGTTTGCGTCCAAAAAATCCTAATTGCGTCCACCTGTGGACCAGTTCGCGTCCACCAGCTTAGTCTTAACAATATCGGCCTTATAATCCTTCATATAAGGGTGATATTGTTAAGACAATCTAAAGAAAGATTGGCTTTTAACAATTTCTACATTTAAGATTAAAGTTATAAAAGTCTACATTATTATCATTATTAAATCACTTTATAGAAACTATAAATAACTATTTATTGTTCTCAACATCGATGGAACTTAAAATCAAAGACAAAAAAATAACGATAGGTACATGTTGTCCAATATTGTAGTCTTCGGAATAGCATAATTTTTACATAATTATGTACATATTTGTCTTATCGATTTCTTCTTCTCACGAATATCACAAAACGCTTTCTTTATTTAAACATCTTTTGTATTTTTTTCCTTCTTCTTTCTTGTCTCCTAAGAACTCATCTTGAATAGAAAAAATATGGAATAAAAGAAATTAAATGTAATAATTCAATGTAAAAACTCAGTCTTAATCAAAAATGCATTTTAAATTATAAAAAAAAAATATATATAGAATGTATTTATGCGATCATTTCTATTTCATGAAAATATGGACGCAATTTGCTATAATATTATCCCTTGCAGGTATAGTTTGCGTCCACTTGTGGTCGATTATTATATCAATTGTATCTTTTATTACAATCATAATAATGTGGACGCAAATTGGTCATTACAATTGCATACTATTAATGTTAAAATAAACAAAATCCTAATTTCTCTCTCATATTTTAATCACATAAAAATAAACAAGTAAAGAAATCATAAATAGACGAGTTCGCGTCCATTGTGGACGCAAAGAGGAAGTTTTATAAATTCGGTGTAGTAATTCGCGTCCACCTTATTTTAATTGTTAACTATAAAAAAAAACAAGCTAATTCATAATTCATACTATTCGTCTTTTCATTATTAATGTCTAGAAACAGCTATGTATCCTAAAATTCACATAAAACAAAAAAAAAATTACCGTCAAACACGCCGCTGCATATTTTTTTATTACGCTATTTTTTTATTTATATCCCGCGCATCTGCACTCTTTTGTTGAACAATCGAGATTAACTATTTTTTTTAAACAGGATAGGCTGGGCGCACGGAACTTTAGTCTATTTCTGCGTGTCTCTTATACGTCGAGGTATTGGCGATACTGACTTTTCATTTTATTAGTGTGTTAGTATACTTATTTCCGAGCATTTTTAAAGGGAGGTCCGCAAAATGGACGCGAATAGGGGGGTGGACGCGAACAGGCGAAATGACCCTACTGTTTCTCACTACGAAACGATTCAATTATTCTCAAGGATTAGTAGCCAACGCTTCAGTTTAAACATAAACATGCACAGATTTACGTCTTCTTAATCCGGCAAGTATATATATAATATGTATTATGGCCATGTTTTGGCAATGGTTGAGACCCAAGTGAAATCTAATGACGTGGAGTTGTGACTAAGAACTCTAAAATAAATACCAGGTACAGGTTTGACAAGTGTAAACCAATGCTTAGACTACCACGGCTTGAAACAGTCAAAGACCATACGTATTAAGTATAATAACATAACATTATGTAGAAGAAGCCGCAGCTGCCTCTACAATTTGAAAGTATCAAGATAAATTTGCACAATTATGATATTTGATATAGGTACTATGCAAAAAAAAATCGGGCAAGTGCGAGTCTGACTCGCGCACCGAGGGTTCCGTACGCATTTTACCTTATTTGAGGTTGATGCTAATTACGCTAGTCCTCCAAATCTGAGGGTCTAGTACCAGTTTGCACTCGATCGTCACGGTGGACGATAGCCTAGATGACAGGAACAATTTCCATACATTTTCTAAATGCGCCCCCTAGCGGTCTCTATCGATCGCTTCTCTCCATAAGGGGCGCTTTAACTCTCTCTGTACGAGCGCCCTTACAAAGAGTACCTACTATCTTAAATGGAGTCTACTATGTATGTATGGGGACACCCTTAAATTTTCCACTTTTTTTTTGTAGAGGTACATAGGAGATATGGTCAAAATTAGGTTTTTGCGAAAACTTGTAAGTACCAAAATTAACCTTAATTTTCAACTTTTTGAAATTTTTGTAATTTTTCCTTTATTTGTGCTGTAAGACCCTGCTTTTGGCCAAATTTCGTGATTCTAGTTCAACGGGAACTACCATATAGGTTTTGGACCCAAAACCTATAGGGTACTTACGGTTGACCTAGAATTGTCAATTTTGGTCAAAACCAAGGTCTTACAGCATAAGTAAAGGAAAAATTCCGAAAATTAAAAAAAGTTGAAAATTAAGGTTAATTTTGGTACTTACAAGTTTTCGCAAAAATCTAATTTTGACCATATCTTTTTATCGGGTTGACCCAGGACCCTAATTTTTATACACCTAATAGGAACCACAGACCTCAGTATCTGGTATAAATTTCAATTTGCTAGGTCCACCCGTTCCTGAGAAAATCGGTGGTGACACACGGACAGACAGACAGACAGACAGACAGACAGACAGACGGACAAGAAAGTGATCTTATAAGGGTTCCTGTTTTTACCTTGTGAGGTACGGAACCCTAAAAATAAAGGTTGATTCAATTCAACCGCTAAAACGATCATTATCAGCCCTTTATACTGTCCCACTGCTGGGCACGGGCCTCTTCCCATTATGAGAAGGGTAAGGCCATAGTCCACCACGCTGGCCAAGTGCGGGTTGGCAGACTTCACATGTCTTTCGAGAACATTATGGAGAACTCTCAGACATGCAGGTTTCCTCACGATGTTTTCCTTCACCGTTTAGCAAGCGATAATTAACAATTTAATACGCACATAACTCCGAAAAGTCATCGGTGCGCGCCGTGGATTCGAACCCGGACCCTCTGCGTAGCAGTCTGTCGGTCTCTTCACTGGGCTATCGCTGCTTGCTAAAACGATACCTAGGTATATTTATACTATTAATCAATTTTCCTTGTCAGCCCTGTTTCTTGTCTAGTGTCCCGATAATATTTATTTAAATTAATCAATGAATTTGTATTGCTAATTTATAAAATGTTAAAAAGGACATAAGCATTACGAGCGTTAAGTACCTACATACCTACCTGAATTTCATCATTATCCTCAGCCTTATTTAAAATGCCACTTACATGCCATTGCTGGGTATAATATAATATATAATATTCTACCACATACACACATCACCGTCAAGTCCCAAACTAAGCAGAGCTTGTACTATGGTTACTAGATAATGGATAAACATACATATATACTTTTTTTTGTAAATACATACATTTATACATACTGGTTTTTATGGGGTGGCATTTGGTCAAGAACTACCTCGTCGTGGTTCATCCCGGCCAACGGACACCCGGCTAAATGCTCTTGACTCTGAGGCTCTCCGGACTGTTCACCGAGTAATCTGTGAATCTCTCGTTGATATACCCTTTTACTTATTATTCTAAGATACTATTACTAAATCTTTAAGTTTTTTTCACCTTCGATTCTTATCCAATTGGTTTTAAAAGTAGGCACTCTATCTGATATCTCCTTAGGTGTTTACAGTGTGTTCACCGACCTCTCCTATCTGCGGTCGCCCTAATAGTCTACTTAAAATATACCTATATTTGATATACCATATCTATTCTGACTTTTTCTTATCCATGGACTAATAATAAACACATATAAATCGATAAGGCTCTAATTTTTAGCGCTCTCTAACGTACGTCAATAATGTAGGTAGTGCGTCCTATATTTAAATGTCCTATATTTGACTGCCTCCGTGGTCCAGTGGATAGCGTATGCGACTGCTGATCGGAGGTCCCGGGTTCCATTCCCGGGTCGGGCAAAAGTGTTACGTGATTTTTTCGAATTCTCAGAAGCAGCACGGAGTCTGGTGATGTGCCCGGTAACGGCAATAGGCTCGCCCCCTATTACGTGGGAACTAAAATTCATGGCGAAATGTGGGCGTAATATTACACCTCTGCCTACCCCTTCGGGGATACAGGCGTGAGCCTATAAATCAAAAAATATTTAAATGTTATAATTTGCTAGATGCCGTTGTTTCGTTAAAACCCAATGAGTAGTTTAAGTGTGAAAGACGGACAAACAAACACACTTTTGGATTTATGGTGTTAGGATTAGTATAGTGTTATATTATCTGTGGTATTAGTAAGGATTGTATTTCTTTTGCCCTCTATCATTTTACTGCAGACCTACATGCAATTACTCAAGAAACTGATATATTCCTAAAACTAGGTTTAGCTTATTTATGCTCAGACTTATGGACTCTATACCAACATACATATTGGCAAATCTTTCGGTTCAAGCTAAAAGTTTTGAAACCTGTCTCAAAAACGGGTGCATTCAAAGTGTTTCAAGTCAAACTTCAAGAAGTTTTGCCCAAATCGAAATTTACGTGTTGAAACCGTTTGATCGTGTCAAAAGTTCAAAACCCCTTACAGAGTGATTGAACAATAAACATTCGAACATCCAAGCTTCGGCGTGTTTGTAACTATTAAAGCCAATTTGTACCAAGTTATTCGTTGTAGTATGAAAGTAAAATAAATCGTAACTATTCAGGGCAAACTCTAAGGCAAACTACTCCAGCTTTACCAACTCGCCAGGGAAATAAGTGTGAAGATACTTCGCTTTTACTTTATTCTCTAGATACGTCTTATTCAGTAGCTGTAAAGTACTACCAGTGAAATTGTAACTATATTATAGCCATTTATGATGTCAGAAGCTTCGTAGGGTCTTTTGTTTATTTTGACGATGCCACGCATGCACTGCCTACGAACGGCTCGCTCTCCGCTTAACTGACTCCGCTTTAAATGAGTTAATTAATCATAGTTTAACATCACCTAATTCGGTCTATATCATTGGACCATAATTAACTTCTCAGGGAAAGGAGAGAAAGGCATAATGTCGCGCCAAAACTAAACGGAAAAGGAGTCGTGAAGTGCATAGGATATATTCTAAGAGAACTAAGGTTTATGATAGTATTAGCTCTCCCTAATAGTGACGTTTATAGTGTAGCTTTAAGTATAAATCATGGATTTCAGTAAATACTGTTTTAATATGCTATTTCCAATCATAATCAGATACGTGTTTTTCCTGTTTAAAACGCAGTTAAACGTGGTGGCAAAACGAAATAAAACTGAACCCTTGAGCGTGTGTTGAACGTCTTTATTGTTCAACAGATTAGTGACCAAAATTAGTCGGTTGCGGGTAGTTTAAACAAGGGAACGGAAGACGAGGGGCGGTGAGACGGCGCGAAAGGAGTAGAACGTAAATAGCCACGTGACCCGGCCATTGACTCGGTTTATCCTAATCCGTCCCACTACTCCAGTTCAGGCCTCTTGTGCCTCGGGACGCGCGCAGTCCGCGCCGCGCCACCGCCCCGGCCGCAATCCCACTACTACGATTTAGGCAACAGACACTAAGCACATTTGAACTTTCACATGACCTAATACCGCAGCTGTGTTGTCTTGTAAACATCTGCGCACTGACAACAACATGACCCAATAATATTTCTGTTACTAAGTGAACACTCGCCGACACACGCCCTGACCGTTCCGCTACTAAAATAGATTAATTCATCAAATATGAAATAAAACGCAATACCACTAACAATATTATTTATATCATACCATTCTAACAGATGTGAAAACGCTGAACTGTACGCCGCTACCGAATGAAAATAAATATCTCCTCATGGTCTATGCAAACAAACACATCAACCTACTTTTATATTTAGATCGAAGGTACTTGAAAGTTCGCTCATTCTTCCGCTATGTTGGATGTATCATCTAATTTCTACGTCGTGTCGTAAATTAGAAAATGTTTCAAGTGCGCTGTAATAATGAAACTTTTACGTATATGTAGTAATATGTGTACATATTTGTTCCACTCGTATGCGCCGCGCATACCGTATTTTTTCACTCTCATAAACTCTCATTACGGCCGCTGTGGAAGTATGTTGCATAATGAACCGTATCCCATTCGTACAACCCTTTACCGTGGAGGTACTCCATACCCTAATGCTGGATTATGGTAATGTTCCTGTGGCCGGAACGGTCACCGCAACAGCGCATTGAATACTTCACCCCTTGTAATTTGGATAAGTACCTACTTTATTACTTTATATTTGTACTTTCTTTTCAGCGCAATCAAATACGTTTATATTTTCTCAGATGTTCAAAAATTATGTAAATATTACGAGTGTAATGCTACTATTAGTAGAAACTTCGTCACGAGCTGAAGGTTATTTAAAAGATTGTAGTATGCAGAAGGATGACAGAAGGCTTTTACTTATTATTAATGACAGTAGCAGGCACGAAATAGTAAGTAAGTGGCTGGAGTGGAGACAAGACGGGTTGGACGAGTGAGACAATAAGCGCAGCGGACGCCGCCGCCTCCGCACCTCATTTGTTACAGACGCATGCAGCTCGCTATGTAGGACACGAAACCTGTCAATCAATATCAATATCTGTACAACTGTTTATTGTGAAACTTGTAATATAAAAATACAGAACAGGGAGCCAATGTAGCCGCTGTTGGACGCACACTTTCAACTCGCAGTTCACACGCTTTGTTCAAATACAATGACTCTCTACGGTCTTTTTGTTTTCGTTCAGACGACCTTTGTTGATAATAAACAATATCGCGACTTTAATGAAAGAAATCATGTAGCGTGAGATTTTTATATCATTTATTTTGCAATTGACGCATTCCTATACCATTGTAAGCTCACTGGGGCCGTTAAGTGCTACCATTGAATTTTCCGAGGCTTTCTATGGCCAGTTACCTAATGACATATTATTTTTAAATCAAGAAAAGAAATGGGGGCTGAGTGGGGTATTGCCCAGTATGACCTATAAGTGCTCACCCCTGAATTTTGGTTACCGATAAATACCTATTAGCAAATATCTAGTTGTACTCTCCTAACGTACCTATAGGTAAATAAAAAAAACATCCAAAGCTTTACATATTATACACACGGTTAGGACGGTATGCGACATAGTGTATCAGACCACGAATCTAATATCTTGATCCCTTTGATTTTTCAACAGACATCAAACAGAATAATTATTGTAGAATGACCACTTAAATTTAAAGCAGTACATATTATTTTCATAACACGCGTACTAATTCCGCAATAATTTCTTAATGCACCATAAAACTATTCAGCAACAAACGCAAGGATTTCGGCGCGCTTCCCACGTCCGCGGAATTGGTTTACGTCAGCGCGCCCATTACGCCCAAAATACCCGCCACGCGAGCTACACCCGCTTAAAAAGCGTGTCAATCAATTCACATTAGGCTTGCGATGATGGCGCTATAAAGAACCAATGCGGGTACGAATCTGATCTGCTATAAATTTGTCAGTATGACGTAACTGGTCTTGAAGTTCACTGGTGGCTGGTGTTCGTCATTTAATTAGAATTTCGGTAGAAGAAAGTTGTCGACCCGTTAGCACAGTTGATGATTGCCTCACTGCTGCAAGTGCGTTATGTAACGTGATTGTGTGAGATAGTGCGCGTGACATTTACAGGCGAGGGAGCGAAGCGCGCAGCCTCCAGCTTCGCCCCAAATTGACTTCTGGCCTCCGATTCGCTGAAGTGGGACACTCGCTCCACTCAAGCGCCTTTTACGATACTTATCTGAGCCGCGCCGGCCGACACTGAGCACTTGCACTGCGCATGCACGCTAAATAACCTGCCATCACGAGATTACCTACATAAACTGCTCATATAGCATTGTCTACTTTCTAATGTAGGTATCGCATAAATAAAATCTACTGTCCATATGGTTTACATTCCCCACGTAGGTAATGAGCAAAATGATGCTGCATATTATCAGTGGATTTTATAAAAAGTCCATATATTTTCATGTTCTTTTACAACATAGATATGGAAAATGGCTATTAACGTTCTTAATGCATACAAGAGCACGTAGACTAAGCGCAGCTGTGTTACACGGTGACGAGTGCTCTATCTATGTATGTATGTGTGATTTGCTCATTTATACTTACTTAACAGAGGAGGTTCGAGATCGAGTCTTACGGAGCATGTTATGAAAACGAAGACCGGTTTCGAAAATATATCAATTGAAAGCCCTGCCCCTCGGCGTCGCGCATGTATAATGTTATTGTACAGCTCAATACAGCTTGCAACACAGCGCGACGAGCCTGTTACATGACAGATTATCAGCCGCCGCCAGACGCCACTGAGACCTGTCCACTGTGACACACCATGTTCCACTTAACCGATACACTCCGACGTTATATATTAATCATCCTTTAATAAACCACACCAAAGTCGTCTTAAATACTAGGTCACGGAATACACTGAATCACTGATCGCAGAAATCAACGCACCTTTGGCAAACTCCATATTGACTTCGATATCAAAAGTATCAAGTTAACATTGTTTTTATATGTTGACAATTTGCATAACAGCTCACGAAGTTACTGGTATTGAAAACGTTGTATAATCGTTCCAAAATGAATACCAGTTGTAGGTAGCCGGACCGCCATCATTGATTTGAATATGCAATGCCTTGTTTATTTCCAAATTCATTCATAAACTTGTCAATGAGTGTGTCACGTTTTTTTGCTGTTTTTAGGTCAATTACCGCCTTTTAAGAAGGATTAAATTCCGTAAATGTGTTACACGTTCCTGTGATGATTGTAAAGTACGCTTGTTCGGAATGCCCTTGGCCATTTCCTTATATTTGATAGGACACAAATAACCCATCACTCCCAGCATTTGTTTACAGTTTTCCTTTTGAACATAATATGCACACGCGCTCGGCCCGTGTAAAAATCGAATTACCGTTAGACATGTGTCATCGCGTCCTCGTTACAACCTCGAACACTCAGTGCCCAAACCTGTTCTTACACTCATACCCTTATTATGCTATGGTACAATTACCAAAATCGCGATACGCTACGTTCCTCCACCAACATATACCACGTCTCACGTCTGTCCAGAGTTTGTACATCGTCTTCGAATGGAAAATTTCGGTTAACTTACTTTTTAACTTAACTCCATTGTCATTGGGCTCACCTTGAACTGGATAAGATGTTTTTATTTCAGTACAAATACACCTTTGTGTTGGTACAGTTAGAGATCCACTAAATTATAGTGAACAGGTATTTAGGTGCCGAACCTGTAGCTAGTGTTGTGCCAACGTGGTAATTATAGTAAGGTTTTGTGCGGATAAAATTACAACATTGGGACTAGCATGATGTCGGTGCTGATCTATTTAGTGACAGATGTGTGTATCATCTGTCTGTGGAGTGATGGCGGCGGCGGCTGGCCAGAGGCCGGACACGAAGCAGATGCAGACGTGGGAGCCCGTGCCAAATACACAGCACCTACAATTGTTAACGTAGAATTAACGGTGATACAACCGTCTAATAGCGTTTTATTGCACACCAGCTGTAACTCGCGACTTCGCCTGCGTTCAATTGGATGCTATAAATATCTCACACTTGAGATTTCATTCCTTTCCACAGCTCTACTAACAGTTGCTCATTGCCTTTGAAACTTGTACATCATTCCCAAAATTATATTGACTGTATTCACTCTCACTATATTCGAACTATTGTCTGTTTTTCAATAAAGCGACTACTATCTGACCGTCTGATAACATGTTTATCCCTATGGATTGCTTAAGGGATAACATACCGTTATCCTGTGCCTATCTGGATAACATATTGTTGTCCGTTGGGTTGTCAAAAAGATAACGATATTTTTAGCTCACACCAGATAAACTTCGAACGACTAGGTACTTTCCTCGCCTCTCCTTCCGATGGGCAGTGTATTTAAAGCTTTAGTTCCTGGCATTGCTTCTAAGACTAAAAGCAGTTACTTATTTGTATGTAATTTAATATTAGACTTTATATTTTGCAGTCGTAAAATCTTTAAGCAAAATGCAGTTAATAAGCTGATTATCTGAATCTATAACTAGAAAGCGAACACCGGCTCCGAGATTAAAGTATTTGGTGCAACTGGGACAACGCTAGGACGAATCGGATCAGTCGATCTGCGCAACGGTTATGTATCAACTCAACCGCATCCCATATCGACCGATATACAAGTGTATATAGTACTCACACTCGCTCGTATTCAACCCTCCAAAAACGAGGACAAAAAGTAACCAGTGGCCGACTGACAGTATAGTAGGTCTGCGAGTGCCCCGGAAACACTGCATCTTTCCAGCCGGCCTGCTCCAGTTAAAGCGAACTCCTCAGTTTAAGTGGGGACACCGCAGTGCTCTACCTCTCACAATAGGCATTTTAACCCTTTCATTGTGGTTGTTGATGCTTTCATAATGATGAGTAAGTGACATAACCTATTTACTGCCTTTTTGCTTCCCATAATACGTTTATGGGAAATATATTTCTTTACTTTTCTAAGAGACAATGTAAAACAAATTACTTCTATTCTTCCGTAGACATCAATACGAGATGAAATTGCATTTAATTACACATTAATTTAAATATGAAGAGCTAGAGTTTAATATAATAGAACACGAGGCATGTTATCTCTACAAGCGCATTAAATTTCATTAGAAAAACTAGCAATACGTAACACAGTAACCCTTTTAATAATTAGTGCAGTACGAGAGTGTTCAAGTCACCATCATCGGCCTTAATGAAATGTATCTATCCCTACTTAATACTTTCGTTCTAGTAGCCGATATCTAAAGCCGGTTCTATACGAACGTAGCGCAGCAGAAATCGAAACTCCCCGCTATAATAACCCCTACGAGTTGAGCACTTAGAACTGACGGATTTTACAGTTAGTTTCGTTTGACCCGTACCTCGAGCATGACGACTATACTATTCATATTACTCAGTGCCTAACTCGCCGTGCCGCGACGTACTTCAACATAATGTTTACCTCGTTACCTTACGTACGTTCTAGAAATCTTGAGCCCATAACAATCTGATGCCGATACGTAATCAACATTGATAAGATATTTACAGTAAAAATAATATTATGTACCGATACGCTGTGATTGTTGCTATCTTATGTGACTACGAAAATAGGACTTTTATGTACTATATGTTTATTCACGTAAACAACTTATTCCAAAACAATTATCACATTATACTTTTGTAAAAAGAAAGGTGGAGCTTATTAGAGTAATGTTGTATCACAAATTAAAACATTATATTCGTATAAAATTATCGTTAGTGTAATATAATAGCAGGGTACAGAAGTTGAATGCGGTGTTAAAAGTGAAATATCAAACATAACGGTTACTAGATTGAGTGACTGTTAGCTCTGTTATGTAGGCACGTTTGAATGCATTTCGGCCATAGCGTTTAGTATGACATTTTAAATTTGTTATGAAACGTACAACAACTAGCTTGATCAAAAAGAGGTGTTGCTTTGTAGATACGTAGTCTGTCGACTAACTAATAAATAGCTATAAGTCTGTCTCAATCGCAAGCTTCCCTTTTTCCTAGAATGAACTGGCCAGAAAATCTTCTAGTATTAGCGCTTCGTAAAATTACATACAATGAATAAATCTTAAATTGATATAGATAGGTTACTTAACTAAGGTAGAGCACAGATCAAGTAAAAATTATAATTTTCACTTGATCTGAGAGGTAAAGGTAGGATATATACCAACATAAATAGATATGTTTAAACACTATAATGTTATCCACACATACTGTCTAATTATGTACATGATTTGGATTGTATACATGTGTTTTACCATCATGATGTGGTCGAGATAGAGCACACATGTTGACACTCTTACTATTTTAATATTGAAGAAACGACAGTGGACGACGCGACGTTGTTGTCAATGTCTAGACAAATTTATGTCACTAAATGTATATAACTAAAGCTTTTATTTTTTATTTACTATTAATGTTGAAAACAATAAAAATTCGATCAACACTTATCATTATTCAAATTCTATAAGCAATGCAAATTAAATTTGGTTATCAAGTAAAAATCTTTTTTAAAAGAAACACAATTTATAAGACATACTTATTTATTGCCGCTAAAAGCATGCACTGCCATGTTTACACAAAAGACATACCTACCTACGTTTTAATGGAATGAAGTAAACAGGACACCAAACCGCAAAAATGAATGAAATGAAAAGAGAGAAGGTAAACAAGTTTTTCCAATAACACTAGTAATTGTAGTAATAGGCAGTAAACGACGCCATATACCTGGGTGACCGTTCTGGGAAATATTCCATTTATTTATTCAGTGAAGTGCACTAATGACAAGCAATGAGTCAATCGCAATGACGTAGGAGACGATGGACTTCAAGGTAACGCCAGGGTGATTAGACTTAAAACCACTCACGAATATTATCGTAATGTGAATAACAAAGCACCGGTTACCTCGACACTTTCTAAAGATAAAAATCAATCATCATCCAGACATGAAACTTGAGTCTTTAGTGCCACAATAACGATTAATGCTTTGTTTCACTGCCGAAATATTATCTACTTTAATTGACTGAAAGTAATAGGTAGTCAATCAATTGAAAAATCTAAAAACTTTTCAATTGAACAAATATAAAAATTTCTAAAGGATAAATGAATATATACAATTTTGTTTCCTAGCAAACGATTGAGTAATTGAACCGAACCAAATTCGTCAAGACGTATTGGATTATCGTTTTATTAATAATGGGTCACAGACGTCATCGTGTTAGCATTAAGAGCTGCACTTTAGCAAACACCAAATACTCATAGATGTTTCCAGAGACTATGACGAATTTTAGGAGTTCTATAAACAAGGTGGATTTAGGTATTCACACATTGAGTAGGTACGAAAATCTTGGTATTTAAATAGAAATATGCAGATACTGTGTAAACAAGGCCTTCCGACTAAACTGACTCATGTCTGTGTTATCTAATCTGTCTGTTTCCTCTTGCGCTCTCGTATTGGCAATATCGGAACGTCGACGTGGCGACTCTCCAATTGAAACATTAAAATATTAAACACACTAACCATACTGAGTCATTAAATGTATCATGCATTTTGTCCTACTTCGAAATTACATTTGGATTATGTGTACTAAACGTGGACCTAACATAAAATTCATCAAAATAAAGATGAAATGAAATGCGAAAAAATATTATAATTGAACTTACTTACAATCATTTTAGCCTTTAGGATATATTTAAGAAGACTTCAATAACTTATTTATGTCCTCACACACAAGTTTTGAATGCTTTTTGATCGAGGCAGTGGAATATTACCGGTCTTCTCTTTGTAAATTGATACCAAAAATATGAATACGCTTTATATAATTTAAAATGATACAATCATATTATATCCAAGAATAATTTGAAAATTATTTTTATTTTACAATTTTAACATAAATTAAAGTAAGTACTTAATAGCTCTATTTCCTTCATCAGAATATTTTCATTTGTACCGATTATCCTCGTATAGCAATGTAGTCTCTGAATAGGTCCTGCCACATTAACTATTCAGTGACTCTACCTTATACAAATTCTCCTATGAATATTACTGGACAGTAAGAAATATTAAACGTAAGCAATAAATAAAACATTGTTTAATAGCACGATTTAAATTCAGTTCCTTTATATTTTTATATGCTATAGAATTCTACATCGCTTGATACGCGTCTGATGTTACTACGAAAACATTATATGTATTTAGTGTGTATGCGGAATGTATCGAACAAAGCAATATTGCGTTGAATACAAAGGACATAACGTATACTCATAATACGAGTGTATTTGTCACAAGTAATGTAATAGATACGTTGCCATAATACTATGTATATGAGCGGTGTGTGTGTGTTGGTGTGCGTATGTGCGTAGTGGTGTGATGTGATGTGATGTGTGTTCGCGGTCGCTTATCGCTCGGCAGGAAGTGGCTTGGTTTATTATTCGTGTCGTGCATCATGTGGCTGCGTGTGCCCGCGCCCGCGCCTGCGCAGCGCTCCACGGTAATTACTACGCCTCTTCTACCTAGAACAGATACCTAAGGCGAGTGGCGACACTAACGGAACACACAGATAATATCTCTAATTAAAATGAGAAAATCATACATGTCAACGGTTACACAGAGTATAAATAGTGGTAACGAGGCGGCGCCATCAATCGTGGTTATCGGGGAACTTGTGGACATTGAAATGTCGACTAGGAAATTGACTAACTGTCGTCTCGACAACATGTCCTGCGCAGATAACAAGTAATCACCCGCTAACACTATCAGCCAGCCCCTTAAATAGCTTTTATCAAATAAGTACCTAAAGCAACGAGCACACAGTTAAATTGAATAGTTATAGAACCACTATCAGTGATGCTGTTTGAAGTATTAATGGTATAGGTACGTAAAGCCCGTATTACGTTGACGTGCTCTACCCAAGCCTTCTGTTTGCTTAGGATTTCAGTAAAACAAACTCTAGGTAGGTATTATTCTTAATCTAGAAAGTTATTATAATTTACTTTATCATTTTGATACCTGCGAACAGTCGCTAGATTAAGTTTAGATTATACCCATAAATTACCTGCCTGAAAATTATTATCTTGATAAGAATTTTAGGTAAGTACATCGATTTTTATAATATAATCCAATAATTTTACAATACGAGTTCATGTAACTTACGCTGCAAAATAATTGGTCGATGTTACTGCGTAGAACTGTGTTCCATTTATCTGCTTATCAGTCTAAGTACGTTCAGTGTAATAAATGACATCTTCGCAGAACCGATTGAGATGCATGAATCTGGACTTAGAACTCTACGCAGACAACATGAAGTATTTAGCTCAGATTCATATGGTTAACGAGTAAGTAAAGTAAGTATTTATCGTGTTTATTGTTTTGTTGTGATGTGGATCGGTGCCGGAGGCTGGCGGGAGGGGAGAGAGTCCCCCCCCCTGCGTCTCGCGGCCGGCCGCCTCCCGACCAACTGGTTTGACTGCAGGGTGCAACTGCAGGTCAACAACTCACCTTACTGATCCAAACACGTAGGCTGATCGGCGAAAATCCACGGCCTACGCACATTACTTTCTGATTAATATCTGACTAGACTGCGCTACCTGGGCTATATTACAGCTACTGTTACGCGCCACCTAATTACATATTCGCCAAGGACTTTCGCAAGGACATAGGCAGTTTTGCTAAAAGCTTGGCGTAAAGCTTAAACATTTGTCTATTAGGTAATCAATTATCAAATGGTATTGATTAAATGCTTAAGATTTAATGAACAAATTAAGTAAGTAGGTAGGTATATTAGAATGAACATACTTAGAACGATATTAGTTTATTGCTGTAATAATGTACGCCAGTAATCAATTTAATTAGGTACCTGCTTACATAAGTAGGTAAGGTACTTACCTACATCAACTACAACAATCACTTGTAAATAAATTTCAACGTGGCATTTATAAACAGTACAGGGAAGAACAGTTCCAAACTGGTTAGTCATAAGGATACTTATACATAAGTAAAGGATTTTTATGTAAGTTGTTATTAAATCTTTAAACAGTTACAAGTAACTACGGCATCTGTGCCCGTTGTTTCATTTACGACACTTCCCAGAAGAGCTGAATAATGTACTTGAATAAATAGCCAGTCGAGTGTATAAAAACATCTTTGTAAACGAGATGAGAACCATTTGCATTTGCACTTAGCAGGGATGTGTAGGACAAAAAACAGAAAAATAAATAAGAGAAGCAGTTAGTCCGGCCGCCACCGCGCCGCGCCGCACACCGAGCCACCGCGGCCGCCGCTCGCGACTTGCGATGAGCTCGCGACCTGCACACGCCCTCACTCACTCTTATTGCCCTTGAAACTGTTTAGAACAGACACGCTAATCTCAACTAACGCCTCACATATCTAATATATTGGCAGCTACGTAATTCTAAATCACACGAGCGCGTCAATCATCAACCGCATCGATATTTCAGATGAGTCAGCCATCAAATGAGTTTTCAAATTATCACATCGACCTCTCCACAGTGGGTTAAAAAATAAACATGTCTAGTTAAAGAGTTAAAATGTCTACAGAGAACCGGATGAGCCAATCAGCGCAAAATGACTCACGCATACAAGCAAGAGATGCGCGCGAGCTCCCGGGCGCGCGGCCCATGCGACGACACTAGCCCGTATTATGTATGGATGTCTCTTTGTAGGGCTGCCAGGGACAGATAACCATCTCCAGTAGCTACCGCCCCCGAGCTCAATGAAATACGGGTGATTGCCATCAATTAGGTACATTATACCGTAAATAGGAAGCCGGTAACTGTATTGCCACTTGAACTATTACCTACTTAAACCGTACACTTATAACATTTTTAATGTGTTGTTTGGATGAGTGTTAGCCCTGTCAACACAAGAACTCTTCTCTCACTCGCACTAAACAATTATGCTGGTAGACATAAATGGAGCGGCGTTAAGAGTCGGCATACAGGCGATGAGCCGAGGCGTATCTTATTATGCGTAAATGTTGTGACGTGGCGCTGTACTCAGCTGTAACACTCGCTATAATCCGCCGAGAATATCTACGAGTATGTTCATAACCAGATCGCTCTATCAAGATTATCAAACGTCTGTATTCGTGTGTTTGCAGATAAAACTAAACAAGAAATATCTGTTAGCATAATATGATAAGGATCAGCACTAGTTATATTTTCTGTCACATTCAAGTTCAGTAGAGTTATCATCTGTTTAAGCAGAGAAATATGTAACTTTGTTACTTATAAAGATTGTACTTTACTAGACAAGACACTAAATATATCACCATCTCATAGCGTACAAAGCTTATATTGTAGAGCTGGGACTGGGAACCGGATATAAAAGCTCAAAAATGTAGAGTCGATGCTTTGTTTCAATTAGGTAAGTAAATTAAAAGAAATTATAAATTTAACGAGAGAGTGCCGCTCTCGATACAGTATTCAGTAATCTACTTTATGCCTAAGATAAAATTAGACCGGACTAATGGTTGGGAATTGCCTACCTGAACATTTTCATCAACAAATTAGATGAGCGAATCCACCGATTTACATAAAAGTACTACTACATACTAATTTGTGCGGTCATATTCATCTGAAATAAGAAATAAGTATGTCAATTAACCCGATGTCCACTAAAATTATACTTAGTTTCGTTTTGGTTGTTACTTGCAATGTATAATAATATGTAGAGACTACTATGTTCTAAGCGATGTCTTCGTATAAAGGACAGTGAAGACTGAAGATTTGCTTTTATTACTTATTGGTTTTGAAGGAACGAAATACTGAAATTTTACATTCGACCACAAAAGCTTTTTACTTGGTTGAAGAGACTAACTAAAATAGCAGTAGTAGTAAATAGTATTTTGCTCACTCTTTATTTTATACTATTAAGTTAGTAACTTTGATTATGGTAATGTGTACTTATTTATAAATCAATAGACCTTGGCTCTCTTATGCAAGAGGACTGATGTATGAGTACCAAAATGTTTATATCTGAGCCTACAATAAATTCACATTCAATTTATTACTACTAATCAAATAAATGGATCGCTTTTGCATTAATAGCTACTTGATTTAAATAAATTTCGATTCATAATTTGCCAATGCTTTATATCTGGTAGTGATGGATATGGAATGGCTATCGAAGCTGTTATCTAGAGACAGCCAAATTGATAATATACCCGTATCACGAGAAAAATAGATGTTATCAATACAGTTGCAATCGACCGATTTTGGACGCCAAATGATGAAAATTAATACATGTTTGGCACAATCCGATATGTGAACACTTGAAATATTTCAAATAATAATATGTATTTTTAGATTCTTCGGTAGCTTATGCGTTTATCTGATAGGCTCTATGATTCTGAAAAGTTTTATCAAAAGCCAGTCATTGCTTCTGGTGTAAATAAATATCAAACATCCATCCTCACAAATTTTTGCGTTTATAGTAATAGTAGGATACGAGAAATACTGAAATAAAATAACAATTTTGTCAAAAAAATATACACGTACTTACATAAAATACAATTGTTGGGATCGCGGGCAGCGGCTGGATGCGGGTGGCTCAGGATCGGTCCATGTGGAGAGACTTGGGGGAGGCCTATGTCCAGCAGTGGACGTCTTTCGGCTGATATGATGAATACACTTATTCTTCTTCGTGCAAGTTTTTACTGGACAAAATAAACAAGTACCCACCAATCACTAGTGACCGTAACATTGTTATGAACTTAAATTTATTATATTTGTACTATACATACATAGCCAATTAGCCATTTAACCAAGCGTGTTATTTCCAATTTTGAGGAAAGGATTAATAATTTGCAAGGAAACAGAAGTAGGCAGAATGTGTTAATAATATCGATATTTAAGCCACATGATTAAGCTGTGTGTTCCTGATTATACTGAAAAGTCACGTATTGTCCCAAAGACAGATTTAGCCAAGGTACTTGCTAATAATAGGTAAACAAAATTAAAAGCGCTGTCTGAATTTAAAATAACATTTAGTTTAGAGTTTAGGAGCTGAGAAAGAGGGAACATGATAATTGTAGGTCGTAGTAGGTGTACAAGCATCCCCCCCGTGGGATCTCCACATTGTCGTGGTGGGAGGGCTCAGTAACCGTGGGTTTGAGGTAAAGCTAAGCGGGATCCCGGGAGTAGCGATGGGCGTTCAATGAACGAACTAGTTAATTCGACCGTCGACATACGATGAACGAATCGACGGTTCACCATCGAGCGATGGACTAGTTGAATCCGTAGACGATTAAGTTGAAAATAACTAAACGTGCTTTAGTACTGACATCGCGAAGACGACGCTTGAACATAGACGGGTGTAATAATAGCCAAAACCTATACAGAAGGTTTTAATTAGCAAAACGTGACATAGTTGTTATATGGTTGTTATGACAATGACAAACATTCGTATGACAATATAAATTAAGAAAAGTGTTTATGGCAGTAAAGAAAGAGGTTCACCACATTCACCCCGGCCAGATGTAATCACGTAGATACTTTGGCGGATTCCGTGATCTAGCCGACCTCCGGGGTAACTCCGCGACCGGGGGCTCGTTTGCGTCCGAGCTCATTCGCTCGGGTGCTCCTTGCAAGACCTCAGATGTGGGCGGTGACGAAGAAGTCTCTGGCGGCGAGACTGGTGGCGAATAGTATGCTGTTGGTGATGAAGGCGAAGTCGTCGGCGGTGAACATGGTGGTGATGGAGAGTGCGATCTTTCGGGCTCGGCATCTACAAACTCGTCAATTGTGGGGATGTCTTCTCCGTTGCATCCTAAAGGCGCTAAATGACGGTTGGACACAGTAGTCTCACGACCATCCATCGTTCGAACGTACGAATAGGTGGGGTTAGTCTCCAGTACCTCCACCTCCTCGGCTAGCGGTTGATATTTCGATTTCCGATCAAAACGTCGCATAAGCACTCTGCTTGAGTCCGTTAGCCATGTAGGAATTGAATCTCCATTTGTCGATCTACGTGAATGTCGAAACATTCTTTCATGTGGCGTACAAATTGTGCTAGTACACAAGAGCGAACGTATGGAGTGTAATGCTTGCGGTAGGACATCCTCCCAGCTCTCTATCGGTAGGTTCTTAGTTTTCAAAGCCAACTGAACAGTTTTCCAGAGCGTAGAATTGAGCCTTTCTACTTGGCCGTTGCCTTGAGGATTGTAAGGCGTTGTACGACTCGTCGCTATTTGTCTGGAGTTTAGAAATTCTTTAACATCTGCCGATAAAAATGATGTCCCTCGGTCTGAGTGCACATAAGCTGGCGTGCCGAACATGACAAAAATGCTATCTAAATGCCTGATTACAGTTTTAGCGCTTATGTCAGAGCACGGAAAAGCGAATGGAAAGCGGGAGTACTCATCGATTATCGTTAAAATGAATCTGTTCTGTGATTTAGATGGTACAGGTCCCTTAAAATCCATGCTAAGTCGTTCGAAAGGCGCTATAGCCTTAATTAGTTTATTTTGCGGGTCTGCTTTAATGAATCTAGGTTTAACTTCTGAACAGATTCGACAGTCTTTCGTCATGCTCTTTATCTCTTCGATCGAGTAGGCCAAGTTTTTGGAACGAACCCAATGTGCCATTCTCGTTACACCTGGGTGACAAAGGGCTTCGTGGAGCGATCGTAGCTTCCCTGGTGTTTCAACGATGGCGCAGACACGAGAGAGGGCGTCCGCTACATGATTCTGTGAGCCAGGCCTGTATATGATATCATATTTGTATGGAGATAGTTCCAATCGCCAGCGCTGTATTTTCTCATTTTTTATTTTACTGGTGTGCTTAGTGTTGAACATGAAAGCAACGGAGCGCTGATCGGTGATGAGCAAAAATGATTTCCCTATAAGGAAATGCCGCCACTTCTTTAACGATTCAACAATAGCGTAAGCCTCCTTTTCGATTGCTGAATGATTTTGTTCAGAGGGATTAAGTGTCCTCGAAAAGAAAGCTACTGGCCTGCCAGCCTGTGAAAGAGTTGCTGCAATGGAGTGTTCCGAGGCGTCAGTTTCTACAGTGAATGGTACATTCTCATCAATGGCATGAACACAAGACTTGACTATGGCCTTTTTCAGTTCTTGGAAGTCTTTAATCATAGTGGTACTCAGCGGAAATGTCTTGGTCTTTGCTAGTTCATGTACCTTTTCAGAAAAGTTTGATATCCACTTTGAGTAATGGGCGAACATACCTAGGGTTCTTCGCAAGCTGGGCAAGTCCTGAGGAGGGGGTAAGTTTAGAAGAGGTTCTAATCTATCATTGTCAGGTTTGATGATATTGTTAGCGATCGTATAGCCAAGTATGTTGATAGAAGTTTGTTTAAATTTGGATTTTGCTTCATTGAGTGTTAAGCCGTACTTCGTAGCTGCTGCAAGAAATTTTTGTAGATTATGTTCATGCTCTTCTAGTGTTTTGCCGCAAATTGTTATATCGTCGATATATGCAAATGTTCCTTTCAAATCTTCCGTTCGAATAAGCCAATCGATGGTTCTTTGGAAGCTGGAAACTCCATTTGTGACTCCAAATGGTATACGCCGAAACTGGTATAGATTTCCAGCTGCTTCAAATGCAGTGTATGGTCTTTCTTCTGGTAAGATAGGAACTTGATGATAGGCGCTTTTTAAGTCTATGGCACTAAACACAGAATATTTGGCCACTTTTGTTATCAGTTCTTCTATACAGGGAAGTGGATAGGCGTCTAGTTCTGTAAATCGATTTATAGTTCTGGAGTAGTCAATTACTAGGCGTTTCCGGTGATTTGCATTCTTAGTGATCAGTACCTGTGCTCGCCATGGTGACCGACTCTCTTCAATAACGCCTTCATTTAAGAGATTTTTCACCTCCTCTTCAATAAAACGTCGGTCATCATCGCTGTATCTTCGAGACTTTATAGCAATTGGTTTGCATTCTGGAGATAGATTGGCGAATAAAGGCACTGCAGGGACAGATGCTTCGGCTACGCTGCAGACGACGAGAGGTTCTTTCGGGCCACCGAATGCGAATTCGAGGGATGAGTGATTTTTAATACGTCATGTCCTATAATTATGTCTGAGCATAAATTTTCTACAACAAGCAGTTGAACGTTTTCGTATGTGTGTTTTCCCAAGGTAAGCGTGAGGCAGGTTTCTCCTTTCACTGAGGAAATGTGGTTAAGAGAGGCCATAGATATCATCTGCCGACTAGGTTTCATCTTCAGAGAGCATAATTTAGAAAATTCGAAGTTAATAAAGCTTTTAGAACTGCCTGTATCTAGTAGTGCTTCAGCTCTAATGCCTTTGATATAAGCAGGAACAATAGCTTTATGCAGGGACGACGGCGATGCGGCGATGATGCAGGCGGTGACATTGTCCTGGTCAGACGTGGCAGCGCTAGTTGTGTTCTTACTACGACAGACTTTAGCAAGATGCCCTTTCTTGTTACATAATTGACACGTCACATCGAAGGCGGGGCATGACTTGCGCGGGTGCACACGTCCTCCACAGAAGAAACATTTTCGATTTGAGCGGTTCTGAAAGGTCGGCGTCGGCGTAGCTGCAGAGGTATTTCCACTGGAGATAGAAGTTTGACCAGGGATGTTTTCGGTAACAGTATTCAATGAGGTATTGTTGTAGTGTAACGTATTGACTTCAGCCATCTCTAAAGAGCGCGCCTGGTTATGCGCTTCGTCCAACGTTAGGCTGAGGTTTTCAAGGAGTCTCTCTCTTATTTTCTTTGAGGAGATGCCAGCTATAAAAGCGTCGCGAATATTGTCATCCCGATTCGTCTCACTATCGACAGCAGAAAAATTACAATCTTTGGACAGTTGCTTCAAGGCTTGGATGTAGGTATCGATAGTCTCGTGACTACCTTGTCTCCGAGTGGCGAGAGCGTGGCGAGCATACAGGATGTTATTTGGTTTAACGTAAAGTTTGTTCAAGAGAGTCAACGCTTGTTCGTATGTTTCGCACTCGCTGATGTGGGTATACACGTTAGGTGATACGTGGTTAATGAGTACGGTAAGCTTGACCTTATCAGTAGTAGTGGCTGAGTCCTGCACGGCAAGAAAGTTGACAAACGTTTTCTTCCAGTGAACCCACTCCGCGGCCGACGAGCTTAGGGACGGGTCACCATCGAACCGCTCAGGTCGTAGATATTTATCCATGAGATATAGTCGTTTCGTTTGCTAATTAAATTGTAATAATAGCCAAAACCTATACAGAAGGTTTTAATTAGCAAAACGTGACATAGTTGTTATATGGTTGTTATGACAATGACAAACATTCGTATGACAATATAAATTAAGAAAAGTGTTTATGGCAGTAAAGAAAGAGGTTCACCACAACGGGTAATACACGTTGAATACGTCCATCGTTCATACAAACAAATTTGAACTTTAAAAATGCAGCTATAAGTTGATATGAGATTGCTTTGAATATGGACTAGAACATAGACGAGTAATACACGTTGATACGTCCATCGTTGATACAAACAAATTTAAACTTTAAAGGTGCAGCTATAAGTTGATATTAAATTTCTTTGAATATGGACTAGAACATAGACGAGTAATACACGTTGCTACGTCCATCGTTCATACAAACAAATTTGAACTTTAAATGTGGAGCTATAAGTTGATATTTCTTTGAATATGGACTAGATGGCGTCAAGTAGACGTGATGTTTATATAGACCATCTATGTAATGAAGTTTACACGTAGATGACGTAGACCAGTCCACGAATTCAACTAGTCCATCGACGCGTCGACGAACGGGAATGGACGGTCTAGTTTCGTTAACGAAAAAAGCGTCGACGACCCATCACTACCCGGGAGGGGACGCTCCACGTGGGCTTGCGTGAGGCCTGCGTAGGATGCGTCCATAGGTGCGGGTGCGGTAGATAGTTCTGTCTGTCCCTCGCAGTCAGGTGCGGTCGCGGGAAGGGAGGCGTGTCGGTGTTGCGTTGCCGCGCGCCCTGTCTCCCGCGACCGAGTGGGGGTACACCATTGTTGCGTCGCGGTGGGGCCGCAGAGGAAGAGGAGATGCGGTGTTGCGTTGCCGTCCTCCCTATCCTCTGCGGCCGCTGGGCGTTTTGGCGGCGGAGCCCAACACCTTCATTTGCCGCCAAGGGGGTTTCGTTCGGGGCCCGCCTGACCATCTGGCGGGCCAATACCCGTCGGGGGGTTGCGAGGAATGCTTCAGTGAAACCCTACCCTCCGACACATGGATACATGAGGAACACGGGTTGGTTTTTAGTCAGTAAGAGTCTGACAGTCCCCTTCGGCCTTCCCCCACGGCGGAGGGACTCCATGAGGATTTTCCAACCCGACACCAAAAAAAAAGAGGTGTACAAGCATACACATGAATAGCATCTTTATACATAGGTATTATGCCTGACGGGAATATTTGGCAAGAAAAATAAACAAAAGTTGATGAGCTCTTCAAAAAATCGACCTCGGTCAAAGAAGGGCAGGATAAAGATTGCAGTTTAAATCTAAATATTAAAACATAAGCATAAGCAAAAGGAAATTTTAGTAGCGACTCCCATAACGTGCAAAAAGCAAATTCGCAATAACAAGATCTATATAGAATAGTATATGTCACAGTCAATTCCCGTTGATGGATTAACAGCTAAATATTTAATTACTCATACATTTAATTGGAAATCAACGATTGAAATGTTGAAACGAAAGGTCATTTAAAACTAAAATCGCAGTTAATTGGGTGAAAACCAATTAGTTGCCAATTTCTCACGCTCCATTGTTTTATGCACAACGTAATATTGCAGCCTAACTGAATTAAAATATAGAATATTGAATACGTGTCTATTGCAAATAAAAAATGCTGTAACCAATAAGCTGTAAAAACATTTTTCAATACCATTTTTGTATTTAAATTTGGTTAATGAAATGAAACCATTTTGTCAAAGTATTGCATAAATGTTCTTGAAATCGCTTTCTACGTGGCGTCACGTCGGCGCGGCGCGTCGCGCTGTGATAAGCGAACCTTTACTTACGTAAAGCGTTGCAGCCGAAGTACTCTTTACCATAATCCATAATCCGAGAGTAACGGAGTGCATCAACAACACCGTTTTAACCTGTGGTTTTAACCGTGACACTGACGGGAATCACACACAATCTCAATCAGTCAGATATGAGTAGCTAGTAGAATGACTGTGCACATCATCTTATAAAAAAGTATATTCATATTCATAACTAAATTCTTTTAGTTGACATGTTCACCTAAAATTTAAGAGATAGAAGATACTGCTAATGACTGATCTTATAATGTTACAGTTCTAAGAGGCGTTCTAAGAGCGTCACATTCCATTTAAATTCATTACTGAATTGTGAATTATCGTCAATATTATATCAGATGTATTGAAGTCGGTTATTTTTAACGTCAGGTCATGTGGTGAATAGGTATTGTGTTTCTGGCTGCCGGTCGATATTTATCTCAGAGCTGTGGAATTTGTTTGAGATAGAAGCCGTATTGATCGTATGGGAGCTAGGTAGGAGAGGTATCAATTATTATCGTGACAAGGATCACGACAGCATCCTGACATTTATTGGGCACGGTTTAAGTTATGATTTTCCAATATTAATCTTAGATCGAAAGGAAGTTAGTGAAATGTAATAAATTTTTAAGATAAGCGAGATCATTCTCGCGTGTCTGTTCGCTGCGAGCGTGTGGCATTGCACAAGAATGTTTACATTAAAAAGCTAATGAAAATAAATTATTCTACGGTCACTTAAATAGTACGTCAATTAAACTAATTTATTGTTAGTTTCAATATGCAATAAAAATTAAATTTCGTAACAAAATTTGGTAAACAGGAAACTATCGCATTTTTCGTATTTAAAGGTAGTAAGTAGCAAGAACGAACTTGGTTTTAAAACAATTTTCTGTTTTGCATATTAACTTGCCAAAACTATACATAGCAAATCCACATCGCGCCTTTGACCGTGATTATCCCGTGCGCATCGCCATTTATCACTGCCCGCTTTGAAATTAATTATACCTAACTGTGATCCAAATTCTACACTTCCGCATATAGACTCTCCCCTGAGCTCTAAATTTAAACATACTTCGATAAATAGCTGTTGGCAACAATTTGGTAGATACGTATTACTATTAAATATTCGAAACAGCTTTTAGACTAAATTTGAAATATCAACCGTCGCTCCTGTAGATACAACAAACATTTACTGCTGTCAACTTTGAAGCATCAGTTTGTTTTCACTACCATTCCAAAAGGATTCAAATATTTCCACAATTCAAAGGGTAAAGTTATATCTGTTGCTCAACATAAACATGTCACCACAAAACAGATGTGTGTACAAATGCGTTCAAACGCAAACAGAACAGTTTGTCCGATATCTTCGTAATATGAAAATAGGGTAGTTGCATAGTAAGATTCATTCTTCATCGGTGAAGGTCGTGTCACCTGAAGCTATGTTGGTATATATCTGCTTGTTGGTGGGGACGGAGTGGTGATGACGTCACCTCGGCAGCACCAGTATAGTCAGCCAGCATTGTATGCGGCCGCGCTCCGCAGCCAGTGTTGCTCACTTGCCTTGCTCCCACGTTCACTTTCTATTGAGCTATCATTGAGGACAATACAGCAGCCAGTGCCTAATTAGTTCTATCTGCATCTGTTTGATTTAAATTGGATAATGGTGAAAATTATTACATAGTTTCAAGTTATTATTCTGTAACATCAAATTCACCAGGAGAAGTAGGTATAACAGATATTTTCTCTAACGTATCTAACATAAGATAAATACTTATGTTACATTCTCGTAAGCAAGCTGATTTATTTTTATTTTTACAAGAAAGAACGTTTATTTGATCAAGCTGGTCGTTTGATTGACGTAGATATCTAATACCTATAATTAAACAATTAAGGGCAGACATAGTTTGTACTAGTTAAAAGTTAAACATCGATTATTTTCATTGATCGCTGGGTATGTTCGGTGCGGCGCGGCGCGTGTGTTGGTGTCGGGAGCATTGGCGGTTTGCCATGCCAGTAACCGTGACTCAACCATATAAACACACCCGATTCTCGACTATGACGGGCGGTTGTGAGACGCGCTTCGCATATTTCAATACAATTAACGACTTGTGGCTGCTACACTAGCGATTTTTTTGCCAGTCTCGTGTGAGAATACACACGATTTCACCGGGAAACACAGCGGTGTGATGATACCTTTCGCTCGATTCGACGGCAGATAAAGAACAGCAAAAACCGTTGTCCCACTTCCCAATGACCTTTGTTACAACAGCTACTTGCTAGAAAACAGAAACACTGGTCTCACTCGATGTCAGCCGGCGTGGGCTCCGCTGTTGCGAAATGTGCCTACAATGTTAAAATAATACGTACTGCTTAAAATCCCACAATGGAACGTGTCATAGTCATAGTGTTTATAGTACAATAACAAAAGATTTCTTCGTACATTCAAGCCGACATTGAACTTTATATGTCTGGGCAAGGAAATTGGCACAGGACCAAATGCCAAAACTTAGACACGAGGGAGCACAGCTTTTGGTTTTTGTTGTAATATGTATGTTGTAAGTGAGGCTGTGACAAAAAAAAAGTGTTAAGATGGGATCATAATAATTGCAGTGTACGAAGAAGAAAAGAAACTGCGTAAAGGAAGTGTGACAATGCTACCCTCACCCCACGAGCCACGTGCGTCCCTAAACATGTTTTATGAATGAGCTCAGCAATTTCTCCAACTTCCCTTCGTTACTTTAGAAACAAAACAGAAAGCTTATTATAAAAAATACCTTCCCGGCATATCGATGAGGCTGAACTTTAATGTAGAAGATATTGGAGATCTTTAAAATTCCATACATTAAACCTATTAATTTACTTTTTATAAAGCCTCTGTACCAAAAATTCAACTAAATCCTTTAAAATATATTTAGCTTTCGTTATTATAACGAACGTTATAAAATCCCGTTAGCAAGATCAACTTTAAGTCCATAGTTTTATTTAATATGCAAGTATTACAATGAACCAATAAACATAAAATGCTAATCAGAACGATGCCTTATCTAATGTAAAATGTATGACTCAACACAATTGAATTGAAAGAACAATAGATTGTCCTGTGTAACAAAGGTAAATTTTGACCTACTCTAGGATGAGTGTGTCAAAATAGATACCTGTTAAAGGCTGGCTTGAATCGGCTTGATAAATGCTAGGCCGTCTAGTTATGCTCCAACATGAAATCAGATCAGGCAGAACAAGAACGCTTTATACTATCAACCCAGATATTTCTCTTGCCATGCTCTTAGTGCTAACAGTTTTGGCAATACGTAATGATTGTATGCTTTCTTATGGGTGTTATTTGTTCCTAAATATTTTGCTCTTAGTCAAATATAGGGCATCACGTTGAAACGAAAATGTATGTTCTAAACGAGGCCAAAACTTATTAGGTAGGTACTTTCTAGAATTTCTAGTATAAGTAAAACGCAGCTTTCTCACGTTAAAATGACCTTCGTTATTATAAAAACTTAGCAACAATAGAAATTTTGCTTAAATTACAAGCGTATCATACAAAAAACAAAATCTGTAAGCAAATGCTAAACGCGGCCATTTATCTGGCCTTAGGATCTGTGACGGCAGTCACTCCGAAAATACAGTGGACAGTAACAAACGAGTCACCACTTTTCACGTTGTGTACTTTTACTATAGAGAGACAGATAAATCATAGTTTCACTTTTTTACAACACTATACTTCGGCTTGTTTGGTAGATATTTGTATCGACATCGCATGTTCCAATATTGCCACTAATTCACGCACGCGAAGTCTTATAACTAGACACGTAGCAAGCGCTGCTCGTGATATTCGATTCGATATGGTTTCACTTCTGATGAGTACTTTTGTCATAGATAACGCACTCAACAGTATACTTTTCCTTTGCCTTACGTCACCTCAAGATTCGATAATACGTAAACCGGTAGCTCTATTTGAATTTCGGTAGTTTCACACGATCTTGTAGTTAGACACTGTTACAAGCAATACTGTAATCAACGATGGCGCTATAAATACGAATTGTTTCATGGTAACTAATTAATGTTATTAAATAAATAAAAAAAAAATTTCCTTTAATAATTAGCTTGGTACTTTTAGAAAGGAAAAATTGTCCTTTGTTAGTAGTCGCTGGAAAATACTGAAATAGCCTGGGTAGTATCGTAACACCACTTAGACAGAATTAAATAACGAACGCCGTGTCTGATTGATAGTGAAATTTAAGACTTGTTGAAGTTCTTGCTTAGATCCTTTATACTCTTCTATGCTTCGCCGACGTCTCCGCCCGCTTGAGACTATTTTACCCCTTTAGAGTGCAAGTTTCTCCTATGCTTTCCAAATTTCAACTACCTACTTGCGCCCAGCAGTTGTTCATATGCGTTGTCTGACAGTCAGTCAGAAGGAAAACAATTTTATTTATATTTATTGATAAACATGAACGAAAACAAAGTTAGGTATGTAGGTGCGTATAAAAAGCTTTACACTGACTACCGTGTAAAGCTTTTTATGTCATTATTTTTGGCTCTACTAGAGCCTTGCTGATTTCAGCATAAATGGGCCGGCTCGACCGGAGAAGTACTACCCTCTCACAGAAAAGCGACGTAAAGTAACAGTACCTAAACTGTTGCGTTTCGTTCGGTGAGTGAGAGTGCCGGTGGACCTATCCCCTATTCCTTGTTCCTCATCCTATCCCTTTTCCCAACCCCAAAGGGCGGCAACGCACTTGTGACTCCTGTGGTGTTGCTTGTGTCCATGGGCGGCGGTAATTGCTTACCATCAGGCGATCCGTCTGCTCGTTTGCCGCCTATTCATCATAATCATCATCAGCCCTGTATATTAATTGTCCAACTACTGGGCACGGGCGTCTTCTCACTATGAGAAGGGTAAGGCCAAAGTCCACCAAGCTGGCCTAGTGCGGGTTGACAGACTTCACATGTCTTTCGAGAACATTATGAAGAGCACTCAGACTTGCAAGTTTCCTCACGATGTTTTCCTTTACCGTTTAGCAAGCGATAATTAACAATTTAATACGCACATAACTCCGAAAAGTCATTGGTGCGCGCCGTGGATTCGAACCCGGACCCTCTGCGTGGCAGTCTGTCGATGTCTCCACTAGGCTATCGCTGCTATAAAAAAAAACAAAAGCTGCTAAACACAATATAGTATTATATTTTGTTTTTTGACGTGACAACGTCTTATAAATTGGTTTGCCGGGTGACACTTCAAGAAACTGCGTTACGCTCCGCTCACGTTATGCGCTCACAATGAGAGCGAGTGAGAGGCACGCGTCCCGCCTAAGAGCGAGAGAGACAGACATAAAAAGTGAAAGGTACGCGTCTTTCATCCTTCTTCCTACTATACGAATGAATATTCACATTAAAATTATTTTACCACTCAAAGTCGTTGTCACGTAAAACTTTCGCCCGTATACCGACTTTACAGGCAACCAATTTTTTTCGTTCGTTTCGTTTGTTTGCGTTCGAATTCCAAAAGTACTTAGCATTGCTCTATGATTAATTTACTCGATAAATTAAACCTATAAATAGTAGGTGCTGACTTATTGTAAATGCAAAATATACCTACTTACGTATTATATTCCAAACTATTAGGGGGAGGTCCCCGAGTGTCGGACACTTAAGGAAAAACAAAATTAAAAAAAAAACTGTGGTGGTTTAATTTCTTTATTACGATTTAAATAACTCTTAACTATATGTGTAATCATCACAGACATATGACCAGTCTCATATATTACTTTAAATGTAGTAGATTTTAAGAAAAAAGTTATACAGAAAAAATAAAATCTTCAAAAAGGTCCCCTTACGTCGGACAGTAAACGTTACCTCCGAACTTAAACATTATTCTAACAAAATAAATCGTAAATATATCAATAACAATAGGAACAACGATAAACAAAAAAAACAATAGTTAATGTTAATGAATTTTCGCCATAATCAGTACAGTTGCCTATGAAATCACGAAATATCAATCGTACAACCTGCAGAAATCACAAAGGTAGCTTCAACGAGCCTGCTCCAACATCAGCACAAGCTTCGTGAGCCCATTGATTGCAACCTTGACAGCAAATCTAACATTCATCATTGTCTTCTTAGCAAATTAAGCAAATTGTTGCATTTTCAGTCACTGACGTGGATAGAGTTGATGTTGCAGGAATTTTCGTCTTTGGTACCGCAGTCGTTTTCTTCGATTTTTTTATTTTTGTCGGTTCGTCAGTTTTCTTGCGTTTAAGTGGTTGCATTTTAACTACAGGATTGGCTTATGCTGCTTTTTTTCAGCCAGGGCATTTTTGTAAGGGGAAGATGTTAAAACCTCACTTTTCTCAGCTTTTCGTCCTCGACATACGGCTCGCTTTGCTGCAGCATTTGGGACCGGTGACAGCTGATGAATTACACTGACAATCTCTTTGCTTGCTGACAGTTGCATCTCATCGTTCTCCTTTTCACTTTCGTCGAAAGTCTGTGGGGGTAGGTTCAGGGGTGTATTCATAACTGCGTTATTGGGAGCATTCTCTTCACCACCGGACTGGATGGGTATGTCGGTTACAGCTGATGGCAGGAAGTCTAAATCAGTGTCAATATTCGGATTAAGAGGCCAAATTACAGTGCATTGAAAGCCAGACTTTGCTATGTTAGCAGACGAGTTTTAATATAGTCAAACAGAGAACTTTTTGGCACATTGTAGATTTCCGATGACTTTCTTAGAGAAAACTTTTTTGACATCACTTTGTCGATGGCATTTTTTCAATATATCATGTTTGGATATATTCTTACGTTTTGGGTCGGGTTTGCCCATGATGAATCTAAAAAGAAAACATAAATAATGAAACTACAATAAAAAAATGTATTCTTTTAAAATTGTCCGAAGATAGGGGACTTTGAGAGTGTCCGATCTTAGGGACCCTCAGCTACATCCAAGAAAAGATCTCACTCACATTGTGAGTTATTAATCTTAAAAAAACGAGTGAATTATGTCAATTCAATAACATAACAATATTAACTGAACGTTATTAATTCCATTATATACTTTAAATATTGTCTAGGGACCCTAAAATATTACATCGAACAAAATTTTTACTCACCTCAAAAATTACACCACGCTCCACGACTAACAAGTCCGCACTGGCTGTCGCGCGACTCCCCCCGCACTCCACTTGGATGTAGCTTTGTAACCGCGACACGAGTTATAAATTGGCGCGCTTTCTTCGACAGATTCAAATTCTGTCCGGCTTTAGGAGCCGTCCGGGGTTACGCGACTGCCCCCTATGCAACCCAGCAGCTATGAAATTGAATTTCCGCCATTATCCTAGTCATTGTCATTACGGTTTCAATCTATCAACCGGCCGATTGGATTTCATATTCATCGGAGCCGTACCGGGCACATTTCCAGACTCCGTGCTGCTCCATTCAAATATAGTAAAAAATCAATGTAAAGTTAATTGTCACCGACTACGCCTATCAAATATGGCTTGGTACGGTCTTTATCGACGTTCAACCACGAATCGATCGTCGTTCGGATCACTGATTGGTTTCCATCAAGTTCTAGTAGTTCTACAACGATGAACGATCTGACCTTGGAGCGGGGAGCCAGTCAGCGTGCTGAATGCCGATAGCATCTTGAATCGAAGTGAAATGTGAGGTGGTCGTAATCGTACTAGAAGGCAGAAGGATCATGTCCACATAGTTTACTTATCTACCCTATTTCCCAAATAGCTAGGTAACCTACCCGGCAGCCTTGAGCAAAAGCTTGTACTTAGACATCGTAGGATGTATGATGAGAATTTATGCAACTACAACTGCTTTCGTAAATGACATGGCCCTGTGATAGAGAACCGAATATCCCAGCAACGCCACAAAGTTGTGTCGTATACTTTGCTATACTGCATATAATAGCATTGTAGACAATACAGGCTTCTCTTCAATATATACTCGACGGAGCACTTCTCCGCTACGAGTACCTATTTAAAGAATTTCCAACTTATAGCGTCAAACTGTGAATGCTCGTTACTACCTTCGAGACGCTCTTCGACGATTTATAAGGGCATGTAAATGCACATAGATACAGAACACTTCTTTACGTGTCAATCCAATTGTTGTAATCCAATTACCTACTTTGCTTATAGTTTACTGTAAAGTAAACTATCTGACTTGAAAATTAAATGGTTTCAATAAAGTAATTAAAGGTACCTTGCTAAATAAAAAAAAACAGAATGTCAATTTATTTTGACTATGACCCAATATAAGTATAACCTACATAATATAGTTATTTATCAACCATTCGACCAAAGCACTCTGCAATCGTTATTTAAGGAAAAATGGTTTTATTTGTATTTATGCAAAGAATAGCAGCCGACTTATTTTATCCAATGCTCCTTTAAGAAATAGGTTCTACACTAGGAATAAATCCTGAGTCGCGGAGCACTTTACAAACATTCAATCAACAGAGACAAAGACCACCTAGACTTAAAGCAACAATTTATACAATATACAGAGTGTTGTCTCGTGTCGAACCCACGACAACCGCGACCGCATAAACCTCTGCACCTTACCATGTGTGGATACAACTATTTTGCCTTCAAGATTTTTTAATATTACCTGCCTTTAGCTGTGATCCTTACATAATGGTGTTTAATTACTACCTAGATTACTCGCAAAGTGTGCTTACCTACATTACTTAACTGCGACCTCAATTAGCAATAAATATACATACATATATAGTTAATTAATTATGTATTGCAGAAATTCTACTCTTTGCAATATGATTTCTACGATTACAATTTTCCTTAATGGTTAAAAAATTAATTTTATGTATGTATATTATATGTCTCAAAAGGGACGCAAGTCATTAATGTTAGTGGAAGTACATTAGACACCTACCTATTTACTTACAATGAGGCACTATTTTTGGTTTAAAGAGAAACACTAACAAGTTTTAACACTCTTACTAAAGGGTTATAAAAGAGCTAAGGATCGCTATTAGAATACATAACAGTACTTAACGAACGCATGAGACTTGTTGCAGATAACAAGCGAGTCATTAAGTTTTACTAAGAACACATTAAGATACTGCTGGTGTACTTTTAAAGAGATTATGTTACAGATGGTGCCGGCCGAGGATGCAATGCTTTGCTTTGGACGGATGTTATGTAGGACTATGGGGGATATCAAAACCTGTTTAACACGTGGTAACATTTAGGACCGAAAAAGCGACCAAACAATGGTGGTCTCTCATTTTGTTATTGTGACGACGAGTCGGAAGCTGAGCACGTGTTGCTCATCCTACCGACCAGAAAATAAACAACGTTTACTTGAAAGTATGCCTTACTGGTAGGAAAATAAAACACATTATTCTGCATACAAATGTCACGTAGCATCTTATTCGGCTTGTAATAAAGTACCTACACAAGGAACAGTAAACGCACAAACGGCAAACGTAACCAACTGTTAGTAAAATTTAATGATTCACAAATTCACATCATTAAAGAAATTAAGTATATGTTAGACGAATATCCTGGTGGACAGCTACATATATTTAATTTAACATAATGCGACATGGCGATGAACATTTTGTTCCAATTTATAAATAAAATACCTACCTATACCTATCTTATGCGTCGAGATAAAATCTGCCACGAATATCATCGAAGAATAAGTAGGCGGTGAAGTCGTGCCATAATGAGTTGTACGTGTCATCGTTTTAAACGGATTAAGGCACTGGTATGGCATGTCTATTGAACGAGCGCCATGTTGGGTGCACCGTGCGAGAATTGCTTGTCAAGGTGGCTTGCACAACTTACAAGGACTATATGGTCATTGGAGCGTAATCGATGGTAAACACAAGTATTTGTCATGGAGTAAACAGATTCGTCATCAGCCTGTTTATAAACTGTCTCACTGTGCGGTACCTACTGGCGTCTTCTCACTATGAGAAGAGTAAGGCCTTAGTCCTCCACGCTGACCAAGTGCGGGTTAGGAGATTTCACATGTCTTTCGAGAACATTATGGAAAACTCTAAGACATGCAGTTTTACTCACGGCATGCGATAATGAATAATTTTATATACTTACAGGTAATTTCGAAGTCATTAGTGTGCGCTGTGGATTAGAACATGAGACCCTCTGCGTGACAGTCTGTTCTATGGTCACTCACACGTTTGTTCACTAGGCTAACGCAGCAAATAGATTGTTGGTCTACTTATAATCGAAAAGGTATTTATTTTCTAACAACTAAACTATCAATGTAGTAAGTACTTACCTGCCTACTTACTGCTAGTCGGTTATACTAGTCACGGTACCTACTTGTGGTTACACTTAGGTACACCTGCAAAACGTAGTCCTGCTCCAAGTCACGTCCCAGCTTGTACTCAACTGGAATAATTGCCAAGCAGCCACCGCTCACCGCTCATGGGATTAAACCATCCTGTGTTGGTATTTTTTGCAACTTGTACTACAAATAACAAATACATAGAAGTGGCTTGTAATCTATATTCGATAAAGATATATAAGGACAGAAGGTTCATAAGTAGGTAATGCTTATAAGGACTTGAACATAGCTAGTTAAATATACGATACCTACCCTACGATATCTTCAAAACCTACATAACTACTACTAACATACATACTTACGCTAAGATGATATCATTACTTGCAGATGACTATAATATGTACAGTACAGTTACCATAGATCAGTTGCAGTAGCTCTGACATCAGTACATCACAAGAGTCTTGTGTGGTGTAGTCATGTTGTACAGGTCACGTCGCTATACGTTTGTCAATTACGCAACTTACGCCATAGAGTCTGGGAGCCTTTTGCATGATAACATACGTCAAACCATGTTAGGAGCTCAGTCAAGGTAGTTCCTGCCTACGCGCATTGTGCAATTTCTGCACCTGGAATCCGCCGTCGACGAAACGATTCTTGTAATATCGAAGATATGTCTGTACCTACGTTGGATTTGATCTATTAGCTGTACATGTACCGTTACCGTCATCCTGGATGAGTGCACCCATTCAATTTATACACCATCAACGCATTAATTAACATCATATTAAAAGCATTCAATTTAATAATACCACTGCACCCGCATGATGTGTTGCCATGAGAACGTATAAAGCCATGAGAACTAAAGAGAGCGCCGAGCTATTCTGTCGTTCATTAGTACGTATGTACGCACTGTGTAAACAACAGTTCCATTATTCGAAACTGCTTACTATTCAACTACTCATAATATTAAAGTATTGTAATATTGAATTTTCAAGAGGGTTGGTATCCAATGAGGACGTGAGTACTTGTGGTATTTTTGCAGCACTTGAACGATGTTGCTTAATGTTACGGTATATTTTTTATTGAACGGACGTAGCGTATGTTATATTAGAGAGTATTTATAGCCGCCCCACACGCAGCACCATCGTGCGAGGTGCGCGGGAGACTCTCGCCGAGACGCATCTATTCCAAGCTAACCTTGTGCGCTCACCGAAATCATTTTCAAGATAATGAGAAACTATATCCTGCAATTATAAATCTAGAGACGAAACTACTCAAACAGAAGATCAAGTTGTAGGTATCTTCTGTTCTACTTTTTCGACTGCTATAAAACTTGTACGTGTTATTTGTATGATGCCTGCACAAACAAAGTAACAAACAGTAATGAAGAAAGCAAATTACTGTTTTGAGTTTAGAAGCCCATATTTGATACAAATTAGTTTTTTTATTAACTTTAAGTTTACAATAATAAACTGCGCCTCAGTGCTAAAATACTCAGAAACCTCATTAAAACAGATCTGCGTTGGATCGCTACAGTTAAAACTTCCTCATTATGGTAGTTACATAACAATGAGATTGTTTTCAGAAAAAAAAATAGAAAATTGAAGGTTTATAGTCATTATTATGCCAGAAATATTACTCATGCTACATAATGCTGTTGACATCATACGAATGGGAGGGCACAATGTGACTTGATTACATCTGTATGAATAAACAAGTTGAGGTTTCAAGTGCACTATATTGAGACCGTCCGCTTGACAATCTCCTTTCAATGGTAAAATGAGTAGCGTCAACCAAATCGCTATTCAATACTGAATTTGTGGGCTGGTTTTATCTCTACGTAACTTAGGTATAGTGCAAGTATACGTAGCAATGCCGGTGCTTTGTAATTGCATATTATAAAAGAATGAGAAAGAAAATAAATCTTATTTATAAAATCTACTATTCTTAACTGGGTCTACAACGTAATGGCAAAAATTAAGAGCTTTTAAAACTAAATACCAACGTAGCGACCTAAAGGGATATGCTGTTTTACTCGCCGAATCAGGCTCTAGGCTGTGTAACCTGGAAATTATTACCCTTACATGGGTAAAACTGGCATTCTGAGAGATACAAAGATAACAAGGATTAGAGAACAAGTCCGTAGCATACTGATCATAAACAATATAAGAACATCCGCAATTTAATAACTATTAAGTTATAGAGAATAGAGAGATTACAGACTGTCACTCAGTCCAGTGCCACTAAATATTTAAATAATAATACATAATTATGTGAGCGAAAGGGAAAGCTATAACTGAATTGTACCAATACATAAATTATTGAGGTTTTATACACAACAGTTTCCTCGAACCTACCTATTGACCAACATATGTAATTTTTACGTATGCCTTTGTATACTAAGTAGACTACAGTATTCTATACCTTTAATATAACATCATGCAGTACAGCATGTACAGCAGTACCCTTTTTCGGTTCATCCTTATTATTTTGAGTAATTGATTTATATAGTCCATTGAAATGGACTCTTTGGGCTTCAGAGGACACAATTTTATGTTATTGTAAAGTTAAATCCAAGTATGTGGGATCGCAACCCTTATCCTGCGGTTGCCATTTTCAAAAAAGGGGTGAAAATGGTTTTAATGTTTATCTGGCGAACCAAAACTTGCAAAACATATTTAGTGGCAAATTAAATTCCATCCAAATACGGCCTCGTAGCATTAAGTCCTAGAACACAAAATAACAAAGTTACAAACGAAAATCGAAGGCAATTATCAACGAATTTTCTTTTCAAGTGTTATTGACGTGACAACGTCTTATAAATTGGTTTGCCGGGTGACACTTCAAGAAACTGCGTTACGCTCCGCTCACGTTATGCGCTCACAATGAGAGCGAGTGAGAGGCACGCGTCCCGCCTAAGAGCGAGAGAGACAGACATAAAACGTGAAAGGCACGCGTCTTTCATCCTTCTTCCTACTATACGAATGAATATTCACATTAAAATTATTTTACCACTCAAAGTCGTTGTCACGTAAAACTTTCGCCCGTATACCGACTTTACAGGCAACCAATTATTTGCTTTTTTTTTTATCGTCAGTAACAGAGATTTCATTTTATTTGCCTTTACTTCCAGAATCAGATGCCGCAGTCCAAAGAAGGGGTTGGCTAAATATGAATTTGTGAAGATGATATTAGGCCCATGCAAAGGAAACTGCTGTGTCCTGCAGTGTCTCGATGTTCTGGGGAGAACTGCTGCAAAATGCAATCAAAATTTATTGAGGGAGATGATGAATCACCGAGAAACAGGCGGTTTTCCTCTAGTTCTTCGTCACCAATTTAACTGACGCTCGATGAGATTCTGAGCCGGAGCCTGGCTAATAAAAAAATGAGGCCACAGTAACAATAAATAACAAAGAAATGTTATAAGTTACAATTACCAAAATACAACAATAACAACGACAACATTTTAATATTTTTGGTTTTACGACAAAAAGTTAAGTACCAAAGTTGTAGGGAATTTAATTGTAATGAAAAAGCTACGAATTTTCTGTGGAATCAATACTTAGTTTACCAGAAAAATAAGAAAGACCATCCGCACCTGCACTCTTTCCATGATGGTGGCTGAGACACAAGAGTTAAGACCACACATTGGGTTAAGCTTTACGTTAGTCCTCCCTGGACATCTTAAAAGTAAAATTGAGTCCTCTGACAAATGTTGCATTTGTCAGAGGACTCAATTTTACCTTTAGTTTTCACAAGTTTAGTTTTCAATGGACTATCAGTGACATATAGACTTAAATTTAGGAGTAAAATGTTTGCAAATGTGCTTGAATTTCCATATAGCCTTTTCTGGAATGTTATAAAAACAGTTCTTTATAGTTTTAGCAATAAAACTGTTGTTTACTAACATTTATCAGTGGCAATAATGGTAACAAAAACAATACTTCGAACGTAGGTATAAAACTAGACGAGGGGAAACTGCATACAGTTTCCCTTTGTGTAATGTAATCAATAGCGGAGTCGCGGCCCTGGCCATTACTCGTCTGGCAACATTACCGAATACAGTAATAGGTACATTAGTTACCCACTGTCCAAAACAGGCTATCTTTTTAACAATAATAATTGGTACAGTTTATTATAATAATAATTGTAATAATTCAGATAAAGTTAAACTACTTTGACAGTGTTTACTCATTTTAAAATAGCACCAAATAGGACGGATAATGTTTCGATAAAATGTTAGTGGCAAGCCAACATAATTATGTTATTCTTGTTTCACGTAATACCGGGAAAACTATTCTTGATGCTTGGTAATAACTATTGAGGCTATTAAATGTTGAAAGGATGAAATATTATCGATATGAAGGAACAAATTTATTGATAATATCACAATAAAGAAAAAAGTTTAAACATAGAGGATATTTAAAGCTCTAAGGCAGCTACTTACATAATAACCCTTTTGAACCAGTGCTAGACACGGGCGCGGAGTCGTTAAACGGTAATAAAAGATAGAGTCAACGGCACCTACGTATTTTCTCGGAGCATCAATTACTTGCGTCATGTATCTACTCATGTGACGATGAGCTGTATCTACAGATGCACAATTTGTGTATTCTACGTGACACTCTTTATCTATTTTACAAGACCCCAATACGCTAACAACAGTAGATATAATTAATAGTTAACAAAGGATCCATGACTTGTAGATCTAAAACTTAATCTTATTATCTCTTTCTCACCAAGACTAAGAAAAGGACGCAATTGTTGTCTATATCTCTCTATCTTTCGTCAATCCTATTGTTTTGATATTAGAAATAAGTTTATTATGTACAGTAAAATTTAGGTGTAAGAGCAAAAAAAACTAAATCGACGCTTGTTACCGGTACAATTTATAATCGTTAACCAGAAATAATTAGGTACAACCTTCCATTACACACTGTTTATGTTTCAAATTTGTAAGTAGGTAGTTTATGCAGATTTACTCATACTCATAAGCTTATCTAGTCATGCCTCTAAATAAAAAGAACATTCGATAAGGGTCAGTTCTTCAGAAAGAAGGGGCTGACAGTAGGTGCCGTCTGTGATGCGTTAGAGCAAATATTCAAGGAATGTAGGTAAACAAATGGGGATACCAAACAGGCAAATTATTAGGGAAACACGTTTAGCGGTACCTGTTTAGCCACAACATTATATAGAATTAAATGAATTGATGTCAGTAACAACATACGCTGTTGACAAAACCGCAACATCATTATGTATTTAAAACTAGTCAAGTAGCAGACATCCACATTTGTAGGTCTGCACAAGTTCCTCCAATTGAGATGCGCCCAACGGCTTGAAATTAATCGACACACGGGGAAGTAATTATAACATTAGAACACCCTCTCGTCAACGTCCGGGCGAATTAATTCTCATCTGGGGCAATAACGGCACCTAAGCAGTAGTAGCGCACGAAAAGACTTAAGCAATCGAGGCATGGCCTTAAACTCGATAACGTGCCACTTTAAGCCGCAGATTGTGACCGCCGGACCAACAAATGGATCACCATTGAATATCAACAATGCAATGTAATTGACGATTTGTTCCTATTCAAACATAATTGTTCTCAATATTAAACTGCTGTTTCTAAAATAAGTAATTTTATGAAAAACCTTCGCAACAACAATTTTGTGGGTAAAATAACGTTAATAAGCAGAGATTGTCTGTTACGTCGACGGTCGAACAGTAAAACCTACTTTTGTGCAGTAGAGGTCACGCAGCGAACCGTGCAGTTCATATTGTCACAGAAATTACAAAATCGTATTAATACGAGGAACTTAGATCACAAGATTTCAACTTCGTGCGATAGTGATACATTTCTTGAGAAATAGTGGTGAAATATCCAATACCTGTCGTCTTATTGCCATTACAATGAATTACTTATTGATTGGCTGATGATGACTAATATTTACAGAGTAATGAATACGTAAAATATATTCTCAAAAAGCGAATTGATAATGTAAATTAATAGCTAAGAGAAAAAATATTCTGGTGAGGTGATGACTCGAAACACTTTAATGAATGTTGAAATTGACTAGCCAAAGAGAAGATTAAAAGCAAATTATGTGTAGCAGTATTATGGCAATAACGAAGTAGTGGATGAGTATTGCAGAAACTGAGTTGTTGCGCACACCGTACGTCACGGTCCAACAGCTGGTTACCGTTTAAAGCACGCGCCCAAGCCGTTTACCCGTGCCACTTGGCGATTGCCACAAAGAACCGGCGTATTCAGCAAAACCAATATTTGAACTAACAAATACATTCAATGTTTTAAAAATTGCAATTTACTTCAGCCACAAATTACAAGGCCAAATGCATTATGGCTAAAATTCGGAACATTAGATACATGGTCCAATGTAAGTGCACATATTGTTGCTGGCATAAAAAATCATACAACAAATATTAATGTGAAATGTTCAGCACAACTAACATTATAATTTAAGATTATATCACATACTAAAATTGGGATTGTATGCTGAATAAGCTGCACTTTGTGGCAAAATGGGCAAAATTAATAGTGTGTTCTGGCCCTTAATATTAAATTAAAAAAATCTAAGTACACATGAATGTAACCTACTTTTCAAGGGTGCACAACTAGCAGCTGCATATATAATGTATCTTCTGTATTATTGTCAGCAATCAACAACAATGTCATACTAGTTGCACATCATGCAATTCAATCCATGTTGTGGATGATATGATCTGCACAGTTGAGTGCTCACTCGCTATGCACTGGCCAATTAATTACCAATAATTGTTGAATTAACTACTCTACATTTTAGCATTAAAACTTGGCATTCTTTTATGCAATATTTTTTTATTTCAAACGGCTATAAACAAAGTCCAAGTCCTGCAAGCAGTATACAAAGAGATTGCTCTCTTTCTATATTGCATGCATAAACATACAATGTTCAAATATACATTGTATTGCTAAAATGTTAATGTTGTACTTGGTACATCTTGGTACATGTGTAAGAGTCAGAGAAATCTTATTATAATATAAACAAACTATGAAGCAATTCAGATAAGATGAAATTGAAATATATATATTAAGATGTTTGGTTACCTTATTGACTGATGAATAAAACTTCACTTTTCAATCTCCCACTTAAAACTTTTATTATAGGTATTTTGTTATATGTATTATCACAAATCCTGGTAGACTTTAAAACACAATCACGCAACTGACAAAACATACTGCTTTTCCTTGATTACTGATTTTTCATATAAACATAATTTACACAATAAAATATAATCTGCGACATCACTTAGGTGTAAGTTCTTATTCATCATCGCACACCACTCTACACAATCATTAGTTTATTGCATATTGGATGGCTTTTTAATTTTCTAAATTGTCCTTGCCCCTCCTCATCATTAATCTCATCAAATTATATACAAAGTTGACTAATATTACTTTACAATACATGTTTCTTCTTCAGACACCTATTCCAGTGTCTAAATATTATGATGAACAAAATCAAGCTAGTTTTTAATTTGCAATTGAGTAGCTATTCATGCTCCAATAAGGATATTTGTTCACATTATAACCATTACTGCGGGAGTATCTACCAGTAATAAAGTATGAAAATATAAGTAAAGCACCTTGATTGGACAATGGTATGTATCAACGATATTAACAATGTGATATGACGCGCGTCGCGACCGCCGGGGCCCCAGCGGCCTGGGTCGGCGCGCCGTCGCCGGGCTCCCCACTGGAGACGACCGGCCGTCGAGCTGAGGCAGGCACACTCCCGCCTCGCCTTTGCAGTCTTACGAGAAATAAATGCCACATTACACTCTAAATATTAAAGCACTGTACAACAACAATAAGTTTTCTTTTCTTTTTCGGGGCTAACGTTCATTTCACGCACGATTTCAGCGAACATCTCGTTGACATTGGTGCGGCTCTTGGCGGAGGCCTCAACGAAGGGGCAGCCCCACATCTGCGCGAGCGCCGAGCCCTCCGCGTGCGACACCTCGCGCTGGTGCTCTAGGTCGGCTTTGTTGCCCACCAGCAGGATAGGAACGCGCTCTGAGCCCTTCACGCGCGTTATCAATTCCTTCATTGGCTTGATATCTTGAAACGTTTGGTGATTCGTTAATGAATACACTACGACGAATCCTTGACCATTTTTTATGTACAGGTCTCGCATTGAAGCGAATTGTTCCGTGCCGGCGGTATCCAATATTTCTAAAACACATGGTGAATTATCCACTTCAATTTCTTTTCGATAGAAATCTTCTATTGTGGGGTCATATTTCTCCATGAAACATCCTGACACGAACTGCACAGTCAAAGCACTCTTTCCGACCCCACCCGAGCCCAACACGACCACTTTGAATTCGCGCATTATTGTGTTCCTCAAATCACACTTGCCAGTCTACACGACGTTTTAGAAACGTATTCTCACTATGTGCTATAAAAATGTCATTGCTATGTTGGTTTATGACTCACTCGGAAACGATCACTGAGTAATGTACACATAAAGCAAGCTAATTGATAAACAGCGACGCCATTTTAGTTGGATGAGTGGCAAAACAACTTTGACTGCATCGCGATGGTAGTTACTTGAAAGATACAAACGCGGAAGCAAACATCTACCAACTGACTTGTTCACTGCTGGCTAGAATCAGCAGCGGCAGCAGGTTGGTCAATGCACCTTATTGCAATGGTTTGATTGGTGAATGGAAAATACTAAACGGATACCAGTGTTACCAAGCTCAATATAAAATTTCTACCATAATGTGCTCTGTAAAATTTGAAAGTTTGTACAATGATTTGGGACTAGTTGACGAAGAAAAAATCATTACATTAAAAGCTTATACAAAAATAAATGTGTTTATAATAATTATACATATGGTATAATTATAAAATATAACCCTTAACTTTGTTTTTAGCAAGTTTTGTGGATACGACCACGTTCAAGTATTTTTGTAGAACTGTTGTTTGTTTGTCATGTGTTTTTGGTTATGTTTGTCCTTGGAAATAATATCTGTTTTACTAATTCTGTAACAAATTACAAATTAAATAAAACATTAAAATTGCTTGGTGCTAATTAATCACCAAGCAATTTCTTATAAACGTGAGTACTTATAAGCAATTTTCAAGTATTTTTGTAGAACTGTTGTTTGTTTGTCATGTGTTTTTGGTTATGTTTGTCCTTGGAAATAATATCTGTTTTACTAATTCTGTAACAAATTACAAATTAAATAAAACATTAAAATTGCTTGGTGCTAATTAATCACCAAGCAATTTCTTATAAACGTGAGTACTTATAAGCAATTTCCCCCAGCCAGATGCACTGATGACTTGAGGAGGGTAGCTGGGAGGAGCTGAATGGCTAAAACGGTAAATCAGGTCTTGTGGCTTACTCCGATAGAGAGGCCTACGTCCAGCAGTGGACTGCATGATCAATCTGATATGATGTGACATGATAAGCAATTTCAAATAAGGGTGAACAAATGAATCTTGGACATTGAGTGGTGCATGAACATTCGAAGTGGACTCCGTAGATTTGCTCACGTTTTATTAAGTTTAATGTTAAACTGTCACACGTAGATAAGCAGATGGCGATAGCCTAGTGGAGATAGCAACTTCAAGTAAATTATCAATTATCGCTTGCCGCGTGCTGACACTAGTCTAAATCATGAAATATCACTATCCTTATTCCAAATCCAGTTAGACTAGTAAGCGGACCCCGGGTTGAAACTGTGTAATGCTGGGAGGATGATAACGAAGATAAGCAGATGCTCAACCACAATAAACAGTCGTATACGATTTATGAGACGCACAAGAGGATATTTAAAATAAAGGCTTTTTGCATACATTGTTGTTTTTATTTTATTCATACCGAACGTAAGTTAGAAGACAGAAATAATGAATGACGTTAGCTATGACACAGTAAAGAATATAAAATTATTAAAACGTATTTATGATGCAACTAAAGAGTCTGTAACAATATTGAACAATAACTGATAAAAAAATCATCGCAAGTACCAAATTTTTGAAGAATAGTTTGAGTAAATATTCAAATTATTGTTCAGTTCATGATACAATCACCATCATCATTTACTGTTCTAGTTTTATCCCAGTTGCATCTGAAACTTAGGACTTGGAGCCCGTGATACGCTTATTAGCCTAAAATTAAAAGTTATTTATTTATCTACTAATTTAGTAACATATACTTTGTAGGCTAACATTAAGCCGGAAACAATTTTAATGTGTAAGTTGTCAACATTGTCATTCGTTTAGGAATTGTAAAATTGTGATAACAAGAAATTTGGAGTTTATTTAGCAAATAAATCATTGCAGATAGATTTAAATGAAACAAGTTTTACATATTATTAATTACTTTGAGATGATTACTTAAAATTTAGTAAGAAGTAGTAAATATCTAAAAACCCGGTGTTCAGATTTTTCTATAAAAGTAGAGACTCCGGACTCCGGACGGACTACGGAGTGAAATTGTCTATGACTGAATTGTGACTGAATTTAACTCACAATTAATAAAAACAATTTTCTCCGTTTAGTGGCGAAAGAAGACTAGTGTAACCGGCTTTTTAGTTGTAAGATATGATATATTTGGGCACACCGGCTTCCAGTTAAAATTTGTAAGTTAAATCCGAGCAATACTTGCTTCTACTATTATCGCTTTTATTCTCATTGTGTTTGCCGAATTTACCGATCCGATTGGCTACTATTTTCAGTACTAGAGCTTCTGCTTATTTTAGAATTTGGTCAATATTCCAATGGGCAACCAATTTTATCTGTGTGCTGAACTTCTCATTCATTGGCCGGTCTATTTAAATGTATTATTAGCATACGCATCGAGGTCACCAAGGACATAATGGATCAAATTAAATTGACTTATGAATAGCTCTATTTTAGCCTAAATTATTCTACTAGAGCTGCATAGTTGGACACCTATATATTCGCTAATTTTATATCTTTCACAGATTAAAATGTCACACAAACAAACACCCTACTCGCCGAACTTCCCTCAAAGCCAGGGATATGCACCGCCACCTGATAATAGCAAGACTGAGAGCTACCCTATGCATCCCCAGGGTGGTTACCCAGGTCCTCCGCCCTCTGGGCCACCACTTCCACCTGGAGCTCAGCCGCTGCCTGGAATGCAAACTGGCTTCCAGCCAGGATTTCAGCCTGGGTTCCAACCAGGTTATCCTCACCCACAACCAGGATACCAACAGCCTCAGCCAGGTTTTCCACAACCAGGATACCCACAGCCAGGCTATGGGCCTGTAGTGCAGCAGCCTGGACCTCAAGTAGCTCCAGGTATGTATTTTTATAACCAACTTTTGTTTCCTGCTTAGTTTAGAACTAACATAATTTGTTTTATTAGATTGATGGCAGTTGATGTACTGAAATATTTTTAGAAGTCAAAACAAAGTATATTTTTTACTGCCATAACATACAGAAATTACTTCTCATAAATACCTATGCCTGATAAATATTACTTTAGTGCATCAGTATAATATAGCTATATTTAATTTATTATAACAAAATCAATTATAATATATAAAATATGATTTTCTGCATAATCAATGATCAGATCTAATTTGATACAAATTGACAGTGAATATAGAGAAAGCCAAAATTATTATGTGAGGACTCTGATCCTTTTAAGAGGGTGGTACTTAAGCTCCTTAGCCCCACATCTCTGGATCTCTCCCTGCAAATTAAAGACTTAAAATACATTGACAGTAGTTTACACATAAAAAAAATTGCAGAAACATGAGGACAGTTCTATAAGGGTCAAAATGAGTAGGATTGAACTGTTTGTGCGTCAGAATATCACACATTTAAAAATAATTTGCTTCATATCAGCTATGTTACAAAAATTATTCACTGTCTAAATTACATGTATATTTAGCTCTAGTAGTTTGGTCTTCACTACCATAATTGAGTATGCCAGTCAGGACAAATGGCTTTAACTATAATTATGATGAAATTACATATATTTGTGAATGTTACTGGTATCTTCTTTAAACTTCATAAACCTCTGCAGAGGCATTATTTTGCTTATTTATGTGCATATAATTAAATATTATGCAAAGCAGTGTAGGCATATATTACTCTGGCCTTTAAATTCTACAATAGACTTTATTGAAACACTACTGAAAACAAAATCAATGTATATTGTTGAAAATTTCAAGTCAAAGTAAAAATATAGAAAGAACCAAGATCTCATTTTGGGTTGGTTAGGGTGATTTTAAATATTTGGAATCAACTGAAGTGCCATTGTAGGAGTAATAACATTTTTAAATTAATTTATAAATGTAGCTATTAAGGTACTTACAAAATTGTATTAGACAATTTTTTATTCATTATCTTGTTGTTTAATGTTGCTTGTTGTTCTTTATATTTTATCTTGTTGTTCTAATTTTGCTTTGTACATATGCTTATAATTATGTTTGTAACAATATCAATCGCATTGGGTGAAACCTGTTATGATTGTGTTGTCTTGAATAAATAAATAAATAAATAAATAAATAAATTTTATTATTCACAAGCTTCTGACATTGATTTGAGCATCAGTTGACTCATTCCTGATAACAGTATGTCTCAAAGCAAAACACATAATAACTTATTTCAAAGCACACCCTGATTATAAGCATACAATAAAGCTATGTATTTCACATAAATACCATGTAGCATAAAATAGGAGTGTGACAGCATTTTTTTACTTCTACAATATACATATGTACTTGCAATGTTTAATACTATAATAACAAAGGCCTGATAGCTATAAAATATCTCATATTCAGGCATTAATTTCTTGTCTTATTTGTTCCTCAAATAAGTGTTGTTGACTTTTGTATGATAAGGGTGTTTACTGTTTGTTCTGTAATGCCCTAGACAGCTTCAACACTTGATATCATATTGTGATTACACTACATTTAGTAACATTCTACTGAGCAAGCACATACATATTGTCACATTGATTTACTTATTATATTTTACTTTTAAATAAATTAAATTATGTCTCAGAAAGAATCTAAATGTAAATTTGATCCATTCTTTACAACACTTGATAGAAAACATAAACAACATAAGAAGTGGTTGAAGTTCAAATCATATGTAAATAATAAATGTGTTACCGTAACTAATATAACAGATAAACGCGTTTATTTCAATACTTTGAGTGTGTCTAGTGTCAAGAGAAGTATAAATAAAATTTGTAAATGCTTCTTCAAATCTCAATCCAGTGGTTACGAAAAGTTCCTATCAGATGAAGAGAAAAGGTTTCAATTGACTACAGACCTAAGCTTGGTGGAGGGTGTCTATAAGTCTGCACATTATTAATAGTAGTAATTCATGATATTATGTGCCATATTTATTGAATGTTTTGCTTTATGTTGCATAAAATTATGTAGCTGTGTGGTGATTTTTGTATGTATAATCTTAATATTAATATATATATATATAGTGTAAGTATGGTATCTGTATGTACTATGCAGTCTTCATTTATTTACTAGGTGATATGTTTTCAGCTAATATCTATATAATTTGTTCTAGGTGGTTGGATGACTATTCCACAAGTGCTCAGCAACTGTCCGCCAGGCTTGGAATACCTTACTATGATTGATCAATTGCTGGTTCATCAGAAAGTTGAGCTGTTGGAAGCTTTTGTGGGATTCGAGACAAACAATAAGTATACAATCAAAAACAGTGTGGGTCAGAAAGTGTACTATGCAATTGAAGACAATGATTGTTGCACCAGAAACTGCTGTGGTCCTATGCGTCCATTTGACATGAAAATAATGGACAACTTCAGAAACGAGGTAATGGAAAGGGTGTCAGTCACATTTACCAAACTAACAGCCTCTTCTTTAGCACTATATTATTGTAGTCAATCATAGTCTATAAATAAAGGTATCTCTGAACAGAATTATACAAGTAATGATAACAAAATGGCTACAATACTTGAAGCACTAATACAGCTTATCATCTCCACTTACAATTAACTGCATGCATGCCATATGTTTCCCATCCGAAATATCTATTTAAAGACAATGATGTAATCAAAGTATGTGACCTAGAAGAACAATAGGGGAACTAAATTGACTTTAATAAGTAACATGATTATTTTTCATGCTTGTTATCCTTATGGGGACTTGTATTTCTAAGTCTTATGTACTTAATATAATCCATGTTTCTATTTATGAAGTAAAACTTGATTTATTAACATAGCGATGTGGAATTTTCCTAGCAAAACAATACTACTCTGTGTATGCACCTGGTGCAAGTTTACATTAAAGCACATAATGCACATTGTTACTGGGTTTTTCGAAATTCTCAGTAGCAGCACGGAGTCTGGTGCTGTGCCCGGTAGCGGCAATAGGCTCGCCCCCTATTACGAGCTAAAAATTCATGGCGAAATGTGGGTGTAATATTACACCTCTACCTACCCCTTCGGGGACAAGTCGTGAGTCTATAAAAACAAAGCACATATTAATCATCTTGGGCAAGAAGTCTTACTCCGTCATGTCCTAAGTAGAACATTACCTAGATTCAGCCTGATTTTCATATTTACCTTAAGGCGAGGTTGCAGTACTTTTTAAGATTTTTAAACGTCTGAAAGTCCCATGAACTATGATATTTTTAATGAATAAAAATTAAAGTATAAAAGTTGAACATATCTTCTAGTAAATCGTAAAGATAGAAACACGATTTGGAATGATTGGCTCGATAAAAAAAAAAGTCAAACCTGGCACTAAATCACAATTTTAAACGTGTACTGCTTAGAGATTCCATAATGAATTTATATGAAAGTATTATCAACAGAAACAGCTCTTTATTTTAAAATAAATGGTAAAAACAGATTTCGTAATTTCGTTATCATTTTTCTCCAAGAAAAAAAATAGTCAAAATGTTGGCATTATATCGCTCGCCGGCCGTTCATCAGTGCCTGTCTAGGCGTGATTGAGGGCGGACGTACGTCGTTGCTCCGCAAAATCCCCCTCCACCCCCACAAAAGCGTGTGTCTGTGCGCCCCCACAAAAGTGTTTTCGCAAAAGTACAAAGAAATTCGTATTCCAAACTCATTCGTTCAAACCATAGACAACCTAGTAAGAAACCGTAGACAGGTTACTGCCAAGGTAACCGGCGCTTACGAGTGGCACGCATCGCGAAAAGCGTACGCACACTAATATAAATATGTAAAAACGACACACTAAGAATTAGATAAGTAGTGTAAGTGAGATAGCACATCTAATCGCAAGCGCGAAAAAGAGATAAACATATGCTCTCTGTACTGACGCGTATTGTGACATCATGCTGACCGTTTCACAAACAATAATTTGACTCAGATGCGACATGATCACTTTGTCTGTTTTGAGTAAATTCAATTCGCCTCAAAGTAAATTTGATTAATTCATTTAAGGTATATTTAAGGTAGGGAAATAAAAAGTCGATGTGATTTATTTATAACATTTATTAAAAAAGTACATTTTATTCTTCTCATTTCATTCACATTCAATGGAAACCTAAAACAGTACGTTAATATAAAAACTGTGCGCTGCGGACCCACCGTAGTCCTGGCAATACCCCTGGGGGTATGGTGGGTCTTTTAAAGCTTAACAGTACTCCTGGCTGAAATGCTCGTAGTGTTGTACCAACGTGCTACGTGGACATTAAACTGAACAGTGTTATCTCTCGTATGATAATGACTTACTACTTACGTTTTTGTATTTTTAGACAAGCGAAGACAAGCGCTAGTACCATGATATAGAGCAACAAGGAGATAAATTAGAGAATAAAACGTTTAGGTATTACTGCTAATGGTTATAATGCTTTGTATATTATAGGTATAATCTGTGGTACTGTTGAAGACCCGTCATCATCATCATCCTAGCGCTGTCGGATCATGCCCATTAGTTCTATTGAACAGTTCTATGATAGAACTAGTGATACTTTTTCCCACTAGTTCTATTAGCGCAACTTGATGAGAAGAATAGAACTGATGGGAAACAGTTATAGGAAATTTCCCACTAGTTCTATGTATGTTTTACAAGGGTAGTGTCACAACATCGCACTCACAATCCGAATAAATATGTATGTATAAAAATGTGTTAAACGAATGAACGTCTACAAAAGAATTGAACGTCTACAAAACAAATGAACGTCTACAAAACAAATGACTACCAGAAAGTGATCAGCTATCGATAGTGATTGCAAAAAACAGGTGCATGCGATTTTCGACCACATCACTATCGATAGCTGATCACTTTCTGTAAGTCATTTGTTTTGTAGACGTTCATTTGTTTTGTAGACGTTCATTTGTTTTGTAGACGTTCATTTGTTTTACACCTTAAACAAATGAACGTCTACAAAACATATTCATTCGGATATATGAGCGCGATGTCGTGACACTACGGATCATTCCCAGTAGTTTTATTGAATACCCTTGTAAAAAAATACATAGAACTAGACTGGGACATTTCCTATTACTTATCCCATTAGTTCTATTCTCCTCATCAAGTTGTGCTAATAGAATTAGGACAGTTCTATCATAGAACTGTTCAATAGGGCTACTGGGAATGATCCTACAAAATAGTGGAACTTGAAATTAACGAAATGAAATTAATAAACTTATTACACAACAATATTATCTGGGAGTACGGTTAAGCTTTGAAATACCCACCATACCCCCAGGGGTACTGCCAGGGGTACGGTGGGTCGGCAGCGAAAACTGTGCAGTACAACCTACTTAGTTGTTTAATACTAAAAGGAGAAAAACAAGAACAAGTGAATGGACTTTGATCATCCGTCAATGTTTGTAACTTACGTATGATTTTGTATTTCTATAATAATAATATATTGTGTTGATTCAGCCTCAAATTTTTATTACTTAACAAAAACACACATCAGTATTTTATTATTACGAATGTCCCATCTGGATACTTTGTTTTTTAGTCTTTGTACACGCACAATACTGCTTCTCTTTTACACTCGCTCAATGCCAATTTTTTTATTCACTCTATTATTTGTGATACTGAATTTATTATAAATTGTAAATAAAACGTTGTAATATTGTAATACTCATGAATGAGAAGTGATTCCATAACTTTTAGTCATTTTCCTACTATAGTTTGTGCAAATCTCATTACACACGACGGCATTTTCAAATGTAACGTACACACACGCGAGTAAAAGAGCGAGCGCTTCCGACCGCAGCGCGTACGCGACTAAAGCCAAATGAGACAGTTAGCCTGTTTTTAATGTGCCACTAAAGCCAAATGAGACATTTAGCCTGTTTTTAATGTGCCACTTTTGAAGTTCGCATAACTCATCTACAGTTTTTTTACGCTGCGCTGTGGCACACGCACACACGAAACCCCCCCTCCCCCCGCTCACTCGCTGACGCCACCCCCGTGTTTTTGTTTTTGCGGGGGGTGAGGTCGAGCTACGCACTGTACTGCAACCTCGCCTTAATAGTGCTATGATTTGTATTAACATTTGGCAGAAGATTATTCGTAATTAATAATTATAGAAATACTTTATTTGGAACTAATTAATTGAAAACTGTTATTACGACATATATTTTTTGCTTATCTCACGTTGAACAATGCACATATTATATGGTTTAGATAACTGATAAACTGTGTAAACAATAACACAATGTACCATTATTTAATCAATTACTTCTCAATTATATGTGGTTTCAAGTGACATAGAGTAGAATACAGTGTTTAACAGTACTATTCAATGCTTAGCTTGGCCTCAATCTATTGTCAGTATGGAATAATGTTTTATTTAGTTGCCTGTCAGACAGAGTAATGAATGATTATGGTTACATGTATACTGCCCATAAAATAACGCAAATTTTAGCTGTACTATGAAACAACAGCCCATAAAATATACAATTAAAATATGCTTATTTAGGCAGATGCAGATGAATATGAAATAATCTAGAAAGAAGCTATGTCACTGCGTGTATGGCCCTCTCTGTGTAACATGGTTTTATGGTTCTATCCAGGGAAACACTGGAATGTGATTTGTCTTTCGACGAAAACATATAATGGGGGGCCAGAGTAGCATTCGCTTCTGATTTCTTCTTTCGCTAACGCTTGGTTGCCATGGCGACATAAATAATTCGTTCTTCGTTGACCACGTGATATATCGAAAACCTATGTCAGTTGCATACAATTTTGCACTTAGCAATTAGCGATATCGTTAATCAAATCGTGACATTTGGCTACAGTCCCTGAGCCTCTTAGTAACCACTATTGGATCCTGCAAGTAAGAAATTAATGATTAAGATGCTTCTGTGTTTTTCTTTTGTTTATAGATGTAGATCCTACCTTTTCTTCTATTTATATGTACGCAGCTGCGCCCGCACATTTAATTTTTAAACGGTTTTATTTAGCTTGACCTGTTTATTTGTTTGGGTCAAATTTAATAATTGGAATTTTACCCCCTTCCTGATGACAGATTGATCTGATATTTGGTACACACTCTTAATCTTGATGACAATACAACTTAATATATTCCTTATGATTGTAAATCCAAGATGGCCGCCGATATTTATTCACAACAACCTCGATATGGGTATCAAATGAAAGGGCTTGATTGATAGAATAGAGTTCACAATGAAAAATCCAAGATGGCCGCCGATACAAAATGGCGGATCACATATTCCTTCACAACAACCTCAATATGGGTATCAAATGAAAGGGCTTGATTGGTAGAATAGAGCTCACTATGAAAAATCCAAGATGGCTTCCGCCACAAAATGGCGAATTACATATTTTTCACAAATACCTCAATATAGGTATCGTATGAAAGGGCTTGATTGGTAGAATAGGGCTCACTATGAACTAACAACAAAACTAAAAACTTGAAAATAAAATAAAATAAAAAACATTTTTATGTTAAACGGTTTTATAACAATAAAAAATATGTAGTTAGGTTATGCACTGAAAGCTAAAAAATAATTCGGCATGTCCTAGCTACCAGATCGCACCAATCTTCTCATCAATCTGGGGTATTAATCAGACAAATATAAAATCGTTGGGCGTAGCGTATCCAGAGTAAACATTTTGATATAAATTTCACGCACGTATTGATCAGACAAATATAAACTCCTTGGGCGCGTGAAATTTCTTGTGCATAGGGTTCCCACCAAGAACTTAGGGTCCCAAGCCAACCTCACCTGCAAGTGGTGCACCTGCCGATCAACGGACGAGGCTCTGGCAAACAAAATATCCCGATAAGCGGCAATAGGCTCGCCACCTATTACGTGGGATCAAAACACTGGCGAAAAGTGGGCGTTTAATATGCCTCTGCCTACCCCTTCGGGGAAACAGGCGTGAGTCTATGTATGTATGTATGTATAAAAATGTTTTTTATTTTATTTTTAATTGAACCGTTTCTTGCCAAACCCGTGGCAATTTCGGTAATTTTCTTCTTAGTGCATCCCCAAAGAACATATATACCAAAGGCCATTCAGTAGCTTTGGCTGTACGTTGTCTGTCAGTCAATCAGTAACGCCGCACAGTTTCACTTTTGTGAACTTATAACTTCCTTCAACAAGTTGCATAATATAATGTTTTGTTCATTTAGGTGATCCACCTGTATCGTCCACTGGCCTGTGACTCCTGCTGGTGTCCGTGTTGGCTGCAGAGTATGGAGGTGTCCTCCCCACCGGGCACAGTGATCGGATCTATTGAACAAGAATGGTCGATTTGTAAGCCGTGCTATTCAATCAAGAATGCGGCAGGAGATGTCGTTCTCAGAATCAAAGGACCCGTGTGTACATACTCTATTTGTGGTGACGTCGAGTTTCATGTAAGTCTTAAAACTTATTGAACCGCCTATGCTAATGTCATGTTTTTTAAATACAAGTCGCTGCCTGTCGATAAAATAGTACTGTACTCAAGCTACTCGATCTACCTAGACTTTACAAAATGCTAATTTACCACCAACTAGTATCCATCTGCATGGTATGACATGTCGCGATAAATTATACACCTCATTCTCCCTCATTAATCATTCCATTCACTGCTGAAAACCACATGAAAATCTGTTCAAATAGTTTTTTATTTTATCGTGAACATACAGATGCGACCGCTGGTCTTTATTTAAAATGTAATATTATGTAAGGATATACGGACGCTGAAATTAGCCAAGTGCTAATTGAAACTCACTTCCCAGGACGTGAAGTAACCAATGACCATCTGTGGGACGAGTCAGACTACAGACCACCGACCCAAACGGACTGGCTGGTAGCCGAAAATGTGGTCACCACAGACCGGCTGAAATGGGCAATAGACAGCTTCCAGGCATTCAAATCCGCAGGCCTGGATGAAATCATACCAGCATTCCTACAATGGGGATGCACTACGATTGTGCCGCACCTGCTCGACATCTACAGGGCCTCAATAGCACATAGACATATACCTTGCAGGTGGAGGGAAGTTAAAGTCATATTCCTCCCAAAACCTGGCAAAACCGACTACTCGCAAGCGAAAGCATATAGACCTATCAGCTTGACCTCCTTTTTACTGAAAACGCTGGAGAGACTTGCGAACCGTTACCTCCGTGAGGGCGCATTATTGCACAAGCCACCCACATCAACACGCCTACAGAAGTGGCAGGTCAACTGAATCGGCGCTGCATTCCGTTGTGGGAACCATTGAAACAGCGCTTACCAACAAGTTAAGAACACTGGGGGCCTTCATCGACATAGAAGGTGCCTTCGACAAAACTAAGTTCAACAGTATCAGCCGGGCCCTCGAAAAATTCGGAGTTGAGCAAACCCTTAGTGGCTGGATTGATCAACTCCTGAAACAGAGGGCAATACAATTCACGGTAAACTCCACCACAAAGGGCATAGTGGCAAAAGGCTGCCCTCAGGGAGGCGTACTCTCACCCCTGTTGTGGAACATTGTGGTGGACGATCTGTTACGTAACTTAAACTACAGACGATTCTACACGGTCGGCTATGCAGACGACATAACAATCTTGATCAAAGGTGACTCAGAAGACACGATCCGCAATCGGATGCAAGCAGCCATAAGGATCATGGAGGAATGGTGCAACCAACATGAACTGACGGTTAACCCCAACAAAACGGAGCTAGTACTCTTCACCAACAAAAGGAAAACCCATATGTGCAAAACTCTTTGGAACGGAGCTTACCTTATCGATTGAAGTCAAGTATTTGGGCGTAATACTTGACCATAAGCTAAACTGGGGTAAGCACATCAGCACTAAAACAACAAAAGCATCAAAATCTTCTGGCAATGCTCCGGCATTATGATTCTCCGGAATCATAGGCAAGAAATGGGGTCTCAATCCATCTATCACCCTGTGGATTTACACTGCCATTATACGCCCCATGCTTACATACGGTGCAGTAGTGTGGTGGCCACGCACGCAACTAAGCACAATTATAAAAAAGCTACAGAGCCTTCAACGCCTAACCTGCTTGGCCACAACAGGCTGCATGAAGACCACCCCAACAGCCGCACTGGAGATACTACTGGATCTAAGACCGCTGCACCTAATGAACCAGCAGGAAGCTGGCGCTGCAGCAATCCGTCTAGACAAGCTCGGGCTGTGGAGAAAGGATGATCGAATTACCCGAGATCCCGATGCTAGAGGCCGCATGCGATCTTATCCCTAAAACCTTTGTCTTTGACAAAAAATATGGCATCCAATTACAGGCGGAACACAAAGACAGCTCTGGTATACACGAAGTCAGAGTATACAAAGAAGGCTCAAAAACGAAGCATGGGACGGGTGCGGGCGTATTCTCCCATGACTTAAATATCAATATCTCAACATCCCTTGGTACTCTTAACACCATATTCCAAGCCGAGTGTGTTGGGATCACAAGAGCCGCAACAGCAATCGCGTCTAGAAACGTAAGCGACCTGTCTATACGCATCATCACAGACAGTGCCTCAGTACTACAAGCTCTCGGCAGCAACTGCTTTAACAGCGGCGGGCGGCCTCATCATGGAATGCCACCTAGAGCTGCAAAAGATTGCAGAGAAGAATCGGGTTACACTGCAATGGATTAAAGGGCACAGCAACTCCGCAGGCAATGACGCCGCAGACCAACTGGCACGGCAAGGATCGGACACAATGATAATGGGACCCGAGCCGATTGTACCGATACCGGCAAGCCAACTCAAAACATGGCTACGCGAGAGAACCGCACAAGAACACGAAAAACAGTGGGCAGACATAAAAGAATGCAGTCAAACAAAAGTTGCTATCCCCTGCTTGAACAAGCGACTCTCGCACAAGCTGCTGCATTCAGAGAAAAACACTCAAGCATCTGACAGGCATAATAACCGGCCACTGTCCACTCAACAGGCACCTATTCAACATAGGCGTTATGGACAGCCCACTATGCAGGGGCTGCATGGAAACTGAAGAAACGCCCGCTCATGTCATTCTACACTGCACAAGTGTGAGTGATCAACGGGCAAAGCTGCTGAACAACCCCAGAACCATGTGTGAGGCTTTGAACGACACCAGCCAACTAATGGCTTTCTGGAAGGAGCTAAGGTGGTATGAGTAGTCGGCGTCAATCAAGACGCCACTTACGCACAATGGCCCAAATAACTGGCTAAGTGCGGAAAACCCACGACTAACTAACTTACTAACTATGTAAGGATATAATGTTTTATATATAGTGTATATAAATAGTGTGTGTATGATAGTGTTTGACGTTATCTCAGAGTTTCTCTTTTAGTTTAATTGTGATAAAATGTTCAATTATTTTAGTCAAGTGTGTGTGTGTGTGTGTATTTATTTTAGTTTTAGTCATAGCTAACCTCTAGGCATGGCATATTCACGCAAAAAATACGAACATAAATTATACAACGAAAGCCGGGCTAGTCATTAATTTGTATTCCGCGCTTGTACAACAGACTGGTTAGGTCACTTTTGGATAGTCAAAACTAGGAATTATTTGTTTTTAAATCTAAGCATGCAATATCTTATGTCACATTTTCTTGTTGTAGAATTGATATGTTGAATCAAATCATTACATTAATATACCTAGCCGTCGAATAGTTATTAAATTTAGAATGTACAAGAGAAACGTTGATTAAAAGAACCCAGGACAAAAATCAACATGGCCTTGTGTTAGCGATTATGTATCTGTGTGAAGTTTGTGACGTGTATTTATTGTTTGACATCCAGCCTAAGCCAATGACCTGAGCACGACATAGTATTCGAGTAGCATAAAGATTCGATATGTTATCTAATTATTTATTGAAAATATTTTTACTTTATATTACAAGCAATAAACATTGCCAATTTATAAAAACTTTAAATATTGGCAAAGAAAAATAGTTTTGAAATTATAAATTATCATTTTCATATTCAGATATTGCATTCATCGGTACCAGCTGCCTATTCTCGTTTAATACGGTACGCTTTAGAAATCTATTATTCCCGTACGTGCAGACTTCGGATTGAATTACCTACAGCGGTTTTCGCGAGCTCTATGACCGCCTTTCTTCAAAGACGATAAAATACAATATTATTTTTACGATAGGCAGCGGATTGTCTGCGTATTATCATAATCATACTTGTTTCTGATCAGTCCCACTGCGGGGCACAAGCCTTTCGCAGCTCGCATTCAAATTTAAGTTTCTGTTATACTGTACTAAGTATTTCATACGATTTGATTTTGTACGACTAAGACAAGCGCTAGTGAGCTCGGCTACACAGTTGATCTGGACAATTAACGTCTACATAAAACGATTTGATCCTTGAACTACACAAATTGGTCGTAAAATTGTGCTTTTTTATAAAGAGTACCGCACCAGAAATATATCTTTTTGGGGGATTTTCTTTCGTCCGTTATCTATAATTTATATTTGTACCTATAATATAAATTAAAATAGGTCAATTGAGAGCATTTTAGATTGCTCATATTCGGCAAACAGTTTAAATTATTTGAACCGAAAGATAAAAAAGTTAATTACAGCAAGTGATCGTCCAGATAAGTTACATAGTTCTAATTTTGGCATGGCAACAAAGGAAGTACTTCAAAAAGAACGTACTGACTCTTTACAGAGGTTCCTTCGTTGCACCCATGACACGGTAATATAATCTAACAGTATTGTAACTCGGCCGTCTTCGTGAGTTATATACCTACAGACGCGCCGTACGCAAACCAGCGGTAGGGCTGCCCGCCTCAAGTATTTTAATCACATCTACCTACTTGACGTTTTTTTCTGGTTTTGTGATTGTTCATATTACTTATATTTTTATTCAAACAAATGAAAATCGAATGAATGAAATAGTAAACTGCAGTCGCCGTAGGTTACAAAACTTAAATTTCTACTTCAACACCTACCTACTGAGCCAAAATGCAAGTACCTACGTCCTTAATAACTGACGAATATAACTATAACTTTTCATCGTAAATTAACGTCCCTATTACTAACAGCACAGAGCAACTCGAAATAACAGTTATTTGGTCACCCATCCGATGTCCAACCGCTTTGAACATTACTTAACGTCAACCATCTAATTGCGTATGCGCTACTTACAGTAATATCTATTCATTGCCAACTGGTTCGATAACACTACATAAAATCTACCTCATCATTTTAATTTCATAACGATATTACGTTTAATTCAATATGTATTTCCAAAAACCTATAGCTCGGGGTGCTTTAAAATTAAGCGAAAAATGATGTACTTAGTTAAGTAAGTACCCTAAGAAATTACCTATTGGTTATGTAATAAGCAGATTTCCATTGGCTTCCTTTTTGAAAATTACCCTGTAGGTATTACTAATCATAGACAACAATGAAATAATACATTGTCCATAACGCAGGTAAAAGTGTCCTGCTAGTAGGTATACGTTATAACCGCAATATGTTTTAAAAAGAATAAACATACTAATAGATTAAGCTAATCAAATTACGACTTTATCACGCTAAAGTTAATTACCGTGCCAGAAGGTAAGTGTGAAAAGCGTAGTTTTCATTTAAAATAAGGTAGTAGTATAATACTAGAACTAGCAGCAGCCATCGTAATTTGTAAAAAAAAAACATTGTATAAATAGACTTACCTTACAGAGTTTACAGGTAATTCAAAAAATCTTATAGTTGGGTGAGTTATCGAAGAATTTAAACAACCAAAAACAGCACAATATAATCTTTTCGTCTTCGCCATAATAATTATTTGAATATCAGAACACTAGTACAAAAATCATCACCGTCTGTTCGTCACTGCGACACGGTGCGAGCTGCGGCACGAGCGACCGCGGCTGTGGGTACTCTACGCTCAGGCTAAATGGGTACTCTACTCGAGGCACGTAGGTATAACTCGAGTTTCGTGCGTTTGTATGGAGTGACAATACTGTTAGATATTATTACCGTGCCCATGACTTCCAAAACGACTATTTTAGGTACATACAATTTTAATAGGTGTATGAGTGGCGCTTTGTTATCATATTATGAAATAACAGACGCACACGTGGTTACTAGGCAACTCAATAAGCCGCGGGTAGCGGTAGGTAATTGGACGCTTTCCTCTACGGTCCTAATATCTGGTCTACCCATAAATTTGGCTACTAAAGATAGATATTTGACATAGCTCCAAAATATGTCAAATATGTATCTCTGATAGCCAAATTCATGGATAGGTCAAATATAAAAAGCGCCCATTTCACGTCGGTTTAATTAAAATGTAATTCTATATTTTCTAGGTATACTCCGCTGATGGTGAGAACAAAGTTGGTAAAATAACGAAGCAGTGGTCTGGTTTGGCCCGAGAAGCATTTACCGATTCGGATTACTTCGGTATTACTTTCCCAATGGATTTGGATGTGAAAGTTAAGGCCACTCTCCTCGGAGCTTGTTTCTTAATTGTAAGTATTTATTTATGTTCTTCTGGATTTTTCGGCCGGTTTTCTGTTCTACCCATCAAAACATTATTATGAAGAAATGGTTTGTTTCCATATTCTTTTATCCTTTCGTGTGATTGTGTGGCCAAATTGGTGCCCGCGATGATAGGCCGCCTGAAGGCCTCCGATATGACCTAACATGTCCCGAGACAAGAATCGGGGCCGACGGGCTAATGTGCCCTCCGAAGCAAGCCCACCTTAGTGTTATCTTCTATCCTTTCGTGTGATTGTGTGGCCAAATTTGGTGCCGGCGATGATAGGCCGCCTGAAGGCCTCCGATATGACCTAACATGTCCTGAGACAAGAATCGGGGCCGACGGGCTAATGTGCCCTCCGAAGCAAGTCCACCTTAGTGTTATCTTCTATCCTTTCGTGTGATAGTGTGGCCAAATTTGGTGTCGACGCTGATAGGCCGCCTGAAGGCCTTCGATATGACCTGAGACAAGAATCGGGGCCGACGGGCTAATGTGCCCTCCGAAGCAAGCCCACCTTAGTGTTAAATTGTCGATATATTCATTATACTCAGCCGTAGTAGAAACCATGATATACGATAGCAAACGATTAGCAAATAACTGCACAACAATCAATTGTCGAGGACTTAGATTAACCGATTAGGTCGAATGACATCACATGTCAAATAAATTATATTTGCTAGTAAGTAGTTACAAATAAATTACTTTACCAAATAGTAAGCTTTGTCATTCAATCGTTTAACGAGTCTTTCAATAAGAATTCTTCATGCTCTATTACACATGGGTATTTGAATAGTCGAATTTAAGTGGTATAAAGAAACTAGATCATATAGCCTATGTACAGCATAGATTTGACGCATTAACTTTCTTTATACAGCATTAGTCTGACTTATTGTAAGTTGCCTCTTGGTCATGTGATAATTGTGATATATTTCTTGTTGCTTAGGTAATCGCTCTTTTGGGAAGTTAATTTACCGCTTTGAATCGGTTTCAAAGTATGTTTTATTTGTCCCCCAACAAAATACACTTATAACAACGCCCTCTGGTCATCCATTTTTGAAAATAAAATCCTAGTAAATAATAATTAAAACACGTTTTGGAAAGCGGTTAAAAGGGATTCAAGGGAACATAATTATATGTAACTACACTATACACTAACTAGAGACGCGGTTAAAAGATACAACAGGCAAAAATAATACATTACATTTCCCGTTATAATTACATCATAGAAATGGTATGCAGAGTTGAAAATAAACTTCGGCAGCAAGATAGAAAACTATATTGGCGACAATAGCTATAAAAATAGTTATTTGTGCAACAAGAGAGCAAAGTTGTTTTTTGTTTCGAGTGCTGATTTTGAGTCCTGAGCGTAGTGAGGGACTCAACAGCACGAGATGCAAAAAACTACATACATTGAAAATTGTACTGATAGTGCATACCATAGATTATTGTGCTTATAACTAAACGGAAAAAATGTAGGTTTGTAATTACAGTCAGTTGCAGAAAGCTTCAAATTAACTTTTCATTGCTTAAATGGAGATTATCGCTTATGAGTGCAATAATTTATTGACGTTGCACAATCAACTTTGACTCTTAGATAAACATCTTTCTACTAATGCTGACAAGTGAATCACTCTTTTCGTTCAATTGTCAGCATTAGTAAAAATATGTTAATTTGAAGCTTTGTGCAACTGACTGCAAGTCTAATAAATCTAATTTACATTACACATCTAAATTCCAGGGCTAATCTTCGGATTATATTTAGTAAAAGTAGTAAAGCAGTATTATAATGAGGCCGAATAAATTTGTTAAATCTAGCTATCTGCTAATGCGGTCACCGACGTTCAATTCAGTGACCTTGAAAGTCTGAGGCGTAAAGCGCTATATGGCTATGGCCACCCATAATTTCGTTAAAATGGTTGTCTATTCCGGTAGGCACAAAACCGGTGATGTCATTGTATTCTATGTGATCTAGTGCTATTATCACAATATCGTCTTCAAAACATTGTTAGTTAATCTGCTAGCACTATAGCCAAGTTCGAGGAAATATTTTGCGAACGTAGTCACATGTGTTCCACAAGGAAGCATTGTAGGACTACAGCAATATTCTCCACGTTTCCTTTCGCTCAAAGAGGTTCGCCAGGTTCTTCTATTCAATTCTCATCTTCCCTTACTTCCCTATTGGAGAAAGCTTGTCATCTCGTACCTTTTCTTAGTCTTGACAACGCACAAGAAATGCCTAGTGGCCTTATCTTATCATTACACGAGCCGTAACCATAACTCGTTTGATATCTCTGATGTACTTACATCAGAGATATCAAACCTATATGAAAATATACATACATAACGTAAATATTATTTTACGATATTGTATAATACCAGCATCCACACAACATGGCTTTTTATATTAATACGTTAGTAAATATAGCATATGTACTGTTCTAATTAAATAGTTTATATTAGGCCTAGCGCACATTGACGGCATGTTATCCTTAGGTATACCGCGACATCTATAGGCTAGAGTCTATAGGCATTCAGAGGCGTCCCTAGGCACGTTTACATCGTATGCGTGCATTATACTACATAGGTACATACTATATAGGTATATAGGTACGTAACTTTAAAATAAATTGAAATATCACGAGGATTTGTTGTGTTAAACAGGTAATTATGCAAATTCGACCTTGTAGTAATAATAAATTTAAAATCACATTAATGATGTTTTGGGTGAAGAAACGAAAATAAGTATTTGTTTTGGTGACACTGGCGCTAAATGTAAGGCGGGGGGGAGGGTTATATTTAGCGCCACTGTCACCAGAGGGATTTCAAAGGCAGACATTGCCGTAAATTTGTTTATCCTCGCTGATGATTGTCATACATTTTCAATTATCGTACCTACTGTTCAGTTGAATAAAATTGGTCATTGTCACTCATAAATCCTTTGGCGTCCCATGCCATGCGCAGGCTGCTTGTCCATCACTGCGGTTGCCTAGTGCGCAGAGGCCATATAATAAATGGCAATATATGTGCTCCTGCCTCCGTGGTCCAGTGGATAGCGTTTGCGACTGCTGATCGGAGGTCCCGGGTTCGATTCCCGGGTCGGGCAAAAGTGTTACTGGGTTTTCCGAATTCTCAGTAGCAGCAGCACGGAGTCTGGTGATGTGCCCGGTAACGGCAATAGGCTCGCCCCCTATTACGTGGCACCTAAAATTCATGGCGAAATGTGGATGTAATAACTATTACGCCTCTACCTACCCCTTCGGGGATACAGGCGTGATTCTATAAATAAAAAATAAAATAAAATATTTATATCTACATAATTATTATGTAGGTAGTCTGTGCCTAGAACGACATTATTTCGGGCCGTGTTCAAAACAACGGAATCCATGTGCTCAATCTCGATGGTTCAAAACAAAAGTAGGTCAACAGGCGGCGCGACAGCAGTGAGGACACGTGAAGAAAGTATTTTGTATTGTCCGCACATCGACCCGTCACAGCCGCGTCAAGTTATACCGGTCGCGCCGATATTCCCGAAACTTGGACGCTGGTGACACCGGCGTTCGGCTGATGACCGTATTGTAAACTATCTTACTCGGGCCGAGTTTAAAGTGGACGAGTCTGTAACTCGGCATGACCGCATGACTAGGTTGCCCCACGATAACTTCTTAATAGTGAAGCTTTTCAATGCTTTTGCGATCAGTCATCATCATATTATGGCTATCGCGGTTACGATTAAATGCCTTCGCTTTAGACCCAGACTCCGCGATTCGAAAGTCACTGCGATATGACGCATCACGAGTTTAAAGAGTTAGTATTTTAACAATACATGGTAGGAGCGCCTTTCATGTCCGTCACGATAAGTTGCGGCGGTATCACAGCTGCAAGGATGTTTGCCGTGTTTTGTATTGGCGGCACGTAGGCTTGTTATAATATCGGGCCGAATTCTAACGGCTGTGCCGAACTGCCTATGTACGACGAGTATGTTCCTTTGCAACTCGGTGGCAGTGGACAATCGGCTTTATTGTAAATTGTAACATTAAATACAGGAACTCGTTTATCAAAGTTACCCGCAGTATTATATTTCCTAATTATATTTAGGATGTTAATATGTCAAGGTTTTTATAATAATACCTCCTAGCTGATGAGGAAAATGATTTTATGTCATATAGAGTAAATCGCGTCGTGGTGTTAAATAAGTATATATAAGACCTAAGTATTCTCAGACCTACCAAGTATACACAAGTTTCATAAAAATCCGTCGAGTTTCGGAGCAGTGCGATCACAAACACCCTGAAATTAGATTTTTCTATAACTATAGTAATCATAACATCTATGTCATGATTGTATACTAAACTTATAAACTCCTCGTACATCAATAGGTCGTTCATGTCTCCCAAAGGGGTGCGCCACTAGATTATTTTAATCTGGTCGTATTTTTGTTGCTTACTTAACTGTGATCACATTCCTCTAACCTAACCTACTTAGCGCTACAATTTGTGGATCAAACTAATTTAGTCCAATACCTATAACGGCAATGAACACTAAACATTGCCGTGACCACTAAGTGATGGCGCACACGCGCCACACGCGACAACCGCATAGCACCGCTATCGAACTGCGGACTGCAGTTTTCATTTAATTACATAATTATGTCGGTTTAGTGGCGCATATGGGTCAGACTCGGTGCACACATTCCACTTAGTTTTTTTATGGCGACTAGCGACCACAAAATCTCGATATAGGCGCCGACACTCACCGCATTCAAAAGACCTGCCTTCGAAAATATATTTCGTCTTATTTTTGTCAGCAGTAGGGCAATTTCTTCGTTGGAGGAATTGCAATATTATATCATACTAGCTGACCCGGCAAACGTTGTTTTGCAAAATTTTTTTTTTTTTTTGAAAAATAGATGTGGGCCGATTCTCATACATACCGGATAAGCACAAAAATTTCATCAAAATCGGTCAAGCCGTTTCGGAGGAGTATGGGAACGAAAACTGTGACACGAGAATTTTATATATTAGATTAGGTAAACAATGGGTTGAAAATAGCATCCGCCCCTAGCTATTTTGTGGCGACTACCTACTTAACTTTAGCTACTTCTGTAGCTGTGACACTTATGTCGCGCAGTTTGTAGCCCGTATGCGCTCACGCTAAACCTATGCGTCCTTCGTGTAGTAAATAATTATTAAATATAATTCTTACATCATCGTCTACTGTGTACCTACTGTGCATTTATAACACACGATAATGGGTATTAAAATACATATTTCATCAAATAACGGCAGAGCAAAATAATACCTGTTCAATAAATTGTTCAAGAAGATCTTACCTTAATACTTAGATTTGTATAGCCGTATCACTGAAATAGTCAATAAAGTTAGACATATATGAATGCGAAAGGCCGGAACCGTGTGCACCTATACCTATTTTTAATCCATTATATTAATTTCCATCCCCATCATTTAGATGGTTGGCAATCCACAACGGTGCGTTTCTCTAGAAACTTTCTGCCTCGCACATCTAAACTATGGAATGATCTGTCGCCTGCGGTTTTTCCGAACCAATACGACCTTCAAACCTTCAAGAAAAGAGCGTGTTCCTTTTTAAAAGGCCAGCAACGCACTTGTGACTCCTCTGGTGTTGCGGGTGTCCATGGGCGGCGGTAATCGCTTAACATCAGGCGATCCGTCTGCTCGTTTGCCTCCTATTCCATAACAAAAAGTACTAGCAGCCCGTCCCGGCTTCGCACGGGTGGACATTTGTTTTTTAAATATCTGTCTATCTGCATTGTCACGCCTGTCACCCTATGAGGTAGGCAGAAACTATGTAACGAAACATGCTTTGGTTCTAACATACTTCTTTCGCTTCCCCGACACATGCACGTCGTTTATGGGTACTTTTAATTGTTTAGTTCCAAAATAATGTCCAAACCATCTCAACATTCATTTTCTCATTGATTCTACTTTCATGCTTCTTCTGCCATTCCCATGATTCGCTACTATACAGTATTGGCACCAAAAATCCCTGCAGTATAGCAAGGCGAGATTTCCTTGGGATAATACCATTTCTGATGATGGAATATGAGGCGCCATTCAAACTATAATATCCTGCTTTTACTCTCCTTTCAACATCTTCCTCACATTTACCACTTCTCGTAAATTAAAACCCTAATTACACAAAATCATTAACTTGTTCCCTTTTTTCATCGCCTATCATTATATTACATTCAGTTACACTGTTTTCTCTTTCTAAGGCCATGAACTTAGTCTTGTTTACACTCACTTTCATGCCCTTCTCCTTATACGCCTCTTTCATCATGGTGACAATCTACTGCATATCAGACGCTGACTTCGCAAAAAAAACCTGATCCTCAGTGCATAGAAGGGTCTTAACACTGTTTCACCCATTCTTAATTCACATTCAGACTCTTTTAAATCAGTCTGACAACTGTCCATGAACAGATAGAACAGTCAAAGACACGTTACACATCCTTGTCTAACAGCACGATCAATGTTATACCAGTCCTTCTAGGCCCCGTTTATTATGACACAGGCACTTGAATCCCCATATACTCGTACTAATGTAAGTGCCCGTATCAGGCTGTTGCTCACTCCTTACACAGATAGTGTTGACCGAAGTTCATCCCTCACCACTCGATCCTAAGCCATTTCCAGGTGAAAAAAGGCGCAGAAAACCTTCTGGTGTTTCATTAAGATTTTATCTGAAATGCACCTGAAGGAAAAGACTTGATCCGTACATCCCATTCCCTTTTTGAAACCCGCTTGCACATCCCAGATTTTACTATCAGTTTCAGAGATCTTTCTTACAATCAGTATCTTTGCATACAATTTGCCAACAACACTCAGGAGGCTTATACCGCGATTTTTTTGCTTTCATGCTGAGACCCTTTGCCCCTGTAGCGTGTACCGTTTGCCCTAACATTACGGCCCTGTTCCAGTCACTTGGTACGTGACCGTAGATATCCATAAACCTATTTTTCTTCTCAACGTTTTTTAATTTCATATTTAATTATACCGTTTTTGGTCCCTGTGCTCGTGGATAGGGGATACAAAGTGATCTTTGTATACCTCATCATTTACACCAAACACCGAAGTCAAAATTTTTCCTAGTAAACCCCTTTTCTTTCGTGTTTCATGAAAATCTGTGAAATATTCTTTGGTACGTTCATATTTTGTCTTTTGCTCGAGTAAATGATGATAAAATTGATCACAATGTGTATCTGTCGTTACAACATCTGCCCTGCTACAAAGTTGCTTAAACTTGGACAATGCACTTTCTATCCTATCCTAGTCGCTCTCTTTCATATGAAGTTTCTATATGAAACATGCCTCGATCTACATATGTTTGCGGTTCCTATGTGTTCAACATAAAATCCTGGAGACAGATTCTTCACGGTATATGTTTGTGTAGCAGTGATGGTACCGAACAATTGTAATATTATTAGTAAACATAATAACCATTTTGACGTGCCTCCAAAAGACCTCTAACTTTTATTATTTTCGCATCATCGCATGTAGTTATATTCGTATGGATCTTGGTTGGTGACTGATGACTTGCATCCGCATTTATAGGCAAAGGAATAAGCTTGTGTATAGGTATACCTTTTCTGAATGGTGCTTGAGATTTTTTTAAGAGTAACTACTCTAACTAACCCGTCATTGCCTGTATGTATTTCCTTGACTTTCGCAAGTGGCCAAACTGCTCGGATTAATATTGTCTTCTTTCATAAGTACTAACGTATATTTTCTTCTGTTGTTTTCCATTTGTACCTTTGGTGTAAGTAATCACGAGTCCAACTTCTCCAGAAGTCTCTTTTAATTTTTTTAATCCCTTTCCATTTATTTAGAAAATCTGTATTAATGTTAGACAGTGGATCAGGTATTCCTACTGCTTCCCGTCCAATTAAGAAGTGACTTGGAGTTAACACCACGTTATCATTTATGTCGTCCCTTTGAGCACACGACGGCCTTGAATTTAAACATACCCCATTTCATTCCGTGGGTGTCTTAAGACGCGACTGAAGAAACGCGAAGCATATAATTATACTTTACGAAGATATGGAAAACTCTATATCAAACTCCATACCAACCCGTCTGGCCAGCGTGGTTAATTGTAGGCCAAATCTTCCTATTGACTCACTGCTACCGTGATGCACATGTCCAGCAGTGGACTGCGAAATGCTGTATGTGAATAAATGGTATGATTTTTAGTTTTATGTAGGTAGGTAAGTACTTAAGTAATTCATTTCCAGGGCAATTTCACTACTTTGTCCACATTTTCATTTGATGCACCCCCCTGCCGTACTTTTACATTCGTAATATCTTTTGAACGGCATGTTCAATTTAAATAATACAAAATTTAATCCTTCCTTTATCAGCCTTTAACAGTCCACTGCTGGACTAGGCCTCTCCTTTGAAAGGAGGAATACTTACATACAATAAATATAAGTAGAGGAAAGGGACCGAATATGGAATACGTAAATATATTCGTAAAAAAAACAGTAAAGAAGTCTTATTTTAATCAGTCTCATGGGTTACAATTAAATGTAGACATATTCACTCTTGAAAAATAATAATTAAATCAACAAATAATAAACACTTTCCGTAATATTATCAACCAAAGTAAATTTATCGAAAATAGGCCTCTCCAAAAAGTGACCCTATTATGGAATAGGGTATTCCATAATAGGGCCATGTCACGTTAATGAAAACAAAAGATTAAAACTAGCCCTGCACGCAAAAATCACAAATAAAAGCTGCATATTCTGCTCCGGAACCTAAAACGTGACACCGTTGTCTACAGGCAATGCACTGGATCCACTCTTCTCCCCTTTTTATCTTCACTGAAAAGCCCAGAGCAATACTTGCACTCAGCATCAGCATCTGGATCGTTAGGTTGAAGAACTGAGGATTTATCTCTTTATGCTTTGCCAGAAAGCCTTTTAACAATTTACGTGCAGCTGTTCTATTGTTAAAAGGATGTTTTAAGTTATTTCTTACCGCCAATGGTAAGCCAATCTCTTCACATCATTTCGTGAAAGCCCAAAATACCGTTCTTCGATTTGCTTGACATACCTACTGTAGTAAGTAACATATTTTCAATAATTATCAGGTCCCTAAACTGTTTTACAACCAAGGCGCCAGTCAATATTTGGCTCGTTGGTATGAAAAAACTGAAAGAGGGTAGTCTGAGGTACATTAAAGACCTGTGCAGCCTTCTTGTAACCCGTTTTTGGGTTTTCACAGCTTCAATAGCATTTTTCATATTGGTTTTGTCCCATACTTTTCGTTTTTAGTGGTGTTCAACATGGCCCCCATGTTGATCACAAATATATCTAAAAAGAGAGAAATAGTAATCAGTTAACAGATAAAAACTTGAAATTACTTTATAACATCGTCTAGGTCCTAATATGGAATGCTATTCCATATTAGGATCTAGACGGTATTCCATATTACGAACAATGTGATGGCCAAAGGAAACTTAAAGTAACTTTTTTTTTAAATGAAATATACGTAAAATCACAATATCACCAAAAAATAACACACCTTAGTTAGATACTTTGCAACTTATTTTGAGATATTCGTGTAAGAATAATAAGAGAACATATAGGTAAAACTTACGTAAATATCCGATTGATTTCGCGTTAACAGTGTCGCACACTCTCACTCGCGTCTATTGCCGCTGAACGCCGCACACGCAATGGCCGTCGAATGAGGGTAGCGGGAGGGGTAACATGACACGTTTGGAATATTTGTGTGGTTTAGTTTCAGAAATATTACAGTATTCCATATTAGGGACGTATTCCATAATTGGTACCTTTCCTCTACTGTACCACGCTGGCCAAACGGGTTGGTACAGGGTTTGTATCAAGTTTTCCTTCTCTTACAGTGCTGTTCTCTGCATATTATGCTCCCTCTGTCGGCTCTTACGACACCCATGGGATGATATGGGGTGGTGACATTCTGTATTCTTAACCCGTCATCACACGGACCATTTTAACCAATTTAATCCTACAGGTAATAAAACAGTCTTCTTGAACATAAAATTATTTATTCCATGATTATAAATTTCATATAATCGATCGTATCAAGCGAATCTCGTCCCGGCAGAATATCGGTGTGCGAGCGGTGAATTTATTATCTTCCGCGTTATTTCTATTTTGCTATATCTTCTAAAGTATACAATAAAATTATATTCCGTAAACGACAATTTCTATCTACATTAAATACACAACATATCTGTTCTATACTGTATTGCTTAAAATAGCTTCGAAAATATATAATTTTTAGAAATAAATATAGCCTATGGTACTCAGGGATAATGTCGCATTATAATGGTGCAAGAATTTTTTTAATCGGTCCAGTACTTTTTTAGTTTATTCGTAACAAACATACAAAAGTATAAAAGTCCAAAAATACAAATCTTTCCTCTTTATTATATTAGTACCTATAGGTTTTTATATCAGCTCATTCTATCAAGGCAACATACCTAATACAAAACGAGCATGCCTAACAGAACGTTCCGTAATCTTAAAATTTTATTTGCTATGTAGATAAGCGATTTACACATTGCGACAAAAAGCATACCAATAATGTTTTACGTAAAATCTGTACCATGTAAATTAGTATGAAGGTCTTCAATCCTACTTGTATAATAAATATTTATTTTTATTAAATAAGGACGCAAATAAGCTTCAGCCCGTCTGGTCATGAGCTAATGCTGTGCCTGCCTCTAGAAACCAGTGATGCTAACTAAATAGGCATGCCTCGCTCGTCTCAAGAGAGGCAAGTCTACCGCCATTTTCCCTCAAGGAAAGAGAGGAAAGAAAAAGATTCTTGCACCTGTGGTATTCTCATTCAGCAAACTATACCTCACCTAATTAATACATATACTTACTAGATTTTACATTTTTAAAGTACTGATGACAACATTGCGGCTGGCAAAAATTTACTGTCTTAATTATAAATTTCTCTGTTTCCAGGATTTTATGTTCTTCGAAAAGTCGGGCAACCAAGATAGTGGAATACTCTAAGAATAATTCGCACGAATCAAAATTGAAAATATCTTGAGTTTCCAGTGTATTTTGTAAGCTTTTGATATTTTTATAGCAACGCTTGCACAGGTCGCCACTTGGATGGGTGACCAAGTGTGGCATTTACATCCGAGCGCTACCGTGCTTCGGAGGGCACGTATCTCTTGAGTTTCCAGTGTGTTTTGTAAGCTTTTGATATAACTATATTTTTATAGCAACGCTTGCACAGGTCGCCACTTGGATGGGTGACCAAGTGTGGCATTTACATCCGAGCGCTACCGTGCTTCGGAGGGCACTTATCTCTTGAGTTTCCAGTGTGTTTTGTAAGCTTTTGATATAACTATATTTTTATAGCAACGCTTGCACAGGTCGCCACTTGGATGGGTGACCAAGTGTGGCATTTACATCCGAGCGCTACCGTGCTTCGGAGGGCACGTATCTCTTGAGTTCCCAGTGTGTTTTGTAAGCTTTTGATATAACTATATTTTTATAGCAACGCTTGCACAGGTCGCCACTTGGATGGGTGACCAAGTGTGGCATTGACATCCGAGCGCTACCGTGCTTCGGAGGGCACGTATCTCTTGAGTTTCCAGTGTGTTTTGTAAGCTTTTGATATAACTATATTTTTATAGCAACGCTTGCACAGGTCGCCACTTGGATGGGTGACCAAGTGTGGCATTTACATCCGAGCGCTACCGTGCTTCGGAGGGCACGTATCTCTTGAGTTTCCAGTGTGTTTTGTAAGCTTTTGATATAACTATATTTTTATAACAACGCTTGCACAGGTCGCCACTTGGATGGGTGACCAAGTGTGGCATTTACATCCGAGCGCTACCGTGTTTTGGAGGGCACGTAAAGCTGTCGGACCCGGTTTTTGTGTCAGAATAAGAATCGTTAGGCCATGTCGGAGGCCTTCGGGCGGTCTGAAAACTCCGACACCAGGGTTAGCCACACACTCACACGAAAAACAAAACAAAACTATATTTTTTACGTTTTTCGGCATTTACTTTCTGATGCATTTTTGCTGCTTTTTATCTTAAAATAACGAATCTCTAACTAATCCACTTTGCGTCCTGATGTAGATTATTTAACTTGTTTTAAATGCATACTCGGTTTGGATAGCATGCCTTGTATATCTGATGCGAAAGGCTCAAAGACGCTGCTTCTTTCTAAATAGTTATCATTTACCACCAGGGGGCCGCTGGGGTGTCTGCCGCTAAATGGAAAATAAGAATACCTACAAAATATTTATTAGTAACATTTTATAGTCAATCTTATTTCTCGGCATTTGTACTTTATCGTTATTTACCAAATAGTAAACGGGCGATAGTAATGACCAATTGTTTAGTAAGTGTAAGGCACTTTTGGATCGAACGACCGCCATTGTTTACTTTAGATTGATAATAAGACCGAGTTGTGCCAAAATGTTCCACCCCACAGTGAGCACATTTTGAGTTATTACAGTTTAAACATTCAGACGAAGTTTTTCCATTTAAACATTCCGGTTTTGTTACATATGAAGGTATCAATATTTGGAATATTGAATATGGTTTCTAATAGGTAGTATGTTTTACAATATACAGCCGCTGCTATTTTTTAAGATATTGAGAGAAATATCGTCTGGATCATTTCAGCAGAAAATAAATTTGTATGACACTGTATCAAAATTAATTTTGGAATAATGATCCAAATCACTTCCATAAACAGTTTAATATCTACGCAAGTTATTCAGACATAGATAATAATCTGCTCTTTGATAAAGGTGCGTTTACTTCATGCAATTGATTTTTAACTCCGTAGTTTTATTTATTGTTTTTTTGTTATAGTAATTACGTTCCAAGAAATCTGTTATTCGGGGGGATGGGCCTCGTTAGCTTTGGTCGGCAACCCGTCTGGGCGAAGGAAAACTCCAAAATTATACCACTATTTTTCGGGGGGATCTGCCTCGTCAGCTTTGGGCGGCAACCCGTCTAGGAGCAGGAACACTCCGAAATTAAACCAACATTCAGGGAGCATACCCGAAAACAAACCACAATTCAAGGTGTTAACCAACCCGTTCCGAGAGATTCGTGGCCAGAGGGTAAGCTGGTCGCAAACGGAGGGTGCCTGTGTTGGTGGTCACAGAGCACAGCTAAGATTTCACCTTATCCCAGTAAAGGGTTTTGCGGGGATGGACATTTTAAATCCCTAATGCTCGTGGGAACGCTATTGGAACTAAAAATTATATTTCTCCATACGGCGGCAACGCGGTTCGCAACCCATCACATCTCGTTTCCCGCGAGGGCAGCCTAAAGAAAGCCGGTTTGCGACATTAAATGTTGGAGGAGGAATGTACGGCAAATTGAATGAAGTATGCCAGATGATGGATGATAGAAAGATAGATGTTCTTTGTGTGAATGAGACAAAAAGAAAATGTTGTGGCCCCACCAAGCATGGCAGCTACACGGCTTATTGGTCTGGGGTAGACAGTACCACCAGAGCCTGCAAGGGAGTTGGTGTAATACTGTCTATGGTCCGGAGCGAGAGGTCTTGGAACGCTGCCGTCTACTTCTGTGAAGCAGTCATGCCGATCTAGGAGACGGCGGAGCGGGAGAGGGAAATTCACCGTCCTCTCCCCAACCGTAGATCTGGGCGTCCGGGACGTCGTACAGCACGTGACGATTTCCGACCACCGTAACTTGGGAGCCTGTGGACGGTGAGCTCTAGGGGCCGCTCCCCGTCTGCCACAAAGGCTGAGGAGGCGGTGCCATGTCCACACTGCGCCTCTACATACAGGGTGTTACATATCCATCCGTCCGATCAATGAAGGGGTTGTAGAGTAGCGTAAAATGATGAGATATTTGTCATTATTTCACGGAAATTCAACATAAAATTTTCCCATGTAAATTTAATTAATTTTAAATAATATCATATCAGATTACCCATGGCAACACTAAAGACTCATAAATCGTATTAGCTAGGTATCTACCTAAAGTTCATAAAAATTTGACGGCAAAAGCGGCGCCTTTGAGTGCATAGGCCAACCGACCGCCTCCTTTGACAAAAGCCGCCGCCGCGCGTCATCGTCCTTTACACGTGCCAAGTATTATTTTAGGTATAAACAGATTTTATGCACTTGATGCAACAGCTGATCTTTTGCTTCGACGGTTTAGGCAAAACTCCGTAAAACAAAGTACAGTATTAAGGTTTTCTGTTTGTTTCGTGCGAGTGCGTGGCCAACTCTGGTGTCACTGTTTTCAAACTGCTCGAATACCTACGACATGGCCTAACGATTCTTGGATGCGGCTTTACGGGCCGTCGGAAGCCCGGAAGCGCTTTCATGTAATGTCACACGCGGTCACCCATCTAAGAGAAAATCGTCGCGCTATGACTACGGTACTTACATTAATAACTACCTACTTTTTAATTGGTTTAATCTTACGTAACTAGGTACCTACCTTAATTGATAAAAATATCAACTTGCTGTAAGTTGCGACGGTCATTCTCCACATGTCCGCCGCCCACGTCCAGACACTTACGGCACCTTTGCACCATATCCGAACGCACACTTCTTAACACTCCTGGGTTTAAACTTCGGAAAGCAGAAACGATACGCGCACGCATTTCTTCTTCAGTGTCACACGGTTTTTGGTACACTATTTGTTTAACGTGTCCCCACAAGTAAAAGTCTAAAGGCGTTAGGTCCGGTGATCTTGGTGGCCACGAGATAGGCCCGCTTCGTCCAATCCACTTGCCAGGGAACTGTGCGTCAAGATACTCACGCACAGCTCGTAAAAAATGAGGTGGGGCACCGTCGTGCTGGAACCACAAGCTGCGGTGGAAGCTTAACGGCAACGAATCTAACTCGTCACTTAGAACTTCCCTCAAAAATCTTAAATAATTGGTACCGTTCATGGTTTCATTTAAAAAATGCGGACCAATAATACGGTCGCCGAGGATTCCCGCCCACACATTGATGCGCCAACGATGTTGAAAATGGCTTTCTTTCATCGCGTGTGGATTTTCAACAGCCCAGACGTGTTCATTGTGACAGTTGAAAACACCCGTCCGCACAAATGAACATTCGTCGGTAAATAACACGCGCTCCAAGAACGTAGCATCCTCTTCTACTTTGCCAAGTAGCCAGTTGCAGTATTGTCTTCTGTGGGCATAGTCCGACGGCATAAGTGAGTGAACACGTTGGTAGTGAAAAGGATGTTGTCCGTCTTCTTTTAATATCCTCCACACTCGCGCGTTACTGGTGCCCAGTTCACGTGCCGCACTCCTGGTACTCTGCGTGGGATCCTCAGCGAATAATTGTAAGACCTGTTCCACTACACCGTCGCTACTTTGTGGTCTGCCACCATGATTGCGATTCGAATCATCGCGAACACTGCCCGTGTTGTACACCCGGTGGTGAAGCCGTTGAAACGCGCGCTCCGACGGCACGGGTAGACCCCGTGGTCTGGCATACCGTTCCTCGTACTGTCTACGAGCACCTGCATAATTGCATTCACTCCTACCTAAGCACATCAACATGTTAAAGTATTCAGGGTTTGAATATGACATACCTAACGAATCTACTATTTCACGCGGAAGTCTAAACAAAAGGAAAGCTAGCGAAAGACTGAGTGTTCAAGTAGGCAAATAGTTAATTCGTAAATCAAATAGGTAAATAAATAGAGATGTAACAAATGGTATTCACTGGAGTACTGTTTCTATCGACATTTTATGTTATTGTTTACCTGATAGAATATCGGTAGCTAAACCCCTAAAACGTCAGCTTTGTGTAAATTTATGTTTTTATTTGCTGTTAATAAATAAAAACATTCCATGGTTTAGACTAGAATCAGTTTATTTAAGGGTACTGACTCCGCGTGACGACTGTCAAAGATCTTCATGACTGTTGCTCCGACGGTTTAACGTGCTCTCCGAGACACAGGGATATTAACTATTTATTACGCACGTAACTTGGAAAAGTCTTATTATCTTATTATGTATTTGATGCGCGCCGTGGATTCGAACCCGATACCCTCTGCACGGCAATCCGTTGGTATCATCACTAGGCTATCATTGGCCTAGTAGTCTAGCAGGCTATCATTCTAGTTTTAACATGTCATGTTAAAATTAAATAAATCGATATTATCTCTTGATCGTAAACATCACTAGAGCGGTCCCTTTGTGTACGGCGGCTCGCTTGACGGTAAAATTGCACTATTTTAAAAAGGCGGCATGCCCTTTGACACGGTAAGCGGCGAAAGCCGACAATTTTTAATAAATTTAAAGGCCTATCCACACGACACAATTTTACGTCCAACTTGACTAAATCACTTGATTAAATCGTGACGTGTAGACGCCAGTCGTCCAACTCAAGTTCATCGGGTGTGCGGACCACCAGATTTTAACCAATTGGGTGGACGGAATGAAATTCAGTCATTTGATTGTGTCGTGTAGACGGGCAAAGCCAATTCCATTGAAAATTTGATCAGTGGTAAAATTGTGCCGTGTGGATGGGCCTTAAGAATCATAAAGGATTCCGCTATTGAGGGGAGTGTTGTTAGTTTACAGAATTTTCGCTAATTTCGGGGTAATGTTTCTCGTTAGCACTGAGCTAAGGAAATTTATTCTGATGTTTTATGATGACCTAGATTTTTTTTATTATTTTTCCTGGTATGCCTGATAAGTCAGTAATATGACCTTTCGAGATCAGACGGGGGTTTATGAAACACACTGTATAGTATGCAATTTCTATTGACGGGGCTCGCCAGCTGGCGGACCGAATGCCTGGCGGGGTCACGGTAAGGGCCGGCACATACCTGACGGAAGATCCGTGGCGTTTTATCGGTCGCGTAACGCCAATACATACAAATGTATAGAAAAACGTTCAACCATTCACACCTGACCGAAGATCCGTTAGTACGTCGAGCGTACTGACAGATTATCCGTCGACGTCGCGCGCACCACGCACCACGTGAATTTTGACCATTGAGTAAGGAATATACATGGAGAGGGCAAATAGTAGGTACATATAGAAAAATTACATTATACACATATAATCATATATTTTTTTATTTTTATAGACTCACGCTTGTATCCCCGGAGGGGTAGGCAGAGGTGTAATATTACACCCACATTTCACCATGATTTTTTTATACACATATACGAAATCGACATAAAGCCACCAAACATAGTGTTGTCTCGTTTTGTCTTAGGGATATCTCTCTCAGAAAAAAGGAGATAGCCCTAGTTTACTGATTTTATTAGAAATGTCATTCGTGCCACTGTCGCCATATTTTTTGCCAAGGTTTGTGGTACGTCTGCTGTGAAATCTAATAATAATTTTGTTTTTGTCCATAAATATGTCTAAAAACCAGATAAATCAGTGCTTCAGGCTGTGTGTTTCATTACCGTATGTATGGTGCCATTCATGTCCGGTACTTTCTCAGCGACACAGTATTGATATTGGCTCTCATAGAATATTTTGTTACATGTTTGATACAAGGGTCGTTCTTCACTTTGCCATGTTCGCCCACATTTGCATTATGAAATAAACTAATCTGGCAAAAGATTTAACCTAACTAAAGTAACTTACTACAAAAATGTCTAGGTTTCCTCTGACCGGTTCCATATCGATATCGATTATATTCTGGAGTACAACCTAAATCGCAGCCATTTTAAATTGCCCAACATTTCGTAGGTATGCACGCTAATTTCGTAGGTAGGCACGCTAAATTCGTAGATATTGGACATGCCATATCCATGTCATTCCCAGATCGGTGATTTTGAGTGACGCGTAGTAGAGTAAGATTCCAGGGCCGCCAGACCATACTTATTTTTTTAGAAACGAAATGTGTAGAATAATATAGTGTTAGTATGTGCTATGAGTGTACGCATACTTGCTAGCCTGGATCGTGGGCCAATTTTTAGGTATGAGGTTCTAAAGGTCTACGGGAATTACTGCCGTCGTAATGAGTCTGGTAGAATTATTTATGATTTTAATAACATTTTCTAAAAAATACCTAAAAACCAGCACTGAGAATTTGTCTGAGTCTGAGTGTTCATTGTCCGTTAGTTGTATGTTTGTAAAGTCCCCCGCGACACAGGATTTATTCCTAGTGCGGGAGTTGTCTTATTAAACAAAAAAAATATAGAATATAAAACATGAAGAACACGATTTGTAACCAAAATCCTCTTTTACCAAAGATTCTACATTTACAGTTAATGCGACGTAGAGGCGTAGAAGTTAGAACCATGAGAAAGAACAAGCAATAAATCTCACGGCTACGCCTTTTAATTTCCAAACTTTATATATTAAAATACCTACATAGAAAACATTTTGTGCCGTGCGCTGCAACTGTAACCCCTTCTATATCATTTGTATAAATTTTCTTAAAAACCGTAACCAAATCGTATCATCGTCTTTTAATTTTGAACCTTCATACCTATATAGGAAATATATTCAAATAACGCTTGTTGGCTACTATAAAAATCTCTTAAGTCCGACATATTTTTAATAGTCAAACTCGAATTACAATATAAATAACTACCGGTCTTCAGTGACTACATAACATCAGGGAACACGAAAAATGATTAGGTAAAAGAATATGACAGTAAAATATTGAGCTGCCCTGAGTACGGCCCTGCACGAACAAACTTGTATGTGTGCATAATAGCCACGCTTTTAGCAAATGTGTGCAGATACGCTCGACGCATTTTCCGTCAGGTGTGTACCGACTCATTTGACGGAATATACGCGACCGAAGATACGTTCGACGGATCTTCCGTCAGATATGTTCCGCCCCTAAAGTATGCTATCCGCGATTCGCGTGACCCCGCCATAACACGGGACCGCACTATGGTTCGTCTAGAACAAGCTAGCTAGACAAAAACAACTCTTAAATTCCTGGAAGTTAATTACTATTACGAACTCATTACCCCTATACATTGAGGATTACACCTATTAATTATCAATACTACCCTCATTAAGAGCGTCATTAAGGTATGTTTATAAGATGTTGACTATTTAAAGGGCATTCATTTGCATTTTTACATCATATTTGATAGCATTGTTTATGTCACTAAAAGAAATTTGTGAAAGTGTTTTTGTGATGGATTGTATACGTAAGGGTAAGTAGTTATATTTTATTTCATTTTCAACATGGGAACTTCATTCTTTAGTCTTATAAAATGAAATGTTTGAATTTTCACCCACTTTTTTACTCATTTTTTCAAATTCATCGGTCAAATAATAACATGTCCCCACTTGTCCCCACCGTAGAACCTATCATATACGATTCTCATAAGTGTCTAGTAGTTATACGTAAAAAAATTCATTGCGATATATTTGCACAACTAATTTTTATTTATTTTTTTCTTTCAACAGTTTTTACCGTCTCAAGAATGGATTTTTTCGAAGAATGGCTGAAACACCCGAAGGAAACGCGGAATGAGGAGCTCTTTCGGTTTATATCTTTGAGATATAATTTTGATGGTGTTACGGAGCAGTCTCTGCGAGATATTAAAGTACTAATCTCAAGATATTCAACGAAATTTGCTGAAAAGTGGAGCAGCTGTGGAAGAAATCGAGAGCGATTCCTACAAAAGTATTCGACGTGGCTGGAGGGTCTTGACATATCTTTCGATGTGTCCGTTTATTTATCTCTGCCAACTACATCTGGAGAACCGGGACCCGGAAGACCTACTAAAGATTTTGAACATTCTAGTCTCAAAACGAAGAGACGACGTGTAGACGATCTATTACAGTCCAGAAGTGCTAGTGAATTAATTTACGCCGCTGAAGTGTCAGCTCGAATCTCGGGTCAGAGAAGTGTAGCACGTCAAATTAAAGATGTGACTAGTGATCCTTCAATAACCAAGACCACGAGTGAAGAAAGTGCCCCCAGGAGTTTAACAAGTGAGGAAGCTTTAGCGTACTACGTTGATAGTAAATCAAGTAGCCATAGCTATAAGCAGACTCGGAAGTGGAGTATTAAAGCTGGACATAAGGTGTTTCCGTCAATGTACAGTGTTAGAAAGGCTAAAATAGCCTGCTACCCGTCAGGTGAACAAATTACAGTCAATGAAACGCATGCTGAAATCAAAGTTCAGGCAATTCTTGATAAGACTGCCGAACGTTTAGTTTCAGCACAACAAGAAGTTGTTCATAGTCTGTTACCTTGCACGTCATTCACATTAATCAGTAAATGGGGTTGTGATGGAAGTTCCGGTCATAGTATGTACAAACAAAAATTCACTAATTGTGACGATAGTGACGAGTTTTTATTTGTATTTTCTTTCGTTCCTCTTCAATTGAAAGATGAAAGTGGTAATATTGTGTGGCAGAATCCTCGGCCCTGTTCTACAATGTATTGTCGGCCAATAAAGTTTATCTTTTCTAAGGAAACGAAAGATTTTACGATTTCGGAAACCAATAAGGTTTTAGAAGAGATAAACGCTTTATTGCCGACAACCTGCAAGGTGATGGAGACCGAAGTATCTGTCACACATGTTATGCTTTTAACAATGATTGACGGAAAAGTTTGCAATGCTCTGACCGAAACTTCTTCCTCACAAAAATGTTTTATTTGTGGGGCAACTCCAACAATGATGAATGATCTGTCAAAAGAGTTTGCTGCGGACAAAGATAATCTTGGTTTTGGTTTGTCTACGTTGCACGCTTGGATAAGGTGCTTTGAATGCTTGCTTCACATTAGCTATCGACTAAATATAAAAAAATGGCAGTTAAGAACAGCCGAAGACAAAGCTAGTGTGAAACAACGTTCAGATGACATTAAAAAACGATTTAAAAGCGAAATGGGCTTGATTGTAGACAAACCAAAACCAGGGTTCGGTAACACTAATGACGGGAACACCGCGCGAAGATTTTTTGGAAATCCCGAGGCTAGTGCCGATATTACAGGGTTAGATGTTTCACTAATACAAAAATTTGGCATACTACTTCGCACTTTATCATCGGGATATGATATAAATATTGAAAAATTCGTTAACTTAGCTCAAGAAACTAGACAACTTTATGTAAATCTCTATTCATGGTATTACATGCCCGCTACTGTCCACAAAATACTTTTGCACAGTGGCGAAGTAATTAGATCGTCCCTTCTACCTATAGGCCAGCTTTCCGAGGAAGCACAGGAAGCTCGGAATAAGGACTGCAGAAGATTTCGTGAGCACAACACACGAAAGCGATCACGGGAGGCTACGAATAGAGATTTACTTAATATGTTATTGATAACATCTGACCCTGTAATAAACGGTTTACGAGAAGTTCCTCGGAAGAAAATAGGTACGCTTCCAACTGAAGTATTAGATTTAATTGTCCCACCTAGCTGTAAGGAACAAAATGTTAATATGATTTCTACTTTTCATAGTTCTGCCCCTCACGATCATGACTATTCAATGGATGATTCATCTGATGATGGTGATGATAATGAGTAATAGATTTAGTTCTTAGATATTTAATGCATCTGTTATTAGATTTTATAGCGACGTCGAGGGATAAATCACTTTATAAAATGTTCAAAAAATATATTATACACATATGCCCGATAAATGTTTTTTTTTTTCATGATACCAGCTCAAATGACAAACTGCCTTGAAAAAAGTACCAAAAACCTTATATCTTTGCTTATTAACCGCATCTAGACATAAAAATCAAATAAAATAATTTTGTCTAGCTAGCTTGTTCTAGACGAACCATAGTGGACCGTAGTGAACACCGCGGTGGTTTTAGTGAGTACGCCTTTAGGGGAGAGCCTCATACACCTCCTCCGCCAGCCCCCCAACTTGATCGTACGATATGATCGAGTGGCGGAGTCGAGACGGCTCGTAAGCAGTTTCCACCGCGCAACAAAAAAAATTTTGCGTAGCAATTGTAATAATTTTCTAAAATAAATAGACGGTGTTTGAATAAGTAGGTATTTTTTTACATGTGGCAGCCCTAGCCTCCTTACCCTTGTCTAGACGTTGTCGGCTTTTTCTACGAGATCAAAGGCGTCAAACTACTGTATGTCTTTATACTGTGGCTTTTCGAAAGAACAACGCTTTATAATTGTGAAAACTCATTACAAAAATGGGGAAACTTACGCTGAAACCGCTCGCAAACTTCGCCAAATTTTCAGCCGAGAAAGTGCACCTAATGTGTCAACCATTCTAAGAGTGGTCAAAAAATTTGAAGAAACTGGGTCAATTATAGATAATAAGACTCCTTTGCGTCAACGTACCTGTCGGTCTCTTGAAAACATTGCTGCTGTAAACCAGAGTGTTGCCGAAAACCCGAAAACATCAATTCGACATCGTTCTCAACAACTTCAAATTTCACGAAGCACTACGCAGAGAAAATTTTGACTTAAGACCTCTACCTTCATGCGTACAAGATTCAGTTAACTCAGGAGCTCAAACCAGCAGACCACGGAAAGCGCCGGCAATTCGTTCAATGGGTAATGGAGCAAATTGAAGTCTATGCCAATTTTTCGCAAAAAGTCATTTTTCCGATGAAGCGCATTTCCATATGAATGGCTCCGTGAATACACAAAATTGTCGAATTTGGGACGCAGAAAATCCTCATGCAATCCATGAGAAACAAATGCACCCACAACGAGTAACTGTCTTGTGCGGATTTTGGTCAGGCGGCGTGATTGGACCTTACTTTTTTGAAAATGAGGCCGAAATTGCAGTGACTGTGAACGGCATTTGTTACAGGAATATGATAACGGACTTCGTGGCCTCAACTGGACGGCATGAATCTGGACAACATGTAGTTTCAGCAGGACGGCGCAACCTGCCACACCGCGCATGAAACAATCGACTTATTGCAGCTACGATTTCCAGAACACATTATCGCACGAAATTCTGATGTCAACTGGCCACCAAGATCGTGCGATTTAACGCCGTGTGATTTTTTCTTTGCGGTTTTGTGGAATGTCGGGTTTATGCAAATAAACCCGAAACAATTCCTGAGCTCAAATCGGAAATCCAACGCGTCATCGATGAGATACCTACAGTCACATCTCTGTGCAAGTCATGAAAAATTTCATGAAAAGCCTGTCATCGGAGCCGTGGAGATCATTTGCCGGAAATTTTATTCCATACTTAATCGGAACATGTCCTCTTTACAATACAATAAAAATATCAATACTCTGTCTTAAAATACTTGTTTTTACTTTAAAATGAAAAAGTGCACTCTTACTGAGACACCCTATACCTACGAGATTTTAAAAATTTACTGTCTTAATTATAAATTTATTTGTTTCCAGGATTTTATGTTCTTCGAAAAGTCGGGCAATCAAGAAAGTGATGGACCTGGAATGCTCTAAGAATAATTCGCACGAATTGAACTTGAAAATCTCTTAGTTTCCAGTGTGTTTTGTAAGCTTTTGATATAACTATATTTTATTACGTTTTTCGGCATTTACTTTCTGATGCATTTTTGCTGCTTTTTTATCTTAAAATAACGAATCTCTAAATAATCCACTTTGCGTCCTAATGTTGATTATTTAACTTGTTTTAAATGCATACTCGGTTTGGATAGCATGCCTTGTATATCTGATGCGAAAGGCTCAAAGACGCTGCTTCTTTCTAAATAGTTATCACTCTTACCACTAGAGGGCCGCTGGGGTGTCTGCCACTAAATGGAAAATAAGAATACCTACAAAATATTGATTAGCAACATTTTACATCAATCTTATTTCTCGGTATTTGTACTTTATCATTCTTTATCAAATAGTAAACGGGCGATGGCAATGACCAATTGTTTATAAGGCACTTATGGATCGAACGACCGTCATTGTTTAGGTACTTTAGTTTATGAATCGATCGCACCGTTTATGTGGAGGTTTACAGATACTTTTGGCCGTTTAGCTATGTGGCAGCTGGAAGCAGCAGATTACTAAGCTTTGGGCCAAAATGACGCGAACGCTTTTGAATGCAGATTTCAGAATCGTGTTTTATTTTATACGCACACAAAATACGTAAAACTTTTCATGTCTAGGTTCGAAAGTGCACAAGTCTCTAATGTTTGTTACTAATATTATTAACGTTTTTTGTATAGCACACTAATTAGTGTTATAAGTTTAAAACTATATTATTTTTTTACAAATATGATTCATAGATGTTAAGACAATATTATTCGAATGTTTAACTTATGATAACATTAGACAGAAGATTTATTTTTATATCTATGACAGTGTATTTTAATTGATATATAATTTGTGTATTCTAAGAATAATTTACGTCATTAATGCAAAATGTTATAAATATCAATTATGAATATTTAAATTGGAAAACATGAATATTACGTAGGTACTACACAAGATACGTATATTCAGGACTTAAATGTGCATTTGATCTGTTACATAACATTATTTTAAGAGCTTTGCTTTATTTTAAACTGTTACTGCTGTGTCCTACTAGAAGTACAAGTGAAATATTATGAAACGTGTTCGTTTTTATATTATGTTTTGGTGATGCTACACGGTTTTGTTCGAAGAACACATACTTAATATCTCTTATAATAGGTATCTAGTCTATTTGCATTTCATACTTAATATTTCGTAAATAAATACAGAAGGAATACTCCTGATTTATATGTAATTCGCAAAAACAGGGTCAGCGCGATTATTTATTATTTAAAATATGACGTCGTATAGTTTCATACTGAAACATCCCGCTCGCACTTGCTTTAAGGACATCATATATTTTTCTACTGCCAGGTTATGAACAGAATGTTGTACTTGGGCAAATTCAGTCTGAAATTCTGAATAAGATGTCATGCTTAGTTTGTTAAGTTGAAATGACTAAATTCGCCAATGCAAACTGTCATGAAGTACTTTGTCCTCTAACCCAGAATATTATATTATATGCTGGGTGTATTGTATTTATTTTTAATAAACGATGTTTTAAATGCCTACAGTTGGTGATTTTATATAAGATATGTATAAGCTGCTTGTAGAATAACATGAATATGCAATATTTATCTAGCTTGTTGTGGGTTGTGACATATTAATCTCTTCGCTTTGAAAGCGATTGTGTATTTTACTGTAACGTTAATATCTACTCATACATTTTCCATATTATGTTTGATAAAGAAAAATATTGTTTCATGTTTTGATAATTAATTCAGTCACCTACTCTTACAGCAGTGATAAATTGCAGGCAAAAATACGATTCTAGAAATTAGGCAATAATTAAGATCTCCCAAAGGTGTTACTTTTACTTGCGTACATTTGGGTAAAATTTCAAGACGTATCGACTAAAGAACTTGCTGCAAGCACCATTAAATTAGTACGAAATTTTGTGTGTCAGCAATAAAACAGCTATAAATACAGTAATAGTATTGAGTCCAACAGCAAAATTAGTCATAATTTATTTAATATAACATCAGATTGCAATTATTAATATTCTTTTTTATTTATTATCATGTCCACAAAATACATTGAATTAAAATTATATATGAATATTTAGCTAAAGCTTATAGAGAGCCTCGAAGAGTCATCTAGAATATATAGATTATGCATATAATTATATGAATTTATATGTATGTAGTCTGCTTGTATTTTCTACAAAATACTCACTATTGTTAAATGGAGATATGTACTTAGAACAACTATTGTTAACCGCCGCCTAAGCCAATACACACAGCGCTGTTTTAAAATAAAGAAACAAAAGCATGTTCGTGTTTCGGCTCTGGCGTCACACTTACAACTTACACAGATTCCTCTATGAGCGAAAGAAAAGAACGCGATGCGGCAAACATAGGTTTAGTACGAGTTTAGCTACATGTCGTCTTACTTCTTACGATCGTCAAGTCAGAGATCACATTGAGTTCTAAAACGATTTCACTTTAACCTTTTGAATACCATTGTCGACAAAGGTGACAAACTAAAATGTAACCAACACAATCTGCTAAGTTCATTTTGGTTTGTCACTTAGACATGCTGTGTTCAATAGGCAAGCAGGCCAATAATAATAATAATAGGCAGGTAAGTTGTAAGACGTAAGCTGGCTAACCTCGTACTTAATCGCATAATCTATACCACAACACTATTTAATATTTCGTTGCCGTATCTACAGCTCACATAGGACACTGGGTGGATTTTGGCTAGTAAATATGAATTTACCTACTTCAAGTCTGTATTCGTGATATAAAAAATGGTGCAGGATTTTTGTCTGATTTATTAGGATACCTATACGTAGAAAGGTTGGTCTCTATAGCTTGCTATTAAGCTTAAAGAATCTTGTAATGCAACTTATATTATTATTAAGTGGTGATAAGCCAAAAACGATTGTTGAAATTTAACGATTAGAAACTTATATAAAAATGAAAAATTATGAACGTGCCTGTATAATATTCTTAGTAAGTACCTATATACAATTTTGATGAGTACATTTGCATTTAACTTACGTAACAACTAATGTAAGATGCATGAAAGCGCACCGATATTACTCTACAACAGTCGCACAATGTGTACTATTTCATGTAGCCGAATGATGTTCCTACCTCAATGTCAATAGGCTCACGTGAATTCCACTTTATACCTAAGCTATGTACTTTTCTAAGAAATATTTGGTATTATTGTTTATTGAATAAACGTTATATAATTACAATCTAATTTATTTCTCACAATCCAATCACCTTACTCAAATTTCTTCTTAACAGTTTTGTGGTCGTATGAATAAAGGTAATGCAAGTTGAAAAGCAATTAGCTACTATTTTAGTACACAAAAACGTCCTTAAATTGACTTGTGTACGGGCAATAACAATAAAATATATGACGTATACTGCACGTGAGGTATTTTCCTGGAACCGATTTCCGCATTATTCCATGTATTCCTTTGTCTTCCTTTGTCTTTAGAGAAGTTTGGTATTGTCAACCTCTTCTATTGCAATAGTTGGGGTGGGCAATCCGAGGGTGCGTGGTGGGTTCCTCTTTCCTTCCATTAGATACAATGGAGTTCCGCCAAGTAACGCCTGATTCAATCAACTATAAATATATAACTGTTATCCGAATAATAACAGGCAATAAATAATACATTTGGTGAGTATTTCGAACATTTAGATAACTCGCCCAACCCAATATAGGACTAAAGTAATAATTTAACTTAACAAAGCTCTGCAATTGTTTTGTTTAAAAAGCAAGAGAAATAATACTATATGTATGTCAGGTACGTTGCAGATGGCGTTCCGTAGTCTCTGCCTACCCCTGCGGGAAACAGGCGTGTGTTTATGTATGTATGTATGTAATTTTATTGTTTATTATTGACTTATAATCCAAATATAACAACAAAGACGTGCGCGCAGCAATATTCTCAGGTGCACACGAGTCCGCATTCTGATAATTTGGAAGGTCTGCCTACCTTCGTGGTGCAGTGGATAGGGTATGCGTCTGCTGATCCTGGGTCGGTGTCACTGAGTTTATTCGAATACACGTACAGACATATAATTGGGGAGAAGGCGGTTAGCTGTTTTACGATACCTCCGCTCTCCACTTTTCCTTAATCAGTACCCATTACTACTCCACAGAAAAGACAGAACTGCGGCGATAGCCCAGTGGTGAACGTAATTAACGGACTGCCGAGACGATGGTTTCAGGTTCGATCCCCAAGGACCCACACCTCTGACTTTCGAAGTTACGTGTCTATTCAAAACATCGATATATAATACTATTAAAAATGTTAATTATCGCTCGCTTAATAATGTGCCCGGTAGATGGCAATAGGCTCGCCCTCATTTGGGTACATTGGGACCGAAACATAGCAGGCGAAGTGTGATTGTGTAATACGCCTCTGCCTACCCCTTCGTGGATAAAGCCGTGAAGTTATGTTATGTTTTTAGAAAAAATAAACTTCGCAGCGCTCCAAGGCCTCTTGCGCCGGACCAAATCCAGAACCGGGCACGACGCCAGAACTCACCTCAAGCTCCAGATCACTGAACCTGCAAAGAGGTTACCCGCCACCGCGGACGAGATCTTATGGTATCCTAATACTCGTAAAAACAACCAGACGACCGTGGCCCTGCGGTGCATGAAGCGCCGTTATGCTACAGACCGTTAGGTTAAGGCCCATACGGTTCCAATTAAGTAAAGGATCATCGATCGCACGACCCTTCGTAGAGCTCCGGTGGAAAGCGTTTGTCCTCTGATATTGGGCAGCAGCCGAGAAAGCAAAGTTACCGCTCTCTAGCCGAAGCTTGGATGTCAAACGATGGAATGATTCGACAAAATTCTATTAAAATTAAATTACTTAATCACGAGCGCCAAATACCGATGCCGATTCGAACTCTCTCCATTGTGATGTGGGACGCAGGAACTGCCTGGTACCAAGGTCCATAGTAGGAAAGAGCGTGTGGACCCAAGTTAGCCCAACGGAACACCGCACGACCTCCCGCGACAGGAGTGCCGGCTGAATTATTTTTAGAAGGGTTAAAACAAGGCCGCAGTGGCGCAGGTTGAGATGATTTTTTTCAGGGGAAGCGTCACTAGCCGAACTGTCAGAGGGACAAAAGGGTTCAAGACTGCAAGTTCACACTTTTATCGGCGTCCATGTCTCTGGCTGAATCCAACAGGAGACAAGTCTAAAAGTAGGTAACTGTTACTTGCTCAGTTTTTATAACAAACTGAACAAAATTAATCACCGAAATGTTTGTACGCGCATAACTGCCAAACGTCTGCACCAAATTGGATAAATCTTTCTTTAATATGTTCGTTATTGACAGGAGGTTTGTATGAAAAATAAATGCGAATATTAAAAAATAATATGGCGGTGCGAAGTTCGCCGGGTTAGCTAGTATTCTTTAAAATTATTATATTTTCCCACAGACGTGTCACAGAGGCCTACATAATAAGCACAGATTTGAATTATCCAGATGGAGTCATCTGTCATATTTGTTCGACGCGGAGTGTAGCCGGTCAAATGTCATTGTGGGTATGCAGACGTCACTTCCTCACACTCGCCAGTGTTGCCACCTCAAGAACAGTTTACCAGCTTTGCGGGAAAATTATGAAACGTAAAGTGTGTTACATTATTAAGCTATTGTTTATTTTTAGATCACAGAATGGAATAGTAATGAATCATTTATTTTGACAAGTATGTGTTATTGGTGATTATTTGTTACCTATTTTGGTAGGGTTGTCACAATAGGTTAAGGCAAATCGCTTGTTCGGTATACGACAGATTCTGGATTGGACAGATTCGTGATTCGGCAGATTCCCAACTCGACAGATTCGTGGATTGGGCAGATTCTTGGACTCGACCGATTCGCTATACGGCAGACGTACAGTTGTAAATAAAATAGCGAGTGGAACCAAAAAAGGCAGGCATGGACCTGAAACTTTTAAAAGCACGGAAAAAAAATACATTTGTTACCAACGACACGACGCGACGTGACAACGTGATTTATTTGACATTCCCAACGATACCACTAATAGTGTTGAATATTTTTCTGGTAATATGTTCTATTTTGCTAATATACATCGGAATCTCCTTTAGCTATTATGTGCCACTAGTTTTACCACGGGGATAGGTACCTAAAATAAGTTAGTATATATAGTAAATAAAAAGAAATAGTGTGAAACAAATGAACGTCTACAAAACAAAAAAATGTAAAGTGATCAACTATCGATACGGCTTACAAAAAACAGGTGCATGCGATTTTCGACCTTATTGACAATTCATGACAGACTTTTTTTGGTATATTCTTGCTTTCTGACATTGATACGTTAATAAAATTATAAATTCTGGGATACGTCAATAAGGTCGAAAATCGCATGCACCTGTTTTTTGTAAGCCCTATCAATGACCGATCATTTTCTGATAGTCATTGGTTTTGTAAACGTTAGTTGCTTTTACACAATTTCACAACTAATGAGTTCATGTGGATCCCCTGGGGGATCGGGCTAGAAGATCCTGGTGGACAACATGCAAACACGTTAAGTATTACGTTGCCAACATTGACAATATTTATTTCAAGATCGAAATATTCGCGAAACTTTTGCTCGAGATATTCAACAAATGCGATAAAATTATCAGGAGGTATAATTAAAAAACCCAATTGTACGTTACCATCGTTAAAAACTTAATAATGACTGAACTATTTCATCTAGTATTATTCATACACACAGTACAATAAACAATAATAATAATAATAATAATAATAATAATAATAATATAATAATAATATTCTACCACATTCACACAACACCATCTAGTCCCAAACTAAGCAGAGCTTGTACTATGGGTACTAGACAATGGATAAACATACATATATACTTTTTTTTTTTGTAAATACATACATATTATACATAGAAACACCCAGACCAAGACAAACATCAATGTTCACGCACACAAATGTTTGACTTGAGCGGGAATCGAACCCGCGACCTTCGGCGTGGCAGTCGCTTACACTCCCGCTGCGCCAACCGGTCGTCGGACAATCATTATTAATAATAAAATACCACGTTTTTACATGAAAATATTAAAACTTGCAACGTACAAAACGTGCGTCGTAATAACCCTGAGATTGTCAACTGCCTGTGCCTACGTAAACCAGATTTTTCCAGTATCACCGCGTACACAACAAGCGGCCAGTGGTCACGCACACATGCGCCGCGTGCTTGTAGTAGTGCAACCGATTCTCGCTGTTGTATTAAGCGTGGTCTCTGTTCCGTTTATCTACTCATGTGCTTTGACCCCGGCTCAGCCAGCGTGAATTATACACTTTATTTTATAAAATGTATAGAAATATATTTGACACAGACAACAAGTTTAATTAGCCGATCAATTAAATACCTAGCCACTGATAGTGATAACTGATTTAAATACTTATTAACTGTTGTAAAAATTGAATTGAAATCAACAAAAACAAATTAGGTATATATGTTCCGTACATATGAAGGTATTTGGGATAGGTAGGTACTAGAAAGGTGACACGTGAACAATAATTTGATCAACAATAAATTACGCTACTAAGTACTAATACAATTAAATAAAATTACCCAAATCGTAATATCATGACGAAAATACTATATTAAATAAAATAGGTAACATTTTATGATCCTTACTCAATATGGGGTAATCGTTCGAGGACACACTGACAACACTCACAAAATGGCCCAGCAATGTTATGATAATTTTGACAATAATCATGAAATATTTTATTAATCAATTATTGAATATGCTACTTACACATAAAATGTGATCGAATCTTTTTTTAATATGGGTATATTTGGCAGAATTTTACATTTATAAATTTTACACGATGGCTTAATAAAATTAAAAGTATTTAAGCGTAATGTGATGTTTTGAATGACGTAACGCCCGGTACGCTCATTTTGAGCAGAGTCGTTTGGCTTCACTTTGACAAGCGATCGCTCCTTCTGGTATAATTTACAATTCTGTGATAATAAGTAACTGGGCGACAAATGCAAGATGCAGATTTTACTGCCTAGTTAAGGGCGCTTACATATTTCCTGTATAAATCTGTGTTCCTGACGGCTTTCCTTATCGATTTCTAAGTGACTTCATCATCGGCCCTGTATATTATCTGTCCCATTCTGGGTACGAGCCTCTCCTCAATATGAGAAGGGTAAGGCCATACTCCACCACGCTGGCCTAATGGGGGTTGATAGACTTCACATGTCTTTCGAGAACATTATTAGTAGGTACAGTCATTTGGTGCTCAAATGGATACTCTATGGTATCGCCAGTAGGCCAGGGTGGTTATTAAACTGTTTAATGCGCATATAACTTCAAAGTCTTTGGTGCGCGCCGTGGATTCGAACCCTGATAGACCCTCTGCGTAGCAGTTAGTTGGTATCTCCACACTCCTTTCGCCGGGCTATCGCTGCCTCACTTTTAAGTCTAATATTTGAAAAACCAATGAAGCAATCTAAATTATACTAAGTACGTGTAAATAAAATACTGAGTTTTATTGATATTGGTGTTTGAAAGCCGTGCGGGAATAAACGCTCCCAAGAGTGCCAAGTTCATGAATGCAAAAGTGATGAATGTAAAATGTGTATGTCCCGTTTTGGGGTCAAATCTGCTGATCCTAATTTGGCGACAAGCTTAAAAATAGATTTGACCTAGGAGACAGACATGTTACGAAAATAATACTTAGAGGTGGTGAAATAGGAGTAAGTTTAGTATGGGGAAACATATTTGTTTCTTGGATGTAATGCCAACCTCCAGCAGGCAATAGATAATAAGCAAATGAAATAACAGTTAGTGTCAAACTCATCACCATTATTTATTCATGATCACTTAAGTAAATAATAATACTAGCATTCATAAGATCATATAACATTCTTGTTGACCTTAAAAGCAGACTTTTGAGTACATACTGACACCTCTGCTTGATGGTATGAGAGGTTGGCAAAACTGTCCTCTTGCTGAGGTAGAAGTCTTCTTTTGGCAAAATTCATCTCTCTGTGACCATGCTTTATAACCACTGGTCTTGGTAATGAGCCCATTATTTTCTTTGCCCACTGACTTTCTGGCAACTTCTGTTCTTCAGGCATATCAATCTGTAAATGAATAAGAATGATTTATTTTAATAATCTATAGGTCATTATCATCATCTTAGCTTCTTCCCAGACTTTTCCTCTAGAGCTCTCAGTTTGACATTTCTTATCCATCCAGAATTGATAGAATATTAGCTTTATGTGAGAACAACAGCCGTCTGATCTCCACAACCCAAAGGGACATTCTATTGCTTAGGCCAATGTTAGTATATTTAAGGGTGCTAACTCCCCTTAATAAGTCTCTACAATATTCTACCACATTCACACAACACCATCTAGTCGCAAACTAAGCAGAAGCTTGTACTATGGGTACTAGACAATGGATAAACATATATATATTATATACTTTTCTTTTTTTGTAAATACAAAGCTTGTACAATGGGTACTAGACAATGGATAAACATACATAAGTATATTATACTTTTCTTTTTTTGTAAATACATACATATTCTATATAGAAACATCGATCTTCATGATCACCAATGTTGCAATGAGCGGGCATTGAACCCGCAATGTTTGATGTAGCAGTTGTTTTTTACATTCCTACTACGCCACCGGGTCGTCAAAGATCTTTACCTTGTTACTACTACCTATGTCGAGTTTTATCTTCGCCCCTACCGCAATGCCTGAAGACCAGTCTTCAACCAATGCGTCCTACCTGTTATCACGTACGGTGCCGAGACGTGGACACTCACAGTGGGATTAGTCCACAAACTAAAAGTCACGCAGCAAGCTATGGAACGGGCTATGCTTGACATCTCTTTGAAGGATAAAATCCGAAATTAAGTTATCCAACAAAGAACCAAAGTTACCGACATAGCTCACAGAATCAGTAAGCTCAAGTGGCAATGGGCTGGCCATATCTGTAGAAGGACTGATGGCGGATGGAGCAAGCGGGTCTTAGAGTGGAGACCACGCCTCGGCAAGCGTAAGGTTGGCGGCCCCCGGCTATGTGGACTGACGACCTGAAAAAGGTGGCTGGGACAGACTGGATGCTGAGGACTGTGTACTGTGGCGCGTGTTGGGAGAGGCCTATGTCCAGCAGTGGACTGCGATAGGGTGATTAAGATTGAGATATAGCTGCTTACCAATTTAGTCTTCTTAGCACTCTTGTATGCTACTGATGGTAAGTTGACATTTTCCTTATTGCTCTGTTTGACAGGACCAGTACTTTTCAGTTTAGGAATAGATGATGGACCAGGCAAAGGCTTTTTGGGATGGATGTCTTTTACAAGTGGTGCAATAGGACAGTTCTTAATGTAAGAAGCAACTGGACTGCTGATGTGTTGATAGGCATTTGATTTGCCAGGGGTCTTTTTTAGTGAAGTTGCAGAAGGTTTCTTTAGTGAAAGAGGTTGCCCAGGAGTCTTGAAAACTGGCTTATGGTTGCTATTTAAAGGGGTCATGTAGCCTGCATTCTGAATACATTTCTTTTCAGCTTTCACTGGTGTGTTTTTAGGCGGTTCTGGTGAATCTTTGACCACAATTCTTTCTGGCTTTTTGTTTTTCTGTGGTGATATTTCATGCAATTTTTTTAAACAATATTCATCATCTAATTCTTTATTTTCAGTTTTAACAACAGGACCAATTTCCTTCTCTGGTTCAATATTTATCTCAGTCTCTTTGGTCTCTTTCTTTTCATTATTTGGTGGGTTATTTAAAATGTATTCAATAACTTCTAATGTATTATTGAATTCTTCAGTCTTTTTATTGTTACCTGGTGTAGGTGACATACACAATTTTTCCACCATAGTTTCTAATTTTATGAAACTATCATCATCTCTCATGCCCCACCCTGAGGAAACAATATCAGATGTGTCTTGATTACATGTTTCTCTATTTCTATCTTTACTAGGTAATAGATTAGGTTCTGAATGTGTTTGTAGGATTTTTAAACTAGTATTGTGATCTTCTTGTTTCCTAGGGCTGTTAACAGCACTTGCAGCTGATCTGCAAAAAAAAGAAACTAAGTTGAAAATTTATTTATTTTATACAATGAACTGTGTACAGGTTGACTTAATACCATGGGCATTATCCGTCAGTCTACCTTTCTCTGTTGCCATAAAGATATCTAAAAATGAATAGTATTCATTTTCTAGAGATCTTCATGACAACTCAGACCGATGACTTAACATGCTCTCCAAGGCACAGGCAAGTGATAATTTACAATTCAACACAAACATTACTCTGAAAAGTTATTGATGCATGCCATGGATTTGAAGCCAAAACCCTACACATGGCAGTCAGTTGGTATCTCCATTAGACTATTGAGGAAATATTGTTTTATTTTTACAAGTTTAAAGAAGACAATAATTAGATATATTTAGATGAATAAGCAGAGCAACAAGAGAAACTAAGTTCCTATACAATAATTCAGGGTTTGTTACCAAACAACCTTATCCTTGTTCATAGACAATTCATAAGATAACCAACATACAAACCCTATAAGAAGTCAACTAAGGCATTATTTTCTTTTTCTTATTCAATTAGTACAGTGACAAGTGAGTGCTCTCAAGTTGCAATTATCTCTAACATATCTAAGGATTCTGTATGCGGGCACGAGTCTCAAAGAACTACTGCTATAATTGACAGTCTGATGCATCTATTGGTACATCACCTGTTCGGCGCACATAGGTAGGCATAAAAACTTTACGTCGTTAGATTATGATTTTGGTTAGAATTACAATAAGGCACCATCGATGACTGCGTATTGTATTGACTCGTAAAAATGCTATGTAATGAGGTTAATACATACGGTTTCTGCTGATTATCCCAAAAAATACGCTTCTTTACTTCTTTCAGGGTTAACTTCCCGAAAAATATTTCTTCATCACTTATACTTGTTTCTGTTAAATCCAAAGACATGGTACCGTAATCAACGATGCAGCCAAGTTAGATTTTACTCAATTTCAACTTAACTAATAATACTACAACGTCCGTTATCACAATTTTAGTATTTCAATTTTCTTCGCACCACAGCTTCGCACGTAACGAACTCTCAAGTTTCAAATAATTGTTTTCTTTTGACAGCATAGACGAACAGGAGAAGACAGCGATCTGTATAATCTATGACAGCGACAGTTGACTTGACAACTATGTTGACAAGTGACAACAACGTTATAGTGCTGCCAATCGCGGGGGAAATCCTGGATTTGTAGGAAATAAATTATTAGCCATGCAAAGATTATCCGCGCGCCTCTAGCGGAGAAATTAGAACTTGTCTAAGACCGACACTTTTGACAGCTTTCAATGCAACACATGGATGTGTGAATAACATGGATTGGACGTACCTACGAAGTTAGCGTGCATACCTACGAAACGTATGCAAATAAAATGGCGTCCATTAGGGTTGGGCGCATATTAGGCAACTCAAAGCATATATCGACAAGTTTTTTTGTTATCGACAAAGTATAGCACCTTTAGGCATCATTCGCACGAGGATTTAAAAAACGATTGCGTTGAACTCTGGCGTAAGCACTTTTAAAAGCTTGCGATGAGAGCGTTCATACCAGCGCTAAAATCACTGTTGTCTCGGTTCAGTAAGAAGTCGAAATGGTTAAAGCTAACGTACTAGCAAAATAATGCGATTTGTGTTGCTAAAAGATGAAAAAGAAAACTATTTTTTTTTAAGCTTTTGAAGGGTTCTTACTTTTTCTAGTAATAAACCACAGATCTGTGAATAACATGGATTGGACGTACCTATGAAATTAGCGCGCATACCTACGAAATGATGTGGAAAATAAAATTACTGCCGTTGGGTTGGACTCCAGAATATAATCGATATCGATATTGAGCCGGTTAGAGGTAAATAATACATTACTGTAGATTTAGAAAAAATATGTAAATTGATATTTGTAGTAAGTTACTTTAGATCTTTTGCCAAATTAGTTTATTCCATAATGCCAATGCGGACGAACATGGTAAAGCGAAACACGTCCCTTGTATCATATAACAAAATATTCTCTGGTAGCCAATATAGATTTTAGAGTCTCTCCGCGACCACGCTCGGTGCAAGACGAGTGAAACGTCGGAACCAAATAGGTATTTATACCTTAAATAAGTTAGTTGTACGCGATTAAGACCCGCTAATTTATTTTGTATGATGTATACAAATCGCGAAAGTTTAAAATCGATTAATATTTACCTATTGATTACGTCGTGGCACACTGCAAGACGCCATGGCATGCCGCGGCGTCCAAGTATGCCGCCGATGCCGCGACGTGCCGCGACGCGCCCCTCCTGCGGCATGCCACGGCGGGCTGCGGTACGATTGTATCGAAATAAAGTTATATGTATAACTCATTGAAATAAGAATGAAAATGACTTGATCAGTAATAAAATCCTTTGCCGTGCCGCGACGTTAGTGCGCGCCGGCCTTATGTCGACGATTTCTGATTTGCACCATACATACCGTAATGGAACACACAGCTACACTGAAATATCATAAGGGGGTAAGATAAATCATAATTGATTAATACATGTTATTTATTTGTTTTTTATCTGTATAATATATAATAGTATGTATGTTCTTTGGGGATCGCAGGAGTGCACTAAGGACTTTCTTGAAATTCCCACGGGATCGGACAGAAACAGTCGAAAAAATGTTAAGGTGTAGCAGCGGGCGTCCTCTTGTTTATAAATAAAATTATTTTCTTCAACGTTTCATTGCTAGGAATTCTCGCATACAGTTGCTGTTCATGTTATCTGTTGGCAAAAAACATATTATTATTATTTTAACTGCTCATTTTCCTGAACATAGAGCAGGATGCAGCGGTTTTGGGTTTTATGTAATCAGGGCTAAGTAAAGAAAGTTAGTTAAATATCGCTTTTCCTTTACTAGGTACAGACAAAATTGGTGGAATGTTTCATTTATTTCCGTTTACAGACGCGAGATATTTTTTACAATGTTTTCGTTTGTGGAAGTATCTATACATTACGGATATATCGATAACCCATATCGACATTAGCAGTAACATCACTTCTAACCTCTAATACGTAAATATGGAAAATTCCAAACTACGAAAATAACAACATTTAGGCCATAACGAAGCTAAAACCTGTTAAATTAACTATAAAAAGAACCTCTTGTAACAATATTTTGTACAAATACTAATCCTATTCAACAATATAAATCATGACTTGTTACTTAGTTGTGAAGAGTCCATTTGTGTTGATTATAGTTTTATCTTGCACTGCACAGTTCAAATCAACACTTAGGCATGATTTTACGATCTCTAGGAAAGCCTGAAGCACTGATTCATCTGTTTTTAGACATATTTATGCACAAAATCAAAATTATTATATTCGATACACAACGATTTGACAGCAGATGTACCAAAAACACTTGGAAAACAATATGGCGACACTGGCACGATTGACATTTCTGATAAAAAATCACTATGTTCAGTGTATTCAGTAACCTATGGCTATCTCTTTTTTCTAACAGAGATATCGCTAAGTAAAAACGAGACAACACTATGTTTGGTGGCTTTATGTCGATTTCATATATATTTCTATAATGTAAAGTATCCATATGTATTATTTGTCCACTCCATATTATATTCTTTTCTCAAAGATGCAACATTGCTTCGAGGATATGGTGATAACCATGGTATTTGTATTATCTGCATTGAGAGCTGTCAAAAGTAGTAGTGATCTGTGTAAGTGACGATCTAAAGCAACGATCAGACGACACGATTCATTGGACCGATGAGTAGGGCTCGATAGATTGTGCGTTCTGATCACACTACACGATATCGCCACCCTAACTCACTTGGCAGCCGAACGCCGAGCAGTGAAGATGGCGGCAAAGTATCAAAATCTTGGAATCCTGCGTTGGAATCGCTCTTGCAGTAACAGCGGGTGTAGCAAAACAAAAAAAGAAAGGAAGATGTTGGGTGAAGGAATATTTACTCTGGAGAAATAAATTATGTAACATGAACATTTTGAGTGTGTTATTAGAGCCGGAGGACTTTAGAAATTACGTCCGAATGAATTCTGGACCCTTTTTCACTTTTTATAAACTTCCAATACGTTGAGTATTATCTCTCTTTGGCGTTCCTTAGCCATTTTCACTCCACACGTCCTTTCACGCCGAACGCCGCGCTGCCACTGAAGGCCCTAACTGCGATCAAACGGCACGATTCATCGGGCCTTAGGGACTTAGGGCGGTCGGGCACCCTCGATCGCCCGATTTAGGGACACTAACAGCCTAACAGCCATCACACCACCCAATCCATCGGGACTTAGGGCACGATGAATCGGGCCGTCTGATCGCTGCTTAAGACAACTTCTAAATTTCACCGCTTGAGTCGCTAGTTAGAATCGCCAGTAGCAAGCATCGGAAAATTTCGGAAAACCCAGGCGAATTTTGCGGTGGGCTAGACTATTTGGTAAAGGTTTCGAAATACGTCGCCGTTTTAGGGGGTTGTGAGTGATTGGGGGGGGAGGGAAGGAGGTCTCGGAACCCCGCCTCACCATTTTCACTTGCCGGAAATACTTGGTTTCCTCTGAAAAAAAAATATCTCTAAACATCGGTGTGTATGGCACTGCCAACTTCCACATTCTTCATTCTAGTTAAATAAACTAAAACCTAAATATCGCTTTTATTGATTCCACTAGTTTAATAAAAGTCAAAAAAGAACCTAACACAACCTATTTAGTTACTTTTACATAAAACCTAAAATTACGTTCCGTTTTGCTTATTTGAATCATAGATGACTTTTTGTTCGTCTGAGATTTGAATGAAGAATTTTTGGAAATTGTTTAAAAATATTTAGACGCAACTCCGGCAGCCAAAATTACTTTGAGGGGATTAAAATTAACTCCCTTAAGCCCCCTACACCACCAATACCCTCAAATTCAGGCGACGCGTTTCGAAACCCGACCCGACTATTTTATGCCGGGTAGGTAATATTTCACAGAAAGTAATATTTACAAATAAAATCACGTTTGAATTTGACACGTAGCTTAACAGAATTTAAACACCGTGGGATAGCCAAATTCCTAGACCTGTTAACCTTGCATTTCTCCTAAGCTTAGTCATAGAGCATAGATATTTAAATAGAGGCACATTTCTTATGGGCGCTCTGTAGACAAACTTTCTGTGACCAGTGTGACCCATATTGCCGCTTGGCGGCGTGGCAGTCGCGCTGTGACAGCTGACTCTACGAGTGCAAGAGAGACGAAAGTTTCTCCTGTGTATCTTAACTACGAGAGCAAGAGAGAAGGAGAACGCCGCCAGTGTTACAGGTACAGGTCCAGGGTAACCAACTGTTACAGGTAGACGCTTTAAATTTTTACAGATTATGTAGTTGCATATTACCTTTCAAAATAAATAATTAAATTTAAAAAAAGTAAATAATAAAGGGGGGCTCCCATACAACAAACGTAATTTTTAAGCAATTTGTTACTCGATCTTAATAAACAGGTAGGTAGAAACTTATAAAGTATTTAAGTATACATACAACGAACGTGATTTTCTTTTATAGATGATGGTACGGAACCTTTTGTGCGCGAGTCCGACTCGCACTTGCCCAATTTTTTCACCTTGATCTCCATCGATCCCACCGATGGAGTCTCTTTCAACAAAATTGAAATTGAATTGAACCCCGCTAGGGTATAATATGTATTCTGTGAATTGAACACCGTGGGAATCTCAACAATGACATAGTACGGGAGGCGGCGCTAGACTCGCAAGGAATTTTATACCGAATGAAATGCACTTGTAGCAGTTGCTTAATGTTTACTAATCAGCAATATATTGTGGGTCAGTCGCCGCACCTGCGGTGGAGCAAAAAGATATATCACATATAAAAAATCCGCAAATATAACTTTGTCGTTTATACTTACACTATGGAAAACAAAGTTACTTTTGGTGGCGGTAAAGAAACAGATATTTGGCTAGGTGAGGTAATGGATAATTATGTTAAGTGGATCCCTCCTATACGGCACCTATCATGGGCAAGTTCGACGCGCACTGAAAAAAAAATTGCAGTAGGTAGGTTGAACCTACTATAATATTTAGTTGTTTGTCCTATGGTCAGGCATTAGTGTCTAAACACACTATGCCGACGTATTCGGCTGATATGACACACCCAAAGTGCCCACGGAACGGCACAGAAAATGTGTTCCGTGTACCTGAGGCTGGTTTCAGAGTCACGCGTTTGACCGGCGCCGGTCAAACAGCGCGTTTGGCGCGCGGACCACTGTGAAACGAGTTAAACCCTTGATCCATTGCAGTGTTAATTTGTTTTGTTTACCTACCTCTGTTAGTTTCTGGTGGCATTCAAGCGTGAGTGCCGAGGTGATAGTATGGCTTTTGAGGGCTGAGAGGACAGCCTTACTATCTGAGAGTATCCTAATGGATCGTTCCCTTACCTCACGTGCCATGATTGCTGTGGCAGCTAGGATTATGCCAAAACATTCGGCCTGGTAGACCGTGTTGTAGGCTCCCAGCGGTGGTGCGATGTTGATGTTAAGGTCCTCGGAGAATACTCCTGAACCCGTACCTGTATCCGTCTTAGATCCATCTGTGAAGATCGTGAGCTCGTTGTGGCCAACCGCTCCCTCGTGTAGATCCTCGTACAGTTGGATTTTGTATTACTTATCGAAAACAAATTGTTTCGGTATTCGGTCGCCAATGGCTTGTGTGAGAGGAACTTCTTTAAAGAGTCTGTTTAAGTTGCTAGTGTGCGGTGTGTTAGTGTCTTTCCAGAGCTTCAGAGCTCTTAGCCGGATCGCCGACATCGTTGCTTCCTGTTGTATGAACAGGTGCAATGGAGGCAAGTCCAGCAACACTTCGAGTGCCGCTGTAGGTGTAGTTTTCATGCAGCCCGTGGCCGCTAGGCATGCAAGTCTTTGAAGCTTTTGTAACTTGTTGGCGGCCGTTGTTAGGTTGGTCCGAGGCCACCACACTACTGCGCCGTAGCTTATCATCGGACGTATTATTGTCTTATAGAGCAATAAGACAATTTTGGGGGATAGGCCCCATCGTTTACCTATCATCTTCTTGCACTGCCAGAAGACGATGCTGGCTTTATTGAGCTTATTTTCCATGTGGCTGTTCCATGTCAATTTGCTGTCAAGAGTGACGCCCAGGTACTTTACCTCGGTAGACAGCTTGAGCTCTGTGTTGAATAGCCTGGGCAGTCGGTAAGTACCCAGCGCGCGTTTGTGTGTGAACATAACTAGTTCGGTCTTGGTCGGGTTTACTGATAATTCGTACTCATTACACCACCACTTTACTATGCGTAGAGCCTGTTGAGTAAGGTCGTACACTGTACTAGTTACCTTACCTGAGGTGAGAATGGTCAGATCATCTGCATATCCTATTGTGTAAAAATATCTCGCGTTGAGTTTGTCTATGAGTTCATTGATGACTAAGTTCCACAATAGCGGGGAGAGAACACCGCCCTGCGGGCAACCTTTAGTTATCAAGGCTGTCTGGGAGTCGCCGTGCAGGCGCTGACTACTCTTTTGCTGAGCATGTTTTGGATCCACTGTATGAGCATCTGATCCACACCATGTCTGGCTAGGGCGTTGCTTATACTGGAGAAGTTTGTCTTGTCAAAGGCTCCTTCTATGTCAATGAAGGTGCCCAGACAGATACTTTTTTGTTACCTAATGGAAGGAAAGAGGAACCCACCACGCACCCTCGAATTGACCACCCCAACTATTGCAATAGAAAAAGGTTGACAATATCGAACTCCTCTAAAAGGATAAGGGATATAGGAATGGTATGGGTTCCAGGAAGATACCTGACTTGCAGTATCCCGCTGTATGCGCCGACTATTCTTCGACACGTGTTTCGCCTCTGCACGAGGCATCCTCAGGAACGATGGGCAACGACTGAGCGCTTTCCAACCGTGGGCATGTCTTATAAACGATTGTACTTTCTAATCCCCTCCACATCGTTCCTGAGGATGCCTCGTGCAGAGGCGAAACACGTGTCGAAGAATAGTCGGCGCATACAGCGGGATACTGCAAGTCAGGTATCTTCCTGGAACCCATACCATTCCTATATCCCTTATCCTTTTAGAGGAGTTCGATATTGTCAACCTTTTTCTATTGCAATAGTTGGGGTGGTCAATTCGAGGGTGCGTGGTGGGTTCCTCTTTCCTTCCATTAGGTTACAATGGAGTTCCGCCAAGTAACGCCTGATTCAATCAACTATACTTTTTTGTTGTATAGCAGCTTCTATCTTGTTCACGACCTGATGTAAGGCCGATTCCGTCGATTTCCCTGAGCTGTATGCATGTTTATTGGCATGTAGGGGTAGGTGTTTAAGTGCCCCACTTCTTAATTCACTCTCGCATAGCCTTTCCAAGGCTTTAAGCATGAAGGAGGTCAGGCTTATTGGTCTGAAGGACTTTGCATTTGTGTAGTCTGTTTTGCCTGGTTTTGGTATGAAAATTAGTTTGACTTCCCTCCAATTCTTCGGTACATATCTAAGGGCCAGGCTAGCCCTCATGATTGCCAGAAGTCTTTTGCGGACCGGTTCACCCCCCCATTGTAATAACCCTGGGAAGATGCCGTCCAGTCCGGCTGCTTTGAAGGGATGGAAGCTATCGATGGCCCATCGGAGTTTTTTTCTGTGACCACGGTGTTTGCGTGTCTCCACTCGTGTTCGGTCGCCACTGTTGGTGTATCGTGCCACGTTATTACCGGGGTGAGGACGCAGCCTGGGAAGTGTGTTTCTAGTAGGACGCGTCTTGTCTCCTCCTCCGATGTGGTGTATGTTATCCGGTTTACGGAGAGTACCTGGTGCAACCATCGGTTGCTGAGCCAGTAGTTTCCTTACCCGGTTTGCTTGTTGGCAAGATTCAATGCTCCCACAGAATTTTCGCCATCCCATGGTGCGTCTGAATCTGAGGCATTTCTTGTAGCTTGACTTGGCCGCTTTATAAGCGTCCCAATCTACGTCCGCGCTTGTGTTCATTGCCCTGTTTAGGGCCCTTCTTACCTTCTTGCGCTTGTGTTCAAGCTCAGCGCCCCACCAGGGTTGTTTACCTGGGGTTGAGGGTAGAGTGGTTTCTGGGCATGCTGCGTGGTAGCTGTCTAGCATCGACTGCGTCAGTGTACATACCTGCTCGTCGATCTGTTCATTGTCACCCAGTACCGTCGGCGTAGCAGTAAGGGTAAGTTTCTCTTTAAGTAATTGGCAAAGCAAAGTATGCTTTGTCAGTGTTGTGTGGTTTCCTACGTGGCTGTGTAGGTTGTATAACGACTTCCATAGAGAAGCTGATCCATCTGTGGTCTGAGCACGATGCCTCTTTCGAGACGTGCCATCCCTTGATGCGTTCAGCCGCTCCTTCTGTTGCGAGAGTTAAGTCGATAATTGTCTGACTACGTCTTGTGACGAAGGTGGGCTCCGTACATGTGTTTAATAGGGTAAGATTAGTGGTGAATAGGTATTCAACCAGTGATTTACCTCTGTTGTTATTGCAGTTCATGCCCCACATTTGGTGGTGGGCATTGGAGTCCGTTCCTATTACGACCTCCGTTTTGGTTCTCTCGCACTGGTTAACCAGACGCGTGAGGTCGAACGGTGGCGGGTCTTCGGCCTCGGGCATGTAGACCGATGCGAAAACAACCGCTATACTCCTTGGCTGCTGTGTTATTTCAATTTGTATCGCTGTGATGTCTCTGGAACAGAACTCCGTTAGAACTTGGGCTCTGATGTTTTTAGTTGTCAGTATGCAGGTTCTTGGATGTGTGTGGTCAGTTGAAGAATAAATCTTACCTCCCAGGCTGGTGAGGCCTCTGATGAGGCCACCCCTTATCCAAGGTTCCTGGATGAGCACGATGGCTGATTGTTGGACCTCCATCCATTTGCGCAGTTGCGCAGTGGCCGTTTGGCTGTGATGGAGGTTGATTTGAAGGCAACTGACGTCACTAGGCAGAGGGTTCATCTTTGGATGATGTCCCCACCTCCGCGACCGTCAGCTGCGTTAGGCCGGCCAGGATGTCGCTAGCCTCCACCCCGTCGTCCCGCCGCACCGGGCTCAGGAGCAGGCTCTCATCTTCCGAGTTACCCTCGGCTGACGGGCCAGCCCCCGAGCCAGACGCGGCCGGCTCTGACGGGCCGGGTTCTGCGTCGCACCCTGGCTTGGTGTTTGAGTCCTGCTTGACTCGTGCTGAGTTGTCGTCCGGAGGATGGTCGACAAACTTACCTGAGGGGTCCCGGAACCTGACGTAGACGGCACCTACCCCCAACGCGAGGCGGCGCTCGTTCTTCATCAGGATCGGGACCTGTTCTACTGGGACGCCCACTACTAGGAACCACCCACCTGACTGCCTTTCAGAGTGCAGCATCGACCATTTGTCAACCTCCAACCAGGGGTTCTGAAACTCAAGAGCGCGACCCACGTCGCGCACGTCGTCTAAGACCCCCTGTTCGTCGGGCACGACAATGCCGCACCGCACTCTCTTCGGGGTCTCTTCCTGGCCCCTGACCTCCAGTACGAAGCGTGGTGGGACCAGGAGAAAGACTGCCTCCGTCAGCCAGGTACGCGTTGCCTCGTCGGCGCACCAAAGTTTGAGGACCCCGTCCGCGTGCACGGGTTTCCCGGTGAACGCTGGAGCGGGGCGTTTGGGGGTTTTGGTCGACCAGGCATCACTCAGGATCTTCTTTTGGAGCTCCCGGAGTACCTGGTCCACCAACTCCTTCGGCAAGTTCCCTGTGCGTTTGCATGTTACTGCAACACCCAGGGACGCCTTGGAGGCCTGTGCGTAGGACTTACCTTGTATCCTTGAAGAGTCGAGGCGGGGCTTCTTGTGGTCCCCTCGAGGCAAGCTGGTCTCGTTGAGAGCACGTTTGGCCTCACCTCTTTCCTTGTTTTCGGCAGTTTTACCTGCCGCGTTTCCCGGTGGTGCTGGGGCTGGATGCCGTCCAGGGTGGCCAGCCCGCCGCTTGGCGGCAGGCGGCTTCCCCGTACTGCCTCTGGCCTTCGTGCACCCCTCGCTTCTGAGCGTGGGCTGCGCGCTGGTCACATTGCTGGGACCTGCGACGGCAGCCTGCTCAGCTGTTTTAGTGGAGGCAGCACCGGCAGCAGCAGCGGCTTGTTCAGCCTTCCGCCTAATTGCCATGCGCTGTCTCTTGCTTTTGTTGTTCCTGTTGTTTTTCTTCGTGGAACTGGTAGCAGCGGGGCCACTCGGTTGTGTGGTGGGCGGGCGTTGGACAGGACCGGTGGTCTTGCCCTTACCCTTGCCCTTACGGTGACTCACCACTTGCCAGCCGGCGAAGGAGGAGTCATCTTCCCGCTTGATCTCAAACGGGCTGACGATTGTAAGGACGGGACCAGTACTAGCGTTAGCCAGCGCTGAAGTCACGTCCTTGGGGGATGGTTTGACACCTGCAGCCGGGGCCACGGCGTCGACCATCTGTATGGTTTTGGTTGTGGCGGCGGGAACAGCTTTCGCCGTCCCCGTCGCGGTTGGGGTAATGAAAAGGATTTCGGTATCCATACGTTTACTTAAAGACTTTATCCCTCTGGCTTCCCAACCTCCATGGAGCCCGCAACAGGGAACAACAACCCTAGCGCGCCACTTCGCGCCAGACAGCGACAGCGTTATGTGTTAGAAAAGAACGGGAACGGTTAGGTGAATATCGCATTAGGGACGGAGTGCTTATGCGAGCTGAATTGCACTTTGTTGCTTAGTAGCAAGAGTCGCAATTTCAATAAATTAGTTTGACAAGTGAATCTTCTGTACGTTAGTACCTACTCTCTTTATTCTGTGCTACTAGCAAAGTTGCCGCTGAGTAGAACTTACGCCCGACCATTTCGGCATGATTACGTAATCATGCCGAAATTCGGTCGCGTAACTTCGGCATAGTAGGTTTAGATACTTAGATCTTATACTAAGTTGTAGGGATCTGTGCCTGATACGCTATTTTCCCAATGATTAGTTTGAGTGCAAGTGCCCAGCAATTAGTAACTATTGTGTGTGATTACCGAAACCGATATACTTAACCGATAAAATAATATCCGAAAGGATAAAATGTTGTCACGAGTCTGGGTGTCCTATAATAGAATGTTTGTAAAGTCCCCCTCGACACAGGAATTTAATCATAGTGCGGGAGATGTCTTGATAAAAAAAGGCTCACTGTATGATACAGTGGGTACTCCAGTGATTATGGGATTTAGAGGAAAGTTAATATGGTTTTAATATGTTGAATTGATAAAATAATTGAAACCATTGCAGCTTAGATTTTAATTCTTTTCCAATGTCAACTTATTATGATCACAAAACAAAGTATTTTTCACATGCAAATATATGAATAAAATATTATTTTATTATATTTTCATCTTTTTTAACAAGTCTGCAGCTTCTGTGTTTGCTCTGTGATCATCATTTGATTTTGCTGGATAGCTTGCTGCTAATTTTAAGTAGTATTTAGCTTGATCTTCTTTTTTTAGTCTATAATAACACATACCAATTCTGAGTAAGTTTAAACTATAAAATCTAGGTTGTACAGTTTCTGCTCGTAGAAAATATTCAAGTGCATCTTCATAAGTGGAGTATGGTGGTGTCCCAAATAAAACTTCAGATATTTTCCTCTGATGCCATGGTAATTCAGCAACTTGAAAGCACCACTCACCCAGCATATACAGAATTGTGGCATCATTTGGATTTAGTGTTACTGCAACCTGAAAAATAAGATTTTTTACATGAAATATAGAGCCTTTTTCGGAAACCTGTGCCTTTAACCTTTTCACCGCCCAGCTATACTAAACGCGATGTGTCGCTGTACGCCAACATATAAATGTATAACAATTATATAGTACGAAAGCAGGGATGGCGGTAATGTCAGATCGATACTGAAATCAATGTGTAAATTTAAATTGTTACTCAAATTTACAATTAAAAATACACACTGTTAAATTATAATGGTAATTTGTTTTATTTTATGAGCATTTATAGTAAGAAGAACGGGTATCCGTTATCAGAGACAAAGAGACATGCATAGACTTGCTAGAGATAATAATATAATAGGCACATCACTATTCATTTCAAAACGTAGACAACATAGTCCGTTTACTTCATATCAAGTCGTTTTGGCGTTCATAGCACCATAGAGCATAGATATTTATATAGTGGAGCATTTCTTATGGGCGCTTTGTAGACAAACTTTCTGTGACCCAAATTGCCACTTGGCGGCGTGGCAGTCGCGCTGTGACAGCTGTCTCTATGAGAGCAAGAGAGACGAACTGACGACACCCGCCAACCCGCCACTTGGAATCGGCACACGAAATTCTTAAGCAATGCGCTTCAACCTAACCAAAGGTTGCGTAATGGATACTTAGAGCCCATAAACTTGAAAATACTGCTTGTTATTTCAAGTGGAGTTTACAGTAGCACGATAAATTTCATAAAAAATAGGGTTGACTATTGTTTTTTTTTCGTGTATAGAGTTTTGTTAGTCTATACTTAAAATGCTTGAATGTTTTTAGTTTACATTTGAAATCTAATGTGAACGGTCAGTCAGGAACATTGTTTGAAGTGATCACAAGTGGCAAAATAAGTGACTTTTTTAATACTCATGTGCTAAACCTTTGCAGCTTATTTTTTATTTAATGCAAATGAAAAACTGGCAAATTTGATTAAGGATATTAGGTACTTATTCATAAAAAGTAATTAAACCTAGCTATTCAAAATTATTATTGCCAATATCAAATCAAAATCAAAAAGATGGCAATGGTAAATCGGCACTATGACACAATGACCTTGACACCTATGCGCTTACGACGTCACAGGTTAACTTCTAGGATGATGTATCTCTATGGATTTGACAAGCAAATAATAATACCGTGACAGACCGAGATAATGACATACAGAAAATGACAGAAATACATAAGAGTAAAAGAGACAAAGATAGCATTTTTTGTCTTTGTCAGAGTTTTCGTTTTTTTTGTTGGTCACAACTGAATATTATGACCAACAAACGTTTGAGCTCTCGATAATTTCCGCGAAAAATTGTGTTATTATTGTTATTAATTGTGAATGCTTAGTGAAAATATCATTGGTTCAGATTTATTATGGTGATTTGTTACATTTTAGGCTGTAAAAGCCATAGTGAGCGGAAATGTGAGAACATAACCATTTATTCGTAAGTACGATATTTTAGTTATAATATCTATTTATATATGAAAATATTGATAGAATGATACAAATAGCGTATCATTATATAAGGAAATAATTTCTAAATTACATCAATAAACCAAAAAATGCTATTTTATTATCACCGCGGTTTTAGTATTACATAATCGAATTCAATAGGTCGCTGAATGTTGAGCTAGTCAAAAGTCATCGATACTTTTTAATTTTACAGCGTTAAATGTTTTTTAGGGATACCACTGAAGCGTTTGGGAAATTACCCAAATTTTGGGTAATTTGCCGTTACTTAGTTTCATATGTACCTAAGATTAATTATTTAATTTGTTTTCCGATTCTTTGTAGTAATGAAATTATTTGTTTATAGATTCCCAAAGGACTGCACGATCCAAAAATAATTGTGGATACGTGCAACAGGAGGAAAAACTGGGATCCGAATAAATATGCAAGAGTATGCTCTAAACACTTTGAACAAAAGTGTTTTAGGAAAACTCCCCGCAATAGGTACTTATTTGGAATCATTCTCGAATGATAAAGAAGAGAAAATAAGAAATTTGTATACAAAATTAATTTTGTTCAAAGGACAGTAAAGTTGAGTGTCAAATAATATAATAAAAGATATATAACTCTGAGCCTCGTGTTTATTTGGCGAGTGAAGCCAGTCCCACATATTCGACACTTTTGTTATAGGTACATAATAAATTTAAGTATAAAAATACTTATCGCACACCTTATGGATGGATTTAAACCTCCTTGTATCATAGTATTTTTTTATTTTTTATTGGGCTGTAAATTATATTATATAAATGTTTGTTACTATTTGTTGCAAAAATACCTAAACGGATATTGATGGAACTTCTCGAGTTAGCTCAGAAATTCATCGAGATACCAAATTGATTAAAAATTATAGGAGAACGCGGTCTCAGATGTCTGGTAAGGTATTCAATCCCGGAACGACCCGTTGGCGCAGCGGGAGTGTAAACGACTGCTACGCCGAAGGTTGCGGGTTCGATTCCCACACAAGTCAAACATTTGTGTGCATGAACATGGATGTTGACGTGTGGTTGACGGCATAGAATACAAGTGTCACCACCCCCTATCTTCCCGTGGGTGTCGTAAAAGGCGACTAAGGGATAACACGATGCAAATACCATCTTTGCGTAGAGACGGAAAACTCGACATCAAACCCTATACGACTGCCCCGTTGGTCTCGCGGCATAAATGTGCGCGTGGGATCGAGAGGTCCTAGGTTCGATTCCTGGGCCGGGCAGTGTTATTGGGTTTTTTCTATCACGAAATTCTCAGTAGCAGCACGGAGTCTGGAAATGTGCCCGGTATGGCAATAGGCTCGCCCTTTATTACGTGGGACTAAAGTATATCTGGCGAAAAGTGGGTGTAGAAATACACCTCTGCTTACCCCTTCGGGGATAGAAGGCGTGACGTTATGTATGTATGTATGTATGAACATGGATGTTTGTCTTGGTCTGGGTGTTTCAATGTATAATATGTATGTATTTACAAAAAAAAAGTATAAAAGTATGTTTATCCATTATCTAGTACCCATAGTACAAACTCTGCTTAGTTTGGGACTAGATGGTGTTGTGTGAATGTGGTAGAATATTATTATTATTATAATTATTCAGGTTTGATACAATGTTACTTAAAAATTAATATGTACTTCGTAGAATTTTAGGGTAAACATTTACAACATCTGGTAACACCAACTCAGGATGTACTATATGTCCGTCCTTTACGGGTGTACGCAAATGTCGAGTCCATTTGATTCTTGGTCCTAGGGTTAACTTCTATTGAAGTTGACGGCGCTAGTGACACTGACATCTTGGCATTACGTAGAGATGGGTGTAGCAATATCGAAAACCCTCAGTACCTACAATTTTAATTAATTTTATGAAGTGACTTGATACATACATACATACATAAACTCACGCCTTTTTCCCGTCGGGGTAGGCAGAGACAACGGAACGCCACTTGCATCTATTCTTACAAACCTCACGCGCTTCCTCTACTGTCTGTTCATACATGCTCGCCGGTTCCGGATGCTTAGGACCTTCCCGTTTTTCAGAACGTCACCAATTTGGTCGACGAATGTCCTACGAGGTCGGCCGCGACCGGCTTGCCCATACACGTTAACCTCATATATTTGGTGCGTCATTCTTTCTTCACTCATTCGCTCCACGTGCCCACACCATTTCAGCATTCCTTTCTCAATCCTTGTCACGACATCTTCTTTCAGGCCACATCGCTCTCGTATTACTGCATTCGGAATTCTATCAATCAGTCTTACCCCACACATACTACGCAGTGACCGCATCTCAACTGCGTTAATTCTGCTTTCATGCTTTTTCTGCCACACCCAACATTCACTACCGTACATCAACGTGGGCACAAGCACTCCATTATGAACTGCCAGTCGCGCCTGTTTTGGCACATTCTGGCCGTTCATAAAGGCATGCAGCGCTCCATTTACACAGTTTCCCGCAGTCACTCTCCTTTCAATATCTCCTTCACATCTTCCATCTCTTGTAAACATGCTACCCAAATATACAAATTCTGTCACTTGTTCAATGTTTTCTTCTCCAATCGCAATATTACACTCAATCACATTTTCATTCTTCTCAAACAGCATCAATTTCGTCTTTTTTGCATTCAATTTCATACCTTTCGATTCAAAGCTCTCATTCATGCAGTTCATCATTTGTTGTAACTCAGTCGCCGACGACGCCAGAATGACTTGATCATCGGCGTACAAGAGGCGCTTAGCACGCAATCCTGCCATATCGATCCCGCATTCCATTTCCCTCATATCTTTCATGCAGCTATCCATGAATAAGTTGAACAACCAGGGCGAGGCTGCACACCCCTGTCTGACACCTATAGAGATGTCAAACCAGTCTGTATAGGCACCGTTAACCCGGACACAGGCTCTCGAACTCCTATACAGAGATTTCAGAGCCCTAATTATAAAATTGTCCACCCCATACATAGATAGCACCTTCCATAATTCCTTTCTATTCACTCTATCATAGACCTGGAAAAGGCTTATGATGTACATACATTTTAAAATGTATTATGTAATACATTATTTACTAACCGGAATTTCTTTTTAATCATAGAATTTAAGAACGATTGGATGGAAAAAGACAAATAAATATAAAAGATTCTAATGAATGCAACTTTCGCGTCACATCACTGGCCTACTTGATATGAAGTCGTTAGCGTGCAGGGCATAAAAATATTTGAGGCCTTTTTTATTTTTATCCATTTTAAAGCCGAAAATAGCCTGTTTTGCCTGAGGAAATCATAAATAGGGCTTCAGTCGTGACCATCTACAAAAAATTACAAAAGAAACAAAAGTGTTTTATTTATCGTAAATGTATTTTTTTTTATAGTAGATACAGTGAACTAAGTGAACTTCTATAGAAGTCGCGGCGCGGACGGCACGAAAATCCTGAACTTCTGTAGAAGTTGTTGGCGGTGAAAAGGTTAAAGGTAGACTGCTGAGGTTGTAATTATATTTGAATTAAACAACAACTACAGAAAAATAGCTCATATTTACCATTGCTACCAAAGCTTACCTCTACACTACCATAACCAAAAAGAAGCTTATTTGATTATTAGGCTTATTTTTTAAGCTTATTTAAGCATAAAAGTTTATTTAACAGGACCTTATTGCATTAATCGAGTAAAACATTTTGAATGACAAGATACATTAAAATTTTTATTCTCTAGTATTATAATTACACGGTTTACTAATGTTTGCCATAATTTAAAATGCCATAATTTCATATGCTATACTAGTATTTGCCATAATTTCATTAGAAATAACGCTTCAGTTGTCATAATCGTGAAATGACATAAAATGATTTTCACTAATTCCATTGATTATAATTGATCAAGTGTCATAATAATTTAAATCCATAAATGTATTTGCTATAATTTTCGTTTTCAATAATCTACGAAGAAAATAGATAATAAACTGAAGTTGAACAACTTCAGTTTATTAAACTAGTGTGAAGAATGTGGACTAAGTTGATGGAGCCCTGTTTCGCAGGGCTCCTATTTTTGGGTTAAGGGTCAAAAGAGAACCCTAACCTAACCTAACCTATCCGAGTCGGATTGCACTGAATCGGGGTGTTAACGATAATTAATTTCGACCTAACAATATTATGTATAATTTTCATTATTATATCAAATTTTGATTATGTCAAGAGTCGATTATGAGATGTGTTACTTATGGAAACTAATTATTATAGAAAGTCATTTTATGGCAAATAAAAGTTATCACTGTTGAGTTGTTAAGGCAAACATTATTAGTATAAATGATAATAGGGAAAATAAATATTATGATCGGAGAAGATTATGGCAAACAATATTAGTGCAAATGAATTTATGGAAAATGAGAGAATACCTAATTACACTTACATCCATGTGCTTCTTAACATTTTCTAGCTGTCTTATGCGTTCTTTAATTCCTTCTTGAGAACTTTTTGCATCTAATAGCAAAGCATACCATTTGTGTACTGCATAATGATTCTGATGCATTTCCAACTGCTGTGAAATTATATCAAAAGCTTCAAGCATAAGACTTTGCTTATATCTTTTATCATACTTTAATTCTTTAGACATGTTGTATAAAACTCGACATAGTCTCCACTGGATTTCAACATTTGTATCTTTCTGTAAATATAAAATAATATATTCAATATTCATAAATGCATGTGCATCTAGAATAAATTTAGAGCAATTAAAATTCTTGTTCTAGTTACCTCATATTGTTTAAGTAATTCATAACATTGCTCATAGTGCCCATTCTCAAACAAATTATCGGCTGTATCTAGAACCAGTAATGGCAAGCCAGGTGGTATGTTTTCTGCTACCTCTTCCTTCTTTTTTATAGGCCACAAGAAAGCTAATACCGTAGATAATACAAACATATTTCTTTGGCATACTGGATACTGAAAAGAAGTAATGACTAGATTTATTTCATACAGTTTAAGCACATAGAAAAGTAAGGATTTACAGTGCCGCCTGCATCCCTTAACTAAGAGTTTTACAATATTTATTTCTGTCTGCACCTTACCTGCTGAATTTTCTTAGGCTTTGTCCTTTGGTTCAATACTATTCGTACAAACTTGTAAGTAACAGGAGTTAGTTTGTGTAATGATAGAAAACTCATGGTTTATATTGCACAAATGTAATTATTTTAGGACTCGTCAAACTTTGTTAGTAAAGTGCCCGACATAAAAATAATTCAAACCAACGAAATATAGATTTAAATTGGAGTCATCGATATTCAGAGTGTACTTATTTATTTATTTTGTATTCAATTCAAGTGAGGACGTCAACGTCAAATATAATACACGTCAAATGTCAAATCAATCAATCAATCGCAAAATGAAATGCTGAGATCATAGAGCTGAGATTGCTGAGATTCGAGAACCGTGTTTTTCATCAATCTTAGCCGGACCAAACTGATGGACTGAACTGAGGCCAGACTGAGCGTGTACCTACGTCTTAGACTACCTATTTAAAGATTGCTGAGATCTTAAGCAGCGATCAGACGGCACGTTTCATCGGACCGATGAGTAGGGCTCGATAGATTGGGCGTCCTGATCACACTACACGATATCGCCACATTCGCCACCCTAAGGGCCTGTTCACGAGATCGGTCTAAGCGGCGCGCGTCGCGGCAGGCGGCGCGGCAGAGCGTCGTGCACGCCACGACCCTACAGCAGCGGTAAACGCAGCGGCAAATGTGGACGTATTTGGGCCGACGGAGTTACCCATAAATATGGCGATAACCAAAATATCTTTGTGTAACTATACGGTATACTTACCTACAAAATTGTCGACATTGGATCTTCATTTCTTACAAGTTTTTTATATCAAAGGAATAATGCATATTCGCAATTAATGAGGCGTTGAATAGGTACCTACACAACGTAGATTACGTTAAGTAGGTAGGTAAATCACCTTTTAACTTTCATAGTAGCTGTGTCTGTACCTAAATAGGTACATATGTACATTACACAATGTTTTAATGTTTGCGATTTATATTAAAACCTACCATTATAATCTGTAAAACATTGTTTCATTACAACTCGCAACGTTTTATTAACATTTTTGTATTTATTCAGCGGATGTGTTGCTATCCATACACGCGACCGTTTTAAAATTTCGACTTTAAATGTCTCCGTATTCATTACCGCCACAAAATATTTAACAAATAGTTTAACCGCCTAGTTCGTCCCTCGCGTAACGCTGTCTGTGCCGCTCGGAGTCGTGGCGTCGGACTCGGTCGCAGTACATTTGTTCCCGCCGCTCGCCGCACCGCCCGCCGCGCCGCACGCCGCGCAGCCAATCGCGCCAAAAAAAACGCGCGCGTTATCGCTGTGCGCGGCGGCTCGTGGCGTGCTTCGAACGTTTTCATACATTTGATCTTACCGCTCGTCGCCCCGCGCTAAGGGCCTGTTCACGAGATCGGTCTAAGCGGCGAGCGGCGCGTCACGGGCGATGTGCATGGCGCGTTTATTCTCGCGGCGCGCGGCCGCAATGGAGTAACGCACGCTATGTGCATCGAAAACGCTCGCCGCTGCCGCCCGCCGCTGTAGGTCGTGACAGGGCCGAAGCCGCCGCTCGGAGCGGCAAGGTCGTGACAGGGCCGTTACTCACTTGACAGCCGAACGCCGAGCAGTGAAGATGGCGGCAAAGTATCAAAAACTTGGAATCGCTCTTGCAGTAACAGCGGGTGTAGTAAAACAAAAAAGAAAAGAAGATGTTGGGTGAAGGAATATTTACTCTGGAGAAATAAATTGTGTAACATGAACATTTTGTGTGTGTTAGAGCCGGAGGACTTTAGAAATTACGTCCGAATGTATTCTGGACAATTTAATCATCTTTTTATAAACTTCCAGTACGTTGAGTATTATCTCTCTTTGGCGTTCCGCAGCCATTTTCACTCCACACGTCCTTTCACGCCGAACGCCGCGCCGGCACTGAGAGCCCTAACCGCGATCAGACGGCACGATTCATCGGGACTCAGGGACTTAGGGCGGTCGGGCACCCTCGATCGCCCGATTTAGGGACACTAACAGCCTAACAGCGATCACACCACCCAATCCATCGGGACTTAGGGACTTAGGGCACGATGAATCGGGCCGTCTGATCGCTGCTTTAAACCTTAGACCATAATGTGGCCTGTGGCATACGTAGTATCCCCTAAGTAGTCTGTGCCTGTGGCCAAAGAGTAATATATACACGGAAACCTGTGGCCTAGATGTGGCAGCGTAATGCTGCCAGCTTAATTTGCAATTTCCCTCATATCATATTGTTGTGTTTTTGGGCAATTAAAAATTTCTTTTAGAAATGCATATTATCTACCCATCAATCTTAATCTTGCTACATAATACATACAATAGTTATATGTAATCTTAATACGCTATGATAAAAATGATAACACCACAATATCCGTAAGGAAGACTATTGCGAAATAAAAAATATAACTTTCCCAGGCTCTAAAATTGTTTTGATTTTTAGCGACTCCAAAAGAATCATCTGTTGGTGAAAGCGTATAAAAATTCGGTAGATAGTTTTTAAGTTTATCGCGATTATGCAGGCAGGTCGAACTAAATGGGCACTTCATTTTTATATAATAAACTGTATAGTTTTTACTGTCCCAAACTATAACAGAGAAGTGTTAAATTTTATTGCAACACTGTGAACAGGCAAATGCGCTAATAAACTGAAGTTAGACAATCAGTAGTATACGCAGAGGCGGATCTAAAGAGGGTGCAATGAGGGGCACTTGCCCCGGGCGGCAAAGTCATTCGGGCACCAAAATCTTATCAGGGCATCGTTATTAATTTCCTGAAATAAAAATAAATTTACTCTTAGAAATTAATAGGAAACATGCTGCGTTTCAACATAAAAAGGTTTGTGTTTCGAACTCTGTTGAGAAGATGCTATTATCAAGATTTGCCTCTGCTACTGGGCACACGTCAAAAAAAGTTCGCAGAAAAAGCTTACGATTTGGAAACAATTTGTTTTTTCGGACCATGTAAAAAGCGGTAGGTGTGTGTGTGTGTGTGTGTGTGTGTGTATACACAGCGCCAAGTTAGGCTAAACAGTGCTGTACGATTTTAATTCTTATTTTTTACATCATAAGAATGGCACAAAGGTCAAACTGTCTAGCTTCACGTGTTGCCGTGTGTACATATTCAGCAACCCGTAATTATAAAATTGCGAGTGAAGCAAAGAAAAGGAAGACTTCAAAGAATTAGAAACATTTGCATCCGATTAAGTTTCCCTAAGTTTGCCGTTTCGTTAACCGTAGCGTTCGATGTCCTCGAGCCGGGCGGGTTGTAGACTGGGGGCCAGGCTGGTACTTACTGACTGGCTGGCAAAAACGGGAAATCGGGTCTTATGGCCTACATCCAGCAGTAGACTGAAATGAAACATGCTGATAAGATGAGATGAGACTGATGACAAACCTTTCCAATCTACAAGTTCTATTATTCTTTTCATAGCTTATCCTCAAATGAGCTTATCGAAGCATTTCAAAATTGATTACAAAGTATTGATGATAGTGGCAGAAGTTATAAAAAACAGTTTATAATTATTATATAGTAATGGTATTTTTAAATAAATATAAAGTAATTTGTATCCTTTACAAGGACCATAATATCCAATGCGCCAAAATAATAACAATATTTATTTAATTTAAGTTAAAAAACTGTTTGTGTGTGCGCGAGCACTATGTAGCTTGGTAGGTAGAACGTAGTGTCGTAAGTATTTATACTATTTATATTTTATAAGGATTTTCTAGGTCAACCTAATGTTGACGTAGCGTAAAATATTTTACTATTGGCAACTTTATTCAAAAATCAATTTCTACGCGGTCCATGGGCGGGTGAGACTGTTGACAGTTCGTTGAAGAGTGTGTGAATTGGTGAATCAAGAAATGTATTTAGTTTGAAAATTGGTTCAATAGCATTTTCATTATGCAGAGATCAGGTAATGTGAAAAAGTGATCATATATGTAGTTTACGTCTTGTTTGTTAATCATCTGTACTTCGCGCCAATTTCATTTTAATTTTGTTTCAAACCGTCCTATTGCAGTATCATTTTGAATGTTTGTCGATAACATTTTATAAAAAAAAAGCCTATTGTTATTGAAGTTACATGTAATGTAAGTTAAAATCTATACTTACCATTTTAGAAATTATAATTCTTTACCACTAACACATAAATGTTAAGTATTTTGTGTTATAATATTTATCATTCTAATTTACAATCGTATTGAAAACATTATCGTAGAAAGTTGTGGCACTCGTTATTTTAAACAATAGGCACATCAATAACACGTAATAAATATTGAAGGATGCGGTAAACCTGCGTATTGATTACGTATGCCTTTAGATCTGTCATCAATGTTTACAAAATAGTTTTATTTTGGTATCAAGATAATTGTTATCAGATCTGTGATTTTACTTTCAAATTTATTTATCTCTGTAGTAAAGCTGCAAATATTACTAAAACCAGACTGTGTTGTACTTCAAAATAACAAGATATAGATTATTTGTGCTATCCTGAAACTGAGATAAGAATTAATCCTAATCATTATTTATAATTGGTTTTGCAATATACCATTAACTAATGCACATTAACTCATAATGATGAATTCAGGAAAAGATTACATTATTATTATTTCTGCTCAAATAATTAATAACATTATCATTATTGTGTAGTTCAACATACAAACTCACAATCATTACTATAAATTTAGCTTGCAGAATGTTGATTCTTGTTGCACATTCTTGATGATAATATGATTGTTGAATGTTAAGATAATAATATTAATTTCACGGAAATGTATTTAAAAAAATATTAATTTAATGTAGGTTAAGTAGCATCAGATAAAATATAGCAACAATATATTCAGTCTTAACAATCAAAGGTGAATTTGTCATTAATTCTGAAAAAGCTATGACAAGTAGAGTTGTTTCAAAAACATTGCCGCTTATCATTTTTCAAATATTAAATTTCTGTATTATTTTAAATCTGTGTTTATGTTTTTATTTTTATAGTAAGTATTAATACTTCAGTAGGTAACATTTTTATAATGAACTGCTTGACTGTATCCTCAATTCTTTGTTTAAACTTCAAGTTTTTAAATGTTTCGTTCTTTGAATTGCATTGAAGGTCAGGATGCCTAAAGTTTTATGAAGTCATCAAGGAGTTAAAACAATGTAGTTTAGGAAAATAACATCAATTTAAAAATATGCTTGTTTATGGCCAGGCTATTTTTATTTTCTTAATTGGTGTCACAATCTATTTTATTGTGTGACCTTGTTCTTTCTTCTGAGAAACAAATTGTTCTCAAGTCCCCAGTTACTGAAATAGCATTAGTTGCATGCATGGATAGATAATGATCCAGCAAGGTTAAGTAGGACTAGTTCAATGATATGGGATTCAATTTCAATTAGTTATAATTATATCCATGCTGCACTCCACTATCATGTCAACTGTAAGTTAAAAGTAGTGTCCGATCGAAACTGGTTTATCAGCCGAAACCGAAACCAAAACCGAACTTTCGTCCTTGCTCTTAGTTGCGGCCGAAACCGAAACATAAATATTGATACTAAAATCTAGTGTAAAGTACACTAGATTTTAGTATCAATATTCTAAATGCCCATTCATTGTCATAATCATACGTACAGATAATTACATAGGTAACTACTAGAGTTAAATGAAATAAAAATAAAAAGACAAGCATCCAGATTAAGAAGAAGCCCTTGAAGGGCAAAAGAGTCGATCGTGACATTGGAAGGACAGCTCCAACGCTGGCAAGAGGGCTTTAATGAAATCTTCCGAGTTTCGAACAACCCTGTGATTCTGACCACTGCCGAAAGTCTGCCCGCTCAGAACATACCCTAATGTTTCTCCGCTCACTTAAAAATCTGATCAGAGAAAATCTGGTCAGCCAAGGAGTTACCCGACGATTGAAACAAAGGCCTCCTCACACAGATTATCGAGGGCTGTTGAACCTTCGCAAAGAGCAGACTGGTTTCCCAGCAGATCGTGCACGGACCAGATCAATACCTTGCGCATAATCCTATATCAGGCAGATTTTGAGTGCCGGAGGACCTATCCCCTATTCCTTATCCCTGATCCCACTCCTCATCCTATCCCCTTTCCCATCCCCAAGGGGTGGCAACGCACTTGTGACTCCTGTGGTGTTGCTTGTGTCCATGGGCGGCGGTAATTGCTTACCATCAGGGAAACCGACTGCTCGTTTGCCGACTATTACCATAAAAAAAAAACAGAATGGCAGAGGAAAATGTATTTGACCTCAGTGAATTTCGAAAAAGCCTTCGATACGCTGAGGTGGACTTGAATCTGGGACCGGGTACGTGAAATCGCGATCACCAAAAAGATTAAAAAACCTGAATAAAGCCATCTACAGTAAGTACTCTTGCAGAGTGACTTACGACAGTCTTATTTTTGGGGTCATACCAGTTCTCGCTCATCTCCGTGCTCTCACTCTCTGACTGAGGACGGACGGAGAGGGAAATGAAAATCAACACAGGAAGACCTAGGAAATGAGGTGCGGCGCAAGCTCTTTGCCGTTGCTCATTGACACAATGGCTGTAGAAAGGATCCAAAAATTCATACAACTCGGTAGCGTAGTTTAAGAAACCGGATGAACCGACGAGAGGGCATCCCCTCTAGAATCGCTAAAGCAAGAGCACCTTCACAAGGGTCCGTACTGGGTGGCAATCGCGGAAATTGACTTGGAGAGTTCAAGATATTCCGGTCCTAAGTTAACAACCAACTGTGTTGCTGTACGAATACGATACGAGGAAGCTCACAAAAGACATCGTCTTTAGGTCGTCGTCAACTGCTGCCATCGCCGTATTGTCGGTGTTAACTGAATCGAGGAAATGTCAAACGTAGAGCTGTGGGAACGCTGCTGTGACAATTCGATCGATTATGGCAAGTGGAAGTGATCCCGAAGGGACCCTGAACATATACCAAGGCAAGCCCTAGACTGGAATCCCCAAAGAAAGCGAAAACGTGGCCGACCTAAACACAACTGGCGGCGGACAATCGTCGCAGAGGCGTAAAACATAGGTAAGACCTGGATCGAAATGAAGCGAGAAGCTCAATACCGAACGGGATGGCACTAGGGATGCCCTCTGCCCCTTATTTAAGTTAAAATCAATCATAGTATCTACTTAATTTGGGAATGTGGTTTGGGAAGTAATAATATTTAAAATAACATGAAAGAATTTATACCAACGACAATTGCATATTGACACTTAAATTCCAGTAAAATGAAAATTGAGAATATTTCTTTTGTTTGTCGCTTAAAAATAAAACTCATAACAATTTATTTCAATCATATAATATAAACAATTGTCATGAAATTAAATTATAAATAACATTAATAACGGAAGTACCTACAACTACTACCTACTATTCAAAAACGCCAACCTAATCCGTTGACTATAGACGGCAGAGCTGGCAGCGCGAGCGAGCGAGTACCAGTTAGCGGTGAAATTTACCGAACCACGCACGAAAATTCACGAACACAGGAGTTTCGGTGCCGCCGAATGTTTCGACCACTTTTTGGCCGAAACCGAAACTAAAACCGAAAGTAACTTTTTGGCCGAAACTGGCCGAAACCGAAACCGAAACTTTCGGTCGGTCACTACTTATACCACTTACTTGTCATAATACCAAGTTCTAGATTATAAACATGGTAATTAATTATGTAAACAGTTATGGTCTTTGTGTGACCTAGACTTTTATCTTGTTGTCCTCGAGCTGCGTCAAAATAATCCATTTAAACACATGATTTTATTTAAATTAATATTAATGAGAGGCTTTATCAAAAGATCCCAATTAGTGTATCAAGGTTTTTTTTCAAAATACTAATAGACTACAAAACTATTTAGCATTGTCGATAATTTGAAATATTGAGACTGAGAAATATTTCAGATCTAGTTATAATAATAACATTTCTTGAGTCATCAATGTACCTTATCAGTTTCTGCAATAATTTCAAAGTTGATTTGTAATGTGTAAAAGGGTGTGACTAATTCTTTTGGATCTAATACATTAACTAGGGTGGTGTGTGGTGAATTTTACAAGCAACACAAGATTGATTGATATGATACTATGGCATTAGTTAAATTTCAGTATTGTAATCTGCATGGTTGGCGTAGTAGTTTAAGCGGCCGCCACACCGCTTGACACTGCGCCGAAGTGGTGTGGGATCGATTCCCACACGAGACAACACTTTGTGTGATTCATAAATTGTTGTTTCGAGTCTGTGTGTTCATTGTGTCCGTTAGTTGTATGTTTGTAAACTCGCCCGCGACACTAGATTTAGGCCTAATGCGGGAGTTGACTTTTTTAAAAACAAAACAAACCCTGGCTTTATAGTTTTTATTAGTAGGACAGTACAGTACCCTTGAATGAATATTTTTTTTAGCGGTTGCACATGTGTCATAGTGATCTTATTTCTAATTAATACAGCTATAAATCAGTTATTGATTTCTTACTCGCTTTTCTTCTAATGCACCTATTAATTGTCCGAATATACCCCTCCTATTGAAATCGCCTTTGGAGCAAAGATTTTCGGCATAGTAACTTCTATTGACCCATCTGGACTATAATAACTACGAAAAACGGTTTTTCTGTAGTTATTTTTACCTCGATTATATTATGAATAGCAGCTTTCTATTATGCACAAGGACAGTGCTTCTAGATCAAACTCAGTTGTGAAAAACAAGCATACTAGTTTTTTTAAATGGACACAATTGTCGATGACTTCAAAGGTGACATAAAAAATCTGTTTTACCTAGTAAATATGTACCACAAGTAACTATTAAGTAATTTTTATAGCACTTATTGTTTCTGAACATGCAGAAGGCCATTGACTGTTTGCCCTACTAGTGATTTGGTGGGCTTTAAGACTAGATCTTGGAGTCCACCAGACTAGGTATTACTAGAGGCGTTTATTGACATAATCCGAGACATGTACCAAGATTCCGATTCCGTAGTTCGGGCTTCTTTTGACGATACAAAACCCTTTCCGATACGTGTTGGTGTTCACCAGGGTTCCGTCCTTAGTCCGTACCTGTTCAGCCTCTCAACTTGGCCTACAGATCCCACGTCCATTCGCATAGGTCGGAGACATTGCCGAGAGAAAGTTAAGTATCTGGGATCTGTACTTCACGCGATTGGTGTCATCGATTTGGACGTAATAGCACGTATTTCGGCAGCCTATGTCAAACGGCGTGAGGTGAGTGGTGTCATCTGTGACTCCAAAATTCCTGCTAAGCTGAAGAGCCAGGTCTATAAATCTATCATTAGACCTATCCTCTTATATTATGGCAGTGAGACGTTACCCGTGCTTAAGAGGAATACATTAAGCTGGATTTTCGGAATCATGCGTAAGGACTGCATTAGTAACTCCTTCATGTGCGGCAACCATCGTGTCCGTGACATTGTGGACAAACTGCGAGCTAGCCTATGACCGTCGCGCGGGCCGCTCAGCGCTGTCGGTCGTCAGCGTTGCGTTATTACTTCATACATATTGACATTATTGACACATCAGCGCCGACCTTCGGCGTGTGATCAGCTTGAGGAAACGACATCGACAGGAAAACCGGCCTAAGTTAGTACGGCCCCATTTTACGACAACCGGCATGTTAGGTGAGAAACAAATGCCTTGCCAGAGCCTTGCCACAGAAAATGTCGCCTCCGCCGGACCCCTGCAATCGGGGTAGGCTAAAGAAATGCCGGCTTGACATCGTGAGACATAGTATGCGTGCCAATCGATTTACCACTAAGGATGCCGCAGACCGGGTAAAATGTAAGAGATTTTGCAAGAAAGCGTACCTCGGGGTCCTAGGTGAGTGTCTTGGATCGCAAGTGAGACAACGCTAGGATGATCATGATGAATCCATGGCTACGTTGATTTCTATGGCAAATGTTAGTATTAATATGATGAATTCAAGGATTTGGCACACTGTTATCCTACCAGTCCCAGTAGTAGAAAGTGTGCCACGAAAGTAATTTTTATCAAGGAGGATTCTGCTACTATTCCGTTACTTACGAAGGGCGGCTGATAAGTTCGCGGCCTAAGGTACTTAGCGATGACTTATCGTCTCGTTACTGATACCACAAGTTGCGTGACTCATTAGTAGTATAAATATTAAAAAAAAAAAATACCTCATTAATATTTCAACCCCGGAACGAACAACATCACCATGTCCACTGAAACTGCAACTTCTCTCAATTTGGAGCACCGCGCTGTGATTAAATTCCTTGTTAAGAAAGGAAATACGCCGAAAGACATTTTTGAAGAGATGTCATCGGTTCTTCAGGATTCTGCCCCATCATATACAATAGTTAAAAAATAGGCTCGTCTATTTCAACAAGAAAGAGGGACCTGTGAAGACAGCCCCTGCCCGGTTCGTCACCGAAGAAAACGTGAGAAAAGTTGAAAAATTAGTTCTGGCTGATCGTAGACTTAAATTGTGGCAGATAGCGGAAGAACTACAAATCAGCAAACAACAAATTGGAGAGATCTTACACGAACATTTGCATATGAAAAAAATTTGTGCGCGTTGGGTCCCGCGAATACTTACACCGCTCGACAAGCTCCGACGATCGGGACTTTTTAGAGTTGTGTCAGGCAAATTTAGACGAAATTTGTAACCGCATTGTGACTGTTGATGAAACATGGATCCGTCAGTATGATCCCGAGTCCAAACAAGAGTCAATGCAGTGGATAAAAAAGGGAGAAAGGCCACCAAAGAAGTTTAAAGTGGAAAAGTCGGCTTCGAAGCTTATGGCTACCATTTTCTGGGATAGCGAAGGAATTTTGCTGATTGATTACTTTCCTTAGGGAACTACAATGAATGGTCAGTATTATGCTAATTTATTAGGTCAGGCACGTGAGGCAGTCGTACAGAAAAGACGCGGCAAGTTGGCGCGCGGCGTGCTGTTTTTACAAGACAACGCACCCGTTCACATCGCTAGGGTTGCGAAGGCTGCCTTGAAAGCTACGGGATTCACAGAAATTGACCACCCACCCTATAGTCCGGATCTGGCTCCCAGTGACTATTTCCTTTTTTCAAATTAAAAAAAAGGAGTTGCTGAGACGAAGATTTGCGGACGACAGTGAGATGAAGGCGGCCGTGGAAAACCATTTTGAAGAGAAATCTAAAGAATATTTTTTCAATGGTATAAAAGCATTATATTCACCATGTGAAAAGTGTATTTCACTTAAAGGGGATTATATTGAAAAATAAAAAATTTAAATCTATAATTTTCTCTCATTAACTACCCTAAGCCGCGAACTTATCAGCCGCCCCTCATATATACGAACATATACAGTGAACCGTCTAAGACAGTGTATGTTCTCCCATTCTTTTAGTTCCACACTCGTCTGCGCACTTAGCGAAATTAGTAAGTCAAAGGTAAAACATACCGGAAAGGAATCCAACAACACGACATGCTACTATAGTATTGAATATTTAAACTTCGAAGGACATTATATACGGAGTAGCTGTGACCAAAAACAGTTGCTGGCCCTCGACCCACTATCCCTAGAATGATATTGCACTAGACGTACTTTAGCAATGTGCAATATGAATGCACGAGTGTGTGGTTGATTGGGTCATTTGAAGTCCCAAGTATCCGTCTGGTGCGGTCGGCTTGTGTTTCACAACTCCTGGCATATTAAAGAGCGGTAAATGAAAGCAAATCACATTTCATCTAAAAAAGCACCCGAAAGTTATTATAACTTCCATACTTCACACATACTTCACGCTGTTTGGTTTTTTAATCTGAAGAAAACAAGTATCGTAAATTAGAAAAGGACCGCCTAACATGAATCCTGTTTTCGTTTCAACAAAGTTGCAAATTTCTGGAATAGAATTTTTGTGAAAAATCCGTGATCTTTCGTCGGAGAGGTTAAACTATAGCATAGTTAACCTCTAAAAGATCGCGAGTAGAAGGCTGGTGCTTTCAGACTATATGGATGTATCGCTGCAAATATAAAGGCCTATTCAAACCTGAGCGATATTCGCTGCTGCTGTGAGAAGAGGTACATACCGCGCGGGTTTCGCTCAGGTATTTAGTATCAAGTACCGCGGCTAGAGCGACCTGAGCGATATTCGCTGCCGCTGTGGGTAGTAGAGGTACATACCGCGCGGGTTTCGCTCAGGTATTTGGTATCAAGTACCGCGGCTAGAGCGACCTAAATTTCTTACCTGAGCGAAACTCGACTACCGCGCGTTATTCTACCCACAAGGATAGCGAATACCGCTTAGGTCTGAACAGTAATATTACCGCATACCCACTGGGTTTTCTCTGCCGCAGACGGTAGCGAATACCGCTTAGGTCTGAACAGGCCTTAAGATCTCATCCCGCTTCAGAATACCTCGTCGAGCCTACCGCTACTAAGCTATTTATATTCATCACCATACAATATTATTTAGTTTTTTAGTTTCTACCGGCTTGCAACGGTCGTGGTCACGGAGGGACTGAGAGACTGGGAGTCCCTCCGCGACCACGACCGTTGCAAGCCGGTAGAAACGTAGGAGAATAAGAGGTATTTATGTCTTGAAATAAATAAACTGTCGCGACTAAGACCCGCTAAATAATATTGTATGATGTATACAAATCGCGAAAGTTTTAAATCGATTATATTTAATAATCACTATAAGGTCACTTTAAAACCAGTAATTTAAAAGTACTATTTACGTAATGTTATGTACAATTGTACACATGGTGTAAATGTAAACAAATACGGGGTGCGACGTTATTTATGCGACCCATGTGCTTGACCGTGTAGTGTAAATTCTTATTAGATGTATTGTGTCGTGCTCACGGAGCGTGTGACCTCATGCGGGATGTGCGCCTTCACGCGGAAACTGACCACTATGTCGCACCGCCGCTCACTGTAATCCACACCTTTTCTCCTGTGAGAGGTGTGTTGTTACCATAGAATAAAGAATTATATTAGGTATCTATGGTTGTTACTGTTGAATATCGAAATTATAACCGAATATTTTCACTGAACCTAAATGGTCCTAAACAATTTGTATTATTACATCCTAGTATTTAATCAATCTGTAATTTCATTTGTGTTCTACAAATTGGTTGATCCGGCAGCTATTAGCCTAATTTTCCATGAAAAGCTATTCAGTCCCCCTAGCTTCCTTTGTTTAGAGGGGCACCTAAACGACAACTGTTGATGTACCGTTCTACTTACGCAAGAGTTAGGCACATAGCTACTAATCTAAGCTTCTAATCTCTGGATCAGTGACCGTTTTCTGGATCTACTCTATGTATCGGGTTTAAAGTTTATAAGACTTTAGGAAATTACAGTTTCATCATGCTTTCTAGTTTGTGTACTTAGTTTTTTGCCGTCAGTAACAGTGTTTGTAATTTTGCATATATGCAACGTACAATATACGATATATTATCATCTGAAACATGGTCTTCCTGAAAGATGTTAGGAAAATCGATATACATATTTGATATTAACTTTATGTTTACTTTGTTTAACAACCTTGTTGAGTACGAATATTCAAAATATTTATTAGAAAAGCATTTTATTGCATTTGTTTCAAGTATGTTTTCATGCGTTAAAAGTGTACAAGAAAAAAAAATATAACATTAAATGACCACACTTGGGGTTTCTATCCTTGCAATCGGAATACTAAAGTGTGAACTTATGTGGCAACACAGAGTTGACAGAGTACCTTATATTAGGTATTGTCAAATGTTTTCATGAAAATATATTACTTCAGTCATTTTCGTTAGTTTTTTAAGCAATCATCATTAATTCGAGACACATGTCATATTTAAGCAATTATAATGTTTAATTGATGATCGTCTCCAGACTGGGCTCTACATGTATAAGTATGACAACTGCAGAAGCGGATCAAAGTTGACATTTATTATTGGACTGCATGCGTTGTCATCATTAATGGAAATGACCTTCGTTTTATAACTTAGCAATAAATAACTTGCGTTATTATTACACAATGATGGACTGTGGGCTCTGCACATCAATGTATTTTCAATAGCAATAATGCATGCATTCATGTGAACGAGTTAACTGTGGAGGTTTTTAATATGCAGTCTGATTTGATCTAAATGGGGCTAATAACGATGCTATAAGTAGAAGGTTGACCTTACGGGGCACGCGCCTCCACGGCGGCCACCCCAGTGCGGGCTGTTGGAATCCGCCGACTTGCGAATTCCCTGCATGTATTGAAATAGCATGTAGTGTAATTGCACGCGTTGTACAGTATCGCGTCTGCCAGCTCAGTCCTCGCAAACGTGCGCGCAATGTGCCGGCTCCACGCCACCGCACCGCTGCAATACGCTAACTTATCTCCCACACGTAAACATATAGTCACGTCTCAGTCATTATTCTTGTACACTAAGCTTACACGTAACTTTGTCACACTGTCAATATTTGCTAGCAATCGGATAATCGACAGTTCGTTAGCCGGAACCGATCACAAGTGTAGTGACACATTTGTTTATATTAAAATGTAAATTTTGTTAAAAATACCTTGAGCTATTGTTTATTTTTTAATTAACGTTTTTTGGACATTGCAAGAAGGGACTATTTTTAGCGACTATGGAGCCAATGGATACTTCGTGTGTGTCTTGTAAGATATTTTAATTTATATTTTTTAATAATTGGCGCGAATAAAACTGTCAAGGTTTGGTAAATTTCTTTAACACTACTTTTATGCACTTAAATAACGAAAATTACACAATTATTGCATTTTAATAAGAAAACTAATAAATAACAGTTTGTCTCTATTTTTTGTTGTTTTGTCCTTAAACGATTTAGTACAAATAATTATAAGTGAACGCGCAAACCTTGTTCTTATTTTCGATAAAACTGATAAAATGTGGTGTGGTATGCTGTGCGCGTTGATGTTAGTAAACTACGTATTTCGTCAATATACAATGTAAATCACTGAATGTTTCTCGCGTGAGTTGATGAAGCTGTATTAATGCGACAATGCTAAATGAAAGTGAAGGAAAACGATTTGTTATTGATTTGATTTTAATATCTAATGGGCAGCGTCATTTGTTTAATATGTTCTTCAATGTCGATATGAAAACAATGGGTAATGAAAAACAATGCTAGTTTGATCTAGTGATTCACAGAACGTGCGTAGACTTTTGCTCTACAAAGTAGTATGTTGCGCTTTGCCAGGCACACTTGCGTGCTATTTGACACCGGTTACTATGTATTGTTTAAAAACTCGCGTAGATTTTAAGTTGAAATATAAAACGCGGACCAAACTTCGTTGATGGACGTTGATTTCATGAGTACAGAAAGCCTAGAGGACATTGGTACATGTTGTCTACCATGTCTAGGTATATCATTTGTTTATTTTATATCCGAGCCGAAAATGTCGCCGTTTTCTTTATATTTTGATTTTTTAAGAGAAGAATCTTTAAATCATTTAATTTATAAGAATATTTGATTTATGATATAGTTAAATAAATTAAGTTGTTTTTTGTTCCATGTGCTGCCTGACCAACAATTCCAAAATCAGCGGTGAGTAATTAATTGACCACTTTAGACGTACTTCAGTTCTATTAACTTGTCTTCATATTATTCAAATTGATAAATTAATTTATGCATTGATATCGTTTGTAATAAAGTGATATCGAGTTGGTATTTTATTAGGTCGCTAGGACCGTTCGTCGGCGGGACACGTATGCTTTGCGTGCGTCATTTGAATTACAAGTAGGAATTCGCGACCGCTATTCGGCCCTCAAGCGTCGACCGTCGGCCGTCGATGCAGCAAGCACCATGACACCGATAACGAAGTCCCTACGGTGATCGTCATCGGCCGCTTGGCCCACACTTACACATCCATACCGAATGTAGCGACGAACCCGTTCGCTATCCACGACGCGCACATTGTTTTATTGTTTCAGTTAGCAAATTTGTAATCGTCGAGCGGTCGTTGCATTGTTATTTTATAGTGCACCCTATAAATTAATATACGAACCGTACCGTTACTCTAAATAAACAGTTCTTCGTTTTAAAAAAGTTTGTAAACGTAAGAAATTGTTGTACTTACGCGCTCTCGATGAAACATTTCATTTGCATGGCATACTTCGCATTCCGATGAACCGATGTGACTATTTTTGTTTGTGGCCCGATAATTGGTAACACGCAGAGTTGGTTGACGTTGTTTAAGTAGTACCATATAAGTGTGACTGGGGTTTCGCATATTTACTCGCATTCCGCGGCACACTTGTGACTCATTTGGGGTGTGTTTATTTGTAAGGCGGTAATTTAGTTTTATCAGTGTTAGGTCTAGGCGAAGTGGTTGTCGTAATCGGTTGAATCACCCACACGGGCACCACTCGACTCTTCTCCGGATGTGATTTGTCGACGAAAATATGTGGTATCGCGTTCGTTAGTGTGTAGTGGAACATTATTTGCTGTAATTATAACAGTATGTTTTCCTCTTGAATGGCATATGGATGTGCAGTATACTTATATCCGTCAATTTTATTCAGATTAAAATAAGTGCGAGTGTTAAGTTTATTGTGATTTACCATGGCGTCTGTGTCGGATTCACCATTGAACAGGTCAAGAAATAGGCCAGTTTTGGCTCGTTATAAACCCTGTGGAGAAGCAACAGATCAGGTAACAATTATTAATAATGTAAGAATAACTAATAAATGTACCTTACTTTCCTGTTCTGCTATACATTGTAGGCTGAGTGAATTCAGACATTCCTGTTAGCTGAGTCCATTATAAAACATTTAATAAAATATTGCAAATTACATACTGAGATTAAACACTTTTGCGCTATAATTGACCATTAATATATTGTACTTAAAATACTTTTCGTCATAGTCTATTATCAGTGCCATTTAAATGGACGCGTAGTGTAAAGAGGTCGTTGGCGATACTCGTAGATATGAATGTACTTTAAATATGTGCTCCTTGTATCGTTTGTAGGAATGTATGCACATACTTTAAATTCTGATATAAACAATGAGGTGTTGATAAGTTAATAATCGTTAAATTGTCCACGTCTCTCTCAACCGTAGGTCATTTTATTCTTTGAACAGTAAATTAAGCAATACTAATAAATACTGTTGATAACGCTACGGAATACTACGGATAGGTATGTGTCACTGTGGAATTGATAAGATACACTTAGTTGTGCACTCATGCAGACTTGCTTTTGGTTTAAAATAACCCGTTTTGGTATTATCAACTTTACTATATTCCTGTTCGTTTTCTGCAAACTGTGTAGTTTGTAGGTACAGTGTGTAAAAGGGTGTGGTCATATTTGTATTGCAAGACTTTTTCCTAGTGATCGTTTAATGATATCAGTCTAAAAATAGACTTACTGATGATACCCAGGTTAAACGGTGTCGTAGGGTATTATCATATCACAGGTCTCGGTTTTCTTTTTAATTTATGTAGCTTCGTCGTCTATTATTTTCACCAAACCTATCTAACGGTCTCTTGCCTGTACATATACTTGATTTTTCCGTTTCGGAGATAACTCTGAGTCGGAATGTTTAGAGACCCTCAGAGTAGCAAATCGTTTAGGAACAGTACAATGACATACGCACTGAAGAATTATATAATAATCATCATCATCATCATAGGTTAAATTTTTATTTTATTTTTATTGTATTTAAACTTTATATACACAGCGTATACAGGCGGACTTAATACCATGGGCATTATCTCCCAGTCTACCTTAGAGTGGTGCAGAGAGAAAAGAAGTACTTAGGTGTAGTATAATGAAAATGAATTTGAATTAAAAATATTGTAGATCTAAAGATACATACACATTAAAAATATATACACATAAGTTACATATACACGTACATAAGGTCTATATAATATATACATATTAAACAAATATGAAATTTAAACGACTTAGGACACAATCGCCGACTCAGCCAATAGAAGTTCCTTCACCTTGAACTTGAAAGTATTCTTAGTCTTAGCCATCCTAATTTTAAGAGCATTCCAGAGAAGGATAGATTGGACAGTAAAAGAGAAATGAAGAAAATTTTAATATGCTCATTGGTTAATCTCTATGAACTTACTTTTACTGGCAATTTGGGTATCAAATTACAAATATTCTTCTTCCCTAGTCGAACTGATCTTAATGCATATTATTGTTGATATGTGTTATTTTAACACCTCGTTAAAATAATCTAAATAGTAAGTCAATGCCAAAGTTCTAGGCAGGCTTTCGGGCTGCTTAGAAAGTCTGACAACAGATTTGGCTATACATTCATACAAAAAGTAAGAAAGATCAAAACAGGCATCAACAATGTTCGAGGTCGCCGTGATCATAATGGAAACGATAACAAAATGCATAACCTTGACTTATGTCAAAACAAACTTGAATCTATTGACCGGTATATCAATTCCATAAATTTTATTGATGTATGATTCGGTGCACATATAGAGCATTGTCATTCTTGAAATGCACTTATGATGGGGAAACATCTGACTGCCATAAAATTCACTTTTGCATCGTTTATTCTTCATACAAACTATAAAATTTAAATATTATCAAAATGCATAACCTTATTTCAAGACTATTGACCGTTATATCAATTCCATTAATTTTATTGGTGCATATATACTTTTTTTGTAAATACATACCTACATATTATACATAGAAACGCTCAGACCAAGACAGACATCCATGTTCATGCACACAAATGTTTGACTTGAGCGGGAATCGAACCCGCGACCATCGGCGTAGCAGTCGCTTACACTCCCGCTGCGCCAACCGATCGTCACAAAATTAAAGAATGGATTTTAATTACTGTACAGTTCAGTCCTGATTAGTGTAATACTTATAATTAACTAGCTGGTACCCGCGGCTTCGCACGCGGCTAATAATAATGTTATACTTTGCGCGAACCTTACAACCTCGTCAACCAAGGTCTTTCATAAAATTCGTTCTTAGTGAACCCCTAAAATAAATAAACTACGTTTCAGCCAAATAAAATTTATATACGCCTGGCGATTTTCTAAAAATAATAATAACTGAAAATATAACACATATAGGTATAGAGTAGGTATCGTGACAACAGCGCTACCTACTGGGTCCAATTGGTGCCTATATGTTGCGCTATAAAGTTCTCTACCTTGCAGTTAAAGCCTCATTTGAATCGGTTCAGCCGTTCCAGAGATTACCCCGGACAAACAGAAAGACAGACAGACAGACAGACAAAAATGTTAAAACGGATAGATTTGGACTTAGAATCGTGTAACTAACTATATGCACTTGAAAAAACATAGTTATTTTGAAATCACAGACACCGGAGCGAGGTCACGTGTGGGGTTCCCCAGGGTACAGTGTTAGGACCCCTGCTATGGAACCTCGCATACGATGCGGTTCTGAGGACCAGTCAACCCCCCGGCGTAAGTATCGTCTGCTATGCAGACGACACTCTGGTGTTAGCAAGAGGGTATGGCTTCCCTGAAGTATTTCAGCTCGCGGAATTGCGAGTGGCTAGTGTCGTCCGACAGATAAGCGGGCTGGGTCTACAGGTAGCGCCTTATAAGACCGAGGCCCTGTGGTTCCACGGGAAACGACAGAGTGTGGTTCCATCTAGCTCGCTTATTAGAGTGGATGGTGTGGAGGTCCGAGTAGACCGGTACATTAAGTACCTCGGGCTCACCCTCGACAGCCGCTGGAGCTTCAAGGAGCATTTCGAGCGCAGAAATAGTTATTATATTTTGGGTTCCATTTTTTTTTTATGGGGGATTACTCGCATGTATGTTTCAGTGTTGGCTGGGTTGATTATTGATTTACATATATATTATTATTGTTTATTAAGACCTCACCTAGTATTGGGTAGAAAGTATCATCATAGCAGACTTCTGGTAGAAATAGTCTGCCATGACCTATACTTACGTAATTACGGATTTCAACCCTTTAGTTACGGACTTGTCAAAAGTTTATTTTTTTGCGTAATTGCGTACTTACGTAATTACGGAATGGAAGCCCTAGCCGCAAAAGTTCAAAATGACGCCAACTTTACCCAAACCCCTTTGCACATTTAGTTATTGCAATTTAAACAATTATTCAAACTAGATTTTCATACTTTTGCAAAGTTCTAAAAATATTATAATTACATGAAAATAGTTAATAGTTACGTTGATTCACTTATTAAGCGGTACAAATCTCAACATTATTCATTATATTATATATCACTATGAGTACCAAATCTGCCGTTCTCCTTTAAATATTATCAAAATGCATAACCTTGACTTATTTCAAGACAAAATTGAATCTATTGACCGTTATATCAATTCCATAAATTTTATTGATGTATGATTCGGTGGATATAGCGAAGATTGTCATCCTTGCTATGTTGGAGAAACATCTAACTGGTACAAAATTCACTTTTACAATGACGTATAGACTAGATCGGACGGACCTGTAATAAATTAACGGTAGACATGCAATTTGTTCTAAACTTCACAGCAATTAAACTGATTGCCGTCAGTATTGTTTTTAGATGTGCTTTAGTAAGGTAATACCATAGAGCATAGATATTTAATAATAGAGGCACATTTCTTATGGGCGCTCTGTAGACAAACTTTCTGTGACCAGTGTGACCCATATTGCCGCTTGGCGGCGTGGCAGTCGCGCTGTGACAGCTGACTCTACGAGTGCAAGAGAGACGAAAGTTTCTCCTGTGTCACTTAACTACGAGAGCAAGAAAGACGGAGAACGACGCCAGCGCCGCCAACGGCGCCAACTACGTACTACACTGACAACCGTCAATACGCCAACTTTAATCGGCACACGACATCCTTAAGAAATACGCTTCTATTATGTAAAATTTGTATTCATTGGTAATACTAGTCTATTTCAATAGTCTTCTCTTGGCGTTTAATGTGTCTAAAGTTCATCTTCTTTTTCGGATCCACCTTGCATGTCGACTTCTGCAATCGTCTTTATTATTGCGCGAAGCTAATGTTTTTGGAAAATTCTTATTGTGTGCTTCTACAGTAGTCATTTCGAATTTGCATTGACAATAGGGTGATAGAATATTTTTTGGTATTCGTTGAATTATACATAAATATTATGTCATATTGGTGAATTACGTCATAACAATTAATTATTTGACAATTACTCTTTTAAAAGAACACGAAGTCGATGTGTATCTTTTTGTGTTATTTGCAATTTGTCTATGATTAAGTCGATAATATCAAATCCCTAGTTCTATCAAATACAGTTAGACCAGTAAGTGGACTCCGGGTCCAAGGCGAAAATAGTGTTGAAACGTCTTGGATGGAACAGGGATAACGCTGGGGCGATGATGACGAAGTCAACAATGTCAACAAAGGCATGTGAAGAATAGAACTCTAGAACTGGTTTGTTCCGTTCTAATGAAGAAATTTTCTAAGACGAAAACGTATACAAAAAAGTGTTGGTTATCGTACCATACCTAAATACACCGACTATGTATGTAATCTATATACATACAGTATTATCAGAGCATTTTTGTCATTTTGATCTTTTTAGTACATCATTCTCTTTATGAAGTCTATTACAGTCACAAGACATTTATCTACATGACAAAATAAATTTCAAAAGAAGAAGGTACCTACTATATTAGTATATAACTAACAAAGCAGAGCATGATATGTGACTTCGTAAACAATTTAACTTAATGCCATCTCGTAGGGTGATGTAGATACTAAGTTGATTTTGTATAGTTGCTGTTTAGTGTTGAACTTGATTGCTTGTTAGCTCTAGTCCCCTGTCTACAGCATTGTCTTAGATTTTGATTACCTTTTCAGAAATCTTTTCATTCTCGCAGTTCTTACCTGTTTATTTATTCATCACATTGATTGCCAAAAGATTAACTTGAACATTATCTACTGGAACTTTTACTTTTACTTGCCTGGGCAAACAGCGCATATCATTGCCTGATTATTAAACTCGGCTTGTCACTACTACTCAGTGATACTAATCAATGGCATCATATAACACTTAATGAAAAAGAAAATTTAGTCCAATACTAATTATACGTATTAGAAAATCAGAGACAAAATCACTGCGATTAGTAGAGTCCCTCGTACAGAAGTACTTCGTAGAGATAATATACACGTTTTAATAATAACAATTGTTTAAATATCTCTAAATTGCATTAATTGATCATGATCACAGCATGTCTCGGTAGATATACACGCACAATCACATTTCATTGAATTGTTGAATAGACTTTCCCAAAGCCGTATGTTAGATATATGTATATACTATTGAATAAATCTCTTTAGTTTTGCAAATAGGGATGTTAGCCCAAGTTTTCATTGGCTTGACAAACCATCAAATTATATAAATGCGCCTGCAAGATAGAACAGAAACACGACAAAACGTTTAGTGTCCATTACCAAGTTACTGTTTTGTCTGCCTCAGGGACAATCAAATCTTAATGACTTCTAAGTAGAAGACGAAGGTATTGTTTGTCAGTTTGAAATCGTGGGTTCATACTTCGAAAATTATTGAACGCCGCTAGCGTGGGATTTAGTAAGATGTAATTTATCATTTACATCATTTGCAACATACATGCTTATTGCCTGCCCTGTGGGATGTAATTATTGTTGCTAAGTTTTTAACAAAGCTTCCAACAATGATGTAACAAGTGCGAGAAGACCTTCATAAAAATGTCTATTATGATCTCGTGATTATCAAATTTTGTGTTCTTTTTTATTTCCTTGCAAGAACAATGAGAAAAAGATCATCTGCCTATCTTCTTCTTTAAGTATATTTTTTTTTATATAGACTCACGCCTGTATCCCGGAAGGTGGGGGCAGAGTTGTAACATTACACCCACATTTCGCCATGAATTTTTAGGTCTCACGTAATAGGGGGCGAGCCTATTGCCGTTATCGGGCACATCGCTCCGGACAGACTCCGTGCTGTTACTGAGAATTCGGAAAAACCCAGTAACACTTTTGCCCGACCCGGGAATCAAACCCGGGACCTCCGATCAGCAGTCGCATGCGCCAGTGGATAACTGGACCACGGAGGCAGTCTGTGTCTTCTTGTATCTACATTTTACTTCAAAAATTCTAAAATTATCTAGCAAGTACATAATTATTTTGTGACTATGAAATAGTGATGACTGATGGTAGTAGAACTCTACATCTACATGTTACATTTTTGTATGTTTTCTTTCAAAATAATGAAACAAACTTCTCCTTAGGCTACGCCTGCAGCCATTTGTTTGATCATTTATTTTTAGAATATGATTATTGTACGTTGTATGAACTTTCGGGTTAGTAACTTATTCCAATATTTATTCTGCATACAAACTTTTAATCTCTTGCCTTTGGGGTTAGCCTGAGGTGTTCGCAGAATAGCTTACTGTCTAATAAGGGTACAAAAATTCATATTTCTACACCATACTGTTTAGACGGAACATTTCTATATCGGCTAATCGCTCAAATTATCCTTAATATTGCATTTGTACAGATCAACTTAAGAGTTAAGAACATCTGCATATTTCCTTCTTTTTCGTTAGTTAAAGCTTGTTTTTACCTTAGCCAGGTCTTTACTGTATTTGGTCAGTCTTTAATAGAGCTACGTTTCTATGGTTTGTTCTATTTCTGATTCAGTATGAGTTCGCCGAATTGTTTGAGTTGTAATCGTGCTTTGTGTATTGGGGTTTGTTTTAGAAACATTGGCTGTTGGTGCGATCGCACGTGCCTGTTTAGCTTAGTGGCACGTTCGCTCACGTATATGTAGCTTGTTTATAAATCATGTATTTGTTTCCTTGCCAGACTTAGATGTTCAGGAAAGATATACCTTGACTTGACTTTATGGTATCCTGTGCCTAGGTAACTGTTCGATAAGATTTTGTAGATACATAGAGTTTTGCTCTATCAGAATGTAAATATCGTTATCCTATAGCGATAAAGCGTTGAATGACGTCACTATTTGTATTTTTTGGTTTACAAGCTCGTTCATGTTAATCTAATGGGGTGATTTACATGAGAAAACACGGACAGTAATTGTGCCTTATGTGGCTGGAAGCGTAGGCGATGTAAGTAGAGATAGGCATGCAACTAGCTGATTACTAATTATGGCCAAGTGCACTTGTTTGGTAATTACCAACCTAAATACTTAGTTTTATCGTGTCTAATGTCCATGTGTATTATTGACTTGTCAGACGTCTTATCTGAATAGCTAAGTGCGTTATGCAACGAAGGTTTATTGTCAATTTTCTCACAGTTTACATGCAAACATTTTTGTCATACATTGTTTAAACCAGTGTTTTGAAAAGAAGTTACTATTATAGTAATTTCTAGGCAATCCAATTCCATACATTTTTACAGTGTAATGTAATATCATGCGGATGGGTATTGCCGTCTTGTTATTTCCCGCGAGAGTTATAGGGGATGGTGCCAAAGCCAATCATAGCGATATAAATTTTTGCGTCAATCTATATCATCAGTTTTCTTTACCCTCCTTTTTCTTTTAAATGCCACAATAATCTTAATATATAAAATCCTTGCGTTACTGACTGACTGACAGACACGCTACAGCCGAAACTATTGGGCGCAGGAAGCTAAAATTTGGCATGTATGTTCCTTGGGGACCGTAGGGGTGCACTAAGAAGGGATTTCCCGAAATTCCCACGGGATCGTCCAAAACGGGTAAATTTAAAAAAATTGCAGGCGTAGCTGCTGGCGTCCTCTAGTTTATAATAATAATTGTGGCATTTAATACACGAATAACTTATATTATAACGTACGTAAAGTAGGCAGACATAGGTAGGTTATTTTCCTGTACCTTTGATGCACCTATGTTTTGTATTTCGCGTTATGATGAATGCACCTCGTTCCCCGTCTGACGACAAACAAAGGCTTCTCCCAATAGCTGTGGCTGTAAAAGTGCAGACAGGTTTTAACGACTTCAGCTGAATCTTTTATCCAAAATTGAATCTACGAGGTAACATGCTCCGATACTTCAGACTTTCTAACTGAGAGAGATGGTATCTAGAGTATCAACGTATAAACATGACATTCTTGAACATATACGTAGAGCATGTATAAGCATACTGTGCATCACAATAATGAGCGTATATCATAAATTACTTAATGAATGGTGGCAACGGCATGCCATCGTCATATGTTTTGATTTAGCCGTTGGTTCGTTACTAAACAGACGGCATCAATTCAGACTGCAGTACACACATGTATGAACAGCAAGTACACTTCAGCGAATATGTATCTTCATCGAACATACCGCTTTACAACATATTTATTGGATTCTCGACGAAATTAAACGCTCAAACCTGTGTTACGTTACACGCATGTTATGTTTACGTTTGATACAGTTTACTAGTAGTGTAAGAACATCTTTATAACATCTTTCAGTGTGTTTACGGTTCAACATACTTTCTTTATATGGCACATGCCCGTTTCTCAATGAGTAGCGGCTGCTGTGTTACTTGCTGAAACTTCGCTCACATACTCTCGTTTTCTGATGTCTTAATGTATACTACATATATATAATTGTCCGTGTGGTGACGGATTAAGAATACGGAATGTCACCACCCCATATCATCCCATGGGTGTCGTAAGAGCCGACAGAGGGAGCATATTATGCAGAGAACAGCACTGTAAGAGAAGGAAAACTTGATACAAACCCTATACCAACACGTTTGGCCAGCGTGGTATAGTAGGCCAATTCCTCTTTTCAAAGGAGAGGCCTAGTCCAGCAGTGGACTGTTAAAGGCTGATGATGATGATGATGATGATGATGATGATGAATGTATACAGTTTCTATAGATCATCTCACCACGTCATTAACACAATGCTGAATACGATTAACTAGTGTAATTTCACTGAAATTGTTTGCCATATTTGGCAGCGAGAATGTGGTTTTTGAGCCCCAATTATGTGTGGTGTTCCAAATTTATTCCACCAGTTGTAAATTTCGTGTGCAGCTTCATCTACCTATTAACTTTATTGGTTTGATTCCCGCGCTAGAGATGCACAACTAGAAGAAACGCCACCTGGCGATAATTCAGTGGCTTAAGTGCATGCATGCGTGTTTACATTTCCTTTGCCTCCAACTGCACTTGCATTATCGCGTTCGTTGAACATGACAGCAACATCCGTTAGATGGCGCTTATTTGTTTACCATGCCATCATGATGTCAATCCTGTTTTCCAGATTATGCCTACGTTCTTTTATTGGTTAAGATATGCATATTGAACATCCTTTTCACAAATCTCTAATATGAATAGTATTGTTTTAGGGCTATCTTCAAATACAGTCGCATGACAAATCAGAGTAGTCTGTGGTGCAGTCGTGTCATACAATTGAATTCGGACCGAATTCCGAATTATTCGGTGTCCTTACATGGGTAATTATGATATGCTTTATTATCTCGCTGATATAGTTGTCATTCAGGCAGCGTACGTGCAACAGTAAGTAGTATGCACCGAGGGGTTGTGCAAGCAGAGACCTTAGGATGGGGGTGCGACGCGCTTGCGCGGTGCCGCGGTCGATGGCTGGCCCGACTGGACGGCCACATGCGACTAACACGTGCTCGTCTCAAAGTTAACATCATTTTTTAAACTAACCCCAAGAAAGTCCACTATTAGCGGCTAATAATCATAATGCCCACCTCACACTTTCTGTGCAGACCGCTTACCATGCCGTACGAATAAGTATGAGGGTACCTATATAACACAATCATTCTTTGTACCTTAAACGTACTTCCGCTAGTAGTCGCCTCAATGCTTCTTGGATTCAGGCCGATGAACTACACAGCGTCACTTCCTCTCTTATAGCTCCGTAGAATTTGTTCTAACTGATATAACGTACAGATAGCCAGACGATACTTGAAACTTTTTGCTACTTACATTCTCAATGAAAGTGAGTGACATTTGACTCTGGTTCACTAGCAAGAGAAAGTAACTTATTTACTTATATGTTATTTGTCTTAAATTTCGTGTTAAATCCCTTTCATTCGTTTTCGCCAATAAGGGAATTTGTTAGATGTGTTTAAATGCCTTTGTTATAGATGTCTATTTTAAATTAACACCCATTTACTCAAACGCTTTCTTGAAAACAATAGAAAATTGCCGTATGGGTATATAAAACAGATGTTTAAAATATCGGTTTTTAACTATGGTTTTGTGTATTGTAAGTGATTTAGATATTCAGAGCATATTTTCGTCGCGTCGCAAAACATTATCGTCTTTATTGGAACGTCTAAATAGTCTAACACCTAAGGATATGTATAAACATTGACCTTGACAAAGAGCGAGCAACAATGCATTTTCAACCCTCTGGTGTGTGGGTCGTATGGCAATAATCCAGAGATGTCGTGGGGTCGGCAGCGGTGCGGCCGCAAGCCGCGACGACGGAGGCGTCGAGTGCGGGGCGCCGTACCCGCCCGCGCGCCTCGTCTGTACCGCTCGAGCTGTCAAACCGCCTCTGTCGGGCACCCGGCTTGAACGCACCTAACATCGCCGCACTAATTCGCGATCGTAACGTAGTACGCAGTCTGTGACTCAGTGTGTGATTTTGTAATATTCGCATGACGGAATATACTTTAAGGAGATGAACGGCAGTACGACGACGGTGAATGGTGGTGCCGTCAATGGGACCAATGGTGCCCTAAATGGCATCGGTGCAGCGCCGCGTACTGCTACACTCGGAACTCCTAGCAGCTATGCGTACACCTCCAGCGGCACCCTGCTCGGCCGCACTGGTGCAGCCAGACCCGTGCCGCCGCCAACATTGCCTAAATACAGTGGTTCGTTCAGCGCTGGCAGTACCACAGGACTTAGAGAACGTGATAGAGAGGGAACAGGTGGATCACACCGTCTGGCCAGCTTAGAAAGACTAGCTCTGCGACAGCGAATTATTGAACAAAATGCAAATAATCAGGTGTCCACCGGATCGACACTAAATGCTCCATCCAATGGCGGACCCACCTCTGCGACCGTCACCCTTACCGACACGGCAACGGTGAGTTGAGTCCCCTAGCCCGTTCTTCATGTGCACCCTCGACAGCTCCCCTAATCGTAGTTAGCGCACCCCCGAAAAAGGGAAGTATCGTGTTATTTTAGTTCGCCCAACCCTCAAAAATGTTTTAATATTGTTTCGTTTTAGATTTGATAACGATTGTAGTGTTGACGGATAAACTTATTCCTACGTTTTCTATTCATAAACCAATATAAGAGTATTTGTGCCTGAATGTAATCATGTTTCTAATGGTACAATAATGTGAGTTAATAATGTGCAGTACGCTTGGCAATAGTTTGTTTACATTGAGCCTCATCGATACGATACCATAACCACATCTACTTAACCGTGTCAGGTGTTGTATTACATAAAACAATCCTGTATCAACTTCACTAGAGGGCTATCAAGTCGCCTTGTGTATGTTGCCTGTCCATCATTTGTGTAATAATTACTGTTTACAGATAGTTCTCAATAATAATACCTATGTGCCATTTTAGGTGTCATCTTATTTTGTAAACATTTATCGTACTCAACAATCAACTTTTATGGCAAATGCGGAATAAATAACTTAATAATAAGCTTCCTTAATTAAGGTACAAGTATTTTTTTTACTGCAATACCTATTATGATTTGGCGTAAAACAAAAACTAGCACGCACTCTTAGTCTTATTGTAGTCAATATTATGAGTCAGACTGCCTGCCAGACACGTTATACGTCTAGTGTAACAGGTGTTCAAAAAACCAAAGTTCTGCTTAAATGGCAATGAGTTATCTATAAGGAATACGATCTAGACAAAAATAAATATGTATTACCATATTGGTTAAGCATGACTAACAAATAATGAGTTAAGTTTCAACCCTTCAGTCCAATGAGGATAAATGACATCGTTTTCTAGATTAATTCATGCATCCAAAAGCAAGGTTTTAGTGCAGACAAGAATCGTGACTCATCTTCGGGGAAAAGTAGTCGTGAGCAACGTCTTTGTGCTCCATCTGTTTTGGCCGTTTTATGTTTTCTCTTGGGGTAAGGACATGGCAGGCAGCCCACCATATTCCCACGCAGTTCCTCATGTGATAGGACTGGTTCGGCGTGCGGGAGGGGTGAGCGGGTGATTGACCCCGTGTCTACAGGGTTAAAAATAACTTCGTGCAGTGGCGGACATTCTGCTCGCATGTGTCGAATTCACTAAACAGACTTTAACTGTTTCACGGTCGCACCCTGACCTGAAACTTCTTGGAACATTAAATACATGATTGTTCTTTGGCCATAAGATCATTTATTTTCATCTCCTTTGTCATTGCATTTGGTATTTATAGCTTTTCCCTGAAGGGTGTCGTCGTTTTATTACCCTTTAGGCCAAGTTATAACTCTTATAAGTCAAGAAGCGAAACTATCAATAATTGTATTGTACAGTTCATTCAACTATTGCGACATAACGCAACCATTCATAGTGACGGATATTTGTGAAGGTTTCTTTATCACTTTGTTTACTAAGTCCAATTTCTTGGAATTGTTATCGGTAAGACGTTATCGGGACTAGTGCATCCAGAATTAACTCGGGTCACTTTTACTTCATCTTCATTGTTCTGTTTTAGGGAAACATAAAGCACATCTTGAAGAATAATTCAATTCTCGATCTTTATCAATACAATGCGACATTGTTTCTCAAAACGAATTTGGTCTGAAGTTTTTTTCACTAAAGGCAAAAGCGGTTGGGGCACGTTCTCCTCTTGCATTGTTACACGACTCGTGTATAAAAAGCTAACCACCATTGAACTACGATATGTTCTCAACTTTGAAACAATCGTATTAAGATTCATTTTACCTTTTATCGGTTGTTTATTTTGCCTTCTTTGATGCGATTGGTCCTTGCTTTTGTGCGTCTGGTGGGCATAAGTGTGACGGGCTGGATCCTTTTGCCTCTATATAGATATAGTCATAATTAACTCAGCGGTACCTGGGGGCCTACTCTCTTTCTCTGAAACGAAACTTCGCAAACGAACGAAATTTAAACGTTGTTTCGTTATTGACCCTACTCTATTTCGTTTTCGGACACGGAGACGAAGTTCGGATCCATAGACAATTTTCGTGAACGAATTGTGAACGAATATACTGAACAATAATGTGTGGGTCTTTTATGATGTCCTATAAAGTAAATTACGGTTTTTACTTTAACTTAAAAGTTATAAACTATTTTGCGTTATTTTTTAATTTTACATTTAACACTGTTTTATTAAATATTTCTTGTAATATTCATGCAGAAATAAATATATATACGGATTAAAATGCTATTTTCGGCAAAATTCACCGAGACACTATAAAACACCTTTTCACGGTCATTGTTAACCGACTAAATTGAAGAGTACTATTTCATGCCAGCGATGGGTAGTAACTTATAACAACCAAAATAATCTGTTTATTCACACAATCTAACCCATGTCAACATTGTCAATTGTCAACACATGATTTTTTGTTTGAATTCTTCAAAAAGTTTTCTGAAGTTTGTTTCTCAAGTATTGGGTTAATAAATCATGTTTTCAAGTGCTTTTTTACACACTTCGCAATCGCGGTACACATTCCGTCAGAAAGTTATAATGCAGTCTGCATTTTGGGTCTCCACAAGTTTTGTTTTGGATCTAAAACTTGGTAAGTAAATATCATAATTGTACTACCTATTTGCTTTTTCATTAAAAATATCGCCACTTATTGTTGATTTACATAAACTTCATATCATTTCAGTTTCAAATGGCTCCACATACGAGTTCCGCTACTCCCGAGCAAATCGACACCCTTCTCAATTTCTTGGACGAGCATAGGGATCTAGGAGATTGAGGAGTGTCGAAGGAAATGCCCGGGCAAAGAGGTTGTGGGATGAATTGTGCAATATGCTCAATTCCATGGGCGGTTGCACAAAAACGGTTCAGCAGTGGCAAAAGGTACCTAGTGTTTCATTAATTAATTAGTGACCCCCTCGCCGGTACGGGTGCTATGTATACATACAAACCTTCCTCTTGAACTATTGCTGAAAACTGCATTAATCCATTCCATAGTTTAAAAGATCTAAGCGTACAGTCAGCAGGAGTGACTTTGTTTTATACTATGTGAAGATAACATAGGTAATAATATAAAGACATGACAATCTCATGCTTGTTTTAATGTTTGCAGGTGTGGTTTGATAGAAAACATTTAGCCAAGAAAGCTGCTGCTGATTCTCGGAGGTCGGCTTTAGCAACTGGAGGTGGTCCATCGACGGCACCCCCACTCTCCCATTGGCAGTTAAAGATTCTTTCTATAATGGGAGAGAGATTTGGTGAACGCCAAACTGGAGCCAGAGTGTCAGCCTTCAGTGAGGTAATATTTCTTTGAATTCTCAATTACTCATAATCTTAGATGTATACATATTTATTTCAATTATAATTGTTTTTATTATGAAACAAGTTTAAAGTCATCTAATTTCATTTTATAATTCTAATTAGTATTAATCTGTTTTATTTTCAGACCAATGAACCAATTCCATCAACCTCCAGTGACACAAGCCAACCTCAGAGCTTTTCACAGCCTCTTGATACGCACGAGGCAGTTGTGGAACCCAGCCAAGAAGACAGACAGCTCTCAGAACCTGCGAGTCAACCAACAGTTTGTAAGTATTTGTTTCTGTGGTATTTTCAGTAATGCTATAATATATTTTTAGTAAGCAGATAGAACATTATTTTGTGAGTCTATTTGACTGAAATATAGACAAAAAGATTAAACTTAGCATTGAATGATACATAACTACTTAATATTGCAGAAAAACAATTCATTAATTGTTTACTGCAGAGAAATGCGTTAGCTTGTAAGTTATATCTATCTTGTGTGATAAATGTAAAGAATATATGAGATTAAAACAATATATTATCACTTAGTCCTTAATGTTATTTCTATATTTAGTAAAATGTGCCTATTTTCTATGTGTTCGGCCATTTTTTTAATTGTCAGTACCCATTTAAATTAGAATGTTATTTTGCAGCCTCACAACCTACACGTCCTAGAAGGAGACATTCTGCTTCTGCCTCTGATGTCAGAAGCAGATTATATCAATATGAAGAGGGGCGTGTAGAGAGAGAAATGGTCCGGAACACCGAGCTCGCAGGCATCAGGGCTGCCCTGGTGCAGTTGTGTAATCTCATACAACAACATTTAGACAATAGGAATTAAGATTAGTTTATTATATTAGATTAATTGTTGCCCTTCTTTTTAATATTTTGTTTCATGATAGAGTTAAAGTAAATAAAACATTATTATAAGTTAAACAATACATTTTATTCTTTTATTCAATGTCAAAGTCAAAATCCTTTATTCATTTAGGTCACAAACATTTTGTAAGGTGCTGCAACTATTACACCTTCTATATCACTTATATTTATTTACTGTACATAATAATAGTCAAGCATAATTCTTAATTTTGATGTTCATTTAGTTAGCCTCCTCAGAATAGACATGGTAAAACAGGAGCATCCACTTACATTATATATACCTAATAATGCAGGCAATCCGTGAAAGTGATCAGAACCATGATGGAAATGATGCAGTTAAATATTAAAATGTAATACCAGCCCGCAAGACCGTGATCTCTTCATATTAGAGGGACAGGGATGAACTGACACACGACGCCACCACACGAAATGACATATTAGTGAGCATGACGATAACGGTATACGACCCGGCAGTAAGAAAAAATCTATTGGTATACTGACCATGACCGCCAATTACCTCCATTTTCCAGTCTTTATTATTAACATAAATTAGTGGAACGCGTAAAAGGATGCAAATGTAGAAAGAATATTATAATTATATATTATAGTTGAAAACGAAAAAATATACAATGAAAATGATATAAATCAAGGAATAGGTAGGATAAAGTTCTATCTTCATCCTATCTATTGCTTTCTAACAGTTGCACTAATGCAGCTCTTGCCCTTCGACCTGCCTGTAGCGCTTGAGCTGACGAAGCCTGTGACAGAGCAGCTGATTGAGAGGGAACCTGCCTGCTTCTTTCAGCATGGAGTTCATCTTCTGACAACTCGGGAACATCAATACCACCCTTTATACAAAAGTTATGTAAAACACAGCAGGCTATTATAATTTTACCTGCTGTTTCAGGGCAATAATGCAGTTCCCGAGCTGCCAAAAGACATCTCCATCGACCTTTTAATATTCCAAATGTGCGTTCTATGGTGGAGCGTGCACGCTTTTGGACAAAGTTGTACCTTCCTTCTGGAGAGTCTTCAACAGCATTATCTATAGGTGTCATCATATGCTCCCTTTGAGGATAGCCAGAATCACCTAAAATAAAAAATATTACAAATGTGAGTTTGTGAGGATGTATGGATGTTTGTTACTCTTTCACGCAAAAACGGCTAAACAGACTGGGATGAAACTTGGCGCACATATAGACCCTGGACGTACCTACCTAATAAATAAACTGTTTCATTCTGGAGACCCTCCATGTGGATTCTTATGTCACTCTCTCTCCAAATATAAGCATCGTGTGTTGCTCCACCAAATGAAGCATCCACATTTGTTATATAGCAATCACTGTCACATATCTGGAAAATAATGTCATTCAATGAAACATACATAAGAAGTAAGTTAAGTATAGAGAGATTAATGAGAATTAACAACGGTAAATATCACAATAAAATCATTAATATTTTTTATATATACTATATACTTACAACTTGGGTGTTAATCGAATGAAAATGTTTTCGATTAAAATATTGTTCTTCATGCTCAGAAGGTCTAACAATTGCAATATGAGTGCAATCAATGCACCCAATCACACCAGGAAGCCGATATTTCTGATAAAATCTGCAACATTAATGAAATACTCAATATTCACTCAATATAGAGTAAGATGATATAAATAATTAAACTTGATACATACTGCCGCTTAATAAGATTCCTTTCATTTATATTTTGCGGGAATTTTATGTACTTCCTTAGTATATGGGATGCATTGAGGGCAGTTGTGACCTCCTGCAAACAACGAGAAACAGTCTGTTGTGCCATGGGCCCGTCCATGTTTTGCCCCACAGACCCTTGGTAACTACCTCGGGCATAAAAATTCAAGGCCGTAAGGATCTGAAAAAGATGATGATTGTGAACAGTGAAATGCTTCAATCTATTAAAGAGAATGATAATAAAAAATATACACAACCTTAACTGTAGGTTCGATTCCATGACGCCTTGCCTTTGGAGGTAATAAAGGCACTATTTCCTGGCACAACTCCTCGAATAATTGCCGACTGAGTCTGTAATTTCCTACAAACTCTAAGTCGGGAATTTGACTAATAATAAATTGATTGCGCAGGCGACGCCGGTTCCGTCTACGCTCTAAACGTTCTTCACGTAGAGCAGCCTCGATTAAGAGCATTCTTGTAGCCATTTTAAGTAAATATAAAACCTAAATCAACACTAACGAAAATCAAAAGGTAACACTTTTGGTTTCGTCAATTTGAGGTTAAAATTTCGAACAATCATCTGTCAAATTGAAATTTTCGTTCGCAACAATAACGAATTAGAGTAGGTTTAGAAAATTTAAATGTCAAACAATGTTCGTTCGAACGAAACTTCGTTGAAACTTCGGAACGAATAGAACCGTGGTAGGAAACACGCGAAATTCGATCGAAACTTCGTTTTTCGTTGAAAAAGAGTAGACCCCCTGAGTTTAAGGAGGCCTATACACACGGGGTGCTTTATTCCAATATCCTACTAATATTATAAATGTGAAAGTTTGTGAAGATGTATGTATGGATGGATGTTTGTTACTCTTTCACGCAAAAACCACTGAACGGATTTGGATGAAACTTTACAGTAATATAGTTTATACATCAGAATAACACATAGGCTACAATTTATAAAGGTTTTGTATAATGTTGCCATAATATAAGGAAAAGTATCAACTAAGTCGGCAAAAATCCTGTATTATCTTTATTTGTTTTCTTGGGTCAAATTTAGTAATTGGAATTTTACCCCCTTCCTGATGACAGATTGATCTGATATTTGGTATACGCTCATATTGTCATGAAGATTAAAATATAATATTTAAATGATTGTAAATTCAAGATGACCACCGATACAAAATGGCGGATCACATATTACTTCATAGCAACCTCAATATGGGTATCAAATGAAAGGGTTTGATTGGTAGAATGGAGCTCACTATGGAAAATCCAAGATGGCCGCCGCCACAAAATGGCGGATTACTTATTTTCCACAAATACCTCAATATGGGTATCAAATGAAAGGGCTTGATTGGCAGAATAGAGCTCACTATAAAAAATCCAAGATGGCTGTCGCCGCAAGATGGCGGATTACATATTTTCCACAAATAACTCAAAATGGATATCGAATGAAAGGGCTTGATTGGTAGAATAGGGCTCACAATGAAAAATCCAAGATGGTTGCCGCTACAAAATGGTGGAATATATATTTTCCACAAATACCTCAATATGGGTATCAAATGAAAGGGCTTGATTGGTAGAATAGATCTTACTATGAAAAATCCAAGATGGCCGCCGCCACAAAATGGCAGATTACCTATTTTCCACAAATACCTCAATATGGGTATCGAATGACAGGGCTTGATTGGTAGAAAAGGGCTCACTATGAAAATGGAATGAGAAGTATCAACTAACAACAAAACTAAAAACTTAAAAATAAAATTATTAAAAAAAAAAGGTTTTGGCGTAGCGTATCCAGATTAAACATTATGATAGAAATTTCACTTGTCCAACGATTTTATATTTGTCTGATCTATACCCCAGATTGATGAGAAGATTGGTGCGATCTGGTAGCTAAGACTTACCGAATTACTTTTTAGCTTTTAGTACATAACCTAACAACCTTTTTATTGTAATGAAACAGTACCTACTTATAACATAAAAAATATATTTATATTTTTAGGGTTCCGTACTTCAAGGTAAAAAAAGGAACCCTTATAAGATCACTTTCTTGTCCGTCTGTCTGTCTGTCTGTCCGTGTGTCACCACCGATTTTCTCAGGAACGGGTGGACCTAGCAAATTGAAATTTATACCAGATACTGAGGTCTGTGGTTGCTATTGGGTGTATGAAAATCAGGGTCCTGGGTCAACCCAATAAAAATATATGGTCAAAATTAGATTTTTGCGAAAACTTGTAAGTACCAAAATTATCCTTAATTTTCAACTTTTTTAATTTTCGGAATTTTTCCTTTACTTGTGCTGTAAGACCTTGGTTTTGACCAAAATTGACAATTCTAGGTCAACCGTAAGTACCCTATAGGTTTTGGGTCGAAAACCTATATGGTAGTTCCCGTTGAACAAGAATCACGAAATTTGGCCAAAAGCAGGGTCTTACAGCACAAATAAAGGAAAAATTACAAAAAATATAAAAAGTGGAAAATTTAAGGGTGTCCCCATTCATACATAGTAGACTCCATTTAAGATAGTCCTCTAAGTTGTATGGGCGCTCATACAGATTTAGAGGACTAGCGTAATTCAACCTCAAATAAGGTAAAATGCGTACGGAACCCTCGGTGCGCGGGTCAGACTCGCACTTGCCCGATTTTTTTACAATGCTCATTCTAGAGTAGTTATCAAATTGTTTTCAGAATTGATAGATTTATTGCCACATCAGTATTTAATGTAGATGAACTTTGTCTTTTACAGTAAGTAGTTTGGACGAATAATTAAAAAGTTATCACGATATATTTGACCTAAGCGCAGCGTCATTAATAGCTTTCTTTGAGTTGGCGCGCTTTAAGCACAGCGGGGTGGAGGGACGGTCTGATATGTACTTTGTGGTAATGCATTCAGTTTTAATTTTTGCTGCTGTTATATTCAGTAGGTATATAAGCTCTTCATAACTTCAATAATATACCTACATACTAATCTTTACCTGAAGTTCTACGCTTATGAAAACAAAAGTAATTTTTAAGTATTATCTGTTTATATGTATGCTACACGGCTAATCTGCAGAGCTGTTTGTGTTGAAATTTGACATGAATAGTCTGAAACCCGTGGAAGTATATAGGCTACCATTTATTAAAATTTCATGCTGGCGAAGCCGCGGGTGAAAGCTAGTTTACTTTAAAAATAAATGTTTTGAGTGTTCATGTGTTCAGTGACTGTGTTACTCTTGATGAAACGTTTCCGTCATATTTTGTACAGTGTTAATTAATGTTTATAATTAGAATAGTAAATTAAATTAGCAGCAATAAAAGAACTTCAAATAGTTGATAATGTGATACTATCTGGCGAGTTAGAAATGAAACTCCAAGCAACACACACAAGCACACCCAGAAGTAAAAAGGTAATTAAGTAACAAAAAAATATCTTCTTATCTTGCGTTTCCTATCTACCCGATACCAGATAAAATTGTGCAAAATTCGAAATTTGTCAATGTCGGTAATTATCTAATTATATAATACCTATTCGTAACATCTGTACGTGAGTAACGACAGAGTAGTTCTTGATATTTTTTTGATAAGCAGTAATCACCCCGTGTGTGTGCGCCCTTAAACCGTGCGCTGGTGTGCCGCGCCAACCGGCAGCCGGTATCGCTTGTAACTTAACCTCAAACTGACACAGTCGTGAACGGTGCTTCATATTACAACAGTTTATTTGTGTTCCAATGCGAACCAATACAATCTTTATACGTATCCGTTTAAAAGTTAAATTGTAATTTACATCATTCACCTATAGTATAGTTCGTGAGACTGTGGAGTTTGCGTATTTATATAGCAACAGCGAAACAATGGTGTTAAATCGATACGGCCAGTGCATCAACATAAGTAAAAGGACATAAACCGAACTTCAAAACGTACCCACAGTGGACAGAGAGCGAGTACTTTTAAATAATTAAGTTCTTCAACAAGTGGTTTTTAATGTTTGTGACGATCGCACATGTTAGTGAGCGTTTCTACAGTTTAGCGTCGTTTGTGTTTTTTGTACAAATTCTCAACGGTCGGCTTATACTTGGATGTGTTGAAAATGGAAAACCGTGCGTTAGCTAACGGCAATGGACACCAGACTAAATTAACTAGATGTTCAAGCAGTGTAGGCGACAGTGGCACTGATAAAGCTAAAGTTGGATGGACGAGTCCCCGTGACATCTGGAGAAACTTATCGCTGCGCAGGAAAGCCGAGGTGATTAAATATCACTGTTGACACTTTACATTTTGTATCACAAATTCCTTAATGCTCTTTGTTGAAACACGTCAATTAGGTACATATTTTATCGGTGGCCGCTATCACTGGTGTACCGACTTACATACTTGTCGCATCAATTAGGACCTTGTTGGTTCGTCGCCTTAGTATAAATAAACTGGTATTGATAAGGGAGTCACTTATTTAACCTTTAGAACAAATGCCTTTTGTTTGCCAATGTTATATTATAACGTTTGAATTGAGGACGAGTGGCTGTCAATACGCATTAGATTGACTTCCCGTTTCTTCATGCAGAACAGAGGCAAGTAACCATTTCCTAATCTTCCTTGGACTTCGGGTCGATGACTCTGTCTACTGTCTATGGCATATTATGTCACAATCGCACACGGCGCCGCGTCTACGATATCTTATCGAATAATAGATTTTATACATACCAGGTCTATAAGCAAATATTAGCTTCAGCTGTTTATTAGCATACTTCGTGGGTAGACTGTAAATAGGTATGTATGCTGCGGATGACTTTATATACACTTATAAATTTTAATAATGACAACTGTTATTTTCCATATTTACATGCGAAAATTGCAGATTAATTCGACATCAATAATAAATAGTCAGTGTAATTTTCCCTCAAAATTACTTTTCATATTTGCGAAGAGACTATTACATTTATAATCCGACGCTTTCTTGAATTAACATACATATAAAATTTATCACAAAAACATAATTAGGCAGCATAAAAACAAATAAAAATTTACGACATTTTAGATTACTTCGATACATTAAATTTGTATCTCAGCAATATAAAACGTATCATCTCAATAAAACCTACTTACATATAAATGAGACATGGAGTGTCGTATTTATTGTTTGCTTTAGACTAAACGATGATACCTAGAGATAAGATGAAAATGGGTTTTCTACGACAAAGTAGGTACTAAACAGTAACTACAGAGTAAATTTATTATACCTAATTACATGCCAATTTTAAGTCCATGTAGAGCAGGGTTTCTTAAACTTTGTGCAGTCACAGACCACTTTCAGAATTAAAAAATCCATGGATCCCTACTAACTAACGAATAACCTCTGGGAAAAAGCCTCACTTTCGCTGCCCGACGATCGTCGCTGAGAGTTAGTTCAAGGCGTGAGTTTAATGCACAAATTGTAAATAAATAAGTTGCGTTCCAACCTGCGGACCCCTGTTACTCATGCTACGGACCCTTAAGAGGTCCATGGACCCCACTTTAAGAAACCCTGATGTAGAGCATGTACAAGGACTAACGCCGTTCATTTTATAGCTCAGCATATTCGCGGTTTAATTTATACCGAGAGCTGCTCTGCATAATCGATATCAGAGGGCGTAGCACTTGAAAATAAAACCCTAGTTGATTAGTTTCTACCAAGCACTTGTGATGACTGCTTTGTTATAAGACTTAACCGGGACGTACGAAAGAATTATCACATGGGTCAAAACCATAGATATATTAATTATAATAGATATGCCCTCTAGACGATAATGTATCGGAACCTGTGTCGCCAGTTTGCCCCTACCACACGGCTACTACTACACATACACTTTAGTAAAATCAATAGAAACGCAGTCGCACACACACTCGTATTTTTTAAATCAGAACGTGCAAAAAAATCAATTATAGACTTTAGCCAGTCAAACATAGCGTTTATTTACCATGCGCCGTCAAACTTACTCACACAAGAACATTTAACGCTATTACGTTAGTAAATCTGCACAAGCACATTACTAAATCGCTCACGCGTCGACCGGCCGCTTCGAGTAGCAGTGGCCGGTCTACGCGATGTATTCATTGGCTAGTCGCACGGGACGTTCGCAGTGAACGAAATACATTGCGCAATCGCCTACGTAGTACTAGATAGTACCCACGTATTGCCAGCAATGTATATTTTTTTTTATTTGCTTGCGATAGTATCATTTTTGTCTACAAACTACATAATACTATTGTAATAACTACAATTATTACAAATATCTTTTGTATTTTAAGGATTTTGGACTTACCGGTGAAAAGAAATCCCTTCTCGAGCCACATTACATGCCTGGCTTCTTTTTCTACACGTTATAACAGCGCAAGATGGCATAATTATTTTTTTTTCTTGGAGCTTCGTACGCTGTCTCAATATGAGCGCGATTGTTGACCGGTCAAACAAATTTTGTCGAAATATGAGCGTTTGCTCACACGCACGGTGCGCCTGCCACGCCCACAAGGCCATTCTACTCCCTTTAACTGTTCTGTGGTCAAAACGAAACAGAGGTATATACAGTTTTCAGTAATCAATGTATCGGGCAACACACGATTTAATAAAATGTATGATGATTTATTAATAAAATGTACACTTGTTAAAAAATATATTAAAGATTGATTATGAGAGTATTATTATCAACGCCACATAAGGGGGACGATCGCAAGATAAAACTAAAGGCGAAGATTTTCTCGTCAGGTCTCTAACTTTGGAACAAGGCCAAGTTAAGAGTAACCTAGAGTGCCAATCTTAAGACGAATAAACTATCATATCGCTTGATCACATCAAATAGATATTAAGATCCTCTGCTTTCCCCTCCTCTTATGGAGTCTATCTATTTATGCCGAATTGCCGAAATATGTAGGGACATAGTGCGACTATACACAAATTTTAAAGGTTATTAAAATAATTGGCCCAAAATCATCTTCCTCCTCCTAGCGTTATCCCGGTTTCAACCTAGGGTCCGTTTACAAGTCTAGCCGGCTTTGGCTGAAAATAAGCTTTTCTCCATAGCGACCGTCTGATCTCCGCAACCCGAGGGATAGCGATATTAATTGGCTAAAATGCTATAAGAAAATTGGAATAGTAACAAAAAATTCAATTTAGTTTACACATCTGCAAAGCACATCAAAAGAAAAGTCGTAACTGTGACGAAACGTAACTAAAGAACATGTTCTTTAAAGCACTCAATAAAACAGCAAGTAAAGGATTTTAACCTAATGGAAGGAAAGAGGAACCCACCACGCACCCTCGAATTGACCACCCCAACTATTGCTATAGAAAAAGGTTGACAATATCGAACTCCTCTAAAAGGATAAGGGATATAGGAATGGTATGGGTTCCAGGAAGATACCTGACTTGCAGTATCCCGCTGTATGCGCCGACTATTCTTCGACACGTGTTTCGCCTCTGCACGAGGCATCCTCAGGAACGATGGGCAACGACTGAGGATGCCTCGTGCAGAGGCGAAACACGTGTCGAAGAATAGTCGGCGCATACAGGGGGATACTGCAAGTCACCTGACTTGCAGTATCCCGCAGTAAGCGATATAGGAATGGTATGGGTTCCAGGAAGATACCTATCTTCCTGGAACCCATACCATTCCTATATCCCTTATCCTTTTAGAGGAGTTCGATATTGTCAACTTTTTTCTATTGCAATAGTTGGGGTGGTCAATTCGAGGGTGCGTGGTGGGTTCCTCTTTCCTTCCATTAGGTTACAATGGAGTTCCGCCAAGTAACGCCTGATTCAATCAACTATAAAGGATTTTATATTATCGCCTATCCTATTATTCTATACTTTTGGTAAAATGTAATGTACCGATACCTGGGATACATTTTCTATGGTCCTATGTAACTATAACAAAAACAATAATAAGTTTTTATCCTTTTTGCTCTTATTTGCTCATTTAGGTAGTAGCTTCCGGGAAAGCTAGCAGGGTATAAACTTCTAATCGTTATGTCTCTGAGTATGATAATTCAAATTTTGACATACTTATAACAAAACGAAAACAATATGGGGATGGGGACTTAAGTAATTTTGAGAGATATTCATTAAGCAATTTTTACTGTACCTACTATCTAATCGGGTTATAGAATTGTATTAAAGCACCTTAGTCCTTTATATCACGTAAAAGTGACGTCAATAGAAAATGGGGTCACGTTAATAAATGTGAGAAAATAATGCATTGCACTGCGGCTTGCATTATGGATTATTTTTATAGAACGTGTATTTATATTCAATTATGCGAGGTTGAGTGTCACCGAACTAGTTCTATTTTATTATCTACCTCGAATTATTCTGATAGCGCACATCGATTTGCTTCAGGTGTTGTTGGAAAAGGCAAAGAATTAAAAAGTCATCCACATTTCACTCCTACTTTATACTGTAGAACATTATTAACATATTGGTGAATTTAAGGAGTTGCCTATCACTCTTGCTTCAGCAAAGGTCAACTTATTAAACTATATTTTAAAATTACATTTGACATGTCTAAGACTAAAGTCATCAGAAGCAACATTTTACCAGATCAAAAAAAATATTAAATAGAGAGCAGCTATTGCATACCTTTTGTAGGCTTCTGAATCTTTTACAAGTTTCTTAGCCTACAGCTATGGCACCTTATAAAGTTGAACAGTTTGCTGGCACTGCATCAAATGAGGCTTAAGGTATATTTACGGTCTATAACTGAAAGTAAAAGCCCCTCAATTAAAATTTAAAAATATAGTTCTTTTCCAATACTTAACCGTCGATTATTCACGCCTAATAATTCAATTGGGCGATTCTACAAAAGTTGGGCGACTTGATGTCATCAGTCGATAAAACACATATTTTATTAATTATATAAAAGTATTATTTATATTTCAATTAATCAAAGTCACTTTTAGCTGTCCACAAAATTTTGAGGTTTTATTTTAATATTTAACTTATTGAAAAAATGTAATAAATGTTCAAATCGTCAGTACTATGGCGTGTCACAACTCCCAAATTACCCAGTAGGCCGTATATTTCTCGAGATGTATATCATTTATTATAAATTTTACTTCTAAAATGCAAACTAGGAAATATTGCGTAATGTATTTTCCATATTTCGAAATAAACTCAATTATTAATCGTTTATAAAAATTAGTCTAAACTTTGTGTTTGTTTTTACTCATCAGTTCCGTGTGCAATATTAAAATTAACAAAGTCCCGCAAATTATCTAAGTTCCAATATCAAGGTTCTGGATCTATCTATGGTCTATGTAGTGAAGTTATCTACAGAAGCTTCATTGGTCAAGCCGGCATCATAAATACAGTGTCAGCGAGCCGGCAGTGGTCAGCGAGGGTGTGGTGCCAGTCAATATATCAGTACCGTGGTGACCAATTATTTTCTTATTTTTAAATATTTTCCTACAATTTCATTATACCTTAGTGTTTTTTTAAATGATGCATCCTACTCACGGAATTGACCAGTAAAAACATTCCTCGGCATTATAACTTAGAATTTGTGTCTAATCCATCAATACCGTGTCGTCAGTCCTATGTCCGATACTCCGACAAGGGACTGACGTATTACCACGGTACTGATGACTTTATGTTAGGGCCTTTAAATTTTAATAGATATTGGTAGGTAAAGAATACTTTTATCATTTCTGATAAAAACAACATAGCCCCTGTAAATAAAAATTAAAAATTCAACAGAGAAGAGGTGTTGATACAGAGGAGGAAGGGTGAAAAGGCCCAGTTGACTAGAATAAGAAATGACTCTGTGAAATCAGCTGAGTACAAAGAAAACAAGAGTTTTATTTGAAAATAAAAAGGACCACAAAAAGGATTAAAAGATATGACACTGAGGGAAAAACGCACAACCAGCAGAAAATGGAAGAAATATTCTATAGATTATAGACGCGAACAATAGTTAAATCGGAAACGGATAATTTCGTCTAAATATAACACCATACACCACTGATAAAGCTAAAGATCTTGATACAAGCCAAAATTGTTCATCCATTCAAGTAAATGTTATTGATGAAAGTCTAAACAGTATCGAAATCGATCCTTTGATTTAGTCTCTCACAAGTCGGTCGCATTTAAAGGGACGCTAGCAGTGCATCAGGGTTCAGGCTCTGTGATTTCACAAATCAGTTTTTTGCCATTGGAAAGGTTTTGAGCACTTCCAGCTGGGAACTATCAAGCCTTGTCAATATCTTCGGACAAATCCGAGGTTAATGACAAGGTTATAAATAATTCTACGATATTTGCGGATTCGGACGAGGAAGATAATGTGACTATTTCCACCTTTTTGCGAAACAAAGAAATACATAAATGAGTTGCTGGTGGTAGCAACGTCCTGAAGTTTCAGAGTATTCGTAGAGATTATGTATTACGCTGCATCCAAAACGCAAAACCGTAATGCAGGAATCTGTTCATTAGTGGACGAGGAAGAAGAAGAGCTCATTCACATTCCTCCAATTTTGCAATACGGGCGGTACTCTGTTTAAATTGGACGAAAACGAGTCAAATATGCCAGTAGAGCAGATAATAAAAAGCTTTCAGTTTCAAGCCTTTTATTGAAAGGAATTAGGGTATTTTACGAATTTAATCAAACTGTTATCTTTTTGAAAAATGATTATTGAATGCTAACTTTTCTATTTTGCTAATGTGCTTCTTAATAAATAATGAAAAATATTATGTAGTTTAATGTTAAAGAAACTGCCTCGGTTTGCAGATACTTGTTTAGTTGTTATTTTTTGTTAACATTGAAATGTTTATTTAGTATGACTAAGATTTCTATTTTTATCTTCTTAAGCGAAATTTTATTTAATGACAAAAATGTGTTGGTTAAATATTTCATAGCTAATACTTAGTATGTTGTCGATTGATAAGAAAACTTCCTCATTACTAAGATTTCAGTGAGACTATTTTTTTTTTAAGATCGTAAGCAACCTCGAATTTTGAAGTAAACTAAATACTCAGTATTGCCATAAATGTCATTTGAACCTAAGATATAAGTGCCATTATTAGATATCAAAATATATTTGCGATAAATCTAAAACTTCCTAAGAATTGTGTCTTTTAATCAGTACCGTGTTAGTCTCGTCAGTCCCCTGGCGGTCAATTTTACAAAAATCCCGATATTTCGAAAACGAATTAAGAAAGTTACTGGCCCCATTTAGAATAGTTTTAGTATAATTTTACCCACCTCCCCATATTAAAAGAAAGTCTACTTTTCATCAAAAAGTGTGTAAACAAAATAAAGGTAAAAGTCGCCCAACTTTTGTAGAAGTACCCAATTACTTGTAATAAACTACAGTTATTTTAATTAACGAGAGAAGCTAGTAGTACGTGTGCAACATTTATAAAGCCGTTAACATTTTAAATAGCTTAACACGAAAATATCCCGAGCATCGACTTGTCTGGTGCCACTTTTGTCACTAATGTTTCCATTTGTAGCGGCTGCTACTTCTCTCGTTTATTTATGTATATTTCATATACACTAGTCACAAAAATTAAGGGATATAAAAAAAATTCCAAATTTTTGGGTGATTTTCAACAAGCTGTAACTCCAAGGAAAATGGTCGTACAGAAAAAATAAAAAAAGCAAATTGTAGCTCCAAGTGTCTAGTTTTCAGATCTGACCATGAAAAATTTTTGTTATGTCCAGGTCTGGAGAAATCCTAAGAAAACTGCCGAAAAAAAATTTTTCCAAATTTTTTCCCGTCTAAAAAAAGGTCCACGGGCTTCAAAAAAATTTTTTTGATTGTTTCGTTCAAAAGCTCTTCTAGGGAATTTAATACTCTTTAATTTGGCCTATTCAAAAAGCCTGTACGACGATTTGCCGCGGAGTTATCGTCAATCAAAGCAAAAAAGTTCTTTTTGGCTTTGATATTCAATAACTTCGGAAATAATGATCGTACAGGAAATCGAAGGAGGGTTTTGAAAACTGCACAATATTCTCTATAAGAAAATGTAAACATCTTTCAGAAAAAAATTTTTTTTGAATTGAAAACTCGGACTGAAAAAAAGACAAAAATTCGCATAATTAAGGATATTTGGATAACTTGGTATAACTTTGGATAAAATGGATGAACGAAGGATATCGTCGGTAATTTTTCAACCTCTAAGTGTCCCCTAAAATCCCTCAAAAATTTAAAGCGCTGCGATTTTGATTGCGGATCCGTCATGGTGTGGGCAGGCGTGTCCTTCAATACCAGAACCCCGTTGGTCATCGTTGGTGGGACGTTGACTGCCGACAGGTACGTCGACGAGATTCTGAGACCACACGTCCTGCCTATGCGCACACGCATGGGAGCAAGACGGTTCATTTTGATGCAGGATAATGCTCGTCCTCATACTGCAGTTCGCACGCGAACTTTTCTCCGCGCCAACAACGTAACAACGCTTAATCATCCAGCTATGAGTCCTGATTTGACCCCAATTGAGCATGTTTGGGACATGCTTGGGCGTCGATTGCGGCGAGACTACCCGCAACTGCACAATCTTCATCAGTTGACTCAAGCGTTGTTACGTTGTTGGCAAGGAATTTCGCAACGTGACATTCGACGATGCATCAACATGCAAGAGCGCTTACGAGCTGTGATTCAGAACAGAGGTGGCAATACACGATACTGAACTGTTACTGCCGTGCGTACAGAGGTACTTCAACAGCTGCAGACAGACAGACAAACACACAGAAGCACACACACACACACACACACACAGAAGCACACACACACACACACAGAAGCACACACACACACACACACACACACACACAGAAGCACACACACACACACACAGAAGCACACACACACACACACACACACACACACACACACACACACAGAAGCACACACACACACAGAAGCACACACACACACACACACACACACACACACACACAGAAGCACACACACACACACACACAGAAGCACACACACACACACACACGCAGAAGCACACACACACACACACACAGAAGCACACACACACACACACAGAAGCACACACACACACACACACACACACACAGAAGCGTAAATCCGACCGAGCAACCTCCACGTGGTACGCTTTGGGTAACGCTAATGCCGGCGGTAAAACAGCAGTCCAAAAAATCGAGAAAATTTTGAAAAAAAATTCCGAAGTTATTGAAAAATAATGATTTTAGAGAGAAAAAAATTTTTTTCATTGAAAAAATGAATAAAAATCACAAAATTGCTCATAATGGTGATTTTTGCAAAAACAAAGAATTTGAAGCTTCGGGGCACAATGAAAAAAAAATCGCAGAGCTTTAAATTTTTGAGGGATTTTAGGGGATACTTAGAGGTTGAAAAATTACCGACGATATCCTTCGTTCATCCATTTTATCCAAAGTTATACCAAGTTATCCAAATATCCTTAATTATGCGAATTTTTGTCTTTTTTTCAGTCCGAGTTTTCAATTCAAAAAAAAATTTTTTTCTGAAAGATGTTTACATTTTCTTATAGAGAATATCGTGCAGTTTTCAAAACCCTCCTTCGATTTCCTGTACGATCATTATTTCGGAAGTTATTGAATATCAAAGTCAAAAAGAACTTTTTTGCTTTGATTGACGATAACTCCGCGGCAAATCGTTGTACAGGCTTTTTGAATAGGCCAAATTAAAGATTATTAAATTTCCTAGAAGAGCTTTTGAACGAAACAATCAAAAAAATTTTTTTGAAGCCCGTGGACCTTTTTTTAGACGGGAAAAAATATGGAAATTTTTTTTTTCGGCAGTTTTCTTAGGATTTCTCCAGACCTGGACATGACAAAAATTTTTCATGGTCAGATCTGAAAACTAGACACTTGGAGCTACAATTTGCTTTTTTTATTTTTTCTGTACGACCATTTTCCTCGGAGTTACAGCTTGTTGAAAATCACCCAAAAATTTGGAATTTTTTTTATATCCCTTAATTTTTGTGACTAGTTTAGTTTGAGACGTAATTTTTACCTAATTGGCTTTATTAGCTTATTCATTTATTAGAAGATATTACACCGTCTTAATTTACATGATAATAATTTAGGTATTTAAATGTATCATCGCCGACACCACATGTGCAATGCTATATATATTTGATATCCCTATTAATAACTTAAAAAATCACAGTTACCTCTTGTTTTGGTGTACTTTTCATATTAAACGCAAAAAAGTTAGAAAAAGGCACTATAACCTTTTTTTTATGTTTAAACGCAATATATCGGCATATTTTGCTTCTGTAGATCTATGTTCTGAGTAGAAACATATTCCTAGAAGCAAATCTGTATAATATATGCTTTGTAAATTCATGCCTGGGAAACCAAATAGACATCGAATCCATTGCCAAAGATTTACCATTTACGTATCTTCAACAAGTATTTTACGTAAACTACTTGTTGAAGATATGTTCTCGAAGGTACATTTAGTACATAGTTAAACATCTATACTGTTTCAAATTATTGTATTACTGGTAGCTAGAAATTCACTTCATTGTGTACAATTGGACAACGTTTATAATAAACAGTATTTCTTTATTCCTGTATACTTTATAGCAGAGGTTCCTTATAGATATTCATTCCGCTAATGTGTGTTGGTCTCATAATAATATCAATGTCATTATCTTAGCTCGGTCGTGATACGATACTGTTAGCTAAGTAAAATGTCAGAAGGATAGATTTGGTTTTATTCTAATACGAAAAGCCGATTAGACTTAAGTCAAGGGCTAATCTGTGTGGGCTAAACTAAAAGTCACTACCTAAGGGCCTTAAAGGACGTACTTTCATACCTTTATGTGTTAAATAGGGTAATAGCTCATAATGTTTCATTTATGCATACACAAGTTCGCCGTGTTAATTATAGTGACAATTAATTTAACCTCAATTATGATATTCATGGCCAGTGTTCATACTGCTTAATGAGATCAAAACGTCGCTCACTCTGTAGCTTACTTCAAACACTGCGGTATTTTGTTTACTTTTTTCAGTGTTCATTACATGACCATTAGATACTAATGGTGACTGCGTTTTACAACTTTTTATCACGGATGTACAAAACAACGCCGTAATGATTATAATTGCGTGAATCTAAGCAATCTGAGCCACTTCAGTAGCCAACGTCCGACTGGTGAATTGAAATGAAAATTTATATATTGAGCTGGTAACAATTAGTTTTTTTTTAATGAAATAACAAATAGTTTTTGTTATTTCATTTCATTTCCTTTCTATCGTATGTTTTTGCTGTAAGGCTGCCATCTTTTCTTTGAATTATGTGGAAAAAAATACCAGTATTATTGAAGCAGAAGAGTATTCAAATTATTTTGTTAAGTTAGGTGAGGCAGGCATGATCTTTTACGGCCATTTTCAATATTCGAACTATAGATAGATCTGCTCAATGTATGGAGCTTATGTAAAAAACTGTCAAAAACGAATCTAAAATCTACAGATCTATCTATAATTCGAATATTGAATTCCGAAGTTAGTCAGGCAGACTTGTTGATATTTATCGAAACACCAAAAGTTAGTCAAGTTTTCTTGAATAGGTAACGTGGTCCAGGTGTTTTTGAATGGGCCGCCAGTTTAAAGGCATAGCCGGATAAACAATGACATTTATAATTATACAGTTATCGTTATAAATTAAAGAATACCATTCAATAAAAGAGCGCTTCACAGCACCATATATTCTGTCTGTATATACACCATATATTCTGTCTGTATATACAGACAGAATATATGGTGCTGTGAAGCGCTCCTTTATTGAATGGTATTCTTTAATTTATAACGATAACTGTATAATTATAAATGTCATTGTTTATCCGGCTATGCCTTTAAACTGGCGGCCCATTCAAAAATTAATTATTAGATATTATATTACTTATGCCCTGCGGTCTCATTCCCTAAACGAAGACTATTCTTAGTGCTTCCTTGCTTCGGGTTAAAATGTGGTCGTATAAAATCTGCCATATCTAGTGGGTACAAACATATCTTAAGCCATTCTGCCAATTGTTGATGATTGACGCATCAAGACGCCTTTTTATGTATTCAATTCTTTAGTCAAAGATTCATCCTTGAATCCTTGATCAACATATTAAATCAAAGTTACTGGAGAGGAATTAGCACCATCGGCAATGTTCAGTCGTATTATTACGTTTCAAGTATTGAATGTCAAAACATAATTTATCTTTCTCGTTGCGCGGTAGATGACGTAACTGATAAACGTATAATTTATAGTTGTATTCATGTTTAGTACAGTAACCATTTGGCTAGGTCTAGCCAAGGTTTTAAGTAGTTGACACATCTAATTAACAAAATCTTAATATATAAAATCCTTGCGTTACTGACTGACTGACAGACACGCTACAGCCGAAACTATTGGGCGCAGGAAGCTGAAATTTGGCATGTATGTTCCTTGGGACCGTAGGGGTGCACTAAGAAGGGATTTTCCGAAATTCCCACGGGATCGGCCAAAACAGATAAATTAAAAAAAAATGCAGGCGTAGCTGCTGGCGTCCTCTAGTTTTATATAATTCTGAAATACTGCACATTTACTAGTCACCAGCGCGGTTCACATTTGAATGGTTGAAATTTCTAATTACTCATGCAAACTTTCGGTCATTACGAAGTCTACCGAATAGAACATTTTCTTTAGCCTTGAATGACTTTGGTTGTCGATGCTTTCTGAATTTATTTCCAAAATTATAATGTTAAGTGCGTAACATGTTTTAGGTACCTAGAATATTTATAAATACTAGAAGTTACCACGTTTTGGTCTGATAATCTTCAAAAAATGTTTTGTAACGTTGAATCATCTTTAGTGAAACATGATTTCCACTGTACAGTAGCATAGTGTTAGTAATTATAGATATTATCTGCACTTATATGTGATGTGTATGAAATTGCTATGTTTAAAATAATGTGATTCTGTTCAATTCGCACACGATTGCCACCTTTCGCCTTCAGATTGTAAAACAAGTCTTATTCCAAGTTTTAAAGCGGATTATAGTTAAGTACGTGTATAAGTTTTATATCAGGAGTTACTTGTCGGGCTTGTCTTGGCATCACATGAATAATTCAGTAGCGAGTATAGAATGCATTCTGGCTCATTCCAGAAAAGTATTTTACGTTAAATACTAAAAACAGCCAAATACAAACAGACAAATACATCGCACATTCTTGATCCTGCAGCCAAAGTTTAAACGGTTTAAATTCTTTCTAAATATCTCATTTTTGAGTAAATTTCGAGCTTAAAAGGGAATCTTTTCTTTGTTATTAATTAATCTGTTTAAGATCCTTAGAAATGTATGAAGACATGTTGAGTATCTTCAAAGTCAAGTCTTATATATAATTTTTGTAATTCAATCAATAAATTAACTGCAAATCGTAATCGAAATGTATCTTTGTAATTGTGCGAAGAAAATATACAGGTAATAAAGTAGCTTAGGTATTGGTATTGTAAACTGTTATATGGAGTGGAACAGTGCATGTGTTCTTTCTTATCCACAAACCTACTTATCGAGCTAGTTCTCATAGTTTTTATTAACTTTTCCTTCCCGCATTCAATGGGATTATTCTCAAAATTTCTACAGCCTTTTCTAATATGAAACTCGATTAGCATTTGTGTATTGTTCTCGTTCATAAATCTTGCTCGTAGACAGATTACCGATAATGCTTGATTAATGCACATGCACACGACAGTGACATACTATTAATTTTGCCAGTAAAATAAATATAATATATTTTTGCGTAATTTCCAATTACATAACTATGGGCGACAACCACTTGCTCCATTTCTTTTTTTAACTAATGGCTGTATTTGGGTCACTAGGTTTAGTTTAGTACCCGTTTGTAGATATAATTTGTATTTTCAGGCGCTCATTATGCGTGTATCGTGCTCGTCGTCTCAATGAGCTATTTAGTTTGCCTTCACTCCGGTTTGCCCACACGCCCGAGGATCCTCCGCCCACGACTGGAGGAGATTAATAAAATCGTAATTTCTATGGAGCGTAGGCCAACAACGACCTGTGTTATTGAGAAACTAATCCACGTATGTGATTGTATTCACTATTCACACGGTGTTCACTTGTCATTCGATTGATTTGCTTTGATTCTGATCTCGTCTGATACGGACGTTGACCTCACTCAGTCATATTATTTTGTTACATGCTATTTATATTAACCAACAAGCCAAAGCATAAATATTAAAAAATGTGTTTGAAAATAAATGTATTATGAAATGGTGCATCCTTAGTTGACGTTCTGATTTCATTGCATAAGTAACTTGTAGCTTCGTTATGTAACTAACTTGCAGTTGTTGCCCCGACGAGTATTACGCGTAAGGATAAAAAGTTGATGAATAACGCCTCAACGCACATGTGAACTAAAATATTCAAATTATTCTTCGTTTCGCATGATATTAATTAATTGTTTGTTCGATTCAGTGTGACTCGAGTAGGTAAATATTGATTAATGCTAATATTATGATTGACTAGATATGAACTAAGAAAACTTTAACATATTTTAATTTCGTAGATATATGCGATTTGTATTGCGTTGATGTGTAAAATACTCAGTCAAAATTCATCACACCATATTAAAAGCGTGTTACATCCTCTTTTTAATCTACATAAAACATGAATGGTCCTTTTAAAATGTACCTACTGCAAATGCTCGTATTTTCTACAAGTTTATTACCACTATGTTGCCTATAAACTAGCGAAAAACATTACAATTTAAATGAAAATGTACGAGAAAACATGGTTTGTAGTTAACCAGTGGCACAGAGAAAGTACTCGTATCAAGGCTGAATTAACTGGTGCCCCAAATTGGCACTTTTGGATATGTAGTGAAATCGGTGCACTTAAACATTTTAGGGCACTGTAATCGAAACATACCGAGAATTATAGCTTACTCGCAATGAACTCGTGTTCCATTTATGAATATGAAAATGTGTGCCTGGCCACAGGCGATAAATACTTACTGCCTTCATCTTAAGAATAATTTGGAGGTACATTATTACTTAAACCTTTTGTATAACAATCTTACAAAAACAGGTATAAATATAGTACCGAATCAGTCAAGGATACAGAAAATAGTACATTATATCCAAGAGGCTTTGTTTCGTGTCTATTCGTTTATACTATAGTTCTATTCAGATCTAGGTCAAGTACCGACTCTGCATAACAGGGCTGTAGTAAGTTTGATTTTCTTAGTGGCAAAGTATTCCGAGTTTAATTAATTTCGGCTTAGCTCTTGGTGGTTAATAATATCGATAATACGCCGCCCTGTTCTCGCTAGAACGCTATAAAAATACATACATAATCACTAGACTGGCGCACCATGGTCTAATTTGAAAGAGTCGTAATATTCCAATCTGTTTATCTACCAAATTCATAACTGCTATTAGAAGAGAGGCACAAGAAGCTGAAAATTGGACATGTATGTACCTTGGGGAATGTAGGGAAGTACTAAGAAAGGTTCTTTGGCAATTCCCACCTTCTGTGCGTAAAATAGACATGAGTAGAGCCGTCGACGAAGTCTAGTTGCCTGTATGAATTTGCACCTACTGTGCACCTACAGTTAGTAATTCCTTGGCAAACTATAAATACTGAAAATACATAAGTATATTTTATATAGCCTTTTAAAACACAAATCTCTGTAGTATTGACGAATAATACGCTTTTCTATTGTATTAATTTTTTCGGTAGTAGAGCCTTGCTGATTTCAGCGTGAATGGGCCGGCTCGACCGGGGAAGTACTACCCTCTCACAGAAAATCGACGTAAAGTAACAGTACCTAAACTGTTGCGTTTCGTTCGGTGAGTGAGAGTGCCGCAGGCCCTATCCCCTATTTCTTCTCCCTCATCCCACTCCTTATCCTATCCCTTTTCCCAACCCCAAGGGGCGGCAACGCACTTGTGACTCCTGTGGTGTGTTGCTTGTGTCCATGGGCGGCGGTAATTGCTTGCCATCAGACGATCCGTCTACTCGTTTGCCGCCTATTATTAAATAAAAAAACCGGCCAAGTGCGTGTCGGGCCACGCGCAATGTAGGGTTCCGTAATTGCCCATAATGACTTGCTGCAAAGGGTATTAATGTACAACAAATCCGACTGTTTATTTTGCTGAAAAAATATTTTTAATAACACAATTATAAGAACCTAAGTTTTGTTTAGAAAAATACTAGGTATGACTGTATCCAGTTATGTATTGTAAACATAAAATGTGGTTTCCAAGATATACTACTACTATACATACGTAGTACCGTAGTACATTACATACCAAAGTACGTACCTATATCTTTAAGATTAAGCCAGCGCGCCCAATGTAAACTCACAGAAATAGGTATTTATAAGTTAACCGACGATTACTCGTAAACTAGTAATATCAACTTAGCCGTGATAGTTTTCCTTTTAAATTCGTTATATGTACTACATTTGTGATTTTTTTCACCTCTTCCAAATTAATAGTTTAGCCGGCAGAGGGATGGGACACTTGAGTCTAACAATTTTTTTCACTTCAAAGCTTGATATTTGACAAACCAATCACTTGATCGAAAAATGATTTGAGCAAACTAATAATATTTTTTTCAAACCTATCCAATGATACCCCACATGATGAGGTACTCAACAAAAAAAAATTCAACCGCACTATATATGTAGGGGGAGATACCCTTAAAAAATATATTTTCCTAAATTTTATTCTACAGTTTTGTTGCAATATTTTATGTCTATATTCATGTCAAATATCAGCTTTCTAGCACCAGGCGTCTTTGAGCTAGGCTGCGGACGGACAGACGGACGGACATGACGAAACTATAAGGGTTCCTTGTTGGACTACGGAACCCTAAAAAATAGGCAAATTAAGGATTAGATTAAATCATTGTACTGTAATTGATAAAGTACATTAAAACGATAGGTAAGTACATCGAATAAGCAATAAAGTTATTGTTGGTTTACGATTGCAGCAGGATGTTACCCAAGTTAATTCTTATTCGATACGCACCCTGTCGGTATTTATGCATATCCGCATTAAAGTACGCGATGTATACGTAAATATTTGTAATGGTTTATATATACGACTCATATGTTGTTAATTACTCTACATATTATACTGTACATACATAGATACGCTCTTTTGTCAACATCAACATCATTATATTCCTAATAATTTTTCCTATTAGCAACAGGATAACATTTTGAACGCGTAATTAGGCTTAGCTAGATTTATTAATGCGTCATACATTTCATTGTGCTTTTGTTATATTGATACAATTTTTTTATTGATATAATGTAAATCCTGATAATTTGAAATTAATACTCATATTAAAATAAATCAATTTTACAGGAAGTACGTATTTTTTCCTGTTAACGTCGGCATTAAATTTCAACTTTAGATCATTATCACATTTACTGTTTTTTATTCTTATACTTATTATAAGATAAATCCTTAGTGTTCCCCATGTAACAGCAATACTAAGAGAAACAATTTGGTAGACCAGACAGCTAATCGCACAATCATCTTCTGGGCCTGCCGTGACTTCTCTTCATGGTCCATTCGGTTTTCAGATTGGCCCACTTGTTGATTGATATGCGACAGATATATCACACGCTGCTCCTCATTTAACCGTGACAGCTTTCTGAGTGACATCAGCTATGTTACTGATAGAACGTCTAGTTGTATTAGTCAGTCGGTCTCAGAATGCAGTGTTCCTCTACTTTAGCATTGGTACCCCGAGCGTGGTTCTCCACTTATCTGCACTTTATTTCTCTTACGGTGACTCGACTTTTTTTGAACGGCTTTGATTTTCTCGTGATTGATCATTGATTTGATTAAAATTTGTTAAGGTCCTTATTTACTTTTTTGAGGGTTATATTAACAAAGGTTAGGTATAGGTGTACAATGTATGAACTGAAGTGGTCTCCTCTGACTTCAGAGTTTCAGACCCACTAATCATAATAAGCATTATGGGAGTAAATATATTATTATTATTATGTATTTAATTGTTGAAGATACTAGGTACAGTCTTGCTACTTAATTCATACTTAAAATAATTCTGCAATAAAAGAGGTTTTGTATGCAAACGTAATATTTCCTACATAGGTACAAGACATCGTTTCTAGCTATCTCGTATTTTAAATAGATAATAGTTCAAGTACGTGCATAGAAATTCATACGCTTCTCGCGTATTCTCATTACCGTTACTAATAGACACACATTACCGATGTACCACTTACTGCGTTCGCTTACGTGATAACTTGTAAAGTTATCTCAAGACAAGTTTGCTTAGGGTTTGTCGTTCAAATAGTCGACTGAGGCATCTGATGTAGGTACTGCTACAAATCAGAGATTTGTGACTTATCGAACCACCTGTGTATTTCAGCTATTACCACAGGTAAATTAAGAATTACGAACTTCTTACATGACAAGATTAGAGAGAAGCCGTGAGGCAATTTATTATGTCTAAAATTTTACATAATAATTTTTGGCTGGGTGTTCCTGCTTTTTTACAGAAAATGTTCTTCATACGTTTATCTTCTCATTTCCGAAGTAGGTACCTACTAACAACTAAACAAACTTACAAAGTGTACACACATGCTGTATAATTTAATTTGTCGGTATATTCAGTGAGACTACTGAAAAAACTCTTGCTCATGGTAAAGTCAACATTGCATTGCAAGTGCCTACATAAATCACACTACCTCAGAATATGATGAGTAAGGTAACAGTCATATGGCGAAGAATGTGGACACATATTCTAGGTATAACTTGGTAAAGATTTTTTGTATCCGACTAGTGCTTTAATGAGAACGAGAATAGCTTTTACAGGGCGGTATATTTTTCACGTTCCATTATGTCACTTGGGTATTACGGCCCAGTATGTATATATACATAGGCCGTTTACAAAGTCCTTGGCTTTACCTAAATATGTTTAGTACTTAGGTACCTACATAAATAACTTTTCTTTCTACTACGCAGTAATGTTGTCATTAATCACTTACAAAACCGATCACAAAGAACGTGTTTTTTGCTTCGAACTAAAAGTAAAACTATGCAGAAATGTAATAATTGTTGCACTGTTTTATATTACTGCACTGTTTTTATTCTTTATTTAGATATAAAATTGCCACAGGGGTTTAAAGTCTCCCATTAACTTAAATATAAAATGTATCGTCTAGTTTGAGAGCTCGGTGAAACAATCTACTATTCTTTTTTAAATAATTTTGTCGTATTTTACCGATTTTTGTTTGCTCATCAATTCTATCTTGGTAAAATCGTAATAATGAGGAATACCTGAGTCAAAAGAATATTACCTATAGCAGGCCACGTGAAGATAGCTGGCATCCAAGATATGCTGGTAATTAAAAAAAAAACAGGAGAATTAGGGCTTTCCAATGGGTGATGCATTTATAAAGGACAATGTGTAGAAAAATAATGAATAAATGTCAAGATTGAGTTATTGGTCACCTTTGAACTTTTGATACAACCCTTGTCACCTGATTCTCATTCCGATATCATTGCTAACTTTGAAATGAGAATTTCCTGTTTATATAACATCGAATCTATCGTTCGCTTATTTCTTTTTAGATTTAAGTCAGAACCAAGAACCAAACATACAAATTTTTTTAATTACTTTATTTACTTTAATAGGAAAATAGGGTATCGGTAACCTACAAAGTCTACTAGTGTAGTTACTTCAAACTTAAACCATGATTTAACCTACATTGACCAAATTTTCTTTTGAATCTCGTTTTATAAGTCTGTTATAAGCCGATTTCGTGATAAAACAGTTATACTCTAGATCTAATTGGATTCATATTTTACCATTGCGTTTGTGTAAGACTTTAAAGTTCTAATGATTTGCTCATTTTTAATTACACAGGGATTCCCTCCTATCTTCTTTGCATACGTAATACTTATTGTACTGGCATGCGGTTACTTCTTTTGTCTTTGTTTTCTGTATAGAAACTATAAGGTTATAATTAAAATAATTCCAATTAAGTCGATTCTTAACGCTACCAGAAGTGCACTGACATGAAAGTCCAATTTTAGTACGTTTTCTCGTTACGGGCTATTACCCTTGCTTGAATAACATTTCATGTTAGCTCATTATTAATGACGGCTTTGTGAAAAATATACAACAGTGACGGTCAATTTACAGTTTCATTAAACTTTCCACTTCATCTAGCATCGTGTTTGAATGTTATTCGGTTATACATTCAGATACAATCGTAAATAATCCACATGTACATATTAAAACAGAAGTGTGTATTTAAAATTAAGAACATGAGATAATTTTAAAACTATACTTACTAAGAATCTTAATTGAGTCTCTTACGTGCCTCATGTGTTTAATATGAGCACAAAAGGTTTTTTAGCTCTGACCGTGGAATGTGGTCAATCTTAAATGTATAAATTTACACCTAGCGTGTGTAGAAAATAACATTTCATTCATTGAAAAGATAACTACCATAGAGTCGAATATAGAAGAGATGTTATTTACCACGCCCGCCTGAAAGAGGGGAGTTACTATTTAAAACTTCGTAGCACCGATGAGAATGACAATGTTTGCATAGTTACCTATTGTCTTCAGGCTTTTGAGATGGTGTAAATACATGCCACAGAGTAATGAGTCAGACTGTACGGGCAGGAAGAGTCATTGCGATTTGTCGACGTCGGGCGACCGAGTCATGCCTTCGCAGGCTGGCGCCGCAGGCAAAGTATTGCAATTATACAGAGAGTCTCCACGACATTTTTTATAGGCTGAAGACGGACGCCAACGTTGGCGCGTCACTAAGCTGCCAGCTGTATCTGCTTGTTATTCTATGCATGATTCTAAAAGTTCCCGTTTCTCTGTTTATTAGTGTTATTGCACTGTTTGAGTTACGTTAGCAGACAAGAACTTACACGCTTGGAAAACAAAGATCTAAATTATTGTAACGAATGGGAACATTTTAGATGTTCAAACAGAAATGCATATTCATGACGATATAATAAAAAGTAAGTAATTGCTCATTGATGCCTGACGTCCAGGACGGGGCATAATGGTATTGTCGCTAGCCAATCATTCGTGTAATCACTCTCTATATATATCTACTAATTCGAATATCTGATATCGCCATTAGGGTAAATGGGAGCGGCTGTCTGTTTCAACTATTGTACTTTATAGACATTTTGTGACTACTCTGGGTTATGGATGCCGATCAGCGTTTTTTAAGAGACTGGCTATCTTAAATTATTTGCATAAATATATAACTTACATAACTTATTGTAACATATTGGCAATTGAAGAATTGCTTCGAAGCCTTCGAAGCTACCTATCCTTTATGTAAAATTTGTTGTGACGTTCACAATAATGTAACAATATTCTAAATGAATAAATCAATTAGCATTTGCGGAGACACCAGTACAACGCTCGATTATTTTCAGAGTAAAATTGTTTTTCAAAACAATAACTCTAACGATGATGATACAATTACGTAGCTTAGTTTAACAACTAATCTCTTGTTAACATTAGTCAGCGCTGCGTTGGGCTAGTGTGTCAACGTGACTCCTTCGTGCAAATTGTAAATAAGTATAAAATTTTACTCAGTTGTGTTAACGTCGACCGAGAAGCCTGTTCTGAATTAATTTATAATTTACACGTGTAAATATTTTATCGAATATTCCTGTTCACTGGGTGTTCTAGTTATTCCACTCAACGTTATCCTTGACGTAATAAGTGTTGTTGTTGTCGTAGTGTAGTACACGTTAGTAACGTATGTGGCCTGCCGCTATTACAAACTTTGTGTTGAAAAATGATCAGTGCGATAAAAAAATCATTCCGATTAAAAAAAAGCAAAAAGAAGAAAGTTGTTAGTGATGTAAGTATAAACGTGGTGTTTGTAGTATGGTTGTGCTATGACACAAGTGCAGCTGATGATACACGACTACACGAGCACCAGCACATAGATGCCGATTTTAAATTTGATACCTCCGTAGCTCTTCAGATCGTTTGCACCTTTTAGTGATTAGTATACTCAATTAACAAAATCTATAATTAATGATGTGCAGTCAAGATACCTATAATTAGATTAAATGAATGTGGCCGTAAATCTCCACATTGAAGATACATATGCAGTTATTTTTGATGTATTGTATCGGATGCAGTTAAGTGTAATTAGATGTCAAGTTTCGATTTATGCATTGAAAGACGTCAGTTCAATTTACGATTCCATAAATAAGTATAATGTTACAACAAGATGTTCAGATTTAGGTGAAGTGTGTGTTATTGTTAATGTCTGTAATTGTAACAACAGGCCCAGCGCGTATCGCGGAGTAAATCAATTTGACGTGATTGAATTTTTCAAGCAATTCATGAATCCACTTTCAATATTGGTTATTTATACATGCTTGTAGTACAAACAAACAAATTCTTGTTCGATGTTGAGTTTGAATATTTACGTTACTTACAAAACAAGGTCCGTGCTCGGGTAAACATTCGCCGGATGACGGCGCGTTGAGAAGCCGCTCGCAGTGGGCCATTGCTGTTCTGCCACCATGGAACTAACAGATCAAACTACTGTAATGTGTACTCAGTGCTTTAATTGGCATTATTAAGTAGTTGTTTTCGTGTGTTGTCGATGTGAAATGGTGAAATGTATTCAATGCGTGATGCGCCATTGAAATGTTGCAGCTGCTCTGTGAATGTAATTGCCACCTGACGGACACGGACACTTCTGCATATTCTCCTATCTGGATTGCTATGCCTAGCAAAATGGTTGTTAATATTCATCATCAAGGCACTTTTCAAAAATAAAATTATATGTACTCTTCAAAAATAAGACATTTTGGTGATTGTTGAAGATACATTAGAAGTTTAGAACCTATTCGTGACTAATTCCACATTTGGTAACCGCGATAGTTGTGTGTTGGAAGGCAGGAGCATCGTTTGCAGATATTATTAGAATCAACCGTCACAGACGCATTACGGTCGTCGCACTTCGCAAAACTGCATACGTGTTTGCATATCCACTTTCTTGAACGTTTTGCATATGCCTAAATATGCATATGGGTATATTATTTATACTACTTTACGGCAGACTTGTGTATTTATAACGGTATCTTATCACGCGTGTTTGTTCTTGTGCATGCAGTATCGTCGCTATTACTATAACCAGTTTTCACATCACTTGTCTTTATGATCTAGTTGACATCTTATAGAGGAGAAATGTCATAATGAATTGCTATATCCATTGTTTTCGTCGTGTTTTATCAAAACATTCCTTTTTGTTGTTTGTTTGGTTTGTTCTCATTGACGTAGGAATGACGAGCTTAAATTACTCACTTCGTTAAAGTCTCTCAGTCCCATACTCTACATGAGTCACCGCTTTCGTTCTTCGCACCTACGTAATTACTAGTTATTGGTACGACGAGGTTTACTCGATCGACGCAACGATGCGTGGTTGGTACTTGCACGTATTCGTTTCATGTAGTGAAACTAACTTATTTGCTAGCGCTATATTATATTGTTTAAATATGACTGGGTACTTAATTCTTCTAATCTAACTGAATTAACACTAGGTATCACGAGTTTGTATATCAAAATAGGTTTGAAGTAAACCTTTTGTGTTGCTCATCATTTGCTATACATAATTATCGCATTATTTTAATACAATGTCCTGTAATGTTACCTTGGAATCGGTGAGTCATCTGGCGGTCGCGAGTCGCTCGGAGCCGGCTAGACCGACTCGTGGTCTTGTACAATAATGCTATAATACTTTACTTGCGTCGTAGCGTGGTAGCTTGAGTACTATACTTATAACTCTCTTCGTTACTTGAGAGCAAATTTATGACTTGCCGCTGATTGAGTCTCGGCTCGTTAACTATCGTATTTGATGTAGTGCACATCGTGTGTATAACACATTATGTAATTATATCCACCTAGAAGATACTTACTCTACTCTTTATGTGCAATAAAATGTAATAATCCGTATAAGCAGTAAACCTTTTTATTAGTGATAAGCATATACCATACACCTGTAATTACCATATTTTTATGCTAAACATTATCGGACTGCAGACAGAAATGAAGTACTTTGGTATTTACATAATTACTAAGAATGATTATACGGCCAGTTCAGTACCGTGTAATGCAATGGTCTATTTTCTGCTTTATTCCATCGCAGTTTTTCTTTTATACATATTTCGTGTTTCTGTTGTCACTGCTTGTTTAATATTCAGAGCAGGCCTTTTTATACAAATGAGTTAACTTTAAATTTAAGTTATGTTCGATGCGATATCTACTACCTACTTGTTTCTGACAAATTTTATGCCATCTTGGGAAAATTACATGATTTGCAAATCCTCTTATAAGTAATTAGATTTCTCGTACCTAGTGTTTTTCGTATGTAGTAGGTATTGGTAGGTATGTCCTCTTATTTAATCTTGGGCTTCCAATCGTTTCATGATATATTTTCTTTTTGGTTCCAGTTACAAAGTAAACGCGAATTGTTCTTCAAGTCAGACTCGGTGAGTGGCGGCAGCGTGAGCGCTACCGGTCCGCCGATAGCCGCGCCGCCCGCGCCGCCGTCCTCCCTGAAGGATGCGCTCGCCAAGCGCGCCACGACGCTGCCGGACCAGCTGGAGAACAACCACCACGAGTCGAATGGCACCTCCAAGCTCAGCAACAGTGTGTCGGTGGACGCCGCCAAGCCGCCGAGTGTGGCGCCGCCGCCGACACCCGCGCCCCCCGTACCTGCCACAGCGCCACCTAAGGCACCACCTCCATTACGGAGTACAGAAAACATTATCAAGGTGAGTACCTTATCAAGTACCTTAGGCTTTTCTTCTTTTTGTTCTGCCGGTGGAAACTTACATACATACATAGACTCACGCCTGTTTCCCGGAAGGTGCAGAGACTACGGAACGCCATTTGCAACGATCCTGACATATCTCTCTTTCTTCATTCACTCCCATCAGATTCCTCATGCATGCTCTTCTGTTCAGGGTACTTCTAACCTGTCCTATTTTTAGGATGTCTCCTATCTGATCAGAGAACGTCCGCCTATGTCTCCCCCTTCGTCCTGTTCCTTCCACGCTTGCCTTATATATCTGCTTGGTCAGTATTTCGTCATCCATCCTCTCCACGTGCCCAAACCATGTTAGCATACCTTTCTCGATGCTTGTCACTACATCTTTTTTACCCCACAACACTCTCTTATCACACAGTTCTTTACTCTGGCAGTCAAAGAAACACCACACATACTTCTCAGTGCTCTCATTTCTACAGCATTTATTCTTTCACGACTCTTCTGCCATACCCAACTATCACTACCATACATAAGAGTAGGTACTAACACCCCTCTATGCACAGCCAAACGTGCCTTTTTGGACACGTTTTGGCTATTTATAAACGCCTTCAGAGCTCCATTCACTCTATTACCTGCATTAACTCTTCTTTCAATATCTTCTACATTATTACCATCTCTTGTAAACAGCGTACCTAAATATACAAACTCATTCACTTGCTCTACTCGCTGTCCATCGATCATAACATTACAGGCCGTAACGCATTCCTCCTTTTCAAAAACCATAACTTTCGTTTTACTAACATTCACTTTCATTCCTTTCCTCTCTAACGCACCATGCATTATTTTTACCATCTCCTGCAACTCCTCCGCTGAAGTTGAAGTATAACCTGATCATCAGCATAAAGGAGGCATTTGACAAGTAACTCATTCACCCTTAATCCACAATCACTATGTTTCAAATCTTGCAAACAACTGTCCGTGAAGAGGTTGAACAGCCATGGCGACGCTACACATCCCTGTCTAACACCTGTCTCGATGGTAAACCAGTCAGTGTACGACCCGTTTATCCTCACACAAGCTCTAGAATCCTTATAAAGGGATTTCAGAGCTTGAATAAGGCTGCTGTTCACCCCATACATCGACTGTACCGACCACATTTCATTCCTCACCACTTTATCGTAAGCCTTTTCCAAATCCACGAATGCGCAGTAGACCTTTCGACTTTTGGCCAAAAATTTCTCGGCTATGCATCGCAAGGAAAAGACTTGATCCGTACACCCCATACCCTTTCGGAATCCCGCTTGGTGGTGGAAACTTGCCGTGTTAATTTTAGTACACATAATATTTTTCGTATGTAGCATGATTATTAGTAGCATGATCACTCTAACCGGTGTCTAGTTGTAAGGAAGTGCGCAAACAGTTTTTCTGACAGTCTCCTGAATCACCGCCTTATCAGATGACAGCTAGGTGTTCTTCGTATTTTTATAAACCTGAGGCCCAATTCTCCTAAATAAATTTGTTTAAAATACAGTTCCGATATAATGTCAGTGTCATACTTACGTGACAAATGGTATTCTCCTAAATTTACTGATATTTGAATGATATTGTAACTAGATTATAAATTAAACAAGTGTAAAATATTTATGTGTCAACGACGTACCTACTCTTTATTTCAAATTATACGATAATGACATTAGGTTAGCAGAATACCGAATCTGAGTCAATTCAAAATATAATCTCATTTACTTCAAAATATAATTTCAATGTCATATAAAATACGGGCGATGTGGTCTGCTGTCGGCAAACTATTTTCTACCAAAATGCTTGTCGTCTTCAAGCCATATTGTATTATGCGCGTTCTAAGAAATCTATTCATTCAGATTTCGTAATTATCCAAAGCCTGTGACGGCTTTTTCTTCCTAAGATAACGTCAGATTCAAGTTGTTTGATATGTAAGACGGGCACGTTCAAAGAATTGACGTAAACGTTAGTGGCTCAGCTCATTGAGCACGCGTTAATGTTTCCTTTTCCTCAGTTACGTCGTTCTATTTGGGCAACGTGTATCTCATGTGTTGTATTACTTAAGCCATTTGCGTCGCATTGTAGTGTTTCTTTTTATTGCAATATAGCGAATGACTGGCTTGAAGTTCTCTGAAGAAGATTGTGAACTTTTCACATCAGTTACAAGGTTAAGCTTAACGTAGTACCGAGCAAATAATTGTTTGGTGAATAAGTTTTTGCTCAATGTTTTAATCAAGGACAATAGTGTCAACAATCCCAACTTAAAGAACACAAGAGCATAAATTCCTATTAGATACTTACCATTTTATATTTAAACTTGTGTGCGACGTATATCTATGTAGACAAATAATGTATAAACTCTACAAATCCTCTTGCGTTTTATATTCTTCCTAAAATAACCATAGGTAGGTATGTATTCGGTATCAGCAACACATGTGTCATAAACTTTTAATTACCAGCTCGCCCGTTTCGACCGTAAAGGTTTGCCGACTGCTAACCCGCGCCAATTATTATAACCACGTTGACTTCGATCATTCTCTCATAACAATGTTCATTATATTGAAGTATGTATGTACGTACTTCGAAGAATAACAATGCTTGTATTCATACTAGCCTAATAAAACAATTATTGTATTCTACACCGTAAGTAATGGCTATATGTAATATTTTTCAGAAACCTGACCACCCACCAGTCGCGCCAAAACCGGATTTACCTAAATTAGAAAAGCCAAAAACCAAAGAATTAGATGGATATGTCGGATTTGCAAATCTACCTAACCAAGTGTACAGGAAAGCCGTGAAAAAAGGATTCGAATTCACATTAATGGTCGTAGGTAAGGCCGACAACAGAAATCTGTAGAATATTTTTTAATTGATACATACTCAGCCTTGCAGTCTTATGGCGCATACACAGCGCAGTAACTTTTTATTGACCAACATTTCAGAATGTTATTAAATCTAACTACATAGATTGTTGAATCTATGTAGTTGAATATGCCAACTGCCAGCTAAGCACTAGCTTAGCTGTAATTGGAACAGATTTAATCTCTTTACACTAAAACGTTCTTTTTCTAGGAAAAGGTGACTCAACTAGACTTATTTTTGCTTCCAGGTGAGTCAGGCTTGGGCAAATCAACGTTAATAAACTCACTGTTCCTAACGGATGTGTACGATCGGGACAAACATCCAGGGCCGTCACTACGAGTCAAGAAGACAGTCGGAGTTGAAACCAGCGTAGTTATCCTCAAAGAGAATGGTGTCAACCTTACGTTAACTATTGTAGACACGCCAGGCTTCGGTGATGCAGTCGATAACAGCAATTGGTACGTAACGTGAAATATTGAATATTACGTTCTGATCTGATTCTTTACAAGAGTTTTGAAATATAAATATGAATAAATTATAGTACCATGCATTAACAATTTATGATTGTGCAAAAGGATCGGCAGCCGGATGTTTACTACATATTGTATACACTCTTACGCTGCTTTACAAAATAATAATAAACGTCTCGTGTTATCATTTTTAGTCGATTACAAAGATTGTTTTCACTGGCTGTCAATACTGTTAGCTCGTTACTCATCGCCTTTTATACATTCCTGAGCTCTTTGTAAAGTCTCATCTTTCATGCAAATAAATGAAGAAAACAACTTTTGCCTCAAATAAACGGCCATACCGGGAGCAGATGGGCGCTCCTGGCGGTCGAGTATTTTCATATAATTATCTACATCACTTTTTTTCATACATCGTTTCACATTGGGAACTACAAATGACGTGTTTAAAGGGGTGAAATGTTGCTAACCCGCCAGGACATATAGGCTGGAATCCGCCGGTATTACAGAGGATTTCCGCAGCTACGCCTTACTTTTATTATATTTAACCCTTTCTCCCCGATCTCGTGGGAATTTCTGGCAATCCCTTTTTAGTGCACTAGTACGCTCCCCTATAGACATACATGCCGAATTTGAGCTTCTTGCGAGTTACGCCCATTTCCAATACTCTATCTATCGATGGATTGCACTGCTAGAGATAAGTTGACATAAGCTCCATACAAAATATATTGTCTAGTATATAGGTCTGACAGTGTCTAGCCAAATCCATCGATAGACTGGAATCGACCGTAAGACAGAAGTTATTTTGGCTGTGCGTGTTTTAGTGGCTGGCAGCGGCTGGACACGAAAATCCGAAAATCGGTTTCAGTGGCGTGCCATTGGAGAGGCCTATATCCAGCAGTGGACTATGGCAGGCTGATGATGATGATGTGTTTTAGTCAGTCAATAACTTAACAATTGTTGTTGATAGTTGGCAACCGGTCATCGATTTCGTTGAGTCGAAATACGAAGAGTTCCTGAACGCGGAGTCGCGCGTGACTCGTAAGGCGGCGCCGCCGGACACGCGCGTGCACTGCTGCCTGTACTTCATCGCGCCCAGCGGCCACGGCCTCAAGCCGCTCGACGTCGAGTTCATGCAGCGGCTCGGAGACAAGGTCAACATCATACCCGTCATCGCCAAGGCTGACACCATGACGCCTGAGGAGTGCAAGGAGTTTAAAGAACAGGTATGTTACCACCGAATTATCTTAAATATTTTTCCTTGTTTTGGTATTCCATAAATCTAACCATTACCGTTTATTATAAGAAGACTGACTTAGCTAAAGTTTTGTATTCAATAACAGCTAAAATTTGATGAGACAATTATGTCAATAAAATTGCGTCATAAATAGGAGTTTAGTTCGCTCGGACTCGTTTTTAAATTCTAATAGTTGGGCTGGCCTGTCCATATCGTGTATTGAGCAACCAGTCCAGGCGCCGAGGGTTAAGGGGCGCTGGCGCTATACAGGGTTGTTGGGTAATATAAGAGGCGCCTAAAAGTTTTCACTGCAACCTAAATTGTCGGCCGGCGAAGTCTAATATTAATTATGAACAGCTTTAGAACATTGACTTGTGTTATTGTAGATAATGAAAGAAATAAGCCAGCACAAGATCAAGATCTACGACTTCCCGGAGAGCACAGGTGAGGAGGGCGAGGGTGCGGACGCGGCTAAGGCGCTGCGCACGCGCGTGCCCTTCGCCGTGGTCGGCGCCAACACCGTCATCGAGAGCGAGGGCCGCCGCGTGCGCGGGCGCAAGTACCCCTGGGGCATCGCGGAAGGTAACCACCACACTTTATAATTATGTCCCTTGGCGTATCTCGGCTTATTTTTCAGGGTAGGCCTGCCTAGCCTGTCCCGGGTCTTCAGGCAACAATAATGTGTTCTTATCAGTCTACAAGTTTCATAGGAATTGTCAAGCCTAGATTTCGACGTGGTAACCAATATTCTAGGGTGGGCACTGGATCATACTAGGGTGGGCACGGCCCACCCAGCCCCTCTGCTGTATACGCCTGCTATATAGGCCTATGACCTTCAATCTTTTTTGGCTAAAATTTAAGAGCCTTATATCTAATCAAGGATCACATTAGATAGATGGTTTCGCATCACGACCGATCCGAATCCGACACGAACGCGTGAAAATACAGTATTCGGCATCACATACCGAATTCGACTGAAATTAGATGACGGATGTTGAATATAGCGCCATATAAATAGTTCTGCTAATACACCGGACCGTATTTCCAGAGGACCGGATTAGAAATAGTGCTAAACCGCTCTTACTATGTAAAATTTACTATAAGTAGGGAAACAAAATATACATTTTCCACCTTCCTCAAAATATTAAAAAAAATCTATATTTAGGCCTAAATCTGGTATTAAATTTAGAACATGTTTTGTACTGTCGTAAGAGTGTTATCAAAGAGTAGTATTTTGGTACACGCGGTAGTAAACTCGCTATATTACAAAGTTGGAAAGTTACTGATGCACGCCATGCACTATAATCATGTAGTTTATTGCGCTCTATTAGCTAATTGTACATTTCGGCCATTTCCCGACGACGAAGCCTCAATTTCATTGTACGCTAAATTGTTCCAGTGGAAAACTTGGAGCATTGCGATTTCTTGGCACTTCGCAACATGGTGATACGGACGCACCTTCAGGACCTGAAGGACGTGACGAGCTCCGTGCACTACGAGAACTACCGCTGCCGCAAGCTCGCCGGCCTCTCGCACGACGGGAAACCGCACAGGATCAACTCCAACAAGTAAGATCCACTCTATGTTCGCCACACCAACCACATCACACAGTTTTTCATCTGTGTGCTCTTCCCACGCATTGACGAATACTAACAGACTAATTTTCAAATTTTACCTGTTTCTGGTCTCAGTAGATCTTTATATTTGAAACAGGCATGTTAGATCTAACAACCTAAGTAGACGAGGTTGCTCAATAAGTATAACGAACTTAACTATTTTGTTACTGCTGTCACCGCATTTAAGGTGACCAGACTTATTTTCGATTTTATAAATGAAAATAACACTTTATTAATAATTTATCATTAATTTTCACGTAATTTAACCAATTGAATGTTTGTCTCTTCATTGCTGCATGTCTGGTCACCTTTTAAATCAGTTCTTCTCTATTGGTACTGTCGCAGTTGTGTGCTACAGAGTTTTTATTTTATTTTTAATATTTTAGATAAATTTTTTTTAAATAGCTCTGCATTCATATTGTACTGGACGTTCTGTGCTTGGGCATGCAGAAATGAAATATTAACTGTTAATGTCTATCATAATCCTCTCTATTTCATCATGGATTGTTTAAAAAAACCAAATCTCTAATTTTTATGGTATAATACGAAATATTTTTTTAAAATATCCATGATAAATATCATATATCATAATAACTTGCAGTTCATGCGCTTACACAGTGGCATTAATAACAATTTATTGCTCATTATTTACATTGTGTCGTTGGTACTGTGACTGCAACTAATTTGCGTGTGTTACACTCGGCTGCACATTGATTTCTCAGTATTAATAAGTGTATGTAATAAGTACGGACATGTCGGACATACATATTTACCTGTTTAATGTGGGTTTATTAACATAACGTTGCACAAAAAAGAAAGTGTTTTATTGCACCTGTTACAAATCACTGACATGTGTGTTTAACATAAAATGAGGCCATTTATGACACTTTATTTGTTTTGAATGTTGGGCTTATGTTGTCAATATGGGTATGTTATGAATGCCACTGTGTGGAGTGTCTGCTAGCACAGCCACGTGTGTTAACTCTGGTTGTGTTGGTGTTCAGTTTGTGCCCGCAAGGATTGATGAACAGTTTCATGACCGTCTGGTAAGTCCCGTCCCGTCGCGTCGACGTATTTACATAACAGCTTGTACACATAGCACGGTGTTTGATGTTGTAGCCGATAACTATACTTCCATTATTCAGTTTTTGTACTCCAAACTATCAAAATTGAACACTTTACTTGACCAATCATTATTGGATTTTGAGAAAACTGAATAGAATTTCTTGTTCATTTCTGAATTCTTTGTATTGCAAGTTAAAACTTGTTTAGTTTATGAAGAAATACTTATTTATTTCTATATAATTGAAATACAGTGATTTATTATTTATTTTTGAAATGAAAGTTTCGGAATATTTTATAATGTTAAACAAAAGTTTTTAGTAAAAGATGTTTATGTTTTATAAAGTTTAAGCTTGCGAATACTTATAGTATTTATATGTGTAGTGTTGAGTGTTTTCTTTGGTTTTGGTAACATGCATGTTCGCTTCGAATGTTATTGTCGGCTTTATACTTATGATATGTAAATGTGGACCTATTGTTATGTTGTATGTATGGACTTAAATATTACTGAATGCTTATCCGTCCGGCATGACATATACTCTTATCCTGATGCTACAAACAAAGAAATTGCTCCAGTCAAATAAACCCAATTGGCAAATTGGAGTAGGCAAATTGAACGTCGTTTATGAACGTGACTTGTCAACTGTGTTCTACATTTCACATTATGCTTTGTCCTATTTCATCATACATTTGGTGCAGATTGTATAAACTATTCAAAACAAATATATTTACACCATTGCCATACTTTTAAATGGCCTGTCCTTGCATGATATTTGTATTTCTGTTTTCAACATTTTCAGGATCTAATACTTTTTCATAGTATTGCCGATTGCAATGTCGATAACAATGCTAATGAAGTATTTTGTTTCCAGGAATCCTTTGGCTCAGATGGAGGAAGAGAAACGAGAACATGATCTTAAGATGAAGAAGATGGAAAGTGAAATGGAACAGGTTTGTTAAATAATATATATAACGCTTCTAATCAGTGTCTTGAGCTTGTTTCTTGAAATTCCATCTTTATTCAGTTAACTAATTCAAGGCTCTGTGACATTACTGTTGTACTGAAAGTCACGGATGAATTGAAGTCGTAGACAAAGCGGATAGATTGTTGTTAACTCGTCGATCATTGTTTGATTAGCTTCAAATATATCCGTTAGTACTACAATAGTAGGATTTTTTTACAGTATGTATCACTCGTCCACTATAGAAGCGTTGCCATTAGGTGTGTCATATTTTAAAGATATGACTATGGAACTTAACAAAATGAACTTGCGATTCTGCTGCTAAGGTTTATCATGCTTCCACTGTTTTATGTTTGTCATACAATAATTGTGCACACTCCGACGTCGGGATGTGACGACCCACCGCCCACTGGGATCCCCTAGTGCAGTCAGCCAACCGTAAGATGGCGGTCAAACCATCCAAAGTTAGGCGGCAGAAGTACATGACAGGTGCAAGATGGCCAGAAGCGTCTAGTATTAAAGACTTCCGCCACTGCAATCGGCAATCAGTCTGCCAAGAAAGAAGAAGAATTGAGCAATTTGCGATGGGATATTGTAGGCGTGTCTGAAGTCCAAAGACAACGTATGGTCCGAGGACTCGATAGTCCTTGATTCAGGTAACTTGCTTTTCTACCGGGAGGGCGACCAACAGTCCTACGGTGGTGTCGAGTGATAAGCGTGGTAAATATATCGAGTGTGTCGAACAGGTTAGCGTACCTTATACTCAGAGCATCTAAACGATATTCATTGAAGGTGATATACCGCGCCCCACCCCGATGGAGGTAGAAGCTATATATGAGGACATATCTCGGGCTATAGGTACATAGCTTCAAAATGCATTATACCGTTGTCATGGGAGATTTCAACGCGAAACTATCCAAAAGATGTGATGAGCTGAGAGTGAGGCAAGTTTGGATATGGACATCGAAACTCGCGGGAGCACTTGCTGGATAGCTTCATGGAGAAGGAAGGACTTCTCATTATAAATTCCTTCTTCAAAAAGCGAGAATGCTGCAAGTAAACCTGGATAAGTTCAGATGGTGCTACCAAAAATGAGATCGATTTCATCATGTAGACGAAGAGCCAAATATTCAGTGATATCTCTGATCAATTCGCTTAAAGCTGGCAGCGATCACAAAATTGTAAGAGGCACATTGAGTATTAGTCCATGTCCCGAACGTTTGAGATTGATGAAGTCCACGTTCTGACCAGCACCAGTTCAAATCCAAAACCCTGGTAGCTTTGAGCTTGAATTGCTTAACCGCTTCGAATGCCTAGGCAAAGAAGTCAGATTTATACATAGAACTTAAGGATTTCGTGCACAGATTCCAAGTGGGGTCTGGCATCAGTTTAGTTCGTAGTTGGCACCGTTGGCGTCGCTGGCGTCATTCTCCGTCTCTCTTGCTCTCATAGTTAAGATACACTGGGGGAACGCCTGTCTCTCTTGCTATTACACTGGGGGAACGATTGCCACAATTTTAAATAATGCATTGTAAAACCTAGCAAGAACGTGAGTATGTTTTGGAGACAATTTTTGGACGTGAAGTCTCTAAGTAAGTAAGTTCTAAAAGGATTGCTAAAGCAGATGTCAGTTATACTTGCCGAAACTCAATTGACAAACACGCCTGTCTTAAAAATGTTTTTATATATTTTTTATTTCTATAATGCAAATTTTCTATTCCATTTCGGGGGGATGAGCCTTGTTAGCCTTGGATGGCAACCCGTCTAGGAGAAGGAAAACTCCGAAATTAAACCACTCTCTTTGGGGGGATGGGCCTCGTCAGCTTTGGATGGCAACCCGTCTAGGAGAAGGAACACTCCGAAATTAAACCAACGTTCAGGGAGCATACCCGAAAACAAACCCCAATCCAAGGTGTCAACCGACCCGTGCCGAGGGATTCGTGGCCAGAGGGCAAGCTGGTCGCAAACGGAGGGTGCATGTGTTGGTGGTCACAGGGCACAGCTGGGATTCCACCTTATCCCCGTAAAGGGCTCTGCGGGGACAGACATTTTAAATCCCTGATACTCGTGGGAACGCTATGGGAACTGAAAATTATATTTCTCCAGACGGCGGCGACGCGGTTCGCAACCCATCACGTCTCGTTTCCCGGGAGGGCGAAAAGCGGCCTAAGGAAAGCCGGTTTACAACATTAAATGTTGGAGGAGGAATGGATGGTAAATTGAATGAAGTAGGTATGCCAGATGATGGATGATAGAAAGATTGATGTTCTATGTATGAATGAGACAAAAAGGAAAGGTTGTGGCCCACCAAGCATGACAGCTACACGGCTTATTGGTCTGGGGTAAACAGTACCACCAGAGCCTGCAAGGGAGTTGGTTTAATACTGTCTGCGCGAATGAATGAGTGCGTTAAGGAATTTGAATATGTAAATGCTAGACTATTGTGGATGAGAATGAAAGTAGGACTTACTCGTCTCTTTATTGTAGGAGTTTACGCCCCGGTCAATATAGTAGCGGGTATGTCACAGCGAGAACATGACGAAAGGCAGGAATTTTGGGAGAATTTAAGAGCGATTTTGAGGAAATGTAAGGATAACGAAAGACTGATCTTGTTAGGTGATTTCAATGGATGGGTGGGAGTAAAACGAGATGGATTTGAAAGGCTTTTAGGTGGATTTGGTGATGAGAGTGTGAATGAAAATGGAAAAGTATTGCTTGAGGTTTGTTTAGAGTGGAGCCTTTGTGTGACAAACACCATGTTTGATCACAAAAGGATACACATGTATACGCGTGAGGCTAAGAATGTTAGAAGAAGTATGATTGATTTTGTAATTGTAGATGAACGTTTGAGAAAGAATGTGTTAGATACAAGGGTGTATCGAGGGATCGGCATCCACACTGACCACTTCTTGGTGATGAGCCGAATAAGTGGGCTCTTTAAAGGATGGCGACACCGAGAACATAATGAAAATAGGGTCTTGGCAAGAATAAAAGTAGAAAATCTGCAAGAAAAAGATGTGAAAGATGAGTATAAGCGAAGATTGATAGCAAGATTTGAGAGGTTCGATGGCATAAAGGATGTGGAAGAATTCTGGCAATCTTTTAAAGAAGAGATAGTATATGTAGCGTCTGAAGTATGTGGTGTGATCAAGAGAAAGAAAATACGAAAGGTTAAGAATACATGGTGGGACAAGGATGTACAATCAGCAGTGTCAGAGAAGAAGAAAGCTTGGTTAGATTGGTTGGCTGCCAGAGCAAATGAAAGAATGGGAAAGGCAACGAGTGATGACATAGATGAAGCAAGAAAGGAGTTTGTTAGGTCAAAAAAAAATTTTGAAAGAAATTGTTAAAAGGAAAAAAGAGGAAAAGAAAGATGAGTTTGATAGCAGACTATCTGAAGATTTCCGGAGAAACATATAGTTTTTCTGGAAATCCGTTCGTGCAGTTCGAGGAAGAACTCAATCCTCAGAATACACGTCAATCAGAGACAAGAATGGAAAGATCATCATCATATCAGCCAAACGACGTCCACTGCTGGACATAGGCCTCCCCCAAGGTTCTCCACACAGACCGGTCTTGAGCCGCCCGCATCCAACCGCCTCCCGCGATCTTGACGAGATCGTCGGTCCACCTTGCGGGGGGCCTACCTCTGCTGCGTCGTCCGGTACGTGGCCGCCACTTCAGAACCTTTCTGCCCCAACGGCCATCGGTTCTTCGAGCTATGTGCCCTGCCCACTGCCACTTCAGCTTGGCTATCCGGAGAGCTATGTCGGCGACTTTGGTTCTACTGCGGATCTCCTTATTTCTGATTCGATCTCGCAGGGAAACTCCAAGCATAGCTCTCTCCATCGCCCTCTGAGTAACCTTGAGCCTTCTAACAAGGCCCATAGTGAGCGACCACGTCTCTGATCCGTAAGTCATTACTGGCAACACACACTGGTCAAAGACTTTCGTCTTGAGACACTGCGGGATATCGGACGAGAAGATATGTCGTAGCTTCCCGAACGCTGCCCAACCGAGTTGGATTCGACGATTGACCTCCTTCTCGAAGTTGGACCTACCTAATTGGACTACTTGTCCCAGGTAGGTATACTTGTCGACAACTTCGAGCGTAGAGTTCCCAACCTGAATAGGAGCAGGTACAACATGGACGTTCGACATGATTTTCGTCTTGTCCATGTTCATCTTAAGACCTACTTGTTGGGAGACTCTACAGAGGCCATCGAGCATTGTGGCGGTCTTCCATGGTCTCAGCCATGACTACGATATCGTCTGCGAATCGAAGGTGAGTGATGTACTCGCCGTTGATGTTGATGCCGAGTTCATTCCAGTCCAGAAGCTTGAAAACATCCTCCAGCGCAGTGGTAAACAGTTTCGGGGATATGACATCCCTCTGTCTCACCCCTCGCTGGAGTTGAATAGGTTTTGAACTCTGGTCCTGGAAGCGGACTGACATAGTGGCGTTTTTATACAAACACTTCAGCACTTCGATATATCGGTAGTCAATCCGGCACCGTTGGAGAGACTGTAGCACCGCCCAGGTTTCGATCGAATCGAAGGCTTTCTCATAGTCCACAAACGCCAAGCATAGGGACTGGTTATACTCCTCGGACTTCTGTATAACCTGCCGCAGCGTATGTATGTGGTCTATGGTACTATAGCCTTTACGGAAACCGGCTTGTTCGGGAGGCTGGAAGTCGTCTAGCTTGCTCTCGAGACGATTCGTGATGACCCTCGAAAACAGCTTGTAGACGTGGCTCAGAAGTGTGATGGGTCTGTAGTTCTTTAAGAGGGTTTTATCCCCTTTCTTAAAGAAAAGCACCACCACACCTCTGTGCCACGCCTGTGGCGTTTTACCCTCGAGAATGACGGAATTAAATAGCTTCCGAAGGGCTTCTCTAGCGGGTGCACCGCCGGCCTTCAGACGCTCGCTCGTAATTCCGTCATCACCCGGCGCCTTGTTGTTTTTGAGCTGTTTGAGAGCCACACTAATCTCGTGCATGCTGACGTCCGGGATATCTTCGGTATAGTGTCGGGTCAATCCAGCTCTAGGGTCTGACGCTGGAGTGCTTGCGGGTTGTTGCGTTGTCGTTTATATGGAATCGTGTGTAAATGGAAAGATACTGAATGGTGAATCATGCGTGCTGAAGAGATGGAAGGAGTATTTTGAAGGTTTATTTGAAATAACGGCGATGGAGACATCGATCGAAGAAATGAACGGTAATAATAGCAATGATGAAAGCGATATTGGTGTGGATGAGATTGTGAAGGCGTTGGGAAGTATGAAATTAGGTAAGGCTGCAGAATCTGATAGGATTACAATTGAAATGCTGAAGGCTGGATAGGGCATCATAGTTGGTCAGCTGCAGCGCTTATTTAACTTGTGCTGGAGCACCGGCCGAGTACCTGATGACTGGGCCACAGCGGTGGTTGTGCCTCTTTATGAGGGAAAAGGCTCGCAACAAGACTGCAAGAACTATAGAGGCATTAGCCTTCTCAGCATTGTTGGCAAATTGTATGCGAAGGTACTGATTGAAAGAGTTATGGAAGTAACCGACAAGAAAATATGGGATGTACAAGCAGGATTCCGAAAGGGTATGGGGTGCACGGATCAAGTCTTTTCCTTGCTATGCATAGCCGAAAAATTCTTGGCCAAAGGTCAAAAGGTCTATTGCGCCTTCGTGGATTTAGAAAAGGCTTACGATAGTCGATAAAGTTGTGAGGAATGAAATGTGGTCGGTACTGTCGATGTATGGGGTGAACAGCAGCCGCATACGAGCTCTGAAATCCCTTTATGAAGATTCTAGAGTTTGTGTGAGGATAAATGGGTCGTACACGGATTGGTTTACCATCGAGACAGGTGTTAGACAGGGATGTGTAGCGTCGCCGTGGCTGTTAAAACCTCTTAATGGACAGTTGTTTGCAAGATTTGAAAAATAGTGACTGTGGATTAAGGATGAATGAGTTACTTGTCAAATGCCTCCTTTATGCTGATGATCAGGTTATACTTGCGTCTTCAGCGGAGGAGTTGCAGGAGATGGTAACAATCATGCATGGTGCGTTAGAGAGGCAAGGAATGAAAGTGAATGTAAGTAAAACGAAAGTTATGGTTTTTGAAAAGGAGGAATGCGTTACGGCTTGTAATGTTATGATTAGTGATCGGATAATCGGATGCATATTTACCTAAAGTTGAGGTGTTGGCTATTATGGAATGCACTTTTGGAATCGAAAAATCCCGGGATTACGGAATTGACAAATTTAGTTTTTTTTTTACTATAGAATCAAATGGGGTGACGGTGAGGGTATATTTACATATTATAACGCGTTGGCTAATATGGAATACACTTTTATATCGAAACAGTCCCGGGATTTCGGAATCGACAAATTTTGTGTTTTTATTATAGAATCAAATCGGGTGTAGGTATATTTACTTATTTTAACTTTTGTACCAAAAAAAGCTATAAAAATAATAAAATCCTCTCAATTTTCTTCAATTTTCAAAACATTTATCTCAAACGAATAATAAATAAGAACTACAAAGAAAAACCATTCAATCTCTTAATAATTATTAACTTAATAGCTTCACCAACGAACTCCCGCGCTCAACTGAGTCTGACTGACAGTATCGTATTAAACGGCTAAGTTGAAAGTTTAGGATACATATTAAATATGGTTTTTTTTAATTAACACCCACTGCCTACCATTCCTCTTACACTCAACATACTCATAAATTGATGGGGAGCTTAAATTAACTTTAAGTAAATACACATTTATAATTATGTAATCCCGGAGACCAGTTTTTTTTTAATAAAAACACATGTTAAAGACGTCGTTTCTTCACTTTATTTTCTGGAATCCCGGAATTTATATTTTAAAAAAATATGTTTTAAGAAGCCGCTTCCATAATATCCTAGCCAAAAATTAACTTTAGGTGAATATGCATCCGATTATCCGATCACTGGTTATGATCGATGGACAGCGAGTGGAGCAAGTGAATGAGTTTGTATATTTAGGTACGCTGTTTACAAGAGATGGTAAAAATGTAGAAGATATTGAAAGAAGAGTTAATGCAGGTAAAAGAGTGAATAGAGCTCTGAAGGCGTTTATGAATAGCCAAAACGTGTCCAAAAAGGCACGTTTGGCTGTGCATAGAGGGGTGTTAGTACCTACTCTTATGTATGGTAGTGATAGTTGGGTATGGCAGAAGAGTCATGAAAGTAGAATAAATGCTGTAGAAATGAGAGCACTGAGAAGTATGTGTGGTGTTTCTTTGACTGACAGAGTAAAGAATTGTGTGATAAGAGAGTGTTGTGGGGTAAAAGAAGATGTAGTGACAAGCGTCGAGAAAGGTATGCTACGATGGTTTGGGCACGTGGAGAGGATTGATGATGAAAGACTGACCAAGCAGATATATAAGGCAAGTGTGGAAGGGACAGGACGAAGGGGAAGACCTAGGCGGACGTTCTCTGACCAGATTGGAGACATCCTAAAAACAGGACAGGTAAGAAGCACCCTGAACAGAGGAGCATGTATGAGGAATCTGATGGGAGTGAATGAAGCAAGAGAGATATGTCAGGATCGTTGCAAATGGCGTTCCGTAGTCTCTGCCTACCCCTCCGGAAAACAGGCGTGAGTCTATGTATGTATAATGCAAATAGTCATAATTATATTTTTTTCAAAATTTCGATTGTATCTTACGTTACTACGTGAGCTACAATTTCGAGGGGACTAGGTGGTCTGGTCTTTTCGTGAGGCGGTTGCGTGGCGGCCGCTCTTATTTTCATCAAGTATGTCTACATCGCAGTAAAAGAGTTCTTACTAAATAGGTCCTATAGTTAGGTATAAAGGTTAAGGTACTGCGCGTTCGAGAGTGCATTATAAAGCGCAGTACGTGAACTAGTCTAACATACAGACGAATCACTAAACTGGTTGGCGTGCGTCACTGGCTACTAAGAGGAAACATAACGGCCGTTTTTCTATACAAACGTAGTCTCCTGTTTTCTCCCTGGATAATGCCAGTAGAGCAATATTTTTTTTCCAAAAGATGTATGGCCCCGATTGGCATGTCTCTATGTTTTCCTTTTTCTCAATTAAATATTAAAAAAGATATGAACCTTCAAATACCTCAAAAAATGTACAGATTTTCCGCTGTGTTCAAACATCCAAAAAACAAATTTGGCTAAATTATTAAAAAAAAGGAAAACATAGGAACACGGCCAAAGCCTTTCTTTAATTTAATATGAAAAAAACTAGTTAACTCGATGAAGTTTTGAAGAAGGAATCAAGGGAATACGAAACGTGGATTTTGTGTACATTAGGTATTTTTGGTCCAAACAGCAGTTGTCTCTATCGCGCTCGGGGAGGCTTGAGGCGGTGCGACAGCAATAGATTTTACAAATACCTATTTTTCAATTCTCTCGCCCGTAGTGTTTCCTCTAAACCACCGAGAAGGTGGCAGCACATGCGAGTCACCACCAACATACTTGTTAACTATTGTTTTATGTAGATCGTTGTGTAACGCGGTGGTTGTGTGCGTGTGCGCAGGTGTTCGAGATGAAGGTGCGTGAGAAGCGCGCCAAGCTGAAGGAGTCGGAGGCGGAGCTGGCGCGGCGCCACGACGCCACCCGGCGCGCGCTCGAGGCGCAGGCGCGCGAACTGGACGAGCGCGCGCGCGCCCTCGCCGCCGAGCGTGCCGCCTGGGAGCGCGAAACCGGCCTCTCGCTCGATGACCTGCGCCGCCGCTCGCTCGAGGCCAACAGCAAGGAGTCAGTACACAGTACCCACACTCTCCTACTGCATCACCCATGCATTAGGTACCATCACCCATCGCCCTCGCCGCCGAGCGTGCCGCCTGGGAGCGCGAAACCGGCCTCTCGCTCGATGACCTGCGCCGCCGCTCGCTCGAGGCCAACAGCAAGGAGTCAGTACACAGTACCCACACTCTCCTACTGCATCACCCATGCATTAGGTACCATCACCCATCGCCCTCGCCGCCGAGCGTGCCGCCTGGGAGCGCGAAACCGGCCTCTCGCTCGATGACCTGCGCCGCCGCTCGCTCGAGGCCAACAGCAAGGAGTCAGTACACAGTACCCACACTCTCCTACTGCATCACCCATGCATTAGGTACCATCACCCATCGCCCTCGCCGCCGAGCGTGCCGCCTGGGAGCGCGAAACCGGCCTCTCGCTCGATGACCTGCGCCGCCGCTCGCTCGAGGCCAACAGCAAGGAGTCAGTACACAGTACCCACACTCTCCTACTGCATCACCCATGCATTAGGTACCATCACCCATCGCCCTCGCCGCCGAGCGTGCCGCCTGGGAGCGCGAAACCGGCCTCTCGCTCGATGACCTGCGCCGCCGCTCGCTCGAGGCCAACAGCAAGGAGTCAGTACACAGTACCCACACTCTCCTACTGCATCACCCATGCATTAGGTACCATCACCCATCGCCCTCGCCGCCGAGCGTGCCGCCTGGGAGCGCGAAACCGGCCTCTCGCTCGATGACCTGCGCCGCCGCTCGCTCGAGGCCAACAGCAAGGAGTCAGTACACAGTACCCACACTCTCCTACTGCATCACCCATGCATTAGGTACCATCACCCATCGCCCTCGCCGCCGAGCGTGCCGCCTGGGAGCGCGAAACCGGCCTCTCGCTCGATGACCTGCGCCGCCGCTCGCTCGAGGCCAACAGCAAGGAGTCAGTACACAGTACCCACACTCTCCTACTGCATCACCCATGCATTAGGTACCATCACCCATCGCCCTCGCCGCCGAGCGTGCCGCCTGGGAGCGCGAAACCGGCCTCTCGCTCGATGACCTGCGCCGCCGCTCGCTCGAGGCCAACAGCAAGGAGTCAGTACACAGTACCCACACTCTCCTACTGCATCACCCATGCATTAGGTACCATCACCCATCGCCCTCGCCGCCGAGCGCGCCGCCTGGGAGCGCGAAACCGGCCTCTCGCTCGATGACCTGCGCCGCCGCTCGCTCGAGGCCAACAGCAAGGAGCCAGTACACAGTACACACCAAGTTACTTAACGCTCTTCTACTGCATCACCCATGCAAGCATACCGAGGTGCCACCCAGCCGCGACAATCTGAAATACGCGCCGATATGCTGTAGCGACAAACGCGGCGTCTACATTCCAGCCACCTTAGCTGTCGCATTCGCTCGACCGCGGATTTTGGCTTGGAGCAATCCCAGACTAGCGTTTTATACGCGCGTATGTTTTCTTTTTTCGAAGTGCATACAGCCACCTACTGGCACGTCACATGATAACCACAATAATACAAAAAAAACTGCTTGAGAGGTGACAAGGGACACACGGATGGAACGAAGTTCCTTTCTATTAATTAGTGAAGGAATTGTAATAAAATTTTATTTTTTTCAGTTATAATAATATTTTTTTTATTATTAACAAATATAATGTAATATAAACTTAATGGGATCCTGCTATTTTTCCGAAAAGATTTTGACAAAATTTCATTACCCAAACAAATTTTAGCAATCTTTATTTATACCATTGCAATATTTCGAATGATTTTAGTACGCATATATTTATTTGGTCAAATTTTTACTTGGCAAAATATTACCAAGTATAATGTCATTATGGCATTTGGTCTTTAATCAAATGATTTATCACAGCAAACAATCTTCAGACAATAAACGTTTGGTGATATTAGTTTATTTAAGGAAGTAGTTAGAGTAGGTTAATTATAAAAAAAAATGGTAAGGTTAGGTTAGGTTAGAACTGTAACGACTTGCATTAATATAAAAAATTCGGGCAAGTGCGAGTCTGACTCGCGCACCGAGGGTTCCGTACGCATTTTACCTTATTTGAGGTTGAATTACGCTAGTCCTCTAAATCTGTATGAGCGCCCATACAACTTAGAGGACTATCTTAAATGGAGTCTACTATGTATGTATGGGGACACCCTTAAATTTTCCACTTTTTTATTTTTTGTAATTTTTCCTTTATCTGTGCTGCTTTTGGCCAAATTTCGTGATTCTAGTTCAACGGGAACTACCATATAGGTTTTTGACCCAAAACCTATAGGGTACTTACGGTTGACCTAGAATTGACAATTTTGGTCAAAACTTTCTGTCTTACAGCACAAGTAAAGGAAAAATTCCGAAAATTAAAAAAAGTTGAAAATTAAGGTCAATTTTGGTACTTACAAGTTTTCGCAAAAATCTAATTTTGACCATATCTTTTTATTGGAATGACCCAGGACCCTGATTTTTATACACCTAATAGCAACCATAGACCTCAGTATCTGGTATAAATTTCAATTTGCTAGGTCCACCCATTCCTGAGAAAATCGGTGGTGACACACGGACAGACAGACAGACAGACAGACGGACAAGAAAGTGATCTTATTAGGGTTCCTTTTTTACCTTGAGGTAGGGTTCCGTACCCTAAAAAGAAGTTTTTAGTAGGTTACCCGGAACTGAACTTAGGATAATTATTGATTTTGCGTAAAAACTGTTATTCCAACTGAAATATTATATTATAGTTATTGGGTTTTTCCGTTAGGAAATTCTCAGTAGCAGCACGGAGTCTGGTAATGTGCCCGGTATGGCAATAGGCTCGCATAAAAATTCATGTCGAAATGTGGGTGTAATATTACACCTCTGCCTACCCCTTCGGGGATACAGGCGTGAGTCTATAAAAAAAGAATATGTTTTACTAAATAAAAAATGTTAAAAGTACTAGTTGGTAAACAAGTTATAGTTTAAACGTTCATTTCCCAAACATTAGGTTTGCGTTACAATATTTGTGAATAGGTTTTTTGCTAAGTAATAATTTGGCAAATGAAATTACGCGAAAAATTTTTTGGGAAGTGAAAATTTGCCAAATTCCTTTTGGTCAAACAAGGGAGACCCAAACTTAATCAGTAGGCTCAATTTTAGTAATAATTGTTAATTTTACAAAAAATGTCCCGTTCGCCATCTTGGATCCCCAAATAAATGTCATTTACGTTATCAGAATGCATGATAGCCCCGAAAATTATACCTATATTAATTTTATTAAAAATGTCCCGTCCGCCACCTTGGATTTCCATATAGATGTCATTTTCGTGGCCAGAATCCATAGAAACCCCGAAAATGATACCCATATTAATTTTATTAAAAAATGTTCCGTCCGCCATCTTGGATTACTGACACAACAAAAGTGTCAGTGTTAGACCCTTTCAAAACCCCTGCTGGACGGCCACCGGACGCCCTTCAAACTAGGACAAATCTAGGGAAATCCGGACGGATGACAGCCCTACACTAGGCACATCGATTCTAGCGACAGATGTAGCTAGACCCCAACCACTTCAGTTTGGTACATCTCTGAATAATGTCAGTCTGAATCACGCAACAAGGACACATAATATATCTCTTTTATATATGAAAAAAAAAACAATATTTTTTAACTGTTGTAAAGTGAAAAAATGTGTGTTGTAACATTGTTAAATTTTCACGTTTCAGGACTGTCGACGGCAAGGATAAGAAGGACAAGAAAAAGAAAGGTTTGTTTTAAACTCGGCAACGGTCTCGTCGGCCTCGCACCCACCGTTACTCTCACGTGACTAACCCTCGCCGGCCCCGCCGCCCGCGGCTCGGCGACAGCCCGGCGTCACTCGACGCTCGGCAACCTACGATATCATCGCAATCTCACATCGACACATAGTAGGCCGAGTACAAATTACCGTTCATACCTACTATCGTGTTTCTAAATTATAATAACGAATAATCACGTTTCGCCGTGATTATTCCAACGTTTTAAATTCGCTAGTACTGAATTATCAATTTCGCTTCGATCGATGATTTTCTAGTACATATAGTTACGAGATTCAGGCCGCGAGAACACCGCGGCCACTCCTCTCATAAAACAGAACATACTCAATGAAATTATTTTAAATGTTTGTTTTACTGTGACATTGATACGTACTACATTACGTATTTTAACTTTACTCGCCTTGTAAAATAGATACTTAAATTCTATGGATTACTAGCAGTGACGAGCGATTAGTTTATTGAGACTGTACATATCGTGATCTAAAATTGTTTGAGAAACATGGTTTTCGTGCATAAGTATGTTTTAAATATAATGGCAATGGACTTATGGCTAGCGAGATTTCTTAAGTTTTTATGTGTCACCCTAACTCTGGGTTAAATAGTGCCATTTTCGGTGTTGTGATGGGTACCACTACTATCATTTACACATGTATTTGTCAAGTGGAAATTGCTTTTGTCTTCTGTCCAGCAATGTGTGTTCACGTTAAGTGTTTGCCTCACTAATTACTGTACTATACTTTTACTGTACTTATACTTACTTTTGTATACTGAATTTTCTCTGTGACTAAATCACTCTTTTGGTGAAAGTTCTATTAGCATCTCTGATATGGACAGTACATAGCCCCTTTTTACATAAATAAATCGTCTCATATACAATGACAGATTTTCCGGCCTTTTGCGTAGAAACGTTGCGCGTTTAAACATTAAATGCTGTGAAAATCTGTTAGATTATAAAGGCGAACTTACTTATACATTCGTATTTAAATTTCTCTCACTACAGTTTTAAAATAATGTAGTTGATGAAATCATTCCATATAATATGCATAAAATAAGTAAAGGGATATATGTCGCTGGGCGTAGCAGAATCACATGAAATTGTTTGATGAATGCCAAAAATATTGTACTTTACTAGAAATATTGTTCTTGTAATTTTACATCACATACTATTGAATTGTTTTTACGTCATTTCCAGATTGGTCTTTTAAGAGTGTTGCAACTGGAATAGTAATATAATAAGGACCGTGGCACGGCACTTAGTAATTGTAACTGTACTGTGTAGTAGTACCGACTAGGCGACTACCGACGTAGCGCGTAGTAACGAACAACGACTAATGAAGACTACGGCGGCGAGCTGACGCTGACGTCACTCATGCCTCCAGCTACGCTATACTAAATTAACACGAGTCGACATTCTATGAGATTACTTTTGTATGTATTTTATTTATAAGATTTTTCCATGACAGAGCATTTATTATTGTAAGTGAGGCCTAATTTTATACTTCTTGTGTTTCCAAAGCAATTTTGTAAAACATATTTTGTATGATTATTTATTATATTATTTGATATCTTTGAGACAGTTATTGCTGTTAGCAGCCTTGGGTATAGCACAAACGATACAGCTTATGACTAGACATTTACGTCCATAAAGATGCCAAATAGCTTATAATAATGGTATGCTTTAAATTGAAGACGAATGTCTAACGATTCATTGTATTTATGTAATTATAATATGTTGACGAACACTAGATAGACAACTAATGCAGAAACGTGATAGAATCAGCTCAAAACCGGGGTGAAATTATACATAGGCACTAAAGTCTTTACTGATAAATATAGCATAATACGATTATTACTAAATAATGTTTGAGATAGGTACGTGTTTACCGCTTTTATTTTTCTGTTATATTTATAAGTAGAGAGAGATAATCGTAGCTACTCGAAATGCCGACATTAGCTAATACATCATTCTAAATTTTAAAATGAATTAGGTAAGAAATATTTTTTACTTCTATATCATTACAAAATGTAAAACGATTTCGGCTTAATCGGTGCATCCATATACCTGTCGGAGGTTTGATCGCACGGCGTTTGTTACGACTATACAAAGTTATATTGTGCTTAGTGATATTAAAATATGCTCATAGTTCAGTTGTGAAATAGATCTAGCTCTAGCTAGTTGATAGCGTTTCTTTATAATACCTACGTGTAAGTAAGGGAATGTGTAAGGATCTCTCGCCAACGTTCACTCACACTGACGAAGCGCTGCGGCGCCGACCGCACGGAGCAGACTAGTATTATATTCCAAATCTATATACGTTACGTTGTCATACTTCCATTATATTATTGTTTGACCGAGCTCTATTACACGCTATAAACTAACTGTTGTTTTAATATCTTCTTAAGACTCATATTCAACAATATATCGCTTTAGATAATGTAAATATTTGGTTAGTCATTACTATGTATGAACAACATATTATCTGGTTACGTTACTAAATGACGAGTAATTTATGAAATTATGAGACATGCATAATCTTATTTAATCAGCATGCCATGTTTAATTAAATTTGTATTATTTCCTCCACTACAGTATTGACTTCCGAGTTAAATTTAGTACTTTAGATGATAAGATTATGCTTAATTTTGTATTTTGTGTAGGGTCTAGGCCCACTTTACCATACAGATCATTTGCTTAGTCATTACTATGGACTTGTGATGTGTTGGGAGAGGAAGGAAGTTCGGACGATGTAATATATTGTACCTTTGAATAAAATATAAATAAATACGTAATATATAGGATACTATCGTTTTATTTTGTCTATGGTGATAAGAAACCCGCTTCGAAGTTTGTACGGGCTGCGATTTAGCCAAGTCAATTTTCTTAATTGATTCTAATCTGACAGTATTTTTACGTATATTCTGCAAGTGAGTAGATAATGTTTTTTTGTCTTAGGCTTTTAATCAGAGCCCCTAGTGTGAATATCAATCGGATAATCCGATTGAAAATTGTACTAATATAAATAATACATCGACTCGATTGTTGCCCGGAACAATATCAGTAGAAATCTTCCTGTGTTGGACGGTTACATGTCCTACTCATCAGGCTATTCAAATCAGAATGATGGTGTGGTGGTTTATATAAAAACTCTCATCTCACACAGTACCACAGAACCATTATTCCAGAAGCTCGTCGTCCAAGTCTGAGGTGGCAGGCGTGTGATACCCCGCGCGCCTCCCTCAAGGGAGAGACCGAGGGGAAAAGGGGTTAGAATGTCCCCAGTAACCAGTGTGCTCCGCCCCGGCGGACGAACACCCATGGGCCGCGCGAAGAATAGCGTGTTCCCGTAGCCCTCCAAACAGGTGCGAGGAGTATGACCGTGGTGGTTTTAGCCGGTAAGAGTCCGGCACACCCTTCCGTCTACCCCTGGCGGAGGATAGTACAATGAGGATTTCCTCCACGATAAAAAAAAAAGATACAAACTGCTTAAAACTACATGCGGACATGAGCTCGCTATAATTTCTATTTACCGCTCTCCTGCTTATCAAGCATTTGATACATTCATTGAAAGTCTTGACTTGGTTTTAAATTCACTTTCTCATATAAAAAAATGTCGTTCTAAGTAATTGGAGATTTAAATGTCAATATTACACCACAAGGGAGAGATAGAGATACCACATCAGAGCACTACCTCGAATTAATGGCGTCTCATGGACTCTTACCGGGACATCTGTTGCCTACCCGTAAGGAAAACTGCATTGACCACGTTATGCTTAGATCTAACAAGGGTTGCGCTACATTTGTTCTAGACTCTTTTATAACCGATCACGCGCCAATCGTTCTGTGTATGTATCCTTCTCTGACCCAACGTAAATTTTTGACCCAGTCCACCCGAATAGACTTACCTACCCAGCTTGTTATTAGAACTCGAAAATATAGACTTCAGCTCAGTATACTCAACTTTCAATCCTAATGTTGCAGTAGAATCGTTTCTCAACCTATTATCAAATGCCATCAAAAAACATTCAAAGCTTATAAACACCTCAAACAGGAAAACATGTCTCAAATCCTGGATAACACCAGGCCTAGTAAGATGTATTAGGCACCGAGATAACTTACATCTTAAAGCAAAATTATCACCACATTTTTAAAAGTCACGTAGGTACTGTAGATATCGTAACTATTGCAACAATCTGCTTAAGAAAGTAAAATCGCAGTACGATAAAAATGAGTTACAAAAAAACTGCACGGTTGGCGTAGTGGTTTAAGCGGTCGCCTCGCCGCTTGACACTGCGCCGAGTGTTGTGGGTTCGATCCCCACACGAGGCAACACTTTGTGTATTTCACAAATTGATGTTTCGAGTCTGGGTGTTCATTGTGTCCGTTAGTTGTATGTTTGTAAAGTCCCCCGCGACACAGGATTTAGTCCTAATGCGGGAGTTGTCTTTTTTAAAAGAAAAAAGAAAAGAAATAAAAACAACCCTAAAGCACAGTGGCGTAGTATTAAAAATATAACAAACATGAAGGAGTCAACAAAACCACCCCTTGAATTACTAAATCTTTCAGACAGCCTTGAAAACTCAGTGAACTTAGTCAATAATTTGTTTGCAGAGATTGGAGCGTAATGATTGTGCAGTTGGCGTAGACGGTGTAGCAGCATCACTAATTAAAGCTGCAAAAAATGTACTTGTTCCCCATATCACACACCTATGTAATCTTTGTATTAGTGAGGTTATCTTCCCCGACCTCTTGAAGAGAGCCCTAATTACTCCAATACACAAGAGGGGATTGAGATAGTATCACTAATTATAGACCAATATTGGTACTTACTACTGTTTCCTAAATACTAGAGAGAGTGCTAAATAGAAGACTTATCCAGTATCTTGAACATAAACATCCAATTTCAGAAAAACAATATGGCTTTAGGAAAGGTACAGGTCAACAGAAGATGCTGTGCTCGAACTTACCTACGGAGACAGTAGTCAAACACGTTGATAATAAATCTAAAGTCGCTGGTATATTTTTGGACCTTACCACGGCCTTTGATACTGTCTCTATTCCCATGGTTGTTTCAAAAATGGAATTTCTGGGAATACGCGACACTGTCTTAGAAATTTTCAAAAGTTATTTAACAAACAGAACTCAATATGTTAAAGTCGATACGCATATGAGTGAAGCAGCCAGTCCCATTTTTGGTATTCCGTAGGGTAGCGTTCTTGGTCCGACTCTCTTCCTCATTTAGATAAATAGTCTGTGTACTAAAGCTCTACCTCATTGCAAAATACTAGCATATGCAGATGACACAGTACTGTTGGTACATGGGAAGAACTGGGAACAAGTTCGTCAATTCAGTGAGGCCGCTCTACGGGAGGTAATGATGTGGCTTAGAAGTAATTTACTAACACTAAATACTCAAAAAACTAAGTAGGTACATCACCTCCTCCTTTCGGTATAATTCACTTCCTCTAATGGACTCACTTTGCCTTAAAGCCCATTGTTGCAACTCACAAATCGAAATATGTGGCTGCGTTCAGATAGAACACGTCAACGAAATAAAATATTTGGGCGTAATTCTAGATAGTACTTTATCGTGGCAACCACATATAAACAATTTGGTCGCTAGGGTCAGAAAGCTGATGCCGATTTTCAGAAAGCTAACATACCCTGCTAATCATGAAACACTGATCCTTGTGTACTATGCACTCGCACAATCAATAATAATTAGGTATAGGTCCTACGTGTATGATAAGGCTGGAACGCACGCAAAGAGCAGTGCTTAAAATAATACTTGTTAAGGCAAGACGGTATGGCACTACTGCTCTATACAAAGAAAGTAGAGTCCTTACAGTGACACAGCTCTTTCTTTGTTAAGCAACTATTACTGCCTTATAACCAGGAACATGTTAATCGCAGGAACAAAAGAATCTGTTCTACTGTCACCCACAGAACTGCCTTGGCAAGTCGGCAGTATTATGTACTAAGCGCTCGTATCTATAATAGAGCAAATGAGTTAACTAATATCTACAATCTCAACTCAAGGCAAGCCAAACATCGTAATAATATCTGGCTCCAGAGTCTAACATACGCAGAAACGGAAGATTTACTTAAATAAAACAAAATATTATACAGCTAACACCCAAACACTTCTTCATCATGCATACATACACAAACATACAAACACAACCACCTGTAGAGGCACACATACACATACACACACAACACACACACACACACACACACAACACACACACACACACACACACACACACACACGCACGCACACACACACACACACACAGACACACACACACACACACGCACGCACACACACACGCACGCACACACACATTTGTTGCATGCCTATCTTACAAATAATATGTAACTTTTTTCTATTCAAACCATAATTATTAATTTAAATTAATGTAATTATACCTAATGTTGTTTTTTTACAAAAATCAAACCTTGAACTGATGGAAGGCGCTGACAACCGTCACACAGTTTTATACTAGTACCTACAGCTGTCAACGTTCATAGTTTGTAACAGCATTTACTGTAACACGTCTTTCTGTACCTATTTAATGACAACCTATATTAGATATAGACTGCCTCCGTGGTCCAGTGGATAGCGTATGCGACTGCAGATCGGAGGTCCCGGGTTCGATTCCCGGGCCTGGCAAAAGTGTTACTGGGTTTTTCCAAATCCTCAGTAGCAGCACGGAGTCTGGTGATGTGCCCGGTAACGGCAATAGGCTCGCCCCCTATTACGTGGGACCTAAAAATTCATGGCGAAATGTGGGTGTAATATTACACCTCTGCCTACCCCTTCGGCGATACAGGCGTGAGTCTATAAAAAAAATATATATTAGATATATTTTTTGGTACCGTGAAACCTGCTTACTTTGCCACTTTTTCATGTGTCAAAAAGTTTGATTCGTTTTAAAAAAATATAATTATATGAAAACGATATGAGTAACCTACACCTAGACGTAGTAAATTTCATGAAAATTTATATTATTGCAAAATATCTATTTCATTTTTTTAAATTAAAATATTTTAAGCATAAAAACAAATATGACAAAGTCAGTTGTCACTTCTGGTAAATTTGCCATAAGGAAATAAAAAATTTTTTTTGGAGTTTATGAGGTTACAAAGAAATATATTTGCACTCTTCCTCTTACCCTTAAATTAAAATTAAAAACTTTATATTATTTAGCACTGGTAACTAAATTCTCTAAGAAGGTGGCAAATTCACCAACCTTTCCAAAATATTTCATAGTAAAAAGAATGTAGGGTTAGGGTTGTCAAATAAAAATGTTTTCATAGTACGAAATATTTAACAAAAGTAAAAAAAGACATACCCATTTTTAAGTGAGATCAACACACAATATTAGTCGTTGTGACTAGTTGTTGATTAATATAGGTTTGTTAAGTAGGTAGGTGCCTGCCTGCCATCATATTAAGCTTATAAATTGCGCAAATAAGTAAATAACTTCAAAAAAATACATTTTAAATTACCCACCACCCTGTGTACGTTATGTAAAACAACCTTCACTTAAGCACATACACTGTGTATTTCATATCTGGGTACCTACCTACTTATATTATAAGTAGGTACTTACAACGACAGTTTAATTAAAATATTCAATAAGAAATTTTGTGGCAGCCCTAAGTTCCATCAAAACATGGCAAAGTCACCATCACGGACGTTGTGTTTGGGGTTGTTGAATTTTCCAACACCAATTGCGAACTACAGGTAGCTTGTAGCACAGTAAATCAGCTTTCATTTAGATAAAGAACATTATTCTAACATAATATCAAGAATGTACTTACGTAGGCAATGCCTTTCCCGTTTGTTTTCGTAAAAGTTCCGGGGTACTAAGTTTTAAGCCACCAACATTCGAAAAAAATAAACACCGAAAATGACATCTCAGAAACAAGCTGGGTTGCCACATCACACTCGGTGCTGCCAATAAACTCATAAATTTAAACATAAAGGCATGTATAGATGACAGAAAACTGTTATTAACATGTTACTACACTTTTTCCCTCAAAAGTTGGCTATGGCAAACTTGGCAACCGTTGGCAAAGCTAGCAGGTAACCAATAAAATTATTACTATTATATTATTATTATAGTACATGGGTATTTAAATACGCTCTCAAGCGGTCTGTACCTACTTCATTACCATCCATTGTGGGCGCTTTTTGAAAATGTATGGAAATTATGCCCGTTGAGGATCGACTCGAATTCAATGAAAACTTACACTCCGAAACTTTGTAGCATAATCTTTTCATATTCTACAAAACTTTTCATAGTGGCTTTATTTTTACTTTACATTATAAATAATGTATGAAAAAGAGGGTGCATAGGGTTCCCACCAAGAACTTAGGGTCCCAAGACAACCTCACCTGCTAGTGGTGCACCTGCTGATCAACGGACGAGGCTCTGGCAAACAAAATATCCCGATAAGCGGCAATAGGCTCGCCACTTATTAGGTACGTGGGATCAAAACACTGGCGAAAAGTGGGCGTTTAATATGCCTCTGCCTACCCCTTCGGGGAAACAGGCGTGAGTCTATGTATGTATGAAAAAGAGCATTAGGTAGGTAGGTATATACCTATACATAAGAATATAATTCTGGGATATAATGATACGGGTTAAAATAAGGCAAATAATGAAAAACAAGTTTCCTCGTATGAATTCCTTTTATTTGGTGATGTAATAGATCACGTACACAGTGTTATTACATTCGTCGACCACATCAAAATACAATCCATAAATTCACGAACAACCTCAAAATATTCTGTTATGTAAACAACATTACTACATCTAGATATATCATTAAATATCTTTGGCAGCACTATGGAAAATATACTTCTACTTATAATAATGAAAATGCAACTTCAAATATATTATAACAATCACAACATGTTATCGACAATACAATCTTTATACACATAAAGTAACATTCAATTGATTTAAAATATTCGACGATACGTGAATTTTAACTAAGACATCTTCACTGAATTCAATTCTATCAAAATTAATTTATTTACAATACCTATTCATTTATCGGGGTTTTACTCCTTCAGGGTTACAATCAATTTATACATTATATGTAAGAGAATAATAGAAAATATAATTATGTAGTTACTATAATTAGGTACTTTGCACCTCGCTTTTGATAATTATTTGATATTGTAGCATAATGCGACTATACTCTGCTTCTATTCATTGTTCGTTCGTATCATTGTACAAATAACGTGATATTTATGAAGTAATATTATAGGCAATTTATTTATCGGAAGCTCACTTTTTATTTGGTGAATATCTTTAATATAATAATTATACATTGTATTTTTTTATAATTAACTCTGCAACCACATGATCTACTGATGGTTCGAAATGATTGTCATCGAAAGAAACAAAGTTACCAGAATTTAATTGGCTTGCGGGTTGTTTGTCGACAGGAACAATATACATACATTTTTTAAAATGTGAGCATGTATGAAAAGAGTCATGAATGTAGAGGAAGCGCGTGAGGTTTGTAAGGATAGAAGCAAGTGGTGTAAGTGGCGTGCCGTTGTCTCTGCCTACCCCGACGGGAAAGAGGCGTGAGTATATGTATGTATTTTTTTAAAGTGGCAAATTGTTAGGGTGTAGGTAACGGTCAGTAGAGACCGCTAGGAGGCGGATTTAGAAATACCTAGTATGGAAATTGTCCCCATCGAGAAACGACTCTCAAGCCGATCACATTTAGACTAGATCTCTAAAAAGACTGTTAATAAAAATAGACCGTAATTGCAAAATATAAATGTTTATTATTTCTATTGATTAAGTATATAAATCTATAACGTGACAGCTATATGCCATACGACATTCATCGGTTACTTTTTCATTAATAATGGCAATAGAGTAAATACAACTGTAGGTAGATAAAATGGTTACAGAGTTGATAGCGGAGCCTCTATTAAATAGTACCATTGTAGAAGTGCAAAGAAGTATTTCACTAGTTCCCTATACTAAATGGTTCTCTGGTGCTTAACATTGCTCAGTGGAGGTAGCTCATTAAGTTTTACAGGCCATTGATTCACTTTATTAATACCGCTTCGAAGCGAATATGATTGCTTATGATTTGCATATTCGCGTACTTTAGGCGTCTCTATAAAATATAATATTTTAGCGTATATAGCCTACTATATCTAAGTTAAATTATACGATCCGCTTACTACGTTCCCTCGGTCAAAGTCCCGAACTATATACCTTGTCTATATAATATCTTAACTATAAGTACATATTAAGTATTAATGGTTACTATTTTGGTGTTCTTTCGTGTCATTCTAAAGTTAATTACTATAAAAACTTTGAAATTAAAGGACGTTGTACTAAATCTCGATAAGTATCTTGTAATATCACAAATCACTGTATCGCTAAACACTAATTATATACTAACCGATAAATTATGATATCGTTTATGCAATGGAAGTTAATTATTGTGTACTTCACAATTATTATTGAATAAATTAAACATAACGCGTGGAATTGCTAGGTAACGCTCTATCAGTAGGTTCGCTATAGACTCATACACTACGCGAGGAGGCACAATGGCACAGCTATTGTATTCACGACCTACAATATACGTATGTACTCCGATGATCCTAAATGATTCATAAATTATACCATGTATCGTTAACCTTATACCATGAAAATGACCTTTGATGCAGCAGTGACTGTTGCTTGTACGTGGGCAGGCTCCGACCGTATCTCACACTTCCAACTTTTGACTACTTCTCACAATGGGCTCTTACGTTTTGAACTCCAACTAGGTATATCTACCGTTCTATGATCGACTAATGCTTCTGGAATACACACTTCCAACTTGTGACTACTTCTCACAATGGGCTCTTACGTTTTGAACTCCAATTAGGTATATCTACCGTTCTATGATCGACTAATGCTTCTGGAATATTTGTCAACGAGAATTGTTTTGGCACAATTCGTTAATGAAAATACTTATGCTTTTTTATTATAGGTGTTTACATGCGTACGCATTAGGCAATAATTACACTTTAGCTTTATTCATAATCGTAACTTTACCCTAGCCGCCCGGTCTAGGGCATACGCAAACATATCCTTATTTTTATACAAAAGTAACGCTTCGGTGCATAACCCATGAATCCATTAACATAGTCACTTCACTAAACTTAGTGAAATCCTTAATAAACTTAATCGTTATCAACAGTCAAAGCAATTTACGCTAATGTTTGATCTAACTTTACGTGGCCACAAGTTCGATTCACAACTCTTCTTTATAAAGCTTAATCAAGCTCTTTACATTAGTCATAATATTGTGGTAACTAGTCTAGTCATTTCGTTTTACAATTGAAACTGACTTATACGTAATTATTAGTAGTCTAGATTAATACATGACTAAAGTAACTAAGAAGGCAATAAACAAGGTTAGAGATTAGTTAAAGTAGTCAGTAATGTATTAAATAACAATTTGTTTATAACTAGTACGAAAGCCAACATCATACAAGTTGTTAGTAGAAGAGTAAATGTTAAAAGTATGAATGAAACAAGCGTAGTGTTATATAGACCGGTGTTAGTTAAGCTCGAGCACAAACAACGGGCATCGTCGTCGGCGACGCAAGTGCGCAGTGACATCGTAGCGGTGGCGAAGCGACAGACAACGGGCGTATTATAAATAGTGAGCCATATACTGTGCTCAGTGACTTATAAACTACTTATACAATCGGTTTGGTTAAGTAAACGTAGGCCTTGCCCACGAGTGGGTGCACAGTGCAGGGTACATACTGTTTGCATCTTGTACCTACCGTTCACAGGTACCGGCAGTATACCAGACGTTCGTCACCTTATAACAATTGCATGTTTTCCAGTGGTACTTACCTAGGTACACGTAAAAGTGAATCTACACGCTAAATTAAGCTTTTCTTATATTTATTTCATTTTGTTACATAAATCGATATATTCTATGCGATTCGAGTGACGTAGAGCGAGGCTCTTATGCTATCAACAATAAAGCTCACCAACACTAGATAACGACTTGGTCGTAGGCCTGCAGGCAGTTGGTACTTCTACTTACACCTACAAACTTTGATATGTTAATTATTGCCGTGAGAACGTGAGGTTGAACAGCGAAGTGGCGACATGCCGGGCGATGCGCTACGAGCATGTACAGCCAGCAGTCAGCAGTCAGCAGGCCATTGCAGCATGCATGAGGTCGCGTCGCGCGCTGTTCGCCGGCGGCGATGCGCTCGAGGTCTATATAACACCGCGTGTTGGGCGACTGGGAGCCGCCGGAGCGACCACCAGAGTCAATTTCCCTCATCTTAACATTAAACATCCTCCCGTCAGAAAGATGACGTACGACATCCATTACTCGAATCACGTTACACACATGCAACACACATCTATTTGTTCCGTTTCACAATCATGCAATGTTTACTCGCCGCACGCGCAGCTTGCGCAGATTAATGTCAATATGACCGTATGCTAATGTATATGTATGTACAAGAACTCGTTGAAAGAGAAACGACTAAGAATGCGATAACATCGAATGCAAGATTAACACTGTGTCGTTTGAAGTATAATGTGGTAAAAGTAGCATGTATATAACATAAAGGGTCGCCATCGATGCCAAATGAAAGTGAGGAAGCGAACGTGCACAACGCAAAACAAAGTGCAACAGGACCACGGAGAGTGCAGTAGGGTGCAGACAGAAATAGGCAGCTTAGGTGTAACTTAAACAACAATATTAAAGGACAGAAAAGTATAAGTAAGTAGTTACATAACAGATAGTTTGTAGGATTTGAAGTACTTATCATAACAGGCTTAAGAGAGGGAAACTTAAAAAAATAGGCTTCTCTGTGTTGTTTACGTATTAATTGTAACAATGTGTAATATTATGAAAGTGTAACAAGTATTATATTTATTGTACGATTTCACTCTTTTCTTAATTATTGATCACAAATTGTTCTATTTGAGGCATCGTCCGCCACTTGACCGTCGACTGTCTGTATAATAATGTCTACTATTCTATCAATAAGTTTAGCACAAAAATGTCTACGTTCAAGAAAAGTATGTCGAATAACGTGGTGTTAACATTGAAGGCGCAGGTAATAGTAACAAATGATTACATTACATAATAATTATTACTTTAAGTTTACTTAGATCCACAGCCAAAGGCATCGCGTCCGCACGCTTGCGATCTAGCATTAAGAGTAAAAACACTAAGAGAGTTGAATTGAGAAGACGCTTTGTGTGTCGCAAGTGCTCTGCAGAAACTTACTTTGTATATCGTACTGTCCATCTTATTACTACTTATATTGCTGCAAAAAATCTATAACTGCAATATATTGGTGCAAGTTATAGTCATTTGACAGCAAGGGTTGTCGGAGTTCCAGTACCACACGCACAAGCATCTGAGTGTGAGGCGTTAGGCGCAGCCGTCCGCTAGACACGAGGGCGTGTGGTCCCCAGTGCCGACGCCGAACTGGAAATACATAAAGCTGAACAGATCGCCGTTCGTTGTGTTTAAACGCCTCGTCTCTCCCAAACCACGGTTACCTACTATTTCCCTCTAAACAACCACTGCATAGTTAACGTCCCCAAAAATATATATGTAAATAAGTAAAGGATTAATTACAAAATTCATAATAATCATTAGGCTTCTGACAATAATCTATCTGCATACTTAGCTGTAACGTCCGATCCACCCTATAATATTGTAAGGCATTTCAGTACAGTTTTATGTATAACGCAGTACGACATCGGTTCGTCCGACCTCAGGCGACGAGTTGTTTTAAGACGTTTAAGTCTTTAAAACAAGAGGAAGCTGACCCTGGTCCGGCGCGCGTCGCCCTTGCCGCGCCGGCCCATGCCGTACTGTCACATGGCCGTGTCGGAGCTGCTCCCCCCCGGCTTGGCGTCCATGCCGCCGCCGGCGCCCGACTCCTCGTCCCTCGCCGTGCCCCGGCCGCCGCCCACGCCAGCCGCGCCCGCGCTCAGACCCGTGAAGTCCAAGTTGTACTGTACCACACAACGCACGCGTTAGTAACTCACCTACTTGGAAGGTGCTTCAATCATTGAGCCTAAATAAAAGGAACATTTCCAAAGCAAAGTTTCCTTTTGTCTAGGCTTGGACTCTACTGGCATATTCTCATTTACAATTTGAAGGTAGTTTACAATTGTTTGCAATCACAGAGTATGCGTGTTAAAGTTTATGTGGTTTGAACTCAATTTCACGCAAGTCTCAGATAAAAATAAATTAACGACAAGAAACACCATGCTCGCGGAACAATTTGTTATAAAAATCTTTGATACACGTTTAAAGGGGATAAGAATAGATCATCAATGATTTTATTTTTGGTTGACTGTTATTGTTAATTATTATATTGTAGCAAAATTACTTATAAAGAGAAAATCAAATTCTCTTAAAGTCTATATTTAGTTTATAAACTTTAAGATGAATAGTAAATACCACACATATTCTAATCTAAATATAATTTATAATTGCAACATCACACCAACAACATTAAAATAGCTATGGGTTACACCAAACAATGCTACACTAAATCCACGATAGTAATAATTGGTCAGTTTGTTAGTGAATTGCAATAAGTACAAACTGATGTTAGTAAACCACAATTCTCAATCCACATAAATACCTACTTCAACCATTCAGTACACTATTTTCACTCTTATACGTGGATGCTTTTTGTAAATTTGGCTTCCAATGCATAGGAACTCTCTCAGGCATACAAAGGGAATACTGAAAATAAAGGTAAAAAAACAAACAAACATAAATAAAAAGAAAGAAAACATATGGTTGAGGAGGTTAAGGTCAGAAAGGACATAAAACAATGATATAATAGTTTGTTTCATAAGTAGATACCGAAGAAAATACCAGAACTTAGCGCACGGTTTAGCCAATTAATATATTCTGGTAGTAGAGAGTCGAAGTCAGTCATTAGCATAAATATTTATGAGCTCGTGGGGATTTAGGTTATATTTCTGCATGGCCATGATTATACTGAACATGCTCAGATAAACTACATACACAGAGGTACACATATAGATACGTGAGTGTGGCGATGGTTTAATGAGAGTGCAAGAAGAGACAGACCGAGTCGTCCCTTGTATTCGCTGAGGATTTGTTTATCGCTTTTTCCAATGGTATAAGACCCTGGAGTGTAGATAATCACCCGGGGCGTGGAAGAAGGAAAAAAATAGATTAAAAATATGAGTATTATAAAAACCAAAATAAAGTGGGAATCTTCATATTAAACTGTTCTATTACTATATGTACCTATAAAACTATTTCTAACAACTAATAAGATTTATTCTTGATGTTCGAATGAATTCATTAGTTAGTTGTTTATAAACAATAAGTCACAATCAAGAATAAATCTCGTGTTTTTAATCACACTGCTTCACCGTTTTCCCGAAACTCTAACAATCACGAATGAAATAGAATCTTTAAAGTACTTAACAGGTGCAACACTCTGGTGCCTTTTAACCACTCCCACACGGGCCTCCCACGGCAAAGGTACCTAAGGAACATTACGTTCCAATGCACTAAAATCTTTATATTTCCTAGAAAATTTACTAAACTGTCAAAAAGTGCGAAGTGTTGCTTGAAAAGGAAATTGAAAAATATAATCTTAAAGTCAAATAAAATAATGAACTGAGTGGTCACCTTGTTGGCGCAGTCGAAACATGTCGTGACGACTTTACTAATGACGTTCATAAGATGTTTAGTTTCTTGTATGACGTTGTCTACTTTACTGAAGGTGGCGGCACGTCCCACCGTAGGCTCCTTCACCGTAAATTGTAACTGTTGCACATACGTAGGCACCTTGTCTAAATGTTCTAGAAGTTCCTTCTTAGCCGTCCCAGCAGGCACCTTTAATTACGTGTTTAGATTCTAGTTATAAAATGCGAGTACACGAATTTAGTTAGTAGTATTTATAGTCCGGTCAAATTAGATCAAAAAACAGGGGTCAGGTTACAATAATTCGCACCCAGCAAAAAATTTGTAGGATTGTTTAAAACACCATTATAAATGAGATCTAAAAAGTCCTCATTGATCTGATCACTGGATAAAAAATACACGGAGTCAAAAGTCACCAAAAAGGGTTTCTCGCGATTTTCAGCCAAACGGTAAGTTTTATCGTAAAATTAGCTCAGACTAAAATTTTAGATCAGATAATTATCTATAAAAGCAAATATTTTTTTTTTGTTACTCTCTTACTTTTAAAGTTACATTGGACGGACGCCCATTTTACCAATTTGGAAGCGCCTATCTTACGACCCACGGATTCCTCTTAAACTAAAGGGAAAAATCTACAGATCCATTATAAAACCTGTCGCACTGTATGGATCAGAATGCTGGGCCGTGAAGAAGACGGATGAAAGAAGATTACATGTAGGGGAAGTTTGAAAGTTGCACCGGTGCAAGAAAAGCTGAAAGGATATCGTCTAGCGTGGCATGGGCATGTAATGAGGAGGGATGAAAAGCATGTGACTAGAAAGGTGATGAATATAAGAGTTGAGGGATATAAGGCAAGAGGAAGACAAAAGAAAATATGGATGGATTGTGTGAAGGATGACATGAATGATAAGGGAGTGAATAATCAGATGACGGCTGATAGGAGAGAATGGAAGCGCAAGACAGGAACAGGGCAGGCAAAAGAAGAAGAAGAAGGAAGCGCCTATCTGTCAAACGATTGACTTTAAGAAACAATGGTATATGACAGTCGAAAAAAAAATGTTATGTCTGTTCCATGTATGGAGAGCCCCCCTTAAATTCCTATTTATTTTTATTTTTTTATAATCGTGTAGCGGTTTACAGAATGCATCGACCTACCAATTTTTAAATGTGTAGTCCTAGTAGTTTCAGAATAAAGCGCCTGTGAAGTACGGACGGACTGCCACATAGACAGACAAACATACATGGCGAATCAATTAGAGCTCCTTTTTGATATTTTTGGTTACGGAACCTTGAAACAAGTGTTCAGTACAGGGTCATCATTCTCCTAACATTATCCTACTCTGAACCAATCGACCTCTTTCTAGTCAAAACGGATTTGACTGAATATTAGCTTTTCCACAGAGTGACTGGCTGTCTGACCCCAAGGGTTAGCTATATTCCATGGTTTAGACTAGTGTCAGTTTACTCATAGGTACTGACTGCGTATAACCACTGTCAAAGATCTTCATGACAGCTGGGACCGACTGCTTAACGTGCTCTCCGGGTAACGGCACGGGGTAAGCGATAATTTACAATTCAATACACACTTTACTCCGAAAAGTCATTGGTGCGCGCCGTGGATTCGAACCCGATACCGTCTGTAACTCTGTATGGCAGCCAGTTGGTATCTCCACTAGGCTGCCTGACGGGATATGGGAAAGCATTTACCTCGAATTGTGGCGTGGAAACGTGTGCATTATTATGGAGTTTTCAACTCTTTTAACTTTTTTGAATCGTGTTATCTCAAAAACGGTGGCTCCTAGGAACAAAGTATCTGGACATTTTTTATAGATAATTATCGAATCTACAATTTTTGTTAGCAAGTTTTATGATAAATATTGCCGTTTTACAGAAAATCGTGAAAATCCATCCATTTTGGTGACTTTTGATCCCGTGTAATTTTTCCAGGTGTTGGATTAATGAAGACTTTTTAGATTTCATTTATAATGGCGTTTTGAACAATACTACAAATTTTCAGCTGGGTGCGTATGAATGCAACCTCAATGTCTAAATTTACCGGACTATTTTCAGTCGTACTTTTACCTGATAAGAAAACTGTCGTACAATTTTATACAATCTATTTGCTTCTTCCGCGAAATATTCAGCTTGTGTGAAGAGGTCTTGCGTAGTGTTTAGACGGCCCTCACCTTTTGTGAATTGGTACATAGCGAAGGCCATGGAAGACATATTTTTTGCCCTGAAATTTAATGAAATATGTGATAATGTCATTTAGTGGCAGTATCAAGTGCTTGCTAGCGTATACAATATATGCCGATCATACCTCTTCACAATGTCGTTGTTTTCATCAGCAGCTGCTCCTTGCCATTTTTCAGTCTCGGCATCCATTTCAGAGGACATCATTTTCATTTCTAGGCCGGATTTCGCGATTTTAGCTTGTTCGTCGGAATCCAATCTTACTGCTTTCAGAGGTTTACTCGTTGTTCCATGTTTCTAAAATTGAAAATTGTATTACGTTATCTAATAATATGATGTTTGATCACGGGGAGCAAATTCATGAATATTTCAAGATTTTCTCGTCTTTAGCCTTTCACAGGCCTCCTTTGGAATTTATCCTCGCCTAGTTTGCTTCACAGTAGCACAGACAATACAATACATCACCAACTTACTAGATTTGGCCTATTATACCACGCTGGTCAGGCGGGTTGGTACACGGTTTGATGATGAGGTTTCCGTCTCGTAATAATTGCTTCGTGTATTTTTCTTCGTAGGTCATGGAATAAAATTGGGTAGTAACATTTGGAATTTGATCTGTCACGACACGGACAAATTTTTGATCACTGCTGAATAGAATAGAAATGTAGATTTTTTTTTATGCCTGACGTAGTGACTTGATGCGTAATATGTCAGGCTTTAGTTTTGTATGGTTTTGTGATACCACTTAAATGTGACGTAACATCAACAAACAGAATTCGTGTTAAAATTGTCAGAAGCATAAGATAAAATGGCGAGTGAGAAACGTACTCCAGGCCTTGGTAAACTACTGTATTGGTGTTTGTCGGGTCTATCGTCAGTGAGGTCGAGCAGTTCGCGCGCCAGGCGGGCGGCGTCGGCGAGCAGCCACGCCCACATGTCGACGAACACGTCGAGGTTCTCCCGCGCCGCCGCGCTGCCCGGGTGCGCCGCCAGCGTGCGCGCCGCCGTCACCACTTGCGGACCGTATATCCTAAGGTTGATTTCTGCAAACTTTGCACTCACTTGTAGCGTCTCAGACATCGCTATATGTCTAAGTAATTTGCAAACCTGTAGATCAGAAACTGGAGTTGTCATATCCATACATATTTCTCACCGAACTTCAATGTTGTGTTACCCATTCACCTCTATTATGTGATCTAATTGTTCATGGAGCCGGCTGGCTATACTGTGCAGTCTCTCTGATTCTCTCTCACCACAGGAACTAGCTGAAAGTAAGAAAATTCAATCAGGCGTGTGCATGGATCTGCTACATAGAGGTCACACGCTCTACATAGAGGTCGCTGCAGATAAAATATTGGAATGTTAGTAGGGATTAGTAAAAAGACACGAACATTGTTTACCTATATATGCGAGGTCGGAGGCGAGTCGCTTCGCCTCGTCGGCGAGCGGCGCGAGATCTCTCGCCTGATCCCGCGCCGCCGCCACCAGCGCTCGCTCCAGCTCGGAGGCGGCGCCCGTCGCGCCCGTACACGCGCTCTCTAGAGCGGTAGCACCCCCACTGCCGCCTTGCTCTTCCTAAAACATTGTCACTCGCTAAACTACCTACACACCTTTATTAAATTCAAAAAGCGGCGTCCTCTTACCAGCGACACGGCGACGGCGACTAATCTTTCTAATTCATACGCTATTCTCTCGGCGAGTAAGAGTATCCGTTGTCTGTGCTCGTGCGAGGTGTAGGCGGAGTCGGTGAAGTCATGGGTGCGTTCAACGAGTGCGCGCAGGGTGCCGGCGAGGGCCCGCCGCCGCGCCGCATCAGCGCCCCCGCGAGCCCGCGCCGTCCGCACTTGTCCCGTCAGGCCCCGCAGCGCGCCGAGCGCCGTGCCTGCTTCCCACTGCGCAGCCTATACGCAACACTTCACTTATTATTATGAATAGCGTGTTATAACCATATGAATAACTGTTCCTACCTGCTTGAACGCGTAACTAGAATACCTAGTGTAGAGAAAAAAACATTTTAGCGGATCCTCGAAAGGACACATAAGAAGTGAAAATGTTTGAAATGTTAACATACTACATTCTCTAATAAGCATAATCTTGCTATTAAATATGAGATCTAAATTATGTTTATGACAGGCTTTAGTTAGACATATTATTTACTCACCAATTGCCAGCTGTTAAATAAGTCTACCTCAACGAAACTTAGTAAGATACGTACCTAGGACATTTATAACGTAGCGTGAAGCTTAGCCAGGGCATTAGTCCTATGCTGTTCTGAGCGTGGTTGTTAGCAAAACTTGTGATGAATTAAAAAAAAAAGAAAATCATATCTTATAATGAAATTATTTAAAACTATGAACTACTATAAATATATGAAATACAGGTGCTGTTTACATAACCGAATTTATAAAACTGAATGCTTCCTCAAGTTCGGGAATTCCTGAAATAATTTCGTGCAGTTTCGAGGTTTGAAGTGAGTAAGGCTGAAGGAATCCACGAAGGTGCTAATCTTATAAAAATATGTCTTACAAAATAAAAACATAACATTAGAAAAGAAATTGTCAAATGGAAGAACCCTGACATGTTATATCAGTTATATCAAAATTACTTTTAATAAGATTTATGAGGAAGCAAATTGCATACTATCTTAGTCCACAACACATTAAGTAGATATATTTAAATAAAGCATACAAGGAGAATAGTCTAGTGCATATTATGTACAATAATTTCTTACTTAAAAATTAATGCACTCGTCTACCTGCGATTAATAATTAATACCTGTTCATGACTATCCGAGAAAGGTTTCATCTACAAGAAAAGAAATAAAATAGTGTTTATGCTTTAAGAAATCAGTTTAGAAGAAGTCACACAGAAACTGAGAGACCAAGAATTGCTCAGCGATAGAAATAGTGGGCATTTGTTGTAAAAGTCTCTATAAAAAGAATTTCAGAATTACTTACCGGACTTTAAAACAATAACATTAAAGGTAAATGGTAGGTAGTAGGTACAGCTTTTAAAAATGATTATATCTAAGGTCTTATCGAAATATGTAGAATGAGTTTAGTCGTTCATTCATAGGCAGGTTTTAGCTAATGAAATAATAATGTCATGGTTCTATTATACAACAATTTGATTACACCAGTCTCTCAAAACAAATCTGGTTATGTCCATTAGTGACAATACGATATGAATGTTATTCTATTTCTTGGTAACTCAATGAGTAATTAATAGTGGATCTTATCATTTAAAGTTATTTTTGATTTGAAGAATGGATACCTGTTGCGATAAACGCAAAAGCAAGCAGGTAATAGAACGCATGGCACAATCGTCTGACCCGTTACAGCGAAAACATAGCCACAACATAGCTATACCGAGCAGACGAGACCAAACTGCCCATCGCGATAGCATGTCGATTCCTATCACTCGATGCAGCTCGTAGCCTGCCCGATATTTCATCGATAATATCATTTTTAAATTACTGTTCTATTTAGTAGATTGAAATAACTGCAACTATAATTATAGTTTCTTCATCGAAATTGTTTTAGCGGTTGTAACAATTTCTTAGCGAAATAGGACCACTGCATGTTTGCGGATTTGTCACAGCTTATTCTGGTTTTACCGTAACTAGCTTCCTAGGTACCCTACCTACATCTAAATTGAAATATCTCTAAATTGTTTTTGTTATTATTACCTGCCTGTGCCTGTTTAACAACCTTACTTGTACCAAAAATCCGTGAATTGAAGTAATTGACATGCGTAACATTCGCATTAGTATGAGAGACTTTATACTAAACGAGTTTTAGGACTAAACCGTGGATTTTATATACATTTTGTACCAAATGAAGAAAATCAAAATAGGTGCTCAATGACTCTCTCTCTCTCTCTCTCCTAAGCATTTATTATTCCCATCTGATTGTGGGGTCTGCTTTCTTTGTTTTCTCCTTCCACTTTGCTCTATGTATGTATTTAATGACTATGATTACTTATATCGGAAGCAAAGATAGTAAGTATACCTATCTTATAGTCTAAAAGTCCTTGTTTTATCATAAGCAGTTTTCTCTTTTACGACAAGAAAGAGATAATTATAGCTATTACTTATTATCGGGTAGCACAAATAAATTAAGTACCCATAAATAACTATTTGCACAAACAAGTTTTATGTACTCTACAAAAGAGCGTCATGAAAACACAGCATAGCGTAAGATTAATATGAAAACTTTCACCGGGAATATGTTTAAGGATTCAGGTCTTTTGTGCTCATTTAATAATGAGAATACTCTATAGTTCATATTATGTCGTTTAATTCTAAAACTTTGACTATATAAATAAATACACGTATGTGTATCAGCAACAAAGTTTGTGTAGTACACGTAATAGTTAGTACGTATCTGTTCTTCCGGTTAGTGTCGCTAGTTGCAGAAGCCTCTCTAGTGTCTCACTCGTATAAGCATGGAGTACGTACATGTGTCGTGACACACAGTGTCTCTGAGCCACGGCCTCTAAACAACCCGCTCTATAATGTTCTTTCAAATGTAAGTGTTCTGTGGAGAATTTTTCCTCCCTCATCTATTTACAATCGTTTCGACGGCTGAATTTTTACATTTTTAACGTTACGTTTGAAATGAGATATCGAAATAAGAGGGCTTTAAAGAAATGCCAACAGTACAGTGATTTTAAGTAAGGAGGTAAATATTTAGATGCCTGGTCTGGCGGTTTATGTTTCGTTCCGAGAACAAGGCCTTGGAATCGACCCAAGCCCTGATACAGTGTGGGGCTATCAAATATACGAAAAGAGGAACATTTTAATTTAGGACTGAGCCTTGAACACTAACATAATCATGTCACTTTTTCTTTGAAAATCAATCGTCTTCAGAGTCTTCAGACTTAGGTATACGCAAGGACCTTATTCCAGTATAACTGAATATTAGATCTACAGTCCTAATATATTTGAAGCTATGTGTAATATAATCTTACAACGCATTCCGTTTTAACTTAAAATTATATTTCAAGTGTCAGTTAGATTGATGGAGCACTCGAATCATCAATAAATATGTCTGTCATATAAATCTGGCGACATCCAAACGACAACAAACACGACATGCTTTGTTTTGCTATCGATGAGATATAAATAGACTTAGTTTTATAACCGGCAGATTTATGACCACGTTCTCGTACAATCGCTTTAAATTATACCAGTATTTAAAACATAGGCTATAATATTGTGTACCAAGTGTAGTAGGTAACGGTCCTGTAATGTGTTGCTACAGGACAGAATAGAATGTGCTTATGGCGGGGTCTCTCCGCTAAACTTGTTCAGACGGTGGCATGTATTTCCTCGATGGTAAATGTTTGTACTTGTGGCGCCTACTTAGCTAACGGTTTCTTAGCTTACAGCCTTACATAGTACGAACGATATTATAAATAGCAAATGAGGTTGAACGGCTTTTATAAAATGTTTGCTCTTTAGACATTAACGACTCGATTTATCGTGTCTAGAACATCTGTAAATTAGTAAAGTGACGCAAGTCTCATACCTACCTACCACGTGTTATAAGTAAAATATTATTTTATTAGATTTAATTACCAGTAATTTGCTGCCTTTATTTTTGTAATTTGTCTTTATTTTGCTTCGCATTCGGTTGCCAACCAATTTATATGTTGATTTGTTTACGAAGCTACTGAGAACTGACATAATTATAATGATGACCGTTGCAACCAAACGGACGAAAACAATACTAAAAAGTAAGGCTCACTGCCAAAATAATCAATTTAGGCACCAATACATCAGTTTTTGTAAATGGTCATTCACCTATGTACATGGATGTGAAATTGGGAAATGCGAACAATTTTCGCTGATGAGATTTTTTGGGTGATTAATGTTATGCGAGAGTTAAACCAAGTTAAACTTTCATATGTTAGTTTGAATGTACTATTAATAAAGTTTAAGTACTTACTTACTTCGCCACTTTCAAACACCGTTTTATACATGGTCGTTTTTATTACTTTCGCTTTCGATTAAAGTAAAACTTTTATAGCTTTATGGACCGCTTTATCAGAGACAAAGTTTCTAAATGAAGCAAACCTCATTTGGAGCGGGTCTAAGGAAGAAGCCTTTGTCGTTTACCGTGAAAATTGCTTTTATATTTGCATTAACAGAAAGTTAAATTATTATGAAAAGTAAAGGAAAATTGAGTACCTACAACTATATCGAATTGAGTGGTATTTGTCATTTTATCCAGTTCGATGGATGAATGGATTCCTGTTGCTCTCTCAAGCATTACATTTCTGAAGGGATCTTTTTCCTGATAGCCACGGGCAGAACCTAGTATGATATAGAATAGGTGAATAGATAAGCTGATATTCGGTCATATCTGGATAGACCAGTAAGCGGACCCCGTCCTCCTAGACGTGTAATTCTTGGATGCAACCGGGATAATCCTAGGACGATGATGATAAGATAATACATTACTGTATATATTTAGCAAAAACTTTTAATAATACCTATATTAAAAAATACAACCCATTGTTGAAAATGCCTTAACTTGAAACTTAGTATAAAGGAGGCTTATGTCTCGGAAGGGTATGCTTGTCCCGACTAGAAAAGGACTTCCTCTGGGATATGGATCGGGAATATATTTCCTTTTGCCTCGATCACGTCTGAATTGATCTATATAGTAAAAAGGCAGCTCCATGTAGGTGGAAACATGGGATTTCTTTACGCAGATATCTAAGACATTTTATCTACTCGGTTTGGCTAAAAAGGCGTTAATTTTCAAATGCTGATGTAGGGAAGAAATATTTTTATTATTTCGCTTTGTGCGTGTCCCAAATTCATTGTCAATGTATTAAATTTATGCAAACCCATGTTCGTGTATTTGAATCGAGATCGTACATTAGGAATGCAGGAGTCGAGAACAATGAGGCGTTCGGCTTCACACTTTGTGAATATTATTAACCGCACCTATTATTTTACATTGTTTATGGTATGCGTAATAATAGTGCCAAAAACTCCGAAATTTTATTTAACTTTTTAATTAAATAGTATACTTGGATTTTTTAAAGGCTTTGTTTAGTTAATTTCTTTGGCCAAATAAGCTAACAGGTAAATGTTTTATTTTACTATAGACATGATCGATTTATGAAAGTTGTTTTGTCAGATGGTTTAAAGCTAGTTCCAAATCTTACATTTATTACAAATTACTAAAAAAAGCAATCATTATTATCGGCGATTAGGTTGCCAGTACCTACAACAGGCATTGATCACTTCGGTAACGTTATTTTAATAGTCCATTTCAAAATTAGAGAGTACATTTCATATCATAGGGATTGTTTTGCCATCATGGAAAAAGATTTATGCGATCACAAATAGCGAATAATAATTTTTAGTAGTAGTTGTGACACGTATTATGAAATTACGTTATTACGGTACATAGACCCCAGTCTCTTACAAACTGGAACGTGGAATAGAGATATCTCAGGTAAAGCTGAGCACATAATATCGACCTTTACCTACGTCTTTGGTTAGAATATATACATATCTTCTCAATCCGACTGAACTTTGATTAAATTTGGTACATAGAAGACTTGCAAAACTTTAGTGTTTTGTGTTTAATCCAACCTTTGTTAAAAGATTTATACATGCACATACATAAGGCAGTGGAGCTCCTTTCCTTTTCACAAGGAGGAATCAAGTCTACGATTATTTGTTAGTAAATGAAAGGATGTGTGTCAAACCTCATGCGTATGCTCTTCGTGTCCTGGCAGGCCGTCCCTCACGACGTAGTGTATGAGGTCCATGGCTCGCCGCATCTGACAGAACACGGTGTCGCGGTTTTCTCTCGCTGACGCGCTCCCAGGATGCCTTAGACAGGTCTGAAAAAATATGCTGTGTTAGTTTAAGGAAGAACTTATAATCTCAACGCACGAGATTTGACTGTACTCTTCTTATTACGGTAGACGATAATATATCATCAAAGAGCTGAACTGTGAATAAATCAGTCACATACACATAACTAACAAAACAGTCGGTATATTTATTTGGAGAAGTGGGATTTAAACCATTTCGACCCTCAGTAAGTAAGCATTTGCCCTACGTGTCAGACGATGACCATGACGTATGCTAGCAACTTCACAGACGATGCTAAATAAATGGTATTCGTTCTGGTAAGTCTCTCCTGAGAGAGGAAATACAGATTTCCTACGCTGACAGGCTTTTCAAGTAAATGGGTAAAGTTAGATGGGCATTGTTCAATTATACAGCCCGTCGTACCCTTAAAATACTCCGGGGAAGAGAAAAGGTTAATATTGTCCAAAGCATTGTAATGTAATAGGTTACCATAAAGTGGCCCAATTTTCATTCAATACCATCTCATTTGCGGTATTTTATAAAGACAACTTTAATGTTTGATAGCACTGATAATTCGCAGAATTCTTGACTCAGATGTACAGTAATCCGCGGGTACCTCTGCTGGCGAAAATTGGTCGTTCATAATCTGTAATATTGTAAGTTTGTATCATTACTTACAATAGTATGTGGACCCAATATTTTACATACAAAATGAATGTTATTAGGGTAAAATTATCATTAATTTTCCATCTATTATTGGCCTAAAATATAAATAGAAGGTAGTTATTGGCAATGAAGATACATAATTCACAATAAAGCACGCAAACATTTTACGTCAATTTTAATCAACCCTAACCGCAAAGTTTACCTAGTTATCTGAACAAATCAAGATCCTCGTGATTTATTAGTCAGAGTTCATTAGTGTCAGCTGTTCTTTCTGAAGAAGAGTTATTCGTGGAATAGGTAGGTACACAAAGTTACGAGACACGACAATTAATCAATGTTTTTCTATGATCAGAACAATTTATTTTGATTTGTTGCTGGGTTTTCTTTATTTATGTGATACATTATGAAAATTATATTTCTTATTATGTTATGATCTATTTGATGTATATCTTTCTTTATCATACGGAAAATTCGGCTATACTGCTGAAAGAGAACATACTTCAGAAGCTTTTGTCGAAGTAAAACGATGTTGCAGCTAAGCGAAGTACGTTAGTACGTGACAAATGTGACAATGTCGTTTTTGAGATAATCGCCGTCGAGCTGTATGCGCGTAGTTATTTAATGCACATGGCGTGTTGTCAGCTGCAATTGCGGTGGCCTACATTTATGCGCCTGACAACATGCTACAACTTCCATTATTTAGTTTAGTATTGATCTAACCGACATTTATGTATAGGTATCTAGAGACATGTACAGAAACGTATCTACCAACTTTATATTCAGTTACTTGTGACTATGAAAGTACTAAAAGTAGAATGCGTGCCTAAGAATTTTCGTCACGACGGATACGAAAATAACCAGGCATATTTCACGCTACCTACTACTTACATAGGTACTCAGCTTTATTTCTGTCACGAAGCTTTATAAACATCAAAACAGTGGATTCAAACAACACTCAGACTTGAAACAGCTACTCGTTGTTCTTATTTTTGCTCCCGCGTGGAATAAAAGTCGCAACAACCAGATTGGCGCAGTACCGAGGTTTCTAGTTAAACATTCCAGCAATGCATTCAAATTACTGTGACATAGGTAGCTAAAGAATACTTGTTTCATTAATGTGAGCATGGCGACGCGGCGACGTCATAGATGAGTTAACAGCGGTCACTTATCTGGTTAGCCATGATGAGGTACCTACGTTATAAACAATGGTCACGTTCACCTCGTCCGGCGCACGTCTCTATACGTAGGTACATGTATATACGAGATATGTTTGCACCCTCATTATCTGGCTCGCATATACAGGTCGGATGAGGATGCAGGAAATCATACTCAGATTAAATGAAAAGATTAACCGTAATCTGGTAGACTCATATCAACCTTGTTATTACAAAATTGATATTTCAGAGCTCGGGTCACTCGGTTAAAGCCATATTCTAACGCCCCGTGTGGATTACGGCTCAGACATTATTTTTTTTTACATTTATATACGACACCGACGTTAATAGTACGGCCATGGCTCCCAGCAATTATATGACTGGCCGACCTCTCTGTAATTCGTTCCTTAAGTTGATATGATTAGAAGAAATGAAAAGCTTTGCAGCGCCGTCTCCTCCACAATCTGCTTTTGATTGATGATAATCCGTAACCTGATAACTGTATTAGGATTTACGGCATTTTCCTCAATGTTATGTCCATTTGTGCACGGAGAAAGATTTCTGTGATAATGAGTAATTACGTACTTACAAAACAATTCTTTGTATTGAATTAAAGGAACCCGTTTATTCTGCATCTTAAACTTAATTGTCTTGTGGTTACCAGCTCTAGAGTATTTGAATGCGTTGAAAGCGGGACAGAAATTGCAACTTGTGTAGTTACTAACGATTAAATTGTTTTGTAATTATCACAATGAAACACTACTGCGTCGTTTTTTTAACGTGGTACTTTACTAACGTTACACGAAAACTTTGCACAAAGTAAGTATTTGAAACTCTAGAGTACAATTTTATCAGTGTCGCTCATCTAGTATGGGGCGGTGGGAAATGAAAAGTCTTGTAAAATATGTGACGTGAATGGTCGAGAGGCATCGGCGGTGGTTGCGGCCCGCGCTCGCCCGGACGCGCTGACAAATTGGTAGCTACGCCATCACACAGCTCACAGCGATTGTTCACTCAGCCCTCTCATGACAGACTTGACACTAACTGATGTATTTAAAAAATGATATTATCTCTGTCATCTAGAAGGACGACAGCATTTTATCCACGACAATGTTTGTCTACAATATCCCTGCGGCGCGGCGGATATAACTTAAAATTTAAATCTCCCATTACGGATACCCATGTAGCCGTAGCACGGCAGATGCTACGTCACAATTTATTGTAATAATTAGTGTGATCACCGCTATGACTAATTTTTGGGAGAATCGTCCACACCTTTTACTGCATTTGCGAACACAGATATTTATTTAAATTTTATATTGTGTGAGGTATCATTAGAATGATTTTAAAAACAAATCGTGGTTTCTTTAACAACGTTTCTATTTAGATACCTGTGGAAGCGTATATTTAAGTTTTTGCTATATAAGATTCAGAATGTAAGTTATCGCGTATATAACCAACTAAATCAGACTTTTTTTGTGTGCGATGAAGAGAATATTATGACTGCGAGTCCGTTTCAACTTAATATTGAACTCGACACAATGTGTGGCCCGGGACACATTGGACCGGTTTTACAGCTGTAAGAACTTGGCTTAGCGCTTTTTCAAATAACAAAGCAGTGTTTACATTTGTAAAAACAGTGTACGTAGTGGGAATCTTAATGATCTATCCGAGTGCAATAAATTAGGTCATTAAATGTGTTATAGCGGACGCGTTAAGAGTTTTTGTTCAGTTTGGCAACGACCCACCTACCCCGCAAGCTTGTCGCTTCCTACAAACATCGTTATTATGAAACTTTTTCTTATCACGACACTTAAAGAAATTTTATTCCTTGAATCCCACGGAAATAAAAACATTTTTGAATTTAGTCACAGAGGGCCGACTTTTAAAATTATGACGATTCTTAAATTGTGTTTTCTCAACAAAAGTAATTCAACTAAATCTCGTTATGGCTAGGCCATAAATATTGTTACGCGCAGGGTATAATAAATAATACAAAAATCATCGGTTGAATGTAGGAATACTTTTTGATTATTCCGTTTGAACTTCTGTTTTGTTTGGTCTGCCGAAGTATATATTATATTATAACACTATTTACCATATTATAAAATTAAGGCAAGGCACGTGATTTTGTTTCCCTACAGTACAGAGGCAGCAGCGCATTATCTAAGCAGTACAATCCGTGGTATAAAAACTAATACCTGTGTTAAGTTCAGGCAACGAGATGCACAAATCGTGGTTAATCTACCTCCTTATCAGGCTGCAGCAAATTCTGCAGTCTTGTCTGGCAGTAATTTCCCTTAGGAATCTGCTGGCCATTATACTATCCAGCGAGCGCTGATAGTACAATCGTATGACAAATGAGCATCCATAAACATTGATGTCACAAACAACGCATTGTGGTGCTGAATTGTATAGGTACTACATAATTGATAGGAGGTACGGTGGTCGAGCGACAGGGCTAATTTACGCGAGCCACGGGATTCACCGGACACTCGGATTGAAAATTTATTACCGTCCATTGGTGTTAATACCATTCCTTCAGTACGTAAAGGTGTTTTATCAAGGTCTTTTTTTCAATTTAATGCCGCGAAACACGACCTTAATAAGATTTCGCAATTAGGTACTCACGTGAGACTGTTATAAAATTCTTATACATGCTTTTGTTCCACCTGCTAGTGTTCTTGTGTTTGTAGAGCAGGTACTTCAATAAGTAATGTGAAATAAAATTTCCAAAGAAACATGCAGATTACACGTATAATGTTTCCTTGACCGAGTCGCTAATGAGATTAGCTAATGAGCAATTCAATTACAGCCTTGACGAGTTTGAAGGCACGAAATATAACTTATTTGAAGGCCTAAAACATTGACTGAGTACTACTATGGCAAAATTTATCACTTTGTCAATAAAGAACACGCGTCATAGAACGCATGTATTCCCTACGCAGGCAGGGGCTTTTTAACCCTTAATTCGACAACGTATAACCCATTATACGTATACTTTAAAAAAATCTGCTGCACTTGATTTCAAATATTTGTAAATTTGATTTACACTGTTCACTATGGCAACATTTTACCTGTCAAATAAAATATTTTGGACGTCTGTATTTAGAAATGACAGTGACATATAGTACGAAAAAGTTTTCGAAAATGGACCGTCAACGACCACTCTCTGTAAGTTATTATACATTCCTATTTTTTATTCAAAAATATGTTTATTTCGCTTCCAGTTCTATTACAAAATGATTGATAATTGAGATAACTATCAAACTACTAATTTGTATTCAATAATTTGTGTGAAAAATGACACTAAAGTCTTATGTATAACTGGTTATACATTTCGCTATTTTCAACAAAGTGGGCTTATTAACTTTAGTATAATGGGCTATACATTTCTGATTCGAATCCTGCTAATGTGCATGTAATACCGGGCTGTTTTATGTTTGGGCATTTTTCTATTATCTTGGTTTACGACTTTTGCATGTATTTCTTTTTTTATTTAACAGCGCAGACTAACAACCAGGTCTCATCGCATTCTGGCTCTTATCCCTCCAGAAGATGGTAGGTCTGATGATAGTGGTACATCGTCAGGCGATGAAAATGATGAGAGTTATCTTTTTCGTAAAGACATGCTGTGTGACTCGTCTTCGGAGACTGACACTCCCTCTATTGACTCGTCACTCGAAATAATGAATTTGCTATCGGATGATAATTACCTCGTACCAGCGTCAAATACAGAACAAGAATATTTGTCACCTAACAGCCAGGAAACTCGCCAGGAATGTAATATACCTGACAGTGATGATGACTTGAGGAATTCTCCATCGATTATTCTAGATAGTACCTACTGAAACACCTACAAGAGAGCCAACTTATTCACCAATTATTGCAGTAATGCCGTCGTGTTCATCCTGGGATGGAGATTTACCATCTATACCATCAAATATATCTTCTCTTCTCTCTGAACCGTTTCCTACACTAACCTACTGATCAACACAGCGAATCAAAGATTGAAAGAAAATCAAAAGATTTCCGCGCCAAAAAGAAGCCGTCCGTCTGATAACATCCGACGTGATAAAATTGGCTATGAACAAGCTGGCACAACATACGGTGGTTGACTCTACTGTAAGAAGGGACAGACAAACGTTTTTTGTACTAAATGTCAATTACGATTGTGTTTTATACCAAATACGAGAAATTGCTTTTACAGTTAGCACAATGATTGATTTTCATTAAATTTTGAGCTTTAATTGTCTGTTTAATTTTCCCACAAATCATCCCCTGTCGCTAATGTATAGTATATTATACAAACAAACAGGTGAGTACAATTCTGAACATCAAGTTATGTATAGTATATTATACTAAGGGTTTCTAAGTAAAAGGGGGGTGAATATTTTTTTAAATATTTTTTACAGTCCTTTTACAAGTATTATAATAATATAATTTAAGAAAAATATTTGAGTTAAAGATAAAATATCCTGACAAATTAAGGGTTAAAGGCAATAATATTCATTGCACTTCAAGCAGCTATCATGGGTTTCATAGAGTTGCTTGAGTACAGAATCCTTACGCGTCGCTTCAAAACATAGAAGATAATCATGCACTGACTAGGCATTAAACTGTTTTCTTTCGGATAACTATGATAAAGAAAATGGCTCCAAAACTAAGACTAGAGCAATTTGGCACGCGGTTCATTGTATCTCTGTTGCATGTTTTGTCCAAGATCACATGGCATAGCAGAAAATGATCGTGTACCTATGCCATCTCAACGGAGTTAGGCAACGTTGAATAGTTACACCGTGGTGAGCCCCAAACAACTATATTGAGTAGTGATTGAGGGTAAGCCCGAAATCGGATCACCAAAGCGACGCCCAAAAAATGGAAAAAGGATGCTCAGTCTGTACCTTAGATCTAACACTAGAGTTGGCCACACACTCACACGAAAAACAAACAAACCTTAGATCTGAGTGTACTGTACCTTGGAGGATGTAAGGAGCATGAGCGTGGATCGTTCGAGCACGTTTCTCGCGGCGGCCACCTGCGCCCGGCGCCTCTCGTCCCTCAGGTCGGCGCGTCTCTCGGCCGTCAGCCGCGCCAGCTCCACCATGCCGCCTCCGAACTCCGTGAACGCGCGCACGAACTCCGCGAAGTTCGACACTGACTCCAACCGATCCAGGGACCGCGCCACCTGTTCGGTAATACAAAACGCAATAAAATAGGGTCAGAGACGCTTGTCTACAGGCCCTGATAATCTACTACTAACTCTTGGTATACAATCTTGGGATTCTGTGACTCCTGTGACATAAGTTATAACGATATGATTGTCATCTTTAGGATATAATCTATCTATCCTATAGATGACAGTCCTATCCTTATTTCATATAAAGTAAAAACACTCTCCTTTAGACACTAATCAGGATGCAATTTTTTGTTAACGTATGTATTTTGGAATGTACCTTCGTACGTTAATCTAATTGCTAAATAATCGTATACTTAATATAGCTACGTTCTAATTTAGGACAGGATGACGGTGAGTATCATGTTTATAAAAACTCAAAAGTAAAAGGACAGACGAAAACAGGCCTCTATTCTAATGCAACTGTTAGGTATCTATGACCCCATTTAGTAGGACCAACGAGTTAGTTATCTTACGGGCTTACACTAAATGGATGTGTATAACGAGAAATTCTCTACCAGTCCCAACAATTCAGGCTCCGTTAACGTTCGTGCGATATCACAATTGGGCTGTGAAATACCATATTTGTATTCCTTGAAATTGCCATTCTCGTTTATGTAACAAATAGGTCATGTCCTTGTTTTGGGACAGAGGTAAAGTGCTCATCTGACTCGGGTTAGGTGGCATTTCCATATAGGTAACTTGGTCCATTTATCGCTCACCCTTGAATAATTTTCAATAGTTAAGGGATTATTTGTTTATGTAAATTTGAGGACGTAGCTGGAATTAATTATATTTAAATTCAAATAAAGATGTATGATCCCGACTCTGTTTATTTAGAAGTTTGGTTTTCATAGTCACTATTTTGTTTAAATTTTACTTACGACCACAATATATTATAGTCTTAGATTAGAACTGTCCTTGCATGTTGCAGATAACATACAAAATCGTACCCTTGCCATTATACATTCGCACTTGTGCACGGGATCGGCAGACCTTAGAGTCTTAGAGCGCACAAATAATGATTTATGAGGTTTACGCCGCCACGGTATCTGCCGATCCCGCGCACAAGTGCTTAATTTGCTGTATTAACGTCCATGGTGGCCGATTGCGCGTGCCTGCCGTTCTTCGCAAGCCTCGAAAAATGCGCCATACAGTCTCATACTTCGACTATTGGCGCCGTCCGCGCATGCGCACGCGCGCTCTATCATAAGTACAAACTATGTAGTAGTTAGTGCGCACGTACCTTGTCCTTGGCGAGCAGCAGCTGCCGCACGACGACCATGTCGGCGAGCAGCAGCACGCGCGTGACGGCGGCGAGGAGCGCGCGCGCCGCCGACACCATGCCGGCGCCGTCCGCGCCTGCGCACACGCGCTCTATCGCGCGACCTACGACAACAATACACCTCCATTAAATCACTTGTTGCACTTTGATCATTGGGTTGTGACAAAGTTGTACATCATCATGATCATCATCCTAGCGCTATCCCGCCCAGACCCCTGCCCTGTGTGTTTCTGAAACAGCCCACACAAGAAGGGTGTACAACTGCACATCTTCCGAGGTAGAGTAAATTGGTAATTGGCGATTGCCCTGGGGCAATACCTCTTTGAGAAAACGTTGTAGAAAAAGTCGACAGTCAAAGCTGCCATGAAGATCTTTGACAGTCGAGATGGAGAGTCAGTAATCATAAATATAATGAGACTAGTCTAGAATATGGAAAATCGTTATCAATTTCGTATGTGGAGATCAGACGGCGGCCACCCTGCGAATAATTTAATGATGTGAAATTTCGATAGACTTCAAAGCGAATTCTGGTCATGGATGCGAACTAGAATACGCTACGAAGGTCATGAAAACTTCGTTATTGGTAGAGCCATAGGAAGTGACGGGCCAGATCGTTATAACTTACTACACATAGAGACCCTTAATTAAGACGGACATGTACTACAAATCCATCGCCCGATTTTCTATTTTGTGCCAAAGGTAACAATAGTTGTGTACCATAAAACTAAAAACATTTTGTTATCTGTATGGACTTGTACGTGCGAAGTGTCAATGTTATGAACACACAATACACGGTACAGCTATAGCTTTATTTTTGAAACACAAAACTGAGTAATGAAAAAGCAATATGATTTGCTTTAACATACCTACAACAACAATATTAATAATAGTATTATTATTATTTTTTTTATGTTATATGATGAATGCTGATGAATGTCAATCCTTGTCCTAGGTACACCAAAGAAATCATCTTCGTTGCCAAATCTTCAAGCAGTATTACGATGTTTTAAAACATTTAAAAAATATTTCAAATACGAAAAGTGAAGTCGTACGTCTAGAAGCGAACTGCAACAGGTTGATTGAATCATAGTGGAACAAAAGGAACTCAAAAACAGACATGCGGCAATGTTATTGGTAGCAAACAATCTTTATGTGTCTTTAGTTATGAAATACTGTACCATCGATTTCCGATTGACTTAAAACCGAAAACGATCACAAGAACATAATTCCAAGCTTATACTCGTACGTACACGATACCAACATACTTAAAGTGAAAATAGATTTTTACAGATTGGTAGGATCTTTACAAATTAATAGGATCTTTAAAATAAAGAAGATACGTGTTCCAGAATATGTTTAATTATTTCTCCAAATAACGTAATCGATTCCAAGGAAATTAATTGGAAAGGAAAGCTTATACTTGAGTAAGGTTATCAATTTATTAAATTTTGTGTAATTTACAGCAACGTCTTCGCAACAAAGGCGGTAGGCGGCGTTCACTTGGAGATATTAAATTCCCGGCAACTAGCTTCTATAGCGTGTTAAGTTATTGGCTGTGACACTGTTGGTCTTATCAAGTAATTAACATTTTTGTTTCGTTGTTTTTTATAATTTGTGCACATTCGAAGCTATGAAAATATCTACTTGGGTAGAAATGGAAAATGAGAATTTTGGTTTTGAGGCCACGTAGCTCGCCTAGCTGGAATTAATTGAGCTGAAAAGAAAGTAATACTTGAATCAAACATAATATTTATTTGCTGCTACAAACTATAAAGTCTATATTCCAGCTGTACCTACAAAGAATTCTTGTGACATATTCGTCGAACCAGTTTAGTTGGGTGCTTCCATCCAGCTGTTGTATAAAGCAGGGATTAAAAATCTGTATCAAATGGTTGACGTATTTGTAAATATGGCAATTACTTCTAATACTGCTATTAGTCCGTCAGTAGGCTATAACATGTTGCGTGCGATTGTAATCATTCCATCGATAACAGTAAGTAAGGCGAGGTAAACAAAGCGTTGCGTGTGTATGTTTTTTCACAGTTTCGAAGTAAAGTTTAATTAGTAGCATTGCTAAAACTGTTTTGGTTTAAATGGATGCCGCGTTGAACGATCGTCTCACAGAGTTCAACTACGTTTGTTGAAAGAACTAAATGTTTATTTATATGCTACAGAGTTTTTTAACAGTGGGCGGTTTATATTCCTACTCAGTAATATCCAAACCATTAACAATGTTTCTCGTTGGAAAAACCCACGTGTCACTCTGTTATCTATTCGCTGTAACTTTTTGTCCTAACGAGTAGATAACTTTCTAAACCTTTTGTGTTACCCTTAACTAATGGTGTACCTGGATGGGATTATAAAGTTGTACCATGTAGCCATGTGACTCTTTGGAAAATCACACGAAAATGTGCCGTACTCTATTTTTTTATTACAATTTGCGGATGAAAAAGAACATACATACTTATTTATTTAAAAAACTTGTCACGAATCATTATTTGTCATAATTCTCATGACAGTTGTATAAGTTTATATGAATATTATATCATATTTAGTATTTAGTTTATTTATCTACTGTATATAAGTATTGGTTTGCTATTTAGTATTAGTATTATTTTGTATTGTATGTACGATTTATACGTATTCTATGTTTTTTACTCATATAAAATTGTATTGACATAATATTATGTCCTATCATTTTACCTAAGTATTTATGACACTGTTCCTCATGGTACACCACTACGCACTATTGTGCTTTTATTAATTGTATTCCAAACTAGGTTGTCTGGAAGAGATCGCATTTTGCGATAAGACCGCCCTATTGTGCAACTAGTTTTAATCATGTCATTAAATATTGTATCTCTTTATGTTTACTGCTGTACAATAAAGTGTGAATCAATCAATATATATTATATGATATGAAAGATGCGAAATGTATCATGACATCATGAGACACAACATTTCAGGGGTATTTTTTTTCGATCAAAGTTCTTTATCTGAGAATTGAGAAACATCAAATCTTGAAATAGATTGATTTATAATAATAATAATAAAGCTTTATTTAAATTCCACAATAATTAGATTAGATTAGTTAATTAATTAAATTATTTTTTTATTTTATTTAAATTTCATTTTAGTTTAATTTTGATAATTAATAATTTTATAGCTACTCAGGGTAAAAGCCTCCCCCAATTCGCAGTGTTCATCCAGTCTTTTCCTGCAACGGATAATACAATCTCGTCCTGCCATCGGGCGTCCGGGCGACCTCTTCTCTTCACGCCATGCGGTCCTTTCCATTTCGTGATGTTAATTGTTCATCTATTGTCAACGTATCTCCCAACATGGCCAGCCCATCTCCATTTGAGACTTTGAGAGAAGTGTAGAGCATCCTTTACCTTTGTTATTTTCCGAATTTTTATGTGTCTTACTCTATCTCTCAGTTTTATATTTAAACAGCTCCTTTCCATTGCCTTCTGAGTTGTTTGTATTTTGTGTCTTGCCTTGTGATCATATATCCACGTTTGGCACCCATAGGTTAGACAGGGTAAGATTGTTGTGTCTAAAATTATTCGTTTTAATTTAATTGGTAATTGCGATTTGAGAATCTCCTTATGTGCCCAGTACTTTCTCTATGTAATAGCTACTCTCCTGTCTATTTCCTCTATGTTTCGGTCTTTTCTAAATGAAATTTGTTTGCCGAAGTAAATGTAGCTCTCTACGTACTCAAGTGGCTCTTGGTTAACCAGTACTGGCGTCATCTCGCTGTTCGTCATGATTTTTATTTTTTCTAGATTCAGGTAGATTCAGATTCTAGATTCAAAGATAGTGGCCTACTTGAACACTAGCTGTCTGAAGTTCGTTAATCACTGTGTTGAGCTTATATGGACTTTCAGAGAACACGACGACATCGTCTGCAAAGCGTAGGTGGCTTAGATATTTCCCGTTCACATTAATTCCTTGCTTTGACCACGGTAAATCTTCCATTACATTTTGTAAGACAGCTATAAATAGCTTCGGTGATATAGGATCTCATTGTCTGACTCCTCGATTAATGCTGATTTTGGTGCCCACTCTATCTAGCCTGACTCTACTAGTACAATTAACATATATGTTTTTGATAATATTTATGTACATGCGTTTATATTTTGTTTGTTAAGTGCTTCCCAGATGCTATTATGAGATATAGAGTCGAAAGCTTTCTTATAATCGACAAAAGCTATGTAGAGCGGTTTTCTATATTCTACGTACTTTTCGATGACCTGGTCTACGGTGTGAATATGGTCTGTTGTGCTAAAGCCACTTCTGAATCCCGCTTGTTCCATGGGTTGGCATGAGTCTATTTGTGAGGATATTCTATGTAGTAAACAGGATGCAAAGAGTTTGTACAAGCAAGACATTAAGCTTATCGGACGGTAGTTTCCTATATCTTTAGGGTCGCCCTTCTTATACACCACTATTTTTTTACTGTAAGTCTAAGTACCTTTAACTGATCATATTTGTGTAGGTAAAAAATAAAAACACTAAGTCCCAAAACTGTCCACAATAATACGTAATAATTGGTCAATGCATAACTAAAACTATGAGTAGTAAATTAGTAGTAGTAGTAAACTATTCCATTGAAAAATTTCCCCCTGTCCCTCTGCGCCCGCGCCACGCCCCGCCCGATGCGACAAACAGTGCTAAATTGTCACCGGTAGTGAGCGCATCGTTTTTTTTATGGCTTATCAGTTTACATCACGAGAGTATGTAGCTATGCTACGTGCGTACTTTTTGAGTGGATAAAACGCGAGTGCAGCTGTGCGTTTGTACAGGGAAGAGTTTGGAAGCCAGTGGATCGGTCGAGGCGGCCCCGTAGCTTGGCCTCCATGCTCACCTGACCTCACGGCCATGGACTTCTTTTTGTGGGTGTACAAAAGTGAGCCGTGTTAGTGTCGAACAATTGTTCGACACTAACACGGCTAACAGCGCATATTGGACGCTTATGACGAAGTGAAAAGACAGAAGCGTACTTCTCTCGTTAAAAAACAATTTAATTAAACTTGCCCGTCTGTGTATTGACAATAGTGGTGGACATTTCGAAGGACAATTGAAATACTTGTAAGTAAAAATTACCTACCTACGTAAATAATACTTTGATGCGGGTGGATCAAAATCGGTCTGTGTTGAGAACCTTGGTCCTATGTCCAGCAGTGGACGTCTCTAGGCTGACATGATGATGATGAAATTTGTAAATAGCAGCTGATTCTAACTTCATAAATACGCCAAAATTACTATTTTCTTTTCGTCCAGAATACCTTCTTTTATTTTGATATTTGTTTGCTTTCTAATTACATACCTTCGTATTTAATTACTTGTAAAACGGTAAATTTTGCCGGTCCTAAGCCTAGAGAGGGTAGAATTAAGAAAATTAGAAAGTAACTACCGACACTTATTATTTTGCTTCATTTTATTGTCTAAGGCTACCTACATCATAAGTGCGACAGAGAGAATGCGAATGAGCAGGATGGAATATTATCAATGAATTAGTGAATGGATTGTAAAATATGACTATGATTTAAGTGAGATTTTCTACAATAAACAAATGATAATAACTTTGCTCTTTATAGATATTATAAAATTATTACATTACATATATGATAATAATGTCTTCGCTAACCTGTCCTTAAAGTTTTTGTACTAATAAAAAAATAGTGGTGTATAGTAAAATAATTTCCGATTCTGTCCATTGCCCTGGCACGATTTCTTATTCTAGTATTTTATTGAAGAGTAATGTAAGAGGTGTTAATAAAAGTGTTCTACCGATCTTTATGCACTCATTACTCAAACTGTCCGGTCCCGGGCTCTTATCTGGTTTTAAATTATTTATTTCTGATTCAGTAAAATTTTGTACAGTTGACGTATTCTTTAGTTGATCTTGTTCTGTATTTTCTACTAAGCCTGGTGTAGAACTATAAAGGCTTGTATAGAACTTTGTAGCTATGTTAATGATGTCATTTCTAGAATTGCAAATTTTAGAACCCCGCTGAAGGGACGGGATCCATTTTTTTTGACTTGTCTAGTTCTTTGTGTGCCTTTCTAGCTGATCTTGTGCTTTCTATACATTTTTCCAGTATGTGAAATCTGTGGTTTTCGTAACATTTTCTAATTTCTTTATTTGTTTCTATATATAGCTCTTTTAATTCTTCCTTATCCTTCTTAGTGAGATTTCTTTTATTTTGTAGTATGCTTCTTTTCTCCATTAATTGAATTGCTTCATTTGATAGAATTTTCTTTTTCTTGATTGTTTTTTATTTTTATTTTTTAGGCTTGTTAATACATAGTTTTCTATTTTCTTGTAATATTCCGTGACTGTGTATCCTTCCTGGTTTTCTATTAATACAGGTATAAATTCGCTTAAGCTTTTTAAATAACTGTCCATCTCAGCCTCAGTCTTTAAAGGGTTTCTGGGACTAGTGTAGTTTCTTCTGCTTCGTTTTACCCTACTTAAGCTTAATGTTGCTCTCAGGAGTCTATGATCTGTCCCAAAGGAGAGAAAATTCAGCACTTCAAATTTTGTGATTGATATATATTATAGATGAAAATCATACAGTCTTATAGCAAAACTTCACCATATCGGGATACATATTATTGATTTGTGAACCTGGTGAATGATATCTGTCTATATATTCAAATCCAGAGACTCACGGTTATTTAATTTAAACCGACAAAAACACACTTTACCAACTCTTAGAGACTAACCTGCTGATGTTCAAATTAAGTCATATGAGAATAATTAAACTTTTAAGCTTAATAATTTAGAAAACATTCAATTTGGCATCCTACATTATTTATAGAAACAACGGATAGTCAAGAAGATCTTTCTCTCTTATCAAGATGACAGTTCTGAAATATGTAGGTAGATGTGTCTTATGAAGCTGTGTGTTACTAATTAGTAAGCTTATAGTGTTTGTGTTTGTAGTAATTGTACAGGGAGTAACAAAACGCAGGTGCTCCATTGTTGTTTTAAATGAGCAATTTGTTTAATATATTAGTATTTAGTGCTTTCAGTGTAGCAATTTAGCTCCCGCTGCTACAGCGGTGGCTTAATTTACTGTTTTGTTCCGAGATTAAAATGTTAACTTTCATTGAAACTAAGGGAGAGGAAAATCATGATAATCTTTTATGAAAAGTAATAACAGTTGTATAGTTTTATATTTGGCTACGAAATATTACCTATGTAAGTTTTCGGGTTGAAATGTATCTAGATTAAAATCACACTCGCTTCACATAAATCAGATAGAAATGGAATACGATCTGGTGAAGTGAAGTGCAATCAAACGTGTACGTGTTTTGGTTCAACGAGCGCGTAGCACGTATATTGGTGTGTTCAGAGCTCAGAATCACCGGCGCGCGGCGACGGCCCAGGACCGGCTAACGCTTAATGACGGCTGCCGACCTGATCGGGATTACTTCCAAACTTTCCGCTCCAAACGAAAATTATTTAAAGATACTTATAATTTGTTTAAAGCGAATATATTAGCGACTGCTTATAATTTGTTTAAAGTCGTTAGAAAGCTATTTCGTCAAAAGCTCTTATAAATTCGACAACCGCGATCAAGTAAATATTTTGTGGTGCTACATCAATTTTGTACCAATCAGAATACTAAAATGACTCTATTTTACTATTCAACAAAGTAAAGTTTTGATACGAGGGAGCCGATTTTCGCCTAAAAATCCAAAACGTGCCGTTATGTTTTTGGGATAAGCCTGAGCTAACCCAAACTCATTTTTAAATTCCAACTCCATATGAACTGAATGTGTTTCCAATGGCGACGCAGTGGCTGATGGGCGATTGGTTAGTCAACCGATATTGGAAAACGATATCCACACCTAAATGAAGATATTAACATTTGCAGAAAAACTGGTTAAAGTACGAATCTCGTTCGAATTTCACAAATCCTCTGAAAATCACTCACGGCCGATTAGAGCTCCAATCGTGTTTAAATAAAATTAATAAAGGCGTTCACAACGTGGCTTTGCGAGATTCGTGCACACTTATGTCGTATAGTTTATATTATATCGACGACAACTTTTGCGTTTAAAACCCTCATGTGCCGATTCTATTTGCAACGTATACGTATCCTGAAATAAACGTCTAAAAATAGTATTTTAATGGCTCTTTTTGCGTTTAGGGGATAACGTTGATAAGTAGGTAGTTTATTTTTACCTGCTCATGTTTTGGTAGGATATTAGAGACGCTTTTTTATATGCAAACACATAAATCTAAAATTGGTCGCGGAATCCCACTGATGTTCCAAATGCTGTCAATCGTTTATCAGTGCAGATGCCTATTTGTATTTTCGGTATTCTGCACATTTTTAATCGAAACACAGTTGTCACGCTTTTAATGTTTTATTTAAAGCTTACGTGTAACTGAAAGGTTGCAAAAATATTGCAAAATAATACAGAAAACCGGCTGTGGGTGATGATCAAAGTCAATGCTTTTGCTATAGAGAAATTTACAAGTTTCAAATATCATCGTGCTTATGAATTCTCGTTGAGAGATAAATCCGACTGTCAGTACATTGTCAATTAACCACGATAATATGATTAAAGCTACAAAAGCCGTATTTTTTAAGTACCTGTAAATGTTCGAAACTTTAAACATTGTTACGAACGTGATTTTACGGAACTCTCTCAAGGGTTGTTTAATTTTATTTAGCTGTAAGCAATGACTACGAGTGCTAAACCGAAGCGCGGGTAATTATTTCACCCCGATTTAAATTAAACTTGTTGTATGTGGATCTTGCGGCAAATTCTTGCGTGGATACTTCTGATGAATACCTACTTGTCGACAACTACCAGTGCAAATAGTCAAGCTGATAGCTTTTTATATACTATAAGAGATTTACGTTTGGCAGGTAAAATAAATCTGTACAAAACATTATATCTATGAATCTCACGTCACGTATCGCGTACCGTGATACGTAAAACCCACGCTAAAAAGTTAGCTTTACATTTTTCGTTGCATTTTTGACCAACAGCTTTAGCTTGTTGAAGTGGATTTTTTATTTGCCAGGTTTTTTATTTTCCAGCTTAACTCCATTTATTGACACGCTAGTGGTGCTCCGGTAACGTAACAAACATCATGAGTATTTATCAAAATAATCTACAGTAATCCTACTAAACATGAAAATTTGAACATCACATTCACACAAAAATAACTGAACAGATTTGGTGAAACTTATCAGTACTAGAACCTAACTTAACTATTTGTTTTCCTGAAACATGCCACCTTTTTTCACGATGGCTTACATTTATCTGTGCGGTGCCGAGGAAGTTAAAATAGTATCAATTGGCAATTGGTTATTTTATTTGGTACGCTCTAAAATAAACCCTTCAATGTTGATAGAAAAAACTTGATTGTAGCAGTTCTTCATTTGGCATAATGGTATTGTTGCTTAGCAAAACTGTGCCGTTTAATTGTTTGTATTGATCATCCCGGGAAAGCTTATTTGCCTCACCTAACCTCGCGGGTGCTTCTGTAAATATAATTTAGTAAACGAAGATTCATTAATACCTTTATTCAGAAAACTTTTACTTGATTATAATTATGTATATTATAAAATAAAATGTAATTATACAAACGAAAATTTCTTTCTACTCTTACGAGCAAACTATTATTTGTATAACTATTGCATAAGATAATCTAAATTTAAATAGGCCATGTTCTCAAAACAAGCTGGTGTAGTTCATTAATATTGGCTTAAAATGGTTTTTATCGGTGTTTTTATAAAATTCTATCCAAGAGTCGAAGTTTTAAACAAGTACAGTTTTTGTTAACAAGATTTTGTGTTGGTTTTGAGAGTAGGTTCAATTTAAGATTGGAATTTGGTATCAAAATGCTTTGTTTTTAGTAGTTGGCGGTTTGGGAGGGAAACTAAAATGTGTGTTGTGATTTTAGTGTGTTGTGCGCAAGGGACAGTGGCCACAGCAGCACGCAAGGTTGGCGGAGCTAATTGCGTGTCAACATGGCGCTTAATGTTAAATTGACCGCTACCTGCCCGAGTGCCTGAACTGATAACTCTCTCGGGCATATAACTATTAAGGGGACTACAAGAGCTAAATTCGCTGTCCCTGTCGGATTGTATACATAAGAAAGAGAAACGCGACGACGACGTGACGTTCAGAACTCGTTACAAACCATCAAATAAATTAATTACAGAAAATGTATTGATCGGATTAAAAAAATAAAACAGTATTTCGTTAGTATGTTGCTTGTTGAATAATTTGTCAAAAAATCAGAATGATTGTATGTATTTTAATATGGTTTTTATTCGTTAAAATATTTTTTTTAGAGGTATCTTTGTGATTTTTTTCTATCGAATAAAGTTAGTTGTATTATGTTTTCAACACAGTACTTAACTATTATATCCTGAAGAATATCATATATTTTTCTGATTGTATTAACTGCATTGAATCATATACTTTAAAGTATTATAAAACTTGCGTTTAGCTCTTGTAGGCCCCTTAACACGGCAACTTGCCATGTTTCGAATTGTTTTAACTGAGATCTGTGTTTTTGCTCAGTGTGTATGAAGTTTTAATTAATACACAAGCAACTTTGATGCCAAATGATTACGAATATGTTCAAACGATTTGTCTATTTAGTTAATAATATTTATTTGGGTGCCTATTTCTGTTGCAGATCTAATTCTGCTTACACCTTTGAGTATTTCTGAATAGTTAAGACACGAAGCAACAACGAGATTTTTATAATCATGATTGATAAATTTCACTATCTTCTTGAGATTAATATTTAATTTCTCAATAAATCTCTTTATTCAAAGGTTTTGAAAGTAGAATAGATATATGTACAGCATTTCCTATCGAGTAGCTAGTCAGTGTCAAAAGGGTATTGTGACTATAATATCTATAATGTGTTATGTGCGTATGTATTTATGTATGTATGTTTGTATGTATGGATGTATGTATGTATGTATATATATGTATGTATGTATGTATGTATGCATGTATGTATGTATGTATGTACCTATGCATGTATGTATATTATATGTTTCTGTATTTACGTAATATATGTATGTTTACCTTTACTTAGCAAGGAACTTTATTACTACACCATTTTATAATTCTGTTTCCCTTATTTATTTCTTTCCATCCAAAGGTTGCCTGGAAGAAATCGCTTTTAGCGATAAGGCCGCCCATTGTGCATTATATTTGTAAACTTCTTCTTGTTCTCTTTTAACTCTGTAATGTGACTTGTGGTGTACAATAAAGAATTATCTATCTATCTATCTATCTATCTATGTAGATACGCACGTATGATTAATAATGATTACGTGTGTATCTACTTTTTCTTTAATTTTTTTTAATTAAGCAGCCTCAATCGACCGAAAACGAAGTAGTAGTAGCACCAAGAGACAATTTCGTAATACCGATCATATTTATTTATGTATTTAACGCAGTTGAAAGTTAAATGAAATCCATGTGGTGACGGATTAAGAATACAAAGTGTTGTTACCCCATTTCTTTCAGTAGGTGTAGTAAGAGCCGACTAAGCAAATACAGGAAACAAATTGTTTCTTGCAGTAGCGTCGGAAAATTCAACTTCAAACCCTATACAATCCCGTCTACGGTCTGGCTCATAGTTAGCCAAATCCTTCTATGCATTCGCAACGCTATTGTGATACAAACAAGAAGATGCTTACAAATTAGCAACAGACTGAGAATTAGTCTATGATTAATTAAAAACTACTTAACATTTCAGTGGAAAATACGTTACTATTTTTTGCCAATCATCATCAAACCTTTATACATTAAAGTTTGATGATTTTCTTAATTTTAACCTTTTTACCCCGACGCAGCAGGGGTAGGGCTGGGCTAAGGTGGTCCGACGATCTGGTTAAGATCGCAGGAAGCGGTTGGAAGCGGGCGGCTAAAAATCGGTTTGTGTGGAGAACCTTGGGGGAGGCCTATGTCCAGCGGACGTCTCTAGGCTGACATGAGGATCCTTTTTTGGCACAAAATAGTAACGTATTTTCCACTATAATCCATTTTCCATAATTAATCATCAACATCATTTCTATAAATTCACTCAGCCCATGGTCAATAATGTCAACAGGTCTGCAGTACGATTTAGTGGATTCTTAAAGGAGGTAAGTATAGCCGGGCTCATAAATAAACCTCTCGGTACAGAGGTGCGAGCCGCAGTCGGTAATAGCATCACTTCCTGTACATTCATACCCTTTTGCTCTCCTTACACTAAGACTACTTTACCGGCGACCTGTACCGATATACGTTTTAGAACTTATTATTATGCGGGATCCTTTTCAACACGTTCCTTTGCTACCGAGCTGAGGGAATATTGTGTATTTTATTTGTATCATGTGTATTACCGTGCCAGGGGCTATAACTATTGAGCCTTCTTTGTTGTTTTTATTATTATAGGGCTGTGTTTCGTGTTGGTAGCTGACAATATTTTTCTTTCTTATAATTAGCCCTGTAGTTGTAAGACATTGCTCGTCAGTATACCGTACCATATAGTGTACGTCTAATTAATGACCTGAATGTTGTAAAAAGAGATACTAATTAGGATGATATCGATACATTGACAATGCGGAATCCGGTCGTATTTTTTTTATACACTCACGCCTATACCACGAAGGGGTAGGCAGAGGTGTAATATTACACACCAATCCGGTGGAACCGTACTAAACATTCAGTTTGGCATCCTACATTTTTGGCAGAAACAATGGTTGGGATAGTCAAGAAGATCTTTCTCTCTTATCAAGATGACAGTTCTGAAATATGTAGATGTGTCTTATGAAGCTGTGTGGTGTGTTACTAATTAGTAAGCTTATAGTGTTTGTGTTCATAGTAATTGTACAGGGAGTAACAAAACACAGGTGCTCCATTGTTGCTTTAAATGAGCAATTCGTTTAATATATTAGTATTTAGTGCTTTCAGTGTAGTAATTTAGCTCCCACTGTTACAGCGGTGGCTTAATTTACTGTTTTGTTCCGAGATTAAAATGTAAACGTACAGTAAAACTAAGGGAGAGAAAAATAATAATAATCTTTTATGAAAAGTAATAACAGTTGTACAGTTTTATATTTGGCTTCGAAATATTACCTATGTAAGTTTTCGGGTTGAAATATATCTAGCTTAAAATCACATTCGCTTCACATAAATCAGATAGAAATGGAATACGGATCTGATCTGGTGAAGTAAGTTCAATGAAACGTGTACGTGATTTGGTTCAACGAGCGCGTAGCACGTATATTGGTGAGTTCAGAGCTCAGAATCACCGGCGCGCGGCGACGCTCGGCCCAGGACCGGCTAACGCTTAATGACGGGTGCCACCCTGATCGGGATTACTTCAAAACTTTACGCTCCAAACGAAAATTACTTAAAGATACTACTAGCGAGAGCGACTGCTTATAATTTGTTTAAAGTTGAAAGAAAGCTATTTCGTCAAAAGCTCTTTGAAGTTCAACAGCGGTGATTTAGTAAATATTTTGTGTACAATTATTATTACATACATACCTACATAACTTAAAAAACAAGAAAAAATATATAATATTTTTGCTTGTTTTTTAAGTTTATATAAATAGTAGCTTTTGCCCGCGGCTTCGCCCGCATGAAATTTAAATAAAGAGTAGCCTTTGTACTTCCCCAGGTTTCAGACTATCCATATCAAATTTCATCACAAACGGATCTGCACATTAGCCGTGTAGCATACCTACATATAAACAGAGAGTACTTAAAATTACTTTTGTTTTCATTGTGTAGGTATATTATTGAAGTTATGAAGAGCTTATATACCTACTGAATAGAACAGCAGCAAAAATAAAAACTGATAGCATTACCACAAAGTACATAATCAGACCGCTCCTTTACGCCGCTGCGCTTAAGCGCGCCAATTAATAGTAAGCGCTTTTCATAACGCTGCGCTTACTTAGGTCAAATGTAATCGTGATAACTTTTAAACTATTCGTCCAAACTACTTACTGTAAAAGACAAAGATCATCTACATTAAATACTGAAGGCAATACATTTATGAATTTTGAAAACAAATTGATAACTACTCAAGAATGAGCATTGTAAAAAACATATTAAAATATTTTTTTTAGTTATACTGTTAAACAGTTTTATTACAATAAAAATTATGTAGTTAGGTTATGTAGTAAAAGCTAAAAATTAATTCGGTAAGTCATAGCTGCCAGATCGCACTAATGTTCTCATCAATCTTAGGTATTGATCAGACACATTTAAAATCGTTGGGCAAGTGACATTTCTATCATAATGTTTACTCTGGATACGCTACGCCCAAAACATTTTTTATTAATGTGTTAATTTTATTTTCAATTTTTTAGTTTTGTTGTTAGTTGATACTTCTCATTCTCTTTTCATAGTGATCCCTTTTCTACCAATCAGGCCCTGTCGTTCGATACCCATATTGAGGTATTTGTGGAAATTAGGTAATCCGCCATTTTGTGGTGGCCGCCATCTTGAATTTTTCATAGTGAGCTCTATTCTACCAATCAAACCCTTTCATTTGATACCCATATTGAGATATTTGTGGAAAATATGTAATCCGCCATTTTGTGGCGGCAGCCATCTTGGATTTTTTATAGTGAGCCGAATTCTACCAATCAAGCCCTTTCATTCGATACCCATACTGAGGTATTTGTGGAAATTAAGTAATCCGCCATTTTGCGGCGACAGCCATCTTGGATTTTTTATAGTGAGCTCTATTCTACGAATCAAGTCCTTTCATTTGATACCCATATTGAAGTATTTGTGGAAAATAAGTAATCCGCCATTTTGTGGCGGCGGCCATCTTGGATTTTTCATTGTGAGCTCTATTCTACCAATCAAGCCCTTTCATTTGATACCCATATTGAAGTATTTGTGGAAAATAAGTAATCCGCCATTTTGTATCGGCGGCCATCTTGAATTTACAATCATTTAAATTATCTGAATCTTGATGACAATATGAGTGAATACCAAAAATCAGATCAATCTGTCATCAGGAAGGGGGTAAAATTCTAATTAATAGCTTTCAGAGCTCAGGATTTTTGCCGACTTAGTTGATACTTTTCCTTATATTATGGCAACATTATACAAAATCTTTATAAATTGTAGCCTATGTGTTATTCTGATGTATAAACTATATTACTGTAAAGTTTCATCTAAATCCGTTCAGTAGTTTTTGCGTGAAAGAGTAACAAACATCCATACATACATCTTCACAAACTTTCACATTTATAATATTAGTAGGATAGGATATTTTCGTTTATATAAATATATTTTCGGGTGCCTAGGGTTCCCAGGGTGCCTAGGGTTCCCATCAACAACTTAGGGTCCCAAGCCAACCTCACCTGCAAGTGGTGCACCTGCCGATCAACGGACGAGGCTCTGGCAAACAAAATATCCCGATAAGCGGCAATAGGCTCGCCACCTATTACGTGGGATCAAAACACTGGCGAAAAGTGGGCGTTTAATATGCCTCTGCCTACCCCTTCGGGGAAACGGGCGTGAGTCTATGTATGTATGTATGTATATTTTTCGGTCCCAATGTAATAGGGAGCGAGCCTATTGCCATCTCACCAGGCACATTAAGAAGCGAGCGATAATTAACATTAAAAACTATATATAATATTACTGATTATGAATAACCATGTGGTTCACGTTCACGTTCGTAAATTTTATATCAATCAGACTAAAATGACTCTATTTTCCTTCCAGTTCATCAAAGTAAAGTTTTGCTACGAGAGAGCTGAAAATTTGCGCCTAAAAAGCCAGAACGTGCCGTTATGTTTTTGGGATAAGCTCAGGCTTACCTAACGCAAACTCATTCTTAAATTCGAACTCCATATGAACTGAATGTGTTTCCAATGGCGACGCAGTGGCTGATGGCCGATTGGTTAGTCAACCGATATTGGAAAACGATATCCACACCTAAATGAAGATATTAACATTTGGAGAAAAACTGGTTAAAATACGAATCTCGTTCGAATTTCACAAATCCTCTGAAAATCACTCACGGCCGATTGGAGCTCCAATCGTGTTTAAATAAGATTAATAAAGGCGTTCACAACGTGGCTTTGCGAGATTCGTGCACACTTATGTCGTATAATTTATTATATCGACGACAACTTTTGCGTTTAAAACCCTCCTGTGCCAATTCTATTTGCAACGTATACGTATCCTGAAATAAACGTCTAAAAATAGTATTTTAATGGCTCTTTTTGCGTTTAGGGGATAACGTTGATAAGTAGGTAGTTTATTTTTACCTGCTCATGTTTTGGTAGAATATAAGAGACGCTTTTAGCGATATATGTAAACGCATAAATCTAAAATTGGTCGCAGAATCCCATTGATGTTCCAAATGCTGTCAATCGTTTATCAGTGCAGATGCCTATTTGTATTTTCGGTTTTCTTGCGCATTTTTAATCGAAACACAGTTGTCACGCTTTTAATGTTTTATTTGAAGCTTACGTGTAACTGAAAGGTTGCAAAAATATTGCAAAATAATACAGAAAAACAGCTGTGGGTGATGATCAAAGTCAATGCTTTTGCTATAGAGAAATTTACAAGTGACGTGCATATTGTTGTAAAAGTTTATTTGTTTATTCATTTTCGTCATAATATGTGTTATTACTGCATAAATGCGACATTAATGGTAAACCCGTTGTGTGCGGTGCATTTAGCGTGTCATTGGCAATACCGCAAAATTTATCAAATAATAATTTCAGACGTAATGCTCACGGGCATTCCCAAATGAAGTTTCAAATAACGTCGTGTTTATGAATTCTCGTTGAAAGATAAATCCGACTGTCAGTACATTGTCAATTAACCACGATAATACGATTAAAGCTACAAAAGCCGTATTTGTTAAGTACCTGTAAATGTTCGAAACTTTAAACATTGTTACGTACGTGATTTTACGGAACTCTCTCAAGGGTTGTTTCATTTTATTTAGCTGTAAGCAATGACTACGAGTGCTAAACCGAAGCGCGGGTAATTATTTCCACACCGATTCAAATTAGACTTGTTGTATGTAGAATTCAGATTTGCGGCAAATTCTTGCGTGGATACTTCTGATGAATACTTTTCGACAACTACAGTGCAAATAGTCAAGCTGAAAGCTTTTTATATACTCGTATAAGAGATTTGCGTTTGGCAGGTGAAATAAATCTGTACAAAACATTATAACTATGAATCTCATGTCACGTATCGCGTACCCTGTTACGTAAAACCTACGCTAAAAAGTTGTCTTTACATTTTTCGTTGCATTTTTGACCAACAGCTTTAGCTTGTTGAAGTGGATTTTTTATTTGCCAGGTTTCTATAGCCTGACTCCATTTATTTACACGGTAGTGATGCTCTAGTTACGTAGGTAACAAACATATAATAATTTATAAAAATAATCTGTTGCGGGCATAGCAATCCCACTAATATACATACATACAAACATAGACTCACGCCTGTCTGACCCGGAGAGGTAGGCACTAATATTATTAACATATAAGTTTGTGAGGGTGGATGCTGGTACTTATTCACTTACTGAACAGATTGGGTGAAACTTATCAGTACTAGAACTATCAGAATAACACTAATAGTTTATACATGCCACTTTTTTTCGCTACAGCTAACATTGACGTGAACTAAAGCTCGTTCAAAGTATTTTCAATTGGCAATTGATCTTCTGATGGTAATCTTTCAATACATAAATAAAATAAGGGACATTTTTCAGCAATATTGGTTACTTATACGAAAGTCGTCAAAAAGCGCTACTTATAAGAAACCTAAACGTATATGAAATATTAAAATGCATCTTTTTTAGATACTTAGATAGGAAAACCCTTCAAATGCTGATGGAAAATCTTGACTAAAGCAGTTCTTCATGTGGCATAATAGTATTGTTCCTTAGCAAAACTCTGCCGCTTAATTATTTGTATTTATCATCCCGAGAAAGTTAATTAGCCTAACCTAACCTCGCGGGTGCTTCTGTAAATATAATTTAGTAAACGAAGATTACTTATTACCCTTTTATTCAGCAAACTTTTACTGGATTATATGTAAACACTAAAATGTAATTAAGTAACCGAAGATTACTTTCTACTCTTATAGCGAGCAAAATATTATTTGGATAACTATTGCATAAGATAATCTAAATTTAAATAGGCCATGGTCTCAAAACAAGCTGGTTTAGTTCATTAATATTGGCTTAAATGCTTTTTGTGGATGTTTTTATAAAAGTCTATCCAAGAGTCGAAGTTTTAAAGAAGTACAGTTTTTTACAGTTGCGCGCGAGCTGTCGAGGCGAACGTACAAACGAGTACTCTGTATCGCATAGCTAAAATTGACGCGTTATTTAATATCTACCTACATGTTTTTCATATTGATTATTTATGTTAAATATCAATGGATACAATGAATAGTGTTGAATTTTGTGACTCAAGTGGGAGTGAGATAATGGATGAGGAGATGACGGAGAGTGAGCAACAACTTAATTTTAATATGATTGAAGAGATGCGGGAAAATATGGAGCGAGAGCAACAACTTACACAACTTACTTTAACAAATGAGATGGCGAAGAAGAAAAATGAGGAAGAAAAACTTGGAGAGAAGAGAGGAAGACTGAGCGATGAAGAAGTCATAGAGGAAGATGGATTTATCACAGTAGTAAGAGGGCATAAAAAACTAAACCGAAATAACTCAAATAGTATCCAACTATCAAATGAGACTACCGAGATAAGCAGTTGTATAGTATGTGTGACGGGAAAGGACGCGTTACCGAAACAGTTTGGAATGGCCAAACTCCTGCGGTCATATAATATAGAAAATATATTGAAGATGGTTTATAAATCTACGACTAGAGTCCTTATTCATTTTGAGCATAAAGAAAACGCAATAAAATTACTTAATTGTGAACCATTTAAAAATCTTGGGTATAGAACACAGATGACGGATGAATCTAATTTATGCTATGGAATCATAAGACAAGTTGATTTAGAGATGGATGAAAAGGAAATCATTGAAAATATTAAATGTGATTACGAAGTTATTTCAGTAAAGAGATTAAGGCGACTATCTGACAGTGGAGAATGGGTTGACTCTGAAACCATAAGAGTATGTTTCAAAGGTACCACTTTACCGCCGTACGTACAAGGGTACGGTTGTAGGTTTAAAGTGGAACCGTATACATTCCCTGTGTCTCAATGCTCAGGATGCTGGAGGTTTGGGCACCTATCAAGATCATGCCCAGTGAAAAAGCTTATATGCCCCAAGTGTGGAGGTGACCATCCCAATTGTGATACTACTCGATACACATGTATTAACTGCAAAGGACCACACATGGCCATGTATAAAAAGTGCCCTGTCTTTCTAAAAGAAAAAGAAATAAGAGAGATAATGACTAACCAAAGTTGTACGTACCGCAAGGCCTTAGAATTATATTTTAAAGACAAGGAAACCTATAACACTAATAAGAACAGTATGACAACAGATAATACCAATAACAACAACCTTTCTCAGTCCTGCACATCACATGATACTCAGAAAACATCCTACAGAGATATCTTAATCACAGAAGCAATTGTACACAATAAAAGCTCTACACCTAATTGTCAGAACGCTAAAAACGCAAATAAACGCAAAGAACTAGAAACACAACAAAATAATGTGGCGAGCGTAATCGATAGCAGTGGTAATGCAAGCAGACACATCAACAGTCAACAACAAGCTTCACATGTGGACAAAGAAAACGAAAATTCTGAGCCGATCGAAAAGAGTTTTAGCTTAGACTATATATACGGTATTTATAAGAGATCGAAAAATATATGGTGTTCAGATGGTAAATGGTATGAAAAAATTAAAAAATTAGGTAAACTTCTTTACGAAATATGCGAACAATTGTTGTTAAAATATTTTAGAAGTGATGATTTATGTAATAAAATATTAACTATGTTCAAAAATGGCTAACGATGTCACAAAATTACGTCAGATCAATATTATTCAGTGGAACGCACGGAGCTTGCGACCAAAACGTAATGAACTAGAACTTTTACTATTACAAAATAAAATACACATTGCGTTAATATCGGAAACTTGGTTGGAACCGGAATCGCACATTCATATAAATAGCTATAACATATTTAGAAAGGATAGAATAGATGGCTATGGCGGCGTAGCGATACTAATTCATAAGTCTATAAAAACACAACAATGCCCTGTCAACATAAACAACTCCGGCATAGAAATTATTTCGGTTAAACTCTTTGAATGTAACAAGATTGAGAATATAATTTTAATATATTGTCCGTCGTCAGTACCTACAACCTCGTCCGATTGGGAACAAATTTTTACATTATTTAGTAATAAATGCATTGTTGCGGGTGATCTAAATGGTCACCATTCAACTTGGTCGAGTAAGACCGATGCGAGAGGGATACAGTTATATGATGCTGCATTAGAAACAGGATTTATATCTCTTAATGACGGTAGTGCGACTAGAATAACTTGCGCTGATAACTCTGTTCAACAGACATCGCCTGACGTGACATTTGTATCTACCGACATAGTGCATTTATTAAATTGGAATGTGATAAACGAAAACTTGGGGAGTGATCACCTGTTTGTTAAAATTTCATACAAATATAATAGTGAAAATATATATTGTGAACGTAGAAAACGCAATTTTAAAATGGCTAATTGGTCTCAGTATAGTAAATGTGTAGAAAAGCACCTATTGAAACCTTTGAACATTGTCAGTGTACAATCTTTATACAATAATCTTATTGAACAGATAAACAAGGCTACGAATGAACATATACCGCTAATAAAATACTGTAGCAAAACAAATAACAATTTTAGACCTAAACCTTATTGGAATAGTACACTTTCTCACCTAGTTGCACAGCGTAGATTGGCCTTAAAAAATTTCAGAAAAAATCCTACTCCTGATAATTTGACCATACTGGAGCGAAAGACAGATGCGGCGAGGAAGGCTATCAGGCAGGCAAAGGTGAGTCATTGGCAAGGTTATTGTAGTAGCGTTGATGGACAAACGTCCAGTTCTGAGATGTGGAAACGGATGGGCTGGGTGAAGGGGCTCGCGTCGCCTAGACCACACGTTTCTAATGAACAAAAGATAAATCTCCTTTGTGAACTTGCACCTGATTATATTAGCCACAGACCCCAAAGATTTGAATCACATAATGATGTTCTGGAGAATGAATTTACGATACAGGAAATGTGTAATTGCTTAAAAAGAAAAGATACAGCACCAGGGATCGACGAAATTACATATTCACAAATTTATCATTTATCGCCTGACAGCAAAATTTATTTATTGAATTTATTTAACTATATTTATAACACGGGGGTTGTCCCTCTACAATGGCGTAATATATTGGTGACACCAATACCTAAGATTTCAGCTAATAGTGGTTGCAAACTTCGCCCAATATCCTTAATGTCCTGTTTATGTAAAATATTTCACTCAATGTTGACAAAACGACTTGAGTGGTATATAGAAAACAATAAATTGCTATCACCATATACGGCAGGATTTAGACGAGGTCAATCATGTCAGGATTGTCTAGTGAAGTTAATTAGCCAAATATATATAGGTTTTTCCCATAAAATGCCCACAGTGGCTTGTTTCGTAGATGTTTCCAACGCCTATAATAATGTCTTAGTTGATGTACTGACCAAAACATTAGATGAAATTAAAGTAGGGAAAAAGTTATGTCAATACTTATGGAACTTCTTGAGCGAAAGACACCTTATGATGCAAGACGGGGTTAACAAGAACCATTATTTTATTAGACACACTGGCAGAGGTTTAGCACAAGGTGATCCAATGTCACCAATATTATTTAATATCATTACAGCTAATTGTTTTAAAGAAGTTAAAAATGTAATGCTATGTCAATACGCTGATGACTTTGTTTTCCATTATACATCCAGTAACTTACTGGAAAGTCAAATTAAGTTACAAGAAGCACTAAATACATTTTGTAATATTCTGGGTGCTATGGGCTTAGAGTTGTCAGCAAGCAAGTCTAAAATATGTGTATTTACTAGAGGATTCAGACAATTACAAATTGATTTAAAAATGTATGGCAATAGTTTGGAGTTAGTAGACAATTATAAATATTTAGGGGTGTGGCTGGATAGATCGTTACGATGGAGTAAACATATAAATATACTAGTAGAGAATATACAAAGAAATCTGAATTTACTTAAAGTCTTGGCTGGTGCATCATGGGGTCTGCATCCCAAACATTTGAGACATATTTATATAGCCTTAATCAGGAGTCGTATAGACTACAGTAGTTATTTATATGACGCCAGTGCCAAGCGTCACTTAGATAAATTAAATAAAATACAAAACCAGGCTATGAGAATAATAGGAGGTTTCATTAAAACTACACCAATCCACGTTATGGAGAGTGAGCTTTGTGTTGTTCCACTGAATATAAGACGGAAATATTTAGCTTATAAATTTTCTCTTAAATCTATGTCTCTTGCAAATAATATCAATATTGAATTATTAGATCAACTTCATACCTTACAGTTAAATAGTTATTGGAGGAATAAAACTTTACCATTATTGGCTGTTACATACAATCAGGTGAAAAACCATAGGATAATGTCTTCCAATCCACTCTTTATGTTTACTTTAAGGACATGGGTTAGTAACATTGATGTCAATAAGATCATTGTAGTGAATTTAGAGTCAGTTAAACATGCAAAACGATTCTATGATACCAATACATTAAGATGTGACACTGTTAGAGAGCTACAGACAAAATATAATGGATGGTTTTGTATATATACTGATGGATCGAAAGCTGTAGATGGTTGCGGAGCAGCATTCTATACACCTAATAATCCTAATCATGAGAACAATTGTTTTAAATTAAGTGAAAATACAACCATTATGACATTGGAACTCTTTGCCATCTCAGAAGCATTGACGTATGTCATAAATTGTGTACAATGTGAAAACATAGTGGTTTTCACGGATAGCAAAAGTGGATTACAACATATAGCTCGATGCGCCTCTGGACACAGAGGTGTATCGCTAGCATATGATATCCTATCTAAGATAGATATATTACAGCTAAAGGGTGTTACACTGAGATTGCAATGGGTTCCATCTCATATTGGATTACGGGGTAATGAAAAGGTTGATACTCTAGCAAAGTTTGCTGCAAAAGATGGCACAGTAATCAATATTAATTTAGACTACTCTGAAATGTTACCTACCTATAAAAGAATATGCTATAATCAATGGAAAGAATATTTTGATAAGCGATCTTTAGCTAAAGGGATATGGTACAAAACACTACAGCCTCAGCCTCATTGTGTACCCTGGTTTATCAACAGTAGACTTAGCAGAAAACTGATTGTTACAGCCCTTAGACTCAGATCTGGACACATTCCTTGTAACAAATTTAGCTTCATGATGAAGAAAACGAGTACCCCTAATTGTAGGGAATGTGGTGTGGTTGAGGACTTGCATCATTTGTTAATGGAATGTGTCCGATTTGATTCCCACAGAAGTCACCTGTTTAGAGTCATGAATTTAAACAGAATCAATATAGGCTTCTTTCACGAAATTTTAACCCAGCCGAACGCAGAGATGGCAAAGCTTCTGTTTGAATTCATGGCTCAGGTATAGGTTGTTTGTTATAAATTAATATTTAATTTGATTTGATAAGTACGTATTTAGGGTATGATGGGACCGACATATACAATGTATAAAGTGTCCCTTTAAATAAAATAGATCAAAAAAAAAAAAAAAAAAGTACAGTTTTTGTTAACAAGATTTTATGTTGGTTTTGAGAGTAGGTACAATTTCAAATTGGAATTTCGTATTGAAAATACTTTAATTTAAAATTGACGTCTGTCAGATCGGCCGGAAAATAATTTTCAAGATTTTTTATTTTCCTATTCAATTATGAACCCAACAGTAGCCGAAGAAAATAATATATTTTTAACAGTTTGAAGGCAATATATATAATATACCTTGAAGCATCAACACCAGTTTTACGTCTTATGTCGTTTTGCATTTTACCTACATTATCTGCTGGAGCCAAGGAAATTATACCTAATAGCATAACCATCTCAGGCTGGCAGGCGTGGAAGGCTAGCCGATGAAGCACTATGCCGGCCTCTGCCAACATACTGGCCGCCGGCCGCAAACCACCGCGTCAAAAATTAAAAACTTTTATTCGTGACAAACGTCAAGTTGTATATTTGTGTTTATAATTTTTATTTCTAGTTTGTTATTTTAAGTGTATATTATAATATTTCCTAAGTTTTCCGTATTATGTCTTATAACGGTGGCAGGAGTGATGCGGGAATAGGTGCCAGTCTACCTTGCACATCAGCTACGCTGGTGCGTTGCACCATTTGCTCCCAGGAACGTTATTTTAAAGGTGAGCGGGGCCTAAAAGTACATTTTGGTAAAGTCCATAAACGCCAAAATGTGCTTTCTGGGCCCAGTATATCAACACCCCACAGCACAAACACAGAGCAAACAGTCTCCTGCGAAATTCGTTTTTGGCAATATTTGGGTAATTTAAAAAATTCAATTCCGGTTATCAAACGAATTCCCCGTGGCGCAAGGCCTTCAGTGGCTCAAAATCTAGCACTGTGCATAGGTCTTGTGGTACGGGAGAATTCAATAACGGCTTGGGAGCAACTCTTCACCTTTCCCTACAGAATTTTACACGCACATTATGATCGGCTATCAAAAAAAACACTTACAACAAAAATAAAGGAAAACTGTAATGATTCGGCGTCAAAATTACAGCACTATTCACCCAAACCATACCGCAATAGTACCATCTACCACCACGTAGAAAACAAACTGAGGGAAGGTGACATCAGAGGAGCATCCAGGCTCCTATTTAGCAGCGATGTGGTGGCGCCTTGCTCTGCAGACACACTCGCGAGTCTCCAGAGCAAGCATCCAGCGCCACAGGACAATCTTTCCTTTCCTGACCCACCTGACTCTGATTCAGTTTGCCTCAGAATTACAGCTAAGGATGTGGTTGCGGCCGTTTGCTCCTTCCAAAGCGGGTCTGCTGGTGGCCTCGACGGTTTAACACCACAACATTTGAAGGACCTTGTGTGTGCAAGCGCCGGGTCGGCCGGCGACTCGCTTTTGAGGGAGCTTACGGCTTTAATGAACCTTATGCTCTCCGGCAATGTGAACGATGCCATCGTCGATATTTTGTATGGCGCAAATCTCGCAGAGATCTTTCTGAGATCCTTGTGGAAGCGCGACGGTGGCATTCGTCCCATTGCCGTTGGTTGTACGTTCAGGCGTATGGCAGCCAAGATTTGCTGCCGCCATTATAACACCCTTTTAGGCAGCAAATTTCAGCCCCTGCAGCTTGGATTTGGATCCAAAGGGGGCTGCGAGGCTGCCATACATGCCCTGTCGGCATACCTTGGCTGTAATCAAGGTGAGGTTGTCCTGAAGGTAGACTTAAAGAATGCCTTTAACTCGGTTAATAGGGACACCTTATTGACACAAGCTAAATTAGAAACACCCGAAATTTTTAGTTTGGCAGTGTTACAGGCACCCTTCAAAATTGATATATAAGGAAAATGTTTTGGAATCCGCCGTTGGCTGTCAACAAGGCGACCCGCTTGGACCACTTATCTTTAGCTTGGCCATTCACCCAATTATCAAAGAACTAAATTCAAAATTTAACATCTGGTACCTGGATGATGGGACCCTTGCAGGTGATGTAGACGTAGTTTATCAAGACCTGGCACTTCTAAAGTCGAAATTTTCATCCATTGGCCTAGAACTTAATCCCAGTAAATGCGAAATTTTCATTAACAATAACTTAGACCAATCACATATACTTTCTAAATTTCAATATCTAGCTCCCAATATTATTCACGTTAAAAAAAGTTCTCTTCGCCTCCTTGGGTCCCCAATATTAGACGAAGGTTTCGATTCATTTATACAAGAAAAAATTCAAAATTTTAGTGATATTTCAGACCGGTTACTCAAAATTAATATGCATGCGGCTTTTACTATTATCAAGTATTGTCTTTTTGTGCCTAAATTTACACACGCTCTTCGATCTTCCCCTTTTTGGAAATACCCATCTCTACTCGCCCAAATTGACAATCTTATGCAAATTACCTTAAGCAAAATTCTAAATCTGGACCTGAACGACCGAGTGTGGCTACAGGCGTCTTTGCCTGTACGCCTGGGCGGCCTTGGCGTTCGCAAAATTTCCGACGTAAGTTTACCAGCATTCCTGTCCTCCGTCCACGGCACTGCAGAATTGACCAGGAAAATTTTAGCACCCACACTGGTCGATCCTGAGGTGCCGTGTAAGATCGATGCCATGAATGCTTGGAGAATGGTTTGTCCAAGCACCGAGTTACCCCGAAATCCATCTTCACAGAGGCAGTGGGACGGGCCGCTTTGCAGCGTGGTACGAGAAAATCTCTTAAGTACGTCGTCCAATGCTGCGGAGCGTGCTCGTTTGCTGGCTGTGGGAAAATGGGAGTCGGGTGTTTGGCTTCAGGCACTGCCATCGTCCAACATAGGTACCATGTTGGACGATACGACTTTCCGTATTGCTTCTTGCCTTCGTTTAGGTGCGCAATGTGTCTCTCCGCATCGCTGTCACTGTGGAGAGGCTGTCGACAGCCTTGGTCATCATGGTCTGTCATGCTGCAGGAGCGCAGGTCGTATTTCACGACACGCCAACCTTAATGACATACTTCGCCGGGCTCTTGTCACCGCTGGCGTTCCAGCCCAACTTGAACCTCAGGGCTTGGCACGCGACGATGGCAAAAGACCAGACGGTATGTCTTTACTGCCGTGGAAGCTGGGTAGGCCTTTGGTGTGGGACGCAACTTGTGTTGACACCCTTGCGCCATCTCATCTTCCTAGCACAGCGGGTTGTGCGGGCGCTGCTGCAGCTACAGCGGAGACTCTCAAACGGCGCAAATACATAAATCTAATAGGAGATTATGTATTTGAGCCGTTTGGAGTCGAAACGTTGGGACCATGGGGTCCAAGTGCGCGATCTCTTTTTAGAGATCTCTCAAAGAGACTGGTCGACGCCTCGCGTGACCAGAAGGTTGGCCTGTATTTGGCGCAAAAGATCAGCATTGCCATACAACGTGGCAATGCTGCCAGCATTCTGGGCACGCTCCCAATTGACGGCGATGTGGAGGAGTTCCATGACGCCCTCTAAATTTAATTTTCCTTTCTTTTTTTTTTTTTCTTGTAATGTATTTTAAGTTATTTAAGTATAGAAATTATTGTTTTATTTTATGTGTAAATAGTCATTTAGCTATGTTAGTTTTAATTAAATGATAATTATTTGCAACACTTTAATTTAGTTGTTGGCACTTTGGGAGGGAAACTAAAATGTGTGTTGTAATTTTAGTGTGTTGTGCGCTAGGGACAGGGGCCACAGTGGCACGCAAGTTTGGCGGAGCGGAGGCGGAGCTAATTGCGTGTCAATATGGCGCTTAATGTTAAATTGACCGCTACCTGCCCGAGTGCGTGAACTGATACCTCTCTGGGGCATATAACTATTAACACGGCAACTTGCCATGTTTCGAATTATACTGAGGAATAATCTGTGTTTGTGTTCAGTATGTATGAAGTTTTAATTAATACACAAACAACTTTCATGCCAAATGATTACGAATATGTTCAAACGATTTGTCTATTTTGTTAATAATATTATTATCTGGTGCCTGTTTCTATTGCAGATCTGATTTTGCTTACATCTTTGAGTATTTCTGAATAGTTTAGACACGAAGCAATAACGAAATTTTTTATAATCATGATTGATAAATTTCACTTTCTTCTTGAGATTAATATTTAATTTCTCAATAAATCTCTTTATTCAAAGGTTTTGAAAGTAGAATAGATATATGTAGATACGCACGTATGATTAATAATGATTACGTGTGTATCTACTTTTTCTTTATTTTTTTTTAATTAAGCAGCCTCAATCGACCGAAAACGAAGTAGTAGTAGCACCAAGAGACAATTTCGTAATACCGATCATATTTATTTATGTATTTAACGCAGTTGAAAGTTCAATGAAATCCATGTGGTGACGGATTAAGAATACAATGTGTTGTTACCCCATTTCTTTCAGTAGGTGTAGTAAGAGCCGACTAAGCAAATACAGGAAACAAATTGTTTCTTGCGGTAGCGTCGGAAAATTCAACTTCAAACCCTATACAATCCCGTCTACGGTCTGGCTCATAGTTAGCCAAATCCTTCTATGCATTCGCAACGCTATTGTGATACAAATTAGAAGATGCTTACAAATTAGCAGCAGACTGAGAATTAGTCTATGATTAATTAAAAACTTCTTAACATTTCAGTGGAAAATACGTTACTATTTTTTGCCAATCATCATCAAACCTTTATACATTAAAGTTTGATGATTTTCTTAATTTTAACCTTTTTACCCCGACGCAGCAGGGGTAGGGCTGGGCTAAGGTGGTCCGACGATCTGGTTACGATCGCAGGAAGTAGTTGGAAGCGGGCGGCTTAAAATCGGTCTGTGTGGAGAACTTCGGGGGAGGCCTATGTCCAGCATTGGACGTCTCTAGGCTGACATGATGAACCTTTTTTGGCAAAAAATTGTAACGTATTTTCGACTATAATCAATTTTTCATAATTAATCATCAACATCATTTTTCATAATTAATCATCAACATCATTTCTATAAATTCACTCAGCTCATTGGTCAATAATGTCAACAGGTCTGCAGTACGATTTAGTGGATTCTTAAAGGAGGTAAGTATAGCCGGGTTCATAAATAAACTTCTCGTTACAGATGGTACAGAGGTGCGCGCCGCAGTCGGTAATAGCATCACTTCCTGTACATTCATACCCTTTTGCTCTCCTTACACTAACACTACTTTACCGGCGACCTGTACTCACATACGTTTAGAACTTATTATTATGCGGGATCCTTTTCAACACGCTTCTTTGCTACCGAGCTGAGGGAATATTGTGTATTTTATTTGTATCATGTGTATTATCGTGCCAGGGGCTATGACTATTGGGGCCTTCTTTGTTGTTTTTATTATTATAGAACTGTGTTTCGTGTTGGTAGCTGACAATATTTTTCTTTCTTATAATTAGCCCTGTAGTTGTAAGACATTGCTCGTCAGTATACCGTAACATATAGTGTACGTCTAATTAATGAACTGAACGTTAAAAAAAGAGATACTAATTAGGATACTTATCGATACATTGACAATGCGGAATCCGGTCGTATTTTTTTTATACACTCACGCCTATATCCACGAAGGGGTAGGCAGAGGTGTAATATTACACACCAATCCGGTGGCACCGTACTAAACATTCAGTTTGGCATCCTACATTTTTGGCAGAAACAATGGTTGGGATAGTCAAGAAGATCTTTCTCTCTTATCAAGATGACAGTCCTGAAATATGTAGATGTGTCTTATGAAGCTGTGTGTTACTAATTAGTAAGCTTATAGTGTTTGTGTTCATAGTAATTGTACAGGGAGTAACAAAACGCAGGTGCTCCACTGTTGCTTTAAATGAGCAATTTGTTTAATATATTAGCATTTAGTGCTTTCAGTGTAGTAATTTAGCTCCCACTGTTACAGCGGTGGCTTAATTTACTGTTTTGTTCCGAGATTAAAATGTAAACGTACAGTAAAACTAAGGGAGAGAAAAATAATAATAATCTTTTATGAAAAGTAATAACAGTTGTACAGTTTTATATTTGGCTTCGAAATATTACCTATGTAAGTTTTCGGGTTGAAATATATCTAGCTTAAAATCACATTCGCTTCACATAAATCAGATAGAAATGGAATACGGATCTGATCTGGTGAAGTAAGTTCAATGAAACGTGTACGTGATTTGGTTCAACGAGCGCGTAGCACGTATATTTATATGTGTGCTCAGAGCTCAGAATCACCGGCGCGCGGCGACGCTCGGCCCAGGACCGGCTAACGCTTAATGACGGCTGCCACCCTGATCGGGATTACTTCAAAACTTTACGCTCCAGACGAAAATTACTTAAAGATACTACTAGCGAGAGCGACTGCTTATAATTTGTTTAAAGTTGAAAGAAAGCTATTTCGTCAAAAGCTCTTTGAAGTTCAACAGCGGTGATTTAGTAAATATTTTGTGTACAATTATTATTACATACATACCTACTTAACTTAAAAAACAAGAAAAAATATATTTTTGCTTGTTTTTTAAGTTTATATAAATATATTTTCGGGTGCCTAGGGTTCCCAGGGTGATGGTATATATTGGATATATTTATTTATATATGGATATATTTATATAAACTTAAAAAACAAGCAAAAATATATTTTTGCTTGTTTTTTAAGTTTATATAAATATATTTTCGGGTGCCTAGGGTTCCCAGGGTGCCTAGGGTTCCCATCAAGAACTTAGGGTCCCAAGCCAACCTCACCTGCAAGTGGTGCACCTGCCGATCAACGGACGAGGCTCTGGCAAACAAAATATCCCGATAAGCGGCAATAGGCTCGCCACCTATTACGTGGGATCAAAACACTGGCGAAAAGTGGGCGTTTAATATGCCTCTGCCTACCCCTTCGGGGAAACGGGCGTGAGTCTATGTATGTATGTATGTATATTTTTCGGTCCCAATGTAATAGGGAGCGAGCCTATTGCCATCTCACCAGGCACATTAAGAAGCGAGCGATAATTAACATTAAAAACTATATATAATATTACTGATTATGAATAACCATGTGGTTCACGTTCACGTTCGTAAATTTTATATCAATCAGACTAAAATGACTCTATTTTCCTTCCAGTTCATCAAAGTAAAGTTTTGCTACGAGAGAGCTGAAAATTTGCGCCTAAAAAGCCAGAACGTGCCGTTATGTTTTTGGGATAAGCTCAGGCTTACCTAACGCAAACTCATTCTTAAATTCGAACTCCATATGAACTGAATGTGTTTCCAATGGCGACGCAGTGGCTGATGGCCGCTTGGTTAGTCAACCGATATTGGAAAACGATATCCACACCTAAATGAAGATATTAACATTTGGAGAAAAACTGGTTAAAATACGAATCTCGTTCGAATTTCACAAATCCTCTGAAAATCACTCACGGCCGATTGGAGCTCCAATCGTGTTTAAATAAGATTAATAAAGGCGTTCACAACGTGGCTTTGCGAGATTCGTGCACACTTATGTCGTATAATTTATTATATCGACGACAACTTTTGCGTTTAAAACCCTCCTGTGCCAATTCTATTTGCAACGTATACGTATCCTGAAATAAACGTCTAAAAATAGTAATTTAATGGCTCTTTTTGCGTTTAGGGGATAACGTTGATAAGTAGGTAGTTTATTTTTACCTGCTCATGTTTTGGTAGAATATGAGAGACGCTTTTAGCGATATATGTAAACGCATAAATCTAAAATTGGTCGCAGAATCCCATTGATGTTCCAAATGCTGTCAATCGTTTATCAGTGCAGATGCCTATTTGTATTTTCGGTTTTCTTGCGCATTTTTAATCGAAACACAGTTGTCACGCTTTTAATGTTTTATTTGAAGCTTACGTGTAACTGAAAGGTTGCAAAAATATTGCAAAATAATACAGAAAAACAGCTGTGGGTGATGATCAAAGTCAATGCTTTTGCTATAGAGAAATTTACAAGTGACGTGCATATTGTTGTAAAAGTTTATTTGTTTATTCATTTTCGTCATACTATGTGTTATTACTGCATAAATGCGACATTAATGGTAAACCCTTTGTGTGCGGTGCATTTAGCGTGTCATTGGCAATACCGCAAAATTTATCAAATAATAATTTCACACGTAACGATCACGGGCATTCCCAAATGAAGTTTCAAATAACGTCGTGTTTATGAATTCTCGTTGAAAGATAAATCCGACTGTCAGTACATTGTCAATTAACCACGATAATACGAATAAAGCTACAAAAGCCGTATTTGTTAAGTACCTGTAAATGTTCGAAACTTTAAACATTGTTACGTACGTGATTTTACGGAACTCTCTCAAGGGTTGTTTCATTTTATTTAGCTGTAAGCAATGACTACGAGTGCTAAACCCGAAGCGTGGGTAATTATTTCCACCCCGATTCTAATTAGACTTGTTGTATGTAGAATTCAGATCTTGCGGCAAATTCTTGCGTGGATACTTCTGATGAATTCTCGTCGACAACTACCAGTGCAAATAGTCAAGCTGAAAGCTTTTAAGTACTATAAGAGATTTGCGTTTGGCAGGTAAAATAAATCTGTACAAAACATTATATCTATGAATCTCACGTCACGTATCGCGTACCGTGATACGTACAACCCACGCTAAAAAGTTGGCTTTACATTTTTCGTTGCATTTTTGACCAACAGCCGTAGCCAACAGCTTTAGCTTGTTGAAGTGGATTTTTTATTTGCCAGGTTTTTATAGCCTGACTCCATTTATTTACACGGTAGTGGTGCTCTAGTTACGTAGGTAACAAACATATAATAATATGTATTTATAAAATAATCTGTTGCGGGCATAGCAATCCCACTAATATACATACATACAAACATATACTCACGCCTGTTTCCCGGAGGGGTAGGCACTAATATTATTAACATATAAGTTTGTGAGGGTGGATGCTACTTATTCACTTACTGAACAGATTGGGTGAAACTTATCAGTACTAGAACTATCAGAATAACACAAATAACTTATACATGCCACCTTTTTTCGCGACAGCTAACATTGACGTGAGCTTTAGGTCTTTCAAAGTATTTACAATTGGCAATTGATCTTCTGAGAGTAATCTTTCAATACATAAATAAAATAAGGGAAATTTTTCAGAAATATTGGTTATTTATACGAAAGTCGTCAAACGTGTAACCTAAACGTATATGAAATATCAAAATGCATCTTTTTTTAGATACTTAGATAGGAAAACCCTTCAAATGTTAATGGAAAATCTTGACGAAAGCAGTTCTTCATGTGGCATAATTGTATTGTTCCTTAGCAAAACTGTGCCGCTTAATTGTTTGTATTTATCATCCCGAGAAAGTTAATTAGCCTAACCTAGCCTCGCGGGTGCTTTTGTAAATATAATTTAGTAAACGAAGATTACTTATTACCCTTTTATTCAGCAAACTTTTACTGGATTATATGTAAACACTAAAATGTAATTAAGTAACCGAAGATTACTTTCTACTCTTATAGCGAGCAAAATATTATTTGTATAACTATTGCATGAGATAATCTAAATTTAAATAGGCCATGGTCTCAAAACAAGCTGGTTTAGTTCATTAATATTGGCTTAAATGGTTTTTATGGATGTTTTTATAAAAGTCTATCCAAGAGTCGAAGTTTTAAACAAGTACAGTTTTTGTGTTGGTTTTGAGAGTAGGTACAATTTCAAATTGGAATTTCGTATTGAAAATACTTTGTTTTTAGTAGTTGGCAATTTGGGAGAAAAACTAAAATGTGTGTTGTGATTTTAGTGTGCAGTGCTCTAGGGACAGTGGCCACAGTGGCACGCAAGGCTGGCGGAGCGGAGGCGGAGTTAATTGCGTGTCAACATGGCGTTTAATGTTAAATTGACCGCTACCTGTCCGAGTGCCTGAACTGATACCTCTCTGGGGCATATAACTATTAACACGGCAACTTGCCATGATTCGAATTGTTTTAACTGAGGAATAATCTGTGTTTATGCTCAGTATGTATAAAGTTTTAATTAATACACAAGCAACTTTGATGCCAAATGATAACGAATATGTTCAAACGATTTGTCTATTTAGTTAATAATATTTATCTGGGTGCCTATTTCTGTTGCAGATCTAATTCTGCTTACATCTTTGAGTATTTCTGAATATTTTAGACACGAAGCAACAACGAGATTTTTTATAATCATGATTGATAAATTTCACTTTCTTCTTGAGATTAATATTTAATTTCTCAATTAATCTCTGTATTCAAAAGTTTTGCAAGCAGAATAGATATATGTAGATACGCACGTATGATTAATAATGATAAATATACGTGTGTATCTACTATTTCTTTTTCTTTTTAATTAAGCAGCCTCAAATGACCGAAAATGAAGTAGTAGAAGCACCAAGAGACAATTTCGTAATACCGATCATATTTTTTTTTATGTATTTAACGCAGTTGAAAGCTAAATGAAATCCATATGGTGACGGATTAAGAATACAATGTGTTGTTACCCCATTTCTTTCAGTAGGTGTAGTAAGAGCCGACTAAGCAAATACAGGAAACAAATTGTTTCTTGCGGTAGCGTCAGAAAATTCAACATCAAACGCTATACAATCCCGTCTGCGCTATCGTGAAAAGGCTGAGGGCTGTATTATAAAAAAGACGATTTCGAGAAAAAAATTAAAATAGTTCTCATACAGTTTTTGGTCTTTCCCATAATATAGTAAACATTAAATTATATGAAATTGGTATCATTGTGTAGGTATTTTAATGCTGATTACAGCCGTGTTAAAAGTATTTGAAAAAAATAAAGATTTTAAAATAAATTGAAGAAAATTGTTTTAAAAAACGACGAACTTGTGTTATGATATTGTTAATTCTTTAAAGAAAGATTGATTATTATCTTGCTCCGTAAACCAGTCATATTTATATGTCTTATGCAAAAAATATACGTGAATTACATTAGAATGGAACCTTTTAAAGCGCACTTATTTGAATCAAAACAAACCGATCACGCAGTGCGTGTTTCGCAGTGGTACTGCTCTAACATCAGCGCGAGCCCTAAGAGCGAGAAAGATAGCAATAAAATGCGTGAAATGCGCGCTCTGGCCAGTTTAGTACCTATATGGCAAAACACTGTATCAGGCTATACAGTCTTTTGCTTAGGTTATGGTTGTTTTTTTAGGGTTCCGTACCTAAAAGGTAAAAAAACGAAACCCTATTACTAAGCCTCCGCTGTCTGTCTGTCTGTCTGTCTGTCTGTCACCAGGCTGTATCTCATAAACCATGATAGCTAGAAAGCTGAAATTTTCCCAAATTATGTATTTCGGTTGCCGCTATAATACCAAATACTAAAAATAAAAGAAATTAAAATATTAAGGGGGGTCCCATACAAAAAACGTGTTTTTTTTCGTATTTTTTTGCTCAAAATTACTAACTGTAACAGGTAGACGCTTTAAATTTTTACAGAATATGTAGTTGTATATTACCTTTCAAAATAAATAATTAAATTTAAAAAAAGTAAACAATAAAGGGATACAACAAACGTAATTTTTAAGCAATTTGTTACTCGATCTTAATAAACAGGTAGAAACTTATAAAGTATTTAAGTATACATACAACGAACGTGATTTTCTTTTTTACATGATGGTACGGAACCCTTCGTGCGCGAGTCCGACTTGCACTTGCCCAATTTTTTATAAATACATGGTTTTTTACTGTAGTATATCTCTATAAATAAACGTCGTATAGTAAAAATAAAAATATTACTCTATAGTAGACCTCAAACCAAGCAGAATAAGCGTTGTTAAGCAAAAACACTGTATTCTTGAATACAGTCTTTTGCCTTTTCACGACAGCGGTCTGGCTTATAGTTAGCCAAATCCTTCTATGCATTCGCAACGCTATTGTGATACAAATAAGAAGATGCTTACAAATTAGCAGCAGACTGAGAATTAGTCTATGATTAATTAAAAACTACTTAACATTTCAGTGGAAAATACGTTACTATTTTTTGCCAATCATCATCAAACCTTTATACATTAAAGTTTGATGATTTTCTTAATTTTAACCTTTTTACCCCGACGCAGCAGGGGTAGGGCTGGGTTAAGGTGGTCCGACGATCTGGTTAAGATCGTAGGAAGCGGTTGCAAGCGGGCGGCTTAAAATCGGTCTGTGTGGAGAACCTTGGGGGAGGCCTATGTCCAGCAGTGGACGTCTCTAGGCTGACATGATGAACCTTTTTTGGCAAAAAATAGTAACGTATTTTCCTCTATAATCCATTTTCCATAATTAATCATCAACATCATTTCTATAAATTCACTCAGCCCATTGGTCAATAATGTCAACAGGTCTGCAGTACGATTTAGTGGATTCTTAAAGGAGGTAAGTATAGCCGGGCTCATAAATAAACCTCTCGGTACAGAGGTGCGCGCCGCAGTCGGTAATAGCATCACTTCCTGTACATTCATACCCTTTTGCTCTCCTTACACTAAGACTTCTTTACCGGCGACCTGTACCCACATACGTTTAGAACTTATTATTATGCGGGATCCTTTTCAACACGCTCCTTTGCTACCGAGCTGAGGGAATATTGTGTATTTTATTTGTATCATGTGTATTACCGTGCCAGGGGCTATGACTATTGGGGCCTTCTTTGTTGTTTTTATTATTATAGAACTGTGTTTCGTGTTGGTAGCTGACAATATTTTTCTTTCTTATAATTAGCCCTGTAGTTGTAAGACATTGCTCGTCAGTATACCGTAACATATAGTGTAGGTACGTCTAATTAATGAACTGAACGTTAAAAAAAGAGATACTAATTCGGATAGTTATCGATACATTGACAATGCGGAATCCGGTCGTATTTTTTTTATACACTCACGCCTATATCCACGAAGGGGTAAGCAGAGATGTAATATTACACACCAATCCGGTGGAACCGTACTAAACATTCAGTTTGGCATCCTACATTTTTGGCAGAAACAATGGTTGGGATAGTCAAGAAGATCTTTCTCTCTTATCAAGATGACAGTTCTGAAATATGTAGATGTGTTTTATGAAGCTGTGTGTTACTTATTAGTAAGCTTATAGTGTTTGTGTTCGTAGTAATTGTACAGGGAGTAAGAAAATGCAGGTGCTCCATTGTTGTTTTAAATGAGCAATTTGTTTAATATATTAGCATTTAGTGCTTTCAGTGTAGCAATTTAGCTCCCGCTGCTACAGCGGTGGCTTAATTTACCGTTTTGTTCCGAGCTTAAAATGTTAACGTACAGTGAAACTAAGGGAGAGGAAAATAATGATGATCTTTTATGAAAAGTAATAACAGTTGTACAGTTTTATATTTGGCTTCGAAATATTACCTATGTAAGTTTTCGGGTTGAAATGTATCTAGCTTAAAATCACATTCGCTTCACATAAATCAGATAGAAATGGAATACGGATCTGATCTGGTGAAGTGAAGTGCAATCAAACGTGTACGTGTTTTAGTTCAACGAACGCGTAGCACGTATATTTATGTGTGCTCAGAGCTCAGAATCACCGGCGCGCGGCAACGGCCCAGGACCGGCTAACGCTTAATGACGGCTGCCGACCTGATCGGGATTACTTCAAAACTTTGTGTTCCAAACGAAAATTACTTAAAGATACTATTAGCGAGAGCGACTGCTTATAATTTGTTTAAAGTTGAAAGAAAGCTATTTCGTCAAAAGCTCTTTGAAGTTAAACAGCGGTGATCTAGTAAATATTTTGTGTGCAATTATTATTACATACATACCTACATAACTTTAAAAAAAGGAAAAAAAATAGTTTTCGGTCCCAATGTAATATGGAGCGAGCCTATTGCCATCTCACCAGTCACATTAAGAAGCGAGCGATAATTAACATTAAAAACGATATACTTATAACTGACTGAGCTGAACTGATTATGAATAACCATGTGCTGCAACAATGTGTATATCCTAGCAAGTGGAAAGTGTCCCGAGTAACACCAATACCTAAATCTGGTTCATCTACAAATATAACAAATTTTAGACCTATTGCTGTCTTGTCAGTATTTGCTAAGGTATTTGAGATTATCTTAATACTCAGATCTCTAAACAAATTAAGGGGCAGCTAAGTGATTGTCAACATGGATTTCGTACTGGGCGCTCTACCTTAACCAACCATGTTCCATTTGTAGATTACATAAGCACACAAGTTAAGTCAGGTTGTCAGGTAGATGCTGTATACTTCGATTTTAGAAAAGCTTTTGATCTTGTTGATAATGACGTACTTTTAAAGAAATTTGCATCTTTTGGGTTTACAACATCTCTTCTAAATTTTATGGCGGATTATCTCAAAGACCGAAAACAGTTTGTAAAGATGAATGGATATAGGTCTGAAGAATATTTCACCCGGTCAGGTGTAAGTCAGGGTAGTACCCTCGGTCCTACGCAGTTTTTAATTATGATTAATGACTTACCTAGGGTTATATCAATGTCAAAATGTCTGATGTTTGCTGATGACTTAAAACTGTACCATGCAGTAACTGAACCAAACGACTGTACAGCATTACAGCGTGATATTAATTCAATTGTAGAATGGTCTCAAAAAAATAAATTATCATTTAATAGTTCCAAGTGCAAATCTATAACATTCTCTCGATCCCGGAATCCAATCGTTAATAACTATGAACTTGCAGGAGTGGCTCTGGAAAGAGTCTGTTCAATCCGGGATTTGGGGCTTGTTATGGATGATAAACTCAACTTTCATGAGCATATTCTTAATACTTGTAAAGACGCTAACAAATGTCTTGGATTCATAATGAGAACATCTGCCCATTTTAGAAATATACAAGTAATTAAGCTACTTTATAATGCCTATGTTCGCAGCAAATTAGAGTATAATGCGCTAGTTTGGAATCCACAACAGACCTTATACACCACAATTGTAGAGAAAGTACAACGCAAATTCTGCAGGTACTAATATAAACGCCAATATGGATATTATCCGTATCTGTATTATTCTATGTTTGTATCAGGCATGGTTTGACTAGAAACTCTCCAACTCAGGCGCGAGTACACGCATATAATTCACTACTGTTTGCTACTAGTTAGTAAAATAGACAATCCAAGCGTGCGGGAATGTATTTATTTTTATGTCGATCACTATATGCGTGGTAATGAAAGAAGGAAACATAGGCTCTTCTCCTACCCGCCTACCTGGCGCTTTCCCCAAGCATCCAATAGTCCCACTGCTAGAACAATCACATTAATTAATCAATTCTTACGACATAATCCAGATGCTGATATATTTTTTGACACACTAGCGAAAACTATAAATAATGTTTCTAATTATTTAAATATTATGAAAAGATAAATAATTATGTAGGTATATTATGTGTTATAATATGGTTAAGTTTATTTTATTTTGTTTTTTGTTAAAATGTAATTATGTTATCTTATTTTGTTATTTTGTTTTTGTAATCATAATAATTGATAATATTCTAATGTGTAACCTATTTTTTGTATATTTAGCATAGATGTAAGCGATTTGGTGTAATGCTGTAAGCCTATATTTTTATAAATAAATGAATTGAATGTGGTTCACGTTCGTAAATTTTATATCAATCAGAAGACTAAAGTGACTCTATTTTCTATCCAGTTCATCAAAGTAAAGTTTTGCTACGAGAGAGCTGAAAATTTGCACCTAAAAAGCCAGAACGTGCCGTTATGTTTTTAGGATAAGCTCAGGCTTACTTAACCCAAACTCATTTTTAAATTCGAACTCCATATGAACTGAATGTGTTTCCAATGGCGACGCAGTGGCTGATGGCCGATTGGTTAGTCAACCGATATTGGAAAACGATATCCACACCTAAATGAAGATATTAACATTTGCAGATAAACTGGTTAAAGTACGAATCTCGTTCGAATTTCACAAATCCTCTGAAAATCACTCACGGCCGATTGGAGCTCCAATCGTGTTTAAATAAGATTAATAAAGGCGTTCACAACGTGGCGTTGCGAGATTCGTGCGCACTTATGTCGTATAATTTATTATATCGACGAAAACTTTTGCGTTTAAAACCCTCCTGTGCCGATTCTATTTGCAACGTATACGTATCCTAAAATAAACGTCTAAAAATAGTATTTTAATGGCTCTTTTTGCGTTTAGGGGATATCGTTGATAAGTAGTTTATTTTTACCTGCTCCTATTTTGGTAGGATATTAGAGACGCTTTTAGCGATATATGTAAACACATAAATCTAAAATTGGTCGCGGAATCCCACTGATGTTCCAAATGCTTTCTAACGTTTATCAGTGCAGATGCCTATTTGTATTTTCGGTATTCTTGCACATTTTTAAACGAAACACAGTTGTCACGCTTTTAATGTTTTACTTGAACCTTACGTGTAACTGAAAGATTGCAAAAATATTGCAGAATACAACAGAAAAATTGGGTAAGTGCGAGTCGGACTTGCGCACGAAGGGTTCCGTACCATCATCTATAAAAGAAAATCACGTTCCTTGTATGTATACTTAAATACTTTTTAAGTTTCTACTTGTTTATTAAGATCGAGTAACAAATTGCTTAAAAATTACGTTTGTTTTATGGGAGCCCCCTTTGTTATTCACTTTTTTTATTTAATTATTTATTTTGAAAGGTAATATACAACTACATATTCTGTGAAAATTTAAAGGGTCTACCTGTTACAGTTAGTAATTTTGAGCAAAAAATACGAAAAAAGAAGTTTTTTGTATGGGATGCTCCCCTTAATAATTTCATTTTTTTATTTTTAGTATTTGTTGTTATAGCGGCAACTGAAATACATAATTTGTCCAAATTTCAGCTTTCTAGCTGTCACGGTTTATGAGATACAGCCTGGTGACAGACAGACAGACGGACAGACAGACAGACAGCGGAGGCTTAGGAATAGGGTCCTGTTTTTTACCTTTTAGGCACGGAACCCTAAAAACGGTTGCGGATGATAATCAAACTCAATGCTTTTGCTATAGAGAAATTTACAAGTGAAGTGCATATTGTTGTAAAAGTTTATTTGTTTATTCATTTTCGTTATTATGTGTTATTGCTCCATAAATGTTTCATTAATGGTAAGCCCGTTGTGTGCGGTGCATTTAGCGTGTCATTGGCAAAACCGCAGAATTTATCAAATAATTTCTCACGTAACGATCACGAGCATTCCCAAATCACAGATAATATAATATTATACTAGTACCCTAATGAAGTTTCAAATATCATCGTGTTTATGAATTCTCGTTGACAGATAAATCCGATTATCAGTACATTGTCAATTAACCACGATAATACGATTAAAGCTGCAAAAGCCATATTTGTTAAGTAGGTACCTGTAAATGTTCGAAACTTTAAACATTGTTACGTATGTGATTTTACGGAACTCTCTCAAGGGTTGTTTTATTTTATTTAGCTGTAAACAATGACTACGAGTGCTAAACCCGAAGCGCGGATAATTATTTCACCCCGATTCAAATTAGACTTGTTGTATGTAGAATTCAGATCTTGCGGCCAATTCTTGCGTGGATACTTCTGATGAATACTTGTCGACAACTACAATGCAAATAGTCAAGCTGAAAGCTTTTTATATACCTACTATAAAATATTTGCGGTTGGCAGGTGAAATAAATGGGATCCTGCCGCTTATCCGAAAAGATTTTGACAAAATTTCATTACCCAGACAAATTTTAGCAACCTTTTTTACTTGGCAAAATTGATATTTTGCCAAGTAAAAAAAGGTTTTACATTATACTTGGTAATTCAAGTATAATGTCATGGCATTTGGTCTTTAATCAAATGATTTATCACAGCAAAAAATCTTCAGAAAATAAACGTTTGGTGATATTAGTTTATTTATAGAAGTAGTTAGAGTAGGTTAATTATTAAAAAAATGGTAAGGTTAAGTTAGGTTAGAACTGTGGCCAGGAACGACTTGCATTAATATAAAAAATTGGGCAAGTGCCAGTCGGACTCGCGCACGAAGGGTTCCGTACCATCATCTATAAAAGAAAATCACGTTTGTTGTATGTTTACTTAAATACATTTTAAGTTTCTACCTGTTTGTTAAAATCGAGTAACAAATTGCTTAAAAATTACGTTTGTTGTATAAAAATAAAGTAAATAATAAAGGGGGGCCCCTTTATTATTTACTTTATTTTTATTTAATTACATATTTATTTTGAAAGGTAATATATAACTACATATTCTGTGAAAATTTAAAGGGTCTAACTGTAACAGTTAGTAATTTTGAGCAAAAAATTCGAAAAAAAAAACACGTGTTTTGTATGGGACGCCCCTTCATGTTTTCATTTTTTTTATTTTTAGTATTTGATGTACGAAATACGTAATTTGTGAAAATTTCAGCATTCTAGCTATCATGGTTTATGAGATACAGCCTGGTGACAGACAGACAGACGGACAAACAGACAGCGGGGGCTTAGTAATAGGGTTCCGTTTTTTAACTTTTAGGTACGGTACGGAACCCTAAAAAGAGATTGTTTTTAGTAGGTTACCCGGAACTGAACTATTTAGATTAGGATAATTAATGATTTTGCGTAAAAACTGTTATTCCAACTGAAATATTTGACTAAATAAAAAATGTTAAAAGTACTAGTTGGTAAACAAGTTATAGTTTAAACGTTAATTTCCCAATCATTAGGTTTGCGTTACAATTTTTTGTGAATAGATTTTTTGCTAAGTAATAATTTGGCAAATGAAATTACGCGAAAAATTTTTTGGGAAGTGAAAATTTGTCAAATTCCTTTCGGTCAAACAAGGGAGACCTGAAACAAATCTGTACAAAACATTATATCTATGAATCTCATGTCACGTATCGCGTACCGTGTTACGTAAAACCCACGCTAAAAAGTTGGCTTTACATTTTTTGTTGCATTTTTGACCAACGGCTTTGGCTTGATGAGGTGGATTTTTTATTTGCCAGGTTTTTATAACCTGACTCCATTTATTTACAGGGTAGTGGTGCTCTAGTTACGTAATCTGTCGTAAATCTGTTGCGGGCATATCAATGCCACTAATATACATACATACAAACATATACTCACGCCTGTTTCCCGGAGGGGTAGGCACTAATATTATTAACATATAAGTTTGTGAGGGTGGATGTAGGTACTTATTCACTTACTGAACAGATTGGGTGAAACTTATCAGTACTAGAGCTATCAGAATAACACAGATAGTTTAATCATGCCACCTTTTTTTGCTACAATTAGGTCGTTCAAAATATTTTCAATTGACAATTGATCTTCTGATGGTAATCTTTCAATACATAAATAAAATAAGGGAAATTTTTCAGCAATATTGGTTATTTATACGAAAGTCGTCAAAAAGCGCTACTTATAAGAAACCTAAAAGTATATGAAATATCAAAATGCATCTTTTTTAGATACTTAGATAGGAAAACCCTTCAAATGTTGATGGAAAATCTTGACTAAAGCAGTTCTTCATGTGGCATAATAGTATTTATTGTTCCTTAGCAAAACTGTGCCGCTTAATTGTTTGTATTTATCATCCCGAGAAAGTTAATTAGCATAACCTAACCTCGCGGGTGCTTCTGTAAATATAATTTAGTAAACGAAGATTATTTATTACCCTTTTATTCAGCAAACTTTTACTGGATTATATGTAAACAATAAATGTAATTAAGTAACCGAAGATTACTTTCTACTCTTATAGCGAGCAAAATATTATTTGGATAACTATTGCATAAGATAATCTAAATTTAAATAGGCCATGGTCTCAAAACAAGCTGGTTTAGTTCATTAATATTGGCTTAAATGGTTTTTATGGATGTTTTTATAAAAGTCTATCCAAGAGTCGAAGTTTTAAACAAGTACAGTTTTTGTGTTGGTTTTGAGAGTAGGTACAATTTCAAATTGGAATTTCGTATTGAAAATACTTTGTTTTTAGTAGTTGGCACTTTGGGAGAAAAACTAAAATGTGTGTTGTGATTTTAGTGTGCAGAGATTAATATTTAATTTCTCAATAAATCTCTGTATTCAAAAGTTTTGAAAGCAGAATAGATATATGTAGATACGCACGTATGATTAATAATGATAAATATACGTGTGTATCTACTTTTTCTATATTTTTTTAAATTAAGCAGCCTCAATCGACCGAAAACGAAGTAGTAGTAGCAATAAGAAACAATTTCGTAATACCGATCATATTCATTTTAATGTATTTAAGGCAATTGAAAATTAAATGAAATCCATGTGGTGACGGATTAAGAATACAAAGTGTTGTTACCCTATTCCATTCAGTAGGTATAGTAAGAGCCGACTAAACCACCAACCAAATATAGGAAATAAATTGTTTCTTGCGGAAGCGTCGGCAAATTCAACATCAAAACCTATACAAACCCGTCTGCGGTCTGGCCATAGTCGTATAGTTAGCCAAACACTTCTATGCATTCGCAACGCTATTAGATTAATTAGAAGATGCTTACAAATTAGCAGCGGACTGAGAATTACTCTATGATTTAAAAACTACTTAAGATTTCAGTGGAAAATACGTTACTATTTTTTGCCAAAAAAGGTTAAAATTAACAAAATCATCAAACCTGTAAACATTAAAGTTTGATCATTTTGTTAATTTTAACCTTTTTACCCCTACGCAGCAGGGGTAGGCCTCCCGCTAGGTGGACCGACGATCTGGTTAAGATCGCGAGAAGCGATTGGATGCGGGTGGCTCAAAATCGGTCGGTGTGGAGAACCTTGGGGGAGGGACCTGCAGTGGACGTCTCTAGGCTGACATGATGAACCATTTTTGGCAAAAAATAGTAACGTATTTTCCATTATAATCAAATTTTTCATAATCGTCCGATTTTATAGATAAAAAGACTATAGAAAGAGCTGACAGCTAGTTGGAGGAATGAGCATAAATCATCAACATCATTTCTATAAATTCACTCAGCCCCTTGGTCAATAATGTCAACAGGTCTGCAGTACGATTTAGTGGATTCTTAAAGGAGGTAAGTATAGCCGGGTTCATAAATAAACCTCTCGGTACAGAGGTGCGCGCCGCAGTCGGTAATAGCATCACTTCCTGTACATTCATACCCTTTTGCTCTCCTTACACTAAGACTACTTTACCGGCGACCTGTACCGACATACGTTTAAGAACTTATTATTATGCGGGATCCTTTTCAACACGTTCCTTTGCGACCGAGCTGAGGGAATATTGTGTACTTTATTAGTATCATGAGTATTACCGTGCCAGGGGCTATGACTATTGGGGCCTTCTTTATTGTTTTTATTATTATAGAACTGTGTTTCGTGTTGGTAGCTGACAATATTTTTCTTTCTTATAATTAGCCCTGTAGTTGTAAGACATTTCTCGTCAGTATACCGTAACATATAGTGTACGTCTAATTAATGAACTGAACGTTAAAAAAAGAGATACTAATTAGGATAGTTATCGATACATTGATAATGCGGAATCCGGTCGTATTTTTTTATACACTCACGCCTATATCCACGAAGGGGTAGGCAGAGGTGTAATATTACACACCAATCCGGTGGAACCGTACTAAACATTCAGTTTGGCATCCTACATTTTTGGCAGAAACAATGGTTGGGATAGTCAAGAAGACCTTTCTCTCTCATCAAGATGACAGTTCTGAAATATGTAGATGTGTTTTATGAAGCTGTGTGTTACTAATTAGTAAGCTTATAGTGTTTGTGTTCGTAGTAATTGTACAGGGAGTAACAAAACGCAGGTGCTCCATTGTTGTTTTAAATGAGCAATTTGTTTAATATATATGCATTTAGTGCTTTCAGTGTAGCAATTTAGCTCCCGCTGCTACAGCGGTGGCTTAATTTACTGTTTTGTTCCGAGATTAAAATGTTAACGTACAGTGAAACTAAGGCAGAGGAAAATCATGATAATCTTTTATGAAAAGTAATAACAGTTGTACAGTTTTATATTTGGCTTCGAAATATTACCTATGTAAGTTTTCGGGTTGAAATGTATCTAGCTTAAAATCACATTCGCTTCACATAAATCAGATAGAAATGGAATACGGATCTGATCTGGTGAAGTGAAGTGCAATCAAACGTGTACGTGTTTTAGTTCAACGAGCGCGTAGCACGTATATTTATATGTGTGCTCAGAGCTCAGAATCACCGGCGCGCGGCAACGGCCCAGGACCGGCTAGCGCTTAATGACGGCTGCCACCCTGATCGGAATTACTTCAAAACTTTGTGTTCCAAACGAAAATTACTTAAAGATACTATTAGCGAGAGCGACTGCTTATAATTTGTTTAAAGTTGAAAGAAAGCTATTTCGTCAAAAGCTCTTTGAAGTTTGACAGCGGTGATCTAGTAAATATTTTGAATGCAATTATTATTACATACATACGTACATAACTTAAAAAAAAACCGGCCAAGTGCGTGTCTGGCCACGCGCAATGTAGGGTTCCGTAGTTGCCCATAATGGCCATTATTGATAATAACTTCTGTTTCACATGGGACTAAAAACGGACATCTTTAAGATTAAGCCAGCGCTCCCAATGTAAACTCACAGAAATAGGTATTTATAACTTAACCGACGATTACTCGTAAACTAGTGATGTCTACTTAGCCCTGATAGTTTTCCTTTTAAATTCGTTATATGTACTACATTTGTGATTTTTTTCACCTCTTCCAAGTTAATAGTTTAGCCGGCAGAGGGGGGGGACACTTGAGTCTAACAATTTTTTTCACTTCAAAGCTTGATATTTGACAAACCAATTACTTGATCGAAAAATGATTTGAGCAAACTAATAATATTTTTTTAAAACCTTTCCAATGATACCCCACACAATGGGGTTCTCAACCAAAAAAAATTCGACCCCACCATATATGTAGGGGAGATACCCTTAAAAAATATTTTCCTAAATTTTATTTTACAGTTCTGTTGCAATATCGTATGTCTATATTCATGTCAAATATCAGCTTTCTAGCACCAGGCGTCTTTGAGCTAGGCTGCGGACGGACAGACGGACGGACATGACGAAACTATAAGGGTTCCTGGTGGACTACGGAACCCTAAAAAGGAAAGAAATATTTTTCGGTCCCAATGTAATATGGAGCGAGCCTATTGCCATCTCACCAGGCACATTAAGAAGCGATAATTAACATTAAAAACTATATAATTATAACTGACTGAGCTGAACTGATTATGAATAACCATGTGGTTCACGTTCGTAAATTTTATATCAATCAGAAGACTAAAGTGACTCTATTTTCTATCCAGTTCATCAAAGTAAAGTTTTGCTACGAGAGAGCTGAAAATTTGCAAAAGACAGAACGTGCCGTTATGTTTTTGGGATAAGCTCAGGCTTACCCAAACTCATTTTTAAATTCGAACTCCATATGAACTGAATGTGTTTCCAATGGCGACGCAGTGGCTGATGGCCGATTGGTTAGTCAACCGATATTGGAAAACGATATCCACACCTAAATGAAGATATTAACATTTGCAGATAAACTGGTTAAAGTACGAATCTCGTTCGAATTTCACAAATCCTCTGAAAATCACTCACGGCCGATTGGAGCTCCAATCGTGTTTAAATAAGATTAATAAAGGCGTTCACAACGTGGCTTTGCGAGATTCGTGCACACCTATGTCGTATAATTTATTATATCGATGACAACTTTTGCGTTTAAAACCTCCCTGTGCCGATTCTATTTTCAACGTATACGTATCCTGAAATAAACGTCCAAAAATAGTCTTTTAATGGCTCTTTTTGCGTTCAGGGGATAACGTTGATAAGTAGTTTATTTTTACCTGCTCCTGTTTTGGTAGGATATTAGAGTCGCTTATAGCGATATATGCAAACACATAAGCCTAAAAATACATAAGCGCCTTGGTCGCGGAATCCCACTGATGTTACAAATGCTGTCAATCGTTTATCAGTGCAGATGCCTATTTGTATTTTCGGGATTCTGGCACATTTTTAATCGGAACACAGTTGTCACGCTTTTAATGTTTAATTTGAAGCTTACGTGTTACTGAAAGGTTGCAAAAATATTTCAGAATAAAACAGAAAAACGGTTGCGGATGATGATCAAACGCAATGCTTTTCTATAGAGAAATTTACAAAGTGAATACATATTGTTGTAAAAGTTTATTTGTTTATTCATTTTCGTTATTATGTGTTATTGCTAAATAAATGCTACATTAATGGTAAACCCGTTGTGTGCGGTGCATTTAGCGTGTCATTGGCAATACCGCAGAATTGATCAAATAATAATTTGACACGTAACGATCACGGGCATTCCCAAATTAAGTTTCAAATATCATCGTGTTTATGAATTCTCGTTGAGAGATAAATCCGACTGTCAGTACATTGTCAATTAACCACGAGGATACGATTAAAGCTACAAAAGCCATATTTGTTAAGTACCTGTAAATGTTCGAAACTTTAAACATTGTTACGTAGGTACGTGATTTTACGGAACTCTCTCAAGGGTTGTTTCATTTTATTTAGCTGTAAGCAATGACTACGAGTGCTAAACCGAAGCGCGGGTAATTATTTCACCCCGATTTAAATTAAACTTGTTGTATGTGGAATTCAGATCTTGCGGCAAATTCTTGCGTGGATACTTGTGATGAATACTTGTCGACAACTACTAGTGCAAATAGTCAAGCTGAAAGCTTTTTATATACTACTAGAGGACGCCAGCAGCTACGCCTGCACATTTTTTTTAAATAACTCGTTTTGGCCGATCCCGTGGGAATTTCGGGAAATCCCTTCTTAGTGCACCCCTACGGTCCCCAAGGAACATACATGCCAAATTTCAGATTCCTGCGACCAACAGTTTCGGCTGTAGCGTGTCTGTCAGTCAGTCAGTAACGCAAGGATTTTATATATTAAGAAGATAAGAGATTTACGTTTGGCAGGTAAAATAAATCTGTACAAAACATTATATCTATGAATCTCACGTCACGTATCGCGTACCGTGATACGTAAAACCTACGCTAAAATGTTAGCTTTACATTTTTCGTTGCATTTTTGACCAACAGCTTTGGCTTGTTCAAGTGGATTTTTTATTTGCCAGATTTTTATAGCCTGACTCCATTTATTTACACGGTAGTGTTGCTCTAGTTACGTAGGTAACAAACATATAATAATATGTATTTATAAAAATAATCTGTTGCGGGCATAGCAATCCCACTAATATACATACCTAGAAACATAGACTCACGCCTGTTTCCCGGAGGGGTAGGCACTAATATTATAAACATATAAGCTTGTGAGGTTGGAAGCTGGTACTTATTCACTTACTGAACAGATTGGGTGAAACTTATCAGAACTAGAGCTATCAGAATAACACAAATAGCTTATACATGCCACCTTTTTTTCTCGACAGCTAACATTGACGTGAGCTTTAGGTCGTTCAAAGTATTTACAATTGGCAATTGATCTTCTGATAGTAATCTTTCAAAACATAAATAAAATAAGGGAATTTTTTCAGAAATATTGGTTATTTATACGAAAGTCGTCAAACGTGTAACCTAAACGTATATGAAATATCAAATGCATCTTTTTTTAGATACTTAGATAGGAAAACCCTTCAAATGTTGATGGAAAATCTTGACTAAAGCGGTTCTTCATGTGGCATAATTGTATTGTTCCTTAGCAAAACTGTGCCGCTTAATTGTTTGTATTTATCATCCCGAGAAAGTTAATTAGCCTAACCTAACCTCGCGGGTGCTTCTGTAAATATAATTTAGTAAACGAAGATTACTTACTACCCTTTTATTCAGCAAACTTTTACTGGATTATATGTAAACACTAAAATGTAATTAAGTAACCGAATATTACTTTCTACTCTTATAGCGAGCAAAATATTATTTGGATAACTATTGCATAAGATAATCGAAATTTAAATAGGCCATGGTCTCAAAACAAGCTGGTTTAGTTCATTAATATCGGCTTAAATGCTTTTTATGGATGTTTTTATAAAAGTCTATCCAAGAGTCGAAGTTTTAAACAAGTACAGCTTTTGTTAACAAGATTTTGTGTTGGTTTTGAGAGTAGGTTCAATTTAAGATTGGAATTTGGTATCAAAATGCTTTGTTTTTAGTAGTTGGCAGTTTGGGAGGGAAACTAAAATGTGTATTGTGATTTTAGTGTGTAGTGCGCTAGGGACAGTGACCACAGCGGCACACAAGGTTGGCGGAGCTAATTGCGTATCATGTCAACATGGCGCTTAATGTTAAATTGACCGCTACCTGCCCGAGTGCTTGAACTGATAACTCTCTGGGGCATATAACTATTAACACGGCAACTTGCCATGTTTCGAATTGTTTTAACTGAGGAATAATCTGTGTTTGTCTTCAGCGTGTATGAAGTTTTAATTAATACACAAGCAACTTTGATGCCAAATGATTACGAATATGTTCAAACGATTTGTCTATTTAGTTAATAATATTTATCTGGGTGCCTATTTCTGTTGCAGATCTAATTCTGCGTACATCTTTGAGTATTTCTGAATAGTTAAGACACGAAGCAACAACGAGATTTTTTATAATCATAATTGATAAATTTCACTTTCTTCTTGAGATTAATATTTAATTTCTCAACAAATCTCTGTATTCAAAAGTTTTGAAAGCTAAATAGATATAATTAGATACGCACGCATGTTTAATAGTGATAAATATACGTGTGTATCTACTTTTTCTATATTTTTGTAAAATAAGCGGCCTCAATCGACCGAAAACGAAGTAGTAGTAGCACCAAGAGACAATTTCGTAATACCGATCATATTCTTTTTAATGTATTTAAGGCAATTGAAAAATAATGAAATCCATGTGGTGACGGATTAAGAATACAAAGTGTTGCTACCCCATTTCTTTCTGTAGGTAGTTGTAGTAAGAGTCGACTAAGCAGATACAGGAAACAAATTGTTTCTTGCGGTAGCGTCGGAAAATTCAACATCAAAACGTATACAAACCCGTCTGCGGTCTGGCCATAGTCGTATAGTTAGCCAAACACTACTATGCATTCACAACGCTATTCTGATACAAATTAGAAGATGCTTTGTAAGCATCTTCTAATTTGTATCAGAATAGCATCGGACATCGTATCAGAATAGCATCATTAGCAGCGGACTGAGAATTAGTCAATAATTTAAAAACTACTTGAGATTTCAGTGGAAAATACCAAAAAAGCCAAAAAAGGTTAAAATTAACAAAATCATCAAACCTGTAAACATTAAAGTTTTTACCCCTACGCAGCAGGGGTAGGCCTCCCGCTAGGTGGACCGACGATCTGGTTAAGATCGCGAGAAGCGATTCGATGCGGACGTCTCTAGGCTGACATGATAAACCATTTTTGGCAAAAAATAGTAACGTATTTTCCATTAAAATCATTTTTTTCTAGATAGAGCTGACAGCTAGTTGGAGGAATGAGCATAAATCATCAACATCATTTTTAGAAATTCACTCAGCCCCTTGGTCAATAATGTCAATTGTCAACAGGTCTGCAGTACGATTTAGTGGATTCTTAAAGGAGGTAAGTATAGCCGGTTCAAAAATAAACCTCTCGGTACAGAGGTGCGCGCCGCAGTCGGTAATAGCATCACGTCCTGTACATTCATACCCTTTTGCTCTCCTTACACTAAGACTACTTTACCGGCGACCTGTACCGACATACGTTTTAGAACTTATTATTGTGCGGGATCCTTTTCAACACATTCCTTTGCGACCGAGCTGAGGGAATATTGTGTATTTTATTTGTATCATGTGTATTACCGTGCCAGGGGCTATGAGTATTGGGCCTTCTTTGTTGTTTTTATTATTATATGGGTTTGTCTCGTGTTGGTAGCTGACAACATTTTTCTTTCTTATAAGCCCTGTAGTCGTAAGACATTGGTCGTCACTCGTCAGTATACCGTCTAATTAATGTCCTGAATGTTGTAAAAAGAGATACTAATAAGGATAGTTATCGATACATTGACAATGCGGAATCTGGTTGTATTTTTTTTTATACACCCACGCCTATATCCACGAAGGGGTAGGCAGAGGTGTAATTACACACCAATTCGGACGTACCGTACTAAAATTACTACTATTAGGAAAAGCACAACACAAAGCACGTCGAGGAACGAGTATTTATATTAAACATGTCTACTGCTAAGACCTAAGATAACAATAAGAGTGTTCTCCAAACTTTACTTAGGTACGTTAGACGTAGTTATAAACAAGAGCTAAGAATAAACTTACGATTGAAATCAATGGTCTTGTAACTTTGATTTACCACGAACTTTACATTTCATCAATAAACTTATACCATGTTAGATAAAACGTGTTAAAAATAATGGATTTCATATGTCGTTTATCTTTTTGTAAATTTATTAATAAAATTGTAGAGGCATCTCTGAGTTGCATTTTCCCCTTTTTGCCATCAGTTTTATTGTGCCTAAATAGGTAATTAATCTGGCGGCAATTGAATAGCTTTGACGCGACAGATATTACAGCCCCCTTAGCCAAACGGCATTCGATTAACTATATCGCCAATCGCTAAGTGCAAAAATGTATGGAACTGACATAAGCCTTCGTTATATCACGTGGTCAATAATGAAGGAATTCCTTAAGTTGCCATGGCAACCAAGCGTTAGCGAAAGTAGATATCATAGCGAATGCCGTTTGGCTAGGGCCTCTGTTGTTCCCTTTTTTAAAGTTGTCTATTTTGTAGACTTAGCACGTTCGGCGCGTACTCAGAGGAACTTCAAGGCAGTGCTATCCAATCCGACTTTGTTCGAACTTCAAAGATAATTTCGAACAAAGTCTGAGTTCGATTTCATCCTAAGAGCTTCTGTGACCTGGATAATCTAGAGCTCAATGTTTGTCTTCAGAATTACAGAAGATTGATATAAAATAGACTAGAGATAGTGAGACTTATCGGAATATACTCTAAGTTTTGGATACAAAAAAATGGTGAAATATAAGTCCAAGAATTGTCTCTGATCAATCAGAAATTATGGGAATGTTAGACTTGTTAAGACCAAACACAAAACCAAATAAGCTAACATTAACAAATAATTGAGAAAATCAAATCCAAACGCGAAATAAATACGTCACTTTGAAACTGAATAAAAACAACAAGGACAAAGCAATTCAAACAAAGACAATGAAAGTGGCGCAGTAAAAATGTCGCATAGTTTAAGTTGACGACTGTTAATTAAGTTGCACGTAGCGCATTGCCTTCGTCTATTTATTACCTACCTGCGGCTGCCGATGCTAATGGATTAAATTAATCAATAGCCTGTACCTTACCCAGTACTATACGATAAAACAAAGCCATTTATTTACCCATACAGTTCAAATGTTCGTAAATATTTTAACAAACTTTATTGTGAACGTTTATGTAAAACTTGCACATGAAACAAAATAATTTTCAGAATTGTTCCCCTTTATAAAAGGCATTGGTTAAGTTGTATGTAATTTATTATCTAGAGGTTAAGTGATGAATTATTCTTTGCGTATCGTCACATCGGTTATTGTGAATTAAAATCCGTAATAATTTCGAGTCAGACAAATTAAATAAAAAGTAAAAACAGTGTCTGATTATATCTGCCAAGTGATTTAAACGTAAATTATCAGTAGGAGGGTAGCGGAGGGTGAACCTGACCCTTTATCTCGCAAATCATTATCTGTTCTCAACAATTATAATGATTAGGTCAAATTACTACAAGTCTATAGCACGTTATTGTGCCGATTTGTCAAATTCCAATTAATACAGATAATTGAGGGCTTAGTTGAATTACAAATGAATGTTCGTATTGGGTAGGACGATCGTCGCCCCAAGTTTATCCCCCTAACGTATTATGAGTTCGTGACTTGAAATCTAATTATATTAATAATTTGTAATTTGACGTACTTGTGTGTTTCAAAAAGGAAATACACGGTTTGATATTTAGGTAACGTATCGATGATCATTTACTACCCTCTAAAGTTTGTGAGCTCGTGTGTGTTGTGGTCTGCGGTAAATTAGAAGTTGCTCAAGGTATACAGGTATATTTAAGCCAAAGTTTGGATACAAACTTTAAACTGCATCCACTGACTGTAATATTGATCATGTTACGTACATAAAGGTATGGTATGGTAGGTATTATAAAATTGAATATCATTATGAAATTGATTCAGAATGCAAAATACTAACGACATATAGGCAGCGTCACATGAAATCAATAAAAATAACGATCATAGTATGACAAGCTAATAAGCTAATAGAATAATTCAACATTATTACGAGATAATAATACACAAAGTCCACTGAGTTCACACAAAGAGAAATGTAATCGGATGTACTGCTTATCTGAACTATAAGGAATATGTTGCGAACATTATGTCTTTATGATCGTTTGACGCGGTGCCCCGCATCAGGGTTAAGGAAAACGGAGACAAGTCGTTAAATCTTCATAGCACTTATGAAAAACCGAAACGCTTGGGACAGGAAGCTATCAAGAAAATTGTGTCGGTATCATGGAGTAATCATGGTTATACCGTCTCATACGCGACGGAGAATTTTTCTCCGTACTAGAGATAGATTAAACCGTGGCTCAGTTAGGTATTCCAGACACGCTTTGAAACCTCCTGAAGCCGGTAAGGGAATGTGCCAATTAGAGCTGAGATGGTAACAGGTCTTTTACATCAGCTACGTAATACGGCGATAACATCTACTTTGTTACTTGGATAACATTTTAAAGTGGGCCACTGCGTTTGTGTAAGTTAAGTTAAGTAAAGAAAAAGGAAGTTTACGTAGATATGAACTTTAAGAAAATTTAGAAAGGAAATTCTGCATCTAATCTTATTTTATGTTTTAGTTACGTAGGTATATTTATCTCACTATTTGCGGTCTGTGTAAAATTATTTAAAGGTACGTTTGGTTTTCAAGTTTCTTTTAACGCGTGCGTTTTAAAAGATTCAGTGAAATCTCGCAAGTGACAAACATACACTTTGCAAATTCACTAAATAGCTAATAATAAAACTGTTTCTGATTGTAGAAGAACTTATTTAAGTTAGTTAGGATAGTTAGTCAGAGTGTTAGTAAGCAAACTTTATAATAAAATCTTCAGTAATGTTTATTTCTTTGCGCGAGTTTTAGAGAAGGAACCAAACGAACATGCGTTCGAACTACAAATAAAGTTGGGTTCGCACGTCTGCACTCCAGCCGTAACTTTCATTGTGGCGGTTCGTGGTCAATCTACGGAAGCTTTTCCGTGAGCACGTGCAACGACTTTCACATTTGGCAGAATTAATGTGGCGGTTTACCATCGTCTTGCCCATTTCCCACAACTGTGTAGTTCACCTAAATGTTATCCTTCGCTAAAAACCAATTAGATGTAAGAGGCAGGCATCTATATGTTCTCACATATGTTATTGAGAACCACTCTTACTTTATAGGAATTTAAACTTTCGTGGTCATATAAACTTATTTTATATTGTCTTTGTCATGTATACACAAATATTTGTTTTTACAGCACTTATAAGTATGTTTTTACATAAAAGTAGGTAACAAAATGGAAGGATGTATTTTCGCTTTCATTCTGAGATTTGTTTTCTAGATCGTTTGCGTTATGTTAGATGATATTTCTTCCACTTTGCAGTATACCGCGTCTTTATTTAGATTACACATTGAATCGCGACATGACGTCACTTTTATCGTTCATCTAAACCAATTTATCGGTTTATGGTTTGCTATTTTGGATTTTATTAACGTGTCATGAGAACAAAACCTCAAACCACAACCACTTTAAAAATGTTTTTATTAGTAATAATTATTTAAATAGCTCTTCAGTGAAGTATGGTTCGTGCAAACACGTAGTAACAATGTTGCACACATGTGTTTAGTTAGTCAGTTTAATGCGGCTACTTACGTTCATTCCGAAGTTAATTTCCTAAAGGAAAACCCCAATAACACTTTGCCCGACCCGGGAATCGAACCCGAGACCTCCCAATCCCACGCGCACATTTATGCCGCGAGATCGACGAGGCAGTCTGAAAAAAGACTGAAAAATATGTGTGATGAATTGAAAACTACTTAAAATTTCAGTCAATATTTTTTGGTTAAATTTCATAATATCACCAAAAAATTTATGAACAATTTATAAATTAAGGGAACGATCTTGGGAACGATAGAAAGAGCTACAGGCAGTTGAAGAAATAAGCATAAATATGGCATAAATCAACAACATGTTTCTACAAAATCACTCAGCCTATTGTTCAATATAATGTCAACAGGTCTGCAGTACGATTTAGTGGATTCTTAAAGGAGGTAAGTATAGCCGGGTTCATAAATAAACCTCTTGGTACAGAGGTGCGCGCCGCAGTCGGTAATAGCATCACTTCCTGTACTTTCATACCCTTTTGCTCTCCTTACACTAAGACTACTTTACCGGCGACCTGTACCGACATACGTTTTAGAACTTATTATTGTGCGGGATCCTTTTCAACACGTTCCTTTGCTACCGAGCTGAGGGAGTATTGTGTATTTTATTTGTATCATGTGTATTACCGTGCCAGGGGGTATGACTATTGGGGCCTTCTTTGTTGTCTTTATTATTATACGGGTTTGTTTCGTGTTGGTAGCTGACAATATTTGTCTTTCTTATAATTAGCCATGTAGTCGTAAGACATTGCTCGCCAATATACCGTCTAATTAATGTCCTGAATGTTGTAAAAAGAGATACTAATAAGGATAGTTATCGATACATTGACAATGCGGAATCCGGTTGTATTTTTTTATACACCCACACCTATATCCACGAAGGGGTAGGCAGAGGTGTAATTACACACCAATTCGGACGTACCATACTAAAATTACTACTATTAGGAAAAGCACAACACAAAGCACGTCGAGGAAAGAGTATTTATATTAAACATGGATAACAATAAGAGTGTTCTCCAAACTTTACTTAGGTACATTAGACGTAGTTATAAACAAGAGCTAAGAATAAACTTACGATTGAAATCAATGGTCTTGTAACTTTGATTTACCACGAAGTTTACATTTCATCAATAAACTTATACCGTGTTAGATAAAACGTGTTAAAAATAATGGATTTCATATGCCGTTTATCTTTTTGTAAATTTATTAATAAAAATGTAGAGGCATCTCTGAGTTGCATTTTCCCCTTTTTGCCATCAGTTTTATTGTGCCTAAATAGGTAATTAATCTGGCGGCAATTGAATGGCTTTGACGCGACAGATATTACAGTTGTTGCCTTTTTTAAAGTTGTCTATTTTGTAGACTTAGCACGTTCGGCGCGTACTCAGAGGAACTTCAAGGCAGTGCTATCCAATCCGACTTTGTTCGAACTTCAACGATAATTTCGAACAAAGTCTGAGTTCGATTTCATCCTAAGAGCTTCTGTGACCTGGATAACTTAGAGCTCAATGTTTGTCTTCAGAATTACAGAAGATTGATATAAAATGGAGGAATAGTGAGACTTATCGGAATATACTCTAAATTGTTTGAATACAAAATAATAGTGAAATTTAAGTCCAAAATCGTCTCTGGTCCATCAGAAATTATAGGAATGTTAGACTTGTTAAGACCAAACACAAATCCACATAAGCTTACTTTAGCAAATAATTGAGAAAATCAAACCCAAAAGCGAAATAAATACGTCACTTTGAAACTGAATATAAACAACAAGGACAAAGCAATTCAAATAAAGACAATTAAAGTGGCGCAGTAAAAATGTCGCATAGTTTAAGTTGAGGACTGATAATTAAGTTGCCCGTAGCGCATTGCCTTCTTCTATTTATTACCTGCGGCTGCCGATGCAAATTGATTCAATTAATCAATAGCCTGTACCTTGCCCGGTACTATACGATTAAACAAAGTCAGTTATTTGCCCATACAGTTCAAATGTTCGTAAATATTTTAACAGACTTTTTGTGAACGTTTCTGTAAAACTTGCACATGAAACGAAATAATTTTCAGAATTGTTCCCCTTTATAAAAGGCATTGGTTAAGTTGTATGTAATTTATTACCTAGAGGTTAAGCGATGAATTATTCTTTGCGTATCGTCACATCGGTTATTGTGAATTAAAATCCGTAATAATTTCGAAACAGGTAAATTAAATAAAAAGTAGAACAGTGTCTGATTATATCTGCCAAGTGATTTAAACGTAAATTATTAGTAGGAGGGTAGCGGAGGGTGAACCTGACCCTTTATCTCGCAAATCATTACCTGTTCTCAACAATTATAATGATTAGGTCAAATTACTACAAGTCTATAGCACGTTATTGTGCCGATTTGTCAAATTCCAATTAATACAGATAATTGAGGGCTTAGTTGAATTACAAATGAATGTTCGTATTGGGTAGGACGATCGTCGTCCCAAGTTTATCCCCCTAACGTATTATGAGTTCGTGACTTGAAATCTAATTATATTAATAATTTGTAATTTGACGTACTTGTGTGTTTCAAAAAGGAAATACACGGTTTGATATTTAGGTAACGTATCGATGATCATTTACTTCCCTCTAAAGTTTGTGAGCTCGTGTGTGTTGTGGTCTGCGGTAAATTAGAAGTTGCTCAAGGTATACAGGTATATTTAAGCCAAAGTTTGGATACAAACTTTAAACTGCATCAACTGACTGTAATATTGATCATGTTACGATCATAAAGGTATGGTATGGTAGGTATTATAAAATTGAATATCATTATGAAATTGATTCAGAAAGCAGAATACTAACGACATATAGGCAGCGTCACATGAAATCAATAAAAATAACGATCATAGTATGACAAGCTAATAAGCTAATAGAATAATTCAACATTATTACGAGATAATAATACACAAAGTCCACTGAGTTCACACAAAGAGAAATGTAATCGGATGTACTGCTTATCTGAACTATAAGGAATATGTTGCGAACATTATGTCTTTATGATCGTTTGACGCGGTGCCCCGCATCAGGGTTAAGGAAAACGGAGACAAGTCGTTAAATCTTCATAGCACTTATGAAAAACCGAAACGCTTGAGACAGGAAGCTATCAAGAAAATTGTGTCGGTATCATGGAGTAATCATGGTTATACCGTCTCATACGCGAAGGAGAATTTTTCACCGTACTAGAGATAGATTAAACCGTGGCTCAGTTAGGTATTCCAGACACGTTTTGAAACCTCCTGAAGCCGGTAAGGGAATGTGCCAATTAGAGCTGAGATAGTAACAGGTCTTTTACACCAGCTACGTAATACGGCGATAACATCTACTTTGTTACTTGGATAACATTTTAAAGTGGGCCACTGCGTTTGTGTAAGTTAAGTAAAGAAAAAGGAAGTTTACGTAGATATGAACTTTAAAGAAATTTAGAAAGGAAATTCTGCATCTAATCTTATTTTATGTTTTAGTTACGTAGGTATATTTATCTCACTATTTGCGGTCTGTGTAAAATTATTTAAAGGTACATTTGGTTTTCAAGTTTCTTTTAACGCGTGCGTTTTAAAAGATTCAGTGAAATCTCGCAAGTGACAAACATACACTTTGCAAATTCACTAAATAGCTAATAATAAAACTGTTTCTGATTGTAGAAGAACTTATTTAAGTTAGTTAGGATAGTTAGTCAGAGTGTTAGTAAGCAAACTTTATAATAAAATCTTCAGTAATGTTTATTTCTTTGCGGGAGTTTTAGAGAAGGAAACGAACGAACATGCGTTCGAACTACAAATAAACTTGGATTCGCACGTCTGCACGGTTACGGCACGCAACAAAGTTACGGCTGGCGTAACTTTCATTGTGACGGTTCGTGGTCAATCTACGGAAGCTTTTCCGTGAGCACGTGCAACGACTTTCACATTTGGCAGAATTAATGTGGCGGTTTGCCATCGTCTTGCCCAATTCCCACAACTGTGTAGTTCGCCAAAATGTTATCCTTCGCTAAAACCAATTAGATGTAAGAGGCAGGCATCTACATGTTCTCACATATATGATTGAGAACCACTCTTGCTTTATAGGAATTTAAACTTTCGTGGTCATATAAACTTATTTTATATTGTCTTTGTCATACACAAACATTTGTTTTTACAGCACTAATAAGTATGTTTTTACATAAAAGTAGGTAACAAAATGGAAGGATGTATTTTCGCTTTCATTCTGAGATTTGTTTTCCAGCTCGTTTGCGTTATGTTAGATGATATTTCTTCCACTTTGCAGTATACCGCGTCTTTATTTAGATTACACATTGAATCGCGACATGACGTCACTTTTATCGTTCACCTAAACCAATTTATTGGTTTATGGTTTGCTATTTTGGATTTTATTAACGTGTCATGAGAACAAAACCTCAAACCGCAAACACTTTAAAAATGTTTTTATTAGTAATAATTATTCAAATAGCACTTCAGTGAAGTATGGTTTGTGCAAACACGTAGTAACAATGTTGCACACATGTGTTTAGTTAGCCAGTTTAATGCGGCTACTTACGTTCATTCCGAAGTTACATTTAGTTTCAGCGGTTTCACTAGTCTCGTGTTTATAAAACGGAGCCGAAGAAGCCATAAACATAAATTTGCTCGTAAACCGTTAATCTCTTCAGACTTAATATACAGTTATATGCCTGCCTCGCTACTGGACTTAGTAGCTCCTACATTATGCAATAAAACCGGCCAAGTGCGTGTCGGGCCACGCGCAATGTAGGGTTCCGTAGTTGGACATAATGGCCATTATTGATAATAACTTCTGGTTCACATGGGACTAAAACGGACATCTTTAAAATTAAGCCAGCGCTCCCAATGTAAACTCACAGAAATAGGTATTTATAAGTTAACCGACGATTACTCGTAAACTAGTGATGTCTACTTAGCCGTGATAGTTTTCCTTTTAAATTCGTTATATGTACTACATTTGTGATTTTTTTCACCTCTTCCAAATTAATAGTTTAGCCGGCAGAGGGGGGGGACACTTGAGTCTAACAATTTTTTTCACTTCAAAGCTTGATATTTAACAAACCAATCACTTGATCGAAAAATGATTTGAGCAAACTAATAATATTTTTTTAAAACCTATCCAATGATACCCCACACATATGGGGTACTCAATAAAAAGAAAATTCAGCCCCACTATATATGTAGGGGAGATACCCTTAAAAAAAATATTTTCCTAAATTTTATTCTACAGTTTTGTTGCAATATCTTTTGTCTATATTTATGTCAAATATCAGCTTTCTAGCACCAGGCGTCTTTGAGCTAGGCTGCGGACGGACAGACGGACGGACATGACGAAACTATAAGGGTTCCTGGTAGACTACGGAACCCTAAAAACTGATATTTTGTTCACGTCGATACGAATGGAAATTATGGGTTTATGTCGAGTCTGAAGATCGTATTTGTTCGCCTATCGTAAACGGTTGCTTTAAATGTAAATTGAGATTGATTATAGAAATGTTCTCACTTGTTATTGTAGATTAGATAGACTATGTTACAATTTATATTTAGGAATATCTAATGACATTGAAATTACAAGACACTTAGAGAAGATAAAATATGTAAATTAAAAAATAACTCATTATAATCGAAAGGTTTTTTCATCAGGCCCCTAAAATTTGCATATTATGAAAAAGATCATCTGTTTTTAATAATTTTCCAGCGTCGTTCGGTTGATCGTTTCCTACGAGTAGATAGATCATTATATGATCTGTGAGATAGAAAACTACTGTCTGAAGTATGCAATAAATTATTGATACCAGGGGAGATTTTGATTAGTGCTGTCACATTATCGCATAGCATGGTATTTCAAATTACGGACGGCACAGATAGATAGAGTATGCTAAGTAGAGTTGCCGCGAATAGTGTTTATAGCGAATAGTCGAATACCGATTAATCGCCATTCACTTTGGCGAATAGTCGAATAACTCGACATTACTATTCGACATAAAAAAAAACATTAAACACATTAAAAATATTTCTAATTTCTTCTAAGGTTGTGAGAAAAGAAAACAATAAAGTTAAAGAAATCTGTTTCATGTTATACATACCTACATATATGTAGTAAATTTAATTTTCCATTTTTAAATGCTGGCAACCCTTTTCTTGTACAAGTAATTGATTTTCGACATCGGTTGACGTTTTTTTATTTTTTATTTCTATACTTATTTGAAAATTGCTATTGAATTAAAGACTTGATGAATACTTAATTAGTTAAAGTGTTACTTAAAAAGAAGAACAATCATGCCAAACCCAGGAAAAAAACTCATGTTTGGCTACATTTTGAAGAGGAAGAGATCAGTGCAAAATGTGTTTTGTGTGGTGTAAAAATAAGTAGAGCAGCAAAAAAAGCAGTAACAACGGCTTTGCAGAATCATTTGAAATTCAAACATCCAGGTTAGTTTTTTTTTACCTATATTATTTATTTTACCGTTATTAAGTAATAATAAAATAAGAACGTTACATAATATAATATTTGTTTCAAAAGTTATTTTCATTTATGAAGTATGTAAATATATATATTAATATATTTATACTTGTACTATTGTGAGTTATGTAGCACATTATTTAAATAATTGCCGCTACCTACGTTCCTGATTTAAGGTTCTTTTCTTTGTTCGCAGATGAGTATTGTAAAATTTATGGAAGCTCAAGTAGTCATGCTCAACATAATGCTCCCGCAGAATCATCTTCAAGTACCTCCTCATCCACCCAGTTGCCCAGTCAGCCTTTGGTGCAAAAGTCACTGCAACAACTACTTGAAAAAAAAAAAGCTTTGGGACATCAACGATAGCCGAGCAAAAAGATATCACTACTTGATTGGTGAAATAATCGCTGTTGACAACGAGCCACTTTCCATCGTCGATCATCATGTGGGCCTTAAACGTCTTATAAATAATGCTTTGCCGCAATACACCATTCCTGGCAGGACATATTTTACCGAGAAAATAATTCCAGACATATGTATGAGAGAGTGGTTAGCAAACTAAAAAACGAGTTAGAAAGGGCTGAAGCTATAGCATTCACTAGCGATCTTCTTCTTCTGTAAATAATGCTGCATTTCTGAGTTTCACCGGACACTGGATATCAGAAAACTTTAAACTGAATCATGCCGTTCTAAACATGGTGCATTTTCCTGAATCACACACATCAGAAAATATCAAAAGGGAACTGTTGCAGTGTGTAACGAAATGGGACATACCCATCACTAAAGTTCACGATAATGGGGCGAATATGGTTAAAGGAGTTAAGGAAACTCTACTTCCTTCACAGCCTTGCTTCATACATACCCTCCAGCTGGTGATAAATAAAGCATTAGGTAACAGTTCTCCAATAAAAGAAATTCTTACTAGTGCCCGCCGCATAGTGACACATTTTAATCATTCAGGATATACCAAACTTGAAAGTATTCAATCTGAGCTCGGACTTCGTAACCATAAACTGATTCAAGATATTCAAACTCGCTGGAACTCAACATATTACTTACTGGAGCGTCTATCTGAACAAAAAAGAGCAATTTCGGTGTATATTTCAGAATCAAGGAGCGTGAATTTTGAAAATTTGACCAGTGATCAGTGGGAGGTTATAGAACATCTGTTAAAGCTCTTAAAACCTTTCGAAGAGATAACAAAAATCACGAGTTCCACATATGCACCTATATCAGATGTGATACCTAGCACTGTTTCATTAATCAGATACCTAATGAAAGATGCGCTGATTCAATAAACTGCACAGGTTGATGATTTTAAAAAGGCGTTGATAGAAAATATGGAAGCCCGTTTTAACTTAGATGATATATGCTTTACGAAGACATATTACTTGTCGACATTTTTAGACCCCCGCTACAAGAACTTTTACTTTGACGCTACCCAAGTTGAACGGATCTGTAGAGCTGCGCTCAGAGAAGGTCTTAGGCTTTCTTTAGATGACGAAAATGATGATTCGGATCCAGAAACGGCATCCAAAAGGTCTCGTTTAGACAATGAAAGTGAGCATGATTCGGAAACTCATAAACTATTTTGGGCATGTTTTGAAGGATCATCTATAGAGCAACCTACTGAAGAGCAACCCAAGAATGCTACTGCTGAAGAAATCGCCAACTACATCGCATTAGCAAAGGCTGACAACAAGAATAGATTTCCTATTTTAAGTAAGCTTGCTTAACGATACTTAATCACACCAGCAAGCTCTGTTTATTCAGAAAGACTATTTTCCGAGGCAGGTTTAATTTACGAGGAAAAACGAAACCGACTTGCTCCAGAACGTGCAGAAAAAAATGTTTTTTGCACCACAATCTGCCTCTGTTGGATTTTAAATATTAATTAAAAAGCCTTACTAATTTAATTTCATGAATATGATAGGCACAGGCACATATTACAGATAATAATTGATATTGTGTATTGTTTTATTAAGGAAAATAATTCAAAAAATGATTATTTTTAACTCATTAGTTGTTTTGTTCGTTAAAAGTTTATTTTCGACGACTATTCGCCGAATGCCGAATAATACTAGCTATTCTTCGGTATTCGACGAATATCAAAAAAATGACGAGTAATGCCGAATACCGAATAATAGCGAGTATTCGCGGCAACTCTAGTGCTAAGCAGTCGCCTCGCTGCTTAAAATTGAACCCAGTGTGGTTTGATTCTCACAAGGGACAACACTCTGTGTGAGATCACACAGAGTGTTGGCCCTTGTGAGAATAAGTTATAGATATAAGTTGTAAAAACTTATAGATATAAGTTAATGTTTTGTGTCTGGATGTTATTTGTGTCCATCATACCTTTATTTATACATATATATTGTATAGTTGATTACAATCTTTTTTATAGTGACAAGCAATTTTACTATTAATAAAGGTGACTCATGGTTTATCTGAGCAGGCGGCGTTGTAATTATAATATAAGTTTTGGCAATAATAACACATCCATATAAGTAAATAAAGATAAGGGGCCGAGAGGCGTAACATTTTCACATTATCATGAAGCATTGTCATTATCAACATTATTAAACTCATCACTCTATCAAATACCCACATCCCACATACGTACTCGTAGATACTAGTCTTCCCCAGCAACTGCACCCACGTGGTATGACAGATTTACCTGAATAATATCACTATTTCCATCCACCACAGTTGCTGGAAAACTAAAAACATTTTGCTTGAGTATCATTTTTTGAACGTTGTTAAAAACCATATCAAAAAACGTGGGTATAATGTCAAATATGACATAAGTTTTAAATTGTGTACATCAGTGATCATGGCGCTTGCAATATAAGATTGTTGAGGCACGTGGTATTTAAAAATGCGCTGAAAGGCAATTTAAAAGTAATACTAAGTCGATCTTATAGCATTTTACATAATTTATCTCTATGATGGTAGGTACCTACCCAATTGAATTCGATAAGTTACCACTTTATACTTCATTATTCAATTACTGCCTTTAAACTTGAGTAAACGAGACTGTCTATATAATTTTCAATCTGTTACAATATTACCTCAGTAACGAAATGATCATAATTGATACGAACATTGTGTGAAGGAGGTTGAAATACAAACAAGTTCGAATATCAGCGCCTACTACACGATATTATGTGAAAGTGTACCCAGGAGAAATACATGAATTCTAACAGGTAGAGCTAATGAAAGAGTGACTCAACGAAACCGAAGAGACATTAAGTGAAAAAGGGGAGGAAAAGATCTCTTGTGAAGAGATAGATCAGACTATAATTTTTAACCGATTTAATCGCAGTGTTACGTACCATGCGCATATCAATTTTTCATTGCACTTTCCCTTGTGACTTTAGCACTTAGGGTCAAGAAATAAAATTAAGTATGCGTATGCTGCTTTGTATTTGAATTATTAAAAGCCTGCATGTTTTACACCATAACCGCAACAACACGAAAGGTTTTTTAAAGTAGATATTTTTAAGATCAACGACTAGTGTCGCATGTCACTAATATGTGGACTTTACATATAATTATGTATGCATCTAATATAGAACGTTACTCTTGCAGACTAATGTCTGCAAGAGTAACCATTACCATACCATATGGTATAATACCATTTAAACTTAGACAGAATGTCTACTTTGTCCTATGATTGTTGTCCGTGAAGTAAGATAACATAAGTGCATTAACTAAAAGACAGACACGCAGAACCGTAGCAAGTTGACAAAAATCGTCTAAGTTGAAAGAGCCTTAAGTAGTAAGTTCCTCAGGTCGCCTCGTACGGCAAAACACATATAAATAATATTTTGAATCATGTTCGGTAAAAGAAAAGACAAATGGTCCATGTAAGGCAATACGTATTGATTTTCTTCATGAGTAAGCATCTTGTATGAGACATAAAGCCCACGCGCGTCACGTGTATAGTGTGAGAGTACGCGCCGCAGCTTTGACGCACCTGCGGCGACTGCGGCCGCTCCGAGTGAGCAAATCCGCATTTGCGGAACGATGCGGAATTGCGGCCGCGTGCGGACCCAAAGTAATGACACGCCGCTGTCGTCATAAATCGTCTGCCGAAAAATATTTAACACATTCCCTTGTGTTATTTTCACGCATGTAATGATATAGCACCCATTGTGTGTGCAGTGAATACGGGGACTTTACGTTATGTATGTGGGGTGTATACGACGCACACATGCGTCCCACAAATGTTCCTGATAGCAATTAGATGCTTACGGGTGGTGTTTAGGTGTGTGCTTACGTTGAGAGACGTGATAACACGACAGCCGATGTATTATCTATACATCTACTATAGTCCCAGCGTATAAATAGAACCCTAAATGATTTAATTAACTAGAAACATGATTCAGCGCTTCGCTTAACGGTTCAAATGATGGAAGTTATAGAGTGATTAACGTTTATTCATCCACGTCATTCGCATTCCCACTTCGACTTGTGACAAGCGGGACGAGCTCGGGGGTTTTGTGCCTGTGTGTGTACACACACCACGTATACATACGAACACGGAGTGAGTCGGCTGAATGTTTGGACTGCTAATGCGCTCTTTGTAACTCGATAGCCGTACCTACGTATTAGGGACACTTTGAAACTGTCGCCGCGGATCTACTTATGTTGAGTTAAAAGTTAAGCCGGGACCGTCGTTATAAAACCCTACATGTTTGTCGAGTTTACGCTCGATTACCGAGTATCGATTTACTCACCGTTGTATACGAGCGCGAGGAGGTGTCATGAGCCTCAATGGCGCAATATTGTAAACGTCTCGAGACAGCGGTGCCGCCGGAGGAAACGTGATCTTTATTAGAATCGCAAAGTTTCACGTTATTCACACGTGCACTCGTGACATTTTACGTTCTCGGGTAAATTTTATGTGTACGCACCGAACGTTATTTTCGTTATATTTACCCAATAATGGCACATTATTATAAATGAAAAGTCATCGCCGTATCATACGAGAATATAACGTATACCATCATCGTGAACTGATATTCCTCAAACTTATTTCTGCTCTTTGTGTTTGTAGCAGTTACTTTTGTATTGTCTGCACAGCAAAATACTTTCCACCCAGCAAGCAGCATTGTCTTATGATATGAATTAGGAATTACTTTCGCGGTAAAGATGCAAAAGTATTTGTTAAGTAAACGATAACTACCAAAACCACAATTATGTTGTTATGCGATATCCTTATCTGATTTAAACATTAATACATTTTGTATTGAATAGCTATTAATTAAATGGTATTAAACGTGTTAAAAGCAAATAACAATTTAACTATCATCACACGTAACAACAATGTACGTTCCATTACTGCAAAGTCATTAACACGTTTGTATAAACGGATGTGCAAATGTCTCTGTGAGAGAGAATAATAAAATAGTCAACATGGATTACACTAGTGGTATTGGTTTAACACTTGATTGCTACGAAGTGGTGGCGTTCAATCATCAGATTACTCTGTAGCAATCATGGCGCAGTGCAATAACTAGTGCGGCCTTAAGCGGTCAATGTGGCCACGTAATAGTGTTCAGTAAAGATAGCACGTCAGCTCCGCTCGTAGCACATCACGCACGTTATGAGCTACGACGCCTACGACCGCTACTATCCGTCTCGCGTCCCCCGTCACTACTCACACCGACGTTTATTTTCTCTCATAACATATTACTCAACGTAACCGCGTCAGCGTCGGTTTTAAAACTGTTTTCGATAACATACCGACATCTTTTACAACTTACCGACATATTTTGCAACTCGTTCGACATCTAGCACATCTGACTCGCCACACAAACTCACGCCACGTTCAATATACCAATATATTTCAACGTACATTTGTTTATACATTCCTCGTAGCTGTCGAGGGATTCCTGAAAGCTTCGAGATGTTTGTGGAATAAGAAACGGCATGCATTAAATTAAAATGCATGAATATTCAATGTGAATGTGCTGTCAGTTACGGTTAGATTCCAATAATGGGTTCGTGTAACCTTATCTTTGGCCATATAAGTTTGCGTTCTATTAGGTACAGAGGTTTTAAACGATAGATAACACGAAAGGTCTAAGAGGCCATAGGTTTGGTGCTGGCGGGTTTGTCAATAAATTGAATATTTTATGGCGATGGGTGTTGGCAAGTAAAGGCTTAATTTATGGCGCTGCGGCCTGCTCAGTGAAATATAAATGTGCAAAATTGTTTATGACCCGTCCGTTGAATTGCGAAATTCACACGTAGAATATGAAAAGAACATGCATTTATGGCTTCAAACTTTATTATAATCTTTATATCTTCAATATTGTTTACGTGATCTATGAATGTTATTATGAAATATAAACCTAGTGAAATAGTGCGGCAGTAAAATGTTTCCATTGTGAATACCTAAATGTATACACAGCGCACTATAAATATTTAACTATGATTAACAAAACGTTGCGTGCCTATAAGAAAAAGTTTTGTCTGTCTGCCTATCTGTTTGTACCAAGTAAACTCTGGAACGGCCGAATGTAAATAACCGATATTTACTGCCCGATACATGATTTTGTAGAGCAACATATATGCTATAATAATATAGAATTAAACGAAACAGAACCCCAAAATTTTTATCAAAAAGAAAATTAATAATGTTCAATCAAATCCGCTAGGACTAGTAAAGGCCTTGCCACACGGCACAATTTTACGTCCAACTTGACTAAATCACTTGATGAAATCGTGACGTGTAGACGCCAGTCGTCCAACTCAAGTTCATCGGGTGGGCGGTACCACTAGATTTTAACCAATCGGGTGGACGGAATGAAAATCATTGATTTGATTGTGTCGAGTAGACGGGCAAAGCCAATTCGATTGAAAATTTGATCAGTGGTAAAATTGTGCCGTGTGGCAAGGCTTTAAGCTATCTACGCTAGAAACATTGTTTTTGATATACCTATCTCAATTTGAGATGAAAATTGCTTTGCTTGCGTTATCCACAGAAAAAAGGACTATTTTAAGAAACCGGAATAAGGCACACGTCATTAAATATCTCGTAATTACGTTTATGAGCTGTTGTCAAGTAAGTTCAAAACAAACTAGCACCGCGTTCACAAGTCATAAAGTGTCATATATTGTTTCTCTAATATTTATGTTAATGGTAGTGAACATGTCAGCAATGTCATTAATAATCTGTATTTATTTGTTTTACTCAATGACATTAACGAATATTGAAATAGATTGTGATTTTCCTTCATGAATAGATGGTATTCGTCGATAAGCATTTTAATCGTAAAAGACAATGTAGGTAATGCCGATATACGAGGTCTACCAGGGGTGATAGGTTAATGGTGTAGGGGTTGGGGACCTATCCACCTACCAATTTAACCTACATATATGTTCAGTGATATACAGTGGTTCAGTTGATCTTTATTAGGGATATGTGTTTATATCATATAATAAAAAATACAGCCTTACCGCTACGCTTGTAATCATTTTTCCTCAAATTGACTGAATGGTTGACGTTTAGTATCGTCTAAAAAGTCTGTCGTAAATTATATTATTTACAAAAATCTAAACAATATTGGTAGTAAAAAATAAATGTTATCATTAACTTGCAGAGGCTGTAGAAAACATACTAAGCATACCAATGGCTGAAACAATTCATGATTAGTTCACGATTAATCTATGGTTATAAATATAGTACAGGTTTCAAAATTAGTTGTGTATTTGCTTTACAGTCCATTTCACCTGTTACGATCTGTTACAGGCAACCGCCAGGCCTGCACAATTCCGCTTGGCCGAATATACGTTTAGAAATTGCTTGGTTTACGTATAGCTTTCAATTTCCCTTCCCCCCCATATTCGTATGAGCCGTCACACACATGCAAATCATGCGTGTGAAACATAGATCAATTCTGTCATGTTCCTACACTACCTCCTTCTAAATATTCAAAGTGTTGATGTACGCACACTATAATGGTTTTTAAAGGATTATTTTGAATGGCACTATTGAGATGTCTTCATTGCTGCTATTGACACTGCGAAAATTCGAATTTAGTCAAATGTGGTGTAGATTTTTTTTATTTGGAATGTGCAATACATTTTTCTAAATACTTTTGCGAACATTCTGCAACATGCTTAATATAGAAATGTAAACTATAGTTTACTTTCGTTATAGCTTATGCGTCAGTTCGTTACAGCTTATTTAATGAAAACTAACTTATTACAACGAACTGACTTGAAGTCATAACGCAAAAAAATGCATAGTTACTTATTGTAATGACATTGTGTAACTGAAAAATGCTCTTTTTTATTTTGCGGGCCAATAATAATCTTTACGTCACCGTAAATAACCACAAAATAACATACAAAGGATATTTTAATATGTGATGCTTAGAGCGTAAAGAAAAATGTACGCCTCCCACGGTTTTCCCGCAAGGAAACGTGTCACAGGAATAACAATAAGTCACAAATAGGGGAACATAACATGAGTTGATAACTGTACATGATTCAGCACTTGTTAGTGCTCGTGCGTGCTGCGACACACAACATAACGCTATTTTACTCAAACTTGCATGCGTGCGATCCTTTTATATTTATTTTGTCATTTGTCAAAACAGTTAACATGATAATAGTTACACTAGAGGATGCCCGCGGTTACACCCGCGTTATTTACGGCTACTGCTTCGCTCCCGTCGCTCATAGCGTAATGTTATATAGCCTATAGCCTTCCTCGATTAATAGGCTATCTAACAGTCAAAGATTTTTTCAAATAGGACCAGTAGTTCCTAAGATAAGCGCGTTCAACCAAACAAGCAAACTCTTCAGCTTTATATATATAAAGCTAGTATAAGATAAGGTTTGTATTCAGATTAGAGTTTGCTTCATTTAGGTTTACCTACATGTGACAGGTTGTATGACTGACTAAATTTGTTTTTAACTGACTGATCGAGTTTACGGTACCTATGAAGTCAAATTCAAACATAGTTTAATTAAGTTTTACCTATGTAACATATTTTCTTTAACATGCTAAACCACGAATAGACGGTTTATCCTAATAGAACATGAGTCTTTCTGTTTTAAAAAACTACTTAGAATAAAATGCTTGTTTATATTTCGTGCTTTCCACCAATAATACTATAAGAAATAATATTCTTATTTCACTTTAAAAAGAAAAATATAACCGAACGCTGCATAGTGCTATTTTGGATAATGCTGAGTTATTCAAAATGGTGGTTGGGCAAATGCTATTTGTTATATCTGTTACACAGGCAAGAAAGGTAAAATTTAGAATAAAATTGGTAAATATTTTTTTCAAGGAGTGCTTTTTGTGTAAGTTTTCATTAGACTGTAGCCGATTCATGTCTTAGGGTATGAAATACAATCTCCCAAAGACATGTTTTCTTTACTGTAGGTAGAATTTATTTTTAAGGTATAACGAAAAGTAAAATTTTAGCAAAACGTTTGTCCAAAATATCACAAATTATTCTCCTAGACAAGGCTCTGTAAATTTTGAATATTTGCTTATTAATATATTTTTTTTTACTTTTAAAGATATTTACAGTGTCCGCAAACTTAACTGTCTACTAATAACTTCTTTCAAGATTTCCCATGCAAAGTTCTTAAATTGATGCTTTATATTCAAGATTAACATGAGTTACGCGAAAGTCAACGTAAGCATGAACACAAACACATATTACGCTCAATACAAATGTATGCTTCAGTTGGATATTTATTTATCCAAATAGAGTACATACATACATAGTCTCACGCCTATATCCCCTAAGAGGTAGGCAGAGGTATATTGCTACATCCAATTTTTGCCAGATTTATGTTAGTCCCACGTAATAGGGGGCGAGCCTATTGCCGCACCGGACACATTACCAGATTCCGAGCTGCTACTGATAATTTCCTAACGGAAAACCCAATAACACTTTGCCCGACCCGGGGATCGAACCCGAGACCTCCCAATCCCACGCGCACATTTATACCGCGAGACCAATGAGTCCAAATAGAGATTTAGTTGATACGGTGGCGTAGCGGGAGTGTAACTGTCAGCGACAAAGAAGGTTGCGGGTTCGATTCCCGTTCAAATCATGCTTTTGTGTGAAACGTGGATGTTTGTCTTGGTCTGAGTGTTGCTGTATATAATAAGTATGTAATTACAAAAAAAGGGTGTATTCATTCCGTAGTACAAGTCTACTTCTTTGGGACTAGATGATGTTGTATGTGGTATACATGCTGTGATAAGACCCATGACCAAGCCGTTTTCCTTTGTTTTGCACATTTTGCACATCGTGGCAAATCATACTAAGCAAAAGCAATACCTGGGAAACTATTCTTTTGTGTTTATAAACCGCAATGTAAAGTGCGCGCGTGCTATGCTCGAGACATCTGCCTATCCATGGGTGAATAAGACATCTGTAGAACAAATTCGCATAAATATTGTACATAATTAGAAAAATTGTATGATGATTTTGAGCCTCAATATCTCCTGAACCAGTGATTTCCCAGGTATGGAACCGAAGTAAAAAATGTTCGTAATGATTTAATTTTTGTTATGGGTCTTTTCACATTCCGTATTACTGTTATTATTTGTGGGCTTAAAATATGCGACACTACACCCTATTAAGGCACATCTCTATATTATGTAGATAGGGCGACTGTTTCCTTAACAAACGAAATTTACATAACATTGTAACACGCTTATGATTAGGTACACACTCAAAGAGCCACGCAGGGGTTTGTAATAAACACACTTTGACAGCTAAGTTAGATGTGTGCCTATATTTTAATAAAGGCTAGTTTATTGCTTTTGTATATGACAGTTAAGGCCAGCAGACCATTTGATTCTAAGCAGTAGCCAACGATGATATAGGATATGGCTTTGTTCACTGCAATACAGTGCTGAAGCAATGCCAAGAAAGTACATCTGGATTGCTACTAGGTTACCTAACACAGAGAAGATATGGGAGTGGAGGTTAAATAGGCCTCTGATGCTCTTATTTACCAAGCCTGCTTCTGCTGAACTGCCTTCACTCGCCGAACCAATAGGAGCAACAGTAGAAATTTCCATTTTCCTTCGTAGTCCAATTTATCACAAATAGGACATGGCAGCCCAATGTATTTTAAAACAGAAAATCCTAATGCAGATTACTACTTTTCCATACGTGCACTAGAATAATCATACATACATACATACATACATATACTCACGCCTTTATCCCGTCGGGGTAGGCAGAGACAACAGAACGCCACATGCTTCTATCCTTACAAACCTCACGCGCTTCCTCTACACTCATTACTCTTTTCATAAATGCTCGCCGGTTTCGGGTACTTCGGACCTTGCCGTTTTTTAGGACTTTTCCATACGTGCACTAGAATAATCACTAGAGTGGTAATTAGCATATGTATTTAATCTGAAATGCAAATATAACGTCATCGCCTCCCACTACATTAAGTGATTGTGTCACATTACGCCGTGTTCAGGCAAGCATACATAAACCACTATGTTGCTATTGACACATTTACGAGACACGAAAACCAAAATCATGAAGCCGAGCCGAATGTACGCTAGAACGAATGCGAGTAGGTATCATAAATATATGACATGCTCCAGACGCCTGACGAATGTCGTTTGACAGCAGCTGTTGTTTTACGACTGTATAAATTGGCACGAGCGAGTTTGGAAGATTAGAGGTTGATAGAAAGGTATCTTTAAAAATAATTGGTCATCATCGTCTTTAAGGGTTAGCGCCAACAGAATTAAATATAATTTAATAATTTAGCGATTTCCCGGTCGCGCCCAAGATTTTCGCCTAGGATCCTTAGTTCCGATTTTGCCTTACGTTACCTATATCACTAAATATTCGCACCATCAAATGACATTACGAGTTTTTACGAAACAAATATACTAAAAATAAACGATCGAAAACATCATATAAGTAACACCAATAATGACCATCTTTAAAATCTTGTAAATTATTTCCATTAAATATTCGTTCTAAATAATTTGTTTATATATTCATGTTTATTAATAAATTTTCAAACAGGCTATTTTTGCGTCCAACTCGACATGGCAGTCGGTTGGTTGGTTAGTAAACTTGATCTAGTTTCACAACATCGCGCGCCGGTCAACCACAAGTCCAAACGTCCCGTCGCCGCGTCGCGTCGGTTAGCTGCAATAAGTTATTCTGTGACAACGTCGATGGATCCAGCTTCTCTAAATGTATCTTTGGGGACACAAGAAACTTAATAAACCTACCTTAGTATACGATTACTATAATATCAAATTTTATTATTATTTAAGTTTTATAATTCATCGTTACTGCGCTCTTTAGCGTAATGTTGCACACTTTAAATGCCGTGATAGTGCAGCTATAAAATATAACTGTGCAATTTTGCACAGTTCTATTTTTAGTTAGTATAGTTCACTGTAAGTTATCAAATACATTTCATCCATTCATTAAAAACGTTATCAGATTTAATTTGAGATAGCACGTCGGTCGGTTTGGTGCACACGTTACTTACATAGATATGCAGGGAAATTGTGATATTAACTTTACTTAATCGGGAACGTTTGTGTTCAAGCGAAGTCGTTCGGATTTCGCTTGAACATGCAGACTACAAATCCGATTAATCCGATGAGTCCGGACCAAGAGCGATATTGTAACAACCCTACAGATGCGACACTCTGGCGAAACAGGTCATAGCGATGAACTAAAAAGTTAGCAAGAACTTTTATATAATTCGTATAACATAATTGGTAGGTTGTTCCTTGTAAGACGATTGCGGGTTGGACCATGTGTACATTGAAAATCCATCATAGTTAAGCCGGTTGAGCCCGAGCAATTCTCTGGATTTATTTCATTTGTATTCGGCACAGGAAAGTGGGACATCTGTTATGTATGTAGAGGTCCGACTACCAGACCGAATTTAACAAGCTATTCGAAAACGTGACAAGCAACACCCTACGTATCTAATACGTTATATATAACCATACGTATTTTGTTACGGGCACCAAGAAAATAGAACCAACGACATCTTCTCAGCGTTATCCCGGTTGCATTCAAGACTATCGTCTCGGAGACCGGGGTTATTTCTAGAGTCAGCAGATGTAACAGAATATTAGCTTTGAAGTCCAGGGCACCTGCTTTGCGCCCCGTAACTCGAAGGGATAACAATACTCCTGGATAAGACTAGTGTCGGTATAGTCAATAGTACTGACTCGAATCCCCATAAAATGACAGTCGTCTAAGATCGTCAGGACAGTCGAGCGATAATTAACATCTTAATATTAACATAACTGCCAAAACCCAGTGGTGTGTGCCGTGGGTTTAAACCATCTGCATTGCAGTCAGTTGGTATGTCCACTAGACACTATCAAGAAAATAGAATATTTCGTGTCAATTTCCTGCCATGGTTTAGAGAAGCTGCAGGAACAAATTAGAGATTGAATGAGCGCAATGTCATGAAAAGAGCAAGACTTAATTAAATTATGAATAGCTAGCTCTCAACGTAGGTACGTTGCGGAAGGTGAGTTACAGAGCGAATTACCTCAGCGACACTCAGTAATGGACTGCGAGCTTTTATTATGATATCAATTTGGTTAAGAGGATTCAATTTCAAGAAAGAAATATATTCTTTTGTTTCATATTATCAATTTGTGTGTAAATAGCTAACGTTATACCCACGTTGTACCCAGGGCCTAAGAAACAAAATAATAACGTGTGCAATCGGAATCTAAACGCGTTTTTATTTTCTTTTGATTTTTTTTTAATAAAAGAGATATGAATTTGTATCATAAACATGGAAAACATTAATTGACTGAAAATGGGCAGAAAGCAAAATAAAACGCCTATTATGAGAGGTATAAGCGGGATATTACGTTAGATCGTGTTATTTATTTGCTAACGAGCCCTTAGAGTATTTTCGTCGCCAAGTAAGTAGTAATTGTGACTATAATATTGTGTAAATGAGAATTCTTTTTCGCAAAATCGCCAATTCCTTTAGCATTTGTTTCACTAAACCTGTTCGAGTATCTTTCTTAAGACATTTCTATTGGGTTTTCTAAGATCGTCAATTATTAAGCAGCTGTGGCTAGACGGGGGAGGGTGTAAAAGCTTCGAGAATACTTTATAAAGATTGGTTGGGTGTTGAGAAGGAGGCAGGTATGGTACAACATCCGTTACATGGTTTAATCGGGCACAAAGCGGCGAACGTGTAGCGCTCATCGAGGAGATGTCGGAGCGATGTCCGACAGTCGACGCAGCCCGGGGACAGGTCACGGGCGCTACGGCCTCTGCGAGTGACAACCATGTTTAAGAATTCACTACAGCTTTTGAGTAAAGAAGATGGCTGACATCAAACGACGTTTACCGCACCTACCTAGCATGATGTCCAGTTTCCTTTTATAAATAAAATAGGTAAAGGTGTTGTATTCGGAAAATGAAATCTTTAGGGCTTAACGCTTAACTTATGCAAATAAACGAATTTTAGAAAAGACATTTGCGTCGGACATTTAATTCCTCGTCGAAAAGCAAAATTTGACATTCCGAGTATTATCTGGCTAATACGCAAATTAACCGAAGAGCCTCGTTAATCCATGACAAAGGCATTGCATAATTCATGTTTTTGGCATTTAACTTGATTTACAAGTTTGCGGGTATTGGCGAGAATATAGAGTTTGTACAAAGATATATGAGAAATGAGTATTATGGCATTGTTTACAACGTATGACACTAGCGTAGGTACATTGTGATTGTGCCGTGTTAGCAATTGCTGCGTCATCACCACCGTAGTAATGCATTACATGATTCATAAAATTACGATACGCATGCCTTTGATACATAAAACATTCATGGTTTGATACATAAAATGACGATGCAAAAAACAATGATTCCTGGGTTGATCTCTTTATTTTCATCACTTGCAAGTACCTACCAACATTTGTCATGAAAATTATCGTTTAAAATTAGTAAAGTCGAAAGCCTAAAAATTTATATTCGATTTTCAGCCTGCTCGTCAGTGATCTGAGGAATATTGGCGTACGCTGCTATATTGCTGTTTCACATTCACTTGTCTCTGCCCGACATCGTTTTGCTGTTACAGATTGATTGCTTTTATTACCTACGCTGTCTAAGCATGGCTACACAGGTCATCAGTTGGAGTAATAGGGGGACAAACCCAAATATATTTATGTGAAGGTACCTAGATAAAATAAAAAGCACTGACTGTTTATTTTCTCAACGAGAAAATCTTTGCGACAAAAACAGTACAAAAACCTTCGACCAAATACAAAAACAACTTTTTCAACATCCAAAAATGCGAGTAGTATTCGTACGAAATATATTATTTACCATGGATTTGTCACGTGGTTGTAGCTATAAGTGATGGCTAATACAAAACAAAGTCCGTGTAGATCCAGAGCACAAAAATATTTGTGTCGGTTGGGCGGCTGCCCTAACAATAATTCGCCGTAGCTGACCCGGCCACGATCGCTTTAGCTCAGTCGTGCATGTACATATACTTTAATATTATACATGTTTATTTAATATTTTTGATACTTTTGTTTCTATTCATGTCTTCTGTTACGTAGAGCATTCTCTAGAAAGTACGTCGTAGTTGATTTTATTTTACCCACGATTTACGTATGATTCGGAAAATACAAAGTTTGCTTTCTTCAGTATATTTTTGTGTTATTATAACCATAATTATTAACGCATCAAAAGAAACTTATGATTCCAAATATAGGAAAGCTTTTTGAAATACTGGGTGGAACTAAATATCGTAAAAGTATCTTTTTTATAAAAATATTGAGACAGATATTTGGATATTAACTACTTTGAAGAGGCGTGTGGACTAATACCCTAAGATATCTGAAGTTATTGAAGCGACAAGTCATTTCGCAGTAGAACGAAATATAAATATTAGGCAAACGTAAAAGATCCGCAAGTATTGGAGAGTCGTCGACGTTTCCTTTGTGATCACAGCGCTAATACGTTATGATTGACTCTTCACAAGAGGCGGCTCGGTGGGCCTCGTGCCGACGACGCGACGAATCAACGCAGCCTTTAATTTATCGTGGCCCTTTGCCCTTTAATTAAAGCCTTAATTGACCTGGACCTATTTATTTATTCAGTGCAATATCCACGTTTAATTGAAGCTTATCGAAGATTTCTCGTTAAGCAATTAGGCAGATTATAAATACATAAATGATGAATGGTAAATTCGTGGGTGTGCTCTCTCGGCTTTCGGCTTAATTGGCGTGCCAAATGAATCTTTGTAATTTGTGTATTTCCGAGCGAGCCAAGTAAACGATGTGAGTGAGTTTCAGTTCCTTTGAGTGATTGTTATATTTATTTAGCACGTAATGTGGCACTTTCGCTCTAAATAGCACCATTGACGGGTGTTGTCGGCGGGACGGCGCACGCGGGGTGGAGCGATCTAAAAATAGACGACCGCCATAGTGGGACAAGGCCACGCTCTAGGGGCGCCTTAACCCGGCCCACAGGTACGGCTTACGAACATCCTTGTGATTAATCTTGGCGTATTTGCGACTTCACTCGAGTGTTGGATTAGACGCACTTACACGAAATCTCGAGCGTCTCTTGACGATTCATGTCTCGTGGTTGAATATTAAGCAAATATACAAATATGTTGAACGCGGATCACTCGACATGAAAATATCAAGGGAGGAACAGCTAACTGTGTTGTAGTCAGTTATAATATTGTTACAGACATTTCAGTAACAATTTTATGAATCCGGGGGAAAGTTACGCACGTTGAACTTCGCAATTTCGACGTACCTAATTGGGCGGTCGCTTAAAATTTTAGCTAAATTAGTTTTTAGAATGTTGATGTTAATCAAAGTGAAGTACATGAATGCGGTGACAGGGTGATTACAGATATTGATGGATGGCGTGAATGAGCGGCTGTAAGGCGGCGCTAATGACGCCGGCATTTTGTTCTCACTGCTTCAAGATTAACGACGCTCAACCCTTTTTTTAATTATGCAGCTTTTGTGCAGAGTGGTTGGGCTTTTTAATTTGTCTCCAACGAGTCTTGGTTAGGAACGTGAAACTTGTAACAAATTAGAAACAAAGGCGAGATTAACTCAGGAGCTCTACATATAATTACCGAGAGCTTTTAGCGAGTTCTATATAAAAATCTAAGTTATATAGAGGCGTGGTTTATATTTGCGTGTGTGATTAAAAACTTCAGGCTGAATATGGAATTTCTTTTGTATGGTTTTAACTTTCGTTTCGTGCCAAGCAGTCATTACCCGCGGTTCACGATGAAATATTAACAGATAATTGCAAACTTCCCAGCAAACTTTTAGCGATGTGGAAGTTAGTAGTCAGCCTCAAATGTCAACATTTCATTTAAAGTATAAAAATAAACTGAAAGCTCTGTCTTTATTTAAAAGTTTTTGTGAACGTCGGCTGATGATCAAGTTCGAGATGTATACCTTGGGGTTTTAAAGAGAGCTGCATTCATCCACTAGATGTGTCTGAGAGGCGGTGAATGCCATTCTCGACGGAGGTATGAAAAGGAAAAAAGCGCTTTGCTAGCACCTGTGTATGTATTCATTCTTTTGTTCAGTGGAGGGCGGTCGAGAGCACGCGACGAGCTCGCTCGCACGCTCCACCCCTCAATTTTGGGATATAGAAGGCATCCTACACAATTTTATAAATATTTGAATAATGTAACAGATATCTCTTATTCGTGTACGAATAAAATATCGTTAACGGTAAACGTAATAAAATGGTTAAAGATTCGATTATATCATGAAAAGAGACAAACAAGTTACGAACAAAAATACATAGAAACCACATTTATGTTAATATTACTGAAATGTACTCCAATCAGTTATTTAGAATTAAATTATGCGCATCGCATTAGAGCTGCTAGCTGTATTTCAGTATTATCCAGATACAAAATTGTTGTGACTATATATAATGATTACGACTCTGCGTATGCAGATGAGGCAGGCATGTTTAATTCAAGGAAGGGCATTTATATTCACATGTCATACGTCAAAGTTGGCGAACATGTTAATCCTTGGGTTAAGACTAAAGTCAATAAGTAGGTCTGGTCGTTAGAGTGTGTCAAAGGGTTGAACTTGTTGGAAATTCGGAAACAAGCGAAGTTGGGAACTTGGGTGGCGCTTATCTCGGCGACAATGACCGCTACTACTGAATTGCGATAGCTGAAGGCAATGAAGTAACGAATTGCACAGTTGTGCAGCAACTACAATATAAATTATGTCTCCGTAAACGAGCACTACAAGATTAGGGTAATTCTTACGTAATTATGTAGAAATACATCTGAAAACGTTTCTCGAGCGGCTCAATGAAAACGTCGGCATTATTCAAAAGAAAAACGTGGGTCGGGAAAGGCATTTAGCTTAGGCGTATGAGAAGGTTTTATGTGAACAGGGTTCAGTACAGCACGAGTGGGAAACTCGTGAAAAGATGATAATGTGTTGGTGACTGCGTGTTTCGTTTAAAATCTCTCATATATTTGAATCCCGTAAGCATACTTCAATGTGTCCATTATGGTCACAAGTGCACACACTTCTACTGTTCTACAACGACACATTTTATTTCAAAGTATTGAAACCATTCTGAACGTAGTGAGTAATAGGTAAAAACCTCTTAGAACCGGAGAACTTTGTATTTATTATCTCCGCAAAAAGTTATACAAATGTGCGATAAGTACAGAAAATGTTTAGGTACAAATAGTAGGTGCAAGATTTTCTCTTTTTATTACATCCGTTTGTTTACGCATGTGTATGTCTGGGTTGACTTTCGTAAACAAAAATAAAGTAAATCCGATAAGCTAACGATGTGAAAATACTTCTCTTGTATTGATAGTCAGATCTCGGTGGAAAGGCGCAGATTGCTGCGTCAGCGAGGAAGTCCAACAAAAGCCAAGTGCGCGATAATTATCCGGTGGGTTTGGCGCAAAAAAGCATCTGGATGGTAGCTAAACGTGGATTCTCGTTAGGGAAGGGCAGTATGGCTTATGCTAATGAGGTGCATGTATGCGCGCAGCGTGCGGGCGCGGGCCCGCGGCGGTAGTGAGCCCTCGCGGCTACACCTCACGCGCTGTCTTTTGCTATCTGTAACATGACATTGAGCTTCCTGCCTTGTATCCTTACCCTAATTCCGATGTGGATTCGCCATTTTTAATGTTTGTATTTTGTTATTCTTCAAACTTAGACACATGCGTTTGAAGGTTAACTATAACAACTTTATGTAATGTTTGTACGTGAACAAAAATAATAATCATAAATATTGTTGAAAATTTAAACGCTACTTTGAATAACGTAAAGTTCGGAAAGGATTAAATTAGATTCGAGTTTATTGTATTTTAAAAATATACCTGGACCGTAACATCTTATCTTAATATATAAAATCCTTGCGTTACTGACTGACTGACAGACACGCTACAGCCGAAACTTTTGGGCGCAGGAAGCTGAAATTTGGCATGTATGTTCCTTGGGGACCGTAGGGGAGCACTAAGAAGGGATTTCCCGAAATTCTCACGGGATCGGCCAAAACGAGTAAATTAAAAAAATGCAGGCGGAGCTGCTGGCGTCCTCTAGTACTAATATATAAAGCTGAAGAGTTTGTTTGTTTGTTTGTTTCTTTGGTTGAGTGCGCTAATCTCAGAAGCGACGGGAGCGGAGCAGTAGCATTAAATAACGCGGGTGTAACCACGGGCATCCTCTAGTTATTCTATAAAATGCTGGACACATTATGGTCTAGTCGTGAAATGTTACCTACTAGCAGTAATAGCTTTCATAGCTATTACTTTATTTACAAATCTGAAACTTTGACCTTTATAGTTTGGTATTATCAAAACGTTACAAGTTAAAGGACGCTATTGCAGGTTTATCAATATCGGTAACCGAATCGAGCGTTCTTCCGATAATCGTATACTGGAGCGATTTCCACGAGAACGGTTCTCAGTATTGTGTGCTATAGTTATGCCACCGCCGCTTACAGTCTGCCGGTCTGGCCTATAAATATCCTGCCTTATCACTTCCCACGGATGTCGTAACTGACTATTACTACTGTTGTATTACGGTAATAGACCGTAAGACGTTCCACTACGATAGTTGCTTGCTGTTATTACCGTTGAATCAGGGCCTGGCGATGTTTGATCTAAATAGAACCTGCGAATTTTCACCGCCATTGGCTGATGTAAAGCAAATTTATAATTTCATGAGTGACTGTTAGCCGTGTATATAATGGATATATTATCATGTTCTGTATAATTATTAATAAGCAAGTTATAATTAATATACTGTCTGACGTTTGTCAGACACGGCAGACAAATCATATTTTATTATGACCGAATTTATTATTTCTCACAACACTTACAACATTTATTTTTAAATTTATTGAGACGGCGTTTTCTGAAATAGAACGATCCAATCCATGTCTCAAGCCTTTTACAGCCAGTTTTATGTACTTTATCAGGGTTTATCCCAGTTTACGTAGTTTTATTTGTCAGTCATTTCAGTCAATTTTCTCGGACCCCTGCGCATAAATGTAAAACAGTAAATTGTGTTGCGTTACAGTTTCCAATTTACATTAATAGATAAACGGTTAATAGAGTTCAACCTATGCCATCAAAAATTTAGCCAATATGAAAATTACCATATTTTCAAAGGAAGGTTGCCTCACGATCGCCTTCTCAAAACTGTTATGACTTTGATATCCAAATATGTCTATTTGTTAGCAGCATTTTACCTCGTGCAACTCATGTATGATGAGACTATAAAAAGGGATGAGCTTTTATAATGTGCTATTTGACATGGTCTTATATTTTTACAAGGGAATAGAAAAGACGTTGGGAATACTTTATTACGTGAACTGAACATACCCCAGCAATAGTAACTGTCAAGGAATTTCACTTTCACAGACCTTTCAATCGATGAACCTTCAAAAGAATTGAATAGCAAGGGATATTATAATAAAAGTACTTGCAGACAAAAAGAAAAGATGCTATCTGTAACTCCGTAACAGCGGATTTATTTAAATAATATTACGCGAGAATTTTAACATGTTTCCTTTTGCGTCCAGTTCTTTTTGAGCTTAAATTACTTCCATAATTTACTGAAAGAAAGAAAATATAGGTTAAGCGCCGGCCTTTATGACGACTTTTGATGAATGAATATACATATATTATATGTACTGACTATGTTTCCTTCTAAGGTTAGGCAGAGGCGTATTAGGTGCCGCTCCTTTGTTGGTTGTAGATCTCATAATGCTAACATACATACCTATGTCTTAGGAATCAAACTTTACTCAGGGTAGCTACGAGTGGCTAGGTATTTGTAGTGACGTAACTCATCTCAGCCCTCTTTACGTGGAGGGAATAACTCAGAGTAATTATAGTCAGTAATACAAACACAATAAATTCACGCGATTGCAGAGTTTACGCTTGTCATTACGTTCACAAATACGCACAAGATTTTACGCACACTTATTCTCCCACGCATTTCAGGATATTATGTGCGAGAAGGATACGACTCTGAGACATCCCTTTTAAAAGTAACTCCTTGTCATGTGCTTTGAATAAAGATATTACATTCCAGTATATATTTGCGTAATAGTGGACCACAGCGATGAATGTCTACGCCCTAATAAAATAAAAGAGATAGCACTAGAGATGTTAATAATCAGGATGATAACCCTTTTTTTTTTATTTTTTTTTTTATCGCGGGAATAATGCTTATGCATACCCCATTTGTTCGGGGGACAAATAAAGGTTATGTGGGACTGCACCCACTAAACAACCCGCGGTGAGCCTTGCACGTCGCCTTGACGGGAGGTCCCGGAACATGTTACGACTTCGGCAACCTCCCAGCGAGACACCCGCACTAGAACGGGCTACCTCTCTTGGGCGATGTCCCGGCTCATCCTAGGACATCAACCCCATTGCGGAATCCTGCAGACGATGGATACCCCCGATCCTTCGCCCGCAGTACCACTTAAGGCGGCATAAGGCGCATTTCAGCGCGCTGACGCCGCCTGGTTCGCCGGCGGCGGATCGAGTCAGGCAAGGCATTTTCCTCCCTGGCTCGCTCCGCCGCTTCCTTCTGCGAGATTACTTCCTCGCAGAAGGTTGCGACCGCCGCCCAATGCCTGTCACTGATAACCATAGCCTGAACTACAGCCGGTAGTGACAGATCAACACCAATGACTGCTACAAGATCCCGTCGGCACACATCCCAAGCTGGGCAGTGCTCGAGGGTATGCTGCGCAGTATCCTCACTGCAGTCGCAGTGGTGGCAGACAGAACTCGGCTCTCTCCTAGCGACCGTGTGCAAGTATTTGCCAAAGCACCCATGATCTGACAAAACCTGCACCAGTCGGAAAGTGAGGGTCCCGTGCTGCCGCCCCGCCCAACAGTCTAAGACTGGCCGGAGCGCTTCCACGGTCCTAATACCGGCTCGCGGGGTCTCCAACCGATCACGCCATTTGACCATAGTGACGTGGTGGGCATTTTCACGCCACCTACGTAGTTCCTCCAGCGATGGAACTGAACCAGTTTCCTTTACCACCGCTGCACGCCAATACATTTCGGCAAGTACTTCCGCCTCCAAGTCCCATGGTGGTGTGCCGGCTAGAACACATGCCGCTTCTGTTGACACAGTGCGGTAGCCCCGTATGACCCTAACTGCCATAACCCTTTGGGGTTTCCAAAGCATAGCCCTTGTTTGGGCGGTTAGGCACTCTGCCCACACTGGTGCACCATATAGTGCCATCGAGCGGATAACACTCGTGTAGAGTCGCCGGCACATGATCGAAGGTCCACCTAAGTTCGGCAGAAGCCGTCCGAGGGCAGACGCTGTGCTTACAAGCCTTGGGGAAAGTTGGCGAAAGTGTTCGCTGAACTGCCATTTTCCGTCCAACATAAGCCCAAGATATTTTATGCTGGACTTGATCGGCACGAGAACCGAGCTGATCGTTGTCGAAGCACCAGTGGGTGGCTTACGGCGAGGTCCGTGGAAGAAAAGAGCCTCAGTTTTATTCAGAGACACTGTAAGTCCCAGTGCCTCGATACGCCCCACCACTTCTGAGACTCCTATGTTGGCCAGATGAATCGCTTCATTGAAGCTAGCTCCCTGGGCTGTAACAAGAGTATCATCTGCATAACAAATGATACCCAGCCCGCGACAGTGCTCCCCACGAAGGACCCAGTCGTATCCAATGTTCCACAGGAGAGGTCCCAGCACAGACCCCTGTGGAACACCGCACGTCATACGACTACGAACTATGACTCCATCTCGATTCTCATGCACAATACTTCTACCCTCCAGATAGTCTGCCACTAGCCGCACTAGGTAGCTAGGAACTCTATGATAATAAAGTGCCTCCTGAATGCAGCTAAATGGCAGACTATTAAAAGCATTGGCGATGTCAAGAGACACCGCCAATAAAACACCGCCTCTGGTAACCGCATCCTCGGCCGTGGCCTTTAGTCTCATGATAGCGTCAACTGTTGACCGTCCCACACGAAAACCAAATTGAGCATCAGACAGATTTGGGCCGACTTCGTTGAGATGCCGGACGATACGGGTAGCAAGAATTCTTTCGAACAGCTTGCCAACCTCGTCCAGCAGGATAATAGGCCTATAGGCCGTGGCCGAATCAGGGGCTCGTCCTGGCTTCGGCAGAAGTACCAGCCTCCCTGTTTTCCAGCACTCAGGGAACTGTCCAGAGCGAAGACAAGCGTCAAAAAGACCACTAAGGTGATCTTGGAAATGTTCAAATGTCAGAGACAGAACTCGCGCTGGAATACCCTCAGGCCCAGGGGCAGTGTTTTTCGAGCGAATCCTCAGAATAGCTGCCCTAATTTCTGCATCCGTGACAGCTGGGACACTTGATTCTATATTCCAAGCATCAGGTGGGGACGCCATTGCTGGAGCTGCATATCCAGACCGCTGGGGAAAAAGACTCACGATCACTTCGGAAAGAAAGCTAGGCTGGAGGGTTTCGGTGAGGGGAGGACCTGATGTGCGCAGGTTATTCCGCATCGCGCGGTATGGACGACCCCAGGGATCATTTTCAAGACCCCTCACCATCTCTTCACGGGCGATATCTTTGGCACGACAGATAGCAATTTTCAGAGTTGCACAGGCAGATTGATACACCGCGTATAACTGTGCGTCCCGTTCATCACCGGCATGTCGTCGCCGGCTGCGGGTATAAGACCTTCGAGCACAAATACAGGCTTTACGAAGATCTGCCAATTCCTGAGACCACCAGTACACCTCCTTTTTTTTTTGGGTTTCGACGACGGACGCGAGGCATAGCTGCGTCACATATTTCCGTCATTGTATTGCGAAAATGGCCAGCCTCGACATCAATATTCATCCCCTCAGAAGGTGGTGAGGACAGCCAAGAATGAATAACGGCTGCCTCCGCTGGCAAGTTTCGGTCGAGCTTGCGCACAGCCCATCGTGGAAATTTGGGAGTTCTGCTCACTGTATGAACTCCTTGCGTACGGGAGATGCGTACTAAGATATAAAGATGATCCGACAGGGTTTCTACGTCTACCAGTACACGCCAGCTGGTCACACGCTCTGCAACCACAGGAGAAGCAAACGAGAGGTCAACTATCGACCCCTCTTGTCGCCGCACGCAGGTATTTGTGGAACCTGTATTTAGAAGACAGAGGTCCAACGATGACATCCATGCCAAGACAGCCGCACCTCGTACGTCTGTTCTGGGTGATCCCCACGCAACGGACTTTGCGTTAAAATCACCCAGAACTAAAACGCGGCTAGGTGATATCCGTCGTATTGAGATTTCTAGATTATTGAGAAAGATCTCAAAATCCGCCAAGCTACGGTTAGGAGAGAAGTAAACCCCATATATAACCAGTCCGCCCCATTCGGCAGCGACATAGCCCGAGCCCTTATCTTTGAGCAGCAAGGGCGGGGAACCCAATGCTGTAGAGGTGACAATTGCCACGGAGCCTTCCCAGTCACTCGCCCAATTAGAGCGAGGAGGAACGAAATAAGGCTCCGAGGCTACGGCTGCACCAATTGACCACTCAGCCAAAGATTGCAGGAAGAGATCTTGAGCGCGAGCGGAGTGGTTAAGATTCGCCTGAAGGAAGCAGCAGTCACGATCCATAATTAAATCGTGACCATTGCCTCCTCTTGCGACTGCAGTCGCTGAACATCGCTGGAACCAGGAAGTGTAGCCCGTATCGATAAACTATCCTTAGGATTATTCTTAGAGGCCAAAGTAGATCGACATTCCTTCCCGCCTATTTTGTGATCTGCAGGGAGCTTGGCCACTTCGCATGATGGACAGTGTGGAGGGGCGGAGCACCCCGCTGCTTTGTGTCCCGGACAACCACAGCGATAACAAAGGTCACTGCAATCAATATTACTGTTGCAGGTGATACGCGTGTGCCCCTGCGCTAGACATTTGAAACACCTCGCAGGCCTAGGCTCCAGAAGAGTTACCCTAGCTGAGCTCCAGCCTACGAGTAGCCTCCCAGCGCTTTCTAAACTTTTAGCTGCTGTAACGGGACAGCTGACCCACGCCGCACCCATGCCTCCGGGACCAGTACGGATGGTACCAACTCTAACTGACTCTGGAGCGCACGCAGTTTTGGAGACTATTGCACTCTGGATTTCCTGCGTAGTCACTGAATCATCCAGGCCCGCAATGCGTAATTCTACGCATTTAACAGGTCTGGTGATTTTCACTCCATCCTCCCCAGCAAAGAAATCTCGGAGCCTTTCCGCTAGTGTGTCGGCAGTCTTTGTGCCTTCAACTCCAGGAAACTCAAGCATTCGAGCCCCTGTCCGTGTCAGGCGGGTTCGGGCACCAGCATTCCCTAGATCGGACACGTCTACACCCTGACGTGCCTTTCTTAACACGGCCTCATAAGAGAGACCTTTGTCAACGGCCTGTGGAAGCACTGTAATAACAACAGCTGCTGTTTTAGGTGGACGGACTTTCCTCGGCTTCTTGCCCTTTTCAGCGACTTCAACTGCTTTGGCGGCAGCCTTTCTTTTCTTTCTCCCTATCTTTCTTCCCCCTTCTGCAGTTTGCCAGCCCTGATTAGAAAGATTGCGAGCAGAGGCATTCGAGGCACTTCTACCCGATGCATTACCAGATACATTCACCATCGCCTTCTTCGTTTTCCCTTGCAATTGTGCCTGCTCTGTGGAGGTTTTATTGTTAAGTTGAGACTCGGTCTGGTTGGACACAGGCGTCCCAGCTACCATGGCATACGTTCCTTGCAAAGCTCCGGCATAAGTAGTACTCGTAGGCCGTTTACGTTTGTCTGTAGCCAATGGAGGCCGAAGAAGTGGCTCAGGAGGCAGTCTCGCTTCCAGGGCGGCCAATCGTGCATCTACCAAGCTTCCCGTACGATCCATGATTAGACGCATTTGTGCGTCTGATAAAGCAGAGGTCGTGTTAGTACTACAAATCTGGCCAATTTCCTTGCGGCGATCTGCTATTTCTGCTTTGAGGGCACTGTTGGCTGCCGCCAAATGCTTTATCTCGTCAGTCGTGGTGCGCTCAGATAGCACTTCTACAGACTCGGAGATTGTGGTTGCTGCATCTTTCAGAGCCTTCACATATCGCCCACTCAAGTTTCGTGACTTTGAAGCTACCTTGAGAACAATAGCTACTCCATCTCCAACTCTTTTCACCAGATCCGCAGCCAGACGAGGATTATTGACCCGGTTAATTGGGCGGATTTATTCCACTAATTGTGTCACTTCTTCTAGCACACTTTCTTCCTCGTCGTTCTGGATCAAAACTTCTGACTCCGAACCCGACATTGTCGCGCTCCGGCCTCGCCGCGCGACCACGACCACGTCTGGCAGCTGGTGCTTTACCTACTCTGGAAGACGGTACGGTATCAAGATCTGATTCAGACCCTGCCTGTACTTTGCCTACCTTGGGAGGCGGCAAAAAGTCAACATCTGACTCTGTTCCCTCTCTAGGACGAGAGCGAACTCGTGAGCGTGATGCGCTGCGGTCAACGCAACGCAAATCTATTGAAGCACTGCAACTTGCGGATTCCGCCTGAGCCGCATCTGTTTGCGACATATCATTATTTGTTGTATTCAAGTTTCTTAAATTTTCCATTGTGTTCCCACGAGTGTGGGGGAATTCAAGGTCCACCTGGGCAGTGCCCCCTGTACCCAGGTAAGCGTACATTTGTAACCCAACTGAGGGGTCCGCAGGTGCCCCAGCAGAAGAGCGCGCTCGCAACTGACCATCCCGTCAGCTATGCATCCCTTCGCCGCGCGCCAGAGCTTAAGATTTGGGGTTATTTTTTATAGAGGTTGTCTTCCTCGAGGTCCGGGCAACTAAGCCAGGACCATCGGTCCTAGTTAAAGTTGCGAGACGTGACCACAACACTCCATCCAGGATTACGATATAGGACGGTGGCAATGAAAGTCCTTAAATTGCCTGCTCGGCGACAGTGTAAGTGAACGTCGAGCCCGCCACTCCTAGCCCATGCTGACTCTGACAATTTCTTCCACTGTATCCTCTGCTAGGTCAGAGGGTACGTGAAGAAACACTTCAAGACAACCCTTTATGGGTTGATACTCCCTCCGCAGAAAACGGAGAGTTCCCTACGGCCAAGTTATTGGCCATGAGCCAAAAACTCCCCCGAAAGGCTAGGGAGTTACATACCTATGTCTTAGGAATCAAACTTTACTCAGGGTAGCTACGAGTGGCTAGGTATTCGTAGTGACGTAACTCATCTCAGCCCGTTTTACGTGGAGGGAATAACTCAGAGTAATTATAGACAGTAACACAAACACAATAAATTCACGCGATTGCAGAGTTTACGCTTGTCATTACGTTCACAAATACGCACAAGATTTTACGCACACTTATCCTCCCACGCATTTCAGGACAATATGTGCGAGAAGGATACGACGCTGAGACATCCCTTTTAAAAGTAACTCCTTGTCATGTGCTTTGAATAAAGATATTACATTCGAGTATATATTTGCGCAGAATGTCTACGCCCTAATAAAATAAAAGAGATAACACTAGAGATGTTAATAATCAGGATGATAACCCTAAGAAACCCATTACGCCATCGGAGTTGGCGCAATCGTCTAAAATGAACACAAATTTTTGGAAACAATACATTTTTATTTTCACTTAGTGTGCTTTTTTTGATTACCTTATTCTAAGGAGGCGGACCGGAATTGTCGACGGGTGTACGAAGTAATAAAATCCAAGAGTTCTCTTGTAGAGCCGGAATGAGTTCTTTCCTTTTCTTATGAAATTTACCCTAATTCCTTTTTTTATAAAATATAAAGTACAAATTAAAACAGTTATTCCATTTTGCGAGTTTTAATAAAATTTATATAATTGAATATTGTACGTATTTTGCCAAGTAGTAAATTTTGAAACGTGCCGATTCCAGGCTTGTTTAGTTTTGTTGTAAGGACATTCAGTCAATGTATCGCTCGTAAATTTTCCCGACGCCATAAAGATGGCTCTAACTGCGGCGCTTGTTGATTTCGCGTTAGAAAGAAAATCCACACTCGGCACAAAACTAAACACATAGTGTATGGTAACACTATTATGTATGATACTGTTTTTTAGAACCTTTCCTGATTTTACAATTACTTAAAACAAACGTATCTATAGTTCTACAATATTTAGATTTTTATATTATAGACTTTCTCACAACATCGACCAAAATAGGTGTTAATGCATTTGTCGAAATTTAGTATTCTTAGGAGTCCAGCGAGTAATGTCATTTGTTGGATGCAGACAGTGTTGTTTCATAATAACACTGTTCGTGATGAAAATTGTATTAACGGCATACTACGGAATTCAATATTCGATCTACTATAGATAGATCTATAGATTTTATATAAATTAATAAACTTCATACAAAATATGTCAAACACGAATCTCGAATCTCAAAATCCATGTATGGTTCGAATATTGAAAATGGCCGATAGTCGAGAACCCAAATCCTTTGCGCTTGCTTGAAATAAATAATCAGAATATTTGTTGCATGCAAAGGGAAATATACATAGGTGGTTACAAAACACGTTTGCGATTCGCATTGGAAGTTTCGTTGGAGACGTGTTGTCTCCGTAAACAGTTTTACTGTGCCGTTATGTGAATGTAAACCAAACGAATGTATTCGCAATGAATAAAACCTACTCTTTGTTATTTTGTAAGGCAGGGCTGTGTGTATGTGAACCCGCCGCCGCGCGGCGTGTTGTCGCGGCAGCTCGCCAACAACTCATCATGTCAACTTCTTTGTGACACATTAAGACATCCGAGTGTGAAATGATACGTCACACTTTATAAGAGCTCCTCAAAGACGTTTACAGTATTGATACGAAAATATTCAGCGCAGCCGTCAAAACCTTGTACCTACTTACTAAAGATATAGGTATTTGGAACAAGTATAATTTTAAGATATCTTGATATTGTAGAAGGAAAAGAACACGTTATCTATAAAACGTCTAAAATGCGAGACGTGTCGTAAAAATGGGGCCACCTGGCGAGTACATTTTACCTGCATTTTGAATCATTAGATACAAAATTTCCTTTTCCCTTAGCTATTTTATTCGAGTTTGACCGTAGCCGGTCGGTCCGATTTACGTAGGTATATAATCGTGTATTCTGTTTTGTATCTATTTAAATACTAAATTTGTAAAATTTGTCTGTGTATCAAAAAGGCCAAGTCTAACGATTATAAAATGTATTCGAGCTATTTATACTTGAAAATAATCATTAAAATTTTGCAGGGTTATACCGTGATTTTATGTTATATCCAACTGTTCAGTAAGTTTAATTGGCGTTTATATTAAGGATTAGATCGCGATGGTTTAGGAGCGGTGATCAGTGCCGAGGGGCGCATAGTAAGTATATTTTACAACTTAGAAGGTATTACTAAACTTGGTTGGCACGGTACTCGGTAGGTAAGGTAAATGCTTGTAATCCGTAGTTAATCTTCAAGTCGTTAAACCATCCAGCTATATTACTTATTGTAAGTAAAATCTTAAATATTTTAAATCTGTAAAGTTTATAACTTTAACCATAATTTGAAAACTTATTAAATATACCTACGCTTATTCTCATAAAAATATATTGTATTGTTTTTGTATTTACCTAGCTCAGAGACGATGATGTTAGCAAAGCTCGACTTCATTATATATTTACCTAATTATTTAAAAAGTGCTGCCCAATATATGTATTATAATAGTCTAGTTTTTCATTTTATTCTCAACACGATACATTTGAATTTAATGCTGTTTTGAAATGATGTCCTACAGACTACAGAGCAATCCTTATCAAATATCGTAGTCACGGGTATATCTATGGGTACACAAACTATAACAAGCTTATAATCATGACGCTTTTAAAATCATTTGTAAAATTTTGATAGATGGCTCTGATGATATTCCAATCCATATAGGTATCCAAAACACCCGAAGACACAAAATACATGGTGGCTGAAATCACAATTCTCGTAGGACCTGAATATTCTTTGAAGTTGAAACTCTCTGACCACAATTAAATGTAAAACGGATAAGTACACGTGTGTAAGTGATTTGCAGGCGGTTTTGCAGTTTAAGCATTATTAGAGGGGCGCTGCGGTGACGGCTTGCGGCCTCCCCGACATACATCCTTCCGTCATCTCTTTTATTATGCATGTGTCCACCTTGCGTATAGGAAGTCCGGAAACACAGACACAAAGCCCTTTTGCTCTTGTCAAATAGTACCGTATTATTTTCGTACATTTTCTCTAAATGAGAAAACCCTTGGCTGAGAATGTGAAATACTTTCGAGCAACAACGTTTCGCGTAAGCTTTAATAGTAGCCTGAGGTGGACTTCATTACGTTAGTAATTGAGTATAAATATTTTTTCTAAAATCTAGCCTTGGTGCTTCAGAAAAATATAGACATGCGTTACATCATCTTTATTGTCTGGATTTTGTAACTTTATAACATGGGGAGCTATCACTTGAAGCTACGGTTACGGTTTTAACGTTTCACTTTGTTATATAGAAAAATAATAATTTACCTGATAATAAGGTATAAAAAGCTGCATTGAATATTTACAAATAGATCTCTGTAGTAAACTATAAAGCTTTAACAGAGAACCTTTTTCGCTGTAAAAAGCGTTCTTGTTTGTGCGTGTTCTATCTTATGAAATTGAAAATAACCTTATTTATTTTATTAAAATGCTTTAAATCCGATGGCTTTATCTCTACATAGTATAAAACAAAGTCTGTCTTCTGTCTGTCTGTCCCTACGTATGCTTAAATCTTAAAAACTACGCAACAGGTTTTAATGCGGTTTTTTTCAATAGATAGAATGTTTTAAAAGGTAGGTTTATATGTATAATTGACGCGAGCAAAGCCGCTGGCGACGTCTACTATTTTATACAAGGTTATTTAGTAGGTCTTACACGTGGTAAATAAGATATTTAAGGCAGACAGGTCTCTATATTTTAAAGAAATAAACACAACACCCATGTAATAACCGTTCCATAAAACCTTTGCTATTGGGAGATCAATAAAAAGTAAAAGTAGCTGTCGTGTGGTTGACGGCATAGAATACAAGTGTCACCACCCCCTATTTTCCCGTGGGTGTCGTGAGAGGCGACTAAGGGATAACACGATGCAAATACCATCTTTGCGTAGAGACGGAAAACTCGACATTGAACCCTATACGACTGCCTCGTTGGTCTCGCGGCATAAATGTGCGCGTGGGATCGGGAGGTCCCGGGTTCGATTCCTGGGTCGGGCAGTGTTATTGGGTTTTTCTGTCACGAAATTCTCAGTAGCAGCACGGAGTCTGGAAATGTGCCCGGTACGGCAATAGGCTCGCCCCTTATTACGTGGGACTAAAGTATATCTGGCGAAAAGTGGGTGTAGAAATACACCTCTGCCTACCCCTTCGGGGATAAAAGGCGTGACGATATGTATGCAATAAAAAGTATGATATAATATATAAGACACATAATAACGTGGGTCCCACTCGAATCATAACCGGGCTCACTGTCACACGCCCGTATAACAAATGGTGCCTACCAAAAGTCCAAAGGCTCGTTTTACAGCTCAAACCACTGAATTGTAAGAGAAAACATTAAAACAAATAAATGTACTTTGATTAAAACAGGTGTGAGATGAGATACATTGAAAATAGTGACAAAAAAACTTTTGTTTAACTTATCTACGTTTCTTCTTCTTCTGCGCGATGTGACGATGTCTATGTCAAGTTTCTTTAAACTCATACTAATAATATTATGTAACTAATCTCAATCACGTAGTTACCTGAAATATCTTCTGTTTGTCCTAACGTGCCGGCATAGGTTACCAAGCTATGTTCACCGAATTACCATCGGAATGTCAGTCAGTCGATAAAGTTTGAAAGTATTTTTTAAGCCAACGATGTGAAACTACTTTTCTTGTATTGATAGTCGGATCTCAGTGGAAAGGCGCAGATTGCTGCGTCAGCGACGAAATCGAACAAAAGTCAAGTGCTCGATAATTATCCGGTGAGTTTGGTGCGAAAAAAGCATCTGGATGGTAGCTAAACGTGGATTCTCGTTAGCGGAGGGCAGTATGGCTTCTGCAAATGAGGTGCATGTATGCGCGGGCCCGCGGCGGTAGTGAGCCCTCGCGGCTACACCTCACGCGCTGTCTTGTGCTATCTGTAACATGACATTGAGCTTCCTGCCTTGTATCCTTACCCTAATTCCGATGTGGATTCGCCATTTTTAATGTTTGTATTTTGTTATTCTTCAAACTTAGACACATGCGTTTGAAGGTTAACTATAACAACTTTATGTAATGTTTGTACGTGAACAAAAATAATAATCATAAATATTGTTGAAAATTTAAACGCTACTTTGAATAACGTAAAGTTCGGAAAGGATTAAATTAGATTCGAGTTTATTGTATTTTAAAAATATACCTGGACCGTAACATCTTATCTTAATATATAAAATCCTTGCGTTACTGACTGACTGACAGACACGCTACAGCCGAAACTTTTGGGCGCAGGAAGCTGAAATTTGGCATGTATGTTCCTTGGGGACCGTAGGGGAGCACTAAGAAGGGATTTCCCGAAATTCTCACGGGATCGGCCAAAACGAGTAAATTAAAAAAATGCAGGCGGAGCTGCTGGCGTCCTCTAGTACTAATATATAAAGCTGAAGAGTTTGTTTGTTTGTTTGTTTCTTTGGTTGAGTGCGCTAATCTCAGAAGCGACGGGAGCGGAGCAGTAGCATTAAATAACGCGGGTGTAACCACGGGCATCCTCTAGTTATTCTATAAAATGCTGGACACATTATGGTCTAGTCGTGAAATGTTACCTACTAGCAGTAATAGCTTTCATAGCTATTACTTTATTTACAAATCTGAAACTTTGACCTTTATAGTTTGGTATTATCAAAACGTTACAAGTTAAAGGACGCTATTGCAGGTTTATCAATATCGGTAACCGAATCGAGCGTTCTTCCGATAATCGTATACTGGAGCGATTTCCACGAGAACGGTTCTCAGTATTGTGTGCTATAGTTATGCCACCGCCGCTTACAGTCTGCCGGTCTGGCCTATAAATATCCTGCCTTATCACTTCCCACGGATGTCGTAACTGACTATTACTACTGTTGTATTACGGTAATAGACCGTAAGACGTTCCACTACGATAGTTGCTTGCTGTTATTACCGTTGAATCAGGGCCTGGCGATGTTTGATCTAAATAGAACCTGCGAATTTTCACCGCCATTGGCTGATGTAAAGCAAATTTATAATTTCATGAGTGACTGTTAGCCGTGTATATAATGGATATATTATCATGTTCTGTATAATTATTAATAAGCAAGTTATAATTAATATACTGTCTGACGTTTGTCAGACACGGCAGACAAATCATATTTTATTATGACCGAATTTATTATTTCTCACAACACTTACAACATTTATTTTTAAATTTATTGAGACGGCGTTTTCTGAAATAGAACGATCCAATCCATGTCTCAAGCCTTTTACAGCCAGTTTTATGTACTTTATCAGGGTTTATCCCAGTTTACGTAGTTTTATTTGTCAGTCATTTCAGTCAATTTTCTCGGACCCCTGCGCATAAATGTAAAACAGTAAATTGTGTTGCGTTACAGTTTCCAATTTACATTAATAGATAAACGGTTAATAGAGTTCAACCTATGCCATCAAAAATTTAGCCAATATGAAAATTACCATATTTTCAAAGGAAGGTTGCCTCACGATCGCCTTCTCAAAACTGTTATGACTTTGATATCCAAATATGTCTATTTGTTAGCAGCATTTTACCTCGTGCAACTCATGTATGATGAGACTATAAAAAGGGATGAGCTTTTATAATGTGCTATTTGACATGGTCTTATATTTTTACAAGGGAATAGAAAAGACGTTGGGAATACTTTATTACGTGAACTGAACATACCCCAGCAATAGTAACTGTCAAGGAATTTCACTTTCACAGACCTTTCAATCGATGAACCTTCAAAAGAATTGAATAGCAAGGGATATTATAATAAAAGTACTTGCAGACAAAAAGAAAAGATGCTATCTGTAACTCCGTAACAGCGGATTTATTTAAATAATATTACGCGAGAATTTTAACATGTTTCCTTTTGCGTCCAGTTCTTTTTGAGCTTAAATTACTTCCATAATTTACTGAAAGAAAGAAAATATAGGTTAAGCGCCGGCCTTTATGACGACTTTTGATGAATGAATATACATATATTATATGTACTGACTATGTTTCCTTCTAAGGTTAGGCAGAGGCGTATTAGGTGCCGCTCCTTTGTTGGTTGTAGATCTCATAATGCTAACATACATACCTATGTCTTAGGAATCAAACTTTACTCAGGGTAGCTACGAGTGGCTAGGTATTTGTAGTGACGTAACTCATCTCAGCCCTCTTTACGTGGAGGGAATAACTCAGAGTAATTATAGTCAGTAATACAAACACAATAAATTCACGCGATTGCAGAGTTTACGCTTGTCATTACGTTCACAAATACGCACAAGATTTTACGCACACTTATTCTCCCACGCATTTCAGGATATTATGTGCGAGAAGGATACGACTCTGAGACATCCCTTTTAAAAGTAACTCCTTGTCATGTGCTTTGAATAAAGATATTACATTCCAGTATATATTTGCGTAATAGTGGACCACAGCGATGAATGTCTACGCCCTAATAAAATAAAAGAGATAGCACTAGAGATGTTAATAATCAGGATGATAACCCTTTTTTTTTTATTTTTTTTTTTATCGCGGGAATAATGCTTATGCATACCCCATTTGTTCGGGGGACAAATAAAGGTTATGTGGGACTGCACCCACTAAACAACCCGCGGTGAGCCTTGCACGTCGCCTTGACGGGAGGTCCCGGAACATGTTACGACTTCGGCAACCTCCCAGCGAGACACCCGCACTAGAACGGGCTACCTCTCTTGGGCGATGTCCCGGCTCATCCTAGGACATCAACCCCATTGCGGAATCCTGCAGACGATGGATACCCCCGATCCTTCGCCCGCAGTACCACTTAAGGCGGCATAAGGCGCATTTCAGCGCGCTGACGCCGCCTGGTTCGCCGGCGGCGGATCGAGTCAGGCAAGGCATTTTCCTCCCTGGCTCGCTCCGCCGCTTCCTTCTGCGAGATTACTTCCTCGCAGAAGGTTGCGACCGCCGCCCAATGCCTGTCACTGATAACCATAGCCTGAACTACAGCCGGTAGTGACAGATCAACACCAATGACTGCTACAAGATCCCGTCGGCACACATCCCAAGCTGGGCAGTGCTCGAGGGTATGCTGCGCAGTATCCTCACTGCAGTCGCAGTGGTGGCAGACAGAACTCGGCTCTCTCCTAGCGACCGTGTGCAAGTATTTGCCAAAGCACCCATGATCTGACAAAACCTGCACCAGTCGGAAAGTGAGGGTCCCGTGCTGCCGCCCCGCCCAACAGTCTAAGACTGGCCGGAGCGCTTCCACGGTCCTAATACCGGCTCGCGGGGTCTCCAACCGATCACGCCATTTGACCATAGTGACGTGGTGGGCATTTTCACGCCACCTACGTAGTTCCTCCAGCGATGGAACTGAACCAGTTTCCTTTACCACCGCTGCACGCCAATACATTTCGGCAAGTACTTCCGCCTCCAAGTCCCATGGTGGTGTGCCGGCTAGAACACATGCCGCTTCTGTTGACACAGTGCGGTAGCCCCGTATGACCCTAACTGCCATAACCCTTTGGGGTTTCCAAAGCATAGCCCTTGTTTGGGCGGTTAGGCACTCTGCCCACACTGGTGCACCATATAGTGCCATCGAGCGGATAACACTCGTGTAGAGTCGCCGGCACATGATCGAAGGTCCACCTAAGTTCGGCAGAAGCCGTCCGAGGGCAGACGCTGTGCTTACAAGCCTTGGGGAAAGTTGGCGAAAGTGTTCGCTGAACTGCCATTTTCCGTCCAACATAAGCCCAAGATATTTTATGCTGGACTTGATCGGCACGAGAACCGAGCTGATCGTTGTCGAAGCACCAGTGGGTGGCTTACGGCGAGGTCCGTGGAAGAAAAGAGCCTCAGTTTTATTCAGAGACACTGTAAGTCCCAGTGCCTCGATACGCCCCACCACTTCTGAGACTCCTATGTTGGCCAGATGAATCGCTTCATTGAAGCTAGCTCCCTGGGCTGTAACAAGAGTATCATCTGCATAACAAATGATACCCAGCCCGCGACAGTGCTCCCCACGAAGGACCCAGTCGTATCCAATGTTCCACAGGAGAGGTCCCAGCACAGACCCCTGTGGAACACCGCACGTCATACGACTACGAACTATGACTCCATCTCGATTCTCATGCACAATACTTCTACCCTCCAGATAGTCTGCCACTAGCCGCACTAGGTAGCTAGGAACTCTATGATAATAAAGTGCCTCCTGAATGCAGCTAAATGGCAGACTATTAAAAGCATTGGCGATGTCAAGAGACACCGCCAATAAAACACCGCCTCTGGTAACCGCATCCTCGGCCGTGGCCTTTAGTCTCATGATAGCGTCAACTGTTGACCGTCCCACACGAAAACCAAATTGAGCATCAGACAGATTTGGGCCGACTTCGTTGAGATGCCGGACGATACGGGTAGCAAGAATTCTTTCGAACAGCTTGCCAACCTCGTCCAGCAGGATAATAGGCCTATAGGCCGTGGCCGAATCAGGGGCTCGTCCTGGCTTCGGCAGAAGTACCAGCCTCCCTGTTTTCCAGCACTCAGGGAACTGTCCAGAGCGAAGACAAGCGTCAAAAAGACCACTAAGGTGATCTTGGAAATGTTCAAATGTCAGAGACAGAACTCGCGCTGGAATACCCTCAGGCCCAGGGGCAGTGTTTTTCGAGCGAATCCTCAGAATAGCTGCCCTAATTTCTGCATCCGTGACAGCTGGGACACTTGATTCTATATTCCAAGCATCAGGTGGGGACGCCATTGCTGGAGCTGCATATCCAGACCGCTGGGGAAAAAGACTCACGATCACTTCGGAAAGAAAGCTAGGCTGGAGGGTTTCGGTGAGGGGAGGACCTGATGTGCGCAGGTTATTCCGCATCGCGCGGTATGGACGACCCCAGGGATCATTTTCAAGACCCCTCACCATCTCTTCACGGGCGATATCTTTGGCACGACAGATAGCAATTTTCAGAGTTGCACAGGCAGATTGATACACCGCGTATAACTGTGCGTCCCGTTCATCACCGGCATGTCGTCGCCGGCTGCGGGTATAAGACCTTCGAGCACAAATACAGGCTTTACGAAGATCTGCCAATTCCTGAGACCACCAGTACACCTCCTTTTTTTTTTGGGTTTCGACGACGGACGCGAGGCATAGCTGCGTCACATATTTCCGTCATTGTATTGCGAAAATGGCCAGCCTCGACATCAATATTCATCCCCTCAGAAGGTGGTGAGGACAGCCAAGAATGAATAACGGCTGCCTCCGCTGGCAAGTTTCGGTCGAGCTTGCGCACAGCCCATCGTGGAAATTTGGGAGTTCTGCTCACTGTATGAACTCCTTGCGTACGGGAGATGCGTACTAAGATATAAAGATGATCCGACAGGGTTTCTACGTCTACCAGTACACGCCAGCTGGTCACACGCTCTGCAACCACAGGAGAAGCAAACGAGAGGTCAACTATCGACCCCTCTTGTCGCCGCACGCAGGTATTTGTGGAACCTGTATTTAGAAGACAGAGGTCCAACGATGACATCCATGCCAAGACAGCCGCACCTCGTACGTCTGTTCTGGGTGATCCCCACGCAACGGACTTTGCGTTAAAATCACCCAGAACTAAAACGCGGCTAGGTGATATCCGTCGTATTGAGATTTCTAGATTATTGAGAAAGATCTCAAAATCCGCCAAGCTACGGTTAGGAGAGAAGTAAACCCCATATATAACCAGTCCGCCCCATTCGGCAGCGACATAGCCCGAGCCCTTATCTTTGAGCAGCAAGGGCGGGGAACCCAATGCTGTAGAGGTGACAATTGCCACGGAGCCTTCCCAGTCACTCGCCCAATTAGAGCGAGGAGGAACGAAATAAGGCTCCGAGGCTACGGCTGCACCAATTGACCACTCAGCCAAAGATTGCAGGAAGAGATCTTGAGCGCGAGCGGAGTGGTTAAGATTCGCCTGAAGGAAGCAGCAGTCACGATCCATAATTAAATCGTGACCATTGCCTCCTCTTGCGACTGCAGTCGCTGAACATCGCTGGAACCAGGAAGTGTAGCCCGTATCGATAAACTATCCTTAGGATTATTCTTAGAGGCCAAAGTAGATCGACATTCCTTCCCGCCTATTTTGTGATCTGCAGGGAGCTTGGCCACTTCGCATGATGGACAGTGTGGAGGGGCGGAGCACCCCGCTGCTTTGTGTCCCGGACAACCACAGCGATAACAAAGGTCACTGCAATCAATATTACTGTTGCAGGTGATACGCGTGTGCCCCTGCGCTAGACATTTGAAACACCTCGCAGGCCTAGGCTCCAGAAGAGTTACCCTAGCTGAGCTCCAGCCTACGAGTAGCCTCCCAGCGCTTTCTAAACTTTTAGCTGCTGTAACGGGACAGCTGACCCACGCCGCACCCATGCCTCCGGGACCAGTACGGATGGTACCAACTCTAACTGACTCTGGAGCGCACGCAGTTTTGGAGACTATTGCACTCTGGATTTCCTGCGTAGTCACTGAATCATCCAGGCCCGCAATGCGTAATTCTACGCATTTAACAGGTCTGGTGATTTTCACTCCATCCTCCCCAGCAAAGAAATCTCGGAGCCTTTCCGCTAGTGTGTCGGCAGTCTTTGTGCCTTCAACTCCAGGAAACTCAAGCATTCGAGCCCCTGTCCGTGTCAGGCGGGTTCGGGCACCAGCATTCCCTAGATCGGACACGTCTACACCCTGACGTGCCTTTCTTAACACGGCCTCATAAGAGAGACCTTTGTCAACGGCCTGTGGAAGCACTGTAATAACAACAGCTGCTGTTTTAGGTGGACGGACTTTCCTCGGCTTCTTGCCCTTTTCAGCGACTTCAACTGCTTTGGCGGCAGCCTTTCTTTTCTTTCTCCCTATCTTTCTTCCCCCTTCTGCAGTTTGCCAGCCCTGATTAGAAAGATTGCGAGCAGAGGCATTCGAGGCACTTCTACCCGATGCATTACCAGATACATTCACCATCGCCTTCTTCGTTTTCCCTTGCAATTGTGCCTGCTCTGTGGAGGTTTTATTGTTAAGTTGAGACTCGGTCTGGTTGGACACAGGCGTCCCAGCTACCATGGCATACGTTCCTTGCAAAGCTCCGGCATAAGTAGTACTCGTAGGCCGTTTACGTTTGTCTGTAGCCAATGGAGGCCGAAGAAGTGGCTCAGGAGGCAGTCTCGCTTCCAGGGCGGCCAATCGTGCATCTACCAAGCTTCCCGTACGATCCATGATTAGACGCATTTGTGCGTCTGATAAAGCAGAGGTCGTGTTAGTACTACAAATCTGGCCAATTTCCTTGCGGCGATCTGCTATTTCTGCTTTGAGGGCACTGTTGGCTGCCGCCAAATGCTTTATCTCGTCAGTCGTGGTGCGCTCAGATAGCACTTCTACAGACTCGGAGATTGTGGTTGCTGCATCTTTCAGAGCCTTCACATATCGCCCACTCAAGTTTCGTGACTTTGAAGCTACCTTGAGAACAATAGCTACTCCATCTCCAACTCTTTTCACCAGATCCGCAGCCAGACGAGGATTATTGACCCGGTTAATTGGGCGGATTTATTCCACTAATTGTGTCACTTCTTCTAGCACACTTTCTTCCTCGTCGTTCTGGATCAAAACTTCTGACTCCGAACCCGACATTGTCGCGCTCCGGCCTCGCCGCGACCACGACCACGACCACGTCTGGCAGCTGGTGCTTTACCTACTCTGGAAGACGGTACGGTATCAAGATCTGATTCAGACCCTGCCTGTACTTTGCCTACCTTGGGAGGCGGCAAAAAGTCAACATCTGACTCTGTTCCCTCTCTAGGACGAGAGCGAACTCGTGAGCGTGATGCGCTGCGGTCAACGCAACGCAAATCTATTGAAGCACTGCAACTTGCGGATTCCGCCTGAGCCGCATCTGTTTGCGACATATCATTATTTGTTGTATTCAAGTTTCTTAAATTTTCCATTGTGTTCCCACGAGTGTGGGGGAATTCAAGGTCCACCTGGGCAGTGCCCCCTGTACCCAGGTAAGCGTACATTTGTAACCCAACTGAGGGGTCCGCAGGTGCCCCAGCAGAAGAGCGCGCTCGCAACTGACCATCCCGTCAGCTATGCATCCCTTCGCCGCGCGCCAGAGCTTAAGATTTGGGGTTATTTTTTATAGAGGTTGTCTTCCTCGAGGTCCGGGCAACTAAGCCAGGACCATCGGTCCTAGTTAAAGTTGCGAGACGTGACCACAACACTCCATCCAGGATTACGATATAGGACGGTGGCAATGAAAGTCCTTAAATTGCCTGCTCGGCGACAGTGTAAGTGAACGTCGAGCCCGCCACTCCTAGCCCATGCTGACTCTGACAATTTCTTCCACTGTATCCTCTGCTAGGTCAGAGGGTACGTGAAGAAACACTTCAAGACAACCCTTTATGGGTTGATACTCCCTCCGCAGAAAACGGAGAGTTCCCTACGGCCAAGTTATTGGCCATGAGCCAAAAACTCCCCCGAAAGGCTAGGGAGTTACATACCTATGTCTTAGGAATCAAACTTTACTCAGGGTAGCTACGAGTGGCTAGGTATTCGTAGTGACGTAACTCATCTCAGCCCGTTTTACGTGGAGGGAATAACTCAGAGTAATTATAGACAGTAACACAAACACAATAAATTCACGCGATTGCAGAGTTTACGCTTGTCATTACGTTCACAAATACGCACAAGATTTTACGCACACTTATCCTCCCACGCATTTCAGGACAATATGTGCGAGAAGGATACGACGCTGAGACATCCCTTTTAAAAGTAACTCCTTGTCATGTGCTTTGAATAAAGATATTACATTCGAGTATATATTTGCGCAGAATGTCTACGCCCTAATAAAATAAAAGAGATAACACTAGAGATGTTAATAATCAGGATGATAACCCTAAGAAACCCATTACGCCATCGGAGTTGGCGCAATCGTCTAAAATGAACACAAATTTTTGGAAACAATACATTTTTATTTTCACTTAGTGTGCTTTTTTTGATTACCTTATTCTAAGGAGGCGGACCGGAATTGTCGACGGGTGTACGAAGTAATAAAATCCAAGAGTTCTCTTGTAGAGCCGGAATGAGTTCTTTCCTTTTCTTATGAAATTTACCCTAATTCCTTTTTTTATAAAATATAAAGTACAAATTAAAACAGTTATTCCATTTTGCGAGTTTTAATAAAATTTATATAATTGAATATTGTACGTATTTTGCCAAGTAGTAAATTTTGAAACGTGCCGATTCCAGGCTTGTTTAGTTTTGTTGTAAGGACATTCAGTCAATGTATCGCTCGTAAATTTTCCCGACGCCATAAAGATGGCTCTAACTGCGGCGCTTGTTGATTTCGCGTTAGAAAGAAAATCCACACTCGGCACAAAACTAAACACATAGTGTATGGTAACACTATTATGTATGATACTGTTTTTTAGAACCTTTCCTGATTTTACAATTACTTAAAACAAACGTATCTATAGTTCTACAATATTTAGATTTTTATATTATAGACTTTCTCACAACATCGACCAAAATAGGTGTTAATGCATTTGTCGAAATTTAGTATTCTTAGGAGTCCAGCGAGTAATGTCATTTGTTGGATGCAGACAGTGTTGTTTCATAATAACACTGTTCGTGATGAAAATTGTATTAACGGCATACTACGGAATTCAATATTCGATCTACTATAGATAGATCTATAGATTTTATATAAATTAATAAACTTCATACAAAATATGTCAAACACGAATCTCGAATCTCAAAATCCATGTATGGTTCGAATATTGAAAATGGCCGATAGTCGAGAACCCAAATCCTTTGCGCTTGCTTGAAATAAATAATCAGAATATTTGTTGCATGCAAAGGGAAATATACATAGGTGGTTACAAAACACGTTTGCGATTCGCATTGGAAGTTTCGTTGGAGACGTGTTGTCTCCGTAAACAGTTTTACTGTGCCGTTATGTGAATGTAAACCAAACGAATGTATTCGCAATGAATAAAACCTACTCTTTGTTATTTTGTAAGGCAGGGCTGTGTGTATGTGAACCCGCCGCCGCGCGGCGTGTTGTCGCGGCAGCTCGCCAACAACTCATCATGTCAACTTCTTTGTGACACATTAAGACATCCGAGTGTGAAATGATACGTCACACTTTATAAGAGCTCCTCAAAGACGTTTACAGTATTGATACGAAAATATTCAGCGCAGCCGTCAAAACCTTGTACCTACTTACTAAAGATATAGGTATTTGGAACAAGTATAATTTTAAGATATCTTGATATTGTAGAAGGAAAAGAACACGTTATCTATAAAACGTCTAAAATGCGAGACGTGTCGTAAAAATGGGGCCACCTGGCGAGTACATTTTACCTGCATTTTGAATCATTAGATACAAAATTTCCTTTTCCCTTAGCTATTTTATTCGAGTTTGACCGTAGCCGGTCGGTCCGATTTACGTAGGTATATAATCGTGTATTCTGTTTTGTATCTATTTAAATACTAAATTTGTAAAATTTGTCTGTGTATCAAAAAGGCCAAGTCTAACGATTATAAAATGTATTCGAGCTATTTATACTTGAAAATAATCATTAAAATTTTGCAGGGTTATACCGTGATTTTATGTTATATCCAACTGTTCAGTAAGTTTAATTGGCGTTTATATTAAGGATTAGATCGCGATGGTTTAGGAGCGGTGATCAGTGCCGAGGGGCGCATAGTAAGTATATTTTACAACTTAGAAGGTATTACTAAACTTGGTTGGCACGGTACTCGGTAGGTAAGGTAAATGCTTGTAATCCGTAGTTAATCTTCAAGTCGTTAAACCATCCAGCTATATTACTTATTGTAAGTAAAATCTTAAATATTTTAAATCTGTAAAGTTTATAACTTTAACCATAATTTGAAAACTTATTAAATATACCTACGCTTATTCTCATAAAAATATATTGTATTGTTTTTGTATTTACCTAGCTCAGAGACGATGATGTTAGCAAAGCTCGACTTCATTATATATTTACCTAATTATTTAAAAAGTGCTGCCCAATATATGTATTATAATAGTCTAGTTTTTCATTTTATTCTCAACACGATACATTTGAATTTAATGCTGTTTTGAAATGATGTCCTACAGACTACAGAGCAATCCTTATCAAATATCGTAGTCACGGGTATATCTATGGGTACACAAACTATAACAAGCTTATAATCATGACGCTTTTAAAATCATTTGTAAAATTTTGATAGATGGCTCTGATGATATTCCAATCCATATAGGTATCCAAAACACCCGAAGACACAAAATACATGGTGGCTGAAATCACAATTCTCGTAGGACCTGAATATTCTTTGAAGTTGAAACTCTCTGACCACAATTAAATGTAAAACGGATAAGTACACGTGTGTAAGTGATTTGCAGGCGGTTTTGCAGTTTAAGCATTATTAGAGGGGCGCTGCGGTGACGGCTTGCGGCCTCCCCGACATACATCCTTCCGTCATCTCTTTTATTATGCATGTGTCCACCTTGCGTATAGGAAGTCCGGAAACACAGACACAAAGCCCTTTTGCTCTTGTCAAATAGTACCGTATTATTTTCGTACATTTTCTCTAAATGAGAAAACCCTTGGCTGAGAATGTGAAATACTTTCGAGCAACAACGTTTCGCGTAAGCTTTAATAGTAGCCTGAGGTGGACTTCATTACGTTAGTAATTGAGTATAAATATTTTTTCTAAAATCTAGCCTTGGTGCTTCAGAAAAATATAGACATGCGTTACATCATCTTTATTGTCTGGATTTTGTAACTTTATAACATGGGGAGCTATCACTTGAAGCTACGGTTACGGTTTTAACGTTTCACTTTGTTATATAGAAAAATAATAATTTACCTGATAATAAGGTATAAAAAGCTGCATTGAATATTTACAAATAGATCTCTGTAGTAAACTATAAAGCTTTAACAGAGAACCTTTTTCGCTGTAAAAAGCGTTCTTGTTTGTGCGTGTTCTATCTTATGAAATTGAAAATAACCTTATTTATTTTATTAAAATGCTTTAAATCCGATGGCTTTATCTCTACATAGTATAAAACAAAGTCTGTCTTCTGTCTGTCTGTCCCTACGTATGCTTAAATCTTAAAAACTACGCAACAGGTTTTAATGCGGTTTTTTTCAATAGATAGAATGTTTTAAAAGGTAGGTTTATATGTATAATTGACGCGAGCAAAGCCGCTGGCGACGTCTACTATTTTATACAAGGTTATTTAGTAGGTCTTACACGTGGTAAATAAGATATTTAAGGCAGACAGGTCTCTATATTTTAAAGAAATAAACACAACACCCATGTAATAACCGTTCCATAAAACCTTTGCTATTGGGAGATCAATAAAAAGTAAAAGTAGCTGTCGTGTGGTTGACGGCATAGAATACAAGTGTCACCACCCCCTATTTTCCCGTGGGTGTCGTGAGAGGCGACTAAGGGATAACACGATGCAAATACCATCTTTGCGTAGAGACGGAAAACTCGACATTGAACCCTATACGACTGCCTCGTTGGTCTCGCGGCATAAATGTGCGCGTGGGATCGGGAGGTCCCGGGTTCGATTCCTGGGTCGGGCAGTGTTATTGGGTTTTTCTGTCACGAAATTCTCAGTAGCAGCACGGAGTCTGGAAATGTGCCCGGTACGGCAATAGGCTCGCCCCTTATTACGTGGGACTAAAGTATATCTGGCGAAAAGTGGGTGTAGAAATACACCTCTGCCTACCCCTTCGGGGATAAAAGGCGTGACGATATGTATGCAATAAAAAGTATGATATAATATATAAGACACATAATAACGTGGGTCCCACTCGAATCATAACCGGGCTCACTGTCACACGCCCGTATAACAAATGGTGCCTACCAAAAGTCCAAAGGCTCGTTTTACAGCTCAAACCACTGAATTGTAAGAGAAAACATTAAAACAAATAAATGTACTTTGATTAAAACAGGTGTGAGATGAGATACATTGAAAATAGTGACAAAAAAACTTTTGTTTAACTTATCTACGTTTCTTCTTCTTCTGCGCGATGTGACGATGTCTATGTCAAGTTTCTTTAAACTCATACTAATAATATTATGTAACTAATCTCAATCACGTAGTTACCTGAAATATCTTCTGTTTGTCCTAACGTGCCGGCATAGGTTACCAAGCTATGTTCACCGAATTACCATCGGAATGTCAGTCAGTCGATAAAGTTTGAAAGTATTTTTTAAGCCAACGATGTGAAACTACTTTTCTTGTATTGATAGTCGGATCTCAGTGGAAAGGCGCAGATTGCTGCGTCAGCGACGAAATCGAACAAAAGTCAAGTGCTCGATAATTATCCGGTGAGTTTGGTGCGAAAAAAGCATCTGGATGGTAGCTAAACGTGGATTCTCGTTAGCGGAGGGCAGTATGGCTTCTGCAAATGAGGTGCATGTATGCGCGGGCCCGCGGCGGTAGTGAGCCCTCGCGGCTACACCTCACGCGCTGTCTTGTGCTATCTGTAACATGACATTGAGCTTCCTGCCTTGTATCCTTACCCTAATTCCGATGTGGATTCGCCATTTTTAATGTTTGTATTTTGTTATTCTTCAAACTTAGACACATGCGTTTGAAGGTTAACTATAACAACTTTATGTAATGTTTGTACGTGAACAAAAATAATAATCATAAATATTGTTGAAAATTTAAACGCTACTTTGAATAACGTAAAGTTCGGAAAGGATTAAATTAGATTCGAGTTTATTGTATTTTAAAAATATACCTGGACCGTAACATCTTATCTTAATATATAAAATCCTTGCGTTACTGACTGACTGACAGACACGCTACAGCCGAAACTTTTGGGCGCAGGAAGCTGAAATTTGGCATGTATGTTCCTTGGGGACCGTAGGGGAGCACTAAGAAGGGATTTCCCGAAATTCTCACGGGATCGGCCAAAACGAGTAAATTAAAAAAATGCAGGCGGAGCTGCTGGCGTCCTCTAGTACTAATATATAAAGCTGAAGAGTTTGTTTGTTTGTTTGTTTCTTTGGTTGAGTGCGCTAATCTCAGAAGCGACGGGAGCGGAGCAGTAGCATTAAATAACGCGGGTGTAACCACGGGCATCCTCTAGTTATTCTATAAAATGCTGGACACATTATGGTCTAGTCGTGAAATGTTACCTACTAGCAGTAATAGCTTTCATAGCTATTACTTTATTTACAAATCTGAAACTTTGACCTTTATAGTTTGGTATTATCAAAACGTTACAAGTTAAAGGACGCTATTGCAGGTTTATCAATATCGGTAACCGAATCGAGCGTTCTTCCGATAATCGTATACTGGAGCGATTTCCACGAGAACGGTTCTCAGTATTGTGTGCTATAGTTATGCCACCGCCGCTTACAGTCTGCCGGTCTGGCCTATAAATATCCTGCCTTATCACTTCCCACGGATGTCGTAACTGACTATTACTACTGTTGTATTACGGTAATAGACCGTAAGACGTTCCACTACGATAGTTGCTTGCTGTTATTACCGTTGAATCAGGGCCTGGCGATGTTTGATCTAAATAGAACCTGCGAATTTTCACCGCCATTGGCTGATGTAAAGCAAATTTATAATTTCATGAGTGACTGTTAGCCGTGTATATAATGGATATATTATCATGTTCTGTATAATTATTAATAAGCAAGTTATAATTAATATACTGTCTGACGTTTGTCAGACACGGCAGACAAATCATATTTTATTATGACCGAATTTATTATTTCTCACAACACTTACAACATTTATTTTTAAATTTATTGAGACGGCGTTTTCTGAAATAGAACGATCCAATCCATGTCTCAAGCCTTTTACAGCCAGTTTTATGTACTTTATCAGGGTTTATCCCAGTTTACGTAGTTTTATTTGTCAGTCATTTCAGTCAATTTTCTCGGACCCCTGCGCATAAATGTAAAACAGTAAATTGTGTTGCGTTACAGTTTCCAATTTACATTAATAGATAAACGGTTAATAGAGTTCAACCTATGCCATCAAAAATTTAGCCAATATGAAAATTACCATATTTTCAAAGGAAGGTTGCCTCACGATCGCCTTCTCAAAACTGTTATGACTTTGATATCCAAATATGTCTATTTGTTAGCAGCATTTTACCTCGTGCAACTCATGTATGATGAGACTATAAAAAGGGATGAGCTTTTATAATGTGCTATTTGACATGGTCTTATATTTTTATAAGGGAACTAGCTGACCCGGCAAACGTTGTTTTGCAATTTTTTTTTTTTTGAAAAATAGATGTTGGCCGATTCTCATAGATACCGGATAAGCACAAAAAATTTCATCAAAATCGGTCAAGCCGTTTCGGAAGGAGTATGGGAACGAAAACTGTGACACGAGAATTTTATATATTAGATAGAAAAGACGTTGGGAATACTTTACTTTATTACGTGAATTGAAGATACCCTAACAATAGTAACTGTCAAGGAATTTCACTTTCACAGACCTTTCAATCGATGAACCTTCAAAAGAATTGAATAGCAAGGGATATTATAATAAAAGTACTTGCAGACAAAAAGAAAAGATGCTATCTGTAAGTTTACGTGGCGTCACTTAGGTACCAAAACTCCGTAACAGCGGATTTATTTAAATAATATTACGCGAGAATTTTAACATGTTTCCTTGTGCGTCCAGTTCTTTTTGAGTTTAAATTACTTCCATAATTTACTTCTGAAAGAAAGACAATGTCAAAATAAAATATAGGTTAAGCGCCTTTGTGACGACATTTGATGAATAGGTACATTTATTATATGTGCTGACTATATTTCCTTCTAAGGTTAGGCAGAAGCGTATTTGGTTCCGCTCCTTTGTTGGTTGCAGATCTCATAATGCTAACATACATACCTATGTCTTAGGAATTAAACTTTACTCAGGGTAGCTACGAGTGGCTAGGTATTCGTAGTGACGTAACTCATCTCAGCCCGTTTTACGTGGAGGGAATAACTCAGAGTAATTATAGTCAGTAATACAAACACAATAAATTCACGCGATTGCAGAGTTTACGCTTGTCATTACGTTCACAAATGCGCACAAGATTTTACGCACACTTATTCTCCCACGCATTTCAGGATATTATGTGCGAGAAGGATACGACGCTGAGACATCCCTTTTAAAAATAACTCTTTGTCATGTGCTTTGAATAAAGATATTACATTCGAGTATATATTTGCGTAATAGGGGACCACAGCGATGAATGTCTACGCCCTAATAAAATAAAAGAGATAGCACTAGAGATGTTAATAATCAGGATGATAACCCTAAGAAACCCATTACGCCATCGGAGTTGGCGCAATCGTCTAAAATGAACACAATTTTTTGGAAACAATACCTTTTTTATTTTCACTTAGTGTGCTTTTTTTGATTACCTTATTCTAAGGAGGCGGACCGGAATTGTCGACGGGTGTACGAAGTAATAAAATCCAAGAGTTCTCTTGTAGAGCCGGAATGAGTTCTTTCCTTTTCTTATGAAATTTACCCTAATTCCTTTTTTTATAAAATATAAAGTACAATTTAAAACAGTTATTCCATTTTGTGAGTTTTAATCAAATTTATATAATTGAATATTGTACGCGGCAAGCGTATTTGCCAAGTAGTAAATATTGAAACGTGCCGATTCCAGGCTTGTTTAGTTTTGTTGTAGGGACATTAAGTCCATGTATCGCTCGTAAATTTCCCTGACGCTATAAAGATGGCTCTAACTGGGGCGCTTGTTGATTTCGCGTTAGAAAGAAAATCCACATTCGGCACAAAACTAAACACATAGTGTATGGTAATACTATTAGGTATGTATGATACTGTTTTTAGGACCTTTCCTGATTTAACAAAAGATAACCATGCGTATGTACTTAAAATAAACGTATCTATAGTTCTACATATTACATAAAAAAATACTATTGTGGTACCATCGACTTTCTCACAACTTCGATCGGTATAGATATGTTCATGCATTTGTCGAAATTTAATATTCTTGGAAGTCCAGCGAGTAATGTCATTTGTCGGATGCAGACAGTGTTGTTTCATAATAACACTGTTCGTGATGAAAATTGTACAGGGATCTTGTGATTGGCTGTAAAGAATACTAACGTCGACAAAATTTTAAGACCTAGAACCCAAATCCTTTGCACTTGCTTGAAATAAATAATCAGAATATTTGTTGCATGCAAAGGAAAATAGGTATAGGTGGTTACAAAACACGTTTGGGATTCGCATTGGAGGTTTCGTTGGAGACGTGTTGTCTCCGTAAACAGTTTTACTGTGCCGTTATGTGAATGTAAACCAAACGAATGTATTCCCAATGAATAAAACCGAGTCTTAGTTGCTTTGTAAGGCTGTGTTTGTGAACCCGCCGCCGCGCAGCGTGTTGTCGCGGCAGCTCGCCAACAACTCATCATGTTAACTTCTTTGTGACACATTATCAGAGTGAGCAATGATAGGTCACACTTTTTAAGAGCACCTCAAAGGCGTTTCTAGTATTGATTTGAAAATATTTAGCGCAGCCGTCAAAACATTGTACGTACTAAAGATATATTTGGAACAAGTATAATTTTAAGATATCTTTACATCGTAGAAGGAAAAGAACACGTTATCTATAAAACGTTTAAAATGCGAGACGTGTCGTAAAAATGGGGCTACCTGGTGAGTACATTTTACTTACATTTGGAATCACGAAATACAAAATTTCCTTTTCCCTTAGCTATTTTATTTGAGTTCGACCGTAGCCAGTCGGTCCGATTTACGTAGGTATATAATAGCGTATATTCGTATTGATGCGTATAATCGTATTAAATTTATCTGTGTATAAAAAATATCAATTCTAACGTTTATAAAATGTATTTTGAGCTTGAGCTATTTATACTTGAAAATAGTTCTTAAAATTTGGCGGGCTTGTACCGTGATTTTATGTTAGGTCCAACTTAGTTCAGTAAGTTTAATTGGCGTTAATTTTAAGGATTAGATCGCGAAGGTTTAGGAGCGGTGATCAGTGCCGAGGGGCGCATAGTAAGTATATTTTACAACTTAGAGGGTATTACTAAACTTGGTTGGCACGGTAGTTAAGGTAAATGCTTGTAATCCGTATTTGATCTTCAAGTCGTTAAACCATCCAGCTATATTGCTTATTGTAAGTTAAATTCTTGAATATTTTAAATCTGTAAAGTTTATAACTTTAACCATTATTTGAAAACTTATTAAGTATAGCTACCTACACAATTCTCATAAGAAATAGGTATATTGTGTTGTTTTTGTTTTTACCTAGCTCAAAGAAGATGAAGTTACTAAAGCCCGACTACATTATACATACCTAATATATTTACCTAATTATTTAAAAAGTGCTGCGCAATAATATATGTACCTATGTATTATAATAGGCTAATAGCCTTTTCATTTTATTCTTAACACGATTCATTTGAATTTATTATATTATTATATATTATATTTATTGCTGTGTTGAAAATATGTCCTACAGGCTACAGAAAAAACCTTATTAAATAAAGTATTCACGGGTATATGGGTACACAAACTATAACAAACTTATAATCATGACGCTTTTAAAATCATTTGTACAATTTTGATAAATGGCTCAGATGATACCTGAATATTCTTTGAAGTTGAAACTCTCTGACCACAATTAAATGTAAAACGGATAAGTACACGTGTGTAAGTGATTTGCAGGCGGTTTTGCAGTTTAAGCATTATTAGAGGGGCGCTGCGGTGACGGCTTGCGGCCTCCTCGGCACACATCCTTCCGTCATCTCTTTTATTATGCATGTGTCCACCTTGCGTATAGGAAGTCCGGAAACACAGACATGAAGCCCTTTTGCTCTTGTCAAATAGTACCATATTATTTTCGTACATTTTCTCTAAATGAGAAAACCCTTGGCTGAGAATGTGAAATACTTTCGAGCAACAACGTTTCGCGTAAGCTTTAATAGTAGCCTGAGGTGGACTTCATTACGTTAGTAATTGAGTATAAATATTTTTTCTAAAATCTAGCCTTGGTGCTTCAGAAAAATATAGACATGCGTTACATCATCTTTACTGTCTGGATTTTGTAACTTTTTAATTTCATGAGCTGAGGAGCTATCACTTGAAGCTACGGTTACGGTTTTAACGTTTCACTTTGTTATATAGAAAAATAATTTATTTATTTATTTCAATCTCTTATAACTATTATTACAGGTAATTAACCTAATGCAATAGCAAGACACTTAAAAAGAAGATAACAATGAAAACAACAAAATAAAAATATTATATAACAATAAAACAACACTGTCAAGTGAGTTTAACACAACAAAGCTAGAAAAGAAAATACGAATTATACATTACTCTCTCTTATACAACCCACCACACACCACATAATAATTTACCTCATAATAAGGTATAAAAAGCTGCATTGAATATTTACAAATTGACCCCTGCGGCCCTGTAGTAAACTATAAAGCTTTAACAGAGAACCTTTTTCGCTTTAAAAAGCGTTTTTGTTTGTGCGTGTTCTATCTTATGATATTGAAAATAACCTTATTTATTTTATTAAAATGCTTTAAATCCGATGGCTTTATCATTACATAGTATAAAACAAAGTCTGTCTTCTGTCTGTCCCTACGTATGCTTAAATCTTAAAAACTACGCAACAGGTTTTAATGCGGTTTTTTTCAATAGATAGAATGTTTTAAAAGGTAGGTTTATATTATAATTGACGAGAGCAAAGCCGCTGGCGACGTCTAGTATTTTATACAAGGTTATTTAGTGGGTCTTACACGTGGTAAATAAGATATTTAAGGCAGACAGGTCTGTATATTTTAAATAAACACAACATCCATGTAATAACCGTTCCATAAAACCTTTGTTATTGGGAGATCAATAAAAAGTAAAAGTAGCTGCCGTGTGGTTGACGGCATAGAATACAAGTGTCACCACCCCCTATTTTCCCGTGGGTGTCGTAAGAGGCGACTAAGGGATAACACGATGCAAATACCATCTTTGCGTAGAGACGGAAAACTCGACATCAAACCCTATACGACTGCCTCGTTGGTCTCGCGGCATAAATGTGCGCGTGGGATCGGGAGGTCCCGGGTTCGATTCCTGGGTCGGGCAGTGTTATTGGGTTTTTCTGTCATGAAATTCTCAGTAGCAGCACGGAGTCTGGAAATGTGCCCGGTACGGCAATAGGCTCGCCCCTTATTACGTGGGACTAAAGTATATCTGGCGAAAAGTGGGTGTAGAAATACACCTCTGCCTACCCCTTCGGGGATAAAACGCGTGACGATATGTATGCAATAAAAAGTATGATATAATATATAAGACACATAATAACGTGGGTCCCACTCGAATCATAGAATCATAACCGGGCTCACTGTCACACGCCCGTATAACAAATGGTGCCTACCAAATGTCCAAAGGCTCGTTTTACAGCTCAAACCACTGAATTGTAAGAGAAAACATTAAAACAAATAAATGTACTTTGATTAAAACAGGTGTGAGATGAGATACATTGAAAATAGTGACAAAAAAACTTTTGTTCAATTTATCTACGTTTCTTCTTCTTCTGCGCGATGTGACGATGTCTATGTCAAGTTTCTTTAAACTCATACTAATAATATTATGTAACTAATCTCAATCACGTAGTTACCTGAAATATCTTCTGTTTGTCCTGACGTGCCGGCATAGGTTACCAAACTATGTTCACTGAATTACCATCGGAATGTCAGTCAGTCGATAAAGTTTGAAAGTATTTTTTAAGCTAACGATGTTAAACTACTTTTCTTGTATTGATAGTCGGATCTCGGTGGAAAGGCGCAGATTGCTGCGTCAGCGACGAATTCGAACAAAAGTCAAGTGCTCGATAATTATCCGGTGAGTTTGGTGCGAAAAGAGCATCTGGATGGTAGCTAAACGTGTATTCTCGTTAGCGGAGGGCAGTATGGCTTATGCTAATGAGGTTCATGTATGCGCGCGGCGTGCGGGCGCGGGCCCGCGGCGTTAATGAGCCCTCGCGGCTACACCTCACGTGCTGTCTTGTGCTATCTGTAACATGACATTGAGCTTCCTGCCTTATATCCTTACCCTAATTCCGATGTGGATTCGCCATTTTTTATGTTTGTATTTTGTTATTCTTCATACTCAGGCACATGCGTTTGAAGGTTAACTATAACTTTATGTAATATTTGTACGTGACCACAAGTAATAATCATAAAATATATTGGTGAAAATTGAAACGCCACTTTGAATATCGTAAAGTTAAGAAAGGACGAAAGACTGACAAAGAAGATATATAAGGCAAATGTGAATGGGACAGGACGAAGGGGAAGACCTAGGCGGACGTTCTCTGACCAGATTGGAGACATCCTAAAAAAAGGACAGGTCAGAAGTACACTAAACAGAAGAGCATGCATGAGAAACTTGATGGAAGTGAATGAAGCTAGAGAGGTATGTCAGGATCGTTGCAAATGGCGTTCCGTAGTCTCTGCCTACCCCTCCGGGAAACAGGCGTGATTCTATGTATGTGTGTAAGAAAGGATTTATTTAGATTCGGGTTTATTGTATTTTAAAAATATACCTACATGGACCGTAACATTATTCTATAAAATGCTTGACACATTATGGTCTAGTCGTGAAATGTTACTAGCAGTATTAGCTTTCATAGCTATTACTTTATTTACAAATCTGAAACGTTTGAATAAAGGTCAAGTATAGTATTATCAAAACGTTACAAGTTAACGGACGCTATTGCAGGTTTATCAATATCGGTAACCGAATCGAGCGTTCTTCCGATAATCGTACACTGGAGCGATTGCCACGAGAACGGTTCTCAGTATTGTGCGCTATAGTTATGCCACCGCCGCTTACAGTCTGGCGATCTGGCCTATAAATATCCTGCCTTATCACTTCCCACGGATGTCGTAACTGACTATTACTACTGTTGTACAATAGAGAACACCTCTAGCTATAATAAGATTACTCGTAACTCATTGACTAATACACTTAAACATAATAACAAAAAATTGATTAAATTAGTACATCAGAATATTAGAAGTATGATTAATAAAGATTTAGAAATGGAATTGTTTATGAACTGTAATGCTGTTGATATATTTTGCATCATTGAACATTGGCTAAAAAGTAACCAGTTCATGTTCAATTTCAGTAATCATATAAAAGGAAGCTCGTTTAGCCGGCAGCAAGCAGTGCATGGTGGCTCGATGATTTTAATTAATAAGCAACTTAAATTTAAGGAGCGTCATGATATTGTAAGTCTGTCTGTTGAGCGAACTATTGAGGTAGCCTGTGTGGAACTGAGGAGATTTATTGTAATAAGTGTATACAGGCCTCCTTCAGCATTGTATGATAGCTTCGAGCGTATTATGGATGAGATATTAAACAAAAATAAATAAAAATAAATAAAAATGTTGTTGTGGGCGGTGACTTTAATGTAAATTTATTGGAGGATAGTAGTCTTAGTACAAAATTGAAAGCGCTGTTTCTATTATATAATCTGAGGAACTTATTCTTAGAGCCCACAAGAGTTACTTCCTCTACATTTACTTGCCTAGATAATATATTTACAGATATCATAGTAAGAGACAAGCAAATTATTAGACAGTTAGATTTAGACCATTGTGGACAGCAGATCTCCTTTAATGGTAACAGTAAGAATGTTTCTAGGCAAAATATAGTTGTAGTACCTAAAACTGCAACTCGTTTTGCTAGGTTTCAAAGTAAACTAATGACTAGCTGGTCACTGTTAGATGATGAAGGTGACCCTAATTTGTTATATAATAGCTTTTTCAAAGCGTTTTGTACAGAATTTAATTCGGTTTTCACACCTAGAACGATTACAGTTGGAGGTAATGCAACCTTCTGTGAATGGGCAACAACTGGGCTTCACAAAAGTAGAAAGATATTGTATGAGATATATGACGAAAGAAACTTTAATTTAAGTGAACAATTTCAGGATTATGTTAGAAACTATGCTAGGATATTTCGGAAACTTTGCAAGAAAGCTAAGTCTCTTTACCTGAATTCAAGGATTAGGAGTAGTGACGATAAAATGAAAATGACATGGAATATAATAAACAGCGAGACTGGGAAAGTTAAATGTAAAAGTTCAAAATTTAGTTTGAACATTGATAACGTCACTATTACATCAGACTCAAAAGTTGCATCGGCGTTTGAAAGTTTTTTTACTGATATCCCCGTTATTACTACTAGATCTTTGGACTCATCAACCAATGCAGCTGAATCTCTTTTAAAAGAAAACATGAGTACAACCTATAGTAATTTCAGTATATAAATTCAAATGATGTTATAAAAGCTTAAAGAAGACTGCAGACTTGTGGGGAAATTCCATTACTATTACCAAGTCCATTATTGCTTTAGCTGCTAACAGATTAGCTTTAATATTTAATAAGCGTATTGACTGTGGTGTATTTCCTGATCTTATGAAAGATAGCAAGGTAATACCTTTGTACAAAGCAGGTAGCACATCAGACCCCATCAACTATAGGCCAATTTCTGTGCTGCCCACATTTAGCAAAATTTTCGAGAAATTGATACTAGACCAACTGCAAAGTTATTTTAATAACAACGAGCTTCTACACTCTAAACCATTTGGTTTTACAAAGGGGCGCTCCACGACCGATGGCGGTAGCCGAGCTTGTAAAACATATCTTTGATGCCTGGGAGGATTCACATGATGCTTTAGGTGTCTTCTGTGATTTGTCCAAGGCCTTTGATTGTGTAGAACATGATACATTGATCAGGAAATTACATCACTATGGTTTAAGTAGTTTTGCTCTGCATGTTCTTACTTCATATTTGAGTAATAGGATTCAGAGAGTTGATGTCAACGGGACGCGTTCGCATGGGTCTGTAGTCAAAATGGGCGTCCCACAGGGTTCAATCCTCGGTCCCTTTTTATTTTTAGTTTATATTAATGACTTACCACACCTCGTTAATGACAAGCACGGGATAGTACTGTTTGCTGATGATACCTCACTTTTATTTAAATTAAAACGACAGCAAATTGATATGGACGATGTAAACATTGCTATCTCAAAGGTGGTTTGCTGGTTTGAGGTTAACAACCTGCTTTTAAATAGACTCTAAATGTATTCGATTTTTGATGCCTAACGTCAAACAAGTGAACACCTCAGTAAAGGTTAAGGATGATGTGTTGGATCTTGTGGATAACATCAAATTTTTAGGCATTACACTAGATTCTAAGCTGCAATGACCACATATTAGTAAATTGTCGAATAGACTCAGCTCTGCAGCATACGCAGTCAGGAAAATTCGCCAGTTAACTGACATTGACACTGCCAGGCTTGTATATCATAGCTATTTTCATAGTATAATGTCATACGGTATTCTCCTGTGGGGAAATGCTGCCGACATTCAGACCATCTTTGTTCTGCAGAAAAGAGCTATTCGAGCAATTTATAATTTGGATTATGGGACTTCGTTAAGGAATAAATTCAAGGAAATAAACATTTTAACAGTTGCAAGCCAGTACATTTATTCCAACCTAATATATTTATTCCAAAACAAGGCCTCATACTCAAAGAAAAGTGATATCCACAATTTGAATACTAGAAATAAGAGTAAGCTAGTAGTGCCGGTTACCCGGCTAGAGAAAATAAAAAAATATTTTCAAGGCCAATGTGTGCGCTTTTACAATAAAGTGTCAAGCAATATTCAAAATTTAAGTTATAATAAATTCAAAAAGATTATAAAACGTAAACTTTGTCAAAAAGGGTACTATTCAGTGCTAGATTATATTGAAGATAAAAATGCTTGGGATTAATTTGCTCGGTCCCACAGGCTACTTATGTTTGATTAGTGTTAAGTTTCATGTGAGTGTGAGTTATTGTGTCTATATTATGCTAGTTAGTACTTTTATATTATTATTAAAAAAGCCTTATTAATTGACAACAACATTATAGACACACCAGCTCATATACCTATGAAAAATTCAATGTAGTTACTAAGTTTTTAAATTGTATAGAATGTAGACGTAGAAAAGAGTGGCCCGGAGTTTCTTGCCTGATTCTTCTCACGAGGCTCTACTTTCTGAACAGGCATTTTTTTCAATGCTCAACTATGTTAATATGCATTTAAAGTTACTTTTTATTTTTTTATTTGTATGACTTTCTGACATGTCCAAAAATTTTTAACTTTTTTATGGAAATAAACATATTTGAGTTTGAGTTTGTATTACGGTAATAGACCGTAAGACGTTCCACTACGGTAGTTGCTTTCTGTTATTACCGTTGAATCAGGGCCTGGCGATGTTTGATTTAAATAGAACCTACGAATTTTCACCGCCATTGGCTGATTTAAAGCAAATTGATAATTTCATGAGCGACTGTTAGCCGTGTATATAATGGATAATATTATCATGTTCTGTATAATTATTAATAAGCAAGTTATAATAATATACTGTCTGGCGTTTGTCAGAAACGGCAAACAACCATATTTCATTATGACCGAATTTATTATTTCTCACGATACATAGAATATTCATTTTTAAATTTATTGAGACGGCGTTTTCTGAAATAGAACGATCCAATCCATGTCCCAAGCCTTTTACAGCCAGTTTTATGTACTTTATCAGGGTTTGTCCAAGTTTACGTAGTTTTATTTGTCAGTCATTTCAGTCAATTTTCTCGGACTCCTGAGCATAAATGTAAAACTGTAAATTGTGTTGTGTTTCAGTTTCCAATTTACATTAATAGATAAACGGTTAATAGAGCTCAACCTATGCCATCAAAAATTCAGCCAATATGAAAGTTACCATATTTTCAAAGGAAGGTTGCCTCACGATCGCCTTCTCAAAACTGTTATGAATTTGATATCCAAATACGTCTATTTGTTAGCATATTACCTCGTGCAACTCATGCATGATGAGACTATAAAGAGGGATGAGCTTATATAATGTGCTATTTGACATGGTCTTAAATTTTTATAAGGGAATAAAAAAGACGTTGGGAATACTTTACTTTATTACGTGAATTGAAGATACCCTAACAATAGTAACTGTCAAGGAATTTCACTTTCACAGACCTTTCAATCGAGGAACCTTCAAAAGAATTGAATAGCAAGGGATATTATAATAAAAGTACTTGCAGACAAAAAGAAAAGATGCTATCTGTAAGTCTACGTAGCGTCGCTTACCAAAACTCCGTAACAGCGGATTTATTTAAATAATATTACGCGAGAATTTTAGCATGTTTCCTTCTGCGTCCAGTTCTTTCTCAGTTTAAATTACTTCCATGATTTACTTCTGAAAGAAAGAAAATATAGGTTAAGCGCCGGCCTTTATGACGACTTTTGATGAATGAATATACATATATTATGTGTACTGACTATATTTCCTTCTAAGGCTAGGCAGAGGCGTATTAGGTTCCGCTCCTTTGTTGGTTGCAGATCTCATAATGCTAACATACATACCTATGTCTTAGGAATTAAACTTTACTCAGGGTAGCTATGAGTGGCTAGGTATTCGTAGTGACGTAACTCATCTCAGCCCGTTTTACGTGGAGGGAATAACTCAGAGTAGTTATAGACAGTAATACAAACACAATAAATTCACGCGATTGCAGAGTTTACGCTTGTCATTACGTTCACAAATACGCACAAGATTTTACGCACACTTATTCTCCCACGCATTTCAGGATAATATGTGCGAGAAGGATATGACGCTGAGACATCCCTTTTAAAAGTAACTCCTTGTCATGTGCTTTGAATAAAGATATTACATTCGAGTATATATTTGCGTAATAGTGGACCACAGAATGTCTACGCCCTAATAAAATAAAAGAGATAGCACTAGAGATGTTAATAATCAGGATGATAACCCTAAGAAACCCATTACGCCATCGGAGTTGGCGCAATCGTCTAGAATGAACACAAATTTTTGAAAACAATATATTTTTTATTTTCACTTAGTGTGCTTTTTTTGATTACCTTATTCTAAGGAGGCGGACCGGAATTGTCGACGGGTGTACAAAGTAATAAAATCCAAGAGTTCTCTTGTAGAGCTGGAATGAGTTCTTTCCTTTTCTTATGAAATTTACCCTTATTCCTTTTTTTATAAAATATAAAGTACAATTTAAAACAGTTATTCCATTTTGCGAGTTTTAATGAAATTTATATAATTGAATATTGTACGCGGCAAGCGTATTTTGCCAAGTAGTAAATATTGAAACGTGCCGATTCCAGGCTTGTTTAGTTTTGTTGTAGGGACATTCAGTCTATGTATCGCTCGTAAATTTCCCTGACGCTATAAAGATGGCTCTAACTGGGGCGCTTGTTGATTTCGCGTTAGAAAGAAAATCCACATTCAGCACAAAACTAAACACATAGTGTATGGTAATACTATTATGTAGGATACTGTTTTTTAGGACCTTTCCTGATTTAACAAAAGATAACCAGGCGTATGTACTTAAAATAAACGTATAGGTATATAGTTCTACAATATTTAAAAAAAAACCATTGTGGTACCATCGACTTTCTCACAACTTCGACCGGAATAGGTGTTCATGCATTTGTCGAAATTTAATATTCTTGGGTGTCCAGCGAGCAAAGCCATTTGTCGGATGCACACAGTGTTGTTTCATAATAACACTTTTCGTGATGAAAATTGTACAGGGATCTTGTGATTGGCTGTAAAGAATATTAACGACATACTCGACAAAATTGTAAGACCTAGAACCCAAATCCTTTGGGCTTGCTTGAAATAAATAATCAGAATATTTGTTGCATGCAAAGGAAAATATACATAGGTGGTTACAAAACACGTTTGCGATTCGCATTGGAAGTTTCGTTGGAGACGTGTTGTCTCCGTAAACAGTTTTACTGTGCCGTTATGTGAATGTAAACCAAACGAACGTATTCCCAATGAATAAAACCAAGTCTTAGTTGCTTTGTAAGGCTGTGTTTGTGAACCCGCCGCCGCGCAGCGTGTTGTCGCGGCCGCTCGCCAACAACTCATCATGTTAACTTCTTTGTGACACATTATCAGAGTGTGCAGTGATACGTCACACTTTTTAAGAGCACCTCAAAGGCGTTTCTAGTATTGATTCGAAAATATTTAGCGCAGCCGTCAAAACATTGTACGTACCTACTAAAGATATATTTGGAACATGTATAATTTTAAGATATCTTTATATCGTAGAAGGAAAAGAACACGTTATCTATAAAACGTTTAAAATGCGAGACGTGTCGTAAAAATGGGGCTACCTGGTGAGTACATTTTACTTGCATTTTGAATCACGAAATACAAAATTTCCTTTTCCCTTAGCTATTTTATTTGAGTTCGACCGTAGCCAGTCGGTCCGATTTACGTAGGTATATAATAGCGTATAGGTATTCGTATTAATGCGTATAATCGTATTAAATTTATCTGTGTATCAAAAATATCAATTCTAACGTTTATAAAATGTATTTTGAGCTTGAGCTATTTATACTTGAAAAACGTTCTTAAAATTTGGCGGGCTTGTACCGTGATTTTATGTTAGGTATATCCAACTTAGTTCAGTAAGTTTAATTGGCGTTTATTTTAAGGATTAGATCGCGAAGGTTTAGGAGCGGTGATCAGTGCCGAGGGGCGCATAGTAAGTATATTTTACAACTTAGAGGGTATTACTAAACTTGGTCGGCATGGTAGTTAAGGTAAATGCTTGTAATCCGTATTTGATCTTCAAGTCGTTAAACCATCCAGCTATATTGCTTATTGTAAGTTAAAATCTTGAATATTTTAAATCTGTAAAGTTTATAACTTTAACCATTATTTGAAAACTTATTAAGTATAGCTACCTACACTATTCTCATAAGAAATAGGTATATTGTGTTGTTTTTGTTTTTACCTAGCTCAAAGAAGACGAAGTTACTAAAGCCCGACTACATTATACATATATTTACCTAATTATTTAAAAAGTGCTGCGCAATAATATATGTATGTATTATAATAGGCTAATAACCTTTTCATTTTATTCTCAACACGATTCATTTGAATTTATTATATTATTATATATTATATTTATTGCTGTTTTGAAAATATGTCCTACAGGCTACAAAGCAAGCCTTATTTAATATAGTATTCACGGGTATATGGGTACACAAACTATAACAAACTTATAATCATGACGCTTTTAAAATCATTTGTACAATTTTGATAGATGGCTCAGATGATATTCCCACCCATATAAGTATCCAAAACACCTGAAAATACAAAATACATGGTGGCTGAAATCACAATTCTCGTAGGACCTGAATATTCTTTGAAGTTGAAACTCTCTGACCACAATTAAATGTAAAACGGATAAGTACACGTGTGTAAGTGATTTGCAGGCGGTTTTGCAGTTTAAGCATTATTAGAGGGGCGCTGCGGTGACGGCTTGCGGCCTCCCCGGCACACATCCTTCCGTCATCTGTTTTATTATGCATGTGTCCACCTTGCGTATAGGAAGTCCGGAAACACAGACACAAAGCCTTTTTGCTCTTGTCAAATAGTACCGTATTATTTTCGTACATTTTCTCTAAATGAGAAAACCCTTGGCTGAGAATGTGAAATACTTTCGAGCAACAACGTTTCGCGTAAGCTTTAATAGTAGCCTGAGGTGGACTTCATTACGTTAGTAATTGAGTATAAATATTTTTTCTAAAATCTAGCCTTGGTGCTTCAGAAAAATATAGACATGCGTTACATCATCTTTACTGTCTGGATTTTGTAACTTTTTAATTTCATGAGCTGAGGAGCTATCACTTGAAGCTACGGTTACGGTTTTAACGTTTCACTTTGTTATATAGAAAAATAATAATTTACCTGATAATAAGGTATAAAAAGCTGCATTGAATATTTACAAATTGACCTCTATAGTAAACTATAAAGCTTTAACAGAGAACCTTTTTCGCTTTAAAAAGCGTTTTTGTTTGTGCGTGTTCTATCTTATGAAATTGAAAATAACCTTATTTATTTTATTAAAATGCTTTAAATCCGATGGCTTTATCACTACGTAGTATAAAACAAAGTCTGTCTTCTGTCTGTCTGTCCCTACGTATGCTTAAATCTTAAAAACTACGCAACCGGTTTTAATGCGGTTTTTTTCAACAGATAGAATGTTTTAAAAGGTAGGTTTATATGTATAATTGACGCGAGCAAAGCCGCTGGCGACGTCTAGTATTTTATATATACAAGGTTATTTAGTGGGTCTTACACGTGGTAAATAAGATATTTAAGGCAGACAGGTCTGTATATTTTAAAGAAATAAACACAACATCCATGTAATAACCGTTCCATAAAACCTTTGTTATTGGGAGATCAATAAAAAGTAAAAGTAGCTGCCGTGTGGTTGACGGCATAGAATACAAGTGTCACCACCCCCTATTTTCCCGTGGGTGTCGTAAGAGGCGACTAAGGGATAACACGATGCAAATACCATATTTGCGTAGAGACGGAAAACTCGACATCAACCCCTATACGACTGTCTCGTTGGTCTCGCGGCATAAATGTGCGCGTGGGATCGGGAGATCCCGGGTTCGATTCCTGGGTCGGGCAGTGTTATTGGGTTTTTCTGTCACAAAATTCTCAGTAGCAGCACGGCGTCTGGAAATGTTACCTGATAATAAGGTATTAAAAGCTGCTTTGAATATTTACACATTTAACTCTGTAGTAAACTATAAAGTTTAACAGAGAACCTTTTTCGCTTTTTATTCTATCATATGAAATTGAAAATAACCTTATTTATTTTATTAAAATACTTTAAATCCGATGTCTTCATCACTACATAGTATAAAACAAAGTCTGTCTTCTGTCTGTCTGTCCCTATGTATGCTTAATTCTTAAAAACTACGCAACTTTTAATGCGGTTTTAATGACAACGGATTTTAATGCGGTTTTTTTCAATAGATAGAATGTTTCAAGAGGTAGGTTTATACGTATGTATAATTGACGCGAGCGAAGCCGCTGGCGACGTCTAGTATTTTATACAAGGTTATTTAGTGGGTCTTACACGTGGTAAATAAGATATTTAAGGCAGACAGGTCTGTATATTTTAAAGAAATAAACACAACATCCATGTAATAACCGTTCCATAAAACCTTTGTTATTGGGAGATCAATAAAAAGTATGATATAATATATAAGACACAATACATAATAACGTGGGTCCCACTCGATTCATAACCGGGCTCACTGTTACACGTCCGTATAACAAATGGTGCCTACCAAAAGTCCAAAGGCTCGTTTTACAACTCAAACCACTGAATTGTAAGAGAAAACATTAAAACAAATAAATGTACTTTGATTGAAACAGGTTTGAGATGAGATACATTGAAAATAGTGACAAAAAAACTTTTATTTAACTTATCTAGTTTTCTTCTTCTTCTGCGCGATATGACGATGTCTATGTCAAGTTTCTTTAAACTCATACTAATAATGTTATGTAACTAATCTCAATTACGTAGTTACCTGAAATATCTTCTGTTTGTCCTGACGTGCCGGCATAGGTTACCAAGCGAACATATCACTGAATTACCATCGGAATGTCATTCAGTCGATAAAGTTTGAAAGTATTTTTTAAGCTAACGATGTGAAACTACTTTTCTTGTATTGATAGTCGGATCTCGGTGGAAAGGCGCAGATTGAAGTAGAGGAGCAGTGGAACATCGACCTTCACCGATCTGATAACCAGATGAGACGTATTTTTTATGTAATATAATTTATAAACAAATATGCCTATAATAACGTGCCTCTCAAAAAAAATGCCCAAAGCTATTTTAAATTTAAGTAATTTTAATCATCGGCAAATATAACTTTGTCGTTTATACATACACTATGGAAAACAAAGTTATTTTTGGTGATGAAAAAGTGATCGTGATATTTGGTTAAGTGAAGATAAAGGGTATGTTAAGTGGATACCTGACCTACGGGACCCTTACGGGACTCACACTTAATCAAATTATTTGATCATTATTGCTATATTGCTTCCACTCCAAGATTGTTTGTTTATTAATTACTAGCATCAGCCTTAGCACTTAACCCCATATCTTTATCTTCACCTATCCAAATATCACTATCACTTTTTCATCACCAAAAATAACTTTGTTTTCCATAGTATTTGTATGAACGACAAAGTTATATTTGCGGTTAATTAAAATTACTTAAATTTAAAATAGCTATGAGCACTTTTTTGAGAGGCACGTTATTATAGGCATATTTGTTTATAAATTAAGCATAAAAAAATACGTCTCATCTGGTTATCAGATCGGTGAAGGTCGATGTTCCACGTCTCCTCTACTATTGTTGCGTCAGCGACGAAATCGAACAAAAGCCAAGTATGAAGTACGCGATAATTATCCGGTGAGTTTGGTGCGAAAAAAGCATCTGGATGGTAGCTAGACGTGGATTCTCGTTAGCGGAGGGCAGTACCTATGGCTTAAATGCTAATGAGGTGCATGTATGCGCACGGCGTGCGGGCATTTTAAAAATATACGTGGACCGTAACATCCTATCTTATACTAATATATAAAGCTGAAGAGTTTGTTTGTTTGTTTGTTTTTCAGTTAAAATAAATTCTTTCAGTGTTAGATAGCCCATTTATCGAGGAAGGCTATAGGATATATAACATCGCGCTATGAGCGACGGGAGCGGAGCAATAGCATTTAATAACGCGGGTGTAACCGCGGGCATCCTCTAGTTATTCTGTAAAATGCTGGACACATTATGGTCTAGTCGTGAAATGTTACCTACTAGCAGTAATAGCTTTCATAGCTATTACTTTATTTACAAATCTGAAACTTTGACCTTTATAGTTTGGTATTATCAAAACGATACAAGTTAAAGGACGCTATTGCAGGTTTATCAATATCGGTAACCGAATCGAGCGTTCTTCCGATAATCGTACACTGGAGTGATTTCCATGAGAACGGTTCTCAGTATTGTGCGCTATAGTTATGCCACCGCCGCTTACAGTCTGGCGGTCTGGCCTATAAATATCCTGCCTTATCACTTCCCACGGATGTCGTAACTAAACATCGTTATCCAGCGGGTCAAGGTCGTGGCATTCGACGCTAGGGTTGCCGCGCGTACCCATATAGCATGCACATTTTTTTTTAAATAATAGTTTAATGTTGTTACTTGATATCTTTATGTAACTAAGAATCTATATTTCAATTTGTTCTTGTGTATCTTATTAAAATATCAAAATTAAATTGTATTTTAATAATCACTCGTAACTAAGTCAATACAAAATAATTAATGTAGGTTTTTCGTTAGAAATAATTTTGAAATAAAACACATAAATATGTTACAATTACTTTTTATTGAATATTTTATGTTAAAATATTCCTTGAAGATCTTTAGGTCTACTTGGAATAAATAACTAACAACTTATTTATACCGCTTTCTGGTAGTTTAAGATGTCTGCTGGAAAAAAAACATTTTATGTAAGAAAATGAACTTTCGACTTCATTTGACATAACAAAGACGTATTTATTTTAAACTTGTGTAATAATTTGAAAAGTTTATATTGTTAATTTTTCACTTAATGTTAGTGTTGCCAATTTTAAAAGTATGTTAACACTTTTTAACATTACAACAAAAATATGAAAGTAAAGAATAGATTAAAACATATTTTTAACATAGATGCTTGTAAAAATTTGATCTAATATATATGAGACGACTGCGAAATAATAATTTAATATTTTTGAAAATAATTTCGCCTTAACTTTCAAATTACATTGAAGTAGTTAAGAGTAATTAGTGAAAAACTTATTATAATACGAAAAAAATACAATACTATATAGCTATACTTTAAAAAAAACATTTAAAACTATAATATATTTTAATTAAATAAAGGTATTGTACGATATAACATAATCGATAAAGCTTATTAATTGTATGCACCTACGTGACGCATACGTATGACAACCCTATTGTCGTGCACTACCGCACTGCCACCATTTTTACCCGCTCGATAACGATGTTTAGTCGTAACTGACTATTACTAATGTTGTATTACGGTAATAGACCGTAAGACGTTCCACTACGATAGTTGCTTGCTGTTATTACCGTTGAATCAGGGCCTGGCGATGTTTGATCTAAATAGAACCTACGAATTTTCACCGCAATTGGCTGATTTAAAGCAAATTGATAATTTCATGAGTGACTGTTAGCCGTGTATATAATGGATATATTATCATGTTCTGTATAATTAGTAATAAGCAAGTTATAATTAATATACTGTCTGACGTTTGTCAGACACGGCAGACAAGTCATATTTTATTATGAACAAATTTATTATTTCGCCCGACACATACCTACAATATTCATTTTTAAATTTATTGAGACGGCGTTTTCTGAAATAGAACGATCCAATCCATGTCCCAAGCCTTTTACAGTCAGTTTTATGTACTTTATCAGGGTTTATCCCAGTTTAAGTAGTTTTATTTGTCAGTCAATTTGCTCGGACCCCTGAGCATAAAAGTAAAACAGTAAATTGTGTAAGGTTTGCGTTTCAGCTTCTTATTTACATTATTTTCCGGTTAATAGAGTTCAACCTATGCCATCAAAAATTTAGCCAATACGAAAATTACCATATTTTTAAAGGAAGGTTGCCTCACGATCGCCTTCTCAAAACTGTTATGACTTTGATATCCAAATGTGTCTATTTGTTAGTTTAATACCTCGTGCAACTCATGTATGATGAGACTATAAAAAGGGATGAGCTTATATAATGTGCTATTTGACATGGTCTTATATTTTTATAAGGGAATAGAAAACACGTTGGGAATACTTTACTTTATTACGTGAACTGAAGATACCCTAACAATAGTAACTGTCAAGGAATTTCACTTTCACAGACCTTTCAATCGATGAACCTTCAAAAGAATTGAATAGCAAGGGATATTATAATAAAAGTACTTGCAGACAAAAAGAAAAGATGCTATCTGTAAGTCTACGTAGCGTCGCTTACCAAAACTCCGTAACAGCGGATTTATTTAAATAATATTACGCGAGAATTTTAACATGTTTCCTTTTGCGTCCAGTTCTTTTTGAGTTTAAATTACTTCCATAATTTACTTCTGAAAGAAAGACAATGTCAGAATAAAATATAGGTTAAGCGCCGGCCTTTATGACGACTTTTGATGAATGAATATACATATATTATATGTACTGACTATGTTTCCTTCTAAGGTTAGGCAGAGGCGTATTAGGTGCCGCTCCTTTGTTGGTTGTAGATCTCATAATGCTAACATACATACCTATGTCTTAGGAATTAAACTTTACTCAGGGTAGCTACGAGTGGCTAGGTATTCGTAGTGACGTTACTCATCTCAGCCCGTTTTACGTGGAGGGAATAACTCAGAGTAATTATAGTCAGTAATACAAACACAATAAATTCACGCGATTGCAGAGTTTACGCTTGTCATTACGTTCACAAATACGCACAAGATTTTACGCACACTTATTCTCCCACGCATTTCAGGATATTATGTGCGAGAAGGATACGACGCTGAGACATCCCTTTTAAAAGTAACTCTTTGTCATGTGCTTTGAATAAAGATATTACATTCGAGTATATATTTGTGTAATAGTGGACCACAGCGATGAATGTCTACGCCCTAATAAAATAAAAGAGATAGCACTAGAGATGTTAATAATCAGGATGATAACCCTAAGAAGCCCATTACGCCATCGGAGTTGGCGCAATCGTCTAAAATGAACACAATTTTTTGGAAACAATACCTTTTTTATTTTCACTTAGTGTGCTTTTTTTGATTACCTTATTCTAAGGAAGCGGACCGGAATTGTCGACGGGTGTACGAAGTAATAAAATACAAGAGTTCTCTTGTAGAGCCGGAATGAGTTCTTTCCTTTTCTTATGAAATTTACCCTAATTCCTTTTTTTATAAAATATAAAGTACAATTTAAAACAGTTATTCCATTTTGTGAGTTTTAATCAAATTTATATAATTGAATATTGTACGCGGCAAGCGTATTTTGCCAAGTAGTAAATATTGAAACGTGCCGATTCCAGGCTTGTTTAGTTTTGTTGTAGGGACATTCAGTCCATGTATCGCTCGTAAATTTCCCTGACGCTATAAAGATGGCTCTAACTGGGGCGCTTGTTGATTTCGCGTTAGAGAGAAAATCCACATTTGGCACAAAACTAAACACATAGTGTATGGTAATACTATTAGGTATGTATGATACTGTTTTTAGGACCTTTCCTGATTTAACAAAAGATAACCATGCGTATGTACTTAAAATAAACGTATCTATAGTTCTACATATTACAAAAAAAAAAATACTATTGTGGTACCATCGACTTTCTCACAACTTCGATCGGTATAGATATATTCATGCATTTGTCGAAATTTAATATTCTTGGAAGTCCAGCGAGTAATGTCATTTGTCGGATGCAGACAGTGTTGTTTCATAATAACACTGTTCGTGATGAAAATTGTACAGGGATCTTGTGATTGGCTGTAAAGAATACTAACGTCGACAAAATTTTAAGACCTAGAACCCAAATCCTTTGCACTTGCTTGAAATAAATAATCAGAATATTTGTTGCATGCAAAGGAAAATAGGTATAGGTGGTTACAAAACACGTTTGGGATTCGCATTGGAGGTTTCGTTGGAGACGTGTTGTCTCCGTAAACAGTTTTACTGTGCCGTTATGTGAATGTAAACCAAACGAATGTATTCGCGATGAATAAAACCGAGTCTTAGTTGCTTTGTAAGGCTGTGTTTGTGAACCCGCCGCCGCGCAGCGTGTTGTCGCGGCAGCTCGCCAACAACTCATCATGTTAACTTCTTTGTGACACATTATCAGAGTGTGCAATGATAGGTCACACTTTTTAAGAGCACCTCAAAGGCGTTTCTAGTATTGATTTGAAAATATTTAGCGCAGCCGTCAAAACGTTGTACGTACTAAAGATATATTTGGAACAAGTATAATTTTAAGATATCTTTATATCGTAGAAGGAAAAGTTTAAAATGCGAGACGTGTCGTAAAAATGGGGCTACCTGGTGAGTACATTTTACTTACATTTTGAATCACGAAATACAAAATTTCCTTTTCCCTTAGCTATTTTATTTGAGTTCGACCGTAGCCAGTCGGTCCGATTTACGTAGGTATATAATAGCGTATAGGTATTCGTATTAATGCGTATAATCGTATTAAATTTATCTGTGTATCAAAAATATCAATTCTAACGTTTATAAAATGTATTTTGAGCTTGAGCTATTTATACTTGAAAAACGTTCTTAAAATTTGGCGGGCTTGTACCGTGATTTTATGTTAGGTATATCCAACTTAGTTCAGTAAGTTTAATTGGCGTTTATTTTAAGGATTAGATCGCGAAGGTTTAGGAGCGGTGATCAGTGCCGAGGGGCGCATAGTAAGTATATTTTACAACTTAGAGGGTATTACTAAACTTGGTCGGCATGGTAGTTAAGGTAAATGCTTGTAATCCGTATTTGATCTTCAAGTCGTTAAACCATCCAGCTATATTGCTTATTGTAAGTTAAAATCTTGAATATTTTAAATCTGTAAAGTTTATAACTTTAACCATTATTTGAAAACTTATTAAGTACAGCTACCTACACTATTCTCATAAGAAATAGGTATATTGTGTTGCTTTTGTTTTTACCTAGCTCAAAGAAGTTGAAGTTACTAAAGCCCGACTACATTATACATATATTTACCTAATTATTTAAAAAGTGCTGCGCAATAATATATGTATGTATTATAATAGGCTAATAACCTTTTCATTTTATTCTCAACACGATTCATTTGAATTTATTATATTATTATATATTATATTTATTGCTGTTTTGAAAATATGTCCTACAGGCTACAAAGCAAGCCTTATTAAATATAGTATTCACGGGTATATGGGTACACAAACTATAACAAACTTATAATCATGACGCTTTTAAAATCATTTGTACAATTTTGATAGATGGCTCTGATGATATTCCAATCCATATAGGTATCCAAAACACCCGAAGGCACAAAATACATGGTGGCTGAAATCGCAATTCTCGTAGGACCTGAATATTTTTTGAAGTTGAAACTCTCTGACCACAATTAAATGTAAAACGGATAAGTACACGTGTGTAAGTGATTTGTAGGTGGTTTTGCAGTTTAAGCATTATTAGAGGGGCGCTGCGGTGACGGCTTGCGGCCTCCCCGGCACACATCCTTCCGTCATCTCTTTTATTATGCATGTGTCCACCTTGCGTATAGGAAGTCCGGAAACACAGACACAAAGCCTTTTTGCTCTTGTCAAATAGTAGGTACCGTATTATTTTCGTACATTTTCTCTAAATGAGAAAACCCTTGGCTGAGAATGTGGAATACTTTCGAGCAACAACATTTCGCGTAAGCTTTTATAGTAGCCTGAGGTGGATTTCATTACGTTAGTAATTGAGTTCAGTACCTGAGATTTTATAAAAATATTTTTCTAAAATCTAGCCTTGGTGCTTTAGAAAAATATAGACATGCGTTACATCATCTTTATTGTCTGGATTTCGTAACTTTATAATTACATGGGGAACTATCACTTGAGGCTACGCTTACGGCTTTAACGTTTCACTTTGTTATATAGAAGAAGAATAATTTACATGATAATAAGGTATTAAAAGCTGCTTTGAATATTTACACATTTAACTCTGTAGTAAACTATAAAACTTTAACAGAGAACCTTTTTCGCTTTTTATTCTATCATATGAAATTGAAAATAACCTTATTTATTTTATTAAAATACTTTAAATCCGATGTCTTTATCACTACATAGTATAAAACAAAGTCTGTCTTCTGTCTGTCTGTCCCTATGTATGCTTAAATCTTAAAAACTACGCAACGGATTTCAGTGCGGTTTTTTCAATAGATAGAATGTTTCAAGAGGTAGGTTTATACGTACCTATGTATAATTGACGCGAGCGAAGCCGCTGGCGACGTCTAGTATTTTATACATGGTTATTTAGTGGGTCTTACACGTGGTAAATAAGATATTTAAGGCAGACAGGTCTGTATATTTTAAAGAAATAAACACAACATCCATGTAATAACCGTTCCATAAAACCTTTGTTATTGGGAGATCAATAAAAAGTATGATATAATATATAAGACACAATACATAATAACGTGGGTCCCACTCGATTCATAACCGGGCTCACTGTTACACGTCCGTATAACAAATAGTGTTGCCCAAATGCAAGAACAAGACGAGACTTAGCCAGTCTTGGTCTTGGTCTTGCGCCAATACACCTGGTCTTGGTCTTGGTATTGCGCTCCCAGTCTTGGTCTTGGTCTTGGTCTTGCAGCAAGAGTCTTGCAAGTCTTGCAATTACCTATCAGTCTATTACTATTTATTAAAGTTTTTAAATCTTAGAAAAACGTATTAGAATTGGAACATTGTGAGCTTGAATTAACACAGCCATAGTAAAGATCAAGCAGATTAATAAATAACTGAAGATTTGACAAGAAATTCGAAAAATCAACTGACCTATATGTCGTTTTCCATGGAAGTAACTGTTTCTTAATAAACATTTATGATTTATAAGCTTACATTTGCTAAAACATGTAAAAAAAACAAATTAATTACAATAACTTGAGAAGGGAGGCCAGCACTTCGAACCTTTTCTTTAATGCGTCGTGAGTAAAGAAAAGTAGGTAAACTAACGACCCGTCCGTTGTACGTAAAGTACATTGAAAGTAAAATGTTAATCGTAATTTTGTTACGAATAAATGTGAATAATAAACCAAAGTGTATGTAACAATAAACAAGCATTGATTAATTAATTAGTAATGGTATTTTTAATCACTCTCACTCCCTCGGTTTAGGTACCCTAAGGTAAGCAATGCACCTTGACATTATTTGGTGATATGATAGGTAAATAAATTTAGTATTGTATTTTAATTCAGATAATTAAATTTTTAGATTAGAATTAAGATAAGCGAATTACTTGTAATGTGTCAGGTTCTATCTAGGCACCTGTTACATTTCGATTTAAAATAATCGCAATTTATTTTCCTATTCATCAATAATTGTACCTAATCATAGGCAGGTAGGTTATCCAGTTAGGTTTAGTTAGATACTAATTAGACCACAGATAAGGTTAGGATGATGATAATAATGCCGGCTGCACGGTTGGCGTAGTGGTTTAAGCGGCCGCCTCGCCGCTTGGTACTGCGCCGTGTGTTGTGGGTTCGATTCCCACACGAGACAACACTTTGTGTGATCCATAAATTGTTGTTTCGAGTCTGGGTGTACATTGTGTCCGTTGGTTGTATGTTTGTAAAGTCCCCCGCGACACAGGATTTATTCCTAGTGCGGGAGTTGTCTTTTTCAAAAAAAAAAAAATAATAATAATTAAACTAGTTAAAATGTGTACCTATGCAAGTTATTACATCATGCGATTAATTGCATAACTTACAGAAAGTTTTTTTTAAGTAGGTGCACGTGCGCTGAACGTGGCGCGGGTGGCGTGGAGGAGCGGGGATGACGGGTGATAGTATACGTGTGTGCGTGCCACAACCACGACTATAGAGTTGTTAGGGTTGTCGAAAAAAACACAAAAAAATATTTTTATTAGTTTTGTATGGAAAAAAAAGTTTCGCTTTCATTATTAACATTTACGCATACGATTCCAAACTTGATATAGATAAACACCTTTAAATATTGTTGGGCCTAACTCGGACACCCTGTATACTTACTAGAATAAATTATTATGACATCTACTACCTATCCTTACCATTTTATCCTAATCATAATACTGCTTGCGTGATCAGTATAATGTATTCATTTTCATTCTAAGCACTCTGAAACTTATTTATTCTTTGGAACACCTGTAGGTACTCTTAAAATTCGAAATTATTTTGCATGAGTCTACCTACGCCCTGTGGCGGCAATCAAATAGTGTCAAATGTTGTGATTTCGGCGCGGCGGCAACGATTGTTGTATATGATTTCAAAAGAAGCCGCCGGCGCGTGTATCGTAACCATGTACTTCCGAAAAGCGGCAAATTTCTTTGAGAAGTAAGTACAAAACCTTTGATGCCGCATTATCAAAGTGCCGATGGTTAAAACATAACTATGCATGCACTCAGTTTGATTTTAATGGATATTTTTTTATTCGCTATGTAGGTATGTTTATGGTACCTATTAGTCGTAATGCGCATAGGTCCAGTTTTTCATATTCTTTGATACAGTTTTTTGCGTCTCATAGAATTCCTAAGCGTACCTATACACCGAACTGTTACACCAAACTACTCCGTGAAATAGCGCTAAGTCCTAGCTGCAAGACGCAAGAGTCTTGCAGGCTTAGTCTTGTTCTTGCTCAAGTCTTGCACGATCAGTCTTGGTCTTGGTCTTGCTAAAAATACGCGTTCTTGTTCTTGGTCTTGGTCTTGCAAAAACGCAAGAACAAGACCAAGACTGCAAGACCAAGACTGAATTTGGACAACACTAATAACAAATGGTGCCTACCAAAAGTCCAAAGGCTCGTTTTACAGCTCAAGCCACTGAATTGTAAGAGAAAACATTAAAACAAATAAATGTTCTTTGATTGAAACAGGTGTGAGATGAGATACATTGAAAATAGTAACAAAAAAACTTTTGTTCAATTTATCTACGTTTCTTCTTCTTCTGCGCGATGTGACGATGTCTATGTCAAGTTTCTTTAAACTCATACTAATAATATTATGTAACTAATCTCACGTGTTTGTCCTGACGTGCCGGCATAGGTTACCAAGCTATGTTCACTGAATTACCATCGGAATGTCAGTCAGTCGATAAAGTGTGAAAGTGTTTTTTTAAGCCAACAATGTGAAAATACTTTTCTTGTATTGATAGTCGGATCTCGGTGGAAAGGCGCAGATTGCTGCGTCAGCGAGGAAGTCCAACAAAAGCCAAGTGCGCGATAATTATCCGGTGGGTTTGGCGCAAAAAACCATCTGGATGGTAGCTAAACGTGGATTCTCGTTAGCGGAGGGCAGTATGGCTTATGCTAATGAGGTGCATGTATGCGCGCGGCGTGAGGGCGCGGGCTCGCGGCGGTAATGAGCCCTCGCGGCTACACCTCACGTGCTGTCTCGTGCTATCTGTAACATGACATAGAGCTTCCTGCCTTGTATCCTTACCCTAATTCCGATGTGGATTCGCCATTTTCAAAGTTTGTATTTTGTTATTCTTCAAACTCAGGCATATGCGTTTGAAGGTTAACTATAACTTTATGTAATATTTGTACGTGATCAAAAATAATAATCTTAAATATTGTTGAAAATTTAAACGCTACTTTGAATATCGTAAAGTTCGGAAAGGATTTATTTAGATTCGAGTTTATTGTATTTTTAAAATATACGTGGACCGTAACATCCTATCTTATACTAATATATAAAGCTGAAGAGTTTGTTTGTTTGTTTGTTTTTCAGTTAAAGTAAAATTCTTTCAGTGTTAGATAGCCCATTTATCGAGGAAGGCTATAGGATATATAACATCGCGCTATGAGCGACGGGAGCGGAGCAATAGCATTAAATAACGCGGGTGTAACCGCGGGCATGCTCTAGTTATTCTATAAAATGCTGGACACATTATGGTCTAGTCGTGAAATGTTACCTACTAGCAGTAATAGCTTTCATAGCTATTACTTTATTTACAAATCTGAAACTGTGACCTTTATAGTTTGGTATTATCAAAACGATACAAGTTAAAGGACGCTATTGCAGGTTTATCAATATCGGTAACCGAATCGAGCGTTCTTCCGATAATCGTACACTGGAGTGATTTCCATGAGAACGGTTCTCAGTATTGTGCGCTATAGTTATGCCACCGCCGCTTACAGTCTGGCGGTCTGGCCTAAAAATATCCTGCCTTATCACTTCCCACGGATGTCGTAACTGACTATTACTAATGTTTTATTACGGTAATAGACCGTAAGACGTTCCACTACGATAGTTGCTTGCTGTTATTACCGTTGAATCAGGGCCTGGCGATGTTTGATCTAAATAGAACCTACGAATTTTCACCGCAATTGGCTGATTTAAAGCAAATTGATAATTTCAGGAGTGACTGTTAGCCGTGTATATAATGGATATATTATCATGTTCTGTATAATTAGTAATAAGCAAGTTATAATTAATATACTGTCTGACGTTTGTCAGACACGGCAGACAAGTCATATTTTATTATGAACAAATTTATTATTTCGCCCGACACATACCTACAATATTCATTTTTAAATTTATTGAGACGGCGTTTTCTGAAATAGAACGATCCAATCCATGTCCCAAGCCTTTTACAGTCAGTTTTATGTACTTTATCAGGGTTTATCCCAGTTTACGTAGTTTTATTTGTCAGTCAATTTGCTCGGACCCCTGAGCATAAAAGTAAAACAGTAAATTGTGTAAGGTTTGCGTTTCAGCTTCTTATTTACATTATTTTCCGGTTAATAGAGTTCAACCTATGCCATCAAAAATTTAGCCAATACGAAAATTACCATATTTTTAAAGGAAGGTTGCCTCACGATCGCCTTCTCAAAACTGTTATGACTTTGATATCCAAATGTGTCTATTTGTTAGTTTAATACCTCGTGCAACTCATGTATGATGAGACTATAAAAAGGGATGAGCTTATATAATGTGCTATTTGACATGGTCTTATATTTTTATAAGGGAATAGAAAACACGTTGGGAATACTTTACTTTATTACGTGAACTGAAGATACCCTAACAATAGTAACTGTCAAGGAATTTCACTTTCACAGACCTTTCAATCGAGGAACCTTCAAAAGAATTGAATAGCAAGGGATATTATAATAAAAGTACTTGCAGACAAAAAGAAAAGATGCTATCTGTAAGTCTACGTAGCGTCGCTTACCAAAACTCCGTAACAGCGGATTTATTTAAATAATATTACGCGAGAATTTTAACATGTTTCCTTTTGCGTCCAGTTCTTTTTGAGTTTAAATTACTTCCATAATTTACTTCTGAAAGAAAGACAATGTCAGAATAAAATATAGGTTAAGCGCCGGCCTTTATGACGACTTTTGATGAATGAATATACATATATTATATGTACTGACTATGTTTCCTTCTAAGGTTAGGCAGAGGCGTATTAGGTGCCGCTCCTTTGTTGGTTGTAGATCTCATAATGCTAACATACATACCTATGTCTTAGGAATTAAACTTTACTCAGGGTAGCTACGAGTGGCTAGGTATTCGTAGTGACGTGACTCATCTCAGCCCGTTTTACGTGGAGGGAATAACTCAGAGTAATTATAGTCAGTAATACAAACACAATAAATTCACGCGATTGCAGAGTTTACGCTTGTCATTACGTTCACAAATACGCACAAGATTTTACGCACACTTATTCTCCCACGCATTTCAGGATATTATGTGCGAGAAGGATACGACGCTGAGACATCCCTTTTAAAAGTAACTCTTTGTCATGTGCTTTGAATAAAGATATTACATTCGAGTATATATTTGTGTAATAGTGGACCACAGCGATGAATGTCTACGCCCTAATAAAATAAAAGAGATAGCACTAGAGATGTTAATAATCAGGATGATAACCCTAAGAAGCCCATTACGCCATCGGAGTTGGCGCAATCGTCTAAAATGAACACAATTTTTTGGAAACAATACCTTTTTTATTTTCACTTAGTGTGCTTTTTTTGATTACCTTATTCTAAGGAAGCGGACCGGAATTGTCGACGGGTGTACGAAGTAATAAAATACAAGAGTTCTCTTGTAGAGCCGGAATGAGTTCTTTCCTTTTCTTATGAAATTTACCCTAATTCCTTTTTTTATAAAATATAAAGTACAATTTAAAACAGTTATTCCATTTTGTGAGTTTTAATCAAATTTATATAATTGAATATTGTACGCGGCAAGCGTATTTTGCCAAGTAGTAAATATTGAAACGTGCCGATTCCAGGCTTGTTTAGTTTTGTTGTAGGGACATTCAGTCCATGTATCGCTCGTAAATTTCCCTGACGCTATAAAGATGGCTCTAACTGGGGCGCTTGTTGATTTCGCGTTAGAGAGAAAATCCACATTTGGCACAAAACTAAACACATAGTGTATGGTAATACTATTAGGTATGTATGATACTGTTTTTAGGACCTTTCCTGATTTAACAAAAGATAACCATGCGTATGTACTTAAAATAAACGTATCTATAGTTCTACATATTACAAAAAAAAAAAAAATACTATTGTGGTACCATCGACTTTCTCACAACTTCGATCGGTATAGATATATTCATGCATTTGTCGAAATTTAATATTCTTGGAAGTCCAGCGAGTAATGTCATTTGTCGGATGCAGACAGTGTTGTTTCATAATAACACTGTTCGTGATGAAAATTGTACAGGGATCTTGTGATTGGCTGTAAAGAATACTAACGTCGACAAAATTTTAAGACCTAGAACCCAAATCCTTTGCACTTGCTTGAAATAAATAATCAGAATATTTGTTGCATGCAAAGGAAAATAGGTATAGGTGGTTACAAAACACGTTTGGGATTCGCATTGGAGGTTTCGTTGGAGACGTGTTGTCTCCGTAAACAGTTTTACTGTGCCGTTATGTGAATGTAAACCAAACGAATGTATTCGCGATGAATAAAACCGAGTCTTAGTTGCTTTGTAAGGCTGTGTTTGTGAACCCGCCGCCGCGCAGCGTGTTGTCGCGGCAGCTCGCCAACAACTCATCATGTTAACTTCTTTGTGACACATTATCAGAGTGTGCAATGATACGTCACACTTTTTAAGAGCACCTCAAAGGCGTTTCTAGTATTGATTCGAAAATATTTAGCGCAGCCGTCAAAACGTTGTACGTACTAAAGATATATTTGGAACAAGTATAATTTTAAGATATCTTTATATCGTTGAAGGAAAAGAACACGTTATCTATAAAACGTTTAAAATGCGAGACGTGTCGTAAAAATGGGGCTACCTGGTGAGTACATTTTACTTACATTTTGAATCACGAAATACAAAATTTCCTTTTCCCTTGGCTATTTTATTTGAGTTCGACCGTAGCCAGTCGGTCCGATTTACGTAGGTATATAATAGCGTATATTCGTATTGATGCGTATAATCGTATTAAATTTATCTGTGTATAAAAAATATCAATTCTATCGTTTATAAAATGTATTTTGAGCTTGAGCTATTTATACTTGAAAATAGTTCTTAAAATTTGGCGGGCTTGTACCGTGATTTTATGTTAGGTCCAACTTAGTTCAGTAAGTTTAAATGGCGTTAATTTTAAGGATTAGATCGCGAAGGCTTAGGAGCGGTGATCAGTGCCGAGGGGCGCATAGTAAGTATATTTTACAACTTAGAGGGTATTACTAAACTTGGTCGGCATGGTAGTTAATGTAAATGCTTGTAATCCGTATTTGATCTTCAAGTCGTTAAACCATCCAGCTATATTGCTTATTGTAAGTTAAAATCTTGAATATTTTAAATCTGTAAAGTTTATAACTTTAACCATTATTTGAAAACTTATTAAGTATAGCTACCTACACTATTCTCATAAGAAATAGGTATATTGTGTTGTTTTTGTTTTTACCTAGCTCAAAGAAGATGAAGTTACTAAAGCCCGACTACATTATACATATATTTACCTAATTATTTAAAAAGTGCTGCGCAATAATATATGTATGTATTATAATAGGCTAATAACCTTTTCATTTTATTCTCAACACGATTAATTTGAATTTATTATATTATTATATATTATATTTATTGCTGTTTTGAAAATATTTCCTACAGGCTACAAAGCAAGCCTTATTAAATATAGTATTCACGGGTATATGGGTACACAAACTATAACAAACTTATAATCATGACGCTTTTAAAATCATTTGTACAATTTTGATAGATGGCTCAGATGATATTCCCATCCATATAGGTATCCAAAACACCTGAAGATACAAAATACATGGTGGCTGAAATCACAATTCTCGTAGGCCTGAATATTCTTTGAAGTTGAAATTCTCTGACCACAATTAAATGTAAAACGGATAAGTACACGTGTGTAAGTGATTTGCAGGCGGTTTTGCACTTTAAGCATTATTTGTGGGTGCTGCGGTGACGGCTTGCGGCCTCCCCGGCACACATCCTTCCGTCATCTCTTTTATTATAAAAGGATATCGTGACTGACGGTATTGAAGGCATTTGAAAAGTCAATTAACACCAGGACAGTGATTTTGGTGTTTTCCATGCCCTCATGAATATTGCCAGTCACTTTAAGGAGGGCAGAAGTTGTGCTATGACCAGGCCTGTAGCCTGATTGCAGAGAACTCAACAATTTGTTGTGTTGGATAAAATTTGGTAGTTGCTACGCTTTACGTTTTAACTACGCTTCTTCTCATGAAAAACATATTTTGTTGTTTTTGTATTTAGTTCAAAGACGATTAAGTTACTAAAACCCGAATTAATGCAATATGTTATTATTTAAAAAGTTATATGCAGTATATATTAAATAGGCACATTATTCCCTCTCATTTGATACTCAACATGATACATTTAAATTATTGCTGGTTTGATATGATGTCCTACAGACTTCAGAGCACGGCTTATCGTTCATATACGGGTTTATGGGTAAAAAGCTTATAATCAAGACGCTTTAAATGTAATAGCTCAGATGATATTCCAAAACACATGAACATACATACAAAATACATAGCGGCCGAAATTACAACTCTCATAGGAGCCGAATATTCTTTGAAGTTGAAACTCTCTGACCACAATTAAATGTAAAACGGATAAGTACACGTGTGTAAGTGATTTGCAGGCGGTTTTGCAGTTTAAGCATTATTTGTGGGTGCTGCGGTGACGGCTTGCGGCCTCCCCGGCACACATCCTTCCGTCATCTCTTTTATTATGCATGTGTCCACCTTGCGTATAGGAAGTCCGGAAACACAGACACAAAGCCGTTTTGCTCTTGTCAAATAGTACCGTATTATTTTCGTACATTTTCTCTAAATGAGAAAACCTTTGGTTGAGAATGTGAAATACTTTCGAGCAACAATATTTCGCGTAAGCTGTAATAGTAGCCTGAGGTGGACTTCATTACGTTAGTAATTGAGTATAAATATTTTTTCTAAAATCTAGCCTTGGTGCTTCAGAAAAATATAGACATGCGTTACATCATCTTTACTGTCTGGATTTTGTAACTTTTTAATTTCATGAGCTGAGGAGCTATCACTTGAAGCTACGGTTACGGTTTTAACGTTTCACTTTGTTATATAGAAAAATAATAATTTACCTGATAATAAGGTATAAAAAGCTGCATTGAATATTTACAAATTGACCCCTGTAGTAAACTATAAAGCTTTAACAGAGAACCTTTTTCGCTTTAAAAAGCGTTTTTGTTTGTGCGTGTTCTATCTTATGAAATTGAAAATAACCTTATTTATTTTATTAAAATGCTTTAAATCCGATGGCTTTATCACTACATAGTATAAAACAAAGTCTGTCTTCTGTCTGTCTGTCCCTACGTATGCTTAAATCTTAAAAACTACGCAACAGGTTTTAATGCGGTTTTTTTCAATGGATAGAATGTTTTAAAAGGTAGGTTTATATGTATAATTGACGAGAGCAGAGCCGCTGGCGACGTCTAGTATTTTATACAAGGTTATTTAGTGGGTCTTACACGTGGTAAATAAGATATTTAAGGCAGACAAGTCTGTATATTTTAAATAAACACAACATCCATGTAATAACCGTTCCATAAAACCTTTGTTATTGGGAGATCAATAAAAAGTAAAAGTAGCTGCCGTGTGGTTGACGGCATAGAATACAAGTGTCACCACCCCCTATTTTCCCGTGGGTGTCGTAAGAGGCGACTAAGGGATAACACGATGCAAATACCATCTTTGCGTAGAGACAGAAAACTCGACATCGAACCCTATACGACTGCCTCGTTGGTCTCGCGGCATAAATGTGCGCGTGGGATCGGGAGGTCCCGGGTTCGATTCCTGGGTCGGGCAGTGTTATTGGGTTTTTCTGTCACGAAATTCTCAGTAGCAGCACGGAGTCTGGAAATGTGCCCAGTACGGCAATAGGCTCGCCCCTTATTACGTGGGACTAAAGTATATCTGGCGAAAAGTGGGTGTAGAAATACACCTCTGCCTACCCCTTTGGGGATAAAAGGCGTGACGATATGTATGCAATAAAAAGTATGATATAATATATAAGACACATAATAACGTGGGTCCCATTCGAATCATAACCGGGCTCACTGTCACACGCCCGTATAACAAATGGTGCCTACCAAAAGTCCAAAAGCTCGTTTTACAGCTCGAGCCACTGAATTGTAAGAGAAAACATTAAAACAAATAAATGTACTTTGATTGAAACAGGTGTGAGATGAGATACATTGAAAATAGTGACAAAAAATCTTTTGTATAACTTATCTACGTTTCTTCTTCTTCTGCGCGATGTGACGATGTCTATGTCAAGTTTCTTTAAACTCATACTAATATTATGTAACTAATCTCAATCACGTAGTTACCTGAAATATCTTCTGTTTGTCCTGACGTGCCGGCATAGGTTACCAAGCTTTGTTCACTGAATTACCATCGGAATGTCAGTCAGTCGATAAAGTTTGAAAGTATTTTTTAAGCTAACGATGTGAAAATACTTATCTTGTATTGATAGTCGGATCTCGGTGGAAAGGCGCAGATTGCTGCGTCAGCGACGCAATCGAACAAAAGCCAAGTGCGCGATAATTATCCGGTGAGTTTGGTGCGAAAAAAGCATCTGGATGGTAGCTAAACGTGGATTCTCGTTAGCGGAGGGCAGTATGAATTATGCTAATTAGGTGCATGTATGCGCACGGCGTGCGGGCGCGGACCCGCGGCGGTAATGAGCCCTCGCGGCTACACGTCACGTGCTGTCTTGTGCTATCTTTAACATGACATTGAGCTTCCTGCTTTGTATCCTTACCCTCATTCCGATGTGGATTCACCATTTTTAATGTTTGTATTTTGTTATCCTTCAAACTCAGACACATGCGTTTGAAGGTTAACTATAACTTTATGTAAAATTTGTACGTGATCAAAAATAATAATCTTAAATATTGTTGAAAATTTAAACGCAACTTTGAATATCGTAAAATCTATTTAGATTTGGGTTTATTGTATTTAAAAACATAAAAAAAATACTTTATATACAAATCTGAGACTTTTGACCTTTATAGTTTAGTATTATCAAAACATTACAAGTGAAAGGACGCTATTGCAGGTATATCAATATCGGTAACCGAATCGAGCGTTCTTCCGATAATCGTATACTGGAGCGATTTCCACGAGAACGGTTCACAGTATTGTGTGCTATAGTTATGCCACCGCCGCTTACAGTCTGCCGGTCTGGCCTATAAATATCCTGCCTTATCACTTCCCACGGATGTCGTAACTGACTATTACTAATGTTGTATTACGGTAATAAACCGTAAGACGTTCCACTACGATAGTTGCTTGCTGTTATTACCGTTGAATCAGGGCCTGGCGATGTTTGATCTAAACAGAACCTACGAATTTTCACCGCCATTGGCTGATTTAAAGCAAATTGATAATTTCAGGAGTGACTGTTAGCCGTGTATATAATGGATATATTATCACGTTCTGTATAATTAGTAATAAGCAAGTTATAATTAATATACTGTCTGACGTTTGTCAGACACGGCAAACAAGTCATATTTTATTATGAACAAATTTATTATTTCGCCCGACACATACCTACAATATTCATTTTTAAATATATTGAGACGGCGTTTTCTGAAATATAACGATCCAATCCATGTCCCAAGGCTTTTACAGTCAGTTTTATGTACTTTATCAGGGTTTATCCCAGTTTACGTAGTTTTATTTGTCAGTCAATTTGCTCGGACCCCTGAGCATAAAAGTAAAACAGTAAATTGTGTAAGGTTTGCGTTTCAGCTTCTTATTTACATTATTTTCCGGTTAATAGAGTTCAACCTATGCCATCAAAAATTTAGCCAATACAAAAATTACCATATTTTTAAAGGAAGGTTGCCTCACGATCGCCTTCTCAAAACTGTTATGACTTTGATATCCAAATGTGTCTATTTGTTAGTTTAATACCTCGTGCAACTCATGTATGATGAGACTATAAAAAGGGATGAGCTTATATAATGTGCTATTTGACATGGTCTTATATTTTTATAAGGGAATAGAAAACACGTTGGGAATACTTTACTTTATTACGTGAATTGAAGATACCCTAACAATAGTATCTGTCAAGGAATTTCACTTTCACAGACGTTTCAATCGATGAACCTTCCAAAGAATTGAATAGCAAGGGATATTATAATAAAAGTACTTGCAGACAAAAAGAAAAGATGCTATCTGTAAGACTACGTAGCGTCGCTTACCAAAACTCCGTAACAGCGGATTTATTTAAATAATATTACGCGAGAATTTTAACATGTTTCCTTCTGCGTCCAGTTCTTTTTGAGTTTAAATTACTTCCATAATTTACTTCTGAAAGAAAGAAAATATAGGTTAAGCGCCGGCCTTTATGACGAATTTTGATGAATGAATATACATATATTATGTGTACTGACTATGTTTCCTTCTAAGGTTAGGCAGAGGCGTATTAGGTTCCGCTCCTTTGTTGGTTGTAGATCTCATAATGCTAACATACATACCTATGTCTTAGGAATTAAACTTTACTCAGGGTAGCTACGAGTGGCTAGGTATTCGTAGTGACGTTACTCATCTCAGCCCGTTTTACGTGGAGGGAATAACTCAGAGTAATTATAGACAGTAATACAAACACAATAAATTCACGCAATTGCAGAGTTTACGCCTGTCATTACGTTCACAAATACGCACAAGATTTTACGCACACTTATTCTCCCACGCATTTCAGGACAATATGTGCGAGAAGGATACGACGCTGAGACATCCCTTTTAAAAGTAACTCCTTGTCATGTGCTTTGAATAAAGATATTAAATTCGAGTATATATTTGTGTACCTAATAGTGGACCACAGAATGTCTACGCCCTGATAAAATAAAAGAGATAGCACTAGAGATGTAAATAATCAGGATGATAACCCTAAGAAACCCATTACGCCATCGGAGTTGGCGCAATCGTCTAAAATGAACACAATTTTTTGGAAACAATACATTTTTATTTTCACTTAGTGTGCTTTTTTTGATTACCCTATATATCTAAGGAGGCGGACCGGAATTGTCGACGATTGTGTACGAAGTAATAAAATCCAAGAGTTCTCTTGTAGAGCCGGAATGAGTTCTTTCCTTTTCTTATGAAATTTACCCTAATTCCTTTTTTTATAAAATATAAAGTACAATTTAAAACAGTTATTCCATTTTGCGAGTTTTAATCAAATTTATATAATTGAATATTGTACGCGGCAAGCGTATTTTGCCAAGTAGTAAATATTGAAACGTGCCGATTCCAGGCTTGTTTAGTTTTGTTGTAGGGACATTCAGTCCATGTATCGCTCGTAAATTTCCCTGACGCTATAAAGATGGCTCTAACTGGGGCGCTTGTTGATTTCGCGTTAGAAAGAAAATCCATATTCGGCACAAAACTAAACACATAGTGTATGGTAATACTATTATGTAGGATACTGTTTTTTAGGACCTTTCCTGATTTAACAAAAGATAACCAGGCGTATGTACTTAAAATAAACGTATAGGTATATAGTTCTACAATATTTAAAAAAAAACCATTGTGGTACCATCGACTTTCTCACAACTTCGACCGGAATAGGTGTTCATGCATTTGTCGAAATTTAATATTCTTGGGTGTCCAGCGAGCAAAGTCATTTGTCGGATGCACACAGTGTTGTTTCATAATAACACTTTTCGTGATGAAAATTGTACAGGGATCTTGTGATTGGCTGTAAAGAATATTAACGACATACTCGACAAAATTGTAAGACCTAGAACCCAAATCCTTTGGGCTTGCTTGAAATATCTATATAATAATCAGAATATTTGTTGCATGCAAAGGAAAATATACATAGGTGGTTACAAAACACGTTTGCGATTCGCATTGGAAGTTTCTTTGGAGACGTGTTGTCTCCGTAAACAGTTTTACTGTGTCGTTATGTGAATGTAAACCAAACGAATGTATTCCCAATGAATAAAACCAAGTCTTAGTTGCTTTGTAAGGCTGGGTTTGTGAACCCGCCGTCGCGCAGCGTGTTGTCGCGGCCGCTCGCCAACAACTCATCATGTTTACTTCTTTGTGACACATTATCAGAGTGTGCAGTGATACGTCACACTTTTTAAGAGCACCTCAAAGGCGTTTCTAGTATTGATTCGAAAATATTTAGCGCAGCCGTCAAAACATTGTACGTACTAAAGATATATTTGGAACAAGTATAATTTTAAGATATCTTTATATCGTAGAAGGAAAAGAACACGTTATCTATAAAACGTTTAAAATGCGAGACGTGTCGTAAAAATGGGGCTACCTGCCCGTCCAGCATACGCACCACGAGAAAACTATCTCTACACGTTTACTCGTGTTTATGACGATTATCTCTATTAACTCGCTGACTCTAACATGGTTACACACACGATTCGACTCGTTATGTCAAATGTAGCTATAATAGTCATTTTTACTTATCTGTGGCATTTCTCTCGACGAATCCTAACATGACGGCCCAATATTACTCGATTATGACAAATTTTGACAACTAAAATAGTAATAATAGTCGTCATGCTTTCATACGACGAGAACTACACGAGCAACTAAAAATATTTCTTTAAAACAACAAAGAAAATGGCAGTCCCTTATTATAATTATTTAATAACCTTATATGAAGAGCGCCACGCGAGAAAAGTGCAAAGAAAGCGAATTAGGGATCTCTGTGACCCTTTTACGTTGAACGACAGAGAATTCCAGTTGCTTTGGCGTATATCAAAACCAATGGCTCTGTTTCTCATAGAAAGGCTTGCCACGGATCTCGAGCCTCATTCAGATGACCTGCCTGTCTATTTAAAGGCAAGCTAATATCATTATTATCGAAGCTGCGCATTGGACCTCATTCTTATTCAACACAGTAACAATTGATAATACTTTGTAGGTATTGACATGAGTTTCGCTTTCGAATTAAAACTAATCAACTTTTGAATTAAACAATACATAAAAATTACAAATGTCAAATAGTACATATTATGATAAACTATAGAGGTGGATACAAGTCTTTTGAGCCATTTGAGCACAAATTGAATGAACTAAACCGGTGTGGTTACATTAATAAATGCCGTAATTGACATTCTATGTTTCAAAGGGCAATATCGGTTACTCGTGCAACGAGAGCGAATTCTTCGACGTGAAGCTTGTCTATCGTGGTGCGCATGTTAAAGAAAACGAGATATTAACCGATAACGACAATATTTCTTTATTCACGCGTGTGATATCTCGTGGTGTGTATCCTAGGCGGGCTGGTGAGTACATTTTACTTGCATTTTGAATCACGAAATACAAAATTTCCTTTTCCCTTAGCTATTTTATTTGAGTTCGACCGTAGCCAGTCGGTCCGATTTACGTAGGTATATAATAGCGTATAGGTATTCGTATTAATGCGTATAATCGTATTAAATTTATCTGTGTATCAAAAATATCGATTCTAACGTTTATAAAATGTATTTTGAGCTTGAGCTATTTATACTTGAAAAAAGTTCTTAAAATTTGGCGGGCTTGTACCGTGATTTTATGTTTGGTATATCCAACTTAGTTCAGTAAGTTTAATTGGCGTTTATTTTAAGGATTAGATCGCGAAGGTTTAGGAGCGGTGATCAGTGCCGAGGGGCGCATAGTAAGTATATTTTACAACTTAGAGGGTATTACTAAACTTGGTTGGCACGGTAGTTAAGGTAAATGCTTGTAATCCGTATTTGATCTTCAAGTCGTTAAACCATCCAGCTATATTGCTTATTGTAAGCTAAAATCTTGAATATTTTAAATCTGTAAAGTTTATAACTTTAACCATTATTTGAAAACTTATTAAGTATACCTACCTACACTAATTCTCATAAGAAATAAGTATATTGTGTTGTTTTTGTTTTTACCTAGCTCAAAGAAGATGAAGTTACTAAAGCCCGACTACATTAGGTATACATATATTTACCTAATTATTTAAAAAGTGCTGCGCAATAATATATGTATGTATTATAATAGGCTAATAACCTTTTCATTTTATTCTCAACACGATTCATTTGAATTTATTATATTATTATATATTATATTTATTGCTGTTTTGAAAATATGTCCTACAGACTACAGAGCAAGTCTTATTAAATATCGTAGTCACGGGTATATGGGTACACAAACTATAACAAACTTATAATCATGACGCTTTTAAAATCATTTGTACAATTTTGATAGATGGCTCTGATGATATTCCCATCCATATAGGTATCCAAAACACCTGAAGATACAAAATACATGGTGGCTGAAATCACAATTCTCGTAGGACCTGAATATTCTTTGAAGTTAAAACTCTCTGACCACAATTAAATGTAAAACGGATAAAGACACGTGTGTAAGTGATTTGCAGGCGGTTTTGCAGTTTAAGCATTATTAGAGGGGCGCTGCGGTGACGGCTTGCGGCCTCCCCGACACACATCCTTCCGTCATCTCTTTTATTATGCATGTGTCCACCTTGCGTATAGGAAGTCCGGAAACACAGACACAAAGCCTTTTTGCTCTTGTCAAATAGTACCGTATTATTTTCGTACATTTTCTCTAAATGAGAAAGCGCTTGGCTGAGAATGTGGAATACTTTCGAGCAACAATATTTCGCGTAAGCTGTAATAGTAGTCTGAGGTGGATTTCATTACGTTAGTAATTGAGTTCAGTACCACAAAAACATTTTTCTAGAATCTAGCCTAGGTGCTTCATAAAAAATCAGACTTGCTGTTATAACAAGTTAAGTTACATCATCTTTATTCTCTGGATTTTGTAACTTTATAATTACATGGAAAGTCAGCACTTGAAGCTACGGCTACAACTTTAACGTTTTACTTTGTGAAATAAAAAGAAGAATAATTTACCTGATGATAAGTGATAAGGAACATAAAGCTGCTTTGTATCCTCCGAATTGAACTCTGTAGTAAAGTATAAAACTAAAACCATTTTCGCTTTTTACTTTTTTTATTCTATCTTACGAAATTGCAATTTACATTATTTATTTTAGTAAAATTGTTAAAAATATATGTCTTCATACCTATAAGGAATATACACAACATGTTATATCCGATCCGTGGAACCTCTATTATTGAGAGATCAATAAAAATATATATCGTCGATAAATATGATTTATAAGACACATAATAACGTAGGTCCCACTCGAATCATAACCGGGCTCACTGTCACACGTCCGTATAACAAATGGTGCCTACCAAAAGTCCGAAGGCTCGTTTTACAGCTTAAGCCACTGAATTGTAAGAGAAAACATTAAAACAAATAAATGTACTTTGTTTGAAACAGGCGTGAGAAGTCAATATTAGTTCTTCGCGAGGAATACATTGAAAATTGTAAAAAAAAACTTTAGTTTAACTTATCTACGTTTCTTCGTCTTCTGCGCGTTATGACGATGTCTATGTCAAGTTTCTTTAAACTCATACTAATATTATGTAACTAATCTCAATCACGTAGTTACCTGAAATATCTTCTGTTTGTTCTGACGTGCCGGCATAGGTTACCAAGCTATGTTCATTGAATTACCATTGGAATGTTAGTCGGTTGATAAAGTTTGAAATAATTTTTTTGTAAATGTATTAGGGTACCTGCCCGCAAAATAAATCGACCGCTGTATTTTAACAGCTCGCGTAAAATGCGTAGTAATTATTTCAATTAAAAACTATTCATCAATATATAGGTATATATTTTCATGAAATGTGATGCGCGTTAAATTGTTAGTTATCACTTGCCTAAAAACAAGAGAAACATCGTGAGGTGGACCGAATGGGCTGTCTAAGAGTTCTCCACAATGTTCTCGAAACATTTGACTACAAAAATGTCGGGCAAACTGCATTTGGCCCAGCGTGGTAGAATGGCCTGACTTATAGTGAGAAGAGTCCCTCTCCCCTCTCCCTGCAGTGGGATAGTTTACGTCCATGACTGGTGATGAATAAAATGAAATATGCAGAATACAAGGTTCAATAAGTCCACCAATTTATAGGCGAAACACAAATCGTTTAAAATATCGAATATCGTTACATATGATCGGCAACAGGCATGATTGTTTGATTGAATTGACGACATCGTGCATGTATTTTTGTTTATTGCTTGATATTTTTCCATTTCATGACGCAACAGTATTTTGGTCTTTACAAACTAATTACAACTTTTATGTGTTTACATTCTGAAAAAATAACATAATAATTTAATAAGCAAATGATTGCCGGTCTGTTTATAATAGCTAATTTTCAACTAACTAGAAACCTAGAATGTAATCAATTATTAAATACTAAAATGGCGTTAAATTACTGGACGTTGATAAAATGTTTTAGAGACTAGCTTTTGCCCGCGGCTTCGCCCGAATGGAGTTATGTTACCGGGATAAATTATACGAGTACATCTTGTGGTTTTTTGATGTATAAGTATATTGCAAAGGTTTCATAAAAATAGCTCAGTAGTTTTAAAGATAGAAGGAATAACAAAAATCCATACCACGCATCCTAATTTGGATGTGTATATCCTCACAAGCTTTTGCGAGTATAATAGTATTAATATTCGATATAGAGTCCGTTATGTTTCTCTTACCATACATACAACATACAATTAAACGAAACAATTTTTGCTAAGTATTTATTTTGAATGGGCCTTGCTCAGTCGGTAACGAGCAACGACTGAGCGAGGCCCATCGCTCCTGTGGATGCCTCGTGCAGAGGCGAAACACGTGTCGAAGAATAGTCGGCGCATATAGTGGGATACTGAAAGTCAGGTATCTTCCTGGATCCATTCCTATATCCCTTGTCCTTTTAGAGGAGTTCGGTATTGTCAACCTTTTTCTATTGCAATGGTTGGGGTGGCCAATCCGAGGGTGCGTGGTGGGTTCCTCTTTCCTTCCATTAGGGAGTTCCGCCAAGTAACGCCTAAAATTGATAATCGTGTGTGGATGTTCTTGGTATTTGTTGTCTGTCATAAAGTCTATCGAGATACATGATTCATCAGAGAGTGGGAGCTGCATTAAAAATGAAATACGAAATGAGCCGTTGAAAGTAGCTGACTATCAGATATTTAGCTTAAAGTCCCGTTGCTTTTAATAAGGTAAATTATAAAGTCTATCTCTGTTAGCTAACAACAATTCTGTATCTATATGTAAATTTTATTGCCTTACAAAATGTTTGTCTTTTCGAATCAACAGAGGAGTACGTTTGTAATTAATTCCACGCAGAGCTGTGAGTTATGGAACTAAAACAGAAAAGCAGGAAGTGCCAAAAGGCCGGTTTATAATGGAAACAGCGTTATCTGTGGGCCATCGCTACATATACCGCGGAGTACCGTAAACTTGCCTGATATTATCGCGTTTGCCCTATCGCTGGAGTTTTCGGAATTTATTCTTGAACCGGTGAGAGGAATAGTTGAACTATGTACCTACTCCTATTATGTGCCGAATAATACAAAAACGCAGTCAAAACTTTCTCCTACACTATAAAATACCGCAATCCATAATTATATCCTTGTGGGTTGCTGAGGTCAGACAGGGAGTCGCTCTTGAAAAAACGAATTTTCAGGCAAATCCAGTTAGACTAGTAAGTGGACCCCAGATCAGGTGCAACAAGGATAACGCTAGGAGGATGATGGGTTGCGGAGGTCAGATTGCAGTTGCTCTATGGAAAAGCTAATATGTTGTGATCTGAAAGCCTAACGTTAGATTTTAAATAATCTATATTCAGATGATGTTCTGATTTCAGCCGCTATAGTTTTCTAGGTTCGCAATTATATTTTGATCGCCTGAAATCATAATAGCGTGGACTACAGGTCTTCTAAAGCATAGGATTAAAATGTATTATGTTGTGTAAACGACATTTTTAAATATTTGGTGTAATGTTTTGTGGTTTTTCATATAGGGCCCCATTTAAAATATATTTATGATCTTAAAAGTAACCGTAATAGCAAGTTTATAAACGAATTCAGCAAACACAACCCGAAATTATTGCAATCACGGACGACACGAATCCGAGAAAATGTAACAGAAAAACTTTTCCAGCCGGAGTGGTGGGAGTGCGGTATTAGTCGTAACTCATAGAACGATTGTTTCTCATTCCATCTTACAAAACTTGACCATCCAATAACGAACGCTAGGGACACACTGATACGTCCCCAATTATCTGCGGCATTGCCCTTGACAGTTTGGAAATGACTACGGAAAACATTGCTTGCATATTCCCGAGTTAAAGGAAGTACTATAAATATAAACAACCAATGAAGACGCTCCTGTCTCGGGAGTAATGTAAGGCAAACTTATCCAGTTATACTTTCCTAGCCATTTGGTTGCGGTGGCTTCGTTTAAAATTCTTTTGTTTCAATCGCGAGTTCAGCCCTCGTGGATTATAACTTATTCGTCGTAAAACATGACTTAAATACACCGGAATGAGTTGTAGGGCTACTCTTGAAATGTTTCCTAATACTAAAATGTATTTTTCTTCACGCCACAACTTTTTCCTCAAAGCACAATGTTGTTTAATGTCTCTTATCCAAAAGTTCTTGCTCGCGTTCCAAACACAGTTCAACAAAGAAGATAGCGCGTACTTTAATCTTAAAGACATTAATCGTAGAAAAATGTAAGTCGTACATTTTTATTTTTGCTTTACTTAATGTCTAAAGACACAAATAAGACGTTTCTTATTTTGTGTCTGCTAATTTTTATCGCAGTTCCCTCAACACCAAGTTACAAAATAATCAAAACACGATTAAAATTCGTTTAGTCGTTCGTGTCTGCGCGGCCTACAAAATGAGAAGGGTTAAAAAATAAACTTAGACGATGTCACGGACTTTTTTCTTAATTAGTAATTACATTACATATAGGTAACGGACACTGAGCGGTCGGTGATTACTCTCGGGCAGACAGATGTCGATTCAAGATGACATTGGCAATTAATTGCAGTACTAACTCATTTGTATGTATTGGTAGACGTTGCTAAATCTAATCGGTTCTCCTCTGCATATTATTATAGCTTAACAAGTGAGGAATTATTGTATCGTTGTGCAATAAATTCAAATGATTGTTATTGTTTCAAATTATGTATTCCTAAACATCTCTCAGCTGGCCGTGTTCAATTCCAAGAGCGTATAACCTACGTTAAATAATTCTATCAGTGCTATTACCGACACACAATGTAGATTTACAGTAACGCTGTATGTTTGCTTTATATTAATGAGTCAAGTTTCCATTTAATGTACACTAGACAGCAGTTCGTAGCATGGAACAACTAAAAATAGTGGATAATTGAAGTAGAATCCACGCAATAAATCGAGTCTTTCCCGCTGGCGGGTTTGGCGCCTCTCGGGAAATTATTGACGTTTTCCAACGAGCAAATCGCAATGTTGTTGCAAATCAACGTCCTCACTGAAGGTTTGCCAACATTTTTTTGATTGTCGAAACTAATAAGTTTTATTTACTACGAATTTCACGAAAAACGTGCCTAGTGAAACTGCAACACGAGCTCGTATAGCGTTCGGGGCACATAATAATAAAGCGTGTTTTGGTACATTCAGTGCGCGGTAAATACTAATGTGAGTAGGATTTTATGCAAGCCATTAGTTAGTTTTAATATATACAGAAAGAAGAATACTATGCTTTGTTACTAAGTGCAAAATAAATAGCAATATTAAAGCTTCGTTATACATGTGCTCGTCTGCCCCAGCCGGTTATTACAGAATTTATAAAATAATGTGGGTGCTAAAGTGAGAGACTAGATTAAGATATGCAGAGCCGTAAAACATAAAATTATGGTAAAATCTTTACAGCGTTTCATCTTTTTTACGCCGGAATAAAATTCTCATCATCGTGACTGATGGCAAAATAAGAATACAATCTAATACAGTTGGTGGATCGAAGTACCCGCCCGCTAGCGGCAGTGTGCCGAAGATTAAGAGTGATAAATGTGCAAAACGTGAAAAGATGTATCGAGACGTTAGGTGATTCTGGTAGAAAAGATCTGGTTGAATTCACATTACCAACACAGTTTACAGGATTAATAATTTTAAGTAGTAAAGTAGACAAATGTATATTACACGGACAAACAATAAACGGTTATTAAATACGCGATGGAGTGAAAAGCTGGTCATTTGGTGTGTTGAAAGCATAAAGTCGGGAGATAATTTATTCAATATTTAAATTAATACATAATTAGCATATTAATATTCAGTTAAGTACCTATACAGCAGCTGCATCGGCGTGTGACTTCGCATAAATAAGGCGGCTCTTTGGATGAGCGGATCGATATCGGGGCTAAGTGATGACCACGTCAACTTTATGCCACTACGCTAACTGCCGTGAAACCAACTAGTTCATATAATTGAAAGAGACAAAATAGTCACCATCAATAGTTGGCTACCTCACTTTTAAGTCAACTTGTCGCTCCTGCGGCACTACGAGCTTCTAGTTTTGTTTTCAGGTAATTTAAGTTTGAAATGTGCTCCTAACCAAAACTTTCTACATTTTTAGACCAATTTCAATAGTAATTTACTCGTCATCATTTCTCTGAAAGTTTGCCGTACCTTTAGAATAAATTTTAAACTTTTGTAGAGTTGCGTTCAACTAACTGCCAAGATTTCAACGTTATATGAAAAATGACTTCAATGTAGTGGCTATGTTCAGCACGAGGTGCGCTGAAACTGACGCCATACTGAAATTATGTTTCAGTAGTGGGACCTTTTATATGAAGGTGTTTGTGTGCGTTGCTAACATACAACTAGGCTTACATCATTATGGTGTGAAGTCACGGAAACCGCATAATATTTTGTAAGGAAAGACAAAATGGATCGTGATTCTTTTGTGATCGCTCGCTTTTGTCAATGTCGACATAGATTAATGTGATTCTAGACGAAGTTCTGTGTAATGTCAACCAAACTATCATTTTTGCAGCGAACAATTTTCTTTAAAACGAATAGGTTATAAATTATGTGAACAGTGTCACAACAAAGATATTGTTTTAAAATAAGCGCGTCGTACTAGCTGTAAGTTAAAGTGTTGTGTAAGAGTCTGTTGAAACTTTCAATGTTTTACGTATAAATGTTACTTTGCTGGAACTAGGTTATCGCGATAAACTATATTTATTGACATTTGACCTGAAAAACTTGAGAGCGATCATTTCAAAACGAAAATAAGGCATAATGATGTCATGAATCTCGCTACTAATGGTTGTAATAGATGTATTCTTAATAGTGGTGTGTAGCAGAGCTTCCATGCCACTGACGAGTTAAATGAATCAGCAATTTGCCGATGTATCTGGTTAATTGTGCACCACTGTTAGAATCTTTGTACTATGTATAGTACAATGGGTATAGTTTAGTTTTATACAATTGTTATTATAACATTCTTAGTAGAGGTTATCGACGACTTTCTTCTATTAATAATTCAAGAATTTTTATTTATTTTTTCAATCATAGTCTCACGCCTGTATATATGTAATATTACACCCACATTTCGCCATTAATTTTTAGGTCCCACATAATAGGGGGCGAGCCTATTGCCGTTACCGGGCACATCACCAGAATCCGTGCTGCTAATGAGAATTCGGAAAAACCCAGTAACACTTTTGTCCGACCCGGGAATCGAACCCGGTACCTCCGATCAGCAGTCGCATACGCTAGCCACTGGACCACGGAGGCAGTCTCAATTCAAGTATAAATTACCAAGTGATAATTTAAACTTGAATTGTATAGCGGCTGAAATCGGAACATTTTAAATATATTTATGCCCTTAACAGCAACCGTAATAGCAAGTTTATAAACGAATTCAGGAAACACAACCCGAAATTATTGCAATCATGGACGACACGAATCCGAGAAAATGTAACAGAAAAACTTTTCCAGCCGGAGCGGTGGGATTGCGGTATTAGTCGTAACTCATAGAAGGATTGTTTCTCATTCCATCTCACAAAACTTGACCATCCAATAACGAACGCTAGGGACACACCGATACGTCCCCAATTATCTGCGGCATTGCCCTTGAGAGTTTGGAAATGACTACGGAAAACATTGCTTGCATATTCCCGAGTTAAAAGGAAGTACTATAAATATAAACAACGACTGAAGACGTTCCTGTCTCGGGAGTAATATAAGGCAAACTTATCCAGTTAAACTTTCCTAGCCATTTGGTTGCGGTGGCTTCGTTTAAAATTCTTTTGTTTCAATCGCGAGTTCAGTCCTCGTGGATTATAACTTATTCGTAGTAAAACATGACTTAAATACACAGAAATGATTAGTACGGCTACTCTAGAACTGTTTCCTGATACTTAAATGTATTTTTCTTCACGTCACAACTTTTTCCTCAAAGTACAATGTTGTTTAATGTCTCTTATCCAAAAGTTCTTGCTCGCTTCCCAAACACAGTTCAACAAAGAAGATAGCGCGTACTTTAATCTTAAAGACGTTAATCGTAGAAAAATGTAAGTCGTACCTACATTTTAATTTTTGCTTTAATTAATGTCTAAAGACACAAAGAAGACGTTTCTTATTTTGTGTCTGCTAATGTTTTAAAAATGTCTTAAAAACAAAGACATCGCAGTTCCCTCAACACCAAGTTACAAAATAATCAAAACACGATTAAAATTCGTTTAGTCGTTCGTGTCTGCGCGGCCTACAAAATGAGAAGGGTTAAAAAATAAACTTAGACGATGTCACGAACTCTTTTTGTTAATTAGTAATTATATTACATATGGGCAACGGACACTGAGCAGTCGGTGATTAGGTACTCTCGGGCAGACAGATGTCGATTCAAGATGACATGTGCAATTAATTGCAGTACTAACTCATTTGTATGTATTGGTAGACGTTGCTAAATCTTATCGGTTCTCCTCTGCTTATATATTATTATAGCTTAACAAGTGAGGAATTATTGTATCGATGTGCAATAAATTCAAATGGTTGTTATTGTTTCAAATTATATGTATTCCTAAACATCTCTCAGCTGGCCGTGATCAATTCCAAGAGCGTATAACCTACGTTAAATAATTCTATCAGTGCTATTACCGACACACAATGTAGATTTACAGTAAAGCTGTATGTTTGCTTTATATTAATGAGTCAAGTTTCCATTTAATGTACACTAAACAGCAGTTCGTAGCATGGAACAACTAAAAATAGTGGGTAATTGAAGTAGAATCCACGCAATAAATCGAGTCGTTCCCTCTGGCGGGTTTGGCGTCTCTCGGGAAATTATTGACGTTTTCCAACGAGCAAATCGCAATGTTGTTGCAAATCAACGTCCTCACTGAAGTTTTGCCAAAATTTTTTTGATTGCCAAAACTAATAAGTTTTATTTACTACAAATTTCACGAAAAACGCGTGTAGTGAAACTGCAATACAAGCTTCAAATGTGATTAGGATTTTATGCAAACCATAAGTTAGTTTTAATATGGTTTTAATATTCAGACATAGAAAGTAGAATACCACGCTTTGTTACTAAGTACAATATAAATAGCAATATTAAAGCTTCGTTATACATGTGCTCGTCTACCCCAGCCGCTTATTACAGAATTTATAACATAATGTAGGTGTTAAAGTGAGAGACTAGATTAAGATATGCAGAGCCGTAAAACATAAAATTATGGTAAAATCTTTACAGCGTTTCATCTTTTTTACGCCGGAATAAAATTCTCATCATTGTGACTGATGGCAAAATAAGAATACAATCTAATACAGTTAGTAGATTGAAGTACCCGCCCTCTACCGCCAGTGTGCCGAAGATTAAGAGTGATAAATGTGCAAAACGTGAAAAGATGTATCGAGACGTTAGGTGATTCTCCCAGAAAAGAACTGGTTGAATTCACATTACCAACACAGTTTACAGGATTAATAATTTTAAGAAGTAAAGTAGACAAACGTATATTACACGGGCAAACAATAAACGGTTATTAAATACAGGATGGCGTTAAAAGCTGGTCATTTGGTGTGTTGAAAGCATAAAGTCGGGAGATACTTTATTCAATATTTAAATTAATACATAATTAGCATATTAATATTCAGTTAAGTACCTATACAGCAGCTGCATCGGCGTGTGACTTCGCATAAATAAGGCGGCTCTTTGGACGAACGGATCGATATCGGGGCTAAGTGATGACCACGTCAACTTTATGCCACTACGCTAACTGCCGTGAAACCAACTAGCTCATATTATTGAAAGAGACAAAATAGTCACCATCAATAGTTGGCTACCTCACTTTTAAGCCAACTTGTCGCTCCTGCGGCACTACGAGCTTTTAGTTTTGTTTTCAAGGTAATTTAAGTTTGAAATGTGCTCCTAACCAAAACTTTCTACATTTTTAGACCAATTTCAACTGTAATTTACTCGTCATCATTTCTCTGAAAGTTTGCCGTACCTATAGAATAAATTTTAAACTTTTGTAGAGTTGCGTTCAACTAACTGCCAAGATTTCAACGTTATATGAAAAATGACTTCAATGTAATGGCTGTGCTCAGCACGGGGTGCGCTGAAATTGACGCCATACTGAAATTATGTTTCAGTAGTGGGACCTTATATAAAGAAGGGGTCTGTGTGCGTTGCTAACATACAACTAGGCTAACATCATTATGGTGTGAAGTCACGGAAACCGCATAATATTTTGTAAGGAAAGACAAAGTGGATCGTGATTCCTTTGTGATCGCTCGCTTTTGTCAATGTCGACATAGATTAATGTGATTCTAGACGAAGTTCTGTGAAATGTTAACCAAACTATAATTTTTACAGCGAACAATTTTCTTTAAAACGAATAGGTTATAAATTATGTGAACAGTGTCACAACAAAGATGTTGTTTTAAAACAAGCGCGTCGTACTAGCTGTAAGTTAAAGCGTTGTGTAAGAGTCTGTTGAAACTTTCAATGTATTACCAGAGACGAGTAAGAACGTCTCTGGTATTACGTATAAATGTTACTTTGCTGGAACTAGGTTATCGCGATAAACTATTATTTATTGACATTTGACCTGAAAAACTTGAGAGCGATCGTTTCAAAACGAAAATAAGGCATAATGATGTCATGAATCTCGCCACTAATGGTTGCAATAGATGTATTCTTAATAGTGGTGTGTAGCAGAGCTTCCATGCCACTAACGAGTTAAATGAGTCAGCAATTTGCCGATGTATCTAGATAATTGTGCAACACTGTTAGAACCTTTGTGCTATGTATAGTACAATGGGTATAGTTTGGTTTTATACAATTGTTATTATAACATTCTTAGCAAAGGTTATCGACGACTTTCTTCTATTAACAATTCAAGTATAAATTACCACTTGGTAATTTGTACTTCAAATGAAATGCCATTTTCTTGGTACTCACCAAGAAAATGGCATTACGGTCCACCATATTTCTTTGTAACAGCCGGTAATTTTGTTAACGGGTATAAAATATGATCGGTAAAAATTACTTATTATTATCTACATTTTGCAAAATTTTTATAAACATAAGGTTATGTATTTTCATACTGGTCGCACATACATATTATGAGTAGTATATACGTAAATATGTTTTTTATTATAATAATTATAATTATTGTATAACCATAGCGATCACCTAGTGGAGATACCAACAGACTGCCATGCAGAGGGTATCTGGTTCCATTCCACGGCGCGCACCACTGACTTTTCGGAGTTATGTGCGTATTGAATTGTTAATTATCGCTTGCCCCGTGCCTCGGAGAGCACGTTAAGCCGTCGGTCCCGGTTGTCATGAAGGTATTTGACAGTCGCAATAGGGCGTCAGTACCTTCTAAATAAACTGACACTAGTCTAAACCTTGATATATCGCTATCCCATCGGGTTGCGGAGGTCAGACAGGCAGTCGCTCCGTGGAAAAGCTAATATTCAGCCAAATCCGGTTAGACTAGTACGCGGACCCCAGCTTGAAACTGGGATTTTTCAGATTCCGGTATCGGTTTTAATTTTTTTTATTAATATATTCATACTAGAGGACGCCAGCAGCTACGCCTGCATTTTTTTTAATTTACCCGTTTTGGCGGATTCCGTGGGAATTTCGGGAAATCCCATCTTAGTGCACCCCTACGGTCCCCAAGGAACAGACATGCCAAATTTCAGCTTCCTGCACCCAATATTTTCGGCTGTAGCGTGTCTGTCAGTCAGTCAGTAACGCAAGGATTTTATATATTAAGATGATAAATAAATGTGCTTACTATTATTGTATAAATATTTACAAGGCTAGTTTATAATAATACAGGTTCAGATGCAAGCAGAGTTTCTAGACGAGGTAGTTAAATTTAGTTTAGCCAACTTATTTTGATACTCTACATTGAGCTGATCAAATCTGTAGATTTACGTTAAATGTTCACTAAATTAGAGTGGTATCATGAAATCATGAATTTTCATGTGAATTTAGATTAAAGCTATAAAAAGTAGCACTTACGCGAGGCAATTATTTGTAAATTAACTTTTAGCTAGCGTATCTTCAGATAGGTTCGGATGTTGCATAAAATTGGATTGTTTTATTCACAGATCTAAAGTACGCTACGCTATAGTTATTGCATTTGTATTTATTGAGATGAATAAACCTGTAATTAGTCCAACAAATGGCAATTTGGTTGGTTAGATATTTCGTGCTAGTTTCCTGGGAAATTTTCAAACGGGACTTTCCCAATTGCGCGAGCCTCCAATGAATTTCCGGCGCCCGGCTCCACATTTCCTGAAAATGACGAAGCGTTCACATGTGCCGTAATGGGGCCTTCGCGATCGCCCCAATATGTTCCAATATGTGAGGAATGAACGATCGTAGTAAATATATCTAGTAATTACGTAATAGGTACTGTCGTAGACAACGGGGCTCTATTATGTTACGTGTTTGCTATCGAGTCAACAAGATCGATTGATAGGACCTATTATATCTTATGATTATATTGCAACTAAAACAAAAACCTCTTGCTATTTTAATTGCTAATAGCCGTCTAAGCCGTCTTAAGCCACTTAACTTATTTATATAAATGAGACAGGCTTGGGCATGTGCGCCAACGGGGTAAGTGTACATAGCCTAAAATAGTGTGTGCTTGCCCTGAATCAGAAATTACTAACATTTTTTAAGGACCGCTTTAGAGATATTTAAACTTTGTTTTAGATCGACTTAAACTTTAATGGTTGGTGTATGTGATTTGATCATACATAAAAAAACCACAAGCCCACTTGATTAAAGCAATATCTGAAACTTTTAAACATGTCGAACCCGTTGAATCAGGTTTATTAATATCATCAAAAGAAGCTAATAAAAAAATTAAGCACAATATGGTACTAATATATGCTTGTGCTTGATCGGTATGGTTACTATACATAATGGTCCGAATTGAGTAATTATTATAATAATTTTCACACTGAAAAGTTGATGATAAATGCTTTACTTTAATGTGTTTACAAAAAGCTAGTCCTGATTGTAAAAGTTCGCCCAATGCTTATTTCATGTGAATACTATAGCGGCATTGCTTAAGCGATTAACCTTTTATGTCTTTATATGCGTTTCGTCTTCTTCTAGTACCCGGCTACTAGTGCGTCCACCGTTTACCAGATTAAAAAAGAAACAATAATTAAATTATGGTCCAGTGGACAGCGTATGCGACTGCTGATCGGAGGTCCCGGGTTTGATTCCCGGGTCGGGCAAAAGTGTTGCTGGGTTTTTCCGAATACTCAGTAGCAGCCCGGAGTCTGGTGATGTGCCCGATAACGGCAATAGGCTCGCCCCCTAATACGTGGGACCTAAAAAAAATCATGGCGAAATGTGGGTGTAATATTTACACCTCTGCCTACCCCTTCGGGGATACAGGCGTGAGACTATAAATAAAATAAATAAATATAAAAATAATTATATTTATATTTACTTCAACATAACATATAATTATATTTTTTTAGAAAATACTAACCATTCCTACCTGTAGCTTAATAAATTTAATATCTTTAGTCAAGATAAAATACATTTATTTAGGATTCAAATCATCTTTACAAAATGTATGGCATACTTGCCCTAACTCACGAAAGTTGCGTGAAAATTGCACAATAAACTAAAACTAACCTTATTACGATTTCTGAGAAACAGATCACTAAAAATAAGTGTTCAGTATTTTTATGGACTTGGCCGAATGGATTTACGATGGAAATAGCAATAACTTATTTGTTTTTGAAACTTCCGTGGGCTGAGTGTTGTAAACATGTCAACACGCCATTTTTTATTCGCTCAATAAAACAGGTATCATCATATATTATTCGGTTGAAGACCGCTCGACAGTTATATTGTAAATATGTTAAGCCAACGAATTTGTTTTGATTTTATAAAGCTTCTTAAATACTTAGATCATCCATGTTTATTAACGCTCATTCGTCAGACTTTACAAATGTTTGGTGTAGTTCGTATGCTACAATATGTCGTAACTTGTCTACGAAATTGAAACAAAGTCGTAGGTAAACATTAGTTAGTGCGGATTTATGATTTGTCTGACTCCTATTTCGAATGTTTTCTTTATGTTATTGGCTCCAATTTGACAAGAATTTTGTCGCATACTAGAATATATAATGAAAAACATAACAAACAGAAGCTTGTTATAGTTATTCCTATTTTATTTAAATTTATTTTACATCATGAATTTGTTACTATGTATGTACTGTTTAAGAAAACTCATAGTATAATTTTCTTTTGACTGTGGTTAAAGACTGAACATATCAACAGATCACCAAACTTCTACGAGGATTAGTGAGGTTTTAACAAATGTATCATTTTCATATTTTAAGTTTGTAACAATACAAGTATAACAAGCACCTTGGCTCTACGTAAACTTAGATATTGAATAGATACACAGAGGCTATTTTTGCGCAGCACCACGCGGCTTCCTTCAACTTCGTCTTGAAGTAATTGCATTTATTTTGTGTATTTAGTATCTATACGAAGGGAATGTTTGCGTTCATTCAATTTGCAGCGTGAAGCCCCTGAGGGCGGTAATCCCTGGCTTAGGCCTGTTGCGTCCTGCTTTTGATACTCCTCCGCACACGACCGTGGCTTTTCGTCCAGTAGTTTTTACTAATGTAGGTGCTTTTCCGCGTTCGTGTCTCCTTTGCTCTTCTTTCATTACATTGAAGCTTCCATTACCATAATTCCCCATATTTTGCTATAATTCACTATATCAACGCAATGTATATAACGCCGGTGTGCCACAATTACACTCGTGAAATATTAATATATCAGATTTATTTTTCATATTATCACGGGGATAATGGGTTCGCAGAAAAATGTACGATACATTTTTGTAATGAGTGCGTACGATACGCAGCCCTAGCCCGTTCAACCCTCTGCGACCGAAAAACGGGCGCTGCACTTTAATATAGCACGGAACTGAAGCGAATGCCGGATTTTCTATTCTCGGCCTTGTCTGTCAAGATTTATGTGTTGAGCCCGTTTAGGTTTTTGCAATATCCCGTAGTACATACACTATGTTTTATCTTTACGAGTTTTCTCGCGCAAGTTTTATTACATCTTTTATATTTCAGAGGTGAGTGATAGAGTTGCCTAGCTCCTCCTCCCAAACACCGTAAAAATAACGAAATGTTCGAAATGTTAAAGAATTCATCGAAATGTTCTTGTATTTTTGGCAACGAAAGACACAAATTAGAGGCTATGGTAAGTATGTTTTGAGTTAAATACATATGTATCTATACTAATTGAATAAAGCTGAAGAATTTGTTTGTTTGGTTGAACACGCTAATCTCAGGAACCACTGGTCCGATTTGAATCATTATTTTGTGTTGGATAGCCCAATTATCGAGCAAGGCTACGAGTAGTAATTAATAGCGCTTTAATAGCGCTGGTATAACCACGGCCTAATCTAGTCATTTGATAGATCGCTATATTGCTATTAGGTCTGGGCACCATATAGGTTATACTATAATTGATTTTGGGAAGTGGAACACCTGATGCAGAACCACAACAGTCCAGCGAAACTATGTGACATAAAAATGCGGTTTGGCAAAAAACATTACGCCTGATGAGCATTTTCTGATGGGAGATTTAAATTTGAATATCTCGAACATCTGATGTGGAACTCTAAGAGTCCAGCTACACTATAACATATACAGACTTGACGTCTAGGAAAAGTTGTTCAGTCTGATGAGCATTTTCTGTTGACTTATAAAAATCGAAGATCTGCAACATCTGATGAGGAACTATAAGAGCCCATCGGCACTATAACATATACAGACTTACTACGGAATTCAAAAATATAGATAGATCTGTAGATTTTAGATTCGTTTTTGACAGTTTTTGACATAAGCTCCATACAAAATATGTCAAACACGAATCTAAAACCTACAGATCTATCTATAGTTCGAATATTGAAAATGGCCGTTAGATGTCCAGGTTGATGACGATTTTATGTTGAGAGATCAATATTTATAACAAATTCTTTGATCAATCAAAGACCCGAGGAAAGACATAGGATAGTTTTTATCGCGATTACCGACATCCACGTACGTAACCAATAACAGTTTTACCCACAACTGTGACACAATACCGTGAGCACTTTCATACGGCATGTCAAGTAGAAGACACCTAGGGATGAAGGGAACATGACGAATGCTAACAAGGTAAACCCTGTTCGCTATAGTTGTGTTTTTGGCGAAGTCGGCTCGGGACGCTGGGGACGTACTGCCTACGATTATTACGTTTTGTAGTTCGAGAATTCAGCCAAAATATGTATTATCATAGAGTATGCAATAAATAAAATATCATGTTGTGAACACGGTAATAGTATTGTTGCAGAATCAGTTTTTGGTTATATACACGACATACAGAGAGGAACAGAATTATTGCCACGTGAATTTTAGTAGATAATATATACTTATTACTTAATAAGTAGGTAGTTAATGGGTGAATATCTAATGAAAACCATGAGTCTTGAAAGAAAGAAAGAAAGAAAACTCATTTATTCTGTTTAAGTTTGTAACAGAAAGTAACTTAAAAATTTAAATAGTAACTAGAATGACTCATGTTGCTTATTACTTTACTCCTTGTCTTTCTCGTTAAATCCGGCATGGAGATTTCGAATAGTAAGTGCTCATTTTGATTTGATAAGATATCAGGCACAAAACTTTATGACGGCACTAAATGCGTATCAAATAAGTAATATAAACTATAAGGGTCCCAAATTTTCAATTTATAGACTAACAGTTAAGAGCTGGTTGTAAAAATTGACATATCGTAATGTGGCCGGGTGGTAGATACATATAGATATGAATTTCATTTTATTATTCTTCCTTAAATCATAGCTAAAATATAGACTTAGTTCTATTTCGTCTAGCAATAAAATATTTACTAGGGCAATCCGTGAAGCCAATTTAAGGAATCCAAAATATTGATGACTTGAATTTAACCTTATAAAGAAACCGATGATTGATACTACATATAGGTCATATGCTGGTGAGTATTCGTCCTTAACCAATCTTATTTCAGTACAGATTTATGGACCGCTGGAATAGCGCAATAATTCATGGATAGTCTGATCCGTAGGACACGCCAAGTATTGCGGATCTAGACAAAAATATTAATGCATACCAGTGAAATCTAAAAGCGGTGTGGTCTCCCCTCTCATAGAGAGAAGAGACCCGTGTCCAGCAGTGGGACAATATATGTTCAAAACATATATTGTCCTCTTCTCTCTATGAGAGGGGAAGGATCATAGTCTACCACGCTGGCCAAGTGCATTTACAATCTTGTTGTTTACACAATAAACAGCGAACGTCAAAATATAATTATTAGTATCTGCTATTCATTGTACTTATCCATTTACAGACAATAAAGTTAGTATCATAATATGTATGGAAATGCTTGAATATTTAGTCGGTATTACATATATGCTACTCATTGTATGAGCGTCGTACTTGTAAACGTGTCCGTCACGTACTTACATAGTTAATCGCTTCTACGAAGTCCGTCAACAAACCCACTCGAAGCTAAGTAATTAGTAAGGGGCAACACCTTTACTAAAATAATAGATTCGTAGAATGTTGGCCCAATTCGTTGCGTGTCGGGTGCAAACTTAATCTATTACAGGTATAGTGTTAATGTGTGGAATAATTATGATATGTAGTATGTCGTGAAGCGTGTCAAAGTAAAAGTGTACGGGCTTAAACATTTAGTGATAAAAGTGGCTTAGCTGCAATCTTGCTTAAGTTATCAAGTAATTGAGATATACATTGTATAAATTCAGCGATTTTTAATATACAAGTAAATAAGAAAAATTACAGGAATGCACCTAAATATGAAAGAAAGGAAGGTAGGCGTATAAACTACATAGGCATAATAGTGATAGAGACACAACTTTTAAGTCAATTTACAAAAATTTTAAAGTCTCTACCAGGGGCTTATCTAACTATTCCCAAAGGAAAAAGAACCAACTTTTACTTGGTTACGGCTGAAATATGCAATTTGGTCGCGGGGTAACTGCGCGGCAATGCTCCCCTGACAGTCGAGCTACGTGATCGTTCCTCCGATAAACTGCTTATTTCCTTAATGTTGCAAACGGCGATGTATCTGCGGGAAACCTTGCCGTGTCATTTTTCAAATATAAACCGCTGTTACATAATACTGATGGGTATCCTAACGGCATTGGCGTTGCTATAACATATTTACGCATGGCTTTTTATTAATTTGACACATGAACAATAATTTATTTCTCTCTGCAAACATTTTCATAAAATTTATTCGTCTTGACGTTTGACTATTTTAATGACTACTTGGTTGGTCCCGTAGCATAAGTTTTCGCTATTGTTTAAAGTTCGTAAAGTCAAGGCCTGCGGTGTATTGCAGTTATAGCGAAATGTTTTTGGGTTTTTGGCGGAACCCAAATTCCTGTGGACAAAAATAGACTTATTGTTATTTACATAGAGTCTAAAACGTGGTCCGTGAAATATGAGTGCGATACATCACAACCCATCCCTTTGGGAACGAATAGGTGCGGTTTTCATTTGATTTCTCTAATAGCCTCGATTCACGAAAATATTAATGCACATTTTATAGCTCGGCAATGGATAGCTGAAGACCAAAAAGTAATTGACTCAAAATGAAAAAATACATACCTATTTGTTGTGCATCATCAAGTCAAGGATTATGCGTAACTAAGTAGGTACGTCATGATGAAAGATACTGAACCATAATCTGTATTTTTCATTACTTACTTCTTTTTTTAAACATATTCTTTTGTAGGTACGTCGATTAAACCTGGCGACTTACACAATTTATGTTTTAATGTATTCTATTGTAATCTTTTTGCTTTTTCTGTCGACATAACTGTATTCCACGTAAAATGTTTAACTGCTTATACCTTCGTGTTTAACAGAAGTAAATGAAACGTTCTGGCGTTTTGGGCCATTATGCAAAATGTCTAACCCAAAAACTTAATATATTCCAAGTACTGTGCTAAAACGTACTTACTTATATCAAGGAATTTTATCTAAAAATAGATATGCTAAACAAATCACCGTGGAGCTTTAGAGACGAGTTTATCCAAGACGAGGCAATTTTTCGCCGAGGCGAGGAGACGTAGAGCCTGCCGTCAGAATTAAGTGGCTTGGTACGTGGCCCATCCCTAGCTGCCTCGCCGTAGGTTCATTCGCCTTTATCTACTTACTCTTCGCTGATTACATGTGCCTTCTATCTACTCCACATCTATTGGATTGATATGTTCTGCTTGAATAGAATATTAGTATAAGCACAATGTTTGTTTATTTTAACGATGTGTTTACTATGTTGATTTTATGTATGAATGAGGAAGCTGATGGTTTGTGATATTTTGTTGTGCGACACACTACAGCGAGGATTGTCGTGCGCTCGCCTCTCATGGGAAATCCAACTGACTTCAAAAACATCAGCTGTAATAATGACGATTACCTACTATTAAGGTTAAACCACTGGTGATTTGAAATCCATTTAGATAGCGGAAAAGATAAGCTACGTATTTAATTATTGTTCAACTACCATATGCATTCGCTAGAGCGTATAACTGCTTGCATAAATATCGAATTCTCATAATAGAGATATACCCGGCATTGAAACTCAATGTCGCAAATGCACGCGTTGTCAAATTACAGAATCTTCCGTATCACATAACCTCCGATTTTGCTTGTTTCTTATCCTATTACGCTCAATTTGAATTTTTCGTTGAGCTTCCGTTTGATAAAAAATATTTTCGCAACAAAAGCTACAAAAAATGTATTCTACGATACCCTTCTATGATATTAAGGGATTTTCCTAACAAAGAATACACTCCAATGTACTTTTCATACCAGTACATTAACCTCTATCCGCTTTAGGAGAAGGCATGACCAGTAATCTATAAAGACGTATTCATAATAAAATATTAGCGAGACCTTATCATAATGACCGTACACATTCATTACAATAATGGTAGTCTATTTGGAAAGTATGAATTCTTCAATCTATAAAATGTAGCCGAGCCCGTTAATAGATACCTGCCTTCGGAAACGGCGGACATTACGTAGATTAATGCCTTTCCCTTGATAAGTGTTTAGTGTTCGCTTAAAATGACAAAACACCGAATGGCGTGCCACGGCCAATTTAACGGCTCTTTATTCGTACCGCAAACTCAATAGATAGGGATTAATGGCGAAGTTACCCTATTTGCGAACTTCGTAATGTATAAAGAGGATCTGTCAAAAAGCAAACCGGAAGTCGTTGGCAGCACCACAAAGGTCGACAGTTGGCATTGAAACGCAAATAAGTGAGATATTCAACCAAACTAGAACCAAATGTGGTCATAAATTTTTGAACGAGCATTCTTGCTCTATATTTATACAATTTTGTAAACTTCGCCGCCATCGCTACGCTCCTACCAAATGAAACTTCGTTTCGGCAAATGGCCGTCTACAACATTTTTAGTATTACTTCCCACACAAAGTTTGGAACAGTCATAAAAATTCTAGTCTCACGTATATAACGTAGTAATGGCATGAATGACTGATGCCGCGCTCTAAGTTTATTGCCGTGTTGTGGTGAGTTTGGTTTCCGACACGGTCAAAAGTGTTTATGGCTTTTCCGACAGAGCTGTCTAAAGGGCCGCTTTTTATGAGTGAGCCATAGAAATATGTAGTTAATGAAAATAAATATATCTTTAAATTTTCAGGCGAAAACCAATGGGAATGCTACGTACATTTATTGATACGAATATAAATAGGATATTATATGTCTTTGCAAATAACAACCCTCCCTTGCAAACAACTGTACCAACTTGGAATTGATGAAATACTCACTCGAATTGACATGCTGCGGCAAAAGTGACAATTTAATTTACCAAAATTTTGATGAAGGATATTTCACTATTTTGTGTCGGAAAATTGTTTTGTCGTGACGTAAATAAGTTTCGATATGAGTGAGTGGTTGTTAATTAGGTAATACAAGCATGGATCGATAGACAAGTCGGTATAACGCGTTAGTATAAAATAAATCTATGGTATTACGAGAATTGAAATCATCGAAGAAGCGTAGTGGCATGCCCACGACATACTTACATGAGTCATTGTCGCTTAGTTTAGATATTTGCAGTTTTAGATATTTATGAGCAGTATGGAAATAAATGTAATGTCTGGGTATCTCTTTCCGGTATAAATAAGATATTGGTTTATTTCACTTTGTCACCTGGGTGATATCAACAGGGTGAACAAAATAGACTTCTTGGTGTTCTCATTTCACCTTGGAATGATTTCACCTAGGTCATATCTTCCAGGTGAAATGATTCGACGTAAGCCAAGGACTTTTTTCACCTTGGAACTGATTCATACAGGTGTACAACGGCGACTTTTATGATTCATCTTGTGAACTTTTATCACCCACATATAGCATGCTAAAAGTCCCTCTGCGACCACAACCGTTGCAAGCCGGTAGAAACGTAGGAGAATAACAGAGGTATTTATGCCTTGAAATAAATAAATTATAGCGACTATGACCCGCTAAATAATATTGTATGATGTATACAAATCGCGAAAGTTTAAAATCGATTATTGCAAAGCATGCTAAAAAGCTTCGAAAACAAACAACTTAATGTTTAAATCAGTTTTATGACCACGGAAGTATAAATTGGTAAGTATAGTCTTGTCCACAAGAGGAATAAAAAGGCCTTATTCACCTGTGAGAATGTGATATCACCCAGGTGAAAAATGATTATGTATTAGTATGCGTTTGATTACCAATGGTTTTGATATCCAAAAATTAATTCGTTGGATATTTGTGTCATTGCGCATATTATTATAGTTGAATTACGGACAATAAATTATAAGTCAGTATTTTATCCATTCGACAATCTACAGTACCCTACGCACAAGTGGCGTATGGTACATAAAAATATAGATATATTCGTAGCGATACGTTGTCAAATTGCCCGGAACTTTCATTAACAAAAGCGAGTTTTATTAACAGTAGCTTTATTACATCTCGTCTCACGCACCACTGCTTTATAATCTTGAAGCTATTCATTTACATTTGTTGCATCATTTATTTTACTTACTATTCCTTGCCGTTGTATTAATTTTGCTACATTTTATATAAGAGAGTATGTCTGATATTCATTCGCGGCACACCTAAAATATGACACCGAGATCAAATACGAAATCCAATCGTAACAATCTAACAATGTAAAGCTTACAAAGCGATGATTGTCAGCTATTCTATGAATATTCTTACTTCTAAAATACAGTAGAATTACAATTTCTCACAAAAGATAGGCAGGCGAGCATAAAATATCTTATTTGGGCGTGGAGCCCCTGGCCATAATCCACAGGGTGCGGGATCTAGGCCGCACTCAAGGGGCCCATTATCACCGTATTATGCTGATGCGTGTCTGAGATCTCGACTACTACGTGACGTCACATTTATGCCCGATTTATGCCAATAATCACCTCTCACAAGGGGCTTTATTATAAATGTATACGAGTACAATCTTGGGAGACACAACCATAATAATATTATGATTTTCATTTTGTTAACATCATACAGTTATTCATTAAAATATTAAATTGAGTTGAATTTAAACACGAAGGTAATAAAAACAATCTTTGTGAGCATATTGCAACGTTATTATGAATTTTAAAAATGTTATAATTTTTGGCGTTACCACCTTTAGACGCACTTTATTATCACCTTTATTTACACTCAATGACCTATATTCCACAAGCTTCAAACGTCAACTAAACCAACAATTAATTCTAAAAATAATTCTCTATATCTCTACGTACTCATACATAATTGTTTTATTTGTAATTAATTAATTAGAAGTCAAGCAAATATAGCATTCCCCTCTGATTTTTATACACAATATAAATAAACGTAGTTTGTATTCTCGTGAGGTGTAAAGGGCACCTTCAGCAGCTTTTATAGAGTTAATAAAATATTGAGCGTACGTTCATTGTGAAAGGGCATCGTTTGGACTTTGAACTTTTGCAAGTTAAGTTCATTTAACCTTACACATCAAAAATAATGCCTGTCTCGGTCATCTTTTCAAGTAGCTTTTGTTTTTTTTGCTTTAAAGCTGGGATCATTTTAAGCGCTAGAAAAGTGCCAAAGTTATGCCTCGGTGGCGCCTCTATCGGCGTCACGCGTCGTTGCCTCCGTCACACTTCTGTTCAGTGACTCGCTTCACACTTAGGAAAACGAGCACCCGGCTCGCACTATAAGAACACCATAAACTTTATAGGGTATTCATATTTTTGTAGCAATTGTCTGAGGAACAAAATAATAAAACAAATCAAATACTGTTGCGAAACAGGACAGAGAATCTCAAGTGACAACCTTTTTACGGATAATTTCCCAAATAAAAAAATACGTTTGATAATACTTCCTCAAAATTACATTAAAAAGAAAACTTGTTTAGTCGCTGAAGCGTGATAAACAATATTACGATTATGGAAGCATCTCATAGACTGTAGGGTCATTCACGAGTGAAAAATAAAATCTAAGCAAGAATGGCCGGGGAAAAATGTTAAACGCGATATAAAACTTTTCTTAGCCAAGTTAGCTGGTGGAAGTTAAAAGTGTTGTAAGCAGGGCCGTTATCCAATAAAGCTTTCACAACTTCCTTTTTACGATTCATCTGGGGCTACATACTTATATACCTTAATCGTAACAGGCTCTCTGTCACTGTTAAATGATCATAAACGTCGCACAATCTTCTAAGATATGGATGAATTTACATACATTTATATAAAATGTAGATCCGACTCATTGGACTATTATATTTGTCTGATGAACTTTGCGACGGAATACATTAGTTAACTAGCGAAATGTCTATATAGATTATACAAACAACAAACTATTATCTCTATTGTGCGAACACGGTTTGCTAAGTTGGAGGTACCTACGAAATATTTTACCTTGACTTGTCCAATCTCTATGTCAATAACACGAAAGTGTGATTGCAGAAACCGCCACAGTATTACATTCCACTGGGGGATTTTTGAAAACCGCTAAGTGGCGTGAGGGCTGTAATGTGCTTTTACATATTAATTATTTACATCCGCATAAAGCGAAACCGACCGAGCGGGAATGAAGGTGGCATTTCATACCCACTTAACATTAATTATTACTAATAAAGAAACTTTGATATTGCAGTTGAATGTATTAAAGCTTTGTGAAAGCTTATTTTGTTTTGATGACTTCGGGGACGTTATTAATTAAGACAATTTGGCAGGACAAATTTTAGTTGACGAACAGTAATATAGTCAATGCTTGTTAAAAATTAAATTTAAAATGAAAGTGTCGTCAGAAGTGAGCGAAGCGAGCGAGCAACCGTTTAAATTTGTAAAGTTGTAGCTAGAGCCACGATCTATAGCTAGAGCAAACTTAAGATTATTAGACTCATAATTTATGCAGAAAAAGTTGTTTCGAATGTATTCAGACTTTAACGCTTTGGTAAAAACGCCAAACGTTTATTAATACCAGCTACAAGGGTTCTTAGTTTTAATAAATGCGCTTAAAATATAGTGGTAATTAGAGCGTATAAGTCTACCCATTGAAGGTGACTTAATTTACATAGCTTAGTTTTACACAAGTAAAAGCCGCTCCTAAAGATTGTTCGGAATGTTATTTGACGGGGATCGGTTTAATTATCTCGTTCTATTAGCGTACGCTGACGAAAAACGGTAAAACTTTGAACGCAAGTGAAGACCGATTAGTCTACCCCGCCTTTTGCCAGATGCAGTTTGGTTCCAATAAGCAATTCCAGTACGGGCCAACTAGATGCACGGTGATTGGTACAGTTACGTACGCGACCTTTGTTTTTACTTACAATACGTTACTGACGAAATTTATGTACGTACTTAATAAACATATATGTATGCGTGAATAAACTACCGACTAGCAATAACATAGAAACTTAGATATGTACATTTGATTTCTTGTATTTCTTGTTACATATCGATCCTAAATACACGCACAGAATACACACGCGAATTCCTAGAAGTTTCACATAAATATGTATGTTGTTTATAAGAAATAAATTCAATGTAATCACGTCATACTGTTAATGATGTACTGGGTCACCACTCTCTGCAATTTGGCCACGTCTAGCAAGCATTTTACCATTATCACTTTGAACAGACCAAAACAGACCTTTCAGGTAATTACTAAGCTTTGCTCAACGTTTCTGTTTCGTAAAATGTCTGGCATGCGTTTAAAAATGTTTTGATGTGATGATGACTAGCCTAATTCGGCTTTCGTTCCTGGGGATAAAGAAAAAATATTCTGGGATATAATTATGCAATTAAACATAAAGGAAATTAAACTGCGTTCAAAATTCATTAGTTCAGTTTTGTATATTAGTGATAGACAGTTGGTTAGTACTACCTACATACTACAAGTTAGGAATTTAAACTTTCGTGGTCACTATCATTACTGATTACTGTTCCTACGGGATATATACCACGTACATTTGTTTTGAGTAACCGATATTTCGGCACTGTTGCAAGCAAAGGAACAGTATAATAAGTAATGATAGTGACCACGAAGGTCACTATCATTACTTATTACTGTTCCTACGGGATATATACCACGTACATTTATTTTGCGTAACCGATATTTCGGCACTGTTGCAAGCAAAGGAACAGTAAGAGTATGATAAATAATGATAGTGACCACGAAGGTCACTATCATTACTTATTACTGTTCATACGGGATATATACCACGTACTTTGTTTTGAGAACCGATATTTCGGCACTGTTGCAAGCGCCATGTTCACGGATATATCCGGATATATAATAAGTAATACTACAAGTTTTTCTATATTCTAATATCAATACAATTTTAATATAGAGTTAAACCATATTTTTGCTGTAAATTGTACTGGTATATTTTGCTGCTTAACAAAGCTTCAAGGATGGGTACACTCGTAGGTAGGACCTGTCATCTCAAAGTTTCCACTTGAACAAGCTTTGAATATTCCTCTGTCTCAGGCGTCTTTATTTCCTTTTTAACACCTCGCTATTGTATTACAACGTCAAATAAAGTGTTGGAAAGACGTCGAGTATCCTGACAGATAATTTAGGGATGTTGTTTATTTTAGATATAATTGTATTTTTACGAGTAAATTGTATTGAAATGTGTTATGGCTTATAGTTTAATTAGTGGTGGGTTTGATGTCTATTTTCATATCCTGAGACATCAAAATGGATGTGAAATCCACCACAAATTATCAAATGGCAAATACATCACCGATATAGTATTTAGATGCATAATATTCTTTATTACATACATACATACATAACGTCACGCCTTTTATCCCCGAAGGGGTAGGCAGAGGTGTATCTCTACACCCACTTTTCGCCAGATATACTTTAGTCCCACGTAATAAGGGGCGAGCCTATTGCCATACCGGGCACATTTCCAGACTCCGTACTGCTACTGAGAATTTCGTGACAGAAAAACCCAATAACACTGCCCGACCCAGGAATCGAACCCGGGACCTCCCGATCCCACGCGCACATTTATGCCGCGAGACCAATGAGGCAGTCGTATAGCGTTTGATGTCGAGTTTTCCGTCTCTACGCAAAGATGGTATTTGCATCGTGTTAACCCTTAGTCGCCTCTTACGACACCCACGGGAAGATTGGGGGTGGTCACACTTGTATTCTATGCCGTCAACCACACGGCATATATTATTATATATGTTCTTTATTCTATATATTCTTTATTCTATGTGCATAATATTGTAAGTACAAAGCAAAAGTTTTAATTCGTATTTAATATCATGCAAGTATTACTAGCATAAATGCTCACTGCTCAGTCAGCTATTTGTGAAAAGATTATAGCCCGTATACCTCAGATAATTACTCCATAAAAGCTAAAATGTGGCAATATTAATACTAGTCATATGTTTGAAATTACATTTGCTTTAAAATACCTAATATAAATCTTAAGCTAGAAACCCAATCTCCGTAAACGTAAGCGCAGTAGAATGCACAGAAATGGAGGCAATCGGTCCAACACAAATGAACAATGGCACCCAAACTACCTATCATTTTCGTAGATATCTACAGAGCGCAGCAGACCGAGGTGATTATGACGGTTTTTCATAGCACCATTTACTGTAATGATCTACCGAGGAGATCCATGTCCAGTAATAGAAGCAGACGAGTTTTACGACCCCGTATAATGATAATAATAAATGTTACCCAGTTAATTTAGCACAGTATCCGAGTAAATATACAATGTCGTATGAAGCGATATAATTAACTTGGCATGTATTGATATTACGAGCTATTTAACTTAAGAAATCTGAACAGTTGCCAACATGGCCTACTAAGGAAACGGCCTTTTACAATAAAATGTCGCTATTGTCTTTATTTAGAGCTCTGTTCTATCTGAGAGACAAAATGTACGATCTCAGAAAGAGTGTTTCAAAAAGGCTTCTAAGTACATACAACGACGTGGTTCTGATATTTACAAACATGTTACGGTATGTATAATTTTCTTACCCGTAAATGTGGGACGTTACTTCACTAATTTAAGAGGTAATGACTAGTTGCAAATCACTGTCGTGTTTTAAAGCATATCAAATGTTGAGATAGAGTTCTTGCCATATTTTGTTTTGTAAGGTATGGCAAGAAAGTTTGTATATTCGCAATATTCTCAGTTTTTTATGGTGTTCATTTATTTAATCAGAATATAATGACAGAACTTTTGTCTTAGTTTCCAATTTATAAAAAATCATTAGCGTTACTTTTTCTTGGAAACTGCATTGCGTGATAAGCATGGAATAACTTATGTAAAGCTGCCACTTAATAATCTTGCCCAATGCTTGAGTAGCCACAAAACGCATTGTTTTATTTTTTACACGCCGTGCCGCTGCGGACGTATATTGACGTATTGAAACGTCAATAACCTAACAGTGGCACAGCGGCGGCGGCGGTATGACGAAGCGATCGAATAGTCATCACTCTGAATACGTACCGGGCCGGCCGGCCGCTCGTTTGTATAACTCTTAACCTATTCTGATGTTTCAGCTCTTGACAAAGCGTACAGACAGCCAAATGTAATTGCTCTATTTGAGCAGAATATGCATATTAGTACTCGCTTCATATTAAAGCTATTTTATATACAAAAATTGTAAAGTGAGATAAATTTGAATGCCGATAAGTGACAAGAAGAAAAACACTCAATGTTCTTTTACAAATGTAGGCGGAAAGAAAACTAGAATCATATAATTGATTCATACGTATATTACAAATGACTGCACAACGATTCTAATGACGCGAATTTGGCAGTTGAAGCATTTCAATGCATAATCAAGTACGAGAAAACGAAAAAAAGACGAGAAGATGAATGAAGAAAATTGCGTGTTATTTTATCTGACGGCCAAAAGTATAATGGTTGCATGAATGTGTATATACATAGGTATGATGCTCGAGATATGAATCTACTATTTATACGGCTGTGGCGCAAATAGCGAATTGAATTTAAGATTGCCGTACACACGAGCAATTTAAAACGGATTTTATTCTCTCATAAGAGTTTTAAAAGTGGAAATGTAATTTCACTTAATAGAATGACGCCATAAACCTTTGCAATACTTTGTAATCACAAAGCTTTTGATTCGTATTTTTTACGGCGAACAGTAGCACGCAGGGGCCAAGTTAACAAAGCGTATTTGCTAAAAGCCTAACGTGATAACAAATTTAACGACGTCATTAATGTTTGATATCAGTAACCGTCATGAATAAAGGATAATACTGAAAATTTGTACGGGATGACTTTACGAGTGTCGCGTGTTAGTTTAGGTTTACAATAAAAGTAGTCGGTGGCCCTGGTACCTAGGTAATTGCTGCGGTGGCCGTATTCCGACGTAATTTAGGCGTGCGCAGTGTCTGCCGCTAGACATTGAATATTGCATTCGATAACCCACGCCTTACCTTCTCCATGGAGGGTCGTAAACTGAAACTGAAGATACGAGTTATGGGTGCCGCACATTTTACTCTTTATGGATATGCCGTTATTTTGCATAGCAAAATCCGCCGCGTGTTATAAACGAGGTCGCCATATTTACGGATCGTAACAGATACACTGTGAATGGCCATGAGACCATAAAGAAAATATTTTTATTTGAAAGGGCTTTAAAACATAAGCATTTTATGATACGAAAATCCAATGATCCGAATTTATGCCATAGCAAATATGTAGGTATAGGTATAAATAGAATACCTGTAGCTTTCTGTTTATTTTCAAGAATGCTGTGGTACGATACTGTAAAGTCACATAGAATTCAATTCAATCTTTCGGTGATGAATCGAATATTATAAACACAACAATCTCTAAGAAATGTGATCAATGTCGTGCTTTTATCCCACAAGCATCGTTTAATTTTGTTTGTTTAATTACATTTATTTTCTGAAACTACGAGTTACTTAAATTAGTGTGTTGTCTTTGTACTCATTGTGTTCTCTATATTCGTAGCTTGGCTTGCAAGCAAAGAGACAACGTACGATCGCCCAGGGCAAAGTCTGTATTAGACAATAAACAGATATCAATCACGGCGCAGCATCCAACTGTTTATTAATATCCCTGTTATCACCAACGCGTCTGATGAGGGTACCGATAATGACAACATTCCACGGAGACCATTATGGGTTTTATGTGGCCTATTGTTTCCAACCGACGTTTAAATAACGGCCTGATCCTACTAAATTCAAGCGATTTACTCTATAAAAGAGAATTCCAGCAGCCAATGTTTAAAGAAAATTCCTCCTCAATGCATCCAATTGAGGAAGAATTACTTTCATCCATTTGAACGCATGGCGGTCGGAATTGCCTACGTTACCTACCGCATTGTTCCCTAAAAGAACACGTACTAATAATATACCATCATACGTCAGCGCAGGAGAAAGAATAAATACCTACTCGCTTAGGTAAGATTCGCTCAGCGAATATACTGTTTTTTTTTTATTGACTCACGACTGTATCCCCGAAGGGGTAGGCAGAGATGTAATATTACACCCACATTTCGCCATGACTTTTTAGGTCCCACGTAATAGGGGGCGATCCTATTGCCGTACCGGGCACATTACCCGACGCTGTGCTGCTACTGAGAATTTCCTAACGGAAAAACCAAATATCACTTTGCCCGACCCGGGAATCGAACCCGAGACCTCCTAATCCCACGCGCACATTTATGCCGCGAGACCAACGACTGTTTGTGTGGGTTAATAAAAGATAACCATGACTAATACACACTACCGAGGGTATTTGTGCTCAATATTTACTGTAATACTTTCTAAACGTATTTTTGCAAACAAATAATCTGCGTGGTTAGCGCGTATATTGATATAAACGAAACACAATTGCGACGATGCTATATTATATCTACATGAGAATCTCTACTTCATTCTTTACGCCTTTTTAACGAAATTAGAGTAAATGCTTTGCACCAATAGTAAAAGCAAAGGACTGAAAAAAGAAAATATTGCAACTATTTCCTCACACATTTATTATTTTAGATACGGGTAAAATTAGATTTAAAATAAGCTTTTAGGGCGGTGTTGCGGGCAATTTAAACGCGGACTTTCAATTTGGGTCGAAAATTCAATTTGAGTTTAGTGTAAAACGATTCTCATTTCTATCAAGTCGTAAACAGGGTGAAGTACGGGATAGGGGAGCACACCTAGCCGACAGAGCTCCTAGTTACAGTTCAGGTGCGCTCCAACGACATATTTGCTGAAATTCGAATAAAGCTGGACTTTCTCAAAGCCCGACGATATTAACTAACTAATACATTATGAAGATGAGAATTTGTGCCGTATTATTTTAGTGCATACTCATAAAATATTGTCCTTGAAATTTGTTTTGGAGAACTACGAAAACTTCTAAGTAGCAGTAGGTACTTTTGTTATACTTGTATCTGGAACATCGTTACTAAAAGCGGTCTTGGCAGCCCGTAGTGTATCTAATCTAATTATTTTGACAGACGGCTTGGTATACTTATTTATTGTTATGACCCATTTAGTAAACAATTGTAAAGAAAAAAATACGTAAGAAATGTTGTCCGTTAGCTTAGAAGTGCGGGAGTGTCCGGCGAAGGTCACACTGTCACAGCCGACACCTGTTTTTATTAGATTTGTTCGATCCCAGATAATCTCGTTACTGCTGATCCGCTGCACTCACCCTCGACAAAATCAATGAGCGAATAATATTTGGGCTAGTGAGAAATGTCCACGAGAGAACCATTACGGTTTTGATGGCCTGTCTAATAGTTAGTCATTACTAAGTCGCTCATCTATAACGCTTTAGCACATCTAATATTCTATCACTCAAGATTCGATAATAGCGTAGGGTAATTATTACAACATTTCGCATGTTACGTCATTTATAAATAAATAAAAAAATATACAGCAAAAAGAGACCCATATGAAAATTCTGTCTACAAAATTAAAACACCGCGGCACCGCTAGCAATTTTATTTGCAACCATGACATTAATTAGCACGTTATTCAAAATCAACTTAATACGACTGCGAATTACTATAGAATTTAACAAAATGTATCAGCTGATAAGGGTGTACTGAATAACGCAGGCGTTCATGATTGATGACTTTTGAGAAAGCAATTCCAATTGAAACAATGTCGACTTTCGGATTTCACTGGTATATTGGAGAGGCGAGTGGTAAATGCTTCAGCTATTATTCAAACGCACCGCTGTATGTTTTGCCGACCGCAAGCCGAGGGCTGTAGGTCACTAGGTAGTAGGTATAGTTTGAGGCAGGCAAATATGCCGTTCAGCGGTCTACACCTTCGTGTTTAAAACCACCTCAACAAATTTTAACGAATGTGGCGCCAAGTATATTTAGCTAAGTTAAAATTGTCAATAAGTCACTGTTCAGTGATACAGATTTAGTTTAATAGAAATGCCTAAAAGATTACTTCGATAAGTATGCTGTTTTATATGCTCACTATAGGTATATTTCTTCTAAAGAAACAACAGTAAATACGGCAGTCATTTAAATATTAACTGGTAGTAACAAAGGATGTATGCCAAATTAGACGATTCAGTAGATAATGAACGTAGATAAATGATCATAAACATCATGCAATATTCTAAGATATGGATGAATTTACATACATTTATATGAAATATAGATCCAACCCATTGAACTATTATATTTGTCTGGTGAACTTTGCGAAGGAATTCATTAGTTAGCAAAATGACTATGTAGATTAGACAAACAACAAACTATTATATCTATTGTGCGAACACGGTTTGCTAAGTTGGAGATACCTACGAAATATTTTATCTTGACTTGTCCAATCTCTAAGTCAATAACACGAATTGCAGAAACCGCCGCAGTATTACATTACACTGGGGGATTTTTGAAAACCGCTAATTGTTGTGAGGGCTGTATGTGCTTTAACATATTAATTATTTACACCCGCATAAAGCGAAACCGGCCGAGCGGGAATGAAGGTGGCATTTCATACCCACTTAACATTAATTATCACTAATAAAGAAACTTTGCTATTGCAGTTGAACGTATTAAAGCTTTGTGAAAGCTTATTTTGTTTGGATGACTTCTGGGACGTTATTAATGAAGACAATTTGGCAGGACAAATTTTAGTTGACGAACAGTAATATAGTCTATGCTTGTTATAAATTAAATTTAAAATGAAAGTGTCGTCAGAAGCGAGCGAAGCGAGCGAGCAACCGTTTAAATTTATAAAGTTGTAGCTAGAGCCACGATCTATATAGCTAGAGCAAACTTAAGATTATTAGACTCATAATTTATGCAGGAAAAGGTGTTTCGAATGTATTCAGACTTCAACGGTTGGTAAAAAACGCAAAACGTTTTTTAATACCAGCTAAAAACGTTTCTTGGTTTTTAATCAGTGGGCTTAAAATATAGTGGTAAATGGAGGGTATAAATAACCCATTGAAGATGACTTAATATACATAGCTTAGTTTGACAAAAGTGAAATCCGCTCCAAAAGATTGTTCGGAATGGTATTTGACAGGGTTCGGTCTAATTATCTTGTTCTATAAGCGTTCGCGGACGTAAAACGGTAAAACTTTGAACGCAAGTGAAGACCGTTTAGCCTACCCCGCCTTTTGCCAGATGCAGTTTGGTGAATGTGCGATGGAATTGTGAAGACAATTCCAAAAAGCAATTCCAATACGGGGCAACTAGATGCATGCTGATTGGTACAGTTACGTACGCGACCTTCGTTTTTACTTACAATACGTTACTGACGAAATTTATGTATGTACTTAATAAACATATATGTATGCGTGAATAAACTACCGACTAGCAATAACATTCATAGAAACTTAGATATGTGCATTTGATTTCCTGTATTTCTTGTTACAAATCGATCCTAAATACACGCATAGAATAAACACGCGAATTCCTAGAACTTTCTCATCAATATGTATGTTGTTTATAAGAAATACATTCAATGTAATCACGTCATACTGTTAATGATGTACTGGGTCACCATTCTCTGCAATTCGGCCACGTCTAGCAAGCATTTTATCATTATGAGTTTGAACCAAACCAGACCTTTCAGATAATTACTAAGCTTTGCTCAACGTTTCTGTTTTGTAAAACGTCTGATATGTGTATAAAAATGTTTTGATGTGTTGATGACTAGCCTAATTCGGCTATCGTTCCTGGGGATAAAGAAAATTCTTTCTGGGATATATGCAATTTAACATAGGTATAGGAAATGAAATTGCGTTCAAAAAACCTGTATTCTAGTTGTGATGTATATTAGTGATAGACGGTAAAACATATCGGTCGGTTATCATAACAATACCCAAATAACTATAAGTCTTATGAAAACAGTAGCTTTGGAGGCGAATTTTATTTTATGCACATAATATCTGTATATATAAAATCCTTGCGTTACTTACTGACTGACAGACAAGCTACAGCCTAAACTATTAGACGCAGGAAGCTGAAATTTGACATGTATCCTTGGGGACCGTAGGAGTGCATTAAGAAGGGATTTGCCGAATTTCCCACAGAATCGGGCAAACCGGGTAAAATAAAATAATATGCGGGCGTAGCTGCGGGCGTCCTCTAGTCAATAATAATTCTTATATTGGTTAGTACTACATATTACAAGTTTTTCTATATTCTAATATCCATACAATTTTAATACTGCGTTAAACCATATTTTTGTTGTAAATTGTACTGCTGTATTTTGCTGCTTAACAAAGCTTCAAGGATGGGTACACTCGTAGGTAGGTACCTGTCATCTCAAAGTTTCCACTTGAACAAGTTTTGAATATTCCTCTGTCTCAGGCGTCTTTATTTCCTTTTTAACACCTCGCTATTGTATTACAACGTCAAATAAAGTGTTGGGAAGACGTCGAGTGTCCTGACAGATAATTTGGGGATGTTGTTTATTTTAGATATAACTGTATTTTTGCGAGTAAATTGTATTGAAATGTGTTATGGCTTATAGTTTAATTTGTGGTGGGTTTGATGTCTATTTTCATAACCTGAGACATCAAAATGGATGTGAAATCCACCACAAATTATATTATCAAATGGCAAATACATCTCCGATATAGTATTTAGATGCATAATATTGTAAGTACAAAGCAAAAAAAAATAATTCGTATTTTATATCACGCAAGTATTACTAACATGGATGCTCACTGCTCAGTCAACTATTTGTGAAAAGATTATAGCCCCTATATACCTCAGAAAATTACTCCATAAAACCTACAATGTGGGTATATTAATACTAGTCCTATGTTTGAAATTACATTTGCCTTAAAATACCTAATAGAAAAAGCAACTGATACCTGCAATGGGTAACCCCCGATATCGTAAGCTAGAATCCCAATCTCCGTAAACGTAAGCGCAGTAGAATGCACAGAAATGGAGGCAATCGATCCAACACAAATTAACAATGGCACCCAAACTACCTATCATTTTCGTAGATATCTACAGAGCGCAGCAGACCGAGGTGATTATGACGGTTTTTCATAGCACCATTTACTGTAATGATCTACCGAGGAGATCCATGTCCAGTAATAGAAGCAGACGAGTTTTACGACCCCGTATAATGATAATAATCACAACTTATATTGAGTAACGCATCGTAGTCAGTTGTTTAATATCACGATCTAAGTATGTGGACACGGATATCAAGTAGAAAGCACGGTCTTATAACTAAAATACAACAACTATAAAAAAAATAAAGAAATATGGTTTCACCTGTAACTAAATGGACTTAGCTGACTTTGGGTGAAGAAAACTTATTTGTATATTTGTATGTACATGAAAGTGTTGATCTAAATCTAACTCCCACAATGAGTAACGGAAAAGTGCTGAGTTTGTGACATGCCTGTCTCTTGCCACAGGAACGGAGGATACGAAGCTATTTCTAAACCGCCACCAATACTTAAATTACTATTTTATTTGACTCCAAGCCATCTCATTTAAAACTAGAAATAAAGAGCGCGTTCCACTGCACGCGGCTCATGTCAGAGTCGCGTCAGCCGCGCGTGCCAGCCGCGTAGGCGGGCGGCGTCGCCCGACGCCGGCGCCCGTGGCATCGGACCGCGGTGGCCTGTCGCCGTTGCCAGAGCGTCTCCTAGCCTCTGCCATACCGCCACAGGTCACGCTATAGGCGGGCACCCTGGCTCAGTCCCGCTGCAGCACCCGAATGCCCATATAATATATAAATGTTACCCAGTTAATTTAGCACAGTATCCGAGTAAATATACAGTATCATATGAAGCGATATAATTAACTTGGCATGTATTGATATTACAGTCTATTTAACTTAAGAAATCTGAACAGTTGCCAACATGGCCTACTAAGGAAACGGCCTTTTACAATAAAATGTCGCTATTGTCTTTATTTAGAGCTCTGTTCTATCTGAGAGACAAAATGTACGATCTCAGAAAGAGTGTTTTAAAAAGGCTTTTAAGTACATACAACGACGTGGTTCTGATATTTACAAACATGTTACGGTATGTATAATTTTCTTACCCGTAAATGTGGGACGTTACTTCACTAATTTAAGAGGTAATGACTAGTTGCAAATCACTGTCGTGTTTTAAAGCATATCAAATGTTGAGATAGAGTTCTTGCCATATTTTGTTTTGTAAGGTATGGCAAGAAAGTTTGTATATTCGCAATATTCTCAGTTTTTTATGGTGTTCATTTATTTAATCAGAATATAATGACAGAACTTTTGTCTTAGTTTCCAATTTATAAAAAATCATTAGCGTTACTTTTTCTTGGAAACTGCATTACGTGATAAGACTGATAAGCGTGGAATAACTAATGTAAAGCTGCCACTTAAAAATCTTTCCCAATGCATGAGTAGCCACAAAATGCTTTGTTTTATTTTTTACACGCCGTGCCGCTGCCGACGTATATTGACGTATTGAAACGTCAATAACCTAACAGTGGCACAGCGGTGGCGGTATGACGTAGCGATCGAATAGTCATCACTCTGAATACGTACCGGGCTGGCCGGCCGCTCGTTTGTATAACTCTTAACTTATTCTGATGTTTCAGCTCTTGACAAAGCGTGCAGACAGCCAAATGTAATTGCTCTATTTGAGCAGAATATGCACTTGCTTCATATTAAAGCTATTTTATACAGGTACAAACAATGTAAAGTGAGATAAATTTGAGTGCCGATAAGTGACAAGAAGAAAAACACTCGTCGTTCTTTTACAAATGTAGGCGGAAAAGAAACGAGAATCATATAATTGATTCATACGTATATTACAAATGACTGTACAACGATTCTAATGACGCGAATTCGGCAGTTGAAGCATTTCAATGCATAATCAAGTACCGGCAAACGAAAAAAGACGAGAAGATGAATGAAGAAAATTGCGTGTTATTTTATCTGACGGCCAAAAGTATAAAGATTGCATGAATGCGTATATACATACGTATGATGCTCGAGATATGAATCTACTATTTATACGGCTGTGGCGCAAATAGCGAATTGAATTTAAGATTGCCGTACACACGAGCAATTTAAAACGGATTTTATTCTCTCATAGGAGTTTTAAGGGGCGGCACATATCTGACGGAAGATCCGTCGAACGTGTCTTCGGTCGCGTATATTCCGTCAAATGAGTCGGTACACATCTGACGGAAAATGCGTCGAGCGTATCTGCACACATGCGCACACACATATCAGTTTGTTCGTGCAGGGCCGTACTCAGGGCAGCTCAATATTTTACCGTCATATTCAAGTACCTTATCATTTTTCGTGTTCCCTGATGTCACGGAAGTAGTGTAGTTATTTATATTGCAATTCGAGTTTGACTATTAAAAATATGTCGGACTTCGGAGATTTTTTAAAGTAGCCAACAAGCGTTATTTGAATATATTTCCTATATTGTTATGGAGGTTCAAACACAAAAGACGATGATACGATTTGGTTACGGTTTTTCACAAAACTTATACAAATGATATAGAAGGGGTTACAGACTACAGTTGCAGAGCAAGACACAAAATGTTTTCTATATACGTAGGTATGTATGGAAATTGTTCCCGTGGACCTTTAGGACCTCATACCCAAAAATTGGCCCTCGATCCAAGCTAGCAAATATGCTTACACTCATAGCACATACTAACACTACATTATTCTACACATTTCGTTTCTGAAAAAATAAGTAAGGTCTGGCGGCCCTGGAATCTTACGATCTTAAAATCACCGATTTGGGAATGACATGGATATGGTATGTCCAATACCTACGAATTTAGCGTGCACACCTACGAAAAGATGGGCAAATAAAATGGCTGCCATTTAGGTGGTACTCCAGAATGTAATCGATATCGATATGGAGCCGGTTAGAGGAAAATAATACATTTTTGTAGTAAGTTAGTTTAAATCTTTTGCCAGATTAGTTTATGCCATAATGTAAATGTGGGCGAACATGGCAAAGCGAAAGACGACCCTTGTATCAAACATGTAACAAAATATTCTCTGAGAGCCAATATCGATACTGTGTCGCTGAGAAAGTACCGGACATGAATGGCACCATACGTACGGTATAATGAAACACACAGCCTGAAGCATTGATTCATCTGGTTTTTAGACATCTTTATGCTCAAAAACAAAATTATTATGTTCGATATACAATGATTTTCACAGCAGATGTACCACAAACCTTGGCAAAAAATATGGCGACAGTGGCACGAATGACATTTCTAATAGAATATCGTCATGATTTACTTATTCAGTAAACTAGGGCTATCTCTTTTTTCTGACAGAGATATCCCTAAGACAAAACGAGACAACGCTATGTTTGGTGGCTTTATGTCGATTTCGTATATATGTGTATAAAAAAAATCATGGTGAAATGTGGGTGTAATATTACGCCTCTCTACACCCCTCCGGGGATACAGGCGTGAGTCTATAAAAATAAAAAATATAATAATATATGTGTATAATGTAATATGTACTATTTGCCCTCTCCATGTATATTCCTTACTCAATGGTCAAAATTCACGTGGTGCGTGGTGCGCGCGACGTCGACGGATAATCCGTCAGTACGCTCGACGTACTAACGGATCTTCGGTCAGGTGTGAAAGGTTGAACGTTTTTCTATACATTTGTATGTATTGGCGTTACGCGACGGATAAAACGCGACGGATCTTCCGTCAGATATGTTCCGCCAAGTTGAAATGTAATTTCACTTAATAGAATGACGCCATAAACCTTTGCAATACTTTGTAATCACAAAGCTTTTGATTCGTATTTTTACGGCGAACAGTAGCACGCAGGGGCCAAGTTAACAAAGCGTATTTGCTAAAAGCCTAACATGATAACAAATTTAACGACGTCATTAATGTTTGATATCAGTAACCGTCATGAATAAAGGATAATACTGAAAATTTGTACTGGATGACTTTACGAGTGTCGCGTGTTAGTTTAGGTTTACAATAAAAGTAGTCGGTGGCCCTGGTACCTAGGTAATTGCTGCGGTGGCCGTATTCCGACGTAATTTAGGCGTGCGCAGTGTCTGCCGCTAGACATTGAATATTGCATTCGATAACCCACGCCTTACCTTCTCCATGGAGGGTCGTAAACTGAAACTGAAGATACGAGTTATGGGTGCCGCACATTTTACTCTTTATGGATATGCCGTTATTTTGCATAGCAAAATCCGCCGCGTGTTATAAACGAGGTCGCCATATTTACGGATCGTAACAGATACACTGTGAATGGCCATGAGACCATAAAGAAAATATTTTTATTTCAAAGGGCTTTAAAACATAAGCATTTTATGATACGAAAATCCAATGATCCGAATTTATGCCATAGCAAATATGTAGGTATAGGTATAAATAGAATACCTGTAGCTTTCTGTTTATTTTCAAGAATGCTGTGGTACGATACTGTAAAGTCACATAGAATTCAATTCAATCTTTCGGTGATGAATCGAATATTATAAACACAACAATCTCTAAGAAATGTGATCAATGTCGTGCTTTTATCCCACAAGCATCGTTTAATTTTGTTTGTTTAATTACATTTATTTTCTGAAACTACGAGTTACTTAAATTAGTGTGTTGTCTTTGTACTCATTGTGTTCTCTATATTCGTAGCTTGGCTTGCAAGCAAAGAGACAACGTACGATCGCCCAGGGCAAAGTCTGTATTAGACAATAAACAGATATCAATCACGGTGCAGCATCCAACTGTTTATTAATATCCCTGTTATCACCAACGCGTCTGATGAGGGTACCGATAATGACAACATTCCACGGAGACCATTATGGGTTTTATGTGGCCTATTGTTTCCAACCGACGTTTAAATAACGGCCTGATCCTACTAAATTCAAGCGATTTACTCTATAAAAGAGAATTCCAGCAGCCAATGTTTAAAGAAAATTCCTCCTCAATGCATCCAATTGAGGAAGAATTACTTTCATCCATTTGAACGCATGGCGGTCGGAATTGCCTACGTTACCTACCGCATTGTTCCCTAAAAGAACACGTACTAATAATATACCATCATACGTCAGCGCAGGAGAAAGAATAAATACCTACTCGCTTAGGTAACATTCGCTCAGCGAATATACTGTTTTTTTTTTATTGACTCACGACTGTATCCCCGAAGGGGTAGGCAGAGGTGTAATATTACACCCACATTTCGCCATGACTTTTTAGGTCCCACGTAATAGGGGGCGATCCTATTGCCGTACCGGGCACATTACCCGACGCTGTGCTGCTACTGAGAATTTCCTAACGGAAAAACCAAATATCACTTTGCCCGACCCGGGAATCGAACCCGAGACCTCCTAATCCCACGCGCACATTTATGCCGCGAGACCAACGACTGTTTGTGTGGGTTAATAAAAGATAACCATGACTAATACACACTACCGAGGGTATTTGTGCTCAATATTTACTGTAATACTTTCTAAACGTATTTTTGCAAACAAATAATCTGCGTGGTTAGCGCGTATATTGATATAAACGAAACACAATTGCGACGATGCTATATTATATCTACATGAGAATCTCTACTTCATTCTTTACGCCTTTTTAACGAAATTAGAGTAAATGCTGTGCACCAATAGTAAAAGCAAAGGACTGAAAAAAGAAAATATTGCAACTATTTCCTCACACATTTATTATTTTAGATACGGGTAAAATTAGATTTAAAATAAGCTTTTAGGGCGGTGTTGCGGGCAATTTAAACGCGGACTTTCAATTTGGGTCGAAAATTTAATTTGAGTTTAGTGTAAAACGATTCTCATTTCTATCAAGTCGTAAACAGGGTGAAGTACGGGATAGGGGAGCACACCTAGCCGACAGAGCTCCTAGTTACAGTTCAGGTGCGCTCCAACGACATATTTGCTGAAATTCGAATAAAGCTTGACTTTCTCAAAGCCCGACGATATTAACTAACTAATACATTATGAAGATGAGAATTTGTGCCGTATTATTTTAGTGCATACTCATAAAATATTGTCCTTGAAATTTGTTTTGGAGAACTACGAAAACTTCTAAGTAGCAGTAGGTACTTTTGTTATACTTGTATCTGGAACATCGTTACTAAAAGCGGTCTTGGCAGCCCGTAGTGTATCTAACCTAATTATTTTGACAGACGGCTTGGTATACTTATTTATTGTTATGACCCATTTAGTAAACAATTGTAAAGAAAAAAATACGTAAGAAATGTTGTCCGTTAGCTTAGAAGTGCGGGAGTGTCCGGCGAAGGTCACACTGTCACAGCCGACACCTGTTTTTATTAGATTTGTTCGATCCCAGATAATCTCGTTACTGCTGATCCGCTGCACTCACCCTCGACAAAATCAATGAGCGAATAATATTTGGGCTAGTGAGAAATGTCCACGAGAGAACCATTACGGTTTTGATGGCCTGTCTAATAGTTAGTCATTACTAAGTCGCTCATCTATAACGCTTTAGCACATCTAATATTCTATCACTCAAGATTCGATAATAGCGTAGGGTAATTATTACAACATTTCGCATGTTACGTCATTTATAAATAAATAAAAAAATATACAGCAAAAAGAGACCCATATGAAAATTCTGTCTACAAAATTAAAACACCGCGGCACCGCTAGCAATTTTATTTGCAACCATGACATTAATTAGCACGTTATTCAAAATCAACTTAATACGACAGCGAAAATTACTATAGAATTTAACAAAATGTATCAGCTGATAAGGGTGTAGTGAATAACGCAGGCGTTGATTGATGACTTTTGAGAAAGCAATTCCAATTGAAACAATGTCGACTTTCGGATTTCACTGGTATATTGGAGAGGCGAGTGGTAAATGCTTCAGCTATTATTCAAACGCACCGCTGTATGTTTTGCCGACCGCAAGCCGAGGGCTGTACTGTAGGTCACTAGGTAGTAGGTATAGTTTGAGGCAGGCAAATATGCCGTTCAGCGGTCTACACCCTCGCGTTTAAAACCACCTCAACAAATTTTAACGAATGTGGCGCCAAGCATATTTAGCTAAGTTTAAGATGTCAAAAAGTCGCTGTTCAGTAATACAGATTTAGTTTAATAGAAATGCCAAAAAGATTACTTCGATAAGTATGCTGTTTTATATGGTCAATACAGGTATATTTCTTCTGAAGAAACAACAGTAAATACGGCAGTCATTTAAATATCAACTGGTAGTAACAAAGGATGTATGCCAAATTAGACGATTCAGTAGATAATGAACGTATTATATCATAGTCCGATGTGATGATAAAAATATCGTTATTATACAACAAAAACATTTTATGTGCATATCAATACTATAACTCTATACTATTTTCCTGTCAATAATTTTGTCCTGATCATTGTTACGAAATGCGTACAAAATGAGGTTTCAGTGTCGTATATATAATTTATATGTTATAAAAGTAATCCCGTAAAAAGTAGAATAAAAGGAAAAGTGATTTATGTCAAAGTTACATCGATCTTTATCAAGTTAGTGCGGGGCTCACCTGAGCGATGTGATACACTTTTAACGTTCCCTTTCCACGTACTACACTATACGCGGTAACATTTTTTTATCACAAAATAACAAGAGGTTCTATAAACTTGGCTAAGACTTATTTGCTTCGTTTGATTCTACGATAACCAGTTATTTTCGTAAGCATTTATATTGAGGGTTCGTAATCTAAAGTTGAATCAGAAAGCGGCGACCTAAGAGCTATAAACAATTTAACGAACAAAAAAAGAACACAGATTATTTGAAATTCGCAGGTCACGGAATTGATCGGTGTTCCCGTGAGCTGAAGGGCGCTGGGACAGGGGTGGCTATTGTTTGCATCTTTTGTTTGTTACCATGCTGGATCCGGTAATAACGTTGAAGCATTAAAATTCGGGTCACGTTGTTGACACAAATTTATGAGGGCTATTAGAAAAGGGTAGCCTTGATTATCTGTAACATTAATATAGAAATTTAAAAATAAGTTTATAATCTCGTAACACGTGAAGAGTTAACCTTGACCTTTGCATAGGCTGTTGGGTAATTGGCCCTTTGTCTAGACTTCGTAAAATATATATTTTAGTAATGTTCAGTGAATAGATCTTTTAAAGATGTTAAAGTTTTAGTTTTGAGCGTGGGTGGAAGCTTAAAAATGAGATTTCGCTGAATCTGATTGCTCTTTTGGGGCCATGGTAGTGTATTATTCTCTTTTAGATTATGACACATTTACAATCTAAAACTCTAAGTTGACATTTCAAAATCTTTAAGAAAGCTTATATCCATTTATATTTTAACCCTTAATAGGGCATGGGCAAACTGAGGGTGATTGAAACAAAAACGCAGTCAATTTGGCATTATGAGTGTATAGTGAAGTAGGATTGTAAATCTTTTCATCCCCAAGTGTTTTCAGTTTTTCAGGAAAACTTGTGGGAAAATAATTCCTCTTGCCCATTTATATCATCACATGTAAGTGTTATGTGGGAAATTATTTCCCTACCTATGGGAAATATATTTCATACACATCCGGTAGTAGGGACAAGAAAATAACATATTGTGATTATTTTATTACAGGATAATATTTTATGTAAATAAAACACAAATAAATGTAAATATTTATTTATTGGTGGAACATTTCTAAGCAAGGAGCAGCACACAAAGAGACCGTACAAATTTTGCAAATGTATTTTCTGTATTGTTCCTTTGCATGTGTACTGGACATCCTACACCTCCGAAATTTGGACAATTCTGTCATGTGCGACCCAACATCTGCTTTTCTTAGTTCCTCAGGTACTGCAGTGGCACCTCCTTTTTTGGTTTTGAATACCGGAGCAATTTTTTTTCGTGACCTCATCTTCTGACGAACATAACAGCGCGGGCAGTTAGGTTTCAATATCTGAATCGCGAAGATGTTTCTGAAAGAAAAAAAAACACTACCTTCAGTCTGATTGTGTAACATAAACATTCCTCGCAGGAAAATATTTCCCACAATATGGTACATTTTTAAACCTAAACGGGCAACAGGCTAATATTTCCCACTTAGTTTTGAGACCTAAAATTCAGTCACTCATTGTTTTTCATACTAATGAATTACATAAACAAGTAACATGACCCTTTATCTAATAAAAGAAATCAATAGTAAACACTTACCGGATTTTTTTACGGCAATATCACATTTTTTATCCAAAATCTCACAAAAAACGGTGATTTGTTTGACAAAACGTTGAAAGTAAAACTTTGACAGCTCATTTTTTTTACTTCGTTTGTTTTGGATACGTGTCTTTTGGCTAATGTTGTAGGTTACCTCATAAAGAAAAAAATTACAGTGACATTTTGTGGGAACAGTTACACATTTGACCGTTTACAACAAAAAAATGATCCGGGAATAATGTTCCTCTTGCCCTATTAAGGGTTAAAACTACATATAACATAGTATGTACGATAGTTCTAGGTATTATATTAATGAAAATTAACTATTTAATAAGAAACGTAAATTTCGTAAAATGTCACGGTTAAAAAGCGGTTATAACTCTACCTAGTACCTATTCACTGGTATAAACTTATTTATGACAATGAAATAATAGCTTTTAATAAAATCGTCAATACCTCCGGGCGAAACCCGAGAGATTCGATTGCTACGCGCCGTCAAACTTTAAATTAAGAAGGCAATCGCAGGGTGAAACTGCTATAAATCCAGTTTTTGATAAAGTTTCGTCCAGTATACAAACTATTTCTTAACATTTAGCGTCTTGCGCGCATTTCAATTCTATCTGATATAGGTATACGGCAGCCCCTTAAATACACAATAGAGATATCGGAGAGATTTATAGGTCACGCAAGTCTTGATTAAAACCCTCTGAATGGTTATATGCGAGGGTGGATTTAATCTCGCCGTTTTCCATTTGCACATTTTACGTTATTAAATTAATACGTAAACTTGTAAATTTGTGCGCATTGCTGTCTGAACGGAGATTCCGAGCTAATTATTTTAATGAGTAGTGTTTAAATACCTTACTTTTTGGTTTATTTTGTGATAAATGTACGTAATGTATTATCGTCGTTTTTTATGAGATTCAGTCGCAGATAGAGGTAAGTAATTCGACACGCCGAGTTTAGTTATGTTGTTTGCCTAGCTTAAATACATTAGCAACTTAAGTGTGTACCTAAGTTTATTGTCGACAGAGACTGACGTCATTATTAAAGGACGTAGCTTTAATTAAATAGCTAAGAAACTATTTCGGTGAAATAGCACAGGCGAACGCAAACTATCCCGAAACTCGTTCAATTTTGTGTTAATTTATGATCGCTGCTTCCAAAGTTAATAAAATGAAAGAATGACTTCATTTAAATTTTACTTAAGTTGTACCACATCGCAATCAAGTAAGAAAGCTTATTATTTCCTACAAAAGTAAACCTAAATTTCCAATTGTAAGTTTACCTAATTGGCAACAAGAAAAATTTCATGTCCAAATTGTGGTAGAACGTCTGATTAATTGTCGCCTTAATTAATAAATTAACCACGGAATATGTTACTTTGCTACATCGTTATTAGATCCCAATTAACAATCTTAGTGCGGCAAGCACTCGATTTTAATGTAAAAATATTACTGTGTACCAAAGAGAGCTTTGGCTTTTTCGTAACTAGGAATAAATGTTATGTTATTAATTGTTATGCTTTTTTAATTGATTTTATACACAATGAATATAGTATGCCGTATTTTCTGTAATTGAGGATTATTTGACTTGGACTTATCATTGTGGCGTAGTAATTACGACATCAGTCGCTACTTACGGGGAAGGCCAGAGCAGGGGAAGGTTGCGGCGATTGACGGTGAGATCTCCCAAGCCGGACATGACCTATGGACAGCGCAAAGCTCACTTTCGCGCTTTCTTCTTTTGTCCCAAGTCTAGCGGTGCAAGGAAATCCGATCCATATGGGGTTTCTTGGACGAATCCGAAACCCTGTTTGAATGTGGCACTGGTACACAGACAATGAACCCCTTACTGCCCAGACACATATTCCCTTCAATATCTTATGGATATGCCTTCAAAAATGCAGTAAGGGTGGCTGCATACTGGACGAACAAAATACGAAACTTGCTCGAAATGAGTTGTCATTGACACGAAAGAAGAAGAAAAGGACCATTGTAACTTTAAAAACTGCACATAGCACATAGGTATATTGTATTGCCGTTCAATACCTATCTGTTTCGTAATTCCAAAGCTATCTACCCTACATAGTACAAAATGAAGTCGGTGTCTCTAAGGATGAGCACGATCAACTACGGACCCGATTTTTTGTACGGTTTTCACCAATAGATAATTGCCGAGGAAGGTTTAGGTGTATATAATTCACACGTTAAAAATGGTGCTCAACTCCATAACTACAACATCCCATTTTTGGAAGTTTCAGAAACTTTGACAAAGATGCGATTTCGGTTAAGGGCCATTGAAATATAGCAGCACAAATAACGTACCGTGGCTTGTCGTACGTAATAGGTCGGCAAAGTTAAGCAATGCTTGCACAGTCAGCCACTTGGTTGGGTGACCGCATGTGGCAATTACATCAAAGCGTAACCGTGCTCCGTAAGACACGTAAAGCTGTTGGTCCCGGTTCTTGTCTCAGGACGAGAATCTTTAGACAGTGGCGGTCTGAAAAGTTGAAATCTTCGAAACTAGGATTGACAATACACTCATACACGAAAAATAAAGAAAGTATTGTTGTTATGTTCGTGTAGGTAGTGTGTAAGGCAGAAGAAGCGCGCGAGGCCGATCTTGAAAGATCCGATTTACCGCCCCTGACCCAGAACCTGGGTGCGCCCATAATCCCATATTAAATTTGTTAGTTTCAGAAACTTTAGCAAAGATGCGATTGCGGTGCTAAGGGTTACTCATTGTAAAATATCCCTGTACGCTTAAGGTGGCTGATTGAAAAATTTTAGTGCAGTTGTACATACCTGCAGAGCGCGCCTCCTTGCAGGCGAGCACCATGCTGTGTCGTACGTCGGGGTTGTCGTCGGCGATGGTCTCTCCGACCGCGACGAACCGCTCGACAGCGCAGCAGACCGCGGCGCCAACGCGTTGTACCGCCGCGCCACCAGATGCCGCCTCGCCGCGGGACGCCACCAGGCTGCTAATCTGTACAACAAAATATCAATTTATATTATCACAAGACTTTGCTCGCGGCTTCGCCCGCGTCGGAGTTGGTTATCGCGGTAAAAAAAGCCTACAGCCCTCCTAATTATCTCTAAATCATAGGTAACATAATATCGCTCCGTAGCGACGTGAAAGAAGAACTAACTAACACACTTTTTGATTTACAATATTAGTATGAATGTCATGCAAATCGGGCTCTGATGATTCGTTTCGATCTGTCCACTAATAGGTATAGGTCACCGCCTTATAACTGTGTGGTCAACCCTCGTAGTCTAAAAGCTCTTCTATAGGTACCACCTAATGCAAGAACCGGGCCAACACATAGTAAGTATACTAGCCATCATACTTTCCAGTGCATATCACTGGAAAGTATGATGCCGATTTGATTAAAAATACCATAAGAAGCGGTGCACCATTAAATTGGAAATCGCCGTAGGTACACCCTGCATTCCTTGGAACTGAGCTGTTCTTATTCGACACACTAAAAACAATTGTAAAAAACGATAATTTTTAACATATGACATTTCGTAAGTACTAAAAAGTTTACACGAAATAAAGAAGTATTTCATTACATTTCATTACGTAGCCGACATAAGTATTATTTATCAATTCCTTCTCGAAACGTTTTTACACAGCACCATACGTTTTCAGCGATCATTTCTTGTGCATGTTCCCTCTGAGATGAATTATGTAGGTAGCTATTCTGCATCGCAGTATCTTACTTGGGCTTATGCAATGCAAATGCAATGCAGGAGTAGCCATCTGATCCAAATGCCACAATTAGTGGTGTTTCATTCGAGCGGTGATTGCTGTAGAGTTTTCTTAACGAAGTCCTTATCATATATTTAGTCCAGCTTTAATAAGAATGATGAGGTGTAGGTATATTTTTCTATTCTACCTTGAAACAACCTCATATATCACGATACGTTACGAGCGATCATGCTTTACGTGCGCACTTTAAAAAGCATTGTTGCGTGGAATTTTCCAAATGCTTACTACTTTTGCTTCTTATAAATGGTTTATTAGGAATATTGCTATTATTTACATTGTTATTTTTGATATTAGGGGCAGTATAGCTCTTTTAGTTCTGGTACGCCCTTGAGTCAAAATACTTTTTATGGATTTTCTAACATATTATACAGGTGAGCCTATAATCCGTAAATAATCCTGTATAATTTATTTACAAATGAAATTTATTTGCATAGAATACAGGTAGTACCAGGTAATACATAGGTGGTTTAGGATCGATACCATATTCTGCCCACATTAAGCATGTAAATGAATATAATAAAAACAATCGAAAACAGAAATACAATTTTAAGTTAAGTCCGAACTACCAATAAACATTATATATAATAAATTAATAACATGTCACTTGATTGAGCATTAGATACTTATAAGTCATAATAATTAACATTGTATGAATATCTCCAAATTTGATTGAATTTCATAATTACGATATTAAAATATAATAATATTTTTCACCACAGCAGCTCAAACATGCCGCTTTTGCTGCGAGACAACAGTGAACAAAACGCGATTTTGATTCGAGCGTGAGGCAAAGTAGCTTTTTAATTTTTCAATCTTCAGGGCCACGAATTGACATTGTTCAGCCACAAATTTGAAACATTCGAATTTTATTGTGCTCTGTCTCTTTCACATGCATATAAAAAGTGAGTGGAAAAACAAACCCCTTCGAATTCGAAATTCGATTTTGGAATTCGACCTCAAAGAAAACACCTACGGCAACGCAAAAAAAAAAGATATTTGTAATAAAGAAATTACTTTTTTTATATGTTATTGTTTACATGTTTAATTTATTATTGGATTTTAATAAAAATAAGTCTCATTAATAGTATAAAATTTGTATTTGACCAATACATTTTTATTTAGAATTACAACAATGATACATTTGAAAAATAAACATCAGGGACACGGTATTAAAACGCGATTTAAAAATGTAGCGGGAATAATTTCGCTGATGCTGATACAGTAGGTAAAGCGTAACGTGTTAAATTATATTAATATATAAAATAATCTAAAAAGATGAGTGAAACTAGCGGTGATGACTGTAGTTTAACACCAGAAGAGTTAAATCAATATGCAGAATTCAATCTATTCCTGTTCATTTCTATGTCTCCTAAGTAATATATGTTCTCACTGCTGAGGTGAAAAGTTATGTGTGAGAGCAAAGTTTTTTGTATCTCGTGCTGTTGAGTCCCTCACCACGCTCAGGATTCTAACTTTGATTCACTCGCTACGCTCGTGAATCAATCATAGAATCCTTCGCTTGCTCGGGACTCAAAATCTGCACTCGAAACAAAAAACAACTTTGCTCTCTTGTTGCACAAATAACTATTACTATTTTACATAAGATTGCATAAATTCATCCAATCTATAAAAACACATATCTATTAACCATTTGCGTAATTGAATTTTAAAATGTTTGAAGGGTAGTTCCCTTTTATTTTTGGGCAATTTATTGAATATAGATATACACATATGATAAACATTTATTTTATTAATAGTAGTTCTACAATATGGGATCACTATTTTTGTGGGATCTCTGGGTTTATATTTGGTGTAACTGTCACCTTTGAATTTAAAAAAGTCATTTTGTTTTCTTACAAATACATACACTTCAAAAACAAAAATACAGGTCCAGGACAATAAATTAAGATTTTAAATAAAGGTCTACAAGAATCAATTGGACTGACGCCACATACTGCCCTAATACATTTTATTTTGGACAATGAATGCACAATCTATATATGTACAATTACGCCATATTATTTCCCCATATCTAAGTACTGACTCAACATAGCCTCTGTATACCATGACACTCCGTCTTTTCATCTGCCACAATTCGAAATTTCCTCAAAGTGTATGAAAATCTGTTAAGCCTACCGCATACGCCATTTATGTGATGCTTCCAACTACAGAATCTATCCAACGTTATGCCTAAAAATGTTATGCTCTCAGTTTCCTCAATTGCGGAATTATTTATTATTATATTAACATTACTATAATTTTTTCATTTATTAGTACATTTGATTGATTTGGTTTTTGATATGTTGACTTTCAGATTATTTTAGCTGTAGCTATGTTAACACCTTTTGCATTGCTTCACAAATTTTAATCTCATGAGATGTGATCATGTCTTCATGAGGTACTATCACCGATACATCGTCTGCGAATAGGACACTTTGATAACTTATAGAATCAGACAAGTCATTTAAAACAATAGGGGTCATAGCACGCTCCCCTGCGTGGCACCCATTCTGTTGACTTCGGATGAGGACAAACTTACCATTAATTCTAAGCCATCGTTTAAGTTATTAGTCTCTACAGCTAACTACTCATTTTTATCGTCGTAATACGACGATTCTTTTAACTTGTCGATGGCAAGGGATATACGACGGTCCTGTATACCTTGACGTCGATAAGTAAAAAAAGTAGCAAAGTCTGTATAGTTTAAATAGGTAGTTATTTTTGTGATTGGATTATCACCTACCTACCTTTGTTCAGATATTCCGTGTTTCCAAAAAACGTTTGAGTCCATTCAAAAGTTACATTTGGGGTCTAATTTGTCACGGGATGTAATTTTATTTTTTAGATGTCTAGCTAGGATTAGCGTTAAGCTTAATCCAAATTTGTGGATTCGTTACTCCTGTCCCTCGGTCGCCATCTTGAAAAAAATGCGGGTGCAAATGTTTTTTCTTGTTTATCTGGTAAACTATTAGTTCATATATAACATGTAAAAGCATTTTAGTAGTAAATTAAATTCGCTAGAACTTAGGTTCTGACACTTTGTCGTCAAACCAAAAATAACAAAGTTACATTATTGTTATTGTTTTGCTTACGATTTTTTCATTATTACTGTTTCGTGAATATTTTTATGAGCCAGGCACAGGCTCGGGGTATAGAGAACAGCAACGATATTTTAATTGTTGATAAAAAACTACAGGGAAAAGTGGCATCTTTGTCGGTTATTCATCGTTTCCCTCAATGATTTTTAATTTTCTAATAATTTTGTTGCACGTGTCCCCAGAACATCACAGTATCCTCTGCACTGGTAGATCATAAACTTTACAAACTGTTTTGTTCATATTTTAAAACCCCATTTTTCAGGATCTTTGTAATGAGTGAAAATTGAACCCTTATGTTTGACTCGGAGTCAGTGGTTCAGAACTGGGTCTTGTTTTGAAAGAGGTAAAGACGAGTGAATTGTATTCTTTATTACGGACCACGGGAAAATTATAACACTGAAAAGAAAATTGTTGGAAATTTTCTTCAATTTTCGTTTTTAATCTTGTTATTTTTGGTTCTACGACTAAATGCTACGGCAACAAAGATAAAGAGAATATTTTTTGTTACTACACATGTTTTGCAAATTTCTGTGCGCCCAATAATTTGCCAGATAAACTATAAAAACCATTACTCCGAGACTCTTTTGCACATTGCGAATGGCGAATGAAAAGGTGTACGATCCCAAAAACTTGAATTTAACTTAACACTAACCCCTCCTAGACATATAAAAATAAAATCGCGTTCTCTGACGAATGTACACTAAAATTTAAGTGGCGTCAATAATACGGCGCTTAGGCGCACCATTGACAGCTATGTAAGGCTTGAGACAGTTATGAGTGTTTCTGTGATAGGTTTGAGTATATAAAATATGCACTTCTTCCTCGTATCATGTATCTGTTTAATCTAAATTGTTATGTATAAATTGACCACAGATAATGCTCACACCAATATTGTCTTCATTAGATAATTATCTCCTGTAGAACATCCGTCACAGTGATCTAGCATCTTGATAATAACCTGTATTATATTAGATAAACTAATTGCTTATGACTGTGGTTACCTAGATCGGGTCTAACACAGAATGCATTTATAATAGACAGGACTTATAATTCCAAAACGTATTTAAAAATTACCGCGGTTATACCACCGTTGTTTTTTGTATCTCGGCGTACTCTTTTTAATTGTTTTTCTTCAAGTATCGATTTGCGCACTGGGTCGACATAAATAAAACTCTTGAAACTTGAATAGTGCAAATTCCACTTTAATTGGGTAAGACGCCCCAAAAGTATCATGTTCTTTGGAGAAAATATATCATATTTAAAGAAATAAATTAGATGTGCGCAAAAGAGATTCGATGTATAATTTTATTTCACTCTCCATCTGTTGAAACCTTGAAAACCTAAAATATTGAGCTAAAATAAACGACGTCGTAACCTACTGTAAATGTAAATTTTATGGCCGATGGATAAATTGTCAGCTAATTATTATTCATGATTTTATTTGCATTACAACTAGTCGTAAATATCCTCACTAATACTAGACATACTAATGTAAATTTGTTTGTTACACTTTCACTCCTTAAAAATACTCAATGCGAGGGGTACAAAAGAAAATATTTTATTGTTTGCTAGGCTACAAAATTTCATGCGAACAAAAGGAAGAGCAGTTGGTATAATAAGGACTCTTTGTTAGAATTACCCATAATTATGTAATTTAATAATAAACTTTAAAAATTACTTTTCCAGTTTTCCTTGTTTTTAATTGACTTTTCACCTCAGCAGCTCAAACATGCCGCTTTTGCTGCGAGACAACAGTGAACAAAACGCGATTTTGATTCGAGTGTGAGTAAAAGTAGCTTTTTAATTTTTCAATCTTCACTGTCACGAATTGACATTGTTCGGCCATAAATTTGTAACATCCGAATTTTACTGTGCTCTGTCTCTTTCACATGCATATAAAAAGTGAGTGAAAAAACAAACCCCTTCGAATTCGAAATTCGATTTTGGAATTCGACCTCAAAGAAAATACCTTCAGAAACGCAAATAAAAAAAGATATTTGTAATAAAGAAATTACTTTTTTATATGTTTTTGTTTATACATATGTTTATTTTAATTATTATTTATTGGATTTTAATAAAAATAAGTCTAATTAATAGTATAAAATTAGTATTTAACCAATACATTTTTATTGGGAATTACAACAATGATACATTTGAAAAATAAACATCAGGGACACGGTATTAAAACGCGATTTAAAAAAGTAGCGGGAATAAAATTTTCGCTGATGCTGATACAGTATAACATAACGTGTTAAATTATGTTAATATATAAAGTAATCTAAAAAGATGAGTGAAATTAGCGATGATGACTGTACTTTAACACCAGAAGAGTTAAATCAGCAAGTGATTAATGCAAAATTCAATCTATTCCTGTTCATTTCTATGTCTCCTAAGTAATATGTGTTCTCACTGCTGCATGCTGTGGTGAAAAGTTATGTGTGCTACACGAGAGCAAAGCTTTTTGTATCTCTTGCTGTTGAGTCCCTCACTGCGCTCAGGATTCTAACTTTGATTCACTCGCTACGCTCGTGAATCAATCATAGAATCCTTCGCTTGCTCGGGACTCAAAATCAGCACTCGAAACAAAAAACAACTTTGCTCTCTTGTTGCACAAATAACTATTGTTCGTCCGCTTGTCATTTATCTATCAAGCCGCTGTCATCTGTTGTAATTTATGACCGCATCTTAATTAAGTTATAAACGTTTAAAATAACAATGCGGATTGTAGGCTAACTCTACTTTATATTATTGATTCAATTATTTTGTTAAATTTATATGTCTTAATAATGGCTCTGGCTTAATTGCATAAAATTTTCCTCTCATTGGCAGCCAGTTGCCAACAATTTTCTGTCCCGACAATAAATCAATTAAAATTCACCACAAGAAATAAAATTAATTATATTTTATAGAATACAACTATGTCCGCACATTTACGTTAATTTAACCGTTTTTCCCGCTCCTTTAGGAATTTCGGGTAATCCCTTCTTACTGCCTCCTATGGTCTCAAAGGAGGCAGTAAGAAGGGATTAATCTTCAAATCCATTGGTCAAAAGAGAATAAAACATAGTAAAACGTGACCTTTCACACATGACTCTTCATAATGTACAAAATTAAGAATTTTAAATATAAATTATTTAAAAAAATGAAAATTTGCTGCTATCAATACCTATGGAATTTTATTTCATTCTTGTATGAAAAGCCGTACCCAATTTTATGTATTTATATCGATATGATATGCAGCTACAGTGCTTTCTTTGAGGTTACGATTTATTTTGTAAAATGTATCTGCAGTAACCTTGACTCGTGCGTGTTACGAGATCGACTGCAGAGATTCCTTCTAAAATAGTTTCGCTTTTATAAACATTCTATTTTATAGAAAAATATACTTAAATATCCAATGTTCGGATTTTGACTTTTTTGCTAAAGTTTAAAATCGAGTAAATAAATTACTTGCACTTATTATTATGTATTCCAACAGAAAAATACTTTGAAGTCTACTGATAAATAGGTACCTTACATTTCAAATTTTATTATCCTTGTAGATGGAGACAGATCTAGAAATAAAATAAGTAACTCAAAACTCCTACGAATTTATTCTTCGTTAGGCTTTCTTAGACCTCATTTCAAAAGAAAGAATAATGTTTATAGCGAATAGAGTAAGTCGAAATAACACTGAATAAGTAAAGTAAACAAGTAACAACTTTTTGATTTGCTACGCACCTTAAAAACGCGATTGCGACGGAAAGCTCTTACGTTATATACAGATAAAACATAAATAATAGAGGGCAAACTATTTCACCGCAAACGTAACTTGTGGCCATTTACAAACAACGCAAAGTTATTTGTTTTGTTCACGTATAAAATACTTAACACTGTGTGTGCCGCTCCATTAAATTTATAGTTGACGGTGTTTATTGTGTTTGCGTCTTTTGTACAAAGATTTTGGTTGTTTTGTCGCCACGAAATACTACGTCGCTGCCTTTATGCAACCTCTTTAGTATTTTCTATTTAACTAAGTTTAACACGATTGATAATTCGAGAGGTGAAGGATTAAGAATAAATTAATAGTTTAAAAACACTAGAAAAACACGCTTGAAATGCACGTGAAAACAAAAAAAATATTATGGATCGTTCAAGTTGTCTCTATTTCTGGGTTGAACTGTAAACTATGTGCTTTTAATTATAATTTTTGATTGGAAAAACGTGGGGCGCTGGAACAGGAAAGACGTTCTTGTTTTACTTGTTCAAAAATCAAGTGAACGGATGTTACAGGAAGCAGGTTACACAGATTGGGGCTCTAAAATTGGAATTGCAGCACGAGTAGTAAGTGTCTCTACATTAAAGAGTGAAGACTTTCCTAAGAAATCCAAAACAGCTATGATACGATTTCCCATCATGAAATTCCAGTTCATATCTTCCGGCTCCATCATCAGATCAGTTTGACAGTACCATATTATTGTATTGTCATCAGAACTACATACAGCTGCCAATTTTCATTACGCTACGACCCTTGGAAGATGGTTAAATTAGTTAGCTTAGATTCCATTACATAGTTAGTTACATACACGACGACCTAATAAAAGCGTCTTAATATAAAGTGTCACTACTTCATTTAATTCACTGAACGTCATAAGAGCCAACCAAATATATCTTTGGAAAGAGAAGGCCAACTCGACATGGCTATACCAACTGGTCTGGCCAGCGTGGTATAGTAGGCCAAGCTATCCTATTGACTCAAGATGCTGATGTGGCGGAAATCTATTACTCCTGGCATAGCTTAGTAAAATTGAACATAGTATATATGTAATTTGCACATTACACTATTCTGCAATTTGTGGTAGCAAATATGCGTTGTCAAGGAGCAAATGTTGTAAATCTTGTTGTAAATAATAATTAGATCAGTTTGAAAGTCATCTCTTTGAAAGTAAACGTGTATTATATGAGAACAACTGCACATGTCAATGCTTATGCATTATGAAAGGCTTCGTGCAAGAAAATATATTTCATAGAACGAACATTGCAATTGCTGATACTCATAATTTTATTGATTCAGTTTTAATTTGAGCGTTTATTATGTACCTATGGAATCAGCTAGCCTTAGGCCTAAGCGATTTTCTAACCCATTTTATAAATAAATTAATTGACTTCTAATAGTTTTCGTAATCGAGTATGTATCTGCTAAAATAACAAAATTATAAATATAACTTTTATAAGATGTAAAGTTTTACACTAGTCTCGTAGTCACATCTCATGATGAGTGGGATAGCTTATAAGCAAGGCTGATAATGATGAAAGTATTTGTTATACTTTGGCATGACAATTTCAAATATTTGAGAACGGCCGATTATTTCAAATCGTCTACGCTTTTAGCGAACTAATTTGCATAGAGTTAAAATCCGGGAGAGCAGGCATCGACGGCTTATCGTTATGTGCCCTACATAAATTATTTCAATGTGTTATCATCCCGAGCGTTTGTTTTAAATAAGGCATTCCGATTTTTGTTCAGAGCTGTTAAGGATTATTTTACCGAACAAACGATTAATTTGTAAAACAAGTTTGTAAGGTCGTTACGTTTGATGATATAGAATCGATGTTATCTTGTCTCTACTCTTCAGCAACGAGTTTTCAAAACACGGACTGCGACAAAGGAACACAATGACAATTCGCGCGTTACGTAAGCTAACACTGAAAACTTAATTTAAATCAATGCATAACACTGCGGATGTGACCTGCCAAGGTTAATCGGCTCAGCATCAGACACAAGCGCAGTGACCTGTTGTTAAGTTCGTCATATGTTGTTAAGTTGTCATCCTCAATATAGTATTACCGCTAAACTCACTGTTTTGGACTTTTGTTCGGATTTATCTCAAAACACAGATTACAAAAACAGGCAATTGTTAACTAAAATTGTTTTTACATGCAGCAAAGTTTGTAGTTAACGTAGAAGCTTATGATTATTTAATAGGAAAACAAGTCATTATTTATATGTAACTTCGTATTCATTTTGAACGTTTCTGTTATCAAACACAACAAAGTTTATGTTCGAGGCTCTATTAACTGGTACGCGCAAAAACTAACTTAAAAGTTTTATATTTTGAAGAATATTTTGGTGAGTTCTCGGATAAATTTGTATAATAATGATGTAACAATCCCAGAAATTCAATTAATCAAGTTTTAGGAGGTGGTCTGTAAGTGGTCGGCCGGGTCGCGGGGCGAGACCGCGCGGCGCGAGCTCAGATCAAGGTCGTTCTTGCACGCGAGCTTAACTCCGCACCCGCACCCTACGAGCGGCTACTTGTTGCGTGTCAGTCGCGAGCACGCCGACCACCAGCGCTGGTCGTGCGCGGCAGCAGTGCGGGGCGGCGGCGGCGGCGGCGGCGGCGGCGCAACGTACCTGGGGCTCCCGGCGCGCGTACTCATCGTCATCGGAGAGCGCGTCCATGTCTGCGGCGCGCGGGGTGCGCGGGGTGCGCGGGCGGTGAGCGCGCGCTGTCCGCGGCCGCGCGCACGTGCTCCGTGGTGCTGCGTGTCGCTGCGGCACCGCGCCGCTCCGCCCGCGTCCGCCGCGGCACTGACGGACCCGGCGCGCATCGATCGCGCCGCACCGCCCGCCCCAGCCCTCACCGCCCGCCACCACTCCACGTGGCCGCGGCCGCCCGCCCCTCGTGTGCACTATGCCATACCAAACTTTCCGCGGGAGCCTGCCTCGGCTCTCTACCGCTCCGTCGGCGATCACTCGGCGAGGAGCCACCTGGAGAACGACGGCCTCCGTCGAGGATGACGAGCGGCGGTCACTTTTGGGACGGTTCCAAAAAGCGTTCATTCAAAAACGGGCGCCGATCGCGGAGCCTCGGCGCGGCTGCGCGGGCCGAGGCGCAACAGATTGCCGTCGTGGGCGGGAAATTCTAATCGCGACCGTCGAACCGGCGACGCCGTCGGAATAACAGCTACTACAGAAATAAAAGTACGGTTTTAGTCGCGTACGTAGAGCGATATCATCGTCAGCGTCGCCGTCGACGTCAGCGAGGCGCCGTCGACGCAATCGTGGCGGCGGCGGCGGCGGCGCGTCACGGGCCCGGCGCGGCGCCGCGGGCCCGGGCGCACCGCTCGCGCTGCGTGCACCTGCATACCTGCTTGATGAGGGGGAGCAGAGTTCTCTCGATGGAGCGCGTCTTTATCTGTGAGAGATCGACGTCGGGCAGGCCGGCGGCCGCCATGGCTGGCGCGGGCGCGACTGCGCGCCTGCGCGCGCACGCCGCCGCGCCGCGCCATTGGCCCAGCGCGCTCAGTCACGTGGCGCGCCCCCTCCCCCGCGCCCGCGCCGCTCCACCGCCGCCGCCCGCCGCCCGCGCGCCCGCCGCCCCGCGCACGTAAACACGGGATTGCGTGTTTAGTTTTAACACATAGTACTCTTGTGAGCTTTAAAAATTGGGCAAGTGCGAGTCGGACTCGCGCGCAAAGGGTTCCGTACCATCATCTATAAAAGAAAATCACGTTCGTTGTATGTGTACTTAAATACTTTATAAGTTTCTATCTGTTTATTAAGATCGAGTAACAAATTGCTTAAAAATTACGTTTGTTGTATGGGAGCCCCCCTTTATTATTTACTTTTTTTAAATTTAATTATTTATTTTGAAAGGTAATATACAACTACATATTCTGTAAAAATTTAAAGCGTCTACCTGTAACAGTTAGTAATTTTGAGCAAAATATACGAAAAAAAACACGTTTTTTGTATGGGACCCCCCTTAATTTTTTTATTTTTTTTATTTTTAGTATTTGTTGTTATAGCGGCAACCGAAATACATAATTTGTGAAAATTTCAGCTATCTAGCTATCATGGTTTATGAGATACAGCCTGGTGACAGACAGACAGACAGACAGACAGACAGACAGACAGACAGACAGACAGACAGACAGACGACGGAGGCTTAGTAATAGGGTTCCGTTTTTTACCTTTTAGGTACGGAACCCTAAAAACTACAGCTTTACGTGTATACTTTGTTTTGATTTCGAGCGCCAATTATATGTATACCTACGTTGACGTGCACGTTTCATCAAACTTTTTATTTGTTTTTCACGTGCGGCTCCGTCCTGCGGCGCTGAGTCGTGTGTTCGCGCGTACCTACGTCGTGCTGTCGGGAAGCAGGTAAATGAAAACACTGTAACGGATGCGCAAACTTTATTTTTGTATCTTCGACCACCATACACTAATTGACTTAACAATAATCATTGGCACATTATCACAAAGGTTGTCAATGATTGATATATTTCGACATGCGATTACAATGTATTAAGAAAGTTTACTCTCAGTAACTGTGATGGCAATAATGAGTAATTTTTATCAAAATTACTTCTCCGGTGAGATCTTAATTTCGATACACATAATTATGTAAACACGAGTAAATATGATATAATAATACTGATAAATAACAATTTAACATATAATTTCGTACATTACCACTAAGTAAGTTAGAGTAGCGATGTCATAACAAGTTCCTTATAACTACAATAATTAACGTGTAAGGCTTTGGTAATCGCTTTAATCTTGAAGAGCACTTGGATCTAAATTTCAGATTGATACGCTATCGTTAATCAGAACAACAAATGTGTAACAGATTAATTCTGTTTCAGTGAATTCAATGCAACCGAGTTTCGCCCGAGTAGAGAAGCGACCGCAAAATGTGATTAATTTGAACTGACATTGATTAATAACGCGTTTGATTCTAGAAATTGGGCTATTGTTAGCTTTGTAGGATAGTCTGGCAGAATATTCTAGATTAAATTCAGTTTCAAGTTAAACGCTAGACTATGAGTTGTAGATACAATATTGTTACATAAACCATGTCTCTAAAGCATACCTACTTCTTTTGTATAGAGAATAATTTGCGGTACATAATAATAATTATGATCTGTGATTCAGAAGCAGGTGACGGGTACAGGTGATTCTTAGGTCGCATAATTCCTTTCACCCTTGTGGTCTACTGCCTTTTGAGATTTAATATTTTTGCGAAAGTATTTTTTCACTTTGAATTGAGTATCAGTTTCTTGACTTATAGAACTTAAGATAAACTTAAGCTTGCAACATCAGGGCAGATTTTTGGTAAGTAAGTTATGATCGTGTTGGGTTATCAAAATACTTATTATGACGAATTGGTACCTACGCACACATGAAGCTATAAAATTGAAAACAAATTTCATTTGATCACCTATTTCAGCAATAGAATAAGTGGTTGAAAGAAATTACACTAGCTATGACACACCCTGTACAGATAGATAAGTAATACTTTTGTTCGATATAATTGTCACGGATTCTTTTCGAAATTCTATCTTCCTATTTGTAAAAATGGTATTTAGTCATTAACAACAGTATTACACTGATTTCCAAAGTGTCGACTAAGTTAAAGAGTACATAGGATAAACATCTCCTAATATAGCTTAAAATTAATATTGAATGGCGACGAAAATAGAAATTAAATATCAATGAAATCAGATAGACTACATGCATTTTAATAGCTCTTAAATTATTACTAAGTTATGGCTGTGAAGCAAGCACAATCAGCATTGTTCGAAATACAGACTAACGTATTAACTACTTAATATTATACTAGTGTCGATTGTGCTCTAGACAGTCTAGACTCTTTATGCTCGTCGCATCCCTTTCTTACAAAAATAATAAGAGAAGGATAGTTATATCACTGATGACAATGATAAAAATAGAACGTAACAGCAATCACTTCAACACTAAGAATTATTTTCCGTTGATTGACAGCTAGTCACGGACTACAGCCGCTCAGTGGAAATATGCCGTCACAATTCCAAAGAATCTCCAAACTATTCCTACACCTACTTATTATCTGTAGAAAGGATGCGATGCGATTAAAATTTGTAAAAAATAACAGAATCAACACCATTACAATATTGTCGTAAGCATGAATAATAATCAAAGACTATATTTAAAACTGTAAGAACCCAAACATATTGATACTGAAATAGTTTATGTACCTAGTACTACTTTTTAGTTACATTCACATCTCAGCAAATGCTGTCAAAGGGATATATATGCAGGGTTCAAGATTATACGTGTTTCACACTTGCATTGCTAGTAACAATAATAAACTTATAAATGAAACTACGACGATTACATTCTGATACTTACAGACTATCATAACTGTACCGTACATATTTAGAAGTCATGCTAACTTTACAAAGAGCCATTACTGAGACTGACAACCTGAGAACATTTCAAACTTTATTGCTCAGACATAAAGATGAAATTGCCTAACCTCTAAGCTTATTGGCCAGCGGCCAAACAACACAACTTAACGTATAGAATTCTAAATCGATCCACGGACATAATCCTTTCTTAAATCGAGAGCCATCACGCGAGCGTTTGACATTGATATTTCTATAACCAAGATTTTCTTTACCCGAGTCTTAACAATATTCTTATTAATATCATCAGTTGTAGTACACTCCCATACTGATCTGTGGTCGACGTTTACATAAAGCTTGCTTAGAGCTAGTGCTGTCTTGGGAACTATCTGACATCCAAGGACTTTGTCCTGAGGTATTTCGGACTTTCCTTTTCCGGAGACTCTCCGTTGGTCCTAACGTGGGTCTAAGTAATTGTTTGAATCTAAAAGGTCCCTCCGTGTAGTCGTCGTCCGAGCTAAACATGGGGGTGGCGAGGATTTCTGGCGAGTTCCGGAGGATCTTCCTGAGGTCTGATCCTGGGTCGTAGGAGGGAGTGTACGCTGGTCGCGGCGGTGGTTCTGACTTCTGCGATTTTTTCACTAGCTCGTTGATTTTATTGCTGTTGGAAAAGATTCGTGTCAATATATTATTCATGCTGCTGCGGTTTAATATGTTATGTATGCCAAATTTTGATTAAAATCTAAATATGATAAAAATGTGCATCGCTTGGATGGTTTGTGTAGATATTTTAGAAATTATGCCACTATGTAATAAAATTAGATGGGAGTGAATGAAGCATGTCAGAATCGTTGTCAATGGCGTTCGGTGTCGGTGGCGGTACTCTGCTTACCCCTCCGGGAAACAGACGTAGTCTATGTATGTAATAAAATTACTATTTTATGCATTTTTGTATATCCAGCCTAAACTGCAAGTTTTTATAAACGATCGTACCGAAAATAAAGTGGCGTGAGTCGTGACGTGTCAATTACCGATAAAATCTGTTAAAGTAGTGAATTATTCTAAAACTTTAGAATTACCGGCTAGGTGGATTTTGTTGTGCATGTTGTAAGATTTAAAGGTAATCACGCCATTTAATTTAGAAACGCTTGACGTTTTAACTGGTGTAATTAGTAGCCTGCATTACATTTGCACATAAGCATGCAGCACACTACGTCAAAAGTTAGTATATACTTAGTCAGTAATAATGTGAAAGGCTTAAAGAAATACTGCATAGAATATTGTGAAGCAACGTAAAGCGAACGCAGTTTGATTTTGCACCAATTATTGTGGTGGATGAATACCGCGAACAATGGTTTATCTATGGCACCTACAGGCCGTGTGGCGTTCAATGTGTTAAATTAAGCTTTAAGTAGGCCCGGCCGCATGTGCGTGCGGATTGGCGGACCAAATTACACGATGCATGTACACACGTTAATACTGACTTTAGTTACACAGGGACCGCTTAGTGGTTTAAAATCCAAATTATTTGATGATTATAAGCGACAGCTTACGTCAAACTTTGTGCTTGGTTGTTTGAATGTAGGTGGAAGATTTAAACAAGGATATTTTTGTAGTTATAGTGCAAACCACTTAATGTGTAGTTGCACGCGTAATTATGAAAATCTTTTGCTAAAAAAAACTTTCACGAAAAACAGCTGTTCAAACATCTGTATGGAACAGCCACGTCTCTGGTCAGAAGTTATTTATAGTATCAAGTAGAATCACCCTTTTAGACTCCATAAAACGCAACATCACAATCTTGCCAACATCAAACCAAGCAAGAAAGTTTGACGCGAAAAAGAAACACAAATAAGTGCATACCCATCGTCCCTGCTTTTCACACGTAAGTAATGCATGCGACAGAACAGTGTTATTAGTAAAGCTACGGCCAGAAGCAAGTGCCGTCGAAATCCCTGTGACGTGTGGAGTGGTAGGAGTACCTCACTAGTCCGCTACACTGCCGGCTGCACGGTGCGTTCTGCCAGTTGTGATGTCCATTGTGATGACTCTGATGATCACCCTGGTGATGCCTCTCGTCCCGGTAGTCCCCGTGACCGTTATTGCTTTGTTGGTATCTATTAGAAATGGAATGTAGTGGTGATGAGGATTTTGAGACAATTCGCCAATTGTGCTGCTGTTGTGAGCTGCTACTGTGTGGTTCAGAGCCTCTACAAATGTTTGTGTTAGCTTTAGTTAATCTTTATTGCAATGCTTAAATATTTATTACAAATGGTGCTAACTTAAATTTAATGTAGGATCATAACGTACGGCCATGTTAGGCAGTAACGCCGACATACCAAATAAGGTGTAGTAAGGTAAAAATAATATCAATACTAATAGTTTCTTGCTGTTATTTGCTCAAGGTCCATAGATAAATTATAAGCAATTATAAGATAAATGATAATGCAATTTTTCAGTCAACCGAAACAGAACTGCTTTTGAATATGGGTAAATTTTCGGTAAGTCACCACCTAATGTTGAATGGTTTATGTTCGAAGCATTACGGCTACATTGTATGTCTGATTACGGAGTGTTTCTAGCAGTACTACTTTATACTCACGTAGATCGCAAGTAGATAATTAGAACTGAACAAACCTGGAGGGTCTGATCTCAAGCTCTTTCTTACGCATAAACGGTTGGTCCCAGGGTCTAGCGGGACTCTTGTGGAACTCGGGCGATGGGCTGATCCATTTCAATAAACGAATGCATGAATAGTAAACACAGAAAATATACAAGCTTTATAAATATGTGAAAGTCTATACAGTGGACAGATTACGTAAATAAACTTCCATATAATCACACTTAGAATGTGGCTTCTTTCGATCTGTCACCAAAAGTCTACTTTCGACTGACTTTTGAAATCGCTTTAGAGTTTAAAGATTAACATTAGTCTTTTCGGTGAAAACTAAATTCAGCCACATGTTGTCAAACTGGAATCCGGCCCAAATAGGTTTTTAGGAAATTTTAATGAAGAAGCATTCGACGAACGTGTTGCTATTTCTGCACTTTCGATACAGACAAAAAATGAGAACAGAGGATCAATAGATTATTTTTAAGTTCGGCGGTCACTTGTCTATTTCTATATCATTGCATCGATTACATAACTGGTGTGTCATTTTAGAACTGATTTTCGTCTCTTTTATTTACTTTACATGAAAATAGTTCGTACTAAGGTTGGTATAGGTAAATTCACGAAAGTTGACCACAAATGGCGGCCGTCGCGCATATGTACATTCGTGCACCAATGGCGTTGCTCCATTCTTGACGCATTTAGGGAATGCGTCAAGAACGGAGCCACGCCATTGGCATTCCACCCGCGCCTCACCCCGCACCTCCACGGGGACCTTAAAAATGATTTCTGCGCAGTGGTCATCTTTCGTGAACCGACCTATACTTATTGTAGTTTAATTTTGTGTTATTCTATCGAGAATGTGAAGAAGTTCTACAATTATTATTGTTAGGTAGTATGTTTTTACAATTGTAGGTATGTAGAATACGAAAATTGATAGTAGGTACACGTTTTTTGCTTCTAAAACTAAAAGGAAAACCATTCCTAATGTGTCATAAGTATTAGACAGAAATTATATTGTAGTCATATGAAGATCAAGAACAATATCTTTTTATACGACGGTGTTATACTAACTAGATTAGGTTTATTATGATAGTACGTTTAGTTTACTTCTTTCACTTTTCCGTTTGTCTACGGGATGAAATCTACAGTTCTCTTTTAACCGTCAATTAAGTTTTCTCTACCGCTTGTAGATCTTGTTTTATGTTATCTGTGTAGGCTTATTTCAGGATAACTGGTACAAGAGGGGATAACGTTTGATGGCTGACGCTGCTGACGGTACTCGACAGCATACTACGCTGACACATACAAATACACTTCTTGCAGTCTGATCACAATTTTGAGTTTTATCGTGATACTTTTTTACATTTGGGAGACAGCGAGGGTTATCACAGCGCAGTATCACTCACTAGAATAAAGGCAAATATTTATCATTACTCGTCCACTCGTTTCGCTTCTCCGATCGAGGCAGTGGACTTGCCTTCACGTATTTTTCGACGTGTAAACTAAAGCTTGGACAGACGGTATGCATGAGTTCATCTCGTTTGTCCGTAAGCTCTATTTTGCACCCTGATGTCTTGTATGACCGAAGAAAGGCATGACTCCGGTATTGATTTATCTGTGCTATATCCCTGGTAAAGAGTGGTGAGTATAGTTGTGAGAATATTTCTGGTACATTAGATTTATCAATTGCAACGATTTAACAAGCCTGACTTTATGCAGTGCAGTGCATGGACGAGTACGCTGGGTTAATAGACGATTATACGATTACTCGTCCATCCCTTCACAGCTTGATGTCAGGCTTGTTACAACGCTGGTTCTTACGGACTGCTTGGTTTTATGATATAGATATATGACGATGACTTTAGGTAGGTACTTTACCTTAACGATCCTAGTCTATGGACATTCCCACCAGAGGAGACACGAGATCGTTGCTGGCCTGGGTGAGAAAACGAATAGGAAGGGGTGTGGGATGAGGCAGAAGGAAAAGAGGACGAGGCTTCCGGCACTCTTACTAGCCGAAAGAAACTCAACAAAATAGATACTGTTACATCAGGTCGATACTCTGTGCGAGGGTGGTAATTTCCCGATCGGGCCAGTCCCTTAATGGTTAACTAATAAAGCTTTACCTATCGGTTTTATGTCCTTATGTAGTTTACCTGGACAATCGGCTGGCATCTCTCTCGACCTGCGAGGGCTGTCCCCGGACGATGGCCGGGACTAGTGTGAACCCTGGCGGCTGCCGGTACTCGTCCGCTCGCTGTACCTCTTGCAGTCTGATCCCGGGCTTGTTGCGACGTAAGTTCTTGTGAACCTCTTGGTTTTTGTCATGAACCTGCAAAATTAGCTGTTGTAGATATTCGAAACAACAGATCAAGGTCCTAAGGAATTTATGTTGGTTAGTATTGAAACTTATCATAATCAGGCTTAAAATCCCACTGGCCTTATGTGAATGGTTATGACACAGTCTACCACGTTGGTTAAGTGCGGGTTGCCAGAATTCACATGTCTTTCGAAAACATCAAGAGATCTTTCTGACAAGTAAATTTTCTTACGATTTTTGCCTTCATTTACTTGAAAATTATGCGCAAGTTTTATATCATTACGTTCATTACTGCTGGTAGCACTCGCATTATCGTCGTAAGTAAGCGGATCTATTACATACAAAGAAGAACAAAATATGGCCCTAAAAGCCTACGTTAATGTTGACTGTAGGAAGCTGACGATTAGGACGTAGTTGTAAGTAAACATCAAGCAAAGGGAGCTTGTATGTAAACAATTCGGCTGTGGCATTTCACCCGTACGTAACGGAGCCGTGACAAAAAGGTCAGTAAACAAAGTCACAAATATCGTCGGCTGACCTTTTCATAAAACAAATTAATCTTGACCTTTAATGAAATCCCTTAATAATTTTAAAAATGTAGGTCAGGAAGCCGATTTATAATTTTTTTGCAGGTTTAGACATTTCATATTTAGAAGGTTAAAATATAAAAATCTTTTGAAGTAGGTATTTTGTTAACCTACTTCCTATTTGCAAAATACAGCGATATCATGATATTCATGAGATCATGAATCATTTCTACTTAGGCACAAAAGAGCTCTAAAGCGTGCAACACTTCAATAGGTAAGACATAGGCAGATTCAGTAGGTCTTATAAAACTGGGTTCACCTTTTATTTACTGTGAGTAATTTATTAAATTTTACTTGATATGAGCCATAAGTACGTGTATAGCATTAATTTTAATAACACATTTATTTGTTATAGCTAGTACCCGCGGCTTCGCAAGCGGCTAATAATAGGGGCATGTTACACTTGTCAATATTATCATGATCCTAGTATCGCGATATCACAAGTATTGACATGGGCTATTATATTATCAACTAGCTGGTACCCGCGGCTTCGCACGCGGAAAAAAGTAACGTTTTAAAAAGTTCTCTGCCAAATCTAATCTTTATACAGCCGGTGACTTTCCAGATTTCAAGATGAATGACTCTTTGCTTTTATATATAATAATACAAAAATAAGTGTCATGACAACAGCGCAACCCACCGGGTCAAATTGGAGCCTATATGTAGCGCTATAAAGTGCTCTACCTTCCAGTTAAAGTCTCATTTGAATCGGTTCAGCTATTCCAGAGATTACCCCGGACCAACAGACAGACAGACAGACAGACAAAAATGTTAAAAAGGGTTGTTTTGGACTTAGAATCGTGTAACTAACTATATGCACTTAAAACCATAGTTATTTTGAAATCACAGACAGACACTTCAATTTTATTTATATGTATAGATGAGTTGAATAAGTAAAGACTTGTTATCGCGACAACAGCGCCAACTACCGGGTCAAATGCGGCCTATATGTAGCGCTATGAAGTCCTCTATCTGGTAGTGAAAGTCTCATTTAAATCGGTTCAGCCGTTCCAGAGATTACCCCGGACAAACAGAAAGACAGACAGACAGACAGACAGACAGACAAAAATGTTAAAAAGGGTTGTTTTGGGCTTAGAATCGTGTAACTAACTATATGCACATGAAAAACCATAGTTATTTTGAAATCACAGACACTTCAATTTAATTTATATGTATAGATGAGTTGAGTAAGTAAAGACTTGTTATCGCGACAACAGCGCCAACTACCGGGTCAAATTGTAGCCTATATGTAGCGCTATGAAGTCCTCTATCTGGTAGTGAAAGTCTCATTTAAATCGGTTCAGCCGTTCCAGAGATTACCCCGGACAAACAGAAAGACAGACAGACAGACAGACAGACAGACAAAAATGTTAAAAAGGGTTGTTTTGGACTTAGAATCGTGTAACTAACTATATGCACTTGAAAATCCCTAGTTATTTTGAAATCACAGACAGACACTTCAATTTTATTTATATGTATAGATTATATGTATAGATAATATCATCATCAGTACGCGTTTAAAACTACTAGAGAAAGTAGTGTTTAGTGCAAGATTAAATTTGAACAAATTTTAAAAAGAACATGAATTGTAAAGGGAAGCCGCTATATAGCAATAATACGCGCATGCGCATTAAAAACTAAGCGCAAAAAGAAGAAGTGTTGGGTAAAAGACTGGATTTCAAAACGAAATTAATATACACATTTACTAACAGACTACATTTAACCGTTTGGTTGACGGCATAGAATACAAGTGTCACCAACTCACCACCCCCTCACACACCCCATCTTTCCGTGGGTGTCGTAAGAGGCGACTAAGGGATAACCCGATGCAAATACCATCTTTGCGTAGAGACGGAAAACTCGACATCAAACCCTATACGACTGCCTCGTTGGTCTCGCGGCATAAATGTGCGCGTGGGATCGGGAGGTCCCGGGTTCGATTCCTAGGTCGGGCAGTGTTATTGGGTTTTTCTGTAACGAAATTCTCAGTAGCAGCACGGAGTCTGGAAATGTGCCCGGTACGGCAATAGGCTCGCCACTTATTACGTGGGACTAAAGTATATCTGGCGAAAAGTGGGTGTAAAAATACACCTTTGCCTACCTCTTCGAGGTTATAGGCGTAAGACTATGTAATATGTATGTATACTAATATTCAGAAACAACAACAACAACTTGCCGAAGTCTTCATTTTTATTAATTTTATTTAATTAATTTTTATCTTTTGGGTTCCACAAGGACGGGCATGTTTCATGAAGAAGAATTAGGTAATTCCTCCAGATCATTTTTACCTCCTGCATCAACGATGGAGCGTAATTCATCATCGTCACTTTGACAAAGGACATATTTAAGAATCATCACAACTTTGACGTCGTTTCGCCATTGCTGCGAACGCATACTGACAGAAAAATATCTCAATGCGCTTACATTTCAATAATATTGAAGCCCCGCCCCCTGAGTATCGCGGATTTCAAGATGTTTGAATAATTTGTGATATTATCATGATACCGCGATACAGCCTATTACACCATCAATATTACCACGGTATCGTGATATTATTGACAATGTAACATGCCCCATTATGTTATACTTTGCGCGAACCTTACATCCTCGTCAATCAAGGCCTTTCGTAAAATTCGTTCTTAGTGAACGCCTAAAAAAATAAACTACGTCTCAGCCAAATAAAATTTATATACGCCTGGCGATTTTAAAAAAATAATAATAACTGAAAATATACACATATATGTATAGACGGATGTCGGTATCGTGACAACAGCGCTACCTACTGGGTCCAATTGGAGTCTATATGTAGCGCTATAAAGTCCTCTACCTTGCAGTGAAAGTCTCATTTGAATCGGTTTAGCCGTTTCAGAGATTACCCCGGACAAAGAGAAAGACAGACAGACAGATAGACGCACAGACAGACAAAAATGTTAAAAAGGGTAGATTTGGACTTAGAATCGTGTAACTAACTATATGCACTTGAAAAACCATAGTTATTTTGAAATCACAGACAGACACTTCAATTTTATTTATATGTAGAGAAATAGATGTATAGATGAGTAGAAGAAGTAAAGACTTGTTATCGCGACAACAGCGCCAACTACCGAGTCAAATTTAAGCCTATATGTAGCGCTATAAAGCCCTTTACCTTGCAGTGAAAGTCTCATTTGAATCGGTTCAGCCGTTCCAGAGATTACCCCGGACAAACAGAAAGACAGACAGACAGACAGACGGACAGACAGACAGACAAAAATGTTAAAAAGGGTAGATTTGGACTTAGAATCGTCTAACTAACTATATGCACTTAAAAAAACATAGTTATTTTGAAATCACAGACAGACACTTCAATTTTATTTATATGTATGTATAGATGTATAGATGAATAGAAGAAGAAAGACTTGTTATCGCAACAACAGCGCCAACTACCGGGTCAAATTGAAGCCTATATGTAGCGCTATAAAGTCCTCTACCTTGCAGTGAAAGTCTCATTTGAATCGGTTCAGCCGTTCCAGAGATTACCCCGGACAAACAGAAAGACAGACAGACAGACGAACAGACAGACAGACAAAAATGTTAAAAAGGGTAGATTTGGACTTAGAATCGTGTAACTAACTATATGCACTTGAAAAACCATAGTTATTTTGAAATCACAAACAGACACTTCAATTTTATTTATATGTATAGATATAGATGTATAGATGAGTAGAAGAAGTAAAGACTTGTTATCGCGACAACAGCGCCAACACCGGGTCAAATTGTAGCCTAAATGTAGCGCAATAAAGCCCTTTACCTTGCAGTGAAAGTCTCATTTGAATCGGTTCAGCCGTTCCAGAGATTACCCCGGACAAACAGAAAGACAGACAGACAGACAGACGGACAGACCGACAGACAGACAGACAGACAAAAATGTTAAAAAGGGTAGATTTGTACTTAGAATCGTGTAACTAACTATATGCACTTAAAAAAACATAGTTATTTTGAAATCACAGACTGACACTTTAATTTTATTTATATGTATAGATGAGTAGAAGAAGTAAAGACTTGTTATCGCAACAACAGCGCCAACTACCGGGTCAAATTGAAGCCTATATGTAGCGCTATAAAGTCCTCTACCTTGCAGTGAAAGTCTCATTTGAATCGGTTCAGCCGTTCCAGAGATTACCCGGGACAAACAGAAAGAGAGACAGACAGACGAACAGACAGACAGACAGTCAAAAATGTTAAAAAGGGTAGATATGGACTTAGAATCGTGTAACTAACTATATGCACTTGAAAAACCATAGTTATTTTGAAATCACAGACAGACACTTCAATTTTATTTATATGTATAGATATATAGATGAGTAGAAGTAAAGACTTTTTATCGCAACGACAGCGCCAACTACCGGGTCAAATTGAAGCCTATATGTAGCGCTATAAAGTCCTCTACCTTGCAGTGAAAGTCTCATTTAAATCGGTTCAGCCGTTCCAGAGATTACCCCGGACAAACAGAAAGACAGACAGACAGACGGACAGACAGACAGACAAAAAATTTAAAAAGGGTAGATTTGGACTTAGAATCGTGTAACTAACTATATGCACTTGAAAAAAACATAGTTATTTTGAAATCACAGACAGACACTTCAATTTTATTTATATGTATAGATGAGTAGAAGAAGTAAAGACTTGTTATCGCGACAACAGCGCCAACTACCGGGTCAAATTGAAGCCTATATGTAGCGCTATAAAGTTCTCTACCTTGCAGTGAAAGTCTCATTTGAATCGGTTTAGCCGTTCCAGAGATTACCCCGGACAAACAGAAAGACAGACAGACAGACAGACATACAGACAGACAAAAATATTAAAAAGGGTAGGTTTGGACTTAGAAACGTGTAACTAACTATATGCACCTGAAAAAACATAGTTATTTTGAAATCACAGACAGACATTTCAATTTTATTTATATGTATAGATCAACGGAATTTTTATAAATCCTTTATGGATTTCTTGAGCTCCTCGTTTTCTTGGTTTTGTTCGCAATCTGGTCCACATTGTATCTAATTTTGTTTTATATTAAAAGCCTCGCGTAGACACTTCGTCTGGTGACGAATTAAGAATACTAAATGTCACGACCCCATTGACCGCAAGGTGAACCGACCGTTATGGGATCGCGGGAAGCGGATAGATGTGGGTGGCTCAAGATCGGTCTATGTGGAGAGCCTCGGGGGAGGCGTATGACCTACAGTGAACGTCTTTTGGCGGAGGTAATAATAAGATGTGTAGAAGGTCACTATCAGTAGTATAATATTATATTATCTGTGGTCCCTATCCTAAAATAAAATAGGCGGCAATAGCCGAGTGTATATACCAACAGACTGCCATACAGAGTGTATCGGGTTCGAATCCACGGCGCGCACCAATGACTTTTCGAAGTTATGTGCGTATTGAATGGTTAATTATCGCTTGTCCCGTCCCTCGGAGAGTACGTTAAGCCGTCGGTCCTGGTCGTCATGGAGATCTTTGACAGTCGTTATAGGGCGTCAGTACCTTCTAAATAAACTGAATGTAGTCTAAACCATGGAATATCGCTATCCCTTCGGGTTGCGGAGGTCAGACAGGTAGTCGCTCTGTGGAAAAGCTAATATTCAACCAAATCCGGTTAGACTAGAAAGCGGACCCCAGATTGAAACTGGGATATCGCTAAGAGGATGATGATCAGTAGTCCGTATCGTATGTGTGCGTGTGTGTTTATACCTGGTCGGCGAATGTGTGCAGTTTGTGCGCCCGCTCCTGCTGCGAGTAGTGCTGCATCATCACCTGCGGCGGCGCGGGCGCGGCGGGCGCGGCGTGTGTCGGCGGCGGCGGAGCGCGACCCTTCGCCCACGCGCGACGCGCTGTGTACCCACGGAAATCTGACCAACAATCATTCGGGTATTGGTAGCAGCTCTTAGTAAAACTGTCTACACGCTTTCTAAAGAAAGCAGGTGGACGGCTTTACTTGCTCGTAACGTTCATTCACCCGTAATACTTCAGTACATCCGTGAACATGGCGCTTGCAACAGTGCCGAAATATCGGTTACTTGAAACAAAGGTACGTGGAATATATCTCGAAGGACAATTTAAAACATTCAAGGAGAATGTTATGGAATATTAAGATGCCATTGTCAGATGGCAGTCGCTCTGTGGAAAAAATATGCTCTGTCACATCTTAGTAAACTGGTAAGCGGACCTTGAATGTAACTGGAATAATGCTATGACGATGATGATTCAAAGGCAAGGATCATCAACAAACTAGTGTTATTCCAGATGCATCCAAGACTTTCAACTTCGAGCCCAGGGTCTGCTTACTAGTTTAACTAAATTATTAGACTGGATATTGTAATATACTGTACTAGCTGATCCAGCGAACTCCGTATCGCCTTTTTAGGAGTTTTTATTTGATTCCCTTTTTTCCAAACCCCTTTTCCAAAGTTACCATTGACTTAGCGCTTAATCTCTTATCATTTCAGAGTCTATAAATGATGAACAAACAAACATAGATTTTTATATAATATTCAATTCCCCATTCCTTAAAATATCGGAGGCGATACCCATATCGACTTTAAAAAAAAAACCCGTCCGCCATCTTTGATTTCCTATCCGCCATCTTTGATCACGAAATAGATGTTGTATTTGGATTCACCATCCCTTAAATCATCAGAGACGATACCCATATTGATTTTTTAAATTTTCTCATCCGACATCTTGAATCACGAAATAGATGTTGTATTTGGATTCCCCATCCCTTTAAACATCGGAGACGATACCCATATTGATTAAAAAACAAAAATCCCATCCACCATCTTTAATCACGAAATAGATGGTGTTTTTGAATTCCCCATTCCTTAAAATATCGGAGACGATACCCATATCGACTTTAAAAAAATCCCGTCCGCCATCTTTGATTTCCTATCCGCCGTCTTTGATCACGAAATAGATATTGTATTTGGATTCTCCATCCCTTAAATCATGAGAGACGATACACATATTGATTTTTAAATTTTTTCCCATCCACCATCTTTGATTTCCCATCCACCATCTTGAATCACGAAACAGATGTTGTATTTGGATTCCCCATCCCTTTTAACACATTGATTTAAAAAAAAATCCAACCGCCATCTTTGATCACGAAATAGATGGTGTTTTTGAATTCCCCATTCCTTAAAATATCGGGGACGATACCCATATCGACTTTAAAAAATCCCGTCCGCCATCTTTGATTTCACATCCGCCATTATGATCACGAAATAGATGTTGTATTTGGATTCTCCATCCCTTAAACCACCAGAGACGATACCCATATTGATTTATTAAATTTTTCCCATCCGCCATCTTTGATTTCCCATCCACCATCTTGAAACATGAAACAGATGTTGTATTTGGATTCCCCATCCCTTTTAACATCGGAGACGATAACCATATTGATTTTTAAAAAATTTCCCATCCGCCATCTTTGATTTCCCATCCGCCATTTTGATCACGAAATAGATGTTGTATTTCGATTCCCCGCCCCTTAAAATATCTAAGGCGATACCGATATTAATTTTTAAAATTTTCTCATCCGCCATCTTTGATTTCCCGCCCGCCATCTTGGATCACTAAATAAATTTCATATTATTAATCAGCGTCCTGAAAATCTCGAAAACGATACCCATATAGATTGTATCCTATTCGTGTAGCCGTTTTTGCCTTTGACCCAACCCTCCCCCTTCTCGTTTGACCATTTTATTATTTTTGTCTTGCCCCTAAAAGTTGTGGCGTAATTTTATATAGCCTCTAGCCTTTCAGAATAATTGGGCTATCAGAGGCAATGACAATTTTTAAAATCCGACTGCTAGTTCCTGAGATTAGCCGACATTATCTTTTAGCCTTTTGCCCGGCCCCAAAGGGTCGAAGCGTTATGTTATATAGCCTATAGCCTTCCGGAATAATTGGGCTATCGTATGCAAAAATATTTTTTCAGATCCGACCGGTAGTTCCTGAGATTAGCGCGTTCAAACAAACAAACAAACAAAGAAACAAACAAACAAACTCTTCCGCTTTATTATATTAGTATAAATTACTCTCAGTTCAGGTGATGCAGTTATAATTTTCTACTAAGTCTTAACACGGTAGAGCCATTCCATTAATAATAGAATTATGATATTTTTTTATTTTATAATACAAGAACAATAATAAAAAAAACTAGAGGACCCGTGCTGCTCCACAGCATATTTTTATATTATAAAAAAGCTCTTACATATAGGTATGATGAGTACATTGTATATAGTCTTTATCTACTCACACGGTAGGTTGAATACTGTATATAGTGCATTATGTCAGTAGACAAAAACGAACTATATTTCGACATTATTCAGAAAAGTTAATGTATTTGCTTAGAAAAAAAGGTTTCATTACTGCTAAATTAAGATAGGGAAAACTCGAAAAAGAAACTTGATGGGAGTGAATGAAGCAAGAGAGGTATGTCAGGATCGTTGCAAATGGCGTTCCGTAGTCTCTGCCTACCCATCCGGGAAACAGGCGTGAGTCTATATATGTATGTATGTAAAAACCCTATGCCTATCCGTCTGGCCGGCGTGGTATAGTAGGCCAAAACCTTCATTAGGAGAGGTTTAAGTCCTGCAGTGGACTGCAAAAGGCTGTTGATGATGAACAATAATTAAACCTTTTTGTTTTTCATTTCGTGTGCTTCACATCAACAGACTTTTGCAGTCCACTGCTGGACTGAAGCCTCTCCGTATGGAGGTTTTGGCCTACTATACCACGCTGGCCAAACGGGTTGGTATAGGTTGCTTCGTGTTATCTTTAAGTAATAATTACTTTTTATTTATTTGAGAATGGTGAACAAATCAAGAGGACTACCATGAAAATGTTAATTTCGAAATTTCGGCTGAAAGAATATCATGAATAGTACCTGCCGTGGAGTTGTTTCAGACGTCTTTTTTGTGAATCATGCGGCGGGTTTAGTTTTGGTAGGTAGGAGTGGTAGCTTTGGTAGCAATCGTAAGTAACATTGCTACCAAAACTACCATCTCTGCCAAAAAACACCATTTCTACCAAAACTACTATTCCTATCAAAACTACCATTTGTACCAAAACTACTATTCGTACCGAAAATAATATTCCTATCAAAACTACTATTTGTACCAAAACTACTATTTGTACCAAAACTACTATTCCTACTTACACTATCATATCTACCATTTTTTTTAAATTATAATTTCTACCAAAACCGTTGGTGCTGTCAAAAGTACCTTTTCTCTCAAAACTACTATTCTTGCCAAAGCTACAATTTCTACCATAACTACCACTTGTAATATAATTATATGACAATAGTACTATGAACCGCTGTAATATGTACATAAAAAAATTAAGATGCCCGAATAAAATCCGTAATTTAAAAACACAAAAATTTTCCTAACAAAAAACGTAATTTACCCGTCCGTAGGGTTGATTTTCCCAACATTAGGCGGAAATTTCACTACATTTGGGGAAAATTCCTCGGGTCACCGGTATACTGACGTCGTTACCGCGACCCCGTCATGAGGGTCGAAGAAGGAACACAGCGGTGTTTTAGTGGATATCTAGGGGGGAGAGCCGAGTCACACACCTCCCCTCCACCCGCACCAAACTCGGTACAGAGTTGGCGGAGGGGTCCCTATGAGGGACAATCTGTAACTGGATTTCATCGCGATACAAAAAAAATTGGGCAAGTGCGAGTTGGACTCGCGCATGGAGGGTTCCGTACCATCATCTATAAAAGAAAATCACGTTCATAGTATGTATGTTTAAATACTTTTTAAGTGTCTACCTGTTTATTAAGATCGAGTAACAAATTGCTTAAAAATTATGTTTCTTGTATGGAACCCCCTTTTATTATTTACTATTTTTTTATTTTGCTTATTTATTTTGAAAGGTAATATACAACTACATATTCTGTGGAAATTTAAAGCGTCTACCTGTTACAGTTAGTAATGTTGAGCAAAAAATACGAAAAAAAAACGCGTTTTTTGTATGGGACCCCCCCTTAATATTTTTATTTTAATATTTTTAGTATTTGTTGTTATAGCGGCAACTAAAATACATAATTTGTAAAAATTTTAACTTTCTAGCTATCACGGTTTATGAGCTACAGCCTGGTGACAGACAGACAGACAGACAGACAGACGGACGGACAGACAGACAGCGTAGGCTTCGTAATAGGGTCCCGTTTTTTACCTTTTAGGTACGGGGAAAATTCCTCAACATCAGAGATCAGTTCACCCAACATTAAGGGTTAACTGGTAACATTCGGGGAATATTACCTGCTATCAGCGATAATTCACTATAGTGATAATTTGACCAACATCGGATATAATTTTACACACCACCTCACTCACACCCGTATGAAAGTAAGGCAAGGTCACCTTAAGGCATAACATTTTTTCCTGGCAGTTACCGCAAGGAACTTATTAGATGCCATAAAAATATTTTTGAATTCAGAACCGTCCATGTAGAGAGAAAGCAATGGAATCTTAAGAAATTTATAGGAAAATATTGAAAAATAAGTTCAATGTCCACACCTATCTTCCTTCAAACTTAGCCAATTTAAATGAGCATACCATCAAATGAAAGAGCTCTTTTCAGCGCGTGTTTTAGGCCTATAACGAAACGCCTACCTCAATGAGAACCAGATATATAGAAGCAGAAAGTCATTGACTACGGCTACGAAAACGTACAAAATGTATGGGAGAAAACTGTTTTTGCATATAAATTGATGAATGTGCAAGTTAGGTAATTTCTAATGCTTGATGACAAATCTATGCAGCGAGAGCTTTCATTTAAAAAAAAATTCATGCGAATCGGTTGCGTAGAATGGGCTGGCCGACTCGTATTATAAAACACAAATTCTTTTAATATATAGATAAGGATTGCTTTACTAAGAACTCTACTACAATTTTCAGAGGGTTTTAAAATAACATGTGCTCCCTCAGGCATACTTTCACACCGTAAACAGACAACATCGCAGGCTTTAACTCCCTGACAGTTTCCAAAGCTCGTTTAAAAATCAACGAAATCTTTTGTTCTGTTATGTTTTTATTGAGCTGAAAAAGGTACAAAAAAGGAGGTTTTAACTCACGGCTCTGTATAACGACGGCGGCTTTGTTAGTGTCGATGTTCTCTTTGTTGGAGTGCGGCTCACTTGTATCGCTGTCCTGCGACGTCATGCGCCTCAGTACCTTCGCTTTCATCATGGCTTTGTTCTTGTTTGAGGCACCTATGGGGAAATATTTGATTTTATTTGACCTTTTCGATCTATTTTGTAATATTTTAAAAAAAAACAATGGTTATGAAATTTTAAATTTGCTTTCACATCACTGCAAGTTAATAATTTTCGAACCAAGATAATAGTGGTTGCATCTGTGTAAGATATGAAGTTTTCAACAAATATGGTTGAATCCAATGTAGAAGGAATTATTAATCTCTTAGATTTCAATATTAGCTCACTCACAATGTTGGACGATCAGTGCCCGATTTTTGTATGATATGAAAAAATATGCCTCATTTGTTTCTTATTAAAATTTTCAAAAGTACATAATGTGTATTTGTGATGCTAGGGCTTGCAGAATTGAAAGCTTGGCTTTACTTGATATCTCACAGGTTTTTGAGAGTGGTCTCGTCTTGGCAACATTTTACATGAAAATGTTGTTGGTGGGATACAATTTTTTGTTTATTTATCTATATGTATTCACGACAGCCATTAACGATCCAAATGTACGAAACTCTTGGGCGACGATTTTGCAGTTGCCTAGATTTATTTGCGCCACAACATAGTTTTACACCGGTATCTAAGGCCTATAATGGACGATCCTCAACGAACTATACATCCGTGATCATCGCGCTTGCAACCGTGCCGAAATATTGGATACTGGAAAACGAGGCAGGTGGTAGATATACCGAAAGACGCTCTCGACAAACTGGTACCTCTAGCACTGAGCTCGATTTACGGTTTTTCGTGTCCAGCCGCTGCCAGCCACTTTGCGTTTATCGTCATTCCACCTAACCGGTGGGCGGCCTACACTACAAAAAAGAAGACAATGTAAAACAAAAAGTAAAACGTAATCCATACCGGACTTGTGTTGTTTCCTCTGGCTGTCCTGCTCCATTTGGAACTCCCTGGCGAGCTGTCTCTGTCGCTCCTGCAGGCGGCGGCGCGTGAGCCAGCCGCGCACGTGCTTCTGCAGTGTCAGCACCGAGATCGCCATCTGCAGCTTCAGCCGCTCGAACCGGCGCCGCGCCAGCCAGCCCCGCACGCACGCTTGCACTAACACTATTTTTCTTATCTAGACAAAGGATATAAATTCGTTGATCAGTTTAGAGATATCAATCAGCTTTAATTCATAGATCAGTTTATAGATATCAAGCGAAAACGAAATCCCGAAAAACAAGAATGGGAATTTTGGGGATAAAATTCAATCAAAACTCCTTTGTAAAAGAGATAACAAAAGCTCTTGAAGTGTTCTAAAAATAATGGCTCAAAAATGTTGGTGGATATTCTACAAAATGTTATTATTGCTGCCTCGTTGGTCTCGCGGCATAAATGTGCGCGTGGGATTGGGAGGTTTCGGGTTCGATTCCCGGGTCGGGCAAAGTATTATTGGGTTTTTCCGTAAGGAAACTCTCAGTAGCAGCACGGAGTCTGGTAATGTGCCCGGTACAGCAATAGGCTCGCCCCCTATTACGTGGGACCTAAAAATCCATGGCGAAATGTGGGTGTAATATTACACCTCTGCCTACCCCTTCGAGGATACAGGCGTGAGTCTATAAAAAAATAAATAAAAATAAAAAATAAATAAATATAAATTATTATCGCTTGCTTAACGGCGAAAGCAAACATCTGTAATAAACCTGCATATTTAGGACTTTTAGAACACCCATAATGTTTTGGAAGACATTATGGGAGACTTGACTTCTCTTTCATGAGAAGTCGGCCAATCCGCGCTTGGGCAGCGTGGTGGATTACCTATATATGAACTAAGTAGATATATTATATCTTCTTTCTCATAATGAGAAAAGAGTGGTGCCCACCATCAAAATGATCATGCTTGTAAGTATAAAATGCGATGAAATCTCATTTAGTCCTTATTCCAAGAACAAGACAACATTTTCATATTATACTTATGTACCTAGGCTAAATACAAATTCTACATCAAGTAGAATTTGTATTTAGCCTTGCAAAGCATCATAAAGAGGTGTTACGGTCAGTGGTTTCTATTGTCAGTCGTCTTTCCACTAACTCGTAGCTCAACAAATTCCTTTTTAACGATGTATAGTATAGATGTATGTATAGTATAGTACCGACGATGCTAGGGACAGGCTCCTGTAAATAATCACTAATGGTTAATCCCTGGCGCGAGTCGATTTTCCATTTGTAAATGTCTATCTATCTGATTAAAAACAATGGTTGATTCTATGTTGCATATACTTTCACGTTATAGGTATGGTAACAATATTGGTAATTACTACAGTGTTCTAGATGTTACAGCTTCACCTCGTAGTAATTGCATGTGTCCCATATAGGTTGTAGGTACTAACTGAACGGATGACAAAAAGATTTAAGTCGTCACTACATGGTCTAGCACAGCATACAGTCTTGTGGGTTCGATTTCCGAAATAACAATTTGCGTGTTCTACAAATTGTTGTTTCGAATCTGAGTGTCTTTTTACGTCAGCTGGTTGAATGTTTTGTTAAGTTCATGTTGCGAGATTTATTAGTGGTGTTCTTAAAAAAGGAGCAATTAAAATACCTATTATGCGTTAAAATATGAATTTTCTAGATCTCAATGAGAAATATTCTTCTAAAATTAACGCATTTATACGTAATCCACCATTGGCACATGCGGGTGCTTGTGTGCTTGATGACTCTCACAGTTCGTCCCTCGTATTAATTGAGTGTTTTAGACACAGTCTAAGTCTGATCAATAATGAGCCATCAGGCCTATTTACCTATTATAGCGTGTAAAGAAACGCGGAATATGTAGCTTTCTGGATTTCAATAAGAAATATTCCTCTGAACGTAAGGCACTACTACGTAACCCTCCATTTGGCACATACAGGATGCCTGATGACATTGGCGGGTGTGCGCTATTGGTTATCTCTTCCTGACCGCGCACAGTTCACGCCTTCTAGTAATTGAGTGTTTCCGGTACAGCTTAACCGATAGCGCTAGTGATAACCGATAAACTGTGTGTACCTATAAGTGTAATGTATGGCTACGTTTTATGTTGTGCTGCCCAATAATGAATTTTGCTGCTTTCTGTTCCAACAAAAATTGGCTGGAAACGTGTCTTCCTTTAATTTAGTATAATATCTACCTACTTAATTATAGTGTACACATATAAGTCGTATAAGTTTGTTAATTGATCTGTCCACACATACGATACTCGTTAAACCATTATGATGGAGTCCCGTTTTGCCAAGACACCATCTACTGACAGCGTCTTAATTGATCCCTCTTCAACAATTTTAACTGACCCCTCGTAAGCATCTTTCCAAATCCTATCTAATAAACTATTCTGTTGCCCTTCTGGTTATCACGGTTGTATTCCAATACCTACGTCTTGGAGACTTCGTACTAGCAAAAATTTATGGCGAATTGTCGTGTTAGCGTATTCTCGAGGATACTATGTATATTCGTGTGTCTGTCCATGTATTTAACGTTGTTTTTAGCCCATAGATGCAAACAAAAGAAAACATGCAACACACTTTTATTACTAAAGTTTTAAGACCTTTACAAAGCCTTAGCTGAATAATATTTTATATTATAATTCCATGGTGAATCTCACCTGTTCCTCATAGATCCTGGAGAGCAGTTCGACGTGGTAGTACTTGAGGAAGACCTTGGACTTGCCGAGCGCCCAGCCGTCCATCTTGAGCCGCAGCAGCAGCACGCGGCTCGTGTCGCGGCTCGGCTTCACCTCCTCGTCGTAGCTGAACGCCAGGAAACCGTACCTGGATAATTTTGATATTATTTGTAAGTAATACAGCTATTCAACAACGAAACAGAATCTTATACCTTAGTAACTGGCTTCGCCTGCTCTAAACTTTCAACTTTTATTTTACTCTCGGGTGGCATTATCCTTTCGTAGTGAATTCCTTAATTAGGAAAGGAACTTGCTGTCCTAATTTCCTGTTACTAGTTTCATTCTGTTGGATTATGAGACCATTATAATAAATCCGAAAATTGAGACGATGGCTGGATTCTTTCTATTCGTTATTCTTTCACAAAAGGAGAAACAACAACAAACACAAAAACTACTGAACAGATTTTGATGAAAGTTTACTACCTTTTGCCACGATAGCCGACTAACATATCATGGCATAAGCCACTAGAAATAAGGCAGGATCTTTGACGGTCATTTAAATTGTGCAGTATTTGTTTATAATAAGACTTTCATAAAATGAAATCTTGTCAAAATTTATTTTATTTATTTAGGTATTTATTGTTCTTTGGGAAACAAACAGATATATTACATAACTAGCTGTCCCGGCGAACTCCGTCTCGCTTTTTTAAAGTATTTTTCTTTTTCATTTTCTTACTTAACTCTTCTCCAAAGAATTCAGAACAAAGTTACCAAGAAGATCAGTGTTTAATCTATTAATTGCCAGGCAAAATTGTTTTGCCATATAAATTATTTCTAGGGTAGAAAAACTAACTGAAGATGCGGACGTGGTATATGAGTGATAGGGGCAGATAACTGATCTAGTGATATGATAAAATTACTCATTGGGTTATTAAATAATTAAATAAATTGCAAGTCTGACTCGCCCATGAAGGGTTCCGTAGTAGACGTATCCGCTTAACATAGCCATTATCTGCATCGAACATCAAATACCTAATAATAATAATTTTAATAAAATAATATATTGATTTTCCATCAGCCATATTTGATCACGAAACAGATGTTATATACGAATGCCACATGCGTTATAACGGCGGAGCCGATAAGCATATTGATTTAATAGAATTTTCCCATCCGGCACCTTTGATTTTCCATCCGCCATCTTCGATTTCCCATTTGCCATCTTTGATTACGAAGTAGATGTTGTATTTGCATTCCTCATAGCTTAAAACATTGGAGAGGATACCCATATTGACTAAAAATTTTTTTTCATCCGCCATCTTTGATTTCCCATCCGCCATCTTTGATCACGAAAAAGATGTTTTAATTGGAGTCGCCATCCCTTAAAACATCGGAGACGATTACCATATTGATTTTTTAAAACTTTCCCATCCGCCGTCTTTGATTTCCCATCCGCCATATTTGATCACGAAATAGATGATGGATTTGGATTCCCCATCCCTTTAAATATTGGAGACGATACCCATATTGATTTTTAAAATTTTCTCATCCGCCATCTTTGATTTCCCGACCGCCATCTTTGATCACGAAATAGATAGTGTTTTTGAATTCCCCATTCCTTAAAAAATCGGAGACGATACCCATATCGACTTTAAAAAAAAACCGTCCACCATCTTTGATTTCCTATCCGCCATCTTTGATCACGAAATAGATGTTGTATTTGGATTCACCATCCCTTCAATCATCAGAGACGATACCCATATTGATTTTTTTAATTTTTCCCATCCGCCATCTTGAATCACGAAATAGATGTTGTATTTGGATTTCACATCCCTTTAAACATCGGAGACGATACACATATTGATTTTTTAAAATTTCCCATCCGCCATCTTTGATCACGAAATAGATGGTGTTTTTGAATTCCCCATTCCTTAAAATATCGGAGACGATAGCCATATCGACTTTAAAAAAATCCCGTCCGCCATCTTTGATTTCCTATCAGCCATCTTTGATCACGAAATAGATGTTGTATTTAGATTCCCCATCTCTTTTAACATCGCAGACGATACCAATACTGATTTTGTTAAATTTTCCCATCCGCCATCTTTGATTTCCATTCCGCCATCTTTGATCACGAAATAGATGGTGTATTTCGATTCCCCACCCCTTAAAATATCGAAGGCGATACCCATATTGATTTTTAAACTCATCCGCCATCTTTGATTTCCCGTCCGCCATCTTGGATCACAAAATAAATTTCATATTATTAATCAGCGTCCCGGAAATCTCGAAAACGATACCCATATAGGTAGGTTGTATCCTATTCGTTTAGCTTTTTTTTGCCTTTGACCCAACCCTCCCCCTTCTCGTTTGACCATTTTATTATTTTTGTCTGGCCCCTAAAAGTTGCGGCGTAATTTTATATAGCCTATAGCCTTTCGGAATAATTGGGCTATCATAGGCAATAACAATTTTCAAAATCCGACTGCTAGTTCCTGAGATTAGCCGACATTATCTTTTAGACTTTTTAGCCTTTTGCCCGGCCCCAAAGGGTCGAAGCGTTATGTTATATAGCCTATAGCCTTCCGGAATAACTAAGCTATCGTATACAAAAAGAATTTTTCAGATCCGACCAGTAGTTCCTGAGATTAGCGCGTTCAAACAAACAAACAAACAAACAAATAAACAAACAAACAAACAAACTCTTCCGCTTTATTATATTAGTATAGACAAATAGACTATAAGATACAAATAAAACATAATCCAGAGCAGTTTCCACAACATTGCTTTACACTTTGTGACGGACATATAAATAGGGGTGCATAGGGTTCCCACCAAGAACTTAGGGCCCCAAGCCAACCTCACCTGCAAGTGGTGCACCTGCCGATCAACGGACGAGGCTCTGGCAAACAAAATATCCCGATAAGCGGCAATAGGCTCGCCACCTATTACGTGGGATCAAAACACTGGCGAAAAGTGGGCGTTTAATATGCCTCTGCCTACCCCTTCGGGGAAACAGGCGTGAGTCTATGTATGTATGTATGTATATAAATAGTATTAAGTGACTAAAGAATAAAATTACAGCAAGAAAATATGGAAAATATTTGGAAAAAATACAATTTGATAAAATGAAAAGTAATCAACAAAGATAATAATGCCTTGCAAAATAATTACGAAAAGAAACCAGATATGGAAAAAATATTTCACATTAGTGCCACTGCTAAAATTAGCTTATAACTCTTATAAGTTATAATACTTCATTTTAAAATATATATTTTATAGATACTTGCCTCTTCCAAAACTCTTCAAAAGTGAGTCGGTGGGAAAATCCATTTTGTCTTATCCTAATAGTCTCCAGAACGCCAGTATATCTTAGTTGTTTCAGTATCTTCGCCGAGTCGAAAAGCTTGGGGGAGCGCGAGTCGTTCGGCTTGAGGCACCTCACGAACTGAGGAGTGCCGCTCACCATCTTCTGAAGCAGTTCCATCAGAGAGTAGCGGAAGTATGTTGAGACGGTCTGTTGGGCACGAGATTGAGATGCTAAGCCACGACTGTTGAAACGCTCCTGAAATACCAAATTATGCTGCTTATATAACTTAAGATTACCAAATGAATATAAATCTAGTAAATGGAACGAAGCATAAGTTGCAGTAAACGTAACTGTAAAAATTGATTTTCGAAATATCAATATGATCCTTTTATCAGGCCGAAATTTAAGGTTTTGATTTAGATCAAAATTTACATGTTGTGTATATGACAAATTGTGATTTAAATTCTGAAAGGAGTTATAGTAAATGGACAGCTATCAATCTGGACTTCAACAAACTATATATTTTATCATACAACTGTTCAAAGAATAATCAACTTACTCTTACATCGCTTGAAGTAGGACTTTCCAAACTCCTGTCCATAATATCTCCATGTAACGGAGAATATAAATTGCCAGTCTTCGTGATGGGGCACTGGAACAAGAATCTGATAATGTCGTATTGGCTCTGCCTCATCAGTTGGACTACTTCAGGCGGTAAGAAGTTTCGGTTCTTCTCCAAGAACCCATCGGCTTGGTATACCACGCGACCAGCGAAATGGTGGACAGCAAAGCAAATAGCGTCCGACTTCGGACGGACGTAATATTTGCTCTTTATGTTGTTGTGGAACTTTTCTGTAAATAAAAATATTTCTCGGGATTAAAAATATTTTACTATTTTTTATTGTTTGTCTTTTTTGTTGTAGCAATCACTAACGTTACACCGAAGTGAAGTTTACACAATTCTTGAAGGCACATCGTGACCGTAGGGCAATATAATAATACAATAAATAAATCCGCATACAGTAGGTAGTGTCAAATGTCAAATATATCTTACCAATTAGACTCCTATCCGAAGCTCTTGGGAATCGACTTTCTTCATCCAATAACGCCAACATTCCCATAGGTCTTGACAGCAACATATCCAGAACTGGTCTGTTATCAGAGAACTCCACTAGATCCACTGGGACACCCTCAGCCATGTACTCCTGCTGCTCCCAAGTGAATATGTGCTGGTTGAAGTAGTATTGGATCTGTTCGTTAGCGATGTTAATACAGAGCTGTTCAAATGAATTTCTTGCAAAGTTTTCAAACCCGAAAATATCCAGTATTCCTATGGACAGCTGGTCCCTGTAAATAACAAAATATATATAACTAAATATATAGTACTGGCGGATTGTACTGGCTTCACACGGGTGAACGTTAATAATTTAATATAGCCTATTTTACTCAAACATGATGAAGCATTCTAATGAAGAAACATTTTTTTTAATTAGTCCAGTAAATTTTAAGATCGTTCGTTGCGAACACAGTAAAATACTAATATTTCCTGTTTATAATATACTTATAGAATTAAATATCAATCTCAGTTGGTTAAATGCAAGAATTTGGCACTTTTAAATATGAAGGTTTGATTCAGAAAGAAAAGTGTTTTGTAGATGTCCGTGCCTGGAATAGCGCCAGGTCAAGTACATTTACGTCATTCCCGGTGCGATATTAAGAACTCTGGTATTGAAATTTAACGGGCGAGCAAAACAATTGTTTGGATATTGAGATTGTACTTTCTACCTTATTTTTGGCATGATATTTTCCTTCTTTATCTTTATTCGTTTATTTCTGATGTAAATGCTTTGTAGTATAACCTAAATCGGGGTGGGAAAACTGCGAGTGCGTGTGACATATTGAAATTACGCGGTTAGCTGCAAGTGCGGCCTTAGGATTCAAATTGTTTCTTATTTTGTATTTTGGGACATTTTGAAACGCATAACATAGATATCAGTCCCATCATACCTTAAGCTAAAATACATTTAATTTATATCCACCACATATACATATATAGGCCATAAATCTGAAGTGAACAAACCGAAAGTATTTCTTACGCCGTCTTCCCACGGTGCGTGGTTAAGTTAGCCGACTTGCGATGTAACTTCAAAGGTGCGGTGCACGTCCGTCCGCAAAACCACGCACCACCGTGGGAAGGAGGCGTTAGAGGATAAAAATAGAGACACTGAAGGCCTTGACAAACAGAACGGGTTCTCAGCGCGTCAAAGTTAGCGGTTATATACTGTCAAACAGACAAGCCAGCGTTGCATACTAGCACTGGACTGTTAGAATAGTAGCGACATAGCACAAATACAGTTCGACGCTACAGGGGTGAGTGCTTTGACGTGCGCTACGTACGCGTTCTGTTTGACGAAGGCTTTATGGGTAAGTGAGTTACTGGAGTCTATTCTGGCAGAGCAGCGCGTTGATCCGCTCGACGATGCGGTCGAAGGCGCGCGCGTAGAGGCCGCGCGCGGTGGCGTCGCGCGCCACGGCGGCCTCGGGCGGCGAGCTGCGGCGCGCGATGGTCTCGCCGCGCGCCACCACGCTGCTCGACGTGAGGCACTCGCGCAGCTCCGACGTGTCCACGCCCAGCAGGCACGACGCTGCCCACCATGTACACACACCGTTAAATGCCGAAAATATAAACTCGCTGACTGCCTCCGTGGTCCAGAGGATAGCGTATGCGACTGCTGATCGGAGGTCCCGGGTCGGACAAAAGTGTTACTGGGTTTTTCCTAATTCTCAGTTGCTACTGAGAATTCGGATGTCTGGTGATGTGCCCGGTAACGGCAATAGACTCGCCCCCTATTACGTGGGACCTAAAAATTTATGGGGAAATGTGGGTGTAATATTCACACCTCGGCCTACCCCTTCGGGGATACAGGCGTGAGACTATAAATAAAAAATAAAACATAATACGGTTTTGACGGGTGAGAGCCCGTACGCCCCTTAAAGTTCGCCCTGTGAATCAAAAGGTGGTGATGTACTCGGTAACAGCCATAGGTTCGCCCCCTATCACGTGGGACCTAAAAATTCACGCCTATTACGCCTCTGACTACCCCTTCGGGGATACCCGAAACTAGAATGCGGCATACACAACCCTGTGTGTTGATATTGTGTTGTGTATCGTCCCACGTGGTGCGACATTATGTACATGATAATTAGGTACTGAAATGTGTGTCTCTAGTGGGTCCGGTATACCTACGTACTGGACACACATCGCTTAGCCTCTGACGACATTTAAATAGTATAGTATCCTCGTTATAATTATAACTATTTAGTAAAATGCCTCTCACTTTCCACAGACATCGTAACAGTAACACAGTAGGAATAGGAATATAGGTCAATACCTCCACCTGTGTACCAACAATCCTTTTTATTGCAGTCTGTGCTCGGTAGTTTTGTATTGGCAACTTTCCCAGGTTTTGTACAGAGCTTACAGCACGTATGTAGGCGTCATTGTTCGCTCTACTCTAACAATGAAGCAATATTCCGGTTTAATTGCGTTTTGTATCGAGATTTAGTAATGCGGTTTATAAATTTGAAACGCTTTTTTCAATTCGAATGAATAGCACTGATAAAATTGCGGGCAAGTTGTATTCAGATGGTTTATTTATTTAACTTTTTGTGAGGTCCGTCTTTCTGATATAATTAGGAGTGGAAGATCGAATAATAATGGTAGGAACCTGAATCAGGTATATAATAGATACATTTAATTATGTAGATTACTATGTACTTAGATCAGCTTACTCATAGTCATTGGTTTAGATATTTGAAACTTATGCCTTCAGTGTAATAGCTGTGAAATTAAACGCCGCTGTCAATATTGAAAGTCAACATAACACATTCAATTGTTTAGTTACTCTATGAAGCGGTAGCAGATAGGGGCCAATATTGGTGTAAAACAAGTGCGCGGCCAGGCATACTCCCAGTTATCGTTATTCAGTAGTTCAGTACCAATATTTTGAATGTCGATCTGGCTTTAAAATACAATCAATTTATGACCGCCAATTGCGCACCATATAGTATCTAATTCACTGTCATACTATCGCGCTATTCACCGTGTTTTAAACATAGTAAATGGTCCTTGCAAAGTCACGAATTTTAACAAATATAGAAACATCTAAAACACGTATTTCGAAGATATTCAATAGAATTGTGTCATTAACTATATTGCTGCTAAATACTCCGCAGTTCAGACAAAAATAAATACAAGAATAGAACTGAATGGAGCCATTAAGGTTTTCCCACACTATCTCGGCGTCGATCAGTTGAACGGCGACTGTATGTACATCGCTGCCTGTCGTAATTGCCGTCATCATATTTAACTTAATGTTTGGTTGTATGTACGGTTATTACCAAAAGTCTAAAGTAAAATTAGGTAAATTTAAAAATGGTTGAAATTTATATTTGGCAATATTCTACTAATATGGAATGTCACCACCCGATGTCATCCCATGGGTGTCGTAAGAGCTGACAGAGGGATATATGATATTATGCAGAGAACAGCACTGTAAGAGAAGGAAAACTTGATACAAACCCTATACCAACCCGTTTGGCCAGCGTGGTATAGTAGACCAATTCTTCCTCCTTTCAAAGGAGGGCCCTCCTTCCGAAGGGGTAGGCAAAGGTGTAATATTTACACCTCTGCCTACCCCTTCGAGGATACAGGCCGAGACTATAAAAAAAAAAAAAAGGAGAAGCCTAGTCCAGCAGTGGACTTTTAAACGCTGATGATGAATATTCTACTAACAGCTTTCGCGACCTAGACCAACTAAGTGCCACGAAATCATCATAAGTACTAATTACTTATATTACTTACAGTACGTTTTAAACGCATTTCTTTTTGACGATTTCTATACAACAACAACAAATATGAAATTTTCGCACAAGTCAGCTCTATATTGTGATTGAAAACCACTTACAAATCTGTTCAGGCATTATGAAGGTTACCGTATTATAATATAGGTTACTATACGGTACGTACCCACAGACAAGTGGAAAAACAATCTTATGATTTCATATGATGAGTGAGAAGAGCTATTGAATGAACATCGGCTAACATGTGTTTGGCACTTGATGACATCGTTTAAATGATTATTATCAATGAATACTATTATTTAAATTAAATAAGTTTATCGATTTTATGACGAATGTTTTTTTTACCATTTGCCTAAATTTCGGTGGGTTTACAAGACACGGGTCTTATCACAATCAGAACAGGACTGAGGTAGAATTTCTTTCGTATGTATATCGTGAGCGTGACCTTCTTTGAAAGTAACCGAACACTGTTTATGTAACTTACGAACACTTTTCATTTCATTTGAGGCAGAATGAGCTCAATGTATCTTGTAGACTTACTGCATATTAATGTGTATAATTTGTTCTTAGTCCACTACATTTACACAATAACAATAACATCTAGTCACAAACTAAGCAGAACTTGTACTATGGTCCTGAACTATTTGAGCCTGTAATGTGTATTCTTGCGAGTGTTACAAAACAGAAAAGCAAACGAATGTGTTTTAGCGAGCATTCTTACGAATTTTAATTTTTACTGATAAGAGTGTTTGCTAGAAACATGGCTAGAAAGATCGTGAAAATGTTCGTATCAATATTCGCCTGTGTCCGTTCTTCAGTTCGTCAAAACAAGAAACGGCGAATGACCCCTGTTCCGTTACAAGTGAATGCTCAGGTGTGTCAGCACCACTATGGATCCTAAGCAATGGACAGACATTTTTTTTTGGAAATAAATTCGTGTAATACACGGACGTGTATGTAAACTAAGGATAATTATAATTAGGCTTCGGTCGAGTCTTCCGTATTTGGCGTTTTGCATCAAGGTCTTCGAGACGCATTTTCTCTATAGCCAGCTCTACTGTGCCATCTGTGACCGCGTATTTTTAACAAAGTTTGGCTTTGCCAGCCACGTCCGGGCACATGCCAGAAAAGATGTTTAGGGTCGCCGTCGCCGGACACGTCGAGGAGGACATCATCATCATCATCATGTAAACTATAAAGACATATTTATTTCTGCATTTTGGTTGTTTACAACACTTATACAAGTCAATACCCTATTCTTGATAGAGAGAAGAAAGAAAGAAGAAGAAGAAAAAGATGATGCCGGTTTTTCGTAGCTAATAGCTTTTTCTATAGTAGACAGTACCTCTATGCAGTGGTGCAGTGTCAATAATGGTGGCCTTGTTGTCCGCGTTGTCTTCGCCGGCGGTCTCGCCGAACTCGATGTCGCCGAGGTGAAGAATCGCGGCTAGCATCTTGTATATTATCAACACCTCCTCGTCTTGGAAACCTACCACCTGGAAATAATCAAATGCCACGTGTTTTCATTTCATACTAGTACTGTTGTCCGCGGGCGAAAAATATAACAAAATTACAGAGAGGCCTTAGACTACCTTAATCCAGCTCTGCAAAATATTAGTTTTTACACATCCAGCGGTTTTCGACATTTAGTAATGAGTGACCTTTTGCTTTAATATATATATATATATTAGTTTCCAACCGCGGCTACGTCCGCGTGAGAGTTGGTTAACGTGGTAAAACGTTTCCTATGTGACATAGATCTACACAATAATTATACAATAACATAGCGGCGTGAAAGAAGGACAAATAAATAAACACACTTCCGCACAAAACGTCCGATGACCTATTGACGTGTCCATGATGTGTAAATAAGTTTATGGCAATAAACATAATACGACTGCCTCCGTGGTCAAGTGAATGGGGTATGCGACTGCTGATCGGAGGTCCCGAGTTCGATTCCCGGCTCGGGCAAAAGTGTTACTGGGTTTTTCCGAATACTCAGTAGCAGCACGGAGTCTGGTGATGTGCCCGATAACGGCAATAGACTCGCCCCCTATTACGTGGGACCTAAAAATTCATGGGGAAATGTGGGTGTAATATTCACACTTCGGCCTACCCCTTCGGGGATACAGGCGTGAGACTATAAATAAAAAATAAAACATAATACGGTTTTGACGGGTAGCACAGGGAAAAGCCCGTACGCCCCTTAAAGTTCGCCCCGTGAATAAAAGTTGCAAAATCACCCCGTTTTGGAGAGCCCGTAGGCCCCTTTTCAAGTCTCACGCAGTCAGTTTGGCTGCATTCTGGGCTTCAAAAATTCAAGTGTTTGCCAGCGATACGCTAACAAGAAGAAGTATGGAGAAAATAATTATTTAATATTTTTTGAAGGGATGGGCCCTTAAATAGATAAAACCCTATAATCTACGATATTATTAATAGTGTAGTTTGTGCTTCAATTTTCAATTCAATCAGTGTGTATTTGTGCTATAAGTTAGACAAATCATAATTTTACTGCTTATAACACTTTGAACATTGTTTTAGAAATATTGCTATTTGTGTTAGTATAGTGTTCGTACTGCGTTGTGTAAATTCAAATTATTGCTAAAGATTGTAAAAAAGAAGTTATCTGTTTTTTTTACCTATATTTAATTTTGTAAGTTCATGATCTAATTACACACTACTTCTTTCAAAACTGTAATGAGTTTTTCATATCAGCCTATCACTGCCTAATTTCTGATAATAACTTCAAAACCAGTTTTCATAGACGACTACCTTCTGTTCATTTATGATGTTCTTGTACTTTTCAAAACATATTACCGATAGTTAACTTTGTTACCAGATTTTTTATAAACGCCTAACTTCTATTAATTTCTGTTACCCTGGTATAGGAATTTAAACTTTCGTGGTCATTTAAACTTATTTTAAATTGACTTTCGGGATATATACCACGTACCTTTGTTTGGAGTAACCGATATTTCGGCACTGTTGCAAGCGCCATGTTCACGAATGTACTGAGGGTATTGCGGGTGGATGAATGTTACGAGCAAGTATAACTCCAAACAAAGGTACGTGGTATATATCCCGAAAGACAATTTAAAATAATGTTACCCTGGTACTCTTCAAAACAACCATCTTACTTCGTTTAAATAATTAAAAAATATGGACAGTTGATTGAGAAAGTCTCATCTATCATGCACCTGCACAATTTTTGGCGTGGCGTGGTTGCGGTTAGTGGAATCATTTAGTTGCTGTTTGATGGTTGCGTTATAAAATGGGTGCTCTTCGAGGGATACCCTGTGTTAGTGTCTCTTGTTAAACTATGGTTTTAAAATAAATGGATACTGCATCCAGTAACTGTTCTAACTCAGTTTTATTGAATATTTTACCACCTACCGAAAGAGGTGGTATTACATTACTGCGAGGTGGATATCAATATTATTAAAAGATGACCTACAATAATAGGATGTGTTTTAGAAATATGATAACAAATCTGTGGTTTTCTTCATATTTAAAAAACACACCTTTTCTCTCTCTATAACTTAATTTAATATAAAAAATTATGTTGCTTATGTTCTTTTGCTAACCGTACTTTCACAAAATAAGTACCTACGCACCGTAAAGGGCGTATGGGCACAAATTTCTAAAAAGGAGCTAATCTTGAAGGGAATGAGGGGCGTATGGGCTATCACCCTTTTGACCACTTGTGTTAACCATTTATGTGACCTCCTGAATATTTTCACGAATTTGCATCTCTTGTTATGAAAAAGCACTTTGTTGACATATTTTGTGTGGAGCATGTGCCAAATATGTATCTCTAATAACTAAAACCATAGATAGATCAGATATTGGGAGCGGCCGTTATAAAATCATATTGCGATTTAAATCGTGCTTAATCACTAACTTTAATAGCTTGCAACTTCTATAATCTTGTATATATTTACTAATAAAGATTTGACACAGATTCGCCTAAACTCGATTCTAAAAATAAAAGTAATAAATTATTCAAATATGTTATAGTAGCCTAATATCTTATTTGTATGCAATCCACGCAGACGGATTAATAAATACGGTCGCAAATTTAAAGAAATTACCTATGATTTATTGATATTAGTAAACATCATTACGTCAACATATGAATAGAATCGATTTGTAATTAATTAGAACGCAGTAAGGAGGGGACAATTAATTCTTAAAAGCGATAAGACGCAACTTCCTCCTTCCTTCTAAATATTATGTTCAGAATTCAGATGTCTACTTTTAGCAACTGAAAGCCAGGATCAAACCAACGCGTTCAGCTTGCGTCCGCGGTGGCGTGCGCGGTGGCGATCAGATGTTGTGTATGAACTTATAGCGACGTGTTCACATCTTCGCGTCCTCTGATTGCACGCGGCGTCCGGTGCAGCGTCTGCACGCGGCGGTGGCGATCAGATCGCGCTTGTTACGTTAGGACGCTGCACGCAGCTATTATTGTATATTATCCAATCTCTTTGATGACAACACAATTCTTCACGCATGCGTCTTGATGCTTTTGTTTGACAGACACCACAGACACTGTCATAATGAGTTGCCTCCAAAGAGATTGGATAATATATAATATTATTCTGTGGTTGCCTCATTTTTATGGACGTGTCTAGTAAAGTGAAGCGATAGGAATCATTTGTCTAGGATTTTAAGTATGGTGGAAACAGAAGAAATTATAAATGAGGTCCACAAATACCCATTGTTATATGATACGTCTCATTCTGAATATAAGAATAATAGAAAAAAGGACCAGGTTTGTGACGAAATAGGAACGAGACTCGGAATAAGTGGTAGGTTTATGTTTATTTCAGGTTACCTACCTGCGATAAAAATTAATACACTTTATGTGATTAATACACTTTAGTGACGCGACTACAGCCTGGTGAACGCCTGAACGAACGCGACAGTGTGCACAAGTTTTGCACGCGCAATAATCGCCACCGCGCACGCCACCGCGGACGCGAGCTGAACGCGTCGGTTTGATCCTGGCTTATACATCTGGGATAGTTGTTTACATAGATTCTAGGACGTTGTGTCAAGTTAATGATTATCAAAGCTACATCTGTATTTGGATACAAATTATATAACATTGATCACCTTAGGTTTTGGAATAATAAAATGTAATGCTACCGTTAATTAATAAACTAATTACTCACTTTATTTATGTGGTAATTTAAGTTTAAATTAAATGGCAAATGGCGTCATTCAATGAGCGTGAAAACATCTTTAAAATATTAAATATACATAGCTGACTTTCGTTTTAAAATATCTTTAGTACGAGTACCTATGTATGTATCATTATCAAAATTGTTGTAATTAGAAAGATTAATAAATATTGAGTGAGAAAAATCATTTTCCAATTTACAATGTGTGTTTTTTTGACTTTTAATTTGACGACCAAGTGCTCCCGTCCGTGGATTGCATTGAAGTAGTGTAATTTGACTACCATTTAAATATTGAATTACGTATTACATATTAATATTTTATCTCATAAATTCAAATTTAAGCAAAACTGTGTAGAAGATAAACACGATTGAAGTTGGTAGATAACGCATGTTTACTCGCACAATTACAGTTTAGTTTTAAAAAGGATGCACAATCTTTGATGAGTTTATCTCCCTCCAGAATTTACTTCACACGAGCTTTATAAAACTGTAATAAAGTTGGATGACGTGCCTTAATAGCCTGGTTGATCCAAACGACCCGTCGAACTGCACGATTGGCGTAGTGGTCTAAGCGGCCGCCTTGTCACTGCGCCGAGTGTTGTGGTGTGGGTTCGATCCCTACACAAGACAACACTTTTTGTGATCCATACATTGTTGTTTCTAGTCTCGTTGTTCATTGTGTCCGTTGGTTATAGGTTTGTTAAGTCACACAGGATTTATTACTAGTGCGGGAGACGACTTTATAAAAAGAAAAATCTGTGATATAAAGGTACCTTAAAAGCCTGGTTGAGCTGCCTCCACCGGTGCACATTATGTTCACGATGTGCTACGGAGAGCGGCTGCAGGTAGCGGTGCCGCGACTTGAGCTGCTCGTCGAGGTAGAACTTGCGCCAGCGACCCTCGCTCTCCAGTCCGTCGTACAGGTAGTAGAACACGTGGAAATTGCTTTCACCCCTGGACATAGAAAACCAGTTACATAGTATTACAATAACTAAAGTAAATTTCTTCAAACTTGTGGTGCAGGGGCGATCTCATATCAAATTACGATTTCGTCAATAATTGTCTTTGTTTATTGCTACCGTTAATAGAAGGGCCAGAGTACCACATGGTAATTTGTAACCCTGGCTCATAGACATCACTGTGGACAAAACACAACCAAGCAGCTGCTCGTGCTATTGGGGTAAAGGAATACTGATTGAGTTAAAAAAAGTAAAAGGAGAAGCGGAATGAGAGAGACTAAGAAGGGATAAGATAGGACAACCTATATATGTCTTCCTGCTACATCAATAGGTGACCGTCAGAAAAATATGGCTTTCTTCTTTTGGTGCTGTGCTGGAAAACCTACTACGGATTTCGAGCAGTTTTTGGTGCTGTGCTGGAAAACCTACTACGGTTTTCCCACCACCAAAAGAAGAAGGCGAGGCTCCTTGCTAGTTTCATGGGAGGAGTACGTATGACTACCGAAAAAAGGTTGCCTTAGGTACTACGAGCAATGGCTCGCTCGAATTCCTTTAGCGCCAAGAATAATAAGCTTAATTATTGGTACTTCATTTAGAGTTTTAAGACACGCGTTTGAAAACAACTCTAAGTAATCATCATTTTTAAAGCATTACTAAGAAAGATATGTAACACTTATAAATAAGATCAATGATGCTCGGAAGCTGACCCGTCGAATCAGCGATGAACCTAAACATAGTAGGGGCACGTAAGTAGGTTGCCGAGTCATCACCAATAAGCATTCTCATTGCCTTTCATTTTGCATTTTTTCATTTCCTTTAACTAAATATTGCAGAAGAAAACAAGGTGTTTTACTTATGCCAATCTCATTTAGCTACCAGTCAGCATGATTGCGTGAATCTGGCAGTGGTTTAAGCGGCTGGCATGCTGTTCCCCATTGAGTCGAGTGTTGGGTTTGATTGTCACAAAGGACATAACTTTGTGCGATCTAAAATTTGTTCTTTTGGGGCAAAGTTTTCGTGTCACATAGTGTTTCACTTTGATTATATACATGTTGTTTCAATACTTTCAACGTTTTACGCGGACTTACCGCAACCACAAATATTTTTAAGTTATCAAATTAAAAAGTTAAGTCTCCGCCGACAATGTAGATTGTTCTTTTGCTTTTTGAAAGCTGACTGGATCGCAATGGTTCTTAGCTACAATTTATGAAGCTGAGAACGAAAAGTGCCAAAATACAACTTATTTGGTTTGTTAGTTTCGGAGCAAATTAGGTGTGATGGTGGTTAGGTCAGACACACAAGTTATTTTATAAGGGTTTCTTTTTAACCACATTATTGTGTAGAAGCTTATTTTGCATCGACTGTTAAAAATATTAGCATAAACAGATATAAACAAGTAACTTACAATGCTTGATGTACAACTCTGGACTGCTCAAGAAGATACACAGATATCCGAGCTCCTGAGATTCGTCCAACTCTCATCATAGACAAATCTAAATATTTGCCGAAACGAGAACTGTTCGCGTTGATGCCGGTGCGAGCGTTGCCGAATGCCTCCATAATTGGGTTCACTTGAAGGATCTTTTCTTCTAAGTTACGGTTTTGAGTCTGAAATGTAGAGAAAATTCATTAATATTGTATTAAGAACTAGTTATTGCCCGCAATTTCATACACTTGCTTCGCCTATTTTGCACTTTGTGGTAGAATATTTCTTAGTTGGTGTCTGCGCCATAAAAGAAATCCACTATCCAAATTGAGTTTACCACAAAGTTGCGTTTGGCACCAGGGGTATGTAAGTATTCGTGAACGTATTTAAGTATGTTTATCCATTATATACTTAGTACCCATAGTACAAGCTCTGCTTAGTTTGGGACTAGAGGCGTTGTGTGTATATGGCAGAATATTATTATTATCATTAAATTTCATGTTTTTAGCTCCAATAGTTTGGGCTTTGCGATGATATATAGTATGCGAGTAATTTTATATACGTAGGTAATGATGATGCCGATTCATTTAAAGCCACGTCATCCTTTGCGGATATGGAATGACTGTGGTCCATGACTCTTGAAGCTAAGCAGATATTTGTATCTATAGTTCACGGCCAAATTGATGTGTTCACAATTTGAGGAGACTTTTAATTGTATGAAGGTAACGCCTTTGAACATTTAACTAATAATAAAAGGTGCGTCAACGTAAAAAAAACAGCTGTATAAAGCATTTTTTTAACAAACTGATTAAAGTTAGCAAACATATAAATATTCAACATAAACTTAAGTGTAAACATAAACTTTCCGTGTGGTGACGGATTAAGAATACGGAATGTCACCACCCCATATCATCCCACGGGTGTCGTAAGAGCCGACAGAGGGAGCAAAATATACAGAGAACAGCACTGTAAGAGAAGGAAAACTTCATACAAACCCTATACCAACCCGTTTGGCCAGCGTGGTATAGTAGCCCAATACCTCCTTTCAAAGGAGAGGCCTAGTCCAGCAGTGGATTTTTATAGGCTGATGATGAACTTAAGTGTAGCTCAGATTCTAGCTCATAATTGGCTCAGTATTTAAAATTCAATCAGTGAACTGCTTGCATATCGTGACCTTGTCATTATACTGGCAATTATTGACGCAGACGTCAATGGTCATCAGCCTAGAGCACTTGCTAATGATTATGATACCACACTAACTGTTTTTTGCGGTTTCACGTATGTAATTTCCAGTGCAAAGCCAACATTTATCGAGTCCAATTCCGAATTTATACTTGTATATTTTTATTTACTTAATGTTTTTATAGGATGGTCTTATTTTCTGTTACTACTTAAACCATGTTTTGGTAAATTATTGCAGTGCGAGGAAATTAGAAGGGGAATCTCAAGCAGTGGACTGCGAAATAGGCTGTACAATAATAATTACCTTAGACAGAAACACGAGTTGTTTCAATAACAAGTTCGCGGACTCAGTCTTGCCGGCGCCACTTTCTCCCGATATGACGATGGCTTGGTGTTGTTTCTGATGCATCAACGCCTGGTGCGCCGCGTCCGCCACCGCGTAGATGTGAGGCGGGTTGTCCGACCGACACCGACCCTGGTATATCTGTTGAGTCTAGAAGTGAACATCAATTCTTTGGAGGGATCCTTGTAACAGCAATACCAAAGCATCGAGTATCCATGGAAACGGAAGACGTAATAAGAATATATACGTCTGCGTTGAGGAATACTTCAAGGATGCAGCTTAAGCATTCAATAGAAAGCTTTTCATTTAGCTTTAACAACAGTGCATAATTGCCGGCGTTCGTAACAATACAAAATCTAAAAGTTGCATTATAAAGTAAAAAATTTAGGCTTCATTGGTTGGTGCACAGCAATGAGCAATTTATTAAAAATAATTTACAGCTGCTTCACAAAGTAATGCGAGAACAGGTGGCATTTTGAGGCAACCCACACTTTTATTATGCAGTTCCAAACGCGTGAACGCTAAATAATTAAACATCATCAGCCCATAAAGGAAGCGCAGATAAGGGAGAATTATGTTTTGGCTACTACGAGTATAAGCTTAGATACCTTGGAGGTGTAAATTCCTACATCTGTAAAAGGATTGACGGCGACCAATATATCCCCGATGTATGTATAGATTTGATTTTGCGTGTATCTCTTTTGTAATTGTTCCACTATTGCATCTTCCGTGAGTACTTCTAGTGTGGCAAGGTCATCGGTATACATTATCTCTGGTCGCGCTTTTCGGTGAGATTTGAGTTTGCCTCTCTTGGTCGTGGCTTCGGCCGCTCGAGAGCCTCGACCTTCGGCTCTCTGTCGTTTTATCTCCGCTTGGAGCTCTTTACGGATCTGTAAATATTTGCATTCTTTGTTAGTTGTGTTCAGTTTCATTATTTAAAATTAATGTAAAATTTCAATTAAGGTCTCGAAAACATTTGTCTGCAAAAGTTGCAAACCGGCTCTGATTTTAGCCCTATTGCAGCGATGACATAACTACTCATACCATAGTACCAATCTATGCAGTTGAATCTTTAATCTAAGTATGGCGATAAGTTTATCTTATTTGTCTCTCATCATGTGCCATAACAGTAAAACATTATACGTACACGATTAGATAATACTTCCTAAAAAATGATCTTCTCAAGAGTTAAACACTTGACGTAAAGTTTACATTTGCTTATTCGTTAGTCTTACCTTATCCTCAAAGCTACTGACGGCGAGTAGTAGAGGATGTTCCAAAAGCTCTCTCGCAAATGGCCTCTGATTCATATCTTTTACTAGACAATCCGCAATAAAATCTGCTAGCTGCGGTGAGAACACTTCAGGATGTGATAGAGACGGCGGTGGGTTTCGAGGTATTTGGAAAAGTGCTCTCATGGGATGAAGTCCAGACAAGGGTGGTTCCCCTTCAGCTAACTCTATAGCAGTAATACCCACTGACCATACATCACAGCGACAATCGTACGATTCATCCAGTTGTTGTTCGCACGCTATGACCTGCAAACAATCCAAATGCGACCTTAAATAGTAATGATAACGCGATCATTAAAGCCACTTTCAAACCGTCACTCGTATTGTATTCGGGGTCACGAGTATTGTATTACGTTCTTACCTCAGGCGCCATCCAATATGGCGTTCCGACAGATGTATTTCGTCTCGCTGCTGTGGCGGCCAAATGAGACGAAACTCCGAAATCAACGAGTTTAACTTCGGCATCTTCGGTTAGCAGAATATTGTGACCCTTTACGTCGCGATGCATGCACCGGTGCGCGTGTAGATGTGTCAAGGCCCGCACGGTTCCTCGCAACACATAAGCCAGTTGTGGTTCGGTGAGATTGCTACCGCGAGCCCGCATTCCCGCACATAAATCTGTCACCGACCCGCCGGTACATAGCTGCAAATTCAAAGGTTGAGTAGATTTATGCCTTTCGTATAAGCGCAACGCGCTAAAAATAACACAAATACGGCGTAATACCGACCTCCATAACAAACCATATTTGGTCGTCGTCTGAACACACGCCGCGCTTTAAAAACAGGCCAAAAAATTCAGGTATATTTGGATGGCTAGACAAATCTCTAAATACAAGGAATTCTTCTTCTATTTCTTCGATGTTTTCAGTAATATTCTCGAGAATCTGAAACAAAGCGAGCATCAATCTATAATGGTACATCTATTATTTAATCCATTTATTCTACCAGAGTATTTGTTCGTATGAATTGTTCAGTTGGGTTAGCTTGTACAGCAGTAACCTGAGTACAAACGAGAGACGGCCAAGCCATGTATTGTTTAACGACCTTGACATGAATACACCACATTTCAGATAACATCTACAACCAATTACATGCGGTATTTTAACAATACCTCTATAAAAAAGTAATCGGCTTTTATTATTACCTATACCATAATTCTTACGCATATACATAATGTATATTCTAGCGACCTACGTAGGTATATTATGTCTATCACTTTATAAAGGCAAATTTTGTCACAACACTTTAATACTGCTATTGCCTACTTAATTAATTACTCTTATTACGCGACAACGTTCACGGTAGTTGCCTGTTAACAAGTTATTTGTCAAAGCTTTCAAGTTAATTTATCACGCCTCCACGGAGAAACTATTATTTATGGCGAATTCTTAATAAACTGAACTTGTAGGGCCAGTGTGAATGCGACGCGGAGTTTCTCTCTGATTTCACCCGTGGTTTACGAGTGCATGCCCTATAAATGTTGTTGACCTTAGTCGTGCTCGAACTAAAATAACATGTGGAAATAATAGTTTACTACCTACAGCGATATTGTTGAACAAACGATAGCTTTAAACTGACGTCACCTCATGTGTAAAGGTCTAAGATAAGGTGAACAACTTTTATTATGAGTAATGCGATAGCCGGTTTCATAGGTTTCGCGTACAAATACCTTTTGTGAAACAGCTGAGCTCACGCATGAGGAACAGGAATTAGTCTGGGTCTGTTAGCACTTTGCTCAACATAATTAATCCATATTTTTTGTTTAATATACAAAGTAATTGTTACTTTGCATATTATTACATAACTATTATTATTACATAATTTATTTTAATTTACTTTACTTGACGATTTCTTTTTATTTTATAAATATTCTATTATAACATAGTAGGCGAATATCCGAGAACCCTAGGAAAAACGCGTTGACAGTGTAACGAATATTCATTATGGGATTTGTGTAAATTAAATAATTTTGTAGGGAACGAATGACAAGGTAGCTAGCAAATTGTTTACACTTACCTTGACAGCTACTCGCCTGCCGGTCTTCTTGTCCCTGGCACAGTACACTTCGCCATAGGTGCCTTCGCCGATGAGCTCCTGCAGTGTAAACCTGTCCCGAGGATCGGCAGCCCGGTCCAGCTCTACGTGCTGCGATAGCCCGCGGTATGCCACGTCACTGCGCATGGCTCAAGTCATTGAAACTGCATCTGGAATAGAAAGAATAGTGATCGTTTAGATAAAGCACAAAAAATACTACTTATAAGGAAATATCTCGAGAAGATATTAAGATCCACTAAATCGTGGCGAGTTCAAGCAGCCGCATCCTCACATGGCACAATTCATACATAAAGTGATGCATACCTACATGAAAGTTTCAAGTCAGGTTGTTTCCTTCTTAAGCTCTTTGCTTAAAGGGTTACAAAAGCCTTTCCTACACAGGAATCATTCCCCGGCGCGACAGTAGGCTTTAAGGTGGCATGTTTTGTCGTTCAGCCTAAACGGCTGCATTAGTGACGAGAAATCGTTGATATAATTTGGATATTTGTTTAACAAGCCAAAACCTAATGTTGTAGTATCTACCGTGTATGTAATAAATAAACAAGTAAGTCGGCGTTGATACTTGACATAGTACAGAAACCATTCGAGTGGAACCGTACTTGTGTGAATCGCGAAAATGATTATGAGTCACTTGCCGTAAAAGTCGATAAACTGCCAAATACGTAGTCAGGCGATTAATGACCACCTATATTGGTGCTTGATTTGCGAGATCATGACTTAGTAGAATAGTTTGCAACTAAGGCATGGAATAAAATAAAGTAGGTACCCTTTTGTCGAAGCCAAGTAAGCGGTACGTGATTGTCAGTGTCTGTTGCAACCAGTTATTTATCAACACTGTAATTGGCTGATAGTAGAAATAAACGAAAATTGCAACAAGGGAAATCACCAATATCCTGTCTTAGAGAAAATCCAAGTGCATATTTACACGCTATACCGCTGTTTCTTCACCCGAGGTAAGAGATCTAATGGATAACAATACGCTGTGTTGAAAGCACCTCTAGACTAATTTAGTTAACGTTATACATGAACAGGTAGATATATCAGAGGTTGGAATGCAAGAAACAGTGACTAAACTATAAAGAAAATAGAGTAGGTACTTTGGTTTTAAAATTCTTTAGGTAAAACAAACACTTAAGATTATAGTATTTAATTTTTAAAGAAATGATGTTAGTCATAGCTATGAGTCACAATTTGATTATTTGCGCAAATTAATCAATATATTTTTAGTTCTAAAGTTCTAAACAAAAGTAAATCAATATTCTCATTTTATAACCCATTTTAGTATGAGTCACTATTACAAAAAAGAGCTATCTATAAAGCAGGTATATGTATAATCAAAATTAATATTGTACAAATTACTTGCAATGAAATTGCTCTTTTTAATCCTTCACACATTCTGCTACTAAGCCTCCTTTACTTGAAACGAATGCTGCGTAAAATAAGCATCTAGATTGTAGCGATGAAAAATTGGTAGTCACCATCGCAGGCGATAGTAATTGAATATCATCGTACTAATTAGCACAAAATGCATCGGCTGTGATAAAAAGTACAGCAATTAGCACGTGAAACATCGAAACATCCGGCAAGATATAACAGTGCCGCAGATACAACCAACAAACACATCGCCTGATTTCTATGGATATGTTCAGCAAAACTTACATGATCGTGATATCGCTTGTAATTGTTTTACATATTAAAACCATAGTTTTTTTTCTATAGAGGTTCTTTTTTTTTAGATCGATTTAAAGTATGGTACGAGCGTAGAAAGTGAAATGTGTAATATTCACATAATTTACTACAGCGATGACGGCTACTGAGGTAATATATTATAATATATTCAAATTCATGATAATTGTACGTTGTAGCGCCGAAGGATTATGCGATAAGTTTATTATTTGAATACTATTTATTTGTGGAGTTCCAAATTTCAAGTGTTCACACTGATATTGGCACGGGTCACGGCACCTGTTCGTTGTTCAAATCAAAGAGTATACAAATACTACGTAAGAAGAGGCGGATGTGCCATAGATCATGCTAGACTTTCAGCTTTGTATGAAACGTGCAGGGAGAACTCGTACCAACATAAAGATACTAATTGACATCGTTTTTATGTTATCAGCATTGTCATATTTGTCAATATAGGGATGTACCCTCTAGTGATTAACGAAATATCGATATCGATAATATTCGGTAAGAAATAGTTATAATTATGTTTCGACTAGAATTATACTTTTCCAACACAAATAAAAGATGTATTTAATATTTATGTGTTTATTAAAACAAATTAGCCTATTCTATAAATCTATTCTAGATTAGCGAAGAAAAATAGGCAGAACTAAAAGATATATGTATGTACATGTAATGGAAAGGTTTTCAACATTTCTTCTGTAATAAGATTTAAAGAAATGTCTATAGATACAAGGCATAGCTGTTTTTCTGACTTGAGTTCCCTTTTTTTTAAGTCTTTCGGCTTAAAATGCTTGCCACACACATAGTTCAACTGATGTAATTTTTCAATGGTCACATAAATCAAGTCTTGGTTTCCAGTTGCAGCTACCCATTTTTACAGCTAAAAAGAAAAAAAAAAGAATTGAATTTTTAGTCCTTGTGCCAATTTCTAATAACGGATTATCGATAACTGACAGGCAGCACTATTGTTTACCTACAAAGTACTAGGATATGAAACTTTAGAATATTGCCTTATTTTTTATGTTTCATTGAAATATATCACATTATATAACATTATAAATATTCATTGATCTTTATCTAGGGACATTTTGCCATAAATACCTACCCTTTTTCATTGCCTGACCGGCATGTTGTTGTATGCCACATTTCGCACGTTATTTTGCTTGTTTCATTGCGCTCCTTTCAATGCTAATCAAATAAATATAGTCACACTAACACTAGAAGTGTAAAATCACATTTATTTGGTATACACAAAGCACTTTTACAGTATGTTTTTTACGTTTTATAAACAAACTACATAACGCGGCAAAGTTCAATCTGGATAATAATGTGACAGTTGTGACATTTGACACTATTGTCAGCCAAGGCGGTGACGTACGTATAACCCGTCTAACTCTGAAAGAATAGTGTTCCAAGGGTAAATTGTGAAGGATGCTATCTTCACGTTTTATACATATAATAGTAGCCATTAAAAAGACAGCACGTTTCATACATTCGTTTTTTTCTTAGGAACTTGCGCCAGGCTGGTTCAAATAAGGAAATGTCTAGAAAGGAATGGAATGAATATGCCGTTGTATGTGCCATCGCGTGCCTATCAATCGAATGAGGATAGAACACTGTATGTAGTTAGCGATAAACGATAAACCAATCATGTGGTCACACTAATGACATTTCTATAAAATAAAACGTTATAAGTAGAAATAGTATCTACTTAGTAGTTGTTTGTTTGTTTTTCGTGTGAGTGTATGGCCAACTCTGGTGTCGGAGTTTTCAGACCGCCTGAAGGCCTCTGACATGGCCTGACGACCCTTATCCTTAGACAAGAGCCGAGACCGACGGCTTTACGTGCCCTCCGAAGTACGGTAGCGCTCAGATGTAAATGCCACACTCGGTCACCCATCGAAGTGGCGACCCGTGCAAGCGTTGCTTAACTTTGCCGATCAGTTACTAACGGCAAGCCAAGTCACGCTATGAGCGCTTAGTAGTATTAAAACAAAATGTCTGTAAAATTTATGCTGAATGCATGTAGTCAAGTCATTTAGGAAATGATAAGTAGATGACGGCTAAATTACTAAAACATTTTATGGCATGTATATTTTTTGCAATATTTGATTTGGGGCAACCCGTTCTGGAAATCTTTTAAACGGTTTCCCTCTTACTGATTTTATGACAACTTTTTTTTGGGCGGCTGTTTATTGAGGGTCCATGTAGTGATGTAGTGTTGGCGAGTCACCGTCTGCCTATTCGACTGATACCATGAAAGTACTTAGGGCGGGCGCCATTTTTCATCCATAGAGCTCGCCTGTCCCAATTCTAAAACACCCCAATATTTCAGAATAATTAGTTGCCATCATAATTGCAATAGACTGACTGTACATAATAGAGCAGTTATGAAGACATCTTAGAAAGAATCCCAAAACTTCCTACGAGCATCAGCAACGGTCCAGGGTGCTGAGGTTCGTAGAAAAGACAGTTTATGCCGGTATAATCCTCTCAAAGAAACGTGTATTTTCCTCAAGTAAAATTCAGGAAAATACCCGTAATGAAGAGAAACCATAATTTATCTAATACGACCAAAGTAAAAGTTAGGTATATATTATGTTAATATTTTATTTCCTATGTTTATCGCACATTTAAACGAATACGTTGCTGCGGGTTGATTTGCATGTTGCATAAATATTTGAATTAATTTATATAATATAAAAAAAACCATGACTTGAATTTCTATTGGTTGGTCTCTTTTCGTATTTACGAAAATATAGCATTCGGTGGGTATAAATGATTTCAAAATTACGTTCCGCTAAATAAATTGTTTTTAACAGCAGACATTATTCTGTTATGACTTTGAAAAACAGCAATCCGACAAAATGATTGCTTCCAGTAATGTTGTGTGTCGTCGTATGTTTTTATGGATTACTAAGCTTCCACCGGGCTGCTTTTCACAAATTGTAAAAGAAAAGAGTGAAAACAACAAAATTATTGAAAACTACATAATTTGTGATATCATCTTGTGCAAACCCTTCGCGTTTACTTACAGTTTCCCCAGACTGATTGATTACTAATTAGGTAAGTATAGATTCTATTTCAAATAATATTTTGGTATAGCATATTTTTTTTACTTAAACGGTTTATTAAATTGCTTGCTCCACGGGTGAACTTTACATACTTATTTATAATTAAAATTTACAAGGATGCTGAAAATTATATCTTGGTAATAGCAAACTTGTACAATAATTACTTCTGCAAGTTTAATTTGTTTCTTAAAGACAGAAATGTAATATTTATGTAATAGAAACTTAGCTATAAGGAACTAACCAAATTGACACTTTTATATATCCAATTATAGAGGAATAGTCATTTAACTGCATTTTATGGTCAAAATTACAGTCTACACCTATTAAACTTTTGATTCGAATGTTAACGTATTTCATCCGTTGTGCAGTACGAGTTTCAGATAAATAGTTTTAAGCAAGAATCCCGCAACGCACTACCAATGTTTAACACCTCAACCAAAAAGGTCTTAAATATTCCTTCGCGTTGTTGCGAATATGGCTATTAGTTCCATTAGTTTCCACTCGTTGGTCTCACGGCATAAATGTGCGCGTGAGATTGGGAGGTCTCGGGTTCGATTCCCGGGTCGGGCAAAGTGTTATTGGGTTTTTCCCTTAGGAAATTCTCAGTAGCAGCACGGAGTCTGGTAATATGCCCGGTACGGCAATAGGCTCGCCCCCTATTACGCGGGACCTAAAAATTCATGTCGAAATGTGGGTGTAATATTAAACCTCTGCCTACCCGTTCGGGGATACAGGCGTGATGGACATGGACATGGCTATAAATAAAAAAACAAATAAAAAAAATAGTTTCCAAATGTGAGCCCACCTATTCATAATAACAAGGTATAATTAGACAACGACACATAACGTTGGTAACTGCGATGGTGTAACTACAAGACACACTTATGGTGACTTCTTTTACACAAGTGTGATGTAGAATCGATGTCAACCTTGTGGTGCTGGTGTGGCGCAATTACACGATATGAGTCGACAAAATTTGCACAAAGCCCACGCTAATGTTTACTATACAGCTAATTTGTACAGAGAAGTTGACTTAACGGCGTGTTCAACAAATTATTATATTATACACACTACCAAAGCTTGTAAATATTATTTGTTGCTTTCAATAGTTTCGTTTACTGAATGCTACTATGTATTTAGTATACAAGCAAGTAATGATGGGTAGTCAATAGGTCATCATATAAAGAGAGCCTTCATATCTAAATAATTATAATCTTACGTCATTTGTCATTATTTAATAACAAAGAACAGCATACAGTATTTGCATTCTACCATTATTATAATAATTCGTTGTCATATAAAATTTACATTTGTAACTTTTTGGTAGTGGATGGTAATGGTTAAGGTGATTGTCGAGAGCTGTATTCGGATTGCCGGATATCATTATGTTAAAAAAAATATCCCTGTAAGGCGATAATGATGAATAGGATTACGATCAACTTTTTACTCGGCGATTGGTGATTGTTTGTACTGGTAAGTAAGTTTTTGGCATAAAAATATATGGATTTCATTTAGAACAACATGCAAAACATACTAGTATTGTCAGTCTACTGCTGTTTTCAGTGAATATGGGTTTGTCATCGTCAAATCGTCATTAATCCATCGCTTGTCTAATGCTCAGCCCGGTCAGTCATTACAAGAAGTTACTAATGAAAAATACATTTTAAAGGCAATTTATTACTTCATATTCAATGAGATTATATTTAGAGGCAGCAATAGCCTACGGGAGATACCAATAGACAGCCATGCAGAGGGCGGTATCGGGTTCAAATCCACGGCGCGCACCGACGACTTTTCGAAATTAAGTGCGTATTAAATTGTTAATCGATTGCTCCGTGCCTCGGAGAGCACGTTAAACCGTCGGACCCGGCTGTCATGAAGATCTGTGACAGTCGTTACGGGGAGTCAGTACCCTCAAATAAACTGATACTGGTCGAAACCATGGAATATCGCCCTTTGGGTTGCGGAGGTCAGACGGCAGTCGCTCTGTGGAAAAGTTGATATTCTGTCATATCTAGTTAGACCAGTAAGTGGATCCTGGGCTTCAAGGCGTCTAAGTCTTGGATGCAACCGGGATAACGCTAGGGCGATGATGATGATTGATGATTCAATTAGATTATCCTTAAGTATATCCTTTCCAACTAATGGCTAAAAAAATTAAATTTTATATTATTGTTCTGTTCAATTAGTAAAAAGTGTAGAGCGCTTACGTCAAATCTGTAAGTAATAAGCAAAGAACTCGCGTTCATATGACTAAAAGCTTTTTTATTGTCAAAACCACGTGCATGAAAAATCAAAATGAATGTTTTATCTATACATCTATACATATAAATAAAATTGAAGTGCCTGTCTGTGATTTCAAAATAACTATGTTTTTTCAAGTGCATATAGTTAGTTACATGATTCTAAGTCCAAAACAACCCTTTTTAACATTTTTGTCTGTCTGTCTGTCTGTCTGTCCGTCTGTCTGTCCGTCTGTCTGTCTGTCTGTCTTTCTGTTTGTCCGGGGTAATCTTTGGAACGGCTGAACCGATTGAAATGAGACTTTCACTGCAAGGAAGAGGACTTTATAGCGCTACATGTAGGCTCAATTTGATCCGGTAGTTGGCGCTGTTGTAACGATACCAACTCTAAGTAGTATATGCATATATGTGTATATTTTTTGTTATTATTAACTTTCGAAAATCGTCAGGCCTAAAAAAAAATATTTTAGGCGTCCACTAAGAACGAATTATATATGCGCAAAGTATGAAAGTTAAAATAAAATATTATTACTTTCCGCGTGCGAAGCCGCGGGTACCAGCTAGTGTTAAATAAATGTATTTGAATAATTTGTTTATTTGCCATATTAAGTAAACACATATGAACATAACAACAACTACCTCAAGGTATATTACTTTGGGCAGTTTAGGGTTAATTAATTTCACCTGCACTTTCTTTACATCTGTTTTATTACCGAAAATAACACGCCGATTACGTATTCCAATCAATTCACGAAATCAAGTTTTTCTATTTATTATAAATATTGATTACTCAATTCATAAATATGCGAGATAGATATCTTGCACATAGCTTTATAATTCAGTAGCATTATATAAACTGGTCTTTAGGCTGGACTAGTTCTTATAATATTTGTAGATTCTTGTCGTATTTTAACATACTTACTAAGAATACATGTGCATAATATTATGGAAAAGCAATTAATGTTATGATGGATTGACAAATATTATGAGGAGATTTTAAAAATTTACCCGTTTTGGCCGATCCCGTGGGAATTTCGGGCAATCTCTTCTTAGTGCGCCCCTACGGTCCCCAACGAACACATGACAAATTTCAGCTTCCTGCGCCCAGTAGTTTCGGCTGTAGCGTGTCTGTCAGTCAGTCAGTAACGCAAGGATTTTATATATTAAAAGATTAAGATGAGAGATTCTCGCCGTATGGTTATTTTTAAAAGTTGACTGCGTAGCAATAAAAGATTCGCTTCCATGTTTGAATGACTAGGACCCCGTTATTTATTTTGTACATAGAATTTAATCAACAATTTTGAAGACGCAATGTGATTATAACAAAAGATTTCGTGCCACTTCACCAGTTGTTGATTACATCACAATATTTCCGAAATTCATATTTTGGAATGGCTATGCTTTAATAATTGAAAATAAAAAGTTGCAATAGCTCTAACATTTGATCATATTACAAAGAAGGATTACTATCTTATAAAGAAGTTTGACCCGTAATAGACGTAGGAAATATCATTACCTATACGTCTAATCAAAATGTTACATGATAGTAAGCAGCATAATCGTAATTGCATCATACTTAGGTAGGTATATTTTTTTTAATGTGTTCATTACAACTTTATTGAATATTAAATTTATGCGAGAGTAAGTATCATCTGTAAAAAATAATTACGTAATTTAAAAATGTAGATTATGAATCCACTTGTCATTGATAATAATATCGATCTACTAGTTTTGAACAGGCTCTTTTAGAATTAAATGAACATCGAAGAAAATATTATAGAACTAGGAATCAAATGTAACAGAAATCCGATTTACGCAAATGCCTCATTTCCAATTCTAAAATATGCCAGCGTTGACTTTAGTCTATGAAAGTAGGAGCTAATCGCTGAAGTTAATATTTTGTTCATTCTCCATTACGCTTTCCAAAACTCTAACTTTAGTAAGTACTTGTTCATTATGCTAATCTACCTATATAATCTGAAAGCTTAAATTTATTCAACGAAGGGTAATATGACTACGGACACAAATTAATACGCGTACACAGTACCTAGTACTGTACAAACTACAGTACCTACTACTGTAAAGCAATACATTTAAAGCTTTGTGACTATAGCTGCAAAAGTATCCGCAACATCTCCTACTTGAGACCCAGTTAAAGAGCTAGTCTTATATGTTCAAAACTCAAGTACCTAAGTAGTAAAATCTCTTTCGAAACACATCTTATGCTGACAATACACCATTAACTTCACGTACGATTTATTCATAGCTTATAGTTAGAATAATTTTAATAATTTATTCATCATTATACACATGAAAAGATCATGCAGATCGTTGATCTTAATGCAGAGTAACTGTCACATGTCTATAATTAGTCAACAGATACATCAATATCGACAACGTTTTTTATACAAAAAAAAAGTCCCATTCAGTACGACTGACAAGTGGGGCTGAAGACACTTTCACTGATTGTTTTTGTCACGAAGACAACGCTGCGACGCTAAGTCGACGAGCTCATTTTGTTAATTATTATTACACACTATTACATTGCCGCCAGTCTTGGTAAGTTTTCTCGGCTGCCATATTGAGAAATTTACTTTGTGCGTCCTAAAAAGAAACTACTAAATCATAAAGACATACAATAGCAAAATACTTGTGTGTTGACGAATTCATACACATGTTTATCAGAGCCGAAACTATTATTGACAATGTTTAACGTAAAAACAGACTTAAGGAATCACGCAACATGAATCTATTCATAACTTATAACAAAAAGTGTTAGAATCACGTACATAAACACAGTCAAGTTGACCAAACAAAAACATTGCTTGCCGTACTGTGACATACATTATCGTGTTAATCCGTGTCCACAAACGGTTCGTACACATTCGAGTAGTAACATATGTGTAATGTGATTCAATAAATAGGAAATTACTTGCATGACATTGCTTTCCGAGTTTCTTATTACGTGTTCTCGAATGGCGACCGCGTACCTGAACTCATTGTTTGACTTCGTTCCTGCATGTGAACAATAACATTATATTACCAATCTGTTCTAAATCTAGTCCGTTTTTAATTGCGACTGCATACAAGCATTAATTAATATAAAGGAATTCCAGTTTGTGCTGAACGATCTCGAGTCATGAGAGGGCAATGTGTTTCACATGATTATTTTAGACCCGACGTTCTCAGGTTCAATAGCGGGTATTGTATTTTAATAATAACATTTGTGATTTCCTGTTGCTGGTTTAGTACTTTCCATTTTAATAAGTTAGTTACTCAATCGTAAAATCATTATTTTACGTTTGCAGGTAATTTGTTCATTTCTAACTACATGCCAACTATCAGGTATAGAAATGTCTCTGGAAAAGTATCTAAACAACTTCTGATCAGTTGTCTTAAGATTTTATTGCTTAAGATTTAATTAACAGGAAGTATCTATAGCCAGAGAGGCATGTCTTTTGTATTTGCCTTACACGTGATATCTATAGGTACACAATAATGTACATATATGACTAGCTCAGCCCGCAGTTGTGCGCGCGTTATTAGATTAGTTTTGAGTTTCTTGCATCCAAATACTTTTCCATAAAACCTTTACTAATATTATTAAACTAAAGAGTTTACCATTATAACATAAGTTGTTTTGGAGATTAACTATAAGAATCAGGCAAACAATTTGCATTTTTACAAAAATATTTTAGGTAAAAATACTTTTCTCTTCTGCTTGTCAGTCAATCTTTCCGAAATTTTAGACCGAGAATAAAAAACTGGTCTTATTTTGGCCATCATTAACATTTACTAAAAGTACGTTAGGTACGCAAAGATTAGAAAATGTGTGTTAGTACCTTGTAGACGCGTGTAGTCATATTTAATACAATGAATACTGTAGCTCAATAACTGTTTTTCATTTTCTATTGTTTAAGTTTCGTGCACTAGTGTAACTATGTCAATATTGTAAACACTAAACGTAAAGATAAAAAAAGAAAGGGGTGCTTACTGTTTAAAATAGTCCATTTTTTGTTTCTATAAGCAAAGTTTTAGCATTCACGTCATGTACAAAGGCTTCACGAATCGGACAAACAATTTAGCATGGTCGAGCACGTGAAAGAGATGTTAAAATAATGACGTGCCGAGCCAATAATGACCGCTATTCTGTTGCGGGGAATAAGAGCATTAAGTTTTGGTCCAGCGACCGATGTTAGCCGATAGGCAATTTGAAATATTACCACCAATAAGCGAGGCTGTACACTCCATTGCCGTGAACCGACATTTCTTTTATAGTGCAGGGTAATCAATTTTATACTCGTCATTGTAGCGAAAGCGGTAAAGAAAATTTGTTAATATTTTGTTAGAAGAAGTGTTGTGTCTAATGGTGGTTTCGTGGCATCGCGAATTAGAAGCAATAGTTTCTACGATTCTTATATAACCACTCTAACAACTCTTTTAGACGTCGATTTGAATTACCCATCAACTGTAAAATGTTGTGCAAAAGCCACGTCGTACAGTCGCTCGAAATAGAACCAATTTAAAAGAATGCAAACACTTCATTTACTAAAAGTTTTGGGAATTATTAGTATTATTAAAATACATGTTCGATTGTTGGATCTAATCGTGTAACCTGACCTTTAGAAAGTGCTTACAGAATGTAAGACAATGGATTTAGCTTTGTTTATTCAATATTGTAGTACAACGAAGCCATAGGTCTGCATAATGCAATCCTTTCATGGCATTATAGCGTATCTCATAATAGGCGACCACGGCCACGGGACAGTCTGTCTGTGGGATGATATTACGCACACACGTAGGTACTAAGCCAAGCCAACAAAGTGCGGACACGTGCAAAATGTAAGGTGACGCCACAAACTTAGTTATAAAACTTAAAAATAACACGTAGCATTCATTTTTGAGACCTAAATCGATATTGCTACTTATGCAGCCATAAACAAAATATTAATATCTTTGCAAAATGACCATAATTATATGGTTATACAATCACTAAATTTGAATGTAGTTGCTAATAAGTTATAACATGAATACATAGGTATATAATTTGATAAATTAAGCGACACACTTTATATGAACTGTGGAGGAAGAAAGGTGTGGTGTTCCTCCAACTAGAGGGAGGATCCTCTAACCAGGCTGGGTAATCGTGCCTGGTGGACTGTCAGTCCGACGGACGTATTTTAGAAGTTCTATATATAGTCAACTTCATGTGTGAACTCTGCTTGTGCGATTCAGCACCTGGTGTCCGTAGAATCGTGTCCGATAGATGTCGCCGTATGGTTGTTGTTGAGACTTCGTTGTCGCCCGCTAGATGGCCTCAGTTGTATGTAGCTACCGCTACATCACTCCCCCCTAAGACCAGAGGTCGATCTTGAAGGTGATGAGTCAGCTGTCGATGCTTCTGAGGAGCGTGCGAGTGCCAGTGAAGAGTAGGTGCCGCTAGTTCCAGGGAGTCGGAACAGTGTGCCGCTAGTAGGCCCAGTGAGTCGGGTCTAAGTGCGGTGCGCGGTGAGCTATCCCAGTGAGTCGGGATAGTGGCTTTGCAATGGTCCCACGGTGAGTCCAATCGTCGGGGAGAGGTTGCGAAGGTGATGTGCAGTCGGTGATGAGCAGTGAGTGTCCCACAGTGAGTCGGGGAGTTGCTGCGTGGCGGCTGCGTTGAGGCTGCGTAGTGGCTGCGTAGTGGCTGCGTAGTTGCTGCGAAGTAGTTGCGTAGTGGCACTGCTGCGTGGACGGGAGCGATGTGCGCTGCTTACGAGGACCGTGTGTGCAGTGAGGCGTGCCTTGGCGCTGGAGAGGCTGCAGGGAAGACCAGGCATGTAAGTCTGCATGGCCTACGGTTGGAACCTGGCCGAAGATGCTGGCTGGCGGCGACTTGATTACCGCCCATCGGGTGACGTGCGGAGTGAGGCGAGGCGAGGATGACGACGAAGCTGCTGTTGCTGATCTGACCTGTAAGGGTTGCTTCAGATTACGTCGGGGGCTGCAGGTAATTTGACCGGTGAGTGTTGCTTCAGATCACGTCGGGGTCACCAATGTGGAGGAAGAACGGTGTGGTGTTACTCCAACTAGAGGGAGGCTCCTCTAACCAGGCTGGGTGATCGTGCCTGGTGGACTATCAGTCCGACGGACGTATTTGAGAAGTTCTATATACACCACTATTTTTTAATTAGTACAAAAAATTTAACGGGGCTCTAAGTATCTTTAACTGATCATATTTATATAGTTAAAAAATAAAAACACTAAGTCCCAAAACTGTCTCAAAAGTGTCCACAAAAATACGCAATAATTGGTAAATGCATAAATACGAGCCGCGTACTACGCGACAAACAGTGCTAAATTGCTAACGGAACGGACAACATCCATTAATTTTTTGTCTACGTTTGCCCGACTCGAGGCTTATCAGTTCACATCATATGTAGCTATGCTTCGTGCGTACTTTTTGAGTGGAGGAATCGCGAGTGCATCTGTGTACCCATGGACATTTTTGTTTACATTTTTGTGAGTGTACAAAAGTGAGGCGATTAGTGTCGAACAGTTAAACCAGCGCATATTGGACGCTTTCTACGGAGTGAAAAGACAGAAGCGTACTTCTTGACAATGGTGGTGGACGTTTCGAAGGACAATGGAAATACTTGTAAGTTTAGTAAATAATACCTACTTAAGTAAATAATAATTTGATGCAGGTGGCTCAAAATAGGTCTGTGTGGAGAAACTTGAGGGAGGCTTATGTTCAGTAGTGGACGTCTATTATTTAGGCTGACATGATGATGATAAAATAATATTTGTAAATAGCAGATCATGATTCTAACTTCATAAATACGCCAAAATTACTCTTTTATTTTATTACAGAATACCTTCTTTTATTTTGATATGTGTTTGCTTTCTAATTACATACCTCCGTATTTAATTACTTGTAAAGCGGTAAATTTTGCCGGTACTAACCCCGGATGAAGTATGAAAGAGGGGGTAGAATTAAAAAAAATAAAAAGTAACTACCTTTTTTTTTTTTCCTCCTCATGTACCCATGTGTCGGAGGGTAGGGTTTCACCGAAGCATTCCTTGCTACCCCCCGACGGGTATTGGCCCGCCAGATGGTCAGGCGGGCCCCGAACGAAACCCCCTTGGCGGCGGTTGAAGGTGTTGGGCTCCGCCGCCAAAACACCCAGCGGCTGCAGAGGATAGGGAGGACGGCAACGCAACACCGCATCTCCTCTTCCTCTGCGGCCCCACCGCGACGCAACGATGGTGCGCCCCCATTTGGTCGCGGGAGATAGAGCGCGCGGCAACGCAACACCGACACGCCTCTCCTCCCGTGACCGCACCTGACTGCGAGGGACAGACAGAACTGTCCCCCGCACCCGCACCTATGGACGCATCCTACGCAGGCCTCACGCAAGCCCACGTGGAGCGTCCCCTCCCGGGATCCCGCTAAAAAGTAACTACCTACACTTATTATTTTGCTTCATTTTATTTTCTGAGGCTACCTACATTATGAGTGCGACGGAAAGAATGCGTAAGAGTAGGACGGAAAGTAAGTACTATCAATGAAGTAGTGTGAATGGATTGTAAAATATGTCTATGATTTAGGTGAGATTTTCTACAAAAAACAAATGATTATAACTTTGCTATTTATAGATATTATGAAATTCTTACGTCACATATATAATAATATCTTCGCTAATATGTCCTTAAAGTTTTTGTACTAATTAAAAAATAGTGGTGTATAAATAGTCAACTTCGTGTGCGAACTCTGCTTGTGCGATTCAGCACCTTGTTTCCGTAGAATCGTGTCCGATAGATGTCACCGTGGTTGTTGTTGAGACTTCGTCGTCGCTCGCTAGATGGCCTCAGTTGTAGGTATGTAGCTACCGCTACAGAACAATTAAAACTCATTCTGTAACACATAGCATTGTTAACTTACTAGTTTTCGACAACATAACAATCTTACGACAATTCACACGTAAAAATTACAAAATTGAGATCATTGATACTTGTGTAACATGCAATATAGACACAGCGAGTTACCAAACTTCCTTGTATGACAATCGGGCCGGTAATACGATGCATAGAGATCGTATATCAGAAAACTTGCTATTTCTTGGATAATGTTGTTACTACATGTAAAGGTTTTTACGGAAGAAATCAACCAGGTGTTACATGACATGTGATGGTCTTGTGGTTATTTATATAATATATCTTGTCGTCTATAAATAGTAGATTGTATCACAAGGCAGCAAAATAGTACTTTTCGAATAGAAGGGATGAAAATATCTTTTTGCTCTTATTGTCCCGACTGACTTGTCTTCGCAGAGCCTAAACTACTGAAACTAGAAACATGAATGGATAGGGGAGATAGGGGAATCTTTTATGACGTAGGCTGCCATTAAGAAAACAAGTATTGACAGTAGGTATATTCGCAGATCCGCTAATGTTAATGCTAGCACTATGAAAAGGACAGCAATAGCTAGAATGATACAAAATAAAAACGACTTCGATCTTCGATTTAGATAAGAAATCACGACGACATCCCGGGACATTTTTCTTATAAAACCGACATTATTTTCTACTTATAAAACCGGTAAAGTGCTAGTTGGAGTCGCACTCGGGATTTGTACCATTGTACAGGATATACATACATAGCAGTATCGTCCCCCACAGCCCGTTTAATTCCATTAGTTAACTGCTAAATGACGTAAGTACCTAATTACGACTATTCTAGTCGTCAACCGTAAAGTAAACTAAATTAATTTACACATATACATTTTATCTTCAAACCAACTTATTGTCAACAAATATTAAATTCACCGTGCAAACCAAGCTTTCTATCTATACGCGATTGATCAGAAAAATAAATATATGAACATAAATTTTAATCTAAGCATCTATGCAAAACAAGTGCGCTAACAGTGCAGTCAGTCGACTGTGTAATCAAACTACTTAAAAAACATCACCATCATACACTTTAGCTTCTTTATAATCTTCAAATAATAAAAAGTACGTAAGCTTTGCTATTATATCGCGGTTGAACTAGATTTAGGTGTCTGTGAACTCAGATCTAGAGCGATCTGCTATTAAACACGCTCGTAGCTAAAGTAAATACACAATTAATAGTCTATTGTCTCGTTAGCTGCGCGTGAAAGATTTGATACAATAGATCACAAAAAGTAACCTGATCTCACCCACAATACGAAATCTAGCACGATAAATAAACAACCGATCAATAAGTGGAACACAAAGTAGCGAACGAGACAGTAAGTACTGCCGTTTATTTATGCAATTGAAGCAATAAACGCGATTAAAAAGCATTTCTCGTTTTGCAGTCGCTTAAAGAGGAATGTATTGTTTTTAATGTGACTTTTAGAAGAGTTTCTAATAGCGATTTTTTATTTATAAATACTCTAAACGTATCCATTAACAAGTCTGAAGATAAAAATAAGCGTTATGCACATAGATATAGTGTATATATTTCTATGGTAATGCACGTATGTCCTGTGATAAGGCAGTGATAGCCGAGTGGATATAATATAAGGGGTTCGAATCCACGCCACGCACCACTGACTTTTTGGAGTTATGTGAGTATTGACTTGTTAATTATCGCTTGTCCCGTGCCTCGGAGAGCACGTTAAGCCGCTGGTCCTGGTTGTCCTGAAGATCTTTGACAGTCATTATAGGGCGTCAGTACCTCTAAACAAACTGATATTAGTCTAAACCATGGTATATCTCTATCCCTTCGGGTTGCAGAGGTTAGACAGGCAGTCGCTCTGTGGAAAAGCTAATATTCAGCCAAATCAGATTAGAGTAGTAAGCGCCCCATGTTGAAACTGGGACAACGCTAGGAGGATGATGATGCTCGTGTGGCTGTACTTATATTCCTGTGATATATGTATATATTTTTCAATTTCATAAGTACAGTTTTCAGTGCACAGGTCTCGGTATAATAACAAGTTGAGTACTATGAATAATGCTCACTTATTGCTAATCATTAAACATTTAAAATTAAATTACAAACACGCAAACGGTTCATAGAGTTCAAAAATTGTTTGTATAATATGTGAAGCCGTCTCATCCATCCGAGGCTCATATTATACACTTTAGTCAGAATCTGCAACAAACGCCATTTTAAAGACGTGACTGACGACACAAAATGATTCTACAGGGCTTTGATACAAACGTGCTGTTAAAATTACTATTGTCGCCATGACGAGAAAGCCACGCTTTCTAGGAGGAAATTATGGCTTTTAACTTATTAATGACAATAGCGTTTTATTATAGAAAATGAAACCATGAGCGATGATCTAATTTGTTTACTTTCAATTTAGATAGGTACGTCATCAACCAAAAAACGTACGTTAATCGTTTGAGTTCCTTGACCCTGCAAGCTTAAAGCGAACTTAATGATTACATGTATTTAACTTACCTACTTTCTAAATTTGTAATCAGAATAATTAATAACGTAATGTATAAGTACTGTTTGAAACGAATTAATAATTAAAAATACATGATTGAAAGGGAAATCTTTTTAAAATTGCCGCCATTACCACCACGCACTTTTTTTTCAGTCTTGTCATTTGCATTCAGCCTAGTTCATTTTACAAAAAAGTGTGATTTTAAATACTTGTATGTTACATTGCATTTACGGCTCAGTAAATTCGTGTATTGAAATATGTTGTTGTATTACTAGCTTTTGCCCGCTGCTTCGCTCGCGTAAATTTTGCTTAGATAAAATGTTTTGTACAAACTCCCCTACATTCCTCACGGAACATACATGCCAAATATCACCTACTTGCGCCCAGTGGTTTCGCCTGTAGCGTGTTTGTCAGTCAGTCAGTAACGCAAGGATTTTATATATAAATATTGAAGTGATTCCATTGAAAAATAAAGGGTTTTACACAAACTCTGACGCTCTTTTGTACTCTCTTAGGGAAAGAATGTCCAAAATAAATGTCTTTAGGTTGGTTAACGTCATTTGAGCACCCAATATAGAAAGTATGTAGTTAATCCCTTGAAGTATTCAAAAAGTTCCATACAAATTCTGACTCCCCTTTTATCCCCTTAGGGGAAGAATTTCCAAAAAGATTTTCTAAGTGTTCACTTACATAATTTGAGGATCCAATATAAATTTTGAAGTAAATCTATTGAAGGAATAAAAAGTTTAATACAAACTTAGACAGCCTGTTTTACCCCATTATGAGGGGAATTTCCAAAAATCCTCTTCGGAATTCAATATTCAATCTATAGATAGATTGAGATTCTGTAGATTTTAGATTCGTTTTTGACATAAGCTACATACAGAATATGTCAAACACGAATCTCGAATCTCAAAATCCATGTCCGGATCGAATATTGAAAATGGCCGTAGTGCGCCCCTGCAATCCTCAAGGAACATACATGCCAAATTTCACTTGCGCTCATTAGTTTCGGCTGTAGCGTGGCTGTCAGTCAGTCAGTAACGCAAGGATTTGATATGTACAGCGAATTTTAAATAGAGTACTATCTTTTATTTACAGTTAGCACGTCACCATTTTGAGATGAGATATAACGATATTTTGTGTCGTTGATATTTTCGCAGTAATTGTTAGTTATGTATGAAAAGGTGTCATATGGTAAGATATACACCTACATATATTTCCTAAATATGTCGTGTTTATCGTGTAAAGTTAACCCAAATCCTTGTTAGGCACAACGTTGTTAGGTTTACATTACACGATAAATATGTTTGTTGAAATCAGTTAATCATCATTATTTTTATTTTAAACCTTTATATGCCTACTTACACAATGCGTATACAAGGTGCACATAATGCCTTAGGCATTCTCCGCCAGCCTACCTTAGGGTGGTGCAGAGATTAAAGGTAGGTATATTATTAGTATATATAGTATTATTTTGTGTTGGCAAATCGATAAAGAATGGGTTCATCATGTGGATTGGGCATACTGGCCCTTTTTTGAGGTATCGATGAAAAACAGAATTTAAAATATCGCCCTCTTAAACTACGCACATATTTGCAATTCATCCAGTCATTGAAAGCGATGTGATCACCCGGGCTCCAGCGCTCCCGGAAAAAGAGGCCTTTCCATCCCATCTCCCTTTTATTTTTTTATAGGCATTAGACGTCGCCAGCAGCTTTGCCCGCGTCTATTATACATATAAACCTTCCTCTTGAATCATTCTATCTATAAAAAAATAACGCAATAAAATCTGTTGCGTAGTTTTTAAGATTTAAGCATACATAGGGACAGACAGACAGAAGGCAGACTTTGTTTTATACTATGTACCTAGTGAAGAAGAGACGAAAGTTAAGCAAACTTCGTCTTCTTCCCCAGGGTGAGCAGTGCGTGCTTGAATCATAATAAATAATAGATACAAAATGTTTTTAGCGCAGATCCTTCTAGTATGTCATTTGTTATGACATCTTTACGTAATGTTTGTTTACCAAACATTTCTCTACTAGAATTCGGGGAACTAAAGGTTTGATGTCACTTAATGAGTATCATATGAATACAAAATATTATTAGTTATAGAATACCAAACATACCAGTTTCTAAAGTTAGGTAAGTACCTACCTACTATAAAAGCATAGCATTTTCCCTTCGAAGAGTTTATTCTAATGAAGTCTTAGAAAATGAAAACGTGCATCGTACAATCTGGTTGCTGCACATAAATAAAAGAGTAAAGATGTAATAGCATTTTTATGTCGACGGTTATTTCCGAAACTAATAGTCCGTTTGAAATCGACCCTTCACTAACTTTTGATGAGGTATTAAGGCAAAAGCGTGAATAATGGCACATTGCCGGTAAGACGGAATGTTTTATGTATAACGCAACAATTGCTAAGAAGTTTTAATCGATCACGTAAGTTTACTAACGATTAAAGGCCTAGATTCTGTGCTCAGTTTGTTAAACTAAAATATTGGTTTTCTAATACCTATAAGTCTATCGGGAACAGACGGGTTTTACAGCAAACTTTGCATACACACCACAGATTGTAATTTTTTTTTTCGAAACAAACTCGTATCACAAAATTCACAAATATCGTTACGTCCGAAATGTTGCATATCAGTAGGTGGAAAGTAAATCAGTGCTACCTATACCCACCCACATAAAGGTATTATGTGGAAATGTCATGTTAATATGTAAGTACCTACCTTTACCTTATCTGCCACTGGTCACAGTGATTGTTTCAGTAAGGCCAATGATATTTTAATTCATTTATTTTATCTTATCGTGTGGATAGAATGTATAAAAGTAACGCTTTATTAATATTAAACCGTGCATCGATCATAAGCGATGGTGCGGTGTCACGGACCGCCCGATACTTAACCGCCAACATGCAATATAACCACTTGCTTTAATATATTCACGAGATCACATTGGTTTCTTCGAGGGCCAGTTTCACCGCTTACATAACAGTTGTCGATTACTAATTTAATTGTTGGTTTGACCCGCCCAGGCCAATTTCACAAAACATATTACAAAAAAGAAATGCATTTCGTTTCCCTGCGTTTCGTCAGATTGCACTGATTTAACCAATGGCATTGAACGGCGATGATTGATGATTCGATAACGTTGACTGTAATATCGGAGAAGCTGAGCAATCATTAATACAATAGCTTGACTACATTGGAATTTTTTTTATGAATGGTAACTTGACACATTTCACGTTAATGTTTTCGTAACCTTATCGACATTATTTCACCATTGCCAAAAGCATTCGTACAGTTATACAATAACGTACCTACCTACCGGTATTACTGGTCAGACGACTGCTAAGGTAATAAATAAGAATTCTGACCAGTCATTTAATTTTTGATTTATGGTAGGCACGAAAGGTGTATTTTTAAAAGTGAAACTTTAAAAATAATATTTGTGCCTTTAGTGCCATTTTTTATTTCTCTGTGGAATATTCGTTCCGGTTAGTGACGGATTAAGAATAGTGACACTTGGTCACCTCGTGAAACGGAAACTCGACATCAAACACTACTGGCCATTGGGGTATAGTAGGCCGAATCCTTCCATTGACTCACAATGCTATTGTTTCTTTTATTTTTTATTTATAGACTCAGGCCTGTAATCCCTGAAGAGGTAGGCAGAGGTGTTATATTAAACCCACATTTCGCCATGAATTTTAGGTCCCACGTAGGTAATAGGGGCGAGCCTATTGCCATTACCGGGCACATCACCAGACTCCGTGCTGCCACTGAGAATTCGGAAAAACCCAGTAACACTTTTGCTCGACCCGGGAATCGGACCCGGGACCTCCTATCAGCAGTCGCATACGCTATCCACTGGACCACGGAGGCATTTTACTGTTATTATGATTCAAATTAAGATACCTGCGTACTGTATGATCTTTATTATTTCTTTTTCTTGTGAGACTTTCTTTTTACAGGTAGTAGAGCCTTGCTTTTGCAGATTTCAGCATGAATGGGCCGGCTCGACCGGGGAAGTTCTACCCTTTCACAGCAAATTGACGTAAAGTAACAGTACTTAAACTGTTGCGTTTCGTTAGGTGAGTGAGAGTGCCGGAAGCCCTATCCCCTATTCCTTCTCCCTCATCCTATCCCTTTCCCATCCCCAAGGAGCGGCAACGCACTTGTGACTCCTGTGATGTTGCTTGTGTCCATGAGCGGCGGTAATTGCTTACCATCAGTCGATGCTCGTTTGTCGCCTATTACTATAAAAAAAGACCAACATGGTCTTACGATTATTGTCCTAATTCTAAAACCAGTAACAATGATGTTACGTGCCCTCCGAAGCCACCTGCGGGCTCTCATCAAAGTGTGCCAAAGCCACCTGTGCAGACGTTGCCGACTTATTATAAACGGCAAGCTAAGTCTCAAGTATGATGATCACAATATTCGCAACAATCATTCACAGACTTAATTTTCATGATCCTAGAATATTTCTCATATCTATAATTTATGCGAGAACTTTAGTGAAATTTGCAACTAATTTTGATGACAAATTATCGCCATCATTAACAGCCAACAAAAGTGCTTACCTTTACTTGTCTTCTAATTATTCATGATGGAGATATTATAGTTGATGAAAATATTTTTCGTGACATCAATGTGTTTGATTAATATCTAAAAGCAGTTGCTAGACACCTAAAAAGAACAGAAAAAAATTACTTCAAAATCACCTACTGTTTTTACACCAACTCAATTTTTTTTACGAATAAGGTCAATTATCTAAAACAACGGTTTGAATAAAGTATTTAGTTTTCAATATTATCAGGAAAAACACTTTCTATGAAAACGACAACTTAAACTGCCCATCAAATACTGACGTCGAGATTATTCATAGCATCGTTTTTTTAAACTGATCATTAATCAAAATATTTGTCGTAGGTACCTACACATAAGTTATAGATCATAATTATGCACATATAAAGCACCACATTCTTATCAAAAGCGATTTATGATTAAAAAGTCAATTTGTCGAATTTTGATTTTTGCGAATGCTAATATTCCCTTTATAATTTAAATGAACTGTCATAATATATGGCCGTAAATCATAATGTTAATTAGGTAATCGAACATGAAAAGCACCGAATCGCAGATTACGAGAATTATTTTTGATAAAATCCGTTACAAGCAGCTTGATCATTTATCAAGCGTGTAATAAGACAAATGGCTTACAATGTTGGACTTAAGCCGAAATAATGTTTAAAATCACAAAAAAATACGTAAATAGTAAAATGTTTACGCAGCGCGGCTTTTCACCGTTTTAACAACTATTTTACGATAAACAATAAACTTATAAATCGTAAAAAATAAAGCGTTTTATAAATCTTTCGACGTTTATTAATAATAGCTATATAATTAATTATAGAAAGTGCTCATAATTGGAAATTACTTCCTTCCTCGTTGAGAACATAAGATATAAAAAAAAAGCAATAAAGACACTAATCTATGAAGTTTTTATATTATTGTTATATATTTATATAGCACAAGAGCACTCGTTTGCATATGTATAGGTACTATCGATCTGCGAATGTTGCGACTTACAATCAGGGCACCCAATGATAAACTATAAAACTAAATGGAATGTGTTGCTAACAAAATGTTCATGTACCTACTAGGCACAAGATAATATAGGATTTTCTTAAAGTGCAAAACAGAACAAACATTGGGCGCTAGGATACAAACAAACACGTTAAAAGTTAACTTGTTGTCAGTTGACTTTTCTTTCATAGATACAATTGGTAAACACAGGCTCATTAATCGTTACATTCCATCTTAGGAATGTAACGTCATACATACATAGCAACATATCAATGTAAAATCGAACCCTTACTGTACCTGAATCTTGCATGTATTTAGATGTGCCTACACAATTTATGAGAAGCAGCGATAGCCGACTGGAGATACCGACAGACTGCTACGCAGAGGGTCTCAGGTTCGAATCCTCGGCTCCAAAGACTTTTCGAAGTTAAGTGCGTATTAAATTGTTAATGATCGCTTGCTGAACGGTGAAGGAAAACATCGTGAGGAAGCCTGCATGTCTGAGAGTTCTCCATAATGTTCTCGAAAGACATGTGAAGTCTGCCAACACGCACTTGGCCAGCGTGGTGGACTATGGCCTTATCCTTTTCATAGTGAGAAATAGCCCGTGCCCAGTAGTGTATAAAGGTGTATAAAAGGCCGATGACACAATTTATTGGAAAGTATTTCAGTACTACCTAGCTATAAACATACAATAATAGCGTGTGGAAGTCAAATGTTTAAAAGTTAGTGCATTTAGTACGCGGAATTATATCCCATTATGACGAAAATAACCTGTTAAAGTAAATGCGTGATAAGCGGCAGTAAGTTTTACCTGCTCTTGCCATTGAACCCAGCGTGCAATGAGCCATTAAGTTAATAAAAAATGCTACGTGCTTTTCACCAGAACAGTCCATTTCAATTTGAAGATATAAATAATTTTTAAATAACGTGCATGTGCTCGGTAGATGGCAATAGGCTCGCCCCCTATTACATTGGGACCGAAACATAACTGGCGAAGTGTGGGTGTGTAATACACCTGTGCCTACCCCTTCGGGGATAAAAGGCTTGTAGTTATGTTATGTTATGTAAATACCGTGCATGTCAATCATTTCTACAATTTGCTGTTTGCGTCGTATTTATCAAAACTGTAGAAAACCTGCAATTTTCTATAAACGATGCATATCTTTTAGGTGTATGCTATTTACTAGACTGTACCAACTTGATCATTATAAACTGTCTAGGAATTATAGTAAAAATAATTGACTTATGTCCATCAAGGTATGACTAGAAACAGATCAACTCATACAACCAGATCATCTGACTCATATACCAAGTAAATGCTCGTGTAATGTTTCAATTTAAGTTTGTGTTTCGGTTTTAATAAGTTTAACTATTATAAAAAAAAACTATTTGAAAATATAGAAAAGAAAATAGCAGTTACAGAAAATAAGAGCTACTGCAGATGATACTTGTATTATGCTGAATAAAATGACATTATGTTTGTGAGCGTAGGAAACATCACAGCCACAATAGTTATTTGTGCAACAAGAGAGCAAAGTTGTTTTTTGTTTCGAGTGCTGATTTTGAGTCCCGAGCAAGCGAAGGATGCTATGATTGATTCACGAGCGTAGCGAGTGAATCAAAGTTAGAATCCTGAGCGTGGTGAGGGACTCAACAGCACGAGATACAAAAAACTTTGCTCTCGTGTAGCACACATAACTTTTCACCTCAGCAATGAGAACACATATTACTTAGGAGACATAGAAATGAACAGGAATAGATTTAATTCTGCATTAATCACTTGTTGATTTAACTCTTCTGGTGTTAAAGTACAGTCATCACCGCTAGTTTCACTCATCTTTTTAGATTATTTTATATATTAATATAATTTAACACGTTACGCTATACCTGCTGTATCAGCATCAGTGAATTTTTTATTCCCGCTACTTTTTTAAATCGCGTTTTAATACCGCGTCCCTGATGTTTATTTTTCAAATCTATCATTGTTGTAATTCTAAATAAAAATGTATTGGTTAAATACCAATTTTATACTATTAATTAGACTTATTTTTATTAAAATCCAATAATAAATTAAACATGTAAACAATAACAGATAAAAAAAAGTAATTTCTTTATTACAAATATCTTTTTTTTTGCGTTGCAGTAGGTGTTTTCTTTGAGGTCGAATTCCAAAATCGAATTTCGAATTCGAAGGGGTTTGTTTTTTCACTCACTTTTTACATGCATGTGAAAGAGACAGAGCACAGTAAAATTCGAATGTTTCAAATTTGTGGCTGAACAATGTCAATTCGTGGCACTGAAGATTGAAAAATTAAAAAGCTACTTTGCCTCACGCTCGAATCAAAATCGCGTTTTGTTCACTGTTGTCTCGCAGCAAAAGCGGCATGTTTGAGCTGCTGTGGTGAAAAATTGTTTATCTATGTCACATTCATTCAATACGTGGACCGTGTGATTGGCCATTTACAAGAGCATTATGAGAACAATACTGTGCCAGTGAGGCACACTTCCGCTAGAACTGTACGCTTTAATTATACAGTATCGGTCCTGGCTCATCTAATGGAGCGTTCCCTAAAAAATTTTACCGTAGTTTTGACCAAACTTTTGTGTAAGTATGGCTTTTTGCCGTTTGAGTATGGATGCTCTTTGTGTTCGTTATTTGAATATTTGTAAACCTTCCCGCGATACAGGCTTTATTTCTAGTGCGAGAGTTAGTAGAGTAGTAACATTAAACCTGCGTGACTATAAAGTCAGTGTTACAAAATATTCAGTGACTTCAAAGCATTGCACATGTTGAATTTAAACGCTCAAACGACCCTTCCTGAGGTATTACACCGTAACATGATTTCTATTTAGGCAATACGCCAAGAGGGGATCAAATGTCATAAATTTCTAAGTTACAAGCTTTCGAAATAAATTGCAATTGACCCTAATGTTATTTTAATCGCAGGTATTTTGGTAGAATGTGCACGTCAACAGACGAACGGTAACCATCTGTCACGAGCATTCACGACCGGAGAGATATTGCCGCTTGAAGAGAAATGTGAATTTCACACAGGGTTTCGCTTGAAATTATGCATAACAGTACTTCACAAAATATGTAGCGATAGCCTAGTGGAGATACCAACAGTCTGCCATGCAGAGGGTATCGGGTTCGAATCCACGGCGCGCACCAATGACTTTTCGGAGTTATGTGCGTATTGAATTGTTAATTATCGCTTGTCCCGTGCCTCGGAGAGCACATTAAGCCGTCGGTCCCGGTTGTCATGAAGATCTTTGAAAGTCGTTATAGGCTATCCCTTCGGGTTGCGGAGGTCAGACAGTCAGTCGCTCTGTGGAAAAGCTAATATTCAACTAAATAATATAATATTCTACCACATTCAAACAACACCATCTAGTCCCAAACTAAGCAGAGCTTGTACTATGGGTACTAGACAATGGATAAACATACATACATACTTTTTTTTTGTAAATACATACATATTATACATAGAAACACCCAGACCAAGACAAACATCCATGTTCACGCACACAAATGTTTGACTTGAGCGGGAATCGAACCCGCGACCTTCGGCGTGGCAGTCGCTTACACTCCCGCTGCGCCAACCGGTCGTCAAATATAAATCCGGCTAGACTAGTAAGCGGACCCCAGGTTGAAACTGGGATAACGCTAGGAGGATGATGAGTACTTCACAAAATACAAACAATGTTTCAAATAAAAACTTAACACGCATGTCTCATACAGGTATAAGTTAATTAAGCACTACCATCCAAAGAAACTAACGCGAAAATAACAATAAATCCTGCAAACAATACGACAAACTACGGATTATACTTATGTCCAAAAGACAAAGGCGATTAGTGCGAAATTTTCGCTTGACCGATGCACTGAACAGGTTTCCTAATTAGGCGTTTAAATTACTCGTATATCGAAGTTCACTTGACGACCTCGGCGTGCAATGTCAGGAGCAAGGCTAATCTGCCGCCGTCACCTTGGGACACGTGGAAACCATAACAATATACTGTATCACACGAGCTTATCTCTTAAGGGGTGAGTTTCACTGGCATAGATCACGTGAATCATGCGTGGAAGGTAATCTTAGAACATGTGGATAGGACAGACAGGATCAACCGTTAGAATTTTTTTAAATTAACCCTCCAATGTAAGACGAATATGAATGGGAATTATGTTTGCTGTATTAACACCTGCTCAATAAATTCATAAGTCAGAGAGTATCTTAAGGCGGCGATAGCCCAGTGGTGTACGTAACGGACTACCGAGACGATGGTCTCGGGTTCGATCCCCAGTTACCCCGGGCACACACCTATGACTTTTCGAAGTTATGTGTGTATTAAAATAAAAATATTAATTATCGCTCGCTTAAAAAATGTGCCCGGTAGATGGCAATAGGCTCGCCCCCTATTACATTGGGACCGAAACATATCTGGCGAAGTGTGGGTGTGTAATACACCTCTGCCTACCCCTTCGGGGATAAAAGGCGTGAAGATATGTATGTTATGTTATCTTAAGTAATAATAATGTTCTACCACATTCACACAATACCATCTAGTCCCAAACTAAGCAGAGCTTTTACTATGCGTACTAGACAATGGATAATCATTAATCATACATATTTACTTTTTTTTATGTTACTATCGTTATTTCTTTGACAGTATCCAATAAGAAAACATAAATGCAGATCCAACAAATAATGCAACTGATGAATAACCTATGAATAAAAAAGTTAAGCCACTAATAAAAATCACAAGCGAGCCGACGCGTTTGAATTTTGAAAACAAGTTGTACAACATCTTTCTCTTGATGTTCGTATCAACTTGTTTGTGCGAGAAGAAATAACGATTTTGAATACCGTCAATCAACTTTTTGCTATACGCCAACGCAAGCACATATCATAGTTATTAATTAGACAGGCAAGCGTCTGACTACATTCGTTTTATTTTATTACGTATAATGTGTCTAGAATTCACATTATATACTAAGACTAGAGGACGCCAGCAGCTACGCCTGCATTTTTTTTAATTTACCCGTTTTGGCCAATCCCGTGGGAATTTCGGGAAATCCCTTCTTAGTGCACCCCTACGGTCCCCAAGGAACATACATACCAAATTTCAGCTTCCTGCGCCCAATAGTTTCGGCTGTAGCGTGTCTGTCAGTCAGTCAGTAACGCAAGGATTTTATATATTAAGATTGTTTGCGGATATGTTACGACAAGCTCTTCAGGTCGCGACATTCTCAGCAGTCAAAGAACCGAAGCTCTGTAAAGAATTCTTATATCTTACAGAGTACCAAATCTAGCTTTGTAATCGTTTTCAGATAGTCAATACATACATTCTCATTACATACGATACGGGACATGCATAAACGATGACATAAGGAGAAGAGAAATGAGGTAAACAGTTATCGGTTTACGACGCTCTTAAAAATTTATTCGTAGCGGATAGTCGAAATTCATACAATTGACTATTTCCTTTTCGTTTCCCTTTATGTTATTGACAAGTCTTTCATCTCATAAAACAATGTCCAAATATGGATACAAAATTGTACGTATTCATACGCAAAATATGGAAATTCGTGTCAACCGGACGCTAATTCTGATAAATGGTGTAATAAATTTGGTCATAATCTATTATAATATATTATATGCAATATTTAATATGGCTAAGCAATCTATAAATGTTTAAATTATATTGCACAAAATATGGCTATGGATGGCCGAAAATAGTGAAGAAATTTAGTCAGGCCTCTTTTGGGAGACCAAACATACATATAAATATGTAGTGACGTAATTTTAGAACGGATTTTAATAAAAGTCATAAACATATATAATGGTCCTGCCTAACGGTAATATTATTATACGGTAATATTAAGTTTTAAATAACAACAAACCTACAAGGAAACGAGGTTTTCATTTAAAGTACGGTCCTGATATTATGGGCCTTGTAATGAGTCATCATTATCATCTGCCTAGCGTTATGTTGGTTTCATCCAAATCTTTCGTCTGGTAGCCCGAAGTACCTTACCTACTAGTCTAGATAACGACTTTGGCAGAAAATTGCAGAATTTCGCTGAGTGTGCAATTTTGTATCAAAATTGTAGTTGGCGGTACGAATTAAAATGTCAACGTCTTTAAAAAGTTACACCTGTCTGAATGTAAAGTCTAGTGCTCGGCCAGAGTAAAAGGAGGACATTCTAAAAATCAATATAAGTTGTAGAATGTTTATATAACTAATTAAATACTGTAAACAGATTACAACATGGTGTAAACGAATAAATGAGTGTTTCATAATATTTAATTTGTTTCCATTATGATATCCAGACGATTTATAATTCTTTTAATAATTTAAAAGAAGTAGGCATATGATTATTCGATATTGTATTGTTACATAAATGTATAAATTTAGATAGAATTTATCACTTTGAGCTTAAAGGCTAATTTAATGTCTATGAGTTTTTCGAAAACAGTGCCTTGATCGAATTCGGAATCAGTTTTTAGGATTTCTACTATGTAGGTTATGTGATCGTCCAGTTTTCTATCCTATCGTCCAGTTTTTCGAAGAACTAAAACATATTCTTTTGTACGAGGGTTCGTCACCTAACTTCCATTTAACAACTATACTTACCAATATAGATTAAATGTGTTTATTTATCAATGGATTCCTAGATTCTTTGAAAATAACATTGGAGCTGGTTGATGGCAATCCGTGTGCTACCAAGGATTTGCAGTATAGGCAGGACGACACGTCTGCAAGGTGCGTTATATTATTCATAAACATCTCTAAATTATACCTACTGTTTATTTGATTTTTTTTGTGTTCTATTTATTCAACGTGTAAAAATCATAACAGCTTGTCTAAATATCATACTTGTATTTCAATATGTAAATCTTAAGGTACCTACCATTACTAATGGAAAGATTTCAATTACGTAAAATTGAAAACATGACTACTTTCAGATGTTTACTCAATCACAAACATGGGCTTTCTCACCTTCGCAGACCCCGATATAAGCCTTTCGAATAATTTGCATATTAATCAAACTATTTATTTTATTACACAACTAATTAGGGTCCATACGTTCTATAACGCTTCTGTTTAACATTCGATAGCCGGCAACTGTCGTAAAAGTGCTTATAATAATTTCCGTGAACTTCTGCAAAACATTTCACTGCATCAACTTTAATGGTTTGCTAATGAAGACGGTCTGTCCTATTTCGACAGTTATTTGTTGAACGGGAGAGCAGTTGGGTTAGAATATACTTCGTGTTAGATTTACGCGCATAGTTTATGGTAGACAATTCGTTACTTCACCGTAAGTTGTAAGTATGTAGGTAGACAATGACAAACAGTCCCCGGCCACTAGCCGGATTCGTACTCGCACGCTTTGCCTCAATGACAATTCCCATCGCTCGATTGTTGTCTCGTTATTGTTCTGTGTCCAAAGTATTCAGTGCATGTATACCACTCAACCATACACTTGTTAATGTGTGTGCTACAACCAATCTAGATAAGTGAGAATGTAACGAGCTATGCTCATTTTTTGTCGATTACACCTATTATGTTAATATAATTTTAATTATACGTAGCAAATGTTGAACAGAAACATAACGTTTTACTTTATACATAATAGGTATATGTAGACTGCTATACGTACTAAGTTTCTCAAAAAAAAGATATTTATATTAGATTTATAAGATTATTCCATGCTTGATAACCAATAAGTACTAAGTTATAGCTATAGAGAGCACCTAATTACAAGATAAACCTAAATGCGAAGAATAGCCTATTCATATATTATGTAGTATTTTTATAAACTAGATTAAAGAGATGTAAGTTTTAAATATAATCCTTACATAATTAAAACGGAATTATTGTGATTAACAAACACTAAGAGGATGGATCTATTACATCACAGCCGAATTAGGCAAATTTATAATAGAAACAAATTGTTTGCATAATTTAATCTATAAATCAATGAATAGACGAAGACTAAAATCATGACTGCTGAAATATTTTATAACGAAAAATTTATGAGGAAATGTGTCGAAAAATTGTAAATTGTTTCCTTATAAATGTGAACTCAGCCGCTAGATGATTGCTTCTGGTCGTTAACAGTGTGGTTGTTATTATGCACACATGTGTAATTTAGACCTTTATACCTCCGGAGACCTCATTTACTATACACACGTCAATGATGCAAAGTTAATGGCAGTGACATTTCTATTTCATCTTTAACTTTTATGATAGCAATTATTCATCTCAGAAATGCTGATGAATATTATGACAGCAGAATGAGAGAAATTTATGAGGGACATGTAGTTATAAAAAACGGTGGTGCAAACTATCTGTGCAATTTTTCTTTGTTTAAGCCTGTTACGACAGAAATTAAACGGCTCCACGCGTTCCTAGCATCAGGAATTCAGGAATGAAGTTAATGTTTGAACTCATGAATCCGTTGACTTAGTGAGACAGATCAGTGCGAAATTGCGAATGACGTAGTACGTATCTTCACGTGTTTCCTTGTAAACATGTTTTTGATGAAATCGAAAACACCAAAAGTGAGTCACTTTGATAGCGGCCTGGGTCAAACGAGTTTCTAAATGAATATAGGTGGAATACTGATGTCATCTATCTGCGCCAAAATTAGCGGCAGTTTATACTTGTTGACTGAGTTGTGTAATCAGATGATATCGAGTTGGAATCCGCACTCTGAACAATAGTCCAACACATGTTGTTTCCATAAATTAGAAACCATGACGAATGTCACTCTACGATTAACACAAAACCATTTAAAGGCCATTTGTAAATCATCAGCAATCAATTTCAATTGTTCGCCAATGGTGTCTCAAATTACTGTTAATTTCCATAGTAATTGTTAAGACATAATTGTCCGATTCAAAGCATTTTTCTGTAATTTGTTACCCGTATCGTGTTTATGATGAAACAGACGCATTGTGGAAGCTGTAAACGCGAACCGAGTCTCCAAAGAGTTGTCATTGTGACGTCGGGCATAACGATATGACAATAGCAGTAAAGTGTAAAATTGGTTCACATTGCACATTGCAGATATACAGAGCCACGGTAGATTGGCCTTTTGCTTCATTTTTACAAACTCGCCCTCCGTCTTCATTTTGATGAAAACGTTTTTCGTTCTCTGACCAGGAGGGCGATTCAGAATCGTTCGATATCTCATTTGACATTCGATTCCGTTAATTGTCGAACGGGCTACCTCATATTTTGTCAAAACTATCGCATTTCCTATAAATTTTATGCATTCAGTATGAAGTAAATTAATAAATAAACCGAATTCAATGAATATTTGTTCAAAATATCTCTGATAGGCGGCTAAAAGACGAGGACAATAATTTGACATATCGTACGATTACTTGTCGTGACATTCTGAATCGGCCTGCAGATTGGAGACGTCCTGAAAAAAGGACAAGTCAGAAGTACCCTTAACAGAAGAGCATGCATGAGAAACTTGATGGGAGTGAGTGAAGCAAGTGAGGTATGTTAGGATCGTTGCAAATAGCGTTCCGTAGTCTCTGCCTACCCCTCCGGGAAACAGGCCTGAGTCTATGTATGTATGTTTTGATTGAAACATTATTTAGTGACACCTATTGCTGCATCTTTCGGTATCCCAAATAAAGTAAAATATCTAAGTAGTTAGCTAGTTAACAAATTTTCAATTATATTGGCATCTTAAATATGAAAGTGGAGTACATAAAACTGAACACTTTTCTCTGGCCTTATTTAAGGAAGCTGTGAAATTATCATTTTTTTTTATGTGTCGAACCATTCTCTACCGATCAGGAACTAATGATTCGCTTGAACAATATTAAAGGCGGTCTCGTTGATAATGACAATCATGACTGAAATGTATGACGAACTGCTTTGCGATAGATTTACAAAAGAGTCGTGATATTTTATTACGTTTTCCTGTTTTATACGCTTTATTTATAGAGAATCAAACGACTCCGCGGAGACTGACCTCTGGGTTAAGGGTTTAACGTGATTCGCTACAGAAGTTAGCAAGTGAAAGTGGTACTTTAAAAGCATATTCATGTAACGCGTGAAAAATCTTCTATTGAAAGAACTTATCCGCCGCTGTCACGGCAACATAGTGAGTGTAACCTAATGCCTAAAGCCTAAAGTAAGCCGCCCGCAACACGGGTTTCGCCACCAAACGAATTGAACTGTTGCTTTAATCTATCGGGCCGTAGTGAAATCTGTCGAGAACCGGGTCGATATCATGCAATTGTAAGCGCATCACTCCGTCGTTCTGATTGACAAGCGGCGTGACGTATTGACGGCGTCACACTTTCCGACCGCGACCAATACTCGAATTAATAACCCGACAATACCGAGTGAAATATGAAACAAATTGTAATGTTTCCCATTCCCATTGAGTGTGAACACGTAGCGGCTGACGGTGACGGCCGCCGCACGATGTCGCATTTCACAATTAGATCCGGAAGAATCTCGCCTGCGTTTTAACCACGAGCCGGCACTAATGCTCGTCGACGCGATTGTTCAACAAATTGACAAAAATTTTGTGTTTAAATAAAAGGCTTTTCTCCAGCAAATAACTGTAGAATAATTGCTATGAAAGTTTATTTTATTTTACTCTGTTATAACTGCAATCAAACACATCACATTCTTCTAGTCTGCACACAATAGAATTTCTATTTCTGTACCTACATAATGACTTTAGTAATAGTCGTAGCTAAATACCAGAATACTTAGTGCAATATATCTTGATTCTTGTATATGTAAAATATATGAAATGCTCTCTTTGCGTTTCCGGCACAGATGCACCAGTTGATCGAACAATACCGTGGTTGCACTGTATGAAATCATGCGAAAACGGCACAAAGATTTATTATACAAAACACTCCCACATATGGTAACGCGCACACATTATAATGGTAAAAACTGGGATGAGCATTCAATTGTATCGGCCTGTTCGAGTTTAGTGATCTGAACGCAATGTTCGAGAAATATCTCACGTGCACCAGGGCTGCATACACTGCAATTGATATAGAACATGAGTAACAAATGGAAATTCTAAATTAGGTATACAATATAATTTTGAATAGCTTAGTTAGTTAAGCTATCTAATTCACCAATATCATTCGTTACAGCAACACATAAAAGTTGTTTATTTTGCAGAGTGGTAAAGTTATACTATAACCGTTAATACGTAACACATACTTATATATTGAATTGGTATGAAACACTAGTTTATTGAATTATTGCAAAACAAAGTAAATACTAAATAGATCATAAAACTCGGCAACCCTGCGCATTGATACACTACGTTGAGATTCTTGTAACGGCAATTATTTGTTTACGCAACGCGTCTGTGCACTGCACGACCAACTTGTGAATTATACTTAGGTATATCTCAATTACTCGCAAGTCAAGGTCAGCGTGTGTTGAATGATATGTATTTATATTGTTTATTTATGATATTAAAATTATACTTATGTACAATTTTAGTTAAACTATTTGGTGTACCACGAAAATCTCTGTATCATCCCATGTGCTAGGAGAGAAAGCATTTTGCATTCAACATTCAGTCCGACATTGCACTGATTTAGATGATATGAACCTACATACTATATAATCATTTTAAATAAATATAAAAGACACTAAGTAGGTGCCGATACATTTCAGCACGCAGAGACTGGCACTAATTGCAGTTGACAAATTAACTATACAATTTCCTTGGAACATTTCGTAATAGTATTAAATGTCGTCGTTACATGCTATCATCGATCATTTTTGACAATACATGCAATTTGCGATGCTAAATTTAATTAAATACTTCCCGGTGTTAACAAATGGTGTAGATTAAATAGGTACTTATTGCAATAAAAATTTTTACGCCACTGCATTATACATCTGGCTACAAAACTTTAGTTGGTTATACTACCTATAAGTTGTAATAGTTGTTAAAGATTTCTTGTTGATGACAATATACATGTATCAAATAATGACTTTGTATTCACTACACTATACATCGCTTTAAATAAAACCACGGAAAGTGAAAGAGTTTTTACCAAACATGAATTTTTTTATTGAACCTACTTTGGATCAATACTATAGCGTGACACGGCAGCTGTAGTTTCTTTTTTTATGCCATAGTAGGCAAACTAGCAGACGGATCGCCTGATGGTAAGCGATTACCGAAGCCGATGCACACGCGCTTCACCAAAAGAGTCACAAGTGCGTTGCCAAACTGGACGGGCACATGAATAAGAAGTGGAGCGAGATGGGGGAGAGGGAAAAGCAATTCATGCTGAAATCAGCGAAACTACTGCTTACAAAAGTTTTTACTAGAAAATCATCACATCATTATCATCAATCTGTCTCGTTCATGTTCGCTTAATACAGGATTGCAACTCAGTTGACTATAAATTTTTTTTGAAGCCAGAACTTCAAAACTATTTCTAAAACACGTTCGCATAAAAACTTAAGTCAAGGTTGAGAAGATCTCGCTTACGTCTATCTGCTTACAACATTTCTAATCATTGTACAATGTGTGGCAATACACTTTGGAAACTTCTATTTATGCCAAAACTACAATATTAATAATATTATACTTTCCTATCGCGTGTGTGAAACTAGACTTCGTCCTCAGTTCCGCGAGCGTGGGACAATTTTAAAACATAACATAACTTCATGCCTTTTATCCCCGAAGGGGTAGGCAGAGGTATATTACACACCCACAATGTTGGGACAATTTTACTCCATTAGAATTCCAAAATCGTCACCCTTATTCTCCCCAAGAAACATCCATTCAGGCAAATTTCGGCTTCTTGTGCCCGTTGTCTGCCAGTCAGTCAGTAATGCAATAATTTTATATATACACAATACATGTCCCATTTTAAAGAAATACAAAATGGGACATACCTACGTTATACACATGCAGATGCTAAATAAAAACATATCAGTATCATGTTCCGAACACGTAAATAATTTGATATTAAGCGCTATTGTGTCACATAGAATTTTACAATATATTTGGAAATAGATTACAAGTTATACTAGATAGGTATGTAAATTCGCATAGGTCAGTTATTCAGGTCTCTCATCTGTGAATTAGATTCTGTTGCGAAAATATATTTATATGCTATAATATTACAGTAGCTTTTGCACGTAATTTCGCTTGGATATCACGACAAAACATAGCCTATGTGCTATTCTGATGAATAAGATATAAGAACTTTTAAACTGTTATGTATCGCTTTTCACGTGCTCCAGCCGTCTGTCCTATGGGCTATGGGGAGTCACTATCCTTGAATTATAGATAATTCCAATCTGAAGTGCAAGTGTGGTGCCGTTCCACAAACAATGGGACACTTACTATCTTGTCTTGCGTGCCCTAATACCTGCACGTTACAGCAACTTAAGGACGCTACTGAAAATGCCATACTCGTAGCTAAGTTCTGGCCTGACATAATTTAGATTGCCATCGATACGCTAAGAAGAAGAAGAATAGGCTTAGACCAGTGTCAGTAACGCTGGTCTAAGCCAAGAATTTTGGTCAAGGCGTGCATGTAATTCATTGTTGATAGCTGGGAGCATAATGTTCGTGTAATACATATGAGTCGAATGCTTACACATTATGTCCGTGTCAGTAAATATTCTGTGTTTATATGCTGTGTAGTTATGTGTGGTCGAAATGACAAAATTTAAGGTAATGACAGCGGCAAGGTCAAACACATTAGTATAAAATCATGCCGCTAATGCAGAAACATGTTTAAAGAATTGTGCAGGTTTGAATAACTAAGTGGCTGCGATTAGATTTGGCACGCATATATCGTCTTAATGGCAAAGATTAATTTTATATTGTTATATTGCGTTGACGTAAGAAACTAGGTGAGCACTAAAAAAAGTGAGAGTTTCTGATACTATTCAAAATGGCAGTAGGTAATAGGCATAAAAATGTATGTACTGAAACTTAAATTATTTTTGTATTATAAAAAAATATTTGTCTGAAGTTTTCTTGAAGGAGACAAGTCTCACACTAGGAATAAATCCTGTGTTGCTTTAAGTACTAACATTCAACCAACGTAAAAAATAACACTCGGACTGTACCGACTAAGCGAATGTATTGAGAACAAAGATATATAAAAACTATAGATGCGTTGTCCGCACTCAGAATCAGAAATGGCAAACTGAAATGGAGTCAATTGCCGCCATTTCGTTTAGTTGCGCGAGAACCTGTGTTGTGACAGTACGCCCCGACGCTCCGTAACAATAATTAGTTTGAAAGAATTTAAAGAACAACTACGAAAAACCATGCCTTCGTGTGTTTTCCTGCGATGTACAAATTACACTTTTCCGTGAAAGGCATAAATGTGTCATTTCACAGGTAAGTATCAATTTCAGCATGAATGGGCCGGCTCGACCGGGGAAGTACTACCCTCTCACAGAAAATCGACGTAATGTAACAGTACCTAAACTGTTGCGTTTCGTTCGGTGAGTGAGAGTGCCGGAGGCCCTATCCCCTATTCCTTCTCCCTCATCCCACTCCTTATCCTATCCATTTCCCAACCCCAAGGGGCGGCAACGCACTTGTGACTCCTGTGGAGTTGCTTGTGTCCATGGGCCATCAGGCGATCCGTCTGCTCGTTTGCCGCCGTATACTATAAAAAAAAATATATAAGTAGCGCATTTTTTAAGGATTTCGTGTGCCGATTCCAAGTGGCGAGTTGGCGACTGTCGTCAGTGTAGTACGTAGTTGGCGGCGCTGGCGTCGTTCTCTCTTGCTCTCGTAGTTAAGATATACAGGAGGAACGTTCGTCTCTCTTGCACTCATAGAGACAGCTGTCACAGCGCGACCACGCCGCCAAGCGGCAATTTGGGTCACAGAAAGTTTTTCTACAGAGCGCCTATAAGAAATGCACCTCTATGTACAAACTATGCTCTATGTTAGTACTAAGACTTAGTAGTCGGTACTCAAAATGTTATTCAGTATCAGTGACGTTTCGCTAGAGTGGCCAATATGGCGACTGCGATTTGTTCGAGTTGTCTGTCAGAACCATTAGAATTTAACAAAATACTCAACAATCCAAATTTTGCGGATATATGTTGCTATCTATATATCATTCCTGATCCAAAAGACACAGAGATTTTAAAAAACCGTATTTTAAAATCGTTTATAAGTTGTGATAATGTATTTGCATCTGTGCATCAACATTCTTTTGAGCAACAGTCAACATTTGATCATAGGGTGCACCTTAATCGTGCAGTCATAGATAAATTTATAAATGTTCGCCTACATTTCGCACACAAAAATTCCGGTACAAATTATAAAAGACAAAAAAGAAATAAATTAAGTTTGTTTGAAGGGATTTAGATAGGGAGGTGATTAATTGATCCTCAAATTATTATTTATATTCTATGTGTATTTAATATATAAACTCATAATTTCAAAGATAGAAATTAAATATGATTTTAATACCTATACTGAAAAAGAATACACATAATTATTATTAATATAAAGAATACCTTGATTTTTAACGATTTTGATTTATCTATTCTTTCAATTTGTATATCTTGTCAGTACATTGAAATCACATTTTCCTTTGTTTCCTTGAAATTATGAATCCAATCGCAAAATTCACAAGAATTGTTTCGACGTGTATTGATTATAGAATACACACAAATACATGCATAGGCATTACTAAAATAATAATAATATAAAGTCAATACCGAAATGATTATTAAATACCCGCCAATAAAATGGTGGTATTAAAAATTATAAGCAGGCACACCAGCGAATTTTAAAGTTAATTTAGCCCCCTAATATTCTATCGCCTATTATTACATGTGATTTTGTACTAAGAACTTAGCGACATAAAAAAATAAATATAAATAATAAATGAAAAAAATATTTTGTACGAAAGTCAGGTGTCCTTTTTTTCCCCTCATGCCTCTAAATATACGTCATCTATGGGCTTGACCAATGAGCATGCAGCATTTCATCGGAACGAAACTAGAGATGTATATTATCTCTCTCTAACAACCGGTGCCCCTGTAGTAGTATTTATTTGCTTTCTCTTTCTTTATTCATACAAGATATTATTTCATATTATTTTGTAGCCGTTTTTCAGAGCCGCTTTGTTGGTGTATGGCGCGTCTATTTAATAATACGTCATTGATTGAGAAGAAGTTTAATATAAATTCGCCATTCGCTGTACAGTCAAGCTGCGCTACATGCGAAGTGTATTGTTTTAGAACTAATATTATGAAGTATGGCCATAGAGCATAGATATTTAAAAAATCTGTATTCATTGGTATGGCGTTAGTTCCGTACAGGTTCTCCTCATTCGCCGACCGGTCCCAAACATTCGATCAGAGGCGTCATTTTGTCATACATAGTTTTGGCATTCATAAGTGTTATCTAAATAAAGAAATTACGATAGTAATGACTTTGCTTTTAAATAAAATACAATCACCGCCATCTTTGCCTATTGCAAGGAGAGCTTCACTTATAAAACGTCCACTACCCATAACGCTATTTGCATAACGCTAGTATGATAATCAAAAGCTATTTATCTATTTATAAAAACTAGCCGCCTTTATAATTAAACGTATGTACATAATTATAGATTACGTCTAGTTTCTATAAAAAGATACTGCGCGACCACAAACCTAATTAAAAAAATGCGCATGATTGACTTATTGCCTTTTATTATTAGTCTTGTACATATTTAAGTATTATGTCAACCAGTGTAAAAAACTATGTATTAAATTACCAATATTCTTGATAGTCATTATTTTTGCGTTACTGCCTCGAGTTTCCCTGCGAGATCGAATCAGAAATGAGATCCGCAGGAGAACCAAAGTCACCGGCATAGCTCTCCGAATCGCCAGGCTGAAGTGGCAATGGGCAGGGCACATAGCTCGAAGAACCGATGGCCGTTGGGGCAGGCGGGTTCTAGAGTGGCGACCACGTACCAGACGACGCAGCAGGGGTAGGCCTCCCGCAAGGTGGACCGACGTTCTGGTTAAGATCGCGGGAAGCGGTTGGGTGTGGAGAACCTTGGAGGAGGCCTATGTCCAGCAGTGGACGTCTCTAGGCTGACATGAGTCAAACAGACAACTCACAGCCAAAACTACTGGACGTAAGAGTCTGAAATTTGGCATGTACCTATGTTCTTTTGGGAGCAAGGGGGATTACCCGCAGTTCCCGGCATTGAAAAGAAAAAGTGCCTACCTACAAGCGTAGCGGCGGGCATCCTCTAATCCTTATGTATAATTCAAGAGTCTCAACTCGGCAGTGCAATAGAGTCGAACTCACGACCGGTCGACGGCAAGCTATTGCCACAAATTGTGACCAAGAAGCCAATGCCGAAACCCCTTTGAAAATGTATCTATAGACTATAATATATTCAAGACAATTTTTTTGTTAATCTGCGAATCACACTTTTTAACATTTTTGTAATCCCAATCAGTTTCTAAGACCAATGTGCTATGCGTGCTCGCTCTCGGTACTAAACATAAATGTTCTTACCGTATACAATAGCTTTTTTATATACAGTAGGTATTGTTATTGTCTAGACATAAACAATAGGCATATAGTGATCTAGAAAAGCGTTTAATCATCATAACAAACAACACTAAGCTTTCTAACAGCTGCCCTATTGTAGATATAGAAAACGAAAAAATAAAAGCGAAATTGTCACCTTGTCAAATAACAACAGGTTAAAAACATTTTATTATAATAAGCTATTAAAATAATATTAATATATACAATAATACATTTATTGCACAGCTTTAGAGCATAAACATAATAGCGTGATTGCTTTTAAGTGAATGATAGCAGTATCTGACAAAATTGTAAAAAAAACATATTTGTTATGTCTAACACGGTTGCTTTGTAACAAGAACAGAAACTTCTCTGAGCTAGTGCACTTGATTTGCAAGAGCCTAAATATAGACAACTATTTAAACTAAAATATGCATTGTGAGTTTAAGATAATTCAGATACTGAGCAGAAAAAATATAGAAGACTAATCTTATACAAAACGATTCCCGCAGCTACATCCCGCACATTTTATTTTAATTTAACCGTTTCTGGGAAATCGTTTGTGGGAATTTGAGGAAATCCCTTCTTAGTGCACCGCTGAGTCCTCAGGGAACATACACGCCAAATGTCGACTTCCTGCACTCAAAAATGTTGACTGTCTATTGTGTGACAGTCATAGAACTTGTTGTAGAATTTAATATAGGTATACAGATTTTGTCAGGATAGATAACGAATCCTGGCAATAATTATACAATCCTAACAACAATGATTTATACATTTATATGCCTAAGATTCGTATTATTATTTTCATAAATTGTTAATAGATGATGATCGGTAGTTCTATGGTTATCTCTGTAACGTGGGATTTACCATACATTGTAGCTGTATACACAAAGAATTGGTACGTACTTAATTAAAATCATATATCCGTATAATGATTTGATTAACTGTATTTATTTTACTTAGTGTTGAATGGTACGAGCAACTTGCTTAAGTTTTATCGACTGTACAATACAATTCGCAGACAATTTATTGCAGTATTTTCATTGAAATTTAAAATCTAAGAATTGTCCAGTAAAAGTTTATTCGTGTATTTATTTATTGATTAATATTTGGTGCGATTTCACAAAAGTGAAATCACAATGATTGTGAAAACATGCGCGAAATAAACATCCACTTAAATTCATATTGCCGGATATTATCAATTGGCAGAACTTAAGATAAAACAGCTATCGAATCTGTATAAATAAAACTGATTTTATCCGTTCTATACAGATTTTTAATAAATGTAAACAATAAACATAGATCATTATAACATTATTTCTAAACTTACCCGCTAAAAACAAAACCGTGTGCCGATAGTTGTTTGTATCCGTTATGTTAATATTGGTCCATGCAAGATATCAATAACACATACACTTTCAAAATTATTTATAACTTTATAGTCGGCTTAAGGTGCCGGCATTTTCACGTGAAGGCGCGAGTAGAACGCACCACGAGCGCGCGGTACCGCGGTTAGACACATGTGAAATCAGCTGTGGCTGCGTCGCGCGCCTCGCGGCTAACGGAACCTCTCCCTCGCGCCCCTCACACCCGCCATCCGCCAGATAAGCCTCAGATAAGATAATTGTGTTTATTTACGGATTAACTTACTGTACTGTACCAAATTGCACGCGTGGGAAATGATGACGTCTCACACATTCTGAATCATACAGGTGATGTATGTGACATTTATCGATAGAAAATGAGGCTGAGGTATACTGAGATGAAGATTGTTGAGATGGGAGATCAGATTTATTTATTAAGATAATAAAAGTGTCACTTTAAAGAAATCATGAGCTTCTCCACGTAACGCTATCGCGCATCATGCGAATGTACTTACATTACCGTTTACGACATGTTTCTGTTGTTAACTATAAATTACAGGCATGTTATTCGAATGTTATTGCTCGTGTTTGGTAATCCACGAACAAGAAATTTCCTCAGTAATTACCGCTTACCACTGCAAATTAGTTATTATTGCGCCGAGCAGTACCTATTTAAAATTATAGTCTGTTTTAATTCATATTGTCACGAACTTTCCCTGCATGAAGGTAAGAGAAAACATACACGCTCATTACACATATTTGTATGGTTTGTCATCCCTTGCACGCGACACAGCATCGATGACTCGGTGGTCATCTGGTTATTGTATCGCCAAAAGTTGCCAGTTCGATTTCTGTTGAATTTTGTATATGTTTTCATAGTAGGCTTAGCGCAATAAAATGCATGACTAGTATATGTATACTTATTATAAAATGAAGGCCCTTTTTCGTCCTGTCTATCTGTATGAATAGGATTTACTCAAAAATTACCTAAACGACTTTTGTACATATTTTACCAATAAATTGTGTGTTTCCAGAGGAAGGTCTAGCGGCTAAAGATATACCTATGGGTTATTTAATCATTTCTTTGTGCAGCCTAGTGAAAAGACCAACGGATTGCTAGACAGAGCGCCATGGGCTTAACATCCACGGCTCGCAACAATGACTTTTCAAAGTTGATTAAATTGTTAACTATCGTTTGCTACATGGTAAAGTAAAACATATCGTGAAGAACCTTGCAGAGAAAGAGAGTTTTCCAAAATGTTTTCGAAAGACATGGGAAGTCTGCTAACCTGCACTTGACCAACGTAGTGGACTATGACCTAACGCTTTTAATAATAAAAAGAGGACTGCCCAGCAGTGGACAGATGATAAACAAGGCTCATGATGCAATAAACACAGTCTGGGTCAGTTACGTTGGTAACTGTGTGACTGTGTTCATGAGTTTTGGTTCAAATCTGACAAACCTAACAGACATCGATTGCACAATCGATATTTGGAGTCCGACGTGGAAAAGTTCATCTCATATTATTCCACACAACACTCAACAGGTACAAGCTCTATTGAGTCTTTCAATTTAGATCTTACACCAGGAGCAAATATTTGTCGAAATGAAACTTATTACTTTTAGATTCAGATGTTCTTGTATAGTTACTTAGAGCTGCATAAAGACAACTCCAGTACAATTTTATATTCGCCACTGTCCTGTTCGTAAGCTAAATATCATAGAAAAGACATTATGAGATTTTACGGTTTTTGTTTCACTCGGTATTGGTTCATATAAATTGTTATATGAACGGCCGTAACACAAACGATGCACTTTTAAGAATAAATATTTCGTCGACATTTATGTAATATCTCAGAATCATCCGGTTACCATGTTTGCCAAAATGCTGTCAGGTCGTTTATAGCCTAGATTTTTTAGTTACATCGCTTCAAATTGTTTATTAATGTCATAAAGACACAAATAAAATACTATCTTAGTTATATAACGGAAAACACCGTCGAAGATCGTTTGATACTGAATTGTATAATATTTTGGTCAATTCAAATCGACAATTTGGTACAACAGAAGATAGAAATATTTGTGTAAAATAGCGCGTAACAGTTATCAAGTATAATAATGTAATAACGTTTTAGGACATCTCACACATGGGTATCTAGTCCCAAACTAGAAAGGGCCTACAGAGAGCAATGATAATGAGACAACTGATAAACACATTTACATATATGCCCAAATCTATTCACATGAAAGGTAAACTGTATGCAGACAGAACAAATGATCAAGCTCGATTTGTCCTGGGTGGCAATGAAACCCACGACCTGGAGGTCTGGAGGCCTGCGTAAGTCATGTCAGACCAACAGGCCAATTGGTATTAGTATCTGCGGCAAGAAATATATTTTATTCACGGCATGTGCTACTTTCTTTAGAAAGGCCTATCTAAATACACACAAACACGGAAAACTACCTTTTCAAATATTCACAGACTATTATGTAACCATGCGATATTATAAGGTAAATTATAGATTTGTTTTATTTATATCTAACACGAGAGCAAGTCGTCGATTAAATGTGCAAATTAGGTGGTATTTTAATAATGTATGAATATAAAAAGATGTCTATGTTTACTAAGGTGATAATAATCTATACCTATGAGATGCCGATTAGCTCGGAATATGCTTGTGAAGATAAATTACCATGAAACGATTTGTAATTTTTTTATGTTACCTTACCTGTGATTTTTCGGTAAGAAAGGAACTGGCTGAGCAATATTACATAAACATTTCGAGCTACTTTTCACCTATACAACAAATAAATAAAAAAAACAAAACCTAAACAAAAATTATATAAATTCTCGTTATTCGTTCATTTTAGGATTTTCTTCACAGAACGTTGTACTTATTTCACATTCGTTTGCTTAATAAGACAAGAATGTTACCGCCGATCACTGTGCGTCATAAAGACTATGTTACGGTTGGAAGGATAGTGGGCTTACCAGTTAGATTTTTTTTATAATTTCAAAACAGGCTCCGACGCTACTCTACCTTGGCTTCTTCTGTTTGTAAAAGGAAGTTCTTTATTCTTTTTTCACGTTGAAAACAGTAATTTGGACTTACGCAAATATGCTGAAAGTAAAATTTGTAGCGTAAATATTGCTATGAGAACGTGTGAAGACTTATAAAACAGATACGTAAGTATAGACAGAATAAAGTAATTGGGTCTACGTCGAACTATTTGCGTACATTTCTGGATAAAGCGGTGATAGAGCCGCTTGCTAACCTATTGTCGAGAATATCTAGTCTTCGTTTTCAATTACTTGTTACAAATCGATTCATCGTTTGATTAAATAATCGTCGATTGTTAACGTCCGTCAGGGTTACAATTGCCTGAGTACTATTCAGGTTTATGATCAAATTAATGTTGAAATGTTTTGTTACGAAATGCATCTATACCGTTGCTTTGTTACGGCTCTTGAATATATTATGGGCGTGAATTTATCATTTTCGTCTGATATAAAATAACGCACGCACTGGGTTTAACTCCACCTTTTAAATCGCAATTTACGTTCCCATTTTGTTGGGTGTTTACATTCCTTAGTCACGCACTATAACATAATTGTTTGAAAATTAAAAAATAAATTAGCAACTATCAAAACAGAGATGTTGGTTTTCAGTTGGTACGAACGTGGAAACAATGTAATGGTACTGAATAGTGCTTTGTAGCCTTTTAATAAAATTACGCACAATTCATTTTGATGTCACACAAAGAGCAGTTTATTTTAAGGTTTGTATAAAACGTAAACTATCTTATTAAAACATGACTATGTTTTGTTATGATACATGTTGTTGATATGCACTTGCAATAAAATGAAATTTTAAATTTTCATTTTCATTATACTACTATAACTGAATACAAAACATGAAAAATAACTCACTAAAACTGAATTGCTTTATATCGTAATCTTCCATTTAAAAAAACAAACTCGCTGTATTAACAGCTACCGCCACTCAGCTGATCGCCGCGAGCTCGCATTGCAGGTACACACACACACAAGCACACGGTCAGCAGTCTTATTCAGGGCCAGGAAACAGTTTACCTATTCTGATTTACTATCAAAGTAATATTAATTGACAATAGGATCTTAGTTGTTTGAAATAATTTTAGGTGAATATGTCTATGTTGTATTGTAAAAATATTTTGCAAATGCAAATCAACATATTGTATTGTGTTAGAAGCGAATATTAAGAATTAATTAGTACTTGTATCCAGTTCAACAAAACCCATCGATATTTTTAAATTAATTGTTTTTCTTTGACTGCTTTGATAAATTGATTCACTGTACTAAAATAAGAAGTTCACCAGAAGCCTGTGTAAGATACAGGATAAACAACTACGGAAAACAACTAACCACATACCTAGTTATTATTTTTCACAATTACAAACAGTATATCCACAATGTACCTAAACCGAACAATATTGCGAAAGAGCATTTGACATCACTGGTGACATCACCTAGGTATTGTACCAGAGGGCGTGAATCATTCTGTTTGCATACAATTACTCTCAATTTCAATACAAACAAACAAAGCGTTTCTAAATTCCATTTCATACGTAGTATTACAATATTAACATAATGCTTACTAAATGCGTGTTTCGCGTGTTGTTGCTAGGGAACAAAGAGTTGGTACAAAGGTTTTCGTCGTCGCCTTAGGCCGAGATATTATCAGGGCGCTCACCTTGATCTTTGCACGAAATGCACGGAGTCACCGAGTCACACAGCCGCTTGACCTCCACCGCGGCGTCGGCGTCGCCTTTCTGTTCATATGCGTACAATAGCTCTAAGATACTTTATTGATTTTTTCGCTATTACCTTGGACTTACATAAACGAGTCACGGTCCTTTGCCAAATATTACGAGGGCATGTTCTTCAATAATCAATACGACAGGCCTCTCTCATAATTCGAATAACTTGAATGAGCAACGTCGAATATGATCGAAACTTTATAATAATTTTGACGATTACTTGCTTGCTATATCGAAAGCAGCAGAATGGATTCAGTCAAGCCTACAAAGACACCTTGAGTAGGCCGAGTCTAAGTCTATATTGTGAAAAGTTAATGCCGTCCACACAATGAATGCATTGCAATTCGAATAATAAGAAATCGGAATCGAACAATATCAATTTCATAGAACATATTTTGCAATGACATTTCTAGGGCATAATAGTATAGCTTTATTGGTAAGAAAATCGGTCCGTAGGTAACAATTTTATAGAAACTGTACTAGAAACTTCACGGGAATATAAAAGCAGTGTTCAATTTTCACCGTAAGCAACTTGTTTTATCTGCTCGACAGGTTAAAGATAGCCCGTTACCCATTATTGAACTGTTATACGACTATACCGCGGTGGAACAATTGTATACACACCATTGAATTTATACGTATGTAATAACAACACAATTCCAAGATAGGAAATAATTACTATAGCTCAGTAACACGTGATGTTAAATCGAAAAAAAAAAATTAAGTTATATAAATTAAACTTTTAGAAATTCTACCTACCTTAACGCCATCGCATTGTGTCGGTACAGAATACAGATGAAACCGTGGTCTACAGTATTTCAAAAAGTAGGTACCTACGTATCATATTATTTTGTCATTATGTTTAAAGACGACACGTAAAAAAGAAGTACCAAAATGAATATGAAGAGCAATACAAAATGAACCTAAGAGAGAAATTGCAACCGTTGAAAGGAATGCACTCTGCAAGCACATTGGAATTCATCTCTCAAACGTATTTGTCTTGAATTTAAATTTTCAAACCTTTCTTAAATTTCTTATTCAAACTTTCTGTATAAGATTGGCACGTTCCGAACAAGCGATCAGGTAAATATCTATTTGGTATTCAAGTAGGTGGTTGCATTATGACGAATTCCTTGTGAAATATACGTCAGGTCAAAATAGTAGTGGACTTTAGTTTTCTTTTCGCTTTAGCTTATACTGGCAAATTCATCATGTCTATCTGGGCATTAGGTAAAGCAAATATTCATACATACATATCGTCACGCCTTTTATCCCCTAAGGGGTAGGCAGAGGTGTATTTCTACACCCACTTTTCGCCAGATATACTTTAGTCCCACGTAATAAGGGGCGAGCCTATTGCCGTACCGGTCACATTTCCAGACTCCGTGCTGCTACTGAGAATTTCGTGACAGAAAAACCCAATAACACTGCCCGACCCAGGAATCGAACCCGGGACCTCCCGATCCCACGCGCACATTTATGCCGCGAGACCAACGAGGCAGTCGCTTAGGGTTTGATGTCGAGTTTTCCGTCTCTACGCAAAGATGGTATTTGCATCGTGTTATCCCTTAGTCGCCTCTTACGACACCCATGGGAAGATATGGGGTGGTGACACTTGTATTCTATGCCGTCAACCACACGGCCAATATTCATATATAAATTTAAAGTAATTATGGCGCTGGGTCATTGAGGTAACAAGCTACTGTTGCAGTTAGGTAAAATCTGCAAGCTGAATCACTGGCTGTTTGTAGTCTTGCGATTTCAATGCACTTTTATGATAAGCGCAATCTAGTTCTCCATCCAGATTAAGCTCCAGAGCAGCAAACTCTTTTTGAAAATGCTTTTAGAGACGGCTTAATGCTTTCTTTATTTGCATTATTTATGTCTTATTCGCCAATACTACGCTCCAAAACGAAAATCGCAGATGTCACCCACGAAGTTCGAAAACTTAAATGGGACTTGGCAGGCCACGTTGGCCGCATGACGGCAGAACTTTGGGCCAAAACTGCCATTGGGTCCCCGAAGGTGCAAGGCAAAAACGTGGAAGGCCGAGATGGCGATGGCGGGACGAACTCGATGCGTATAGGAAGAACTGGCCTGTGCTGGCACAAAGTAGAGATCTGTGGAAAGAGGAGAGGGCGGCCTTGGGCCTGCAGTGAGACTCTATAGGCTGGAAATAAATAATGTATTACGTTTATTGCTCGAGTAGTATGATTATAGTGCTGATCACTGCTGCACCGCATCAAGTTGTTCTGGCATCAAGTTATTTGGTAAGTCTTCCGACACGAGGAAAGTAAAAACTCACATAAAGGTTACATAGAAAACTAACACAAAATCGTTTTGCGTTTATGAGCATAAGTATTGTTACAGAATTGACTGCATGTTGTATCGATATTTAGTCACATTTGACATATAGACTGTTTTTTACGTGATTCTCAATGTGCGAGTCGGATTCGAACATCTCTCTACATCCCTTTTTTACGTTACCATAATCTCTTTGTTAAGATTTACACCTGTATCAAAATCATCTGTTAGTAAGCAATTCTTATTTATCTTAGATAATGACTAACTACTGTACCTATCTGAACTAATTGTCTTACGGTTTTTCTAGGCCAAGCAGATGCAACGCGATGATTACCTTTAGGTACAGCAATGTATTTATATAAACTTTAGTTAATTTATATACACCGCTCTACTGTGTAATGGTGTGACTACAATGTAGCCTCTACAGCTAAAGCTAAACAGAATAACGATCTGTCAGAAAATATGAATGTCAGCTGTAATAAATATCAATCCTAGCCATGAGCTCTACGTGTTTACTGAGGTGCGAAATGTCACTTTTTACCTGCAGTCAGTCACGGACACGAAAACGATGATCATTTTACAGATCGAATAATGTTATAGAAGATAGAAACACTAGTAATTATAATGACAGGTGAGCTAGCAGCTTTTCCGATGGTAAGTAGTACTCGCTGCTCTTAGGATTCAACGATGCATCTGTCCAATGAACGAGAAATGCTCGGAAATCATCTCGGTAGGTAGTACCTACTTAGTTAATACTTGAACCTGAATACACTAGAGTGAAATAGTTGATGGCAACTTACAATGTTGCATGACAACTCTTCTTTGTGTAACGAATGAACCCTGCTGCAAAGTCAAGTGGTAAGAAGTTATAAATATAATTACGAGCCTACTTCACTGCGACTAACGCCCGGCGCGGTTCCTCTCGCGTGTCGGAGCATTTCTGTACTTTTGTAACCGCACAGGTGTCGGCTTAGCGCAATTAAAGTCTTAAGGAACAACATTTCCAAAGTCCATTCTTAACTGACGACTGCTATGTATAAAATATCTTATTACGAAGTTTTAGTTTTAGAAAACAAGTACTTTTCAAGATTTTGTATTTTCATGTTTTGTCAGAATGTAAGTCATCTTTGGCTTTATAGACGACACTGAAAGGCATCGCAAGTGAAATAAAAATGTTTTATTCTTTTATGTTTTATGCTGAAACAAAAAACTAGTATTAATAATTTTATTGCAGTTCTTGATCCGTATTGATGCTTGATTGGTTTTTATTTTAATTGCTCTACATCAAGTTTATGAGTCATATGGAGCAAACCTGAGGTGTCCTTTCAGCTTCTGTTGACCTTCCGTGAATGATAAAAATAACTGGTCCCATTTATATGCGTCACTCGCATATGCTAATTACAACAAAATGCTATTAATATGACATCAAACAAGGTGAACCAGGGAAATTAGTGCGAAATGTCGTACTGTGTAACATTTAAAAAGATAAATGATTTTAGTTTCTTGATGCTGCACACAAGCTAGATAACATGGCTTTTTTATGGCATTTTGTATTTTTGTCAAGGATACACACGTATAAAGTCATACAATTGACTATAAACATAATTACAATGAGGCAGTAAATCTTCAAAAACTACATTAAAAAAATACGGAACTTGTTTACACTGTAAGCACAAAGGAACGACGTCTTATTTAAATATATTTTATCATAGCATATTCCATCTTTTACACAGCCAGCAGCTACAATTCAAAAACAATAGTTACTACTAATCAGCATTTAAATTAACAAGCCGTTGGCTCATCTACAACATCCAATAAAAAGAAGAAATCTGCCATCAACAGCGTGTTTACGTGTTTCGGCGGTTATTGTTGCCGTATATCGGTAAAAATGCATTCGATATATCAATTATGCTTCTAATATTACGTTTAACGGTGTTGCTTGATTGAAATATTTTATGACGACATCAATAGAGTAAGCCGTCGGCTCAGGCGGCTGGGACGTTCACCGTTTTAAAGGCCAAGTGTTCATTCCAATTTAGGTTTATACGTGCTCGGTGAATTGAATTTAATGTTTAAGAGTTCTTTGTCTGTGCGCCTTTAATCTGGTCTCGCTTAAACCGAGTAGAAACTTCTGAACACAATGAAAAGACACACGGAAGCATACACTTAATAAAATGCATACCTACCTATCAATATTGGAACTAATATTTGAATCGTAGTTAGAAAAGTCGATAATAGAGCCATGTTTGTACTCCATCATTTAATGACCTAGTTGGCACCAAGCAGAACATATTTTTGGTAACCAAAAAACCTCTTATCATTGGATTTATTCCCTATACTACAGACCAGCCCAACTTGAACCTCAGGGCTTGGCACGCGACGATGGTAAGCCAGACCAGACGGTATGTCTTTACTGCCATGGAAGCTGGGTAGGCCTTTGGTGTGGGACGCAACATGTGTCGATACCCTTGCGCCATCTCATCTTCCTAGCACAGCGGGTTGTGCGGGCGCTGCTGCTGCTTCAGCGGAGACTCTCAAAAGGCGCAAATACATAAATCTAGTAGGGGATTATGTATTTGAGCCGTTTGGAGTTGAAACGTTGGGACCATGGGATCCAAGTGCGAGATCTCTTTTTAGAGATCTTTCAAAGAGACTTGTTGACGCCTCGCGTGACCAGAAGGCTGGCCTGTATTTGGCACAAAAGATCAGCATTGCCATACAACGTGGCCATGCTGCCAGCATTCTGGGCACGCTTCCAATTGATGGCGATGTGGAGGATTTCCATGACGCCCTTTAAATTCTGCTTTTACTTTTTTTAATGTATTTCCTTTTATTTGTTAGTTATTTAAGTATAGAAATTGTTGTTTTAATTTATGTGTAAATAGCCACTTAGTTATAGTTAGTTTTAATGCAATTATAATGTACCTATATTTGTTTATGAAATAGTCAGTTGAATAATAAAATAATAGTATTTCCCTATATTTATGCACATAGAACAAGTGTGAGACTTTGTTTTGCCATTGCCTCTATACACAGAACTGTACCACAAAATATGGGCAGTAAGATCGTATTTCTGTGTGCTACATGCCGCGTTTAAAATTCAAGTCAGTAACATACTGTTCAGCAGAATAGGGTATGCAGAGGTTTGTATCATCGTCAGAGCAATAAATGTGACTAACGAATACTCATCTATCAATTTATTTACGGTCTTAATTGGAATAATAGTACATAATTACTGCTAAGCGTTGTTGTTTACAGCTTTACGTCATATCTAAATACTGCATAAAAATTAAGGCAGTAGGTACTTATACTAAAGAGCTATTTAGCAATCTCGCATTACTGGAAATCCGGGAAGCTATGAAATGCCTATAAATTATGGGCATGTTACAAACTTTGAGCGCCTTATGAGGTGTAAAGTGTGTACTGGTTTAATTGCTACGTAACAGATTCGACCTGACAGCAATGAGGTTGACTTAAAAACTGGTATAAACGATGATTTAATGTTTTCACGATACTGTGAACAAGTTCTTGTCTGATAACTGTTAACTCACTATTGTTGCTCATAATTAAATTTTTATCTCATAATTACCTTTGAATTTTGATTTATTTGATAGTTGATCACAGATTGTCATTGAAAATACCCATGTGTGACTTTCCCCGTGTAATTTCCCATATAATTAACGGCAGTGTGCAGTTATTTTCCATATTCATGCCGAGAAGTCACGATACACAGTTATGCATAATGTAGTAAAATTTTTGTATAGGCAAACATTGAAATGCATAACCAGCTCATTTGCCTACTTACTGTCTTATTAGTGTATATTTTTATAATATGGAAATTAATGCTACTCATGTACCATTATCAAACATTAAGAATAATCTCGAGCAGATGGTAAGACGCTCAATAAAAAATGCTTTTAACATAGGGCAATTCCCTATACTAAGTAACTATCTGACTACAATACTGTTCCAGAAAAATGTATTGAGGCAACAATGCAATGCTATTGTCATTGTTTAACGCAGAAAATTGCCAGCTTTAATAAATGCTTACATAAGTTCTTTTTTGTCATGTGACATTATTAACAATTTTTCCTTGCCAAATGACTCCCGCTATATTCAGTGTCTGGAAGATCGATTACTTGTGGTCTTAGTAAGTAATATGTACCAGTGTTGGATAAAATAATAAGACATTTATATTCAGGGTGTTTAATTCACACCCGTGTCGGAAAAATTGTTTCTTTTTTAAACCTGCGTGGTCAATTGACAGTCATTTATAGTTGCGCAAGTTATCGCACTATAATTGACGGAGTCAGAGTTAATCGCACAACACTTTTAAAATCAGTTTTTAGATGATGCTCCTGCAACGCTTGTTTCTTTCGTGCCAACTTCAATAATTTGAAAGCCTGCGATTCAGCCAGGTACTGTTAAGTTTCAGTTGCAGGGAATGTTCTTTGTTTAGAATTTGTGAACTGCTTCTTATCGGATTCCATAATTCTGCCTTTTAACGTGCATGAATCTTCTATGTCTTTGACTGACAGAGTAAAGAATTGTGTAATAAGAGAGCGTTGTGGGATAAATGAAGATGTAATGACAAGCATCGAGAAAGGTATGCTAAGGTGGTTTGGGCACCTGGCGCGTGGAAAGGATGGATGAGGAAAGACTGACCAAGCAGATATATAAAGTACGAAAGTCAGAACAGAACGTCCGTCTAGGTCTTCCCCTTTCGTCCTGTCCCATTCACAATGGACAAGACGAAAGGGGAAGACCTAGACGGACGTTCTCTGACCAGATTGGAGACATCCTAAAAACAGGATAGGTTAGAAGTACCCTAAACAGAAGAGCATGGCATGAGGAATTTAATGGGAGTGAATGAAGCAAGAGCGATATGTAAGGATCGTTGCAAATGGCGTCCCGTAGTCGCTGCCTATCCCTCCGGAAAACAGGCGTGAGTCTATATACAATTTATTTTCTGGTATAGTTAACAAAGTTTTCAAACCTTCAGTCTAATAGCTACTCTTGTAGCTGACAGCTTTAATCCATAAAAAATGTATGTATACCTTATCCCTAAAGAGTTAGAGGGATGTTACTTAACTTCCTCTTCGTAGCTGATAACCCACCCAGTTCTGCATAATCTGTTTTTATAAAATTATTGCGTTACTGACTGACTGCCGGACAAGCCACCGCTAAAACTATTTGGCGCAAGAAGCTGAAGTTGGGCACGTATGGTCCTCGGGGAGTGTAAAGCACCAAGAGAGGATTTTTGGCAATTCCCACTCTAATGTGTCGTAGCTAAGGTACCTATTTTGCTTACGCCAAATAGCAGTATTTCTTAAGTAATATTTATTGGCCAATTGTATTTATTTACGTACTTTGTACTTAGATAGAATCTATTGGCATTTAACCTAAACTTTAGTCTCCCAAATAAGGCTAAAGATTTATCACTGCATGTGTTTCAGTAAGATAGAAAACAAACGCATGACACGAACACCCATATATTACAGGTTTCGCTGTCAGTACTGTGCTGCATTACGTGCCACTTCTAGGTATGCAAATACAACAACATTGCGGTCTGCTAAACATAACAATAGGAAATCTAAAAATATCTTAGCGTTGACGTAGTGTGTACGCAAAGTCGGGTCTTGTTGACCTCAAAGATAGTATTTTATTATTTTCACACACAGCAGGCTACTTCCCGAAAGTGTCATCTATGATAAATAAACTTTTCCACCTGCAAGCGATCTTTTCCGACAGTCAAGAAGGCAGCCGGAACAAAAGCGATCTCTAAATTACATAATAATATTTTGTGGCCGTATAATGATTTTTAATTTTCTTCCTCTTAGTCACCTGTTTAGTGCGGTGTCAACTTCCTAGTCAAACCAGATGTTATTCTACTCGACACTACTGCAGACTTCACATGTCTTTCGAGATCATAATAGAGAACTCTCAGACATACAGGCTTCCCTACGATAGATTTTTCCTTCAGCTAATCGAAAATTAACAATATTTTACGCATATAACTTATGCTGCCTCCGTGGTCCAGTGGATAGCGTATGCGACTGCTGATCAGAGGTCCCGAATCACTGAAAATTCAGTTTCTGCTGGACGTCATTAGTATCCGTCATTCATTTTGATCACTAAATAAGATCTTATTCTGATAACACCCATTATATCAAACTTTTTATGTATGATACTTTTTAAAACTAAGTCTAGATTCCATATAATAATCTAAACCACAACGTTACATATAGCTACTGATGAAAGAATTCCGTATTCTTAACATATATTATGTGGGTACCTTGAATTTCCAACACAACGTGAAACTGTTTAGCGAACCGTATGATTATCGCGTCTGTTGCATACATGCATCTAGAATAATGAGCATTTCTAAAGAAGGATAACTACCTATCTACCATAGCAATTCACGACTTACAATATGTTTAGAAATTAGTAATTAGTGACGAGTCAACTAGAAACTATAGCGCTTTACCTAATTGTGTTTAAATAACTTTGTACATTGAGATGCTTATTTGCAAAAAATACAAGTTTGATCACTTTGGACTAGCTACAATAGGTACATATATATGCGAGATTAGCCCTTCATTGTATAAAATCGTAGTTTATACATAAGTAATTTTTTGTTTAGTAGTGATTCAAAATTGATTCAATTACCAAGCATCTCAATGAACGTTGACCAATATTGGCTAGTAAAATCACCAATGCATATCCCTCGATATCAGTGATGCGCCTTGATTGATGGTGTCACGGACAAATACGAAACTTCTGAAAAAGTTACAAATAAATAAATTGTTATAAATGTTTTCTAAATTCTCTTGTTGTAAATTCTGATAGAATCAACTAGAATTATGGAGCGAGGACAGTTTTCGGCGTAAAACGTCTAATCAAACTAGATGCTCAGAATTCGTGCCTAGCAACTATGTTTACCAGTCAACAGTTGTTTACAAACGAATTGGTCCTCGGTAGCTAGAATGAGGGAATCGTTAGTGTACCAATGATTCCCTTAGTCTAGCTTTAAGTATGTCTGCCAGTTCCTTGAGCACAACACAATCGTAGCAGTGACGCCGATCTTAGAGGAGTTAAACGATGACACAGATCCTGTCTAATCATAGAAGTTTTATCCGGATTTTGGTTTTTGGGTAGGCTTGGTTGAAAGAACAACGGAGATAACGCTAGCGCGCTAGCGGTAGTAGGCTAGACACATGGCACAGGTATTGAATTGAACTTTGATAACTGAATGGAACTATTGAATTGAATTGACAAGCCGTTATAGTGTTTACACCGTGACAAAATAGACGTCTGGCTGTTTCTAAGCCTGTTGACTTGGATATTATAGGTGCATAAAACTAAGAGTTTAAACGTGGTTTAAACTATCTTAGGTGTATGGTCATATGATCAATGTTTCAAATGGTATACTCTCCAAAATGCCTAATATTCATTAATTAATTATGGATATAATGAAACATTATAGTGAGTACTGGGCATGGAATACAGAATAGTGTACTAGGTAAGTAGGTAATAGTAAAAAAATGTTATATTACTGGTCTCTTAAAGAAATATGTGAACTTTCACATCATGACCGCTTACAAGAAACCGTTAAAAACGATAACTATTGAATCTAAAAATTTCGTGACAGGAAAGCTTTTCGTAATGATGCATGAGAGAAAATCATAAAACTTCATAATTGATTCAGCTTGTCAACTGAACGGTTGTTGGGGCACTGGGACGGAACGACGAGCAATTTGCAACTGTATGCTTATTAACCCGACAGAGCATTAAACATCTCTACTATTTGTTTTACATGAAGCAATTTTGTCCGTGTGTTGACGGATGAAGAATACGGATTGTCACCACCCCATATCATCCCATGGGTGTCGTAAGAGCCGATAGAGGGAGCATATTATGCAAAGAACAGCACTGTAAGAGAAGGAAAACTTGATACAAACCCTATACCAATCCGTTTGGCCAGCGTGGTATAGTAGGCCAATTCCTCCTTTTAAAGGAGAGGCCTAGTCCAGCAGTGGACTGTTGAAGGCTGATGATGATGATGATGATGAAGCAATTTACCGAGGTAATGTGATCATATTAAAACTTAATATAAATGGAAAATAAGATTGATGCCTTAGGCTTATTGACGCGATGATTTCCGTCGCATAATTTTAATAATGCCATTGGCAGGTTTACTAATTCTACTCTTTGAAGACGCTTGCTTAAATATTTTGCACATTGGAAGATTTATAAGCATCCTCCTAGCGTTATCCCAGTCTGCACCCAGGGTCCGCTTTCTAGTCTAACCGGATTTGACTGAATATTAGCTTTTCCACAGAGCGACAGCCTGTCGGACCTACGCAACCCAAACGGACAGCTATATGCCATGGTTTAGACTAGTCTCAGTTTACTCGTAGGTACTGACGCCCTATAACGGCTATCAAAGATTTTCATGACAGCCGGGACCGACAGCTTAACGTGGTCTCTGAGGCACGGGGCAAGCGATAATTTACAATTCAATACGCACATAACTCCGAAAAGTCATTGGTGCGCGCCGTGAATTCGAACCCAATACCCTCTCTGCATGGCATGGTCATTGGAAGATTTATATTACCTATATTATTATATATGAAAAAATACCATACCTGCTTATACAGAGTACGTGGTGCCCTATAACATTATCTGATTTCAAACGAGTGTTCAACTTCCATCCGCGCATTGAACACAAGATAATGCTAGCTATTTTCAATGGCTAGATTTCTACGCTACAATAAACGTACAAGAAATAATCATTAAAAAAAGATTAATAATATAGATACGTCTTTGCGAAGAGATAACTCTATCTTGTGCAAAGCTACGCAATTTTATATTTTTTGCCCGCTATAGGTAACATTAAAAGTATCGTGCCTTGCATCTTGATGTTATTCCGTATTTTATGTAATCTTTTTATGAATGCATTCAACTGTAAAAATATTGTTTTATGCAACAAAAAGCAACAAACATAGAGAAACTCGAGTAGGTAAAACATTAATAATACATCATCTATGGAGTGATGACTATTAAAATATAATCTTGGTTTGATTGACATGTTTCTTATAATAAACTTATATTAAAAGCAGATTTACTACATACAACCTACAATTAGGTAAATAAACTTGGTTTATGATGATTATCACAGTGACAATCTTCGGTCTCTTGCATAAAGACATCCCTTGACCTCATTTAAACTTTAATCTATAAAAATTCCTTAAAATTTACAGTCTGCGACATAATATTATACCGATTATACTCTAATAGTAATTGTTAATTTTCCCAGTAGGGATTTTGGGAAAATATGAAAATCTCAGGAGGACTCGTCAGTGGCAATTTCAGGAATATATTTTTTACACAGCATACTGCAGAATGTCAGGTACAAACTACGCCGAACGATGCCCGTGAACAATCCCGGGTCATACTTCTAAACTACATTTTGTAGTTTACATTACACACAAGCTTTTAGAAGTTAGTTCTTTGCTTTCTTATCCTTTTTCAGGTAAGTATAAGGCCAACTCTGTTGTCGAAGTTTTGCTAACGCTTCTTGTCCTCCATTATTATCTATAAAATAGTTTGTGATAATAGTTAATGATAGCCGGAGTATTTATTAAATGTAATACGTTTTCCTTTCAACTAGAAAACAACTAGTATAGAAAATGCTTAATATGCTTTAAAATCTGCAGCAACTATGATCTAGCACATTTCAATCATTCATATCTATACATCACTATTTTTTAATTAGTACAAAAACTTTAAGGACATATTAGCGAAGACATTATTATCATATATGTGACGTAAGAATTTCATAATATCTATAAATAGCAAAGTTATAATCATTTGTTTTTTTGTAGAAAATCTCACCTAAATCATAGACATATTTTACAATCCATTCACTACTTCATTGATAGTACTTACTTTCCGTCCTACTCTTACGCATTCTTTCCGTCGCACTTATAATGTAGGTAGCCTTAGACAATAAAATGAAGCAAAATAATAAGTGTAGGTAGTTACTTTTCAATTTTCTAAATTCTACCCTCTCTTTCATACTTCATCCGGGCTTAGTACCGGCAAAACTTACTGTTTTACAAGTAATTAAATACGGAGGTATGTAATTAGAGAGCAAACACATATCAAAATAAAAGAAGGTATTCTGTAATAAAAGAAAAGAGTAATTTTGGCGTATTTATGAAGTCAGAATCATCTACTATTTACAAATATTATTTTATCACGATTATGTCAGCCTAGAGACGTCCACTGCTGGACATGGGCCTCCCTCAAGGTTCTCCACACAGACCTATTTTGAGCCGCCCGCCTAAAATTATTATTTACTTAAGTAGGTATTATTTACTAAACTTACAAGTATTTCCATTGTCTTTCGAAACGTTCAACACCATTGCCAATACACAGACACTTCTTCTTGACTGACTTGCGTATGCGCTGTTTTAATTGTTCGACACTAACCGGCTCACTTTTGTACACTCACATAAGATGTCCATGGGTACACAGCTGCACTCGCGATTCCTCCACTCAAAAAGTACGCACGAAGCATATCTACATACTCCCGTGATGTGAACTGATAAGCCATCGCGTCGGGCAAACGTAGACAAACAATTAAATGGATGCGCTCAGTTCCGCTAGCAATTTAGCAATGTTTGTCGCATCGGGGCGCGGTGCGGGCGCAGAGGGACAGGGGGAAATTTATCAATGGAGCATTTACTACTGTTACTAGTCATAGTACGCGGGTCTTAATTATGCATTTACCAATTATTACGTATTTTTGTGGACAGTTTTGGGACTTAGTGTTTTTATTTTTTAACTACATGAATATGATTAGTTAAATATATTTAGTGCCCCGTTAATGTTTTGTACTAATTAAAATATAGTGGTGTATATCGTGTATTAGATTTTATGTACAGCAATAATTAACCATAACGATTGTCCATGTTGTATTTTGCTTAGCTGATTAGGCAGTTCGATTTCTGCAATCATGATTTATCTCTGTTATCGCTAGTATGGAGGTGTCACTTCTACTAAAAAAAGTAGGATAGTACCTAAACTATAAATAAAAAATATTTTAAAGCAAAACGGTAATTATTTATATTACAAAACAAATACCAAATTCACAAGGCTACTTAATACAAACATAGAGGCCGTTTAAATTTCGATAACATTAACAAAAAGAAAACCAGGGCTTTAGAGGTAGGTTTTGTATTCTGTATATCTATTTGTGTTCTTTACGTAGTAACGCTGAATTTCTAATTGTTACCCAAAAATTCTACCATTATTGGCGAGAACCACAATTCTTTACATTGCATCGTGTTTTTATTTCTTTTGAAACTTGTTGTAATTTCATTTCTAAGAAATATATATAACGCATTGAAAAGTATTTTCTTTACTTGCTGACTCTCCTAACACGAATGCCGAATGGAAGCAATACAACAAACTGATGTAAATGATTACGATTACATGTTGACTTGACCGACACAATTCTCGGAAACTAGACCTGCCAAAAAATGCATTAGTCAACAAATACAAAATAGAATGCCTAACATGCAATATTTTTATTTATTCATAGATACATAATCTTTGAATATAATTTGAATAAGCGAACGGCAAACAGATTCTCAACCATGTGACTGGCTAAAGATTATTCTTATTACCTACTTAAACGACCTCATCGAAGATCATTGACATTTTGTTACTCTGTTCAGGATTATCTAACAACAATTCACAACATAAATAGTTTCATTTTGTATGTATCATCCTTTTAAGGCGGTTTTCTGTCAGTATGTGGACACATTTTCCTGAATTTTCGTAAATGCAGATGAAAGTCGTAGTACGTCATATGGTGGAAGGAGAAATATTCTGGGTTCTGATAATATCCGCCTTTACAAGCACCATACCCTAGAACCTGCGATAATAATAACATAGATTAACAAAACGTGATTGCTCATGACATCGAAAATTTGAACTAGGATTTTCAACCAATTTACGTTTTTTTAGGTATTTTACATATCATATTAAATATGAATTAATTTAAAAATAATGTAGCTACGGTCAAACTTTACGATATTTTGATAAATCTGGTTGTAAGTGTCTTAAAAGTTCCTCAAGTGGATGCCCGTCATGCCACTGTCTGTTTGCGCATCAAGGCGGATATATTTTCAAGTACTTTGTGTAAAGACCAATATTTACCTCGCCTGTGGTGCATCTGAAAACTCCACTTGGTATTCCTTTAATAATATCAAAATTAGGATTTATATTATCACAAGGTAATCGATGACCGTATTTCCGAGACTGGAATAAATTAGATGTTAATTAGAGAAATAAAATTCTTGCGCTACTGACTGGCTGACAGACAACGCGCAGCCAAAACTTTCGGGCGCACGGAGCTGAAAGATATGTATGTTCATTGGAAACCGTAGGGCTGCAATAAGGGATTGCCGAAAATTCCCTCGGGATCGGGCAGCAATAGTTATATTAAAAATGCGTGGGCGTAGCTTGGGCATCCTCTAGTTTTATATATAACTGTAACTTGTATTATTTAAAACTAGGGACCCGCCCCAGCTTCGCACGGGTGCAATACTTACTAGGCTTGTATCTTTTTACATGTAAAACCTCCCTTTTGAAGCACTCTATCTAATAAAAAAACCACTTCAAAATCCGTTGCGTAGTTTTAAAGATTTAAGCAATCCAGGGCTTGAAGCCGGTTTCAAAAATACCGGTGTGATAGAGATTTAGGTTAAGGTAGAGTCAAACCTTATTAAAACGCTCCCCATGTACTTGCGTTGATTTAAGTTAAAAAATTAACCGGTAAACAAGCCCTGAAGCAATCATAGGGGCAGACAGACAGAAGATAGACTTTGTTTTATACTATGTAGTGATTATAGTGAAAAGTAATAGGAGACGTTTCTGTAGAGAGAAAGTTATAGAAGTTTCAATGATGGGAGGATTTACCATAAATTAAATAGCTAATCTTGTGTATATTTGCAACATAGCACAAAAGTACCTATTTTCATCTGTACTGATATTTCCTATCTAATAATTACGGCCATATTTCGTTGCACACTTTATCCAAATGATAATGAAAGACTTTCTTACTTTCCAGGTTCACAATCTGGGCAAAAAAGTATTACTTACATCGTAGCAAGTTGGTGTATTAGAAGCACAACTATCTGAATTGGAACGTAAAGGATTTTGTATTGGAGTGCTTTTAAAATGTATCATTGGGCTACTTGGACTGATCAAACGCGTACATTTTACCATGGCCATGTCAAAAACTTTAAGCAAATTCTACTCTTCGTGATATTTACATCGTACTAAACAAGAATTTCGTTTTAATTGCGTATTTTGAATTTAATGGGTTATTGAGATATTTTTTGAGTACATGACATTTTTGTAATAATGACAAATTACGTCAATTATGTAGCCAATTAAAATGTAATAAGCAAAACTAAAGAGCTATTATTCTAGCAAACCTCAAAATTATGGTCTATGTCTACGTAGACTGTACCTACATACATGGTACAATACCTTTAATCTGGTCTCACGCTTTTTAACTCCAGCATTACTATCCAGTCAGGTACGCATTATTACAATAGCATTCCAATCCAATGATCGATAATGTATCTAGTGCTAGATTGCAATTTAATACTATAAAATTACATAAGAATGCACTAGATCTAGTCTAGTAATGTGTCTAGCAACTAGACACACACCTACTTTTCATATATTTCAGCGCTATTCGGTTCTTACCAACGTATCGTCCGCTATTCACTGAGCAAGTAAAATGAATTTTAACCTGTGTCCAGAACTCCGAAACTGGTTACATATGTGGTTCTATTACGCGTTTTTATGGGGAGTGAGAGGTGGCTGAGGTTTGACCTTGACATGAGTGTACTTCAGCAGTTTTCTAATTAACACATCGCTAGAAAAACACACTCCAGAACACGATCGATTAAACCAGTAACAGTAACGTAGGCAAAACAGACGCACTCTCGTGCAACATAAATACAATATTTTATAGGTAGTAGAGCCTTGCTGATTTCAGCAAGAATGGGCCGGCTCGACCGGGGAAGAACTACCCTCTTACAGAAAATCGACGTAAAGTAACAGTACCTAAACTGTTGCGTTTCGTTTGGTGAGTGAGAGTGCCGGAGGCGCTGTCCCCTATTCCTTCTCCATCATCCCACTCCCTATCCTATCCCTTTTCCCAACCCCAAGGGGCGGCAACGCACTTGTGACTCCTGCGGTGTTGCTTGTGTCCATGGGCGGTGGTAATTGCTTACCATCAGGCAATCCGTCTGCTCGTTTGCCGACTATTACTATAAAAAATAAATAAAAAAAACTTGGTAAAAATTACTTCTCATCGTCAGGTAGGTAATAGCAAAAATTACTTGAGAAAAATCGACTTCAAAGAGATTGTCTTGTAATCTTGTCATTATTGCTTAAAAGTAGGACAGAGGATCGGCATCCATGCTGGTAATTTGACACTCGGAACAGAATTCACACCCTGTTTATGATCGAAGGTGCCGTAGTTGCCTTCTAAATTTAGGTGAGAGTTGTAACAAATTGTTCGAACTTCCGATACTGACGGTCACAGAGTCCAGGTGATATGTTATTATCTAACTAGGTCTCAGACTGAGATCCGGACATTATCTATCAGCAAAGTTTGCATACTTAATGAAGAAGAATAATTCACCTAATTGCATGAGTTGTAATAAAAAATATTTTTAAATAAAAAAAACCGTCTTCAAAAAACACTAATTAACTAAAAAAAACTAAAAATAATTGGCTTAGACAAATGACTGGTATCGCTTCGCTATACTAGACACCGCGCTGCCTAAGAAAAATTGGTCCATAAGTGAGGCAACTCATTATGACAGTGTGTGTCAAACAAAATCAACAAGACGCATGCGTGAAAAACTGTGTTGTCAGCTTCTCAACAGTTACCCGAGTAAATGGGAAAATATTTTATCCTGTGGTCTAGTGGATAAGTTATTGGTCTCAAAATCAGTTCAGAAAATTCTTAAAAAATTACAATTCATTAAAAGCATCAATATATTTGTGTATAGGTTAGGCGTACCCCGTAAGTTCCTTTATGAGAAAAATGGTGGGTATATTATCCAATGATTAGGTCTCATTTTATTATGATGGTTTGTTTTATGTACTTATAGTATTTTGCAAATTATTATTAGAAATAACCATAGAGAAATAAGGTGTTTTCAAAACAGTGCTTTCTATTTCCATGCATCTAGTCCATATAAATTTAGTTAAGCATTATTAATTTAACATGAATAGTCGTGAAAACTACTTTAAATAAAACAATAATCTTACACACTTAATTACACATATAATTAGGTAAATCGTGTTTCGTGGGAAAGGTGTTCAGTTTCTAACAACTAACATTTTTCACCTTATTTGTAAAGGTATAAACATAAAATAATATAGTAAAAGGTAAAATATAATTATAATAAGTAAATAGGTTAGATAAATGAGATAGTAAAATATAACGAAATACAATAACTATAGATTCACATAATAAAAATCTCAACTGTGGGGAAATTGATTCTTGTACTAGCAGCAACACTGAATGGCGTTTTCGGTTTTTTGTAATTTTATGCTGAAATTTCAAAATTATTCGTATTTTACAGATAGTATGTGATACCAGAGACCTTATTATTTTTTGCTGAGTTATTTTTATTTAGGATAAAAGCGCAACTTGGCCTTGTACAGCGAATTATTTCCGTAATTAATTTGGTGGATATATGCACCTGACACACGGCTGTCAGTGTGACAGGCTCAACCATGCCAGCTGGCATGGTTTTTCTGCCTCATTTTACAAGTATGAGGGCTCCGTCTAGTAGAGCAGAGCGAGACCAATCATTAGTCTATGATAATTGGTTTTGGAGCAAACATTTTTGGAGTCGGTGCCAAGCCAAGTATTTCTGACCGTACTATAAAACCTCTACACATTTTTATATAACTTTCGTTGTTGATAGAATAGGTAGTTTGTAATTGAGTAACTTTTTGCGTAAGGGCTTGCCACCGACTTCAAAATTTTTTTCTCCAAAACCAATTATTTTTAGTTAATTAGTGTTTTTTGAAGTCGGTTTTTTTTATTTAAAAATATTTTTTATTTTTTGCTTTTTAGTGGTATACTAATAAAAATAGTAATAGGTGGTAAGTAGGTACATAGGATAGTGTAGGTGGTACATGATGGGGAGGCCTTCCTTACGTGCCTCAATTCTGAAATGTAAACCTGAACCTTTCTGGCAATTTCAAGTATTTTTTTGGTTTTCAACTAACTAGCTTAAACTCGTTCATTTCAGTTCCATCAACAGATCCCGGAAATCATCCAATACCAAAGTGTTTGCCAAGACAAAACAAACGAGCCTAAACCCGATGATATTGCGTTATTGTTTTTATTTATTTATTTATAACAATCTTACCTACACTTTTATGACAGATCTATGATCCAATGCAACAGAGTGGCCTTACTAACTAAATCCTAAATCTACACCTTATACCTAGTTAAAAAAATATCTTAAACTAAATAACTAATTACATATAGTGTAATCTTATATTATTGTATTACATATTTATAGTGTAAAATTATAGTTTAAATTTACATCTTATACCTGGTTAAAAAATATCTTAAACTAAATAACTTATTACATATAGTGTAATCTTATATTATTGTATTACATATAGGCCCACTTGCGTAACGTTTGATTTAAGTCACTCCTTAATTTAAATTTTTTGAACAGACTTAACAGCATAAAATAATTTAACTTAAAAGTATTTAGCGTCCTCTTGCACAACGACAACAACGCTTAGATTTAGTTAAACATTTTATGAGGTCGGTAAAGTAGTTTCTACGTTTTGTTTCATGGCATGAAGCTTTTTTGTTACGATTTTAACGATGTTATGCGTATGGTTTCGCATAAAACCTTAGACTATATATACTTTGAGCATAAAACAAAACGCATTGTCGTCGCCTAGCAACGAAATGACAATTGACAAATAATAACTAGAAACTTTTAAGCATTAACCGTAGAACCCTACATGGGGTGCAGGTGCACCCCACACCGATTTGTTTTCAAAATATCTCAATTTCTTTAATATCCACGAATTCGCGTGTCGGAGTATTTTAGTTTGGTGTCAACCGCGTTACGTCAATACCGTGACGAGGGACCGCGTTGTGTGGTCGCCTGTATAAGTGCTGTGGGGTACGCCAGTACCCCAGTGTAGTAAAATCGTAAGATTATTTATTTATTACAATTGATGCATTTATATGTAATAAGTTATTAAATTTGATTATTTATTAAAACAATAGTCTTATATGAATTAAATACAGATATTTTTAGATATTATGAAGGTAAAATTCATTGAAGTTTATTTATTTTGTTTCGGATGGCTGTCAGAGGTTTGAATTACGAAGAAATATGCTCTATTCTAGACCACAAATCTGGCGAGGAAGAAATAGAAGTTGGGACCAGTTGTAATTCCTGGGTTCTTTACAAGTGTTCAAGATCAAATAATAAGCCAAATATAAAATTTCAGCAGACAGTTTTGAAATAAGGTTTGGAACTTATACATGAACACTTGGAGGACCGTCACCGAATGCCAACTTAGTCCATTGCAGTGATCCTCAAAAAAGGACCAAATCCTACAAGCGCTGTTGCTCAAACTACATTTAACTTGTGTAATAAGGCTGATTTGTGATCTCAAGTTACCGATTCTGTTTAGTAAAACGTATTTTCATGAATTGTTTATTTTTATTTTAAGGATTACAGTCATTTTAGTATGGGGTGTTCCAGCACCCCAGTGTAGGAATAACATGTGCGCCAAATAGTGTAGAATTCTAGGGTTAACAATAACACAAGTAGGTTAGGGTAACACATTGTTATCAGTTATATCATCATCATCATCATGTCAGCCTAGGGACGTCCACTGCTGGACAGAGGCCTCCCCCTGCTGCGTCGTCCGGTCCATTTATATAATTATTGATAATTTTCGTCGCTAATGACAAGATCATCAGTGTGACAGTTCTTAAATGAAATTAGCCACTAAACAGCCGATTTTCGGTGATTAATTTTGACAGTTCTTAAATCATATTACTCGACAAATTTTTCGTTGTGCAAGACGCTAGTGGTGTTTAGGCCCACTTGCGTAACGTTTGATTTAAGTCACTCCTTAATTTAAATCTGTTGAACAGAATTAACAGCATAAAATAATTTAAGTTAAAAGTATTTAGCGTCCTCTTGCACAACGACAACAACGCTTAGATTTAGTTAAACATTTTATGAGGTCGGTAAAGTAGTTTCTACGTTTTGTTTCATGGCATGAAGCCTTTTTGTTACGGTTTTAACGATGTTATGCGTATGGTTTCGCATAAAACCTTAGACTATGATATACTTTGAGCATAAAACAAAACGCATTGTCGTCGCCTAGCAACGAAATGACAATTGTCAAATAATAACTAGAAACTTTTGAGCATTAACCCTAGAACCCTACATGGGGTGCAGGTGCACCCCACACCGATTTGTTTTCTAAATATGTCAATTTCTTTAATATCCACGAATTCGCGCGTCGGAGTATTTTAGTTTGGTGTCAACCACTCGCGTTACGTCAATACCGTGACGAGGGACCGCGTTGTGTGGTCGCCTGTATAAGTGCTGTGGGGTACGCCAGTACCCCAGTGTAGTAAAATCGTAAGATTATTTATTTATTACGATTGATGCATTTATATGTAATAAGTTATTAAATTTGATTATTTATTAAAACAATAGTCTTATATGAATTAAATACAGATATTTTTAGATATTATGAAGGTAAAATTCAATGAAGTTTATTTATTTTGTTTCGGATGGCTGTCAGAGGTTTGAATTACGAAGAAATAAGCTCTATCTAGACCACAAATCTGGCGAGGAAGAAATAGAAGTTGGGACCAGTTGTAATTCCTGGGTTCTTTACAATAATAAGCCAAATATAAAGTTTCAGCATACAGTTTTGAAATTAGGTTTGGAACTGATACATGAACATTTGGAGGACCGTTACCGGATGCCAACTTAGTCCATTGCAGTGATCCTCAAAAAAGGACCAAATCCTACAAGCGCTGTTGCTCAAACTACATTTAACTTTGTGTAATAAGGCTGATTTGTGATCTCAAGTTACCGATTATGTTTAATAAAGCGTATTTTCATGAATATATTTTTTTATTTTAAGGATTACAGTCATTTTTTGTATGGGGTGTTCCAGCACCCCAGTGTAGGAATAACATGTGCGCCAAATAGTGTAGGATTCTAGGGTTAACAATAACACAAGTAGGTACATTGTTATCAGTTATATCATCATCATCATCATGTCAGCCAAGGGACGTCCACTGCTGGACATAGGCCTCCCCCTGCTGCTTCGTCCGGTCCAGTTATATAATTATAGATAATTTTCGTCGCTAATGACAAGATGCCAACATCAGTGTGACAGTTCTTAAATGAAATTAGCCACTAAACAGCCGATTTTCGGTAATTAATTTTGACAGTTCTTAAATCATATTACTCGACAAATTTTTCGTTGTGCAAGACGCTAGTGGTGTTTAATATATTATTTCTCGTTAAATACATCTTAATTCAATTTAAAAATCGTTGTGCAAGTGGGCCTTAATATTTTTTTTCTCGTTAAATACATCTTAATTCAATTTAAGAATCGTTGTGCAAGTGGGCCATAGTGTAAAATTATAGTTTAAATCTACACCTTATACCTAGTTAAAAATATCTTAACCCTCTGCGACTGACGTGGTAGTCCAACAGACACCGGGAAAAATAAAATTCGATCTATTAACGTTAATATTAAAATATGAGCGCCGCCACTCTCAGTACCTTACTGTGGTGAGGTCTCGCATCGGTAATTGCGCCAGGAGCAGTAGTAGCCAGCACACATGTTCGTGGCAGGAGAAAAGTGTCCACTAGACTACCACATCAGTGTTAGGTATGTGTCAACTATACTACTACCTCAGTAAAATGGTTATATTTTCATAGTGTCTCCTATCACATCAGTCAATAAGTTAAGTTATCCTAAAATTCGGTTACACGCGCGTTATTTAAGACTGCTGCTCTGCTACCGTGGCTCATAGCGTGATGTTATATAGCCTATAGTCTACCTTAATAAATGGGCTATCTTACACTGAGAGAATTTTTCAAATCGGACCGTGACCTGAGAATATCAAGCAAACAAGCAAACAAACTCTTCATCTTTATATATAAGTATTAGATATCTATATTTCTATTATAATATTAGAAAAAGAGGACATTTTTGCATTTATGTTTGTAATGAAGACATTAAAAATGATTGGGATGATTTTAAAAACTACTTATCTATACCTACATATAATAAAATTGACGATGTCTGTACATTGAAGATATTTATGAAATTTTAATGTGGAGGATATTTATAACATTAATAGAATTCAAAACATTTTTTTTAAATTTTGGTGTAAGTGTTATCCCGATACGTAAGCTGGAAGTCGAGTTATCGTGGGTTCAAGTTCCACACAGACGGAGTCACGGGCAAAAGCTAGTATAATGCTAATTATTTCTGAGTAACATGGATATTTGTTTTTAAATGGCTAACTTAAGTAACAATTCTAGGTCAAGCACTCTATCGGCGTCGTCTACTTGTAAGAGAACGTCAGCTGGAACTTTTTTAGATCAAACAAAGCTGTGATTTTGAACCTGTCTAATTTTTAATTGAACCAAAGAATGTATCTCATGTTACCTAGACTGATTAAAGTAATTGTTAATTTTTAAAATGTCAAAAGTTAAGATAGTAAAAAAGTTGATTTAATGTTTTTTCTATGACATTAATAATTCTTAAATAGACATTCATAGACTGATTTGTGAAAGTCAATAAAGACTGCTTAATTTTGAAAATACGAATTGTTTCTTTTTTTTAATGTACAATTCTTATAAAATATAGGCCATTAGTCAAATAAATATAAATAAAATAGTCGCATCATTCAAAGCTTTAAAAATATTTGAGGTTGAAATGATGTCTCGTGTACTAACTACCATGTCAGTAAAAATGTAAAAATTAAGGCACGTCAGTCGCAGAGGGTTACGCCCGTATTCACAAACGTTACTATGAGGTCTCATAGTTTGAATGGACGCACAGAGTACAAAAAACCTATTCAAAGACAATACTTGAGTGCCGGCTAGCACTATGCGTCCCTTAAAACGAACGCACAGCTAAGGTACCCCGCTAGCTATATTACGCAACGCATAGGGTCAATTTTGTGTTTGACTTACGTCATAAACTTAGGTTATGTATTATTTGCGTAGTTCGGTGTACTTTGCTCGAGGTTATTTTCGCATCAGTTTACAATGGATTATAGTAGCGAAGAAGAATTTGATAATTATATCAACGAACAAAGAATAACTACTAGGAGAGTTGTACGGGATTTCCAAAATCCTTTTGATTATTATAGTTCGGAGGAATTTAAACGACGCTATAGAATTTCCAAAGAAGTGATGTTTTTTCTACTCTTACCACTAGTGAATGAAGACCTAGAAAAATTTACTGCGAGAGGACATCCAGTACCAGCTATTTACCAAGTTGTAGGTTTATCCATATTTATTATGTTTACAAATTCACAATTCAATACAAATATACCACGAAGTAAATCGGCACAGAGACGGACTAATATTGTTTACAGCTTCTTTAGAGGTTATGTTATGACAAAATTGACAATTAAAATGAACATGAATGAACGTCAGTTAAGCGCAATGAACTACGCAACATACGCGAACCAATCAGAGAGCTCTATTTAACGCAGTGCGTTCTCATAGTTAAGGGTCGTTTGAGTATTGTTTATGAATTGAAAGGCTGGCCATATGCGACGCACTGAGAAATGTCTTACTTCGCATAGCGTTGCTACTTTACTTACACAAGTATCGTTTGTGAATACGGGTGTTAATCTAAATAACTTATTACATATAGTGTGACTTTCACGAATTCACTTAAGTTGCACCACAATACATCAACCCTCCCGTGAACCTCATTCACCACGCGTATGGCTCTAGTGAGAGGAGATCTCGCCAGCAGGTTGGTCCTGGCTGCAGGCACAGCGAGCAGGGGCGGTCGTCGCCGCCTCCACACGTACCGGTCGGGCACGTACAGCTGTAGGTGTCGCAGCACTCCCGGGTTATGCGCCACGCCACGTAGTAGTCTCACTACATACGCTATGAGCGAAAACTCCCGCCGTACTCTTAGAGTGTTGTACCCTACCATACCTAAAACAAATAGTGTAGGGTACATAATGGGTATAATGGATATACCCCATACAGCTTGTAATACAGGTGTCTCGTGAACTTATTTTGGATACGTTCCAACATAACACTATATTTCGCCTCATGAGGAGCCCAAATGAATGCGCTATGTTCGAGGTGACTTCTGACTAATGCGTCATATAGTACCCTTAGTGTCGTGATGTTGGTGAATCCTTGGGACTGCCTGAGTACGAAACCTAGGTTTCTGTATGCCTTCTTACATATCTTATTGATATGCTCACTGAAGGTTAGTTCCTGAGAGAAGACTACCCCTAAGTCTCGTAGCTGAGACACTCGTTGCATCGGCACATTCTCAACCTTGTACTGATAACTCAAGGGAGTTCGCGCGCGAGTGAACGACATCACCGAACATTTAGCGATATTACAAAGATCCCATAGACACCCTTCTACTCTGTCATCAGAGTTTGGTAAACATTCAGCACTAAAGTCCATTTAAAGGTGAATCAAACGAGCCCAAACTCAATGGGATTGCGTCTTTGTATTACAAAGATCCCACGGCCACCTTCCTGCTCCATCATCAGACCCTGCAAAATATCCAGCATGAAAGTCCATGAAAAGACCAATCAAACGACCCTAAACTCGATGAGATTGGGTTACCTTCCAGCTTTATTATCAGACCATGGAAATCATCCAATATCAAAGTCTATGTAAAGACGACTCAAACGAGCCCAAACTCGATGGGATTGCGTAATTGTATTACAAATATCCCATGGCTACCTACCTGCTCCATCATCAGAGTTTGGTAAACATTCAGCACTAAAGTCCAGGTAAAGACGAATCAAACGAGCCCAAACTCAATGGGATTGCGTCTTTGTATTACAAAGATCCAATGGCCACCTTCCTGCTCCATCATCAGACCCTGCAAAACATCCAGTACCAAAGTCCATGTAAAGACAAATCAAACGACCCTAAACTCGATGAGATTGGGTTATTGTATCACAAAGATCTCATGGTTACCTTCGAACTCTATCATCAGACCATGGAAATCATCCAGCATCAAAGTCTGGAAGAAATGGTATTGTGTTGTTATCGTCAAATCGCTTCAAGTATGCTTATAAAATTTGAAGAGTTTCTTCGATTTTTTCAGGATTCCATGATCAGATCCTGACCTGATGATCATGGGACCAACTAGGAGATATACTCTTTCAATCAAAACAAGAATTTTTGAAATCGGTCCAGGCGTCTTGGAGAAATCGGGGAATATACATAAAAAAAACATTCCGACGAATTGAGAACCTCCTCCTTTTTTTGAAGTCGGTTAATAAAATTAAAGATGTACAACATTTGCTTATGGAATGTGTCCGAAATAAAGATGAACGTGAATCACTGCTGAAAGAATTTGAACTGAATAGGCTAGAATTTGGTCTGGTTCAAATTATTTTGTCAAAGCCTAAAACTGAACTGGCATGAAATCTTTGTCGGTTGGTAACGGTTCTTAAGTAGTGATTTGCTATATGGATGGGATCCATGTTTTTGTTTTTATTGTTTTTCAGTTTATTTTTAAGATAGAGTTAATACATAAGAAGTTGTGTTTATATAGTTATAAGGTACAATGGGGTTAACGTCTTCTTAGGAAAAAATCCCCTAAACAAAATAAAGATTTAAAAAAATGTTAAATGTTATTATCTGAACATATCTTTAGGAATAAGTTGTTTTGTAGAGATTCGCTACTTCAGTTCGACGGACCTGTTGTACTCAATTAATACCTACCCTACAATGCCATGGGAATAATACGAACGTTACATATCAATATTACCCTCAGTCACAAACTCTGACAACAGAAATGACTAATCAACCTTGCATCCGTCTTTATTTTAACTATTATTACGAAATTTAATAATCGTTAGATAGCTGAGCTTTTGCATCACATAAAAATGTACCGTTTTAACATGCATTTCTCTAGAACTCTATGTTAATCAGAAACTCACTTTACAAAAATAGCAACTCACATACATACATACTTACTAACATATATACATACATACATGAATCCTGAAAACATTACACTCCTTTTTTTGGGCAGTTGTGTAATAAATAATTTATTAAATACACCGTTAAATTTTTCTTCAATACACCATGGATTTAATTTAAAAAGTAATTAGTATCTATCTATCGAATTTAACTTAAAGACTATAACAGTCCAAAAATAAAATCAAAAATTCAATTATTAGTTTTTAATTTAAAATAATGATGGCTATTCTAACAAATTATGAAAGCACGTGTTCTTTCACATTTGTTCTTCAAGTTTAGCTAGTTAGTCTTCAACGTTCGTTCGCCCAGTGCATTTCATACTCTATATATAGTGACATTTCAACCTCGTGCTACTAGTGGTTGTCGATATTTTCTCAAATGCAAGTGGATATCATAGTAGCTCATGTGGTGATAGCAGTAAAATTCTGGATTCTTGTATGACGAACATTTTCCAGGAGACATGATCTGAAAAATTGGTTCTTTCATTATTTCTCTTAGTTGGAATTTCTTAAATTATTTCTAGATCCTTGAAGAACCCATTGCTGGATGTGCTTCTTCAAGGAGCCTATCTAGAGAACCCACAGTCATTACACTGCAATAATAAAGAAACGTGATTACCTCTAGTCTAAGATCCCGCGACAAATTATTGCACTCATAGAGTTTTCGCTAAAAACCAAATTTTTATATAATTCATATAAATGATCAGGAGAATATATATTTACTAGGTTGCCTAGTAAATATATATTCTCATGGCCGCAAGTATTTTTTTCAACAATTTTTTTGGTAATTGATTTTTGGGCAAAAGTTTCGTTCACTTGTTTTTAAAAAATTAAAAAATATACTCGCGGCCACATTTTAATAGGCAACCTAGTAAATATATATTCTCCTAATCATAAATATACATAAAAATTTGGTTTTTAGCGAAAATTCGATGAGTGCACTAATTTGTCGCGGGATCTCGTACTATTAACAGAACTTTTGCGATCCATGTATTTTTTTTTTTAATTTTGTACTTTGCAGTGTTGACTAGGTGTGGACCTAGTCAACACTGCAAAGTACAAAATTGATTCCTGACTTCCAACTGCTCACTGCTAGAGTATTGACTGAGAGTAAACCTTAGAAAACTTTACTTATATCTCATCTGTGAAAATCTCTGTAATATTTTTAACCTTTGCTGCTTACCTCTCCCATTGTGTTTCTAAATACACCTCTGGGTATGCCTTCTATTTGGTCAAAACGAAGACACACGTCGTTAACTGGCAAAAAGTGGCCGTACTTCCGTGACTGCAATAGAACCAATGTTTTTATTAAACATCAATATTTCTCATATTATAACGATGAAGAGTGTTCACATATTGATTTGATTGTAACCAGATCATCCTTAATTTTTATTGGTCTAAAGAATAGCCGATTTATTGTACAGCCAGCAGTTTCACTGAACTGCCATTCAACCAACGGCCTAAATATCCATTATCGCAGGCTAAACACAACGTTCAACACCACAGCGGATTATGCTTAGTTTATCATTGAAAAACTAGATACAACAACAAAACTGAGTGTGTTGTTAAATCGCGTTGTTTATTAGAAGGGCTAGCCGTGCAATTAACTTCAAACAATTAGGTGCAATAATAATTATAATAATATAAATAACATAATTATGAAATATCTGATATCAGCTATATAGTAATAGAAACATTGAGTGACAATCTGTCTTACATGGAAAATAACCATTGTAAAATGATAACTTGACCATGCGATTAAACATACAATAACATAGGTGAGTATATCAAGCATAATAAAATTTCCATTGGTCAGGAATGTTCATAGGAGGTACACCAACGTAGAGGCCTTCGAAAATATATGCGTAGTATATTTTTAAATGATTCAGGCTTCTCCGAAAACATTACCTAACATAATATTAAAAAAACTGGTTACAATGGTAGTAATAATGGTTAAAGGAACATACATCGTACTTCGTCGGTCCATCGTTTTTTCTGATACACAAAGAACATTTCTTTAACCGGGATGGACAAACAATTATGTTGCTTCTCATTTTAAGACTGGCTCTGATTATTCTACTCATATTTCTACTTGTTGAAGACAATCATTTCCAATCATTTACAGTATACAATGCGTTTAATGTTCATATGTGGCATTAATTTGAGCAAGTTCTTGACCTAATTTCATACCAGAAAATTACGTATTAAAATTTTATTCTTGCACGGCGCTTCTTAACTCAGCCAACATTACATAGTTACCGCAAACCACATTTCACATATTATCTTTCGGGCGCTTTTTGTTGTTTTTTTCGCATATCTTTCAGGCGATATATTGATTCAACTGTACTGGTTTCTGATAACTTGTACATAGCTACTCTTAGTTGTTCTCTTTGCAACGATTCTCCACAAGCGTAATAATGTTTTTATAGACACCAATAGTTATAATTCTGTTTCTTCATTGCTTGACCTTATATAACGAATGCATAGCAGTATCCATGAATTTATATAGATGGGTAACTTTTATAAATATTTAAAATGTTAAATTATAAGCAACGCCCATATTTATTAATTTTTAATTTATGATTTTATGTGATGCTGAAAAATTATGTAACTATGACATCTTGACATTGTTGTTTGTCGATTGTGAAGCATAGAGTAAAGTAATACTTTCCGTAGTATTACTTTACTCCTTAGACTTAGAGTATACTTACTTTAAGCTTTACTCTATGAGTACGGCACCCGGCATTACTACGGCTACGGAAGAGCTTGTGAAAGAAGGGAAAGAAGGCAATGATGTCCATGGATTATTTATAACAAGCACAGAATATAACAAGATAGATTTCTTAGGTACATTTGTAATTATAATTATATTTATACCTATAAAAGTACAGTTTTTCTTTCAGTAAGAGTGGAAGTAGGTAAATGAATAATTTCTTCATCATAGCAAGCGATAATTGCCGAAATATTATACACACCGATGCGTGACAAAACCCTACTGCATCGTAACCCTGACCCGAATAGAAAAAAAAATACGTTTTGGTCATTCTTAGTAAACTAATTAATAGCAAAAAATGTTACTAAGGGAAAGATGGTTTTATTGGTATTTTTAAGTTACGTATGTCTCGTACCTAAATTCTATATGTCATACATTAAGCGTTTTAGTCATATAGTCCGTGCCACCAGAACATAGACATTTTGTAAACAAAGAATTTCTACTAAGTAATTTAGCGACAGTTTTGACAAAAACAAATTATGTCAAATCCAATGAGCGCAACCAAAGCGCAACGGTATATAGATATGTGTCATTGCAAACTTGCAAATTAATGTGTCAATTGATCGGGTTTTTATCGATATATGCGCTGTCAATAGTGTTTTGTGGCACTGGAACGTGACAGACGCCTGGAAAGTCAACATTTTGCATTAATCTATTTTTAATTATTTAATTTTTTGGATGTCAAGAAGAGGTTAGTTTAAAGTAAATTGCAAGTTTATGGTGTCGCAAAGCTCATCTCGGAAAATCACAATTGCAGATGGCAAACAGGTCGCACAGAAGATGCTTTACACCTAATAAAAATAAATAGCTTCTTCTGAGGAAGATAAACCCAAATGTTATTTTACCGTAACTTTTTAATGGATTTTGTATAAGTTAATTCTGACGTTTGCATTCATACACAACGTAAAATCTCCATGCCTAGAATATTAATGCAATCTACTAGCTAGTGGTCTGTAATATTATTGATTTGAGGTATCTTTTTTTAATATTTTTAGATGGCTTAGCTATTTTATTGCATTAAAAATTCAAGTCAATAATAAAGTACCATGTTTGTACTTAGTATCATTGACATACATGGTTCTATATTATTGTTTTCTATTTACTCACGTTTAAAAAACTACAAAGAATCGGCTAGTTCATGAAAATAATTCTGGGAAATTTGAATTCATTCAAACACAAAGCCAAATATGTTTATATTTGTAAAAATAGAAAATGTTTGGTAGGTTAGTCATAAATAATAAAATATAAATTCAAATACATAGGAGGATAATTGAGCATTGAAAAAAAAACGACTGTTGGTACAAATGGTATTAAAGGTCACTAAAGCATAAAACCTCAAACACAACTGTTTGAAACAAAGGTTGTGAATCCCTGAATGTGTGTTTACAAAAAGTCTATCTTCGTGGCACCAACTATAGATTATTGGGAGACCACTTGTTCATTAATCAACTTTTGAATGGCTTCTTTTACAAACTGGAGGTTGAATTTATAATCGTTTACTAACGCTAATACCATACAAAAATTGCGCAATAGTCTCCATTCAAAGTGAAGTTTTCGATTGAGGGACGACTTTTTGCATGATCTATCGGCGGGCGCGCAGCGTTCGTTTGGTGTGCGTCTGACTGTCGCCGTACTCTCTTAGTACAAAGTGAACGCCGAGCACACGCCGGGCGCCCGCCGAATGCGCGCTCATTGATTGTATGCGATCTATCCATCACCGACTATACTGTTTGATCGTCATAAAATAGTGAAAGCTCAGAACTCGACTAAACAGTTTCATCGATGAAGCAGTTGCCGCACCTATCCATGCTAAGAGAGCATACATAGGTGCGGCATAGGGCTAAGAATCATCATCATATATTATTAAAAGAATAGTCATCTATAGCAGTTGTAAATCACCTTCAGTTATGTCCAGTTGCCCAAAATTACCACTTGCACTGTGGTCTGTAACGCATTCAAAAGGTCATCAAATAAGGTCCCTCTTGTGGGTCCCTCAATGGGCACGCATACCATATAATTATATATTGATGACTATAACCCTTATATCCGTAGCGATAGCCTAGTGGAGAGACAGACGGATTGCAACGCTGAGGGTCTCGGGTTCGAAACCACGGCGCGCACCAATGACTTTTCGAAGTTTTCGCAATCGTATGCGTCAACGAAACTACGAGATATCTGTCATTTGCATGAAAACGTTTTGTATAATTACGCGTTCGCATGGGGCTGCGAAGCTATTGCGGCGACGAAACATGTGCGAAACTGTCAAAACAATAACAAAAACAAACGTCTGCGTCTGTGTAACGACACTACTTTAGCAGTTATTTGCGCAACAGTAGTGACAAGGATGCAACTAATTAATCTTGCTTTGTTATTACACAGAGTGAGACATAACTTATACAAAACGTTTTCATGCAACTGGTAGATATTTCTTAAGGCCGCTCGACACTTAGTCCGCGGATCACGACGCGATTTCGCGGCGCGAACTTGCCGCGAATCTAACAACGACTACACTCGCAATTGTTCACGGTATTTTCACAGTTACGTTCGCAACGCAGCAACAGCTACTTCGACGTCCATTTCATTCAGAAATGGACGTCGAAGTAGCTGTTGCTGCGTCCCAAGCAATGTGCGCGTTAGCGTACTATAATTATGTACATATAAAAAATGAAACGCAAATTAAGAACCGGTGGAGAAAACGAAGGTGATGACAAGTATCCGTCGTAATCGATCAAGGTTAGTTTATACTCACCAGTTTTTTATGCAAAGTTAATAATTATCTTCAATCTAATCTCTTTATTTATTTGTCACAGGATAAGTATGGAAAAACAGCTGAATAAGTTAGTGGCTGAAGCTTCCGGGGAATTTCATAAGTTCACTCGGATGTCTTTAACTGATTTGGAATATTTACTAAGCCAGATTTCAAACAAGATTTCAAAACAAGATACCCAATTACGAGAAGCTATTCTCGGATAGGTACGTCTAGATTTTACACTGAGATGTTTGGCTACAGGCGACGACTTTCAAAGTCTACATTTCATATTTAATAAATAATAATAATAATTGTTTTTATTTTCAGACCATGGCGTCCATTTTGTTAGTAACAATGTTCTTAGCCTAGTGTTAGTAATGCTTAAAACTACTCACAACACAACAAGAAACATACAGCAATCATTACAGCACCATCCCATGACAAATGGCGCTGCAATGATTGATGTAACCACAGTCCAACCGACTAGCGATCATACTCAGAATGCTGTTGGGGCTGCCACGTACTCTACGCACCAGGGAAGGGCATCTCTTACGCATCGTAGTAAAAACAGTCTACGTGATGATCAGCAAACATCCCTGATGCACTACAGAATCGCCGCAGCCCCATCAGCACCCTGAATGCATTATTGAATTGGACTCGGAGGGCACTGTAAGACTTTTGAGTATGGTCTGCCCACAGGCTGCACGTGTAGAATGATGTACAATATGACCTAAAAAGTGTTACTTTGACTTCTGTCGAACAACGTGCAAACCTGCGGGCTATCATGTTCGCTCGCACTGCCAGCGCCCTCCGTTCCCTCTCGATGTCATCATTGTCCTTGAGGTCAGAGGTAAGTAAATGACCCAAGTACTTAAATTTAGACACCCTACGCAAGGCTGTACCGTTGAGCATAACATTGGGAAACATGTTAACTGTACTGTTTCCTCTGACCTCAAAGACCATGACTTCACTTTTGAGTTGATTATATTTTAACCCGTGTCGCTCGGCATGCTTCATAGATGGTAAGCAGTTTTTTAATGCCACATACGGCGATGCACTCAGAAGGACCATGTCGTCAGCATAGCTTATGTTGTTCACATTGATTCCGTCTATGTGACAACCTATCCGGGTGTTACTGAGTGCCTCAACTAGATCGTTCATGTATAGGTTGAATAGGGTGAATAGAATTAAAATATCTCCTCAACTGATTTCAAATATGATACCAAAAGTATGTCACGCCCTGAACGTAGCACTAAAAGATGAAGTTAAGGTAAGAAATAAAAGTATTATTAATTAATGATTTTAGCTAGGTATTTGCTGCAATTCATACATACATACATAGACTCATGCCTGTTTCCTGGAGAGGTAGGCAGAGACTACGGAACGCCATTTGCAACGATAATTAACTTGATTTATTTTGTTTACTGCAAAAACCAAACAAAATAAATCAAGACCTTACCATACTAATTTATAATAGTTAATTTATACATATTAGAGTAAATCAACTTTTTATAGCCTCCTTTAATTACTTATTTCAAGATATATTTTAAATATTTTTTTTATCATACATTTTTGAGCTAAAAGCATTGACATATTATATATTACTGCGAAAAGTCTCACGCACGCGGCACGGTGTTGGGTTTATTATTTCAATACAAAAAGGTAATATTTAACTGATGTTGAACGTTTTATCAATAATATTTGGTTCATTGATCGCTTGATATTGGTCTGGATCTGGCAAGTGAACCACGGGTGGGTAAATTTGTTCATTAGAATGTATCAAAATATTTGTGCCCACATCGAGGGCTGTATTTGGGGTAAGTATTGGAAAATAATTATTAGATACTGGCATGGATTGATTTGAGGATTCAGTGCTAGGTGTACTCTTTGAATTAATTATTTTTATGGTCTTCGAAGTATAGTGTAGGTACTGCTGAATCGGAATAACTTGAGGCTGAAGTACCAGGTCGCTGAAATTGGTTGGGGCTGTTTGGAAAATATGATAGGGAGGGTGATGATCGCATTGGAGAAAACTGTGTTTCTGATTGGTCGGATCGGTTCTTTTCAATGTTGACGTGAAAGTATCCAGAGTTTCTTTGACAACTTTTCCCGTGGCTAGAAGTTCGGGGGGATTTCGGCGCCGCCGAATTGTTTGTATGGCATTGCTGTCAGTGTTTCCATTCAGATTGTCAGCAGCATGCTGATTTTGACTTTCTTGTCGCCCACTTAAATCACCTTCTCTGGAAGCATTTCCTTCTTCAGATTGATCGACATTTGCTGGTTCCGCTTCCTGAAAATAAATGAAAATGTATTATTTTTTGTTTCAGATGCCGCCAAATGCACCCAAATTTCCCCGAGCAGCGGAGCCAATAGATGGAAAACATATTGTTTCCATTCAGTATTGCTAGCGGCAGTGGACAGCCAATACAAATTTTGTTTTTGCTGATATTAGATGTCAAGGTAGAATTATCTACGTTGCTATTTACAAATAGTTTATTTTAAATTGTCTTTCGGGATATATACGACGTACCTTTGTTTGGAGTAACCGATATTTCGGCACTGTTGCAAGCGCCATGTTCACGGATGTACTGACATCCGTGAACATCGATCTCATTTGCATTGCACTGCAGGATACCCCGTGTAAATCGTGATTGCCACTATGAAATGAGCAGGCGCTCAAATTTACATTTTAATTTTCAAAATAACTCTGAAAGCCTTTGCAGCATCTGGTTCTGCTTTTGGTGCGTTCAAGAACATTGCTGATACTATGCTTCGCTTATGTTTTCATACCTGGATGGTTAGTTAATCAGTTAGTTAGTTGGACAGGTGGTTTCCGCACTTAGTCATTAAATTGGGCCATTGTGCGTGAGCAGCGACACGGCTGTCGCCTACTACTCACACCATGAAAGCTCCTTCCTGAATGCCATGAGTTGACCTATGTTACGTATGGCTTCACTCATGGTTCTGGGATTGTTCAGGAACCTCGTCCATTGGTCGCTCACGCTGGTGCAATTTAGAATCACGTGAGCGGGTGTTTCTTCGGTCTCCATGCAGCCCCTGCATAATGGGCTGTCCGTGACGCCAATATTGTAGAAAGGCTTATTTAGTGGACAGTGGCCGGTTATTATGCCAGTCAGATGCTTGAGTGTTTTCCTGTTGGAGTGCAACAGTTTTTGCGAGAGTCGTTTATTCAGTTGGGGGATGGTCTTTGGATTGCCTACACTCTTTCAACTCTGCCCACTCTTTTTCATGTTGTTGTAGGATTCTCTCGCGTAACCACGTTTTTAGTTGGCTGAACGGTATCGGAACTAAGGCCATTCGCCAAACTCTGCAACGGACGCAGGTACAGATAGTAGAAGTCAGTGCAGTTCAATGGAGTTAAAATGAATTGAAGTACACGGGCTTCCGCCCATACCTAGATGGTAAGTAATATGATCAGAATAAAAGTTCATCCGCCATTATGATATCAGCCTGGCGGCTCACAAACTTTTTGAAATAACTCTAGCTACCTAGTTGCATAAAAGTAGGTACATTGGCTTAAATTTTACGCGTGAGGGCCACTTTGTTCAATTTTTTTGGAAATATGCTAAGGATTTAGTGTGCATTTCTAAACAATTGTGAAAGTAGGAATCAGATTTTGTGAAAGTCAAATAAGCGAGTTATTGACTGTTTAGTTGGGCCCTCAGACCGCATATAGCGGATAGAGGGTCCATCTGCACCGAGCGTTCTATAGCCACTACAGAAAAGATTTAGACGCCAAAATCTAAGTTAATGCCAAAGAAAATTTGTGCAAACACGATATTATCGCTACATGCACTCTAACTTCGTATATGTTCGTTCAAAATGGGCCCGCAGACGGCATACACGTAAAAGTTTATCAGGCAAATAAAATGAAACTATGTAAGTAATTACAGCTAATATTTTAGTATCTTAGATGCTACTAAATAAATTGTGAAATTTTGTTCAAGGTAGAATAGATCACAATTTCTTCGTGATTAAAAGATATATTTTGGTATCCTACTAGGTAAGTTTAACTTTCTTACTATTAAGGTTAAAGAATCTATAAAAATATATTAAAATCAGGGGTAACAACACTATTTATTAGTGGTGTCGTCAACAAATGCTTTTTGTTAACGACGCCCCAGGGGCGTCGTTTTGGGGGTGTCGTCAACAATGAACGAATAAAGTGGCCCTCACACCGCATGCACATAAGAATATTAACAAAGTGGCCCTCAGACCGCATGCACATCATTGCTTGTACATTGCTTCCGTGTATATAAAACCACTATTCTTTGAGGTACCTACACCCTCCATTCTGATGTACATACCTACACACATTGTAAGCCATTGGCGCTGCTTGCGCCTGCGTGTTACACTAGTACGATGGGATGTCATACATTTGACAATTTGAACAAAAAATGTTTCTTTGGAATCATAGATTTATATGTACTATATAATATCTTAGACGATATATATACTAATATCTCTATGTTTGGAATGCTCTGTCTATCGATAGAATATTATAAGTACCTAATATGTCAATGGCCCTACCCTTCTCAAAGAGAGAAAGAGGCCCGTGCCCAGGAGTGGGATAGTTTGTATACAGGGGCAGATGATGGGTGAATCCCACTATTTCCATTATGTATTTCCATTGATGGAAATACTGGGACAGTCTCCCACTATTTCTATTGCGGGCGGCGCACAGTGGAGCGCTCCCATACAAACGGTTGGACATGCCTTTGAAAACTCGCAGTTGAGTTTTATGTCTCCATTTGATTTGCTTTAAATACAAGAACACCAATTGATCTACTATATATCACTTCTTGTACGTTTTTAACAATTTATTTCATGGAAATATAGGCACTTCAACTGAAGACGGTCGGAATCTTGTAAACATTCATTACTTTTCAAATGACAATATATTTAAATATAAGCTCCCTTAACGTATTTTGTTTATAATGTTTGTTAGTTTATGTAGTAAATTTGAAGATATGATATAAATGGAGTAGATAAAACAATACATTTTATGTATACGACGATATTCGCAAAGATGGCCGAAAATGAAATAGAATTTGCATTTTAAAAAGATCCCCAGAGAACCCCAACTTAAAATTAGATATATCTGTAAGAAACCATTATAACGCATTATTTTATATGAAAATATTTTCGGCATATTTCAGCTTTTTTGAGAAAACAATATTTTAAATTTTAAAGTAAACGCCTAACAAAAAATAATAGCAACTTGACTTGTTGTTACTGAATTATTACTTACTTTTTTATTTTATAAGTTTTATGGGTAAGTAATAATTATTGTAATGACATATATTATAAGTAATTAATTACATTACATTATATTACAATTGTTATTGTGCAAATTGTGTTTATAGTCTTGTTTATTTAACTTTTTTCCCAAAATATGGATTTAAAGCTAAAAACAAATCGCGATTTATGCATATTTTTAAAGGATATTATAAACCAACGTCAGGGACTCAGAGTGCAATATCAAGAGTATTGTCTACTTAGGATAATGATGATGGAACGCTAAATACCAAATCTAAGGAGTAAGTACGATTTTCATATATCAGTATCGTGCTAGCGCTTTCCCGGTTGCATCCAATACTTGGAGCCCGGGGTGCGCTTACTAGTCTAACCAAATTTGACAGAATATTTGCTTTTACACGGAGCGACTGCCGTCTGACCTCCGCAACCTAACCTAAACCTATTTGAGGGTACTGACTGCCCGTAACGACTGTTAAAGATCTTCATGACAGCCGGGACCGACACGGCTTTACGTGCCCTGCGAAGCAGGAGACAACCGACAATTAAATACGCACATAACTTCAAAAAGTTCGTGGTGCGTGCCGTGGATTCGAACCCGAGACCTCTGCGTGGCAGTCTGTTGGTCACTCCACTAGGCTATCGCTGCCTACTAGGCTATCGCTGCCTAACGATTTTTATATCAATACGATCAGTGTTAACGAGTACATCTTATTCTTGACTAGCTACCGCCCGCGGCTCCGCTCGCGTAAAATGTTCAATTTCATTCATGTCCATAATAAAAAGTATCCTATATGTCAATCCAAGTAATAATCTATCTGTGTACCAAATTTCATCCAAATCCGTTCAGCTGTTTTTGCGTGATTGAAATTCAAACATCCAAACATCCGTACTTTCACATTTAAAATATTAGTATGATATTCATGGGATCCTGCCTTTTCGCCGAATATTGTTTGGCCGGTTATCACTTGCCAACCAACGTTTCGCCTATTTTTCACTTTGACGACTAACGATTGTCAAATTTTCGTATGACAACGTTTCATTTGGTAGAATTATTGTTAAGCTGATTATTGTTATGACAAAAAACGTTTGGGGCATTTATCTTTTGACAAAATAGTAGGCCAGAAAATTTTTAGACGAATAACGTTTCGTCTGTTCAGGTGATGTTTCGGGAAGTTCAGGTGAAATCGAAAGGAATCGGTTAGGTAAGGTTAGGTTAGTATGCTGATAAACAATGCACGTCAACTGAAACAATGGCTGGTTAGGTTAGGTTAGAACTGCGACCACAACGCACGAGCCGAGCGAGCGAAGCGAGCGTGCCGCGGCAGCGGCCGCCGAAGTGCCAGAACCAAATCACTTTTATTTCACTACACAGGGCATTTAAATATGCTACATCGGTTAGGTTAGAACTGCAAGGAAGATCAAACGTAAAGTTGGCAACTGTGAGGTTGGGAAATAAAAACAAAATTATATCACAAGTTGGCAAATGATTATTCTGCGAAATAAAATTCTGCGAAACGTTGGTTGGCAAGTGATAATCGGCTGAACAATTTTCCGCGAAAAGGCAGAGATCCGATATTAATACCTACTAGGCATGTTTTTCGTTATTTAACAGGTTGCTGTCGAAAAAGATAGGGAGATGTATCGATACAATTAATAACAAACTGAAATAGGCTAACGGCAAAGAAATAAGGTTTCTTTTAAGAAATGCCGACTGGCTAAATTTAGATTTCAACTGGCCAATTCTTCAGGACGCACAAGCCTTTGATGTTCTACCAGCCTCTGATATTCTACTAGCCTTTGATGTCCTACCAGCCTTTGATGTTCTACCAGCAAATCAAAAATCATTTGAGGATGTAGGTGATTGCCAAAAGAGACGTAGGACTACCATTCTACGGTCATCTCCTCCCGAGCATATAGAATATGTTGCATCTAAAAATTTAAAAAATCCACATGCTCAATATATTTTTGAATTTATTCAAAAATATCCGCAGCATATTACTTCTATAAAAGAAAAATGCGAACAGTTACTGTCAAATCAACAAAAATGCTTATCAAAGAAAGAAGCTCTTGCATTGTTTGTTATGTCGATCTAAATAAACAACAGTACGTGCAAATAAGGGCTAAAGACAATGAAAAATCGCCTGGCATGTTCCCTACTTATCGCCAGCTAAAATTCGCGAGGGAAGAATGTTATCCACCAAAAAAGTCGATTATCGTATCTGACATACAAGTAAAAATATGTTTACAGAGTCTTTTGTGTATCATCGGTGAACGATGGAGCCATTTTAATCAAAGTTGAAGTTGAAGTTGGACACAACAATGTTACGGTACAGATTATTAATTTGGACAGTGGCGAACATCATAGCCTGACTTTATTTTTGAAATGGGAATGCGATGGTGCTTCCGGCCAAGCTTTGTATAAACAAACATCTGTAGACTCCAGCCTTGACGATGCTTCTGTATTTACTTGCAGTCTAGTGCCCATTAAATTATATAAAGAAGACTCTAATACAATAATTTGGCAGAATGAAGTAACTTCATCATCTAGATATTGCCGACCTATTCTGTATCGTTTTGAAAAAGAGAATTCAGCACTGACAAGGAGTTGCATAAGAGATATTAATGAGGAAATCTTTGATTTGCAGCCATTTTGTTCTGACAACATAACTGTTAATTACAAATTAGTATTAACAATGGTTGACACCAAAATTTCCAATGATATGACAGAAAATGCATCTGCAATTACTTAAATGTTTTATATGTCAAGCAAATCTTAAATTAATGAATGATTTAAATGTAATTTATTCAAAAGACAGTCAGTCAGAATATTATAAATTTCGCATATATTCTTTACATGCCTGGATAAGGTGCTTAGAGTGCCTTCTGCATATCGCTTATAATTTACCGTTTCAGTCCTGTTCTGCTCGTGGAGAGAATAAAAAAATAAAAGAAGATAGAAAACTAAAAATCCAGGCAGATTTTAAAAGTAAAATTGGATTGCTTATAGATATCGACAAGCAGGGTTCTAGTAAAACTAATGACGGTAATACAGCCCGTAGATTTTTTGCCAATTACAAAGTCAGCTCGGAAATAACTGGTAGACTTACAGCTTATAAAAAGATTTTATGTCATATTACAAGTTATTGCTTCAGGCCATAAAATTAATATACAGTCTTTTAAGACGTATACACGTGACACAGCGGCACTGTATGTATCATTATATAATTGGTGTTATATGCCAGTTACTGTTCACAAAATTTTGGTGCATGGGATTGACATTATCGAATACAACAGTATTGTCCCTATTGGTCAATTGTCCGAAGATGCGCAAGAATCAAACCATAAAATTTTCAGATATGTCAGACTGCACCATACCCGCAAAATATCAAGGCAACTGTGTAACACGGATCTTATTCATCATTTATTATTGTTATCTGATCCTGTATTATCCAACCAAATTTTGCGGAAAACCAAAAACACATTGTTATCCGATGCTAGAGAACTAATTGATGATGATGATCCAGCTATTACCTACTTATCTGAAGAATAAAAAAAATTAAGCATATTATACAATCCTCATATACAATTCCTATAAGTAAGGATACAAAATATATTTTTATAACTATTAACCTATCTTTTTATTTATATTATCAATTTTTTTTAATTTAAAGCCCCACCTATCCCACTGTAGGGCAAAAGCCTCCTCACTCGCACTCCACTCTCTCTATCCAGTTATATTGTTGACCAGCCTTTATTATGATGCTGTAAATCATTCTTCCCATCTTATTTTATTGATATAATTATAATCTGCTTTAAATTAATTATGTATATATGTCACTAACACCATTGCGATAAAATTAATATTAAATTAATCATTATATACTAAAATAATAAGTAATTGAATTAGGTTAATTAGTGAAAACTACGATATTTGAACCTGAATATTCATTGTCTATGGTCGACGCGGGAAATTGTAACAAAATTTAAAGTAATTTTATTTTGTTATAATTTTAAATCATTATAATTTCTACAATCAATAACAGTGTGTTGATTTACGCATCGGGCTCATTAGTCGTGTGTACGGGTTGACACTATAAGAACTGCGACATTTGTAAGCGCCGCGCGCCGCCGCGCTTGGCCGGCGTGTTCTATGAGTGAAAACACAGGTGATATATTATGCAACAATGACTTGTTGAGGAAATTTTATGCAGCTAGTAGTACCCAGCAGCAGCAGTTAGAGGATTTAACCAATTCAGACATGGAGGAGGATGATACACAGTCGGTGAGAAGCGGTATAGAGAATGACCAAAATAGTAGCTTTAGAAAGAGGAGAAAGGACGATTCACCAGGTAGTTGGACAACAGTAAAAAAACGCGAGAAGAGAAATCAAGAGCAGATTATAGTAGATAACAATAAAATTGACGTATGTGTAACATGCAAAGATAAACTCCCGAAGCAATTCGCATTAGCGAAATTATTTAAAAGTAATGACATCGGCGGCATAACACGCGTGCGATATATTAACCCTTTAAAGTTGATCATTTCTTTTGATACTGAAGCGGATGCCAATAAAATGATCAAATCTAAAGTATTCACTGAAATGGGCTGGCGATCGCAAAAATCTTGGGAGGTTGGAGTATCTTACGGGATAATTAGGGATATGGAGGTGGACCTTACAATGGAGGAATTTGTCAGTAATGTCTCAAGTGACGTCAAAATTTTGTCAGCGATACGTCTCAATCGCAGATGCAAAGAAACAGATACAAACGAATCAGTTGATAAGTCGAGCCAGTGGACCGCTAGCGAGTCTATACGTATCTGTTTTGAAGGGCCATCTTTACCTTCTCACGTTTATATATATGGCATGAAAGCGAAAGTCGAGAAATATGTGTACCCAGTAACGCAATGCACAAAATGCTGGCGATATGGCCATACAGTAAAAATGTGTTCTTCGAGGAAAGTAATATGTCCTAGATGCGGTGGTAACCATGAACTGTGTGAAACAACTACATTCATGTGTGTCAATTGCCGGGGAAGCCATTTGGCCTTGGACAAATCATGTCCAGTTTTTATAAAAGAGAAGAAATTACGCGAGTTAATGAGTGAGTTTTGTTGCAGCTACCGTAAAGCTCTGTTATTATATGTACCGCCGTCCCCTCCACCTAACAACAACACACAATCTCAACATACTGTGGCACCGCAACACGATATCATAACAAAAATAATAGCTTCACGCCATTAGACATCAATGAGGACCATATAACGTATGCAGACAAAGTGAAGGCTCGCCCTACGCCTAAGCCGCGACAGACTACGCAGTCAACACGAGCAGCGAAACAAAAACATAAAACGCGGCATGGTCGGCAGTCTCGGCCGGTCACTCCCGCTGCGGTCGTCGGTTTCGACTGGGACTCGGACAAATCATCTACAGCCGCGGAAAGTAATCGGTCGCCGCATTCGCACACATCACGGACGACACGCGATCAACAAAAAGGCAATACTTCGTTTGGTACAGTATTACATTTCATAAGCGATATTATTTTACAGAGAGGTTCATATACAGATAAAATAAATAGTGTGGTTAAAATAATTGTAGACTGGCTGGTAGCCATTGTAGTTAATAGTTTGCCGGAGGACTCAATTTTAAGTAAAATTTTAAATGGGTTCTCATAATTTAATTTAATTAAATATTGTACAATGGAATGCACAAAGTCTGAGGCCCAAAAGTATTATATTCGAACAACTGTTGTGTAAAGATAAGATACATATAGCTGTTATAAGCGAAACGTGGTTTGAACCTGATAATTGTTATAATATTAATGGTTATAGTGTTTACAGAAAGGATCGTTTAGACTGCTACGGGGGAGTAGCTATTATCGTACATAAATCTATTAGTGCTCAGGTGTTCAATATTCAAAATAATAACCCTGGTATTGAGGTATTGGGATTGAAATTGTTTAATTGTCAACATATTAAGAATATTGTTGCCGCATATTGTCCTTCAACAGTTCACACTTTACAGAGAGATTGGGATAATATATTTTCATTAACAAACAATAAAACTTTAGTATTAGGTGATTTTAACGGCCACCACTCAAACTGGTCGTATAAAACCGATCAGCGTGGTTCCTTGATTTTCGATGCAATGATAAGTTATGACTTTATATCACTCAACGATGGTAGTCCGACTCGTATTAGATTAGCCAACAATATACTGCAACAATCTTCACCCGATGTCTCTTTTATCTCATCTGATTTGGCACTAAGTTTTCATTGGAAAGTTACGAATGAATCGTTAGGTAGCGATCACCTAGTTATTCACTTATCTACCAGTCTTAATGTAACTAACCAAATTATTTGTAAAAGAAATTTCAATAAAGCTAATTGGGAAAGGTATGCTGCTTCCATTGAAAACATTTTACATGAGGCCCCAACCCTAGAAGACCCTCAGATGTGCTATGATTTTTTCGAGAACACATTACAAAGGGCAGCCGAGTTACACATCCCTCGAATTATTATTCCTCAACACATTAGTAACAAATTTAAGCCAAAACCATACTGGAATGCCGAGCTATCTAAATCGGTAGCCGCACGTAGGTTAGCGCTAGCTAAGTTTAGGCGTAACCCTACGCCTCAGAACTATACATTATGGCAGGAAAAGATTCGAGAATCTCAAAAGGACATACGTAAGGCCAAATGTGAATGCTGGAGGCAGTTCTGTTCAAGTGTCGATAGCACAACGTCTGCCAGTGATATGTGGCGAAGTATGAGATGGGTGAAGGGTTGCAAGACTCCTAGCCGATACATTGATCCCAATTTAGCAGAAAACCTTCTTAATGATTTAACGCCTGATTATGTTTCCCCTCCGGAACCCAACTTTCAAACTTGTAATTCTAAAATAGAATGTAAAATATCTCTCCATGAATTAAATAATTCTATCAAACCAAAAGATACAGCCCCTGGTTGTGACGAGATTTCTTACTCAATGGTAAATAATCTTCCCTGCTCTGGTAAGTTACTGTTACTATCTTTATATAATAGGTTTTATGACATTGGTTTTGTTCCGAAACAATGGCGTAGCATTCGTATCATACCTATCCCTAAATTAGGCCGAGATTCACAACTGTTATCTTCTCTGCGACCTATTTCTTTGATATCTTGCTTGTGCAAAATTTTTCATTCGATCTTAAATAAAAGAGTGGAATGGTATCTCGAAAATATATGTGTATTCTCAGATAAAACAGTTGGGTTTCGCAAGTCTAAATCGTGTTTAGACAGTCTTAGTTATGTAACAAATAAAATTCAAATTGGATTTAATAATAATTTAGTGACAGTGGGATGTTTTATTGACATAATTAATGCATATAATAATATAGATGTAAATAGTTTATTAAACATTCTCGATAAATTAAAAATAGGTCGAAAATTTTGCTTGTATTTGTGGAGATTTTTAAAGGAAAGAACGCTTAAAATATCAATCAATAATAATGACATTTGTAGGTCAACAGGTCGTGGCTTAGCTCAAGGAGACCCTTTATCCCCTCTTTTATTTAACGTCGCTACTTACAAAATTTGTGAATCTATCAAGAATGTTGACATATCCCAATATGCAGATGACTTTGTATTGTTTAAAACTGGTTGCAATGTCAATATTGTCGCGGCAGAATTACAATCAGCACTACATATGTTTCACACAATGATTTTAAAATTAGGGCTAGAAATATCTACTACTAAGACTAAAGTTTGTGTATTTAAAAAAGGTGTATTTAGACAATCTGTAAACCTAAAATTAGATAACAGTAATGTCACGACATGTCATAGTATTAAGTATTTAGGAATGTGGTTGGATCAGTCTTTAAGATGGGGAAAACACATAAACGAGATTGTTCAAAAAGTGTTAAAATACATTAATATATTGAAGGTGTTAGCTGGTTCCATTTGGGGCGTACACCCTAGACATTTGAGACGTCTCACTATGGTTCGTCTAGAACAAGCTAGCTAGACAAAAACAACTCTTAAATTCCTGGAAGTTAATTACTATTACGAACTCATTACCCCTATACATTGAGGATTACACCTATTAATTATCAATACTACCCTCATTAAGAGCGTCATTAAGGTATGTTTATAAGATGTTGACTATTTAAAGGGCATTCATTTGCATTTTTACATCATATTTGATAGCATTGTTTATGTCGCTAAAAGAAATTTGTGAAAGTGTTTTTGTGATGGATTGTATACGTAAGGGTAAGTAGTTATATTTTATTTCATTTTCAACATGGGAACTTCATTCTTTAGTCTTATAAAATGAAATGTTTGAATTTTCACCCACTTTTTTACTCATTTTTTCAAATTCATCGGTCAAATAATAACATGTCCCCACTTGTCCCCACCGTAGAACCTATCATATACGATTCTCATAAGTGTCTAGTAGTTATACGTAAAAAAATTCATTGCGATATATTTGCACAACTAATTTTTATTTATTTTTTTCTTTCAACAGTTTTTACCGTCTCAAGAATGGATTTTTTCGAAGAATGGCTGAAACACCCGAAGGAAACGCGGAATGAGGAGCTCTTTCGGTTTATATCTTTGAGATATAATTTTGATGGTGTTACGGAGCAGTCTCTGCGAGATATTAAAGTACTAATCTCAAGATATTCAACGAAATTTGCTGAAAAGTGGAGCAGCTGTGGAAGAAATCGAGAGCGATTCCTACAAAAGTATTCGACGTGGCTGGAGGGTCTTGACATATCTTTCGATGTGTCCGTTTATTTATCTCTGCCAACTACATCTGGAGAACCGGGACCCGGAAGACCTACTAAAGATTTTGAACATTTTAGTCTCAAAACGAAGAGACGACGTGTAGACGATCTATTACAGTCCAGAAGTGCTAGTGAATTAATTTACGCCGCTGAAGTGTCAGCTCGAATCTCGGGTCAGAGAAGTGTAGCACGTCAAATTAAAGATGTGACTAGTGATCCTTCAATAACCAAGACCACGAGTGAAGAAAGTGCCCCCAGGAGTTTAACAAGTGAGGAAGCTTTAGCGTACTACGTTGATAGTAAATCAAGTAGCCATAGCTATAAGCAGACTCGGAAGTGGAGTATTAAAGCTGGACATAAGGTGTTTCCGTCAATGTACAGTGTTAGAAAGGCTAAAATAGCCTGCTACCCGTCAGGTGAACAAATTACAGTCAATGAAACGCATGCTGAAATCAAAGTTCAGGCAATTCTTGATAAGACTGCCGAACGTTTAGTTTCAGCACAACAAGAAGTTGTTCATAGTCTGTTACCTTGCACGTCATTCACATTAATCAGTAAATGGGGTTGTGATGGAAGTTCCGGTCATAGTATGTACAAACAAAAATTCACTAATTGTGACGATAGTGACGAGTTTTTATTTGTATTTTCTTTCGTTCCTCTTCAATTGAAAGATGAAAGTGGTAATATTGTGTGGCAGAATCCTCGGCCCTGTTCTACAATGTATTGTCGGCCAATAAAGTTTATCTTTTCTAAGGAAACGAAAGATTTTACGATTTCGGAAACCAATAAGGTTTTAGAAGAGATAAACGCTTTATTGCCGACAACCTGCAAGGTGATGGAGACCGAAGTATCTGTCACACATGTTATGCTTTTAACAATGATTGACGGAAAAGTTTGCAATGCTCTGACCGAAACTTCTTCCTCACAAAAATGTTTTATTTGTGGGGCAACTCCAACAATGATGAATGATCTGTCAAAAGAGTTTGCTGCGGACAAAGATAATCTTGGTTTTGGTTTGTCTACGTTGCACGCTTGGATAAGGTGCTTTGAATGCTTGCTTCACATTAGCTATCGACTAAATATAAAAAAATGGCAGTTAAGAACAGCCGAAGACAAAGCTAGTGTGAAACAACGTTCAGATGACATTAAAAAACGATTTAAAAGCGAAATGGGCTTGATTGTAGACAAACCAAAACCAGGGTTCGGTAACACTAATGACGGGAACACCGCGCGAAGATTTTTTGGAAATCCCGAGGCTAGTGCCGATATTACAGGGTTAGATGTTTCACTAATACAAAAATTTGGCATACTACTTCGCACTTTATCATCGGGATATGATATAAATATTGAAAAATTCGTTAACTTAGCTCAAGAAATTAGACAACTTTATGTAAATCTCTATTCATGGTATTACATGCCCGCTACTGTCCACAAAATACTTTTGCACAGTGGCGAAGTAATTAGATCGTCCCTTCTACCTATAGGCCAGCTTTCCGAGGAAGCACAGGAAGCTCGGAATAAGGACTGCAGAAGATTTCGTGAGCACAGCACACGAAAGCGATCACGGGAGGCTACGAATAGAGATTTACTTAATATGTTATTGATAACATCTGACCCTGTAATAAACGGTTTACGAGAAGTTCCTCGGAAGAAAATAGGTACGCTTCCAACTGAAGTATTAGATTTAATTTTCCCACCTAGCTGTAAGGAACAAAATGTTAATATGATTTCTACTTTTCATAGTTCTGCCCCTCACGATCATGACTATTCAATGGATGATTCATCTGATGATAGTGATGATAATGAGTAATAGATTTAGTTCTTAGATATTTTATGCATCTGTTATTAGATTTTATAGCGACGTCGAGGGATAAATCACTTTATAAAATGTTCAAAAAATATATTATACACATATGCCCGATAAATGTTTTTTTTTTTCATGATACCAGCTCAAATGACAAACTGCCTTGAAAAAAGTACCAAAAACCTTATATCTTTGCTTATTAACCGCATCTAGACATAAAAATCAAATAAAATAATTTTGTCTAGCTAGCTTGTTCTAGACGAACCATAGGTCTGTATATATCTATAATACGCAGTAGGTTAGATTATGGAAGCTTTATATACGACTGTACTTATAAATCTCATTAAGAAAAATTAAACAAGGTTCAAAATCAAGCCCTTCGGGTAATCGGTGGCTTTATTAGAAGTACACCCATCCATGTGATGGAAAGTGAATTGAACGTATCTCCATTGCATGTTCGTAGGAGATACCTAGGTGGTAAATTTCTGCTTAAATGCATGTCTTTCCGAGGGAATATCTCGATTAACTTGATTGAGTCCTTAACTGCAGATATCAATAATAACGCGCAACATTGGAGGCGCGGGGAACTACCTTTATTAGTATCGCTTTACCATTTCTTTAAACCATTTTGTATCCACTCAGTTAAGGTACTTGAAATGTTCACTCTAGATACATGGGTTGCTGGGATAAATATACATGATGTTATAAAAGATAATATTCCATTGTTAACTAAGCCAAAACGACAACAAGATAGCAATCATCTAAAACAAGTTTGTACACATTATATAGCACAGAAGTACGTAGGTTTCCATAAGGTTTACACGGATGGCTCTAAGACTAGCGTTGGTTGTGGTGCTGCTGTGTGGGACCCACAATTAGATACTGCACTCAGGTTTGGTATAGATGCCGATATATCAATTATGCATGTTGAGTTAATTGCAATAGCAGAAGCGTTATCATATATTTGCTCTATTAATCACCAGAATTTCGTCATTTTAACTGACTCTAAGAGCGCTCTGCAACATTTGGCTCGGTGCACCTCGTCTATACGAGGAGTACCGATAGCCTACACGATTTTGGAATCTATATCAAGGCTGAGTTGTAGATCAATATCGGTGATACTGCAATGGATTCCATCTCATGTACAGATCAAAGATAACGAAACTGTCGACTTGTTGGCCAATCAAGCAGTCTCGGAAGGTATTTGTGTGAATGTTTCTCCGCTATATACTGATTACCTTAAAATACTAAAAAGGCAGTGCCTAGATGTCTGGAGCGAATATTTTAACAAAAGATCAACAGAGAAAGGGATATGGTATAAAACGATCCAACCACAACTTATTATAAACCATCTAATAGATCAAAATGTACTATGTAGAAGTAACCTTGTTATGGCAATGAGACTTCGTTCCGGTCATATTCCGTCAAATAAGTTTGGGTTTTTAATGAGAAAGGTTGCTTCACCTGCTTGCGAAGAATGCGGAGTGGTAGAGGATGTTCAACACGTTTTGATGGAGTGTGTACGGAACGAAGTCCTAAGAAACAATTTGCTTGGTTCCTACCAATTTGAAGTCGGAGCATGTAACTCGATTTTATCGGATCCTTTATCAGAACCTGCTAAAATATTATATAAAATAGGTTCAGTAGCTTTAAGGAGATAATTGAGTGATTTGTTATAGTTTTAAGGTTGATTTTACAGGGCGACGTTATCGCTCAGCGATAAAGCCCTTTAATAAAGAATAAAAAAAAAAAACCTGAATATTGTTTTTGACATAAGCTCCATACAAAATATGTCAAACACGAATTTCGAATCTCAAAATCCATGTGTGGATCGAGTATTGAAAATGGCCGTTAATAGTAAGAAAGTTAAACTTAGCAGGATACCAAAATATTAAATAGGTAAAATAAAAAGAACATAGAAAGATTATTTTTATTTAATTTGAACGATGCTCAATAATCCTAATTATTTCAAACATAATCTGTCTTCTTTTTACCGCAGGTACGTTGTCAAGTTCTTGGCCAACAAATTCACCGAATTTACGATTTGCTTCTTGCAGGGTTGCCTCATTAGCCGTTTCAGGTGTTAGTGTACTTACATTTTCCTTTTCACAATAATCTATATATATAAAATTCTTGTGTCACAGTGTTAGTTAAAATACTCCTCCGAAACGGCTGGAGCGATTTGTATGAAATTTTGTATGTATATTTGGTACGCCTGAGAATCGGTCGTAATCTATTTTTCAAACCCCCAAGTCATAAGGGTGGCCCACAGAGTACCTTTGTATATAGGAGGATATATTGTATATGGGGTGGCCAACCCAAAATATTTTTTTGAATTTTTTGATATTATTTTTAATTTTTATTTTTTTATTACATACATACATAACGTCACGCCTTTTATCCACGAAGGGGTAGGCAGAGGTGTATTTCTACACCCACTTTTCGCCAGATATACTTTAGTCCCACGTAATAAGGGGCGAGCCTATTGCCGTACCGGGCACATTTCCGGACTCCGTGCGGCTACTGAGAATTTCGTGACAGAAAAACCCAATAATACTGCCCGACCCAGGAATCGAACCCGGGACCTCCCAATCCCACGCGCACATTTATACCGCGAGACCAACGAGGCAGTCGTATAGGGTTTGATGTCGAGTTTTCCGTCTCTACGCAAAGATGGTATTTGCATCGTGTTATCCCTTAGTCGCCTCTTACGACACCCACGGGAAGATAGGGGGTGGTGACACTTGTATTCTATGCCGTCAACCACACGGCAAATTATTTTTTTTATTATGTGGCATTAAAAATACATATAATTATTAATTTTAAGCCTTTTAGCATCAACTCCTATTTCTTAATAGCCATAATAGTAATTTATTCATATCACTAGATCAATTCTGTTGTTCACGTCACGCGCATACCGAAGTAAAAAAAATCGTTTCTTAGAGTTAGTGGTAGCGCCATCTACCTTCCTATATATAACTAATCGCATCAACATGAATCGTTCCACGCTTGTCTAGTGCGAGCGATATCATATTTCCGTCCCTCTCTTTCCCTCTCCCTGGAAGAGGCACTGCCTTGCGCCTGATTCGTCGCCGCAAAACGTCGATGCGAGTGACAGTCTCGAACATTCCGCTCGCTAAGAACGCCGTCTCGATACCGCTCCGCGCCGCGCCGCTGTATGTGATTTTGCCGCTTCCACCAAGGAAAACCCGCTCGTGAGTGCTAGTGAAAACAAGCAGCTGCATCGCGAAACCACCAGGAGGACAAGAAACGAAGAAGGCGGTATAAGGTAAGTGCCTTCCATCCTGGAAGTATCCTATACCCACTCAATCACCTCCTCCCGTATCCATCTCCTCTTCCCTTATTCCTTTCTAGGCGACCCAGAACTCGCCCTAATACAGTCCATTTCCTTTTCCAAGTCGCCTAGAACCCTACCTCACGGTTTCGGTGTAAAGCCGAGCCAGTTAGAGTTACAATACTCCCCCGAAACGGCTGGACCGACTTGTATGAAATTTTAAACGTATATTCTTTAGGTCTGAGAATCGGCCACAATTTAGTTTTTAAACCCCTAAGTAATAAGGACGGGCCAAGCCAAACATATATTTTTGAAGTTATACTTCTTTTATGAAAAAATTATGAGAGTTACATTTTACGATGCGCGCGCATGTGTGACACAAAATTCTCACGGGAGAAGTTTTTAGTTTCTATATTCACAAGATGGCGGATTAAAAATGTCCCGACATTTTTAATAAAATTAATATGGGTATCATTTTCGGGGTTTTATGCATTCTGATCACGAAAATGACATCTTGGGAATCCAAGATGGCGGACGGGACATTTTTAATAAAATTAATATGGGTATCATTTTCGGAGTTTTTATGGATTCTAATCACGAAAATGTCATCTATTTGGGAATCTAAGATGGCGTACCGGACATTTTTAATAAAATTAATATGGGGATAATTTTCAGGGTTATCATGCATTCTGATAACGAAAATGACATTTTCACCACTGCAGCTCAAATATGCCGCTTTTGCTGCGAGACAACAGTGAACAAAACGCGATTTTGATTCGAGCGTGAGTAAAAGTAGCTTTTTAATTTTTCAATCTTCAGTGTCACGAATTGACATTGTTCAGCCATAAATTTGAAACATTCGAATTTTACTGTGCTCTGTCTCTTTCATATGCATATAAAAAGTGAGTGAAAAAACAAACCCCTTCGAATTCGAAATTCGATTTTGGAATTCGACCTCAAAGAAAACACCTACGGCAACGCAAAAAAAAAAGATATTTGTAATAAAGAAATTACTTTTTTTTATTTGTTATTGTTTACATGTTTAATAAAATGTATTATTGGATTTTAATAAAAATAAGTCTAATTAATAGTATAAAATTAGAATTTAACCAATACATTTTTATTTAGAATTACAACAATGATACATTTGAAAAATAAACATCAGGGACGTGGTATTAAAACGTGATTTAAAAAAGTAGCGGGAATAAAAATTTCGCTGATTCTGATACAGTAGGTATAGCGTAACGTGTTAAATTATATTAATATATAAAATAATCTAAAAAGATGAGTGAAACTAGCGATGATGACTGTACTTTAACACCAGAAGAGTTAAATCAACAAGTGATTATGCAGAATTCAATCTAATCCTGTTCATTTCTATGTCTCCTAAGTAGTATGTGTTCTCACTGCTGTGGTGAAAAGTTATGTGTGCTACACGAGAGCAAAGTTTTTTGTATCTCGTGCTGTCGAGTCCCTCACCAAGTCACCACGCTCAGGATTCTAACTTTGATTCACTCGCTACGCTCGTGAATCAATCATAGAATCCTTCGCTTGCTCGGGACTCAAAATCAGCACTCGAAACAAAAAACAACTTTGCTCTCTTGTTGCACAAATAACTATTATTTGAGGATCCAAGATGGCGGACGGGACATTTTTAGTAAAATCTTTAACATAATAATATAATTGGTCTAATTATCATTTGGCATCGTTTCACTGTGTTAACTTTTTTGAAAGTATACTTCTTTAGGCGCGTTATGAAAAAATTATGAGAGTAAAATTTTACGATGCGCGGGCATTGTGACACAAAATTCTCACGGGAGAAGTTTTTAGTTTCTACATTCACAACACGTATTTTAGTTTCGTACAAGTGCGAATTATAAATGTGCAGATCAATTATATGCAGTAGTGATTTAAACTGAATATTTTGATTAATATTATTTAATATTCGTAAATATTAGTGATAAAAATTGTGCTTAAATACTTTTTCATGTGCTCCTATATAATTGAGGTTAACTATCCGTATGTATTATTTATTGACATAAATTAAAATTAAATTATTTGGTTCGGCTTTACACCGAAACCGTGGGGTTCTAAGCGACTTGGGAAGGATTAATGGATGGACTGTATTAGGGCGAGTTCTGGGTCGCCTAGAAAGGAATTAAGGGAAGAGGAGATGGATACGGGAGGAGGTGATTGAGTGGGTATAGGATATTTCCAGGATGGAAGGCACTTACCTTATACAGCCTTCTTCGTTTCTTCTCCTCCTGGTGTTTTCGTGATGCAGCTGCTTGTTTTCACTTCACTCACGAGCGGGTTTTCCTTGGTGGAAGCGGTAAATCACATACAGCGGTGCGGCGCGGAGCGGTATCGAGACGGCGTTCTCAGCTCGAGGAATGTTCTAGACTGTCACTCGCGTTCACGATCGCGTCGACGAATCAGGCGGAAGGCAGTGCCTCTTCCAGGGAGTGGGATAGAGCGGGACGGAAATATGATATCGCTCGCACTAGAACGTGGAACGATTGATGTTGATGCGATTCGTTATAGATAGGAAGGTAGATGGCGCTACCATATCCCCCCGGCCCTAAAGGGTTGCCTTTAAAAAAAATAGAATTGAACTTAGCTATGTTGGGTGTACTACCGCATAACCCATCAATAGGCTAAGACAGCGATATGACAATAAAATTAATCTAAATTAACTTTAGCGAAAGCTACAAACGCAATAATAGCGAAAACTACTAACTAAATACTTAAACTAAGAGGTAAGTCCAACTTCAGGCTAGATTTCACTGAGTTGGAAGCGGACGCGAGTTGATCAGTGCCTCGACTTGTGCAAGGACAGTTAAAGGCTCTTCGTAAGAGAGGATCTGTTGACCTATAACTTTGAAGAGATGCGTTTTAATTACTTTGACCATGCTTGCCCAACATCCACCGAAATGTGGTGATGCTGGTGGAATAAACTTCCAGTCAATATGATCTATGGAAAGTTCTTCCTGAAGACGAGTACGATAACCCGCGACGTGATTGAAACAAGTAGCGGGAACAAGTTCAATCAACTTACTAACGCGGTTGGCGACAAAAGTCTGCCAGCGGTGAGGAGAAGAATAAATCCAAGCGAGCACTACCTTGGAGTCGGAAAATGCGTATATTTATTAATAGAGTAGTGGGGCAAAACTGTGTCTTGAACCTTGCGGAGCAACTGAGACAGCAGAAGGGCCGCGCACAACTCCAGTCTCGCAACCGAAATGGTTTTAATAGGCGAGACCTTGGACTTGGCATAAACTAACTGCACCGAGTAGTTACAACCAATGCGGACTTGCAGATATACGACTCCGCCGTAAGCACACTCGCTGGCGTCAGCGAAACCTATTAAGTTGATGGTACATCCATCTACCAACCCAAGATGACGCGGAATAGTAATTTGATTGAGCGCGGTAAGCTCAATACCAAACTGGCTCCAATATGGTCAGGGTGTGTTTCATCCCACTCACACTTTGATAACCAAAGTTCTTTGATCAAGAGCTTGGCGTACAAAATTGTGGGAGCCACAAAACCCATTATTTCCCATAGTCGAGCCACTGTGGACAGCATAGTGCGTTTGGTGCACTTATCATCTGGCGGTGAGACGTCAAACCGAAAACTATCACAGGATTTGTCCCAGCGTAAACCGTGAACTTTATGCGGTAGAGACTTCTCAAACTCAATGTCCGGAGAAGCTTTATGAGAATCAGGTATGCGTGCGAGAACCTCCTTAGAATTGCTTGTCCATTTGACAAGATCAAACTGGCCTCGCTTGTAAAGCTGAATAAGCTCTTCACAAAGCGAAATTGCTAGCGGAGCGGGTATGACATTACAGGCAATGTCATCTATATACAAAGCGGATGTGTAATATAGTATAGTGTAGCATAGCGTAGCATAGCGTAGCATAGCGTAGCATAGCGTAGCATAGCGTAGCATAGCGTAGCATAGCGTAGCATAGCATAGCATAGCATAGCTAATTAGTGCTTTATCTTACACACAGTTTTAGCACCCACCTTGATCTCTTGAAGAGCAGAACAACAACAAGACGTAATACAATGAGAAGTATGTAACGTAGGTACGGTACCCATAATCACATACCCAAGTACCGTCTCAGTAGCGGGCGGTAAATCATATCGCTCACTACGAACTATGTTAGTTAGTAGCAAGTGCGGAAATATCGAAGCTCCGATCAAAAGATCAATGCCTGCCGGATTCGCAAACTCCGCGTCGGCTAACGGCAACGACTCGAGATGAGTGAGTGATGCTACGTCTACATTAGCGTTCGGCAATGCGTCCGTGATACGCTCCACGATAAGCGAAGAAATGTTAAAATTAATGTTCCTATCAAAACGCGAATGTATTTTAACATCTACGGAACCCCTGCAATGCCTTTCTGATCCGCCTATCCCTTTGACGGTTGAGTTAGTATTTTTAAAGTTATTCCATAATCCGAGGCGTTTGAAGCATTCCGATGTTATTAGATTGGTCTGAGATGCGCTATCTAGCAGACAACGTACCATGTGCGGCGACCCATCAACATCATATACGATAACTTGCGCTGTCGCCAACAGTACCGTGTTAGACGCCGTACACTGCGTTTTGGCCCTGCGCGGATCATTATAGATGCGCGAGTGCCGTCCTCGCGTGCGCGTCGCCCGCGCAATGGATGTCATACACAACGATACTTCGCCCTCAGACGCGGAAGGCGCAGCTACCGTGGTCTGCACCTGCGTAAGTGTGTCAAGGTTAGCGGCTTGACTTGACAACCGGTTATTTTTATCAAAATGTAACAGTGTATGATGTTTTTGTTTACACGTGCGACATCTCGTTCTACTGGAACAATTACTCGTTTTATGTTTTATGCTTAAGCAATTAATGCAAGCTTTGTTATCTTTTACGCTTTTAAAACGAGCAATTGGATTTAAATCACTAAAGGTGGGACACTTATACTAATGGTCGTGCACTATATTACTGCACAGACACTTCTGTGAATTATTACTATTAGATTCCGAACATGTTACGTAAGATTGTGGATTAGGGACTGAGTTATTATTACTATTTCGCGATTTATTCAACCTTTGTTTGTTGTTGTTAGTGTTAGACGGGCTAGGTGAACCAGACTGCGTATTATGAAATATTCGACACTGATCTTTGATGAACGAAATAAAACTATCTAGTGTAGGTATTTTATTATTGCGTTCCGTCATCTCGAATGCGCGAATTGTATCAGTGTCAAACTTTTTTAAAGCGAGTTGAAGCAACATAAAGTCGGAAAGATCTTCTATTTTTAAATTCCTAAGAGAATTAACCGCGGTTACGAAGTTATCAATAAACAGCTGGAAATTCGAGACAGACGCGTTGCTGGACAGTTTGAGATTTAAAGCTTGGTCAAAGTACGTAGACGCTAGAACGCGCGTGTCTTGATATCTGTCAAGTAGTGACTGAAATATGACCTGATAATTCTCAGCACTGGGTGTGACACCTGCAAATACGGACTGGGCCTTCGGTGACAGTTTACCTATTAAATAGTACAACCTGTCAGCATCTGTCAGAGAACCATTATCGTGCACTGTAGACTTAAAACTCGCATAGAATTACGGCCAATTTCGTATATCTCCGTCAAACGACATAATCTCGATTGGCGGTAATCTCGGTTTGCGGGCAACGGGCTCTGCCGAACATTTACCCTCCAATTGCGATTGTACACGCTTAATAATACAATAAAGATCTTCGAATGAGGTATACGCCTGATAGTTCGGTTTTTCATCAGGATTGATAGAAAGTAATCTAGCGTTATAAACGTCTAACAACTTATGAAAACCTGTTCGAATACTATCTACTGTTATACAATAACTGAGAAATGCTTCGCTATTACTGTTAGACATAGATGCGGTTTTTGATCGTTTATAGATATTTTGAATGCGCTCAAATAAAATATTGCGTTTCGCTTCTAAGATTGTCATCTCTTTGTCTTCCGACACGCGTGACTTCTTTTGTTGTGACATGCTTACGTAAGTATAAGCTAATGAGAACGAAACAAAATAAGAATATCTAATGTATCTATTATTTTACCTAAGTAGGCAACACTTTAGAGCTGAGGAAATAAAAGTTGATTGAAATATGAGAGTTATAAGACAACTATGATAGTTGCAGAAATAATAATTTAATAAGTAGGTAGCTACATAAAAGTTTACCTACTAATGCGGGCGGAAATAACCATGTGACGGTTATGTGAATATATTAGGAGTATAGCTAGGTGCTATAACTGCCTAGGTATAGCGGTATAACGTATAAAACGTAAATGAATCCGGCTCGAAGGACCAAAAAAAATGGTTCGGCTTTACACCGAAACCGTGGGGTTCTAAGCGACTTGGGAAGGATTAATGGATGGACTGTATTAGGGCGAGTTCTGGGTCGCCTAGAAAGGAATTAAGGGAAGAGGAGATGGATACGGGAGGAGGTGATTGAGTGGGTATAGGATATTTCCAGGATGGAAGGCACTTACCTTATACAGCCTTCTTCGTTTCTTCTCCTCCTGGTGTTTTCGTGATGCAGCTGCTTGTTTTCACTTCACTCACGAGCGGGTTTTCCTTGGTGGAAGCGGTAAATCACATACAGCGGTGCGGCGCGGAGCGGTATCGAGACGGCGTTCTCAGCGGGAGGAATGTTCTAGACTGTCACTCGCGTTCACGATCGCGTCGACGAATCAGGCGGAAGGCAGTGCCTCTTCCAGGGAGTGGGATAGAGCGGGACGGAAATATGATATCGCTCGCACTAGAACGTGGAACGATTGATGTTGATGCGATTCGTTATAGATAGGAAGGTAGATGGCGCTACCATTATTAATATTAAATATTTATTATTGGTTATTTAATATCATCAAAATAAAGAAATAAATATAATAAAAAATGTGATAAAATTAAAAACCAACATCAAATTAAAATATTATTTTTGATATTTATTAATAAGTATGAAATTGAATAAATAATAAATATTTATAAAAATAAATAAACAAATGGAATGATTTTTTTTGATAAAAATAAAGAGTGAATATTTTTAATGATGCCAAAGAAGTGTAACTTCTCACGCGCGTACATAAGTACACGCATTTTAATTTATTTATTTTTAGACAACTTATTTATTTCTCTTCCTTTATGATATGGAATTGAAAAACCAAACAACTCTTAATTTTCACTCTTTTAACTTCAACCCCTTTTTTAATAGCCATCTTAGTAAGTTAATCATATCACTAGATCAGTCATACGCGCCAGGCGCATACTGGAGTAAAAAAATAGTTCCACAGCGTTAGTGAAACAATTCAGCAATTTCACAATGTTAGTGATACAATACTCCTCTGAAACCATTGTACCGATCTGTATGAAATTTTATATATATTTGGTAGATCTGAAAATCGGTCGTAATCTATTTTTCAAACCCGTAAGTCATAAGCAGTGATCGGATAATCGGATGCATATTTACCTAAAGTTCATTTTTGGCTAGGATATTATGGAAGCGGCTTCTTAAAACATATTTTTTTTAATATAAATCCCGGGATTCCAGAATTTTCGGGAATGTGAAACTACTCTGTAACATGGTGAGGAAACGACATCATCTTTAACATGTGGTTTTTATTTTAAAAGAACTGGTCTCCGGGATTACATAATTATTAATGTGTATTTACTTAAAGTTAATTTTAAGCTCCCCATCAATTTATGAGAATGTTGAGTGTAAGAGGAATGGTAGGCAGTGGGTGTTAATAAAAAAAAAACATATAATATGTATCCTAAACTTTCAACTTAGTCGTTTAATACGATACTGTCAGTCAGACTCAGTTGAGCGTGGGAGTTCGTTGGTGATGCTGTAAGTAAGTTAATAATTATAAAGAGATTGAATGGTTTTTCTTTATAATTCTTATTTATTATTCGTTTGAGATAAATGTTTTAAAAGTTGAAGAAAATTAAGAGGATTTTATTATTTTTAGAGCTATTTTTTGGTACAAAAGTTAAAATAAGTAAATACTGATTCTATAATAAAAAACACTACATAAATTTGTCGATTCCGAAATCCCGGGACTTTTTCCAATATAAAAGTGTATTCCATATTAGCCAACACCTTACAATAAGTAAATACACCCACACCCCATTTCATTCTATAGTAAAAAAAAACGAAATTTGTCAATTCCGTAATCCAGGGATTTTTCGATTCAAAAGTGCATTCCATAAAAGCCCACACCTCAAGCTTAGGTAAATATGCATCCGATTATATGACTCATAAGGGTGGTCAAACCCAATTTTTTTTTGTTTTTCTGCCATTATTTTTTATTTCCATTTCTTTATGATGTGGCATTAATCATATTAACAACCCTTAATTTTCCCCCTTTTAACAATAACCCCTATTTTTAATAGCCGTATTAGTAGTTGAATCATCTCACTAGATCAGTTGTCCACGACAGGTGCAAACTGGATTTAAAAAAATCGTTTCAGTGTTACTCACAATATTCCTTTGAAACGGCTGGACCGATTTGCATGAAATTTTATATGTATATTCTTTAGGTCGTTTTTTTTATGTCAAGTTGGTAAATCCTCATGGAGTCCCTCCGCCCAGGGGGAAAGGTGAAGGGAATTATTGACTAAAAACCAACCCGTGTTCCTTATGGACCCGTGTGTCGGAGGGTCGGGTATCGCCGAAGCATTCGTCGCAACCCCCCGACGGGTATTGGCCCGCCAGATGGTCAGGCAGGCCCCGAACAAAACTCCCTTGGCGGCGGATGAAAGTGTTGATTTCCGCCGCCAAAACAACCAGCGGCCGCAGAGGATAGGGAGGAGGGCAACCTGACAACACCGCATCTCCTCTTCCTCTGCGGCCCCACCGCGACGCATCGAATGGTGCGCCCCCATTTGGTCGCGGGAGATAGGGCGCGCGGCAACGCAACACCGACATGCCTCTCCTCGATACGCGGCTTAAGTCATAAGGGTGGTCCAACCTAAATAGGTATATAGGTACGTACATTTTTATTTTTTTGGTCAATTTGGCCCTGATGGATGGATGGATGGAAAAAAAAGGAATGAGAAAAAAGACTTTAAAGGCGATACGGAGTTCGCCGGGTCAGAAAGTTTTATTAAAATTAGGTACCTATTGTCATAAACGTTATCAGCCAGTGCATTAGAGAAACCTATAAAAAGATATTAGGTAAAGCATAGGTATATTATGTATATTAACCATTGAGAGCTTAGACTAATGATTGAGAGTATACTAGCGATATAGTAGCTTGATACATACATACATACATATCGTCACGCCTTTTATCCTCGAAGGGATAGGCAGAGGTGTATTTCTACACCCACTTTTCGCCAGATATACTTTAGGCCCACGTAATAAGGGGCGAGCCTATTGCCGTACCGGGCACATTTCCAGACTCCGTGCTGCTACTGAAAATTTCGTGGCAGAAAAACCCAATAACACTGCCCGACCCAGGAATCGAACCCGGGACCTCCCAATCCCACGCGCACATTTATGCCGCGAGACCAACGAGGCAGTCGTATAGGGTTTGATGTCGAGTTTTCCGTCTCTACGCAAAGTTGGTATTTGCATCGTGTTATCCCTTAGTCGCCTCTTACGACACCCACGGGAAGATAGGGGGTGGTGACACTTGTATTCTATGCCGTCAACCACACGGCAATAATCTTGCGATATGTTATCCCAACATTACGGTGGTGTCATCAAAAAATGCTTTTTGTTAACCCTTTGAACGCCAAGCGCAGCTCATAAGAAGTATGCTCTCTACGCCGAGCCATTTATTTATTATTAAATACCTACAAAATGCTAGTGATGGGGTATACACAAATATCGATAAACCTTTATCACTGCTACTACAATCGATTTTCCATTTAAAAGTGTTAAATTTATCAAATAAATGTTACAACGGTAGCATTAATTACTTACATACATGAAATAATCAAATTAACAAACTATTTTCACAATTAAAACTTCACTGAAACAAGTTTTTATCGAACAAAGCGCATCCCTAAAATGAGATTGACGTCAATACTTGTCGCTGGAAAGCGACAATGGCTATGGCTTCAAAGAAAATACGGATATTTCAGGGATGTGGTAATGTCTGTCTCATATGCGTAGCAGTTTATCTCTTGAATAATATTCACTCATTATTAGACAGTTTTCCGGAAAATAAATTCACCACGTCACTATTGACGCCCAGAAGCGACGACGGTGAGGGCACAAATAAAAGAAAGTGCCAATTAGTGACGTTGACTTCTTGATGACCTGATGTATAATCGATCGTTGACTTCTTGATGATAAATCGATGTTTTAAATGTAAGTAGGTTTTAACATTATTAATTTGATTTTTATATTTGTACGATATAATTATATATTAATTGTATTAATAATAAAGTAACACTAATTCCTCAAAAACGCATTTTTTGTAGTTTTAATCAATGTTTTAGTTTAATTACCACAATTTTCTTGTAAATTGACGCAGTTTGAATTAACCCATCACTAGTGTCGCTTCAAACTTCAACGATGGCGTCTGGTTAACGTATATTTTGAGGTCTTTTCTTCGCCTAAAACAAGTTCAAATTTGGAATGAATACTAAAAGCATTGACATATATATTACTGCGTACCTTCATTTAAATCAATGACTAAAAGATGAAGCTTAACTTTAGTCCAATTTTATTTAAGTGACTTACGGAGAAGACAAAATTTAAAAAACATAATCCTTTTACCTATTTTCTTATATATTAGATTATAAAGTAGCACATCTATGTGTCGCCTAAACTCATCGTTGGCAATTCATTCACGCGCATAATGACCAATAATACGATAGTTTTTCTCGTAATACGACACATTCGCATATTGACCTATAAGCATTTGGACTTACACGCAAAATGTCGCATACGTGAAATGACACATCCGTATAATGACCAAGGTGTACGCAAAACCGTTTTCACGCACATTGACCAATTAATTAACACTACTGTATAGGATAAGTATTCTGTGGTTTCAGTGTCTCTGTGTAATTCTTCGCTCATTTAAGGTGAGTTCGATATATTTTATAAACTAGATACTGGTAACAAGAATGTGTCATATTGCGAGAAAAACAGAATATGACTTATTAAGCGTCATTGCGCGTAAAAAGGAAATATAATTGCATTTGAGATTAATATTTTCCCTATCATTATAATTCTATTGTACAAACAGAATATACCTTAATACTACGTTTACTATTGTAATTCAACAATTTTATTATGAAATTCGTCAATAATCAAAAAGGATTCCCATCTCTATTGCATAATGGATATCGCTATAACAAGAACACAAGAAAAAATTTGAATAATACCACTATCTGCAGATGTGTTAAAAGGCAGATATGTTCTGCTACAGTCACATTAGACAGCAGAAATAATATAATGAGATCGAGTGCTCATTTGTGTAAGCCTGAACCAAAATCCACTAAAATATTTCAACTTCGTGCGGATTGTAAAAAAAAAAGTGTGCGAAGACTTATCGTCAACTGTGCAGACTATATTCGAAAGCACATTTGACATTTGAGCCTTTAAAAGAGTCTGAAGATGCATTAGAATACATAAATTACATTCCTTCAGTCAATGAAATACAAGATTCTTTATATAGAGCACGTAAAAAATATCTTGAGACCGACAACTTAACATTCACAAAATTAGAACAAGTCACGGATCCTGAGTAAAGAAAGAATCCAAACATTTCGACATACTCGTGAAAAAGAATCTTTTAACAGTAAGAAGAAAAAATCGTAGAAATAAAGATATACAATTTGACACACAGTATTTGAATATTTTTTTCACAAGATAATTTATTACCATCTATTAGTATAATTTGAGCTTCCAGTGTGATTATTTTGTACAAAATAATGTTATTTTTTTGTTATATGACACATTGTAAGGGGTGCTTTGTTGATTTAATACTTTTTCGCCATAATAATAAGGTTTTTTTTTTGTTGTTGTATGACACAATGTAAGATGCGTTGGTTTTCGCTATAATAATCTATGATTGATTTATTTTAATAATAAATGTTTTTTGCTAAGTTATTGTTTGCATTTTGTATAAAATATAACATAACCTAGAAAATTTACTTAGATTTTTCATGTCATTTAAGTCCATGGAATGAGTTGGTAAAAGTTGGCCATTTGGAGAATTAGCCACTTCACGAAATAGTCCTTTTACGCATGAGTCCATTCAAGAATTAGGCATTTTACTACTTAGCCCTTTTGAGAATTAGCCATTTCGCGAATTAGTCCTTTCGAGAACTAGTCCATTCGCGAATTGGCCCTTTTGAGAATCGGGTACCATTTTGCGAATTAGGCATTATACGACTAAACGCTATCAATGCTGTCAGGCGAATGTATTCAGATTGTCAAATATCTGGATGTCACTATCATTTTTCGAGGGCAATATGGAAGAAAGCTAAACAAGTTAAATTGAATAAAATAAGTGAAGGACGAATAGTACTGAGGTTAATAAGCCAAATGCCACTGTTGCCTGCTAACCGTATCAAAGAAGCATGGGAGTTAATTGTAACTATATCGCCAGATTGCGAAGAAATGCATTTATTTATACAGTACTTTGAGCGACAGTGGCTCAAAACATTTTCACCTGATATATTTAGGTAGTTCTGCTACATTACTACATCGCACTACCAACTGCTTAGAGGGGTGGCACCACCGTTTGAACGCGAAAATGTCGATACATCCAACCCTTTACCGTTTCATTTTTAAACTTAAGAAGGAAACAAAATTTTATGACTACGAAATTTCAAAATCGTTATAGTTTAAGTTATTTTACGTAGTTTAAAATATCCATTATCATTTTCTTGTCATTGGCGACTGAAACACATTGCTAGATTTTTATTTTATTTTAAGAATGTTACCAGAGTTAGTTTCTTTTAAGTCAGTTTTGGTAGTTTAAAGTATCCATTAATAAACCGTTTATTTTTTATGTGTGCTTTTATTTTCTATTAGTCACATTCTTATTATACTCGGATTGTATTGACATAACAACTTATTTGTCGTATCGTGTATAGTGTGTCAAAAGTATTCGGTGTTGGTCATTATGCGTATAGGTCGTTTTGCTTAGGCGTCATTATGCGTGTTGTATGGTATATGTCAAAATTCGTATTTTACGTTGGTCATCATACGTATTGGTCATTGTGCGTGTGAACGGTTCTAGCGGCCGATTACATTTGTCGCATGTAAGCGTCGTTGGCGTTCAAGGGTTAACGACACCCTAGGGGTGTCGTTTTGGGGGTGTCGTTAACGGGTGAATCCCATTATTTCCATTATGTATTTTCATTGATGGAAATACTGGGACAGAGTCTCCCACTATTTCCATTGCGGGCGGCGCGGCGCGGCGCGGCGATTGAAAAACGCTGCATTCCCTCTTATGACGGCGTGCACATGGAAACCACTCGGCTACTGAATGTCGAAGTTTGAAATGTTGTATGTTAGTTCTAAAGTACAGGATCTCGATGTACGCTAGTTCGAAAGTTCACTGGCGCGAAGTAGGTACCTATGCAAGGCCAACGTATCGTTCATATGAAAAAGTCTCGTTACCTAACTATAGAAACTTAATAGGTTATGTTAGGTTCCTTGTGGGCCTATATCCAGAAATAGGAGCCCTGCGAAGGTACCTATATTATGGTGTTCTGTGCCTGCGAAGCAGGGCTCCGTCAACCTAGTTTCTCGAGTTAACGAGACTCATATGAACGAAACGTCGGATTGGATATGATTTGTATGAAACGCTTGTCCCACTTTTTCCATTTTGCTTTTCTATGGAAATAGTGGGATGCACCCCAGATGACGAACACTTTTCATAATTAGAGGCCCGTGATCTAGTAGTGCGCAATGTACAGAATAGATTAAAAGAAAGGTTAAATACAAGTAAAAACATTTATTTCTCGCTTATTTTGCACTTTTTCTTAAGCTTTCAGAAAAGATCAGTTAACGTAGCGTAGTCTGAAACGAGTTCAGCAAAGTTTCATCACCAACAACGGCAAACCAGCGGCCGGGCCGCCTGATCCAGCTTGTTCATGACCTCGCGCGGAGCAACCTGTACAACATTCAGGTGTCAACAGTTTCATTTTCGGTCCATGATGCTGTGTTGCCACAGGTCCAGAGGATCCCCCCGAGCTAATGAAGGCACCGCCACCGCCCGTCAGTGGGTTACGGCCCGGCTGGACCCCAACCGGTGTTTCAAAACAGTCTGCCTTACAAGGCGCATCCCACACGCAGGGCGGTGGCGGCTGCCAATGTATACAATTAGGTCTAGTACATGGTTCTTCCTTCGCAACAGTTTTCGTAGCACGATGACCACCATGTTTTTTACTACTAGATGCCAATTCTTTCCTGTTAAACCTTTCCATAATTTTTTTCATAGTTTGCTCGTCAAAAGCAAATATCGACGTTTGCATCTTAGCCAAAGCTGAGCCGCAAGTACACGGACATTTAGAAGAACTAACAGTATTGACTTTAGGGTTAGGTGGAGCTACGGCAACATTGTATACACATGCTTGAGGGCCAGTGCCACGACTATGCGGAGCAGGAGTAGGATGACGAGGAGGAGGATGAGAATATTTGCCTGGACACTTACAGCATTTAGTACCACCGCCTTGACCCGCGTGAGCATCAGGAATTATGCCTTTTAATTCACACACTATGAATCTTTTGCCTCCTCCGGAACCTGAACTAGCTGTACCGCTGGAACCACCACCACTTTGAGCAGCTAAATGCGCTGCGAGAGGCGCGGGATCAGCCAAGCCCCGGGCACGTGCCAGCTGGCTCGGCGCACACAAAGGGTCGGGTAAGACAAGACATGCGGGCTCGCCACCACAGCCGGTACGACGACAATCGTGCTGGAGCCCATTTCGCTTGATACAATGACAACTGTAGTACATGACTCCGCCACGTAACTCACGACTTTTAATTCGCTTCAACTGAATATCATTTTCATTCTTTTTGGCGCCTCGCTCTTCCTCTCTAGGGTGTTCAGTTGGCTTTTTAGAGCCTTTCTGTGAAATAAAACCTTTTATCAGTTAAAACAGCCGTAAAATTACTCTGTCCGCCGTGAGTGATACAATAGTATTTACCCGAAATTCTAGATGGAAGAGGACAACGCGTTTGCTTCTACCACTGTGATATAAGGTCGAAGTCGCTGAAGCGCGTTACGTAGGTCTTGCCAGGTGGCGGGCGGCGCACGCAAGGCGGACAGGGTGGCGGACACGGCCTGGGGCAGCAACAGTCTGCGCGGCACAGGTACCGTATCGAGCCCTGCTGGAAGAACTGCAAGTCTTGCAGCCCATTTCGCTTGAACGCAGATCGTGGCAGACAGTGCAACTGTGTATTGATAGGGCCATTAGATTGTATGCAATTTATACAATAAGAGAATGAAAAAATATTGTTAATTAACTTACCGCGGGACCACAGTCTTCATATTTGTAGCATACCATAGGCCCACATGGCGAACACCTACAAAGAAACGCATTTTTAGTTATCTTTAAGCAATAGGTACTTGGTATAATGTGGTGAGAAATGTGGCAAGCGAAAGTGGTAACGCGGCCTCAGCCGTAAATGTGCTTTCAGTACGACAGTGGAGCCATGGCATAAGCATTCGGTAGGGACAGCGGAAAAGCGGCTCGAGCCGTAACGTAGGCACTTAGTACGGTGGCAGTGGAAAAGCGGCTCGAGCTGTGACATACGCACTCTGCACGGTGGCAGTGGATACACGGCTCGAGCCGTGAAAAATGCACTCATCATTGTGGCAGTTGAAACGCGGCTCGAGCCGTGACAGTTACGCATAACGGCAATAAGAAACGCGACTACAGCAGTGAGATCCGCACTCGGCACGTCATTGCGAATGGGCATAAACCACGACAGCGACACGTGTAAGGGCTCCTAGGCAAGCACTATGCGGTTAGCCGCAACGCGGCCAGCCGTCCGCAGCCAACCGCAAGCGCAAACGCGTTCCACCACATGTGCAACCGCAAACTAGCACTATCCACATAGTGCGTATGGCAACCGTCCGGCTGGCTGTAGCGCTCAAAACAACTGGAGCGGTCGGCCGGCAGCCGCATCGCAGTGCGAATAGAAAATACTCTCACAAATTTTTTAATGGCGGTCAGCCGGACGGCTGGCCGTATTGCGGCTGGCCGTATAGAGCGTAGGAGCTCGGAAACGTGGCTCGAGTGGTTACTTTCCTAGAAAGACTAAAATGCACATGATTATAGGCACAAACAACACAGCCTTTTGGCTTTTTATACTTACATTTCGAGAAATTACTATGATCCTTGCAGTTCTTGAATAACTAAAGTCCGGAAGGGCGGCTTTTATATTTTGCAGTATTTATGTTTTATTATTAAATTACATTAAAAAAAATACACAAAAATTTAGATAACTCTAAAAATTATTTTATTATTATAAACTTAAAATTTTATTACAAAAAGAACATCTTCACAAGGCGGTGAGTAAAATTGTTCTGTCAAATATTTTATTCTTTTGTCGACATTCCTATTTTTCTTCTGTATTTGAAATTTTGGATTTACTTTTTAAGACAATTTTTTTGGCAGCCAAGTATTTCAACCTTTCTTGGGGTTTGGTGAACTTATTCTGTAGCAAAGGCCAGTGCACACGATAAAATGTGACCTAGTTATTTGAGAGCTGAGACTAATTCACAAAAAACGCGACCGTTTCAGTGTGGATACCGTTCATGCATGTGACCTCATACTAACTAATCTAAATAGCTGGTATAACACTGAAACGGTAGCGTCACACACGTTTGATTGTCTATCGCATCTTGCATATAGCACATAAGGCATCAGCATGAGGATTTGCACAGTGTGTGACGCATGCCAACCGCGACGGTTCACATATTGGTGCTGGTACAGTAGAGCACATAGGATTGCCTTGGCAACCACTCCTGCGACAATCGTACTGTAGTCCGTTTCTACGTAGACAGGTGCAATCCGTGTATAGAATGCCGCCTCGCAACTCACGACTCTTAGAAGAAGCCACGGGCACACAAGTTACGCACTTCTGACGCATAATTAACTACGAATTTTGAAGACTCTGAAAATAATTACATTATTGTTCTAAGGAAATATCTCAATATTATTAAGTTGAAATCTGCTGATCTGTTAACAACTATGAGAATACTCACTGATTTAAACTGTAGATATGTGTACTATGTAGTTACATAATATATTTTTATATTTTATATTAATAAAAATGTATACCAAACTAGAATTTGCATTGGACAATGACTGCCACAATTTCAAGTATTTAGCTGGTCATGGCCTTTGCAGCATAGATTTAATATTTTCAAGATCTGTACACCCATGAAATTTATTCAAAGTAACAAAGTAATTTGTCATTTTTATCCATAGGCTGCGTAAGGTTAGTGCCATCATAATATGTCCATCTATAGCACGCCTGGGAAAGCACGTCGCGTCGATCCCGGTTGTCTTGAAGATCTTTGACAGTCGTTATGTAGTATCAGTACCCTTGAATATACCCAACATCGTCCTAGGGCTATCCTGGTTGCATCGAAGACGTACGCCTTGAAGCCCGCGGTCTGATTACTAGTCTGACGAGATATGACGGAATAACAGCTTGTTTACAGAACAAGCGCGTGTGGTTGACGGCATAGAATACAAGCGTCACCACCCCCTATCTTCCCGTGGGTGTCGTAAGAGGCGACTAATGGATAACACGATGCAAATACCATCTTTGCGTAGAGACGGAAAACTCGACATCAAACCCTATACGACTGCCTCGTTGGTCTCGCGGCATAAATGTGCGCGTGGGATCGGGAGGTCCCGGGTTCGATTCCTGGGTCGGGCAATGTTATTGGGTTTTTCTCTCACGAAATTCTCAGTAGCAGCACGGAGTCTGGAAATGTGCCCGGTACGGCAATAGGCTCGCCACTTATTACGTGGGACTAAAGTATATCTGGCGAAAAGTGGGTGTAGAAATACACCTCTGCCAACCCCTTCGGGGATAATAGGCGTGACGATATGTATGTAAGTATGTATGTTACAGAACCTATCCCTATGGGCTGCGGAGGTCAGACCGCAGTTTGTGTCTAGTTGCGTTCATTTGGCACAAATATTTGTTTTTAAAGATACAAGCACCGCACATGGTATATAGCCTGTGTCGCTGTGGACTTCATAAATATTCAATCCACAGACACCCAGACTCAAAACAACCGTTTGTGGATCACACAAAGTGTTGTCAGGTGTGGGCATCACACCCGCGACAAACGGTGCAATGTGACAAAGCTATTATTGTAAGAGATTGTGGGGTATCAGATAGATGGATGGATTTCCTCGTTGGTTAAGACTTGTACTTGGGATATATTTACAAGCCAGTCAGTCACAAGCCATATTATTATTAAACTTTAAACTTTCGCGATTTGTATTCATCTAACAATTTTATTGAAGGAGTCTTAATTGCAATACCTACTAATTTAAGATATAAGTATTGTACCATTATTTATCTTTAAGTTTTACGACGGGCTTACAACGCTCATGGCCGAACAACCGTTGTGAGCCGGTCGAAAACAGTAAGTCATTGGCATCATTCGTAGTATTATGTGAAACGCTACTGACTGATTGTTAGTTAGTGTTTGGTCACATAGTTTATCTTTGAATTAAACAAGTATACTTAGTATATGTGGATAACATGAGATAGAGGGTAAAAAAAGAATAGAGTATAAGTAAAATTTAATGAATCGGTTGTTAATGAACGGTAATGAACGTCTATAGCTGGTCAGTATGTTGAAGTTCAAAACAGTCTGCCTTGCATGGTGCACGATATTTACAATGATTTTGTAAATGTTTTCCATGGTCGTGACGGGACGTCATGCTGTTCGCATTGAAGTTTTCTACGTTTACACATTCAATATTTTCCTTGTGGCAGGTAGCCATATTTTTAAAACAATTCTCATCGTGGAAGCAAACTAAAGCTGTGTTTGCATAACTCGGCATTGGCAGTGATAGCATTTTATCCTTACAAGGTTCGGCAGATGTGTCAAAGCTAACCTTCTTTCTTGTTTTTAATCCGTCTGGCTTATTGTCTTGCTGTTCATTATGACTAGGTGCTTCATTTTTATTGCAACACGGAAACTTTATGCCAAGTACTCCGGAATCTTTGGGTTGTGGCGGCAAACTACCGAGTTCGAAACAAGTTATATTACCGTCGCAATCTACACAAAGTATTTCATTACTTGAAAAGTTTCCTTCAATCATATTTTTATACTGGTATTTCAACTTGAAGTAAGTTTAGAAACATTCATTCTAAGTTATTACAATGCCGATCACCAATAATGGTATTTATTTGCTTGTTGTTGAATTCAATATTAAATTTATGACCAAAAGGGTAGCCATTTTTCTGGATCGCGAAGCCAACTAGTTTTAATCGACTATGAGATTTTACCTTATTTCACTAACCGCCAATGTGCATTGTACCTTAGTAAAAGTTCTGTAAAAAGGTTAATTATGACAGAAATTTGAAAAAGGTTCTATCATGACTCAGCATAAAATTGTGTTTTTAATTGACAGGCCACAAGACACCTTCTGAATTAAAAAGAAAATAGCAAATCTTCTCCATTCAAACGCAATACGAGGTGTTCTGTAAAAGTAAATGAGAACAGAAGGTCAGTACAATTAAATCGTCTGAGCATGAACACAAATTGAAAAATAATCCAAAAAAATTATCCTATTTTATAAGAAAATCGAAAATAGATCTCCTCCTCTCTGTTCCTCATCTATCGCTCACGGTCTTTCCTAGTGCTTTTTTGCCAGTTGCAATAAAATAATTTAAAATGTAAGTAATGTTGTAATCGTCGTAAGCTCCGTAGTTATCGTAGTGGCAATATTAATGATATTTCTTTTCACTTCCAGGTGCGGAGGCTGTGGAGGTTGCTGCGGTGGCTGCTGCGGTGGCGGCTGCGGATGCTGTTGTCCGTGCATAACAATCTACACGTGCTGCACAAAGATCTGCTAGTGATAGCTGTGCGAGCGCTCAATGTACGCAAGCGCTCATCGTCGGCGAATATAGCCATGGTGTTTCACCGGCTCCGCCTTTTTAATGTGGTCCTATTTAAACGTGCTGTTTTGTGGAGATTTACTACTATAAATAAGCGTATTTAAAACATTGGTTTTATTTAGAAACTTACCTACGGGCTATGTGGACTTGACGGGCTATGTGGACTTGACGGGCTATGTGGACTTGACGGGCTATGTGGACTTGACGGGCTATGTGGACTTGACGGGCTATGTGGACTTGACGGGCTATGTGGACTTGACGGGCTATGTGGACTTGACGGGCTATGTGGACTTGACGGGCTATGTGGACTTGACGGGCTATGTGGACTTGACGGGCTATGTGGACTTGACGGGCTATGTGGACTTGACGGGCTATGTGGACTTGACGGGCTATGTGGACTTGACGGGCTATGTGGACTTGACGGGCTATGTGGACTTGACGGGCTATGTGGACTTGACGGGCTATGTGGACTTGACGGGCTATGTGGACTTGACGGGCTATGTGGACTTGACGGGCTATGTGGACTTGACGGGCTATGTGGACTTGACGGGCTATGTGGACTTGACGGGCTATGTGGACTTGACGGGCTATGTGGACTTGACGGGCTATGTGGACTTGACGGGCTATGTGGACTTGACGGGCTATGTGGACTTGACGGGCTATGTGGACTTGACGGGCTATGTGGACTTGACGGGCTATGTGGACTTGACGGGCTATGTGGACTTGACGGGCTATGTGGACTTGACGGGCTATGTGGACTTGACGGGCTATGTGGACTTGACGGGCTATGTGGACTTGACGGGCTATGTGGACTTGACGGGCTATGTGGACTTGACGGGCTATGTGGACTTGACGGGCTATGTGGACTTGACGGGCTATGTGGACTTGACGGGCTATGTGGACTTGACGGGCTATGTGGACTTGACGGGCTATGTGGACTTGACGGGCTATGTGGACTTGACGGGCTATGTGGACTTGACGGGCTATGTGGACTTGACGGGCTATGTGGACTTGACGGGCTATGTGGACTTGACGGGCTATGTGGACTTGACGGGCTATGTGGACTTGACGGGCTATGTGGACTTGACGGGCTATGTGGACTTGACGGGCTATGTGGACTTGACGGGCTATGTGGACTTGACGGGCTATGTGGACTTGACGGGCTATGTGGACTTGACGGGCTATGTGGACTTGACGGGCTATGTGGACTTGACGGGCTATGTGGACTTGACGGGCTATGTGGACTTGACGGGCTATGTGGACTTGACGGGCTATGTGGACTTGACGGGCTATGTGGACTTGACGGGCTATGTGGACTTGACGGGCTATGTGGACTTGACGGGCTATGTGGACTTGACGGGCTATGTGGACTTGACGGGCTATGTGGACTTGACGGGCTATGTGGACTTGACGGGCTATGTGGACTTGACGGGCTATGTGGACTTGACGGGCTATGTGGACTTGACGGGCTATGTGGACTTGACGGGCTATGTGGACTTGACGGGCTATGTGGACTTGACGGGCTATGTGGACTTGACGGGCTATGTGGACTTGACGGGCTATGTGGACTTGACGGGCTATGTGGACTTGACGGGCTATGTGGACTTGACGGGCTATGTGGACTTGACGGGCTATGTGGACTTGACGGGCTATGTGGACTTGACGGGCTATGTGGACTTGACGGGCTATGTGGACTTGACGGGCTATGTGGACTTGACGGGCTATGTGGACTTGACGGGCTATGTGGACTTGACGGGCTATGTGGACTTGACGGGCTATGTGGACTTGACGGGCTATGTGGACTTGACGGGCTATGTGGACTTGACGGGCTATGTGGACTTGACGGGCTATGTGGACTTGACGGGCTATGTGGACTTGACGGGCTATGTGGACTTGACGGGCTATGTGGACTTGACGGGCTATGTGGACTTGACGGGCTATGTGGACTTGACGGGCTATGTGGACTTGACGGGCTATGTGGACTTGACGGGCTATGTGGACTTGACGGGCTATGTGGACTTGACGGGCTATGTGGACTTGACGGGCTATGTGGACTTGACGGGCTATGTGGACTTGACGGGCTATGTGGACTTGACGGGCTATGTGGACTTGACGGGCTATGTGGACTTGACGGGCTATGTGGACTTGACGGGCTATGTGGACTTGACGGGCTATGTGGACTTGACGGGCTATGTGGACTTGACGGGCTATGTGGACTTGACGGGCTATGTGGACTTGACGGGCTATGTGGACTTGACGGGCTATGTGGACTTGACGGGCTATGTGGACTTGACGGGCTATGTGGACTTGACGGGCTATGTGGACTTGACGGGCTATGTGGACTTGACGGGCTATGTGGACTTGACGGGCTATGTGGACTTGACGGGCTATGTGGACTTGACGGGCTATGTGGACTTGACGGGCTATGTGGACTTGACGGGCTATGTGGACTTGACGGGCTATGTGGACTTGACGGGCTATGTGGACTTGACGGGCTATGTGGACTTGACGGGCTATGTGGACTTGACGGGCTATGTGGACTTGACGGGCTATGTGGACTTGACGGGCTATGTGGACTTGACGGGCTATGTGGACTTGACGGGCTATGTGGACTTGACGGGCTATGTGGACTTGACGGGCTATGTGGACTTGACGGGCTATGTGGACTTGACGGGCTATGTGGACTTGACGGGCTATGTGGACTTGACGGGCTATGTGGACTTGACGGGCTATGTGGACTTGACGGGCTATGTGGACTTGACGGGCTATGTGGACTTGACGGGCTATGTGGACTTGACGGGCTATGTGGACTTGACGGGCTATGTGGACTTGACGGGCTATGTGGACTTGACGGGCTATGTGGACTTGACGGGCTATGTGGACTTGACGGGCTATGTGGACTTGACGGGCTATGTGGACTTGACGGGCTATGTGGACTTGACGGGCTATGTGGACTTGACGGGCTATGTGGACTTGACGGGCTATGTGGACTTGACGGGCTATGTGGACTTGACGGGCTATGTGGACTTGACGGGCTATGTGGACTTGACGGGCTATGTGGACTTGACGGGCTATGTGGACTTGACGGGCTATGTGGACTTGACGGGCTATGTGGACTTGACGGGCTATGTGGACTTGACGGGCTATGTGGACTTGACGGGCTATGTGGACTTGACGGGCTATGTGGACTTGACGGGCTATGTGGACTTGACGGGCTATGTGGACTTGACGGGCTATGTGGACTTGACGGGCTATGTGGACTTGACGGGCTATGTGGACTTGACGGGCTATGTGGACTTGACGGGCTATGTGGACTTGACGGGCTATGTGGACTTGACGGGCTATGTGGACTTGACGGGCTATGTGGACTTGACGGGCTATGTGGACTTGACGGGCTATGTGAACTTGACGGGCTATGTGGACTTGACGGGCTATGTGGACTTGACGGGCTATGTGGACTTGACGGGCTATGTGGACTTGACGGGCTATGTGGACTTGACGGGCTATGTGGACTTGACGGGCTATGTGGACTTGACGGGCTATGTGGACTTGACGGGCTATGTGGACTTGACGGGCTATGTGGACTTGACGGGCTATGTGGACTTGACGGGCTATGTGGACTTGACGGGCTATGTCCATTTGTCCTGTACCGTGCTGATATTACTAACTGTATAATTAATTCGCAGTATCACATCTAATTTAAGCCTAATGAGTATGCTATGGCTTCAAGTGTGTGTCATTTAAGCCTAATGAGTATGCTATGGCTATAGAGTTTGGAGCAGGACCTCGATAGAATTGTGGAGTTGGCTGAAAGTAACTCCCTGGTACTGAACCCAAAAAAACCGTAAATATATGGTGTTTGGTACACAAAACCAACTTCGTTCATTACCAAACTTTACGCTCATGGGAGAGGTAGTGGAGAGGGTGAGTGAAGCACGTAACCTAGGTCTGAATATTGACTCGAATCTAAGACCTAGCGCGCACTGGTGACTTTTGTCAGCGTGACTGTTTTGTCACTCTTATCAAGTCCATGGATATGTATGGAGATGCGCGCATGTTACGACGTGACAACTGGGTGACATTTGTGTACGCCGACCGGCGAACAAGCCCGTGACGAAACTGTCACCGCGCCGCTAGGTTTTTATAGCGGTGCGCGCACTGGTGACAATTTGATAAATAAGCTGACATATTTTATATTTGACTAGCTTTTGCCCGCCGCTTCGCGCGCGTTAAATTCGGGGTAACACAAATCTACTTTGTCTCAAGTTGTGTGAAGAAGACACTTCTGATTATTCTAAAAACTTCAGAACTCGGTCAGTATCTATGACATATCTACCATTATTTATATTAATGCAGGTCCTAAAGTGCGAAGTAATTCATCAAAGCTTGTAACATTCATACATACATACATATCGTCACGCCTTTTATCCCCGAAGGGGTAGGCAGAGGTGTATTTCTACACCCACTTTTCGCCAGATATACTTAAGTCCCACGTAATAAAGGGCGAGCCTATTGCCGTACCGGGCACATTTCCAGACTCCGTGCTGCTACTGAGAATTTCGTGACAGAAAAACCCAATAACACTGCCCGACCCAGGAATCGAACCCAGGATCCCACGCGAACATTTATGCCGCGAGACCAACAAGGCAGTCGTATAGGGTTTGATGTCGAGTTTTCCGTCTCTACACAAAGATGGTATTTGCATCGTGTTATCCCTGAGTCGCCTCTTACGACACCCACGGGAAGATAGGGGGTGGTGACAATTGTTTTCTATGCCGTCAACCACACGGCTAACACGGCTTGTAATATTCATTCGGAAATAACTAAAAAAAATATTTGGATGTTCTCGAAGTTACATAATATAGAACTTTCCACGTAGTAGCTTGTCACTCCAAAGGGGGTGTACGCAGTATTCTCTGCGCTTTCTTTTTCTCCGGAGTCTCATGAGTTCACAGAGAACGACCGTCTCTTCGAAATCCATATCGTCAAATGAAGCTAGGATTTCAAAAAAGTTTTGTCACTGTCATCCTTCGTGAGCGCACCTCACTTGGGATCTGACTTGGGTGACGTGACGTGACGGTGACAAAAACTTTTTTGTCTTCGTGACAAAAGTCACCAGTGCGCGCTAGCTCTTAGGTATGAGAAACATGTCGCTGAATTAGTGCGTAACTGTTTTTACAGGTTACGTATCCTTTACAAAATGCGACCATATTTATCCGAAGAATTGCGAATACGACTGGTGGAATCGTTAGTTCTTTTCCAAACTGAACTACGCAGACACTGTGTATGGACCACGTCTGCTAGCTCGTACGGATCGGTTGATCCAGAGTCCAGAATGCCACTGCTCATTACTGCTTCACAGTAGGACGTAGAAGTCACGTTACACCTTTTTTTAATGATAGGTTGATACTGAAAATGAAATCACGGCGCAAGCTACACTTGGCATCCCTTGTTTGGTGTTGCTCATTGCCGGCAGCCAGTGTATCTTTTTAACAAGATCAGCTGGATTACTAGCAGACGCGACTGTGCTTGCAGACAGTGTTCACAACAACTTTCTATATTACCTCATAAAACAGCGGCATTAAGGCAGTTGTCCGACCGCCGGCGAGAAAACGACTAACTATTGGCTATTTTCTCTCTCAAGAAACGTACAATAGATATACATTCCGTGTGAACAAAAGAGATGCATATATTAATAGTTGATCGCCGACTGTTCACACTGCCAGCGAGGACTCTCTTCAGTAGTTTGTCGCTGAGCGACAAGAGCTATCAAATATAATACTCGCTCAGGGATACTCGTTCAGCGATGCTCGCTTGATCATTTCTGTACAGTGCGGGCGAGTGGCGCGAGTAATCGCTCGTCGCACTTGCACACTCGCTTATAGCCCGGCGACAAAACTATCGAAACTAACACTCGCTTCCCGCTGATCGCCAACTCGTTTATAGTTTTTAGTTCTACTCGTTTCTCGTTCTTCGCCGGCGGTCGGACAACTGCCTTAAGCTGATTTTCCACCAGAGTGGCGAGACGAGGCGAGGCGAGGAGAGAATTGAAATTTGTATGCCAAATTTTCAATTCTCTCCCAGCGCATCTTTGGTGGAAAAAGTGTGGATTGGCGAGAATAATATATGCGAGGCGTGAATTGAAATATTTGTTTGTGTAAAAATGAACCGTATTGCTTCCGACATAGAGTATAAATTAACTTTGTAACAGAAACACGCTTCTCGCGATAGAAATTGCGTGTGTATTGCAAGACGAGCTCAAACAGCACTGTACCTATATCTTTATCTAATGAAGCCTACGGGCGGCGCGGCGGTCACGCGCGAGCTCACGATGGCAATTTTTAGTGGAAAAGGGGTCAGTGCGATTTCAATTCTCTTCTTGCCTAGTCTCGTCTCGCCACTCTGGTGGAAAATCACCTTTAGGGCGCGTTCCCACTGAGTCGTTACGATTAATTTATCGTTGGACGTCTGTCGTCTCTTGCTGTTCCCATTGTTTGTCGTCAACATTTTTTATCGTTTAGCGACTATCGTATCTAGCTGTTCCCATTGGATCGCGACGACATTTTATCGTTTCACGACAGTCGCTTTGTCGTTTACACATCATTAGCAAGCTACAAATCTACAGTCAAATCAAGGGAAAGAAAAGAAATCACGTGTAAACGACGAGCCGATATTTTTATCGTTGCTACGATAGATTTGCGGTACTTAACGTTTTAGTCGTAACGATTTTTTATCGTTTTACGACTTTCGTGCTAGCCGTTCCCACTATCACGACAATCTGTTGTCACTGCAAAAAATGTCGTAGACGACAGTAAATCGTGTCGTTCTATATGTAAACACTCCCATTTAAACATATAAGCCACGACACTTAAAACTACACGATTATCTGTCGTCACGACAAAGTGGGAACGCACCCTTAGAGGTAGCTTCCGTTATGCCGCTGCGAAAATATGGAATAATTTACCCCCACCTATACGTTCCCTAAAAACAATTAGCACCTTTAAAATTCATCTGCGAAGGTACCTATCTTATTAATGCACAACGGAAGCTAGATATATTATGGTAAATTTGAACACGTCACTTATATAGTCGCGTCGCACGTCGTTGCGTCGTGTATAAGTATTGCTTATGTCTACATGTGTGTGCGTGTGTGTATGATGCGCAAGCGAGGCAGTTCGATTGATTATGTCCTTACCACTCAGAAACAAAAAATAAATAAAAATATTACTACTACATAGCATTGCGCCGCTGATGTATAATGATGGCTGGTTGTCGGACGTCAGTGGTGTTTGTGGCTGTGCTGACTGACCTATTTCTTCTTTACTGGGAGCGTTGGTTACCTTTCCCATCACAAAGCAGGCGGGTGAGTGACCTGTAAGTATAACAAATATGTACATTCGTTTTTGGTATGGATAGGTGTAATAGTAGTAGTTAGTTCATAAATGTTAAATGTTTCACTTATTTTTTAAGCAAATTTTTGTAACTGACACGATATTTATTTATAATTGTTTTCTCTCTATTCTAATGTTATTTGGTATAATTTTGTAGTTACTGTAAACTTTTATAAACACTTACCTATGGAGTGCGGCCATCATGCTCTGTGTCGAGCGTGTATTCCCTTGTATATTTGTCATAGGTACTAACTAAACTTGTCATACTTGATTACTACGCCGCGCGCCGGTCGAAAGTGCTAGTCAACTAGATAAGACGACTGAGGAGACATTAGCTTCAAGACGATAGTGTACCACGTTATTTATCAGTAATGCTGTTACAAATTCGTATCTGTTGCACTATCAGTAACGTAATGTACTTAATTTTGCACTACTATGTCGTGAGTTTGCAGCGCAGTGCGTGTGCGCGCTGTGCGTGCGGTCAGCGTTCTGTTCGGTTGTCTGATGTCTCTTTCTTGTTGTCGGTTGACGCGATGAAGACTCCGCCCATTCCGCCAGCGCCGCCCGCACCCGTGCTATGTGTATTTTTGTTGTTTGTTTTGCCATCATCATCATCATCATCATCATCAGCCTTTAACAGTCCACTGCTGGACTAGGCCTCTCCTTTGAAAGGAGGAAATGGCCTACTATACCACGCTGGTCAAACGGGTTGGTATAGGGTTTGTATCAAGTTTTCCTTCTCTTACAGTGCTGTTCTCTGCATAATATGCTCCCTCTGTCGGCTCTTACGACACCCATGGGATGATTTGGGGTGGTGACAATCCGTATTCTTAATCCGTCACCACACGGACAAGATATGTTCTGCTACAGTCACATTAGACAGCAGAAATAATATAGTGAGATCGAGTGCTCATTTGTGCCAGCCTGAACCAAAATCCACTAAAATATTTCAACTTCGTGCGGATTGTAAAAAAAAAAGTGTGCGAAGACTTATCGTCAACTGTGCAGACTATAGTCGAAAGCACATTTGAGTCTTTAAAGGAGTCTGAAGATGCATTAGAATACATAAATTACATTCCTTCAGTCAATGAAATACAAGATTCTTTATATAGAGCACGTAAAAAATATCTTGACACCGACAACTTAAAATTCACAAAATTAGAAAAAGTCATGGTTCCTGAGGTACTAGGAAAAAACCTATTGGTTTGTGAGAATGGTGATTCAAAGAAAATATTAATATTTTGTTCCAATATTGCAAAAAAATTTATTAGAAATTCAAAATTAGATTATTTTGGCGACGGAGCGTTTAAATGTGTTCCATCTCCTTTTTATCAACTGGGGGCCCCTTGTGGGGGCCAATTCTGCTATTTTTATATGACATTGATATTATATTTTGAATGGATTTAAAAGCGGTATTCTGATAACCTAATGTCATTATCGTATAATTTAAAATAAACAGTTCGTCGTTGACAAATACGACCTCGTTACAACTTCGTTCAATTGTCAAATAATTTAGAAGAATTCGCCTTTTGTGACGTAAGTATGACACTGACATGATATCGAGATCGAGACTATATTTATTTAGCAGAAGTATACAATTTACGTTGATGAAGAATGTTACCAGAGTTAGTTTCTTTTAAGTTAGTTTTGGTAGTTTAAAATATCCATTTTTAAACCGTTTATTTTTTATGTGTCCTTTTATTTTCTATTAGTCACATTTTCATTATACTCGGATTGTATTGACATAACAACTTATTTGTCGTTTCGTGTATAGTGTGTCAAAAGTATTCGGTATTGGTCATTATGCATATAGGTCGTTTTGCTTAGGCGTCATTATGCGTGTTGGTCGTTATGCGTATATGTCAAAATTCGTATTTTACGTTGGTCATTATGCGTATTGGTCATTGTGCGTGTGAACGCTGTGGACTTAGGCTCTGTGGACTTATTCTCTGTGGACTTAGGCTCTGTGGACTTAGGCTCTGTGGACTTAGGCTCTGTGGACTTAGGCTATGTGGACTTAGGCTCTGTGGACTTGACAGGCTCTGTGGACATAGGCTCTGTGGACCTGAGAGGCTCTGTGGACTTGACAGGCTCTGTGGACTTGACAGGCTCTGTGGACTTGACATGCTCTGTGGACTTGACAGACTCTGTAGACTTGACAGGCTCTGTGGACTTGACTGGTTGTAGTTTTACATGGTGTTTCCTTACAAGCCGTAGCCTTACAGTTTTTACATGGTGTTGCCTTACAAGCCGTATCCTTAGTTTGTACCCTTAAAGGTTGTAGCTTTAACAGTTGTGGCCTCACAAGTATTAGCCTTACATTTTTCTTCAGGCTTACAGGTGAAGTTGTGGCCTTACAGGTTGGATTCTTGCACGTTTTGGCCTTGACAGGTTGTGGCCTTACAGGTTGTGGTCTTACAGGTTGTGGCCTTACAGGTTGTTGGCTCGACACGTGGTAGCCTTACAAGTTGTGGCCTTACAGGTTGTGGCCTTACAGGTTGTGGCCTTACAGGTTGTGGCCTTACAGGTTGTGGCCTTACAGGTTGTGGCCTTACAGGTTGTGGTCTTACAGGTTGTTGTCTAACAGGTTGTTGTCTTACAGATTGTGGCCTTACAGGTTGTGGCCTTACAGCTTGTGGCCTTACAAGTTGTGGCTTTACAGGTTGTGGGGCCTTACAGGTGTTGGGGCCTTACAGGTTGGGGCCTTACAGGTTATGGGCTTACAGGTTGTGGCCTGACAGACTGTGGCCTAGAAAGGTTGTGACCGTGACAGGTTGTGACCTTGACTGGTTGTAGCCTTACAGGTTGTGCCCTTAAAGGTTGTTGTTTTACATGGTGTTGCCTTACAAGCCGTAGCCTTAGTTTGTGGCCTTCACAGGTTGTGGCCCTAAAGGTTGTCGCTTTAACAGTTGTGGCCTTACAAGTATTGGCCTTACATTTTTTCTTACAGGCTGTGGTCTTACAGGTTGTGGCCTTCGTAGGTTGTGGCTTATAAGTTGTGGCCTTACAGTTTTTCTTACAGGTTGTGGCCGTACAGGTTGTGGCCTTACAGATTACTGGCCTAACAGGTTTAGGCCTTCACAGGTTGTGACCTTACAAGTTGTGGCATAACAAGACGTGGCTTTCCTTGACAGGTCGTGGCCTTACAGGTTTTGGACTTACAGGTTGTGGCCTTACAGGTTGTGGCTTACAGGCTTTGGCCTTGACAGGTTGTGGCCTTAAGGTTGCGGTCTTACAGCTACAGGTTGTGGCTTTGACAGGTTGTGGCCTTACAGGTTGTGGCCTTACAGGTTGTTGCCTTACAGGTTGTGGCCTTACAGGTTGTGGCCTTTCAGATTGTGGCCTTGACAGGTTGTGGCCCACCAAGTGTGGCCCACCAAGCCTTACAGGGCGTTGCCTTACAGGTTGGGGCCTTACAGGTTGTGGCCTTACAGGTTGTGGCCTTACAGGTTGTGGCCTTGACAGGTTGTGGCCTTGATAGGTTGTTGCCTTGACAGGTTGTAGCCTAACAAGTTGTGGCCTTACAGGTTGGATTCTTGCAGGTTTTGGCCTTGACAGGTTATGGCCTTACAGGTTGGGACCTTACAGGTTGTGGTCTTACAGGTTGTTGGCTCGACACGTGGTAGCCTTACAAGTTGTGGCCTTACAGGTTGTGGCCTTACAGGTTGTTGCCTTACAGGTTGTGGCCTTACAGGTTGTGGCCTTACAGATTGTGGCCTTACAGGTTTTTGCCTTGACAGGTTGTGGCCCACCAAGTTGTGGCCTTACAGGGCGTTGCCTTACAGGTTGGGGCCTTACAGGTTGTGGGCTTACAGGTTGTGGCCTTACAGGTTGTGGCCTTGACAGGTGTTGGCCTTACAGATAGTGGCCTTACAGGTTTTTGCCTTGACAGGTTGTGGCCCACCAAGTTGTGGCCTTACAGGGCGTTGCCTTACAGGTTGGGGCCTTACACGTTGTGGGCTTACAGGTTGTGGCCTTACAGGTTGTGGCCTTGACAGGTGTTGGCCTTGATAGGTTGTTGCCTTGACAGGTTGTGGCCTAACAAGTTGTGGCCTTACAGGTTGGATTCTTGGAGGTTTTGGCCTTGACAGGTTATGGCCTTACAGGTTGGGGCCTTACAGGTTGTGGTCTTACAGGTTGTGGCCGTAGCCTTACAAGTTGTGGCCTTACAGGTTGTGGCCTTACAGGTTGTGGCCTTACAGGTTGTGGCCTTACAGGTTGTGGCCTTACAGGTTGTGGCCTTACAGGTTGTGGCCTTACAGGTTGTGGCCTTACAGGTTGTGGCCTTACAGGTTGTGGCCTTACAGGTTGTGGCCTTACAGGTTGTGGCCTTACAGGTTGTGGCCTTACATGTTGTGGCCTTACAGGTTGTGGCCTTACAGGTTGTGGCCTTACAGGTTGTGGCCTTACAGATTGTGGCCTTACAGGGCGTTGCCTTACAAGTTGGGGCCTTACAGGTTGTGGGCTTACAGATTGTGGCCAGGTTGTGGCCTTGACAGGTGTTGGCCTAACAGATTGTGGCCTTACAGGTTTTTGCCTTGACAGGTTGTCGCCTTACAGGTTGGGGCCTTACAGGTTGTGGTTTTACAGGTTGTGGCCTTACAGGTTGTTGGCTCGACACGTGGTAGCCTTACAAATTGTGGCCTTACAGGTTGTGGCCTTACAGGTTGTGGCCTTACAGGTTGTGGCCTTACAGGTTGTGGTCTTACAGGTTGTGGCCTTACAGGTTGTAGCCTCGACACGTGGTAGCTTTACAGGCTGTGGTCTTACAGGTTGTGGCCTTGATAGGTTGTGGCTTATAAGTTGTGGCCTTACAGTTTTCTTACAGGTTGTGGCCGTACAGGTTGTGGCCTTACAGATTACTCGCCTAACAGGTTTAGGCCTTGACAGGTTGTGACCTTACAAGTTGTGGCATAACAAGACGTGGCTTTCCTTGACAGGTCGTGGCCTTGACAGGTTTTGGACTTACAGGTTGTGGCCTCACAGGTTGTTGCCTTACAGGTTGTGGCCTTACAGGTTGTTGCCTTACAGGTTGTGGCCTTACAGGTTGTTGCCTCGACAGGTTGTGGCCTAACAAGTTGTGCCCTTACAGGTTGTGGTCTTACAGATTGGGACCATACAGTTTGTGGGCTTACAGGTTGTGGCCTTACAGGTTGTAGCCTTACAGATTGTGGTCTTACAGGTTGTGGCTTTGACAGGTTGTGGCCTTACAAGTATTGGCCTAACAGTCTTTCTTACAGGTTGTGGCCTTACAGGTTTTTGCCTTGACACATTGTTGCCTTACAAGTTGTGGCATTACAGGTTGGGGCAATACAGGTTGTGGGCTTACAGGTTGTGGCCTTACAAGTTGTGGCAATGACATGTTGAAGCCTTACTGGTTGTGGCCTAACAGACTGTGGCCTTACAGGATTTGGCCTATGAAGTTGTGGCCTTACAGGTTGGGTCTTACATGTTGTAGGCTGACAGGCTTTGGCCTTGACAGGTTGTGGCCTTAAGGTTGCGGTCTTACAGCTACTGGTTGTGGCCTTACAGGTTGGGGCCTTACAGGTTGTGGGCTTACAGGTTGTGGCCTTGACAGGTTGTGGCCTTGATAGGTTGTTGCCTTGACAGGTTGTGGCCTAACAAGTTGTGGCCTTACAGGTTCGATTCTTGCAGGTTTTGGCCTTGACAGGTTATGGCCTTACAGGTTGAGGCCTTACAGGTTGTGGTCTTACAGGTTGTGGCCTTACAGGTTGTTGGCTCAGCACGTGGTAGCCTTACAAGTTGTGGCCTTACAGGTTGTGGCCTTACAGGTTGTGGCCTTACAGGTTGTGGCCTTACAGGTTGTGGCCTTACAGGTTGTGGCCTTATAGGTTGTGGCCTTACAGGTTGCGGCCTTACAGGTTGTGGCCTTACAGGTTGTGGTCTTACAGGTTGTGGCCCACCAAGTTATGGCCTTACAGGGCGTTGCCTCACAGGTTGGGGCCTTACAGGTTGTGGGCTTACAGGTTGTGGCCTTACAGGTTGTGGCCTTGACAGGTTGTGGCCTTGATACGTTGTTGCCTTGACAGGTTGTGGCCTAACAAGTTGTGGCCTTACAGGTTGTGGTCTTACAGGTTGTGGCCTTACAGGTTGTGGCCTTACAGATTGTGGCCTTACAGGTTTTTGCCTTGACAGGTTGTGGCCCACCAAGTTGTGGCCTTACAGGGCGTTGCCTCACAGGTTGGGGCCTTACAGGTTGTGGGCTTACAGGTTGTTGCCTTACAGGTTGTGGCCTTGACAGGTTGTGGCCTTGATAGGTTGTTGCCTTGACAGGTTGTGGCCTAACAAGTTGTGGCCTTACAGGTTGGATTCTTGCAGGTTTTGGCCTAGACAGGTTGTGGCCTTACAGGTTGGGGCCTTACAGGTTGTGGTCTTACAGGTTGTGGCCTTACAGATTGTTGGCTCGACACGTGGTAGCCTTACAAATTGTGGCCTTACAGGTTGTGGCCTTACAGGTTGTGGCCTTACAGCTTGTGGCCTTACAGGTTGTGGTCTTACAGGTTGTGGTCTTACAGGTTGTGGCCTTACAGGTTGTTGCCTCAACACGTGGTAGCCTTACTAGTTGTGGCCTTACAGGTTGTGGCCTTGACCAGTTGTGGCCGTAAAGGTTGTGGCCCTACAGGTTGTTGCCTTAACTGGTTGTGGCCTTACAAGTTGTAGCCTGACAGGTCGTGGCCTTACAGATTGGGGCCTTACAGGTTGTGGGCTTACAGTGCGGCCTTACAAGTTGTTGCCTTACAAGTTGTGGCCTTAGAATTTTAGGCCTTGACAGGTTTTGACCTTGATAGGCTATGGCCTTGACAGGTTGTGGCCTTACAGGATGTGGCTTGATAGACTGTGGCCTTGACAGGTGGTTGCTTTGACAGGTTGTGGCTTTACAATTTGTTTCTTTCAGGTTGTGGTCTTGATAGATTGTGACCTTAATAAGTTGTGACCTTGACAGGTTGTGGCCTGAAAGACTGTGGCCTTGATAGGTTTTGACCTTGACAGGTTGTGGCCTTGACAGGTTGTGACCTTAACACACAACTTGGCCATGTCTCAATATACAGGCTCTTATTGGGATAGCATCTTGTTATCTTGTTTTTATCTTCAGAAAATTATTTTAGTTATTATTATTTTGCCTAAAGTAAATCTTCAACATAGAACAGTCAGTAAAATGTAACATTTTTTGTGCTTAGCCTGCATTTGCATCTTGCATTCAAATGATTGCATCTTGTTTGACATCATTGCATCTTGACATCTTAAAAACAAAATTGCGGCCAGAGGTCAAGACCGGTTTAGTGTGAACCTAAATCCATGTATGTGGGGTGTTGTTCTGCGGCCATCATGTTGAAAAATGTGGTATCAATGGTTTTGATGGTTTATAAGGCAAAGAATTGACTGCACAGAACAGTTGTAAAACATGTTTACTTGCAAATTAAATTCTCTACAACTTTGATTCTTTAGCATTTCGTCGTAAAACCAAAAACATCAAAGTTACAAATAAAAATCAAAGGAAATTTGCAAGAAATATTTTTTTCTCAATTTATTCGATATTATTTGTTACGTAACTTATTTGTAGTAAATAACAAAGAATTTATTTGACTTAATATTACTAAAATAAGACTTACACCCATAAACGAGTCGCCACAGCGTATGTACGGTGTGCTGGTTGCCGTACAGAGGATTTACGTATGGTTCGTAAATAAAAGATAAAGTAAAACCAAATTATTGAATTTGGTTTTATTGTCTTAACTTAATCTAAATGGTATATGGTAAATGGTTATACAATGAGGACACGCGAACCGATTAGTGATTACACATGAACTGGTTAATTAAATGATCGACGCGGCACGTGTTGGCGTAAACGCTGACTACGAACAACGTGATGTACGATGTGAAGCATCGTACATGCTCCCAGAGAGGGAAAACGAGAACAAAATGGCAATGGTCAATGGTCATGAATGATGGTGAGACAATGGTGATTCGATTTACTTAATTGGTAATAAAAATTAACAGTAAATTCTAGTTTCCTTAAGGTTCAAACTTTTCTTCGCGAAACGAATGTTTACAAAAGAAAGGTGACGTGGATTTATTAACGCGCGCACAAGGCACTGGTTTACTATCACTTTGCTCTGCTTTTTCACTTACACTAACACATTCGTCACGGACACTAAAATGAAACGCAGCGTTTGGTCCTACCGCAGTGGGCCCGCTCCAGGGACCCTGGGCTCGCCGCCGCCTATGCCGCGACGGAGGTTAGCGGCGCCTCCGCAGGACAGCGGCGCGCGCGCCAGCGCCGCACGCAGTACGCAGCAACAGCAGCGCAGGCTCCGCCCGCCAGCAAATAGATCACAACGTAGTGGTGCGCGTCGTGATAAGAAATGTCACTGACTAATCCCTTCTCTATTTTCATTTGTCCGATGCTGGAGCCTATGTTCTTCAAGTCCTTGCCGTCTATTACCGGTTCTGGTTCCGCAATTGGCATAGGCAAGTTTAAGTTAAAGAGGTGGTTTATCTGTGGAATGTCTATCTGTCCAACATCAGCGAAGGTAGTCATGTTGTGGTATTGTTGTTTGTGCGCAACAATGGTAACATCCTTCCCTTTTATCATGCAATCGCTACCCAGCTTCATGATTCCAGCATTGGTGAGATGGTCAATGGTAATCTGGTCGTCACATATTACTCTTATTTGACGAGGATCGCAGCAAAAGAATATGTAGGTGTTGATATTGCTCAACTGAACCCACGAATCTTGACTGAGTATTTTGGTTTTCGGAACACAGGTTTTCATCTGGTTTCATACGAAAGATTGGTTTCTGTAATGGGCACAATTGTGTCGACAAGTCGAAATGAACACATTCTATAAATTCCGACTGTTTTATTGTTATGAATGAATCCTTTCGTAAATTGATCGCAACGTAATCTGAAACTGGGACTAGGGTGACCATGTTGTTGCCAACTTTCTTTGGTATAGAAAATATTTTGTATACTTCATAATTATCTCGACTCGCGAGTGGTATTCTAATTTCAAAGATAAGATATCCCGATGTCATTTTCGCCTTCACCTTCAGCAGATGGTATATTTTTCCGAAGGTACATTTTCAATTGGTAAACTTAGCTCTTTCGAAAGTTTTCCGGAAATGGTATTCAATTCTGCCAACAGCTGATCTGGTTTCAAAAGATGTATATTGAATCTGCCATAATTTACCTCAGAAATGGTATCTAATAAAACGTCTTGAATGCCTTTCAAGTTCGTCAGTAGACTAAGAGCAACAATAGAACTCAACAAAAACTCGTTTGTGGTGTTAACGTCTTGGACTCGAATCTGCAACGTGTTGGCATCCTTTTGCAACTGGTTAAGGTATTGGTTAAACATTTTATGTTGCTTGTCAATGGAGTTCTTCATTCTGTACAAGACATTGTACTCCGCCTTTACTACGGAAGTTTGGTTCTTCCACAATGCAGCTAAATGGTTTTGGTTGGATCGTACAAGATCGATGTCCCGTTTATATTGTTCGGTGAATTAGTCATCGAGTACACCGAATAAGCTAGGTGCAACATTACCTACTGCATTGATAAGGCCTCGGCGACGTCGCAGCCCGTGCCCGCCTGGGAACTGATGACTCGGTATTATGTTATTATAGCGTTGTAATTCATTATAGCTGTGTCGTAATTGTAATAACATTGACTCGCAATGATCTTTATTTGTTATAGTGGTACAAATGTTATCTGAATAGTTTACGTATTTTTGAAGTTGGTTCATTCCTTGCCAGTAAGGTTCTACATCGTAGTAAACTACTAACTTCCACTCATCCCGAACAAAATGAACAGTAGACATCCTGTCAAAATATAAGCTCTGACTGTTGTATAGAGTTACGGTTGTGTGAGTACACTGTATAGGTGCTATGAAGCATGTAAACAACATCAGCATCATGGTCATGAAGTGGAATTGGTTGCTGGTTTTGGTGATTCAGGACATGAATGGTCGGTGTCATTTCTTCCTTTCTACGTTCTATGTGTTATGGTTGTATGTCCGTTTTTGGTCTTCACCACTCTGACGAGATCGTCTTTCCCGGGATGTAGTTCTACGACTCTGCCCAGAGCCCACTTGCCGGGAGAAAGATTTACGTCATGTATTATGACGATATCCCCTATCTGCATATTTGGTTGTGTACGCTGCCACTTAGAGCGAGCGTTCAACTGAGTTAAATACTCCGTTCGCCACCTCCTCCAGATATCTTGGTATATCTTTTGGGTGAGCTGCCATCTATCTGGTGCGCAGATCCTTTTCGGTTTCCACAATAGTCAAGGTTGGTCCACTGGAGAGAAAATGCGCCGGAGTAAGAAAATCCAAGTCCTCCGGGTCTTCGTTAAGTGGGCACAGCGGTCTTGAATTGAGACAACCTTCTAACTGCGCCAGTAAGGTAGAAAACTCTTCGTACGTTAACCGTTGTTCTCCTACAACTCGCTTCAAATGGTACTATAAGCTCTTTACGGCCGCTTCCCAGAGACCGCCAGCGCTTGGCCATGATGGAGCGTTAAAGTGCCATTCGATATGTGATTTCTCTATAAAAGTGGTCGTCTATTATAGATTTCAGGTTAACGTACTCTTCCTGCAGCACTCTATTGGTCTTTATGAATTTGGTCCCGTTGTCACTGTACATGTGACCGGGTGCTCCCCGCCGGGCCGTGAATCTGCGAAGAGCCGCTGTAAATGCCGAAGAGGTAAGGTCGGATACGAGTTCCAGGTGAATGGCCTTGGTTGCCATACGTAAAAAAACGGCGATATATCCTTTGGTACACCTTACGCCTCTTCCTTTGGCAGACTTGACATCAGCAAAGCCTGTAAAATCGACCCCCGTATGGTAGAAGGGTCGTAATATTGGTCCTGGCTGCTGGTGATTCCGCCATCAACTGTTTGTGTTTGTAGGGATTATTTCTTCTACAGGTAATGCATCGTCGAAGTCTCTTTTTGACAGCATTATTGCCACCCGCTATCAAAAACTCTTGACGCAGCCACGCCAACGTTAGGCGTGCGCCTCCATGGAAAGTCAATATATGGGCGTGGTCAATAAGCATGTCCGTTAATATATGGTTATGTGGTAATATTGAAGGATGTTTCATATTGTTTTGCACGTTTGCATTTGCAATTCGTCCGCCGACTCTCAGTAGTCCTTGTTCATCAATAAATGGGTGCAACTTGTATAAACTGCTCTTGGTATTTGGCTGATTATGTTTCTGGAAATAAGCTATATCATCTGCAAACTCGAGCTGTGCGGGTTTAATCAATATATTTTTAGCTTTACGTAGTTCGTGTATGGTTAAATAAGTAGGTTTGTTTTGTAATCGTGACGTCATTCGTAACGCCCAAGCAAGCACTCGCGACGCTCGCGTAAAATCGCTGTGTCTGCTTAATATCGAGTCAATGAAGTCATTGTTATGATTTATTGTAGAAATATTTATAGGTATTTTCGTCAAAAGATATAAGCGAGCTTGGTCCTTGCCACCAAATGGGGTGCTTGGTAAGTTGATCAGCAGTGATGCCTCGGCTTGCGTAGTCAGCAGGATTTTCCTTGGACTGTACATAATGCCAGCATGCTGGTGATATCACTTCTATCACATTTCTAACCCTATTCGCGACAAATGGATTCCAGCAACTGGGATCGCCATTTAGCCCACCTAGTACCGCCGTCGAGTCTGACCAAGCAAATATTTTGATGTTGAAGTTAGCCAAGCATTCACGGGTGGTCTTCATCAATCTCGCGAGCAATACAGCAGCACACAGTTCCAACCTTGGTAGCGAAACGGTTTTCTTTGCTGGTACGAGACGCGATTTAGCCGCTATGATGACGATTGATGGTTTCGTTAAAATGACGCATGCATAGGCCTTCTCCGACGCGTCACAGTAGCCATGCAATTCTATGGTATTACCTTTATTGCATTGCAGCCACCTCGGGATCTTAACATGGTTGATGTTTCTTACATCTTCTTTCATGACATTCCACTTTGAGGAGATGGAGTCTGGTAGTACATCATCCCACTGTAGGTTGAGTAGCCAAATTTCCTGGAATAACAGCTTGAACTTGCATGTAACTGGTGACAGCCATCCCAGAGGATCGAAGATCTTGGATATAGCCGAAAGCAAAGTTCTTTTGGTTAGCTTGACGGGTGATTCTACCTCCAACTGAAACGTGAAATGATCTTCTGTCGGTGTTTTAGCTGACGCGTTAAAAATGACGCGAGGTGCAGTGGTTGTTGACTCGCGTAAAACGCAATGGTGCGGTAAATATGATTCCGGTGTTTGGTTCCCGGTCGACTTAGTCATATGTTTTAAGCGTAAATATTCATGCATAAATTCTTTATAACTATCCGCGATGGTTTTGTTGCGCATAAACCTTTTTTCTTATTGACGAAATTGGGCTACGGCTTTGGTTCTAGACTCGCCCAATTTTTCTGTCACGTCTGGTTTTAGTGGTAGTCGAACAACGTAACGTCCGTCTGGTTGGCGTTTCGTCTGCAACTGGTATTGTTGAATGCAATGATAATCTTCACTCGACATGTTGAGGGTACTATCTGAGATGTCCTCTATATAAAATTAATTCATATACTTCCACAATCAATATCAAATCAACTGGTCTACTCCTATAGAATTCGGGGTCCGCTAATTGTATTTTATTCAAAGACGGCCATGATGGTTTTGCGAACGACTGGTTTGGTAAATTGCTGACGACGTGTTTCATGACGTAGGCTTCCGTGTCTATTGTAAAATCATTGTAAAGGGACGAAATGGTAATTTTGATTACTCCTTTACTATGGTTAGCCTTGGCGCATACTCCTACCACCATACAGTTGCGCTTAATGCGTGGTAAGCCTAATATCTGCGCTGCATTCTCCGTGATGAGCGGGGATTCTGCACAAGGATCGATGAGAGCACGCATGGTATGACAACACCCGTCTACCGCCTTGATATTAACCTTGGCTGTCGCAAGCAACTTGGGGATGGTTTCTGATGGTCCATTGGATACGCATACGTTTGGTTTCTGTATATCCTTCTCCTCTGTACCATGGCTAGACGAAGGTGCTGCGTCCGTGACGTAAGCATTGTGCAACAACGTATTGTGCGTTTCGTTACAAAAGCGACATGTTTTTCCAGAACTGCAAGCCTTGCCGAAATGGTTGACTAAGCAATTTTTGCATAATTTATTATTTTCAATTATTCTGCGTCGATTTTCAGGCATAGATTTTAAAAATGCTTTACATTGAAATAATGCATGGTTGTTATTGCAGAGTAAACATTTCCGTTGTGTTGCAATATTGCCTACTTTCGTCGTCGCATGATTTATTACTGGTCTTTGCTGGTAAATTTTATTTATAAAATTATTTGGTAATTTAGAATTGGTATTTCTTTTTTGGTTATCGTTATATTGAGTCTGTAAATTTAGTTTCACAGAATCCTCAAGATCTTTACGTCTCAAGAACTCTAGAGATGTAAATTTGGTTTCTAGGAATTCCAGAAATTCGGCTATGGTCGGCAAATTCGTAGGGTTCCGTAATGACTCAATATAATCATGGTGGGTTTCAGCATCTAACTTCTGAGCTAGAATATACACAATGAGTGGGTCCCAGTTGGTTATGTCTATACCCATTGCTTTAATAGCGTTAAGGTACTCATTTGTAGTGTCGTGCAATTTTTTTGGTTTGGCATATTGGACATGGTTAAAAGCAAAGTCCAACCTCTCTTGTTAAAAGTGTTTGAATATGGGAATTAAATATAAGCCGCATATTCTGGTATCTATGGTTTAATATGTCCCAACAAACCTGGTAATTGTCGGAACTGATTTTTAGATGCTGGATAAGCTTGTCTGTTTCTCCACGTAGTTTCGCTTTTAGAAACTACATCTTTTGGGCATTCGGTAAAGATTTGTTATTGTGTATGGTCTCACAAAACAAATCTTTAAAGGAAATCCATTGTTGGTAATTGCCGTTGAACGTTGGTATGTCCATTTTCGGCGTAACCTTTTCTCGGTAGGAAACCGACCACATTTTGCTGTTCACAGCTTTTTTGATGTCGTTGTATTTCCTTTCATACTCATTAAAAGCGCGTTTGTATTCCTCGTTGTCCATAAGGCTTTCATTGTCGATTTCCCAGTGTAGGGTGTCGATGACCGACCATGTGGACTGGATGGTTTTCAAACTGTCCTCGAACTCCCATTTCTCGGACATGGAATCGGGGTCGATAGCGTCAATGGTACGCATAAAGGCCTTAAAATTGGTTTTGTGCTTTCGCACCATTTCGTCAACCTTACTCGAATTGCCCTGTGTGATTAATATGGTTGTAAATGGTGAGTGAGAAGCACTCGATTCGGCAGAAATAGTCGCACCCTGTCGATCAGAAACCTTAGACAATGGTGTCGCAGGTCTCAATAATGGTTTAGATGGTTCAGTGGTCAAAAATTGCTTAATAAGCGTTTTTGTTTCATTATAAAAGTTAAGCGCTTTTTGGTAATAATTCTCACTAAAATATTTATGGTTAGGCTCATCTAATTCTGCAGATAACCTGGTATGGTTCACCTGAAATTCGTTCCAATAACCATCTAACGTTGCTCAATATAGGCAGGTGTCTTACGCTCCTTCCCGTCCTTCTGAAAATTGGTGCGAAGGTTGGTCATCGCGGAAATAATTCGTTCTTGGGTAGCTAAGGTCGCCTCCATAGTGGTCATGGTAATATATTATATGGTACCTATAGAAAGTGATAAAAAGGAAAGATTTTACTTGAAGACTGGCACTTGGTCACCTGGTTTGTCTCGAAGTACGATCCTGGGTGGTTTGGTCGTCAGGGAAACTGATTATCCACTTGAAAAAGGTCACTGGTAAAACTGGTTACTGTTTATTTGTCCGTAAGTAGGATTCACTGCCACGTATCACTGGTTTACACGCGCGCGCAGGTCCCGCGTTACGATCCGGAATTAGAAGGACCACGATGTACGGTGTGCTGGTTACCGTACAGAGGATTTACGTATGGTTCGTAAATAAAAGATAGAGTTAAGTAAAACCAAATTATTGAATTTGGTTTTATTGTCTTAACTTAATCTAAATGGTACGGTAAATGGTTATACAATGAGGACACGCGAACCGATTGGTGATTACACATGAACTGGTTAATTAAATGATCGACGCGGCGCGTGTCGGCGTAAACGCTGACTACGCACAACGTGATGTACGATGTGAAGCATCGTACAGCGTATTTACATTATATATAAGGCCAGAACGCAGGGGTGTGAAACTAATCGCGTATAGATTGGAAATAACTTTTTTGCTGAGTTCTTCCAATCTATACACGATTAGTTCGCAAATACTCGAGTATACTTCGTAGTGATCTAACTGACTTGCTTATACCATAATATACAGTGCCAGTACGCATACGGACTAATCGTGTATAGATCTGAAGATTATTCTGCATTTTGTAAGGCATTCATTATATTATATTATATCACAAATATAATATGTAGGTAAGTAGACATTATGTCCAATTAAATAGTTTTTAATAAACTAAGTTGACGGAGCCCTGCTTCGCAGGGCTCCTATGTTTGGGTTAAGGGTCAAAAGAGAACCTAACATAACCTATTTAGTTACTTGAATTACATTCAATTTAATCCTCCACTAATAAAGTTTAAATATTATTTCATATATGCACCCATTATTTCACTAAACTATATCTCTTGTCTTGTCAGGCAGGTGTAACTAATGTAGTATAGTCCGGGACTAGGACGCATGTATTCACGTTACGAACTATACACGAGCAGTACGCAAAATTCGGGTATATATTGTAATCACAAATTTAGCATTAGGTACAATATGTACGCGACCAGTTCCCTATGGCTGCGTTTTGGCCTTGTATAGTCTGTAAATACGCGTCGCCACAGTCTCCAAGACTTCCAAAAGGACAAATATTCACTCATTACAACGATAAATCTCTAAATCAATAGTCAGGGCTTGTGATGTTGATATTCTACATATATAAAGGAAACTCCCGCAGCACATAGCTGCAGTCTCCTAATGTTTTGGGGAGAACTGCTGGAAAATAAATGAAAAATTAAAACCAAGAAGCAGACCGACCTTTTCCTTTATAATTCTCCATCAACAATTTAATTTCGATGCTCTATGAGAATCCTGAGCCGGAGCCTAGTTCATAAAAAACCTGAGAACACAGTAATAACGTTTTAATTACAAAAATACAACACATTTTCAAATATTTTTTTTATTTTTTTGTTTTACGACAAAAGGTATACCAGAACCAAAGTTCTGTTGTAGAGTATACTTTGTTTTGGTACATATATATCAAGCTGCGAACAAGAGGCGCGCAAGCGGCTTCGCTTGATTTAACCTTGGCTAGAGGTCGCTCGGTTAAGATTGGCGAATGGCGATATTTAAAAAATAACGCCATCTATCGGTAAATAAGAGAACTAGAAGAGAATGGATAAATGTTGCAGTCAAAACTCTTAACCAGTCAAAAGTACTATTGACTAGCAAAATCAGTCACTTTTGACCGTATGCTTTAGTCAATAATACTTTTGACTAAAATAACAGTTAAAAGTACTTTTGCACAATGTAGCTGGTTAAAAGTACTTTTGACTAACCTACTTACTTATTGCCATCCGACGCTTGACAAGCATTGTGTTTCTAGTTGCAGTAATTCCCGACCGCATGCGTCAGTTGAAAACGTTCCAGCAGGCTTAGTCAAGACGTCTTATAAAAGTCTAAAACAAACATGTCATTTCTTGGCCTGGTCGCAATATATTTAAGATAACGCTACCCTACATATCGACAGCCGACATTTACCGTGCACTTACACTACACCCGACGTGATTCTACAACACTATTAGCCTAACCACCTAACTATTAGCCTGAACTCGAATCATATAAGGGCGGTTTCAGATTAGCGTATTTTTCTGCGCGTATACGGTCGTTTCAGCATACGCGCTTACACGCGCGCTACATTACGCGCTTCAAAAAACCGAACAGGCATATTTCGGCGTGTTCGCTCGAAACTGTAGTGACATCTTGTCAGTGTCAACATGGATTCTGACGGCTCGTGCATATACGAGCTTAGAAACGCGTCAACGCTCGTACGAGTTGCGCGTGTGCCAAAAGGCGTGCCTGTACGCGCCTACATGCGCTTCCAAAAACGAGCTTATACGCGCGTATAAAACGCTAATCTGAAACCGCTCTAAGGCGGAGTTAAATTTTACTAATTTAAATTAAATTAATACGACATCAGCTTATTCAATTAGCTGATGTCGTATTCATTTAATTTAAATTAGTAAAATTTAACTCCGCCTTATATGATTCGAGTTCAGGCTAATAGTTAGGTGGTTAGGCTAATAGTGTTGTAGAATCACGTCGGGTGTAGTGTAAGTGCACGGTAAATGTCGGCTGTCGACACGTAGGGTAGCGTTGGGTGTTGAATATCTTAAATATATTGCGACCAGGCCAAGAAAATATAACATGTTTGTTTTAGAGTTTTATAACCAAATAAAGCATATAATAGCCGAGCATTTAATAGCCGTAATTTAATAAAAGATTAAATCTTTTTTTTTTGAAGACAACTCCCGCACTAGGAATAAATCCTGTGTTGCGGGGTACTCAAACATACAACCAACGGACACAATGAAACACCCAGACGAAACAACAATTTGTGGATCACGCAAGGTGTTGCCTCGTGTGGGAATCGAACCACCAACACTCGGCGCAGTGTCCAGCGGCGAGGCGACCGCTTAAAGCACTACGCCGACCGTGCAGTCAATTTATTTTCATTATGCGGCGGGGTCTGCGATTGTAGAGGCTTTGACAATAAAAACTTAATAATATAGAAACTTAGAATTTTAATAAATTATGGTCGAATTTCGATCACGGAGCGACCTCTAGCCAAGGTTAAATCAAGCGAAGCCGCTTGCACGCCTCTTGCTCGCAGCTTGATATACAGTATGTACCAAAACAAAGTAAACTCTACAACTTTCGTTCTGGTACTTTTGTGTTTCTGTTTTTAGAATGGATCTGTTTACTTACTTATTATGAAAAGTTCTGTCGCCCAATAAGCTAAGTAGACGGCGCCGTGCTTCGCAAGGCTCCCATTTTCGAAAGCGGGGTCACAAGAGAACCTAACATAACCTATTGGGTATTATGAAAAGTTCTCGTCTGCCCCGGATATTTAGTTATGTGTAGGTACTTACCTAATAGGTTATGTTAGGTTCTCTTGTGACCCCGCTCTCGAAAATAGGAGCCCTGCGAAGCACGGCTCCCTCTACTTAGCTTATTGGGCGACTAGGTAATTTTTATTCAAAGGTCTCGGATATAAGTGAATATAGGCCTGTAGCGGTACTGTCGGCACTTGCGAAGGTTTTTGAGTCAGCATTGTGTACTACAATCTACGGACAGGTGAGCGGACAACTTAGTAATGAACAACATGGGTTCCGCGCTGGCCGTAGTACAGGCTCAAACCTTATGTGCTTTATGAATTATGCATGTCCAGTATTAGATACTGAACCGGGTGCTCAGCTCGATGTAGCATATTTTAATTATCGTAAGGCTTTTGAGGGTCAAACTATACCACGTGTAGAATCAGTGAGAGATCTCGGCGTTCGGATACAGCAAATTGGTGTAAAGTCTTTTAAAAACCTAGGCTTTATCATTCGAGAAACTTGAGACTGTAATAACACATCAGCGGTAAAGTCTTATATAATGCTCTAGTTAGAAGTAGGTTGGAAACGAGTGCTATCATCTGGAATCCACATGAAACTAAATATAGTCTCATGGTGGAGAAGATTCAGAATTAGTTTACCCGTTATCTGTATATGAAAGAATATGGAGTCTACCCTTATTACCCTTTGATTTATGCTACTCTTTTTGTGATAGGAATGGTGGGGTACAATAAGTTGGAAGCTAGGAGAGACTTGGCATAAGCCAAATACATATTTTTAGTGTTTCGCGGGAAATTAAGTAACCCTCAAATACTAGAGACAATTAAATTAGTGGTTCCTAATACGAGGCTGCGGCAGGATCCGCGAGAAAAATTGTTCGATGTTCCAGTGGCTCGCACTAACTTGTTAAAATACTCACCAGTCGATCGCGCACTTAATATTTTAAATAACGTCTCTCAGCGTATCGCTATATTTAATTGTACATTGGCGGAATTCATAAGAGTAACTTTAATGTATTTGTCACTTATATAACTACATTGTCGTATTGGGTAGACCTGTAAAGGCAATTGTATATTGATATAAATAAATAAATAAATCTTCACCTACATCCAAACCATCTATTTCTTTTTCTATTCTTACATTCTCTTTCCTTATAAAAAGCTCGCAACTACACTCGCATATATTTTTTAATTTCATCGCTCCTCTCCGATCCTGAGGGATTTTTTAGTTCGGTTACGGTGCCTAAAGAAAATACATGCCAAGTTTCTATTTCTGGCGCCCAATAGTTTTGCTGTGCGTTGGATGTTAGTCTGTAACGCAAGAATTGTATATGTACAGATGATGGCAAGAAGGGTTAGGCCTCCGGCTCTTTACTCACCGAATGAAACTCAATAGTAGCAATTCTGATAGGCCTTCTGTGAGATGGTCTGGTGCTTCGCTACCACCACATATTTATATAAGTTATTCAAATATTTGTTAGTGTGACCAGCATGATATTATAAAATTGTTAATAATAATATATGAGGAATAATAAATTGATAAGGCCCGGCCGTAGCTATAGCGATACCTAGCGGGACCAAATGACAAAAAGCCTATCCATTATTTCGTATTCAGAAATGAGAATCTTTACCACCAAAGAGTTAAATTATAATAAGGAATAAAAAAAAGAACGCAAAAAAGTAAAAATACATGTCACTTTTTAAAAGATAATGATATAAGTCAGACGCAAAAAATTTATAAATTGTTAAAAAATATAAAATATTCTTAAAATTCTTAAAATTGTATTAAATTCTAAAGTGTTTATTTATTTATTTATTCGCAACAATGTGTAGCCCACTATTATGTCTGCCTGACTACAAGGAGCCTCCTACGAAGATACCATGCATACCTGTTCGGGTAAGATTTACCTCACAGCTCATTTAGTCCATTTACATATGCAAATCAGCTCTTCATCTTCATCTATTCTGTAACTTAATGTACGAGAAACTTTTTTATTTGGGAGTGCCCACTCAATAATATAGGTACCGAATTATATACACCTCTCTAACCAATTTAGCTGCCAATCATCACGTACCTACCCTTAGCACCTTACCATTGATGAGCCTCTATTGCTGTTTCCAGCAGCCAACAGTTTGACAGCCCTCACTTCTGAACCATAATTATCTATAACGAAACATTAGCTTCCTATTCATAAACTAAGCCAAGCTCTTTTGGCGCTAAAAGAAACAAAAATAACCGTCAGTTTTATCATTAATCATCATCGGCCTTTAACAGTCCACTGCTGGACTAGGCATCTCCATTGAAAGGAGGAATTGGCCTATATCATGCTGGCCAAACGGGTTGGTATATGGTTTGTATCAAGTTTTCCTTCTCTTACACTGTTGTTCTCTGCATAATATGCTCCCCTGTCGGCTCTTACGACACCCATGGAATGATATGGGGTGGTGAAATGCCGTATTCTTAGTCCGTCACATTAATCATATTCATTGGTAATTGCCAGGGCCCATATTGCCTGCCATGTGGCATGGACCCAGTGACCGTCCGACGGCCCTTGATCGTCCATGACAGTACCTTCGACTACAGACCTACGAGTTGGCCGGGAATGATACTTAACAATCAAGACAAAAAAGTTCGCTACCAACTAATCAATTACGAACAACCGGTACGTAAACTGTACCATGGTGCATGTTGTAGATAGAACTTACAGGCGATCTAAAACTTGACCATTGTTGACCACACCATCACTCGAAAAAAATGAGAAAACTGATCATCTTCATAATATAATAGGTAGTTTGTAAATACATCCAACGTTTATCTCATTAATTATTTTAACTTATTTTTGATGTACAGTGTACATAAAAAAAACAATTGGGTACCTACTGTTTATGCTTAACCAAATATCTGCTTTGTTTCAACTACTAATGGTTAATTTAGACTCTTGGCCATGAAACCAGGTATGTTAGTTTTATCAATCAACACGTTGCGTCGTTGTATTATTAATATTTTCTCATTTCCAGGCGTGTTCTCATTACCCGTCGTGTTCTCCAACGTATTATCATTGAAACAGGTAAAAATCACTAAACCATATTAACATTTTTTTAATTTTAAATAATATTAAGCTACGTGATGGCATAGTGACTGCCATTCATAGTGCTTGGCCATAGTAGCGCGGGCTGCCCGCGCGCGGGTCGCGCGCGGCGCCGCGCGCGTCTTCATGTGTCCGTAGTGGCGCGTTTGCGGGTGCGGTGTACAGTGTTTGTCAAACTTAGTATTGTGGCGGATCGTGGCTAGATTAATATGAGTCTTCAGTTAGATGACGTTAACACTCACCATAGTAACACTCTGTCAATTGTTCGCCAAATTCGCAACAAACTGATAACAAGGCTATAGCCGTGCGGATAATGCAACCGCCTCACGGTCTGAGGGCGTGGGTTCAAATCACATTTATAGCTGTTATGAGAATTTCGGTTTTTATGAAATTTGGAAAATGTTTATTAATATTTTCTCATTTCCAGGCGTGTTCTCATTACCCGTCGTGTTCTCCAACGTATTATCATTGAAACAGGTAAAAATCACTAAACCATATTAACATTTTTTTTAATTTCAAATAATATTGAGCTACGTGATAGCATAGTGACTGCCATTCATAGTGCTTGGCCATAGTAGCGCGGGCTGCACGCGCGCGGGTCGCGCGCGGCGCCGCGCGCGTCTTCATGTGTCCGCAGTGGCGCGTTTGCGGGTGCGGTGTACAGTGTTTGTCAAATTTAGTATTGTGGCGGATCGTGGCTAGATTGAGTCTTCAGTTAGATGACGTTAACACTCACCATAGTAACACTCTGTCAATTGTTCGCCAAATTCGCAACTAACTGATAACAAGGCTATAGCCGTGCGGATAATGCAACCGCCTCACGGTCTGAGGGCGTGGGTTCAAATCACATTTATAGCTGTTATGAGAATTTCGGTTTTTATGAATATTTGGCAAACATTTAAAAAGCATTAATATTTTGAATAAAAATTGGAAAATTCTAGTAACTTTAGGAACGAAAGGGTTAAAAAGAGATATATAAATCAAAAAATTAGAATTTTTATAGATACTTTGCATTTTTAAGTTCATCATAATATAATACTAGCTTTTGCCCGCGACTTCACGCGCTTTGAAGTCGGGGTAACATAAATTTACTTTCAGTCTCAAATTGTGTGAGACTCCTTATTAGTCTAAAGAGTTCAGAAACTCTATAGAGTACAAAGTAATTGGGTCAGTATCCATGGCATTATCTACATATATACCGAATATACCTATATCTATAAACAGTCTTCCTTGATGAGCGAGTTCGACTCGCACTTGATTTAATAATTACTCATAAAAGTTTGAGATCCGCACGCTCCGCATTGTTTCCCGCTTGCCGCCCGCGCATTCACTACGGACACTTGTATGAAAGTCCTATGGTTTAAGTTGCCCGCGTGCTCCCCGCGTTGCACCGCTCGCCGCCCCGCTCGCCCACTACGGACACTCCTATAGAGTTCCATATGTTTGAGTTTCCCCTCGCACCCGCGCCCGCCTTTCACTGTGGCTGAGCACATATAGTAACTAGTTCGAATCGACGGCTGTGTACCACTTTCGTGATGTGCGTATTTGGTTGTTATAATATAATAATAATAAATAAATAGTTCACGTTCGCCACAGAACATGTAAACCGTTGTGGCACTGACTTTCATAAAGATCTTTGGCAGTCAGTAAAGGGAGTCCTTCAAATAAACTGACACTGGACTGGTCTAAGCCACGGAATATCACTATCCTTTCGGATTGCGCAGAACAGACGGTTAACCGTCAAGACCTCTTAACTCACTAAGTCAAAATTTTACAGGAGGCGCAAAAATTCTTGTAACTTTGATACGAATGTGAATATGAGTAAAACAAAAATATAGTTGATTTCAAATATAATTATTTACAATATGCAGATAAATTAATTTCTTTACTTCACTCCAATAATTGACTAGGTTAGTTAAGAGTAATTTACACTTTTTTAAAAGGCTAAATTTGTAGATAGGAGGTCTTGTCATTTCATTTAGGAGGAATTGGTCGCAAAATTAAAATGGATTTTACAAGAAATAAAAAATAAAAGATATTGGCATTACTAGAAAATAACTTTTAATATGAAAAAATAGCTAAATCACAATGTTTCATTAACTTACTCAGACATTATTTAGTATCACTAATATATTAATAATAATTAATCAGTCATTAATTGAAATCTTAGTTTTGTACTTGTTTATTTTGGCATCAAGAGTTGAAATAAATTAAATATGAGGCAAGGAATCGTAGAATGACTGACAATCTAGTGGCAGTAAAGATTTCAATTCTTGAAGATGTTTGAATTTAGAGTCGGCTATCGGTAACTGTTTGCTGTTTAATAGTTCATATTGTTCTATGATAGGAAGTCTTTTTGGTCTTTGAGGAAGTTCTATCCATTCTGAGTTATAATCAAGTTTTACACTAATCAATCCGTCTGGTAGGTAAGAAATAGCTTTGATGTCCGTCACTTTAGGGTCACCGGGTTTTCTACCTGGTCTTATCGAAGAGTATCGCCACATTTTAGGATCTGCATAGTTAAGAAAAAAATTATAGTACAGCATACATGTCTCATACGGAAAGGGTTTGGTTCTTGCTTCTTTTGTAGCTGTTACATAATCGCTTGGTAAATTTATTGTCCTATTTTTAAGCTTCCTTTCAATACAACTATGAACCGAATCCCCTTCCATCTGGGTGTGTCCTACTTCTAAAAATTTTTGGTACACAGCCACGTTATGACGTATTGAAAAATTAAGTAAAGCATTAGCTAGAACATTGTTTCGATTTTGTGCCGCACAACCATCTGAGTATATTATAATAGGAATATTTTCCGAAAGACAATGTTTCTCTAAATAATCTATAAGCATGGTCGCAAACGTAGAAGATGATAAGTCGGCTTCAGTTTCCGCGAACCAATAGCACGTAGCACCGTGAGTTGCCACATTATAGACAGAGTAATTATGTAGAGCTAATTTGGTTTTATAATATACTGCACTAGCAGTCAAAAACGGACAAACTTTAACAGCTTGCAGGTCAACGTTTAAAACTATACATTTACGTTCTAAAGCGTCCTTCTTGTCATTTTCTTTTTCCTGTCTAGCAGTATTTTTCCTGAAAATATGCTGCTGATAATCATCTTCAGTTAAATTTCCGTTTTTATAGGTCAAACAAGTGTCGCACATGTCTTTTTTTAATTGGTGTATTGCAATATTTTTATTTGCAAAAACAATGTCAAACGTTTTTATTGAAAATGGTCTTAAATTTTTATCATTGCAGAACTGTTTATAAATCTGGTATAAGTGAGACTTATTGCGAAAAACTGGCTCTATAAAAAGTTTACTGGTATCTTTTCTATTATAATGTGATGGTAGTTTGGGGATGGAATCAAAGAATTCGTTTATTATTACATCTTGTGCTATCCGACCTTCACTTGGTGTAACTTTCCTAGATCTACATTCATTTTCACGAGAAGGAAGTATTCCAGGACGACTCTTCTTCGCCCATGATTGGACTGTAAAAGTACCAAGACAGAGGGTGTTAATGAACATTTTTCTACACACCGGCAGCTTTTTCTTTTTTTCATATTATTGTCTTTAGTAAGAGGCAAGTAATATTTTAAAGTGCCTCCACGACGTGACGGGCCTGAAGGGGTTACTCGTTTTTTACCAACAATAGTAACATTGTTACCCACGTAAATTTTTCGTTGTGACCAATCCATAGATTTCCAAAAAGCTTCAAAAATGTTATTGCGGGTGTCTTCTGTAAACTCATCACAACGGCGTACTGCAGATTTCTTACAAAAATCAGATGTGCATGGAGGACCCATTGATCTTTCAGGTCTGTTCTTATTATGCTGAACTTTTTTACCTCTTGTCGCATCATAGCCTAAATAGCTCTTACCTTCCATCCGTAGCCTCTTGTTGAGATTCTTTTTCCATTGTTCAGGATCAGCTTTCTTTCTCCTTCTTCTGCCATCAGACATATCGCCATAGAATACTTCTGAGTTACTTGAAGCTCTTGTACTGTATTCTCTACATCACTCATAGAACTGTCAGAAGACGAACTTTCTGAATCGGGCACCGAGTATTCGTTGTCTTCCCTAGCTGGCATGTCAATATCAGCGTCGGCTCTTTGCTGCAATGATGACTGTGAAGATTCATCAAATCCTAAATCTGTAGGCTGAATTAGTGAGGCATCTATAGTTGAAAACATCTCAGTAGGTTTTAAGATTCCCGAATCACTTTCCAGCGTAAATTCTACAATTTCTTCAAAGTCTGCGTGTATTTGTGTAGAATTGGCTAAGGGAATAGTATCGGTAACTGGATTTTCTATAATAGGGATCTCCAGTGAATCAGAAGTGATATTGAGTTGATCTATATACTCAATCTGTACGGGAATTAGAGGAGCAGTGTGTGAAGGTATGATGGAATCGTGTACCGGATAATCTTGTTGGCATGCATCTTGTTTTTCTGATTCCAAACAAAGTTTGACCAAGTTTCTTGACCGGTGTGAAGTCATGCTGAAATTAACAAAACACTTAATCATCATCTAATATTCGTAAATATTAGAGTACAATAGCTCCTATGTGCTAGTAAACTGTGTGAGAGTAGCGAGCGATCGCGAAATTTTTCAACAACTAATAACTTCTATCTACATAAATGTTTTGTTTTCAACTGATTTCGTCATAATAAACTGACACTATTACACAAAATCATTACAATTATACTAAAATAATATCACATATACATAATATCCATAAAATTTTAGTACTAAATAAGAAAAAAACAATAAAACTTACTTTTCAAGTGGAGCGCGCACGAAACTCGCGACGAGTTCATACAAGTTGCGAAGCACACACTGAACTTAGCAGCAATTGCCGCCAAATTTTGCACGCGTTTATTTCGGAGGTATTGGCATGACAGAAAAAATACTAGAAATATTGCGAATTCTATATAGGAGATTTTAGTACTGTGTGAGATAGATTTTTTTGGAATTTTTTGAGAGGAAAAAACATTTTGTCAAAATATGTCAGTTAGGAGGTCTTGCCGGTTAACCGTCGAGATGGCAGTCATTCTGTAAAAAAGTTGATATTCTGTCACCTTTGCTTAGACCAGCAAGCGGATCCCGGACTCAAACCGGGATAAACGCTAGAACACAGGAGATAGTAGTACTGATCACAAGAAATGCATGTGATATTAGTCTTTCTTCCATCAAAAGCTTGCAGCTTTTATGAGATTTTTTTTTAAATTATAATAATTATTTCTTTATATCTAAGTATACACTTTAGATGTAATAATTAAATCAAGTGCGAGTCGAACTCGATCATGAAAGGTTCCGTAATAGAGGGATCCACTTATCATACCCATTAACTTCACCTAACCAAATATCTTTATTACTTTTTCGCCACCAAAAATTACTTTGTTTTCCATAGTGTTAGTATGAACGACAAAGTTATATTAGCTGTTTTTTATATGTGATATATCTTTTAGCTCCACCGCGGGTGCGGCGACTGACGCACATTATTGCTGAATAGAGGATGCCCGCGGTTACACAAGCGTTACTTAAGGCTGCTACTGCTCTGCTCCCGTCACCCATAGCGTCATTTTATATAGCCTATAGCCTTTCTCAATAAATGGGCTATCTGACACTGAAATAATTTTTCAAATCGGACCAGTACCTAGTTCCTGAGATTCGCGCGTTCAACCAAACAAACTCTTCAGCTTTATATATATTAGTATAAGATTAGTAAACATCAAACAAACATCAAGCAACTGCTACAAGTGAATATCATTCGGTATAAAATTCCTTGGAGAATCTAGCGCCGCGTCCCGTACTATAAACCTTTTGAGGCTTTTCAACTATTAGGTACCTATAGGGACTTTTTACGTGTCATAAGTATAGACTATAGACAAATAATTTAAAAATAGAACTGTCAAATTTCGTACAGCTGTCAATTTGTTAAATTTATCGTTCAGTTTTGGGAAGACATTCGAAAAATTGTCTGGTAGTAATTTTATTTGGGTTTTTTATTTAAATTTAAACACAAACAATAAACATGTGTGACAGAATGGGTTGTATTCGACAACTGCAATCAATAATGTCAGCAATAAGGTATTTATATTAATAATAATAATAATAATAATATTCCATCCACTACATTCACACAACACCATCTAGTCCCAAACTAAGCAGAAGCTTATACTATGGGTACTAGATAATGGATAAACATACATATATACTTTTTTTTTTGTAAATACATACATATTATAAATAGAAACACCCAGACCAAGACAAACATCCATGTTCATGCACACAAATGTTTGACTTGAGCGGGAATCGAACCCGCGACCTTCGGCGTAGCAGTCGCTTACACACACACTATATTAAACATTAACAGTTTGCAATGTTTTCATTTGTATTCTGCATGATAAGTTGTTTAAAGTAGTTGATAATATTTATTGTATGGTATATTCTGTCCAATTAATTACGTTTTAAACTTAATTGCTTGAAATGTTACTAAATGTAGATACTATTTCTGATAAACCTGATCCGCAACCTTCCACGGACCTATCTACCACCCACGCTTCTACAAGCCGAATCACGCATGATGCGCACACCTTACGTTTCGTCTGTATTTTTGCACCTATGTCATGAATATGAAATAGAAAGGAACTGTGCACCGTTGCATTTTAGAAATCTAGCTGGTCTCGTTATCTTCAATCGAGTGTCGTGATTTTTTTAATCTAAGCGAGCTTAAATATTTATACTCCTGTTTTAGTTTTATCCATGAAATCAATCGATTTTGTCGTAAAGAATATCTGTTATCTAGCAAACTACTAAATGCAAAGAATACTTTTGATTGTTAGGACGTTTGCAATTATATAATTTTCACAAATCACAAATCTTCAAAAAGTCAATAATAATTTTGTAGCAAAACAGAAAAATGCTTGCACAGCCATCGTACGTATAGATACCGTAAGGTTACATTAGATGTTTATTTAATTTCAGTGGTTGCCCCCCGTGTCCACCGCCTGCACCGTCGCGGTCGTGCTGCCATTCTTGCTCACCTTGCTGCAGGGGCAGAGGCGGCGGCGGCTCACTCGTCACAGTTTACAGTCAAGTAGCACATATCCAGTGATATTCCCTGCCACTGCGCTTCAAAAACGTTATACAGGGTGCGTACAAGCTAGAGCATCCGCTTGTTATATATTATCGGACTGTTGAGTGTTATGACGCCACTAATCGTAAAAATGACATACTTTCATGTTTTATGTGTGTGTTAATTGTCTTAGGTATAATGTTTCAACAAAATTATTTTCTTTCTTCGAAAATAGTGTGCCACACGGAGCTTCAATGTTATTTTTGATCTTTCTTCGATTTTGGCTCATATTGTATTAGTTGGCAAAGGACATGTGCATGGGCGTCGCCAAGGGGGAGCAGGGGGGTGCAGCTGCCCCTCCCCCTAGAGATTAAAAATACCTACAATTTATACTTTTCTCAATACTTTTATCATTTTCCATATCAACTTGCCGTCCCCCTCTCCCTAGACCATCGGCTGTCGTCTTTGCCCCCCTCCCCCTAGGCAATCGGCTGGCGACGCCCTTGGACATGTGAATTATATTTATCGAAACCCAACGAATCATTTAAATCTTTCAGTTCTAAATTTCATAGGTACCTAAATCATAGTTCAATGCAAAACGAACCGCAAATCCAATCTGGATTTGCCGTTCGTAAGCTTTCTGTACCTTCGAGTAAACCTATGACAAATTATGATATTCTGAAATTAGGAGTTTTGGCAAACGTGAATGGATAGGTATTTGAGAAATTGAGAGACCTAGTTTTGAACATATCTTTCAATAATATGCCTATGCCCATGTACCATGTTCTTATTTTACGTCAACGTTACACGGATATGCTCTAGTTTGTAGGAATTCTTGTAAATTTTTTTTGGGCAATGTTTACTACAATTATAAACACTGACTTGTCCAGAACACCGTTTGATCCTCTCAAAGCTATCATGAGACACACGACAAGAATACTTTACTTATAAAATGATCAATGTTATCATCACTTGGGATCTATAATGCTCACTAAATTTTCTCCCAACTAAGGGCGGTACATAATCTGATGGAAAATGCGTCGAGCGTATCATCGGTCGCGTCTGTTCCGTCAAATGGGTTGGTACATATCTGACGGAAAATGCGTCGCGTATTGTCACGCGTAACGCCAAAACAGACAAATACATGTATAATGAAACATTCAATCGTTCACGATGGTGCGTAAGAGCCTGTCCAGAAAGCGCGATTTACGCGCGTGTCCACTCGCGCGTAGGCACTCGCGCGTTTTCGAGATACTAGAGCTACATACATCCCGTCCAGATGCTCTCGCGCGTTACCTCACACGCGCGTAAAACGCTTGCAATGAGCGGGACTTTCGACTCGCTCGTTTTACGAGCGAGCGCCGCGCGAGTCGAGATACTCCGGCGCCATTGCTGCGTCCAGAACTACGCGCGTGTCCGTGGCGAGTGGACGTATTCGATTCTGTTGTAATATATAAATATTATAATAGTAATTGAAAAGAGTATGTATGTAGCGGTGACAACCTTTTTACTCCTTATCTCTGATCCGTGGTATGTTAAGCGTCTTGTCTCGTCGCACTAAAGTATTATATTAAAATGTACCTATTAATAAAGTATCCGCATATTTTATTTTATAATTAACACTATTCAACAGATTCAAAATGGAGCGTGATAACTTTGACACGGAACTTTTATTGACGAAATTGAGAAAAGGGTAGCTATATGGGATATGGAAGCATCCGATTATTATAATTAAACGTAGGAACTGGGACGAAATAATATATTTTTTTTGTGAACCTGGTGATTCCGAGGAGAAAAAAAACTTCCTTTAAGCATTAAAATCTTCACTGGAAAATTCATCATAAAAAAATATATTAAAATTTAAATCCAATCTTGACAATCAACAAATGGGATAGTATGAAACTGAAAATTCATATTTTACGTAAAATGGTTTTATTTTATAGTATAGTTAATATCAAAAACAGATAGCTTGTTTCGTATATTTTCAATTTATGTTCAATTCATTACCAAAACTATTAGTTAAATATTTATTAATAATGCATATTCTTAGTAACGGCTCTAAAACAGCTATGTGTCATTTAAAGTGAAAATGCCCAAATACGTCTCATCACATGCGCGCGTAAGAACGCGCGTGAAACGCCGCATCTGGACGCAATACAAATCAAAACGCGCGAGTGGACGCGCGCGTAAATCGTGCTTTCTGGACAGGCTCTTAGTGTTAGTGCGTCGAGCGTACAGCGTCTGTTCCGTTTCCGTCAACGCATTGACGGTCGACGTTGCGCCGGCCACGCACCACGTGTATTTTGACTGACGCGTTTTAAAATTCGATATCGCACAACGCAACCGCACTGTAACACCGTCGCACACGCATTCACGCACTGTAACACACGCATTCCGTCAGATATGTACCGACCCTATGTAAAGCCCGAATAACTTAAAATAATTGGTCTGTTTACTATTCTACAGATGCTGTGTTAGCAGTAGGACAACCGCCGAAGCCTGTAGCAGCATTTGATAAAGCAGTGATAGAGATTGGTCGCTGCGGAAAACGCGGTTAAACTTTGGCTTTGACGAAATTTTAATTAGTGACACTGTCCAATTCTGTGAAGTCATGTGGTTATTTAAAATAGTTTATAATGTAAAAGTGTCAATAAATATTGTACAATATGATTCAGTGGTATTACTTTTGAATTACTGTATAATTTCGACTGCCTCCGTGGTCCAGTGGATAGCGTATGCGACTGCTGATCGGAGATCCCGGGTTCGATTCCCGGGTCGGGCAAAAGTGTTACTGGGTTCTTCCGAATTGTCTGGTGATGTGCCCGGTAACGACAATAGGCTCGCCCTCTATTACGTGGGACCTAAAAATTCATGGCTAAACGTGGCTGATGAAATAATATTGTATACTTTGGCAAATCTAGCACGACTTCCCGTACTAACAGGATTTATCTTAATGTGGGAGTCGTGAAAATTTGTATTTATTCGTATACCTATCTGTTAATTCTTATAGTTTACTTTAGAAGTACAAGCATATTTTAGTTTATAACTAGGTTCCTAGGTACAGTCAGCATCAAAAGTCGATGACCACATTCAGATTTTCAAAATCAATGAACATTATATCACCCATAAATCGCTCAACAAGAAGGGCGCCACTATTGAATGAACATCATTAACACGCTCAGTGCGATATGAGGTTAAAAGGCCTTATGCATGAACTCGCAGTCAGTGCGGAGCGCTTATATAGCGTTCTCCCTCTGGTGCGGACGCTGTAATTTAAAGAGTTCTCTTTGTGTAAAAGAGACAAATATATATTTGTGATCTTCTTTTGAACGGCTGCTTATTTTTGTAATAATACTTGTATAAGGCCTTTCGACCTTATGCCGCACTGGAAGCCAAAAATTGCAATTCCTTGCGGATACAAGGCCTAAAGACCTTATGTGCAGCACAACGCCTATTAGCCTTATAACGCACTGATTTAAATAACAAAATTAAATAGTGTTGTTTTGACTTTCTTTGTGAACACACGTGCAGTGAAAGTGCCATAAAAATGCATAAAGTAAATAAACGTTGTCGGAAGATGTTGGAACTATCTTTTGAAAAACAAGAAAAAGTAGCTGATGATGCTCAAAATAATAACTTGAATAGTGCCAATTTGCAAGAAAATAGCCGGATCAAAATCATTCAGAATATTATTGTTAAGCCCGCATCTACAAGTTGTGACACTGATTTTCAACAACCTCACTGCAGTTCAACTCCACACGAGACCTCGATGGGAGTAAGACCTAGTATTAAGAATACACCTCAAGTTAGAAAGTCTAGTTTAGAATTTACACCTAAAAGAACCAAAATACAAAAACAAGACAATACTGTTTATGTTAGCCCTAGTACAGGAAATATTCTACATGTGCTGAAAAATGTTGAAAACACACCTGCAACTCCTACACACAAGAATTATAACCTACGAAAAGGAACTTTTCTTACTCCAAACGCTTCAAATCTTACAAGCAGGGCTAGTTCTATAAGTGATATATCATGTGTAAAAGACTTACCGTGCCCATTATCGAACGAAGAAATCCGTGAAATATACTATATAGATACTCAAACGGAGAACGACCAAAGTTTTGCGAACAATTCTGATAATCCTGCAAATTCTGCTCAAGATTTTGTCCCTGATTCATCTGATGATAATTTTTCTCCCAATTCCTCTGAATTAGAAACTGATTCTACTGACTCTGATGACAGTAACAGTGATAATAGCGTTACAAATTTTGATGAAAGCAGTTATGAAAATGAAGAAGTTGATATACCTGAAAATACTCAACGTAGTGAAAACCATGCTAATGACGAGTGGGGAGACATTGATGATACGAAACCGGATTTTGATGAATTTACAGACAATTGTAAACCAAATATTGCAGATAATTGTATAACGCCAGCAGATTTTTACAGTCTATTTGTTACGGATGAAATTATTGACCAAATGGTACTACACACAAATAATTACGCACAAGATCATATTAGCAATCTAAGAAATCTTAAGCTTAAATCACGATTGCGAGACTGGACTCCTACAAATCGGGAAGAGCTGAAAAAATTTTTAGGAGTGCTACTGGCGATGGGTCTTGTAAGAATACCCCATATAAATGATTATTGGTCAAAAAAGAACATCTACAATAATAAATATATTAGTTCAGTTATAACTAGAGATCGTTTTTTGCTTATTTTGAAATTTTGGCACTTCAGTAACGAAACTTCTGATGATACAGATAAACTGAAAAAGATAAAGGACACTTTTAATATGATATTAGAAAGAATTCAAGTACTTTTGGAGCCAGGTCGATATCTTATTATTGATGAAAGCATGATTCCGTGGCGGGGAAGACTAAAATTTCGCCAGTACATTAAAAATAAGAGTCACAAATATGGCGTTAAATTATATAAGCTCTGCACTCCAGAAGGATACACAAGAAATGTTATTATATATACAGGCAAAGGAGATAAAGGTCGCGAGAATAATCACGGAAAGGCAACAGTTTTAAGACTAATAAAAGGATTAGAAAATAAAGGCAGAATAATAATAACTGACAATTTCTACAACTCCATCGATCTTGCAGAGGAACTTTTACGTAAAAAAACCTTTTTGTGTGGTACTCTGAGACCAAATCGGAAAGGGAATCCAAAGAAATTAATTTCTCTAAAATTGAAAAAAGGTGAAATAGTTGGCAAAATGAACCCAAATGGGATAAGAGTCATAAAATGGACAGATAAGAGGCCAGTTCATATGATTTCTACGTGCCGAAATCACGATTTAAGTCTTATATCTACCGGTAAGACGAACCGAATCACTGGAGAGGAAATTAAAAAACCGCAATGCGTCCTAACATATAATCAGAATAAAAAAGGCATAGATTATAGTGACCAGATGTCCTCTTATTACTCTAGTTTGAAAAGAGGCGTGAAATGGTTCAGAAAAGTCATGATGGAAATATTATTTGGCACAGTATTAGTAAACAGCTGGGTACTATACAATCATGGAAAACCAGTTCAAATGGCAAAAAAAGACTTCACTGAAGCAATAATTGAAGCTTTGACTCAGGTGTCGATTTCAACTGAAAGAGATAATTATGTTGTTGCACGAAAAACGAACCACACATTGGAAATAGGAATAAAAAGAAGGAATTGTGCAGGATGTTATAATAAGCTTCGTAATACTTTGAACAGTAAAGAAGCCCAAAAAAAGACAAAAAAATAAAATCATATTGCCTTGAATGTAATAAAGGATATTGTACGAAATGTTTTTATGGAAGTCATTTGTGAATACAAAGTTAAAATAAAATAAAAAAAATTAATAAAAATAAATATAAAATAATAATAATAAAAAAAAAATAATGTTGATAAAATACTGTTTATGATTTTTCCCATCACTAAAATTATCTTACATGTACCTTTAACTAAGTGCGGTTAATGGATCGATAAGCCTTGTATTTGTTTTTCCATTGTTTTCTTAAAGTACTTGCCGAAGCAATTGGCGACAATAGTATAACGTAAGTCCACTCTTTTACAATAACTTAGTCACAAAATTAATTATATAATAAAAGTCATCGCAAAGATTTTTGAATTTGAACTCACCCTTAAATAACAAGGCTTTTCGACCCATTAACGCACTGGTAGAAAGTTTAGGTCAAAGGCCTATAGACCTTGTAACGCACTGGAGGAAAGAGTGCCTCAAATACTTCCCGCAGCTAGCGTGTTAAAGTTCAAAACTATCTGAACACTTCTTGTCAAAGGTCACTGAACACCATTTTGTCAAAAATTGCTGATCGTTATAACATCCGAAAACATTTAGAATCATCAATTTGAATTTATACCATCGCATCGACGTAATTATAGATTTTTTAGTTCAATTGAATTGTAACCTTATTCGTAAAGCAGTAAGACTTATTTTCAAAAATCACGCAGATTCCGTTCAAATTCATACCGCGTCGACTTAGTTTATGATTTTTATAGTTACGATTGAATTAGAACCCAATCCGAGGGTACGAAATATACACGGTGATGATAGGCTAGTCGACGGTAACAATTTTCATACATTTCCTTAATGCGCCCTCTATCGATCGCTACTATCCGATAAGGGTGCTTTTAGAAAATCTATGGAAATAGGGTTGTTTCCAACTAGTCAAATCAAGCACTTTTAATTAAATATCAAAAACGACCTTTGTCAAGGGTTTTGTATGAAATATGATGTAGTGACGTCAGTGTTTTGCTGTCAAGTAGAATACTTATTATCAATAAATTGACGATAAAAAATGTTAAATAAAGTTTTAACATTAATTGATGAATTAAACTACTATTATTTTGACATGTTTCACTAGATAAAAATACTTGTATAATTTATTTCACATGCAAGAAACTTCCGTGACGATCGCGTGCAAAACTCGTGGTTTGTTTGAAAAACAAACTCTTGGTAGACCCCCTAAATACACATAAGACTCATTTTCAAAATTCACACAAATTCTGTTTTAATTCAATTCTTTGTAAAACTGAATTAATGTAAAATAATATTTCTACTTAATTATCACTTTGTATCGAATGTAGACCATTGCGGTTGCAATTATGTATCATCTATATAATATTGTATTAGCTTAAAATAGTATTATATAAAATTATTTACTTCATAATACTTTAATAATAATATAATTAATCACATTAGTTTATCAAATGTAACGACCTCCTTTATTTAGTTCTCAGACGTCACTGGCCGTACTGGCCGAATGACTGGTGACGTGGTCTTATGCTTTTTTTACAATAACTTTGTTTAGCGACTTTTGAAAAGTCATGGTCACCTACTTATGCCCTTTTATGATAATCATTCAATTCTGGCGCTTGTCATGTTGAGCAATTTAGGTGTATTATGGTGTACAGCGATATTGAAAATCTAAATGTGGTCATCAACTTTTGATGCTGACTGTACCTATAAGCTCTTCGTGGGATAGCGGTCAAATTGAGTGAGACAAAGCTATCTGCACTGTGCATGCGGTGTGAGGGCCACTTGGTTAAACTTTGAAAATATGCTAAGGATTGCAGGAGTGCATTCCCAAACAATTGTGAAAGTAGGAATCAGATTTTGTGAAAGTCAGATAAGCGAGTTATTAGCTGTTTAGTTGGGCCCTTAGTCCGCATTATATAGCAGATTGAGGGCCCACCTGTACCGTCCGGTAGGTACTATGGCCACCACAGAAAGGGTTTTGACGGTTATTGCCAAAGAAAATTTGTACAAACACAATATTATCGCTACATGCAGTCTTACTTCGTATATCTTCTTCTAAAATAGGCTCTCAGACGGCATACATGTAAAACTTTATCAGGCAAATAAAATGAAACTACGTAATAACAGCTGATATTTGTTATCCTAGATGCTAGTACATAAATTGTGAAATTTTGTGCAAGCTAGAATAGGTCACCACTTCTTCGCGATAAGATACAACCTTATACAACCTTATTAAAATCTGTTTTCTTCCAATTACGCGTTATTTTTTATGTTAATAGGCGACAAACGAGCAGACGGATTGCCTGATGGTAAGCAATTACCATCAGGCAATACACAGTAAGGTAAGTAACAGTAAGGAACAGTAAGGTACCGCCGCCCATGGACACAAGCAACGCCATAGGAGTCACAAGTGCGTTGCCGCCCCTTGGGGTTGGGAAAAGGGATAGGATGAGGAGGGGGATGAGGGAGAAGGAATAGGGGATAGGGCCTCCGGCACTCTCACTCACCGAACGAAACGCAACAGTTTAGGTACTGTTACATTACGTCGATTTTCTGTGAGAGGGTATTACTTCCCCGGTCGAGCCGGCCCATTCATGCTGAAGTCAGCAAGGCTCTACTACCTTGTGAAACGTTACACATGCAAGATAAAATAAACACAAAAACGCCTCTTTTTGTGAAAAAAAAATGTGCAACAAATTGGTATAATTTATTGATTAATAATAATTACAATATGACTACAAATTTTCATAAATACCGAAATCTCATTGTAATATGGGAATAGGGTGACAATAATTTCACTCATTTTATGCACTTTGACCTGAGTGATTTTAAGTAGCTTCTGTAATCTTACATGAAAAGCTATTTATTGAATACTTTTAAGCATAATTATTATAATATTTAGGTTGTAATAAAACCTACGGTGGCAGTTGAACGTGATAAACATCGATACTAGACTAGAATTATAATATGTATTTTCACGCTCACACGGTTATTTAAATGACACATTTTTGTAAGTTTGTTTGTAGCTTACTAACTCGCTTATTTGACTTTCACAAAATCTGATTCCTACTTTCACAATTGTTTGGGAATGCACACTAAATCCTTAGCACATTTTCTTTTTTAAGTATTGTAACAAAGTGGCTTTTACACCGCATGCACATCTATCTGCATTATTAGGGCATAGTAGGTTTACAATATTATCTCTTGTATCCTCGCATATAAGAGCGGTTTCAGATTAACGTATTTTTCTGCGCGTACACGGTCGTTTCAGCATACGCGCTTACACGCGCGCTACATTACGAGCTTCAAAAAATCGAACGGGCATATTTCGGCGTGTTCGCTCGAAACGGTAGTGACATCTTGTCAGTGTCAACATGGATTCTGACGGCTTGCGGCTATACGAGCTTAGAAGCGCGTCAACGCTCGTACGAGTTGCGCGTGTGCCGAAAGGCCCGAAAGGCGAGCCTTTACGCGCCTACATGCGCTTCCAAAAACGAGCTTATACGCGCGTATAAGCTCGTTTTTGGAAGCGCATGTAGGCGCGTATAAAACGCCAATCTGAAATCGCCCTAACTGATGAAAAAAAAAATTTTTAATTCATTGCCATATACGGAACGCCACCTTTATTTTTTATTATGGTTATTTTTGTTTCAAAATCATAAAGCGATTTACAGAATACAGCTATCTACCAAGTTTTAGCTGAATAATCTTAATAAGTAGTTTTGGAATAAAGTGGCTGTGACTTTCGGACGGACAGACAAATTTGTCTATGTATCTTTAAAGATACATAGTGAGTCAATAAGTATTCCGATATTTGCCAATTGCTAGGGCACTTCAAAAATCATCGTTTTCTTTCACATGCTGTAAGTTTTAGCTCCACCGCAGGTGTGGCGACTGACGCACGTATTGATGATAAGTAAACAGTAAGGAACTGCTACAAGTAAATTTCATTCGGTATAAAATACTTTGGCAAATCTAGCGCGACCTCCCGTAGGTACTATGTGTTGCGGAGAGGGGGCATTTACGAACATACAATCAAAGGTCAATGACCTATGTACGTTTGTGCAATGACATCCAAACCCGAAACAACACTTAATGAATGGATGCAAAAGTGTTGTCTAGTGTGCGAATCGAACCCACAACACTCGGCGCAGTGTCATACGGCGTGGCGGCCGCTTGAACCACTATGCCAACCGTGCAGTCAATTGCATCGTCATCGGTTTAAGGACAAAAACAAATACATACTTAGTGTGCTATCGTTTCGCTACCTCTACATCACCCTGGAATTAAATTTTTATTAGACTCCATCGTCCATAACGTTCTTACTTTTGTACACTCACATAATAATCGTGCATCAAGAGAGATCTTAGTTGTCTCATGTTATTTTAATCTGAATAAATCCTACATTTGTCGAGATTCCTACAGACAATTTTTAGGGTTCCGTACCTCGAAATAAAAAAACGGAACCCTTATAGGATCACTTTGTTGTCCGTCCGTCTGTCAAGACCTTTTTTCTTAGAACAACGTGAAGGTATCAAACTGAAATTTATATCAAATAGTTAAGTCAACTGTCCCATGAAGCTGTGAAAAAATCAAACTTCTAAACCAACGCAATCAAAAGATACAGCCGTTTATGCTGCAAATTTCCACAAACACGAACTCGCAAGGGAATCAAAACCTAAAGGGTACTTCCCGTGAACAGAGAATCTTGAAATTTGGTACGAAGCAATGTCTTATAGCACAGATAAAGGAAAATTTGTCAAAACCGTCAATTTTTAGTTACATCTTTAACACTTTCATGGACAGTAAACGCCTATATACGTGATAACAATAAAACTTCAATTGTGTCTCGTTTACTGTCCGTGAAAGTGATATATATACTTATAATAAATCTACACTTATAAATCTTATAATATTATAAAGAGGAAAAATTTATATTTTTGTTTGTAATGGATAAACTCAAAAACTACTGGACCGATTTTAAAAATTCACTTTTAGAAAGTTTCATTATCTGCGAGTAACATAGGCTATAGGGTTTTTCGGGTACGCGAAGTAGTTCCCACAGGACGCGGATGAAACCGCGGGAAACGGCTAGTATACTTATATCTAATATATAAAATTCTCGTGTCACAGTTTTCGTTCCCATACTCCTCCGAAACGGCTTGACCGATTTTGATGATTTTTTTTGTGCTTATCCGGTATCTATGAGAATAGGCCAACATCTATTTACCAAAAAAAAAAAAAAAATTTTGCAAAACAACGTTTGCCGGGTCAGCTAGTATAATATAATAAAGAGGAAAGTTTTGTATTTTTGTATGTTTGTTACGAATAAACTAAAAAAGTACTGGACGGATTTTAAAACTTCTTTCACCATTGTAATGCGACATTATCCCTGAGTAACATAGGCCATATTTATTTCTAGCAAATAATAGGGATCCCTATAAAAACGTCAATAATGTAACCCAAGGCGTAACGGCCCTGTCACGACCTTGCCGCTCTGAGCGGCGGCTTAGCGCGGGGCGGCGAGCGGTAAGATCAAATGTATGAAGACGTTCGAAGCACGCCACGAGCCGCCGCGCACAGCGATAACGCGCGCGTTTTTTTTGGCGCGATTGGCTGCGCGGCGTGCGGCGCGGCGGGCGGTGCGGCGAGCGAGCGGCGGGAACAAATGTACTGCGACCGAGTCCGACGCCACAACTCCGAGCGGCACAGGCAGCGTTACGCGAGGGACGAACTAGGCGGTTAAACTATTTGTTAAATATTTTGTGGCGGTAATGAATACGGAGACATTTAAAGTCGAAATTTTAAAACGGTTGTGTGTATGGATAGCAACACATCCGCTGTATAAATACAAAAATGTTAATAAAACGTTGCGAGATGTAATGAAACAATGTTTTACAGAATGTAATGGTAGGTTTTAATATAAATCGCAAACATTAAAACATTGTGTAATGTACATATGTACCTATTTAGGTACAGAAACAGCTACTATGAAAGTTAAAAGGCGATTTACCTACCTACTTAACGTAGGTAATCTACGTTGTGTAGGTATTCAACGCCTCATTAATTGCGAATATGCATTATTCCTTTGATATAAAATACTTGTAAGAAATGAAGATCCAATGTCGACAATTTTTTAGGTATACCGTATAGTTCATCATCATTCATTGTCTTGCCCTGGTCCCAATTTATTTGGGGTCGGCGCAGTATGTCCTTCGCTTCCATACTTCTCTGTCACCAGCCATCCGATCGTTTATCCCTTTCTCTTTCATATCCATCCTCACACAGTCCATCCATCTTTTCCTTGGCCGCCCTCTCCCTTTTCGTCCTTCTACATGCATATTCATCACTTTCTTACCTACGTACATCTCATCTCTTCGCATAACATGTCCATACCAGGCCAATCGACTCCCTTTTACCTTTTCATCAATGGGCGCTACTTTCGTACTACCTCTAATGTATTCATTCCTAATTCTGTCCATTCTTGTCACTCCGCACATCCATCGTAACATTCTCATCTCAGCAACATGCAATCGTTTCTCATCCATCTTCTTTGTAGCCCAACACTCAGCTCCATACAGTACGACAGGCCTTATAACCGCCTTATACATGCGGCCTTTTAACTTCACAGGCATTTTGTGATCGCAAATTGTGCCTGAGACCTGTCGCCATTTCATCCATCCTGCGTTGATTCGTTGCCTAACATCCCGATCAATTTCGCCGTCATCTTGCAGGAGTGAACCTAGGTAGCGAAAATCGGAGCATACTGGTAGAGGTGTACCGCCGAGTGTAACCGGTATAGGACTGGAGAGACCGCCAAAGTCACAGAACATATACTCTGTCTTGGTTCTGCTTATTCTCAGGCCTACATTCTCCAATCTCTGCCGCCACTCCTCCAGCTTGCTCTGCACCTTTTGTCCATTCTCTGCTACCAGAACGATGTCATCGGCAAACAGCATGCACCAGGGTGCCTCTTCCTGTATGTCCGATGATATAGCATCCATAATTAACAGGAAGAGGTAGGGGCTAAGGGCCGACCCCTGGTGCAAGCCTACGGCCACATCGAATCTGGCTGTGATACCGGCCGCGGATCGGACTTGCGTTCTGCATTCAGCGTACATGGCTTGAATCAACGTCAGGTATTTTCCAGGCACTCTTTTCTTCTTAAGGGCCCACCACAAGACTGCACGAGGCACTCGGTCATATGCCTTTTCAAGGTCGATGAATACCATGTGCAAGTTTTTATGTGCCTCCCTGTATTTTTCGCACATTTGGCGAAGTGCAAAAATAGCATCCACCGTACTTCGACCAGGCATAAAACCGAATTGGTTTCGTGAAATCTCACTCTCGTCTCGCAGGCGTCGCTCAACTACTCTCTCCCATACTTTCATACTATGAGGCATTAACTTTATTCCCCGATAATTGTTGCACTCTTGGATATCACCCTTATTTTTAAAAATGGGCACCAGGTAACTGTTGCACCATTCCTCGGGTATGGTCTCCTCGTGCAACAGCTTATTGAAGAATAAAGCCAGCCACGTCCATCCATCATCTCCTAACGCTTTCCATGCTTCCACTGGTATTCCATCTGGTCCTAACGCTTTCCCATTCTTCATTCCACTAACAGCCTTTTTTACCTCATCTTTACTTATTTCCTTCACTAAACCAATATTCATCTGCTCACTTTCAAGTTTTCCCCTCCAATCGTTCTCTTCATTCATTAACTTTTCAAAGTATGTCCTCCATCTTTCTTTTATTCTATCGTCGTCCATAAGAATCACTCCTGTTTCGTCTTTCATGCACTTAATATGGGAAACATCCTTCGCCTTTCTCTCTCTAGCTTTAGCCATGCTGTATAAATATTTATGACCCTCGTGTTTTTCCAGTAACCCGTACAAGTGGTCTAGGGCTTTGGATCTAGAAACGGCTACAGCTTTTTTGGCTCTTTTTTTACATTCATCGTATTCTTTCTTCTTACTTCCTTCCAAAGATTCATTTCCTCCTTTCACCAGCTGCCATTCCTTAAATCTTGCTTTCTTTTCCTTAAGCGCATTCTGTACCTCTTTTGTCCACCACCACGTGTCCTTATCTTTCATTCGCGTCCCTTTCGACTCTCCTAAAACATCCTTTGCTACACACTTTATACATTTACTCATCTCTTTCCAACACTCATTGACACTGCTATCGTTCATATCGCCCATTTCTAACATTTTATCCACCACTCTATCTCTGAATTTTTCTACACATTCATTCTTCTCTAACATATGCCATCTTATTTTTGGAGGCAGTTGCTGCTTGGTTTTTTGAGAGCTTAGTCGAATCTGAAGTTCAACTATCAGGAGCCTGTGCTGCGAGACTAAATCTTCTCCTGGTACCACTTTGCAGTCTTTGACCCAGTTGAGTCGATTTCGCCTTAGTAGGAAATAGTCAATCTGGGTCATGTGGTGGCCGCTATTATATGTAACTAAATGTTGTTCTCTTTTCTGAAACCAAGTATTTGAAACTGCGAGGTCAAAAGCGGCAGCAGCTTGGAGAATTGCTTCTCCCTCACAATTTCGGCTGCCGAATCCCCAACCTCCATGTACTCTTTCATACTCTCCACTTGTTCGTCCCACATGTCCATTAAAATCACCTCCCACAATAATCTCTTCATTCTCCGGTATACCCGTCATGATGCTATCGAAATCCATCCAAAACTTCTCTTTCTCACAATCCTCACATCCTACCTGAGGGACATACACACTTATCACATTCAAAATAATACCTTGCCACATCACTTTCACAGCAATCATTCTATCATTAATTCTATTTACACTTGTCACACTATCTTTCATATTTTCGTCTAACACAATTCCCACACCATTTCTTTTTCCATCACTTCCACAATAATAAAACTTGTGTCCTTCTCCGATCTCTCTAGCTTTCGTACCTTTCCATCTTGTTTCCTGCAGGCATGCCAGATTTATTCTTCTTCTTTTCAAAACACCAGCTAACTCTCTAGCTCTTCCAGTCATCGTACCTACGTTCCAACTTGCATACCTCACCCTTACATCACAGGCTCGCTTCTTAGGTTGCACTCGCCCGGAATAGTGCAACAACCCTTGCATACTTCTCGCAGGTGCCGGGTGCTGCCCCTGCGCGTCGCCTGCGGGGAACGCCCTAATCCTTTCGCACTCATTGTCATACGTGGCCATACTACAAAAGGTTTTGGCATATATTTTACCAGCCGGCCGCCTGCCTGACGCCAATCCTCCTTGGGAATATTATCGTTATAAAGGAAGAAGGGTAGGAGATACTGGGTAAATGGATAGGATGTATGACAAGGAAAATGGGTTTGTAGGTGGGGGGTACTGTAATCACTGGAGAGGATATTGGGTAGTGACTACAGCAGCTCGGAGAGCCGGGATCGCGAACCCGAAGCCCTGTGTAATGGTCGGACAGACCAGTACACAGAAGCACCCCCTGACTTATAGGTATACCGGTAGGTATACCGTATAGTTACACAAAGATATTTTCGTTGTCGCCTTATTTATGGGTAACTCCGTCGGCCCAAATACGTCCACATTTGCCGCTGCGTTTACCGCTGCTGTAGGGTCGTGGCGTGCACGACGCTCTGCCGCGCCGCCCGCCGCGACGCGCGCCGCTTAGACCGATCTCGTGAACAGGCCCTAAGAAATGTTTCCAGAAACTGTCTTTCATGGCGTGCGCTGCTAAAACTATTAATGATACAGAAAAATAATGTACTACATTATTAAAGTACTTATTATTACCTACAAAAAAGTTCACGACTGCATAAGTCTATCTCCTAAGGAATATCCACAGTAACTATTTTTATCAATAAAAAAATTGAGAAACATAATGGGTTATTTTGGAAGCTATTTTAAGCAATGCAGTATTAATTCTTATCCTATTAAATACGCGAGATATGTTGTGTATTTAATGCTCATAGAAATTGTCTTTTACAGTATATCATTATAATGAATATCTTAAAAGATGTAGCAAACTAAAATAATACGTGAGTAAATAAATTCACCGCTCGCACACCGATATAATATTCCGTCGGGACGAGACTTTCTTGATGCGATTGATTATTTAAAATGTATAATAATGAAATAAATCATATGATAACATAAATAAATCATATGCATCGGATTTGTAGGCGATGATCACCATGATGTATGAGGCGTATAAAAAGAAAGGTATGAAAGTGACAAAACTAAAATCATGGTCATAGAGAGGGAAGATGGTGTAACTGAATGTAACATATTGATAGGAGATGAAAGAGTGGAACAAGTGAATGAGTTTGTGTATTTCGGGTCTTTGTTAAGAAAGATGGGAAATGTGAGGGAGATGTTGAAAGGAGAGTGAAAGCAGGAAATTGTGTAAATGGCGCCTTCAGTACATTATAAGTTATGGTATGGACATGTCAGCAGGGAACGCCCAAGGTGAAAAAGGGCCAAATTAAAAGTACCCATAATAGTTGCACATGCATGATGAGATTAATGAAAGTCAAGGAAGCGAAAGAGGTACCTATGTTCAAACCGAAGCATGTGGCGTTCCATAGTCTCTGCCTACACTAATGGGAGACAGGCTTGACTATATAGATAGATAGAAAGAATCATAACTTCACGCCTTTTAACCCTAAGTGGTAGGCAGAGGTGTATTACTCACCCACACTTCGCCATTCATGTTTCGGTCCCAATGTAATAGGGGGCGAGCCAATTGCCATCTTACCGGGCACATTATTAAGCGAACGTAATTAACATTTTAATACACACATAACTCCGGAAAGACCATTTAGTACATATATATCGATGGAAAAGACAGAGGTGTGTGCCCAGGGTACCTATGGTGGCGATAGATAGAAAGATGTTTAAAAAACAAATGTCCACCCGTGCGAAGGCTGCTAGTAATATCATAAAAATATTTTTAATAAATTTATGTTATTACCATTTTCTCTTGTCCGTGTGGTGACCGATTAAGAATACGAATTGTCACCACCCCATATCATCCCATGGGTGTCGTAAGAGCCGACAAAGGGAGCATATTATGCCGAGAACAGCACTGTAAGAGAAGGAAAACTTGATACAAACCCTATACCAACCCGCTTGGCCAGCGTGGTATAGTAGGCCAATTCCTCCTTTCAAAGGAGAGGCCTAGTCCAGCAGTGGACTATTAAAGGCTGATGATGATGACCATTTTCTCATGAACGCGTAAAATTATTTAATTGAAATTCATATCAAATACTCGTGTCTATAATACCTTTAAGCTGTAACAAAATTAAAACTTCTATCTCAAAGCAATCAGAAGAAACAGCAATTTTAGCATATTTTCAAACTCGCAACTACTGGCAAGGGAATCAACACCTACAGGGTATTTCCTGTAAACTCAGATTCTTGAAATTTGGTACGGACCAACGTCTTATAGCACAGATAAAGGAAATATTGCAAATTTTTAATTAAAAATATTAATAATATTTTTATATACTTGGGTCTATAATATATTTAAGCTGTAACAAAATCATACTTCTAAGCCAACGCAATCAAAAGATACAGCTGTTTATGCCGCAAATTCTCGCAAATTTTCGAAACTCACAAGGGAACACGGGATACTTCCCGAATTTCAATTTACTTAATAAGTCTACGCGTTCATGAGGAAAGAGGTAGTAACTTTAAAAAATTAAAAATGTTTTTATTAAGGTGTACTTATAGGTATGATGTAACTAAAAATTTTCCAAAATGTAAATTTTATATTAATTTCTTATATATCTATAATAAAAACATTTAAAAAAATATTAAATTTACTACCTCTATCCTCAAATCAAACTTCTGCGGCCGGTTCCAATATGCAATCCCGAATCAATCAATCAATCGACACAATCAGAAAGAGCTATTTAAGCATATTTTCAAACTCGCAACTACTCGCAAGGAAATCTGTCTTATAGCACAGATAAAGGAAAAATTGCAAAAAACAGTAAATTTTTAGCTACATCATATAATTTAAATATTTTTAATAATTTTAACCCAGATACTCCTGAAACTATTTTGCACCTCAGATCATTGTGTTTTTTTGATATGTTGATATACATATCATCAATTATTGTAGAAAAATACTGAAAAAAATCCTGACCATCTGGAAATGTCGGAAAACCATGGGCGTTATAACGGCCGGTAGGAGAATGTACTACTATCGCTAATTTGTACGGAAAGGTTACCCTATAACTATAAATTAAACAAAAGTTATATTAATGAAGTTATATATATATATATATATATATATATATATATATATATATATATATTTAATCTTGTACATATTATAGCTATTATCTATTTTGTATGTACCTCTAATAGGCAAAGTACTAATTTCATACTCAGAGCCTACTAAAAATTAGGCCCTAAGTTTGAATTTAGTATTTTCTCTGTTTGTATGGTAAGTAACAAGTTTTAGGATGTAAATGAACATCACATTTTTTACAAAAAGAAATAGTCTTTTTTTACAAAGTATGCACCTGAGTTGATTTTCTTTGTATTCAATTCAATGATCGATTTTGTCGTATCGGGATGTGTCTCTATAAGAAGCCGGAGTACGAGATGGCCAACGCCTTCCATCACTCTTATAAGTTTCTAATAAGCTTTTAGCTATTTCTCTTCGAAAAGAGAGATGATCATAGTTTCCTTTATCTTGCTTGTACAATTGCCAGGCATTGTGCACTGACATATCTAAAAGTGAGCAATCAAGGGAAAGTACTATTTTTTTTCCTCGTATGGACGTTCCATAAAGGCTAATGTTTTGATCAGAACGATCTACGCCTCCTATATTTTCATTATACTTTTTTATGATGTCAGGTTGATTGATTTGTACATATTTCTTCGCTTATTGAGAAAAACGTTTTGCCTTATGCAATGGTTGCACTGTTTCGACGTTTGAAGCAACTGAAACTACACTATTGTCGTTCCACTTGCAAACAAGAATATTACCAGGATTGAGAACTGTACCATAACTTGCCGATGATGTGCTTGCTATGGGAGAAAGACTTGATATATTTCTCAGGAAATCATCAGAGCTATCACTTTGTGTAGGATATTCTACAGTACACCTTCTTTTAGCGAGGCGAGATAGGGGAATGTCGTATTCTCATCGTAAGCGATTTCGGCTTGCGCTCTTAGTTGTGCACCTGTAGGAGCAATGATAAAATACTGTTACCTATAGCTAAACGATTATTCCCGGTGTCCACCCCCTGCTTGTCCACCGCGGGTGGACAGAGACACAAATATTTAAAAAAATTCTCGCTGTGCACCCCTGGGGGACAGCGAGAATTTTTTTATTCCTATTTTTGGGTTAAGGGTCAAAAGAGAACCTAACATAACCTATCTACCCGAATCAGAAGTGATGAAAAACCTCGTGTCTTTGTCCACCCGGGGTGGCCAGCGAAAATAATTTAAAATTAATTCTCGCTGTCCCCCAGGGGTGCACAGCGAGAATTTTTTTAAATATTTGTGTCTCTGTCCACCCGCGGTGGACAAGCAGGGGGTGGACACCGGGAATAATCATAGCTAAACCTATTGTATGCAGTGCTTGATAGTAATATTTACATTCTGAGAACCCACCTGGTAGATTTTGTATATTTACAAAATCTTCGTCACCCGAATCCTCATCAGTCACACCTGCATTTACATTTTCTGGTGGTAAAATTGAGACAGCCTTGGGCAAAGTAATATCGTCATCAGCCGCCTTCAATATATCTAATAATTCATTTAATTTAAAGTTTGTCTTTGTTGAAATCTGAAATGCAAAAGTAAAATATAATAGACGTACATTATCCTACCGGGCGTTATAACGCCCATGATATATTTAGATCCATAAAAGTCAGAAATTGCAAAATAGTAATTACAATTATTGCATTATATATTGATAACACTTAAAACTTACAAGTTTTATGCCAAACAGTCATTTTAATACATAATAATATAATATATACATATCTTTTTGACGACAAATCGAACAAAACTTTTAACGTAACTTTCAAATTAGAAAAAAATATTTAAAACTCAATAAATACAGGCACAATTACTGCACTTAATCCAGCTTCCAGTAGTTATAAATAAAATAAAATAAGAAATAATAGTCACTGCTCACATTTATTAGGATTAAAATGAGGGTACTTTAAATATGTTTTTTGTGGCGTTATAACGCCCGGTAGGAGTAAGTGGGTTAAAGGTACTACCATTTTCTGTTCCGTGGTACTACCTCGTTCTTCATGAACCCGTAGAGATATAAAATTGAAATTCATATCAAATGCTTAAGTCAAAACTAAAGGGTACTTCTATTCGAGCTAGAATCTTGAAATTTGGCATAAAGTAACGTTTTATAGCACACAGGATAAACTTCGAAAATCTTAAATTTTATCACATATTTTTCAAAATTATTATATATACCTACAGGTTTGTACGGAACCCTCGGTGCGCGAGTTTGACTCGCACTTGACCGGTTTATATTTACTAGTAGGTAATGAGAATAATGTAGAACGTTAATAAACTTTTTGACTGACTCCTGTTAGTTTAGTGAGCTCTGGTAGTTAGTGACCCCGACTGGTTAGAATGGGTCGTCTTTTCGATTCTTGGCAAGGCAAGGCGTTACACCATAATCTTGGAGGTACCCTATCCTTTCATTATAGACAAGATTATGATCAGAGACCCTTTTTTTTTTTTTTTTTTTTTTTTTTTTTTTTTTTGTTTTACGAGGTGGAAAATCCCTTCGGATCTCCGACTCTTGGGGGAAATAAGAGCCGGAGTATGTGGTGTTTCCACTAAAAACCACCTCGACTTCCGCCATGTACCCGTGTGTCGGAGGGTGGGGCATCACCAAAGCACTCGTCGCCACCCCCCGACGGGTATTGGCCCGCCAGATGATCAGGCGGGCCCCGAACAAAACCCCCTTGGCGGCGGATGAAGGTGTTGGGCTCCGCCGCCAAAACACCCAGCGGCCGCAGAGGATAGGGAGGACGGCAACGCAACACCGCATCTCCTCTTCCTCTGCGGCCCCACCGCGACGCATCGAATGGTGCGCCCCCATTTGGTCGCGAGAGATAGGGCGCGCGGCAACGCAACACCGACACGCCTCTCCTCCCGCGACCGCACCCGACTGCGAGGGACAGACAGAACTGTCCCCCGCACCCGCACCGTTGGACGCATCCTGCGCAGGCCCCGTCAAGCCCACGCGGAGCGCCCCCTCCTGGATCCCTCTTAGCTTCACCGCGGGTCACCAATCCACGGTTACTGAGCCCCCCCACCACGACAAGGTGGAGATCCCACGGGGGGGATGATCAGAGACCCTATACAAATATGATATCTAACTTTTATAGCACTAATTTTATCAAAAGACTAGAGGACGCCAGCAACTACGCCTGCAATTTTTTTAAATTTACCCATTTTGGCCGATCCCGTGGGAATTTTGGAAAAATCCCTTCTTAGTGCACCCCTACGGTCCCCAAGAAACATACATGCCAAATTTCAGCTTTCTGCGCCCAATAGTTTCGGCTGTAGCATGTCTGTCAGTCAGTCAGTAACGCAAGGATTTTATATATAAGAAGATTATGGACAGTTGGTTCTATCAAGACATTTGGATTTGTTTGCCGCTACTCCGCTGCGAAACATCGCTTAGTTTATCGATCGGCTCTAGTAGATCAGTCTTGAATAAAAACCCAATAATATCCTTAATTACATTTATTTTGTTTTACACTGCAATGTTCAGTTTGCACTTTACGACATTATGCACGACGTCAACTGCTGCAATACCTGTAATAGGAAAAGTTCTAGTTACATACGGTCTCAAAGAGCAAAATCTCAAGGCAGAATTCTAGAAAGAAATAAAGATTATTTTACTGACTCTAAACAATAAAACAATAATAGATACAATGATTGAAAATTAAAAAGTCATTATTACAACTACAACTAATTACAATACAAAAACAGAAACAAAGAGACTTAAAGTATAGATATATTGTGTATCCCCGCTGTAAACAATCTGGTTCTCAGTTCAGCATAATATGCCAAGCCACTTGAATCTGACGCTGGCTTTCAGCTGAATCACAACGACACGTTGAAGAATACGACTTAAAGAGAGCGTGTAACTCTGACTTTATCTCCCAAATAATTACATTTGCCTTTGGCATGGAAAGAAATGGATTTAAAGGATAGAACTACTAACCTGTTTTTGCGAGCATATAACAGGAAATGCGACAACTGACGGTGCAATAATGCTCAATGTGTAAACCAATATTAATTATATTTGATGGCACTAATAAAAAAAAAATCAATACGTCCGAAAAATCACTTATATTTCACAAAACTTGAGTGTTACAACTGTAAATGTTTATACAGGGATGCACATCTATACATCTCTGGATCGGCGGTGGAGGTGAGCAATGCATTTGCCCTCCACAACACACGGGGCCGCTAGAACACGCAGGTGGCATACAACCACCCATTTTACAATTTTTATAAACTAATCTATTACTTGGGAATTTTGCAACACGACCGAACAACTGAGAAAAATGTGAGGGCTGCGAGCGAAATGCAGATCTATTTATAAATGTTACTGGACCTACTGGATGTATGGTCAACTAGATTATCGAACGAAGTCTAGATGGCTAGAAAATTGTTTTTAATTGTGTCTACGGATTTCTGATTTTGTTTAAGGCGCCGCGCAAACGGACCACCGACCACAGCCTGCGTAGCTGTCTGGCGCCAAGTCTTATTAAGATACCTTTGATATCGGTGACCGCCACTAACGTTTTCGCCACCAAAGTAATGTTATCTCTACAGTTGAAGCACGTTGTGTACCTTTGCGCCTCAAGTTCGGTATACACTAGGTCCGAGCTCGAAGTCCGTGGGTATGACTCGAGTTCCGACCGTTTGCATGAAAATAAAATACTGTATAGATAACATTACCGTGCTCTCGCGGTCACTGTGTGGTGAGTGGCCACAACCGGTAGTATGTTGCGGACAATGAGAAGCGAGTGGCCACGAAACCCCATAGGTACGTCTCGTCGTCTTTCCATACAATACCTATGTACCTATTAAAAATGATTAGATACCTACTCATATTCTTACATTACTGTATAATATCCTATTCAACCCGGACACCGCTTCGTATCTCAAAGAACGTTTTAAGTTCCTTCATGACACACATGCAAAGTTTTTGAGGTCGTCTAAGGATCTGAGGCTGCAGATGCCAACACATTCCACAAATTTCTATGACAAGTCCTTTACTGTGCAAGCAGTACGCTTGTGGAATGCGTTGCCGATAGAAATTAGGCAAACAAACTCAATTGGCATATTCAAAAACGCATTAAATCGGCATTACTTTGCAATGTGACTGAATTTTTATATTCTATTTAGTTCAATGTAACTACGTATTTTGTATGGCTATATGTATATATTTATTTATGTATATATGTATTTATATATTTATGTATTTATGTGTTTATGTATTTACGTATTTATGTATTGATGTATTTATGTACTTGTGTATCTATACATCTATCCTTACTTTATTTTATGACTACACCACTGTTTTTGTTTCTCTGATCTTTTCCAGTCCATCCCAAGGTTGCCTGGAAGAAATTGTTTTCAGCGATAAGGCCGCCTATTGTACATACCTATGTTGAATTGTATCATGTTTTGTAGCATTTGTATTGTATCTGGTGTACAATAAAGAATTTTCTATCAATTTATCTATCTATATACCTACTCCTTGTCGTCAGCCATCAGTTGCTCTGGTGCCTGTGGTCGATGGCCCGTTTGTTCGCAACCTAAAGGTTAGATTTATAGCCTCACTCAACCAAAAGAAGAGAAAGAAGAATTGCAAACCTGATATACACACATCAACAAAGTCTAGGGATATTTTATATTTCATCAAATATCTAAAAATCTATGAAGAATTTTCTGATACAGTAAATAGAAGAATCATAGATTATTTTAAGGTCTTTAATAAAAATAAAAAACATTTCGTGTTTTTTTTTGTTTTAAATAAAAAAAAAAATTTTTTTAATCATCATGGAAAATTAGTATGATAACAACAAACATTTCTTCTTAAAAAACTATTAATTTTAATAAAAATGGAAAAAATCTTGTAAAATCTAATCATTAATAATCAGTGTTGCCACCTCTAACATTGATTACACATCGACATCGATTGTTAATACTTAAAATTAAATTGTCAATGTCTTGCTGCGGTATGAGGTCCCATGTCCTTTGCAAGTGTTCGTAAAGTTGTTGTTCAGTCGTCAAATTTGGTGGAAAATCTCTCAAAGCTTTTCGTTGTAACATGTCCCAGGCATGCTCGATAGGATTTAAGTCGGGCGACTGTGCAGGCCAATCCAAAACTTGAATATCGTGCTCTCGGAGAGCGGTCGATACCAGCCGCGCCGTATGGCAAGGAGCATTATCGTGCATGAGTAGAAATTCATGGCCTATTTGAGTTCTGTGTGGGACAATAACGGGCTCTACTACCTCCTCGTGGTATTTTTGTGCAGTCATGCTGCCTTGGATCCAAACGAGTTGGGTTCGTCCGCCAAGACGAATTCCTGCCCACACCATGATTGTCCCGCCTTGGTATGGGTGGACCTCCTGAGGGTGCCGTAGACGGCTAACTCTCCCTGGAGCTCTCCAAACGCGTGTTCTTCGTGAATCCGGGTGAAACCCAAACCGGGACTCATCGGTGAACAGCACCAAAGACCATTGTTCGTCACTCCATGGTAAATGCTCCCGAGCCCACGAAAGCCGCCGACCGCGATTGCCACGTCGCAATGCTGGAACACGCAATGGTCTTCGAGCATGAAGATCAACTTCATGTAACCTTCTTCGCACGGTTTGGTCGCTTACCAGCAGCTGGTGGTCCTCCTGGAGCCTTTGCACTAGTTGCAGCGCTGTGATATTGGGTTGTCTTCTGGCGGTCATTTGGAGAAATCGATCCTGTCTCTGCGTAGTAACACGATATCTACCTGTGTGCTGTTCGGCCACATCTCCAGTACTGCGATAACGTGACCACAACCTTGATATCACATTTTGACTGGTATGTAGGGCCTCAGCAACGACGCGTTGAATTGCACCATTTTCTAACATGCCCACGGCTCGTAACATTTCATCTCGACTCAAATGACGACGTGACATGACTTTTAAAGTTCGTACGTCACGTTAAATTAAAAAAGAAAAACAATTAAAAACCCTTTTCATTAATAATTATAATAAAACAGTTTTAACTTTCTTTAATGTAACGAATTACTAGCAAATTTGCCGCCATATTTTGTTTATTATTTTGTTTTTTTTCTTTCCATGTTCAAATTTTGAAAATAGAATAAAAGAGGTTTTAATCTGTATATAAACTTTTTGTGGAAACTAACAAGGTTCTAAACTATAAACTCGTAAATAATTTAGGATTAAGATATCCCTAGACTTTGTTGATGTGTGTAGATATATTTAACATTGTACCGATTCAGATTCATCAATTTTAAAACTTCCATCAGCTTTTGCAATCAAATTTATCATGACTTTAAAAATATCACAATCTGCAAATTAATTACAGGACTCTGAAATCTACCTAATACTATTTTGTGAGTACAAGCTTTTCTTTTTCTTCCTTTTCTAAAAGTAGAATGGTGTAATAAGAAAGGAAAGGGAAGCAGGGTTTGGACGAAACAAAACACGAGAACAGTTTCGCCATTCCAACTTTGTTTGCACTAAAAACAAGCTCACGTGGCAGCATAGGCATAATACTGTTTTATTGATAAATATTATAATTAGTGTACAGTCCACGAAGCAGTTTTTGCACCAAAATAAATTCTGTCATACTGTGGTTCAACACTGCCAAAAAAAAACTACACAGTACCTATCCCGCCAAGCAATACCGTTACCGTGAGGAGAATTATCGATATGGCCTTGCTTACGGCTGCCTGTTAAAAATATTAACTTCCGCTTTTTATAGATAAGGGCTGTTCCCCTTGTACCTACCAGTAGCCCTGGTGCAACAAGTGGCGTCATATATTTCACTTCGCTACTATATTCAAAACTAATTTTACAACAAAACAAACATTATTTTTAACAATAAAAACTTTGTTTTGTAGTACAATTAAGGTAGGTGCGGCCATTAAGGCCTGTCGGGTAATAAGGCCTAAGTATCAGAGAAGCAACTAAAAATAATCCCAACTGACCGAAGTCACAGTCATAGGTAGCTAACTATCCCAGATGGCGACCTAAACTTGTCACGTCTCGCTTACCCTCGTACTGCCACCGGTGCTGCGTCATTCGTCGTGGCATTATCAAGAGAATAGGTATGTGTATTGAATGCCTTTAGAAATGTAATTTTAACTGTTTTCTAATTGATTTATGGCATTTAGAAACTACTTATAATCACTATGACTCCCCAGTGACCTGTGTATGTGTTGTCTGATGAAGACCTGGTTGCGGCAGTCCCAGCAGTACAATGTGGCCTATTTCAATAAACGGTTTGTCACAGGAGGACGATGATGATTTTGAGTGGCCAGATATTACCTAATTAAAACAAATATTTATTTTTTACGTCTTTGCTGTCATTATGAGCTTTGCTATTATTTTATGAAACTCAATTACCAAAGACATGAAGTTTATTTTGTATTATTTTGTTAGTTAAAGTTTTAGGCCTCATTATACTACCATAATTTAATAAAGACTAAAGACAGTGTATGAAGCTTATGTCAAATATATATCTCTAGTATCAAAACGGACGTTAAATTGTCCAAGAATAGAGAAAAAGATACATTTTATTCCTATCTAGTTGTTTCTCTTGGGACAAGTTGAGAAGCTCGCATTGATTGACATAACATCATTAATAGACATCGATATATATGTTAATAGATGTTAATATGTCAATCAATGCGAGCTTCTCAACTTGAGCTTCTCAGCTTCTCAGCTTCTCAACTGTAATCTCATATTGAGGAGACATGATCACTGAGTGATCAAGCCTCTTAAAAATAAAACAAAATAATGTAACATAAATCATGTGTAATATTTTAAGTTACAATAATGCACGTTGTGTTACAACAATGTGCGCTCTCCCCTAAAGGCGGGGCATACCCACTAAAACGACCGCGGTTAAGTTAAAGTTAAGGTAAACAAAATGAGCCCAAACTCGGCATGCCTAGCTCTACTCACATATGAGTACCAGCAAGAGTCATCGAATAACCCTGGAAGGTTACTGCATAAGTTCCAGTGGTAGGGTCACTTATGTACAACCAAAATGAGTCCAAACTCGGCATGCCTAGCTCTACTCACATATGAGTACCAGTAAGAGTCATTGAATAACCCTGGAAGGTTACTTCCTAAAATGCAGTGGTAGGGCCTCTTATGTACAAACAAAATGAGCCCAAACTCAGCATACCTAGCTCTACTCACATATGAGTACCAGCAAGAGTCATCGAATAACCCTGGAAGGTTACTTCATAAGTTCCAGTGGTAGGGTCACTTATGTACATCCAAAATGAGCCCAAACTCGGCATGCCTAGCTCTACTCACATATGAGTACCAGTAAGAGTCATTGAATAACCCTGGAAGGTTACTTCCTAAAATGCAGTGGTAGGGTCTCTTATGTACAAACAAAATGAGCCCAAACTCGGCATGCCTAGCTCTACTCACACATGAGTACCAGCAAGAGTCATTGAATAACCCTGGAAGGTTACTTCATAAGTTCCAGTGGTAGGGTCTCTTATGTACAAACAAAATGAGCCCAAACTCGGCACGCCTAGCTCTACTCACACATGAGTACCAGCAAGAGTCATTGAATAGCCCTGGAAGGTTACTTCATAAGTTCCAGTGGTAGGGTCTCTTATGTACAAACAAAATGAGCCCAAACTCGGCATGCCTAGCTCTACTCACATATGAGTACCAGCAAGACTTATCGAATAACCTTGGAAGGTTACTTTACTGGTACCAGTGGTAGGGTCTCACCAAAACAAATAAAATGAGCCCCAACCTGGCATAACTTGGTCTACTCTTTTATGAGTTCCAGTCGCAACACTTGAACGGGATGGTATACCATCAGTCCAGATAATCTTACCAGATTTCAACTCAAGAAACAAAATAATATCTAAATACCGAAATATATCCTGAGTCAACATAACGGAGAAAATAAAGTAATAATGTCCATTTATATAAAAGCGGAGGAGTTGCAGGAGATGGTAGCAATCATGCATGGTGCGTTAGAGAGGAAAGGAATGAAAGTGAATGTAAGTAAAACGAAAGTTATGGTTTTTGAAAAGGAGGAATGCGTTACGGCTTGTGGTAGCGCCATCTACCTTCCTATATATAACTAATCGCATCAACATCAATCGTTCCACGTTCTAGTGCGAGCGATATCATATTTCCGTCCCGCTCTATCCCACTCCCTGGAAGAGGCACTGCCTTCCGCCTGATTCGTCGACGCGATCGTGGACGCGAGTGACAGTCGAGAACATTCCGCTCGCTGAGAACGCCGTCTCGTACCGTACCGCGCCGCACCGTTGTATGTGATTTATTACCACTTCCACCAAGGAAAACCCGCTCACGAATGGTGAATTGAAGTGAAAACAAGCAGCTGCATCACGAAACCACCAGGAGACTGCCCTACGGAAACGAAGAAGGTTGTATAAGGTAGGTGCCCTCCATCCTTGAAATATCCTATGCCCACTCAATCACCCCTTAGCGTAACCATCTCCTAGGCGGCGAAGAACCGCTATCCTCTATATACAGTCCATTTCCTTCTCCAAGTCGCCTAGAACCCTACGGTTTCGGTGTAAAGCCGAACCATTTTTTTTTATCCATACGAGTCGGATTCATTTACGTTTTTATACGTTATATCGCTATACCTAGGCAGTTATAGCACCTAGCTATACTCCTAATATATTCACATAACCGTCACATGGTTATTTCCGCCCGCATCAGTAGGTAAACTTTTATGTAGCTACCTACTTATTAAATTATTAATTCTGAAACTATCATAGTTGTCTTATAAATCTCATATTTCAAGCAACTTTTAGTTCCTCAGCTCTAAAGTGTTGCCTACTTAGCCTACTTAGGTAAAATAATAGATACATTAGTAAGCATGTCACAACAAAAGAAGTCACGCGTGTCGGAAGACAAAGAGATGACAATCTTAGAAGCAAAACGCAATATTTTATTTGAGCGCATTCAAAACATCTATGAACGATCAAAAACCGCATCTATGTCTGACAGTAATAGCGAAGCATTTCTCAGTTATTGTATAACAATAGATAGTATTCGAACAGATTTTCATAAGTTGTTAGACGATTATAACGCAAGATTACTTTCTATCAATCCTGATGAAAAACCGAACTATCAGGCGTATACCTCATTCGAAGATCTTTATTGTATTATTAAGCGTATACAATCGCAATTGGAGGGTAAATGTTCAGCAGAGCCCGTTGCCCGCAAACCGAGATTACCGCCAATCGAGATTATGTCGTTTGACGGAGATATACGAAATTGGCCGTTATTCTATGCGAGTTTTAAGTCTACAGTGCACGATAATGGTTCTCTGACGGATGCTGACAGGTTGTACTATTTAATAGGTAAACTGTCACCGAAAGCCCAGTCCGTATTTGCAGGTGTCACACCCAGTGCTGAGAATTATCAGGTCATATTTCAGTCACTACTTGACAGATATCAGGACACGCGCGTCCTAGCGTCTACCTACTTTGACCAAGCTTTAAATCTTAAATTGTCCGGTGCCGCGTCTGTCTCGAATTTCCAGCTGTTTATTGATAACTTCGTAACCGCGGTTAATTCTCTTAGAAATTTAAAATTAGAAGATCTTTCCGACTTTATGTTGCTTCAACTCGCTTTAAAAAAGTTTGACACTGATACAATTCGCGCATTCGCGAATGGTGAATTGAAGTGAAAACAAGCAGCTGCATCGCGAAACCACCAGGAGACTGCCCTACGGAAACGAAGAAGGTTGTATAAGGTAGGTGCCCTCCATCCTTGAAATATCCTATGCCCACTCAATCACCCCTTAGCGTAACCATCTCCTAGGCGGCGAAGAACCGCTATCCTCTCTATACAGTCCATTTCCTTCTCCAAGTCGCCTAGAACCCTACGGTTTCGGTGTAAAGCCGAACCAGCTTGTAATGTTTTGATCGATGGACAGCGAGTGGAACAAGTGAATGAGTTTGTTTACTTAGGTACGTTGTTTACAAGAGATGGTAAGAATGAAGAAGATATTGAAAGGAGAGTTAATGCAGGTAATAGTTTGAATGGAGCTCTGAAAGCGTTTATGAACAGTCAAAACGTGTCCAAAAAGGCACGTTTGGCTGTACATAGAGGCGTGTTAGTGCCTACCCTTATGTATGGTAGTGAAAGTTGGGTATGGCAGAAGAGATTTGAAAGTAAAATAAATGCTGTAGAAATGAGAGCACTGAGAAGTATGTGTGGTGTGTCTTTGACCGACAGAGTAAAGAATTGTGTGATACGAGAGTGGTGTGGGGTAAAAGAAGATGTAGTGACAAGCATTGAGAAAGGCATGTTAAGATGGTTTGGGCACATGGAGAGGATGGATGACGATAGACTGACAAAGAAGATATATAAGGCAAGTGTGAATGGAACAGGACAAAGGGGAAGACCTAGGCGGACGTTCTCTGACCAGATTGGAGACATCCTGAAAAAAGGACAAGTCAGAAGTACCCTTAACAGAAGAGCATGCATGAGAAACTTGATGGGAGTGAGTGAAGCAAGTGAGGTATGTCAGGATCGTTGCAAATGGCGTTCCTTAGTCTCTGCCTACCCCTCCGGGAAACAGACGTGAGTCTATGTATGTATGTATGTTATATAAAAGTAATAAGAAACTTTCTTGTACGTAATTCGCACAGAATACGAGAAGTATCAAATTGATTTTAGCGAATTTTTTGTATTCGTATATTGCTTTTTTCGACTTCGGGCTGCAGCGACAAGCGACATAGAGTCCCCTCCCGACGGCGCTCAAGCGCAGACTGAGATCTCATTGCAGAATATGGATATATAAATCAAGAAAGTGGCTAAATAAAACGACCCTTATTGCCACACATTAAGACACCCGTATGCGGGCAAAATAGAAGAAAAATGTAAGATGATTTTTTGCATTTTTTGAGTCAATTTACAATATTTTCAAAAATATTTTTGAGTTGACTATATTTACTACCCTATTCTAACTTTGAAAATCTAAATAAATGTAAAAATAGAGAGAAAATTGTACCCAAAAATAGCAGTATTTGCCTATTTTTGATTTAGAGGCAGTTTCGAATCGATTTTACATTAATGATAATTAAATATTTTTTATTTATTTTCAGATTGATTTATAGATAAAAAAGTAATCAATTTATCGTTATCATTAGTTTTATTAGTTATTATCTTAAATTGTCGTAAAATGTACCGGAAATATGTGGTTTTTTGATACATGCGTAAACGCGTCCTTAACACGTTGTATAATATTAATAACGTTTATTACAAAACTGAATGTACATAAACAATTCGAGCGGGCGAGCAATGTAGTACCTACATGGATGCGCGTGATCAGACGCGCGGCGCATCCCGTATTGAAGCCGTAGTGAAGCCGCGCCCGCCGCGTTCGTCTGTGAGATTGTATGCGCGAAAAGTGCGTGCGTACATGGCGCCGTTGGACTTGGCGGGCCCGTCTCGTTATGACTTGGGAGGCGGCGCAGACACTACGCCACCTCCTTGCCTTTTGGAAGACGTGGAGCAGCCCCAGCGCTCACCGTCCACAGGCACCAAAACGGCCGCAGAGTAAGTATAGGGATTACGGTAATCCGACAACACCGCATCTCCTCTTCCTCTGCGGCTTCACCGCGACACAACAAATGGTGCGCCTCCATTTGCTCGCGGGATATACGGCGCGCGGCAACGCAACACCGACACGCCTCTCCTCCCGCGACCGCGCCTGACTGGGAGGAACAGAAAGAACTGTACCCCGCACTCGCACCTTTGGTTGCATCTTGCACAGGCCTCCATCAAGCGCACGCGGAGCGTCCACTCCCGGGATCTCGCTTAGCTTCACCGTGAGTGCCCTAATCACGGTTACTTAGTCCCCACCACGACAAGGTGGAGATTCCACGGGGGGAAGTTCCCTCTGCCTGGCAATCTATTGCGTATGTTCAATTAAGTCAATACCAGAGCTATTGGTGAAATTTTAAGCTTTATAAATAGCTAGGAGTTTTTGTCGCGCTATTTTTGCAATATAATAGCGCGACTTACACTTAACGTGCGCATAGCATAACATTATTAGAGCAAAAGTTAAATATTAATATTTTTGATTTTGTGAAGATATATTAGGTGTATGTCTTGTAGCTAATACTTCTAAGACGATGAAGTATAACACTGCGTTCAAATGGTATTTAAACCAAACATTTATCGGTACATACACATGCAATACTAGCTAGCCCACCTAGATTTAACGAAAAATCTATAAACCATAGAAAAATCTAGTAACCCTACCAAAGTTTTAGTAGTAAGTACCTATAATTTTGAGCTGTAATATGATTAATTATTAATAGCATTAAAACATATTTAATACCTACATTGGGGTTTCGCTGTAACCTGGTTAAGCCAGATGGCAGTTTCATTTTTGTGGAGTTTAAAATATGAGCTAGCGAGCTCATATTTTAAGTAGCATCTCGTGATGTATTAATCGCACCCTTATGAATTTCCCTAAGCTAGTTACTATCGTACCCTTATCCATTGTACTATTATTATTTTGTGTCTGTGTGTATGATATTTAGTACCTGTTAGTCAGGTTATTACAGCTAAACTGTTATACCAATTTCGATAAAATTTATTGTGGCTACAGTAGGTAGCAAAGCTAAATTTTATATATTTTACTTATGGTACTATTTTATGGTACTATGGTATCTTAAGTAACATATATCAAATTTAGCTTTGCTAAAATGACGTAGTTTACATAATTTTAAGTAACTTTCATGGCGTCTGGCAGAAGTAATGGCCCACGGAAAGTGTCTGGCAATAATGAATTTCAATTTTAGACAGTATTTTTAAACACATATTTGAATACCAGCTTTGATACTTTAACGTAAGTAAGTATGTTTTTTTGGTACCTTTACTTCGCGCTACCTGTGAAATGGCCCGGCTTTCAAGCTAGTGGGTCGGCATACTTCTTAACAAGATTTTATACTAATTATTATCCTCAAAATTTCAGCTTTGCTAAAATGACGTAGGTCAGGCGGCTCTGGGATTTTGGACTATTAGACTATACTTCCTTACTTTGAGGCTTTGACAGTCACACTAAGGCTAGCACTAAGGGCACTTTTCCTGTCATGCGTATATTGTCGTCCGCGGATCTACGCGCTTCTGACCACACGCAGGACTTGCGCAGGACAAATATTATACAAAGGTATTGTGACAAATATTTCGTTTGCCGCTGCAGTGTCGTGCGTGTCGCCAGATGAACGTTAAAAATTTAATTATAGCTTTAAATTATTTTCAAAAATAAAATAAAAAGAGCTATTTAGAGTAAAGAGCACTTCAAAAATAATAATCTCTGTATCAATTTTCATTTCTTCGTTTGCGATTATAATTATGTGTAGGTACTTACTTATCAGATCCGCGCGCGGACGATAATACCTACGCATGACAGGAAAAGGGCCCTAAGGTTGACTCTCATCTCATGGACTGAAAGTTACAAAACAAACACAAACTCATGTTTGATGCCCGCTTTTGGTGTGGGAAATTATTTGGAATAGGGAATTTACTAAAATATAACTTGAATTAAAAGACAAGTATAGTCACAGCGTTTATTATTTTACTATAAAAATAAGACTCCAATATTTACCGCACTTTATCAATGAACGAGACACATTTCATAACTAATCAAAAATTTACTTTTAGTTTTTGCTACCGTAAGGGCACGCAGACTGCGCTCCAACAGCCAGCTTGAGGACCCTGGAACAACAAGCAATACATTGAGCATAAATGATTAACGAACAGAGTTGATGTGGCTAAAGATGTGGCACCAGCAGTAAGAAGTTTTGGGGAACTTCATAGTCTTGAAATTCACAGGAATATTCTTTTATAGCATTCGCTACACGAAATACACCGCACATATACATTTACTCTAGCGATTAGCGAACAAATTTGTTCACTAGCCAATAGAATATTACTGCTTCTTGTTGTTTCATATACCTACATATAACAAAACTATATTCGAAAACAAATTCATGTAACTGTATAAAATTATAAATATAACATCTCGCTAGCATTGCCAACCGCTTGGTTCTCTTCACTATCTGTCTAGTAGGTATACCTACTAGAATGCATAATATTTAGATTACAAACTATAGTTTGTAACCTAAATATTATGGATTCCTCTAGCAGCATGTTTCCCCTTAGAAAACTCTAATAATTTTAATTTAGTAATCTATGTAGGATACAAATATAAATAATGGTGATGCCTAAAGATTTGCACATTAGCGATGACTCTAGAAAAACTTGGCACCGAATCTGTCACTATAAATTCATATATGAAATTACTGTATTATGACTGCGATCGGACTCAGCAATGAAGCATCTAATGATGGTAGTTGAGTGGTAACTATTTTCGATTCATTGATACATTTGAAAACAGTAAGTCATACCTGTTTCACGTAGTTTTCTAGTTTATATCGTGTGTAAGGATCAGTCCTGAGGTAGCACTGCGCAGGGAGGCCAGTCTTCCTAGTTTGGAACACACTGTCATGACAGATTAGAGGGCGACGTCGCGTCACCGGGTCAAGTTCGCAATGTGGGCAACAGCTGCGGCACACAGGCAGGCACGGGTAGCATGCAGGTGGTGCCCGCGGGCAAATAGGTCGCTGTTTCGGTAGAATTGGTGGCGGACACTGCGGATTGCAGCGTGGCAACACTGGTTGGTAGCACGGCGTCGGTACTGGGCATGGGCACACCTGTTGATTATAAGTTTATGGTTTGACAGTTAGTTTCAATATCAAGAAGCAGTCATTGTACTCAACTAGGCATAGGATTATTAAAGCGAAATCCGGGCTTCAAAGATTCGTCTTGAATGCAACCGGTATAATGCTAAGATATTGGTGGCAAGTTATACAACATGAAAAGTTATTGTCTTTGGCCATTATTGGTACTTTTTTGTCAGTATGCCACTTCATCAAGTTTTTCACCATTGTGAGAAAGGTCCTTGGTACAACAGATTGGAAATAGAGCCGTATCGGCAGGACGCTACCTACATGACTGTAACAACGTTTTTCTCGTATCTTTTCGTAACGCTAACATGGTAAATGCAATAGGCCAATGCCTATCTGCGTATCTAGTGTTATTTTTCAGGGTGGGACTGGGTCTTCATTCAACAATGGTGTGAAGTTTCTTAGGTGTCTAGTCTAGAATTTTGAATAAGTAACGACGATTCTGGAGTGAGCACTAGATCGTCCTAGGGTAGGTATGGCCCACCATCTGCTATATTTGCCTAGGACTATGGTAGGATAGGATACGACAGCATACTCTGAAAACTCTGAAATATAAGTATAATGAAATTAAATTGTACCGGTGGGGGATCACAAGGTGGCGGCGGCATGCAACATGGCAGTACTGGCGGACAACAAACGGGTTTAGGCGGTGGTGGAATAGGCTCTGGCCTCGGGCAGCGTCGAGGCTTGCATGCTGGTAGAACTGGCACTATCGGAGGCACGCAGTCGGGGATCGTGGGGGCGGGGCACGGCCTGAATATCGGCTTGCATCGACAAGGTGGACACGGCGTGCAGGGTACTGGAGGCGGACAGCACGGCCGACAACATGGCGGCGGCGCCGGACAAGAGTAGCAGCACGGCCCCGTACCACATGGCAATATCGCTGGACACGTCGGGAAGAATTCACAGCAACAACCTGAACAACACATTGTCACTTATTTATACTTTGTTCTTTCTAACTTATAATTTTATCAGTTTTTATGATTTTATTTTACAGCATTTTTAGGTCTTGACAATTTTTCTTAATTTTTGTTTTGAATGATCTGTTTACTCTATGGTATTAATAAATCAAGAATATAGTCAGCCAGTTCTGATTTTGAGCTGCCAGATGCAAAGAAGCATAATCAATAGAGAAAAGTGAAAAAAACAAAGTCCTCCACTGTTGTTTTGACATTAATCAATGAAATCTTGAATCATTTGGACTAACTTTATAAAAATATAAAAAACGTAAAATTAAAATGAGTGCTCCGTTCTACAGTTTCGATCCATGTGTGTGTACAGGGCTGCCCTGTGGAGCTTGCTATCCATATACGACAAAGCCGTGTGTTGCATCCCGGAACGATCTGAGACCATGTTCGGTTTGTCCAGGAGGTGGATGCTCTCCCTGCCCTGCTCCGGTCCGACCTTGCCCTGAACCTTGCCCACCGTGTCCAGTACTACCATGTTTGCCGCCTTGTCCTCCCTGCGATAAGGTATAAACATAGCCGTTTATTCTATTCATAGACCGGCTCCTTTAAATCTGTCATACTATTAACCTTGAGCTCTATGACTTCAGAAAATCTTTTCCATTTGCTTCATCGTTAAGATTTTTGGCACATTGACAACATTTGGTTACTTTCCTACAGTTTTATGATATTATTCCTAGATTTCAATGAGTATTTATATTTATTTCTAGCCAATATCAGTAACGCCACCTGTACCAGTTTGCGAGACGGTAGCGATACCCTGCTGCCGGCCGAATCGTTGCAAGCCGTGTCCCTGCTATAGTTGTACTGAACCGGGCGTGTGTCTGCCTAAGCGCTGCAGTTATGCTGGAGTACCTGCCTGCTGTGGACGCTGTTGTGGACCTGTCATGCCCGTTTGGTAGTCATGGAGTGCAAAAATTCTCGAAAGTGTAATGTTTCTAAAATGCGTCTTATTAATAAGCTTTTGAATTTAAAACTTTATACTAAAAATTATGTAACTTTTTGTATAAAGTAGTATTTAACAAGTTTAAGTGGGTTTGAATCTTACTACTTATTAATTTTATTTGCCAATGCGAAACCCACATCCATATTTACTTTTAGGGGATTAAAACTAACTCCCTGAAGCCCCCTACGCCACCAATACCCTCAAATTCAGGCGACTCGTTTCGAAACCCAACCCCAAAACTAGGCTAGACAGTAAAAATATTAATATATGTATTTCCATGGTGGCGACGCCACACCTCAGTACCAAATGGCCACGCGAGGCGTTCTCCTAACCACCTCCTAGCAAACATTTACGTTATTGGTTATCAACCCCGTGGCGAAAATTAATTAATTTAATTATCTTGTTGACATTCGTCGCCCTAGCCTTATCCCGGCTGCATCCAAGACTTACACGCCTTGAAGCCTGAGGTCCGCTTACTGGTCTAACAGAATGAGACAGAATCAACTTTTCCACAGAGCGACTGCCGTCTGAAAAGGATAGCGATATTCCATGGTTTAGACCACCGGTACTGACGCTCTGTAAAGACTGTCAAAGATCTTCATGACAACCGGGACCGACGGTTTAACGTGCTCGCCGAGGTACGAGACAAGCGATAATTAATAATTAAATACGCACATAGCTCCGAAAACTCATTGGTGCGCGCCGTGGAATCGAACCCGATACCCTCTGGCAGTCTGTTGGTATCTCCACTCGGCTATCGCTGCTTTCAGAAAAAAAATCCTCCAAAGATATAACATTTCGTCACTTAGTACCCTTTATTTTTAAATCTTGAGATATTAACCGATGTTTTTGTTTAAATCAATTGCTAGTCAACTAGCTTTCGAAAAAGTAACAATTTAGAACCAAAAAGTGAATAGTTTTTTTTTATTCCGATTACTTTGATGACAAGGTAGAAAATTTCAAAAGATGTTTATAGCTCGATATCTCAGAAACCGTTAAGGTCGAAATACCAAACTTCCGTGTATACATATACTTAGATTCAAGTTCTCAAATACGTCCGTCGGACTGCAGTCCATCGCCCTATACGCTAATCTGAAACCGCCCTAAGGCACGATCATCTAACCTGGTCAGAAGGTCGTCCCGACAGTGGCGACTGCGGGCAGCTCCGAGATCGACCGCAACCGCTAGCTGCAGTGTCGCCTGCGGATGCAGTCTACAGCCCAACTTCGAATTTTAGTTTTTAGTAAAACTGCTAGGTATTTGATAGCTATCATAAATTATTACCTACAGTCGACTCTGGTTAATTCGAAACTCAAGGGACTCTTAAAATATTACGAATTATCGACTGTTTGAAATATCAAATGGTTCGAAATTTTTGAGAGAACTATTTTCTCTCAAAAATTTCGTATTATTAAGTGTTGATCAATTATTATTTATAAACTGCTATTCTTTAATAATGACAAAAGTCCGTGTACATATTAATAATATGAATTATTTAATCTTTCGATGGTTGAGAGATGAGAGAAACATAACTAAACAAACCTATTCGTGCGGAAGTGTATTTCAAACTAATCATAACAAATACAAAGGCTGGTGTACGATTACACAAGTTTGAACTTGTTCAAAATGTATGTAAGTACTTAAAGCTGTAACCCACGCTCGAATTTGGTTCGAACACACCACGAATTTGATTTGCATCCGAACCAAATCTGACCGTCTGTAGAGTAGTCCTTTTTTTTAGGGTTCCGTACTTAAAAGGTAAAAAACGGAACCCTATTACTAAGCCTCCGCTGTCTGTCTGTCTGTCCGTCTGTCCGTCACCAGGCTGTATCTCATAAACCATGATAGCTAGAAAGCTGAAATTTTCACAAATTATGTATTTCGGTTGCCGCTATAACAACAAATACTAAAAATAAAAAAAAATAAAAAATTAAGGGGGGGTCCCATACAAAAAACGTGTTTTTTTCGTATTTTTTGCTCAAAATTACTAACTATTACAGGTAGACGCTTTAAATTTTTACAGAATATGTAGTTGTATATTACCTTTCAAAATAAATAATTAAATTAAAAAAAAGTAAATAATAAAGGGGGCTCCCATACAACAAACGTAATTTTTAAGCAATTTGTTACTCGATCTTAATAAACAGGTAGATACTTATAAAGTATTTAAGTATACATACAACGAACGTGATTTTCTTTTATAGATGATGGTACGGAACCCTTTGTGCGCGAGTCCGACTCGCACTTGCCCAATTTTTTAAGGTAGTAGAGCCTTGCTGATTTCAGCATGAATGGGCCGGCTCGACCGGGGAAGTACTACCTTCTCACAGAAAATCAACGTAAAGTAACAGTACCTAAACTGTTGCGTTTCGTTCGGTGAGTGAGAGTGCCGGAGGCCCTATCCCCTATTCCTTCTCCCTCATCCCACTCCTCATCCTATCCCTTTTCCCAACTCAAAGGGGTGGCAACGCACTTGTGCCTCCTGTGGTGTTGCTTGTGTCCATGGGCGGCGGTAATTGCTTATCATCAGGCAATCCGTCTGCTCGTTTGCCGCCTATTACCATAAAAAAAAGTCTTGCGAACATTATTAAAGCTGTAACACACGCTCGAATTTGGTCCGGCGGACCAAATCCGCATACTAAATCCGTTCTCGCTACAGACGATCGAATCGGACAGTTGCTTTTCGTACCAACGCCTTCAAGTGCACAGAAAGAAATAAATAAAGAGAGAAAAGAAGAAGAGAATGGGCGAAACAGTATTTAAGAGGACGTGACGAATTAAGTCTAATAAAATTGATAAGAATTTTACATGAAGATGATTTTAAAATAGATCTGCGAATGAACCGCGAAACCTTTGAAAATGTATTAAAATTTATGTATTAAAATCTTTGAAAAATTAAAGAACTTCAATTAATACATCGCGTTCGGTAACGATTTCCTCCATAATGTAAAATGAGCGCACGCACGCCCGATACTTGCGCTCATTCTCTCATCCTTCTTGGCATTCCTTCTTGGCATTCCGAACACGACTAGTCTTAGTTTCTTCGGTCCAACCGTCCACACGTCCGGATTTGGTACGGAGCAATCCATATCCGATGTGCAAACTAGCGGACTGAGGCAGACTCAATTAATAAAAATTATGTTCGCAGGACTACTCTACAGACGCTCAGATTTGGTTCGAATGCGAACCAAATTCTTGGTCTGTTCGAACTAAATTCGAGCGTGTGTTACAGCTTTTAGGAATCGCACTACATATCTACCTATTGGTGAAAACAGTACAGTAGTTAGTTCTTGAGTTTATCGCTTTCATACAGACGTCTAAAACCGTATCGTACTTATTACTACTTATTTATTATTTCACTTATATTTCTTATATTCATCACGTTCTCTTAAAAACTGTTTCGCCCATTCTCTTCTTTCTTTCTTTCTTTCTTTCTGTGCACTTGAAGGCGTTGGTACGTGAAGCAACTGTCCGATTCGATCGTCTGTAGCGAGAACGGATTTAGTAGGCGGATTTGGTCCGCTGGACCAAATTTGAGAGTGTTTTTATTTAGCAGCTTTTATTGTTAATTGAGTCCGCCTCGGTCCGCTAGTTTGCACATCGGATATGGTTTGCTCCATACCAAATCCCGGACGTGTGGATGGTTGGGGCGAACAAACTACGACTAGTCGTGTTCGGAACGCCAAGAAGGACGGCCGCGCGTGCGCTCATTTTACATTATGGAGGAAATCGTTACCGAACGCGATGTATTAATTGAAGTTCTTCAATTACCTATTCAAATATTTTAATAAATTTAATACATTATCAAAGGTTTCGCGGTTCATTCGCAGATACATTTTAAAATCATCTTCATCTAAAATTCTTATCAATTTTATGGGACTAAATTCGCCCATTCTTTCTTTTTTTTCGCTTTTTACGTGGTGGCTGTAACGTTGCTGCTAGTGTTGGCGCTACCACTATAATTTTCGTGTCCAACGACATGATGACAAACTGTCTGATTTGATCGTCTGTAGCGAGAACGGATTTAGTAAGCGGATTTGGTCCGCCGGACCAAATTCTAGCGTGTGTTAATGCTTTTACAGTCTCTTTCTGCGACTTTGAATTTTATTGTCGAGTGTTTGACGCCGATGAGTTCGAATTAACGCGTCGTTTTGTTATGTAGCACAATGATTTTTTTCGTTCGAATTACCAAGTATGCACATGTTAACTAAAAATGTATTGTTTTATTTCGAAATATAAAGTGATTTTGTAGGGAACTCGTGATAACTTTGAATTATCACAGGTTGGAATTAACGAGAGTCGACTGTATCTATAATAAAATTCAAAGAACTACATTTTCTATAAAGCAAATCAGATCAAAAACAATAGCATAAGTTAGTAAAAGGCAAAGTCATGTTCAACCCCTTTTCTTTGTATGAGAACGGATGAGGAGACAGACGTCTGTGGCATGAGGAAGCCATAGAATTATTATAAAAATAGAACTGACCTCACACCGTACAATTGGCGATGTTAAGATTCCAACTAGCTACTCTATCGGCAAAAATTAGAATTTGACAGCTTTCAATACAATTACAGCCATGGAGATTACCACAATAACCTCGAAGCATAGCCTCGACGCCATGGAGCAATCATTATACTCTAACAAAGATCTCAGATATTAACATAGAGGCGCATTTCCTATGGGCGCTCTGAAGACAAACTTTCATTGACCCAAATTGCCGCTTGGAGGCGTGGCAGTCGCGCTGTGACAGCTGTCTCTACGAGAGCAAGAGAGACGAACGTTCCTCCTGTGTATCTAAACTACGAGAGCAAGAGGGACGGAGGACGACGCCAGCGCCCGCAACGGTGCCTACTACGAACAAAACTGGAGACAGTCTCCACTTGGAATCGGCACACGAAATCCCTAAGAACTGCGCTTCTATCTGTATTCATTCACTTTAAGCAAATTAGCAAGTACCTATTGAAAGCTGTCAAAAGTGTCGTCTTAGACAACTTCTAAATTTAACACGCGCGGATAATCTTTGCATTGCCAATAGTCATTTTGTTTTATTAGCAATATAATACTAATATTATAAAGAAAAAAAAATGTATTTTTGTTTGTAATGGATAAACTCAAAAACTACTGGACCGATTTAAAAAATTCTTTCACCATTAGAAAGCTACATTATCTGCGAGTAACATAGGCTATATCAATGAATACAAATTTTACATAATAGAAGCGTATTTCTTAAGGATGTCGTGTGCCGATTAAAGTTGGCGGCGTATTGACGGTTGTCAGTGTAGTTATAACTAATTAAATTAAATTAAATTTATGTAAATCTGTAGGTATTCATTGGCTATATTTTATTTTAGAAAAAATCAGGACGCGGTTGAAACCGCGGGAAACGGCTAGTTAGCAATATATTCAAATACTTAATGTGAAAGCACTTCTTTCTTTTGTGTTTTTCGTAATAATAATTCTGTACTAATGTGTTTTTACTTTATTAATTCATACTAGAAGTTGAAGGTAGGCTATATATTATTATATGGCTAGCTATCTCAATTCAAATAGTCATGGTATTGACAATGAATCAAAGGAGAATGAAATATTTAGAATAGAATGAAATACCAAGAAAACTATCAATAGATTTCAGAGTAAAGATTTTAAAGAGACACTTGTCACGACCTATACGCCTATAGAGTTTATTGGCGTGGCTGAAACAAATTTACACGATTGGCATGACCTACTTCAATGCATTAGTTTAAACTTACGCCGTAAAAACACCTTTGATATCAATGAATACCGATAGTAATTGAGGACTTCAGTCATCTTTATTATTTTAGAGAGATTGTTCAGAAAGATAATTATGTTCACAAAATATATTACGAAGAAACCTTTAAATTACCATAATGGTTGAAGCTTACTTCCGCATACGGGAGAGATACACTTGATGTGAATTCTGGCAATCACAGCCTAATATTTTTTTTGTTTCTTTTTTGTTTTGTTTTTTTTTAAAGTCCACTCCCGAACTAGGAGTACCTATACCTAGAGCCTGTGTCGCGGGGGATTTTACAAACATACAACCAACGAACACAATGAACAGCCAGACTCAAAACAACGATTCATGGATCACACAAAGTGTTGTCTCATGTGGGAATCGAACCCACAACACTCGACGTAGTGTCAAGCGGCGAGACGGCCGTTTAAACCACTACGCCAACCGAGCAGTCGTAATATTGCACTAGTGTACCTGTCGATAATTTTGTTGTACATACCTAAATGTACCAAAATACATAAAACTGACAAACATATAAACATAATATTTTAGTTGAAGGACAAACAGATATTCTTAAGCAGGATAACGAAACAACAAAAGATATTAAGTGGTCAAATATCCTTAGCTATTTACTAATGGAATAACCATAATTATGGATATGGTCGAAATGATACACTCAGGCCACTAAATCTTACGAACTTATTTAGATTATAAAAAAAACGATGCCAGGAAGTACCTAAGCCCAGTAAAATAACAATGTGATGAAACGATCGCAATATTGAAACTCGATCAAACGTTTGATAATGTTTTCATAAACCATTTGGAATATATCAAAGTGTTTAATCTAATTAGTTCCTGAGTAAACAAACAACAAGAATCTACGCATCTTTTAAAGCGTTTTTAATTTAATAAGCCACCGATACCAAAATAGAGATGGAACTATATTTAAACCTGCTTACTGCAAAAACTAAACTTCTTTTACAAAATAAGAATAAATCCTAGAATACATCTATGAGAGATATTCTATATTCAAACAATGGTCAAGTGTCCATTATTGTAATGTAATTTAACTAAAACACAAAAAATTTAATAAGTTTCTGAAAATCATAAAAATTTGAAAAATCAATAAACCGAAAAAGTGTTGGTAATATCGATAGTCTATTCCTAAGTCATTCAATTGAATTTTAAAGTATTAAGTCGTATCAAGTAACTTTGTAAGAATAACTTTTTCAGTTAACCCAGGAAAGCCAGGTTACAATTCACAAACATGTCAGTACTTCCCCGTGGTTACGAATGCTTTTGTTCACCGCCGAGGTACGGCTGCGTCCGTGGAGAATACAGCATCTACTATAAGAGGCCTCGATGTGGACAGCCCAGACCTCAACCATTCCAGAGAGAAGTTGCTCCATTCTGCAGTGCTCCTAGCAATGTTCCCTGCGAAAAGTAAATATGCCATTATATTAATGTCTACAGAAATTGTCAAGTGCATGAGTCATAAAGAAGTTTGCATAAAAGCAATCTGGGTAGAACGCTGGAAGCAAGCCAATGTTCGATCTGAGGGCTTGTTTCTGAAACAAAGTGTTTCTAACTCCAGCTCAGATAAGGATATTTCTCTTTAAGAGTAGACTAGCACTAGTACCTAGGTATCAACTTACAGATTTGAGCACGAAAGCTGAATAAATATATGACAATTAAACGACCAAACTTAGATCCTTTAAAATCGATCAAGGCAGTTAGCAATATGAGTAATTAGCAAATTTTCACACAATGTCTCTGTCCGTGAGCATATGTATTGTTAACAAAATAATTTTTGGTAAAGTGAAAGTTTCGGTACCTATAATATTATGAATTCACAATCTAAAACTGAACAGTCTGTTATCTTAAAACCCTCGAATACTATTATGCATGTAGGTATTATACTACTAGGTAGACCGGTATTTGTGTGTTGAGTGCACAAAATAAGACTGAGAAAGATTTACGAGCGCACAAAATCTTAAACCGCACCGTCGCCCTCGCAACATCGTTTTAGCTATGGTCCGTTAAAAAATGTTTTGATACGCCTTGTTACGTTACAACAATTAGGTACTTCTGAAGATTCACAGTGCATACAAAGGACTCTTGTATCTATGCATGTTCTCCAGCGATTAGTACGTATTGAGTTCAAATGCATCATCGTCATCTTAGCGTTGTCCCGGATGCAATCTAAGATCCTCGCCTAATGCAAAATTGTAAATATTGGTTCCTCCTATGAAAGTATCAGTAACTACGTCTTAGTTACTGCTGTTTGTAAAGCACCATGGTATACCACGACTCTACTGACGATTATATTATCCTAAACGACGAATCTGAAATCATGACTTTTCACAGGCCTTGCTGTTACGACTTCCCGTGCAAAGCGCACTGCTTCAACCATGGTGCTTGCACGAGACCCAGCGGTAGATATGCCCGCACTGTGTGGTACCCTGGCGAGTGTTGTCCATGTGTGCCTCCTTGCCAAGCCTTCACCTGCCCGAACCCGCCATATCATCCCTGCTGCTACCACACTTGCAACAAAATAGTGTAATCACCTAGGTACGTCAAAAAGTATATCCTTGGAGATATTTTAGATTGTTTCTTTGTGAAAGACAGTGGCACTTGTTTGTAGATGTTAAGTAGTTAGCAGTGGTGTTATACAAATAGATTGTGCAATATGAATGTTTGTGAATTGTGACCTGTGTTCAATAAATATATGAGGAGCATTACACGGAGTTTATATTTTCAGATCCTTTTTTTACTGTCATATCAGCATCATAAATCACGTTTATTCTATTATTTTATAACGTGCTAAAATTAACGAGGTTCTAAGTGCCTCCACCGATATGTTAATTGGTAAATCAGTGCAGTGTAGTTAATTATGGCCCACTAACAAACTGTAGACGCTAATGCACGTAATTGTTGTTCTTCCTAAATAATTCAAAGTGACATTGATATCAATTTACGTATGCAGAAACATGTACATGTAGCTACTTCAATAACCTGTTTATTAAACTTCTAATGCTATTCTGGCATCTGTGAGCATTCCACCCACGTCTTTGCAGCACGTTGAGCCATGTTGAGCTTCCGACATTAGTGGTTTTCGCGCGCTTTTCGCGAACACTTGCCTTCGTCGGTTTGGCCTCGGCGCAATACTAGTCTGCCAACTGCCTATTTCAGTTTACAAAGTTTGTGCATAATTTTCTTTTTTATTGAACTGTGAATTTATTTTTTAATTTTTACGAATGTTTGCCTCAAGATGTCAATTGTGTTTACACTTTTATTTCTTAGTTTAATTGGTAAGTAAATAATTTAATTTCGTTTTTTTCTAATTTAATATGACCTTATTATCTTGTGCACGTGTAACCTCCCTAAACTTTTATTTCGCAGTAAAATAATGCTTAGTACGACCAATCTAATGCATATCTATTATTGTACTTTTTTAGATTTTAAATTTTCCTTTTATTATGTTTACCTAATTACTGATACATATTTTCATCAATTTTAAAATATGCTCTTATTAATATATTAATTACACTTCATTTTCATCCTAACTATATTCTTAGTTAGGTACTTCAATTATAATCACCATTAAAATCTTGGTGTTAAAAATTCTCTTAGTACCTAGCTGCCTCAACTAAATTACGTAGCGAATAACAACTTACCCACCGATAAAACTTAATTAATATTAACGTGTTTATTTCACTGTCACGCACTATTATACACAATGCATCTCTTTGTTTATAAAGTGCAGTCATGATCATAAATAAATCAACGCTTGAAAATATCAACGGTGACTCAACTATAAATTAAGAATACATATTATTCTAATTTATGTTCAACTGCTTAAATATAATTTCAGATGAATTTTCTTATTTAAATATGCTTTTTGCTCAATTTTATTTTCAACTCTTTGACAAATATCGTTACTAAAGAAATTTGTAGATAGAGTATGAATAATCATCCCGATGACATCCCAGTTGCACCCAGATCTTGGCGCCTTGACACCCACACTAGAGTCTGCTTTTTAATATGTATAGGGCCTAAATACAGAATTCTTTGATAACTAATGGATATAATAATATGTGGTAGAATATATTATATTATATTATTATTATAACAGCCGGGACTGACACTGCACTAGCTTTATGTGCACGATACTGATAACAGACATCGGGAAACTGAACCCGAGACCCATTACGTAGCAGTATATTTGTCGCCACGCTGATCTATTATCCGGCTCTGAGAACCCTATTGTAAACAAACAAATATTTTTTAAGAAGAAAACTGTGACATTTATTTGTCATGGTTTTCCCAACTAAACAGTAGTTAGAATGGTTTTTTCTTCAAATTTAAATTAATAACAAGTTGGCTTGTAGCAAGCGAACAGTGAACTCACCTGTGGAACTCACTCATTAAATTAGACGACAATTCAAATTAGCTGCCGCCTTCACATAAATGTCAACATGTGGTCAAGTTCACGGCAAATAGTACGCTGATAATATAATTATATGTATATCATATGACATTGATGAATAATTCTCATATTAGCTGCAATAAGATTAATAACTCTGTAATAATATTTAATTTAATAGTTGTTTGTCTTGTGCCGTAAGTTTATACAGGGTGGCGCTACCATAGGGGCACTTTTTGAACAGAGGCATAGCGTACAACATTCTGAAGCCTTATACCAAAAATCAATTTAATCGGTGTAGTAGTTTAGCCACAATATCGATTTTAAGTTCAGCAATTTTTGCACATGCTTTGAATTCCACACAGCTGATACAAAACGGTCAACGACCCTACATTGTGCGCCCCGACTCGCTACGACGCGACGCCTTGACGTCATCCGAAGTTAGGCTCAGCGCAGATAAAACGGAGCGCAGTGGAGAGGATTTTATTAACGCACTTGAAAATAAACTGTATTTTTTTTACAATAAAGTGCATAAATGAACCTGACAAAAAACATTCGCGCGTCCTCGAAGATACGCGGGAATCCTCGCGCGGCGTCGAGTCGGCGCCCGCGTCGTAGCGAGTCGCAGCGCGCAATGTAGGGTCGTTGACCGTTTTGTATCAGCTGTGTGGAATTCAAAGCAAGTGCAAAAATTGCGCAACTTAAAATCGATATTGTGGCTAAACTACTGCACCGATTTAATTGATTTTTGGTACAAGGCTTCAGAATGTTGTACGCTATGCCTCTGTTCAAAAAGTGCCCCTATGGTAGCGCCACCCTGTATTTATGTTCACGGACGATTTTGAGACTGGAAAACATACCTATAGTATTAACTGTTTTTCAGTCCTACAATCAATCAGATTTCTGTATCAAAAACGTACCAAAATCTGTTTACTAGACAAATTTTGGTTTTCAAATAGGGATAAGAGATCGAATCCCGTCTTTGAGACTATAGTAGGCATACGTACACCTACACACAGCCACAACTTCTTCTGAGTATTTAGATATTGAATACAAAAACACAAACTCAGATCTAGACAATAAGTAGTCAACATCATCATCTCAGCTGCAAGACGATCATTTCTCCACCCAGACTGAACTTGGGCCGCCCGCGATCACACATGTAGATTATCACGGGTCCAACTTGAAGGCTCTACCTCTGCCGAGTGTCCGTTACAAAAAGTAGTATTATAATAATTGGATTAACTCATTTTTTTATTATTAACTCCTTATGCATCACTATTTCGGCGATACTATATTATATGTAAAGAATCGTGAAGATAACTACGTATAGACATGTTATGAGCTGACTTTATTCATGTAAGCACCATAGGTCTGTACAGCAGCTCTTATTAAATTTTAGTTGTAATTGGCATTGTCCGTGTGGTGACGGATTAAGAATACGGAATGTCACCACCCCATTTATCATCCCATAGGTGTCGTAAGAGCCGACAGAGGGAGCATATTAAGCAGAGAACAGCACTGTAAAAGAAGGAAAACTTGATACAAAACCTATAAGAACCCGTTTAGCTAGCGTGGTTATTATATAGTAGGTAGGCCAATTTCTTCTTTCAAAGGAGAGGCCTAGTCCAGCAGTGGACTATTAAAGGCTGATGATGATGTAGTTGGCATTGATAATTCCGTAGACAAATACTTTAAGGCCATTTAGTTCATATCCCTGATAGGCCCGCACATAGATCAAATTAAAATTTGGGAACACGCCAGAATTATGGCACTTGTTAAATTAGTTAAAACGTTTAGAATGCCAAAAAGCATTACCTAAAAAAATCAACGACTAGCCAAGTTTGTTATCATCGATTATCAAATGCATAATTTTACGCACAATAAATAATACTAATAAAGTTTTCATACCAGGAGCAATGGTCCTACGCCCACTGATGCTTATCTGTTACTACATCTAATACTTTAGCTACGAATAGGTACTCTCAACTAGACAGGTCACTCTAGATTCAAAACTCCCGAATGACCTCTGCATATTCGGTCTGTCTCTAGGTACGCCTCCCAAAGAGCGGGTTATAGTTTTATAAATCAAGTAAGAATAACACCCGTGAAAGAGAAATACATAATAATATCATGGGACAACTCACAAGCAGGTAATATGTATGATCATTGATCACAAACTAAGCCGAGCTTGTACCTACTATGACAAATATTCATTAAACATACTTATTGAATAATTGGAATGCCAAACCAAACATTCGAGGGACTAAGTACGAGTGTCCATCTGTTATTTCACTATCAAGGGCTATGAAATAGGTACTATCGTTGACTCATAAGTAGATCACTCGCTCGTGAGGACGTCTGGCTTGTGAGTTCTCATAATGTACTTGTCTTGAGCAGAGTATTATTCCGTGCATTACATAATGTGACACGCTTGCATTTGTAAACAAGTATACACTATAAAGCACCAAAATTAATAAGAATATAGGCAAACCTAGGATTTCCATGACGCCCTTTAAATTTTGGTTTTACTTTGTTATGCATTGCTTTTATCTAATATTTATTTAAGTAGGTACTTATAGAAATTATTGTTTCAATTTATGTGTAAATAGCCACTTATTTATAGTTAGATTAAATTCAATTGTATTTAAATATTTCTGTTAATAAAGCCTTAATAGGATCCTAATATAATTTATTCGAAGGCAAATTAAACAGATTGAGGCAAACCTTGTTTTGAAGTATTATCATTATACTTTACGTCAAACAGCATACAAATTTTCATCAATTGTCTCTCGCCATAGATCATCGCCATAGACATCTCGATAGACATGTCGAGTTAAGGATTAATCAATTTAAAAATATTTATTCAGTGGTCGTGGCAACAGCCTTTCAAAGCCTTTTGTTTTACAATAACCACTGCTATTCATTAGGAGAAATTGGCCTCCTATACGACACCGGTAGTATGAAATAAGGTAGTGATATTTTAACCCTTTTAATCCGAAGCGAGTCTAATGGAATGCCTTCTTAATAATAGTGGCAATTTCGGTGCTGATATTCAACGATCTGAGACTTAAAAGTTGAAATAGAACTGAGATGAAACGAAAGATTAAAAGTCTATATATCCTTTTATTTTTCTTTAGTTGACTACGGTGGAAACTCTCCTTATGAGCCATCTCAACTCGACGCCAACCCGGCAGAGTGTGATCGACCTGGCTTGAGACTGGCGGAGGTGTGTGGAGGCTCTCCCCTAAAGGTGTTCGGGGCATACCCACTAAAACCACCGCGGTGTCCCTATGGCTCGCGTGTAGTGGCGGGGTCACGCGATTCGCGGATAGCATACTTTTCCGTGACCCCGCCCGGGATTGGCCCGCCGCCGCGCCGTTGGTGTTGGCGGGCCCCGTCTTGTTATGCTACTTGGGAGGCGGCGGGGACACTATGCCGCCTCCTTGCCTTTCACTTCACCACGACTTTTTATTTTTATTTCTTATTCTATTAATTTATTTATTTGTCTTTACGTACTTATCGATGACGCAGCAGGGCTAGACCTCCCGCAAGGTGGACCGACGATCTGGTTAAGATCGCAGGAAACGGTTGGATGCGGGCGGCTCAAAATCGGTCTGTGTGGAGAACCTTGGGGAAGGCCTATCTCCAGCAGTGGACGTCTCTAGGATGACATGATGACGTACTTATCCTACTACTGATGTTATTTAATATCATACACGGACCTCAGAATAAATGCTGACTCATAACTAGTCACCCTTTCAAAGAGCGGCTCATTTGAAACCATTGATCAGCTCATAAACGGCATTTTATACATTACGGACTCGCAATACAAAGTGGCACTTGAAATATTATTGCTGCCTGATACAAAGAGCAAAACAAACAACTCAATAGGAACTTACTTTACATCATCAACTGTATTAAAGTATGACATCATTTCAAGATGATACATAAGAGGAACATACTTATAAACACTATGTAGGTATATTGTCCTTTATGTAGTCATACGTAATTTTATCAAGTAAATCGTTTTATCAACATTAGAAACAATTCACATGCAACTACGTAACAAGTTTAGCTAATATATTAATATTTAGCGTATTAAAGCATTAAGTGCTTGAATTACGTAAAACTTAACGATATACATATCATTATGACATGTTTATAGAACTGCATAGTTGAACAGGATTATGCTTACGCAGAACCTGCGTACCTGACTACCTGCTTATCAGTCATAAAAGTTGGCGCCGACATCATGGATAAATATAATCATGTTATATCGGTATTAAATTGTTAATTATCGCTTGCTAAACGATGAAGGAAAACATCGTGAGGAAACCTGCTTGTCTGAGAGTTCTCCATAATTTTCTCGAAAGACATGTGAAGTCTGCCAACACGTACTTGGCCAGCGAGGTGGACTGTGGCCTTACCCTTTTCATAATGGTAAAAGGCCCGTGTCCAGCGGTAGGACAGTATAAAGGGCTGATGATGATATCGGTATGATACTCGTATGCTTCATCTACATGAATGTTAGAAGTAGCTCGAGAGCCAAGTTTTTAGATCCTTTAAATTTTTGTAGTTTGCCATCGATGTATGCCGTTCTCAATTTCTACTTCAAGCTTAATAGGTCATATAATATTATAAACATGAACACAGACACAAAAAAATTATGAACTAAATTGCATTTATTCTCTTTGTGTTCTACTAAACATTATAGGTACAGGTAAATTGAAAAACGGCGGTCGTATTAAATTTGAAATTCTTGAAAAACATCTTCTAAAATTTTATTCTCGTAGATGTAGCGTATAAAATGGCAATTTTTCATGGACCACCCGAGATATACTTTCTGAAGGTAAACTAAACTTTGAAAGGGCTTAATTTTTTCTTGGGTTTACGCAAATGTTGAAGTTCTGCTAGACAACAAGCTCCTACCATCGGGCCACCGTCACCGAGCCCAGAAGAAAAAACCAGCCACAGCAGAAAGACAAAATCCTCTCCTGCCATAAATCACGGGCGTGAACGTCAAAATTGGCTGCATCAGGATACATCTTGAAGCGAGTTTCGATCAAAACTTACTAAAAGCCATTAACATGCCGTTAACTCTTACCATCTGTCAAGTCAGTAATCCTTTTTCAAGAGGCAGGGCTCTTCAAAATAGACTGTGAATGTGGGCTCTAGAGAAGCATAGGCATATTCGTCTTAAAGAACATATAGCTGACATCAGGCATAAACGCTCGACAAAGTCTGCTGTATGTGAACATGGATAACAAGGAACCAACCACTATCTGCGATTTCATGAACCACAGATATTTGTAAGAGATCACCGTTTTCTGCCAATGATGATCAGTAAGGCTATTGAAATTAAAAAGCCCCCCTATTTCATTAGGGTTGATGGTGGGAGGGCCCAGCTTGGGACCCTGTCATCAGGCTAATAAAACCCAAGAAGGACAAAGACACCAGAAGACATGAGGACACCATTAGCTCATTCTGCATAAATGGCAACACCAATAGTTAAACAATTTTCGGGTACTTTGGGATAGATTCTACATTCAAGACAAAGACGAATATCACCTCAGTCTTCTGTGACCACGATTCCTGTAAAGAAATCGAAACGTCGAATAGTAATAAATAATGTAGTTTCTAGGTCATTGAGTTTAAAATGTAATCTCAGTCAAACCAATAGGTCGCGATAAAATACGTAAACTACTTAGTTTAATTTCAATGTTTTACAAGAACTTATTAAGTATAAAAAATCATCGTAATAATATCAGTAAAATATTGTCTTAATTATCTTTATTTTGATCCGTGCGCAAGAAACAGGTCCACTTATAGAATGAACACTAATAGTTTGAAACGGTAAAATTATAGGTAACTTATGAACTGAAAATAAAACGTATATATGCTATGTGAAGTATACATAGGTAATATTAATATATTACGAGATTGCATTCCCTAGTTGCAATACAAGCTAATGCTTGTATTGCAACTAGGGAATGCAATCTCGTTCCGAGATCTCGGCCTTTTTTAGCGAGATTAATCTCGGTCGAAAAAAGGGCGAGATCTTGCGAGATTTACGAGATTGCACTCGAGCATTAAAACGTCTTATTCGAAGCGCGAACTGACACGGACGGAGTTGCAATCTGTCGGTAGGTATCGGCATTAATAAAAAAATGAAATGAATTTCTGTAATATCTAAAAGGTCTACTGAGTAGCTATAGTTTTATTTAACTAATTGATAATGATGACCTCAGTTTAGTAACATAGATGATAAGTAAGTTTATTTTATTTTGAACTCTCGTTTTGTTTATTATAAAAAAATGTTTTATTACTAAATGATTTTTGTTTGATATTATGTAGAAGCGAAGACTGGTTTTTCTTTCATTTCTTATTAGACAAATCCGTCCGTAAAAGTTTACTTCATAAAAGATGATAAAAGTTTATTTAAAAAATATAGACAAATAAGTTGGTAGGTAGGTACGTCAAACAATGTTTGAAGCATAAAAGTCTAATGAAAAATTCGTGAAAATTTATGTTTATCTTATAATACTTAAAGGCCTGTTCAGACCTAAGCGGTATTCGCTACCGTCTGCGGCAGAGAAAACCCAGTGGGTATGCGGTAATATTACTGTTCAGACCTAAGTGGTATTCGCTATTCTTGTGGGTAGAATAACGCGCGGTAGTCGAGTTTCGCTTAGAGAGGTAAGAAATTTAGGTCTCTCTGGCCGCGGTACTTGATACCAAATACCTGAGCGGAACCCGCGCGGTATGGACCTCTACCCACAGCGGCAGCGAATATCGCTCAGGTCGCTCTAGCCGCGGTACTTGATACTAAATACCTGAGCGAAACCCTTGCTGTATGTACCTCTACCCACAGCGGCAGCGAATATCTCTCAGGATTGAATAGGCCTTAAAATGGTTATTATTTTTGTCCTAATTTATTCAAATATTGCGATTATTTACAAAAAAACATACAAAACTGCCAATCTCGCGAGATCTCGAAATTGGCGAGATCTCGCGAGATTGGCTTCATAATCTCGCGAGATCTCGCTTGAGCCCAAATCTCGCAGAGATTTGGGCTCAAGCGAGATTTGCATTCCCTAATTGCAACCGGATTAGTGCATACATTTATTACCACAAACACCCTGACTGTAGAGTAAGTATTAAGTAGTAGGTACCTATTACCTAGTTCAGTTACGTGTTGCAGTGACGAGCTAGCCACTTTATCATCATCATCGTCCTAGCGTCAACCCCTTTGGTAGCGGTAACCGACGCACACGCGATTGAAGCTACTAGCAGAAGCTAGTCCTGCTTTCTTTTTTATAAGTACTACTAGCTTTTGCCCGCTGCTTCGCACGCGTAAATTACGATTAGATAAAATATTTTGTACAAACACCCCAACCCTCCTTAAGGAACATACATGCCAAATTTAAACCTCTTGCGCCAATAATTTCGGCTGTAATGTGTCTGTCAGTCAGGCAGTAACGAAAGGATTTTACATACACAGATTGAAGTGATTCCATTAAAAAATAAAAGATTTTACACAAACACTGAATCCCCTTTCCACCCTCTTAGGGGAAAATTTGCAAAATAAATGTCTTTCTGTTCGCTAACGTCATTTGCGGATCCAATAAACAAAGTATGAAGTTAATCCCTTGAAGGCATTAAAGGTTCTATGCAAATTATGACTCCCCTTTTTATCCACTTAGGGTAAGAATTTCCAAAAAGACTTTCTTAGTGTTCACTAACTTCATTTGAGGAAACAATATACAAAGTTTGAAGTTAATCCATTGAGGGAATTAAAAGTTTCATGCAAATTCTGACAACCAGTTAAACCCCTTTAGGGGAGGAATTTCCAAAAAATGTCTCTTAGTGCCTCCCTACACACCTCAAGGAACATACATGCTAAAGGAGAATGACCAAATTTGTATGGAAGATGGGCTAAGTTTGCTTCTCGATGATTTGACAAGTAAAATATAGTAAATATACTCCTAATTAAATTAGGAAAAAATTAATACCATATTCAGCGGCAGTTCTTAGCTATCGGACATTAAAGATTTCAAATATTTTGAGGTTAAGTATTGTGATAGTTACATGATTAATATTAATAGTAGTAAATTAATTAATTATCGTCCGTGCTTCGAAGAGTACTTATTTTAAGCCGTCGGTCCCAGTTGTCATGAAGATCTTTCACCATCGCCCGTCGTTACGGGGAGTCAGTACCCTCCAATAAACCGATAATTTCTGGTCTAAACCATACATTAGCCCTAATCCTTTGGGTTATGGCGGTCAGACTATGGAAAAGCTAATATTCTGCAATATCTGGTTAGACTAGTAAGCGAACCGAGGGCTCCTAGGCGTTGAAGTCTTGGATGCAACTGACATAAGCTAGGCTAGGACGATAATGATATGATTTAATCATATTACCGGCATTTATTAGAAGCCTCTATGTATATTATATATAGAAATAGTTGTAAAAAGAAGTGGAGCTACGAAACAAACGCTTGTACATTATACCTATTAGTTTGCGGTTTTTTCAGTCTGATATATTCCTTACCGAGAATTTTCAATACCATGTGGTACAATTAATGAGAATTTCAGTGAGGCTAGTTCGCAAAAGATAAGCTCATTCCATTGGACCTTATTACAAAGTTGGCATTAAAAATACACTGTTTTATGCTTGGTAAATGAAACACAGTTTTTATGTTATTCTTCATTTTATTTTTTAAATCTTCTATAAATCTTCTTATAAATCTTCTTCAAATAAATCTAGTGAAGCAGGAGCTTGTATATCCTTTACCATATTGTGGGTCAGGTATGACTTCAGAAATTACAACAGCGTCAATTAATGTGTAGCATTCTAAACATAACACTCCGTTCAATTTCTGAAACAAACAATTAAAGTCGTTTGAATATTCGGTGATGAGAGCACGAGAGGATTGTAGGAATTGAGAAGAGAAGTAAACAACACTTACACAGACTGGCGCTATCCATGATGTCAAAATATTGAGCGCTGAATCAGATAGCTTGTACAAAGAACGGACGTGTCGCTGCCGAGGTACCGCAAAGGAAGAGCTAACATAACCGCAAGCCTCACCACGGCTAGTTGTTCTACGTCCAGACGCCATACTTATGTTACCAATAACGACTGTCTTATACTTTAGTCATCCCACGAGTCTTGATAACATGAAATAAACTTGTTTGGTCCAAAAAGGATTGTTCAAGTCAATATAAACGACAGTAAATTACTTATCTATACTACGTACTATGACGACCGGTTGGCGCAGCGGGAGTGTAAGCGACTGCTACGCCGAAGGTCGCGGGTTCGATTCCCGCTCAAGTCAAACATTTGTGTGCATGAACATGGATGTTTGTCTTGGTCTGGGTGTTTCTATGTATAATATGTATGTATTTACAAAAAAAAAGTATATAAGTATGTTTATCCATTATCTAGTACCCATAGTACAAGCTCTGCTTAGTTTGGGACTAGATGGTGTTGTGTGAATGTGGTAGAATATTATTATATTATTATAATATAATAAAGCGGAAGAGTTTGTTTGTTTGTTTGAACGCGCTAATCTCAGGATCTGAAAAATTATTTTTGCATACGATAGCCCAGTTATTCCGAAAGGCTATAGGCTATATAACATAACGCTTCGACCCTTTGGGGCCGGGCAAAAGGCTAAAAAGGCTAAAACATTATGTTGGCTAATCTCAGGAACTAGCAGTCGGATTTAAAAAATTGTTATTGCCTATGATAGCCCAATTATTCCGAAAGGCTATAGGCTATATAAAATAACGCCACAACTTTTAGGGGCCAGACAAAAATAATAAAATGGTCAAACGAGAGGGGGGAGGGTTGGGTCAAAGGCGCAAAAAAAGGCTAAACGAATAGGATACAATCTATATGGGTATCGTTTTCGAGATTTTCGGGAGGCTGATTAATAATATGAAATTTATTTAGTGATCCAAAATGGCGGACGGGAAATCAAAGATGGCGGATGAGAAAATTTTAAATATCAATATGGGTATCGCCTTCGATATTTTAAGGGATGGAGAATCGAAATACAACATCTATTTCGTGATCAAAGATGGCGGATGGGCAATCAAAGATGGCGGATGGGAAAATTTAAAAAAATCAATATTGGCATCGTCTCCGATGTTTAAAAGGATGGGGAATCCAAATACTACATCTTTTTCGTGATTCAAGATGGCGGATGGGAAATCAAAAATGGCGGATGGGCAAAATTTAAAAAGCAATATGGGTATCATCTCCGATATTTTAAGGAATGGGGAATTCAAAAACACCATCTATTTCGTGATCAAAGATGGCGGATGAGACTTTTTTTTTAAATCAATATTGGTATCGTCTCCGATGTTTGAAGGGATGGGGAATCTAAATACAACATCTATTTCGAGATTCAAGATGGCGGATGGGAAAGTAAAAAACAATCAATATGGTTATCGTCTCCGATGTTTTAAGGGATGGCGAATCTAAATACAACATCTATTTCGTGATCAAAGATGGTGGATAGGAAATCAAAGATGGCGGAGGGGATTTTTTTTAAAGTCGATATGTGTATCGTCTCCGATATTTTAAGGAATGGGAAATTCAAAAACACCATCTATTTCGTGATCAAAGATGGCGGATGGGATTTTTTTTTAATCAATATGGGTATCGTCTCCGATGTTTAAAGGGATGGAGAATCCAAATACAACATCTATTTCGTGATTCAAGATGGCGGATGGGAAATCAAAGATGGCGTATGGGAAAAATTTAAAAAATCAATATGGGTGTCGTCTCTGATGATTTAAGGGGTGGTGAATCCAAATACAACATCTATTTCGTGATCAAAGATGGCGGATAGGAATTCAAAGATGGCGGACGCGATGTTTTTTAAAGTCGATATGGGTATCGTCTCCGATATTTGAAGGAATGGGGAATTCAATATTACATAAAAATCTATGTTTGTTTGTTCATCATTTGAAGACTCTGAAATGATAAGAGATTAAGCGCTAAGTCAATGGTAACTTTGGAAAAGGGGCTTGGAAAAAAGGGAATTAAATAAAAACTCTTAAAAAAGCGATACGGAGTTCGCTGGGTCAGCTAGTTTTCCAATAAAGAGATATTAGCATAGGTAATGGTAAAAAGGCAATTTGACTGTTTTCATGTCAAAATTACAGACGTAAGACATTATAGATGCCAGTATAATAAAAATATGTTCCCATATTTTTGATAAGTACAAAACATTATTTCGAAGGTAATATGTTGCAAAAAGGATAAACATATTATTTATAGAAAATATTTCACCACAATGCATGTTTCAAAATATCATAAGATTTTGGTGTTATTTTGCTTATTAGAACTTTTGTTATGTGTGGGACATATTTGCATTATGAATGTCATTTTCCCCTATTAAAAGGATTCAGCAAGAAACTGTAAACATTTGCCGAAATATGTAAATTGAGTTTTGAATATGAAATGGCGATGCCACACAGAAGAATAACTGAAGCGATGCCACGACCGGAACAACGCAGGTACTTTTAATTTAGAACTAAAAATCCCCATTTTGCTTTAACCAAAAATTAATATAAATAAAATCATAAAATAAGAGAGAAGATTTTCCACATATGAAAGGTTTAGAAGCAAACGTGCCACAAAATAGCCCAGTTTTGGTCATTCTCCTTTCACCTAGGTACTTGCGCTCAGTTGTTTCGGTATTTTTTATTTAAAAAAAGACAACAGCATTAGGACTAAATCCTGTATCGCGGGGGAATTTACAAACATACAACTAACGGACACAATGAACACCCAGACTCGAAACAACAAATTTATGAATCATCACACAAAGTGTTGTCTCGTGTGGGAATCGAACCCACAACACTCGGCGCATTGTCAAGCTGTAGCGTGTCTGTCAGTCAGTCAGTAACGCAAGGATTTTATATATTAAGATTTTGGGTCTTACCTAAAATAGTACTTATAAAAAAGCATCGGACCTTGAAGTTACCATACATATGCCGAATAAACTGAATTATTAGCGAAACCACGAACATATAGACATTAGTACCATAACAATGGATATCGATTAGTTTACTGTTTTCTCATAGTGCAGTTGAAATAGTAAAAAGATCATAAAATGTTAAACCGTTTCTATGAAATTTACAGTGTTCAGATTATACAGCTACCTACTTACATTCCTTATATTATTGATGATCTTATCAAAATATGCAACTAGATTCACCTCATGATCTACAATGTTCGCTTACGATAATGCTATAGGTACGCTTCTTGATGAAAAAAATACGTCTAATAAACAGGAAATTCTCCGTAGCAGCACGGAGTCTGGAAATGTGCCCGGTACGGCAATAGGCTCACCCCTTATTACGTGGGACTAAATTAGATCTGGCGAAAAGTGGGTGTAGAAATACACCTCTGCCTACCTCTTCGGGGTTATAGGCGTGAGACTATGTATGTATGTATGTAATAAACAGGCTCGTTAACGAGAAATATTCCTTTTTGGCGCTTGATAATAAATCACTCAGACAAAATATATAGGTAATATGTATAATTTTAAATAAACTCTGTGTAATATTTGCGGTCTCTACGCCTTTAGCACACTGGCGCCACGAAACCAAAGAGGTGAAACCGCATTATTTTTGCCATCCAATGTTAAAAATATAACTACCGAAACAAAAGTGAAAGTGCCTGTTCTAACAGAATAATATGGTACATTACAATAAAATTATTTCTCGCGTGATTTCGCTGGTCAGCTCAGATTCAGTCCTCGCTGACTAGCTTTTTTGGCATTTTGTTGTGAAATGTTTCATATGAGATTATTTTGCGTATTCGACAATGACTAAACCTGTCATCATCCGCCTAACGTTATCCCAGCCTGAACCCGGGGTCCACTTTCTAGTCTAACCGGATTTAACTGAATATTAGCTTTTCCACAGAGCAACTGCCTGTCTGACCTCCGCAACCCAAAGGTATAGCTAAAGTGCGTTCATCTTAACCTGGCAAAACTAGTAAACAAACATACCTTCATCACAAATCACAAGATTGTGGCCGCATCACGTAATATATGCTACTAGAAAATATTTACAATGTAGTTCAAATACCAACACATTATTTTCCACCTAAAATAGCTTCATATTTCCATTTTAAAACATATTTATTTAAAGAAAATCTTAATTGTGATGACACTTCAAACCACAGATTATTACGATGTCTTGTCAATATGACATTTGACTGTAGAGATGGGATGAAGTGAATGATAAAATGGAATGATTATAAAAAAGTATTAATATATTGTAATCCGTATTATAGAAAAAGTATTAATATATTGTAATCCGTTTATGGTAAACGTAAAGAATATTCAGATCCGTATAAAATGATTTCAATAACTAAACTGAAGTCAATTTTCATAAGGGCCTAAATTAAAAGTTTTTCACTACAGACAATATGGATAAAAACCGATAAGTCAATAAATATATTTTTTGGCATTATTGTTGTAAAATCCTTAATAAGTAATTGGCAACACTGAGTGCAACAATAATAAAAAGAGTCAAACAAAAGAGCGGCATTCGTTTTGATGCTCCGTTTGGTGTCATACTTTTCGGGTATTCTATCTAGAATAATTTTGAAGTTGCTTACGACCGACCTGGCTTGCTTGTGGATTTGTATTACCTTTACATTCTAACTATTATTTCTCTTGATCGACAACCGGGCTACGTACAAAGGACTTTGAGATTGCAACTGATTGGACTCTTGTAACTAACCGAGAGATAAAAGTAAATGTAACTTTTATACCAGGACAATTAATCTAAATAAATAAAAGTCAACTCAGATAGACATAACTGCTGCACCGATTTAGCTAATTCATTTTTGTTATGTTTGTATGAATGAAAACATTTAAAAATGGATGGAAAAGTAAAATAGGGGTTAAAAATCTCCATACAAAACAGCGAAATTTCAAAACAGAATTACTCCGATAGAATTGACTGACAGTTTCTTTTTAAAAATATGTATTTTGTGCCCCATTTACCAGGCAAAGGCCTCTCCTTTTTCTAGTCGGAGATGGGCAAAATGTAATTCGTAACCATTAATCATGAAAACATTTACCGAAAGTAATCGAAAAAGTATCCATTCTCTGATTGCAGACAGAAATCGTAACCACGATTACATGACTTATGGGGGCGGGCAATAGATGCCTCTAACGCTAATTGTTGAAGTCATTATTATGACAAATAGTGTTTACATTCACTTACCAGTATTAAGTTATAAACGCATTTTGCCTTAAAATTCAGATAAGATTTCAATATAAAGTGGTTGATGAAATGGCAGCCAAGAAAAATATTATTGTTTTTCGCCTTATTGCGAACTAAATCCAATAGAATTAATATAGGCACAAATAAAACCGCATATTGGTCGCAATAATAAAACTTTTAAGATGGGAGAAATAAAAGATTTAACAAAAGAGAGCATTGCCAAAATTTATGCTGTATCGTGGAATGCATCGAACATGTTATAAAACAGGAAAATAAAATGATGGAGCTCGATGGGTTTATTGATGATACGACGGATGGAGTAACCCCCAGATTCATAATTAACGTCACATCAGAAACAGGATCTTATGAAACCACAACGTCTCTCGACACTGACGACCTGACATAATATTTGTACATTTAAAAAAATAAAACCTTTTACATGAACAAAAATACCATTATTTCTCTCTTCGAAAACATTAAAAGTTTAAAATCTCTATCTCTAATATGATTTATTTTATTCACTGAATGAATTTTAAGTGAAACTTGATTTAGTTCATGCAATGCTTCCCATCACTAGTCTTACGGACGTACTTATCTGTCCGCCATATTTGTTTACCATTTTTGCCACATAAGAATGAACGCACTTTACATACCATGGTTAACCTGTACTGACACAAGTAGATATTTGTTTATTTTCAAGAAACTACTCTCTAGTAGTAACGTATGTATAATTCATGAATAATTCCAGACATTAGATATTTTTCATGTTTTTTGAACTCTAGAACTTGTGCCATCTTTTACAAATTCGCAGTACTTAATGATAATCCCAGGACTGGAAATAGGTACGAAAACATACGAATCATCTGCGCAATAGATAATATGTAAATAAACTTATTAAAGATAAAAATAACTAGGTACGTTAAAAAAATCCGACTTCAAACATTAAAAAGTAAAAAATAATAAAGATTTAATATTAATTAAATACTACCTAAGTATTATTTATATGTGCTATTTACTTATAGGTTTACAGCCGATGCCAAGCCATATTAAGACTGAATTGCCCATTATTATGGTTTATTTACGTATCTTAACCTTTAAAGTAGGTAGGCATTTCATTGTATTAATTAGCTCGTATTCATTTAAGTGATTAAAATATTATTATTGGTTTAAGGCTTGGCATCGACTTCACACCTATTAGTACCTAAATAGCATTGTATTGTCAACTAGTTATGGGCAGACCTACAAAAGGTGCTGTGCGCCTTAAAAAAATATAGGTCTCAAAAAAACGTGAACTGATAAAAGTAGTCGTCTCCTTAAAAATGCTCTTCCTTAAAAATGCGCTTGCTAGTGAAAAACGATTGTTGGCCATGAAAGCATATATAAAATCACGTTAACGTCAAGAAACTCTTGAACAGTATAATTCTAGACTCGGTAAGATCCAAGAGCGTCTAGCCAATGAGTCTTTTGAGCAGAGAGCTAATACAGTTGTTATAGAAAAATACCGTACAAAAAAACTGGCATTACCGTATGATTTACGTCCTTGAAGTCACCACTAACATCATGTCAAATTGATTTTTGTAATTACTGAGTTCGTATGGCTACCTGAATCAAATTTTTATGGGACCAATTCGAAACTATTCCGCATCAAACAAAAACAGAATCATGTGCTCCTAACCTAAGAAACCTCAGAGACTAGAGATTAGTTGAGATCAGCAGGTCCATATCTAATACGGTGCTACGAGTATCTAGGTTCGATAAATAATGATCTACGGCAAAATTCTTGTGTATCTCAGTTGATGTTCAGATCCGATTCTATTCAAGAATTTTTCATTTTCCTGAAATGTGACATCGTCTATCAATATTACGTGTTCAGCAGAAAATATTAGGAACCAAATCAAATTATGGATGATAACTTCGTGCTCATAAAGACAACAAGCAGATATGAGTAAAAATCAGATTACCTATTCTGTCATATCGTACCATTCGTTTAATGACGGTTTTGTATAATTGGGCTCGATTGATAAACTATAATAGAAAAATAAAATATTGTTTTATCAGATTTAAATATTAGGAAATATAATATATTATATAATTATGATAAATTATAATTAATTTATTGCCCTATATATAATTTAGAAACGTTATCATCTAAATACTCACATTCTGCGCAGATAATTGGTACCTACCTAAGAGCGTCCAATTCTAATAACACATTCATTAAAACTGGACACGTGTGTAGGTACAAAAAATAAATGTAACTATAACGTAACGTAACTATAGGTTAGGAACCTATAGTTAGGTGTTTATTATAGTTCTTATCATGGTTATTATTGTAATTGACGTACCTATAATTCGTATTAAGTATAATTCATATGTGCAATTACAATAGCTGTAAAGTATTTCAACAATGCTACATGTGGAGGATATATTATTCTGTATCTGTAAATATTATGTGTATTGTTGTAAAAAACTTTAACTCAGTACTTTGTTGTAGGAACACTGAGAGCTCGCCAGCCGGACATAGATATCAACAGGTTAGTGTACTGACGCACAAAGTTTGGCACGCTTCGACAAACTATATATCTTGCCATTCACTGCATTTTTATACTTATTCACTTTTCATCATTTCTCTAAATAAAACCACATATTTCATTTCATTTTTACGCTCTGGAATCTGGAATATGATCTGAAGATATAATTTTCGTTATCATATCGCGCCCACCGCACACAGAATCATAAATCAAAATACATCAAAACATCCATAAAGTGGCTGTCGGAGTATTTCATTGATGATCGCTAACATATTGTTAAAATAGCTACTTTACGTCACGCCTATTTCTACAACATACCTGCATGTTTCGTGCACATAGCTACAGATTACAAGCTCTAGTTTTCTTGTTTTGAAAATTGTCGGCCGTTCGTGTAAATATTTAAGAATTTCAGATTAGGCCTTGAAGATACACATATACATTTTTCTTTGCTCTAATAATTAGCAGACACGTTTTTCGCAAGTGGGCGATAACTGGTGATGCTCATCGTAATAAGTATGCCTACTTTCATTTTCAGGGTTAGACTTGTACCAAAAGAAGGACATCATAGTACACAAACTAATTTCCACAGTCGTCGTTCTATTATCACTGATCATAGTAGAAGAAATGATTATGACCATTATCGCAGTCGGGTCACCGAGCTACGCCCGTCGGTGCACGTTTTCGACAATGCCCCATCGGTTACCGAATCGAAGACCGGCAAGGTGTACCAACCCAAAGAAGACCCGCGTCTCTACTATCAATCTAATGCATATATTGAAAAGATTAATAGGGAAAATTTGAACAATGAAGTTTCGTCCGTTTACCTAGGACGAGGAGTAATACGAGCAAGTGAAGATAATCGTATTTACATAGATAATGAGCTAAGCAGCTTGCATCAAAGTAAGTGAAAAGTGATGCAGTAAATCTCATGTTACATGCTGTCTTAGCTTGCAAGTTTAATTATTATTCATATTGTTCTAGGAGTATGTGTGCGGTGCCCACCCGACAGAACCTTGATTGCTAAAGCGGGTGTTGACCGAGCAATGCTCCAATACCCTCGCATACAGACTTGTTCTGGCCGAAAAGCTCCTAGAGCAGTGCGGTTTACTCGAATGTATGGCCCTAATTTCGGTACATTACTGAAAGAAGGATCTCACGTGATAGTAGGCCGGATCACGTATAAAGACGAAGTAAGTTTATTTTTATAAGTGTAAAACGTTGTAAATTTATCGCATCTCTCAACATGTTTTTATATTCCAGATTTTGCAGACATGTAAAATGCAGATACATGTGTTGTTACAATCTTGTCCTGTACCGAAATATTTGGTATCTCAATGTGAAGCTGAAAATAAAACATGCCGTTTTACATGTCGGGATCATAAAGCGGAATTGCGCGGACTTGACTCGCTAACGTGCGGTGACGATTTGCGATGGTCGGGACGACTGCCTGTTTGTACTGGTAAGCAAACAAACAAAATACATAACTCATACCTTTGTAAGTTAAAATATGTACCTACAATGAAATTTGTCAATTCATAAAAGCTACGTGCTTTTCACACTGTATGATTAGATTGAAATTAAAAAATAAATAACCGACGGACTGCTACGCAGAGGGTCTCGGGTTCGAATCCACGGCGCGCACCAATGACTTTTCGAAGTTATGTGCGTATTAAATTGTTAATTATCGTTTGCTAAACGGTGAAGGAAAACATCGTGAGGAAACCTGCATGTCCGAGAGTTCTCCATAATGTTCTCGAAAGACATGTGAAGTTTGCCAACCCGCACTTGGCCAGCATGGTGGACTAGGTACAGTTTATGCAGAGCCGATGATGATGATGAATCATCATAGTGTGGCAGCCATTATGCTCTGACAAAGGTTTTATAATATGTCTTGAATGTAAAGTAACTTTCAACTATAATTGTCTCACATATCCCACCCACATACAGAATTTGGACTTGTACCTACCACTTTGGAAGCTTATTCGTGATGTAATGGACTGACGAGTCACAGTCATATGTACTAACAATCACAAGTACCTAAACAATCATTTTTTATCACAGTGAATCACCATCAGGACACAACTAACAATTACCTGCTAATCCTCTGTACTTATTAAGTACAGTATTTATAGGTGGACCGAGCCAAAAAACTGTCGGAGTAACAATAACAAGCCAATACCTACGTTTCTTGTACTTTAGGATTGTTGAATATTATTAACTGATTCGTATTTGTTGCCTTCTCAAATTATCTTGGCAAATGTTGAAATCCAATGCAATAAAGTACAGACAATTAATAACATTTTGGTTTGTAATAATGTTATGAAATTACGATCATTTGAAATTTCATTTTACACTACAATGCACACACAAGCCCGTCCAAACAGAAATCAAAATGATATAAACAATCACATCAGAGGGTTAAGGTGAAACTTTATATTCGTCGTTAGCTGTAGCTGCGGTTTCACCATGTAAAATTAGTCAGCGATTATGGTTTTGTCGATAGATAAAAATAAATCATCACAATGCAATCTTTCTCAGTTCTCTGCTGGACATAGGCCAATTAATGGAAGGATTTGGCCTATTATATCACACTGGTCGTAAAGACGGGTTTTGGTATAGGGATTATAAGGTTTGATACCGAGTTTCCGCCTCTTACTAACGATACTATTTGATCATCATTTTCTTAGCGTTATCCTAGTTTCAATCTGGGGTCTGCTTACTAGTCTAACCGGGTTTGGCTGAATATAAGCTTTTCCACAGAGCGACTGCCTGTCTGACCTTCGCAACCCGAAGGGATAGCGATATTCCATGGTTTAGACTAGTACCTACATAGTTTATTTAGAAGGTACTGACGCCCTGTAACGATTGTCAAAGTTCTTCATGACAACCGGGACCGACGGCTTAACGTGCTCTCCGAGGCACGGGATAATTAATAATTCAATACGCACATAATTCCGAAAAGTCTATGGTGCGCGCCATGGATTCGAACCCGATACCCTCTGCATGGCAGTCTGTTGGTATATCCACTCGGCTATCGCTGCCTTTTACTTATATCCACTCCGCTATCGCTGCCTTTTATATCCACTCGGATATCGCTGCCTTTTTTATTATTAATAACGATACTGTTTGATGAAGGGAAAAATATATACTAACTTTCCCAAAGTAAAATTGCCAGAAAGGAATTCTATAAAAAGTTTAAAATTAGGTATTCCTCTCCCGAAGTAGTTTTGATATCCGTTCTTCCCCGGGTTTATATTTAGTACACACGTGGCTTTTAACGTGCCAATCGTTTTAAGTCAACATCATGTGTAGCATTCCTGGTAAAATTATTACCCAATACAGTTCAGTTCTATGAATAGGTACGCTGGTATATACCTCTTTACGGCAAGTATAGGTCGGTTCATGAAAGATGACCACTGCGCAGAAATCATTGTTTAGGTCCCCGTGGAGGTACGGGGTTAGGCGCGGGTGGAATGCCAATGGCGTGGCTCCGTTCTTGACGCATTCCTTAAATGCGTCAAGAATGGAGCCACGCCATTGGTGCACAAATGTACAGATGCGCGACGGCCGCCATTTGTGGTCAACTTTCGTGAACCGATCTATACCCAAATTATTGAGTAGGTATGTTCATTAAAATGAAATAATGAACACTCCTCAAATTACTGCTACACTCTTTGACTACTAAAATTGAGTAGTTATAATTTTAAATTAAGGTACAAATGTTTTACTTTTCAGTTCGAACATGGTGTTCTCCTCAACCTCCGCCAGACCATGGCAGGGTGAGCTGCAAGGGAACAGTGGCGTCAAACGGCTGGGGTCTCGCAGAAGGATCTAGCTGTCAAATTCAATGTGCCAGAGGCTGGCACTGGAGCCCCCGAGCTATAGCCATCTGTCGCCGTGGCATATGGACGCACCAACTTACGTGTCAGCGAGATAACAGCAAATAGAAAATACACAATATGTTATAAATTATAACCTACCCATAGGTACTTTAAATTTATAAAGTGTGCCATTTAATCTAGATGTGATTATTTTTAAATAATATATTTAGGTAGTATAAGAACACCGGACCGGGGGCTTAGTCCAAGTATGCCACCGCGCGTCTCACCTCGATTCGAAGGGCGACCTTCTTTTTTTAACGTGTGGTAAATGAGTTACCTCATGCCCATCCGAGAAGGGAGTATGTCGGACTCCCCGCCCCGTGGGCTGGGTTACCGACCAAAAACCACACGATGGCTCCGTAGTAAGACGCCTAGCAGGTACAACGGGAACTGTGGTTGTATTGCTCCGCTGTAGGTACCTGTCGCGTCCTTCCCCTTGCTTGGGACGCGTGCCCGGGAAAAGGCGTGGTGTGCAATGCCTTTCACAGCAGACTGCGCCACACAGTCCGCTGCCTTCTCGGACTCGCTTGTGGTGGGTCGTTAAAGGCTCCCCCTCCAACGCCCGCAGACCTGAGGAGGAGTCAGGTTCAACGGCCGCTGCCGCCGCCTTGACGCCACCAAGCCTGCGAGCGGGGTTGCGTCGTTCACGCTCCCGCTTGGCGGCCTCCTTCTGGAGCATTACAGCTTCACAGAAGGAGACCACTGCATGCCAATTGTACGGCTAGTAGGGACAAATCCCTCCCGATGGTAGCGACCAGGGTACTCCGCTCGTCCGCCCACGCGGGGCACACCTCTAGTGTGTGTTGAGCGGAGTCTAGGTCGTCATCGCAGTAGTGGCACTGTGTCGTCTCCTCACGTCCGATCCAACTCAGATACTCACCGAAGCAACCATGCCCGGTAAGTACCTGAGTCAGCCGGCAAGTAGTGCACTCTTTCGTCTCGAGCCAGGCGTCAAATATTGGCAAAACCGCACCAACGATGCGTTGGCGCGTGCAACGCGGTAGATGCAGCCGTACGCGCCACCCCTCAGACGCGCTTCGGTGCGTATTTCGCCGGCACTCTTCAAGCGTTTGACTCGGCGCCTCCCCGCCTAACCGACGAAGGCGAACCTCGTCATAAAGACGGGCATTCACCCACGCCAGGAGATCCCACGGTGAGAGGCGCGCATTGAGCGTCGCCGCCTCATCGGATATCGTCCTGTAGCCTCGTGCGACCCGAATGGCCTCGAAGGGCGACCTTAGCCTCCATTATAAAAACGCCCTCCTAGCGGACTCTACCCACTAGTACTAGCCGCTAGGAGCGCTTTTAAATATGTATGGAAATTGTTCTCAGCGACGCAGACGCATGACTCGAACACAATGAGTTCTTTTGTGTCAATTTTCGAATCCGAAGGCAAACGAGAGCCGAACGCCATTCGAATCAAAGAGACGTGCTGTGGCTAGACTCCGACTGACACCCGTTTCAATATTCCATCTACCGATGGATTTGGCTACTAGAGATAGATATTTGACACATCTACTTACTTTGTATGGCACTTATGTCTATTAACTATCTTTAGCAGCTAAATCCATCGATACATAGAATATTGTAAAATACGTTTGCCTAGATACGGTAGCTATCTGTCTTAAGATTGTAGCATGTGCCTTGCTCTAATATGATTAAATGTAAGTTTATGACTAAGAATTGTTATACTGTGTTTTATTCTTCGCATTTCAACCTTATTCACATGGAAAGTCGGAGACCTCTGAACAGTCTATAATTATATAAAAGCTCCGTCATCAAAGTTGGCCACGCACTCACAAGAAAAGAAGGAGTGAAGTGGTGAATTCAGTGACAGAAAGTTACAACAATACTCTGCTATACCCTCTCTACCTAATCTATTATTCTCAATTGAAATATACACATAATATTGCTTTCTAGATATGTGTCTAGATTTTATTTTTCCGCGTATCAGAGTATTGTCGTGACTTCCACTCAGATTGTATCCAGTAAAATCAATATTTTCACTCGCCACTTCAATCCTATACCCCTCATGAAATCTAACATGTTCCCCATAGCAAAGAGCTCTGTATTCATTGCCATAGTACGAACGTGCTTGTCTTAACTGATAAGAAGGACTGCATTTTTATAAAGCATTTATTATAATAATACAAGCAGAATAACACTGAACTCGACTGTCATCAAACCCCAGAACAAGCAGGCTTCCGCAAAGGGCTCTCTACCACCGATCATCTGCAAGCTGTCAACCAAGTTTTACACTCCTATATACAAAGGTACTCTGTGGTTTTACACACACGGTTTTACGTCACAAAACACATTGAATTTAAGATCCTCTTTATATTTGGCATTTATAGACTACTAGAGGACGCCAGCAGCTACGCTTGCTATTTTTTTAAATTTACCCGTTTTGGCCGATCCCGTGGGAATTTCGGGAAATCCCTTCTTAGTTCACCCCTATGGTCCTCAAGGAACATACATGCCAAATTTCAGCTTCCTGCGCCCAATGGTTTCGGCTCTAGCGTGTCTGTCAGTCAGTCAGTAACGCAAGGATTTTATATATTAAGATTTTAAACAGAGAGGTTGGACTAGGTTAATAAGGTTATATTTATTTGATTTTAAAGCTTTCGATTGTACCTACATAAACATCATCAAGACGATTGTCTCAATTGGCGATGCAAAGATTATCCGCGCGCCTCTAGCGGCGAATTTGGAAGTTGTCCGGGTACGACACTTTTGACAGCTTTCAATACAACTTTGCGCTCGCCGCTATTGTCGCTAGTTAGAATCTTAGCATCGCCAATTGGTCTCAATGTACTCCGATGTGAACACTTCGACCTACTTCGACAATATTCTTGATTTAGTTTTTCTCCTGTGGGCAATCTCGATTTGACGTAAATAAACAAGGAGCATTAATTATTGCTCCTTATAAATAAATATGGAATGACGTGAGCTTAGGACGTGAGACTGAGCTTCTATTTCACAAAAGCGGACAGTATATATCTGTAAAACAAGTTATTCATGACATTTACTGAAAATAGTGTATCTAAATAGGTAGTTCAGCATCAATAAAAGTCACAAATACAGGACCATCTTTCAAAATAGAAAAAGGTGTCAAACACTGATCCACGCTCACAGTAGCGGCTTTTATGGCGACCGGGGCCATAGACTAATATATTATACCTGGAAAACCGGGGCGGTCGCCCGGGGCGCCAAGATCCAGATCCAGTTCTAGTCAAGTTATGCGATTCACAGGTCAGACACGTTAAGAAAAATGTTAAAGACTCTACCTTTATTAAAAACAAGCACGAGGCTGATCATGGAAATTAAAAGAATAAAACAATTAATCTCTTTGGCAAACAGGTATATTTTAAATCAATTAAAAGTATTAGACAATTTTTTATTGTAGTTATAAATATAGTTTCATAACCATTGGTCGGCATGGCTTAAAATGGATCGCCCTATTTCCTCCCGTGGGTGAACGCATGGGGCGATTAAAGAATTTTCGGCAGAGAATGTCCAGCAGCGTTCCCATATACAGGTACTGATCACTATACTACGGTTGCCAATATCTAGAATGGTGACAATAGGCCAGCATGAAAAGTGGCCACACAGTGCAGTTCCTATTCCATAGCCGCTCTATTATTCCAGCTCACGGTAGCGGCCTTGGTTATGATAGTGTAGGAGGTGTTAAGAATCCTCAGGCTATGGATCAGCTGTCAACATCGTTTGAGCCTGCCTACGTACAATTAACGCAGTTGATGGCTGGACGAGAGCATAAAAAATTTAAGGTACCTATTTGGGTATGATATGGTTACATGCTCTGGGTTTATCAGAAGTCTTAAAGAGGAGGAAGACACCATAACCCTTGTATCTACCTTTTCTATATACCTTTTCTACTTCAGGCAAGAAATCCAACTTTCTTAGGTTGACGTAGGTTTTCTTGTCAATTCAGCCTCTGTGACAACGTAACTGAGATCAGCAGCCTCTGGACTCGAGTAGCGTACCTACCTTGAATTGAAACCAATCGAGAGATATTTTCTAAGGCTTGCTGTGCAGGTTGTTACACTGGAGTAGAGTAGCACAGAAGAAAATAAAGGCCGTATACGACAATGTGTCGAAGGTTTCTTGAATGGTATAAGATAAGACACTTACTTTACTGTTGTCATGGGAACTTCTATATCAGAGTGGGGCAAGAGCGTGGGGAATCATATTTGGGACTGCATAATTATGGGCGCAGAAAAAAACACAGCGGGGCAAATGCTATGTAACTATAATTTCAAATAATTCAATTTCTACTAACTCAATTTCAATTTCAAATAACTTGCGTAATAGGATATCCTATTACGCAAGTTATTTGAAATTGGCATTAGAGGGGATCTGTTCAGATGGTTCAAGTCTTACATTGAAAACCGCTGTGAAACAGTGGTTCTTAATGGTTACTCCTCTGCCATATTAGGCCCCCTGCTATTTATTATATTCATTAATGACATAGACTCCTGCTTTTTCGACTCTATAATTCTATTATTCGCCGATGATATGAAAGTGGTATGTCCTATCGTACAAGATTCAGACTGTCTTCTCCTTCAACAAGACCTAGATCGTTTGCAAAACTATTGTTTTGTGAACAGAGTACTCGATCTTAATGTATCCAAGTGTTTTGTCCAATCCTTTACCCGAAAGCTTTAACAAAAGTGAATGTGGTTAGAGACCTGGGCGTCACGTTTGATTCAAAACTACTAGGTATTTGAAGCACACGTTGACAACATTGTAGGTAAATATGGCTAGTGAAGCGCTTGGTTTCATTATGAGATTTTCTAGTGACTTTAAAAACGTAAAAACTTTAAAAATTCTTTATTGTGCCTTTGTCCGTAGCCATTTAGAGTAGGTACGCTTCACAGGTGTGGAATCCATTTTACAATGTTTATGTTGACAGGATTGAACGCATTCAAAAACGGTTTTCACGGTTCCTACAATTTAAATCGCATAAATATATAACTGGTTATACTTCACGTTGTAAAATGTTTCATATATTGCCATTGTACGAGAGTAGACGTACCTATAGCAGATGTGACTTACCTTTTTAAGGTAGCTAATAATATGATAGACTGTCCCGATTTGCTGGGTAATATAGAATTTGTAACACGGCCTATGTTTCTACGGAATACCAAGTTACTACACGTAGGTACAAATGGCCAGGACTTCGTAGAGGCAAAATAGTTTTACTGTTCGTGCGGCGAAAACATTTAATAGAGTATCGGACGAGATAGACTTATTTCATTCCAGTGTCTCTCAGCTTAAAAAGATCATGGCAAACAGTTTTTTCTCATAGATGCTTTCAACTTTACACATATATAAGTTTCCAGATTATTTTTGTGTTCTCTTGATGATAAGATTCTTTTATTTTTAATTATATACTATTTATATTTATACCAGCTTACCAACCGATCTATACTTGTTAATTTTTGAAATAATGTTACTAGTTGTGAAAACTTGTAATTGGCCTTTGTATATCTATCATTTGTATTTTCAGTGTTTTTTTATTATGCCATCCCGACTAGTGAAAGTCACTTTTAACGATTTTGACAAGTACACATACCACAATGTAATATAATTAAATCAAGTATGAATCGGACTCGGCCATGAAGGGTTCCCGTACTGGTATCCACTTAACATACCTATAAAGTAACCAAATACCACTATCACTTTTTCGCAACCAAAAATTACTTGTTATAGCATAGTGTTCTTCTTGTTCTATCTGCGAAATATAAGTCTTGTTCAAAACAAAGGTTAAGGTCGTTTAAAGGTTTCATTACGATCTATAGCATAATTATATATTTTCTCGAATTTCTCTCTTTTATTTCAAAAGTTAGAGAGGTTGAAGGGGGGAGGGAATAAAACTGGGCAAGGGAGCGCCAAATGAGTGACTCGCCCGGGGCGCCTGGACGGTTAACGCCGGCCCTGCACGCTCACCAAACTGTTAACCACGACACTAGAAGAAACTTTTCGGCTAATTCTTCCTGGTTGGGAGGAAAAAGGCATTCTCATCGGAGAAAAGAGACTAACGAAGCTCCGATTTGCAGACGACTTAGTACTTTTTTCTTCTTCTGTCTCGGATTTGGGACACATGATTCAAGATCTGTACAAGGCTAGCCTTAGGCCTTGACCGAAGATGAATACACACATCAACAAAGTCTAGGGATATTTTATATTTCATCAAATATCTAAAAATCTATGAAGAATTTTCTGATACAGTAAATAGAAGAATCATAGATTATTTTAAGGTCTTTAATAAAAATAAAAAACATTTCGTGTTTTTTTTTGTTTTAAATAAAAAAAATATTTTTTTTAATCATCATGGAAAATTAGTATGATAACAACAAACATTTCTTCTTAAAAACTATTAATTTTAATAAAAATGGAAAAAATCTTGTAAAATCTAATCATTAATAATCAGTGTTGCCACCTCTTACATTGATTACACATCGACATCGATTGTTAATACTTAAAATTAAATTGTCAATGTCTTGCTGCGGTATGAGGTCCCATGTCCTTTGCAAGTGTTCGTAAAGTTGTTGTTCAGTCGTCAAATTTGGTGGAAAATCTCTCAAAGCTTTTCGTTGTAACATGTCCCAGGCATGCTCGATAGGATTTAAGTCGGGCGACTGTGCAGGCCAATCCAAAACTTGAATATCGTGCTCTCGGAGAGCGGTCGATACCAGCCGCGCCGTATGGCAAGGAGCATTATCGTGCATGAGTAGAAATTCATGGCCTATTTGAGTTCTGTGTGGGACAATAACGGGCTCTACTACCTCCTCGTGGTATTTTTGTGCAGTCATGCTGCCTTGGATCCAAACGAGTTGGGTTCGTCCGCCAAGACGAATTCCTGCCCACACCATGATTGTCCCGCCTTGGTATGGGTGGACCTCCTGAGGGTGCCGTAGACGGCTAACTCTCCCTGGAGCTCTCCAAACGCGTGTTCTTCGTGAATCCGGGTGAAACCCAAACCGGGACTCATCGGTGAACAGCACCAAAGACCATTGTTCGTCACTCCATGGTAAATGCTCCCGAGCCCACGAAAGCCGCCGACCGCGATTGCCACGTCGCAATGCTGGAACACGCAATGGTCTTCGAGCATGAAGATCAACTTCATGTAACCTTCTTCGCACGGTTTGGTCGCTTACCAGCAGCTGGTGGTCCTCCTGGAGCCTTTGCACTAGTTGCAGCGCTGTGATATTGGGTTGTCTTCTGGCGGTCATTTGGAGAAATCGATCCTGTCTCTGCGTAGTAACACGATATCTACCTGTGTGCTGTTCGGCCACATCTCCAGTACTGCGATAACGTGACCACAACCTTGATATCACATTTTGACTGGTATGTAGGGCCTCAGCAACGACGCGTTGAATTGCACCATTTTCTAACATGCCCACGGCTCGTAACATTTCATCTCGACTCAAATGACGACGTGACATGACTTTTAAAGTTCGTACGTCACGTTAAATTAAAAAAGAAAAACAATTAAAAACCCTTTTCATTAATAATTATAATAAAACAGTTTTAACTTTCTTTAATGTAACGAATTACTAGCAAATTTGCCGCCATATTTTGTTTATTATTTTGTTTTTTTTCTTTCCATGTTCAAATTTTGAAAATAGAATAAAAGAGGTTTTAATCTGTATATAAACTTTTTGTGGAAACTAACAAGGTTCTAAACTATAAACTCGTAAATAATTTAGGATTAAGATATCCCTAGACTTTGTTGATGTGTGTATGTCGAAGACCAAATTGATGACCACCATGATGGCACTAAGAAGAAAATATATGTCGAGGGAGTGGAGGTTAAATATGTCCATGAGTAATTAAGGCCAATTAGTTTCCTTTCAGGCAAGACTAGAAGCGGAACTCGCGCGTACAACGGAAAACACTTGGGGGGGCTTTTGGTCCATTAAAGATCTTTTGAAAGGCAACCTCAGCAATCTGCCTATGTCTTTGAGACGTTTTGTCGCCGACTCATGGACATATGTGCATCCTCCCCATCCTCACATATGGGCTTAAACGTGGTCTTTGACCGCAGATCAGAAGTCCAGCCTCGGGATTTGTCAGCGAGCGATGGAGTGCAGCATTCTCGACGTGAAACTCGTAGATTCAGTCAAAAATACTACAGTGCGCTCTAAAACACAAATCGCAGATGTGTCCCAAAAAACAAGCAAATTAAAATATGATATGACTAGAGGACGCCAGCAGCTACGCCTGCAATTTTTTTTAATTTACCCGTTTTGGCCGATCCCGTAGGAATTTCGGGAAATCCCTTCTTAGTGCACCCTTACGGTCCCCAAGGAACATACATGCCAAATTTCAGCTTCCTACGCCCAAGAGTTTCGGCTGTAGCGTGTCTGTCAGTCAGTAAGTAACGCAAGGATTTTATATTTAAGATAATTAAAATATGTCGTATGTCTGACGATCTTTGGGCTAAAACTACCACTTTGTGGTTCCCTGATCGAAAGAGTCCTCGCGGCAGACCGAGACAGAGAAGATTAGGTGGCAAAATGATCTTACACTATTTAATAAACAATGGGTAACAAAAGCTTTCGATAGAGAAAGGTGGAAATAGGGTAGGGAGGCATCTGCCTTGCATCTGTTTGACAGGTTAGGCTGCAAATAATAATAATAAATAAATAATAGTTTGATTTATTAAATACTATTAAAATGCAGTTATCATTTTCCTTAAATTAAAATTAACGAACGCAGCTTATTTTCATTGAGATGTATGGGCTCAGTCTAAGGGTTTCGGTCTTACCACACAGAAAAACTAGTTGAAAATGGCAACATTGAATGTTGTCTATAAAAATTAATGTAACTGTATTTCTGTTAAAGTTCAAAATATAATAAAAGTCGGAAAAGTATAAATTGTAGGGCTTTTTTAATCTCTATGGGGTGCAGCTGAATCCCAAGCCCTGGCGACGCCCTATGTTTACAGTCATTCAAAATTTTACTTCATTTAAGTTACCCCAGGGTAACTAAAGACATTTAGGTACCTACTAAAAAAGTATTTTAAAAAGGCCTGAAGCTATTTATAATTTTAAGGGTAAATCGTTAATTATACACCTGCACCGGCATCTACAAAAAATATTACATCTATATACCAATAAACATACATTTTATTAAGAATTGCCCGGTTAAAGTGTCTGAAGTTCCCCATGTAATGGTTATGAACCTTCTTTTTACTTTTGTAACATTATTGTTATGAATATAATATATACATAGGACACTTGTCTTAATAATTACCTATTAATTTATGTCACCTATTGGCGATGCAAAGATAATCCGCGCGCCTCTAGCGGCGAATTTGGAAGTTGTCCTGGTACGACACTTTTGACAGCTTTCAATACAACTTTGCTTCGAGGTTATAGCAATGAATACAGATTTATACATAGAACCGCGGTCTTTAATGATTTCGTGTGCCGATTCCAAGTGGGGTCTGGCCCCAGTTTAGTTGGTAGTTGGCGCTATTGGCGGCGCTGGCGTTGTTCTCCGTCTTTCTCGCTCTCGTAGTTAAGATACACTGTAGGAGAGAGAGACAGCTGCCCCAGTGCGGCTGCCACGCTGCCAAGCGGCAATTTGGGTCGCAGAAAGTTTGTCTTCAGAGCGCTCATAAGAAATACGCCTCGTTGTAAATATCTGGGCTCTTTGGTTATAGTGGTAATAGGGAAGTTTCCTGCGAGTGAAATAAATTATACAAGTATTTTTATCTAGTGAAACATGTCAAAATAATAGGTAGTAGTTTCATTCATCAGTTAATGTTAAAACTTTATTTTACATTTTTTATCGTTAATTTATTGATAATAAGTATTCACTTGACAGCAAAACACTATGTCACGCGTCACTACGTCATATTTCCTTAAAGTAAGGAAGTAAGCATATTTTATTCAAAACCAAAGAGGTTGGACGTTTAGACTAGAGAGAACATGCCCTATAAATTTCCTTATACCGAACGTGCAACATGTAATGTCAGTTGGTCTTAGTTGGTTAATCATAACGTCAAATTACGCGTCTCATTTAAAGAGGCATATACTCTTTACATACTCATATCTTTGACTACATTCTCTAAATAGCCGTGCTGTGATCTGTCAACAGTGTAAAATTTGTTGGATGTTTGTGTTTACATTTTTAATAACTTTTTTGCATTTAAATAGTAAGTAAGCTTATAATAATTAAATAGTGTACTCATTAATTAATACACATCGTGTATGTGATATCGGGATGTGGATTCCGCTATTCTCGGAACGGAAATAACAGAAGAAACTTTATCTTCTAGCAGTGAGTCGGAATTTTCCTACAAATGTATTTACTTTTCTCGTATTAATGCTATAATGAGTGTTAAGTTTACACAATATCATTGTATTGCAAATCAAAGGAACAGCTTGCATACGTATGTGTTATGAATTTTACTCACAAATTGTTATTTTGTACATTTATTGATTTAATAGCCTTAGTGATGGGATTTGACAGTGAAAGGAGATATCGATGTTTTTTGAATGAGGGATAAATACGGTAACTAACTATCGGACATGAATGTAAAACTGTAGCTGGAAGCGACAGCGGGTAGCCGCGGTTGCTAATTTGACAATAAACAAAGACATCCAGCGGTCTAATTTTCTATCGCGCGTTTGATAGTAAGCGCAGTTTAATGTACATAATGTACTTAGACACCTACCTTAAAAGTAGCGTCTATTAACCTAAAGCCAAGTGTTCCAGTGTAAGCGCGTGTGTGTAGGCTTACATTTCTGCATCTATAAAAGAGTAGATGGATTAAGGATGCGAGTAGCATTTTTTCATTATTAAGAAGGTGTTTTTTTATTACAGGTTGCCTATTAATGACGTCACAAGAAAACTTTGGATAATGCCGTTGGACGGCCTAGTTTGATTTAGCAGAAGTACCATCATATTTGTTCACGTCATTTTGAGAAAGACTGTTTTTTAAAGACAGAAAGCACCTGGCGTCGTTTAAAACCGAAAGCTGTGCTTACATTACATTTAAGCCCGGACATTGCACACCCGGTAGAATTATTTATCCAAAGCTAAACAAAAAGTGTGTAATTTTAGTTTGAACATATTAATAAAATATAATAATTACAACGATTTTAATTCATCTACCTACTTCTATATTATTTATCATATTAGTGCTATCCTGACTGATCAAAGACGTCTTGCCTTGTAGTCCGCTACATAATATTCTACCATAAAATATAATATTCTTTCACATTCACACAACATTATCTGGTCCCAAACTAAGCATATCTTGTACTACGGGTACTAGACAATCGATAAACATGCATATATACTTTTCTGTAAATATATTAAATATTACACATAGTACCATCCAGACCAAGACAAACATCCATATTCATGCACACAAATGTTTGACTTGAGCGGGAATCAAACCCACAAGCTTCGGCGTGGCAGTCGGATTACCTACAACTCTAAAAAAATCAACGTGATATGATGCGACGCAAACAAATTGCCAAAGCCTGCCGTGCCGCATTAGCCAATCTGGTATAATTCGTACAATACATAATCTAAGTAACAGTTTCTTAGCATCGCATCGCAACGCATCGCTCATTAGTTATTAATACTTTTTGTCAATAGATTTTATGGCTAAAACGAACAATGAAGGCGCACGCAAACTGTTCGGACGCGACTTACTGTCGCGTACAATACATAATCTAAGTAACAGTTTCTTAGCATCGCATCGCAACGCATCGCTCATTAGTTATTAATACTTTTTGTCAATAGATTTTATGGCTAAAACGAACAATGAAGGCGCACGCAAACTGTTCGGACGCGACTTACTGTCGCGACGGTAAGTCGCGACACATAGTGTGCACACCCTTTCGGACGCGGCTTTCTGTCGCGTCCGCGTCCGATACAACCATAGACACGCCATGCTGTCTATGCAATACACTAAGGCTAGGTAGGAGCATATTTTTCTTAATTCAGGGCACTAGCAGTTAGCACTATTAAATTATATTATTGGTATACCTTGAAGTAATGCAGAACTGTTGAATTGAAAGTGAATTTAACATTTTTGACTATATTCGGTATAAAATCAATATTAAGGTCGTACCATGGACAATATACGGATGACAGTAAACGTCCGCAGACGCTTACTGTCATTTTTCCAGATTGCTATCGGACGTCTGAACGCTCAAGGTCACGTCCGCGACAGACGTCCGATATTGTGCACACTTGAATGGATTTTCCTTGTCCAGATACAGGCCTTGCCACACGGCACAATTTTACGTCCAACTTGACTAAATCACTTGATGAAATCGTGACGTGTAGACGCCAGTCGTCCAACTCAAGTTCATCGGGTGGGCGGTACCACCAGATTTTAACCAATCGGGTGGGCGGAATGCAAATCAGTGATTTGATTGTGTCGTGTAGACGGGCAAAGCCAATTCGATTGAAAATTTGATCAGTGGTAAAATTGTATCGTGTGGCAAGGCCTTACCCTTCTGTCGCGACTTACTGTTGCGACAGTAAGTCACGACAGATAGTTTGTGCGGGCCTTTAAACACGTGATTTTTTTAGTACTTTCTGTCTGGCAAGTCTTTGCAAAGCACTGTCCGGCGTCAACAGCAAAAACTACAATTTCAATATTTTAGTTGTTTATTTATACGGCTTAAATATATCGACACATACTAAAGTTAGACATTTGACCAAAAATATTTATCGATAAATCATCACTGTTACGAACAACACTCGGTTTCCTAACTCTATGTTTTGTCTACTGTTTGCCTACCACGATTCTGCTCAGCGTTGCCAGATCTCCCGATTTTCCGGGATATCTCCCGATTGTAGGTAATATCTCCCGATGTCCCGGATTCCCATTCAAAACTCCTGATTTTTTAAGAACTTAAACCGTGGCTTAAACTTTCTTTACGAAAAACGAAACAAAATGTAAAATACATTACTTAGTAAAATGCGTAGACCAAACTATACTTTAATGTAATGAATTAGAGTTGATTATTCTAAAGCAAAGCTTTGACAGTTCTAGTTTCCTAATTTTGCAACATTGCAAAGCGAAACAAACCGGTTTTTGCGTTGATTATCCGGCCCAATTAAGACGCATCGTTCAATAACTAGCTTATAGGATAGATACAGTATTTTTAAATGCATCCTATTAAAAGAAGACTCAACCAACCAACCAGCAGAAGTGAAGTGAAAAAATGATAGAAAAGCACAATAAAACATTTATTGAGATACCTTGTTTTACTTAATTTTAAGGAAAAATGTATCTCCCGATTATTTTCATAATGTCGCAATACATCTCCCGGATTTTTATTGATACTCCTCCCGTATTTCAAAAATTGGATCTGGCAACACTTCTGCTATAAGAGCGTGCTGCTAAACCTATCGACAGCTCTTTCTATCATACTGCATGTGCCATTAGAAAAAAGATATCAATCATAGCAACCGCTGTTGTTATTTAGTGTTACTTCTATGCCTTAGGTTATATTTCTTTGTTCAAAACCCTTGGCAAAGGTCGAATAACCTTTATTAATTTTAATGTACTTGAATACCTTCTTATATTCTGCCTAATATTTTATCAGTCATGGCAAATCCTTTAAATAACACAAAACATATTTTTTATATTTCGGTAGTTTATTTCCATTTAGAATGGAATATTCAAATGGATGGTGCATGAATTTTGTATATTGTGATCAATGATTGTGATGAAAAAATATATTGTCTTTGGTAGCCACACCGCCTTCAGGTTATATTTCTTTGACACCGCCTCCTCCATTCCATCCGTTTCTGAACGGACTAAATTTAAAAATAGAAAGAAACCAGTCTGACATTTGTGGCCGTTATATGTTTTGAGTTTCTGTTCGTGGACCGGATTGTTAGGAGTAAAAAAAACAATCTTTAATTTTAGCATAAAATGATTATTTTGGTGTCAATAAATACTTTCTAATCGTTAAAACAGAACATTTGCGTCCTTAATATTAATAACAATGGGGAGTAACACGAGTAAACCCAACAATGAAGCAGCTGTTGTCACGGTGAAGAACGATTTAGATGTTTGCAATAATCCTGATCCAAGATCTCCAACGCCTGAAATATCACGAACTCCATTACAGGTAAATGTGCTCTACGTTACACATGTTTTAGTACATTTAAACTGACAAAGATTCAGAACTAAATATAGTATTCCCTCCATTTCTTTTTGTACAGTGCGCAGTGGTCTATTTTCGTGATTGCTCTTTTTACTTTAATAACTAGGTTGCTTTTCGTCTTTCAGAATAAAACGGGCACTAAACACAATATCACAAAGAACGTGGATTTACGGAAGACCTTCGAGAATTCAAATGGCGAAGAAAAGCTTATTCATAATAACCCGATTCTCTCAGCCGTTATTAAAAGTCACTTGCAGTCCTACGACCCGCGTTCACCGACACAAGATTTCGAGCGAACACCCATTATAATTTCAACTAAAACAGATGATTTGCCAAATGATATAAAAGTTAGAAACCAATATGATAATTGTGCGAGTCCTGTACTAAGGAATGACAATGAAGATGAATGTGATAACTGTACAGATGCATACGAGAGGAGTCCAGATTTGGTAGTATCGCGAAATCTATGTGAGGGTTTGTTTAATGTCACTTTAGATGATACAATTAAGGAATCTGAAGAACCATTATGTTCTTCAACAGCATCTAATGAAGCAATAGAAAACAATATGTCAAAACAGACTGAAGATAAGCCAACTACTCTTTTGGAAACCAACTTTGATTACATTGAGAGTGATAATGACAAATTTGAAGACAGTGAAGACAATGTTCAAAATATAGAAGACAGTGTAGTAAATGATGAAATAAGCTCAGAGGAAATTCCTGTGTTTAAAATTCTAAATGAAGATCCACGATCACCATCAATTGGCATTGAGAGAACTCCTATAGTAGTGGCCAAAGTTGATGAAGATTCAAACAATGTAAATGTGGAAACTATGTCTGATGACACTCTCATAAAAGTGTTGCAGAATACTAATGCTGAACTCCGCCAAACTGTTAGTAAACTAGAGAATAATGGTGAAGGATTACTTGTATATGAAGATGAATCAGCAAATATAAATGATACACCAAAGAAGTCCAAATCTGGCAGTATGAGTGGCTCAAGAACTCCTCTATCATGTATGAAAAACAAAGCAGATGCAGGACACACAAGGTCTAAATCAGCTAACACATTATATGACCCTAAAACTCAACAAACTGGGATGACTAAAATTCCTAAAAGAGTATCACACATACCTAGACTGAAATGCTTAACTAAACAAACAAAATTAATGGCAGTAGGAAGCAGCGTTTCATTGAAGAATATTTCTAAAACCTCTGCAATTGGTGGTGACTGTGAAAATACTCCTCCTCACTCACATCGTGATCGGTGGGATAAAGACAACAGCATTGTACTTTGAACTTGTCTATCTACTTATTTATTACCAGCCTATGCAGAAGAATGTTCTTATAACTTTCAATTTTTATCTTTAGAACAATGATTATTGTGATGTGAAATTCATCTTACTTTGAAATTGTTTCCTATAATTGACATCATGTTTTATTGTTTGGGATTAGTCATTAATGTTTACAAGAAATACCTTTGTATTCATATTGAAAAAGCAAATATTATTTGTACACTAGAAATAATATTGGCTTATTTCTTTTCCTAGCAGTAATGACTTATGTTTATTGGACTTTCATATAAAATAAATACTTTTGAGAAGCATTGCCTACATTTGAAATAAGTTCCTCACACAAATAGCAGGATTTACCAGTTTTGATACAATGATGTCTTCAATGAGTTTATCAAAGTCTTTACTATATGTAAGGATAAGTGTTGTTTCTTTGAAATCTACTTATTTTTATATAATTATAGGCACAGGTGGATCATGGATGGTACTTAGGTACCATAAGTACATGGTGCTGTGGTTCTGACACACATGTAGCTAACTAGCATATAGGCCTCTTTCACTTACCTCCTCCAAGAAAATGTACACCTATGGGCTAAATATCTTTCAATTATCAACCTAACTAAATATTTTTCAGTGCTGTAGACAACGAATGTATAAAACAAAAGGTTTTTATTCTGCTTATTCTAGTTGTAAACATCTTAGGCTTTTCAATTAGAAAGGCTCTATACCAGCAGATAGATACCTACGCAAGGCAGACAATAATATACTACCTAACCTACATAGTAACAGACTGGCGTTATGCATACTTATGATGATCAATATTATTTAGTTTTTAGGGACTAGTTCTCACATTCCCTTCCTGTTTCTCTTACCATTTTCAGCAGAAGTGACATTGAAGACGGTTAGACACACGGAGATTTCACGTCGTGTTTTCTGGGGGAATGTTAAATTGACTTGACACGTTGAATAGGAGCTGGACATGGGCGTAGCGAGCTACTAGCAGGGAGAGGCAGCTACTTCTCTAATAATGACCAAAAAGTATAATAATAGGTAATAATAATTGTTCCCCTGTATCTGTCACAGTCACAACTCAAAACATTTCGCGAAAGTTCCACACTTGATGGAAATTTTGTCGCGGATCTTCGGTTACGGTAAACGCTGAGAGCAATCGGGGCGACGGATCATCCGCATAATGAGCCTGGTATTGGTTATTTACAATAACTTGTATAGGCGTTCCGCCGTGGAAGATCCGCGACGGAATTGTCAAGTGTGGCGAAGGCCTTATTCTTTAAAAATGGACAGTAGATATTTATTGTTTTTAGTTTGTCATCAAGGTGATCAGCAGCTTGGATAATCTTGGTTTTCTTTCGCCGGGTAGGAGAAGTCCTATCAGCATCCAGACTACGGCCACGGACCTGGAAGAGTTGATATAAGAACAGTACGTAGAATACCTAGTAGGTACCTACTACACCTGTAACATTTTTGGGAAAGGTTCATGCTAAATTTAGTAAAGAGTTCATAAAGTCAACGGCCACCTAGGACAAATCTTCGTGTGAGCTCGACTATTTGGGTGCCCCTAATTGTAGGTATGGTATATTTGTGGTGGGTAGCAATGTTTGCGCTTACCATAATTATTGATTTCTTACGACTTGCCTATACCAACAATATCTAGGGGCACGGTAGTGCCCCCGCCAAGTCGGGCGCGAAGCAACACTGCCGTACCATCTTTTACTGGAACCATTTCGCCGTATTTTCAGGCCCCTATTTCAGCAACCTCTGGATGGGATTAGAACACTGAAATTTTCGTCATCTAGTAAGCTATCATTACACACTTGAAATCGGTATAAGTGATTAATATGGTAATTTCAAGTCGGTAGATCATTTAGTTCCGAAGCTAAGCAAAAGCAAAGTTTCGCATCTTCGACACTGAATCATGGATCATCGAAATAGAACTGGTACTTCCCATTGACCTAGAGCGCTGAAATTTGGTACAGAGGTAGAGTTTAACGCCCACATAGAGGGAAAATTATCAAAACTAGGAAAACTGTAAAAGGAAATTTTGGACTGGGAGTGGTATCAGCATACATCACTAGATGGAGCTAACTGTATTTTAACACAACACAGTGAATGTGCTAAGTAGGCGTGGCATGCGTGCTACAATTTAGTGTTGTTACGCTTAAGTCTTAACTGAGGGTCTAGTACGAGTTCTACACGGTTACGATAGACCATAGACTAGTCGACGGGAACAATTTTTTTTACATTTCCTAAATGCGCCCCCTAGCGTCCGCTAGGGAATCTATCGATAGCTACTCTCCGATAAAAAAATGTATGAAAATTGTTCCCGTCGCCTAGGCTATCGTCACCGTGACGATCGAGTACAAAACTCGTGGTTGACCCTCTGTATACGTATGCCCGGGGTATTATTAAATTTTGACGTAATAGGCACTATTCTTGGATTAAATTAATACCAAATTTTACTACCTACTAATTTTATTGTTTAGCCTTTGTTTGGTCTGCCGAGTCCCACTTCACTTTTTGTACAACGCCTATCGACCAATTAACTAAACCTAAATTAACATCAATATTTCACCTAAGCATTACTTTAGTAATCGATTGACGAATCAATTCCGTAATTTATTATTATATTTAATGTTATGTGACTTGGCCGTTGACTTGTATCCACTAACGAAAAAGAAAGTGTAAAAATGTTCAACCGTCGATCGCATTTTTTTCACGTTAGTGGGTACAGCTCAACGGCCAAGTCACATAATATAATAATAAAGAAATTGCAGTAAGGAACCTCAGACTTGGCTCGACTTTGTCTAGAGATTTCATTCCTTTTTAGAGATAAACAAGCAGCTCCATCGAGACTTGGCAATATTTTTATAGAATGTTTTTGGTGGGATTTGCTTGTCCTAATCATACTGAAGTAAGGTTGCCAACTAATAAACGGTTAAAAACAATAGGTACGTACATAAACTATTACAGTAGATATATACCTACACAAAGTAGGTACTAATAGCAAGAAATGTCTAAAGTAAGAGTTAAGCGCTCAATGCAGCACTGTTAGACATATTTTGCTTCTCAGGCTCAGTCATCTGAGTTCTCAGGCCAAAATAAACTTACTGGTAAAAAGAGTTGGCAACCCTACCTGACGTCAGCAGTTTCATGGACCAAATAGCAGTCCGTATGAGAATGGTAGGCGTTGGAGTTCTAACAAGGACACATTGATCAAATCAACCTGTGTCACTTTCGAGTGATCATTTCACCACTGCAATCAATTTCTACAATATCAGCAATTTGTAAAGCGTATTCTTCAGAAAGCTCTTATTTCTCTTTCGCAGATAAATTCGCAGACTATAAAGCTCAACATAGATAAAATAAAAGAAGTTCGTATTTCAATAAGTTGTTTATTTTCTATTCTGACAACACTTAATGCATATTAACTGCGTTAATTTTATTTTATTTTAAACGCAACACAATAAATAGAACAATATTAATAAATATAAATATGCAAATCACAATAATTTCATATAATATCATGCCATTCAAATTATATCAGACTGCTTATAATTTATAAGTATTTAATTGATAACAATTTGGAACCTAATTACAAAAAGGAGTTTTATTGTAGTAACAAATGGTGGTAGCTAGTGTAGCTACATAGTGCCACATAGGCTAGGCTGACTAAAATAGTACAAACCAATATCTGAGGTAGGTACAAACACTCGTAAGTATTAGTACAGGAGGAGACGCATTTCGTAGTAATATAATTTGAATTACATAGTAGTCAGTTTAATTAGCATTGCTAGCTTTCTTGGAATGGTTATAAATTGAACACCAAAGCATGGAGATTGAATTTCAAGTCATATAAAAATAAACTCCATAAAAATATGGCATTGTCTTGCACAAGACTTCCATATTAATTAAGTATATTTTACCGAAGATGCAGGAGGTAATACATATAAGCTGGCGGCATGTATAGCAATAATACTAAAATAAATATTTAAAAGACGAATCTTCTCACATCCTTTCTCTTCACAATCCCCGGAGAGCTATAAGAAAAATATTAATGAAATATATCATTTAGGCAATTCCTGGTAATAATGATATAACTTCAGTATAATATAAGATCAGTATTTTAAACAAAGCATTCACGACTTTAAATTCGTAATATTACAATTCATACAGTTTTCGTAATCAATATCTAAAACGGAAATTTTGTCATTGTCAATTTAGTATATGATCATGACAATCATATTGAATATAATATTATGTACATTTGCATCGGTCAGGTTTATATTGTAATAAATTCATTTTAATTATTTGGATTCTTAATTATTCTAATATGGTATACCCAAAATGAATTTGAATTAATTCTTAAATTAAGAAGAGAGTCGTGCATAACTAAAATAAACCGACTCTGAAAAATGCCAACTGCGTCGGCTAACAATCATTAGACAACAAACCAAACAAAACAATTAGTAGGTACTAACTCACATAGCGTATTTGTATAACAAAAATTACAACCATTCTTTCATTTTAAATTCATGCTTGTTAATAAACATTTGCTATGTCAAATACCACTTCACTGTCAAACATTTTTACATAATTGTAATAGGAACAAAACCAATTCAAGAATTTGCAAATGTAAACGCCCAAATTAATTTGAATCATTTCCTTCAAGTTAGAAGAGAGCCTCACCAAATTTTGACTTACATACCGCCTGCACGCTTATATTTCGAAGCTGCTTTAATTTGAAAAATTTGGCACGTAAAAATATAGGTCCCACTTTATAAATATAAATACATAGTAATGATAAACAATTAAAGTACCTTTATCTAACTAGTTACATATGTCTTACAATATATTATTTCCTGTTTGTAGGTAACTAATAATAATAGTGAATATTATTTTATAAGTATTTTGTAGACATAATACAGGAATGTTTGGTATTAAAATAAGATTATGGCAAGGAGTGTATGCGAGATTCATCATACATATTGCTTTTTACTAAAATACATAAGTACTGTCAACGTCTAATAGAATTCCGATATTTATTTTATACCGACGTCACTGGGCAATACATTATTTAATAATAATTAATATTAAGCTGCTCACAAGTTTAAAAAATATTGTGGCGAAGAACAAACAAATAAATGTAAATTTGAACTATGTGTACACTTGTCTAACATAAACAATAAAGCTTATACTAGGCTAAATGATTCTACTCAATAGCACACGAATACTTTGTAATAATTAAAATTCAATTCAACTTCGTTTTCTATATTTCATGCACCATAGATTTTGTATAGAATGTATGTCTGGATTTGCAAATAGTCGTTACCTATTGAGAAAATTTATAATATTTGTGTTGTCAGCTTTAAAAGCCGCGCGTTACTATATTTATTATTATATTATGCTTATATTGCATCTGTCAAACGAAATTAGGCTTAAATTTATTCTAGACACCAATTCTACTAACACATAGATTTAATAATGTGAATGTTTCCTAACATTCTATGACTATATGACATGAACAACATTAAGAGATTTCTAAACATTTAATAATCTTCTTGAATCATTTTAAGTTTACCATTTCATGGTATTACAATACTGTGTACTTAAACTTTAATAGGAGGTAGATTTTCATAATATATTTGTTCAAAACCGGGTTTCTTATTTGCTTAAGTTTATTGGGGCCATATTCCAGTGTTATTCACAAACGAACACCAATTTTTAATATCAAAAACAATGAATTGGGATGATCTATGCTCATCTAGCATCCCATAGATATCATGCTTCATGCACAGGAAATTCACTTGTCCACCTCATTGGTATCTTCTGTGGTGTTGCCTGTTGAGAAAATTGTTAGTCAAGTTATATCACACATTAAAAAAACTATATGCTAGAAACATTTAATAATAAAGACCTTTAAATTATTGTAATACTACCTAACTAATCAAATACAAGTACTTAGAAATACAAGATACTATTTAGCTAAATTTACACGACTATATCGTAAATACTTCCAGAAGCTGATAGGTACTTGGTAATTATTAGGTATATGCGATAGACTCAAGTCATACCTGAAGAATCTACGGACATCACTTTAATTTTATCCATTCCATCCGTTATGTAGTAGATATGTTCTATAATCTTGTATTCATTATGAACGAGCGTTCTAATATTTTAATAGCGATTTATTTGGCTACTAGAGATATACATATATTCGACATATTTGTATATAGAGCCTATATTTAAATATAATATTCATCTCTAGTAGGAGCGCTTATAAAGAACCCGACTTCTTACATATAAACTCGTCCGGATAGCCCATTCTTAGATGGCGACCCTGCCAGTGCAAATAATATCGTTAGGCCGTAATGTTACAAAATCTAAATTAATTACCTACGGAAATATAATTATATTAAATTTATTAATACAAGGTATTAACTAATTGACTGTAACAGCGACCGCAAAATAAAGAGGGTAAAGAAGCCGAAAAAAGTTAATGGATCGCGGTCTTTTGACTAAGTGAATGTGAAAATTTGTTGCAGAACAGAATATGGCTAAGGAATGTTAAGAACATCACGAATTATCAGTTGTAATGTGGTTAAATAGAACACATCCAAATGAGGACTACACCATTAAAACGTAAAGTGAGAAACCTTGGTAAACTTGTGAAGTTCATATAACAGATTTAATTAAAGTATTGAACAGAATCAACTTCATAAAAGATGTGAAGTCTCATCATTATCATCATTAGCCCTGTATTTATTGTCCTACAGCTGGGCACGGGCCTCTTCTCACTATGAGAAGGGTAAGGCAATAGTCCACCACGCTGGCCAAGTGCGGGTTGGCAGACTCCTCATGTCTTTCAAGAACATTATAGAGAGCTCTCAGACATACAGGTTTCCTCACGATGATGTTATCCTTCACCGTTATAAACGATGGCGGTGTGGCGTATTCATATGCACTCCTACAACTGATAATGATGGGGAAAGTTGCCGGAAAAAGAAATTTCGGTCGCAGAGAGAAGTCGAGTCGTGGTAGCTAGTGAAGCTGAGCTGTTTCGCCTCGCTAGAGACAAGAAAAAATACCTTGAACTGATTGCCAACCGTCATTAGTTGGATATGCATGCTTAGAAGAAGCAAATTTTTGCTTGAAAGTGCTTGCTAGAAGTTTAAGTGCATTTGCAGATGCGAAAATAACACATCGGTTAACTACTTTTGGGTATACGCAATATATAGACGACGATACGATTCCCTCTGGTCTGTCATCGATTCTTTCATGAGAGGCAAATAGATGAAACCTTTTTGATTTATTTTATAATTTTATTGTTAGCGACATTTTATTCAATATATTTTGAAAAAAATATGTCACATCATAAATGATAAGATATAAAACGTATTAATAGTAGGTATCTTAATTTCCTTAGATGAAAAAAGATCTAGGTATAAACATAGTCTTAATATATAAAATCCTTGCGTTACTGACTGACTGATGGACACGCTACAGCCGAAACTATTGGGCGCAGGAAGCTGAAATTTGGCATGTATGTTCCTTGGGGACCGTAGGGGTGCACTAAGAAGGGATTTCCCGAAATTCCCACGGGATCCGCCAAAAAGGGTAAATTTTAAAAAATTGCAGGCGTAGCTGCTGGCGTCCTCTAGTCATATACATTACATGTTCTTTCATTACGCTTGATATGTTTGAGCGATGCGTTTGAACAGTAAATAATCGCATTACTTTCGTCTCTGATGCAAAGAGTATTGCACGTGTTTTCATCCAACATTGCCATCCAACAGCCATATCAGTAAAACTACTAGGGAAACCATAAAATTGTTAACGCGCTATTACTTTTATCCGAAGCGGTATAAAACTGTACCTAGATAGTTATTTTCGTCATTGAGTAATGCATTATGCCGCGTTTCCACGCTTGCCAAGCCTCGACAAGCTTCCAAAAGCTCCAAGCGTCCACAAATCTCGCTTGGCGTTTGGGAGCCGTTTACACGCTTGTGAATGCGTCAGTATGCTACGTACATCCAAGCATGGCGGACACCGAACTTGTATCGACTATAACCTTTGGTTTAACCTACTTTTATTTGAAATACACTTAAAGAGAAGCAAAACCAATTATTTTGTATGATGTAGATTGCCAGGGCCTCTTCCTTACCCTCTACGGAAAACCTTACCTACATAGCCTCGAAATATTACTGGTGCCATATAGGTTACGGCATTAGGTATGTCAATACACCTGCATATTATTAATATGTTCCCTCGTGACATTCCTCTGGGAGCGATATAGTGCATAATCATACAAACAAGCAAAAGAAGTTCGACCAGCCACTCATTTTGGGACCGAACTAGACGTGCGTTCGTTTCGAGATCACAGCGACTACTAAGCACGCGCCAACGTGTGAACGCGTCGCAAGCGCTTGCCGCAAGCGCCCTTTGATCTGTGTCCAAAAACCGACACTAGACCGGATCCTGTACAAGCGTCCACAAGCTCACGCAAGCCAAGCCAAACGGCCTGTTTACACGCTTGTGCTTGTGGAAGCTTGTCGAGGCTTGGCAAGCGTGGAAACGCGGCATTAGAGCCTCTTTTCGAAATGAGTTTGGTTCTTATTAAAAATCATAAGTTACTTTTTAATTCAGAACAAAATTATAGGTACTTTACGTATATTATATCGTTACACTGTAACTTCTTTGATTTATCCCTTCTATACTTGTTTATTTAAATTGTAAAGGGATGTAAATATTTAAATTGAAATTTATGATTTTTTCATTGAAGTTATGTTTGGAATCTCGCAATCGCGATTTTGTAGTAGCTACGAAGACGCAAAAATGTATGTTATTTTATAGATATCAGTCTCGTGTCTTTTGATTTGTGTACCTATAAGTGCAGTTTTCGTAGAGCCAATTACCTAAACATATAGGTATGTTTATGTATATATGTGTATCAAACTCAAAAACAAAACAAACTTATATATGGCATGCTGACTCACACACTTAATGACTACATGTTTATTAATAGAGCTCTGTTTACAGACACACTGAGGGAAACAAACCTTGCTGTTTGTCTTCGACGTTCCGTGCAATAAACTCACGCAGCTCCAAATACGCCTTGTCCAAGTTATCGTTCAGAATAATAATGTGGAAGTTCCCTGGCTCCTGACCTGAAATCATTGCATCACACATTGTCTATTATTATACATCAATGTAAACATCCATTACTTAATTGATAATATCACTATGTATTGCGTACCAGATAAATATTATTGAAGAGGAAACAAACGCAATCAGTATCGTATGTATATTTGTCAAGTTACATATATGAATAATATCAGTTTATTTGGGGCATTGGCGTGTACGATTCGCTTGATAAACAACATGAATACACACTTTAGAAGATTGGTCGAGCTAAATATATGAATAAATTTTTTATCTTGTTTCAATACACATTTGAAATATGTTCACGAATTGTGTATAATTAGTTCTCACTTTCTAATAATTCAGAGATTAGGTAGGTACATACCCTTCTTTCAAAGTCGTTATGTAGTAAGTAGTTATGTAGGTACTGAACGATTCTACAAGTAAAGGGCCCCTCAGATCATAATATTTGTTTAGCATCATCATAACAAATTAATAGAAATATTATTAAATAACTATCATTTATGCTATGGTAAACTTCCATGTTAATTTTCGTGACACAAGGTCAATGGAAGGCTTAGCTCATAATTAAAAACTCATTTGTGTCACTATTCTGATACGAAATGAAACATGCATTGATACCAATATACCTAACATAGTTGTGTTATTAAATTGTTTAACCTTTGTTCAATTATTTGATAACTATTTATGTACTTACACAAGTTTCGTTAGGTATAGACCTGGCGATATAGTCCAAGTTTTATCTAGTTGCTTGTCTTACCTCAATGAGAACAATTGCCGTTAATTATTTTGAGGCATCCCTAGTGGATAGTAATGGTCAGTAGAGACCGCTAGGGGGCGCATTAAGAAATGTATGAAAATAATTCCCATCAAGAAACAAATCGCAACTCGATCAAAACTCGAAATAGACCCCCTGACCTGAATAAAATACTTATCTATTTTAATTATATTCTTATCTCATTTGTAATGACACATGAGTGAAAGCTCAACATTACAGTTTAAACATAACATCAAATATTAGAAAAAGCTAGATACTAACTAGTCTAGACTAGAGAGAGTAGCATGGAGTCAATTATTGAGCAAAACAATAATTACTTGAAAGCTTTTTCAAGTAGGTACCTACACATAAAATACATATCTCACTTATCAGGAGTTATCACTTAGACAACTACTTAATTGATAAGACTTTACATAACAAAAGCCCCTGTTAATTGTATGTAATATTGGCCTCCCTGTTATAATTACATAACCATCCATTTATACAATAGACCATTGTTAAACTAATTGTACCTACTTCTAATTATTACTAAAGTGTATTTTTGCTAAACACCTAATTCAACAATTAAAATAGCTTTTGTTACAGCATCAACAAGGAAAATAATAAACGCACCATTCATAGTTTGGATGTGGTTTTGGTAACATGTCTAAACTACAGAACTGACTATGATGAAATGTCTAATTAAAATAGGTTGAACTCTAAAAAGGGATGTCAGCATAATAAAATGTTATTTCATTTACATATTATTAGGATGAAATTCAAATGTTTTTTATGCTCATTGCTTACAAATATTGCACTTATATTCATCTGACGTAGGATGAAGGAGATAGAGATGAAGGAAAAGATGGATGGATTATATGAGGATAGATATCAAAGAGAAAGGGATAATTGACCGGATGATGGACAATAAAGAACAGACTGCAGCATCCAAATAAAATGGGAATAGGGTGAGGATGATGATACCTTCTAGAGGTTCCAGTTTATAATAATAATAATTAGTTCGTTATTGTACACCAGGCAATAACATGAGTGCATTACAGAGAGTTCCTTATAAACTAGTGTTACAAGGGTGGTCTTATCGCATAATGCGATTTCTGCCAGACAACCGTGTATGGACAGAATTAAATAATAGGACAGGTAGTATTTATACTTGACTAAACAAAAAATCATACTCAGCTATACAGACAGTAGTGATATTTACAAAATAAATTTGTGCATATTGAGTATATGTAATGAAGAAAAATAAATAAAATGCAAAAAAATTAAAAGAATAACTAAAAAAGTAAATTTGAGTCAAATGAAACATTATGACACTAATATTACTAGAATAAATTTCTGCTAATTAAATGGCTAAATAAGTTGGATGTTATTAGGCATATAGGTGAATAGATAACTAGCTAGCTATGCAGATAAAGCTGCAAATGCTCTTAAATGTGTAAAAACTGTTTTAGTTTAAGTCAATGAAGGAGTGCATAAGTTATTTTGTATTGACCATTAAAAATGTTAATGTTATACTAATACTTTAGCAATGTATAACTAACTAGCCATCTGCCCCAGCTTCGCACGGGTGCAATGCTTATTAGGCATGTATTATACAGATAAACCTTCCTCTTGAATCACACTACCTATTAAAAAAATCTGCTTCAAATCTGTTGCATAGTTTTAAAGATTTAAACATACATAGGAACAGACAGACAGAAGATTGACTTTGTTTTATATTATGTAGTGACTAATAAGCAAAAACAGTAATTTTCTATTAGATTTTGTTAACTCTTTCATATTCCTTTTTTTGAGAACTCCTAGAGTTGCAGAGGCTTGAAGCCAGCTATGAGTAGCATAAATTTCTAATTTTATAATATATGTGGTAAAATTATGCTTACCAAATTTTATCTCTTTTTTAGCAGACTCCAACCTTTTCTTCAAGGCATCCTCTTGTTCAGTATTACGGGCCCGTAATCTTCTCTCCAACTCTTCAATGGAAGGTGGCATCACAAACACCAGCAAAGGGTTGAGATCAGTGTTCTTCACTTGTTTGACTCCTTCCATTTCAATGTCAAGCACACATATATTGCCAGTGCGTCGCACATCATCAACAGCTTGCTTACTGGAAGTTTTAAAATAGCATTTTTATTAGGTCAGGAAATATTCTTACGGAAGTAAGCTCTTGAGGAATTGAACATAGCGAATTGTGAAATAAAAATAGGATACAACTGTGAACTATTCTCATTAACATTTTTATGGGTCACTGATATACCAAAATATTCTAGAAAATACAGTAAGCACAACAATGACTATATGAATAAGGACACCTCATTTTTGGCACTAGGCCAACCCTCTCACAACAACAACCACATGGCCAAGTCAAATTCTTTGCAAAACAAACTAGATAACTTACCTAGTTCCATACATATTTCCACCAAAGGTTGCTGTTTCTATAAACTCTCCTCGTTCCACAGCAGCAGTCATGTCAGCTTTGTTTGTAAAGTGGTAATGCACACCATCTTTTTCTCCTGGACGGGGGTTTCTTGTAGTATGCGACACACTAAATCCAAACTTATCCGGGAATTCTTTTAGTAAGCGTTTTAGCAAAGTACTTTTCCCTGATCCCGAAGGTCCGCACAGCACCAATGGACGGGGCCCCTTCTGCACCATCCTTGCAAAATCTAAGAGTAAAGTAAATTGTAAAAAGCCGGATAGGTTATAAATATATAAATAACCGATAAAATTATATTACTTATTACTTCTTATGATATTCGTGGTGAACACAATTATGGAGTCTTTTGGAAGTGATATTTGTTATAATGTCGACGCACCATTAACCGACTGAAATATTACAGAAAATTAAACACGACTATCCTAAAGAAATCAAGATTATCAAGAAACGCAGTGCTCTTATGTCAAAGTCAAAACTTTGTTACCAACATTACTAAATTATAGTCCTATTTGCCAACCTCAGATCAATTGCCAACCTTTAACATAATTCCTAGACGATACTTCTTCAGATATTCTCGATAGGTAACAGTTATTTCATATTAGCTTGCGGCTACAGTTTCATCAAAGAGGCCAAGAGGTAGGTTATTTTATGACTGAAATATATTTTACAGTCTAGCTGAATCAACATCAGTCGACCTACGCGTTTTCTTTAGCAGCTGAATAAAATCTTCGTGAGTTACTAGCTTTAGGGTCTTCGCTGTAGCAGCAGCTGCGCACAACCCACTGTGGTAGCAAAATGAGATGATGCAAGGTTAACGACACACGTGGCGTCCCAATGGCCTACAAAGCTACCATAGTATTAGTTCTTTACGGTACCATCAGGTCTTTTGCCAACGTGAGTGTCAACCCCTGAGGTTTAAGTTGGACTGCAACGCCAGCGATGGCAAGAGCCCACCAAATATGTAATTAAGTTTGTCGTATCGTCCAACATGGTACCTATGTCGGACGACAGCAGTGTCTGAAGCTCGATTCCCACTCTCCAACAGCCAGCAAACGACCACGTTCTGTAACATTGGATGACGTAGTTAAGAGTCAAGAGATTTTCTCGTGTGCGTCAAGATAGCGGGACCAAGTCCTCGATTTAAAATTTAGCACAATACCTAGTTTGTACTACATATGTACTATTTGTACCCGAAACCAGACATTTGTACGTCTGAAGGTTAAGGAAATACAGCATGATGACCCACCACTTTTACTGTCAAAGTGGCGGAACCATCTGAAACCGCTATACAGGGCCAGGCAATTCACATCCGAAGACTTAGTACCATATATGTACGTGTTTATACTCAATTTTCAATACAATTGGAAGTACCATATTAAAGTCGTCGTATTAAAACTTTGGTCCTGCCACTTTGATGATTTATTTTTTCGCTGAATTCGTATGAAAATCGTTAGGTATCATGCAAAATCACCAATTGTACCAAAATCACCAACCTATAAAGGCGGAAGGGGTACGTCAAGATGTCCCTGGTCCAAGATAACAATGAACGACAGCTAACATTTGATGTACCTACTTAGTTTTAAATGAGAAAATTACACACATTCAGGAGCGTCACCAAGGGAGAGAGATGAAATAAACCCTACTATTCATTATTTCCCATTTTCCATATCAGCGGCTGGCGAGCTTAAATAGGCGATCGGCTGGCGACGCCCTTGCACACGTTCATGTACACGAAACACGATGTATTACTGTTCCACATTTGATTTTCCACGATTTCTAACTATTTTTATATGAATTCAGCCATAAAATAAATCATCACCTATGTTTTAAACACACAAATTTCATATGGTGCTTCCAATTGTATTGAAAATTAAGTATATGAACACGTACATATTATGTAGTACTAAGTCTTCGAGTGTGAATTGGCTGGCCATGTATAGTGGTTTCAGATGGTCCCACTACTTTGACAGTCAAAGTGGCGGGTCCAGGGACACCTTGATGTATTTAATTCACCTTCAGAGGTACAAATGTCTCGTTTCGGGTATAAATAGTACATAAATAATACGTAGTATAAACCCGGTATTGTGCTACATTTTAAATCGGGGTCTTGGTCCCTCCATCTTGACGCACACGTCTCCTCAAGGCTCTAGAGGCAAGGCACATAGACCGATTCTGTGTTACCCGCATCCATTGGCGATGCAAAAATTATCCGCGTGCTTCTAGCGGTGAAATTTGGAAGTTGTTTAGGTACGACACTTTTCGCACCCTTCCTGGAAGAGTCGCGTAACTCAACTTGCGTCATATTTTTTTATTATTGCAAAAATCGAGCGTACTCTAATACACCTCCTCACAAAATTTCATGAAGCTAACGCCAAAAATAAGTGTACTGTCACAAAAAATATGTTTTATTGCGACAAAAAATAAAATAGTTTTCCATACTTATATAGATGTAAACATACATACATTTATTTATTTTACAAATTTCCTTGGGTATAAAGCCATAAACACACATACCCATAACTAACACGAAGAATTAAAATAACTTTATAAAAGTAAAAAAACATAGGCATTTGTTCTTGGATACTATTGCGAAGGCGTGTCTTGCAAGTCCACTTACTTACTTACTGCACGAAACTTGTTGCGGGACTGTTTTGCGTTAAAGTATGTATTTCTGTTTACTTAAATGAATTTTTCGTGTAAAAACTAAGTACTTGATACTTACACTTAATTTCAGACTAGCCTAAATTTGTAGCATGAATAATGGAACAACTACACTTAACGCAGCCAATGCGGTACACCAAAGATCGTAATAAATCAATATCCATTTTTACACCGGCATCTTTTGTAACAGTTTCGGGGATTATTTAGGTAACCGTATAATTCAATCTATTATTTAGGTAACAGTATACATAACATAATGAAAAATCGGAAACTCTATAATTTCGCCGCTGCTAAATGCCATCTTTTGTTCTTTATAAGGTTCTCCTGGGATTTTTTTAACAATGTTGGACACTATTTTTTAAGCTCCTGAAAAGTTGTCTGAATTCACTTACCGCTTTCTTACAGGAAGGGTACGTTTTGATAGCTTACAATCCAACTTTGCTTCGAGGTTATGGTGGTTGAGGGTCTTCTGAAATGACGCTCACTATGCGGCAGCACTGAGGCATCAGGTCCAGAATCCTGTCAAAACTGTCAAAGCTCCTATATTTTCGTACGTCTGTGTTTGTTTGTATTATGTGTGTGTACGTGTCTGTACATATTATTAACTGACGTCAGTTTGGACCTGACCTTAGACTATATATATCAAGGAGCAAGTATACATGGAGGGATAGCTTTAAGCATAATCAAGAAACCTATCGTTATTTCTTTTTACTTGTAGGAAATGTCATATGTGTAACCGAGACAGATATACTGTATTTATTACCTCTTGAAATACTCATGTCGCAATTTTTTCAAAAGAAGATATGACTGTCAATAGTGATGTACTCATGCATTAATCTTTGATTGGTAATTGGTATATAATTCTGTATGTAGAGACAAGATAAGCATTTGATTAAGTAATATACCAGTAGTATATTATTTTACGACCTTTTATTTAGAGTATACTACTTAGGTGCCTACAAAGAAACAAATACTGTAAAAAGAGAGGTAATAAGATTACTATCTTGAGGAGACTTGTCTTATGTCCAGCAAAGATAGTATTTTGACTGAAATAATAATGCAATATTAATCGTAAATTAAAATTTTCTCATAAAATTACGAAGTCGGAAATCGAATTGACAATGTCCTTCACGAAGCTCCGCTTCTTCCGCTTATTCACAGGAGGAATTCAAGTATCCACTTCGAACTGGTGGTCAGAGTATAATTTATCCACCTCTATGATGATTCGCATTTCAGAAATTTCCAAATAATATAAAGTACTTGCATTGCAATTAAATGAACTCCCAAAATTATAAAATATACCTATGTATACAACTCATATAAACTTTTTCTATAAACATACTCAATATTTTAATACACATCTATTCTCTTTTCTATAATGCATATCCACAAATAAGTATTTGAATACTAAGCTGTTTATCATAATTTTGTCAACACTCTTGAAACCTACATAGGTATTTTTGTTGAGTGGAGCGCTCATAACAGCGATCTTCGTTGACGAAAGCTTAGTACAACGCTTAATACTGAAATGTAATGAGTGCGAAAGAGAGAGCGTTCTATGCGCTGGGCGCGTGAGACAAAAGATTTGTATGAGAAATAAGCCAAATACGGAGCGCCGCTCCTGGCTAGCTTGACGAGGTGCGCATGCGCGAATATATTACCCGACTAAATGGTATGACCATTTGTCACGAAGAAAATTTAAAACGTGTGCGCCGTTTTTTTAATAGTGTTTTGCCGGTATCATTTGAAATTTGAATGTAAACAAAAGCAAAACATTTCTCTGCGAGTGCGTTGGTACCTAATTAGAAAAGGATTTGTGTTTAAAATATAGTTCATTGTATGTGTGATTGTGTGATGGTTTAAGGAAGACAGTTAAATTGTGTAACTAATATGGAATATAACAGCATAAACTTTATAAAAAACTGTGAAAATCTTAAAAAAACTACAAATATGATAAAACGCTTTGGTTATGTGGTTGCAAAAATGCGAAGGAAGTAAGAAGTTGTTTTGTATTCCGTGTATTTCGTTTAGTGGCGCCGGAGTTGATACTGCGTGGACGGTTGAGGTAGGTATCGATGATTTAGCACGCCTTACTATTAATTGTAAAAGCATTCACAAAATAAATGGTAAGCAGTATTTTTTTTTTAGTGAACACCCAATATAATCTTTCACGAGCCGCCTCTGTCCTCCAGGTATGTGCAATCAAACAAGTCGGCGGTGGACAATTTCGAAAAAAATCCCTTAGCTCGCTCATAGAGTCGAAGCACACTAGAAACTGGATTTGTATACGAATGGCAATGTTTGTGTAAAGTAGCACTGGAAGCGACGATGTCCTACTGAGCGATTCTCACCCTTATTGTGGTCTAGCGGAAAGTTGTTCGACTGTACCTAGATAGGAACAGTACAGCGCAGTTTAGCATTGCTTGGTATCATAATTTGACAATTTTCTTATAATTCGACAGAAAATAATCACCTTTAATTTCTCTTAAATTGACAACACTGAAATATAGCATATTTTAACAGCTATTGCAATGTTGGTATATATTGATTGATAAAAATATAAGTTAATAATAATAAAGTAGAAGTACAAACCTCAGTATTAGATATCTGGCTAGTAAAAATAGTAGGCACAGCATAAGAATGCAAAACTTTTCTTTGAAATCCTTCTTGATAACAAGCAGACACAAAATCAAGCGAACAAAGTTTAGAAGAATTGAACTGTTGCCATTCTCCCTTTCTCATTTTTTCGGACCAAATTTAGTTTCAAACCTTCATTTTTTGGAAATCTACAAAAAATCACAAGTAATAACCAATTATTCAAATTATAATCTTTCAGAAACTGGTTTTCTAACTAACAATTGTATTGCAACACTATCCTCATATTTTTTATCGAAATATTTCCATTATATTTATTTCATTGTGACTAATGGAATAAAAATATGTGTCAACGGTGGTCATTATCTTTATCTTTAAGTATAAGCTTTACAAATATCATTGTAGAATTATTACGGCAGATATCTACAATTTTACTTATTATGACTTACCGGTGGTAAGATATTTTTTGACCATTTTCGGTCAATAGTCCCATTCGGCTTTTACATCCGACGGCATTACAAACTATGGTAATTCTTTAATGTTTAGAAGTGATAATATCTTCAATTGTAATATTTTGTAGCAATTAAAATTGCAGTTTATTTCGACACGGATTTCACTCCAGCTGGACGAACATCCACATGACATAACATTTTTTTGGCATATGTCATTCAAGGCTGTATAAAAGCTCTATGGCTATCACACTCGAACATATGCAGTTCTGTAATAAGAGAGAAAAGAGATGCATATACGATTTCTACTCTTTTTGAAATGCTCCCTCCATGTATATAATCCGTTCACAGTTATTTTACCTCTGACAGATGTCGGTGTTTATTTTCTTTATGTTGGAATTGTACTCTGTGATGACAGGAATGTAAAATAGGGTTACCCGTGCATAACATTTTACCCAATATTAGTGGAAATGCTTCAAAAATTCAAATGCTTGAAGCTCATGGCCGCAAAGTGGTTAGATTACCGCCATACCACAGCGAGCTAAACGCAATTGAACTTATGTGGAGTCTCATTAAAAGGCGAGTCACAAGCAAAAATTTAGGATAAGAGGCAACCAACATTGTGAATTTAGCTGAAGAAGCTTTTCAATCTATCACTGCAGAAGACTGACAAAATGCAAACATGAGCGCCACATTGGAGACAAGCTTCGTGAAACAGATGGGTCTACGGATGCTGAAATGTACAGGTTATAATAGAATTAAATTCTGAGTCTGATACAGAATATGACAGCAGTTACGAATCATCATACCATTCGCAGTCCACATGGGTCATTCTTATAGACTCACGCCTGTTTCCATGCAGGGGTAGGCAGAGGTGTAATATTACACCCACATCATTCTTATTCAAAATAAATATGAAAATTAAATTTGCAGTTTTTGTATTTGATAATTAGATCCTCACGTTGGCGTAATTATGATGTGTTTACCTTTATATGTATAGTAAATAGAAAACATTTTTATTATAACTACTTATCTTCATAGGAAATTAGTTATTTCGTAAGAAAATAAATGTACATGCATATAGCCATGCCAATATCAAGAGGTTTTGTTACAAACATTACTTCCAAATATTTAATGCAATAAAAAAATAAGTACATTTTTAGCAATAATGTATATTTAAAATGGGAGTATTATATACCAAATATAGCAACACAACGCCCAGGTTGGCCAATCTAACAGCTAGAGGTAAAATAACTGTGAACGGACTATACTTGCTCCTTGATATATAATTATTAAAATATGACCTGACGCACACTAAGCGCCGTCTGGTGGTAGAAGAAATATCAACACCCTCATCAAAGAAATATAACCTAAGGCATAGAAGTAACACTAAATAACAACAGCGGTTGCTATGATTGATATCTTCTTTCTAATGGCACATGCAGTATGATAGAAAGAGCTGTCGATAGGTTTAGCAGCACGCTCTTATAGCAGCCGCGTGGTAGGCAAACAGTAGACAAAACATAGAGTTAGGAAACCGAGTGTTGTTCGTAACAGTGATGATTTATTATAAATATTTTTGGTCAAATGTCTAACTTTAGTATGTGTCGATATATTTAAGCCGTAGAAGTAAACAACTAAAATATTGAAATTGTAGTTTTTGCTGTCGACGCAGGACAGTGCTTTGCAAAGACTTGCCAGACAGACAGTACTAAAATAATTCTTGTGTTTAATTGTTCGTTTTAGCCATAAAATCTATTGACAAAAAGTATTCATAAACTAATGAGCGATGCGTGGCGATGAGATGCTAAGAAACTGTCACTTAGATTATGTATTGTACGAATTATACCAGATTGGCTAATGCGGCACGGCAGGCTTTGGCAATTTGTTTGCGTCGCATCATATCACGTTGCTTGCTATCGCTAACGTTGGACACTGCTCGATTTTTTTAGAGTTGTAGGTAATCCGACTGCCACGCCGAAGCTTGTGGGTTTGATTCCCGCTCAAGTCATACATTTGTGTGCATGAATATGGATGTTTGTCTTGGTCTGGATGGTACTATGTATAATATGTAATATATTTACAGAAAAGTATATATGCATGTTTATCGATTGTCTAGTACTCGCAGTACAAGATATGCTTAGTTTGGGACCAGATAATGTTGTGTGAATGTGAAAGAATATTATATTTTATGGTAGAATATTATGTAGCGGACTACAAGGCAAGACGTCTTTGATCAGTCAGGATAGCACTAATATGATAAATAATATAGAAGTAGGTAGATTAATTAAAATCGTTGTAATTATTATATTTTATTAATATGTTCAAACTAAAATTACACACTTTTTGTTTAGCTTTAGATAAATAATTCTACCGGGTGTGCAATGTCCGGGCATAAATGTAATGTAGGCAGAGCTTTCGGTTTTAAACGACGCCAGGTGCTTTCTGTCTTTAAAAACAGTCTTTCTCAAAATGACGTGAACAAATACGGTGGTACTTCTGCTAAATCAAACTAGGCCGTCCAACGGCATTTATCCAACGTTTTCTTGTGACGTAATTAATAGGCAACCTGTAATATAAAACACCTTCTTAATAATAAAAAATGCTACTCACATCCCTAATCCATCTACTATTTTATAGATGCAAAAATGTAAGCCTACACACGCGCGTACACTGGAACACTTGGCTTTAGGTTAATAGACGCTACTTTTAAGGTAGGTATCTAAGTAAAATATGTACATTAAACTGCGCTTACTATCAAACGCGCGATAGAAAATTAGACCGCTGGACGTCTTTGTTTATTGCCAACTTAGTAACCGCGGCTACCCGCTGTCGCTTCCAGCGACAGTTTTACATTCATGTCCGATAGTTAGTTTCCGTATTTATCCCTCAATGAAAAAACATCGATATCTCCTTTCACTGTCAAATCCCATCACTAAGGCTATTAAATCAATAAATGTACAAAATAACAATTTGTGAGTTAAATTCATAACACATACGTATGCAAGCTGTTCCTTTGATTTGCAACACAATGATATTGTGTAAACTTAACACTCATTATAGCATTAATACGAGAAAAGTAAATAAATTTGTTGGAAAATTCCGACTCACTGCTAGAAGATAAAGTTTCTCCTGTTATTTCCGTTCCGAGAATAGCGGCATCCACATCCCGATATCACATACTCGATGTGTATTAATTAATGAGTACACTATTTAATTATTATAAGCTTACTTACTATTTAAATGCAAAAAAGTTATTAAAAATGTAAACACAAACGCCCAACAAATTTTACACTGATGACAGATCACAGCACGGCTATTTAGAGAATGTAGTCAAAGATATGAGTATGTAAAGAGTCTATGCCTCTTTAAATGAGACGCGTAATTTGACGTTATGATTAACCAACTGACATTACATGTTGCACGTTCGGTATAAGGAAATTTATAGGGCATGTTCTCTCTAGTCTAAACTAAACGTCCAACCTCTTTGACCCTCATTGTATTTATAAAAGAGAGATTTTGTAGAGCTGTCAAAAGTGTCTAAAGTAGTAGTGATGTGTAAAAGAATCGTACATGGACGACTTATAAATTTCGCCGCTAGAGTCGCTAGTTAGAATCTTAACATCGCCAATACGGTGTCCGCGATCCATCATTGTTTTTATTTCACAGGAGATAATAAAAATAAATTACATTCCGTCTATTTATATACACGAGAATGTCAGTAATTTTTTTCCTGTACATAGACCACAAAAATATTACCTTGTTTATGGCAAAATCAAATTTACAATTGAATTATTGGAAAAGCAATTGGATACTGAAATAAGCAATTTAAATACGTGTAAAAATTTGATCTTTTTTAAATTTGTATATGTAAAATTAAATATAAATGTAAATTACTATTTATTAATTAACGTTAAGAAATTAAAAGTCGTATTGATAACTTCCTCTTTTCGGCTATTGTGTATTGACCAATCAGCGTTCACATACCTGTAGCCAATCGCGCAGCTGACTGTCTGTGAATGTGAAATTGAAATGAACATTTTCCGTTATTTTCAAGTAGAGTGAAGCAAGCGAAGCAAAGCAAAGTTGAATTACGCTAAAAAGTGTGTGGTGGTTGCGAGACTTACTAATTACAGAAATTACACTTATTTGGATACAGGGAGCACCCTGATCCGGTAAAGGAGATAATTCTTAAGGGCCGCCACACCAAAATACTGAAATGGAAATTCAGATGAGGAGGCACAGAACAGTAAGTTTTATGATCGTTACATATTTTGATTGTTGACTGTTGTTATTTTAATGGTCCACTAAAACTGGCAAATTGTTATAGGCGCAGATCCAAGATCAGGAAAACATTTATGCTGTCAAAGGAAAAGCTAACGTGGCGATTCCGACTAAGAAACAAGGTTTAGCTGTTCGTGGTGCTTTAGGCGATATCAATACCAATGTGCAAACATTGCGAGAGGTTGTGGGCAAAGTTGCTGTTGCTGCTGCTGAATATGAGAAGAAAGCGACTTTAAATCGTGCCGCCGTACGCAGGTAAAAATGTTTACCCACATTAACTTTATCATGCAACAGCTGTGTTTATTTGTCGTTAGTTACTAACATTTATTAAACACTTGTAGTTTTACCTTACATCTTACTAATGATGTATATAAGAGGCATTGTTCTTGAGAATAGTTAATGGAAATTTTCCTAGAAACGTGCTCTTTATTATTTCAGTAATGTAGGTAGATGAATATCTTTTGTTGTAGCAATTACAGTCATGTACAATCGAAAGTGGATACGGGTCTGGCTACGAGGAGCGCTGCAGCAGTGCCATCGCGGCCACCGCTTCGCCGTGAAGAGAGCACTGCCGGTCTTGCGGCTAGGGCTGCTGCTCGCAATAGGGTGAGTACTCGGGGTCTTTATTCCAAACTTGAAATACAGTTACTAATTAAGGCTTCCTTTTCCTTTTAAACATCTGCAAATTAGGACTTATCCATATTTACATTACCAACCTGGCAAATAAATATTCTGTCTGCCAGAAATTATCTTTCATGTTAATTTTTTTTATCACTTACTTTAGCTAGTTAAATGTTTTTTAAAATATAAAGTTGGGTTTTGCACTGGTGTGACATTATGTATATTGTCTGTGTGTCTGTCTGTCTGTCTGTCATTCAGACATTGGCTAACACTGACATTAACAGTTGTAACACATTCATTTTAAAAATGAATTGATTCATATAATAAGATTTTTCTATCATTTAGAAATTATTTTACTTTATAAACATAAATATTCTAATTCGTAGGCCATCCTGAAAGACACACAAAACAAACCAGCTGAACTTAAGGACTCAATCAATGTTTACATTCAGCCAAAGAAGGCACAAGATGTCAAGAAGTCATCAAAATTGCCAACATTGAAAGAAAACAAAGAAGTTAAGACACTGAAACCTATTCTTAAGGAATCCACTGAATCATTAGGAAAGTTAAAGTTAGCTGAAACTCTAGCACCTTCTACCCTTGATAAGAAGAAGACTCAAAGATTATCAGCTTTATTGGACAGCGATTTGAGTCTGGCACCAGTGCTTCCTGATGACATTGAAGACATTGATGCTGGAGACAACAATAGCCCATTGCTTTTGTCAACCTACATTAAGGATATTTATAAATATTTGACTGAGCTAGAAGAGAAGTACCCCATTGAGCCAGAGCACTTGAAGAAACAGGTTTGTATAGGTTTTTAATTTTATATTGGTCTATCAGTTCAAAGTAACATTGCCAGGTGTCCCAATTTACCTGTAACATGCCAATATGTACCTGATAGGAAGGCTAAATGTCTGGATAAGTCTATTAATACTTAAAAATTATCTAACTAATATTTTGTAATTTCCCACAGTTCAGCATGTCTATTAACCCTATAGGATTCAATTTAGAGTAATATTAGCAGCAAAATGCTGTTTTGATCTACAACATTGATCCACTGATCTGTGTGAACACAATTGATTTTCTATTGTGTTTGGTATTGCAGTATTCAAGAGGTTAAAAATAACTTGGAACAGTTTCATACCTTATATGAGTAATATCCTGTCAAATCTGGTTACACTAGAAAGACCCCAGGCTCAAAGTCTTGAATACAATTGGGATATGGCTATGATAATTAGACTGCATGTATGGTGTAGTGGTTTAAACGGTCGCCTCACTGCTTGGTAATGAGCTGGTGGCCTTGCTGCTTGGTAAAAAACTGGTTGCCTCGCTGCTTGGTAATCAGCTGTGTGGTTTGTTTCCTACACAGGTCAACTCTTTGTGTGATCCACAAATTGTTTCAATGTGGTCTATCTGATCTGATGACTTAAAAAAATTATGTAGCAGTATTCTGATGAGTCTGTTTTTGTTCACAGACTGTGATCACTGGAAAGATGAGGGCTACTCTCATTGATTGGCTTGTGGAGGTGCAGCGTCAGTTCTCATTGGTTCTGGAGACTTTTCATTTGACTGTTGGAATAATTGACAGATATTTACAGGTAAATACAGTCTTCTTAATAAATAAATTTATTTTATTTTGTGTTTTTGAATTGTGGAAACATTTAGTTCTGCAAAATAGTGCAACACATTTTCACCTTGCCTCATCTGGCACCCCAAGTAATCTGGATTGTTAGAGGGTCATCATTTATAACTACATACATACATAGACTCACGCCTGTTTCCCCGAAGGGGTACGCAGAGGCATAATAAACGCCCACTTTTCGCCAGTGTTTTGATCCCACGTAATAGGTGGCGAGCCTATTGCCGCTTATCGGGATATTTTGTTTGCCAGAGCCTCGTCCGTTGATCAGCCGGTGCACCACTTGCAGGTGAGGTTGGCTTGGGACCTTAAGTTCTTGGTGGGAACCCTATGCACCATTCACATTCATTTAGTGTTCTGATCTATATATTATTTTGTAACAACAGTCTAAGCAGGGAAAGACCTTTGAGTCAGTCTTATAGACTTTTGAAATTGTGTAACCCACAGATCAACTCATCAACTCAGTTTCTGGAAGTTGACAAGCCATTGCCTTTACTTGACGTGTGATCAAGACCTGCTAAATTCTGCTAGAAACTTACGAAATGGGGTACAACATCCACGCCATGTACTACTGCACTATGGAGTGTTATGTCAACTGCCTTGTCATATTGTTTGTCCTTAAGTTGTGGCAGGCTGGCAGACATTTTAGAAATCGCAGCTAACACACTTTAATCCACCAAGTAATATCCATTCATCACCTCAGCCTGAAGACAAGCAAAACTGAACATAGGGTAAAGTGGTAAAGGTCATTAATCGATCTTAAGCCGTCAGCCTCTTACTGCTTTCCGCGATCACTCCGAATTCGTCGGTCCTTCATGAGAAGTCATCAGTCATTTCTTTTCTTTCTTTCTTTCTTTCATCAGTTCTTGGAGCAAAATGCCCTGCTCATTGCCACTTCACCTTGACAATTATAATAATAATAATAATAATAATATTCTACCACATACACACATCACCATCTAACCCCAAGCTAAGCAGAGCTTGTGTTATGGGTACTAGATAATGGATAAACATACTTATATATTTATTTTTTTGTAAATACATACATATTATACATAGAAACACCCAGACCAAGACAAACATCCACGTTCATGCACACAAATGTTTGACTTGAGCGGGAATCGAACCCGCGACCTTCGGCGTAGCAGTCGCTTACACTCCCGCTGCGCCAACCGGTCTGGGAACTATGACTTTGCTTCTGTGGATCTCCTCACTTCTCATTCGATCTCGCAGGGAAACTCCAAGCAAAGCTCTCTTCTTTGCCGTCTAATTGATTTTGCGTCGTCTGATAGGGACCATTGTGAGGACTATTTCTATTCAGTTAATTAAGTTATTACTCTGCTGATTTCAGGCGGTGCCCAACGTACAACGCAACCAGCTGCAGTTAGTCGGTGTGACGGCGATGTTTATTGCCAGCAAGTACGAAGAGATCTTCGCGCCAGATGTGGGAGACTTCGTCTACGTGACCGACCATGCATACACCAAAGCTGACGTGTTCCAGTGCGAGAGGGAGATTATGTCCAAGTTGGGCTTCTGTCTAGCCAGGCCTATTCCTCTTAGCTTTCTTAGAAGGTAAATTATCCTACTACTATTTCTAAACGCGAAGAATTGTAAATAATACCTACGCAGGGCCGTTCCGACCCAATGCAGCGCCTGTGTGCGAAATCTATGAAGCGCCTGTGCAGTGGCGTAGAGCGGATGATCTTTTTTTTTTTTAGTCTTTACCTAACAGTTCCGGCCTACATTATTTGCCGCTCCTACGCCACTGCGTCTGTGTGCGAAATCTGTGAAGCGCCTTTTTTGGCATCCTTTTTCGAAAATAAGTGTTATAAAATTAACGCATATCTCGGCGCGCGGCGCCCCTGTCACTCTGGCGCCTGTGTGCGCCGCACACATTGCACATAGGGAAGGTTCGGCCCTGTACCTACGTAACAATTGTACATAAGCTATCTTTTGTTGCGATAATCGACACTGAATGCGAATGTTAGTACTGTTAGTAGTATTAGATAGAATTTCTCACTGAGTTTTGGATACATTTTTGGGGTACTGACTGATAAGACCTCGCGCGTGAGTAAAGTGGTAAGCTTTCGCTTACCACTTTACTCACGCGCGAGTCTTAGCTAGATATTTAATAAAATAACAGTCCCGGCCCGAGATGTAGCAGTGTCGGCCAATGTTCCCGTGGCAGGAATTCAAGAGATACGCGCGATCTAGTCTTCGGCGCATAGAGCGCTCGCGCAGTTCGGCATGTAGACGGGCCGAAACTAATGCAACTCAAATGTTATAGACCAATGGTTCCCAAAGGCACAATCTTGAGACCCACTTTATTGAGGGCATAAATGGGCAGATGGGGAAAGGTAAGAACTTCGGTCAGTCGGTGTTGCCTTACATTTCAGGTAAGCATGGGCGTTTTCGGATTTTTACGCAAACCGATAAAAATCTGATTTCAGATATTCAAATCATTTTCAAAAACCGATTTTAGAAATCGATTTCAGTAGCGGGTGTTGCAGCGTAGCATACGACAAACGTAAACAATCGAAATCTTTTTGTATTTTAGGCATGAGACCAATCAAGTCAAATAAAACTCTCCAAACATAAATTGCTAACAAATATTTGCAATTTTCAAAATAAACATTAAATAGTTGCAATCTGAATTAGATATTATCGCCTCGATATTTAGTTTTATTTTTCTATTCACTCTACAATTCATAAAACCGCCAAAATCCAAAACGATTCGCTTGCTTGGCGACATTTCGCTTCATCTCTTTCGCTTTTTCAACGGATCACTAAGTTAGAAAGAAAAGGAAATGAAACTCTCTCTCATTCTAACTAACTAGTCGTTTGGTAGTGTGAAAGAGAACGAATGAATGCCAAAACTATCGAAAACGTAAGCTTTAGATTTACTTTGTAGTTTGGTTGCGTTTGCACCGTTTGGTTCGCATTTGTGTAGTTTGCGTTACCGTGGTATTGTTTTGCGTTTTCTAAAATCGGTTTTTTCACGTTGTAATATCGATACGATACGATTTCTGACTGCAATTGGATTTCAGATTCGTTTTAATATATCGGTCTCATGCCTAATTTCAGGACCCACTCAATATACGCTCGCGACCCACGCAACCAATTTTTTTTTTTTTTATTAGCGTGTACCGCCCCACTGCTGGGCAAAGGCCTACCCCGAATCTTTCCATACTTTCTTGTCGCCTGCAGTCTCCAGCCAACTCTTGTGGTAGGCGTCCAGGTCTTCCCGCCATCTCTTTCAGGGTCGGCACCGGCGACGTCGTCATCTTCTGGCACCCACAGTGTCGAGATTTTCGCCCAACGATCCTCGTGCATACGGCTGACGTGGTCCGCCCAGTTCCATTTCAGGCTGGTAGCCTTTTTTCCCACATCTATAACTTTCGTTTTGGAGCGCAGCTCAGTGTTTCTTGTCCTATCTTTGAGTGAAATACCAAGGATGCTGCGCTCTATAGCTCTTTGGCAGACCGCAAGGCGCGACTTTTGTCTGTAGGCGACCAGGTTTGAGCAGTTTGGGAAATTCTTTTATAGTCTAAAGTAAATCATAATAATGCTTACGCCTAACGTACGACGTGTGACGTATAAAGTAAGACTAGAACAGCTTGAGTTTCACAGTTTTGAGTGCTATTGTAGCATCCGAAAAAATTTTGAAGGAGTAGTACAGTTGGATCATAATTTATGGTGCTATTATTATTACAGATTCGTGAAAGCAGCGCATGGAACGTCAAAGAATCATCACTTAGCCAAATACTTCGTAGATCTTTGCCTGGTCGAATACACGATGGCGCATTACCGACCCTCTGAACTGGCGGCCGCGGCGATCTGCCTCTCGCTTCACCTACTGTCTGGTAAGAAGCTTGAAGAGGCATGGACCAACACTCTCTCGTATTATTCCGGATACACGCTCGAACACATCGACCCCATTATTAGGAAATTAGCAAAGATAGTTGTAAATGTAGACAATTCAAAGTACAAGGCTGTATACAACAAATATTTAGACACAACACTTGCCAAAGTATCCAGCTTGCCTCAACTCAGAGGTGAAGCTATCTATGAATTAGCTAAAATGCCTTCTAGTACCTAAAGGCTTAAGGACGAGCATTATTGGACAATATTTGTAGTCAAGTGACACATTGTGGAAACAATTGTATGAAGACAGTGACATGATGGACTGATTTTTTTATAAGGTTTCTTTTAGGTACCTGGTTTGTTTGCTAGTTTTAATTTAGAAATAGTTTAAATTTTAGACATAATTTGTATTGCTGAGACTAGTAAGAATGTTATTGACGATGATATATATGTGTATTTAAGTATTTTTCTAACAATCTCCAAATATCTTGGTTATTATATTATTATTTATGAATACAGTTTGTAATGTCGCCGGTGTTTCTTGTTGTATGAAGAAAGAAGATTGTAATGTCCGCTTTATTGACATATTAATTTATTGAGGTTTGAAAAATCTCGTGTACTCGGCAGGAATTGATAAAAAGTGGGTGATTTATATTTTAGATATACTCCTTTTAACAGCGTGTTTAATAAGATAGTTGTTGAGGCTACGAATGCGTTTTAGAAATGTTTATTTCTACAAATATGTAAATAAAAATCACCATACTTTTACCAGTTCGCAGGTAGCAAATGATTGATACTTGTATTATCTTAATTTTGACTCTAATGTACATTTGGCTTCTAACTTGACTTGTATTTAATGTTTTTTAAAGATAAGTTCTATATTGTATTGTGATTGATAGAATATTTTGATGCGATGTAATTTGATAATCCTGTGATTAGAATATACCTATGATGTAATTGTTGATAATAAATCGATGTTTATAATATTTTAACATATTTTTATTTACCACTAGTTGACCCGGCGAACTTCGTACCGCCTAACAGTCAATTATATATATACTTTATTAATTTTTCTCTCCGTAAGAACCGTCTTCGTACTTCAGGGAATATTATAAAAACAATCGCAAAATCGGTTCAGCAGCTCTCGAGATTTACGCTTAGCAACACATTCAGCGATTCATTTTTATATTATAGATTATCACTTATCAGTTATCATTACATATAACGTGTTGGTACTGCCTTTACAGAGAACTTGTGTGTTGCTTTATTGCATATCCTCCAAAATGATAGATAAAATTTAATTGGCATTCATCAGGGAAAAAAACTGGCTGTGTTTTTTTTACATTTTTCAACCTAAATGTAATACCAAGGAATCGTTCAAATCGCACTGCTTATACCAGTAAAAATCCTCATTTTATCGTTGTTACTGGTATTTATATCTATATACATATAATAAAACAGTAAAAAAAATCTGTAGAATCGGTAATCGAGTAAGAATCTAAAAAAAATCTGTCTGTTTATCTGTTTGTACACGCTAATCGCCGAAGTGACTAGACGGATTTGTGTCCGTATACGCAGCAGGACCCTACGTTTAATTCGATTGAAAGTTAACTTTTTACGTGCGTGGTATTTAGTACTTTTCGAATTGTATAAGTAAAAAAATAGTACCTTCATTGCTACAGCGAAATCTTGAATTATTACCCAGCAGGACCCTCTGCTGTTTGAAGGTTTTCAGACCAATAGTATATGTCACCGTTTAGCGATGTATTAGTACCTTTAAAATACCTTGGTTTCATTTTAATATAATTATTAGTTTATGAGGAAAGCGCCTGCAAAACTTTTATCATGCCAGCAGGACCCTTTTTTGTTTTGACGCTTTCGGCCCCGACAGTCATATTTCTTGTTAGCATTTTAATAGTACTTTTCAAATAACCTTACGTTTAAATCAAATACTTTGTAGTTTAACAAGCAATTTGATTTAAAACTTTTTTCACGATGTCCTTAAGATTAAACCATTCCAATGATGCTATTATTTTTATGGCACCTAAATATTATTAAAATTGAGGGTAAATGCAAAATAAATAATAATCATATCATAACGCATTTTTATTAAATTGTGTTCATAAAAATTAAATATATAAGTTCATCTAAAAACACCGGTTTAAATTAATAAAAATCTCTTTGATTAATGCCACCATGCTAAAAGTTATGAAAGCTCATACCTACATTGGCCAAACTAAACGTTAAGTCGCTGAAAAAATATTTAAAAGTTTTAAAACAATTTTTCTGCTATAATACAAAATATTTGAATTACACGTAAGGTTATTTGAAAAGTACTATTAAAATGCTATTAAGAAATATGACTGTCGGGGCCGAAAGCGTTAAAACAAAAAAGGGTCCTGCTGGCATGATAAAAGTTTTGCAGGCGCTTTCCTCATAAACTAATAATTATATTAAAATGAAACCAAGGTATTTTAAAGGTACTAATACATTGCTAAACGGTGACATATACTATTGGTCTGAAAACCTTCAAACAGCGGAGGGTCCTGCTGGGTAATAATTCAATATTTCGCTGTAGCAATGAAGGTACTATTTTTTTACTTATACAATTCGAAAGGTACTAAATACCACGCACGCAAAAAGTTAACTTTCAATCGAATTAAACGCAGGGTCCTGCTGCGTATACGGACACGACGGATTTGAATTAAACTTTTTTTGATATACTGCTATTAGGTCTGGGCAACATACCTATAGGCTATAATTGATTTTAGCAAGTGGAAGTTCCACTTGCTAAAATCAATTGACCGACTGACGGCACGGCAAGGCACGCCGCGGCCCGCCGTGGCACGTCGTGCCTTGCCGTGCCGTCAGTCGGCGCCGACCGTAATGCAGATAAAGCTGTTAGGTAATAGTTCCTCATCAGATGTTGCAGATCTTCGATTTTTATGAGTCAACAGAAAATGGCATGCCGCGTCATACCCAGGCGTCCAATTGACTGGAATTTAGTATCAATTGCACTTCTTGCTGAAGATGAAGAACGACAAATACAAACTGATATGTCGAAGAGAAAACAATTCTAGATACATTATTTATGGAGAACAAGATTTACTAACGGTGAATTCAGGAACTTTTTTACCTACTGATTACGTCGTGGCACACTGCAGGACGCCGTGGCATACCGCGGCGTCCCGAAGTATGCCGCGACGTTCCGCGACGTGCCGCGACGCGCCGCGACGTGCTGCGGTATGCCACGACGTGTCACGGCGGGCCGCGGTACGATTGTATCGAAATAAAGTAATATGAATTCTAACCACTTTGAAATAATAATCAAAATGACTTGATCAGTAATAAAATCCTTTGCCATGCCGTGCCATGCCGCGACGCCAGTGCGCGCCGGCCTTTAAGTATATCTACCATAATTATACAGACTTGACGGCTTAGCAGTAGTTGTCCTTAGATTTTCTTTTGAGAGATCAATATTTATAATTAATTCTTCGATCAATCAAAGACCCGAGGAAAGACAGGATAGTTTTTATCGAGATAACCGACATCTACGCGGGCGGAGCCGCAGGCGACGGCTTGTGTAAGTATACGGGTGTTTCATAACCCCCCGTCCGTTCAATGAAGGGGTTGTAGGGTAGAGTAAAATGATGAGGTATTTGTCATTAATTCAAAAAAATTCAAGATAAAATTTTCCCTGGTAAATTTAATTAACTTTAAATAATATCATATCAGATTATCCATGGCAACACTGAAGACTCATAAATCGTAATAACTAGGTATCTACCTAAAGTTCATAAAAGGTCGTTGAGTGCATCGGCCGGCGCCCGGCGGCCGCGTCTAGTTACCTAATCCTTTGACAAAAGCCGAACGTCAACTTTACACGTGCCATCATTTTAGGTAGGTAGGTATACCCATTTTATTTATGACTTTGTTGCAACAGCTGGTTTATTGCATTAGGTAAAAACGGAAGGTATTGTCATAGTAAAAGAAGAATAGTAGGATATCTTCATACAAATCGGCCGTCGCCGGTTTGAATGTACGCGTGAGTCGCCGGCGCCGTGTACGCACGCACTTTTCACGCACACAACCTCATAAATGAGCGCGGCGAGCGCGGCGTCAGTACGGGATGCGCCGCGCGTCTGATCGCGCGCATTCATGTAGGTACTACACTGCTCGCCCGCCCGAATTGTTTATATACATTCAGTTTTGTAATAAACGTTATTAATATTATACAATGTGTTAAATGACAGTAAATTTAATTTGTTACTTTTTCTCATTAAAAAAGGCATTTAGATAGCTATATAACGCTTAGGTAGTCAGTAGGTATTTGAAAAATAAATATATTCAAGCTTAAATTGTGAAGTATTCAGCGCGATCACTTAAAAAAAGCGGCGAAAAAGCGCGCGCGCCAATAAAGCCGGCGCGCGGCGCCGCGGTGTATACAAGTGATAACCCGTGCGTCAACGCAAGAGTAGGCAATTAACTCGCCGAGCGGCCTTAGCTAACTTACTATTCTTTTTTTTACTATGGTATTGTTTACGTTGTTTGTTTGTTTCGTAAGAGTGCGTAGCCAACTTTGGTGTCCGTAACATTTCAGATCACCCGAAGGCCTACGACATGGCCTTACGATTCTTAGATTCAGTTTTAAGTGCCTTCTGAGTACGTGGGCACCCATCCAAGTGATGACCTGTGCAACCCTTACTTAACTTTGCCAAACTATTACGATCCAAAAGCTTAGTCACGCTAGGAGCGCTGCAGTATTTACGGTAATTACTAATTGTTTAAATCTTAGTTTGGCAGGTTACCTTTAATTCCGAAAAACATCAACTTACTTGTAAGCTGCGTACGACGATCATGCTCCACATGTCGACCGTAAAGGTTAAGACACTTACGGTACCTTTTCATCAAAGGTCCCTATTTGAAAGCACACTAACTAGCACACGGTAGTTCACGAGGTGGTGAAGCCGTTGAACAACGCTCTCCAAAGGCACTGGCAGACCTGGTAATCCAGCGAACTGTTCCTCCTTATCACTACGTGCACCTGCATGAATTGCATTCACTCCTACCTAAACACATCGAAATGTTAAAGTATTCAGAGTTTGAATACGACCGACGACGTAACTATTTCATAACGTACCTACCTAAGTTATTCCGAAAGTTCGAACGAAAATAATCCTAGGGCAAGACTGAGTGATCAGTAGGCAAATTGAAGTCGTAAAAATAGCCAGCTAGGGATGTAAGCAATGATATTTATTGGAGTTCTGTTTTTATCGATATGTTATTATTGTCCCCGTACGAGATGGGCACGTATCCAACGCAAAATTGTTGTTTGTTTTTAAATTATTGTTATAACATAAAAATGATGTAAGTTTTTTATTTGATTTAGGATACCGAAATTAGTAGATCATAGTCTTTTGTCTATAATCTATTAAGTTCTGTAACACAAAAGTATTATTTAAGTCTTGTTTACGTAATGTGTCGATATCGTAATATCATTAATGTAATAATTCTTTGAAAAATGAACGTTGTCACATTTCATGTTAAAATTTATTAAATCGATATTAGCTGCTATCGAACGTAAACATTTCTACCGCGTTTCGGTTTTGTGTGGAGCGGCTCGTTTGACGGTAAAATTGCACTATTTTAATAGAATTAATAGAATCATAAAGGATACCGCCGCTGAGTGGAGTGTTGCTAGTTTAGGGAATTTTTCCTAATTTCGCGGTAATGTTTCTCGTTAATACTATACTAAGGAAATAAATTGTGATGTTTTATGAAGACCTGGATTTTTTTATTATTTTTCCTAGTATGTCTAGCAAGTCAGTAATATGTGGTTTCGGGATCGGACAGGGGGTTATGAAACACACTGTATATTGGATGGTTTGATTGACGAGTAAGGAGAATGTGTCAGATGCTCTCAGGTCGAGCCAGTCCGTCCTGATCGCTGAAATAGGCAAGGGTATATATCTACCTACAGGTAATATAGAAATCAAGAACACTAGGTTCTAGCAAACCTGGTTCCACGTTGATCTAAAAAAAAATATCTACTAGTATTCCATAACTAATTTGTCCCGTGTAGGTATGTCGAATCTAAGCCGTGTGGAAAATAAAGCTATCTTGTTGGAAGACTTAGAGACTCTTTGGTTAGGATATTTTTCCTTTGTGTTTTCAAATGAAGTGATACGTTCTTTTTCATTATTGTTTGATCTGTCACATTGTAAACAGCTTATTTTATTTTTCTAATATAATTAATATTCTAGTATTTTTTACTATTGTTTCACTTGCTACATTAAGGATTTCATCAGGTTATGGGCAATATAATTATGGGTAAAGCCAAAGTGGGCAATGTCTCGCGCAAGTAAATGGGCAAACCTATTCCAAATAATGTAGTATGTGTTTTCCTGTGAAGCTACCCCATGAATGTTTCAAGTTGTATCATTGATCTAAATGTGAAATAATTTCTTTTCTCGTGGAATATTATTTTGTGAAGAACTAAATCACCTTAGTGTTTATGCCAGTATGGAAAATAATATTAGCTCTTCGAATACTACAATTGTAAGTAATTCACATATATCTATTGAGAAACTAAAGGGTGTTTCAAATTATCAAAATTGGAAGTTTCAAATCAAACTTTTATTGATTGATAATGGCTTATGGGATGTTATTACGAGTACTATTTCGGACCCCATAAAAGACCAGAGAGCATATGCCAAAATATTGTGACGGCCGGTGTCATGCCAAGCTGTCATCACTACCGTTGCCAAGGTCTTCTGACGTCTACACGACAAACTTTCCGGTCATCAAACACAATAATTTATTAGCAAAGAGGTTTGAAGACTATTTTATTATTTGGAAATGAGTTTTTAGTTCGATGACGTATACACTCTGTCAAGTGTTCGCCAAATTCACCAGTCATTGACAACAAGGCGATGGCCGTGCGGATAACACATTCAGTTCACGTTCTGAAGGCGTGGGTTCAAATCCCAGTCATAACTGTTACGTGGATTTTGGTTTTTATGAAATTTGGAAAATGTTTATGAATATTTGGCAAATATTTAAAAGATTATTTAAATATTTCGAGTAAAAATTAGAAAATTCTAGAAACTTCAGGAAGGAATGGAAAGGTTAAAAAGAGACAGGAGATGGAAACACAAATTTAAATATTTCGAATAAAGATAAGAAAATTCTAGAAACTTCAAGAAGGAATGGAAAGGTTAAAAAGAGACAGGAGATAGAAAAACAATTGAATTATGAAATGACGATCGAAATTAGTGAATCTAGAACATTCCTAGGGGTATATAAGGCGGTGTAGATGCGCTGAGCGCCAGTTTAAGTTGAAAAGTGGTAAAGTGAAGAAGAAGAAGGAAGAAGTAAAAGGAAGAAAGAAGAAGTAGTAAAAAAAGTGAAGTGAAAGTATAGTGCAGTAAAGTGCAGTGAAGTGCAGTAAAAAGTGCAGTGCAAAAGACGCTAGTGTTGGTGCTGTCTGCGTCGAAATTAAACCGCGTGTCGTGTGTGAAATCGAATAAAGTGTTATAAGTGCTACTCGGTGTTTCCTTCCAATCCCGTAACCCCGTCCGTAACAATTGGTGTCAGAAGTGGGATTGGAAGCAACAAAGATGCCAGTCATGCCAAGGGAAGGGCCTACGACACGTGCAAGGGCTGCCGCTCAAGAGCAAGGTGACTCTAGCCAGGAAGCTGTGAGCAGGGATGCTCCTTCACAAGGAAGTGGATCTGAAGGGGGGGTATCAACGTCCGCAAGCGCGGCTAACCCGCTATCTCTCGCAGACCTCGCAGCACTATTCCAACAATCACTTAAGGAAAACTCGCAGCAGCTCAAGTCCGAACTCCAGCAAAACTCGCAGCAACTCGAATCTCGACTCGAGCGATCATTACAGCAAAACTCGCAGCAACTCAGCGAGATAATGGAGAGCCAGGATGAGATTCGCCGTTATATATCTGAGAACGCTCGTAAGATTGCCGAGATAGAGATGTGTATCGGTGAAGTGCAATCTCGCGTGACTACCATTGAGGAAGAGATGCAGACCCGCATGGCGTCAGTAGTATCGGAAGAGGTGCAGTCCCGCATGGCGTCAGTATCGGAAGAGATGCACACCCGCATAGCTACTGTAGAGGAGGAGTTCAGGAGGATAAAGACTAACGTCCCTTCGGTTACAGTAGCCTCATCAGGTGCTGGTAATTTTAAAGTACCTTCTTTCGACGGTACCTCATCTTGGGAGGCGTACAGGATGCAGTTTGAAGCCGCTTCTTCTAGTAACAACTGGAACAGAGAACAGGCCAAGAATGCACTCGCTCTGGCGTTACGCGATGGTGCGTTATCAGTGCTACAGTCTGTGGGGAAAGACGCCACATATGAACAGCTCATCGAGGCTCTTGAGTCCAGGTATGGAGAGGCGCATTTGGAATTTGTATTCCGTGCTCAGTTGCGTAACCGCTGTCAGCGCCCTAACGAGTCATTGCAGCAGTGGTCTATAGAAGTAGAGAAGATGGTAGGAAAAGCTTACCAGTCTGCACCCCCGGCACAAGTCCAAAGCATGCGTCTCCAGGCGTTCATTGATGGCATTTATGACGATGAGGTCAGGTCTGCCGTTCGTCTGAAGCACCATGACAACGTTAAGGACGCTTTAGCGCATGCTCTCGAAGTGGAGGCTGTCCGTCGAGACAACAAGGGTGGACGAGTCCGAATTGTGGCCGCAGAAATGCAGCGAACAGAGCGAAGATTTGGCCCAAAATGTTATAGCTGCAGGGAACCAGGACATTTCAGCAGTAGCTGTCCGAAACGTAAACGTAAGACTGACGCCACTGTTCAAACGTCCGAACACGACCAGGAAAACTAATTCCAGCCAGGGCTGCGGGGCAAGCGCTGGCCGGTAGACGAAAAGCCCCTAAAGTTCGTATCCGACAAAGCACGGATGGGAACAGTTTAACCATTGATGGAGCGGTCAATGGCGTTACCTGTTTGCTGACCTTGGACACCGGTGCGTCTCGAACTGTTATAGGGACTCACCTGATAAGGAAGAATGGAAAGATTCTAAAACAGTCAATTCGACCTCGACTGACAACGGCTACCGGCCAGCACATCCCAGTCAGGGGAGAGCAAATAGTGGCTTTCAAAGTAGGTGACGAATTGTATTGGCAAAAAGCACTGATTGCAGACATCATCGACGACTGCATTGTTGGGCTAGACTTCTTCAGAGATCACCAATGTAGATTGGATATTAAGTGTGGTATCCTAAAGTGTGGAGATGTGGAGATTCCAATGAGAGGTGGAGGCACGGGAAGGGTTTTGTGCCTCAAGGAGAGCAAGCTCGCACCTAGGTCACAGACATTTGTTCCTGTCACATTACCTGCCACTTCGAGTCAGCGACGTTGCATAATGATAGAAGACAATGGAGATCACGATCCATGGTTGCCAGCATGTGTAGTTGTTGCTTCTTCACAAATGGCTGTTATACCTGTCCTAAATTTAAGTGATGAAGAAAAAGTTTTGAAAAAGGGTTCTGAGATAGGAGAGTCCGTGGAAGTCGCTTGGTTACGAAACTGCCAGGAAACCAAGAGTTTGGCTGAGACTAACGTTAACGTGGATAGTGTTTTGAAAGGTTGCAAAAACGATCTAACTGAAATAGAAACAGAAAAAGCAAAGAAATTGCTGACACAATACGTCGACATTTTCTCAAAGGACGACGGTGACATCGGGAAGACAGGAGTAGTAAAACACACCATCAATACGGGGAATGAACAACCGATCCGTCAACGCCCGCGACGTGTACCTTTTGCCAGAGAGAAGGAGGTAGAGGATATGATTGAAGATATGAGGAAAAACGGGGTTATTGAGCCATCAACTAGCCCGTGGTGTTCACCGGTTGTATTGGTAAAGAAAAAGGATGGATCGACTAGATTCTGTATTGACTACCGAAAATTGAATGATGTAACCAAGAAAGACAGTTATCCTTTGCCTAGAATAGACGACACGTTAGACACGTTATGCGGAATGAAGTGGTTCACAACAATAGACCTAAAAAGTGGTTACTGGCAAGTGGAAATGGACCCAAAAGACAAGGAGAAGACAGCTTTTTCAATGGGCAGAGGGTTATGGCATTTCAATGTTATGCCTTTCGGATTGTGCAACGCACCAGCTACTTTCGAAAGGTTAATGGAACACATCCTTGCCGGGCTTTTAGGGGAAGCTTGTCTGGTGTATCTCGATGACATAATTGTAATGGGCCGAGACTTCGATGATCATCTCACGAAGCTAGAAAGTGTACTCAATAGATTGAAAAATGCAAATCTGAAACTCAGTCTTAAAAAATGTTCATTTTTCAAGCGACAAGTTAACTACTTGGGTCATGTCGTCTCTGAAAATGGCATCGAGAAGGACCCTGCCAAAATTTCGGCGGTTAAAGATTGGCCCATGCCTAAGGACAAGAAGCAGGTGCGCTCATTTATGGGGCTTTGCTCTTATTACAGACGTTTTGTGAAGAATTTCTCGAGCATCGCAAAACCCTTACATGAGCTGACGGAGCAAAAACGACCATTTAATTGGGATGAAAAATGTCAAACTGCTTTCGAAGAGTTGAAGAAGCGTTTATGTGAAGCGCCAGTTCTTGCATATCCCGACGTCAATGGAGAATTCATTGTTGACACAGACGCAAGCAATGTCGGTATTGGTGGAACTCTTTCCCAGAGACAAGGAGATCAGGAGGAGGCTGTTATTGCCTACTTTAGCAAATCGTTGTCTAAACCTGAAAGGAACTACTGTACCACACGAAAAGAGCTTCTAGCAGTAGTAAAAACTCTCCAGCATTTTAAAAAGTACTTGATCGGAAGAAAATTCCGGATCCGGACGGACCACGCAGCGCTTAAATGGCTTTTACAGTTTAAAAATTGTGAGGGTCAGGTAGCTCGATGGATAGAACAACTTCAAGAGTACGATTTCGAAGTTGAACATCGTGGCGGAAAATCTCACGGTAATGCTGATGCCTTATCAAGACGTCCCTGTGATAAGAATTGCAAGCATTGCGTGCGACAAGAAGGAAAAGAAGAAGCTGCCGTCAAGGTTATTAGAATGGATACTATCGACGGGCGATGGAACAAGGAGTTAATTATTAAATCGCAGGAAGAAGATAAAGATTTGAAACCGATACTGGAGCGGCTAAAGAATAACTCTCTTCGGCCAGAATGGAGTGAGGTAGCTGATACTAGTACCGTCACGAAAAGCTATTGGGCGCAATGGAACAGCCTAATAATACAAGATGGACTACTTTGTCGAAAATGGGAAAGTGCTTCTGGAAGAGAAAGTTATCTTCAAACAATAGTGCCAAAATCAATGATTCCTGAAGTTTTGCAAGTTTGTCATGACGGCCCATCTGGCGGACATCTTGGAGTGCGAAGAACCTTACTGAAGATTCGTCAACGTTTTTATTGGCTGCACTGTAGGGAAGACGTTGAAGACTGGTGCAGGAAATGCGTTAAATGTTCTTCAGTTAAAGGGCCGCAAACTCGGAGCCGCGGAGCACTAAAACTGTACACTGTGGGAGCTCCTTGGGAACGTGTTGCTGTGGATATAGCTGGACCATTTCCGTTGACAGAAAGTGGTAATCGTTACATTCTGGTGGTAATGGATTATTTCACGAGATGGCCAGAAGCTTTTGCAGTCCCCAATCAGGAAGCAATTACAGTTGCGACAAAATTAGTAAATGAAGTATTTTGTCGATATGGTTTACCGTTGGAAATCCACAGCGACCAAGGGAGAAACTTTGAATCTCAACTCTTTCAAGAAATCTGCAAGATGATGGGGATCCACAAAACTAGAACAACTCCGTATCACCCTCAATCGGATGGAATGGTGGAGAGATTTAACCAGACATTGGAGCGCCATCTTGCTAAAGTAGTCGATAGCCATCAGAGAAACTGGGACGAATATATCCCACTATTTCTTCTGGCTTACAGAGCCGCAGTACATGAGAGTACGGCAACAACCCCGGCGCGAACAAATTTAGGAAGGGAGCTACGACTTCCAGTAGACCTTCTTGCTGGATGTCCACCGGGGACACCTAGCTGTGTTACCGACTATGCATGTGAATTAAGAAGAAAGCTCGAAGAAATTCATGAACACGTTAGACAAGAGAATTTACAAGCGGGAGTAAGAATGAAGACCCGATATGACAGACGCGCAAATGCAAGAGAATTCGAAGAGGGAACTTTGGTGTGGCTTCATAATCCGGTCCGATGTAAGGGAAAATCTCCCAAATTACAGCCAAGCTGGGAAGGACCATATACTGTAATAAAGAAAATTAACGATGTAACCTACAGAATTCAAAAGACACCCAGAAGTCCACTGAAGATCGTTCATGTGGATAGGATAGCGGTATATCATGGATCCAACAATGCTCGGGACGAGCATGTCTTAGAGAGGGGGTAGTGTGACGGCCGGTGTCATGCCAAGCTGTCATCACTACCGTTGCCAAGGTCTTCTGACGTCTACACGACAAACTTTCCGGTCATCAAACACAATAATTTATTAGCAAAGAGGTTTGAAGACTATTTTATTATTTGGAAATGAGTTTTTAGTTCGATGACGTATACACTCTGTCAAGTGTTCGCCAAATTCACCAGTCATTGACAACAAGGCGATGGCCGTGCGGATAACACATTCAGTTCACGTTCTGAAGGCGTGGGTTCAAATCCCAGTCATAACTGTTACGTGGATTTTGGTTTTTATGAAATTTGGAAAATGTTTATGAATATTTGGCAAATATTTAAAAGATTATTTAAATATTTCGAGTAAAAATTAGAAAATTCTAGAAACTTCAGGAAGGAATGGAAAGGTTAAAAAGAGACAGGAGATGGAAACACAAATTTAAATATTTCGAATAAAGATAAGAAAATTCTAGAAACTTCAAGAAGGAATGGAAAGGTTAAAAAGAGACAGGAGATAGAAAAACAATTGAATTATGAAATGACGATCGAAATTAGTGAATCTAGAACATTCCTAGGGGTATATAAGGCGGTGTAGATGCGCTGAGCGCCAGTTTAAGTTGAAAAGTGGTAAAGTGAAGAAGAAGAAGGAAGAAGTAAAAGGAAGAAAGAAGAAGTAGTAAAAAAAGTGAAGTGAAAGTATAGTGCAGTAAAGTGCAGTGAAGTGCAGTAAAAAGTGCAGTGCAAAAGACGCTAGTGTTGGTGCTGTCTGCGTCGAAATTAAACCGCGTGTCGTGTGTGAAATCGAATAAAGTGTTATAAGTGCTACTCGGTGTTTCCTTCCAATCCCGTAACCCCGTCCGTAACAATATGTTTAAATATCGAGCCGATTTGCTACCCTCATGTCAAGATTTCCAAGACGGCGGGAGACGCCTGGAATAATCTAAAGGCAGCTTATGAGAATAGTGGCATTAGTCGACGATTAAGCCTTAAAAGGAACTAAGGAAGCTATCGCAGCTCAGATATGTTGATCATAGCTCAATGGACCATTATTTAGGAAATATAATTTCTGTGACTCAAGAATTGGCAGATATTGGATGTCAAATAGAGGATGATGAACTAGCCGAAATCATGCTAATCGGATTACCAAATGAGTTTGACTCATTGATAATGGCCATGGAAGCCACGAATACTAAACTGTCATCTGACTTTGTGAAATGTCTGTTGATACAAATCGAATTTAAAAAAGGAACTTTAATGTCAAATGTGGAACCTACTGAGAAGATTCTTGTTGTAAAAGACAAATTTATTCCAACATGTCATAATTGTCAAGAAAAAGGGCATATTAAGCCAAGGTGTCCCAAATTAAAGAAGAATTTGAAGAAGATTCCTGAAAAAACCTTGACGCCAGTTGCATCTTCGTCTACAAAGAAGGGAAGTAGTGCAAATCTGACAGTATTCTCTAAAGAAATTGCTTTTGTGAATAGCGTTTGTGACAGTGATAGCTGGATCTTAGATTCAGGGTGTTCTAGTCATATGACTAATCGGAAAGACTGGATGAATAATTTTTCTACCAGTAACCAATCCGAAATTACTACTGCGAATAATGATAAGATATACAGTGAGGGCGTTGGTGATATTACTGTAACATTTGATGATAATATTAAAAAAGTAATTACTGATGCTTTGTATGTGCCGAAAGTAGCAGCTAATCTTTTGTCTGTTAGCAAAATTGCAGCCAAAGGCTATGTTTTATTATTTGATGTTAATAAATGTCATATTTACAGGAAGGATAAGGTCAATGTGACTGGTTCCAGCGTTGTAACGGCTACTAATGTGGATGGTATTTACAAAATTGATCAGAAAAAAGATTGTTACGTATTTAAAGAAAACCAAGAGCCTAATATTCGCACTAAAGGTAATGCTTTTGTGTCCAATCTTAATTCTTTGGAACTATGGCATCGTCGCCTTGGGCATTTAAGTTTAGCAGGTATGATAACACTTCGTGATAGATTAGCGAATGGTATTAAGTTTACCAGTGGTGATTTGACACCATGTATTCCTTGTTTTGAGGGTAAACAAAAGAGCAAATCATTCCCGCGTGGTCAGGCACAAAGGAGCGTGACAAAACTTGACTTAGTTCATACCGATATATGCGGACCATTTCCGGTCAATAGTTGGAGTGGTTATCGTTATTTTATAACATTTACGGATGATTTTTCGCGCAAATCGTTTATATATTTTCTGAAACGCAAAGATCAAACGACTGTTTTGAATACGTTTATACAATTCAAAACGTTAGTTGAAAATCAAACAGATCTCAAAATAGAGCGGATTAGGAGTGACAATGGCACTGAGTACTGTAACAAAAGTTTCGCGAATCATTTTAAGCAATGCGGTATTATTCACGAAACGACAGTCCCGTATACACCCCAACAAAATGGCGTCGCTGAACGCTTAAACAGAACTTTAATGGAAAAAGCCAGAGCGATGTTGCAAGATGCTGATTTGGTGAAACAATATTGGGCTGAAGCGGTAAATACTGCGTGTTATTTGAAAAACCGTAGTCCAACTGCAGCTTTAAAAGATGCTACCTGAAGAATTGTGGACTGGATCTAAAGTGGATCTCAGTAATCTTCGAGTTTTTGGTAGCACAGCTTATGCTCTTACTCCCCAACAAAAACGTACAAAGCTTGATCCCAAATCTAAGCCCTACATTATGTTGGGATATTGTGATCATACCAAAGGTTACAGACTTGCAGATCCTGATGATGGCTCAACATTAATTAAAGCTCGTTCTGTTGAATTTATTGAAATTGTTCGAGGTATAACCTACAAGACAGCAAATTCTTTGGAAAGTTCTAAAGATTTAAAAAATACTGTTGAAGTAACGGTGTATCAACCAAATACTTCTCATGGACTTATCCATGAATCTGACAGTGATGAGTTCGCCACACCAGACATATCGTCAACCGACATTAATGCTCTAGATCTTGAAGAAGATTCTCATGTCGAAGTAATAGTTACATGTGATGAACCGGAAGAAGCATCATTGGATAATATTCAACAAGACTCACTAGTTATGGAACAGAATGTTTCAGATGTGGAAATTGCTGAACATTCTAGACCCAAACGTGACCGGCATCCTCCTATTTGGTTCAAAGATTATGAAGTGAACAATTTCTCTGATCTAGCTTTAATGGGACGTTGCGAGCCTAAAACATATAACGAAGCGATTAAAAGTGAGAATGCCAAAGATTGGATAGATGCAATGCAAGATGAATATAACTCGCTAATGTCGCATGGTGTATGGGAACTTGTAGATCGACCCAACAATAGGAATGTGATAAAATCTAAATGGGTTTTCAAAGAAAAAGTAGATCCAAGTGGGAAAATTGAAAAATTTAAAGCAAGATTAGTTGCTAAAGATTTTACTCAACAATATAAAATTTACTATGAAGAAACTTTTGCACCTGTTGTGAGACATAGCACTCTACGACTACTCTTTGCGATTGGTGTTGAAAATGATATGGACATTGAACATGTTGATGTCAACACAGCATTTCTTAATGGGGATTTACATGAGCAGATCTATATGGAGCAACCTACCGGTTTTCAAATTGAGGGGCAGAGCAAAGTGTGCTTACTCAAAGAGAGTCTATATGGGCTCAAACAAGCCAGTAGATCATGGAATGAAAAAGTTCATGAAGTTTTGGTCAACAATGGTTATAAACAGTTGAAGAGTGAACAATGTGTGTTCTATAAAGACAAATTAATAATAGCTCTTTATGTTGATGATTTTTTCATATTTAGCTCTAATGATCATCAAAAGAAAACACTTTATGAATTGCTCAGTTCCAACTTTAGTATAAAATTGCTTGGACCTGTTACACAAGCGTTGGGAATGAAAGTTGAAAGGAACAGGGAGCAAGGGACATTGAAATTGACCCAGTCGGAATATGTGAAAAATATTTTGATAAAGTTTGGCATGGATGATTGTCATAAAGTTGCAACTCCCATGGAAGTAAACTTTAATCCTCCAAAAGCTGAGAAAGTTGATTCAAGGTTTCCATATCAGGAACTTATTGGAAGCCTAATGTATCTCGCTGTATGCACTCGTCCTGATATTGCATTTGTATGCAGTAAGCTCAGTCAATATAACACTTGTTATAATGAAACACATTGGCTTGCTGCTAAGCGCGTGCTACGATATTTATCGGGTACAACTGACTACGGACTTAATTTTAGGCGAGGTAGTAATAAATTTGAAATTTCATCCGACGCAGATTGGGCCGGTGATACTAACGATCGAAAATCTTATTCGGGTTTCGTGAGTAGGTTTGGACATAATGTAATAAATTGGCATAGCCATAAGCAAAATAATGTTGCATGTTCTAGTACAGAAGCTGAGTATTATGCTCTTGGTACAGCGGTAAAAGAGGCTAAATTCCTACATAATATTATATATGAATTGAAACCTTTCAACTTATCGCGTGAACCTATTGTAATTCATAATGACAATAAGAGCACGCTTAAAATAGTGGAAAATCAATGTTACCGAAGAACCAAACACATTGACGTAAAACATCATTTTATTCAAGAGTGTGTTGAGCGTAAGTTAATACAGATATTTTATAAACCATCAGCAGAATTAGAAGCTGACCTATGCACAAAAGCTTTGCCAAGGATAAAGCACAATTTAATGACTAAGTGCTTAGGTTTAATTTAAGTCTTCTTATTATTATTTTTGATTGTACTCTTGCAATAATGGTTTTTAGTTTGATAGCTTTATATAATTGCTAGAGTAAGGGGCAGTGTTGGAAGACTTAGAGACTCTTTGGTTAGGATATTTTTTCTTTGTGTTTTCAAATGAAGTGATACGTTCTTTTTCATTATTGTTTGATCTGTCACATTGTAAACAGCTTATTTTATTTTTCTAATATAATTAATATTCTATAGTTGGTGCCACGAGAAGATAGACTTTTTGTAAACAAACATTCAGGGCTTCACAACCTTCGTTTCAAACTGTTGTGTTTTACATTTTATGCTTTAGTGAAGTTTCATACTACTTTAAGGGTAATTTTTTTAAATATATTTAGCTTTATATATTTTAATATTATTATCTATGACTTCCAGTCATACCCAGATAAATGCGATTTGAATGAAAATAAACACATTTGATTTTGTGTAAGAGTGGTCGAATTTTCCTGGAACAATTTTCATTAATTTGGTGACATTTTTGTAGTTATTTTTTTTAATTAAAGTCAATAATAGATTACCATGTATGTCAATGATAGAGTACAAACAGGATACTCTATTATGGGCTGATTTTTTTAATCATAGGCAATTAAGGCAATAAATAATTTGCTCCTAGCCTAGCTAAAATATTACTCAACTAGCTACTACATCGCATTAACATTTTTAGGCATGGAGATTTTACGCTGTGTATGTATGAAAACCTCAGAATGAACTTAAACAAAATCCATTAAAATGTTACGTAAAATTTTCATTCAGGGTAGACTGTAAAAAAACGTAATTTATATTTATTAGGTATAAAGAATCTCATGTGCGAATAATAGTTTACCATCTGCAATTTGCACCCGCATTTCCGCAATGTCGGCCGCGGGATGAGCGTTCCGACCCTATAAACGTGCATTTAACTTTACATTAACCCCTTCCTGACATCTAAAAAAATATTGTTTTCGTAAGATAAATGCAAGCTAATCCCAAGAATGTAACATTTCCATGAAGTAAAACCAAATGTTGACATTCCAGGTTCCAGTACCACAAAATATTAAAAGATCCTGTTGACAGCGCATAATATCGATAAAAATCCAATATATAGACATATTAGTTTCCAATAACACGTAGGTACCTATGTACCGTTGCGATCATTCGATTTGACATTATTTGTGTTTGACAGAACTGTCGCTAAGTCACTTAGTAGAAATTATTTGTTTACAAAAAGTCTATGTTCTGGTGGCACGGACTATAGTATTTTTTACTATTGTTTCACTTGCTACATTAAGGATTTCATCATCGTAAGTCACTGCTTATATGTTGATAAAAGTGTATTATTTGTTAATCCAGATATAAAATGATAGCGAGCTCAAACAAAATTTGGAACCTATTTGAGAAACTTTTAACTTATGTGTCTACTTAGGTACTATGAGTCTGCAACGACATCAATCCTAATTTTGATCAAAATCGTCTGTGGAATAGCCAGACCATAGAAAACAGACTCGCATTTATAATAAGTACCTAATACCTACTATGGATGGAATCGAAGTCTCTATGGTGTCGTGTTAACCTAAACACTATACATACAAACTTCCACCCTACATATACTTGATGGCACGGGCTGTTTCCGCAACTACACGTCTTGGCGTGTATTTTGCGTAGGTACGGGTGGGAATGGTCTTGTCATTCGAGCCACCCCAGCTCTTCGAGGAAGGCCAGCAGGCTCTTGATGTGGCCCACTACTTCCCTCAGGGTGCTGTGTCTGGTCAGGTACTGCTGCCTGTACTGTGAGACCTCAGGGCAGTCGAGGTGCAGGTGGGCTGCCGGCTCGTCTGCTGCCATACAGGCTCTGCACAGCGGGCTGTCAGTGATACCTATAGTAAATAGGTGCTTGTTAAAGGATCCGTGTCCTGTGTAGGACACGGCGGCCGGGACTGTCTGAAGTTGTTGTTTGGACAGCCGGAGGACTTGTTTGGCTATCTTACCGTCTACTGCAGGAAGAGCCTCCTTGGCCTGCCTGCATGTTTCGATACCAATCCAGGACTAGTTGTGCACTTCCACCCTATAAAGGCTCTATTACATCGGATCTATTATATATTATACTAGATGAGCCCGCGGTTACACTCGCGTTATTTAAGGCTACTGGTCCGCTCCCGTGGATCATAGCCTACCTCGATAAATGGGCTATCTAACACTCAAAGAATTTTTCAAATCGGACCAGTCGTTTCTGAGATTAGCGCGTTCAAGCAAACGAACAACCAAACTCTTCAGCTTTATATATTACCTATCTAAGTACCTAGTATTATGCTCAGTACTGACACACGGTTATACTCGATAGTTTTTCTCGAAAACGAGTAAAAATCAACGTGTGGACTACCAATCTCACACTACGATGACATCCAGTACTGTAATTTTACTCTAAGCGAGCCCTCGAGTCTGACTCGATCGAGTAAAACTGTAGGTATGTAAGTACGGAGCTATAGTGTGTTAGATTATATTAATATACTTAATATTCGAAAATAAATATAGTAGGTATAAATGTAGTCGTGAAAGCGTAACAGACAGACAGTGTGGATGAACTTTTACTTTTACGTCCTTCATGTCATAGAATCTCTTTATGTATAGAAGAAATAATGTTGGACCGACCACACGGCCCTGCGGCACGCCGTAAGTGACAGGCAGTCTCCTCACCAATGTAACCTATAAGTACTTACAACCATCAATTTGTACATTGTTTACATTAGGTAGACTGTAAGTAATGCGAGGGGTTTACCCCTTATCCCACTTTTGGAGTGGTCCGAAATTATCGGGATGTTTATTGACAATTTTATTGTAAGACGTAGGTATGCGAATAACTTTTTATTGGGTTGTCACATAAAGACGCGAAACCTTAGCAAGAGCGCCGTAGTGGCCCTGTGCGATTGCTCAGTTCACCAGGGGGTAGTGCCCCAAAGCTTCCATCGCCAATACTCTTTACTTTACATTAATAATCTCTACATAGAAGACATGTTTATTTATTATATTGTCAAAATTCGTTGCATGTAAATCTTACTGCACCTGGCTTCTCAAGTGATATACGAAAGTTGTACTTCCAAGATTAGACCCAAACATCAGCACAACTAACACCAGGCAAGTCAAATGAAAGCTAGCAAAAAGATATTGATATTGAGTGTGTCGTTATCGGGGGTTTACAGCCAGTTACATCAGGTTATCTTATATACCTATCTAATGCAAAATTTAAGAAGATTCTTATAAAGTTACGAATTTAATCGATGCCCTGATTTAATAGGAAATGAGAGCAAAGATTTTCTGCTCTTAATCTGTGATCGTTTGACGCCGAGGAAAGAGGAGGAAAATTGATAGGTCTCATTAAAGTTGGACAGTTTCTAATGGTGAAGTAGGAGATATTAAAGATGATCGGTTCGACACAACGGCTTATTGTAGGACTGTAGGTAGGTACATACGTACTTTTTGTAGTTATATTCATTACCTAATTTGACAAAAGTAAAACTTATTTTCTACATTGTAATATTGCAGCATGTTGCAGTTTTTAAGAACCTGCGTAATTTGTGTAGGAACGTTCATGATGGCTATGTGTACTTGGTACCCAGTTCTTGAGTTTACGCGAATGATACACATTGAAACCAAATATATTATGGTAAATTGATTCTATCGCGACAGGGGCCGTGGTCTTCCGTGATCACGGCTCCTGTCGATGTCCGTCCACAAAACAAAACCCCATTTTTACTCTATAAACTTTACGTCTCTAATCCATTGACGTAAAAATAATTTTATTACTTAAAAGCCATATTCTAGAAATAAATCCTGTATCACAGGGCACTTTACAAGCATTCAAAGACTGGACATAGGCACTAATGTACGGAACAACCATTTTTGAATTATATATAGTTTTGCCTCGAATCAAACACGAATGAGATCGATCATCGAACCCACATCACACGACGCAGTCGTCGTTTACGACTACGCTCGTTACTATTGCATTGCAAATAATAGCCTATTTTGTGACTATACGGATAGCACGTCACAAAATAGTCTACTATTTCCATATATCTAGACAGTTTTGCCGACGTTACTACTCACATAGGTCGCATATATGTTAAAAATGTGCTGCACTTGGAAGCATGCAGTCATATACTTGTGCCAAATCTACAAAAGTAACTAAACTGCGAAGCGTATGTACATTCTTTTAATTTTAGGCTAGTAGTGTCGTGTATAGTAGGTGCAATGTCCACTGTTGGCCGGCAGCCGGTTCGTGCTCGGACATACTACTGCACAGCCACAGCTCTCCCTCCGCAAATTCGAAGAATTTATTAACGCTTGGCGGTTAGCCGAATCGTTTTTGTTCGCTTTTTTTACTGACCGGACTCCTGCTGCAGCGAGACTAGTGTAAAAACAGAAAAATCTGAACCTTTTTTATTCAAAACCGTTTTCTTTTTGTAAGCTTTCACGAGTTCGTTCGTGTGCCGGTTATTGTAGCTGCACTTGTAGCTGATATTAACTTTTATAAGTTGGAATTTCTTTACATACATTTAGAGTACTACTAGCGTATAGATAGAAAGGAGAAATTTAATTATTAGTTTTTACTTCCTCTATTTTGAGTGTTCAGTCGCAGTTGTAAAACGTTGCATAATACGATGCGTCGTTATTAACAGAATTTACAATAAAGGTAAGTGGCAATCGCGTCGCACTATTAAAGCGTCAAGGCCAATAAACAGCGCAGTTATCTAGTCGGTGGTGGATTGTTAATGCTAACGCTCCATGTCGTTACATTTTTGCAACAAGCGTGCGGCGCAATGTATGCACATAGTCGCTGTAATGCCGCGAAAGCCTGTCTCGTAAATATTTCCCGCACGCAATTTACAGCTTTGGGAATCCTCTTAACGGAATACAGGGGCAGTTAGTGAGCCGGGGTATTTATAATTTTAACGACGACCACACCGAGCCGCTATTGTTCTCTAGATTACTTCGGAAATACCTACGAATTATCACGATTCAGGTTTTTTTTGTTCGATGTCCGATCAGTTCGGTTCGTGGTTTCCAATTTTTGTAATCTACTGGTTCTCTGTTACACACTTTTATCAGTCAAAACTTCTAATTGGAATGTCTAGCTAAATGTTTCAATAACATAGTTCATCGTCACTTACTTCAAAGTCCATCTAAATAGCCGATATTGTATAACAATATAAAGTTACTCATTTTACTTTTACCCCCCTAACAAGTGTTGTCCTAAACTAGCCGGAGCGAACAATGAAAAATACAAAAGTGTGAAGTTGACTCGTGAACTGTGGATATCAGCTTAAATATCCCAGCGTTACTTGTGTCTGGCAACAAAATGTTTCATATTATTGTCGTCATATACTTTTGTACTTAACGTCGCGACTCGCAAGTGTCTGGCAAGTAACGGTGCTTCCGTTGTTTCGCCAACTTTTAACGAGTTTGTTGGACACGAGTAGAAGTGCGAGCCGAAGTGCCGCCACCGTCGGCGAGACTTTTCGCTGCCACATGTTACACACACTACACAAACTACACTATTTCATATATGTGTAAAAATAGCGTCACCAGTTTAGGTTCTTCGCCTCAATTCATTTATATAATACTAGTCTCACCACCTCTGAAAAGGCATTATCTTCCAGATAGGTGCAAAACAAAAACGAAATTTACATCTTTCGGAGGAAGCCCGCAGCTAAGCATGCATGTTTTTTTAATTAAACCGTTTCTGCCCGATCCCGTGAGGGATTCGGGAAATCCTTTCTTAGTGCACCCGAACGATCATCAAGGAACATACATGCCAAATTTCTGCTTCTTGCGCCTAGTATAGTAGCGTCTAGTAGCTGTAAGTTGTCTGTCAGGCAGAAACGCAAGGATTTTAGGTGTAGGTACAGATAGGTATACCTGCAGATTAAATTACCTGAAAGTGATTTACTGCGGTTTATGGATTGTGACTTTTTACTGTTCCTACGGGATATATACCACGTAGGTGGCAAGTGAAGGCATGTTTAGTAGGCCTTTGTTTTAAGTACCTAACCGATATTTCGGCACTGTTGCAAGCGCCATGTTCACGGATGTACACATCCGTAATGATAGTGATCACGAAAGTTTAAATTCCTATATTATGGATTGTGGTAAAACCGGTATCTACTTACCTACACCCGTATTATCACAGTCCTTGGATGTTACATATCAATGAACGCTACCAGTTGATATTGTTGAGATCATAGGAAAAATAATATTGAGATATCCTTTCACAAGCAGCCATTGCCTATTTGCGAGACCAAACAGACAACGCAGAGGCTACTAGTGATATATGTATTTTGATATCTGCATGTAGAAAACACTGATTTACTTATATAGTTTAGAGGTTTATTAAGATCATATTGAAGAAACTCACATACATTTAAAAATATATCATCGGACTAACATGTGTACTAGAAGTGAAACAAGAAACTAGTAAGCTACTTTCGATCTTATTGAAATCAAAATCGTAAACAATATTATATATTGTCTTAAAAGCTACTATTTCCCATTCAAAGCAAATGTGTGGCGCAAGTTAGAAACGCCTCAGGGAATAGTAACAAAGATCTAATAGTATTACTGCAAACTAACAATAAGTTCCGTAGTGCCGCGAAAGCCTTATACACAATTATAGTACCTAAACTCGTAAGTATTCTTTCATCGATGGCTAAGAAGCCAGCGGAACACCTAATCACATTTGCTCATGTACATGACTGCGTTATCAGCGGCATACTCGATGATATTTGACTTACTTAAACCTATTAGTGATGTATTCTAAGCGGTTGTATTCTCTTAGAATACAACCTAGAAGGTATATCTTATAGCAGCAATACTAGATCGTAGATAATCACAGATATCTCAAAAACATGCCTTCACTTCGTAATACTGGTTTAAAAGTGTTTCGCCGCTTTTCCTTAATTATATTGAAATTATACGCAACAGTATCTCAGACTTAACAACTCTTGAAAAAGTTGGCGTATAGTGGCCAATATGGGCTTATAAGTAGTGGATGTTTAATTCTCGCAAATCTTATCCCCCGATAACCCTGAACAAAAGCTATCCAAGTCAGCGTCTATCGAAAAGAAGACCAGGTAGACAGACTTAATGAGGCTGATTGGGAATCACACATTGGGCGAAACATAATACCTTAACGAAACGAAAGATACCTTACGAGGGTATTCTGCAGTTCTTTGTGCTTCTCAGATTAGGCCGGCCGGTTGATGCTGAAAATATTTTATCTCTATCTACGACTAAAACAAACTGAAAAGATTTCTTTATATTTTATTACTTTAGATACCATTGTTCATTAACGACGCTAAAGAATCTGCTGGAGATGTAGAAATACGTACACTCGACAAAAAGACGTATAGTTATTTACTAAAAGTAGTCAGGAACGATTTTGTTGAACAGTGTACCTAGTTCTAGGCGGTTGACGTATTTGGTCAACAACTTATACCCCATTTGTGTCTACTTTATTTACGAGTTTTAGTAAATCACTGGTTGTCTCGATCACAGCTCGCCGTGGCTGTTTAAATTCCGCCATCACCGGACCGCCATCGCCATGGGTAGCACTTAAAACTGCCGTTAAAAGGGGTACGTTGTAAAGCGTCGTATAAATAACGCAGCCAACAGCATTTACGTAAGCGACGATATTTTACAATATTCTTTCATTTCCATTTGCCAATTCAATCGAAATGTACGCTTACTTGTTTCAGAGTTATTTACAGTGGCCCGCCCTAAATATGAAGCTACATTACTGATACGATTTTTGAAAACATTTCATTCGTTGATGAATGTGAAATTTCAAATGGGTTTTGGGGTGTTCAATTTACTCTGTAAGTAAGTACAGTTTTGGGAATTTCGGCAGAGTGAATAATATAGGAAGTTTAATGCGTATAGATACTTTAAAACTTCTGTGATTTGTACACATACAAATAATTATGTAACGGCTTAAAGGCCCTCAATCCCGTAATTATTTGAAAATAATAGTAAAGGGTAAGGGACGGCTCAAGCCATCCTGAGACCACGGCTGATGTAAGTAAGTATGTAACCCATACCGAAAAGTCGGCGCAAATGTAGATATCTTTGTTTTCAAATAATTACACGATTGAAAAGCGTTAAGATAAGATAAGATAAGATGAGATAAGATAAGATAAGATAAGATAAGATAAGATAAGATAAGATAAGATAAGATAAGCTTTATTTGCATAAACATGTGTGTGTACATACAAAGAAAGTGCATACATACAAGATGACAAAATAAATTAAGTGCAAACATGTTTGTCACAGCATGACGTGCAAAAATAAATTGGTTACTTATAAAATTATACAAAAAAAGATACATTTAACAATATATTATTTTTTTGTCCAAATTATTTAAATTTAATTATTTCATATTCAAATTATAAGATTATTATATAGATCTATATAAATTTAATTATGTAAATACAAATTCTTTCTCATTAAGAAACTCAGTCACGCTATAATATGCTCTGGCGGTCAAGAATGTACGAAGTTTATTTTTAAACATTGATTGAGGCAGTTCCTTCCAACTTTTTGGTAATTTGTTAAAAATAATTGGTGCCATACAGTACACACTTTTGCGCATCAGGGTCGTCTTAGCGAATTGGAGACAAAGTTGACTACTGTCGCGTCTATTGCGTGGAAATTCGTCGGCTAGACGCTTATAGTAATGTGGGTTCGACTTAACAAACATAGCTACTTCTAATATGTATAAGCATGGTAAAGTTAACATTTTGTATTTTTTGAAATAGGGCACGCAGCTATCTGTCTTCATAAGTCTAAACATCGCCCGTAAACATCTTTTTTGAGATTTGAATGCTGTTTCTTTTTCCGTTGAGTTACCCCAAAATATTAGCCCATAGCGTAGGTGGCTTTCTACCAAACCGTAGTATGCTGTAAGTAGACCATCCGTATATAATGTGCATGAAAGTGTGTGTAAAGCGTATGCAGATATACTAAGTTTTTTACATAACATTTCAATATGAGTTTTCCAGTTAAGGTTTTTATCAATCTGGAGGCCAAGAAATTTTGTTGAGTTAACTTTTTCTATGTTTTCATTGCGGTAATGTATGTTGAGGTTCATACTAGGTAACCGTTGCGTAAAATGTATAGCCTTCGTTTTATTTAGGTTTATTTTTAAATTATGTTCCTGCATCCATTGGATAGCTGATTTTAAAGCATTATTTATATCAATCTCATATGTCTCAACACTTTTACAAGATATTGTCAAAGTACTGTCGTCCGCGAAAAGAGTCACTGGTTCTTCAATGCATTTAGGCAAGTCATTAATATATAATATAAAGAGAAATGGTCCTAAAACACTTCCCTGCGGTACCCCATATTTTACTTCACGACCTGATGATCGATAAATTTCTTCTTTCTTCTTTAAAATATTTATATGTCTAATTTCAGTGATTTGATACCTTTGTCTTAAATATGATTCAATTAAATTAAGGACATTACCTCTAATGCCATAAGCTTCCAACTTGTTTAATAATGTAGTATAGTGTACGTGGTCAAATGCCTGGGTCATGTCACAGAAAATGCCACAGACCGGATTTCGTTTATCGATATTATTAATTACATTGTATAAAAAGTCATATATAACCATATTTGTTGTCCTATGTTGTCGAAAGCCTTTCTGTTCGTCACATAAAATATTACTTTTATTTACAAATTCAGATAGTTCTTTATATATATACTTCTCAAATATTTTGGAAATTACTGGAATAAGTGCAATAGGCCGGTAGTTTTCCATTAGATCTCTATTCTCTTTTTTAAATAGGGGCTTTATAATAGAAGTTTTTAATGCAGATGGATAGACACCCGCGCTTATACTTAAATTTATGATATGACTTAGATGACCACATACTTCTGCTGATACATGTTTTATTACTTTACTACAGATATCATAATAACCTACGCTGCCTGTATTGTTTAAAGAATTAATAATTTTATATATGTCTAGTGGTACGCTTGGTGCCATGAAAATAGATTTGTTGTTCCAATCTGATTTAATACATTTGCGATTACTGGCAACGTTCATTTGTGGTTGGATTTTAGTAACAAAATATTCATTAAAAATGCGTTACATAAATGTTAGTTGTTTATTGCTTATAGAGATGTTCCAATAAGTAAAATATAAATAACTCATTTAAACCAAGATAATCAAGCAATATATGCTTGATTATCTTGTTTAAATGAGATATTATATATTTTAAGTATCATGTCCAGACATTATTTGTTTTCTAATATGAATACAAGTAGTTACGAACTTATATCAATCCGCCTTCATGCTTCTGTTCAAAAATCTAAATGATAGTTTTTCTAGTAAATGATTATAATTATTGAATGGATATTGCATTATTAACTTTTATTCGTACACCAATTAAATGATCTCGTTGGTACAGACATCCAATTAATTAAAATTAATTACTGCCAATCACAATTTTCTGTAACTGTTCCTACATTTCATACATTTACAACCTACCCCCAAAAAGTTATAGGGTTCTTAATTCGGTTGTATTTATATGTTTTTATTAAGTAGAATATCTTGCCCATTTAATCATATCCAAGTTTGAGGTATAACTATAAGATCGCGGTCAAAATTTCTAAATGTCAATGTATTAGCTTCAGTCGCTCCAAGTACCCAATTAAGTATCCTTATGGATTTAATAATAATGGGATCCAAAGGGTAAACGTAGTTCGGGATCTTGGTGTAATGTTGGATTCCAAATTGCTTTTTGACCAGCATATTGATACCATCACCAATAAAGCCTCTCGTAACCTTGGTTTTGTAATGCGCATTTGTAAGCCTTTTAGGAACTGTCGCAGTCTAAAAGTTATTTATTTTGCCCAATCTGTCACCCTAATACGAAGTACATATTAGAAGAATTGAAAATTTGCAGGAAAAGTTCACAAAATTTCTAAATTTAAATTCTCGAAGGCGTCATCGTACGTATATGCACTAGACTGCATGCACTATAATTTGCTTCCCCTTGAGGATAGGCGTAAGATGTTAGACATGTTTTGCTCTTTGATATCCTGCGGGGTCGTCTGGACAGCAGAGATTTGCTATCGTGTAAAGAATTCTTTACCCCTAAAACACGTACCAGACATACAAAATTATTCAGTATCCCTGGTTTCCGTATTTGGTTGCACCAAATACGGAAGAAATGCTGTCATGCCATACTGCCTCGCATTTACTCTGAGAGTTTTGAGAGTGTCGATATACTTCACTTATCCAAGCAATCATACCGTAGACAAATCAGGCAGATACTGTTTAGCAAACATGTTGTGCCATAGCTCATGTATAATACCTATATGTATTTTAGTTTATGTACGCATGTATAAGTAAGACCTTGCTATGTCCTGCTTTTATTTTCTTTTTTTTTGCTATCTTTCGTTTCCTGATTTTGTAGCCATATTATGCTTGTAACTATACTGTAATATTCCATTCGTGGCTGCATCTAAGTATAGCGTTTGCCACTTTCTAGCAACTTAGCTTTATCAATGGCGTGAAACTATGTTATTGGCTTATGCAAAGCATCATTTCCAAATAGTCTCTCAGTGTGCAAAGAATCAAATAATTCAATAAAATTTATTAGGGGTAGTAGGAATAGAATTAAGAAATATGTCAAAATAAAGAAATTCATAAAAAAGTCCCAAAAATTAGTTCACAGCCAAAAAATTTTCATAAAAAATGTTAAGTTAAATAGGGAAAGATTACTTGCTCTTGAAAAATTCAAAATATACACACAGAAATATCACCAAAATAATTTGAAACATAAATTAGAAATAAATAATTTGCAGGTAGAATTAAATAATCTTAGTGACAAATTAGTATCAATGACAAATAAATATAAAAGCTCTGAACTACAAATGAAAGAGTACATATTGGCAATGAATGAGTTGGTGGCATCAAATAGTAACAAATGCTCAATACCATTGAACAATGACATCCCGTTCAACCACCAACACTCGCCAGCTTGCTCATTGCCAACATGTGACCCGGTTTTGCCAAATAGTTCTTTAAACAATACAAATTCAAATATTAAACACACTCTAAATAAATTAAAAAATAACAAACTAGACAGTAAAACTATATTACAGAATAAAAATAAAGTGATAATATTTAGTGACGAGATTGGAAAAGGTATGGGTCAGTTGTTGGCGAACACATATAGTGATGGGTTAGTGATGAACTACTGTTTTCCTGGGTTAAGTTCCATTGCTATTTTAGATAAAATTATAAACTTCAATTTTGACCAGGATACAACTTAATTGATCCTACTTGGTAAAAGAGGATCTTTAAATAAAAGACTTTTATTCTATTATTACAGTAAATGATGTGAATTAAATTTAAATCAAATTATTATGCTCACTTTACCTTTCAGTAAAGGGTTGCCACAGAAAGAAAATAATATTAGACATAGTCTTAATATAAATTTGTGTAGTTGGTCATACAATAACGATCAATTTCATGTTTTTGACTCTAACAATTATGTTAGTAAAGCTTTACACTTGACGCAAGATACTTGTTATCTGAATTCTTATTATAAAAGACAACTAGCTGAGTCGCTAGCATTTTGTATTGACATTTCAGCCAAGAATTTGGCTAATAAACGTGTTGCCCCTATACAGCAACAAAATGACATTTATAATGATTCAGCCAGTATTTTGGCTACACAGTCTGACATTTCTATTAATTTAAATTAAATAATTCGACAAAAGAGAATACCTCTTGCAATGACACTTTCATTAATAATGGGCTGGTATGTACGAATAAGCCCAATCCAACTAATAATTCATTTAGAAATTCACAAGTATTAAAACTGGTACATCAAAATATACAAGGTATGTCAAATAAAGATTTAGAAGTGGAGGTGTTCATGAACGGTGAATGCGTCGATATTTTGTGTATAACAGAACATTGGCTTAAAGATCACCAGTTTATGTGCAATTTTAATAACCATCTAGTTGGTAGTTCGTTCAGCAGACAAAATGCAATACATGGTGGATCGTTGATTTTAGTTAACAAGCTGCTTAAATTTAAGAATCGTAGTGACATTGTTAGTTTCTCTGTTGAACGGACAGTTGAAATAGCCTGTGTGGAGTTGGACCAACTTCTTGTTTTGAGTGTGTATAGGCCACCATCATCCTGCTATGATAACTTTGAAAGTGTCATGGATGATGTGTTACGGAAGCTATGCCAACAAAATAAATCTATAATAGTAGGTGGCGATTTTAATATTAATTTACTAGAAGATTCCCTGAATTGCCACAAAATTAAGAATTTGTTCAAGTCATATAATCTTGCATGCTTATTTTTGGAACCCACCAGGATAACTTCCACGACATCTACTTGTATAGACAATATATTTACAGATATTGTACCAGTTAGAAAGCAAATAATTAACAAATTAACATCAGATCATTGTGGACAATCTATAACATTTGCTATGCAGTCTAAAAAAGTAGGTAGAAAGGAATTGAGTGTGGTGCCAAAAACTTTGCGTCGTCTGGAGGGACTTAAAGATAAACTCACAAGTACATTACCATACTTATGCTATAATAACGATCCTAATATGTTTTACAATTATTTCTTTGACATGTACTGTACTATATTAAATTCTATCTTTGTGCCTAAGAGGATCTCAGTTGCTGGTACTACATCCTTCAGTGAATGGGCAACCACTGGAAATAAGCTTTACGAATTATATGAACAGAAAGTAATTAATAAAAATGATGAACAATTTTGTCAATATGTAAGAAATTATTCCAAGTTATTTAAAAAGATTTGTCGTGAAGCTAAGACACTTTATTTAAATAGTTGATTGAATCAGGCGTTACTTGGCGGAACTCCATTGTAACCTAATGGAAGGAAAGAGGAACCCACCACGCACCCTCGAATTGACCACCCCAACTATTGCAATAGAAAAAGGTTGACAATATCGAACTCCTCTAAAAGGATAAAGGATATAGGAATGGTATGGGTTCCAGGAAGATACCTGACTTGCAGTATCCCGCTGTATGCGCCGACTATTCTTCGACACGTGTTTCGCCTCTGCACGAGGCATCCTCAGGAACGATGGGCAACGACTGAGCGCTTTCCAACCGTGGGCATGTCTTATAAACGATTGTACTTTCTAATCCCCTCCCTCCATTGCTCGACTGATGTGAGTCATTATGACGGTGTGCGAATATATTCAGCAATGGGGACCCGTTAAAGTTGGTTTGATCGTTCAGTAATGTATTATGTATTAGAGATTTTAAAGCGGGACAAGCATACATTACTGAACGATCAAACCAACTTTAACGGGTCCCCATTGCTGAATATATTCGCACACCGTCATAATGACTCACATCAGTCGAGCAATGGAGGGAGGGGATTAGAAAGTACAATCGTTTATAAGACATGCCCACGGTTGGAAAGCGCTCAGTCGTTGCCCATCGTTCCTGAGGATGCCTCGTGCAGAGGCGAAACACGTGTCGAAGAATAGTCGGCGCATACAGCGGGATACTGCAAGTCAGGTATCTTCCTGGAACCCATACCATTCCTATATCCCTTATCCTTTTAGAGGAGTTCGATATTGTCAACCTTTTTCTATTGCAATAGTTGGGGTGGTCAATTCGAGGGAGCGTGGTGGGTTCCTCTTTCCTTCCATTAGGTTACTTTATTTAAAATAAAAAATTAAAAACAGTGACAATAAAATAAAAGCAACGTGGGATATTATAAAAAATGAGACTGGAAGAGTTAAGATTAAAAGTAACGATTACACTCTTTAATTAAATAAAAAGATATTAAAGTCAGATTTTGAGGTTACCACAGCATTTGAAAATTTCTTCACAGACATTTCAGTCTCAACCACTAAATCCCTCAACTCGTCCCCTAATGACGCCGAATCTCTATTGAAACAAAATGTCAATAGGTGTAACATTGAATTTAGTTTTAGTTATGTCACTGACAGAGATATTGTAAAAACTTTTAATACCCTTAATTTGAAGAAGACTAGTGATCTGTGGGGCAATTCTGTTGTGATTACGAAATCTATAATCAACACAGTAGCACCGGAACTGGCAATGATTTTCAATAGATGCATTGACTGTGGTGTGTTTCCTGATCAAACGAAAAGTAGTAAAGTAATTCCGTTATTTAAATCAGGTAGCACATCTGACCCCACAAATTATAGGCCAATATCTGTGCTACCCACGTTGAGTAAAATTTTTGAAAAATTAATTCTAGGTCAGCTTCAAATTCATTTTAATAACAATAAGCTGTTACATGAAAAACAATTTGGTTTTACTAGGGGTCGCTCAACTACCGATGCTGGAGTTGAGCTTTTAGATAGTATTTTTGATGCCTGGGAGTCTTTTGTGACTTATCTAAGGCTTTTGATTGCGTGTTTCATGAAACATTGATCAGGAAATTACATTACTATGGAATTAAGAACACTGCTTTGGATCTCCTAACATCATATTTGAGTAATAGGATACAGAGAGTTGAGGTAAATGGAAAAGTTTCTATGGGTTCAGTGGTCACAATGGGAGTGCCGCAAGGTTCAATTCTTGGTCCATTCCTTTTCCTTGTATATATTAATGATTTGCCATACATTATGCCAAATAATGAAGAGATAGTGTTTTTTGCTGATGATACATCACTTATTTTTAAACTAAGACGACAACAATCAAATAATGACGATGTAAATAACGCTCTCTCTAAAGTAGTTCAATGGTTTACAGCTAACAATTTACTGTTAAATGAAAGAAAAACAAAATGTATACGATTTTCAAGACCGAATGTAAAACAAGTTAAACCTAACATATGTTTGAATGGAGAAGAGTTGGATCTTATAGATAACACCGTATTCTTAGGCATAACCTTAGATTCTAAGCTACAGTGGGGCCCACATATGGGTCAGTTGTCGAATAGACTTAGCTGCAGCGTACGCGGTTTACAAAATTTGTCAGTTAACTGATATAGATACGGCCAGATTAGTATATTTTAGTTATTTCCACAGTATAATGTCATATGGCATTTTATTATGGGACAACGCAGCTGACATTCAAACTGTGTTCGTACTGCAGAAGCGAGCTATTCGTGCAATCTACAGTCTTGGTTCAAGGCATTCACTGAGGGAAAAATTTAAAGAAATTAAGATAATGACTGTCGCATCTCAATACATTTATGAGAACTTGTTATATGTCAGGAAAAATATAAATATGTTTTCTAAATTCAGCGACATTCATAATTTAAATACACGAAATAAAAACAAACTTGTTTACCTTCAACTAGACTACAAAAAATAAGTAACTCATACAAGTGTCAAAGCATACGTTTTTACAACAAAATTCCAGGCAATATTCAGGAACTAAGTATTAACAAATTCAAAGTATTTATTAAGTAGCTTGTGTTCAAAAGCTTATTACACAGTTAAAGATTATTTAGCAGACAAAAATGTCTGGAATTGAGTTTAAAAATTATGAATTTTGACATTTTGAAATTAGTGACATGATATTTTTATTTACATACTAGCTGACCCAGCGAACTTCGTATCGCCTTTTTAAGAGTTTTTATTTAATTCCCTTTTTTCCAAACCCCTTTTCCAAAGTTACCATTGACTTAGCGCTTAATCTCTTATCATTTCAGAGTATATAAATGATGAACAAACAAACATAGATTTTTATATAATATTGAACTCCCCATTCCTTAAAATATCGGAGACGATACCCATATCGATTTTAAATAAAATCCCGTTCGCCATCTTTGATTTCCTATCCGCCATCTTTGATCACGAAATAGATGTTGTATTTGGATTCACTATCCCTTAAATCATCAGAGACGATACACATATTGTTTTTTTTAATTTTTCCCATCCGCCATCTTTGATTTCCCATCCGCCATCTTGAAGCACGAAATACATGTTGTATTTGGATTTGCCATCCCTTTAAACACCGGAGACGATACCCATATTAATTAAAAAAAAATCGAATCCGCCATCTTTGATCACGAAATAGATGGTGTTTTTGAATTCCCTATTCCTAAAAATATCTGTAATATATACCCATATCGACTTTAAAAAAATCCCGTCCGCCAACTTTGACTTCCTATCCGACATCTTTGATCACGAAATAGATGTTGTATTTGGATTCTCCATCCCTTAAATCATCAGAGACGATAACCATCTTGATTTGTAAAATTTTCCCATCCGCCATCTTTGATTTCCCATCCACCATCTTGAATCACGAAACAGATGTTGTATTTGGATTCCCCATCCCTTTTAACATCGCAGACGATACCAATATTGTTTCTGTTAAATTTTCCCATTTGCCATCTTTGATTTCCCACCCGGCATCTTTGATCACGAAATAAATTTCATATTATTAATCAGCGTCCCGAAAATCTCGAAAACGATACCAATATAGATTGTATCCTGTTCGTTTAGCCTGTTTTTGCCTTTGAACCAACCCCCCCCCCTTCTCGTTTGACCATTTTATTATTTTTGTCTGGCCCCTAAAAGTTGTGGCGTAATTTTATATAGCCTATAGCCTTTCGGAATAATTGGGCTATCATAGACAATAACAATTTTTAAAATCCGACTGCTAGTTCCTGAGATTAGCCGACATTATCTTTTAGCCTTTTTAGCCTTTTGCCCGGCCCCAAACGGTCGAAGCGTTATGTTATAATTATAGCCTATAGCCTTCGGGAATAACTGAGCTATCGTATACAAAATAATTTTCCAGGTCCGACCGGTAGTTCCTGAGATTAGCGCGTTCAAACAAACAAACAAACAAACTCTGCCGCTTTATTATATTAGTAAAGATATGCGAACAATTTAATCAACGTGCACAATATGACATTATATAGGTATGACGTGACAGTACTGACAGATATACGATAGCACATGCGCAGCAATCAATTATCAGCGCGTGCGTTCTTACTCTCAAGAGGTAAATTTGTGCCTTACAAACTTCTACCCTCCCTACAATCCCTCCCAGTTTAATTTTTACAACTTATGGTAACCTATATCCGTCTCCATGGTCAAATATATGTATCTCTATATTAAAATTCAACAAAATTGGTTCAGCCGTTTTACCGTGAAAACGGAAAATACATACATACACAATTTCGAATTTATAATATTAAGTAGGGATTATCAATGGGTTTCTTCTGACATGAAGCCCGCTGGGCGGCAGCACTGAGACTGTCCGGTAGGTCCGGAAACCTGTCAAAACTGCCATCAAACAAAGAAGTATATCAACACGCACTCGTATTTGAACTTTATGCACCGGTAATAAATAATAAATTGACTCTACGTTTTAGTTAGAAAACGTTTGTATGGGAAAAAGTAAAGGGCTGTTTTTAGGGTTTTTCCGGCAATTATTAGAATTTTTCTCGCCGTAAAAACCATCTTTGAACTTCAACGAACACTTAAAAAAAAGATTCGGCCAAATTGGTCCAGGCGTTGTTGAGTTATGCGCTTACCAACACATTTTGCGATTCATTTTTATATTATAGACTAGCTGACCCAGCGAACTCCGTATCGCCTTTTTAAGAGTTTTTATTTAATTCCTTTTTTCCAAGCCCTTTTTCCAAAGTTACCATTGACTTAGCGCTTAATCTCTTATCATTCAGAGTCTATAAATGATGAACAAACAAACATAGATTTTTAAATAATATTGAATTCCCCATTCGTTAAAATATCGGAGACGATACCCATATTAATTTTAAAAAGAAATCCCATCCGCCATCTTTGATCACGAAATAGATAGTGTTTTTGAATTTCCAATTCCTTAAAATATCGGAGACGATACCCATATAGACCTTTAAAAAATCCCGTCCGCCATCTTTGATTTCCTATCCGCCATCTTTGATCACGAAAAAGATATTGTACTTATTTGGATTCCCCAACCCTTAAATCATCAGAGTCGATACCCATATTGATTTTTAAATTTTTCCCATCCGCCATCTTTGATTTCCCATCCACCATCTTGAATCACGAAACAGATGTTGTATTTGGATTCCCCATCCCTTTTGACATCGCATACGATATTAATATTGATTTTTTTTAATTATCCCATCCACCATCTTTGATTTCCCATCCGCCAATTTTGATCACGAAATAGATGTTGTATTTCGATTCTCCACCCCTTAAAATATCGAAGGCGATACCCATATTGATTTTTAAAATTTTCTAATCCGCCATCTTTGATTTCCCGTCCGCCATCTTGGATCACAAAATAAATTTCATATTTTAATCAGCGTCCCGAAAATCTCAAAAACGATACCCATATAGATTGTATCCTGTTCGTTTAGCCTTTTTTTGCCTTTGACCCAACCCTCCCCCTTCTCGTTTGACCATTTTATTATTTTTGTCTGGCCCCTAAAAGTTTTGGCGTAATTTTATATAGTCTATAACCTTTCGGAATAATTGGGCTATCATAGGCAATAACAATTTTAAAAATCCGACGCAAGTTCCTGAGATTAGCCGACATTATCTTTTAGGCTTTTTAGCCTTTTACCCGGCCCCAAAGGGTCGAAGCGTTATGTTATATAGCCTATAGCCTTTCGGAATAACTTATACAAAAATATTTTCTTAGATCCGACCGGTACTTAGTTCCTGAGATTAGCGCGTTCAAACAAAAAAACTCTTCCGCTTTATTATATTAGTATAAATATGCGAACAATTTAATCAACGTTGATAATATGACATTATGTAGGTATGACGTGACAGTACTGACAGATATGCGATAGCACATGCGCAGCAATCAATTATCAGCGCATGCGTTCTTACTTCCAAGAGGTAAATTTGTACTGTACAAACTTCTACCCTCCCTAAAATCCCTCCCAGTTTAATTTTTACAACTTATGGTAGCCTATATCCGTCTCCATGGTCCAATATATTATGTATATTAAAATTCAACAAAATTGGTATACACAATTTCGAATTTATAATATTAAGTAGGGATTATCAATGGGTTTCTTCTGACATGAAGCCCGCTGGGCGGCAGCACTGAGACTTCACAGGTCTGGAAACCTGTCAAAACTGCCATCAAACAAAGAAGTATATCAACGCACGTGAATTTGAACTTTATGCAGCAATAATAAATTACAAATTGACTTTACGTTTTAGTTAGAAAACGTTTGTATGGGAAAAAGGAAAGGGCTGTTTTTAGGGATTTTCCTTCAATTATTCGAATTTTTCTCGCCGTAAAAACCATCTTTGAACTTCAACGAACATTTAAAAAAAAGAATTGGCCAAATTGGTCCAGGCGTTGTTGAGTTATGCGCTTACCAACACATTTTGCGATTCATTTTTATATTATAGATATAATACTTATATTTTTACATTTTGACATTTTTAATTTGACATTTGTAATTTTATTTATTTTGTTTTGACATTGTTTGATTTGACATTGTTATTTTATTTATTTTCTTTTGACATTTAAAATTACTTAAGTAGGTAATATATTATTATTCATAAATTGACATTCAATACTATTTTCTGACATTTAATAATATTTTCTGACATTTTAAATATATGACATTTTTTTGTTAAAATTTTTATTATTTTTACTTATTGTTTGCAACATGTATTTTACTGTGTATTAGCATGTAAAGTTGTGAGTACGATGTGGGCATTATTAAACATATAAACAAATAGTTGTGGCAACCTGTGTGATGGCTTAGGCTGACATGCTTATGCATACACCTTCTGATGGCGTGGAGGCATAGTGATACAGAACGTGCTGGCTCCCTCAATTAAGGTTGAGCCGTACGATTGCTGTTGAATGCGGGCCATCAGTGGGCCGAGTCTGTCAAAAGCGTCAGATAATTTCCTGCATTGTACTTGCATACTAAACCCTTTTTTTGTCTGGACTTTAAAAGATGAAGAAAATACTAAAGAAATTGAAGTGACAAAAAAATAACTATGACTCTGAGTTTGTTTCGGCCTTTCTTCTCAAGAAGTCATTTAGCTAGGAAAAGCCGGCATCATCTAGAATAGGGTTTTGACATGTATAAGTGTTGTAAACAACCAAAATGCAGAAATAAATATGTCTTTATGTCTTTATGAGACAATTGTCATCATCTCACTATCAATGACATTTAATAATATCACGCCTCAAATTAACCTTCTCACTGATAATGAGATGAATTTCACAAAACCATGTAAATTAGTTATAAGCTGTAGAGTTTCCTAATAAATAAATAAATAAATAAAAACATTTTATGTAGGTGTGGTTAAATTTTAATTGATGATTTATGGGACGTACAAATATAATAGGTGCTTGTTCCACTACGGCTCTGCGCCATCGTAATTCGTAGTGAAGTAGTCGTTCACAAGAACCTTACCTTACCGCTTCAATTCACTTCAATAAAACCAAAAAGCACTATTCAAAATTCATACAAGAACATTGTATAGATAACAGGGTGCATCAGTGTAACTGAGGCGATCGTTTGATCGCGGTGTTTGTTGTCGAAGGGCCGGGATGAGTGGGTGTTGCCATCGTAAAAACGCTCCCGAAATGGGGTGAAAACTGTCGACGTGCGCCTCATCCTCGCTAGCCCAGTGATGGTCGACGCCGATATCGATGCGCTAAATTGTTTTCTGAGATGGTCACACTTCTATGTGGGTGTTGTATACTTTTCGCTTTTGTTTCGGTTTACCCGAATTGGGTGTAGGTCAGGTATAATATGAGAGGTATAATTTGTTTAATTATCACATAAAAAAGCGATTGTACACAAGTAGAAAATTTGTCCTGCGGAGAGATTTTGTTAGGTATTTCAAGTTCTTTCTGTCAATGAGAAAAGCATCGTAATTGGCATAAATTGGCGAAATAATGCACTACCAATTTTTTGTTGAGAATATCACTAATTTTGAAATGGCTAAATTGGCTGTCATCAAGATCTTTGACAGTCGATATAGAGCGTCAGTACCTCTAAAATAAACTCACACTAGTCTAAACCATGGAATATCGCTATCCCTTCGGGTTGCGGAGGTCAGACAGGTAGTCGCTCCGTGGAAAAGCTAATATTCCGCCAAATCCGTTAGACTAGTAAGCGGACCCCAGGTTGAGACTGGGATAACGCTAGGAGGATGATAATGATGATCATTGATAAATAATAATTTTTCAAAGCTTCATAAGTTTAGCATAATCTAGAAACATGTATAAAAATATTATTTTTTTGAAGTCGGATGAAAAGGGCAGACCATTGTTACCTGCATATAGGTACTTACATAGATACACATTGTATATACAGATATTTTCTAATTTGAATTTGGAAACCCACAGAATCAGACTTCAGCATTTTAGGCTGAAAGTCTACTGTATATCTATCTGTATATCTGGATCTCAACAGGCGGCATAAGTATTTTTTTGTTGTGAACTTACAATTGCGACTACACACCCTCACATACACAGCTGTTAATGCTGTTATTAAGTTTCTGCTTTGTAATATTACGTAAGTATTTACTTGACGCGATTGCATAAAATCACAACCATAAGGTAGCACCACTATCAGTTGCAAGTCCGTTGTGATAAATTTAACATTGCAAGGTCAATACCTTGCAATGTTAAATTTATCACAATTGCCACTTGCTTACCAATGTAAGTAAGTGGTTTTAAGTCTTAACTTCAGTGTAGCATTCACGAAAATTGTTCTCAGCCGAGCGGTTGTTCTGGCTAGTGGATACTAAAAGATAACTTATTGTTATTGGTCAGTAGAATGTTTACTTTAGAAAACTTAGGAATATAACTTTTACTACTAAATCGATGTTGAGTCAATAATGTTGCATTAAAATTATTATTTATATTGAAATTATTACTAGATGTTGCTCGTGGCCGTGTGTGGGAAGGCCCAGATACATCAGACTAAAATTTATATCATTGCAAAGTTTCTTCAAATTCTGTTAAGCAGTTTTTAAGTAAAACTATAACAAATATTCTCCATCGTCACAAACTTTCGCATCTCTATTAGTAGTCACTTAACAACCGACATCCAACGTATTCGCCTGAGTTTATAATAAAACTAAATTATCGGACGACATGCTCCAGTCTATTATAAGTTTTAAGCGAAATGATCTCCGTCGTATCCGCAAATTGCACTTCGAATTTAATAAAATAAAACCGATCAAATAAAAATATCGTTCGCTCTAGTGAAGCTCTAACCGGATGCGCTGAGGAACTCTTATTAGACAGGTTATTTTATTAGTAGCGGCGGGTTTAAATCAGCTTGTTGGAGATAGGAACCAATCACTAGTGCCACACGTTCGAAGGTAATACTCCTTTCATTTGATTCGTTCTCTGCAAGATTAGTGGCCCCAAACGTGATTTGGACAAGGCCATGCATTCAAAAGATACCTACGGATTTTTCACGCTTCCTAACGTGTCATGTTAAATTATTGTCTAAGATGTGTATGCATAGGAATAGGAAATGGTTCGCCAGCTTTTGTTATATTTCTGTATCTAATTCATTGTCTCTTCTGTCTTCATTTTAAAACCATGAAAAAAGAAAATAAGAGATACAAATCTTAAACTGCGCTAAGGGGATATACAATTCTGAGAATCACATTTAGGTATAGAATGACTACTACCTATTGTTTTGTTTTCGTTAGTCAGGCAGTCCTTTGTACGTTTGTAATACTCGGAATCCTAGAAGCCTTGTATATAGAAATATTCCAAATATAGTTGTAGCACAGTAGCACATAAACCAGATGAGTGGATTTACAACGTGATAAATAAATTCCCCTGTCAGGGCGAGACCTTGGTGTGAGATCTGCGTCAGCATGTACCAGGGTCGAGCTGATTGCTCCATCTGTCAGGCAGAGCCGACCGTTGGGCGGCTGCAAATAAAATAAGAGCCAAATTATTGGCATTTATTGATGGGAGGTGCGTTTCGGCAAAGATGTCAAAATACGGACTTTTATTTTTATAAGAAATGTGATGGTAGGTTTTGGTGGGCCGAATTTTACTTCAATATATTTTGCTTGAAAATATTGTATACTTGCAATATAGAACATAAAATATTGGTATTAGACATCCATCAGGATTTCACATAGCTTTTATTAGAAGACTGAATCAGTTAAATATTGTTCGATATAACCTTTCCTTGGCTAAAGTGGTAGCTATAAAATTACCTATTGTAGATGCACATTGCAGTACAGCCTACATTAAACTGAAAGCGATTCTTTGCGTCGCGACGTAAAATGAGGCAATACGACAGGAAACCAGTCGATCCGCATTGTTTTGCTCTTTTTGCTTTATGCCACGTGTAAATGTGTTCGATGTCTCTCGCTCAGTGAGCGGAAAATGTTTAGGACGAAGGTATTGTACCTTTACCTCGTCCATCCCGTGTGCACTACTGAACATCTAATTTTAACCATCCTTGCTGTAAAAGGAAGGTTATTCGGTCAAGAATATCAAATTTATTAGTGAAAATTTTCATGCCAGTGTTCACTTTAACTGTTCGTATAAAAAGTCTGGCTTCATTATACAGTTTCACGCGTATTTTTACGATATCTTGTCCGATTTTTTTTATACTAAAGACACGACATAAAACCACAAAAAAACTTTTTTATGTAGCCGCCTACTTTCTTCGAGATGAGTATCATCAAGCAGATGTTAACATGCAATAAACTTGTAACAAACCAAACTTTTTTCGTCGCTTTGATTGCAAGGTCTGGGTGTTCGTAAACATTAACTAGATTCGCATAAAACTGAAATACATTTTTTACAAAACTTTACTTTGAAGTTAGCCTAATTCGTATATCAGGGATAGACTTCAAAATTATACATTTACAAATATCTTACCGTAGGACACGTTGTCTTAACACGCTGTCATAAACACGCATCCAAATTATAGGCATATCATCTTACCTCAATCTTTCCAAGAAGGTAATTCAATATTTTTTCTAAATTAGAAATTTGCTTCGGATAAGGATGTCATATAAAAGGCGAGTCAATTTCTGTGTAAAAATACGAGTATGATCAGAGAGAGCGGTGGAGGTTTACTGAGATCGCAGCGGGACGCCCGCGTCAATTGCTGAATCCCTTCCGGTTCCGGCGCGCTTCCAGCAGTCAACTACCGGTTTAGATTCATAACTCCGATGCTTAGAACATTGTCGGCGTTCAACTGTAAAATACGATCGCACTCGTGAAATATTTGCTGGCGACGTAAGTTTTCTTTGAGAATTGCACTTCTCCTGTTTGGGGCACTTTTTTGGTTAGTTTTCTTTTTATACCTACTACTACAAGTTGGTTTTTATATTAACTTCATATTATACGTCATTGATAAACTACTAGCTAAACTAACTATTATACTTACATTTGAATTGCTCTGTATCTGCAGGTTACGTTTTTTGTCTTGAGATTATATTTTGCTTTGCCTAAATGCGTTATTACACATTTAAAATATAGGTTAGGAGCCAATTTATTTTTGTCAAAGTTGATACATGTCATACCTGTATCATTTGGTGCCATTAACACACTTTGCTCATATTTCTCCTTAATCGCAAAGTATAAAATTTGTTGTTTTCAACACAGGTATAATTATCGGTTTGATTGACATTGACCAAGAAAAAATCATCTCTAACTATTTCTGTATCTAGTTCATCCTATTTCCAACTTCAACATTTGCTTACATGTTTGTGAAATAACAAATTTTCCACATTGAAACATTTTAGTTCATGGATAAAGTAGGTAGTGGGTACCTACTAAGTATTTGTTTTGAGGAAATACGGAGAGCGAGCGTTGCTTGAACTACTTAAAAGTTCTGTTGCAAATGAAGCGTTACAGAAATGAGCGCCCCTTTGGGCCCTGCTTGCGTCACCGCGCGCACCTTGCCCTGTTTTCGAAAGCGAATGCTCCGCGAAAATATTGTCGCTGTGTGCGATCTGAAACACAATACAAACAACAATATTTTAAGATTAAACATTAAACATATTTGCTTTTGAAATATAAAAAAAATATGTTTTCATTTGCTACAAATATGTGTACTTAATTAAGATATCATTTTATAAAACACTGTGTGTTCACTGCAAAAATATGAATAATGTGCGAAGCGAGGGATAAGTCCATGAAAGGAGAAAAGTGATTACAAGAGTAGCAGCGTGTAATCGCTACGCTAAGATGTTTCGCGCAGAGTCGCGCCCGCTAAGCCCCGGATCGGCGACACCGGCCCCGCACTCGATCCCAGAAGTCACTTTTAAGCCATTACTTACTCGCTTGTTTTCGATTTGTTTTTTTCCGACGAAAAAAGACAGCGCGAATACAAGCGGGACTAACTTTCGGGCAATCAGCAGGCCCAACTTCGGGAAGGGTTAAATCAAAGGGTTCCGCTTTTATGAAGACTTATTTCAGACTTACCTTGAAGTTGAAATTAGATTTAATCTGGCTCGAAGCTTTAGGATTGAATTTTGTAAACAATTTGGAATACCTCTACAACTTCCAGGCTTTGTTGGAATACCATTGGGAACTCGGGATCCGGTTGTTTAGAAATTCCTTTGAAATGAATTCGTACTCATATGAGGTCGAGTTTTGTAAATACGCAGGCCAGTTCATGTTCAATGGGCGTAAAGTATATATGTGATGTTTATTTAATTGAGTTTATTTTGCATTTGTTTTGGGCTCGGGCGATTGTTGTGCCTTTATTGACACGCAAATGCTTGAGCAACTTTTTTGAAACAATAAAAAGTGTTTGCTATGTACCTATTTGAGTGAAAATGTTTTATTAATATTCGCGGTTGATGTAGGCATCGGGGATTTATTTTTATGGATATTATATTATATTTTACCTGTAAGGCGGCGGGTGTTTTGATGGCGAGGTCGACGTCTCGAAGAGGACGAAGGAGTGAGGTTCGCCGCAACAATAGTCCTGGGACCGGATGTGTGTTTCCCTTTGTACCGAAGCTTTTAAGTTTCCTTGCCAATCACTGAAACTGACTGGGAAAAAGTAATAAAAAAACACATGGCTGAGATATCGTATCGTAGTTGGAGTTTATGAATAAAACTTCAGAAACGTTTACATGCAACGCAATCCTCTGTTATGATTGGGGGAGATAGGGAATAAGAATTCATTTATTATTTACAACGGTATGAAGATTGTTTTATGCCTTTATACTGAGAGCTTTCGAAAAATAGGGGACTCTGTCCTGCTGTGGATAAAACATGCTGAATTGTATGTGTTTTATATATTTATTTTTTAACTAGCTGACCCAGCGAACTTCGTATCGCCTTTTTAAGAGTTTTTATTTAATTCCCTTTTTTCCAAACCCCTTTTCCAAAGTTACCATTGACTTAGCGCTTAATCTCTTATCATTTCAGAGTATATAAATGATGAACAAACAAACATAGATTTTTATATAATATTGAACTCCCCATTCCTTAAAATATCGGAGACGATACCCATATCGATTTTAAATAAAATCCCGTTCGCCATCTTTGATTTCCTATCCGCCATCTTTGATCACGAAATAGATGTTGTATTTGGATTCACTATCCCTTAAATCATCAGAGACGATAAACATATTGTTTTTTTTAATTTTTCCCATCCGCCATCTTTGATTTCCCATCCGCCATCTTGAAGCACGAAATAGATGTTGTATTTGGATTTGCCATCCCTTTAAACACCGGAGACGATACCCATATTAATTAAAAAAAAATCGAATCCGCCATCTTTGATCACGAAATAGATGGTGTTTTTGAATTCCCTATTCCTAAAAATATCTGTAATATATACCCATATCGACTTTAAAAAAATCCCGTCCGCCAACTTTGACTTCCTATCCGACATCTTTGATCACGAAATAGATGTTGTATTTGGATTCTCCATCCCTTAAATCATCAGAGACGATAACCATCTTGATTTGTAAAATTTTCCCATCCGCCATCTTTGATTTCCCATCCACCATCTTGAATCACGAAACAGATGTTGTATTTGGATTCCCCATCCCTTTTAACATCGCAGACGATACCAATATTGTTTCTGTTAAATTTTCCCATTTGCCATCTTTGATTTCCCACCCGGCATCTTTGATCACGAAATAAATTTCATATTATTAATCAGCGTCCCGAAAATCTCGAAAACGATACCAATATAGATTGTATCCTGTTCGTTTAGCCTGTTTTTGCCTTTGAACCAACCCCCCCCCCCCTTCTCGTTTGACCATTTTATTATTTTTGTCTGGCCCCTAAAAGTTGTGGCGTAATTTTATATAGCCTATAGCCTTTCGGAATAATTGGGCTATCATAGACAATAACAATTTTTAAAATCCGACTGCTAGTTCCTGAGATTAGCCGACATTATCTTTTAGCCTTTTTAGCCTTTTGCCCGGCCCCAAACGGTCGAAGCGTTATGTTATAATTATAGCCTATAGCCTTCGGGAATAACTGAGCTATCGTATACAAAATAATTTTCCAGGTCCGACCGGTAGTTCCTGAGATTAGCGCGTTCAAACAAACAAACAAACAAACTCTGCCGCTTTATTATATTAGTAAAGATATGCGAACAATTTAATCAACGTGCACAATATGACATTATATAGGTATGACGTGACAGTACTGACAGATATACGATAGCACATGCGCAGCAATCAATTATCAGCGCGTGCGTTCTTACTCTCAAGAGGTAAATTTGTGCCTTACAAACTTCTACCCTCCCTACAATCCCTCCCAGTTTAATTTTTACAACTTATGGTAACCTATATCCGTCTCCATGGTCAAATATATGTATCTCTATATTAAAATTCAACAAAATTGGTTCAGCCGTTTTACCGTGAAAACGGAAAATACATACATACACAATTTCGAATTTATAATATTAAGTAGGGATTATCAATGGGTTTCTTCTGACATGAAGCCCGCTGGGCGGCAGCACTGAGACTGTCCGGTAGGTCCGGAAACCTGTCAAAACTGCCATCAAACAAAGAAGTATATCAACACGCACTCGTATTTGAACTTTATGCACCGGTAATAAATAATAAATTGACTCTACGTTTTAGTTAGAAAACGTTTGTATGGGAAAAAGTAAAGGGCTGTTTTTAGGGTTTTTCCGGCAATTATTAGAATTTTTCTCGCCGTAAAAACCATCTTTGAACTTCAACGAACACTTAAAAAAAAGATTCGGCCAAATTGGTCCAGGCGTTGTTGAGTTATGCGCTTACCAACACATTTTGCGATTCATTTTTATATTATAGATACGTTGGCAAGTTGGTCTCTTGTTTTGCAGATACAAGCTTCATATCGTGTCATGGCACTCCTAACTCTTCCTATGAATTTTACTTATTTTTTATTATTCTTCAGTGATTCTATGATCAAATAGGAATGGAGGAATACACAGAAGCGTATGAACTAATTACTTTTATTAATTTATATTACTATTTTATTATTTCTGCAACCTTACGACTAAGGTTGTGGGTGAGTCTAATTAAAACCTAACGTTAAGAAAACAGACATTTTCTTCGTTTGACGCGAGAAGCCTTGTCTTATAGTCCCACACACATATTACGAGTACACACATCATGTAAAAACCGATGTATGCTTTAGAAACCTCAAAACGTAAAGCCCCCCAACGTGTTTTTGTGGTCGGTGCGCCAGAGGTCGGGAATAGCGGTGTGACGTCACACCGCCATCACTATTTTCCACGACGGTCGTCCACGTCCTTTGTGAGTGGCTCGAGCACCTTTCATTGTCCTGATCGCCGCCGCACTATGAAATCGATGATGTGTAGCGAAAATAAAATGTTTTGTAGAGAATTTGGAACTCCTTGAGTTGAACTATTGTTGTATTTAGAATTTGTATAGATAGCGTCATAACTCATGGCCTGGTTGAAATTAGTCTGAGCATGACGTAGGTCATATTTTGTCAAATAGAAATCTGATCCCTGTGTGGTCTTTAGTTATTTTTTTATCTGATTCAACCATGCAAGTTACACAACATGCAAATCCTTCATTACTAATGTAACTAGAGTTGTATGTTGTTTAGTCTGCTAAGCCTTTTTGCGTGCTCACGTAAGTTGTATTATTAAATGCATAGTTGAAGAAAATATTTTTAATTAAATGCGTATCATTATGTCAAGCTTATACGATTTACATCAATTTACATGCTACATACAAGAAACAACATTATATTCCCAGTTTAAAATATGTAAATGGCGATAAAAAAACGCATCCCCTTTTCGCAAAATTCGACATTGAAAGAAAATGCTGACGAACGGAATTATATTTTCAACAGGTATTTTTAAATATAAATATGGAGGTAAAAGCTAATTACCCCTTCGAAGCCATTCTCGTACAAGTGTTTCGCCATCAAATCGCATGAATCGTTGGCATTTACGTCAGTCGGCGGCAGGGGAACGACGAGCTGAATTAAACCAGCATTTTTTCTAAGTGGCCAGTGAACGGACTGCTTTCACTCATACCTATTGGGGTATTGTATATTTTACGATCCATACCACTCAAGGGCACTTCCACTGAAGCAATGGACGAACATCCGCATTAAGTGGACAAAATTACCCCCAACGTGTTTTACAGGTTGAAATCGCCTTGTTTAAAGGACGTTTTTGCTTTTCCGTATTTGAATTTTATGGACGTTTACTTTATGAATGCGTTTTTAGTTCAGCAAATCATTGCCTGCTTTTTGATGAGACTTAATTTAGTATTCATTTATATGTAAAATTATTATAAAGAATATAGACGAAATATCAATTTATCTACAAAAGACAGCGTAATACAGACGCTGTAGCCAGTGGTACTCAACCCGACAGTCTTTCCTTTAAACTTTAAAAACAATGATTTGCAACTCAAATTCATATTAACACGGGGATTAGAACATAACAATTGCTGGGAGCGTGGGACGCTCATCATTTTTGTTCGTGTGAAGCGTGTGGAGCCTCAGTTCGTTAATTTAAATTATACGAGAGAATTCACGAGATGGGACGTTTCTTCGGCGGACATGCAAACAATTAATTACCAGGGTTATTAATGCGGGGCATTAGTCAGGGTAGAGCGGTGTCAGCGGTCCCTCGGACTCGTATCGTGTCCGCACTTCACCCGCAGCCTCAACGATATTTAAATATTGCTGTTTAATTGTCGTTAAATTGTCGTTAAATATTGCTGCAGTATATTACCTGATTACATCCTTGCCTTTGGCTTATTGAGATTTATTTAGCGTGGCACACATGTTATGTAAGGGTCTGATAGAACATCTCTTGAAGAGCTCCCAGAACCCGCAACTACCCCATTCTGTTTACCTAATTATGTAATCACAATTTATTTTTCATTGCGTCTCTTTCATCGCTTAGCTAGGCTATTGGTTTGTGCAAAAATAAAATGAAATCTCGAAGAAATAAATATTTTCATGCCGTCCCATATAACTAAATGTAAATGTAATGTATAAAACCTTAATTTTTAATACTGTCTGCAGTTTATATATATAAAGTCTTTCGACTGTGGGTTAAGGGATTTCTACTGCATTCTTTCCATTTTCTCCTTCTACTATCGTTTGTTTCTTCAAATTGTGGGCGGGCGTAGATTTGCGGGCGAGGAGATGGTAAGTAAAACAGCATTTGTACATCACTTCAGTTATTATTCTATATTCACAGTATAATTGATTAGGTATCGCAACAATTACAATTTCTATCAAAAATTTGCGTCCGCCGTACACGTGGCCGCGAGCGCCTGCTCAGTTGTTTCCTCGTTGACTTCGATTCGAACAGTGCTCACCTCGCCAGAGCCCGGTGTTCGCTATTGGAATGTCGTTCTTCTTGGCGGCCTGTAACATTGTAGCAAACCTCATTGGTAACCACCAACGAGGTTAGCCTATATATAAAAAAAGTTAGCTCATAAAACTTCAACTGATGATTTATTAACTTAGTATAAAAAGCACTAAGTATCTCTTTGTCAAAACTTAAAGGCGCTGTTCATGAGAAAATATAAAAAAATATTGTGCTTTATATTTGTTTTGAAAACCAAAAAGCAATATTCAACGTCAATAAAATTGTTGTTTAAAATAATTTTTGGATTGTCGTCTGTCAATCAAAGGCCGTACAAAGCGCTACCCGCAGGGCCTTGCCTCAGGGTTGTCACGAAATATTCACAAATATTCACGAATCGAAGTCAACGAGGACGTTGACTTCGATTCGAACAGTGCTCACCTCGCCAGAGCCCGGTGTTCGCTATTGGAATGTCGTTCTTCTTGGCGGCCTGTAACATTGTAGCAAACCTCATTGGTAACCACCAACGAGGTTAGCCTATACGGCCATTCTGACGAATCGCACGACCTCGTGCGCATGGTGTCCAGCCTCTACAGGACGCAGCATTATTCCTCCAGACCTGTTCAATGAGTAAAGATGCACATTAACATTCGCTCGGCCTTTTCTGACCAGAATGAAATACATCGCTACTGCGTAGTATACCAACCATGACCAGAATAAAATACATCGCTACTGCTTAGTATACCAACCATGATACAGGCATAGTATAGACCGTGGCACCCTCTTGGGGTACCAGGTCCTACTGACCGAATACCAAAATGCTACACAGGTTTATACCGAATACCAAAATGCTACATACTAGGCTTGACAGGCTCAGCTGACTAGGCCCTTTCAATTAATCATCAGAGTGCGGACCGGGCAAACTAGGCCCCTTTCTACTGACTCACAACCATGGACATACTGGACCCTTCCGATCGACTTAAATCATGGACAGGGCATACTGGACCCTTCCGATCGACTTTCAAAGCGTGGACGGACCAGGCGTACGAGGCACCTCCGACCAGCTTTGCTACTGCTACAACAATACAACACACGTAGTTACACACATACCTTTACTCAAGTCACAATTACTTAGCGAGTCATCTTACGGTGCGGAGACTATCGACGCTGGCAGCAGTCATGTATTCTCATCAGGAATGGACACTGTCTCACCAACGGTTTCTTAGGACTCTGTTCAATTTCATTACCATTACTCGCAGGCACTTCATCCTCATCGAAGATCTTGGTTAGAGTAGTAAATATTTCTAGCAGGTCTTCAAAACCCTGAAGCATACAAGTTTTAATGAGCCTTCTTGTGAACAAGGTTAAAGCTATTGATGCTTTACGTTTATTCATAGAGATTTATCCAAAACTCTAGTTATGACGAGTTCCTCTATCTCGAACAAAGGAGGATGTGAAGACGAGATCAAGCGCCGTTCAGCTATCACCAGGACGGCAGTAGAGCGTCTGGGAAAGATATGGAGAGACAGCTGAATTACACGGAATACCAAAGTTCGTCTAATGAAGTGTCTGGTTTTTCCAATCTTTCTCTACAGGGCTGATACGTGGACACTAATGCTACAAGATCGCCGAAAAATCGATGCGTTGGAGATGTGGCATTGGAGACAGATATTGAGGATACCGTGGACAGCATTTCGCACCAATAACTCCATCCTCAAGGAGCTTCACAAAAGGGATAGACTTTCGTCGATTCGAAATTCGTGCAGTTATGAATACTGAAATTCTTTGGGCATATCTCAAAAAACGAGGACTCCATGGAAACACTTGTGGTTAACGGTTGCGTTGAAGGCAAGAGAGCCCGCGGTTGATATCCGACTCGGTGGATCGATGTTGTCACGCGGGCTACGTAATCAACCGCAGTACAATCTGCGCGAAACGCCAACAACCGCCAGAAATGGAGAGATATCGCTCGGCATGCCGCAGCTTTAGAGGCAAACAATGGCGGCACTCCATAGTCCTGTCCATCATCAACAGCCACGACCAACACCACCAACAGACATTCAAGTACATCTAAACCACTATTTGTGGGTTACACACAGTGTTTCGTATGGGGACTGAACCCATAACACTCAACTCAGTGTGAAGCGGTGTTTGAGGACCACACAGAGTGTTGTCTCGTGTAGGAATGAACCTACAACACTCGGCACAGTGTGAAGTGGTGAGATGGTTGCTTTAACCACTACGCCAATCGTGCACTATTTGTGTAACGGACGAAGATGATACATAGGTAGTAGGTACGATGACATATAGCGGATTGTTTTAAGCTACGCATGTGCCCACTTCACCTGATCGTTGAATCCAACAGAGGCTTATTCGTGCTAGGTTCTGAATATCGGGAGCCTGTTTCTGCTTTACCTGTAACCAATCAATCAGCCTACCGCATCAAGTCCAACCCAGCTAACTTTTCAGGTTGTCGGTCCACCTAGCAGGGGGGCCGGCCGTCCTTACGTTTACTGAGTCGCATTCTTCACTCTAAGACACGCTTGCTCCATCGCCCATCAGTCCTTGTAATGTGCAGATTTGACTAGCTCACTGACACTTAAGGTTACCTGAAATCAACTATTGTTTAATTTGACATAATTTACCACCTTAACAAAAGTCTCTAGAGTTCAAAACTAAAGGAGTTTGAGGTAAACTAACTCACAATTAAAGTTTCAGGACTTTCGGGCTCTATAAAGACAAGGGAGTTAAAGAGATTCTAGACAAAAACTCAGCATATTATGCCATTTGATGTCTCACTTTAGACTCACGCCTGTATCACCTAAAGAGTAGGCAGAGGGGTAGTATTACACCCACATTTCGCCATGAATTGTTAAGTCTTACGTAATAGCAGACGAGCCTATTGCCGTTACCGGGCATATCACTAGACTCCGTGCTGCTACTGAGAATTCGAAAAAATCCAATAACTGACCCGGGAATCGAACCCGGCACCTCCCATCGGCAGTCGTATACGCTATCCACTGGACCACGGAGGCGCAGTCACGTCTCACAACATGACAGGTAACATCATATGCTAAGAGAAACGGATGGTATGCGTTTCTCGTCCTCAGGAACATGAGGTGGCCAATAGTTTTAACATTTAGAAGCTTTCAAGAAATAGCACTGAAATTCTGTTAGTCTGGATAGTAAGATGTTGACCATCAAGATATAACGAAAACATTGACTAGTTGTGTCACTGATAGGGTTTACAAATCTCACGAGTGGTACTCAGATTCGACTTCGGTCGTGAGACACCACTGAAAGTTCTGTTGTCCCAAAATTAATACTGTAGGTACCATATCTTTCAAGCAGTAACTATACCATGCTATTATAACCATAAGTGTAGAACACAACTCACCCTTCGCGGCTGTGCTTACGGATGCCCAATGTAGACCAAACCTAGGAATTGTCTTACTTGTCTCGCTGTAAAATGATATCTCCTGAAGAACTGACTTACCAGTCGATGTGGATACCATACCATTTACTAGTTTCTGTTCACAAACGTTAACGTTTTTTTTTACCAGTATTCTCGGAAATCTTTTGAAACCTGAAAATAAGTGGCGATCGTCTCCAGCATTTTTATAACACCGACACCATCTTTGACTTTGCTTTACTGCCATCTTGTGCTTATGATGACGACTGTGGCGGCAGGATCCGTCCAATTATAAATCCGCAACTAAACAAGATTCTTTCATTATCATCGCAGTGCGATATTTTAACTCTCGATTTTTTTCTCTTCAGCCATATTTTACTAGGTATACGACACAATTGTATTGAGCTGTCAGTGTTGTCAAATTCGTATTTGCGGCCAGTCGCATAACAAAGTAGATCGGTTATCCTGTTGAGTTTGCTAAAGAGATACCTCCTTGCTTACATGATGGTGTATGTATTGGGTTCACAATCAATCCAGTAATGACCTCTTCGATTTGCCGAACCTTGAGAGTAGCAATTCCTTAAAATGCGGCCATCACATTTCATATTAACGCGGCGCGCCTCTTCAATGCGTCGCTTAAGGCGATTCTAATAATGCAATATGATGTTGGTGTTTCTACACCATCTTTCAATATCAGCTTCAACATCGTCAGGAATGTAATTTCACGAGCAGAATCGGGTAACGTTGCTAGTAACGGCTTTGTCACAATCGCCTCGTTATCGATAAGAAAATCATGGGTACTCACACGGGATCTGTCTTTCCATGATCGAATACCATCTCCTGTTCATCTGCCCTTCGTAACCACTTCTGATAAAGTCTTTCGACTGTGGGTTAAGGGATTTCTACTGCATTCTTTCCATTTTCTCCTTCTACTATCGTTTGTTTCTTCAAATTGTGGGCGGGCGTAGATTTGCGGGCGAGGAGATGGTAAGTAAAACAGCATTTGTACATCACTTCAGTTATCTTAATATATAAAATCCTTGCGTTACTGACTGACTGACAGACACGCTACAGCCGAAACTATTGGGCGCAGGAAGCTGAAATTTGGCATGTATGTTTCTTGGGGACCGTAGGGGTGCACTAAGATGGGATTTCCCGAAATGCCCACGGGATCGGCCAAAACGGGTAAATTTAAAAAAAATGCAGGCGCAGCTGCTGGCGTCCTCTAGTTATTCTATATTCACAGTATAATTGATTAGGTATCGCAACAATTACAATTTCTATCAAAAATTAGCGTCCGCCGTACACGTGGCCGCGAGCGCCTGCTCAGTTGTTTCCTCGTTGACTTCGATTCGAACAGTGCTCACCTCGCCAGAGCCCGGTGTTCGCTATTGGAATGTCGTTCTTCTTGGCGGCCTGTAACATTGTAGCAAACCTCATTGGTAACCACCAACGAGGTTAGCCTATATATAAAAAAAAGTTAGCTCATAAAACTTCAACTGATGATTTATTAACTTAGTATAAAAAGCACTAAGTATCTCTTTGTCAAAACTTAAAGGCGCTGTTCATGAGAAAATATAAAAAAAATATTGTGCTTTATATTTGTTTTGAAAACCAAAAAGCAATATTCAACGTCAATAAAATTGTTGTTTAAAATAATTTTTGGGTTGTCGTCTGTCAATCAAAGGCCGTACAAAGCGCTACCCGCAGGGCCTTGCCTCAGGGTTGTCACGAAATATTACATCATTTATAAGTAAGGGTTTATCAGATAATAAAATGATTTTTACTTGCTTTTTGTAACGTTACTTGGGAAAGTATATTTAATAATCGAATTTAGTGATAGCAGCATATCAAAGTGTATGTCATTGTAAATAACTAGTAGCTTATCAATGGTGCAAATATTCAATACATCAGTAAAGTCATGATGATTACACACGTCACTAATACGAATTACTTGCCTTTTTTATGTCACTTTGGTGAGTGCCACCCCTAAATAAAAGTTACCTTTAGACATGTATTGAAAGAGAAACGTTAAACAATTAACTTTTTAAAACTCATAGCAGCCGCCCACCGCGTTGGAGCTCTTGAGTATAAAGACCGAGAAAATTTTATTATTTTCATGTCGAAAGCTTCGCTCGAAACTTCATTGTAAGATGAGAAGGTAACTAATATTAACAGTTTTCTTATATTTATAAGCATTTGGTGAGTAACGAGGTGGAAAACTTCTTTAGTGGGCATTACTTTTATTTTCTTATTGCCAGTCTTGAGAATAATTTGCTGCGAAGAACGGTTTTAATGTACTTTAAGCCGAGTTTTATAAGCAAATAGTATTACGTTCTTTGGTCAATATGGGTAGTGATTTAGTGTCTTTATTCACGAAATGTTCTTCCGATATAACTATGAACGTTATTGAATAGGGCTTATCTGTCGTTTGGCTGTGATTAGTAAATCGGTTTGCTAGCTTGATTGTTGATTAGACTGAATTATTGTAATCCTATCAAAGCAATTATCTGATTACATGCATCAGTAATATTGGTAATCGTATGCACCTCGCGAATACGTATATGACTCTCGATTATTCGAAATGCATGAGACTTGATTAATAGTTCGGATTGCTAAAAATACTACAGGCTGTGTGTAAAAAAAAGGAGGAGGAACTAATAGAGGAATAAAGAGGAATAATAGAGGAATAATGATAAATTTATTTCCAAAATAGTGCAAATACATTTACAATTCAGGTCTTATAAGTACATTTAAGGGATGAATACATATTTGCCTACTAGGTTAAAAACCTGTGCTAAAAAAGCTAAAATAGGTGAAAGGCTCGTATTATGTAAACAATACACACATAGGTTTTGATTTTTAACACGCTTTTATTACTTACCTTAGAATTATATATACTACTAGCTGTGCCCGCGACTTCGTTCGCGTAAATGTTGGAATTTAATTAGCATGACATTCATGCTAAGAGTATATATTATTTATAACTTTTATATGTATATTATATACCTAATATATATCTTTAGAGAATTTCTTTATACTTACTCAACATTAAGTGTTTTACCACCTTCACATAGAACATACATACATACATACATAGACTCACGCCTGTTTCCCGGAGGGGTAGGCAGAGACCATGGAACGCTATTTGCAACGATCCTGACATACCTCTCTTGCTTCATTCACTCCCATCAAGTTTCTCATGCATGCTCTTCTGTTTAGGGTACTTCTGACCTGTCCTTTTTTTAGGATGTCTCCAATCTGATCAGAGAACGTCCGCCTAGGTCTTCCCCTTCGTCCTGTCCCATTAACACTTGCCTTATATATCTTCTTTGCCAGTCTTTCGTCATCCATCCTCTCCATGTGTCCAAACCATCTCAACATGCCTGAACAGTTTACCTGTACAAAATGCTTACTCGGCATTTACATTATATTACGAATAATAAAAGTCAAGTTGAGGAGAGGACCTTGCGGCCGCACACCGTGCCCGGACGCAGCCGCGGGAGGCATGATGCGAGGCAGGCGTGCCCTCTCTACAGCAGTACAAGAAAAGTGATAGTGCAATTTGTAAAACTGTGAATTAAGTGATTAGGCCAATAGAGTGCGTACCAAGTGAAATCAAAAGATTAGTGTTAAGTGTAGACGTGGGGACCTCCCCTACTCCTCTTGGGTCACGATTTAATGAACTTTAAACATACTCGTAGCTTTAAGTACATACAATATAAATTGTTCATTATCATTCTATGTATCATCTAATTTCAATATTATATCATTTAGTGTAAGAATTCATTTTATTTTTCATTGTTTTTATAGATTCTTTATCATTATACTGATATCATCTTTTGAGTGGGCAGGATGTACAGTTTACCTACCCTGTACAAAATGCTTACTCGGCATTTACATTATATGCGCGACACCGTTGCATCGGTGTAGTACCTATCATTTTATTACGAATAAATCAGTGCACTTACAGCATTCAGCTTGGGCGGTTTCTCTTATCATTCCTGATCGACCCTGTATCATTTATATCATTTTTATACCATTATCATACATGTCAGCAGTATGCGTATATACCTACTACCGACAATGCCTTTCCCGATGCTTGTCACTACATCTTCTTTTACCGCACACCACTCTCGTATCACACAATTCTTTACTCTGTCGGTCATAGACACACCACACATACTTCTCAGTGCTCTCATTTCTACAGCATTTATTCTACTTTCATGACTCTTCTGCCATACCCAACTTTCATTACCATACATAGAACATGTAAATTATTTTTACCGATGTAAAAAGCAACATGTTCGGATGTCGATTCCAGCTGTTTCAAGTGTCTGTCCCTGCGATTTATTTAAAAAATACACACAGGACTACGACTATCCAGCCCTGCCGAAAGTAAGAGAGCCCCGTTGAGTAATTCAAGAGGTATCTGAATTCAGGGCGCAGTCTCCCGCTCAGAGATTCCCACGTACGTGACGCGAGGAGTGGGAAATCGGGAATAATGAGACACCTGTATAAGAACAGAACACGAACGAACGAAAGAAATCAAAGAAACTCGATAACATTCAACAATCTTAAACTCATAAGTAACGTCAAATATCCAATCCAAGTATTCCAACGACAATGAAAGCAAATTATCCGAGAACCTGATCAATCCTCGGAGAATCTTAACACCACCATTCAGAAAATGACGTCATTTGTCAACGCCATCTATGTTTACACATACAAACCGACCGAGATAGAAAATAATAATATTATGGACTAATCGACAATTTATTGAAAAAAGTATCTATAGTCATTGTATTTATCATTTAAGATAAATAATAATGAAATGATTATATAACTATTATATAAATATAATAATTTGAAATACATGAGATTGACCGTTTAAATTAAGTGGACATTGTAATAAATTTTGACACAGAGACTTTTTTTTGTGAAAGTGCCGAATATTATACTCTATTATTTTTTAATAACAGAAATATACCCGACACATAATTATTGTCTTTTTTGCAAGAAACATTTATTTTGCTAGAAAATTATTTGAAAATAGTGACATCTATCGATCGGTAAGTAGCCATAAAACACTTTGAAGGTACCTATTTAGAGTAACTATACTTTTACTAACAAACTTATAATGATCATAGATAGCACCATATATATAACCAGTTTTGGATGATCCCGGTTTTGTTTGGGACTACGTACAAAGGAGAGGTCAAGCTGTACACCTAAAACCACTCAACCGATTGTGATGTAACATATACTATTTTATAGGTTTGAGTATCCTTTGTACATGAGTGTAGGTTTTATTGAAATCAATTTCGCCATTTTAGAGATCTTTAGCAACATAGGGAAAGACAGACAGACAGACAGACATAAATTCTAAAAAACATCAAGTATTGCTTTTTAGCATTTTCCTAGATTTTTTAGGTAATTTTCGTCAAAAAATCTTTAATGCACAGACTTTTTCACCTCTACAGTTTTATTATAGTATATAGATTTAAGATAAATAATAATGAAATGATTATATAACTATTATATAAATATAATAATTTGAAATACATGAGATTGACCGTTTAAATTAAGTGGACATTGTAATAAATTTTGACACAGAGACTTTTTTTTGTGAAAGTGCCGAATATTATACTCTATTATTTTTTAATAACAGAAATATACCCGACACATAATTATTGTCTTTTTTGCAAGAAACATTTATTTTGCTAGAAAATTATTTGAAAATAGTGACATCTATCGATCGGTAAGTAGCCATAAAACACTTTGAAGGTACCTATTTAGAGTAACTATACTTTTACTAACAAACTTATAATGATCATAGATAGCACCATATATATAACCAGTTTTGGATGATCCCGGTTTTGTTTGGGACTACGTACAAAGGAGAGGTCAAGCTGTACACCGAAAACCACTCAACCGATTGTGATGTAACATATACTATTTTATAGGTTTGAGTATCCTTTGTACATGAGTGTAAGTTTTATTGAAATCAATTTCGCCATTTTAGAGATCTTTAGCAACATAGGGAAAGACAGCCAGACAGACAAACATAAATTCTAAAAAACATCAAGTATTGCTTTTTAGCATTTTCCTAGATTTTTTAGGTAATTTTCGTCAAAAAATCTTTAATGTACAGACTTTTTCACCTCTACAGTTTTATTATAGTATATAGATTATTGTAAAAAGATAAATAAATAAATAATAATAAATATTATTTTTATTATTAGGTCGACCTGTATGTAACTATGTAATGGTATCTAAGGTAACTAATTTAACCATCTTCCAAGGGTCGTAGCGTAATGAAAATTGGCAGCTGTATATAGTTCTGATGACAATACAATAATATGGTACTGTCGAACTGATCTGATGATGGAGCCGGAAGATATGAACTGGAACTACCTTTATATAACTAACTATGAAATGGCATCTAAGGTTACTAATTTAACTATCTTCCAAGGGTCGTAGCGTAATGAAAATTGGCAGCTGTATGTAGTTCTGATGACAATACAATAAAATGGTACTATCGAACTGATCTGAACTGGAACTTCATGATAGAAAATCATATCATAGCTATTTTGGATTTCTTAGAAAAGTCTTGTAACGTACTTTGACCACGATTCGATTTCAAGGTCTGATGATGCAGCCGGCAGATAGGCACTGGCATTCCATGATGGAATATCTTATCATAGTCGTGTTTGCACTTGTGAGAAAGGACAGGTAATGGACAGACAGGTTATACAGGGTGTCACAAGACCCATCACCAAGCCGAAGTCTACTTGCTTTGGACATCATGCCAAGATATATTGAGCAAATAATAACTGGGAAACAATTTTTTTTAAGTATTTACATTTTTTACCCGCAATTAAAGTGCGGGCGTGCAAAGCTTAAAATACCTACTTATCCATGGGATCATAGGACTTCTATAGAACATATGTAACGTTGTGTCGCCTTTGGGTTTGTTTAGAATGAAAAATGAGAGTTGAATATTACAATAAAAATTGATTTAATTCTTCAAGTAAATCTAAACATCATTTAGCAAGCGTTTCACTAAGAAAAAAATACTAAAAAAATGTTATTCGAAAAGATATAAACAGGGTCGCGTGATTCGGCGATGATAAGGGATTTGTTGAGGGTCCGCCTGCCCGGTGGTCGTCAGGAGAGGTGGTCACTTAGCTCGTCTGAAGGCAGCCAAAAGAGAGAGAGCGCAGCCAGCGCTTGAGTATTTATAGTCCGTTGCAGGGCGCGGGCGGCGGGGTCGACCGGCCGAGTGATGCGTCAAGGATTGACGTCACACATATTAGCGTGATAGATGCATCGATTTTGTATCTAATTAGAAAAATTGTATAGTGACTTTGAGCCTCAATATCTCCTGGACCAATAATTTCCCAGGCATGGTGCCGAAGTAAAAGATGGTCATTGATATGTATAAATCCGTCGCTTTTTTGTAGTCATTCGAATTTGGTCGGATAACCAACCGTTGTTTGATGTTTTAATTTTTGTTAATTATTACTTACATGCGAGACATTGCAAGCTGGATAATTTCACTAAATATTACTGGACTATCGCTCCTATTGCTAGTTTACTCCTACACACCTTGGGTTGAGCCGGTTTCTTGTGCGTTGTCCTCAAAGTTACGACACCGTCGTTTTGACTTTTAGTAATATATCTCATTAACGCATGCATGTATACTTTTGAAACTTTTTATGGTTAATCAATATGTCAAGAAGAACTGAAAACAGTTTTCAGTGAGCCTATATGTTTTCTTATTTTGACGCTGCGATGTTTTTTTGGGTTTTCAAAGAAGACCGATTACTTGAAAATTACATGTATTTTCTTAAATTTTATTATTTCACTAATTAGCACAAATTAAGAGCAACTCGTGTATGTTTATTTTATAACCGCACATGCAACCGTTTTAGAGATACACGATTCTGCAAAACGTTACTCTAGCAGGAATTCCAATATCTCGAAAACCTGAAGCCGCACTAATTTTATTTTCGGCGCACATTGTCCCACTAATATAAGCTATCTGCCCATGTACAATGTTTCCCTCTCCGATAATTCGTTTAGAATCTTCCTGCTGGAAGAACGTTACCCCATCAGGAATGATTTTTTTTATTTTTTTTCCAAAACTATAACACGCACAATTTTTTTATTTCGCGCATATCATCAGCAGATTGCGCTCTAATTATACGTTCCACTCATGTATCTCCAGGAGATACTTTCCTGCTAGGGTAGCGTACACCCTTTACAGAGAACTTGTGTGTTGCTTTATTGCATATCCTCCAAAATGATAGATTAAAATTTAATTAATGTCATTCATCAGGGAAAAAAGCCAGTGGCTGTGTTTTTTTTTACATTTTCAACCTAAATGTAATACCAAGGAATCGTTCGAATCGCACTGCTTATACCAGTAAAAATCCTCATTATTATCGTTGTTACTGGTATGTATATCTATATACATATAATAAAACAGTAAAAAAAAATCTGTAGAATCGGTAATCGAGTAAGAATCTAAAAAAAATCTGTCTGTTTATCCGTTTGTACACGCTAATTTCCGAAGTGACTAGACGGATTTGAATTAAACTTTTTTTGATATACTGCTATTAGGTCTGGGCAACATACCTATAGGCTTTGATTTTAGCAAGTGGAACACCTGATGTAGAACCACATCAGCCCAGCGAAACTAAGACATAAAAAATCGCGGTTGGGCAAAAAATATTACGCCTGATGAGCATTTTCTGATGAGAGATTAAAATTTGGAGATCTCAAACATCTGATGTGGAACTCTAGGAGCCCAGCTAAACTATATACATTATTATACAGTCATGACGTCTTAGCAAAAGCTGTTCAGTCTGATGAGCATTTTCTGTTGACTCATAAAAATCGAAGATCTGAAACATCTGATGAGGAGCTATTAACAGCTCATCTGCATTAAGTATATCTACCATAATTGTACAGACTTGACGGCTTAGCAGTAGTTGTCCATAGAATTTCTGTTGAGAGACCAATATTTATAATTAATTCTTCGATCAATCCAAGACCCGAAGAAAGACATAGGATAGTTTTTATCGAGATAACCGACATCCACGCGGGCGGAGCCGCAGGCGACGGCTAGTGTAAGTATATATTGGATGGTTTGATTGACGTACTCGTCAATCAAACCATCCAATATATACTTAAGGTAAGGAGAATGTGTCAGATCTAGCGCTCTCAGGTCGAGCCAGTCCGTCCTGTCCTGATCGCTGAAATAGGCAAGGGTCTATACAGGTAATAGAGAAATCAAGAACACTAGGTTCTAGCAAACCTCGTTCCACGTTGATCTAAAAAAAATATCTACTAGTATTCTACAACTAATTTTTCCCGTGTATGTCGAATCTAAGCCGTGTGGAAAATAAAGCTATCTCGTAAGTCACTGCTTAATACGACTAATATGTTGATAAAAGTATTATTTGTTAATCCAGATATAAAATGACAGCGAGTTCAAACAAAATTTTGAACCTATTTGAGAAACTTTTAACCTATGTGTCTACTTATTATGAGTCTGCTACGACAGCAATCCAAATTTTGATCAAAATCGATTCTGTGGAATAGCCAGACCTTAGAAAACAGACTCGCATGTTGTATAATAAGTAATACCTACTATGGATGGTATCGAAGTCTTGTGTTAACCTAAACACTATTGTTCATACAAATTTCCATTCTATAAAGGCTCTATTACATCGGATCTATTACATATATATTATACTAGATGGCGCGTTATTTAAGGCTACTGGTCCGCTTCCGTGGCTCATAGCGTGATGTTATATAGCCTTCCTCGATAAATAGGCTATCTAACGCTTAAAGAATTTTTCAATAGTTTCTAGATCGCTCGCTAGATTAGCGCGTTCAAGCAAACAAACAAACAAACTCTTCAGCTTTATATATTAGTATTATGCTCAATACTGACCATAGGTCCTGACACACGGTTAAAAACGAGTATAAAATTCAACCTGTGGACTGCCAAACTCACACTTCGATGTCGTCCAATACACTGTAATTTTACTCTAAGCGAGCCTTCGAGTCTGACTCGATCGAGTAAAACTACAGTTTTACTCGAGCGAGTCAGACTTACATACATGTGAGTAGGTACCTACGGAGCTTTAATGTCGAATTTCTAATATTAATTTAGATTCGAAATTAAATGTACCTAGTATAAATGTAGTCGTGAAAGCGTAACAGATAGTGTGGATGAACTTTCACTTTTACGTCCTTCATGTCACATGTATAGAAGAAATAATGTTGGACCGACCACACGGCCCTGCGGCACGCCGTAAGTGATAGCAGTCTTCTCACCGATGTAACCTATACAACCATCAATTTGTACATTTTTACATTACGTAGATTGTAAGTAATGCGAGGGGTTTACCCCTTTCGGAGTGGTCCGAAATTATCCGAATGATTATTGTCAATTTTATTGTAAGACTAGCTGTGCCCGCGACTTCGTTCGCGTAAATGTTGGAATTTAATTAGCATGACATTCATGCTAAGAGTATATATTATTTATAACTTTTATATGTATATTATATACCTAATATATATCTTTAGAGAATTTCTTTATACTTACTCAACATTAAGTGTTTTACCACCTTCACATAGAACATACATACATACATACATAGACTCACGCCTGTTTCCCGGAGGGGTAGGCAGAGACCATGGAACGCTATTTGCAACGATCCTGACATACCTCTCTTGCTTCATTCACTCCCATCAAGTTTCTCATGCATGCTCTTCTGTTTAGGGTACTTCTGACCTGTCCTTTTTTTAGGATGTCTCCAATCTGATCAGAGAACGTCCGCCTAGGTCTTCCCCTTCGTCCTGTCCCATTAACACTTGCCTTATACAGTGTGTGTCATAAACCCCCGTCCGATCTCGAAAGGACATATTACTGACTTATCAGGCGTACCAGGAAAAATAATAAAAAAAATCTAGGTCATCATAAAACATCAGAATAAATTTCTTTAGCTCAGTGTTAACGAGAAACATTACCCCGGATTTGGCGAAAATTCTGTAAACTAACAACACTCCCCTCAATAGCGGAATCCTTTATGATTCTTAAGGCCCATCCACACGGCACAATTTTACCACTGATCAAATTTTCAATGGATTGGCTTTGCCCGTCTACACGACACAATCAAATGACTGAATTTCATTCCGTCCACCCAATTGGTTAAAATCTGGTGGTCCGCCCACCCGATGAACTTGAGTTGGACGACTGGTGTCTACACGTCACGATTTAATCAAGTGATTTAGTCAAGTTGGACGTAAAATTGTGTCGTGTGGATAGGCCTTTAAATTTATTAAAAATTGTCGGCTTTCGCCGCTTACCGTGTCAAAGGGCATGCCGCCTTTTTAAAATAGTGCAATTTTACCGTCAAGCGAGCCGCCGCCGTACACAAAGGGACCGCTCTAGTGATGTTTACGATCAACAGATAATATCGATTTATTTAATTTTAACATGACATGTTAAAACTAGAATGATAGCCTGCTAGGCTACTAGGCCAATGATAGCCTAGTGATGATACCAACGGACTGCCGTGCAGAGGGTATCGGGTTCGAATTCACGGCGCGCATCAATAATAATACATACATAATAAGATAATAAGACTTTTCCAAGTTACGTGCGTAATAAATAGTTAATATCCCTGTGTCTCGGAGAGCACGTTAAACCGTCGGACCGACAGTCATGAAAATCTTTGACTGTCGTCACGCGGAGTCAGTACCCTTAAATAAACTGATTCTAGTCTAAACCATGGAATGTTTTTATTTATTAACAGCAAATAAAAACATAAATTTACACAAAGCTGACGTTTTAGGGGTTTAGCTACCGATATTCTATCAGGTAAACAATAACATAAAATATCGATAGAAACAGTACTCCAGTGAATACCATTTGTTACATCTCTAATTATTTACCTATTTGATTTACGAATTAACTATTTGCCTACTTGAACACTCAGTCTTTCGCTAGCTTTCCTTTTGTTTAGACTTCCGCGTGAAATAGTAGATTCGTTAGGTATGTCATATTCAAACCCTGAATACTTTAACATGTTGATGTGCTTAGGTAGGAGTGAATGCAATTATGCAGGTGCTCGTAGGGAGTACGAGGAGCGGTATGCCAGACCACGGGGTCTACCCGTGCCATCGGAGCGCGCGTTTCAACGGCTTCACCACCGGGTGTACAACACGGGCAGTGCTCGCGATGATTCGAATCGCAATCATGGTGGCAGACCACAAAGTAGCGACGGTGTAGTGGAACAGGTCTTACAATTATTCGCTGAGGATCCCACGCAGAGTACCAGGAGTGCGGCACGTGAACTGGGCACCAGTAACGCGCGAGTGTGGAGGATATTAAAAGAAGACGGACAGCATCCTTTCCACTACCAACGTGTTCACTCACTTATGCCGTCGGACTATGCCCACAGAAGACAATACTGCAACTGGCTACTTGGCAAAGTAGAAGAGGATGCTACGTTCTTGGAGCGCGTGTTATTTACCGACGAATGTTCATTTGTGCGGACGGGTGTTTTCAACTGTCACAATGAACACGTCTGGGCTGTTGAAAATCCACACGCGATGAAAGAAAGCCATTTTCAACATCGTTGGCGCATCAATGTGTGGGCGGGAATCCTCGGCGACCGTATTATTGGTCCGCATTTTTTAAATGAAACGTGTTTCTGCTTTCCGAAGTTTAAACCCAGGAGTGTTAAGAAGTGTGCGTTCGGATATGGTGCATAGGTGCCGTAAGTGTCTGGACGTGGGTGGCGGACATGTGGAGAATGACCGTCGCAACTTACAGCAAGTTGATATTTTTATCAATTAAGGTAGGTACCTAGTTACGTAAGATTAAACCAATTAAAAAGTAGGTAGTTATTAATGTAAGTACCGTAGTCATAGCGCGATGATTTTCTCTTAGATGGGTGACCGCGTGTGACATTACATGAAAGCGCTTCCGGGCTTACGACGGCCCGTAAAGCCGCATCCAAGAATCGTTAGGCCATGTCGTAGGTATTCGAGCAGTTTGAAAACAGTGACACCAGAGTTGGCCACGCACTCGCACGAAACAAACAGAAAACCTTAATACTGTACTTTGTTTTACGGAGTTTTACCTAAACCGTCGAAGCAAAAGATCAGCTGTTGCATCAAGTGCAGAAAATCTGTTTATACCTAAAATAATACTTGGCACGTGTAAAGGACGATGACGCGCGGCGGCGGCTTTTGTCAAAGGAGGCGGTCGGTTGGCCTATGCACTCAAAGGCGCCGCTTTTGCCGTCAAATTTTTATGAACTTTAGGAAGATACCTAGCTAATACAATTTATGAGTCTTTAGTGTTGCCATGGGTAATCTGATATGATATTATTTAAAATTAATTAAATTTACATGGGAAAATTTTATGTTGAATTTCCGTGAAATAATGACAAATATCTCATCATTTTACGCTACTCTACAACCCTTTCATTGATCGGACGGGGAGATATGTAACACCCTGTATATCTTCTTTGCCAGTCTTTCGTCATCCATCCTCTCCATGTGTCCAAACCATCTCAACATGCCTGTACAGTTTACCTGTACAAAATGCTTACTCGGCATTTACATTATATTACGAATAATAAAAGTCAAGTTGAGGAGAGGACCTTGCGGCCGCACACCGTGCCCGGACGCAGCCGCGGGAGGCATGATGCGAGGCAGGCGTGCCCTCTCTACAGCAGTACAAGAAAAGTGATAGTGCAATTTGTAAAACTGTGAATTAAGTGATTAGGCCAATAGAGTGCGTACCAAGTGAAATCAAAAGATTAGTGTTAAGTGTAGACGTGGGGACCTCCCCTACTCCTCTTGGGTCACGATTTAATGAACTTTAAACATACTCGTAGCTTTAAGTACATACAATATAAATTGTTCATTATCATTCTATGTATCATCTAATTTCAATATTATATCATTTAGTGTAAGAATTCATTTTATTTTTCATTGTTTTTATAGATTCTTTATCATTATACTGATATCATCTTTTGAGTGGGCAGGATGTACAGTTTACCTACCCTGTACAAAATGCTTACTCGGCATTTACATTATATGCGCGACACCGTTGCATCGGTGTAGTACCTATCATTTTATTACGAATAAATCAGTGCACTTACAGCATTCAGCTTGGGCGGTTTCTCTTATCATTCCTGATCGACCCTGTATCATTTATATCATTTTTATACCATTATCATACATGTCAGCAGTATGCGTATATACCTACTACCGACAATGCCTTTCCCGATGCTTGTCACTACATCTTCTTTTACCGCACACCACTCTCGTATCACACAATTCTTTACTCTGTCGGTCATAGACACACCACACATACTTCTCAGTGCTCTCATTTCTACAGCATTTATTCTACTTTCATGACTCTTCTGCCATACCCAACTTTCATTACCATACATAGAACATGTCAACGCCATCTATGTTTACACAAACAAACCGACCGAGATAGAAAATAATAATATTATGGACTAATCGACAATTTATTGAAAAAAGTATCTATAGTCATTGTATTTATCATTTAAGATAAATAATAATGAAATGATTATATAACTATTATATAAATATAATAATTTGAAATACATGAGATTGACCGTTTAAATTAAGTGGACATTGTAATAAATTTTGACACAGAGACTTTTTTTTGTGAAAGTGCCGAATATTATACTCTATTATTTTTTAATAACAGAAATATACCCGACACATAGTTATTGTCTTTTTTGCAAGAAACATTTATTTTGCTAGAAAATTATTTGAAAATAGTGACATCTATCGATCGGTAAGTAGCCATAAAACACTTTGAAGGTACCTATTTAGAGTAACTATACTTTTACTAACAAACTTATAATGATCATAGATAGCACCATATATATAACCAGTTTTGGATGATCCCGGTTTTGTTTGGGACTACGTACAAAGGAGAGGTCAAGCTGTACACCGAAAACCAATCAACCGATTGTGATGTAACATATACTATTTTATAGGTTTGAGTATCCTTTGTACATGAGTGTAGGTTTTATTGAAATCAATTTCGCCATTTTAGAGATCTTTAGCAACATAGGGAAAGACAGACAGACAGACAGACAGACAGACATAAATTCTAAAAAACATCAAGTATTGCTTTTTAGCATTTTCCTAGATTTTTTAGGTAATTTTCGTCAAATAATCTTTAATGTACAGACTTTTTCACCTCTACAGTTTTATTATAGTAATATATATATATAGACGTACGCGAATAACTTTTTCTTGGGTTGTCACATAAGGACGCGAAACCTTAGCAAGAGCGCCGTAGTGGCCCTGTGCGATTGCTCAGTTCACCAGGGGATGGTGCCCCAAAGCTTCCATCGCCAATACTCTTTACTTTACATTAATAATCTCTACATAGAAGACATGTTTATTAATTATATTGTCAAAATTCGTTGCATGTAAATCTTACTGCACCTGGCTTCTCGAGTGATACCTATGCGAAAGTTGTACTTCCAAGATTAGACCCAAACATCAATACAACTAACACAAGGCAAGTCAAATGAAAGCTAGCAAAAAGATATTGATATTGAGTGTCGTTTTCGGGGGTTACAGCCAGTTACATCAGGTTATCTTATATACCTACCTAATGCAAAATTTAAGAAGATTCTTATAAAGTTATGAATTTAATCGATGCCCTGATTTAATAGGAAATGAGAGCAAAGATTTCCTGCGCTTAATCTGTGATCGGTTGACGCCGAAGAAAGAGGAGGAAAATTGACAGGTCTCATTAAAGTTGGACAGTTTCTAATGGTGAAGTAGGTAGGAGATATTAAAGATGATCGGTTTGACACAACGGCTTATTGTAGGACTGTAGGTAGGTACATACGTACTTTTTGTAGTTATATTCATTACCTAATTTGACAACAGTAAACCTTCTTGTCTACATTGCAATATTGCAGCATGTTACAGTTTTTAAGAACCTATACCTGCGTAATTTGTGTAGGAACGTTCAAGATAGCTATATACTTGGTACCTAGTTCTTGAGTTTACGCGAATGACACATTGAAACCAAATATGGTAAATTGATTCTATCGCGACAGGAGCCGTGGTCTTCCGCGATCACGGCTCCTGTCGCGATAGTCGATAGATTTGTCGATGTCCGTCCACAAAACCCCATTTTTACTCTATAAACTTTAAGTCTCTAATCCATTGACGTAAAATAATTTTATTCCTTAAAAGCCATATTCTAGAAATAAATCCTGTGACACAGGGCACTTTACAAGCATTCAAAGACTGGACATAATAGACACTAATGTTCGGAACAACCATTTTTGAATCGTATAATTATACTTTTGCCTCGAATCAAACACGAATGAGATCGATCATCGAACCCACATCACACGACGCAGTCGTCGTTTACGACTACGCTCGTTACTATTGCATTGCAAATAATAGCCTATTTTGTGACTATACGGATAGCACGTCACAAAATAGTCTACTATTTCCATATATCTAGACAGTTTTGCCGACGTTACTACTCACATAGGTCGCATATATGTTAAAAATGTGCTGCACTTGGAAGCATGCAGTCATATACTTGTGCCAAATCTACAAAAGTAACTAAACTGCGAAGCGTATGTACATTCTTTTAATTTTAGGCTAGTAGTGTCGTGTATAGTCGGTGCGATGTCCAGTGTTGGCCGTTGGCCGGCAGCCGGTTCGTGCTCGCACATACAACTGCACAGCCACAGCTCTCCCTCCGCAAATTCGAAGAATTTATTAACGCTTGGCGGTTAGCTGAATCTTTTTTGGCCACTTTTTTACTGACCGGACTCCTGCTGCAGCGAGACTAGAGTAAAAACAGAAAAATCTGAACCTTTTTTATTCAAAACCGTTTTCTTTTTGTAAGCTTTCACGAGTTGGTCCGTGTGCCGGTTATTGTAGCTGATATTAACTTTTATAAGTTGGAATTTCTTTACATACATTTAGAAGGGTGTTTTGCGTATAGATAGAACTGGAAATTTAATTATTAGTTTTTACTTTCTCTATTTTGAGTGTTCAGTCGCAGTTGTAAAACGTTGCATAATACGATGCGTCGTTATTAACAGAATTTACAATAAAGGTAAGTGGCAATCGCGTCGCACTATTAAAGCGTCATGGCCAATAAACAGCGCAGTTATCTAGTCGGTGGTGGATTGTTAATGCTAGCGCTCCATGTCGTTGCATTTTTGCAACAAGCGTGCGGCGCAATGTATGCACATAGTCGCTGTAATGCCGCGAAAGCCTGTCTCGTAAATATTTCCCGCACGCAATTTACAGCTTTGGGAATCCTCTTAACGGAATACAGGGGCAGTTAGTGAGCCGTGGTATTTATAATTTTAACGACGACCACACCGAGCCGCTATTGTTCTCTAGATTACTTCGGAAATACCTACCTACGAATTATCACGGATACAGCTTTTTTTGTTCGACGTCCGATCAGTTCGGTTCGTGGTTTCCAATTTTTGTAATTTACTGGTTCTCTGTTACACACTTTTATCAGTCAAAACTTCTAATTGGAATGTCCAGCTAAATGTTTCAATAACATAGTTCATCGTCACTTACTTCAAAGTCCATCTAAATAGCCGATATTTTACAACAATATAAAGCTACCCATTTTACTTTTACCACCCTAACAAGTGTTGTCCTAAACTAGCCGGAGTGAACAATGAAAAATACAAAAGTGTGAAGTTGACTCGTGAACTGTGGATATCAGCTTAAATATCCCAGCGTTACTTGTGTCTGGCAACAAAATGTTTCATATTATTGTCGTGTTATACTTTTCTACTTAACGTCGCGACTCGCAAGTGTCTGGCAAGTAACGGTGCTTCCGTTGTTTCGCCAACTTTTAACGAGTTTGTTGGACACGAGTAGAAGTGCGAGCCGAAGTGCCGCCACCGTCGGCGAGACTTTTCGCTGCCACATGTTACACACACTACACAAACTACACTATTTCATATATGTGTAAAAATAGCGTCGCAATTTTAGGTTATTCGCCTCAATTCATTTATATAATACTAGTTTCACCACCTCTGAAAAGGCATTATCTTCCAAATAGGCGCAAAACAAGAACGAAATTTATATCTTTCGGAGGAAGCCCGCAGCTACGCATGCATGTTTTTTTAATTTAACCGTTTCTGCCCGATCTCGTGAGGGATTCGGGAAATCGATTCTTAGTAAGTAGGTACACCCCAACGATCTTCAAGGAACATACATGCCAAATTTCTGCTTCTTGCGCCTAGAAGCGTCTAGTAGCTGTAAGTTGTCTGTCGGTCAGAAACGCAAGAATTTTATATACACAGATAGGTATACCTGCAGATTAAATTACCTTAAAGTGATTTACCGCGATTTATGGATTGTATTATCTACACCCATATTATCACAGCCCTTGGATGTTACATATCAATGAACGCTACGAGTCGATATTGTTGAGGTATTCTTTCATAAGCAGCCATTGCCTATTTGCGACACCAAACAGACAACAACTAGTGATATATGTATTTTGATATTTGCATGTAGAATACACTGATTTACTTACATAGTTTAGATATTTATTAAGATCATATAGAAGAAACTTTAACTATAGACATTTAAAATATATAATCGGACTAACATGTGTACTAGTAGTGACACAAGAAACTAGTAAGCTACTTTCGATCGTATGGAAATCAAAATCGTAAACAATATTATACATTGTAGTTGAAGCTACCATTTCCCATTCAAAGCAAATGTGTGGCGCAAGTTACAAACGCCTCAGAGAATAGTAACAAAGCTCTAATAGTATTACTGCAAACTGGCAATAAGTTCCGCAGTGCCGCGAAAGCCTTATACACAATTATAGTATACTCGTATATGTTCTTTCATCGATGGCTAAGAAGCCAGCGGAACACCTAATCACATTTGCTCATGTGCATGACTGCGTTATCAGCAGCATACTAGATGATATTTGACTTACACATACCTACTAGTGTTGTATTCTCTTAGAATACAACACTAGTAGGTATATCTTACAGTAGGTACCTAGCAATACTAGATCGTAGATAATCACAGATATCTCAAAAACATGCCTTCACTTCGTAATACTGGTTTAAAAGTGTTTCGCCGCTTTTACTTAATTATATTGAAATGATACGCAACAGTATCTCAGACTTAACAACTCTTGAAAAAGCTGGCGAATAGTGGCCAATATTGGCTTATAAGTAGTGGGTGTTTAATTCTGGCAAAACTTATCCCCCGATAACCCTGAACAAAAGCTATCCAAGTCAGCGTCTATCGAAAAGAAGACCAGACCAGACAGTCTTAATGAGGCTGATTGGGAATCACACATTGCGCTAAACATATACCTTAACGAAACGAAAGATACCTTACGAGGTTATTCTGCAGTTCTTTGTGCTTCTCAGATTAGGCCAGCCGGTTGATGCTGAAAATATTCTTTATCTACAACTAAATCAAACTGAAAAGATTTCTTTATGTTTTATTACTTTAGATACCATTGTTCATTAACGACGCTAAAGAATCTGCGGGAGAAGTAGAAGTACACTCGACAAAAAGACGTGTAGTTATTTACTTTTAAGTCAGGAATGATTTTGTTGAACAGTGTGCCTAGTTCTAGGCGGTTGACGTATTTGGTCAACAACTTATACCCTATTTGTGTCTACTTTATTTACGGGTTAGTTACGGGTTTTAGTAAATCACTGGTTGTCTCGATCACAGCTCGCCGTGGCTGTTTAAATTCCGCCATCACCGGACCCATCGCCATGGGTAGCACTTAAAACTGCCGTTAAAAGGGGTACGTTGAAAAGCGTCGTATAAATAACGCAGCCAACAGCATTTACGTAAGCGACGATTTTTTACAATATTCTTTCATTTCCATTTGCCAATTCAATCGCAATGTACGCTTACTTGTTTCAGAGTTATTTACAGTGGCCCGTCCTAAATATGAAGCTACATTACTGATACGATTTTTGAAAACATTTCATTCGTAGATGAATGTGAAATTTCAAATGGGTTTTGGGGTTCAATTTACTCTGTAGGTAAGTACAGTTTTAGAAATTTCGACGGAGTGAATAATATAGGAAGTTTAATGCGTATAGATACCTACTTTCAAATTTTTGTGATTTGTACACATACAAATAATTAGGTATGTAACGGCTAAAAGGCCCTCAATTCCGTAATTATTTGAAAATAATAGTAAAGGGTAAGGGACGGCTCAAGCCATCCTGAGACCACGGCTGATGTAAGTAAGTATGTAACCCATACCGAAAAGTCGGCGCAAATGTATCTTTGTTTTCAAATAATTACACGATTGAAAAGCGTTACATAAATGTTAGTTGTTTATTGCTTATATAGAGATGTTCCACTAAGTTAAATATAACTAACTCATTTAAATCAAGATAATCAAGCAATCTTGATTTAAATGAGTTAGTTAATAAAAATATTAAGTATCGCTCGCTTAAAAATGTGCCCGGTAGATGGCAATAGGCTCGCCCCCTATTACATTGGGACCGAAACATATCTGGCGAAGTGTGGGTGTGTAATGCACCTCTGCCTACCCCTTCGGGGATAAAAGGCGTGAAGATATGTTATATGTTATGTTAATCAAGCAATATATGCTTGATTATCTTCTTTAAATGAGATATTATATATTTTAAGTTTCATGTCCGGACATTATTTGTTTTCTAATATGAATACAAGTAGTTACGAACTAATCCGCCTTCATGCTTCTGTTCAAAAATCTAAATAATAGTTTTTCTAGTAAATGATTATAATTATTCAATGGATATTGCATTATTAACTTTTATTCGTACACCAATTAAATGATCTCGATGGTACAGACATCCAATTAATTAAAATTAATGACTACCAATCACAATTTTCTGTAACTGTACCTACATTTCATACATTTACAACCTACCCCAAAAAGTTACAGGGTTCTTAATTCGGTTGTATTTATATGTTTTTATTAAGAAGAATATATTGCCCATTTGATCATATCCAAGTTTGAGGTATAACTATAAGATCACTGTCAAAATTTCTAAATGTTAATGTATTAGCTTCAGCCGCTCCAAGTACCCAATTAAGTATACTTATGGATTTAACAATAATGGGATCGAAAGGGTAAACGTAGTTCGGGATCTTGGTGTAATGTTGGATTCTAAATTGCTTTTTGACCAGCATATTGATATCATCACCAATAAAGCCTCTCGTAACCTTGGTTTTGTAATGCGCATTTGTAAGCCTTTTAGGAACTGTCGCAGTCTAAAAGTTATTTATTTTGCCCAATCTGGTCCCCCTAATACGAAGTATATATTAGAGAAATTGAAAATTTGCAGGAAAAGTTCACAAAATTTCTAAATTTAAAATCTCGAAGGCGTCATGGTACGTATGCACTAGACTGCATGCACTATAATTTGCTTCCCCTTGAGGATAGGCGTAAGATGTTAGACATGTTTTGCTCTTTGATATTCTGCGGGGTCGTCTGGACAGCAGTGATCTGCTATCGTGTATAGTTTTCTTTACCCCTAAAACACGTACCAGACATACAAAATTATTCAGTATCCCTGGTTACCGCACCAAATACGGAAGAAATGCTGTCATGCCCCTACTGCCTCGCATTTACTCTGAGAGTTTTGAGAGTGTCGATATACTTCACTTATCCAAGCAATCTTACCGTAGACAAATCAGGCAGATACTGTTTAGCAAACATGTTGTGCCATAGCTCTTGTATAATACCTATATGTATTTTAGTTTATGTACGCATGTATAAGTAAGACCTTGCTGTGTCCTGCTTTTATTTTCAATTTTTTTTGCTATCTTTTGTTTCCTGATTTTGCAGCCATATTATGCTTGTAACTATACTGTAATATTCCATTCATGGCTGCATCTAAGTATAGCGTTTTCCACTTTCTAGTAATTTAGCTTTATCAATGGCGTGAAACTATCTTATTGGCTTATGAGACAATTGTCATCATCTCACTATCAATGACATTAATAATATCACGCTTCAAATTAACCTTCTCAGTGATAATGAGATAAATTTCACAAAACCATGTAAATTAGTTATAAGCTGTAGAGTTTCCTAATAAATAAATAATTAAAAAAAATACATTTTAAGTAGGTGTGTTGGTTAAATTTTAATTGATGATTTATGGGACGTACAAATATAATAGGTGCTAGGTCCACTACGGCTCTGCGCCATCGTAATTCGGAAGTAGTCGTTTAACATTAACATCAACAATTTTTCCTTAATCCCTTAGTACAAGAAATCCCCTTACCGCTTCAATTCACTTCAATAAAACCAGAAAGCCCTATTCAAAATTCATACAAGAACATTGTATAGATAACAGGGTGCATCAGTGTAACTGAGGCGATCGTTTGATCGCGGTGTTTGTTGTCGAAGGGCCGGGATGAGTGGGTGTTGCCATCGTAAAAACGCTCCCGAAATGGGGTGAAAACTGTCGACGTGCGCCTCATCCTCGCTAGCCCAGTGATGGTCGACGCCGATATCGATGCGCTAAATTGTTTTCTGAGATGGTCACACTTCTATGTGGGAGTTGTATACTTTTCGCTTTTGTTTCGGTTTACCCGAATTGGATGTAGGTCAGGTATAATATAAGAGGTGTATATTTTTGACTGCCTCAGTGGTCCAGTGGATAGCTTATGCGACTGCTGATCAGAGGTCCCGGTTTCGACGCCCGGGTCGGGCAATAGTCTTTCTGGGTTTTTCCGAATACTCAGTACCAGCCCGGTGTCTGGTCACGTGCCCGGTAACGGCAATAGGCTTGCCCCCTATTACGTGGGACCTAAAAATTCATGGCCAATTGTGGGTGTAATATTTACACCTCTGCCTACCCCTTCGGGAATACAGGCGCGAGACATAATTGTACACAAGTAGAAAATATGTCCTGCGGAAAGATTTTGTTATTTCAAGTTCTTTCTGTCAATGAGAAAAGCATCGTAATTGGCATAAATTGGCGAAATAATGCATTACCAAATTTTTGTTGAGTATATTACTCATTTTGAAACATCAGTGACTTAATACAAGATAAATAATATTTTTTCAAAGCTTCATAAGTTCAGCATAATCTACAAACATGTATAACAGTATTATTTTTTTGAAGTCAGATAATGAAAAGGGCAGTCCATTGAAATCTGCATAAACATAGATATAGACAGATATTTTCCAATTTGAATTTGGAAACCCACAGAATCAGACTTCAGCATTTTAGGCTGAAAGTCTACTGTAGGTATATCTATCTGTTTATCTGGATCTCAACAGGCGGCATAAGTATTTTTAGTTGTGAACTTACAATTGCGTCTACACACCCTCACATACACAGCTGTTATTAAGTTTCTTCTTTTTAATATTACGTAAGTATTTACTTGAAGCGATTGCATAAAATCACAACCATACGGCAGCACCACTATCGGTTGCAAGTCCGTTGTGATAAATTTAACATTGCTAGGTATTGGTAAGTAAGTGGTTTTAAGTCTTAGTTTAAGTGTAGCATTCACGAAAATTGTTCTCTGCCGAGCGGTTGTTCTGGCTAGTGGATACTAAAAGATAACTTATTGTTATTGGTCAGTAGACATTTACTTTATAAAACTTAGGAATACAACTTTATATTGAATCGATGTTGAGTCAATAATGTTGCATTAAAATTAATATTTATATTGTATTACTAGATTTTGCTCGTGGCTTTGCCCATGTGTGGGAAGGCCCAGATACATCAGACTAAAATCTATATTATTGCAAAGTTTCGTCAAATTCTGTTAAGCAGTTTTTAAGTAAAACTATAACAAATATTCTCCATCGTCACAAACTTTCGCATCTCTATTAGTAGTCACTTAACAACCGACATCCAACGTATTCGCCTGAGTTTATGATAAAACTAAATTATCGGACGACATACTCCAGTCTATATAAGTTTTAAGCGAAATGATCTCCGTCGTATGCGCAAATTGCACTTCGAATTTAATAAAATTAAACTGTTCAAATAAAAATATCGTTCGGTCTAGTGAAGCTCTAACCGGATGCGCTGAGGAACTCTTATTAGGCAGGTTATTTTATTAGTAGCGTCGGGTTTAAATCAGCTTGTTGGAGATAGGAACCAATCACTAGTGCCACACGTTCGAAGGTAATACTCCTTTCATTTGATTCGTTCTCTGCAAGATTAGTGGCCCCAAACGTGATTTGGACAACGCCATGCATTCAAAAGATACGGATTTTCACGCTTCCTAACGTGTCATGTTAAATTATTGTCTAAGATGTGTATGCATAGGAATAGGGAAAGGTTCGCCAGCTTTTGTTATATTTCTGTATCTAATTCATTGTCTCTTCTGTCTTAATTTTAAAACTATAAAAAAGAAAGAAAAAAACAAGATTCAAATCTTAAACTGCGCTAAGGGGATATACAATTCTGAGAAACACATTTAGGTATAGAATGACTACTACCTATTGTTTTGTTTTCGGTTGTCAGGCAGTCCTTTGTACGTTTGTAATACTAGTACTCGGAATCCTAGAAGCCTTGTTATATTTTATATATTGGAATATTCCAAATATAGTTGTAGCACATAAACAAGATGAGTGGATTTACAACGTGATAAATAAATTCCCCTGTCAGGGCGAGACCTTGGTGTGAGATCTGCGTCAGCATGTACCAGGGTCGAGCTGATTGCTCCATCTGTCAGGCAGAGCCGACCGTTGGGCGGCTGCAAATAAAATAAGAGCCAAATTATTGGCATTTATTGATGGGTGGTGCGTTTCGGCAAAGATGTCAAAATACGGACTTTTATTTTTATAAGAAATGTGATGGTAGGTTTTGGTGGGCCGAATTTTACTTCAATATATTTTCCTTGAAAAATTGTATTCTCGCGATATAGAAGATAAAATATTGGTATTAGATATCCACCAGGATTTCACATAGCTTTTATTAGAAGACTGAATCAGTTAAATATCGTTCGATATAACCTTTCCTTGGCTAAAGTGGTAGCTATAAAATTACCTATTGTCGATGCACATTGCAGTACAGCCTACATTAAACTGAAAGCGATTCTTAATGCGTCGCGACGTAAAATGAGGCAATACGACAGGAAACCAGTCGATCCGCATTGTTTTGCTCTTTTTGTTTTATTCCACGTGTAAATGTGTTCGATGTCTCTCGCTCAGTGAGCGGAAAATGTTTAGGACGAAGGTATTGTACCTTTACCTCGTCCGTCCCGTGTGCACTACTGAACATCTAATTTTAACCATCCTTGCTCTAAAAGGAAAGTTGTTCGGTCAAGAATATCAAATTTGTTGGTGAAAATTTTCCTGCCAGTGTTCACTTTAACTGTTCGTATAAAAAGTCTGGCTTCATTTCACGCGTATTTTTACGATATCTTGTCCGATTTTTTTTATACTAAAGACACGACATAAAACCACAAAAAAACTTTTTTATGTAGTCGCCTACTTTCTTCGAGATGAGTATCATCAAGCAGATGTTAACATGCAATAAACTTGTAACAAACCAAATTTTTTTCGTCGCTTTGATTGCAAGGTCTGGGTGTTCGTAAACATTAACTAGATTCGCATAAAACTGAAATACTTTTTTTTACAAAACTTTACTACGAATTTAGCCTGATTTGTATATCAGGGATAGACTTCAAAATTATACATTTACAAATATCTTACCGTAGGACACGTTTTCTTAACACGCTGTCATAAACACGCATCCAAATTATAAGCATATCATCCTACCTCAATCTTTCCAAGAAGGTAATTCATTATTTTTTTCTAAATTAGAAATTTGCTTCGGATAAGGATGTCATATAAAAGGCGAGTCAATTTCTGTGTAAAAATACGAGTATGATCAGAGAGAGCGGTGGAGGTTTACTGAGATCGCAGCGGGACGCCCGCGTCAATTGCTGAATCCCTTCCGGTTCCGGCGCGCTTCCAGCAGTCAACTACCGGTTTAGATTCATAACTCCGATGCTTAGAACATTGTCGGCGTTCAACTGTAAAATACGATCGCACTCGTGAAATATTTGCTGGCGACGTAAGTTTTCTTTGAGAATTGCACTTCTCCTGTTTGGGGCACTTTTTTGGTTGGTTTTCTTTTTATACCTACTACTATATGAAGTTAATATAAAAACCAAGTTGGTTTTTATATTAACTTCATATTATACGTCATTGATAAACTACTAGCTAAACTAACTATTATATTTACATTTGAATTGCTCTGTATCTGCAGGTTACGTTTTTTGTCTTGAGATTATATTTTGCTTTTCCTAAATGCGTTATTACACATTTAAAATATAGGTTAGGAGCCAATTTATTTTTGTCAAAGTTGATACATGTCATACCTGTATCTTTTGGTGCCATTAACACACTTTGCTCATATTTCTCCTTAATCGCAAAGTATAAAATTGGTTGTTTTCAACACAGGTATAATTATCGGTTTGATTGACATTGGCCAAGAAAAAATCATCTCTAACTATTTTTGTATCTAGTTCATCCTATTTCCAAATTCAACATTTGCTTCCATGTTTGTGAAATAACAAATTTTCCATGTAACATTTTAGTTCATGGATAAAGTAGGTAGTGGGTACCTACTAAGTATTTGTTTTGAGGAAATACGGAGAGCGAGCGTTGCTTGAACTACTTAAAAGTTCTGTTGCAAATGAAGCGTTACAAAAATGAGCGCCCCTTTGGGCCCTGCTTGCGTCACCGCGCGCACCTTGCCCTGTTTTCGAAAGCGAAAGCTCCGCGAAAATATTGTCGCTGTGTGCGATCTGAAACACAATACAAACAACAATATTTTAAGATTAAACATTAAACATATTTGCTTTTGAAATATAAAAAAAATATGTTTTCATTTGCTACAAATATGTGTACTTAATTAAGATATCATTTTATAAAACACTGTGTGTTCACTGCAAAAATATCAATAATGTGCGAAGCGAGGGATAAGTCCATGAAAGGAGAAAAGTGATTACAAGAGTAGCAGCGTGTAATCGCTACGCTAAGATGTTTCGCGCAGAGTCGCGCCCGCTAAGCCCCGGATCGGCGACACCGGCCCCGCACTCGATCCCAGAAGTCACTTTTAAGCCATTACTTACTCGCTTGTTTTCGATTTGTTTTTTCCCGACGAAAAAAGACAGCGCGAATACAAGCGGGACTAACTTTCGGGCAATCAGCAGGCCCAACTTCGGGAAGGGTTAAATCAAAGGGTTCCGCTTTTATGAAGACTTATTTCAGACTTACCTTGAAGTTGAAATTAGATTTAATCTGGCTCGAAGCTTTAGGATTGAATTTTGTAAACAATTTGGAATACCTCTACAACTTCCAGGCTTTGTTGGAATACCATTGGGAACTCGGGATCCGGTTGTTTAGAAATTCCTTTGAAATGAATTCGTACTCATATGAGGTCGAGTTTTGTAAATACGCAGGCCAGTTCATGTTCAATGGGCGTAAAGTATATATGTGATGTTTATTTAATTGAGTTTATTTTGCATTTGTTTTGGGCTCGGGCGATTGTTGTGCCTTTATTGACACGCAAATGCTTGAGCAACTTTTTTGGAACAATATAAAGTGTTTGCTATGTACCTATTTGAGTGAAAATGTTTTGTTAATTTTTGCGCTTGATGTAGGTAGGTATTGGGGATTTATTTTTATGGTTATTAATGTTATTATATTGTATTTTACCTGTAAGGCGGCGGGTGTTTTGATGGCGAGGTCGACGTCTCGAAGAGGACGAAGGAGTGAGGTTCGCCGCAACAATAGTCCTGGGGCCGGATGTGTGTTTCCCTTTGTACCGAAGCTTTTAAGTTGCGGTACCGATCACTGACACCGACTGGGAAAAAAGTAATAAAAAAACACATGGCTGAGATATCGTATCGTAGTTGGAGTTTATGAATAAAACTTCAGAAACGTTTACATGCAACGCAATCCTCTGTTATGATTGGGGGAGATAGGGAATAAGAATTCATTTATTATTTACAACGGTATAAAGATTGTTTTATGCTTTTATACTGAGAGCTTTCGAAAAATAGGGGACTTTGTCCTGCTGTGGATAAAACATGCTGAATTGTACGTGTTTTATATATTTATTTTTTAATACGTCGGCAAGTTGGACTCTTGTTTTGCAGATACAAGCTTCATATCGTGTCATGGCACTCCTAATTCTTCCTAAGAATTTTACATATTTTTTTATTATTCTTCAGTGATTCTATGAACAAATAGGAATGGAGGAATACACAGAAGCGTATGAACTAATTACTTTTATTAATTGATATTGCTATTTTATTATTTCTGCAACCTTACGACTAAGGTTGTGGGTGAGTCTAATTAAAACCTAACGTTAAGAAAACAGACATTTTCTTCGTTTGACGCGAAAAGCCTTGCCTTATAGTCCCACACACATATTACGAGTACACACATCTTGTAAAAACCGATGTATGCTATAGAAACCTCAAAACGTAAAGCCCGTTGCCCACATGTTTTTGTGGTCGGTGCACCAAAGGTCGGGAAGAGCGGTGTGACGTCACACCGCCGTCACTATTTTCCACGACGGTCGTCCACGTCCTTTGTGAGTGGCTCGAGCACCTTTCATTGTCCTGATCGCCGCCGCACTATGAAATCGATGATGTGTAGCGAAAATAAAATGTTTTGTAGAGAATTTTGAACTCCTTGAGTTGAACTATTGTTGTTTTTAGAATTTGTATAGATAGCGTAATAACTCATGGCCTGCTTAAAATTAGTCTGAGCAAGACGTAGGTCATATTTTGTCAAATAGAAATCTGATCCCTGTGTGGTCTTTAGTTATTTTTTTATCTGATTCAACCATGCAAGTTACATAACATGCAAATCCTTCATTACTAATGTAACTAGAGTTGTATGTTGTTTAGTCTGCTAAGCCTTTTTGCGTGCTCGTGTAAGTTGTAGTATTAAATGCATAGTTGAAGGAAATATTTTTAATTAAATGCGTATCATTATGTCGAGCTTATACGATTTAAATCAATTTATATGCAACATACAAGAAACAACATTATATTCCCAGTTTAAAATACGTAAATGGCGATAAAAATACTCATCCCCTTTTCGCAAAATTCGACATTGAAAGAAAACGCTGACGAACGGACGCGCACGGAATTATATTTTCAACAGGTATTTTTAAATATAAATAGGGAGGTAAAAGCTAATTACCCCTTCGAAGCCATTCTCGTTCAAGTGTTTCGCCATCAAATCGCATGAATCGTTGGCATTTACGTCAGTCGGCGGCAGGGGAACGACGAGCTGAATTAAACCAGCATTTTTTCTAAGTGGCCAGTGAACGGACTGCTTTCACTCATACCTATTGGAGTATTGTATATTTTACGATCCATACCACTCAAGGGCACTTCCACTGAAGCAATGGACGAACATCCGCATCAAGTGGACAAAATTACCCCCAACGTGTTTTACAGGTTGAAATCGCCTTGTTTAAACGATGTTTTTGCTGATCCGTATTTGAATTTTATGGACGTTTACACTATAAATGCTTTTATTGAATTCGTTTTTAGTTCAGCAAAATTAGTTCTTGCTATTTGATGAGACTTAATTTAGTATTCATTTATATGTAAAGTTATTATAAAGAATATAGACGAAATATCAATGTATCTACAAAAGACAGCGTAATACAGACGCTGTAGCCAGTGGTACTCAACCCGACAGTCTTTCCTTTAAACTTTAAAAACAATGATTTGCAACTCAAATTCATATTAACACGGGGATTAGAACATAACAATTGCTGGGAGCGTGGGACGCTCATCATTTTTGTTCGCGTGAAGCGTGTGGAGCCTCAGTTCGTTAATTTAAATTATACGAGAGAATTCACGAGATGGGACGTTTCTTCGGCGGACATGCAAACAATTAATTACCAGGGTTATTAATGCGGGGCATTAGTCAGGGTAGAGCGGTGTCAGCGGTCCCTCGGACTCGTATCGTGTCCGCACTTCACCCGCAGCCTCAACGATATTTAAATTGTCGTTAAATATTGCTGCAGTATATTACCTTATTACATCCTTGCCTTTGGCGTATTGAGATTTATTTAGCGTGGCACATATGTTATGTAAGGGTCTGATAGAACATCTCATGAAGAGCTCCCAGAACCCGCAATTACCCCATTCTGTTTACCTAATTACCTATGTAATCACAATTTATTTTTCATTGCGTCTCTTTCATCGCTTAGCTAGGTTATTGGTTTATGCAAAAATAAAATGAAATCTCGAAGAAATAAATATTTTTACTTTCATAAACATGCCGTCTCATATAAATAAATGTAAATCTAATGTATAAAACCTTAATTTTTAATACTGTCTGCAGTTTATATATAAAAAAATGTTAGCTCATAAAACTTCAACTGATGATTTATTAACTTATTAATAAAAAGCACTAAGTATCTCTTTGTCAAAACTTAAAGGCGCTGTCCATGACAAAATATAAAAAATATTGTGCTTTATATTTGTTTTGAAAACCAAAAAGCAATATTCAACGTCAATAAAATTGTTGTTTAAAATAATTTTTGGATTGTCGTCTGCCAATCAAAGGCCGTACAAAGCGCTACCCGCAGGGCCTTGCCTCAGGGTTGTCACGAAATATTACATCATTTATAAGTAAGGGTTTATCAGATAATAACATGTTTTTTAGTTGCTCTTTTTGTAACGTTACTTGGGAAAGTATATTTAATAATCGAATTTAGTGATAGCAGCATATCAAAGTGTATGTCATTGTAAATAACTAGTAGCTTATCAATGGTAGAAATATTGAATACATCAGTAAATGATGATTACACACGTCACTAATACGAATTACTTGCCTTTTTTATGTCACTTTGGTGAGTGTCACCCCTAAATAAAAGTTACCTTTAGTCATGTATTGAAAGAGAAACGTTAAACAATTTACTTTTTAAAACTCATAGCAACCGCCCACCACGTTGGAGCTTGAGTATAAAGAGCGAGAAAATTTTATTATTATTATTTTCATGTCGAAAGCTTCGCTCGAAACTTCATTGTAAGATGAGAAGGTAACTAATATTAACAGTTTTCTTATATTTATAAGCATTTGGTGATTAACGAGGTGGAAAACTTCTTTAGTGGGCATTACTTTTAGTTTCTTATTGCCAGTCTTGAGAATAATCTGCTGCGAAGAAAGGTTTTAATGTACTTTAAGCCGAGTTTTATAAGCAAATAGTATTAAGTTCTTTGGTCAATATGGGTAGTGATTTAGTGTCTTTATTCACGAAATGTTCTTCCGATATAACTATGAACGTTATTTAATAGGGCTTATCTGTCGTTTGGCTGTGATTAGTAATTCGGTTTGCTGGCTTGATTGTTGATTAGACTGAATTATTGTAATCCTATCAAAGCAATTATCCGATTATGTTCATCAGTAATATTGGTAATCGTAGGCACCTCACGACAATTAGGAATACGTATATTACTCTCGATTATTCGAAATGCATGAGACTTGATTAATAGTTCGGATTGCTAAAAATACTACAGGCTGTGTGTAAAAAAAGGAGGGGGAACTAATAAAGGAATAAAGAGGAATAATAGAGGAATAATAATAAATTTATTTCCAAAATAGTGCAAATACATTTACAATTCAGGTCTTATAAGTACATTTAAGGGATGAATACATATTTGCCTGTACTAGGTTAAAAACCTGTGCTACAAAGGCTAAAATAGGTGAAAGGCTCGTATTATGTAAACAATGCACACATAGGTTTTGATTTTTAACACGCTTTTATTACTTACCTTAGAATTATATATACTATTATTGTAAAAAGATAAATAAATTAATAATAATAATTATTATTTTTATTATTAGGTCGACCTGTATGTAACTATGTAATGGTATCTAAGGTAACTAATTTAACCGTCTTCCAAGGGTCGTAGCGTAATGAAAATTGGCAGTTGTATGTAGTTCTGATGACAATACAATAAAATGGTATTGTCGAACTGATCTGATGATGGAGCCCGAAGATATGAACTGGAACTTCATGATAGAAAATCGTATCATAGCTATTGTGGATTTCTTAGAAAAGTCTTGTAACGTACTTTGACCACGATTAGATTTCAAGGTCTGATGATGCAGCCGGAAGATAGACACTGGCATTCCATGATGGAATGTCTTATCAGAGTCGTGTTTGCACTTGTGAGAAAGGACAGGTAATGGACAGACAGGTTATACAGGGTGTCACAAGACCCATCACCAAGCCGAAGTCTACTTGTTTTGGACATCATGCCAAGATATATTGAGCAAATAATAACTTAGAAACAATTATTTTTAAGTATTTACATTTTTTTCCCGCAATTAAAGTGCGTGCGTGCAAAGTTTAAAATACCTACTTATCCATGGGATCATAGGACTTCTATAGAACATATTAGCGTGATAGATGTATCGATTTTGTATCTAATTAGAAAAATTGTATAGTGACTTTGAGCCTCATTGGACCAATAATTTCCCAGGCATGGAGCCGAAGTAAAAAATGTTCGTAATTATTGGAACAATATGGGATCTCAGTTTTCGTAAAGGGTCTTTTTCAACCCTGTACCTATATTGTCATTCGCCTACTTAAAATAAATGTATAAATGATAAAAATATTTCGTTTTCAAAGACCAAAAAGTATAAAACAAATTAATAGTTTAAAAAACTAGAAAAACATACAGACATACATACACACATAGACTCACGCCTATATCCCCGAAGAGGTAGGCAGAGGTACATTGCTACACCCACTTTTCGCCAGATTTATTTTAGTCCCACGTAATAGGGGGCGAACCTATTGCCGTACCAAGCACATTACCAGACTCCGTGCTGCTATTGAGAATTTCCTAACGGTAAACCCCAATCACTTTGCTCGACCCGGGGATTGAACCCGAGACCTCCCAATCCCACGCGCACATCTATGCCGCGAGACCAACGAGGTAGTCACTACTAACTAACTAGAAAAACACGCTTTTATAAATGCACGTAAAAACTAAAAATAAGTTATGGATCGTTCAAATATCCATATATATATAGAAATCATGACAGTAACTGGACAAGAACGTATACCCATTAGCAACAATACAAATACTTGCACATCCTCTCAAGCCAACTCATTTGTGTTGCTGGATACAGATTTGGCAGAAGTGGATGGTACACTCATGTCATTTCACTCAGGAAGTGCTACGGGGTGGGATGGCATACCAGTGAGTTTCCTTAAGCTAGCTCGGGACTTTGTAGTTCCTATCATTTGCAAACTAATTAATCTGTGTTTCGAAACAGGTATCTTCTGCAACGCCTTGAAACGATCTGTCATCATTCATCAAGCCTGTGCACAAGGATGGAGACAAGAACGATGTTAATAATTATAGACCAATTTCCGTGTTACCATCACTTTCAAAAGTAATAGAAAAATATTAAAGAAACGGCTAACTAATTACTTAAATAAATATGCCATTATTTCCAACGCACAATATGGTTTTAGGCAGGGGAGGTCGACTCAGGACGCGGTTGTAGCTTCAACGTCTGAAATTACAGCTAAAGTAGACAAGGGCTATAAATGCGTTACAGTGTTTCTAGACCTGATAAGGGCCTTTGACACCGTATCTGTACCCTCACTTGTGCAAAAACTCGAAGGCATAGGGATTAGAGGCAAGGCTCTTTCTCTTTTTGACAGTTATCTCCGGGGTAGAAAACAACAGGTTAAGATAGATAACTCGTATAGCGATGAGAAAAACGTTGTTTTCGGTATCCCACAGGGTTCCGTACTCGGCCCGACTCTGTTTCTGGTATATATTAACGGACTATGTAACCTACGAAACGGTGGCGGGAAAATTTTCTCATATGCGGACGATACGGCTATTGTTTCCTTTGCTGACACTTGGGAAGCGGTACGTAATAAAGCTGAACAAGGGTTAGTTGTCGTAGATAAGTGGCTCAAAGCAAATATGATAACCCTGAATATTACTAAAACAAATTACATTTGTTTCTCTCCAAGTGCAAGATCTAAACCAAGTCCCAATTTTAGTATTCGTATCCATAAATGTGTAAGTAGCTTGGGGCAAAACTGTGACTGTGAACCTATCAAACAAGTACCATCTACAAGATACTTGGGAGTTATAGTCGACGAGTGTCTAATGTGGCACCCACATGTCGATGTTCTCATGTCACGTCTTCGAAAATTTATGTGGCTTTTTAAAACTCTACGACATGTGATGCCTCAGAAAACACTCAACGACATTTACACAGCACTCGCGTAGTCAGTAATTACATATTGCATACCGGTTTCGGGAGGCGCGGCAAAAACTAAATTTCTAGAGCTAGAGAGAGCTCAAAGGTCGCTTTTAAAGGTGATGTATTATAAGCCATATAGATATCCCACAGACGAACTTTATAGAGTATGTGGCTTATTAACAGTGAGGAAATTATACCTTTTAAACATTACTCTATACTTACATTAACGCATTCCATATAACCCAGAAAACCAGACTAGGCGACGAAAAGATATTGTGGCTTACTCTCCGCGGGTACGTACAGTTTTTGCAAGGCGTCAATATGTATGCCAGTCAGCCTACATGAAATGAAATGAAATGAAAATATTTTATTTGTACCTCCACACAAACTTAAGAAACACTTAAAAAATAAACTTAACAATCAAGTAAACTTAAACTAGAGGTACACTAGAGATATAAGTAGGTACATTATTAATGGTGGCGTTACGTGGAGGACAAATAAGGCGCTGCGTCAGCTATTGTTGCAGTATAAACTACAATGCTGGTATTCTCGCAGGCCGAGTAAATAGATTAATACACATAAATAATACACACATATATATATATTTAATATATGATAAAGAACAATAAAATATATAGCAGTCTTAGTAATTAATATATAAACTACGTCAATATATATACATATATATATACCCACATACTTAATATAAATATTTATAGAAATAATATGGTATTATGTTAAAAAAAAACAAAAACCGTTCGTGTTTCCGAACGCAACTCGTGGGTGTCACGTGATCGCAAGGAGTTCCATCTGTCATGACTGTCAAGAAAGCGTCTACGCTGTCCAAATGTCATAATTGCGTTGCGTACGCGCTAATAGCGAAAATAATACATACTATACACCAAAATACCACAGCAATTATATTAATTTCTAATATCTATGCATTATAATTATTAAGTATAATAAGGTTATACACGTAAGCAAAAATATACAACAAAATAAACTCTATACTAAAATTCCACTACGAGGTCTCACACCAAAGTAAGAAAGTGATAACCGAGTGGTTAGGAACTCTTACATATGAAGAAGCAGAGCATATTTTAACCAGACTTGCATGAATACTTTATGTTACCTATTCTTCATACACTATAACATGGTATCATGTTGGCACTATTAGCCGGCATGTCAACACACGCACACACACACACACACGCACACTCACACACACTGCAATTACATGCTACACAGAGCTGCTCATTATTTTTATTTTTTCTTTTTATAAATCTTAAAATATAGTATTAATTTTAATTTATAGTCTCAATATTGTTAAGTGTTATTTAAGGGAAGGAGCGGAACATCCCCAACACAAGTATTGTAAATAACTTACTGGGGCTGTTTCATTCACATTTGTCAATGTAATCAATTGAGACACAATAAACGTATTTTTATTTTTTTTTTGTTCAAGTTGTCTCTATTTCTGGGCTGAGGAGTAAACTATGTGCTTTTAATTATAATATTTGACTGGAAAAGCGTGGGGAACTGGAACAGGAAAGACTTTCTTGTTAACAAATAATAATACTAACTTCCTGGCGGAAACTGCATGAGGTCACACAAGAGCATAACGTTTATGCTGTCAATGGTTACCAAAAGGAACTAAAGATATCTCGTCCACGAACAAGAACTCTACATTTGCCACTGTTAACGCACTACCCTTATGTACTTAATTTCCTGAAAGAAGAGGTGGTCAAATTTTGTCGGTGAATGTCGTCTTTCGTCGCTGCTGGCGCATGTTTTGTCAGAGTTCGACAAACTGGTACTTTGAACAGACTGTTTAATGTACAGCTACGTATTAGTCGTGTTGCAACTCCAGTTAGAGCGCAAATCTGTGTAACCTGCTTCCTAACATCTGTTCACTTGATTTTTCAACAAGTTAAACAAGAATGTCTTCTCTGTTCCAGCGCCCCACGCTTTTACAATCAAATATTATATTTAAAAAAGCATACAGCTTACACTTCATCCATAATTTATTTTTTGTTTTTACGTGCATTTATAAAAGCGTACATTTTTTAGATTGTAGACATAATGTCAAAAATCTAGTTACATGTGGCTTATAAAACTCAGATTTCCCAAAGCAAAGTTTTATAAGAACAACTTAATATACAATTTCAAATATAAATTAAAATAAGTTATGATAACACGAAATCCTTTGTTTAGTTAGTGTGCCGACCGTGTCCCCAAATTGTTCATCAGTATCTTGCGCCGTGGACATAGTTGTTATTACTCTTATACAGGGTGTTAATTTACCATCGACATCGGCCGGGTGAACGAGGTGTGTGCCGACCGAGGGTTGATAACGTTCATGTAATCCGATAAAATATACCTATTGCCCGCCCGCTCGTTATTTCTAATTACTTCTATACACGTTTTGCGGCATTTTTATGTTACTTCCTCGGTGCAGTCGCTGATAAGATTGTTCACTAACATTGTGGACATAGTGTGAAATAATATGGAGGACGCAACGGCTTTTATGTTTAATATTGCTGTGTCCAGCATCGTGAAAATGGTATATGAAAAGTGAATGGCCAGTACTCGTATTTTTATGGAAAATTTCAGTGTGTTATTGAATCTCTTGTGAAAATATTGCATTGGTAGTTTCAGATATCTAGTAGGTACTAAAAATAATACGTTATTTGAAATTATATAAAACTTGCGGATGCTACGCTCGATTTTTTTTTATTCAGGCGTTTCTTCCTGACCCTGTGGGGATTTCAGAAAATCAATTCTTAGTGCATTCCTCTGGTCCCCAGCTGTGGGTTGTCTGTCAGTCAGTCAGTAACCTAAGAATTTAGTCAGAGGCAGTCAATAATCAGATAAAATTTTATTCTAATTTACTTATTGATATAGTCCTTATCTTACATATCGTTTGCTTCATTATGCCACTATCATTAATTATTATCAATAGCTGTATTGCGGCCGAATTTGTATAATTAATGTGTAATGCTGTATGAAACATTAAATATTGATGAATAAATTTTCAGGCGAACCTAGGACACGTGTTGGTGAGCAAACTTCTAAAACCACTAGGTATACCAAACGTGCGGTAAATATCAAGTATTTAATAAGAAGACAAATTTTATAATGCTACCATTTTTACTTGTTACTACTAAAACTTCAGCTGGTACAGTTTTTACATTTAGGCTTGTGCCTACTCAAACAAGTTACAAGAAGACTATAAAAACATATTCGACTTAAAATTTAATGGTCTCGAAAAAGCTACGTTTCAGTCTGATTTCGGTATAACTTTAGATGCATAGAAGTCATTGGCATGTATCATCAGCCCAGTATATATACTGTCCCACTGCTGGGCACGGGCCTCTTCTCTCTATGAGAAGGGCAAGGCCATAGTCCACCACGCTGGCCAAGTGCGGGTTGGTAGACTTCCCATGTCTTTCGAGAACATTATGGAGAACACTCAGACATGCAGGTTTCCTCACGATGGTTTCCTTCACCGGTAAGCAAGCGAAAATTAACAAAGTAATACGCACTTAACTTCGAAAAGTCATTGGTGCGTGCCTTAGATTCGAACTCGAGACCCTCTGCGTAGCAGTCTGTCGGTCGGTCTCTCCACTCGGCTATCGCTGCCTTGTATTTTGGCATGTATAAGAATCTTCAAAGGATGTCGATTAGGATACCTATTGGGTAGACAGAAAACAACCTAAATTTAACCTACGTAAGTCTATTGAGCTTTGTTATGAAAATTTAAAACTCAAAGCCAAAGCTACGAAGAAGCATGAAAGGTTTCTTTAGATGAATTAATATGCTAATCAGGCATCGTTTACTGTTGTCAGAATGGACAGATGATTAAATTTGCAACTTTTGATCTTTTACTCTTTTGGAGGGATCTTGGAAAATAAGTGAGATTTCTTCTTGTATGTGATCGAGTAAAGAGTCAAATGTGGCAGATTACTTGCACTCGATAGGTCACGTTACTCCCACTCACCGAGCGAAACGCAAGAGTATAATAGGTACTGTTACTTTACGTGAATATTTTGTGAGAGGGAAGTACTGCCCAGTCAAGTCATAATGAAATCAGCAAGGCTCCACTACCTATTTATAATTCATTACTTAAACCAGTTATTGGTGACAAGACACATGATTGACATAGTTTACAATCCTGCAAATATCACTAAAATAAACATTGACAATATCTGCAGGTCCATCGCTTCAAATGAAACACAAAAATTTGCTGTACAATTTACTACACACTAAAATAATATACTGTCGATTCACTTTTAATCATATTTTCTCACATCGTCTTTTTGCGATTCGGATTTGTATATATTTAATTTACTTGAAATCTGTATTAGAAACCGCATAGCAACTGGAAAAATTGCCTTTCGAAACCAAAGAACAAGGATACATATACATATAATAACAGCAAGATTACGTTTGTCTTGAAAAAGGGGGAAACAAATTATATCGGACTGGCATCCTCTCATGAATTCCATATGTGTTGGCGATTAACCAAGAGGAAACCGTGTTCTATTAGCCACACATAATTCGTGTAATGATTGTGTGCTTAGTCCGTCAGGGCTTGTAATATGAACGGTGACCGCTGCCATTTCTCCGCCAGTCATTGGTCCGCTTTGAGTCGTAGCTTCAATTTCAAGCGTTTGATGTGTTTAATTACTTTGTTTGTTCTTGTTCAGCCTCTGATGCTTGTTGTGGTCAGCCTAAGTCGAAAACGGCTCCAAAACTGTTAGCATTCGCAAATTAAATGTAACCCACGTCAAAGTGAGTGAATAGTTTTATGCTCACAACGAAATAATTAAACCTTGAACCATTGAGGTAAAGTGTCAGTTGCCGATATTCAAGTGATTGATTAGCAATCAACCTATGCCCTTTGTCCGCCAACTGAAATAAGAGCACCTTGTAATACACCCACATAAAAAGGGACTGTTGGGCCTTTTGGAGCATAAAGGATGGACGTAGAAATAGATTTTATCGCCACGTATTATAATCGTAAAGTAAAAATCGGACGATGATCGTCCGATTTTGCTTGATGCTTGACCCTCATTTTTCTAACCATTATTATAATGGTAAAGAATTTATAACGACCGAACGCATTTTTTCTTACCTTAAGACGTGATTTAATTAACGGATGTGTCGTGTTATTTGTGAATAATCACTGAAACAGTTAATTTTAAAATACGCAAGGGCCGTGGCGTTTCACAAGGACGAGCCTTGGGTCCACAATATATCTTGTGGGCAGGCAACCGCGATTTGACTGACGGCGCACTCTGAAAGGACATTTATCAGTCTCACTAGCGGGTTACACTAAACCAAACAACAATGAATTCTCATTGACAAATTGTCTTGGAATTTCTTGTTCTGCAGTCCTTTCTTTTGACTAATAGACGCTTAAGACTTAGTGCGCATACTAGCATAGCTTATACTAAGACGCAACATATGGACAAACGCCCGTGACAGTGACATGGGTATTCACAAAGCATCCGATGCGGTTGAACAGATTTAAGGAGATTCAATTACATTACCAATCTTTTTGGTTTTTATAGCAGCCATGTATTATTCACGCTCGTATATTTAAAATGATAATTTTCTAGCTCTCTAAACTCGGTGGCTAAAACTGCATGGTAATGTTAAACCGGCGAGAGGTATCTCCTCAATCTGTCGCCGCGACGGTCTCCCACTAACCGGACCTTCGCCGCATTCGTTGAATGTAAGCCACTTATGAAAATGAATGTAAAACGCGGATAAACCAAAGCCTATTTTCTGCGCGAAGTACAGCGGGCGGTTACAAATTGCTTTGGGCAGAGCGTAAATTTTAATTTTATCTCTAATACCCAAATGAGTACCGTGACTCGACATAATAAATGTACTCTTCCCACGTTAGCGCTGCGGTCGATTCATGTACACCACCGTTCACAATGTTCAGCCGCGTTAACACATAGCCGGCAATATCTCTGAATCACGTGCCAAATCGCCCACTGTGCATGCGTGTCACATTCACTCTTTAGACCCTTGGAAAGTAAACAAATATCTCAGTCGTATTCGGATTTGGACAGCATTTGTTTAAAGAATGACGTCGCATAGACGGATTTTACGAGTATATGCAGATGACAACCTGGATTTGTGTTTGGGACTATTTTGATTTTCCTGCAGCATAGGTTGGCTAATATAGTTTTTAGGTTTTTATGATTTACATTTGTAAGTTATGTGATCTTTGATAACGTCGTTTTGACGGAGTATTTATACATTATTAATTGGTTAGGCGTTTGTATTTACATAACGTAATATTGTATGATTTTACAGGTGTATGATGTGTTCGTATTTGTCCTGTTCCCTGGTCTTGGTTAGTCTAATAGCTCGTTTGTACTTGCAATGCATTAGATTATATTGATGTTGCTTGAACTTAGACGAGGCGTGTGAATGCGGTCTATGTGAATTTACCAGTGGTAGCCGAGCTATGCCAATGGTTTGGCGCTTCCTACTTAGCAATGTTATCTTTTGGCATCCACTTTGCTTTAGTTGGTCGATAGCATCTAATATGTATACATTGTTGTAACCACTTTAGACCGTCTTCAGTAAGCGGTAGATGCTTTATATTCAGAGGCTGTCTATTAGGGCGCTATCTGATCGAATCAAATGGAAAGCAAGCAAGTGATGAATATGGTAGATATAAGGTAGATTGACGAAATGGAGGAGGGAGGCCAAGGAAAAGATAGACAGACTCCGTGATGATGGATATGACAGAGCAAGGGGCAGATGACCAGAGAGAAGTATGGAATCGAATCACATACTACGCAGTCCTCAAAAAAATTGGGACCAAGGTAAGAGGTTGATGATGACTAATCGAATCTCATCACCAATTCAATCTTCCAATTCAACGGAATACTTGCTATTTCTAATTGGTATTGGTGCGTATTTTACGCCCATAGAGATGGATTTTAGTGAATTCCCTTTTTTTCTAGACCTGAATGATCTAGAAGAATTCACCATCTCTGACTATGGCCTCAAATAACGGTGGTCTTAAGGTTACTTCTCCATTAAACCATTAGTACTGTTCTTCTAAAAACGTTCATCAAATAATTTATTTACTTCTACTTGAACAGATAATTCGACTGACTCATATTAAGTAGTTACTAAAAATAGGTATTTATTTATAAGTTAGCCACTAACAAAGAAAGGGCGTTTACATCTCGTTATCAGCGGTTGCACGCTTCACTCCACTCAAGGTGGGACCACCTGTTTTGATCCTTTTGTCCGCCACGATGATAATAGCATGCTTGCGGCCCGTCTGCTTCACTGCGCTCAAGCCTTTACACATAGTGCTATTGATATTAATGATAAAAAAACGATCAAATCGACAATTTATAAGAAGCTACTATACTGTAAACAAAAATTAATATGATATCCTCTAATTAACAGTAAAAGTGGCTCTACAGCATCGAAAGTGCTGCAGGTTTCATCCGTCACACGGGTCACACCTGGAAAAGATTTCATTTAGGGCGGTGCGCTTTCAGCAATTATTTCTTCCGCGTACGTGCAGACACTAGAATGAACTAGAACTAGCCTTCCTAGAATTAGGTTTATAAATAATATTGTCGAGAGTATCAAATGACTAGATGAGTATAACTTTGATGTGCGATCACCACATATAGTTTGATGAGACGCTGCGCTGGCTCATCTGTCATAAAAGCTAATGGAAATATATCCGTGGCAATAGAAACTATGCGTAGAACTACGAATAAAAGCCAATTTGAAAAGTTTTGTGTTGATAGACTGTTAAACTTTTTTTCTTTTAATTTTTAATTTATAGAATAGTTTTGACACCATTGTGGCTCCGCGGGCCATCTCTGGGTAAACAAATAACCGCCGCTTTGCAATAAAGTTAAGAAATAGGTAAGGTAATAATTTCGATTCCATTCTGGGTCGTACATTCAGTTGATTTTATGCTTACGCCGGGAGCAGCAAACACTGCGTTACCGTGTTTCGGGTGACAGATCTCGGCAATAAGCGTAAGTCCAGGAATGTATGGCCGACTTTGTGATGCATCTCTGTGGGTTTCTTGAACACACAGAACATCGCAGCCTGTGGTACGGCACAGTTAAGATAGTATGTCTGATTTTTCGCTGGAGAAACCTTCGATGTTGACAGATACTACACACAGAGCCGGTTTTAGGGCTGGACTGATGGTGTTTGCCATCGTGGTGAAAGGATTGGCCAATCAGCGTGTGGGGCTCGCTGATTATTACCAGGCACATGCACCCCAAGTTTAGAAATATCGCTTGGTGATCAATAAAACTATTACAAAATTATAAATTAAGCCAGTAAACGTTTCACACGTCGCGGTAACAATATAAACGAAATTTAAATAAGCGTCAGAATCGCCGCGTCCCGCACGCGCGCTTAACCGATCAGTGTGCGAGTCACGACGGGACAGTTTATTTCAACTTCTCAACTTCTCCGGAGCGTTCGAATGGGGCATAATTTTCATAAGAAACGCGCCGCTGCGCCCCGACACAAAAATTAGATTCATCAGCCTTCCAGGCACATTTGCTCGAAACATTCTCCTAGCTACCAATTCGATTCGACTTCGTAACGAGTGCGTGAACAATGTGATGTTAACTTTAGTTACTTAGCATTTTGCTTTGTGAATGCGTATCTATTATACCTTCATACGTACAAATAAATGTTCACTCGAGTGTTCATCGATTTAGGTTATTCCACCGTATTTCAAATTTATACCAACACCGCAGTCTTATATTGCGATTAGAGGTATAACCATAAAACTCTGAAGCTTCTTTATGCCGGTATAATTTGCACTCTGTATATTTTATTTAAGCTATATTTCTTCGAATATCTGGAGTTTGCGGAACCGCTGAAACTGTTTCATCAACGCTTAATATCGGTAATGTATGACGATCGTTTGTATAATTTTTTATTACTCGTATTCTTTGAGAACTTTTTTCATTTTTACTTTGGTTTTAATACGGTGAAGAATGCCGAATAATATTTTTAATATAGAGTGCCTTGTACTCTCACAGAAGTAGAATTCGTATTGTTTTGTAAAAGTTTGTGAGTAAGTTAATTGTTTCATTACTTACGGTCTGGTTATTGACATAGCACGTAAACGTCGAGGCCGTTTTACGTCTAGTTAATTTAGTTGCAAAACTTTGATTTGGCAAAAGTTTCTTTAGGCAAAAATATTTATGGTTTAAATAAGCAAATCACGGTGCGAGATACATTGAATAAAACGTGGCGTTCGGGACGCAAACATAATTTACTTATCTCACGCGAGACCAGAAAGTTTCGTTCAAACAAATAATATAGGTTTCCATCGGTGCGGGGAGCACCTGGGCGGCACTACGATCGGTGTGTCCCCAGGGAAATAAAAACTTTGTCGCACGTCGCTTGTCCTAAAGCCTTCTTACTGTCTCCCGGCTCCGCGACACGTTCACCGATTTGCTACCGACCTACAGTTTATAGCTTTGATTCTCAACGACACACTACGTTTACGATATTGTTTCGCATTACTGCTGCGTAAAGCGTCAGTGTAAAAACGTTAGCCGAATAGAGCCTCTGAATTGAATAACTGAAACGTAAGTGCTTATCATGTTACGGTCACGAACGATCAAATCTGTTTTGTATATATTTCGTTTTCGTCTCCATTGCTGTTGAGGTATTTTAAAATAAATTCGTTTGGTTTCTTTTCCAACGATTCAGATAGGGTTAAATAAAGTTTCGATATGTGAAATAATTAATGTCGGCACCCGTGGATTCAAATACCGGAATTCCTCGAAATGACTTCGCTAATATTACTAGTGCTGAAAGTTTCCGACGTCCCCAAGTTCGATAACTGCCAGGATCTCAGCAGGAATTTTTAAATTAATTCAAAGGAAAAATAAAATTAACGAAGTTCGCGAAGATTAAATTATATCCGTCGTAATTTGTGTCAAGAAAGTTGGGATGTTGATCGTGGCATCAAGTTCTTTTTATAGGTACCTATGATGTAGTTGAGTTTCGTTCAAAATAAATTGACAAATATTAATCAAATACGAGTACATAGAGATCTTTCGTAAATGTAAGTGCTGCTTAGAATTTCTTTAATGTACCTATATGTCAACACAATAAGTAATTTAATTTTATTATATGTTGTTTTATGTTTGATAATATATTTGGGCCTTATTTTTTATAATGTTGGTTTTACTTAAACTATAAAGAGAACTATAGTTTCCTCATGCCATTTATAAACGATGATCAATCCTTCCAGCCGAAGACTATTTCAAAATTATCAAAATTATGACCACGATTATGAAACTATGAAATATAACTCTGATTCAGGTGAGTAGCTCCTTATGCACCAATTAGGTAGTTATTTTGTTGTGTTTGTAGGGTATCGTTGTAAAGGCTATTCTACTATTCCGGGAATCATTTGTGAAATATTTCGAATAAATTATTTAAAAAGAGTCCGTGTGGTGACGGATTAAGAATACGGAATGTCACCACCCCATATCATCCCATGGGTGTCGTAAGAGCCGACAGAGGGAGCATATTATGCAGAGAACAACACTGTAAGAGAAGGAAAACTTGATACAAACCCTATACCAACCCGTTTGGAGAGCGTGGTATAGTAGGCCAATTCCTCCTTTCAAATTAGAGGCCTAGTCCAGCAGTGGACTTTTTAACGCTGATGATGATGATTTCAAATGATAATAAAATGTTCCCCCAACTCGCAATTAAAACTGTAATATTTGCGTATCAGTGAATTATAGTAAATAGTGCCATATAATGAAGTTAAAAGTTAAATTAGCACAGCTAATAGACCTCACTAATTAACACGGATTACTCGTTAATTAGTAAACTTATTAGTTACTCAATTAATATAAATGTATTTTTGCGTTCGATTTAATAAACTTTGGACAACTATGAACCCGACTCTGAGTAAAGTCCGCCGCACACAAAACCGTTTGTTGACGGTGCCAGTTATTGAAATCTGTATTAATTTCAGTATTTAAATATATTAGTTATGTAATAAATTGGTATTGAAGTATCGCGTTTGAATGTCCCATAAATTGATAAACTAGTATAAATTAGTCCTTTTTTTATCGAAAATCTCAACATCTCGGCAAACATTAAAGGTTCCTGAGAGTCAATGGCCAGATCTGACAGTTTATGGAAATGTTACCATTTCGCGGCTAAATCACTCAACGGATTTTAATCCGAATTATTATAAGTAAGCTTGAAAGCTCCAATTAAGGACACGAACTATTTTATTCATTTTGTCCCTCGAGACGCGACGCTACTAATAGGCCAGGGAAAAAGTTCATTTTGTATAATAACATGTGTATGTGTGTGCGTCCGTTACCTAAATGTGTTGGTAAACACTCCGCTTTCGACTGATCTATGAACTTCAGTCTCGTCTCCCTTTCACTACACAGAATCTATAAAATCTTTGAATAAACATTTGCCTTCTTTGCCCTTTTGCACTCGTAAAAGGGGTCTGAGAAACTCGCCTAAACTTATTTAAACTTTTACCTTAGGAAATCCTTTTCACTAACACTTTGAATGTAGAATAGAATATGCATTAGAGAATAGAAAAAAGGTAACTGACGATTGGTTTTTCAGATAAACAAACTTCGATTACTATCGGTCGTTTCGAAAACCATAAAATCCGTGCAAATTATTTAGATAAATGTGTAGGTAGAAAGGTTTTATTGAAAAGTGGCTTAATGTAATCCTGGCTGAAATGAATAAACAAATCTATTTACGGTTGGTACAATGTTAACTGCATAACAACGGCTAAGTTCCGCTTCCATAGTTGGTGTTGATCAATAAGCTTGTTATAGACCGGTAAGTAGTTTGTAAAGATATATTGATAAGGGTTAACATAAACACTCTCCAATAACGTCTATCGTGTAGATCAGCTTTAGAGTTTTCAAAGGGTCTGAAGTTAAAGTTCGCCTCAAGGTATTTCTCGGATCATCAAGACGGTTTTCCAATTTTAACTTTGCTTTAACCAAGCAGCGGTAGCGATTTTCGAATTATCTTCCCGCTTTGGCGAGCTCATCAAAATCTGTTTATCTTTCAAAGCTTCTGGCTACAGAGGTTGCTACTTTTACTTTTTTATACGGATATTACATTCTATTTTTACCCGATTACGGTGTGGGATAAAAGAAAGTCATGAGTTTTTCTACTTTTTATTTAACTGAGTATTAGTATGTTGCACGTTATTGCGCTGCTTTTAAATTTATTGTGCCACAATATGTAATTGATAAACACCATTGGGTTAATAAAAAACATGTAACTCATTATATCATATTTTTTTCAAGGACGCGTAAACCTACAATAAATATATTCTTTTGTCTAATATCTAGTATACTTATTTCTCAATTTTATATTTTAACAGTAAGCTTTTGTCTCTATAAAATATCGATGATATGAGTTTCTGAAGGAATAAGATTGAACAGTTGTTAAACTGTTTATTTTATTTAAATTTTATGGATTACCAGTTATTGCACATAACATGGGTATGTATATAAAATCAATGATATATCAATATGCCTTTTTACTATCATCACATAGTTTTTCAAAACTTCCGACACTTTTTTCGTTCAGTCGACTCATAATTTCCGAACAGGCGAAATGTCTTTCTTGTAACTAAACTTGGCCCAAAACATTTTAAGGTTCAAATGTGACAGAAGGTGCGCTCTTCATTGTTTATTCGGGGCTCTCTGATAACAATTGGTAGAACTGTTATTTCTATATTTTACTTTATTGTATCAATAATAGATAAAGTAATGTTCAAGATCTGTGAAATTCTCTGTCTAATAAAATTAAATCAGCAATAATAGAAATAAATATCACAACAGTTAATCAGTAATATTAATCGGTATTACTTTATTTATGCGTAGCATTTTACATAGTTGATGTAGCTTGTCTTATAAACGATTTGCTAAATATTATTTAGCCAATGAAATAAATAAATATCATCAACATGAATATCAGCAGTTTGAGTAATACATATAACTGTAGAAGATTTAAAATAACTCTCGCGATTTAATCACATCTGTCGTATTGCATCTGACAAGAATCCTGTGTCGCTACAATTGCCCATAATTTTATACAGTTTAATTTTTTTTCCCATTGGACAGATAATCTAACTCATTTGCTTTTCTTAATTTTTTTTTACTGCTTTGTTCATTAATTTTTCACTACTACGCGCCTCTTTTTCTAGTTCAGAAACTCCAGAACAGCAGTTACGAAAAAGTACAATCCATTTAATGTCTAAAATGCACAAATATTTTTCTTCCTTTTACATTAGTTTATTTTAAAACAAATATTTAATTATACTTCCCCAGGGTGGGCCTATATTTTTGAAATTACAGGCGTCATGTAGTAAAAATGCTTATAAAATCTCGCCCAGGTACTTTTTACCTCCTTTCAATAGTGATGTAAAGTTAAATAAGCAGCGGTGGGTTGTTAGTGAACTTTTTTATGACTTCAAGACTCTCGGAGGAAGCCCTTAAAATATCCGAGACTAGTGTAAGGTACTTGCAGGCTTCGCTCTCGCTCAACCTAACTGTATGAGCAATTTTTTTATTATTTGGATTTCAGAGAATCTTTCTTATCTTTCTTTCTTTCTTTCAGTTACCGTGTTCTATTAGCACCATGAGAGTATGCATTCGAGTCGCTACCAACCGGGACAAAGAAACGGACTGCAGAAGTACAATTCTTCCTCATATTGTTTTCTTTTTATTAGGGACGTAAGCACTAGGATTCTGAGACCTTTGGTCACTCACCGAATAAAACGCAATTATAGACATCGGTCACTAAACATTACTTTTTTGTTTAGTACATCAATGCTCGAGACGATTTATTGCTGCTGAAATCAGCAAAGCTCTGCTGCTTTACTACTATTGAGCACTTTGTACGACATTGTATGTTTAGTAGTTCTCTGTAAGCTACCGGTTTGTCTCGTAAATCGGCTGCACACGCGTTTATAGACATTGTATTGATTTACAAACTTATGTTTCACGATCGTTTGTGATGTCGACCGTTAAAATGTTGTCACCGTCAAACATAAAAGTATCATAAAAGTTTTGTTTTTATTTTAATAGCAACGTACTCAACACAATCTCTATCAAGAAAATACGCAGAAGAAGTCAAACTGGCGAAGCCCTGACACTGAAAAAAAACTGTGAGTAAAAGAACGGCGTTGGCAACACTATCAGACAGAATCGTCAGCCCTGTGAGTCGGAGAATAGCACTGACATCAAAAACTTCTCAACTTCATACCTGGTTGTATGAGCTCCAAACCACTCGCTGGATGGCGAACAACTGAATTGCTCACTTTATAGACTCCGGCAACGAATTGCTGAAAATCAGCCAAGGTGTGATTCGGACGCTTCTCCAATACCTGAGTTTCCAACATCTTCTTCAGCGATATGCTCAAGAGTCAAGTTTTTCTTTGATCTTCTTAGGCATTTTGTTTATGTACCGATGAAAACAAAATGCCTAAGAAGATCGGTTTGACATAATAAGAATAGAGAACTGTCAAACGTTGTACGACAATACTTGGATATATAACAAACTTTATTAAATGCGTGTAAGATCTGTTTTCTACCTATGGACACAACGAAATATATTAACTTGACTTTGACTTGGTCCAAACTCGAGATGTAGGTACGTGTTTTGTCTACTAGGCTATCGCTACAACTTTCATAATATAAAATTCTTAGTAGAATATTTTGTTTCCTTTAATGTACACTGTTCCTAATTCCAGAAATTACCAGCATCAGTTATTAGCTATTGATAGCAAGCAGGTTTTTACTCGAAGCTTTACTTCAAACTGGATATTTCCCGCTTACGCGATATTCTACAACAAGCGAGTCGCGACGAACAGACAGTTTTTTTTACAACAAAAATACGCGGCCGAGAGAAGGCATTTATTTTGTGTACGTCTGCAAATACCGCTGGTATATATAACTACCTGAATGTAATTTTGTCTGTGGTTATACTAAGCGCAGATTTCTTATTAACATTCATGGGTCAAATAGGGTTTAAGCCTTAAATGGCGTCAATTTTTGTAACGTAAAATCAAAATAATTTAATAACGTTCTATTTAGCAAAGAGTGTTACTTTTTTGTCATCTCTTTTTCAATAAATTTTTGAACAATATAATAATCCATAGGTACTTGTTATAACATACTTATAATTACTTCGAAGATAATTTACTTATTCAAGTATAATAAAATTTATGTGATGAATTAGAATGTGAAGAGATAGATATAAAGAGACAAAATTCATTGCCACAATTTTTTTTGTAAGGCAATGTGACAGAAAGATTTAGTGATGAATAGTATGGATGCACAATACACAATAGTCACCGTTATGATCTAAGCTTCTTATAACATAAACACAACGTAGGCACGAAACAGAGATGCTTAATTAAATTTACAAAGCCGTCATGAAATATCAAAAGTAAAAAATATTTTATACAGTGAGCAATAATACGATGAAAAGTTAGTACAGATTAAAAATCAATGTGTTGTGCGGTGTAAGTTGTCCGTGTGTCATTGTTTAGAGATCTCAGGAACGTCGCCGGAGTCAATATGCGGAACATTTCCTATTACACGCCCACTTCTTTCCGTGAACTGAATGGATCGGTATAGAGCTGCGGATACTTTCAAAAGTTATTTTTATTTTACGTGAAAATATTTTAAATTAGACTGTTTTATTGAAAATAAAGATAAAAAACATGATGACGATAATACTTGACTTGATACTTGATGGCACGGGCTGTTTCCGCAACTCCACGTCTTGGCGTGTATTTTGCGTGCGGGTGGGAATGGTGTCGTCATTCCAGCCACCCCAGCACTTCGAGGAAGGCCAGCAGACTCTTGATGTGGCCCACTGCTTCCCTCAGGGTGCTGTGTCTTGTCAGGTACTGCTGCCTGTACTGTGCGACCTCAGGGCAGTCGAGGAGCAGGTGGGCTGCCGTCTCGTCTGCTGCCATACAGGCCCTGCACAGCGGCCTGTCGGTGATGCCTAAAGTAAATAGGTGTTTATTAAGGAATCCGTGTCCTGTGTAGGCGGCCGTGACTGTCCGCAGTTGTTGTTTGGGATTGAATTGTTCCATGTCAATTTGCTGTCGAGAATGACACCCAGGTACTTGACCTCGGTAGACAGCTTAAGCTCTGTGTTAAATAACCTGGGCAGTCGGTAAGTGCCCAGCGCGCGTTTGTGTGTGAACATAACTAGTTCGGTCTTGGTCGGGTTTACAGATAATTCGTACTCATTACACCACCACTCTACTATGCGTAGCGCTTGTTGGGTTAGGTCGTACACTGTACTGGTTACCTTACCTGAGGTGAGTATGGTTAGATCATCTGCATAACCTATTGTGTAGAAGTCTCTCGCGTTGAGTTTGTCTATGAGTTCATTGATGACTAAGTTCCACAATAGCGGGGAGAGTACACCACCCTGCGGGCACCCTTTAGTTATCAAGGCTGTCTGAGTGTCGCCGTGTAGGCGCACTACCCTTTTGCTGAGCATGTTTTGGATCCACTGTATGAGCATCTGATCTACACCATGTCTGGCTAGGGCGTTGCTTATGCTGGAGAAGTTTGTCTTGTCGAAGGCTCCTTCTATGTCGATGAAGGTGCCCAGGCAGATGCTTTTTTGTTGTATAGCAGCTTCTATCTGGTTCACGACCTGATGTAAGGCCGATTCCGTCGATTTCCCTGAGCTGTATGCATGTTGGTTGGCATGTAGGGGTAAGTGCTTAAGAGCCCCACTTCTTAGTTCCCTCTCGCAAAGCCTTTCCAAGGCTTTAAGCATGAAGGAGGTCAGGCTTATTGGTCTGAAGGACTTTGCATTGGTATAGTCTGTTTTGCCTGGTTTTGGTATGAAGATTAGTTTGACTTCCCTCCATTTCTTCGGTACATATCTGAGGGCCAGGCTAGCCCTCATGATTGCCAGGAGTCTTTTGAGGACAGGTTCCCCTCCCCATTGTAATAACCCTGGGAAGATGGCGTCCAGTCCGGCTGCTTTGAATGGATGGAAGCTATCGATGGCCCATCGGAGTTTTTCTTCTGTGACCACGTTGTTTGCGTGTCTCCATTCGTGTTCGGTCGCCACTGTTGGTGTATCGTGCCACGTTATTACCGGGGTGAGGACGCAGCCTGGGAAATGTGTTTCGAGTAGGACGCATCTTGTCTCCTCCTCCGATGTGGTGTATGTGTCATCCGGTTTACGGAGAGTACCTGGTGCAACAGTTGGTTGCTGAGCCAGTAGTTTCCTTACCCGGTTTGCTTGTTGGCAGGATTCAATGCTCCCACAGAATTTCCTCCATCCCATGGTGCGTCTGAATCTGAGGCATTTATTTATTTATTTATTTAAATTTATGCACAAACAATGTACAAAGGTGGACATAATGCCATAAGGCATTCTCTACCTGTCAACCTTAAGGTGGTGAAGAGATAAAAGTGGTAGGTGCAATTAGACTGTAAACTAGAGTAGTAGTTATGACTTAATACTAATAATTATTGTGTAACTTAATAATTATTTTATACATAATAGGGATATAATACATACACAATAAATAGTTCTATATAAACTTACTTATACATAAATATATATATATATATATATATATATATATATATATATACATATATAAACCTAAATATATATACATACTACATATACATAAATACTTATAATAATGGATGAGAGTGATGTGCTGATTCCTCTAATCTCTTGAAAAGAAGCTCTCGTACTTTGATTTTGAATGTAAAACGGTTAGTGGACATTCTGACTTCAGGAGGGAGTGTATTCTATAAGAGAATAGACTGCACAACAAAGGAAGAGTTGACGAACCCAGTAGTGTGACTAGGGCAAGAAAGAAGAAGATTATGAGAAGAACGGAGATTTCTATCATTTATGGAAGATAGATATTGGAAGTATGGCGTGAGATAAGTTGGGGGGGAAGGAGACTTGAGAATAGAGAAGAGAGTAGTGAGAGCACGCAAACACCGGCGCTGGCGAATTGGTAACCATTTAAGTTCGGAACGATAAGTAGAGACGTGGTCATACTTACGAAGATTGTAAATGAATCGAATGCAGTTATTGAGAAGTCGGTCGTACTTATTGAGATGTTCTGCATTCAGGTCATAATAGCACATATCACCATAGTCAATTATGGGAAATATTAAGGCCTGCACAAGCATTGTCTTGGTCTTGGAAGGAAGGAAATTCTTGAACCGGTAAAGTGCTCTAAGAGTTCCAGTGACCCTCTGACTGACTTTCGTCACCTGCGCTTGCCAATTGAGAGTAGTATCCATGTGTATACCTAAGTTTTTAACCTCAGAACAGTATGGAATAACCAAGCCATTAAACATGATTGGTGGTAACGTTTTTAAGTCTATGCTGGGTATTAAGCGGCGACTGCCTATAATAATGGCCTGGCACTTTGCTGGGTTCACGGCTAAGCCAAATTTATTACACCAGGCCATCATTGACTCAAGGTCCCTATTCATATCAGCAATGGCCACAGCTATATCATCCACTCTCGCTTGGGAGTATAACTGCAAGTCATCAGCATAAAGGTGATACGAACAGCGAAGATTAGGAGTTAAGAAGTTAATAAAAATAGAGAATAGTAAAGGAGAGAGAATGCCACCCTGAGGAACACCAGAGCTAATGTCGCGCCAACTAGATGACCTTTCATCACAGCGAACAGACTGCTGGCGTTCCTGAAGATACGATGAGAACCATTCCAGTGCATCAGGAGAGATCATGATATAGGAGAGGATAGATAGAAGGACATCGTGACTGACGGTGTCAAAGGCGTTCGAGAAGTCAACCAAAGTCAGTACAGTGACTTTAGTGTCCTCCATGCCTGCCCTAACATCGCCAGTCACTTTGAGGAGTGCAGAAGTCGTGCTGTGGCCTGGCCTGAATCCGGATTGCAGAGGACTAAGCAAGTTATTTTGATACACGAATTCAGACAACTGCTTATGTACACAGGCTTCCAGCACTTTAGATAGGAAAGGCAGGATAGAGATAGGACGGAAATGGTTAGGGAGAGAAGGGTTCGTGATCTTAGGCAGCGGAATAACAAAGGCTTTACGCCACAGGGAGGGGAAAGAGCCACTGTCAATTGAAAAATTCACAATGTGGGATATAGGAAGGATAAGATGGTCAAGGATCGGGATTATCATGCGGCGGCTGATAGAATCAAAGCCCACAGCATTGGATTTAATAGACAGGATAATCTTCTTGATCTCACCCAATGCAACTGGAGAAAAATGAAATGCTGCAACATTAGGACGGGGAAGCCCAGCAATATAGTCAACTGTATTACGTCTGGTTTGAAGATCCAGTTGAGAAGACGATGTGAAATGATTATTTAAATCATCCAAACCAGTCGTAATTTGAGGAGTTGTCCGTTGCTGTTTGCCAATACCTATGGTCCCAAGGAACTTCCAGATACTAGCAGAGGAAGAAGAATTAATATTGTCGAAAATATGGCGGCGTTTAGCGTTTCGTATCATCTGATTACACCGATTCCTTGCAGTTTTGTACAGACTCCAGTTCTCGTCAGATCGCTCCTTTTTAAACTTCCGGAAAGCTCGATCTCGGCGCCTCATGGCCATTTGAACGCCCCTAGTGAGCCAAGGAGCGGGGGGACGTTTTAATTTAATTCTCCTGATAGGAGCATGTTTATCAAAGAGGCCGATTACAGTATTGTTAAAGATCGAAACCATTGCATCTACAGTGTTGGCTGCTAACAAATAAGACCAATCCAGTAGAGCAGCATCCTTTTGCAGCTTCTCGCTATCCATACGTCCAAAACAACGCATGTGCAGAACCTTAGGGCGAGGTTTAGGAGGTTTAAGGAGATAGGATAGGTAGATGAGGTCATGGTGAGAAAAACAGGGAGCAAGGTATTGGCCATGGGAATGTACACAGGATGGGGCAGAGGTAATAATCAAGTCTAACCAAGTGTCTTCACCTCCGATGTTGTGGTGAGTGGGTTCGAGAGGAAGAGTGTGTAGACTGGCAGACTCAATCAATTTTAGAAGGTTCTGGGAGCGAGAGGAATTGATGGCTAGGAGGTCCGTGTTGAAATCTCCCATGATAATATGGTGTGCATATTCCGACCCTAAAGATTCCAGAATCGATCCGAGACTGGAGAAGTAATTAATGGAGGGTGGACAATATACTACTCCTAGAACGGTTTTCGTTCCACTGACTGAAACCTCAAGAAAAAGATACTCAGAGGAAGCAGAATGATTAGGCGGTGAAGATAAAATAATTTTGTACGAGAGTGTACTACGGAGATATATGGCTACGCCACCACCTCTCCTATCCACCCTATCGTTGCGTAGAAGAACAAAACCGGGGAGAGAGTAAGCAGTAGAAAGTAAATGAGGTTTCAGCCAGCTCTCTGAAATCAGAATGGCATGAACGTTAGCATCACGAAAAGCTTCAAACAGGTCGTTGTAATGGCTAGGGATACTTTGGGCATTAATATGACAGACATTCAGCATGTGCTTTGAAGTTTCATCAAATGTTCGCCTGACAAAGTCACCCAGCGAATCAGAAACGGAACAAAAGCTGTCATTGTAAGAAGAGTTTGAGGAATCATAAGCAGAATGAAACGAATCATCATCAACATCCGATAACATAAACTAATTAGATAAAATTGATAACTAAAATATATAAACTTAAATCTAAATATAAATAAATTTGTGTTATATCATTAACTACAATTATATAAATGTGCTTACGCACCACCTGCCAGCAGACACACATACAAAAGAAATAAACAAAAATATACAGGGAAAACGAAACATATTGTAACTGGATACAAAAATATCATGGGAACTAACTTCCGAACGTAACCGATAACTGTCAGTTGTCACTACATTATTTTGACGGGTTAGGTTATAAATAAATTGTCATTGAAATTGTAAACAAAACATTCGAATTGGTTTGAGTGTGCGAGAAAATAGCGATGTTTGAGTTAATAAGTTTCGAAACAAAGTAATAAGAAATGACAAAAAGGTATATACATAATAAGATTGACGCGTAAACAGAAAGACGATAAATACATACATAAAGTGAAGAAACGAAAAGACTACTATTTACGTGTCACAGTTTTGGTGTTGGCGGTTGCATCAGAAAGACTGGCGGCTTCACTTCTAGCGCCAGAGGTGCTGCCCGACGCTTCGGGAAACCTCTTAATCAGCTCGCAGAGTTCAACCTCGGCAACAAACTTGTGGCGGCTTCCATCCGGTGCATTTCCTGTAGTCTGATTTGGCCGCTTTATAAGCGTCCCAATCAGCGTCCGCGCTTGTGTTCATTGCCCTATTTAGAGCCTTTCCTACCTTCTTGCGCTTGCGTTCAAGCTCAGCGCCCCACCAGGGTTGTTTCCCCGGGGTTGAAGGCGGAGTGGTTTCCGGGTAAGCTGCATGGTAGCTGTCTAGCATCGACTGCGTCAGTGTGCATACCTGCTCGTCGATCTGTTCAGTGTCATCCAGTACCGTCGGCGTAGCGGTAAGGGTAAGTTTATCTCTAAGTAATAGGACATACTGTGATTTGTCCGTGTTGTGTGGTTTCCTGCGGGGCTGTGTGGGCTGTATATCGACTTTCATGGAGAAGCTGATCCATCTGTGGTCTGAGCATGATGCCTCCTTTGAGACGTGCCATCCCTTGATGCGTTCAGCCGCTCCTTCTGTTGCGAGAGTTAAGTCGATAATTGTCTGACTACGTTTTGTGACGAAGGTGGGCTCCGTACCTGTGTTTAATAGGGTAAGATTAGTGGTGAATAGGTATTCAACCAGTGACTTACCTCTGTTATTGTTGCAGTCCATGCCCCACATTTGGTGGTGGGCATTGGAGTCCGTCCCTATTACGACCTCCGTATTGGTTCTCTCGCACTGGTTAACCAGACGCGTGAGGTCGAACGGAGGCGGGTCTTCAGCCTCGGGCATGTAGACCGATGCGAAAACGACCGCTATACTCCTTGGCTGCTGTATAATTTCAATTTGTATCGCTGTGATGTCTCTGGAACAGAACTCCATTAAAGCTTGGGCTCTGATGTTTTTAGTTGTAAGTATACAGGTTCTTGGATGTGTGTGGTCAGTAGAAGAGTAAATCTTACCTCCCAGGCTGGAGAGGCCTCTAATGAGGCCACCCCTTATCCAAGGTTCCTGGATGAGCACGATGGCTGAATGTTGGACCTCCATCCATTTGCGCAGTTGCGCAGTGGCCGTTTGGCTATGATGGAGGTTGATTTGCAGGCAGCTGACGTCACTAGGCAGAGGGTTCATCTATGGGTGATGTCCCCTCCTCCCCGACCTTCAGCTGCGTTAGGCCAGCCAGGATGTCGCCGGCCCTCACCCCGTCGTCCCGCCGCACCGGACTCAGGAGCAGGCTCTCATCTTCCGAGTTACCCTCGGCTGACGGGCCAGCCCCCAAGCCAGATGCGGCCGGCTCTGACGGGCCGGGTTCCGCGGAACACTCTGGCTGGGTGTCTGATGCTTGATGTGGTTGTGTGGAGTTGTTGCATTCCGGAGGATGGTCGACATACTTGCCTGTTGAGTCCCGGAACCGGACGTAGACTGCACCCAGCCCCAACGCGAGGCGGCGCTCGTTCTGCACCAGGACCGGGACTTGTTCCTCCGGGACGCCCACGACCAGGAAGCACCCACCTGACTGTCTTTCCGAGTGCAGCAGCGACCATTTGTCGACCGCCAACCAGGGGTTCTGGAACTCCAGAGCCCGACCCACGTCGCGCACGTCGTCCCAGACTCCCTGTTCGTTAGGAACGACAATGCCGCACCGCACTCTCTTCGGGGCCTCTTCCTGGCCCCTGACCTCCAGTTCGAAGCCCGGTGGTGGGACCAGCAGAGAGACCGCCTCCGTCAGCCAGGTACGCGTTGCCTCGTCGGCGCACCAGAGTTTGAGGACCCCGTCCGCGTACATGGGTTTCCCGGTGAACGCAGGAGCGGGGCGTTTGGGGGTTTTAGTCGACCAGGCGTCACCTAGGATCTTCCTTTGAATCTCCGTGAGTATCCGGTCCACGAACTCCTTCGGCAAGTTCCCTGTGCGTTTGCATGTTACTGCAACGCCCAGGGACGCCTTGGAGGCCTGTGCGTAGGACTTACCTTGTGTCCTGGAGGAGTCGAGGCGTGGCTTCTTGTGCTCCCCTCGAGGCGAGCTGGTCTCGTTGAGAGCACGTTTGGCCTCACCTCTTTCCTTGTTTCCGGCAGTTTTACCTGCCGTGTTTCCCGGTGGTGCTGGGGCTGGATGCCGTCCAGGGTGGCCGGCCCGCCGCTTGGCGGCAGGCGGCTTCCCCGTACTGCCTCCGGCCTTCGTGCACCCCCCACTGCAGAGCGCGGGCTGCGCGCTGGTCACATTACTGGGACCTGCGACAGCGGCCTGCTCCGCTGTTTTTGTAGAGGCAGCACCGGCGGCGGCAGCGGTTTGTGCAGCCTTACGCCTTATTGCCAGGCGCTGCCTCTTGTTTTTATTCGCCTTCTTCTTCTTCGCAGAGCTGGTAGCAGCGGGGCCACTCGGTTGTGTGGTGGGCGAGTGTCGAACAGGACCGGTGGTCTTGCCCTTACCCTTGCCCTTGTGGTGACTCACCACTTGCCAGCCCGCGAAGGAGGAGTCGTCTTCCCGCTTTATTTCAAATGGGCTGACGATTGTAAGGACGCGACCAGTACTAGCGTTAACCAGCGCTGAAGTAACGTCCTTGGGGGATGGTGTGACACCTGCAGCCGGGGCCACGGCGTCAACCATCTGTATGGTTGTGGTTGTGGCGGCGGGAACAGCTTTCGCCGTCCCCGTCGTGGTTGGGGTAATAAATGGGATTTCGGTATCTATGCAAGTTTACTAAGACTTCATCCCTCTGGCTTCCCACCCTCCATGGAGCCCGCATTTGGGAACGTCATACCGGACGTTAGGATTACCAGAGGGATATAGGAACGCGGGGCTGGTTTACAGCACGACTTCGGGCGCCCGCTCGGGTCAACGGCCTGAGCCGAGTTACCAGCTCTAGCCGTTATCCTTCGCTTGCGCCCTCCGTATAGCCTTCACCTACCACATCAACAGCCGAAATAAATTCTAACTGCTGATGTGGACCCTAGGTCCCTAGCCTGTGGCCCTCTGACGGGACACGGTGGCCATTTCCCCCGCTGCGGCTCACAGCGGGGGCTACCGTTTAGCGTGAATTCGGGACCAAAGAGGGCGTGTTGCCTCACGGTCACATTACCGCCAGCGCCGCTGGGCTCAACCCCCCAGGACTCCGTCATCCCCGCGTACGGCGCTCGACTGCGCAGGTCCTAGCGCAGGTGGTCAACTTCTCTTACCCGTGACTTTTTACTACGAGCCCGCGCCCACCCGACCACGCGGGGGCGTGGTGAAGAGATGTGTTCCTGGATGTGGATGTGTGCGCGCATGTGTGTACGTGTGTGTTTGTGCGTGTGTAAAGTGCCTGTTGTTTGTGTTTCGGCTGGAGGTTTTGGTTGCATCCATTTCTGAAGGAACTGGACCAAGAACGGGCGGCAACCTCGGGAAGGATAGTCCACCAGCCTTGCCTAAGGGGATCTTCGCGACCTGCGCTACCCCTGAGGCCATTCGCCACTCCCTGCACCGGACTCAGGTGTAGGGAGTAGAAGTCAGTGCAGTTCAGAGGTGTTAAGTACGAGTTGACCTGCACGGGCTTCCGCCCATGATGACGATTCGTTTCGTTTTTCGTGTGAGCGTGTGGCCAACTCTGGTGTCGGAGTTTTCAGACCGCCCGAAGGTACGATAATACACAAAAGATAAAAAAAATATTCGACAGGTCCTAGGTCAAAAAAAGGACGTAGCCTTACTATTGAAATAGCCATTATATATAGTGGTTGATTTTACAGAAATAACCCGAGCCCAACGATTTTTATTGTATCTAGGACTATTTACTTCTCTAGTCCGTAGACTGAACTTTGATAGGTTAGCAGTGCGCGCTACTTTTATTATTATCCAAACAATTTCGTTCAGTTCTGTAGAACCCACGACTTGCGTCCAAGTATTCAGGCTTACTTATTTACCTGATCCAGTGTATAATGTAAATTTTCTTCTATATAATTGCAATATTAAACACCAGCAATATGTCCAGAGTTCCAGACCGCTATTCTATGCCGTAGCATGTTACTCATCTACGCTTTGCTACGCTTTTACTGAACGTAGCGAGGCGTAGAGCAGACACCGTCAAATACACAATTTTTCGTTGCGCAATTAGCCAGATTATGTACATAATACAAACAAGAAAAAATAGAGTGCAAAGTCAAGTGTTCAAAAAAAGATTAAAAAAAAATAAATCAATTATATAAAAAGTAATAACAGTAAAAAAAACAATAAAAACAGCTAGAAAATAACCTTTCGTCTCGCAGTTTGCAATATTTGATCATAAACTATCATATTATATAAAATAATAATAAAGAAAACTTAATGAACTAAAGAAATACAGCCTCGCTACTTAGAAGTGTGAGGGACAGTCCTAACAGCATCCAGAGAAAAGTTACTAACAATAGGAAATCATTTCAAATTGTATTACTAACAGTGTATGGATTTTAGTGGTCCGAAATAAGAGCCATATTAATGCCCTATTTAATTTCTTATAAAACATGTATATTTTCTTAAATTAAATAAAATCTGCCAAAAGTCTACGAATTTGACGCTCGGTAGATTACATTCAATGCAAACGTATCCAATTTGAAAATTTTTACTTGTTTACACCTCAATTAGCTAAACATTCGCTTAGGGCAGAGCCTTAATTGTCTTATTAGTTACCACTTGACTGTTAATTGCACAATTTAGGCAATGTTTATTAATTCACGATAAAAAACTGTAACTTTATACATAATAATTAAAGGTATAGTAACAAATATAAGTATCTTGTATATACAGTATAGAACATATTAACCTTAAAAACAAAAACAATAAAGTTCACAGAAAATTCTCACATAATCCGAGTGAAAGAAGCAAGTCACACTTCAAGTCGCTCTATATAAATCGTGGCATATTTTTATCCCAACACAATTTGTAATGGAAGCGACACGCGGAGACAAGAGAGCAAGGCTAGGGCGACAGGCCCCGCGGGGTGCGGGGATGGAGGGGTGGTAGCGAAATTACTTGCAAATTCCATTTACGAACTCGGCGGCCACGCGTCAAAAGAAACTGGTGGTTGTCTGGTTTTCACACGGACTAGTTACCTTAGATTGTGGTTTAGTTAGTGCAGCGCGCAGCTGTAAGCTACGGCGTAGCGTATAATTTGGAAATGAGGAACAAAAATGTTGGTCGTACATGGAAAATCTTGTCATTTATTTTTATAACAATTTTTTTATTGACCTACGCCTTTATCCCCGAAGGGGTAGGCAGAGGTGTAATATTACACCCATATTTCGCCATGAATTTTTAGGTCCCATGTAATAGGGGGTGAGCCTATTGCCGCTACCGGGCACATCACCAGACTCCGTGCTGTTACTGAGAATTTGGAAAAACCCAGTAACCCTTTTGCCCGACTCGGGAATTGCACTCGGGACCTCCGATCAGCACATACGCTATCCACCGGACCATGGAGACAGTTACAACATACAGAAATTACACACAAATCAAAATTTTAAGGTTTTTAAATATATGTTGATGTTGTCTGTTGTATTTTCACTTTTAGCAGTTGCGGTACATTAAAATAGTACATATATTAAAATGGATATATTGTGAATTTACTTTTTAATTACGACACAAGGTTAAAAAGAGTTTCAAGTTGTGTTTTTAGTAGTTTTCTACTTAATGTAGTGACGGTATCCTAATTTAATAAAAAAAAGGGAGCGGTTTGAATAATGTCTTAAACCATATTTCTTGCAGTTCATTTCAAAATTGATTCCTTGTGAGTGAAACCATATCATTTTTGTCATAGTATAACAGTGAGTTATTGTTTTTACACCATACACAGAACAACAACTTGTGGCTCAACACAAAGAGTACAACCGCGTAGAGATTGAACCCGTTACACTTGGCACATTGTCAATCGGCGAGATAGCCACTTATACACCACTTTACCGTTCCTGCAGTCAAAATTGACAAAATGAATATTAATACTCACGTATAAAAATCTTACAGTACCTGACTAACTGGCAGACAACGCACAGCCAAAACTACTGGACCAAATGCAAAAAAACTCCATTTGGGGCAAACTCCTCAAATGCCAAAGATCGTCTCTAAGTGCTTTACCCAGAGGAGCACTATGAGAGGATTTTCATAAACTTATTCCCTAAGGGTGTAAAAAGGAGGAGCAAAGTTTAAGAAAACTTCTTTATAAATAATATTCGAGCGGGCGACAACCAAATCTAGTTGTTTATAAAATGATAAATAAATTATCGATTGATCCTGTTGTTGGCATCCTGCATCAAATGGTCGTAATAAAAGCGGCGAAAAAATACATTGTTTCTCCTTCTGCATATCAAAACATAAATAGCGAAACGGGACAGGAGATTTCATTCAAATACGAAACAATGTTTTCATTGAAATATTTTTGCTTGTGAGCTGTACTTAAATTTCGACGTAAATAAATCTTTTATTTTAAAAGATCCAAATAATTTGAAGTTTCAATAACATTACAGACGTGTTAATTAATTCTTCATTGGAAAATGTTCTTGAACCTATACGAATATCGACGGTAAATGGTGTAAAAGCATGGCTGAAATGTGGACTAATTTCATTACTATCGACTATATGAAGGTCTTCTACTCTTATAAGTGAATTTAGTATTCATTGGTATTAAATTTGAACATTCGCAACTTAGATTTTTGGGTTTATGATAGATTTAAGTAATTTTTGTACATACATAGACTCACGCCTGTTTCCCGAAGGGTGTTTCATTCACTCTCATCAAATTTCTCATGCATGCTCTTCGGTTAAGAGTACTTCTAACCTTTTCTTTTCATAGGATGTCCAATCTGGTCAAAGGAAGTCCGCTTAATTCTTTTTCTTCCTTCTGACCCATTCACACTTGCCCTAAATAACTTCTTGGTCAGTCTTTCGCCATCCATCCTCTCCATATGTCCAAACCATTTCAGCATACCTACCTACTACATCTTTTACCCACAACACTCTCTTATCACACAATTCTTTACTCTGACGTTCAAAGACATACCACACATACTTCTCAGTGATCTAATTTCTACAGCATTTATGCTATTTTCATGTCTCTTGTAATTTATATATTTGAATTTTTGTTACAAAATGATTCAATAACATTTTTGTTCTCGAAATTGACACGAAATGTCATTCAAGCTTACATTAGTTCTAAGTGTACTGATCCGTGAGGCAGAGCTGTATCATGAACTCGGTTAAATATAGCCTACCAGAATTAATAACAGGTACATTAAACAGTAGTAGTCTCTGCCTACCCCTCCGGGAAACAGGCGTTAGTCTATGTACATAAAACAGTCCGCCGCTTAATTTAAACTTACAAAAAAGTTTTATACAAACTAATAGCCTTCAAATCCAGTACGAAACATGACCAGAAGTTTTCTGTTTTCCATGTTTGTGGCATGATTACCAATGGAGAGCGGGCGGTAAGGCGCCGACCGATTGGTATGTAAGTTACGAGGCGTTACGGCGAACTTAGCTCATTACCAGTGGTACGCCGGTAGAATGACAATGGCGGGAATTTTTACTTTATTCTCGTCCACGCTTATTAGGTGCTTGCAAACGTGTAGTGGCAAGAGACTCGAGTCTTGCAACTGCCATATTGAATTTTTACCCTCAACATTAAACCTGGCTTTTGTTCTTGTTTCAAGTTTAAAAGTAAACTTCAGCCGCACGTACGGTGTTTGTTGCAATACGATGTAGAATGTTTCCCGCGATAAAAATAATGCCTTGTCCATACTTCGGGGCGCCGCTAAAGGTTATTCCCTGAGCACAGTTTTGTGCACCCGTTTTAGGTTGTGTTTGATCCGAGTTTGATTATATTGGATGTATTTTTTCTATTAACAGGAGAAAAGTGAGCCGGTACAAGTATGGTGGGTCGGTACGTAAGTTTATGGATAAAAGTATTTATAGATAGTACATCGATTGTATTTAATGTATGTGAAGGTTATCTTGTGCATAAACAAGAGTAACAAACTGATTACAATATACAACTTACTACTGTACCTACTTTTAGTTGTAGATTTATACGTATAGTTTTAGTTGTAAATAATTTCAGACCAATTAGAGTGTAAATAACAAAATGAAAGGTTATAATAAATATATTTTGAAGTAGTATTTAATTACTACACACACATTTACAATTCATAAAATTTCATTAATTCCATTGCCTAGTTTACAAAATTAAACAAGTTCATACATTAAACATAGATCATTCCTAGTACATGTTACAGATTGGCAAACATAATAATTTATTACACATAATTTCAAAAATAGAGACTTTTAAACACACGCCATAGCTATATAACTTGTTGATACTGATCGGTAGCGCGATATCTTTATCGCCCCTTACAATGTATCCACACTTAGACGAAAGCATCTTTATTGGCAGTATCTATTCCAAGACTTGTCACAAACCTTTGGCCTATGAATAATTTACACGACCGCCGCGACCGCAAAGTGTTTATTGTGATAGCGCTCCTGGCTTCTGAACCGCAGTCTCATGTGAAATAAAACACCTAGATTTTTCTTCTCAATCTCTCGAGGTATGTCTACAAAAGCTACTCAATTTAAAAGATCACATACGCCGCGAAAAGACTTACCAAAATGAATTATATTCACGTGAAACTAAGTCAGACGATTCGTACTTTCTAAATCGCACCTGAGGCGACGTTTACGGGATGAAGTCGCGAGTGTAGGAAGTAGTACCGACGGATTAGGATAACGCATTTAGCGTCGAATGTAATGGGAATAAGGTCGATAATTATTTGCGGGCAACAGTCACGTTTACCGTGAGAGCCGGAATCGAGGGAAGGCGGCAGTAAATAACAAGCGAGATCGGATTATTTCGATAAGATCGTAAAATGAAACAAGGCGCGCCTCGGCGGGACGTTTTCTTTTTGAATATGTTACACGTTAGTCGGCACATTGGCCACGTACGGGTGTAAAATGTGAAAGTTTGACTTAGCTCATTTCCTCGTGTCTTTCAGCCGGAGCTTTTGGCACTGAATATATTTCTGATATTACTTACCACTTTAAAAATATTTCTGGCCGTGATTTATGTCGCTAAGCTGATAAATAATATTGACTTTTGTTGATTTTTTGTTGGGAGATAGGACGAAATAGTATCGGGTATCAGAATTAATTATAATAAGTGGAGCAATACCTTCATCTTAAAGAAATACAAAGCTTATAATGAACCTGAAAGACAGTCACTCCACTCTATAATACCGCCACAAAAGTCAACTCACAAAGCGAGCAAACAGTGATAAGGTCAAGGAAAAATTAATAAAATATATAAAGGAAACAGCGATAGCCCACTGGGGAGATGAATAGACTGCTACGCAGAGGATTTTCTGTTCGAACCCATGCTGTCTACCAATGACTTAAAGTTGGTTATATTGATAATCGTGGTTTTATTTACTTCATGCCTGGGCAATCACACACGTTAAACCATCGCTCACTGATTCTCGGCAGTCACAAAGATCTTCGACCTCAACTATCCTGAGACTCGGTCTAAATTTAACATATACTTATTCCTAATATCCCTGGGTGGTGATGGGTGGTCAGGCTGCAGTTTCTCTATAAGAACTTAAAATTCTATTAAACCTATTTAAGCTAGTAAGTGGATTTCCTCCTCCAAGCCGAACGTTTTGGATGCAAGCAGGATAACGCTAGCGTGTTAATGATTTAGTTATATAAAGTAACACAATATATTTTGTTCGTGTGTTCAACAAGCAATTTGAAGCACGATGTTTTATAATTTTGATTCAAAATCGTTTATTGTTATAGCTTCGAAGTTACTAATTCTCTCTCATTGTAATGTTTTAATTCGTGTAGGCGTAAAGTCATAATGTCAAGTGGCAGTTTATTAAAACCTATATACCTATTCCTGGAAATGAATTGTAGCCTTTGAAGTTCCTAATAATAAATGTATGATTATTACTTATGTACACACACACAGTGCAAATTGTAATTTTTATGGTATAAATAAATATTTTTCTTTATGTACATTATTTACTTTCGCATATATCCCAAAGCGACTGTTTATATACATATTTGGAGACACTCGTAACAATTTATAATAATTTTATAAATACACTGATGTCATTTCAACACAGACAAAGTAGGGAGCAACTATTAGTAATATTAAAAAACTAGAACAAAATCTCTACGTAATGTAGAAGAAAATAAAACAGTAATATATCTATAAATCTGAAGGCATTAACATTTTAAGCTTCGCGTTTTCTGCTCTAACAAGACTGTCGGAAATGTTTTCAAACAGTCTAGTAGAAACGGAATGTGTAGTAGGTACGTGGTCCGCTCTGTGTCGGGTAGGTAGCGCTCTCGGTGCACATGGGAGCGGCGCGGAGCAGCGTCGGGCATGTGGAAGCACGCGCGGTGGGTCAAAAGCGTCCGAGTGCAATCTTATTTTTCCGGGCGGCTCGCTGGCGTTCTGCCGGCAGCTTATTGCCTACGTGCCAGCGGGCCGGTCGCGCGCCCGTCATATTATTCTATCGAGCGGCTATCGGTTGCGCCCACACGACCGATATTAGTATACCCGCCGCTGCCTTCTTCAGATATTGCTCTGGATCGTAAATAAAACTGCCACCGCGGTAAACCAACCGCGCTCCACGCGAAACCTCCACTTATCACCTTAAGAAGATTCGCGGAGAACACCATTCGAAGTAGGTAGTTCGTAGTAATCATCTTGCTACAGTTACACATATATAACTAATTCTGTACTACCCGTATAATACAGTGACATATAAATTTAATAAACACGCTCCTAGAGTAGTGTAGCGTCACGGTATTGAAACGAGAGGCACGTACCATTCATATACTATTTCTTACGAGCAAATATATAAGTCGGCTCCACATTTATGACGAAACTTGTTTATCACAATTACGCAAACAATAACGTAATAAGGGCGACCGCAGCCGGCGTTATTGTCGCCGAATGTCGCCGCGGAGAGTTGTCGGAAAAAGTGAAAGTTTTTATCTGTGCTCGGTCCCCGGCCGCCCGTTTTCATTTCCACGGAGCCGCTCTTGATCGCAATCGCCGTTGCAGGGTTGAGCTGTGTACACTTAACCATCGGATAATTGCTGATCAGCAGATACCTTGCGTAACCAATACAAACACATCGATTTATTGTTAGTTCGCTTTCTCACTTACCGTACTTTTCGAATGTGAATTTTAGCCTGGATCTGAGCATAGAAGTCGTCTCATTATTTCACCTGAAAATATTCCAGTCTTTATCACGATTAGCGCGACTAACCTGGTGATAAATTTTATGAGAACTAAACCTGGCATTTTCTTTTGATGGAAAATAAAATGACTCCAAGTGAAAAGGTAGAGAAAATTGATAAGATCTGGAGGAAATAAGCAACCCTATTTTTGAGGAGTGGAAAACAAAGAAAAAGGTGTACACTCAAGGGGACGATACGTCAAAAATTATGTGAGCGAAGTGGATGCGAAGCAGTGAAGCAACGACGATGATGCTCACTCGTGCACAAGCAACTGCAGCGACGTCGTACAACTCAATGTTATTCGAAGAAATACTCCTATTTTATTGAAGTCTAACATAAATGGTAGCATTTACTATTATAATTTTACTGTTCATGAAATCAAGGAATTGTCGAGCTATTTCTGGTAATTTTACACTCAATAGAAGGAAGACATTGAAATTAGGAAAGTTCAAATGATACAAGGTTCTGAAGCTAGTGCGTTTTGGTAGAAATTGTAGATATAGTACTTAGATTTGTTTTTAAATTGGTACCATTTTAGTGAACTAGTCGAAGAAAATAAATAGCTATGCTTGTTAGAAATCTGTTTATTTTTGTATTAGCATTCAGATAATAACGTTATATGATTTAAGAATTTGATTACTTTGAAAATATATAATGCAATAAATTCAAGATAAAATATAGTAGAAGTAAAATAAGCTGCTTTTCTTATCTTAAACAAATAAAAGCGTTCGCAAGTCATTGCGGCATTGCCAGGTTTGCTTCATTCATTTCGTTTCTTTTTAGTGGGTTTATATTTCACACTGGTCTATATGGAAAGCCTTGGGGTCTATGTCTAGCAGTGGACGTCGTTACGCAGAGGTGATGATGATACAGGCAATATCACCAACGTTTGCAAGCACACCACGGTCCACGTACCATAGTGATTACTGAATTTAACATTCAATTTTCAACTCAACAGCTTTTTTTGCTGTTCTACTAATCTTTATACCATAATACGTTCACTAGGTTTTCCCTGCACTAATGAAAAAGAAAGTAATCCTAAGTTGTTTCGGGCTTAAAAACGGTTATTTAGTTTATTTTTCTATTGATAAGTATAATGTAAAAAGGCCTTTTAATTTTTTTTAATAATAGAAATTGAAGTAGTATTCATTCCAATACCAGGATTGGACTGGGTTTGTAATTTTGTATATAGGCATACACGTCGTATGTCAATTCACGTTTAACTCTCGCACATTGATTGCATTGATACTGAGGAGTTCGAGGCCCTCAATGGTCTCTACGCTGGAATAACCTCTGTATGCCTGTGTCCATTAAGATCTATGAGAAACTCGAGCGGCTTTGTATGAAGATAAAAGGCCTTAAAATAGATATATATTATGTTTGCTTTGGTTACAACGTCAGATGTTCAATTTAGGTATCTTGGTAATAGTGGTGTGTGGAGGTTGAGTCAGATTTCATGCTTAGTCTAGTTGACGTAATTGTGATTTTGATATTGTAAGTAATGAATTTATGGTGCTCGAAAATGGATTGAAAATAAATTTGGAAATTATCTGTTCAGATCATAAGAAGCCACTTTCAAATACATATATAGCAATCGCAGTAGTTGTAAGTAAGATATGCAACTGAATTCGAAATCTACATATTATACAAAATAAATTAGCGGGTCTTAATCGCGTACAATTAACTTATTTAAGGTATAAATACCTATTTGGTTCCGACGTTTCGCTCGTCTTGCACCAAGACCTATACCTTAAATAAGTTAATTGTACGCGATTAAGACTCGCTACTTTATTTTGTATGATGTATACAAATCGCGAAAGTTTAAAATCGATTATCTACATATTATATATTATAATTTTATATATTCTTTTTTTTCGGGTCATCTCAGGCTCTTGGCGTGATGTTACGGAGTCTATAAAACCTTCAAATCCTGTAGCAGTAGCAGCAGCTTGATTTCTAAAATTAGCAAATTTAAACAAACACTTCAGCTTCATTATCTTCTATCTTTCATTATAAAGATGAATAAAGATTAATATTACTCATACAAATTCTACTTACTCACAATCACAGAGATTCGTCTAAAGTTACAGGTGAAAAAATAATATAGTGATCCCTTCTGGAAGGTCTATTTTCCTATGATCGTTTACGGCGAGTATCCTCGACTGAATCAGAAGGGGAAAGATAAGAATCCGAATGGGCTGAGACTCAATTACGCATAAGTTGTTTCACTCTCCCATCACCATCAACAATCGGTTAATTTGCACCTTGATATTTCTCCAGACGATAATAATGCGAAGTTATGGCAGGTTATATTTATTAGATTTGATTTAGATATGTTTGTTTTTGATGTTCAGGTTTGTGGCTGATAATTACACAGTAGAATGCAGAGAAAGGCTTTGTGTAGGTTAGCTGTTAGGATGCTACTGGAAAGTGTTAAACTTGACTATGATTAATACGAATGGACATGAATATTTTACACAATGTCTTTGAATTATTAAAGCTACTTATATACATATTTCATTATTATAAAACCAGTTAAGAAAATGTAAATTATTTTAGTGAAGAACAGCGATGATGTTTCTATTATCGGTTTAGTCAAAGCATAAAATATGAAGCCTCATTTTCAAACCTACCGGGACTGTTGTTTCCGAAAACTTGTCTTTACTCTTTATGAAGTTTTTGATTCAATATGAGCATATAACTGAAAGTACTTTATTACCAAAAGATTAGACAGGCTTTAAACTACCTACTTACATTCGTGAATTAGTATTCAGCTTCTGTATTGCATTCTAATTGTTTTAAGGAGAGTATTTTACCTCGATTACCTACATTTTTAGATTCATTCAAATTATTTTTTTAATCTAAAACCATTATACAGTAAAGAAATTTGTGATGGCTCTTCATAACAATATTCGCAATTCACCAGCAGTATATTCCTGGAAAACCGTTAGGAACTTTTATTCCATTACTATTCCGGCTTCCGAAGTGGAAAGAAGGCTGATTCAATTTTATTAGCGCATCGCGTTAGTGGTTTCAGCTTGCCGGCACGGGTCCCTAATAAAATGAGGTGAGGTAACGGCGTGTTTGTGCGACGCCGGGGAGATGATAGATACGGCACGCGGCGGCCACCGCCCGAACCCCGCGGCTCTTATAAACTAGCGTATACACACCACAGCGAAGCAGACGCTTTAAAAAACTGAATTTATACGCCCTGTTCCAATGAAGACTGGTGATGTGATTGTTAGATGTTATTCTACTGATTATATTTTTGGCGAACTTAAATCTTCAAATATTTATATACTTCAAACAGTTTAAGTCTATTTCATTACAACGAGATCTGCTTTTATGAAGGCATATTTTAGAATTGGGTTGGTTTAGTTTTCTATGAATGTTTTGAGATTTTGCCTTAACTTAGCATTAATAATGCCTCACAAATAAGAAAGAATGTTAATAAATTATTTCAGATGCAAATTTTTCATACGATATTCAGAATTTGGTAACAAAAGATAATGATATATTGTAAGTGCCTTATAACTCTCGCGCATAAAGAAAATCTAGAATAATTTGTTTAAAGTATATTTTTATAACTGAACTAGATACAACATACAATATTTAAGTACCTGTCCATTTATTGTGCATTGCCATCGCTAAACCACAGGCCTATTGCTAGTTCGACGCAAAACTGCGCTACGAATCTATAGATTGGTCTATGTGGTAGTTTCGGTTTAAAACCTGTTACCGCGCTCTAAATCGACTATCCTCTCGTAATCAATACCTTTTAGCTCTTAGTTTGTTTGAAGTGCACGTTTGATAAAATTTTCTAAAAATGTCTGTTTATTATACTGTACAAAATATTTCAAGAAAAAATTCAGTCTATAAGCACAGTCCTATTTTCGCAACTCTCTTCTAAATTTCTCAAAAACTAAGCTTCTGCTGTAGAAAAATCTCTGGAAAAGCTTTTAATGGCTGCTTTCCTAAAGTTAACATTTAATTATCTTTTTATTATCAACACATTCATAATTATGTAAGTACTACATGATTACCGCAGCTACGTCCGCACATTCTTACAAAGGACAATGGCAGATCCTTAGACAAATGATTGGTATCGCTTCGCTATACTAGACTCCGCGCTGCCTAAGAAAAATAGCTCCGTAAATGAGGCAACTCATTATGACAGTGTGTGTCAAACAAAAGCAACAAGACGCATGCGTGAAGAATTGTGTTGTCAGCTTCTCAACAGTTACCCGAGTAAATGGGAAAATATTTTATCCTGTGGTCTGGCGGATAAGTTCTTGGTCTTAAAATCAGTTAAGAAAATTCTTAAAAATTACAATTCATTAAAAGCATCAATGTATTTGTGTATAGGTTAGGCGTACCGCGTAAGTTCCTTTATGAGAAAAATGGTGGGTATCCAATGGTTTGTTTTATGTGCCTACTAATAGTATTTTGCAAATTATTATTAGAAATAACCATAGAGAAAATAAGGTGTTTCCAAAACAGTGCTTTCTATTGCCATGCTACTAGTCCATATAAATTTAGTTAGACATTATTATTTTAACGTGAATAGTCGTAAAAACTACTTTGAATAAAACAAGAATCGTACACACTTAATTACACATATAATTAGGTAAACCATGTTTCTTGGGAAAGATGTGCAGTTTCTAACAACTAACATTTTTCACCTTACTTGTAAAGGGTATAAACATAAAATAATAAAGAAAAAGGTAAAATATATAATAAACAGGTTAGATAAAATAAATAGTAAAATATAACGAAATACAATAACAGTATAGATTCACATAAAAATCTCAACTGTGGGGAAGTTGATTCTTGTACTAGCAGCAACACTGAATGGCGTTTACGGTTTTTGTAATTTTATGTTGAAATATCATAATTATTCGTATTTTACAGATAGTATGTGATACCAGAGACCTTCTTATTATTTGCTGAGTTATTTTTACTGAGGATAAAAGCGCAACTTGGCATTGTACAGCAAATTATTTCCGTAATTAATTTGGTGGATAGGTATACGGCTGTCAGTGTGACAGGCTCAACCATGCCAGCTGGCATGGTTTTTTCTGCCTCATTTTGCAAGTATGACGGCTCCGTCTAGTAGAGCAGAGCGAGACCAATCATTAGTCTATGGGCAGATCTCTATACATCAAAATGCCTGAAATTAAATTGAAGCGAACAGTAATAAAAAATATATCAAAAAATTTGGCATAAGTAACAGAGTCTATAAATGATTCCATTTTCACTCAGGAAAGGTGGAAAAAGAAGATATCGGTGTTTGAAGTTTTAGTTAAGAATTAACAATGTAGATGTAGGTACAAGGAAAGTTATAGTATGAAAGTTAAACAATGTAGGTAGGTAAGTTTGAATGATCAAATGACATAATGTCAGATTGACATCAAAACGCGGAAGTATTTTGTAGCATCTAACTGTCACAGCCAAAGACAAAAGCAGAGCTGCACATTTTAAATCGATTTTATGTGAAATCGATACAACTTTAAAACGATGTTGTGACGTTTTTATTTGATTTAAACGTTGTATTGCTTCAAAAATATTAGCTTATTGATATAATGTTGATTAAATATTAAATAATTGCATTTTAAACTAAACCAACTCTATAAAGGTCGATCGTATCGATTACTTATTTAATAATCGATACGGATATAGCACTCACGTCTATTCCTGTCACACCATTGTCTATGGCAACAATCAAATAATAAACTATTCGTAATCAATTGGAATGCTTTTTATCATCATAAAATACTCCAGCTTTAACGAGACAAAGTGAAAATATTAAAAATCGTAGAAAAAAAAAGCAATTTGTTTTGTGCATATGAAGTTTAAGGTCGCCACAACAAACCCAGACCAAATTCTGCCATTGTTCTTTCAGCTACTTGAGCCCAATAGCTTCGGACGTGCATTGTTTGTCAGTCAGTAACGCACGAATTTTACATACCTATACAGATATTAACCAAAATGGAGCGAGTTCATGTTACTTAATAGAAGATGTTATTTCTTTTAAGTGTTTGCTATTTGTATTTTTATAAGTAACGGCGTAATACTTTTTATTTGCCCCGACGTTTCGGCGTGGGTGTAACCCGAAGTATAATTGCTGTTTTATATTTTAAATGCTTTGTAGAATACCAAGTAGTTCTGAAGAGTTGCTAGTTTTCTTACAAAGGTCGATGTGCCACGTGTAATAAATAAGAGTTCCCTTTTGCTTGATCCCCGTGCGATAACTTAATAGAACTCATTATATAACAAGGACTAAATACATCACCAAGCGTTTATTTATGTTTTGACCTTTCGAGCGACTTTATAAAGAAGGTGGTTGTTTGTTTCAATTCAACATTCATTTGTTCCAAATAAATTTAGATACGGATGCTTTATATAAGTTTATAACATTTATAGTTGTTTTTATAGACTCACGCCTGTACCCGAAGGGGTAGGCAGAGGCGTAATAGTTATTACACCCACATTTCGCCATGATTTTTTAGGTCCCACGTAATAGGGGGCGAGCCTATTGCCGTTACCGGGCACATCACAAGACTCCGTGCTGCTACTGAGAATTCGGAAAAACCCAGTAACACTTTTGCCCGACCCGGGAATCGAACCCGGGACCTCCGATCAGCAGTCGCATACGCTATCCACTGGACCACTGAGGCAGTTTATAGAATATATATTTTTATATTTTGTATTATATAACACAGCTACGCATGAAACTTCAAAATATATTTCACTGCCTATTATCTTTATTTGATTTAAATTCCAATGAAATCGCCATGGGATCGTAAGTATCATATTTGACAAAAATAAATTATCTTATAACGTAGGTGCTCATCAGGGATTTCACACGGACAGCAGACGCAAAGTACACTCTCATCATCATCAGCCTTTAACAGTCCACTGCTGGACTAGGCCTCTCCTTTGAAAGGAGGAATTGGCCTACTATACCACGCTGGCCAAACGGGTTGGTATAGGGTTTGTATCAAGTTTTCCTTCTCTTACAGTGCTGGTCTCTGCATAATATGCTCCCTCTGTTGGCTCTTACGACACCCATGGGATGATATGGGGTGGTGACAATCCGTATTCTTAATCCGTCACCACACGGACAAGTACACTCAGAATAAAAATATCTGGTACACTACTTGAAGTCACGAGGCGGGGTCGAACCCACATCACTCGGCGTAGTAGTATATGGTGAACCGATCGTGTAAAATCATTACGCTATGCGGGTAATCGACTGAAGCTGGGTTTATTAAGGCAAAATTATACATTCATATAGTTTAAGAGAGAGGGGTTTCGGTTTGCAAGCTCTTCCTCTTGGATATGTTATTGTAGGTAGGTATTTATTAGAAGTATCGGATGAATATGAAAAGAAGCAAGGTAACAACATAATATGACTAATCGTATTTTAAAGGCAGTAATCAACTTCAGGTCCCAAGCTTAGTAATATACTTTTATTTTACTGTTACTTTTTTATTGTCACTGTAGGTATAAATGGTTTCAGCTGTAAGTGCTTTTAGGATAGTTTATGACGTGTTGCTAAAATAAATAACAACAAAAATGTTAACAGTAATCATCAGCATTCTTCTGCTGCGTTATATGATATATTTTAATTTACTGTATTAACTGTCACTATCGTTGGGCGAAAATCTCGACGATGTGGGCGCCAGAAAATGGACGTCGTCGCCGGGGTCGGCCGAAAACGGCGGCGAGATGACCTAGACGCCTACCACAAGAGTTGGCTTGAGATTGCAGGTGACAAAAGAGCGTGGAAAGATTTGACAGAGGCCTTTGCCCAGCAGTGGGACAATACAGGCTAAAGAAAAAAAAAACTGTCACCACAGTATGAATCAGTTATTTAAAACATTAAAGTTTAAAATACTGACATGAAAATTCTCGCACACACTTCCATAAAATATATTTTGAACAAGGCTTGCAAATTTGCGTTTTCCAGTCGAAGCGAGAATGGGAGAGCATTACTTTGCTATGCAGTGACATTTTTCTTTATGAACTCCCTCCCGTTTTTATTAATTCCTGCTCCCCGGCTTCAAGTAAAGCTTTAAAAGAAAATGTTTTTATAATTTAAAGGATTTTATTTCTCTACTTATGTTCTCTATATCTGGTATGTTACTGTTTTGAGATAAAATTCTAAAAATAAAAAGTATATGTGCAAAAGTTGTATGTATGACGGCCAGTTGGCGAAGCGGGAGTGTAAGCGACTGCTACGCCCATGGTCGCGGGTTCGATTCCCGCTCAAGTCAAACATTTGTGTGCATGAACATGGATGTTTGTCTTGGTCTGGGTGTTTCTATGTATAATATGTATATACTTATAAAAAAAGTATATATGTATGTTTATCCATTACAGCAGAGCTTGTGTTATGGGTACTAGACCCATAACACAAGCGCTGCTTAGCTTGGGACTAGATGGTGATGTGTGTAATGTGTATGTGGTAGAATATATTATATTATATTAAAAGTTAAACGATGTTTTGATAGTCTGAAAGCAGTAGATTACGGTAAATCCATGCTTGCCGAGAATAAAATAGAATTCAGTAACTTTTGTATTATTAAAAATGATTATCTTCATCTTACGACTGCACCGTTGTCAATTGCAGTTGGTACTTATTATATAAAATATTTTTTTAGTACTTGGCTTAGAGCTGAGTTTATTTAATTTTAAAATGCTTGCATCCAAGTCGACAAGGGTGCTCTAGGCGAAGGCAATAAAATTATTTATGCACAAATCATAATTTGTTCTAGATTTTTATGACATAATAGGGTCTTACTTGACTCTACTTGTATATTGTATCTTGTTACTTACAGAACCCAATCAATATAAAGAGAATGTTATCATTATAGGACAACAGATCCGACAAATATTCCAATATTTCAAAACTGACTTCTTGCAGCATGCAGATTCGGAATCAAAAATGGGATTACTTGTAATCCCGCCGGGATAGCGAACGTGTTACAACAAAAACAGATTTTAGACTTCAGTTCCAACAAAAAGATGTAAACATTGTTTTTATGTTTTGTTGGTACTCTGTTGCTTCTTTGCAGTAATGTGTCTCTTATTAGTTGGGATCACAGAGCGAAGTTTTTGAGATGAATGTTAAAGTATCAATTTGAATGCTCATCTGTGTTGGTTTCTTTCATGAATGAATTATATACACAGTTTAGTAAGGTCTTAAAGAATTATCTAATCATTGCAGTTATCTTATCAATACTCCATATGAAAACATAAGTACAAAGAAAGCCTGTGATAATTTTATTTATAAAAATCCATGTAACAAATCTGAAAGAACAACGTGTACAAATAAGTACTAATTATTACGCATAAATATGCCTAGGTATATATTTTTGCTGCAATTTAATAATGATCATAATAATTTTATTTGAAGTAGGCCATTAAAAATATTTTCTATTTGAAATGTCGACTAAAATTAAATGTCTCTAAATTGAAATGAAACTACAGTTTACGGATTTTATCTCGATATATTGGTTTGAATGATAGAGAAACCGAATGATAGAGAAACTAGCACTCTCTCACTCACCACCATCCTGAACAGTTAGCTACCGTAGGAATCTTTGTTTCAGAGAGCCCGAGGGATCAGTGACAACCGTGATCTATGACCACGGATATACCTGGTCGCTGAGCTTCAACATGTCAAGCAAGTTCTGTAAGACAACAAGCTCTGACCGCCGCGCCACCGTCACAGATCCCAGAAGAAAATACCAGCCACAGTAGAAAAACAACCTGCCGTCAAACTGTAGTTTAATTTCAATGTGTAACATTCGCGTAAACCCAAGAAGATATTAAATGTTTTTAATAATGTTTCTGAATCGTTACAGCATTCATTATGTGTTTTGGAAGTGTGCATAAATCGTGTGCTGTATATACAGCAGGTTTAACGACTGGGAAGCCCGCTGAATAAAAAACCCGTTTCCAAATTGTTATTACATGAATGAGGCCCATGAAGGTAAATTAAATTTATGATGCAGTACCATGCCCGATCTCAGGTTGTCGGATAAGTAGATATATTTGTACGAAATCCTTGTATATTTGTTTAAAAATAAAATGTTTGTAAGATCTTTGGATTATTTCAATTTTTTTCCTGTTAAGATTTATTTTGTATTTTAATTATAATCATAAACTAATCGGGCTTAAAACTAAGTGTTAAAAATAAATAATTATATCTATTTATGTTAATAATTCCACATCATATCTCTTTGCAAATTCCATCAACTTCTTCCTGCCTGAAGCAATCTATGAGGTGAACCCCAAAATCAATTAATCTCTATTTTAAGAACTCTATACGTATACATTGAAATAAGCAAATATACTTGGCTTTAAGTGCCATGTAAGTTTATAACAGGAAACGCAAAAATCTTTCATTTGCTTTAAATTCAGTGATCAGCTTTTAGACTTAATATAATCTTTAATCTTTTCTCAATAGGTGCGAAATTTTCCTCAATCAAATTTTACCTCCTTTTAAATTTAAATGGGATAAGTTTAACAATCTTATTTTTAACAAGTTAATTGGCGAGGTTATTGTAACGAAGTTTAAAATAGATTTCACCAATACGAAATACATTCTTTTTGAATCCTGTTTTAATTGGTCTTGCACCGAAAGGATTTTCATATTGTTGTTTTAATTCACTATGAAAAGTGGAAGCGTATATATTTTTGGTCCGTGTTTTTGTTTTTCGTAAGATTTAATGTGGTTGTTAAACCAATTGATCTATCTTACATCATCTTCAGCTTGCAGGAGTCCACTGATGGATGGATGAATTTTCCAATGGCACATCATTAAGCTCGGCTTTCGGTTGTTCGTCTCCAGCTTCTACTAGCCACTTTGAGAAAAAAAATTATATCGAAACTAGAGGACGCCAGCAGCTACGCCTGCATTTTTTCAATTAAATTAACCCGTTTTGGCCGATCCCGTGAGAATTTCGGGAAATCCCTTCTTAGTGCACCCCTACGGTACCCAAGGAACATACACGCAAAATTTCAGACTTACTGCGCCCAATAGTTTTGGCTGTAGCGTGTCTGTCAGTCAGTAAGTAACGCAAGGATTTTATATATTAAGATAATATATTCATTATCAGTCTAAAGTATCCACATACGTCAGTTAGTATGAATAATATGTTTAATCATTATGCTTCTTACTTGAAATTTTTACATCTAAGTAAATAGGGAAGTTCCCTGCAAGTGAAATAAATTATACAAGTATTTCTATCTAGTGAAACATGACAAAATAATAATAATAAATCATTTATTTAACATTTTTTATCGTCAATTTATTGATAAAAATATTCTACTTGACAGCAAAACACTATGACGTCACTACGTCATATTTCATACAAAACCCTTGGCAAAGGTCGTTTTTGACATTTCATTAAAAGTGCTTGATTTGATTAGTTGGAAACAAACCTTTTGCGCTGACTGTCTCCGTGGTCCAATGGATAGCGTACACGTCTGTTGATCGGGAGGTCCCGCGTCGTGCAAAAGTTACTGACTAGTTATCTCTTTTGTTAAAACTGAGAAAGTCGAAGAACTGCGATGGCTTATAGTCAGTAGGCTGATCATCTGTTTGTTATTCGCAAGAAGGGAATTATATCGCAATCGAAAAAACGGTATATGGGTACCTGAAGAGTTCTGTAATGTCTGTTCACAGCGAGGATACGATTTATTGTTAAAATATCTAAGATAGTATATATTATAGGAAAATCTGTTCGTGCTCTATGTTCTTTTGAAACAAAGACTTTATAATATTGGCAAAGATTTACCATCAGCAGTTACCGCCGTAAAACAAATAACTTAGTGTCTGAACTGCACAACTACTTAGCTGCTAACTTCGACTTCTTATTTATATAGCAAATGTTCTATTTTAATTAAAATTTCTTTGGACTCAACTTTGAATATTAACAACTTCTTTAGTTTTGTTTTTCTTGAGCTGCATTCATGTAGAAGCCAATAATATGAAGCTTAGCTAGTAGACACCGACCGATGTCTTTATTTTCGAATAAAAATAATGCTTAATATCTGGGCAGAAAATTGCCTGCCAGCTAGCTGTGCCCCGTGGTGTCAACCGCCAATCTGCTTCGCAAAGCGTTCTCAATTTGTGCGTCTTCTAGCGGTCGTAAATATTTTTCTCATATCAGCTGCAAGAATATTAGTAGTGTTAGTTTCTAAGCACCTTGAAAAATTTACATACGCAAACTAATAAACTTTTCAGATTTGTGATATTGATATAGTATAATGTATATCTAATACGAGATTTTTAAGAAGACCTAGATATATCGTAATACAACATTTATTAAATATAGACTACAAGACAACTACAACATAGACATAGACAAGCTAGAAATATCAGACCCACTTTTTATTAAATCCATAAATTGTGTGTAATATTCAATTGCTAACCCACTAGGGTTTAATCGAGCGATAGCACCTTCGTGGCAACGTAGTTAAGGTTGTGTAAGTGTCTCGCAATTTATTTATGAAATCCATTTGTGTTTCCAATTTCTAGTTTACTATCAATGGCATAATAACATAAATATTTGAAGAATAACCTTAGTAGTAAATACAGAATTGTTTTTAAAAAGCCAATTCCCGCATGGGGAATAAATCCTTTGTCGCGGGGACGTTAAAAACATGCAACCGACGGACACAATATGCTAAACACATGAGTTGTTTAACTAAAATTATGTATGTGGTGTACACTAGTACCTACTACGCACATATCACCGTAAACGCTAATTCGTCAAAACAAAAAATAATAATTAAATCAAGGGCGAATCAGACTCGTTCATGGAGGTTTCCACTTGACATACCATTATCTTTTCCTACATGTAGACTTGCACACTGCTGCTTAATTTTAGCAGTGGACTGCGAAATGCCGTAAAGTGTTTTTTGTCCTCTACGACTTAATAACTTATCCTATTATTAGGTCACTAGAAAATGAGACTTATCACCTAACAGTAAGCACAATTATAAATTATAACTTGGATATTGTACTGTTTCTCCGGTCTTGTAAGTTTACAAATCATTTACAACAAATATGCTTACTACTGGTACAAAAATGTGCTTTTTAGATTGTACGCAGTTGACTAATAAAAGTCTGCCCAAAAGTTGGAACTGGCCTGTACGATATTGCAATATTGTCATAACCTATGTAAACTTTTGGGGAGGTCAATATGCAATGCCCTGTGATGTTAATATCTGGTACCCCGCATGTTGATTCCTGAGTCTGCAATACATCATAAAAGATTTGTCGTACGTAAAACTGTCAGAATGTGTTGGTTCTACCGCAAGTTATTTTTTGTAGACCATATCTTGATTGCCTGTCCCGTCTTTAAACTATAAAATATTTTGTTTCTTATTATTGTCGTTAGTCGTAGGTCACAATAAATAATATACCCTTCACATCACATTGAGCATTGAGAAGAATTTAACACGGTACAATATTTTTTGTAAAGATCACCATAAAAAAATTGTGTTTGAAAAAGCTTTAGAAAAAATAAGTGACGTAGGTATAATTCTTAGTTTAAATAAATTTACTTTTTTATAGATTCAATCACCCAGAAATATCTTTAAACAAACCCGTAGAATATCACAATACTCCTGTTTTATCTTCCACCATCAACGAAATTCATAGCGACGATAGTTGTTAAATTGCCAGAGTATTATTTCACCCCTCACGAGTTTCAGAAATAATACGAGGCCGAATACGAATTGATTCGACAAGTTAATGACTCATTCAAGAAGTCATAAAGTCGGCGGCATCTCACTGCTTAATATACCGGCGTTGCAAGAAACAATTAGACAAGCGGCACAATCATCCTAGAGGGGACATGGAGGGTGAATTGTTCGCGATTTGGATGTGGCGTGTATGTGAGATAATATTTATTAAATATTAGTGTTACAATATTAGGCATAGAAATTCGTCTACAACTATAGATTTTTATACATTTTGGCATGTCACCCATGCCAACATTATAACCATAAAGGATTCCCCCAAAAAGTATATCTATTAACAATGGTATACCGCCGTTTGTCGGAATTTTATTTGCCCTAATATAATTTGCCATAATATTCAACAGCCATAATATTATTATATGACGTAATATTCATTTGCTATATTAGTCACGTGCTAGAAGCTTTGTTTCCCATAAAGTCACTTACCATAACATCATATGTCATAATCATTGTATGCCCTAATTATCACATGCCCTAATTATCACATGCCATAATTATCATATGCCATAACATCATTTGTCATCGACATTGGGTGTGTAACGGTTGTTATATCAGGAGACACTCGATTCACTAGACTAATAATAATGATTTCTTTACTTTCGAGTGCCTAGCGTCCGATTGTAATTCCAGTAACTAAATAGGTTATGTTAGATTCTCTTTTGACCCTTAATCCGAAAATAGGAGCCCTGCGAAGCAACTCCGTCAACTTCAGTTTATTAAACTAGTGTGACGAATGTGGACTAAGTTGACGAAACCCTGCTTCGCAGGGCTCCTATTTTTGGGTTAAGGGTCAGAAGAGAACCTAACATAACCTATTTATTTAGTTCGTCGCACCTATCCCTAGGCACTAGCTGTTGATAATAATATTTAATTTATTTTTCAGGATTTTAAACTTCGGGATTTTGATACGTACCCATTTAAATATGGGTAGTATTTAACTCTCTCTCAATATAATCCCGGATTTCTACAAAAAAAAATACCGTTGTTCCACCAAATATACTTATTACCCCACTAAATATACTTATTCACTAAAATATATCATAACGAACACCTGTTTATCGACCGTTGCAAATCTCTAATATTAAAATTAATCCTTTTAGTTAAAGAAGTATTTCAAATTTTACTTTTACTCAACAACCAAATAACAAGTTATTTGGTAGTATTAAGATAAACTAAGTTCACGGAGCCCTGCTTCGCAGGGCTCCTATTTTTGGGTGCAGGGTCACAAGAAAACCTAACATAACCTATTAAGTTTCCCAAGCCGACGAGACTTTTCATACCTATTAAATTATACTTTATGGAAAGATTGGCATATTTGGTGTGCAATGAGTATTTTAGTGTTCGATTATTATTTTAGTGTGCAATAAGTATTTTAGTGAAAGAATAAAGTTTTTTAGCGTAACGCACTCAGAGTGTTGCTTAAGATTTTTGATGCACTGTTTAAAAATATCCCTTTAAATATAATGTCTAATAATCATTGTGGCGTTTAAATATGATGTCTAATAATTATTATGGCAATTAAAAATATGAAAAACAATACGTATGGCAGTCGTATCGTATGGTATCTAAGTTTCGGGCAAAAGTATGTCATGTCTTTTAGGGCAAACAAAACATTCGGGTAAATGAAATTCGAGAATATGATGATTATGGTATATAATCTTCGGGTAAACAATAGACAACCATTAACAATGTATTACAACACTAAGAAAAATTGTTTAAAATATTGTGGAAGGATCACTTAAAGTTTTCAAACACCAATTACATACCCAAACTGAAATGGGAATAAATGAATAGGTATAATTCTAGTTTGGTCCCATTCTAAACATTAAAATAATTGTTAAAAGCGATTAATAAATGAAGGCATTCTGAGGCAATAAACGTTCAAAAATATCAACCGAAGTAAGAAGACTTTCTTACTTCGGTTGATATTTTAAGGTGGTTTAAAAAGATAATAATAGTCCATCAAAAACATCAAGAGGATATTGGTAAACACCTTTTTAGGGTTCCGTAGTCCACAAGGAACCCTTATAGTTTCGTCATGTCCGTCCGTCTGTCCGTCCGCAGCCTAGCTCAAAGTAGCCTGGTGCTAGAAAGCTGATATTTGACATGAATATAGACATACGATATTGCAACAAAACTGTAGAATAAAATTTAGGAAAATATTTTTTTAAGGGTATCTCACCTACATATATAGTGGGATTAAATTTTTTTTTGGTTGAGTACCCCATTGTGTGGGGTATCATTGGATAGATTTTAAAAACAATATTATTAGTTTGCACAAATCATTTTTCGACCAAGTGATTGGTTTGTCAAATATCAAGCTTTGAAGTGAAAAAAGTTGTTAGACTCAAGTGTCCCCCCTCTGCTGGCTAAACTATTAATTTGGAAGAGGTGAAAAAAATCACCAATGTAGTACATATAACGAATTTATAAGGAAAACTATCACGGCTAAGTAGACATCACTAGTTTACGAGTAATCGTAGGTTAACTTATAAATACCTATTTCTGTGAGTTTACATTGGGAGCGCTGGCTTAATCTTAAAGATGCGCGTTTTTAGTCCCATGTGAAACAGAAGTTATTATCAATAATGGCCATTATGGGCAACTACGGAACCCTACATTGCGCGTGGCCCGACACGCACTTGGCAGGTTTTTTTATTGTAATGACATGTTTGTTACAAGGTTAATATGATTTCATTCAAGCAGTCTCTCGAGAACATCGCGGGATGTTTTCTTTCGTTTAGTAAGCGACAATTAACAATTTTATACGCACTTAACGCTGATAAGTCAGTGGTTCGGGCCGTGGATTTCAACTTAAGACCCTCTTCGTAGCGGTATGCTAGTCTGTCAGGATATTTTGAAACATAAGACCTTGTTAGAAGATCTATACACAAACATTATATTATGTTAAAATCTGAAAAAACGCGTAAAACTAAGCCATATTTTTGTACTAAATCATACAAACCTACTAAAACGATAGCAATCCCTTAATTGTGATCACACTCCGTCCGTGCTTAGCACAGTAGAGTAAAAGGAAAGAATGAAATTTAATTTTATACAAGCTGTTGCCCGCAGCTTCGCCCGCGTAAACAAATTTTCGTAACCTCTAGACCCCCTAAATCCAACCCTTCCGAAAAATGCGGTCTTCGAGATTTCATGATGAGTTATATGTATGCCTAAATTTACATTGCGGTTTAGAGGATATTACAAGTATTTATATTTTAACAAAAATCGTTTATCACGCGATCATTATATGGCAAACACAGCAATAATATACTAAATAAAGTGCTACATGTCCATGCACTCACCCGTAACTCCGACGTTCGCAGCTGGATGTAGCCGTAGCAACGTGTCGAATGGCGTGTAATACGGCGGGTATAAATCGTGGAGACACGGTGACGAGCAGAGGCGCACTTACACGCGGAATGAGAGACATCTACGCGATGTATGCCTCACACGGCGCTAAAATTTCCTTTTAATTGTCTCACTGAACGTACGACACCCACCCTCAACCTAATACCTACGTCTTACCCACCTATTTATGCACCATTTCAATATCAATTAACGCTATCCAGACGTAATACTGTTAGACACTACTTTTATGAGCACTTTGTATTTAAAGTACTTTGAGTATAACGCAGTATAACAGTCGACTTGCACAATATTCAAATGAAATTGCATCTTTGCCAAAACTAGCGGGAGAATGGCGCCGCTTACATTAATATACAATAGAGTTTCTGACCCTCGTTGTGTCGCGGCCGCCTCTTTGTTTTTATAGGTTGTTGAATAAGCATTAACTAAGTAATTTGAGGGGCAGGTAGGTACGAATTGCGGCCCGTTTAGCGAACCTTTTATGTGTCTATATGAACACGATATTAGTGCGCCACAGTCAGATTACAACTATGGATTTTAGATTTGGCGTGTGCGTTGCTATTTAGCAGTTGTACATTTAAACGACGGGCTAGTTTGGGTCTTATAGATCAAGGTATCTGCAAGATAATGCTGGAAATTGGGTTAATTGCCATTGTTGTGGTAATTCAAGTAACTTATCGTTACATTATTTTCCTCTGGGAGTCTACTATTGTTCGGGGTGTATAGCCTCGCTCTGCTGCGGTGGCTGAATCAGAACCGCTCGAAGGTTTATCTCATTCATTTATTATTCCGAACTTGTGCAATCTGCTTCCTTTATTTTTATTTCTTCCACTATGCTTAACGTGTTGTTTGTTGTCTCCTTTAAGGATTAGCAACGGTTTACACCTTTTATTCTATTCAACAATTTAAATGTATTGTCATGTGTTAAAGAATACGTTAGTGGCCACATTTAGTCATGTACACGTCGCGAACATCAAACATTGTGATTTTCCATTTGCTAATACGTGACAAACGATATAGGTATCGTCCCTAAATGTATTAATGCATCAAATCGCATCAAAGCAAATGAATGCTTTCCTCTATTTCGCCGTTCCAAATATAAACACGGTGCTCTGAAATTATATTGCTAATAGTCGACATGCGATGGCCGGCACCCGGCAGTGGAGGCTTGCCGGCCCGGCTAGGTATTCACAGCGTGGCTATAGGCTTGCATCAATAGCAAATGCAATTAGTTGGAGTGCACCGTTTTTGATGTAGTGGCAGAGTGTCGACAGACAGGCTCGTGTGTGGGTCGAGAGCTATCCGATATAAATAATCCACAACATTAATCGTACAGCGAGTAGTTGATTTAAACCTGAACGAAATTGGTTGTCTGAGTTGCGGTCGTGTGCCGTTTCAACTAACCTATATCCTAGTTGAATTTTAATAAATTATTTTGTGAATACCGAGCTACGTTTGAATTTTACGTGTTTGCCTTTCTGTTTGCTGTATAGACATGAGAATTGCTCAACATCAATAACGTAAAGTATTTTGTATTAAAATATTGTTCACTGTATGTTTAGTTACCGTTCAACAAAGAGCATGAATATTGAACAGGACTCTAACATTGAAACAAAATTTTACCTGTTGCTCAAATATATACTGGAAACAAATTAAATACGTAAAGACCTAATAGATATTTCAAATTATTCTAAAGAAATAAAACAACAATTCATGATCATGACGTCATTATCCTTACAATACAATGAACAAGCTAAATTTACATTTATCATCCCAATAGTTCTTTATTTGAATATTCAGAAACAGTTCTATAACATAATTAAACATAATAAGTCATATGCAAATCAAAGTTCATTAAAATTCTTTTGAACTCCCTTTAGTATGCTGTACAGTAATTTAACGTCACGATATTCAAACTGTAATTACTGTGACGCCATTTTAGACCTAAGTTTATTATCTTTATTATATTTACTGTGAAGAATCGACTCTTTTGACTCGCAATCATTTTTAAGTTAGATTAAAGAGACTGAAAAAATACAGCTCGCTTAATAGGGAATATGCATAAAATTTTTATTCGTCTCCTATATTTTTTTTTCGAATCTTTATTACCGTCAGATTATAATCAAAACGTATTTTTTTCATTTAATTATTATCTAAACCACTAAAATATTGTTTTAAAAGTGGAAAATAAGGGCGGGCAATTCAAACTTACAAAACGCGTCACCATTGGTCGAAACGAAAAGTGACGTCAGCTGGCAGAGCATGCTGTTTATCGGCGTTGATATTCATACAGTTTTAGTGGTGTTTGCGAGAAAAATACTTTAAACCTGTGTTCCTGTGGTGATTTCTACTGAATCTGAGTTTGTAGTAAATCTAGGACTTTGACTGAATCTGACTAAGTCAAAGTTCAATCCGAAAATCTACCCAAAATGGATACATTTATGATGGCAGCATATTTTGTATCAAATCTTAATTTAACATGCAAGGTACCTATTATTATGTTATTTTTGATATATTTTTGTCCGTAACATTGATTTTTATACTTAAAATGAACACAGCGCGTTAGAAAACATTAAAACATAACCAATACATAACATTCGTCATTAAAATCACTACAAAACTCCTATTTAACGGATATATGTACATATATCATAATAACTGGTACGTAATATTATTAAAGTTCACACACAAGTACCATAAGTTTCCTTACTTTTAGCACATATTAAGTAGATAAATACTTAATGGCTTTATCTTATACTAATATATAAAGCTGAGGAGTTTGTTTGTTTGGTTGAACGTGCTAATCTCGGGAACTACGAGTACCGGTCCGATTTGAAAATTTATTTCAGTGTTAGATAGCTCATTTATCTAGGAAGGCTATATAACATCAGGCTATGAGCCACGAGAGCGGAGCAGTAGCCTTAAATAACGCGGGTGTAACCGCGGCGGGCATCATGTAGTGTAATAATAATATTGTCTTCTGAACGATTCCGACCACGGCAGTTTATCTTTTTATGAGATTAGTCAGCTGCACAGAAAATGATATGATATGTGATATTAGGAATAAGTTTAGGAAGGTTTTTATAAAAAGTTTAGTTCAACTTTTTGGAACCAGGCTTGGTTGGTTTTAAACTGAATTTTGTGCTGAATAAAAACTTACACCTACTTCTAATTCACGCTTCGTTGTTTATAAACATAGCATAATAAGAATGCTAAATTTACCTTCACATAAATATATACTTAAACACTTTAATTGAGATACATTATCCCTTCTCAACACTACCTAAAGGTTTCGAATATTCACATCGCTTGGAATACGAAAAACCACTTTATCAGGTGTACTTTTACTAGTGTTTTATCACTTCGGTACCATACAATACTAGCAAGAAGATTTTTTACCTTTTTCCATGATTTGTAAAGCAATTAGAACTTAAAATGCGTCTGAAGCAACCGAAACGCTTAGAGTTCACACCACGTGACCTGCCATGTGACGTAATCGAAAGCGCGCGTTAAATGGCGGCGTTTGAGCGGCTCGATTTTATTCAATGTTTTCAATTTCACTTTGCCAAATAATTTTAATACTTTCAAACCTATTTATATTTTTTTCTGTGTTATAGTGATGAAAATGATTAAATTAAGTCATAAAAAAAAATCATGCATATTCCCTATTGGCACGCTGTTCATCAAGTCTGATTTTAATTCTATTAATTAACAAGGCTTCAGTACTGTCGAGAGTTATGTTGAAAAGCAAAATATTTGCACACTGAAAATCTGTCGATGTATGAACGTTGATTTACGATTTCATTAGTTGAGTGGGCCGACGAGACAGAAACAATACATACGGTTACTGATTGCGCCGATTATGCGAATTTCAAACCATTGCATGTTACAATGGCTCTCGATAATGTAGTGCCTATTTTGGTTGTGCTGAAATTTCGTTAAAGAGATTAGGTTTGTCGACTGACGACTCGAATTTGTTGAAATAACTTTAGAAACTAAGATATGCCAGACATTGAGTTGGAAATATATATCTGATGGCCCGACAAAGAGGATACATACTTCATACATAGCTGCACGGATACAGTTTAGAATCGGGATGTATAGAACTTACCGAAATACTATAATAAACATCTGCTTTCATTTATCTCTACTTTTCTAATAATAGTTTGATTTTTGTTTACATAATTATATGATAAGTAGAATAAGTTTTCAACTAATGAAACAATAATCAGAATATGTTAGTGAGTTTCAAGAAATACAAAGCCCTATTGATCACTTTTTCACCAAGTCTGGAAGTTGTCCAAAGACGAAAGTAAGAGATAAGTTTTCTTAAGTCTTGGCAACAGGAGCTGTTTTGTTATTGCGTGTTTTAATTTAATGTGCTGTATATCTCGCCTATAAATCATTACGTACGTTTTAAATATTTGCAAAATTTTAAGTTGTTTACAATGGTTTTCTTCCTTTAAGGAAATATTAAATGCGCTGGTACGCTGCTTCGCTTGCTTGCAATTTGGTTGTGACAATTAGAGGGGGAAGTGGGTGATAAATATGGCTAGTAAGATTTACAGTAATATAAATAAATATTAATAACTAACTAGTACAATACTCTTCAGTCCAATATGACTCGGAACAATCTCACGACTCAAATGCGTGGCAGATGCACGCATTTGTAACATAGCGTATGAAATGTTGCATCAGTATTATCAATATCTTCATATTGATTAAATATATATCCATTGCAAACCTATCTCCTTGTACAATGAACCGTACAATTGAAATTTTGAAATATCCATAACATTCGAGAGATGATAGTTATTGTTAATTCAATTCGACAAACATTTTCTGAATCTACTGGATACTTTTCAAGTGAAATTCGATTTTGTAGTTGACAGATTCTTTTGCTGTTCAGCCTTACGTTCGTTTTGATAATAATATCTTCTATTGACAATTTAAGTGGTTTTCGCTTGAATCGTAATTGATGGTTTAAAACGTAACATCTATTTACCTAACTTACTATTTACAGAATAATTTAAATACGTTACATAAATTAATTCTTAAGAAATAACGTGAAGGATACGTTGCGTAAAAGAAGGTAGTTATTATTCACAATATTTTACCAACTTACGATATACGACACTATGGTTGATTTGCAAACACAATTTTCACGTGTACACAAACCTTCCACCCATCTCAGAGCAGAAAATGTACCTGATATTGACAAGTCTGCGGCACTCAGTTTTTCTAAAATATTTAGACAATATTGGTATTGTAGATTGATTGCGTTTCCACACGCGTCATCGCATAGAAAATATATTGCGAATGGGTAATTGGATATACGCTATGCGTCGCTCGCACTCGACGCTCGGCATCGCCTGCCGATGACGGCTCGTGACAAATAATATGACGGACGATGAATACTTGCACCTATTGGCTTAAATGCAATTTCATATCGAGCACTTACGCGAATATGTTTTTGAATGTTATTGGACGAAACAATATTGTTTATCCCGCGGGGCATACGGCGAATGATCGATTATATGGAAACACTTTTAGGAGACAGTGTACAAAATGTATTACCAGTAAAATGGAACAGGCAAAAAAGGTTTTACTTCTACAACGTGTTTTGTTTGAAATTTAGGTAGAGATCAAATAGAAACTTCCTGAACATATGTTTCCTTGTAAACCTATTGGTATATTTTATTTGTATCCGAACAAGAGAGTGGTTAGCAAAAACCGGAATAGATTTATTTTAGCAATTTTTCGCTTGTGTGCTGGTAGATCGTTTTAAAAGATAAACACAGTGGCATACGCGAGATAAAAATAGATCAAATGCAGTTCGCAAACAGAAAAGCCACTTCGATAGCCAAGTTACATTACATGTTAGCGATACACTCGGACATTTTGGTAAATAAATCCGGCCTTTGGACAAGATATTTAGTACAAATAGAACCGAATTGTGCGATAAGATTCTGTTCGTGAATAAATAATTGTTTGTTATTGAGAGTTGAAAAATAATAACAGACAGTTATTGGGATTTTTATATTTTATTTACCAATAAGAAACAGTATTTGTAGTTTCTTCATCATGTCAGCCTAGGGACGTCCACTGCTGGACATAGGCCACCCCCAAGGTTCTCCACACAGACCGATTTTGAGCCGCCCGCATCCAACCGCTTCCCGCGATCTTAATTAGATCGTTGCGGGAGGCCTACTCCTGCTGCGTCGTCCGGTTTGTGGTCGCCACTCCAGAACCAGGCTGCCCCAACGGCCATCAGTTCTGCGCGCTATGTGCCCTGCCCATTGCCACTTCATCCTGACTATTCGGAGAGCTATGTCGGTGACTTTGATTCTCCTGCGGATCTCCTCATTTCTGATTCGATCTCGCAGGGAAACTCCGAGCCTAGCTCTCTTCATCGCCGAGCGCCGTAGATCGACCACGTCCAGCGCCGTAGATCGTCACTGGCAACACCCACTGGTCAAAGACTTTCGTCTTGAGACACTGCGGGATATCGGACGTGAAGATATGCCGTAACTTCCCGAACGCCGCCCAACCAAATTGGATTCGACGAAGGACCTCTTTCTCGAAGTTGGACCTACCCAATTGGATCATTTGTCCCATACAGACGTACTTGTCGACAACTTCGAGTGTAGAGTTCCCAACCTGGATAGGAGCAGGTACGACATGGACGTCAGACATGATTTTCGTCTTGTCCATGTTCATCTTAAGACCTACTGGTTGGGAAACTCTACAGAGGCCATCGAGCATTGTGCTGAGGTCTTCCATGGTCTCAGCCATGACTACGATATCATCAGCAAATCGAAGGTGAGTGATGTACTCGCCGTTGATGTTGATGCCGAGTCCTTCCCAATCCAGAAGCTTGAAAACGTCTTCCAGCGCAGCGGTGAAGCACTTCCACGGCACGTGCGCCGCCAGCTTTCAGAAGCTCTGTCGTTATTCCGTCATCACCCGGTGCCTTGTTGTTTTTTAGTTATTTTAGGGCTATACTATTCTCGTGCATGCTGACGTTCGGGATATCTTCGGTATAGTGTCGAGTCAATCCAGCTCTAGGGTCTAGGGTCTAGGGTTTGTGTTGATTTGTAGTTTAACACTAATAAAATTGCTACGGATTTGCTCTGAGATAGATAGAACAAGGTAAGCACTTTACTCATTTACGTTACGTTACTTATTTGCATGATCAAGGTACTGTCCATTCTAATGTAAATCAGTGGTTCTTGTACCAAAATTAGTATAGTGCAATTGCCACTACCATTTCCTTCTACCAGTCATTTCTCCATCCAAAGGCCGACATGTAGAAATCGCTTTCAGCGATATAGTCACCCGTTGTACTCTACTTATAGAATAATATAACTTGAAATGTTTAAATTGGTCTACCATAAAGTTAAGATAAATAGATTATAGTCGACAAAACCAGAAAAGCACAACAACTTGCTAGTACTGTAGGCGTTTTGACATGCAACATAGGTAAATCTAAAAATCCATTCACAGACTCAAACGAACAATCCAATAGTGGGTAACACAAATATTTATTCAACGCGACGTGCGTACACACTCTCCATGCAACGCGGTATCAGTGTCAGAATGATCTTTGTTTCATTCCTATATTCAATTGTACGGCCCCAATAAACTGTGATATAAAAATAAGTATTGTTGCTATAAACTATACGGGATTTCGGCCACTACATGGGTACGACCAAGATTGTTGGCCACAGCAACTCGTTGAAGTAAGTATAGAAATCGTACTTGGTGTCAACTTCTGAGTAGTCGTAGACATTGCTGGCACGGGCGGCACGGCTGGCTGATGTGAGCAAACTGTAGTATGATTTGCTTTATGCAGGCGCATGTAGGCAACTATACCACAGCTTAGCATATTGGTTCTGCGTCTGCACACGCGAACTGGCCAGGCTGGGTTCTTCATGTGGTGGGTACACCGCATGACAACTGACCACTTCATCATCTGTCTTGGTCGTGGTCGAACGTGTACGTAAAGTTATGAGCGCTTTCATGTCTTGTCAAAGTCTATTTTTTTTTTTTTTTTTATTTGGTTTACCAACAATTGTTTTCACTGGATACATTTTAAAGCACATATATCTAAATTATTATAACAGTGCAACAATCACTTAAAGGTAAACACAGCATGCACAATAATTAAAAGTTAAACAAGTTTACAATGCAGATTTAGGTACATATCTAACAATAACAATTTTGTACAGGCAGAAATATAAAATAATAATAGAAAACGTGAAAGTTCTTAGATTACTATAAGAACTTTCACGCTCTCCTATTCACCACGATGACAATAGATATGATAAAAGTATATCGTACTGATATACCTTTATCACACCTACTGCCACCGCACATTACATTATCCACGTAATATGGACTATGACAAATGACATAAATCTAAAGTCTAGTAGTCCCGGTCGCAAGATCCTTTAAAGAAAAAAGACATAAGCTCAAGGTTGACATTTTAGCGTTCTAGTCTCGTGTAAAGTCGAATGTTCCAGCGCCCAGCTGTGGCATAATCTAATTTAAATTAAGATAAAATTTCCGTAAAACATCGCGTCGCTATTTAAATATGTATTTTAATATTCCGTTTGTTAATGAATGAGGTGAAAGCGCATATTACGCAAAGCTTCGTTGGAAATCGTAACATTCTATGTTATTGTAGTGTTTGTAGGTTAAGCAACACTTTGTATTACCAGATATAATCTAGTTTGTTCTTGCGAAACTTAAATATGTTTTCTTAGAGATGCATGTTGTGTAAAAGTGTCGCTGTATTTAAATACAGTGCATTGTATTTCTGAAGTAAATGAATAGGTACCTCAGTGGTTTTCATCCGTATCAAGCTTCTAGAATCGTCCAAAAGCTGCCGTTTTAAGTTTCGCTTAAAATCAAACACCGATTTAGAAATTCCAGTTATATTCTCGATGGGTATATGACCGACATATAACAACTTGATCTCGACTATTGTGAACTAGGGTATTTGATAGGTTAACCTTGGTAATAGTAACATATTCATAATTATTACACATACACGTTATTAGTAGCGATATTATGGTATTAACCTACATATTGAAACAGATTTTGGCTACACCAACACGTACACGTAATTTAGTATAATATTTACACATGTAAATATTATACTACATTACGTAAATAATTCCGCATCTATCAGTTAACTTTAAAACATAGGTAGATTGAGAGATTTGTCATTGTATTGGTTTAAGAGTTTCTTAAGACAAATTACTAAAAATATTTTAAACACATTGACTGCACGGTTGGCGTAGTGGTTTAAGCGGCCACCTCGCCGCTTGATACTGCGCCGAGTGTTGTGGGTTCGATCCCCACACGAGACAACACTTTGTGTGATTCATAAGTTGTAGTTTCGAGTCTGGGTGTTCATTGTGTCTGTTCGTTGCATGTTTCTAAAGTCCTCCGCGACACAGGATTTAGCCCTAGTGCAGGAGGTGTGTTCATAAAGATAAAAAAAACATAATTTACACATATTCACTTTTGTGTAAACATACTACTCAAATGCACAGAGTGTCATAAGAGGTGTTTTGAATTCGAAACACTTCAAAAAATATAATTCAATTTAAGAAAAAACAATGTTCTACATCCAGTGTGTCACCATCACGGCGTAACGAAAATAGTTCTCTCACACTTAAAGCGAGGTGAGGCAGGGACGATTGAATCGAATATTCGCGCTACTGCGAATGCGACCCCGGTTCCTTTGCGAGACTTCCAACTCGATTTCGAAATTCGGCGATTCGTAGATATTATACAGGTTAGTTGAGGCAAGTAGGTAGAACGTATTTTTAAACCGAGAGCTCCGTGCCACTTGTATATATTTATACGTAGATACATTACCTCGAACGCGGGTTTAGAAAATCGTATTAGTGCGAGGCAGTGCTTAATCCGTATTACTGGTTTTGTTATTGTACGGTTTGACCAAAACAGTCCGTGTAGTTAATCATTTGATGCGGCAATGAGCTTTAGAATGTATTTAGAAAATATTTGTATTACTTTTTTTGGCAAACAACAGTATCGATCGCGAAGTTGAAGCCCATCTGATTCATTCATTACCCGCTCCGTGAGTAGACCACAGATTAGAGTCATTAGACAGATAGTATCATTGAGGTAACATAAGTAATATAAAGTTTTTCTGGAAATGCGAATACGGTCATTACGGTACTAACCACCGTGATGTTTTGCCTACTATAAATTTCAGTTTAACAAAAAACGGTTTTACAAGTCGGTTAAAGATCGATTCTATTTATCGGGATGCAAAACGCAAATTCAAAACTAAAAGATTTTGACAATCGCTACTCTTTGTACAGGACTTTGGTTTGTTGTAATATAATCGTGAAGGTTCTCATAAATAGTCCAAGTTTCGGGTTCAGTTTCACACAAGCATGTTGACGTTAAACATTCAATTTTTCCATTCAAACACAAGCTAGAATAAAGTTGATTACCATGCCCGTCGGCCCAGTTTACAGAGGCGAGTTTTTTTGTAAGGCCCTTTATCGCGGACACTTTACTCGCGACCACTGTGTGTAGTTGAATAGTGCTTCAACGTTTTATTTTTCAAGCTCGCACAGTAAAATGTTTTGAAAGGACCGATTTCACTTTACGTCGGCTGTGTACCCGCATGTCTCCGACTTCCATTGTAAAAGCAACTACAATCGTACATTATTGTTTCGACGTCGTACCTGCACCTTTTTATTCGAGTTTTCATGCAAAACCGTATCTTTACACGGCTGAGTTATGGTGATGAAATTAAACGGAGCTATTAGCTCTACGTTTTGTTCCATTCCTCGAAATGACATCGTATTATCGTTTTAGAGAAGGTCTACACTAGTCTGCAGAGTGACTTAAAAATATGTATAATAAGATTCAAATTAAATTTATAACTGAACGGAGTCATAAGGTCTTGGTCGGGTAAAACTTATATTTGGTTTCTCAAACTTGTTGTCGTCACACTTCTCATATAATTATTTTGGTATGCCAAAAGCTCTATGTATTCGGACTAGAACAAATAGGTATACCTACTACAAAAATAAACGTGCCAAAAGTGTTTTCAATATTGAAATAAAATTAGTGAAAAGATAATTAGGTTTTCTAGTATGTACCCGTATCACAATATCGTATAGCGATATTTTAATTATGTTCCTTTTGATTTAACTCAAAAGCATCTAAAAATAGTTCTACATAAATAGCCTAAGGACATGCTTGACAAAGAAAGGACGACGAACGTGTTCTCTTGACTATTTGACACCATCACAGGCTCGCTTTAGACAACCTATGCTTAGCGAGTTTGTTTTATAAAACAAAACTTCACGTGTTTCAATGCTTGTTTAGACAGCGGCCCTTTGAACACAGAAATCTCATTTAAGCTTAAACGAAAACGCTTGTAATTATAGAGCATCATGAGCCCTGTTTATAATCATTCACACTGCTGGGCACTGACTTCTCTTTTTTATTAGGAGGGTGAGGTTAACTTAAGGTATCCACTACGCTGGCCAAGTGCACCCGTACTGGCAGACTGCAAATGTCTTTTGTGAACATTATGGAGAACTATTAGACACGCGGGTCGTCTAACAATGTTTTTCATTATTGTTTAGCAAGCAATAATTAAAAATGTAATACGCACTTAACCTTGTAAGGCCAATGGTGTGTGCCGTGGGCTTGTACTCGAGTTTATTTGCGTAGAAGTCTGTTCGTCTTTCCACTAGGCTGTTGTTGCTTATAATATACGGTTACGTCTTTTCAAACCACGTAAGTAGATTAAAGAACTTACTAAATGTTTGTAGTTTGGACGACTATGAGGATATTTTCTCATGTTCTACAGATTAAAGTCGGTAAGCCTAGGTTGTTGAGGCCGGAGCCTCAATAGCCTACGTAATACAGAGTTGCGAGTAGAACTGGTATTGCTACGTTTAACGGAGTGTAATGTTGCTAAGTGTATTGGGTCTAAACATTCCGTGTATTCTGATAGACATAGGTCGCACTTAGGTAACGTAAAGCATTTCAGTTCAAAGGATGATTTTGCTACATCAATGGTTTGGGATCGCGTACTTACTCATTATCCAGCTCTCCAGCAGACACAAGTAAAATGGTAATGTGTAGTACCTTAATATATTTGATAGTATAGTACATAAAATGACTATGAATTACATTGAGGCGTCTAAAAGGCCTTTGGATCACAAGCTTGAGTGACTCACGAGTGGAAATAGCATCGTCAAGATAGACGAAAGCAATTCATTATTTATTGTATTTAAATCACCATCGAGCAGAACAGTGCACGTAAAAAGTCGAATCTATTATAACTTTCACCAAATCAGTAGCTTATTATCAAACAATGTCAGTCACGTTATTTATTATTATGTGATTGTTGTCATCTCATCTCATCTGGTCTAGAACACTTTTAGACTACCGTATGCCACTATAAAACCTCTCGTTCGCAGTTGAATGTCAAAATGGAGTACCAATCGAGAGAGTGTTGGTATAAGGGGCTGCAATTGAAAAATTTAATGGAATGTAAGGTTTTATCACTGTGTTGTGTTCTCGTTGGCTTTTGGTGGCTGTGTGTGTTGGAGCCGCAGCTACACTGCAAATCATTAGCAGGATAGAGACGGCTGCGGCCAACCACACTCGCTGTTTGCATTTGTAATTAATACAGTGTTTGCACTTCTGATTTACGATAGCGTCCGTTGTGCACTCCTAATGTGTTAATAGCTTAGAAAATTAACATTTAAATTCTATTCAAATTTGCGATACTTATTGTTTAATTTGGTTTATGTATTGACTTATATGAAAAGGAATCCGTATTTGGTTAGGGACAAAGGTTTCATCATTCAACAAATTAATTCTATCCGTATTTTTGCTTATGTAAAATGAGATATAAGTAGCACAAATATTTTCTATTTCAGTGCTTTTCAATGAATCGGTGCCACACTTGATGGTGGTATGCTTTGCTCCCTCGACTTTTTATAGAACACTATTTAATCATATTGAAGACATTTTCGGTAATTTTTTAATGGTAATAGGCGGCAAACGAGCAGACGGATCGCCTGATGGTAAGCAATTACCGCCGCCCATGGACACAAGCACCACCACAGGAGTCACAAGTGCGTTGCCGCCCCTTTTGGTTGAGAAAAGGGATAGGATGAGGAGTGGGATGAGGGAGAAGGAATAGGGGATAGGGCCTCCGGCACTCTCACTCACCGAATGAAACGCAACAGTTTAGGTACCGATACTTTACGTCGATTTTCTGTGAGAGGGTAGTACTTCCCCGGTCGAGCCGGCCCATTCATGCTGAAATTAGCAAGGCTCTACTACCTTGGAAATCGTCATAGTAATGGAGCAGAGATTAGGGGTATTGAATTGGCTGATACTTCTGAACTTTCTCTGAATAATAAAATGTTGAATAGTTACAGTTGGTGTTAATAATGTTTTAAGTTCAGATACAATACAACATGTACGTGTACTGGGAATAATATTTAAAATACGAATAACATGTTATATTGTGGTAATGATGATCAATTATTTTTCTACAAAAAGTCAACTTCTTTTGTTGCTATTTATATTGAAAAGCTTGGATGTGACCAAACGGGCAGTACATCCTTCTAAATAAAATATATTTTATGTATTGGTTAAGAGATATCCGCGTTTTGAGGTAACAAACAAAACAAAATAGCACTAGCGTCTTATGTCGCTTGAAAAGGTCACGCTTTCTAACATGGCGACTAAATCATTTCATGGCTAAAGACATTTGCTTGACCTAATGGAATTGTATATAGGGGCGTGTAGTGTAGAATTTGGTTTAAGGTGTTAGACATGGTTTCCAATGAGGATGAGTCCTGTTTAATCGTCTAGCGCCCTTGTTGCTTAAGCAGCAGCACTGTTCAATGAAATGAGATGTACATTAGCTAGGCACTGAATATTTGTATAATTGTGATTTATGCAATTTTTTTTTTTCATGATATAGGAGGCAAACGAGTAGACGGATCGTCCGATAGTAAGCGATTACTGCCGCTCATGGACACCCGAAACACTGGAGGAGCCGCAAGTGCGTTGTCGGTGCTTTAAAAAAGAGTACGCTCTTATCTTGAATGTTTGAAGGTCGTATTGGTCTGGAAGTACCGCAGGTGACAGGCCATTCAACAATGTTATTGTGCGGGCCAGAGAATTTCTAGAAAATCGCTAATTTGTTTACTGCCAATCATCATAAAATAGTATATTGCCAGCAAATGGCACTTCGATATATCAATGATATGTCCAAATGTGTAAGCATTTCTTCCTTGAAAGTTACTGAGTTTATTATTTTATTCTAGCCCTACATTATAGTATTACTTTACTGATATAATTGTAGTTTAGTCACGGAATACCCAAGAATCCTTTTTCATCAAGAATTCAAACTTTGCCACCTAAAACATAAACAGAAGAGTATCAAAATCACGGCGTATAATGAAATACCGAGGACGGTGCGTACTCGACGAGCCGACAAGTCCTAGGGGTGTGTCTTGCTCATTTTGGTTTCGTGAAAAATTGTGCCCCCCTTCGCCCCTTCAGGTCCCTAAGTCAGCTTGCCCTGAACCCCGTGCTCGGGGCGTGGTGTCAGTTCGACGTACAATTTGCATTTTTAGCGAAAGTACGTAAACGTACGTCCCGAACAGACGGATTGCGGAGACGAATGATCTCGCGACGTGGATCGACACCGACCTATGTTTACGAGATTTTTTAATGTCGTTTAACATGAAAGGACGGAGAAAAGTAAAATGAGAATTTAAAAATGCACCCTTGCGAAATGGCTACCTATTACTTTTGTAAACTTCTCCCTATAGGTATACACTTTCGATCAAACAGTGATACCTATTTATTACTCTAGTTTTTGTCTGTGCACATATAATTAGATATATTAAACATTGACTGGAAATACAAAAAGAGAAAGGTTACAAACAATCTGACGCTATTTTATTTACACAATTATTAACACTAACAGTACGACGTAGCGACACTATAATTTAAAATAATAATATTTCGCATCACGTTGTTTAAAAGCAATAAAAAACCGAAAACTTAGTTGAACTGGAAAAGTTAAGCTTTGCTTTCAGCTTACGCCGAGCGACTCAAGTGGAACGCACCCGGGCCCAACAAGGAATAGGCGTGTACGGAATGTATAATAAAGCAGGAGATTAAAAACTACAAAACCTTGTCAATACCAGTGCTGTAACACTCGACGACCGCCCACTTGATTGAGACCAGCCTTCATGAACGTCACAGCCACGTCTCAACGAACATCGCTGGTGTCTTTGTCCATACGTTTATATCCAAATATGTGTTGCGAATACTACGTAGAATACCTGGAATCCAGAGCGACATAAAATCGGATTGTTTTGGAATTCGAGCACTGAAGCTTAAATTCCAGTGAATGTTAAGCCGGCAACCTTCAGCGGAGCACGTTCCGCGTGAGCCAACTAAGTATAGCTGCACACTACACGAATTCGTCACTGTTAGGATGGTCCTTTTAAATATACATTTGAACATTATGCGACAAAATTTAATGCATAACCGCAGAACGCATACGCAACGTTTGCTTGACGGATTTAGAGCTGTTTGTATTTTAGTTGTAATATGATGTCAACCTTGTTTGTGATATGTTTAATACTGCTGAAACTGCTTTCAGAATATTAAGCCGAGGCAAAAAGCGCAATGGCATATGGTTCTCCCAAGTGAAAGCTGCATCACATTGAATTTGATTATTTTATTCTCTACCAAGTACCTATACTTCGTTGTCGGTCAAGTTGTATTATAGGCTTACTTTACAAAGTAAAGTAGCTTATGTTGGACTTGATGCTCTCGCAGAATATAAATCTAAGTGATCAGTGTACAAATCCATAGAAGTGGCTCTAGCGATTACATGTTTCGCCCATGCGTCCAGTACCATTGTTACAATTTTATTATTTTAGAACAATACAGCGCTTGCTCCATTTGCCATTTCTGTTTTGCGGTTGGCCTGCATTAAACCTATTTAGCTAATTAGTAATGTGGCCCGTTACAGACATGAAGGTTTTCAAAACAAAGCACCTATTAAGTAAATTGAATGAAAAGCGGCTGCATGGTTCCAGAACAACATCAATATTATGCTTGCTTCACAAGAGTCGTTCCCAGCATTTTGATCGTATGAATTTTTAATCCGGCGACCGTCAAAAAATAGAGCACAGAAATAGTCGCCCACTTCGGGAACCATTAATGTAAGTGCATGGCTTCTGTATCGAGCACCATCTCTCTTCGTCGATTTTGTATAGTACCTACGGTATACGGTATAGACTTACAAGTGCATATTTTCATTCATCATTAAGGATATTGACATTGTTGTGTGAAATATGTGATGCATAATGGGTTGGTATAATTACGCTTCTTAGTTGTAAAAACATTTTCCTTTTATAGATAAAGCCGGCTAACAATAGGCACGTCAGAATTCTTTAGTAGTACGATCTCGCTGTAGGTAACCATGTACCTACTTTATTTACTTCTTTCTGTAATGTAAAATATTTTAAATTCAAGTCTACAATAGACTCATAGAAATTGAATAACAATAAATATACCGCACATAAAACTAGTCAACCGAAACCATTCCAACGTGCCCGAAGTGCAAAACTACGCAATTAATGATAATTGGGTCGTTTCTTTTCCTCGGTACAAGCAAGTGTATGTACACTTATTTACGAGAAAGCAATATAATAAGCATTTTTCAAGCGGGCGCGACGTCGCAGGTGCTGGGCCGCATCTACATATTGAAACGAGTGTGATCAGAATCGAGATGCATTTTTATTGTCACTGGCACCGAGTAAAGCTATGAAATTTTATTGCTTTCTTTTAAAAATTTCACGGAATTCACACACGTTACATACACGCTAACGTACCTGCAATAACTATCGTATCGGGCGCCGGGTATGCTTTACAAAATGACTTCTTTGACATCAAATGCGACAGAGTACATGGAAACAAAATATGGAATTTACGATCGTCTCGCGAATAGGAATATCCGTAAAACCATATTTTACACGTTTTCACCGTGTAAAAGGCGGAAGTAAGGAGAGTAATACGTGCTTAAATCTTGAGCGGCAGAAATATCTTTACAGCAATTTTGAGATACAAAGCAGCTTGTCCACGTTTTATATAAAAGAGCACCCTCAGCTTGCATTCCCGGCTGCGAATAGCTTTTTGTTATAGCGTATGATAATTGAACTTTGGGCTAGAGCTGATTCTCTCATCACCAAATTTTTCTTGAAAACCTCTCTTCGCCACATAATCTCCCTTTTGGTAACATGTCTGCAAATTATGCCATTAATAGAATCTGATAAACAGTCTTCTGGTTTTGGTATGGATAAACTAGACCTACCTAAAATCATTATGTCGTTTTTTATATTATCATAGTTTTTCATAATGTTTTTCAAAACACGTATAGCATATCATAACTTCACGCCTTTTATCCCTGAAGGGGTAGGCAGAGGTGTATTACGCACCCACACTTCGCCAGTTATGTTTCGGTCCCAATGTAATAGGGGGCGAGCCTATTGCCCTCTACCGGGCACACCATTAAGCGAGCGATATTTAATTTATAATACACACATAACTTCGAAAAGTCAAAGGTGTGTGCCCGGGGTATCTAGGGATCGAACCCGAGACCATAATCTCGGCAGTCCGTTACATACACCACTGGGCTGTCGCCGCTATATTTAGCTAATATATAGTTATAGCATATAGCGTATAGCTTTTAAAAAAAGGAACTGACGTAACTAGCTGTCGGTGTCATGCACTGGAATCTGACTTTTTGAAGTTAATCAGGTAAATATGTATTAAATTGTTCATGAATGTTTGCATGAAAAACAACGCGACGAATTAAACCTTCATGTCTTAGAGTTCCCCATTATAGTCATTTTAAAATAGTCATATTATAGTTGCGATAATATTCCTATACGTCATGTGAAGTCTGGGCAATGTGAAGTGGTGAACAATGTACTTATTCTTAGTAAAAGAAGCTCCTGCCTAACAGTAGGGCAGTTTATAAACAGGGCTGGCGATGACGATATTGCTTTTATTAATTTGAACTGGTCTGGTTTTAGGGATCCTGCTAAACAGCAGCAGACAAAACTGTCGAAAAGATTTTGACAAAATTTCATTACCCAAACAAATTTTAGCAACCTTTTTTTATACCATTGCAATATTTCGAATGATTTTAGTACGCATATTTTTATTTGGTAAAATTTTTACTTGGCAAAATATTACCAAGTATAATGTCATTATGGCATTTGGTCTTTAATCAAATGATTTATTACAGCAAACAATCTTCAGACAATACACGTTTGGTGATATTAGTTTATTTATAGAAGTAGTGAGAGTAGGTTAATTATTTAAAAAATGGCTAGGTTAGGTTAGGTTAGAACTGTGACCCGACTTGCCAGAAACGACTTGCATTAATAGAAAAAAGAGATAGTTTTAGTAGGTTACCACTTACCCGGAACTGAACTATTTAGATTAGGATAACTATTGATTTTGCGTAAAAACTGTTATTCCAACTGAAATATTTTACTAAATAAAAAATGTTAAAAGTACTAGTTTGTAAACAAGTTATAGCTTAAACGTTCATTTCCCAAACATTAGGTTTGCGTTACAATTTTTTGTGAATAGATTTTTTGCTAAGTAATTATTTGGCAAATGAAATTATGCGAAAAAAATTTTGGGAAATGAAAATTTGTCAAATTCCTTTCGGTCAAACAAGGAAGACCCCTGGTTATATAATTATAATAATTAGAGACGCTAGAGTCTTCTAGTTATAGAAAAATGGCGTAACTATTATTGATGAAAGCGTTTCGTCGCTTTGAGCTAATTAATTTACTGGCGATTCACCTATAATTGTCCTCTAGCTAAGCGGGTTCCCATCAGTAAAGCCAATAGGTGCGAACCAGCAAGATCTCACAAGCACTTTATTTTGTTTGTATCGAGGTCTTACTGTTATAGCTACTATTCTTTCCTCCTACAAATAGACTTACAAACAATACTTCATCCGTCAGCGAACAACCGAACATATAGTAACTTTATTAATAGCTTAACATAATAATTTCCCGAATACGGTATTTCGCCTTCGCGTTTAACCCGCGAGTCAGAGGAAATGAGCGTCTGTATCTAAGGATTCACACGCGACTGAGCTACGGTGCAGATTGTTACGAAATGTGGCGTGTCTAACGTACCTAATGTCGTATGAAAGGGGAGCTATTCGCTATCTCAATCGCGGATTCACGTCGCGGGTAGCCGTGTGTAATGATTAGTGGTGTGTTTTGATTTATTGGTTTAGGTTAATAGATATTATAAGGGAAGGATGTTCGAGACCTTCGTGGGAAGTTCAGAAAGAGGTCTCGTTGATGAATTCATTATTATTTAATATAACCCGCGGCTCCGCCCGTATGGGAAATTTTTTATCGCGACAGCCGACAACATTGTAAATCAATGGCCGACAAAATATCTTCTGATGCACAAGTTGTATCACTGCAAAGTTTCTTCTTTTTAATTTTAATTTTAAATATATTGACACCAATGACATGCTGAAGGTATTCAAGACACTTAACAATAAAAATCTGTTGACTTATGGGGCATTTCTGTTTAACTTGTTCAACACATTATTTCTAGCTTAGCTCCATATTTAGCTGCAATATTCAACAGATGCATAGATACAGGGGTATTTCCTGATCTAATTAAACACAGTAAAGTGATACCATTATTCAAAAAGGGATCCAAGAGCGACCCTAGTAATTTTCGGCCAATTTCTATCTTGCCTGTTATTGGTAAAATTTTTGAAAAGATTATTTTGCATCAATTAGAGAGCCACTTTCACAGAAATAATTTATTTTTCAGTGAGCAGTATGGCTTCACTAAGGGTCGCTCCACCGTTGATGCCGGTGTAACTTTGTTAAAGCATATTTTTAATGCTTGGGAAAACTCGAAGGATGCCATTGGTGTTTTTTGTGACCTGTCAAAGGCGTTTGATTCATCATCATCATCATCATATCAGCCAAACGACGTCCACTGCTGGACATAGGCCTCCCCCAAGGTTCTCCACACAGACCGGTCTTGAGCCGCCCGCATCCAACCGCCTCCCGCGATCTTTACGAGATCGTCGGTCCATCTTGCGAGGGGCCTACCTCTGCTGCGTCGTCCGGTACGTGGCCGCCACTCCAGAACCTTTCTGGCCCAACGGCCATCGGTTCTTCGAGCTATGTGCCCTGCCCACTGCCACTTCAGCTTGGCTATCCGGAGAGCTATGTCGGCGACTTTAGTTCTACTGCGGATCTCCTCATTCCTGATTCGATCTCGCAGGGAAACTCCAAGCATAGCTCTCTCCATCGCCCTCTGAGTGACCTTGAGCCTTCTGATAACGCCCATAGTGAGCGACCACGTCTCTGATCCGTAAGTCATCACTGGCAACACACACTGGTCAAAGACTTTCGTCTTGAGACACTGCGGGATATCGGCGTTTGATTGTGTGGAACATAATACACTTTTACGTAAATTGAAACTTTATGATATTAGAGATACCGCACTCAATCTGTTGCCAGCTACCTTAGAGATAGAATTCAGTATGTAGATGTTAATGGGAGTAGATCTCTAGGTTTGCCGGTAGGAATGGGCGTTCCACAGGGCTCTATTCTCGGTCCATTTCTTTTTTTAATATAATTCTTTGTTCAAAATTTATGTGATTTTGTTTTGTTTGCCGACGATACGTCACTAATTTTTAAAGTTGATCGCAATTCAAGTAACTTTGATACCGTCAATAAAACTCTTAGTATTAGATTGGTTTAGACATATAATTTGGTACTCAACCCTAGCAAAAGCAAATGTGTTAAATTCTCTTTGCCTAATGTCAAAAGTGTTCCTACTAATATAAATTTTAATAAGGAAACAATTCAACTAGTTGAATCAACCGTATTCTTAGGTCTAACTTTAGATAGTAAGCTTCAGTAGGGCGCCCAAATATCCTATCTCGCAGTCAAACTTATTTCTGCAGCGTTTGCAGTTAGAAAACTTAGGTAATTAACAGATATAGATACTGCTAGACTAGTTACTTTAGTTATTTACACAGCGTAATGTCTTACGGTATAATGTTATGGGGTACAGCTGCTGATATATAGACTATTTTTGTCATTCAAAAGAGGGCCATACGTGCAATTTATAAGTTAGGTGCTAGAGTTTCTTTACGTGATAAATTTAAAGAAGTAGATATATTGACAGTTGCATCGCAATATATATATGCTAACTTAATGTACATTAAGAAAAACTTAATTCTATACCGCAAAAATAGTGATTTGCACAAAGTGAACACAAGGAATAAGCATAAACTAGTGGGAACCAACTACCGTTTACATAAAGTTCAGAACTCATTTGCGGGGATTGGTATACGAATTTTCAACAAATTGCCTCTTGAAATAATGAATTTACCCATGCACAAATACAAACGGACAATTAGGAACTTTCTTTTACAAAGGGGTTATTAGACACCATGGAGATAGGCTTAGGCTATATTTTCTTTTCTGACCGTTTAATATAATTGTTACCTATTTAGATTTGTTAAATTCTCGTTTTGATAAGTGACATGTTAAGTGGAGGTGCCTCGTGAACACATGATTTTGCAGGATTTGGATATTTTTATGATTTGTTGAATGTAGTTTAACATCATTTATTCCTGAGTTCACTTGACACCTTAACAAAATTCTTTCTACATTTGCATTCCTTCACGCGTTCCACTAATTTATATTGATAATAACGATCTGGAAAGTGGAAGTAATTGGCGATCATGGTCAGTATACCAATAGATTGTTTCTTACTGCCGGTTCGTATACCGTTGTCGTCATCCTCACTATAATGTAATTTCTTGTGGTGGCGTCGTGTGTCGGGTTATCCCTGTCCCTCTTATATGGCGAGAGGGATGATGGCTGCCCCATGCGTCATATTCGTGAACGGGTGCTACTTGCGATGACTGGTCGATGACAGTCTTGCGGCTGATATTAAATTTTAATATTTAACTGCATCATTTCCATCATGGTTCTGATCACTTTCGCAGATTGCCTGCATTATTAGGTATATATAATGTAAGTGGATGCTCCTGTTTCACCATGTCTATTCTGAGGAGGCTAACTAAATGAACATCAAAATTAAAATTAAGTATTATGCTTGAGTATTATTATGTACAGTAAATATATACAAGTGATATAGAAGGTGTAACAGTTGCAGCACCTTACAAAATGTAAATTATGTGTATTATGCAAAACCTGGCGTTGAAAAAGAGTGACCGTGAGTTTTATTGCCCGTTCTTTCTCATGGTTCTACGCCCTTGCTTTGCGAACGTGGCAGTAAATGTAAATGTAGAGTTCTTAAGTAATTATTTTCTAAATTTATTATTTTGACGTTCATAAGCGTCACATTGTGACCCAAATGAATAAAGGATTTTTGACTTTTGACTTCAAGATCCGAATGGTTGTTTTGAATTTTGATGTTCTTCATGCCTGTTGATCAAATGTATTGTAAGTTTTGTGTCTGTAGTGTGGAAGTTGTGTTTTAACAATGTGAATATTAAAAAGTCAATATTAAGTTCGCATCAATGTTTAAAGACGATACTTTGAATTTTGTCCGGCGATTTAGAAGCTTGAATGATTTATTTTTAAAAGTTATCGGCAGTAATTTGTAAGGTAGACGCTATAGGGCTTTATTGCTGAAAAAATGACGCAGCTAATCGAACCTATAGACCAAATTTAGTATGTAAGTATTGTAGTAAAGTACATAGGTTTCAGTACTATAGCGTTCCATAATATTTATTTTTAATTTTTACGAAGCTAAAATTAGCATACAGTTCTTATTCAACGTTTTTGTTACACATTTTATCAGGCATTTTATGTTTTGGAAGATGCCTGCATGTTCCAAATTTAAACTAGAGCGAATGGATTAGACGTGTGAAGCTGGAGTAAGTTTACAAGTAAAGTTAAACTACCAAGTATCTTCTACCTGCACTTACACGAAATTGCGAGGCACAAAGTGAGTATTTACCTATGTACAAAAAATATTTTGTATTATGTTACAATTACATAGACATCGAAAATTATTGTTATGACCATATAAAGAATTCCGGATAGCCCAAATGAGATAAGTAGAGGCCATCCTATCCTACTAATATTACTACTAATCCTACTTCCTACTAATATTATAAATGCGAAAGTTTGTGAAGATGTATGTATAGATGGATGGATAGATGTTTGCTACTCTTTCACGCAAACTACTGAACGGATTTGGATGAAACTATTCAGTATTATAGTTTATACATCAGAATAACACATAGGCTACAATTTATAAAGATTTTGAGGAATTTGGACAAAATATAACGAAAAGTATCAACTGAGTCGGCAAAAATCCTAAGTTCTGAGAGCTATCTGCGCGTGCGCTGCCTAAACCATTGAAGTTCCAATAAGATAGCGTATGGTGATATTGTTTATCTTAAAAAGTTCTAAATAAAAGTCCGCTACAGCATATTATATCTACCTTTTACGTGGAAGCCATTATATACTAAAAAGTGATCCCTAAAAATAATTAAATTTTGTTACTTTGTTACAATGCTCATTTTAGAATAGTTAGATCTGTTGCCTACAGTATTTAATGAAGATGAACTTTGTCTTTTACAGTAAGTAGTTTGGTTGAATAGTTTAAAAGTTATCACAATATAGTTTACCTAAGGGGAGCGTCATTAAAAGCGCTTACTATGAGTTGGCGCCCTTAAGCGCAGCGGGGCGAAGGAGCCGCCTGATAATATGTATTTTGTAGTAACCCTTTCAATTTTTATTTTTACTTCTGCCGTTATACAGGCTCTTCAATAACTTTAATAATATACATACTAATCTTTACCAGCAGTTTGACGGTTACGAAAACAAAAGTAAGTTTAAGTATTTTTGTCTGTTTATAAACTCCTCTACAAAAAAAAAACGGCCTTCTTACAGTAATTGGATTTTCTATTGGTAATATTAATATTTTTTTAGTAGGGCAGAGATAGCCTAGTGTAGATACCAACGGACTGCCATGCAGAGGGTATTGGGTTCGAATCCATGGCACGCACCAATAACTTTTCGAAGTTATGTGCGTATTAAATTGCTAATTATCGCTGGCCCCGTGCCTCGGAGGGCACGTTAAACCGTCGGTCCCGGCTTTCATGAAGATCTTTGAAAGTCGTTACGGGGAGTCAGTACCCTCAAATAAACTAGATACTGGTCTAAGCAATGGAATATCGCTATCCTTTTGTGTTACGGAGGTCAGACGGCAGTCGCTCCGTGGAAAAGCTGATATTCTGTCATATCTGGTTGGACTAGTAGGTAAGCAGACATCGGGCTCCAAGGCGTAAGCCTTGTATGGAATCGGGATTTTATAAATGACTGGAAATTTCTTATTATCAATGTGATATTTTAACAGTTTAAATCCTGGAATTGGTATTTTAGTCAATTTAAACAGAGAGCCGTGTTAAAATGGACATTTTTATGGATATAATGAAATTAAGACTACGAGTATTTTATGGTATTTCAATAAAAAAGACGTTAAAAATAAAAATTAATAACGAGTATGACCTCCCCTTGCAGTGATTACGGCATGTAATCGTCTTGGCATACTTTCCACCAGGCTTCTGATGGTGTCCTGTGGAATGTGTTCCCATTCAGCCGAGATCACAAGTTAAAGCTCCCTGATGTTTTGTCGAAGTGGTTGAACAACTCGTACTCGCCTTTTTAGCAGGTCCCAGACGTGCTCAATGGGGTTGGCGCAGCGGGAGTGTAAGCGACTGCCACGCCGAAGGTCGCGGGTTCGATTCCCGCTCAAGTCAAACATTCGTGTGCGTGAACATGGATGTTTATCTTGGTCTGGGTGTTTCTATGTATAATATGTATATCGGAATGGTCATCAGTATAGGACGTCAATTGACTACGAAACGGAAGTGCGAAGATTGCGCGCTTCGACAGAGTCTACGCGTCACGTTCGCTACAGTCGAAGAGGGGGGATGACGGTTTACGTTCAACGGAGCAACGACAACTATAACTTCTCTTGGAGACTCCGGGCGGGCAACAAGTACCTAGAAACTGTCACTCGTTTCGTGTTCAGTAATACAAAATAGTTATAGTCAGTTTTGTTTGATTTGATTTGGTGCGAACTTATAAATAGCGAACTGTGATGTGAAGTGTTGATACCGGCCAAGAATCAAGCAATCCGCCGTCATCAGAAGTGGCATCATGGACCAGCGCGACCACAAGGCGCGAGCGAAGGCGACTGCTAACGCTGCTAAGTTGGTAAATCAGCTGAGCTTGCAACTGCCACCACGCGAGCGTATTTTGTCTGATTTTTTATTTATTGGTACTGCCAATTTTGTTTAGTGTCAGTAGTAGTAAAACATTACCCGTTTAACCTTGGAAATGTCATAATCGTTGTGGTGATATCGCCATCACATAGTACTGAGTGTTGTAGGTTCGATTCCTACACGAGACACTGAGTTGTAGAACCGTTTCACTTTTACGGTGTCGTGGTTCCCATAGCATGATCTCATGAATAATCTTCTTAGCATATACCACATTATACATATTAGCCGACTACCACAGTGATCTAGCTATAGCGTAGATTGTGAACGGAGGTTTTGAGTTTGATACGCCAGTTAAAAAGAAAGCGATTATTTTATTTCTTAATGCGAGGGTGGCTTGCACTCACGAACTTTGTGATCATATTATTATGCTTGCTTGCAAATAGATTATCTTGTCTCGGTCTTACTTTGTGGACTGTAATAGTAACGAGAGTGAGCGTACAGGCTGACTTGCATTATTCCAAGCAAGTGCGTTTGAGTCAAACGTGCTAGTTATTGTTCTAGTGCAGTTGTAATATTGGTTTTAGAACCAACACCCAGCTGGTTGAGTTTCTGCTAAATCTAGAACAAAAGCACCGATCTAGACTGTCCTTCGCAGGGCAGCGGCGCTAAAGTTTGTAAACTAATCGAATCGTACATACTAAGTTCATAGTGTAAGACTGTGCGGAGCTATTGCTTCTGACTGTGCTGATTTTGTGTAGAACAGCTTGTAGCTTTTATTTCCTAAATAGACGTGTGAACTGCAGTGCTGATTAGACGAGTGCGGTTGGTTGGTTAGTGTAACCTGACCATAGTCAAAAGATATTACTAGCGCCATTATTTTATCGACTCGGGGTGTTGATAATACGTAACGGTTTTCGTTTAAACGTGATCAGAGCCTAAGTAAAAAGTGACACTGTTGCTTGTTGTAATTCTGAGTTGTACAGACGATCTCGGTGTTGCAATTACACCTGCTTCTTTGTGTGCATAATTTTTTAACATGGCACATTAAAATGTTTCTTACTCTGTTTATTAGATTACACCACTAGTAAAATTAAATTCAATTTTAAGATTTTACGCGTGAAAATTAACTACTGTGTATTTTTAAAATTCATGTGTATCACATGAATTTTGCTGGGAGTTTTTATCAAGTGCCCCGAGTTCTCTGGCCAATTTCAAGTTACGCTTAGGACATTTAGGAGTGATAGTGTTTCTAGTAGAAGCTGTTGAACTCGATTATCAGACGTAGAAGAAAATGATTGAGTTATCATCGTAGTGCGTTACGATAATCAGTTTCAGAGATTTTAATATTCATTGTAGGTAGAACTAGGTTAGTGATCGTTAGTGATGATTGTATGTTTAACCTTATTCTCATTAAATGAGTACTTTGTTAGTCGTTGTTGTGATAATTTTGTGGTACCCACGTTACAGTCAGTGTAAATTTGCATAAACTGGATAAGCCGTTTGTGCGGCTGCATGTTTAGCCATGCGTTGCCATTGGTTGGACCGGTAAAGTGCCTTTCTGTTTAGCCTAGTTTACCCTTGAGCTTTTGTGTTATTCATAGTCTCCGTTGATGCACAATTAAGACAGTTATTGCATTGTCATAGTATCACAAACGTTGTCCATCGTCTTGAACGCGAAAGGTCCGTTGCTGTATCGCTAAAGATTAGGTTAGGATAAGCTTCGTATTTAGACTATCCATCACAAAATTATAACGCTTTAAAGACTAGTTGGATACTTGGTAGTAAACTTAACATCTAGATTATCAGTCTAGTAAGATTTTCTTATAGTCTGCTATGTGATAACGAAAACCAAAGCAACATGTTCAACAAACCTACTTTAAAATTACTTTGTTTAACGCTCGAAATGATTATCCAGGTGGTGTTGTGTAACCGGATGGATTGCATAGCGTGATGTTGAAGATCTGATGGATGTCAGAGTATGAGCAATGCAATATTTTAATGAATTTCCTACTATTTTAACGAGTATGCGTGTTGTTCAACATGTCAGCTTCGAGAGAAAGAGTTATTTGTGATTTTCATTAAAACCTGTAATGGTTTTGATCAGAGTAGCTTTATTCCCCACTGACTGCTGTTCGAGAATTTTCTCTTAATCCTAAAGCGAAGTACATTAAAGTGTGGTTGTTGATCGCAATCACGGATACCCTGCTACTCTAGTAGCTCTCATTTGATTTTTGATCGCTAATATTATGTACCTCTGGTTTCTGTGTTGTATGAAAAGAGCGTGTTGCGAGAATCTGAAAGTACTCATAGAATGTCGATTGGTTATCTCAGAACTGTAGGCGTTGCCTCTATGTAGCCAAAGGAAATCAGTTTTGTCCAAAAGTAGCTTATCGGTTCTCGCCATGTTCGCATTTGGTTTTAGTTTTTGTCAGTGGTCAAATCCAGTTCTGACATAGCTCATTGAGAGTATGGACGGGCGTTACGTTCTGTGCAGTTGTGAAGTTGTAAATGAATTTGATAATCGCTTAAAATTGACGAAGTGCGGACGTTGAATTAGTCTGAAAGAACGGATACTCTATTTAGTGGGCATACAATGAGACGAATCTTTGAAATACTAATGGTAGATTTATTTCCTTTTTGGCTAATCCTGATGGCTAGCGCGGCCTGATGGCCGGCGCGGCCTGGTAGCTGGCGCGGCCTGGTGGCGAGTGTGGCGTGGTGGTCAGCATAACCTGGACAGGTTGCGACAAATGCCTGAAGGTCAACGTACAACTGACGAAATTGAGGTAGAACAAAGTAGTTCTGATATTGAAGAAAGTGTTTAAGGTTACATGATGATCGGATTGGACCGTACCAGAGGCTGACGTGTAGCCGTAGCTCGGTAGAAATCGGCGTCTGCTAACTTAGTAGCCGGTGAGTAGGCGGTATTGCAGTCAGCTCTGGTGGAGGTCGGGTTTCAGTGGCGTTCCCATGTGGGGTTCGCAGAAAATAGAGTAACTGGAGTTTACTGGGCTATGCATAGCCATGATCACATGTAGAGCTTAAATGTTATGGTTTACTTGGTTTGAAATTATATCTTGAGAGATACAGCGATAGTGAAATGTCAGTTTTACTTTGAGTTTCCTGATTATTGATTTTGATACTGAAACTTTGTGCCAGAGGATCAGAGCATAACTGACGATCTTAAAGAGAAAAAAATTGTGAACCTTAATACTGACGAGACGGTAGAAAACTGGGCTTACATGTTGATTGGTTGTGTGATTTAATGTCCGAGGTCGGTTTGTAGCCGTAATAGCCGTAAATCAGTACAAATCGGATTCAATACAACTGTGAAGGCAGTTGTCCGTGAGTACACGGTAGGTACGCAGACGATTCCGATCTTTGATTGGCGCAGATAAATGGGTGGCAACCGAGTGACTGGTGTAAGGCCTGGTTTAGTAACTGGAGGTTACTGAACGGTTATGAATCACATGTAGAGCTTTAGTTATTTGATTTGATTATAACGTGAGTCTATGCCCTATGGTAATTGACTGTATTGTCAGTGATGCTCTGAATCCAGCTCCTATAATAGGATGTAATGTAGGAGGTAATTTTGTAGATAATTTGATTGGAATCCTAACACTGTTTTGATTCAACTCTTACCTGGGTTAAATTAGGAGTGACCGAGCAATGTGATACTGTGCGTGTCAAATTTTGTAACAGATTAACACACAGGGACGTGTGTCTTGTAGGATGGCCGTATCGGAATGGTCATCAGTATAGGACGTCAATTGACTACGAAACGGAAGTGCGAAGATTGCGCGCTTCGACAGAGTCTACGCGTCACGTTCGTTACAGTCGAAGAGGGGGGATGACGGTTGACGTTCAACGGAGCAACGACAACTATCACTTCTCTTGGAGACTCCGGGCGGGCAACAAGTACCTAGAAACTGTCACTCGTTTAGTGTTCAGTAATACAAAATAGTTATAGTCAGTTTTGTTAGATTTGATTTGGTGTGAACTTATAACGAACTGTGGTGTGATGTGAAGTGTTGATACCGGCCAAGAATCAAGCAATCCGCCGTCATGTATGTATTTACAAAGAAAAAGTATATATGTATGTTTGTCCATTGTCTAGTACCCATAGTACAAGTTCTGCTTAGTTTGGGACTAGATCGTGTTGTGTGAATGTGGTAGAATATATATAATATTAATAACCACCATACCGCATGACGGCAATCTCGTGAAAGCAGAAAAAGAGAAAGAGATTAAATATTTGGACCTAGCCCACGAGATTGTTGACATGTGGGATGTAGATTCGGTGATCATTGTACCGATAGTCGTATCGGTGAATGGTTTAATCGCCAAGAGTCTCTACCAACACCTAAAGAGGCTCACACTAGGCAGCTGGATCAAGTCTTTGATTCAGAAGGCAGTTCTTCTCGACACGGCGCGCATCGTGAGGAAGTTCTTGTCTCTGAGGCCCTAACCACCGGTGGCTTGGTCCCTGTACCCGACACTGGTGGGTCTCCGTGGTCTCTTTTATAATTCTAAACGTATTTTTTTTCTAATGAAATGTACTTTATTAATATAATTATAAGAAACTATGTGTTAGATAATAATAATAATAATAATATTCTACCACATTCACACAACACTTTCTAGTCCCAAACTAAGCAGAGCTTGTACTATGGGTACTATATTATTTATTTATTCCACAGGACACCATCAAAAGCCTGGTGGAAAGTGTGCCAAGACGATTACATGCCGTAATCACTGCAAGCGAGGTCATACTCGTTATAATTTTTAATTTTTAACGTCTTTTTTATTAAAATACCATTTTAACACGGCTATCTGTTTAAATTGACTAAAATACCGATTCCAGGATTTAAAGTATTAAAATATATATTCGCATTGATAATAAGAAATGTCTAGTCAATTATGCTAATGACATACTAAAAATATTAATAATATCAATAGAAAAGCCAATGACTGTGAAGTGCCCGTTTTTTTTGCAAAGGAGTGTATGTATGCTTCACGGCTAATATGCTGACGGCTGCTGCCGTTTGTGATGAAATTATATGGATAGTCTGAAACCTGGGGAAGTACATAGGCTACTCTTTATTAAAATATCATGCGGGCGACGCCGCGGGCGAAAGCTAGTATCTTATATACTTCGATGGAGATACTTTGTGTGATGCAAATTGTTGGTTTGAGGCTGGGTGTTCATTGTGTCCGTTGGATGTATGTTTGTAAAGTCCTCCGCGACACAGGATTTATTCTTAGTGCGGGAGTTGTATTTTATAGAAAAACACATCAAAATAAATTTAGCATGTTTTCGGGTCTAATGGTCAATACACGTATTCGGTAAAACTTTTAACAAATAAATTACCGAGCGTCGAAACTAATACAAAGATATTCATATATTGTAATAATATCAACCACTAGAACATTCTCTCTCGAAGTCTGAGTACTAAACCGTCTTTAAGTACGTCTCGTCTACACTGTTAATTACCTATGTCGTACCGATTTTCCATAACTTGCAAGTCCGTTCGTATTCTAATATAGTATCGTCACCATCTTAGCGCTGTCCCGGCTGTGATCTAGGACCTTCGGTTTGGAGTTCAGGATCTATGACTATAATCTGATACACATAGTATATGAGGTGGTGACGACTGGCGCAGCAGGAGGTAAGCGACTGCCACGCCGGAGGTCGCGGATTCGATTCCCGCTCACGTCAAACATTTGTGTGCGTGAACATGGATGTTTGTCTTGGTCTCGGTGTTTCTATATATTTCTATATATATGTATGATTATCCATTGTATAGTACCCATAGTACAAGCTTTGTTTAGTTTGGGACTAGATGGTGATGTGTGAATGTGGTAGAATATTATATAATATTATTATTATGTCTATAATAGAAATTTAGATTTCCAACCCTGCAAATGTTATCTACCACAAATATTTGAACACCCTGTTTATATTTTTTATATACATAACTTCAGTAAATTTATTTAGGTATATTTCTCTTTGTTATCTATATAATATCCTGTCACTATGAATATCAGCGAACTCGATGCATCAATTAAGTAATCTTTGAGCGTGGAGGCCGGTCGGCCATACATCAATCAGCTTGTCGCGCGGAGTCTCGCAATCAAATAAAATTTAACTCTAAAGCCGTTAAGCTCTCGTATAGGCTGTTTATTGCGTTTCCACAGCCAGAATTTGCAATATTATAATAACCGTCCAAACGATGCTTCTTCAATAAAAAGGTATAGGGTAAACAGTATAATGATTGGCACCCCAAGCGGTTTCTAATACTAAGTAACAAATTCTCAGGAAAATACAAATTCAATAATATTTTCTATGGTTTTATCGGAATTGTGTTTACACGGGCATTAATAAAAATAAAACATCGTATTTCATAAAGCCGTTTTATTAGCATAAAAATGTGCTCAAACTTATTTCTTAAGAAAAGTACAATAATTGGCACCCTGGTATAGTTATTGGCAGTACCCAAGAGGTACAATCATTGGCACTGTTGGCTTAAGGCCGTGATACCCAGCTAGTCTTAAGACTTGATATCCGGATCTTTATACATGTATTCTACGTATATTTATGAATGTTTATGTAACCTTCTAATATTTCAAACATAAGTCTATATTTGAGAGAAGTTTAGTTCATTTACCACGTTTTATATCTTTCTTTCGGCATATTTTTCTAATGTAGCTCATTTTGTCTCTTAGATACATTGTAGCAAAGAAGCCCTGTTTCAGTTTCTCACAAGCATTTTGTTCGTAATATTTTTGTCTATACTAAGTTCTTTGTTTTAAGCGATATCTGTCCGGATTTCTGGGTACTTTGTAGAGAAAGGTTGCTATCTCTGTACGACCGTACCATAGTAAGTTGGGTGTAAATGCGAAGAAATATACAATCTAAAGTTGTTTGTATGCGAATTTGACGAAAAACAAACAAAAATCTGAAAAAAAATGTGATTCTAAAATGTGCCAATGACTATGTTGTTGAACAATTTTTAAGTATAGTCATTGGCACTATCGAAAAAGACGATCTATCTATTTAATAGCGCAAAACTAACGTTTATTAAGCTTAAATGAAGATAACAGATACAAATAAGTAGGTACTTTTATGTAAAATTGATTAAAAATATATTTTTTCGCTTCGGAAAGTAACTACTTAACCTAAACATTTCATTAATTTTTTAGGCAATTTTCCTAACATTTTTTTAAAATAGTTGTTAAAGAAAAATGGTTCATAGTTAAGATTTAAATATTTGTTCTGTGTATAAAAATTATGTTAATCCTGCTTATGAATGTATTTCTGTGACATAATAATATAAGATTTTCCTAATATTCAGGATAATTCAGCAGAGTGCCAATCATTGGGGGGGGGGAGGGTGCCAACATTACTATAGTTTACCCTACCTTTTTATTGAAGAAGCAACGTTTGGACGGTTGGACATCTATTTGATGTATTTTGCGGAGCTAGAAATGTTAAATTTGCTATAACTTGTCAAAATGTTGTGTGTGTGTGTTCAGTTTTCACTAAAAACAGCGAAACAGAATTTGATGGTTGTAACATAACATTTGGACACCTTAGGTGCCAAAATAGATATTATGACATTTGAGTATTTCTTATGATATCACAGAAATTCTAATTAGGAATAACATATAAAAAAATTATACCTTTAATAAATGTTTTTGTTTATAACACAATATAGTACAAAATACTTTACAAAGCCTACATAAAATTACGGTACACCAGGTAAACTGGTACAAGTTTGACTTATTCAAAGTGCGTATGGTTCATTTGTTAGAAACAATATCCGGATGTCGCCGGGAGCGAGGACGGCGGACGTCCGTCTAATCAAGTGCTTGTACAACTACCTTAATTGTTGAACGTACTCTCTATAACTTCATACCTCGGGTTGTTAACATATTACTGTCAGTGTAGGGATGAGGACCGACCGACTAATTGATAGATGTTTTGCAATTATTCCTTCTTTATAAACAACTAGAAGAATATGTCCCGTGTCGTGAGGTACTTTACGTACATACAACCAACATGCAACCAACGAACACAGACTACACTCAGACTCGAAACAACAATTTATGGATTACACAAAGTGTTGCCTCGTAAGGGGATCTAAACCAGAACACTCCGCGCAGTATCAAATGCCAAGGGTTATAGACTACAGGCCCATGTCCAAAATGGATGGGTCATATGAATCACCAGGTGACGTATATAGGACGATATAAGAGCATAAAATAATAAGATTCAGCACTATGCCGTCACTTGTAAGCCACACAATATTTTTGATTTTCTGACAATTTTTCAATAAAATTACCGACTTTGTGGCGCACCATTTTTTTACGGCACTGCGCGCTTTCTTATTATTTTTCATGGATCTATCGATGGTAAAAATGCCGTACACACATATATGACCGAAATGCGTACTCACTCTACCTGCACTTTTGAATTCTCACCAGCACTCAGTTGGACAGCTTACAAGTGACGGCATAGTGCTGAATCTTATTATTTTATGCTCTTATGTCGTCCTATATACGTCACCTGGTGGTTCATATGACCCATCCATTTTGGACATGGGCCTGTAGTCTATTATGGGTTCAAGTCGACCGCCTAAACCACTATACCAATCGTAGGTACAGACAGAAATGACACAAATGGAAAATTAGCCATTAGACAAATGAGATTGGTCAGTAATTAAAAACCCCGCTGCTTTTTTAAGACAACTTACTCTCCATAACAAACACCTTTTAAGGTAGAATCATACCGGCAGTCTTTATACTCTTCAAAACCAACCGACCACCATCTACTTTTCACTCCTTCCGTAATTTGGACAACTTCTCACAAGGCAACGATTCTGTACTTAGTTTTAATTCGAATGATACATTATAATGATAGAGGTGTAAACGAATACTTACTATTCAAAGACTTATTATACAAAGAGGTTTATAACATGTATCATTCCATCAGTATTACACAACAGTTTCATACGAAGCGATCTATCTAATACATCAATTCAATTCCTGTCATCTCCGTATCTTATACAACGCTGACGATGCTGCCGAGGGCCCAGTCACCACAATATGAGATTCGTGTTTGTTTATCCCACAACTGCCGTTTAGGCACTTTCTTTGACTATTATGGCATTTACGATCATGGGATTCAAATAAAAATCCTGAACATTAAGCGCTATTGACACGTTCATACAAGTAATATGTTCAAATAAATATTTACGATTAGTACTTCGAGAGATGTAGGTTATTTTGCGAACATGTTTTTAGTTTTTTGGCTCTTTAGCTCACAACTTTGTACATTGGTATAAGCGCAAACAAAATTGGCAATTGACATAGATCGCGGGTTAGTTTAATTTATTTAGGTTTAGTGTATAGATTATTGCTAATGGCAGGGTGACGTTTCTTTGCTCATAATTGGGCAAATCTATTTAGTCCATTGAAAAGTTTTATTTGGGTTTACATTTGTCAGAGGACGAAATTTTATTTTACAGATGTTTAGGGAGGGCTAGTGTAAAGCTTGATCCAAATTTAAGTGGTCGTCTCTTGTCCCTCGGCCGCCATCTTGGAAAGAGTTGCCGGATGGTTTTTCTTATTTATCTGGTAAACTATTGATCACACAGATATCTTGTTCAAGCATTTTTTGCTGCAAATTAAATACTCTATATCTTTGGTTCTTTTACGTTTTGTCGTAAAACCATAAATAAAAGCTTTTCTATGATATTGTTTTCTTTTGGGTTATTACCTATAACGTTTCTTCACGATTACTGTGTCTTTAGTCTTGTATGAGTCAGGCTGCGATTTATGATCTAATAGAGCTTAGGTATTTAGTTATTGGTGATGAACTATCAGAAAAACGCATTTTGTCCTTAAATCATATATTGCTATTGATTTTTCCAATTATTTTGCTGCATCTCTCCCCAGAAGATTTGAGGTGCTGCAAAACATTGCAGTTTCCTTTGCATGGGCAGAACATCAACTTCAGAAGCCCACAGAATGCCGTAGTTTTAGAGTTTTGTCCATATTTTGCCCACCGCTGTTTTCAGGGTCGTCGTCTGACGAAATATTAACAACACATTGATAAGAAAATTTGGTAAAAATTGCCTTCGATTTTTGTTTGTTACTTTGTTATTTTTTATTTTACGACTAAATGCTATGGGACCAAAGTTGTAGAGAATTGAATTTGCAACTCATCATGTTTTGATTTTTTTCTGTGCGGCCAGTAGTTTGCCAAATAAACGAGAAAACCCATTTGTACCACTCTTTTCAAGATGGCGGCCGCAGGACAAGGGCTGCATCCCAACAAACTTGGATTTATCTTAGGCCTAACCCCCTCTTGGCATCTTTGAAATGAAATTGCGTCCTCTGACAAATGAAAATGGGAACGCTGCGGTGAGACTCCGATCGACCATCAGATAAAAAGCTGCAAGTGGATGTGGATCGGCCACACGCTCCGAAGAGATCCTGAACTTATACCAAGACAAGCCCTAGACTGGCATCCCCAAGGAATACGAAAACGTGGCCGCCCTAAACAGACCTGGCGGCGGACAATCATCGCAGAGGCGAAAAACATAGGGAAGACCTGGAGCGAAATAAAGCGAGAAGCTCAAGACTGAACGGAATGGCGGAGCACTGTGGATGCCCTCTGCCCCATCTAGGGGACATAGGACCTTAAGTCAAGTAAGTCAAGTCTCTGAAAAATGCACGCTAAGCTGAAAAAAATGTAAAATTTCAATTGACAAATTGTGTACCAGGGTTTGTTATGTTACGTAATTTTTTTTTCAGTAGTGACTTACGGTCTTCTTGTTTTTACCATTAGCATTAGACATATTCACTCAGTTTTCTGAAAATTTTACACCTTTCCGATTCCGTTTCAGAAGTGAGTCATGGGATTGATCAAGTAGATAATACAGGGTGTCACAAGACCCATCACCAAGCCGCTATTAAAAGTGCTCGCGAGTAATGCTCGAAAAACCTTATTATCCATGCTGTCTTGGGTGCATAGGACATCTATAGAACAAGTTGGCGGGGTAAAAGCATCGATTTTGTACCTAATTAGAAAAATTGCATAGTGAATTTGAGTCTCAATATCTACTGAACCAGTAATTTCCCAGGTATGGTGCCGAAGTAAAAAATGTTCGTAATGATAGGAACAATATGGGGTTTTTAGTTTTCGTTATGGGTCTTTTTACACCCTGTACTTCCACGGATTTTGGAAAATTTTGGTACCATATTGCAATTTATTGCATGTACGTATCCACTTAAAATATAAAATCGAAACCCATTAAGCTAAAGCAATACGTGCTGAACATCTAGTCAATAATAATTTAAAATCTAAACCATAATGACACAATAACAGGCACATTACGAAGTGGAATCAAAACACAATACGAATATTTCACGCCTTTTAACTTCATTCAATTTGTGTCTGTAATCGACAAAGTCCCGATTCATCGAGCATTGCGCACCGCTGGTTTAAATGTATTGCTTGTTGTGAATTATCGTCATATGTCAGCGCTGTCGGGGTGTCGGTCACAGGTCTGCGTCGTCACTAATACGGGCTGCTCGTATCTATCTCAACTCTTAAGTAGACCTACTGTCTATTTTGTTTATTAATGACTTAGCCCGTGGCTTCACCCGTGTGGGTGTAGGTTATCGCGACAAAGGGCAGCTTATGTGTTTCTTTTGATGTAACAGGCGGCAAGCTTGCAGACGGATTGCCTGAAGATAATTGATTACCACTGCTCAAGGAGATAAACCACTCTGCCGCTTTTTGGGTTGGGAAAAAGGAATAGGAGGAGGAGTGGGATCAGGCAGAAGGAATAGGGGATGGGGCTCCGGAAATCTTACACCGAACCATAACCGTAGTAAAAGCAAAAGTATTTGTTACTTTACGTCGATCTGTGAGAGTGTGGTACTTCCCCAGTCAAGCCGGCCCATTCATGTTGAAATCGGCAAAGCTCTACTCCTTGCCTTAAAAAGTACGTATCAGCTATATTGCAGCAAAGTTTCAACAAAATCTGTTCAATAGTTTTTGCGTGAAAAAGTAACAAGAACCCATCCATTCATGCTTAATAGTAAATCTTGGTTTGTACCGGTACATGGCCACCTATTTATAGATCCGATAACACGTTAGAGGTATTTGGCACAAAGTTTTAAATAAAAACTCGAAAGCTATTCGAAGCGTAACTGTACTTGAAGCGAACCTATCCAGCTTAAATAGAAACCGAAATGAATTTGAAAGATTTACTTATGTAAATAATTCCTATAACGTAAACTGTCCACAAATACGTCCTTTTGTCAAATGCGTTCGTGTGCGGTATGACACCCGGCGTGATGTCTTGAGACAGCAGTTTGATGCCAGCAGTGCCATTACATCAATGAGTGCGATAAAAAAAGCGCCGACACAAATATATCTCGAAAAATTGTGGTGAAAATGTAGGTTTTAATAATAATGCCTATAATCTGATGGTGTTTAAAAGATCAGATATTTACTAAAATAAATAAAATTTAACAGTACAATTTAGAAAATAAATATTTAGATAATCTTTTTATTTTCTGCGATATATTACAATATAACCCTTGCACTAGGTAATTTTGTATAATAGAAGGCTCCTACTTCAAATGCATAAGTAACAAACACAGGTATTTTAGCTTTTATATTAAGCAGTATAAAAGGTAAGAAAGAACATTCGGTTGGTATTCATAAACACTTCGGGCCAATTGAATCGGTTAGTATCGGGTTTCACTCGATCGCTTTCTGATAGCGCGGTATCAGTTATTTTTCTCGTGATCGGATTTCGGGCCGCGGCTGGGCGGCCTCACTTGGTCCTTCGTACACGCTTATTTGAATCCCCTTTCTAAGCGACTTCCTTTTCTGTGAGTGTCAGGTAATTATCTGTGTGGCATTCCAATTTTACGATCGAACGGTTAATTCAGTTTAAATCTCTTCGTCTAATACGTACTCGGCTGTAGGCAGTGCCTAATCCCAGTCCCTCCGAGCCAGTTTCCCAGTCACAGCGTCTGCTCGCTAAATATGGAGAGAGATTCTTTATTTTCGTTTACATTCAAATAAGCAAGCGCTTTAATATAGTGCATGTTTTTGAGGCTGGCTTTAAAATTCTATTCAAACATACGCGAGCCACAACATTCTGAATAGTTTTTTTGCAATTAAAGGGCGACCGTTTAAATCTGTAAAGAATCTAGGTATATGTTTATTATTTACAATCTGTTTAAAATATCAATATGAAAACCTTTTATATAATTTCAATATACGTTTATTAATGTGTGTTTAACATTGATACAAATTTCCGTCTCCATTAAATTTGGTCGTCGTATCAGTAAATAAAGTTCCGTGCCAACTCATCAGCCGCAGTGGGCTGGGATCTGATAAAAGTTGTCGGAAACTTTCTTTTGCGATATCGCCACCTTCGTCATGTAAATTGGACAAGTTGCGGCCGCCACTGATGCTTGTTTCATTGGTAAATATAGATTAGCTCTTAATCTGACCAATTCTCGCATAAAATTGTTTCCAGATGAACGAAGGTCCGGCTCTGTGCGGGACGGGCTTGCTCGGGTCAAGTCGCTTTTATAATCCTCACGTAAGTAACAAGGACGTGAACTTCGAAGGCTACTCAATCATAATTAACTTTAATTAATACTCTTCCGCTTCGGTTTAAAAACTACTAACACGAAAAGCTCAAGTTCATCTCACCCAGAAAGTTCGAGAGTGCAGTCAACCTCTCCCCCATGACAGCGTATTTTATATTTAATTTTATCTTTTAGAAAGTATAATGAAAAAGCTATATAGCGGATCAATGTTCCATTTTTACTTAAGCAGAAAGTTGGACTAAATCTCGGTATAATAAAGCGTACTTGTCCAAAGCACTCGATTGCCTTTAACGGATTCAAAGTTTTTATTGAAACGACGCAAATCCAAAAAGTAAACAACTGCGAATACTTTTATCCTTTTCAACCCGGTTAACCCGTAAACCATCTCAGTTTAAGGAGGCATTAAATCGCAACTCAAACAAGAACCGTTACACTGAAGTTAACTCACATATTGCTTTGTGTCACGAACGCTAAAGCGAACCGAGTATAGTTGAAGAGATGCGAAGTTGGAGTGAGATGGGGGATGCTAGATGGGAGAATGGGTGTGGAGGGTGTAAAAGGAGAAAAACTACATCGCTAAAAGTGAATGCGGTCGAAAGCCGCGCTTATTTTCAGCGCTAAGTGCATGGATTTTTTCAAGTGAAGCCATGAGTGCGCAGTATGTATAGCGTGCTGCGGTACGCGCGACGTCGCGCCGGTATACCTACGCCTACGAGCCTCGTAGCGGTCTCGCCGTTACCATCTACAAAAGAACTTTCTATGCCTCTGCATATTTATAAACTACACTACTTTTTATTGCTACTCATAGAATTGTGGAAGATGCGAATGCTATGAACAAGAATGCGCAATTGCAATAGTTTTATATTAGCTAATTAGCTACTAACAGTGATAGAGAGTATAGAGTTGATGAAAATGTAGAGATGTAGGTATTTTATCCAGCCCACAGAACCGTTTTTGTGTGATTGAATAAAAAGTATTCAAACATCTAAACATAGAAACAATTACTTATTTATCATTTGTACCTAATATTAGTAGAATAATATAGTTATTTATAGTTTGTTTTTGAGCGCTGACCCAAAATTGTAAACAACAGTATCAAATTCTCAGGATATTTCGCGTCGGTGCATTACAATTTTGTTTGTGAGAATAAAAATGTTTTATTGTTAATGTATTTTGTGTTTATATATATGCGATATTCTATTACGCGCCTTATCTTCCATAAGTTAATTGTCTTTACTTACCGTCCTCGATATATTAATATAATATAATATTCTACCATATTCACACAACACCATGTAGTCCAAACTAAGCAGAACTTGTACTTGTACAAGAGCTGGCACCACACACCACAAGCACACGACAAAAAAAGTTGGTAACATCATATTAGGCTTCTTTCAGAATTTATTCTGATGATACTAGTAGAGTGGCCCTGATATATATAATTATTATGGTAATGAACAATAACAAACACGGTTGAAAATAAAATATCGGTTTTGCATGGACAGAGCCAACCTCTGACAAAGAATCAGAGTAAAGCAGCGTAGTACTATATTTCGATGGGTGTGTGAGGAAAAATAAAGAAGAAAGAAAGAAAATGCGTTAAAATGTAGGTATATGTATGTTAAACTTTTGTGTACACAACAGTTTAACATACATAATAATATACATGCAGTGACAAATAAAAATAAGCTAAGTATATTATAATAACAATTGGCCAGGTGCAAGTCGGACTCGCGCACGCATGGTTCCGTACCATCATTTATAAAAGAAAATCACGTTTGTTGTATGTGTACTTAAATATTTAAGTTACAATCTGTTTATTAAGATCGAGAAAAATTGCTTAAAAATTGCGGTTGTTGTATGGGGGGCTCCCATACAACAACCGCAATTTTTAAGCAATTTTTTCTTTCATATTTACTTTATTTTTTTTAAATTATTTATTTTGAAAGGTCATATACATATATACATACAAGATAGTATAGAATATACATATAGAATATACATACGTATTCTGTGAAAATTTTAAGCGTCTACCTGTTACCGTTAAAAATATAAAATACGAAAAAAAACACGTTTATTGTATGGGACCCCCTTAATATTTTTATTTTTAGTATTGTTATAGCGGCAACGGAAATACATAGTTTGTGAAAATTTCAGGTTTTTAGCTATCACGGTTTATGAGCCTACTACTACAGCCTGGTGACAGACAGACAGCGGAGGCTTAGTAATAGGGTCCCGTTTTTAGCTTTTATGTACGGTACCCTAAAAACGAGGTCACTACTCAGGTTTATGTTCATTGAGGCGTAAGCTTCAAACCAAGCCTGATACAATTACCTAACTATACCGTGACTGACGCGAAAGGTGAGAAAGAGTCATCGTGCAGCCATTCGCAGTCCACTGGTGGCTGGCTCCTCGATATGGGCTCTTCTTGCGAGCATTGTAAGTCAATAACAGGATTTTGCTAATAACCAGTATGGTTACTGGTCGGGCCCAACGGGTTGGTATAGGCCTTGTTGTTGAATCTTCCATCTCTTCGCAAGGGTGGTATTTGCTTCGTATACAGAGTGTTGATTTGCATTTGCAAAATATTTTAATAACATAATATAGAGAGTATACTTATTCACCCAAAATAATGTTTAACGGTGTGCGATGATATAAGACCCCTTTTTCATTAAATGTTACTTACATAGTAAATCAGAATAAACTGTTGAATCGTGCAAAATAAGACTTTATCGCGCAGTCACTATGGGTACGTGTCCTTGTGTGTGTTAGGCACCTGCAATGGTGATCAGCTGAGCGGCGGCGGCGGTCAATACACCAAGTTAATAAAATTTTCAAAGAGTATGATGACGAAAAATTTTTTTAACTTTTAGTGACTTATTTTTTTATATAGGAATTTAAACTTTCGTGGTCATTTATACTTATTTTAAATTGTCTTTCGGGATATATACCACGTACCTTTGTTTGGATTGAGTTACTTAACCCTCAGGTGCTTTTGACAGAACGCCATTACATACCTCGAATGGTCAGGGAGGTTATTGAAATTAAAAAGTGCAAAAATTTCAATAAAAAGGATGGGTTTCAACTGCCGAGTACCTGGCATCCAGTGGTATGTCTATGTAAAACCCTTGAAAAGCACAAAGTCAAACCGCGAGCTGACGTAGTGAGTGTAGTATGTGTATAATAGTCGTGATCGGGTACAGTGCGACAGTGATAACAGTGCTAGTGGTGTTGAACGCAAAAAACGAGTAAGAAAGCGGGTCGACCGTTATACTTGCTCGTAACATTCATCCACCCGCAATACCTTCAGTACATCCGTGAACATGGCGCTTGCAACAGTGCCGAAATATCGGTTACTCCAAACAAAGGTACGTGGTATAAATCCCGAAAGACAATTTATAAAAGAATTATTTTTTTATGTATTTGTATTCAGTAATAGTTGTATATTCACCCCTTAAAATATTTTGCAAATGCAAATCAACAACCTGTATTTTCTTACGACCGCCACGGACTGAAATGTGAATACCACACGGAAAAAGAGCTGGAAGGTAAAATATAAAAGGTTTATAATAAGATAGCGAGACTAAGGACTACTTTTCGACGCTAGTTTCGCAGGATTTGGGTAATTAGTGACATAGTTGGGATCTCTGACGTCTCGAATGTTTTGACAACTGTGGGAAAGTGAGAAGCAGACGTTAGTCAATTACTAACAATCAAACTGGCCATTTAGATGGTTAACCACCCTTATCATTTAAAAAGTATTAAATTTTACAAGTATGTATCATCATCAATACTTAGGTATATATAAAATGCTTGCGTTATTGCCTTATTGACTCACAACGCATATCAAAATTACTAGGCGCTAGAAACTATAAGTATGTATGTTGGAAGCGCTAAGAGAAGATTTTTGGAAACGCCCTAAGAGAAAACATAGTCTCAAGCAGGCGGAGTATTTCAATATTGCATATTTTACCTCGGGCTGTTTATTCTGTTTATAATCGAATATTTTATCAAAAGTCACGCTTCACAACCTTTTCAGGAAGCTTTTAATATATTATAATACAGAGGCATATTAATTTTGTTTTAAATAAACTCACTTCCGGTCGCAAGCATTCCATTGAAAATGAAAAGTTAAAGTCATCGTCCGACGTGTGTTTAAGGAAAATCTTTCATACCTAAAGGATACTACGGGAAAGCTCTAGTCACCTTTAATTAGGAAACGTGTTTTCATACCTCAGAGCATTTATAAAAGGTTGATTATTCTTAACCAACCTAAAACTAGAAATATTTTAAATTCAATTAAAATCTTCTTGTTTTAGAAAAACACAACATGTTTCACATTATGTTTGTACGCGTGTTACTATAGTTAAAAGTCTGTATTTGGCTCTATAAAAGGTAAGGATAATACTCACACACAGCAGGGACCATCTTATCAAAAATTAGGAATTCACAATAATGGTTTAAGTGAACTGAGTAACCCATTTTACTTTGTTCTAAAGGTTAATAATGTATTATTTATTTCAAAAAAAGTTGTGTTCTAGCTGACGTTGAGAGCCTCACCTAATTCAGCCAAGGTTCGATCTCTTTAAATTTGATTCACTAGATGATCAAGATATGAATATACTGGCCATGACGAAAACTATACGATAAGCTGATTATGTTTAAGCCACTGCAAACCTCTATAACGTCATCGTTCTTTGTTGTTATAATGTTTTAAAGAACACAGATCCAGTACCTACTTACTGCTAAAGAGACTTTACAAATATTTAGTCAGCGGACACATTGACCACCCATATTATCCATACAAAATGTTGTCCGGCGTGGAGATCGTACTAAATAATAGCTAAATCTGCGGCTATCGGTCGTTTTGCCCCTTCGAGATATGAAAAAGATCGAGTCGTCTCTTAAGGCACAAAATTCATTAAAATCACGTAATGGATAGATAAAATTCGAAACGCATTAATTATTAAATAGAGGATGGCCGCAGGTACGCCCGCAAATGTTATAATAATTTAACCGTTTTTTCGCAATTCCGTGGGAATTTCTGGAAATCCCTACTTAGTGCACCCAACGGTCCCCAAGAAACATACATGCCAAATTTCAGCTTCTTGCGCCCAATTGTTTTGGTCGTGCGTTGTCTGTCAGTCAGTTCGTATCGCAAGAACTATATATATACAGATATGGCTTAACTATATATTATCTGCGTATCAAATTAATAACACACCCTCGAAAATTATGTTTCATAGCTTATTAATATGAAGCAATATCTGGTTAATTACATAAAAGCGCTGCGGTCTGTGGGCCTTGACATCAGATAACAATGCTTTTAAACTTTGTATTGGAACCTAATTGGCGGCTCATTAAAGTGCTCCGCTTTTATCAGAACCGCCGCAGTACCGAAATATCCAATGCATCTATTCATGACGAATTTGAACTCATGGAAAGGGTAAAAATAATTTTATTTTTGTCTGCCTGAAGGCAAACATCAATAATTGTAGATACTTTCATTAGTTGGTAGATCAACTAATGAAAGTATCTACACGTACAATTAGGTACTAGAAAGGTACTAGGAAAGACAAGAGATTTTCTACTATATTCAGTACCTAAGATTCTTTGATTTGTAACAATTACATAAACTTGAAATAGTAGCTACGTAAGAAAAAACAAAACCTCAACAAGCACCGTAGATTTGTAGCGTGACATTAGAGTACGACAATTATTACGTTGACATTAAATTATCAACATAGCATAATACTAATAGGATAATATTAAAATTCCAGGACAAACTTACTACTTTTTGAAGTTATATAATCAAATCAAAATTAACCGAATACTTAATTTTATTATTAAGTAAGTATTTCGAGTTCGGTACTTACTTTATTAAATACACACGTCGTACTTTTATCTAAAAAAATGTTTTGCCGTAATTATTTCAGTTACTCCCAAAAATGTCTTTCGCTATTTATTATTTTCTATTTTACCAGTCTCAAGAGTCACAAAAAGGGTTTAAATGCTATCATTGCTAGTAAAAATATCTGTTCATTTTTGAGGCAACCGTATAAATTAGAAGGCGAACCCAACAGGTTGTTTATTTAAAGTGTGGTCCAAGAAGTTAATTAGATGAGGGAAAACAGCCAAGTTTAATTTGTTCTTAGGAATTCGTGACATTGCCAAAAAAAGTCATTATCAATGTTTCAAGCTCCGTGCTACCTTGAACGTTTTGTTGAAAATAATTTCTATAATGAAGGCAATAGATATTATAATGTTTGCAATAGCCTCTCCGGAATTATCTATTGCTTTTATTTATACATTTATTAGATACATGTGATGATAATTTACTGGAAGTATCTTGCGTAGGCATCAAATTTGCGATCGGAACGGGCTGTTTGGCCAAATCCAATCAATATGTGGAATATTTTCAGTATTTTCAATATTTAATTCTGATTCTGACAATACTTTCTAGCTCATAAATTCATTATTGCCGATATATTGACTATCTGCGAAGTTATTGTTTATCCAGTGATATGGTAAACTTCTTTTCTTGGTATGGCTTTAAGACGTGCTTGCTCACTATGAGCCCTATCAGAAAGCCTCAAGCGAGAGCGATGAACAGAACTATTCTAGTAGTTTCTTTCTTGACAACCAGGAGAAACTAAGTTAAACAACTCTCCGGATAGTCAATTAAGTCGGCAGTGGCACATAGAGCACATAGCTCGAAGAATTGACCATTGGGGCAGGAAGGTTTCGGAAGGAAGACTCAGTAGGGTTTGGCCCTGCATGGTGGAGCGACGATTGTGTGGGGTTAGTGTGAAGCGGTTGGATGAGGGCGGCACTTGATCGGTCTGTGTGGAGAATCTTGGTAGAGGCTTATTTTCAGCAGTAGACGTCCTTAGGCTGAAATGATGATGATTCATGATTAAGTAAATAGTTAGAGAACAGCTGTTAAAGAAGTACTAGAGTAGGACCTACCTGTATACCAGCTGTTAAGAGATTTCACTTTACGCAAATATAGCTGTTTACTAGATGTTTGAAATAGCTAAATTATACAGAGATGAATACAGAATAACGTGGTCAGGCGCTTCACACCTTTGCGGTATGCATAATAAATGTAATGGCAAAACGCTTTACACCTAAGTCTCATAAGATTGTCAGTAAAATAAGGATGGTCAGTTACCGTTTATTTGATTGTGAATTGAATAAACATAGGATAATATATGCCCGTAGTCATATAATAAACAAAACCCAAATAAAATATACAGGGTACCACAAGACCCATCACCAAACCTATTTCTACTCGTTTTTGACATCATGCCAAGTCATACTAAGCAAAAATAATACCTGGGAGACAAACTTTTTTTTAATTGACTCAAATCGATTTTAAAAGACCCTAAATAATATTGTATGATGTTAAATTGACACATTTTTAAGCTACAATTAAAAGTATATGCGTGCAATGCTCGAAATACCTTCTTATCGATGGGCGCATAAGACATTGGCAGGGTAAATTCATCGATTTTGTACCTAATTAGAAAAATTGTATACTGACTTTGAGCCTCAATATCTCTAGAACCAGTAACTTCCCAGGTATGGCGCCGAAGTAAAAAATGTTCATAATAATTGGTACGATATGGACTTTAAATTTTTGTTAATGGTCTTTTTACACCCTGTATAAAATACAAAATACAGATTGATTACGACAACTAGTTGGTAAAAGTAAGTATATTTGTCCTTAAGTAGCAAACGAGTGGGAGATACACATAATTATGTATTTATATCTATGTGAATTGCAATAGTATATTTCGTATCATTTTAAATTCCTTAGTAATTTAGGAGATCATTTTTCAAATTGTATTATATTTTTTCATTTATTACCCAGTTATTGGTTGACCTTTCTGTCTAATGTTAGAATCTGTTTCTTAAACTTACCCTCAAATATCTTATAATACTTTATTTTCTAAAATAACCGAACTGTATTTATGTCATAAATTATGTTTATTTAATAGACTTTTAAAATGAAGTTTATTCAAAAATAAAAAAGAAATAATTATGCCTTTATTCAAAAGTTGATAATTTCAATATTTTTATTTTTACCTGGTAGGTAGTAATGTAATCAATATAGAAGACATATTTTTAAATGTGTCATTTAGTAGTATACCACTTTATCGGCCATAACAATACAATTTCGTCGTTTAAGGTAAATAAAAATAACGTGTTTTTGACATTCATAACGTTATTGTAAGTGAATGTATAAGGGCGGCCGCACCTGGGGCCCCAACAATGGGCCTACACAATACGCCTGCGAAGTAAACTGAATAACTTTATTTAAGAACACAATAAACCACTTTTTACTAGAAAAGGTCTGAATTGTGTAATGCTATCGTGGGTCGGATAGGTGAAGAAAATGGAAACAAAAATGTCGAGCAATTTTTTTGCGTATTTTCAAGAAAGTAATACTAAGGCAAACCTATACCTATATCGTGGGACAATTTCGGTTAGCATTATGTCCTAAATTGTTATACTTCAAAATCTACGCTAGCCTACCTATTTCGGTCGATAGTATCGGATATTGGATGTTACGTGTTCAGTATTTCGAGACAGGTAGCATGCGCCTCAGAGAGTTTTATCTGATTAGTAACCTTCATATATTTTGTTGCTGGAAAATAAACAATGAGAAAGACTTGAGTTATTTAGTATTCTTTTTTCAGTGATAGTAAGTTATACTCGTTGAGCCTGCAATGATTTCTAGCTCAGTGCTTTTTAGTTTTACTACTTGGCGAAAACTTGGGAGGAATCGACGTTTCTTTGCTGATAGAGAGTTGAAGCGAAAAACAAAAGGCAATCGCGCACTTTACCACCTATTGGAAATACATCAGAGGCAAGGAATCAGTTTCATGACCGAACTTGCCTTATGAAAGCGTATATGAGCTTCTTTCTTAACCCTTGTTCACGCAACGCTTGGTATAGATTGTAATATCATAATTCTGGGTGTTAGGTTTTTCCAAGCGTGAACAGTTTCTTTTTTGAGAAGCATATGGTTATTGACTATCGTGTCAATAGATTAGCAGTTATGTTGTGAAGACTTCTTTAACGTAAAATGATTTTGAGTATTGGCCGGTTCGCAGAGATGCAGATTTGCGAAAGAGAGGCGAAATTTTGGATTTTTTTCAAATTTTACCGTACTGTTCGTTGTTCTGTATCCAGAAAACGAAAAGCTAAGCTATATTTTCTGTCAGGATTTTAATTTATAAAGAGATTACAAACGCTTTGCTTGACACTGTGTTTTCCAGTAATATCTATCTTAGTCTGATCATGTCTACTATACTAATATTTATATAATTGGTTTATGTGGCCTAGACATGACTTTTAAAATTTAAATAGACATCCACCAAAGCTCAGGTTTATGAAAAGATAAACATAAACATACATTTGAACGTTTAAATACAAGGGTGGACTGCCAAAAGGAATAAAAAGTTAAAAACAAGTTGACATTGCAGTTGGAGGACTACTCTGTAGGTCCGCCAATGTTTAATCTGGGATGACCTCCGGTTGCTAGTTAGACTTGCTTTCTTACTTTTAATTCGTTTTTTTGCCTAACTGTTCAAGTTTCCTTCTAAAAATTTAAGAAATAGCTAGGTTGAAATTCTGAAACTTATCGACAAACGTTATCAGCTCTTTTCAATATAGAGCAGTCTTGTTCTGATGTATTTATATTTAGCACCACCAATCCGATTACAGTATATTATATTAACCGTTGCCGAGACAAAGGGTCGTGACATCTTATAGCTGGAGCTCGTTCGTCCACTTCATTAAGACATGAATTATGAATGGGGGGGCATTAGCATCCATCTAGAGAGCGCGTAACTATGGACACCATTGTCATGCAGATTGTGGCCGGACAACGGCTGGCATACCCTCCAATATGAGATGTTTGCAAACAAGTATACATCGATAATATCCGTTCGTACCTAATTGTTCTTGGAATTGCAAATTCTGATAGATGTTCGAGTAAACTAGTTAGTTCCGTTTGGAGTGCATGATTATTAGTTATTGATAGGTAGAGTACGGGTATTTGAATAATCGTTCGTGAAGGTTTATGAGTAATAGAGCTGATTCCATCTAGTCAAATTAGACACATTTTATGAAATGTCAGGAACAATCTCTTTCTGCAGATTTTGTATGAAATGTTTGGTCAAGTAGTACTCTGCTTATCCAAATATTATCTGTAAAATAATGATCTATAAAATGAAAATAAAATAGGTTAAATAGAGTTTTTTTTGGTTAATGAAATACATGGCATTATTATGGTATATTTTACTAGATAAAATAAATTATATACCTAATTTATTTTACTTACAGGAATCATCCCTATTATGAGAAAATATCTGCAGCGTTGGGTAGCAGTGAGAATCATTTGAATAAACCGGTCCGATTTTACCGTACTGGTGCGCATGACAGTCAGCTGGATAACGAATACAAGACAAGTGTCGTCCTGCCGTCGAAAATACATATCCAGTGCGCGTGCGATGCATAAACGCTTATTGTCCTTATCCTGGTATCTATAACCTATTTCTAGTCTAACGATATCTTACAAAAAAACTAGCTTGTCAGCAAAGAGACTCCCATCAGATCTCTGCAACCCAATTAGCCGTATGGTTTCGACCAATATCACGATATTTTAATACTAATACTAACAGCCCATATAAGCTGCTACAGCTCTTCATGATAGTCAGAACTAACGGCTTTAGAAGCTCGCCTAGTATTGATCCTTGGGACTTTATGTCATCCATCAATAAAGTAGACTGTGACTAAAGCGTTCAACCCATGACTCGGTAGATGTCTTGAACTGGATGACAACAAGTATTCTTGTCACGAGTAATATTGTACAGTTTAGTAAACACACTTAGCCCTGGATAAAAGCTGGCTGTCAACTTATCCTAGATAGGGTAAACAGTATAATGATTGGCACCCTAAGCCGGTTTCTACTACTAAGTAACAAATTCTCAGGAAAATACAAATTCAATAATATTTTCTATGGTTTTGTCGGAATTGTGTTTACATGTGCATTAATAAAAATAAAACATCGTATTTCATAAAGCCGTTTTATTAGCATAAAAATGTGCTCAAACTTATTTCTTAAGAAAAGTACAATCGTTGGCACCCTGGTATAGTTAGTGGCAGTACCAAAAAGGTACAATCATTGCCACTGTTGGCCTAAGGCCGTGATACCCAGACAGTCTCAACACTTGATATCCGGATCTTTATACATGTATTCTATGTTATCAAAATATATATTTATGAATGTTTATGTAACCTTCTAATATTTCTAACATAAGTCTAATATCGGCAGCGATAGCCGAGTGGAGAGACCGACAGACTTCTACGCAGCCCTCTGCGTAGCCGGGTCCGGGTTCGAATCCACGGCGTGCACCAATGACTTTTCGGCGTTATGTGCGTACTAAATTGTTAATTATCACTTGCTAAACGGTGAAGTAAAACATCGTGAGGAAACCTGCATGTATGAGCGTTCTCCATAATGTTCTTGAAAGACATGTGAAGTCTACCAACCCGCACTTGGCCAGCGTGGTGGACTATGGGCCTTATCCATCTCATAGTGAGAAGAGGCCTGTGCCCAGCAGTGGGACAGTATAAAGGGCTGATGATGATGATGGTGATGAAGTCTATATTTGAAAGAAATTTAGTAAATAATTTACCACGTTTTATATCTTTCTTTCGGCATATTTTTCTAATGTAGCTCATCTTGTCTCTTAGATACATTGTAGCAAATGAGCCCTGTTTCAGTTTCTCGCAAGCATTTTGTTCGTAATATTTTTGTCTATACTAAGTTCTTTGTTTTAAGCGATATCTGTCCTGATTTCTGGGTACTTTGTAGAGAAAGGTTGCCATCTCTGTACGACCGTAGCATAGTAAGTTGGGTGTAAAATGCGAAAAAATATACAATCTGAAGTTGTTTGTATGCGAATTTGACGGAAAACAAACAAAAATCTGAAAAAAATATGAGTCTAAAATCTGCCAATGACTATGGTGTTGAACAATTTTTAAGTATAGGTAGTCATTGGCACTATCGGAAAAGACGATCCATCTATTTAATAGCGCAAAACTAACGTTTATTAAGCTTAAATTAAGATAACAGATACAAATAAATAGGTACTTTTGTGTAAAATTAATTAAAAATGTATTTTTTCGCTTCGGAAACTAGGCAATTTTCCTAACATTTTTTTAAAACAGTTGTTATAGAAAAATGGTTCATAGTTAAGATTTAAATATTTGTTCTGTGTTTAAGAAAAAGGTTAATCTTGCTTATGAATGTATTTCTGTGACATAATAATATAAGATTTTCCTAATATTCAGGATAATTCAGCAGAGTGCCAATCATTGGGGGGGTGCCAACATTACTATAGTTTACCCTATAATAAAAAATAATAAAATATAGCAGCTTTGCCAATTTACACGATAAGGCAGTCTACGTAAGTGGATTTTATAATTTACATCTGTTGAGAGGTTGCTCAAGTCAGTCTGAGTAGTGCGTATTATGGCGCTGATACACTTGAGCATTCACCTGTAATGAGCATTCTCGTGAATGTTACACAACAAATGAGTGTGTTTTAGCGAGTATTCTCATGAATATTCGGGCGAGCCTTAGAATACAGATAATACATAGAATTCGCGCTACAAAACCCAATATATTTACTTCACTTTGACTAATGATTTTAATCTAGGGAAGAATCTTCGTAGTTTGTCACTAATTTTAACTTGACTAGTGATGGGCTTACTCAGAATAAATATCGATAAAACATCGATAATGCTTACAATAGATCCTTAGATTTGGTTTACTTAGAATTAATTTCAATAGAATGTTGATAAAATCTCGATATCGATAAATAAATTTGAACGTAGGAACAGACACTAAACTTGTGTGATTTATTAACGGCAATTTTCAATATTCGACCCACGTATGGATTTTGAGATTCGAAATTCGTGTTTGACATATTTTGTATGGAGCTTATGTCAAAAACGATCCTAAAATCTACAGATCTATCTATAGTTTGAATATTGATTTTCGTAGTTACCCTGTTCAAATTAACATCTGCATTTTATTATGTAGAAACGTCATTTGTTTATGTATCTTCTGTACCGTACCTCTTACACTAGAAATAATTCATTGGTGAAACCGAAGTAAACATATTGGGTATAACTGCTGTTGTAGTGCGATTTATATATTTTTTATATTCTACGGACTATTTGAATTTAGAATGTTCACTAGAATGATCGTGAAAATGTTCAGTTCGACAAAAAAGAGAAAGGCGAATGCTCGCTGTTCTGTTACAAGTGACTGCTCAGGTGTATCAGCGACATTAAATAATTTAAATTTTCTAGCAAAATGTGTGTTTGTCATTAACTATTAACAAAATAGAAAAGATTTCAGATTTTGCCTGGCTAATACTGCAACCTGGCCTGAACCTCAATCATTTCAAGGTATGGTAATTGGGAGTGATTTTCTCCGTCTCTTTCTCTCGCCAAACAAATCAATTCTGCAGCTTGAATCTGGCTAGGCTAGGTAAGCCTGATTAACTCTTTAAATCAAGTTGACTGCAATGTCCTCACACTCGTACAGCTAGGCAGCACCAACGTGTGTAAAATTACGTGCCTGACAGGTTATATTTATTTAACTGAAGGGGAATGATAATTTGTAAAAGCTTTGCTTCAGGTGACCCTCTGAAAAGACATCCATTTATTATCCTCAAATTAAGGTATTCCAAAGGCAATATGCTTGTTTACAGTAATGTACTTAAGAACTAAGTACATCGACCAATATTACTAACTTGTATACACTGGACTCTATTCGAATACCCTTGGGTAGTCTGAGCCACTTGCAAATTGCTTATATTCTGATGATAGGTTATAGATAATTTCGACTAGGATTAATATACACCGCTATTTTTTTAATAGTACAAAAAATTTAACAGAGCACTAAGTATCTTTAACTGATCATATTTATGTAGTTAAAAAACAAAAACACTAAGTCCCAAAACTGTCTCAAAACTGTCAACAAAACGTGATAATTGGTAAATGCAATACTAATACTATGACCGACCCGCGCACAATCATAGTAAAATGAACCAATGATAAATTTCCAAACTCCCCCCCACGCCCCTCTGCGCCTGCGCCACGCCCCGACGATGCGACAAACAGTGCTAAATTGCTAGCGAAAGTAAGCGTATCTAATTTCCATGCAAAAGTTAATTGTTTGTCTACGTTTGCCCGACGCGATGTCAGTGTCAGGCAATTAAAGCAGTGCATATTGGATGCTTTTGACAACGGTGGTGGACATTTTGAAGGACAATGGAAATACTTGTAAGTTTAGTAAGTAATACGTACTTAAGTAAATAATAATTTGATGCGGGCGGCTCAAAATCGGTCTGTGTTCTCCACACAACTTGAGGAAGGCCTATGTCCAGCAGTAAGTAGTAAGCAAGTAAAATAATATTTGTAAATAGCAGGTGATTCAAACTTCATAAATACGCCAAAATTACTCTTTTCTTTTAGTCCAGAACACCTTCTTTTATTTTGATAATTGTTTGCTTTCTAATTACATACCTACGTATTTAATTACTTGTTAAACGATAAATTTTACCGGTCCTAAGCCCGAATGAAGTATGAAGGAGAGGGTAGAATTAACAAAATTAAAAAATAACTACCTACATTTATAATTTTTCTTCATTTTATTTTCTATGGCTACCTACATCATAAGTGCGACAGAGAGAATGCGAATGAGCAGGATGGAATATTATCAATGAATTAGTGAATGGATTGTAAAATATGACTATGATTTAAGTGAGATTTTCTACAATAAACAAATGATAATAACTTTGCTCTTTAATGATATAATGAAATTCTTACGTCACATATATGATAATAATATCTTCGCTAATCTGTCCTTAAAGTTTTTGTACTAATTAAAAAATAATGGTGTATATACAGGGTATCACAAGACCCATCACCAAGCCGAAATCTACTCGTTGTGGACATCATGCCAAGTCATACTAACCAAAAATAATACCTGGGAAACGTTTTTTTTTTAAGTTTTCACATTTTTTAAACCGCAATTAAAAGCGCGCGCGTGCAATGCTTGAACTACCTACTTATCAATGGGGTCATAGGGCATCTAAAGAACATATTGGCGGTGTAAATGCATCGATTTTGTACCTAATTAGAAAAAATCCATACTAACTTTGAGCCTCAATATCTCCTGAACCAGTAATTTCCCAGGTATGGTGCCAAAGTCAAAAATATTCGTAGTGATTGGTACAACATGGGATTTCAGTTTTCGTTAAGGGTCTCTTTACACCCTGTATATATATATATATATATATATATATATATATATATATATATATATATACAGGGTGAAAAGAGACCCTTAGTGATTGGTACAACATGGGATTTCAGTTTTCGTTAAGGGTCTCTTTACACCCTGTATATATATATATATTTGATTACAAGATTATATCTATCAAAGATCTCTATCTGCATTTTCGGTCTGTGAGTACATTTTGAAAGTATTAATCCGAACTTAGAATTTATGGAAGTTCTTTGAACAAGTTACAGCCTATTACTTAATTGTAACAGCTATAGCCATACAGATCAATACGAAAATGATCTATATCATGAATGCATTTGAAAATTGGAGGTTGTGGGGTAACCATTTCAAAGATTGGATCAGTAATGTCTGTTTTAAGGACGGCAGACTACCGGAATGTGTGAACTCCGCCTTTCTACTCCTAGACGTATTTCAATCCTTGTTGTAATCGAACTTGTAAGACTCGCTAACTCTAAATGCAACGGCTTCATTTGCCAGTCTTATTTATGTATAGTTTATCCATTGTAATAAAAGTAAACAAGCTGCATCCTACATTTATTTGATACTTACGATATTCTTCTCTCTAAAGACTATATAAATGTAAAACATAGATCTCATTTGCAGAAATGTTATGGTTTATACTGCCGCAGCGCTTACTTTGAGCAACAAAAAATCTTTCAGCGGAAAAATAAAGTAGAAAACCTTACAATAACGCGCACCCTTCGTAACTCACGCATTATTTACGCAACTAAAACTACCTCAGCCCCAAAGGGAAACGCAAAAACGTCATAAAGAGAACCTATTCTCATATATTATACTGTACATACATGTATAGACACTCAGCACTTAAGATGCAAACAGTGACATCCAAATCGTTATACTCGGGGGAATATCGAAATGTACGGAGCCGATATTGTGTTAGTGAGTACTGTGCCGAACAAAGATGGTTGAATATCAGCCGTGTGCCTAGACCTCGCCTTTGACAGTCTGGACAAAGACTTCAAAGAGAAACCTCAGTGAGGGTGTACCATTAATAAAATGCCTTGCTGACTTCCATGTGGCTGTATATCCTCTTTTATTCTCTCCACAACTATTGATTGCCATTGAATGACTGAGAGTCATGTGGCGGTTTGAGGTTTGTATAACAATTCTACTGAAAAATATCTTTAAATTATTTGAAACGTACTGATCATGTTTTTAGACTTTTATTTTCCCTTGGCATTAAGAAAACAGATTATCCTAAACTACATAAAAATAATCTTGTTACTTATCTACAGCCTGTGATATTGGTCTTTATTTAAGTGTCGTTTATTAGATGCCGCGAGGAATGTAAATTTCGGTCAAAGGTTAAATTAATCATACTAATATCCAAAAAGTCACCCAATTATGAAACAGATGTTTATAATAATATCTAATATTTATTTTTATTGACGATTACCTCATTCTTTTGATTATATCTTTTGCTACAAGTATTGTATGTTACATTCAACTACTTCAATTTGACGGCAAGCCTTTTATTAAACGACGCTTTTCACCTACACGCCTAGCTTTATAGTCGCGAGATCTATCAACATTCCGGCTGGCGGAAATGCCAATTGAATCAGTTGAGCGCGATACATTTAATTAAAAATCTACGTTTTTTCGTAGCCGCAACAGAATCTGCGGCGACGAAAACTCTCAGTTATTATTCGAACTTTATCTATACATATTATAAAATGAGGTTCCCTTTTTCCGTCTGTCTGCGGTTTTCACCTATTGGGATTTCTGAATAATGTTTAGATGTACAATTCGCGTGGCCGGAGCCGCGAGTGAAGTATATACATATTTTATAAATCACTAGCGACCCGCCCCGGCTTCGCACGGGTGCAAAATTATAAATATAAACCTTCCTCTTGAATCACTGTATCTATTAAAAAAACCGCTTCAAAATCCGTTGCGTAGTTTTAAAGATTTAAGCATACATAGGGACGGACAGACAGAAGACAGACTTTGTTATATACTATGTAGTGATTTATATCTTTTATTTATTTTTTATTAAAAAAAATATATATCTACATAGATACATACATCCATAGCCTCACGCCTGTTTCCCCGAAGGGGTAGGCAGAGGCATATTAAACGCCCACTTTTCGCCAGTGTTTTGATCCCACGTAATAGGTGGCGAGCCTATTGCCGCTTATCGGGATATTTTGTTTGCCAGAGCCTCATCCGTTGATCGGCAAGTGCACCACTTGCAGGTGAGGTTGGCTTGGGACCCTAAGTTCTTGGTGGGAACTCTATGCACCCAATTTATATCTAATCACAATTATTAACTTGTATGTAATGTATTTATGTTAGAGTTGTAGATAAAATAATTTGGCATATTTTGATGAAAATCAGAACTCATTAAACCTAGACTAAGCACGAAGGCACGATTTTCTGATTTTGGAATTGTGACTGTAAGTTGTGTGTGTATTTTGTGTTAGATTTTATCTACATGTTACTTGTTTTACATTCAATGGAAATATTCAATCAATCTATCTAATCTAGTGCATAAATCGCAATTTTACCAATGCCGTAAAATATTTGCTTCATCTAAAAATATAGGTCGGCTCGTCTGATTTATTCGTCGTCTATACAAACCTACATATTTTACAAGGGTTTGTTATTAAAATTGCGAAAATTTATATTCAGTATCGCCACGAGTGTTAGGTCAGTGTTTGTATGACATTTATTCATTGTAAACTCAGCACATTTCATTGTTTGTAGAGTCATGTATTACGTGACTATGAGACCATTGGGTTCCTAGTAGGTGAGTTCCCATTTTGCCTCCACATATACGCTAGGGTTGTCGCAATGAAAATAACAAAGCCTCAGGTAATTTCGCTAATGCAAGTGGTTACACCCTATCTACATCGCACTTACAGAGGCTTCGCCCGAAGGTACCTATTAAGAGGGTCGACATACGGGATATTGTAGACCTTCGCCGGTATATTTTGACTAAGTGTTAATATCAAGGCGCTATCGTCGTAGAATAGCTTCAGTGTACGAATGGTCTAAGAAATTGGGAGCGTGTAATAATTTTACTGGATAGTTTAATTTGCTATTACTTACTCACTACCCAATATATAACGGTCCATGTTAAGATAATGGGTACGGGTTCTAAATGTATGATATTTTATTTAAGAACGTGTTACGTATGTATGTGTGAGTCGACTAGATTTTATGGTATTTATCGTTACTTCATATCGTGCGTAAAGCTTTCTCTCTTATTTATTGTATGTTTTATGGCACATAATTTACTTTAATGGTTTTAAAAAAACAAGTGTAAATATTTTACTTCGTTTATATTTGTTTCGCAGGCAATATTATACATTCATATAAGGCCGATAAGTAAAGAAATACTGGCTATATGTTAGATACAATTCCTTACCAGCTTGAGAAATAAATGCAAATACACAAACACATATGCGTAAATTATGACTACGAAACTTTCACATAGTATTTTAGGTACAGTTTACAAATTATTTCTCATAAATTCAGCAATATTAAAAACGTTAACAATTTACAAAATTTCTCCTATTTTATAGCATTTCTGATTTACATACATTTATAATAATTTAGCTATAAAATTTTGTTTAAATCAACATAACATATATAATATAAATGGGCAAAATAAATTCTAACGTTTATAACCGCGTAGCTACTTTATATTTATGTACATATACATTAACAGTTTATATTTAGATATACAATATAATGACACGTAGTAGTTACATGCGTTCACGACGCCACACAAACAAATATTTTCATATTTTAGTAGATAGTATTGTACAACAGCATCTTACAATGGATTTTAGAAATTATACTATAACATAAATACTCGTAAAAATGGAAGAATACTTCATTTATACGAGAAAAGTTAATTGAAGCACTGAGAATCGCGAGGAGTTATAGATAAGTATATCACGAGATTGTCTTCAAGAAACTATTCTCGTGTAAGCGTGTCTTAAGAAATAATGGTTATTATGGATGCAGAGTTCACGATACTTTCAAGTAATAATTTTACTTTTACGTACCTAAACTCAATAACGTTACCCCATACAATATATAAGCATTTACACTGTTAATATAAGCTGACATCTGATGAAATGCTAAACTATTACGTACTGTTATAATCACTTATTCAAGTTCGTTCATCTTTAACTATAAAAATGTACCATAGTCTTTAATCTAACGATAAACACTGCTTTAGTGTCTAACGTCCAATTATGGTGACACAGACACTTCTAATTGCCGTACAATGCTAAGCCATGCACAATTTTAAGACAAGCGCGACGAAAGAATTAGTTCAATTAATGCACGACGGGTAAATACGTGACGAATCTTAGATTTATGAATGGAAGATTTTCGAAAAGGAATATTCAAGGGCGGTTCTTCTTTTTAAATTTTATTGAGCCTTAACTTTGCACATGGCTTGGAGGAGAAAGTTTAGCATGCGGCGAGGAATAAGGCTGTTATTAAAAAGGTTGTGTGTGGCAGGACGCTTGGTGAGGCGGCCGTGGGTGGGCCTCCACCGCCGAGGAAGCTCGCGTCCTCATCTCGAGGCCCACCTTCTCGGAGAGGACCCTGCAAACTGGAACGGACGTCGTTCGTCTCTTCTATAGCGTAGTCACGATCGTCTTCATCGCGTGATTTGCGGTTTGGTAACTCCATTTCTGCGTGGAGTAAATTTTGATTAGAAAAATGTTATTACTATACGTTACAAGTCTGCAGTCCAATTATTCCTTATTTATGTGTGGTTTAAGGTAACAGACAGCGAATAATTGCAACAGGGGAATATAACACAAAAAATACAACCTATAATACACCCTGATAACATTAACTGTGGTAGAAATGATAATCTTAGTACCAAAATCTATGAGGTAGTTTGTGTTCACAATTTTTTTTTTATTCACATGCTCAATACCTACATATTAATATTATAGCTGTATATTTGGAGTACAAAGTGGAATCTAATATAACTTTATTGGTATGTTCTCATTCAGCAATCAACTGCGCTACAACATAAGCCGTGTTCCAACGCTGGTTTCCAATTATGGGGTCTAGTAACATGTGAATTTAAGCCGATACTACACAATTGACTTTGAACAAGCTGAATGATAGTTTTCAATGTATTTTATTTGATAACGTTATTTGTTACGTAGAACAAAGTGGTGATCATACGAATATACATATCCGCAAAGTTTAGTGCATTAGACACTGTACTGTTCTGCTTGTGGATGGATGTCCGGTTAAAAAATGTTCCAGTGCTCTTGGAAAGTTCGTTAAGCCGTCAGCTAATCCTATATGTGCTATATTTGAGTGTCAAATATGTTGTCAGTCAAATTAGAATATGGGCATTCTTTTGGGTTGTACATTTGTGTTTTACTATGTGGAAATGCTTAAAATATTCTGTTAAAACTGGTTTCGATAAGTAAGTGAACCCTAGGCGCCAAGAAAGTCTTAGATGCAACTGAGTTAATGCGTAGCAGGATAAGAATAGCATTAAGATTTAATACTGTTCGTTTTCTAAAAAGATTTTACCTTTTGTTAAACAGCACACGCAACATGTAAATTAAATAATAATAATAATAATATTCTACCACATTCACACAACACCATCTAGTCCCAAACTAAGCAGAGCTTGTACTATGGGTACTAGATAATGGATAAACATACATATATACCTACTTTTTTTTTTGTAAATACATACATATTATACATAGAAACACCCAGACCAAGACAAACATCCATGTTCATGCACACAAATGTTGGACTTGAGCGGGAATCGAACCCGCGACCTTCGGCGTAGCAGTCGCTTACACTTCCGCTACACCAACCGGTCGCCAAATGGGCCTTAGATGGTAGCTATAATAATGTCTACTGTTTACACTCACAGTACACAGTCTTGAATGATTAAGCAATTGAATTCTAATAATATTTACTTTTTCTGATCAAGTGTTGCAATTTGATATTATTTTTCATATAATGTCAGAATAGTTTTACACTTGAAACTATCTGAAATCCTTTAAAGCATGTTTATTTCAAAATATGTGAGATATAATTTGACTGGCAACAAAACCAATTTCGATTTCTACTCCCTCACACACACACGTATACATCAACCCTTTGTAGTACTTACCATACAACCTAATGTTGCCCTCGGCGTCACCTATAGAGTTCTTGGATATGCACTTGTAGCCCCCAAGGTCGCTCCGCTGTATGTTGCGGATAACGAGACGCATCTGCACACTGTACGCTGAGCTGTTGATCTCCGTCATATGGTACTTGTCGTTTGATATTATCATTTCACCTGTAATAGAATGACTTGTGGTTATACAGAACTGGATCTGTTGCATTTTTGGTTGGCTGATTGAATTACAATTTGGACAAAATTGGGGAGAAAGGTAAGAAATATTTGTCTGAAAGTAAATGACAGTCTCTATGCTATTTGCTGTATGTGTATGATCCAATAATGAAAGATGGCGTTGTAGGAAGAGGGTCGTTGAAATTTCTTCTACCACCAGACGGCGCTTAGTATGCGTCAGGTTCAAACTGACGTCAGATAATTATGTACAGACGCGTACACACACATAATACAAACAAACACAGACGTACGAAAATATAGGGACTTTGACAGTTTTGTCAGGTTTCTGGACCTGATGCCTTAGTGCTGCCGCATAGTGAGCGTAATTTCAGAAGACCCTCATTGACTGCTGTGGGTTCGAAAGTCTCACGGAATTACACTTTGTATGAGCCATAAGCTCTTGTTCCGAGTCTGAGTGTTCTTTGTGTCCGTTACAAGCGTAATTTTTTTTGTAAAATCCTCGTGATGTTTTTATTTTAATTAAGAAGTGATCTAAGATTATTTGCTTCTTGCTGAAAAGTTTTTCCTTGACATTTTAACGCCATTCAATACTTATTGTGCTGGTAAAAAATTGGTCTTTAACAAATCTAGGTGACTAGTAGAGCACATACTAGGCACCACTAAAGCTAGTAGTCTCGTTTAAACCTAAAGCACCCAACTGCGAAAGCTCCTTTATAAGATCGTAAACAATCTTAAACTATGTTCTCGCGCTGAGTCCCTTATAAGTTATAAGTAATCATTTTCTGTGGTGAATATGCAAAATGATCTGACGAATAAAGTCGTAGGAAATGCGGATAGTGCATGAGATAAGTCTCATACTCGCTCTCAGCGAAGTGCCTTCTTTTAACTATCTATGAGTGAGTCAAGTAGGTTCCCTTCATGATAAAGAGTTAATGAAGTAACCGCTTACATCTTCAGTGTAGGATTAATTAAGAAATTAAATTGTTTACCACTGCGATTTGCTAGTATGGTTTCATTTGATTGGATTTTATTTGTTGTTGCTTTTACCAAATGCCCTCACAATATTATCGAACCCAATTAAACGGTAATAACATCAACGCAGTATTTGATTCAAGAGTTATGTCTGTTTCATCTCTGGTTATTACGGCGACGTCGATAAATTACTGTTGCAAATGGCACCCGTACCTACTGCAGTAATAGCATCGCACCGCTAAAGTTGGCCAATAGTCACGTATCGCAAAGCTCTCATACGTATGAGATTCGCACTTGAATATCCCCAGAGGAGTAAGCAGAAGAGACACTTCGAGCAGAGTTATATTTCGTAAGTTCATTTTAAGGTTGGCGCCTACTGAGGTAAAGGCCGCTGTGGTAAAAGATATATGGCTTAAGTAGAAGAAGTATGTATCTCTTATTCTAGCAGATAGCGCACAGTTAAAAATCATATAAGAAATAACCAATGACGAGCCTAATCCAAGCGCAAAATAATGTCAAAGAACTGAAAAATATATTCTCAATAAAAATCTCTAAAATAATGCTTTAAGTTTGTATACAAAGCTTTTTAATATACGCATTGAACTTATTTGAAATCTGAAGTACAAATTTTTTTTATAGACTCACGCCTGTGTCCCCGAAGGGGTAGGCAGAGGTGTAATATTACACCCACGTTTCGCCATGAATTTTTAGGTCCCACGTAATAGGGGGCGAGCCTATTGCCGTACCGGGCACATTACCAGACTCCGTGCTGCTACTGAGAATTTCCTAACGGAAAACCCAATAACACTTTGCCCGACCCGGGAATCGAACCCGAGACCTCCCAATCCCACGCGCACATTTATGCCGTGAGACCAAAAAGGCAGTAAGTACATATATGCAGCGTATTATAGTTACCGGATTATTTTAGTCTGGTTTAAGCTTAATGCTAGTCTTGCTTAGATTAGCATGGATGTGCAAATTGATTACTTGGCTACTGTATAAAATTTTCCAACCCAACGTTTAAAAGCCTTCTTTAGAATTTTACGCAATTTTCATAAATCAGCTTCTCAATTTCTTAAGAGCAATAAGCAAATTACAAAAATAAAATAAGATATCAAAATCATCTATTTAATAATTCGTTACGAAATTCTTGTGTAATTCTTTACTGACCAAAGAATTACTTCTTAAAACACTTTGCAAGATTATAAGTTATTGGAAATATAACACGATACTCATTAATCAATATTTAGTAGATGCAACAGTACAGGAACAATTAATCGGCACAAAAATACCATTCATCACTTATTAAAGAGGTCGTCCTCGTCATCAAATATTAATTTTATTTACAAAACGCTAGTCTTTGGTTTCTGTTGATACATTCATTTGTTTCATCGCCCTTTATTCGATAGGCGAAAGCCTTTCCGTCCATTTATATTCGCCCACTTCCGACCATTGTCCGTCCGATATCGAATTGAAATATTGTTTCTGTATGTCGTATGCGGAACAATACACTATATGATCACATTATGTATCTACTTTAGTGTACGTGCACGCTAACAGAACAACGTTCGGTTAAAATTATATTCAATTTCATCCCATGTTGCAATGTCAACAAGCAAATGTTGATTTTGGGGGCAAGTGTTAACATTATTCGTTCCTGTTCAATTTGTCAGTCGGAAAGCTTAATGTGTTTTACATAACAATAGTAATTACAACGATAAACTGCCGTTTTGCGATTGTTAATCCATTAATAGTCGTGCGTCGTTGTATCATGGTTGAGAGAGGCTGTTTATGAATCAAAATGTTCGCCGTTGTTATGAATATTAGCTATTTGTGTTTACAATACCGTACAATGTTTTAAAACGGTCGGAATACATAATGTCGCTACTGGAAAACGACTGAATTACTTAAACAATCACTTTGTCCATGTAAACTCAGTCAATCAAACGTTTTGAATAATAAATGAAATGGTGCTTTGGCTCACAAATCCAGAATACATAATAATTATTCCGTCGTCCAAAATGTTAGTTTGTATAAGCATACTGTTCTTGTTTGTTTATTTTCACACATTTTTTTAGAGCGGTATATTTAAGCTTATAAAATTAATAATTAATAAAGCAAAAAGACATCCGATAGATTCAACATTTTTCAAATTATTAGGTTTCCTTTTACTGAAAAATATATCGTGGGTTTGGACTTTACAGATATTCAAATTACGGACACAAAGCTGCCAGTATCGAAGCAACAATTTTAAGATCCCACAAGCCCACAACATGTCGTCCCATGTGGAGATCAAACCCAACAGTGTCCAGCAGCAAGGCGACCACCAGAATTTGATTAGCCAATAAAAAGGAAAAATGTAAGTTGTTCTTATAGTGTGTTCTTCAAAGATTATCCTATAATATAAAAAACCTTTCAGAGCAAAGAAGTTACAAAAGATAAACCGTTTCAAATTAGGTATTCTATTACATGATCCTTCATCATAACAACAACTAATATTAAAAGTATCCTAACATGCTAATAAAACTGATATTAGATATACTTAATACGATTGACATCGGGAATGCGCGGGTCCTTAGGGATTTGTGAATATTTGTCGTCGGTTACATTATTACTGCCGCGGATCGGCATGCTTGGTTTACATTAAAAATTGCTTGCATTCTTTTTCTGTCGTTTTATTTTGTGGCGGATTTTTCATTTTTATTGCCTGCCAGTGCCACGGCTTACTGGCATTAAATCGCAATTTTAAATTGAGCTAATACGTATATTATTGCTGAGTAAGTGTAGGATGGGAGAAGTGGGTTGAAACGTGGATATGACGTTTATGAACAGATATGTGGCTATGATTTTATATGGTTTAATACTTACCATTACGATTTCTCACCGTCGTTCAAGTAATATTAATTTTTCAATTAAAGCAGAGGTGAAGTTTCATATCTAAAGTTATTTAAGCAATGAAAATGATTCGCTCTTCTATATCCGCTTTTGTAAATAGATTAAACAAGAGTTGGTATCTAAAGAGACTTTTAATCTTTCTAAATCTCAATCTCTATAGATTCTAAATAACTATGAATTTATATAATCTAAGTAAGTATGTAAAATATGTAAATGTCAAATGCTGATGCCTAAATTGGGGATATTGCATCATAAAGATTTTATAACAATTTGTTGAAGATGCTCTTTTACATATTAGATTCCCTGAGTGGCTTTTATTGTTAGACGACAAAAAGGCAAGCAAAGCATTAATTAACTACTAATGTTTCATGTTTGTAAAACACAAGATTCAAGCCTAGTTGTCTTAAAAAATATTGAAACGTAACTGATCACCTGCTTTGAAACTTGTTAATATTTATTTCAATTGAGTAGTAAATAAACATAAACAGTTTCTGTGTAGATTATTTAATTACAAAATAAACATATTAATTAGTGTATACTAGAGGACGCCAGCAGCTACGCCTGCATTTTTTTTTAATTTACCCGTTTTGGCCGATCCCGTGGGAATTTCGGGAAATCCCTTCTTAGTGCACCCCTACGGTCCCCAAGGAACATACATGCCAAATTTCATTTTCAGCTGTAGCGTGTCTGTCAGTCAGTCAGTAACGCAAGGATTTTTATATATTAAGATTCCTTAGCTTCTGCAATGTTTACTAGAAATGTTGATATTTATCGCTTTTATTTTGAACTTTGTTTACAACTCATTTACCTACAGTCGTGTGCATTATGAGGGCAGGATGAAAATACAGTGTGGTGATTTAAAGTTCTCGTCTCTTTATAAATATTTAATTTGAAAACTGCTATGTATTATACTGGAATTTCTAACAAAGATAAAACTATGTAAAGCCACTACATATTTATAATGTTGACCGATTATTTTGTTTACCACTAGAAATCTTTATGCGTATTGACTTACATGAAAGTGTTGGCTTGTCATCATTACTTATCATTCAGTCATTACCTAATAGAACATACCTTATTAATTTAAGTATTTGAGAAATTATCATTTACGGCAGCGAAACTGAAATACAACACTTTTGTAGTATTTCGGTCGCTGTATAAAATACATTTGTATACTTAAAATTCTTAGAAACACATTTCCATTAATTCTACTAGGTACACTAATCCTGCATTGATAGTGATGAATGAATGGAACTAATATTGATATTGGTTTCAGCCGTCTCTTGGTTTACAGTTGCGTTCTCTCTCAATGGTAATACCTACCGTAAGTTCGTCTTGATACGGTTTGTAATCACATTTGAAGTAGATAGACTCCATCACTAATATACTCCTATTTAGTTGCCTGATTTCAAATTAAAGTTTAAAGTACCAATTTGAGTTTGGTTTTGGTCCTCGATTAATTGCGAGTTAAGATTGATAGCTGGCGCGGGCTATTTTATAAATTTTGTAACAATTTAATATAAATTCGTTTCGCGGGTGAAGGTGGTGACTAAGAAAAATGTATGACGCAAATAATATCTTTGTAAACTGACAAGATAGCCAAACCCAGTACCAACCCGTCTGACCAGCGTGGTTTTGTAAGTCAGATGGTCCTATTGACTCAAAATATTATTGTAACAAAAATTGGGAGAGGACTATGTACACCAGTGGATTTCGAAAGGCTATATGATGATTATTAGTAGGGCTCCCAAAACGCATCGAGCAATAAAGTTTGGATATAAAATTTGTTTTTTTACTAAGGCGTTAGTCTTTTTCATCACATAATTCCTTTAAAGTTATGTCAACGGAATATTAAACTTTAAGTTACACATTTACAGTATGACAAGAAATAGTTATACACTAGATTCGGAGCCAACGCAAGCAATACGTTAGGGCTATCCAGGCACAAAGTTATGGTATCTCTAGCTCACAACTACTGAGTTTCACGGCGGTTAAATGGAAGCAAAACATGTAAGCCTGTGTAACACCATGAGTGTAACGGAGTCAGTACGACTCGCCCACATGTAGCCTCCAAAAAAGAGATTTGTTTGTGCGTCAAATGGACTCTACTCTGAAACGGTATTGAACGGAAGGGTTTAAGTTTCGGGATTATAGATCGTGCATGCCATGATACAACACTTTTGTACTCAGATCAGTTGATTGTTTGTTTTTGTTCAGGTTTATTTGCTACAGCTACGTGTTGGAGATTACGCGTGCCACAATGTTGAAGTTATACTTAAAATTGTAGTCCAGTGTAATGAATAATTTCATCAAGCTTACATAAATATACTGTCGACAAAATAAGGGTCTGTCTGGGAATTTAATAGTACCCGGACTGATTATTCAGTGTATTATGAATATATTACGATATTATAATACTTATTTGGAATCAATCAAATGAACAATTGTTTACTGTTGTAAAAACTTACGAGAAGATAGATCATCTTCTGGTAAGTTTTTATTTTGGTATGTCATTTAGTCTGGCGTGATCCGTACTCCGTTTATCTCATTTACATGAGTGTGTTGTCGCCAAAAAGCGGTTTGTATGCGTAACGAATGGAGTTCACACTGTGATCGTTCTTTTAGAAGGGATTGCAGTTTAAGTGTCATGAATTCCACGCTCTGAAATTAACACTACCGTATTGTATTCAGATGAATCGTTTACTCGTAGACGTGTATTAGTATTACTGTTACAGTTGTGCATCTTTAAACCTGTTGGTATTGTGTGTAACATAAGTGCTGTAACGCATTATGTTAATCCAGACTTGTACGAAAAGATTGCAGGTTTGGGTTTATATATCCTAGATTGGATTTATCTCTTATCTTTCTTTCTTCCCGATTATATATGTAAGCAATTGTGTGTCTAATACTATCGCGCTACTTGTTATTTATTTTACCTGAAGAGAGTAAGTTCTAATTTAAAGAAGTTCTTACTATAATATACTTGTCTTTGTGATGTTTTATAAAGAAACATAATAAATGTTTGTTTTAGAAATATCAAATACAAATAATGAATTCATAATAAAAAAAAACCGGTCAAGTGCGAGTCGGACTCGCGCACCGAGGGTTCCGTACAAACCTGTAGGTATATATAATAATTAAAAAAAAAAGTGATATAACTAAACATTTTGGGTTTTCAAATGTTTTCCTATGTGCTATAAAACGTTGCTTTATGCCAAATTTCAAGATTCTAGATCGACTGGAAATACCCTTTAGTTTTGACTTGAGAATTTAATATGAATTTCAATTTTATACCCTTACAGGTTCATGAAGAAAGGGGTAGCACCTTTAATTTTTTTTTTTAAATTATATGATGTATCTAACTAAAAAGTTATGGTTTTCGCCATTTTTCCTTTATCTGTGCTACAAGAGCTTGCTTCGTGCCAAATTTTAAGATTCCGAGTTCACGGGAAGTACCCTGTAGGTTTTGATTCCCTTGCGGGTAGTTGCGAGTTTGAAAATATGTTTAAATGGCTATTTCTGTTGATTACATTGACAGAAGTCTGATTTTATTACAGCTTTACGGTGTTATAGACCTGAGTATTTGATATAAATTTCAATTTAATAACTCTATGCGTTCATGAGGGAAGGGAAACTTGAAAATTTTAAAAATGTTTTCATTATATGATGTAACTAAAAATTTACATTTATAGATTTTTTTTAAATCTGTGCTATAAAAAGTGGCCTTGTACCAAATTTCAAGATTCTAAGTTCACGGGAAGTACCCTGTAGGTTTTGATTCCCTTGTGAGTTTCGAAAATTTTTCGAGAATTTGCGGCATAAACAGCTGTATCTTTTGATTGCATTGGCTTAGAAGTTTGATTCTGTTACAGCTTAAAGATATTATAGATTTGAATATTTGATATGAATTTCAATTTAATACCTTTATGCGTTCATAAGGAAAGGGCTAGTAACCTTAAATTTTTTTTATTACATGATGTAACTAAAAATTTATGGTTTTCGCAATTTTCACTTTATCTGTGCTATAAAACGTTGGTACGTACCAAATTTCAAGAATCTAAGTTTACGGGAAGTACCCTGTAGGTTTTGATTCCCTTGCCTGTAGTTGCGAGTTTGAAAATATAGTAAAATTGCTGTTTCTTTTGATTGCAATGAGATAGAAGTTTGATTTTGTTACAGCTTAAAGGTATAATAAACCCGAGTATCTAATATGAATTTTAATTTAATAACTTTACGCGTTCATGAGGAAAGGGGTAGTAACTTAAAAATTAATACAAATATTTTTTATATGATGTTACAAATAATTAACGATTTTCGTAATTTTCCTTTTATTTGTGCTATAAGACATTGCTTCATACCATATTTCAAGATTCTGAGTTCACGGGAAGTACCCTGTAGGTTTTGATTCCCTTGCTAGGAGTTCCGAGAAAATATGCGGCTTAAATTATTGTTTCTTTTTATTCCGTTGACATAGAAGTTTTATTTTGTTACAGCTTCAAGGTATTATAGACCTGAGTATTTGATATGAATTTCAATTTAATACCTTTACGCGTTCATAAGAAAATGGTAATAACTTTAAAATTATTAAAAATATTTTTATGATATTGTGTAACTAAAGATTTACGGTTCTCGCAATTTTTCCTTTATGCGTGCTATAAGACATTGCTTCGTACCATATTTCAAGATTCTGAGTTCACGTGAAGTACCCTGTAGGTTTTGAGTTTTGAATATTTGCGGGAATTTGCAACATAAACGGCTGTATCTTTTGATTGCGTTGGCTTAGAAGGTTGATTTTCACAGCTTCAAGGAACAGCAGATTTGACTATTTGATAAAAATTCCAGTTTGATACCTCCACGCGTTTTCACCTCCACCTCCGGACGGACAACAAAGTGATCCTATAAGGGTTCAATTTTTTCATTTCGAGGTACGGAACCCTAAACATGGCTACAACCAACTGTTATAATGAATTTATCAGTATTTCGAGGACAATAACGCTCAATTAATAATGTGGTCAAGTCAAAGACATCGAGAGGTGACGCGAGACGGCGTTGGACCGTTGACCACAAATCTGCGGCGCGCTTGATGCAACTGACACCTTAGGGGGATGGCGCCCGTTATACCGCGCCGCTGCCACAAACACGCCCCCTTTTGTTTATTGTTGACAACTTTATTAATTAATTACCGATTTAGAGATAAATCGAAGCCATCGACGTTATGAATGGTGCCTTAAAAAGTGGAGCCAAGATTAATAGTTTTCTCGTTATTAATTATCGGTTTTTATTGTTTTACAGCGATAACAGTTTCTCCTATTGTTTGAAATATTCATTGAAAATGTGACACATTATGTAGGTAAATACAATTTATTATAAACTTTATAATTAAAGGGGCAAAATACGCCTGTGTATTCCCGAAAACGAGGACAGAGATACATTACACTCATATTTCGTTCTACACGTTTTTAAGTCCCGTGTAATCAGGAAAAGAGTCTAGTGTTTCGCATTTTCAGAATTCATGTGATTGCTTTACAAACAGAAACTGTGTGTTAAAAGTGACTTTTGTTTTATTAATTTGGTATGCTAAGATAATACCGATTACATGTTTTCTTAGTTTATCAGTTTTTTTATCTTATTGATATGCAAACCCAAAGTTGTTGCTGGCAGTCAAGTAATATAACCTTAATTTCAATAAACTCGCCATAAAACGTAAACAATAAAGCATCGAAAAATATCCAGTACAACGCTACTATAAATTAAGCAATTTTATTTAAATAAAACCCGATTGAAATTACAACAAAAAGTTGTCGGAAGGCCTGGATGCGAGAGCGGACACTCCCATTCCATGTCCGGCGCGGCCGGCATGCCGCTTGTCCTATCTCGTCACGCCCGTGTATTACCTAATTTAATTTGTAGTCCCCGCAATTTATGGGCCGCAGAAGAGCCGTCTACCCCCTCTGTTTGTTAGTAACGGCCCAGACATGTGGGCCGTACGTCACTCCACCATTTGAGTGTTAATTGTTTAAAAAGTTATTGCGTTTATACCGAACCAAGACAAAACTTCGATCGCTCACAGCCACCTAAAAAATAAACGAATTTATGAGTAGTGATTTGCGTTTAAAATACCTATATTATAAAATCACCTCATCGTCGTCCATAAAAAATATTGAATATAATCACAATAATGAATATTAATACGTAATAATGAATATTAAAATGTGCAAATGCGTAAGGGAGACGCTGCGACACAAGATCAAAAGCGTGAACCCCGAGAATTGATGTTTCGGAAAATGTTTTGCATACTTAACAATTAGTTTCTATATTTCCAAAACATGAATTTTAATCTGTGCAGCATGTTTTATTTGATGTCGGAATGAAAAGCTTGAGCCGGTCCACAAATCCGTCATGTCTCTGTACAGTCGGTTTAGTTTTGGCGAGTAATATTTGAAATTGAATTTAGATTTGTACGAATATTGTGGTAGGTACGTGAGAGTAAATATTGTGACTGTAGCCTAAAGCAATTTGAAGCGGGCGGGCCGGCGGTCTTTGTTGCATATCGGGCGGTAATAGAATTTGGTCCGCTTTTTGCGCGGTCGCTCGCTCCGACCGCGTAATAGCGGGCTCGGTTGCCTTTGTAACTGCATCTAAATCTGCCGGCACTATGCATCTGCCTGGTTAGGGTATAACACATTATTTGGTAGCATAATACTTATAGGGATTCATGTAGATTGAATTTGACTGATGATGTCAGTGTATTCCGGAGTGTCTATTTCATCGTTATACAGGTGGCCTGCTAAACTGTCGGTTGTAGCTCTATTTTTACTTGAAGGTATGCAGCACTACACTCCACTGCATTAGCATATAGCATTGGTGTTCTGTGCAGATCACTAAATTCTTGACATACTTTCACTTTTTAGCCACGTATTATGTACTTCAATCTTGCTTTGAGTTGACTTAAAATAATCATATAATTTGGCCAATCATATTCTATTAACAGGTTATTTGGTCAAAATGAATAATACGACATTAATAAAATTTATGTAAGGGAATGTTTATGATAAAAAGCTCTTCCTAAAACGTTTTTTGAAGTTTTTATTAATGTTGTTGTCAATCAAACTTGCATTTGCCGATACCACTCGGCTGAGCTATAAATCAGATTGTCTTGATTATAAACAAAATTTCAGCTCTCGTATGAACCACGATATCTTAATTACCATTTCGAAATCCCCATTTAAATGCATCTAACTTTAGCAAACTCGGGCTGCACTTGCATCGGAGCGTATAAACTCTTCGATTAGACCGACAAAAATATAAGTTTAAAGACCGCATTGCGAAAAAGTTTTGTTCGTTTTGTGGGGTTCGGTGGAGGAGCGCTCACACATGTCGCGCGGTGCGGAGGCGTGCGGCGGCATGCAGCCGCGTGCGGTGCTGCGGACGGCTGCGAACAGCACCGTTCGCCACCGGACGGGCCGTAACCCGTAAATCCATTCCTAACTCGACTTTAGTGGCCGGCCGTTGTCGGCCGACCGTGCCCGGCGTTTGTTGCAACGCATTATCCACTTGAAAATTGGCGCTTTCCACTAAAACGTATTTCGGTATTTCGGATTGCATTGCGTTTGCCGTCTCTTTACGCAATAAAAACTCTGAATTATTGAGCTGTGTACCGACTCAGCAGATTTTTTATATTTTACCATTTATTATTCCGAGTCCCTAATGTCAATTGCTGCATTCTATTTTATAGATATAGCGAAATTATACAAATGCCGGCACTGCATTGTCAGTTTTATGAATAGCTCGATTTACGGTGCGCGGTGGTGTGCGAGCGTTGGGTCAGTTCTGTTAAAGTCACAACGCAATCTTCCACATTTGATCTTTATTTCCTTCATCTACATACGTAAAACAAATGTAAAGTAAATATTGAGCTTATCTCTGGCACATTGCCCTCCCTTGCGCTACGAGTGCTTTTGTCCATCTGTCACCCGAGCACTAAATAAGCAACTTTTATCCGGAGGGCATCGTTTTAATGAGAAATAATGAAGTTCCCGACCTCTCTGATGTTTTGTTAGGTTAAGAGCCGTATTTGTATTAGTTAGCACGTGTTTTTATATAGGTGTTTCACAGGTTATATTTCACAGAGTCTAATTTAGTTTCCCTTTTGACAGCCGCCTATTTACGTTGACCAATGGAGTTAATATTGCCTGAATGCTTTCGGCGTAGTTGTTTACAGAAGTGAGAACAGTTTGTAACAAGTAAAATGTTTGTTTCGAAACGGAACGTTGTCGTTGTATTTATTATATTTATTATGTGGATAGAACAAACATTAATATTTACAAGAAGTATAAAACGTTAAGTGTATTGTGATGTTCGACATGAATTTATATTCATCGCCCAATTTATAATTACCCCGAAATATTTGAACCGTAATTATGTCAAAATAAAATACAAATATGTTTAATAATTTTAAAAACGTCTCGGATACTTATATTATTTAAATTAACGATCTCAAACATTAATCAATACCACAAATTGTAGCAATCAAGTGTACTTTATTGATAAAACGTATCCTACTATAATATATAGCTTCCATTTAAACTATATTTTTCGGTGATCGCAACTAAGTGTACAAATATTTTTCTTTTTTTCTTTTTTTTTGTATTGTACCTATATTTAAATATTTTAATTTAATTTTAGTAGTAAGTAGTAAATAAGTAGTTATAATTGTTTTATGTTAAAATTAATTTAATTTTGTGGTCGTTAATAAATATTTTATGTTCAATAAAAAAAGTGTACAAATATTAAGAATATTTATATATTTAAAACAAACATACCTAAAATGTATACCACACTGCGCTATTTAATGTACAGTGAGTGACTTTTAATTTAATAGCACTCCTATAAATTAAGCCTCTGCTAATTAAACCCAGTAGTTTTCATTAAGAGAGGAGATGTGATATAGAAAAATAAGCTGTTCTCTACATATTTAAAATGAACGAGTTAGAAACGGATGAGATGTGGTCTCGCAATGAAAAGTTCTACATATTGAAGTGGTATTTTTAAATGTCTGTTCTTGATTATATCCTCACTCAGTCGTAGGTTTCACAGGCTTTTTATATGTAGAGATGGAAGATAACTCTTTCAAGCTATGAGTACAGTCAACATGTGAAGTGGATGGTTGGCTGGTAAGCGACTAGGAAAAAAAATATGGACTTTTAAAATCTCTGATGCCCTAAAAGCCAGTCTTGAATTAGAAGTAAAACGAAGCATTATTATTGCTAACGCTTCTAGTTTCCGTTCGGATTAGATCATCGTAAAAACGAATAATAAAACAAAAATCTGTAATCGTTAATAAACACGGTTCATTTATTAATTTCTGACACAGTCATATTTTATGTTGTCATCGTAGCTATAATTATGAGGTCGTTAATAAGCCGTAACATTGGCGGCATATAATCAAAGTAAAAATAAATCTTTGCGAAATGAAAAACGGTCATGAAATAAGCGCATATTTTTTCCTTTTAAATACGACCATAAAAAGGCAATAACTTGTAAGCAAGCACTAGCCCCCGTGGCCTGTCAAAGAGGATAGTACGGACATGAATAACGGCTTGTTTAATGACTGCTTTAGCGCTTTCAATGTGCTTTATGAATAATGAAATTAGTTGCTTATTCCGTTCTTGAGGTTTGTGCTTTGTACTTAATAGAGTTTATGAGTTCGCTCGTAAACATCTTTAGAACACAATCGCAGATTACACTAATTGCTGGTTGTTAACTGATAACACGATGTGATAAAGTGGGCGGCGACCTACACAGCATTACTCATGGTTTATAACATTTTTAATGTTTCTACTAGTATTGTATTGATTTCTTTTTTATATGTGAGGATTATATAAAGCCGATTTAACGTGTCAAAAAATAGAATGAAAATGCAAAAAGCTGACACGTAGAGTAGTTGTCACCTAGAATATATGCAAACAACGTTGAAATGTATTTTATAAGAAATATTATTTTTAATAGCAATCACTTTATAAGCTAAGTAGCCATACTACTTGTTATCATTGTATATACGGCTTTCCCATTTGTTTTTAGAAAATAAAATTTACCTACCAAAATTTTACTTTGAGAATGCTAGTTTAGTGAAGAACTAATTTGACAAATAATCTTCTTGTCAGTTAAATTGAAATGAAAACTTCAATTATATAAAATAAGTAAGGACAGTTTCCAACTATAGTCAAGGTATCCGAGGTAGCTACTGTCCTTGTATTTCCAATGATTGCAGCTGCAATTATTATTAGAAATACAAGGACGGTTCTAAATTAATAATCGTAAGAAAGGTAATGACTAAACGGTGGTTTGTATAGTAGCAGCGACTCGTAGAAACAATTTGTGATTGAGAGAGATATGTAAGAGAAATCCTCTGGGATCATATTTTTACAATCACTTCATTAATTTGTAAATATATCAATTCTGTATTGTGAAACCTTGTTTGCGAAATCGTTTGTTTCAATTGAATTTTATTAGAAGATGACCGCAGCTACGCCCATTATATTTTAATTTAACTGCTTCTACCCGATCCCGTGGGAATTTCGCAACATCCTATCTTAATGCGCCCCTACGATTCCCAAGGAACATACATGCCTAATTTCAGCTTTTTAAGCCCAGTATAGTTGCGATTGTGCTTGTCTGTCAGTCAGTCAGTAACGCAAGAATTTCATATATATAGAATTACATATATTTATTGACGATTTGACAAACAGCATAGAGTCTAAGAAACATTCAGTTCTTTTTGTAGTCCACAGTACTTTACGCTAAGTCTTCTTAGTGACCGTCCAACTTTGGACACCATAAAACTAACTGGCTCGAGATTTATTTAATAGCCTAATCGTTTGTCTATTTATTTTAAAGTGCAGTTTGAGCTCTTTAGTTTCATAAATAAGTTTAACAGCTCATTTATAAAGCTTTTAGTAAAGTTTTAGTTAAGTATTATTTATGTTAAAGCCTTTATTTGAGAAGAAAGTATGAAGAGAGAAGATGTAGGTCGCTTGCATGATTTTGATTTTATAGCTTTTTAATAGTTTTTCGTGTAAATAAGAGACACAATGGCACTTCTACCAAAGATTCTCTCAAATGCTGATAGATAATATTGTAGTGGCTTTGTCTTTCAAATTCATTCTCGTGTATTGTAACATTTATACGTAATAAATGTTTCTTTGTTGATTTTGTTGAATGCTTCACAAACACTTATTCACTTAAACTTTACTGGTACTGGTCATTCGTCAATAAAAAGACATTCAAGTTTGAGAGCAACTTTCTAATCCAAATCGGTAACCAAACTTTTGCAGAGGAGGAAACAAACACCTACAAAACAAAAAAAGAAGATAATATTGAAACAGCATAGTGTCAGGTCTCACCATTTTCTCTCGTCCAATAGTTGATGGCTTTGGGCGAAGCCTCGACGTGGCATTGTAGTGTGACGTCAGTGCCTGTTGGGGCTCCTACCAGCTGGTTCGGCACTTGCACCAACGGATGAACTGTAAACAAATGATACTTGTTGATATGAATCTGTATAGCACAAAATACCATTACACAAGTTCAATTTTCGAAAAAAAATGGGCTGGGAATAACGAGACAGCGCGCTGGCAAGGCTACGATTGTATCCTGGTTTCTGTCCTTCTAGTTCTACCTCACGTATACCTCTGATATCTCTATTTGTCATGTCCAAGAAGTCGACTTACATGGGGTGAGTACTTAACGTGGGTTTCGTGTAGCAAAATTAGGTCGCACCGCCACAGAATCCGATAAATGTTAGTAGGGTCACCACACAATTTGTGCGGGAGTCAAGAAAGTGCGCATCTGAAAGAGCATATGCAAGTTGGGTGCGCGACTCCCGAGATTCGCTCCGTTTTAACCAATGGTTGGTATGACAATGGGATGTGAAGGGAAAATAAGACTCCATTTTCAGAAATTGCAGATTTAGATACTTGTCTTACTGATCTGATCTCTCAAAATTGAAAAATATGAATTTTCTACCATAGTAATGCGATTTTATATTATTCAGGCTATTGGTTTACCAAAAGTAAGACAGTGAGTTCAAAAACCGCATATTAGTGCGCTGATATATTGAATCTAGTCAACTCAACAATAATGCAGTGCCTATGCAAGCCAGATTCAATGTTGATCTTCTTTCAAAAAGTAGCTCGGCAATTACATTAACAGACCGCACAGTAGCGTGTTACTTCGCTGTTGTTCCACTTCGCTATGATTAATAACAAACTTATAGATTTCGTTTTCCTGGTAATAGCAGCGGATTTGGTAGCAACGATCTTTTATTTATTCAACCAAATAAGTCTTCTTTATTTATTAAAATTATGAATTGCTTCATAGACTGTCTATCCAATAGTAATGAAGCCACGGATAGATAGCGCAATGGTTATTGATATGGTAGCGCCATCTACCTTCCTATCGATAACTAATTACATCGACGTCAATCGTTCTTCGCTTGCTTGTCCAATGCGAGCGATGCCTTTTGTTTCCGTCCCTTTCTATCCCATTCCCTACAAGGGGCACGCCTCGCTGATTGGTCGCCGATTTCAACGACGACGAGAGACAGTCTAGAATAATCCGTGTCGTGCCGAACACATGTACCGCACCGCCATATTTTTACCGCTTTATACCATAAACGCAACAAACCGCCCGCGAGTGAAGTGTAGTGAAACTGTATAATTCTGGGTTGGATCCAGACGGAGTGATTAGTGAATCTTCAGGATTCCCGAAGAGACACCAGGCGGCCGCCATTTGCAAGGAAAGAGGACTGACGTACAAGGTAAGGCGTGCTCCCATACCCCCGTCTCCTATTCTTCCCATGAACCCAGTTCATTCACTTCTCCTTTCCTAGGCGGTAAGAACCCACATCCTTACAGTCCACAATATTAATAATTTTCCAAATCGCCTAGAAACATTCGGTTTCGGTGTAACACCGAACCATTTTTTTGGTCCTTCGAGCCGGATTCATTTGCATTTATACGTAACCTCTTGTTTATCTCGCTCGCGTAGGTATCTTCTAGAAGTACCTACCTAGGCAGTTATAGCACCTAGCTATACGCCTAATCCATTTTCACACCCATTACAGGGTTATTCCGCACGCATCCGTAGGTAATATACTTTTATGTAGCTACCTACTAACCCAATTATTATTACTGGAACTATCATAGTTGTCTTGTAAATCTCATATTTCAAGCACCTTTTAATTCCACCGCCTTAAAGTGTTGCCTACTTAGGTAAAATAGTAGGTACTTTAGGTATTCTTATTTTGATTCGGTCTCATTAGCTTATACTTACGTAAGCATGGCACAACAAAAGAAGCCACGCGTGTCGGAAGACAGAGAGCTGACAATCTTAGAAGCAAAACGCTATATTTTATTTGAGCGTATTCAAAACATTTACGAGCGCTCGAAAACCGCCGCCGCTTCTGATACTGATAGGGAGTCATTTCTTAGTTATTGTATGACAGTAGATAGTATTCGAACAGATTTTCATAAGTTGTTAGACGATTATAACGCAAGATTGCTTTCTACTAATCCTGATGAAAAGCCGAATGATCAGGCGTACACCTCATTCGAGGACATTTATTGTATCATCAAGCGTATACAATCACAATTGGAGGGTAAATATTCAGCACAGCCTGTTTCTGCGGTTCGGACGCCGAGATTACCGCCAATTGAGCTCATGTCATTCGATGGCGAGATACGAAATTGGCCGTTATTCTATGTGAGTTTTAAGTCTACAGTGCACGATAATGGTTCTCTGACAGATGCTGACAGGTTGTACTATTTAATAAGTAAACTGTCACCGAAGGCCCAGTCCATATTTGCAGGTGTCACACCCAGTGCTGAGAATTATCAGGTCATATTTCAGTCACTACTTGATAGATATCAAGATACTCGTGTTCTAGCGTCTACTTACTTTGATCAAGCTTTAAATCTTAAATTGTCCGGTGCTGCGTCTGTTTCGAATTTCCAGCTGTTTATAGACAACTTTGTTACCGCAGTTAATTCTCTAAAAAACTTAAAATTAGAAGATCTTTCCGACTTTATGTTTCTTCAACTCACTTTAAAAAAGTTTGACACTGAAACAATTCGCGCATTCGAGATGACGGAACGAAATCATAAAATACCTACACTAGATAGTTTTATTTCGTTCATCAGAGATCAATGTCGAATATATCATAATACGCAATCTAGTTCATCTAGCTCGTCTAATAATAACAATAGCAAACAAAGGTCGAATAAAGCGCGAAATAGTAATAATAACTCGGTACCTAATCCGCAATCTTACGTTACATGCTCGGAATCTAATAATAATAATTCACAGAAGTGTCTGTGCAGTAATATAGTGCACGACCATTTCTATAAGTGTCCCGCCTTTAATGGTTTAAATCCGACTGCTCGTTTCAAATGTGTGAAGGATAACAAAGCTTGCATTAATTGCTTAAGTATAAAGCATAAAACGAGTGATTGTTCTAGTAAGACGAGATGTCGTTCATGTAATCAACGACACCCCTCATTGTTGCACTTTGATAAAAGTAGTCCGTTGTCGAGCCAAGCCGGTAAACTTGACACACTTACGTCGCAAGTGCTGGCCACGATAGTTGCGCCTTCCGCGTCTCAGAATGAAATATCGTTGTGTACGACATCCATCGCGCGGGCGACGCGCACGCGCGGACGGCCCTCGCGCATCTATAATGATCAGCGTGGGGCCAAGCCGCAGTGTATGGCGTCCAAGATGGTTCTGTTAGCGACAGCGCAAGTTATCGTTTATGATATTAATGGATCGCCACACATGGTACGTTGTCTGCTCGATAGCGCGTCTCAGAGCAATTTCATAACTTCGAATTGTTTCAAACGCCTCGGATTGTGGAATAACTTTAAAAATACTAACTTAGAAGTCAAAGGGATCGGCGGTTCAGAAAAACATTGCAAGGGTTCCGTAGATGTTAAAATACATTCGCGTTTTGATAGGAATATTAACTTTAACATTTCTTTGCTTATCGTGGAGCGTATTACGGACGCATTGCCGAACGCTAATGTGGACGTAGCATTACTCACTCACCTCGAGTCATTGCCGCTGGTAGACTCGGAGTTTGCGAATCCGGCAGACATTGATGTTTTGATCGGAGCTGCAATATTCCCGCACTTGCTACTAACTAAAGTGGTACGTAGTGAGCAATATAACTTACCGCCCGCTATTGAGACGGTATTTGGGTATGTGATTATGGGTACCGTACCTACGTTACATACTCCTCAATATATTACGTCTTGTTGTTATTCTGTTCTTCAAGAAAATAATATTGATTCTCTTCTCAAGCGATTTTGGGAGCTCGAAGAGATTACCGCACCGCCCTTGATGAGGATCTCGAGTGTGAACAACATTTCCGCGCTACCACTGTTCGTGACGACAGTGGCAGATACGTAGTGGCGTTGCCATTCTATGGTGACCCTTATTCGTTAGGCGACTCGTACGCTGCTGCGCTTAGACGTTTCCATTGTTTAGAACGTAAACTTGATGCATCACTTAAGTTACGCAGCGCCTATGATGACGTCATTCGTGACTACATAGATAAAGGTTTTTTGAGTGTAGTGGTAAACGACGAGGGCAATTCTCTTCCCTCATATTATATCCCGCATCACGGCGTAGTTTGCGAAGATAAAACCTCTACCAAACTTCGTGTGGTTTTAGATGCTAGTTGTAAGACTACATCGGGTCATTAATGACATTTTGCATGCCGGCCCTAATCTACAGGATGATTTATTTAACATCATAATAAAGTTTCGTATTTTCCAAATCGCTCTGTGAGCTGATTGCCGCCAAATGTTCCTCAATATCGGCGTTTGCGAGTCTGACCGTAGATTTCAACGGATTTTTTATCGTTTTAACAATAAGGAACCTTTATCTGTGTATCAGTTCAATCGTGTTTATTTTGGACTCAAGTCTAGCCCATATCACGCGTTACGAGTTGTTCGCCAGTTGATCGCTGATGAAGGCGATCACTTTCCCGCCGCAGCAGCTGTTGCTACTTCCGCTTTGTATATGGATGACATTGCCTGTAGTATCATATCCGCTCCGCTAGCAATTTCGCTTTGTGAAGTGCTTATTCAGCTTTACAAGCGAGGCCAGTTTGATCTTGTCAAATGGACAAGCAATACTAAGGAGGTTCTCGCACGCATACCAGATTCTCATAAAGCTTCTCCAGACATTGAGTTTGAGAAGTCTGTACCGCATAAAGTTCTCGGTTTACGCCGGGACAAATCCTGTGATAGTTCTCGGTTTGACGTCTCACCGCCAGATGATAAGTGCACCAAACGCACTATGCTGTCCACAGTGGCTCGACTATGGGACATAATGGGTTTTGTAGCTCCCACAATTTTGTACGCCAAGCTCTTCATCAAGAAACTTTGGCTATCAAAGTGTGAGTGGGATGAAACACCCCCTGACCATATTGTCGCCGCTTGGGGCCAGTTTTGTATTGAGCTTACCGCGCTGAATCAAATTACTATTCCGCGTCATCTTGGGTTGGTATCTACCAATCCATCTGGATGTACCATCAACTTAATAGGTTTCGCTGACGCCAGCGAGCGTGCTTACGGCGGAGTCGTATATCTGCAAGTCCGCATTGGTTCTAACTACTCGGTGCAGTTAGTTTGTGCCAAGTCTAAGGTCTCGCCTATTAAAACCATTTCGGTCGCGAGGCTGGAGTTGTGCGCGGCCCTTCTGTTGTCTCAGTTGCTCCGCAAGGTTCAAGACACAGTTTTGCCTCACTACCCTATTAATAAAATATACGCATTTTCTGACTCCAAAGTAGTGCTCGCTTGGATATATTCATCTCCTCACTGCTGGCAGACTTTTGTCGCCAACCGCGTTAGTAAATTGATTGAACTTGTTCCCGCTACTTGTTTCAATCACGTCGCGGGTACTGAGAACCCCGCTGATTGCTTGTCTCGTGGTGTTACTCCACTTAATCTTCTGCATCATCCATTGTGGCATCGTGGACCTTCTTGGATTTCCCATGATCCGTCAGAGTGGCCCATGCAATCCTTTGACCACAGTGCAGAAGACGAAGATGTACCCGAACGGAAGTCTGTTTCTTATCCCGTGATTGCTGGGGTTGCGGAGTCTCCGATCTATGCACTCGCACTACGCATGTCATCGTGGTCTAAGTTACTCCGCGCCATCGTTTATGTCTGTAGGTTTCTTAGGCACCTACCTAATGGGACTTTTGTTTCAAGTACTGATATCAAATTCGCAGAATGTAAGTTACTACGAGCTGTACAGGCTGTTCATTTTAGTAACGACATTCAAAATTTGAAAAACAATGTACCTTGTTCTCCCGCTATCCTAGACTCAAGCCGTTTCTCGATGAACACGGCGTCATACGCGTTGGGGGTCGTCTGTCAAATTCGGATGAACCTTATAACTACAAACATCCTTGCCCATCCTTCCGCGTCATGATCATGTTGTCGACCTTCTTGTTGATTTTTATCACAAGAAGTACCTCCATGCTGGTCCATAGTTGCTTATGTCCTTACTTAGGCATAAGTATTGGATTTTAGCCGCTCGACGAATAATTCGTCACAGAATACATAAATGTAACGTCTGTTTCAAATTTCGTCCGCGTCCGACTTTTCCTCCCATGGCAGATCTTCCTAGCCAACGCGTCAATCAAGTTGATAAAGCGTTCACACATACCGGTTGTGATTACGCAGGACAGCTGCAGTATACGCCAGTGCGTGGTCGAGGTGTTAAAAGCCGTAAAGCCTGGCTATGTATTTTTACATGCTTAACGACGCGCGCTACGCATATTGAAGTTGCGACAGATTTACGCACGGTGTCATTCCTTGCAGCCCTTAAACGATTTCTTTCACGGCGCGGCCCTATACAGTGTTTGTATACGGATAACGGCACTTATTTCGTGGGCGCAAGCTCTTATTTACGCGACCTCTATAAGTTTCTCAGGGAAGAATATCGTACTCGTCTTCAGGAAGAACTTTCCATAAATCATATTGACTGGAAGTTTATTCCGCCAGCATCACCACATTTCGGTGGATGTTGGGAAAGCATTGTCAAAGTAATTAAAACGCATCTCTCCAAAGTTATAGGTCAACAGATCCTCTCTTACGAAGAGTTTTTAACTGTCCTTGCACAAGTCGAGGCGCTGATCAACTCGCGTCCACTCACGGCATTGAGTAGTGACCCTGCAGAACCATCCGCGTTAAGCCCTGCACATTTTCTGAACACAGTGCCATTATCGTCATTTCCGGCTCCTGAAGCAGACTCTTCAAGCTTGCTCCAGAGACATACTCTGCTGGATAAACTCGTGCAGTCGTTCTGGCGGCGCTGGTATGCGGGATATCTCCACCAGCTTCAGGCTAGATCCAAGTGGAATAGTCCTGCATCCCCTGTCATAATACATGATAATGATCCGCCGCTTTCATGGCCGTTAGCCATCGTAGAGAAACTGCATACTTCCAAGGACGTTACAACCCGCATTGTTACCGTGAAAACCGCAAAGGGGAGCTACGTGCGCCCTGTTGTACGCCTCTGTCCGCTTCCAACTCAGTGAGATCTAGCCTGAAGTTGGATCTACCTCTTAGTTTAGTATTTAGTTTGTAGTTCTCGCTATAATAGCGTTTGTAATTTTCGCTAAAGTTAATTTAGATTAATTTTATTATCATATCGCTGTCTTAGCCTATTGATGGGTTATGCGGTAGTACACCTAACATAGCTAAGTTCAATTCTTTTTTTTTAACCCTTGAGGTGCGATCAAACTAAAGGCAAAGTGCCACAAGTGCAAAGGGTCACGTTGCTGCAAATTTTCATTGGCATAGGTTACCGGAAAAAAAATAATTATGACACCTTAATATAATTATATCACATAAATTGCATATCATTGTGTTGGTTATAAAATCAGCTATGATAATAATAACATAAATTACTGCTAAATACTCACCTTTCCGGCAAAACAAGCTTACAAACTTAGAAGTTTGTTATTTTTCACTGGTTCGCACAAACATTTCATCACATATTAATGAATTTCATTACTTGTTTGGTTCATAAACACAAAAACATTATCACATATACCTTTAGGTTTTCAGACAATACATTATTTATTTGTAACAAATGAATCTAACGCCACTAAAAAAATTATAATCCGAACGCGTAACAAAAAGTTCGCCGTGCCGGGCCGCCATGTTACTGTAGCGAATACTGTGGCTGTGAATTATTTACCATTTGAAACACGATAACAGTGAAAACGTACAACAATACTAGTATTTAATTGCTAAAATATGTTTTCAGATAAATAATCTGGGTACTTTTATGTCTTTCATAACTATTAAAAGAGTATTTATCATAAAACTATTACGAAAATAGCAAGTTTCAAGAGTAGAAATAGCCCATCTTAAAAGTTTTTGCCTTTTATCACTGTATTTCTCGTCTCTGTCACGAATAATGTCACTTCACAATTAATATTTATTTATTTCTGAGTAAATCTATATAAGTATCTTTATAAAATATTCACCGGTTTCTTCCACAAGACAACTTTTATTATAAAGATCGCGGAACAAAACACAACAATGGCGGACGCTTTCGCAACTGAGACACAGATAATTATATTTCAATATTTTTTGGCACGTTTCGTTTCCCTCACCCTTCTAAAACGATTTAGTTGCATAGAATATGAACTATTCTAATAGGGACTACTTTCGTTTCTTGGTTTTAGTAAAACAAAACGTAAAAAATCCGCGACCAATAGGACGACTTTTTTAGAGCACGACCATGCGTGCTGTAAACACATGGGACCACTTGAATTAGAGCACGACCGTGCGTGCTGTAATCACGTGGGGGGTTAAAGGTAACCCTTTAGGGCCGGGGATATGGTAGCGCCATCTACCTTCCTATCGATAACTAATTGGAAGAAAGTCTCTTCTCAAGAAGTCATTTAGCTAGGAAAAGCCGGCATCATCTAGAATAGGGTTTTGACATGTATAAGTGTTGTAAACAACCAAAATGCAGAAATAAATATGTCTTTATGTCTTTATGTCTTTATTACATCGACGTCAATCGTTCTTTGCTTGCTTGTCCAATGCGAGCGATGCCTTTTGTTTCCGTCCCTTTCTATCCCATTCCCTACAAGGGGCACGCCTCGCTGATTGGTCGCCGAGTTCAACGACGACGAGAGACAGTCTAGAATAATCCGTGTTGCGCCGAACACATGTACCGCACCGCCATATTTTTACCGCTTTATACTATAAACGCAACAAACCGCCCGCGAGTGAAGTGTAGTGAAACTGTATAATTCTGGGTTGGATCCAGACGGAGTGATTAGTGAATCTTCAGGATTCCCGAAGAGACACCAGGCGGCCGCCATTTGCAAGGAAAGAGGACTGACGTACAAGGTAAGGCGTGCTCCCATACCCCCGTCTGCTATTCTTCCCGTGAACCCAGTTCATTTACTTCTCCTTTCCTAGGCGGTAAGAACCTACATCCTTACAGTCCACAATATTAATAATTTTCCAAATCGCCTAGGAACATTCGGTTTCGGTGTAACGCCGAACCAGTTATATAACATCGTCTTCATGTTTGGCTACTGTGTGACGTCAGGGTTGTGATTTCCATCCCCATATGGGACAAATTGAGATCTACAAGTAGATATATAGATACTGGTTATCCTTTTGAATCCACAGTTTCATGTCTGAAAGATTTATACAATGACGTACTATTTCTAATTAGGGATTTTTTTTAAAACCTTAGTATTGCTGTAACATTATCCTCATGAAAATTTTCCTTGCCTTTTTGCAGATTTTCAGACTCCAAATAATTATCGCTCGCTAATAATGTGCCCAGTAGATGGCAATAGGCTCGCCCCCTATTACATTGGGACCTAAACATAACTGGCGAAATGTGGGTGTGTATACACCTCTGCCTACCCCTTCGGGGATAAAAGGCGTGAAGTTATGATATGTTATGTGTCAGACTCCAAATTTTTACTTAGATTGTAAGAAATATCTAATCACAGTTTGCAAGAGATTATAATCAGTGGAGCGTAAGCGCATGTGACTAGGCGTGTTCACAACGGCTATAAAACAAAAACGCTTTTCAACGTTATGCTATAAATTAAGAGCAGACTATTTTTTATGCTATAATATATTAGTAACACACATTGTAGCAAAAATGCGATAGCGTTCGATTTCGTTACGTTTTTAGCGTTTTGACGGCATGCTTTTTATTTGCGTGCAACAGATAGCAGATATGTAACGGAGTGTTGTTTCGTTGGATCTAGCGCGGATTTGATTTATATAGAAACTAGCTTTTGCCCACAACTTCGTACAACAAATATCAAAATGGTTCCACACTTGTCCAACTTTAGGCATATTTAAAACTATTATTTTGTATTGACTAACTATATTACACTTAAACTAAATATTTACAAGTAATTAACAACTTTTAACCATGTATATGTATATACACGCGACATAACAGACATAAAGATAAACATTCAAATGTTCATAACGAAATGCGCGAGAGCTATAACACAAATTTGTAACACAGCACGCTGACAACAGAACCGAAAACGAACTGCGCTTTTGAAATGCTTTTTATCCGCGCCTGCGCTTTTAAGTACTTGCGCTTTTTCGTTTTGCTACATTTGATAGAGTTAGCAAATCTCAAACTATGCGAAAGAAAGAGCGAGCAACATGACATGACAGTATGTAATCAGTATACATTTGATTTTCGCTCTTATTTTAATGGTGCAAAAGTTGATTAATATAAATATACGAGACATGATGACATCTTGTGGCGACGCAATACAACTAACAGGTAACATCGATCATAATTTTACCATATGCCATCAGTTTGTATTAATATCGCATTTTTGCATAGATGGCGTTACTTGTCTATACTCAAGTAACCTTCGTCAAAATATAAAAACATTAAAAATGGATAGCATAGCAGATTGGAGTGGAAATAAAAAGCATACTGCTTCTGCTATATTTTGTAAACGGCGTTTTTTTTCTGCTATGTAATATAACGAGCACCTTTACATGTGACAGGGGGACAAAGGCCAACAAATATAATATCCCAAATATAAAAAAAAAACAATAAACAATTCTTCTTTCTATTATTTTATATTTCTAAATTATGACAACAAAACACTTTTGAAAATATTAAGTCGATGTAAATAGTGAACATTAATCTAAATTATAACTCTCTCAATGTCTAGACAATCGTTTCGCCTTATAATTTTATAAAAGTTACGAAAATTTCACTTTGGCTGCGTCTTGAAGGTACATTATGGCATTGAAAACTTTAGAAATGTATAAAGGTATTTTGTTGCGAAGTCAATTTGGAATAACGAATGACAAGGTACATACCTATATCTAGATCGATTTGACATGACAAACGATATCGCCGAAAACATTGTATCAAGGTCCATAGGAGTCGTTGCCAAATATACTAATATAAAATTTAACACGCTCATTCAGTGATAAAATAACACGAAAGCGGCGTTTCAAGATAGGGGTTGTAGTTGTAGTTATATGTTTGTACTGCCACCGCCAAAATGGGATAACATTCAAAGTGGCACTTCATGTTTTAAATAAGCTTACCGTTTCGTTTTCAATATGTGTTCATATATTTGTGTGTTTAGAAGGGACACACTATCTCTTCTTACTCTTAAAGTCCACTGTCAAATAATAAAATGAAAAATTGTTTACTGTTAGGGCTGTTACGTGAATGATTGAAATGTAGTTACCAAATATTATGATTTAGAACTTAAAGCATTTTTACATTATTCAAAATATTCTGATAGCTTTATTATAATGAATAAAATATTCTAAATGTACTACATGAATATTATTATAATTTAATCTTAAACAGGACTTGAACTTGTAATTCCGACGAACTGTGTCAGTGAACAACTGAGGAAGTCATGACCTGTTTGAGGATGAATTTTTCAAATACACTTCTATCTTCGAGTACTCTGTTGGCATATTTATTTACGAATTGTGAGATACGAGCAAGGGATGCAACAAAAACGTTGACATCACAAAATCGAACCCCCTTCAGGACAAGTACCTATCAATTGTTGTCTAAAATCGCCTCAGTGGTAATATTGCAGCCCTCGCATGACACGTTACATTTATGCAAAAAAATATATACAATTTGATTTACACATCTTATTTAAGTAACTCCATTCACAATTTTATAACGTTAACACGGGTAATATTTCATTTTGTACAGCTTAAAATACCAGTGCCATAAGCGCCCTCTAGCGACTAGTTTAGTTACATTTTTGTTTACATTATATTCTATTTTCGCCTTCCGTTTATAATAGGCACGCAAGCCTTTGCATTTGGCATGGAATGTATATACGCGGTGCATTTTGCTCGTTCATACTGGTTAGGATTTATTATTCCATGTTTTGCAATATGTAGCATTTTTGTGTTTATTAAGATTTCTGTGAATTGAGATGGGTTATACAAAATATGTAACATATGTCCATATAAATACTTAATAATACATATTGGTCAGAAAACAGACATAATATTATGATTTCTGTGAATATCTGCGGTTACACCTGATGTCCTACTTTTTTGTTTGAGCTGTAAGTTGGTAATAATTACACATGCGACGTTTAGGATTGCAAAGACTTTTATATTAAACTAAGAGACCGGTCTTTGTGAGCGTAACTGTACTTTACTACGGTTTTTAATTTCACAAGCTTAAAGTCAAGCACCTCTAATGATAGTCAAGTATGTAGGCTTTTTATAGATTGCTATGCAGAACACTATAGGTATATTGAGTGAGTGAAATTAAAGTAAGTGAGTGTTATTTTATACACTGACGGACTCATAAACTGCATCAAAGTAATAGATGACTTTGAAATGAATATGTAACCAACTGTGCAAACTTTCTATACAGATTTAAATTGAAACCTCTAGGTTGGTTCGTGAATTTTATTACAGCGTAGGGCCATATCCTTAAGTTTAAGTTTGTGTACTGGAAAGGACCTTAAGACTTTTTGAAGAAAAAATTGAAATTTAAGGAAAATTGGTTTATTAAAAAAATTGGTTTTAGCAATAGACACAAACTTTATGCAAGGGTGTATTTATGTTTTAATAAGGTGTATTACCTCCACATGCCCTTATTATGGATTCTAATCGGTTCCGCATAGATTTTATTAGGGTTATTAAAAGATCTTGCGGAATATTGTCCCATTCCTCTGAAAGTGCTGTTCTTAGTGCTGCCACTCTCGTGGGCACAGGATTTCTCGCATATACAGCTCTTTTTAAATTGTCCCAAACATGCTCAATGGTATTAAGATCCGGACTGCGTGCTGGCCAATTCATTGTACGTATCCCAACCTCTTCGCAATATTGTCGAACTTGTGCAGCAGCGTGCGGCCGGGCATTATCCTGCATTAAAGTAAAATTTTCGCCTATGAATCCCATGTAAGGCACCACGTGATCTTCTAAGATCTCTGTTATGTAGCGATGTGCAGTCAAACGCACTCTATTACCATTTTGACGGACCATGTCTATGAACACAAGTTCTGTTCGCCCTATCATCGATATGCCACCCCAGACCATACACGAACCGCCTCCAAAAGGAACACGCTCCGGGAGCGATATGCTCAAAGTTGCATTGAACTTTGAGCATATCGCTCCCCACGTCGACGATAGCCTCTTCTGCGACCATCTGCACCATATAAACACGTCCTACACTCGTCCGTGAACAATACGGAGGCCCATTGCTCTTCTGTCCAATTTAGGTGATCACGCGCAAACTTAAGGTTTGCGCGTGATCACCTAAATGCGAGCTTGTCTGTGAGCAGACAGACTACTTTGGACCATTTGCTGGTCTAAGGCTGGTTTTAGAGTGACGCGCGCGGCACGCGCCGTCGGCCAGCGCGTCTCAACAGCGCGTTTGGTGCGCGGACCACTGTGGAACGAGTTCGCGTTTCTCATTGCAATGTATGAAGCTTCGGCAGCGCGGACGGCGCGCGCGTCGCACACGCGTTGAGTTTGAACTGCGTGACTATGAAACGCTACTACTAATCTAGTGTAATTGTAAGCGCGCGCGTGTGGCCGGCGCCGGTCAAACGCGTGACTTTGAAACCAGCCTAAAAGGGTTGATATCTGCTTCCTTTAACCTTCTTCTTATTGTTCGTGCACTCACATTTACTCCACGCACTTCATTAAGCTCTGTTTAGATGTTAACTGACGTGAGGAAACGATTTCGCAGGGAAGTTGTAACAATAAATCGGTCATCACGACCAGTGGTTGCTCGAGTCCTGCCTGTACCACATCTCCTTCTGTAAGAACCTGTCTTCACAAACCTTCTGTATATTCTAGAAGCCGTAGACTGGTTTAAATTTAAATTTCTACCAATCGTTCGTTGAACCAAGCCCTCCCGCACCAGTGCAACAATTTGAGCCGCTTGTTCGGACGAAGTATCCATATTATGGTTCAAAAACTCTCGATGAGTTAAAAAACTAACCCATCAATTCTGCTGGTAACAATAATTCAATTGACAAAAGAATAAAAAATCAATTTAAAACTTTGCTTTAAATAACACGCAAATCTGATACTACGAGTAAATTTTCTTTTCCCGGCTATATTAATTTATTTTACTGCAGTTCTATTTTTAAATTTTCCTTTTTTTAAGATTAAGAGTCAGTCTCTCCATATTTATATAATTTAATCTAAAAAGTTTGCATAGGTACTTATTAAAAAAAATCATTTCAAAGTAATCCTGAACTTTGATGCAGTTTATGAGTCCGTCAGTTTATTTTTAAATGGGACAGTGTTAGAAGGATTTCTGAGTTAACTAATCGTTGGTATTATGGTAAGGTATTAATTAGTAGCAATTCACCAAAGAACTGCCACCTCAATGACACATTTGAGGCTGCAAAAGTAAGTGATAAGTTTATAAGTTATATTATAAGTTAGAGAAATCCTTTTGAACTTTAATGACATAAGTAAGGAATGTATTTCTAGGAATGTTATTACATGAATTTACAATTCACAGTTTGCATGTACTGAGTATTGCCACTAATATTATTGATTAAAAAGAAGAGAACCTATGTCATTTATAATTGAAACATCGGTCGAAAATTGAGCTATAATGCCACACAGCAAGGACAGTGCAGTGACACAACTGCTGCAACATAGCCTACGCCTACGGTTCGGAAGTATCAGTTTGTATTTTCTAAGCATTGTGTTCTTAAAAAAATGCTTGTCTATACTTCACAAAAATTCTACACTTCACAAATTGTTCAAATAAAAACTGCGTCCATACACATTAACTACAGTTAATGTCATCAGACTAATAAGCGGACTCTACACGTAACAGTTTCAGTTGAAACGCGGCCATAGCATTAACATGTCAGCTCATAAATTACAATCGCGTATTAATTGTGACAAATTGTTATAATATCGCCTGCATAACACATTTCTCGCATTCACATTTGTGTAAAACTGGCGGGTGACTGGTAACTGTGTCGCAACTATGACAATACTGCGACAAAATCGACCAATGATAATTCAATACGTTTTTCATTAATGTTTTTATCGGGAACAGATGAGCCAACGTCCAATCTGAGGGTAAACGGCAATAAGTACGCGAATAATTTATAAATATGCTTTTTTATGTCGTCACGTCTATATCCTCGAATGGGTAGGCAGAGGTGTAATATTAAACTGACATTTCGCCTTATGAATTTTAGGTCCCACGTAATAGGGGGCGAGCCTATTGCCGTAACCAGGTATATTGCCAGACTCCGTGCTGCTACTGAGAATTCAGAAAAACTAAGTAACACTTTTGCCCGACTCGGGAATCGAACCCGATCAGCAGACGCTTACGCTATCCTCTGGAGACCATCGAGGCAATACTTACATTATGTTACTAGAGGACGCCAGCAGCGACGCCTGCATTTATTTAAATTTACCCGTTTTGGCCGATCCCGTGGGAATTTCGGGAAATCCCTTCTTAGTGCACCCCTACGGTCCCCAAGGAACATACATGCCAAATTTCAGCTTCCAGCGCCCAATAGTTTCGGCTGTAGCGTGTCTGTCAGTCAGTCAGTAACGCAAGGATTTTATATATTAAGATTGTATTAACATGGTCTATGTCGAGAGACTGTGGAGACCTATGTCCAGCAGTGGACGTCTTTTGGCTGACATGATGATGATTAATAAGCATAAAATAGGTATGCTGAAAAATAATTCGCATCGTTAATATAGTGTGGGATTTATTTTTATATTGAGATCGTAGCCAGTATTTTACAAGTTAGACACAAAGAGCTAGTCTGAATCGACAGTTGCCTCGTGTAGGTCATTATTTTACAAGAAAAGGATTAAACATAATATGTAGGTATATGTAAATAAAAACAATCAAGTGAATGATACATTTCTAAATAATTTATTACTTGATACTTATATTAATTTTGTTGTTGCTCGCTGCTGCCACGCTCCTCCAACCCATTTAGAATAATCTGAACTAAAATGTTTATCACATGGTTTTTATTTTATCGCCACAGCCATATACCGAGGTAAACATTAGCGCCACCTAATTTATTCAAAACTAGATTGTTAGCATACTTATGCGACAAGTACAACGTATTACAAGAAATTACTTTGTTTTCGCCAAACACAAAAATACAAATTTCTTTTCTGCCAAGCTCAGTACTTTATTACACGCAGGATTATACAAATGTAAAGTCGCATCTATTCAATTCCTCCCTGCATATTCATGCATTCTATGTTATTACTGTAAACTATTGCTTATGGCGAAATTTGGCCGGTCTAGTTTCTTAGTTGGGATAGTGTTGCTGTGTTTTGCTTGGCGAAATTTTGTATAGCAGCGTTATGCTTAGTAGACGGCAATAAGCTTGTCCCTGCTTCCTGTACCTAACGAAGCTAAGTTGCATTATGCAAAAATTCGCCAGACAAAGTCACAATTTAAAACATGTTACTTTTATGTTTCACAGTCACCTGCATGAACGCTGCGTTATGAGTTGTGGCAAAAGCACCGGAATATTGCAACTATGTTCATAAATTAGGAGTTATATTGTACCATATTAGTAACTAATATCCTTTTACATAATTATCTACATGTGGCACATGTGTATCGGCTATCTGTTCCACTTGAAATATGGTGTTTGTGAGTGTGCATTTAGAATAAATGATTGCTTATAGTTAATGAGTCGTGTCACGGATTCAGTTTCATAATACGTATCACATATTTACGTGTTGTAGGCATAATTCAGAGTCATTTTTAACGATTCGTAAGCTAATGAAAAGTGAGTAAATTTTTGGTAGGTAGGTATATCACATATTTTTACTCAGTTTTAGCGATTACCTAATTATGTAGGAAAAGCAATTGCTGCAAAAAGAATCTATTCTAAAACCGAACACTTTCAGTTGGAATCCAATATTTTTCTTCTTTAGTGTGAGTGTGTGACCAACTCTGCTGTCAGAGTTTCCAGATAGCCCGAAGGCCTCCAAAATAGCCTAAAAAGTCGCAATGCATCTCTAGGCGAGACACTAAATAATTTTCAGTGTCACTTGTATATTCAGTCCCAGGTATCGTAATCCCAAGAGGTTTGTGCACGTGGACACCATCGACAAGCTTCATAGTTTCATTTTTTGAGGACTATCCGTACCCACGACATCACAAATAAACCTGCAAAATAGTTTACGGAAGCTGTGCGTTCATAGTCAATACACGATGGCATTGTGTAAAGGTAGACCGATCGTTGCATCTGACTGCCGAAATCAATCCCTGAACATTGAGACTAGCAGTATGTCTGGCAAGATCCTTAAGATCGCCGTCTGAATTGCGATCATTCCGGTATGCGCTCCATTCAAGGTAACCTTTTACAGTTACGACTTCTTACTACGGAAGTTATTTTTAATGGCCAAAATTAAATTCCCGTGTAAAGGGAAACAATTTCCGTGAACCGAAAATGCGACGCCTATGTTTGAAGAGGTTCTGAAATTGGTAAAGAGAAATGGAAAACACTTTTTCAGGTGTAACTTTGTACTGGTGTAGGGAGAGCACTTTAATTTGGTAGTCATACAATGTTTTTATTTTGCAACGCTTTCCACGTGTCTGACTTCATGTGAACCGCGTATTTTTAGTTCCACAATAAATAAGTGATGTTGTGGCTATTGATTTAAAAGTGATCATCAGTCAATACAGTTAAACCCCTAAAGTTAACCCCTCTGGGTGTTATAGGAAATACTACTCACTCTAATATGATTTATTTATGGAATAAAAATAATATGAAATATTCGTGGGCGCGTAAACAACCAAATCTTTTGATGATCCTGTCATTATTCATTATATTTAATAATACCAGGTGAATAATAATATGAAAGAAACTATTGTAATAACTGCCTCTGAGATCCACTGGATAGCGTATGCGTCTGCTGATCGCGGAGGTCACGGTTTCGATTTCCGGGTCGGGCAAAATTGTTACCGAGTTTTGCCGAATTCTCTAGCGAAAGCCTCGCTCCTATAACGTGGGACCTAAAATTCATAAGACAAAATGTGTAATATCACGCCTCTGCTTACCCCTTTGGGGATATAGGCGTGGTGCTACATAATAAATAGTAAAGTAACTATGTTAATCAATAAGTATATACATATCTTCCCAAACTGACTGACTGCCAGAAAACGCACAGCCCAAACTACCAGTAATTTGGGCTGTGTGTAAGAAACTGAAATTTGACATGTAGGTATCCCTTAGGGAGCGTAGGGGTGCATTAAGGCGCTGTTATACCTCAGAAGCCGTGAAACACCTATTTTTTCGTCGCGCATCTAGCCATAACGGTACATATTACAAACTAGCAAAAATTAGAGCTTAAAGTCAAAAGCCTGAACAAAAGACTTTTGAAAGAATTTTTCATGTACGTAAAATAGAATCACGGTAAAAAAATCACAAAATCGAGGCAGAAAATAATCTTTCGTCTCACTGTTTGCAATATTTTGATCGTAAGCTGTCATATTTTTTTTGATAATATTGTAGTAAATCTAATGAACTAAAGAATTACCCTATTTATTTTCATATTATACGTGTATATTTTGAAAAATTAAATAAAATCTGCCAAACGTCTATGATTTTGACGCTCGGTAGATCCCATCAATATCAAACGCTTCAGCAATTTAAACCTTATTAGCATAAGCGGTGTACTGAGTATCAGTTGCTAGTTTACGCCCCGCCCAGACCTCATCATTCGGCTTTGAGCCCTGTGAGAGATAGGTCATGTCGCTTGCGTCTCCGCTGCACGAAATTTTACGTAAATCTGTTTGTTATTATAATACGCCGATTTGAGTTCGTAATTTCATGTTTTATGTTATAGACTGAATACTTTGAATCAAATAGGCTTTTCATGTAACTATGGGCAAATATATTTAGGACCTAAGTTTATACTCTTGTTGCGTTTAATGTGTTATTGTTTCTGTGCTTATAAATATATAATTAGAAGAATAAAATATGGACAATTAGAGAAATGAAGTTCTACGAAGGATTTGTACAAGAAAGCGTCGTAATAAAATAGAAATTCATCCATGGCCAAGTGATTATGAAATATGTAACATTTTTACACAAATTATTTTCATAAGAGTCTTTTATGACTAACTATGTTACTTATATATTATCGATTATGCATAATATAATTATATAAATTATTCTCACAATACATAGCTGCCACAGTTTTCAATTTTTGAAAGAGTAATAACATAAAATCGAATCATTTTATGTACCTATATTTCAAATTCATTAGCTTGTCAGAGCGCCTGGAGCGCTAAGATGCCGCCACGGCGAACAATATAGATGACAGCGCTAATATGGCGCTTCGCAATCCGCACACAAGCGGTAACGAATGTTGTATTATTGTGTTTTGAACATAAACCTTTTTAGGTACATCGGGTAAAACTTTGATTATTCATAAACTATTAGGTATGTCTCAGTACATCTAATATCTTTTTAATTTCTAAAATCAATCATTTATAAGTAAGAAGGTGACTTCTCTGTTTGCTATAACACAAGATATAGTATTTTTTTAATAATAAAGTACGTAACTAATTATCATTATTGTAATTACAGTGAAGTTAAAGATAACAGTTCTGCAACGTCTTACACACATTTGACTTCAGTCATTCCTAACACGATCTGTTCAAGAGCTAGGCAAGAAATGCCAAACAATTTTTTTAACAAATTTGACTCAAATTCCGTAGTGATAAGCAAAAATTACAAGAGGGATAGCAGTGACTGGTTCGAATTGCGTAAGAATATGTTGACAGATTGAAATTTTTGTATAGTGGTAAAAGGAAAAGATAACAGCAGTAAAGCCAACTTAGTAAAAAATATTTTGTACAAATAAAATATTTGCAATGTAAAATCAGTTGTGCATGGAATCTAAAATGAACAACTGGCTTTGCAACAACTGGCGAAGCAAGAAAATGTAACAATCGAGCCTTGTGGATTATTCGATTATTGGTGCCACTTCAGATGGATTAATAGGTCCAAACACGATTGTGGAAATTTAATGTTCTAAAGTTGCCTATAAAAATGGCCTGGAGAATAGTATAAGAGCAAATAAAATACAAATATGGAAACATGATAAAAAAGTGAACTGACTAGTCTAAACAAATATTGTAATTGTTATTACCAAATTCAGGGGCAACGCCACGTTACACGCAAACAAAAGTGTTTATTTGCTGTGTGGAGTGGCGAAAGTATACCACTAAAAATAGAAATTATAGAAAGAGATGATGTTTTCTGGGAGAAGCTTGTGGCGTTCTATATGAATTGGCAGTTGCCTGAAATTGTTGATTCTCGTCAAGCTCAAGGGATGGCATTGCGAGATCACGGAGAGGAAAATGTTTCATCAGTGCTTGAAATTTCTACAATACCAAGCCGTAAAAGGAAAGTAAATGAAACTGTGCCTCGTGAACAACAGCAAATAATAAGTCTTATCACCTCACACACTGCCTTTAACATTCGATGAGAAGAAATAAAACCTGCCGGGTTGTAGCAGACAGCTAACTTTTGATGAGCTGTAAACTCTGTATTTCGTTAATAAATTATAAATGAATATAAATAAATATCTTTTAATATTTATTTTCTTTGAAACAACACATATTTTAACAGAAAGATTTTTTTTATATTTTTCCATACAAACATGTATGACGAGAGCTAACGAAAAAGCAGTAACTCAAATTCTAATTCTAATAATTTTCTAAGCGACATAGCAGTATCTCGTGAATAAGGTATATCCACATATATTTTTGATGTTTCATCTAGTTTGAAAAATAATAATGGGTGGGGTTTCGAAACGAGTCGCCTGAATTTGAGGGTATTGGTAGTGTAGGGGGCTTAAGGTAGTTTGTTTTAATCCCCTAAAAGTAATTTTGGCTGCCGGAGTTGCGTCTAAATATTTTTAAACAATTTCCAAAATTTCATAAATTCTTCGGCAATTATGCAAAACGGAACATAGTTTTTATACTTTTGTACATTTTTACAAATGTAATTTTTAGGTTTTATGTGAAAAACGTGAAACGAAACGCAAAACTGCCATCTTGGAATGATCATATTGACAGCTAATGTCAATTTTGTGCGTCATTGCTTTCGAGTGCCTTGGGTTAGGCGCGACTGTAATAAGTAAATAAATAGGTTATGTTAGGTTCTCTTTTGAACCTTAATCCGAAAATAGGAGCCCTTCGCAGGGCTCCGACAATTTTAGTTTATTAAACTAGTGTGATGAATGTGGAAGTTGGCAGTGCCATACACACCGATGTTTGGAGATTTTTTTTTTCAGAGGAAACCAAGTATTTCCGGCAAGTGAAAATGGTGAGGGGGGTTTCAAGACCTCCCCTGCTCCCTCTCCAATCACTCACAACCCCTAAAAACGGCGACGTATTTCGAAACCTTTGCCATAATAATTATACCTATAATAACAATAAACATCCATAAATAAATAAAAGAAACTTTTACTAAACTTCAATTATCTTGTAACTCGCTTTAGTTGAGAAACGGCTTTTGCGCTTAGTAGAGCAGTATTGTGTTTTTAGGGTACCGTAGCCAAAAATTGTAAAAACGGAACCCTTATAGATTCGCAATGTCTGTCTGTCTGTCCGCCCGTATGTCACAGCCAATTTATTGCAAAACGGATTTGAAAACTGGCAGGAATGGAATTAGATGTAGGTATTCTATGAACTGCTTCAATATTTTTATACAAAAAACAAACATAATAATGGCCTCTCCATACATGGAACTGACTTAATTATTTTTATCATCTTACAGCACGTAGGTATTTACCTACTTTCGTCAACATTTAATACCTATAACGTCTAATGTAAACCAGTTTTGCTCATGGCTGCACTGAGAACAAAATTGCGCTATGCCTATATTGTACAAACAGATTGATGTATGTAATATAAATTTTAATATCAGTATCTCAATTCAATATGCTAAAACGTTTTGCTTGCGATTTTGAAATATTGGAATACGGATGTCGCCAGAATACGGCCGCACGCGACGAGAATGAAGGGGGGCGCCCCGCAGTAGACGGAGCTAAGCTCCCTTCACCTCCCCTGCTTCACCCCCTCATTTACCAAAACAGTCGCTTAGGACAGCGCCTTAAGAAGGGTTTGCTCGAAATGCCCACCGAATCGGGAAGAAATATCTAAATTAAAAAGGTTCTGTAATTTATTTATAAAATTAATTTGAAGGTCTATTATCATCTTACTTCTTTAATTAATTACGAACAAAGCTATTATTCCCGTTATGGAATAATTAGCAGTAAGTACTTTAACAAATACTACTCTTTCATTTGCATTTACGATCCAAATGCGTAAAGAAAAAAACTCAACACTACACTTCAGTTGGCATTAAAGCTACCAATAAAGCTTATTAGCTTGGCATCATATTTCACAAAACACAAACACACTAGTTTCCAGCGAGCGAATATCGTCAAATGATCAGTTGGGTACAATGTTGACAGTGCGCACTGAGTCGTCGGCTTTCAGACAGGCAGTCTCTCGCGCATCGCATATATTTACACACAGTCGCTCCACCACTTTGGTTCACTCCGGTAAAACTCCGCTGCGACTGTCAGGTATTTACTCTTGCATATTACCCCAGTTCGCTCCATACTACTGTTTGTACTAACTATTTAAAGCACTAGATGTTTGCACGCAATTAAAGTCGTGTTGCGCACAGTTTAGTTCGTATCGTATGGCACGAACGCTCAAAAGAAAACAAACAGTTTTGATAGCATACGCCATGTGTTTACTGTTTGTAAAAAACTATGATATAAAATATGTTTACATTGTTTGAGAAATCGTCAAAGAATAATATCGTCTCTCAAGATAAATTTCACTATTCTCAAACAAAAAATTCTACAAAGCAAAACTTGTGTAAGTAGTGCCTGTTTTTTAAGCAGTACTTGGCTTATACCTACGCTAATTTATTATACCAATCCGTTCCATAGAAAGAAACCATGCTCCACAGTCATTACTATTTCAACAAACAGAGAGAAGTCATACTCGCAGCTAAAAGTTAATAATGTGGAGAATAATATATAAGGTATTACCAGAATTTTGTATCTCCATATAGCTGAGGCTGTTGGCATTTATTATTTGTTTTACTAGTACTGGCACGTTAGGATTCAAATATAAATGAAATGCTTCATATTCTCCCGTCTTCATTGTGACTGTAATGTTGATATTTGAAACAGTGCTTATACTGTATAGATGAAAAGGCAAGTAAAGCGTAGAAAGGTATTTCACAAATGACAAAAGTCGTGATTCAGTAAGCCGCGGCGCGGGGAGGTTACAACATCGGAACGAACCGCCAAGTTGTTCTTAAAGCGAACGGATTATTTCACAAATGTAAACAATCGCACCACCATCCCCAAAAGTCTATTTAGGGTGAATTAAGGAAAACGGAATTTTCTTCCACGACCTTAGATCGGAGCTTATTTGCGGTTATTCTCTTTGACCGTCGTTAAGTTCCTTTGGACGGCTTTTACGAGTTTGAGTGGCCAATTTAGCGAACAAAATCTGTACGATCAGAATTTTTGTTCTAATTAATAACTCCGAGGGGCAACGAGCGTAGCCTTTTGCTTATTAAATAAAGCGGAATAATGAACCGTCGAGATGTTAATCTAATTGCAATTGCGTTTTATTCACTTGTATTTTACAGGAGGTAAGGCTTAAGGGGTGGATTATTTTATGACGTTAAATTATTACGTGTGTTCTCACTTAGGTATATAACTCAAGGAACGCGATTAAGCAATCTCTAACTGTATAAGTAGATAGGAATTTTCGCAGCAATCAAAAGTTAGGGGAGTTTTCTCGGGAAGGATTCTGTGCGGCATTCTTGAAGTGACAGTTTGATTAACCGAGCGGCGCACACGCTTTCGCCGTTTTCGGATTTCTTGGCGTTTTGTAGCTATTACCTGTTTTAGTTGACTTTGGAATTTTGTTAGCTGCAGTTTTAGCTTAACAATCCATTAAAATAAACGTCGTCTACTACACTATCCGAGTGCGGAGACAAGTCATAAATCTGAGCGCGCTCCTAGAGCGAACGCTAGAGGAAATATATCCTAAAATTAATTATCCTTAACTGTTGGATTCTCTTTGCAAATTGATCGCGATTTGTTCACTTCGTTTGGCGTGTTCTTTTTCTCTAAACTCAATTTGCCGTCTCGGGGCTCCAGTGAATCAACTAAAAGAAACTCATCGCGTTACGTAGCACTTACTGGTAGGAATGAATTGCTTCACTTCTGGTGCTCTAAAAAGTGTTTTTATGTACCGCGGCGCGCGGTGGCCACAAGTCCGCCCGACTCACTGTTATCATTCGTTTTCGGGGGGAGGAAATTTAAATTAAATATTTGAGAGCGTTAATTTTGTCTCCTCATCGAGCGAACGCGACGCATTCTTTGTGAAGTAATTAAACTGAGTGGAAGGGTTTCAGACGGCAGTAGTTTGTTTGTTCGCTTCAAATTGCGTTTCCTATGAAGTGAATTTCCCTCGGTTGTCGTCAAGCGCGACGTTAGCTTTTATTTGTTTTATAGATACGAGATATGAAATGTCTGAAGTACCTATCTGGAACGCATATTTATAAGGCGTAATGTGAGTCGTGTTTTAAGATTATATATCTGAAGGTTTTATGTGTTGTAAAAGGACTTTCATTGCTGTCTTGAAATGAAGATATGAAATGTTGCCCTCAGACTTGTACGATTAAAGGTGCTGCTATTTAGTTTTGGTGTTCGTTTGTATAAATAATATGCAATCAGGCGAGTGTTTACATGGAGCTGTCAATAACAGAATGCAAATACCTAGTGAACAACGCGTTCGGGTGGCTGACGCTCCGATAACTGCATAAAAAGCTTTTATTGGCGACATTGCACTTAAACGGGACAGAGCCAGATGCTTTTATTTAATATTATTGATAAATTATATTAGTAACTTAAATCAGTTTGCTACAAATAATTGTTATGTAGGTTATCACTGATTCTATGACTAGGGTTGTATGTAATAGTTTAAATCTTTCAAATCAGGCATTTGACAAGATAACAGTAACCGTAAACTTCATTTTACGACTTGCATTACCTTGAGTAACTCAGTTCGTTTCGAGCGGCTTTCAACCCATTGTGTAATAAAAATAAGTTCATTTCAAATCACAAAGAGGCTGTTAATATTCTAAATTGTGGTTTTAAAACGAGTGATTTTGTATTTTATTAAGAGTTTCATATCTATCTAAGTACATGTCAAGGGTTTTATATTTCTCTCAGTTTTAATTCACACAAGAATAATAATTGTAACTAAGAACAATTCTAGACCAGTTTTGGCTCGTTGACTGTGTCTTAACGGTTATGGAATTGCTAGTTATTAGATCTTATTATACTGCCTTACAAAGGTCGAAATGTCTGGATAACAGTAACGTTTTTGAATATATTGTGCGTACGAAGTATGTTGTATAAATTACAGTCGTTGAATGCCTGAATCAAAATGGCATCTAAAAAAATGATTATTAAGCTGAAATATCGTTTTAATTGTAGTGTAGCATCACTACAAAGAGTCTAAAGTGCATAACAAAGAGTTTAGATACTCTATTATATATTAAGCTCAAATATCGCTCACTCTTCATTACACTTCAGACATACGAAGTCGATACGATGTAACTTTTTATTAGGGATACCCTAATAGTTAAGTTCATTCTTCACATGCGCGACAAAATGGATTGCCGGATTTGTAAATCTTTAAGTTTATCTCTAAAATTATGGTACGGAATTCGTCGAGTATAAGCACTTCTCTCACTTAACCAGTTCTGTACATATTTTTTTGTAAAACCTTCATACGACAGGCTTGTTGATTGGCATATTTGTTCCATTAAAATATTATTGTAATAAAACCCTTTTATAAAATTAACGTTGATGGATTGGTGTAGATACGTCACTTATCTTTGTTACCACAAGTGAGTTTTTGTTGATTATTTTTCATTTAGGACAAAATTGATCGAAACGTAAAAATATATCTAAGTACATAATTTTTTTAGTCTGTCACTTAAGCATATTAATTCGTTTAGATAATAATTTTAGTATGAAAAGTGTAGTGATTAATTTGATGAATACTACTAATATGTAGCGAAGCGTAGTAAAATGAAGCGACTGCAAAGATAGCTAGCTACATAAAATTAATGTCATCTATTAATTTTACAATGATAAAGACACAAGCAATGGACACTGACGCAACTACGAACACACGAAGATCCTAAAGCGCTATTAAAAGTCTCACCATGCGATTACTATATACAAGTTATAAGGAACGTTTGGCGGATCGCAGTTCCCCAGGTACGATAGCCTGGTCGGAGTACTCTCCCTAATGCCGAAAGAACACCTTACTCCTCAAAAAATCCTTTGACTAAGTCGTGCTTTTTGGGACATAGAGGTAACATTTGTAAAAATACAAACTTTTGAACTTTTCAAAGACACTTGAAATCCATCCACATAAACACGCCGAAAGTAATCCAGACAATTAACTTTTGATTCGTAGAGTAAAACCGATTTTAAAGTAAACACCAACTTCACTTGCGTATTGTGTCTGGCGTAGCAAAGCACTTTCTTTTTTATTGGTATTGCTGTTGCCTTCTTTCTGCGTAATATGTACATAGTACGTAATATGTAGGTACTTATTTAGAACTTACTAGCTGACCAAGCAAACGTTGTTTTGCAATTTTTTTTTTTTGAAAAATAGATGTTGGCCGATTCTTATAGATACCGGATAAGCACAAAAAATTTCATCAAAATCGGTCAAGCCGTTTCGAAGGAGTATGGGAACGAAAACTGTGACACGAGAATTTTATATATTAGATTTTCGAAATAATTGCTAAACCATGCTCAACTTCTGTAATGTCACGCGTCATATAAAACAATTACTTTCTCTACGTTTTTATTTTGAAAACTTCTATAAAAATAAAACTAAGACATCGTCATCGCAATTCTATGTTTCACAGTAAATGATTCCGACAACACGGTATCACAGTGTTGGTTACACTGTCCTCGGCTTTTCAGATTCATGAACTGATGAGGGCCGATTCCCCCGTGCATATTGTGCATAACACTATCCATGCAAATGGATATGGCCGTATGCACCTGTGTGCGCACTATAATTTCAGCACTGATTTTGCGATCTGTGCGAATACGACCGGTTGATCCGACAGATAGAAGATTAATTTGCCTGAGTGCTGCATCGAACGGCCATAATGATTTTTCCTGCCTTGTATTGTAAGCCTCTAATGTCGATGCGTATGTAGCTTTTTAATAGCTGCCTTTTGAAACTCATGTGGTGTTAATATTTTCGATGTGGATTAAAGTGATTTTAAATATTTTATTCATGTATAAATTTTACACCGAGTACCGTATACTTGAGTCTTAAATTATTACATAATAATTTATGTATAACGGGTTCATTAATTTCGATATATCTTCATTTTAGAATTATGCAGTCCCGTTCATTCTTCTATAATTTAAAATATTTACAATCAATTGTTGATTTATCCATTACTAGCAAACCATGTTGTTTTCTAACTACGAACTATAATAGTATACAAACATCCACTTTAGTCGATTAGTAACGAGCTGAAATGGTTGTCAATATCGGTAATACGTTGAATAGTAGTGCTGTTACTGTTATGTGCTAGGAGAACGCCAATCTCCAGTTTGTTCCCTATAGATTAGACGACCGCAGTCCTCTAGAGATCTATCGAGCTTCGAAGAATTTCCCTTTAAACTTCTCCTTATACATGTTATTCACACAGTCCAATGGCTTAAGATTATAAATGTACATCCATTTTGCTACCAAGATGCAAATTCTCAGGCGCTGTTTACTCCAAGATTACAAAACCCTCTCGGTAAGAATAAAGCATTCGTAGAATTTAAGTGAATGTCACGTAGTATATCTGCTACGTCGTAGACGCCACGTAGCTACGATACTTATAAATTGTCTACATTGCTCTGTATAATAGGATAATAATGTCTTATAAATACGATCCACCGAATTAATGCACATAATACACACTCGATAATGTAATAATACGACATGCAGCAAAATATTGTAACTCAAATTTATCAGACGATTTCATCTATAATTGAAAACGGTACTAAAACTAAATTCCAATAGTCAACGGGGCAGTAACTTTGTACGGCGTGGCGCGTCGTAATTCGGATGCAAGACACGCACCGAAGATGATACGTGATAACAGGAAAATCTCCCAATTGCTTACGTGTTCGAGCCAGCGCGGCCGTGTTCCGACTTCACCTACTAACCGAGCATTGAATAACTCCGGTTATAAATTAGGCGCGATCGGCTGATAAGTGAGTTGGTAACGTAACGCTTTTTGCTCGTGCTTTACGCAGGTGAGTAGACTTTATCGATGATTGAATTGATACATGTCGTGAATTCGTAATCGAGCCGATTCGGTTTTGGTGGGGTTGAGTGAGAAATTTGTTAAAAACCTTTTTTTGCTTTATTGGTGATTCGGATGTGGAATAAGTAATTCTAAGACGTAATTCTATTGCTATATAATAAACACTTCTTATTGTTATTATAATTCAATAAAGTTTACTGGTTATGGTTTTCCTTTAAATATGTAGATGGGTATGTCTATAGGTTTGAATACGAAGCACGCGCTCCCACAATCGTCAGCGTATTAGGAAAGTAATATCCGTCTCTAGCGGTTAGAGAAAATCTTGGATGAAACTTATAATATGTTCTTATACCTATACCTGCTAATGTAAAGCCTTGTGATCATACAAATAGTGTTATCGTTAGCTCTTTAAATAGATCTTTGCTGTCCTACATAAATAAATAACCACACAATTTAAATTCGTACCTACATGTAAATAGATATGGCATATATTTTAAAACTTTCGAGAAATGTATACACAGTTATATTTATGTAAATGGAGTATCATATTATGTGAAAATCCTTCTGTTTGCCCCAACAAACATTTGAAAATCCTACTGTTACACCGGCGGTGTACGATTGAGACTCGATACATAAAATTAAAATTTAGGTTGAATAAAAATGTGTACACACTAGTGTTACAAATACAAATACATATGCAATGTACAAATTGAAATTAATATCTACCATATCCCTGGCGATGTGCCGCCTTATTATGATTGCTATAGCAACAAAGTTGCATTGATATGCTATAGGTCTATGTAAATAAGCACACTGCGAATTATATTTTGTGGAGCCTGTTGTTCCATTTGCATTCACTGTGTACGTCTCAATTATATCGAATAAATTGTAAAACCTTTTACTACTAAAGTCATTAAAAAGAGTTGTCAGTTTGAGAAATTAAAAATAATAATAAGTATATCCACTTTTCGCCATACTTAATAAAATTTTATTAATGCGTAAGCCGTTTAGTCAGTGACAGAGTAAGCAGCAAATCCCTTAAATAAATCTATGAAGATATTTGAACTCAACTATTAGTCAAAGAAAGCCCCCCCGTGGAATCTCCACCTTGTCGTGGTGGGGGGCTCAGTAGCCGTGGCTTGGACACCCACGATGAAGCTAAGAGAGATCCCGGGAGTGGACGCTCCGCGTGGGCTTGGAGGGGCCTGCGCAGGATGCGTCCAAAGGCGAGGGTGCGGGGGACAGTTCTGTCTGTCCCTCGCAGTCGGGTGCGGTCGCGGGAGGAGAGGCATGTCGGTGTTGCGTTGCCGCGCGCCCTATCTCCCGCGACCAAATGGAGGCGCACCATTGTTGCGTCGCGGTGGGGCCGCAGAGGAAGAGGACATGCGGTGTTGCCAGGTTGCCGTCCTTCCTATCCTCTGTGGCCGCTGGGTGTTTTGGCGGCGGAGCCCAACACCTTCCTCCGCCGCCAAGGGGGTTTTGTTCGGGGCCCGCCTGACCATCTGGCGGGATAACACCCGTCGGGGGGTAGCGACGAATGCTTCGGCGATACCCGACCCTCCGACACACGGGTACATGAGAAACACGGATTGGTCTTTAGTCAGTAAGAGTCTGACAGTCCCCTTCGCCCTCCCCCAGGGCGAGGGACTCTACGAGGGTTTTCCAACCCGACGACGAAAAAAAAGGAGTCAAACAAAGGCAATTTTTTTTTGTTATCAATCTCAAAGGGCCTAGCATAGAAGACATAAGTTTGTATGAAATTTGGCACCCACCCATTTTCCCTGATATTATAAATAGTTTTCCTCTTATCAGCAGAATCTGGTCATAATAAAAATGACTGAAATTAATTATATTACTTTTATCATACCACCACCAAATGGTTGAATAAAAAAATATATAAAATTTAAGCATAGTGGCACCGGATGTGTACCAATTAATTTACCCGAACGAAGTATCTTAATAAAGAGAAGGTACTTTTTCCATAGTGTCACAATGAAAATTGTTTTTTCTTTGTGAAATTTTAATTAACAGAATGAAATTGTGGATACAAATTACACTCATGTACGTTACTATCATCTGTAGATGAGTTTGTGTTATTGTAGTTGAACTGCATTTTGCTGAAGTGGCTCAATTTTACTTTATAGTCATTTTTATTAAGCAGCATGGCAGAAACATTAACAGTACCTGCATAATAATTAACAAGGTTTTTTTTTAACCTATACTGTCCCTCCCATTGTTGGGCAAAGGTCTCCCCTACACTTCTCCAAACGTCCCTGTCTCCAGCTATTACTTTCCAAGTATTTGAGAAGGCATCTAGCTCATCTTGCTAACGTTTCCTGGGTCTACCTCGACCACGACGTCCCTCTGGTGTCCACCACGTGGCGATATGTGCCCATTTTCGGGATGCATTCTGCAAATATGACCTGCCCCATCCCACTTTAATTTAACAAGGATACTTATTTGTAATTTAGAACTAATTTGTTACACCAATAATGTTAAATTCTAAAGCTGTGTACCCACTAGATGTAGCCTCGGCCTACAGCGTTGCAAGAAAGACACTGACTCAACTTGGGGCAGGCCGCGTCACGAGGTTGACGTTGCGTCTTTACTAGGGGCAGTCGCAAGTTGAGTTGAGGCTACCTCGGCTCGTATTTTTTACAGTATTATTTCTTCTTCTTTCTTCTACATTATTTTAATAACAGATAGCTTATTCAGATTGGTTTTCACGTAATGTGAAAAAAAAAGTGTCATCCAATCCTTCAATTTATTTTCATTAACGAATGTTATCTCCTAAAATTGTTATTCATTCATTTAGGCATTGCAAAAATATCACAAGGAAACATAATCATGCCACCATCGTAGCCTGCGATAAAAGCAGGTAAAACTTTCTTGGTAGCTTTTTCAGTAACAAGTAATGCACTACAAATATTTTCTGAGTCGCGGGAAATATATGATACAAACATTATAGAATTGACGTAAAAACCAGTGTCGATAAAGTGGTTTGTAGGACATACAATTTAATTAGATGCAATTTAATATATATGCTAAATGCGGACTTTGGGAGTCTCCTTAACTGATTGAAGTATATACATATTTATAGTGCATTTTATTCAGCGCGTGATGAGGGATCGATCAGCTGTGGGGACATGAATAGAAACATCATATTACATACAAATATTTGATCAAAATTTAGATGAATGTTTGACTCATTGGAAATAAGCCTTACTGGTTGTTTTTTAGTATGGTTGACGAAAATAAAGAAAAGTGAGTGAACCTTCATCTCATCCGCCTTGGCCGCGCATGCCATACCCTACTATGGTAGATTCGCGTGACTGTACGTGACTATGAGAAATTTTGGATATCGCGGTGGTTCTTGGAGCTTAGGCTAAACTTTCGAGAGTCGAACATACTCCATCCACTACCGTTCAAACTCAGCTTTGACTGAGTTTTTGACCTTTCACACCGACATTAAGAAAATAAAAAAATGAGAACAATACATTGAGTCGTTCGTTTACCTATGTTTGCTGCCTAATAAAAATAATGTTTAGTTTGCGTGATTTTGAGGCAACGCTCTGATGACTTAGCATAATACCTGATACGGATTCCAGCAAGCTATCGTTTGCCCCGCGTATGCGTCTCTGCCGTCGCTTATAAGTTGAGCTAAGTTGTACAACCGGTATAAAAGAGCTCATATAAAAGCTAAAAAGTACTTACAATGTACATGAAGCATTATTCTTTTGCTGACCGAAGGTGGGACGCCGTTCGCTGCGATGCACAGGTACGCGCCCATCTCTGACCTCGTCACCTTCGTCAGGTTCACGATCTCGCCTTCCAATGACGTCACTGTTCATAACACAACAATTACAAATATACACAGAACAAGATACAAGTATTTATATGATTACGTAAAATATAGATGAAAACTTGGATACTTAAAAAGTAAGAATAGTACAAGTGATACTTAAAAATCAAGTACGATATTTGTTTATTTTTTAGAATATAAATACACGACTAAATGAAATAATAAAAGTAATAAAAACATTCGACAAAAATAAGTATCATAACTGTAATGTATATTATTCTTTTATCATACTGTTTTCGTCATTATATTTATTTGGCAAGTATCTAAATAACGTAATCTTTCTAAACTATGTCAATATTTTTTTAGTTATTGAGCTATTAACGTAAATAACAACGATTTTAAGATGTGAGTGTAATGACAGAGAAAGTGTAAATATAAAATTTTGTTAAGATATTTATTACTAAGGCGCGATAAAAACCGTAAAATCTAATTTCTAAGACTTGTTTTATTTTTGTTAGCTAAGTGTTTTAGTGTAATTCACTGCGTACATAAAATGTTAGTAAAATTTAAAGAGAACCGCTGACTTATTATAGATTTAATAGGTAATATATTCTTCATTTAAAATGGTTACTGTACTCGATGTGACTTTAGTTTCTGAGGGAGATAAAGCAAATTTCGAGAGATCCATAATTTCTTATATCAAATTTTTCAAATCGTTGTACTTCTTTCATTCAAAATATTAAAGATTTATTAAAATTGGTTTACAGAGTCGTATCAAAGCAGATAAATAATATGCCATTCGTATTATTTATACAGGATTACTAGCTACGCTTGTAGCTAAACGATTTTAAACTTGTAGCTGTTAGCCTTGTGTTATTTACAACACTTACTGTGGGTTACGTCAATATATTTCAATAGCGTCTACCCACTCACGTTCAAAATTGCCAAAACGTACCGTTGGAAACCGTTTTGAGTACTATCTATCGAAGTGCTTACATTACATTTCGCCAGTAACTGTTGGAAAACACTTGTGAACCGCCAAAAGTTGACGGGTTGTGTAAACAAGTACCGTTAGTGGTTCGAACTCGAGCTGTTTTCCTGACACCTTGCTCAAATGGCGACCAAGTACGTTTACAGCCATTATTCAAACAAGAGGATAAAAAGCTAGGGCAATATTTTACGAAGGAGCTGTACACCGTTGATGGTTTAAAGTGTAGAGCTCTCGGCGTGGGGCGACGCTTCGTTAGCAAACAATGCGAGAACAGGGCGAGCCGTGGAGTCGCTCCCTGACAGTTTTACAAGTCTTGAAATAATTTTATGTAAGTAAACTTCAAAGTATATTAAACTTATGCCTAGAATAACTGGTTAAATTATCTAATAGAGATGACACTTAAACATAATTCAAAAAAGGGTAATAAGCTTTCGAATTATTTTATCATTTTTTCACAGAACTAAGATTGGTATAAGATTGCCACAGATAAATATTTAGATACCAAAAATTGATGTTACATCTTGCTACGAGCTGCTCTGTCTAACTAGCATTTTTATAATGCATATAATAGATTAACATGGAACCTATTACTATTTGTTTTTCAACTCTAGACTAGACGTTAAACGTTCAAAGTGTGTAATAACTCAAGTATCCACGTCAGTTTAGTCAAACAAGCTGTGACAGCGCGTACTGAGTAAAATAAAAAGATAAAAAGTAAAATATCGCGCTACTCCTTGTCTCTGTGCGGTGTTTTCGAAGCGGACCGTTGAATAAACTTGGCCTGTCGATGTGTCATAAGTCAAGTGACGCTCGAACTGGGACCCTAGTGACTCCACAGACTTAAGATATTTTGCAGTAAGATTCTAGCAAAATAGTTCAAGAAACTATATTTTCAGTGAAATTTAAATTTGAGTTGTATTGAATAGAATTGTCTCTATGGCACAAGTATAATGTTTGGGCCAGACAATGAGCTGTGTATTACTGTTACTCATAGTTTTGAAATATGTTCGGGAAACGAAAGGTTCGCTAATAATGGTCGCTTAGAATCGGACAAAGAAGGATGTAATACACTTTTTCATAGACTTTTTTGAAAATGAAGTTACGAATATGCTTTTAAATACGTATTTAAATCCACAAAGTTTCAAAAGGGCTGAGGCCTGCCAGTAATGAGAATGCTTTCCTTTAATTTTAAGAAGTAATATGGTAAGGTTGTAGAAAAATGACCTGCTAGCGGATTTTTACGTTCGCGCTGTAAACACTCTTTATCTCTGGTGTTTTTATTTTATGGACCCCAAGAACTCTAGAACGCCTCTTACGACCCGCTAAGTTTACTGTAGTGCATTTCTATGCCCAACATTTACCTAGTTACTTATTGAAATGGGTTTTAACTTATGTACTTTCAAATGCATAGCCTAAAGTAAAGAGATACGTTAATTTTACTTTGAATGTAAGTCAACGTTTTGATTTGTTAAGTTACTAGTACAAATTAAGTAATCCACATTTTTTTTTATATAAGCGGTCATAGAAATAGCCTCAATGACTGTTGTAGTTTCAAATCCCCCAAGAAGTAGTAAATCTTAAATTACATAAAATTGTTCCTAATCTATGACTTTTTATATCTGGCTTCAATGTTACCTCACAAAGGACATCTATGTATGTTGATAATACTACAAATAATGAATGTTCGAAAACTATACCTAACTGATATTAAGAAATATCTTCTCTAACTATATATTCTTACAAGAGCCGTTTCAATTGCAGAGATACCATATTCTTTGTGGCTTAGTTCCACTGTGAATTTATAGCGCTTCATTTTCTAAATGTGTTCCCAATGGCATTGTACACATGGCCATAGCTACCAATGCAAACAAGAAGATAAGTCATTAATGCATCAGCAATAGTATACGTAGCACACGAATTTCCTAAAACTTTGAAGTATAAGAAAATCCGTATTAAATCAAAATTATTTTCACTGTCAAATAATAATCACAAAAGTCTCGCAGTAGTAATGATGTCACGTTGTCAAATCCTTTGTCAATTGTTAAAAGTTTTCTAATAACATTGTCTGTAATCATAGCAGTACGAAGCAAGATGACGAAACCCACCACTTCAGTAAAGTGTACTCAAGTAAAATGGAAAGCCAACATTTTCTCGTCACTCCTTGTTCTAAAGTTATAATTTTAATTATGAATTCGTAACGTTCAGCACTGAATAGATTATTATTGAATTCAAAAACACGCGTCCACTTCAAATAAAATATATTTAACTTATTAAGCACACAATGTAGACTTAACTGGACTTGTGTAGTGAGTTTTCTCTGAACCACAAACAATCGCTTTGAAATCAAATATCAACTTTGAACAACTTACTCGATAATTGGGATTAACAATTCTGGATAACGCAGTACGTAGTCGTATCTGTTTCAAACTTTGTGGAACTGATGAAAGGCGTCGAATGGAAGGATGGTGGAGTTAATTTGCATCAGTCTACGACTAAGTTTCCGCCATTCATTCGCTTATCTGCATAATTTGGTGTAGAACATGAAACAAATAGGCATGCGACACGCCGTTGTCACCGCGAACATGTTTTATGCGAAACAATAAAGGGCAAATTTTGAATAATACCCCATTGTTGCTGGCGATGTTTTCTGTCGTCGCTATAATTATTATAACATACCGTTATACGAATTCGGTCCCCTAGGATTTGGTAAATTATGTACCTCTCGAGATACGATTTAAAATCAAAACAAAAGCGAATCGCTAACGTATTTAGTGATTATGAGATTCATAAAAAAAACGTACACGTCGAATAATTCAAAGAGAAATTCGAAAGTAAGGTAATGAAATAAAATTCAAAGGACATTCGAATAACAAACGAATAAACTCGTAATACAATTTAACCGTCCCAGAAAATATAGAACTAAATTATTAAAATTTAGGGTTTCGCAAGGGCACGCCGAAGCGATTAGTTAGGTACATCGATGCAGCAATATCGTATATCACGGCAATATTAAATTCTTGCACTTAAATTTGATTTATAAGAGTGAAGTTGTTCCTTAGTTAGAGATAACAAATTAGTAAGTGGCCCGTGCAGTCATTAAAAAACTATATTTGTAGAGACGGATGGGGCGAAGTTTCCTCATTCGAATATTGGTGAACACAGGCCTACGTAATGAATAGCCTGTATTGTTTCCTGTTCAGATTTATGGAGGTAACTTGTAACGGCTTCTTTAATTAGACTTCTTCACTCAAATTGATGATTGTTATTGATGTTAGTTAATTTAAAATTGGTCGAGGCGGGTTTCACCTCGCTGCTTTCAATTGTAAATAATTTGGAAAGTTGATGTTTCTGATAGCTGTTAGGACCGTGTCAGGCTTCATGCTTGCTGTATTGCATTCAAAACTTTAATGACTTGCTGACCTAATTTGTAGTTGTTTCTCGTCTCTCGCTATTGCGATTGCTGTGGATTGCAATTGTCACAAATAAACATTAACACATTTATTGGAATAGTTCTGCTTATCCTAAAGTCTCAAATCTGTTATTTCAACGATTGTGAACTCGATCTGATACAAAAATTAGAATTGTACAACAAAAAATATTCAAATCGTAGTTATATTTTACTATGACGTTTTGCGTGGGAAGGTGAAATTGACGTATTCTATGTAATTTCATTTACATATTTATTATATTTCAAAGATATTTCGGCATAAGAATTTGAAATAATATTTTAAAAGGGATTTTAAACGTTTTCAATAGCTGCTTAGAGTTAGTATATACCTGTGTTCAGGTATAAATGGATCCTAATTTGGAATGTATAGAATTGAAAAGGTCTAAGCGTGTTCTAATCTTAGCTGTAGTATTGAAGTGCTCGGTTCGTTGTGAAAGTCATTACCGGTAGTACTTTGTTAGCTTAATGAATTGACTGATGGCAAGAGGAGGTCTGAACAGTGGTAGGGTTAAGTGGGACCTGCTGATTAATCACCCTGTCAGTACAGTTTCCAATTGCCACTCGTCACGAATTCCCCTTGTGCTGGCATAATTTTTGTGCTTACTTTGCCTATAGCTCAATCTATTTATTAAAACGTTCGTATCTGAAAAATAAGCCGATAAATTTTCAATTTTATAAATGGAATGTACGTTCGGATTCGCCTAACGGTCGATTAATTTTATTGCCATATCAAAAATAAAAGTGTAGAAGGCGTCTGTGTAAAAATTAATGATTATTTAAACATTGGTTAATTTGGGAGTTCTGTGGTAACCCTTTATCCAGCTTTTATTTGACCGAGTGCAGAGATGAGTAGGTAAGTAATTATTCCCGGACCGTCTCGAGATTGTAATCCGGTAGGATTAGAAAGGGCGGTGTGAATGGTAATAGGAGTTCCTGAGGTGCTGCGGTGTGATTTACTGCTAAGATTCAATAGTGAATATTTTAAGGCCTGATTTATTTGTTAGTCTTAAACTTCTGCAAATCTAAATAAACGTCTTCTTATTTTTCTCATTGAATGACGATTTATTTTACAGTTTCCCCAGAGGAGTAAAAAGTACTCAAAATGTGTAATGTCATATGAATTATATAAGAAAGTTACATAGTGAAGATATTAGATTTGGTATAAAGTACGAGCAAAATTTGTAACCGACATAAATCACGAAAAATCCGTTTGAGAATCAAATCTTTTCTCAAGACAATTCCTACCTACGCGAGCCTGAATACATCATACATACATTTTGTTATGATATTTAAATGTGTTATTTTATACTTACGTTTTAAATAAAATATTTTTCGCTCTGCTTCTATAATTAGATTACATCACATATAATATACTGCCTCCATGGTCCAGTGGATAGCGGTCGCGGGTTCGATTCCCGGGTCGGGCAAAAGTGTTACTGGGTTTTTCCGAATACTCAATAGCAGCGCGGGGTCTGGTGATGTGCCTGGTAACGGCAATAGGCTTGCCCCCTATAGGCGGATCCACACAGAGCGAGCAGCCTCGCGCGGCAAATGCTTCGCGAGGATGCTCGGTCTATGTAGACGTGGCTCGGCCTAGGAAAGCGCGTGTGCAACCGCGGGCGAGCCACCGAGCGGCTCAGTCACCGAATCAGGCCCGTCCACACAGAGCGGGCAGCCTCGCGTGGCAATTGCTCGCTCTGTGTAGACGTGCTTGGGCCGAGAAAAGCGCGTGTACCGCCGCGGGCGAGCGACAGATCGGCCGAGCCAACGAGTGTCAGTTTTTGTTTTTGCTCAAAGGCGCCACAGCCTGGACGCTGTTTCGTGCCTCGCTCGAACATAATAATCCCTACTAATAATGGTGTGCGTGTTCATTGTCCTCGTTAGTTGTATGTTTGTAAATTCCCCCGCGACAAGGATTTAGTCCTAATGTGGTAGATGTCTTATAAAAAAATATATAGATTCGAAAGTGTGTATGTATGTTGTACATACATACTTCCACTGTAACTTTCTCATCTTTGCTGCAATATATTATACCAATAATAATCCTTCAGTCTGTGCTTCGGTAACAGTAACCTAGCCTACATACATTAATTTCCTATAATACATCCTATCTTTGTCCCATATCTTCCTATTCCTCCTCCTATAACATTCTCTAGGAGGGTTAGCGTCAGTCAGACAGCGGGCTAGCAAAATCACATGCCACAACCCTATTGCAGTATGACCATTAGCAAGTACTATATAAATAAAGTTTTAAATTATGAGAAAGAGAGAGAGAGAGAGAGATCCAGATAGACCAACGATCTCACATTGATACGTAAAACCGATAGATGGCAAATGTACTATTTCACTTTAATTCACAAATAGCGCAATAAATGCGCAATAATAGTTTTCAACTATATTCACATAATCTTCTGTATAAAAATCATTGCGTTACTTACTGACTGACAGACACGCTACAGCCGAAACTACTGGGTGCAAGTAGGTGAAATTTGGCATGTGTGTTCCTTGAGGATTGTAAAGTAGCACTAAGAGAGGATTTTTGGAAATGCCTCCCCTAAGGGGGTAAAACAGGGGTTCAATGTTTGTATGAAACTTTTTATTCCTTCAATGGATTAACTTTATTTAAACTTTGTATATTGGTTCCTCAAATAAAGTTAGTTAACACTAAGTAAATCATTTTTAGAAATTCCTACGCTAAGGGGGTAAAAAAAGGAGTCAGAATTTGTATGATACCTTTTTATTCCTTTAATGGATTAACGTCAAACTTTGTATAATGGTTTCTCAAACCACGTTTGATGACAAGTCAAAACCTTTTATATTTTAAATAAAATCACTCCAAAATTCGTATATTTGTAGATTCTTAGAGTGACGTAAGTGAGCACTGAGAAAGGAGTTTTGGAAGTCTTGCCCTAAAAGCGGTTAAGAAATGGTGTCCGAGGTGATATAAAAAATCGAATGAAGATATTTTTCAATTGAATCATAGAAATTCTTCAATGGATTCACTAGAAACTTTGTATATCGCTTCCTCAAGTGCCATTAATGAAACCACACTTAGGGCGTGGGCTCAAAATAGGGTCCTAATTTATACGAAATTTATATTAAAGGTCGTTGTAAGTTTGTATGACAATAAAATTCAAATCAAACATCATTCATCAAATTTGTTTAAGAATTGGCATTGCAAACCAAATGGCGTAAAACTTTGTACAAACTGTTCTTTATTTTAAAAATAAATGCATATTCTATTCTATTCTTTCTATTTCACAAAACATTTTATCTAAGCGAAAATCACGCGAGCGAAGCAGCGGGCAAAAGCTAGTTAAGATAAAGAAAGCAAAATTTCCCGCGCGCGGCGTTCTGAATTCTAACTTTATGACAACTACAATTTCGTTTTTTCCTGAGCCTCGGCAACAGATGTAATATATAATATATAATATAGTTAATAAATTCTGTCATGATTATTCGGTACTACCATATAACCATATCTTACGTATTAATGACATTATAAGCTGCAATAGTTTAGCCGTGGATAACATGGAAACTGGGTTAGTTTAAGCTCTGCCTAGTTTTATCCTCTCCACACTTTGAGGAGGGTCGGCCTCGTACAACTTATATGAACCTCTGTACTTAACGTGCATTTTCATGCAATATTCTCCCCTAAATCATGAAATAAATAGAGGTGCTTTTGGATTGTTTGTTGTTTTAAGTACTTTCCGCCACAACTGATACTGGTTTGCCAATTTATCATATTTAAGGATCAGTGGTTTAAGTTCTTAATATATTATGTAGCGTGAGTAAACTTTTTACTTATGTCAATATTTTGATAACGAATTTCAAAATATAGTGCATTGTAAACAGCGAGTGATATGAGTTTTAAATGTCATAAGACGCCGCGCCGTATTTATCTGAATTTGACATAATCTGCATACAATCAAGACGCAGTTCTATTTTAGTAAAGGATTATTGTATTTAATAACCCTCCCTTTTGGGCTTCGCCGCAGTCGGGTAAAAATATACATTAAACCTTTACACAAGAATTTTTAAATTAAGACGAAACGCCCACTAATCAATCTAACTCTGTAACAATTGAAATAATTTATAAATTCTAGACAAAAAACTATTAGGTATCTGCATTGATTTTGCTTTTTAGGGTTCCATACCTAAAAGGTAAAAAACGGGACCCTATTACTAAGCCTCCGCTGTCTGTCTGTCTGTCACCAGGATGTATCTCATAAACCGTGATAGCTATGAAATTTTCACAAATTATGTATTTCGGTTGCCGCTATAACAACAAATACTAAAAATAAAAATTACTAACGGTAACAGGTAGACGCCTATATAAATAATTTAATAAAAAAAAGTAAATAATAAAGGGCTCCCATACAGCAAACGTAATTTTTAAGCAATTTGTTACTCGATTTTAATAAACAGGAAGAAACTAAAAAAATATTTAAGTATACACACAACAAACGTAATTTTCTTTTATAGATGATGATATGGAACCCTTCGTGCGTGAGTCCGACTCGCACTTGCCCAATTTTTATATCATTCAAGCTTTTGAGCCGCCCCGTTTAGGTTTCAGTTACATACATACATACATACATAGACTCACGCCTGTTTCCCCGAAGGGATAGGCAGAGGCATATTAAACACCCACTTTTCGCCAGTGTTCTGATCCCACGTAATAGGTGGCGAGCCTATTGCCGCTTATCGGGATATTTTGTTTGCCAGAGCCTCGTCCGTTGATCGGCAGGTGCACCACCTGCAGGTGAGGTTGGCTTGGGATCCTAAGTTCTTTATGGGAACCCTATGCACCCTATGTTTCGGTTATCGGAACAAAAGGTAGCCTATGTACTATTCTGACGTTAAAAGTTATATTAATAAATACAAACTTTCACTTCCCCATCTTATTCCGTATGTTTTTTAAAGGCGACTTACGAAATACATGAAGCAAATAGGCAGTATCTTTGCGAAGAGACGAAAAACTCTACATCAAACCCTGTACCAGCCCATCGGGTTAGCGTGGTTTTATCGTTAGCCAAATCATTCTGCTACTGTCCAGGAAATTAGAAGAGACCTACGTCCACTAATGGACTGCAAAAGACTACAGACTTCTATCAACATTTGTTTAGTAGTTTTAGCACGAATGAGTAATAAACATACATACAAAAACATACAAACAAACGCACAAATTGTATTTATAACAGTATTTAGAGCACACTTATACCTACATATAGCTCTTGTTCTTAATTTTGACATCATTTTGTTGTATTTTATTCAAATTAAACAGTGTAATAGCCAATTTCCACATAAATACGTAACGATTCTTAAAGTGTTAGTTTCAGGATAGATTAGTCAGGAGTTATCGTGTTAAGGGGCCTTAAGTTGCGGCTCATAGCAGTAAATGATTCGATCATAGCACGCGAACGACTATGACCTTAGATGCCTCGCGCACTGTGCGACCGCGATCGCTATTCGAAACTATTAAAACTGATTATTTTATTAACATTTGTTCTTTCAACAGTAATAGTCTCCTGCTCAAATATACTAAAAAGGATGTAGATTCGACCTACAGTCGTATCAACGTTGGTCCCTTTTGTTACATTTAACAAAATACTTTTAATATTACTTTTATTATTAGAAATTACTGTTTGCAATACAAAGTTTAGTCACGAGGTATAATATTATGTAGAATGAGTACTAATAATTACAAAACTCGTTTATAATTATTAGTTTGTTAAATACTAGTGATTTCTATTACTCTTTAGGTTTCTGGCTTATTTTAATATAACATTTAATAATCGTTCTTTGTAAATAGAAGAAAACTAATAGCTCCAAATATAATTTTAAACAATTTGAATTGAAATAAAGACTATATTTTCAATTCAAATAATACCAGAATTTGCTCATGAGTTTTATATAAACTTTAATTGTTTCCAACGGATGAGCATTTTAACAAAAACATTTTGTTTTTATTACTTTTTATTCGAGTGTATTTTGATGAACCAGTTTTAAGCAATGATAACTTGTCCAAGTTTTTATGTTGGATGACAAAACATCAAAAACTAAAAATTATATTATTATAGACATGTATCTTTTATAACGAACAACGGCAAAGTTCTTTGAAATTGGGTAGCCACTGTACATGTATGATGTACTAGAGCAACTTAAATGTTCGTTTGAGAAGTTGATATGGCTTAGTAACTAGAAATTCTGGAATAATATTTAATTGGGGAAATATTCATTCCCAATAAATTTTCTCAGAATAGTCTATGGTCGACCTAGTTTACCTCTTGGTTAACATGGCAACACTATTCAGACACAGGTACGCTTCGTGATCACTACTCCTTTAGTCGCGTAATATATTAACTTGCTTTTATATTTACGAATGATCGTGATTTCTAGGTTCTTTTCAAAGGGGCAGATTTATTTTAAAATAAGCCAACAGACCACTTGATAAAAGATAACCTTGGTTCAATGACAAAGCTTATTGTGACCTTACAATACCAACGGAACTTTTAACATATTATACAAGCCGTTACTGCCATTATTCTAGCCGTTTGTACTCGTTATTTCCACTGCAAGTATTCGGCTTCTGTCGAAATTTATGCAGTGGAATTCATTCTGTTATACATTTCGTAAATAATGGTTCTGTTGTTTAATTAAGCAGAACCTGTTTTATGGCTACAAGATAACTGATTATCAAACTTTTATATTTTGAAATGCTTGACGTAATTATGGTTTTCACACAAAGATTTTCCTGGGTGTTTGTTTTACAACTTTATTTATTAACTTTATATATATATCAGATTGAAACGTAACTAAGTCTTAAAATACTATACAAAGAAATATATACAGAACATACAAAAAAATATATACAGAAAAAAAAATAGATTTTTCCTGGGTGGAATAACGAACCTACAATGTCCGACTTAGCAGTCACTAGACCAACATGACCGTCAATTGCTTCTCATAAATTCAATCCTTTCAATTTGACATAGATTGCGAAGTGCACGAGTTCCCTTAGCTCACCGTGAAATTTGCATGATTTGAATAATGAATGTTTGTTTGTTTATATTATTTGTCTGTAATGAATTGTAATAGAATAATCATAGCACAATAATCCACTGAAATGTTCAAACGAGGTGGCAGTTTAATTTACATGTAATTATGGATGCCCGTAACGAATATTAATTGGTACAAATGTGTTCACAACAGTTCATGTTTATTGGATTTATTTGTAAACGAATTTGTATAAAAATTAACTCGATTTCAGTAATCACAACTGTTACTAAACAGCACAGTAAAGTGTTGTTAGTAAGCGAAAATTTTATTTATGGTTACTCGCTGTCAACTACGTAGTTGACTACTATAGTTAATTTCACGCTTTCATAATTTTCTCCTTTATAAACGAAATTTCCTTAGCATTGCTTAAGGCTATGAAATCTTAATAGATTTCATTGCTTTTCATCCGTTTCAGACAACAAGTTACTTTTACGAAATATTTGGCCTGGTATGGAATTCGTAATAGAGTGTTCTTCCGTTCGCGGAAAACGGTATGTTCTCAAGTTAATTTCTTGATGTGGGCAGTATTACTACTTATTTCTATTATAGACGTGAAAGTTTTTTGAAGATGACTGAATGTATGGATGTTTGTTACTCATTCACATCCATCTTCAATCTAGCGCTGTTATAATAGTGGAATTACTGTTAGTATTATGTATTTTGACATTGTGAGAAACGGCTATAGTCTTGCCTTTGATGGGGCACATGTGCCTATAGCCTAGGTACTTTAAAGGTATATGTGGCACATGAATAATTAATTTGTATTACATTTAGGTGAAATATACCTCTTATAGATATAAACTCTCGTGTCTACCATGCATTCAAATGTTTGCTTTGTTGGACTTGTGAAACAAGACATCAGGATTTTTTTATGGTATATGTATGTTAAATATGGAAAAAAATGCCGTTATGGGAAATTATTGCCATAGATGTTAAACGGTCAGTGTGTCAGTCAGATTTAAATTTGCCTGTTCATTTGACCGTCAATGTCGGTATTTTACTGCAATAGAGTTTTAAAAAATGCCCAAACTTGAAACAAACATTTACTTGCAATTTTTTGCCTTGTATATGATTGAGCTTCGAGACCCTGAACGAATAAGTAGCCTCTGTAACCATTTCGTTCTCCGTACATTCAAAATTACCGACGTGGTCCAGTGGATAACGTATGCGACTGCTGATCGGAGGCCCGGGTTCGATTCCCGGGTCGGGCAAAAGTGTTACTGGGTTTTTCTGAATTCTTAGTAGCAGCACGGAGTCTGGCGATGTGCCCGTTAGCAAAAGGCTCGCTCCCTATTACGTGGGACCTAAAAATTCATGGCGAAATGTGGGTGTAATATTACACCTCTGCTTACCCCTTCGGGAATACAGGCGTGAGTCTATGAGTCTACATTCGAAATTTTGCAGTAATAGTTCTCCATACATTCAAAATTTCTCAGAATATGGTCCGAAACACGGTAAACAGTAACATAAGGTATGTTTCACATCTATCAATATTCAACAACACCTTTCTGTCGCTATTCGATATACCAACACTGCAGTAGGTATAAGCATAGATTCCTAGCAGCTTGTCTGCAGTTTCGATGCAATGCAAACTGTAGCTATTTTTATCTTGCACACTCTTATAAATGTTTCCATTGATATCATGAGAGATGCCTAGCCGGCAAGAAGTGTTCACTTTTATTATAAGCAAACTAGCTTTTGCCCGCGGCTTTGCGCGCGTTATGTTCGGGGTTACACAAATGTCTTTTATTGCACTGATACTTTAATATTTACTTTTAAATGACAATATGTATGACGCGATAGTACTGACAGATACGCAGCACTCAATTATTACAGCATATGCGTTCTTATTTCCAACAGTTAGATTTGTGCCTTGTGTTGTTTCAAGTTTTACTTCTCTTACAGTGCTGTTCTCTGCATAATATGCTCCCGCTGTCGGCTCTTACGACACCCATGGGATGATATGGGGTGGTGACATTTCGTATTCCTAATCCGTCACCACACGGACAACCTATTATGTGCAATTGCCACATAGAGGCAAGCGATGACACTCTCATATAATATATAATCAGTGAATCTCTCAGACATATTATAATATGTTTCTCTTTCAACGCGAACTCATCTGTCATAAATGTCAATCGCAGGTATCGTGGTCAGCGCCCATATTATTGACTAGATGAGCCCGCGGTTACACCCGCGGTATTTAAGGCTACTGCTCCACTTCCGTGACTCATAGTGTGATGTTACATAGCCTATAGCCTTCCTCGATAAATGTGCTATCTAACACTGAAAGAATTTTTGAAATCGGTCCAGTAGTTCCTAAGATTAACGCGTTCAACCAAACAAACAAACAAATTCTTCAGCTTTATATATTAGTATAAGATTGTAGTGAACAATTTTTAATCGAAAATACAAAAGTACGCAGTCATTCAAATTTCTAAGAGACCTTTACAAATATTCCAAAGAACCTAGCTGTCCATTTTTGGGCGTTTGGATAACTATGCCGCCCTCGTACACGGCAGCCAATTAAGGATAATTTTCAATAAAAGGACTTATACCTAATCGTATTTATTTTTGGAACTTATGTGTAAATTTGTATTGAACTTTGTTTATTTAACGATTTGAATTTTTATTTTACGAAATATAAATATGCGGTTGTGTTTCTCACCTTTCGTTTTCCCCTGTGGTCCTCCTCTAGAGATGATGTCGCCTCCATCTTCTCTACGCCAAACGATCTTTGGCGGAGGGTACCCTCTCGCCTTACACACCAGCTTGGCTGAACCTCCTTCTGGTACCATCATATCTCCAGACGTTTCTTCATATATGATGTCTGGAGGGATCACTACCTCCAAAAATGCTGTCTGCAAAAAACCAACACTTACATCTGCTTGAACCACAGGTTTAAACCAAAAATAAGCAGCAAAAAATTGTTTACATCACAACAGAAGTTGTTTGAGTTGCATGCCTTAAACTTGCGTGTGTCGTAGTGTTAGCTATTATATCAATATAGCATTCGACGAAATGACACCATTATACAGGCCAGCCGATAAGGCTTGCATTGGAACTAAACTCCTTTCCGAAAAACTACCACAGTTCCCGTTAGACTGAGTCATATTGCACGAACAAAATCCTCACTTTAAAGTAAATCTTGCGGAAATGACAGGGCACATTAACGGTTGAAATTACTGGCACATTACCTGCATTTTCATTGGGTCAGTGTTAACTTGGCACATATATTGTCCTCTGTCCTCTCGCTTCACGCCTCTTATGTTGAGCGTCCATGTATTGTAATCGTTGTGTGTGACGGTCAGCCGCTGATTGTTCGTTATCACGTGCTCATGTATAGCCAATATCGCTTTCGTGTCCGCTTTTATCCATGCGACCTACCCCGCGTACCACGATCCACCGGCCACGTTCATCAACGTCAGCGAAAATAGTACGTCCAATGTGTGCATGAAGAAAACAACATAGTAAGTACATTGAAAGTATTACATCGGAGACAAACGCCGTATTGCTGCTACGATTATCGTCCACGTATGACGTTTTACTTATAAACGACGACGACTTACAGGAAACAAGTCTAATTACAAGCGAATGCTTCCCAAGAGGCAGTCATGACAACGATCCTCGAGCCAGCAACACTATCTTGTTGCGAGCGCCGCGCAAAATGCTCTCGGAATTTTTAATTACATTTTCGTCTGGTCGCCGCTATGAGGCGGGCTGCGGGCTCACTGAAAACGCCCTCGTTTCACCCGCTTTACCAAAAGCGTCGACATCGCAATAGAAGCTAATTTCCTGCATAGCGCGTAACAAAAAAAACACCAACAGAAATACGGCGTTTATACTTGTATAGGAAAAGCTTCGGCCTCGGTATTATAACTTTATTATTGAAAATAATTCTTCGCACACATGTGTATGTGTAGCTATTGTTTTATTTTTGTCTTTATTATTCACAAAAACTTGAATTCAATGCATTCGATGAAAATTTTATGCTGGCTGGTATTCACGTTTTCATTTATAAAATTCACCATTCCAGTAGATATTTTTTTTAAACAAAAACTCATTTGAATATTCTCTGTATTGAAATCTATCATAAATTTAATTTCAACTATAGTAATGTGAGTGAATACAGAAAGTGCAAATAGAAGTGCACTAATAGAGGTGCGCTTAGAAATAGTTATCTACGTTTATAGATAAGGTTATATTATAGTGCTTGTGCATCTATTAGTTTGCTAATTAGGTGCCTATTAAAACTACGTTTAAGGGCAAGTGTAACTAAACATTAGAGTGCTTCACACTTTGATGTTGTATAACAGCTTTACAATTCTTTCAGTTCCTCTTTATTTATGCTTTAACTGCATTATTCAAATGAGCGAAGAAAGGATTGCGACGCTGTTGAGCGATGCAATTTCAGATTCAAAAGGTTTAAAATTGCACCGCTCACGACTCACAATAAAATAAATAAGACATATTTACCAAATTTGAAACTCATCCATACCAGCGGTGCATATCGAAGTTGTGTTTTAAATTAATATGATTATTTGTGTATAATGTAATGACTGTTTTTGTGTGACATGACTTTATATAGACGGAATATTTTGTGTTTTATTTTGGTAGCGCTTCCAGCTATATTTCGAATTGAAAATATTAATCTTTTATCGGTTGCTCAATAGTATGATCATACCTAAATTATTTATAGACTCAGTTTTTATTTATATAAATGATTGAGATATAGGTTATTGAGCTATCAGTTTTTGATGTTATTACGAAAATTAGCTCTGAGCTAAAATCGAATATGAAACTAACTCCTTGTGGATGTCCACATGGGGATTGTATTAGATACACGTGTGAAGATGTTATTAGTTGATTCTAATTACTTACTCGGTTGATATACAAAAGCAAATATGTATTGGATACGGTAAATCGATATTGCGTGGCAATCTAGCGACCTGAGAGAATGGCCCCGGAGAGACTATTATCGAATCTTGTTTCTCGTAAGGAAAAGATTCGCGAATCAGTATTTATCTGCGGTTTTATTGCTCGATCTCTTTGTGTTATTCGTAGCATATATTTGATGAGATTGCCGTTTCGTATTCTACGTGTTAATTTCTTCGTTACGTTCTTATTTTATAAATTATCATGATTGCTCCTATGAAAAATGGTCACTATAGCATGATAATAATTATGGTTATAAGTTTCTGCAATGACTGAGAACATGAAACACAATCAAACAATTTATTGCAAATAGACTATATTTTATAGACAAGTAGTAGAGTTGCATAATCAAATTAGTCCAAACGTCTAATTATCAACATTGTTAATAGGATCGCAATCGAACCCGCTTGTTCAAAATGATCATCAGATTCAACCAATGATATATCGTATGCGACACAGTACCGTATATCATAATGATAGTGTACTAGATTAACTCTCGGACAGTTTGAAAGCACCGCCTCTCGAAATGATTGAACGGGGACCGAGGGGGTTTGTCCCGGCTTTATTTTAATTTCCTAAAGTGACTGTTTTGCAACGTAAATTCCTTGGACTAAAGTGATCTCATAGGGTCCGCGGTTTTTATTCCGACAATGATTGACTAACGGAAAATTGATGGACGTGCAACGCTAAATTAAATTTGGGGGAAAATAAAATTTATTTTATAATAATAATATGTGCATTTAAGAAGCATGCTCCAAGTGTTTGCTCCAAATAAAACGGAATGTGCAAGTGGTTAAAATCCAAGAATTTGAAAATTAAGTATTAAACTGTTACAATTGTTCTTGGATCTTAATTCTATGTGCAAGTGTTGAAGTGTCTAAGACCCAGAACAAAGCCTCTGGCAATATAATTATGTTTATAATATAATATATTTTCTTTTTTATGGAAATAAGACTGGCCGCGCATTATCAAACTATATTGTTTTTAATTTCATTTCAGGTGTTGTGCGGACAGGCTTACTGAGTGCTTCAGACCAAGCGTCACAGGCTTGTTCTGCGGGTCTAGTGCAGTGGGTGCAAGGTGTACCATCGCTACGACTATCGTGGACAAACTTACAGTATATTTGTGCAATAGTGGTGTAACTCTATTCTAGGATAGAGATAGAATCTATAGAGTGGTGCCATTGTCTTGAAGAGTGCTGAAGAAAGTGCATTGAAGGTAGTGTGCTAAGAAGTGTGGAAGTGGTGCAAGTCTAGTCGTTGAGATCTATAATTTCAAGGGACTTTTAATGTTTGTCTCATCACTAGAAATTTTAATTTAAACTCTTCTTTATTTAGTATATCATGGAAGATGAGGTTTATTTTTCTATTTATTTCTATTGTACAAAAATAACAGTCTATCCACTGTTTTTGGGTTCATTTCTGTACCAATTAAAATTCATATAGAAATTGAGTATAAAATAAACATGCCTTTAGAATAAAGTAATAATAACTATTTAATCTCTAAGAAAAACATTTAGAATTAAAATATAACGTTATAATCAAAAACTATTTTCAAAGAGCAAATGTTAGACAAATTCGAAAATTCTTTTATTGAATTTAGTTCGTTATTAAATTATAGATCTCATAGTAAAAGTGCTGTGACGGTGCTCCTCTATGGCTAGCTGTAATGAGTCAGTTTGATACACACCCTGGCCGTGGCGGAGTCGCCACTCACCCTGTAACCACCAAGGTTATTGACCACACATGTGAACATCGCGTCTCGACCTTGGGCGATCGTCACGTTCTCCAATGGGTATAGGAAGTCCGGCTCCAGACCTAGTGCTGGAACAAAGAGAAGATACTTATATTGTAAAAAAAATAATAAGCAAACTTCGATTTTGACTCTGACGTGCCTTGACTACAGGGGAACCGTCAGTAGACGGGGTCACAGAAAATTTGTACGAAATCTCGTAACCTATTTTATTATCTATGTTTGTACTCTTGAAGATATTACAGAAACTGAAGAAGTAGTTTCTGTCTCCATGGAGTACGGTGTGTCCATTTTGACAATTTCCTCGCCAACGAAATACGCATCATATCGTTCAATGGCGTATACGTGATCAACGCTGTATCACTCGGCAACCGTTTTCGCAAGGGTTTTACTATTATTCTAGCTATTTAGAGGGTTAGTCTCAACAAGTGCTCATTATCCAATTAAACTGCTTAATATGCTTGATTTGTGATAGTTACAAATTTTCATCCATAGCTTTTGTTTGAAAAAGCTCTCCATCCAGTTATAAAAGGCTCCTTATTTAATAAATCTACATACACGGTAAATTCAGGATTGTACTAAATAATTTAGTTACGGAGCAACTTTTTTTGGTGTTCCGATCCGACTTTACATTAAAACTCTCTAACGCGTTTGTAAGTTGGGTCTATATGTTTGTGTAAGCCTTTCAAAGTTAAAATCAAATACCTCTTGTGCCTGTTCTGGCGAACCAAAACGTCGGCAAAATAAAATATGAAAATGATTATGATCTTATTGAGAGATTGTCTGACTAATTTGGAATCGAATTAGAATCCTTAATCATAAGCATGACGCTTTAGCGCAATGACATAATATTCAGAAAAAACAAGTAAACTAAAACTTTTAAAGACAAAATAAAATACAAAACAATGCAAAGCAAGTCTGCCGGACATGTTGGTTTGACTGATCTTTGTAAGCCGAGCTTTACGTGCTTTGTGGCTATTGTATAAGTGAGTACAAGAGTCCGCCCCACATATTAATACGGAAGAAATAGTTTTATAAAAGCATATTTAGAACAATATTCCAATTCTAAATGTGCGCCAGATTCGGAAAATATCTGACGGACATTTTTTGGTCGAGTATATACGATTCGGCTAATTTAAATCTATATTTTAATAATTTATTTTCTAAAGTTACAATGCTACTTTATAAAACTTTTTTTAGAGACCTACTGAAATAACTTTTACAGCAAATATCTTTAAACTTTGTCTACAAGCGTGTATAGCTGATAATTGTTACAATAACAGGCCGATTGAGTATATGCTTGCTTGTTTGAGAAAGCCTTAAAAACAATTTACGTCAGTGTATACAAAGCTGAAACATTTTCACAACTAACTATTAATCATTCTGTCTATCCATGAGATCGTTGTACAGATATTACAATATTTAAAACGTGTACAATTCAGCTCATCCACACAATTCTTCAGTGAAAATTAAAGTGGCATTTTCATTCTCCGTTGAATCACAGTTGGAAACAAAATGAACAAACTGTAAATACAGAAAAGCTTTGTAAGATTAACAACAATTACCAAGTCGAGTTTTATAATAAATCAAGAACACGATTTGCTGTTCACTGAATACGATGGTAGAATGTAATTTGCATAAACGCCTCACACTTTACCTAATGTTGTACTACCTTAGACTAAATGTTCGAACATGACCTGCTTCGCAATGAGTTCACTTCTACTCAAATTATTATTCTGACTTGGAGGTGCTTTTTAGGATTTTAACTCTTAATGCTTATGCGAAATTTATCTCAAATTTTATTACCTTTGACAGTTCGTGTCGAATATTATAATCGTTAATATAATCGTAAAATTAAATTGAATTGTCATTAGAGGCTAGTATATAAGTTCTTATTGTATATTATTACACTGTTGGTGCGCTATGACAAACTTCAGTTCAGTAGGTACTAGGTATAAACCTAGTACCTACTGGACAAGGAATTGAAACCGGGGCTGGACATGGCGAAACTATAAAACTACCTTGTCATTTACTACGTAAAGCATATAATTTAATTTTATTCTTTTATTACTCACTAACTTTTTAGTCACTGTATTTGAAGATTTTAAACGTTCTTGTCGCATTGTAAGTCCATTTATAACTGTGAGCCGTTAAGACGGAGCTACATCATGAATCATTGGTTCAATGCTGCACACACAGAATCGGCATTATGACGTACGAGGTGGTGCATTGACGCACAAAATCTCTGAACAGCATAACAAATGTATTACAATCCATGTTAGATCTAAACGGTTTAAATATTTTTTTAGGAGACTACCAGACATTTTTACAAAAAGTCTGATTAATAGCGCACTTTGGATTTCAACCTGATGGTCAATTGAACAATTGGTCATGGTTCCAAAAGATGCATTATTCCAATCACCATCCTCATTTTTGTACCTTCTCTTAAATTGCCTAATAAACAAAGTATGAGCCTAGCATCTATAGCTCAAGATACGGGTATCTGTAGACAGGACATACCACCCGGCCACAAAGGCAATGCGAATAGTTGCTTCGCGACGTATCTTTTTATTTACAGGTCAATGTGATGTGTCCACTGTGATATGCATTTCCTCGCATACCTACACAATTTGTATTAATCACTCTTAAAATTTGCTTACATTCGGCACCTCTACAAGGTTTAAAATTGCAGTTTATTGAATCTATTTCACCGGCATTGACTTCTGTAAGCTACAATTGGCGCTGAAGTCTTATTTCACTACTATTATAAACGCGAAAATTTGTTAGGATGGTTGGACAAATTTTTGTTACGCTTTCATGCAAAAAATCTGAGCAGAATTTAGCACATAGCTACCTTTTGTCCTGATAACAGACTCCCACGCGGCCAAAACCACGGGCAAATGCTATTCAATTAAGTGCACCACACGATACGTACATCTTTTTGGTGATGTAGCAACTTAAGGCTCTTTTAAACTGCCAAGGTTAGTGAGCGTACTGCGTCTGGCGGCAAGCTATTATTGTAGTTTATAGACGTTTGCAACACTCTCGGGGAATGACATACACGTTTCACGAATTGCGACTCACCTTTTGCTTTTAATGCTATCTTCAGCTCATCATTCGTTTCTACGTAAAATAAAAATATATTTATCCATCGCCATACAGCTAAAGAATACCCTATTTAAAATAAAATTTATTTTGGGCTAAGTCCAAATTTTATTCGATGTCCATGTATACCGAAATGGGTTAATAGATCCGAAGTGCCTTCTAAAAGACTTTATTTTGTCTACAAACTACAAACGTAAGCGTCTTTAAAAACATTATCTTGACACCGCAGACTATAATTTAAATATACAATTTCGTTCGGATCACGTTTTATTACTGGCAACTTGACAATAAATTAAAGAGGCATTAGGCGTTAATAAATATTATCAATATCATTGAAAGTAAGTTATCGCTATTGGGCAGATAAAATTTCAACGGAATTTATTACAAAGGGCTAAAGAAAATACAATTTATTTCACGACAGCAGTTGAACAGATAAATTTTGACGTAAGTGTCCGATAAATTTTATTGCGTTCAGATAATTGACGTAAAACTATAAGAAGTAGCACAAAAGAATTTACCTGAAGAAAATTTGAGTTTCATTCATCAAAATTAGCACATATTATACAGTACATTCATTTGTCTACAGCGCTGAGAGTCTCAGGTTTGGGTCCACCGGGACCACACCATGGACTTTTCTGAGTTAAATTTATAATACTGGCACTTCTTTGAGTTCTCGAAGATATGTGTGATCAAGTAACCGGCACTTGACCATCCCGGTGCATCCTTAAGTGGAAGTATTTAAGGTTAATTTACTCATGAATACAAATCTACTTAAAATTTGTAGGAGTATGCCAGATAGAGGAAATTAACGATTTTGCTACAATTATGAGCTCATAGAAAAGACTTATATCAGTATTAAAGTAACACCGAGACAAAATATAGGAGATGGCTAGCTACGGCCATGAAGGAGGAAGAAGCTGGTGGGAAGCTGAACTGGCTAAAAAGTGAAGCTTTTAGAGCTTCCTAAACGAAACGCAGCGATTGCCTAGTGGAGAGACCGATAAACTGCTACGTCTGCGTAGGACGTAGACGGTCCGGGTTCAAATCCACGGTGCGCACCAATGACTTTTCGGAGTTATGTGCGTATTAAATTTTTAATTATCGCTTGCTAAACGGTGAAGGAAAACATCATGAGGAAACCTACACGTCTGAGAGTTCTCCATAATGTTCTCGAAAGACATGTGAAGTCTGCCAACCCGCACTTGGCCAGCGTGGTGGACTATGGCCTTACCCTTCTCATAGTGAGAAGAGGCCCATGCCCAGCAGTGGGACACTTAATATACAGGGCTGATGATGATGAAACGAAACGCTTCGGTACTACTACTTCTATTTTATGTTCGTTGCTTATACCACTTCATTCTTCAGCAACTGGTTATTGTGAGAGGTAGCGTAACTTGATATCATCGCACCTGGAACTTCACGTCCAGCTTTCAACGATAATTTCTTGGTATGCAACAGATAGCTCCTGCGATGTTTTCTAAGTATTTTATTATGTTAATAGCTACTTTATAATCTACTTTTACTAGTAATATTGGTAATGTTAATCAGTGCCTGTCTATACGGAAATCTGTATTTAAAGAAAAGATGAATAAAAATGTATAAGTCGATAATTTAAATTAATTTAGCTCAGGTATTAAATAGGTTATAAATAGTTAGGACAGAGTTTATTAAAGTGTCGAAATCGCATAGAATTGGCCAATGGTCAATGAATACCTGACCGTTCTCAGAATTTAAAACGCGGAAAATTCACCCTATTCTTCAGCGAATGTTTAGAATGATATACGTAAGTTCCGTATAAAAATGTCTCCCTTAGCACTGTAGGTATTGTCCCGCCGAATGGATCGCTGGAGGCGTCAATATTCTACGTGACCAGTTACTTGTGTCGTCCACGGAAACATGTGTCGGAAGTGAGGACTATCTGTTTGCTCATAGAATGGCGATCGTACTGTTGAATTATTCCCGTGTACATACCCGGCAGGAACCGGATTACATGGTGCATTCGATCCGTTTATGTTTTCGATTCGACGTACCGTGAAGATTCATTATATTTTTATTGTAGATTTTGAGCATCGTAAGGGACAAAGGATTTCACACAATATGAGCAGTTTGTTCGTTTAATCATATTTTTTATTGTTGTTTTTTTTTATTTACGAATATATGTATATATTTTTTATAGATTGTATCTATTTAGGTAAACGTTTGCATGGATTCACTTATATCGAATACCAGATTTCACCCGCGGTTCCACACACGTGAATAATAGGTGCACTTAAACTTTCCTCAGGAAACAGTCCTATCTATTGGTGAAAGCCGTTCAGTAGTTTTTGAATTTATCGCGTTTATACACAGGACGCGGCGGGGACTTCTTTCGACAAAGTGATTTGATTCCCCCCATCGGAAAACTCTATGAAAATAGTACATTGTTATGATAAATGTCTTTGAGATTATTCAGTCAGATATCTATAAGTATATAATATCTTAAATAAAGTATTTTGAACTGTACACTCCTACCATGTAGTCAAGATAAACAAAGAATAAAATATAGTTCATCAGCCTTACCATTACTTTAAATTAAAATCACGATTGCACGTTGTACCTATACACAAAATATTTATGAACGCTCAAGTTTGCTATAGCACAATACTATCTTACGAAGTCGTAACTCTGACACTCTATTATAACCGGTAGGCGCTGTTATACCCCGTGCACCCCACTGGCTGTAATTTCCACAGTAGTGCTTATCGTTAAGTATTTATGCCTTCCTTTCAATAACAGATCGTGGTAACATATCGCGCTCAATAAATTTCAATACATAATGGAGTTAAATTCATTTCGTCCCTTATTTGTTCACGTCCATGCGTGGCGAACGGAATGGGTCAATTCGAGCACCAGAGCAAATGTCGCCGGCTAAATGTCGCCGATATACACAAGCCTTTCTCGTTCTATATCGGGAACACAAAATGTCAGCGACAGCCTCGTGTTAACATGCTGCATTTAAATTCTCGAATATTTATCGCCATTTTAAATGTAATGAACAACAAACCGCGTATCCCAGCATGTATAATTTTAGGCAATAAAATATGATTAACTACGGTCAGACTAAATAATTTTGTGTTTTAATAATACGCCAATTGAAAACTACAATTAAGACGTGAAATCTCCGTGTTAAACATTACTTTAACTTGGCTGGAGCACTCGTATTTATGAAATGCGAAGCAAGTTCTTGGAATATTTCAGCGGAAACGATTCTACGATTTCGTAGTGAATATCAAATGTCCGAGTCGTACAAACGTTCGGAAAGTAAATACAGTTGGATTTGTATAGGTCGGGATCTCACTGCCAATAAACGGCCAATGCCGGTATCGGTAGCGGCCGAAATTCTAAGCACTGGTTCGACTACTGATATTTGTAAATGCCATGGTAATCCGCCTCTGAGCCTAATCCCACTTTCCATTCAAACTGGCGGAAATAAATTCTAAAAACAATAGACCGTTATTTGGATGTTGCGTACGGCGGGTCGGGTACAAAGGGTCCTTAGTGTATTATCTACGCATCGCTATCGTCAACAGTTGTACAATAATCGCAGGTATAGTTGTAATTTGTCGAAATTAAACCTGTAATGTACTTTGCTAGAGTATTTGAGCACATGTGAGTTTTCGAACAATTTGCTAACACGGTTTGGTACTTTCGTAGAGATTCGGAGTTGGTTCACCTAACAACTCTTAGCCAAAATCCTACAGCTTAATTGGACGATTTTCTACATGTAGATTTGATTTACAGCGTCTCAAAGTTAGAGAAACAGGTAGTTAGAGTTTGTTTGATATAATCATTCAAACGGAACCTTCAACTTACACATTTTAACGTGTGATATTTTGTGTTTTAATTTATATTTGGTGGATTAATTTACTAAGGTTTGGTATCGGACAAAGCCGCAAATATATATTTTTAGCAATATATTTTTGTCTAGTACAATCTGTAAAACTTTAGTATTGAAACGCACTATAGTTGGCAAAGAGTAAAAACAAGTTTCACAAAACACAATTTGTAGCAAAGACAGTCCTACCGTACAAAGTTGAATATTAATCACTTAGGTGAGCAAACACGTAACACAGCTACGAGTATAAGATCTGATATATACGGCATTACTAGAGTTAGGCTGGCGCTTCATTTGCAATTTGGTTCAGTGATTTCGTTGGAACTCTCTACTGAGCGAGCGGCCTGCCTGTGAATTATGCCCATTGTTGTTCAATGCCAAAGGATGCATTACTGTGCCTTGTTGGAAAATATTCGACGTCCTTTTACAGAAATTACTTTTTGAACGTCGGTGTATTAATTTCAGTTTCGTAGTAAAATATGAATATTTTTCTTGTAAAATTGGTATTTTTTGAGTTGTATGTTATTATAACAAAATCAAGTCTCCGTGTAGTGGCGGATTAAGATTACAAAGTGTCACAACTCCATTTTATTGCGTGGGTGATGTAAGAGGCGTAAGTAGTATTATTGCGAAGAGAGGGAAAATCGACATTTTAAGCTCTATATGTACCAAGCCGTCTGGCCAACGAGGTATATAATGTAAGTAAAATCCTCATATGGACTCACAATGTGATTTAGACGCAAATTAACAGAGACCTATGTCTAGTATCACTACTATAAATAAATCAGCAATTAGTATGTCCATAAGTAGCATAGATATTATTTCGTAAGTAATCTTTGAAGTAAACTTTTTACCTATGTCCTTCAATTTTTAGTCAATAACACATGTTATAGCTAGAAAGTTTACAACTCTCAGTTTATGACTCATCGCCAATTTATTTTTATCCAAAATGGAAGTCATAGCGTCAAAAATTGAAAGTCAGAGGATATTAACTAGTTAAAAATACTTTAGCTATAGCTTTATATACGGATATATTGTGATTTGCGAAACGAGTTGTTTTTTATTCGTCTAGATACTCGTATTCGATTAACTGCTTCACATAAAGGAAAGCTATGTTTTGTCTGAAAGTAGGATAAATTATTTGTTTATAGGATTTTATATGATTTGTTGTAGAATATAATAAATGACTAAAGTACTAATGGACTGACTATAATGGTGATAAATTTGGTTGAAAAGCAAAAATATAACATAGAATAGTGAATGTCAGTCTATGGAAAGAATCACGACAGTACCTAAACTGTAAAGAACAAAAAATCGAAAAATATACAGCAGCATGACTCATTAGTCATGCCGCTGTAAATTTTCGATGCTGTGTCGTCGATTCTTGTGACGCAGCAATGCACAGTGCAAGCGTGTAGTTGTTCATCAGACTCAGGTAAATGCTGCTTTATTTACTCTACGGAAGATGATACTATAGCCTAGCCTTAGAACGAAACGAAAGAAAATCTTGACTTCGCCGAGAATATTACTCATCTACTGAAGTCACCAATCTTATTTAGTGTAAGGCGTTTTTCACAAATTTAAAATATAAGTACAACTAGGTACGTCATCTTTAAGCAACCCTTCAAAATATGAATGTCAAGGAGCACCTGAATAGGGGATCGTATTGACCCTCAACAAATGTTCCGGGCAATCAGTTACTCAATGCGAACGAACCGTAAGACAAATCGACTTATGATACCAGTGAGTGGATCAGCGGGTAAATCGCCTATTGTCGCGGGGTGCATCGGATTCCCGCTACTTACGGCGGCATGTCTCAATCAATGTTATCTAACAACTTGATAAGTACTGGCAACAAAAAAAGATTGTGTGTCCTTAGAATTTATTTCGCACGTTGTAGGCTGGTTCATTTGGTGAATTCAAAATCCTCCTTAATTCGTGATTAGAAACAATCAGAGTTTCAAAATATATTATGTGCTGCCAAAATAGTTAAGCCACGCTCTTAACAAAGTATTCTTACGGATTAAAGTAGATTGAATTAGATTTCTGCACCCCTTTGTAATTTCAACTGTATAAACAAAGTCTAGAAAAGTTAAGTTTTCACCATTTAAATAATTTATATTATCTACATAGGTACGTAGCTCTAGCAGAAGGAAAGCAAACTGATGTTAGTAACTATAGTTATAATTGTAACGAAAAGGTATCGTTTGTATCTACCATATAAAATACACTCTGACATATTCAACATTAACCTCAAAGAAAACATTAAATATACAAGCACATCATCCCTAATAAAAGTTTGGTGGCCTGTCAGGCGGCGGCGGGCGGGACACGAACAATACGTTTAAAAACAGACGTGGCATCAGTTCTTGTGTAGTCGTACCTTGGTTTGCAAAACAAATATTTTGCTAGACGTTTTTGAAGTCGTTACGAACAAGTTAGGCGGACGGTCCACGGCCCGAGTGCAGTTTGCGCCACTAGACTCGCACTACGGATTTGTTTGCTCCAACTAGTTAAATGTTGGCCCAAACTTTATTTCGGACGTCGAAGTCTCCGAGATGTTTTACCCTTGTTATTGTTGTTCAAGTATATTTAGAGAGGTTCAAACGTAGCCAAGCACGAAACAAACATTCGTCTGGCTTATTCATTATTCATATATCCCTAGTATAGTACTTATTTGAAGCACACGTAACACACAAATAGCCTTATAACTGACTTGGGAAGAAACTTTATTCAAAGAGCTGTTTGTCCATTCGTACTACTGAGTTTTATAGACTTATCAATCATTCTTATAGGCACGGAAATTGTGTATCTAAAACAAACAACACCAAAACACACTAAGTATATTATTAAAATAAATCGGAAAACATAGATTTTGCACACAATAATTAAATTAAATTATAAATTGAATTATATTATTAAATGAAATGATGACAAAACTTATTTGGATATGAAATAACTGTCTAATCTCTACGATGAGTAATCTATGTCTATTTTTCAAGTGAACCGACAAACAAGAAAGAAGTACTGTATGTATGTTATGTGTTAATTGATGTAAGGTCACATCCATATTATAAACATTGAATAAGCATTGTGTCGACCAGTAAGATTTTCCGATAAACGTACCGTTGCCGCGTTGATCGGATTTTTCTAATTGACATAGCAGTAGAAGGCAGTTTTAATTGTTATTCTTAAAATTTAATTCAATAAATGTCACTTATGTTAGTCTGCGGTCTTTTATTTCAAGTAGTGAACTATCACGACCTCGAGGTGTAAATGATATTAAAAAAGATATGCAGATAAATATACCATACTAACTATGAAAGCATTGTTATCGTAAAACAGTATCTGGTTAAAGGTTAGTTTTGATGGCTTTTGCCTGTATGGTGTGGGACATTAGTTACTGAGCATTATACTCAAATACCTGGCTCAGGCTTTGATAGGTGTTGTGGCTTGAATCGGGAGATGCCTGTGTTAAGTTGTTGTGTGCGAAAGGGAGTTTGATTTACATGTTATTGATGCAATAAGCGTACAATCACGGTACAATACACCACTTTTACGTGACAACGTGGAAGGTTGTGTTGATTTCTTTGTTAAGAATTTATCCAAATCTGAATTTAACCAATCATATATAGGACAGAGAAGTTAATTATAATCCAAACAAGGATTTTAAGAACCTAAATATATAATTTGCAATACAGGAGAACTATTTATGTATCAGTACCTGCACTACATTACGCAATTAACTGCACAGGCATTGCCAAAGGAAATAGTTAACTAGAGAAAAATAAATTTAAGATCGACTCTGAGCAATAATGGAGAAAACAATGTAGAAACGAAACCAAGAATTCTTGTTTGGGGTTTCAGAAAGCTCATTCGAAGTAAGGAAATTCTTCAACAACATTGTTGCTAAATTAAAACAATCTCATAATTGCACATTCTCTAACTTCTTTGATGCAGTGTAGGTATCCCTGGTTTGAGGCTCGGGGAGTGAAGAAAAGGGAAGGGGGGGGGGGAGACTCGCGGAGAGAGTAGATCGCTTGGGGTAAGTTTTGAGGCGAAGTTAAGCCGATTAAGTGTCATTTCCGCCGCGAACTAGCACTGTTCATTAAATATTTCGAGTGACTTAATTGCTGAGGTCGGTCGTCTACCAAGTTTTGATGTGAACAGATTTCTCTTATTCTTCGTCATGCATTTGTAAATGTATTAACATAACAGATTTATTTAAGCGTACTTGTTATATATTGCCTTTGTGAACTCAAACTTGAGGGTAAAGGAAAGTTTTATTTATAAAGTTCATTATTGTTATGTTAACAATGTTGTTGTTAAGATATTAATAAATCGGATAATAGGTTAAGTGTGGTTTGTGCAACAAGTGATTGAAACAATGGGCTGATGCTCGTGTCAAATGAAGATGATATCGAGGTATTGACAGCCATAATTATAGCGATTATTTGCAGCCATCTGGTACGGTGCTCTTACATATGCTAGTATGTGTTGTGCTGAAATTACTGTAAAAATATACAGCAAATTGTGACAGAAATACTAGTACCACAACGAATACCACAACATAATTTATGGAGTACCACTATTTTACTCATATAGTAATTGTGTTCATTCGAGAACAACACACACATAGAGCAAGAGTATTTATAGATAAGCGCTAAAAATGGTTGATATTGTAAAATTAATATTTATACGTGATATGAATTTTCTAAAGCTGATATTAAGTGATTTGTAGCTTATGAATGTAGAGGAAGCGCGACAGGTTTGTAAAGATAGAAGTAAGTGGCCATAGACTAATGATTGGTCTCGCTTTGCTCTACTAGACGGAGCCCTCATACTTCTAAAATGAGGCAGAAAAAACCATGCCAGCTGGCATGGTTGAGCCTGTCACACTGACAGCCTTATACCTATCCACCAAATTAATTACGGAAATAATTCGCTGTACAATGCCAAGTTGCGCTTTTATCCTGAGTAAAAATAACTCAGCAAGAAATCAGAAGAACTCTGGTATAACATACTATCTGTAAAATAAGAATAATTATGAAATATCAACATAAAATTACAAAAAACCGAAAACGCCATTCAGTGTTGCTGCTGGTACAAGTATCAACTTCCCCACAGTTGAGATTTTTATTATGTGAATCTATAGTTATTGTATTTCCTTATATTTTACTATTTTTTTTTTTTTATCTTTTATCTAACCTATTTATTATATATTTTACCTTTTTCTATATTATTTTATGTTTATACCTTTACAAATAAGTTGAAAATGTTAGTTGTTAGAAACTGAACATCTTTCCCAAGAAACATGGTTTACCTTATTATATGTGTAATTAAGTGTGTAAGATTATTGTTTTATTCAAAGTAGTTTTCACGACTATTCATGTTAAATGAATAATGTCTAACTAAATTTATATGGACTAATAGCATGGAAATAGAAAGCACTGTTTTGGAAACATCTTATTTCCTCTATGGTTATTTCTAATAATAATTTGCAAAATACTATAAGTAAATTTCGGATCTGTATAATATTACGTTGCCACCAAAGAATATTGCCAAATTTAGTGTTGTCAACACGTGTTGGTAACAAACTTAGGTTTAAAACTGTGTCTCCAACATGAAACAAACCATCATAATAAAATGAGGCCTAATCTTGGATAATATACCAAGCATTTTTCTCATAAAGGAACTTACGCGGTACGCCTAACCTATACAGAAATATATTAATGCTCTTAATGAATTATAATTTTTAAGAATTTTCTTAACTTATTTTGAGACCAATAACTTATCGACTAGACCACAGGATAAAATATTTTCCCATTTACTCGGGTAACTGTTGAGAAGCTGACAACACAATTCTTCACGCATGCGTCTTGATGCTTTTGTTTGACACACACTGTCATAATGAGTTGCCTCATTTACGGACCTATTTTTCTTAGGCACCGCGGAGTCTAGTATAGCGAAGCGATACCAATCATTTGTCTAAGTAAGTGGCGTTCCGTTGTCTCTGCCTACCCCGACGGGAAAAAGGCGTGAGTGTATGTATGTATGTTGTAGCTTATTGTCGTTACGATATTATTTTTGCATTGGAGTTAAATCATGGAATAGGCGAGGTCATCAAAACATATTCAATAGGTACAAGGTATATATATAATAACAAGCATAAAAATGTTCTATTTCATTAATGAACAGCAGAAAAACGAGAAACTAGTAAAACATAACATGAAAGTGCATAATTCCGAGTTTCAAAACAGCAGGCTTAAATAAGCGCTCGTATTATTTCCGTCCAAGTACACTGCACGTAAGTCCGCAAACCCTAGAAACACACGGTAACGAAATAAAAAAAGTGAACCTATTTCAACGTTAACCTCACTCGATAAATATTACCCTCTTTGTGTAAACACACTGATACAGACGGTGCGGGCACAAAGTCCATTACAGTCAATTCGTCTAGACCCCGCCACGTGCTGAAACTATTCTCACGGGTAAACGAATTACCTGCTCTGTATAAATAAAAGAAAATGTCCGACAGTAAACCGTATAACAATTAAAGTAAAAACTAATGCAAAATGGCCGCCATACTACTTTCTTTACATCAGCCATCATTTATTATTTACAGACCTTTTGCCGTTTTCTCTGTTTTTATTATTTACATTCAAATAGTAAAAGCCTCTGTTTTGGGAATTGATATTTTTATAGAGGCAATTCGCAGTTTCAATGATTCAGCAAAGTTGTCAGAAAATGTGGGTGAATACAGCCCAATGTTATAAGGGTGAAACCGGAGAAAAATCTTGTATAAATACAAACAACGATGATGCTGTGCGTGAAAACGCATTATGGCGTCTATTCTTCCGGGTCGAATTTCGAAAACTCTTTACTTAGGGTGTGGGGAAAAGAAAATAATACAATCTTTGTAATAATAAAAAAAAAATAATGTTAGATTTTTACTTGTTGCTTTTTATTCGAAATGGTAATGTTGGTGTAGTTTATCTTCTGATATTAGGTACGTATTAGGGCCATTATGTGTTTGGATTAGACTATCTGATCAATAGGATAAACTCGATTAAATTTATCTCTGACTCAGTTATCCGTACTATGTACAAAGTACTGAAAATTCGGAGTCAGAGATAATACTGCTTTTTATTTTGTTATTGCTAACTAATAAGCTCATTTAAGATTTTTATTTTCTGAATGCTATTGTCTAAAGAATACGAGCTATCATATAACTATATTTGCAACTTGCTTATCATAGTTCGATTAATGATGTAATATGTTATTACGCAATACTATGACTGATGCCTACTTTCACAATATATTGCATTGTCAAATATCTTTTATATCGTAACATAATATTCTAAGAAGAAGATAGTAACAGCATAAAATTATTAGAAACTTCAAAAAGTAGTACAAATTCTTTGGATAGATGCTTGAATAAAAACAAATAGTTTAAAGAAGGTGAAAGTAAAAACAATATTACACCTGGAAGATTAATATGTACTCTATACATATTTGACTTTGACTTTAAAAAGACAACTCCCGCATTAGGACTAAATCCTGTGTCGCGAGGGACTTTACAAACATACAACTAACGGACACAATGAACACCCAGACTAGAAACAACAATTTGTGAATTACACAAAGTGTTGCCTCGTGTGGGAATCGAACCCACATCACTCGGCGCAGTGTCATTCGGCGAGGCGGCCGCTTAAACCACTACGCCAACCGTGCAGTCATTTACACCTGAATATTGCAGACTATGTATGAATTGTAAGTTTTTATATAAACTGTCTCGTCACAAGCTAGACACGAGCTTTTCCCAAAGGAACCGGTTGCAGCAACACAAGAAAAGTATAAACATGAATACGTTAGTGTACATTTGAATGCAAAGCTTTGGGATATTAAAGAAATAATAACTTATGACGCATCGTGGTAATAGAAAAAATAAATATATTATCTATATATCGATGATATATTATATTATAATTATATATTAATTAATCTTTCTTCTTTTCGTGTGAGTATGAGGCCAAGTAGCGTTCCCCCCTGTGGGATCTCCACCTTGTCGTAGTGGGGGGGCTCAGTAACCGTGGCTTGGACGTCCGCGGTGAAACTAAGAGAGATCTCGGAAGTGGACGCTCCGCGTGGTCTTGGAGGGGCCTGCGCAGGATGGGTCCAAAGGTGCAGGTGCGGGGGACAGTTCTGTCTGTCCCTCGCAGTCGGGCGCGGTCGCGAGAGGAGAGGCGTGACAGTGGTGCGTTGCCGCGCGCCTTATCTCCCGCGACCAAATGGGGGCGCACCATTGTTGCGTCGCAGTGGGACCGCTGAGGAAGAGGAGATGAGGTGTTGCTTTTTTGCCGTCCTCCCTATCCTCTGCGGCCCCTGGGTGTTTTGGCGGCCCAACACCTTTATCCGCCGCCAAAGGGGTTTTGTTCGGGGCCCGCCTGACCATCTGGCCGGCCAATACCCGTCCGGGGGTAGCGACGAATGCTTTGGCGATGCCCGACCCTCCGACACACGAGTACATGAGGAAACACGGGTTGGTTTTTAGTCAGTAAGAGTCTGACAGTCCCCTTCGCCCTTCCCCCAGGGCGGAGGGACTCCATGAGGATTTTCCAACCCAACACCAAAAAAAAAAAAGAAAAGTCCAAGTAGCGTTGGCGTTCACAGAACGCCTGAAGAACTGGTACCGACGTCTTTACGTGCTCTTTGAAGCATAATAGCACTCTAATGTTTATGCCACAAATGTCACCCATTCAAGTAGTGACCTTAGCATACCTTGTTTAACTTAACCGATCTATTACAAACGGTAAGGTAAGTAACCGTTTTATTAGTATAGCCATGTTTGGACTTAGAATCATATTATGATATTTGAGCATTTTAGTTTCACCTAGATACAAAGAGGTACAAAAGCATTAATATCAGTGTTAAACAGCCACTAATCATAGCCGAAATCGCTAAGACGATAAATCTTCTTCTCAGATTATTAGTAAATTGACCTAAAAAAGAAAATGATGTGTGGACTGGCCTGTACGTGATTCGTGTTCGCTACATATTTATCGATAACAAACCAATTTGTTGTCTATTATTGTGTTAGTGGTAGCGCTGGCCTGCCAAAATGTTACCGTCGTTTTTGTACACGTATTTAGGTTACTGGTGGAACAGGAAAAATATTGTTGTAAAATGGTAACATTGTCTTAAGACGAATGTGTCAGAATACTGTACGTTACCGCTTGGCACCTCTTTGTTAATGTAAGGTTGTATATGAAGCAGGAAACAGACTAAATGCGACCGAAACTTTAAGTACGTATTAGTCTATTCAAAATAGACAAAAATAAGTCATATCAACCTAGACATAATTCGCATATTGCTGAAAATTGGCAGAGAGGTTAAATACATCATTATGGACGTTAAATAAATAAAATGTCAAAAGTTTTAATTCTCGATCCTACTTCTGCATTTTTTTATCCAAGATCAAACATACAAAATTTAGGATTTTTTAATTTTTCTCAAAAACGGGGAATTTAATCGTGAAAATTGGTCAGACAAAGTTGTAGATCATACAATTTTGTACAAGTCTCTGCTAATTTACAGGTCTATGCGAATTATGTCTAAGTCAAATGTCTATTTCGACAGGACTATAATTATATGATATATTATATTAATGACTTCATTATTGAACTATGCCACCATGGAGGCAAGGTGTATTGACTACGAATAATAAAGCAGTCATTGTCAAGCAGTTAGTCTCCTCGCCATTGCGCCACGTGTCGAAGGCTCCATTCCCTCCCAGGAAAACACTCTGTGCAATGATCAAGTTCTTTTGCCAATTTATATCTCTATGAACAATACAGGCATTTATGATAGTTTGGGAAAGGTCGTTTTATACGTGGCGCAAAAGTAATGACCCTATAGAAATTCCTTTTTTTTTATGACATCTGTGATTCTGATATTGAACATTTTGTAGTAATCAAATGTAAAATTCATTAAAAATAATCATGGAGCGCTTTACTCCCCAAGAACGTGGAATAATCGTGTCAATGTAAACATATTGAATTAAAATATTGAAGCTGTGCGCGAAAATGTGGAAGAGTGTCCAGAAACATCAACGAAGCGACGTGCCATGTAATTGGGGATATCTAGACGGACTCTGCTAGATCATCCGATCTCACCTGTTCAGACTTCTTTCTTTGGGGTTATTTGAAATCTCGGGTGTATGTGAACAAACCACAGACTCTCGCAGTTTTGAAAGAAAACATACACCAAGCAATAAGAAACATATCGCAGGAAGTGTTACGGCTAGTTATGGAAAATGTCATAAATAGGGCTTAAACGTGCTTCAACTCTGGAGGTCAACATTTAATAGATATCATATTTAAATCATAATGCAACTAAATTTCATGGCACATATATATATATATTTAAAAACGTATTCTAGTTTTCTACTTTAGAAACAAAGTTGTAGCTGAACTAAATAGAGTCATTATTTTTGCGCCACCCGTTATTAGTCATAGAAATGATAAAGAAGTAAGAGAAAGAAAACGGTGAAACAGAAAGCAATTGCTGTCTACGACAGTCTTACTTACCGACCGATGTGCTATAAAATGCATAATAAATTATATACCTAACGTCAATTCTATGACAGATTGACAAGGTACTACATTACAGTACTACCGGTGGATTAAGCTAGCCACATTAGCATGCATGCAATCAAACCATCAATATAATCAACCTATGTTTTGTGGTTATGTGAACGACGACCAATTAGCCTTTGTGGTTAAGAGAAACGAAGAAATTATATTTTATTTGTAAAATTTGTATTTGAATAATGAACTTGCAATGTACAAATAACGCAGAGCATTCAAAACTTTGCTTCAAGCGCAAGGTAGCGTTAGGCTTCAAGGTAAGATTTCTTTGTAGCGACATAAGGTTTTTCTATTAACTGCTAGTATAATTGTGAATAGTTATATTTTTTACATTATTAGGCTTCCATTTTAAATAATTTTCGAATAAAAAACACTAAGCAAATTTAGAATAAACTACATTATTCCAAAAGAGTGTAAGTCCGTAAGGCCGCAGAGACAACTTAGCACCGTGCCAATGTATGAGCCATTTATTAGCCAACGAGGCGACTAGCGGCTCCCTAGCCTAATGAGGCTAGCTCTCACGTATTAACGAACACACGGTGCAAAATTAAACATGTATATTAATGCAGGAACAATTAGGTTTGAACGAAGGTATTCGTTTAATTAATTGTCCGGCATTTTTATCACGTTATTTTAATATGTGGATGTAAATGTGTGATTTAAAGTAGGGGTGGTAACCAGTTTATAGGACTATGTTTAGAAGTTCATATTTCTAGCTACCGTCTGCCGAGCTATTTGAGCATAGTAAAGAAGAAACACTTCTCCATGGCCTAGACCTGGACTGCTTGGTTGGCGTAGAGGTTTAAGGGGTCACTAAGCTAAATACTCGTCATGCATGAGTCTTGGGCTCAATCCCACTACGAGTCAGTACTCAGTGTTCTCTGATTAGTCCAAAAACTGGTTTCAATTTTGGGTAGATATTTGGGGCAAGCTGAAAACTTGCCTCATACTTCTCCTACTATACCTACTCGGAACTGCAGACCTGGCTAGTAGCGGGGCTATAGATAATAAAAATAAAAAAATCTTTTTGATTTCCAAAAAGGCGGTTTTTATATTGGTTTGCAAAATATTTATGCAGACGCCTGGCAATGTTAAAGCCCAGACTAAATCTTCTGGCTTATTTTCAAACATTAAAGTACAACATTTAAAAATTGTACGTTGCCTCAAATAAATTTTCGGGGGAAAAAATTCTATAGCCCAGTTAGGTTTGCAGTTCCGTGTAAGGATATAATAGGTAAGGTATAAGGCAATTTTTCAGCTTGCCTCAAATACCTACCCAAAATTGATGCCAGTTCTTGGACTAATCAGAGAACACTGAGTAGATTGACTCTCCCAGTATCTAGACTTATTCCTAGAGCGGAATAACAAATCCTTATAACCTATTAGTACATTCAGTACCTACCCGCATTTAAGAAACTTCTAATTTAAAATATTAATATCTATCCCTTCTAAATCCATCCATTCATTCTTACAAACTTTCACATTTTTATAGCAGTCAAAAAAATATAACAGCAGTACAGACAATAATTAGTTAGAAGTATAAAGTTGGACTGACTCGTTGGTCTCGCGGCATAAATGTGCGCGTGGGATTGGGAGGTCTCGGGTTCGATCCCCGGGTCGGGCAAAGTGTTATTGGGTTTTTCCGTTAGGACATTCTCAGTAGCAGCTCGGAGATTGGTAATGTGCCCGGTACGTCAATAGGCTCGCCCCCTATTACGTGGGACTAAAATAAATCTGGCGAAAAGTGGGTGTAGCAATATACTTCTGCCTACCTCTTCCGGGATATAGGCGTGAGATTATGTATGTATGTATGTATGTATCCCTTCTACGTAAGTAAGTCCTTATAAATGTAAGTCCTAAAATGTATTCTCGGCGATTAACGAAGTTCAATATTAGTTTTCCGCAAAGGTCCGAAACTGTCATCGAGCCTCAGCAATTCGAAAGCTTGCCAATATTCTAAGAATAGACTGACTGCCAGTTCACTTTAGAATGCTTACTCCTCATATTGATTGTTGCAGTTATTCATAGCAGCTGAAACAAAATTTGCGTTCTCTCTGGGCATAGCTCTCTTATGTGACGAGGCGTTAAATAAAATAATAGGTGCTAGAAAGTGGATCCGTCTACAGCTTCTAGTTTTTTTCATTCTACGTAGTATTGTTTGGGCGTTTTATCTAGTCTTTACATTTGCTTCGGAATCGTGTCATTATGTGGTCTCGGGGTGGGCACCCAGGTGCGAGCCTGCTCACTCAAACATGGCGGTGGTAAACTTAAAACGATTTGCTTGGACTCTATGTCCAGTGTTTCTTGAGATAAAACCCTTATTAAAGTAAAGTATAAGAAATATTAAAACTTTAAACTATCAACAAACAGCGTGGGTTTATTTTACACATAGTTTGATGAAATGTTTTTAAATCAATCTATTTAACTCAATAAAAAACCTTCAACATTTCTTTGTCGCACTTTTACCGGCCTAATGGAAAAGGTATAATTTTCACTTTGTTAGAATAAGTTCACTCTTATTTCATTAACTTTTATATTAATCTCATTAACGTTATTCTTCGAAACTTCTTTATTGTGTTGAAGAAAACAAGGGACTTTTTGTATCATGAAGCAAAAAACTAGGCGCGTTCAAAAATCTAGCCGTTCTTTAGGGTCCCATCCTTACGAATGACTTATGAGAATAAAAATAGTATAAAGACAAAACTTTATGCTTCTAACTAATTATTGTCTATACTGCTATAAAAAATGTGAAAGTTTGTGAGAATGGACGGATGGATGGATGTTTGTTACTCTTTCACTCAAAAACTACGAAAGGGATTTTCATGAAACTTTGCAGTAGGTGATACAGGTTATACCTACACCAGAATAGCCTACCTTTGAACTCGATCATCAGCCAAAGCGGGTGAAGCCATGGTCTAACGCTAGTAGACTATTCTAAAATTACTGTACCTTACTATAAATGAAATATCTATGCTATGGTAAAAGTTTCATAAAAAGTTAATTAAAATCAGCTCCCGTACGAAAGAGTTAAAATTAAAGTGCTAAATTATACAAACGTGAATATTTATGTTCAGAACACTACAGCGCAGAAACCCGCTTACCTTTATAGTTATTTATATACCTGCTAGACGGTCTAAAAAACCTTTTTTCAAATAAATAGCAATTACAATAATAGTATTTGCTGTAAAAAAGTCAGTTGAACAATCAATATAAAATATCAGCTTATCTAGCTATAACTTTAAAAAATCTTTTATCTCCGTATTAAAGACGTGGAAGCCTACTGGAGAGACTGACAGACTGCTACGCCGAGGTCTCGAGTTCAAGTCCATGCACACTTGATAATATATCATATTTAAGTGAGTACTAACTTTGTAATTATAGCTAAACTTTAAATCTGCATGTCTAATATAAAAGAAAACAATCGTGTAAAGTCTGCCAATTCGCGTATACTGGCCAGCGCTGCAGGGTGATGGACTATGACCTAAACATATAAGCAAGAAGCAGTGCGACACACCATAAACTGGGCTTGATGACGATAAGCAATTACAATAAAAAATGATGTACCAAAAATATTCCAGAAAGTTAAAAATACCGAAATATGAAAGTAAATAACGTATCTAAAGCAGAGCGATCTCTTATGGCGAAATAAGTGGTGAAATATATGACGTCACAAATACATGGACGTATGGCGATCGGTCTGGCTCACTTTTTCAATATCCCGGACCTAATGGCCGTCAGATGGCAAGTTGGGCAAAGTGATGCTATCAAAAAGCGATAGGCCGTGGTTTCGCCGGTTATCGGAACACTTTTCGCTTCCTGTGACGTGGGTCAGCGTCGACACGCATACACGGGTTTACACAATTTGAAACGAATTTACTATCTCTAATACTTATTGTAAGAACGAAACATATTTAGCTGTTTTTCTTTCGGCTTTTTTCGTAAGGGTCATTGACCGAAAGTTCAATTTTATCAGCGTTGAGAAGAATAAATATAGAAAGTTTAGAGTTATAAATTCTGTGAATTCAGGATTGTTTCTTTGTACATGCTCTTGTTTTCTACTTTACCATTTTTATTTAACATTGAATCATCGGCTTAATAATAGATCGCTACCAATTTCTCCGTATCCATTTTCGTCCTTAAGGGTTTTATTTAGGTTAAAGTAATTCTTAATGGATATTTTTTGCGTTCGTTTAAGGAATAACAATTTTTTATTTTACATCCACTTTGAGATATTGCAAAGCATTGAAGAGTATTATTTATATAAAAAACAGGTAAATGTCGAACGTGTTGATGATAAGCGGTTCACGTAAACCTTAAAGTTTGCTTAAAGTAATATAAGAAACCTCCCTAGCTATCAGGTATTTTAGAAGTCACATACGTACGAGTATATGCAAATATATGGATTATGAAAAAAGGTTTACTATAACAAAATCCGCTTCAGTAGGTACGTAGCAGCCTAAAATAAACATATATTTGTTGTAAGTAATAGGTTATGTACTAAATCTCTAAGAAATTAAGGTACTATAAATATTCTCGTCATGTGGTCTATACATCCCCGTGTTTAGATCGGCTATAAACGAACGCAACCTCATCAGTTTTATAATTAAAATTTTACTATTAAGCGTTTAACAAATGAACATTCCATTTTTTTTCACAAAAGTACTTTACAGCGGGATATTTTGGTATGCACAGTCGGCGCGGCACCTAAAACGTTATAACACTGGATTATATAATAATCTCATAGTTTCTGAGACGTTGTTACGACACTTCTGTTTATTAACAAAGCGCTTTTAATTTGAGTTATTTGTATTTTTTGTGGACTTGATTACGGGATTGATTATTTTTTATAGGGTTTCTGATAACACTAGCTTGTTTGTTAATCGTTAATTGTTCTTGTTTATCTTTGCGTTAGGTTTATTCTATTTATAGATTTTCTTGCGAGGGAAGAAGGTAGTATTTTGTGTGTATCTGAATAGGCTGCACTGACGTAAACGTCGCTAAAAATGGAATCTTCACTTAATTATTTACGAGTACCTAAATTTAGGCGTTACGACTCTATTGCTTAGTATGATGTCAATTCTTTCTTCAGGTTAATGTTTCTTTTAAAAGATTTGGCCCCAAAGGCTACCAAACTTACTTATTTGTAAAATTTTGCGGAGTTGAGAAAAGTTTGTGTTAAATGTTCAACTCCTACGTCTGAATAAATTTCTCTAAAATCTGGACCAGTAAATGTTTTAGTTATTTAAAGTCGACATAAAATTTTCTGTGAATATAGTAAAATTCTTTAAATGATTACATTACATATGCACTATAATGTATTGAAAGTCGCCCACTACTGGTGAAAGGTATCCTCAAGTCTTGGATGTATTTTGGCCTAGATAGATAAATATGATGATGACTATAATATATTACAGCACTTCAAAATGTGTAGTGGATATCTAATAAATTGATAAAAATAGTATTTGTTTTGTATATTACTGTTATTTTTGGCTACGCCGAGCCCTACTTATGCGTGGATACCTAAAATAGTCCACACCGTTGATATAACGTACTTAAAATGTTCTTATGAAAAGAAATAAGAATCCCTCCAAGGTTCATTTTTGCGGAGTAAAAGAAGCCAGCATAGATAATTCCATTTCAATATTAGATCAACGATCAGATGGCGAGCCTTTAAAATGCAGCAATACTATCAGATAACACAATTTGCTTCCTTCTTTTGCATAACAGATGAGCAGCATTTTAGACGTCCATTTGCATTGTTATTCAGTTGACGAAGTCAGAGACGCTCACGCCCCGCAGCTTATCGCCAGCCCCCAGCCGTTGTAAATTAAATAAATATACACCCAATGAGCGGAAATACAATGCATGACTAAGCTGAATAATTGCTTCATCTTCCTACTCGTGAATTTTCTTCGTAACGTTTCATATCTCGCACTAATTTCATAGTCCAACTCTACATTACATTCTCATAGTAAAAAGTATAGTGCATGTAAATTTATTCGACGCAAATCCTTGAATCACATTTTTAAGTCTAGCTGTAGTTTTGAATGTATGAGGAAACTATGTTCTTATTTATTGCTTTCCGTTAGCTTGCGTTCGGTAATTTTTATTCAAACTAGAGAGAAAATATGAAAAATGCTGTATCGTATAACCCCCGCTGCGTAGGAAGGAAGTTATGATTGAGGGTGACTTTATGCGATTTGACTAGTTGTGAGGCTCTCACGTGAAATACTGCAATTCACTTTACCGTTCATATTTATTTTGTAATAAATTTATAATATAATAGTTTACAATATTATTGCGCAGTATTTTTATTGATGTTAATCTTTGTTAAATAGCTTCATCAAGTTTTATCAAACTATGTTAAAATTGTCGCCACAGGAAAATATTAAATATATAGGCATACAATTTAAGCGATTAAATGCCTCGATAAACTGACGATTGATACCAGAGACACGTAAATAAATCAAAATCAATGAATAAAAGGCATTGTATAATGTCACGATCCGTATAACCCATTTCTATTTTTAACTAATGAATGTATACTTATTCATACCTTACAACCAAATCAAACGTTAAAATCAACACAATCACAGATAACACGACCACCACACTCGTGGCCAAACAAAAACATTGGCACCACACAACCCCTTAGAAAAACACTCGATAAACGTCCGCATAGAGGGATAAGAAAGGATGTGTTTTGCACCAAGTGCTCATGATGGTACGAAAGAGGAGCTCTTATACCCTTGTACATTGATCTGAGTGGGAACGTACGGCTTGTTTCACAGAACATCCTTTGAGGCGGTCGCGCGGACGAGCCTTTGAAGCTCGCCTGCATTTTGATAGCGGTATCGATTTTAACAGTGAATAGATTTTTACTTTACTAGTTTGCTACTGTGCGAATGTGGAGCTTTAGTTCGAACACGACCGTATCTAAGATAACATTTTAATGTTTGTAACGACGTGAGTACTGAATGTTTATTTAAAGCTTTTTATGCATATGAAGTTTAAATTAAATTTATCATCATCGTCCTAGCGTTAGTCCGGTTGCATTTTAATCTATTGCCTGGGAGATCGAGGATCGCTTTATTGTCTATCCAGATTTGTCGTAATATTTTTTATCTTTTGCACAAAGGGACTGTCGTCTGACATCAAAAACCTAAAGGATAGCGATATTCTGTGGCTTAACCCATTGTCAGTATATTCAAAGGTCAAACGCCCCAAAATAAGATAAAATTATCATGAGCTACATATTCAACGAGGTTTCAAGTTTTGAATAAAATAAAAAGCCAAAAAAATAATTGTTACATCCTCCCTTTCCATATTGTCAATAGAAATGTTTAAACATGTCACATGGTTTCATGTCGTAGACCCTGTATTCATATTTGTTTGGCGGCCTCGCAACGTTTTACACACGATAGCATTTTCGTATGAAATTTTAAAACATCTAATATTGCAGATAGGATTTCTCACAGTTCAACTTTATATGTAAGAGATATTTTTAGTCTAAAGTATGTTGTGGTATAATGAATACACGAACTGCACGTATGACGTAGTGGTTAAAGCGGTCGCTTCGTCACTTAGAACGGTTTCGAGTGTTGTAGGTTCGATTCCCATTCACGAGACAACATTTTGTGTGATCCACAAATTGTATAAATCGATTTCATACTTTCACGATTTGTATACATTATACAATATTATTCAGCGAGTCTTACTCGCAATAATACCCGCTAAATAATATTGCATGACACAAATTCTTTTTTCGCGTCTGGATGTATTTTGTGTCCATTGATTCAAGCCTTTTAAGTCCCTTGCGATTTATTTTTAGTGCGAGCGAATAAAAATAAATATTGTTAAGCACAATCATAAAAATACATGCATTAACTGCTGCTTGACTTTGCAATCAAAATAGTTTTAGAATCTTTAGATCAAATAACATACAGCGTCATGTTTTCGTGTCAACACGTTTAACACTGTGGACCAAATAACACATACAGCGTCATGTTTTCATGTCAACTCGTTTAGCACTGTGGACCAAATAACATACAGCATCATATTTTTATGTCAACACGTTTTATACTAATGACCAAATAACATACAACGTCATGTTTTCATGTCAACACGTTTAACACTGTGGACCAAATAACATGCACCTTCATGTTTTTGTGTCAACACGTTTAACACTGTGGACCAAATAACACATACAGCGTCATGTTTTCATGTCAACTCGTTTAGCACTGTGGACCAAATAACATACAGCGTCATTTTTTTATGTCAACACGTTTAACACTGTGGACCAAATAACATACAGCGTCATGTTTTCATGTCAACACGTTTAACACTGTGGACCAAATAACATACAGCGTCATGTTTTCATGTCAACACATTTAATACTGTGGACCAAATAACATACAGCGTCATGTTTTCATGTCAACACATTTTATACTGTGGACCAAATAACATACAGCGTCATGTTTTCATGTCAACACATTTAATACTGTGGACCAAATAACATACAACGTCATGTTTTCATGTCAACACGTTTAACACTGTGGACCAAATAACATACAGCGTCGTGTTTTCATGTCAACACGTTTAACACTGTGGACCAAATAACATACAGCGTCATGTTTTCATGTCAACACGTTTAACACTGTGGACCAAATAACATACAGCGTCATGTTTTCATGTCAACACGTTTAACACTGTGGACCAAATAACATACAGCGTCATGTTTTCATGTCAACACGTTTAACACTGTGGATCAAATAACATACAGCGTCATGTTTTCATGTCAATACGTTTAACACTGTGGACCAAATAACATACAGCGTCATGTTTTCATGTCAACACGTTTAACACTGTGGACCAAATAACATACAGCGTCATGTTTTCATGTCAACACGTTTAACACTGTGGACCAAATTTTATTAATTAATGCTATTTTTTTCTTATTATTTCAACGACTCAAATATGTTGTTCTGGTGCCTGTAACGATATTTATTTAAGTACCTAACTTATAATCTAAAATGTAACGAATTACCTATTGCAATCATAAAAATAATAAATAATGTCTGTTCATTAAAATAGATAATTATAATTAAACAGCAAATATAATGTAACTTTGTAAATGTTTACAATAATTATAACATAATATTATTTGACTGTGATATAGTGGTATGTATGTGGGTATGTATGATCAACGGCAAATTCAGAATTCAACAGAATTCGTAATACAGGCAGATTGAAAATCCCAAAAGATCTGGAAAATCAGATCTTTTGAGGTTTCAACAAGTGTTAAGCTTGAGGATCATCACAGTACCTAATTTGTTTCATAAATTGAAAATAAAGTTATAGCAATGATTCAATAAGGAATAGTTCCAATTTAGTTCGATTTGAAAAATTGATTGTGTGTTGGATACTCAACCATTTATCGATATATTTACAAAGTTGTTGGTTAAATAAGCTTACTATACCTATTATTACACGTTTTTAACATACGTAAGCTCAGCTTGTTTCCAGGAACAGTGGAACACGAACACGGCTTTCACCATCGAAGATCTGGACATTTGTAACCGACTGTCATCATCATCAGCCCTGTATATATACTGTCCCACTGCTGGGCACGGGCCTCTTCTCTCTATGAGAAGGGTAAGGCCATAGTCCACCACGCTGGCCTAGTGCGGGTTGGCAGACTTCACATGTCTTTCGAGAACATAATGGAAAACTCTCAGACATGCAGGTTTCCTCACGATATTTTCCTTCACCGTTTAGCAAACGATAATTAACAATTTCTGTCCGTTTTGGTCCGTGTGGTGACGGATTAAAATACGGCATGTCATCACCCCATGTCATCCCATGGGTGTCGTAAGAGCCGACAGAGGGAGCATATTATGCAGAGAACAGCACTGTAAGAGAAGGAAAACTTGATACAAACCATAGGGTTATAGACAATTTTTTTCCAGTTACGATTTTTTGGTTGATTTACGAAATCTTGGATACTGCGCTACCGGCACAGTTCGTGAAGACAGGACAAAAAAAAGATATGAAGAAATAAGATCGAGCTTGACTATGAGCTATGACTATAGATTCGACAAAACTAACGAGTTATTGCTAGTTACATGGAAAGATAACAGCGTTTGTACGATGCTAACAAATTATGACACGATTGAGCCACTAGGCGTGGTAAAGAGGTGGTGTCCTATAAAACGCGCACCAACGCTGGCCAAACGGGTTGGTATAGACCAACCCGTTTGGCCAGCGTGGTATAGTAGGCCAATTCCTCCTTTCTAAGGAGAGGCCTAATCCAGCAGTGGACTGTAAAAGGCTGATGATGATGAATTAAAACGCACATAACTCCGAAAAGTCATTGGTGCGCGCCGTGGATTCGAACCCGGACCCTATGCGTAGCAGTTTGCCGGTCTCTCCACTAGGCTATCGCTATCTCTGACTGTATTCACTATCAATTGCTATGATATAATTTGATAAATAGTTGTCAAGTATTTAGTTCTCGTTTTAGTCACAAGAACACTTTGATTACTTACGACTACGACTTCAGTTTTTAAAGAATTAAATACTGCTTACGAACTTACAATCAACAGACACAAGAATACCGAAAATCAATAACACAATATGTGGATCACACAGTGTTGTCCCATGTGGCCATTGATTCCTCAATAGTACTTGACACTCGGCGTACTATTAAGCGGCGACCTGATCGCTTAGGTCACTATACTATCCTAAAAAAAAAAAAAAAATATTTTGTACTTAACCTTAATAAATTAAAAAAAGACAATTTTTCACAAAATAATTTGTAAAACAAACACTGCGACTGTGAAACAACACATTATAGAAATAATAAAATTAACCGTTAAAGAAAAGATGATATTTGATCACATTAATCGAACATTCAAAGTATTTGTCTTTTGGCTCTGACCCCGTCCCACTTACGAAGGGAGAGCGTTCGAGAATTTCAATTTAGGAGAAGAATGTGCCGACATAACGTGTGGCCCGAGATATTTTGATAGGACATGTTCTCCGTGAATAAATTTCTTTCCACATATTAAAAGTTTTTAAGCGGTTTTATTTATTATCAATTTGTGGCCTCTGAAGGCATACTTAGCAGCGAGAAAATATGATTTTTGATTCCAACATGTTTTTAAATTAAAAGTGTTAGTACATTGTTCTTTTGAATGGAAATTTAAATTAAATTTTAAAAGTATTTAAACTGTCAATGAATATTTAAAAAATTGTTGAGAATACATTATATAAATTCTTTCTAAATATTTACTAGACAGATTAGCAGTCAGTAAATATCCTTCATAAACATCGGTATATGAATACCGAAAGCGCTTTTTTTACAAAACAATAAAATATTTCTTTAAGATCGCTTCACACCCAATTCATCCGGTTTATTTTAGAGAATCACACACAAAGTACTGTTAGATATCTCGGCGGAATTTTCAATTTGATCAAGGAATGCGGCCACACGGAAAGAAGAAAGGCTGAGATCTGCATGTAGAAAACGCACGCCTGCCGCCAAGTGGGTTAGTTCTCGATTTATTGTATCAATTTTATATAAAGCCAGTAGGTGAAATAAGCTAGGAGATATATGTTCTAGAGAGCTTCTCACCTTACAGTACTGCGGTACACAATAAAGCGGATTTAATATTGGCTCAGTGTGGTTTTCAATAAAGCTTATCATTAGTATTTTTGTATTTGAGTATCTATTGAGGTTTTACGTCGCCTGTATGGGTGGAGGCGTTATAGCCCTAATGACACTGTGTCGAATAAGAGGCCCAAAAGGTATGCATGTAATATATTTTGATATATACCTACATAATTATAAAAATCTCTAATACTCGATTTTATGTACTTGTTTGTAAAACCCTATTTGAAGAAACGTAATGTAGAATCTGAGTGAGTGTGATTTCATACTACTACTTTCCATCAGGCAACCTCAATAGATATATTGCACTATAGGGTAAACGTGCTTAGGCATAACGTAAAGTTAGGAGAAGGATAATGAATAAAAGTGGCATTCACGACAGTAACTAATAATTTTTAACACAACTTTCGTTCTTTGGATAATTCAGTATTCATTCATTTAAATAAGAAACTCAGCTCAATCGAAATGAATAAATCTACACTAATATTATAAAGAGGAAAAATTTGTATTTTTGTTTGTAATGGATAAACTCAAAAATTACTGGACTGATTTTAAAAATTCTTTCACCATTAGAAAGCTACATCATCTGCGAGTAACATAAGCTATATTTTATTTTAGAAAAAATAGGGGTCTGTAAGATATTAGGGTTTTTCGGGTACGCGAAGTAGTTCCCTCAGGACGCGGGTGAAACCGCGCGCAACGGCTAGTGGGTCATATTTGTGAAAGCGCCAGCTTTTATGACATATGTACAGTACTAAGAGTATCTGAAATTGAAGGTCCCTACTCATTCCACAGATTTCCTTCAAAAATCCTTTGCAGTGCAAGATGTACGTTTGTGGCATGCGTTACCCGAAGCAATCAGACGGGCTCAATCTCTCCCTATATTTAAAAATCTGGTTACAAATTATTATTTATCATAATTATCCTGACAGTTGTATATATTAATAAATATATTTACATATAGTTTATATGAATATTATATTTGTGAAGATTATAGCTTATTTATCTACTGTAAGTTAGTATTGGTTTGTTAATTAGTAATTTGGTATTAGTATTATTTTGTATTTTATGTACGATTTATATGTAATATATACACTATCGCTCAAAAGTATTTGCCCACCTTGATTTGAGGATGTTTGAAGAAAATGATTTTCTTCTAATTGTACTAATATTATTATGACAATTCATTGCCGTATGTTATTAAATCTAATAAAGACATGATTTATATACATATTTATATACATATCATGATTTAACAAAAAAAACTTAAATAACCAAAAAGCAGGCAACGATAGCCCAGTGGATATACCAACAGACTGCCGTGCGGGGAGTTCGAATCCACGGCGCGCACCGCTGACTTTTCGAAGTTATGTGGTATTTAATTGTTAATTATCGCTCGCCTCGTGCCACGGCGAGCATGTTCAGCCATCACTCTTGGCTCTCGTGAACAGTTGTTGACAGTCGCTACGCGGAGTCAGTACCCTTAAATAAACTGATACTGGTCTAAACCCCGAAGGGGAAACAGGCGTGAGTCTATGTATGTATGTAATTAGAAGAAAAACATTTTCTTCAAACATCCTCAAATCAAGGTGGGCAAATACTTTTGAGTGTATAGTATTACTCATATAAAATATTATGTCAATATTACGTCCTATTATTTTCCTATTTATGACACTGTTCCTCATGGGACACCGTAACCCAACACTGTTGTTCTTACATTAATTGTATTTTAAACTAGGTTGTCTGGAAGAGATCGCATTTTGCGATAAGACCGCCCTGTTGTGCAACTAATTTTAAGTTACTTCATTAAATATTGTATCTCCATATGTTTACTAGTGTGCAATAAAGTGTTAATCTATCTATGTATCTATCTATTTACTCCCCAAGGTACTAAACGGCGAGACGGCCTCTTAAACCACTACGCCATCTGTGCATTCCATTTGCAAAGTATACATATTTATTTCCTAAACTACACTGAGATACGCTTGTTTTACAAACATATCCACATTTTACTGTAATATATATTTTGAACAGATAAATCCAGTACAAAGATGAAATAAATGATTTGATATGATGATGAATAAATCGTATACTCTAGAAAAAGCCTGTACGGTTACCGAGCAAGTAATAAAAGGAAACATTTAAAAATAAACTAACAAAATAGGATACAAGATAAGTCTGTTTTCATAAGCCATATCAAATTCATTACGACAATAAACTCCCAAATGTATTTACGAGGGATCACGTCATGAATAAATTTCGTTCGTAACAGAAAGTTTGATGCGTGAAATAGCTGCTCCAACTTAGACAAAGCTCTGAAAAAGCGTTCGTAATTTACTTAATTATACGTAGGTAGACGTATAGGTGTGTACTCATAAGTATTTGATACTGAGACTTTGCTTTGTATAGTTACTGCGTAGATTATAGAGGGGATTGATCTCCCATATCAATATTTACGTTTAAGTTTAGCTTCGTATTTTAGTATTGGCTATTTTCATAATAGACAACTCTTACGGCGTAATGAAATCCCGTGTCACGTAGTTCTGTGTGCTAGGATGTAATAAACATTCTGCCGTTGGACACACAGGACACTCACTATTCATTGTGTACTCACTAATTTAAAACTCTTAGTCTTCTTATTCTAAGTTACACATTAAATAGGAAACTATGAATAAGGATTCTGGATCTAGTTAAATTGTTCCATGGCCTGGGTGCAATTTACGTAAGTATATATTTGTGGGGCAATATTCTGTCTTGCAACTTTACCTTGTAAAACGTAATACTTAATTTCATAGGTGCCTTTTAGCCTTCTGCGAAACAGAATTTCAATAAAATGATTTACCTTTTCGAAGGGATTATTCAACAGAAAATATTTAATAGATTATCTGACAACTTACCTGTTTTACTACGATAGTTTTAAGAGTATAATATACATTGAAATATTTTCTCACGAAGCACGCCCCTTAATGAATACCTACTTTAAATTATCTTTCTAAGTATTAGAGGCCAGGGTTTTGTTTTGTTTAAATTATCCCGGGAATAGTCGTAATTATTATGATGTTTTCGTGGTTATGATACGCCTTTTTGGAAATTATAATAACTGTTCTGATTTGGGATTGAAAATACAGCACGTACCGTAGATTAACAGTAGATAAGGTTCAAAATATTTTCAAAAATATAGTGGTTGTATGCATAATAAGGTTTCAGTATTGTTATGTTATCTGACCTACGCTTTTTTTTGAGCAAATTGACATAACTGAACTAATATTATGAATTTTAATAATAATGCCCTTGTTCTAACAAAGGAACGAACATTCAGGTTACCTCAGTTACAGTGGCGATACGTCCGCCTGATTAACTAAGTCATCAGGGAAAAGAATAACTTAGTAGAAACACAGAAAAACAAACAGAAAAATTACTCTATTTTAATCTTCGTTGCTTACATATTTTTACAGCACTGTAATCCATCTCAGCATTGTTATTTCATACTTTTGTGCAGTAATTCCGTGAAAATCTCTCGCTTGTTTCTTGTCTAGTCGCGTTTGCAGCGGCGCGTTTACATGTTCGTGACTTCCTGTTACGTATTCACAACGCTGGCTGTTCTTACGTGATTGTAAACCACACGGGGGATTCGCTCAGCTTGAGGAAGTATGATCTTTAATATTGGTATAGTGAGATTTGTGGTCAACTGTTTCAATGTTCACGTGTTTTTTTCAATTTACGTTGTAGGGACTCTTTCCTAAGGGTACTTGGAATGGGCACTTATTATTAGCTAATATTATTCTATTCATGGTGGCTGGTAAGCTATCGCTAAATGGAGTAGCTGAGCAACTACATACATACATACATAGACTCACGCCTGTTTCCCCGAAGGGGTAGGCAGAGGCATATCAAACGCCCACTTTTCGCCAGTGTTTTGATCCCACGTAATAGGTAATAGGCGAGCCTATTGCCGCTTATTGGGACATTTAATTTTGGCAGAGCCTCGTCCGTTGATCGGCAGGTGCACCACTTGCAGGTGAGGTTGGCTTGGAACCCTAAGTTCTTGGTGGGAACCCTATGAGCAACTGATTCTGTTATTTACCATTTCTATAGGTGTACGCGATACCCCCAACAGAAAGCTATAACTCAGTAAAGGTAACTTTCGGTAAATATCACTTAATAGTAAAAATTTGATGAGCATTGTCTGTATTTAGTGGACAGCTTATTATGAACTAACAAAATCTAATCCAAACTTCAGACTTTAAAAATTCCGATTATTCCGTTGAGACTACTGAAATTCAGCGTAGCAAATTATAAAACGAATGTACAAAATTTACGTTATTATTAGACAGAATCGCAATTTGGGGTTAATTTGTTCTTGATCCTCTTTATTAGAATATAGTTTAATTGATTTCCCAAAAACACAAAGCAATTTGCCGGGATCAAATGCCACAGGATATAATCTACTTTCTTGTCTAATCTTATTAAAATCGGTTCAGTGATTTTGCCGTGCAAGCGTAAAAGTCAGGCAGAGACTTTCATAATTATTATAATTACTATGGATTTCGAAGTTCTTACTACCTTGTTATTTTGTAAGTAATATTTTCATACCTTGTTTTGTATCAAGATTATGACTGTATTTTTGTCTAATATGATAAATGAGGAAGAAAATATTGTTATCAATTTTATTGAGGTAGGTGATTTTATTCTGAGGCATGCTAAAAAGACTTACTTGTTAAAATCTAAAAAGGAAAAATTATAGGATTCATGTTAGCATTATGATCGTAGGGAATAATCTAACTTATATTCTCGTAAAAATTATAAAAACATATGTACTTACAAACTATACTAGACTTTGTGCCTGCCATAAAGCGGCATGTGAAAAGAAATTGCTTGCAAGCGTTTTGACTTAGGCTATTAACCATTATGCCGCGTTTCCACGCTTGCCAAGCCTCGACAAGCTTCCACAAGCTCCAAGCGTCCACAAATCTCGCTTGGGGTTTGGGAGCCGTTTACACGCTTGTGAATGCGTCAGTATGCTACGTACATCCAAGCATGGCGGACACCGAACTTGTATCGACTATAACCTTTGGTTTAACCTACTTTTATTTAAAATACACTTAAAGAGAAGCAAAACCAATTCTTTTATATGATGTAGATTAAAGAAAAATACCTTACCTACATAGCCTCGAAATATTACTGGTGCCATATAGTTTACGGCATTAGGTATGTCCTCTGGGAGCGATATAGTGCATAATCATACAAACAAGCAAAATAAGTTCGACCAGCCACTCATTTTGAGACAGAACTAGACGTGCGTTCGTTTCGAGATCACAGCGACTACTAAGCACGCGCCAACGTGTGAACGCGTCGCAAGCGCTTGCCGCAAGCGCCCTTTGATCTGTGTCCAAAAACCGACACTAGACCGGATCCTGTACAAGCGTCCACAAGCTCACGCAAGCCAAGCCAAACGGCCTGTTTACACGCTTGTGCTTGTGGAAGCTTGTCGAGGCTTGGCGAGCTTGGAAACGCGGCATTTAGTTTAAAACATAAAGCGCTTCTCAATAGGAATGAATTCTAGACGAGTTTCGATTGCTTGGCAGTTGACTGATTAGGTATAATTCGCGACCAGATCATGACACAAGCACCTATGCCTATAGCGCCAATACTTCAGAAAAATAAAGTTAAAATCCATGGCGATAATATTAAAATCAGGCCGTCCGCGGTTGTGTACAGAAATATTATGTTATTCTTTAATCTGGAGCGCAACACGCATTCATTCAGAATACAGCCACTATAATATCACTTTAAAATATTACCTACCTATATTATTCACACCAGAACAGGAAGGAAAAATCATGACCGATAAAAAATGAAGGAACAAGATGTATTCGATGAAATTGTCAATTTGTCGAATAGGTTTAAGGGCCTTAGTTTTACGAGGACACGACATATACAAACAGTTAATAAAAATTGTAGACGGTCGTATTGCCCCTTCGTGCGTGACCCAATCGCCCTCCCACATAACATTTTTACATCGCATAAATTTCCAACTCATATTTCCAGTTAAGTAACATTATAAAAGCAACATGCAGTAAAATATTACGCTACAACTTACAGCTTTGCTTATTTAAGTGTTAGAGGAAATCTCTTATGTATTAACAGATATAAACTGGATTTTTGTTTGATCTATTTTTATCTTAATATGGTTATGGTTTATAGAGTTGAATGTTAGTATATTTTATTCAATCATAGTGACCCTGGTTTTGATATACCAAATTCATTATATATTATTGATCGATCATTGGCTAAGTTTACTAGGGCACCCGTTGGACGCTATTATCTATGTACGAATTTGTAAATCACATACAAAGCACAATTTTATACTGTTTGAAAACAATCCATACTAATAATTATAAAACGGCCCAGCACATTCATACTTAATGACGGTTTTTTTTTTGTCATAACCCTTGACAATTTTAAAATAATTCCAATTGTCTAAATCCTTTTCATAAGATCTAAATTAAAACAATTAGGTACACCGTGAAAATAAATCAAAATAAGGAAAAGATATATCTATATCACTGCAAATTGTATTTATCTAGAAATCTCAAAATAAACTTCTTCTTTAGACGTAAATAGTTGTTAATTCCTTGGGAAAAGCTGAATGCTTGTATTACGAGTAAGCTCACGTCGGAAGTACAATACTCAAGGATTGAATCCACGTACTCTCGATCTCAAGTGCAATACGTAAACATTGCAGGACTGTACTATTTTTAGTCTTGTTTAGTATAAACTTCTTGCAAAAATAATCCTTAAGTGGACTTTACACTGAGACAAAAGCTGTAACTGTGTTCCGAAGCTTGTGAAAAGGTCAGGGATTTTGTAGGCTTTACAGGTTTTGTTGGCATTTCTCATTTTTAAGCTGATTTTCCACCAGAGTGGCGAGACGAGGCGAGGCGAGGAGAGAATTGAAATTTGTATGGCAAATTTTCAATTCTCTCCCAGCGCATCTTTGGTGGAAACAGTGTGGATTGGCGAGAATATGCGAGGCGTGAATTGAAATATTTGTTTGTGTAAAAATGAACTGTATTGCTTCCAACATAGAGTATAAATTAACTTTGCAACGGAAACACTCTTCTCGCGATAGAAATTGCGTGAGTATTGCAAGACGAACTCAAACAGCACTGTACCTATATCTTTATCTAATGAAGCCTACGGGCGGCGGCGGCGCGGCGGTCACGCGCGAGCTCGCGATGGCAATTTTTAGTGGAAAAGGGTCAGTGCGATTTCAATTCTCTTCTCGCCTAGTCTCGTCTCGCCACTCTGGTGGAAAATCACCTTTAGTCACCTTCTCTATCTCCAAAATAAATGCGAACACAATTCGTTTAAAAGAACATAGCAATATAGGACGCAATCAGTACTAGTTATATTATCCTTTGATTAGTATATCTAGCGACCCTTTACCATTAAAATGTTTCGTTTAATCAAAATCACATAACCCCTGTACCTGTAGGAGCTAAGCCTTAGAGCACTCACACCTCCTGAGCTACCACTGCCAACTATTTAAAATAAATTAGTAATGGTAAGTTCTTTGATTTGGTTACCGGTTTTTTATTGCCTTCATCGGTAACAGTCCATCCAGCGGCCTACGAGATGCGATTTTAAGAATACTTAAAATCTTCCTAATACGTCCCCAGTTAATTATATATACAATATCTATTCTTATCCCATGTAGGAATAAAACGTGAGTATTTCATTATACATTAAGCAGCGATGGCCTAGTGATGAGACTGCTACGCAGAATGTCTCGGGTTCAATCCACGGCGCGCACCAATTATTTTTCGAAGTTAAGTACGTATTAACACGTTCCCTGCGGCACAGCATTTATCTGTACTTTCCAATACTGCGTTACGGGTCGTTTTAAACCTTGTACTGTACCAGAGGTTGTGGCGGAACGAGGCATATTAAACCCCATCGCCCGTTGGAGACCAAAATCCTTTTTTTGGCGCCAAATAAGACAAAGTGTACGGCTTTTGTCGTGATTATTATTGACAATGAGTTGATTAACCTTAATCTGCCACCGTCCGTGGTTAGATTAGTTAGTTTAGATTCTATAGGCTAAATAAAATGTGGGATCTGATGCACCCCGTACCGCACTGAAAAATGGCAGCTTTTCGTGTTACTTAGTGATGGGAAAATAAACATCGATTTTATAATTGTATTTAATTTATTAAACTTATGGATGTTTTTCATTATAACAGGTCAAACAGTAACTTTTCAGTAACTTTTTGCAACCTGTGTATTCTGTAAGTATTTTCTTAACTTTTTTGTCGGCCTCACGACTTGATAAGATGGTTCGGAGTTTTTCATAGCACCCTACACATCTCCTCTTCTTTGATCCTTGACATAATTATTTCATACTAGAGGACACCAGCAGCTAAGCCTGCAATTATTTTAAATTTACCCGTTTTGGCCCATCCCGTGGGAATTTCGGAAAATCCCTTCTTAGTGCACCCCAACGGTCCCCAAGGAACATACATGCCAAATTTCAGCTTCCTGCGCCCAATAGTTTCGGCTGTAGCGTGTCTGTCAGTCAGTCAGTAACGCAAGGATTTTATATATTAAGATGATAGCCGGAGTAATTATATTTGTGACTGACCTGTTTTTGAAATATCCCAAGCAGATTTTTTTCACCTTCCTCCTTAATGAACTGTTTTCGGCAACGTTTTGACATATTCGGCAGCAGTCTTAATACGTCGCGTGCGCAGCCTCGAATGCGTTGCACAACACTAATCGCGTGAAGCTAGCGTAGGGTGTAGTACGAGGTGCGCGGAGGTACAAGGCGTTTGCAACCTCGTTCCGCACTGTGTTAGAATTATTATTTGTTCAGTGCGGCACGAGGTCTAAAAACCCGGTATTAAGGTTGGTGTACCACAGAACTAGGAATCTCTTTCCTACACTGAAGTTCAAGTGTTTTCTTACCGCTATAACGACGAGACACGTACAGGGCGTTTCAAGCCCTGTTTCGCACTTAACGTGTTAAATTGTTAATTATCGCTTGCTTAACGGCGAAGGAAAACATCGTGAGGAAACTTGCATGTCTGAGGGTTCTCCATAATGTTCTTGAAAGACATGTGAAGTTTGCCAACCCGCACTTGGCCAGCGTGGTAGACTTAACCATTCACATAGTAAGAAGAGGCCCGTGCCCAGCAGTGGGACAGAATATATACAGGGCTGATGATAATTTCATTATACATAATATTGTAAGCTATGCCCACTATAAGTAATTGCCGATCCCAGATAGCGTTTAAATTCAGTTTTACTGCTCAATTTTTCTTTTATTACATCATAAGAGTACTAAGCGGTCCCAATTATGATTTACGTAATTCTTTCAGGTGACCTATAAGCCTTGCAAAGTACAAAATGAAGGCGACTTTCGATGTTCATACTTGCTTCTTATGGCGCTGACATACCTGAGCATTCACTTGTAACAGAACAGCAAGAATTCGCCGTTTTTTGTTTTGTCGAACCAATCAACGAACAGAGCCGAACATTGCTACGAACATCTTCACGATTTTTCTAACGAACACTAATCCTTAGAATATAGAAAAACATATAGAAACTGCACTACAATAGCAGTTTTGCCCAATATATTAACTTCAGATTGACTTATGAATTCTTTCTAGAGTAAGAGTAAGATACATAAACAAATGATGTTTCGAATTTTCGCAGGCCGTCACTAAATTTAATTTGAATAATGAAGGGCTTACTCATTATGAATATATGGAAAAGATATATATTTAAAAAAAAATCCTCAGATCTGCTTCACTCAGAATTAATTTCAATAGAAATTTCATACATACATACATACATAGACTCACGCCTGTTTTCCGGAGGGGTAGGCAGAGACTACGGAACGCCATTTGCAACGATCCTGACATACCTCTATTGCTTCATTCACTTCCATCAAGTTTCTCATGCATGCTCTTGTGTTTAGGGTACTTCTGACCTGTCCTTTTTTTAGGATGTCTCCAATCTGGTCAGAGAACGTCCACCTAGGTCTTCCCCTTCGTCCTGTCTCATTCACATTTGCCTTATATATCTTCTTTGTCAGTCTTTCGTCATCCATCCTCTCCATGTGCCCAAAACATCTTAACATGCCTTTCTTGATGCTTGTCACTACATCTTCTTTTAACCCACACCACTCTCGTATCACACAATTCTTTACTCTGTCGGTCAAAGATAAACCACACATACTTCTCAGTGCTCTCATTTCTACAGCATTTATTCTACTTTCAAGTCTCTTCTGCCATACCCAACTTTCACTACCATACATAATGGTAGGCACTAACACCCCTCTATGCACAGCCAAACGTGTCTTTTTGGACACGTTTTGAATGTTCATAAAGGTCTTCAGAGCTCCATTCACTCTATTACCTGCATTAACTCTTCTTGCAATATCTTCTTCATTCTTACCATCTCTTGTAAACAACGTACCTAACTATGCAAACTCATGCACTTGTTCTACTCGTTGTCCATCGATCAAAACATAACTTTCGTTTTACTTACATTCACTTTCATTCCTTTCCTTTCTAATGCACTATGTATGATTGTTACCATCTCCTGCAACTCCTTCGCTGAAGACGCAAGTATTACCTGATCATCAGCATAAAGGAGGCATTTGACGAGCGGCCCATTCATCCTTAATCCGCAGTCACTATGTTTTAAATCTTGCAAACAACTGTCCATGAAGAGGTTAAACAGCCACGGCGACGCTACGTTACGCTTTTAAGTACCTAGGTATAGTATTATATTAGTAAATATAACTTTGTTGTGTAACTAATTAAGTTCATATAATACTATGTTTTTATAAGATCCTGCCTGCTTATGTACTCTTTGTATAATGGTGTAATATTGCGAACAATAAAATCTCTCTTTCTCTCTCTCTCTACACATCCTTGTCTAACACCTTTCTCGATGGTAAACCAGTCAGTGTATGCCCCGTTTATCCTCACACAAGCTCTAGAATCCTCATAAAGGGATTTCAGAGCTCGAATGAGGCTGCTGTCTACCCCATTCATTGACAGCACTGACCACTTTTCATTCCTCACCACTTTATCGTAAGCCTTTTCCAAATCCAGGAATGCGCAATAGACCTTTGGCCAAAAACTTTTCGGCTATGCTTCGCAAGGAAAAATCCTGATCCGTACATCCCATACCCTTTCGGAATCCCGCTTGTACATCCCATATTTTCTTGTCGGTTACTTTCATAATTCTTTCAATCAGTACCTTTGAATACAATTTGCCAACAATGCTGAGAAGGCTAATGCCTCTATAGCTTTTGCAGTCTTGTTGCGAGCCTTTTCCTTTATAAAGAGGCACAACTACAGCTGTGGCCCAGTCATTAGGTACTCGGCCGGTGCTTCAGCACAAGTTATATAACCGCTGCAACTGACCAACTATGATACCCTTCGCATCATTTCTCCGAGGGAGAACCTTCCACGTGGCCGTTGAGGACGTCACGTCAGAGGAGAGGACCATGAAGGCTGGAGTTCCACAGGGGAGCTGCCTCTCTCCTGTTCTGTACGCCCACTACACGGACGACATCCCTGTACTGGGCGACGTGAAGGTGGCACTGTTTACGGACGACGCCGCGTACCTGTCCAGCTCCCGGAATGCCAGACACGCTGCACGGAAGCTGAGCCCGACACTTGAGGCGCTCCCGGGCTGGCTGAAGAAGTGGAGGCTCAAGTGCAACGTGTCCAAGACCAAGGCTTTGGTAACTGGAAGGGTACAGTACCCGCCGTGCCTGAAGCTGATGGCGGAGGAAATTCCTTGGTCGCCCGCTGCTGTCCTCCAGACTGCCGCTGAGAGCCAAGCTGGCTCTCTATAAAACCTATATCGGGTCGCGCCTCACATACGCGGGACTGGCCTGGTACAACCTGACAACAGAGACCACGCGGCAGCGACTGCAGCGGGTGGAGAACAAGTGTCTTCACCTGGCGGTGGACGCGACCAGGTACCTCAGAAACGCGACCATATATCGGGACCTCAAGTGGGAGCCGATCGAGGGATTTCTGAGCGGGTTGGCCCGGGGTATGTTCGAGAGTGCAGACCGCTCAGAAAGTCAAACGTCAACATCGCTCCCCTCCCCCATCCAGACTCAACAATCCTCATTCGGAGGGGACTGAAGCACCCCGCTCGGGAACTGATCCCAGTTCTCTCGAGCGGGGCTTCATCACCACCACCATCAACACACCAGCCAGACGACCAGCCGCCACCCTCTCGCAGGCGACTAACTGGGCCTCACCCAACGGAGACTCACCCGGTTGGTCAGCCTCGAGGGCGACCAACCCAATGACCGGCCCATAGTATTGGGCCGCGAAGATAACCTCCTTAAGGGCACAATCTAATCCAAAGGAACCCCACTACCCTGAAGGGGGTGGTGAGAAGAAGACTATGATAATGATGCCCTGTCCAGCCTTTAGCATTTCGACTGTAATCCTATCATATCCTGCAGCCTCACCTACTTTCATGCTTCCCAGTGCCTTCACAATCTCATCCACGCCAATAACGCTTTCATCATTGCTATCACTACCATTCACATCATCGATGGGTGTCTCTACCGCCGTTCTTACAAATAAACCTTCAAAATACTCTTTCCATCTCTTCAGCACGCACGATTCACCATTCACGATCCTTCCATTCTCTGATCGATGTGTATTCTGAGGCAATCCTCAGAGGCAGGAAAAACTCAATAGTTTTTCCTCGAACTGTATGAACGGATTTCCAGAAAATCTTCATGTTTCGCTGGCAATCGTCAGATAGTCTGCTATCAAACTCATCTTTCTTTTCCTCTTTTTTTCCTTTTAACCATTTCTTTCACTATTCTTTTTGACCTAACAATCTCCTTTCTTGCTTCATCTATCTACCTCATATCTTCCTCACTTGTTGCTTTTCCCTTTCTTTCATTTGCTCTGGCAGCCAACCAATCTAACTAAGCTTTTTTCTTCTCTGACACTGCTGATTGTACATCCTTGTCCCACAATGTATTCTTAACCTTTCGTATTTTCCTTCTCTTGATCACACCACATACTTCAGACGCCACACATACGACCTCTTCTTTAAAGGACTGCCATAATTCATTCATATCGTTTATGCCATCGAACCTCTCCAATCTTGCTATCAATCACCGTTTATATTCATCTTTCACATCTTTCTCTTGCAGATTTTCTACTTTTATTCTTTCTAAGACTCTATTTTCATTATACTTTCGAAGTCGCCATCCTTTAAAGAGCCCACTTATCCGGCTCAACACCAAGAAGTGGTCTGTGTGGATGCCGATCCCTCGATACACTCTTGTATCCAACACATTCTTTCTCAGTCGTTCATCTACTATTACAAATTCAATCATACTTCTTCTTACATTTTTCGCCTCACGCGTATACATATGTATCCTTTTGTGATCAAACATGGTGTTTGTCACACAAAGGCTCCACTCCAAACAAATCTCAAGCAGTGCTTTTCCATTTTCGTTCACACCCTCATCACCGAATGCACCTAACACCCTTTCAAATCCATCTCGCTTTACTTCCACTCATCTATTAAAATCCCCTAACAAAATCAATCTTTCATTATCCTTACAGTTCCTCAAAATATCTCTTAAACTCTCCCAAAACTCCTGCCTTTCGTCGTGCTCTTCCTGTGACATACCCGTAACAATATTGACCGGGGCATACTCCCCTATAATAAAGACACAAGTAAGTCCTACTTTCATTCTCATCCCTACTAACCTAGCATTTACACATTCAAACTCTTTTACACACTCATTCATTCGCGCAGTAGTATTACACCAACTCCCTTGCAGGTGGTACTATCTACCCCAGACCAATACGTTGTATATGTGCCTGCTTGGTGGTGTCACACCCTTGCCTTTTTGTTTCATTCTCACAAAGAATAAAATTTTTTCTATCATCCATCATCTGACATACTTCATCCAATTTGCCGTCCATCCCTCCTCCAACATTCAACGTTGCAAACCGACTTTCCATAGGCCGCTTTTCGCCCTCGCGGAGAATGAAACGTGACGGGTTGCGAACCGCGTCGCTGCCGTATGGAGAAGAAGAAGTTTTTGTTCCCATAGCGTTCCCACGAGATATAGGGATCTAGACTGTCCATCCCCGCAGAGCCCTTTACGGGGGTAAGGCGGAATATCAGCTGTACCCTGTGACCACCAACACAGGCACCCTCCGTTTACGACCAGCTTGCCCTCTGGCCAGGAATCCCTCGGCACGGGTTGGTTCACACTTTAGATCGGGGTTTTGTGTTGGGTATGCTTCCTGAAAGTTGGTTTAATTTTGTTGATAAATTCTCGATATCGATGTCAAAGATGGGTACCGTGATTTTGAAATCGAAAACCATTACGTGAAAATGATCTTGTCACTAATCATTAACATTGCATTAGTGCTTATTAGAGATATAATAAATTAATATAAATTGCTATATTCATCAAAAAGGTAATTAAAGAAAAAATAGTAATTCATCTATTGCTGTTTATGTTTGATTTATTCGCTTATGTGACTTAATCTGAGGATTTATGATTATTTTATCGGTTTTTTATTCCGAGTTGTGAGTAAACTAAATCTAAGGATTTATTGAAAACATAATCTATATTCTATCAATATTCATTCCAAGTAAGCCCATCTCTAGTCAAGTTAAAATTAGTGACTACCTACGAAGATTCATTTGTATATTTATTTCTGTCTTAAATTAAATAAAAATCATAAGTCAAAGTGAAGAAACTAGCCAATAGCTTTGACCGCCATTGTAGCGCGGTTTCTGTATTTTTCCCATATTCTAATGTTCGCCAGAATGTTCGCAAGAATGCTCGCTAAAACACGCTCGTTTGTTTTCCTGTTTTGTAACATTCGCACGAATGCTCATTACAAGTGAATGCTCAAGTGTATCAGCGCCATTATAATCCAATGCAGGCACCTGAATGTAGGCAATTTATTAATGTATACTTTTAATGAATAAATGACGATAACAGTACATAACATAACATCTATTGACAGCGGCGATAGCCTAGTGGTGTACGTAACGAACTGTCGAGACGATGGTCTCCGGTTCGATCCCAGTACCCCGAGTACTCTCTGACTTATCGAAGTTATGTGTGAATTAAAAATGTTAACTATAGCTCGCTTAACTATGTGCCCGGGATATGGCAATAGGCTCGCCCCCTATTACAATGGGACCGAAACATAACTGGCGAAGTGTGGATGTGTAATACGCCTCTGCCTACTCCTACGGGGATAAAGGCGTGAAGTTATGTTATGTGTGATGTAATAATATCAATGGTATTCCTTATAAGATTAAAAATATCGATGCTAAGCCATTCAATAGTTAACAGCTAAAGGTCGAAGAGTTAATAGTTGTTTCTTTCGGTCATTCCTCAAGACCGTTCAGATTAATCACACACTGATTACGTACGATCAAACAGTAAAGTTTCTCATAATAAATAAACAAGGCATGGTGAGTGGCTCGAAGTAGATAAAACCCTTACAGGATGGACGACAAGTGACGACGGTCACGTTTTTAATCACCCCAGTCTCATCCGTAACGTGTCACGGACTACGGACTTTGGCGACGAATGTAGACTTGGAGTTTTATACTTTTCCTCATCTCTATATGGTGAATATAGAGTGTGGCTTGCCTAATTATTGCGCGGACATGGACGGAGAGGATGTGCAATTTTCAGTTCAGTTATACGAAATTGCGGACACAGTGTTTAATTTTAATGCAATTTTGGTTTCAGTTTTACGACTAAAGGATTTTTATGAAAATGAATCTGGAGGCAATAATCAGAATGATCTAACGCATGAGATTCACCAACTTTTCTCTGATTATGAAAAGGATACTACATATTAATAAACACTTCAAAAAAAAAAGTATTATTCTTCTTACAGCAATGTGTTAGTCATGTCATAAATATTGAATGACGTATATGACGACCGGTTGGCGCAGCGGGAGTGCAAGCGACTGCTACGCCGAAGGTCGCGGGTTCGATTCCCGCTCAAGTCAAACATTTGTGTGCATGAACATGGGTGTTTGTCTTGGTCTGGGTGTTTCTATGTATAATATGTATGTATTTACAAAAAAAAGTATAGATGTATGTTTATCCATTATCTAGTACCCATAGTACAAGCTTCTGCTTAGTTTGGGACTAGATGGTGTTGTGTGAATGTAGTAGAATATTAATGCCAGCTGCAACTACACTTCGAACGTATGTTTTATATTGCTAACGTATACGGAAAGTGTAAAGTTGGTCAGAAATGTGTTATAAAGTACGACAAACTGGAGAATAGTTTACGCAGTGTGTTTCAACAGTTTTTCCGTAAAACTGTGAAGCCAAGCCAACTTCTATAATAGGTTGGTTCAAGACTTGTTAAAAATGAGTTAGAACACACGAATATTATAAAATTTTGTAGAACTTCTATCTCGTAAAAATCATGAATAAAAGATTTCCCGCCGACAAACTGTTATGTAGTTTGGTGGGTTTTATAAATTGTCATTTGTTTTTTACTTCAATAAAAATACTTTATTATTATTTCTATGGTGCTACCCAGCAGTATGGACATAAGAATTGTATATTCTTATGTCCGTACTATCTATACCATCTTACAGTGATCGTGGTCGCACTTGGCGATCACGATCACTATAAGTTAAGCAAAATGTCGATGAATAAAGATATGCTACTTACCTACATACATACATAGCATATACTCACGCTTGTTTCTCGAAGGAGTAGGCAGAAACCAAAGATGTAGTAGGTATTTAACGCTACAAATACTCGTTATATAAACTTGTACAATGTAAAGAAATCACGAAGTACAAAATCGTTTAGAGCTCTTGTCATAAATAGTCCAGAATATGTTACTTTTGGTTTTATAGAACCAAACATACATAAGTCGACTTTACGTGTTTTGAAATGCATGCGTATTTCCAATTGGGCAATTCAAACGCAAACATCATTTGATCTTTTGATTAGCATTAGTAGGTCACCGAAAATTGGATACTATCTAGGTAAGTAGGTAGGTATTGTTGCAAAATAGGCGGTTAACGATACTAAAACTTTAGTGCTTTGACACTTGAACTTTTGTCTTTGCCTTAATGACATGTTGATACAATAAGCTTCATAAAGCTCTTATTATATCGATTGTAAAGTAAAAGCGGATAACATAAAATATACTTTTAACTGTCTTATTTCATCATCATCGCCCTAGCGTGATCCCGGTTGCATCCAAGACTTACACACTTACGGACTTACTTCGCAACCCAAAGGGATAGCGATATTCCATGGCTTAGACCAGAACTTTCTTTTTATTATTCATTTATTTCTTATGTCAAAATGATGCAAGTTCCTTCAATAAGATACACTGCTTGAAGTTATTACTCCACAAGGCAGTCAATGTAAAACACTGGTGTTTGTGGTGGTGAAATGAATAAATTATAAATATAATGATAAAGTTGTCTACTTGTTGCCAATTTAGAAGCAGTTTCAAATTTGCAGTCATTCCGTGACTGCATGACTACGAATAATAATGGGATTTCCCTTTTTAATTCAGAGCATTATTATAATGCTATTATTAGGCACAATTAAATATTCTCATTTACTTTATAATTTAGTATAAACTAAATCTTGTACTAGAAATAATCCTCTTTTAGGAGATTTTAAAAACGTTCAGACTATGGTTACAATGACAACCAGAATGGAAACAACAATCTGAAGATCACAGAAAGTATTGTCCAGTATTGCAATCGAACTTACAACATTCAGCACAGCATGAAGTGGTAAGGTGACTACTTAAACCAGTAGGCCATCCGAGCAGTTTATTTTTTAACTAGAAGCAATGATATTAGAAAAGTAGATACATTACCTACGTAGTAATCAATTCATAGAAACGGTACACTAACGCACACATCGATAACTCCATATTTTATTTAAATTTCTGTTAACAAGATGTGTCAGTTTCACTTTGACGCCGGCTCGCGACGTCACACACATATGTCAGACTTGCCAACTGGCTTATGTTTAGCGTCCTGCTTTTGGTACGTCTATGAGTCGTAGCACACATATCAACTCCGAAAAGGATCGTCACCGTATCGCCTTTCGCCTCGCCGTCAAACAGGCGTCAACCTGACGTAACCACGTAACGTAAGCGGATCAGAAGCTCCGGAACGCGACTCGGCTACAGCTAGGCGACGCCGTGCTTACGGCTCGCCGACCGCTAATTGACGGCTAGGCGGCACTACTTCAATTATTTTGAATCCAAACGCAGACCGCGGGAGGGGCATGGACGAAGAGACGTAAGCTAGGGGCTACGGAGAGCCGTAAGCAAGGGTACGGAGAACCGTAAGCGCGGAAACTGCAAGTCGACCACGCACCGCACCGCGGTTCGTGAGCTTGTCCTGAGGCGAGGCGATTACGTTACGATTCCGATTAGTGTGCGTTGCAGTGGGGAGTTCCATACAAATAATACTGGACGGCTCCAGTTGATACGGTGCCGATCCCTTTCCGAGTTGATACGTGTGCCACGACCTTATAACGTATCTACTAGATGCCCGCGGTTACACGTCTCCCGTCGGTCATAGCGTGATGTTATATAGCCTTTAGCGTTCCTCGATAAATGGGCTATCTAACACTGAAATATTTTTTTAAATCGGACCCATCGTTTCTGAGATTAGCGCGTTCAACCAAACAAACAAACTCTTCAGCTTTATACATTTATTAGTATAAGATAAGATAAAGTCATTTTAATACTAAGATTACGACTACTAAACTGCAATTTTAATATTTCGACTTACAAGCAATTTAAAAAGTACCCAAACAAAATTCTCGGTAAGAATTTTCGCAACAGCAAAGGAAAATATTTGTTTTAATAATAACTTAGCATAAAATTCAATGCAGCTTAGCTGGCGAGCCGGTCTCTAGGAAAACATAATAACATAATGTGGTGGCAACACAACTATTGGTCTCATCTGTTGCAGAACCGATAATCGTTGGACTAAATGAGTTCTGGACTTGAAAATGTGCCCACGGTGTACAGACTTATTGTATTATACGGACGACGGTGTGGGATTTAGACATTGTTGTTACAGCTATTTTCTTATGTTCCCTGGAATATTGGATTTTAACTTGTACTTTCAGATTTTGTAACTGTACTGGTATAACTGTGTAGCAAACTTTTTAACAGCTTGTAAGTGAATAAGTAGATACAATAATTGGCCACTCACAATTTGGCATATACATATTATTATACTCGTACTACGCTGTTTTCACATGCTTTTATCCAAACTACAACCCATGCAATATCTCCCAAATACAAGCATAGAAAGAAGAATAATAATTATAAGTTTATATTAATCAATTCGTAATAGCAACTGACAAAGCCTTGAAGACAAATTACATATCTTCGTGAACATTCAAGACACTCTCAGGCGTTCAACTTACGTCACGGTGCTTTAAAAATAGCAAGCATTAATATTTAATATGCACGTCTTCAAAAAAGAGGAATTATGTGGGATCCAAATGATTTTTTTAGTATGGCGTCTTATAAATGTTCCCTCCTCTTATTGAGATGGAGTTTGATGCAATTACTTTATCATACAAAATACTAGTTTAGTTTATAAACAAACTATGTCAGTGTGGTGTACGGATATCATCTCAACATAAGAAATATGAGTGAACTAATGACCTGATGCGGTCATACATTCACGAACACTGAGATGGTACAAGCAGATTTTACAGTAGATTATCAAGTTTGTACCATTTTTTGTACGACAATGGCACACATGTAGCGTTTCTGCCAGTCACCGGTGGAAAGTAAATATTGTTTGATTGGCTGACAGACAAGAATAGTCGTACACAATTCTATTATTTTTGCTGACGCCTACAACCCAAACATGAGCATAAGATTTACACCAAGTTCATGTTAGCTATGCGCGCTCAATCTCGATATGAGCTTCAAGCAATTTCTCAGCGGGGAGTAATGTCAGTAGTGACGCGCCACGATGTCAAGAGGGCAATAAATAAAACAGCTCCCCTTTCCCCCAATTTTACATAAAAACGCGTCTCATCCGCAATCTGCATGTTTATGAGAGAATATTCTATAAACAAGTCGGAAGCTACTACAGCTTATGGTGTATGGCGGGGACAGCAATATACAGAATTGCATGCAAATAAGATAACAGCAATAAATACGGGCCTTGCATTTACGCGTTCACGACCCCGTCTTAGATGTTTTGCATGTTTTATTAAATTACGTTATAAATCTTTTTAATCCAATTGATATTCTCAGTGTTTGATGCGACTTCTTTATAAAATATTCTTATAAGCTTATACATCCTTTTTGTAAGCGTCTAACTTGTTTCAGCCTAATAGGCCTTAACATTATTAATTTAGCTGTATTTTCGGCAGGCGTGTGTGGCTGAGGTTTGATATACTCTGCATTATTAAATGTCTTTATTAACAACTAGATTTCGCCCACGGCTCGGGCGGTTTTACCTCCATTATGGTGATCATTTCCAAAAATCCTATTAGTGCCACGTCCCAAGGAACATACTTTTTCAAATTTCAGCTTCTTGCGTCCAGTAGGTAATTTTGGCAGTGTGTTGTCTGTCAGTCACTAACGCAAGCATTTGACGAGAGACGACAGAAGTCCTATGAATTGAACATTATATTAAATATTTTGTGAACTGCTATGGAGACTGTTAGAAAATATAGTTTTAGTGAGTTCATATCGAATAAAAAGTTGAACAAAACGGCGTTTGTTACTAGTGAAAAGAAAAGGAAGATCACCAAGTGAAGATAAAAGCTCACGCGCACAAATGCATAAAAATACAGCTCTTATCGAGGAACTATACACAACATGAAAATTTGAATGGTCGCTTCGCTGGCGTTAAAGCGCTAATTGTTGTCAGGTCATTGAACTTTAAACATTGTGAAGGCTGATATTGTTTTAATGTTTGTAAATGCCACGGCACGAGCCGTGATACAATTAGTAAGAAGCATACATACCTACATAGATTCACGCCTTTTCCCGTCAGGGTAAGAAAGTAGTTAAAAACATATTTAATAGTTTCCTATGGGCAAAATATGTGTATTTGCCCACAGCACTTGTTTCATTAGATAAGTCTTTACTCGTAGTACCATTAAACAAAATAAAGTGAATTTGTGCCCTTTATAATCCAAATATTTGTGTGACTCAAAAATGCTGGTCTAGACTCAGTTTTCCTTTACGTCCAATATATTCATGATTATAATAAGCCCTGCGGTACGAGTATTCTAAGCTCAAAAATACTTTTTAAAAAGGTTACAGACTGTTTGCAGATAAATTTTACATTTATTAAGCTACTTTGTGTGATGATCATACACACAGAATAAATTAATGTTAGAATTCTTCGACCAAAATTGTAATGACGATAATAAAGCCACTTCACTGAATAGTTTTACAAATAAAAGTTGCAACAAATATAATAATATCTATGTGCCTTTTGTATCAGAGATAAAGATTTAAGTATATTGCTCTATTGAAAATTATAAATGATGTCGAATAGAAAACATTTATTTTTAAACGCTACGCTATTACATTCCAGCCAAAAGCAAATATGACTGAAGAAAATTCTTGAAAATATTAACAGCCGTGTCAATTTGAGACGTTCTTTGTTTAAGGAAAATTAGGCGTTGACATAATAAACGTTATTTTAAGGGTATTTCGGGTCCGTCACTAAATCACGAGGGAAGGATTACTCATCGGCGATGTCCAAACAAAACGGCTCATTGACTTTCTGATTAATTGCAAAGAGAGCCGCGGTGACATTCCAATGTGGGGAAATATGCAAACAAATAAACGGCCTAATGCTAAATTACTTGGAAATATTCGTCTTCTCTGTACTTCATAGAATAATATAATCATAATTTAATAATATTCTACCACATTCACACATCACCATCTAGTCCCAAACTAAGCAGAGCTTGTACTATGAGTAGTAGATAATGGATAAAAATATGTACAAATATACCTTTTTTTTTTAAATACATATTATACATAGAAACACCCAGACCAAGACAAACATCCATGTTCATGCACACAAATGTTTGACTTGACCGGGAATCGAACCCGCGACCTTCGGCGTAGCAATCGCTTACATTTCCGCTGCGCCAGTCGGGCGTCCAGAAGCTCCAAGTGTTAGTAGTGTTCAAACAACAAATTCAAGTAGAGGTAAAATCTTTAAGGTATACATTAGGTTAGTTTCCAGGGTCAAAATAATTACATTTTATTTAGTCCGTATTTTAGATTATAAAAAAATATTGGACACGTATTTTTTCTTTTTTCGATTAATTAAAAAATAACAAGATATAGCCCTTTAAAGTTACGTGTGACGTCATCTATTGCGAAAAAATGCAGCACGGCGTGACGTTATACGTAACTATAATGAGCTATATCTTGGTCATTTTTGGTTTAATTTACAAATAAAAAAATACGTATCGCTTATTTTTGAATAATCTAAAGGACGGACTTATATTTTTTTTTTGTCAACTAGCCTTTTCACGTGTTTGTATGCGATAAATCACCGAGTATGTTGAACAGTATTCATAGCACGTTTACTTTATTTTATAATGTGAAGCATATAATACAAATAGCAAAAGTGACTACCTTTAAAAGCTTTCTGTGTAGAATAGACTTCCAGTGAATTCATAAAATAAAGTGGGCATTATATTATTATATCAGCAAGAAAAAATATTTCCCTGTAACGTAGAAGCGTGTTTTTCTGAAATGGGTAACATGTTTTGTATAAAGCATACAACTAGGAGTACCGCCAGGTGTGAATTTTGAATAGTGTTAAAGGAGCTTTCTAGACGAAATATAAATATTATTACACCTAGCGAGTACATTTTGCGTTAACACGTAGTTGTCATTCCGAGTTGCCTACGCGAGTGCGTCGTGTTTCACATAAGTGGGGATTTGGCAAAAAGGTGGTAATAAGGTATGCAAGCCCTCTTTCCTTTGTCGGCCACTCGCTCGCAACGTGACGTGAATCACTACACGAGATTTGTTAACTCTATGCGAAGAATCTGAGAGGTGAAATGTAGACGACACAATTCGTAAAAGTGTTTACTCATTCATACGTTTCGGCGCTAAGCTTTCGGTCGGCGCCGATCGCGGCTATCTCTGGGATTCAGTTTGTGATTGTGGAAAGGTAAGCGGCATCTATTCCGTAATCCGTATCTATTCCGTAAATAATGCGAGTACTGGGGCTATGCTCATTTATTATAGAAACTCAAATTTGTATGATAGCGTAAAGGTAAAAGCCGCGTGTAGACGGCGGGCGGGGTCGAACGGCCGCATCATTGTGCGGGCAGGCCGCGGGCGCACGATTACAATGCCGCCGCTGTGACATTTTCGCTAATGGTTCCAGGGTAGGCACAATAAAACGACAATACGACAGGAGATAAGGTGGCAAGTGAAAATTTTAGAACGAGATTAATTCAATTCCGACGCCAGTGGATTCGAGATGCGGATTGTGGAAACGCGTATCGTGATCACAAAAAAAACTTATTTGCTTAGTAGCTGGCTTGTGAAGTTTGACTGATTTATGAAATGTAATAATATTTAACTACATATTATTTTATACAACTCTATACATTATTGTTATGGTTATGGCCTTTATAGAAATTCACATTATACACAATATATTCTCGTTTCCCAGAACGTAAACTTAGTTCCATGTTACGTCCTTTTCGAAAGCGTTTGTTACGCTTGCGATAACAACGTACTCAGCTAGACTAACATGGCAATTATGTTGTTATTTTAAAGATAATTCAGAGTCATGATACAGTTCAGGTTTTAGGTGGGGAACGTAATAAAGACTTCTGTATTTACTCAAGGTTACATACGCAAGCATACAGACTTCAGTGTTATTTTGCTGACTTGTTTTGTAAACAGGCTAGTAGATTTTCAGTCGAGTCGGCCCTCTCATTCTTACTTCAACGCATTATTAGATCATTGGGTTAATAACTTAGCAATTAGAACTTCGCTACTTCTTTATAATAATTGTAGTCTTTATATTTAAGTAGCTACATCATTTAGCTACTTAAACAAAAAGATAAGATATTAAGTATAGTTTGATTTTATATTTAGTTTAGTATCATAACTTATTTATTATATATTAAGGTTACGTAAAGATTTTGATATGTCATAAGATAATATATGATGAATAACGAGTGAGCTAACATTCACACTAAATGTTAACATTTCAACTGTTTTTCAATGAGGACTCATCGCTCTGGGTTCTAAAAGGGTGGTCCACGTTACTCTACCGTGCTTTTATATTTTTATCAACGTTGAATGTAATGCTTCAAATGTGACTACAAAAAATCCATTTGCAAAATGTCTCGATGGATTCATTCTACAAACATTAAAATACTCTTTTTATGTAGGCACTTTAAAGGTATAAAGGGACCGCTTGATGATGTAGCTAATTAATATTGCCTTTTGCGAAGAGAAATTCTTTGAATATTTCTCTAGTTCGGGGGTTTTATGAGGAACCCACATAATTTAGGGATGTTAGAAAGTATTCTAAAACTTAAAGGTTTATTTTATTTAACATTCATTAAGTAGATAAAAGAAAATATGTTGAAACTAGCTTTCGCCCGCGGTTTCGCCAGCATGAAATTTTAATAAATAGTAGCTTATGTACTTCCCCGGGTTTTAGACCATACATGTCAAATTTCATCACAAACGGCTCTGCAGATTAGCCGTGTAGCATACATATTGACAGATAATACTTCAAAATTTCTTTTGTTTTCATAATCGTTGAACTTCAGGTAAAGATAGGTATATTATTGAAATTATGAAGAGATTATGTACCTACTGAATATAACAGCAGCAAAAAAAAAACTGAAAGCATTACCACAAAGTACATATCAGACCGTCCCTCCTGTGTGACCATCCGCTGTGATTAAGCGCGCCAGCTCATAGAAAGCGCTTTTAATGACGCTGCGCTTAGGTCAAATATATCGTGAAAACTTTTAAACTATTCGTCCAAACTACTTACTGTAAAAGACAAAGTTCATCTACATTAAATACTGAAGGCAATAAATCTATCAATTTTGAAAACAATTTGATAACTACTCTAGAATGAGCATTGTGCAACTTTATTTTTTATGTTATACTGTTTTATTACAATAAAAATGATGTAGTTAGGTTATGTAATAAAAGCTAAAAAGTAATTCGGTAAGTCCTAGCTACCAGATCGCACCAATCCTCTCATCAATCTGCGGTATTGATCAGACAAATATAAAATCGTTGGGCAAGTGAAATTTCTATCATAATGTTTACTCTGGATACGCTAAGCCCAACATAATTTTTTTTAGTTAATTTTATTTTCGTGTTTTTAGTTTTGTTGTTAGATGATACTTCTCATTCTATTTTGATAGTGAGCCCTTTTCTACCAAGCCCTGTCATTCGATACCCATATTGAGGTATCTGTGGAAAGTATGTAATCCGCCTTTTTGTGGCGGCAGCCATCTTGAATTTTTCATAGTGAGCTCTATTCTACGAATCAAGCCCTTTCATTTGATACCCATGTTCGGGTATTTGTGGAAAATAAGTAATCCGCCATTTTGTGGCGGCGGCCATCTTGGATTTTTCAAAGTGAGCTCTATTTCTCTATTTTACCAATCAAGACCTTTCATTTAATACCCATATTGAGATTGTTGTGAAGTAATATGTGATCCGCCATTTTGTATAGGCGGCCATCTTGGATTTACAATCATGTATTTAAATATTATTTTATATTGTCATCAAGATTAAGAGTGTATACCAAATATCAGATCAATCTGTCATCAGGAAGGGGGTAAAATTCCAATTACTAAATTTGACCCAAGCAAACAAATACATAAATGCTGCCGCGGTGTTTTGTTTAGAACTATTTAAGATAAACAATATCACCCTACATTATCTTCAAGTAACTTTAACGGTTTAGGCAACGCACGCGAAGATAGCTTTCAGAGCTCAGGATTTTGCCGACTTAGTTGATACTTTTCCTTATATTATGGCAACATTATAAAAAATCTTTATAGATTGTAGCCTATGTGATATTCTGATGTATAAACTATATTACTGTAAAGTTTCATCCAAATCCGTTCAGTAGTTTTTGCGTAAAAGAGTAACAAACATCTATCCATACATCCATCTATACATACATCTTCACAAACTTTCACATTCATAATATTAGTAGGATTTAATACAATCGCGCAGTACGCTTGATTAGCTAATTCATGTACTCCATACTTTTATATACTTATCCGTAACTATGTCGTATCGCATTGATGTGGTTAGGTTAATGTTGTAAGTGGATACACATATATGTAAATACAAACAAGGATCATCGTGACTTTTAAGTGGACTGACTTATTAAATCACGAATGATGAGGCACTAATTTATTAAATCACGAATGGCTCTTAGAAAATCTAGATGGGTATCATTATAATATAAAATACCAATAAAGTAAAAATATTTATCATTCAAATTATTTTCTCAGTATGTTAAGTGCGACGTGCCACAATGAAAATAGAATCTTTTTAAATATTCATGTAGCTAAACGAATAGTTAATTTAATATTATAAGGGCGCATTCATGATACAATTTAGAACAAGCCTGTCATTAGATAATTAATTGCAAACCAGCGCAGCTTATATTCAATTAAAACTTGATTTAATTAAACACTCGTCGCGCACAACAGAAAGCACTTGATTCATAACTGAATACATTTCAGATTACGATGCCGTTGCCGCAGCTTTAAAGCACAATAGTTTAGTGTTATGAAATGTTCCACGCAAATGTAGCGAAAGCTTGCACTTTGTGAAATGAGAGCGCGCTCTAAACAAAGCAGGACCCCGGCCCAAATGCTGTAAATGTCGCTTTCGCTATGTCGCTGAGTTTAGGCTTTGATGCGAACTCACACAATGTCCTAGACAAACAGATACCCTTACCTCGATTTACTTAATATTATGGCGAGATAACACGAGCGTAAAAATGAGAAAGGATCTCGTCGGTTTGTCAGGTCACAAGAATTACGGAATAATACATGTTCGTCGAGCTTTTAAAAGTAACTTTTTAACTTATTCATTGTTATTCTTTGTTTCAGGGTCCCGTCCCTCTTACGGTACAAATGGAAATTATAGGATTACTTTGTTGTTCGTTGAACTGTCTGCGTAAATGTCGGAGATATAAGCTCAATTACGTGTATCAGTATATTGCTTTTTGTACATTGTTTGATACACGTATTTTAAGCTTAATGATTTTTACATAGGTACAGCGGTTACATCGTAATACTGGCCCAACTATTACGGGTTCGATTTTCATAAATCACTTTATAATTATGATTCACAAACTGTTGCGTAGAGTCGAGATGTTTCTTGTGTCTCTTGATTGAACTTTTGTAAAGTACCCCGCAATACTCGAGTTATTTCAAGTGCAGGAGTAAATTTTTTTAAGTTTAAACTATTTCCATCTCACTGAATTTTTTTATTAAACTTCATCGTCTAACGCACATTGTTGTGTTTCTAGCTGTAGATAAAGCTAAAGAACAATGCCCATTTTTCTTAGAGACGCCGGCCCAGATGTGGACAGTCATAAATCGTAGTAGTTGTTATTGCATTCGATAAAAAAGTGTTAAACTAGAATTTTGAGATTGATTAGAGGTCCATCACATTCATAGATTTATTAGAAGAAGTACTTTTATATGCTCACAAAACATTAGGTGTGTACCCACTTTTATTAGGATAGTTAAAGTATTTCGTAGTTTTGCATAGAAAGGAATGAGTTAATCATTTGGTAAGTAAGAAATCCGAAAGAAAAATCCAGAAGTCGTAAAATATCCAAAAACATAGAAAGCATTCACAATGTGCACGAGCAAAACAAATAGGTAACAAACAAAATAAACTGAATATGACATTATTGACATTTACTTAAGAGTCAAAAAAGTGTTGCCATTTTACAGTTTTAAATGATATTGATTGATCGATATGGATTTCGGACATAGGTTATAATATAATCTATATATTTGGTTCAAAATCGAACTTATATGTCGTTAATCGCATATATACCTTAAAAATACACACATTTTAAATGTTTAAGGACCAAGTAGATATTTGCTATTAACTCAAATCATTTTGAGTACAGAAAACTTAAAATCGATAAAGCAGAAGTGAAAATCGATTTAATATTATGATTTCTTTACTGGCAATTTCTGATCTATTACGTGTTGGCTATTTAGACGTTAACACATCTTTTAAAACCTATTTATTGAATAAGTTACTCAGCACACCTTTAGTTATGCCTATAAATTAAGTTATAAATAAAAAAGATTATTCAACAACTAATTGAAACTTTATTCTGCTGTTCATGAGTTCCAAACTGGGCCAGAAATGGGCATTGTTCTTTATGCAATTATAATATATGAGTTAACAAATATATTATGTAAATTGAAGAGTACACATTTAAGTGTTATCAGCGCTAACAATGACATTTACAACTAATCGCGCTATCGAAGTTAGAACGATAAATAACTGAATATATATCCTGATACAAACCGATATCTACAACATACCACAACAACTCTCTATTACAGTTTATTTTATATCACCTATTCCACGAATATTAGGCAATCATTTACACGCGTAATAATATATTCACTTTTGGACTGAATATATTATTCGTTAAATACAATTATATTCTGAAAATTTAATTCAAAAACAACTTTAAGTGTTTTCATTTTATCCTATTAATGTTTATTATGTTACTTTTGTATCCAGAACAACGGCAAATACTGCGATTACCCAAATTGGAAAACTTAAATCTAAATTTGATTTTTCAGTTTAATGTTACGTAATGCCTGATAAAATGTATTTAATATTTTGCCTTGCATCTCTTGTTCTATTTTTAAGCACTACCAAAAGTTACATTAGGTTGAATGCTTCTTTAGATATAGAGAAACCCATTTTTAAAGATACCACGATATTGCTAAAAAGTCTTACAACACGGCAAATATAAATAATAATAATAATAATAATCTACCACATTCACACAACACCATTTAGTCCCAAACTAAGCAGAAGCTTGTAATATGGGTACTAGATAATGGATAAACATACATATATACTTTTTTTGTAAATAAATACATATTATACATAGAAACACCCAGACCAAGACAAACATCCATGTTCATGCACACAAATGTTTGACTTGAGCGGGAATCGAACCCGCGACCTTCGGCGTGGCAGTCGCTTACACTCCCGCCTCGCCAACCGGTCGTTAATAAAGGCAACATTCATGTAATATGTGACTTGAAACAAATGCTTGCTTTTGCAATTTTTCACATTTACACAACATCAGATCCAAACGAATTCAAATAAATTAAAATTAAAATAGTTCATATGTATTTTAACAATTTCAATATACGCTTTAACTATTACTCGAATTACTAAGTTATTTCTATTATCAACGAAATGAAACGCATATTCATTCGAACATTTTGCACATCAAAATCCTTTAAATTGCTTTATTAACTGACCGAACGTAAAAAATATAACAAAGCTTCACTTTAATATGTGGCTTTAGTATAGTTGTATGCGTATTATTATATAAAACTTTTAAAATTATAAATCTATTTGTGCAAATTAATGTTCATATGTAATAAGGTCATAGAGGTTTTTGTAGTAGGTAAGTGCAAGTAAAGTATGTGCAATAAGATTTTGTAAAACGTTTTTTATTAGAATTTTTATATATCGGTCCCTTAGGCCGGTTATATACCATTTTCGCTAATAAGGCCTAAATAATCCTGGCTGACTTTCAGCCAGGACGTGTGGTGACGGATTAAGAATACGAATTGTCACCACCCCATATCATCCCATGGGTGTCGTAAGAACCGACGGAGGGAGCATAGTATGCAGAGAACAGCACTGCAAGATAAGGAAAACTTGATACAAACCCTATACCAACCCGCTTGGCCAGCGTGGTATAGTAGGCCAATTCCTGCTTTCAAAGGAGAGGCCTAGTCCAGCAGTGGACTATCAAAGGCTGATGATGAGACCTTCAGCCGACTAGGCTAGTCAGCTAAAGGTCCGCCCCTTGATATACAGGCAAAATGAAAGCGAAGGGAGAGAGATACCTTTGCCCAACAGTGGGACACAACCAACAGGTTAATATAATTATAACAGTGGAATCAATCCATATTGAAAAAATATATGACTGGTTGCCATGAAATTATTATAAACATTTAAGATTCCTAAGCGTGCGTTCACACTGCGCCGGACCGGCTAATAAGCCGGAAGCCGGTGCCCGGAGCGAGTGTTCACATTACGCCGCGACCGGCTAACTAGCCGGAGGACGGCCGGCTCCCTAGATTAAATTTACTTTATAGATGGAAGTATTGCATCACAAGATCATCACTAAAATAATCTGACATTGGTGACCATGGGTGGCCATGGTCACCAATGACAGATTCTTTTAGTCAAAATTAAATAGAACTTCATGTACATTTTGACTTATGCGTATAAAGATTGTACTGATATTTGTAGGGACGTTGAAATTTTATCCATACTTTTATTTAAAATGTTTTTGTATGAAAGAGAAACAAATACATCCTTAAAAACTTTCGCGTTCATAATAACAGTTTATATATAAAAACATTTTCGACAAGGCAGCGATAGCCTAGTGGAGACACCAACAAACTGCCATGCAGAGGGTATCAGGTTTGAACCCACGGCGCGCACCAATGACTTTTCGGAGTTATGTGCGTATTGAATTGTTAATTATCGCTTGTCCCGTGCCTCGGAGAGCACGTTAAGCCGTCGGTCCCGGTTGTCATGAAGATCTTTGACAGTCGTTATAGGGCGTCAGTACCTTCTAAATAAACTGACACTAGTCTAAACCATGGAATATCGCTATCCCTTTGGGTTGCGGAGGGCAGACAGGCAGTCGCTCCGTGGAAAAGCTAATATTCAGCCAAATTCGGTTAGACTAGTAAGCGGACCCCAGATTGAAACTGGGATAACGCTAAGAGGATGATGATATAAAAACATTTTCGGCAAACAACTACTAAGCTATGCATGTTTAGTCGCGATTTTTTCCTAGATCATAGCAAGCGATACTTACCTAATAAATGCACATAACTTCATAAACTCAGAGACATGGGTTTGAATTTGAATTTTATTGCCATTTAAATAAAGTACACGGTGCCTGGTGGCAACCAAACATTGACGTTACTGAACTTCAATGTCCGTTTGACAATGAAATCAGCTAAAAACACGATTTGTTTATTTGTTCCTGACTTGGTTACATATAATAATAATATGCAGGTTTTAATTTGAACAGGTTTTGTAAATGAAATCACAAGTGTCTGTTCCTACGTTAAAATTTATTGATCTATATTTATGTTTCATCGATATTTACTTTATACCTACTAGGAGAGCTGGCATCAATTTTGGGTAGGTATATTTGAGACATGTTTGCAGACCTGGCTGGCGAGCAGCGAGGCTATAGAACATTATGAAAAAACGAACAAAAATGTATTTGAGGCAACATGCAATTTTTAAATATAATAGTTTAATGTATATAGAATACAAACAAACATAAGTCAGATGATTTAGTCGGGGCTTTATTACATTGCCAGGCGTCTTTTATATTGGTTTAAAAATTATTTTTGCATGCGCCGGGCTATGTTAAAGCCACGACTAAATGAAATAATATAATAATTTAAAGACATTTATCTTGATGAAGTAACTATGTATATTGGACAAGACTGCTATTGTAATGCGGTCTCTATAGTATTTTCCTTATTCTAAGGCCAGCTCCAATCAGTGTTACCAACTTAGTAGAATTAGCACTAAAACTGGGGGTTTCAACATTTGCCTAAAATTGAAAACAACGTTCGTTTTAAAATAATTTGTACATTGTTCAATCTATTATTATTATATTACTTGATGTGTTGATTTAAAATTTAATTTGCATTTTTCTTTACATATTACCTAATAGAATGAATTATTATTTTTGTATACCAATTGTTTTCCGAAGTGAAATAAGTATTATAATGATAATTTAAGTGGGCGTCACGTGTCTAGGGAAATTTTATTTGTGGTTTCTGGTGGAGAGCTTAGTTCAACTGTTGGTAACACTATGTCACCGGCACTAAGCATGGGTCTGTGCACGTTGTCATAACTATCTATATTTCATAACTATCTATATCGTTCGATCACCTAATTTGAAGAAGTATTTACTCGTAGATATGTCTAATGCATAACTAGAATGATAACAGCAAGTGGCTTGGTAAGGCTCGTTTTAAAAAACCATTAAGAATGCTAAGATTGTTATCGAGACCTATAATGAAATGTATTGAGATGGCAAAAACTACGGCAAAAATAGCAAAAAGTTAATCAACAAAAAATATTGTGAAAAAGAAAAATCTAAAAAATTAACAAATGTGGCAAGATTAAAGAAATTTAAATATAATGCAAATTTAAAATAAAATAAACTATGTGAAGAATAAGCCAAAAAAAAAAAACAAAAAGAAAAAATCTAATAGTATCACAAAAAGCTGTTTTTTTAAAGTTCACAAACATTACAAAACGTTAAATTTGAACAAATAAACCGTAACAAGACAATAAAAATACGCCAAAATGAGAGAAATTAAAAAAATACATGTACAAAAAGTATACAAAGATATCAAAATAAAATTAAAATATAAAGTTAAATGAAACAAAAAAGGTGCTAATAATAACAAAAAGCTATATGTAATAAAATTGAGGACAAAAGTGAAAAAAAAATAGAAAAAGTAATACCGTTACGTACAGATAAATTTTTATCTGTACTATGTAACATAAAAAGTTTAAAAAATTACATAAATGCAAAACGTGTATAAAAATGGTACAAATATATCAAATAGTGAAATTATTTATCAGAGAGTAAAGGAAACTCAACAATTAATTTATCAAAAAAGAATACAATAAGAAGAAATAAATAAGCCTTGGAATGTTACAAAATGTCTATCTAAATGGTCACCGGCGAACCATTCTGCTGTCAAAAAACGCTACGTTAAAATATAACTACATAGGTAAAGTCTGACCGCACGCGGCATTTCATGGTGGTTATACTCGTTATGAAATTTAGATAGTCAAACAATTGACGTATAACTATCTATACCTAATATAGCATATGATCGTTGCCATAACGATCAGTATATTCTAACGCATACTCTTAGCTCAGCTCTACGAGTCCGTCTTAATGCCCGGATCCGGTCTATTGACCGGATCCAGCTTAGTGTGAATAGCTTCATACAAATTGTTCTGCCACTGGCTCGTTATTCGCCGGTCCGGGCATTAAGCCGGGCCGGGTAATTAGCTGGTCCGGCGTAGTGTGAACGCTCCGTTAATGTCTTTATTACTCATCATACCGGGATGGCGACAAAGTATGCTCACCGCAATTGGCATAGCTTCGCCGCTACGGGACGTTGGCATACACCGCCGTTGTTGTAGCGGATAAGCCTCAAACACCTGTGGGGAGTCATATGCCTACACCCGCTCCAAAAAGCGGTGGATGAGCCCTAAAGATGATTTCATCAAGGAGGATGGAATGATTATTATAAAACCTCGCTTTTTGACGTTTAGTTATTGTTATGCGTATTTCAGATGTAACAAAATATTTGTTTATTAGATATTTGCTTTATCCCATTGAATAAAAAAAGAATAACTAATAAAATAAACTACAGCTATCATTCTATAAAAAGTATGTAAATTCATTCATGTTCGCTTTCACAAATAAGCGACACTGATTTTGCCATTCTTCTTTGGACTTCCATCGTGAGGAAAGAAAAAGATACCTACTCACTATGATGCTGATCTTAGGACACTTAGAAGATAGTTCATCATCATCAGCCTTTAATAGTCACACACACGTTTAATAGTCACCGGCCGAGTAACTTTCAAATTCGTTACAGTCCGTATTTTTAATTAATTTTATTGTTAAATATTAGTGGTAAATATACAAAGTAACTGTTAAATAACACGAATAGTGACTACAAATGTTCGCAGCTTGTAAAAAATACAAACAGCGCTAAAAACGAAGTTTTACGATCAAAACAGCTGTTTGACAGCTACAACGGACCGTTTATAGAACTTTTTGTAAACTCCAGGGAGTATATTAATTTATATTATACACACAAACATTACACACTTTTCATTAAGCACAATATAGAATACTTTTATTTACTAATCTACTTAGCATCAACGTTATTTTCAATAGTAAATGTTTACCTTCCTATTCCCCAATATAAAATTCGTGAAATGATATTATAAAGAAAAACAAACCATCACTTACCATAATACACGAGATAAGAACAAGTTTATGTAATTACATTAATTTAGAAACAAATAAGTAACTTATTGTTTTAAAATACATAATATATTAGATTTTTTGTTTTTTGTTTACCTACCTACATTCCTAAATAGTTCATTTTAAAAATAGGTACACTTCCACACTAATTCTAGAATATTAAGTCAAATAACATCTTTAAATTACTTATTTTCTGTATCTTCTCTATTGTTTTTCTACATTCTTACTCCTTTTGTATAGGTACATTTTACACATTAGGTACTGATCAGTCTGTCTCCTGTCATCTTGTTTCTTTCTGTCCTTAGGTGTTTGGTGTACCCTTTGCTGCAACAATGAGCACTTATATGATGACCCGTAAGGCCACAGCAAAGGACATGGAAAATAAGCTCAAAATAGCCTTGATGGAATTAAGAAAGTGCCAGGAGGAAAATAATCACCTACTGAAAGAGCGTTCTGATTGTGAAGAGGATATCAAGATTGTTAATGACAAGGTCTCAAACTTAAAAGCACAACTCGCTGAACTTCACATTGAGTACATGGACACTCTTGCGCAGCGAGACAGGTTGCAGGAAGAGATCAATACATTAACAACTTGCAATGACACCTATTCCTGGTCTGTAAGTCGGATCACTGAGCTTGAAAGCAATTTAGAACAGGCTTTGTTAAAGGTAAAATCGTTAGAGGAAACGGTGCAGGTACTTAACCGTGGTGCAACACAGAACCTTTATTCAGAGGTTTTAGGTGATAAATTATGCTTAGGGACTAATAGACATAGTATACAACTAAAAAGTTATGTTAAAAATTTTAAGCAACAAAGGAAATTATGTAACATAAACAAAAATATTAGTAAACTAGTACAGAACTTGAAACAGTATAATAAATCAAAAAATATAACAAACCAATACAAAAATTTAGTTTCTGAACGTAAGGAATTGTTACAGGACCTAGAAAATTATAATATAGAATTAATTAATGGTAGGATGTTATATGATCAGCATACAAGGGATCTCAAATCACAAATCAGCGCTTTAGAGTCACAACTAAATAGGATGAATATCCAGTATGAGAAAGAGGTTCAGGTATATATAAGTAAATATGATGAGATTGCACGAATTGGTAAGAATAATCTGGAATATGTAAAGGCCTTGACAATTACAAATAATTACTCAAATTGTTCAAAATCATGCTTGTTAGGTAATGAATCTCTAATTATAGGTGATAGTGATTCAGGTTCAAGTTCTAGTTCTAGTACAACCAATAGTCCAAAGGATAAGACACCCTTAGTTGATAACTCTGGCACAAAAAAAGTTTACGTGTTTTCAGATAGGTTAGGTGTAGGTTTAGGTAGCTTAATGAGTAGTCATTTACAGCAACAGAAAATCATTAATTATTGTTATCCAGGGTCATCTTTTTCACACTTAATAGATAGTTTAAAACAAACAACATTAGATAGACATTCAACAATAATTATTATATATGGTGACAGCCAAATTGTGAACAAAAAAGATATTTACAATTTAACAGAAGTAATGTTATCACTTCATAAAAACCTAGGATGTCAATTTATTACTTGTGCTTTACCTTATTCAAGTGTATTAGATGAAAAGGTAAATCAACATATATTTGACCTAAATTTGTGTTTATACAATATGACATGGCAGTATAAAGATATTATTTTATATTTTGACATAAATAAATTCATTAATAAATATAATTACACATTGACCAAAGATACTATGTATCTTTCACTATTTTATAAACGACAAATTGCTAAATTATTAGCATATAATATACAATATGACACAGGTACATGCAGGGTATCCAAGAAAATGGTTTCTGTAAATAATTCTGTCTTTACCATTCCTTCTATTTTAAATACAGACACGAGTTCTTTAAACTTAAGAATAGGACAAAGGATAGACATTGTCAATTGAATGTAGCACATCAAAATATACAGGGTCTATCTGGCAAACATTTAGAATTAAGTTTATACTTAGAAAGCCACAATATTAAAATTATGTGCATAACGGAGCATTGGTTAAAGGATTATCAAATTAAATTTTTAAATAACATGCATTACACTGTGCAAAGTGCTTTCACTAGGAGTCAAGCTATCCATGGTGGATCCTTGATACTAGTTTCAAATACCATACCATGTAAGGAGCGAAAGGACATAAGCACCTTGTCTGTAGAACGAACTATAGAAATGTCCTGCATTGAGCTGGAACAGTATATTGTTATATGTGTGTATCGCCCTCCTTTAAGTAACTTTAATGTGTTTGAGTCTACTATGGAAGACGCAATTGGTAAAATTAGGACCAATAAAAAAGGTATCATAGTTTGTGGTGATTTTAACATTAATTTATTAGATAGTTCACCAATGACTAGTAGGCTTTTAAACCTTTTTAAATCATTTAATTTGACAAATTTATTTTTTGAACCTACTAGAATAACAGCATCATCTTCCACTTGTCTTGACAATATATTTAGTAATCATACAGTATTACAAAAATTAGTTACTACTGACTTAACTTCGGATCACTGTGGTCAATTGGCAGGTTTTTCATATATTCATGAAAAAGTCGTACATAAGGTGACAGTTAGGCCATTACCTAGGCGTAAATTTATTGAATTTAGGAACAAAATTTTAGTAGGTATTAATCCTGATATGATGGAGCTTAAATCACCTAATAAGATTTATGATACTATGTTTAATATAGTGCAAAACGAATTTAGAAGTACTTTTAAGACCAAGGAAAAAGTAATCAAGGAGTCTAGAGCATTTAGTGAGTGGGCTACTGTAGGTATTCACAAAAGCAGAGCAAGGATGTATGAGTTGTATGGTATGAAGAAATACAATTTTAATGCGAGCTTCACTGAGTATGTCAGAAATTATTCAAAAATATTTAAAAAGGTATGCAGTATAGCTAAGGCAGTATTCATTAGTGACAAAATTAGGAAGTCTTCTAATAAAGTTAAGGCCACCTGGCAAGCTATTAACGAAGCAACGGGCAAGACAACCTTAAGGAACACCAATGTTAACTTGCTAGATAATAATAAAATTATTAACAATAAAGAAGAAGTTGCACACTCATTCAATAATTTTTTTGCTAGCATACCTATTACTACTACTAGAGGTCTAAACTCATCAGCTTCAGGTGCAGAAAATTTATTAGAATCAAGTGTACAAAAATGTGATGTAATATTTAAATTCAGCCCTATTAGTTCTACTGACATTATAAACACCTTTCAATCTCTAGAGTCTAAGAATACAGGTGATCTCTGGGGAATATCTGTTAAGATATTGAAAAGTATAATAGATATAGTAGCTCCTTATCTTAGTAACTTGTTTAATAAGTGTATAGAATCAGGCGATTTTCCAGATTTAATGAAACATAGTAAGATAATACCTCTGTTTAAATCCGGCAGTAAGACTGATCCTAGTAATTATAGGCCAATTTCAATACTACCTACTTTTAGTAAAATCTTTGAAAAGATCATACTCAAGCAACTTCTGAAACACTTTAATTTAAACAGCCTCCTTCATACTGAGCAATATGGTTTTACTAAGGGTCACTCGACGACGGATGCAGGAGTAGCGTTACTCAAACACGTCTACAATGCATGGGAGAAATCTCAGAATGCTATTGGTGTGTTTTGCGACCTTTCGAAAGCCTTCGATTGTGTCTGCCATGATACGCTCTTGTGCAAACTTAAACATTACGGCGTCCAGACTAAAGCATTGGATGTTATTAAGGCATATTTAAATAACAGAATCCAATGTGTCGAAATAAATGGCTCAAAATCCAGTGGTTTACCAGTACAATTGGGAGTGCCGCAGGGTAGTATCCTAGGGCCTTTCTTGTTTCTTGTGTACATTAATGATTTGCCATTTTACCTGAGAAACATTTGTGACGTGGTATTGTTTGCTGACGATACTTCATTGATATTTGAAGTAGATAGAAATAAGGAAAACTTTACCGAAATAAACAGTGCTCTTACTCAGGTGACTAAATGGTTTACTGTAAACAACTTAGTACTGAACGCCAAAAAAACCAAATGTGTTAAGTTTGCTTTGCCAAACGTCAGAAACCTTGGTACTAACATCGTTTTAAATGGTGATGTACTGGAAACAACTGAATCTACGTTGTTTCTAGGAATAACACTTGATTCAAAGTTGCAATGGGGCGCACACATTACATATCTGTCAGCGAAACTTAGTTCGGCTGCTTATGCCATTAAGAAGGTGCGTAGTTTAACAGATGTCGATACGGCTAGGCTGGTATATTTTGGCTATTTTCATAGTGTTATGTCATATAGCATATTACTATGGGGTAGAGCTGCTGATATCGAAAGTATTTTTATATTGCAAAAAAGAGCAGTTCGGGCCATTTACCAATTACGAACAAGAGTTTCGCTCAAGGAAAGATTTAAGGACATCGGTATTTTAACTGTAGCGTCTCAGTATATTTATGCCAGTGTTTTGCATGTGCGTAGGAATATAAATTCATATTCAAAGAATAGTGATATTCACTCTATTAATACAAGAAATAGACATAAATTATATGTTCCGTATTTCCGTTTGTGTAAAACTCATAATTCTTTTATAGGACAAAGTTTACGCATCTACAACAAGATACCGATATGTATTTTAGACTTGCCTTTTAGCGCATTTAAGACAACGATTAAAAATAACCTAATGCAAAAGGCTTATTACAATTTAAATGATTACCTTAATGACAAATGCGCTTGGCAATAATCTGTTTTAGTATTCACATAATGATTGGGTAAGTAGGTAGATAATATTAAAATTTTCATGACATGTAATTAAATATGATTCTATTCCCAATAAAATTATATAAGTAAATGATGTTTTTTGGAATCGCCATCACATCATTAGATGTCTTTCATGTCGTTAGATACTATTTATTTATTATGTTTAATTTTAGTGTCTTGTACTCAATCAGTTGGATCGGTGGTTGTATTTCAAAAGGTATCACGTCAATTAAATATGGGTACTACATTTGCATTTCTTCACACGTTTTCACAAATTTATGCTATACTTAATGATCTGGAAAATGGAGGTAGTTCGCGTTCATGGTCAGTATACCAACAGATTGTTAATTTTATTACTGCTGGTTCGTATACCGTTGTCGTCATGCTCACTAAAATGTCATTTCTTGTGGTGGCGTCGTGTGTCGGGTCATCCCTGTCCCTCTAATATGGCGAGAGGGATGATGGCTGGCACATGCGTCATACTCGTGAACGGGTGCTACTTGCGATGACTGGTCGATGGCGGTCTTATGGGCTGGTATAATTTTTTATTTATATTTAACTTCATCATTTCCATCGTGGTTCTGAACATTTGCGCGGATTGCCTGCATTGTTAGGTGCATAATGTAAGTGGATGCTCCTGCTTCACCATGTCTATGTTCAGGAGGCTAACTAAATGAACATCAAAATTTAACTTGATTATGCTTGAGTATCATGTAAAGTAAATATATACAAGTAACATAGAAGGTATAACAGTTGCAGCACCTTACAAAAGTTTAATTGTTATGTATTATTAAAAACCTGGCGATGAAAAAGAGTGACCGTGAGTTTTATTGCCCGTTCTTTCTCATGGTTCTACCTATTGCATTGCGAACGTGGCAGTAAATGTAAATGTAGAAGCATACAGTAATAATGTTTAAATTTGACGTTCATAAGTGTCACTTTGTGATCTAAATGAATAAAGGATTTTGAGTTTGAGTTTGCTAAACATTGCGGCTAATACATTGTAAGTATTCTTGTAAAATAAGAATGCCCAGGCTATTAAGTATCTATTAGCATTATGATCTGCGGCATTGTTGTGCTCTCAGTCAATTCATTTCCCATAGATTAGGGAGAGGCTTCACACAAAACATAATGAACGCTTTGTTTACCACTAAGTAGGAACAGGTGATGCTATTGAACTCTGAAGCTTGTACGTCAATAATGAAAATCAAGGATTTTGTTACTTATAAGGCTTTGTGCGAAATGTATTTGGTAAAATGATCGCAGCGCGCGATGTGGCAGTGACAGTGCGTTTCCTTTGAAATAACACTTTAAAATAAGTATTTGTGTTACTTTATTTTGTAATGCATATTTTAACAAAGATAAGTATGGTTGATGATACTTTTTGTGCTCGGCCAGAGTGAAAGGCGGGCGCGGGCGTGACGCGGGAAACTCAAACATATGAAACTCTATAGGAGTGTCCGCAGTGGGCGAGCGGGCGCGGCGAGCGGCGCGGGCGGTGTAGCGCGGAGAGCACGCGGGCTACTCAAACCATAGGACTATCTCAAACTTATCTGAGTTAACTGTGCTCTTAAGCCTCATAACACCTTCGATTTGTAATGAATTTGAATGTTAAAAACTTTATAAGCGAAATCATCACGACCCACACTATGGATGTCAAAACATAAGCAATAGAAAAACAAAAATGTTATCTCAAGACTGTGAAATTAAGTAATATTACAATTTCATGGACATGAAGTTATTTTTATATTTAAAGAACCGCACGAACTTTTACAGTATGTTAAACATTATTTTCAACGTCTATTTCTAGTAAGAATTTTCTAGGAACAATAATTCTTCTTCATCCGTATTGTATTTGACAAACACTGTACACCGCACCCGTGGACGCGCCGCGCGCTTCACTGCGGACACGTGAAGACGCGCGCGGGCTACCCGCTCTACCCTCGTGGCGCCCAGAGATTTTATGATCCTCGACTATGGCCCGTCTTTCTCATAGGACATAATTGTAATAGTCTTATACGCCCAAAGTCTTGAGTTGATTATTTTTTGTGTTAGAGTTAACGTTTTAAGAGGAACTTTTAGGGTATACTAATGATTACATAAGCTAATTTTTTAAATGTCAATTAGCTTTCTATATTTTGTTCTTTACAAACAATTCAGTCAAGTCACAATTAATAGTTTAATAGTTATTATTAGGCTATGTAAAATTAAACAATATTTGTAGAAATAATATGTTTATTTCAATTCTTTTTCAATTAAATGATGTGCCTGATATTAGACTCTGCTTGTTGAATATCTACACGTCTCGCAGTTCGAGATGTTTCCCCACGAGCACCTACACCGAGAACAAGGCTACTGGATATCTCTCGGTGAGCCCGCAGTCCGTCTCTTCTTAAATCGAATTGAGAAATTTCATCTTCTGAACTTGTTTCGGGCGAGCTATTTTCTGCGTATCACCATAATCTTCTATGAAATCGGCATCTGCTTCCCAACGTCTTTAAACACCGAGTTGTCTAGCGTACCAACGTTCACAAAAGAGTTGATTTATTTATCCCGTAAACCTATAAACAAAATATATATATAGGTTCTAAATAAAACTAATAAAAAATATTAAACTAATAAAAGAGGTAGTATTGCGATTGCGCTGTGGAACGGACGTCTATTTAGTGTCGCGGAGTTTTGTTGGAAATTATAAATTATTAATTTGTGATTGGCTGTTGAGTGAAGTGTTAGATTCCTTTTTACTCTTAAAGGATTCTTACCAGAAGGCAACGCCCAGTGGGTGGTACTAGAAAAGGATAAATATATTTTTGAAAGTACCATCTAGGGTTTGAACCGGCGTCACCGGTGGTGGAAGGCAAGCGCTTATCCGCCACGCCACCGAGACTCGACAAGCGCTAGTGAAAGTATCGGCTACCTGCTACTTGTGACGTCAACGGTCGCTGCGCTACGAAGTTGTGGACACTACGGCGCTATTAATTGAGCTTTAACGCACATTGTGGTATGTCTGTATCATCCTACTTTATAAGCAAGTAATATGAATGCCTGCGCAGGATGTAGAAAACCCCTTCCTAAGCGAGAATTACTCGCTTGTGCAATATGTAAGATGCGTTATGATTTACTGTGCGCAAATGTACCGGACTCTAGATTTAATTTGATGACTGTTGAAATTAAGTCGCAATGGAAATGTCCGGGCTGCCGCAGTAAGCAACCTAAGACTTCGAACACTAACACTCCTATTCGACAGCTAATGGAGTCTTCTATTAGTTCAAATCTTATCTGTTCGGCAGAGGACATAAATGAGCCGCTTGAAAATGTTACACGGAGGAAAAAGCACCAAACAATGGAAGGAAATGATGAAGATCAGGCGATGAAATGTAACTGTGTATCGGAAGAAAATTGAGAGAAATTATGAGGCAGGAGATTGCTTTAGTTTTCCAAAGTTCCATCCAGGCTAAGATACTAAGTATCTTAAGTAACATCGAGACGGATATACTTAATTTGAAAGAGATGGTTACTGAATGTCGTAAGGAAACCCAATTTCTTGCTACAAAATTATCACAAAAAGAAGAAAAGTCACCGGAAATCAATACCTCGTCACCTATAGAGATAGTTTCGCAAGATAACCCGAAACCGGATATTGGGGCGATTAAAACTAAAAAGGATCCCAAAAATCCAGCAGATATTCCTAGGGTTATAACGACTAAGACTAAACCGTCCTCAAGTGGCAAAGGAAGGGATACAGTTAGAAAAGAAGAAGTGGTCATTGTGTCAACGCCGCAAAGTTTACATGAGCAGCAAGAAATTACACAGGAATGGCAAGAAGTCAAAAATAGAAAAAAGGATAGGAAAATAAGAAGATCAGTTGTTATGACAGGAGGCAATACACAATTAAATAATTTGCAAGCCATAGAAAAGAAAAAATACTTGCATGTTTGGTCACTGCATCCTGACACAACTAAGGACTCCATTTTAACACATCTGGCAAGTATGTGCGACTTAAATGTAAACAATATTAGCGTGGAACGAATTATTCCTAAAACTGAACGGGACTATTCATCTTTTAAAATTGTTAAATAATATAATTTAATATACTGTTGTTTTGTTGTAAAAGTGTTGGCGAAAGTAATTATGAAAATATAGCTAAAGGAGAGGTATGGCCGGTAAACGCACGCTTTAGTGAATGACGGTGGTTTCGCAACCCAAGAAGAGCGACAGTACAGGAAAACTGCTAAGCAAAGACTCGAGCTCTACTACCAAAATATAAGAGGGTTGCGTACTAAACTAAAATACTTTTACAAAAGTATTTTATGTTCCACGGCCGTGTTGTTTGCGATAACAGAGAGTGGAATAAATGAGTCCGTAAGCGATGGCGAACTCGTCCCTAGGGGTTATGTAATACATCGCTGTGACCGCGCCGATGGCCGTAAGCACGGTGGAGTGCTCCTAGCTGTGGCACCGAGCGGCGGAATTGAGCTTCGTAGAATACCTATGCCGGATAATGTTGACCTGAACGTTCACGCTTTCGAACTGGTGAGTGCAACAGTGTATAGAGAAAATACTTTTTGGTTTTTGTGTTGCGTCGCGTACATCCCACCAAAGACAATTGAGAGAGAATACATGTTATTATTTCATATTTTAGAACAACTTTGTGTACAGTATTCTAAGGTTATTCTTGTCGCCGATCTTAATATGTATTCAGCAAATCATGATATACAGTGTTATTATGAGTATTTCATCACCTATTGTGGATTTCGCCAATGTAATGGTATTGTTAATTGTAACAACCGATTACTTGATGTCGTGTTGACTACGCTACCTGAGGACGAGATTAGCGTCAGTGAAGAACGTGAGTATTTATCTAGTATTGACCCGCAGCACCCGCCGCTGCGAGTGAGCGTGTGTCGCTCGCGCGCGCCTGCCGCACAACGCCGCCGCGCCCCTCCACTAGTCACGCCGAACACTGCCGACACTGCCTCATATCCGAGATGGAATTTCACTAAGGCAGATTTTTATAAAATGTATTTATCGTTAGCGGACGTGAGTTGGGATAAATTATTAAAAGTAAACGAAGCTGATACAGTCTATGCTCAATTCTATAATATTTTATACAAGATAATGGATGATAGCACTCCCAGGATGAAGCCTAAGGCCATATACTCACGGTATCAATATCCGGAGTGGTATACGGCCGAAATAATAGGCGACATTAAACAAAAAGCTTATTGGCACAAAACCTATAAGACTAGTGGTTCGGATGAGGATTATAAAAAAATTTCCTATTATCGTTCGATAGTTAAAAATAACATAAATATTGCATACACTCTTTATCAAAACCGTATTGAGACACAATTCGTAAAAGAACCAAAATCTTTCTGGAGTTTTATTAATCAAAAGCGCACCAAACGTAGTAATGCTCATATTATAAAAAATGGTCGTTTAATAGAAGACGATGAATGCGCGCAAGAGTTTGCAAACTATTTTCATTCGGTATACGGAGTTATTATACCGCGTCTGGACCCAGCGGCAGCTATGCAGGCGGCGCCAGAGAGAGGGTCGCGCGTCCACGTTGGTGAGATATCTCTGGGAGAAGTGACGGCTGCTCTTTCGCGTATCAAACCTAAGCGGGCGGTGGGTCCAGATGGAGTACCTCCTTATATAATAAAAGATTGCAGCCGAATCCTAGCTCGACCACTTCAACACCTATTTAATTTGTGTTTGAGGGAACATTGGTATCCAGACGGGTGGAAATTGACCAGGGTCATTCCGGTAGACCTGTAGCGGTACTGTTGGCACTTGCGAAGGTTTTTGAGACAGCATTGTGTACTACGATCTACGGACAGGTGAGCGGACAATTTAGGGATGAACAACATGGGTTCCGCGCTGGCCGTAGTACAGACTCAAACCTGATGTGCTTTATGAATTATGCATGCCCAGTATTAGATTCTGTACCGGGTGCTCAGCTCGATGTAGCATATTTTGATTATCGGAAGGCTTTTGACATGGTGGACAATGATGTTTTATTAACAAAGTTTGCGAAGATAGGTTTTACTCCGGACTTACTTAAGTTTTTTGCTAGTTACCTAGGGAATCGACAGCAATTTGTAGAGTATGCTGGTTGTTATTCTAGACCGTATCGCACTTTAACAGGGGTGAGCCAGGGCAGTAACTTAGGACCCTTAGAGTTCATCATAATGATTAATGATCTCCCTGAAGTGATCGAGGATGTGGGTTGCCTTCTCTTTGCTGATGACCTAAAGCTGTTCCTCAAAATTAACAATATGACGGACCATAAAAGGCTGCAGCTAAATATAGATCATGTGGCGAATTGGGGTTTAGTTAATAAACTACATTTTAACATATCGAAATGTAACGTGGTATCATTCACGCGCGCTTTACGGCCAATGCACTTTGAGTATCAGATCGAGGGTCAAACTATACCACGGGTAGAATCAGTGAGAGATCTCGGAGTTCTATTTACCAAGGAACTAATGTTTCGCTCTCACATACAGCAAATTTGTGTAAAGTCTTTTAAAAACCTAGGCTTTATCATTCGAGAAACTCGAGACTTTAATAACACGTCAGCGGTAAAGTCTTTATACAATGCGCTAGTTAGAAGTAGGTTGGAAACGAGTGCTATCATCTGGAATCCCCATGAAACTAAATATAGTCTCATGGTGGAGAAGATTCAGAATAAGTTTACCCGTTATCTGTATATGAAAGAATATGGAGTCTATCCTTATTACCCTTTGATGTATCCTACTCTTTTTGTGATAGGAATGGTGGGGTACAATAAGTTGGAAGCTAGGAGAGACTTGGCACTAGCCAAATACATGTTTTTAGTGTTTCGTGGGAAATTAAATAACCCTCAAATACTAGAGACAGTTAAATTAGTGGTTCCTAATACGAGGCTGCGGCAGGCGCCGCGAGGGAAATTGTTCGATGTCCCAGTGGCTCGAACTAACTTGTTGAAATACTCACCAGTCGGGCGCGCACTTAATATTTTAAATAACGTCTCTCAGCGTATTGATATATTTAATTGTACATTGGTGGAATTCATAAGAGTAACTTTAATGTATTTATCACTTATGTAGCTACATTGTCGTATTGGGTAGATACCTGTAAAGGCAATTGTATGTTGATATATATAAATAAATAAATAAATATTTTTATACTAATTTCGTCCCAACAGCATTTACAAAGGACATAATATTTTTACTCAAGATTCCGAAAAATAATACCGGTAAACGTGCAAAATTATTGACTAAATTTTAGTGGTACCTATGGAGTAGCAAAATTTTGAATAAAAAAATAATTGACTACTATGGATTATAGTAAAACATACGATTTACTTACCACGTTTTCGTGATGCAGCCATACCACCGTCCGTTTTCTTAAAACGATGTCTGTCAATTTGTCGCAGACAAAAGTAGCATACCGGAAATAATTCTCTAATATTTCCTTCAGAAAATAAATAACATCGCTACAGCTCCCTTGACAAGTTGTTAGGTGTTACTGCTTGGATAAAGCGTTTTGTTTTTAACTTTAGGCACCCACAACAGAAACGACTGACACCGTTTCTCTCACCACAGGAACGACAGGAGTCTCTCACCTTTTGGGTTCGTTCTGTGCAATTGGCGCATTTTGAGAAGGAGATTGCTATCCTTAAATCAGGGAGATCGAATTGTCGGGAGCTGTATCTAAATTGAACCCCTTTTTGGACGATACGGGTCTCTTGCGCGTTGGAGGGCGTCTCAAGAACGCCAACCTCCCTTACGGGGCACGTCACCCCCTGTTGTTACCCAAGGACGGTCATTTGGTACGTTTGTTGGTAACTGACCGTCACCTCAAAAATTCGCATGCTGGTTGTAATGCTTTGTTGGCCATTCTGCAACGTGAGTTTTGGATTTTGTCTGCTCGAAGAATTATTCGGAGTGTAGTCTTTCGCTGCATCCCTTGCTATAAGCTCAAGGCTTCTACCATGCAGCCCTTGATAGGACGTTTGACGGTGTTGGCACGGACTTCGCTGGTCTCTTTTTAGTGAAAACGTAGACACTTCGAAACAGCAAGACTGTTTAGGCCTACTTGTGTGTTTTCGTTTGCCTCTCCACAAAGGCCGTACACTTAGAACTGGTCTCCTCGCTTACGACCGAGGCGTTTGTAGCCACATTTGACAGATTTGTATCCCGCAGAGGGCTGCCTTCCTTGATCCGTTCTGATTGCGGCACTAACTTCAAGGGCACTTATAATTATTTGAATGATGTTGTTAATTTCCTTGAAACCAACAAAGCTGATATAGGCAATAGGCTTGCCCGACGTGGGATAAATTGGTTGTTTCCCCCACTAAATTGTCCACACTGGGGTGGTATATTTGAGGCCGCTGTAAAATCGGCCAAAACACACTTGCCCAGGACAATCGGTAAATCTGTCCTTACATTTGAGGAACTCGCAACTGTGTTTTGTAAGATTGAGGCCATTTTGAACTCTAGGCCATTGTGCCCAATCTCCTCAGATCCAAATGACTTAGAAGCCCTTACGCCGGGCCATTATTTGATTGGTCGCCCACTTGTCGCCTTGCCTGAGTACCCCTATATTGATACGAGACCTAATCGTCTCTCGCGTTTTGAATTGGTACGCCAGATTACTCAGAGCTTTTGGAAACGCTGGAATTTGGAATATTTGCACATACTCCAGCAACGCGTTAAGTGGACCGACAAGACCGTTCCACCCAAGATTGGTGACCTCGTTTTGATCAAGGAGGCTAACCTTCCGCCACTCAGATGGCGCAGGGGGCGCATCCTTCGTTTGGTAACTGGGGCTGTTGGAGTTCCCCGATTTGCTGAGGTCTTGGTGGACGGTTCGATTTTGAGGAGAGCGGTTGCAACGTTGTCACGTCTAGCAAGTGATTAGCGGACCGGTAGGCCGGTCCGGGGCGGGTGGATGTTTGAAATAGAAATATTTTTTGTGATGAGTCAAATCGATTATATCAGTTTAGTAGCGTGTTACTTTGTCCATTGTAAATTTCTGACTATGGCCACACTATGAACTGTCATTCATTCATTCATTGTCGGTTTCCCGGTAAAAATTGTCTTGCGCTCACGCAGTCTTGTAATTTTGCGTTTTTAAATTGAATTACATTGATCGCCTTTTGGAAAGCACATCCTGGTAGCTTCGCGAATCGTTTTGTGATAAAAGATAAACTTGTAACATATTGAACATTGTAAAACTTGTGTGAATCCGCCCACGTGCATTGTGTTTGGTGCCCGAGGACTTCGTTGAAGAAAACCCTGACCATTGGACCGGTAGTTATAACGATTTGCTTGTTATTTTGGCAAAAATTATGAGTGTAATCTTATAGGACCACTCAAGAACATCACCAGGAGATCTAAGGTAAAATTGCACATGTACCTACCTATTATTATGAATTCATCGCTGTGAAACACAGTACATAGGTGTTTAGATCTTTGCCTTGGCTAGACCAGACTGGATGAATTAATCGCTTTCATTGTATTTTGCAAACCTTTCCCAGCTTCTAGCCAAACTCTAGACAAACTCGTGTGGTGACGGAATAAGAATACAGAGTGTCACCACCCCACTTCATCCCGAGGGTGTCGTATGAGGCGACTAAGGGAAACACACCACGCAAAGATTATCATTGCTAAAAGAGAGAAATTCCGAAATAAAACCCTATACTAACCCGTTTGGCCAGCGTGGTATAGTAGGCCAAAACCTCCATACAGAGAGGCGTAAGTCCAGCAAGTGTACTGCAAAAGGCTGTTGATGTGATTTTGATATCCCGCGTAATTTCAAAAATCTATACAGAGTTTTTTAATATGGCCTTCTGAAAGGCGCGTTAGCGGTAATTGAAAGTTATTTGAAAAAGTTCTGGGCTGGAATCGCCATGTTTATTTTGGTTTATCAAAAGGCGCATGGGCGCCACGAGGCTACTCTGGCCAAGCACTTTGCGTTGTATTTTGCATAGTAGTAAATTAAATTGATCTGAGGTTTACTACCAAGAATTTATAAACTAAAGCGATGATGTATGACAAGATTAATCGATTCCACCTAAAAAAAGTTATTTATTGTTTAATAATTTTATACATATTTATTAGAATTATAGAATATATATTTATAAGTTTATAAAAAAATATATATGTTATATATATATTTATGGGATGGGATTGAAGGCGGCGATAGCCGAGTGGATATACCAACAGACTGCCATGCAGAGTGTATCGGGTTCGAATCCACGGCGCGCACCAATGACTTTTCGAAGTTATGTGCGTATTTAATGGTTAATTATCGCTTGTCCCGTGCCTCGGAGAGCACGTTAAGTCGTCGGTCCCGGTTGTCATGAAGATCTTTGACAGTCGTTACAGGTCGTCAGTCCTTCTAAATAAACTGACACTAGTCTAAACCATGGAATATTGCTATCCCTTCGGGTTGCGGAGGTCAGACAGGCAGTCGCTCTGTGGAAAAGCTAATATTCAGTCAAATCCGGTTAGACTAGAAAGCGGACCCCAGATTGAAACTGGGATAACGCTAAGAGGATGATGATATATATTTATGGGATGTTTGTAAGTACGTATATTAGTTATGTATCATTTTATATTTTATATTAATGAGTAGGTTTGTCTTTTGTTTTTCATTTCATTTTAAAATCTGTACCTATGACATGTTTCTCTGCATCACCCAGACTAGGTAGACTGGTAGATAATGCCTTGGGCATTAAGTCCGCCTTTGTTCTATTATGTGCATAAAGTTTTAAAATAAATGAATAAGAAAATATTAAAAAATATAATATAAAATATAATAATATATTCTACCACATTCACACAACACCATCTAGTCCCAAACTAAGCAGAGCTTGTACTATGGGTACTAAACTTTGGATAAACATACATATCTACTTTTTTTGTAAATACATACATATTACACATAGAAATACCCAGACCAAGACAAACATCCATGTTCACGCACACAAATGTTTCACTTGAGCGGGAATCGAACCCGCGACCTTCAGCGTGGCGTATAAAATAATATTTTGAAAGCAGTTATAGGGGTAGCTTGTAACTAAATTATAACAATATTTTAATGAAGAGAGAATTTTAATGGAAAGTCCACATCTTGTTTGACCCAATACGCATTTGACCAGTTTTAAAAATCTGCGAGCATTTGGGCAATAAAAAAAATTGTAAAATTAAACACTAGTGATAACAATATATAATATAATGTTGTGTTTCATAATATTCTTTTGTGATTTTAAAGCACGTGAGGACGTGTAATTTGTCAGTAACTATAATAATTCTCAGAATTTTTGCACCGATAATTTTGCGTAGCATCAAAAGTCCATTTTACTCTATTTTACATTATTCTTTGAGTTGGTAAAATATATCATATATTTAATTATAGTTTAATTCATATATTACTGAATAAATTGTATTATGGCGATAATTCTTCAGTTATAGCTTCATGAAAGAAATAAATTTGCCGGAAAATATTAAAATAAATATTGTTCAAAAATATTGTGTATCAATTAGTGTCCGACCGAAGGTCCATTTTTGGTCGAAGCCGAAGCCGAAGCCGATTAATCGGCAATCGCAACAACCTTAATAATTTTGTTCAATATTGACAATGTTGTCTACAAGCTACTTAGTAATTTTGTTCAATATTGACAATGTTGTCTACAAGCTACAATTAATATCATAAATTATTTCAAAACTTCAATATTGACTGTCTCATATAGAAGTTGATTTTGAGATGATAAAAAAAAATTGTGATTTATTTGTTAAAATAATCATTTATGTTATAAAGTAATTCAGAAATTACAATCAGATCAATCAATCAGTCCTTGTTTTACTCGACTAGACCAAAACTAGATTAATAACTAAAATAAACAAACACTAACTTCTTAATAAATAATTAAATGTTGGTCAATTAAATGCACAATTTAGAAAATATTAGAAAATTCAAAATAAATGTAATAAGAACAATAATTATAAATTATCAGGTAATGTCTGTTTTGCTAACAACAAGTTATAAGAATAATATTCTATTTTACTAATCATATTTGTAATTAACCTTCTCTCTCAAGAACTTCTTAATTAAAGCCACATTGATTTCAATAAAATCACATAGTAATTATCAAAATTTCTTCGCTCATTGGCGATATGAATTAATTAAAAATACCTATTAGTAATCAAAGTTAATCAGCCTTATGTTGTATGCTAAAAATAATAATTTCAATTTCGTAATAGTTCGTTCAATTCCGACGATTGCTCGGACCTTCGGCGAAACCTTCGGCTTCGGCCGGGTTTTGGGCCAAAGCCGAAGGTTTCGCCGAAGATGGATTTTTTGGCTGAAGGTGGCCGAAGCCGAAGCTTCGGTCGGACACTAGTATCAATTTTACGAAATACGACAACATAATCGAATTAAAACCTGGCATAACATTTAAGCCATCTTAAATAACATGATTTATATAATTTTATGTAGTATGCACAATATAAGTTAACTACCAGATAAAGAGCTATTATTAGGTATATTAAATACTTTTAAACTGTCCCAATTACAAATCGGGAAGGTTTGAAAGTATACACACAACCCAAAATTTTATAAAGCTGGTTTTAATCACGTTATCACGGATGATGCAACGAAATAAATCAAAATAATTAATTGGCAGTACCAGTACAAACCATCAGATTTTCAAGTAATTCTTGGTAAAATAGTCACATTCGGGTAAAACATGTCACTGTTATCACTGCCGCCCAAACTAGGTACGACAACCCGTATTTTGGGAGTCAAGGTACCTTCACAAACAGATGATGAGTGTATTGAGAATGCAAAGTTCAACCACCTAATTTAATTGCGTGGATATCGTACCAGGCAGACTAAAGAAAATATACAAAACCAATATCTAGTTATATCTTTGCGAAGTGACGGAAAACTCGACTTGAAACTCTTTTCCTACCAACCCGTCTGGACACTGTGGTAAAGTTAGCCAAAACCTTATATTGGCTCACAAGCTTTCGTCCAGCAGTGTACGATGATGAATTTGCAATGTAACATAATAATAGGCTTGTGTCCTAAAATGTAATTAGCGATTGATTCGTTCCTTTATTAGATGTTCAACTGAAATACCTGATGTTTTCTTCAAAAATCGATCAGCAACATTACTAATTACGGCTTTTTAAAAACCTTTTTGAATTTGACACGAAAACGCTGTAAACCATCATGACGGTTGAGTGATATCACAAAGTCCAAAACAAAACAAACCGTGAATGAAGTCTGGTCTGATGTACCCATTTTATTATATTCGATTTGACAGGTAGAAAGTTTGACGTTTTAGTTGTATTTACTACTAAAACGTCAACAACATGAATGGCGGACGTACTGTTTAACGTAATGCTTTCTGATTGGTGTTCACTGTCACAAGAATAAATACATTATTTTTAGTTTTAGAATGCTAAAAATAACATTAATCTTACCTTTTATAGTAAATAATAAACTTTATTGACATGTTAAAATCATAATGAATCTATAGACACTACAATCAAACCAATTTATTCTTAGTGGACACAAGCCTATTATGTGTATATTGTGATGTTGAATATTCTAATAATAACACGAGTCGAACCCGTTACAGAATAATATTGTTTTTCTTTAATTAAGCAAAATTTACTAAACTATGTATACATGGTAAAGAAAATGAAATACAATAGAATCAAACTACGGATTCTATCAAGGTTTAAATTTTTATTTTTCATATTATGTATAAAGATCTAGAAACCACGTTATTTTATACTATCGCAAAAAAAGAAATACCAATATATCGCGATAGAGTCCGTAAAGCGTATTTTGATTTCAATATGTAACATTCACGTAAACACAAAAAAGTAAAATGAAATATAAATTAAATTTCGTGTTGAATTGAAATGCATTAGCGTTGGCTATTTTGTAGGAGTTCATAAAGAAAAACGTTTAAGGCATTTCACAAATCCACTATATTGCTTAGATTTCAATTCATTTGTCTGGCAAGAAAGTCGTCACTACAATTTAAAATGGATCTTCGAGATTCTCAAGACTTCTAAACCGTCTGCGACTTTTAAACCTCGTAATACATTAGCGAGAATTTTCACCACTGGATGCTATTTTGAGCGCAGAGGTAAAGTCGAAACAGCTGTTTGTAGTTTTACCGTAGTTTCAGGAGCCAAGTGGGAAAAATAACCTTATGCGGTATCGTTTAGCGACCAATTACAGCCTTGCGTTAGAACGCAACTTTGCGACAACTGTATTTTGACATTTTATTCGTGTGTGGAATTAAATTATGGCTATTTAATCAGTTAATAATGTTGCAAATGTTTTAGAAATAAGACCGACTACCCGCATGTCATGCCACTTTGTGGGGGATATGTGTGGGGCCACGACACTAAGAGGAGTTTAGTACACCGCGGTGGTTTTGGTGCATAGACCGTAACTTTTTTCAGGAAACGCAGATAATCTAAGTTCTAACTTCAGTTTTGACGCTACTGGGGTTGTCTACTTGGGGGAGGCCTATGTGCAGTAGTGGAAGTCTTTCGGCTGATATTATAGGTTTGCCTACCGCTACACAAAAGATAAAGTTGACGTACTCATTGGTCATAAATTGCTTCGCAAAAGCCCGGGAGATCCCAATATATTTTTATATTTTTTTACTGTTTCACGGTAGAAACACAGCCTTGGGCTTCCCGCCACAAAATTTGTGCCGGTGTTTGAGACAACAGTTTCCCTCCAACACTTACAGATGTTCGGTCTCTCCCTAAAACAACCACGGTATTCCTCTAACGACCTCTAAAAAGCGGAGTCAGAGATTCTACGTGAGTATGACATAAAGAAGAAAATCGCTCTCCAAGTAACTTACACGAGGCATGAGACCAGATTTATTATCACTGTATTTTATTTATTATATTCATACAAGTCAACTCAATATTTTTAATGTAACGTACACTGAGAACGCCGACACATTTATTTAGTATCTTATCAATGCAGTCCGTCGACACCGGATGTAATGTAAAAATACGTTCTTTGAAAGTTCATTGACACCGCCTCTAGAAAAAAACTTTTTTATTTAATTTTTAAAAAACGTTATCTTACAGGTATAGCTTTTATACACGTAGATCTAATATAGCTTTAACGCTCGCAAAAATTGGCGTGTAGGAAACAAGCTATTAATTTTCCAGATTATTTTATTTTTAATTCTAGGAATGAGCTAAAATCAGTAAGTACATACTTTTAGCAACCACTAAAAAGGGAAATCTAAATTATTCGTATATATAAACATATACCAATATTTGTAACTTTTAAAGTTACATAAGTGTGATGAGTTTCTGTTTCTTGAATATTTGAAAAAACCCACTCGACACTGGGCTCGTCCACAGAGTGAGCGTTGTCTTTTCCAAGAAAGAGAAGAGAGTAATTATGTTACTTGAAATGTAGGCACCGTGTAAAATCCCTGGAAAATATAAACAATGCTGGGCCCGCTTTAGAAGTTAGTAAAATCATGTTTCAATGATTGTATAACCACACATTTCTCGTGAAGTGTTTTTTCATAGGAACTGTTTACAATTACACACATAAATAGAACCTTTTAATGTTGTGGCTCCACACCCTTGCAGATCTCCCCGAGAACATGACAGAATTAAATCTGCATTGGAGCTGCACAAGAATAGGTTTCCCACCTGCCTTCAGCATCCCCGTAGTAATTCCATCGTCCCCGGGGATTTTCCATTTTTGAGCTGCCTTAGGGCCACCGCGATTTCGTCCTGGCTGACATCTGGCAACTCTTCCGTGAGGACACGGGTTAAAGTGGCTCTGGGAACCTCGGCGTCGGGTTGGGGACGCTCTGAACCTCCGCACAGAGTGGCGGAAAACTAGACATCAAACCTTATGCCAACCCATCTGGCCTGCGCGGAGGCCAAATCCTAAATCTGACTCATAATTCTATTCGGTCGCAAATCAGAAGAGCGCTATGTCCAACGGAGGACTGCAAAGGCTGTATGGTTATTTTCTTCTTCTTTTCGTGTGAATTTGTGGCCAACTCTGGTGTAGAAGTTTATAGACCGCGTCCGACATGACATAATGATTCTGGTTCTGAGATAAGAACGGCGACCGAAAGCTTTGCATGGCACATTTGATGTAAATACCACAATAATCCGTCACCCATAAGAGTGATGACCTCTGCAAAAGTTGCTTTACTTTGCCGGCAAGCCTTTCTTTGCTTTGCCTGCAAATCAGGCTATGAGCGCTACGAATTAAAGAGATGGGACCCATTAAATTGTATGATGTATGTTTGTTTAAACACACAGTTGTTGTGAAGTAGGTACATAAATATATCAATAATTATAAACACTCACATGTCTCGTGAAGCTTATTTTTCGTAGAAACTGTAGGTATACAATTACAAACACAAGCAATTCTTTTTAATATCAGGGCTGTAAAACGGCACCTTCCCACGTTACGTGGTTTTTTAGACGGACGTACGCGCACCGTGCCTTTGAAGCTGACACCGTGAGCCGGGTAACTTCAAAGGTGCGTTGCGCGTCCATCCGACAAAGGGGTCCGTGGGAAGGTGACTTAAAACGTAACTTACCAATAAAATTGACGTGTAGCACGGCGAGTACGAGCAGGCGCGCGAGTGGCCCGCCCGGCGCGTGCGCAGCCATGTTCCCTAGCGCGTCACTGTCCGGTGCACGCCGCCGCTCCGCCGCACGCACTTTAGTCTGCTCATGTTTGCACTATCACCACATTTAGTTCGCCGCCGTAGGTATTACCACCTGGAAAGGAAAATCATAGCTGTATATCCTCGAATAGTTAGACAGACGAAATCTAGAAGTAGAATCTCGTGCCGCAATAAGCTGTAAGTGAAAGCTATTGTGAGTCTTGCGCATAAGTATAAGATACCTACATAAATCATTACAATTTTTATCTAATTCAAGCTTGAATACCTTCTAAAGATATTTAATCTTTAGCAGGTGACCCAACTGGAAAGGAAATATCACAGCTGTATATTCTCGAAGAGTTAGTTAGAGGAAATGTAGAAGTATAAGACGTAGGGTCTTATAAAAAATTATATTTCTTCTAAAATCTATTCATAATTCAAGCTTGAGTATTTTCCAAAGATATTTAAAGTTAAGCAATTTCCCCTTTTTGTAGTCAATGTATTTAGTACAGCTTAGACGATAGAGGGGGAAGTGGAGGTGACACCCGGTTTTCCCTAAAAATTTCGCAAGCGGATCCCTAAATACAAAAACTGTTGAAGTAAACCTCTAGTGCTTTTGAAATATTATTATCTATCTAATCCCATACATTGTTGTAGAATAATATAAAACATCGCTTTCTCATTTAGTTTAATTTATTTTAATTTATAAATTTATTTATTCCTAAAATGTAAAAATGTTGACTACTAATGTCCTAAAATAAAACATTTTTACATTTTACGGTTCCTTGTAGTTTACTACAGAACCCTGAAGATATTTTTCTTTGTTCTTCTTTCACGTGCTATAAGTAATGTTATAGTATATTTCTGTGTCCAGATAGTTAAGGGGCTGAATAGTGACTTGGGAATTTTATCGCTTTAATCGCCTACGCGTTTACATATACGACTATTTCACACTTCTAAGAGTTAGATAAATAGCACTAGTACAAAGAGAAGAAAGTATCTATTCACATCGAATTACTACACTTTGATGGCGTCGAGTGTAGTCTGTTGCTAGATATCTCTTGTTTAAGCTATAAACCATTTTAATAATAATAAGTAAGTACCTTGTTAGAGGCTTCAGGGTAGGCTATCGGTTAAAGAGAGGAGGTCATGTTACATCTCACCTCCTTTTCATGGATGATCTGAATTTTTTTGCCCCCAACAATCTCCAACTGACTGCGTTACTGAAGGTAACCGAAACCTTCAGTAACAGCATGCATGTGATGAGAGGCAGGATTATGGAATCTGCAGGGATCCAACTCTCAGGTTCCATACAACTTAGATCCCTCTCCCTAACCGAGACCTATAAATACCTGGGTATGTCGCAGTCTTTGAATATTTCGGAGGCTGACGTGAAACAGACATTGCAGTCTCGTTTCTTTGGCCGCCTGAAAAAAGTACTTAACAGTCTTTTATCAGGTGGTAAACAAAGGTGCGGGCCTGCAACGGGTGGGCCATGCCAGTCCTTATGTATTCCTTCAGCATACTCAGGTGGACTTAGACTGAACTTGACGTCCTGGACAGAAAAGTCCGTTCATTGTTGACTGCATCTCGGATGCATCATCCACGCTCGTCGGTAATGAGGCTGTACATCCCGCGGAAATGTGGTAGTCGAGGATTTTTATGTCTTAAGACCCTCCATAACCGCGAGCTGTACAACCTCAGAGAATATTTTCTGCAAATTAGTGTGGATATGCATCGAGATGTGATTGCAGTAGATACTGGACATACTCCGCTCGCTCTGGCTAAAGAGAACTGGCACAAACCTGCAGTGATTAGTATTGAGGACCGGAGTGAAGTATGAAAGGGCAAGGAGCTACATGGACGCTTCTATAAGGCCTTGCACGGGTCAGATATAGATTTTAAGGCATCCGTTTCCTGGCTGCGCTTCGGTGATCTCTTGGGAGAAGCCGAAGGTTTTCTCTATGCAATTACGGATAAAGTTGTCATAACAACAACTAGTATATCCTGAGGAATGGTACGGTTGACAATTGTCGGGCGTGTCACCAGCCCGGGGAATCTCTCATTCATGTATCCGGTTGTTCGAGTCTTGCCAATGGTCAGTATTTGCACAGACATAACCAAGTGGCTAGGATTGTCCATCAGCAACTAGCCCTTAAATATAAACTCAACAGTTCAGAGGTACCACACTGGCTACAGATATGTGCCCGACCCAGTTCTCGTAAATGATCGGGCATTGTTGTACCGGGATCGGTCTATCATTACAGACAGGTCTATTCTAGCCAATAAGCCTGATATCATAGTGATAAACCAAGCAGAGCGTCTCGCAATGATTGTTGATATCACCATACCGCATGACGGTAATCTCGTGAAGGCGGGAAATGATAAACAGATTAAATATTCAGACCTAGCCCACGAGATTGTTGACTTGTGGGATGTAGATTCAGCAATTATTGTTCCGATTGTCGTTTCAGTGACTTGATTGATCGCCAAGAGTCTCGACCAACATCTAAAGAGGCTCGCACTAGGCCGCTGGATCAATTCATTGATGCAGAAGGCGGTTCTTCTCGATACGGCGCGCATCGTGAGGAAGTTCCTTTCTCTGAGGCCCTAACCACCGGTGGCTTGGTCCCTGTACCCGACACCGGTGGGTTTCCGTGGTCCTATTTTATTGTATAGTTAAACGTATTTTGATATTTTAAGTTTAATTATGTAAAATGTGACCTTGAGAATACTATTTAATAAAGAGATAATAATAATAATCCTCTGCACGTTGGATCCATATCCCCATGTAAGCCTTCCAAAGGACCGGTTGTTCTTCTAACACCACTGTTAGAAGAATAGCATGTTAGAATAAAAAGAGAAACATTAGAATAAAATCATAATAAAAATAGCTTACCCTGCCAAACTGTATTACAGGGGCCCAATTCCGCTAAATAAATATAGTCGCGATATCAGGTCAGTGTCATACTTACGTCACAAAAAGCGTATTCTTCTAAATTATATGATATTTGAATTAAATTGTAACGAGATCCTATGTGTCAACGACGAACTGTTTATTTTAAATTATACGATAATGACATTAGGTTATCAGAATACCGCTTTTAAATCCATTCAAAATATAATATCAATGTCATATAAAAATAGCAGAATTGGCCCCCAGTTTGTTGGCAGATGTGGCCCCCTTTTTCATACATATGTATATAATAATATATTTTCAGCACATAATTTATAATTTTGGACAATTTATTAGCGTAGTCATAATTAACTAACTAGCCTATTGTAGTCTACGGACGTATGCAAGGGCATAAAGAGGTAAACATTTTTATTAAAATTGGATTGCGTTTACACATTATCCAGTCTACACACATATTATATGAAATACATTTTTGAAGTTAATGAATTAAGTTTTGTGTGATATTGATTTTGTGAAGTTTTCTAGTAAAAACTTGTACATTTTATTTTTAAAGAGTATTTTGTCTTACTTATTTTTGATTTGACCTGGTATTTCATTGAACACTTTTGGAACAAGATATTTCCTAGTTCTTTGACCAAAGTAGTTGTTACAAGAGGGAACTTCTAAAGTGTTATTATGATTTCTACAGGATCTGGTACATTTTGTATAGATTTGAAATTCGTCATTACAGTAATGTTCAAGTGCAATCATTAATTTGACCTTATCATGAAATGGTAGAATGTTACATTCCACAAACAGCTCTTCATAATCACTAGCATTACATTTATTTTTAACTAGCTGGTACCCGCGGCTTCGCACGCGGCTAATAATAATGTTATACTTTTCGCGAACCTTACAACCTCGTCAATCAAGGCCTTTCGTAAAATTCGTTCTTAGTGAACGCTTAAAATAAATAAACTACGTCTCAGTCAAATAAAATTTATATACGCCTGGCGATTTTCAAAAAATAATAATAACTGAAAATATACACATATAGGTATAGAGTCGGTATGGTGACAACAACGCTACCTACTGCGTCCAATTGGCCTATATGTAGCGCTAAAAAGTCCTCTACCTTGCAGTGAAAGTCTCATTTGAATCGGTTCAGCCGTTCCAGAGATTACCCCGGACAAACAGAAAGACAGACAGACAGACAGGCGGACAGACAGACAGACAGTCGGACAGACAGACAGACAGACAGACAGACAAAAATGTTAAAAAGGGTAGATTTGGACTTAGAATCTTGTAACAAACTATATGCACTTGAAAAAACATAGTTATTTTGAAATCACAGACAGACACTTCAATTTTATTTATACGTATAGATGAGTAGAAGAAGTAAAGACTTGTTATCGCGACAACAGCGCCAACTACCGGGTCAAATTGAAGCCTATATGTAGCGCTATAATGTCCTCTACCTTGCAGTGAAAGTCTCATTTGAATCGGTTCAGCCGTTCCAGAGATTACCCCGGACAAACAGAAAGACAGACAGACAGACGGACAGACAGACAGACAAAAATAGAAGTAAAGACTTGTTATTGCAACAACAGCGCCAACTACCGGGTCAAATTGAAGGCTATATGTAGCGCTATAAAGTCCTCTACCTTGCAGTGAAAGTCTCATTTGAATCGGTTCAGCCGTTCCATAGAAAACCCCAGACAAACAGAAAGACAGACAGACAAACAGATGGAAAGACAGACAGACAGACAAAAATGTTAAAAAGGGTAGATTTGGACTAAGAATCGTGTAACTAACTATATGCACTTGAAAAAACATAGTTATTTTGATATCACAGACAGACACTTCAATTTTATTTATATGTATAGATATTCTTATTTAGGTACTAATAATTTCATAAACCTTATCTGTATAGATTTCAATCTATCCAGGTAAGTTCAAAATGTAAAACCGTAGCTGGCCAAGCCATAACCAAGCAATGAATGCACCAGCGCATAATGCTATAATATAAACAGTAAAATCTTAGAACTTTGATAACACAAGTATGAAATCAGTGGGAACTATATTAAGAACTTTGGGGTAACTTTAGTAAATTAGTCACTGTCGTCAACTTAATACTAACTTACTAATTTTACTTCGGCGACAACTGGAATTTTGACAATTCTAGAAAAGTGACGAATGAATTAATTGCTTTTATAAGAACTGGCCCAACTTGGCAGAAGCTGGGGTCGCTTGGAGGAGTGTAAGGGAGACCTTTGCTCAGTAGTGGGACAACATAGGTTAATAAAAAAAATAAAAAAAGAAAGAGCTGAAGAGTAACCAAAATCAACTTCTGTGTGTATCAGTCATCATCAGCCGTTAACAGTCCACTGCTGGACTAGCCTCTCCTTTGAAAGGAGGAATTGGCCTACTATACCACGCTGGCCAAACGGGTTGGTATAGGGTTTGTATCAAGTTTTCCTTCTATTACAGTGCTGTTCTCTGCATACTATGCTCCCTCTGTCGACTCTTACGACACCCATGGGATGATATGGGGTGGTGACATTCCATATTCTTAATCCATCACCACACGGACCACACGTGTATAATTTTGAACATTATAGCAAGGCAAACTAAAATAACTATTCGTACTCTAACATAATATATTTAGTGTTACATTACTTAAAGCTTGACTAAGAGTATCTAAAGGTTTCGTAACAAAGGGTTAGTTTACATTGAGATTAGACACGTTGCAAAGACCTATAGCTGTGTTAAAGCTGTCTCAGTTACTTACTTAATGAAACATGAGAATATATTATTCGCCTACAAATATTTATACATGAATAGAATATAAGGTAAGTCTATTATACTAGAATTGGTTCCATTTTTATTTCGTACTGCCAATTTAGCAATTGTCGTTTGAAACGTGATTTCGGAGCTATTTGTTCATTGGCTTCCATCGATCTGTAAGCTTTATGTACATCCTATTGCAGTATTGTTTCCATCAAAAACAAAATAAAAATCCTATCTAACAATAAATTTCGGTATCTATGCGCAGTACGGTAAAATATTCGTATTTTTATTCACATTCGCCGAAGCACCAGAGAAACAGTCGAACGTTATCTAAAATATGAGTGAATGTGGGGGCTTGGTACGTGCGGTAGCTTCTAAAAGAATTTGATATCAAAGATTCGCTTCAGGCAGCATAAACATGGACCTTGTGTGCCCCCATCGCAAAATTAAACCTCACTTACAGAGAGCCGATTTGGTCATATAAAATTGTGTTAGAATATACAATACGCGGTAATATATTCATTTGCAGGCCTCATATTAGGATCCTCTTGTTGCTACTGCGACATAAGATTGTATTCTTGGAGATGTTGTTGTCTATCGTGAGATGTAAATGTAGCAGAATTGAGTTTCGTGATGTGATCAAAAGGTGACGATGAATTAATTATCTATTTGATGCTGGATGAATTAATGTTTATCAAATGAATGTGTCTATTCAAGTTTCATTTTTTTTTCAACTAACGTAGGAGTAATAATTCTCGGCGAATTTACACATAAATTTACATATAAAATAATGTGAGAAGTTCTTACATGGTTATTATGGTATTCCAATTGTAACATGGTCTTTGCAGACCTTTTATGTCTCTACAAATAAAATAAAATCATGAAAGCATTCATTTAATATCTAAAATGGTACGAACAGGTTTTTATTTACTTTGTTTTTGTCTTTAATTTTTTTGTGTAAGTGATTTTAATCCTTGATGAGGTTGGTTAAATATGTTGATATAAATTGAGCTGTCTAATTTCAATCTAGGGAACTCTACACGGAATGTGATTAATAATTAAATAAAAAATGTGATTAATAAACAGATATGGCGAAGGAAATCTTCGCTTCTTACAAATTCGAGTACTTGTGGAGTGAAGCGCTTGTCCACGTTTTCCTGCATTCGATCCTTCGAACTTCCAATATTCTCATTCGCGTTTTTCTTTCGCACTTTATTAGTGCATCTTCTCCCCACTCAATTCTTTAACCTGTCGAAATCATCTTAATACTGAAACCGTACCTTCAGTTAGAGAAATAAGACAAACAGATACACGTATATTATTTCCTGAAAAGCCTCATCCAGAGCTGCTTCATGTTGGGGTCACTCCGTATAATATAATCACAAAATGGAAACGTTGGTGTCTTATGGGCTCTGATTCTGTTATGTAATAGCACGTGCATTACGTCACCCAGTTAGCTAATGGAATATTTTTATAAGCCGTTTTGGAGCGCGGTTTTCCTTGTGTATAGGTGCATGTTTATGATTTTGGCACGTCTTCAATGCATGCTAGTGTTGGCTTACAAACCAACAAAATGCGAGGTGTATTACATACTAACTTGTAGGTGAATAACTTTGAAATATGTTGGAAGAGGTTAAAATGCTTATGGCTATCATAAATAAATATAAAAATGAGGTATTTTGTGTAAATTGAAAAAAAATATGTCTATGAAGAAATGCTTCGAGGTTTCTAATATCTATATTTAGGTATATTAGAGTGTACATCATATTATTAAAAATACTTTGGCCCTAGTAAATACTGAGTTGGTTATAATAAACAATACTTCTACTCCAAGGTGTAGAGGATGATAATATTGCTGCCAGCCTTATTTTATAAGTTGAAATAAAAATAAACTAAACTAAAGCTCAATGCCTACCTGGTGTCTACATCGTAGCCATACGAAATTAAACGACATTTCTCAGTTCAGTTACAAAGAGGTTCTCAAATTGTAGTATATAGGAAGCACTAATTAAATAATATCAGAAAGTAACGTTATTTTTTAAAATATGTCACCTATTTACAATGTTTTACCAATGAGGTCAATGTGATGTTTGCCATTTGAAGGGCATTAGCAAAATGATAAGGTCAATTTTATTTTTAGCGGTTCAATAATATGGATCTATTTACTTAATAGCGGTGTAGGTAGGGTTTTACTTAGATATTTGAATTTTAATGAGGTTTTTTTGATGTAATGTGGTTTCATAATATTATATATGGTTGGCAGCGAGCTTTGAGACGTCTGATGGCATGGGGTGTTGCTGAGGGAAAGGGATAAATAGTAGAAATTAAACCTTTCTAATATTTTCCATTTTTCTCCATTTCATAAAACAGGAAGTAAGAGAGGACACCTATTTACCGAATGAAACGATACTATAGGAATACTGCTACTTTATGTCGACTTTATGTAAACAAATAGCACAGTAAAGTTGGAAGAGCGTTATTATTATATTTAAATGAATTATTGCATTAAAACATATATAAATAGCTTTTATTTTCCTCTTTTGTTCTTATTTTTTTTATTTGTAGGGTAGTTTTAGCTGAACTTTATCCTTACTTATGTAAAATGTTTAATTAAAAATCAATATCTGTTTAATGAAAATATGATTTATTTATTAAATTAAATTTATTTTGGAATAAAATAAATATTAATAATCAATCAATACTACAACTAAAATTAAATTAAAATATTAAAATACAATACGAAAAAAACATAAATATTCAAAGGGCGTCGTGAAAGTCCTCCACATCGCCGTCTATTGGGAACGTGCCCAGAAGACTGGCAGCATTGCCACGCTGTATGACAATGCTAATTTTTTGTGCTAGATACATACCAGCCTTCTGGTCAAGTGAGGCGTCGACAAGTCACTTCGCAAGCTCTCTATAAAGAGATCTAGCAATTGGACCCCATGACCCCAACATTTCGACTCCAAACGGCTCAAATACATAATGCCCTACGAGATTTACGTATTTCCGCCGTTTTAGAGTCTCTGCTGTGGCAGCAGCAGCGCCCGCACAACCCGCTGTGCTAGGAAGATGAGATGGCGCAAGGGTATCGACACACGTTGCGTCCCATACCAAAGGCCTACCCAACTTCCAAGGCAGTAGAGACATTCCATCTGGTCTTTTACCAACGTTGCGTGCCAAACCCTGAGGTTCAGGTTGGGCTGGAACGCCAGCGGTGACAAGAGCCCGACGGAGAATGTCATTCAGGTTTCTGTGTCGTGAAATACGACCTGCGCTCCTGCTGCATGACAGGCCATGGTGACCAATGTGGGTGCTAAGATTTTCCTGGTCAATTCTGCAGTGCTGTGGACCGAGGACAGAAATGCTGGTAAGCTCACATCGGAAATTTTGCGAACGTCAAGCCCACCCAGGTGAACAGGTAATGTCGCCTGTAGCCATGCCCGGTCGTTCAGAGCCACATTTAAAATGTTGCTTAGGGTGTTTTGAAAAATTTTGTCAATAATTTGCAAAAAAAAGTTCTGTTTAATTACCTATATCATATGAACAAGTCCTTATTTGACTAGTATACATATATTATGATAAATCTAGAAATAAAATAACAAGAAATAAATCAAATTTATGATTTATTTATATCTATATTATTTTAAATACACAGGTAGGTAAACATTAAAGTAACGTTAACTTAGTACAAAGCGAACCCCAGACAGCTGTTTGTATGCGTTGCCAATCTATTAAGTTAAGACTGTGCGGTCGATGTTTGACCACCAAGCATATTCTCATGAACTTCCGAGAAACACTAATGAGCTCATATGGAATCTAAATATTATGGTATTTAGATTTCACATGAACTCACAGTAAAGAAGCAATTTTACATCATTGACTAAGTAGTTCTTTATTTTCTTTTGAGTGTCTGACTATTTCTGGTGTCGGAGTTTTCAGACCGCCTAAAGGCCTCCGACTTGGCCTAACGATCCAGATCCTGAGACAAGAGTCGGGACCTTTACGTACCTTTTGAAGCACGGTAGCACTCTGATGCAAATGCCACTCGCGGTCACCCATCCAAGTGGCGACCTGTGCAAGCGTTGCTTAACTTTGCCGATCTACTACGGACGGCAAGCCAAGTCTCGCTATGAGCGCTGCTCTATTAACTGGTTTGAAAACCTGAATAGGGACATTACACCCGTAGTCGTTCAACAAGCTTTTGTAAAAACCGATATCAAATAAATAATTTATTGTAAAATGTCAGTAAATGCCTGCATCCTTTCCAACTAAGGAAGAACTGTCTACAGCACGCTGAAATAATGAAGACTTTTAATTTAAAATGGTAATAAGTATATACCGATGGGTCATTTTTGATAACATCAATTTTATTTATACATTGTTCCGCTGTTGGCCGTTCATTCAGCCAATTTAACATTTCTGTACAGAAATGAAATGAAATATGTTATCAGCGAACTTTAAATTATAAAACATCGCATTGTTAATTTTAAAATTGATCCCAAATACGCAACAATTTCAGAGTAATTTTATAATACGCTGAGACACTTATTGGAATGAATAAAAAAATGGACCCATGGGAACCAGACAACTGATAAAAATAGTTATTACAATTTTAATTAGCTAAACTCTTACATATTGCAAATAAATTTCAGAAAGGCTACCCTGTTCTCACATTTTTTTTCAGGCCGACCCACGATCCTCGATAGCTCTGATCATGAACGAACGTAGTCTAAAAATTCGAAATCTGCTTCAGAACGCTTATGGAGCTAACATGAAATTACGGACTAGGAAGCTCCCGGGTATAATCGATGCGATAAAACAGCTAGGTAATGACAAATCGTCGGAACGTAACGCGGCGCGTTTGAAGTACGATAACGCGAACGCGGAAGTTGTAATTAATGCCCGTGCGCGTTATATGTATGCATCATACAATTTTATACTCTGTGTAGAAGTGTTTATGGATAAAAATGTTAAGTTTGATTGTAAGGGAGTGTCCATTATTTTCAAATTGTACGGACATATACAGTGTGTTCATTGCTAGGCACAATTTTTATACGTTATGTATCGTTCGTTAAAAATATCGGTTGCCACAGATGGTGGCACGTAGGGCAGGGTGCGATTGTCGAATAGGATAAAAATAAACGCAAAGAGATATGCTGTTGTCATACTTATCTTGTCATATTTCACTAAACATAGGATTTAGTTTTAGAGCAGACTTGACATTTGTATGGCATTGACACATGAGTTGATAAGGTTTTGATTTCTTTTTTAGTTTTTTTATTTAAGGCTACACCTACGCTTTCGCATGCAGCTACGAAACTTTTGTGGAACTGTCAAAACAACAAGAAAGTAACTTGACGCATGTTCTGTCTAAACGTCTGCGTCTGTGTAACAACAAATTCGCAGTTATCTGCGGAACAGTAGTGACAAGAATGCATGTTATTAATCTTACTGTGTAATAGAGTGAGACATAGCATATACAAAACGTTTTCGTGCAACTGACAGATATTTCGTAGTTTCGTTAACGTATGCGAACGCGTAGGTGTACCTACTAACAGCGTAAAGCCGCCAGCGCAAAATGTAGTTTTGTTCATTGGTCAGTCATTTGCATTATCTTACAACTATGATGTTTATAAATAAAATTTGTGTAAATATATCGCTGTCTTAACATAAGGTCCCATCAATGTTCTGTAGAGTAAATTTTAGTATGAGTTGCACAATTAAATTTGAATATTTTTATTCTTCTACCTCCACGCATGACTTTATTTAGCTAATATTTCTGGCATTATATTCAAAGTATAAGATATACCTAGATAAGAAAAAGACTGTCTCAACAGAACAACGTGCATATTTTGCAACCACTTACTGACATCATATTAACATAGCTAGCATACATGGAGTATTGACATATCCCTCTAATCCTAAGTATATGAATCATGGACCAGTCTTTTAGTCAATTAATTCTCAGACTTGAAGCCTATTGTTCCAGTCTCTAGATGGAAGAAAATGAGTGTGTTTAGTACCCATTATCCTCTATTACATTCATGGGTTAAGCTTTAAACTTACTTGCCGGCCCACACTGAATTATTTCCATTCGCAACCGACTCAAATTGTTTCTAAGTAGCAAACTTTCGAGATTGTTTCACTTGATTAGTTTTTGTGAACAAAGAAAATAATATAAATTGTTAATAGAGACGAGAATTTCTTAGAGAACTAATTAAATAAACTAAATGTTTACAAGTATTTGCATGAGAGAGTATGGTGTGATGAAAGTTTCTAATGAAGACGTGCAAAACTTAGACATTAGAAAAGTATAACCTTACATAGTAAACTTTGCTTTAAGAAGGAATAGTTCTCTATATATAACTAAATCAAACTGATTGATTTTTTTAATTAATTTGTAGGTACTTTTATCAGTAAATTAATAAAGACATAAGAACAATTTCTCTCGGTTAAACTATTAACTATAATTTTATAATATTTTCTGATCATCATTATTTATTTTACTTTTTGCACAAAAATAAAGTAATACATAGGTGGACTTAATGTCTTTTTACCAGTCAATCATTTTCGCTGACCAAAACAAAACTCACTTGTAAAACATTACTCGGTAATACACTTAGTTATGTTAAACAATGAAATTCCAAATAATTGCGATTTCATTTAAATCAGGCATGCGTATGAGAACTGACACAATGTACTCAAATTAATGAACGGGCTGAAAACACATTTTGCTTTCGACAAATTGCCGGTTCGTTTGTAAGTGCGGCAATTATAAAGTGGCGTAATCAGTGCACGGTCAAGCGGAACCACAATCTCTGACTCGACAGTACTATGCATATCAATATTTGATCTCGTAGATTATATTTTTGTCCTCTGACTGAGTTGCACGTAGTCAAGAGAAATTTCAACACAGTGGAGTTTGTATTTTTTTAGGTTTTATACGAAATATGTTTTATATTATTTATTCAAAGTGATTCGAGAAATATTTTTTGACTATCAAAGTAAGTCCGGCTAACTTAAGTCACTTTTTGGGAATAGCTAGTTAATAATAGCTAGTTTAGATTATTTCGCTTTTTCGCTTGTGTTTACCTCATCATTATCGATTGTGCTATCTGAAATCTCATGAAATTCTACCCTGCAGCTAATATTATCACTGAGAGAGTAAGTGCACAGTGCACAGTGTGAGTTTTTTTTGTAGAGTGTAAGGTAGCAAACAAGGCTGCAGCCTCATCCTGACTAGTCTATCGTAGCCCAGGGATGCTGGCTCTATATTAAACTTACATAATATGCATATTGAATCGTTCATATAGAAAGAGTTAGAACGAGAAAACAGCGTACAGAGCAGGAGAAAAAGCTCACCTCTGGTACATGGTGATACAGCATCTGTTGAAATAGCTTTAAGGAGCTTTCAAACTCCGAAAACACAACGCTTATCGTAAAGTATTTCTAATATATCAAGATACCCCATTTTGTTGTTGATATATTACTTTGCATTTTTAAATTCTATTAACTCACAATATCGATAAAACTTTACTGGTATTCGATTAATCCTAACAACTGGCTAAGTGAGTACATAATTATAATTCAAAAGAAACGAACTACACAATTTGTGTTCAGCGATTACTCCAATCAATTATCACAAGACAGGAAGCAAAGTTGTTTTAAACTTCGACTGTATAAAAAAGAAGTTCGATTGCTTGAAGATTCTGCAGAGTTTGGTTCGTCGCAAGCTTTCGTTTAATGTCGGGTACGGTTTTGTAAAGAGTTCGGTGCCACGCAGAGATTAGTTCGACGTCAAGTTCGGTTCCACGCAAACTTTGGTTTGACACAGTGTTCACATTGATACAAGGGTTGTTTTGGCTATTTTAAAATTGAGACATGTAAGTTTTGTTAGATGTTTAATTTTATATCATTCATCCCAATAGCGGCAAAAATTCTTAGGCCATGTCAGTGCCCTTTGTGCTGTCTAGAAATTTCAACACTAGAGAGGGCGACATACACACGAAAAAAACCGGTCAAGTGCGAGTCGGACTCGCGCACCGAGGGTTCCGTAAAAACCTGTAGATATATAGAAAAAGGGGTCTTTGTCGTTTGTAATCAGTCATCCTTTATTTTATATTAATATATATCGCTTATTTTATAATATAACTTAAATACCTATACCAGCCTTGCAGCAGCCTTGCAAAAGTCTGCTGATGAATGATGGTAAGATTTTTTATCAAAGTTATTGATTTACAAAGCTTTTAGTGACTATTAGAAATCTGTTACAAAAATACTTATAAAGTACAGAATAATTAGCAAAAAGGTTTGAAGACTATGTAATTATTTGAAATCTCAATCTCAATCAGCCTATTGCAGTCCACTGCTGGACATAGGCCTCTCCCAACATGCACCACAACATACGGTCCTCAGCCTTCCGCATCCTTTATCTGGGCTATAAGACGTTGCTTCGTGCCAAATTTCAAGATTTTGTGTTCACGGAAGTACCCTGTAGGTTTTGATTCCCTTGCGAGTAGTCGCGAGTTTGAAAATATGATTATATTGCTCTTTCTTTTGATTACGTAGACATAGAAGTTTGATTTTGTTACAGCCTAACGGTGTTATATACTTGAATATTTGCTATGAATTTCAATTTAATACCTCTACGCGTTCAAGAGTAAGAGGTAGTAACTTTAAATTTATAAAAAATATTTTTTTATATGCTGTAACAAAAAATTTACGGTTTTCGCAATTTTTCCTTTATAAGTGATATAAGACGTTACTTCGTACCAAATTACAAGATTTTGAGTTCACGGGAAGTACCCTGTAGGTTTTGATTCCCTTGCGAGTAGTCGCGAGTTTGAAAATATGATTATATTGCTCTTTCTTTTGATTGCGTAGACATAGAAGTTTGATTTTGTTACAGCCTAACGGTGTTATATACTTAAGTATTTGCTATGAATTTCAATTTAATACCTCCACGCATTCCTGAGAAAAGGGGTCTTGACAGACGGACGGACAACAAAGTGATCCTATAAGGGTTCCGTTTTTTCCTTTCGAGGTACGGAACCCTAAAAAACAATAAAATAAGATATCGTTAAATTGCCCCAAGTGATTTTAGGCGTTACACATAAAGTGCCTCCGATATCACCGTTGTTTTTTTTTAAATTAAATGTTTGAGTAGTTTTCAAATAAAATAGTACGGGAGATCGCGCTAGATTTGCCAAGGTAGTTTTTTTTTTACTTAATTTATACCTATTATATTGACACCTATTTTATTATACTTATTATATGCCAAACTTTATGAGACGGTTGTCTGTATAGTTTGACACGGAAAAATTATAGTCAGCTGTACTGAATATGGTGGAATAGATGTCAGCCACACATGTAAAGTATACAAAATATCAAAAAAATTGAGTTATTTTATACTGTATGGAATTTACACAAAAATAATGTATAATGGTGGAATACCCGTCATCCAGCGTCATAAAGATGCTGAGCCAGGCCTCCTTCACTCGGCCGTACCTACAGCGATAAGTGCCTACACTTTCGCGCGGCTTCCAAGCCCGCGTCCGACGTGTCGCGCTAGGGTTGTCGACTTGCCGCTGCTACTATAATATTTATTAATCGTCTATCTACCTATTTGACCACGTACCTAATAATAAATAATTATCCTATAAGTATCCAATCCCATTACTTGAGCTCGTAGAACAAAAACCACAAAAATTCTGGTCGTTTATATTTTCATTATACTAATTCTTAGTTATTTCCTAAACGCGTGGACCGATTTACATGATTCAAACAGATAAAATTTTTGAACTAGATCTTTAATTTGACACCATAATCGTGTCGATATCTCAACAAACAAAAAATCAAATTTTCAAGTTGCTCTCGTAAAATAAATAAATTAAAATTTTCAAGTTGCTTTCGACACACATCCGTTAAATGAGCAATACTTTGCACCAGACTTGTGATGAGACATTCTTGTTGTTCACTATTAAAATTCACGTTATTAGCAAGCTTTGCGCGCGAGCGGTGACAGCCAACTAACGACGCGTCGAGACAGCGACAGCGTTATATGTTAGAAAAGAGCGGGAACGGTTAGGTGAATATCGCATTAGGCACTGAGTGCTTATGCAAGCTGAAAAGCACTTTGTTGCTTAGTAGCAAGAGTCGCAATTTCAATAAATTGGTTTGATAAGTGATGTTTCTGTACGTTAGTACTATCTTTTCTGTAGCTGAGCGCTCGATGCATGTCATTTTGGCCAATAAACTGACGATTTTTACACTCCAAATATTCGGCGGACGATGATTTTTGAAGTCCCCTAGCAAATGGCAAATTAATATTGGAACACTTACATATTTACTCACTATGTCTCTTTGTCTGTCCGTCCGAAAGTCACAGCCACTTTATTCCAAAACTACTTATTAAGATTATTCAGCTAAAACTTGGTAGATAGCTGTATTCTGTAAATAGCTTTATGATTTTAAAACAAAAATGACCATATTAAAAAATTATATGACAATGAACTGAAAATATTTTTTTTCATCCGTTATATACATGCGAGGTGTCTATAAATAGGTCTTTAAAAAGTATATTGAGGTTCCTAAAACCATTTAATCTGAAAGATAATCGTTTTACAGACAGTCGATTTCAAAGAGAAAAAACGTGCCTGTAACTTTTAAAATAAGCAAGAGAAAAATCTAAAATATCCTCTAGATCTAAATTAAAACTTTCAACGAAAAGTTATTTGAATGAGGTGTAGTCAGCAGTTTTTGAGATATATCACATATAAAAAAAACTGCATATATAGCTTTCTCGGTCATACAATCACTATGGAAAACAAAGTTATTTTTGATGGTGACAGATCGCCACTTGCTTCTATCCTTGCAAACCTCACGCGCTTCCTCTACATTCATTACTCTTTTCATACATGCTCGCCGGTTGCGGGTGCTTCGAACTTTTCCGTTTTTCAAGACGTCCCCAATTTGGTCGACGAACGTCTTACGAGGTTTTCCGCAACCGGCTTGCCCATGCACCTCTGCCATATATATTTGATTCGTCAATCTTTCTTCGCTCATTCGCTCCACATGTCCAAACCATTTCAGCATTCCTTTCTCAATCCTTGTCACGACATCCTCTTTCAGGCCACATCTCTCTCGTATTACTGCATTCGGAATTCTATCAATCAGTCTCACCCCACACATACTACGCTGTGATCGCATCTCAACTGCGTTAATTCTGCTTTCATGCTTTTTCTGCCATACCCAACACTCACTTTCATACATCAAGGTGGGCACCAGCACTCCATTATGAACCACCAGTCACGCCTTTTTAGGCACGGCTTGGCCGTTCATAAAGGCATGCAGCGCTCCATTCACACTGTTCCCCGCAGTCACTCTCCTTTCAATATCACTTAACATTTTCCATCTCTTGTAAATATGCTTCCCAAATATACAAATCTTTCAACTTGTTCCACATTTTCATTTTTTCAATTTCATCACCTTACGCACCCCATACCCTACCACCTTATCGGAGTTATGTGCGTATTAAATTGTTAATTATCGCTTGTCCCGACTCTCAGAGAACACGTTAAGCTGTCGGTCCCGGTTGTCATGAAGATCTTTGACAGTCGTTATAGGGCGTCAGTACCTTCTAAATAAACTGACACTAGTCTAAATCATGGAACATCGCTATCCCTTTGGGTAGCGGAGGTCAGACAGGCAGTCACTCTGCTCAAAAGCTAATATTCAGCCAAATCCGGTTAGACTAGTAAGCAGACCCCAGATTGAAACTGGGTTAATGCTAGGAGGATGATATTTATATGATATTTTTTATTTTCATAATAAATAGCACTGTAGTTGTTTGCCAAAAGAAATAATTAACAAATCATTAACAAGCAGATATTTTACGACTTACTGAGCTTTAACTGGAATAATGTTATAACTCATTAAAAAATATCTGTATTCTTATTTATCTCCATATATTTTATTTCATTTTAACAGAAAGTTACCATCCGATAAAAAATGTACGAGACAGTTTGCTAACAGCCATCTACGTATAACGCAACAGTATTATTGCCTTAACCGTGGAGTATTTGCGTGTCATTCGTCAGGGCTGTCCTGTAATTAACGAGGACATGGACAGCGGCGGCCTAATGAATAGCGGGTGTAACGTGTCACACAAAAACTGGCCCGTCATACAACACGCGCCGAATATCGGCTGATAAGGCGCGGTGAGCCTGCAAGCGGACGATACGCCGGTTTGTGGACACCCCTATCTAAACAGCCTAAAATAAGCGCCGTGAAAAATGGATTGGTGATTATAAATCAAGCAAGAGTAGACACGAATTTTGATAGAAGTGGGTTGGTGTGTGAAGTATTCCGAGTCCATCAATTTATTAATAATTTAAAAACGAATAAATAACAAAACATGAATGTATAAAAACGTCTTACGAAGCTCAAAAAGAATAAGCTACCCTCATACGCACGCACTGCTTCAAATATATTTCAAATAAAATTATATCACAAGGCAATAGATCTCTAAAAGAAAAGATAACAATTTTAATCTCTCGATCTACCGATAATCGCTAAACGCTTGCACTTAGGACGTGACTTGACTGCGTTGCCGTAAGCTGCGTATGAAATTCTAGATGTCAAAATGATAGGCACATATTGGGCGGTTATTGATTTTTCACGGACAGTGAGCGAACATTGCAAATTTATCTCTCGAAGAAGAACATCATATTACCCTCAAAAATAAAATGCACTACCGTGAAAACGTTTGATATTTTAAAAGATAGTACAATAAATATAATTTTCGCGTAAAAATATAATGGAATATTCAGCAATGTGATTTAAAATATAAAGTTGTTCCTACGAAATTCATCATGCATGATGCTTTTATTTGTTCTACAAATATACGTATTAATTCTAGCTTTGCAAAGTACTAAATTAAGCTCCTAAACGAATTGTTCTAATATTTCAATTTGTCCGTTAAATGTTTGTAATATTTCGGCGCCATGCCATCCACACTACAGGTATGGTTAGCAAAATCATACCACCGTACGAGTTAAAAGAGCGTTTAAATCGTACTATTATGTTATTCACCCGATTTATTTTTCTATACATATAACATCACTGGATACTTTAGCTAGAGCATCCTTTAACAGTCCTCTTTTCTGAAGTGACGAGAATTTATTTTACAGCGACCATGTGTCGGATTCAAAGCTCTTTAGGTTAAATTTGATCTGAATATTTATAAAGACCGTCATAACATATTCTAAAAATAAGCTAAAAGTATTTAGTCTACATTTAAAAAAATAACTTTAGTACCCGCAACCTACCCTATTATAGAGATCTATTTTTACTATGACAAAAATATTACCGGTAATATTCTTGGATTGCTTTTTCAATTTATAGATTTTTTAAGAAATCAATTTTCTTTGTTTAAGTCAAAAGTTGAAAACTTTGATTTGATACATAATTCAAACTCAGCAAATATTATAACAATTTAATGGAAAAGTTCAATTAGAGCATAGTTTTCTACACACAATATGTTTTGCTTAATACTCAGAAATAGTTACTCTAACGGTATATTTGCCCAACTATTAAAGCAGCTTATATTAGGTGATTTAAACAGCTCGAACTGTTATTTCGAAGTAATGACATGTACCCGTTTACCATTATTCACTTTGCGAAGTTTGTTTAAAAGCCGCAATTCCCAGGTAGTTCAACTGGGGAAGCGAGTTCTGGCCCCTTACAACAAAGGGCCGAAACAGTAGTGCCACTAAGTGTATCAGTGGGATCTTTATTTTTTATTAGACCGGCAAAGCGTATTAAACGGACGTGAAAAATGTTCGAGCTTCGAATACTGCAGTATTATTTTGCCTGTACGGTATTCAAACAAGTATTTTTCTGTTATTAAATTTTGTGACTATTACATTGGGACCTAAACATAACTGGCGAAATGTGGGTGTGTAATACACCTCTGCCTCCCCTTCGGGGATAAAATTGTGCGTGAAGTTATGTTATGTAAATTTTGTGACTTTTGAATGATTCAAAGTTTTATGACTTTATGAATCTGCTGTTCTTAGGGGTCCATTTAACAAAAAGTAAACCGGTTACTTTGGACTTCTATATTTGTTTGTCTGTTTGTCTATCACCAATATTTTTACTTTCGTAAAGAATTATTTAAGTCAGTGGTTAGCGTTAAAAATACTAAAATTTGGCATAGTATAATGTCTTATTGTATAGTTGAAATTTGGCATGAAATAATAACTTGTGAAATAAAATTGACTACAATTATGAATTATTGTCTTCAGCGGCCTCTTCAACTTTTTTTACTGCGCTAAGTGTTGTAGGTTGGATGCCCACAAAGAGATAATACTTTATGGAACCCACGATTCAATTTATTATTTCGGTTCTGAATGATTTTGGTGTCTGTTGATTGATTGTTAGTAAAATTTCTCGTCATACAGGAATCGTTATAGAACTATTGCAAAAGTGATCTTTCAAAAATATTGAAAAGGGTAGTCGTAGGTGGTTAAATATTTTTTATCATCATCTTTGTTCGAGCACTTGCCCGACTGTATGCAAGACTTTCGACTTCGAGCCAAGTTTTCGTTTCCTGGTCTAACCAGATTTGACAGAATATTAACTTTTCCACAGAGATCACCGCAATCCAATAGAAATCCCATTGCAAAGAGAGGGGTCGGCATATTACGGATACTGGCCCCATAATGACTGTCTAAAGTTCTTTATGACCACCGGCACCCGGCTTAACGTGCTCGCCGTAGTAGCACGAGGCATGCCAGAGTTAAGAATTAATTACGCACATAGCTTCGAAAAGTCAGTGATGCGCGCCATGGATTTGAACTCGAAACTCTGCATGCACTTTAGCAGTTCAACTCAAATATTTTTAAACAGCTATTCAACTGTGTGAGTTTTATTAGATTTTCTTTGCTCAGCAGTAGGACTGGCTTGCTGTACTTTTTCGTTAGTAGTTTGCTTTACTTTTTTTACTATGGAATATTTTTGTGAAATATTTAGCATAGCCTTTGGCCGCTCCCTACCAAGTAAACCCTAAATATTATAAAGAACCGGCGGTTAAAACATAGAGGTATGTTATAAACTATACTTAATCTGCAAAAATTAATATTGTGATCGAGTTCTTATTTTATTCTTACGACATAAGGTAATAGCTTCCGCATACGTTGGTACGAATGTTGGAAGACAATTGCGCAAATTTATTTTTATATGTTACTAGAGGATAGCTACGCCCACTCGCTATATTTTCATTTAAATGTTGTGCCTGATCCCGTGGGTTTTTCTGAAATCCCTTATTAGTGCATTCCTCCTGTGCCCAAGGATCATACATACATACCAAATGTCTGCTTCTCGCGTCCAATAATTTGGCCTGTGCTTCAGCCTGTCAGACTGACTGACAGTAATACAATAATGTTATATTTGAACTTTTTTTAATTGATTCACGCCTGTATCCCCGAAGGGGAAGGCAAAGGAAGAGGGATAATATTACACCCACATTTCGCCCAAAATTTTTCGGTTCCACGTAATAGGGGCGAGCCTATTGCCGTTACCGGGCACATTACCAGACTCTGTGCTTTTACTGAGAATTCGAAAAAACCCAGTAACACTTTTGCCCAACCCGGGAATCGAACCCGGGACCTCCGATCAGCAGTCACATACGCTGTCTACTGGACCACGGAGGCACAATTTTTTTTACCTATAATATAACTTGCCAGATGCATTCGTTCAGTAATAAATTAGTAAACAGTAACAACTTGATAACAAAGTAAGTACTGTTTTTAACAATATCAATATCTTTATATTGCATCTATATTTATGGGTTTATAAAATCCTATTTAAATATATCTAGAATTCACTGACTGTTCTGATGTAGTTTGTAAATAGCAGTGTCTCAAGTACCTACTATTGGAGAGAGGTGTATTAGGACTGCTTAAGCTAGACAACTATATTGATTTTAGAGATCGCATTACACTACGATAGCGTTATAAAACGGCGCATAAATGATTTGCATAGAGATTTGTTGAATAATAAGGAGAATGCTTATCGTATTTGTCTAATTCATTCATGTCTGTTTATTGGTGTAGTTTGAAAGTTAACAAAGCAAACTGCTAAAAAATTAGAAGTTAATAGGTATGTATGATAATTGCTAAATTCATTAAGTCACAATTAAAACGGATGAGAAGTATACCATTACTTTTGAGTTTTTGGCTACTACATTTGTACCAGGGGGGATGTCTTTTTTTAGGGTTCCGTAGTCCACAAGGAACCCTTATAGTTTCGTCATGTCCGTCCGTCTGTCCGTCCGCAGCCTAGCTCAAAGACGCCTGGTGCTAGACAGCTGATATTTGACATGAATATAGACATACGATATTGCAACAAAACTGTAGAATAAAATTTAGGAAAATATTTTTTTAAGGGTATCTCCCCTACATTCATAGTGGGGTTGAATTTCTTTTTTGTTGAGTACCCCATTGTATGGGGTATCATTGGATAGGTTTTAAAAAAATATTATTAGTTTGCTCAAATCATTTTTCGTTCAAGTGATTGGTTTGTCAAATATCAAGCTTTGAAGTGAAAAAAATTGTTAGACTCAAGTGTCCCCCCCCTCTGCCGGCTAAACTATTAATTTGGAAGAGGTGAAAAAAATCACGAATGTAGTACATATAACGAATTTAAAAGGAAAACTATCACGGCTAAGTAGACATCACTAGTTTACGAGTAATCGTCGGTTAACTTATAAATACCTATTTCTGTGAATTTACATTGGAAGCGCTGGCTTAATCTTAAAGATGCCCGTTTTTAGTCCCATGTGAAACAGAAGTTATTATCAATAATGGCTATTATTACCAACTACGGAACCCTACATTGCGCGTGGCCCGACACGCACTTGGCCGGTTTATATAAATATAAAATTATACAAAAATGTGAAAAGTGGGAGATGTGTTAAGAATAGTAGTTATTTTATGTAGTGATTAAACTTCATGCACAAGCAGATGTGCAGAGGCAGACTCCTCTCTCTGCCAACAATGCATATGAGTCAACCTTTGGGTGATGCAGAGAAAAAACAAAATAGAGACAGAACATTGGTATCAGTTTTGTTTCCTATTGTAGAAATAACTTCTGTATTTCTAAGACAACTGTCACGAGACTTTACACACATTCAAATACACGCAAGAGAAACTGCCTCCGACTGACTCCGAGAACTGACTGCCTCCGACCATGCAGTAAGATATACGCTAAGCAGAAGCAATACACGCACATAATAAATTCAGATACGGCAGCCATTTTTAAATCGTACTAATTTTTAGGGTTCCGTACCTCAAGATAAAAAAGGAACCCTTATAAGATCACTTTCTTGTCCGTCTGTCTGTCTGTCTGTCTGTCTGTCTGTCTGTCCGTGTGTCACCACCGATTTTCTCAGGAACGGGTGGACCTAGCAAATTGAAATTTATACCAGATATTGAGGTCTATTAGGTCTATTAGGTGTATGAAAATCAGGGTCCTGGGTCAACCCAATAAAAAGATATGGTCAAAATTAGATTTTTGCGAAAACTTGTAAGTACCAAAATTAACCTTAATTTTCAGCTTTTTTTAATTTTCGGAATTTTTCCTTTACTTGTGCTGTAAGACCTTGGTTTTGACCAAAATTTACAATTCTAGGTCAATCGTAAGTACCCTATAGGTTTTGGGTCGAAAACCTGTATGGTAGTTCCCGTTGAACTAGAATCACGAAATTTGGCCAAAAGCAGGGGCTTACAGCACAAATAAAGGAAAAATTACAAAAAATAAAAAAAGTGGAAAATTTAAGGGTGTCCCCATACACACATAGTAGACTCCATTTAAGATAGTCCTCTAAGTTGTATGGGCGCTCATACAGATTTAGAGTACTACGTAATTCAAACCTCAAATAAGGTAAAATGCGTACGGAACCCTCGGTGCGCGAGTCAGACTCGCACTTGCCCGATTTTTTTTTATCACAGACAACCCAAGATACAAACAACCTGGTGGCTACAAACGAGAAGAGCCAATCCCAAATAAAGGCAACAGGCAAGAAAGAAATTAATTATTGTCTCAAAAGTATTGTCTCGTGAGGGAATCGAGTCGTAAGCTGACAATTATGAAGCGACCGCGTCACTATGCCATACGAGCATAATTAGGTAGTAGTGCCTTGCTGATTTCAGCATGAATGGGCCGGCTCGACCGGGGAAAGTACTCTCACAGAAAATCGACGTAAAGTAACAGCACCTAAACTGTTGCGTTTCGTTCGGTGAGTGAGAGTACCGGAGGCCCTATCCCCTATTCCTTCTCCCTCACCCCACTCCTTATCCTATCCCTTTTCCCAACCCCAAGGGGCGGCAACGCACTTGTGACTCCTGTGGTGTTGCTTGTGTCCATGGGCGGCAGTAATTCCTTACCATCAGGCGATCCGTCTGCTGGTTTGCCGCCTATTAGCATTAAAAAAAAGTTAAAGTTGCAAAGTAAAGAAGGAAGTAGCTCTTGATACGACACTTAATAAAAGAATTTGTTACGCAATACGCAACTGAGCTACATATCCTTACAATACATGCGAAATTAACCAAGCTGATCATCATAGTTCAGGGATCATAGAACAGGCTCTTACGTGAAAACTGCATGAGGGCAAACATGATGACTTTCGTTGTATGGGTCATGAGAAAAAACTGAGCTCAGTTTGGCTGGTGCTCAGAGAGAGAGCTATATCCAGTTATCGATTGACACAGACTAAGGATATCGACACTAACGACTATGTGTAACAAACAGAATATTTGTAACATCTTTTTATACCATGTTTTATGCAAATAAATACATTTATTATTATTATTATTAAAAGCTCGTGAGTTGCGGGTGGGCGACTGGTGGACAGCGTAACTGGCGTCGACTAACACACGTACAGTGTCTGCGGAGCTGCGCGTGCGCACCTATTTGTTACACATGTATTTAATGTGTGTACTTAACACGATGCCGATGTGTAAATAAAGGTTGGAGTGTTGGTTTAAACGCTCGACTCGCCACTTGACACTGCACCAAGTGTTGCGGGTTCGATACCCAGTCAAGGCCAGTGTACCACGTGAGTTCAGCAAATAAAAGTGCGATTAACGCTTGTGTGATAAGACGTTTCTACGATTAGTCATAGTTCGATTGCACACTTGTGCGACCCACTGTAGTTCGGTCACTGTTCATTGTGTCAATTTATTGTGTGTTGACACAGATTTTATTAAAAAATGTGTGTAAAATAAAAGTGAATTAATTTAATAAGAAGTATGTATGTATGTATGTACCTATGCATGTATGTATATTATATGTTTCTGTATTTACGTAATATATGTATGTTTTCCTTTACTTAGCAAGGAAATTTATTACTACACCATTTTATAATTCTATTTCCCTTATCTATTTCTTTCCATCCAAAGGTTGCCTGGAAGAAATCGCTTTTAGCGATAAGGCCGCCCATTGTGCATTGTATTTGTAAACTTCTTCTTATTCTCTTTTAACTCTGTAATGTGACTTGTGGTGTACAATAAAGAATTATCTATCTATCTATCTATCTATGTTGTTGGTGAAATCAATTATAAATACAATCTATAATCTAATTTCAAATAATGCATCTTTATAAATTTCATCCATGCGTTCAATTAATAAGCAAATGAATATTATGATTTTACTCACACAAAGTGTACTGCTATCATGTCCATATTGTTAATCAGACTAAGGAAAATTATCTCCAAGATTAGACAATGTTAAAATCATTACCTATGAATATTTATTAACAGGAAAATATTAAGAAAGAAAGAAATCTCGGCCCGTCGGCGTTATACAAACTCCACGCAAGTCTTTTGTTTCACTCTTATCTTTGATCTTTGTCCACTTTTTATTTATTTCATCTTGATTGTTCAGTTTATGTAAAGTTTCTTTGGACCGCGTTTTGTTGCGTTTGCTGTTGTACGTTCTACAGATGTTTCGGTGTTTTCCTTTTGGTTTGCTCCTTCTGTGCTTATTAGATAGGATGAAAGCAGGGCCGGATTTAGAGGTCTGGAGGCCCCGGGGCAATGTATCTGTGGGGGCCCCACCCCAATGTATATTTATTGTCAGTATAATTTTTTCCTTAAACTATCGAAAAAATACACTGTCATCAAATTAAACTTCGGGAAATAAAAAAATACAATTGATTAAAAACAAAATAACGGTGTTAATGTAATGGCACTTTGCGAACTTTTTTGGATGAAAAGACGTCGATTATTTCGCTGAAGTCTTGCTCGCGGAGTAAATCACTTTCATTATTGATTAGGGTTAGTTTCTATAGCCCGTTTTTGTACCGTTCGGAGCCTGTTTTTGATCATTTTCATTTTGGAAAGGAGCGCTCTTCGGTGCAATATGGACACCCCTAATACCAAGTACATTCATTAAGAATGTACTTGGTATTAGTGGTTAATTTCTCTGTTTGGGAAAGTAGCTCGGCAATTCTGATTTTCAAGAATGCGATTCCAGTTCGAACAGTTTAACAGTTCCTTTGATTGGTCTTTTTCACAGTCCTGTTTTACAAGTCTATTAAAGATACAAATTGTACCAACTCATTGCCAACTCTAGATTCGAAATCGTCTTTGTAAACTTTTACTAATTCCTCTGCAGTGGCATATAAACTTGCGACGTCCATCTCGTCTAAGTGGTTGAGGAATCCAAATCTCAATCAAACAGTTTCGTATGCTTGCAATCAAAATAAAAACACAAACCAGTCGCTATAATTTTTCTCTTGGTGATATAGATTTCTATACTTGCATGCACGTACACTGAATAAACTTGTACAGCTGATGCACAAGAGTTAGCAGCTGCTTTTCCTAATAAATTCAGTGCGTGACCACAGCATGGTACAAACGCTGATAAGCGCAGCTTTCCCTATTTTTTTTTAGCAAAATAAGAGCTTGCATCTCTTTGTATTTTTCCACTCATATTTGCAGCATTTTCGTACAATTGTCCGGACATTAATTTGATGGTTAACTAAAATAAATATTAAAAGATTTGCTGTTGCTTCACCAGTATGGCCGCAATTAGGTAAAAATATATATATCGAACAACTATTTTAAGTTGATCGATATGAGGATTCATCGGGGGTAGAATCCATTGAAACTGAATAGTGCTAAGATTTTTTTATCCTCGTTACGATTTCATTAAGTACTTGATTACACATGGAACTGATCAGTTCTTCGCGTACCATTGAGGAAAGGTAATTGACGTAACCACTCACTTTCTTTACATATAGGTTTAAATGAATGTCGACGTTGGTTCCTACTCTACTAGTAATGCCAAAATACCCAAAAAATTGCCATTTATTGGTGATCCAATGATTTCGTCCTGTACTCGGAAGATTAAGCCCCGTTCAGCGATGATGTGCTGTGCCTCCTGCGTCGCTAGCTCTTGGTCGATACATCTCGTGCCTTCTCCCTGTGGCACTAGACTAATCACTGACTCCAAGTGGGTCTTTGATATCTCGTCCTTTTATAGGCGCTCCGTTACATGCTTGCCTTCACTGAAGCCTTCTCCACTTAACTTGAGTGGACATTAGAGTACAAGCTTTGCCATATATTTTACTCGTAGTCAGAGAAAAACAAAGCTCGAATCGATTAACAGTCTCTTGATTTCGATTGCGACGTATAAACATGTTTTTTGTACATTGCCGGAAAGTTTGTATTATCTCGCAATTGTAGGACAGAATTCTGGAGTAAGACTTCATCACAATTTTACAGTTTTGCGGAACCATTCTTGACCAATATTTGATCATTCCTTCAGTTATCACGACGGGCCAAAGACCAATGTAATTTTTTAAACCATTATCCACTGCCTACTAATTGTGACTACATGATTTTAAAAGTTATACGGTGTCACCTTCCTCGAGACTATCATCGACCTTACCTCCATGAACTCAATCTTCTGACATTTTGCAGAATCGTGTGGCAGTTCTTGTTAGGTTGTAATTATGAAATAGTTAGTCAATTATATATTAATATACTATCTTTTAGCGTTTTAAGCATCGCGCGTCGTGGCGATTATTTGGTTGTTTTTGAAAATATCAATATACCTTCTTACTTCCATCCTTACGCCAATTAAATAATTATCTATGGTTATCAGAAAAGTGATTCATCATATTATTGTATGAAAATATGTGTTTGACTAAACTATAAATAAGGTATAGGCAGTTTCTGTCTAGTTAATTTTATTTATCTTTTTAGGACTTTCTCATGTACCCGTGTGTCGGAGGGTAGCGTATCGCCGAAGCATTCGTCGCTACCCTCCGACGGGTATTGGCCTGCCAGATGGTCAGGCGGGCGAACAAAACCCCCATGGCGGCGGATTAAGGTATTGGGATCCGCCGCCAAAACACCCAGCGGCCGCAGAGGATAGGGAGGACGGCCACGTAACACCGCATCTCCTCTTCCTCTGCGACCCCACCGCGACGCATCGAATGGTGGGCCTCCATTTGGTTGCGGGAGATAGGGCGCGCGGCAACGCAACACCGACACGCCTCTCCTCCCGCGACCGCGTCCGACTGCGAGGGACAGACAGACACCCGCACCGTTGGACGCATCCTGCCAGATCCCTCTAAGCCTACGCGGAGAGTCCTCTCCCGGTCCAATCCACGGTTACTGAGCCCCTCCACCACGACAAAGTGGAGATCCCACGGGGGGGCAATTTTATTTATCTGGTATGAAAATGTAATAATGTCGATCATTTTTAAACATTAATTTGTCTTTGCGGATTGAAGTGAACAAATGCCGATATTTTTTATATATTTTTATTTCTGTTGTGGGGCCCTCCTCTTGTGGGGGCCCCGGGGCCATTGCCCAGCCTGCCCCCCCTTAAATCCGGCCCTGGATGAAAGTATGAAAATACATTTGATTAGTGTAACGTTTTTTTTACTACATAATTTGGTGAGCTGGCAAACATATAGCATCATATTTATTTTATTTTATTTATTAGCTTTATATTATAATACACATATAAAGATGATATGCGTGCCAATCAACTAACCACCAGGGATGCTGAAGACCGTGCGAAGTAGAGGCGATACAGCCAAGAGAGAGAGAGAGAAAGCGGACCCCTGGCTCCAAGGCGTAGGTTTTGGAACGCAACCGGGACAGCGCTAGGATGATGATGAAACATAGCATATAAAGGTGGACTCTATGCCATAGGAATTTTCTCCCAGTCTACCTTAGAGTGTATATGGTTCATATGGTTATATGAAGGTTATAATATGTTGGCTTTGAAATTGTGTGGATCAAATGCGTATTATTCCGGCCAACAATTGACTGTTCTTTTTGACAGGATTCAAATGTAGCTATCAAAGTGTGAGTGCTAGTCCTATCTGATATACCTGCTTAACCTTATGAGGAAATAGTGAAGTGATGCTACATTTGGAAAGGATAATATGAAAATAAATAAGTAGTTTCTTTAAATTGAAACAGCTTATCTTCCGTGGAAAAGTGTATAGCATCATCAAAACACAGACAAATGTTTATTTATTTTATTTATTTGTAGTCTCACGCCTGTATCCCTGAAGGGGTAGGCAGAGGTGTCAATATTACACCCACATTTCGCCATGAATTGTTAGGTCCCACGTAATAGGGGGCGAGCCTACTGCCATTACCGGGCACATCACCAGACTCCGGGCTGCTACTGCGTATTCGGTAAAACCCAGTAACACTTTTGCCCGACCCGGGAATCGAACCCGGGACCTCCGATCAGCAGTCGCATACGCTATCCACTGGACCACGGAGGCAGTCTGAGACAAATGCTGCGAAAAGAATCATTTTCAAATAATTGTTTGAGCTTACCTAGTAAAACAGCAAAAGTGGCCGCTATTGTTCCAAAAATAATACTTGCCGGAACGGAATTTGAGACACAAATACGGCACCGCAGCGCGATCCGTTTCACCGAATTTGACAAGCCCGTGAACAGTATTCGATAGTCTAGATTACTCTAGATTCTACAGGATATGGTGTAAGTGATTTCGTAGAATGATAATTTGCAGTTACAATTCTATAAAACATTTTGAATAACGCTAAAAAGTGTACATACACATACATACATAGTCTCACGCCTATATCCTCGAAGGGGTAGGCAGAGGTATATTGCTACACCCACTTTTCGTCAGATTTATTTTAGTCCCACGTAATAGGGGGCGAGCCTATTGCCGTACCGGGCACATTACCAGACTCCGAGCTGCTACTGAGAATTTCCTAACGGAAAAACCCAATACCACTTTGCCCGACCCAGGGATCGAACCCGAGACCTCCCAATCCCACGCGCACATTTATGCCGCGAGACCACCGAGATAAAAAAGTGTAATACATCAATATTACACAAATCACGTTATTCATTTGTCGTGTGTTATTCTTATGTACCTATAAGTATTGTTAATGAAAAGCTTCATCAATTTCCGTTCAGTAGTTATTGAGTAAAAGAAAAATAAAATAAACAAAGAAACACACTGTTAAAGGATGCTGTATATTACTGGGCTTTTAAATACAATGTGGCTCTCATTTATGCATATTTTTGCCTTTTACTAAGTGGCTAAATTGTACAGGTGCTATAGAAAAATATTATTTTTATTACACAACTACTGCAGTCTATATTACTATACCATAATAAGACTGCATATTCATGTACGACGACAGTTTAATAATTATGTAACCAATGGAAACAAAGTACAACCAGAGCCGAAACAATAATTTATGGATCACATATCGTGTGGGCATCGAACCTACAACACTGCGCAGTGTCAAGCGGCGATGCGGCTGCTAACCTAACCATACTACTATAGAATATATTTGAATACCGTATTATATATAGAAGTCTATTGTGTCACGCAAAAAGACTCATAATTAAATAACGTGTCTAATTTAAAATTACGCATATATAATGGCATTGTGTAATATTTGTCGATGAAAAATAAAAAACTATAATAAGCTTATAAGAAAATCGTTCATAGAAATTGTACCAAAGAAATCTTGTTCAGAAAAAATATTACGCTCTTATTCAAAATAAAAATAATAAGAAGAAGTTTAAAGATACCTAATAATACATTATTTTATGAATAGTTTTATTTTATTTTTAAGCTTACGAAATGGAAATTTCTTAGTATCTAGAGTGAAAGTGGGTGGTTAAGCTTTAGATTTATTCAATTGCTTTATAGCACTATTATTAGTACAGAAGGCCCCAAATAAATTTCAAGACCACCCGAAATCTTATAAAAAACTGTGAAGCATTATTGAAAACGTCATCTGCCATAGATTCTAAAGTTACGGAGTCATTAAACATTTTTTCATCGATCTCATATTTTTTGCTATATTGGAAGGTCGAACACGCAGCAGTTTATTATGGCAAATTACGCAATTACTGCAATCGATATCTCCTTTTGTATCCGTCCACAGTAAAGTCGGCGAACGAATATTCCAGTTTACAGGAGAGTTTTATCTGTGAAAATCAACCGGTGCACCGTAACTGACTTTAAAGTCATTCAGGAATGTAATTCTAAGCAGAAGCCTTCTCCATACTTGTTATCTTCTTCTTTATGTCTCAGTACAATATAACTTTACCCATATATTCACAAATATACCAGCGAACAACCACGGCAATTGAGTCTAGCTTCCATATGCTGAACCATTATAAAGACCGCTGGCAGTAAACGTGTCTAAATACTATATAGGATAGAAAATTTACAGCTCAATATAAATCAGCGAATAAGTATTCCTCCTTATAATTTATGGCACACTTCTACCCCGTTGTTGGAGGGTAATGGATGTGCCCGCAGATATCAAGCCTGGCCGTCTTTAAATTACTCACTGTTCAGGAAGCAAGCCTCAGTCATGACTACAAATCCACTTAAGTGTACTTCTCACACTATTTAGATAAGCACCGCACTAATAAAAAGCACCCTCCGCTTGTAATTGATTTTAATTATATCCTACGAGGGGATACAACGCCTTGAAAAATGGAAATCGGTTTTTGATGGTGTCACCGCGATTGGAATTATTTATTAGAAGCCATTAATAATAACGATTATTTTGAACTCATAAGGAGGGAGGTTGTCGTTTCTATAATTGCACGGTAGTTTACAAAATCTCTAATGATATCGCAAAGGGTGAACATTTGTAATTGAGGAGATAAGCCGTACAACAATTTCCTTTAATGAGAAACGAAAAATATTCCCCTACAGAATGTAAATTTATATAAAATACAGCTTTTTATCAAAGCTCCTAAAAATTCCGTACACAGGAATTCATACAGAAAATGAATAGAATATTAAATTATGTTGGTCCGCATTTTGTAAAACTGACGAGGCTTCTTGTTAAGCTTTCAAGAAGCTTTTAAGTTAATGAACAACTTATTAAAAAAATCTATAGACTCCCTATACAGGTTGTTTCAAACAAATTATGGAAAGGTGTAATAAATAAACGAGTACCACTTGTTATTATTTCGTAATCAGGAGAAATGTCGGTTTCAGAAATAGTTATCAATGTGAAAACCTAAAGAAAAAATATTCTTAAGCCTAAAATAATGGGCGTGTCATAATTATTACCGATCTGAAAATAATATAATTTAATGAGAAAAATAAAACATGCCCGGACCATTTCATAAAAAAAAATATGCACATTTATATAATGCGATTCTGTATTAGTGTTTATATAATAATATACCTAACAAATAACACATATTCTAACCAATAGAGTATTTGCTTGAATGGCAGAACATAAATAATTTCTAGTGAAATTAGATTAGCGTTATTCAGATAACGCCTCAGACATTATATTAGGTGAAAGGAAAAATGTTCGTGTAGCATAATTTTCAGCTTCAAGTATCATTAATATTGTATTCTAGAACCTGTATGAAATAAATTCATTGTTAATAATTAACATCCTTTTACGTACGGATTTACAATACTTACCGAAAACAACATCGCAAAATTTATCATATAAAGAAATATGTTTATATTTCACCAATTTTATTTGTTCATCTGGTTAAATTTAATGTTTTTATAAATCCTTAATCCCCAATTTTGGTTGCAAAATTCGAGTTTCATTGCGGAGAGCAATTGGCAACTTTATTTATTGCTAGCCGCCCGCCCGCGGCATTGCCCATGAAAACATACTTTATCCCTTTTACCTTGCTTAAGGGTCGAATTTGGAAAAATCCCTAAGTGGATAGCTGCGTCACGGACAGGATGCTCTACAATAATTTCACTTGCCACCGGCTACATTAATTTTAGACCTAACGTAGGTTTTATCTCTATGTAATTCAACCTTGCCGCATAAAATTCTTCGTAATTAATACTAAGCCTATATTTACTCTGTTATTAGGTGCCTCATTAAATATTTCCGTGTGAGGTTGCGTGTATTCTATGAATAAGTTGGAAGAAGCGTGGGCTCTGTCTAATCTGTACGCAGAATTAACATCAAATACAATGTTATTATACAGGTGGCGGACTCTTATAGTGCTGAATAGTTTATGAGTGCAGTGCCAAAGCCTCACTCCAAACCACACAATTTAAGTAACAGCGTTTCTTCTTTAAAGCTTTTAGTGAACTAGGCAACAGTAAGCGTTACGAGAAATTCACTTAAATACCAATACTTAGATATAAATTAAATATACAATTTGCTTTATTATATTTTAATAACCTAAGTAATGATAGTTTTATATCAGCACTTACCTAAGTAAACTTAAAATAGAGCCATAATATTTGCGAAGTTGGTCATAGTTCATAGAGTAGATCTCTAATAAATTGTACTACAGTTGTCATCCTCGCCACGGGCACTGAACACGAATACCACTCAAAAGCTCGTCAGTTTAATTAACAAAATATTTGTTTATGGTCATTATATTACATCGTCTCACTTCTGTTGGTTCGCTAAAGTTATATTAAATTTAGGTGAAGTTAAACACGAAAGTTTAGTGGATATTCGCGTTTGGCGGCACAAAACACAAACGAGAAGTAAGCTCGTCGAGTAGAGTGGCAAGTTGTGCGTTGGCGCGACACAGCCCTAGCGCGCGGCCCGGTTCGCACTGACTTATTTCGCTGCGTCGCACGGAGCCAGCGGCCGACTTGAGAGCGATGCCGTCGCGATTCATGCGCGGATCACTGGGTAGGAGGAGTCTTTGCACAAAACCACGCCTACCAAGGAGCTACACATTTCTTTTTCAATATGTGTAATTCAATTTCGCTTATGTCTTCGCTGGGAAAGTTGATGCCCCGTTGTCGTTGAACACGATGTTTTTATGTAAACTGTAATGTAGTTCGCGAACCGAGTCGGCCCGTGATGCTACGCTCTGTGTGATTTTCCTTTTTCTTTTTTGTTGCCAATTTCACGTGCTGTTGCTTATTCATATGTAGAATAATAATAAAAATTGGGCAACTTTTTAAGATAAAGAACAAGTGCTATGATGAGCTTTACTCTTTGTGAACTGTGTAAAGTCTTTTCTTTAATCTTGTTTATATTTTTGAGTCACAGGGCACCTCTTTCAACTTTTGATAAAAGTTTTATTAGAAAAGAAAATTGTTTCAACTTGTAACTTCTAACAGAGCAGGCATCAAATTCTTATAGGATGCGTATTGTTGCATGTTGTTAGCAATAATATATGTATAATATAGTTTGACGGATATCAATTAGTGGACCACAAACAGGATTAAACCCAGTCAGTTGGTCTATTAAAATGCCGTAGCAGTAAACTTAATACGTGAAAAACATCAATTAAAATAACACTTACAAGTATTTTTCGTAAAGCGCATTGGACATATACAAGTACCCTTATAGGTACTTGTATATGTATGTACTTGTATTTACATACATACATACATATCGTCACGCCTTGTATCCCCGAAGGGGTAGGCAGAGGTGTATTTCTACACCCACTTTTCGCCAGATATACTTTAGTCCCACGTAATAAGGGGCGAGCCTATTGCCGTACCGGGCACATTGCCAGACTCCGTGCTGCTACTGAGAATTTCGTGACAGAAAAACCCAATAACACTGCACGACCCAGGAATCGAACCCGGGACCTCCCGATCCCACGCACACATTTATACCGCGAGACCAACGAGGCAGTCGTTTAGGGTTTGATGTCGAGTTTTCCGTCTCTACGCAAATATGGTATTTGCATCGTGTTATCCCTTAGTCGCCTCTTACGACACCCACGGGAAGATAGGGGGTGGTGACACTTGTATTCTATGCCGTCAACAACACGGTCTCTACTTGTATTTGTATATGTTGAATATTGCTTATTGTTTATTCGTTTGACTTTGTTTAGGTACAACATCATCAATTATTCAAATCAAAGTTAAATCTAAGTAATTAATATTCATTTTATAATTTATATTATAGGTAAATATGTATTTATCTGAAGTTAAGCCAATACATATTTATATCTAAGTAGCTACTGCTAGCTACATTTTCGTAGTGTTAAGCTCTAAATAAGCGAATTTCAAGCAAATTATCTCTCAACACCTATTGTTATCTCCTTACAGATAAAATGTAGGCAAGGATAAGTGAATGTAAAAGTATTATGATTATGATTGTGATGAAGATATAGACTTTATAGATGTATCCAAAGATATCCAGTATATAAAAATACACATATAACTAGTTATAATAATTTATTTGAAATTATAGTGCTATTGTCACTCGTGACTTGCTCATGCATAGTAATTATACGAGTATATGCCAATTGAACTTGATTTCATCAGCTTAAATGATATTATTATCATGCTTGATATCATGAGCGTAGTGGACTATGGCCTTGCTAATAGAGACAAGAGGCGCGTGCGCAGCAGTGGGCCAGTATACAGGGTGTAATAATACCCTTAACGAAAACTGAAATCTCATATTGTACGATCATTTTTTACTTCGGCACCATACCTGGGAAATCACGGTTCAGGAGATATTGAGGCTCAAAATCACTATGAAAATTTTCTAATTAGGTACAAAATCGATGCTTTTACCCCGCCAACTTGTTCTATAGCTGTCCTATGTACCCATGTATGTATAAGTAGGTATTTCGGGTATTGCTGGCGCGCGCTTTTAATTGCGGCTGAAAAATATGTCCACTTGAAAAAAAAAATCTTTTCCCAGGTATTATTTTTGCTTAGTATGACTTGGCATGCTGTCTAAAATGAGTAGACTTAGGCTTGGTGATGGGTCTTGTGACAGCCTGTATATACTGGGCCGATGATGACGACCAATGATATTATTACAATATTCACGCGTAATCGCAATTGCATCATTGCAGCCCGTGGAGAGCGTACCGAATAGAAATCTTTGTAATAATTTCAATGACAAATACATTGCCAGGGTCCGTACGTAATAGAAAAAACAGGAATAGGATCGCTTTGTTGTCTATCTGTCTGTTTGTCACATTGTATATTTACGTTAAAACGTAACGATAACGATAACGGTAAACGTAAACGATAATACGCCCGTTTATACCGCATAAAACGCGTATTTCGACACTGCCAAAGGAATCTTAATTCATTAGGTACATCCCATTGACCTAGAACTATGAAATTTGGCAAGTAGTAGTGATATATGTGTAGTACAAATTCAAGAAAATCTGAAAACTGCACATTTGTAGTTACATCATCAAAAATATAGACAATATATTAAAATATGTAAAGTAGGTCGAAATTAGAAATTGATGCTACTAGTTCAAGTGAGGTATCATATGAAAAGGCTTATATGTTTACTTCAAAACAAATTTAATTTCTTTTTTACGACGCATAAACTCTTATAAGAGAAAGAAAAAAATATATCCCCCTAATGTCTTATTGCCCGGTTCTTTTCAGATTTTTAAATAAAAGTGAAATAACACTCTAGTTTGAACTATTTTATGAGCCTGTAAACTAATATTGGTTAAAGAATAAAATATTTATTTATTTATACCCGTATGTCCCCTAAGACGTACGGGTAGGCGACCTTTGGAGGACATTTTGTGTACTCTGACATACAGATTTCTTTACAGTGTTTCCCTTCGCCATATATAAATCCTGAAAGTAAGTGGTGCATAAAAGTAAATTTTTGATTTGTGTGCTGTTTTGTAACGTGCATATCATCAGCATTAGATCCATCCTGATATCTATTGACCGACAGAGTAAAGAATTGTGTGATAAGAGAGTGTTGTGGGGTAAAAGAAGATGTAGTGACAAGCATTGAGAAAGGCATGTTAAGATGGTTTGGGCACATGGAGAGGATGGATGACGATAGACTGACAAAGAAGATATATAAGGCAAGTGTGAATGGGACAGGACAAAGGGGAAGACCTAGGCGAACGTTCTCTGACCAGATTGGAGACATCCCGAAAAAAGGACAAGGCAATAGTACCCTTAACAGAAGAGCATGCATGAGAAACTTGATGGGAGTGAGTGAAGCAAGAGAGGAATTTAAACTTTCGTGGTCATTTAAACTTGATTTAAATTGTCTTTCGGGATATATACCACGTACCTTTGTTTGGAGTAACCGATATTTCGGCACTGTTGCAAGCGCCGTGAAACGGAAAAACTCAAACCGCGAGCTGACGTAGTGAGTGTAGTATGTCGTGATCGGGTACAGTGCGATAGTGAAAACAGTGGCAGTGGTGTTGTACGCAAAAAACGAGTAAGAAAGCGGGTAGACCGTTATACTTGCTCGTAACATTCATCCACCCGCAATACCCTCAGTTCATCCGTGAACATGGCGCTTGCAACAGTGCCGAAATATCGGTTACTCCAAACAAAGGTACGTGGTATATATCCCGAAAGACAATTTAAATCAAGAAGCAAGAGAGGTATGTCAGGATCGTTGCAAATGGCGTTCCGTAGTCTCTGCCTACCCCTCCGGGAAACAGGCGTGAGTCTATGTATGTATGTATGATATCTATTGTGACATTTAAAGCTTGTTGAAAAGTCATGGCATATTCGCCGTGAAATTTTGTTTAGTATTCTACAGATCAGCAAAGGATTCTTTGTTTATTTAAAAAAATATTGTCTAAGAATGGAGGCAAATAACAATTATTTTAAAGACTAGCTGAATTGATGAAGGGTGAAGCGATAATTAACAATTATACGCATATAACTCCGAAAAGTCAGTGGTGCGCGGCCTTGATTCGAACCTGGATACCCTTTGCATAGCAGACACTAAGCTATTACTGCCACAAAACAACACAAAATAAATCCAATATATTTTATAAATCATACTGGTAGTTCTTGAGATAAGCGCGTTCAAACAACCAAATAAACAAACTCTTCCGCTTAATATTAGTTTAGAGTACCTAAAGCTTGTGAAAAGAAAAATTCAAGTGAGCCAATTCCAAACGTGATTCTTGCTCTTTTCGAAGAACTAACGTGTCGTTTAGTCATCATAAAGTATACATGAGCATACTAGTTCTTAACCAGGATGTTGTCCGCTTGGTATGTCAATAGAATATTCAATTTTGAAAGCCCGATCTCTATTTGATGGTATGTGCCAAAAAACTTTACTTGTACTACATATCAAACCCTAAGCTTTGAATAAAAATAGCAACCTATACCTTTGATCCCATGTACATATTTTAACTAAGTCTATGATATATTGCATCTAAATCCGCCGAAAAAGAAACAAACTTTCACATTTATGATTTTAATATGGTTTCTTATTTTCATGTTTCAAAATTACCATATTTTTCAACTTTCAGTTTTCTCCAAATTTGTCTTTGATCTAGATATTGTAAACACAACTTACAAAACAATATGTGCTCTATTGTAATTTTAATACCGGAAAATGTATTTCATAAAGTAAAGAAATTAACAGGATACATTCATGATATAGTATTAATTGCAACACATTACGAGACACTCGACTAACTGCGACCATCTCGCGCACTTTGGACTCTAAAGGAATTCACTAAATTATAACAGTAAATTAAGCGCTAGTTTCATTTGCGTTACAAAGTGAATTATGTGTTGGTGTCTTAGTTCTGTCACCACCTAACTTACTACGGTTCAAAATTAATACAGAGCCATAAGCCAGCTCTAATACCGCGCGTCCTCAAGCTTCTATTTACCGTATCAAATTTTAAGAAGCACTCCACGCTAGTTTCTACTCTACACGTCACAGTTTAAAGTTGAATACTCTCTGCTACACCGTAGTGCACTTAAGCTTTTATGTGCACCTTCAATCATTATTAAGTGTACACCTATTTGTTTAGTGTCGTATGTAACGAGATACTAATGACGACTGACATCTATAAATTACATTACGCTACATGATAGCACCTGTCTTAGCAGTGACTTACTTGAGGAAAGTTGAGAACTTAGAATGAGATAATTAAAACAAACATGAAGTAACAATTTAAAAGTCTGAAGAGAAATTTAGAAATTTACATAACATTTTGGTTCCAGTTTCAACTGGTTGTTTTTGGGTGTGAGTAGATTTAACGATTCCGCTATTTTTCAAACAAAACAACATGACGCATAATCTGCGAAAATACCAACAAACTCGCACAATAGCTACGAATAAAACCATTCAGCCCAATCAATCGTGGAAAATAAAAAAAGACATTTGAATTTATTCTCCATAATTTATGTTTTAGTGTAATTTTGCGCTCGTTGCACCTGCAGTTTTCACTCAAAGGTAATGGAAAAGTGCGATATCCGCTCAAACTTGCACTGTTTCCCTTGAATAAATAATGAATAAATAATATACAAAAGTATAACGTTGGTTTATCAGAATTCTAGAGTTTAGACTGAAAATTTTCAAAATATAAACTTCGTCGTTTCTCGTTCATTTAGATCAATGTTTGTCGGATTTCAATTTTACCGCCATGTTTATAAGCATCACATTTTAGGGTTCCGTAGCCAAAAATGGCAAAAAATGGAACCATTACTATAGATTCGCCACGTCTGTCTGTCTGTTCATATGTCACAGCTATTGTATTCCAAAAATATTAAGATGTATTCTGCAAACCGCTTACCGATTTTTATACAAAAATCAAAAAGGAATGAAAATTAAGAGGGGCTAAATATTTTTCCCATCAATCATATGTACATGCGAGGTATTTATAGATAGATATTTAAAATGATTTTAAGGTTCGTAAAACTGTACTTTCTCAAGGTCAATCGTTTAAAAGATAGTCCCTTACAAAGTGCTAGAATGAGTGTCGCCTTCCCCCGCCAACTTTTAAATTAAGAGAGTAACACTACTAAATAAATATATGATCGTAATAAAAACCTACAACTAACATTGGTTTGAAAGATATGTAGTCAGCAGTTTTAGAGATATAGCTCATGTTCAAAAACCGCAAATTAACAGTAAAGTATGGAATTAGAGGCAAACAATTCTTTAGCTTTCTTAGATGTACTTGTTATCAGGAACAAAAACAACTCTTTGATCCACACTGTGTATAGTAAAAAGACACATACGAATAGGTACGTAAACGGTGAATCTCAACACTATCCTAAGCAGTTAGCTACTGTAGGAATGTCTTTGTTTCAGAGAGCCCGGGGATCTGTGACTAGAAACACCTGGACGCCGAGCTTCAACATGTCAAGCAAGTTCTGCAAGACAACAAGCTCCGACCGCCGCGCCAACGTCACAGATCCCCGAAGAACAAGCCAGCCACAGTAGAAAGGCAACCTGCTGTCCTCCCATACATAAAGGGCGTGACCAACAAGATTGGCTACATCTTGAAGCGAGCTTCAATCAAAACTTTCTACAAGCCGCCAACGAAGATAAGCCAATTATTACCATCTGTCAAGAGTCACTTACCCTTACAAGTGGCCGGGGTTTACAAGATAGACTGTGAGTGTGGGCTCTCATACATTGGACAAACCAAGAGAAGCATAGGCATTCGAATTATGGAACATACAGCTGACATTAAACACAAAAGCTCCACGAAGTCTGCTGTGTGTGAACATGTAGAACAAGGAACCAACCATTACCTGCGATTTGATAAACCACAGATACTCGCAAAAGAACACCGCTTTATTCCAAGAATGATACGTGAAGCTATTGAAATTAAAAAACATCCTAATTTCAATAGGGAAGATGGTTGGAATTTTCCTCCAGCTTGGGACCCTGTTATCAGGCTAATGAAACCCAAGAAGGACAAAGTCACCAGAAGACATCAAGACACAGTGAGCACATTCTGCGTAGATAGTAACACCAATAGTTGAAAAATATTCGGTTACTTTGAGATAACTTTTAAATTCAAGACAAAGACAAATAGCACCTCAGTCTGCCGTGAACATGAATCCTGTAAAGAATTCGAAACGTCCTGTAAAAAATTTAGTTTCTAGATCATTCGGTTTAAATGTAATAACCAGTGAAACTAATATAACGCGATAAAATCCGTAAACTGTAGTTTAATTTCAATTAGATGGGTATGTTTAATGTTTACTTCTGGTACGGAACCCTTCATGGGCAAGTCCATTAAGTATCTTTCTTGAATGCAACCGCTTGCATAATTTATTATATAATATTTGTATAAATATCACTAAGTATTCATTTAGAATTGAGGTAATTAATATTCTTAATAAATATCGATTCATAATAGATTGATCAAAAATCGATCTTTGTTAAAAATATTTATAAACGTATACGTCATTTGTGACAATCAACTTTTCCCTATAATTATTGATTATTGAGAACATGAAGACCGAAATATCGAATAATAATATAAGCATTAAATAAATATATTATTACAACCATTTTGTCTTGTCACTATGGATAGTATGGATATAGTGATAGCTCTTTCAGATCTCCTCGGAATTTTTAACGTATGGCAGAACTTGGTACTTACTTCAATTACGTATTTCCATGAAAAACTGTTTTAAATGTAACGGTAGATGATACTCATTGACAGCTTTATCGCTTATAGGCCGCGTTATATACGGACCGTAAACATAATGTCGAGTGAAAAAAGCCTATATGGAAGAAAAGCGTTTTTAGAATATTTGGTTACTGGTGTAATAAGATTTGTAGGTACATACCTACTTACAAAAGGGGCTCCATTTTATATGTCCCTATTTATTTATTTTATGTACCTAATAATTGTACGTTGTTATGATGTGACAATAAAGGGAAATTAAGAATTACTTACTTACTTTACTTACTAGATATTAAATACATTTCTAGGATAATAAGCGAATATTGCATATTATCCAAGCCATTGCGCATAGCGCAGTACATATTCGTAGCAATTCTATGTCGCTGCTACGACTGCGTAGCACTTTTGCTACGAGACAGCGCCTTACCTAGAAATAGTGTAAAGCTCCGTACTCACATACAGTTTTACTCGATCGAGTAAGACTCGAAGGCTTGCTTAGAGTAAAATTACAGTGTATTTGATATCATCGAAGTGTGAATTCACAACTTTGATAATAATATTAAAAAATATCCAAGTATTACAAATAATTTAGTGCATTTAAAGCACATATTATAGTAGTTTAGCACAGCATCGAGTGTCATGGGTAAGATAATTAAAAAATATATATTTGTAAAGTCGTGCGCTATACTGGATTTATCCTTAGTAAGAAATTCGTCTTAAAAATGTTAATCACAAAATAAACACACATTTTACAACAAAGTTCATTCAGCATGCCTTAAATAACGCAAATTATAAATAGGCAGAAAAATATGATAATATATTTTTATAATTATTTATTTTACCACTAACACATAATTATACAGTATTTCGCAAAATATACTATAGCACGAAAATTAACAATGATTACAGTTCGTAGTATAAGCATAATAACTCATAAAGTAAACAAAACGAACAGGTAGTTAACTATTTATAAAGCGAGTGAATCATAAAAAACAAAATCCACCGTGAAAGCGTAGTAGTTTTAAACTCAGCTAGTTTTAAAATCAAGCTAACGTTTAAAACTCAACAAAAAAATGCAGCAACACTTTAACGGCTCAAGTTTTTCATACAGCTGTAAGGGGGTAAGTCCGATGTAATCCTGGCAAGTTTGCTAGATCGTCTCGTAAAGGAAGCAAAAGGAAGGCGATAGTCAGCTCCTCCCTAGAGGCTCGTTTCAGCCGAAGCAATTTCTCGGCTCGCTCTTATGATTAAGTCAATTCTGGTGGGATTCGGAATCGAGACTCACTACTGTCTCGATAATTCAACTACGGTTCACACCATTCGTCAAACTTGTTCATTGATTTTTTTAATGTTTTGCTGGTGTAAAATTGTATCAGCTTTATTGTTCATTGATTTAGTTTGGACTAGTACTTTCTTGAAGTAGTTTTTCTTAAACTATTATTTTTCTATTATTGTTAACAAGTTTCTATTGTCAAATTCTTATATTATTGTTAATCGGTGTCTAGATTTGAATATGCGATTGTAATAATCGCATGTAATGGCTAACACTCTTTCTCATATTACTTAAAAGAGATTGGTTTGAACAAAGTTTTTATACACTGAACTTAACCCATTCCCCGTACATACATACATACATAGTCTCACGCCTATATCCCCGAAAAGGCAGGCAGAGGTATATTGCTACACCCACTTTTCGCCAGCTTTATTTTAGTCCCACGTAATAGGGGGCGAGCCTTATCCCTGTACAATGAACCACATATGGCGGTGGCGTAGCGGGAGTGTAAACGACTGCCACGCCGAAGGTCACGGGTTCGATTCCCGCTCAAGTCAAACGTTTGTGTGCATGAACATGGATGTTTGTCTTGGTCTGGGTGTTTCTATGTATAATATGTATGTATTTACAAAAAAAAAGAGTATATAAGTATGTTTATTCATTGTCTAGTACCCATAGTACAAGCTTCTGCTTAGTTTGGGACTAGATGGTGTTGTGTGAATGTGGTAGAATATTATTATATTATTATTATTATTCACATACATCTTTAATATAATCTCATAATAAATAAGTACATTTTTAAATATATCAATTATAAAAATACATTTAAAAATATAAAAATCATTATGGGTACCAGTATTTTATTTTATTTTATTTTATTTATTTTGGAAAACAAACAATATCTATAACTATTACAAAAACTTTGTGAGCAACTAACAACCATTTAAATGTTTTCACATTTGAGTATTTAGAGCTTGATAGTTATACACAAGAATCGGGAAACAAGCTACTGGTGGTTAGGGCTCTAGAGACAGGAACCGCCTCACTATGCGTGCCGTGTCCAAAAGTACCGCCTTCTGTATCAGACCCTTGACCCAAGGATCCAACGCGAGCCTCTTAAGATGGAGGTCGAGGCTCTTGGCTATAAGACCATTCACTGTGACGATTATCGGCACAATAATTGCTGAATCGACATCCCACATGTTGACAATCTCGTGAGCCAAGTCCAGATATTTAATCTGCTTATCTTTCTCAGCCTTCACGAGATTCTCGTCATGAGGGATGGCAACATCAACAATTATTACGCGGCGCTCTGATAGATCTACCGCCACAATTTCAGGTTTGTTGGCTACAACAGTCCTGTCCGTGATGAAAGATAGATCCCAGTACAAAGTGATATGACCATTTTCCAGAACAGTTTCCGCCACATACCTGTAGTACGGCACCTCAACATCTACAAGCCTGTATTTCAGAGCAAGTTGCTGGTGAATGATCCTGACTACTTGGTTATGCCTGTGCAAGTACTCGCCGTTAGCAAGACGCGAACAGCCGGAAACTATATGCCTAAGGGATTCACCAGGCTGGTGACACGCACGACAAATGTCCGTGGTGCCATCCCTTAGAATATATTTCCGGTAGTTATTCGTCTTGATAACTTGATCAGCAATGGCACAAACAAACCCTTCGGTTTCCCCAAAAAGCGTAGCCAGTTCACTGAGGCTAAAAAGTCTACATCTGGCCCATGCAGGGCCCGGTAGAACCTGCCATGAAGCCCCTTGCTCTGCCATACAAGCCTGCGATCATCAGTGCTAAGTACTACAGATCTGCGCCAGTTGTCCTTAGAAAGACTGAGCAGGGTAAACCCGACGTCCACTGCTACAACATCGCAATGCACATCCACGTTCGCGTTGAGAAAATATTCTCTGAGGTTGTCTACCTCGCGGTTGTGCAGGGATTTGACATTAAGAAAGCCACGAACCCCACATTGCCGCGGAATATACAGCCTCATTACGGATGAGCGTGGATGATGCATCCGGTGTGCTGTCAGCAGTGTACGGACCTTTCGGTCTAAGGTGTCCAGTTCAGTCTGAGTCCACTTGAGTATGCCAAAGGAATACATGAGAACCGGCATGACCCAACTGTTGCAAGCTCGAACCTTATTGCCACCTGATAAAAGACTATTCAATACCTTTTTCAAGCGGCCAAAGAAACGCTCTTGCAACGATTGTTTCATGTCAGCGTCATTAATACTTGAATCTGCCGAATTATGTGCTACTACGTAGAAGAAGTTATAATGATAAAAACAAAAAACTTTTCAGGGACACAATATTGCAGACTAACTGGAACACTGGTGTAAATACTTTTCTTTGCAAATTCAAATATATTCATTCAACAATTTTTAAAAAGCGTATAAGAAAATTTAATATTAGAAGAAATAGTGGATCTAAATGGATAACGAATGGTATAAGAATAGCTAGTAAAGTGAAACGTTTTCTTAACAGTATCGATAAGAAGCAGTGTCAAAATTCAGTTCTGGAATATCGAAATAGGTATATCAGACTGTACAGAAAAGTTGTTAACACAGCAAAGCGTAACTTTGTTAGGGAGCAAATAGAAAAAGCATCAGATTCCAGTAAGGAAATATGGAAAATAGTAAATCTAAGGCGCAACACTACTAAGCCAACTAGCGATGAACGAATTTTGCTCAAAGTTAATAACACAGTTATTAGTAATGCTTTAGATGTAGCTAATATTTTTTCGAAAACATTTGACAGCTCTGTGCGCTTAAGTTCATGCAACATAATGTTAGCTATGACGTATTTAAAAGAAAGTGTTGAGAGAGTAGATACAAACATGAGTTTAGATCAAGTTACACCCTCAGAGATATACAAAATGGTAAAAAATATGGATAATAAAGCATCGGTTGGCTTTGACGAAATACCTCTGACTATTATTAAAGAAAATATAGACCTGTTAGCAGCCCCGTTGGCATCTCTTTATAATGAATGTCTTGAAGTAGGTCTCTTTCCAGATCAATTCAAAATTGCTAGAGTTCTCCCAATTTTTAAGAAGGGTAATAAGACAGACCCTTTGAATTATAGACCGATTTCCTTGTTACCGGTTTTGTCAAAATTGCTAGAACGAGTAATGAAGGATAGACTGATGAAGCACATAAGATCACACAGTTTGCTATACAACGAGCAATATGGGTATCAAAAGTCAGTTGGTACTACCGATGCCATAGAGGCTTTAATTGATGAGGTCGTCTGTAATTTAAACGTCAAGCGTAAAGTCGCAGGTATTTTCCTTGATCTCAGCTCTGCGTTTGATACAGTTGATCACGATATCCTGCTGGCCAAATTGGAATACTACGGTGTAAGAAAAAATGTGTTAAACTTATTTACCTCTTATTTACATAACAGACGACAATACGTAGAAGTCAGGTCTGTGGATAAGGGAGAAGAAAAGATTTTCAAATCCAATTTGACCACAGTATCCCGTGGTGTTCCCCAGGGATCTGTCTTGGGTCCGATTTTCTTTATTGTCTTCCTAAACGACATGATTGGGTATATAAAAAGCCGTACATCGGACACGAAACTAATAATCTTCGCTGACGATACAAACGCGATAATATCTGCAGATAGCACGACCGATTTGGAATCGAAGGTAAATGCGGCATTAAGTGTTTTCGAGAAATGGTTTAGCATCAATAATCTAAAACTAAACATTAAAAAAACAAAATGTTTGTTGTTTAAGTCTACGATAAGAAATCAAAGCAGTATTGAAGTAGTGTCCGCCGGTAATAAAGTAGAAGTGGTAGATAGTGTAAAATTTTTAGGGGTTAATATAGATGTTTTGTTAAACTGGAAACTGAAGACACTAGCTATAACAAAGTCTATTAGTTCTGCGTGCTACGCAATCAGAAGTTTGAGGGAAGAGCTAACAGTAGCACAACTTAGGATGATTTACTTTGCTTTGGTGGAATCGAAGCTCAGATATAGTATAATATTCTGGGGAAATTGTTATCAATATAATTTAAACTCGACATTTATCATGCAAAAAAGAGCTATTAGAACGATGCTTCGTCTTAAGCAAACAGAATCATGCAGAGAACGCTTCATTAATCTTAAGATTTTAACTGTGCCGAGTCTATATATTTTAGTTCTGCTGACTAACTTGATTAAGAATCTCAATAAGATTGAAAGTGACGAGGAAAGAAAAATTAGAGATAGCACGCGTAGAAAAGATATAGTCTCAACAATACAGCCCAAACTCAATGTGGTTCAACATAGCACTAGAGCACAATCAATTACATTATTTAATAAGCTTCCTATAGAATTTAAAAGTATTTACAGTGCTAATTTATTTAAAAATAGTCTAAAAACATATTTATTGGGAAAAGGCTATTATAGTATTAATGAGTTCATAAATGACAAATGACATACATAATGACATACTTATACAATTAATTTTATTTTAGACATTCCTGATTTTAATTTTAGACATGAAAATGAAAAATGGATTATTTGTGTATGAATTATTTGTTTATGAATTATTTGTGTAATGAATTATATGTGTAATGAATTTGTTGACATTGGTAGAATATCATTTATAGTTTATTATTATTTTTTCTCTATTTTGTGATAATTTTGATTAATTTTGTGTACTTAGTTAATTTTATAATGTATAAATATTTTTCAACACAATGTACTTATTGTTATGAAAATAAATGACTTATGACTTAAGCCTGTGACATACCCAAGTATTTGCAGGTGTCGGTTCGGAGAAGTGATCTTAGGTTAATGGAATCTGAGAGTTGAATCCCTTCAGATTCCACCATCCTTCCTTGCTTTACATGAATCACAGCACATTTATCCACACCAAATTTAATGTTGATAGAATTATTAAAGCTTTCAGTTATTTTTAGTAAATTTATCAATTGAGGATTGGTGTGGGCAAACAGTTTTACGTTATCCATGAACAGCAAGTGGGACATTATCCGACCACTTTTTCGTAACCTGTAACCTAGCCCTGAACCTTCCAGCAAGGTACTGAGAGGATTCAGCGCTAAGCAAAACCATAATGGACTCAGACTATCGACCTGGAAGATACCTCGCTCAATCTTCACAAGTTCGCCATTCCCCTGGATACGTGGGCACCCTGGATAGCCAAGAACCGTTTTCCATTGCCCCATACATGACTTTAAGAAGGTGCGTAGAGTTGTTTTTATTTTATACAACTCCAACACCCTCAAAAGCCACGTATGAGGCACAGAATCGTACGCTTTCTTGTAATCTATCCAACATGCCGCCAGATCCTTTCGGTTACGACGAACTTGCTGGGTAATGGTCATATCAATACGAGCTCTGTGGTACTACCTGTCTTGTGGAGCAAGTGGGTAACTCCAGTTGTCATAAAATCTGGGATCGAACCAGATTCTATGGCTGATTGAAACCAAGCAGCCATGTGAACTACGTAGCCATTTCAGCCAGAAATTTTGCAGTCCATCCGGTTCTGGAGCTTTCCAATTTGATAATGAACGGACTGCACTTGTAACATCTTCGCTGGAAATGACTACGTTTTCCATTTCTGGAATGTGTTCACATGACCGCTCAACATCCCGCATCCAACCACCCTCAGTGTGGCCAATAGGCGCCGACCATATGCTACGCCAAAATTTGTTTGTGGCGTCTGCATCCGGCAGCTGCCCATTACCCACATCTTGGGCTGGTCGGTCCCAGTTTCTATAAACCCACTTTTGGTCCCTTTGAAATGTACGATTCAAGATATATCGGTCCACGCGTTTTTTATATCTGCGTATCCGGTTTGCCCATGCATAGACTTTCTGCTTTAGGAAGTCAATGCGCTCCGTGAGCCGAGATTTATGGTCATGAGGACTGATGCCAGTCCCCAAGAAAGCTCGGCGCACAAAGCGCACGACGCTGGGACGTGTATTCCCAGACCTAAAGCAGATTAGCTTACCGATAAGTGCCCTTGTCTCAGCAATACGCCGTTCAATTCTGAACTGCCACGCCGGGATAGCAGATCTTTGTCGCATGCCAGTATCACGTTCTTGAAACTTGACACCTGCCATACGACAAGCCGCTACGGCGGCGCAGTACAAAATTGAGTGCGTATCACCAAGATTCTCACTTTTCTCTAGAAAACTAGGTGATAGCGAGTCAAGGGCACCTACCAGCGCAATATTACGCCTATGCATAGGCAACCGGGGCAGGCGCGGCCTAATTGTTGATGACATGTACCGATATTCCTCAATCGCACATTTCAAAGCATCAATAACCTCCTCATTGCACTGAATACTTACGTTACAAACCATATCATCCACGTCCATGACGGTATTATTATCTATCCGCGATGCATCTGTGTTACCGGTAGCACTAACGGGATGGATGTGAACAGTCCGGCTCGTAGGTAAGTATTCTGAGCGTAGCCTATCTAGCACGACGTTATCCAGCTTGTTACTGCGCTGGATAACTCGCACCTGATCCGATAATCGTTGAGCCGTAACGGTGATACTTGGTTCTAAGGCCTGAAACAGAACGAGCATGCGACTGCGGTACGCAGTGAGGTTAGTTCACCCCTCTGTAGCCCCAAAATATGCGCGCATGACATTTTCATTGATGGATTCCGTCCATCGCATGCGCTGCGCTTTACCAACAGCAGCGAGGACCCTGTTTGAGACCGGTGGGTCTCGTGGTCCCAGGCAGGCTGGCGGCTGGCCTCTGCCTCTCTGACGCACAGGTGACGGCGACGACGGGGGCTAGAAGTACTCGTCGCTTGAGCTTGACGCAACTGCAGCTGCTGGCGATGTTGGCGCAGGCCTCGGCGGCTGCAAGGCTCAGCGACGTGTCCGGGAATAAATTTTCTAGCCTAACCAGATCTGACAGAGTACTTGTTTTCCCAACACAGAGGCACTTTTGGTACTTAGTAGCACGGGCTGTTTCCGCAACTCCACGTCCTCAAAATACGGAACGTGGAAAGGGTATTGTCACTCGAGCCACCACAGCTCTTCGAGGAAGGCCAGCAGACTCTTGATGAGGCCCACTGCTTCCCTCTGGGTGCTGTATCTGCAGGTCGGAAGGTATATCAAAACTGCCTTAGATTTTCATGACATTGATGATAGGTAACCCTTGTAAAACCAAATGGTGAACAACGCGCTTAAACTCGCAAATGAATAGATTTTTGGTGTTACAACTTTGCCACTGTATCTGAAAATTGGGCACATTTGGTAAGTGCCCGATTTTCAGATCCCGTGAAATAAAGACTTGTGCTCCAGCACATCTGATGTAAAACTGAAAATTTTTTTCACCAATTATTATTACCTAAGATGGAAGTACTTAAATTTATAAGCATTAATTATAATTATAATAACGTAGAATATTTTTGTTTCTTATAATTTTCGTAACAATCTATATATTAAAAGAATTTGTGTTTTATAATACGAGTCGGCCAGCCCGTTCTACCCAACCAATTCACATGAATTTTTTGAAATGAAAGCTCTCGCTGCATAGATTTGTCATCAAGCATTAGAAATTATCTAACTTGCACATTCATCAAGTTATATGCAAAAACAGTTTTCTCCCATACATTTTTTACGTTTTCGTAGCCGTAGTCAATGACTTTCTGCTTCTATATATCTGGTTCTCATTGAGGTAGGCGTTTCGTTATAGGCCTATAACATGCGCTGAAAAGAGCTCTAACATTTGATGGTATGCTCATTTAAATTGGGTAAGTTTGAAGGAAGATAAGTGTGGACATTGAACTTATTTTTCAATATTTTCCTATAAATTTCTTAAGATTCCATTGCTTTCTCTCTACATGGACGGTTCTAAATTCAAAAATATTTTTATGGCATCTAATAAGTTGCTTGCAGTAACTGCCAGGAAAAACCGTTATGCCTCCTTAAGGTGACCTTGCCTTACTTTCATGCGGGTGTGAGTGTGGTGGTGTGTAAAATTATAACCGATGTTGGTAAAATTATTACTATAGTGAAATATCGCTGATTGCAGGTACTATACCCCGAATGTTACCAGTTAACCCTTAATGTTGGGTGAACTGATCTCTGATGTTGAGGAATTTTCCCCCTTTTTTTTGTATCGCGATGAAATCCAGTTACAGACTGTCCTCAAAGGGACCCCTCCACCAGCTCTGTACCGAGTTTGGGGCAGGTGGAAGGGAGTGTGTGGCTCGGCTCTCCCCCCTAGATGTTCGGGGGGATATGGATACCCACTAAAACACCGCGGTGTTCCTCTATCGACCCTCGAGTATACCCGCGACCCGAGGAATTTTCCTCAAATGTAGTGAAATTTCCGCCCAACGTTGGGAAAATCAACCCTACAGACGGGTAAATTACGTTTTATGTTAGGAAAATTTTTATGTTTTTAAATTACGGACTTTCTTCGGGCATCTTAATTTTTTCTATGTGGAACATATTACAGCGGTTCGTAGTACTATTGTCATATTCCAAGTGGTAGTTATGGTAGAAATTGTAGCTTTGGTAAGAATAGTAGTTTTGTACTTTTGACAGCCTGCACAGGCGGTTTTGGTAGAAATGGTAGTTAAAAAAAAAGTAGATATGATAGTGTTAGTACGAATAGTAGTTTTGGTACAAATAGTAGTTTTGATAGGAATAGTATCTTCAGTAGAAATAGTAGTTTTGTTAGAAATTGTATTTTTTGGTATATATGGTGGTTTTGGTAGCAATGTTACTTACGATTGCTACCAAAGAAACAATTACTACCGAAACTACCTTTCCTACCAAAACTACCATTTCAATCAAAAGTACAATTTCACACCCACACACAAAACAAAATAAATCGTGCTTCTCACAGAAATATTTAGCTGGATAACAGAAATAAAACCTATTTTCTCACTTTTATAAAAAAAATCGTCTTCGGAATCGGAGTCTGGTAATGTGCCCGGTACGGCAATAGGTTCGCCCCCTATTACGTGGGACCTAAAAATTCATGGCGAGATGTGGGTGTAATATTACACCTCTGCTTACCCCTTCGGGGATACAGGCGTGAGTCTATAAATAAAAAATATAAAAAAATATATAAAAAAAAGTTGTTTATCTACATTTTTAATTTTGATAGTAAAATAATGACAGATAAAATAAAAAGTGAAGTTAGCGTAAGTTAGTTAATTAAATTTCTGATTTAATAACGCATTTTTGTGAGTAGTTGTGTTTTCAGTTATAATTATGGTTCTTGGACGGCAATTGAAAAATGCTCAGAGAAAGTTTGAACAAACAAGCTTGGTCAATGACGGCCCAGTTGGGGATTTGGTACCGGATGATCCTCCTACTGCTAAAAAATACGGGTGGAAACGGGTTCAGATTTGATGAATTCTACCATCAACAATTTTTTATATTATTAAATTATGCTGTGAGCAGCACGGGTCCTCTAGTAAGATTTGAATTTGAAAAAACATTTAATTCATTGAAGCTATATGTAAAATACAATATTATCTTAACAGCGGATCACGTATGTAAACACCTAATATAACTATATCATCATCGACTAGATCGATGAATAGTCTATGCTAATAAACTGTTCGACCTCAGTTTTTTATCTACTTCGCAGCTACTTTGAACTTTACCTGTATCTATTCTAGCTCATTTTCCTTCACAGTTTCACTTTTTATAAATAGACTAGTGAGTGAAGACTTTATTACGGAATATCTAGATAATGAAATGAACATAAATAAACTTTATTATAGAAAGAAACAGGAAAATACGATAAAGGGGAAGGAGCCTTCCATTTGAACGGAAAGTTGTTTTATATTAGGCAAATTTTCTTTATTTACATTTAGGTAAAAAGAAAACTTCACCTGCTCTCTTACGACAGTAAATTTTTTGCTTTACGAATGATTATATTGTTCAAAAAAAATGTTTCAAGTTAAATTTAAACAGGTAATATTTTTTGTTTGTTCGATAATTCCCAGCGGGCCAGGGTTAATTGGTTTCCATGTCGCGGTATTTTCTACAGTTTGTTTTAATTCACGCTTTAATTATTTTTCCATTTTCATTAATAATAAATTTACCATACTGGTAAAGTTCTAGTTACAAGTTAGGGACTGACTTATGAGTTAGAGGTTTATGTGGTTTAACAATGTTTGGTTGAGTTGGAGAACACGCACATATATACATTGAATTGCTCTGTTTTGTGTGGACTGTGAAAATGATTCGTTTGCTCCAAGTTTGCGGTCTGAAGATTGTCTCGTTGAAAGGTAAACAAAATGGTTTTTAGGGGCTGAATACTCTTCGAATTAATTACTTAAAGTTTTGACGTCGATTCCAAATTCAGATGGTTAAAGGTATGGGATAGAATTGGGTCAGCTCATTCGTAATGATAGAAGCTTGGCTTGTACCATTAGAAAACGATTTCTATGTTTATTTCTGGCTAAGTCTAATTGCGGTTGTACCCTGCGATTCGAAATTGTAATACTGTGACCTATCACATTTTACTGAAAACAGCTCCAGGCGTCAATTTAATATCAATCTCCAAATTGCTTCTGTGGGCTTTGTTCATAAATGTAATATTTTCTGTTGCTTATAGAGGTTGAAAATTCAGCAATTCATCTGTTCCAACAATATTTTTTATTTAAAGTATGTAAAAAAAGTATAGTATCGAAGTGTATGAATTTAAAATGTCCCGTCCATTGTCGCAGTATCGTGTTTAAGCGAGTTTCTTAAACAATAGGGAGTAGGGTCGCTTTAACGTCTACAGATCTTATTGTTCGAGGAATATGCGGTCTCGGTTCAGTATTGTTGTTATCTACGCGTCCGACCTCTCGCGTTTTGGGAAGAAATTAAAATAATAATACGTGTTACATGTTCCTATTATCACCAGTTCGCTTTCTATCTCGCTTCAGTAGGCTTTACTTGGTCCTATTATGACGTCATTGAATACTTGTGAACAAATAGTATTGAAGTAATGTTTCTATTTCAATGTTATCAGAGAAGTTTTTGCGTGTCTGTTTTTGAACTAGTTGTTTTGTTAAATTTGGTAAAATTACGAAGTTCTGTGGATCACTTGAGTTGTATTATACTCGATTTGGCGTTATTCTGCTTTAATATGACTGTGTTGGGACACATTACCGTCGTAAGTGCGAATTAAATTTAAGTCCCTGACGGATCTACTTAATATGTCTGTCGATCTGTCTTTACTAACTGAAATCGTAATGTTTGGCAAATAATTAACAATCTTTTTTTGTTGAATTTCATTAAATAATTCCACTGTAAGTAGGTTTATTTCTAAGTATGCATTCCAAGCCTGAACGAAGAATGTTTAGTTCTGTTTATGACCAATTACCATTGTCGGTAAACTGTAAGTTATTAAGGTGGCTGAGGCAATTTTTATATAAATACTGATTATAAAATTGTAGGTAAGACATACCTACAATGTTCGACGGATATTTACAGCATAGGCTTTGAATATTCTTAAATTTTAATTTAGCAATTTAGAAGTTTAAGTTTTATCAATAAGGTTATAGGGTTACCTTATTAATGAAACGACATTAAATTTTAGTCTTTCAGAGTTAGTAGATATTTTGCATTTATTTTTATATATGTATGTAGGATTGACTTGCATCTTAGGAAATGCCCTAAAACCAAAACTTTTATAATTCAGGTTACTAACTTTGTGTTTCATAAGGCGGTAAACCCACAACACTTTGGGCAAGGCTATACGGGGTGGTAACCGTTTAAGTACGATGTCTTATGTGCAGTCCAATTCTCTTTCTCAATTTAAACCTAAGCAATGGCAATAAGCCCGCTTTTCTTCTTCTTTGACACGTAGTTTCCTTTGTTAGCCTTAAGGTTATAATGTTCTATAATGTGTCTATGTAAAACCTATGCTTTGAAATGATATAGTTGAGCACGATGACTGTTTACATTCGCTTGTATTTATAGTACTGGACTATAAACATTTAGTTGTAATAGACAATTGATTTTAAATATATGTATGTTTGAATACTAATATGTACCTATCTGATAAACCTCAAAACTCTACCGTCGGTGGTAAGTGTTTTCACGAAATGTATTCATCGGCAAAGAGGTTTACTTTACACAAATAATTGATTTAGAGTGTTTTCCGAAGAATCGTTCCATCGCTACATTGTTAAAGATTATTTCGTGGAATCAACCGTTGACGAACAGTTTTCTCGCTGATTCGTTCTATGATTTTTTTAAAGCGATTCTTGTTGATACTCAATGCATGTATTCAAATTCAAATTACACGTACGAACATAATACACGTAATTGGCCGCCAATTGAAAATTAAAACAAAGTGTTCAACAAAAGCCTTTTATAATATATAGCCAATGTGATTACTGGCATGCAAATATATGTTTGCGAGTAAAGCAAAGTTTACACGATCAATAATATATACAGTGAATCAGATCAGTGTAGTATCTAGTGTATCGGTCGCTATAACATTTATATCGCCAACGTAATGTTATCTATCAGTATTTATAGTATTGTCTTAATTAGTAGTTTAATTTCAATATCCGTATTTATCTTACAGATCGATCAATATATTGTAAGTGTAGCCATCGCCTATGTGCATGTAAAGTTAATTATTGTCTGCACCATATTTACGACACAGGGTTCGACTGTCGCTTAATTTAGCGGTTTCCATGCCAGTGTGTAATTAAACGATTGTTTGCCATTTTGCGATAATTGATGTTGGTGTGTTTGATTTGAGCTAATTATCTTTCACGCATTAAATTATTAATTCAGTTGTACAACGTTTTACGTTGCTTAATTTGATTATACGTAATTTACGGGCAACTCTTCATGGTTGTTTAGTCAACTAAATTGAGTCTTTTGATGTTTAATTTTCGGGGATTTGGTATAAGGTGCTAGGTTTTGATAATCGTTGTTGCTTTGTGTTCCAAGGTTTTCAGTTTAGTGAGTAGGCAGCATCGTTTTAATAATATTACTAAAATTATTCTACCTACTCACTCAAAATTTGATTTTAACCATTAAGATGTGGAACTTATTACTTGCCAACGTGTTCCCTTCTTCCTATGATCCCGAGCGTGAAAAAGCTTTTCACTAGGCCATCATGCGATTATTATGAATATTTTATTGGCATGATGACTTTTGCTATGGGACTTCATATACGCTTAAGATCAGGCGGCATGGAGACATTTTATTAGGAAAAAAATATAAAAAAACCTCTGAGTCAGACGTCGCATTCAATAGATACGGATAGGTGCAGTTTTTGAGAACTTCTTTTAGATTTTCATAAAACTTGGTCGTTAAAAATATAGTTTTAGGGTAAATCTTCTACAGCATCTACAAATTATTTTGGATCCAAACACGAGAAAACACGTTGCGTGATCCATAAGTTTCGTGAAGTCCCGAATCTGTGTGTAATTTGTGTCGTTTGTTAGTTGTATGTAAAATCCCCAGTGGCACAGGATATAATTATAACTAAAGCAGGAGAGGATATAAATCAAAAAGGAAAATCAAAAATAAAGAGAAGAAAAAAGAAGTCAGCCACAGAAATAATTACTGGAGTGAAACCAAGATTGCACAGGAACCCAACTCTACCCGGTCACTCATGTTTTAAATTCTATCCACAATGATAATGGTGATTTTTGGGAGTGATTTGTATGAATGTGCTTACTTCATAAGTCCAAGCAGTTGATAGGATGCGCCAATAGAAGGCCATATTAGCATACTTGTATTTCTAGCCTAGTTTCAAATCCAAAAGCATAGTTTCATCGGTAATATTGACAATAAATTATCCACATATTTGTATTGTGGGGTTTCTAAAGCGTCAAAGACATTAAAACCTCGGCTCTCTCTCGTGCAAGGTGAAATTAATTGATTTTGCCGGAAATGTGTTGTGAACAAATAAAACAGAATGACCACCTACTTAGAAATGGTACACTTGATCTTGAAAAAAAAAGGTAATTGCAATAATTTACACAGGGCAACTCGGTGTTGCTCGTATTCTGTTCCTGTGGCCTTAAAAGAGTATGTTTCTATTCGGAATTTAGGTGCCAACATTGCTCCATTTTGTAATAACACTTTGAAGATGTTTTGATCCAAACCAAATCTCGGATATAAACAGCTGCAAAAATTTTTTGAAAATTAGAGCTAATTTAGTCTCATTTAAATGACAATCCAATAAAAAGCAATACTTGTCAAAAAAACCAAGTCTCGCTACTCGTTCGCATGCAAACACAATATATGTATGTCACAAATAACACATATATAAATTAGATTGTTTAGTGCGATTGCCAAGTCAATCTATTTATTTAGGATCCCTTAAGCAAGGATTGAATAAATGAATAACCGACTTATTATCTCATAACTAGCTTCACATGGATTTCATAACTTTTTACGGTAGAAAAACTGAGTAGCGAGACTTGTTTTTTTTGACAAGTATTGTTTTTTTATGGGATCTCGTTTCTTTTTTAGATAGTCCTACTTTTTTCCTTTCCGTTACCTTCTATTTCTTGAATACCAACACTGAGTTTTCTTAAAGCCCTAACTGCAAATGTAACATTGTAATCCTATATATTTATATGGGATTACAAAGTTATTTATGCAGTTAATCTATCTCAAAAACTGGACCGAAATTGAAAAATATTTTAGTTTTTCCTTTTTTTTATAGTAGATAGGTGGCAAACGAGCAGACGGATCGCCTGATGGTAAGCTATTACCGCCGCCCATGGACACAAGCAACACCACAGGAGTCACAAGCAGACGGATCGCCTGATGGTAAGCAATTACCGCCGCCCATGGACACAAACAACACCACAGGAGTCACAAGTGCGTAGCCGCCCCTTGGGGTTGGGAAAAGGGATAGGATGAGGAGTGGGATGAGGGAAAAGGAAAAGGGGATAGGGCTTCCGGCACTCTCACTCACCGAACGAAACGCAACAGTTTAGGTACTGTTACTTTACGTCGTTTTTTTGTGAGAGGGTAGTACTTCCTCGGTCGAGCCGTCCCATTCATGCTGAAATCAGCAAGGCTCTACTCCCTTGAGAATTAATGCACTTAAGGCGAGGTTGCAGAACTTTTTAAGATTTTTGAACGTCTGAAAGTCTCATGAACTATGATATTTTTAATGAATAAAAATTAAAGTATAAAAGTTGAACATATCTTCTAGTAAATCGTAAAGATAGAAACACGATTTTGAATGATTGGCTCGATAAAAAATAATTTCAAACATGGCACTAAATCACAATTTTAAACGTGTACTGCTTGGAGATTCCATAATGAATTTATATGAAAGTATATCAATAGAAACAGCTCTTTATTTTAAAATAAATGGTAAAAACAGATTTCGTAATTTCGTTATCATTTTTCTCCAAGAAAAAAAATAGTCAAAATGTTGGCATTATATCGCTCGCCGGCCGTTCATCAGAGCCTGTCTAGGCGTGATTGAGGGCGGACGTACGTCGTTGCTCCGCAAAATCCCCGTCCACCCCCGCATTTACGCTCTCGCGAAAGTACAAAGTAATTCGTATTCCAAACTCAATCGTTCAAACCATAGACATACTAGTAAGAAACCGTAGACAGGTTACTGACAAGGTAACATGACGGAGCTTACGAGTGGCACGCATGACGAAAAGCGTACGCACACTAATATTAATATGTCAAAACGACACACTAAGAATTAGATAAGAAGTGTAAGTGAGATAGCACATCTAATCGCAAGCGCGAAAAAGAGATAAACATATAATATACTCTCTGTACCGACGCGCATTGTGACATCATGCTGACCGTTTCACAAACAATAATTTGACTCAGATGCGACATGATCACTTTGTCTGTATTGAGTAAATTCAATTCGCCTCAAAGTAAATTTGATTAATTCATTTAAGGTAGGGAAATAAAAAGTCGATGTGATTTATTTATAACATTTATTAAAAAAGTACATTTTATTCTTCTCATTTCAGTCAATGGAAACCTAAAACAGTATGTTAATATAAAAACTGTGCGCTGCGGACCCACCGTAGCCTTGGCAATACCCCTGGGGGTATGTTGGGTCTTTTAAAGCTTAACCGTACTCCTGGCTGAAATGCTCGTAGTGTTGTACCAACGTGCTACGTGGACATTAAACTGAACAGTGTTATCTCTCGTATAATAATGACTTACTACTTAGGTTTTTGTATTTTTAGACAAGCGAAGACACGCGCTAGTACAATGATATAGTGCAACAAGGAGATAAATTAGAGAATAAAACGTTTAGGTATTACTGCTAATGGTTATAATGCTTTGTATATTATAGGTATAATCTGTGGTACTGTTGAAGACCCGTCATCATCATCATCCTAGCGCTGTCGGATCATTCCCACTAGTTCTATTGAACAGTTCTATAATAGAACTAGTGATACTTTTTTTCCTACTAGGTCTATTAGCACAACTTGATGAGAAGAATAGAACTAATGGGAAACAGTTATAGGAAATTTACCACTAATTCTATGTATGTTTTACAAGGGTAGTGTCACAACATCGCGCTCACATATCCGAATAAATAGGTATGTATGTATAAAAATGTGTTAAACGAATGAACGTCTACAAAACAATTGAACGTCTACAAAACAAATGAACGTCTACAAAACAAATGAACGTCTACAAAACAAATGAACGTCTACAAAACAAATGACTACCAGAAAGTGATTAGCTATCGATAATGATTGCAAAAAACAGGTGCATGCGGTTTTCGACCTTATTGACAATTCATGACAAACTTATTTTTTTGTCAGTTTCTGGCAATATTACGGTAATAAAATTATAAATTCTGACTAATGTCAATTAGGTTGAAAATCGCATGCACCTGTTTTCTGCAATCACTATCCATAGCTGATCACTTTCTGTAAGTCATTTGTCTTGTAGACGTTCATTTGTTGTGTAGGCGTTCATTTGTTTTGTAGACGTTCATTTGTTTTACACAGTAAACAAATGAACGTCTACAAAACATACTCATTCGGATATATGAGCGCGATGTCGTGACACTACGGATCATTCCCAGTAGTTCTATTGAATACCCTTGTAAAAACATACATAGAACTAGACTGGGACATTTCCTATTACTTATCCCATTAGTTCTATTCTCCTCATCAAGTTGTGCTAATAGAATTAGGACAGTTCTATCATAGAACTGTTCAATAGGGCTACTGGGAATGATCCCACAAAATAGTAGAACTTGAAATTAACGAACTGAAATTAATAAGCTAATTACACAACAAAATTATCTGGGAGTACGGTTAAGCTTTGAAAGACCCACCATACCCCCAGGGGTACTGCCAGGGGTACGGTGGGTCGGCAGCGAAAACTGTGCTGTACAATCTACTTAGTTGTTTAATACTAAAAGGAGAAAAACAAGAACAAGTGAATGGACTTTGATCATCCGTCAATGTTTGTAACTTACGTATGATTTTGTATTTCTATAATAATAATATATTGTGTTGATTCAGCCTCAAATCACTTTTATTACTTGACAAAAACACACATCAGTATTTTATTATTACGAATGTCCCATCTGGATACTTTGTTTTTTTAGTCTTTGAACACGCACAATACTGCTTCTCGTTTACACTCGCTAAATGCCAATTTTTTTATTCACTCTATTATTTGTGATACTGAATTTATTATAAATTGTAAATAAAACGTTATAATATTGTAATACTCATGAATGAGAAGTGATTCCATAACTTTTAGTCATTTTCCTACTATAGTTTGTGCAAAATCTCATTACACACGACGGCATTTTCAAATGTAACGTACACACACGCGAGTAAAAGAGCGAGCGCTTCCGACCGCAGCGCGTACGCGACTAAAGCCAAATGAGACATTTAGCCTGTTTTTAATGTGCCACTTTTGAAGTTCGCATAACTCATCTACGGTTTTTTTTACGCTGCGCTGTGGCACACGCACACACGAAACCTTCACTCGCTGACGCCACCGCCGTGTTTTTGTTTTTGCAGGGGGTGAGGTCGAGCTACGCACTGTACTGCAACCTCGCCTTAACACTAACTGTATTCTAAATTTCAAGCTTCTATGTCTGCTAGAAGTGCCTTAGAGTTTTGATGATCGGTCAGTGAGTGACAAAATTAAGAAAATTGGACTTGTTATAATTCTTAAACTACTGGTTCAATTTTAATGATATTTAAAATAACGTGTTTATACAATGCCTGCTTGGTACTCAAAATTCAGGCTTCTAGTTTTATCCACCACGGAGAAATGGGGGGTGGAAAATGGTCTGAATTGCTTCGAGAAAAGGATGGTACGGCCGTGCCGCTTTTTGCCCAGATGAAATTTGGCGCCGTCTTAAATATAAGGTTTCTAACTTATTGTTCAATTTGAAAACGTAGTCATTGGAAAACACATGCAGAAATGCAATTATTTTAAAATAAAAGCACTTAATTAATTTCTTCTTGCCCGAAAGAGATCAAAAGTCAAACCCTCTAGGCACTGCACTAATTACAATAGTTAGTAATAAATGACTCTGCTGCTGCAACAGAAATCCATTATTTCAATTATACTTAAAAAAAACAAAGTCTAAATAGATAAGTATTTGTGATATTTTTAAAATTTCACTAAATACTCTAATGGATATTAAAATTTCGATATTTCATACAAATTATACGACAACATTCACCACACAGGTAGAGTACAAAACAGAAAAGTCGCGAGGATTTAAAATGAATTGGTCTAATAGATCACACTTTGTCATCACATTGTTGGCATAAATCACGTGAATTTGGTGTCAGGTTTTCAACATAGGTATAAAATGTTGAAAACCTGTTCACTCTCCAATAATTTCAGCGACAATTTTCTAGCTGGATTTTTATATCACGAAATAGGAAACTAATAAACATGTTCCATCTGTTAAAATACGTTAAAAGTATTGTACCTGAATTAATTGATATTACTTGTGTGACGCACACATTTCCATATCTGTTTGCTATCCATAAGAAAATCGACATCAAGACGACTTTGCTATAATACGATTTAACATTAAATTCACCATATGAATCGCGTCAAACTTTGCTTGGTTGTATCTTTCTTGAAGGCAACATTATAATCACCAGGTCACGTAAACGTCACGACCTGTAAAGGTTGTTGACATTAATTAATATGTGAACAATTAAAGAATTTTGAAAAGTAATCAATGGATATTAATCACACAAAGTGTTGCTCTGTTTGGAGATTGAACTCACAATACTGAATGCAGTGAGAGGCGATGCACCAGTCTCGACTGACGGAGACGTTTTAAGTGTAGATAATATAAGTTACATTACTCTGATAATCGGCTAGATTTTTTAGTTATTATGTTTTATGTGCAAAAAACGTAGCCTGCTGTAATGAAATTCTGTTTTGAGTACTCGAATGGAAAGCATCATTCTAGAAAATTGTTCGGTGAGTTAAATATGCTAATTGTGTACTTTTTATATACAGGGTGTAAAAAGAACCTTAACGAAAACTGAAACCCTATATTGTACCAATGATTACGATCATTCTTTACTTCGGCACCATAGCTGGGAAATTACTAGTTCAGAAGATATTTATGTTCAAAGTTACTATACAATTTTTGTAAAGTAACTTTGAACATCATAAAATTTTTGTAATTAGTTACAAAATCGATGGAATTACCCCTCCAACTTGTTCTATGGATGTTCTATTATTGTATGAACGAAAAATGCTAACTTCTTTCTGACAAATTTTGACAAAATTTCTTCAATGAACTATTAATTGATTTGCACGTGAAAGCTAGCAGTCAATCAGTGTCACTGATACATTATATACATAAGAATAACTTGAATAACGGTTCAAAGAACGTAAAACACTTTTACACATGAATGCTATATACAGTACAACATACTACGTTTCACTACTTCAACCATAGTTCAAATATAACCCATTTAATAGAATAAAAAATGTATTGCTTTCCTTTTGAACGTAATTTCAAGCTTGGGGGAGCATGCCAGCATTTTTAAACAGAATGGGCAGAATTGCGATCCTCGCGAATACGTACATATATTAAAATCAACTTGCGTTTTGCTCTCATTCGTCTCATAATTTTATTTGCTGGTAGCAAAAATGCGCTTGGTTGGAATTCTTATTTGCTTAACAATATTTTGCTTTTGTTTAGACACACTGGTGAAACTACCTTAAATGTATGGGTGTTTATTTCTTTACAGTTAATTTCCAGTTTCACTGTTATAGGGCTCCTAGGAGACTTGTCCTGGGTTGTCTGCTATAATATGCAAGTGGGTCTATTTATTGGAACGAATGCAGTCCATTTGTTTAACTTACGCGGATATTGTTACTTGTTACAGTTTCATATACCTTATTGAACTCGGTGTAGTAAAATAGAAGAAGATTCTTGGGTTTTGTCCATCACCGAACCACTGAAACATCACCAAAACGAAATTATAAATTGAAGTTAAAATTAATTACTAAACATTGTATGGAGCTGCGTGTCAAAAGCATGTCCTAATGTGCCACAAATATTTTACAGATGTCACAAGACCCATGATGCCAAGTCATACTGAGCAAAAATTATACCGGGGAAACGATTTTTTTAAGTAGACACATTTTTTAAACTGAAAATAAAAGTGCGCCTACTTATCCATGGGTGCGTAGGACATCTATATGGCAGGGTAATTGCATCGATTTTGTACCTAATTAGCAAAAATGTACATATAGTGACTTTGAGCCTCAATATCTCCTGAATCAGTAATTTCCCAGGTATTGTGCCGTAGTAAAAAATGTTCGTAATTATTGGTACAATGTGGGGTTTCAGTTTCCATTAAGGGTGTTTTTACAACCTGTATATAATTTGAAGCTGTCACTAGAGCTCGGTCTGAAAGTATATGTAAAATCTTATCGAGAAGAACTTAAAAAGAACTGAGTTGACTGTGTTATTGAATAATATCTTAAGACCTTTAAATGAATGTCATCGTCTTTGACTTCAAAAGTACAAAGTAGAAGATGCTGACGTCGAGCCAATTTAGGCAAGTATTTTTAGGTTGAGTCTGATAGACACGCAGCAAAACTTAGGCATTAGTTCAGTTGTTGCCCAAGAAGTGTGACATATGAAATGTTTTAAAATTGATATCTTGAGCAAGTGAATAGGATTCTTCGTGGGCGCCACCATTTACCACAAAAACACTTTCTTGGCTACGTTTATACGCAATTATTATACATATCAACCAAGAAATGAAAGCATAGAAAATTATGTATGAAACGAAAAACTAAAATCAGAATCTAGACCGTTTTACTTAAAAGTTATATATATAACTATAGAGAATGTTTACGAAGTTTACTCTTCATTATTCAAACACCTTGAGAATAACCCTTTAAATCAACTTTCAATATTCCAATAGCCGTAATGTTCTAACAATGTATTTAATATTTGCACAAAAGAATGCCTGGCGTAGTTGGAACAGTTGGAGCAAGCTTTAGTTTTTGTTCCAACCTCCTTCCACTCTTTAGTTGTTACGTAACTTGCATTATTAGTTTTCAACTTCACAAGTTTAGCATTTTCGGCTCGGTTTAGCTCTCTCAAATTAAATGTATAGTGTATGCTTAGGTTTGCAATACACATACTACTTAAAAACTATTTAGCGAGATGATAAGATTGAAGAATGTTCTCGTGATAACTTTAGTATTTACTTTGCTAAAAATAACAAAATGCAATATTAATAAAAGAAGGCCTATTGGAGTTCGTGGGCTGTTGCCATGATGTCGAAAACTGTTGTGATATTTTACTCATAAACCGCTGACTTCAGATTTGTTTTCGGTTTTGTAAACACTGTTTGAGTTTTGCCGTTAGTAAAATTATATATAGCAGCAAATAATGTTGTGTCCTTTAGATAGAGACAATTAACTCACAATTCACTATGTGGGCTGTGTAACCTACCTGCAGAGTATACTTGGGGGCGTAAAAATAAAATTACTCTAAAGATGCAGATATCAAGTATGCTTTGTGTTTGCGCAAAAATTTGGGTCTCTCCAAGACCTCATTGATATGTAAAAATGCTGCAGTAAGCATGCCTGCTAGATGACAGGACAAGGCAGAACAGAATATTTCAATGATGACAAGTAAGAACGATTAAAAACGCATATATGGGTTCAAATCCAAGACTCTCTCTCCGTATACCATTCTGTCAGTCTGATCTCTGAATTTTAGATAAAACAGGTATATAATTAATGAAGAATGATCAGAAACGTTACTTATATTACGTATGTGTGTTTCAGGTCTAACGTCGAGTTTTTTATTTGAACTTCAGGTTGAGGCTAATCTAAACTTTTAATCACGGTTCTGAAGTAAGCAATCCTTTCTCGTTCAATGGTTACGTTAAGTACTTTTTTAATTAATTTGATCTCGTTATATTTTAGATGTTCATTTATTTAATTAATGTAATCTGAAGATCCAGTAGGTCCAATGAAATAATGCTATAATAAATTACTTTTATTTCGCTTTTATGTTATTGCGTGTTTAAATTATAGTTGTAGGAATGAAATAATTGAGTTACTTTATGAAAATGTAGAAGGATGTAGGCTTCATGTTGATATGTATATAAATCCGAGAACAAAAGTGGTTCACATTATCGAGTACGTTACATGATTGCATGTTAATAACGGTATTCAATATCGGACAAGAAAATGTTTCTTAAACTGTTTTTTAATGCCAGCCAGCATCTAACTCATTCTCATTTTATTTACTCAGACTCAGAACGAAATCCGTATAATTATTACCGAACACATGAATTACCACCAGGTTCAATATCCGTCCTATCCATGGATTTGTAGAATATCTAATCTCCATGAATGATTCTCTGATGTAATTTCTTCGTTTGATTTACTCAATATTATAGTTCATACTAGTCTCAAGAACCTATCACGGATTCTTAAATTCTGTGATAGCGTTGTTTATATCTACTGATTATGAACAGAGAACGACAAACGTACATACAAGACATTTAATTTAGACCGCCGAAAGTTCCTGCACTTCGTTCTGACAGTCCATAAATTGATCGTAAGCTCTCTAAAATAGAGCGGTGCCGGATGTGAGCGATATAACTATCTATCGAAAACTGCACTTGAGGGCTAGTGGCTCATACGAGGAGGTGCTCCGGTGCAATTAACTTGATTTATTCCGGGCGTTTACTTATTCAGTGCTACGGTTACTACGCCCAGGGAACACGCAACTTCACTTTAAAAATTCTTGTTCTAACTTCAACAACATATCCACGGAATTTTCAACCTTATTTCTATCACGTTTAAGCTATCAATTGGTCCTAAAGGTAAATATTTAAGACTCAAAGTTTCAGTTAAACTGTCTCGCGCTGCAACATCTTTAAACATGCGGCCGAGTTACAGTAAATATTTTAAAAATAAAGCCTCTGATTTAGATTCAGTGAGTTGCGTTAAAACTGTACACTGCTATGATAATGATAGTGTATGTTGACTTGAGGCCTAGATTGAGTCGTTTTCTGCAACTTAGTGTAATTAAATGTTGTGTGGTTTGAATTTGATAAGCCCTGCTAGTTTTAAACTTAGGCCCTGTTTCACTACCTCTAAGTAAGAGTTACTTTCCAAGTAAATTCAACATTAGAACAATTTGTGTGAATGTTTTTGCCAAGTAGTTTAACTATAACTTATTCGACAGCGGTGAAACAGGCCCTTAGTAATGTAAAAATCAGGATACTTCTAATCAAAATAATCTAATCAAATATTTATAAAGGTGTAATTTATCAGCAATTGTATCCGCTAAAATACCTCTGGTAGGTATATCATTTGCAATAATATATTATCAGGAATCGTGAAAACAAAAAAAATATCAGAAAATACTTTGTCAGAGCGCTTTGCTTGGAGAAAGTATTTTCTGACACATTTTTTGTACGAATAAAAAGGTTGCACAAATAATGAGCTAGTCATAATACAGCTAATTCTTTAATCATTCATTTCTGTATTCATTATAAAGCGTCTTCAAGTTTTTATCGATACACAACAACAAGTAAACGACATAAACAGATTAAAATAACGAGATAATAGAGAGTCTTAACAACTACGAAGTAAACTCAACTACCGGCTGCAGCTATTATGAACTAATTCTGCAGAAAGAAAGCCTTTGGCGGGCACAGGGGTGGGTTTGGAGAGCCATTAAAAAGGTGTGAGAGTGCGAACGCCGCCTCGAGCGAATTTGTCAGACGACGTCGTGAAATTAACACTAGGAGAACATAAGTCAGAGGCGGACAGTGTTGGGACTTTGCCTCAGGGTTCTATCGATAACTGCGATAGTAAATTTTGCGCGAACTAAATTCGGTGCGAAAGTGTTCCAGATTTGCTGGCGAGCTGCTATAACCGTGTTTGTGCCGAACAAACAGGATTAGTGATGTGGGTACTAGGAAATGAGTGAACTCGTTACTGCAAACCTGCACAAATGTAGAACAATTGTGGTTGGTTTTGATAAAACTAATTTAGATGGAATTGGCCTCTATTTGTTTTTGGGAAATTGAGATGGTGTTTTACCTTATTGATCGTGGTGTAAAGAGTAGCTTATTATTGTATCTTGACTTGAATTTGTTGTTCTTGTTTATAAAAGAGTTTGGCCCATACCAAATATATGAAATCTGTGTCTACTGAATACTCACGGAAGAACTAACTCCGAGAAGTTACGGCGGTCTTCACGTTCGATATCCCGCAGTGTCTCAAGATGAAAGTCTTTGACCAGAGTGTGATGCCAGTGATAACCAACGGCGCTGAGACGTGTTCGCTAACTATGGGCCTTATCCGAAAGCTTAGGATCACTCAGAGGGCAAAAGAGTGAGTTATGCCCGGAGTTTCCCGCAGGTGAACCAAAGTCACCGGTCAACCATTCAGACAGCTCTCCGAATAGCCAGGCTGAAGTGGCAATGGGCAGGGCACATAGCTCGAAGAACCGATGACTGTTGGGGTAGGCAGGTTCTGGAGTCGCAACCACGTACCGGACAACGCAGCAGGGGTAGACCTTCCGCAAGGTTCTCTCTCACGATCTGGTTAAGATCGCGCGAAGCGGTTGGATGCGGGCGGCTCAAAATCGGGCTACGTGGAGAACCTTGCGGGAGGCTTATGTCCAGCAGTGGACTTCTCTAGACTCTAGGCTGACATGATGAATACTCATAATTCACTATCACATACATACATAGACTCACGCCTATTTCCCGAAGAGGTAGGCAGAGACTACGGAACGTCATTTGCAACGATCCTGTCATATCTTTATTGCTTCATTCACTCTCATCAAATTTCTCATGCATGCTCATCGGTTAAGGTCACAATTAAAATATTTTTTCTTGCGTGCTATTAAATAGCACAATTATTATGAAACGTTTTAATAATTTTAATTGCGCCAGTTGTTTAGTGGTCGTATTCTAAGGAGAAAACGGAGTATTGGCGGGTATAAGGCAGCTATAGTCGAGTGAAGATACCAACAGACAGCTATGCAGAGGTATCCGGTTCGAATCCACGGCGCGCACCACTGGCTTTTCAAAGTTATGTGCGTATTAAATAGTTCATCATCGCCTGCCTGATGCCTTGGAGAGCACGTTAAATGGCTGCCGTGAAGATCTTTGACAGTAGTTACGGGGAGTCAGTACCCTCAAATAAACTCATATCTATATTCGTTTAAGCCGTGGAATATGGCTATCCATTCGGGTTGCGGGATTCAGACGGCTCAAATCTTGTTACACTAGAAGGGGACCCCGGGCTCCAAGGCGAGGAGTCTTGGATGCAACTGGGATAACGCTCGGACGTTGATGGGAGTATTGGCGTGTAGTTAAACTTGCTTTATTATTGAATGCACACCAATGCAATAATATAGCATTTATGCTTTAACCTTCACGAGATCTTACTTTTTTATTAATATTAATTTATTTAAATAACTTCTTCCACTACAAATATCGATAATAATATCTAGAACACTAAGTACAACACTAGACACGTTTAGGATGTAGCAATAATTGCAGCGACAACGCGCTATAGCCACGCTATTATGTTGAACATTACAACAGCTATGCAGCGACGTGGTACGCTCTATGAAACTTTACTGAACAAAGTACAAATTATTTTAATAAACGAAACATTATTATTCGATTAATATTATTGAGCTTCTCGGAGTTATTGAGTAATATTTTGATTATGTTTACTGAAACTAAGAATAGCAATATGAACATATGTTAAAAAAATTTGTAACAACTAATATTTGTAATACCAATTATCCCAAAATAAACAATTATATTTGGATTTTATTATTAATAGGAAGCTAAAAGAGAGGTTATAGGTTATACATTCAGCAGTAGACACATACAGGCTGTCGATGATGGACTTTTCTCATGGACTTTTGTTATGACAGTAGCATCACAGCCAGTCAAAGCAGAAATTCGCATATCTGGTTAGAAGACAAAGCATAACGCTCAGGAAATTCCAAGGGAATTACTAAACTTATAATCGCTTTTCTGTGTTTACGTGTTATATTAACAAAACTACGCCTTTAGATGTGTAGTGACTAATAACAGCGAAATTATCATCATCGTCCTAGCGTTATTCCGGTTGCATCCAAGACTTACGCGCCTTGAGGGCCGGGGTCCGCTTACTGGTCCAACCAGATATGACAGAATATCAGCTTTTCTACAGAGCGAATGCCGTCTGACTTCTGCAACCGGAAAGGATAGCGATATAAAAAGAGCGAAATATCGTAATAAATTGATAAACATACCTACATGACTCTTTCGAATCTATACGTCTGACAAAGTCGATGTAGTTTATGCAGTTATGTACATATTATAAATCTTTCTAAAAAAAACGAGTTAGATGTAGTGAAGTATTTCGTTAAGGCACTAAGCAGCCGTTTAAGAAACAAAGTAAAATATAAAACACAAACCTAATCACAAGTAAGTTCTATAGGTGCTCCTGTTTTCGATCGCGGAACAGAAGATACGTGGAGAAGAAAACGCTTATAAAATATTTACGCACCTAAGAGAGCTGGTTGACTCGGTCGGATTTTACTTCTGTTATAAAAAGGAGATATATATCATTTCCAGGAGATACTTAGTCGTACACGAGCCACGAGAAACTTCAGTTTACAGAAAATATCTTAACTTACGTCCTTTGTCTGTTGTTTTGGTCGACACAATTTTATTGAAATGTATTTTTTATAATTTATCAAATTTTAATAGGGTATTTGACTAAAAAAATCGAATTAGTCCGTCAGATAGATTTCCAAAAAATATTGGACACGTATATTTTCTTTATTCGCGTAAACAAAAAATTAAGACGACAAACTTCGCTGAAAACTCGTGTGACGTCACTTGCCAGTACACTTTTTACTGGCAAGTGACGTTACAAGCCCCCACTCTTATACGTTTCTCCATCTTTGATGCGTTTTATCTTCGTAATTTTTTACCGATTCGATAAAAGAAAAAATACGTGTCCAATATTTTTCGATAATCTAACTGACGGACTAATTCGTTTTTTTAGTCAAATACCCTATTGTTGGGCATGTGAACACGGTTCTGTTAAAATTTAAATACTAACGAAATATTATATGTTCAAATTGCTAATAATTTAATTTGAGCTATTAATTGATACCACAAATAGCTCATTCCAAGTTACCTAATTACTTGACTGTATTTGCAGCCAATTTGTAATAATGTACATATATTCTTATTCTCATTAAGTATTAATTTTAATATATTTTATTGTTTTAAAATAAAGAACAGCTTAAATATTTGAATATACTGATACATTATAACACCAGGATTATTACTTTTCTATATCAAAATCTGTATAAACGCAATGAACACAAAATCTACCATACGGATCTTTGTAGGGTTTTCTTCAAGATAAAGTGTGATCTCTGAGGAAGGTTTAAGTGTATAATTCCAGTGGGTGCAGCCATAGGTGAAGTAGTAGTTTGTGACGTCGCTGTGACGTCACGATGACACCGTCCGCCCACTCCACTTAGCTGGCTGCTTCCCCCCTCACCTCAGACACCACACCTCGGGCGGCAAATAAATACGGAGACGTTGGGAGCGCTCGCTCCTTTTGGATCGGCTGAACAGCGGCGAGAGAAGCTAAGTACACCTCTGCAACTCTGACCGACGCCGGAAGCGGACCCTCAACGAGATTCCCTGCTATAGTCGAATCGCGCAACCCTGGTTCTATATCTTTAACTAGCATAAATATTCTAATTTTCAATTTAATGCGTTGCTAAATGATGTTTAGATTTCCTTGACGAATTAAACTGATTTTTTATTGTAAAATTTAACCACGATTTTCAGTTAGCCACACCCATGTAGTAGTACAACGTTACAAGTTGTAGATAACATGAACAACATGGGGTATCATTGTCACATGATCATCTCGGATGCATCATTGATATCAGTCTCCACTAGGCTATGGTTTCCTCAATATATGTGTTTTTAATAATACACATAATTAAAATAAAAGTCAATTATATACAAATGTAGAAAATGAGTTTTTTTTCTTAAGAAACGTCTTTTAAGCAAGGCGACTCTATGAATGTCGTATTCAAACATCTGTAAAAACTTGGTTCATTTGGTGGAATGCATCGAGAATTTTAATACTTTCCTTTATCTTGAACTCTACTTGTTAAGACCTTATCGACTTGCCCGCTAAGTTCCTTTATTTTATTACCATCTCATTTCATTACATTACCTTTATATTTGAATAATAATTTTCATTCTTAAGGCAAGTAGTTCGATGTCGTATCATAATTATTTAATATATTCAATTCCTATGTCATTTTAATTTATGCATACATACACACATACACATCGTCACGCCTTTTATCCCCGAAGAGGTAGGCAGAGGTGTATTTCTACACCCACTTTTCGCCAGATATACTTTAGTCCCACGTAATAAGGGGCGAGCCTATTGCCGTACCGGGCACATTTCCAGACTCCGTGCTGCTACTGAAAATTTCGTGACAGAAAAACCCAATAACACTGCCCGACCCAGGAATCGAACCCGGGACCTCCCGATCCCACGCGCACATTTATGCCGCGAGACCAACGAGGCAGTCGTATAGGGTTTGATGTCGAGTTTTCCGTCTCTACGCAAAGATGGTATTTGCATCGTGTTATCCCTTAGTCGCCTTTTACGACACCCACGAGAAGATAGGGGGTGGTGACACTTGTATTCTATGCCGTCAACCACACGGCAAATTATTTAATTTATGTTATGATTATAATAATGTTATTATATCTGAGGCCGAATTCTTCTAAATAAAGTTCAAAATGCAGATTCGATCTAATGTCAAGTGTCACACTTATATGTCACAAATGGTATTCTACCAAAGAAATTGGATATACCTTTATTCTTTTGTGTATTCTACTAAATTAACAGGCATTTGAATGTTATTGGAATGTTGTATCAACGTCGAACTATACAAGTCAAATTAGACGATAATAACATTAAATTAGCAGAATACCTAAATGCAATGTAGTTATTTAGTTATTTAAATTGTATAAAACAGGCCCGACTGCCTCCGTGGTCCAGTGGATAGCCTATGTGACTGCTGATCGGAGGTACCGGGTTCGATTCCCGGGTCGGGCAAAAGTGTTACTGGGTTTTTATGATTACTCAGTAGCAGCCCGAAGTCTAGTGATGTGCCCGGTAACGGCAATAGGCTCGCCTCCTATTACGTGAGACCTAAAAATTCATGGCGAAATGTGGGTGTAATGTTTACACCTCTGCCTACTCCTTCGGGGATACAGGCGTGAGACTATAAATAAATAAAACAGGACGATGAAAACAGTAGCCCTGAGTTTCTTGCCTGATTCTTCTCATGAGGCTCTACTTTCTGAACAGGCGTATTTACCTACATGATTGAGCATTGAAAAAAAATCAATGCTCAATCATGTAGGTAAATACGAATGTATAGTAACTTTTTAAAATATTGTCTATGACTTGCGGACGTGTCTAAAAATGTTATGTTATTTTTATGGAAATAAACTTATTTGAGTTTGAGTTGAGTTTGACCTATTCTGAGTCAATTCAAAATCTAATCTCATTTCGTTCAATTTATAATGTCAAAGTCCGATAAAATAGGAGAATTGGCCTTTGGTCTGGGTAACAGTTCGACTAAGATTATCCTTAATAAACGACATGAACATTCATCGTTTACTTTATTTAGGACAATCAGGTTTCAAGAAAATAAATTACACTTTCTATGATCTTTACATAGAAAGTGACAATCTGTGCGGTTTTAAACTAGAAATAATAGAAGACGGGTTCTTGCATTTGTTGCCATAATATAAGGTGTTCGAGGACTGCACAAGATCACTCTAATTGCACAGCTAATATTCTCGGGCAACAATATAGAATAAATCTTTTTTTTATGAAAGATCATGTATATGATATGATATACTCATACAAGACTACTGTTTTTTTTTTAACTAAGTGATCGTAAAAGGTGTGATAGCATTGTTGCGCAAAATATTTTTAATCATATGAATCGTATGGTCGTTACATTATACTACTGATAACATATTATTTGTCATAGCAGTTTTGGAGTATAAACTTATAGCGAAATAGATGTCCATCAGAAATAATGGCAATAAATAATTCTCATATAATGAGCAAATTATCTTTAATTCGTATATTCTTATTGCCTGCCTCCGTGGTTCAGTGGTTAAGAAACAGCAATTTCGACAACTGTTGTGGGTCTAGTCTGATTCGATTTTCAGTCAGCGTGTTATTAGCTGAAAAGAATAAATGCTCCGACGGTACTGACGTCGCAACCACAGATAAATATTTAAGAGCTAAATAACTAAGATTTGGCTAAGCAGTAGTCCTTGCCGTCCAATACATCAAGGGATCTGATTTTCTATCTAATAGCAGTTCTCGTAGATATTGTTTCAGGATCTCGTCCATTCCTTGTTGTCTCGATGAATTTTGATAGGATTCAGACACCTGCCATAAAACTCCTTCGTTTGGTAAAGAATCTGTTTTGGTGTTGTCATTCCTTGCCGATGTTGAAGCTAACTCAAACTCAGGCTCATTATCTTTTAATAATCCGGTTATATTATTAAATGCCTTGGCACATGATTCAGCATCAGAAAAAAATATTTTCTTGAATCTGGGATCTAATATAGTAGATATAGCCAGTAAGTTAACCTTTTCAACATTTTGAAAACGTTTTTTAATTGCCTGCAGTTTTTTGGCCTTGAATTCAGAGCCTACATCGGCAGTTTCCTGCATTTTTACAGACTCTATTGCTTTAGTCATGCAAGTTATCAAAGGTATCACGATGCTGCTCGAAACGTATTCCTGACCTGATATCTCTTTTGTAACATGTTCAATAGGGTCCATAATATTGATAATTTCTTTAACTATTTTCTGTTAGCCACTTAGCATTGTCGGAGCTCTAGGTTTTTGTAAAAGAATAGTACCAATATAATCGCTTAATTCAATGAAACGTTGGAGCATGTATAATTTCGAATTCCATCTTGTTGTTACTTCCTGTACTAATATTTTAGGTTTTTGTCGTGATTTTTTTGAAGTTTAACCGAATCATCATGAGCTGAGACACTTTGCTTGAGAAACTTTACAATGGTTTTGACTTTCGTTATGATAGCGTCTAAGCCACGTGTGTCTTCTACTGCCTTTTGGGCAAGAAGGTTCAGTGTGTGTGCAAAACAAGGGAGGTTTTATTGTTTGCCAACAAAATCATGCAATGCTTTAACTATATTCGCGCCCTTATCGGTTGCAATAGGTAAAATCTTTTCCTGGTTAATTTTCCAATCAATACAAATCGTTTCAATAGTATTTTTCAGGTAGTCTGAAGTTTGACTTTCATTCAGTTCTTGAACACCAATGACAATAGACTTTAAACTGCCATCTTCAAGAAAATTACAAGTCAATCCCAAGTAACTCCTAGTATTCATATTATACGTCCAAACATCGGTCGTTAGAAAGAAACACTGGACTTTGCTGATCATTTCTTTCAGGATGTTAGAAATAGTATCGTATTTCAGGTCTATCAATCATGTTATAGTGTTTCTACTAAAGATAGAGTAGGAAGGGCAAATAATATTCATCAGATGTCGAAATCCTTTTTCTTTCTGTGGTACTTAACAGCAAGTCATCCACAGTTATAAAATAAATTATATAGTTTGTTATTTTAGCCTCCTTAGACCCACCTTTTTTAAAATCAATAACATTGGAAATCGTTTCTTCAATTCGTTGTTGGCGCTGCGTGTGTCGTTTTTGAGGCGTCGAAGTTATAGTTGACTCAATGTTAAATGAATCCATTTTCGAAACATCACTTGCTTTACTTGTAGAAGGAACAGGTTCCTGGGTCTGATTAACCTAAAAATAAAAAAATAATAATTAATTTAAGTTATTGTGAATAAAAAAAAACTGTTAAAAACAGAAAAACCCGACTGAATAAAATTCAAAAGATTCCTATAAAATATAACATAAACACATATTTATTTATTAAAAACTAGCGGCCCATTCCGGCTTCGCAAGGATGGTAATTTTTTTTCTTGTAATAAAAATAGCCTATATTACTCAGTGATAATGTAGTAATCAAATGGTAAAAGAATTTTTAAAAAATTGACGTAACGTAAATTTTCTTATACAGAAATCGAACACAAAATCCGACTCAGCGTGATGGTAAAGGAGCATAAGTAGTTTTTCAATACTAAAATAATCCATTCAAGGCTTCAGAATGCGTATGTACACTGTCAAATATGCTATACTTGCCGTGGTCACATGGAAAAGGTCCCTGGGTACCACTCCTGCTACGCAGAATAACCAGTCGCAATTTACGTGGCTGACACACTGCACACTTTAAGGCTATGAATTCACAGGAAACGTACAAAGCAGTGAAGCCGTATGCAACACATCAACCTGTAGTAGTATAATTGGTGCCGAGCGAGGTTAGGAAAATCTATACATTATCATAAAATGAGGTCTCAGCGATGTGTATGTCTATTTTAACGTGATAAACTAAAAAATCACGAGATGCATTTTTGTACCTTCCAGCAATAGTTAGTGTCATTCCTGAGAAATATTTAGGTGTATATATCACACGGGTGGGCGAAGTCCAGTGAAGTTATTATATTAGGTACAGATCTACTAAGAAAACATTTAATTAGGCAATTTTCACAGACCGTCAGTGAATATTGGGGATTGTTTTCCTTGCATCGCTCGGTCCGCTCGCTCATCTTGTCTGAAGATACATCCTAATCACTCGTGTCGCTGCTCCTGCTTGTGATTGCATTATTAAATTTGCAAACATTTTACTGAATTATACTTGAACCCCGGGGAGGGATTTTTATTTACCTTTTAATATATTTGCGTATTTTTGGTTTTTCTTTATTTTCCTCAACAAGGTGGGAAATTGGAACATATTTATTATTAAAATAATATCAGCATTATGTATAAGTACGTGCGGAAAATATTTTTTTTTTTTTTATATAAACTCATAGCATTTCACGATATACAGTATTTTATTTATAGTTATGAAGATTGCAAACACGCATAATTATTTCGCTTGGTTTGAACTTATTCACGAAATGGGCAAAGTTTTGTTGCATTTTGTGTTCAATATATTCAAGAACAACACTAGTACAAAAATCAATTTTGTAGAAAATAAAGTTTATTATACAGATAATATTATTACATAGAGGCTTAGATTATTTTATATACTCAAACATGTTGTACGTGGGACACTCAGAGAGTATTGCGACACAAAAATATTCTATAAGTAAATATGTTTTTATTACATCTTTTCAAAATTCTTTCCACCAGCCTCTATACAAAGTTTCATGCGTCTGAACCAGTTTCCGAAACCCTTTTTCCAGTCCGCCGCAGGCGGATTACAGCCTGCTCGAACGCTGAGAGCGCATCATCCAGCGAAGAGAATTGTATCCCTTTGAGTTGAAATTTTTATTTTTGGGATTAAGAAGAAGTCACACGGTGCTAGGTCAGGGCTGTAAGGAGGTTGACCGGTATGCTCTCTAGGAAGTCCCTCGTTTTGATTTCGGTGTGTGCGGACGCATTATCGTGGTGGAGCTGAAGCCCGCGGAAACCTGTTTTTGGTCGCTTGTTGCTCACAACACAGAACATTTCTGCCAAGCATTTGGTAGTATACCATTCGGCGTTAATGCTTCTTTGGTTTCGTAAAGGAATTGACACCAAGTAGCCAGTCAAATTGAGAAGGCTCGCGATCAAAATATTCCCCTCGCTTCTCGCTTCGCTTTACTTTGGTAGGCGTTGATTCGTTTTGAAACACCCAAACCGTCGACTGGCACTTTATTTCTGGATCGTATTGATAAATCCAGGATTAATCACCCCTAACGATGTCGTAAACACGCCGAGACGAGCCTGCTTCAAATTTGTCTCTCATATCATTGCACAATTCCACCCTTGCCTGCTTCTGAACATCGGTGAGGTTGTGCGGCACTCAGCGTGAAACTATCCTCCGCACCCGTAGATGCACGTGTAGAATCTCGTGAAGGCTTCCTGATCCAACGTCTATTGTCTTGGATCAAATTCACTGCTAGCACGTTTTCTTCCGTAACAGCCATCAAAGGGCGACCACTTCTTTCTTCATCCCCCAAAGTTAGTCGACGGCGCTTAATTCATTATGCCAACGATACACGGTTGCCTTGTAAGTGCCTTCATCCATGAATGCCATTTGAAGTCTATCGTACGATTCTTCCGGTTTCAGGCGACACTTAAAATCGTAAAAAATCATAGCGCAAAAATGTTCTCGACGCAAATCCATTTTTCAATGAGACACGGAATTTAGAACGGACCTATTTTTACTTTTATGTAATCATATTTTCAAATAATTAAATGAGAAACCAGCTGAAACGTTGGCTAGTAATAATTAAAAAATGTAGTTCTAGATCATTCTCTTTAAATTCAATTTAACTAAAACCAATATATCGCGATAGAATCCGTGAACCTTAATTTGATTTCAATGTGTAATATTCGCGTAAACAAAGAAGATACTAAACCTGGCTATGTAAAAAAGTTCCATATCACTACGTCTTAAGAACGACATCTAGGGAATCTTATCTACATTTCCAACGTCATAACATCAAACCCGTTGCGCAATTTTCTTTTACAGCTTTATTTTGGGATAAAGAATACCATTGACTGTACGAAGTTTTAATATTTGGGGTTAGATGGTGATACTGCGGCGTTTGGTTCAAACACGTAGCATCCTCTACGTGATCGCTACACTTGCGTGTAGCGTAGCGACGTAGAGCTCAAAGCTAGGGATATATAAGCTCTTCGTTAGATGGCGCTTCACACAGTCAAATGTGTTTATTGTTTTTATTACTCTTCTCAAAGTTATAGAGCAAGAGCCCGTGAACCCCAGACCTACGTTATTTTATAAAAGCTGAAAGTTTGTCAGCGGATGCTACCAACATAGGTAAGAACGATGGACCATTATGGAGTTTGGGTTATAGTGGCTTTGGCAGGTAAACGGTACTAAAGGTGTCTAAAATACCGATCTAATTACATCAAATAATAAAGTCTAATTTTTCGGTATTACCTTCAGAATATCATTCAAAATCACGTTATTCATTGCCAGACATTTAACATCGTGGCAACCTCTTGCCAGACACCCTTAATGTTCATGAAATTATAATTTTACTTACGTTATAGTATAAAAGCTGATTTTTATATATAATACTTGGGTAATAAGTAGATAATGTTTTCTTATAAGCCAGACACTTTTGATAGTTCCAACCCCTTGCCAGACAAACATTGTAAATCGTAAGAAGAGATTTTAATCACAAACCTCTTCTTATGCAAATAAACTTTTTGGTGCAGACTTATATAACTGACAGTCTATGTAAATTTTGAAAACATCCTAAGAAAACACATCGATGCTACAACTAACTTAAATTGTTAAAAAAAATAATTTATTCTGTCAATAACAGGTTTAAAAAAAGCAAAATAAAATATTCCTTAAAAATTTAATTAAATATTGGTTAATGATACAAGTTATTATACATACATACATACATATACTCACGCCTTTTTCCCGTCGGGGTAGGCAGAGACAACGGAACGCCATTTGCTTCTATCCTTACAAACCTCACGCGCTTCCTCTACATTCATCTCTTTTCATACATGCTCGTTATTATAAAGAATAAAAAAATAGATTGATGACATTACATATTATTATAGAGCATCATCATCCTCCTAGCGTTATCCCAGTCTCAACCTGGGGTCCGCTTTCTAGTCTAACCGGATTTGGCTGAATATTAGCTTTTCCACGGAGCGACTGCCTGTCTGACCTCCGCAACCCGAAGGGATAGCGATATTCCATGGTTTAGACAAGTGTCAGTTTACTTTAGGGGTACTGACGCCCTATAACGACTGCCAAAGATCTTCATAACAGCCGGGACCGACGGCTTAACGTGCTCTCCGAGGCACGGGACAAGCGATAATTAATAATTCAATACGCACTTAACTTCGAAAAGTCAGTGGTGCGCGCCGTGGATTCGAACCCGATACCCTCTGCATGGCAGTCCGTTGGTATCTCCACTAGGCTATCGCTGCCTTTATTTTATATATTAATATATATATATATAGAGAGAGATTAATATATAGAGAGAGATAAATATATTATTATAGAGCATAAAAGATAATATTATTTCATTCATTATCATTTTCTTCGTCACTGTTACTCCATTCGATATCGTGATCTTCTTCTTATTCGTCAGTTTCTGTAAAAATCTTAAAAACTGAATGAATGGGATTAAAAGTATTTAAAGAAATTAAAAATAGATTGAAATATTTATACCTGAGACAGTTTTCAGTGAATCTCTAACGAAATTTGGTAACTGATTACTTTCGAACCATTTAAAATGGTAATGATTATTTTCGAGTACCCATCCATTATTCTCGGGTTGATAAATTGTTGGAATTTGCTGATTTGCATTATTCCAAATGCTAGACACATAGTTAGCTCTCAGTAATTGTTGTAGCAGTTCGGATTTACACGGTGGCAGACTACTAGCATCAAAATTCCGTAGGTTTTTACGACTAAACGCTTCATTAATATCTGAAACCTGATGAAGAACAATATAAATCAAACATCAATAAGACTTGCGAAGAAAACCACCCAAAAATTCAACGTCGACGTGTAATGGCATCCCAACATGTCCAACTCCTGAAAATAAATTAACCTCAAGAAATAAACCTCCATATCGGAAACCTAAACCAAACAACAAGTCTCTCGGGGATGATACAGATTCGTCTGCGGCTTCTGTCCCCAGTGCAACTAAAGTATCGTCTGTGGCTCCTATCCTCAGTGCTCATAAGGTTATACGGGAAGAACTTTCCACATCGGTCTCAACGATCAATAGCCATGACTGTGAAGACAAGAAGTGGGGCGTAGACGGTCTCGATCTTCACTTCCCGGGGTACTCAGGGGTACCGCTGAACCTGGCTCCACGATGCTACATGCCGCTGAGAGGCGAAGATACTTGCACCTATATTACGTGCCGGAGGGCACCACAGTCGAGCAAGTACGCGACTATTTTAAGTCAATATGTGGCAATGACGAATGCACTGTTGAAAAACTGAAATCTCGTGGCCACTACCCTTTCTTTAGCCTTAGTGTACCATTGAAATATGCCGAAAATATAATGTCTTCAGATAACTGGGCTAAAGACATATATGTGTTAAGCCATAGTTTTATTACCATAGTTTACTAAAAGTAAGTTATGGTGATTTCAAGTAGTTAATTTTGAATCCTTTAATTCGATAAAATATTGGATAAAAAGAGCAATAATAAGTAAAAAATAATAATCTTCAACTGACTGGTAAGATAGAGAAAGCAGTAATGTACATACCTATATAGCAAAAGTTACTGCGGATCAGTGATTCAAAAAATAAAAGCTTCTTCCTGAAGTCTACTGAAGGAACTAACAGACTTCGCAGAGGGTCTTAAAACGAAACCCAAGCCATGGCTCGCACCACTGTCTTTTTGAAGTTAAAACTGCGTATTGTTGCTATGTACATAAGTGCTTGCGGAACGGTGAAGAAAAACAACGTGAGGAAAACTAAACGTCTAAGACTTTTCATAATGCTCTCGAAAGGCATGTGAAGTCTGGCTCTAGTCGGCATATCTTAATATATAAAATCCTTGCGTTACTGACTGACTGACAGACATGCTACAGCCGAAACTATTGGGCGCAGGAAGCTGAAATTTGGCATGTATGTTCCTTGGGCACCGTAGGGGTGCACTAAGAAGGGAATTCCCGAAATTCCCACGGGATCGGCCAAGACGGGTAAATTAAAAAAAATGCAGGCGTAGCTGCTGGCGTCCTCTAGTAGGCCATATTTGGCTACAACTGGCCACGTTTTGGGTGTTGTTGGACTATGACCTAACTACGTACCTATATAGTTTTTTTTAAATCATCATGATTCTGCTTGTTGTACTAACCTTTGATTTCTTTAACTGTTAAAGATAAAGAAATACCGCAAGAAAAATAAAGAAAATAATTATTTGTTTCATTTTTATTTCCAACTCACTGACGTTTCAAAAAAGTTTAAAAAAATTGGCGATATCTGCCGATTCGCTAGCTTAAACCTTTGTGACTTTCTGGATATAGATGGGTTATGTTGAAAAATGTTACCCTTTGTCAGTGCCTATAAGAGCACGTAAAGCTGTCGGTAGCAGTTGTTATGAAGATCTATGATAGTCGTTACAAGGAGTCAGTACACTCAAATATCCTGACATTAGTCCTCACCATAGGAGCCACCCTGTGGAATAGGTAATATTTTGTAATAGCCGCTTATTCTAGACAACAGACCACAAGACTCATAGGTTCAAGAGCAAGTCAGGAATACGATGAGATAATGCTTGATAAACTGATGATAAGTGAGGGTTAACAAGAATTCGCATAAATTTACATAGAAGTACTAGTTTCTGACGTTTTTCGACTGTATATTTTCCTTTCACGAGTAAGAGAGCTGCTAATTCTCTCCTTATTCTTCTCCTTCATCCTACTCTTTACATTTTCCGACATCCATGTGACATTGCTTTTGTAATGATAGCATAATAATATACTTACTTTATAACATAGTCATATTTTATGAGTGATTTGCATGCTTACCTAACTTACCTTAAAGTAGACCACTTGTTTTTCGTAGTAAAAAATAGTTATTATATGGCTAGACGCTTCAAAAACTGTGCGTGACAATCGCCTAATCACCTGGTCTGCGGAAGACCGTGTGAAGTGGAGAAGGAACAGCCGAAAATCGGACTTCGGGTTCCAAGGGGAAGGTCTTGGATCGCAACTGGGACAGCACTAGGATGATGTTGTAGTAAAAAAGACTTGTAGACCAGTGTCTATGTAAATGTCTAATAAAGTACAATGTAAATGGCAAAGTTGTAGGTGATAAAAATATCTACAACTTTTGTATTTAGTCTTTATTCACATAACGTGAAAAATTCAAATAACCGACTTTTAGGTTTTTTATTTTTTTCTTTTACAATAGCTTTTTCTTTTACACGAAATTTGGTGAAAACTTACCTATTATGTCTCAAACACACTGTAAATGTTTTTTATTTAAAATATTTATATTACGCCTTATTTTGACTTAATATCGAAAAAAGGCCTAATTTTCAATCGAAAATTCTCACGTTAAAATACCAGATTTTTTAAGTTGTTTAGTTATTATTTAAAGTTGTTGATTTTTGCACGCTTTCACCAATAGTTAGTGTCATCCCTGAGAAAGATTTACATGTATATATCACACAGGTGGGCGAAGTCTTGTAAAGTTATTATATTAGGTACAGATATACTAGGAAAACATTAGGCAATTTTCACAGACCATCTGTGAATATTGGGGAATGTTTTCCTCGCATCGCTCAGCAGGCTCGCACATCTTGTCTGAAGATACATCTTCATCACTCGTGTCGCTGCTCCTGCTTGTGATTGCATTTTTAAATTTGCAAACATTTTATTGAATTATACTCGAACCCCGGCGAGGGATTTTTATTTCCCTTTTAATATATTTGCTTATTTTTTGTTTATTTTCCTCAATAAGGTGGGTAATTGGAACATACATATTTATTATTAAAATAATATCGCATTATAATGTACGTGCATAATATAATTAATTTATTTATTAGATTAAAAACACATAGCATTTCACGATATACTTACAGTATTTTATTTATAGTTATGAAGATTGCAATACACATAAGTATTTCGCTTGGTTTGAATTTATTCACGAAATGGGCAAAGGGAAATATTCAGGAATAACGCGGAGTATAGTCAATCAGCTTTGTAGACAATTTAGTTTATTTTTCAGATTATTACAAAGAGGCTTAGACTATTTTATATATGGTCAACAAAATAGGGCATAACATAATTAACTTGAGAACTTGGCTATGTAAACTAGTTCCATACGACTACTTTTAAAGAGCGACATCTAGGGAATCTTATCTACATTTCCAACGTCATAACAACAAAAACGTTGCGAAATTTTCTATACAGCTTTTTTTGGGATATAGAGAACCATAGCAATGGGCAGCAGCACAAAGTTTTAATATTTGAGGGTAGATGGCGATACGGTGGCGTTTGAGTTTGACTCGTAGCATCCTCTACGTGAACTCTACACAGGTCTCTTTCGTAGAGACGTAGAGCTCAACGCTGCGGATTTATAAGCCTTCCGTTAGATGGCGCTTCACACAGTCAAATAATAATATGTTGCTAATCACCATAACTTGCTTTTAGTCAGCGATGGTGGTTCTAAGTAGTTAAATTGCATAACAAGAACAATAATAATAAAAAATTACTGTCGTCAACCTGTTCCTAAAATAGAGAGAGCACATATAGTACAATTATAGCTAATATTAGTGATAAAAAAAAATAAAAGCTTCTTCCTGAAGTCTACTGAAGACACCAACATACTCCGCAGAGGTTTTTAAGATGAAATCCACGCCATGGCTCGCACCACTGACTTTTTGAAGTCACAACTGCGTATTATTGCTTGCGGAACGGTTAATGAAAACACCGTGAGGAAAGCTAAAAGTCTAAGAGTTTCCCATAATGTTCTTTAAAGGCATGTGAAGTCTGGCTATATTCGGCATTTGTTACGCCATTTTTGCGGCACACGTTTTGGGTGTTGTGGACCTGACTACGTATATAGCATTTTAAAATCTTCATGCTTCTGCTTGTATCACTTTTTTCTTTGTTTTTTTTTTTACTGTTAAAGAAAGGCAAATATCACAAGAAAATATAGAAAGTATTTGCTTCATTTTCATTTCCAACTCACTGACGTTTCAACAAGACTTGAAGTGGTGATATCTGCCGATTCGCTAGCTTAAAAGCTCTTGTTACTTTTTGGATATAGATGGGATTGAAAAATGTTAGTCTTTGTCAGTGCCTATAAGAGCATGTAAAGTCGTCGGTCCCGGTTGTTATGAAGATCTATGACAATCGTTACGCGGAATCATTTCACTCATGTATCCTGATACTAGCCTTAACCATATATCGGAGGTCAAAGATCAGCCACTCTTTGGTATAGGTCATATTTTGTTAAATCTGTGTAAACTCAAAAATAAACCAAAGAGACCCTTAGTGAAAGTCAAGAATTCGACCGATATATTTTTATTTTATTTTACTATCACACAAAACAGATTACAACCATTACAAAATTATAGAGAAACATTACAATTATCAATCTGGGTTGCAACCCACAAAAATGTATGTTCATAAAAATGTATAAGCTAGTTCATAGATTTTAGCTTATATTTAAGGATATCCTTTAGTGTTTAAGTAAACGAAATAAGGTTATTGGATAAAATATCGAACTCGAAGTTGTCCTTTGCCACTTCGTTACACTGACGAGCTATTCTAGTTAGAGGGTTATAAAAGGAGGTGTTGTTTTTATATACCTTTAAATCAAAAACTCCTATTTGATTAAACCTAAGCGCACAATAACTTGTGTTAAAAGTCACATAACAAGAATTCACGTAATTTTACAACTATGAATGTGGCATTACACACTAAACCTTTTCTTTTCATGAGTAAGAATTATTCTTCCCCTTCATCTTCTTCTTTACTTCTACTTTCTGCAACTTAAATATGACATTCTTCTGTAATAACAACGTAATATATCATAGCCATATTTATGATTGAACTGCTTACCTTAAAGTGGATCACTTGCATTGGTTTGATGTTCTTAAAAGTTGTAAATATATTATGGCTTAACGTCGCGGCGTCGTAAGAAATAATACGCGGGCCAATGATGCCAACCCGATATTCCGAAAACTGTAAGTAGTGGAGAAGGTACAGCTAAGAAGCGAACCCTGGACACCATGGCGAAGGTCTTGGGTGGCAATCGGAATAGCGCTAGAATGATGTTGCTGTGCAAAATACATATTTATTAAATAAATGGAAAAATAACAGTTTCATCGAATCAGATGTCTGTCAAGGAACACGAATGTTGAGCAAGTAATGTTAACTAGTTATATTAATGTACTGCGTTAATCTTGTATTATCTGAAAATAAGTTTCGGTCCTTCACTTACAATAACAAGATTGAGACCAGAGTGTGAAAATCTCAATAGTTTTAAAGTATTAAAGTAATGTCACGACAATAAAGACATGGCTCTCATTCAAAATAACATCGTAAGTTTTAAAATAATATAAAATTCAGAACTTTCGCCAATTGATATAATGCAAAAACGTCCGTAACTGTTTGCCAAATATTTGATAATACGTAACAAATATTGGATAAACGACAATGGCGTCGACCGTGCATTGCTCCGCGCAAGTGATTCATGTCTGTAGAGAATAGAAATACTCCTAGCTGAACAGAAACACCTCCTATTTGCAGCTACTTAATTCCGAAACCGTTTAAACGATTATAAGCCTTGTGCCGTTGTAATAAAGTTGTGTACGTCAGCTCAATAAAGTTTGTATGTATCTCATACACGTTCCCGTTTCGAGTATACGTGCTGAGTTCCGTAAAGTTCCCGCGTCTTGTTACCACCACGCGTTTGGCAGATTGGATTTGTTTCTCCGCATGCTAATAACGTAGGTACGTGAGTTCCCTGGCCAGATTAGCGCCAGATAAAAAATGTCCCCTCGTTTGTATATTTTAGGAACATAAATACTATTACGTTTGTTTGAGGGCGCCGGTTCAAAAGCAATTGTTTCGTCTCACCGAGTTTTATGTACACAACTGATATTTAAATAAATGTGCTGTGTTAAGTCAGATAAACCTATCACTTTGTGAAATAAGACAAATATTATTTGGTTACATAAGCTTTTATATCAATTTGCTGTTCCATCCTCGCCACGTATGAGCAATAAAATACAAATCGCCGTGGAAGGAATGCCGTTTGGTTTAATTGCTTCACATCGATATTCTAATGAATAATAGTTTCTTATCATTTAGTAATTGGTTGTTCATTTTAACCTTGTAATTTAGTATTTCACGGAATCTTAATGTCTGCGAATTTTACTGTTATAATTTAACGTTATAAACGAATATAGCCTGGTTTACAATAGTTTTACTAACTCACAATATACCCAATGGTATGCTGATCAGATAAACTAGATTCAATCTAGTGGCGGAGGAGCACCCATTTACAGATCCCATACGAAGAAATCTAGTTTAAACTATTTGATAGGCTATTTAACTGCTTATTCATCTAATATTGTATAAGAATAATCTAGATTATTTACTTTATATATTTCAGCACGTTATTAACATCTAGATATGCTAAATATCATAATTTTCTTCTTCAAGATTGCTTTTAGCTTTTGCGTGTAACTTGTGCTTCTACACATGCCTTCACAAATCAATACATATTGTCATCGTTATATAATTTACAACTTTCAGGCTCGTCTTATTATAATTGTGAAGCCACAAATGTTTTTTGTACGTGTCCGTCTTTTTTACTTGCAAAGTTTATTTTCTGTACAAAAATTCGTTCAGAAATTCTTCTTTTCGTTCGAATGAACTCAAAATATATCTAACCACATTGAACATTCTCGAATTAGAACACCTCTGTCTAAACCGCAGAACTCAATACTGTTTCTTAAAGGGTAGTTTCCAATTCCAATAAATGCATATATCATAGGTAAATATATTCGCAACCGTATACGTTAGTAAATATCTCATTTTCCATCGTTTCTACGTCACTGGTTCTGTGATACATGGTTCATAGAGTAACAACTACGTGTAACTTTAATTGGATTGTAGATGTCTCTATCTTAGGGTACTGTAAAAGACTACATTATCTTTACATATTCATAGAATATAAGATACTTTGTATCTGTTGAACGAATAAAATATAGTATAATAAAATAATATATAAATATAATAATGCTAATAAAATATTAAGCCTATAATATGGCATGATAATTTTGATCTTGAAGTTTACAAAAAACTTATATAAGAATAGCAATTAAAGCATATATAAGACGATGTAATTATAGCATTTAACAATAACCTGAAGAAAATATAAGCTCAATGCTGCTAAAATTATAGTGGCATTGCATTAATATGCAACTTTAATCTAATCAACCTACCTGGAAGTAAATTTGTCGCTCAAGTCCCCGCGGACAAACGAGCAAAGAGGTGGTTTATTGTGTCGACGCAACGTTTCGATGCGGAGTACAAAGAGCTATTCTATTGTCTGTTTGTATGCCAACAATGTTAGCATACAAACATGAAATAATGAAAACGAATGACATTAAACTTCTCTGGTATAGACATTTAACTTAAAAGATCATGTTGATACTTGAGCGAGGAGCTAATATAATTGATTTTAAAGTACTTATATCATCATCATCAAAGCCTTGTTTAAAATGGCGCAAGTAGGGTAAAATTGGGGCTTCTGCATCACTTGCTCTCGCGTCGCTGCTCGAGCTGCGTGATACAGAAGCCCCAATTTTACAATCGAGGTCGATTCATATTAATGTGTTCTGCATAACTCAGAGTGCCCAGTAATACCATACTGTTATAGTTAACATAATTTTTTAAGTTTAGCAATTATTTAGTGATCAATGGTAGCGTTACTTTTAGTGAGTTTTTATTATGAATGTGTGTACCTAATGAATTCCTCACTCCATGTAATATCAATGTAATCATGTTATCAATTTAAAAAATAAATGGATATGTTAATGAGTCTAGGAAACTATTAAGTAAAATAAAACAATGTATATTATCAATTTAAAAAAAGTTTATTATCAATGCACCATTTTTTTTTAAACACAAAACATTTTTTAAAGCACATATTGAGTCATGATAAATACAATTGTACAAATCTTCAGAACACTTATAGCGATCATATAAACATAACAAATTAGGACAACATTTATCTTCTAAATTAATTAAATTATTAGTATTTAAAATATCCTTCAACCATAACATTTTTTCAAGACCTTTGACGTAAATACACTTATTTTTTAAAACATCTGCAATTAAATATTGATAATTTGAGTAAGGTATAAATCCTTCACCCCAGTATATTTTTCTGTTACGTTCAATCCAGCAAACCTGCCGTCTTTCTGATTTAGTCAAATCGTAAAAAGGAAATGGTGGTTTGATTAAAAACACTTGTAGGTTTTTACTACACCCTACAGCTATTTCTTTTAGTATAAATTCATTTGCTTCTGTTTTAAAGCCTTGAACGTCAACAATGGCCGTCATGATAGCCTACGCACGATGTTGCTTAGAGGTTTGTATTCCACAATTCGGTACTGAGCTACTAAATTCAGCCCCAACATTTATTTAATTTTTACATAAATATAAAGCATGCATACAAACATTGACTCATAACAATTACACATTTTTAAAAAGATAACATTTATTTATTTTTAGAAATACAACTAAACTTAAATAAAAACATTATCTTAAGACTACTTAGTATCACACAATTTCTTACTTATTTTTTTTATTAATGTCTCTGTGATATCCATTACACCATCATAAGGCTCCTCAACCACATATTGTGCACTTAAGCAAGCCTCGTTTTTTTTATTTTTGTCTACATAATCTAATTCACGAATATCAATTTTAATTAGAAGACGTCCTTGCTTAGGACGATTTCTTCGAACAATGTACGAATTTGCCGATGACGTTAATAAACTTTGGCGCTTTTTAGACGGTGACAATTTTTTTGACTGTGTAGAAAAGTTTGGTTCAATGTATGTTATGCCATCGTCTTGAGTGGAGAAATATGGGCTAGTAACCTGTAAAAAAATAAATCACACATAAATATATAATAATGTGGACGCGCACAATAAATGTTTATAAACATAAATACATTTTATGTAGCGCTTACCTGATCAGAGGATTTGTTCCGATGCTTTTCAAAACATTCATAATTTCCTTGAGAGTAAAAAAATGGCTTGTTTTTTAACTGTCTACCATTCTCTGCCAAAGCATTGTCCTGCAATATAATAACATAAAAAATATAAATGAAAAGTTCATAACCATATGAATTTAACTATGAGGAATAAAATAATATTTACTAACCTCTTGTATTTCTGTCTGTTCAACTTCGTCCAAAGGACTTGGGATTTGAGAATCAACATTATCAAATACAAATCTGTTAAGTCCTCCAATGTTGAGAATGCTGGGGCTGTATGACATGATTCTGAAAATAAAACTAAAGTAAGATATCTAATTATTCATATAATAATATAATATAATATTGTAATAACTAATAACATTAAAAACGTACTTACCAATAAAACTTGATTTCTCTGCTAGCAACAGGTCCTGTTTCGGCTGACTATGACCGCATAATGAAATAAGGAATGCAATTTTAAATCTGTATGATATTCAATACCAAATTAAATCAATTATTAAAAATGTAATATTGTAATACGAGAATACAAAATTCCTAACTTTCTAGACCTGTTCAAACATGTTAAATGCTGTTATTTATACTTTATGATATGTATATCTAATTTAGTGTTAAAGTTATAGCTACCTATAAATATGCGTGTTAGACATTCATTACAGTAATTGTCAAAATGAAGTTGATCAAGCAACCCATATCTTTGAAAATTAATAATATAGATTTAAATGAAACTTCTCACCAGATCAGACATAGTCCTTTATTACCGAATACGATTCGATGTATTATGTGCGGTCCATCGAACTGTGGTAAAACAAACGTTATGATTAGTTTGTTGTTACATGAAAATGGTCTAAAATTTAAAAATCTTTATCTTTATTCCAAAACTTTATTTCAACCAAAGTATCGTTTCTTGAGTGAAGTATTAGGAAGAGTCTCGCAGATTAACTTCTACAAATTCAGCGATGATAAAGAGGTAATTTCTCCGAGTGAAGCTTTAACAAATTCTGTGTTTATTTTTGATGATGTTGCGTGTGAAAATCAAGTTAATATTCGCAATTATTTTTGTATGGGTAGACATAAACAAATAGATTGTTTCTATTTATCTCAAACCTATTCCAAAATTCCAAAACAACTGTTGCGTGACAATGTGAATTTTCTTATTATATTCAAACAAGATGATGTGAATTTAAAACATATTTATGAAGAGCATGTTACTTCTGATTTACAGTGGAAAGAGTTTAGAAATATTTGTCAAACTGTTTGGAGTAAACCTTATAATTTTCTACTTATTAATAAAGAATCGTCATTAAATAATGGAAGGTACAGACAGAACTTTGATATGTTTTTTAAATTTGACTGACTGTTTATATGTATATATATATATATATATATATATAAGTAATTAACATGGCAAATCAAATTCAGTATAATTTGTTCTTTAGCTGAATACAGTTGTTAATAAGTATAACATGGAGAAAAATATTAAAATAGAATTAATGAAGTCTGTAGACTCCATAAAGAATAAAATAAAACAAATGAAAAACCAGGAACACTCTACGAACTTATCACTTGAAAAAATGTTAAAACCTGTCACAGATCCCCTTAAAACTCTAGTTGATTCAAATAAAACATTAGAAAAAATACAAAATTTTGAGAATACACACTCTAATTTTGAAGACGTGGAATTAGGTGACATTAATACTAGCTCATCTACTAAGTTTGAAGAATGCTATGACCCAGAACTGAATTCTGTACTGAACGTTAAAAAGCCTCCCCAGACGGAATTACCGGATGATTTAGAAATATCATTAGAGGGTCGTGATATCCATGATATTTATGACCTAAACATACTATTTGGAATAAGGAGTGAAAACAAAAAAAATATTAATGGGTAATTCAATAGTTTCGTTTTCTAAAATAGATAGTGCAAATAATGATAATACCATTTTAATTAAAGTTGGTGACAAAAGCTTCAATTTAACCCCTGGTTTAAAAGAACTTTTACTTCGAAGAAAACCTGATTTGAAACAAATATCGAGCAATGATAAACTTGTCTATAAAGATATGTTGCATTATACAAATGCACATAAGAGAGATTTCAATCCTAATGGGCAAATAAAAGGCGATAAAGGTATAAAATATCGTGAAATAATCAAACCATTGTTTTCTGAATCGTCAAACAATAATATTGTCACTAAATTTGGAGGAAGCTTACCAACGTTAAAGAAATACAAAAATAGCACTGACTTGGTATATTGGGACGATCCTAACGAACTGGTTGAAAGATTGAAACTATTAATTGCTTCCCGAGATGCTGGTAATACAAATCATGATAATGAAATTTTATCAATAATCGAAGAGTTAAAAGAAGCTGACATAATTAAATAATAAATAGTCCTAATAATATGCTTTTTATTCAGTATTATAGCAGAATTCGAGACAAACCTACCTACTGAGTTGTGAACATGAGCAAAGCTGACGTGGTAAACGAAATTCATAAAAATGCGAGAGTGAACTATCCGCGAAGACATGTTGTAATGAGAGATATAGATGACTTGTGGCAAGCAGACTTAATTGATTTGCAATCAATTTCAAAAGAAAATAAAAATTATAGATATATTCTTACCGTTATTGATTCATTTTCGAAATATGCTTGGGCCTTTCCTATGAGAAGTAAAAGCAAAGAAGATGTGTATAACTCTTTCAAAACTTTGTTGGATAAAGGGCGTGTTCCTAAAAATCTGCAAACCGATAATGGAACAAAATTTTATAATAACAAATTTCAGAAGCTTATGAAATCGTTTCATATTAACCATTATTCAACCTTCTCAACAAAAAAAGCTTCAATAGTCGAACGATTTATCAGAACATTGAAATCTAAAATCTATAAGGAATTTAGTTTAAAAGGCAATTACAATTGGGTAAATAATACCCTCAATGATGTTATTTACAAATACAATCACACTCACCATCGCACTATTAATGAAATCCCTGCTAATGTGAACAATATGAATAAAACACTGATATTAGAAAGGTATTTAAAGTTGCCAAAAAATGATAATTTAAAAAGCAAGTACAAAGTAGGTGATTATGTGCGTATCAGTAAATACAAAGGTACATTTGAAAAAGGTTATACTCCCAACTGGTCAACAGAAATATTTAAAATTCGTAAAATACAAAATACAACTCCTATAACTTACTTAATTGGAGACACTATCAGAGGTCTGCCTATTTTAGGAGCATTTTATTCACAAGAACTTCAAAAAACAAAACATCCCAATATATATCTAGTCGAGAAAGTTCTTAGAAGAAAAGGTAACAGGGTTTTAGTAAAATGGTTAGGTTTGTCTTCAGCTGAAAGCAGTTGGATTGATAAATCGAATGTAATATTATAAATAATATAACGTTAACAAACTCGAATCACATAACTATTTATTAAAGTATTCAAACCGGAATCATCAGTCTTATAATGTGTTTTGGAGAGAGTAGTCTTCTCAATTGGCTTATTAATAATTTACCATTTGAATTACACTTACCAGGATATAATTACTGTGGCCCAGGTACTAAATTAATAAAAAGACTAACAAAAGGAGATAACGGTGTAAATAAGTTGGACGAATACTGCAAAGATCACGATATTGCATATCACAAGTCATCAAACTTAAAGGATCGACATAAGGCTGATTTAATTTTGTTAAAAATGGCGAAAGAGCGAGCGGTTGCTTCCGATGCCAGTATAGCTGAAAAACTCGCGGCACGCTTAGTAAGTAAGGCTATGTCAGCAAAAATTAAAACTGGTTCTGGTTTGGACAAAAAGCCTTCTCCAAAAATTACACCTGGAAAAGGGTTAAAAAGTAAATTAAAATCTGTTATTACAAAAGCAAAAAGGCATATCAAAAAATTAAAACCTAAGAGCAAGAAAATGGCAATAGAATTAGCTATTGCCGCTACTAGAGAATTGGCTGATGATTCATCGATTAAGCTCCCTCGCGTTATTCCTATTCCAAAAACTGGGGGAGTATTACCTTTGATTCCTATTTTTGCGGGATTATCAGCTGCGAGAGCTTTAGCAGGCGGTGCAGCTGGTATTGCTAAAACCATAAATGAATTCAAAATGGCTAAAAAGCTGTATGAAGAATCGAGAAGACATAATGAAAAAATGGAAGCTCTATGTATTGGGAAAGGACTACACCTTAAACCACATAAAGGCGGCCTTGGAATTTTCGTATCAAAAGAAAAAAACTAAGATATCGGCTACCCAAACGGGCCTTAACTAACTTTGACATTTTAAAGTACGGGAATAGAATTCCTTATTTTAGAGGTGTCTTTATGAGAGATGAGCTCCCTAAATGTCCTTATAAAAAAGAATGTGGAGTTATTAATTTGGATAGTTCAAAAAATCCTGGTTCTCATTGGGTAGCCTATGCAAAATATAATGATTATGTTGAGTATTTTGACAGTTATGGAAATCTTAAACCTCCGAAGGAATTTATAAAATATGTAGGTTCTAACATTCAATATAATTATGAAAATATACAATGTGATCACCCCTTCAATTGTGGACATTTATGTTTAAATTTCTTAAAGAATTTTTGGTATAATCATGAAATAAAATAAAAAGGATCATCTAAAAGAGTTCAGTATGCAAGCATGTCTACTACGGTTACCATCTCTGGAAATAAATCGGAACTGATTTCGTATTTTCAACCACCTCTTCATTTATCTGATCAGTACGAGTGCGGTTTACTATACTTTTCAGTATTAAAAACAAGACCGAATGTGCCCGTTAATAACAGCAGTTTAACAGCTGTTATCAGAATTGAATGTGATCTTGTACACGGTTCATACTGCAACGGATTACCGACTCATTTTATTCATGAATTTATATTTGATACTGCTCCAAGTCACGGCTACATAGAAATACCTCAGAACGTTATTTACTTTCCAGTTAACAAAAATATAATTTCATCCATATCTGTTAGGATTGTAGATCAGTTTGGTTACCGTATTGACTTTGGTGAAGAAAATATTCAATTACGTCTTCATTTAAGAAAAGCAAAATGATAGTATATTATAAAAACCCTTCAGTGAAAATAAAACGTCCTATTCCGTCAACAACCATAAAGGTGCACAGACGTAAGAAAAACGTGAAGAAATTGACTAAATCAAATAAAGATTTTCTTAAAGCTTTAGGGTTTAAAGTATGAGTATACTACAGATTACCGACTTACCACACTTTGATAGTTCGATCGAAAGTTATGAAATCCATTCATACAATCCCTACAATAACAGTTTTAGAGAAAACGATGAAATCAGAATCCCCATACACCAGCAAGATATATACGTGCTACCATCAGCCAGTTCCATCTACATCGAAGGTCAAGCAAAGCTGTTCGGTAAGGATGGGCATCAGATCAAGAAAGCTGTTACGTTTACTAATAACCCTGTTATGTACTTGTTCCAAGACATCAGGTACGAAATGAATGGAATTGAAATAGACCGTATAAAAAAATCTGGAATAACATCAACAATAAAGTCATACATCTCATTTAATGAAGCAGAAAGTAAAGTTTCTGCATTATGGGGTTGGAATTTAAACGGTTTCCAAAGTGATAGACATTTTAGCGTTGTGGTGCCCTTAAATAAGATTTTAGGGTTTGCAGAGGATTACAATAAAATTGTGATAAATTGTAAACACGAACTTATATTGAATAGGAGTAATTCTAACTTAAATAGTATTATTCTTACTGATGAAGTCGTTCAGCTTCAAATAGATATACAGGGAATTCAATGGAGAGTACCACATATAAAAGTTTCCGATCGAGAACGTTTAATACTTTTAAAGCACTTAGAAAGAGATAAACCTATTCAGATGGCCTTTAGAAATTGGGATTTATATGAGTATCCTTTACTACCTAAAACCACAAAGCATTCTTGGTCAGTAAAGACTGCTTCTCAATTAGAAAAGCCTCGGTATGTCATTTTTTGCTTGCAAACTAATAGAAAAAATAATAGAACTAAAGACAGTTCGGTATTTGATCATTGTGAGGTGACAAATGTTACGCTCTTTTTAAATTCGCAATATTATCCTTATGAGCCTTTATCTTTAAAGTTTTGTGAGAACAAATATAGTATATTATATGAAATGTATGTGAAATTTCGCCAGTCGTATTACAACTCTCCGGTAGAACCGTTGCTTGATCTGCAGGATTTCAAAGAAAAGGCCCCAGTGTTCATCTTAGACTGCTCGAGGCAAAACGATAGTTTAAAAACTGGTCCAGTGGATGTAAGATTGGAATTTGAATGTTCAACACAAATACCAGATAAGACAACTGCATACTGTTTGATTATAAACGACCGACTTGTGGAATACAAACCTCTGAGCAACATCGTGCGTAGATTATCATGACTGCTATTGTAGACATCCAAGGCTTTAAAACAGAAGCAAATGAATTTATAATAAAAGAAATTGCTATATGGTGTAATCAAAGCCTGCAAGTGTTTTTAATCAAACCGCCATTTCCTTTTTACGATTTGACCAAATCGGAAAGACAACAAGTTTGCTGGATTGAGCGTAATAGAAAAATATACTGGAGCGAAGGATTTATACCTTACTCAAATTATCAATATTTAGTTTTAGATATCTTAAAAGATAAGTCTGTTTTCGTTAAAGGTCTTGAAAAAGTGTCATGGTTGAAAAATATTTTAAATAGTGTTAATGTAATTAATTTAGAAGATAAAGGTTGTCCTAATTTGTTAACCCTATATGATCGCTATAAATATTCCGGAGATTTGTACAATTGTATCTATCATGACTCAATATGTGCATTAAAAAATGTAATGTGCTTAAAAAAATGGTGCTTTGATAATAAACTTTTTTAAAAAGATACAATATGGATTGTTTCATTTTACTTAATCGTTTCCTATACTCACTAACATACCCATTTAGTTTTAATATATACTATGATTGGAATATTACATGAATTGATACACATTCATAAGTACAATAAAAAACTCAGCAAAGAGAACAGTTACATTGGTCACTAAGACAAGGAGTTAAATTCCTAACCTGAAAACCTTAGAATAGGTGTTATTATTCTAAGCTGAAAAGATAATGTTAATAATCTATATCGTGAATAAAACGGATCGCAGATAACAAAAGTAGGTATTATTGGAGGCGTCTGCGTCGCGAAACGAGCGAAGCGAGTTGAGTGACGCAGAAGTCAGAACACATTTATGTTAATCGATCGAACACTACACGTGCAGTCAATCTGCTTTATCTCGATACGTCCGCATCACCTGGAATCCGAGTGACCGTGGGTTCAAGTTCCATGTAGACGAAGTCAGAGGCAAAAGCTAGTTGTGGATAAAACAATTATATAATTCATAAGTACATACATTCATAGTCTTATGCCTGTAACCCTGAAGAGGTAGGCAAAGGTGTATTACTACACCCACTTTTCGCCAGATATATTTAAGTCCCACGTAATAGGGAGGCGAGCCTATTGCCGTACCGGGCACATTTCTAGACTTCATGCTGTTACTGAGAATTTCCTAACAGAAAAACCCAATAACACTTTGGCCGACCCGGGAATCGAACCCGGGAGCCACCCGATCCTACTTTCAACATTGTTAAGATTTTGCATTCATTCATTAAAATTATCAACGAGCTGTGCAAAGATAACAGTATGTACCTACCTACATATAAATTATTATGAATGCATCGCTGTGCCCGAGCCGCACTGAGCGCGTCGAACGAACTTGAGAATGTTGTTTATATTATGTCATCCCAAGTAAAAACATTGTTACTATGCTACCAGTATTACGATGCATCGATGAATGAAATAATATTATACTTCTAATGCCAACCGTCCGTATCGCAGATCATGTTAGTAGTGTGATTTTTGGGGGCGCTCTGCATTGCGAACGGAGCGAAGCGAGGTGAGTGATGCAGTAAGCAAATGAATTTATACTAAAAGAAATAGCTGTATGGTGTAATAAAAACCTACAAGTGTTTTTAATCAAACCACCATTTCCTTTTTACGATTTGACTAAATCAGAAAGACGGCAGGTTTGCTGGATTGAATGCCTGTAGTAGATGAAAATGAAATGCATAATTATTATTATTAAAAGAGTAATTAAATAATCTTATAAGAAATAAGTGATTCCTAATCTAACATTTATTGTATTTTAAAGTGCTATTTGTTTTAAGACTAAGATATATAAATCATCCATCAAGAATCCTAATTGTCTACTACCTAAATATATTATATATTAGAAGATTTTACTATCGTAATTATAAAAAATAAACGTTTGTACTGAGTTATTGATTATCTTGGATAATTCTATACACGTCATGTTAAGACAAAGTGGTCCAATATTTTATCACATCTTTGACGACACGTTTGGCGCATTGGCTAAGAGTATGACTCGCATCACAATGTAAATAGTAGGTTTAATAGACGCAGCAACTAATGCACCAACGTGTTGCGGGTTCGATTCCCGCACGGAACAAATGAGTATTGTTCCAGTTTGGATTTTGTTTTTATGTTTTTTTTACTTTTTTTTTTTGTATTATAAGCAATTATTATGTCTCCATAATACCTACTGTTGGCTACTTACTAAGAAAGAGAAAAACTATTTATTTGTCACAGACACAGAAAAAGTATTACATATAAAAGAAAACATTGCAAGGCATAAGATTAGTCTGTGACAAATATGTGCACTTGATGTGCACACTCCGTTATATTGTTGCATTGTGGTAGTGTCCACAACTCTATTATTGAGTTATAGTTGCTAGTAAAAGCTAACCTCTCATTATACGGAAGGCCTATGCATTCATTAGTACAAGATGTGCACCAAATCGTTTCGATGCAACGATGTGCCGTGATCGAACATGATATTGTTGTTTATTGTACTTATTTAAGTGCGCGCGATAATTTTTGCTTGGCTATGTCAGTTCGACACCATACCAGATTATGATACACACAACAACCGATCGGACTGATCGCGTCGACTGAACACAGCAGTCTAACTTGAGAATGTTGTTACATTAGCATCTCAAACTAGAAACGACAGTAAGTTGTCCCATTGCATTGCTACTACAATGATATGTCGGTGAATGAAATACAATATTATATCGTGAATCAGACGGATCGCAGATAACAACGGTATTATTGGGAGCGTCTGCGTCAGCTCACTTTGTTCTGAGTGATGCAGATCACATTTATATTAATCGATCTCGATTGTAAAATTGGGGCTTCTGTATCACGCAGCTCGAGCGGCGACGCGAGAGCAAGTGATGCAGAAGCCCCAATTTTACGCTACTGGCGCATTTCCTATGGGCGCTCTGAAGACAAACTTTCTGTGAACCAAATTGTCGCTTGGCGGCGTGCAAGTCACGCTGTGACAGCTGTCTCTACGAGAGCAAGAGAGACGCACGTTCCTCGAGTGTATCTTAACTGCGAGAGCAAGAGAGACGGAGAATGTCGCCAGCGCCGATAACGGCGCCAACTACGAACTAAACTGGAAACAGTCCCCACTTGGAATCGGCACACGATCCTTAAGCACTGCACTTCTATCTAAATCTGTATTCATTGACACAGGCCTCTTCTTACTATGAGTAAGGTTAGGTCATAGACCACTACGCTGCCAGAAGACTTTATGTGTCCCAAGTTATAAATATAGTTCCTAGAAATATAGTCTTATTTTATATTGATATCATACATAGATACAGTCTTATAGTAATTAGACCAACATCAAAGCTATACCCTAATATTGCGTATATCCAACGCGTCTCAAAGATAGCGAAACACATAGAGAGTAGATCTACCTCCGCTAGTCAAAACTCAAAAGTACTAGAAAGATATATTTTTCCCCTCATGTCAGAACGAAATTATAGCAATAATATTTCATACTAACATACATATATCCCGAGGCGAGGGGAGAACGTCCATATTCAGAATATTCTTTTCCGTACCTACTTCCCTAGTCAAGTTTATGAACAATAGATCTGATGTTGTGAAAAAGGAAGTAATAGAATACACATGTTTGATTGTTTTTCATTGTCTTTCCATAGCATTTCATATTTTATAAAATATAATTGTGATGAGCGCAGCTATCTAAGATTAACGTTGTCAGAATTTTTTGTGACGAACGTTGCAGATGTCAAAATTTTAATGAAGGGCTATTCTCTCTGATTTGTGTATCATTTTTATGATAATTTACGGGACATATAAAAGTAACAATACGTACGGCGGCGTAGAGAAAAATAATCGTACTTATCTGTTAACAACAGAATCAAAATTTTTTAAAAGGCTATAATAATTAGTACATATTATAATTATATAGGTACATTAGGTATATACAGGGTGTCACAAGACACATCACCAAGCCGAAGTCTACTTGTTGTGGACATCATGCCAAGTCATACTAACCAAAAATAATACCTGGGAAACAATTTTTTTTTTGAGTTTTCACATTTTTAAAACCGCAATTAAAAGCGCGCGCGTGCAATGCTCGAAATACCATTTATCCATGGGGTTATAGGGCATCTAAAGAACATATTGGGGTAGGTATATAGGATAAGGGTAAATGCATCGATTTTGCACCTAACAAATAAAAATAAATAAATATACTAACATCAATACTAACTTTGAGCCTCAATATCTCCTGAACCAGTAATTTCCCAGGTATAGTGCCGAAGTAAAAAATGTTCGTACTGATTGGTACAACATGGGATTTATAATTATAGCTTTCGTTAAGGGTCTTGTTACACCCTGTATATATATTACATACATAACTACAATAATAACCTTTGTGTATCATCTCTAACTGTGACAATAACGTTGTATGCACCATGCAGCAACAATTCAGTCGACACCAATCTAGCGAGTTTGCGATCATGTTCAGAGTGTTATGTAAGTGTTGCCCGTCGCTCTTTCAGCTGTCTGCGTTACGTCTCGTTGACAAAATCACCTTGTTTTGTTGCTACTTTTTCACATGAAGATAGAATGACGAAAGGATAGTGGGTGTTTGTACAATTGTAGTTTATACGTGTAAGCGTAGCTTCAGTTGGCCGTTTGCGTTGTAGCTAGCATTCCTAATATACTGCAGCGTTAAGAGTAGCACTACGGTATAGTTTACGCTGCCTGTTTTAGTAATAACGACAGCTTCAACAAGGCCGTGTTAGATAAGCTATCATATAGCTTTTATTCAGAGACGACTGACTGCTAATAACGACTGTCAAATGACTTCATGGCAGCTGGGACGAGCTCTCCGAGGCACAGGGTAAGTGATAATTAACAATTTTATTTGCACATAACTTCGAAAAGTCTGTGGTGTGCGCCTAGGATTCAAACCCCGATACCTTTTGCAAACAAATTATAAAAACGGGATTAGTCATTCTTGAATCAAATATCAAATATGCCTTGCAGGCTGCATAGGCTGTGGCTAAAGCCTCAAGTGTTATATGTCTCCCTGATCAATAAATAAATGTTAATACACAAACACAATTTAATAATTTGAGGCAAAACTTACGCAACACATCTAAATGCCTTGGTTTTCAGTATCTCTCTAGTGTAACGTGATATAAATCTAAAAAGGTTGTTTGAAACGGTATAATTGTTAGTGAAAACTGTGGTCCTTAGCGCGTTGGAATTGAGCCTAGAATCAGACGAACGTGCCAAAGTAGGATTGTAAAGATACGTTTTCAGTGCGAACGTTTAACAGCACCACATATTGTGTAGTCTTTATTATTGTGGAGCCTATTAGAATTACTAAAATTGTTTCAGCAAAAATATTGTAACGAATTTGTTGGTTACCTTGTATTACTATTGACACATTTAATAACGTTTGTGTAGGACACAGGCTTGATTACATGACTGGACTAGTACATTTTTTGTATTCTATAAATACTATACGAATGAAATATGCTCGAAATATTTATTCGACTTACAGTTGATGCGGGAAAAAATTACAATACATTTCTGTCTTTCGTAGCCTCTTATTGGTCTCCAAAGCGACTGTCTGATTGTTAGCTATTTGCTCACCAAATTTTAACATTCTGCTTTTATAATCTCAGCGGACTTCGATGGTAAAATAAGAATTTTGTTGTATTCTGTACTAACGAATAAAGGCAGTAAGATGTATTATCTCAACGAAAGCGGTGTGACCACTCCATCACATCCCGGGATTGCCATTAGGGGAATTTCAAGGTTTATTAGGTGCCAGACAGTGCTTACATATTTACGAGAACTAACTGTAGCTTCTTGTCTTTTTGTATTAACGATAATAAGTATTGGAATATTAAAAGGTGGTACAAAAGGTTATGATGGTGTTTTTACGTCTGATTTTATCAGTGTGATAGAAATAGAACTGATGTATCGATGTAAAATGTAGGTAATTTAAAAATCACCTTGCTCGTTTAAGGAATATAATTTGGACTTTCTCGCAAGGTTCTCTAAGTCGTCGCAAATCCTTCGCCGCCGCCTTCTGGAAAAAGGAAGTAAATTAGGTAGATAGTGATATCTTTCTACGGCCTAAGCTATCTCGCACCTTGATTTAGGTACACAAACTGACCCGCTTCAAGGTGTAATTGTTGTCGAACACACAGTGAACCAATCAGTGTACAGAAATCCAATCGAATTGAGATGCGGCAACGGAGATCTGGGGTTGCTAAAATACTACTGAAAGCCTTGTTCGCACCAGACCTCAATTACTCTCATACTCATCGGAGCAGCACTGATACTGCTGCTGCTAATATGATATATTTTGAGATCACTTTCGCTGTCCAAGGCATTATTTCCTTTAAGTAATTCATATATGATGTATGTACGCTATGAAAAACGTTTAGAAAGCTCTTGATTACCTTTGATATTAGGCAGTTAATCATTAAAATTGTTCTTACACTTTATGTTGAGTCGTCTACATCCTCAAGATAGCGTATTCGATGAATGGTAAACCTACATAGTATGTATATATTTTTATGTAGGTATATTATATCCACTTACACGCCAACTAACAATCGAATTACACAGAGAATGGAAAATAGAATAATGTATTAACCAATCGAAGGCAGCGTCTGATACATTTGTACGTGTGCAGTATGTCAGAGGCTTATTATACCAGAGCAATATGCAAGCGACGACTGCACGAGCGTGTAAATTGTTAAAGTTGGAGCGCGGTTGCAATTTTCGCAGCTGTATAAAATATTATCAGGCGCGATAGCACGACACGGACACGGGTGTGAAGCGATGGATGCGCTTTCTTTGGCTTTTCGGCACGTTTTGCCACCGATCGACTAGTGCCCTTGTTAACAGATATTGCTTTTGATATGACACTGCCGCACTTAGAGGTTGTTTGTGCCGTGATGTCTTTGCCTTTTTCTTTTGAGCCGATTGAGACGTATGTTTTGTAGAAAAAGATATGTAAGAAAGAAGAATAGGTTAACTACGAAACACGCATTTTGTGTTTTTTTAATGTTTTACTCTGTTTTAACTTACTTTATCAAAAGAAAAAAAAAATTGTGGTTAATGGCTTTCATACGCTGGTAGCGTATTATTATATAAGAGAAGATCACTGTACGAAATGTACTGTGGGAAACGATTTATTTAGAGGTTCTGCAGAATTGTGGTGTCCGTGATGAAAGCATCACAAATGTGATACTCTGGATCAAGTTACTTTTACCATCTCTGGGAAATAATGTATCATAAAATGTTTAATTTATATTAAATTTGCTGTTTTCTCTCACAACTTATATTTAAAATGGAATACTAAATTCTCAAAACTATTCAGGTGCCAACGGTGGGCGACACAGATAAACGAGTTCAGTTCTTGACACATAGTCACTATAGTTCTATATTAGATTATAATATCTGAAGCTGCAGAAAAAATAGTTCAATCTATTTCACTAATTTCGCTGCTTAAATTTTACGTTCTAACAATTTGGTACAACAGAATATATATGTTGCTAACCTAGTTATTCTATGCAACACGAGTCTAAAATATTCGATATACGAGAAAACAAAAGGCGTACTCTGTGGTCTACATTAGAGAATCTTATACTTCCTGTTATAATGTGGCTTGTCTCAATCGTAGAATTATTTGAAAATATCGTTGAAAAATCTTTAATTAGCCAATTTTCAACACTGATAGAAATTGAAATTTCGCCTTTCTATCAATAATTATTGAAACCGTTTCGTAAGTATTAGTATGACTACAAATCACAAAAGTTCCAAAAGTATTCAGAATATTTAAGGTACGCTAATTCGTTACCCAATTGAACTTTATGTTATTTCATTGAGCAAAACCGGAATCACAAATCTTCAAAACTGGTATCCGATACATGTAAAACAGCAAATGAAAAGATGTAGTACAATTTTATGCCACATAATAAAGATTATTTTGCCCCTATTTTGATCTGACAGCTATAACTATTCGAATAAAGCGAATTGATTGTTTACGAGGGACAATTAAACCGTCGGTACATGGGCTCGAAAAATATAGACCTACGCGTTCTGGTTCACTTTGACGACAACAATACCGCTGCTGCAATATTTAAAATTGTCAATAACTTCAAAAAAGGACTTCATTGACTGTATTACTTTATATAGTATTGAACGCAGTCTGTATGAAAAGCAAGTCATTTACTGATCTGGCAAGTCTTAAGGCATAATTACATTAAAGCAAAACCCTCTATGTAACAAGTCTCTTTCGCCACATTTTTGCACTTAATTTGGTAGAAGTCCCTAAGATACTGTATTACCATGTGTCTACATTATCACGGTAATAACATTCCTACTTACTTAGTGTCGCTATAGCTGATGATGTCAAGGCAGCTGTAGTCTAGTGGAGATACCATCAGACTGCTATGCAGAGGGTATCGGGTTCGAACCCACGGCGCGCACCAATGACTTTTCGGAGTTATGAGCGTATTGAATTGTAAATTTTCGCTTGCCACGTGCCTCGGAGAGCACGTTAAGCTGTCGGTCCCGGCTGTCCTGAAGATCTTAGAAAGTCATTATAGGGAGTCAGTACCTATGACTAAACTGACACTAGTCTAAACCATAGAATATAGCTATGCCTTTGGGTGGGAGGTCAGACAGGTAGTCGCTCTGTGGAAAAGCTACTATTCATTAAAATCCGGTTAGACTAGAAAGCGGACTCTGGGCTTAGACTAGGATAACGCTAGTAGGATGATGGTAGCTGCTTATGTCAGCTTGAGGTCCAAAACTGTAATTGGACAAAATTAAATCATCGTTGTAAAACAGCCTGCTATGTGCAGGACTTTTATTCAATATATCAAAGTTATACAACCAAATGCTATAAAGACATCATTCGGCGTCGGCGACATAACTTAATTAAGAAACGATGCAAGATCGATAGCATACTTGTTTCATATTGAAATACTGCATAACGGAGTACCTATCTACTAAATATTATGTATATCTTTTTTAAATCAAATTAATCTTAGAATAAACCAATTATAACTATTTAAATACTACTACTAAAATTAAATTAAAATATTTTTAATACAATACAAATAAAACGAAAATATATATTCAAAGGGCGTCGTAAATCCTGCACATCACCGTCTATTGGGAACGTGCCCAGAAGACTGGCAGCATTGCCACGCTGTATGGTAATGCAAATTTTTTGTGCTAGATACACACCAGCCTTCTAGTCACGCGAGGCGTCGACAAGTCTCTTCGCAAGTTCTCCATAGAGAGATCTCGCACTTGGACCCCATGACCCCAAAGTTTTGACTCCAAACGGCTCAAATACATAATCCCCTACGAGATTTACGTATTTGCGCCGTTTTAGAGTCTACGCTGTGGCAGCAGCAGCGCTCGCACAACCCGCTGTGGTAGGAAGATGAGATGGCGCAAGGGTATCGACACACGTTGCGTCCCATACCAAAGGCCTCCCTATCTTCCAAGGCAGTTGAGACACTTCATCTGGTCTTTTACCATCTTTGCGTACCAAACCCTGAGGTTTAAGTTGGGCTGGAACGCAAGCGGTGACAAGAGCCCAACGGAGAATGTCATTCAGGTTGCTGTATCGTGAAATACGACCTGCGCTCCTGCTGCATGATAGGCCATGGTGACCAAGGCTATCTACAGCCTCTTCACAATGACAAAGATGTGGAGCGACACACGGCGCACCTAAATCTCTATACAAACAAGATCCAGAGTTGAAAACTTTGTAGATAATCTCATTAAATATAAACTTTGTTGTTGATCACACACATTACGGTGCGGAACTAAACCATAGTCGAAATAAAGGCTTTTTGGAATCGCATAATCTCAAGGATCTCGATCGAAAAGTAAAGAATAATGATTGTAGTGCAGGCATGCTTATGCTTAGTACTACTTCCCGGTTCTAGTTTCAGTCGCAGTTCAGTAAAAAAACGTTTGAAGTTCATAAGCGTATTCTTCAACCCATCCCCATCCCCACTGTTTCTCACATTAGTTCAATCCCAATGAATCGGAGCACTTGGCACACTCGAATTTCGTTAGAGCCTGCTGCAGTATTGTAACGTCTATAGTTCCAGATAAACTTGTACATGGGACTAGCGTTCGTATAAATCACGGGCTGTTTGAAATTTCGACGGATTCGTTTGGGTTTTTTATGGTAGACCTCGTCCGTTATGAGTTGCCCGGATCTATGTTTAGCTTTATTAATATTGTGTAAGGAAGATACAGGCTGTTGCGAGTAGGTTTAGCGACTTGTGTATCTCGCGCAGTTTGGTTATGTAATCTGGGAACGTATTAGTATGTGGTTTAGTTCAATAATATCCGAAAATGTGTTTGTTTCTTCTGTCCTTCTTTCACGAAACAATGGACGATAATATTGTATAATTTTAGTGCGAGAAAATGACTGAGAAAATATGAGGCTGGAAAGTAACATAGGCTTTTAAACGCGATAAATGCGGACGAAGGCGCGGGTGAAGTCTAGTCTGATACTTTTTGTACTTATTTATTATGTTTGTTCGTTCAAACCAACATGCAGGTATTTATTGTTCTAGCTCTTTATGAAGTAAAGTTATAAACAAGTTATGCAAGTAGGAATCTTAGGTCTGTATAAAGTTTGTCCTTGTTTAAGTTATAAAGACATTCGATAAAAATAAGTAGACTGCCTCGTTGCTCTCGTGGCATAGATGTGCGCCTGGGATTGGGAGGTCTCGGGTTCGATTCCCAGGTCGGGCAAAGTGTTATTAGGTTTTTCCGTTAGGAAATTCTCAGTAGCAGCACGAGGTCTGGTAATGTGCCCGGTACGGCAATAGGCTCGCCCCTATTACGTGGGACCTAAAAATTCATGGTGAAATGTGGGTGTAATATTACACCTCTGCCTACCCCTTTGCGGAAACAGACGCGGCTCTATGAAAAAAAATTGTTTGATATTACTTCAATTTGTCATTGATGGAAAATAACCTTAAATTGCTTTGCAGTATCAAGCTTATCACTAACTACTTTTACTATTAATTCAACGTCAATAATTATGACAAAATACATGAACTACAATTTAATTAATAAATTCGTCAGTTATAAGAGCAAATTAAACTAAAATATGAAGAGAATTACTGACTGACTATAAATCTTTTTAAACCTCGTTTAGCAGAAATTAATTAACTTAAATCGTCCGTCTCTACGAGGAGCAACGCTTCACGGCCGTGGACGTAAAAAGTGCAATCAAGTGGAAATAACCTAGAAACACTGTTGTTTTTCAATTCAAATATAAATTTTAAGAAATATTATCTATTAAATTATGTTACATCGTGAAAGTTAGAATAATAAATCTCATATTATACATAGATCATTTCATCACCAAGATTATTGTGTAGGTGATCAAGTCTACGCTTAGGATTAATTTATTTAGCTTTGTGATTGGAACATACTATAAAAAGGACTATCTGTATATATAAAATCCTTGCGTTACTGACTGACTGGCAGACAAGCTACAGCCAAAACTATTGGGCGTAAGAAGTTGAAATTTCGCATGTTTGTTCCTTGAGGACCGTATGGGTGCACTAAGAAGGGATTTCTCGAAATACCCACGGGGTCGGGCAAAACGGGTAAAATAAAAAAATGTGCGGGCGTAGCTGCGCGCATCATCTAGTACACCTTTATTATTAGTCTACAGTTGACTATGCACATGTGTATAATAGATGTCTGCGTGTTATAATTTAGCAATCATACGATGACACCTATATCACCCTGACCATTTGGGTTGGTATAAGAGCGTTTACGCCTAAGGGCTTTTCATACAAACTTTCAAGTCCCTAGTTTTCGAAATGAATGAACCGAATTTAATGAAACTCAAAAATCATACACATAAGCAGGATGCATAGGTCTAAAAAGTTAATTAAAAGTATTTTCGAAATATCTTATTTAAAAAAAGATAATTGGAAATATCTGTTTCTATGGAAAATTTAAAATGGGCCTAATTTAGCTGTAACACTTTTTTTCGAAAATATTTTCATTTACCTTTTTAGACCTATGTATTCTGCTTATGTGTATGAAGTTTCATTAAAATCGGTTTATTTATTTCGAAAAATAAGGACTTGAAAATTTGTATGAAAAGCCGTACGGCGTAAACGCTCTTAAGGTTCGATAACGAGTTTTCCGACTCTGCCCAAAAGATCATTTTAGCTCTCACAACACCCACGGAATGAAACAGTGTAGTGAAACTTTGTATTTTTAATCCATCACCTTACATTTAAGTCTACTAATTTTATTTCTTAAGTTATACACATGCAGCTACCTAGTTTAGCGCATACAGGAGGCGGCGAACGCCGAGTGGAGATACCAACGGACTGCTCTGCAGAGGGTATCGGGTTAAGATCCACAGCACGCACCATTGACTTTTCGAAGATATGTGCGAATTAAATTGTTAATTATCGCCTGCCCCGTGCCTAGGAGAGCACGTTAAGCCGTCGGTCCCGGCTATCATGAAGATCTTTGACAGTCGTTACGGAGAGTACCCACAAATAAACTGATACTGGTCTAAACCATGGAATATGGCTATCCCTTTGGGTTGCGGAGGTCAGCCGGTAGTCGCTCTGTAGAAAAGCTCTCTTCTGTCAAATCTAGTTAGACTAGTAAGCGGACTCCGGGCTCCAAGGCGAGAAGTCTTGGATACAACTGGGATAACGCTAGGATAATGATGATGATATTATAGCAAATACAGTATTTTTTTTATTAAATAGATTCAAGTCATTGTTATAGCTCTCTTGAATTATTTTTATGTCGTTCATTAAAAGCCAATAGTGACAAGTTTTTTATGTCCATTACTATCGACGTAACTAGACATTATTTCAGTTAGGTAAAACAGGTAGAGTCAGGTAAAAGCGTAGAATACCTTTTACACTTATTCATTACTTTTTACATCCTAAAATAATGGTTATCTACTAGTCTTTAGTTATCAGAATAAATTTATCGGAAGCATTAATACTTGTAATAACAAAGAAGTACAATAGCCGTTGAACAAGTTCCTATTAGGAGCTAGATAAGAACAAACAATATGAATCACACGCAAACAATATGACATAAGAATAGTCTCAATCTATCCAAGATTCGGGTAATAAATCGAGCTACAAACATTCAGTAAATATTCTCGAACAAAGAGTCTCATAAAAAGGGACAAGAAACAAATTACCTAATTTCTCTTTATGTATACAAAATGAGCTCGAACTTGCTCAAATTGGCCGTTAAACACACTAAAACAATTTGGTATGAAGGCGAGAACCTTATTAGAAGGTTTAATCTGGGAGGCGACTGAAAGCGATTCACTTCGTTTAATTTTTGAATGAATCTTTAAGTAACTCCCTTCTCTGTCGGTAGAAAGAGACATAAACTAGAATCTTACGGCGTCTTCAAATTGCCGGGTGCCGAGGGATGCAAGCTTGACTATGTTGCTCCATAATTATAAAATTACTTGACTCAAGATAGAGAAGAGACATGCGATAGAAGTGTGACAAACGACCTATCTGCGGATGCGAATCGTGCTACTCTCGCAGTTATACTGAAAATAACAGCACGACAACCGTCGACTACTTTGAAAGCCCCGTTAATACCTGCCTGCATGTTACCTGTTAACATAATATAGTATTAAAGGTGGCAGTTTATACATGTTTTCCAATAAAGAAACAAAGATGCGGTATGTCTAATCAGACTGATTTAATCCAGTGTAATTGTAAATAAATTGCAAACAGTTTAGTTATAGATTGCTGGATTTAGTTTAATAGCTCAATCTCAATAATCACAAAAGTAATTGAAAATAAGCAGAAGCTTTTATCAAAAGTTTCGCCCTATATTCCAACTTGATAACAGTTGTAAAAGTTCATCTCACCTCCCGTTGTAAAACCAACACAGCCATATTTCTTTTATTGTTATTGAAGTTCATCCTCCTTCCACATAATATTTTATTTTCATTATGAGGGTAACAATAAACTGAAATACACATAAGGAAAACTTGAAGTATCTACTGGAATATTGCAGTCTGTTGTTCGGGTACGATTGTACCTAGATTTGTATATTATCTTTTTATGGTGGTTTATTTATATTGGTATAAATCATATACAACAACCAGTGAACAGTGATCCTTCATCAATCAGGTGTCAAAGGCGTATCCTGATCAAGTCATTCAAAAATAGGTTTTATACATAACATCATCAACCTTTTGTAAGATTAGCCTGAAACTGCGTAAAGCGGACGCCCGCGCGGTTCCATACAAAAGTGCTCCGTTGCCAAGACCCGCACGGGCACCGGTCGCGAGGAGCTGCGCCCCGCGCGCGTGCACCGGCCCGTCTCGGTGCTACGAAGTTACGTTACGTTGCTAACTCTACACTCTTGAACTAGCAACACTTCGTAATAATCCGGTCTTCGCGACGGGCACCGTTGCGGTACCACGGAAACCATCCGCGTGCACTTAGGCGTGTGCACGTACGTGTTCACGCAGCGGGTGCCCGTCGCTAGTGCCCATTTAACGCAGTTTCAGGTCTTAGACTCCCCTTATTGCCTCACAATGGCATTGCGAGGCAATAGAAGAATTAAGCCTACTTTTGCGGCACAACAGCTATTGTCACTCGAGCCACCCCAGCTCTTCAAGGAAGGCCAGCATACTCTTGATACGGCGCACTGCTTCTCTCAGGGTGCTGTGACTGCTGGCAGGTACTGCTAACCCTACTGTGAGACCACAGGATAGTCGAGGAGCAGATGCGCTGCCGTCTCGTCTGCTGCTATATAGGCTATGCAGCGCGGGCTGTCGTACTATTGCAATAGCACTTTATAAACATCCGCAGTCAGGTAAGAATTTTGGTATTATTTTATTGCTGTTGATGAAAAAAAGAGCCAATAACCTACCTGATGGTAAACAGTACGCATAACTTATAGAATATGATCGGACGCTTATGACAGGTACTCGTCCCTAGAGCATAAGATAGTACAAGAAGGTATAGCAGAGGAGGAGGCGATGCCATTTTTCACGTTCTCACAAAATCACAAAATGCAGCTGCGTGGGTACGTCACATCGGGAAGCTGATGTTGCAAGTATAGCGTATTTAGATTGAGTCTAAGGTAATAGTGGAAATAGTCGTAGTGGTGTTGTTCATTCTATATACTATATATATTATGTAATATTATAAAGCTGAACTTTGTTTGGTTGAATGCGTAAATCTCAAGAATTACTAAACTGTTTTTTTTTTGTTATTTTATGGCTCATTTGTCGAGAAAGGTTATAGGCTACATAAAATCATGCTTTGACCCACGGGTGCGGAGCAGTGCCCCTAAATAATGCGGGTGCAACCATGGGCTCTGCTAGTAACAGTGAATAGACAGATTTACTTGTTTGCAACATTCATCCACCAGCAATACTTTATTTCATCCGTGATCATAGCGCTTGCAAGAGTGCTGAAGTACCGGATACTCGTTACAAATGTACATCATACATGATCAGCAGACAATTTAAAACTGAGGTAAATGGCCGCGAAAGTTTAATCTTGTTTGAGCTACATATTTTGTAATTAGATAGTCCATGCAATAAAATCGGCTCTACATAAGAATTGTCTGGATTCTGGGTGTGAGATCTTCTTTTTAATTCATAATAAATTCATAGCTTGCTTTTAGTCAGCGATGGTGATTCTAAGTAGTTAAATTGCATACCAAGAACAATAATAATAAAAAATTACAGTCGTCAACCTGTTCCTAAAATAGAGAGAGCACATATAGTACAATTATAGCTAATATTAGTGATTAAAAAAAATAAAAGCTTCTTCCTGAAGTCTACTGAAGACACCAACATACTCCGCAGAGGTTTTTAAGATGAAATCCACGCCATGGCTCGCACCACTGACTTTTTGAAGTCACAACTGTGTATTATTGCTTGCGGAACGGTTAATGAAAACACCGTGAGGAAAGCTAAAAGTCTAAGAGTTTCCCATAATGTTCTTTAAAGGCATGTGAAGTCTGGCTATAGTCGGCATTTGTTACGCCATTTTTGCGGCCACGTTTTGGGTGTTGTGGACCTAACTACGTATATAGCATTTTAAAATCTTCATGCTTCTGCTTGTATCACTTTTTTCTTTGTTTATTTTTTACTGTTAAAGATAGGCAAATATCACAAGAAAATATAGAAAGTATTTGCTTCATTTTCATTTCCAACTCACTGACGTTTCAACAAGACTTGAAGTGGTGATATCTGCCGATTCGCTAGCTTAAAAGCCTTTGTTACTTTTTGGATATAGATGGGATTGAAAAATGTTAGTCTTTGTCAGTGCCTATAAGAGCATGTAAAGTCGTCGGTCCCGGTTGTTATGAAGATCTATGACAGTCGTTACGCGGAATCATTTCACTCATGTATCCTGACACTAGCCTTAACCATATAGCGGAGGTCAAACATCAGCCACTCTTTGGTATAGGTCATATTTTGTTAAATCTGAGTAAGCTCAAAGAGAAACCAAGGAGATCCTAAGTGAAAGTCAAGAATTCGACCGATATAGTTTTATTTTATTTTACTATCACACAAAACAGATTACAACCATTACAAAATTATAGAGAAACATTACAATTATCAATCTGGGTTGCAACCCACAAAAATGGATGTTCATACAGAGTATATATTAACAAAAATTAACTAGTATGGTGTAAGTAAAGAATTAAAATTAGTTTAAGTTTATAAGCATGCAAAATATAAGCTAGTTCATCGATTTTAGCTTATATTTAAGGATATCCTTTAGTGTTTAAGTAAACGAAATAAGGTTATTGGTAAAAATATCGAACTCGAAGTTGTCCTTTGCCACTTCGTTACACTGACGAGCTATTCTAGTTAGAGGGTTATAAAAGGAGGTGTTGTTTTGATATACCTTTAAAGCAAAAACTCCTACTTGATAAGACCTACGCGCACTACAACTTGTGTTAAAAGTCACTATAGAGAGTAAATCGGGTACATCTAATATAGAATGAATGAATATAAATAATGCTAGCACACTGATGATAAGTGAGGGTTAACAAGAATTCACATAATTTTACAACTATGAATGTGGCATTACACACTAAACCTTTTCTTTTCATGAGTAAGAATTATTCTTCCCCTTCATCTTCTTCTTTACTTTCTGTAACTTAAATATGACATTATTCTGTAATAATAACATAATATATCATAGCCATATTTATGAGTGATCTTTACTGCTTACCTTAAAGTGGATCACTTGCATTGGTTTGATGTTCTTAAAAGTGGTAAATATATTATGGCTTGACGTCGTAACAAACAATACGCGTGCTAATGATGCCACCCCGATATGCCGAAAACTGTAAGAAGTGGAGCATCTAAGAAGCAAATCCTGGACTCCGTGGCGGAGGTCTTGGATGGCAATCGTAATAGTGCTAGGATGATTTTGATGTGCAAAATACATATTTATTAAATAAATGGAAAAAATAACAGTTTTATCGAATGGATGTCTGTCAAGGAACCCGAATGTTGAGCAAGTAATGTTAACTAGTTATATTAATGTACTGGAAAAGTATCGGTCCTTCACTTACAATAACAAGTTTCGATCCTTCACTTACAATAACAAGATTGAGACCGGAGTGTGTAAATCTCAATAGTTTTAAAGTATTTAAGTAATGACACGAACACAAAGACATGGCCTCATCCAAAATAACATCATAAATTATAAATAATATAAAAGTCAGAACTTTCGCCAATTGATATAATGCAAAAACGTCCTTATCTGTTTGCCAAATATTTGATAATACGTAACAAATATTGGATAAACGACAATGGCATCGACCGTGCATTGCTCCGCGCAAGTGATTCATGTCTGTAGAGAATAGAAATACTCCTAGCTAGAAACACCTCCTATTTGCACCAACTTAATTCTGAAACCGTTTAAATGATTATAAACCTTGTCTAGTTGTAATAAAGTTGTGTACGTCAGCTCAATAAAGTTTGTATGTATCTCATACACGTTCCCGTTTCGAGTATACGTGCTGAGTTCCGTAAAGTTCCCGCGTATTGTTACCACCACGCGTTTGGCAGATTGGATTTGTTTCTCCGCATGCTAATAACGTAGGTACGTGAGTTCTCTGGCCGGATTAGCGCCAGATAAAAAAATGTCCCCTCGTTTGTATATTTTAGAAACATAAATACGTTTGTTTGAGGGCGCCGGTTCAAAAGCAATTGTTTCGTCTCTCCGAGTTTTATGTACACAACTGATATTTAAATAAATGTGCTGTGTTAAGTCAGATAAACCTATCCCTTTGTGAAATAAGACAAATATTCTTTGGTTACATAAGCTTTTATATCAATTCGCTGTTCCATCCTCGCCACGTATGAGCAATAAAATACAAATCGCCGTGGAAGGAATGCCGTTTGGTTTAATTGCTTCACATCGATATTCTAATGAATAATAGTTTCTTATCATTTAGTAATTGGTTGTTCATTTTAAGCTTGTAATTTAGTATTTTCACGGATTCTTAATGTGTGCGATTTTTACTGTTATAATTTAAAGTTATAAACGAATATATGGTTAACCCTAGTTCTACTAACAATATACCCAATGGTATGCTGATCAGATAAACTAGATTCAATCTAGTGGCGGAGGAGCACCCATTTACAGATCCCATACGAAGAAATCTAGTTTAAACTATTTGATAGGCTATTTAACTGCTTATTCATCTAATGTTGTACAAGAATAATGTAGATTATTTACTTTATATGTTTCAGCACGTTATTAACATCTAGATATGCTAAATATCATATATCTTCTTCAAGATTGCTTTTAGCTTTTGTGTGTAACTTGTGCTTCTACACGTGCCCTCACAAATCAATACATATATTGTCATCGTTATATAATTAGCAACTTTCAGGCTCGTCTTATTATAATTGTGAAGCCACAAATGTTTTCTTTGTACTTGTCCGTCTTTTTACTTGCAAAGTTTATTTTCTTTACAAAAATTCGTTCAGAAATTCTTCTTATCGTTCGAATGAACTCAAAATATATCTAACCACATTGAACATTCTCGAATTAGAACACCTCTATCTAAACCGCAGAACTTAATACTGTTTCTTAAAGGGGAGTTTCCAATTCCAATAAGTGCATATATTATAGGTAAATATATTCGCAACCGTACACGTTAGTGAATATCTCATTTTCCATCGTTTCTACGTCACTGGTTCTGTGATACATGGTAAGCTTTGTATGTTAACGCCGGGTCTAGAGTAACAACTACGAGTAACTTTAATTGGATTGTAGATGTCTCTATCTTAGGGTACTGTAAAAGACTACATTATCTTTACATATTCATAGAATATGTAAAGTTTTTACATATTCATAGAATATGGAACGATAATGTAGTATACTGCCTCCGTGGTCCAGTGGATAGCGTATGCGACTGCTGATCGGAGGTCCCGGGTTCGATTCCCGGGTCGGGCAAAAGTGTTACTGGGTTTTTCCGAATTCTCAGTAGCAACACGGAGTCTGGGGATGTGCCCGGTAACGGCAATAGGCTCGCCCCCTATTACGTGGGACCAAAAATTCATGACGAAATGTGGATTACACCTCTACCTACCCCCAAGGGGATACAGGCGTGAGTCTATAAATAAAAAATTAATAAAAATAAAATTCATAGAATATTAGATACTTTGTATCTATTGGTTTTTTCAATGAGTCATAGAAAAATTTTATAGCTAGAACTAATAAAATATAATATAATACAATAAAATATAAATATAATAATGCTGATAAAATATTGTGACTATAATATGGCATGATAATCTTGATCGATGATTGATATTGAAGCTTATAAAAAACGAATATAAGAATAGCAATTAAAGCAAATATGAGACGACGTGCTTATAGTATTTAACAATAACCTGAAGAAAATATAAGCTAACTGCTACTAAAATTATAGTGGCATTGCATTAATATGCAACTTTAATCTAATAAACCTACCTGGAAGTAAATTTGTCGCTCAAGTCCCCGCGGACAAACGAGCAAAGAGGTGGTTTATTGTGTCGACGCAACGTTTCGATGCGGAGTACAAAGAGCTATTCTATTGTCTATTTGTATGCCAACAATGTTATGACTGTATGGTATCTTCAAAAGTAAATAGTATAATGGTTTAAAACTTTGTACCTATGGGTTTCAGCTTGAGCCATTGATATAATGAAAACGAATGACATTAAACTTCTTTAGTATATAGACATTTAACTTAAAAGATCACGTTGATACTTGAGCGAGGAGATAATATTATTGATTTTAAAGTAGTTGTATTATCATCATCAGCCTTGTTTATAATCCGCCACACTGTTGGCACAGGCCTCTTCTTACTATGAGCAATGAGTACAGATTTACATAGAAGCGCAGTTCTTAAGGATTTCGTGTGCCGATTCCAAGTGGGGACTGTCTCCAGTTTAGTTTGTAGTTGGCGCCGTTGGCGGCGCTGGCGTCGTTCTCCGTCTCTCTTGCTCTCGTAGTTAAGATACACAGGAGAAACGTTCGTCTCTCTTGCTCTAGTAGAGACAGCTGTCACAGCGCGACTGCCACGCCGCCAAGCGGCAATTTGGGTCACAAAACGTTTGTCTTCAGAGCGCCCATAAGAAATGCGCCTCTATGTAAATATCTGAGCTTTTTGCTATGAGTAAGGTTACGTCATAGACCACTACACTGCCAGAAGACTTTATGTTTCCCAAATTATAAATATAGTTACTAGAAATATAGTCTTATCTTATACTGATAGCATATATAGACACAGTCTTATAGTAATTAGACCAACTTCAAAGCTATACCCTAGTATTGCGTAAATCCAATGCTTCTCAAAGAAAGCGAAACACATAGAGAGTAGATCGACCTCTGCTAGTCAAAACTCAAAAGTACTGAAGGTAGATTTCGCCTTTACCCTTACATGTCAGAACTATAGTTCAATAAGTAAACAGAACGAAATTATAGAAATAATATTTCATACTAACATACATATATCCCGATCCCGAGGGGAGAACGTTCATATTCAGAATATTCTTTTCCGTACCTACTTCCCTAGTCAAGTTTATGAACAATAGATCTGATGTTGTGAAAAAGGAAGCAATAGAATACACATGTTTGATTGTTGTTCATTGTTTTTCCATAGCATTTCATATTTTATCAAATATAATTATTGTGATGAGCGCAGCTATCTAAGATTTACGTTGTCAGAATTTTTTTTTTGACGAACGTTGCAGATGTCAAAATTATAATGAGGGGCTATTCTCTCTGATTTGTGTAACAATTTTATGATTATTAACGGGACATATAAAAGTAACAATACGTACGGCGGCGTAGAGAAAATAATCGTACTTATCTGTTAACAATAGAATCAATTTTTTTAAAAGGCTTTATTTAGTACATATTATAATTATATACATTAGGTATATACAGGGTGTCACAAGACCCATCACCAAGCCGAAGTCTACTCGTTGTGGACATCATGCCAAGTCATACTAACCAAAAATAATACCTGGGAAACGATTTTTTTTGAGGTTTCTCATTTTTTAAACCGCAATTAAAAGCGCGCGCGTGCAATGCTTGAAATACCTACTTATCCATGGGGTTATAGGGCATCTAAAGAACATATTGGGGTAGGTATATAGGATAAGGGGTAAATGCATTGATTTTGCACCTAATTAAAAAAAAAACCTTACTAACTTTGAGCCTCAATATCTCCTGAACCAGTAATTTCCCAGGTATGGTGCCGAAGTAAAAAATGTTCGTACTGATTAGTACAACATGAGATTTATAATAATAGCTTTCGTTAAGGGTCTTGTAACACCCTGTATGTATATATATTACATACATAAATACAATAATAACCTTTGTGTATCATCTCTAACTGTGACAATAACGTTGTATGTACCATGCAGCAACAATTCAGTCGACACCAATCTAGCGAGTTTGCGATCATGTTCAGAATGTTATGTAAGTGTTGCCCGTCGTTCTTTCAACTGTCTGCGTCACGTCTCGTTGACAAAATCACCTTGTTTTGTTGCTACTTTTTCACATGAAGATAGAATGACGAAAGGATAGTGGGTGTTTGTACAATTGTAGTTTATACGTGTAAGCGTAGCTTCAGTTGGCCGTTTGCGTTGTAGCTAGCATTCCTAATATACTGCAGCGTTAAGAGTAGCACTACGGTATAGTTTACGCTGCCTGTTTTAGTAATAACGACAGCTTCAACAAGGCCGTGTTAGATAAGCTATCATATAGCTTTTATTCAGAGACGACTGACTGCTAATAACGACTGTCAAATGACTTCATGGCAGCTGGGACAAGCTCTCCGAGGCACAGGGTAAGTGATAATTAATAATTTTATTTGCACATAACTTCGAAAAGTCTGTGGTGTGCGCCTAGGACTCAAAACCCGATACCCTTTGCAAACAAATTATAAAAACGGGATTACTTAGTCATTCTTGAATCAAATATCAAATATGCCTTGCAGGGTGCATAGGATGTGGCTAAAGCCTCGAGTGTTATATGTCTCCCTGATCAATAAATAAATGTTAATACACAAACACAATTTAATAATTTGAGGCAAAACTTACGCAACACATCTAAATGCCTTTGTTTTCAGTATTTCTCTAGTGTAACGTGATATAAATCTAAAAAGGTTGTTTGAAACGGTATAATTGCTAGTGAAAACTGTGATCCTTAGCGCGTTGGAATTGAGCCTAGAATCAGACGAACGTGGCAAAGTAGGATTGTAAAGATACGTTTTCAGTGCGAACGTTTAACAACACCACATATTGTGTAGGCTTTATTATTGTGGAGCCTATTTAAATTACTGAAATTGTTTCGGCATAAATATTGTTACGAATTTGTTGGTTACATTATATTACTATTGACGCATTTAATAACGTTTGTGTAGGACACAGGCTTGATTACATGACTGAACTAGTACATTTTTTGTATTCTATAAATACTATACGAATGAAATATGCTCGAAATATTTATTCGACTTACAGTTGATGCGGGAAAAAATGACAATACATTTCTGTCTTTTGTAGCCTCTTATTGGTCTCCAAAGCGACTGTCTGATTGTTAGCCATTTGCTCACCAAATTTTAACATTCTGCTTTTATAATCTCAGCGGGCTTCGATGCTAAAATAAGAATTTGGTTGTATTCTGAACTAACGAATAAAGGCAGTAAGATGTATTATCTCAACGAAAGCGGTGTGACCACTCCATCACATCCCGGGAGTGCCATTAGGGGAATTTCAAGGTTTATTAGGTGCCAGGCAGTGCTAAAATATTTACTAGTACCAACTGTAGCTTCTTGTCTTTTTGTATTAACGAAAATAAGTATTGGAATATTAAAAGGTGGTACAAAAGGTTATGATGATGTTTTTACGTCTGATTTTATCAGTGTGATAGAAATAGAACTGATGTATCGATGTAAAATGTAGGTAATTTAAAAATCACATTGCGGTTTTAAAGAATATAATTTGGACATTCTCGCAAGATTCTCTAAGTCGTCGCAAATCCTTCGCCGCCGGCTTCTGGCTATCTCGCACCTTCATTTAATCCGCTTTCGGCACACAAACTGACCCGCTTTAAGGTGTAATTTTTGTCGAACACACAGTGAACCAATCAGTGTACAGAAATCCAATCGAATTGAGATGCGGCAACGGAGACCTGGGGTTGCTAAAGTACTACTGAAAGCCTTGTTCGCACCAGACCTCAATTACTCTCATACTCATCGGAGCAGCACTGATACTGCTGCTGCTAATATGATATATTTTGAGATCACTTTCGCTGTCCAAGGCATTATTTCTGAAACTGAGCTCCGGCTTAGCTCTCCTTCAAGTAATTCATATATGATGTATGTACGCTATGAAAAACGTTTAGAAAGCTCGTGATTACCGTACCGCTCGTATTACGTGATATTAGGCAGTTAATCATTAAAATTGTTCTTACATTTTATATTGAGTCGTCTACATCCTCAAGATAGCGTATTCGATGAATGGTAAACCTACATAGTATGTATACATTTTTATGTAGGTACATTATATCCACTTACACGCCAACTAACAATCGAATTGCACAGAGTATTGAAAATAGAATTAATGTATTAACCAATCGAAGGCAGCGTCTGATACATTTGTACGTGTGCAGTATGTCAGAGGCTTATCCCAGAGCAATATGCAAGCGACGACTGCACGAGCGTGTAAATTGTTAAAGTTGGAGCGCGGTTGCAATTTTCGCAGCTGTATAAAATATTGTCAGGCGCGATAGCAGACACGGGTGTGAAGCGATGGATGCGCTCTCTTTGGCTTTTCGGCACGTTTTGCCACCGATCGACTAGTGCCCTTGTTAACAGATATTGCTTTTGATATGACACTGCCGCACTTAGAGGTTGTTTGTGCCGTGATGTCTTTGCCTTTTTCTTTTGGGCCGATTGAGATGTATATTTTGTAGAAAAAAGATCTGTAAGAAAGAAGAATAGTTTAAGTACGGAATACGCATTTTGTGTTTAATGTTTTACTCTGTTTTAACTTACTTTATCAAAAGAAAACAAATTTACTGTGGTTAATGGATTTCATACGCTACCAGTTCCACGTATTATTATATAAGAGAAGATCACTGTATGAAATGTACTGTGGGAAAAGATTTATTTAGAGGTTCTGCAGAATTGTGGTGTCGTGTGCTTTAAACGTGATACTCCGGATTAAGTCACTTTTACCATCTCTGGGAAATAATCTTAATATATAAAATCCTTGCGTTACTGACTGACTACAGACACACTACAGCCGAAACTATTGGGCGCAGGAAGCTGGGGTGACTAAGAAGGGATTTACCGAAATTCCCACGGGATCGGCCAAAACGGGTAAATTTACGGGCTTTAATTTTAATATTATTTAACGGCGTAGCTGCTGGCGTCCTCTAGTGTATCATAAAATGTTCAATTTATATTAAATTTGCGGTTTTCTCTCACAAATTATATTTAAAAAGGAATACTAATTCTCAAAACTATTCAGGTGCCAACGGTGGGCGACACAGATAAATGAGTTCAGTTCTTGACACATAGTCACTATATTTCCATATTAGATTATAATATCTGAAGCTGCAGAAAAAATAGTTCAATCTATTTCACTAATTTCGCTGCTTAAATTTTACGTTCTAACAATTTGTTACTGCTGAATATATATGTGGATAACCTAGTAATTCTATGCAACATGAGTCTAGAATATTCGATATACCTACGAGATAACAAAAGGTGTAATCTGCGGTCTACATTAAGGGTATCTTATACTTCCTGTTATAATGTGGCTTGTCTCAAATGTAGAATTATATGAAAATATCGTTGAAACATCTTTAATTAGACCATTTTCAACACGGATGGAAACGGAAATTTCGCCTTTCTTTCAATAATTATTGAAACCGATTCATAAATATTAGTATGACTACAAATCACAAAACTTCCAAAAGTATTCAGAATATTTAAGGTACGCTAATTCGTAACCCATCTGAACTTAATGTTATTTCATTCAGCATAACCGAAATCACAAATCTTAAACACTGGTATCCGATACATGTAAAACAGCAAATCAAGAGAAGTAGTACAATTTTATGCAGCATAATAAAGATTATATTGCCCCTATTTTGATCTGACAGCTATAACTATTCGAATAAAGCGAATTGATTGTTTTCGAGGGACAATTAAACTGTCGGTACATGGGCTCGAAAAATATAGACCTACGCGTTCTGGTTCAATTTGACGACAACAATACCGCTGCTGCAATATTTAAAATTGTCAATAACTTCAAAAAAGGACTTCATTGACTGTATTACTTTATATAGTATTGAACGCATTGTCTGTATGAAAAGCAAGTCATTTACTGATCTGGCAAGTCTTAAGGCATAATTACATTAAAGCAAAACCCTCTATGTAACAAGTCTCTTTCGCCACATTTTTGCACTTAATTTGGTAGAAGTCCCCTAAGATACTGCATTACCATGTGTCTACATTATCACGGCAAAAACATTCCTACTTACATTTAGTGTCGCTATAGCTGATGATGTCAAGGCAGCTATATCCTAGTGGAGATACCAACAGACTGCCATGCAGAGGGTATTGGGTTCGAACCCGCGGCGCGCACCAATGACTTTTCGAAGTTATGAGCGTATTGAATTGTAAACATTCACGTGCCTCGGAGAGCACGTTAAGCTGTCGGTCCCGGCTCTCATGAAGATTTTAGAAAGTCATTATAGGGAGTCAGTACCTATGAGTAAACTGGCACTAGTCTAAACCATAGAATATAACTATGCCTTTGGGTGGGAGGTCAGACAAGCAGTCGCTCTGTGGAAAAGCTTCTATTAATTAAAATCCGGTTAGACTAGAAAGCGGACCCTGGGTTAAGACTAGGATAACGCTAGGAGGATGATGGTAGCTGCTGATGTCAGCTTGAGGTCCAAAACTGTAATTGGATAAAATTAAATCATCGTTGTAAAACAGCCTGCTATGTGCAGGACTTTTATTCAATATATCAAAGTTATACAACCAAATGCTTTAACGAAATCATTCGGCGTCGGCGACATAACTTAATTAAGAAACGATGCAAGATCGATAGCATACTTGTTTCATATTGAAATACTGCATAACGGAGTACCTATCTAATAAATATTATGTATATCTTTTTTAAATCAAATTAATCTTAGAATAAACCAATTATAAGTACTTAAATACTACTACAAAAATTAAATTAAAATATTTTAAATACAATACAAATAAAAAGAAAATATATATTCAGAGGGCGTGGTAAAAATCCTCCACATCGCCGTCTATTGGGAACGTGCCCAGAAGACTGGCAGCATTGCCACGCTGTATGGCAATGCTATATTTTGTGCTAGATACATACCAGCCTGGTCACGCGAGGCGTTAACAAGTCTCTTCGTAAGCTCTCCATGGAGAGATCTAGCACTTGGACCCCATGACCCCAACTTTTCGACTCCAAACGGCTTAAATACATAATCCCCTACGAGATTTACGTATTTGCGCCGTTTTAGAGTCTACGCTGTGGCAGCAGCAGCACCCGCACAACCCGCTGTGCGTACCAAACCCTGAGATTCAAGTTGGGCTAGAACGCCAGCGGTGACAAGAGCCCAATGGAGAATGTCATTCAGGTTGCTGTATCGTGAAATACGACCTGCGCTCCTGCTGCATGATAGGCCATGGTGACCAAGGCTGTCTACAGCCTCCCCACAGTGACAACGATGTGCAGCAACACACGGCGCACCTAAATCTCTATACAAACTAGATCCAGACTTAAAAAAATTGTAGATAATCTACTTTGTTGTTGATCACACACATTACGATATTCGGAACTAAACTATAGTCGAAATAAAGGCTTTTTGGAATTCCATAATCTTTGTATTGATTGTAGTGCAGGCATGCTTATGCTTAGTTACCACTTGATCACAATAATTAGCTAGGTATAACAGTTAAACATATTTCTACTTCCCGGTTCTAGTTTCAGTCTGCTATCCGAACCTGGGTGTAAAAAAATCGTTTGAAGTTCATAAGCGTATTCTTCAACCTTAGAATATTTGTATTTGAGGCCCTCTGTCCGTTCATTAGTTATTTAACAGCCGGCTTTTACAGTGTACTTTCATTAATTCTTTTGAAATGCTATTAATTTTTAGAGAACGTTAATTTCTTTAAAAATTAATTATCCCTTACCTCGTGAATGGGCTTCGTATTATTACATTCTCTGTGAAGTAAATGTTCTTATTATTTAAGCTTCTTACCGTATTCTTTTGTGCGCGTTGTCTGTTCTTAGTACATATAATAGCCTGCATTTTATTCTGTTTCAGCTGTTCCGTGATTTTACTTAAGTTATTTTTTCTTTTTTCAATACCCACAAATATTCTGACACTGTTCTCAACTACAGGATATGCTCTACATATAAAAGAATATTCTATTTAATATATTGAAACACAGACTCCTAGTTTTGGAGGCAACTGAGATAACCTTAGAATGTTCGAAACCTAATATTAATTGGAACAAGGATATTCCGTTCTACAACAATAAATACGAGAAATATTTAGCCCACAACACATTAGAACAGTACAACCAAACTCAATAGTGTAAAGTACTTAGCAGCACAGTATATTAGGTATAGCCGTCAGATTTAAGCAAACAATCGTGCTCGTTTGGTTCGTACGGGATCCCCACTGTTTCTCACATTAGTTCAATCCCAATGAATCGGAGCACTTGGCACACTCGAATTTCGTTACAGCCTGCTGCAGTATTGTAACGTCTATAGTTCCAGATAAACTTGTACATGGGACTAGCGTTCGTATAAATCACGGCCAGTTTGAAATTTCGACGGATTTGTTTGGGTTTTTTATGGTAGACCTCGTCCGTTATGAGTTGCCCGGATCTATGTTTAGCTTTATTAATATTGTGTAAGGAAGATACATGCTGTTGCGAGTAGGTTTAGCGACTTGTGTATCTCGCGCAGTTTAGTTATGTAATCTGGGAACGTATTAGTATGTGGTTTAGTTCAATAATATCCAAAAATGTATTTGTTTCTTCTGTCCTTCTTTCACAAAACAATGGACGATAATCTTAATATATAAAATCCTTGCGTTACTGACTGACTGACAGACACGCTACAGCCGAAACTATTGGGCGGAGCAAGCTGAAATTTGGCATGTATGTTACTTGGGGACCGTAGGGGTGCACTAAGATGAGATTTCTCGAAATTCCCACGGGATCGGCCAAAACGTGTAATTTAAAAAAAAATGCAGGCGTAGCTGCTGGCGTCCTCTAGTATTGTATAATTTTAATGGGGGAAAATAACTGAGAAAATATGAGGCTGGAAAGTAACATAGGCTTTTAAACGCGATAAATGCGGACGAAGGCGTGGGTGAAGTCCAGTCTGATAGTTTTTGTACTTATTTATTATGTTTGTTCGTTCAAACCAACATGCAGGTATTTAGACATTTTCTTTATTGATTTGCTCTAGCTCTTTATGAAGTAAAGTTATAAACAAGTTATGCAAGTAGGAATCTTAGGTCTGTATAAAGTTTGTCCTTGTTTAAGTTATAAAGACATTCGATAAAAATAAGTAGACTGCCTCGTTGCTCTCGCGGCATAGATGTGCGCCTGGGATTGGGAGGTCTCGGGTTCGATTCCCAGGTCGGGCAAAGTGTTAGTGGGTTTTTCCGTTACGAAATTTTCAGTAGCAGCACGGGGTCGGGTAATGTGCCCGGTACGGCAATAGGCTCGCCCCTATTACGTGGGACCTAAAAATTCATGGTGAAATGTGGGTGTAATATTACACCTTTGCCTACCCCTTCGCGGAAACAGACGCGGCTCTATGAAAAAAAAAATGTTTGATATTACTTCAATTTGTCATTGATGGAAAATAACCTTAAATTGCTTTGCAGTATCAAGCTTATCGCTAACTACTTTTACTATTAATTCAACGACAATAATTATGACAAAATACATGAACCTTAGACAAATGATTGGTATCGCTTCGCTATACTAGACACCGCACTGCCTAAGAAACATAGGTCCATAAGTGAGGCAACTCATTATGACAGTGTGTGTCAATCAAAAGCATCAAGACGCATGCGTGAAGAATTGTGTTGTCAGCTTCTCAACAGTTACCCGAGTTAATAGGAAAATATTTTATACTGTGGTCTATTGGATAAGTGACTGGTTATAAATGTAGGTACAAAATTTACAATTATTTAAAAGCATCAATTTATTCGTGTATGGGTTTGGCGCTGGTTTTATCATCGAAAAAATGGTGGGTATATTATCCAATGATTTGGTGGTATCCAAATAGGTTGTTACATATGATATTTACAAATTATTACGTATTCAAAACAATCTTGTAAGTTATAAGTTATTTAGAAAATAGTGCATTGTATTTCCATTCTAGCCGTCAATTGTTAGTTACACATTATTTAATACGTATACCACTTTGACCTTTTAAGTTTTACTAAGGTTTATTTACTGTTAATAGTAATGTAGACACCAAAACTCACAAGTAACGATAGACAATATTAACAGACTGCCATGTAGACGGTTTCGAGTTTGAATCTACGGCGTGCCCGCGTGCACCATTGTCTTTTCAAAGATATTTGCCTATTAAATTGCTAATGATCGCTTGCCCCGTGCCTCGGAGAGCAGGTTAAACCGTCAGTCTCGGCTTTCATTAAGATCTTTGAAATTCTTTACGGGGAGTCAGTCCCCTCAAACAAACTGATACTTGTCTAAATCCATGGAATATCGCTATCCCTTTGGGTTACGGAGTCAGACAGCAGCCGCTCTATGGAAAAGCAGATATTCTGTCATATCTGGTTGGACTGGTATGTAAGCGGACCTCAGGCTCCAAGTCGCAAGGTCTTGGATGCAACTGGGATAACGCTAGGACGATGATGATGGTGAATGACTGCGATACGAATATACCTAATTATTCTAATAGCATCTACGTGTAATGAGTAGCTGAATGTGAGGCCCAAAAGATATTTATTCTGTAACCACGAGAAGATACTGCGTAAACTGTTGAACTTTATTTTTATTTTTTTACTAATAATTATAATACATAAAATTGTTCTAGGTACCAAATTGTGTTGAAAGATTTTAAATTACTTTTTAAGGAATCTTATCATATATTTATTGCTTAAAATGAAGTCCAAACGCATGTGCGACCTATCACTACTGTTACTTTGTAAAACAATATGAGCTCACATTTGTTCAAGATGACTGCCTTATATATTTACTTCAACACTTTATGTATATAAATTACTAATGTAAACATTAAACAATACATCAATATGTTAAATAAATAATAAGGTCAGATAAATGCAATAGATTATATTATAAAATACAATAACAAAACATTTATACCTATCATAAAAATCTCAACTACGAGGAAATTGTTCTTCTACGCGCAGCAACACTGAATGAAATTTTTGGTTTAATGTAATTTTAGGGTGAAATTTCAAATTTATTGTTATGTTACAGATGGTAAGTGAACCCAGAGTCCTTTTTATTGCTTGCTGACTTATTTTTGCAAGGGATAAAAGCGCAACTTGGCAGTGTACAGCGAATTATTTGCATAATTGATTTGGTGGATATATGAACCTGACTCACGGCTGTCAGTGTGACAGCCGCAAACCATGCCAGCTGGCATGGTTTTTTCTGCCTCATTTTACAAGTATGAGGGCTCCGTCTAGTAAAGCAGAGCGAGACCAATCATTAGTCTATGACATGAACTACAATTTAATTAATAAATTCGTCAGTTATAAGAGCAAATTAAACTAAAATACTGACTGAAGGGAATTACTGACTGACTATAAATCTTTTTAAACCTCGTTTAGCAGAAATTAATTAACTTAAATCGTCCGTCTCTACGAGGAGCACCGCTTCACGGCCGTGGACGTAAAAAGTGCAATCAAGTGGAAATAACCTAGAAACACTGTTACGTTTTTTATTCAAATATAAATTTTAAGAAATATTATGTATTAAATTATGGTACATCGTGAAAGTTAGAATAATAAATCTCATATTATACATAGATCATTTCATCACCAAGATGATTGTGTAGGTCATCAAGTCTACGTTTAGGATTAATTTCTTTAGCTGGAACATACAATAAAAAGAACCTACACCTATATTATTAGTCTACGGTTGACTATGCACATGTGTATAATAGATGTCTGCGTGTTATAATTTAGCAATCACACGATGACACCTATATCACCCTGACCATTTGGGTTGGTATAAAAGCGTTTACGCCTAAGGGCTTTTCATACAAACGTTCAAGTCCCTAGTTTTCGAAATGAATGAACCGATTTTAATGAAACTCATAAATCATACACATAAGCAGGATGCATAGGTCTAAAAAGTTAATTGAAAATATTTTCGAAATATCTTATTTAAAAAAAGATAATTAGAAATATCTGTTTCTATGGAAAATTTAAAATCGGCCTAATTTAGCTCTAACACTTTTTTTCGAAAATATTTTCATTTTACTTTTTAGACCTAAGTATGTATCCTGCTTATGTGTATGAAGTTTCATTAAAATCGGTTCATTCATTTCGAAAAATAAGGACTTGAAAGTTTGTATGAAAAGCCGTACGGCGTAAACGCTCTTAAGGTTCGATGTCGAGTTTTCCGACTCTGCCCAAAAGATAATTTTAGCTCTCACAACACTCACGGAATGAAACAGTGTAGTAAAACTTTGTATTTTTAATCCATCACCTTACATTTAAGTCTACTAATTTTATTTCTTAAGTTATTCAAATGCAGCTACCTAGTTTAGCAGGAGGCGGCGAACGCCGAGTGGAGATACCAACGGACTGCTCTGCAGAGGGTATCGGGTTAAGATCCACGGCACGCACCATTGACTTTTCGAAGATATGTGCGAATTAAATTGTTAATTATCGCCTGCCCCGTGCCTAGGAGAGCACGTTAAGCCGTCGGTCCCGGCTATCATGAAGATCTTTGAAAGTCGTTACGGAGAGTAAGTACCCACAAATAAACTGATACTGGTCTAAACCATGGAATATGGCTATCCCTTTGGGTTGCGGAGGTCAGACGGTAGACGCTCTGTAGAAAAGCTGCTATTTTGACAAATCTGGTTAGACTAGTAAGCGGACTCCGGGCTCCAAGGCGAGAAGTCTTGGATACAACTGGGATAACGCTAGGATGATGATGATGATATTATAGCAAATACAGCCAGTCTTTTTTTATTAAATAGATTCAAGTCATTGTTATAGCTCTCTTGAATTATATTCATGTCGTTCATTAAAAGCCAATAGTGACACTGAGTTTGTTATGTCCATTACTATCGACGTAACTAGACATTATTTCAGTTAGGTAAAACAGATAGAGTCAGGTAATAGCGTAGAATACCTTATACACTTATTCATTATTTTTTATATCCTAAAATAATGGTTGCCTAATGCCTACTAGTCTTTAGTTATCAGAATAAATTTATCGAAAGCATTAATACTTGTAATAAGAAGTACAATAGCCGTTGAACAAGTTCCTATTAGGAGCTAGATAAGAACAAACAATATGAATCACACGCAAACAAAATGACATAAGAATAGTCTCAATCTATCCAAGATTCGGGTAATAAATCGAGCTACAAACATTCAGTAAATATTCTCGAACAAAGAGTCTCATAAAAAGGGACAAGAAACAAATTACCTAATTTCTCCTTATGTATACAAAATGAGCTCGAACTTGCTCAAATTGGCCGTTAAACACACTAAAACAATTTGGTATGAAGGCGAGAACCTTATTAGAAGGTTTAATCTGGGAGGCGACTGAAAGCGATTCACTTCGTTTAATTTTTGAATGAATCTTTAAGTAACTCCCTTCTCTGTCGGTAACATACATGTCGGGACATAAAGTAGACTCTTACGGCGTCTTCAAATTACATGGGTGGTGCCAGACTCCTGCCGCACGAAGACGGCCGGGTGCCGAGGGGTACAGTCTCGATTATGTTATTCCATAATTACAAAATTACTCGTTGGAAGACGAAGCCGACAGAACTGTCACAAATGACCTATCTGCGGATGCGAATCGCACTACTCTCGCACTATTGCAATTTTTCTGAAAATAACCGCACGACAACCGCCGACTTCATTGAAAGCCCCGTTAATATGTGAAATTAGACGTTTATGTTCTTTAAACCGTTTTAAAATGCTTAATTATGTTGATTTCGATATTCATTGTCCTGCTCCAGACATCTCTAGTAATATAATATTAAATGTGACAGTATTAATATACATGTTTTCTAATACAGAAACATTCTTTACTGTATGATAGAAACAAAGAATTGGTATGTCTAATCAGAATGATTTAAACCAGTGTAATTGTAAATAAATTGCAAACAGTTTAGTTATAGATTGCTGGATTTAGTTTTATAGCTCAATCTCAATAATCACAAAAGTAATTGAAAATAAGCAGAAGCTTTTATCAAAAGTTTCGCCCTATATTCGAACTTGATAACAGTTGTTAAAGTTCATCTCACCTCCTGTTGTAAAACCAACACAGCCATATTTCTTTTATTGTTATTGAAGTTCATCCTCCCTCCACATAATATTTTATTTTCATTATGAGGGTAACAATAAACTGAAATACACATAAGGAAAACTTGAAGATTTCTTTTTAAGTATCTACTGGAATATTGCAGTCTGTTGTTCGGGTACGATTGTACCTAGATTTGTATATTATCGTTTTATGGTTGTTTTATTTTTATTGGTATAAATGATATACAACAACCAGTGAACAGTGATCCTTCATCAATCAGGTGTCAAAGGCGTATCCTGATCAAGTCATTCAAAAATAGGTTTTATACATAACATCATCAACCTTTTGTAAGATTTAAGCCTGAAACTGCGTAAAGCGGACGCCCGCGCGGTTCCATACAAAACTGCTCCGTTGCCAAGACCCGCACGGGCACCGGTCGCGAGGAGCTGCGCCCCGCGCGCGTGCACCGGCCCGTCTCGGTGCTACGAAGTTACGTTACGTTGCTAACTCTACACTCTTGAACTAGCAACACTTCGTAATAATCCGGTCTCCGCGACGGGCACCGTTGCGATACCACGGAAACCATCCGCGTGCACTTACGCGTGTGCACGTACGTGTTCACGCAGCGGGTGCCCGTCGCTGGTGCCCATTTAACGCAGTTTCAGGTCTTAGCCTCCCCTTATTGCCTCACAATGGCATTGCGAGGCAATAGAAGAATTAAGCCTACTTTTGCGGCACAACAGCTATTGCCACTCGAGCCACCCCAGCTCTTCAAGGAAGGCCAGCATACTCTTGATACGGCCCACTGCTTCTCTCAGGGTGCTGTGACTGCTGTCAGGTACTGCTGCCCCTACTGTGAGACCACAGGATAGTCGAGGAGCAGATGCGCTGCCGTCTCGTCTGCTGCTATATAGGCTATGCAGCGCGGGCTGTCATACTATTGCAATAGCACTTTATAAACATCCGCAGTCAGGTAAGAATTTTGGTATTATTTTATTGCTGTTGATGAAAAAAAGAGCCAATAACCTACCTGATGGTAAACAGTACGCATAACTTATAGAATATGACCGGACGCTTATGACAGGTATTCGTCCCTAGAGCATAAGATAGTACAAGAAGGTATAGCAGAGGAGGAGGCGATGCCATTTTTCACGTTCTCACAAAATCACAAAATGCAGCTGCGTGAGTACGTCACATCGGGAAGCTGATGTTGCAAGTATAGCGTATTTAGATTGAGTCTAAGGTAATAGTGGAAATAGTCGTAGTGGTGTTGTTCACTCTATATACTATCTATATTATGTAATATTATAAAGCTGAACTTTGTTTGGTTGAATGCGTAAATCTCAAGAATTACTAAACTGTTTCTTTTTTTTTGTTATTTTATGGCTCATTTGTCGAGAAAGGCTATAGGCTACATAAAATCATGCTATGACCCACGGGTGCGGAGCAGTGCCCCTAAATAATGCGGGTGCAACCATGGGCTCTGCTAGTAACAGTGAATAGACAGATTTACTTGTTTGCAACATTCATCCACCAGCAATACTTTATTTCATCCGTGATCATAGCGCTTGCAAGAGTGCTGAAGTACCGGATACTCGTTACAAATGTACATCATACATGATCTCAGCAGCCAATTTAAAACTAAGGTAAATGGCCGCGAAAGTTTAATATTGTTTGAGCTACATATTTTTTAATTAGATAGTCCATGCAATAAAATCGGCTCTACATAAGAATTGTCTGGATTCTGGGTGTGAGATCTTCTTGTTATGAGGATGTATTCTTTCTTTTCTTTTCGTGTGAGTGTGTGGCCAACTGTGGTGTCGGAGTTTTTAGGCCGCCATAAGGCTTCCGACATGGCCTAACAATCCTTGTCCTGAGACAAGAACCGGGACCGACAGCTATACGTGCCCTCCGAAGCACGGTAGCGCTCTGATGTAAATGCCACATGAAGTCACCTATCCAAGTGGTTACCTGTGCATGCGTTGCTTAACGTTGCCGATCAATGCAATTTTCGCTATGAGTGCTACAATCGCTCGCTATGAGAGTATTGAAAAAAATAGATAAGCAGACTTCACAGGGCTTTAACCTATCATGATGGCGAACTTGCTACTATGTAGGTTTCCTTAAGATGATTTTCTTTATATTTTATTGGCGATTATTAATGTGTTTGCGTTTACTTAGCTACTGATTTAAAAAGTCAGTAGTTAGTGCCAAGATCCTCTGCGTAGTAGTCGCGTAGTGGTTTCGTCTCTTTACTTGGCTATTGCTTTTTCATTGCTCTTAAAAACTTTGATTATTTTTTCTTAGATCTAGGTACTGAGACGGGAATCCACATCACGACATCTCAGTTTCAACATTTCTTTATTATAACTAAAATGAATAAACAGATAAGTTTATCGTTTGTCAACATACCGCATCATCGGTTCAACAAGCAACTCCTACTTATCAAGACAAAGGTGATATGTGGTCCCAAAACACCGCAATATGCAAACGTGTCGTATCCACGGCATACGTAGTACATAGCGGTGTTCAATAGGTGTATCCTTGCTTTGAGAGTGACGCCTCGGGCACACGAGGCTTTTAACACGTAATTGCGTTAATATGTCCCGACGAACACCTACGAAATTAGATAACCCACACCTCTCTCGTTGATTATGTTTCTTTCATATTGTAGTATAAAGTTTACTGAAGATTACGCTTCCAAAAAGAGTTGCGAGGTTTAGATTTCGAATGCTTTTAAATTAATTTTGAAACATTTGCCTGAGGATATTTTGGATACTGTGTAATGTTTCAAGAAGTTCTGGTTACAGTGCGCTATATAAATTAGGATTGATAGCCTACCATACTATTATTTAAATTATAATAAGTTGTCTTTTTATTATTTCATTCCAGTTGTGTTTGTATTTTTGTCTTATTTAGAAAATGCTGCAACGTAATTATGATAATATATGAAATTGCCGTTTTTCATGAAATAAATTAAGTGTATTTTTTCTATATTTTTTACTTCTATTAATCAAAGTAATCACCCATGCAATTAATGCATCTTTGCCAACGCATTGGTAGCTTATTGATTATTCTTGAAGAAATCAGCTGGACGGGAGGCAACAAATACTTCAAAGGTATTTTGTACTGGCTATCGGGTATTGAAGTTTTATCCCGCCAAGAAGTTATCCAAATTCTGGAAAAAGTAGAGGTCTGTAGGCGCAAGTTCTGGTGAGTACGACTGATCACGGAGAACTTCCAACCCCAGCTCTTGTAGCTTGGAGACCGTCTGCTGTGCAGTATGAGGTCGCGCGTTGTCGTGCAGGAGCAGTGGAGCCGCACGATTGACCAAAGCTGGTTGGAGACGTGCGATCTTCTCGATCATTGTATTCAGTTCATCACGGTACACATCTGCAGTAATGTTCGTCCCGTTTGGTAAGAAGCTGTGATGAATTACACCTGCGTTAGACCACCAAACAGTGACCATCACTTTTCCAGGCGTAAGTTTTCGTTTAGGGCATTGCTTGGGTGCTGAACCAGGGTCCAACCAACTTGCTGAGCGCTTACGATTGTCGAACAGGATCCATTTCTTGTCACAAGTGACAAAACGGTTCAAAATTCCTTCATTTGTATGCCTGTTGAGCAATGCAAGGCACTTCTCGACTCGTACTTCGCGCTGGCGATCATTGAGTTCGTGGGGTACCCATTTGTCAAGCTTTTTTACCTTGCCAATTTGATGCAAATGGACCAATATTGTTTTGATGCTAACGTCGATAGCTGCTGCGAATCAAGCCGTAGATTGAGTATCGTCAGCTCCCATAATCGCCTTTAATTCGTTATTGTTGACCAAAGTTATTAGACGACCACGGAGTTCATTTTTCAGGTCACAATTTCCAGAACGGAAGCAGGCAAACCAATAACGGGTGGTGCGTTCGTTTGTAGTGTTCGCTCCGTAAACGTCGTTGATGTTGCGTGCCGCTTGTGCCGCTTTGCTGCCATGACGGTACTTATACTCCATAATAGGGTAGTTTCCAGGGTCAAAATAATTACATTTTATTTAGTCCGTATATTAGATTATAAAAAAATATTGACACGTATTTTTTCTTTTTTCGATTAAATAAAAAATAACAAAGATATAGTTTAAAGTTACCCTTTAAAGTTACGTGTGACGTCATATAGTGCGAAACAATGCAGCACGGTGTGACGTTATACGTAACTTTAATGAGTTAAATTGGATACCAAGAACAATAATAATAAAAAATTACTGTCGTCAACCTGTTCCTACAATAGAGAGAGCACATATAGTACAATTACTGCTGATATTAGTGATTAAAAAAAAATAAAGCTTCTTCCTGAAGTCTACTGGAGACACTTACATACTCCGCAGAGATTTTTAAGATGAAATCCACGCCATGGCTCGCACCACTGACTTTTTGAAGTCACAACTGCGTATTATTGCTTGCGGAACGGTTAATGAAAACACCGTGAGGAAAGCTAAAAGTCTAAGAGTTTCCCATAATGTTCTTGAAAGGCATGTGAAGTCTGGCTATAGTCGGCATTTATTAGGCCATTTTTGGCCACCGCCGGCCATGTTTTGTGTGTTGTGGACCTAACTACGTATATAGCATTTTAAAATCTTCATGCTTCTGCTTGTTTCACTTTTTTCTTTGTTTTTTTTTACTGTTAAAGATAGGCAAATATCACAAGAAAATATAGAAAGTATTTGCTTCATTTTCATTTCCAACTCACTGACGTTTCAACAAGACTTGAAGTGGTGATATCTGCCGATTCGCTAGCTTAAAAGCCTTTGTTACTTTTTGGATATAGATGGGATTGAAAAATGTTAGTCTTTGTCAGTGCCTATAAGAGCATGTAAAGTCGTCGGTCCCGGTTGTTATGAAGATCTATGACAGTCGTTACGCGGAATCATTTCACTCATGTATCCTGACACTAGCCTTAACCATATAGCGGAGGTCAAACATCAGCCACTCTTTGGTAGAGGTCATATTTTGTTAAATAATAATAATAATAATAATATTCTACCACATTCACACAACACCATCTAGTCCCAAACTAAGCAGAAGCTTGTACTATGGATACTAGATAATGGATAAACATACATATATACTTTTTTTTTTTTGTAAATACATACATATTATACATAGAAACACCCAGACCAAGACAAACATCCATGTTCATGCACACAAATGTTTGACTTGTGCGGGAATCGAACCCGCGACCTTCGGCGTAGCAGTCGCTTACACTCCCGCGGCGCCAACCGGTCGTCAGAGTCTGAGTAAGCTCAAAGAGAAACCAAGGAGATCCTAAGTGAAAGTCAAGAATTCGACCGATATAATTTTATTTTATTTTACTATCACACAAAACAGATTACAACCATTACAAAATTATAGAGAAACATTACAATTATCAATCTGGGTTGCAACCCACAAAAATGGATGTTCATACAGAGTATATATTAACAAAATTTAACTAGTATGGTGTAAGTAAAGAATTAAAATTAGTTTAAGTTTATAAGCATGCAAAATATAAGCTAGTTCATCGATTTTAGCTTATATTTAAGGATATCCTTTAGTGTTTAAGTAAACGAAATAAGGTTATTGGTAAAAATATCGAACTCGAAGTTGTCCTTTGCCACTTCGTTACACTGACGAGCTATTCTAGTTAGAGGGTTATAAAAGGAGGTGTTGTTTTGATATACCTTTAAAGCAAAAACTCCTACTTGATAAGACCTACGCGCACTACAACTTGTGTTAAAAGTCACTATAGAGAGTAAATCGGGTACATCTAATATAGAATGAATGAATATAAATAATGCTAGCACACTGATGATAAGTGAGGGTTAACAAGAATTCACATAATTTTACAACTATGAATGTGGCATTACACACTAAACCTTTTCTTTTCATGAGTAAGAATTATTCTTCCCCTTCATCTTCTTCTTTACTTTCTGTAACTTAAATATGACATTATTCTGTAATAATAACATAATATATCATAGCCATATTTATGAGTGATCTTTACTGCTTACCTTAAAGTGGATCACTTGCATTGGTTTGATGTTCTTAAAAGTGGTAAATATATTATGGCTTGACGTCGTAACAAACAATACGCGTGCTAATGATGCCATCCCGATATGCCGAAAACTGTAAGAAGTGGAGCATCTAAGAAGCAAATCCTGGACTCCGTGGCGGAGGTCTTGGATGGCAATCGTAATAGTGCTAGGATGATTTTGATGTGCAAAATACATATTTATTAAATAAATGGAAAAAATAACAGTTTTATCGAATGGATGTCTGTCAAGGAACCCGAATGTTGAGTAAGTAATGTTAACTAGTTATATTAATGTACTGGAAAAGTATCGGTCCTTCACTTACAATAACAAGTTTCGATCCTTCACTTACAATAACAAGATTGAGACCGGAGTGTGTAAATCTCAATAGTTTTAAAGTATTTAAGTAATGACACGAACACAAAGACATGGCCTCATCCAAAATAACATCATAAATTATAAATAATATAAAAGTCAGAACTTTCGCCAATTGATATAATGCAAAAACGTCCTTATCTGTTTGCCAAATATTTGATAATACGTAACAAATATTGGATAAACGACAATGGCATCGACCGTGCATTGCTCCGCGCAAGTGATTCATGTCTGTAGAGAATAGAAATACTCCTAGCTAGAAACACCTCCTATTTGCACCAACTTAATTCTGAAACCGTTTAAATGATTATAAACCTTGTCTAGTTGTAATAAAGTTGTGTACGTCAGCTCAATAAAGTTTGTATGTATCTCATACACGTTCCCGTTTCGAGTATACGTGCTGAGTTCCGTAAAGTTCCCGCGTATTGTTACCACCACGCGTTTGGCAGATTGGATTTGTTTCTCCGCATGCTAATAACGTAGGTACGTGAGTTCTCTGGCCGGATTAGCGCCAGATAAAAAAATGTCCCCTCGTTTGTATATTTTAGAAACATAAATACGTTTGTTTGAGGGCGCCGGTTCAAAAGCAATTGTTTCGTCTCTCCGAGTTTTATGTACACAACTGATATTTAAATAAATGTGCTGTGTTAAGTCAGATAAACCTATCCCTTTGTGAAATAAGACAAATATTCTTTGGTTACATAAGCTTTTATATCAATTCGCTGTTCCATCCTCGCCACGTATGAGCAATAAAATACAAATCGCCGTGGAAGGAATGCCGTTTGGTTTAATTGCTTCACATCGATATTCTAATGAATAATAGTTTCTTATCATTTAGTAATTGGTTGTTCATTTTAAGCTTGTAATTTAGTATTTTCACGGATTCTTAATGTGTGCGATTTTTACTGTTATAATTTAAAGTTATAAACGAATATATGGTTAACCCTAGTTCTACTAACAATATACCCAATGGTATGCTGATCAGATAAACTAGATTCAATCTAGTGGCGGAGGAGCACCCATTTACAGATCCCATACGAAGAAATCTAGTTTAAACTATTTGATAGGCTATTTAACTGCTTATTCGTCTAATGTTGTACAAGAATAATGTAGATTATTTACTTTATATGTTTCAGCACGTTATTAACATCTAGATATGCTAAATATCATATATCTTCTTCAAGATTGCTTTTAGCTTTTGCGTGTAACTTGTGCTTCTACACGTGCCCTCACAAATCAATACATATATTGTCATCGTTATATAATTAGCAACTTTCAGGCTCGTCTTATTATAATTGTGAAGCCACAAATGTTTTCTTTGTACTTGTCCGTCTTTTTACTTGCAAAGTTTATTTTCTTTACAAAATTCGTTCAGAAATTCTTCTTATCGTTCGAATGAACTCAAAATATATCTAACCACATTGAACATTCTCGAATTAGAACACCTCTATCTAAACCGCAGAACTTAATACTGTTTCTTAAAGGGGAGTTTCCAATTCCAATAAGTGCATATATTATAGGTAAATATATTCGCAACCGTACACGTTAGTGAATATCTAATTTTCCATCGTTTCTACGTCACTGGTTCTGTGATACATGGTAAGCTTTGTATGTTAACGCCGGGTCATAGAGTAACAACTACGAGTAACTTTAATTGGATTGTAGATGTCTCTATCTTAGGGTACTGTAAAAGACTACATTATCTTTACATATTCATAGAATATGTAAAGTTTTTACATATTCATAGAATATGGAACGATAATGTAGTATACTGCCTCCGTGGTCCAGTGGATAGCGTATGCGACTGCTGATCGGAGGTCCCGGGTTCGATTCCCGGGTCGGGTAAAAGTGTTACTGGGTTTTTCCGAATTCTCAGTAGCAACACGGAGTCTGGGGATGTGCCCGGTAACGGCAATAGGCTCGCCCCCTATTACGTGGGACCAAAAATTCATGACGAAATGTGGATTACACCTCTACCTACCCCCAAGGGGATACAGGCGTGAGTCTATAAATAAAAAATTAATAAAAATAAAATTCATAGAATATTAGATACTTTGTATCTATTGGTTTTTTCAATGAGTCATAGAAATTTTTTATAGCTAGAACTAATAAAATATAATATAATACAATAAAATATAAATATAATAATGCTGATAAAATATTGTGACTATAATATGGCATGATAATCTTGATCGATGATTGATATTGATTTTAAAGTACTTGTATTATCATCATCAGCCTTGTTTATAATCCGCCACACTGTTGGCACAGGCCTCTTCTTACTATGAGCAATGAGTACAGATTTACATAGAAGCGCAGTTCTTAAGGATTTCGTGTGCCGATTCCAAGTGGGGACTGTCTCCAGTTTAGTTTGTAGTTGGCGCCGTTGGCGGCGCTGGCGTCGTTCTCCGTCTCTCTTGCTCTCGTAGTTAAGATACACAGGAGAAACGTTCGTCTCTCTTGCTCTAGTAGAGACAGCTGTCACAGCGCGACTGCCACGCCGCCAAGCGGCAATTTGGGTCACAAAACGTTTGTCTTCAGAGCGCCCATAAGAAATGCGCCTCTATGTAAATATCTGAGCTTTTTGCTATGAGTAAGGTTACGTCATAGACCACTACACTGCCAGAAGACATTATGTTTCCCAAATTATAAATATAGTTACTAGAAATATAGTCTTATCTTATACTGATAGCATATATAGACACAGTCTTATAGTAATTAGACCAACTTCAAAGCTATACCCTAGTATTGCGTAAATCCAATGCTTCTCAAAGAAAGCGAAACACATAGAGAGTAGATCGACCTCTGCTAGTCAAAACTCAAAAGTACTGAAGGTAGATTTCGCCTTTACCCTTACATGTCAGAACTATAGTTCAATAAGTAAACAGAACGAAATTATAGAAATAATATTTCATACTAACATACATATATCCCGATCCCGAGGGGAGAACGTTCATATTCAGAATATTCTTTTCCGTACCTACTTCCCTAGTCAAGTTTATGAACAATAGATCTGATGTTGTGAAAAAGGAAGCAATAGAATACACATGTTTGATTGTTGTTCATTGTTTTTCCATAGCATTTCATATTTTATCAAATATAATTATTGTGATGAGCGCAGCTATCTAAGATTTACGTTGTCAGAATTTTTTTTTTGACGAACGTTGCAGATGACAAAATTATAATGAGGGGCTATTCTCTCTGATTTGTGTAACAATTTTATGATTATTAACGGGACATATAAAAGTAACAATACGTACGGCGGCGTAGAGAAAATAATCGTACTTATCTGTTAACAATAGAATCAATTTTTTAAAAGGCTTTATTTAGTACATATTATAATTATATACATTAGGTATATACAGGGTGTCACAAGACCCATCACCAAGCCGAAGTCTACTCGTTGTGGACATCATGCCAAGTCATACTAACCAAAAATAATACCTGGGAAACGATTTTTTTTGAGGTTTCTCATTTTTTAAACCGCAATTAAAAGCGCGCGCGTGCAATGCTTGAAATACCTACTTATCCATGGGGTTATAGGGCATCTAAAGAACATATTGGGGTAGGTATATAGGATAAGGGGTAAATGCATTGATTTTGCACCTAATTAAAAAAAAAACCTTACTAACTTTGAGCCTCAATATCTCCTGAACCAGTAATTTCCCAGGTATGGTGCCGAAGTAAAAAATGTTCGTACTGATTAGTACAACATGAGATTTATAATAATAGCTTTCGTTAAGGGTCTTGTAACACCCTGTATGTATATATATTACATACATAAATACAATAATAACCTTTGTGTATCATCTCTAACTGTGACAATAACGTTGTATGCACCATGCAGCAACAATTCAGTCGACACCAATCTAGCGAGTTTGCGATCATGTTCAGAATGTTATGTAAGTGTTGCCCGTCGTTCTTTCAACTGTCTGCGTCACGTCTCGTTGACAAAATCACCTTGTTTTGTTGCTACTTTTTCACATGAAGATAGAATGACGAAAGGATAGTGGGTGTTTGTACAATTGTAGTTTATACGTGTAAGCGTAGCTTCAGTTGGCCGTTTGCGTTGTAGCTAGCATTCCTAATATACTGCAGCGTTAAGAGTAGCACTACGGTATAGTTTACGCTGCCTGTTTTAGTAATAACGACAGCTTCAACAAGGCCGTGTTAGATAAGCTATCATATAGCTTTTATTCAGAGACGACTGACTGCTAATAACGACTGTCAAATGACTTCATGGCAGCTGGGACGAGCTCTCCGAGGCACAGAGTAAGTGATAATTAATAATTTTATTTCCACATAACTTCGAAAAGTCTGTCTGACAAATTATAAAAACGGGATTAGTCATTCTTGAATCAAATATCAAATATGCCTTGCAGGGTGCATAGGCTGTGGCTAAAGCCTCAAGTGTTATATGTCTCCCTGATAAATAAATAAATGTTAATACACAAACACAATTTAATAATTTGAGGCAAAACTTACGCAACACATCTAAATGCCTTTGTTTTCAGTATTTCTCTAGTGTAACGTGATATAAATCTAAAAAGGTTGTTTGAAACGGTATAATTGCTAGTGAAAACTGTGGTCCTTAGCGCGTTGGAATTGAGCCTAGAATCAGACGAACGTGGCAAAGTAGGATTGTAAGGATACGTTTTCAGTGCGAACGTTTAACAGCACCACATATTGTGTAGGCTTTATTATTGTGGAGCCTATTTAAATTACTGAAATTGTTTCGGCATAAATATTGTAACGAATTTGTTGGTTACATTGTATTACTATTGACACATTTAATAACGTTTGTGTAGGACACAGGCTTGATTACATGACTGAACTAGTACATTTTTTGCATTCTATAAATACTATACGAATGAAATATGCTCGAAATATTTATTCGACTTACAGTTGATGCGGGAAAAAAATACAATACATTTCTGTCTTTCGTAGCCTCTTATTGGTCTCCAAAGCGACTGTCTGATTATTAGCTATTTGCTCACCAAATTTTAACATTATGCTTTTATAATCTCAGCGGACTTCGATGGTAAAATAAGAATTTTGTTGTATTCTGTACTAACGAATAAAGGCAGTAAGATGTATTATCTCAACGAAAGCGGTGTGACCACTCCATCACATCCCGGGAGTGCCATTAGGGGAATTTCAAGGTTTATTAGGTGCCAGACAGTGCTTACATATTAACGACAACTAACTGTAGCTTCTTGTCTTTTTGTATTAACGATAATAAGTATTGGAATATTAAAAGGTGGTACAAAAGGTTATGATGGTGTTTTTACGTCTGATTTTATCAGTGTGATAGAAATAGAACTGATGTATCGATGTAAAATGTAGGTAATTTAAAAATCACATTGCTTGTTTAAGGAGTATAGTTTGGACTTTCTCGCAAGAATCTCTAAGTCGTCGCAAATCCTTCGCCGCCGCCTTCTGGAAAAAAGGAAGTAAATTAAGTAGATAGTGATATCTTTCTACGGCCTGAGCTATCTCGCACCTTGATTTAATCCGCTTTCGCCACACAAACTGACCCGCTTCAAGGTGTTATTGTTGTCGAACACACAGTGAACCAATCAGTGTACAGAAATCCAATCGAATTGAGATGCGGCAACGGAGATCTGAGCATGCTAAAATACTACTGAAAGCCTTGTTCGCACCAGGCCTCAATTACTCTCACTCATACTCATCGGAGCAGCACTGATACTGCTGCTGCAATATGATATATTTTGAGATCACTTTCGCTGTCCAAGGCATTATTTCCTTTAAGTAATTCATATATGATGTATGTACGCTATGAAAAACGTTTAGAAAGCTCTTGATTACCTTTGATATTAGGCAGTTAATCATTAAAATAGTTCTTACACTTTATGTTGAGTCGTCTACATCCTCAAGATAGCGTATTCGATGAATGGTAAACCTACATAGTATGTATAAATTTTTATGTAGGTATATTATATCCACTTACACGCCAACTAACAATCGAATTGCATAGAGAATTGAAAATAGAATTAATGTATTAACCAATCGAAGGCAGCGTCTGATTCATTTGTACGTGTGCAGTATGTCAGAGGCTTATCCCAGAGCAATATGCAAGCGACGACTGCACGAGCGTGTAAATTGTTAAAGTTAGAGCGCGGTTGCAATTTTCGCAGCTGTATAAAATATTGTCAGGCGCGATAGCAGACACGGGTGTGAAGCGATGGATGCGCTCTCTTTGGCTTTTCGGCACGTTTTGCCACCGATCGACTAGTGCCCTTGTTAACAGATATTGCTTTTGATATGACACTGCCGCACTTAGAGGTTGTTTGTGCCGTGATGTCTTTGCCTTTTTCTTTTGAGCCGATTGAGACGTATGTTTTGTAGAAAAAGATCTGTAAGAAAGAAGAATAGGTTAACTACGGAATACGCATTTTGTGTTTCATGTTTTTCTCTGTTTTAACTTACTTTATCAAAAGAAAACAAATTTTGCTGTGGTTAATGGATTTCATACGCTACCAGTTCCACGTATTATTATATAAGAGAAGATCGCTGTATGAAATGTACTGTGGGAAACGATTTATTTAGAGGTTCTGCAGAATTGTGGTGTCCGTGATGCTTTAAATGTGATACTTTGGATTAAGTCACTTTTACCATCTCTGGGAAATAATGTATCATAAAATGTTTAATTAACATTAAATTTGCGATTTTCTCTCACAAATTATATTTAAAATGGAATACTAATTCTCAAAACTATTCAGGTGCCAACGGTGGGCGACACAGATAAATGAGTTCAGTTCTTAAAATAAAGGCTTTTTGCATACATTCAGTGCTTGGCCATAGTAGCGCGGGCAGCACGCGCGCGGGCCGCGCGCGTCGCCGCGCGCGTCTTCATGTGTCCGTAGTGGCGCGTTTGCGGGTGCGGTGTACAGTGTTTGTCAAATTTAGTATCGCGGCTAAATTAATATGAATTTTCAGTTAGATGACGTTAACACTCACCATAGCAACACACTATGTCAATTATTGTTCACCAAATTCGCAACTAACTGATAACAAGGCTGTAGCCGTGCGGATAATACAACCGCCACGGTCTGAGGGCGTGGGTTCAAATCACATTCATAACTGTTATAATAATTTTGGTTTTGGCAAATATTAAAAATAAAAATAATATTTTGAATAAAAATTGGAAAATTCTAGTAACTTCAGGAACGACTGGAAGGGTTAAAAAGAGATATGTGGTAATGTAAATAAATAAAACAAATTAGAATTTATTTACCTAGATACTTTGCATTTTTAAGTTCAACATTATATAATACTTACATACTAATTTTTTTTGTTTTTTTTTTCGGCGGTAGGTGTTAAAAACGGCAAGGCGTAACGAAATTCGAAAATAGTAAAAAAATATAGAAAATAGTAATTTTATTGTCACTTTCAATAGTATTTGTTAATAATATCCAACAAATAAAAAGTACTTACGTTAGCAGCTGTGTTAATGTAATATAAAGCTTACAATTCGCCACCTGCCAGCACACGAATTTACTACACGACACTTAAGAGAAGATTACAATGTCTCAGCTGGACAATATACAAACTACCCAGAAGAGCTTGGAAGACTGCTTCATGAAGAACTGGAATCGCAACTACAGGCTGCTGGCCCTGCCAAGGACACCGTAGCGAAATTGGCAGATGAATGTCGTCAGTTCGGAGAGCTTATGTTCAGTATGCTCGGCCTCCTTCGCAAGCAGATCGAAGAGTGTACCAATTAACATTTTTAATGACGCTGTCACTGCTCTTTATGATGTACATGCACCCGTTAGACGAGTTAAATTGAAGCGGCCACCAGCTCCTTGGATGACGAGGGGAATTCGGATGGCTATGAGACGTAGGGATCGTGCTTTCCGCAAGTTAAAAAAAACCGATCTGATGAAAATTGGATCGCGTATAAGGCTGCAAGAAACCGGTGTAATCAATGGATACGCAACGCCAAACGTCGATTCTACCTAAGTAATATAACTTCCTCGTCCCCTGCCAATACCTGGAAATTCTTAGGGACTTTAGGTATTGGTAAGCAGCGTAGCTTTGAACCACAGACGACGCTTTGTTTGGATGATCTTAATCGCCATTTCACGTCTTCTGTTTATTTGGATCAATAAACCAAGCTTCGCACTGTCGATTACGTGGGTAAACTCACTCATCTCAATATAGAATCTTTTGAATTTTCTCCAGTCGCATCTGCGGAGATCAAAAAAATTATCCTGTCTATAAAATTGAATGCTATGGGCTGTGACAATATCAGCCGTAAGATGATTGTCTTAATACTGGACCATCTGCTACCAGCATTAACTCACATAATTAATTCCTCCCTTACTACAAGTTATTTTCCTTCCTTATGGCGGAAAGCCTACGTCCTTCCTCTACCCAAGGTAAGTAATCCTTCTCTCCCCAACCATTTTCGACCCATTTCCATTCTCCCTTACCTCTTTAAGGTCCTCAAAGCTTGTGTCCACAAACAGCTGTCCAGGTTTGTCCAAATTAATAACCTACTAAGTCCATACCAATCTGGTTTTCGATCTGGACATAGTACTGTTTCTGCCCTCCTCAAAGTGACTGGCGATATTCGAGCGGGAATGGAGGAATCCAAGGTCACCGTGCTGGTCTTGGTGGACTTCACAAACGCATTTAATACCGTCAGTCACGAAATCCTTCTATCTATCCTATCCTATCTTAAGATCTCCCCGGTTGCACTGGAATGGTTTTCCTCATATCTTCAGAGACGTCAGCAGTCGGTTCGCCATGATGAGTCTTCAACCAAATGGTGTAACCCTTACCCTAGAGTTCCTCAAGGCGGAATTCTCTATCCATTATTATTCTCTAATTTCATCAATCTTTTAACAAATAACCTTCAGTGTGCCTATCACTTGTATGCCGATGACTTGCAGCTTTATGTGCAAGCAGGAGTAGATGACGTAGCTGATGCTATCAATCTAATAAACCTCGATCTCATCGCACTGAAAAATTGGTCAGATAATTTCGGCGTCAAAGTAAATCCAACTAAATGCCACGCCATCATTGTGGGGAGTCGACCTATGATCCAAAGACTTGACATGACAGCTATCAATAATATATAACCAGTCAATCATAGAATTTAGCTCAGTTGTCAAGAATCTAGGTTTACACGTTGATAGCAATCTCAGCTGGCAAGTTCACGTAACCAGCGTTTGTCAGAAAGTCTCAGGATCCCTGCGCGCTTTATTTCACCTGAAGAATTTCCTGCCATGCCCTACTAAGGTAATGCTGGTACAGAGCTTGATTTTGCCTATTATAGACTATGGTGATGTGTGCTACTACGACCTGAATGCAGGTATTCTCAACAAACTAGACCGACTTCGCAATAACTGCATTCGATTCATTTACAATCTTCGCAAGTATGACCATGTGTCTACTTACCGTACCGAACTCAAGTGGCTACCCATTCGTCAACGCCGTAGCTTGCGTGCTCGCTCTAGTCTATTCTCTTTCCTTAACTCTCCTACGCCTCCCACGTATTTATCTTCCTATCTAAAGTACTTGTGCTCAAACCACAACAAAGATCTTCGCTCCTCTAATAATCGACTTCTTCTATGTCCTTCCCATTCAACCAGCTTCGTGAATACCTCCTTTTTTGTTCAGTCTGTTCACCTCTGGAATTTGCTTCCTCCTGAGATCAGGATGAGTAAAAATCGGATTTAATTTAAGGCAAAAGTTCGTGAGCTATTTTTGGGTCAATTGGCAATATCTTCAACACTTTGAGACATTGTATTTATGTATTTTTACATTTATTTATCATATTTATTTACATATTCATCTAATTATCTATATTATGTATACACATACATACATTTATATATTTTATTATATTAATATACTGTATCGATATCTTTTAATTAAATAAACTATATTTGTTACTACTAAAATTCGTAACGCACCTACTAACTGACTTCTCTGAATCACCCTAGGTTGACTGTTAGAGAATGCCATCGGTATTAAGTCCGCCTATGTACATGATTTTTATTGTGCAAAAAGTTTAATAAATAAATAAAATAAAAAAAATACTAGCTTTTGCCCGCGGCTTCGCGCGCGTTGAAGTCGGGGTAACATTAATTTACTTTCAGTCTCAAGTTGTGTGAGACTCCTGATTAGTCTAAAGAGTTCAGAAACTCTATAGAGTACAAAGTAATTCGGTCGGTATCCATGACATTATCTACCATTATATATACCGAATATAATTATATCTATAAACACTTTCGCATTTACAATATTAGTAGAGTATTTCTGAAGAATGACTGATATGTAAGTAACCTATCTTTAGGATTCCCTAGCCAAAGGCTAGGAGGCTTAAAACTGAACCCCTGATAGATTCGCCATGTCTGTCTATGTATCCGTTTCTATGCCATAGCCACTTTATGCCGAAACTAGACTACAAATTTCAAAATTGGTAAGTAGATGTATTCTGTGAACCGCTTTATGATTTATATACAAAAAAATATCTGTCCTATTCTAGCGGGGTGTCTATGGAGATTTTTAAATTTAAATTTTGCTTCCCAAAACCCCTTTAATGTATTATGTAATTGATTAACATTATAAAGTTTAATTCAAAGCAATTTACATTTCAATTGGTATCTTTAACAAGTGTATTTTAACAGAAATAGTTTGACTGCTCGCATTATGTAATTTTAAGTGTAATTTTTGCATGCCGATTGAGAGGTTAAACATGCTGTACTAAATGACTGAACTATAACTGTACCATCTGTATCTACCATGTTTCTAGCAAATAAATAATTATTCTATTCTATTCTATTGGTGCTCAATATCAATAAACATATCGATACACAAACACTACAGGAACCAAAGTTATTTTTGCTGGCCAAAAATTGATAGTGATATTTGGCTGGGGGCTACGTTATGCTTATGTTAAGTGAATCCCTCTACTACGTTAACCTTGATGAGCGAGTTCGACTCGCACTTGATTTCATAATTACTCATAATATTATTGCTCATAAAAGTTTGAGATCCGCACGCTCCGCATTGTTTCCCGCTTGCCGCCCGCGCATTCACTACGGACACTTGTATGAAAGTCCTATGGTTTGAGTTGCCCGCGTGCTCCCCGCGCTGCACCGCCCGCCGCCCCGCTCGCCCACTACGGACACTTCTATAGAGCTCCATATGTTTGAGTTTCCCGCGTCGCGCCCGCACCCGCGCCCGCCTTTCACTGTGGCCGAGCACTAAGTTGTTTTTATTTTATTTACACCGAACGTACGTTAGAAGACAGAAAAGAATCAATGACGTTAGCTATGACACAGTAAAGAATATAAATTTTTTAAAACGTATTTATGATGCAACTAAAGAGTCTGTAACATTCCTCCCGGCCTTAGGTCATTTGCTCTATAAGGCGGTTTGGCGGACGTACGGTCCTCTTGCTACGCCTCAACACCGGTGTCTGCTCGAGTGTTAGCGGTGAGGCGGCGGCGGCTTCAATTGCTGCTTGACTGATTGGAGTTGAACTGGCACGCGGTAGTAGATCATGTGGTGTTGAAAACGATGATCCAGCAGGTGTCGATGGTTCCATCTTACTATCTTGGTCGTTAATTGGTGACTGAGCCACACTCCCCTGGGGCCGTATGTGGTCGGCGTGTCTGCGCTTCAAGACTCCTTGAACATGAAAAACAATTTGGTTTTACTAGGGGTCGCTCAACTACCGATGCTGGAATTGAGCTTTTAGATAGTATTTTTGATGCCTGGGAGGAGTCGCATGATGCTCTAGGAGTCTTTTGTGACTTATCTAAGGCTTTTGATTGCGTGTTTCATGAAACATTGATCAGGAAATTACATTACTATGGAGTTAAGGACACTGCTTTGGATCTCCTAACATCATATTTGAGTAATAGGATACAGAGAGTTGAGGTAAATGAAAAAGTTTCTATGGGTTCAGTGGTCACAATGGGAGTGCCGCAAGGTTCAATTCTTGGTCCATTCCTTTTCCTTGTATATATTAATGATTTGCCATACATTATGCAAAATAATGTAGAGATAGTGTTATTTGCTGATGATACATCACTTATTTTTAACCCTTTCCCCTCGGCGTAGTGATTTTTAACGAATTTCCGCTTTTGAACTTTATTTTCATAATATGGTAGGTAAAAGGAAACACACAGATTTTTTTTAGATTTTTATTATGCCTAGAAGTACTATTTCCATGACCTAGACTTAAAAGTACCGTCAGGAACTTCGTCTTATCGCAATGTTAGGAACTTTGATATAAACTACAAAAGTAATGAGATCCAATATTGGCTTAGTAATAGTTATATTAATAGGTTTTTAATTATAGATTAACATCATGGTATTCAACAAAACAATTTTTCTTTTCATTTACACATAAAAACACGTTGCAATGCGAACATTTACTATGGGGTTTCGACTGAATCTTCTTCAAACTACAATCCTCACACCTTCCCCTGTTCTCTACGAACGTTGGCCAATGGATGCCTCTGTTACCCAAGCGTACGTCTTTTATAGTGGAATAGTCAGATTTGCGCCTTGTGGATGGGCCGGTTTTCGCAATATTATCAGTAGAAGTCTTTCTTTTCTGACTAGAATCTTTCATTGGCCTCAGGCCTTGAGTAACAGAGCGTCGAAAATCTTTTACGGTAGTTTGTTCCATTATAAGTCCATGAATGACATATGCATTGACAAATGCGATGTCCAGGAGGCCCCAGAACAACATTGCAATGCAGATGAGATAAAATAAGAGCGAATCTGTCTCTTGGCATTGTTTTGCAAATAAGTGCATTGTTGAGATCAGGTGCTGAAGAGTAGTGGTCTCTCCACGCCGGACGAGTATTGTAACCCATAAAAAATTCATACCTATAAATATTAGGAGTTCCTCCTTTTTTAGGTTCAATACCTTGCTTTTCTGAGTAGCATAATGGTTACTTTGGTATACAATATTGTCAATAATATCTCCAATCAATACTAAAAATATATCAGTCGGTGTGTTACAGTAGGCAAAATAATCTTCTACTACTCCAGTATCTGTAAGGTATTCCGGTAAAATTGTACCTAGGTCCCTCTCTTTCCATTTAGGGTTTGGTTCGGGTAATCGCTGGTTAGTTCTGGGTGAAGACGTATTTGCAGACGGTAGATCAGTCTGAACACTAGATCCAGGTATAGGAGATGTGGGTTCTTGATTTATAGGGCACTCCAATACATCGTCATTTGACGGCGATGGCGAACTTCGGCAAAAACACCGTCTAGAGCTCTTTCAAAAATCTCATCGAAGCCTCTTGGAGAAGATAATTGAAGATTTTCCACTTCATCATCGGATACTCCTGCATCAGACTCTTCGTCGCAGTCCGGAAGCTCTTCTCGTAACAGGGCCTCAATTAGAGCAGTATTGTTTGTAATATCCATCACAAAGGCTAAAACAATAAGAAAATAGTTCAGACTAATAATAAAAAATAAAAAAAACATTAGTTTATGATAAAACAAAATACCCACATCATTGACCATGTTTATTGTATAAACCCATAATTGTTTAGACTAAAATCACCTGACGGTACTTATAAGTCCGAATCAGTTTTTATCAAATATTCATATAAAATAAAGTGATGATACATTATAAAAGCTCTTAGAAATGTAGTCAATGATATAAACAATGTAAATAGTAAAAAAAAATAGCACTCACCTGTGATAATTCTATTTAAAAAACATTTCCGATCACACCTGCACAGCGAAGTGACAAAATGTTCGACAGGTTTTAATTCGATGTTCAAATTCTTAGGCAAAATTACGCGGTAATTCAAAAAACGCGCTGTGATTGGCTTAAGGAAACGGTACTCGAAAGGATCGTCAGTTGTAGTTATCATATAGTGTTTTCGTACTTAAGTTATTAGACGAAAAATGTGGAGGTGCTTCTAAGTACCGTAAGGAGGGAAAGGGTTAAACTAAGACGACAACAATCAAATAATGACGATGTAAATAACGCTCTCTCTAAAGTAGTTCAATGGTTTACAGCTAACAATTTACTGTTAAATGAAACAAAAACAAAATGTATCCGATTTTCAAGACCGAATGTAAAACAAGTTAAACCTAACATATGTTTGAATGGAGAAGAGTTGGATCTTATAGATAACACCGTATTCTTAAGCATAACCTTAGATTCAAAACTACAGTGGGGCCCACATATAGGTCAGTTGTCGAATAGACTTAGCTCTGCCGCATACGCGGTTTACAAAATTCGTCAGTTAGCTGATATAGATACGGCCAGATTAGTATATTTTAGTTATTTTCACAGCATAATGTCATATGGCATTTTATTATGGGGCAACGCAGCTGTCATTCAAACTGTGTTTGTACTGCAGAAGCGGGCTATTCGTGCAATCTACAGTCTTGTTTCAAAGCATTCACTGAGGGAAAAATTTAAAGAAATTAAGATAATGACTGTCGCATCTCAATACATTTATGAGAACTTGTTATATGTCAGGAAAAATATAAATATGTTTTCTAAATTCAGCGACATTCATAATTTAAATACACGAAATAAAAACAAACTTGTTCTACCTTCAACTAGACTACAAAAAATAAGTAACTCATACAAGTGTCAAAGCATACGTTTTTACAACAAAATTCCAGGCAATATTCAGGACCTAAGTATTAATAAATTCAAAGTATTTATTAAACAGAGCTTGTGTTCAAAAGCTTATTACACAGTTAAAGATTATTTAGCAGACAAAAATGCCTGGAATTGAGTTTAAAAATTATGAATTTTGACATTTTGAAATTAGTGACATGATATTTTTATTTACATTTGTAATACTTATATTTTACATTTAGACATTTTTAATTTGACATTTGTAATTTTATTTATTTTGTTTTGACATTGTTTGATTTGACATTGTTATTTTATTTATTCTCTTTTGACATTTAAAATTACTTAAGTAATATATTATTATTCATAAATTGACATTCAATAATATTTTCTGACAATTAATAATATTTTCTGACATTTTAAATATTTGACATTTTATTTTTTAAATTTTTATTATTTTTACTTATTGTTTGCAACATGTATTTTACTGTGTATTAGCATGTAAAGTTGTGAGTACGATGTGGGCATTATTAAACATATAAACAAATAGTTGTGGCAACCTGTCTGATGGCTTAGGCTGACATGCTTATGCATACACCTTCTGATGGCGTGGAGGCATAGTGATACAGATCGTGCTGGCTCCCTCAATTAAGGTTGAGCCGTACGATTGCTGTTGAATGCGGGCCATCAGTGGGCCGAGTCAGTCAAACGCGTCAGATAATTTCCTGCATTGTACTTGCATACTAAACCCTTTTTTTTGTCTGGACTTTAAAAGATGAAGAAAAGACTAAAGAAATTCAAGTGACAAAAAAAAACAATGACTCTGAGTTTGTTTCGGCCTTTCTTCTCAAGAAGTCATTTAGCTAATAGGGTTTTGACATGTATAAGTGTTGTAAACAACCAAAATGCAGAAATAAATATGTCTTTATGTCTTTATGTCCTTCTGGAGTTCTCACCACATAACAATACCGGTGTTTCCTCTTCTCTATTACAGCCGGTTTCCACTTATTTTCCAGTTTGGTACGGATGTACACTGCTTCCCCATTCTGGAAAATCGGGGTCTTTTGTTCAGATTCGATATTGGCTTGTACATTTTTATAGCGCAATGTCCTTCTCATATTTGGCCTCACATTGTCCCTTAAGCAGTTTAGCTGTCTGCCGAACATCATTTGGGCTGGTGACTTGCTTGTGGTAGTATGCGGTGTATTCCGATAAGAAAACAGGAAGTTTTGCAATCTACGCTTTTGGTTAGGTCGATCTGCTTCACTTGCGGCTGTTCTAGGATGATAGGGTGACGATGTCATGTGTACATCCGTACACATGACATACGACATACCTGCGACTTGCAATATGCTCGGAATTCTTTGGAAGTGAACTGAGGTCCATTGTCAGACACTATAACTTGAGGTAATCCGAAAGTTTTAAAAATGCCATCTAATTTCTCGCACAATGTCTTGGTGGTTATCTTTGTCATCGGTTTTAAAAATGGATAGACCATTTTGATAATGCATCTGACAGTACTAGCCAATATTTTCCCTCGAAGTTCCCAGCAAAGTCAACGTGAACTCTTTCCCATACCTTCTCTGGGATAGACCAAGAGTATAGATCTATATTGTTTAACAAAATTGTCAATGTCTTCTTCGAGAGTTGGCCACCATACATAGTAGCGTGCTAGAGCTCTCATTGCAGATGTCCCAGGATGGCCAATGTGCAAATAACATAGTACTGTAAGTCTTAATTTACTCGGTACGACAACTCTACCTTGCCACATGATAATCTTATTCTCTATAGACAATTCGTTTCGTTTTCTGAGGAATGGTTTAAGCTCAGCATGTGTACAGTTATACCAGTCGGTTTTGATCAATTGTAAGACTTGCTTCAGCGTGGCATCGTGCTTCGTTTCTTCTCTGATACGCTCTTCACTTAAGGCCAAATCATCCATTTTATTATGTTGTAACTTCTCGGTGATTTTGCATACTGATAGCTCAGAGCCATTCGGCTCTTCCTTGCTATTTGGCATCCTGGAGAGGTAGTCAGCGATAATGTTATGCTCACCTTTTCTATAAATGATGTCGTAATCATAAGTTCCTATGACGAGTGCCCATCTTACAAGTCTATTGTTAGCAATTTTTGGCAGATTTCGTTGAGGACCCAATATGTGAATAAGTGGTTTATGGTCGGTTACCAGTGTGAATTTAGTGCCTCTGAGATACTGGTCAAATTTTTTAATGTCATAGAATATTTCCAATGCCTCACGGTCGGTATTTGATTTCCGCCGGTTTCAGTTGCCGCGAGCCAAACGCAATAGGTTGTTCGATGTCGTTCTTATCCTTGTGGTATAGGACTGCGCCTACGCCTTTCTCCGAGGCGTCACAGGATAGGAAAAGAGGGCGGTGTTCGTCAAACGCCACAAGTGACTTGGATCTTGTTATTAATTTCTTGGTCTTATGAAATAATTCGTTTTCGTGATCAGTCCATTGCCATTTTCGACGGCCCCCGTTAACTCATGTAAGTCAGCGCATTCACTGTGTAAATGTGGAATAAATCGTTCGTAAAAATTGACTAGTCCTAAGAACGCCCTCAGTTCTTTGGTGTTTGTTGGTGGTGGTGCTTTCGATATTGCTTCAATTTTGGATTTTGTTGGTCGTACTCCATTTTTGTCAATAACATGACCCAAATATTCTATTTCTGGAAAGTGCATTTTTTGAGATTGACTTTGAGTCCGGCTAGCTTCAATTTGTTGAAAACCATTGAAAGGGTCTGTATGTGTTCTTTGACATTTTTCTCCGTAATGGCAATGTCATCAAAAAATACAGCGACATTTGGTATGCCATCAAGTAGTTTGTCAAGAAAATGTTGGAAAATTGAGGGTGCTGTTGCAATACCAAAGGGCATTCTGTTGTAGACAAAGTATCCTTTGTGGGTTGATATTATTAAGTACTTTTTTGATTCCGGAGCTGTTTCAAACTGTTGATAAGCATCTTTAAGGTCGATTTTTGAATATTTCTCTCCGTGAGCTAGACGTTGTCGTAACTGGTCAAATAGAGGTACGGGATGAGTATGTTTGATAAGCACCGGGTTTATCGTTGTTCGGTAGTCGCCACATATACGTACTTGGCCTCTTGGTTTTAAAACATTGACTGTAGGTGTAGCCCATTCTATAGGTCTCATGTTGGGGTCCACTTATGTTACTATCCCCTCGCGCAGAAGCCGTTCAAGTTCTATTTCTATATTTTTGCGCATGCTGAACTTGATGGGACGTGCCGGTAGGTGCTTTGCTTCGCTGCCAGGTTTGATGTGGATCCTAACTTGATAATCCTTGACCTTCCCTAATTTGTTGTCGAATAGATCGGTGTGGGTAGCTAGCACTAGGTCCAGTGACGTCTCTTTGGTGCGTTTGATGGAGTAGACAGGCTTGGGAAAGGTCATGTCGTACATTTCACACCATTGTAACCCGAAAAGCATAGGATCTGCCTTGTCCATAACTACAACAGGTAAAATCTTTTGTACGTTGTCTACTTCAACTATTACGTCAGTTATACCTCTCGGTTTGAGCTTGAAATTGCAATAAGCTTGTAGTCCAATCTTTTTCCACAATTTTTGTGGTAATTATAGAGTAGATCGATCCTGGGTCCCAGTCCATCGTGCATTTTACCCCATTAATGGTCACGTCAATTTTCTTGCACCGGGATGTCTTCTTAGTAATATTGTGAACAGGGTTTTACTCGCTATCACTCTCTTCCGGCGAGGAGTCGGAGTGCGACGTTGTCGTTGATGAGGTCTCTAATGCATCTGTTTGATTGTTGATCCTCTGTGTTTTACTGTTTTTATCGGCCTTGTTAGGACGTTGGGAGCGTTTAGGTTGTGTCGTCAAATATGCTCTACCTGATTTGATGCATCACTCTCGTAATGTACTGTGCTCCCTCATGCCGTACAAGGGTGGTCTTTAGCTGAGCAGTTCTCGTAGTTATGTTTGTCTCGCTTTCCGCATCGTCGGCATTGATCAAGTCGCAACTTCCTGGCTGTTTCGTTAGTCGTTGTATCACTGCGTTTGCCTTGTCTCTTTTGGCGTATTCTGTTAACGTAGTCATTTTGTTTGTTATTCACGGCGCTGCTGTCGTTCTCTGCGATTTCGCGTGACTGGGCAACTGAAAATATTTCTGCGAATGTTATCTCTCTCGGTCTGCCCCCTTGTGTTAATTCGCGTAGTTCAGGCCATCTTTGCTTTAAATCTACCCCTAGCTGTGTATGGTTCAAGCCGGTTGCAAAACGATCACGAAGCTGTCTCTCAAGCATAGTCCCTTCGTAGCCACAGTCCGTCGAGAGTTCCTTTAGTCTATTAGCATAACGTTCCATAGTTTCGTCGCTTTCTCTCGTCGAGTTCCAAAAATCGATTAAGGCTTTGTATCGTGTTTTCTTTGTTCTATATTAGTCCAATAGTTTTATCTTTATATCGTCGTATGTTGCTGTGTCAAAATCAGGGGTCAAAGCTACATTCAGCTCGTGGTATATTTCAGGTGTTATGCAGTTAATAAGTAGGTCTTTCTGAATACTAACAGTCTCTTTGCAAGTCAAATTCGGCATTTTGCTTCAAACAGATCGATAAAGTTTTCAGCAGTGGTTGTTTCTGGGTTAAACTTGTCGCACTTGAAGTGTTTTACAATGTTTTGTTTAGATGTCGTGGGTGCTTCGTTACCATCGTTGTTCTTGGTGTTGTTGCCTGTTGAGGAGCTTCCCTGGTGTTGTTGCTGTTGAACGAGCTGCTGCAGTAGGACTGTTAGTGCCTTTTGTTGTTCTTGTTGCGCGGTAAGGAATGCCGCGAATTGTTCAGCGTTCATGGTGTTTACTGAACAACACAATTTGCCTCGTCGCCAATAAAATAAAGGCTTTTTGCATACATTAAGTTGTTTTTATTTTATTTGCACCGAACGTAAGTTAGAAGACAGAAAAGAATCAATGACGTTAGCTATGACACAGTAAAGAATATAAATTTATTAAAACGTATTTATGATGCAACTAAAGAGTCTGTAACAATAGTCACTATAGTTCTATATTAGATTATAATATCTGAAGCTGCAGAAAAACTGTTCAATCTATTTCACTAATTTCGCTGCTTAAATTTTACGTCCTAACAATTTGGTACAACTGAATATATATGTGGATAACCTAGTTATTCTATGCAATATGAGTCTAGAATATTCGATATACGAGATAGCAAAAGGTGTAATCTGCGGAGGGTATCTAAAACGTCCTGTTATAATGTGGCTTGTCTCAAATGTAGAATTATTTGAAAATAAAATTGAAACATCTTTTATTAGACCATTTTCAACACGGATGGAAACAGAAATTGTCTTTCAATAATTATTGAAACCGTTTCATAAATATTAGTATGACTACAAATCACAAAAGTTCCAAAAGTATTCAGAATATTTATGGTACGCTAATTCGTAACCCAACTGAACTTTATGTTATTTCATTCAGCATAACCGGAATCACAAATCTTAAAAACTGGTATCCGATACATGTAAAACAGCAAATGAAAAGATGTAGTACAATTTTATGCCGCATAATAAAGATTATATTGCCTCTATTTTGATCTGACAGCTATAACTATTCGAATAAAGCGAATTGATTGTTTACGAGGGACAATTAAACTGTCGGTACATGGGCTCGAAAAATATAGACCTACGCATTCTGGTTCAATTTGACGACAACAATACCGCTGCTGCAATATTTAAAATTGTCAATAACTTCAAAAAAGGACTTCATTGACTGTATTACTTCATATAGTATTGAACGCATTGTCTGTATGAAAAGCAAGTCATTTACTGATCTGACAAGTCTTAAGGCACAATTACATTAAGGCAAAAAATACCCTCTATGTAACAACTATCTTTCGCCACATTTTTGCACTGAATTTGGTAGAAGTCCCCTAAGATACTGTATTACCATGTGTCTACATTATCACGGCAAAAACATTCCTACTTACATTTAGTGTCGCTATAGCTGATGATGTCAAGGCAGCTATAGCCTTGTGGAGATACCAACAGACTGCCATGCAGAGGGTATTGGGTTCGAACCCGCGGCGCGCACCAATGACTTTTCGGAGTTATGAGCGTATTGAATTGTAAATTTTCGCTTGCCACGTGCCTCGGAGAGCACGTTAAGCTGTCGGTCCCGGCTGTCATGAAGATCTTAGAAAGTCATTATAGGGAGTCAGTACCTATGAGTAAACTGGCACTAGTCTAAACCATAGAATGTAGCTATGCCTTCGGGTGGGAGGTCAGACAAGCAGTCGCTCTGTGGAAAAGCTTCTATTAATTAAAATCCGGTTAGACTAGAAAGCGGACCCTGGGTTAAGACTAGGATAACGCTAGGAGGATGATGGTAGCTGCTGATGTCAGCTTGAGGTCCAAAACTGTAATTGGATAAAATTAAATCATCGTTGTAAAACAGCCTGCTATGTGCAGGACTTTTATTCAATATAAGCTTTAACGACGTCATTCGGCGTCAGCAACTTAATTAAGAAACGATGCAAGATCGATAGCACACTTGTTTCATATTGAAATACTGCATAACGGAGTACCTATCTAATAAATATTATGTATATATTTTTTAAATCAAATTAATCTTAGAATAAACCAATTATAACTATTTCAATACTACTACTAAAATTAAATTAAAATATTTTTAATACAATACAAATAAAAAGAAAATATATATTCAAAGGGCGTTGTAAATCCTCCACATCGCCGTCTATTGGGAACGTGCCCAGAAGACTGGCAGCATTGCCACGCTGTGTGGCAATGCTAATTTTTTGTGCTAGATACATACCAGCTTTCTAGTCACGCGAGGCGTCGACAAGTCTCTTCGCAAGCTCTCCATAGAGAGATCTCGCACTTGGACCCCATGACCCCAACGTTTCGACTCCAAACGGCTCAAATACATAATCCCCTACGAGATTTACGTATTTGCGCCGTTTTAGAGTCTACGCTGTGGCAGCAGCAGCGCTCGCACAATCCGCTGTGGTAGGAAGATGAGATGGCGCAAGGGTATCGACACACGTTGCGCCCCATACCAAAGGCCTCCCTATCTTCCAAGGCAGTTGAGACACTTCATCTGGTCTTTTACCATCTTTGCGTACCAAACCCTGAGGTTTAAGTTGGGCTGGAACGCAAGCGGTGACAAGAGCCCAACGGAGAGTGTCATTCAGGTTGCTGTATCGTGAAATACGACCTGCGCTCCTTCTGCATGATAGGCCATGGTGACCAAGGCTGTCTACAGCCTCTTCACAATGACAAAAGATTTGGAGCGACACACGGCGCACCTAAATCTCTATACAAACAAGATCCAGACTTGAAAAATTTGTCGATAATCTCATTAAATATAAACTTTGTTGTTGATCACACACATTTCGGTGCGGAACTAAACCATAGTCGAAATAAAGGCTTTTTGGAATCCCATAATCTCAAGGATCTCGATCCAAAAGTAAAGAATAATGATTGTAGTGCAGGCATGCTTATGCTTAGTACTACTTCCCGGTTCTAGTTTCAGTCTCAGTTCAGTAAAAAATCGTTTGAAGTTCATAAGCGTATTCTTCAACCTTAGAAAATTTGTATTTGAGGCCCTCCCTTTCTACTTCATAAGTTATTTAACAGCCGGCTTTTACAGTGTACTTTCATTAATTCTTTTGAAACGCTATAAATTTTTATAGAGCATTAATTTCTTTAAAAAATAATTATCCCTTACCTCGTGAATGGGCTGCGCATTATTACGTTCTCTGTAAAGTAAATGTTCTTATTATTTAAGCTTCTTACCGTATTCTTTTGTGAGTGTTGTCTGTTCTTAGTACATATAATAGCCTGCATTTTATTCTGTTTCAGCTGTTCCGTGATTTTATTTAAGTTATTTTTTCAATACCCACAAATATTCTGACACTGTTCTCAACTACAGGATATGCTCTACATATAAAAGAATATTCTATTTAATATAGTGAAACATAGACTCCTAGTTTTGGAGGCAACTGAGATAACCTTAGGATGTTCTAAACCAAATATTAACTGGAACAAGTATATTCCGTTCTACTACAATAAACATGATAAATATTTAGCCCACAACACATTAGAACAGTACAACCAAACTCAATAGTGTAAAGTACTTAGCAGCACAGTATATTAGGTATAGCCGTCAGATTTAAGCAAACAATCGAGCTCGTTTGGTTCGTACGGGATCCCCACTGTTTCTCACATTAGTTCAGTCCCAATGAATCGGAGCACTTGGCACACTCGAATTTCGTTAGAGCCTGCTGCAGTATTGTAACGTCTATAGTTCCAGATAAACTTGTACATGGAACTAGCGTTCGTATAAATCACGGGCAGTTTGAAATTTCGACGGATTCATTTGGGTTTTTTATGGTAGACCTCGTCCGTTATGAGTTGCCCGGATCTATGTTTAGCTTTATTAATATGGTGTAAGGAAGATACAGGCTGTTGCAAGTAGGTTTAGCGACTTGTGTATCTCGCGCAGTTTGGTTATGTAATCCGGGAACGTATTAGTATGTGGTTTAGTTCAATAATATCCGAAAATGTGTTTGTTTCTTCTGTCCTTCTTTCACGAAACAATGGACGATAATATTGTATAATTTTTGTGGGGGAAAATAACTGAGAAAAAAATGAGGCTGGAAAGTAACATAGGCTTTTAAACGCGATAAATGCGGACGAAGGCGCGGGTGAAGTCTAGTCTGATACTTTTTGTACTTATTTATTATGTTTGTTCGTTCAAACCAACATGCAGGTATTTAGACATTTTCTTTATTCATTTGTTCTAGCTCTTTATGAAGTAAAGTTATAAACAAGTTATGCAAGTAGGAATCTTAGGTCTGTATAAAGTTTGTCCTTGTTTAAGTTATAAAGACATTCGATAAAAAAATGTAGTCTGCCTCGTTGCTCTCGCGGGATAGATGTGCGCCTGGGATTGGGAGGTCACGGGTTCGATTCCCAGGTCGGGCAAAGGTTTTTCCGTTAGTTCATTCTCAGTTGCAGCACGGGGTCTGGTAATGTGCCCGGTACGGCAATAGGCTCGCCCCTATTACGTGGGACCTAAAAATTCATGGTGAAATGTGGGTGTAATATTACACCTCTGCCTACCCCTTCGCGGAAACAGACGCGGCTCTATGAAAAAAAAAATTGTTTGATATTACTTCAATTTGTCATTGATGGAAAATAACCTTAAATTGCTTTGCAGTATCAAGCTTATCACTAACTACTTTTACTATTAATTCAACGACAATAATTATGACAAAATACATGAACTACAATTTAATTAATAAATTCGTCAGTTATAAGAGCAAATTAAACTAAAATATGAAGGGAATTACTGACTGACTATAAATCTTTTTAAACCTCGTTTAGCAGAAATTAATTAACTTAAATCGTCCGTCTCTACGAGGAGCAACGATTCACGCCCGTGGACGTAAAAAGTGCAATCAAGAGGAAATAACCTAGAAACACTGTTACGTTTTTTATTCAAATATTAATTTTAAGAAATATTATCTATTAATTAATGGTACATCGTGAAAGTTCTCAACAAAACTCATATTATATATAGATCATTTCATCACCAAGATGATTGTGTAGGTGATCAAGTCTACGTTTAGGATTATTTTCTTTAGCTTTGTGATTGGGACATACTATAAAAAGGACTATACACCAATATTATTAGTCTATGGTTGACTATGCACATGTGTATTATATATATCTGCGTGTTATAATTTAATAATCTCATGCTGACACCTATATCACCCTGACCAGATGAGTTGGTATACGGTTTGATGTCCAGTTTTCCGACTCAAAATATACTATTGAGTTCATGTCACCTCTCACGACACCCACGTAATGCTATGGAGTAGTGAAAATTTGTATTTTTAATCCATCACCTTACATTGAAGAATATTAATTTCATTCTTTAAGTTATACAGCTACATAATTTAGCACATACATACTGACTACTCTGCAGGGGATATCGAGTTAAGATCCACGGCACGCACCATGGACTTTTCGAAGTTATGTGCTAATTAAATTATTAATTATTATCACCTGCTCCGTGCCTAGAGCACGTTAAGCCGTCGGTCCCGGCTATCATGAAGATCTTTGACAGTCGTTACGGAGAGTCAGTGCCCACTGATACTGGTCTAAACCATGGTTTAACCTCTTGTATGCCGGAATACCAGACACAATTAAAAAGCTATTGTGTCTCGTTGAGATCTGCGTTCCGGCATACAAGGGGTTAATAATAAGAATAGCCATATTCCATGGAATCCCTTTGGGTTGCGGAGGTCAGACGGTAGTCGCTCTGTAGAAAAGCTGTTATTCTGACAAATCTGGTTAGACTAGTAAGCGTAGCCCGAAACAGGTAAAGTCAGGTAAAAGCGTAGAATACCATATACACTTGTTCATTATTTTTTATATCCTAAAATAATGGTTGCCTACTAGTCTTTAGTTATCAGAACAAAATCGAAAGCATTAATACTTATAATAAGAAGTACAATAGACGTTGAACACGTTCCTATTAGGAGCTAGATAAGAACAAACAATATGAATCACACGCAAACAATATGACATAAGAATAGTCTCAATCTATCCAAGATTCGGGTAATAAATCGAGTTACAAACATTCAGTAAATATTCTCGAACAAAGAGTCTCATAAAAAGGGACAAGAAACAAATTACCTAATTTCTCTTTATGTATACAAAATGAGCTCGAACTTGCTCAAATTGGCCGTTAAACACACTAAAACAATTTGGTATGAAGGCATGAACCTTATTAGAAGGTTTAATCTGGGAGGCGACTGAAAGCGATTCACTTCGTTTAATTTTTTAATGAATCTTTAAGTAACTCCCTTCTCTGTCGGTAGAAAGAGACATAAACTAGAATCTTACGGCAACTTCAAATTGCGCGGGTGCCGAGGGATACAAGCTTGACTATGTTGCTCCATAATTATAAAATTACTTGACTCAAGATAGAGAAGAGACATGCGATAGAAGTGTGACAAACGACCTATCTGCGGATGCGAATCATGCTACTCTCGCAGTTATACTGAAAATAACAGCACGACAACCGTCGACTACTTTGAAAGCCCCGTTAATACCTGCCTGCATGTTACCTGTTAATATAATATAATATTAAAGGTTGCAGTTTTAATATACATGTTTTCCAATAAAGAAACAAAGATGCAGTATGTCTAATCAGACTGATTTAAACCAGTGTAATTGTAAATAAATTGCAAACAGTTTAGTTATAGATTGCTGGATTTAGTTTAATAGCTCAATCTCAATCATCACAGAAGTAATTGAAAATAAGCAGAAGCTTTTATCAAAAGTTTCGCCCTATATTCGAACTTGATAACAGTTGTAAAAGTTCATCTCACCTCCCGTTGTAAAACCAACACGGCATTATTTCTTTTAATGTTATTGAAGTTCATCCTCCTTCCACATAATATTTTATTTTCATTATGAAGGTAACAATAAACTGAAATACACATAAGGAAAACTTGAAGATTTCTTTTTAAGTATCTACTGGAATATTGCAGTCTGTTGTTCGGGTACGATTGTACCTAGATTTGTATATTATCTTTTTATGGTTGTTTTATTTTTATTGGTATAAATGATATACGACAACTAGTGAACAGTGATCCTTCATCAATCAGGTGTCAAAGGCGTATTCTGATCAAGTCATTCAAAAATAGGTTTTATACATAACGTCATCAACCTTTTGTAAGATTTAAGCCTGAAACTGCGTAAACCGGTCGCCCGCGCGGTTCCATACAAAAGTGCTCCGTTGCCAAGACCCGCACAGGCACCGGTTGCGAGGAGCTGCGCCCCGCGCGCGTGCACCGGCCCGTCTCGGTGCTACGAAGTTACGTTACGTTGCTAACTCTACACTCTTGAACTAGCAACACTTCGTAATAATCCGGTCTCCGCGACGGGCACCGTTGCGGTACCACGGAAACCATCCGCGTGCACTTACGCGTGTGCACGTACGTGTTCACGCAGTGGGTGCCCGTCGCTGGTGCCCATTTAACGCAGTTTCAGGCCTTAGGCTCCCCTTATTGCCTCACAATGGCATTGCGAGGCAATTAAGCCTACTTTTGCGGCACAACAGCAATAGTCACTCGTGCCACCCCAGCTCTTCAAGGAAGGCCAGCATACTCTTGATACGGCCCACTGCTTCTCTCAGGGTGCTGTGACTGCTGTCAGGTACTGCTGCCCCTACTGTGAGACCACAGAACAGTCGAGGAGCAGATGCGCTGCCGTCTCGTCTGCTGCTATATAGGCTATGCAGCGCGGGCTGTCGTACTATTGCAATAACAGTTTATAAACATCCGCAGTCAGGTAAGAATTTTGGTATTATTTTATTGCTGTTGATGAAAAAAAAAACGCCAATAACCTACCTGATGGTAAACAGTACGCATAACTTATAGAATATGATCGGACGCTTATGACAGGTACTCGTCCCTAGAGCATAAGATAGTACAAGAAGGTATAGCAGAGGAGGAGGCGATGCCATTTTTCACGTTCTCACAAAATCACAAAATTCAGCTGCGTGGGTACGTCACATTGGGAAGCTGATGTTGCAAGTATAGCGTATTTAGATTGAGTCTAAGGTAATAGTGGAAATAGGCATAGTGGTGTTGTTCGCTCTATATACAATCTATATTATGTAATATTATAAAGCTGAACTTTGTTTGGTTGAATGCGTAAATCTCAAGAATTACTAAACTGTTTCTTTTTTTTGTTATTTTATGGCTCATTTGTCGAGAAAGGCTATAGGCTACATAAAATCATGCTATGACCCACGGGTTCGGAGCAGTGCCCCTAAATAATACGGGTACAACCATGGGCTCTGCTAGTAACAGTGAATAGACAGATTCTTCGATCCTTCTCCCGAGACAAGAACCGACAGCTATACGTGCCCTCCGAAGCACGGTAACGCTCTGATGTAAATGCCACATGAAGTCACCTATCCAAGTGGTTACCTGTACATGCGTTACTTAACGTTGCCGATCAATGCAAGTTTCGCTATGAGTGCTACAATCGCTCGCTTTGAGAGTATTGAAAAAAAATAGATAAGCAAACTTCACAGGGCTTTAGCCTATCATGATGGCGAACTTACTACTATGTAGGTTTCCTTAAGATGATTTTCTTTATATTTTATTGGCGATCATTAATGTGTTTGCGTTAACTTAACTACTGATTTAAAAAGTCAGTAGTTAGTGCCAAGATCCTCTGCGTAGCAGTCGCGTAGTCGTTTTGTCTCTTTACTTGGTTATTGCTTTTTCATTGCTCTTAAAAACTTTGATTATTTTTTCTTAGATCTAGGTACTGAGACGGGAATCCACATCACGACATCTCAGTTTCAACATTTCTTTATTATAACTAAAATGAATAAACAGATAAGTTTATCGTTTGTCAACATACCGCATCATCGGTTCAACAAGCAACTCCTACTTATCAAGACAAAGGTGATATGTGGTCCCAAAACACCGCAATATGCAAACGTGTCGTATCCACGGCATACGTAGTACATCGCGTTGTTCAATAGGTGTATCCTTGCTTTGAGAGTGACGCCTCGGGCACACGAGGCTTTTAACACGTAATTGCGTTAATATGTCCCGACGAACACCTACGAAATTAGATAACCCACACCTCTCTCGTTGATTATGTTTCTTTCATATTGTAGTATAAAGTTTACTGAAGATTACGCTTTCAAAAAGAGTTGCGAGGTTTAGATTTAGAATGCTTTAAAATTAATTTTGAAACATTTGCCTGAGGATATTTTGGATACTGTGTAATTTATAAAGAAGTTTTGGTTACAGTGCGCTATATAAATTAGGATTGATAGCCTAACATACTATTATTTAAATTATAATAAGTTGTCTTTTTATTATTTCATTCTAGTTGTGTTTGTATTTTTGTCTTATTTAGAAAATGCTGCAACGTTATTATGATAATATATGAAATTGCCGTTTTTCATGAAATAAATTAAGTGTATTTTTTTTCTATATTTTTTACTTCTAATAATCAAAGTAATCACCCATGCAATTAATGCATCTTTGCCAACGCATTGGTAGCTTATTGATGCCCTTCTTGAAGAAATCAGCTGGACGGGAGGCAACAAATACTACAAAGGTATTTTGTACTGCCTATCGGGTATTGAATTTTTTTCCCGCTAAGAAGTTATCCAAATTCTGGAAAAAGTAGGCGCAAGTTCTGGTAAGTACGACTGATCACGGAGAACTTCCAACCCCAGCTCTTGTAGCTTGGAGACCGTCTACTGTGCAGTATGAGGTCGCGCGTTGTCGTGCAGGAGCAGTGGAGCCGAACGATTGACCAAAGCTGGTTGGAGACGTGCGATCTTCTCGATCATTGTGTTCAGTTCATCACGGTACACATCTGCAGTAATGTTCGTCCCGATTGGTAAGAAGCTGTGATGAATTACACCTGCGTTAGACCACCAAACAGTGACCATCACTTTTCCAGGCGTAAGTTTTCGTTTAGGGCATTGTTTGGGTGCTGAACCAGGGTCCAACCAACTTGCTGAGCGCTTACGATTGTCGAACAGGATCCATTTCTTGTCACAAGTGACAAAACGGTTCAAAATGGGGGGTGCGTTCGTTTGTAGTGTTCGCTCCGTAAACGTCGTTGATGTTGCGTGCCGCTTGTGCCGCTTTGCTGCCATGACGGTACTCATACTCCATAATAGGGTAGTTTCCAGGGTCAAAATAATTACATTTTATTTAGTCCGTATTTTAGATTATAAATTATAAAAAAAATATTGGACACGTATTTTTTCTTTTTTTGATTAAATGAAAAATAACAAAGATATAGCCCTTTAAAGTTACGTGTGACATCATCTAGTGCGAAACAATGCAGCACGGTGTGACGTTATACGTAACTTTAATGAGTTAAATTGGATACCAAGAACAATAATAATAAAAAATTACTGTCGTCAACCTGTTCCTACAATAGAGAGAGCACATATAGTACAATTACTGCTGATATTAGTGATTAAAAAAAATTAAAGCTTCTTCCTGAAGTCTACTGGAGACACTAACATACTCCGCAGAGATTTTTAAGATGAAATCCACGCCATGGCTCGCACCACTGACTTTTTGAAGTCACAACTGCGTATTTTTGCTTGCGGAACGATTAATGAAAATACCGTGAGGAAAGTTAAAAGTCTAAGAGTTTCCCATAATGTTCTTGAAAGGCATGTGAAGTCTGGCTATAGTCGGCATTTGTTAGGCCATTTTTGGCCACCGCCGGCCATGTTTTGAGTGTTGTGGACCTAACTACGTATATAGCATTTTAAAATCTTCATGCTTCTGCTTGTTTCAGTTTTTTCTTTGTTTTTTTTTTACTGTTAAAGATAGGCAAATATCACAAGAAAATATAGAAAGTATTTGCTTCATTTTCATTTCCAACTCACTGACGTTTCAACAAGACTTGAAGTGGTGATATCTGCCGATTCGCTAGCTTAAAGGCTTTTGTTATTTTTTGGATATAGATGGGATTGAAAAATGTTTGTCTTTGTCAGTGCCTATATGAGCATGTAAAGTCGTCGGTCCCGGTTGTTATGAAGATCTATGACAGACGTTACGCGGAATCATTTCACTCATGTATCCTGATACTAGCCTTAACCATATATCGGAGGTCAAACATCAGCCACTCTTTGGTATAGGTCATATTTTGTTAAATCTGTGTAAGCTCAAAAAGAAACCAAGGAGATCCTAAGTGAAAGTCAAGAATTCGACCGATATAATTTTATTTTATTTTACTATCACACAAAACAGATTACAACCATTACAAAATTATAGAAAATCATTACAATTATCAATCTGGGTTGCAACGCACAAAAATGTATGTTCATAAAAATGTATAAGCTAGTTCATAGACTTTAGCTTATATTTAAGGATATCCTTTAGTGTTTAAGTAAACGAAATAAGGTTATTGGTAAAAATATCGAACTCGAAGTTGTCCTTTTCCACTTCGTTACACTGACGAGCTATTCTAGTTAGAGGGTTATAAAAGGAGGTGTTGTTTTTATATACCTTTAAAGCAAAAACTCCTATTTGATTAAACCTAAGCGCACTATAACTTGTGTTAAAAGTCACATTACAAGAATTCACATAATTTTACAACTATGAATGTGGCATTACACACTAAACCTTTTCTTTTCATGAGTAAGAATTATTCTTCCCCTTCATCTTCTTCTTTGCTTTCTGCAACTTAAATATGACATTCTTCTGTAATAACAACGTAATATATCATAGCCATATTTATGAGTGATCTTTACTGCTTACCTTAAAGTGGATCACTTGCATTGGTTTGATGTATACAATACGCGTGCCAATGATGCCAACCCGATGTGCCGAAAACTGTAAGAAGTGGAGAAGGTACAGCTAAGAAGCGGACCCCAGACTCCGTGGCGAAGGTCTTAATTATTTTAATAGAAAAAATAACAATTTTTATGGAATTGGATGTCTGTCAAGGAACACGAATGTTGAGCAAGTAATGTTAACTAGTTATATTAAAGTACTGGGTTAATCTTGTATAAGTGTCTGAAAATAAGTTCGGTCCTTCCCTTGCAATAACAAGATTGAGACCAGAGTATGTAAATCTCAATAGTTTTAAAGTATTTAAGTAATGTCACGACAATAAAGACATGGCTCTCATTCAAAATAATATCGTAAGTTTTAAAATAATATAAAAGTCAGAACTTTCGCCAATTGATATAATGCAAAAACGTCCGTAACTGTTTGCCAAATATTTGATAATACGTAACAAATATTGGATAAACGACAATGGCATCGACCGTGCATTGCTCCGCGCAAGTGATTAATGTCTGTAGAGAATAGAAATACTCCTAGCTGAACAGAAACACCTCCTATTTGCACCCACTTAATTCCGAAACCGTTTAAACGATTATAAACCTTGTGCCGTTGTAATAAAGTTGTGTACGTCAGCTCAATAAAGTTTGTATGTATCTCATACACGTTCCCGTTTCGAGTATACGTGCTGAGTTCCGTAAAGTTCCCGCGTCTTGTTACCACCACGCGTTTGGCAGATTGGATTTGTTTCTCCGCATGCTAATAACGTAGGTACGTGAGTTCCCTGGCCGGATTAGCGCCAGATAAAAAAATGTCCCCTCGTTTGTATATTTTAGAAACATAAATACTATTACGTTTGTTTGAGGGCGCCGGTTCAAAAGCAATTGTTTCGTCTCACCGAGTTTTATGTAGACAACTGATATTTAAATAAATGTGCTGTGTTAAGTCAGATAAACCTATCCCTTTGTGAAATAAGACAAATATTCTTTGGTTACATAAGCTTTTATATCAATTCGCTGTTCCATCCTCGACACGTATGAGCAATAAAATACAAATCGCCGTGGAAGGAATGCCGTTTGGTTTAATTGCTTCACATCGATATTCTAATGAATAATAGTTTCTTATCATTTAGTAATTGGTTTTTCATTTTAATCTTGTAATTTAGTATTTCACGGATTCTTAATGTGTGCGAATTTCACTGTTATAATTTAAAGTTATAAACGAATATAGCCTGGTTTGCAATAGTTTTTCAATGGTATGCTGATCAGATAAACTAGATTCAATCTAGTGGCGGATGAGCACCCATTTACAGATCCCATACGAAGAAATCCAGTTAAAAATATTTGATAGGCTATTTAATTGCTTATTCATCTAATCTGTATATATAAAATCCTTGCGTTACTGACTGACTGACAGACAAGCTACAGCCTAAAGTATTATATGCAGGAAGCTGAAATTTGGCATGTATGTTCCTTGGGGAGCGTAGGGGTGCACTAAGAAGGGATTTCCCGAAATTCCCACGGAATCGGGCAAATCGAGCAAATCAGGCAAAACGAGTAAAATGTGCAGGCGTAGCTGCGGGCGTCCACTAGTATTGTATAAGAATAATGTCGATTATTTACTTTATATATTTCAGCACGTTATTAACATCTAGATATGCAAAATATCATATATCTTCTTCAAGATTGCTTTTAGCTTTTGCGTGTAATTTGTGCTTCTACACGTGGCCTCACAAATCAATACATATTGTCATCATTACACAATTTACAACTTTTAGGCTCGTATTTTTATAATTGTGAAGCCACAAATGTTTTTTGTACGTGTTACTCTTTTTTACTTGCAAAGTTTATTTTCTTTACAAAAATTCGTCCAGAAATTCTTATTTTCGTTCGAATGAACTCAAAAATATATCTAACCACATTGAACATTCTCGAATTAGAACACCTCTGTCTAAACCGCAGAACTTAATACTGTTTCTTAAAGGGGAGTTTCCAATTCCAATAAATGCATATATTATAGGTAAATATATTCGCAACCGTACACGTTAGTGAATATCTCATTTTCCATCGTTTCTATGTCACTGGTTCTGTGATACATGGTAAGCTTTGTATGTTAACGCCGGGTCATAGAGTAACGACTACGAGTAACTTTAATTGGATTGTAGATGTCTCTTTCTTAGGGTACTGTAAAAGACAACATTATCTTTACATATTCATAGAATATGTAAAGATAATTTACATATTCATAGAATATGTAACGATAATGTAGTATACTGCCTCCGTGGTCCAGTGGATAGCGTATGCGAGTGCTGATCGGATGTCCCGGGTTCGATTCCCGGGTCGAGCAAAAGTGTTACTGGGTTTTTCCGAATTCTCAGTAGCAACACGGAGTCTGGGGATGTGCCCGGTAACGGCAATAGGCTCGCCCCCTATTACGTGGGACCAAAAATTCATGACGAAATGTGGGTGTAATATTACACCTCTACCTACCCCTTAGGGGATACAGGCGTGAGTCTATAAATAAAAAATGAATAAAAATAAAATTCATAGAATATTAGATACTTTGTATCTATTGGTTTTTTCAATGAGTCATAGAAAAAAATAATAGCTAGAACTAATAAAATATAAATATAATACAATAAAATATAAATATACTAATGCTGATAAAATATTGTGCCTATAATATGGCATGATAATTTTGATCTTGAAGCTTATAAAAAACGAATATAAGAATAGCAATTAAAGCAAATATAAGACGACGTGCTTATAGTATTTAACAATAACCTGAAGAAAATATAAGCTCACTGCTACTAAAATTATAGTGGCATTGCATTAAAATGCAACTTTAATCTAATAAACCTACCCGGAAGTAAATTTGTCGCTCAGGTCCCCGCGGACAAACGAGCAAAGAGGTGGTTTATTGTGTCGACGCAACGTTTCGATGCGGAGTACAAAGAGCTATTCTATTGTCTATTTGTATGCCAACAATGTTATGACTTAGTATGGCACCTTCAAAAGTAAATAGTATAGTGATTTAAAACTTTGAACCTGTGGGTTTAAGCTTGAGCCATTGAAATAATGAAAACGAATGACATTAAACTTCTCTGATATAGACATTTAACTTCTATACCATTCAATATCACGTTGATACTTGAGCGAGTATTAATTTTATAGTACTTGTATTATCATCATCAGCCTTGTTTATAATCCGACACACTGTTGGCACAGGCGTCTTCTTACTATGAGCAATGAGTACAGATTTACATAGAAGCGCAGTTCTTAAGGATTTCGTGTGCCGATTCCAAGTGGAGACTGTCTCCAGTTTAATTCGAAGTTGGCAACGCTGGCGGCGCTGGGGTCGTTCTCCGTCTCTCTTGCTCTCGCAGTTAAGATACACAGGAGAAACGTTCGTCTCTCTTGCTCTACTAGAGACAGCTATCACAGCGCGACTGCCACGCCGCCAAGTGGCAATCTGGGTCACAAAACGTTTGTCTTCAGAGCGCCCATAAGAAATGCGCCTCTATGTAAATATGTGAGCTATTTGCTATGAGTAAGGTTACGTCATAGACCACTACACTGCCAGAAGACTTTATGTGTCCCAAATTATAAATATAGTTACTAGAAATATAGTTTTATCTTATATTAATATCATACATAGATATAGTCTTATAGTAATTAGACCAACATCAAAGCTATACCCTAATATTGCGTATATCCAATGCTTCTCAAAGAAAGCGAACCACATATAGTGTAGATCTACCTCCGCTAGTCAAAACTCAAAAGTACTGAACGTAGATTTCGCCTTTTCCCCTTACATGTCAGAACTATAGTTCAATAAGTAAACAAAACGAAATTATAGAAATAATATTTCATACTAACATACATATATCCCGAGGGGAGAACGTTCACATTCAGAATATTCTTTTCCGTACCTACTTCCCTAGTCAAGTTTATGAACAATAGATCTGATGTTGTGAAAAAGGAAGTAATAGAATACACTTGTTTGATTGTTGTTCATCGTTTTCCCATAACATTTCATATTTTATCAAATATAATTGTGATGAGCGCAGCTATCTAAGATTTACGTTGTCAGAATTTTTTTTTTGACGAACGTTGCACATGTCAAAATTATAATGAGGGGCTATTCTCTCTGATTTGTGTATTATTTTTATTATAATTAACGGGACATATAAAAGTAACAATACGTACGACGGCGTAGAGAAAATAAACGTACTTATCTGTTAACAATAGAATCAAAAATTTTTTAAAAGGCTTTATTTAGTACATATTATAATTATATACATTAGGTATATACAGGGTGTCACAAGACCCATCACCAAGCCGAAGTCTACTCATTGTGGACATCATGCCAAGTCATACTAATCAAAAATAATACCTGGGAAACGATTTTTTTTTGAGTTTTCACATTTTTAAAACCGCAATTAAAAGCGCGCGCGTGCAATGCTTGAAATACCTACTTATCCATGGGGTTATAGGGCATCGAAAGAACATATTGGGGTAGGTATATAGGATAAGGGGTAAGTGCATCGATTTTGCACCTAATTAGAAAAAATCCATACTAACTTTGAGCCTCAATATCTCCTGAACCAGTAATTTCCCAGGTATGGTGCCGAAGTAAAAAATGTTCGTACTGATTGGTAGGTACAACATGGGATTTATAATTATAGCTTTCGTTAAGGGTCTTGTTACAACCTGTATGTATATATATTACATACATAACTTCAATAATAACCTTTGTGTATCATCTCTACCTGTGACAATAACGTTGTTTGCACCATGCAGCAACAATTCAGTCGACACCAATCTAGCGAGTTTGCGATCATGTTCAGAATGTTATGTAAGTGTTGCCCGTCGTTCTTTCAGCTGTCTGCGTCACGTCTAGTTGACAAAATCACCTTGTTTTGTTGCTACTTTTTCACATGAAGATAGAATGACGAAAGGATAGTGGGTGTTTGTACAATTGTAGTTTATACGTGTAAGCGTAGCTTCAGTTGGCCGTTTGCGTTGTAGCTAGCATTCCTAATATACTGCAGCGTTAAGAGTATAGTTTACTACGGTATAGTTTACGCTGCCTGTTTTAGTAATACCGACAGCTTCAACAAGGCCGTGATAGATAAGCTATTATATAGCTTTTATTCAGAGACGACTGACTGCTAATAACGACTGTCAAATGACTTCATGGCAGCTGGGACGAGCTCTCCGAGGCACAGGGTAAGTGATAATTAACAATTTTATTTGCACATAACTTCGAAAAGTCTGTGGTGTGCGCCTAGGTTCAAACCCCGATACCCTTTGCAAACAAATTATAAAAACGGGATTAGTCTTTCTTGAATCAAAAATCAAATATGCCTTGCAGGCTGCATAGGCTGTGGCTAAAGCCTCAAGTGTTATATGTCTCCCTGATCAATAAATAAATGTTAATACACAAACACAATTTAATAATTTGAGGCAAAACTTACGCAACACATCTAAATGCCTTTGTTTTCAGTATTTCTCTAGTGTAACGTGATATAAATCTAAAAAGGTTGTTTGAAACGGTATAATTGTTAGTGAAAACTGTGGTCCTTAGCGCGTTGGAATTGAGCCTAGAATCAGACGAACGTGGCAAAGTAGGATTGTAAAGATACGTTTTCAGTGCGAACGTTTAACAGCACCACATATTGTGTAGTCTTTATTATTGTGTAGCCTATTTGAATTACTAAAATTTTTTCGGCAAAAATATTGCAACGAATTTGTTGGTTATATTGTATTACTATTGACACATTTAATAACCTTTGTGTAGGGCACATGCTTCGTTACATGTCTGGACTAGTACGTTTTTTGTATTCTATAAATGCTATACGAATGAAATACGCTCGAAGTATTTACTCGATTTACAGTTGATGCGGGAAAAAATTACAATACATTTCTGTCTTTCGTAGCCTCTTACTGGTCTCCAAAGCGACTGTCTGATTGTTAGCCATTTGCTCACCAAATTTTAACATTCTGCTTTTATAATCTCAGCGGGCTTCAATGGTTAAATAAGAATTTTGTTGTATTCTGAACTAAAGAATAAAGGCAGTAAGATGTATTATCTTAACGAAAGCGGTGTGACCACTCCATCACATCCTGGGAGTGCCATTAGGGGAATTTCGAGGTTTATTAGGTGCCAGACAGTGCTTAAATATTTACGAGAACTAACTGTAGCTTCTTGTCTTTTTGTATTAACGATAATAAGTATTAGAATATTAAAAGGTGATACAACACGTTATGATGGGGTGCAAAGGATTCCCACCAAGGGTGCAAAGGGTTCCCACCAAGAACTTAGGGCCCCAAGCCAACCTCACCTGCAAGTGGTGCACCTGCTGATCAACGGACGAGGCTCTGGCAAACAAAATATCCCGATAAGCGGCAATAGGCTCGCCACCTATTACGTGGGATCAAAACACTGGCGAAAAGTGGGCGTTTAATATGCCTCTGCCTACACCTTCGGGGAAACAGGCGTGAGTCTATGTGTATGTACAACACGTTATGATGATGTTTTTATGTCTGATTTTATCTGCATGATAGAAATAGAACTGTTGTATCGATGGAAAATGTAATTTAATAATTTGGACTTTCTCGCAAGATTCTCTAAGTCGTCGCAGATCCTTCGCCGCCGCCTTTTGGAAAAAGGAAGAAAATTAAGTAGATAGTGATATCTTTCTACGACCTTAGCTATCCCACAACTCGGTTTGATCCACTTTCGGCACACAAACCCACCCGCTTCAAGGTGTAATTGTTGTCGAACACACAGTGAACCAATCAGTGTACAGAAATCCAATCGAATTGAGATGCGGCAACGGAAACCTGGGGTTGCTAAAATACAACTGAAAGCCTTGTTCGCACCAGGCCTCAATTACTCTCATACTCATCGGAGCAGCACTGATACTGCTGCTGCTAATATGATATATTTTGAGATCACTTTCGCTGTCCAAGGCATTATTTCCTTTAAGTAATTCATATATGATGTGTACGCTATGAAAAACGTTTAGAAAGCTCGTGATTACCTTTGATATTAGGCAGTTAATCATTAAAATTTTTCTTACACTTTATGTTGAGTCGTCTACATCCTCAAGATAGCGTATTCGATGAATGGTAAACCTACATAGTATGTATATATTTTTATGTAGGTATATTATATCCACCTACACGCCAACAAACAATCGAATTGCACAGAGAATTGAAAATATAATTAATGTATTAACCAATCGAAGGTAACGTCTGATACATTTGTACGTGTGCAGTATGTCAGAGGCTTATCCCAGAGCAATATGCAAGCGACGACTGCACGAGCGTGTAAATTGTTAAAGTTGGAGCGCGGTTGCAATTTTCGCAGCTGTATAAAATATTGTCAGGCGCGATAGCAGACACGGGTGTGAAGCGATGGATGCGCTCTCTTTGGCTTTTCGGCACGTTTTGCCACCGATCGACTAGTGCCCTTGTTAACAGATATTGCTTTTGATATGACACTGCCGCACTTAGAGGTTGTTTGTGCCGTGATGTCTTTGCCTTTTTCTTTTGAGCCGATTGAGACGTATGTTTTGTAGAAAAAGATCTGTAAGAAAGAAGAATAGGTTAACTACGGAATACGCATTTTGTGTTTAATGTTTTACTCTGTTTTAACTTACTTTATCAATAGAAAACAAATTTACTGTGGTTAATGAATTTCATACGCTACCAGTTCCACGTATTATTACGAGTATATAAGAGAAGATCACTGTATGAAATATACTGTGGGAAACGATTTATTTAGAGGTTCTGCAAAATTGTGGTGTCCGTGATGATTTAAATGTGATACTCTGGATTTAGTCACTTTTACCATCTCTGGGAACTAATGTATCATAAGATGTTTAATTTACATTAAATTTGCGGTTTTCTCTCACAAATTATATTTAAAATGGAATAAGTACTAATTCTCAAAACTATTCAGGTGCCAACGGTGGGCGACACAGATAAATGTGTTCAGTTCTTGACACATAGTCACTATAGTTCTATATTAGATTATAATATCTGAAGCTGCAGAAAAAATAGTTCAATCTATTTCACTAATTTCGCTGCTTAAACTTTACGTCCTAACAATTTGGTACAACTGAATATATATGTGGATAACCTAGTTATTCTATGCAACATGAGTCTAGAATATTCGATATACGATATAGCAAAAGGTGTAATCTGCGGTCTACATTAAGGGTATCTTATACTACCGGTTATAATGTGGATTGTCTCAATCGTAGAATTATTTGAAAATAAAGTTAAAACATCTTTAATTAGACCATTTTCAATATGGATTGTAACAGAAATTTCGCCTTTCTTTTAAATAATTATTGAGACCGTTTCATAAATATTATTATGACTACAAATCACAAAAGTTCCAAAAGTATTCAGAATATTTAAGGTACGCTAATTTTTAACCCAACTAAACTTTATGTTATTTCATTCAGCATAACCGGAATCACAAATCTTCAAAACTGGTATCCGATACATGTAAAACAGCAAACGAAGAGACGTAGTACAATTTTATGCAGCATAATAAAGATTATATTGCCTCTATTTTGATCTGACAGCTATGTAACTATTCGAATAAAGCGAATTGATTGTTTACGAGGGACAATTAAACTGTCGGTACATGGGCTCGAAAAATATAGACCTACGCATTCTGGTTCAATTTGACGACAACAATACCGCTGCTGCAATATTTAAAATTGTCAATAACTTCAAAAAAGGACTTCATTGACTGTATTACTTTATATAGTATTGAACGCATTGTCTGTATGAAAAGCAAGTCATTTACTGATCTGACAAGTCTTAAGGCACAATTACATTAAGGCAAAAAATACCCTCTATGTAACAACTATCTTTCGCCACATTTTTGCACTGAATTTGGTAGAAGTCCCCTAAGATACTGTATTACCATGTGTCTACATTATCACGGCAAAAACATTCCTACTTACATTTAGTGTCGCTATAGCTGATGATGTCAAGGCAGCTATAGCCTAGTGGAGATACCAACAGACTGCCATGCAGAGGGTATTGGGTTCGAACCCGCGGCGCGCACCAATGACTTTTCGGAGTTATGAGCGTATTGGATTGTAAATTTTCGCTTGCCACGTGCCTCGGAGAGCACGTTAAGCTGTCGGTCCCGGCTGTCATGAAGATCTTAGAAAGTCATTATAGGGAGTCAGTACCTATGAGTAAACTGGCACTAGTCTAAACCATAGAATGTAGCTATGCCTTCGTGTGGGACGTCAGACAGGCAGTCGCTCTGTGGAAAAAGTACTATTAATTAAAATCCGGTTAGACTAGAAAGCGGACCCTGGGTTTAGACTAGGATAACGCTAGGAGGATGATGGTAGCTGCTGATGTCAGCTTGAGGTCCAAAACTGTAATTGGATAAAATTAAATCATCGTTGTAAAACAGCCTGCTATGTGCAGGACTTTTATTCAATATAAGTTTTAACGACGTCATTCGGCGTCGACGACATAACTTAATAAGGAAACGATGCAAGATCGATAGCATACTTCTTTCATATTGAAATACTGCATAACGGAGTACCTATCTAATAAATATTATGTATATATTTTTTAAATCAAATTAATCTTAGAATAAACCAATTATAACTATTTCAATACTACTACTAAAATTAAATTAAAATATTTTTAATGCAATACAAATAAAAAGAAAATATATATTTAAAGGGCGTCGTAAATCCTCCACATCGCCGTCTATTGGGAACGTGCCCAGAAGACTGGCAGCATTGCCACGCTGTATGGCAATGCTAATTTTTTGTGCTAGATACATACCAGCCTTCTAGTCACGCGAGGCGTCGACAAGTCTCTTCGCAAGCTCTCCATAGAGACATCTCGCACTTGGACACCATGACCCCAACGTTTCGACTCCAAACGGCTCAAATACATAATCCCCTACGAGATTTACGTATTTGCGCCGTTTTAGAGTCTACGCTGTGGCAGCAGCAGCGCTCGCACAACCCGCTGTGGTAGGAAGATGAGATGGCGCAAGGGTATTGACACACGTTGCGTCTCACACCAAAGGCCTCCCAATCTTCCAAGGCAGTAGAGACACTTCATCTGGTCTTTTACCATCGTTGCGTACCAAACCCTGATGTTTAAGTTGGGCTGGAACGCAAGCGGTGACAAGAGCCCAACGGAGAATGTCTTTCAGGTTGCTGTATCGTGAAATACGACCTGCGCTCCTGCTGCATGATAGGCCATGGTGACCAAGGCTGTCTACAGCCTCTTCACAATGACAAAGATGTGGAGCGACACACGGCGCACCTAAATCTCTATACAAACAAGATCCAGACTTGAAAAATTTGTAGATAATCTCATTAAATATAAACTTTGTTGTTGATCACACACATTAAGGTGCGGAACTAAACCATAGTCGAAATAAAGGCTTTTTGGTATCCCATAATCTCAAGGATCTGGATCGAAAAGTAAAGAATAATGATTGTAGTGCAGGCATGCTTATCCTAAGTCCTAATTTCCGGTTCTAGTTTCAGTCTCAGTTCAGTAAAAAATCGTTTGAAGTTCATAAGCGTATTCTTCAACCATAGAAAATTTGTATTTGAGGCCCTCTCTCTCTCCTTCATAAGTTATTTAACAGCCGGCTTTTACAGTGTACTTTCATTAATTCTTTTGAAACGCTATAAATTTTTATAGAGCATTAATTTCTTTAAAAATTAATTATCCCTTACCTCGTGAATGGGCTTCGCATTATTACGTTCCCTGTAAAGTAAATGTTTTTATTATTTAAGCTTCTTACCGTATTCTTTTGTGAGCGTTGTCTGTTCTTAGTAATAGGCTGCATTTTATTCTGTTTCAGCTGTTCCGTGATTTTACTCAAGTTATATTCTCAATGGTCAAAAATAGTCTGTCACTGTTCTAAGCTACAGAATATTGTGCTTGCTTTAGTTTAAGGGTTTTAGGCGACAGTGGCTCTACCAGACCAGGTTAAAAGAGTATGTAACTTTCCAGCCTTTAACTGGCTGGAAAGTAACAAACTCTTTTAACCTGGTATGTAATAACATGGTATAATAACATGGTATAATTTTATTGGAGACAATTAGGAACTGTCTCCATTAAAATTATACCATGTTATCGTCCATTGTGACGTGAAAGAAGGACCGAAAAAACAAACACATTAATATTAGTATAATGGAAGTAAACCACATACTAATACATTACCAGCTTAACCAAACGGCTCGAGATACACAAGGCGCTAAACCTACTCGCAACAGCCTGTATCTTCCTTACACAATAATAATAAAGCTAAACATAGATTCGGGCAACTCATAACGGACAAGGTCTACCATAAAAAACCCAAACGAATCTGTCGAAATTTCAAACTGCCCGTGATTTATACAAACGCTAGTCCCATGTACAAGTTTATCTGGAACTATAGACGTTACAATACTGCAGCAGGCTCTAACGAAATTCGAGTGTGCCAAGTGCTCCGATTGATTGGGACTGAACTAATGTGAGAAACAGTCGGGATCCCTTACGAACCGAACGAGCTCGATTGTTTGCTTAAATCTGACGGCTATACCTAATATACTGTACTGCTAAGTACTTTACACAATTGAGTTTGGTTGTACTGTTCAAATGTGTTGTGGACTAAATATTTCTCGTGTTTATTGTTGTAGAACAGAATATACTTGTTCCAATTAATATTTGGTTTAGAACATCCTAAGATTATCTCAGTTGTCTCCAAAACTAGGATTCTGTGTTTCACTTTATATTATACATATTTGATACAATACCAGGTTTTACATAGAGCCACTGTCGCCTAAAACCCTTAAACTAAAGCAAGCACAATATTCTGTAGCTTAGAACAGTGACAGACTATTTTTGACCATTGAGAATATAACTTGAGTAAAATCACGGAACAGCTGAAACAGAATAAAATGCAGCCTATTACTAAGAACAGACAACGCTCACAAAAGAATACGGTAAGAAGCTTAAATAATAAAAACATTTACTTTACAGGGAACGTAATAATGCGAAGCCCATTCACGAGGTAAGGGATAATTAATTTTTAAAGAAATTAATGCTCTATAAAAATTTATAGCGTTTCAAAAGAATTAATGAAAGTACACTGTAAAAGCCGGCTGTTAAATAACTTATGAAGGAGAGAGAGAGGGCCTCAAATACAAATTTTCTAAGGTTGAAGAATACGCTTATGAACTTCAAACGATTTTTTACTGAACTGAGACTGAAACTAGAACCGGAAAGTAGTACTTAGGATAAGCATGCCTGCACTACAATCATTATTCTTTACTTTTCGATCCAGATCCTTGAGATTATGGGATACCAAAAAGCCTTTATTTCGACTATGGTTTAGTTCCGCACCTTAATGTGTGTGATCAACAACAAAGTTTATATTTAATGAGATTATCTACAAATTTTTCAAGTCTGGATCTTGTTTGTATAGAGATTTAGGTGCGCCGTGTGTCGCTCCACATCTTTGTCATTGTGAAGAGGCTGTAGACAGCCTTGGTCACCATGGCCTATCATGCAGCAGGAGCGCAGGTCGTATTTCACGATACAGCAACCTGAAAGACATTCTCCGTTGGGCTCTTGTCACCGCTTGCGTTCCAGCCCAACTTAAACATCAGGGTTTGGTACGCAACGATGGTAAAAGACCAGATGAAGTGTCTCTACTGCCTTGGAAGATTGGGAGGCCTTTGGTGTGAGACGCAACGTGTGTCAATACCCTTGCGCCATCTCATCTTCCTACCACAGCGGGTTGTGCGAGCGCTGCTGCTGCCACAGCGTAGACTCTAAAACGGCGCAAATACGTAAATCTCGTAGGGGATTATGTATTTGAGCCGTTTGGAGTCGAAACGTTGGGGTCATGGTGTCCAAGTGCGAGATGTCTCTATGGAGAGCTTGCGAAGAGACTTGTCGACGCCTCGCGTGACTAGAAGGCTGGTATGTATCTAGCACAAAAAATTAGCATTGCCATACAGCGTGGCAATGCTGCCAGTCTTCTGGGCACGTTCCCAATAGACGGCGATGTGGAGGATTTACGACGCCCTTTAAATATATATTTTCTTTTTATTTGTATTGCATTAAAAATATTTTAATTTAATTTTAGTAGTAGTATTGAAATAGTTATAATTGGTTTATTCTAAGATTAATTTGATTTAAAAAATATATACATAATATTTATTAGATAGGTACTCCGTTATGCAGTATTTCAATATGAAAGAAGTATGCTATCGATCTTGCATCGTTTCCTTATTAAGTTATGTCGCCGACGCCGAATGACGTCGTTAAAACTTATCTTAATATATAAAATCCTTGCGTTACTGACTGACTGACAGACACGCTACAGCCGAAACTATTGGGCGCAGGAAGCTGAAATTTGGCATGTATGTTCCTTAAGGACCGTAGGGGTGCACTAAGAAAGGATTTTTCGAAATTCCCACGGAATCGGCCAAAACGGGTAAATTAAAAATAAATGCAGGCGTAGCTGCTGGCGTCCTCTAGTATTGAATAAAAGTCCTGCACATAGCAGGCTGTTTTACAGCGATGATTTAATTTTATCCAATTACAGTTTTGGACCTCAAGCTGACATCAGCAGCTACCATCATCCTCCTAGCGTTATCCTAGTCTAAACCCAGGGTCCGCTTTCTAGTCTAACCGGATTTTAATTAATAGTACTTTTTCCACAGAGCGACTGATTGTCTGACGTCCCACCCGAAGGCATAGCTACATTCCATGGTTTAGACTAGTGCCAGTTTACTCATAGGTACTGACTCCCTATAATGACTTTCTAAGATCTTCATGACAGCCGGGACCGACAGCTTAACGTGCTCTCCGAGGCACGTGGCAAGCGAAAATTTACAATACAATACGCTCATAACTCCGAAAAGTCATTGGTGCGCGCCGCGGGTTCGAACCCAATACCCTCTGCATGGCAGTCTGTTGGTATCTCCACTAGGCTATAGCTGCCTTGACATCATCAGCTATAGCGACACTAAATGTAAGTAGGAATGTTTTTGCCGTGATAATGTAGACACATGGTAATACAGTATCTTAGGGGACTTCTACCAAATTCAGTGCAAAAATGTGGCGAAAGATAGTTGTTACATAGAGGGTATTTTTTGCCTTAATGTAATTGTGCCTTAAGACTTGTCAGATCAGTAAATGACTTGCTTTTCATACAGACAATGCGTTCAATACTATATAAAGTAATACAGTCAATGAAGTCCTTTTTTGAAGTTATTGACAATTTTAAATATTGCAGCAGCGGTATTGTTGTCGTCAAATTGAACCAGAATGCGTAGGTCTATATTTTTCGAGCCCATGTACCGACAGTTTAATTGTCCCTCGTAAACAATCAATTCGCTTTATTCGAATAGTTATATAGCTGTCAGATCAAAATAGAGGCAATATAATCTTTATTATGCTGCATAAAATTGTACTACGTCTCTTCGTTTGCTGTTTTACATGTATCGGATACCAGTTTTGAAGATTTGTGATTCCGGTTATGCTGAATGAAATAACATAAAGTTTAGTTGGGTTAAAAATTAGCGTACCTTAAATATTCTGAATACTTTTGGAACTTTTGTGATTTGTAGTCATAATAATATTTATGAAACGGTCTCAATAATTATTTAAAAGAAAGGCGAAATTTCTGTTACAATCCATATTGAAAATGGTCTAATTAAAGATGTTTTAACTTTATTTTCAAATAATTCTACGATTGAGACAATCCACATTATAACCGGTAGTATAAGATACCCTTAATGTAGACCGCAGATTACACCTTTTGCTATATCGTATATCGAATATTCTAGACTCATGTTGCATAGAATAACTAGGTTATCGACATATATATTCAGTTGTACCAAATTGTTAGGACGTAAAGTTTAAGCAGCGAAATTAGTGAAATAGATTGAACTATTTTTTCTGCAGCTTCAGATATTATAATCTAATATAGAACTATAGTGACTATGTGTCAAGAACCAAACTCCCAAACAACAACAACAACCAAACAGAGACAGTTCCTAACTGTCTCCAATAAAATTATACCATGTTATTACATACCAGGTTAAAAGAGTATGTAACTTTCCAGCCTCCTGGCTGGAAAGTAACATACTCTTTTAACCGCGATAAATGCGGACAAAGGCGCGGGTGAAGCCAAGTCTGTTCCATTATTTACATATTAATTCTGTTTTTTTTGTTCAAGCCATCAAAAATTAGAATTTTATTTATCTACTAGAAGACGCCAGCAGCTACGCCTGCACAATTTTTTTAATTTATCTGTTTTTACGGATCCCGTAGGTATTTCGGGAAATCCCTTCTTAGTGCTCCCCTGCGGTCCCCAAGGAACATGCATGCCAAATTTCAGCTGCCTGTGCCCAATAGTTTTGGCTGTAGCTTGTCTGTCAGTCAGTCAGTAACGCAAGGATTTTATATATTACTAGAGGACGCCAGCAGCTACGACTGCATTTTTTTTTATTTACCCGTTTTGGCCGATCCCGTGGAAATTTCGGGAAATCCCTTCTTAGTGCACCCTTACGGTCCCCAAGGAACATACATACTAAATTTCAGCTTCCTGCGTCCAATAGTTTCGGCTGTAGCGTGTCTGTCAGTCAGTCAGTAACGCACGGATTTTATATATTAAGATGATTTTCTTTGAGCTCTATACTTCGAGCTTAAGTAACAAACAAGTTATGCAAGTAGGAATCTTAGGTCAGTATAAAGTTTGTCCTTGTTTAAGTTATAAATACACTGTGTTCGGCGATGTTAATACAGACAATATATACATACATATCCAGGGTGTTACAAGACCCGTCACCAAGCCGAAGTCTACTTGTTTTGGACATCATGCCAAGTTGAAAAATCGTTACCTGGGAAACGATTTTTTTAGGCAGACACATTTTACACCCCGTATTTTGATAAAATTACTTAAATTTCTCACAGATGAAAAATAAGCTTAAGTTGCCTTGCAATATCAAGCTTATAACTAACTACTTTTACTATAAATTCAAGGACAATGATTATGATTAAATACACGAACTACAATTTAATTAATAAATTCATCAGTTATAAGAGCAAATTAAACTAAAATATGAAGGGAATTACTGACTGACTATAAATCTTTTTAAACCTCGTTTAGCAGAAATTAATTAACTTAAATCGTCCGTCTCTACGAGGAGCACCGCTTCACGGCCGTGGACGTAAAAAGTGCAATCAAGTGGAAATAACCTAGAAACACTGTTACGTCTTCTATTCAAATATAAATTTTAAGAAATATTATCTATTAATTAATGGTACATCGTGAAAGTTAGAATAATAAATCTCATATTATACATAGATCATTTCATCACCAAGATTATTGTGTAGGTGATCAAGTCTACGCTTAGGATTATTTTCTTTAGCGTTGTGTTTGGAACATGCTATAAAAAGGACTATACACCTATATTATTAGTCTACGGTTGACTATGCACATGTGTATAATAGATGTCTGCGTGTTATAAATTAGCAATCACACGATGACACCTATATCACCCTGACCATTTGGGTTGGTATAAGAGCGTTTACGCCTAAGGGCTTTTCATACAAACTTTCAAGTCCCTAGTTTTCGAAATGATTGAACCGATTTTAATGAAACTCATAAATCATACATATAAGCAGGATGCATAGGTCTAAAAAGTTAATTGAAAATATTTTCGAAATATCTTATTTAAAAAAAAGATAATTAGAACTATCTGTTTCTATGGAAAATTTAAAATCGGCCTAATTTAGATCTAACACTTTTTTTCGAAAATATTTTCATTTTACTTTTTAGACCTATGTATCCTGCTTATTTGTATGAAGTTTCATTAAAATCGGTTCATTCATTTCGAAAAATAAGGACTTGAAAGTTTGTATGAAAAGCTGTACGGCGTAAACGCTCTTAAGGTTCGATGTCGAGTTTTCCGACTCTGCCCAAAAGATAATTTTAGCTCTCACAACACTCACGGAATGAAACAGTGTAGTAAAACTTTGTATTTTTAATCCATCACCTTACATTTAAGTCTACTAATTTTATTTCTTAAGTTATTCACATGCAGCTACCTAGTTTAGCGCATACAGGAGGCGGCGAACGCCGAGTGGAGATACCAATGGACTGCTCTGCAGAGGGTATCGGGTTAAGATCCACGGCACGCACCATTGACTTTTCGAAGATATGTGCGAATTAAATTGTTAATTATCGCCTGCCCCGTGCCTAGGAGAGCACGTTAAGCCGTCGGTCCCGGCTATCATGAAGATCTTTGACAGTCGTTACGGAGAGTAAGTACCCACAAATAAACTGATACTGGTCTAAACCATGGAATATGGCTATCCCTTTGGGTTGCGGAGGTCAGACGGTAGACGCTCTCTAGAAAGCTGCTATTTTGACAAATCTGGTTAGACTAGTAAGCGGACTCCGGGCTCCAAGGCGAGAAGTCTTGGATACAACTGGGATAACGCTAGGATGATGATGATGATATTATAGCAAATACAGCCAGTCTTTTTTTCTTAAATAGATTCAAGTCATTGTTATAGCTCTCTTGAATTAAATTCATGTCGTTCATTAAAAGCCAATAGTGACACTGAGTTTGTTATGTCCATTACTATCGACGTAACAAAACATTATTTCAGTTAGGTAAAACAGATAGAGTCAGGTAATAGCGTAGAATACCTTATACACTTATTCATTATTTTTTATATCCTAAAATAATGGTTGCCTAATACCTACTAGTCTTTAGTTATCAGAATAAATTTATCGAAAGCATTAATACTTGTAATAAGAAGTACAATAGCCGTTGAACAAGTTCCTATTAGGAGCTAGATAAGAACAAACAATATGAATCACACGCAAACAATATGACATAAGAATAGTCTCAATCTATCCAAGATTCGGGTAATAAATCGAGCTTCAAACATTCAGTAAATATTCTCGAACAAAGAGTCTCATAAAAAGGGACAAGAAACAAATTACCTAATTTCTCTTTATGTATACAAAATGAGCTCGAACTTGCTCAAATTGGCCGTTAAACACACTAAAACAATTTGGTATGAAGGCGAGAACCTTATTAGAAGGTTTAATCTGGGAGGCGACTGAAAGCGATTCACTTCGTTTAATTTTTGAATGAATCTTTAAGTAACTCCCTTCTCTGTCGGTAGAAAGAGACATAAAGTAGACTCTTACGGCGTCTTCAAATTACATGGGTGGTGCCAGACTGCTGCCGCACGAATACTGCCGGGTGCCAAGGGATACAGTCTCGGTTATGTTATTCCATAATTACAAAATTACTCATTGGAAGACGAAGCCGACAGAACTGTCACAAATGACCTATCTGCGGATGCGAACCGCACTACTCTCGCACGATTGCAATTGTTCTGAAAATAACCGCACGACAACCGCCGACTACATTGAAAGCCCTTATTTTATCTTAATAGTTAATAGTATAATTATCTTAATTACTTACGTTTATCTTCTTTAAACCGTTTTAAAATGCTTAATTATGTTGATTTCGATATTCATTGTCCTGTTTCAGACATCTCTAGTAATATAATATTAAATGTGACAGTATTAATATACATGTTTTCTAATACAGAAACATTCTTTATTGTATTACAGAAAGAAAGAATTGGTATGTCTAATCAGAATGATTTAAACCAGTGTAATTGTAAATAAATTGCAAACAGTTTAGTTATAGATTGCTGGATTTAGTTTTATAGCTCAATCTCAATAATCACAAAAGTAATTGAAAATAAGCAGAAGCTTTTATCAGAAGCTTTGCCCTATATTCGAACTTGAAAAGTTGTAAATTTCATCTCACCTCCTGTTGTAAAACCAACACAGCCATATTTCTTTTATTGCTATTGAAGTTCATCCTCCTTCCACATAATATTTTATTTTCATTATGAGGGTAACAATAAACTGAAATACACATAAGGAAAACTTGAAGATTTCTTTTTAAGTATCTACTGGAATATTGCAGTCTGTTGTTCGGGTACGATTGTACCTAGATTTGTATATTATCGTTTTATGGTTGTTTTATTTTTATTGGTATAAATGATATACAACAACCAGTGAACAGTGATCAATCAGGTGTCAAAGGCGTATCCTGATCAAGTCATTCAAAAATAGGTTTTATACATAACATCATCAACCTTTTGTAAGATTTAAGCCTGAAACTGCGTAAAGCGGACGCCCGCGCGGTTCCATACAAAAGTGCTCCGTTGCCAAGACCCGCACGGGCACCGGTCGCGAGGAGCTGCGCCCCGCGCGCGTGCACCGGCCCGTCTCGGTGCTACGAAGTTACGTTACGTTGCTAACTCTACACTCTTGAACTAGCAACACTTCGTAATAATCCGGTCTCCGCGACGGGCACCGTTGCGGTACCACGGAAACCATCCGCGTGCACTTACGCGTGTGCACGTACGTGTTCACGCAGCGGGTGCCCGTCGCTGGTGCCCATTTAACGCAGTTTCAGGTCTTAGCCTCCCCTGATTGCCTCACAATGGCATTGCGAGGCAATAGAAGAATTAAGCCTACTTTTGCGGCACAACAGCTATTGTCACTCGAGCCACCCCAGCTCTTCAAGGAAGGCCAGCATACTCTTGATACGGCCCACTGCTTCTCTCAGGGTGCTGTGACTGCTGTCAGGTACTGCTGCCCCTACTGTGAGACTACAGGATAGTCGAGGAGCAGATGCGCTCCCGTCTCGTCTGCTTAGTAATCGTACTATTGCAATAGCACTTTATAAACATCCGCAGTCAGGTAAGAATTTTGGTATTATTTTATTGCTGTTGATGAAAAAAAGAGCCAATAACCTACCTGATGGTAAACAGTACGCATAACTTATAGAATATGATCGGACGCTTATGACAGGTACTCGTCCCTAGAGCATAAGATAGTACAAGAAGGTATAGCAGAGGAGGAGGCGATGCCATTTTTCACGTTCTCACAAAATCACAAAATCCAGCTGCGTGGGTACGTCACATCGGGAAGCTGATGTTGCAAGTATAGCGTATTTAGATTGAGTCTAAGGTAATAGTGGAAATAGTCGTAGTGGTGTTGTTCACTCTATATACTATCTATATTATGTAATATTATAAAGCTGAATTTTGTCTGGTTGAATGCGTAAATGTCAAGAATTACTAAACTGTTTCCTTTTTTTTGTTATTTTATGGCTCATTTGTCGAGAAAGGCTATAGGCTACATAAAATCATGCTATGACCCACGGGTGCGGAGCGGTGCCCCTAAATAATGCGGGTGCAACCATGGACTCTGCTAGTAACAGTGAATACACAGATTTACTTGTTTGCAACATTCATCCACCAGCAATACTTTATTTCATCCGTGATCATAGCGCTTGCAAGAGTGCTGAAGTACCGGATACTCGTTACAAATATACATCATACATGATCTCAGAAGACAATTTAAACTAAGGTAAATGGCCGCGAAAGTTTAATATTGCTTGAGCTACATATTTGGTAATTAGTTAGTTCATGCAATAAAATCGGCTCTACATAAGAATTGTCTGGATTCTGGGTGTGAGATCTTCTTATTATGAGGATGTATTCTTTCTTTTCTTTTTGTGTGTGTGTGTGTGGCCAACTGTGGTGTCGGAGTTTTTAGGCCGCCATAAGCCTTCCGACATGGCCTAACAATCCTTGTCCTGAGACAAGAACAGGGACCGACAGCTATAGGTGCCCTCCGAAGCACGGTAGCGCTCTGATGTAAATGCCACATGAAGTCACCTATCCAAGTGGTTACCTGTGCATGCGTTGCTTAACGTTGCCGATCAATGCAAGTTTCGCTATGAGTGCTACAATCGCTCGCTATGAGAGTATTGAAAAAAATAGATAAGCAGACTTCACAGGGCTTTAACCTATCATGATGGCGAACTTGCTACTATGTAGGTTTCCTTAAGATGATTTTCTTTATATTTTATTGGCGATCATTAATGTGTTTGCGTTAACTTAACCGTGTGGTGACGGACTAAGAATACGGATTGTCACCACCCCATATCATCCCATGGGTGTCGTAAGAGCCGACAGAGGGAGCATATTATGCAGAGAACAGCACTGTAAGAGAAGGAAAACTTGATACAAACCCTATACCAACCCGTTTGGCCAGCGTGGTATAGTAGGCCAATTCCTCCTTTCAAAGGAGAGGCCTAGTCCAGCAGTGGACTGTTAAAAGCTGATGATGATGTTAACTTAACTACTGATTTAAAAAGTCAGTAGTTAGTGCCAAGATCCTCTGCGTAGCAGTCGTTTCGTCTCTTTACTTGGCTATTGCTTTTTCATTGCTCTTAAAAACTTTGATTATTTTTCTTAGATCTAGGTACTGAGACGGGAATCCACATCACGACATCTCAGTTTCAACATTTCTTTATTATAACTAAAATTAATAAATAGATAAGTTTATCGTTTGTCAACATACCGCATCTTCGGTTCAACAATCAACTCCTACTTACCAAGACAAAGGTGATGTGTGGTCCCAAAACACCGCAATATGCAAACGTGTCGTATCTACGGCATACGTAGTACATAGCGGTGTTCAATAGGTGTATCCTTGCTTTGAGAGTGACGCCTCGGGCACACGAGGCTTTTAACACGTAATTGCGTTAATATGTCCCGACGAACACCTACGAAATTAGATAACCCACACCTCTCTCGTTGATTATGTTTCTTTCATATTGTAGTATAAAGTTTACTGAAGATTACGCTTCCAAAAAGAGTTGCGAGGTTTAGATTTGGAATTTGCCTGAGGATATTTTGGATACTGTGTAATTTATAAAGAAGTTTTGGTTACAGTGCGCTATATAAATTAGGATTGATAGCCTAACATACTATTATTTAAATTATAATAAGTTGTCTTTTTATTACTTCATTCCAGTTGTGTTTGTATTTTTGTCTTATTTAGAAAATGCTGCAACGTAATTATGATACTATATGAAATTGCCGTTTTTTATGAAGTAAGTGTATTTTTTTCCATATTTTTTACTTCTATTAATCAAAGTAATCACCCATGCAATTAATGCATCTTTGCCAACGCATTGATAGCTTATTGATGCCCTTCTTGAAGAAATCAGCTGGAGGGAGGCAACAAATACTTCAAAGGTATTTTGTACTGCCTATTGGGTATTGAATTTTTTTCCCGCCAAGAAGTTATCCAAATTCCGGAAAAAGTAGAAGTCTGTAGGCGCAAGGTCTGGTGAGTACGACGGATCATGGAGAACTTCCAACCCCAGCTCTTGTAGCTTGGAGACCGTCTGCTGTGCAGTATAAGGTCGCGCGTTGTCGTGCAGGAGCAGTGGAGCCGAACGATTGACCAAAGCTGGTTGGAGACGTGCGATCTTCTCGATCATTGTGTTCAGTTCATCACGGTACACATCTGCAGTAATGCTCGTCCCGTTTGGTAAGAAGCTGTGATGAATTACACCTGCGTTAGACCACCAAACAGTGACCATCATTTTTCTAGGGGTAAGTTTTCGTTTAGGGCATTGTTTGGCTGCTGAACCAGGGTCCAACCAACTTGCTGAGCGCTTACGATTGTCGAACAGGATCCATTTTTTGTCACAAGTGACAAAACGGTTCAAAATTCCTCCATTTGTATGCCTATTGAGCAATGCAAGGCACTTCTCGACTCGTACTTCGCGCTGGCGATCATTGAGTTAGTGGGGTACCCATTTGTCAAGCTTTTTACCTTGCCAATTTGACGCAAATGGACCAATATTGATTTGATGCTAACGTCGATAGCTGCTGCTAATCAAGCCGTAGATTGAGTATCGTCAGCTCCCACAATCGTCTTTAATTCGTCATTGTTGACCAAAGTTATTAGACGACCACGGAGTTCATTTTTCAGGTCACAATTTCCAGAACGGAAGCGGACAAACCAATAACGGGTGGTGCGTTCGTTTGTAGTGTTCGCTCCGTAAACGTCTCATACTCCATAATTATTCGAATTTTTTACGTATCCATGATGACGAAAAATGTTCGAATGCAATGAAAACCTAACACTGACTATTAAACAAATGACGATTTTAGAAAAAAGAATTCCATGTTTTTTAAATAAAATTAATTTAAATTAGAAACATCAGCCAAAAAAAAAACTGGATTTAAAATGGCCAGTAAGGCAGAACGGCAATTTCATAGGTAAAGACCTATTCCCCCAGTGAGATCTCCACCTTGTCGTGGTGGGGGGGAGAAGCTTAGTAACCGTGGCTTGGACACCCGCGGTGAAGCTAAGACAGATCCCGGGAGTGGACTTGGAGGAGGCCTGAGCAGGATGCGTCCAAAGGTGCGGGTGCGGGGGACAGTTCTGTCTGTCCCACGCAGTTGAAAGCGGGGTCGTGGGAGGAGAGGCGTGTCGGTAAAGCATTGCTGGGCGCCCTATCTCCCGCGACTAAATGGGGGCGCACCATTGTTGCGTCGCGGTGGGGTCGCAGAGGAAGAGGAGATGCGGTGTTGTCAGGTTGCCGTCCTCCCTATCCTCTGCGGCCGCTGGGTGTTTTGGCGGCGGAGCCCAACACCTTCATCCGCCGCCAAGGAGGTTGTGGCCTTCGGGCCACAACCAACCGGGCTTCGCCGGGGTGTCAGGGTAGAATGCTAACGCGACCCCCTGGCGCCCCCAAAATGGCGTTGAAGTATGCGCTGTTGTTTTAGTGGGTATTACGGCCTTGCACTCCAGCCGTCGACTCCTATATACGTGCGTAAATGCATTTCCACAGCGAAGAAAAAACAAAGGTAAATATTACCTAAAAAATATTACCGAAAAAACAAAGGTAAAAATTATATTACCACCTTGCTTGTCTACCTGGCGTAGAAATATAGCTCTTGCCACCAGAATGCTGTTACGCTTTGTTGTTGCAGATTCATGTCCACATCGGGCACGCCACGATAGTGGCGGTAAGTCCCGTGGTTGATGAGTGGTTGGAGAGACGTCACGGCGTCCTCACCTTCCGGTTGACTCAAATCCTTACCGGCCATGGTTGTTTTGACCGGTATTTGTGGAGGATAGGCCGGGAGGAAACGCCCGGATGCCGCCATTGTGGCAGCAGCCGCGACCCTGTCGAAGACACGGCGTTGCATACTTTGGCGGAATGCCCAGCTTGGGCATCGCAGCGCCGTGATCTGGTCGCGGCTCTGAATACGGTTGTCCTCTCGCTCCCGGCCGTAATTCTGTCTATGGTCCGGAGTGAGAGGTCTTGGAACGCCGTCGCCTCCTTCTGCGAAGCAGTCATGCTGAGCAAGGAGGCGGCGGAGCGGGAGAGGGAAATATATCGCCCTCTCCCTAACCGTAGGTCCGGGCGTCGGGGACGTCGAACAAGAGACGACCTCCGACCACCCTGAATTCAGTGCCTGCGGACGGTGAGCGCTGGGGCTGCTCCCTGTCCGCCAAAAGGCGGGAGGCGGCGCGTGTCCTCGCCGCCTCCCAAGTAGCTTTGTGAGGTGATGGATGCCAGAAGTTTGATGGATGCAAGAAGTTTGATGGATGATTGCGAGATCATAACGAGACGGGGCCCGCCAACACCAACGGCGGGCCAATCCCGGGCGGGGTCGCGAGAAAGTATGCTAATCGCGAATCGCGTGACCTCGCCAACATACGGGACCCGTAGGGACACCGCGGTGGTTTTTAGTGGGTATGCCCCGAACGCCTTTAGGGGAGAGCCTCCACATACCTCCTCCGCCAGTCCCAAGCCCAGCCGTTCTAATGGCTGGGTTGGCGGAGTTGAGATGACTCATAAGGAGAGTTTTACCACCGTAGTGAACAAAAAAAAAATAAAAAATTCATGTCCACATTACGTCATGATAGAGACATTCATACTAGCGTGTTACTGCGCCACGCCACCTCAACGTTTGATGCCATATTTGCCCTGTAAGTTCATGAACTTATCATATAAATAAAGCTAATTAAACTGATACACCGAAATCACATAATCAAATACTTATTATTACAAAAGCAATTTTAGTCATTATTATCTAGACACTATAATTAAACTCACAACAATAGGTACTTTGTAGTGTGATAGCTTTTAATAAGATTATTGTATGAATAAGTTATAGGATTAATAATAATTACCACAAAAAGCCTTTTACCCGTAAAACCGTTGCAGCAAAATAATTCATTCATTTTCTTTATCCGAGAAAATGGCTCCATCTGATGACCGTAGTTCATAGTGTGGTATCGATTTACGCGAACATCGACGCTGTTGTTGACATACTCCATCGTTCTGTGCAATGTCGTAGGCCTGCACCAGTATTTTCATTTTCGATTTACTGCGTCTAAGAGATAGCACATTGGTTAGTAATTGAACCGCAGACGTCTTTGATATATCGTCTCTTTTATCGGATTGGACGGACGTAATAACAGACCGTTGATTGCGTCCAAGTGGACTCGGGAGATTGATTATTTTCTCGTTACTCCGTTTTATTCTCTTGTTTTATATGAACTGTAGTGTATGGGTTTAATTTTACCTTTACTGTAGAGGTGTAGGCAAAAAAAATGTGATTCTAGATACCATAACATGTCTAAGTTTTAATATTATCGTCATTTTCAGACATAATTAATGCTATATTCTAAGGAATTTAATAATGTGATTAAATTGAATAATGTATATAGCTAAAGAAGAGATTTTGTTATACTAAAATGAATAAGGGGATAGAATTTTCAATACAAATAAGCAGATCAACAACAATATTCATGCAATCTTTGTATTCGTTGGTGCGTAAAAATATTTAAGAATAAAATAAATACTTCTTTCTTTACATAAGATAAACTTTTCAGTCTTTTGACATTAAAAATAAAAATGTATCTTGCCAAAGGCTTACTCAGTCCTGGCTGAAATATTATGACAACTCATTCGGGACACATTTGAATATTTAAATGTAAATCTATTTTTTTAAAAGACAACTCTAACAAAGGTTATCCGAGGGAGCATGTTTATGTCTGTAAATCGGTATTGCAAAAAGCGCCAACATTAATGTGAAAATATTGTTGGTCAAGCGTGCCGTCCGTCCGCAGTGGCCAAAGCTCATAAATAAACAAAACTGGATGCTCTGTCGAAAAGTTCCGTAAAAAAACTCAAAAACGTAAAATTTACAACCGGGAATTCAGTCGAGTTTTAATTAACCGTACAATGGATCGGACGGTACAAACTGTGCCATACACATCAACATTTTAGTTCAGCTAGACTTTGTGCTGAATTGACACTTACTAAAAGCAGTTACATAGGTATATATTATAAAATTATAATTGAAATTTTGGAATATAAGTATTGATGTAATATTATCATGTATTTATGTATATATTATAAATATATATTTATATGTATTTACTTCGTACGCCTACAACCACCAATAATTTTCTCTGCAAACCATAATATATCCATCCAAAGGTTGCCTGGCAGAAATCGCTTTTAGCGATAAGGCCGCCCACTGTACTTTTGTTATAGTCTTAGTTTCTACTTTGTAATAATTATATAGGTGTACAGTAAAGTATATAATAAATAAATAAATAAATAATAATACAGCTAAGGGATATAGGAAGTAATATTTTAAAAAACGATCATATTCAATATTTTTAACATATAAAAAACTGATTCTTAATATACGCAGGTTCATTGGTCTCTGCTTATGACTATGCCTACTGTCAGTAGAAGATACTGGAAATTGAAGAAATCAGGTCATTTTTATATAGACCAAGGGGCTTCTCTTATCTTTTATCTCTTATCTTTAGTTATAAATAAATAGGTGAGTTATAATTTATGGATTCCGAAACTAATTATATGTCACTCTCCAGCCAATGTGTTGCTTGTTGATTCAGTGTTGCCGAAAATAAGCTCATGAAAACGAATAAAACGATAGTAAAGCATGGTTATTTATACTTTTGTGATGTAATAATATCCTTGGATCTCAGTAAACCTATTTCGCATGCATCATATTATATGAATATGTTTGGAAGATATAAATATATTTCAAAACATCAGTCTATAAACGCGTTAATGTATTTTCCTTTATATTTAAATATATAGTACATCCATATATATATCGATGAGTAAATCTATTTCAATATATGGAGTGATCTAAACTGTAAAATATGTAGGTCAAAATAAATATCGCAAAATAGTATGAAAACTTTTCAGTGAAAATTTAACTTTACAGATAAAATGTGTATTAAATAATCGTTGATTTTACATTAAAATATTGTAAACAAGACTTCGTGGCAACGGCATACCCGTCACGTGCGCCTCCCAGGGTTAGAAAACGGTCGGTGGGGTCTAAATCGACCCTAATACCAACGAGGATGCCACACCAAGTAAATTCGCGAGTACTTTCTATGAAGAGGGCGAGGATACCTCGTGGTTTTTTAATGCGTAGGCTGAATTTCATCCAGGGGTCGCACATATTTCTTTCACGTTCACATCAGGTTCTCCAAAGTCAACTAGGGTTTGGGTTTGAGGCCTTTTGAATGGAGACTCGCAATTAGGAATTTCCATCACGAAAAAAAGAAAACATGTAGTAAAAATTAAAATTATGTAAAGTAGTGAAAATTATGTAAATACTAAAATCAATAAAGCATAATGTGACATAATATATTATTGATATAATTTACATACAAGTGAACAGAACATATTTTCAAAAAATAGATGCCACTTGTGAGACGGAGAATAAACTTATATATGTGTAAAAAAAGCCTACTATTACGTTCAATATTTAAAAACAACCTCAAACAAATTCACACACACAAATAAACCGCATCGCCGAGTTGTTTTCCCCATCATTAAAGCTTGAGCCGTTCAAAAAACATCGTAAAAATACTTTTTTCAAACAAAATTAAGCAAAACAACCGCATCGTATTAACGTAACGTCTCTGTATAACCAAAAAGTTTATTTGTTTGTGAACTTAGCCCGCTTGATTTGCATACATAGCAACAAACACGGGTGTGTGGAGTAGGCAGGCGCGAAAATGGCAAAGTTCTACTGTATAATGAAGATGAGACGGCGCTTGATAATCCGCCACATCGGAGACGAAACTTGGTACAAACCGCAACCGGGCTGCTTCCCAACTTGACTTGTTTCACACTTGGCACTTATTTTTCAGTCGTTTGAAATTGTATACGCTCATTTTACGTGTATCGACTTGAAACTGCTACGCTGGCACTTTCTACTTTTTTTTTCTTAATAAATGATATTACTATTTCTATTTTGAGCTTGGGTGAGCATCGTTGATTTTTAAAAATCTGGGTGAATTTGACAGGTTTGATGTAGTACTTTTTATTTCACCTTGTACATGAAAATTTTAGCGTAGTGATATAGATTCCAAAAATAATGTTAAAATGTGTATTTTTACTGCTACTGCTTTAATAGTAGTAGAGCCTTGCTGTTTTCAGCATGAATGGTCCTGCTCAACCGAGGACGTACTACTCTTTCACAGAATATCGAACAAAAGTGTCTATTTTGTTGCGTTACGTTCAGTGAATGAGGGCTCCGAAGGCACCATTCTCTTCTCCGTCTTCCTCATCCCGTTCCTCTTACTATTTATATTCTCATCCCTAAGATAAAATGCACTTGTGACTTTTCTTGCTGTTGGTTTTGTCCATGGGCGGCGGTGATTGCTTACCATCAGACGATAAGTCAACTCATTTGCAGCCTATTTCATAAATAAAAGACAGACGAGTTAGTGGCCTCCCTGATGGTAAAGCGTACATACACAATTTTCTGTGAAAACTCAACCAAGCCTATCGGGAGGATGGGCAACGAAACATTAGAAAGATTGAGATCCCACATCTCAATCCTTATAAGACAAATGGGATAGAGCCTATGGCACTCTCACTCACTGAACGAAACGCAACAGTATATAATAATACTGTTACCTTACATCGATATTTTGTGAGAGAGTAAAATTCTCTGGTCAAGCCGGCTGCATCCCGAAATCAGCAGGGCTCTATTACCTACATAAGTGCGAAATAAAAGTAGCTACAAATAAAAAAAATCGGAATTATTATCCTGCACTTGTGATACATAAGACCACGATTCTTTATTAACGGGTACAGCTCTAGTTTCCAAATAATAATAAGTAAATGGGCCGAACTATAAATCTTGATTGACAGGTCAATGCTAATAAGGAATCATAGAATCTAAAATAATTATCTCATCGCTCTCAGCTTGAGGTCAGCGTGCGTTCCAGACAAAAAAGGTCTTGTCTTGTCGCTTCTGACAAACAGAGTGTACTGACTAAAAAGTCTCACCGTGTAATTTCTTGATAGAATATAAGTTAGAGTGAAATGGAGTTTCTACTAAATACAACTTGATTGCATACAGTGTGTTTAATTTGAAGCATCGACAAATAGGTATATGAAATGGGTACATAATGCATACGCGCTTTACTATTCAGCAGAATTTCCATACCAATACCATTCGACGAATCGCTTTGCAGACAGAACCATCCCGGCCACTATTACCGGTTGGAGAATTTTATTAATTGAACACCGAAGTGTAAAATTGGTTGTTACTCAACTAAAAATGGTTAATTTGTTATCAATTACACAATATGGCCATATTGTGTATTTGATAGCACCTAATTAAATTTGCATTCATAATGTGACGCTTTTGCCATAAATATGTTCTAAATAATACTGTGAAATGTGAATTACCAATGTTCCGGGAGTAGATTAAAACAACATGACTAGAATAATAATAATTTATTCATAATGTAATATTCTATCTAGCGATTCAGTTCCAAAGATCACAAAAAAGTTCGGTTACATTTTGTATAATCTATTTCTTTATCATAATAACAATTTGGTCAAATAATACTATGTAGTTACATTAACATGTATTAAACAAATTGACTTAATATTATAATGTGATATCCAAAGGTACGGTACCTGTAGATAGAGTACAATTTTCTTCCTAATGAAATGGATAGATAATTTCGTGGGCAATGTTTTGATACGTTATCACATATACAACCACTTGTCTTATAAGCTTTATATTTATGTTACGTTTTTGTTAGTAAGGATAAAAAAAAGGTAATAAACTACTTATGTTCAATAATACTGCTTGTGTTCATCATTTCAGTCAAAAACGCTCACGCAAAAACGTTTAAGCCTCTCTTTTTTTCACAGGCAGATGCTTATTTCAACACATAGCTAAATAATTTATCTGTAGAAAAGTGTAACAATATTGGACATTAACAGAAGGTGACGTTGTAGATTTTATGTAATAATCAATGCATTGTGATCTCCCTTAGCGATGTAGCCATTGTGCTTAGTTATCTAAAAGTATAGATCGGTTCACGAAAGTTGACCACAAATGGCGGCCGTCGCACATATGTGTGAATGCGTCAAGAACGGAGCCACGCCATTGGCATACCACCCGCGCCTCACCCCGCACCTCCACGGGGACCTAAAAAATGATTTCTGCGCAGTGGTCATCTTTCATGAACCGACCTATAACAATGTTTATTCTATCGTCATAACTAGCGATATGGCATTAATCATGACACTAACGGCCTTAGTTGATTGATATATTGGTTAAACACTCATGAACATGACCGAAGATTCATAGCTATATATTATGATATTGATCTTATAATCAAATACAAAATCAGATCTCTTAACATGTCATTATATACTATTCTGTGTAATAAACTTGTAAACATGTAGCACACTTTTTATACGAACACAAAAATGTATTTGAAAAAAATAGAACTCTCAAGTTCTGAACAAAAGATTATCCAACTTAAATATGCCAGAATCATGACACGTAGTATGGGCTGATAATGTAAAATATTCATAAAAGTATTGTCACCCAAATCCATCGGATTGAATCCGTACCTCGCACGTTTTTGCATTTAAAGCCGCATTTACATCAATAAAAAATCGAATTGCGTGATTCGCACATTTTAATAAATAATAAATAAAGTCTTTCTGAACGAACCTTTCCTTTTTTAAATATACATGTACTCTATATTAATCTGATGATTGAGGAAGTAAAGATGTTATGAGGTTTATTATTAGATATTCTGATTATTAGAACACAAATTATATTGAGTAAAGTATTATGTAGGTAATCGGTAAATTTTTAATCTTATTGGTTGAATTATTATTATTAGAATCTGATAGCATGTAATATAAGTATTCCCGCACTAGGTAAACCTTTTATAAATATTCGATTACGCCGCGTTACAATGTTAATGTGATGGCCGTATCACGTCAATGGGATATTAATTTTCATAGCTACGGAACTCTCTCATCAATATCAATTTTCATCCACTTCAAAATGTTCAATTAATTATGTTTATACGCGCTAAAATCTTTCATTTCGCTTTATAATATATTAACTTACAATATATTGGAATGGATACCGAATTGATTGGTTAACATTATAAACATCCATACATACGTAATAATAATAATATAACAGCTAACACAATTAGTACATTTTATTTACGTATAATCTAGAAATTCTAGAACAACAATTACAAACGATAGTATACAGTTCGTTATGAGCACGGTACGTGTACTACATCTGTTGTTACCGAACTCTTGTATTTCGAATTTATTCATAATTTTGCGAACTTTATTACTAAGCTTTTGTTCGGGTGTTGAGGGATAATGGATTGTTCTGTTTCTAGTTACGTTTTCGTGTTTGTATGCATTTGAATGTCTATCTGTCGTGTCTGTGGCGGTCTCTCGTTCGTCTTCATCATCCGACCTGTCAGCAGAGCCGAATTGATTGTCGGGCCCCTCTATTGGCGTAGAATACTTGTACTCTTCTCTTTTGTTAGCGGGACTCGTGTTTTTTATAGTCGGCCCAGGGATTTCTGTGGACGAAATTGATGCTATCAGTGTTACCCATTACTAAACGTTCATAATTGAAATTGTTCAGATTCATCTCTCGGGGTTTTAGGGAATTTAATATTAGTCGCTTAGGTCTTGTTATTTTAATTAAGCAAGCTGTTTATAAATTTATTTCTTGTCGGTCGATTTCACAGTGCTAAATTTTCTGTTTATAAATTAGTAGAATAGAATACAATTCTAGAATATCATAATGCCTTAAGAAGAACAGGTTGCTTAAATAAGTTATTGATAGTTTTTATAAAAATGATAAAGTATAAGAGGTACGAAGATAGGTACGAAGTGGTTTTAACAAAATTATGTCACCGCAGGTTAGTCCTGGATGCTAATTAATAAAACTTTGTGGAACTTTTATTCCGTGGGCCTCTGACACTTTATATAAAAGTAGCAGATGGAAATTGCACAATGTACTTTTTTCCTTACTAAGTTCAACTGTTGTTCATCAAGAGTTAATTTACTAAGTACTAATTGACACTAGCTGCATTAATAACATCATAAAGTGGACGGTATATTCTGGGTATATTTTCATGAGAAAAATATTTTTTGTTGTTGGCTTGTTGAAAATCGAGGCCACTTTTTGCTATAATAAACCGACCCAAACTTGGTCTCCATTGCCTGTCGATGAATAACATTAACGGCTAGTCTAATAACATCCAAGTAGGCATTATGGGCGTGATATTTATAAATTAGAGGATGCCCGCGGTTACACCCGCGTTATTTAAGGCTACTGCTCCGCTCCCGTCGCTCATAGCGTGATGTTATATAGCCTTTAGCCTTCCTCGATAAATGGGCTATCTAACACTGAAAGAATTTTTGATATCGGGCCAGTAATGCCTGAGATTACCGCGTTCAACCAAACAAACAAACTCTTCAGCTTTATATATTAGTATAAGATAAGATAATACTACGAAGGTATGTATTGTTATATATATATTTCTTGAAGTTGTAGGCAGAGACTACGGATCGCTATTTCCTACGATCCTGACTGATGAATAAACTTAATTTTATACAATTTGTAGGTGGATATTGACAGTGCATCCGTGGTCCAGTGGATAGCGTATGCGTCTGCTGATTGGAGATCCCGGGTTCGATTCCCGGGTCGGGCAAAAGTCTTACTGGATTTTTCCGAATTCTCACTAGCAACACGGAGTCCAAGTGCCCGGTATCGGTAATGGGCTTGCCCCCTATTACGTGGGACCTACAAATTCATAACATGGCAAAATGTAGGTGAAATATTACACTTCTGCCTACCCCTTAGGAGAAACAGGCGTGAGTCTATAACAATAAATAACAATAATATAACATTCTTGCGTTACTGACTGACTGACACAGCTATTAAAAGAAAAAAGGAGCTATAATTTGGCATTCACCCATTCGATCGTTCGGGAGCGTAGGTGGGCCACAAAGAAGGGATTGCCTGACATTCCCACGAGATTGGGAAGAAATGGTTAAATTAGAAAAATGTGCGGGCATAGCTTCGGGAATACTCTAGTACATACATAAAACAAATATTATTTTGATTCAAGTTGTGGTAGGAAAATGAAAATCCTTTTAATTTACTTCGAATTAGTTATTTTCAAATATCTTTAAATATTCAGAAATGAACAGAAATTAAGGGTAACGTCTACCAAAATGCCAAGATTGTAGCGCGCTGTAGTCTCCAATAGTTCGAGTCAGTTTTAAAGATAATATAAAATTAATAACTTGCAAACTACTAAGATACGCTTTTTACGAAATACTGCGGGAACGTGACTTATCTCTGCTAATATAAATTTTATAAAGGTACATTAAAGACATAAAAATATATAGAATTTATCTCTCAACTAAATTGGAGCTTCTGCTCCAAAACTATGATTTTCCTTTTGTGTCTGGTGGTTTATTCGGGCGTAAAGCAACGAATTACTTATAGAATAGGTCTTACTTCAGTTTTCAAGAAGATATTTTAAAGACAGCTGCCGTACTAGTTTCCTGTCTGTGTCGCGGGGCTTTACAAACATACAATCAACGGACACAAATAACAGCTGAAACTTCTTTATGAGTGTTATTTGTATCCAGTGATTGTGAAATGAGGTGAAATTGAAGTCGCAATTTATCATCAAACTTCTAGCAAATTCAAATGAGAAGAAATAAAGCAAACTTATTACCATACAATCTGATGATACTGTCGACTTCTCCGAGTGAGTTCTTGGCGACGCATCTGTACCCTCCGACGTCGGCAGCAGTCAGTCCTCGCACCGTCAGCGCCATGCGACTCTCGAACGAACTGATCACAGCATTCACCACTTCATACTTACTTGACGATATCACCATCTCATCTGTTGGATATAAAGTCTTATGAGAATTTTACTACTTTTTAAACGTACGAAATTGTGAGGGATATCGAATTACTTTAAAATGTATGTTTTTTGTTTTTTGATGTTGTTGTTGACCTTGCTCAATATGTAAGTGAAAGGTATTCGATCCAAAAGTGATTAGTTTGTTATATCAAACATAGAAAACGTTATACATTTGTCGCTACTGATCGCATAGGATTTTGAAATTTCTAAGCGGTCCAAGATAACTTAAACTCACACGCGGATGAAAACACCTTTGCTATAAATATATTTGCATTTATTAGAAATAAATACCAATAAACCCATTGGATTAAAAATTACTTTATGAATATATCTGTATTTTATTACACTTTATTACACTCTGTATTTTATTACACAATACATCATTCCGTATTTATCAATTGAAGTTTTGTAATTGCATAGGCATTTTATATTTATTAATACTACGATTAAAATAACGTACAAATTACAAATGAAATTCTTTTGTAGCGGAACGAAACATGGGTATTTATACATTAACTAATATGCAATAAAATACAAATTAATAAATAATTGATTGATATAATAACTAAAATATATAAAGATATTGTTCATAGTATTCTCCTTTTGATAACTTGTATTGAAACTGAAACTGCCATTTGAGTAAAATGGTACTGGACTTATTGACATGATCAATCTAAAATAAAGTGAAATTTTAAAAGAACAGCGAAACAACTTTGTGATAGCTTCCAAATTGAGCTAATAATGAGTCAACGAACACACGGTCGTCTGATACCAAACTAGATAGAGACTGTGATAACTAGATATCTGATAAACATAATATTTATGTATACATGTTGCAGTCAAAACTCTTAACCAGTCAAAAGTACTATTGACTAGAAAAATCAGTCAAAAGTACTTTTGACTGAACAGGTTGGTCAAAAGTGGTTTTGACTGAAAATTATTGGTTATTAGTACTTTTGACTGCAAATTTGCGGTTTTAAAGTACTTTTGACTGACGCTCTTCGTCAAAAGTAGTTTTAACTGCAATAAAGCATCAGTCAAAAGCACTATTAACTCGTTAGATGTGAATAAATATTACCTAGTCGCCCAATAAGCTAAGTAGACGGAGCCCTGCTTCGCAGGGCTCCTATTTTCCAGTGCGGGGTCACAAGAGAACCTAACATAAACTAATAGGTAAGTACCTACACATAACTAAGTATCCGGGGCGGACGAGAACTTTTCATAATACCTACCCCGCACTCGAAAATAGGAGCCCTAAAAAAAAAAATTAAAAAGAACCTGAAAATAGGGGCTCGTCTACTTAGCTTATTGGGCGACAGAAATTTTCATAATAAATAGGTAGGTTAGTCAAAAGTACTATTAACCAGCTCCATTGGGCAAAAGTACTTTTAACTGTTATTTTAGTCAAAAGTATTATTGACTAAAGCATACGGTCAAAAGTACTTTTGACTGATTTTGCTAGTCAATAGTACTTTTGACTGGTTAAGAGTTTTGACTGCAACATATATAAATAAATACATACATATTATAAATACATACATATTATAAATAGGTAAATTACACCAAGATTCAGAACAAATATGCGTGCCCATCACAAAGAGATTTGCCCTCTATGAAAATTAAACAGACGACCTCCGGCTTAGCAGTCACATTAAACCAACCAGGCCGATTTAGCTTTAGCTATAGTCTCAAACATTTTAACTTTACACAAAGATGGCTATAGCAGATTATGCCGACACTACTTCATATTATTATTACAACTGCTGCCTCATACAAAATATGCGAGAATGGCATAAAATACACTATTCACTATACACTAGTCTATAGTTGGTGCCACGATAAGAAAAACTTTTTGTAAACACACATTCAGGACTTCACAACCTTTGTTTCAAACAGTTGTGTTTGAGATTTTATGCTTTTGTGAACTTTTATACTCTTTGGACAGTGGTTTTTTTTTAATGTTCTCAATTATGCTACTATGTATTCGAATTTATATTTTATTATCTATGACTTCGTATCGTGAACAAAAATTTAAATTCTCTCTATACTCAATTATTGACTTGATTTTTGTAAACATAAAAAATACCACCAATGAATAATATTACAGACCAATAGCTAGTACATTACTTTAAAATTTTTAGGCATGGAGATTTTACGTTGTGTATGAATGAAAATATTTTTTATTATTAATGAGAATATTCCGTGTGGTGACGGATTAAGAATACGGAATGTCACCACCCCATATCATCCCACTCCCTTGGGATGATATGGGGTGGTGACATTCCGTATTCTTAATCCGTCACCACACGGCCATCTCAATCAATCAATCGTAAGAACCGACAGAGGGAGCATATTATGCAGAGAACAGCACTGTAAGAGAAGGAAAACTTTATACAAACCCTATACAAACCCGTTTGGACAGCGTGGTATAGTGGGCCAATTCCTCCTTTCAAAGGAGAGGCCTGTCCAGCAGTGGACGTTAAAGGCTGATGATGATGATGAATGAAAACGTCAGAATGAACTTAAAAAAATCCATTTTAAAGTTACGTTAAAATATCATATGGGGTTACCTTCGTCAGAAGAAGCTATTTATTTTTATTAGGTGTAAAAAATCTGCTGTGCGACTAATAGTTTGCCATCTGCAATTCTGCACCCGCTTTTTCCGAGATGCCGGACGAGCATTGCGACACCAAAAAATATTCTTGACATCCAAAAAATATTTTTTAGCCTCTGATATGATGAAATGCCTAAGAATGTAAAGTTTCAATGGATTAAAGCAAAATGTTGACATTCCAGGCGTCTGACGTGTTCCAGTACCACAAAACACTGTTTTGGGGACTTGCTTACACTCAAGCCTATAGGAAATAGATATGATAAGCAATTATTCATATATTAAGTCCACAACCCTAGCCCAAAATGAGTCACGCAATGACATTTGTTTGCAAGGCTTGAAATAAATAAAGTAATGTAATATTAGATTATATATTTTTCAATATTCGTCGTAGTAAGCATACAAAGTAACGATTCAAAGGGTAAAAATTTGAAATACGAATCATATTTTTATTGCCTTCTGTGTGCTGAAAACTTTATACAAAAAATATACTAAAGGTATATACATAAAACAATTAACACCTTTGTAGCTTAAACACATCCTCTGTCAATGACTTACAGAATAAACCAAAACTACTAGCCACAGGACTGACCGAAGGACTTAAACCATATTACACGGCCTGCAGACCTTTTACAACTGATACGGTCACCGAAAGACCCGACGGGTGACCGCAGACATTTCAAAAGGGTGACATGAAGTAAAGGAAATCCAACGGACAAGGAAATAGTTAATATTGTTTTGTGTTTACGTGAGAATTACAAGCTTTTGTTAGTTTATTGGTGTAGGTTAATCAGCAATTACGAGCCCTACCGAAAAGCTTTTTCTATCTGCTGTTTAGCATAAGACAACCGAGGTGATACTAAGAAGTTGATGAATTTTATGTAAGAATGCCAAATTAGGGCACAACACTCTCATTCATCATCTTTAATCTATACAAAAGTTAAAACGAACGTGTGTGTTCGCTGCGTTGTAGACTGTAGGCAGCGAACACAAGCAAGCAAACTTCCACACACCATGCACCCCTCTTTTCAATACATGAAGGTGGAATTTAAAGAATCCATTTCTCTTGTCAATAATCGGTCACACAAATGTTAACTTTAGAGATTGAGTAGTTTTCAAGATTTTGTAGTTAGACAGTGAGTGAACGAGCTTTCGCTTTTATATTGACTGTGTAAACCAAGATATGTGTACATAAATACATATATAACAACGACACTATTAACTGTGAGCCACCTTTGTATGAGACGGTACCGATTTATTTATATCTTTGACTTTTCGATCCATATTTTGTTAGCATAAATGTACATTACAGACCAGCAAGGCAATGCAATTCAGATGCTTTTTTACATTCAGAATATATTTATTTTAAAGCTAAGTAAAAATGTGAAACAAATATACGGAATCTACTTTAGCATGTATCCAGCTGTGGCAAAGTAAAGTGTTTACCAGATAAGGTAAACAATGTCCCAGTTGTCCCCCGCAAAATTCCGCTGCAGGGGAAACGATATTTTTCAAGGAGCTCCAAATCGCCGACATTTCCTGGTAGACCCCTTTAAAGAGGTGGCCCAAACAATCCCTCCATTGCGGTACGTAAGTATGTCGTTCGCCGCCTCTGAGTCTTCGTAAGCCTTCACCGCCTGTTGTCCGCAAATGATAAAGCGACTAGCTTTCTTTCGAGAACACTGCATCGCCTGTGTTAAACACTCCTTCCAACGAACCGTTTTATTAGAACTAATAAAACATCTGGCACACTGTTCGATGCAGTCGTGAAATCTCTTTCATAATATTTACCATCACACTCGTTTAAACGGCATTAATTTAAGCCCTGACACCCGCTATGAAGTTTTTAAGGAAACGATAACACCAGTAACGCCTTTCTTAATCTTCATTCCGATCGAAACTTCGGTTTGTTTACTCTCCAGTGTGCTTCGACTTTACGACGTGCGGCGAAGATGGCCTTCGAACGAAATTACTCGACAAGCCAAATTCTGCGACCTACTTGTTTCATTATAACAAGAAATTTCATCTCAATTAATGTCTAAAATAACACTGTAACACTCTTAATTACGTTCGAGTGAGGCCTGCTTAATTAACACTTACATGTCAGCCACCCTAACATAGATTGATGACAAACGAAAATGACGATCCTATAGTGCTACCCTTTCGGGTAGGTTTTCGCGCTGGGCCGAAGCAAAAGCGCCAGTCACTCTGCAAGTTGTTGAACAAAGGCTTGTATACGCCGACCGACAATACCCCCATAGATCATAACGCAGACGTACTCGTAAAACAACTTGTGACCTTAATGTGTTTTAATAATTAGCCCGCGATGTTGTATAAGTTGTTACTTGAACAATACCGACCATGTTTCAAACTACTAGCAAATTTTAAATCGGTCGTTATAAACAAACATTTCAAGCATTATACCTTTGCAGAATCTATTTCTATCGTTTATTGTAAGATGAATTATGTTACCTAGAATCATAGTTGAACAAAAGGCAATCAAGTCTGAGATTGTGATTGTTTTTGCTCTGTACACAATAGCTACATCAGCTCTACTTATTGAGTGTACATAGCGTAGAAACTAGCCCTTTCTTGAAATGAAATAGTAGGTCATAGAGAATGGAAGACGATAAGGCAGGTTATCTTAGGTACCTTTGCGCATGTTGTAAAGAACCTATAGTACCAATTCGCTATTGGCAATTCTAATAATTTATCGTCTGTAATTTAGCAACGACATTTAAAGTCACTAGTTTCCAATATACATCGCGGCATGTACAAACATTAGACTGCAGCAATTTGTTCAACACGTTTATTTATCGACTTTTCATAAAACGAAATGAAAGTTTTTATATAGTACTTGAATTCCAAATAGTTGAATACTACATTCAATAACTTCTGCTTTCGAAAAATTAAAGAATAGGATAAATATAAATTGTTGAAGTATATTTCTTAATTACTTGTTATTGTAATTTTGCGATGAAAAGTGGCATGTGCGGAAACACCTAACACAGAGTGTATAATATTGAGATATATGCCCATCAATACCATTATACAATGGCTATTCGACAGAAGTTATTATGACTATTACTAGTCTCCCTAAGGATTCCAAGAGCGCTGTAAACGAAGCCTAGTCCATTGACTAAGCGTAACGAACAAAGCACTTGCATAGTTCAGACCACAAACAATGATAATTAAATTATATGTAACATAAGGCTATGTTACATATATTTTCATTTGTTAATTTACATGTTACGTAACATTTATAAAAGCTAATCACAATACTCGAGATGATTTATTACAGACAGACGCATTTGTCTGTGACTGAAATATAAGAGTGGTATATTAGTGTAACTTAATTAATATAGTTAGGTATTTGCTAATGTACTTGGTGAGCTCATAATTTAGGCAGTGTTTCTTAGATATTAGTGCGACGAACTTGTTGAAATGAATGTGTGTTTATGAGAAATAACTAATTATACTAGTTTTCATTTTACAGATTTAAATGTTAAGATTTAATGCAAAAAGATTTTATTCTCAGAACGTTTATCTAAAAACATATTTAAGACTCAAAGCTAGTCTTTCAGTATTTTTGTTGGCTACCTATTTTAGAATAAATAAATATCGGGTTATAAATATTTTAGAAATGTATTTTAATTTAGTCGTAATAAATTGTATGTATAGGTAAATGTACTCATAAAAGTTCTGTAAGTAACAACATATTATAAAAATACACTTTGTATAGAAAGGAATATAATGCTATAATTAATATTTTAGATATTTATAAAATCTGTAAATAATATATTTATGGATGCAGCGATGCCTATCTTAATCTGTAGAAGTCGCCTTGCAAGGCGATTAAACTACGAGAATGATGAGAAGTGTTAACTGCTTAATTGCTTCAGCAAGCCTGCATAGTCACCTTCTGTAAGTTACATGTCATGAGTAATGGTAGCAATGATGCCTATGATGTGTGATCCTACATCATAGGAAAGATGATATTCTATTTGCTATACATATCCACCAGATTCAAGTTTTAGTCATAAACAAATTTATTCAGAAACATATTTAATTTTGCAAATGTCTTCATGTTGTATTGTATCGCGCACTCTACACAAGGTCAAGGCCACTTTTATTTATCCCAGTGGCCGCGCCATGAAGATTTAAAATTAATCTAAATTTCACAAACTGAAAATACTTTTGCGCATAAAAAAGAAACTTCTGCCTTTATTGCGTCATACATTCCAGTGCGGATGAGAGCCAAGCATAATGTGGAACTTAAAATCTCCAGAAGCTCAAAACCCGGTCCCATTTAAAATTAACCCGTAAATTTCGCGCGACAAGTGCCGAATGGAGAAGTTTGCGAAACCGCCGACGGCTCGGCAGGGGCGGGTTGGCGAATAACAGCCACGGGCCTCCATCCAGCTCATTACTCCACACTCTGAATAGAAACTGATTTTGATACGTCATATTTGTAGCTGAATAATCTTCGAACGACTGAAGTTAAGCTAATAAGCTAAGTCTAAAGTTGATCTTATTTTGAAAGCAATATCTTTTGTGTTTTATTTCTCTTTATGGTGGTTTTAGTATGTGTAGCAGTGGGTTGTTACCAGTAAATTTAACTGTCAAATTAAATAGGATTAAAATAAAATAATAATTTACTTCTAGTCATATAAACTACAAAAATTTATTTGAAACAAACTGCATCCAAAAGCTATCATATTATTATATTCAAATATCATTTCGCTCTTATAACATATTATTATGAGGATCACTTTTATCCGTTTAATTCTTAGAATCGAACGGATAAAAACATAGAGCACTCCATTCTGACGCTAGATATTACACACGGTGTTACATTTATTTGGCTGACGCGCTATCATTCTTCTCGAATATAATAATATGATTTTGGACTTTTTCCACATTACACGCTCAGCACCAGATATCTTATTATTATCAGACGGAACCACCGCGAACAATTTATTGTTTTATTACGTACCTAAGTTACTTTGGTTTATTTTACGCCCGGATAAGTGTTAATGGATTTTTCACAGTAGATACCGTGTGAGCTTTTATTATGATTCCGCTGCGGTAATGTTTCTACTTTTCAATGTTATTGGAGCACATTTGGTTTTATACGAGTGTATTACGAGCGGACGTTTGCGTGACGAAGCCGATTATTGAAACAGGATCGAGTAATTTCAATTCGCGTGGGTAACGCGATTTAAACGATGATGTTATTGAGTCCTTTTATAAAGCAATATGTTTGTGGATAGTAGAAACGTGAGGGGGCTGGCTTGACGTCTGACTGCCTTATGACGTCACGTAATCCCCACATTTCTTACGTCAACGTTTCCTCACGTTGTGGGAGAATTATCATGTCGACTTGTAGGTTGCATAATAAGGATCAATGCCAGATGGTGACATTAGCTTGGGTTTGCTGACGCGGCTATTCTGCCATATTCGCCTCAACGGTACGACGTAACATATTACATAAGAAATGTATTTCATATTCACAAAGAGGAGCGCAAACGTTTTCATATTATACGTTTATTAAGTAATCTATGAACAACTATTCCATATTGATAATGATGAAAACGTAATTTTCATTATTCTAGTGCCCATTACTGCATATACGACACTCGCTCTGGGGCCTAGAGTCGGCTTATGGTCTAATTAAATTTGACAGAAGGCTATTGTTCCAAAGTTTCTGTGACGTCTGCTGTACATTTGACAGTCGCTTTACGTTCTGTCGGTGGCACGTAGTGTCCTAACTTTTATTAACACTGTGGCCAATTCTCCTATTTTTATATGACATTGATATTATATTTTGAATTGACTCAGAAGCGGTATTCTGATAACCTAATGTCATTATCGTATAATTTGAAATAAACAGTTTGTCGTTGACACATGATTTGACACTTGTTTAAATTTACGATCTTGTTACAACTTCGTTCAATTATCAGATAGGTAATTTAGAAGAATACGCTTTTTGTGACGTAAGTATGACACTGACATGATATCGAAACTATATTTATTTAGGAGGATTGAATTCTTCTATTCAACTACAACTAAATTGTCACGAATACAAGACCAGATGTGGAGTATCACTTAGTCACTGCAGCCTATTTAACGCTATCTGCTAGTAATTTCTTTACCTTAATAGACTTGCCTTGCTTGCTTTTCCTAGAAAGGTAAGGTTTTCAGCTTTAATTTTGGCTGATATGAGTCAAGATACCTCATCATTCCTTATAGGAAAGAAGTCAAAATTCTATCGATATCTTTGTATATAAGTGTGGGTGATTTTATTTACCGTGAACAGCGTGTATAAGAGCATACGCGACAGAATATTCGGAAAAATAAATATCCTCTGTCAATATAAAGCTATAAACATGTTTGAAGAACCATAAACTGCTTCAACCTTGAACATGTGCCAGATACCGCGTAATGATTTTTAAACAAGTATTTATATATTATGACAAACTCTAATATATAGTACATAAAAAGATTTAGGTGAATCTCGTCTCTAAAGAGTTTTATATGAAAATTTTGCAGGCAAGTTGAAGACGGAGGCCCACCTCATACATGGCAATATGAATAAAATATGGATTCATCAGTTGAATAAACGAACATTCCGTGCTCGAATAACCTTGTTCGCACGGAGTGTGTAATGATCACTTGAGTTTCGTCAAATATACCATGTTTGGGGGAATTGCATTTGACCTACTCTCAACCTTTGCGCTTAGATTTTTGGGAGTCATTTTGCAAATCTCCATGATTGTTTAACAGTAAACTTTATTGTTGTTGGAGTTAGAGAACCAATATTAAGCAAAATTTGTACAAAACAATGCATTCCTTTATTCAGCATTAAAATGGATTGCATTAAATTAGATAAAGCATAGAAAAATCAAATTTAAGTTGAAGCTACTCCAGTTTTACACATGGCAATAAAACAAACAGAAAGCGACAGATTCTGTGAAATATTTATACACAACATACAAATAAATAATCCAAACGAAACTTCTTGTGTTGGCAAGTCCACTAGAAAATAACTATCGCGCGTTTAACAGATGTTGCAATTGTTTGTTTAAATATTTATTATTTCGGGAAAGGCCATGCCAGTATTTAGTAATTCTTTGTACTTCGGATTTCACTTGCATCAAAAGAATTAATTTAGTCCGAATGATTGACTAATCTAGAATTCTGTGTATGCTATCGTACCGTGTACCAGCTGTCCTGTCTGTCCAAAAGCTCCCGAACAAATTTTGTACGGTTTGTAATGTGAATCATATTCCTCAGGAATCACATTATCATTCAACATGGTTATCAATATCAACACGGTTTAGGTTATAATTTAGGAGGGCGGAGCCGCGGGCTTGTCTAGTCTTGATTAAATATTAAATGTAATTAATTATCCAGCTGCGACTACATTTCATGTTCCAAGCATACTCAAGCATTTTTCAACATACAAATAAGATTTGTGTATAGAGCTGTAGACAAATTTGGGTTAAAACTAAAGAATAAAAGAAAAAACTTGCTAAGAAAACAAAGAAGAAATGCATCTCTTAGTTTTTGCTTACACACCATAGCCACCACAAAAGTTAAGTAAGGGAGTCAATATTTTAAATAGTGGGCGAGGCAGGGTTCATCAACCTAAGACCCGGATGCTTTGAAGCTTAGGGTTTAGCCTACGGTTGGCAAGTACGGGGTTCGCTGGGCGTATCAATTGGTTCAGAACGTAGAGGTGACGTCGTGTCTATATGTCCCTTCTGGATAAAGTAAAGACCACGACCAAAATAAACCTGGTTTATTTTAGTATTCTCGCTCGGTGGTCGTAGTGATCTCGCATCTGCTTAGATTCTCCTTGGGGACAAAGGCAGTATGTCATACATCTCACGTTTCACTCACATAAAAGACCTTAAAGGGACTATTTTAAAATGTCGTACAAAAATAACTCCTTTTTGCTCTATAGGTATTTTCATACCACGTACAAAGGCTAGCCAGTATTAAGTAAAGTAAAGGAAAGAAAGCCACTGCCAAAATAAACACGAATAGAATTCTCGCAATGAAGTTGCGATACTAAGTCACGTTGGTCGGGTTGGTCGCTTAAGCGGAAACTTCCCGAATCAAAAGCTTGACTAGACTTGGTGGAATGTTTGCTTTGCTGGTTTAACTTGGTGTTGCCTTCAGACCTCGTCAAGATAAGTCCGCCGACTAGTGCAAATCATGTTGGTACGTTGATAGTAACGGTTTTGAAATTGATTAACTATTGCAGAAGCAAAGGAAGCAATGTCGAGTCGATTGAACTCATAGAGTGATGTGAATTTTGAGGTGTTGCCCGCTGAATTATAATTATGATATATTGACATCATCGTAATTATAATAAATGAGTTCATTAGCTAGTTATTCAAAACTAATTTAAATCTAAAGTCGTATTTTGATTTATATTTCATTATACTATTATACTTAATCAAAGGCGATGGTGGGCTTTGACTGGACACTCTGGCTAATTATATCCACATTAAAAGTTCTGACAAGCCAGGAAAGTGTTCAAAAACCTAGAGCAAAATTGTTATTAATTATTTAAAGAAAACTTGATGTTTTTCAAACTTCTTTGCCTCTGGCAGACTTATTTTCTTTACTTGAATAATGTTGATATCTACGAAGGTATCTGCTTAAAATATTTAAAAAAAAATAGCTATGTAAGGCATAGCCTTAGCAAAGTCCAATAAAAAAATCTGAGAACATTCCCCTAAAGATAACGGAACGGTTGACGCTAATAGCTATTTTTTAAAACACTCAAATACATAAAAGATAATGAAGACGGCAATATAGTACATCCTTAAGTGATAAATTATAAAAGCATTGTTGGACGTTCTCAGCGCAAAGTCGTAAACGCGCTGGTCCACTCGAACGGAACTAACGAGCATTGTCTTATTTTACCACAATAGCTCACTTTTCTTAAGACTTAAACCCGACGCAATCGTAAATTAAAACTTAATATCTCATTACTTGCAAACGTTACCCCGCCCACGATTTGGCTCGTGCCAAAAAACTCCAATTACAACCAGACTTTCTTTATTTCACCTCCGCCTTCCGGGTTTTCGAGTGCGTACTATCGTTCCTTATCAATGTCATTGCATTTTTCAGATTCACTTGACAGCTGACAAAGGAAACAATTAATTTTGTAAAAATTATTCCGTACTTTTTTACAAATGTGACGCTTTTTATGATGCGTCATTAAGCTTTATTACATTTCAAAATTTGTATTTTTGTACCATTTTGTTAGTTACAATACAAGGCCGCGCTAGACATTAACTAGGTCAAAATGAAAAATTAGGTTGTAATAAAAATGTGCTTGCTTATTCTTTTATCAAAGCTATGAGGTCCAGGCCTTGTGTTACTACTTCTATAAAAACTCAAACATACTGTAGCAGCATGTAGATAAAACTTATTACGATTTCTACAATTGCTTAAATACAGTGATCGGAATCGAACCCATGCCGAATCATAGGAAAAGTAAAAGATATGTTTAGTTAAGATATGTAAAATTATGAATCATAATATATAAAGATTGTATGGGTACGCAAACTTTAAGTTATAGTAATTATTTTATGTTACGTAATTTATTCAGCAATTTCCGACACTATATATTTTATTCTTGTAACCTTGAACAAGTAGCAACTATTCAACGCGATATTTACCTCAAGGGTAGAACAAATTTCATCTCCTAAAATAGCCGAATAATAATTAGCAACATTTGCTAATTGATGTCGTTCTAAATGACTTGTGCAATACCGATTAAAGTCGGTGTTTTAGAGGTCACTCGCGTGCTGTTGTTATAGTAACCGAGCGACCGAGTCCCTGTGGGCTACTAAGAGCTGGACACAACACGAACATCTTACTGACATTACAATCTGGATTATCTACGAGCTTCTGATGTGGTTTCTAATTAAACGTCACCTTGCGTTTATGCCATAATTTGATTTGACGTGAAATGGTGGTGACAGGGTTGAGAAGTTATTTTGTACATTATCAAACGTTTTAAACATATTTTAAGATATCTGGGTTAGCCTACAAACACAATTTTATATTTTGACAGACCTGTAGTGATGCATTTGTCTGTTTCGTTCAATATAAAATTGTAACACAAATAGCTTCTACAGCTTCGAAAATTTGTTACAATATAATATAAATAATTTGATAGGATAATGGCAATAACAGATAAAAATATTTATTATTCTCTTCACAGTCAACATTTTGAAATTGTAATCTGAAATAGACATAGTTAATTACAGAAATAAATTAAAACGGTAGGAAAATTTTAATAAAAATATTGATATTACTTTAGCTGTTTCCATAAGTCAAACATTTAGGCAACAAAGTTGAAGTAAATCCTATCTAATTCATTTGAATTACATAGCGGTTTCAGTTAGATAACGTATTTAGAACATTTGGAAAATTAAATAAATCTTGGGAAGCAGTAAAAGTCAAAGTAAATTTTCACTTTTGTGGTTTTTTGAAGCTAACAATCTTGCGAAGTTAGCAAAAAATGTTAAGCAGGTAGGTGTTCTGATACCACAATAAATAGGCTTTGAAAGCGAAGCGGCTTAGTTGATTAAATTTCATTACTGAGTAAGGTGGGAATATGTGAATACTTACTTGAATCTCTCACCCAGTAGTTGATAGACTTGGGTGATGACTCGACGTAGCACTCGATTGTGACATCCGTACCCAGCGGAGCACCAACCAGCTGATTAGGTACTTGGATCACTGGGTGAACTGTATAACAAATACTTCAAATATAAATACTGTCATAACTGTTAATTGATTGTAATTCTAAGTAATATAAAAAGGCATTCTAAAATATGTTGCTGCACAATTTACATTAAAATGCAAAGCCAACATTTGGCCGTACGATTTTCTTCAAGAAAGTAGACTAATAATATTAAAGTTAAATCTTGCATAAAAGCGAAATGTCCGCCCGAGTTGACGCGAAGACACAACAGTCCCTTACAGCCAGAAAATAATTAAAAGCTACTACTCGCTGACATTAAATAACACCATTAATAACAAGAAACCTCTGAAAGTTGCCGAGATAAACAACAATTACTACGAATTTGGGGAGGACCTATTTCGTTGTCAGAATGAGTTTGCTCTTAAAATATTTTTTGCTCAAAAAATATTCGAACATCTAGTGGACGTAATTGCTACTTTAGTCTCGTTACTGTTATCTGAACAATACAGATTTATTTCGATGCCTTAGTAATTTTTATTATTTATGAGAATATTACTTGGGCAAAACTACAAGGTTTTATTATAATTTCTTTGTAACAGCTTTAGAGTTTAAACCTATGAACAAAACAAGACGGTTTTTACTTCCTAATCGGTATCAACTAATATCCTTTTTAAATTTTCTGTCCTTAGTGTTCGTTGTACGTGTACACAAGTGACTGTCCCGGTGGATTTGACATTGTTGCCATGTTTGACGGTACTATCGTACCTTTAAGCTCTGCAGTTAAAAAGCTTGAGCACATATACCACAGCAAAGTGCCGAGCTAGGGTAACTTAGATGGAACAAAGTCTTCGTAAAAGAAAAAAATTCCTCTTAATTGGTCTTGGTGATGTATGCTTCTTTGACCTGAACGTTAATCACCTTCTGAATAACTGGATGCGCTTAAGGAGTGAGAGAGGCCTCACATTGGGCATGCGCGTTCTTCGAGCTTGCGCTCGGCGTGTGCCCAGCGTACACTTTGTTCTACAGAGTGAGGTCCATAAGTCAGGTCAGCTCCACACAGTTCTGATGTTTTTCACTCATCTTTGGCCCTTCAATCAATACTTTTCTTAAATGCTCGCCATTTGATTAGGATTGCAACGATGTTCACGGTGTTCTATTGGCCGTAAAATTAAGTCCACCTGCATGCATTGGAAATATAAAGCTGTATCTAAATAAATGAATAAACAAGTAAATATAGTTCATGTTAGATATAATACTTACAATGCACTTTGATAGTAATCCTCTTGCTTATAGTGGGCGGTACACCGTTACTTGCGATGCACAGATATGCACCCATATCCGAACGTGATATTTTATTTAGCGTCAGCACCTCGTTCTCATACACGGTTACTATAAAAGAAATATCTCATTTACATAACAATATATTTATATTAAAGTATATGGCACGAAATGGACAAATGTTATACGTAAGTAGTCATAATGTGATCATGGTGCTAATTTATTAGCAGTTGCTTGCTTACATTCACACATGCATTCTTTAATGGTGTCGCATTGCCGTAGCTCTATGGTTAGCCAAGTAATCTCTACAACGGGACGATCATATATTTATCCAGTATATAGTCCCGTCTCACGACGAATCGTTGCGTGCTTGCAACCTCTAATTGCCATTACGACGGAGGCGTTTCAGTTAAATAAGAAAAAACAGCCGCCCCGCTCAATTAAATGCTCTCTTGCCAACTGTATAGTAAACTTGACTGATCATATTAAAAAATAATTTAAATATTAAATACCTTTAGTTTTGCCACCATTAGGATCTCTTATCACTATATCGGCGCCATCTTCTCTTCTCCAAAGCACTCTAGGTTCTGGCATGCCCCTAGCTCGACATGATACTCTAGCGATGCCTCCTTCGGGCACCATTATATCTCCTGATGTTTCCTCCGGTATGAAATCTGGTGGTATCACCACTTCTAGGTAACCCATCTGGCAAAATAAATATTTATTTTAACCTTCGTATTAAGCTAAGACCCAAAATCATTTATTGTCTGCTTTTGACTAGAAACTAACAAAATTTCAAACAATATCATTATTTTTCTAGGCATGAAGACCTACGCATTTCATAGAGCGAAAATATACTAATGTAAGTTTTATATCACGGTGACCTGTCAGGTATAACGATTGTAATAATACTTTGACCTATCTCTTTTTAGTACAGCTTTTGTGATGGTCGACTTTTACAGGATTCTCGCGTTTTTATTATTTTTGAAGAGCAAAATTGGGTGACATGAACGTAAAATGTTATAGTCGTCAAACAAAGTCAGCTTTCAAATCTGACTTCATTTTACCCCTTAGTATAAAGTCTGGCTGTCTCTAACATTTTTCTTTCCTTTAATTTTTCCTTAGCGTCGCTCAAACGAATATTTCTTATTAATTATACGAATCATTTCTCATTCACAGTCGGCATTCGGCGCCTTCAGCGCGCGGCCACATAGGCAGACGTCAAACGTTTATTTGTATCAATTAAGAATTCAGTGTTTCTTACAAAAGTTGCTTAAATCATTTGTATTCAGTTTGTTTTATGTAAAAGTAAATTTTATGTTTCATATTCATCAAATAGGCTGCTTAAAATAAATATCACCGTCCTAGGTATCTCGGTTGCATCAAACATTTTCGCCTTGGAGTTCTGTTTTCTATTGTTACTAGATACAGACTAGACAGAACGAGCAATCTTTAACATCCTTTCACTTACCATACCATCTTTAGAGGATATATTTTGCGTGTAGAATACAGTATATTCCAAAGTACCGACTTCCCGTGACGATTATTAAAGATTTGGCAGTTTGGGCCGACGGCTATATGGTGTCATCCATTTTCAAACCAGTCGATGATGAACGCGCTAATGATGAAAGATCCATTACGATACTAATCTTTAAAAAACACACTTTTTTTCACTTTTAAAAAAGTAACCTTACCACACATGACAAATTTAATAATGCTGCAATGCCAGGTACATTAATTATCACTAATAATAGAGTATTTAAACGGAACAATGTGAAACAATTATCGAAAGTACATAGCGTTAAGTGGCGTCATGGTGCGTCAACGTCGGAGTCGAAACCTCGAGCGCTGTCGCCGCGGGCGATTTATGTCGTTATCAGGTCCGGGTATAAATTACAGCGCAGAGCAATAATTTAGGTGCACCATGCACGAATCATTACCCGCTGCGTCACGCTCGCTCTCCCGTCTGCGTCGCTTAATTCACTTTATCTCCCAAATGTTTATTTAAACTGCAATTTAATTTTCTCTATGTGTTTAACCAATTAATTCCTTGGGGCTTCATTGGCCAGATAAGGCAACGATTCTATAAGACTGATCAATGACTTAATCTATGTGGTCATGATTCGATGACGGATTTGAAGCTTGCTGTGTTGTTATAAAATTTACAGTACTCGTAGCAAAATGAAGACTGATTACGAGAAAATCGAAGTTGACGGCAATTACTGCCCTGAAATAAAAAGTCGCTGGAAAACTTATGGACATTACAGATTGATTTTGTGGGCTTGGATGATGAACGAAGTCACAACCATATTCACCCCAACTGAGGTATCTCATAATGGATTTTATGCGCATGCAGCCATACAGGCATTTTCAGTCATTCTTATTGGAATGCCGCTAGCTTACTCAGAAATTTGTTTGGGTCAGTACAGTAACTGTGACATATTCACAATATGGGAGTTTTGTCCTCTATTCCGGAACTGCGGTTATGCCGTATACTACACAATCTTCACGAAAGCAATTTACCTCTTAGTGTTAACCTCATGGCACCTAATATATACATTTTATGCGGCAATGGATAATCCTCCCTGGCTGAACTGCAATGAATTTGGTGATGTTAAGTGTATGGTGAAACGAGTAAACGTTTCAATATTTCAACACTGTTTAGAAGCTCAATTTTTGTTCGAAGATGATTGTGGTATGCAGACTGCTAGCAGCTGTTTCTACGACCGCGAGATAGGCTCCAACTGCACGGTGAAAAATCCGCATTGCTATCGACCATGGAAAGGAATAATTGCAATTACCATAATATGTGTATCAGTTTACATTTTTTCAATTAAGCGAGAAAAAATCATTCAGATGTTAGTGAAAGCCTATGCTTTTTACATATGTTTTACCATATTAGTATTATTTGGTACAGCACTATCTACGAGTGGTACTTGGTACGCCTCTAAAATAACTCTTCATTGGACCAGCTATAACTTTTACAGTTGTTTCAATACTGTTTCTAGGGGATTCTTGTCGGTGGGTACTGGAAGTGGTTTACTGTTGTATTTGTCACACGATGTACCTTTTCGGAGTCCAGCCACAATGACTGCTATAAGCACTTGTCTGTTTTCCTATCTTTGTTCTTTTATGTTTGCACTTATTGCTTTTAGCGGAATTAAAACTATGTCTTACTATCACGGCGAAGAAGAAAATGTTATTGAAATCGGTTCCAGTTTGTTTTTTCCAATATTTGCTTCCTTATCCGAAATTATGACTTACTTCGATCCATTGCCCGTTTGGGGTTTTGTTTGGTTTTCTGTCGGATATCTGAGCTTATATATAAACTTCTGGATTATATACCTATTCCTTCAAGAGTCTCTTTTAAATAGCTGTAGGTTTACCCAAAGGTACTCGAAATTGTCTAGCATGCTTTTAATGTTTTTTATCGTTTTATGCACATCGCCATTTTTATGTTCCGATCTTACTGCAATTCTTACAGATGTTACCGAGATTATGTTAACTTTTAATAGTTTTTTACTATCTGTTGCACTGTACTGGATATATGGCATCCACAACCACAACGTAGACATAATATTCATGATTGGCATAAAAGCTAATTATTTTTGGAAAATAACTTGGTTATTAAATCCGATCTTTATTCTCTGTATATTGTACAGAGGATGGGACATCCTACAAATTCACGATTTTCAAGACTCATATTTCATAAAATCTATAGGTATTACTACAGATGTTCTAGTGCTGTACATAATCTTTGGAGTTTATGTGATTATTATTACTGTAGGTTTATTCACTCAGATACTTAAATTTGCCCTTGACCACAGGATTCACGAAATAATATCACCTACAGTAAATTGGGGTCCAGTTGACAGAATTTTGTTTAGAAGTAGAAATATGTTTTTGCCCGAGATAATGACGAGGGAATTTTTGTACCGTCAAGTTCGTATCCGTGGCTATCGGAAGAAGCAGAAGTTCTTAAACAAAGCTAAGATAGAGAAACAGTTAAGCCGTACGTCTGTTCATGAGACGAATTGGAGTGCTTTGACCTCGAATTGATTTATTGGTAGAATACTTGGTTAATACTCACCTGACTTTTCATCGGGTCCGTATTGATTTGACACATATATTGACCTCGGTCCTCCTCTTGGACGTTCCTAATGTGCAAATTCCAAACGGTCTGACCGTTATGCGATACTCCAACTCTGTGATTGTTTGTTATTACGTGGACATGTATTGCTTGGATCGCTTTAGTATCGGCTTTCACCCATCCGACCTGCAGATTGACTTTGTGGTTAAAAGCTCTACACAGTTTAAGAAGCTTTTTTCGGCTACTAGATTTGTTTAAATTCCTGCAGCATACATTTTTTTAAATCTTTTTATGATAGAGTAAAAGGTCTTAGAAAAGTCACATTTTCTTTAGTTTTCCAGATTTTAATTTAGATTCAAAACTCCTTTTTGCTCTGAGTGAACTCAGAACACAAATAAATTTACGTATTCAAGCTGCGTATAAAGAAGCAATATGAAAGGCTTCCATCTTTAAGCTTGTATTATACTATCTTATAAATTATAGTATACGTTTATTACTTACTCTATATCCGCCGAGGTTTTGCACCAAACATCTGAATGTGGCGTCTCGGCCTATTGGTACGGTCAGATTCATTAATGGTTCGGCGAACTCTGGTTGAAATGCTTGTCCTGCAAATTGTTGTTTGTATTAATACCATTATTGTTATGTAATTCACCAATATATTGAAATGTTAATAACTTAGCTTTGTTATTATTTGTCTAATAAAAGATATTTTAAGTGTTCTAAATTATTTGATAGACTAATTAATTTTAATGTGGCAAAGGCAAAAATAAGTCTGTCTTTCATTGGTGAAAATATCATGTAAAGATACTTCGTTGCCAATAATCATATTTAAATCTTTCCTTTACTGAAACAAAGACAGTAACTTAAAGTATAAAAGAATTACGTATAGCCGTCTTCCATATGAATATAGCTACGTATTCACACACGAGCAAGCCCGCAGTCATATAAATATGAAATACAAATGCACACTCACCTACGAGCTTCGAGTCGAGTCCTAGCATAAAAATAGCCAGTAAGTATATAGACCACCAAGGCTGCTGCATATTTCTAGTCACGGCAACGCACTCCGCTTTTAAGCAAAGGCTGTGTTCGCCATGGGATGCTGTAACAATATAAAAGAATTGTTACACGAGCATACACAATAGATAGATTTTACATTTTCTGAGCCGAATGTTGAAGGTTTCAGGGTAAGTAAAACAATAATATCATAAAATATGTTGTATTATCATGCAAAATAAGGTCTTATGACATAAAATGTATCTTTTTAAAGGTGATCAGGAGTATTATGTTTACGAGTGCTATTTTGAAATGCTTTAAATGATCTTGAATATGAAAAATCCTGTGTAGAAAATTACAGTGATAGATGCAGAGAAATAAATATATTTTCGACATTAGTTTTATTGTCAAAGGAAGAATCAGGTCAAGAAGACAAGAAACATAAACTATTACTTTAAAAGAAATACGGCATAAAAAGCTTAACCCTACTCTTTAAAACGAAAAGCCGCTGCATTACTATCCAATTATATAGCTTTGTAGCACCCAGAAATATTCACCATCTAATTTATTTTATGTAAAATATTACTACTGCAGTTCGTAGCGCAGTGAGGGGAGATAACTGAAAGTAAAAAAGGTAATAGTTTTTACCTCGAGACATGGAGATTATTCTTGTTAAATGGCAAAAAGCCCATTTAGTAATGAATAATTTTACTGTGTATGGGGTTTTAAAACTACATAATAAATTATCAATAAAAAACTTTAGTGCAATAAATCTCACTCACGCCTGTTTCTCGGAGGGGTAGGCAGAGAATACGGAACGCCATTTGCAACGATCCTGAGATATCTCGCTTGCTTCATTCACTCCCATCAGATTCCTCATGCATGCTCTTTTGTTCAGGGTACTTCTAACCTGTCCTGTTTTTAGGATGTCTCCAATCTGGTCAACGGCCTAGGTCTTCCCCTTCGTCCTGTCCCATTCACACTTGCCTTATATATCTGCTTGGTCAGTGTTTCATCATTCATCCTCTTCACGTGCCCAAACCACCTTAGCATACCTTTCTCGATGCACTCTCATATCACACAATTCTTTACTCTGTCAGTCAAAGACACACCACACATACTTCTTAATCCTCTCATTTCTACAGCATTTATTCTACTTTCATGACTCTTCTGCTATACCGCGATGACTGGTCGATGTCGGTCTTACGGGCTGGTATTACATTTATAATATTTAACTGCATAATTTCCATCATGGTTCTGAACATTTGCGCGGATTGCCTACATTATTAGGTACTTAATGTAAGTGGATGCTCCTGTTTCACCATGTCTATTTTCAGGAGGCTAATTAAATGAACATCAGAATTTTACTACATTATGCTTGAGTATTAAGTAGAGTAAGTATATAAAAATGACATAGAAGGAGTAACAGTTGCAGCATCTTACAAAATTGAAATTGTTATGTATTATGCAAAACCTGGCGATGAAAAAGAGTGACCGTGAGTTTTATTGCCTCTTCTTTCTCATGGTTCTACGCCCTTGTTTAGCGAACGTGGCAGTAAATGTAAATGTAGAAGCTTTAAGTAATATTTTTTTAAATTTGACGTTCATAAGTGTCACTTTGTGATTTAAATGAACAAAGGATTTTGACTTGACTTGATACCCAGCTTTCACTACCATACATAAGTGTAGGTACTAACACCCCTCCATGCACTGCCAAACATACCTTTTTGGACACGTTATGACTGTTCATAAAAGCCTTCAAAGCTCCATTCAGCAAAAGACGTGTTTAAATAATATTCGAAATATTACCCAATTATGTAACTTGTCTAACAAAAAAGAAAAAGGTTTATCTGTTTGGTAGCTACGACGCCACAGTCAGAATATCATAATATCCACAGACACGTAAATCTTACATAACTGAACATCACTCTGTTTTAAAGTTACAATTAACTTTGCAGTCACAGTTTTGGAGTGCAACTATTTTTTTACTATGCCATGAAATTATTATAGAACACCATCGAGTTTACAACCTCTTACTGATTTATAATACAAACACCGCCTCTTTGCTTTACAGCTCTATTAATATATAAATGATACCATTAACTACAGATGGGCATATAGCTAAAAGTCGGTTCTCCATAAACACTTGGTGCTAAAGATGCCATTATGATACATCGCATCAACATAAAACCACAACGCGCAACATGTAACATGTATAACGATTTTGATGCCGCATTGTCACTTTATTTGCACACACAGAGGCAATTATTATGCGTGAGGGAGAGGAAAGATTTGGCACCGCCAACCTTTCAAATCATTCAATAATGATAGCATGTTACGACTATTTTCTGTGTATCGGGCGCGTTTGTGCGACACTGGATCGTAACAACAGCATTGAAGGTGTGAAATGAGCGCGGATGTGATCGCACACCGGTAACTACTTTGCCGAGAAGATATAATGTTGTGTAAAAAAAATTCAGTTCGCCTACACGCTCGTATTGATATGAACGGGTGTTATTTTAGTGTGCGTTTAGATAAAAATATATGTGTGAAAGATTTTTTCTTCTCGGTTGAGTGCTGTTTGCCGGAGTCGTTTTGTCAAAGGACGCTTTGTTAAAGACAGCATAAACTGAGATAGCAGCTGATACACGTATTTTTGGAAATATTGAAGGAAATGTTGTCTAATATTAGTATCGTTTTGTGATATTACTATTGCCTTGACTTGTATTGATGTTAGATGTTTATGAAAGTTATGTAAAAGGGTAGCTAGTGTTTTTGGTCTAACTCTATAAAAACCATTATGGCTAAAACAAAACAAACAAAGAACGCTGCAAAGGAAATGAGTTTTATATAACAGATTACATAGCTTTAATTCACTTCTCGTACTCCTGTCTAACCGTATACATCAATCAATATGATATTGACTCCATTATAACCGACGTAAGCCATTCGGCAGACAGGATTTGTGCACATATTAAACTGTTCGTGAAGCCATCTCAATGTGTTCAGTATACTGTTATTTGTGCTTCAATCTAGGTTAATGAGTTCAATAATTCATATAATTATTATCAGGATCTGACTAGCTAAGTGAATGATTTACATTGAACGTTTTTTCATATGTAAATAAGCAAACAAAATATTTACAAACAAAATTACATAATTGCCATGGCCTTGTATGGAACCAGCATCGATTTTAATCAGAAAATATAATGAAACACGTAATATCTAAATAAACAAGGTAAAACCGAGGAAACGTGACAGTCGGGTCAGAGTGTTCCCGTCGAAGAATAATCCCGGACTCAATCGTTATTGGCAACATGTTATACACAAATGTTTTGTTTTGCACAAGACTAATACTGTACGAATCCGTGTATTTACGTATTTGCAGACACCTGTCACGCGTACAAGAGATCTATAGATACATCGTGCACATGTTTTTAGATATAAATGACGATTCTTCTTGAAGAACACTTGATTGTCTATTTGTATTTACTTACTATTTAAATATTCTTTTGTAGCTGGATGATAACCTAGAGACTAGCTACTTTTTAAAATTTACAGGAGTCTAGTAGAATGCACTAAGGATGTTTAGTTTAATAAGGCTAATTCTACTGTAGCGTTTCATTTAGAGAGAGTGCCAGTCATCCAAGCCTTCCTTCTCATGGTTTTTATAAGGGTATGAGGCTTACAGCTTAAAGGAGAATGAAGGTAGCTTCTACTTTCCACTTTTCCTCCAACTCCCGAGTAAATTCTGATAATAGCTGCAGGTGGGTTGACTGCTCAACTGATTCAATGACACTGTACTGTAAGTATAGAAATATTTGTATAACATCTCTATTATTGTTACCCATATTCGCAAATAAATGATGATTTGATTTGATTTGATTTGAAATATGATAGGCGTGAGGCAAGTCATTGGACCTCTGGTGCTCCGATCCTCTGCAAGCACTACAATATCATATGCCTTTATTTTTTATGGTCTCTTATTTCCCATAAGCTAGACATTCTCTGGAGCTGAGTTTCTTTTTAAGCGTAGCGGTAGTTACATGCTACTCCATGCAGCGAAAGATGGCGAAGACAATAAAACACGGTGACATCTAACGGCAACGGACACGACAAAACTAAATCCTGAATCGCGCAAGCAGATTTCGCGCTCGAGTTGACTATTATACAACTTCTCAAATACGTCCATTGGTTGGCGTTGGAGTATACTCAGACAAGGTTAGGTGATCGTGCCTGGTCAGAAGATCCTCCCTCTAGTTGGAGTTGGACAAAGTCACGCGATAAGTAGCAAAGCTAGTACACAATAAATATATTACCATATTTATTAACTGTTATACACACTGCCTCCGTGGTCCAGTAGATAGCGTATGCGACTACTGATCGGAGGTCCCGGGTTCGATTCCTGGGTCGGGCAAAAGTGTAACTGGGTTTTTCCGAATACTCAGTAGCAGCCCGGAGTCTGGTGATGTGCCCAGTAACGGCAATAGGCTCGCCCCCTGTTATGTGGGACCTAAAAATTCATGGCGAAATGTGGGTGTTATATTTAAACCTCTGCCTACCCATTCGGGGATACAGGCGTGAGACTATAATAAAGTATTAACTGTTATACACACAACTAACATCACAAATATATGGCAGCATGTTGAATTAAATATATAATCGTTTCTTCAGAAATGAGATTACTAAAATGTACTAATCACTACACTAATCAATCTTGATCAACATTATCTTGATTACGCTTTAAATTTCTTAATATGAAATAAATTTTCACCTACTGTTTGACCCCTTTCTTCATTTTGGACAGTTAAATATCTGTAACCTTTTCTACTATGTAGGATGTAACGTTGTAGCCTGGAGAAAGCTCGCTTGTTTTTTCAGACTATTTATTGTTTGCTATGTCACCTTCCAATGAATGTCGGGCTTTTATTCACCGCCATCTTGCTATATAAAGCTCTATAATTCGATATAAATGCGATCTTGTTTGTCAAACCAAATTGTTTCATGTCAACATACTTTCAGATCTTCAGTTTTGGTTACCCATTTGATTGCGTAGTGCTTCCTCATCATCATGTTCGAAGTCGAGGCTTTCGCCTTGGAGCCCCGGAGACAGCTGTCCGGCTGATTTGGCTGTCTGATGCCTCATCATCATCATCAGCCTGCCATAGTCCACTGCGAGATATAGGCCTCTCCAATGGCGCGCCAATGAGCCTGGTTTTCGGCTTTTTGTGACTAGCCGCTGCCAGCCACTTTGCGTATATCGTCTCTCCACCTAGATGGAGGGCACCCTACACTACGTTTGCCAAGGCGCGGTCTGCACTCTAGAGCACAACTACTCCAACGGTTATTGGTTCTTCGATAAAAATGATCGGCCCACTGCCAATTCAGCTTACTAATTCTTTGAGCTATGTCAATTACCTTGATTATCTGTTGGATCACTTCATTACGAATTCGATCCTTCAGAGAAACTCCGAGCATAACCCTCTCCGAAGCTCACTGAGCAGCCTTTAACTGTCTGATGCCTAGCTGGATGAATTTAGTTAAAGACATTTAACTGTCGTGATATCATGCTACTTCCTTTTGCGTAGACAAAATGTTCACTTTTGCATTGTTATGGTGACAGGCTGATAAGTTATTTGACTGTGCGCACGAGACTATGTGTTTTATATACATAAATATGTAGTTATGTAGTCCAGTAGTAATTTACATTCGATTTAAATTTACAAATAGATTAAGAAATAAGCCACGAACATGAATGTTCTCCGACTGACAAGTTAAGAAATTATTTTTATCTTAACGTGACTGTCCAAAATACATACGGCAAATAAACGTGATAACACATTCACAAAACTAAAGGCAGTTGGCTGGATAGGTAGGGATTGCATAACACTAAATGTGTCACGTGGCCAAATATATGGACTGGGGTGTTGTGCCGGTATTTCGATATTTTAACAATAAAACACTGCTTTGATAAACGTATCACATTATGTAAACATGCGTTTGTACAGGCTGTATTGAGTTCACATGTATTGTAGAAAGTCAATCAGTAGACATAACTTACTGGCTTTCGTCCGTGACCTTGTACGCAGATTATATAGTATGCTTAACATTTACAATGCTGGTTCTTTCGTAGTAAGTTTGATCCCTTATACAAGTACCTCAAAATTTATTTAAAATATTTTCTTGTGTCTGCATAACTGTTCGTGCTAAAAACTTACATGTATTTAAAACAACACAAGTTTTGCAATTTGCCAACCGCTAATCGCCTTCAAAATCTTAGCGTTTATCTTCAGCTACTTTGTAATCGCAATAATTTCTAGGCCTTGCTTTGATATGCATTGTCTTAAACGACCGGTCTTGGACTAGCCCCGCTTGCGCGCCTGCCCAACTTGGCAACGTGAACAAAGTTTACAAACGCTGTCGGAAATTTCATACCGGCCGGCAAACTCTACTTCGTACCCTAAACATTTATACTAAGTAGATTTACAATGCGCGCAACTTCACAAGTGATGCTTCAAGACCTAATGTTTAGGTATTTTGGCCTTTAACGTAAACATTTCTAACCTATTATTGCCTTTATCAACGATGCTAAATTTAATTATGACTTGAACGTATTTGGATTTGAGTGGTACTTTATAGTCATTGAACTAGGATAGAATTTAATGAAGTCTTTATATTTATTTTATTTCGGGCAGTTAGAAAGGTATCTTATACAAAACCTTTTTCGAATTGATACAAGATCGGTTAATTGTAAGTGACTATTCTATTTTTAGAACGGTAGGTCTAAAATTCAGTGCTTTATTACAAAACGTATACTAAATATGAATCGAAGTTTAGACCTGAGCTATCTAAAATTTATGTTAGGTAGAACATAGACACATTTTTCTTAAATTATTATTACTAAACTTCTTTGGAATAAATTTGGCGTTAAAATAAATAACTACCGACTTCAAAAAATATTTTTTAAATTGTCAATCTAAGACTAAACCGGGTATTATGTTAAAACCTTGTTTTGTAATAAGGCCCAGTGGGTTTAAATGGGTCTTAGTCCACCTCTCAAAGTTGAGTTCGACGCAAAACAGCGCTTGGTGGCGAGAGTATGTGCTATTCCCGGAAAAGGCGAGCCCATGCATTAGGTTGACAGTGGCCGACCTACAATGACAGTGCATAATATGTAGTAGCGACAACAGACAAACTAAAGGAAAGAAAAATGTTCAAGTGCAGTATTCAACTTTAAAATCAATAGGAAAACTAATATTTTTATTGCTACCATAAGTTTTTTTAAAACTGACTACCTACTATATTTGAATACACAATCCCATTAGGTTTAGAAAAGAACATAGATTACGTTCCACCATAAATAATCAACGCGAACAAACTCGCAGGCAAAATAAGTTACTCCGTAAAAGAAACAACGTCTCCCTAAAACAAGCTTAAATAATTTTATTATTCCTGCAAATTCGTATTTCAATAATTACTCTGGTGTTGAATGTTACGGCATGTTTGCGAATTGGCCGCCTTTTCGTTAAAATGGAGAATAAATTGGCTTTGTAGCGAAGTAGAATAAAACAAAGTGCAAACAAACGGTTGAATTTAAATCGATTAGTGGCAGGAATTAGCAGCCAATACAGTGGGCGCTCTGACCCAGTCGCAATTAATCGACGGTTGATTCGCTCAATGGCTTGGGTGTTACACTTTAGTTACACACACTTACGTACTAAGTACTTGTATTTATATACGAGTGTGTGGAGAATTTGTTAGGTTAGAGATTTGGTGTGAGTGAAGATTTGGGTTTTGGTTATTGTTTCTGTTACATGACTATGACTTTTTAAATAATATGTAAATTTTGATTATGTAAATATTTTGTTCCAAACTCGGATATCCCGAAATGTTCATATTATCTCATATTAGCTAAAGTTTGATTGTGTGCACCCATTCATGCCTATGTGACCCGAGACATTACATTTTAAAGTTAATCTAAAATATCAGTGTTTAAAGAAAGTTAGATCTGTGCGGAGAGTTTGCATATTTCCTTAAATATTTTATTATGAGACATTTGCACTTACTGAGTAACGGGTTTTTAATACATATATTACGAGTATGGCCGCCAATTATTGATATTGGTGACACTATCAACGGCTAAGCAACTCCTAAAAAGCGAGTCTGCAAATGGTTACTTATAAATATTGCAGATTTGTAAGCAACGATAACAGTGATTATTTTTCCGACTGCCATAGTCATATTAAGAAGACTTTCTTGCTCTGCGTCGCGTTTAGAGTACCATTGCAAGTTGGACGTCTTCTTGTCTGAACCCAAAAATAAAGCATGGAATGTCAGATCTGGACAGAGTTCAGACAGGTATACTCTGGCTTACGACCCTTGATCAACCAGACCAATATATCTGCTGTTAGTTTTATCCACATACCATTTAACATACGGACAGCCTTCATTATGACTGCATTACCACTCGCTGCAGTTTAGACGTATGCATCAAACTGACGCTTAATTGCTATTTGCGGTTGATTGGTTGTGTACGCTGACTGCGTTTGAACTGCCTAGCATGCAACAACAACGATTCAAACACATTGACTGTTTTAACGTAGCGCTCATAGCGAGACTTGACTTGCCGATCGTAACAGATCGGCAAAGTTAAGCAACGCTAGCACAGGTCGCCACTTGGATGGATCACCGCGTGTGGCATTTACATCAGAGCGCTACCGTGCTTCGGAGGGCACGTAAAGCTGTCGGTCCCGGTTCTTGGTTCAGGACAAGAATCGTTAGGCCATTCGGAGGCCTTCGGGCGATCTGAAAAACTTCGATCCGAGAAAGAAAGAAAATAAACTATTTTAACAGCTTTTTTACTATTATGACTGTATTTAGTAGGATACAAGTAGTATCCAGTATATATTACGTAGCTCAGAGTTCTCCATAATGTTTTTGAAAAACATGTGAAGTCTGCTAACCCGCACTTGGCCAGCGTGGTAGACTATGCCCTTCGCTTCTCATAGTGAGAAGAGGCTCGTGCCCAGCAGCGGGACCGTTTATAATTTTATACAGCGCCGATGACGATTATTACACTACTCATCAGAAATTGTATCATAAGTTTGTCATTAACAATTCAATGTATGTATAGGGGTTCATCTGGAAAATATATGCATACAAAGTACTGGATAATAGTCGATTACTATAGCACATGGAAATTCTTAACACAAGAGGCAATTCTAGTACTTTGAACCCAAATGCGGCAGTTGTTATTCTGCCAGTACGGCGTTCAAAGATCATTGTCTCCTAATGGAGCTCTGGAAACTTACCGCAGTAACACAGCACAAAGTTATTTGGCTCAGATTTTCTGTTAGCTGGAGGTAATTGTCCACTCCAGAAACACTGCAAGATGGAATTGGATAGCACAGTACCGAAAGGGTACTCTCTTTAAAGGGGTCTCTTTAAAACTTTCTATTATCAACTAAACCTATAAAATACTGACCAAATATTGAAAAGCTATGTTCTCACTACGCGAACACTATCCATGCTTTTTGTATGGTGACATGAATGACGATAAATAACGCTTCGTTTCAAAAGTGAGTACCAGCCATTGATCAATTATTCAGCCATAAGAAATTGACACATAATTATGATACCTATATCAATACTTTTGTACTAAATTATAATAGTCTTTCTAATAATGAAAAATCAATAAATTTCATACGCAATCCCATAAAATGATCATAACCAGTCCATGGCCTCGGTTACATAGATCTCACACTGTGACAAAATTATTGCTTGTGGGGACTTAATTGGAAGACAAGGAGAAATTATATTTTATTCCATACCCGAGGGGAAAAGCTTATGCAGTTGGAATAAATCGTCCATGTCCCTCCTAAGCTTCCCCTGTAAAAAGTTTTATTGTCACTCGTATTTCTTTGAGCAACAAACAAACACATTTGCAGCTAGTATATTATGATAAAACTGTTACTGAATGGAGAAACATATTATGTGTACACATTATTGTGAATATGATAAAGAAAACTTTTGTTGTTTATCTCTACATATTATAAAGCAAAGTCCCCCTCCGCATCTGTCTGTCTGTCTGTTCACTCAAAACTCGAAAAGTACTGGACAATTTTTTATACAGTTTTCAACAACATTGAGAGTGATCCCTGAGGAAGGTTTTAGTGTATAATAAGTTTAGGTTTTGTGCAAACTGACGATATTACGACGATATTAGTTCAACGCGCCGGAAAAAATTAAGCCAATCGGGAGCTTTCCTCGAAAACGCTGCCAAAACCTTTTGAGTTATAACAAAACAATGTATGATGGGATTATACCTCTTTAATAAATCTACAAAAAAGTCCGCGATGGTATATGTCTGTCTTCCAAGGATAACCCACAATAACCATATTTTGCTTTTACATCTATCTATCTATACTAATATAATAAAGCCGAAGAGTTTGTTTGTTTGTTTGTTTGAACGCGCTAATCTCAAGAACTACCGGTTGGATCTGAAAAAATATTTTTGTATACGATAGCCCAGTTATTCCGGAAGGCTATAGGCCATATAACATAACGCTTTGACCCTTTGGGGCCGGGCAAAAGGCTAAAAAGGCTAAAAGATAATGTCGGCTAATCTCAGGAACTAGCAGTCGGATTTAAAAAATTGTTATTGCCTATGATAGCCCAATTATTCCGAAAGGCTATAGGCTATATAAAATTACGCCACTACTTTTAGGGGCCAGACAAAAATAATAAAATGGTCAAACGAGAAGGGGGAGGGTTGGGTCAAAGGCAAAAAAAGGCTAAACGAATAGGATACAATCTATATGGGTATCGTTTTCGAGATTTTCGGGACGCTGATTAATAATATGAAATTTATTTAGTGATCCAAGATGGCGGACGGGCAATCAAAGATGGCGGATGAGAAAATTTTAAAAACCAATATGGGTATCGCCTTCGATATTTTAAGGGGTGGGGAATCGAAATACAACATCGATTTCGTGATCAAAGATGGCGGATGGGAAATCAAAGATGGCGGATATGAAAAAAAAAAAAAAAAAATTGGTATCGTCTGCGATGTTAAAAGGGATGGGGAATCCAAATACAACATCTGTTTCGTGATTCAAGATGGTGGATGGGAAATCAAAGATGGCGGATGGGAAAACTTAAAAAATCAATATGGGTATCGTCTCTGATGATTTAAGGGATGGAGATTCCAAATACAACCTCTATTTCAAGATCAAAGATGGTGGATAGGAAATCAAAGATGGCGGACGGGATTTTTTTTAAAGTCGATATGGGTATCATCTCCGATATTTTAAGGAATGGGGAATTCAAAAACACCATCTAGTTCGTGATTAAAGATGGCGGATGGGAATTCTTTTTAAATCAATATGGGTATTGTCTGCGATGTTAAAAGGGATGGGGAATCCAAATACAACATCTATTTCGTGATTCAAGATGGCGGATGGGAAATCAAAGATGGCGGATGGAAAAAAAATTAAAAATCAATACGGGTATCGTCTCTGATGATTTAAGGGATGGTGAATCCAAATACAACATCTATTTCGTGATCAACGATGGCGGATAGGAAATCGAAGATGGCGGACGGGATTATTTTTTAAAGTCTATATGGGTATCGGCTCCGATATTTTAAGGAATGGGGCATTCAATCTTATATAAAAATCTATGTTTGTTTGTTCATCATTTATAGACTCTGAAATGATAAGAGATTAAGCGTTAAGTCAATGGTAACTTTGGAAAAGGGGCTTGGAAAAAAGGGAATTAAATAAAAACGCTTAAAAGGCGATACGGAGTTCGCTGGGTCAGCTAGTTTTATATAAGATGGCGAGACAAGATACATGCTCCTTCTAAAATACTGTGTTCGTCACACAAAACATACATATAACAATGGGGTTATTGAAAAATAGGAGGATGGTTGCGCACCACATATTTTGCTAGTTCATTTCTAATAGAAGAAACTGTATTGTTACTGTAGTACTGTTAACTATTCAAGCAAAGCTGTGCGGAATGTATAGGCAATTCGACTATTAATATAAAATTTCAATAAATATTTAATTGGAAATTCAACTTGGGCTTCTTCAGTATTGGAAGATTTTTCCTAAGATCCGAAAGACATTAAGAGTATTAATTATCAGTATTAATATCATATTTGCAGCGGCCTTGTAGAGCTTATAGCCTTATTAGTAAACTAGAGGACGCCAGCAGCTATACATGGATTTTTTTTAAATTTACCCGTTTTGGCTGATCACGTGGGAATTTCGGAAAATCCCTTCTTAGTGCACCCCTACGGTCTCCAAGGAACATACATGCCAAATTTCAGCTTTCTGCGCCCAAAAGTTTCGGCTGTAGCGTGTCTGTCAGTCATTAAGTAACGCAAGGATTTTATATATTAAGATTTGTATTCTTACAAAAATCATAACATTTTGTTTTTTTTATTAAATGCGCTAATCTCAGGCATAACTAAATCGAATTGAATAATTCTTTTGGTTTTTAAAGAACGAATCGCGGGGAATGAAACCATGAAGCACAAGGTGAGAATATTTACAACAACGGGTCAATCGTTCACAGGTTTCAGGCTGCAGTTTTCATAAACACAACCTGAATGCTGTGTGCGGTGCAGAGCTGTCAAAACTCCACTAAATATTAAAATAATAAAGAATGATCATTATAATCAGGACATAAATAGCAATTCTGATAGGTTTGAATATATATTGAATATTGAATATGAAGGGTGCATAGGGTTCCCACCAAGAACTTAGGGTCCCAAGCCAACCTCACCTGTAAGTGGTGCACCTGCCGATCAACGGACGAGGCTCTGGCAAACAAAATATCCCGATAAGCGGCAATAGGCTCGCCACCTATTACGTGGGATCAATACACTGGCGAAAAGTGGGCGCTTAATATGCCTCTGTCAACCCCTTCGGGGAAACAGGCGTGAGTCTATGTATGTATGTATGTAAGTAAGTTGAATATCCCTTGTGCCGAATATAATTTATCTATCCATTAGATAGCTCCTTTGATTCACAAAAGTCCGAGATCCACAAAAGGGTTCGTCAAAGTCAACAACTGTCTCGGTATATTGCAATTCCGTCCGCTTGATAGTTTTGTCTCATCATCCCATAGCTTGCTGAAAAGTGAATCTAGACAGCCATAAATTAGTGAGAATTGGAATTATAAGCCTCTTTGACACTGTATTGCTCTAATACATAATTCCTGTAAAACTTAATTTCTTACAGTTTATGCTACACGAATCATTATATTAATTCCCTGTCAATGGGGTACAGAAAATTTATAAAAAATATCAACCTATATTAAAGTTTGAAGTAGTTTTTTAACTTTAAAAGTATGACAGCATAATGTCTGATATTTAGTTTACTTAACGTTATGTTTAGTAACTAATATGTGATACTCTTAGGTTAAAACCGATGTTTCCGCTCAGGAATATTTTTTTATACCCTATACCTATAGAATCTTTCATTTACAATGTTTTCCTATGCTCTTAAAAGGTGCTAAAATAATACCTAACAAGATTTACAGCAATGGCGGTAAGACCGTCTTCAATTAACATCAAAAGTGTTAAACTTTGACTGCTCAACAGGAAATGAATGTTTAAACAGTTATTTCGAATTTTCGAGACGAACCTTTAAAGTGTAGGTAATTATTTAAGTTCCCAATATGGTTTGGATTTAAGGCCTGTAAATAATTTATGATCGGAAACCAAGTAACATAGGCATTGTTTAAAGGCATTTACAATTCAATTCAAATGTTGTTATTTTATCTATACACTAGAGGACGCCAGCAGCTACGCCTGCATTTTTTTTTAATTTACCCGTTTTGGCCGGTCCCGTGGGAATTTCGGGAAATCCCTTCTTAGTTCACCCCTACGGTCGCCAAGGAACATATATGCCAAATTTCAGCTTCCTACGCCCAATAGTTTCGGCTGTAGCGTGTCTGTCAGTCAGTCAGTAACGCAAGGATTTTATTAAGATTACTCGAAGGACTAAGTAATCATATTTTAAACCTTATAGAAATGATAATATTATTAAAGTTCGTGTTGAAAAATAACGGGTAGAGCGTGTATTGCGAAGAATGTCAACGTTAAGTCTTATTATTATGTAAGAATTTAAGTATTATGTGAAATTTTGAATAAGTTTAGTTTAAGTGGTTTGCCATAATAAAATTTGTACCATTATAAATAAAATAAAATACAACCCCAGAAATTCAACAAAAGAAAACAGTTATTGTGTAGTAAAAAGGTAAAATAATTTCACTTACTTTTAAGAAATTAAAAGAAACGAATCGCTGTAAAAACAAAACCCGAAGAAGTTAAAAATTCGCTTACCTTTCTCTCAAAACGTCTATCAACAATCAAAGGTAATCAAAAGTTTTGGGCTTATCTGAAAACTTTTCTTCTTTTAGAGCATATTGTGCGTGATTATTTTCCGTGTTGTTTGTGCAAAGTGGTGCAAACTGTGCAAAGTTGTAGCGCGCGTGTGAAGTTTGCTCGGTCCCGAGGGAGCACGGAACGCGGCGGTGCGCACGACAGAGGCGAGGGCGCGCCACATACTGAGCCGATTGTGGCGATTGTTCATTCACTCCTCCACTCAGCCGTTATTCTTACGCAGATGTCCGTGTCATGGAGGCAGATATCAAGCCAATAGAATATCACCCAAAACTCTACGGATCTTCCCTTTAACGCTTTCCCGCCGGCCGTGAATGTCGCCGCTATTTTTTTAAGCGGCCAATCTTAATATTGCGAATCAAGATATCGGTCTCTGGTTTGCTCAAGGGAGTTTATTCATAATTCTTTAAAACGTTCCCTTTCATAATAATTATCGTGGGCTCTTTTGGTTTTCGCCTTAAATGTAATTGAAGCTTGCGCGGTAATTAATTGTGTGCGATACTGATTGTCTGCTACATAACTAGTTAAAGCAGAGTTTGATTTAATACCTCACTTCTCGGAATACAATGAGGTTTGTTCGATAAAGATTTATTTAGCAATTATTTCAGGAATAGATTGTGGTGTTGTGTGGTAACTAGAAATTATTATCTTTCGATCTATTATCAATAATATATATTAAATAATAAATAATGTACTTATGGATATTTTTTTTTTGGCTGTATGTGTTGTACGCCTTTCTTTTGTCTATTATGTAATTACGAATACTAGCGTTACATAAGCCCGATTCAATGCCTTCAATAGTTGTAAAGACTTACACGTGTAAAGGAAAATTATGTATTTACATATTATGTAGAATGGGTTTTTTTTATAGACTCACGCCTGTATCCCCGAAGGGGTAGGCAGAGGTGTAATATTACACCCACATTTCGCCATGAATTTTTAGGTCCCACGTAATAGGGGGCGAGCCCATTGCCGTACCGGGCACATTACCAGACTCCGTGCTGTTACTGGGAATTTCCTAACGGAAAACCCATAACACTTTGCCCGACCCGGGAATTGAACCCGAGACCTCCCAATCCCACGCGCACATTTATGCCGCGAGACCATCGAGGCAGTCTTTGGTTCTTTTTTATTTAGGTATATTTGATTCGTTCAGAGATAGTGTGATACTCAATCATAATATACCATATTGGTTTAAAGCTACTCATCATTATTTTAAGTTAATTGTGCAGTCAATGTATTTTCAGGTGTGTAATCAAAAATGTGTTCATAGTTTGATATGATTGTAAACGTATGTGACTCTAGTCGCATCATGATTTATTTGCGCAATATTTAATAAAAATTATAATAGAGCGGCGATAGCCCAGTGGTGTACGTATCAGACTGCCGAGACGATAGTCTCGGGTTCGATCCCCAGTTACCTCGGGCACACACCTCTGACTTTTCGAAGTTATGTGTGTATTAAATATGTTTATTATCGCTCGTTTAATAATGTGCCCGGTAGATGGCAATAGGCCTATTACATTGGGACCTAAACATAACTGGCGAAACGTGGGTGTGTAATACACCTCTGCCTACCCCTTCGGGGATAAACGTGGTTATGTTATGTTATGTGTGTGTGTTGTTAATAAAAAATACTGCAATATCAAATTGTCACAAACGTATGTTGTAGTATTTTCAAAAATCTGTAGGTAGCTAGCTGATGTAGCTACGATTAACTGTAACAGCATTTTCTTCTTATTCAAAATAACAGTTTTATTTATTCTAGAATAATAGAAACAAGATGCATTTCTTTGTAACATTTTTGTTTTCTCAGATATATAATCCAATATATACCCCAGTTAGCCTCGCGATCGTATTTTTCCAAAAACAAAAGTAGGTACCCAACTTTTTCTAAGCACAAACTAATTAAAAATCCCACTTTGACTGCATATTAATGAGGGATCGTAATCCAATTTAAGTGACCCACCGGTTGAACTTACGAAGCCACTTAATGAAATCCAGATCGAATAATTAGTCAGTTTGTGCTAATTTCCAAGTTATTAATGAAGGCGTTAGAAAGGGCCGTCATCTGGTCTTAGAGGTGCTATCATAAGATATGTGTTGCGGTCTATTAAACGACTTCCATTGTGCTGAGACAAAAGCTCATTACTGAATAAGCTGGATTCTCACAAGGTATCCCAATAGAATAACACGCCTATCTGCATAGTGGTTAGTGTGAATTATTCTTGACTAACTTTTGCCTTTGACTGTGCCCGCGTGGATCGGTTATTGGGATAAAAGGCAGCCGATGTGCCATGCTGATGAATATGCTATATTAGGTACTGAAAGGAGGCAGTCGATGTGCCATGCTGATGAATATGCTATATTAGGTACTGCAAGTGTTTATCAAAATCTGGTATGTATTTTATTGCGTAAATAGGTAACAAACCTCCATACATCCATTCTCATAAGCTTTGGTATTTATAATAGTAGTAAGATGGAAGACTGAATTATTTACACGTGAAAGCGAAACCTTACACCCTAACAGAATTTTAGATGAAGTTCATTTACGAAACGAACAAGTAGGTATAGTGTATTAACATAACGAAAACCTGTATACAACATACGTCTCATTACAAAACGTAAACAAAATATATTGCAAATCTTAGTCGTAGCCATATCTGAAAGCATGCCATATGCTGAAAAGTTGTTTGTTTGTTTGGTTGGATGAACACGCTAATCTCGTGAAATACTGGTCCGATTTGAATAATTATTCATGTGTTGGATAGCTCATTTATCGAAGAAGCTTATAGGTTATATAACATAACGATATGCACTGTGGGAGTAGAGTAGTAGCCCTAAATAACGCGGATATAAACTCGGGTTCTTCTAGTTTTTTATAGAAAGAAAAGCTACATTTTTGTAAATATTTTTATCAATAATCGGAGAGATGGGCCTCGTTAGCCTTGGTTGGCAACCTGTCTAGGAGAAGAAAACTCCGAAATTAAACCAAACGTTCGGGGAGATGGGCCTCGTTAGCCTTGGTTGGCAACCTGTCTAGGAGAAGGAAAACTCCGAATTTAAACCAACTTTCAGGGAGCATACCCGAAACAAAACCCCGATCTAAGGTGTGAACCGACCCGTGCCGAGGGATTCGTGGCCAGAGGGCAAGCTGGTCGTAAACGGAGGGTGCCTGTGTTGGTGGTCACAGGGCACAGCTGATATTCCGCCTTACCCCCGTAAAGGGCTCTGCGGGGATGGACCGTCTAGATCCCTAAATCTCGTGGGAACGCTATGGGAACAAATACTTCTTCTTCTCCATACGGCGGCGACGCGGTTTGCAACCCATCACGTCTCGTTTCCCGCGAGGGCGAAAAGCGGCCTACGGAAAGCAGGTTTGCAACATTGAATGTTGGTGGAGGAATGAACGGCGAATTGGATGAAGTATGTCAGATGATGGATGATAGAAAGATTGATGTTCTTTGTGTGAATGAAACAAAAAGAAAAGGGTGTGACACCACCAAGCATGGCGCATATACGGCGTATTGGTCTGGGGTAGATAGTACCACCAGAGCCTGTAAGGGAATTGGTGTAGTACTGTCTGCGCGAATGAATGAGTGCGTAAAAGAGTTTGAATGTGTAAATGCTAGGCTAATGTGGATGAGAATGAAAGTAGGATTTACTCGTCTCTTTATTAGTTGAACAAATGTCAAATCATAATAAATAGCAAACATAATAGTACATATGTATTCAAATAGTAAGTATTAAATCTAAAGCTAGAATCAAGTCTGGCAATACATTAGTCCTTGTTTTGTAATGAGTCTTTGATGAGATTAATAGAACAGTTAATGCATACTTTTTTATTATTTTGGTATTTAGTACTAGAAAACATTAGAATAACATTAACAAATTGTTACTAACAAGTAATATAATAGGTATGTATATTTAACCGCAAGTAATATGCAAAGAGACAAACAATTAATATATTTCTAAAGTGAACTCAAGTCAGAAATTTCTTTTGACAATATAGGTATACCTACTGTTTCGTCGGAACCAAAGTTAATTGGAAGTAGACACACAGTCAAAGCTCTTGTTGTAAATATTAAGGAATCTTACACAACCTTTAACTAAATACCTTTATGGCAAAGGTATTTATAAACAAAGACGTTGTTCTTATTTTTTCTTTTCTTCATATGGTGTATTTCTTCCTACATGAAAGTTGTTATAGTAATTCCACGGAGTCGATAAATCATACTCACGAACTTCCTGGGCATATTCCACTGGCTCATACACCAATTTCTTTATCTCGTCATCATAACGCACTTCCGTGTAGCCAACCAGCGGAAAGTCTTTCCTCAATGGATGTCCAGTAAAACCATAATCCGTTATAATTCTTCTCAAATCTGGATGATGAGTAAATATGATGCCAAACATATCGTAAATTTCTCTTTCAAAATATTGGCAGCACTTATAATTGCCATATTGGGATTTGAGAGGCGTCAATTCATCCGTATAGGTCTTGACGCGGACTCTCTCACAGTACCGTATGCTTGTCAGATTGTATTGTACTTCAAACCTATAGCTTCTACCAGGCACGTCAATTGCGGTAGCTGCATTACACTGGCTAAAACAACAGTTTTGGTGCATGCGTAAAAAAGCAATAACTTGATAAATGCCTTCGGGAGCTGTAAGGATCTCGAGTTCATCAGTGTGCTGTAGTTGCACTTTTTGAACGTATTTGGGCAAACATGTGCCTACATACAAACCGAATTCATAAAGTTTCTGGCGTTGATCATTTTTATGTACTCTAATCGTGTGGCCCTGATACTCCATTGGTTTAAGTACATGTTCACTATCAACCACCTCTTTACGGCCGCACGATTCATCTAAAGGAGTATTTGTGGTAAAAAACGTTCTTCTAAAAATACGTGATGCACTCCTCCTCGCTACAAATGATAGTAAACAATTCATTTCAGTTGCAATTAATAATAAATTAGGCGTTTAAAAATATATATTTGTAGAAACGGTAATCAACAAAGCTGTCGTTTATCGAGTAGATGACAGATGAACGGTTTGTCTTGACATTGACATAAAAATATTTATAAAACACAATAGCATGTACAGAGGCCCGTAATGTTTGTTATTAAGGTTACAAGCTGCAGCTATTCTTTCTTTTTGTCATATAATAAGAGTGCACCGCGAAAAATGTGGGTATTTAGGGCATACGGAAGCATGCTGCAATTACGTATTTTTTCATAAAAATGAATACACATGACGACATTTTAACACCGCTGTGCAAAATAACGTCATACGTTTGTATTGATCGAAGAAAATTAAAGGATAATGGGTACCACTGTATGGAAGCCGTATACAAACAATCAAATTGACTGTAGCATTATGAACCATACCTGGCTTTGCTACCTCATATTATTATGTAATTTAATTTATTATATGACAGCATGTCTGAATTCACTTGGAGAAAAAGATATATGTACGAGTAAGTTGTTTGATAAAGGAATGAAATGAAAAGTAGGCAAGTTTGTTATTGTTTTTAATTACTACTTTGCCTGCGGCTCTGCCTGCGTGAAAAGTACACCTAAGCAACCTAAAAAAATACACTATCTATTGGTGAAAACTGTATAAAAAAATATTTGGTAGTTTCTGAGTTTTGTGTCGTTCGTTTATTAAAACAACTTCCTCGTATATCTTTTTTATCCAAGGGTATTCAGACATGCTGTAACATAATTTATTAAACTACTCTATGAGGGCAACAAAACCAGGTATGGTTCATAATGCTACAATTAACTTTGCCTCTGGGTACACTCTTACCCAATCTCCTTTATAACTCATTGGATAAGATATGCTGAATTAATAAAAAGAGTGTATTTTGATACGATAAAATTTAATAAAATGAAGCATAATATATTCTGCTTTAACATACTTCAATCAAAATCAAACTTCTAGTGCTGAAACTGGTTTTCTATCCCCGATATTAAAACTGATAACCAATATTCAAACATCTAGTGCTTTTATCAGGTTTTCGACTCATTTTTGATTAAACTTTTATGCGGTGTTTTATTACGTATAAAATGCACGTGGATGCCTCGGACGAGGTGCACGCGCGATGGGAATTTTGTGGTTATTTTATTCACACTTAAAGTGAGGTATATAGGTTCTTGATGGATTTGCCGAAGGGATGTCATAAAAGAAAGCCATGATTGCCTGGACGACGGCACTGCTGACCTTTAGCCTCAGATAAATACTTGCACCGATAAAAGAACTCATTCACAAGGAAGATACCTGTACAGAAATGTATTTACTGTTTTCAATTTCATAAAGCACCTATAGTTTCATCATCATCATCATCCTAGCGTTATTCCAGTTATACGTACAAGACTTACACGTCCAAGTTAATTAATCTTAATTTAATACATATAATTTTGTATTAAAAGTGTAAAAATATATTTTACTGAATAAAAACAATGCTTACTTAATTCCAAAATAATTGACGCACCAACACAGACACCATAAGAATCCCCCACAAATGTTCAAATAACGGGGTCACGATTATACAAATTAGAAACGTACAGATATTCAAAAATTCCGTCAAAATATACCCCTAAAAACGGTAAGCGCGTTAATTATGATAAAAGCTCTCAAATTACTCATTTTATTAAATTATGAAGATATAAAACTGGAGAGTGGGATGCTGCACGTTACACGAACAAGGCTTTTCTCTTTGTTCCGATGAAGTTTTCAAGTAGAAGTTCAGACATGTGTCCCGCAAGACTCCGATCCACGTCGCTACATATCTACAAATAAATTTTGAAATTCACAATTTATTGTATTAGTAGCTTTTGTGCGCGATTTCACTTGTTATATTTTCTGAAATGAGCTTTTATATTATTAAAAACATTTTGATAGCTGAAAAATTTTGCTTATAGAGTTTTGCTGTGAGCCAAAAAAATAATAAGTTTATGTTAAGTTCAATTAGTTTGCCGTTAATTTTGAGTCTATGCCTAAAGCTTTTATTTCTAGTCGTTCATAAACGAATGTTAACAATAATATGATGTAGCAAAGCGGTAATAAATTGCTACCTTCTAATAATGTGTTTTGGTTAGTAGTGTTTCGCCAACAATTATGTCATATGAGATGTGGGAGAACTACACACTTTGCCCAAGTTCATCAAATTATTTGATCAGGCTCTCAAACATAACATAGTGTATGTATTAAATGTTAAACGCTGTTATATAACTTTGTTGAAACAGAAGCAAGCTGCTCTTTACAAGAAATTTTTCCAGTTTACTCGCTTCTTCAGTGCAATGCATGATGTTCGCTACGATGGCCATCGCACTGTTGCCATACGCCAAGTGTTGTAGATTCAGTTCCTGCTTAAGACGGACATTCAAGACATTCTGGCTGGGCTTACCTGTTAGTCTAGTGGTTGGTGCCCCTAAGTACTAAGCAGCATGTCGTGGATTCGATTCCCACCTAGGAAAATGGTTTCCGTGTCTCGGTGTAATTTATCTATAATATTATTTATACCTATGCATTTAGAATGTAAAAGTATATCTATCGTTTTTCGGGATACCGTAGTTTTGCTTAGTTGGGATCAGGTGACAGTTGTCCTGAAATATTAATATTCGAAAATAGTGTAGGTTGTAGTATGTAGGTTTCTATTTGTTTCATGATTCATGTAAAGCAACCTCTCCTTGCGACTCAGGAATTATTTCCAATTCGCATGTTGTTTCAGAAATGTTTAAATTCGTAATTATAATGTCAAATTACAATAAAAAAATATTAAAAAATATCATAACTTGCTACAAATCGCTAGAGCTTGTTTTCAGTTAAATCATTAGGAGTATCTGTTTGATCACAATAACGTTTCGCCTGTTTAGTATTTATTTAAGAAGAACCAAGGTTTTTACAGCATTTTCACACATTTGAGATCGTTACTTTCTTTTGTCGTGAACTTTTAAAACAGAATAGAAATCTCAATGTTACATTAGACAAAAACCGGGTCTGTTCAATGTTTTACTAATTGTTTCTGATTTATGAAGTGGTAAGACAATATAAAACTAAGGATCGTAATTGGGTTTGAATTATTATTTTATTACAAAAAAAACCATTTTCACCTTCACTTGCACCTATTCATACAACAGAAAGCGACGATATCGGCGGTCCGGCTAAGAGGTCTGAAGCTCTGGAAAGACCAATACACCGCACACAAGCACTTTAAACACACTCATTAAAGAAGTTCCTCTAACATATGCCATCGGCGACCAAATACCAAAACACTTCGTGTCTGACAAAAAGTACAAAATTCCAACTTTACGAAGATCTACATGGAGGAGCGGTTAACCACAACGAGCTCACGACCTTCACAGATGGGTCTAAGACGGATACAGGTACAGGTTCAGGAGTATTCTCTGATGACCTAAACATCAATATTGCAGCATTAGCTATACGGGCTATAATTAAGGACAATATTGAGAGCAACCTTGCACATCTGAAAGTTCTACATAATGTTGCCAATAAATATGGGAATGGTAAGCTTACCACCCTGCATTTGAATAGCGTGGCAGACCATGGCCTACCCTGCTTATACTGAGAAGAGGTCACGGGGACAGTTTATAATCGGATCTGATGATGATGATGATTAAAAGCCCCATTTGAACCTGCGAACTTTGATATACATACATTCTATCACTAATCCTTTGTTAAAGACATCATACAGTCAGGTAAGGTTCTAGATTCAAATTTTAGTCCTATCTCAAATTACTGACTAAAACTTGAATTGTTTTTAAAATCAACATGAGAAATGCTCATAAGTATTTTATATTACCCTGGCGTCGCCCTTCAGACAATATTAATCTTCTAAGATGATACTGACCAGGCCATCAAGTGATTGTTTTAAAAAGATTCATGTGATGACTTCTACTGTGGGCAAACGATACTAATATTTTACAATACTTTAACTTAGCCTATCTATTCTCTTAACCTCACATTAGCAGGTCAGCACACTATCGTACATACATAAGAACATCAAACGCGACTATACCGGATATACGCATGTAAAAACAATTAGAGCTAACAACGGCCACGACCCCGGGCGCGGATAATATCAAATGAAAATGTTGCCATATATCTTTTACAGTCTCATACATAAAACAGAAAGCTCAGGCTGCACTTGATTCAGTGTTTCCCGCCGTCCAACTCCAGATTGTGCGCCGCAACACCACAACTTCCGGCTTCCGGTGGCAGACCTGCGCTTGCGCTGTGCGTAACAATGCCCGGATGTGACGTCACGCCATGTCACTTCCGCATAGTAATGCTATGCCCCATTTAAAATAAGAACTTTAATGAAATATTTACCGAATTTTTAATTTTAGGGGTTGAATGTTTTCACACTTAATTCAAATTAAAGGTTCAACCTGCGAGCTGCGGCTGAATCTCTGTAAATACACTTCAAGAACTAGAAAAAAGTATGGAAGAGGAAGTTAAAGAGAATGCAACTCATATTTGTTGTGGCTGTATCGGCCGCGTAGCTTTATTACGTATCATTGGAAAGACTTCGGATGTATCGGTGCAAGTCCATATATATACATATGCTATTATAATTATTTACAAACCTTGCAACACATTACCAAATATCAATAGTTCGTCAAGCTATCATTTTTATTCCCACTTCTCCGATTTAAAGTTGCAAACTTTAAATCGGAGAAGTGGGAATAAATATATCTGATATGCTTGGCATATATCTTTGCATTAAGCAGCGCATACTGTTCGTGCATTTAAATATTTAAAAATGAAACTGAGTGGTTAACGTAGCTCGAAATTTGGGTAAATCTTCCTTTCCGGCCACGGCGGTCTGTGGCCCGGACCCGACCACTCTAATCTAAACGGACGTGTTCTTAAAAATATTAATATTGCACAGACCTTGCTTTAAAATTAGCTTTAGACATGCTGCTGTGCATTGCATTCAAATGAAACCTTTGAGTACGATTTTAATTTTGTTTGATAGGAACAACAAATAGCTGCAAAATAATGTTTACTGTGTTTGTGTGTCTGTAAATATGAATCTATTACTTATATTTATTGAATTATTCACTATCGCTTGCCCCGTGTCTCGGAGAGCACGTGAAGCCATCGGTATTGGCTGTCATGAAGATCTTTGATAGTCGTTGTAGGGAGTCAGTACCTCTGAATAATCTGATACTAGTCTAAATCAGGGTATATACCCTGATTTAGACTAGTATCATAGCGATAGGTATCGCTATCCCTTTGAGTTGCAGAAGTCAGACAGGACCCGACCCCGGTTTATAACTGGCATAACGCTGCAAAATTATTATTTTTCTTTAAAACGAATTCTCCTTGTCTGTCTATATGAACGCGATAATCTCAAAAACAACATAAGGTACTTTTGTACGGTTTTCACCAAAAGTGTGAATTCACAATTAATGCGGGCGAAGCCACAAGTAACACTAGTGTGCATTGATTGCATTTCAATATTTGATTATGAGCCTGAAGTCCGCTTGCGAGTGTCGGCATATTTGGGAGAATGTTATATTTTCCGCAGGACGATCTCCACGACCCAAAGAGATGTCAATAGTTTATTGTTTAGCTGATTAAACTATTCAGGATTCCTGTGCAAACTGCATGCCTGTAGCGACTGTCAAGGTAGCGCTCAATTGATTTCTTGTTCATAATAGGTCGGAATAGGTGACGCATAGAACACCCAGAATCGAACAACAATTTATGAATCACATAAAGTATTGTTTGGTATAGGGATCAAATCTAAGTACAACATTCGACGCAGAGCCAAACGGCGAGATGCTCTCGCATACATATACGTGTAGTTTATTCAGTTTTACATTTGGAGCTAAATTAAATTTTGTGTTCAATACTGACAGCTTTCTCAATAAAGAAGCCTAAACCATTGTTTACAAAAACGATACGATGAAATATGCATCTCAATCAATATTAAACACGAACATTTTGAACTTTGTTAAAAATACGTACATATTTTACTTCGTTTTGCAGACAAAGCGTTAGCGCCATGGGGTCTAAGTGCGAGATATAGGCAACTCGCATTTAGAACTTAGAGAATAGTTGACGACTCTCATAGATGCTCGTAGCAATGTTGCCATTCTTCTGAGCGCCTTCTAAATTGTCCATTTTAATTAGAAAGACATTCGTTCTATATTACTAATAGCTCGCCTTAAATCTGATTGGTTTATACCAAGATTCATTGAAGCCTCTAGTGCTATTTAATACGCGTACGAAATTATATTTCGCATAAAAGGCACATATTAAATACAATTTTATTTTAAATCACATTAAGTGAGTCATGGCACGAGACTGTAAATTATGGCGAAACGGTTTTTTGCTTTAACGGAGTGATTTATAGTTAAATATTTCTATCTCAAACTGAAAAAGGCTCCGAGATTTACTTTATGTATCCAAGAATATAATATTTTATATGTAAGTACTCAATACTTTCAAATATTTTTAGTATTCACGATTTGTACTCAAGCCAAAATTTATATACGGCTCTCAACCACTTAATCATATAAAAAGTAATGTGAAATGCTTTCTATTGATAGCACGAGCCGTGGTCTCGGGATGAGTCACATTTGTCTCAATACTAAATGAATGAACTCATATATTTGACCTGTGTGAGTATTTGTTATTGACTGACTGTGTGACGCTTTTGTGCGACTATTCGTAAACCAAAAGAACATTTGGTTTAAAACAGTATTAAGGACAATCCTCATCTATGTATGAAAGTACATAAATATGACAGTGTAACGTAGCGAGAACTCTACTTCATTAATATTTGAATGTCACACTACCGGCCTCAATCATGTGAACCCTAATACATTTTCGGGGAACAGTATCTCTCATACATCTCTCGTTACTACTTTAAAGTAACTAAAAATGTATTTTATAATGTGTTTCAAGCTCCTATATATTTTATTGTTTTACTTTAACGACCAGGTGTCATATGGTTTTTACTACTAAAACGATAAATGTCAACTCGTTACACGTTTTGTTTTGAAATGGGTAACTCCTAAGTAAACTGTTAGTTTGTAATTCTAACTGTACAATATTATTGTCTCATTGCTCTGGTCTAGTGGTAAGTGATCGACTGCTAGGCTGCAAATAGTGGACTCAACCAAAAAACCTAGGTCATCTAGGCACATTTCTTCTTGTTGCTTACATAACTAAATAAAATAAATTTATCTAAGGTCATATTTTATCTAAGTGTAATTTGCTTGTGGCTTTTATATCAGAGTGTTAGCGTGCTTCTGAAATCACTTATAGCCAATAGTCTTGGTTCTTGTGTCATACACAAGAACATGTAAAAAGCTTATGAATGGCCAACAAATCTGACACCAAAGTGACACTCGCACGAAACAGAAGAACGACTTGATAATTTCAAAACATATCCGTCACGTATATTTAATGACTAGATTTCGTGTGATAATATTATTGTTGCATAATATAATGTGCACACGCGTGGATACAGCAAATTCAGTAAATTAGGTCCCTGTACTTTGGGGAATAGATGAGGCAGACTAATTAATAGCTGGTAATATTTTTGGAAAATATTGGCATTAATAGAATATTGATATAAATTTATTGCTTTTATTGGTCCCGAGGCACTTGCCTATGCTTGTGACTGAGTTTCATATGGTTCTGAATCTAATTCCTGTGTTGATTTTCTAGATGATCCTCAGCAACACATTACTGCCTCGTTATTCTAGTAGAAGTATCTATGTCTGCTGATCAGGGGCTTAAAATAAGATTTCACGGATTATCAGCAAAAAAATCTAAATTTTTTTTAGGTCTTTTTTGTCTGGAGTTAGGAAATAGTGATGATTTATCCTTGGTATGAGCATCAATGACAGACATTTTAACACACCATGCCCTTTAATATACTGGCGACTGTTCTAACTTTAGAAGGAATTATATTTAACTTTCTGCGTTGCAGCAGCCGGCCGCAGTGGCCGTCTAAAAAGTCATATTCTACTTATACCTCAGAAGGTTAGTAATAGATCCTGAGTTTCAAAACTTGAGCTTGGTAAGCATCCAACTAAGTTAGTGTTATCGGACACACGTACCTCTCTGCGCTACACTTCCACATTTTTAGTTAACACGTTCACTGCGGGAGCTCAAAACCCGTCTCGAATTCGAGTGCGTTACGAGATATAATGCGCCCCGTAAATTACTACTACATTGTGCGTTACGGGTATAAAAGTGCCCCGTACACCCTTATTGCTTTCTTAGTCTATAACTAGCTGAAACTTTACGTTTACTTTTATTTTATTTTATAGTCTGATAGATTATGAAATGAGCTATGTCACAGTCTTTTCGCCAGTAGATTTGGCAAAATTTGACGAAAATAAAACGAAAACAAGTTTTGCGGGGTCTGGGGAACCCCGTACCGCACTTGAAATAATAAAATACGGGACTTTACTGCCCCGTAACGCACAGAACTCAATTATATCGATAAAGTTACAGTGATGGGAAATAAACGAAACGATAAATTTCTTGAATAAAAAAAATCTTTCAGCTGAGGAAGTTTATTTAGGAACTTAGGTTAGACATTTTACAGGTATATATGTGAATCAAAAATATTTAAACTGTGGAAGTTATACAGTTTAGCTTACTAGAGAACATTATGACACTAAATTGAAACATATTGGTATGTATATTAATATATTGAAACCGAATAAAGGTATATTAAGTTTATTATTATTATAATGAAAATATGATCTAGGCACGAACATTTTAATATTTGACAGTTCCAACATACGTCGCGATCGCTTCACTATCGATAATTAAACAGCATTAATGCTGATGAGCTCACGACCCCGTACGGGAACACAATAATTTATACGGGGTTTTTTGAACCCCGTATCGCACTGGAAGGTATTTTTTTCTTTCTGGTCGTAACGGGGTTTATAAGACCCCGTATGTTTTTAAAATATTAACTGATTCTTTAATCGGCGTACATGAAAAATATATATTTATCTCTCTCATACAGTAATTAATTACATAGATACAGCTCCCGCACCAACGAGTAAACCCTATTTTTTCCGTCCGCACTGAAGTACAGCAGTGTACGAGGTTGAAAAAACCCCGTAACGCAGTGAACGTGTTCATATTGCTCAGAGGCTGAAGAAAACACCAACTTTGATGAAGTGATAGTGTAGTAGACATGCATGAAGCGTCGCCGGTAACGGCGAAACTCAACGGATCCTAGATTATGATGGCATACAAGGCAGTCATATTCTTGTATCTCGGCTTATATACACACATCAACAAAGTCTAGGGATATTTTATATTTCATCAAATATCTAAAAATCTATGAAGAATTTTCTGATACAGTAAATAGAAGAATCATAGATTATTTTAAGGTCTTTAATAAAAATAAAAAACATTTCGTGTTTTTTTTTGTTTTAAATAAAAACAATAATTTTTTTAATCATCATGGAAAATTAGTATGATAACAACAAACATTTCTTCTTAAAAAACTATTAGTTTTAATAAAAATGGAAAAAATCTTGTAAAATCTAATCATTAATAATCAGTGTTGCCACCTCTTACATTGATTACACATCGACATCGATTGTTAATACTTAAAATTAAATTGTCAATGTCTTGCTGCGGTATGAGGTCCCATGTCCTTTGCAAGTGTTCGTAAAGTTGTTGTTCAGTCGTCAAATTTGGTGGAAAATCTCTCAAAGCTTTTCGTTGTAACATGTCCCAGGCATGCTCGATAGGATTTAAGTCGGGCGACTGTGCAGGCCAATCCAAAACTTGAATATCGTGCTCTCGGAGAGCGGTCGATACCAGCCGCGCCGTATGGCAAGGAGCATTATCGTGCATGAGTAGAAATTCATGGCCTATTTGAGTTCTGTGTGGGCAAATAACGGGCTCTACTACCTCCTCGTGGTATTTTTGTGCAGTCATGCTGCCTTGGATCCAAACGAGTTGGGTTCGTCCGCCAAGACGAATTCCTGCCCACACCATGATTGTCCCGCCTTGGTATGGGTGGACCTCCTGAGGGTGCCGTAGACGGCTAACTCTCCCTGGAGCTCTCCAAACGCGTGTTCTTCGTGAATCCGGGTGAAACCCAAACCGGGACTCATCGGTGAACAGCACCAAAGACCATTGTTCGTCACTCCATGGTAAATGCTCCCGAGCCCACGAAAGCCGCCGACCGCGATTGTCACGTCGCAATCTGGAACACGCAATGGTCTTCGAGCATGAAGATCAACTTCATGTAACCTTCTTCGCACGGTTTGGTCGCTTACCAGCAGCTGGTGGTCCTGCTGGAGCCTTTGCACTAGTTGCAGCGCTGTGATATTGGGTTGTCTTCTGGCGGTCATTTGGAGAAATCGATCCTGTCTCTGCGTAGTAACACGATATCTACCTGTGTGCTGTTCGGCCACATCTCCAGTACTGCGATAACGTGACCACAACCTTGATATCACATTTTGACTGGTATGTAGGGCCTCAGCAACGACGCGTTGAATTGCACCATTTTCTAACATGCCCACGGCTCGTAACATTTCATCTCGACTCAAATGACGACGTGACATGACTTTTAAAGTTCGTACGTCACGTTAAATTAAAAAAGAAAAACAATTAAAAACCCTTTTCATTAATAATTATAATAAAACAGTTTTAACTTTCTTTAATGTAACGAATTACTAGCAAATTTGCCGCCATATTTTGTTTATTATTTTGTTTTTTTCTTTCCATGTTCAAATTTTGAAAATAGAATAAAAGAGGTTTTAATCTGTATATAAACTTTTTGTGGAAACTAACAAGGTTCTAAACTATAAACTCGTAAATAATTTAGGATTAAGATATCCCTAGACTTTGTTGATGTGCTTACATACCGCGTTTCCAAATCAAGATTTCAATTCTGGTAAGAGACGATGTTTTACAAGTATAACTTCACTATATACAATTTTAAGTTCCTAAATAACACAGATGTATATGCACTAAGAATGTGGATGAATGACAGATCAAATACGAGTAGTATGGCGTGGTTTAAGTGACTTCCTCGCCGCTATAGACTCTCACTCATACAATCTACACTCAACAGTCGGGGCAGTGTGGAGTGTAAAGTGTGTGAGTGAGAGTGACTACAATTTGTGTGATCCACGGATTGTCGTCTGGTGTACTTTGTGTCCGTTGATTGTATTTTTTGTAAAGTCTCCAGCGACACAAGATTTATTCCCAGAGCGAGAGATCTCTTTAAAAAATAAATAGTAATGTCGTTCTTCTAAGGAAGACAATGTCGTAGGAGTTTTAGCGGTATGAGCAGTCAAGATCTACTATGAATGCTACCACCTACGCGAGGATGAATGAAATGGACCAAGTATGAAGCTAAAAGCGGACAACAAATGCCGAATTATCATGATCCATTTTACGTGGGATCTTCAACGATGTTATCGAAATGTCTGTGTGGAATATTTATCATTGTTATTTTTTTCCGCGTAGATTGGTTCTTCCCAGAAATAAAGGTATGACTATGAATACAAGTACTAAAAATCTTTTGTATAATTTGTTTTCTTTTATTGCTCCTGATGGCTGATTATGTTTTCAAAATAGAACGCTAGTTGAAATGTTGACAGTTGTTAAAAATATATTTAGTTCCATTGAATGTTATCTCAATGGTTTTATCCATTGATCTGTAGAGTCTTGAAAGTTTTGGAGTTGAACCGCTCCCGTTGCTTCAAGGTGTAAGACAGGGTGAAATTATAGATCCGGAACTTTTCACCAACTAGCTGGCGGATGTCTTTGCCACAATGTGTCAATACCATGTTGTTTCATCAATGCTTCCTACCAGTCATAAAGGAACTGAGACGTGGTATCTGATGGTGAGTTGTTATGTTATTACAATGGTTTTATCTGACACGAACCTGCAGGTATTGAAAATGGTCAATATGTAAAATCAAATGATCTATTTGGCGAGTTCTCAGTTTTGAATGATCTAAGCTTTTCACATTTACGTTTGGTTTATCATAATACAGTTCTCTGGTAACATAGAGCTCTCGAACTAAGAAAGTGGCCACAAAACGCATTGAGAAGGCCTTGTTTCTATAGCAAAAAGTTTTATTTTGCTATAGACACCACATTTGATTCATAGTTTCCTGTGTTATGCTTTGTATCATATAGGACAATCAAAAATATTCAAGTGTACATTGGAAACAATTATAATATTGGATAGTAAAAAAACGATTTTTCAGTTTAACCCTACTCTATAAATTTTCTTAGGCGTGAACGTTTTTTTTTATAAGATGCCTATCAATGTCCTATTAACCACCCGAGGGACTTAAATACTATAGTAAAAAATAAACCCACACATCAAATGACACATGTCAGACAATATTAAAATATTAGCACCAAGATTAGCACGAATTGAAGATTTTGTTCCACTAAAGCACTAACTAATAAGACCATAAAGCAGAAACCCTGTTTACTCTGTATATAACCTATTTTAAAAATAACATTCTTAAATAACCTTAATGCTTTCACAAGAAAGTAGAGGTAAGTAAAAGTAATAACCTCGCTGTTGACCGTGACTACTAAGTTTTTTTTAAACGCTATTTATGATAATATCCAAGACAAAAGGGGGTTCAACACGAGTGCGCTACCTAATTTATTTACACACACGGAGTATACAACATGTCTGTATTCATTTTTATATTATAGCATGAAATCACGCGATCGTATGTGGAAATAAAAGTGACCATTATGCTTAGAAAGGAGCCTAGACATTTCTTTAAAGAAGCGCTTTAAAGAGGTAATTTGTTAATGGGGCGGCCGCAAATCTGTTCTTATCTGATGGCAGAACGACCCGCCTTTTCGAAACAAGAAAACTCCTGGCGGTTTCCTTTTTTTATTCTAAATAATGTTCGCGACTCGCCTTGTTTAGTACCCCTTTAGCGATAAGAACTCTTAAAAAGATATTAAGGGCTTTTAAAGAAATTGTCTTCATGAGTTTTAACTAAACAGCTCTAGCCACCTTGGTTTATCCAATCCTGTAATAGCCACGTAATTTTGAATGACTTCATTATATTTATTAAATGGTCTAAATAATAGACTAAGTTTGCGGCTACTGTGCTATTTCAGGAAACATTCAAAATTATATTCCGGAGGTGACTTTTAAATACTTACTAAAGTGAGTCACAACGGAGAAGTAACGTTAATTGTTATTAAATTAGCAAGTTAAGTAAAATACGCGTAAAAAGCGTGTCTAAATTGTATTTTGTTTTTTATTTTTAGAGGAAATAGGTGGGTATTGAAATTTAAAACTTGAAATGAAACACCATTTTATTAAAATGAACTATTTAAAGCAGTATATTATTTTAAAGAGCGAAAAATATTTAAGATGTATAAAACCGCACCTGAAGTTGTTTCTGGTCTGTTTCTTTGGTGTTTTTTATATCCTTGCTCTTAATGTTCAATTCTTAAAATACCAATAATTTTCGTTGGCACTTGCTAATATTGGAATAACACAATTATACCTATTCAGCTAGCCATCAACTTTATGACCCGGGGGCGTGAATAAACCAAGATCTGCATAAAAGCAACTAACACTAACATATAGCATCTTCCAATTTTAATAACTTGTCGAATTTAGGTACATCGTCTGTGTGTGATAAACTGTTAGCTTTATTACTCCTCTCTTTGTATGTTGAATTAATTTGTCTTTATTAATTGATACGATCTTTAAGATCTAACCGCATGTTTTAAATAAAATCTTTAATAGCCATCAATTCCTTCTCACCCTTCACATAAAACTAAGAGTAACAAATCAAAATATAACATTGTTTGTTTTCGTTTTAACTGTTGCGTTGGCCAACAAGTGGGGCAACACCGCTATCGTAAACAAACCGTGCTAACTTAAGACCCTGCGCCGACAGAATGCACGACACATCGACGATTTTTTGTGACAAAGAAAACTATAACTTAAACGTATGGAAATATAACCTGAAGTCCAATAACAGTTATCGCAGGTACATACTCAATCCCGACGCATCGGCAAAATGATCGAATCAGCAAATTTGAATTTTATTGTTTTAACGTTTAGGTACATTTTTCTTTGTTGGGCAAATCCGTTGCCATGCCGTGTTGTCTGTGAACACAGGCCCTAACCATGTTTGTTTAGATCAGTGGAAGCGGCGAAGTTTTAAACAAACACGCACATTGTGCTCTGATTATGAGCCGATGACAAGCAGTGAGAAAGACTATCCGGTCTTCCATAAAAGTACACGTTTTTGTGTTTACTTATTTGTAACGAACGGGTTAAAATTCTTGGAAATTATTTTTCTTCCATCCCGGCTAATACGGTGTATCAATACATGATTATGAAATAATTATGTTCACCATGTTTTAATTTACATTTTAATACGAAACATGAAAATAGATATTCAGTCGTCTGCCGGTGGGTTTCCAGTAATTGAACTGAAGTTGTTGATACTAAGCGTATTATATAATTTATTTAAAAAAAATTGTACAGTAAAAATATGCATTGTGATTTTTTTACTGTTCAAGTGTTTGGTAGCAGGTATACTAATTTTTAAGTCATTTAAGGATTATTTTAAATCTTTAAAAGAATATTAAGCTAAATTGAAGTTAAATTATTATATATTAGCTTCAATTTAGCTTAATATTATTTTTGTTCTTTGTAGTAAATACGATTTTAGGATTTTACGATTTAACTTATGAGCATAAATCAACGCATGTTATGTATCTCGTTTCGTATAATTGTCGCAAACGTATAGATACATGTATGGATGTATAAGGCAAGGATATAAGTGTATAGGTGTCGGTTACGTGTCGTGCCAATACATGTACTTACTAGGTACTTATGATCATCATCATAATAAAAGTCATACATACCAAAGAATATCGGAAGTAGACAGTTAGTATCGTGTAAGAATCTTACCGTATTCTAGATGCGTACCTATCATTATTATAACAAAGGCCTTCGAAAACTAAAACTTCCTCATACAAAATATTCATGAAAGCATAACACCAATCTGGAGCACAGATTAATTTATGGTAACGCGTTCTTATAGGAAGGGTCCAATCAATGTTCTGTGTCAGCTTACATGTTATGATTATCGTAACATGTTATTCACAACATACTGGAACACACATAATATTAATGTTTCATGAACAAGGAACCTCATCTACAACATATAGGTAGATACAAAATCGTAAAGGTAAGTGGGCATTTTTCGTGCTGAATTAAAGAAAATGGTTTCCGTGGAACCGCCTATGATTTTCGAAGCGAAATAATCTCTTGCAGTATTTTGGGAACACGCAGTGTAATAAATATGTGACTTTTTATGCTTTTTTAAAGTGTCGAATATTTTCAGACAATTTTTTTTGTTCATATCCTATTTATTATTAGCTCGCATATTTACAATGCTAGTAAACAAACTTTCAATTTTTACCCCCTCAAAAGGAAAAAAAAACATATTCCTTAGTGAGCGCCTACGTTGTAAAAGAAACCCATCGTCCAAATTTCATGTTTTCCTTAATAGTTTGGGCTTTGCGATTACCTTCCAATTGGGATAAATTATTAATTAATTTTAGTCGTATTTGTAAATGTAGGTATTTGATATTTTATAAATTTAATCCATTTACATTATTTCAATTTATTATTTTAAGCTACTAACTCTTCATTTATTAGCTAGTTATTAGACTACACTTATTTCCGTTAAAAGTCAAAGCCTTCTTAACTTACTAGTCACGTAGATTCGATCAAAAATAGGAGGGTAAGCATCTTATTTTACAAGTAACCTAACCTGATCAAATAGAAAAGTTGTGTTAGCAAAAGCAACCTATATTATGGCATACCATAGATAGGCGTACCATTTGCCCCTCTAAATGTAGTCACATATCTCAAACTCTATTTTAACTGCGTGACGAGACATGTGGAAGTTGCTAATCCAACAAACTTCCATAAAGTTTGACACGAGCTACACAAGTTACAATCTTCGCTTTCATCCCTTGTTGCACATAAGTGGTTAAAGTCATTTCTGAAGAAGATTCATAAATCACTTCAAACCATATTCATTCAGAATAGATAGGATATAGGATGCACTGAAATGATAGATAATTATGTGAATAAGAATTGTATAAAATAGAAAAAACAGAATTCTTATTCACAAAACAAATACTTTAAATATTTGCTCGACCTGGGTTGGTTTACGGGTGCTTTGTGCTAGAACCTTTTTCTATAGCTTTTCTCTTACTACAGCTGTATGTATTTATGTATGACGTAATCAGGCAAATTTACGCTCATGTTGCTGCTAACGTTCGTACTCGAATCACCCAGCTTCCCCGTCAAAGCCAGGGATGCTCCAGACGTAGATTAGAGCTTGCTACAGAGTGTGACATGTAATTATGTTTTGATGTGTGTCTAATCGCAGCTGATTTATTGACACTACTCTGTGTAAAGTCGTTAGTCCTGCTACTTAGCTATTGGTTTTTTAAACTAATCAAAAGCAAATTTTATCTTGATAAGCTTGTGGTCGATAAATACTGGAAAATGTACAGAGGCTTTGAGCGAATAATTCAAAATATGTATTTTTGACATATTAGTCAAAACTTTAATTACATATCAACCTTTTGGACAACAAAATATATTTAATACCTACCTAATACCTGACCAACGATTCTTGAACGTTATGATCGCTCACTTAATATAAAACTGAAATTTTACCATTTAGCATCCACTGCTATGTAAAACTGACATCAACAAATAACACCATAATGATAAAAAACATATAAACAAACAATATCACTTCACAGTCCACAACTTCAACGTAAATAACCCATTCGAAAATATTAAAATTAAAACGTTAAATTTCAATTAGTTAAGTTGTACGCGACGGCCCAGTCGTAGTTCTTGCATTTAATTTCTACTTGCCATAATGAGGGTGAGAAGTGCATATTTCATAGCGCGGGGCGCTCGCTGGGCGTTAAGTGGGGTATTTTATTGGCTTATTATACAATATTCTAAGCTAAAAATCGTGGAAAGAGTAGGTTTTTAATTGGGCAGTGAGCCTGTGTGGTGCTGACGCGAGGATTATTCATGGCCGCTTCAGCGCCAAGCTTCGTCGCCCCGTTATTCCGCCACGGATTTTTTTATGATCGCTCCGGCCTTTTTGGCCCGTTATAACTTTCCTGATATATAACTTCTTCGCCTCTCGTTTAATGGACAATCTGAATGGTTCTAGTTTTTAAATGTGTTTAAGATATGTGTGTTTTTATTCTTCAAGCTGTATCTCAGTTGATCTACATGAAAACATAAAGATTTATAAAACTGAAGGTGGTTACTACACAAATTTTGTTCTGTGGCTGTTCCAAAATTATGAAGTCCTACAATGTACAAAGTTTACGTAGCTGATCGAAAATTTCGAGATCGATCCTCGTATCTGATAAAAATTGTTTATTATACAAAGAGTGTTAGTGGTGGAAAAGGCTTTACGCAATTTTCCCTAAAAGAGAAATAGTTGCATGCTTTTAAATGTATGCTATAGTTATAATCTATATGAACTAAAATATGTATGAATGTTACAGCAATGTGAATCTACTCATAGAGAATGTCATAGCAACTAATAGTTTCTTCAACGCTTAATTTTTCTTTGTGTCCTTTGTTTATATATTTACAAACTTGTTAGCTGATCGCAAGCACTTTAATTATTTACATAATATGATACTAGTTATGATATACTATTTGCTTTATATTTTGATTGAGATGTCCGTGTGGTGACGGATTAAGAATACGGAATGTAACCACCCCATATCATCCCATGGGTGTCGTAAGAGCCGACAGAGGGAGCATATTATGCAGAGAACAGCACTGTAAGTGAAGGAAAACTTGATACAAACCCTATACCAACCCGTTTGGCCAGCGTGGTATAGTAGGCCAATTCCTCCTTTCAAAGGAGAGGCCTAGTCCAACAGTGGACTGTTAAATTGTTAACAGTCCACGTTAAAGGCTGATGGTGAATGATTTGCTTTAAATCGTAATTAACATTTCTTTTGTCACAAATCCATAAAACATTAAAAACCTCAAACATCAAAGAATGTACAGAACAGGCAGATTAATCTATGAAATACATCAAAATGGTAAAAATATTGGCAGAGTATAAAGCTCCATCAATTAATAATATCGGTAGGTCTGTCGAGTTCGGTGTATTTCAATTTGTTGTGGTTATTCAACATCCGCGAATTGATTCCGGCGTAAAATTCAGCGGTGTCCCTGCCAATTTACAAAGTACCTTTTTAGCGAATTAGGGCGTATTATTATTTTGTTTCTGTCGATTTGTGATTGAATGACGCAGATACATTGAGCATACGCCAATTTTTTGGTAACGTTATTTATGATAAACTAGAGGACGCCAGCAGCTACGCCTGCTTTTTTTTTTAATTTACCCGTTATGGCTGATCCCGTGGGAATTTCGGGAAATCCCTTCTTAGTGCAACCCTACGGTCCCCAAGGAACATACATGCCAAATTTCAGTTTCCTGTGCCCAATAGTTTCGGCTGTAGCGTGTCTGTCAGTCAGTCAGTAACGCAAGGATTTTATATATTAAGATTAGTAATGAGGTAAATTAATAAAAATGATATATCAGAGTTATTTTGATATTTAGGTCAGATTCCTCAAATATATTGTGTACTTCGTAATATTCCATTTTGATATAAATATAATAATTTGAATAAATGTAATAATTTAGATAGTAGTAATTCATCATCTTAACTCACTGCTATCTCAAGCCGTTTTAGGTGAGATTATTAATCAAAGGGGTACATAGGGTTCCCACCAAGAACTTAGGGTCCCAAGCCAACCTCACCTGCAAGTGGTGCACCTGCCGATCAACGGACGAGGCTCTGGCAAACAAAATGTCCCAATAAGCGGCAATAGGCTCGCCACCTATTACGTGGGATCAAAACATTGGCGAAAAGTGGGCGTTTAATATGCCTCTGCCTACCCCTTCGGAGAAACAGGCGTGAGTCTATGTATGTATGTATGTATGTAATAATCAAAATATAATGTACCTATTTATGAAGTGCTTATTAAAAATTAATCAGTCCTAATTGAACCAGATATAGACTTAGGTTGTGTTTTAGTATACAGTATGTATACTAAAACACAACCTAAGTCTCGCAAAATACCATTCACAGACTTTTAGATTTCATATCTCAAATAAAACGCTGCTCCGCGATAATTAAGCCTCATTAAAAATCCGTTGGACTTGAATAGTTAACCTAAGACGGGATTTGAACGATTAGCATCTCTAGAAGCAAACGCCTAAATTTAACGAAACAAACCCCTTACGCATTATTTTCTTAAGGCTACAAAGGTTTAAACATAATGGCAACAAAAGTATTATCACCACACTCGAATGAGCACACGAACTGTCTTCGCAAATAAACTAGTTAAGTCTGATACTCATATCATTCCACATAATATTTCAAACAACACAGACACAGAGTTCGCAGCGTGGCAGGCTAATTTCGCGTTCCGAGCCAGCGGGCCGAGTCAGGCTGAATTTAAACATTTCTTCTAGAAACTTGAGGGCGCACAGAATCTATTTCACGCGCATTACGCCCATGACTTATGAGTTATTACAGCTGTAAAACTCAGCACACATCAGTCCATTTACTCGCATTTTTAATATAATTTAGCCGCAACGTTTTATGGCCGATATGAGTTCGTACTTTGTGCGACGCGTCGCGTTCCGCCTTTTAATGTGGATGATGCGTATGTAAAAGTCATACGTATAAGTATACGACTCCACTCGTGTGTGACGTGGTAGGTAAAATATATTTGTAGTTAAAGCAGATTTTTTTTTTAACCTCCGCACTGAGAATAGTTAGTTCTACGGATTCTTAAACGACAAGGAAGGCGCTTAAACTATCCGTGCTGTCTAACTATAATTGAAAAGTATTTGACGCGAGAACACGTAGTATTTTCTTCCATTTATAATGATTATTGTGTTATGTGTATTATGAATTCCTGCTACCAAATTTCCATCCTTAAATATAATGTTATTATCGATATTTATGAAGGTTATTCAAGCAATTATATTTCATAAATAAAACATTGTATTCTATGGGTGGCTGAAAGAGATCGGTAGTCCAGATAACACGTTAATTTTAAACAAAAGCTAATTGTACACAGTTTGTTCCACTATTGTTTTGTTTTTATTATATGCTTAAATGAGTGAAATTTAGAAAGTATTAATCATAATACAATTTGTAAAATGTACAAAAAGTCTATTAAGCCACTGCACTGTCACGCGTAGTACTGATACACCTTTCGAGGCTTTTAAACATCTGTCTTCTATTCTGTCCCCATAGAAGACAGGTGTGTCTCTACTATAGAACGCTAAATCATAGTAAAAACAGAATAGTAGCATAGCTTCATACAAATCGGCCGCCGCCGCCGCGCTGGTTTGAATGTATGCGTGAGTCGCCGGGGCGCCGTGTACGCACGCACTTTTCACGCACACAATCTCACGAGCGCGGCAAGCTCGGCGAAGGGATGCGCCGCGTGTCTGATCGCGCGCATTCATGTAGGTACTACATTGCTCGCCCGCTCGAATTGTTTATGTACATTCAGTTTTGTAATAAACGTTATTAATATTATACAATGTGTTAAACGACAGTAAATTAAACTTGTTACATTTTTCTCGCTATAAAGGGCATTTAGATAGTTATATAACGCTTAGCTAGTCGTTAGGAATTTGAACAAAAATATATGCAAGCTTAAATTCTGTAGTATTCAGCGCAATCACTTAAAAAAACTGCGAAAAAAATAAAATAAAGAAAAACAAAAAACCCGACTGCGGAAAAAATAATTAAAAAAATACGTGAAAAATATAACTTAAATAAAAACTAAAAAGAAAGAAACAAGGCCAATAGTTTAGAATTCTAATGCAGAACAGAACGACTCACAGTCGGGGCCCATTCAAATTTTACCAATCAAATGTTCCTAAGGTTAATTATTTTTTCCGCAGTCGGGTTTTTTGTTTTTCTTGAAATTTTTTATTTTATTTTATACTTTTTAGTTATTCACTTTTTTGTTTGTTTATCGTTTATACTTGAAGTAAAAACTTAAATCAATAAGTAACAACATTAGCGAGAATGATTGTTTAATTCGTTTACAACAACAACAACTTTAAATCGTTATATATCCTAAACTATTATTTAAAATGAAAAATGATAAAAGAAACATAAATATGATTTTAAAATACCTATTCAACGACACCCCACATGACATAGTTCATCGACATTTTTTTTTCATTTTGGCAATATGGCGTCTGGTTTTCGCTGTAGTGAATTTTGATTACTGTCATGTCATTAGTGACACTCGCAAGGTTAAGACGAATCGATTGACGTAAGAATCATTAAATTCGGCCTACGCATTTGGTCTCTAGACCGCCACATAGAAACAAACATACATACATACATACATAGACTGATAAACACATTACCCTCCTTTGCGTCGCGCAGTCGGGTAAAAAGCGCGCGCGCCGACAAAGCCGGCGCCGCGGTGTAAACAAGTGACAACCCGTGCGTCATCGCAAGAGTAGGCAATTAACTCGCCGAGCGGCCTTAGCTAGCTTACTATTCTGTTTTTACTATGGCTAAATGCTCCGGTTCAAACACACCTCTTTCGCGTCCTCGACATTCATTAACCTCACCATGCATGCTCGTCGGTTATAGGTACTTTTAATTTGGCCCTTTTTAGGGTTCCGTAGTCCACAAGGAACCCTTATAGTTTCGTCATGTCCGTCCGTCTGTCCGTCCGCAGCCTAGCTCAAAGACGCCTGATGCTAGAAATCTGATATTTGTCATGAATATAGACATAAAATATTGCAACAAAACTGTAAAATAAAATTTAGGAAAATATTTTTTTTAAGGGTATCTCCTCTACATATATAGTTGGGTAGAATTTTTTTTTGGTTGAGTACCACATTATGTGGGGTATCATTGGATAGGTTTTAAAAAAATATTGTTAGTTTGCTCAAATCATTTTTCGATCAAGTGATTGGTTTGTCAAATATCAAGCTTTGAAATGAAAAAAATTGTTAGACTCAAGTGTCCCCCCCTTCTGCCGGCTAAACTATTAATTTGGAAGAGGTGAAAAAAATCACAAATGTAGTACATATAACGAATTTAAAAGGAAAACTATCACGGCTAAGTAGACATTACTAGTTTACGAGTAATCGTCGGTTAACTTATAAATATCTATTTCTGTGAGTTTACATTGGGAGCGCTGGCTTAATCTTAAAGATGCCCGTTTTTAGTCCCATGTGAACCAGAAGTTATTATCAATAACGACCATTATGGGCAACTACGGAACCCTACACTGCGCGTGGCCCGACACGCACTTGGCCGGTTTTTTCAGTACATTATTATTATAAGAATTGATAGCAAACGTTAACTGCTTCCTAGTTATCCATAAAACTTTCAAAACATGAGCAGTTCTATCTATGTGATAGGTATAGTACCATATTAATAATAGTAACAAAAAATATTTACGTACTTAATGTAAAACAAAGTGTAAACGCTTTTGTGATTATTGATACTCCCATCCCAATCTTGATTATTCATCGGGGTAGCCTATTTGCGTGACAAATGGCGCTGTGTACATCTAGCTCTGAATGCCATCTTGGGTATAATAATATTTCTAAGTAATTAATTTCTGCCTATTTCAGACGAGGCGGCTGTAGAGATTAATTTTGAGACAGAAAATATTTCCAGTTGATGTTTCACCGGTAATCGAAACGCCTACACGTACCTATAAAAATAAATTTGATGATATTTCCTTCTTATTATAAGCTAGGTATTATAAGCTTGCGGCTTCGTTTTCAAATAAAAAGTAACATCTAACGACAAGGCAATCCTATACTTTCAACGTGTATGACAAAAATGATCATCCAGGACACAGTATCGTCACACCAGCGTAATAAACAAACTCAAAAATATGTCACGAAACTCTTGTAAAGTAAGTCCAACATTAATTACCGACTCAAATTTTACGTGACTATTAATTCGTTCGACTGCTTGGACACCTGATTTTTGTTTTGACCACAATTTTTAAACACGAAATTATCAGAATGCGATACCAAATTATTTTAGTTTTTCGTATGAGACCCCAGCTCTTGTGTTGGCGTTTGTAGTCGGCCCGACGACATTCGTTATGTCCCTGTCTAGTCCTCAGACAAGAACCGAGACCGACAGCTTTAAGTGCCCTCACTCACAGTACGGCTCTGATGCAAATACCACACGCAGTCACCCATCCAAGTGGCGACCTGTGCAAGCGTTGCTTAACTTTGCTAAACTATTACGAACGCCAAGAAAAAGTTTCGCCTGAAAAGGTGGAACAAATACTATAATTTGTTAGAAGGAGTAATTGAAAGAGGAACAAAATATTATAGGGACTCTTTACTCCACAGAGAATTCGTTCTGGCAAACTTGCCTAGATGCCGCTAGTATACTACACAAGGTGGGAGAGGACGTAAAATACTATATTTGCAATGGACAAATAAACCAGTATTGCACGAAACTAAACTCAAGCTTTTTCGAAACAGTTTACTTACTGTTTTTTGGTTTGTAATAAGAAAACGTTAGATAGGAGTAGGTATGTATAAGATGTGTCACTTGATTACCTTTGCGATGCACTGGATTGTGATACTATATATTCTGCGACTAGACTACTTGGCGTCTCAAGGAGGAATGACCACTCTATGGTGTTAGTGATATAACCACTACTGCTGTGAGCACACGGATGGATTTTGACGTCACAGATAAAATCATTTATATTTTGAATAAACCTTTTAGTGAGATATTATAAAATAATATTACGAGTATGAAACAAAGTCCCTCACAACGTTTATGTGTATTTCAGTCTGGTCGCGACAAAAACATAAACAATTAATGTTTTCAAGCGTATTTTGGAAAGGTTTTTAATGTTTTGTGTAAATTATATAATAACTACCACCAATTCAAAGCCGGTACGGGTCGCTAGTTAAAACTATAAAAGTCTGAGTTCAAGAAATAAAATTTCACATTATGCCATCTAATTTAAAACTTCAAATACGAGCAGTCATTTCAAATCTTATAAAACGTAATGGTCTGAAACATCATTGTTTTCGTGTTATCTACAGCAAATCTACTATAAAATAAAAAATATAAGAGACACGTAGTAAGTTCTGAGACGTTTACTCGATCGAAATACGTCGTGTGCTTGTTAAAAAAATAAAACAAAAACTGATAAACGAAATACTTTAGACTCACGCCTATATCCCCGAAGGGGTAGGCAGAGGTGTAATATTACACCCACATTTCGCCATGAATTTTAGGTCCCACGTAATAGGGGCCGTATTGCCGTACCGGGCATATTACCAGACTCCGTGCTGCTACTGAGAATTTCCTAACGGAAAAACCCAATAACACTTTGCCCGACCCGGGAATCGAACCCGAGACCAATCCCACGCGCACATTTATGCCGCGAGACCAACGAGACAGTCTAAACGAAATACATTTAAGTTTTTGTTATTAATTAGAAAGTATCTACCTCTAGAAATACCAACATTATCTTTTAAGAAGATTAGTACTATATCCATCAAAGTAATAATTGAGCATAATACTGAATCTAAATTTGTCGTCGTAATATTTAGGCAAGCAATTACTATAGATATCTGGGAGATAAATATGTCCTTTGATGCCACACGAACGATACTCATATACTATGACATGTATACCCATAAAAACAATACTTGTCAAAAATACCAAGTGTCGCGACCGTAAAAAATTGTGAGATCCATGTAATACCAAGTCGTTTAATTAAAAATCTTTAATGTTTTAAATAAATAGATTGACTCGGCCATCGCGTGGGAAAAAATATATAAGTATTACATATGTAAATTAGATCGTTGAATGCGATTGCCAAGTCAATATATTTATTTAAAACATTAAAGATTTTTAATTAAACTACTTGGTATTACATGGATCTCACAATTTTTTACGGTCGCGAGACTTGGTATTTTTGACAAGTATTGTTTTTATGGGATCTCATTTCTTTTTGTAGATAGTCTTACTTTTGTCCTTTCCGGTACCTTCTACTTCTTGTACACCAACAACGAATTTTGTTAATTAAAGCTCTAACTGCAAATGTAATTTTGTAATCCTTTATATTTATATGGGATTACAAAGTTATTTATGCAGTTCATGTATCTCAAAAACTGGACTGAAATTGAAATATATTTTAGTTTTTCCTTGGTTCATACACTAAACACTAATTGTTTCCTAAATTTGAAGTTTCTATGTTTGCTAGACGTGCCTTAGACTTTTGATGATCGGTCAGTGAGTGACAAATTAAGAATTTTGACTCGTTATAATTCTTAAACTACTGGTTCAAATTGAATAAAGTTTGAAATACACCATCTTTATACTACGCCTGCATGGTTACTAAATAATCAGGCTACTAGTTTTATCCACAACGAAGTTATAGGGGGTCGAAAATGACCTGAATTGCTTCGAGAAAAGAATGGTACGGCCGTGCCACTTTTTTGCTCGACTTGGTGGGGGCACTGCTGTGCCCCCAGATCTATTTGAATAACTATTAATTTACTTCGTGACGTGACCACATCCCGCAATTCAAATGAGCTGGTAGATGTAGAGAAGTACTTTGTAAACATAGAATTTGTACAAGCTAACAAAGTCTCAGTCAGTAATTAACAAGATAGTCATATATCTAATTTAGTAACAGTTACTTAACGATATCGATCCATCAACAAGTTTCTTAATAGTTATTTTAAGTAAAATATCAAAACTATACCTAACTCTCGTGCATTCCTATTTATTTATGTATTGAAACCAATGCACAAAGCGCAGTCAATCCTTGTACAAAGCACTAAAAATCACCAATCCACGATACGGTCTTGCTAAAAGACAGCGTTATTGCACTATATATTAAAGGATGTAGTACGTATTTACAACAACAGTAACGTTGTCCCTCAATGGAAGTTTACGACTTTTACGCCACCATAAACAGCTGTGATCCGCTACTCGTTTCGCTCCATTTATAATATAAAATTTGATAAAAATAATCTCTTAACACATTGGCTGTTTAAGCTTCTGTGCCGAATCAGATATTAAGATTTCAGATCTAAATTTATTACCGTAATATACTACTTTAATGTCATAAAAATCTGAATTACCATCAAGTTCTCCTGTTTCAAATACTTGGGTATTTATGCCGCGAAGATTGTAAAACAAACATTTTATTCCTTTATTTTAAAGCGTATGAAAATCAGCCCATTCATTTTGTTCAAATATAAGAGTTAAAAGTTCATTCTCTTAATACTTATCACAGTGACTATTAATGATATACGTATTAAAGAAATTTAAAACGAATAAATATTCTGTTATTTCGCTTAAAAATTCGCTAAAAACGTTTAATAGTTAAATAAGAGCCATTCAATGCATAATAAAATGGTCAAATCCTTTATTGCGAAAAAATATGCCGAAATAGTTTGAAAAACACTAATAATACCATGGCATTCAGCTACGGAAAATAGAAAAAAAAAACTCTAATGCCAATGAATCCAATAAAAATAAAATTATCACAAATGCTGACAAAGGGTGAAAATAAAATCGCATAGTGTGATCCTATCCGATGTATTGAACCCTAACTAACAGGTCAAACTGCAGGAAGTGCGCTCGACTCGACGGCGACGAAATGTCGTCTGTTTCCATATAAATATCAGTTATGGCAGTGACTAATTCTGTTTCCATCATTCGTTGACCGCTTAACATGCTGAAAAATTTATTCAGCACTTCGAATGTTTCTATTTCCTCTTACATCAAATGAAAATAAATACAAAAGATGGAATTGCCCACTTAGGTAACTTGACTCACTGCACGGATGGCTTATTAGTGGTGCAAGCGACCAATTCGCCGTTTGACACTATGGCGAGCCTTGTGGGCTATACCCCTTAGGGGAAAGTACTTTATATGATGAATGAACGAATTATGTTTTGATTATGCGTACCTTGTGTCTGATGTTTGAATGTAAAATCCAATGGGCTACATAATTTATTACTAGCCCGGGTGTTGTCCTATTTGAAAAAGTAAATAAGCCCACAAGCCAATAGCTCATGGTGCCTATCTGAAAGGAGTAAGTACAGATTACTGATTTTCACTTGCACATACTAATTAAACATCCGTCTTTCTTCATTCATAATATTGAAAGACAATCCAAACATCGTAATTGGTCAAGCATGTTATCGATATCATAAGTGAATATTCACCTAAGTATTTTCTTTCCAACAGAGTAATTCACATAAGTAAGTATAGGATAGGTATACATCATTACAACTAAACATAATGGATAAACTGATATAATTATGTCCTTAGTTATTTTGGATTGTCGTAGAATTACTACTTTACATGAAATCATGAGCTTTGCATTGGAGTAATAAAAAATCAATTATGGTTATCAAAACCATTTCCACCTACGCTTATTCTACTCACAAAGGCTGGCTATAAATAGATAAACAAGTAAAAAAGAACAGCTTTGAACTTTTCCTTCTTGAGAAAACAAGCTTTAATATAAGATTACGTCTTAGTAGAACCACAGAGTATATTTTATATATACCTACTCACATAACAAATAGTGGTAACTCATGAGAAAATAGCGTATTTTAGTGCTGCGTGTTTTAAACCGTGATTTTTACACAGTGACAGTGATATAATATCTACATATAATAAATCTAAAATACAATTAATCTTTTTGCTGTTTAATGGTCGTTATAGTCAACCACATAATTATTAAAAAAAAATTCAATGAAGTCTCTTTTATTTGCCCCGTCTCGATCCACACATCCTCCTGATTTGCTAAAATTATGCTATTGATACATAAATATTCATCATCATAGGCTCTGTATATAAACAGTCCTGCTGTTGGGCACATTGCTCACCTCATCATGAGAAGGATTAGGTCAAAGTCCAGCACGCTGATTAAGTGCGAGGTGGCAGACCTCCCACGTTTTCGAGATCATTATGACGACTCTTCAAACATGCCTCTTCTTTCACCATTTAGCAAGCGAAGATTGACAATACATTTTAAATTAAATTGAAAGCCTGGTTTTTGAATCCGAGTCTGAAAATCCGCATTATGTTCGTCGGTATCTTCTATAAGGAATTAAATAATATAATTATGTCAAATTTATATGTAATTGTAAGTATAAAAATCACGAAATACGTCATTTTTCATTTCTGTGAAAATCTATTTCCCGTTGAAGACCCAGCCGTGTCCCAACCCAATACCCAAGTATAAAAAATATATTAATAAAACGCAGTTCCAGTAAAAGGCGCGGTATCAGGTCTCATTGTATTATATTGGCAAGTGACTTTTCAACGTGCGTGGGTAGAACAAACTCCTCAATCAAATTGAAAGGTATTACAAATTTTTCCATCTTTTCTGGGGAAAGAATTCAAAATAATTATATTGCTTATCGTTCTGCGTAATAAAATTCTGGTGATTAACCTAATTAAGACTATTGGCAATTTCTAGAATATACTAGGAAATATATAACTATACAATTAAGATTAGGATAAATAAAAATTATTTACCAGGTATATGACTAGGATAAAAAATTGACTTACAGCTATAACAGTTTATATCAGTAGAAGATTTAAAATCAAGTAACTTTAGATTCAATGTATTATTTACGCTTTGCTTGCTGTGTGCGATTATATACTTATACTATACAATATTGGCTGTAGTTACAACAGAATAACAGCAAATTTTAAAAGACTAAAATTAATAAGGGTTTGATATTCTTACTTTATTGATTACGCTTCTTAAATCATTAGTTTAATAGTTCTACCATGAAAGTACCGCTTTCACGTTAATTAACTAAAATATTATAAAAGAATTGCAGTGATCTCGCCCAAAAGCATATTCAATACTTATGTAGCTCACGGGCTTCTTATAAGTCTTCTGTCATGAGAATCTATCGATAATGTCACTCTATTATAACTAGTGCCTCATATCAGGACGAGTGTTCATACTCGATGCTTCAATAAAGTTTTGTCAGGGGATCTTTGCCGGCACATAATAAAGTATTACAAAAGCCAAAGACCGTCATTGTTGCTGGTACTTCAATCCCCGACGCGGTGGCGCGTTCACTCGGGCGAGTCGACTAGAACACTTGTGAACTTATTTTGGTAATTGAATATGAAAAATATAAATTGTTACTAAAAATAATCAATATATCGTATATTGGGATATGCATACCTTTTAAATAATAATAACAGTGATCATTTACATTATCATAATAGCGCAATTGTTTAGTTTTCTCAAGTCGAGGAAACTTTCAATTTCAACATGCATAAAATAAGATTAAACCTGTTGACGTATTCTTTTTGGCGGTAAACTGTTAGAACTGTTGGCAAGGCTTCTGCTTAGCTTGGCGTATCCTGACTAAATCGCGCTTGTTTTTTGCCGATTATTTTTGCTGAAAGACCCATTTCATTTTATTGTTCATACTGTATTTCGTTTTTATTAATGCTATGAGAAGCGTAGGCGGTAAAAAATGACACTTCTCGGGCCTATCATTTTAGTCTAATGGCTTATACGAACGTCCGAAGTGCAACCACATACAAACCAACAGCCTCAACCAAATAGCTGCACTGTTTTATGCTCAGGTGGGGTACTCCCGTCAAGGTGCGCTACGCCAGGCATATCCTCTCGGCCAATCCTGTTTAAGAACCTGGCAAAGCTACTTGTGAGCACCTAGTCCAGCCGGAAATTGTGACATCCATAACGCCTCTCCTTTTCCTGCTACTTACACAAACAATACGATCTTAAATTCTTTTGACCGATCGTCTCATTATTGGGCTTGCATATGTAGTGCATGGTAAATGGAATCGGTGGTGAATATCCCTTCGGCCATTTCATCAAAATATTGTAAAAAAAGTATTAAAGATTGATGGATTTCTGAAAGTCAATTCGTGATTTTAATATCTTATACATATACTTCAAAGAATTGGACTTGAATAGGTATTCAAAGCAGCATAGCAGCAGATTTCATTTGTTAAAATAAATGTTTGTCATAAGCACATGAAATATTTTTTTGAGTTTTATATATACTCTCTCTCTTTCTACAGCATTTATTCTACTTTCAAGTCTCTTCTGCCATACCCAACTTTCACTACCATACATAATTTTAGGTAGTAACTCTCCGCTATGCACAGCCAAACGAGCCTTTTTGGACACGTTTTCGCTGTTCAAAACACCTGCAGAGCTCCATTTATTATATTACTTGCATTAAATCCCCTTTCAATATCTTCTTTCAAAAGCTTTTCCCTAGCATAGTATTATAGGATTTACGCAAATGTTTTTATATTTATATAGTTTTTTATAGTCTCACGCCTACGGGGGATACCCCCGAAGGGGTAGGCTATGACCCGGTGTAAATATTACACCCAAAGAACAATGCCCATTTCTGGTCCAGTTAGGGACTCATGAACAGCACAATAGAGTTACAATTTGCTGTTGTATAATCATTTTTATTTATAACTTAATTTATAGGCATTACTAAAAGAGTGCCGAGAAACTTATTCAATAAAGATGTTTAAAAAGATGTGTTAGCGTCTGAATAGCCAAAACGTAATAGATCAGAAGTTGCCAGTAAAGAAATCATAATATTAAATCGATTATCATTTTATTTCCACTTATTCATAATCGATTCGATATTTTTCTACTCAAAATGAGTTTAGTGACTTGCAAATCCTTACTTGATCCCTATAAACATTTTTGACGTGTGTATTTTTAAGGTATATATGTGATTAACTACAAATAACTTCGATTATGAACCAATTATATAGATTGATAACCTTGTCCGAAATCTATATCGATTAATCAATATCATTTAAAAACTGCAAAATGGCAACACTTTTTTGACTGTCGGTAAATGTCAATAATGTCATAGTCTAAGTATTTATTTTAATAATAATAATAATAATAATAATAATATTCTACCACATTCACACAACACCATCTAGTCCCAAACTAAGCAGAGCTTGTACTATGGGTACTAGATAATGGATAAACATACTTATATACTTTTTTTTTGTAAATACATACATATTATACATAGAAACACCCAGACCAAGACAAACATTCATGTTCATGCACACAAATGTTTGACTTGAGCGGGAATCGAACCCGCGACCTTCGGCTTAGCAGTCGCTTACACTCCCGCTGCGCCAATCGGTCGTCAATTTAATTAAGTCGTTAATTTTATTAAGATTTTTATTTGCTCGTGCGCATTGTGAATGTTTTTTTTACGATTTTGGACCTCTTTTACGACTTTTGGCTTGTTCTTTCGGATTTCTACACTTACCAATCGATTAGCTCATTTCTTTCTACTCAAAACAACGAAATACTTTAACTATCCTAGTAAAAGTATGTGCACACCTAATGTTTTTGAGCATATAAAAGTACGTCTTGGAATAAAATTAAGAATGTGGCCTCTAATCAATCTCGAAGTTCTAGTTTAATACTCTTTTATCTAAAACAATAATAACAACTACAATTTTTGACTGTCCGCATCTGGGCTCTCTAAGAAAAATGGGCATTGTTCTTTCGGCATGAATTTTTAGGTCCCACGTAATAGGGGGCGAGCTTATTGCCGTTACCGGGCACATCACCAGACTCCGGGCTGCTACTGAGTATTCTAAAAAACCCAGTAACACTTTTGCCCGACCCGAGAATCGAACCCGGGGCCTCGGATCACCAATCGCATACGCTGGACCACGGACCACGGAGGCAGTCTGCAAAACGCAAATGCTTTACGTTGAAATTAATGAACATGTTGCACATTTAACTATATTTTTATTTAATTTTATTTTTCATATCTTTAAAGTGATTCAGAATAACCCTATTATATGCAAGGTATTATCAAAACGGTGCAATCACAGTCTAGAAAGGCCACCAAAAGATCAACATTTACTCGACCAAATACTCTCCCAGAGTGGCAAGTACCAAAATCAGTTGAAACGTTCCTCGAAGGGTACAGATAAGGTTTTATGAGCTCGCCGCGTCGTTTCTGTGCGGAGAACAGCGAATGTGCACTACATAGGTTTGTAGAGAATACCAATTACCTCCTCTTTTGTTTAGTATTTGATTGTTGTTTCAGGCTCGACTCATTATAACGAGAGCAAACAAAGGGCGCTTAAAAATTACTCTTAAGATGGTACAAAAATTAATTGGGTGCTGCTAATATGTTTATTGTAAAAAGTAATAGTAAGATTTTGAATACTCATACCTTATACCATTATGGCAAAAGAGGCGATCTGATGTAGGCGGCAGTATTAGTTCCCATATTTATATCGTTAAGTTTGACTATATAAATATTGGCATGAAACCAGACCTCAAATACTTTGATTGGATGATTATATAATTTTAAAGCGTAGCTAAAACTGAGTTTAATTAGACTACAAAGTACTACGAACATAAATATTTGAAATAAAAAAAATTGTTTTAAAGTAGCTATAAGTAAAATTGTATTATTATTTTATAATTACATCGAATCGATTAGGAATAGTTTAAACTTTAAACGAAAGCAGTCTTCTATAAACTACATCGGCCAAAGCTTCGGTTGAACATACTTTTATAAACTGTTTACGACACAATGGACAGACACTGATATTACCTCAGGGGTTCTTATTAACTATTTGTTCTTACGTTATGTAAAGTTAAGGCACATGAAAAATGTCTGTACTGTTTTATAGCGATACTATTTGGTTTTCCCCAGCTGTCGTCAGCCGAGTTTTCTACATCATCTAACGACTATCATTTAAAAGAGAGTCTAAGCAGCATTAAGTAAATACGTTGAGGTTGGTAAATAACTTGAAATGTATTTAGATAACTGATTAAGGCGCTTGATATGAATACGTTATACATTCTTTTTCGGAGTCTTAGGAAACTTATCAGAGATTCGGCGGGTCAGAGAAGTATCTTTCGAGTAAGATAACTTAAAATTAAAGTTCATAAACTACTATATATCTGTATATTCATAAAAAGTCTTGTCGGCAAATTCTTTAGTTTCACCAAATGTATGACGATACTTTGAAATATAAATTGACGCATAAAATTTTGGTATATAAAGAAGAGACAGTAAAATTAATCTTGCATCAGCAAATACAACTTTTATAAATAGTAGGCACATTTCGTAGATCATTTATTTGCTCAGAGTGATACCAAGCTATCGAAATCTCATTATATTTGAATAAATTTTCATCACGTAGGTGTGACAAAAATAAGATTATTTTGATTCCTTGTATCCGATACTCATAATATAAAACATGTTAAGACGATTTGACATCATTGTTTGTTGTCTTCAGTTATCGTTTTACAAAAGAAATGTTTGAACATTATAAGTAGATACAAAATAAAACTAATTGATGTCAACAAATTAATGATTATTCAATTTTATTTTTGTTCTTCTGTCGGTTACCAATTCGAGTATCACAATTATAGTATTTAAATAAGTGATCGATCGATTTAAACACTTAAATAATAGCAGAATGTTCATTATTTTCAATCGGCAGAATCGAATAAACAGTACTGTTTGATACCCTGTTAAATAATTATGGTTATACCATAGGTACGTAGATTAGGAAGATTAAGTGAAAACGTCAGCATTCCTTTGGTTAGTTTTAGTTTTAGAAGCGTTTTGCGTGAGGCCTTTTAACAACTGTTTCTACAATGTTCAAAATTTATAATTCTGGTATTCGTGATATACCTACATAGCTGACGTGTGCAAAAAATGGTATGGAATAAATAAGTTTAAGAATACAAATAGATATTTTTGAGATAAATTTCTTGTACTTATGGAAAATAGAGACTTCTTAAATATGATCTGTGTCGATATCAACGAATATAACAGCAGTATTAAACACAGAAACAAAAATGCAAGCCTGCAATGTGTGAATCATAATTTACATCGCTGATGATTTTATTTTACCATTTAGGTGTCAACTATTACTTAGTTGACACCTAAATAGTAAAATCCTAAATCTAATTTCTTTAGTGCAATAACAGCCACAGAGTCGACCGAGTAACAACGTGACGCATCGGGTGCCGGATGGATTGAAAACACATTCACAAAGGGAATATTTTAATTCATACTAGTGGACTACATGTGTTTTTTTGACATAATTTTTTGCCATACGAGTGTAATTTTACGGTATGCTAGAGAAAGTTTTTTTTTATAATATTCGTGATATCATTAGCACATTGGTAATTGCTGCAATTACTTCTTACGTCCTGGGTATTGTCAGACTAGCTTATAATGGTTTTTGGCCAGCTTTCGCTGTCGATTGTGGGCGGCTTTTATTTTTTTACCCGACTACGGCGAAGCCAAAAGGAAGGGTGTTTGAATAAGAACTACGCCCGCACAAAAAAGGTACTCTAACAATCAACAGATACAAAGAACACCAATTTACGATCCACTTAAAGTATTGTCTCGTGTGTTAAAATACTCAGTGAAGTGTTAAGCGCCATTCGTTAAGATGTACAATATATTGTAATTGTAAATAATATATGTGTTTAATTGTAAATAATAAGAAAAACCTTTCGCTTTTCTAAATTATTGTAACTTTCTATGTAAACTAAATAATCCCTAAACGTAAACAAACAACACTCACATTAACATTCCCTAAACACACAGACATTACAAGTAAACTCGGACACTTTTGTTCCCTAACATGAAACCTTTCGCCATTAATTTAACCAACAACTAATTGGTGTGTCAGTAATTGTGAATCTGTGTTATTGGGCTGTGACTCATAATGATAGTGTGTGTGAGCACACTCACACACACTATCATTATGAGTATCTATCCTACGGTGTGGTTCTCAAACTTTTTGAGACGTACAAGTATTTAGTTATATTTATGAACTGAGTTGTAACTAAAGCGATAGCCCAGTGGTGTACGTAACGGACTGTAAAGATAATGGTCTCGGGCTCGATCCCCAGTTACACCGAGCACACACCTCTGACTTTTCGAAGTTATGTGTGCATTATAAATGTTAATTCAGGCGCTTAATAATGTGTCCGGTAGATGGAAAACGGCTCGCCTCCTAGTACATCGGGAACGAAACATAGCTGACGAAGTGTGGGTGTGTAATTCAACTCTGCCCACTCTCGTTAAGGTATGTCTTCTGTGGCCCACTCATTTGGGATGGTGTGTATGTAACACTAAACTGTTTTACGTTTTTCATATTTTCGTGTTTGTTTCAATATGCATAATATAAGCCCTAATCGTATAATATAGTCTGAGTATTGTAAGTTTATACAGATTTGAATAACAGTTTAGCATCAGGCCATTTGCGTGTTGAAAATACACATACCTCTATTTAAATATGATTACTGTGAGATATTAGTAATGCAGGGTTACGAGAAGACAAATACATAATATTATATTATTTCTAAGAAAAGTTATGTAGATTACAACGGCAGCGATAGATGTTTACATGATTTATTGATTGATTATGTTATGAGTGTGACTCATGATAATAAAATGTTATTCAACGTTTGTCGGTCTCCCGCCATTAGAAATCAATTAATTACATTGTATTAGTTAAAATGTGTTGTTGCTATGTTTTCATAGAAAAGATAGATACAATGCAATATACCTACATTTTACTTACAATGGACTGGAGAAAATATTGCTAATACGTTCGCTGATAATAAAAACACTTCAGGAAGCACAACCCCTCATATGCTCAACAAAATGTTGTTATCGTGGAACTAGAAACATAGATGAGAGAGTATACTACCACAACATATTTTTAAATAAAAGTTACTGTAAAAGCACGGGAGAAAATAAAAACAGTGGAGGTGTCAAAGGTGTGACGATGTTGATAGCCACTGAGCTAGCGTATTCGCGTATTTCCACACACGCCTGCGTATTATCCTGTGTAGTGTTCCTGACGTGCAGGTTGTCGGGCAAATTCACTTACCTATGTTCTGCAGCGTACGTCATATGGACACAGTTGAATTTTATTAAAAAGCTTAATGAGGTTTTGTTGTTGTTTAAGTATATTTGTAAAACATGTTCGCAGGAGTGTCATGGAATGGTTTAGCTATAGAAGAAATAACAATGATATAATAATGGCTGAATTGGTACCAATATATTCACGATAAAGGGTGTAAAAACACACAAGCATGAAATAATGCCGATTGCGATGTAAACCCAGTACGTATTTTTTGGCGGCGCGTAAAGTGCTGAATACGGCTGAAACAGAACAGCGGTAATCTATAATTCCCTGTGTAAACGAGTAACGTCAATGGCCGATTTAAATAAATCTACAAGTTATCGCTTGAGCGTTGCTCGTGGACATGTCGTGCAACTAGCGAGAGCAATTGTGCAAATATTCAGTTTGTTAATATTGAGTGACTATTGTTTGTTTAGTATTGTTTATGCAATGTCGATAGCTCATTAGTAGGTCATATATGTACAGTCGAATAACTACATAATGATGCTCCAGTTTTTCTTATTTGATTAGATAGAACACTAATTATGCAATGAAAGCTTTGTTAATTATGAGAAATAGTATTTGTATATGTTATAATAATAATAATATTCTACCACATTCACACAACACCATCTAGTCCCAAACTAAGCAGAGCTTGTACTATGGGTACTAGATAATGGATAAACATACATATATACTTTTTTTTTGTAAATACATACATATTATACATAGAAACACCCAGACCAAGACAAACATCCATGTTCATGCACACAAATGTTTGACTTGAGCGGGAATCGAACCCGCGACCTTCGGCGTTGCAGTCGCTTACACTCCCGCGGCGCCAACCGGTCGTCCAAATATGTTATAATATAAATCTGCGAGGTGAACTTTAAGTCCAAAAAACGTAACAAAGAACTTCGTCGTTAAAAGCATAATGGACCTATCTGTCATTAAAAACGTTTTGTCAGTTGCTGTAACAATTCATTATGAACATCCTCAGCATGCCATAGCCCACTGCTGGAAATACTCGACGTCTTTTTAGATATTATTCAACAATAAATGGGTAAAATGAAGTATTTGCTTTATTACGACATTCCTTCCCTTATATTTAACTGATAGTTTATTTCTTTAACAGCTAGAAAATCAAAACACTGATGAAAAGTATTTTATGTCAATAAGTTTTATAAAAAACGATATATGTATCAACAAAATTACCTCAAGAATCACTGGTAAGCCCGACATAATTTACGCGAAGTTGCATTTAGAATAGTTAGTGCAACTACAATCTGAGTCGCAGGTTTCATGATAGCGCTACGGGCGGTGCGCGTCGACGGGGTTACGCCGCGAACGTGTCACTTCAACACCAGTAATGGAATTCTCATGCTCGCCCCGCTCACGGTTTTGTGGCGCTAGTAATACATACTTTAAATTTGCACCGGTATCGCCCGCGAGCGCTCCTACAAGAAACTTTTCACAAGTTTTAAAGGTATCTAAATGGGCCTTATTTTAAACTTTATCTTTCTAAAACGAATGACGAAAAAGACGACGCGACGTCGCTTTATTTCCTGAGTATTGTTAGCGAGCATTAGCAAATAACAGAGCTTGCTTCAAGTAGGTCGCGTTGAATTTTTGCTTTGCTTGCCATCACTAGCATCTGAATTTTCTTGCTGGCCGTAAACAAAATTATGTTCATAACAAGCAAGTAAAACATAATTACGTTTATAATCGTAATAGGAGTACAATTATTTATGATTACATAGCGAATTTGTTGCCAACTAATTTATTTATTTATTAATTTATACACTAGATTGTGTACAGGTTGACTTAATGCCTTGGGCATTATCTACCAGTCTACCTTTGAGTGGTGCTGAGAAACGTAGTAGGTGTATTAAATATTTATACTACAATTACAATATTACAAATAATAGACATAATATGTATAATAATATATACTTAAATAAGTAGGCAAACATACATACACTATACATATATACTATCTATATACAATATATATACAATAAATACATACATACTATAATATAATATGGGTATTAAAGATAGGATACATAAAGCCCCCATACAGTGTAACTACGTAATTATGATAAATAATGTAAATAGAAATAAAGATACAAATCCTATGACACATCCGCTGGTCTTGCCAACAAGAGCTCCTTCACTTTTGCCTTAAATTTGTATTTGGTATTGCACATCCTGATTTCTAGAGGGAGGGCATTCCAGAGGAGAATAGACTGAACGAGAAAGGAAGAGTGAATAAGAGATGTGTTATGGGAAGGGATAGTAAGAAGAAGATTATTAGACGATCGCAAGTTTCGGTCGTGGTTGGAACACAGATACTGATATTGACAAGTTAAATAATTCGGGGAAGAAGGAGACATAAGAATAGAATATAGGGTAGTGAGAGCACGCAAACTGCGACGATGACGGATAGGAAGCCACTTCAATTGGGAACGATAAGTAGATACATGGTCATACTTGCGAAGATTGAAAACGAATCGAATGCAGTTATTGAGAAGACGGTCGAGTTTGTTGAGAAGATCTGCATTCAGGTCATAGTTAAATACATCACCATAGTCGATTAAGGGAAAAATCAAGGTCTGCACAAGCATTGTCTTGGTCTTGGATGGGAGTATGTTCTTGAGGCGGTAAAGAGTCCGTAGAGTGCCGGTGACCTTTTGGCTCACCTGGGTCACTTGAGTTTGCCAATTAAGTGTAGCATCCATATACAGCCCAAGATTTTTAACCACAGGGTACCAATCTATGTCCGTACCGTTGTATATGATTGTTGGCAAAGATGTTGTTTTTAATTTTCGTATCAGGCCTTGGCTGCCCAAGACAATAGCCTGACTTTTATTTGGATTTACAGTCAGCCCGAACCTTGTAGTCCAATTCTGTATTTCAGCCAAATCCTTATTTACCATCTCAACTGCCGTAGACAACGACTCTACATTTACCTGTGTATATATCTGCAAGTCGTCGGCATACAAATGGTGAGAACACTGAAGATTTTTAGTTATGAGATTTATAAAAATAGAAAATAACAAGGGAGAGAGAATACCGCCTTGAGGGACTCCAGCTTTTATGTCGGCCCATCTTGAGTAAGACTCATCATGGTGTACCGACTGCTGACGCCCTCGAAGATATGTTGAGAACCAATCCAGAGCCTTAGGTGAAACCTTAAGATAGGAGAGGACGGATAAAAGGAGGTCGTGACTGACGGTATTGAAGGCATTGGAGAAGTCAATTAGAACCAAAACTGTTACTTTGGAGTTATCAATGCCCTCTCGTATATCGCCAGTCACTTTGAGGAGAGTGGAAGTAGTGCTATGGCCTGGTCTGAATCCGGATTGATATTGGCGCAATAAATTATGACGGTGTACAAACCGTCCCAATTGTTTATGGACACAGGCCTCTAGCACTTTTGAAAGGAAAGGAAGAATGGATATGGGTCGAAACTGGTTGGGAAGAGAAGGATTGGAAGTCTTGGCTAGAGGGATAACGTGGGCCTTGCCCCACAAGGACGGAAAGGAACCAGACTCAAGGAAAAAGTTAATGACGTGGGAGATCGCCGAAAGTAGTTGCTCCAAGATGGTCATAACCATGCGGCGGCTGATGTTGTCATGTCCCACGGCATTAGATTTAATGGAGAGGATTATCTTTTTGATATCATCCAAAGACTCTGGAGAAAATTGGAAAGATTCAATGTCTAGGTCGGGTAAGTTATTTAAATAGTTGACTGCCAGACACTTGGTCTGGTGATCCAATGGAGTGGAAGTGGTGAAATATTGGTTTATATCATCCAAACCAAGTGTCAGACGGAAGTCACACCGATGATGCTTGCCAATACCAAGGGTTCCAAGGAACTTCCAGATATTGGCAGGCGATGAAGAAGTGATATTGTTGAGAATGTGTCGGCGTTTGGCATTTCGCACCATTTGATTACACCGATTCCTTGCAGATTTGAACAGCGCCCAGTTTTCCTCGCACCGGTCCCTTTTATATCTCCTAAACGCCCGATCCCTACGGTGCATTGCCATACGGACACCCGCCGTAAGCCAGGGTGCTGGAGGATGCCTCAGTTTGACTTGCCTCACCGGGGCATGAACATCGTATAAACGACAAATCGAGCTATTAAAAAGAAATACTTTTTCGTCAACAGTGGAGGCAGAAAACATGCTGTCCCAATTTATCATAGAAGCATCCTGAACGAGTTCGTTAACATCCATGCGACCAAAACAACGCATGTAGCGGACCTTAGGAGGGGATTTAGGAGGTTTTAAGCGGTAAGTAAGGAAAATAAGGTCATGACTGGAAAAACCAGGAGCTGGATGTTGACCGTGCGATGACACTAGGGAAGGATTTGACGTAAGAATCAAGTCGAGCCACGTGTCCACCCCACTGCTATTATGTTGGGTGGCCTGCAAAGGCATAACGTGAAGGCTGGCTGACTCGATAATGTCAAGGAGTTTAATGGTACGACTTGAGGCAGGAGAAAGGAGATCGGTGTTAAAATCGCCCATGATGATGTGATGTTTATACTGTGACCCTATAGATTCCAGAATCGGTTCGAGACTGGAGAAATAATCGACAGTAGGGGGACAGTAGACGACGCCAAGAGCTGCTTTCGCTCCCCTGACGTCAACCTCAAGGAATAATATATCTTGAGTATCTCAATTTTAGATTTTATTAAACAATAAATGGGTTCAATTAACTGTGTTGATTTATTACAAAATTCCTTGTCTTACACTTAATTGACTGTATATTTCTTTGATAGCTTTTGTGTTGTAACACAAGTAGTATCATGAGACCTTTTAAATCAAAAGTAATTTTATTGTGTTGCTACGTCAATACTTATATATTACGTGTACTATGCTTAATAAAATATGAATTTTACATTAACATAATCATATCTAATATATTAATTTTTAATACAACTATGTACTTAGTTTAGTTGAAATGGATTACGAACATATTCCATAAATAGGCCAAGCAAGGTTACTACTTTATAGGATAGATACTGCAATTGTATGTCAATCTTGAAAAAAAACGGATAGGCAATATCCGTTTTTTTCAAGATCGACATACAATTGCAGTATCTATCCTTAATGTTGTTTTCTTTAGTTGAGATAAAATACCGACATTACAAGCGATTTTCTATCCACTCTTCCTATCTCACGGCTTAAGAAAACAGGACGACTATAGTTTTAGACTATGATGCTAAGTAAGCATCATGGCTATCGTTAACCATTTACTGCACGCTGGCACCTTACTTTTCTGCTACCAGTATCTAAAATCGTAAAAAATTACACTGCCAGCGTGTCTCGCAGTACAAACATAAAATAAATTAAATTAAATTTAAATGGCAACTGAAATCTGAAAATATAATGTTATAAACTGATTGAAACGTTGAGGTTCTATTTTAAATATCATGGCATGCTCTAAAAAATAATAATAACGATTTCATGCCTGTTTATAAACTGTCAGTTAAAGAACTGACAACGTATGATAGGAATTTACTTACAGACGAGTGAGTTTAAAAAATTACTTCTATTCGCTTATCTCTTAAATTATGCAGACGTACCTATTATTAACCCAACTTTTGTTATTGAAAAACATTTTCTAGTATTGCTCAATATGGGACAACATTGACAATTGGGCACAATTTCAGTATCTATGTCGCTACTATATATTTTTCTGAATCTTTTAATTCCAGAATCATATGAGAAGCATCACAATCACCTAACAACTCAGACGATTGAAGACGATTTTAAGACTTAATTGCAACCCTGCGCGACTACGAAGACTGTTAAATGTCTTAAGATTTTCAAAATAACCGGACATATAAAACAAACTACTTGATCATTTATCTGAGTAAGTAATCGATTATGATAAAAACATTCAAAGGATTTGTAATAAAACGAACTCATATTCAATACCAATGGCATGGGTAGCTATTTGCGAATTTCTACTGAAAACTGGTAGCATTATATTGCTCATATTCAAGTTTCCAATCTTCATTCGCTTATAACATAACTACTATCACTGTGTATTTAGTTCTTAATTAAGACCAGCCAGGTGTTTGTCAGTAAAATAAATGTAAAGCCACCGTATCTTGCCTCCAGATCACAACTGTGCTACCACAAGACTAATTACATTTGAATAAATATTTAAATAGTTAAGATATTACTGTAATATCTCGTAAACTCGACTTATCAAACGTATCACAACACGAGCTTTCTAAATAATCACATTAATTACTTAAGATGTTTTAAATAGATATTGAATTTTAAAATGAAACAGCATTTTCTGCTGCAGTTGGATGTTTGCGGCTGATTGGATTTGTTTCGTTTTTCATTCAGAACCTTCTGAGCTCCAATGGCGAGTACTCATTTTCAGTGAAACACTACGGTTAACCATTGACTGCGAACGTTTCACTATATGCACTTCTTTTTATTGCCCTTCCTTTTATTTGTTTCTCGTTTAAGCGCTCGTTTATTTAGGGGCGAAGTGGATTTCCACTGTTCTTTTTGGCGTAGTAATTAATTTTTTATCTTTTCTCAATTTGGGTAAATGTTTAAGCAGTTATTAATGCTATTATTTTGAATATGTATGCTTTACTGCTAGATAATTTAGCGTTTCGTTAGGGTTTTGCATATTTTATTGCTTTTTTATAGGTAGGTATACTTTATACTTTATAGGAGTTCGGTGTTGTTTTATTTTTATGCAACATTATGGATAAGCGGGCCAATAAAGTGTATGTAGGGATTCTTAGTTCAATATTTTTTATAGATGAATCTGCCTTCCTGTCTTGGACCTATTGGTAGCTAATATACCTAAAGCTAATAAGAAAGTTGTATATTTAAATATTTACACACACAAAGGAAATTTAAGGATTTCATGTGTAAATAACTACAAAACGATAATTATAATTATCAGTATACAATTTAATGCCATCGCTGCTCTCAACGAATTGTTTTTTGTGTACCTATTTCGATATACATATATTTTCCATAGTTCAGCATAGAATTTAAGTTGATATAATATCAGTAATGTATAGTTTAATAAAATTTACTTAGAACATGTGCGGTAAATTACAAACCGCAAAATAACCTTAACGGCTAGAAAATAACTCGTCTCCAAATAATGTAATCACAAAATAATTACGGACCAATTAGAAAGAATTGTAAGGCAAAAGGCTGGTGTATAAAAAGGATCATTTTATCGATCGATAGCTGTCCACAAAAATTCTATCTAAGCATTTCAATTAAATCTTGAAAGGTTTCTTTAGGAATTCTCCCCGTTTAGACAAAGGAGTTACAAAGCCGTTTCAGGTAATTAATCCTGGTGAGTTCTTTTGGACGCAACGAGTCAAGGAAAAATAATCACAATTCACTACTTGCTTTGACAAAAGATTAAACATTTCTCTTCTTGTCAAGGTATTGCGTAATATTAATTACTCTATCGATTATTAATCTTTATTTATAGTTATTGTACTATCCACATTTATTACAAGCTTTTTCATTTTATGTTCGAGACTTTCTCTACGTTGCCCATGATACCATACTACCATCAAGTTACACGTTATTGGATACAAATGAATTGCATTATGCTTTCTAAAGGTCATGTCTTTCTAAACCCTTTGACTTGAAAGCATGCGAGCATTTCAGTAACCCTATATTAGTTAGCCGAAGTCGCATTAGAAGAATCAAGTGTAGGTTTACGTCCGAAGTACTAAAGACGAAAGAGTTCGGAGCGTGGAAACCTCGCCTGTGGAAATTTAAACAGACAAGCGGATAGCCAACAATGGCCGAGCAAGAGAATTCCATTTACCTGACCGGAATGTCTAGGTCTTAGTCTTATAACAACGTAACAAATAAATAGAAGACATTCGTTATAAAACCTTACCTTAACAGAAAATAGTGCTAAGTAATTTCAAAACCTATTTCATTGGTAAATAAGTGCTGCTGTTTGCGCTCACATATTTTTACTATGTGACATTACAAATCAGTTATAAAGAAAGTATAAAGTAAGTAATTTAATATTATAATAATTTTATTTACTCACTTTGAATGTACCAATAGATGGCGCTACGCGTCATTTTATCTTTTAAAATAGACCGGAGTGTGTTATTAAATAATCATTTTATGTATTTTGGCATGCGTCCATAACATGTAAAAGCAGCATATTAGGAAAAGTTTGACTAATTTAACAAGAAAACCAACAACAACTTTGGCTTACAGATCGCCATGTAACCCGCGAATAGAACTTAAACATTACCGTATATACACGAAGGTGCTATGAATATTATCTGACTTACTGTGGACATACAGTGATATCTTACAACAGAGTTATTCAACAAAACCAGTTAGATGAAACCATAATAAAGTAGTAACCGAAAAGATTTTACTAGCATAATGTAGCAGCAGATAGGCATTGAGTATCTCTCTCTGTTGGCCATGAATATTGTAATAATTTTATTTACTCACTTTGAAAGTACCAATAGATGGCGCTACGCGTCATTTTATCTTTTTAAAATAGACCGGAGTGTGTTATTGAAGAATCATTTTATGTATTTTGGGATGCGTCCATAACATATAAAAGCAGCATTTAACAACAACAGAGGCAACAGCGTTTGACTCATTTAACAAGAAAAACACCAACAACTTAGACTTACAGAACGCCATGTGACCAGCGAATAGGACTTAAACATTAACGTGTATAGACGAAGGTGCTATGAATATTATCTTTCTTACTGAGGACATGCAGTGTTATCTTACAACAGCTTTTCAACAAAACCAGTTAGATAACGCCATAATAAAGTACTAACCGAAAAGATTTTACAAGCATAATGTAGCAGCGGAAAGGCATTGAGTATCTCTCTCTGTTGGCCATAACTCGGGCAGTATATTCAGAGCACTAACATCGAGTAATACCAACTGTTTTCACGTCGCCACTCAGTAGATACCTTTTAAACCAGAAAATGGATGGTACAGAGAAGTTATAAAAACAAATACGACATTCCTCGTCTCTGTTTATTACCGTACATTAGTTATACTGCTTCCGTAGTGTCGTCTCGGCATGAAATGGGAACTAATGAGATTTTGATGTTTTTTTGACTATGCTTTTATTTTCCTTGGTAACGTTAAGATGTTGTTCGAGGCTACTTTGACATTAATTGCAATATTATTAGATTAGAATTAGAATATTATTAGAATTACTCTGTAATTCAAATGACTAATTGAGCGAGATTATTCAAATAAAGACAGAGCGGTAGTACTTGAACACACATACGCGTGAGCTTGTTTACTTACATCACACATACACGATCCAAGTATGTGAATCCTTGTTAAATTAAAAATAAATATCTTTTTAAAATTCAGAGTACATATGTCATTATGTAGTTGGACAGCCACATGGAAGCCTGGAGTCTTCCTAGAGTATAATGTTATAGCACTTACGTATTTCAGATTTTTCTAAGTTAGCTATGACCGCATTAAAAACTGCTCTCGTTTGCGCTCAAATTAATGATGTGGAGTCAATTAGACGACGAACAGATAAATCTTCTAATTTAATATTTCAGCGATCCAAATATTTCCTTCGACTTTTAAGTCTCTTTGCGACTTTGTCTAAAAGTTATTACTTGTACAATTTACTGCCTATGTTGTTTTTAAATTACGTTTACTTTTAGTACTAATTAATTTTGGCTTACAAAGTCGGCTGCTTAAAATCTTCGCAACAAATTTGGAATATTTTAGGATGATCGATTTCTTAGCTGTTCAACTGATCAACTAAAGGCATGAAACTGTAAGGAATAAATAAACTCACATACACGTGTTGTATAGTATTAGTTAAAATTGAAAAAATCTGAAACCACCCGAGTAGCGGTATTCTACTTTTTGCGTTTAAATCAACATCAAAATAATTTTTATAAGTCATTGCAAAATTCGCAAAACTTTTGACCGGGCTGTCTAAAAAACATTTAAACGAAATCTTATGCACTTTAGTTGTGCTCAATAGTTTGTACTACGTTAAAAAGTGAGCACTTATAGCAAACCTCCATACTTATTCTTTCAAGACCACTTTGTAAACCCTACAGTGTTTAGTAGCATCGCAGGGTATCGTTTTACACTTTATCGTTTATTACGTCACACGTGAGTGGTGACGAACAGGCGCCGGGTAGTAAAGCGTTTAAAAAAATGAATGTATTATATAATGGAAAATTCAAACGATTTCAGCACCTCGCAACATGTGAACGTAAAAAATATTTAGATACAGAGTTTTCTTCATAATCATGAACGTACATTTCGTTTGAATGCAGGTGCATTGAATTTTGGGTTAACCATGTTTATAATTCCGAGAAACATCCACCATGCACCACAAAATACGTGCAAAAACCAACTCTAACCAAATTACACCTCACACAAAATTCCCACAACAGCAATAATTTTGTAAAGAGTCAACTACATTTCGCGAATAATATCTCATGCTCAACTAGTGAAGTTAATATTTTTATGACTGTGGTAAAATTAAATGCTTTTTTTTCTATTCTTTGTACTCGGATGGGTCCAACTCTTGAAAACGAGAAACGAACGAACAATATAATATTGTAAGGCCGACGGAAAACCCTTGTAACGGGGGATTTTCATATTTCTCAATGTTGTGAACATATTTGTGAATGTATAAGTGAGATGTAGTTGCCTGTATTGAGATAGAACATGACGCCGCATCGGTTGATCCAGTGGGATAACTCAGTGGGGTTAAGTATAGATGTGTTACACATGTACTTTACCAAACATATTTTACTGCTACGGTTTGCGTTTTATTCTAGCTTGACTAGAGATTATCAGTTCTACGAGTATCTAGCTTGAATAATATTGTTATGTTTCTTTTATTACTTTTGTTTGTCTTTATCTTTGAGCTACACTTGACTAGCTAGGTATTTCTTAAGTAATGGAATATAATAATGCATAGGCACATACACAAGTAGAGAGTCACTTGTATACATAAACATTTGTAATTAAAATATGAAGCATCCAAAGTCTTTAGAAAACTTCGCAAAAAAATATTAAAAGCAACCTTTCACTTTAAACGTATCCATTATTTCTTCGAACACCGAAAATATATTACAGACCAGATGTCAAATGTTTTCCAAGACATTACACTAGAAAAATCTTAGATCCAGTCGTAAGTCTTATATTTTTGTATTTGTTCATATAATCTCAGGTCATTGACACCGACGATTCGTAACGCGTTATCAAGCACAAAATGAAGCTAGCAATATGTTCTATCTTCACTACCTTTCGGGAACTCTCTCCCTGGACCTCTGGTCTGGACCCCTGCTGTGAATTTCGATTAATTCTCTTATTTTCTTTTGCAAATGTACGGAGCAAATATGTTTCATAACAAAATAGTTGTTTGTTTACAGATATATTTTGTAGGTTCAATAACCTTTATGATATATGTTTGTAGCAAACACGGCACCGAGTTTAAGCGTTATGTAAAAAAGTAATCTTAAGATGAATATCGAAGCAGGCCATTATGAAGAGCTGAAAAAGACAATGTCAAACTAATTATTATATTATAGTGCGGCTGCTTGCATCGACTATTATCAGATTGGATTTCCACCTATTAAACATCATTATATCACACGAAGGTTTATAGGTGACAGAGCATCTCATGTCAAAATAAAAGGTACCTATAATTCTTTTCTCAAAGACCTGTCTTTTATATGCACCTAATAGATGGCAAACGCGCAGACGAATCGCCTGATGGTACGCAATTACTGCCGCCCATGGACACAAGCAACACGAGAGGAAGAGTACCTTGCAGCCCTTAAGGATAGGAAAAGGCATGGGAGGAGCGGGATAAGGGAGGACAAAGGGTAGACATATTGAACTGACTGTAGCACATCAAAACATACAAGGTCTACCTGGCAAGGATTTAGAATTAGGTTTATATTTAGAAAATCATAATATTAAAGTTATGTGCATTACGGAACACTGGCTTAAAGAATACCTGATTAAATTCATAAATAACACACAATACACAGTACACAGTGCCTTCTCTAGGAAACAAGCTATTCATGGTGGATCATTGATTATTGTTTCAAACAGTTTAACATGTAAAGAACGGAAAGACATAGCTAGCTTGTCTATAGAACGCACGGTGGAACTGTCATGCATTGAGCTTGAGCAGCATATTATTATATGTGTATATCGTCCTCCATTAAGTGACTTTAATTTGTTTGAATCTGTTATGGAAGATGTAATTAGTAAAATTAGGAGCAATAAGAAAGGGATTATAGTTTGTGGTGATTTTAATGTTAACATTCTTGAAAATTCAATAATGACTTGTAGATTTTTAAACCTTTTTAGATCATTGAATTTGAAAAATGTATTTCTTGAACCAACTAGAATCACAGCAACATCTTTCACCTGTCTTGATAACATATTTAGTAATAGTATTGTTTCAGATAGAGTAGTTACTTCTGAATTAACTTCGGATCACTGTGGTCAATTAGCTAGGTTTCCATATTGCAATGATAGCATCGTACTGAGAGTGTTGGTTAGGCCATTACCTAGGCATAAGTTTAATGAATTCCGGAATAAAGTATTGATTGGAATGAATACTATGAATCCTGACTTAATAGAAATAGATTCGCCAAATAAGAATTTTAACAATTTATTTAATATAGTTAATAACACGTTTCAGAATACTTTTAAGACTAAGGAGAAAGTAATTAAGGAATCTCGAGCTTTTAATGAGTACGCTACTGCGGGTATTTACAAAAGCAGAGCAAAAATGTATGAGTTGTATGGTATGAAAAAATACAATTCTGATTTAAACTTCACTGAGTATGTTAGGAATTATTCTAAAATATTTAAAAGAGTGTGCAATACAGCTAAAGCTATATTCGTTAGGAATAAAATTAAACAATCTTCGAATAAAGTTAAGGCAACCTGGCGAGCTATTAATGAAACAACAGGTAAGACAACATTAAGAAGTAATAGTTTTAGTCTTCTTGATAATGATAAATTAATTCATAATGACGAAAAAGTCGCACACATTTAATAACTTTTTTGCTAGCATACCACTTACTACTACTAGAGAATTAAAATCATCAGCTATAGTCGCAGAAAACCTATTAGAGTCTAGTGTAGGAAAATGTGAAGTAATATTTAAATTTCATAGTATTAGTTCTACCGATATTATAAATACTTTTAAGTCTTTAGAGTCTAAAAATACAGGTGATCTCTGGGGCATTTCTGTTAAGGTTTTGACAAGTATAATTGATGTAGTGGCTCCTTATTTAAGCAACTTATTCAATAAGTGTATTAAATCTGGCAGTTTTCCAGATCTTATGAAACATAGTAGAATAATACCTCTGTTCAAATCCGGCAATAAGACTGATCCTAGTAATTATAGGCCAATATCGATACTACCTGCTTTTAGTAAGATTTTTGAAAAGATCATACTCAAGCAACTACTAAGACATTTTAATCAAAACAGCCTCCTTCATGGTGAGCAATATGGTTTTACCAAGGGTCTTTCGACAACAGATGCAGGAATAGCGTTACTCAAACATATCTACAGTGCTTGGGAGAATTCCCAAAATGCTGTTGGTGTGTTCTGCGACCTTTCGAAAGCATTCGATTGTGTCTGCCATGAGACGCTCTTGTGCAAGCTTAGACATTACGGCGTCCAGACTAAAGCATTGGATGTCATTAAGTCGTACTTAAGTGACAGGATCCAATGTGTTGAAATAAATGGCTCAAAATCCAGTGGCTTACCTGTTGATTTAGGAGTGCCACAGGGCAGCATCCTAGGGCCTTTCTTGTTTCTTGTTTACATAAACGATTTACCTTTTTACTTGAGAAAAATTTGTGACGTTGTACTGTTTGCTGACGATACTTCTTTGATATTTAAAGAAGATAGAAATAAGGAACACTTTAACGAAATAAACAGTGCACTCATTCAAGTGACTAAATGGTTTAATGTAAACAATCTAGTACTGAACGCCAAAAAAACAAAATGTGTTAAGTTTGCTCTGCCTAATGTCAGAAACCTTGGTCCTAACATAGTTTTAAATGACGATGTACTCGAAACCACTGAATCCACATTATTTCTAGGATTAACACTTGATTCGAAGTTACAATGGGGTGCGCATGTTACATATCTCTCAGGGAAACTTAGCTCAGCTGCTTATGCCGTTAAGAAGGTTCGTAGGTTGACCGATATCGATACGGCTAGATTGGTTTATTTTAGTTATTTTCATAGTGTTATGTCATATGGCATATTGTTATGGGGTAGAGCTACTGATATCCAAAATATTTTTATATTGCAGAAACGGGCAGTTAGGGCCATTTACCAGTTAAAGACAAGAGTCTCACTCAAAGAAAAATTTAAAACTATTGGTATTCTTACTGTAGCGTCACAATATATTTATGCCAGTGTTATGCATGTAAGACTTAACATAAATTCTTATAAAATGAATAGTGACAGACACAATATCAATACTAGAAATAGACATAAATTATGTGTTCCGCATTTTCGCTTGCACAAAACGCATAGCTCTTGTATTGGGCTCAGTATTCGCATATACAATAAATTACCAACTTATATTTTAGACTTGCCATTAAGTTCGTTTCAGGCAGAAGTTAAAAAGAATCTTATAAATAAGGCATATTACAGTTTGAAGGATTATTTTGATGACAGGAGCGCTTGGAAGTAGTTGTTCGCTTTTGACTAGGTCAATAATTAGTAGTTTTATTTTATAGTGTAGTTAATTACGATATTCTCATTTCATACTATATTTTGCATTCATGTTCCACACTTTCATTATAACTTTGCGGATTTGTAAAATGTGGGTAACTCGTGGTCATGGGCTAACTAATAGGTTGTCGATTGCTTTGGTTTCATAATACCGTTACTTTCTGCTTCATTCACTTCTACCATAGTTCTGACCATGTTCGCGAGTTGCCTACATTAAAAAGACGTAAGTGGATGCTCCTGTTTCACCATATTTACTTTGGGAGGCTTACCATATGAACATCATTTACTGCTTGAGTATGATATCAATAGCTACTAAAAATTTTACTAGTAGATGTCTACAATGTGAAACAGTTGCAGCTCCTTACAAAAATAAAATGTACCACCATTATATTTGTTTGAAAAGAGTGGCCATGAGTTTTATTGCCCGTTCTTTCTCGTGGTTCTACCTATTGCATTGCGAACGTGGCAGTAAATGTAAATGTAGAATCATTAAGTAATTAACTTAAATTTTGACGTTCATAGGCGTCACTTTGTGGCCTAGATGAATAAATGATTTTGATTTGGATTTTTTGATTTTGGAGAAGGAAAAGAGGATGCAGCCGCCGGCACACCTACTCTAGAAATAAGCAATTCTCTTCTACGAAGAAAGCTATTGACTTTACAAACATACGTACAACGAACTCATTGAACAACCAGACTGGAAACAAGAATTTGAGAAAAATACACATAGGTACCTAATCAACAGTGTTGTGTTATGTGACGATTGACCCCACAATACGAGGCACAGTATCAGGCGCCAACCATGTAGTTAGTGCGACCTTGTTACCCATAATTATTACCTATATTTTTATAGTCCATTTAATTGCATTTGTCAGAGGACGCAATTTTATTTCATAGAGCCCTTCTTAGTGCTAAGTTAAATCCAAGTTTGAGGGATCGCACCTCTTGCCCTGCAACCGCTATCTGGCAAAAAGAGTGGTACAAATAGGTTTTCTAGTTTATCTGTCAAACCATTCAGGAAAATTTCAAAACAAATTGTGTTATATAAAATTTCTTTGGGTAATGAAAATTTGTCAAATTCTTTTCGGTCAAACAAGGGAGACCCCTATATTCTCTACAACTTTGGTCCCGTAAACTTTTGTCGTAAAATGAATGTTATGTAATGAAATTTGCAACAAATTTTCGAATAAATTTTTTCATCGTTAAGAAAAATACACTTATGTATTTACTTCTTTTTAAACAAGACCTAGTCTGCTTGAGAAAATTTTAAATTAAAAGACAATCTCTATCTGAAGGAGGGAATCTGAAGTTGATAGTCTGCCTAGCCAGAAGATAATGCGATATATTCTGCAGTGCCACAATATTCTGGGGACGAGAAAAATGATGAATTAACGACAAAATGCGACTTACCTCCAAAGTTCTTCATTAAGAACTTAATACCGGTGCTTGATCTGACTCTGTGCCAAAGCCTGGCTCATCTCTAATACCGGAGACACAATAATAATAGAAAACGTTAAAATTGCCAAAATAGAACCATAATAAAGATATCCTAACTCATTTTTTGGCTTTCTGACAAAACTTTTATGGCCAAAGTTGTAGAAAATTCAATTTCTAACAAAACACTTTTTCACATGTTCTTTGTAAGAGCAATAGTTGACCAGATAATCAAGAAAAACTATCTGCACCTGCATTCCAAGATGGCGGCTGGTGGACAAGAGGCACGACCCCACAAATTTGGAACAGGCTTCACACGAGCCCTTGCTACACATTTTTCTACATACTTGATCTATTTCTATATTTGACTACTAGATATAGACATACATATTTGACATAAAGTCCATACAAAAGTGTAAAACATGTATCTCAAGTGGCCAAATATAATTATGAATGAATCAATTATTGAGCCCTTAAAATGTATAAGTGGGAACTTTATATCAAGAACTAGTCATAGATTATTCAATTTGAATGCTTTTTAACAGAAACTTAACCGACAAATCTCGTTAGGAAACATGTTATAGATGACCTCATCAGTAAAATGTGTTTATCGTAAGCATGTATTGTCGCTGTCGTTTGCTGAAAGGACAGCTCTATAAATCCTTCATTAGCTCTGTCTTTTTGTATGGAATTAACGTATTTGTAAGCAACAAACGATTACGTATTAAGAGATAAATATGCTGCTCAGAAGAAGTAATCATGACAAAAGACTGCATTTCTTTCAAAGATATTTCACATTCGAAGGAACTTCTTTTATATCCGTCAAGTAACATAAATATTGCAAGATGTGCCCGCAGCTTCGCCCGCGTGCAAGTCGTTATCCTTTAAATATCCATTTATGTGGCCTTGATAATGTAAAATAACATAATGATCGGTTGATGAAACTCACACTCATATTTAAGTTTCTTACTTACTGTATTAGAAAAGTATTGACCTGTACCTGCCAACTAAATTCTTAGCTCTTTCTTTTAATAAATACTATCTGGCCGGCTTACATAATTATTAGTTCATTTGAATCTTCGCACCCAAAAAGTAACACTCGAATAGTAAGTCTACGTTGCTCTACTATGTAATATAAGCTGTAATGGTGTGCAAAATAATAATTTTAAGTAATACCCCTAGATGGCACCACTGGCAAAATTAAAAGTTGGTGTTAAGTTCCAGCGCTGACAATATAAATATTAGAAAAGAACTTATATCACTTTTGCCCAAATTGAGTCCGATTCACTCGATAGCCAATGCGGATATATGTATATTTTAAATTGCGATAACTTTTGATAGGATAAACGGATTCTGATAAACTAAGGACTAAATGTTAACCAAAGACACAAACTATGCGTTTGTCGCGTTGATCGCGATACAAACAATTTTGTGTGTTGCTTGAATCCAAGTCTATGAAATTTATTGAATGACACTGTTATGCTCCCATAGGTGATAGCGTGATGATTGTTGGCCAAGATTGTAATCGGTCGTCGTCATCGTGTAGTCTTCAGGCAATATATTGGTGAAAACCGCATCAAAATTCATAAACTGGTTATTGCGTGATGATTTAACAAACATACAGACAGACAATAATTCCAAAAAAAAAAATGTTTTTCTATATCGATAACATGTCACAATCCAATTGAAATTTGGCAAAGTATTCAATGTATAGACAAAGTGCTCTTTGAGTTTATTATAGTACCTAATATAGATAGTTGCTGTCACCATCTTCTCCTCGCTGCGATAATTTTATTGGGGTAGGTTACGAAATTCTGCCTTAACATAACCGAGGATTATCCACGGTGTACCACCATTAACTGTACTAAGTGTAGCGTCCAGTGATGCACAAATGAGTGCAGTGTAGAGGCAATATAAGAAGCGGAGCGCAGGAGCGAAGGCTAGGATCTTAGATCACAACCGACACAACTCTATTGTGATAATAGGTATTGTACCTATTTAGGAAAAAAATAACAACAAATTCAAACACATATTTCGGGTCTCCCATTAATAACTGTCTACTAACCCACATTAATAACATTAATATGGATTGATTCATTCTTTTGTCAAGACAAATGGCTACGACACTACTGGGTAATTAATTTTAGGCAAAACAGTTGCATATAATACAGCAATTTACATTCAGTTGCACACACAAGCCCGTACGGGTTTTGTTTCGTGTGCGCTAGACATTACCCTCTGCGAGGCTCTATAAATAACTTAGAACTCTCAATGAAATTATTAAAACGCTAGACCGTGCTCCAAAAGTTGTTTATACCGAGGTGTCAGCTCTGAACTGCTATGTGTTTTAATATAAAACTTTGTTTTTAGTTCGTTTCGTTTTACATGTATATACCTGAAGTTTTAGTGAAACATGTGTCAATACAGGGATTATATTTATGTATTGTAATGTAAAATTGTTTTGGAAAGTGTTACCATTTTTAGTTGTGTGTGGCATAGTAACACGATAGTTAATGTCAGTAAATGATATAATGAGTAATAAAGTAATAGAGAATGCTGTGGTGTGAAAATGGCTGAAAAGACGAAAATAATATTAGGGCATACCTATTTAAAAATGGATGAAGGAACATTAAAATAACGTCGTTTGACTTAAAGCAAAAATTAACAGTTTCGGATGAACGATCTTACGATTTAGTAACTAATACTTACGTGGATACGGGACGAAGAAGAAGAAATAATAATAATACGCCTCTCACAAACCTAACTCCACGTCCGGCTCGACCATCTGTAGCCACGTGAGGGGCGGACATTGAAGACATTACAGAGAATCGTATGTTGGGAGGGGGGCAACACCTACAAACCAGTGATACCATTACATTAGAAGGCATCCAAACAGTAATTTATTGTGCTGCAAAAACAGTTTCAACTTTACACGATAGGCTAACTAAGAAAACAATAGATCACCACTCCGTATCATCTTACACTAAAACCCACACTCAAAAGAAACCACAATGGGAAAGACGCATTGAAAACAAAATCATAGTATTAAGAAAAGAAATAGGACAGCTCACACAATACCTATACGGAAACCTCACACAGAAGAAACAACGGAAATTAAACCATAATAACAAAACCCGAGACGATTAATAGATCAACTAGACACAAACAAACAAAAACTACAAGCACAAACTAAACGATTAAACCGTTACAAGAAAAGCAACCAAAGAAAGTCTGATAATATCCTGTTAATAATAATAACCAAAAAATATTCTATCAAAAACTTAATTCAGAAAACATAACAGTTACACAACATCCAGACATAACAGATTAAAAATTACTGGGAAAATATCTGGTCGAAGCCCGTGCAACATAACACATACTCGTCGTGGGCAAAAATAGAACAGCAAGAGATGGAGAAAGTAAAACCTATGCCACTAGTCGTTATAGACACAGACGATGTTACTTTCGCAATAAAAAGGACTTTAAACTGGAAGACACCGGGGCCTGATAAAATACAAAACTTCTGGATCCAATACTTAACCTCAACACACTCACACATAGCAAAATCACTAAATGACCTCATTTAAAACCCATAGGACATGCCCGCTTTTCTTACTCAAGGAGTAACCTATTTAAAACCCAAAGATAAAGAAACTACAAACCCAGCCAAATACAGACCCATCACGTGCCTCCCCACCATTTACAAATTACTAACATCCATCATCACACATAAAATAAATTCACACATTACAAAAAACAAAATCATACCTGAGGAACAGAAAGGCTGCTCTAAAGGTTCAATGGTTTGTAAAGAACAACTAATAATAGATGCTGAGATCCACAACCAAGTCAGACAGAAACATCGAAATCTGTATTACTCATATATTGACTACCAAAAAGCCTTTGATAGCGTACCACATTCATGGTTGCTACACATTTTGAAAATATACAAAATTGACAACAGTTTATCACAATTTCTACAACATGCAATGACGACATGGACAACAAAACTCAGTCTAAGAACTAATACTACAACACTCATTACATCACCTATCAAAATTTCTCGCGGTATTTTCCAAGGCGATTCTTTTAGTCCTCTGTGGTTCTGCCTAGCCATAAATCCCCTCTCCAGAATACTTAATAATAGTAAATACGGATACATCATTGACAGAGATAATAAAATCAAACTCACACATCAACTGTACATGGACGACATAAAATTATATGCAAGTAACAGACAAGAATTAGATCACCTTTTAAAACTAACAAAACAATTTTGCACAGACATAATAATGACGTTCGGTACAAATAAATGTAAAATCAACAGCATTATTAAAGGCCAGCTAGTTGATAAATGCCGATTATGCCACCAATACACCGAACACATCGATCACATCACAGGAGGTTGCAGCGCACTCGCCAACAAAGATTACACTCTTCGCCATGACAACGTCGCCAAATACATTCACCAACAACTTGCACTTAAACATAACCTAACAGAAATAAACACACCCTACTACAAATACAAACCGATAAATGTGCTAGAAAACAATAAAGTTAAACTGTATTGGGATCGAGACATCATTACTGACCGTACTATCTTTAGCAACAGGCCTGATATCACGTTAACGATAAAACCCACTAAGACCACCTATTTAATAGATATTGCCGTTCCCAACACAAACAACTTAAAGCAAAAACACACGGAAAAAGTTCAAAAATACATACCACTAGCAGATGAAATAAAACAGATGTGGCACCAAGAAGTAGTCAAGATAGTCCCCATAATTATATCCTCAACTGGTATAATACCAAAACACTGCATAATGCTTTAAAAATGATTGATCTTCACCCAAAAATATACACACAATTACAAAAATCAATTGTATTAGACACCTGCTCCATAGTCCGCCGTTTCTTAAGCCCTACCTCACTCACACTTCAGAACATCCCAAACACCACAAACACGCAGAACATACAACAAACTCCAAACGAGACACAAACAGACCATTTTGTAACAAGCACACAAATTCACTAGACACATTACACGAATGAACCAGAATACTTGGTGTATACCCGTACCTGGTTCAAAATATCCAACCCAGAGTTGAGTTCAAAGATAATCGTCTATACATAATAATAACACACATAAACAATATAAACACTGGCAACACTAAAAGTCAACAGACACAATTTTCTTAGATAAATTTTGTATTGATTTATTTTATTGTTTCTGAGGCTGTATACTATATTACATACGTGATAAACACAATTGTGTAAATAATTATTATCACAAACTTCTTTAAAAACCAAAAAGAAAAACACTACAAAGTAAATATCAAGAAACCAGAATGACATCAGATCTCACAAATGTAAACAATGCAAATAAAGTAAATACAAGAGTAAATACGAATACAACTAAGAGAAAATGTTGACTAGAGCCAGAGCAGCGGCACAAATAAGACCCCCGGACTCGTCACTCAGCTCCGCCTCGCAGCCGCGCGCGCCAGCAGTTCCGGCCATTGCTGAGGCGTCGAGCTCATCGAGTGATGTGTATTTTTCCCCGCCGACGACACCAACACCAGCGTGCTACCGGGGAAGAGGCCGGCCACCGTCACGCTTGGGACCCCGAGACCCACCGGTTTCGAACAGTTCCCCCGCTGCCGGTGGTGATGTGCGCCGCATGAGATGGACTCAAACGATGAATGAGACCGTCATGCGGGCATATTTTGTGGCTACAGAGGGAGGAACCAACCTTACGGCGTACCGTGACCGCTTACTGCCTCTGTTTCAGGCCTTGGAACCAGCTGTTAACGTTTCGGCACAGCGACTGTCGGATCAAGTGCGAGCCATTCAACGCTGCCACCCGTTGGATGACGACGCACTTGAGAGGCTACGCTCAGATTTGCGAGGTATTCCTGAAATCACACCCTCCACACGCGATGAGGCTCCAATAGTGCACGCCTCACTCAGGGCCCAAGAAGAAAGTGAGGAACTGATGGACAGGGATATACAAGTAAGTACCCAATGCATTGATAAGATAAGGAGTACTTTGGAGTGCGCCATTGGGGAATATCGGTATGCTACATTAGAAAACAGACCCCGGCTGCCACGTTTACCCACGCATAGGAAAAATATAGCGCTTGTGTGTGCCCTGGATTCACTATTGCCTACTTACCTAGACACTAGTGAAAATCTTAGTGATACACACTCAATTCTATACTGCGCGGCCGTAGCGGCGTGTCGAGTAGCTAATATTAAAATACAAAGCAGTATTACTATTGCTCCTCGGGATGCCGTTCCGGCTTGGCAGCGTAGAATTGAGCGTTGTATTGCTGAGAGCAGGGCATTCATAGGCAATCTAATCTACTTTAGGTCGGGCAATACCCGCCCGAGAGTGATGCGTTTTGTGAGTCGGGCGTTTAAGGGGACAGGACTTTGTCCTCAGGAATATCCGTCACGGGTCACAGAACGCATCGACTGCCTGAAGCAGAAAATCTATGCGTGGGCGAATCGCATCAGGCGGTACAAAAAAAGGATTGACCGATATTCCCAAAATCGCGCATTCCAAAGAGATGAGAAGCTGGTTTATAGGAATTGGGAGCGACCTGAACCAGGTGTGGATGATGGGCGTCGACCAGATGATGCGAACACAATTGCGTTCTGGCGCAGTTTATGGTCGACTCCCGTCAGCAGAGGGTGACTGGATTAGTGATATTGAGCGATCATGTGAGGTAATACCTCAAATGGAGCCTGTAGCCATAGACGCCAGCGATGTAAATTGTGCAGTCCGTCCGTTAGCCAATTGGAAATCTGCGGGACCGGACGGGTTGCACAATTTCTGGTTAAAATGGCTAAGCAGTGCACATGTTCGCTTGGCATCCCAATTCCAGTCATCTCTGGACTCAGGATCGCTGCCAAGCTTTATGACAACTGGCGTAACTCACCTGCTCTTTAAGTCTGGTAGTACCACGGAGCCTACGAACTATAGGCCTATAACTTGCCTGCCTACAGTTTATAAAGTTTTTAGATCCATTTTGAGAACAAAATTGGCATTACACATATTCAATAATAAAATTATCTGAGTCTCAAAATGGATGTAGAAACCGGGCACGTGGTACTAAGGAGCTACTCCTTATCGACATGGCCATTAGCCAACAGGTGCGCCGTAGTCGAAAGAATCTGGCGACATGCTGGATAGACTATAAGAAGGCCTATGACTCTGTGCCACATACGTGGCTCTTGGGGGTGCTGGAGTTGTACAAAGTAGATGCAACGCCCTCTTGAGGGCATGTATGGGGCAGTGGAGTACGGTGCTTCGCTATCCAGGATGTCGACAGCCTTGCGGGTATGGCGTACCTATAAAGATCAAGCGAGGTATTTTCCAGGGCGACAGTTTGAGTCCACTATGGTTTTGTCTAGCACTGAACCCGCTGAGCACTTTGCTCGAAAGTTCAGGGCTGGGCTATCGATTTCAGAGTAGGTCAGGTTATTTCTCATCTCCTTTTCATGGATGACCTAAAACTATTTGCCCCCACTGACCTCCAGTTAACTGAGTTACTAAAGACAACTGAAAGGTTTAGTTATTCAATTAAAATGGAGTTCGGTGTGGATAAATGTGCGGTCATGCATGTAAAGCGAGGCAGGAGTGTGGAATCTGATGGTATAATGCTTTCAGTTTTCACACAACTTAGATTTCTCTCTGCAACCGAAACCTACAAATATCTGAGTATGTCGCAGGCATTAGGCATTGATGACGCGGGCATGAAACAGGCGTTACAGGTACGTTTCTTTGGCCGCCTGAAGAAAATCTTAAAAAGCTTTTTATCAGGCGGAAATAAGGTGCGTGCCTGTAACGGTTGGGCCCTGCCGGTCTTAATGTACTCCTTCGGCATACTCAGATGGACTCAAACAGAATTGGACGCCTTGGATCGGAAAGTTCGCTGTCTACTCACGACATATCGGATGCATCACCCACGTTCGTCGGTGATGAGATTGTACATTCCGCATAAGTGTGGGGGTCGTGGCTTCCTAAGTGCCAAGACCCTCCACAATCGCGAGGTGTGCAATCCCAGTGAATACTTTCTAAGCACTGACGCGGGTATGCACCGAGATGTGGTCGCTGTAGACAGTGGGCATACCCCGCTGGGTCTGGCGAAAGAGAACTGGCGCAAACCTGTCATACTTGGTGTAGAAGAGCGCAGGGAGGTATGGAAAGGTTAAGAGCTGCATGGACGATTCTACCGGGCCTTGCATGGGCCCGACGTAGATTTTTCGGCATCGGTGTCCTGGCTGCGTTTTGGCGATTTTCGCCGAAACAGAAGGTTTTGTGTTTGCAATTATGGACGAAGTTATCATGACGAACAACTACCGGAAGTATATTCTAAGGGATGGGAAGGTCGACATCCGCATCCGCAAGGTAGTATCCTGGGTCCCACCCTCTTTTTGATCTACATCAACGATCTCTGCCTACTTAAACTACCACATGCAAATGTCTTTACTTTTGCAGATGATACTGCAATAATTTTTCATGCAAAGACTTGGACAGAGGTTGTTGTTGTGGCTCAGGGGGGTCTTCAGAATGCTGCCAACTGGCTCAAACACAACCTATTGACGCTCAACGCTAGCAAAACAAAGCTCATAGCCTTAAGTATCACCAAAAGGGCGGCTTCTAAGCAACCCTTAAACATAAAACTGCACTTATGTGAGTCTGCCAAGCTTCATATCTCATTACAATGCAAATGCCCGATCATAGAACAAGTCTCATGCATAAAATACTTAGGCATAATGATCGACGAAAACCTCTCGTGGAAATCACATATTGATGCAGTTACGAAACGAGTGAGGAAGCTAGCTCATATATTTAAAAAGATTAGATCTGTAGCAGAGCCGCCACTTATTCGTAGCGTATACTTTTGTCTTTGCCAATCCATTTTGGATTATTGTGTCATTGCTTGGGGAGCATCCAAAAAAACCTATCTTCTGAAACTCGAACGCGCTCAGCGAGCTATTTTGAAAATAGCGTTTAAAAAGCCATGGCGTTATTCGACAAATGCACTGTATTTAGACAGTAACCTGCTTCGCGTAAGACAGCTTTATATTGCTTCAGTTCTTCTCCGCTTCCATAAAGTTGCAAAGATTAAAACACGTACCTCTTATAGAACTCTAAAGTGGGACATACCGAGAGTCCATTCTGCTTTTGCTCGTCAGTCTTTTACTTTCATGGGGCCTTATCTATACAGTAAATTGTTTAAAGTTAATAGTACAATACTAAACCTATCATCATTTTGTCTTAAAACCACTATCCAGAAATGGTTAACGCCCAAAGACTATGACTACACTGAAAACCTATTAACTACTAGTATTTAATATTACGCGGGCACTAACTATCATACACACACACACACCACACACACACAAACATAAACAAACCAACACAAACACACGCATGCAAACACACACACACACACACTAAGGCACACACACGCATGCACACTCAAACACACACACACACACACATTTGTAGTTTAATTTCTTTCTTTTATTTTTCTTTTTTCAGTATATCTTGTTTACAAATATCATTTTTGTTTAATAATCAATAATTGTCAGTAGGTAGTATATTATACACAAAAATACAAATATATACATTTTTTTTTGTTATTACGCTGCACTTACAGAAGGAGCTGGACCCCACAACACAGGGAATCCTAGTGTGGGGCCCAGAGATACATAGTAATTATATTGTTTTTCTTAGTGCCTAAGTCTACTGATGTAATGTGTATAATAATTGTACTGCAGTTTGAACAATAAAGAGATTTTGAATTTGAATTTTGACATATGTCGGGCATGTCACCAGCCTGGTGAGTCGCTCAGACATATAGTATCCGGTTGTTCTCGTCTTACCAATGGTGAGTATTTGCATAGACACAACCATGTAGCCAGGATTGTCCATCAGCAACTTGCCTTAAAGTACCAACTTGTCGACTCTGAAATACCGTACTACAGGTATGTGCCCGACCCAGTTCTTGAAAATGGTCGTGCTATTCTGTAATGGGATCGGTCTATCATTATTGACAGAACTATTGTGGCTAACAAGCCGGACATAGTGGTGATAGACCGATTAGAGCGCCTTGCAATGATCATCGACGTCACCATACCCCATGACGAGAATCTCGTGAAAGCCGAAAAAGATAAACAAATGAAGTATTTGGACCTGGCTCACGAGATTGTCGACATGTGGGATGTTGACTCGGCGATCATTGTACCGATAGTCGTGACCGTAAATGGTCTTATTGCCAAGAGCCTCGACCACCACCTCAAGAGGCTCTCGTTAGACAGCTGGATCAAGTCCTCTATACAGAAGGCAGTATTGCTGGACACGACACGCATCGTACGGAGGTTCCTTTCTCTGGAGCCCTAGCCACCGGTAGCTTAGTCCCTGTGCCCGATGCCGGTGGGTCTCCGTGGTCCCATTTTATATATTTAATTTATTTTTTATTGTAATATTTAAGTATGTAAAATGTGATAATGAGAGCAATATTTAATAAATGGAATAATAATAATATTCTACCACATTCACACAACACCATCTAGTCCCAAACTAAGCAGAAGCTTGTACTATGGGTACTAGACAATGGATAAACATACATATATACTTCTTTTTTGTAAATACATACATATTATACATAGAAACACCCGGACCAAGACAAACACCCATGTTCATGCACACAAATGTTTGAAAGACCATCATCATCATCAGCCATAGTCCACTGCTGGATATATCTAATAGCACGACGCTGAATTCATGTTGTGTGTCAACCTTTATTGTGATCACAAGCAGAATTCAAGTTCATCACCGGTTACACCTACGTACGTATGAAACTTTTGGTGGCTTTAGAATCTTAATTTCAGTTCCAAAGTCAAAAAGTAAGACGGCCTGTCTAAGATATTCGTATTGCTACGAACGCGGTAGCGTCGTAGACGAAGAAACAGTATTGCGGCTGTTTACAAACTGCGGCTTATTTCGCGTGATCCGCCCACTGTCTAACACAATACTTTACATTCAATGCCCATTTCGACTTCTGTTTCATAATGTTGTATGACAATTTGAATATTTCTGTTTAAAATCTCGCCATTTTGACTTATTTTTTTTGTTATTAAGTTGAAAACGATTTTGACTTCAAGCTTTAGCTGATGTTTTAGACGAAAAATGGCAGTAGATACCGCATAAGCGGTTGTTGTTCATGACTTTTTTACACCAGATCGAATCCACATTACTCTGCGCGACACAGTGTAGTAGCCACTTGAACTACTATACTATCCGTGCAGTCATCTACGAAGAGGATCTTAGTAAAAACCTTACTACTTATAACTGAAGAAACCCACTAAACAAACCCAAGTGCTAAGTTATTAAAAATAGTATTTTAATAACAGCAAGCGGCGTAATATGACAACAAAAGAAATACATAAAATTGTAGGCGCGCTCCGTAATCCGTGAATCTTGGTGGAAAATACGAATAGAATCCTCGAAACCAACTAGTACCGAGGAAATGAATATATTTAACGACGAGAAAATTAAATACATTCACACTGCCCGGACAGTTCCACTATAGCTTTTTACGGTTCTTGTGTTGAATGGGAGTTCTTGTTGACTTTCATAACTCCAACATATTACCCGTTATTATCGTTGTAGTATATTAATAATTTAGAGTAAGTAGTAATATATTGTTCTGTATTTTAGATTTTCTGCAAGCCATGAGCTTCATGGTCAAAATGAAAGGATGGTCCCTTTAAAACTATAAGTTTTATACTATAGGCAATGTATTCTATACATTTGATTCAACTTTCATGCATGCCAATTACTGTCATTTATAATCGTCAGATTAACATAGGCTGTTTTTCTTTCTTTTCTAGTAATTCATATCATTCAATAATCAAGAACCCAAGTCACAACACTTAGCGCATCTGCAAACGCAGATGTGAACGCAACTTAGTAGTTCACGCAATTATATATTATTACAGGTCAAAAGGTTTTACTTAAGTTAGAACATTTAAGTAACATAATTTATAAGTAGCATTTAAGTGAAGCTTAATGTAATCGAATCTAATACAAAAACCTTAAAAACAAATTTAGAAACTAAAAATATTTACATGGTTCAGGCGTCGTAAAATGCCTCCGCATCAATGTCATCGGGTAACGTGCCCAGAAGGCTGGCAGCATTGCCACGCTGGATGGCAATGCTGATTCTCTGAGCAAAGAATAAACCAGCCTTCTGGCAGGCCGGGCGCACTTCGCATTTTAGGTACAAACTTACAAGTACCTCGGCCGACCATGTCGACATGGTTGGATTTAGTAGGTTGCCGCGCGCCGCTCACATTAGACGTCACGCAACACGCAACGAGTGCGACCGCTCCGTATTCTCACGCGCCGTGTTCATACACTGTTCAAATTATATACTTAAACGCATTTAACAACAAAAATGTATCATCACAAGTCTAATGCAAAGTATTTCTTAATTAACTGTGTGTCGAAAGCGACTCGAAAATTTGATTTTATTTATATTACGAGAGCAACTTGAAAATTTGATTTTTTGTTTGTTGAGATATCTCAACGATTATGGTGTCAAATTAAAGATCTAGTTCAAAAACCATTTTATCTGTTTGAATCATGTAAATCGGTCCACGCGTTTAGGAAATAACTAAGAATTTGTATAGTAAAAATGTAAACGACCAGAATTTTTGTGCTTTTGTTCTACTAGCTCAAATAGTGGGATAGGATACTTATTTATTATAAGGTACGTGGTCAAGTAGGTAGATAGGCGATGAATAAATATAGTAGCAGCGCCAAGTCGACAACCCAAGCGCGCGACTCCGCGCCAGACAGCGACAGCGTTATGTGTTAGAAAAGAACGGGAACGGTTAGGTTATATCGCATTAGGCACTGAGCGCTTATGCGAGCTGAATTGAACTTTATTGCGTAGTACCAAGAGTCGCAATTTCAATAAATTGGTTTGAAAAGTGAAGCTTCTGTACGTTAGTACTATTAATTATTCTGTGCTTCTGGTCACGTGAGACGTCGATTAACCGTTTCGAAATTTCCCGGAATAGAGAACGAGCGCACGGACCCCATGAGCCTAGCGTTTCCACCCCAAACGGCTCAAACACGTAATTACTTACTAAGTTACTGTATTTGCGCCGTTTGAGGGTTTCCGCAGTTGCAGCAGCAGCGCCAGCATGGCTTCCCGTGCTTGGAACGTGTGATGGCGCGAGGGTGTCTACGTAGGTTGAGTCCCACACCAAAGGCCTACCCATGTTCCAAGGCAACGATGACATACCATCAGGTCTCTTACCGTCGTCGCGTACCAAACCATTTGGTTCAAGTACAGCTGGTACGCCAGACGCGACGAGAGCACGACGGATTATATCATTCAGATGGGCATGACGAGGAATTCTACCAGCGCTTCTTCTGCAAGATAGCCCATGGTGGCCGAAGCTATCGACGTCTTCTCCACAATGACATCGATGCGGAGAAACACACGGAGCACCTAAAGGAAGACAAATGGCAATACGGAATGTCTCATTGTCCAACATGGTTCCAGTGTTGGACGATGGTAGTGCCTGAAGCCATAGACCGGATTCCCATTCTCCCACAGCCAGTAAGCGAGCACGCTCTGCAACATATTATTAGCTTATGTAATTTAGATTCCTAAAATAATATTATCTACTAGCTGTTTCCCGCGGTTTCACCCGCATTCTGTGGGAATTACTTCGCGTACCCGGTTAATTTTGCCAGTTAAAGTCCCGTCCAAATCGGTCCAGCCATTCCAGAGATTATCGAAAACAAGCAGACAGACAGACAGACAAAAATCGTAAAAAAAATCATTTCGGTTGGTATATGCATACATCCATATGCATTTAGTAAAAAGCGGTTATGTTAATATTACGAACAGACATTCCAATTTTATTTATTTGCATAGAGAATAGATGAACTGTTAAAAACGCAAGTCATCGTCACTTAATGCCAGCATTTATTAAAATAAATAATAGGTATGTGAAATAAGCTATGTATCTACAAGATATATCAAAAATATTATTGCCAACTGTGGCGTAGCAAGACAACAATAATTTGCCTTGCGGAGAGATTTAATGGAAAAGCTATTGAATTGCTTCCACTATACTGAAGCAATAAGCGCCTTAGTTACTTCTAGATAGAAGTTACTAAGACGCTTGATATGAAAAATATCAATGAAATGTGAAATATTCTATCTACTAAATGGCATTGTGAAGTAAGTTGAACACCTGTTCATTTTATTGTTTGGAAACAAAATGATATCAAATTATCCTTACATAAATTCACTTTTGATGTTTTAAAATAAGATTGTGATTAAAATATTTTCATATCTGTACTTAACAATTAGGTATTCTGATAGTTTGGCACAGTATATTAGGGACTTTCAGGGAGCCTTACATCTCAAACGCATCCCTTTATCACAATATTAGTAGTATAATATGCCTATTTTGCTACTAATAGAACACACATATTTAGAGTAACTTGTAGTTTATTGTACGGGGATAGAGATTCATAGACCACTTGCAGCTCCACGAAGAATGGTGGAGCTCCGTCTCAATACATGGTACATCTGGTTTTATTGCCCTCTTTGTCCATTTACTAGCAGCAAACAAGAAGTAAAAGTCGCCTCAGACAATGCCGTCCCTGTAGCCAAATTATGGGAACAGAAAATCTGAACCAGTGATTCGATAAAGAAGAAGAAGAAGCATATTTTGCTTAGTCATAGTCAGATAATTATTTTTTTTCCATTCGTCAATGGAAATATTCGAACTGATATGTAATACAACGATTTTATCGTCCTTTGACGTCATCATCAGCCTTTAACAGTCCACTGCTGGACTAGGCCTCTCCTTTGGAAGGAGGAATTGGCCTACTATACCACGCTGGCCAAACGGGTTGGTATAGGGTTCGTATCAAGTTTTCCTTCTCTTACAGTGCTGTGCTGTCCTTTGACGTATTTAACACAATTATCTTTATATCTCAAGGTTTCTTCATGATGAATCTTACAAATAGATTAACACGCGCTGTAGATAAGGCGTGACATTGTTGTGATATTTATTTGTCCGTGGCCAAGAGTACAAACTACAATCAAATACATTGTATTTAAAATCACTTACACTTCATTAAGAACTTAATAAGATAATCTACATTTTAATAACTTAATGAACACTCGCCTTCACAATAACATAAGCCCAATGTGTAAACTGCTAAGCAAAAGCATCTTTTAAATATGACAACTATTAGGCCACGGGCCATCAAGATGACCTATTTCGGGGGAAGATTTTACTTATTTTTCTAAAACATTATGGTCTGTTAATATCTCCACTAGACAATCGCAGTGCTGATGACTCACTTAAATTATGGAATACAATTTAATTATCTATACACTTTTTAAAAGATGACGTATTACATATATCATATGATAATCATCTGAAGTCATATAATTACCCGAATATGGTTTAGCTTCTGTTAGTCATAAATAAACATAACTCGCATTCTAAGTGACAAGTCAACTATTTTCAGACATTAAACCCGTGGTCAACGTTCCTAAGTGCTGTCTGACGTAAACTTTCGACCAAAGTCACTTTATTTGCATAGACGTCCTTTAAATACACCAAGTATACTCTGCATACGAAACAGCCACCTGTCATCTATGAAAGCTTGTGGCTACCTTGAATACGGTTTATAAAAAGCTCTCTGTGTTTGTAAAGATATTTAACTACTATTATAAACGAGAAACTTTATGAGGATGTAGGGTGGATATTTGTTACTCTTTCACGCAAATATAAATGAACGGATTTCAATGAAATTTTGCAGTAATGTCGCTGAATAGATACACACAGGGTATCTTTTGTACCGATAACCGACACCTTCGTGTTCAAAGTCGTGTGCAGAAACTAGTTCTAATTAAAACGTAAACCATAAGTTCAATAGTTTATTAGACTAGAAGCTTATCCTATAAATATATAACAATTTACATCGTACCCTATGACTTAATCTAGTTGATCAACTTTTTCATTCAGTTTATTTACTTTGTAACATTAACAACACAATTTCTTCTGTCACTTCAATAAGTACTAACTGGTATTGTCTTAAGTATTTTATATAAATATATGTACATGTAAATGTGTATTCACAGCAAAACACAAAACTAAATTCTTCAGGTACTTAGGTCATCTTAAACTAGTGTCTTATTCTAGCAATGACCACTGTCCTTGATTTATCTAAATATGTGCTATCACAATCGTGTTTTTATCACAATATTGTTATTTAAGACTATGTATGTAGTTTGGCTTATCACTTATTTGTTCTTGTACATTTTGTCAATATAACTATACCAGGTTCAATTGTTCATGCAATCGTTACTTTACATTGTTTAGTTGTTTCGACCTTGGAAAATAACTAATGGTATTCAGACTTATGTGCATCAACGCACTATAGAGTATTTCCAAATAATAATTTACTTCCAAATTTCCTTTGTTCAGTCTCTATGATATTTGGTTAGGAGTCTTTGCTAGATCCTTTTTTTCTTTCACGTATAAATATATCATGTCTGGTATCCATGTTACTAATAATACGACCAGAAAAGCGTTCTGGGCTGTTATACAGGCGATATAGCTGCCTGTGTAGTCTCGAATCCATCCAAGGAAGTATCCAGCTGGAGGTACAATGATACCCATTGTCAACATGCCCAAGCCTACAGCAGCGGGCACTTGGTCAAGTTTGCAGTTCTTTGATATCGCAATATTCCTGGCGACGATGATCATACTTCTTCCGAAACCGTAGAGCGCGGACATCAGATACAGAACTTCCAAGTTGGTTTGCTACGCCAAAACTGAAAGAAGATAAGGAATGTTATGAATATTATAATAGCAAAAATTGTGTACTATTCACAGGGTTATCAACTGATATGGCGCCCGGAATTTAAATAATCTAGCAAAATTTCGACGTAGACGTAGCTCGTCATAAAAACTAGTTAGAACGTCGTTTTTACGAGAAACCACCAGACCTCTATTTGATTCCCAGTGAGAATTTAGTAATCTACGCATTTCTTCTGTTATGGAGGAGGGAAGTTTTCATAATAAAATTCTATTTTACCGTATAAAAATAGATATTTTTTATAAAAACTGGCCTACCTTAGATAATGTTAAACAATACTTCAAGTTGAATGCAATCTTATGCGTCGCGCTGTATGTTCTAATATGCCGCCGTTCAAAATAAAACCCTTAAATTCTAAATAACATACTGCACAAAAACCCTTGCAATTCACACGGATATACGGATTACAGCTGACACACTTACTTTGTCTGATAACGATCAACCAAATGCAGGTCAGTATAATCGTCCACCTCGCCTTTATTTTGTATTTGTCTTGGAACCATGGCAAAACAATGCGACCCATGATATCCGCACCTGCCACTGCTGACATACAATTTGCTGTTTGTTGTTTATCCATCGACGCTACTTTCTGAAAACCGATAGTATTATTAAGCTTTGTATTATTGTACTTTGTTCTTGTTCACTGTGTTAGTAGTATCTTTAGACTTTGTACACCGATATCGCTGTTTATATAGCGAAAGGGTGCTAAGGTTTTTGTAGTTTAGGTATAAGATAAAATTATGTCCATAACAACCAATAAATATTAATATTGCATAGGTAATAAAAATACAGTTTTAATGCTGAAGTATATTCTCAACAAATAGCAGCTATTCAGTGAGTAATACTATAATATAAACAATAATACTTAGTTCAGTTAATATCTTCGAGATTTTATTCTATCCGAGATTGCGGGTCGTTACGATCATATGAACTATAACGATCTCCGTGCAATATATTATCGTTGAACTCACAGTTAATAACCTTAAATAAAATGTAAGTGTATAGTGTAGTGTATCGCTATCTGCATCGGACAGTTCAACTATACAAATATGTAATGATTCGTGGAAAATTAATAATCATTAATATCTATTTTGATTTACTTAATTCCTGGTCCAATTTCTGCACGAAAACTATTCCTATTACATGCATCGTATATAATACAGGTAAGAGAATTTTCGGTTATTACAAAATTTAATTGAGAGGTTTAAATTCGTGCAGTTAACGTATTTTAAATTTTCTATATGACCCTATATTTATAAAAAGGTGAAGATGAATGTTACTTATGTTGTGATGCTTGCAAAACTAAATATAGGTAATATTTATTTGCTGCACATAAGTACATCTGTTTATACTGGAAATTTTTATCTGTGTCAACTATGTGTATAAGTCAAACAACCAGTGAATCACAAAGACAGATATGTATGACTGTACAACATACTGGATTAAGTCAACAGCCATATCTTACATATTTTCGCAATATCTTTCCAAGCTATAATAGACCGCTGGCCCATGTACAAAAATGGATGGGTCATATGAACCACCAGGTGACGTATATAGGACGATATAAGAGCATTAAATAATAAAATTCAGCACTATGCCTAATAACTGAGTGCTGGTGAGGATTCAAAAGTGCAGGTAGAGTGAGTACATTTTGGTCATATATTTTTGTACGGCATTTTTACAATCGATAGATCCATGAAAAATAATAAGAAAGCGGGCAGTGCCGTACAAAAATGGTGCGCCACAAGGTCGGTAATTATTTTTTATTTTCTGACAATTTCCAGGGTAAATTTGGTCTTTTGAATCTGTACGGCATCAGTTTCATACTGCTTTAATACAGCTTCTAATGCATTATTCCGCAACGCCGTACAAAAAAAAATGCGACAAGGGGAAAAAATCGAGGGTTGCAACTCCCTCTCTTTCCGTGGTCCGGTGATTTGAAAAAGTACGGCTTCGGTTCTAAAACATTATCTAGCACTCAAAAGTACTATTAAAAATAATGCCGTCTAAAAAATATTGTTCATGTGAATGTATATTAATAATTATCCTAATTTCATGGTTTAATTGATTTAAAAAGCTGTAAGATCATTTGACTCTGTACGGCAACTCTTTTTTAACATGATATTGTTAAATACAATTGTTATATAGGAATGCCATTCAAAAGAAACTGTTCTAAACAAATTATGGAGAAATACAAAAACTGAAATTTCTTAAATTATTGCAAAAGTTTTAATATTCATAGATTAATAATATATAGCAATTTTCTACATGTTTCCTTTGTTTTAAATAGTATTAAGATAAATAAATTTGGAAAAAAATATGCCGTACATTTTAATGCAGACCATATATTTTAAGCTGATGAAAATGACGCTACCATTTTAAGGATGTAGTACCTTATGGCCATCTGATAGGTACTCTACGGTATTAACATATTTTTGAAGAGAACAATTGATAATATTATAAAATCACTATGACGTCTAACTGAAGTAAAAGGGTGTATATAATATCCAAGAATTGAAGCTGTAAATGTCAGTATCAACAGTTTTGTCAACTATGTGTGAGCGAGCGCAAACGAACACCTTACTCGGGTCCAAGCCGAGTACATCCGAATAACACGACTACTTAGCACACAGTACAGTAAAGACATGTGTAGATATATGCCTACAAATGCTAAACGTCGTAACAGAACGTCGCTCCGTAAGCGATATGCAGGGTGTAAAAAGACACTTAACGAAAACTGAAACCTCATATTGTACCAATCAATACAAACATTTTTTACTTTGGCACCATACCTGGGAAATTACTCTTTCAGGAGATATTGAAGGTCAAAATTAGTATGGAATTTTTGTAATTAGGTACAAAATGGATGCATTTACCCTAACAATTTGTGCTATAGATGTCCTATAGCTATACACTCATGGATAAGTAGGTATTTCGAAAATTGCACGCGCGCGTTTTTATAGCGGCTTGAAAATACCGTGAACTCTTAAAAATAGTCGCTTCCCAGGTTTTATTTTTGCTTAGCATGTCTTGGCATGATGTCCAAAACGAGTAGACTTCGGCTTGGTGATGGATCTTGTGACATTCTGTATACTTAAATTATATTTATTTAATATTTTATTACTTTTTTATTAATATGAACTTTCAGATTTGTACGGCATTAACTTCTTATAAATTATTGCTTTAATTACAAATAAACTATCTGTAACGGATGCCAGGAATCGAACCTTTGCTAGTCCACTACAGTGCGCTGGTGGTGTGTGACTGGCGAGTGTTCCTACGACGATGTGTGTTCTTCTATATGTGTGGACTGTATGGCTTCGATGGCTTCTATCTATACGGGGCTTGAGAAATGAAACATCTTCATACGTTGAGAGCGATGCTGTTCAGGTGTTCGGTGCTTGATGGTTACATATGGTCACAAGATGGTAGTCGGGACGCCAACGAACTGGCCGAATACATGGTCGCTTAGGTACTTCGAAACTTTACCTTAACGACGACCATCGCACCGAACACGTGCACAGAGAATCTTTGTTTATTTTTAATTTTCTATACAGTACAAATGTCTATTTATATTAAGTACTATGATACATACATATGTGTTCTATACATCGTTAGATAGGTCTCATAAAGTTCTATCTATCGGTATACAATACCTAAACCTAACTACTAGTGTCACTAAATTATTCTATGAAAACTGCCAAAAAATGCCGTCACACAAGGGCCCGCCCACTATATTTTCTATTGAAAAACTATTATATACTACATTTATATATGTAATTTTGAAAGGCCGTTGTGTGCAACTATATGGGGCATCTATTAAAATAAACATCATGAAAATATATTTATTCAATACGAAGTTATTACATGAAAACCTATGATGCATAAGAAAAAATACAGATTTCTTAAGTAAACACTATCGTACATAAACAAAGTTTATGATAAACATGCAAATGTTTATTATTATGTTTATTATAACTATATAAGGTAATAACTAGCAATAAGAAAGTATCTACACATGATTTCAAGTCTATACGAAGCTAAAAAACACTTATAAAACTATAAAACGACTATGTAAACAAACAGCTGTTTTATCAAGTATTAGTTTTTATGATTCTTATCTCTTACAACTGATAACATTATTTATGATCGATATCTAGGTCCCTACAGTTAGCACAAGTTTTAGACTAATGTTCACGTACTTTGTAGTGCTTTATATTGACATTTTAACTATTTACACTATTCTAGTTTTATTTTAACACTTTGACGCGTCCGGGAACCGAACCCGGTGTACCGCACGATTAGATAACACTGATTTTATACGATTTTCACTCGCGGTTTCGAATACACTATTCACTGTCATAGTTTTTTAATGTCTGTCGCGAACACTATCTAAATGCCGTATAAAAAATATTGTCATGAATTTCACCTTACATTTCGTTCTATGGATTTTTCCTTGAGTTTTTTTTCCTACAAACCTTTAGACCAACGAAAATGTACGGCATGTAAAAAAATATTATCTATGCATAAAATAATTTCAAAATAAATTAATTTTATGTTCTATCACATCACCCCCCGGACCACGGAAAGAGAGGGGTTGCACAACCCTCGATTTTTTCCCCTTGTCGCATTTTTTTTGTAGCGCGTTGCGGAATAATGCATTAGAAGCTGTAAACCCTTAATTGGGCAGGATATTTTATCTTTATCTCAAATATTTTTCTTAAATTATATTATTATGTCCGCGTGGTGACGGATTAAGAATACGGAATGTCACCACCCCATATCATCCCATGGGTGTCGTAAGAGCCGACAGAGGGAGCATATTATGCAGAGAACAGCACTGTAAGAGAAGGAAAACTTGATACAAACCCTATACCAACCCGCTTGGCCAGCGTGGTATAGTAGGCCAATTCCTCCTTTCAAAGGAGAGGCCTAGTCCAGCAGTGGACTGTTAAAGGCTGATGATGATGATGATGATGATATTATTATAATACTTGTAAAAGGACTGTAAAAAATATTTAAAAAAATATTCACCCCCCTTTTACTTAGAACCCTTATATACTATACATAACTTGATGTTCAGAATTGTACTCACCTGTTTGTTTGCATAATATACTATACATAAGCGACAGGGGATGATTTGTGGGAAAATTAAACAGACAATTAAAGCTCAAAATTTAATGAAAATCAATCATTGTGCTAACTGTAAAAGCAATTTCTCGTATTTGGTATAAAACACAATCGTAATAATTGTCATTTTGTGCAAAAAACGTTTGTCTGTCCCTTCTTACAGTAGAGTCAACCACCGTATGTTGTGCCAGCTTGTTCATGGCCAATTTTATCACGTCGGATGTTATCAGAAGAACGGCTTCTTTTTGGCATGGAAATCTTTTGATTTTCTTTCAGTGGGACATCTTTGATACGCTGTGTTGATCAGTAGGTTAGTGTAGGAAACGGTTCAGAGAGAAGAGAAGATATATTTGATGGTACAGGTGGTAAATCTCCATCCCAGGATGAACACGACGGCATTACTGCAATAATTGGTGAATAAGTTGGCTCTCTTGTAGGTGTTTCAGTAGGTACTATCTAGAATAATCGATGGAGAATTCCTCAAGTCATCATCACTGTCAGGTATACCTAGTACATTCCTGGCGAATGTTAGGTGACAAATATTCTTGTTCTGTATTTGACGCTGGTACGAGGTAATTATCATCCGATAGCAAATTCATTCTTTCGAGTGACGAGTCAATAGAGGGAGTGTCAGTCTCCGAAGACGAGTCACACAGCATGTCTTTACGAAAAAGCATTTTCATCGCCTGACGATGTACCACTATCATCAGACCTACCATCTTCTGGAGGAATAAGAGCCAGAATGCGATGAGACCTGGTTGTTAGTCTGCGCTGTTAAATAAAAAAAGAAATACATGCAAAAATCGCAAACCAAGATAATAGAAAAATGCCCAAACATAAAACAGCCCGGTATTACATGCACATTAGCAGGATTCGAATCAGAAATGTATAGCCCATAATACTAAAGTTAATAAGCCCACTTTGTTGAAAATAGCGAAATGTATAACCAGTTATACATAAGACTTTGGTGTCATTTTTCACACAAATTATTGAATACAAATAAGTAGTTTGATAGTTATCTCAATTATCAATCATTTTATAATAGAACTGGAAGCGAAATAAACATATTTTTGAATAAAAAATAGGAATGTATAATAACTTACAGATAGTGGTCGTTGACGGTCCATTTTCGAAAACTTTTTCGTACTATATGTCACTGTCATTTCTAAATACAGACGTCCAAAATATTTTATTTGACAGGTAAAATGTTGCCTCAGTGAACAGTGTAAATCAAATTTAGAAATATTTGAAATCAAGTGCAGCAGATTTTTTTAAGTATTCGTATAATGGGTTATACGTTGTCTAATTAAGGGTTAAAGCAGTATGAAACTGATGCCGTACAGATTCAAATTACCAAATTTACCCTGGAAATTGTCAGAAAATAAAAAATAATTACCGACTTTGTGGCGCACCATTTTTGTACGGCACTGCGCGCTTTCTTATTATTTTTCATGGATCTATCGATGGTAAAAATGCCGTACAAAAATATATGACCAAAATGTACTCACTCTACCTGCACTTTTGAATCCTCACCAGCACTCAGTTGGACAGCTTACAAGTGACGGCATAGTGCTGAATCTTATTATTTTATGCTCTTATATTGCCCTATATACGTCACCTGGTGGTTCATATGACCCATCCATTTTTGTACATGGGCCAGCGGTCTATAATAATGGTATAGAAATATTAAGATCATAGGTAGCTACCGCTAACCGGTGCGCTAAATGTTGTTACCAATAAATTACTATAAGTTTTACGTAATATATAGCAATGCGAGACATAATTTTTGTTTAGTAGCCCTTGTCCAATGCCTCTTAGAGCACGTTAAGCCATCGATCCCGGCTGTCATGAAGGTCTTACAGTCGTGGATAGTCAGTGTCCAAGAATATACTGACACTTGTCTAACCTACGTAATATCACTATCCCAGTACCTCTGTGAAGAATCAAACATTCCTCATTTGCTTGAAACTAAAAATTACTGCACAAGCCCATCGGTGCCTCACAATTCAAAGCAATAATGCCCAAAACTTTGATAAAAAATATCAACGTGCCGATAAAAACCTGAACCGAAAAAGCAATAAATCTTTCTCGAAGTCAAGAATGAAATCAAGTTTCCATTCTGCATTTTCGCGTAACTTTTCACAAATCAGCGAAGGTCACCTCGCCTCATTATTTGTGAAATAAATGCTGTTTTATGACTGAAATTGATGGCAGCAATTGCAAACAGATTTTATAATTGCTTTATTTACCGAAGTAAGATTGAACAAATATGTAACTTTATACGCTACAAATACCTTTCTTATTTATTGCATATGAATAGATGCTTCTTGTTGTGATAAATTATTGACGAATTTTATTTTTAGTAATTATAATAAATTGCTTTGATTACTTTTTATAGTATTGTTCTATGTAATTGTTTACTGTTTTAAAAGGTTTTCCAGCACCGTATGTACATACATAATATTGGTTCAGTGATTGTGGTTATGAATGTACAAAAACCGCCAATACGTTAGTTGCAACATGCAAATAAATAAACATAGTTGTTTTATAATCACATTATAACAATATGTTTTTAGGACCATAGTTTCGAGAAGAAATACATATAAGCTTAATAAATATCTATCTAATGCTTACCTGTAAGAAAAATGGGTACAGCATACTGAAGCTTTGTGTAGAGGTAACAGCCAAAGCTGTACCAATTACGATGTTGATAAACCTAAAATCTGCCAACAGAGCAATACCAAAGAGATCGTATAATTGCCTCAATAAATTTGACTTCTTTTTTGGCACATGCTTAGCGATGTTGTTACCTAAAACAAAAATACATTTGGTTTCAAAATGTAATTATAAATGGTTTCAACATTATCTATACTATAATAAAACTGTAGAGGTGAAAAAGTCTGTACATTAAATATATTTTGACGAAAATTAGCTAAAATGTCTAGGAAAATGCTAAAAAGCAATACTTGATAATTTATAGAATTTATGTCTGTCTGTCTGTCCGACGTCTTTCCCTATGTTGCTAAAGATCTCTAAAATGGCGAAATTGATTTCAATAAAACTTACACTCATGTACAAAGGATACACAAACCTATAAAATAGTATATGTTACATTACAATCGGTTGAGTGGTTTTCGGTGTACAGCTTGACCTCTCCTTTGTACGTGGTCCCAAACAAAACCGGGATCATCCAAAACTGTTTATATACTCGTATATGATGCCATCTATGATCATTATAAGTTTGTTAGCCTTTAAGTACCGACGTGCACTTTTTGTAACGTTAGTACCGACGTGAGGTCTGACAAACCGCGGTAAAAATTCCGTATTTTTTTGAACAAAAGTGAATGTTTGATTAAATTTCTGTGCATTATGGTTAAAAATAAAGGGTTGTAAGAAAAAATAAGTATAGAAAGAAACTCAAATTATTTTTATTTTGTAATATAAGGCGATAACAATATTTGGCCTGAATTTTGGAGGAAAATCCGGCTATTCGATATAAAAAATCAAAACAAAAAGAATACCGCTCACAGAAAAACAAAAATATTTTTTTTTGTATCAAGACTATTATATTTAGAAAAAATGTATATCAAGTATATAAACCTGCAGAAAAAGAAAATGTCCACTGCCCAACTACACTTTAAATTTTTAGCTTAGTCAATTCACACTTGGTTATCGTCATCATCATTGTCTTGCCCTGGTCCCAATTTATTTGGGGTCGGCGCAGTATGTCCTTCGCTTCCATACTTCTCTGTCACCAGTCATCCAATCGTTTACCCCTTTCTCTTTCATATCCATCCTCACACAGTCCATCCATCTCTTCCTTGGCCGTCCTCTCCCTTTTCGTCCTTCTACATGCATATCCATCACTTTTTTACCTACATACATCTCATCTCTCCGCATAACATGTCCATACCAGGCCAATCGACTCCCTTTCACCTTTTCAGCTATGGGCGCCACTTTCATACTACCTCTAACGTAATCATTCCTAATTCTGTCCATTCTTGTCACTCCACACATCCATCGTAACATTCTCATCTCTGCCACATGCAATCGTTTCTCATCCATCTTCTTTGTACCCCAACACTCAGCTCCATACAGTACGACAGGCCTTATAACCGATTTATACATACGGCCCTTTAATTTCACAGGCATTTTGTGGTCGCATATTGTGCCTGAGACCTGTCGCCATTTCATCCATCCTGCGTTGATTCTTTGCCTAACATCCCGATCAATTTCGCCGTCATCTTGCAGGAGTGAACCTAGGTAGCGGAAATCGGAGCATACTGGTAGAGGTGTACCGCCGAGTGTAACCGGTATAGGACTGGAGAGACCGCCAAAGTCACAGAACATATATTCCGTTTTGGTTCTGCTTATTCTCAAGCCTACATTCTCCAATCTCTGCCGCCACTCCTCCAGCTTACTCTGCACCTTCTGTCCACTCTCTGCTACCAGAACGATGTCGTCGGCAAACAACATGCACCAGGGTGCCTCTTCCTGTATGTCCGATGATATAGCATCCATAATTAACAGGAAGAGGTAGGGGCTAAGGGCCGACCCTTGGTGCAAGCCTACGGCCACATCGAATCTGGCTGTGATACCAGCTGCGGATCGGACCTGCGTTCGGCATTCAGCGTACATGGCTTGAATCAACGTCAGGTATTTCCCAGGCACTCCTTTCTTCTTCAGGGCCCACCCCAAGACTTCACGGGGCACTCGATCATATGCCTTTTCAAGGTCGACGAACATCATGTGCAAGTTTTTATGTGCCTCCCTGTATTTTTCGCATATTTGGCGAAGAGCGAAAATGGCATCCACCGTACCTCGACCAGGCATAAAACCGAATTGGTTTCGTGAAATCTCACTCTCGTCACGCAGGCGTCGCTCAATTACTCTCTCCCATACTTTCATAGTATGTGGCATTAACTTTATTCCCCGATAATTGTTGCACTCTTGGATATCACCCTTATTTTAAAAAATGGGCACCAGGTAACTGTTGCACCATTCCTCGGGTATGGTCTCCTCGTGCAACAGCTTATTGAAGAATAAAGTCAGCCACGCCCATCCATCATCTCCTAACGCTTTCCATGCTTCTACTGGTATTCCATCTGGTCCTAACGATTTTCCATTCTTCATTCCACTAACAGCCTTTTTTACCTCGTCCTTATTTATTTCCTTCACTAACCCAATATTCATCACCTCATTCTCAAGTTTTCCGCTCCAATCGTTCTCCTCATTCATTAACTTTTTAAAGTATGTCCTCCATCGTTCTTTTATTCTATCTTCGTCCATAAGAATCGCTCCTGTTCCGTCTTTCATGCACTTAATATGGGATACATCCTTCGCCTTTCTCTCTCTAGCTTTAGCCATGCTGTATAAGTATTTATGACCCTCGGGTTTTTCAAGTAACCCGTACAACTTGTCTAGGGCTTTGGATCTAGCAATGGCTACGGCCTTTTTGGCTCTCTTTTTACATTCGTCATATTCCTTCTTCTTACTTTCTTCTAAAGATTCATTTCCTCCTTTCATCAGCTGCCATTCCTTAAACCTTGCTTTCTTTTCCTTAAGTGCATTCTGTACCTCTTTTGTCCACCACCACGTGTCCTTATCTTTCATACGCTTCCCTTTCGTCTCTCCTAAAACATCCTTTGCTACACCCTTAATACATTCACTCATCTCTTCCCAACACTCATTGACACTAATATCATTCATATCGCCCATTCCTAACATTTTACCTACCACTCCATCTCTGAATTTTTCTACACATTCATTCTTCTCTAACATATGCCATCTTATTTTTGGAGTCAGTTGCTGCTTGGTTCTTTTAAAGCTTATTTGAATCTTAAGTTCGACCATCAGGAGCCTGTGCTGCGAGACTAAATCTTCTCCTGGTATCACTTTACAGTTTTTGACCCAGTTGAGTCGATTACGTCTTATTAAGAAATAATCGATCTGGGTCATATGGTGGCCGCTGTTATACGTGATCAGATGTTGCTCTTTTTTTTCGAACCAAGTATTTGCAACTGCTAGGTCAAAAGCGGCAGCAGCTTGAAGAATTGCTTCTCCCTCACAATTTCGGCTGCCGAGTCCCCAACCTCCATGTACTCTTTCATACTCTTCATTTGTTCGTCCCACATGTCCATTAAAATCACCTCCCACAATAATCTCTTCATTCTCCGGTATATTCGTCATCATGCTATCGAAATCCATCCAAAACTTCTCTTTCTCACAATCATCACAGCCTATCTGAGGGGCATACACACTTATCACATTCAGAATAATACCTTGCCACATCACTTTCACAGCAATCAATCTGTCATTAACTCTATTTACACTTGTCACGCTATCTTTCAGATTTTCGTCTAACACAATCCCCACACCATTTCTTTTGCCATCACTTCCACAATAATAAAACTTGTATCCTTCACCGATCTCCCTAGCTTTCGTACCTTTCCATCTTGTTTCCTGCAAACATGCCACATTTATTCGTCTTCTCTTCAAAACACTAGCTAACTCTCTAGCTCTTCCAGTCATCGTACCTACGTTCCAACTTGCACTTATGTTGCACTCGCCCGGAGTAGTGCAACAACCCTTGCATATTTCTCGCAGGTGCCGGGTGCTGCCCCTGCGCGTCGCCTGCGGGGAACGCCCTAATCCTATCGCACTCATGTACCATACTTGGCCATACTGCAAAAGGTTTTGGCATGAATTTTACCAGCCGGCCGCCTGCCTGACGCCAACCCTCCTTGGGAATGTTGTCGTTATAGAGGAAGGTGATAGGAGATACGGGGTAAATGGATAGGATGGAATGACAAGGAAGAAGGGGGTTGTAGGTTGGGGTACTGTAATCACTGGACGGATATAGGGTAGTGACTACAGTAGCTCGGAGAGCCGGGAGCGCGTACCCGAAGCCCTGTCTAATGGTCGGACAGACCAACAGACATAAGCACCCCCTGACTAATATCGTACTGTAAAAAAACATGTTTTTTTGCACGAATAACATAGCATGTCTATTTTCTTTTGTTTTTGGGTAGATAAGTCAACTTTTTCAGCTTGATTTTTAGGTGTATCTGGCTTATCAGAACCAAATACCCGCCAAAGTCACAATCCCTCGCGAAAAACTTGGATTCGATTTATTTGCATATCTGGGATTTCTTTGAGTACCATAAATCTGTCCCAGGACTACCTGAAGTCCCTGACGTGAAATTTAAATATTTTTGTAAAAATAACAATAAACTGTAAGAAAAACAAAACATAAAAAACTTACGTAAGTACCGACGTGCGGTCTGAGAGACCGCTTTGGAATTTCAAACAGTAATTACTCACCAAATGCGAACGTGACGATACCACTTTCTGCATCTACATCATCATGGATACTGTTCTTACAGCTACTTAAAAGCGGCGATTGATATTCCTCAGCGAAAGGGGTAAACTAACAAGTGAAGTACCTGCCGGGGCCTAATAGACCGCACGTCGGTACTTAAAGGTTAGTAAAAGTATAGTTAGTCTAAATAGGTACCTTCAAAGTGTTTTATGGCTACTCACCGATCGATAGATGTCACTATTTTCAAATAATTTTCTAGCAAAATAAATGTTTCTTGCAAAAAAGACAATAATTATGTGTCGGGTATATTTCTGTTATTAAAAAATAATAGAGTATAATATTCGGCACTTTCATAAACAAAAAGTCTCTGTGTCAAAATTTATTACAATGTCCACTTAATTTAAACGGTCAATCTCATGTTTTTCAAATTATTATGTTTATATAATAGTTGTACAATCATTTCATTATTATTTCTTTTAAATGATAAATACAATTACTATAGATCCTTTTTTCAATAAATTGTCGATTAGTCCATAATTATTATTTTCTATCTCGGTCGGTTTGTATATGTAAACATAAATGGCGTTGACAAATGACGTCATTTTCTGAATGGTGGTGTTAAGATTCTCCGAGGATTGATCAGGTTCTCGGATAATTTGCTTTCATCGTTGTTGGAATACTTGGATTGGATATTTGACGTTACTTATGAGTTTAAAATTGTTGAATGTTATCGAGTTTCTTTGATTTCTTTCGTTCGTTCGTGTTCTGTTCTTATACAGGTGTCTCATTATTCCCAATTTCCCACTCCTCACGTCACGTACGTGGGAATCTCTGAGCGGGAGACTACGCCCTGAATTCAGATACCTCTAGAATTACTCAACGGGGCTATCTTACTTTCGGCAGGGCTGGATAGTCGTAGTCCTGTGTGTATTTTCTAAATAAATCACAGGGACAAACACTTGAAACAGCTGGAATCGACATCCGAACATGTTGCTTTTCACATGATCGGTAAAAATAATTTACATGTTCTATGTATGGTAATGAAAGTTGGGTATGGCAGAAGAGTCATGAAAGTAGAATAAATGCTGTAAAATGAGAGCACTGAGAAGTATGTGTGGTGTGTCTATGACCGACAGAGTAATGAATTGTGTGATACGAGAGTGGTGTGCGGTAAAAGAAGATGTAGTGACAAGCATCGGAAAAGGCATTGTCGGTAGTATATACGCATACTCCTGACATGTATGATAATGATAATGATATAAAAATGATATAAATGATATAGGGTCGATCAGGAATGATAAAAGAAACCGCCCGAGCTGAATGCTGTAAGTGCACTGATTTATTCGTAATAAAATGATAGGTACTACACCGATGCAACGGTGTCGCGCATATAATGTAAATGCCGAGTAAGCATTTTGTACAGGTAAACTGTGCAGGCATGTTGAGATGGTTTGGACACATGGAGAGGATGGATGACGAAAGGCTGACAAAGAAGATATATAAGGCAAGTGTTAATGAGACAGGACGAAGGGGAAGACCTAGGCGGACGTTCTCTGATCAGATTGGAGACATCCTAAAAAAAGGTCAGGTCAGAAGTACCCTAAACAGAAGAGCATGCATGAGAAACTTGATGGGAGTGAATGAAGCAAGAGAGGTATGTCAGGATCGTTGCAAATGGCGTTCCATGGTCTCTGCCTACCCCTCCAGGAAACAGGCGTGAGTCTATGTATGTATGTATGTTCTATGTGAAGGTGGTAAAACAGTTAATGTTGTGTAAGTATAAAGAAATTCTCAAAAGATATATATTATACATATAAAAGTTATAAATGTTAGTGCCTACCCTTATGTATGGTAGTGAAAGTTGGGTATGGCAGAAGAGATTTGAAAGTAGAATAAATGCTGTAGAAATGAGAGCACTGAGAAGTATGTGTGGTGTGTCTTTGACCGACAGAGTAAAGAATTGTGTGATACTAGAGTGGTGTGGGGTAAAAGAAGATGTAGTGACAAGCATTGAGAAAGGCATGTTAAGATGGTTTGGGCACATGGAGAGGATGGATGACGATAGACTGACAAAGAAGATATATCAGGCTAGTGTGAATGGGACAGGACAAAGGGGAAGACCTAGGAGAACATTTTCTGACCAGATTGGAGACATCCTGAAAAAAGGACAAGTCAGAAGTACCCTTAACAGAAGAGCATGCATGAGAAACTTGATGGGAGTGAGTGAAGCAAGTGAGGTATGTCAGGATCGTTGCAAATGGCGTTCCGTAGTCTCTGCCTACCCCTCCGGGAAACAGGCGTGAGTCTATGTATGTATGTATGTAAATAATATATACTCTTAGCAATAATGTCATGCTAAATAAATTCCAACATTTACGCGAACGAAGTCGCGGGCACAGCTAGTTACAAATATATTTGTACCTAATAAGAAACAATAGATATTTAAATAGTCCGCACAGTAGCTTCCTGAGTGAAAGTATGCCAGCTAACCAACGACACCGTCGAGGACCATGTGATTTGGAGAAAATTGATAAAGAAGGTTGACCATACGGGATATATAGCCAGGAAGAGAAAGATAACCAAAATATTACTTTGATAGAGAAATAATAGGGTATTTTTTTCAAATATCCAGAATATTTTATTACTTGGTAATCGTTTAGTAATATTCACCCATTGCTAATATAGCGTTTAAAAGTATTTAAAACCCACGAATTAACGTCATCATCGCTCTATTTCTCAATACTCTGGCGCAGATAAAAAATGAGTTCATTACATGTCTCTGATCGGAGATTACAGAACAATTATTATTTTCAAGAGCGTTTGTTAATCAGTAATTTCTATCAGATTCTCCATTTGCCAATAATATGTTATTAATCACACACTATAGTATCTGCAACATTTATAATATATGTTTTATTTGATAAGGCAATAGCTACGGAGGCAATGACCCTCCAAGCAATTTAGTAAGTAGATAATTATACCCCCAAGAGTGAAAGACGGAAATTATAACGGAACAAAATTTTATTACACGTTGTTCGTAAGGCAAGTAATTATTATGTTTCATGAAAATATCTATCAGTAACGTAAAATCGAGTAGAACAATTTATTTCAATATTTATTTTTCATATGTTTTGTAAGTGTCATAAAGTGTATTTTTTTTATTGACCCGAATATACTGGATTGTGGCACTTCAATATGTAAATATTAAAAATATAATCAGTTCGTATGATTAACTGAAGAAATGTTTGATGTAGTATTTTTTTGCAAATTAATAAAAAACAGTAAAATAAACATAAGTCGGTAAATTCTTAAAAACGCATTTTTAACATTAAAGAGGAAATTTATACAAGTAATTTTAAGCACCAAATAATTGTGAAGTTGCTAATGGATATAATAAAGCTCTGATTCTAAACTATCTTCGTACTGGCCAGGGCGTCCCAAATGGGACAATAAACTTCGAACAATAGAAGTAGCCTGCATGCCTGAACATTCAGGACGATGTTTAACCATTAACGCGATAATTAACTGTTAGAGTATGCCGACGGCATTAACTCCGCCTTGAAATAATAGTATATGAACTTCATTAAGTAATCTTAATGCTATCATAACATAGAAAATTCTAGCGCAAAGATAAGATCTGCAGACCTCTTTTGCACATGAGTGCTTTACTGATATTATATGAATTTAGCAAAAAAGGTACTTAGATGCAATATTAAAATTGCCCTGGCTTTTCACAAAGCAGCAGTTGACCCTAAATAAAGCAATATAACAGTTTTAATTTAACACAAAAAAATGCGTTACCTTACCGTTTAGACCATTTGCGTCTGATTTATTTATTTTGCCACCGTTTAGTTCTTTATTGCTCGACGTTTTGCTCTCTTGGCGTTTTTCATTCCCATTTGCTAAATCCGGCTTGGTAAGCCGTCTATCAATTTTTTGCACGTCCCCGTTTGATTGGGATATTTTTCTGACAACTACATCCTTTTGTTTGTCCTGCAATAAATGCAGTGTTTCATCACCTCTTCTGTAACCTTTTTCATGCGACGTTCTACTGGTTGAATGAGCATGCAGCCTGTTATCTGGAAAAATATTAAGGTTGTGAATGTTTTATTTACTTACTCATAAAAGACAACAGGTGCGCTGCAAATAAATCATGTGCCGCGGGGGACAACTTTGTTAACATTTAAACAACTCGCACAAAGACCATTCGAGTTACCTTATTCGAAATCACAACACTCGCAGTGCTATACGGTGACCGTTTGAATCACTACGCTGTCAGTGTAATCTGTGTCTAGTATAATATATGGAATTGGCATGATCAATGTGAGCAGATCCCCGCGGTTCACCCGCATCATAGTGTGTATCTCGACAGTAGAGCCAACTTCATAAATAAAAAGCGACCACAAATTCAAGCAATTGCATACAAAATAGTGTTTTGCATCGGTTGGCCCACAAAAGGAGACTACATATGTAAAAAAGAATTAAACGTTTATCAGTTTTCTTTTTCCACAAATGATACATGTCGAATGTTTAACACATCTCCCAGAATATTTAAAAAACAGTAAGCCGATATTTATCATGACAATAACTAACAATTGACTTTTAAAAAGACTTCATTATATTAGGTACCTACATATACAGGGTATCACAAGACTCATCACCAAGCTGAAGCCTATTCGTTGTGGACATTATGCCAAGTCATACTAACCAAAAATAATACCTGGGAAACGAATTAAAAACGAAAATTTTTTTTGAGCTTTCACATTTTTTAAACTGCAATTAAAAGCGCGCGCGTGCAACGCTCGAAATACCTACTTAACCATGGGGTCATAGGGCATCTAAAGAACATATTGGCGGCGTAAATGCATCGATTTTGTACCTAATTTGAAAAATTCCATCCTAACTTTGAGCCTCAATATCTCCTGAACCAGTAATTTCCCAGGTATGGTGCCGAAGTAAAAAATGTCCGTAGTGATTGGTACAACATGGGATTTCAGTTTTCGTTAAGGGTCTTTTTACACCCTGTATATAAAGTTGCCCATTCCAGCTACCTGATACTTTTAGGTATCTCGATATACCAATTGTTATCTAGATAGTTTGTTGTTTTTTAAAATAAGTCGCAATATTTACGCATCAACAAGGAAGCACTATTATCGCAAAGCTTACAAGATAATCTGTACCGACACCGTCGCGTATAATCATATAATAAAACAAACAGTTACCCCGTGTAAACTCAAACTGGAGAGGAGCAAGCAGGAGCCACGAAACCCATAATTTTCCAAGAGATACCTCACTAAGTGAGGTATAAAGTCTGTCCCACACCTGTGCCCACATTGGCGAGGCCTACAGCGCGGCTTTTCTTTAGCTTGAAGTAGCTATTTATAGCCACAAATGACGAGTTTTGGATGAAACCCAAACCCAAACCTGAAACAAGCATAATAGATTAGTTATTTTCCGTAACAATTCGCAGTTGGGTTCAAATAGCCGGTGTTCGTGGTTACTGGGCCGTTCACAATATTAATGTGATTCTACATTATGGTTTTGGAGCTTTACTTAGCACAATGTGCTAAACATATTGTTTACCCAATACATTTTTAGAAAACTTTGAATTATACTTAAAATCAAAGAAAATTTAAATTAATGGTCTGCTTTGTTTAAATTTATGAATGAAATCAACATAACAATAGAAAAAATATTGTCAGTAATGAATACAGTGATTGTTATGATGCAAATCTGTTCATCTTACCTAAAAGGACTCCATACGTAATAACTAAATGCCATATATTCGTCGAAAATCCGCTGAAAAATATTCCGACGGTGCAGCTTATTGCTCCGGCTACTGCTACGAATCTTGTTGACGTCAGCTTGACGACAGCGCCAGCTATAAGTGTTATTGGGTTTTTCCGTTAGGAAATTCTCAGTAGCAGCACGGAGTCTGGTAATGTGCTCGGTACGGCAATAGGCTCGTCCGCTATTACGTGGGACCTAAACATTCCAGGCGAAATGTGGGTATAATATTACACCTCTGCCTACCCCTTCGGGGATACAGGCGTGAGTCTATAAATAAATAAACATTGTATTAGTTAGAAATATATTGTTGCTATGCTTTCATAGATATAGTACATAGTACTACGTACACAAGCATGAAATAATGCTGATTGCGATGAAAACCCAGTACCTACATATTTTTTGGCGACGCGTAAAGTGCTGAATACGGCTGAAACAGAACAGCGGTAATCTATAATTCCCTGTGTAAACGAGTAACGTCAATGGGCGATTTAAATAAATCTACTAGTTATCGCTTGAGCGTTGCTCGTTGACTTGTCATGCAACTAGTGAGAGCAATTGTGCATATATTCAGTTTGTTAATATTGAGTGACTATTGTTTGTTTAGTTTTGTTTATGCAATGTCGATAGCTCATTAGTAGGTCAGATATGTACATAATTATGCTCCAGTTTTTGTTATTTGAATAGATAGAACACTAATTAAGCAATGAAAGTTTTGTTAATTATGAGAAATTGTTTTTGTATATGTTATAATATAAGTATGCGAGGTGAGCTTTAAGTCCAAAAAACGTAGAAAAGAAATTCGTCGTTAAAAGCATAATGGACCTATCTGTCATTAAAAACGTTTTGTCAGTTGCTGTAACCATTCATAATGACACGTCATCAGCATGCTACAATCCACTGCTGGAAATACGCCTCCCCTATGGCACGTCTTTATAGATATTATTAAACAATAAATAGGTTAAATGAAGTAGTTGTTTTATAACAACATTCCTTCCCTTACATTTAATTGATAGTATATTTCTGTAACAGTTAGTAAAATCAAAACACTGATGCGAAGTATTGTTTGTCAATAAAGCTTATAAAAAAAGATAGATCAACAAAGTAACCTCAAGAATTACTGGCGTCCCCGACATCGTCGTCATCAGCCATTAACAGTCTACTGCTGGACTAGGCCTCTCCTTTGAATGGAGGAATTGGCCTACTATACCACGCTGGCCAAACGGGTTGTTATAGGGTTTGTATCAAGTTTTCCTTCTCTTACAGTGCTGTTCTCTGCATAATATGCTCCCTCTGTCGGCTTTTACGACACCCATGGGATGATATGGGGTGGTGACATTCCGTATTCTTAATCCGTCACCACACGGACAACCCCCCCCCGTACCCCGTGTGTCCCCGACGGCGTAGAGGAAACCGCACTTTGTGTTGTCGAGTCGTACCTGCGGCAAAGATTTCAGTGCGTCGATGTAAATGGGACTACATCCTCTAAATTACCTATACAGTTAGGCGTTCCACAAGGCTCTATTTTAGGTCCTTTTCTATTCCTTGTATATATTAATGACTTACCTTTTTATTTAAAAAATATCTGTGTTGTCGTACTTTTTGCAGATGATACGTCACTTATTTTTAAAGTAGATAGGAATAGGAATCAATTTGATGATGTAAATAATGCACTTATACAGGTTACACAATGGTTTACAGCAAACAACCTAGTGCTTAATTCTAAAAAGACTAAATGCGTTAAATTTGCTTTACCTAATGTTAGACAACTGGGACCTAATATAAGGCTAGATAGGGAGGAACTTGACACAGTTGACTCGACAGTGTTTCTAGGCATTACACTAGATAATAAGTTACAATGGGGTGCACATATAGCATGTCTTGCAGGTAAGCTCAGTTCTGCTGCGTATGCTGTCAAAAAAGTTAGACAACTTACTGATGTTGACACAGCTCGTCTAGTTTATTTTAGCTATTTTCATAGTGTCATGTCCTACGGTATTTTGTTATGGGGCAAAGCTGCGGATATTCAGAATATCTTCGTTCTACAGAAACGAGAGCGGTACGAGCAATATACATGTTAGGTGCAAAATATACTCTTAGGGAACGCTTTAAGTCTATAGGGATTCTTACAGTAGCCTCGCAATTTTTATTTGCTAATATATTGTATATTAGGCAAAATATAGGTTTATTTACTACAAAAAGTGATGTACATAACATAAATACTCGAAACAGGCATAAGTTATATGCCCCTTATCATCGTTTACATAAAGTTAATAATTCTTTTGTAGGGCTAGGTATTCGTATATACAATAAAATACCAATTAGTCTTTTAGAATTGCCATTTAGTACGTTCAAAAGTAAAATAAAAGACTGCCTTATTAGGAAAGGTTATTATACCATTAATGATTATTTCAGTGATAAGGATAGGTGGTCACTTACACTAGCCAACTCTTGATTTTTTAAATTTATATAGATACCTTACTTTTCAGTTTTTTTTATATAAAATCTCTAGTTCTATTAATTTAATATTCATGCATTATTAGGTCATTCAACTTACTACATTTACATTTTCATTGTTGTTCCACAAATTTTATTAAAATTTGCTACAGTGTTAGATGAAGGTAACTCGTTATCATGGGCTGGGCTTTTTGTAATTTTCGTGTATTCATATACCGTCTTTCTGTAACATACTTTTCCACCATAGTTCTGAACATGATCGCGAGTTGCCTACATTATAAAGCGTAAGTGGATGCTCCTGTTACACAAGATTCACATTTGAGGACTACTACAGCACTTAATTTAATAACTACATATTTTGTATATAATATGTATGTTCTTATTTACTATTTACAAGTAATTAATTACAATGTGAAACAGTTGCAGCTCCTTACAAAAACAAAATATGTACCTACCATAACACTGGCGATTAAAAAGAGTGGCCACGAGTTTTATTGCCCGTTCTTTCTCGTGGTTCTACCTATTGCTTTGCGAATGGGCAGTAAATGTAAATGTAGAAGCATTATTAATTTACTTTAAAAATTTGACGTTCATAAGCGTCACGTTGTGACCTAGATGAATAAATGATTTTTGACTTTGACTTTGACTTTGACATAATTTACCCGAAGTTGCATTTAGAATAGTTAGTGCAACTACAGTCTGAGTCGCAGTTTTCATGATAGCGCTACGGGCGGTGCGCGTCGACGGGGTTACGCCGCGAACGTGTCACTTCAACACCAGTAATGGAATTCTCATGCTCGCCCCGCTCACGGTTTTGTGGCGCTAGTAATACATACTTTAAATTTGCACCGGTATCGCCCGCGAGCGCTCCTACAAGAAACTTTTCACAAGTTTTAAAGGGATCTAAATGGGCCTTATTTTAAACTTTATCTTTCTAAAACGAATGACGAAAAAGACGACGCGACGTCTCTTTATTTCCTGAGTCTTGTTAGCGATACAACAGGGCTTGCTTCAAGTAGGTCGCGTTGAATTTTTGCTTTGCTTGCCATCATTAGCATCTGAATTTTCTTGCTGGCCGTAAACAAAATTATGTTCATAACAAGCAAGTAAAACATAATTACGTTTATAATCGTAATAGGAGTACAATTATTTATGATTACGGAGCGAAATTGTTGCCAACTAACTTATATCTTGAGTATCTCAATTTAACATTTTATTAAACAACTAGCTTTTGCCCGCGGCTTCGCTCACGTTAAATTCGGGGTAACACAAAACTCCTTCATCGTTCGATAGTAATTTTCGTTTTAATTCTGTTCATAGAAACTAATAAGAAATATAACCGCAAGAAGTATTTAAAACATTTTTGTAAACAGTATTTTTTGAGTACCGTAGTCAAAAATGGCTAAACATGGAATCCAAGTGATCCTTATTGACGCGCTATGTCTGTCAGTCTATTCGTATATCATAGCCACTTTATGCCGAAACTATTCAGTTTACACATTTGAAAATTGGTAGCTAGATGTATTTTGTGAACCGCTTTACGACGTTATAAAAAATAAAAAATATTGTATATTAAGGCTTTACATACATGGAACTGATGTAGAAAATGCGTTGTTAAACATTATTTTGAGGTCCCTAAAGCCATTGTTTCTCGAAGTCAATCGTTTGAAAGATAATACGGTTCCAATGTGGTAAAATGGATGTGTGTGACTAACCTCTCTAACTTTTAAAGTAAGAGAGGGACAAATCTAAAAAAAATACATGCTGTAGATCGTTATAAAAACCTCCAACGAACATTTTAAATTTATAATAAATAAGCAGTTTTTGAAATAAAGCACATATTAAAAACCGCAAATATAGCTTCATCGTTTATACAAATACTATTAATATTTAGTCGAAGATAATGGCTATGGTAAGTGGATACCTCCACTACGGAAGCCTTCATAGCGAATAGCTTTTATAATGTTTCCTCCTAGGTGTTACTCGTAGCCGTTTGCCATTACAAAGCTTTGGTGCATTAAGATTCCGCATTAACAGGACTGTAACACCAACGATCAGTCTCAAGTTGCGTGAAGGTACTCCATACTCCTGATAATTGTAAGGAGTTCATACACTCTATGGGGAACGAAGAAACTTGGCCAGTATTCATGACATAATGTCTACCGAAATACAGTCAAATGTCAAAGCCATGGTCCGATATATCTCTATATACACTTTCGCATTTATGAGTAGAGAATATTGGTTCAGCCGGTTTAGCGTGAAATTGGTACATTTTCGCATTTATACCTTATATTAGTAGGTATTAGCCAAGGCTTTTTCAATAACTATTAGTTTATATAAGTAAGCGAACGAAGTAATGACAGTGCACCATATGACAATGTATAATGTGTGTGTGATAGCACATGCGCAGTAGTCAATTATTACAGCGCATGCGTTCTTACTATCGATAGGTAGGAGGTTTGTATACATACTTCGACCCTCTCTAAAATCTCTCCCAGATTATGTTTTGTGCTACCTACCCACCAATTTTCAGCCAAATCGGTTCAGCCGTTCTCGAGTTATAAATAGTGTAACTAATATGACTTTCTTTTATGTATTATTATATAGATTAGTAGGGATAGTAGGGATATCATTAGAGACTTTCTTTATACACAACATTATCGAACTGTTTTACCACCTACATATAGAACATGTAAATTATTTTTACCGCTTACTTGTGAAAATGCCACATATAACTGACCATGTGAAAAAACAAAATGTTTGGGGGTCGATTCCAGCTGTTTCAAGTCTGTCCTTGCGATTTATTTAGAAAATACACACAGGGCTACGAATATCCAGCCCTGCCTGCCAAGTAAATAAGATTTAATAAGATAGCCCCGTTGAGTTACTCAAGAGGTATCTAAATTCAGGCCTCAGTCTCCCACCCACGGATTCCCACGTACGTGAGGTGTTGGAATTTGGGAATAATGAGACACCTGTATAAGTACAGAAACACGAACGAACGAAAGAAATCAAAGAAACACATCCACATTCATTATTCAAAGGAAACGACGAAGACACCAATCCGACGAAAACGAAAGAAAATTAACCGAGAACCTCCTCAAGCCACGGAGAATCTTAACACCGCCATTCAGAAAACGTCATCTATGTTTACACGTACAAACTGACCGAGATATAAAATAATATGGACTAATCGACAATTTATTGAAAAAAGGATCTATAGTAATTGTTTTTATCATTTAAATTAAATGAAATGGTTATATAACTATTATATAAACATAATAATTTGAAATAAATGAGATTGACCGTTTAAATTAAGTGGGCATTGTAATACATTTTGACAAAGATACTTTTTGTTATGTTATGTTAAAAAGATACCCGACACATAATTATTGCCTTTTTTGCAAGGCACATTTATTTTGCTAGGAAATTATTTGAAAATAGTGACATCTATCAGTCGGTAAATAGCCATTAAACACTTTGAAGGTACCTATTTAGACTAACTATTCTTTTACTAACAAACTTTTAATGATCATAGATGGCACCACATGAATAACCAATTTTTAGATGATCCCTGTTTTGTTTGGGACTACGTACAAAGGAGAGGTCAAGCTGTACACCGAAAACCACTCAACCGATTGTGATGTAACATATACTATTTTATAGGTTTGAGTATCCTTTGTACATGAGTGTAAGATTTACTGAAATCAATTTCGCCATTTCAGAGATCTTTAGCAACATAGGGAACGACGTTGGACAGACAGACAGACATGAATTCTAAAAATTATCAAGTACTGCTTTTTAGCATTTTTCTAGATTCTTTAGCAAATTTTCGTCAAAATATCTTTAATGTACAGACTTTTTCACCTCTACAGTTTTATTATAGTATATAGATAAATGGGTTCAATTAACTGTGTTGATTTATTACAAAATTCCTTCTCTTACACTTAATTGTATTACAATACAAAAGCTATCAAAGAAATTTGATAGCTTTTGTACTGTAATACAAGAAGTATCATGAGACCCTTTAAATCAAAAGTAATTTTATTGTGTAGCGGCGATACCCCGTGTACGTAACGGACTGCCGAGATGATGGTCTCAGGTTCGACCCCCAGGTACCCCGGGCACACACCTCTGACTTTTCGAAGTTATGTGTGTATTATAAAATAATGTTAATTATCGCTCGTTTAATAATGTGGGTGTGTAATACACACCTGCCTACCTACCCTTCGGGGATAAAAGGCGTAAAGTTATGTTATGTTGTTTTATTGTGTTGCTACGTCAATACTTTTATTATATATTACGTGTACTATGCTAGATAAAATATGAATTTTACATAAATATAATATTTTACATAATAATATTATATTTTAATACAACTACTTAGTTTAGTTGAAATAGATTACGAAAATATTCCATAAATAGGCCAAGCAAGGTTACTTACTACCTTGCCTATCCGATTTTTTCAAGATTGACGTACAATTGCAATGTCCATTCTTACTGTGGTTTTCTTTAGTTGAGATAAAATAGCGACAGAACAAGCGATTTTTTATTCACTCTTCCTATCTCACGGCTAAAGAAAACAGGACGACTATAGTTTTAGACCATGGTGCTAAGTAAGCATCATGGCTTCCGTTTTACTGCACGCTGGACCCCTTTTTTTTGGTGTCGTGTTGGAAAATCCTCATGGAGTCTCTCCGCCCTGGGGAGGAAGGTAAAAGGGGACTGTCAGACTCTTACTGACTAAAAACCAACCTGTGCTCCGCATGTACCCATGTGTCGGAGGGTAGGGTTTCACCGAAGCATTCCTCGCTACCGCCCGACGGGTACTGGCCCGCCAGATGGTCAGGCGGGCCCCGAACGAAACCCCCTTGGCGGCGGATGAAGGTGTTGGGCTCCGCCGCCAAAACACCCAGCGGCCGCAGACGATAGGGAGAACGGCAACGCAACACCGCATCTTCTCTTCCTCTGCGGCCCCACCGCGACGCAACGATGATGCGCCCCCATTTGGTCGCGGGAGATAGGGCGTGCGGCAACGCAACACCGACACGCCTCTCCTCCCGCGACCGCACCCGACTGCGAAAGACAGACAGAACTGTCCCCCGCACCCGCACCTTGGGACGCATCCTACGCAGGTCTCACCCAAGCCCACGTGGAGCGTCCCCTCCCACGATCCCGCTTAGCTTCACCGTGGGTGTACCTCAAACTCACGGTTACTGAACCCCCCACCACGACAAGGTGGAGATCCCACGGGGGAGGGAACCCACGCTGGAACCCTATTTTTCTGCTATCAGTATCTAAAATCGTAAAAAAAATACATTGCTAGCGTGTCTCGCAGTACAAACATAAAATAAATTAAATTAAATTTAAATGGCAATCACAATCACCTAACAACTAAGACCATTGAAGACGATTTTAACACTTAATTGCCACCCTGCGCGACTACGAAGACTGTTAAATGTCTTAAGATTTTCAAAATACCCGGACATATATGTCGGCGATACGCCAGGGCTATTGTGTCCAGACTCCATTATAATAAAATAAAAAAGCACTCACGTAATATTACTTGGTTTATTTTCAGACGATTTCTAGCACAGAATTAAAATAAAATGTGACCCACGGTCCTTTTTATACACTAACCGTCATTACACTTAATGTTTAACAACTGCCACTTCCTTTACAACATATAATTGAAATTACTATACAATTAATTATAAACTATAGTTAAAAAATCAACATTAATAATGTAATGAAGTTTGCACAATACCAAATCATTTATTTTACACGAATAACAAATTTATTTTATTAACCAATCGCTGCTTTACAATATTCACCAACAGATGGCGCTATCAACAGGATGTAAATATAATCGCATGTTATTTACTACCGTAAACATAAAAATAAGTGTTAGAATAATGTTATATAATTCTAATTCATTTTACTTTGAAAGAATCTGGAGTTATCTTAATAACTAAGCGATAAATTAAATACCCAATCTTTGTAAAACAGTTAAGCAGCCAATACAGTGTCTAATATTGTAAAGTAGTGATGTTCTCAGTTCTGTGTTCACAAATAGTTATTTAAATATCAATCTTAAATATTATTAACATTTTCGTATCAATATAATCATTATATATAAATGTGCGCCCATACGGCCATTCTGATCCAGCGCGCTCCTCGCGCTGATTATTTAACGGTTACAGAATAAACAGCATAACAAACAAAAAGAATGAATATAAAAATTACACAAATAAGCGTTTATCATACAGAATGAACTAAAAGTTCATAAATGAAAATGAAATGAAATGAAAAATGATTTATTTCTGCCACAACCAGACAAATTACATACTAAATAAAAGAAAAGTACAGGAAAACTAAAAAAATAAAAAATAAAAAGAATAATAAAAGAAACAAAAACATCGTTAAAAAGTTACCCAATAACATTAACAACACGCTAAGGCCAGGTCGTGGCAGTAATGGGAGTTCAGTACAAGGCTTCACCTAGTCATAGGATCTTAGCCTGAGGCATGCGTCACCCATCACGGGATCTAACAAACAAGGCTTCATCCATGGCTAAGCCAATTCCTGGCATCACCGATATAGGGATCTTAGCGCACACAGGCATCACCCACATAGGGATCTAGCCCACAAACGGCATCACCCACATAGGGTCGATTTAGCAACGCGGCATCACCCATCACGGGATCTAGCCAACACACGGCATCACCCACCACGGGATCTAGCCAACACGGCATCACCCATCACGGGATCTAGCCAACACACGGCATCACCCATCACGGGATCTAGCCAACACACGGCATCACCCATCACGGGATCTAGCCAACAAGACCAGGATCAAGGATACGCATGGTGGCCAGCCAGCGTTTTGGGAAGGATGTTGGATAGGAAAAATAAAATTTTACTCAAACACATAAATGCAAAATTTGCCTCATAAACACATCAATGCATATACATAAAATAATCATCATCGTTTGTCGTGATCAGTTATATCAATACAACGCAATTACATAGGTCCAACAACGACAGTGGAGGAGGTAGAGGGACCCCCCCACGTAAATCGGTATCTGATGATACCTCCGCCCATACGGTCAAGCTGCTCATACAGTTGTTGATGTTGATCAGCAACAAAGGTTAGCAAACAATGCTTGACTCCAGCTCAGTACAGCACTCATGCGGCATGTGTGCGCGTAGCCCACGCACAAAACCACTGACGTCAAAAGGGTGGGCCACCGTCATCCATTCATATTAATCAGTAATGGACCGCTCGTCCATCCTCTCTTCACACTAAGGTCAGGTCATCTGCTAGGATGTCATCATCAACCTGCAACACTCAAAATACAGGTGGTGGGCAACATTTCCCACCCAAAAATTAGTTCCATGAACCTTCGTAAGTGTAGATGAAATAAAATTCTACTCTTACAAAGTGTTTCGGTCTATTAAGCTATATATATATCAGGCATGTTCAACCTGTGCATTCATCTTAGCTACAACAGTGTTGGAGCCCATATTTTACGCATAAGGTAAAATACAAAAGACACTGAATTTTCTCAGGTTCTGTCTGACAGTGCCATTTTAGATCATCATCATCATCATCATCATATCAGCCAAACGACGTCCACTGCTGGACATAGGCCTCCCCCAAGATTCTCCACACAGACCGGTCTTGAGCCGCCCGCATCCAACCTCCTCCCGCGATCTTGACAAGATCGTCGGTCCACCTTGCGGGGGGCCTACCTCTGCTGCGTCGTCCGGTACGTGGCCGCCACTCCAGAACCTTTCTGCCCCAACGGCCATCGGTTCTTCGAGCTATGTGCCCTGCCCACTGCCACTTCAGCTTGGCTATCCGGAGAGCTATGTCGGCGACTTTGGTTCTACTGCGGATCTCCTCATTTCTGATTCGATCTCGCAGGGAAACTCCAAGCATAGCTCTCTCCATCGCCCTCTGAGTGACCTTGAGCCTTCTGATAAGGCCCATAGTGAGCGACCACGTCTCTGATCCGTAAGTCGTCACTGGCAACACGCACTGGTCAAAGACTTTCGTCTTGAGACACTGCGGGATATCGGACGAGAAGATATGTCGTAGCTTCCCGAACGCTGCCCAACCGAGTTGGATTCGACGATTGACCTCCTTCTCGAAGTTGGACCTACCTAATTGGACTACTTGTCCCAGGTAGGTATACTTGTCGACAACTTCGAGCGTAGAGTTCCCAACCTGAATAGGAGCAGGTACAACATGGACGTTCGACATGATTTTCGTCTTGTCCATGTTCATCTTAAGACCTACTTGTTGAGAGACTCTACAGAGGCCATCGAGCATTGTGCCTAAGTCTTCCATGGTCTCAGCCATGACTACGATATCGTCTGCGAATCGAAGGTGAGTGATGTACTCGCCGTTGATGTTGATGCCGAGCCCATTCCAGTCCAGAAGCTTGAAAACATCCTCCAGCGCAGTGGTAAACAGTTTCGGGGATATGACATCCCCCTGTCTCACCCCTCGCTGGAGTTGAATAGGTTTCGAACTCTGGTCCTGGAGGCGGACTGACATAGTGGCGTTTTCATACAAACACTTCAGCACTTCAATATATCGGTAGTCAATCCGGCATCGTTGGAGAGACTGTAGCACCGCCCAGGTTTCGATCGAATCGAAGGCTTTCTCATAGTCCACAAACGCAAAGCATAGGGGCTGGTTATACTCCTCGGACTATACCGAAGATATCTTTTATTTTTTTTGATTAGTGTGGCTCTCAAACAGCTTAAAAACAACAAGGCGCCGGGTGATGACGGAATTACGAGTGAGCTTCTGAAGGCCGGCGGTGCACCCGCTAGAGAAGCCCTCCGGGAGCTATTTAATTCCGTCATTCTCGAGGGTAAAACGCCACAGGCGTGGCACAGAGGTGTGGGGGTGCTTTTCTTTAAGAAAGGGGATAAAACCCTCTTGAAGAACTACAGACCCATCACACTTCTGAGCCACGTCTACAAGCTGTTTTCGAGGGTCATCACGAATCGTCTCGAGAGCAAGCTAGACGACTTCCAGCCTCCCGAACAAGCCGGTTTCCGTAAAGGCTATAGTACCATAGACCACATACATACGCTGCGGCAGGTTATACATTTTAGATAATCAAATATAAAGTTATCAGGATACCCATATTTTGCAGTTTTGATAAAATAGTTAAAAACTTAATATATTCAAAATTAGTTTTATCCACATCAAACAAAGAGGGAAGAACAAAGAGAGGCCTATGTTCAGCCGTGAACAGTCGAACTGTTGATGATAAATATGAAATGATTTCAAACCATGCAGATCCAAGGATTTCGAAATTACTAGTGCTTTATTTATTACTCATGTAAAAACATGTTTTATCCAATATTGAATATTTTTAGGCATAGTGCAAGCTGTGAAATTGTTGAAATGTTTGCCAACTGAGCCATAAAAGAGAAATTTACAAGCTACCAATATTATAAAGCAAGAGTAGTGCAGTCTTATTTCTTAAAATGATTCCACTCAGTTTGTATAGTTTTTGACTTTATATTTAAGGGAATTTTCTAAATAATATTAATATTTTTTTTAAACTGTTAACATGTGGTGTTAATGTTATTCTTATTAATTCATACACAATATAATTGTTTACCTGAATAAATAAACTTAAACTGACCAATCACAACTGACTTAGAAATAAAGCGTGAGTAGTCCATACAATTACTTTTATTTGCCAAGAATAAATATTGCTAAATGGGAAAAGAGATAATATGGATTTTCACATCATGTTCTTTAAACCCACTTACCATTATCCTAATAATCATATTCCTATCTGTTTTGTATCCCACAAGAGCTAAGCAATAAGGTTGGCACTAAATTTTATTGGTCTATCACTGGTTGTCATCTTAAATATAGATGCAACTAACTTAGCAAATGAACTCACAACTAAAATAAATTGTATTTACCGAGTATAACACTAAGGCTTCTTATTTATAAAAGATTAGCAGTCACCTGCCTTAAGACTTTCAACCTAAAATGCTTAGAGATGGACTTTTATAAAACCTAAGTGAGTGCATATGTCCATAAAGAAATCTACTGTCCAGATCTCATGTTTCTAGCTTCAGTAGTTTGGGTTAAGCAAGGACGTATCATGGTTGGAACAAATCATTCTATAGAGGTATAAAATTAAGCGACAAATATTAAGATTTGTACCCTTGTCTTATTATATAACCTAAACTTGAGCTGCAAGTTGACAGTAACAATTTCAACATAATATTAAAATGAAATCATGTAGGCACCTACAGAGTCCACAAATATATAATAAAACCTATTTTGTAACTTTACAAATATTAGCTTTAAAAATGTGTATCACAAATTTATTTTTATACCTAACTTCTGAATATATATCTGTACTAATATAATAAAACTGAAGTTTGTTTTGTTGAATGCACTTATCTGTGAAACTACTGGTTTTATGCAAATAATTACTTTTGTGGTGGATAGTCATTTATCAAGAGAGGCTTCATATAATCGCGCCGTGAGCACTAGCCATAAGTAATGCAGTTAGATAGCCTTATGTAATGTGTAACCAATGCTATAAATAATGTTTTGATTCCTTTAATGTTTTACTATTGGGATAACCTATTGACTACCAATTGAATTCATATTCAGCACATCAATTAGCTTATTTAAACTGAAAGCAAATCAGGCAATTTATATAATGGATCTATATCAGAGCTTCAACTTGAAAAGGGCTGTTATACCGTTCTTTACTAATAATTACATTAGTAAAACCACATAAAAACAAAACTATTTTTTCTTTCTTGTGTAGATAAGTAAGTTTTACAGAGAGTTTCCGACATGGCCTAACGATTAATAAACAGACAAGAGCCCCAGCCGACGGCATAACATGACTATAAGCACAGTAGCACTGCTATGTACCAAACGTGGATAAACGACAGTTACCTATAAGTTCTATTTGGGGCGTAACGTTCGTAATTTTGACTGTATAATGTTTATCTGGTAATCCTTACGGGGACAGTAGGTAATCGTGTAAGCACCATGATTTATAAAATTAGGATGTTTCTCAAAAACTCTAATCAAATCAGTTCTGGATAAATACCTCTGGTCAGTGCATCAACAACCCGCATCTGCAACCTCTGGTAGCACTCAGAGCAGAACAGCGTTCACGCCACAGCACACCCCGGTGCGTGCACCCCGTCGTAGTCACTCTATCGCTCTCGCTCGCACGTGGCCTCACGTGAAGTGTAGACGTGCTCGCCATAACTCCGACACACCGTGTGGTCTCCGAACAGGGTTGACTAGCGCCAAACACGGCTTCCAAGCGCTTGTCGCATCAGTCTTCAGGTCATCATTGCTAATGGCGGCCAAGCCAAGAGACCCATCACTCACGCGCCAACCGTAGATACCCAAGTCTCTTAGGGGGCGTTTATCCCGCCGCTGCTGTCGGCGATACGCCAGGGTTATCGTGTCCAGACTCCATTATAATAAAAACACTCACGTAATATTACTTGGTTTATTTTCAGACGATTTCTAGCACAGAATTAAAATAAAATGTGATCTACAGTCCTTTTTATACACTAACCGTCATTACACTCAATGTTTAACAACTGCTACTTCCTTTACAACATATAATTGAAATTACTATAAAATTAATTATAAAATATAGTTCAAAAATCAACATTAATATTGTAATGAATTTTGCACAACACCAAATCATTTATTTTACACGAATAACAAATGTATTTTATTAACCAATCGCTGCTTTACAATATTCACCAACAGATGGCGCTATCAACAGGATGTAAATATAATCGCATGTTATTTACTACCGTAAACATAAAAATAAGTGTCAGAATAATGTTATATAATACTAATTGATTTTACTTTGAAAGAATCTGGAGTTATCTTAATAACTAAGCGATAAATTAAATACCCAATCTTTGTAAAACAGTTAAGCAGCCAATACAGTGTCTAATATTGTAAAGTAGTGATGTTCTCAGTTCTGTGTTCACAAATAGTTATTTAAATATCAATCTTAAATATTTTTAACATTTTCGTATCAATATAATCATTATATATAAATTTGCGCCCATATATATATCGGAATGGTCATCAGTACAGGACGTCAATTGACTACGAAACGGAAGTGCGAAGATTGCGCGCTTCGACAGAGTCTACGCGTCACGTTCGCTACAGTCGAAGAGGGGGGTGACGGTTGACGTTCAACGGAGCAACGGCAGCTATCACTTCTCTTGGAGACTCCGGGCGGGCAACAAGTACCTAGAAACTGTCACTCGTTTCGAGTTCAGTAATACAAAATAGTTATAGTCAGTTTTGTTAGATTTGATTTAGTGTGAACTTACAACGAACTGTGATGTGAAGTGTTGATTCCGGCCAAGAATCAAGCAATCCGCCGTCATCAGATGTGGCATCATGGACCAGCGCGACCACAAGGCGCGAGCGAAGGCGGCTGCTAACGCTGCTATGTTGGTGAATCAGCTGAGCTTGCAACTGCCATCGTGGTGAGCGTATTTTGTCTGATTTTTTTTTATTGGTACTGCCAATTTTGGTTTAAGTGGCAGTAGTAGTAAAACATTACGCGTTTAATCTTGGAAATGTCATAGTCGTTGTGGTGATATCGCCATCACATCGTACTGAGTGTTGTAGGTTCGATTCCTACACGAGACTCTGAGTTGTGGAACCGTTTGACTTTTACGGTGTCGTGGTTCCCATGGCATGATCTCATGAATAATCTTCTTTTTAATGGCTTAAAGAAGAAAGACAAAAAAAATGTGGGTAGTAATGATTTAAGTGACCTTTGCCGTATTTTAAGTTAGCGTATGGTTGTCTGACTACCACAGTGACCTAGCTGTAGCGTAAATAGCGAACGGAGATTTTGAATTTGATACGCCAGTTAAAAAGAAAATCTTTTTTCGGTCTTACTTAATGGACTGTAATAGTAACGAGAGTGAGCATACAGGCCGACTTGCATTGTTCCAAGCAAGTGCGTTTGAGTGAAACGTGCTAGTTATTGTTGTAGTGCAGTTGTAATATTGGCTTTAGAACCAACAGCCAGCTTTGGTTGGTTTTCTGCTAAATCTAGAACAATAACTCCGGTCTAGACTGTTCTTCGCAGGGCAGCGGCGCTTAAGTTGGTAAACTAATCGAATCGTACATACTAAGTTCATAGTGTAAGACTGTGTGGGGCTATTGCTTCTGACTGTGCTGATTTTGTGTAGAACAGCTTGTAACTTTTATTTCTTAAATAGACGTGTGAACTGCAGTGCTGTCTAGACGAGTGCGGTTGGTTGGTTAGTGTAACCTGACCATAGTCAAAAGATATTACTAGCGCCATTATTTTATCGCCTCGTGGTGTTGATAATACGTAACGGTTTTCGTTTAAACGTGATGAGAGCCTAAGTAAAAAGTGACACTGTTACTCGTTGTAATTCTGAGTTGTACAGACGATCTCGATGTTGCAATTACACCTGCTTTTTTTTTGTGTGCATAAATTTTTAACATGGCACATTAAAATGTTTCGTACTCAGATTATTACATGGCACCACTAGTAAAATTAAATTCAATTTTAAGATTTTACGCGTGAACATTTTAATCAAGTGGCCCGAGTTCTCAGGCCAATTCCAAGTTATGCTTAGGACGTTTAAGATTGATAGTGTTTCTAGTAGAAGCTGTTAAACTCGATTATCAGACGTAGAAGAAAATGATTGAGTTATCATCGTAGTGCGTTACGATAATCAGTTTCAGATATTTTAATTTTCATCGTAGGTAGAACTAGGTTAGTGATCGTTAGTGATGATTGTATGCTTAACCTTATTCTCATTAAATGAGTACTTTGTTAGTCGTTGTTGTGGTAATTTAGTGGTACCCACGTTACCGTCAGTGTGGATTAGCATGAACTGGATAAGCCGTTTGTGCGGCTGCATTTTTAGCCATGCGTTGCCATTGGTTGGACCGGTAAAGTGCCTATCTGGTTAGCCTAGTTTACCCTTGAGCTTTTGTGTTAGTCAGTCTCAGTTTTTACGAAAACAAGACAGCTGTTAGTGCATTGTCATAGTATCACAAACGTTGTTCATCGTCTTGGACGCGAAAGGTCCGTTGCTGTATCGCTAATAAGGTTAGGATAAGCTTCGTATTTAGACTATTCATGACAAATTATAACGCTGAAAAGACTGGTTGGATACTTGGTAGTAAAATTAACATCTAGAGTAGCAGCCTTGTATGATTTTCTTATAGTTTGCTATGTCATAAGGAAAACCAAAGCAACATTTTGAACAAACCTAGTTTAAGATTACTTTGTTAGACGCTCGAAATGATTATCCGGGTGGTGTTGTGTATCCGGATGGAGGTTTCATAACGTGATGTTGAAGACCCGATGGATGTCAGAGTATGAACAATGCAATATTTTAATGAGTTTCCTATTATTTGAGCGAGTACGTGTGTTGCTCAACATGTCAGCTTCGAGAGAAAGAGTTAGTTGTGATTTTCATTAAAACCTGTAATGATTTCGATCAGAGTAGCTTTATTCCCCACCGACTTGGGTCAGGAATAGCCGAACGACTAGAATGAGTGTTGTGCGATAATTTTCTTTTATTCCTAGAGCCAAGTACATTAAAGTGTGGTCATTGATCGCAATCACGGATACCCTGCTACTCAAGTAGCTTTCATTTGATTTTTGATTGCTAAAATTATCTACCACTGGTTTTTTGTGTCGTATGACAAGAGCGTGTTGCAAGAATCTGAAAGTACTCATAGACTGTCGATTGGTTATCTGCAAACTGTAGTCGTTGCCTCTATGTTGCCAAAGGAAATCAGTTTGTCCAAAGGTAGCTAATCAGTTCTCGCTGTGTTCGCATTTGGTTTTTGTTTTTGTCAGTAGTCAAATCCAGTTTTGACATAGCTCATCGAGAGTATGGACGGGAGTTACGTTCTGTGCAGTTGTGAAGTTTTAAATGAATTTGATAATCGCTTAAAATTGACGAAGTGCGGACGTTGAATTAGTCTGAAAGAACGGATACTCTATTTAGTGGGTATACCATGAGACGAATCTTCGAAATACTAATGGTAGATTTATTTCCTTTTTTGGGTAATCCTGGTGGCTAGCGCGGCCTGATGGCCAGCGCGGCCTTGTAGCCGGCGCGGCCCGGTGGCCGGCGCGGCATGGTGACCAGCGCGGCCTGGCGGCCGGCGCGGTGTGGCAGCCGGCGCGGTCTGTCGGCCGGCGCGGTGTGGCGGCCGGCGCGGCCTGGTGGCGAGTGTGGCTTGGTGGCCAGCATAGCCCGTATGTGGCGCGCGGCCCGTGTGTGGCGCGGGGCCTGTGTGAAGCCTGTATGTGGCTTTGAGGAGCTTGGTAACTGGTACAGCTAAAGCCTATCTGGCCGAAACTGGCAATGAAAGTGAAGGTAGTTTATTAAAGAAGTTTGCTGAGAAGATGTAGAATCCAAAGACCTTAGCTTAAATGTTTGGTTAACTTGGTTTGAAATATCTTAAAGTATAAAAGCCCATTTGAGGTCACAGAAGTTCTTTACGATGATCGTTATGATCGCAAAGCCCTTAATTCTAAGCGTAACTATAAGTAGGCACTCGACGGGTTGAGAAAAATGCCTGAAAGTTAAAGTACAACTGACGAAATTGAGGTAGAACACAGTAGTTCTGATATTGCAGAAAGTGTTTAAGTTTACATGATGATCGGATCGGACCGTACCAGAGGCTGACGTGTAGCCGTAGCTCGGTAGAAATCGGCGTCTACTAACTTAGTAGTCCGTGAGTAGGCGGTATTGCAGTCAGCTCTGGCGGGTCAGGTCGGGTTTCAGTGGAAACCATAGTCCTGGAGAGATCTGGCTTTCCCATGTAGGGTTCGCAGAAAGCCGAGTAACTGGAGGTTACTGGGCTATGCGTATGATCACATGTAGAGCTTAATATTAAGGTTTACTTGGTTTGAAATAATATTTTGAGAGATACAGTGATAGTGAAATGTCAGTTTTACATTGAGTTTCCTGATTATTGATTTTTATACTGAAACTTTGTGCCAGAGGATCAGAACATAACTGACAATCTTGAAGAGAGCAAATTGTGAACCTTAATACTGACAAGACAGTAGAAAACTAGGCTTATATGTTGATTGGTTGTGTGATTAAATGTCAGGTCGATTTGTAGCCGTAATAGCCGTAAATCAGTACAAATCGGATTCAATACAAATGTGAAGGCAGTTGTCCGTGAGTTCACGGTAGGTAGGCAGATGACTCTGGTGTTTGATTGGTTGTGTGATTCAATGTCAGGGGTTGATTTGTAGCCGCAAATCAGTACAGATCGGATTCAATACAACTGTGAAGGCAGTTGTCCTTGAGTACGCGGTAGGCAGACAACTCTGGTGTTGGGGGTTTCGTGGAAACCATAGAGTCCAGGAGGGACTTGGCGATCCTTGCGAGGATGCGCAGAGAAATGGGTTTCGTAGGAAACCATAAAGTCCAGCAGGGACTTGGCGATCCTTGAGAGGGTGCGCAGATAAATGGGTGGCAACCGAGTGACTGGTGTAAGTCCTGGTTTAGTAACTGGAGGTTACTGAATGGGGGCAACCGAATGGCTGGTTGAGTGCCTGGTTTAGTAACTGGAGGTTACTGAACGGATATGAATCACATGTAGAGCTGTAGTTATTTGATTTGATTATAACGTGAGTCTATGGTAATTGACTGTATTATCAGTGATGCTCTGAATCCAGCTCCAGTAATAGAATGTAATGTAGGAGGTAATTTGTAAAAAAATAGATTGGAATGCTAACACTGTTTTGATTCAACCCTTACCTGGGTTAAGTCAGGAGTGACCGAGCAATGTGATACTGTGCGTGTAAAATTTTGTTACAGATTAACACACAGGGACGTGTGTCTTGTAGGATGGCCGTATCGGAATGGTCATCAGTACAGGACGTCAATTGACTACGAAACGGAAGTGCGAAGATTGCGCGCTTCGACAGAGTCTACGCGTCACGTTCGCTACAGTCGAAGAGGGGGGTGACGGTTGACGTTCAACGGAGCAACGGCAGCTATCACTTCTCTTGGAGACTCCGGGCGGGCAACAAGTACCTAGAAACTGTCACTCGTTTCGTGTTCAGTAGTACAAAATAGTTAGTCAGTTTTGTTAGATTTGATTTAGTGTGAACTTATAACGAACTGTGATGTGAAGTGTTGATACCGGCCAAGAATCAAGCAATCCGCCGTCATATACATATAAAGTAAACTATTTGATAATTTATCTGAGTATGTAATCAATTATGATAAAAAAATTCTAAGGATTTGTAATAAAACGAACTCATATTCAATACCAATGGCATGGGTAGCTATTTGCGAATTTCTACTGAAAACTGGTAGCATTATATTGCTCATATTCAAGCTTCCAATCTTCATTCGCTTATAACACAACTACTACCACTGTGTATTTAGTTCTTAATTAAGACCAGCCAGGTGTTTGTCAGTAAAATAAATGTAAAGCCAACGTATCTTGCCTCCAGATCACAACTGTGCTACCACAAGACTAATTACATTTGAATAAATATTTAAATAGTTATGATATTACTGTAATATCTCGTAAACTCGACTTATCAAACGTATCACAACACGAGCTTTCTAAATAATCACATTAATTACTTAAGATGTTTTAAATAGATATTGAATTTTAAAATGAAACAGCATTTTCTGCAGCAGTTGGATGTTTGCGGCTGATTGGATTTGTTTCGTTTTTCATTCAGAACCTTCTGAGCTCCAATGGCGAGTACTCGTTTTTAGTGAAACACTACGGTTAACCATTGACTGCGAACGTTTCACAATATGCACTTCTTTTTATTGCCCTTCCTTTTATTTGTTTCTCGTTTAAGCACTCATTTATTTAGGGGCGAAGTGGATTTCCACTATTCTTTTTGGCGTATTAATTAATTTTTATCTTTTCTCAATTTGGGTGAATGTTTAAGCAGTAATTAATGCTATTGTTTTGAATATGTATGCCTTTACTGTTAGATAATTAAGCGTTTTGTTAGGGTTTTGCATATTTTATCGTTTTTTAATAGGTAGGTATACTTTATACTTTATAGGAGTTCGGTGTTGTTTTATTTTTATGCAACATTATGGATAAGCGGGCCAATATAGTGTATGTTTGGATTCTTAGTTCAATCTTTATTACAGATGAATCTGCCCTTACTTGTTATTTCGAGTCTGGGTGTTCATTGTGCCCGTTAGTTGTATGTTGATTAGATTGTTGATAAAGTCCTAGTGCGGGAGTTGTCATTAAAATTTAAAAAATAAGACTTCCTATGTTTGTGTGGTAACGGATTAAGAATACGGAATGTCACCACCCCGTATCATCCCATGGGTGTCGTAAGAGCCGACAGAGGGAGTATATTATGCAGAGAACAGCACTGTAAGAGAAGGAAAACTTGATACAAACCCTATACCAACCCGTTTGGCCAGCGTGGTATAGTAGGCCAATTCCTCCTTTCAAAGGAGAGGCCTAGTCTAGCAGTGGACTGTTAAAGGCTGATGATGATGAATCTGCCCTCCTGTCTAGGACCTATTGAAGGCTATGGTAGCTAATATACATAAAGTTATTAAGAAAGTTGTATATTAAAATAAGTAATTTATACACAATATAATACAAACACGTATAATACAACCGTGTGGTGACGGATTAAGAATACGGAATGTCACCACCCCATATCATCCCATGGGTATCGTAAGAGCCGATAGAGGGAGCATAATTATTATGCAGAGAGAAGGAAAACTTGATACAAACCCTATACCAACCCGTTTGGCCAGCGTGGTAGAGCAGGCCAATTCCTCCTTTCAAAGGTGAGGCCTAGTCCAGCAGTGGACTGTTAAAGACTGATGATGATGATGATAATACAAACATAGGAAGTTTTATTTTTTTAATTTTAATGACAACTCCCGCACTAGGACTTTATCAACAATCTAATCAACATACAACTAACGGGCACAATGAACACCCAGACTCGAAACAACAATTTATGAATCACACAAAGTGTTTTCTCGTGTGTGCATCGAACCCACAACACTCGGCCCAGTGTCAAGCGGCGAGGCGGCCGCTTAAACCACTACACCAACCGTACAGTTTAAGGATTTCATGTGGAAATAACTACAAAATTATAATTATAATTATCAATATAAAAATGCCATCTGCTGCTCTCAACGAATTGTTTTTTGTGTACCTGTTTCGATATACATATATTTTCCATAGTTCAGCATAGAGTTTAAGTAAATATAATATCAGTAATGCAGTGTATAAAAAAAATTACTTAGAACATGTCCGTGTGTAAATTACAAACCGACAAATAACCTTAACGGCTACAAAATAACTCTTCTCCAAATAATGTAATCACAAAATAATTACGGAGCAATTAGAAAGAATCGTACAGCAAAAGGCTGGTGTACAAAAAGGATCATTTTATCGATCGATAGCTGTCCACAAAAATTCTATCTTAGCATTTCAATTAAATCTTGAAAGGTTGCTTTAGGAATTCTCCCCGTTTAGACAAAGGAGTTACAAAGCCGTTTCAGGTAATTAATCTTGGTGGAATTCTTTTGGACGCAACGAGTCAAGGAAAATAATCACAATTCACTACTTGCTTTGACAAAAGATTAAACATTTCTCTTCTTGTCAAGGTATTGCGTAATATTAATTACTCTATCGATTATTAATCTTTATTTATAGTTATTGTACTATCCACATTTATTACAAGCTTTTTCATTTTATGTTCGAGACTTTCTCTACGTTGCCCATGATACCATACTACCATCAAGTTACACGTTATTGGATACAAATGAATTGCATTATGCTTTCTAAAAGTCATGTCTTTCTAAACCCTTTGACTTGAAAGCATGCGAGCATTTCAGTAACCCTATATTAGTTAGCCGAAGTCGCATTAGAAGAATCAAGTGTAGGTTTACGTCGGAAATACTAAAGACTAAAGAGTTCGGAGCGTGGAAACCTCGCCTGTGCAAATTTAAACAGACAAGCGGATAGCCAGCAATGGCCGAGCAAGAGAATTCCATTTACCTGACCGGAATGTTTAGGTCTTAGTCTTATAACAACGTAACAAATAAATAGAAGACATTCGTTATAAAACCTTACCTTAACAGAAAATAGTGCTAAGTAATTTCAAAACCTATTTCGTTAGTAAAAAGTGCTGCTGTTTGCGCTCGCAGTTATATCGATAAGATAAGCTAACATCATTTTTATATGTGACATTACAAATCAGTTACAAAGAAAGTATAAAGTTAAATAATTTTATTTACTCACTTTGAATGTACCACTAGATGGCGCTACGCGTCATTTTATCTTTTTAAAATAGACCGGAGTGTGTTATTAAAGAATCATTTTATGTATTTTGACATGCGTCCATAACATGTAAAAGCAGCATATTAGGACAAGTTTGACTTATTTAACAAGAAAAACACCAACAACTTTGGCTTACAGATCGCCATGTCACCAACAAATAGAACTTAAACATACCGTTTATAGACGAGGGTGCTATAAATGTTATCTTTCTTACTGAGGACATGCAGTGTTATCTTACAACAGCTATTCAACAATACCAGTTAGATGATGCCATAATAAAGTACTAACCGAAAAGATTTTACAAGCATAATGTAGCAGCAGAAAGGCATTGAGTATCTCTCTCTGTTGGCCATAACTCGGGCAGTATATTCAGAGTACTAACATCGAGTAATACCAACTGTTTTCACGTCGCCACTCAGTAGATACCTTTTAAACCAGAAAATGGATGGTACAGAGAAGTTATAAAAAGAAATACGACATTCCTCGTCTCTGTTAATTACCGTACATTAGTTATACTGCTTCCGTAGTGTCGTCTCGTAGTTTTACGTGACAACGACTTATATAATAAATAATAATTTTAATGTGAATATTCATTCGTATAGTAGGAAGAAGGATGAAAGACGCGTGCCTTTCACTTTTTATGTCTGTCTCTCTCGCTCTTAGGCGGGACGCGTGCCTCTCACTCGCTCTCATTGTGAGCGCATAACGTGAGCGGAGCGTAACGCAGTTTCTTGAAGTGTCACCCGGCAAACCAATTTATAAGACGTTGTCACGTCAAAATAAATAACTTTTTAAAATTCAGGGTACCTATGTCATTATGTAGTTGGACAGCCACATGGAAGCCTGGAGTCTTCCTAGAGTATGATTTTATAGCACTTACGTATCTCAGATATCTCTAAGTTTGCTATGTCCGCATTAAAAACTGCTCTCGTTTGCTCTCAACTTAATGGTGTGGAGTCAATTAGACAGACGAACAGATAAATCTTCTAAAGTCATATTTCAGCAATCCATTAATAGTTCCTTCGACTTTTAAGTCTCTTTGCGACTTTGGCTAGAAGTTATTACTTGTACAATTTACTGCCTATGTTGTTTTTAAATTACGCTTACTTTTAGTACTAATTAGTTTTGGCTTACAAAGTCGGCTGCTTAAAATCTTGGCAACAAATTTGGAATATTTCATGATTTTAGGATGATCGATTTCTTAGCTGTTCGACTGATCAACTAAAGGCATGAAACTGTAAGGAACAAATAAACTCACATACACGTTTTGTATAGTATTAGTTAAAATTGAAAAAATCTGAAACCACCTCAGAAGCGGTATTCTATTTTTTGCGTTTAAATCAACATCAAAATAAATTTCATAAGTCATTGCAAAATTCGCAGAACTTTTGACTGGACTGTCTAAAAAAACATTTAAACGAAATCTTATGCACTCTGTTGTGTTCAATAGTTTGTACTACATAAAAAGTGAGCGCTTATAGCAAACTCATTCTTTCAAGACCACTATGTAAACCCTACAGTGTTTAGTAGCATCGCAGGGTATCGTTTTACACTTCATCGTTTATTACGTCACAGGTGACTGGTGACGAACAGGCGCCGGGTAGTAAAGCGTTTTAAAATGAATGTAATATATAATGGAAAATTCAAACGATTTCAGGGCCTCGCCACATCTGAACGTAAAATATATTTAGATACAGAGTTTTCTTCATAATCATGAACTTAATTTCGTTTGAATGCAGGTGCATTGAATTTTGGGTCAACCATGTTTTAAATTCCGAGAAACATCCAACATGCACCACAAAATACGTGCAAAAACCAACTCTAACCAAATTACACCTCACACAAAACTCCCACAACAGCAATAATTTTGTAAAGAGTCAACTACATTTCGCGACGAATAATATCTCATCCTCAACTAGCGAAGTTAATATTTTTATGACTGTGTTAAAATTAAATGCTTTTTTTGCTATTCTTTGTACTCGGATGGGTCCAACTGTTGAAAACGAGAAACGAACGAACAATATAATATTGTAAGACCGACGGAAAACCCTTGTAAAGGGGGGATTTTCATATTCTCAATGTTGTGAACATATTTGTGAATGTATAAGTGAGATGTTGTTGCCTGTATTGAGATGGAACATGACGCCGCATCGGTTCATCCAATGGGATAACTCAGTGAGGTTAAATAAAGATGTGTTACACATGTACTTTATCAAACATATTTTACTGCTACAGTTTGCGATTTATTCCAGCTTGACTAGAGATTGTCAGTTCTACGAGTATCTAGCTTGAATAATAGTGTTCTGTTTTTTTTATTACTTTAGTTTTCTTTATGTTTGAGCTACACTTGACTAGCTAGGTATTTCTTAAGTAATGGAATATAATAATGCATAGGCACATGCACAAGTAGAGAATCACATGTATACATAAACATTTGCAATTAAAATATGAAGTATCCGAAGTCTTTAAAAAAATTCGCATTAAAATATTAAAAGTGACCTTTCACCACATTTCACTTTAAAAGTATCCATTATTTCTTCGAACACAGAAAATATATTACAGACCAGATGTCAAATGTTTTCCAAGACATTACACTGGAAAAATCTTAGATCCAGTCGTAACTCTTATATTTTTGTATTTGTTCATATAATCTCAGGTCATTGACACCGACGATTCGTAACGCGTTATCAAGCACAAAATGAAGCTAGCAATATGTTCTATCTTCACTTCCTTTCGGAAACTCTCCAGACCCCTGCTGTGAATTCCGATTAATTCTCTTATTTTCTTTTGCAAATGTACGTAGCAAATATGTTTCATAACAAAATAGTTGTTTATTTACAGCTATAGTTTGTAGGTTCAATAACCTTTATGATATGTGTTTGTAGCAGACACGGCACCGAGCTTAAGCATTATGTAAAATAGTAATCTTAAAATGTATGTCGAAGCAGGCAATTATTAAGTGCAACAAAAAGCAATGTCCCATTAATTATTATATTATAGTGCCACTGCTCGCATCGACTGGTGTTATAACTATTATCAGATTGGATTCCCACCTATTAAACATCATTATATCACACGAAAGTTTATAGGTAACAGAGCATCTCATATCACAATAAAAGGTACCTATAATTCTTTTCTCAAAGACCTGTCTTTTATATGCACCTTATAGATACTAAACGCGCAGAGGAATCGCCTGATGGTAAGCAATTATCGCCGCATTCGCCGCCCATGGACACAAGCAACACGTGAGGAAGAGCGCCTTACAGCCCTTTAGGATAGGAAAAGGCATGGGAGGAGCGGGATAAGGGAGAAGGAAAAGAGGATGCTGCCGCCGGCACACCTACTCTAGAAATAAGCAATTATCTTCTACGTGGAAAACTGTTGAATTTACAAACATACATACAACGAACTCATTGAACAACCAGACTGGAAAAAAGAATTTGATGCCGCGTTTCCACGCTTGCCAAGCCTCGACAAGCTTATACAAGCTCCAAGCGTCCACAAATCTCGCTTGGCGTTTGGGAGCCGTTTACACGCTTGTGCGTCAGTATGCTACGTACATCCAAGCATGGCGGACACCGAACTTGTATCGACTATAACCTTTAGTTTAACCTACTTTTATTTGAAATACACTTAAAGAGAAGCAAAACCAATTATTTTGTATGATGTAGATTGCCAGGGCCTCTTCCTTACCCTCTACGGAAAATCTTACCTACATAGCCTCGAAATATTACTGGTGCCATATAGGTTACGGCATTAGGTATGTCAATACACCTGCATATTATTAATATGTTCCCTCGTGACATTCCTCTGGGAGCGATATAGTACATAATCATACAAACAAGCAAAATAAGTTCGACCAGCCACTCATTTTGAGACAGAACTAGACGTGCGTTCGTTTCGAGATCACAGCGACTACTAAGCACGCGCCAACGTGTGAACGCGTCGCAAGTGCTTGCCGCAAGCGCCCTTTGATCTGTGGCCAAAAACCGACACTAGACCGGATCCTGTACAAGCGTCCACAAGCTCACGCAAGCCAAGCCAAACGGCCTGTTTACATGCTTGTGCTTGTGGAAGCTTGTCGAGGCTTGGCAAGCGTGGAAACGCGGCATGAGACAAAAACACATAGTCAACAGTGTTGTGTCGTGTGGCGATTGACCCCACAACACGAGGCACAGTGTTAGGCGGTGACACGACCATTTGTACCACTGTGCCAACCGTGTAGTTAGTGCGACCTTATTATCGATAATATTATATTGTTATAGTCCATTGAAATATTAATTTTTTTTTGGCTTAGCGTGCATTTGTCAGAGGATGCAATATTATTTTATAGATATCAAGAGCCCTCGTAGTGTTTAGTTAAATCCAAGTTTGTCGGGTCGCAGCCCATGTCCTGCATCCACCATCTTGAAAAGATATAAATAGGTTTTCTAGTTAATCTGGCAAACTATTAGCCATACAGGAAAATATCATGTTTATTTACCAAGTAGTTTAAAGAGAACTTATTGGACAGTGGTGAAACAGGCGCTAAGTGTAACGTCCAGTGATGCACAAATGAGTGCAGGGTAGAGGCAATATAAGAAGCAGATCGCAAGGTCGGAGGCTAGGATCTTAGATCACAACCGACACAAGTCTATTATGATTGTAGGTGGTGTACCTATTGAGGAAAAAAATTACAACAAATTTAAACACATATTTCCTGTCTCCAATTAATAACTGTCTACTATCCCACATTAATAACATTAATATGGATTGATTCATTCTTTTGTCAAGACAAATGGCTACGACACTACTGGGTAATTAATTTTGAGCAAAACTGTTGCATATAATACAGCAATTTATATTCAGTTGCACACACAAGCCCGTACGGGTTTTGTTTCGTGTGCGCTCGACATTATCCTCTGCGAGGCTCTATAAATAATTTAGAACTCTCAATGAAATTATTAAAACGCTAGACCGTGCTCCAAAAGTTGTTTATATCGAGGTGTCAGCTCTGAACTGCTGTTTGTTTTAATATAAAACTTTGTTTTTATTTCGTTTCATGTTACATGTACATACCTGAAATTTTATTGAAACATATCTCAATATAGGGATTGTATGTATTGTATTTTTTTGCGAAAAGTATTACGATATTTGGTTGTTTGTGGCAAAGTAACACGACAGTTAATGTCAGTGAATGATATAATGAGTAATAAAGTAATAGAGAATGCGTGTGAAACGGCTGGAAAGACGCAAATAATATTATGTTATATGTTTAAAAATGGTTGAAGGAATATAGTAATAAACTCTTCTGACTTATAGCAGAAATGAATAGGTTCAGATGAACGATCTAAAGATTTAGTTACTAATACTTATATGGATACGGGTAGGAGAAGAAATATCATCATCATCATCGGTCTGCCATAGTCCACTGCTGGATATACCCTCTCTAATAGCACGACGCTGAATTTATGTAAATATATTTAATGTTCTTATTCCTCAAACTAGTTAAACGATCCGCAATACATTTATGTATTTGTATAAACCAAAACTGATGATGATATTGAAGAAAGTATTCTTGATTCATAATATTATGTAATTCCTGAATGTTAATAGAATCGAAAAAGATATTAAAGTAAATGGATAAATATAGTTGTATCAGATTCGTTGTAGAAAGAAACTTACTACTCACAGATACATATTGTATGACGATTTTATATTTCTTTTTGTTTTCATTGACATATCGACAATTAATTACACAGAAAACTGGTGCTTAATTTTGTTTTACGTGTTTAGTCATGCTAAAAATTGCAACGTTAAATATTACTGCAACGGAACCTTAATCTTAATTAGACATCTGCAGTTGTTATCTTTTTTAAGAAAAATTGACCAACAAGGGTCTCAGTATCATGTACTGAATCACTGGTATCGGTGTTCGGTACACCGTCCCTTACACCCTGTATACTAGACTACGCCGGTAGGTCCGCCCTTTCCCAAACTTATCTTTGAGTTTATCGCGTTCATGTTTGAAGAGGAGCCCATGAAGAGATTTCGAGATTTAGTCGAGCGCGTCAGATATATTTGCTTTATCCTAAGGTCCTAGACGTGCCTTCCCATAATCAGACGATTATCTGGAGAGATTAAGGCAACAACTCTTTTTAAACATTTTGAAAGTCTATAGCCGCTAGCCCCCACCCAGGCAAAATTATACATTATTTACATTTTTATCTTTTTATCATCTAAGCTTTGCAACCCAATAGGTCTCCATGACGCTCGAGTAAATCCCAATTTAGCATCGTGAGCTCCCCTACTATATAGGCAGACTGGACTGCCGGGGACATTAGCCGCTGCCAGCCACTTTGCGTATATCGTCACTTTGCCTAGCGTAGGACAAACCCAAGTGTGTCCTACGTTACATGGTGGGGACCATGTAACGTAGGACACACTTACCTTTATTGTGATCAAAAGAAGAATTCAACTAAGTAACATGCTACTCCTACGTAGTTATGAAACTTTTGGTGGCTTTAGAATCTTAATGCCAGTTCCAGAGTCAAAATGTAAGACGATCTGTCTAAAATATTCGTATTGCTACGAACGCGATAGCGTCGTAGATGAAGAAACAATATTGCGGCTGTTTACAAACTGCGGCTTATTTCGCGTGATCCGCCCACTGTCTAACACAATACTTTACATTCAATGCTCATTTCGACTTCTGTTTCGTAATGTTGTATGACAATTTGAATATTTCTGTTCAAAATCTCGCATTTTTCACTTTTTGTTATTAAATTGGAAACGTTTGACGCTTTAGCTAGACGGATTTCTTTTTTTATTTGCAGGGATTGCAGATACACTAGATACCGCATAAGCGGTTAACAATGATTAAAAAAAGAGAGAAAGAGAAAAGAGCTCACATGACACCAGATCGAACTCAGATCAGAGAAGTAATAGATATGTAATGAACGCTCGGCGCGTGCGAACGCAGTATGCTCTACGTCGCATACCCGCAGTCGCGCGTCTATATGACGCGGTCAGTTGCAATTTGAATGCGCACCCGAAACTTACTAAATTTTTTTCAAAATGCCTAGCTGTGCAGTGGTTACGTGTCAAAATACGAGCAAAATTCAAATCTATGCGAGGAATGGAATCACATACCACATGTAAGAACGACAATTTTACTGTTATTTGCATGAAACAAGAGATTTCAAATAAAATGTCTGCCTCTACAACGATAACCTACTAACACTAATCCTTTGTCACAAAATTGCACTATAATTATTTCCATTGATGGTGTTTTACTGTGAAACTGTCAGGTTACACTTATTTAGAGCACAATGGAATAAACACACATCGATACCGCTGACTAGTGTAGGCATTTGTAGTATCTGCCGCTGTGAGCGTTGGGTTGCATCGCTCGCCAAAGGAGCGAATTAGTGGTGTACCACGATTAACTGCAATTTGCATATTATCGATATAAACATTGCAAAATAATAATGTAAGTTATAAACAATTATTTTATTTGATTCTGTTTCTTTACTTCTGTGCTTTCATTTAATATATTATTTACAAATGCCATATACATTACATATATAAAATGATTAATTAATTATGACAAACAAAAAACACTCGTTTTTATATAATTATTATTAGATGTGTTAAGTACTTAAATGAAATGAAATAATACTATAGATAGCTGACACAAGGCCATCTGATTTCAAACTCAGCAGTGCCTTATTAATTCTTATATTATAATATTTTGGACGCATAGGGTTCCCACCAAGAACTTAGGGTCACAAGCCAACCTCACCTGCAAGTGGTGCAACGGCCAATTAACGGACGATGCTCTGGCAAATAAAACATCCCGATTAGTGTCAATAGGCTCGCCACCTATTACGTGGTATCAAAACATTGGCGAAAAGTGGGCGTTTATAATGCCTACTGCCTACCCCTTCAGGGAAACAGGCGTCAGTTTATGTATATACGTATTACTAGCTACCGCCCGCGGCTCTGCTGGCGTGGAATGTTAATAAAAAGTACCTATCCTATATGTCAATCCAAGTAATAATCTATCTGTGAACCAAATTTCATACAAATCCATTCAGCCGTTTTTGCGTGATTGAAATCCAAACATCTAAACATCCGTTCTCTCACATTTATAATATTAGTAGGATAATATTTTAAAATAAAAACACATTGTACATAAATTATACCCAAACACAGAACAAATCATTGAGCTCATCATAATATATTAAAATGTCCTAGATGGGCATTGAATCCATGACCTCAGGCTCAGCAGTCAGCGTCACTAAGTAATAGCCTAACTAGCCAGACAATACATTTATACAAAAAATATCAATGAGCTTTTACTATCGATATTTTATATCGATAGAGTCAACCCCTAGTGTATTCATGTAAACATTATTGCATTTGTCAATGTATGAGTAAAATGCTATCTTTTTCATGCACACGTACGAGACATAGGCGATGTTTCTTGTGAAGCGTGAATTTACTTGTGTGAGTGGCGAATGGAAGCACCGCTAAAGTTATGTGCGTGTAAGAAGCGAAGCGTTTATAGAGCGCAAGTGTGTGGGTGTCAAAGAATTGGCGACACTGGTTCTCTAGGCCGGGGCATATCTCCTTACTTCACTGATCTGAGAGATCGATTCTATAATACTCTGCGCGACACAGTGTAGTAGCCTCTTGAACTACTATACTATCCGTGCAGTCATCTACGAAGAGGATCTTAGTAAAAACCTTACTCCTTATAACTGAAGAAACACACTAAACAAAACCAAGTGGTAAGTTATTAAAAACAGTATTTTAATAACAGCAAGCGGCGTAATATGACTACAAAAGAAATACATAAAATTGTAGGCGCGCTCCGTAATCCGTTAATCTTGGTGGAAAATACGAAAAGGATCCTCGAAACCAACTAGTACCGAGGAAATGAATATTTTTAACGACGAGAAAATTAAATACATTCACACTGCTCGGACAGTTTCACTATTGCTTTTTACGGTTCTTGTGTTGAATGGGAGTTTTTGTTGACTTTCATAACTCCAATATGTTACCCGTTATTATCGTTGTAGTATATTAATAATTTAGAGTAAGCAGTAATATATTGTTCTCTATTTTAGATTTTCTGCAAGCCATGAGCTTCATGGTCAAAATGAAACGATGGTCCCTTTAAAATTATACGTTTTGTACTATAGACAATGTATTCTTTACATTTGATTCGACTTTCATGCATGCCAATTACTGACATTTATAATCGTTAGAGTAACATGGCCTGTTTTTCTTTCTAGGAATTCATATCATTCAATAATCAGGAACCCAAGTCACAACATTTAGCGCATCTGCAAACGCAGATGTGAACGCAACTTAGTAGTTCACGCAATTATATTATTATAGATCATTCTTATGTAATTTAGATTCCCAAAATAATATTATCTACTAGCTGTTTCCCGCGGTTTCACCCGCGTTCTGTGGGAATTACTTCGCGTACCCGGTTAATTTAGCCTAAGTTACTCCTTGGTACATCAGCTATCCGCCAGTGAAAGTCCCGTCCGAATCGGTCCAGCCATTCCAGAGATTATCGAAAACAAGCAGACAGACAGACAGACAAAAAATGAAAAAAATGACATTTCTGTATATGTAGCGTGTATACATTCATATGCATTTAGTAAAAAGTGGTTATTTTAATATTAGGTACAAACAGATACTCCAATTTTATTTACTTGTATAGAGTATAGATGAACTGTTAAAAACGCAAGTCATCGTCACTTAATGCCAGCATTTTATTAAAATAAATATGAATAGGTATGTGAAATAACCTATCTACAAGATATATCAGAAATGTTATTGTCAACTGTGGCGTAGCAAGACAACAATAATTTGCCTTGCGGTAAGATTTAATGGAAAAGCTATTGAATTGCACCCAATATACTGAGACAATAAGCGTCTTAGTTACTTCTAGATAGAAGTTACTAAGACGCTTGATATGAAATGTGAAATATTTTATCTACTAAATGGCATTGTGAAGTAAGTTGAACACTTGTTCATTTTATTGTTTGGAAACATATTTATATCAAATTATCCTCACATAAATTTCACTTTTGATGTTCTAAAATAAGATTGTGATTAAAATATTTTCATATCTGTACTTAACAATTAGGTATTCTGATAGTTTTGCTCAGAATATTAGGGACTTTCACGGAGCCTTACATCTGAAATGCTATCCCTTCATCTATCATCATCTTCCTATCACAAATTTACCTCTAGCCTATTTTGCTACTAATATAACACTCATAATTAGAGTAACTTATAGTTTATTGTACGGGGATGGGGATTCATAGACCACTCGCAGCTCCACGACGACTGTGGCACGGTAATATAATCTAACAGTATTGTAACTCGGCCGTCTACGTGAGTTATATACCTACCAGACGCGCCGCATGCGAGCTGCGGCACGATAGCGGCTGCGGGTACTGTAGGCACAGTCCGCCCAGTCTAATGGGTACTCTGCTCGAGGCGCGTAGGTATAACTCGAGTTTCGTGCGTTTGTATGGAGTTACAATACTGTTAGATATTATTACCGTGACTGTGGAGCTCCGTTTCAATACATGGTGCATCTGGTTTAATTGCCCTCTTTGTCCATCTACTAGCAGCAAACAAGAAGTTAAAGTCACCTCAGACAATGCCGTCGCTGTAGCTAAATTATGGGAACAGAAAATCTGAACTGAGTGCTTCAATGAAGAAGAAGAAGCATATTTTGCTTAGTCATAGTCAGATAATTCATTTTTTTTCCATTCGTCAATGGAAATAAGCGAACTGATTTGTAATACAACGATTTTATCGTCCTTTGACGTATTTAACACAATTATCTTTATATCTCAAGGTTTGTTCATGATGAATCTTACAAATAGATTAACACGCGCTGTAGATAAGGCGTGACATTGTTGTGATATTTATTTGTCCGTGGCCAAGAGTACAAACTACAATCAAATACATTGTATTTAAAATCACTTACACTTCATTAAGAACTTAATAAGATAATCTACATTTTATTTACTTAATGAACACTCGCCTTCACAATAACATAAGCCCAATGTGTAAAGTGCTAAGCAAAAGCATCTTTAAAATATAACAACGATTAGGCCACACGCCATCAAGATGACCAATTTCGGAGGAAGATTTTACTTATCTTTCAAGAGCATTATGGTCTGTTAATATCTCCATTAGACAATCTCAGTGCTGATGACTCACTTAAATGATGGAATACAATTTAATTATATGTAGCTTTTTTAAAATATGACGTAATTAAAAATCAAGTGAAAACACACAACTTGCGTACAACATAAACATAACTTGCGTTCTAAGTGAGAAGTCAACTATTTACAGACATTAAACCCGTGGTCAACGTTCCTAAGCGCTGTCTGACGTAAACTTTCGACCAAAGTCACTTTATTTGCATAGACGTCCTTTAAATACACCAAGTATACTCTGCATACGAAACGGCCACCTGTCATCTATGAAAGCTTGTGGCTACCTTGAATACGGTTTATAAAAAGCTCTCTGTGTATGTAAAGATATTTAACTACTATTATAAACAAGAAACTTTATGAGGATGTAGGATGGATATTTGTTACTCTTTTACGCAAATATTAATGAACGGATTTATTTATTTATTTAATTTATACACTAAACTGTGTACAGGTTGACTTAATGCCTTGGCCATTATCCGCCAGTCTACCTTTGAGCGGTGCTGAGAAACGTAGTAGGTGTATTAAATACTTACTATAATTATAAGATAGGTATAATAATATAATATAATTCTTAAATAAATATACATGCATACACTATACATACATATATACTTACATAAATATATAAACATATAATTATACTACCTAAATACGATATATATAAAATAAATAATATATACATATAAGAACTAAAGGAAGAATACGTAAAGCCATACACAAATACAAAACGAAATGAAGATACAGATTCTATGACACATCCGCTGGTCTTGCCAACAAAAGCTCCTTTACCTTAGCCTTAAATTTGTACTTCGTTTTGCACGTCCTGATTTCTAGAGGGAGGGCATTCCAGAGGAGAATGGACTGAACGAGAAAGGAAGAGTGAATAAGAGATGTGTTATGAGAAGGGACAGCAAACTGCGGTCATGGTTGGAACACAGATATTGAAAATGACAAGTTAAATAATTTGGGGATGAAGGAGACATAAGAATGGAAAAAAGGGTAGTGAGAGCACGCAAACTGCGACGATGACGGATAGGAAGCCATTTCAATTGGGAACGGTAAGCAGACATGATTTCAATGAAATTTTGCAGTAATGTCGCAAAGACTTCTATTATATAGAAGTCTTTGTAATGTCGCTGAATAGATACACACAGGCTATTTTTTGTACCGATAACCGACACCTTCGTGTTCAAAGTCGTGTGCAGAAACTAGTTCTAATTAAAACGGAAACCATAATTTCAATAGTTTATTAGACTAGAAGCTTATCCTATAAATACATAAGAATTTACATCGTACCCTATGACTTAATCTATTTGATCAACGGCTCAAATCTTTAAACAAATTCTCATACGATTTATTTACTTAGTAACAATAACAACACAATTTCTTCTGTCACTTCAATAAGTACTAACTAGTATTGTCTTAAGTATTTTATATAAATATATGTACATGTAAATGTGTATTCACAGCCGTAACTTAGGTCATCTTAAACTAGTGTCTTAATCTAGCAATGACCACCGAACCGTCTTTGATATAATTATCTAAATAAGTGCTATCACAATCGTGTGTGTATCACAGTATTGTTATTTACAACTATGTAGTTTGGCTTGTCACTTATTGTTCTTGTACATTTTGTTAATATTACTATAACACGTTAAATTTCCAAATAATAATTTACTTCCACATTTCCTTAATTCAGTCTCTATGATATTTGGTTAGGAGTCTTCGCTAGCTCCTTTTTCTCTTTGACGTATAAATATATCATGTCTGGGATCCATGTTACTAATAATACGACCAGAAAAGCGTTCTGGGCTGTTATACAGGCGATATAGCTGCCTGTGTAGTCTCGAATCCATCCAAGGAAGTATCCAGCTGGAGGTACAATGATACCCATTGTCAACATGCCCAAGCCTACAGCAGCGGGCACTTGGTCAAGTTTGCAGTTCTCTGATATCGCAATATTCCTGGCGACGATGATCATACTTCTTCCGAAACCGTAGAGCGCGGACATCAGATACAGAACTTCCAAGTTGGTTTGGTACGCCAGAACTGAAAGAAGATAAGGAATGTTATGAATATTGTTATAGCAAAAAAATTGTAACTATTGCATAGCCACGTTAGCCAATTACCAGTACACAGTAACAGTAACAGTTTCGACGTAGAAGTAGCTCGGTATAAAAGCAATTACGTCGTTTTTACGAGAAACTAACATTTTTATTATCTATCTGCTTCCCAGTGACGATTTAGTATCTAAGCATTTCTTCTGTTAAGAAGGAGGGAAGTTCTCATAATAAAATTATATTTTACTGTATAAAAATAGTGACTGCCTCCGTGGTCCAGTTGATAACGTATGCGACTGCTCATCGGAGGTCCCGGGTTCGATTCCCGGGTCGGGCAAAAGTGGTACTGGGGTTTTCTGAATACTCAGTAGCAGCCCGGAGTCTGGTGATATGCCCGGTAACGGCAATAGGCTCGCCCGCTCTATTACGTGGGACCTAAAAATTCATGGCGAAATGTGGGTGTAATATTTACACCTCTGCCTACCCCTTCGGGGATACAGGATAAGTAAAAAAAATAGTTTATTTTTATGACGACTGGCCTACTTAAGGTTAATGTTAAACAATAATTAAATCATTTGAATAATAATGCATCACGCCGTATTTTCTAACATTCAAAATAAAACCCTCAAAATCTAAATAACATGTAGGTATACTGTACAAAAAGTCTTGCAATTCACACGGATATACGGATTACAGCTGACACACTTACTTTGTCTGATAACGATCAACCAAATGCAGGTCAGTATAATCGTCCACCACGCCTTTATTTTGTATTTGTCTTGGAACCATGGCAAAACAATGCGACCCATGATATCCGCACCTGCCACTGCTGACATACAATTTGCTGTTTGTTGTTTATCCATCGACGCTACTTTCTGAAAACCGATAGTATTATTAAGCCTTGTATTATTGTACTTTGTTCTTGTTCACTGTGTTAGTAGTATCTTTAGACTTTGTACACCGATATCACTGTTTATATAGCGAATGGATGCTAAGGTTTGTGTAGTTTATAAGATAAAAATTATGTCCATAAAAACCAATAAATATTGATATTGCATAGGTTATAAAAATACAATTTTAATGCTGATTGCAACAAATAGCAGCTATTCTGTGAGTTATACTATAGATACAGAACCAACGCGGCTACGCATTAATATAAAAGATAATATCTTCGAGATTTTATACTATCCGAGTTTGCGGATCGTTACGATCATTTCAACTATAACGACCTCCGTGCAATATATTATCGTTGAATTCACAGTCAATAACCTCAAATAAAATGTAAGTATCGCTTTATGAATCGGACAGTTCAACTATAGAGATATGTAATGATTCGTGGAAAATTAATAATCATTCATATCTGTGTTGATTTAGTTCCTGGTCCAATTTCTGCACGAAAACTGTCCCTATTACATGCATCGTATATAATACAGGTGAGGTGAGAGAATTTTCAGTTATTACAAAATTGAGGTTTAAATTCGTGCAGTTAAAGCATTTCAAATTTTCTATATGACCCTATATTTATAAAAAGGTGCAGATTAATGTTACTTATGTTGTGATGCTTGCAAAACTAAATATAGGTGATATTTATTTGCTATACATAAGTACATCTGTTTATACTGGAAATGATTATCTGTGTCAACTATGTGTATAAGTCAAACAACCAGTGAATCACAAAGAAAGATATGTATGACTGTACAACATACTGGATTAAGTCAACAGCCATATCTTACATATTGTCGCAATATCTTTGCAAGGTATAATAGTGGTATAGAAATATTAAGATCAAAGGTAGCTACAGCTAACCGGTGCGTTAACTGTTGTAACTAATAAATTACTATAAGTAACTATTTACATAATATATAGCCATGCGAGACATAATTTTTGTTTAGTAGCCCTTGCCTAATGCCTCGTGGAGCACGTTAAGCCATCGCTCCTGGCTGTCATGAAGGTCTTACAGTCAGAACGGGTAGTCAGTGTCCAAGAATATACTGACACTTGTCACTTGTCACCTACGTAATATCACTATCCCAGTACCTCTGTGAAGAAGCAAACATTCCTACTTTGCTTGAAACTAAAAACTACTGCACTAGACCATCGGTGCCTCACAATTCAAAGCAATAGCGCCCAATATTATGATAAAAAATACCAGCGGTGCCAATAAATATCTGAACCGAAAAAGCAATAAATCTTTCTCGAAGTCAAGAATGAAATCAAGTTTCCATTCTGCATTTTCGCGTAACTTTTCACAAATCACCGAAGGTCACCTCGCCTCGTTATTTGTGAAATAAATTTTGTTTTTATACGACTGAAATTGATGGCAGCAATTGTAATTATGGCAATAAGAACAGATTTGATAATTGCTTCATTTACCGAAGTAAGATTTGACAAATATGTAATTTTATACTCTACAAATACCTTTCTTATTTATTGCATATGAATAGATGCTTCTTGTTGTGATAAATTAGTGACGAATTTTATTTTTAGTAATTATAATAAAATGCCTTCGTTACTTTTTATAATACTGTTCTATGTAATTGTTTACTGTTTTAAAAGGTTTTCTAGCACCGTATGTACATACACAATATTGGTTCAGTGATCACTATGGTTGTACAAAAATAGCCAATACCTTAGTTGCAACATGCAAATAAATAAACATAGTTGTTCTATAATCACATTATAACAATATACTTTTAGGATCATAGCTTCGAGAAGAAATACATACAAGCTTAATAAATATCTATCTAAGACTTACCTGTAATAAAAATGGGTACAGCATACTGAAGTTTTGTGTAGAGGTAACAGCCAAAGCCGTACCAATCACGATGTTGATAAACCTAAAATCAGTCAACAGAGCCGTATAATTGCCTCAATAAATTTGACTACTTTTTAGGCACATGCTTAGCGATGTAGTTACCTAGAACAAAAAAAAAGGTTTCAAAATGTAATTATAAATTGTTTCAACATTATCACAAATATATTTCTACCTAGTAAGAAACAAAAGATATTTAAATAATCCGCACAGTAGCTTCCTGAGTGATACCGTCAAGGACCATGTGATTTGGAGAAAATTGATAAAGAAGGTTGACCATACGGGATATATAGCCAGGAAGAGAAAGATAACCAAAATATTACTTTGATAGAGAAATAATACGGTATTTTTTCAAATATCCAGAATATTTTATTACTAGGTAATCGTTTAGTAATATTCACCCATTGCTAATATAGCGTTTAAAAGTATTTAAAACCCACGAATTAACGTCATCATCGCTCTATTTCTCAATACTCTGGCGTAGATAAAAATGAGTTCATTACATGTCTCTGATCGGAGATTACAGAACAATTATTATTTTCAAGAGCTTTCGTTAATCAGTAATTTCTATCAGAATCCCTATTTGCCAATAATATGTTATTAATCACACACTATATTATCTGCAACATTTATATGTATTATTTGATAAGGCAATAGCTACGGAGGCAATAACCCTCCAAGCAATTTAGTAAGTAGATAATTATACCCCCAAGAGTGAAAGACGGAAATTATAACGGAACAAAATTTTATTACACGTTGTTCCTAAGGTAAGTAATTATTATGTTTCATGAAAATATCTATCACTAACGTAAAATCTAATAGAACAATTTATTTCAATATTTATTTTTCATATGTTTTGTAAGTGTCATAAAGTATATTTTTTTAATTGACTCGAATATACTGGATTGTGGCACTTCAAAATGTAAATATAAAAAATATAATCAGTACGCATTATTAAATGTAGAAATGTTTGATGTAGTATTTTTTTACAAATTAATAAAAAACAGTAAAATAAACATATGTAGGTAAATTCTTAAAACCTCGTTTTTAACATTAAAGAGGCAATTTATACAAGTAATTTTAAGCTCCAAATAATTGTGAAGTTGCTAATGGATATAATAAAGCTCTGATTCTAAACTATCTTCGTACTGGCCAGGGCGTCCCAAATGGGACAATAAACTACGAACAATAAGAGTAGCCTGCATGCCTGAACATTCAGGACGATGTTTAACCATTAACGTGATAATTAACTGTTTGAGTATGCCGACGGCATTAATTCCGCCTTGAAATAATACTATATGAACTTCATTAAGTAATCTTAATAGCTATCATTACATAGAAAATTCCAGCGCAAAGATAAGATCTGGAGACCTCTTTTGCACATGAGTGCTTTACTGATATTATATGAATTTAGCAAAAAAGTACTTAGATGCAATATTAAAATTGCCCTGGCTTTTCACAAAACAGCAGTTGACCCTAAACAAAGCAATATAACAGTTTTAAATTAACACAAAAAAATGCGTTACTTACCGTTTAGACCATTTGCGTCTGATTTATTTATTTTGCCACCGTTTAGTTCTTTATTGCTCAACGTTTTGCTCTCTTGGCGTTTTTCATTCCCATTTGCTAAATCCGGCTCGGTAAGCCGTCTATCAATTTTTTGCATGTCCCCGTTTGATTGGGATATTTTTCTGACAAACTACATCCTTTTGTTTGTCCTGCAATAAATGCAGTGTTTCGTCAACCGTCACCTCTTCTGTAACCTTTTTCATGTGACGTTCTACTGGTTGAATGAGCATGCAGCCTGCTATCTGCAAAAATATTAAGGTTGTGAATGTTTTATTTACTTACTCATAAAAGAAAACAGGTGCGCTGCAAATAAATCATGTGCCGCAGGGCAAATGTGACAACTTTGTTAACATTTAAACAACTCGCACAAAGACCATTCGAGTTACCTTATTCGAAATCACAACACTCGCAGTGCTATACCGTGACCGTTTGAATCACTACGCTGTCAGTGTAATCTGTGTCTAGTATAATACCCGCGGTTCACCCACACCATAGTGTGAATCTCGACAGTAGAGCCAACTTCATAAATAAAAAGCGACCACAAATTCAAGCAATTGCATACAAAATAGTGTTTTGCATCGGTTGGCCCACAAAAGGAGACTACATATGTAAAATAGAATTAAACGTTTATCAGATTTCTTTTTCCACAAATGATACATGTCGAATGTTTAACACATCTCCGAGAATATTTAAAAAAACAGTAAGCCGATATTTATCATGACAATAACTAACAATTGACTTTTAAAAAGACTTCATTATATTAGGTACCTAATTACCTATATATAATGTTACCCATTCCAGCTACCTGATACTTTTAGGTATCTCGATAAACTAATTGTTATTTTGATAGTCGGTTGTTGTTGTTTAAAATAAGTTGCAATATTTACGCTTCAACAAGGAAGCACTATTATCGCAAAGCTTACAAGATAATCTGTACCGACACCGTCGCGTATAATCATATAATAAAACAAACAGTTACCCCGTGTAAACTCAAACCGGAGAGGAGCAAGCAGGAGCCACGGAACCCGTAATTTTCCAAGAGATACCTCACTAAGTGAGGCATTAAGGTCTGTCCCACACCTGTGCCCACATTGGCGAGACCCACAGCGCGGCTTTTCTTTAGCTTGAAGTAGCTATTTATAGCCACAAATGACGAGTTTTGGATGAAACTCAAACCCAAACCTGAAACAAGCATAATAGATTAGTTATATTCCGTAACAATTCGCAGTTGGGTTCAAATAGCCGGTGTTCGTGGTTACTGGGCCGTTTACAATATTAATGTGATTCTACATTATGGTTTTGGAGCTTTACTTAGCACAATGTGCTAAACATATTGTTTACACAATACATTTTTAGAAAAACATTAAATTATACTTAAAATCAAAGAAAATTTAAATTAATGGTCTGCTTTGTTTAAAATTTATGAATAAAATCCACATAACAATACAAAAAAATATTGTCAGAAATGAAAACAGTGATTGTTATGATGCAAATCTGTTCATCTTACCTAAAAGGACTCCATACGTAATAACTAAATGCCATATATTCGTCGAAAATCCGCTGAAAAATATTCCGACAGTGCATCTTATTGCTCCGGCTACTGCTGCAAATCTTGTTGACGTCAGCTTGGCGACAGCGCCAGCTATAAGTGTTATTGGGTTTTTCCGTTAGGAAATTCTCAGTAGCAGCACGGAGTCTGGTAATGTGCCCGGTACGGCAATAGGTTCGCCCCCTATTACGTGGGACCTAAAAATTCCTGGCGAAATGTGGGTGTAATATTACACCTCTGCCTACCCCTTCGGGGATACAGGCGTGAGTCTATAAATAAAAAAATAAAATAAAAATATTAAATATATTAATGTTTGTCGGTCTACCACCATTAAAAATCACTGCCTCGTTGGTCTCGCGGCATAAATGTGCGCGTGGGATTGGAAGGCAGCAGCACGGAGTCCGGTAATGTGCCCGGTACGGCAATAGGCTCGCCCGCTATTACGTGGGACCTAAACATTCAAGGCGAAATGTGGGTGAAATATTACACCTCTGCCTAGCCCTTCGGGGATACAGGCGTGAGTCTATAAATAAATAAACATTGTATTAGTTAGAAATGTACTGTTGCTATGCTTTCATAGATATAGTACACATTACTAGGTACACAAGCATGAAATAATGCTGATTGCGATGAAAACCCAGTACGTATTTTTTGGCGACGCGTAAAGTGCTGAATACGGCTGAAACAGAACAGCGGTAATCTATAATTCCCTGTGTAAACGAGTAACGTCAATGGGCGATTTAAATAAATCTACTAGTTATCGCTTGAGCGTTGCTCGTGGACATGTCGTGCAACTAGCGAGAGCAATTGTGCAAATATTCAGTTTGTTAATATTGAGTGACTATTGTTTGTTTAGTTTTGTTTATGCAATGTCGATAGCTCATTAGTAGGTCAGATATGTACATAATTATGCTCCAGTTTTTATTATTTGAATAGATAGAATACTAATTAAGCAATGAAAGTTTTGTTAATTATGAGAAATAGTTTTTGTATATGTTATAATATAATTATGCGAGGTGAGCTTTAAGTCCAAAAAACGTAGAAAAGAACTTCGTCGTTAAAAGCATAATGGACCTATATGTCATTAAAAACGTTTTGTCAGTTGCTGTCACCATTCATAATGACACCTCATCGGCATGCCACAGTCCACTGCTGGGTTAAATGAAGTAGTTGTTTTATTACAACATTCCTTCCGTTACATATAATTGATAGTATATTTCTGTAACAGTTAGTAAAATCAAAACATTGTATGTCAATAAAGCTTATAAAAAACGATAGATCAACAAAGTAACCTCAAGAATTACTGGCGTCCCCGACATAATTTACCCGAAGTTGCATTTAGAATAGTTAGTGCAACTACAGTCTGAGTCGCAGTTTTCATGATAGCGCTACGGGCGGTGCGCGTCGACGGGGTTACGCCGCGAACGTGTCACTTCAACACCAGTAATGGAATTCTCATGCTCGCCCCACTCACGGTTTTGTGGCGCTAGTAATACATACTTTAAATTTGCACCGGTATCGCCCGCGAGCGCTCCTACAAGAAACTTTTCACAAGTTTTAAAGGAATTTAAATGGGCCTTATTTTCAACTTTATCTTTCTAAAACGAATGACGAAAAAGACGACGCGACGTCTCTTTATTTCCTGAGTCTTGTTAGCGATACAACAGGGCTTGCTTCAAGTAGGTCGCGTTGAATTTTTGCTTTGCTTGCCATCATTAGCATCTGAATTTTCTTGCTGGCCGTAAACAAAATTATGTTCATAACAAGCAAGTAAAACATAATTACGTTTATAATCGTAATAGGAGTACAATTATTTATGATTACGGAGCGAAATTGTTGCCAACTAATTTATATCTAGAGTATCTCAATTTAAGGTTTTATTAAACAATAAATGGGTTCAATTAACTGTGTTGATTTATTACAAAATTCCTTCTCTTACACTTAATTGACTGTATATTTCTTTGATAGCTTTTGTATTGTAATACAAGAAGTATCATGAGACCCTTTAAATCAAAAGTAGGTAATTTTATTGTGTAGCGGCGATACCCCGTGTACGTAACGGACTGCCGAGATGATGGTCTCGGGTTCGACTCCCAGGTACCCCGGGCACACACCTCTGACTTTTCGAAGTTATTTATCGCTCGTTTAATAATGTGGGTGTGTAATACACCTGCACACCTGCCTACCCCTTCGGTGATAAAAGGCGTGAAGTTATGTTATATTATGTTGTTTTATTGTGTTGCTACGTCAATACTTTTATTATATATTACGTGTACTATGCTAGATAAAATATGAATTTTACATAAATATAATATTTTACATAATAATATTATATTTTAATACAACTACTTAGTTTAGTTGGAATAGATTACGAAAATCTTAATATATAAAATCCTTGCGTTACTGACTGACTGACAGACACGCTACAGCCGAAACTATTGGGCGCACGAAGCTGAAATTTGGCATGTATGTTCCTTGGGGACCGTAGGGGTGCACTAAGAAAGGATTTCCCGAAATTCCCACGGGATCGGCCAAAACGCGTAAATTTAAAAAAAATGCAGGCGTAGCTGCTGGCTTCCTCTAGTATTCCATAAATAGGCCAAGCAAGGTTACTTACTACCTTGCCTATCCGATTTTTTCAAGATTGACGTACAATTGCAATGTCCATTCTTACTGTGGTTTTCTTTAGTTGAGATAAAATAGCGACAGAACAAGCGATTTTTTATTCACTCTTCCTATCTCACGGCTAAAGAAAACAGGACGACTATAGTTTTAGACCATGGTGCTAAGTAAGCATCATGGCTACCGTTTTACTGCACGCTGGACCCCTTTTTTTTTGGTGTCGTGTTGGAAAATCCTCATGGAGTCCCTCCGCCCTGGGGAGGAAGGACGAAGGGGACTGTCAGACTCTTACTGATTAAAAACCAACCTGTTCTCCCCATGTTCGCATGTGTCGGAGGGTAGGGTTTCACCGAAGCATTCCACGCTACCGCCCGACGGGTATTGGCCCGCCAGATGGTCAGGCGGGCCCCGAACGAAACCCCCTTGGCGGCGGATGAAGGTGTTGGGCTCCGCCGCCAAAACACCCAGCGGCCGCAGACGATAGGGAGAACGGCAACGCAACACCGCATCTCCTCTTGCTCTGCGGCCCCACCGCGACGCAACGATGATGCGCCCCCATTTGGTCGCGGGAGATAGAGCGTGCGGCAATGCAACACCGACACGCCTCTCCTCCCGCGACCGCACCCGACTGCGAAAGATAGACAGAACTGTCCCCCGCACCCGCACCTTGGGACGCATCCTACGCAGGTATCACCCAAGCCCACGTGGAGCGTCCCCTCCCACGATACCGCTTAGCTTCACCGTGGGTGTACCTCAAACTCACGGTTACTGAGCCCCCCACCACGACAAGGTGGAGATCCCACGGGGGAGGGACGCTGGAACCCTATTTTTCTGCTATCAGTATCTAAAATCGTAAAAAAAATACATTACTAGCGTGTCTCGCAGTACAAACATAAAATAAATTAAATTAAATTTAAATGGCAATCACAATCACCTAACAACTAAGACGATTGAAGACGATTTTAAGACTTAATTGCCACCCTGCGCGACTACGAAGACTGTTAAATGTCTTAAGATTTTCAAAATACCCGGACATATATGTCGGCGATACGCCAGGGCTATTGCGTCCAGACTCCATTATAATAAAAACACTCACGTTATATTATTTGGTTTATTTTCAGACGATTTCTAGCACAGAATTAAAATAAAATGTGACCTACAGTCCTTTTTATACACTAACCGTCATTACACTTAATGTTTAACAACTGCCACTTCCTTTACAACATATAATTGAAATTACTATTATAATAATTAATTATAAAATATAGTTCAAAAATCAACATTAATATTGTAATGAATTTTGCACAACACCAAATCATTTATTTTACACGAATAACAAATGTATTTTATTAACCAATCGCTGCTTTACAATATTCACCAACAGATGGCGCTATCAACAGGATCTAAATATAATCGCATGTTATTTACTACCGTAAACATAAAAATAAGTGTCAGAATAATGTTATATAATACTAATTGATTTTACTTTGAAAGAATCTGGAGTTATCTTAATAACTAAGCGATATATTAAATACCCAATCTTTGTAAAACAGTTAAGCAGCCAATACAGTGTCTAATATTGTAAAGTAGTGATGTTCTCAGTTCTGTGTTCACAAATAGTTATTTAAATATCAATCTTAAATATTATTAACATTTTCGTATCATTATATATAAATTTGCGCCCATACGGCCATTCTGATCCAGCGCGCTCCTCGCGCTGATTATTTAACGGTTACAGAATAAACAGCATAACAAACAAAAATAATGAATATAAAAATTACACAAATAAGCGTTTATCATACAGTATGAACTAAAAGATCAGTACAAGGCTTCACCTAGTCATAGGATCTTAGCCTGAGGCATGCGTCACCCATCACGGGATCTAACAAACAAGGCTTCATCCATGGCTAAGCCAATTCCTGGCATCACGGACATAGGGATCTTAGCGCACACAGGCATCAAAAATATGGAAAGTAAGTTGACATTCAAATATGCAACCATACTATTTACGTCCTGTGATAGAATAGGTATCTTCCAATTTATAGAATCGAGGCAGTAATTTAGTTGATCCGCGGGAATGTTGCTTACGTTCCTGCTCTTCACAGTCACCGGTGAGATCTTGTCCTTTTTTAACAGAAAGGTAGTCGATATAAACGCGTGCCCCCCAAGTGCGCAGATAGGTTCTATCTCTAGGTTTTTCACTCTCGCATCCGTGCATACCAAATCGATCAAGGTCTGACTATGATCAGTAAAATGCGTAGCCGACAGTACTTTTTGTGAAAGGTTCAGACAATGAAGAAAGACGTTTAATTTTTGTGTATTATGGTCAGATTGGTTCAGACAGTTAATATTAAAATCACCGAGCAAAATCGTGTGCTTACAGAAAGATAATGAATTTACCGAGCATGTCAAAGCATCTAGGAATGAATCAACATCATGCCATGGAGGCCTGTACGCGGTGCCTATTGCAAGCTTGATGCCATTAATAGTACCCACAAGCCACATTTGCTCTGTGATGTGACGCTGTGAATCGACGGGGTGTGAATGTATACGCACGTTCATCCCTCGCTTGATGTAGAAGCCGACTCCGCCGCCGCGGCCGCCACGCACGCTTGTAGGGCGCGGAACATGCCGCAAGCGGAAGCCAGGAATGGTTGGCGCGTGTCCCTCCTCACCTTCTCTCAGCCAGGTCTCATTAATGGCCATAATATCGACATTATGTCGCTCCATTGCGGCCACCAACTCATCATGATTTGTGCCTAACGAACCCGCATTGAGTAAACCAATTTTAAAAAGTTTGTTAGTCATTGGAAATACCTAGTGATGAAAATAACATTATAAAATTAGTGCCGAGACATATAGTAACACAATTACTTGATGGTTTAATAGTATATTCTGTGAAATAAATATGATACGTACGATAAAATAGTTTTGTAAAAGATATATAAATAGAGATATACGCGATATGCATCCTATTATTGTGCTCAGTGACAAGCGACCAGCTGAAAACCAGGGAGGCAATGAAGAACCCACACAACAGCAAATACTTATCCAAGAAATATAGTAAGCATATAATACTAGTGCTATTTTTACTAAACACACAAGTACAAGAAGAACACAGAAAATGACAAAAAATAAAGCCTAAACCGCTCCTGCTCCAAAAATCCGCTGTATATCGGCGTCCGAGCGAATGCGCTGAGTGGGTACGCCGTCTTCTTTCTTCACAAAGATTCGTCCTTCCTTTGTCCAGACGTATTTATATTGAAGGCGTCTGCCGGCCTCTCGTGCGGTGTGGAAAAGTCTCCCATTCGCACGCGTGAGACGTTCATTGACGAAGATCTTATGCGCCTGCCCCTGCAGCCCGATGTCTGCAGTAGTGATACCTCGGCGTACGCGCGCCGCGCGCAGCAGTTGATCGCGTACGGCCCGCCTAGTTAGACGCACATTGATATTGCGTGAACGCAGCGGCTGTTTTTGGTCGACGCCCTCGACACGGTTACGATAAACTGTTCCCATTCTTTCTGCATATACGACATCACTCTCGGCTATCGAGGCACCCAGCTTCACGGTGATCAAATGAAGTAGATGGTAAGGGTTCTCCTCTTTAGTTTCGGGCACACCAGATATGACCACATCACACAGCAACGCCTCTTGGTCCCGCTCATTTATCTGAGCCTTAAGGTCAGCTATAGTGCACTCCAGACTTTGGTTGGTCACGGGTTTCTCCTCCTCAAAGCGGTTCTCCAGTTTCAAAAGCCTATTCTCCACGTCATTAACTCGTTCATGGCAAGAGTTAATAGTAGCTCTAAATTCAGCCATGTCTTTGCGCAGCTCGCTCAACTCAGATCTCATAGCGCTCATTTCAAGCCTAAAGCTATGAATCTCATGTGCCAAATCTAAGTCTACATCAGCCGGGGTTAATTCGCGTCGAGAGACGTTGTTAGGACTCGATACGTGGTTGTAATCAACAGTTGAGCTGTCCTTGGTAGGAGTTTTGCTCTTACATCCCGAGCACATCCAGCTGTTCGGGACCTCCGCCGATGTTTGAAAGCCAACACAGATGCGGTGGTAAGCGCTTGCACATTTCGTGCAGCGGGCGCAGCTTGGTGCCGACATAAATTTGCCACATAGAGTACATTTAGCCATAATAAGTACTATTCGAATATATCAAAACACTAGATTAATTTGAGCGCCACCTAGTGTGTAGTAGCGAAAGCACGTAAGATGATTCTTTCCTGAGATCGGTACCTAATGTTTCTAGTGCACTGTGTTATGTGAACTGATAGTACTCGCGTTCTTAACTAGATGGCGTTGTGCCCATTATCAGCAATAAGGTTCTATTTATAAGGTTTACAAGGTGTCTGTCGACGCGCGAGTTTTGAATGTTTCAGGCACAATTGCCGCGTTTAGCACAAAGTATAATGTTCTCACTAAAGATGACTGTAAACTGTAAACACTTCAATATTTTATGGGCTAAGGGTAGTTTATAATTACTTTTAAGTTCTTAAGTTTTATTTTATTGTTTATTATTAATTTACAGGATTAAACTCGTTGCAAACGTTATATGTCTTTATTTGTGTCACTGGCCACACTTCCTCACAGATTTAGTACTCCACTTTCCGTTTAGTTATTTTATAAATCAATTGTAAACACAGAGCGTAATACGTTCACCAACGTCCGTGACGTCACCTGTACGTATCCACATAGGGTCACATAGGGTCGATTTAGCCCACGCGGCATCACCCATCACGGGATCTAGCCAACACACGGCATCACCCACCACGGGATCTAGCCAACACGGCATCACCCATCACTGGATCTAGCCAACACACGGCATCACCCATCACGTGATCTAGCCAACAAGACCAGGATCAAGGATACGCATGGTAACGCCAGCCAGCGTTTTGGGAAGGATGTTGGATAGGAAAAATAAAATTTTACTCAAACACATAAATGCAAAATTTGCCTCATAAACACATCAATGCATATACATAAAATAATCATCATCGTTCGTCGTGATCAGTTATATCAATACAATGCAATTACATAGGTCCAACAACGACAGTGGAGGAGGTAGAGGGAACCCCCCCACGTAAATCGGTATCTGACGAATCCTCCGCCCATACGGTCAAGCTGCTCATACAGTTGTTGATGTTGATCAGCAACAAAGGTTAGCAAACAATGCTTGACTCCAGCTCAGTACAGCACTCATGCGGCATGTGTGCGCGTAGCCCACACACAAAACCACTGACGTCAAAAGGGTGGGCCACCGTCATCCATTCATATTAATCAGTAATGGACCGCTCGTCCATCCTCTCTTCACACTAAGGTCAGGTCATCTGCTAGGATGTCATCATCAACCTGCAACACTCAAAATACAGGTGGTGGGCAACATTTCCCACCCAAAAATTAGTTCCATGAACCTTCGTAACTGTAGATGAAATAAAATTCTACTCTTACAAAGTGGTCCGGTCTATTAAGCTATATCAGGCATGTTCAACCTGTGCATTCATCTTAGCTACAACAGTGTTGGAGCCCATATTTTACGCATAAGGTAAAATACAAAAGACACTGAATTTTCTAAGGTTCTGTCTGACAGTGCCATTTTAGATAATCAAATATAAAGTTATCAGGATACCCATATTTTGCAGTTTTGATAAAATAGTTAAAACTTAATATATTCAAAATTAGTTTTATCCACATCAAACAGGAAAACAAAATGGCAAGAACAAAGAGAGGCCTATGTTCAGCCGTGAACAGTCGGACTGTTGATGATAAATATGAAATGATTTCGAACCATGCAGATTCAAGGAATTCGAAATTACTAGTGCTATATTTATTACTCATGTAAAAACATGTTTTATCCAATATTGAATATGTTTAGGCATAGTGCAAGCTGTGAAATTGTTGAAATGTTTGCCAACTGAGCCATAAAAGAGAAATTTACAAGCTACCAATATTACAAAGCAAGAGTAGTGCAGTCTTATTTCTAAAAATGATTCCACTCAGTTTGTATAGTTTTTGACTTTATATTTAAGGGAATTTTCTAAATAATGTTAATATTTATTTTAAACTGTTAACATGTGGTGTTAATGTTATTTTTATTAATTCATACACAATTAATAATTGTTTACCTGAATAAATAAAGTAGTGATGTTCTCAGTTCTGTGTTCATTATTTATATATCAATCTTAAATATTATTAACATTTTCGTATCAATATAATCATTATATATGAATTTGCGCCCATATATACATATAAAGTAAACTATTTGATCATTTATCTGAGTAAGTAATCGATTATGATAAAAAATTCTAAGGATTTGTAATAAAACGAACTCATATTCAATACCAATGACACGGGTAGCTATTATATATGATATTACTGTAATATCCCGTAAACTCGACTTATCAAACGTATCACAACACGAGTTTTCTAAATAATCACATTAATTACTTAAGATGTTTTAAATAGATATTGAATTTTAAAATGAAACAGCATTTTCTGCAGCAGTTGGATGTTTGCGGCTGATTGGATTTGTTTCGTTTTTCATTCAGAACCTTCTGAGCTCCAATGGCGAGTACTCGTTTTCAGTGAAACACTACGGTTAACCATTGACTGCGAACGTTTCACAATATGCACCTCTTTTTATTTCCCTGCCTTTTATTTGTTTCTCGTTTAAGCATTCATTTATTTAGGGGCGAAGTGGATTCCCACTGTTCTTTTTGGCGTAGTAATTAATTTTTATCTTTTCTCAATTTGGGTGAATGTTTAAGCAGTAATTAATACTATTGTTTTGGATATGTATGCTTTACTGTTAGATAATTAAACGTTTTGTTAAGGTTTTGTATATTTTGTTGCTTTTTTATAGGTAGGTAGGTACTTTATAGGAGTTCGGTGTTGTTTTATTTTTATGCAACATTATGGATAAGCGATAACTATATTGGCATATAGTGTATGTTTGGATTCTTAGTTCAATCTTTATTAAAAATGAATCTGCCCTCCTGTCTAGGACCTATTGAAGGCTATGGTAGCTAATATACATAAAGTTATTAAGAAAGTTGTATATTTAAATAAGTAATTTATACACAATATAATACAAACACGTATAATACAACCGTGTGATGACGGATTAAGAATACGGAATGTCACCACCCCATATCATCCCATGGGTGTCGTAAGAGCCGACAGAGGGAGCATAATTATTATGCAGAGAGAAGGAAAACTTGATACAAACCCTATACCAACCCGTTTGGCCAGCGTGGTAGAGCAGGCCAATTCCTCCTTTCAAAGGAGAGGCCTAGTCCAGCAGTGGATTGTTAAAGACTGATGATGATGATGATAATACAAACATAGGAAGTTTAATTTTTTTAATTTTAATGACAACTCCCGCACTAGGACTTTATCAACAATCTAATCAACATACAACTAACGGGCACAATGAACACCCAGACTCGAAACAACAATTTATGAATCACACAAAGTGTTTTCTCGTGTGTGCTTCGAACCCACAACACTCGGCCCAGTGTCAAGCGGCGAGGCGGCCGCTTAAACCACTACACCAACCGTGCAGTTTAAGGATTTCATGTGAAAATAACTACAAAATGATAATTATAATTATCAATATAAAAAATGCCATCTGCTGCTCTCAACGAATTGTTTTTTGTGTACCTGTTTCGATATACATATATTTTCCATAGTTCAGCATAGAGTTTAAGTAAATATAATATCAGTAATGCAGTGTATAAAAAAATTACTTAGAACATGTCCGTGTGTAAATTACAAACCGACAAATAACCTTAACGGCTACAAAATAACTCTTCTCCAAATAATGTAATCACAAAATAATTACGGAGCAATTAGAAAGAATCGTACAGCAAAAGCACGGTAATAATAACTAACAGTATTGTAACTCCATAAAAACGCACGAAACTCGAGTTATATCTACGCGCCTCGAGCAGAGTACCCATTAGACTGTGCGGACTGTGCCAAGAGTACCCACAGCCACGATCGTGCCGCAGCTCGCATGCGGCGCGTCTGGTAGGTATATAACTCACGAAGGCGGCCGAGTTACAATACTGTTAGATTATATTACCGTGGCAAAAGGCTTGAGTACAAAAAGGATCATTTTATCGATCGATAGCTGTCCACAAAAATTCTATCTAAGCATTTCAATTAAATCTTGAAAGGTTTCTTTAGGAATTCACCCCGTTTAGACAAAGGAGTTACAAAGCCGTTTCAGGTAATTAATCCTGGTGGAATTCTTTTGGACGCAACGAGTCAAGGAAAATAATCACAATTCACTACTTGCTTTGACAAAAGATGAAACATTTCTCTTCTTGTCAAGGTATTGCATAATATTAATTACTCTCTCGATTGTTAATTTTTATTTATAGTTATTGTACTATCCACATTTATTACAAGCTTTTTCATTTTATGTTCGAGACTTTCTCTACGTTGCCCATGATACCATACTACCATCAAGTTACACGTTATTGGATACAAATAAATAGCATTATGCTTTCTAAAGGTCATGTCTTTCTAAACCCTTTGACTTGAAAGCATGCGAGCATTTCAGTAACCCTATATTAGTTAGCCGAAGTCGCATTAGAGGAATCAAGTGTAGGTTTACGTCCGAAGTACTAAAGACTAAAGAGTTCGGAGCGTGGAAACCTCGCCTGTGCAAATTTAAACAGACAAGCGGATAGCCAGCAATGGCCGAGCAAGAGAATTCCATTTACCTGAGCGGAATGTCTAGGTCTTAGTCTTATAACCACGTAACAAATAAATAGAAGACATTCGCTATAAAACCTTATCTTAACAGAAAATACTTCTAAGTAATTTCAAAACCTATTTCGTTAGTAAAAAGTGCTGCTGTTTGCGCTCGCAGTTATATAGATAAGAGGCTAACATAATTTTTATATGTGACATTACAAGTCAGTTACAAAGAAAGTATAGAGTAAAATAATTTTATTTACTCACTTTGAATGTACCAATAGATGGCGCTACGCGTCTTTTTATCTTTTTAAAATAGACCGGAGTGTGTTATTAAAGAATAATTTTATGTATTTTGACATGCGTCCATAACATGTAAAAGCAGCATATTAGGGCAAGTTTGACTCATTTAACAAGAAAAACATCAACAACTTTGGCTTACAGATCGCCATGTCACCAGCGAATAGGACTTAAACATTATCGTATATAGACGAAGGTGCTATGAATATTATCTTTCCTACTGTGGGCAAGCAGTGTTATCTTACAACAGCTATTCAACAAAACCAGTTAGATAATGCCATAATAAAGTACTAACCAAAAAGATTTTACAAGCATAATGTAGCAGCAGAAAGGCATTGAGTATCTCTCTCTGTTGGCCATAACTCGGGCAGTATATTCAGAGTACTAACATCGAGTAATACCAACTGTTTTCACGTCGCCACTCAGTAGATACCTTTTAAACCAGAAAATGGATGGTACAGAGAAGTTATAAAAAGAAATACGACATTCCTCGTCTCTGTTTATTACCGTACATTAGTTATACTGCTTCCATAGTGTCGTCTCGGCATGAAATGGGAACTAATGAGATTTTGATGTTTTTTTGACTATGCTTTTATTTTCCTCGGTAACGTTAAGATGTTGTTCGAGGCTACGTTGACACTAGTTGCAATATTTTAAATTGTACAGTTATAAAAGTGTCACTTTACAATTAGAATTACTCTGTAATTCAAATTACTGATTGAGTTACGGAGATATAAAAAGTTTAGTCAAATAAAGACAGAGCGGTAGTGCTTGAACACACATTAGGTATGTAGAAAATCTCAACACGCGTGGGCTTGTTTACTTACATCACACATACACAATCCAAGTATGTGAATCCTTGTTAAATTAAAAAAAAATTGGTTGCCTGTAAAGTCGGTATACGGGCGAAAGTTTTACGTGACAACGACTTATATAATAAATAATAATTTTAATGTGAATATTCATTCGTATAGTAGGAAGAAGGATGAAAGACGCGTGCCTTTCACTTTTATGTCTGTCTCTCTCGCTCTTAGGCGGGACGCGTGCCTCTCACTCGCTCTCATTGTGAGCGCATAACGTGAGCGGAGCGTAACGCAGTTTCTTGAAGTGTCACCCGGCAAACCAATTTATAAGACGTTGTCACGTCAAAATAAATAACTTTTTAAAATTCAGGGTACCTATGTCATTATGTAGTTGGACAGCCACATGGAAGCCTAGAGTCTTCCTAGAGTATGATTTTATAGCACTTACGTATTTCAGATTTTTGTAAGTTAGCTATGTCCGCATTATAAAACTGCTCTCGTTAGTGCTCAACTTAATGGTGTGGAGTCAATTAGACAGACGAACAGATAAATCTTATAATGTAATTTTTCAGCAATCCATTAATATTTCCTTCGACTTCTAAGTCTCTTTGCGACTTTGTCTAGAAGTTATTAATTGTACAATTTACTGCCTACGTTGTTTTTAAATTACGCTTACTTTTAGTACTAATTAGTTTTGGCCTACAAAGTTGGCTGCTTAAGATCTTGGCAACAAATTTGGAATATTTCATGATTTTTGGATGATCGATTTCGTAGATATTCAACTGATCAACTAAAGGCATGAAACTGCAAGGAACAAATAAACTCACATACACGTTTTGATGAGTTGGATAGCAGATTATCTGAAGATTTCCGAAGAAACATTAAGTTTTTCTGGAAATCCGTTCGTGCAGTTCGAGGAAGAACTCAATCCTCAGAATACACGTCAATCAGAGACAGGAATGGAAAGATACTGAATGGTGAATCATGCGTGCTGAAGAGATGGAAGGAGTATTTTGAAGGTTTATTTGAAAGACCGGCGATAGAGAATCGATCGCCGAAATGAATGGTAATAATAGCAATGATGGAAGTGATATTGGCGTAGATGAGATTATTTAGGCGCTGGGAAGAATGAAATTAGGTAAGGCTGCAGGATATGATAGGATTACAGTTGAAATGCTGAAGGCTGGACAGGGCATCATAGTTGGTCAGCTGCAGCGCTTGTTTAACTTGTGTTGGAGCACCGGCCGAGTACCTGACGACTGGGTTACAGCTGTATTTGTGCCTCTTTATAAGGGAAAAGGCTCGCAACAAGACTGCAAGAACTATAGAGGCATTAGCCTTCTCAGCATTGTCGGAAAATTGTATGCTAAGGTACTGATTGAAAGAGTTATGGAAGTAACCGACAAGAAAATATGGGATGTACAAGCTGGATTCCGAAAGGGTATGGAGTGCACGAATCAAGTATTTTCTTTGCGGTGCATAGCCGAGAAATTCTTGGCCAAAGGTCAAAAGGTCTATTGCGCATTCGTGGATTTGGAAAAGGCTTACGATAAAGTGGTGAGGAATGAAATGTGGTCGGTACTGTCGATGTATGGGGTGAACAGCAGCCTCATACGAGTTTTGAAATCTCTTTATGAAGATTCCAGAGCTTGCGTGAGGATAAACGGGTCGTACACTGACTGGTTTACCATCGAGACAGGTGTTAGACAGGGATGTGTAGCGTCGCCGTGGCTGTTCAACCTCTTCATGGACAGTTGTTTGCAAGATTTGAAAAATAGTGATTGTGGATTAAGGATGCATGCGTTACTCGTCAAATGCCTCCTTTATGCTGATGATCAGGTAATACTTGCGTCTTCAGCGGAGGAGTTGCAGGAGATGGTAACAATCATGCATGGTGCTTTAGGGAGAAAAGGAATGAAAGTGAATGTGAGCAAGACGAAAGTTATGGTTTTTGAAAAGGAGGAATGTGTTACGGCTTGTAATGTTATGATCGATGGACAACGAGTGGAACAAGTGAATGATTTTGTGTATTTAGGTACGCTGTTTACTAGGAATAGTAAGAATGAAGAAGATATTGAAAGAAGAGTTAATGCAGGTAATAGGGTGAATGGAGCTTTGAAGGCTTTTATGAACAGTCATAATGTATCCAAAAAGGCACGTTTGGCTGTGCATAGAGGGGTGTTGGTACCTACACTTATGTATGGTAGTGAATGTTGGGTATGGCAGAAGAGTCATGAAAGTAGAATAAATGCAGTAGAAATGAGAGGACTGAGAAGTATGTGTGGTGTGTCTTTGACTGACAGAGTAAAGAATTGTGTGATAAGAGAGTTGTGGGGTAAAAGAAGATGTAGTGACAAGCATCGAGAAAGGGATGCTAAGGTGGTTTGGGCACGTGGAGAGGATGGATGACAAAAGACTCACCAAGCAGATAAATATAAGGCAAGTGTGGATGGGCGAGGACGAAGGGGAAGACCTAGGCGGACGTTCTCTGACCAGATTGGAGACATCCTAAAAACAGGGCACGTTAGAAGTACCCTGAACAGAAGAGCATGCATGAGGAATCTGATGGGAGTGAATGAAGCAAGAGAGATATGTCAGGATCGTTGCAAATGGCGTTCCGTAGTCTCTGCCTACCCCTCCGGGAAACAGGCGTGAGTCTATGTATGTATGTAGAATTGTAAAAATCTGAAACTACCTGAGAAACGGTATTCTAATAAACATAAAAATAAATTTCATAAGTCATTGCAAAATTCGCAAAACTTTTGACTGGGCTGTCTAAAAAAAACATTTAAACGATATCTTATGCACTTTAGTTGTGTTTAATAGTTTGTACTACCTTAAAAGTGAGCACTTATAGCAAACCTCCATACTAATTCTTTCAAGACCACTATGTAAGCCCTACAGTGTTTAGTAGCATCGCAGGGTATCGTTTTACACTTCATCGTTTATTACGTCACAGGTGAGTGGTGACAAACAGGCGCCGGGCAGTAAAGCGGTTAAAAATAAATGTATTATTTATTGGAAAATTCAAACGATTTCAGGGCCTAACCACATCTGAACGTAAAATATATTTAGATACAGAGTTTTCTTCATAATCATGAACATACATTTCGTTTGAATGCAGATGCATTGAATTTTGGGTCAACCATGTTTTTAATTCCGAGAAACATCCACCATGCACCACAAAATACGTGCAAAAACCAACTCTAACCAAATTACACCTCACACAAAACTCCCACAACAGCAATAATTTTGTAAAGAGTCAACTACATTTCGCGAATAATATCTCATCCTCAACTAGCGAAGTTAATATTTTTATGACTGTGTTAAAATTAAATGCTTTTTTTGCTATTCTTTGTACTCGGATGGGTCCAACTGTTGAAAACGAGAAACGAACGAACAATATAATATTGTAAGGCCGAAGGAAAACCCTTGTAACGGGGGATTTTCATATTCTCAATGTTGTGAACATATTTGTGAATGTATAAGTGAGCTGTTGTTGCCTATTGAGATAGAACATGACGCCGCATCGGATGATCCAGTGGTATAACTCAGTGGGGTTAAGTATAGATGTGTTACACATGTACTTTACCAAACATATTTTATTGCTACGGTTTGCGTTTTATTCTAGCTTGACTAGAGATTGTCAGTTCTACGAGTATCTAGCTTGAATAATAGTGTTCTGTCTTTTTTATTACTTTAGTTTTTCTTTATTTTTGAGCTACACTTGACTAGCTAGGTATTTCTTAAGTAATGGAATATAATAATGCATAGGCACATACACAAGTTGAGAATCACTTGTATACATAAACATTTGCAGTATCCGAAGTCTTTTAAAAACTTCGCATTAAAATATTAAAAGTAACCTTTCACTTTAAACGTATCCACTATTTCTTCGAACACCGAAAATATATTATTACAGACCAGATGTCAAATGTTTTCCAAGACATTACACTAGATAAACTTAGATCCAGTCGTAAGTTTTATATTTTTGTGTTTGTTCATATAATCTCAGGTCATTGACACCGACGATTCGTAACGCGTTATCAAGCACAAAATGAAGCTAGCAATATGTTCTATCTTCACTTCCTTTCGGGAACTCTCCGGGCCCCTACTGTGAATTTCGATTAATTCTCTTATTTTCTTTTGCAAATGTACGTAGCAAATATGTTTCATAACAAAATAGTTGTTTATTTACAGCTATATTTTGTAGGTTCAATAACCTTTATGATTTATGTTTGTAGCAAACACGGCAACGAGGTTAAGCGTTATGTAAAAAAGTAATTTTAAGATGAATATCGAAGCAGGCAATTATGAAGAGCTGAAAAAGACAATGTCAAACTAATTATTATATTATAGTGCGGCTGCTCGCATCGACTATTATCAGATTGGATTTCCACCTATTAAACATCATTATGTCACACGAAGGTTTATAGGTGACAGAGCATCTCATGTAACAATAAAAGGTACCTGTAATTCTTTTCTCAAAGACCTGTTTTTTATATGCACCTAATAGATGGCAAACGCGCAGACGAATCGCCTGATGGTACGCAATTACTGGCGCCAATGGACACAGGCAACACGAGACGAAGAGTACCTTGCAGCTCTTAAGGATAGGAAAAGGCATGGGAGGAGCGGGATAAGGGAGAAGGAAAAGAGGATGCAGCCGCCGGCAAACCTACTCTAGAAATAAGCAATTCTCTTTTACGAGGAAAACTATTGACTTTACAAACATACGTACAACGAACTCATTGAACAATCAGACTGGAAACAAGAATTTGAGAAAAAAACACATAGGTACCTAATCAACAGTGTTGTGTGATGTGGCGATTGACCCCACAACACGAGGCACAGTATCAGGCTGTGATGCGACTATTTGAACCATTGCGCCAACCATGTAGTTAGTGCGACCTTGTTATCCATAATTATTATATTTTTATAATTCATTTAATTGCATTTGTCAGAGGACGCAATTTTATTTCATAGACCCCTTCTTAGTGCTAAGTTAAATCCAAGTTTGAGGGGTCGCAGCTCTTGCCCTGCAGCCGCCATATAATAGGTTTTCTAATTTATCTGTCAAACCATTCAGGAAAATTTTAAAACAAATTATATTCTCTACAACTTTGGTCCCGTAAAATTTTGTCGTAAAATGCTAAATAACAATGTTACAAACGAATATGTAATGAAATTTGCAACAAATTTTCGAATAAATTTTTTCATCGTAAAAAATACACTTATGTATTTTTAAACAAAACATAGTCTTCTTGAGAAAATGTTAAAATAAAAGACAATCTCTATCCCTGGGAATCTGAAGTTGAAGTCTGCCTAGCAAGAAAATAAAGCGATATGTTCTGCAGTGCCACACTATTCTGGGGACACCTGCAGGAAAATTATAAGAAATATCAAAATTCATCGAGAAAAATGATGAATTAACGACAAAAATGCGACTTACCTCCAAAGTTCTTCATTAAGAACTTAATACCGGTGCTTGATCTGACTCTGTGCCAAAGCCTGGCTCATCTCTAATACCGAAGACACAATAATAATAGAAAACGTTAAAATTGCCAAAATACAACCATAATAAAGATATCCTAACAATTTTTTTGGCTTTCTGACAAAACTTTCATGGCCAAAGTTTTTTTAAGTCAAAAGCACTCTTTCACATATTCTTTGTACGAGCAATAGTTGACCAGATAATCAAGAAAAACTATCTACACCTACACTCATTCCAAGATGGCGGCCGGTGGACACGAGGCACGACCCCACAAATTTGGAACAGGCTTCACACGAGCACTTCCTACACATTTGTAAAATAAAACTGCGTCCTCTGATAAATGCAACCCCAAATGTAACTTTTCAATGGACTGTTAACGCCGGCAAAATACTTGATCTATTTCTATATTTGACTACTAGACATATGTATAGATATTTGACATAAAGTCCATACAAAAGTGTAAATCGGGTAGAGTGGCCAAATATAATTATGAATGAATCAATTATCGAGCCCTTAAAATATATAAGTGAGAAGTTAATATCAACAACTAGTCATAGATTACACAATTTGAATGCTTTTTAACAGAAACTTAACCGACAAATCTCGTTAGGAAACATGTTATAGATGACCTCATCAGTAAAATGTGTTTATCGTAAGCATGTATTGTCGCTGTCGTTTGCTGAAAGGACAGCTCTATAAATCCTTCATTAGCTCTGTCTTTCTGAATGGAATTAACGTATTTGTAAGCAACAAACGATTACGTGTTAAAAGATAAATATGCTGCTCAGAATAAGTAGTCATGACAAAAGACTGCATTTCTTTCAAAGATATTTCACATTCGAAGGAACTTCTTTTATATCCGTCAAATAACAGAAATATTGCAAGATGTGCCCGCAGCTTCGCCCGCGTGCAAGTCGTTATCCTTTAAATATCCATTTCTGTGGCCTTGATAATGTAAAATAACATAATGATCGGTCGATGAAACTCACACTCATATTTAAGTTTCTTACTACTGTATTAGAAAAATATTGACCGGTACCTGCCAACTAAATTCTTAGCTCTTTCTTTTAATAAATACTATCTGGCCGGATTACATAATTATTAGTTAATTTATATAATAATAAGTCTACGTTGCTCTACTATGTAATATAAGCTGTAATGGTGTGCAAAATAATAATTTTAAGTAATACCCCTAGATGGCACCACTGGCAAAATTAAAAGTCGGTGTTAAGTTCCAGCGCTGACAATATAAATATTAGAAGAGAATTTATAGCAAACTTTTGCCCAAATTGAGTCCGATTCACTCGATAGCCAATGCGGATATATGTTTATTTTAAATTGCGATAACTTTTGATAGAATAAACGGATTCTGATAAACAAAGGACTAAATGTTAACCAAAGACACAAACTATGCGTTTGTCACGATCGCGATACAAACCATTTTGTGTGTTGCTTGAATTCAAGTCTATTAAATATATTGAATGACACTGTTAGGCTCCCATAGGTGGTAGCGTGATTATTGTTGGCCAAGATTGTAATCGGGTCTTCAGGCAAAATATAGGTGAAAACCGCATCAAAATCCATTAACTGGTTATTTCGTGATGATTTAACAAACATACAGACAGACAGACTGACAATAATTCCAAAAAAAATGTTTTGTGTTCTATATCGATAACATGTCACAATGCAATTGAAATTTGGCAAATTATTCAATGTACATACAAAGTGCTCTTTGAGTTTATTATAGTAATATAGATAGTTGCTGTCACCATCTTCTCCTCGCTGTGATAATTTTATTGGGGTAGGTTATGAAATTCTGCCTTAACATAACCGTGGATTATCCACGGTGTACCACCATTAACTGTACTAAGTGTAGCGTCCAGTGATGCACAAATGAGTGCAGTGTAGAGGCAATATAAGAAGCGGAGCGCAGGAGCGAAGGCTAGGATCTTAGATCACAACCGACACAACTCTATTGTGATAATAGGTATTGTACCTATTTAGGAAAAAAATAACAAAAAATTCAAACACATATTTCGGGTCTCCCATTAATAACTGTCTACTAACCCACATTAATAACATTAATATGGATTGATTCATTCTTTTGTCAAGACAAATGGCTACGACACTACTGGGTAATTAATTTTGAGCAAAACAGTTGGGACGGTTGTACCGCGTCGAGCAGACGAACGCCGCAAGGCAAACGTTAGCTCCGCTGCAACCGTAACCGGTAGAGGTAAACACTGCGGAAAGCGCTCCCGTCATCATAGACGTCAGCGTGAGTACGCAGCGCACGCGGGAGGTAGCGAACCGACAACGTCGGCGAACGCACCCCCCGCGGGAGGTAGCGAACCGACAACGTCGGCGAACGCACCCCCCGCGGTAGGTAGCGAACCGATTACATCGGCGAACGCACTCCCCGCGAGACAACAAACAGCTGGTGCAATGCACCAGCGCGGACATCCGCCCTCAGCCAGCGCGATGAGGGAACCGCCCAGGACGAAGCAATCGGCAGGACGCGGCGCGATTGGTGGACGCAGCAGCTCAGGCTTGCAAGCGGAAACCACGCGGACGGCGAAGAGTGAGCCTTCGGGCTCGCTCCCGCCGCCGGCTGCACACACCGCTCCGGCCGGTGCAGCGCCGGGCACCCACCGTCGTGCCCCCTCGACGGCAGTCGGAGATGCGGAACCAACAGCCCCATGGGGCACAACCGGGCCACGCCGCAAACGCGACCCCAGAAAAGGCGGACCCAGGCACGCACCAACCAATCCGGCGCTCTCGGGACGGCCCACTTCGGCGACACCGTCGAAGAGGAACCGTCACGACGACACACCACCAAGCGCCACGACGAAGCGTGCGAGAGTGGACGCAACACCGAAAAGGGCAACGATGAGTTACGCCGATGCGACTAACTCGCATCTGATGGTGGCCGTCGTTGCCACTCCACCCACAGACCTGACGGTGTAGCAAGCACGGCAGCTCGAGCTCTCCATAGAAGAGCGCATCATGGAAGCAGCCTTTGCACCACATTCAAACAACGAGCCCGCACTCGCGCCATCCTTTAGAGGCAAACCGCTTGCAGCAGGAGGAGTCCTAAAGCTATGGTGCGAGGACGAGAAATCGCTGGCGTGGCTTAAACGAACGGTAGCGGGACTGCAGTCACCGATCGAAGGAACCAGGCTGGCTGTCATCGGGCAGACGGACCTCGCGAAGCGCGTACGCGCATCGCTCTGGCTGCCGAGGTCGACCAACCTGGAACTCCCGAAGATCCTGGAATGCCCAAAACCCATGGTCCGCTGTCCAGACGTGGCAACTGTACAGCGCTACCATGCAAGAGCACGGCCTCCCCGAATCGGAGGTCCCGAGAATCGAGGCGCGCGACCGCCGAGTCTCCTTCTTCACCGGCAGCGTGTACGTACTGTTCCACGCTGCCGGGGCAGGGGCTGGCAGGACGGTTGCCGCGCCCAGGGAAATGCCGCCCGCCAGCGGGCATACACAGGGACGAGAGACAACATCGGCCGTTCCCAGCACGTCGGGCACAGCCCACGCACACACAACGCCCGCAGCGACAAAGAGCGCTGTGACGGCAGTTGACGACGAGCACGACTCGTCTGACGGGGAGTCCGTGGACAGCAATGTTCTCGGATCTTCGTCAGACTAGAGTCGTACAGACCAACCTCCAGCACAAGCAAATTGCAACGGCTACCCTACGCAGGCTGCTGGAGGTTAACCACCACACAATAGCCCTAATCCAGGAGCCGTGGATTAGAGGCGACACCATATGTGGACTCAACAACATCGGAGTTAAGATATTGCACTGGAGCTCGGCTCCTAAGCCGAGAACATGCATATACATTCCCCGAACAGTACCAGCATTGCTGCTGACTAACTTTTGTTCTAGAGATCTCACAGCCGTGGGAATACGAACAGGGCCCAATGATCAGATGCTTGTACTAGCCTCGGTCTACATGCCCGGTGATGAGGAGATCCCATCGAAGGAGCTGGCCGAGCTGGTGCAGCACTGTGAGGACCATGGCTGGCCAATAATACTCTCGGCAGATGCTAACGCCCACCATCCTCTGTGGGGGAGCCCCGAGGCAAAGAGACGAGGTGAGATCCTAACTGAATACATCTACACAACAACACTAACGGTAATCAACAAAGGCTCAGAGCCCACATTTGTTAGCTCCAGATATCAAACCATAGTAGACATTACACTGGCATCGGATGGGGCCGCGGAACTTGTCACGAACTGGCATGTGTCCGCCGAACCATCCTTTGCCGACCACAGACGTATCTGCTATGACATACGAGTGCAAGAGAGGGTCATACAACCAAAAGGCAACCCACGTAATACCGACATTGCGAGATACAAGACCCTGCTCGAACAAGAAATAGCCATGTCAAATTTCAACGACATGAACACAAGCACTACACACATAGAACACAACACTAATTTACTAACAAAATGCATACAACGCAGCTACCAACAAGCCTGCCCCACCACACTACCGAAAACGAGTAGTAAAACCCTATGGTCGGGATCGGAACTGGAGAAACTCAGGCGCAATCTGAGACAACTCTTCAACCGGGCCAAAAACACAAGGAAAGACACGGACTGGGACAAATACAAAGAAGCCCAGTCGCACTACAAGAAACGCATACGATTCCGCAGGGGAGAATCCTGGCGAAATTTCTGCACCAACATTAATTCCACATGCGAGGCAGCCAGGGTAAAAAAGATCCTATCCCAGGACAGCAACAAGACCCTAGGCTCCATAAGAAAGCCTGATGGCACCTACGCAACCACAGACATGGAAATAAGCCAAATACTAATCGAAACGCACTTCCCAGGTTGCACAGTGACCGAAGACTGTGATTGGGAAGAATCAGAACACAGACCACCGACCCAGACAGACTGGACGATAGCCAACAACATGGTTACCGGGGACCGGCTGAAATGGGCAATTAACAGCTTCCAGCCGTACAAATCTGCAGGCCTGGACGAAATAACACCAGCACTTCTACAATGGGGCTGCACAACGATTGTGCCACAGCTACTCAGCATATATAGAGCATCTATAGCGCACAATTACATACCTCGAAGGTGGAGGGAAGTAAAAGTCATATTTCTCCCAAAACCGGGCAAAACGGATTATACGCAAGCAAAATCGTTTAGACCTATCAGTTTGACCTCCTTCTTGCTAAAAACGCTGGAAAGGCTCGCTGACAGATACCTGCGGGAAGGCGCACTGCTACGCAGACCACTACACCCGCATCAACACGCCTACAGAAGTGGTAGATCAACGGAATCAGCGCTTCACTCCGTAGTGGGGACCATAGAGACAGCGCTATCTGACAAACTAATGATCTTAGGCGCTTTCATTGACATAGAGGGCGCCTTCGACAAGACTAAATTCACCAGCATTAGCCGGGCCCTTAACAAGTTCGGAGTTGAACAAACCGTCAGTGGATGGATTGATCAACTCCTGAAACAAAGGGCTATTCAGTTCACGGTTAATACCACCACAAGGGGGATAGTAGCAAAAGGCTGCCCACAGGGAGGTGTCCTATCACCCCTGCTTTGGAACATAGTGGTAGACGATCTGTTGAGAAATCTGAATGACAAATGCTTCTTCACGGTCGGCTACGCAGATGATATTACCATCCTAATCAAAGGAAACTCAGAAGACATGATCCATTATCGGATGCAAGCAGCCATCAGGATCATGGAACAATGGTGCAACCACCATGAACTGACGGTCAACCCAAATAAAACGGAGCTAGTACTTTTCACCAACAAAAGGAACACCCGTATGACCAGAAAACCAAAACTTTTTGGCACGGAGCTTAACTTATCGAGTGAAGTCAAGTACCTGGGCGTAACACTCGACCACAAGCTCAACTGGAATAAACACATCACCACTAAAACCACAAAAGCATGTACAACCTTCTGGCAGTGCAGAAGAATAATAGGCAAGAAATGGGGTCTAAAACCATTCATCACCCTATGGATCTACACTGCCATAATACGCCCCATGCTCACATACGGTGCAGTAGTGTGGTGGCCACGCACTCAACTAAGCACAGTCAAGAGCAAACTGCAGAGCATACAACGCCTCGCCTGTCTGGCCACAACAGGCTGCATGAAAACAACTCCAACGGCGGCACTGGAGGTGCTTCTCAACTTGCGACCACTGCACCTCATCATCCAGCAAGAAGCAGGTGCCGCTGCGATCCGGCTCGATAAGTTCGGGCTCTGGAGGAGAGATGACCGTATAACCCACGCACGCCTGAAAAGGACGTTAACTAACGAGATCCCGATGCTAGATGCAACGTGTGATCTCATACCTAAAACCTTTGTCTTTGACAAAAAATACCGCATACAACTGCAAGAAGAGCACAAGGATAGTTCTGGTATACACGAAGTTAGAGTATACACAGACGGCTCAAAAACAAAGTATGGGACGGGTGCCGGAGTGTTCTCCCATGACTTGAATATCAATCTCTCAACATCGCTTGGTAAACTCAACACCATCTTCCAAGCTGAATGCGTTGGGATAACAAGGGCGGCGACGGCGATCGCGGCCAGAAATGTGAGCAACCTGTCAATACGCATCATCACAGACAGCGCCTCAGTACTACAAGCTCGCGATGGCAACTGCTTTAATAGCGGCCTAATTATGGAGTGCCACCAAGAGCTGCAGAAAACTGCAGCGAAGAATCGGGTCACGCTCCAGTGGATACGAGGACACAGTGACTCCACGGGCAATGACGCAGCAGACCAACTGGCAAGGAAAGGATCGGACACGACAACTCTGGGACCCGAACCAATTGTTCCGATACCGTTCATACATACATACATAGACTCACGCCTGTTTCCCCGAAGGGGTAGGCAGAGGCATATTAAACGCCCACTTTTCGCCAGTGTTTCGATCCCACGTAATAGTTGGCGAGCCTATTGCCGCTTATCGGGATATTTTGTTTGCCAGAGCCTCGTCCGTTGATCGGCAGGTGCACCACTTGCAGGTGAGGTTGGCTTGGGACCCTAAGTTCTTGGTGGGAACCCTATGCACCGTTCAACCAACTAAGAACATGGTTACGCGAGAGTACCCTACAACAACAAGAAAAAGAGTGGGCAGAGTTAAAAGAGTGTAGGCAATCTAAAGATGCCTTTCCCCAATTAGATAAACGACTCTCGCAAAAACTGTTGCACTCCAACAGGAAAACACTCAAGCATCTGATTGTCATAATAACCGGCCAATGTCCACTAAACATGCATCTCTACAACATCGGCGTCACGGACAGCCCACTATGTAGGGGCTGCATGGGGACCGAAGAAACACCCGCTCATATAATCCTACATTGTACCAGCGTGAGCGACCAACGGACGAAGTTCCTGAACAACCCCAGAACCATGAGCGAAGCCATACGCAATACTGGTCAACTCATGGCCTTCTGGAAGGAGCTTGCATGGTATGAGTAGCAGGCGACAACCGTGTCACTGCTAACGCACAATGGCCCAATTAAGTGGCTAAGTGCGGAAAACACCTGTCCAACTAACTAACTAACTAACTAACTACTGGGTAATTAATTTTGAGCAAAACAGTTGCATATAATACAGCAATTTACATTCAGTTGCACACACAAGCCCGTACGGGTTTTGTTTCGTGTGCGCTCGACATTACCCTCTGCGAGGCTCTATAAATAATTTAGAACTCTCAATGAAATTATTAAAACGCTAGACCGTGCTCCAAATGTTGTTTATACCGAGGTGTCAGCTCTGAACTGCTATGTGTTTTAATATAAAACTTTGTTTTTAGTTCGTTTCGTTTTACATGTTTACATGAAGTTTTAGTTAAACATGTGTCAATACAGGGATTATATTTATGTATTGTAATGTAAATTTTTTTTGGAAAGTGTTACCATGTTTGGTTGAGTGTGGCATAGTAACACGATAGTTAATGTCAGTAAATGATATAATGAGTAATAAAGTAATAGAGAATGCTGTGGTGTGAAAATGGCTGAAAAGACGAAAATAATATTAGCGCATACCTATTTAAAAATGGATGAAGGAACATTAAAATAAAGTCGTCTGACTTAAAGCAAAAATTAACAGTTTCGAATGAACGACCTTAAGATTTAGTAACTAATACTTACGTGGATACGGGAAGAAGAAGAAATAATAATAACACACATAAATAATATATACACTGGCAACACTAAAAGTCAACAGACACAATTTTCTTAGATAAATTTCAATTTTGTATTGATTTATTTTATTGTTTCTGAGGCTGTATACTATATTACATACGTGATAAACACAATTGTGTAAATAATTATTATCACAAACTTCTTTAAAAACCAAAAAGAAAAACACTGCAAAGTAAATATCAAGAAACCAAAATGACATCAGGGGCCCAATTCTGCTATTTTATATGACATTGAAATTATATTTTGAACGAAATTAGATTATATTTTGAACAAAATGAGATTATATTTTGAATTGACTGAGAATCGGTATTCTACTAACCTAATGTCATTATCGTATAATTGTTCGTCGTTGACACATATTTTGACACTTGTTTCAATTTACGATCTCATTTCAATTTCATTCAAATATCTGTTAATTTACAAGAATACCATTTGTGACACTGACATAATATCGAAACTGTATTTTGAACAAATACATTTAGCAGAATTGGGCCCCTGATGTCACAAATGTAAACAATGCAAATAAAGACCGATGGAGCCACACGAAAAAAAAGTAAGTACAAGAGTAAATACGAATACAACTAAGAGAAAATGTTGACTAGAGCCAGAGCAGCGGCACAAATAAGACCCCCGGACTCGTCACTCAGCTCCGCCTCGCAGCTGCCGGCGCCAGCAGTGCCGGCCATTGCTGAGGCGTCGAGCTCATCGAGTGATGTGTATTTTTCCCCGCCGACGACACCAACACCAGCGCGCCGCCGGGGAAGAGGCTGGCCACCGTCAGGCTTGGGACCCCGAGACCCACCGGTTTCGAACAGTTCCCCTGCTGCCGGTGGTGATGTGCGCCGCATGAGATGGACTCAAACGATGAATGAGAACGTCATGCGGGCATGTTTTGTGGCTACAGAGGGAGGAACCAACCTTACGGTGTACCGTGACCGCTTACTGCCTCTGTTTCAGGCCTTGGAACCAGCTGTTAACGTTTCGGCACAGCGACTGTCGGATCAAGTGCGAGCCATTCAACGCTGCCACCTGTTGAATGACGACGCACTTGAGAGGCTACGCTCAGACTTGCGAGGTATCCCTGAAATCACACCCTCCACACGTTATGAGGCTCCAATAGTGCACGCCTCTCTCAGGGCCCAAGATGAAAGTGAGGAACTGATGGACAGGGATATACAATTAAGTACCCAATGCATTGATAAGATAAGGAGTACTTTGGAGTGCGCCATTGGAAAATATCGGTATGCTACATTAGAAAGCAGACCGCGGCTGCCACGTTTACCCACGCATAGGAAAAATATAGCGCTTGTGTGTGCCCTGGATTCACTATTGCCTACTTACCTAGACACTAGTGAAAATCTTAGTGATACACACTCAATTCTATACTGCGCGGCCGTAGCGGCGTGTCGAGTAGCTAATATTAAAATACAAAGCAGTATTACTATTGCTCCTCGGAATGCCGTTCCGGCTTGGCAGCGTAGAATTGAGCGTTGTATTGCTGAGAGCAGGGCATTCATAGGCAAGCTAATCTGCTTTAGGTCGGGCAATACCTGCCCGAGAGTGATGCGTTTTGTGAGTCAGGCGTTTAAGGGGACAGGACTTTGTCCTCAAGAATATCCGTCACGGGTCACAGAACGCATCGACTGCCTGAAGCAGAAAATCTATGCGTGGGCGAATCGCATCAGGCGGTACAAAAAAAGGATTGACCGATATTCCCAAAATCGCGCATTCCAAAGAGATGAGAAGCTGGTTTATAGGAATTGGGAGCGACCTGAACCAGGTGTGGATGATGGGCGTCGACCAGATGATGCGAACACAATTGCGTTCTGGCGCAGTTTATGGTCGACTCCCGTCAGCCATACAGAGGGTGACTAGATTAGTGATATTGAGCGATCATGTGAGGTAATACTTCAAATGGAGCCTGTAGCCATAGACGCCAGCGATATAAATTGTGCAGTCCGTCCGTTAGCCAATTGGAAATCTGCGGGACCGGACGGGTTGCACAATTTCTGGTAAAAATGGCTAAGCAGTGCACATATTCGCTTGGCATCCCAATTCCAGTCATCTCTGGACTCAGGATCGCTGCCAAGTTTTATGACAACTGGCGTAACTCACCTGCTCTTTAAGTCTGGTAGTACCACGGAGCCTACGAACTATAGGCCTATAACTTGCCTGCCTACAGTTTATAAAGCTTTTACATCCATTTTGTGAACAAAATTGGCATTACACATATTCAATAATAAAATTATCTGAGTTTCAAAATGGATGTAGAAACCGGGCACGTGGTACTAAGGAGCTACTCCTTATCGACATGGCCATTAGCCAACAGGTGCGCCGTAGTCGAAAGAATCTGGCGACATGCTGGATAGACTATAAGAAGGCCTATGACTCTGTGCCACATACGTGGCTCTTGGGGGTGCTGGAGTTGTACAAAGTAGATTTTTATTTATTTTATTTAATCTTAGGAAGGCTAACAGACACATAAACACTTATAAATACTTATATGAGTAACTAGATGCTAATAACAAGCCCTCACAGTTAGGGTTATTCTTAGGTAGATGTAACTCTATGCGCCCTCTTGAGGGCATGTATGGGGCAGTGGAGTACGGTGCTTCGCTATCCAGGATGTCGACAGCCTTGCGGGTATGGCGTACCTATAAAGATCAAGCGAGGTATTTTCCAGGGCGACAGTTTGAGTCCACTATGGTTTTGTCTAGCATTGAACCCGCTGAGCACTTTGCTCGAAAGTTCAGGGCTAGGCTATCGATTGCAGAGTAGAGGTCAGGTTATTTCTCATCTCCTTTTCATGGATGACCTAAAACTATTTGTCCCCACTGACCTCCAGTTAACTGAGTTACTAAAGACAACTGAAAAGTTTAGTAATTCAATAAAAATGCAGTTCGGTGTGGATAAATGTGCGATCATGCATGTAAAGCGAGGCAGGAGTGTGAAATCTGATGGTATAATGATTTCAGATTTCACACAACTTAGATCTCTCTCTGCAACCGAAACCTACAAATATCTGAGTATGTCGCAGGCATTAGGCATTGATGACGCGGGCATGAAACAGGCGTTACAGGTACGTTTCTTTGGCCGCCTGAAGAAAATCTTAAAAAGCTTTTTATCAGGCGGAATTAAGGTGCGTGCCTGTAACGGTTGGGCCATGCCGGTCTTAATGTACTCCTTCGGCATACTCAGATGGACTCAAACAGAATTGGACGCCTTGGATCGGAAAGTTCGCTGTCTACTCACGACATACCGGATGCATCACCCACGTTCGTCGGTGATGAGATTGTACATCCCGCGTAAGTGTGGGGATCGTGGCTTCCTAAGAGCCAAGACCCTCCACAATCGTGAGGTGTGCAATCTCAGAGAATACTTTCTAAACACTGACTCGGGTATGCACCGAGATGTGGTCGCTGTAGACAGTGGGCTTACCCCGCTGGGTCTGGTGAAAGAGAACTGGCGCAAACCTGTCGTACTTGGTGTAAAAGAGCGCAAGGAGGTATGGAAAGGTAAATAGCTGCATGGACGATTCTACCGGGCCTTGCATGGGCCCGACGTAGATTTTTCGGCATCGGTGTCCTGGCTGCGTTTTGGCGATCTTTTCGCCGAAACAGAAGGTGTTTGCAATTATGGACGTTATCATTGCGAACAACTACCGGAAGTATATTCTGAGGGATGGGACGGTCGACATATGTCGGGCATGTCACCATCCTGGTGAGTCGCTCAGACATAATTATAGTATCCGGTTGTTCTCGTCTTGCCAACGGCGAGTATTTGCATAGACACAACCAAGTAGCCAGGATTGTCCACCAGCAACTTGCCTTAAAGTACCAACTTGTCGACTCTGAAATACCGTACTACAGGTATGTGCCCGACCCAGTTCTTGAAAATGGTCGTGCTACTCTGTATTGGGATCGGTCTCAAGCCGGACATAGTGGTGATAGACCGATTAGAGCGCCTTGCAATGATCATCGACGTCACCATACCCTGACGAGAATTTCGTGAAAGCCGAAAAAGATGAACAAATGAAGTATTTGGACCTGGCTCACGAGATTGTCGACATGTGGGATGTTGACTCGGCGATCATTGTACCGATAGTCGTGACCGTAAATGGTCTTATTGCCAAGAGCCTCGACCACCACCTCAAGAGGCTCTCGTTAGACAGCTGGATCAAGTCCTCTATACAGAAGGCAGTATTGCTGGACACGACACGCATCGTACGGAGGTTCCTTTCTCTGGAGCCCTAACCACCGGTAGCTTGGTCCCTGTGCCCGATGCCGGTGGGTCTCCGTGGTCCCATTTTATATATTTTATTTATTTTTTATTGTAATATTTAAGTATGTAAAATGTGATAATGAGAGCAATATTTACTAAACGGAATAATAATAATATTCTACCACATTCACACAACACCATCTAATCCCAGACTAAGCAGAAGCTTTTACTATGGGTACTAGACAATTGGTAAACTTTTTATCTATACTTTTTTTTTGTAAATACATACATATTATACATAGAAACACCCAGACCAAGACAAACACCCATGTTCATGCACACAAAATGTTTGAAAGACCATCATCATCATCAGCCATAGTCCACTGTTGGATATATCTAATAGCACGACGCTGAATTCATGTAAACATATTTCATGTTCTTATTTTTTAAAATATTGATATGATTCGCTATAAATTTAAGTATTTGTATGAACCATAACCTATTGTTGATTCAGAGTATTATGTAATACCTGACTCATAATCGAAAATACGATTAAAGTAAATGAATAAAGATAGTTACATCAGGTTTGTTGTAAGAAGACACTTTTTACTCACAGGTATTAGGTATATAAGGTTTATATAATAATGTTTTTTTTTGTCTTCATTGACATATCGATATTACTCGGACAATTGGTGCATAAACTTGTTGCACTGACAGTATAGTCTCGTTAGTGTTATTCAGTCATGCTGAAAATGACAACGGTAATTATTACTGCAACGGAACCATGCTCTTACTAAGACACAATTATGGAGGGTCAAACTAGTAGGTCTTTATAAAGTAAATTAGCAAAATGTTAAGTTTTAACCCTCAATATCTTTCTTCAATATTATTATAATATACTAGACTTCGCCAGTAGCTCCAACTTTTCCCAAACCTTTCTAAAAATCTATTAGTGAAAATGTAACAAAAATCCGTTCGAGCATCTTTGAGTTTATCGGGTTCATATAGACAGACTGGACAGGCGGATATAGGAGCTAAATATTTAGCTCTTTGTGTCCAGTTACTGCCAGCCACTTTACGTATATTACTAAACCTAGCTGGACGGCGTCCTGCGCTACGTTATGCCTGTACCTTTATTGTGATCATAAGCAAATTCAAGTTCATCACCGGTTACACCTACGTACGTATGAAACTTTTGGTGGTTTTAGAACCTTAATTCCAGTTCCCGAGTCAAAATGTAAGACGATCTGTCTAAAATATTCGTATTGCTACGAACGCGGTAGCGTCGTAGACGAAGAAACAATATTGCGGCTGTTTACAAACTGCGGCTTATTTCGCGTGATCCGCCCACTGTCTAACACAATACTTTACATTCAATGCCCATTTCGACTTCTGTTTCGAAATGTTGTATGACAATTTGAGTGTTTCTGTTTAAAATCTCGCTATTTTGACTAAATTTTTTTGTTATTAAGTTGAAAACGATTTTGACTTCAAGCTTTAACTGATGTTTTAGACGAAAAATGGCAGTAGATACCGCATAAGCGGTTGTTGTTCATGACTTTTTTACACCAGATCGAATCCACATTACTCTGCACGACACAGTGTAGTAGCCACTTGAACTACTATACTATAACTATAGAATTTTAATAACAGCAAGCGGCGTAATATGACAACAAAAGAAATACATAAAATTGTAGGCGTGCTCCGTAATCCGTGCATTTTGGTGGAAAATACGAAAAGGATCCTCGAAACCAACTAGTACCGAGGAAATGAATATATAATTATAATATAATTTAACGACGAGAAAATTAAATACATTCACACTGCCCGGACAGTTCCACTATAGCTTTTTACGGTTCTGGTGTTGAATGGGAGTTTTGTTGACTTTCATAACTCGAACATATTACTTGTTATTATAGTTGTAATATACTAATAATTTGGCGTTAATAGTAGTTTATTGTTATACATTTTCTGATTTTGTGCAAGCCACGACCTACTTTGTCAAAATAAAAGGATAATCCCTCTAAAATATATAATACTTATAGGCAATGTATTTTAGATTTCACTCGAGTTATACAGAACTGTCGTTTATAATCGTTTAATAGATTAACTTGGGATGTTTTCTTTCTTTCTAGTTATTCATATAATTAAACTATCAGGTATCCAAGCCACAACAACCGTTTAGGCAATTATATCACTATAGTTAATTCTAATCGTCGGAACCGGCGAGCATGTATGAAAAGAGTAATGAATGTAGAGGAAACGCGTGAGGTTTGTAAGGATAGAAGCAAGTGGCGTTCCGTTGTCTCTGCCTATCCCGACGGGCAAAAGGCGTGAAAAGGCGTGAGTGTTTGTATGTATGTAATTCTAATGCTATTAACGATTTCTAATTAATATTATTAATGAACAGTCAAACACGCAAGTCATCGTCGCTTAATACCACCATTTTATAAAAATAAATTAATTAATATGTGAAATAAGCTATCTTTTAGATACATCTTAAGTGTTATTGCCAACCGTGGCATAGCAAAACATCAATAATTTGTCTTGCGAACAGTTTTAATGGAAAATATATTGAATAGCAACCAATATACCGAGATAATAAGCATCTTAGTTACTTCGATCTATGATACCTTTTATAGAAACAGAAGAGACATCAATTAATTACAGATGTACTCGCGTCACAAAGCTTTTAGTGGATTTTTTCTCTTTAGAAATGAAGTTATTTCAAAGAATCCGTAAATCAATTGACTAAGGATATTACTATGAGCATAGATTGTGGTTAAAATATGTTAGTATCTGTACTTAAATTTGAGGGTGTAGCTACTAATAATAAGTAAGCCGTATGTAAAAAGAAAAGCTTGGTGTTTAGTGATCCCAGTTGCCTGGGATGGAGCCTCACAACCCAAACGCTATCCCTTTAAATCACAATATTAGTAGTATGTTACCTATAGCTTATTTTGCTACTAGTAATTTAAAGTAACTTGAAGTTTATTGTGTGGGAATGGTGATTTGCAGACCACTCGCAGTGGCGACTGTGGATCTCCATCTCAATCCATGGCGCATTTGTTTTTTTTTGTCCTCTTTGTTCGACTCCTAGCAGCAAACAAGACCTAAACCCGTGATTCCATGTAAAAGAAGAAGCATATTTTTCTTGGTCATAGTCAGATATTTTTTTTCCATTCGTCAATAGAAATATTTGAACTGATTAGTAATACAACGATTTTATCGTCCTTTGACGTAGTTAACACAATTATCTTTATATCTCAAGGTTTCTTCATGATGAATCTTACAAATTGATTAACACGTGCTGTAGATAAGGCGTGACTTTGTTGTGATATTTATTTGTCCGTGGCCAAGAGTACAAACTACAATCAAATACATTGTCTATAGATCAATCACTTATTTTTCATTAAATAACTTAATAAGATAATCTCCATCTTAAAAACTTAAACACAATAATATAAGCCCAATGTGTAATCTGCTAAGCAAAAGCAACTTTTAAATATGACAACGATTAGGCCACAGGCCATTAAGATGACCAATTTCGGGGAAGATTTTACTTATCTTTCAAGAGCATTATGGTCTGTTAATATCTCCACTAGACAATCTCAGTGCTGATGACTCACTTAAATTATGGAATACAATTTAATTATCTATAGACTTTTTAAAAGATGACGTATTAAAAATCAAGTGAAATCAAATAACTACCCGAATATGGTTTAGCTTCTGTTAGTCATAAATAAACATAACTCGCATTCTAAGTGACAAGTCAACTATTTTCAGACATTAAACCCGTGGTCAACGTTCCTAAGCGCTGTCTGACGTAACTTTCGACCAAAGTCACTTTATTTGCATAGACGTCCTTTAAATACACCAAGTATACTCTGCATACGAAACGGCCACCTGTCATCTATGAAAGCTTGTGGCTACCTTGAATACGGTTTATAAAAAGCTCTTTGTGTATGTAAAGATATTTAACTACTTTTATAAACGAGAAACTTTATGAGGATGTAGGGTGGATATTTGTTACTCTTTCATGCAAATATAAATGATCGGATTCCAATGAAATTTTGCAGTAATATCGCTGAATAGATACACACAGGCTATCGTTTGTACCGATAACCGAGACCTTCGTGTTTGAACAGAGTATATTTACATGAAAAAGTTTGAAAAAGAACGACGACAAAAAAGACGACTTTGAAGTCGTGTGCAGAAACTAGTTCTAATTAAAACGAAAACCATAATTTCAATAGTTTATTAGACTAGAAGCTTATCCTATAAATACATAACAATTTACATCGTACCCTATGACTTAATCTAGTTGCTCAACTTTTTCATTCAGTTTATTTACTTTGTAACAATAACAACACAATTTCTTATGTCACTTAAATAAGTACTAACTGGTATTGTCTTAAGTATTTTATATAAATATACATACAAATGTGTATTCACAGCCGCAAAACTAAATTCTTCAGGTACTTAGGTCATCTTAAACTAGTGTCTTATTCTAGCAATGACCACTGTCCTTGATTTATCTAAATATGTGCTATCACAATCGTGCTATCACAATCGTGTTTGTATCACAATATTGTTATTTAAGACTATGTATGTAGTTTGGCTTATCACTTATTTGTTCTTGTACATTTTGTCAATATAACTATACCAGGTTCAATTGTTCATGCAATCGTTACTTTACATTGTTTAGTTGTTTCGACCTTGGAAAATAACTAATGGTATTCAGACTTATGTGCATCAACGCACTATAGAGTATTTCCAAATAATAATTTTACTTCCACATTTTCTTAATTCAGTCTCTATGATATTTGGTTAGGAGTCTTTGCTAGCTCCTTTTTCTCTTTCACATATAAATATATCATGTCTGGGATCCATGTTACTAATAATACGACTAGAAAAGCGTTCTGGGCTGTTATACAGGCGATATAGCTGCCTGTGTAGTCTCGAATCCATCCAAGGAAGTATCCAGCTGGAGGTACAATGATACCCATCGTCAACATGCCCAAGCCTACGGCAGCGGGCACTTGGTCAAGTTTGCAGTTCTCAGATATCGCAATATTCCTGGCGACGATGATCATACTTCTTCCGAAACCGTAGAGCGCGGACATCAGATACAGAACTTCCAAGTTGGTTTGGTACGCCAGAACTGAAAGAAGATAAGGAATGTTATGAATATTGTTATAGGAAAAATGTTGTAACTATTGCATAGGGTTACCAACAGTAACAGTTTCGACGTAGAAGTAGCTCGGTATAAATGCAAATACGTCGTTTTTACGAGAAACTAATAGATTTATTATCTATTTGCTTCCCAGTGACGATTTAGTATCTAAGCATTTCTTCTGTAAAGAAGGAGGGATGTTCTCATAATAAAATTAAATTTTACTGTATAAAAATAGTGACTGCCTCCGTGGTCTAGTGGATAACGTATGCGACTGCTGATCGGAGGTCCCGGGTTCGATTCCCGGGTCGGGCAAAAGTGTTACTGGAGTTTTCCGAATACTCAGTAACAGCCCGGAGTCTGGTGATATGCCCGGTAACGGTAATAGGCTCGCCCGCTATTACCTGGGACCTAAAAATTCATGGCGAAATGTGGGTGTAATATTTAGACCTCTGCCTACTCCTTCGGGGATACAGGCGTGAGACTATAAATAAAAAAAAAAATCTTTTTATGAAGACTGGCCTACTTAAGGTTAATGTTAAACAATACTTCAATAATTTGAATAATAATGCATCAGGCCGTATTTTCTAACAATCTGCCATTCAAAACAAAACCCTCAAATTCTAAATAACATACTGCACAAAAACCCTTGCAATTCACACGGATATACGGATTACAGCTGACACACTTACTTTGTCTGATAACGATCAACCAAATGCAGGTCAGTATAATCGTCCACCTCGCCTTTATTTTGTATTTGTCTTGGAACCATGGCAAAACAATGCGACCCATGATATCCGCACCTGCTACTGCTGACATACAATTTGCTGTTTGTTGTTTATCCATCGACGCTACTTTCTGAAAACCGATAATACTATTAAGCCTTGTGTTATTGTACTTTGTTCTTCGTCACTGAGTTAGAAGTACCTATCTTTAGACTTTGTACACCGATATCGCTGTTTATATAGCGAAAGGATGCTTAGGTTTATGTAGTTTATTAGAAGATAATATTATGTCTATAAAAACCAACAAATATTGATATGGCATAGGTTATAAAAATACAATTTTAATGCTGAAGTATATTTGCAACAAATAGCAGCTATTCTGTGAGTAAATACTATAAATACAGATCCAACGCGGCTACGCATTAATATAAAAGATAATACTTAGTTCAGTTAATATCTTCGAGATTTTATTCTATCCGAGATTGCGGGTTGTTACGATCATTTGAACTATAACGACCTCCGTGCAATATATTATCGTTGAATTCACAGTCAATAACCTTAAATAAAATGTAAGTATCGCTTTCTGAATCGGACAGTTCAACTATAGACATATGTAATGATTCGTGGAAAATTAATAATCATAATATCTGTTTTGATTTTTGGCCAAAGGTCAAAAGGTCTATTGCGCATTCGTGGATTTGGAAAAGGCTTACGATAAAGTGGTGAGGAATGAAATGTGGTCGGTGCTGTCAATGAATGGGGTGGACAGCAGCCTCATTCGACCTCTGAAATCCCTTTATGAGGATTCTAGAGCTTGTGTGAGGATAAACGGGGCATACACTGACTGGTTTACCATCGATAAAGGTGTTAGACAGGGATGTGTAGCGTCGCCGTGGCTGTTTAACCTCTTCATGGACAGTTGTTTGCAAGATTTAAAACATAGTGACTGCGGATTAAGGATGAATGGGTTACTCGTCAAATGCCTCCTTTATGCTGATGATCAGGTTATACTTGCATCTTCAACGGAGGAGTTGCAGGAGATGATAACAATCATGCATCGTGCGTTAGAAAGGAAAGGAATGAAAGTGAATGTAAGTAAAACGAAAGTTATGGTTTTTGAAAAGGAGGAATGCGTTACGGCTTGTAATGTTTTGATCGATGGACAGCGAGTGGAACAAGTGAATGAGTTTGTTTACTTAGGTACGTTGTTTACAAGAGATGGTAAGAATGAAGCAGATATTGAAAGGAGAGTTAATGCAGGTAATTGTGTGAATGGAGCTCTGAAGGCGTTTATGAACAGTCAAAACGTGTCCAAAAAGGCACGTTTGGCTGTACATAGAGGTGTGTTAGTGCCTACCCTTATGTATGGTAGTGAAAGTTGGGTGTGGCAGAAGAGATTTGAAAGTAGAATAAATGCTGTAGAAATGAGAGCACTGAGAAGTATGTGTGGTGTGTCTTTGACCGACAGAGTAAAGAATTGTGTGATACGAGAGTGGTGTGGGGTAAAAGAAGATGTAGTGACAAGCATTGAGAAAGGCATGTTAAGATGGTTTGGGCACATGGAGAGGATGGATGACGATAGACTGACAAAGAAGATATATCAGGCTAGTGTGAATGGGACAGGACAAAGGGGAAGACCTAGGAGAACGTTCTCTGACCAGATTGGAGACATCCTGAAAAAAGGACAAGTCAGAAGTACCCTTAACAGAAGAGCATGCATGAGAAACTTGATGGGAGTGAGTGAAGCAAGTGAGGTATGTCAGGATCGTTGCAAATGGCGTTCCGTAGTCTCTGCCTACCCCTCCGGGAAACAGGCGTGAGTCTATGTATGTATGTATGTATGATTTAGTTCCTGGTCCAATTTCTGCACGAAAACTATTCCAATTACATGCATCGTATATAATACAGGTGAGGTGAGAGAATTTTCAGTTATTACAAAATTGAGGTTTAAATTCGTGCAGTTAAATTATTTCAAATTTTCTATATGACCCTATATTTATGAAAAGGTGCAAATGAATGTTACTTATGTTGTAATGCTTGCAAAACTAAATATAGGTTACATTTATTAGCTGCACATAAGTACATCTGTTTATACTGGAAATGATTATCTGTGTCAACTATGTGTATAAGTCAAACAACCAGTGAATCACAAAGAAAGATATGTATGACTTTACAACATACTGGATTAAGTCAACAGCCATATCTTACATATTTTCGTAATATCTTTGCAAACTTTAATAATGGTATAGAAATATTAAGATCATAGGTAGCTACAGCTAACCGGTGCGCTAAATGTTGTTACTAAAAAAATACTATAAGTAACTATTTACATAATATATAGCCATGCGAGACATAATTTTTGTTTAGTAGCCCTTGCCCAGTGCCTCGCACGTTAAGCCATCGAACCCGGCTATCATGAAGGTCTTCCAGTCGTAACGGGTAGTCAGTGTCCAAGAATATGTATACTGACACTTGTCTAACCTATGTAATATCACTGTTCCAGTACCTCTGTGAAGAAGCAAACATTCCTCCTTTGCTTGAAACTAAAAACTACTGCACTAGACCATCGGTGCCTCACAATTCAAAGCAATAACGCCCAATATTTTGATAAAAAATACCAGCTGTGCCGATAAAAATCTGAACCGAAAAAGCAATAAATCTTTCTCGAAGTCAAGAATGAAATCAAGTTTCCATTCTGCATTTTCGCGTAACTTTTCACAAATCAGCGAAGGTCACCTCGCCTAGTTATTTGTGAAATAAATTTTGCTTTTATGCGACTGAAATTGATGGCAGCAATTGTAATTATGGCAACAAGAACAGATTTTATAATTGCTTCATTTACCGAAGTAAGATTGAACAAATATGTAATTTTATACTCTACAAATACCTTTCTTATTTATTGCATACGCAATAAATAGATGCTTCTTGTTGTGATAAATTAGTGACGAATTTATTTTTAGTAATTATAATAAAATGCCTTGATTACTTTTTAAAGTATTGTTTTATGTAATTGTTTTAAAAGTATTTCCAGCACCGTATGTACATACACAATATTGGTTCAGTGATCACTACGGTTGTACAAAAATAGCCAATACGTTAGTTGCAACATGCAAATAAATAAACATACAATAACATAGTTGTTCTATAATCACATTATAACAATATGTGTTTAGGATCATTCTCAGTTTCGAGAAGAAATACATAGAAGCTTAATAAACATTTATGTAATGCTTACCTGTAAGAAAAATGGGTACAGCATACTGAAGTTTTGTGTAGAGGTAACAGCCAAAGCTGTACCAATTACGATGTTGATAAACCTAAAATCAGCCAACAGAGCAATACCAAAGAGATCGTATAATTGCCTCATTAAATTTGACTTCTTTTTTGGCACATGCTTAGCAATGTTGTTACCTAAAACAAAAATACATTTGGTTTTAAATTATAATTATAAATTGTTCCAACATTATTACAAATATATTTGTACCTAGTTAGAAACAATAGATATATTTTTTTTAACAATCTAAGTACATTATATTATTTAGATACAACTATATACCTATTTAATTAAACATAAATATATAATAGATATTTAAATAATCCGCACAGTAGCTTCCTGAGTGAAAGTATGCCAACGAAACCGTCGAGAACTATGTGATTTGGAGAAAATTGATAAAGAAGGTTGACAATACGGGATATATAGGCAGGAAGAGAAAGATAACCAAAATATTACTTTGATAGAGAAAATATCCAGAAATACAAATATCCAGAATTTTTTATTGGGATCCCTTCTTTTTGTATAATGTTCTTTGTCCTAATATACTTCGGCATAACGATTTTGGCACAATTTGTTTTGGCATAATAATACTTCGGCATATTTTCTTTAGACATACATTTTATGTTGGCATAATCATCTTAAAGACTAGTTTGTTTTGGCATAAATTTGATTCGCATAACGTTAGTAGGCCTAATGTCTATTAGCATAACGTTAGTAGGCCTAATGACTATTAGCATAACGTTAGTAGGCCTAATGACTATAAGCATAACGTTAGCAGGCCTAATGACTATTAGCATAACGTTAGTAGGCCTAATGACTATTAGCATAATATTTATATAATTATATATTTAACTTGTAAAAAATGTATATGCTGTACAACAAAAGTTAGTGACAGAACCGAATTGCTGCAAAACCGACTCCACGTAGTCTTGTTTGTCCTACCCCTAGAGTGTTATTTAAAATCGCGTAGGCGCGTAGGAGCGAGGCGGCCCGCGGGCTGAGGAGCAGGCGGCTGTGAGCGAGCATCACCGCAGCTTCGGCTTGCTGGCCGGCTTCGCCGGCCAGCCTCAGCCGCGGTAAGCGAAAGCCATCTGCGACGATTAGCACGCGTGGGGCCGCCGGAGGGCCCGCAGCGCCGGAGCCGTGACAGAAGCCCTGCTTGCTCCATGTTGCATACTGCATGCTTGCTTGCATGCTGCATGCTTGCTTGTTTGCTGCATGCTTGCTTGCATGCTGTATGCTTGCTTGCTTCATGCTTCCTACAGCAAAAAATATGCCAAAGATACATTGCCAAAGTTATTATATCCAATTTGTATTGTAGTGTAATCATTATGCGTAAATAAATTTATGCTTTAGGATTTTATGCTTTAGGATTTTATGTTTTAGGATATTATGCTTAAAAAAGTTATGCTTTAGAACTTTATGCTTAATAAATTTATGCTTTAGAATATTATGCTTAATCATTATTATGGTTAGAGAAAATATGCTTAAAAATTATGGGTAAGCTGTTATGCGTAATTATATTATGCGAAAATATAATTATGCCAAACAAAATTATGCTAACTTATATTATTAGGTCTTAAAATTTTATGCAAATGGATAGGGAACCTTTTTTATTACTAGGTAATCGTTGACAGGCGTTTGCCCGTGTGGTGATGGATTAAGAATACGGAATGTCACCACCCCATATCATCCCATGGGTGTCGTAAGAGCCGACAGAGGGAGCATATTATGCAGAGAACAGCACTGTAAGAGAAGGTCAACTTGATACAAATCCTATACCAACCCGTTTGGCCAGCGTGGTATAGTAGGCCAATTCCTCCTTTCAAAGGAGAGGCCTAGTCCAGCAGTGGACTGTTAAGGGCTGATGATGTGAAGTAATCGTTAAGTAAATATTCACCCATTGCTTATATAGCGTTTTTTCAAAACGCTATATAGATGTATTTAAAACCCACGAATTAATACATCATAGCAATATTTCTCAATACTCTGGCGTAAATAAACATTAGTTCATTACATGTCTCTTATCGAAGATTACAGGACAATTGTTATTTTCAAGAGCTTTCGTTAGTCAGTAATTTCTATCAGAATCCCCATTTGCCAATAATATGTTATTAATCACACACTATATTATCTGCAACGTTAATATGTTTTATTTCGTAGCTACGGAGGCAACGACCCTCCAAGCAATTTAGTAAGTAGATAATTATGCCCCCAAGAGTGAAAGGCGGAAATTATAACAGAACAAAATTTTATTACATGTTGTTCCTTAGGTAAGTAATTATTACGTTTTATGAAAATATCTATCAATAACGTAAAGTCCAGTAGAACAATTTATTTCAATATTTATTTTTCATAGTGTATTTTTTTTTAATTTACTTGAATATACTGGATTGTGGCACTTCAAAATGTAAATATAAAAAATATAATCAGTACGCATGATTAACTGTACAAATGTTTGATGTAGTATTTTTTACAAATTAACAAAAAGCAGTAAAATAAACATAGGTAAATTCTTAAAACCGCATTTTTAACATTAAAGAGGAAATTTAATATAACATAGGTAAATTCTTAAAACCGCATTTTTAACTTTAAAGAGGAAATTTATAGAAGTAATTTTAAGCTCCAAGTAATTGTGAAGTTGCTAATGGATATAATAAAGCTCTGATTCTAAACTATCTCCGTACTGGCCAGGGCGTCCCAAATGGGACAATAAACTACGAACAATAGAAGTAGCCTGCATGCCTGAACATTCAGGACGATGTTTAACCATTAACGCGATAATTAACTGTTAGAGTATGCCGACGGCATTAACTCCGCCTTGAAATAATAGTATATGAACTTCATTAAGTAATCTTATTACTATCATTACATAGAAAATTGCAGCGCAAAGATCTGGAGACCTCTTTTGCACATGAGTGCTTTCCTGATATTATATGAATTTAGCAAAAAAGGTACTCAGATGTAAAATTAAAATTTGCCTAGCTGTTCCCAAAGAGGCAGTTGACCTTTAATAAAGCAATATAACAGTTTTAAATGAACACAAAACATTGCGTTACTTACCGTTTAGACCATTTGCGTCTGATTTATTTATTTTGCCACCGTTTAGTTCTTTATTGCTCGACGTTTTGCTCTCTCGGCGTTTTTCATTCCCATTTGCTAAATCCGGCTCGGTAAGCCGTCTATCAATTTTTTGCACGTCCCCATTTGATTGGGATATTTTTCTGACAACTACATCCTTTTGTTTGTCTTGCAATAAATGCAGTGTTTCGTCAACCGTCACCTCTTCTGTAACCTTTTTCATGTGACGTTCTACTGGTTGAATGAGCATGCAGCCTGCTATCTGGAAAAATATTAAGGTAGTGAATGTTTTATTTACTTACTCATAGAAGTAAACAGGTGCGCTGCAAATGAATCATGTGCCGCTGGGAACAACTTTGCTAACATTTAAACAACTCGCACAGAGATCATTCGAGTTACTGTATTCGAAATCACAACACTCGCAGTGCTATACGGTGACCGTTTGAATCACTACGCTGTCAGTGTGGTCTATGTCTAGTATAATATATGGAATTAGCATGAACAATGTGAGCTGATCCCCGCGGTTCACCCGCTTTATAGTGTGTATCTCAACAGTAGAGCCAACTTCTTAAATAAAAAGCGACCACAAATTCAAGCAATTGCATACAAAATAGTGTTTTGAATCGGTTGGCCCACAAAAGGAGACTACATATGTAAAAAAGAATTAAACGTTTATCAGATTTCTTTTTCCACAAATGATACATGTTGAATGTTTAACACATCTCCGAGAATATTGAAAAAACAGTAAGCCGATATTTATCATAACTATAACTAACGACAATTGACTTTTAAAAAGACTTCATTATATTAGGTACCTATATATAAAGTCAACCATTCTAGCTACCTGATACTTTTAGGTATCTCGATAAACTAATTGTATTCTAGATAGTTTGTTGTTATTTAAAATAAGTCGCAATATTTACGCATCAACAATGAAGCACTATTATCGCATAGCTTACAATATAATCCGTTGCGACACCGTTGCGCATAATCATATAATAAAACAAACAGTTACCCCGTGTAAACTCAAACCGGAGAGGAGCAAGCAGGAGCCACGGAACCCGTAATTTTCCAAGAGATACCTCACTAAGTGAGGCATTAAGGTCTGTCCCACACCTGTGCCCACATTGGCGAGACCCACAGCGCGGCTTTTCTTTAGCTTGAAGTAGCTATTTATAGCCACAAATGACGAGTTTTGGATGAAACCCAAACCCAAACCTGAAACAAGCATAATAGATTAGTTATATTCCGTAACAATTCGCAGTTGGGTTCAAATAGTCGGTGTTCGTGGTTACTGGGCCGTTCACAATATTAACATGATTCTACATTATGGTTTTGGAGCTTTACTTAGCACAATGTGCTAAACATATTGTTTACACGATATATTTTTAGAAAAATATTAAACTATATTTATAATCAAAGAAACTTTAAATTAATGGTCTGCTTTGTTTAAAATTTATGAATAAAATCAACGTAACAAAAGAAAAAGAAACTGTCAGAAATTAATAAAATGATTATCATTGTGCAAATCAGTTCATCTTACCTAATAGGACTCCATACGTAATAACTAAATGCCATATATTCGTCGAAAATCCGCTGAAAAATATTCCGACAGTGCAGCTTATTGCTCCGGCTACTGCTACAAATCTTGTCGACGTCAGCTTGACGACAGCGCCAGCTATCGGCCCGCCGAAGTTAGAAACAAACAACATTGTACTAAGGACTAGAGCGGCACCCTGCGTGTTGTAACCCATTGACTCTAATGCATCTCCGTATAGTAGGCCGAATAGCGACAGCATAGACTGGTTGAAAATCTATAACAAAAAAGCAGTAACATTTATATGTGGCAATATGAATCTTTATACAACATGTGTAGTGATTTCTTATGTTGCAATAGATCTAATAAATATTTAGCTCTGGTATTTGCGCAAACAGTCTAGAAATTTTCAATTATAACTTTTTATAAAATTAGTTTGTAGCTAACTTTGGACTTGGCATTTGTGGGTCTACTGAAAGTCTCCAACATGGCCTAACGGTTCTTGTACACTTAAGAAATCAAAATCGATAGCTTTACGTCCCCTCTTGAGCACGGTACCGATTAGATTTAAATCTTACAACAAACGGTCACCATTCCGATAGGTGACCTTTGCAAACATTGTTTAACTTTGCCGACCTATTACGAACGGCATGTAAAGGCATGCTATGGTATGAATGTATTACAATGTGTGAAAAGTCAATCCTATTGCATTATAAATCGAACGTTTCATAGATGCTATCGAAAACAATAATATCATTGTTAGATATAAATATTGTTGTGGATTAAAAAGTAAAACGTTATCGTTATTTAATGTTATTAAGAATACTACTGCACACTAACACACATAATAATGCGTGTTGTGAGGTGACTCACTAAAACGTGGTTGTGATAGTAACGTATTGTGTGGATATGATACAAACATGCATCGATATACAGAAAACCTAATGGAACTTGGTTTCATATTGGAATAGAACCTGGCAATTCAGAAGCCAATTCACAAATCACATACTTTACTACTGGACAATCTTATTCTTTGTCTACCTATTATACGTTTATAAAATCAAAATGTCTTGCCAGGGTGCACAAATTTGACCATCTGACAGAATGAAAAAAAAATTAAAGCTAATCTGATAGCTAATCTAATCATACTACAAATATTTAGTTTAAACAAAAGGCGTTAACTACTATCGAGATTACATAAACTAAAATTGTAAGCAACATTAAAAAGTAAACACGCAGAGATAGTAGTAACCGACTAGGATACAACTAGCCATTATATTTTGTTCACCCGTATCTGACTGATAAGTAGATACGCTTAATTTACAAGTTATGTTATAATATGACCTTCTTGATCCATCGTTATCTAGCTAGATAAAGCTGAAAAATATCCTGTTCACTTTGACACTTTTTCGATATCGAAAATGGCGATGAATTAAGGAAAACGTAGGTAGGAATCAATATACGTTACTGATTGTATACACACTGACGTACAACGTACAGCTGAAACTACTGGGCATTTATGTTCCTTGGGAAGTACAGGGGTGCATTGAGAAGGAATTTTTCGAAATTCTCACGGAATTGGCAAAATTTACATACATACATAGTCTCACGCCTATAACCCCGAAGAGGTAGGCAGAGGTGTATTTCTACATCCACTTTTCGCCAGATATACTTTAGTCCCACGTAATAAGGGGCGAGCCTACCAGGCACATTTCCATACTCCGTGCTGCTACTGAGAATTTCGAGACAGAAAAACCCAATAACACTGCCCGACCCAGGAATCGAATCCGGGACCTCCCGATCCCACGCGCACATTTATGCCGCGAGACCAACGAGGCAGTCGTATAGGGTTTGATGTCGAGTTTTGCGTCTCTACGCAAAGATGGTATTTGCATCGTGTTATCCCTTAGTCGCCTCTTACGACACCCACGGGAAGATAGAAGGTGGTGACACTTGTATTCTATGCCGTCAACCACACGGCTAATGTGTATGTAATACATGTTGTATAATTTAACAAGCACGTATGAACAGTGTAATGAAGTTGTATTTAGATTTTCAGTTTATCGTATGGTTACCGGCGCGTACGTTGACCGCGATTCACGTAGCCCGTGACCATAACTATGCGACGTCGAAGGACACCGCGGTGTTTGAGTGGGTAAGCCCGCCCGCCTGTACAGTAGAGTCACTAAATCTAAAGGCCGGAAGAGGCGAAGGATGAGCCCGTATTTAAGTTGCCACCATAAAAATAAAATCAAAAATCTAAAACCTAATAATATGGTACGTTGCCAGTTCTTGCCAGTTTTTCAATTAAAAGCTTTGAGCATGATACGAAATTGAATAAGATATTCCAGCATAATATACTGTCACTTTATTCATTTTCATTTCGTCTGGTTATAAAATGAGCACTAAAGTTAGTGCTACGTTTAGTCCTGAACTTACGGGTATCATAAAACTTGGACTTACGCTAAACTTTAGATTAGCTATGACAGTATATCTAAATCTCCTTATGCCGTAAGGAGACTTGTCCTCAAACCAATTTGCTTTTTATTGAATTATAAGATTTTCTTCATTTTATAAACGCTTTATTACGCTTCATAAAATAACACTAGCAATCATTTGGATTGCATTTTTTCTAATATTCTAGTTAACGGCTTCAAATGAATATATGTGTATTAAGTGCCCTCATGGCACAATGTAATTGGTGTTTTATTTAGACGACTAGACGTCGCCAGCGGGTTCGCCCACGTCAATTATTCATATAAACCGTCCCCTTGAATGATTCTATCTATTAAAAAAACCGCATTAAAATCCGTTGCGTAGTTTTTAAGATTTAAGCATACATAGGGACAGACAGACAGAAGACAGGCTTTGTTTTATCCCCCCGTGGGATCTCCACCTTGTCGTGGGGGGGGGGGGGGGGGGCTCAGTAACCGTGGATTGGTCACCCGCGGTGAAGCTAAGAGCGATCCAGGAGGGGACGCTCCGCGTGGGCTTGAAGAGGCCTGCGCAGGATGCGTCCAACGGTGCGGGTGCGGGGGACAGTTCTGTCTGTCCCTCGCAGTCGGGTGTGGTCGCGGGAGGAGTGGCGTGTCGGTGTTACGTTGCCGCGCGCCCTATCTCCCGCGACCAAATGGGGGCGCACCATTCGATGCGTCACGGTGGGGCCGCAGAGGAAGAGGAGATGCGGTATTGGGTTGCCGTCCTCCCTATCCTCTGCGGCCGCTGGGTGTTTTGGCGGCGGAGCGCTACACCTTAATCCGCCGCCAAGGGGGTTTTGTTCGGGGCCCGCCTAACCTTCTGGCGGGCCAAGGCCCGTTGGAGGGTGGCGACGAATGCTTCGGCGATGCCCTACCCTCCGACACAGGGGTACATGAGAAAGTCGAGGTGGTTTTTAGGGGAAACACCACATACTCCGGCTCTCATTTCCCCCAAGAGTCGGAGATCCGAAGAGATTTTCCACCTCGTAAAACAAAAAAAAAAGCTTAGTTTTATACTATGTAGTGATGATGAAAAGGATCGTGCCAATTTTGCCTCGGTAGACGTAATGTTTTCAAAGCTGCTTTGAACGCCGGAGAGTTCCGAGCTCAAGTTCACGGACCCATTCGAGATTGTACTTTTTATATTGTTAATTATCGCTTGCTAAACGATGAAGGAAAACATCACCGTTCCCGAAAAAATGTCAGCCCCACGCATTGGATGGCGAGCTGAACTATGCACAGTGCTTCTCACAGTGAGATTAGACTTCTGTCTGTGTATCTATGTCCGTATTGGGACAGTTTATAAATTATAGCTGCTCTTTTAAAGAGGTGACGATAGCAGGCTACTGTTGTAGTGAGGTGTAAAATATATACTTTAAAAGTACTTACATTGCTAAGAGCTGTGCCTATAATAACCATCCATCCCCATCCTCCGTCCGGTGGTATTAATCTGATTATTTGCTGCGTCTTCGGCGCTAACGCGTTCTTTTCCGCAGACATTTTTATTTAATTATTTTTTCTTCCTAATTAGCTATAACATAATTCAATTTCTTCTGTTTATTCTCGCCGCTCCTGTAACAAAAATTAAGATAAGTTAGTTATTTTAAGGTTTACTTTTTTAAGCTAATTGACCATCACTTGTTATGACATTTATAAGTGTTACTCTGTGAAATCAATAAAATAATATCGGAGGTCAACTCACATACGATCATCTGATCCAAAACTGAGCAGACCTTGCGAGGTCTGCTCAGTTTTGAATCCGTTGACCAGTAAAAACATACTTTTACATTCGTTATTAAATACATACTATAGCTGATTTATACTCAGATGCAGAACAAAACTAAATAATCGTGATCATTTGTTGGGAATCAAACCTGACGACCTCCGGTCGAGCAGTCAGGGGCACTAAACACTAGACCAACAGGCCAATCAAATAACTTTGAATATGTCCGTGTGGTGACGGATTAAGAATACGGGATGTCACCACCCCATATCATCCCATGAGTGTCGTAAGAGCCGACAGAGGGAGCATATTATGCAGAGAACACCACTGAAAGAGAAGGAAAACTTGATACAAACCCTATGCCAACCCGTTTGGCCAGCGTGGTATAGTAGGCCAATTCCTCCTTTCAAAGGAGAGGCCTAGTCCAGCAGTGGACTGATAAAGGCTGATGATGATGATGATGATGGATAACTGTGGTTAAGATCCACAAACATACGAAGTTAGCATTCGTACATAAACTATCACGATCGTCTCTATGATAGAAAAAGAAGAAAATATTCCCTAAACCGACAATCGAACAAACAGTCGCCTTTTCCCGCAATTGTTTACTGCGTAAAAATAGGAATAAAAAAAAAACTTTAAAACAAAAAAAAATTACTTAGGGTACTATTTATTTTAATAAACACTTTCCAAAAAAAGTCCCATACTTATGGGCTGCATGAAAATGAATTAATAGTCTTCTTTATTATGTAGCATGAAAAATACTTTAAAGAAAATAATAAAAATATTATAAAAGAGAAGAATTTATTATGTAAAAGATTGCGTTATCCACTGATAAGAGCTCAATTTGTTTACTATTATTGGATTATAGTACTAATAACGACTTACTGAAGTTTTAATACGTATAGTGTAGAGAAATTATTATTTTAATCACATTATTTATATAAGAAAAACTATTAACAAAAATTGCTTATTTGCGAACGAACTAAAATTTTTGAAATAATAATAATATGTATTACTTCTAGAAGATAAAACGTATTTTTTCTCGATCACGTGGAGATTTCGGGTAATTTCTTCTTAAGTGCACCCTTACAAACCCTGCTGATTTCAGCTTCTTCCGTCGAGTAGTTTTTGCTATGCGTCGTCTATCGGTCAGTCAGTTACGGAATATTGTTTTTTATAATAAATAAAATAATATAATATATTATATATTGAATATTATTTCTTACTGATTTCGGTGAAACGCGTGTCATGATAGCGGATATTATTGAAACAATACCTTATTAAAAATAAATATGTGTATCTACAGTGATCTGGGAAACCTACCGGATGTATTTTTGATGTCACGCAGCTGATCATACACATTTGTAAACAGGTCATTGACTTCTAGGGCTCCATATCTGATAACGGTACAAGGTGTGGCAATGACAACATTTTGCACAGTAAATTTACTCTTTGCGAAAACGAGTTTTGACATGCATTGTCTGTAGCACCGTCTCTTTTTTATTTTCATTGATATAGTAATATTCATAGAAATATTAAAATGGTAATGTTATTGCCTTGACACTAGTGGAGAACTGATAAAAAAAATCTAGATTGTGATGACTTTTAATAGTTACAGAAATTTGCTCATAATAGCAGCACGTATTGTTTCTTGGAGTACCTAGTATTGAGTGGTGCTAACAGAGAACATTGTAAGAATAATAATAGTCACAAATAAGTTTATTTAGAAGATTGTTTCGAATGCTCATACTTATAACTCCAATTCAATGTGACAATATTGTTCTATTTCGTCTAGTAATTTACTTATATACATTAATAATTTTGTTTAGAATTTTAAGTAATATGAAGCTTAACGAGGAGGCTTATATCCAGCAGTGGACTATGGCAGGCTGATGACGTAGCTTAAAGACATGCCACAAAAATATGTAAGTCAACGTTGTTATTTATTTATTTATTATATATATATCAAACACTGGTAAGTCTTAAAACACAGTATCCTCATCCTCATCATCATCCTCACATCAGTATCAGTACATCAGTAGCGATTATAATAGAACAAATGAATAGTACGACAAAATAAAAAAATACTGTAAAAGATGTAACAAATCAAAGATTTTACTACGTTATATTTCTATAACTTGACGGAGTACTAATTCATGGCAATATAGCAATTCTTACATTTTATACCAGAATGTAATATGTACCCCTAGTTATTAATTTATACATCCTTGAAGATCGTTTACAATCACCTAGGCAAGCCGGCTTATACCGATCCACTAAACGACCGATTTCCTTGCACAAATATTTTACACCCTGTATTTGAATGAGAAATATTGCAATAAAAGTTTTGACGTAAATCTTCGTATCTATTTCGAGTTCGAGCTACGTAGTTTTATGTGCGGGTGTGTCTACAGCGCGATATATCAGTGTATTATTAGAGCGGGTTAATTACATGTGACCCGGTTATCAAAACAGTGGCCATTATGGAATTGTACCGTTTTTAACATCTAATGTTTGTGAATGATGTTATTAGTTGTTACGCTATTACTACTATTTTATCAGCGAATTTGTATCGTGGAAGACTTTTCAGACGTTGATCCTTTGAGAGACGATTCTCCCGGCTTTCCTTTCGTTTCTCCTTCTTTCTTCCGTTCCGCTATGTTAAAAAAACGAAATACTTCGATAAGAATTCGGCTTGTTAGCGTCAAACCAGGTACCGCAACCTCTATGCAGTAACCACAGGGAAAAACAATCTACCAAGTTACTAAATAAAGAATAACCCATAGCGACAAATAGAAGAGGCAATATAGTGGCTTTCTGAAGTATTATTTATGTAGGATCGACGTGTTTTAGTCATTGCACTTTAGACTAGTCTAGCTTCACTTATTCAAAATGCATAATGTATCTTGTAACGCCATTTTTTGGCCTTTGTTATTTTCTTTGTAAGTCTCTACTAACTGAAGAATATTGTAATTACGTCTAATGTGTGTATTATCGTTACACTGGTCGAAAATATAATATTCGGTTTGAGTACGAGGTTCGCTAAAATTTAATAATTGTTAGTAAAAGATGTCTTGAATATACAGACATAGGAATTTATACGCAATTTAAACGCATTCAAATTTGAGGCATAGTTTTTAAGTTATAATTAAGTTTGACTGATTTCGGTTTCTTTATTTTGTATAGACGCCTTTCCTTTTTGCTGCTGGATTTATTTCTAGTGGATTAGTTATCTTGAATGATCATTACACATTGAAATATATTTTTTATACAAACTTGCTTATCTGCGGTCAGAGACCGATCGCACACGCATCGTGCGAATAAATGACGTAACATGGACGTAACAAACCACAATGAACAATCACAGTCGTCTCGTAAACAAATAAATCTCATAATCATGAACTTTGATTCCAGTTTATAAATATAAACACTGTGCATCTCCTTGAAAACTAAATACAACTACTTGGAAAACGCGATTTTTCCAGACAAACAATGTATGTGAGGAATAATGTATCTATAGACAAGAGTAACAGTTAGATTGGTCGCTTTTTCTTGTGGTCTATAGGTAAGAAGAAATCAATAAACGGTGGCTATACGGGTTGGTATAGGATTCAATGTCCACTTTTACGTCTCATCACAAAAAAAAAAAAACAAATTCCTGCGTGTATTTTACTTATTCGCCTTTTGCGACATTTCCGAAATGAAATAAAGTGGCATCACTTGGTAGACTTAATCCGTCACTATCCGAAATAGAATATAATGTCTTCTTCTTTGCAGAATTTCGCATCCATATCATAATATCTATGTTAATATTACGCACTCCAAATGTCATGATTGTGATGATAGCAAAATTATTTAGGAACCTATACTAAACTGGATAACAGAAATTATCGCTTAGTTCTGTCCATTTATATCTCCTACAATATAATATCTACGTAACTTTGAAATAAAACCAGTACCTTAGATATCGTTGGACCAAAAGAAAGAGGAAAAATATGAAAATGTTATTCCACTTACGACCCGAAAATGTAAAATATCCAGTGGGGATGAAGCTATCTTAGGATATTTGTATTTTTCCGCGGCTCAGACCTACATTGATAACACGATATCTATATATTACGTATTTTGCGTTTACGCACATGTTTGACTTTTTATGAGGGAATCTTTTGACTGCTAGCGTGAACTTCCTGGTTTTTGAAATATATTCCATATCTCTTCACACGTGGTTGATTATTGCTGCATTTTTTAAATTGAATTGAAGGTGATATAAAGGTTTATATCACAAGAGGTGTCAATTATGTGTCGTAATTATGATGTCAAGTATATATTTACAGCAGATACTTTTTAACAGACTTAGTTGACGTCTTTTAAATTGAGCCTTTTAACAGTGATGTCTTATCTTTGAATCTAGCAACATGTTGTTAGGTGTTGATTAATTGATAGTTCCCCAATAATGACTAGGCTCGTAAGGTATAGTTGTTATAACACTATGTTCAATCTCTCACGAAATACTGAAATATACGGAGGTTAGTACAAATGACGTTAAACAGGCGTATGTTACGACACTACCTACGTGATTATTTTTTTCTAATAACTGTTACTTTTAATTGTTTGTAATCCAACAAGTAACATAATGGCACTGGTTTTTAGTGCGAACGATCGCTAGTCACGCAAGTACAAATAAAATTTATATAAGAACGCTTACAGACTTTCATCAAGGGAATAGACGTTTCAGGCAGACATTTTCAAAAGGTATCTGCCCTGAGTTTAAAATATGGAATATAATAATTGGTGCACAACGGTTGCGTAGTAATTTGATTTTCGTGAGATTAAAACACTAAACACACTTGTATCTTTCGTGAACTCGCGAATCAGATAGCTTAATCAAATAATTATTATTCTTGGCGTATATGTACACAAATATACGACAAAAATAAATTGGCTTCAATAATCACAACTTATAATATAGGACACAACTTTGATCTTCATGCATACAACATACATACAACTAAAATGATATATAAGGGTCGGTACATATCTGACGGAAAATGCGTCGCGTATTATCAGTCACGTAACGCCAAAGCAGACAAATATATAATAAAACATGCAACCTTTCACACCTAACCGATGATGCGTTAGTGCGTCGAGCGTACAGCGTCTGTTCCGTTTCCGTCAACGCATTGTCGGTCGACGTCGCGCGCGATACGCACCACGTGTATTTTGATTGACGCGTTGGGCGTTTTAAAATTCAATATCACATAACGCAACAGCACTGTAGATGCTGAACGCAAAAACTGACTAGATGCGTAATGTGGCAAGGTCTAATTCGACGGAATAGACGCGACCGATGCAGATCTATACGCTGGACACATGTTCCGTCAGATATGTACCGACCCATTTGACGGAATAGACGCGACCGACGATACGCTAGACGCATTTTCCGTCAGATAAGTACCGACCCTAAGTTCTTTCATTCAATATATATATTTTAAATTTAGGTTATCTGGAAGAGATGTGCAACTACTTTTAGGTTACTTATTTAAGTATTGTAATTCCTGATGTTTACTGGTGTATAATAAAGTGTTAATCTGGCTTAAGGATGAAGTAACTATTTAGTAACCTGTGCTTAAGGCAACCCCTTCGGCGATAAACATGCGTGGTTCATGCATAATAATATGTTATTTTGTTTCAATATCCGATAATAGCAGCAATAAACATAATCTAAATTAAAGATAATATAATTTATTACTTAAATTGAAATTAGTTAATCATATCAAACAAAAAGATGGTTAATCCAATTATTACGCGTCGATCGAACTTTGACCAAATATAATAATCTTTGGACTTGGTGTAATAAATGTAAGAAGTAATATCGTTTACTGCATATGACAAATCTTTCTGTGATAATATATTAATTAGGTAGTATGAGTAATAACCTTACGTATAGAAAATCTTTGTATGTCTTTATTTTTATAGGAAACTAGAGAAGATGGCGTGCAACAAGAGCATATATTATTTAATAAATAATGCTTTAAAATACATTTAAATCAATGGAAAAATCAAACACCTTGCCTCCCATTATAGAGTTATAAAAAATATATATGCTATGAATAAACAAGTCGAATTCGGCGTCTGCAGGAGAAACTAACGATTGCAATTACTCATCTACTCAAAGTAGATATTATCGACGTTTACATATATTACCATCAATATCTATCAGTAACAATCTTATACTTCATTTAAGCTTGCGTACACTATTAATTGTGTTGTGTTGTGAAAGGCATAACGTTGAAGGAACTGTAAATATGACAGCTTTGAGTTCATGAAAATATTTCGATTAAATTTTCTAACTCTGTGCTGCTGGTGATTTTCTAACAGAAAAGTCAAATAACTTTTCTCCCAGGCGCAGAATTATCCTACTTGCTAAAGAGACAATCAACATAAATTTTCAAGACTTTATCCAGAAAAAAATTTTATGCTTACCCTTATACGTGTGCCCTCTCTCTTACATAATACCATGTAAAACATATGTGGGTATACGAGTCCATAACGATTTTAACACAATTAGGAAGATAAGCTGGTTCACGCGTGATTTACATATCAATATAGTTTTAGTTGGATAATGCATTTCCTTATTATACTTCTTGTCGACTAGCTTGCGCACTGTCAGTCATAGAAATAGATTAGTAGACATTGCAACAAAGTAAAAGAGGCAAATAATTTCAGTACCACTCTCTTTTTATATAGCTAGTGAACTTGAACTGTTCAGTTTATCTGCTCTCTGATAGCAGTACAAAACTACGTGGCTTTTTTATTGTGAACAGTATACCACAAACAGAAAATCCGCGTAAAAAGAAAGAAGAACGTGGAAGGAGCTTGATGATATATGGAGGACATATTTATATAACTCGACCGGTGACGTCATTCAGTCATGAAATGCCATACAATAGTATGGATGGGAACATTGCTCCATAACTCTATATCTTACTCATTTGTTTTTGCTATCCGCTCCAGTGCATATAAAATATGTAGTTGTAACATTATTAGTGTCCTTCGTTTGATTATTTCCAGAGTTGCGCTTGAATGAGTTTTCAGATCATAAAAGTTCATTACCTGTCTGAAGTCTGGGATTGGTTTATCAACAGAATTTTGGTTTTATTTGTTTTTTTTTAATAATCTTAGTAGGTATCAATGAAAATGGAATTGAAAACGTATTTAATGACTAATGAGTTATTAAAACTTTATGTAAAAAATATAATATGGAAGAAGTCGTACGAAATGTATGAGGAATGATTGATGAAATTTTAAGAAAATCTTTTTAATGTTAGAATATTGGTATACATTTAGCTTTAGGATTTTATAAAATTAGTACTGCATAAGCGAAGAATAGGTATGGACAATTGGACACGCTTAATGTTTGTCACCTTTTATAGAAAGGTCCCCAGTCAAAGTCAGGGCTCTTGTAAAAAACTATCATTGCGTCAGTACGTCTAAGATCACAAATATTTCACCGAAACGTTGAAATAAAAACAGTTTTTAATAAACATAATATTACTGGAGTAGGTACAAAAACGAAACCTCATTATTAAACAGCTGCCTTTGACGCTGCGCTTGCGCCGTATCCTTCCATTACGTGAATACACCCGTTAGCATGTTCTCGACGAAATTCGCAAAAAAGGTCATTATCTTGATTATACCAGTCATTGTACTGTTATATAACCGGCCCTGTGCACGCTATTATAAGCATTATGTAAAATTAAATAAAGGACAAAATTGCATACATTTTTATCTTAAATTTTCCATCAGTTAGCTAAATTCTGTGGGTTTCTGAAGATCAAATTATGAGAAATGGAGTCAACTTTTGAAATATATAAGGTTGAAAACAAAACTTATATACTCATATAAAATACGTGTGGTAAAATTATGTAAAACCTGCATCATGCAATTTCAAATAACGAAAATAATTATTTAAGGTTGAAATACCAAAAATACCTGTTTACGCCCACATTTCAGTCTATCTGCGATCACAACTGATGAAAGTTAACACGATTAAGATTCCTCAAATAAGCTTGTATTATGTGAAGGTGTAAAATCGTTCTTAAATCTGTGCGGATTCTGTTGATTAGGACACTGGTGGTAGTCACCGGAGGAAATATAGGTAACTAGCTTTTGCCCGCTGCTTCGCACGCGTAAATTACGATTAGATAAAATATTTTGTACAAACACCCCTACCCTCTTCAAGGAACATACATGCCAAATTAACCTTCTTGCGCCCAGTAATTTCGGTTGTAATGTGTATGATATACACAGATTGAAGAGATTTTATAGAAAAATAAAAGTTTTTACACAAACTTCATTTAAGGAACCAATATACAAAGTTTGAAGTCAATCCATTGAAGGAATAAAAAGTTTCATACAAACTTTGACCTCCAATTTTATCCCCTAAGGGGAGGAATTTCCAGAAAAATAATTCTTAGTGTTCACTATCGTCGTTTGAGGAACTAATATACAAAGTTTGGAGTCAATCCATTGAAGGAATAAAACGTTTCATACAAACTTTGACCTTGTAAAACTGGGTTTTACCCCCTTAGGGGTGGAATTTCCAAAAACCCTCTCTTAGTGCTACTATACTCTCCTCAAGGAACATACATGCTAAATTTCATCTTCTTGTGACCAGTAGTTTTGGCTGTAGCGTGTCTGTCAGTCAGTAAGTAACGCAAGGATTTTATATATTAAGATTATAATAAACGAATCCGGCAAATAGAACCGCGGTCCTAGTTAATTGTTGTGCTTGTATCCGAAATCCTTACATAATTTTTTTTTATAGTCTCACGCCTGTATCCCCGGAGGGATAGGCAGAGGTGTAATATTACACCCACATTTCGCCATGATTTTTTAGGTCCCACGTAATGGGGGGCGAGCCTATTGCCGTACCGGGCACATTACCAGACTCCGTGCTGCTACTGAGAATTTCCTAACGGAAAAACCCAATAACACTTTGCCCGACCCGGGAATGGAACCCTAGACCTCCCAATCCCACGCGCACATTTATGCCGCGAGATCAACGAGGCAGTCCTTACATAAACCACTATTTAAATACTTATAACTGACCGCCGATTATATTTAACAGTATAGATAGGTAGAGTATGGAGTATGGATGGATGAAGTAGCACAGAAAATCGTAAAGCAATTGTACCTGTACTGTAGCGTTTCATTCGGTGAGTGAGAGAGCCAGAGACCCTATCACATATTCCTTCACCCTCAAATCAACGTACTATTATAACAGTATTCTTAACATTATATATACTCGTGAATTCTAAGATATTGAACATTTTAGTAACAAAATAAAAACATCAGATCCCTTCACTACGCAATACATATAGTCTCTGATAACAAAATTAATTTTAATAGTGATGTAATTTATTCTTTCATGTTATCATTTTTAATATTAAAACACTAATTAACGTTGTGAAAACCAATAGTACCATTGTCAACAGAAACTAAATATTTTAGTTAGACAAATTATTGATTTATGTTTTTAGTGTTTGTTTCACTGGCCGCTGAAAAATGTATTTGTCTACTGCCAGGGATTAAGAATGACTGAGATATTGATTAACCAAAATAATATTTTAACTATAAAATGATAAAAATACTATTCACCTCAGAGTAAACAAAAGAGCTAAAATTCTGTCAAATGTGGTAAGACTTGACAGCAAACCCGGAAGAAAAATGTAACCCGGCAAGGACTCCAATGCAAAAGCATGCAACCGGGTTAATCACCTGTCAACCGGGTCCATAAACTTAAGACTATTATGATTAATCCCAAGTGATACTACGTTACACTTTATTTAATTTTAAAAATATCTAAGAAATTCAATTTTAGGATAAGGATAACTATAGATTTACATTTAAGGAACTAATTTATTCTGAATAACAAACACATCCATACGTTACCACATAGGAAGGAATTCGGGATTACTTAATTCAGTTACCTAACATAATTAAATCATATTGTAAATCTTGAAAGAAGGACATGAAAAAGTACTACCGCACTCATATCTTTATGATACTTTCAGCTGTCTGTTAATCCTTAAAACATTATCGACAAGACCACGATGTTGTAAAATGAATAATACACTTTTCATAATATTCACCGTAAGAAATCACGTTCGATACACGTTTTCATAATAATATATAATGTGGTAATACATTGCACTGAACGTGCATGGTTTCTATGCCTACGCAATTGTGGTTGATGCTTATTCAGCATTATATTATAAATGTTTACTTTTTATAATGTCTTCTGCCTATAAGGAAGCTAGTTCATTTTTAGTACTACTGTTGACAATATCTCATGAATAAGACCGGTGAATAACATCTGTGCATGCATGTTAATAAGATTTACTTATTAACATGCGTTCACGGATGATCCGAAATAGCACCTTTCCGAATATTTTTATGAAAGTTTATTTCTGTACATCGTTTTCTAATTGCATTTTCATCCGTTATGTAGGATTGTAGGTATAAGTAGCACTCATATTCGTATTATAAGGTTAAAACCACTGTCAAACTAAATTACGGAACAATCTGACACTGTAGAAGAATGGAAATAAACGGACCGCACTTCCTGTCCATAACTTTAATTCTATAATGTTAGAATAGTTTTGAGTTAAAAAAAATTAAAATGATGTATTGTTTTTTGTAAAGTCATAATATTATGATATTCATCTATTACTGTCACACTTCCGGAGTATGCTAGGAACTGTATACTGCCTGTATCAAGCTGTATTATATTAACCGTAATGTTTTAACTCGGTAGCTTAGCGGCTTGCCATTGGAGTGGCCTATATCCAGCAGTGGACTGGCTGATGATGATGATGCTGAAAGCTAGCTTACTGCTTTGTGGCCTTTCCATGGCTTGGGCAGGTACTGAACTGACCACCCTCCCACTGACCAAGTAACTACACATAAAAGTTTTCTGGCCAAAAAAATATATAGAACCTTTCTTCCACGAGCGTAGCAAGCATGTTTCATACGAAAAGTAAAAATACTAAGATAGTGAGCTACTGAGCAAGAATTCGACGACTGGTTGGCGCAGCGGGAGTGTAAGCGACTGCTACGCCGATGGTCGCGGGTTTGATTCCCGCTCTAGTCAAACATTTGTGTGCATGAACATGGATGTTTGTCTTGATCTAGGTGTTAATATGTACAATATGTATGTATTTACAAAAACAAAAAGTATATATGTATTTTTATCCATTATCTAGTACCCATAGTACAAGCTCTGCTTAGTTTGGGACTAGATGGTGATGTGGTAGAATAGAATATAATTAAAGAATGCGGTCTACTCGAAGGTTCAGTGGCTTATGCCTGCTTATTTAACCATGAGTATCCTACCACACGTGTGTGGTAGCCTCTGTAAACAGCCGCCATAACGCTGCATGTGCAGAGACAAAATGGCAATTTCTGACGAACTCTCTGTGTTATCTCAAGAAATATTAGCTCTGCTAACAATATTCTTACCGAGCTTGGCTCTTCTTGAGTTTAAAAATAAGTTTGAGCGGGAATACTGACGTCTTATACGTTCAATGTTTTACACATACAAATGGAACAAATGACTCGCTTAAACTGTAAACAAACAAAGAAGCGAATATAGTAGAGTAATAGTCCAAAAATGCACGCTTGTTTTAATTTTTCTATATTATGATTAACCGACTGTAAAATTTTCACTTATAATGTTTTTCAATACATACGAAATGTATTGTATACAAGAGTAGATATTAAATAGATGACGAAACATTCGCAAACAAAATAAGTATTTGTATAAATGTAGATATAGATATTTCAAACGACGGAGTATTTTTATTGAGAGGTTATCGACGCGCTCAATTCTAACAACTTGTATTTTTTATATAACTTCACACTAATAGATAAAAAGACGTACCTAATCGTTGTATACTAAGACCTTCGAAAAACATTTCGTTAGAAAGCTATACTATTATGTATAAATCATAATTATATTTGAAGTGCTTCTAAAAAAGTAAAGAGGCTAAATAGGACACTTAAAATTAATATTAATTATTTAGTACATTAGTCTGCAGGTAAAGCGTAGTAGTAAAAAATTCGCCTTGCTGTCTAACACCGCGTTGAGTCGTACTCGTAGGTTCAATCGCCACTCTTTATTTTTTGTGCCTCTTAATTGATGTTCTAAACTTCTAAGTGAGTAATCTTTTCGTCTGAGTGTTTGTTTGTAACACCAAACCTGTTCTAAGATTTAGATCTGTTACGGATAAGTTAAAACCGAGTTAGGATGCATTTTACAAATATGTAATAAATTTTACTATATCTTTAAATAAACTATGAATGTCTTTATTTCTGTTAAGGCCTACATAATATACCTATTCTTAGAAGCCCTTACAGTGAATTATAATTACTAGTAAATCTACGTTTTTTACTTTATATTTATTTATGTATCTAAATATATAAAATTATTTGTGTAAATAGAGTTATCAGTTGTAAACTCTATTTATATCGATAAGAAAACAACTTCTTTGCCACTATTGCGAAACATTACATGTTTACATTACATAATAAACTAAACAACAATTTGAATTGTTTATTTACCCACAAAAAGAAAATAGAAAAAGTAAATTACAATAATCAATTCAACCATATTTAATAAATAGCATTATGATGAAGTTACTCACAAACTTGGCACCTATGATATCTAATATTTTGATTGCTCTACTCATGCTTTCATAGCCTCTTTTTATTGCTCTGCTTTACAAGCTACTCACAACCAATTCATGCCCAAGAACACGCATACAACATTATTTTCAGGTTAACTGTAACCATGGCAACGTAATACACTGTGTACGTAGTGTTTTGTCAACATGTAATAATCGCTATGGCAAAGACCTTGAAAAGGCGGTACCACTGAAAATTATTACACTTTAACCAAATACTGTAGAGTAATTTATGAATACCTATTGAGACTCACAGAGGATGGTAAATTGACATGAATTTTAGTTCGTTTTAGGTCTATCTTTTTTATGGATGGTATTTAGATACAACCTTTTTATTCTCATCAGTATTCAATTAGTGTTCGATTGGTTCTCCACACGTGAGCGAAAATATTTTAATGTACATTACATCCGCTATCGAAGCGTCAGCGAATGTGAGTTGACATTACAAGCAAAGAATTTCAACTCTACACCATCCTTACTATTAAATATAGTATAGCATTGAAGTTATTGATGATATAGAGATACGTAGTGACTGTTCATCGATTAAACATTTATTACTACAGATTAGGTAGATAAGACTGCGTCACGATATCATCAAGTGAACCGATAAGTTTAATCAGCTGATACGGTATTTAGTCTTTAAAATTAGCTACTATGAATTGTCTTATTACCTTCCTCGTTCATTCAAACATGGCGAATACGGATACATATTTTATATTCAATACAAAATATGGAATACATAATATGCATCTTGAGCGCTCATTCACGAATGAGCGAGAGAGTCCATGTTTTTTAAGAATTAATATTGAGAATTCAGACAATATTACAAAGTCAGTCAGTCAGTCCGGGCCTCTTCTCATAGTGAGATGAGGCCCGTGCCCAGCAGTGGGACAATATATATACAAGGGCTGATGATGATGATGATGAGTTCTAATATGTATTCCATGCTGGTTGTGCAATTCAGTTTTTATTTGCTCTGCACAATGACATACTAGGCCTGTAAACATATAAAACTTCCGCTATCGATTATCTACTATGTATAAATTATGCCTATTTTTAAAGCGCTGCACGCTTTTAGATACTGTATGCGTTACCCAGGGTACATTTCAACTATAGTATTCGCAAAAAGATAAATTGCTAATCAGAACTTTTTATTTATCTATATCCGAACTTTGTAATAACCTTGCTTTAAGTAAATAAAATAAAACTTAAATGTTTATAATCCACTGTCAAAAATTCCTATCACGAAATAAAAAATAAATAAAGTAGGTAACTATAAACCTTCCGAAAAATCAAAACACATAAAACATAACACTGGCACTTGATAAAAATGAAAACAAAATCTTACCAACGGAACAAAACGTTCTATGTTTAAAATAAGCACGTGAAAGAACAGTCCTCTCGGTCAACACGTTACTCATCGGTTGTAGTATTCTTCATGCGACCGTCCGGTGCGGCTTCACAAACCTTAATGAGTGTAAACATCGTATATCATTGGACCGAGTGTACGCGATAATACATTTCGATGCTGCTAATCGCGTACTGTTGCCAAGCTAGCGTTCATCAATGGTCACTTCAGGTATACAGACCAGTTTTTTGACTGCATTCGGGTTGACCAAACTGGTTAAAGTCCTTTGATGAACCGCCCTGTAACATGTGCTTTTTTGAACTGTGCTCTTCGATACCACTTCAGGTATTTCGACAGTATTCTGATTGATCGGTGTGGTTGGATTCATTTTGATGAACCGCGTTGTATGTGTTTTTATGAACAGCTTAATTAAGCTAACCATTTTTGAGGCGCAGTCACACGTGGGTTTATCGTGTGAAATGTTTTCAAATTATTTCTTACTAAGCTCACGCGCATGAAGGATTTTCTGTGACTTACAATTAGAAAAAAGTAAAGGTATCTAAAATTACTTTCTAGTGTTGTTTTCAAAAATATTTTCATGATAGAAACAAAATCAGAAAACAAAATTTATTATTTCAAAGTGTATTATTATCACCTTTTACTGCAGTGAGTGTTGTAGTTTGTTAAATACTTGAAAATATTGTTTTGAGCTGATGATTGTATTGCATTGTCAATAAATTCACAAGATTGCTCATATTATATCTAAAACAAATATTCATGCTACAGCTAATACACTTTCTCAATTTCATAATTTAGACTTTAATCTTTTAGCACATAAAAACATATTTTTCTCCCTTGTTATGTTTCTTAACATTTTGTTCATAATTTATCTACTAAATGTTTAAAAACATTGACATAAATACTGTTAATTATGATTAGATTGACCGCAAATATATATGTTATACCAAAATATTGTTTGAGTTTCCGTAATTGATAGTTAGGTTTATGTCTTGTATATATTTGATATAATAAACGTTATAGGTTGTAATAGGTTACTATGGAATTGTCTCCTATGAAAGAGTTTTATTTTATTAGACTCGGTTTACTCACTTTTATTTGAGGTTGGTCGGCAGTTACGGCATATCTTCGCGTCCGATATCCCGCAGTGTCTCAAGACGAAAGTTTTTGACCAGTGTGTGTTGCCAGTGATGATCTACGGCGCTGAGACGTGGTCGCTAACTATGGGCCTTATGCGAAAGCTCAAGGCCACTCAAATGGCGTTGGAGAGAGCTATGCTCTGAGTTTCCTTGCGAGATCGAATCAGGAATGAGGAGGACCGCAGGAGAACCAAAATCACCGACGTAGCTCTCCGAATAGCCAGGCTGAAGTGGCAATGGGCAGGGCACATAGATCGAAGAACCGATGGCCGTTGGGCAGGCGGTTTCTGGAGTGGCGACCACCTACCGGACGACGCAGCAGGGGTAGGCCTTCCGCAAGGTGGACCGACGATTTGGTTAAGATCGCGGGAAGCGGTTGGATGTGGGCGGCTTAGGATCCGTCTGTATGGGCCTTGAAGAAGCCTATGTCTAGCAGTGGACGTCTCTAGGCTGACATGATGAATGGAATGGCAGCGATAGCCTACTAGAGAGACTGACAAACTTCTACACAGAGGGTTCAAATCCATGGCACACATCAAGAAGTTAAGTATATATTAAATTGCTAAATATTGCTTGCTTGACGGTAAAAGAAAACATCACGAGGAAACTTAAATGTGTAGGAAATCTCCATAACGCTCTCGAATGTGATGAACAGACATGTGATCTGCCACTACAAGCCAATAGTAGTTGCGTTATGGTACACCCCTTAAATACTATTCAAAAGCACGATATGAACATTCAGGTTATGTCCATACATACAGCCAACTAGAAACTGACCAAGGTTTTGTTTTGAGCTCATAGATCAGTCTCTAAGTATTTTTTCGACAGTGGCCCAAGACGACAATAAAATTGTGGTAGCCCACATTTAACAGTAATATTACCTTAGATTTGCATTGATAATTATCTTTAAGCTTTCTATTAATATATAGTGTGTATTCAAATATATATATTTTATATGTATGTCACATAAGGCCAATCTGACCGGATCTAACATAATTATGTAGTACAGAGAAAAACATGTTTTTGATGAGTAAAATTAATGTGCCCAAAAATAAAATGCACTTTTATCACCATTCACGTGTGAATTAGCTTGTTACACCTAATTTTATCAGGAATGCATTGATAATTAATATGGAAAAAAACATTTGTTGTCACTCACATTTCATACCATTTAATAGAATGACTTCAACAATGACACATAGATATCTAAACAGATATCGATTATTATGCAATAATGATGTACATTTCTTTACTTTTATTTAGTAGAATATTGTGCAATTTTATCGGTGACCAAGTGTAATATATAGTTTTAGTAATAATGAACTAAGTTGACAAAATTTCCGTGTTAATTCATAGAAACTAGAGTACTTATTTCATTTATACTTTGAAAAATCACAAGATCAGATGATGTTTTAGAATATTTTATTAAGTTTGAACAGCAAACAGTTACATGTATAGGTATGTAGAGTACAGTAAGGGTATTTACTTTATTTGTAAACATATAACCCACAACATTGTTCCCATATTATCAAGATAGAAAAGAGGTCAGCATTATTAACTAAATAAAAGAAAATGTTTAAAAAAAAATGTAGTCTAATTTTATTTCAGTTCAAGGAGTCAGAGAGTGTGTCCTCTCCCTGCTCCTTTAACAAACGATCTTTAATAGTAAACTAGACTTGGCCAGCTCCGTCCGCGGTTGTCTATATCAAATATCCACACGCAAATTCATACAAACAAACAAACACACTTTCACATTTATAATATTAGTATGGATTTGTCATTTCACTAAACAATAAGTAAATACAGAACTGCTTGTTAGAATAACATTTCTACTTGACCGTTCACGACTACGATGACGTATTTACAAGATAATTGGCAACATGATGTCGGTATTACATAAGCTTCACGGTATACGGATTGATATTAAGCACAGCACAGCTGTTTATTACAGGAAGGCATAATTATGAAATAATTATACCAATACGAATGTAGTAAATATATGAGTTATCTGTTTAATATAGTGGCACATCGATCATCGCCGTTTAGGGCGACTTAAATGATTGATTTTATTCTTTTGTGTGTTAATGAGTAGGTGCAGTAATTTAAAATGTGTAATTGCGAATGGGTGATTTTACATCTATGGTTTTATAAAATATAAACTAGCTTTTGTCTGCGTCTTCGCACACGATCTAATTATTTTCTGCTGACTTGTTCAGCCATTTTGACTTCAAAATTGAACAAATTAACGATGTGCAGATTGACTTCTAAATGGTCGATTATTCCCAAATTTTTATTACAAAGAATTCATTGATGAAGAAATATTTGAATTTGCCACAAATGCCCGGATGTAGTGTACGGCTTCTTGGTGTAACAATGGTATTTACTTGCTAATTCTTATACGATTCTTGGTACCAGCATAAAGTACACAATTGCAATGGATCCAAAACACAGTAGTCGGTTCGCTCCCGTTACGTAATAATATAGTTATGATTCAATCATTTAATTATGATTCAATGCTACTAATAATATTGGTATATCTCAATCTAAACAGTTTTCTAGTCAATTTTCAACAGAAAATAATAATTATTATATGAATAGAACCAGATATATAATAAGAATGCAACCAGTTGAAATAATTATGACTACCACTGGGTGAATAATATTCTGTGTAACTACTTAATCTCCTTAGCTGAGACAATTATGACTCAAAATGATTCATCTTATCATATAGATTCGTCATAATATAAATACCTCTTATTGCGTGGTGGATCTATAATATCTAAACACCATGTTGAGCCCAGAATACTAACAGTTGAGAACAGCCAGAATACTATTCTGAGATCCATAAAAAGTCGATTTCCTTAATGTATCCATCAGTAGGTACATCAGGAGACTAAGGTATTCTTGAAATCCATAGTTCCAAGTTTGTAAAAACCTCAATAACACAGTTACCGGCCAGTCTAACCGGCTTTTAAGAATAATCAGAAAAGGGTTTTGAATACGTATACGTGGCACATATGTAATTTCCTATATATTTATGCACTTGATTTGAACCTTTTTCGATGTGAATTATTATAACGTTGCCATGATACAAGCTACACTCCGTAAAGTCTGGCACAAAGAAAATATGGAGTGTATCTAACAATATCAACTGCTTATCATTCAGTTCAGGTTGTAGGGTCAACTGAGAGAAATGGGTCAGAACTGTACAAGCGGACGAAGGGTTAAACTACCTATGAAACACTTTATCACTACGCTCTATGAAAATTATTAACACAACAAATATAAGGGATCTCCAGGGATTTCGGCTCAATGCTACGTAAGGTAAATGAAGTCCAGGTTCCTATATAAATATTAAATAGTTGGAATTCGGACTCTCTGTTACATGTACAATTTGTGTAATTAATATTGAGCTTGGCATTAACCTATACACGGACACAAATACACATCTCATGTAGATTTAATGTATGTGTATATGTGTGCACCGACAGCACATCTCATTTTGATGCCGTAACTTCTCATTCAATACCCTTCAAACTCTTATAAGGTTACTTATAGGGTTGTTGCGTCAAACTGATATAATTATGAATAGAGACTTATTTATACACTGAAAAGATTTTATTTTTATTTTTGGCAAGTATTTTTATCCTTTGACATTACCCACTTTTATCATTCTTTAATCTTACAGCTCTACATCTTTAGAAAGTATTAGCGGAATACCTACTTTTACCTACTTTCATTTAGTTTGATACTAACCGAATGAGCTTAATAAATAAAAGCAACCTGTTTTTGGTCACTTGCTTTATATAGAAACTAGTCATGTGCCATGGGACTAATACAATTAGATTTGAATCATATTTTATTTAAACGTTAAATTTTATTTTGTAAACATTATGAATACAATCAAATTATATCACTACTATTTATGATTTTAAGCGGTAAGGTTTTCGCTGCGGTTTTACGGTAATCGATGTTAATCACTATACCCCGTACGTATTGCGGGTTCGAACCCAACACGGAGAAAGTTTTATTATTATAATCAAGCTTTTTCTGGTGTATTCTCTATTTGATGGTCATTAATGTACAATGTGATACAGGGTTAAGTTTTGGGATTTTAAATTGCTTAAGTTTTATCTACAGTGAATTTGCAATTGCCAAAAAACAGTCGTAATATATATCTCTCGAAAAGATCATTGTCATCAGAGATAGCTTTTACTTTATCTGCATGTCTAGTCTATTACTGTAAAGCTATGCACACGAAATAACAGGTGTGCAAAGATAAAAATTTTTTGAAGATACAACAGTCTCCTTCCTACTACGTGTTATAATTTGAATAAATTGTAAAATGTGGACGTAACCTTAGTAGCTGTATTTAAAGCTAAAGAGCCTTTGAACTTACAAGTTCAGTGACTTATTACCATCGAAAATCCATATAAACGCAAGCCACTTATAAAATTTAATTTCACCGTCGTGAACTCTAGGTATTGACCAAATAGGAAGCAATGACACTGCAATACTCATGTCGTACGTACTCGGTGAGTCAACGAAGATCCCCAGTTATGAGTTCACGATATGACGTAAGCATTGTTTGCGCATATGATTGAGATCAAGGTGATTCCACGTGAAGTTACACTAGACTACTATTTATTACATTTATCAGCTGTGGCATTTTGTATGCTGTCTAATAGATGGGACGTGGTTGTTTCGTTAACAATTTGAACATTCGCGTGCAAATTATATTACCTGTGACGTCGCGTTCAAGTGACGTAAAAAATATTGTGCAAGTTGCTCTAATTAGAGCAACTTCCATATCCTATCAATACAAAATGTGGTTCCTAAATAACTTTATCAAATTTTTGCCTGAACATGCCGTAGATTTATTGATTGATTTGTTCAGGCATAATATTTAAACCGCGTTAATTTCTGACTGGAAAATCAAGCAAGTTTTGAATGGCCGCACCAAAACTACGTAGGATAGACCAAAATCACAGACAGTCCGCATTTTATTGCTGTATATTCAGAAAGCATTAAAGGGCGGAACAATGCGTGGAATCGTCCCCACCCATCAACAGAAATGAAATGTAGCTCAATTGACACAGTCATCTTGGCAAGCTGATATTTTTTTACTATGGTGACGTTGCCCAAATGCATTGGGTTGTCATAGTAATTAATGTTTAAACAAATCTTTCGTTTACATATCATTGACGGTAATTGTAAAACACCTACTCATTTATCTATTATAGCAAGTTGTGCATATATTATATCGATTGTATGATACATGGGAATAGGTCTTTATACAGATTTTAATCTGCCAGCGCAGCTGTTAAACAGTGTTATAATAGACCTGTAATATTAACACTCGCTATTGTTATTTGCCTACTATGAGCATTGTAGGAACGAATAATTAGAAGACAATGAATTTAAATGATTCATTCATTTATATTCGTTATTTTCTCCTTTTTTTTCTTTAGCCTGTACTGTCCCACTGCTGGGCAATGGTCTCCTCCAAATCTTTCCACGTACTCTTGTCACCTGCAATCTCAAGCCAACTCTTGTGGTAGGCGTCTAGGTCATCTCGCCACCGTTTTCGGGGCCGACCTTAGCGACGATGACCATTTTCTAGCACCCACAGTGTCGAGATTTTCGCTCAACGATCCTCATGTATACGGCTGACTTGGCCCGCCCAGTTCCATTTAAAGCTAGCAGCATTTTTTCCGACATCTTCAACTTTAGTTCTATTTATTTATATTTTTTTTATTTTCCAATTATTCATTCATAATCATTTAAATATTTATGTTCAAAAATACATTATTTTCTATTTTGTATAGTTACTAAATAATGTTTTGTACTGTAATATAACCATAATGTTAAAATAACTTACAAGTGTAAAATGAAAATATAGGTTAATTAATAATAATAAATTGTTTTTTATTGATATATGCCAGGGATTTAATAATAATAATAATAATACTTTTATTTCGGACTACTAAAATCCATAAACTGTTAGTAATATAATTTGAAACTTATTTCCTATTGTTAGTATAGATTAACCTAGAGACAAACTTTTTTAAAATTGGGGAATGAAGATCCTCTGCAACTGTTTTCAGGATGCTCTTTGGACTGTCCCTCACTCTTCTCAGTAGCGAGGCTGTCTTTTTACGAATAATAGCGTAAAAGCCATCGGTTCGTGCCTGTGCAAACATTTCCGACGCACTGCAGTAACGAGACAATCCCAGCAACATCCTGAAACCATTGTTATATTGGATGCGCAGGGCGTCCAGCGATCTCTTCGTACAGTTGACCCATAGATTGCTCGTGTACAGACTCTGGCAGTAGGCCTGAAAGAGTGTAATTTTAACTAGGTCCGTACACCGGGCAAATCTACGTGCCAACATATTACTCCGCACCGCTAGAGCCCTACGTTCCCTTTCGATGTCTACATCGTCCTTAAGGTCGTCGGCAAGGAAATGCCCTAGATATTTAAAGGTGGACACCCTTTTAATTGGCGAACCGTACATTGACAGCTCGGGCCCATCTTCGCGGCATTTGCCGCCGACCTTAAGAACCATGTACTCACACTTCTTCACATTATATATTAAACCATGTGCGGCAGCGTAGGCTTCACAAATTTTAATTAGCTCTCTCATAGCTCCCACCGATGGACCCAGCAACACCATGTCATCCGCATAACTGATGTTATTAATAAAAAGACCATCAATACTGCATCCGACACGTGAGCTGCTGAGTTCAGTAATGAGGCCATCTATGTATAAATTAAAGAGCCTGGGAGACGTTAGACCCCCCTGTCTTACCCCGCACTCTAACCTATACGGGTCTGAGAATGTACCATCCCATTTCACATGATTGGTTTGGTTACCATACCAATACTGGAACAGCTTACATACTTCCGCAGGTATACCCCTGTCTCCCATCTTCCTCCAGAGCACATCATACGAGACAAGATCAAATGCCCTGGAGAGGTCAAGGAAACAGGCGTACACCGGCGTCTTGCGATCTGTATAATACTGAACGGTATGCTTAAGACTTAGAATAGCACTTTCAGTTGAAAGTCCGGCACGAAAACCGAACTGTGCATCGTGAAGATGTATATAATTATTTAAACAAGAATCAAGCATACCGTCCAGTACCTTTGCAATAATCGTCGCAAGGGAAATGGGACGATAATTACACCTGTCCGCGATGTCACCTGTTTTGTTCTTCACTATCGGAACTATGATGGTCTTCATGAGATTGTCTGGTAGGTACGCATGACTAATGCACATTGTGTAGAACATAGACAACACTCGCGGCAGATGTACACCAGCGTACTTTAAATGCTCAATGCTGAGCCCATCATGCCCTGGAGATCTGCCTCTACTCATATTACATATGACTGCTCTTATTTGTTTGGCTGAGAAGTGTATGAGAGGTGTTACTCCATGACAGCTGAGCTCTGCATTGTTCATCAAGCTTGAAGAACCGAGTGGGGACTGAACCTTGAAATGTTCCTTGAACATATTCGCAATATCCTTGCGTTCAGTTAAGCCTCCCACACTCGCAGAGAGACCAGGCTTCGCATCCAACTTACTTGTGGATTTCCAAAACTTACTGAAATTTTTTGTAGCTCGTTGTTCTGCTAACCTGTCCATAATAAGCTGTTCAGCATAATTTTGACAAAACCGAAGTCGACTTTTAAACATTTTGCGCTTCATACACATGTCATTATAGACAGGCCCCGAAGAAGGACGGTTATTTTGAATCCAGGTCTGGAAACTGCACCTAGCCTCTCTGTGAGCGCCCCTGACATGTTCATTCCAGCCGCACACGCGCCTTCCCGGTTTCGGTCTCCCCCTATGGTTCATTTTAGAGTCCCTAGCTGCCGCACATAGTATTTCTACAATGCGTTCGTATAAATTGTCCAGAACAACTTTATGTTCACCCAAGCCGCACGATCGCCCACTGCAACTCTGAAACTCATGAGGGAAATCAACATCTCGTAGCTTAGAGTGACATATATCATGGAAACGTTGTATTTCAGACTTAGATCTTTCCCCCCACACCACAGAATTGCAGTAGGTATCACGGCTCATTAATTTAGGCCTCACTATTTCCAAGTTGCACTCTAAATAGATTGGCAGATGATCTGACACGTAAATGTCTTCGCACACATGTACATTTGCTATTGTATGCCACGCTGATACAGATACCAAACAGTGATCTAACCAACGCATACTTCCGTGGACATCACTTATAAAAGTATACGTGTCGCTGCCTTCCCCTCGTTTCACGATATCAGCACAGATCCAGGATTGATCCGTGCAGAAATCGATCAACTCCTTATAAAACAACTCATGAGGGTGAGCATTGAAATCACCCAATATAAAAACATTCTCTATGTCATAGCTTTTTATGATAGCACTAATCTCACTTAATACATTTGTAAACATCGGTAGGTTGTCTGGACAATTTGTAGGCATATATACCGAGAATACAATAATATTGCGACCCCCTGACTTGGCTGTAATGGCTACTAATCGAGGACTGCTACAGTTATCAACAGACACCGACTCAAAGATACCTTTCCTCCAAAGAATGGCTACTCCCCCATAAGGTCTTCCTCTCAGTAAGCCCTCTGACGTATCTACAGCCAACTTACCTGTATGTTCGAAGTCTTGGCTTATTGTTCCTAGCATTGGGATATCATGGGGTAGAAGCCAAGTCTCCTGCAGTGCCACTAAGTCCGACCACACACATATATCTCTAATATTATCTATCGATCGTTTAGCCGATTTACAATTGAAACTCGTAAATTTTAAATACTTATTACTAATCGTCATATTCGTCCTGTTCATGACATGCAATATTAAATGACTTTAACTTTAGTTGGCTCCCGAGTCTTCGTTCTATACATAAAATGCACAAAACGTCTAAACACAATACCATCTGGCCATAACTCATCATTAAGAAATAAATCAACTTTGTGCTTAGAAACATACAGTTTGAACGCATTATAGTTCCTATCAGATTTCATGTTTATCTTTTTTAATGATACGGTTTCACTCGTTTTGTCTTTTATATAACTAATAATATCATCTTCACTTGCGTCTGTACTAACATTAGAAATTAACAACGGCACTTTAATATCCGCGGCCCGAAATTTACCCTCCGGCGCAGTTAAGGCTCGTCCTTTCTGACTAGTTAATTTGTTTTGTTTAAAACGCTTATTCGTAACCAACTTCCATTTGTTCACTACTCACTTTATCTTCATTCAAATTCGAACACTGCATGACTACTGGGGAAACCAGTACCGCACTCGGTATTGATTCGCGTGAGATCGTAGTGAGTACGTCATAATCGGGCTGACCGCTCGTAGGGGCCATCGCACAGGTAGCCGGCGTTGAAACCGGTCCTCTGTCGCTTGTTGGCGTGATTCTGCTAGTCATGTTCTCGGTCTCACTCGCACTCGTTGCAACTAATGTCCTTTCTCGCTCGTCCGCAGGTCTATGATTTTCTGTCGCACTATTTTGTTCCCGCACAACAGCGATAGATTGATCAGCTGTTGATGACATATATTTTTCCGTCCGGCCGTTATCCTTTGAAACAGCTGTTTTTTGTTGTGAATGTTCTATGGGCATATATTGTAAGCCTATAGGTCCACTATCAAGATTAATACTGTTTTGTAAACATGCTCCTCGTCTTTTGTTCACATTCGTTTCAACTAACGAGGCGTACTTCATATGCTCCACTTCTTTCTTGTATAGATCGAATTGATCTTTTGTTACAATGTTTTCTTCTAACACACTAACTTTGTTTTGCAGTTTTAGTATATCTTTTAACACTCGGGTGACATCCACGTGATCAAAGGAGACTGGAGGAATCCTGTGCAAATCCCTCGCCACAAATATGGGGAAAAGTTCAGGATTTGATCCTTTTAACAAACAAATCATGTCATCGAGATCCCGTGACATCTTCTTCTTTCCATCCTTTCTTCTAATGGGCATCTTCTTTCCACTAGGAATAGACTCGAACAAAAGAGTCTTGGCTTTCACTATTTCTTCCGCCGTGAAAGAGGAAGTACACAGCTGATGCACACTCTCTTCATCCATAACGTCCATGACATTTCGTAGGAACGCCAACAGTTCATTAATAACAACATTGCAGCTATTACACTTCACAGTACTACTGATATTAGGCGACATTATTCACTACCGTGAGTCATCGAACTAACGTGTCCGTGCTCAGTTGCGTGCGCAACAAGACTGAATTTAAGAAAAAAAAGGATTTTAATCAAGTAGTGGATACTTAAGGTACACATTGGCATCAGTTCCATGTGAGTTGGTACATGGGGACGGAGCCCATACATTTTTGCCCATAGTCCTTTCGAGAAAAAAATTCCTACCACACGAATCAAGAATTCAAATTCTGAATCGTAAAGTTGTTTTTAAAGAAATGTAAGAAAAAGTTAATTTAAAAAAATAAATGCTGCTCTAGGCTCAGCCATTGTCAATCGGTCCTGAGGATGCCTCGTCCAGAGGTAAAGCACGGGTCGAAGCATAGTCGGCGCATAGAGCAATGATAGTAGAACCTCATTCTTGCTATAGTCAGTGTGGTCAATCCTAGGGCCGTGGTGGGTTGTCCTTTTCTTCCATTGGAAAATATTCCAGCGATGAATAAAAATGTATTACACTACAAGTAATTTCCATATTAAAATTGTTTGCGACTTAAGCGCAACTTATAAAGAAGGTTTATATGAACTCAAACTACATAATTATATCAGTGTCTAAAAATTTTAATATTATAATTAATATTTAAACGTCTACTCCATTTAAATTACTTATTTTAAATGTAACTACTTGTATCCAACGTGGAACAAAATTTTAAAGTAAGACTTTGATTATTTCGATGTTTCTTTGGTAACAAAAAAAGTATCGTCATCTAAGATATCATTGCACAAATAACGCTACCTATGATTTGTCTCTGATTGTCTCCACACAAGACAAAACATAAACATTTAAAATACTGTAATATTTAAATAATATAATTATTAAATATTAGGTCTTTACCGTTTTTCATGAAATAAATTAAGCGTATTTTATTGAACGAAGTTCCTTATCGCGCGTTGCGAAAGGGGGCTAGACGGAAAAAATTAAGACGAAAAGTTGTAACGACACTTATTGCTATTAGTAAGCTATTGTAAGCCGTGCGGCGTGCGCATGTTTCTCTGTCTGTCTCTCTCTCTCTCTTATAGAAAGCAAGCATCATGTTCATGCTTTCTGAACACGAAAATGACATCTATTTGGGAATCCAAGATGGCGCACGGGACATTTTTAATAAAATTAATTTGGGTATAATTTTTGGGGTTTTCATGCTTTCTGATCACGAAAATGACATCTATTTGGGAATCCAAGATGGCGGACGGGACATTTTTAATGAAATTAATATGGGTATCATTTTCGGGGTTTTTATGGATTCTGATGACGAAAATGACATCTATTTGGGAATCCAAGATGGCGGGCGGGACATTTTTAATAAAATTAACATGGGTATAATTTTTGGGGCTATCATGCATTCTGATAACGTAAATGACATTTATTTGGGGATCCAAGATGGCGAACGGGACATTTTTTGTAAAATTAACAATTATTACTAAAATTGAGCCTACTGATTAAGTTTATATTACATTATATTTGTTAATAATAAAAAAAATATTATTATAACTTAAAAAAAAGTTTTTTATTACATTGGAACATCGTTCCATCCGGGTGTCCCATGACACCTCTCAAGCACTTTTTTTTCTATTTTTTTACTTCTATTAATCAAATCAATCACCCATGCAATCAATGAATCTTTGCCAACGCATTGGTAGCTTATTGATGCCCTTCTTGAAGAAATCAGCTGGACGGGTGGCAACAAATTCTTTAAACGCATTTTGTATTTACTGCCTCTCGGGTATTGAATTTTTTTCCCGCCAAGAAACTATCCAAATTCTGGAAAAAGTTGAAGTCTGTAGGCGCAAGGTCTGGTGAGTACGGCGGTTACGGAGAACTTCCAACCCCAGCTCTTGTAGCTTGGAGACCGTCTGCTGTACAGTATGAGGTCGCGCGTTGTCGTGCAGGAGCAGTGGAGCCGAACGATTGACCAAAGCGTGACGTGCGAGCTTCTCCATCATTGTATTTTTAGCTAACTAGATACTTTAACTATCCGTTTGTCACTGAATTTAGTGTATGTCGTTGCTATTGTCAATAGTCAGAAAGAACCCAACTGCGACGGTGGCAGCGAAAGCTGTTCCCGCCGCAAAACCAAAACAGATGGTTGACGCTGTGGCCTCGGCTGCAGAGGTTATATCATCCCCCAAGGACGGGACTTCAGCGCTGGCTAGCACTAGTACTGGTCCCGTCCTTACAATCGTCAGCCCGTTCGAGATCAAGCGGGAAGACGACTCCTCCTTCGCGGGCTGGCAATTGGTTGGCCACAAGAAGGGCAAGGGTAAGGGCAAGACCACCAATCCTGTTCAGCGCCCGCCCACTAGTGGCCCCGCCACTGTCGGCCCGTCGAAGAAGAGGAAAAACCTAAACAAGAGACAGCGCAGGGCGTTCAAGCAGAAGGCTGCACAAACCGCTGCTGCTGCCGGTGCTGCCTCTACTAAAGCAGCTGAGCAGGCTGCTGTCGCAGGTCCCAGCAATGTGACCAGTGCGCAGCCCACACTCAGCAGTGAGGGGTGCAAGAAGGCCGGAGGCAGTACAAGGAAGCCGGCTGCCGCCAAGCGGCGAGCTGGCCACCCTGGACGGCAACCAGCCGCTGCACCACCAAGCAACACAGCAGGTAAAACTGCCGGAAACAAGGACAGAGGTGAGGCCAAACGTGCTCTCAACGAGACCAGTTCGCCTCGGGGAGACCACAAGAAGCCCCGCCTCGAATCCTCCAGGACGACAGTAGGTAAGTCCTACGCACAGGCCTCCAAGGCGTCCCTGGGTGTTGCAGTAACATGCAAACGCACAGGGAACTTGCCGAAGGAGTTGGTGGTCCAGGTACTCCGGGAGCACCAGAGGAAGATCCTGAGTGACGCCTGGTCGACCAAAACCCCCAAACGCCCCGCTCCAGCGTTCACCGGGAAACCCGTACATGCGGATGGGGTCCTCAAACTTTGGTGCGCCGACGAGGCAACGCGCACCTGGCTGACGGAGGCAGTCTCTCTCCTGGTCCCACCACCGGGCTTCGAACTGGAGGTCAGGGGCCAGGAAGAGACCCCGAAGAGAGTGCGGTGCGGCATTGTCGTGCCCGACGAGCAGGGTGTCTGGGACGACGTGCGCGACGTGGGTTGCGCTCTGGAGTTCCAGAACCCCTGGTTGGAGGTTGACAAATGGTCGATGCTGCACTCCGAAAGGTAGTCAGGTGGGTGGTTCCTGGTGGTGGGCGTCCCAGAGGAACAGGTCCCGATCCTGTTGAAGAATGAGCGCCGCCTCGCGTTGGGGGTGGGTGCTGTCTACGTCAGGTTCCGGGACCCCTCAGGTAAGTTTGTTGACCATCCTCCGGGATGCGACGACAACTCCATACGAGTCAAGCAGGACTCTAACACCAAGCCAGGGTGCGACGCAGAATCCGGCCCGTCAGAGCCGGCCGCGTCTGGCTCGGGGGCTGGCCCATCAGCCGAGGGTAACTCGGAAGATGAGTGCCTGCTCCTGAGTCCGGTGCGGTGGGACGACGGGGTGCAGGCTGGCGACATCCTGGCCGGCCTGATGCAGCTGACGTTTGGGGAGAAGGGGACATCATCCAAAGATGAACCTTCCGCCTAGTAACGTCAACTGCCTTCAAACCAACCTCCACCACAGCCAAACAGCTACTGCGCAACTGCGCAAATGGATGGAGGTCCAACATTCAGCCATCGTGCTCATCCAGGAACCTTGGATAAGGGGTGGCCTCATTAGAGGCCTCTCCAGCCTGGGAGGTAAGATTTATTCTTCAACTGACCACACACATCCAAGAACCTGTATACTAACTACTAAAAACATCAGAGCCCAAGTTCTAACGGAGTTCTGTTCCAGAGACATCACAGCGATACAAATTGAAATAACACAGCAGCCTAGGAGTATAGCGGTTGTTTTCGCAGCGGTCTACATGCCCGAGGCCGAAGACCCGCCTCCGTTCGACCTCACGCGTCTGGTTAACCAGTGCGAGAGAACCAATACGGAGGTCGTAATAGGAACGGACTCCAATGCCCACCACCAAATGTGGGGCATGAACTGCAATAACAACAGAGATAAATCACTGGTTGAATACCTATTCACCACCAATCTTACCCTATTAAACACAGGTACGGAGCCCACCTTCGTCACAAGACGTAGTCAGACAATTATCGACTTAACTCTCGCAACAGAAGGAGCGGCTGAACGCATCAAGGGATGGCACGTCTCGAAAGAGGCATCGTGCTCAGACCACAGATGGATCAGCTTCTCCATGGAAGTCGTTATACAACCCACACAGCCGCGTAGGAAACCACACAACACTGACAAAGTAAAGTATGTCCACTTACTTACAGAGAAACTTACCCTGACTGCTACGCCGACAGTACTGGGTAACAATGAACAGATCGACGAGCAGGTATGTACACTGACGCAGTCGATGTTAGACAGCTACCACGCAGCCTACCCTGAAACCACTATACCATCAACCCCAGGCAAACAACCCTGGTGGGGCGCTGAGCTTGAACGCAAGCGCAAGAAGGTAAGAAGGGCTTTAAACAGGGCAATGAACACAAGCGCAGACGAAGATTGGGACGCTTATAAAGCGGCCAAATCAAGCTACAAGAAGTGCCTCCGATTCAGACGTACCATGGTATGGAGGAAATTCTGTGGGAGCATTGAATCTTGCCAACAAGCAAACCGGGTAAGGAAATTACTGGCTCAGCAACCAACGGTTGCACCAGGTACTCTCCGTAAACCGGATAACACATACACCACATCGGAGGAGGAGACAAGACGCGTCCTACTCGAAACACACTTCCCAGGCTGCGTCCTCACCCCGGTAATAACGTGGCACGATACAAAAACAGTGGCGACCGAACATGAGTGGAGACATGCAAATACCGTGGTCACAGAGGAAAAACTCCGGTGGGCCATCGACAACTTCCATCCCTTCAAAGCAGCCGGACTGGACGGCATCTTCTCAGGGTTATTACAATGGGGGGGTGAACCTGTCCGCAAAAGACTTCTGGCAATCATGAGGGCTAGCCTGGCCCTCAGATATGTACCGAAGAGATGGAGGGAAGTCAAACTAATTTTCATACCAAAACCAGGCAAAACAGACTATACCAATGCAAAGTCCTTCAGACCAATAAGCCTGACCTCCTTCATGCTTAAAGCCTTGGAAAGGCTCTGCGAGAGGGAACTAAGAAGTGGGGCACTTAAACACTTACCCCTACATGCCAATCAACATGCATACAGCTCAGGGAAATCGACGGAATCGGCCTTACATCAGGTCGTGAACCAGATAGAAGCTGCTATACAACAAAAATGCATCTGTCTGGGCACCTTCATTGACATAGAAGGAGCCTTCGACAAGACAAACTTTTCCAGCATAAGCAAGGCCCTAGCCAGGCATGGTGTGGATCAGATGCTCATACAGTGGATCCAAAACATGCTCAGCAAAAGGGTAGTGCGCCTGCACGGCGACACTCAGACAGCCTTGATAACTAAAGGGTGCCCGCAGGGAGGTGTACTTTCCCCGCTATTGTGGAACTTAGTCATCAATGAACTCATAGACAAACTCAACGCGAGAGACTTCTACACAATAGGTTATACAGATGATCTAACTATACTCACCTCAGGTAAGTAACCAGTACAGTGTACGACCTAACCCAACAAGCCCTACGCATAGTAGAGTGGTGGTGTAATGAGTACGAATTATCTGTAAACCCGACCAAGACCGAACTAGTTATGTTCACACACAAACGCGCGCTGGGCACTTACCGACTGCCCAGGTTATTTAATACAGAGCTTAAGCTGTCTACCGAGGTCAAGTACCTAGGTGTCACTCTCGACAGCAAATTGACATGGAACAGCCACATGGAAAATAAGCTCAACAAAGCCAGCATTGTCTTCTGGCAGTGTAAGAAGATGATAGGCAAACGCTGGGGCATATCCCCCAAAATTGTCTTATGGCTTTACAAGACAATAATACGTCCGATGATAAGCTACGGCGCAGTAGTGTGGTGACCTCGTACCAACCTAACAACGGCCGCCAACGAGCTTCAAAAGCTTCAAAGACTTGCATGCCTAGCGGCAACGGGCTGCATGAAAACTACACCTACAGCGGCACTCGAAGTGTTGCTGGACCTGCCTCCATTGCACCTGTTTATACAACAGGAAGCAACGATGACGGCGGTCCGGCTAAGAGCTCTGAAGCTCTGGAAAAACACCAACACACCGCACACTAGCAATTTAAATACACTCTTTAAAGAAGTTCCTCTCACACAAGCCATTGGCGACCAAATACCGAAACAATTTATTCTCCGAGGACCTAATCATCAACATCGCAGCACCACTGGGAGCCTACAACACGGTCTACCAGGCCGAATGTTTTGGCATAATCCTAGCTGCCACAGCAATCATGGCACGTGAGGTAAGGGAACAATCCATTAGGATCCTCTCAGATAGTAAGGCAGTCCTCTCAGCCCTCAAAAGCCATACTATCACCTCGGCACTCACGCTTGAATGCCACCAGAAACTAACAGAGGTAGGTAAACAAAACAAATTAACACTGCAATGGATCAAGGGCCACAGTGGCTCAAGAGGGAATGACGCAGCCGACGTACTTGCCAGAAGAGGGGCCACTTTAGAGGTGGTGGGACCCGAGCCCATCATTCCCCTCCCTTCTGGCTTTTATCGCAACCTGGTAAGAAATAGGACCAGGACCCAACACAACCAGTCCTGGATTGGTATTGAAACATGTAGGCAGGCCAAGGAGGCTCTTCCCGCAGTAGACGGTAAGATAGCCAAACAAATCCTCCGGCTGTCCAAACAACAACTGCGGACAGTCACGGCCGCCTACACAGGACACGGATTCTTTAATAAACACCTATTTACTATAGGTATCACCGACAGCCCGCTGTGCAGGGCCTGTATGGCAGCAGACGAGACGGCAGCCCACCTGCTCCTCGACTGCCTTGAGGTCGCACATTACAGGCAGCAGTACCTGACGAGATACAGCACCCTGAGGGAGGCAGTGGGCCACATCAAGAGTCTGCTGGCCTTCCTCGAAGAGCTGGGGTGGCTCGAATGAAGACACCATTCCCACCCGCACGCAAAATACGCGCCAAGACGTGGAGTTGCGGAAACAGCCCGTGCAATCAAGTAATCAAGTAGTCAGAAAGAATGAAAATAATAAGTCCAATTTAACACCAGTTCAATAAACTGACGGACTCATAAACTGTATCAAAGTTCAGGATTATTTTGAAATGATTTTTTTTAATAAGTATGCAAACTTTTTATATTAAATTATATAAATATGGAGAGACTGGCTCTTAATCTTAAAAAAAAGCAAAATTTAAAAAGAACTGCACTAAAACATAAGAAAATTTACTCGTAGTATCAGATTTGCGTGTTATTTAAAGCAAAGTTTTAAATTTACTCGCATTGATTTTTTACTCTTTTGTCAATTGAATTATTGTTACCAGCAGAATTGTTGGGTTAGTTTTTTAACTCATCGAGAGTTTTTGAACCATAATATGGATACTTCGTCCGAACAAGCGGCTCAAATTGTAGCACTGGTGCGGGAGGGCTTGGATCAACGAACGATTGGTAAAAATTTAAATTTAAACCAGTCTACGGTTTCTAGAATATACAGAAGGTTTGTGGAGACAGGTTCTTATAGAAGGAGACGTGGTACAGGCAGAACTCGAGCAACCACCGGTCGTGATGACCGATTTATTGTTACAACTTCCCTGCGAAATCGTTTCCTCACGTCAGTTAACATCAAAACAGAGCTTAATGAAGTGCGTGGAGTAAATGTGAGTGCACGAACAATAAGAAGAAGGTGAAAGGAAGCGGATATCACCCCTTTTAGACCAGCAAATGGTCCAAAGTTGTCTGTAGCTTACAGACAAGCTCGCTTAAGATTTGCGGGTGATCACCTAAATTGGACAGAAGAGCAATGGGCCTCCGTATTGTTCACGGACGAGTGTAGGACATGTTTATATGGTGCAGATGGTCGCAGAAGAGTCTATCGTCGGGAGCAATATGCTCAAAGTTGCATTGAGGAGCGTGTTCCTTTTGGAGGCGGTTCGTGTATGGTCTGGGGTGGCATATCGATGAACGGGCGAACAGAACTTGTGTTCATAGACATGGTCCGTCAAACCGGTAATAGAGGGGGTTTGACTGTGCATCGCTACATAACAGAGATCTTAGAAGATCACGTGGTGCCTTACATGGGATTCATAGGCGAAAATTTTACTTTAATGCAGGATAATGCGCGGCCGCACGCTGCTGCACAAGTTCGACAATATTGCGAAGAGGTTGGGATACGTACAATGAATTGGCCAGCACATAGCCCGGATCTTAATCCCATTGAGTATGTTTGGGACAATTTAAAAAGAGCTAAATATGCGAGAAATTCTGTGCCCACGACAGTGGCAGCACTAAGAACAGCAGTTTCAGAAGAATGGAACAATATTCCGCAACATCTTTTAATAGCCCTAATAAAATCTATGCGGAACCGATTAGAATCCGTAATAAGGGTACGTGGAAGTAATACACCTTATTAAACATAAATAAACCCTTGCATAAAGTTTGTGTCTATTGTTAAAACCAATTTTTTTATTAAACCAATTGTCCTTAAATTACTACACAAACTTAAACTTAAGGATATGACCCTAAGCTGTTTTAAAGTTCACGAACCAATCTAGAGGTTTCAATTTAAATCGGTATAGAAAGTTTGCATACTTGTTTAAAATATTTATTTCAAAGTTGTCTATTAGTTTGATGCAGTTTATGAGTCCGACAGTGTACTTGTTTATTGACTAAACTTAACTTATACGCGTACAAATATAGACGCGGGTCTATCCTGTGCCCTACCGGTAGCAACTAACTACTAAACGGAGTGGTTGGCGAAGCAAGCTCCGCATAAGCTCACTCAGCAAAATAATATAACAATGTGTCGCCACATGTTCAGTTCTTCACAGTACACATCTGCAGTAATGCTCGTCCCGTTTGGTAAGAAGCTGTGATGAATTACATCGGCATAAGACCACCAAACAGTGACCATCACTTTTCTAGGGGTAAGTTTTCGTTTAGCGCATTGTTTGGGTGCTGAACCAGGGTCCAACCAACTTGCTGAGCGCTTACGATTGTCGAACAGGATCCATTTCTCGTCAAAAGTAACAATGCGGTTAAAAATTACTTCATTTGTATGCCTGTTGAGTAATGCAAGGCACGTCTCGACGCGTATTTCGCGCTGGCGATCATTGATTTCGTGGGGTACCCATTTGTCAAGATTTTTTACCTTGCCAATTTGATGCAAATTGACCAATATTGTTTTGATGCTTACGTCGAAAGCTGCTGCTAATTTAGCCGTTGATTGAGTATCATCAGCTTCCACAATTGCCTTTAATTCGTCATTATCGACCAAAGTTTTTTGGACGACCACGGAGTTCATTTTTCGGGTCAACATTTCCAGAACGGAAGCGGGCAAACCAACAACGGGCGGAGCGTTCGTTTGTAGTGTTCGCTCCGTAAACTGAACCCGTCCGTTGATGTTGCGTACCGCTTGTGCCACTTTGCTGCCTCGACGGTACTCATTCTCCATAATTATTCGAATTTTTAACGTATCCATGATGACGAAAAATTTTCGAATGCGATTAAAACGTAACACTAACTATTAAACAAATGACAATTTTAGAAAAAATCATTCCATGTTTTTTAAATAAAATTAATTTGAAATTAGAAATATCAGCCAAAAAAATATTTTGATTTGAAATGGCCAGTACGGCAGAACGGCAATTTCATAGGTAAAGACCTATTCAACCCCCGTGGGATCTCCACCTTGTCGTGGTGGGGGGGCTCAGTAACCGTGGCTTGGACACCCGCGGTGAAGCTAAGAGAGATCCTGGGAGTGGACGCTCCGCGTGGGCTTGGAGGGGCCTGCGCAGGATGCGTCCAAAATTGCGGGTGCGGGGGACAGTTTTGTCTGTCCCTCGCAGTCGGTCGCGGTTGCGGGAGGAGAGACGTGTCAGTGTTGCGTTGCCGTCCTCCCTATCCTCTGGGGACGCTGGGTGTTTTGGCGGTGGAGCCCAACACCTTCATCCGCCGCCAAGGGGGTTTTGTTCGGGGCCCGCCTGACCATCTGGCAGGCCAATACCCGTCGGGGGGTAGCGAGGAATGCTTCGGTGATACCCTACCCTCTGACACACGGATACATGAGAAAGTCGAGGTGCTTTTTAGTGGTAACACTACATACTCCGGCTCTCATTTCCCCAAGAGTCGGAGATCCGAAGGAATTTTCCACCTCGTAAGATAAAAAAAAAGGTAAAGACCTATTATAATTTCTATTGTATTATTGTCCGTGAAGTGACGAATATATAGATACATAGTGTCACTACCCCTTTTTATCCGGAGCGTAAAAGAACACGAAACAGATAATCTCTTTTTTTAAAGAGACGGAAAACTTGGCATCAGTCCCTAGACCAGCTTGTCTGGTCAGCTTGGAATAGTAGGCCAAATCCTCATATTGACTTGCAATGTTATTAGGAGACGTCTACATCCTGCACTGGTCTGGCTGTATTACTTTATAAATAATATAAAGTTTGTAATATATAAACGATTTTAAATAAAATTGTAAGAGATTTCCAATGTTGTATGTCTTAATTTGTTTTGGGTTAAATTATGATATAAATAATTATATTTAATTTGGGTTTTACATTAGTAAGACCCAAGTTATTGAGATATTTAAAGTTTTACTGATATTCCAAGAAAAAAAAATGTGCCAAATGCTCTAATTAGAGTAACTTGCACAATATTTTATACGTTACCTTTTTTACGTCATTCGAACGCGACGTCACAGGTTGAAAATTGTTAACGGAACAAATGAAAATGGCTCACTAAATACATACATAACAGAAATCCTTTGTCACCATGCACAACCCGCACTGACTGCAAGGTGAAGATGCCATTTGCATGGACGATTATGCTCGGGCCCACCGTTCTGGTGACGTAGATGCTGATATGCAAGAGGATCCATTTGGATTTGGATTGGCCAGCGCGGAGCCCCGACCTTAACCCCATTGAGAACGTCTGGGACCTCCTAAAAAGGCGAGTACAAGCTGTCCAACCACTTCCACAATACATCAGGGTGCTTAAACGTGTGATCTCAGCTAAGTGGGAGCACATTCCACAGCATACCATCAAAAGCCTGGTAGAAAGTATGCCAAGACGATTACATGCCATAATCACTGCAAGCATACTCGTTATTAATTTTTATTTTTAACGTCGTTTTTTATTAAAATAACATAAAATACTCGTAGTCTTAATTTCATTATACCTATAAAAATATCCATTGTAACATGGCTCTCTGTTTAAATGGACTAAAATACCGATTCCAGGATTTAAAGTGTTAAGATATACACACACCAAAAAAGTATAAGCAACACATACTATTTCAAATTATTAATTATTATATAATTTCTTACCAAGTAGGTAATACCTATGTAAACTTTTTAGATCTAGAGGATATACTGGCTGGTTGTAAAAAAAAATCGAGTATCATAATTGTTTCTTTTCACAAATTCAAAAGCGAATGCATTTGTTAGAATTTCATAGCGTTTTCTTTGCTTATTAAAATTTAGTCTACTGTATCAATTTTATGATTTTTTAAACAAAATTTTGAAAAAGTTTTTAACAAATTTGGATTTTGAGACATTTTTACGTCATGGAGCAACGTCATTTGAACGCAGATGAAATGCAAAGAGCTGTAGGGATGTTGCAAGCGGGAAGAAGTCAATCTCCGGTATCTCGGTATTTTGGTATCAAAAGAAGCGTTATTTGCCATCTTCATCAGCGTTACACTAACACGGGGATCCTGCTGAGCAGCACCCAGGTTGAGGTAGGTGTACAACTACACGGCAAGATCGATACATACAACTGACTGCAAGACGCCAGCCGATGTTAACCGCCCAAGAGATATTAAGGCTACAAAATTCAAGTGGTGTTGTAGAAACTAGACTTTTAATACAAACGTACAAAGCGCTGGCTGAATGTCTTATTACTTATTGCATAACCTCATGGGGTTCTGCGGCCAAAACACATATGCTTGCGCTCGAAAGGGCACAAAGGGCGATGCTCAAAGTCCTACTCCACCTACCATTTCGACAACCCACTCATTTAGTTTATGAAAGTGCTGACGTTCTAACTGTGCGCAAATTATTTATTTACCAAACTATACGCAAATATAATGAAACAATTGTAACACTTTTAAAACCTACAGGTAAACGAATAGATAAATGTCCAGTTCCAAGAGCAAAAAGTAAATTCGCACAGCAAAAATTCTTCAATACTGCACCTAGACTAAACAATAAACTTAACGAAACACACACACACACACACACACACATATATATACTCTGACCAAACATATACTGAATACTGTTATTGTTATACTAAATTCAACTACAACTATGTACCTACTAATCAGATTGTAACTACGAGTATTTAGTTTCACTGGTTTTTGGGAAGGAACTGACTCTCAACATACAGCTCACGCTAGTTTGGAAGTCAGGACTAAGTACAATTTGTAATCACCTTGTTGTTACAATAAAGAATTATTATTATTGCTAGCTGCCAAACTGTGCGAAATCGACTGCATGAGTATGGCCTACGAGCGCGACGGCCAATTAGGTGCCCACCGATACGTCATGGGAATCGCGCTCGTCGAAATGAATGGTGTAGGTAACACATTACATGGACCCGGGAACAATGGGATAAAATTTTATTTTGCGATGACTCTCAATTCGGGTTCAAGCCTGGTGGGTGTGGGTGAAAAAGATCCTGTCTCAGGACAGCAACAAAACCCTTGGCGCCATTAAAAAGCAAGATGGAACCTACGCAACTACGGACGCTGAAATTAGCCAAGTGCTAATTGAAACTCACTTCCCAGGTTGTGAAGTAACCAATGACCGTCTGTGGGACGAGTCAGACTACAGACCACCGACCCAAACAGACTGGCTGGTAGCCGAAAATGTGGTCACCACAGACCGGCTGAAATGGGCAATTAACAGCTTCCAGGCATTCAAATCCGCAGGCCTGGATGAAATCATACCAGCATTCCTACAATGGGGATGCACAACGATTGTGCCGCACCTGCTCGACATCTACAGGGCCTCAATAGCACATAGATACATACCTTGCAGGTGGAGGGTAGTTAAAGTCATATTCCTCCCAAAACCTGGCAAAACTGACTACTCACAAGCGAAAGCATATAGACCAATCAGCTTGACCTCCTTCTTACTGAAAACGCTGGAGAGACTTACGGACCGACACCTCCGTGAGGGCGCATTACTGCGCAAGCCCCATTACACCCACATCAACACGCCTACAGAAGTGGCAGGTCAATTGAATCGGCGCTGGATTCCGTTGTGGGAACCATTGAAACAGCGCTTACCAACAAGTTAATGACACTGGGGGCCTTCATCGACATAGAAGGTGCCTTCGGAGTTGAGCAAACCCTTAGTGGCTGGATTGATCAACTGTTGAAACAGAGGGCAATACAATTCACGGTAAACTGCACCACGAGGGGCATAGTTGCAAAAGGCTGCCCTCAGGGAGGTGTACTCTCACCCCTATTGTGGAACATTGTGGTGGACGATCTGTTACGGAGCTTAAACGACAGACGATTCTACACGGTCGGCTATGCAGACGACATTACCATCCTGATCAAAGGTGACTCAGAAGACACGATCCGCAATCGGATGCAAGCAGCCATCAGGATCATGGAGGAATTGTGCAACCAACATGAACCGGTTAACCCCAACAAAACGGAGCTAGTACTTTTCACCAACAAAAGGAAAACCCATATGTGCAAAACACCAAAACTCTTTACCCTATCAAATGAAGTCAAGTACTTGGGCGTAATACTTGACCATAAGCTAAACTGGGGTAAGCACATCAGCACTAAAACAACAAAAGCATGCACAATCTTCTGGCAATGTCGGAGAATCATAGGTAAGAAATGGGGTCTCAAACCATCTATCACCCTGTGGATCTACACTGCGATTATACGCCCCATGCTTACATATGGTGCAGTAGTGTGGTGGCCACGCACACAACTAAGCCCAATCACAAAAAAGCTACAGAGCCTTCAACGCCTAGCCTGCTTGGCCACAACGGGCTGCATGAAGACCACCCCAACAGCCGCCTTGGAGATACTACTGGACCTAAGACCGCTGCACCTAATGATCCAGCAGGAAGCTGGTGCTGCAGCAATCCGTCTAGACAAGCTCGGGCTGTGGAGAAAGGATGATCAAATAACCCACGCACGCCTAAAAGGGACCTTAACCAAAGAGATCCCGATGCTAGAGCCGCTTGCGATCTCATCCCTAAAACCTTTGTCTTTGACAAAAAATATCGCATCCAATTACAGGAGGAACACAAAGACAGCTCTGATATACACGAAGTCAGAGTATACACAGACGGCTCAAAAACGAAGCATGGGACAGGTGTATTCTCCCATGACTTAAATATCAACATCTCAACATCCCTTGGCACTCTTAACACCATATTCCAAGCCGAGTGTGTTGGGATAACAAGAGCCGCAACAGCAATCGCGTCTAGGAACGTAAGTGACCTGTTTATACGCATTATCACGGACAGTATCTCTGTACTACAAGCTCTCGGCAGCAACTGCTTTAACAGCGGCCTCATCATGGAATGCCACCTAGAGCTGCAAAAGATTTCAGAGAAGAATCGGGTTACGCTGCAATGGATTAAAGGCCACAGTAACTCAGCAGGCAATGACGCCACAGACCAACTGGCACGGCAAGGATCGGACACAATGATAATGGGACCCGAGCCGATTGTACCGATACCGGCAAGCCAACTCAAAACGTGGCTACGCGAGAGAACCGTACATGAACATGAAAAATAGTGGGCAGACATAAAAGAATGCAGACAAACAAAAAATGCTATCCCCGCTTGAACAAGCGACTCTCGCACAAGCTGCTGCATTCTAACAGAAAAACTCTTAAGCATCTGACAGGCATAATAACCGGCCACTGTCCACTCAACAAGCACCTATTCAACATAGGCGTTACGGACAGCCCACTGTGCAGGGGCTGCATGGAAACCGAAGAAACACCCGCTCACGTCATTCTGCACTGCACAAGTGTGAGCGATCAACGGGCAAAGCTGCTGAATAACCCCAGAACCATGTGTGAGGCTTTGAACGACATTAGCCAACTAATAGCTTTCTGGAAAGAGCTAAGGTGGTATGAGTAGTCGGCGTCAATCAAGTCGCCACTTACGCACAATGGCCCAAATAAGTGGCTAAGTGCGGAAAACTCACAACTAACTAACTAACTTGGGTTCAAGCCTGATACTAGAAGGGTAAGAGTGTACCGCCGTCGTCGAAATACTGAAAGACTGAGGTGTGTTCAGGAAGTGCATCTCTACAACGGCTCAAAAGTTATGGTATGGGCGGGTATTATGAAGAACAGACGAACTGAGCTCGTTTTTGTAAATGGTAACATGAACTATGGTAACAGGATGTTCTAAGGCCTTATGTGCGGCATTCGCACAAACGTTTGGCTCCGATTTCATTTTGATGCATGACAATGCGCGTTGGCATACAGCTTTGCACACACGGGAGTACTTGGCAAGGGAAAATATCCTGGTATTGCCTTGGCTTGCATAATCGCCACACCTAAACCCCAACGAGCATGCATGGGACATGCTCCAGAGACGTGTTTTAAAGGACTTGGATGGAGTGACAAGAACCCAACAACTGATGGACTTACTAAAATTTCATTGAGAGCGATTGCCGCATGATAACATTAACAATCTCATCGATTCTATGAATAATCGGTGTCAGCAAGTTCTCAATAACAGAGGAGGCCACACTTTGTATAAAATTATGCAATTTTTGTACAACCATTTAATTTTAGTTTAAGTTTAGTTGATTAGGCACCTTACATTTTACTACGTACATACAGTACTTACTCGTAATTATTGTTAATTAAGATTATTAAAAAAAAATTGTTGTTTAATTTAAAAAAAGCATTAATTCGAAATTTAATGCGAAAACACATTGTAAAATTGAAATTTGTATGTGTTGCTTCGACTTTTTGATGTGTGTATATTCGCATTGATAATAAAAATTCTAGTCATTTATGCGAATGATATACAATAATAATATTAATATTATCAATAGAAAAGCCAATGACTGCAAAGTGCCCGTATTTTTTCAAAAGGAAAAGGTGCCCGTTGTTTTTTTAACTGGCTAAACTTGCTCAACATGAATCCACGTTTCTCTGCACTTCGATCGCCAGCTTCCATATTTAGGCCAGTTTAAATGCATAGCCCTGAGAAACATCTCTTCATAACAATGAATGAAGAGTCAATTTCATTCATACAAAATTAGTCCGACTATAGTCGCGGCCACAGGTTGTGCTTAGTAAGCCATGGCTTGGGATTACAAACGCTTATGTGGATATTTCCGGCTGCATTTGGACGATAGCATAATTTCGTCGGAGTTCATACGCATGTATGTTGCACCGAAATTTTACTATAGTGCATTGTATATGTGCTATGAACAACCCTACTAGATTATCTTTACGAATTGTAACGCAAAATTTAATGACGATGATTGGATGTTTGCTTTTCTTTCACGGAAAACTACAGAATTGTGTTTGGCAAAACTTAGCAGTATTATAGCTTAAAGTGCGGCTCTTTATCTTTATCGGTGAGGTGCAGGCAGAACCCAAAATGTGATTTTGTCAATGAAGAGTAAATTTCGTAATAAAATGAGGAGCATAACTTAATGAACTAACTAACGTTTATGATGTAATATAAAATTACACAAATAAATCCCTAATTGATGTCGAATACTTTATTCAATAGTTATTCATTTTTCGGATTTAAAATACAACTGTTCGAAATAAATACTTTTATATCCATTGTGATGAATACTACGTTAAATACCTGCCGTTGGTTACATGAAGCGAGTTTTGTATTTAATTAAAGCTTCACCAAACACCAAGAGCAAAATCTCCTGTTACGTCAGATGGAATTTCTTTTTTAATATTTACGGGGATCAATAACTAGAAAATATGTCATATTACCAAATTAAAATGTTGAGCATCACCAAGTTATAATAAACTCACGTCTTTCTAATGCATGGAATTTGTGCCTAAAATGTTTATTTGTAGTATGAATACATCATTTATACAGATATTAATGTATGAGAAAATCTCACAGTGCTATTTTTGACGCATGATATAAAATACACTATATCTACAAAATAGGATTCATATGATATTAAGCACTTTTTATCTTAGAGCGCTTGTAAAATTGAGTTAGTTCCCAAGGCGATAAAATACAATCAACAATAAAATGGTCAATTTTACTCACAAGTGAAGGAAATTATTTCTAACTGAGAATTCAAAACAACTTAATCTTACAATAGCTGTTATTATTTGATAGCAATGGTTGAAAACAATATTTTTACAATAACATCCATGTTGTTTTAAATAAAATAACATAAACTGCGATAGTCAATAATTGATAATGTTATTTGACTGTTTGATGAATTGTATTAACACATTTATGGAAATAAAAATATTCTATTCTACTATTCTATTAAATGAATTGTGGATTACCTATCGCGATGTTTCTTTGCCACTAACGTATACTATATCAGCTCTGAAAGTGTAGTAATAAAAAAACAATCAAGATCTCTGTATAATTTATATTTCATTCAAATTGAAATAACTCGTCACACAACTTTATTTAAGGAGTCTTAAACGCGTTAACTAATTGGAGCCGTTAAGTAAAACTTATACAATTTAAACGCTTGTACGAATCTTGAAGATCGTGAGGTCGCTTAAACTATAATTATTATTCTGTAATTACTCAGCTAATGGATTATGATAACATAGTTGGGTAAGAATTACTAAACATTTCTTTTAGTGCCATATTTTAGAGCAGTTAAGTAGAGCTTCAACTCCAACTCGGTAAACATAGCTATAAAATAACAATATGAGGATCAAGAGTCCATGTGGATTTGATGTCCATCATATAAGGCTTCGTGCTTTTGTTAAAATAATACATTATTATGGTCATCATTGACACCCATTTGCTAGCAAAACTATTGTTTACAATAACTAGAATATCACTTTTTATTAGTACAGTTCATGTCGTGCATATAATGTTAACACGTTAAACGCCATTTTGGACAATGCTGGGCGACACCAAATTATCCATACGAAAGCTCCATAAAAATGTAAAATAACTCTGCTACTGTCTGTACTTTTAGACAAGAGCTCAAATAGGTATATGTTACTCGAAAGACCCTTAACATAAACAATAAAAAAGGTACCCGAAGCTCAACAGATTTGGACAAAAGCTAGGCAGGTTTAAAATATTAAATGTATGTACCCTGGCATTGTCATAGTGTATTTTTGAAGTTGATATTACTATTATGAGATTTTTAGGTTGGAAGGCATTTAAATTAATATATATGTTACAGCCATAGTGATTAATATAAAATTATACATTATGCCTAGTCAATATAAATAATTACTTAATTGCCTAGACAGTTTGATAAATTAATCACATCATCTGGATGTTATTCATAAACGCAAAAAAGTCAAAGTAATAAATACTATACAAATTACTTGACTTACCACTCCGATGCCGTGTGGCGTGATCACCATGCCACGCTATAATGAAATGTGGAGTCAGGGACGATGTTTAGTAAGCTAAGTTTACGGAGCCCTGCAAAGCAGGGCTCCGTAACACTGGTATAAGTCGTGGAATGTCCCTATCTATCTGGATTATGAAGGTCAAACGGTAGGTAGACATTGTGTGGAAACGGTTAAAATTCTGTAAAATTTGAAAATATAATTCTGTTAATTCTGAAAGCATTTTGAACAACTCTTAGATAAGTATGGAGTTTGAATGAATTGATGCCATAGCTCATTAAAGTTACCATACCGACTAGGTGAGCAACGTCTTTGCCATGTGCTCCGATATCAGTAATCGTATAAAATCGTAGCCATATAGATAAGAGTTTGGAGTTCTTAATGTATGTAATATCGTTATCTTATCTTGGTTAAAATTGCTATCCGGACATGTGCGGTCAGGGTAAAAAGTCGAATATATGAAGTAAATTTGAAGATTTTATATAAGGTTAATATTATGCCGAGTGTTATGAATTTGATACCACACGGAACTTGCTTTGCGTCATCTAGCAAATTTTTTTTTATTTCTAGGTAAGGATTTTTTGTGTCCGTATTTTTAGTGTTTTTATAGTCCCACATTATTCTTGAGTTATTTCTAGTATGAGACTATTCTTTAATTTATTTTTAATATACACGAACAACTACTTATATTTGTTCGTGAAGGATAAGAACAATCATAACATTTTGTATACTTTTCGTAACTAATGCGAAACTGACATATTTTTCAATTACGATGTATCACTATCTAAAGCACTGTGGTAAATAACAGTGGATTATTTCCGACAACTTACCCTTGACCAATGTATCGCCATTTTTAGAAATAGATAAGATAGTAGTGTTATTGAAATACTTGACACATACGTACTACGATGTTTTGCACGTGCTATTTTTACAATACTTGATGATGTTCATAATTATTTTTTATCTGTGCCCGTGGATTCACGCACTTGGTATTATTTATGCCTTATAACCAAGCCCTGCGTTTTACTCGCGCCATATTTTTATGTTGAATAGTGTGTGAACTACTTAAGCCTTATCTCATTCATGCCTGTTGCAAAATCCGTTACCAGCTAACGTTTTTTACCGCCTAATTGCTTACCTACATGATTTCAGAACCTACTGTTTTTTAGTGTGTTGTTGTGTTCAAATCACGGACAGTCACTTTCATTTATAATTGCATATAGGTATATATATTATATATATATATACGATTGATAGTCTCCTCCTCCTCAAAGGTCACTGCCATAGTACATTCTTTGGGATAGTAATTTTGTACTACGTTTTCCTGTTATACAAGTTAATAAAGCTTTGGAACATCTTATCTATAAGATATTTCTGCAAATGCTGTATTATGTTGGATGAAACCTTAGCATATTCGATACTGTTCATGATTTTACGAAAGGCAAAGCCATGCTGGTGACAGCGTGAATAGGCTGACCAGGATTTGTGCCACCCTCTCATGGAAGAGCAATTTAAAGTAACAGAAATGCTACTATTTTGTCCGGTAAGTGAGAGCCGAGGGCTCGAACTCCTAATTCATTCTTTGTTCTTTTCTCCCAGATAAACGAGAGTGTGAATTTGAAGAAGGTCTGGGAGGATAGTTTCGTCTTTTTCTTTCACTGTCGATCGCGCCTGCTTGGGTAAGCTCGGATAGAGTAGGTATAGATAAGTTACTTCCACGTCACCCTCTCTCCCGCGTTTCTTAGAGCATAATCGCCTTTCTCTAGGGTTAGCAATGTATGAGCTATGTCTAGTTGGTATCATTGGCATCTAGAGGCTACTTTTAGCTGCTTACTATAAATTTGCTATAACGCTGGGTTCTTACCATCATCTCGTTCGTGGACGGGAATCTATAAATTCAAAGCGGTGAACTTTATTTGATATCTACGTAAAAAAATGCCATGTTCACTTCACATTATAGCATAGGTATCATCATCTGAGCCAAAATACGTCTCCTGTTGGACGTAGGCCTTCAGTATTATAGCATCCCTTATTATATAGTAGTACCTTCAAGCTACAATGCCTGAATAAGTGCGATTCAACTTATACATCAGATCTCATGATTTGTATCCGATAATTTGGAATTCTATTAAATTTTCATGGCATAGATACATTTATTTTCAATATTATGTACAGAGTAGGCAGCGATAGCCTAGTGGAGACACCAACAGACTGCCATGTAGAGGGTATCGGGTTCGATTCCACGGCGCGCCCCACTGACTTTTCTGGGTTATGTGCGTATTGAATTGTTAATTATCTGATTAAACTAACACTAGCCTAAACCATTTGGAACCAAGTGGAATTGCTTATATTCAGCCAAAGCCGGTTACACTAGTAAGCGGACCTCAGGTCGTAAAAGCAATAACGCTAGGAGCTTGAAAAATAAATTATGTGCAAATTGCAGATTATGTTGTTTATAGGCCATTCGCTACATAAGAAACCACCGTCACAGTGCAAACATTAAAACAAAGCTTCATGGTCGTCAAAGATATCGAGGAATTTGTTAATGATAATAACAGGACTCATTTCTTCACAAAACTACTAAATCACCGAATACTGACTCGATAATTTAACATTTGCTCATCCATTTGGAATGCAGATAGAGATTGAATTGTCAAGTATCCAAACCGTTTCTAGGAGATATGTCCCTCCATAATGCGTACAAGGAGGGTCTTGTACGCATTATACCTTCCAATATAATGTGCTATGTTGATCCTGCAGCAGTAACTTCTATTTACCATCTAATTTGGAAGGCTTGTTTAATAAAAGATTACTGATAACTCAAAGAAATGTAGTTCAATTGTTATGGAGCTTATTCGGCATAAACTTGACAGATAAAGACTGACAAAAATATATTATAGAATTCTCTTTTACGTTTTTGGGTAGATAAAAAAGATGAACGTACACAAACAGAAACATCAAAATAAAAACATCCTCTTTAATGGACTTTTTTAAAAAAGCAGCCGAATTTTTCATTAAATAATTGCAGATGCACCTTCATTATTTACTCAACATTTTTAAATTTCATGAAGTTGTATAAAGATAATTAATTTTTTATCACAGAGATACTTTTTAAAAGAATGGTCTATTTTATGTATTTCATATTCATGTTGTGCTGAGTAATTAACTCTTTTATATTCTTTACGGTAGTGAACTAAATAGTACTGATTAACAAATCTACTTAGTACTTCTACGAAATATGATTACCTTTTTACGTAGCACCTCTAAAAGGAACTGCGATACTCTAAGTAATGAATTTTGCTAAATTAATTAAACAATTTACATTTAGATTCGTGAACTGAACTTATGTAATTGAATAAAATAAGCTTTTTTATTTCCTATATTACATCAAAATAACCTTCTTGCTGTTTGAACGACGGCAAAATATTTTTTTATTTTGATATTACGATTACCCTTATCAATTTAGGTCGTATGACCTAATGGCGTATGCCAAACTCATTTTCCTGTTAGTTATCAACCACCAGCGAAGGCGTAAATATCTTATCAACCTCGCCAGTATAAAGATAAATGAAAGGGACATTCTAAGTACAGGATGGAGAATTTGTGAAACATTTATTCAAAATGTGTTCAGGGTCGATAGTACGAAGATAAACCGAGGCAATTTCGAGCAGCCAAGGAGCCGTTAGCTGGTGAAAGCACAGCGACGCAACGGGTACAGAGTTACTAAGAAAGGGATGTGCCCCGTGACAAGACCCAAATTAACGAGGCGGGATTCGCTTGAAATTTACATGGGTATGCATGTTGCGCTCCTAGATAGTACTGTACTGGCAACTGGATTTAGTGCCACAAATAGTTTCGGAACTCCGGATCTAAGCGAGCTACTTGCATAAGGAACTGTAATTAAAGAAGACTCGAATGAACTGTGACTGGGCCTTAATTGTATAGAACGCTTTCCTTAATTCGAACGAACAATGCACTCGCAAACAACTGTTATATTTATTTTGCAAATAGTGTGCAACTGCTTAAGTTATTTGCTCTGTTGTTTAGTACGTTATAAATGTAAGTGTTAGACGTGTAATGAAGCGCCGCTTTGTTAACTACGTCACTGCATGCAAATACATAACGTGTTACGAAAACAAACTATGTTTGCTATTTCTCTGAGATTTAAAAAACACTAACCTCGTGAGACTACTTATAATACGAAAACGTCACAAGTTCCAGGATCAATAACAATAAAAGCCTAATATTATAAAGTTTTAAAAGAATAATACAAGCTTTCATTTTAAAATATTCATGCCAATATTATTGCTAACAGAAACTTCGTCGTTTAAAATCCACAGTGCGTTCTCCGCAGTGAATACAATATAACTTGTAAAACCAACGAAGGGTATCAATATATTGAAATGGCAATATCTATATTTCTTTTCGAAGTCAATGGTCATGAACGTTTTCTTAGCGAGGGAGCCGGCTGGTGGTCACGTTCAAGGAACCGATAAAAATAAGTTACATCTATCTGTTAGCAACAAACTTTGCGCCGAACGATTTGGCAATTCAGCAGGAAACGAAAATCGTCCAAGTTTAATTAAAATTCAGTTAAACTCGCGACTTATACCACTATCACGACGAATCAATAATTTATTCCTTCAGTGCGACGTGGAGGCTATTTGAGAGCAGTTACAGGATGCGGCCCACACGCTGTAACACATAGCTCCGCAGAGCGCTTAGCACGGAATTCGATTCAACTAATGCCACCTAATCCTGACCGGTGGCACACAAATGGCATAGGGAGCATTCCAGGCTATGTGCAATTTGCAGTTGGTGATTGATGATAATCTGCGGCACACATGTGCGGCCGACGAAACAATGCACTCCTCTCTCTCGACCTGATAATACTATTTTTCTCGGCGCATCTATTGCTGCTATCAATTTTCTTTGTCATATACACGAGCGGTTCTATTAATATTATGAACGGAAGAACTAGCTTCTTTAATCAGGAGCATTTCCTTTTATTTATAAAACTACTTTTAAATTTAATCGGTTGGATCAGTCTGGCTTTTGTTTACACGTAGATATTTTATATTGCCAAAGTTTTAGAAGAGTATTTTTATGCACAATAAAATGTAGCATGTTTTATTCTAAATAAATCCCCGTCAGTTCCGGTGTGTAGTGCGGCGGGGCGGAATGGGGAGCGGAAGGTGCGCCTTCGGAAGCGGGATGGTGTAAGATAAAGAGAACATTTCCTATAGCACGTCTTGGGAGATTTACCAACATTCCGAGACAGCCGCGTTCTTTTAACGTGCCTGTGCCAAAGTGTTCTCACGTTTTAATGTTTCTTTTTGTATTCTTTATGACTCGGTTTGAATTTAGTTCAAGTGTACAAACGATTCGGTAGTTTAAGTAAACGCTATCAGCGTGCCGATGGATATCCGTTCAGTTCCAGAATAATTTATGAGCTCTACACATTGATTCGGATTTGAATGTTCTTTGTGACAATATGAACCAGAGTGTTTTACTATCATTTTGTCGGTGTAATTTATCTAGGTATGGATTACCGCGGTGAAAATATATCGTGCAGTAATATCATATTTTAAAGGAGATAGTTACGGCACACTAAGTATTTATCTTTAATTTTAATGCTACTATAATATTTCATCATATTAATAAAATAAGCAACTTACTTTAATCATAGTGATGTATAAATCTGTATGTATCTTAATATATATATTTCTTGTGTGCGTGTGTATGTATGTCACTGAACTCCTCCTAAACGAATGGACCGATCTTGATGATTTTTTTGTGTGTGTTCAAGGGGACTTGAGAATGGTTTAGATTCACAATTTAGTCCACTGGAAAATGTATTTTTAGTTAATTTTTAATTTGTAATTAGTTGTGGATTTTGGAATGTTTCACATTGGAACCGACGGACTGCGCTGCTATCGCAGTGTCAAATCTTATATTAATAATTTCGTCAAGGAGTACATCGAAACCTTACCTGAATAATAAAAATTAAAAATAAAGATTTCGAGTCGACAACATATATCCGCAAAATTCGGATTGTCGAGTATTTTGTTAAATTGTAATGGTTCTGACAGGCAAATCACAGTCGCCGTATTGGCCAGTCTAGCTAAACGTCACAGATACCGGATAACATTTTGAGTACTTCTAAGTCTTAGTACTAAGTAGTTTTGCAGTTATCTATACTAATATATAAAGCGGAAGAGTTTGTTTGTTTGTTTGAACGCGCTAATCTCAGGAACTACCGGTTCGATCTGAAAAAATATTTTTGTATAAGATAGCCCAGTTATTCCGGAAGGCTATGGGCTATATAACATAACGCGTCGACCCTTTGGAGCCCGGCAAAAGGCTAAAAAGGCTAAAAGATAATGTCGGCTAACCTCAGGAACTAGCAGTCTGATTTTAAAAATTGTTATTGCCTAAGGGCGTAATTTAATATAGCCTATAGGCTATATTAAATTACGCCACAACTTTTAGGGGCCAGACAAAAATAATAAAATGGTCAAACGAGAAGGGGGAGGGTTGGGTCAAAGGCAAAAAAAGGCTAAACGAATAGGATACAATCTATATGGGTATCGTTTTCGAGATTTTCGGGACGCTGATTAATAATATGAAATTTATTTAGTGATCCAAGATGGAGGTCGGGAAATCAAAGATGGCGGATGAGAAAATTTTAAAAATCAATATGGGTATCGAAGGGGAATCGAAATACTACATCTATTTCGTGATCAAAGATGGCGGATGGGAAATCAAAGATGGCGGATGGGAAAATTTAAAAAATCCATATTGGTATCGTCTGCTATGTTAAAAGGGATGGGGAATCCAAATACAACATCTGTTTCGTGATTCAAGATGTTGGATGGGAAATCAAAGATGGCGGATGGGAAAAATGAAAATTCAATATAGGTATCGTCTCTGATGATTTAAGGGATGGAGAATCCAAATACAACATCTATTTCGTGATTAAAGATGGCGGATAGGAAATCAAAGATGGCGGACGGGATTTTTTTTAAAGTCGATATGGGTATCATCTCCGATGTTTTAAGGAATGGGGAATTCAAAATCACCATCTATTTTGTGATCAAAGATGGTGGATGGGATGTTTTTTTAAATCAATATGGATATCGTCTCCGATGTTAAAAGGGATGGGGAATCCAAATACAACATCTGTTTCGTGATTCAAGATGTTGGATGGGAAATCAAAGATGGCGGATGGGAAATCAAAGATGGCGGATAGGATTTTTTTAAAGTCGATATGGGTATCGTCTCCGATATTTTAAGGAATGGGGAATTCAAAAACCATCTACTTTGTGATCAAAGATGGCGGATGGGATTTTTTTTTAAATCAATATGGATATCGTCTTCGATGTTTAAAGGGATGGGGAATCCAAATACAACATCTATTTCTTGATCAAAGATGGCGTATAGGAAATCAAAGATGGCGGACGGGATTTTTTTAAAGTCGATATGGGTATCGTCTCCGATATTTTAAGGAATGGGGAATTCAATGTTATATAAAAGTCTTTGTTTGTTTGTTCATCATTTATATACTCTGAAATGATAAGAGATTAAGCGCTGAGTCAATGGTAACTTTGGAAAAGGGGCTTCGAAAAAGGGTTTAGTTTATGTAATATATATTATTATGTATGTATATAGTAATATACTCATTTATTTTTAATATAATAAATTTATAATCTTATTTGTAGTATAATATTCAATTTATTTATATAACGTTTGATATATTTGCTATAATTATCCCTACATATAATATGCACCTACCTTGCTTGTCTCTGCACCACCAAAAGGTCCGACTGGTAGATAATGCCTTACGGCATTAAGTCCACCTTATGTACTATGTGTATTGTGCATGAAGAAATAAATAAATAAATAAATAAAATAAAAAGGGAATTAAATAAAAATTCTTAAAAAGGCGATACGGAGTTCGCTGGGTTAGCTAGTATACATGTAAAACTTTTGCGTTACCGACTGACTGACAGACAATGTACCCACAGCCAAAACAATGAGGGAGTTTGATATTTCTTCTACCACCAGACGGCGCTTCGTATGCGTCAGGTCCAAGCAGCTGTCCGATATGTAGAGACGCGTACACACACAATACATGATACGAAAAAACACAAACATATGAAAATATAGGGGCTTTGACACTTTTGACAGGTTTCTGGACCCGATGCCTCAGTTCTGCCGCATAGTGAGCGTCATTTCAGAAGACTTTCATTGGACGTAAAAAGCTGAAATTTGGCAGATACCTACGAGTATATTCCTTGAGGACCACAGGGGTGCACTAAAAAGTTTTTTCGAAATTCCATAGCATTGAGAAGAAACGGTGAAATTAAAATAAAACTAGAGGGCAAAGCTGCGGGCATCCTCTTGTAAGCTCATAAGGAGGCTTTTAATAATCGGTTACTATAAATAAATTGAGTACTTATGCATAATTATGTAGTGAAATTATAAATGTATACTCAACGTCACGAGTCATTTCAAAAGTTGTCACATTTTATCATTATGCTTAATGCAAGTGGATAAAGACTAAAATCGCTTAAAAACTCGTGCCGGAGGTGTATCTGAACCGCATCTATGGTTGCTTACGAGTCACGGACACGGCTTTTGAGTTATCGATGCTGCTTTCTCTATGATGTGATAATTACGTTTAATGTTGAATGAAGATGTGACTTTTGAAGGAATAGTAGTAATTTTTAATTTCACAGATATTTTTGCGATTCGTATTAAGTATTATAGTGTCTTGAACAGCGATAGCCAAATGGAGAGAACGACAGACTGCTACGCAGAGGGTTTCGGTTTCGAATCCACGACACGCACCAATGACTTTTCAAAGTTAAGTTCGCATTAAATTATTAATAATCGTTGCTGAAGGAGAACATCTTTAGGGAACCTGCATGTCTGAGAGATCTTCAAAATGTTTTCAAAAGACATGTCAAGTCAACCATCAACCCGCACTTGGCCAGCGTGGTGGACTACGGCCTTACCCTTCTCATAGAGAATAGAGGCCTGTGCCTATCAATAAGACAGTATATATACAGGGCTAATGATGACATGGTTAGCAGCCTTCACGAGTCTTGACAGCCAATTGAAATTGCAGGACTGGCTGGTCACGTCAGAGCTGCTACGCGTGTTTACACATTCAACAAACACACAGTGCTCTTTAGGCCAGTAGTAAAGTGGGTAAGCAACATCGCCCTATAATAAGTATCTATAACATAATAACCATTAACGACGGCATACTAATCTGTTATGTAATATCATAATCAGTTTCCGTATAATTATTAGTATCAAGTAGCATTAGAATGTCATATCTATTACCGCATGAAATCCAGGATACAGCTCTCTAGCGCCCACAGTGTAAAGGCTTAATAACGGCAGAGCCGTTAGCCTCAGTGCATCATTAAGCCCAGATATTATCTAGTCGGACCGCATGGCTCCTTATAATATATGTAAACACATATTCATTGATAATGTGTGTATTGAAATAACGCTCGCGGCAATTGGTAATTCATTCAGAATAATTATTTATTTAAAAAAAATCCCTAACATTATTAAGACAAAGAAGCATAGGTATATATCATGTGTATGTTTTAACATATAAACGGCTGAATCGAATTCGATACATTTTAAAATTCAAATAAGTTAGAGTTTCGATCCGGACATAGGCCCTATTTGTTGAAAGGATAAATGTATGATTTGAAAAAAGAGCTTAAAAGTAATAGGTATTGTTTCATGATAACACTTCGCAAAAATAAAAAATATTTAGGTATGTACTCACGGCTTCACGTCAAGCTAGTTACTTTATCCTATGTATCGTTGTTATGGCGTAGCAAATAAGTCTTAATATCGTACTGCAACTTTTTGGCTCGACGTGACGCTGTGTGTAACTACGGTAATCAATAGTCTCATTACTGAATAATGTTTGCCGTACGTAGTACATTCTAACAATTTTTTTTTGTTATTTATTTAGGTAGGTACCTAGGTATGTACCAAAATGCATGAGATTCGTAAGATCTCTGAGTGACATTTGAAATCCTTCCCTCGGCCTCCTTTACTTTAAACTAGGCTCATCGACATCTATTTCTCATTATCCCTGTACACTGCGGTTCGGTATATAAATAGGATTCGCATACCAGAAGGCTCTAATTGGCAGTGAGCACATAAGTGGTTTGATAGTTCGTCTGACACAGTGAGAAATAAAAAGTAGGTACCAATAAAAGGTAAGGTTCAATGGAATATCAATTTCAATAATGAGCGTTACGAAAAAATAGATAACGAGAGGGTTTAAAATAATGGACAAGTCTATTTTGAGAGCTACAGTTATCTTTGCACATTTTAATTTAGTAGTTATTGAAATTTGCCGAAATTCAGTTTATTGAAATTAAGCAACGATTCGCGTTGTATCATGGTATATTTTCATGCATTTAAGAAAACGGCACGCCTTAGAACGATTGACATTCAAAACATTGAACGACTTGATTTTCATCATGATTGTGGCCATGGTTCCATAATATGCAAAAAATATTTGCAATTATTCTACTCGTCTCAAAACGCATTTTTCATACTTACGTTACGTAAGGGGAGCCGAGAGGAGAACCGCAAAAACAACAAAGCCCGGGCTTTTACATATTTTCTAATTTCCATCCATTTTATTTATTCTTTAAAACATTAGTTAAGAGGTTTTACCATTACAGGGCTGCTATTAAAGTCATGTTAATAAGAAGAGGAAAGATTTGTTTGTTTGCTTTTTGTTTTTATTCTAACCGCAGTGGTGTTGGGTGCTTGTATTCATTTTCCGTTCTGAGAACAATTCTAGCGCTTGACTTCACTTATTATATAGCGGTCCCTATATTTTATCTATTGATAGATTTGGCTACAAGAGCTATATTATATTGGACATATTTTGTATAGAGTTTAGGTACCTATATATACGTCATTATATGTCCTTAGACACAATTGAACTTCCTAAAATATTAATAGCTTTAGAGGACAAATGACTATCCAAAATCAGTGGCACCGTAGTCTCAATACCTATTTGAATCATTAGCTCAAAAAATCAATTGCCGTTGCTGTGGCCACATTCTGGGCTGGTGTCATTTGATATCTGTACCATCGACTCGAGAAGAAGAATAACAAGAAAAAATCAATTCAAGCAAAATTAGGTATATCAAATGTTTTACATATTCATATTACTTTTCCATTAATTTGATGTTATCTTTATTTTGATATATTTATTATATCTACATAATATTTTTTACGTTGTATTGATACGTCAGTTAATGTTTAAAACTGGTAATTGATTTTAGAGCTATTTTCACTTCCTAGTTACAAAATATCACTAAACCTTAACAGTTCCCATAACAAAACAATCTTACTGTACCAGCTTAAAAAAAGAGCACCTCATCGAGTGGCTGCACTTTTAACAGTCAATATCTATTACACTGCAGTCTCGTGTCTGGGGGAGTTAATACAAAAGAGTCGGAGCTCTGTTAAACGCCCTTGACGCAGACAGGTGCGTTCAAAAACTTTTCAAACGCAAACTTTTCAGACGACTCGGCTGTGAGTGTGGTATCTGTGCGTTTCACTTTTAAAAACAAACCGTCATTTGCAGTATGTTGTTCGAAATTTGAATTTGAGAGCTTTAACATTATTTTTTTTTACTGTTCCAAAAAATTTTCAGTCTTGTTTTTGAAGTCTTTTTTAGATTTTTTTGTAAGATGATAAAAGAGACCCTTTTAAGATAACAAGTTATAGGTATATCAGTTAATGTATCAATTATTTGGCATGTTGGCTTTTCTAATTACGCTTCCCTTTTAAGATATTGAAATTAAACTACAGTTAACGGATTTTATCGTGATATTATATTGGTTTCGATGATATAGTTCTTTTTGCTTCCACCGCTCTGGAAGTTCAGGCTATACTCCAAGAACTGAACACAGCAGGCCGCAGGGTGGGACTAGCGATATACTGGTTGAAAAGTAAGGTTGACGAACAGCACCAAACATAGAGTCGAGGTGGATGGGCAGGAGATACACTTTGTCGACGGATACATCTACTTGGACCAGCTAGTTTCATTTGAAAACAGGCTAAAAAGAGAAATCGATCGCCGTATCGAAAACGCTTGAAAAAGCTTCTGGTCCATGAAGACGCTAATGAAGGGGGATCAGCCGATTTTCCTGAAGCGAAAACTCACTGATATGTGTATCCTGCCCATTCTAACCTACGGTGCTCAAACCTGGTCGCCTACCGATTTGCAAAATTCACGCCTTGCCGTCTGCCAAAGAGCTATGGAGCGCAGCATCCTTGGTATTTCACTCAAAGATAGTATACGAAACACTGAGTTGCGCTCCAAAACTAAAGTTATAGATGTGGGAAAAAGGCTGCCAGTCTGAAATGGAACTGGGCGGGCCAAGTCAGCCGTATGCACGAAGATCGTTGGGCGAAAATCTCGACACTGTGGGTGCCAGAAGATGAACGACGTCACCGGGGCCGGCCCCGAAAGAGGTGGCGGCATGACCTGGACCCCCTTTTTTTGTGTCGGGTTGGAAAATCCTCATGGAGTCTCTCCGCCCTGGGGGGAAGGACGAAGGGGACTGTCAGACTCTTACTGACTAAAAACCAACCCGTGCTCCTCATGTACCCATGTGTCGGAGTGTAGGGCTTCACCGAAGCATTCCTCGCTACCCCCCGACGGGCATTGGCCTGCCAGATGGTCAGGCGGGCCCCAAACGAAACCCCCTAAAACACCCAGCGGCCGCAGAGGATAAGGAGGACGGCAACGCAACATCGCATCTCCTCTTCCTCTGCGGCCCCACCGCGACGCAACAATGGTGCGCCCCCATTTGGTCGCGGGAGATAGGGCGCGCAGCAACGCAACACCGACACGCCTCTCCTCCCGCGACCGCACCCGACTGCGAGGGACGGACAGAACTGTCCCCCGCACCCGCACCTTGGGACGCATCCTACGCAGGCCACACGCAAGCCCACGTGGAGCGTCCTCTCCCGGGGTCCGCTTAGCTTCACACGGTTACTGAGCCCCCCCATTAAGCCAAGCTGGAGATCCCACGGGGGGATGACCTGGACCCCTACCACAATAATTGGCTGGAGACTGCAGGCGATAAGAAAGTATGGAAAGATTTGGGGGAGGCCTTTGCTCAGCAGTGGGACAGTTCAGCATAATAAAAAAAAATTATATTAGTTTTACTTAGTAATTACATTTAAATCGAATGATCTAAAAACTATATTTTTATTTATTACTAGAACCGTAAACTGTAGTTTAATTTAAATATGTAGTATTCGCGTAAACCCAAGAAGATATTTTTCTTTCAGTTACAATGTCTTAATAATAGAATGCTTTATTGTAGCCTATATGCTGTTCATAGTGTTTTACAATTTAGGCCATGTATGGGTTTATTAATAATTTTCTTTATTAATAGGTAATATTAGATAGTTTACTTAAAATGTATTAAGAAAATATTTTGTACACGCGTGTCATCAAAATCGTACTTTAATCCTGTTTCTTATGCTATTATATAAAATACTATAATTATCACCAAAATATAACATAATGGATGTCTAACCCAAAATAAATGATTTTTTAAGTTTTAAATGTTTGTGACTTGGAATTATCTTCCAATGATTGCATCAAATAGTAATAGACGTAGATTTCCTAGACAAGTTGTTTACCACACCCACTTTATGCACACCCCCGTTCATATCAAAAGGTCATATCCGGTTCATATCAAAAGGTCATGCAATGTAATTATTTCATAACACGTGTCTTCACACGAGTCTCAATAACATTAATTATTAACATAATCACAATAAGACATTGCATTATTTGCAACACAGCAATCTCATCCACTGATTTCACTTACACTCTCATATGCAGATAAGATAATAGCGTAAACAAAATTTTCTCAGTACGTAATTTCCATTGATAAGCGTTCTTCATAATATTTTCCAACAAAAATGTACGCAGACGATTTTTTATAGAGGACTTTCTTTCAGAGCGGTACATGAAAGTTTTCCCTTTAAAAAGTTTCCAAAACTACACACCTTTCTGGACGTCAATGGACTTCCCATTGCAAGAAGTCTATGGAGTTGTTTCAGTTGTCTACAACAAGGAGCCGAGTTATTACCGTAGCTTTTGTTCGGCGCGCGGCAAAAGCACAAGTTTTACAGAACACTCTTGCCAACAACAGATACTTAGCTACTATTTAAAATGTACGATGAAGTTTATTAAGTGGCTATACCCAAATATTTTTAGCAGAGCTGGTTTTAGTAATAGATAAAATTCTTTATTAAAACGGAGTAAGGCTCTCATGTTGATTTCTAATAAATTTTGTTCTTGATTTTTAATCCTCGTGAGTGTTTCGCTTATTAGGTATAAGTAAAAAAATAGTAAATATTAACGATATTAAAAACTATAAATTAAATCTACTTTATATTATTATACACTTACACTGATTTAGTCGTACGTCTCAATCATCAGTATAATAGCTATCTTTCGGAGATTGAGATCTCATCACCTTGATTAATAATTGGATACTTGATTAGATTCTATCTGTTCTAAACATTCAGTCAAAAAAGTATCGGGAATGGATTATTTGTTTACAGTGCAAAATTAAAAATTTTGTTTTTTTTTGTTGTTGTTATATTGGCACAATTCATCAACCTCTGCAACTGAAGTTAACATCGCAAAAGTGAAAGAAACAGTGACTGAAAATCTGAGGTAGCCGCCGAACTTTCTGCATCCCACGAGTCGATCTGTACCATTTTAACTAATTATTTGGGTGTGAAACATCTTGCCGCTCGGCTAGTCCCAAAAGACCTAAATTTTCTCCAAAAACTCAATCGCATGAGAGTCGCTGAGGACATGCTAGAACGAGTCAATTCCGACCCAATTCAATGAAACGCATTGTTACTGGTGACGAGACGTAGGCTTACGAGCTTGACATGCAAACTAGTCAACAAGCTTCGGAGTGGCGCCTTCCAACTGAACCGAAACCGAAAAAACCACGCCAAACTCGTTCAAAAGTCAAAGTCATGTTGAGTGTTTTCTTTGGCTATCACGGTGTTGTGCACTCGGAATTCTTGCCGGAAGGTCAAACGGTAAATAGGGAATATTATTTGAGCGTTATGCAGCGTTTAAGGGAGCCAATTCGACGAAAAAAGCCAGATTCGGGGAAAAAATCTTGGATTTTGCACCACGATAATGCGCCTTCGCACAAGGCCATCATTGTGAACGAATTTTTGACTAAACACTCAACAAATGCCACCGAGCAACCACCATATTCGCCAGATATGGCTCCAGCCGACTTCTTGCTTTTTCCAAAACTCAATGTTTTCAATCGGTAGAAGACATAAAGGAGAATTTGCGGCGAGAACTGAATTCAATTCCGGAAACAGCGTTTAAAAATGTTTTGATGATTGGATTATTCGTTGGCGTAAGTGTATCTATCGTTTCTGAAGGAGCATACATTGAAAGTGATAAAATAAAGTTGGATGAATAACAAACTGGTTGTGTGTATTATTGATTTTTTCCCGGTACTTTCTTGGCAGAGTAGTATGTTTATGATTATTGCTTTTTATTTGGCGCCTCTGTAAATTATAGCCAACTGCATCCAAATGAATCTATAATGTCATCACATATTAAAAGCTTTTGATCAGAATAATACCTAAATAAAACTGTATATAGACGTCTCATCTAGAAATAAGCCTTCCTCAGATATTTGAGTTCAGCAAAAAGAGGTCTATGTTATTATGGATAGATGTATAAGGCTAATATGTCCCTTTCAATATCATCAAAACACATAAAACCCATACTTCATTCACAAAGCAAGGAAGCCGCAGACCTCGACTGCGATGCCGGATGACAAATCTGTTTCATAAACCAAAGTATGGTGCAGGATTCCGGTCACATAAAGCCCGAATAATACGTCTAGATACCATCTGAGATATGCAGCGGATTTCAATGAGATTTTTATTTCAGATACACAACGAATATCTGCGCAAAATAATATTCGATTTCAATAACGTTTACCAAAAAATATTGACGTTTTTACATATATGTACGAGAAGCAGAACAGTTTGGCTGATTGACTGACGGAAGAGCTACAATTTTCAGGATGGTATTTTCTAAAGTTTGGTTCTCTAAATGATTTTATATGAGATTTGTTTTCATTAAACTATCGCGTCGGAGAAAAACAGAGATACCTATTTGTACCTTAAAATATGATAATCCACTGATAGCGTTGATTGTATCATATGCTGTATTATTTTATAGGACACGCCAAAACTAACTTATATGTGGGTTAACTAATAATTTTATTAAGAAACTAGAGGACGCCAGCAGCTACGCCTGCATTTTTTTAAATTTACCCGTTTTGGCCGATTCCGTGGGAATTTAGGGAAATCCCTTCTTAGTGCACCCCTACGGTCCCCAAGGATCATATATGCCAAATTTCAGCTTCCTGCGCCCAATAGTTTCGGCTGTAGCGTGTCTGTCAGTCAGTCAGTAACGCAAGGATTTTATATATTAAGATAATAATATAATAAGATTTATTATTCAGTAACCATTACTACTTACTATACTTTGTTTTCATACATGCAGATAAAACATGTTATTGATCCTCATTACGATGATAACGTACGTACTATCAAAAACAGAACATTATTACTTGACTGCGAAAATAAATTAAGGTCGCATGTTCATTGCGTTTGAACTGAGAGAAACACAAATACGGAAATCTAAACACCAGACATGCTGCTATTTTAATAGCCATAATTATGACCACGAGTGGTATACAGTCCATTTCATAATATTCATGTAATTATACTCCTCTGTGCCTGACTGCCTCAGTGGTCCAGTGGATAGCGTATGCGTCGCCTGATCGGGATCAAGGTTCAATTCCCGGGCCGGGCAAATGTGTTACTGAGTTTTCCGAATTCTCTGTACCAGCACGGAGTCGGGCAAACTACCCGGTAACGGCAATAAGCTCAATAATACAGCTCTGCCTACCCCTTCGCGGATAAAGGCGTGAGCCTATAAAAAATAATAAAAGAATCTGCTGTAGCACCTACCCAAGTTTAAAAACCAAATAAAATAGCTCCTAATACTTTTTATCCTTATGTGATAATCAAGATTCATATAATTATTCCGAATGCCGTACCTATTTATTTAAAATGGTGTAAGTTGTTAAATGATTTAAACACCAGACATTATGCTATGCCTGCATTATTAGGTACGTATTGTAAGCGGATGGTCCTGTTTCAGCATGTTTATTTTCAGAAGGCTAACTAGGTAAATGAACATCAAAATTTAGTGGTATTATGTAGAGTAAATATATACAAGTGACATAGGTGTAACAGTTGCAGCACCTTACAAAATTTAAATTGTTATGTAGGTAGGTATTGAGCAAAACTTCGCGATGAAAAAAGAAACCGTGAGTTTTATTGTCCGTTCTTCGTAATGGTTCTAAGCCCGTGCTTTGCGATCATGCCAGTAAATGTATAATGTAGAAGCTTTTGGTACTTTTTTTAAATTCGACGTTCATAAGTATCACTTTGTGATCTAAATGAATAAAGGATTTTGACATTGACTTTTGACTTACGAAAACGCAAATCATACGATCGATACACTGTTTTCAAGTCTTTGGTAATACGCGTTACTTCATATTCAGATGACACAAAGTATAAACACTTATAGTTTGCTTTCGCTTCTCATAGAGCATTTCTACAAAAATCTGCTCAATAGTTACCAAAGTGCAACAAAACAAACAAATAAATAAACGTATAATATTCGTGTTTCGCAAGCTATTATCAATATAAAATATATTTATGCAGATTGCACACAACAAGCGAGCATAAATTACAAAGTAAGTGCACAAGACGGCGAGACTCAGCAGCAGTGTGTCAACATCGCACCCCACACCCGCTGTGAATAGATAGAACCGTCAGCGAATCCTGGGCTTGAACCATTCATTGATCTACAATTATTGGTGCAAGCTAGAATACTCGCCCACGATCAGGTTCCGAAATTTACTAGCAATAATTTTTCGCTCAAAAAATTTAAACATAATACAAAAACTACATAAAGCTTAAACATTTATGAGCACAACACAATATAATTTATCGGTGAACTGGAATTCATACCAAAAATATAAAATGAAATTGAAGTCTATGTTCACGATGGAACAAAACCAAACAAAATATGATTGAACTTATAAAACTTTATTTCGTTAGAAATATTACAATTTGTTTAGACAAAATAATGTAGGTGCTCTGTGAGCCGTGAAAAAATGCGAATAATAAAAATGGTCGATTATTTGTCAGATACGTAACCGCATTGGCGGGGCACAGTATCGCGCGATATTGAGGTTCGCTGATTGGCTGGAATGCGAAAGTGCGTCATACATGACGATGATTGGTCTAGGCGTAGACAGTCTACTTTGAAAATGTGCTCTGATTTATGACAAGCCAATACATTTGACATAAGTTGTTTCAATATATATGATGGTATTGGTGGTATTGTTCTTTCACTCAATACGAATGTTTGATTTCAGAACAATATTTTGCAACAATGATTTATTGATATTTCACTAGGCTTTAAATATAATGGTTTGAAATTTTAAACGATTTTGCTCTTTTCAATCATGTCTGAGTATAATTTCATATCTAGTAAAATACAAGTTGAATAAATAAAAACGAAAAATCTTTATATTAGATAATGAATATAGTCGTATTGATAATATATACATGCACGCAGATTAACGTCTCAGAACTCCAAAAATAATCGACAATATTAAAGAAGACAGAAGAAAATCTCGATTCAAAACATTAAAATATGTTATGGCATACATAAAGCATACACAATAAAGAATCGCAGACAATGGCAAGTGATTTTAATAACCAAAGTATCTAATATATTATTACATAGTACCTACGTGGTTCGGTAAACTGCCACTAAATTTCGGAGCGTGCAGCAAGCAGTTAACAACAATGTACACTCGCACTAATCACTCGACCAAAGCCATGCAACTGACAGGACTGAAACTCGAAGGAGCTTCGAGATTAGTACTCCTAATAAACCCCAACGGTTTGTTAAGGATTTTAACTAGAACTTCGGCAAATAAGCATAAAAAGAACCCTTGTGAGAGCGCGCATTTGGTTGGAAAAAAATAAGAAAAAGGTTTTTTAATTAACAGTTTACGTGAGATCTGCTTTTGTAGTATTTGATCGTTCATTACGTGTGTTTAATATGACTTTGCTTTAGAGCAGGCGAGATTTACTTTAGAATCCGAAAGATTTTTTCATTTTTCAAGTTTCTGTTTAAGCTTGATGAAGCATTTTATACCAGTTGATGGGTATTGTGTGTGCAATTTAAGTTGTAAATAAACTATGCGGTAGGATGTTAGGTGAATAACCCACATCATTATTTTGGATTAAGATCATGCATTATAATTGTATATACACGTGTCTGAATATTCATTTATCATCGGATCGCAATTAAGGCAACGCGAAGATAATGATTATTTTAACTCATTTTACAATAGTTCGATGGAAGAGAAAAAATGATAATTATTTTCACAATCAAGCCATTATCTCATTATAGGCAGCAAATCTAAGATCAATTAAAGCCGAGGTATTCGTCCAGAAAATACAATTGATGGCGTGAAAATATCTAGCTGTCGGAATAAAATCTATGTACATAAATCACTGGCTTGACCGACACAGGTACCAATAGTTGACAACCCGTTTGGTGAGATCTATGGTTTATGATCGATGATGCCTAGCTTAACGAACCATTTAAACGGGTTCTATCTATTCATATTGGTATGACCAGATCGTCAAAATCGAGTATCATTGACACGACGACGTTTCCTTTTGCTGTTTTTACGAGTCTCTTTTTGAAAGGATGAATGTTTTTGTAGACTCGTGAAATATACCAAACAAACGTAGTCGCCAAATGTGTCTATATTTATATTTTTCAGTGGTTTAAAACCCCTCTCAGACACAGATGCGTCATCTAAGTTATGAATATACTAAAAATATTGACGGAAACAGCCCTTTCACCCCTCGACGTCGCCCTATATGTTTTGATACAAGTTTAGATAAACCGAACATTACTGGGATATGACACCACCGTTACGAAGTGTGCATTGAAAAAATGGTTTTCTTATTTCGCATTCTTATGAATATAAATATTTTTCAATTTGCATTCGAAATCTTTATTTATTTTTGTAATATGTCAACATATTGATTAATATGTTTGTTTTGTTGCAATGTGATAATTATGTTGCATCAAAACAATATTATTTATCATATGCAATATACCTTGTATTATTTATGTTGCAGCGCTTGCCCTTATTTCTATAATAAATATTACACATTTATTCGTAATTTGCTTAACGAACACTGTTTCTTCTTTTTAGATAGCAAACTACACGCGATATGTCTGGTTATTGGAAACTGCTATTTATAGATGCGACTTCTTAGTGCTGGTGAATCAAAGAAAACACAGAGGGTATAACGAATCCACTTAAAATATTTAACTCCCTAACTGCAAAAAGGTTTTTTTTACAGCACGAAAAGCGTAGCCGTTTCGTAGCTGTACGGTCAAGTAACTATTTAGTAATCTGTCGTACGGTACTGCGCGGGGTTCGCTCTGTGGGTTTAATAGCACGTGGGACAGCACTGTATTTGATTCAGTTATTTTGCATAACTGAAATGAATTAGAAACGATATTAATTGAGGTGATTGAACTATAGTATATAACAGTTTACAACATATTCCAAAACACCCACCATAAAGACACGACAATAACAGTAGCATTGATACATTTTATTAACAATTCAATATATCATAAAGTGGTAAGAGTACAGTAAAAGTTGGAAACAGCAGTAATATCGTAGTGTTGGAAGACGTTAGGTTATTGCGTTATAAAACTATAAGAATCCCCTTGTGGAGTGCACGGGGAATAGTTCAGTTTAACTTGTGAAGGATACGCAAATAGCCGGTCTCTCTACCACCTACGCAAACTGATGCGACTCTATAACACCTGTATACATACTTGATATTTTCAAATGATATTTTCTCTTCGTATAAATATGTATGTTCATGATTGCAAACGAATATGAAATCTGGAGAATTTCATATTCGTTTGCAATCATGATCATTATATGCTTTTTCCTTAAAAGCAAATTTAGGTCTGATAAACAACTAAAAGTTATTTGCGAACATATATAAAAAGAACAATACTTGAATGCACGACTGACATAGTGGTTTAAGCGCCTGCCTCGCCGCTTCACACTGCGCCGAGTGTTGTTGGGTTCGATCCCCACACGAGGCAACAATTTGTATAATTCACAAATTGTTGTTTCGAGTCTGGGTGTTCATTGTGTCCGTTAGTTGTATGTTTGTAAAATCCCCCGCGACACAGGTTTAGTCCTAATGCGGGAATTGTCTTTTATAAAAAAAGAAAAATTTATAATAATAAAGAACGAAACAGAATATTGCTTTGCTGCCATTGCAACTTGGGACCAGAATGCAAGCACTGGTTCAAGGATACTGGTCTGCGCAGAACCATCAAACACCGTGCGTAGCTTACTAGTTGATGGCTTCAATACCGCATGATGCGGGAGAAAGTATTAGAAATTCTTTTATTCAGATTATTTTGCCTCTTTACATCCCTCGGGGATCAACTTTGCTAAAGCTAGTGAATGTTTATAAGTAAAAGAAAAAGGGTCAAAACTCTCGTTTATATAAAATATTTCAAACATTCGATCATTTTAAGCTTCTGTTCACGTGTATATCTCATGTATTGTTTAGAGTTTGGGCTAAAATTGGGTAGGGTTTGCAGAGTTCAGTGGAAACGATTAATTCATCCAGTCTTAGCCCAGGGCAAAGGTTTAAACACTTACTGTAATTGCACAGTGAATTACAAGATTACAATATTAATTTACTTACCAAAGATCTCCTGGTGATGTTCTTGAGTGGACCTATAAGATTAAACTCATAATTTTGGCCACAATAACAAGCAAATCGTTATAGTTACTACTCGAAGGTCCAGTTCGGCGTCCTTCTTCAGAAGACGATGCACGTTGGCGGATTCACACAAGTTTTACAATGTTCAATATGTTACAAATGTTCAATAGTTCACAAGTTTGACTTTTATCACAATGTACCGGTGCCGGTTATAGATCAAAGAAGCGGCATTCACTCGGGTTCCAAATTTAATATCACAAAAGCACGCGAGAAGGCAAAACGTGGATTTTTTTTCTTACCGGGAAACCGACAATGAACGAATGGATTGACAGTTCATAGTGTGACCATAGTCAAAATTTACAATAGACTAAAGTAAACGTTACTAAACCGATATAATCGGTTTGACTTATCACAACAATAATTCTATTTCAAACATCCACCCGCCCCGGACCGGCCTACCGGTCCGCTAAACAGTTGCTAGACGTGACAACGTTGCAACTGCTCTCCTCAGAAGCGAACCATCCACCAGGACCTCAGCAAATCGGGGAACTCCATCAGCCCCAGTTACCAAACGAAGAATGCGCCCCCTGCGCCATCTGAGTGGCGGAAGGTTAGCCTCTTTGATCAAAACGAGGTCACCAATCTTGGGTGGATCGGTCTTGTCGGTCCACTTAACGCTTTGCTGGAGTATGTGCAAATATTCCAAATTCCAGCGTTTCCAAAAGCTCTGAGTAATCTGGCGTACCAATTCAAAACGCGAGAGACGACCAGGTCTCGTATCAATATAGGGGTATTTAGACAAGGCGACAAGTGGGCGAGCAATCAAAAAATGGCCCGGCGAAAGGGCTTCCAAATCATTTGGATCTGAGGAGATTTGGCACAATGGCCTAGAGTTAAAAACGGCTTCAATGTAAGGACAGATTCACCAATTTTCCTGCGCAAGTGTGTTTTGGCCGATTTTAAGGCGGCCTCAAAAATACCACCCCAGAATGGACAATATGGTGGGGAAAACAACCAATTTACTCCATGTCGGGCCTCCAAATCATTCGGATCTGAGGAGATCGGGCACAATGGCCGAGAGTTCAAAACGGCCTCAATCTTAAAAAAAAAACAGTTGCGAGTTCCTCAAATGTATTTACGTATTTACGATTTTACAGCGGCCTCAAATATACCACCCCAGTGTGGACAATTTGGTGGGGAGAACAACCAATTTATCCCACGTCGGGCAAGACTATTGCCTATATCAGCCTTGTTGGTTTCAAGGAAATTAACAACGTCATTCAAATAATTATATGAGCCCTTGAAGTTAGTGCCGCAATCAGAACGGATAAAGGAGGGCAGTCCTCTGCGGGATACAAATCTGTCAAATGTGGCTACAAACGCCTCGGTCGTAAGCGAGGAGACCAGTTCTAAGTGTACGGCCTTTGTGGAAAGACAAACAAAAACACACAAGTAGGCCTTAACAGTCTTGCTGTTTCGAAGTGTCAACGTTTTCACTAAAAAGGGACCAGCAAAGTCCGGGCCAACACCGTCAAACGTCCTGCTCTCGGTTACGCAATCTGGCGGTAAGTCTCCCATCAAGGGCTGCATGGTAGAAGCCTTGAACTTATAGCAAGGGATGCAGCGAAAGACCAATCCGAATTATTCTTCGGGCAGAAAAAATCCAAAACTCGCGTTGCAAAATGGCCAACAGCGCATTACAACCAGCATGCGAATTTTTGAGGTGACAGTTAGTTACCAACAAACGTACCAAACGACCGTCCTTAGGTAACAAAAGGGGGTGACGTGCCCCGTAAGGGAGGTTGGCGTTCTTGAGACGCCCTCCAACGCGCAAGAGACCCGTATCGTCCAAAAAGGGGTTCAATTTAGATACTGCTCCCGACAATTTCGATCTCCCTGATTTAAGGATAGCAATCTCCTTCTCAAAGTGCGCCAATTGCACAGAACGAACCCAAAAGGTGAGGGAGTCCTGTCGCTCCTGTGGTGAAATAAACGGTGTCAGACGTTTCAATTGTGGGTGCCTAAAATTAAAAACAAAACGCTTTATCCAAGCAGTAACACCTAACAACTTGTCGAGGGAGCTGTAGTGATTCAACAAGAAATCGGGGTCGAAGGCGCATTCTACCTTCTCAAGAGCGAGTGTTCGTAGACCCGGCAAATTAGAAGTTTTCAAAACTGGCGTTCGAGGCCAATCAATTTCTGGTCCACTCAACCACAGCGAATGACCTATCAAACTAGGCGTCAAGCATCCGCGCGAGGCACAATCAGCGGGGTTGAGCTCACCTGGCACGTGTCTCCAAACAAGTTTGACTTCGGTTTTCTGGATTTGGGAAACGCGATTAGCGACAAATACCTCCAACGTGTGGACAGAAGCCTTCAACCAACAAAGAATAATTTGGCTGTCTGTCCAGGCGTAGGTCCCATTATTACAAGTGGTTTTACCCAAAGACACTAGACACGGGGTTCAATAAGCGTACAAGTAGTGCTGCTCCCGAGAGCTCCAATTTCGGAATGGTCAAAGATGTCCGAAGGGGTGCAACCTTGCTCTTCGCCATGATCAGGGAAATCCTCACCTGACCTGAGGCACTGACTGTACGCGAGTACACCACGGCCGCGTGACCACGTTCCGAAGCATCACAAAACCCGTTAAGGGTGGCCCTGTACTTCCCGGGAGGAAGGATGGGACGAGGCAAGGAGATCTCGTTGACGGCAGGAAGTGAGGATGCAAAAGAGGTCAATTCCTCAACATGAGTACCGCGTTGAGGTTCGTCCCAGGACAATCCTGCTGTCCAAAGCTTCTGCAAGAAGCATTTTGCCCAAAATATAAATGGACAGATCCAACCGTTCGGATCAAAGGTTCTGGCGACAGTAGACAATACGAATCGTTCAGTCCAAGCACAAGGCAATTTCAGGTCTACGTTATTCGTAAAGATATCTTGGACTGGTCTGTACTGAAGGCCGAGAACAGCCATCATGGCGGGGTTGTCAACTATCTCAAACAAATGTGGGTCCTGCTGATGATCCTCTGGCAAGCCTTTCAAAAGCACTGGTGAGTTGGAAATCCATTTGCGCAACTCATAACCAGCGGAGGCCAAAATACCTATCAATTCGTCCGGCAGGAGGATCGCCTCGTCCGCTGTGGAGGCGCCTGAACAAATGTCATCCACGTAAATATCGCTTTTCAAGATGGCGGAGGCTCGTGGGAAACGTAAGCCTTCGCGGTCTGCGAGCTCCCAAACTTGACCTTAACCCGTAAGTATTGGTATTGAGCTCGTAGACGACCATGGGATCGCGAGGATTCTCTCTCCAAAGGATCAGCTGGAAACGACGGTCATCAGGGTGGATAATCGTCTACCTGAACATCATTTTTATATCGGCCACAAAGACAACCTGATGTCGTCGGAAGCTGGTGATGACGTCACAAAGGTCCTTGACCAACTTGGGACCAGAATGCAAGCATTAGTTCAAGGATAGGCCTGTTGAAGTCTGCGCAGAACCATCAAACACCGTGCGCAGCTTGCCAGTTGATGGCTTCAATACCGCATGATGCGGGAGAAAGTAATGCTCCACCGAACGCCAATCCAAATTTGACACCGACATGTGTCCCAATTGTTCATATTCTCTCATGAAGTCAATATACTTCTGTCTGAGCTCCGGATCACGACCCATGTGACGCTCCATAGCCAACAATCTCTTTTCGGCTAAAGGTCGTGACTCACCAAGCGGAGGCCGAACAGACAGAAAAGGTAACTTCGTAAAGATCCGACCAGAACCGAGTCGACCAGTGTTGTTCTGGAAGAACAGCTCGCACTCCTCATGTTCTGGATTCAAACGGGCAGCTTGAGGAGGCTCCTCTACCTCCCAAAACCTCTGAACTGCATCAGAGAGAGCGGAGCCTACAGCCAAAAAAATATCAAGTTCAGGTGGAGGGGGGTCCCTATGTACAGGTCCCATCAAAGCAAATCCAAATATGGTTGGGATGGCAGTCAAACCGTTTGGCACCAAGACCCGTTTCCCACCAATCAAAATTCCACCGAGGACATCAGAGCCAATCAACAAGTCATTTTGTCCTGGTGTGTCAAATTTGGGGTCTGCCAGTTCCAATCCCGATGTCAAATTCACCACAGCAGCAGGTAGCTGCTTCTGTGGATGCATACCCAAAATATTCTTCAGCACAATAGCCGAGGTTTTAATCCTCGGGTGTGAAGATTCAACAGGGGCAAACAAAACCTTAACTTGCCCTTCAACATTAGATGCTACGTCACCTATTCCCCGTATACAATTGGGAAAAGAGCCCATATTTAATTTGACCTGCCCTACCAAATAAGTGGAAACAATGCAACCTTGTGAACCTGTGTCCAAAATAGCACGGACAACAACAGAGGTCCCCGTGGGTCCCCAGACCCTAACAGCAACCGTTGGTAGGATAACGGTCTCAATGGGGGTGGTTGGCGATATAGGGCAGGGGTCAATGACCTATTGTTGCCTGGGCGGCGACCGTTGGCCAGGACCAGGCAAATCAAAATGAGGGTGCGGCTTGATTTCCTCAAAGGCGCGATGACTCGATCCGCGCGCCATCTGTGGGGGGTCATAATGACGCACCCGCCCAAAACGAGGTGGGCGCGAGTCAAGGCGGGGACGCTCCGCCAAAGGTGGGGAATACCTGGGGCAGCATTCATGGTGCTGGTGACGTTGAGCGGTCGCACATTCAGGTGCGCGAGAGAGAGGAGGCGTGCCCACGCTACGGTTCTCCAAGCGGGGTGAGCGGCGATCAATTGAGTGAGGCGACTCTTAGCTACGCGCCGGTAAGCCTCGGCTGCCACCTTCAAAACACCCGCCCATGCGCGGCGTCGGCTGGTTGGACAAGCGGCCTACCTCTCTGGCATTCATGCAGAGAATGTCCAAATGCTGCCCTCCACAGTGAGGACAGGGGCGAGAGTTTGGGCAGTCTCACTGGTAGTGGGACCCCAAGCAAGAGAAGCAAAGGCGGCGGGCATTCGCGATGCGCCTACGAGAGGCGACATGCAGGTCCAAGAGGAGGGCGCCGGTCAACATTGGCTCGGGTGTGAACGCAAGCCTGCTCCTTGACCTTGGGCGGCTGCGACTTAGCCGGCGTGTCACCACCGGAGTTATCCAAGACCCGCCACTCACCCTCGAGAAACTTCTCCAAGTCTGCAAAGGGGGCAGATGGGTCGGGCTATCCTCACCAAAGCGCTGTTCAAAACGCGACCTAAGATCGGCAAGCAGCTTTTTGAGCACAATGTGCACCAATAGGTATATATAGGACCATTGGTCCACGGGCAGGTCCAAGCACTTAAGTGCATTGATTGCCACCAAAAGCGGGTTCAAAAGTTGGGTGCGCAACTCAAAGACCCGGGTGAGCGTGGGCCAATTATTGGAATTGAGGTTATGTATGTCATGTGTTTCAAATTATGTAGGTCAACTTATACAAATAAATATTATGTATTTTAGACAAAACTGACCAGAGAATACTACAACATTGTTAACAAATGAGATATATAGCTCAGATACAAGCTTATACAATACCAATCTGAGTTTAGATACAATCAACGGCTAGATACAACAGCGGCTAAGTTTCAACTACAGCTCTGATAGCAAAAATTATGTTTAGAGTTTGGGCTAAAATTGGGTAGGGTTTGCAGAGGTCAGTGGAAGCGATTAATACATCCAGTCTTAGCCCAGGGCAAAGGTTTAAACACTTACTGTGATTGCAGAGTGAATTACAAGATTACAATATTAATTTACTTACCAAAGATCTCCTGGTGATGTTCTTGAGTGGACCTATAAGATTAAACTCATAATTTTGGCCAAAATAACAAGCAAATCGTTATAGTTACTACTCGAATATTATTGATATAATCGATTTGACTTATCACAACAATAATTCTATTTCAGACATGTATAAATAAGCGTACATTTTGTTTGATTTGTTGCTAGTTTTTACTCTTCGTGCGCGCGCACGATTGTCAGTTTTTGGCAAAAGTTATACATACTGCAGTATATGCTTTTATACTGCAAAACTTGTGTCAAACACTATTAATCCTTGCAACCTCATGGTTATTATAGTACCTAATAGAATTATCATCTTTAAAGGATAAGATCCAAATCATACATTTTTGTGTCACAAAACACGGCTTAAGCTAAAAAGTTAGCAGTTAATTTTCATAGCTTAGGTTACAATATGATACTCCTATAATAATATGTTATTCTAATTGTCAAAATATATTTTTTTAAACTGTTTCCCTACTTACCATTGACATAAACGTAGCAAAGTTCATCGACTCATTAATGAGAAGCAGGGCCCTGACTTGAGAATAAAATACCCCGAAATTTTACTTAAAATTGTGTTTACGAAATGGTAATTCTATTTTGCGCTATTACTTGAAAAGATAAAACTTAAATAAAAGAAAATAAATAGGGACAGATAGATCAACAAAACATTTGAATTTTGAGGTTAAAATTTATATTATCATTTTAAAACTTAAATGTTGTACATGGCTTAGTTATGTAGAATGTGTATAATATGACATCAGAAGGCCAATGCTCGGATTTTATATGATATTGAAAATTGTATTTTGCACGAAATGAGATTATATTTTGAAATGCCTCAGATTCGGTATTCTTCTAACCTAATGTCATTATTTTATAATTTGAAATAAACAGTTCGTCGTTGACACACATTTTGACACTCGTTTCAATTTACAATCTAATTACAATATCATTCAAATAACAGTTCATTTAGGAGAATACGATATGTAACGTAAGTATGACACTAGCATTATGTCGAAACTGTATTTTAAACAAATTTATTTAGGAGAATTGGGCCTTAGGAATGAAAATCGTAATACATAGTCTCAAGTACACTGTGTCAAGAAAGTACCGGGAAAAGATCAATAATACACAAACTGTTTGTTATTCATGCAAGTTTATTTTATCACCTTCAAAGTATGCTCCTTCAAAAACGATACACTTACGTCAACGAATAATCCAATCATCAAAACATTATTAAACGCTTTTTCCGGAATTGAGTTCAGTTCTCGGCGCGAATTCTCCTTTATGTCTTCTACCGATTGAAAACGGGTGCCACAAAGTGGTAATTTGAGTTAAGGAAAAAGAAAGAAGCCGGCTGGAGCCATGTCTGGTGAATATGGTGGTTGCTCGATAGTATTTGTTGAGTGTTTGGTCAAAAATTCCTTTACAATGATGGCCTTGTGCGAAGGCGCATTATCGTATTGCAAAATTCTTTAGGGACTAGCCGAGCGGCAACATGTTTCATACTCAAACGATTTATTTTTTATTTTTTCGGCGGTTGTCTCTCTCAAAGTTGAATGAGGATTTTCAGTCACTGTTTCCTACACTTTTGCGATGTTAACTTCAGTTGCAGACGTTGATGGCCTACCAGAGCAAGGCAAAGCTTCCATCACATCTCGACTGCTTTTGAACGCTTTGTACACTCATAACCACGAGTTTTTGATAAACTCGATTCACCGTAAGCCTTCTGTAACATTTTCATTGACTCCGAACACGAAATTCCATTGGCGATGCAAAATTTAAGACAAACTCTTTGCTCGATGATTTTCTCCATTATGAAATTCGCAATACACACTAAATGTGATGTAACTAAAAACAGCACTGTATTTAATATAAATAACTGATGCAACTCAAACTCCGCGCCAAAATTTACGACCGGTTGGCGCCGCGGGAGTGTAAGCGACTGCTAAGCCGAAGGTCGCGGGTTCGATTCCCGGTCAAGTCAAACATTTGTGTGCATGAACATGGATGTTTGTCTTGGTCTGGGTGTTTCTATGTATAATATGTATGTATTTACGAAAAAAAATTATATATGTATGTTTATCCGTTATCTAGTACCCATAGTACAAGCTTAGCAAGGTAGTATATAATAAGCAAAGACTACAATATTCTCTATAAAACAGCGATATTTGTATCGTTTTTAAATTAGCAACTGCTGCAATAGACTGTATAGCAATAAATAATTATATTAAACAATAAATGACTCTTGCAGTCTAGGAAGAGAAATAAAGACGAATATCTAATAATAGCAAAGACAGTTTTTTTATTGTACAACGATCTATATTTACAAGCGCCTGATCTCAGGTCAAAAAAAAAACGTATTTAACCTTGTCAACCCCATCAAGATTTTCATTTTCGTTATGACTCAATTATGTCCAGGTCAAAATAATATAAGAACAATAGCACGAAAATACATTCAACTCTAAAACAACCGTGTGGTGTACCTAGTCTGTATCAATATTAAAATATCTTAATCATGAGAAAGGAACATTCCTCATCCCAAACCGTCTCAATATTGAGATGATTGAATGATTAAATACACTAGTTTCAATCTGATCTACATACATATCCCAAAAGGGACCGTTAACTGAATGTTGTATTACATTCACATCAGTGTTTACGCTTCAATCCTGATCCATAGGATTAACAATAGTCTATTAATTTGGTGCAACGCCGGTCTCAGATGGCCATACGGGTCGTCCATTACGTTACAAAGCTGAGGATAACTCTATAATATTGCGACGCATTGCGCGATAATGCACTGCATATTACTCGTCATTAGACCCAAGCCAGGTATATCCGGTAATTAGTTTACCCAATGAGGGTATAATTGTCCATAGCACATTAACTGTACGCTATTCAACAAACTTGCCGACAATATTAGAATGTATTTGCATTGAACGATGAATTTAAAAATGGAAAATGTAATAGAACATTTTCTAGAGGCAAGGACCTGTTAATGAAGGCGTAATATTCTCGGGAGGGGACAAAAATGCATCAAGATTTTTTAAGCGTAGGGCAAAGACTATAAATCAGGACATTTGTGAGAAAATTATACTAACAGTATTTTTTTGCTAAACATCACGACGTTCGAGAGAGGAGGGTGATCAAATAGCGTCACTAACGCGTGATAAAGCAATCTCAGGGTGTGTGCCTTTTCTTGGCGTGAAAGTGAATAAAAAGTAAGGCATTAGGATGTTGGGGATATTGAATATGTACCTCGGTGTATCCTCGAACACGTAGATATAAGTATACATTATTTGTGACGTATTTACAATTCCATACATTTATCTTATTGATTTGCTTTAGAATTTTATTGATAAGTAAATCTAAGATATAATTATATTTATTTGTATGTGATTGGCAAATAAGCAGATAGATCCTTTGGTAGTAACCGATTATCACTGCCAATGGTCAGGGGTCATCCGCTTCACCAGGGGAGTGACGAGTGCGTTGCTGACCTGAATGGGAATAAGAATAGTAGGAGCAGTAGGATGTAGAAGAAGAAAAAGGGGATGGGGCCTCAGGCGCTACACTTACTCACCAAATGGAGCGCAACAGTATAATAAAATATGTAGATACTGTTCTTTATGTCGAAAGTCTGTGCGAGGGTACTACTTCTCGGGTCGAGCCAAGCTATTTATGCTGAAATCAGCAAGGCTGTACTATCCACTGTTTTTTATAGAATTAGTTCCATTTGATAATAATATTGCGGGATCTGTTAATTGAAAGAAACCTAAATCTGCAATATTGAAATCACTATATTATTATTGTGCAATCTAACCGAGAAACGCTATACGATTTAGTTTAAATTATGATTAGAGCATATTCTAAGAACAGATTTATATAAAAATCTTTATGTCTTATGTATGAAAGTATTACAGCTATTGCAAAAATCCCCAAAAAAGCCAAACAGTCGTTATTTTATAGCAGAAGTAATAATTGACTTAAAAGAGGTTCATTGGCTTTTAAATTATAACTAATTGGCACATTATTGTCATCTGGAGAGAGTCCTTTGCCCCTTTGGTGATATAAAAGCTTAAGAATATGCGTAGGCGTTATGACATTACGATGACTTTAGACGAAGTTATCGTAATATAATAATACGCCTAGTCTAGAGACCTGAAGGTAAAAGTACTTATATAGATGCAAAGTAAGTACTATTTCTAAGCGATAATTTTAAGTAACATTAGAATATAGTCGATTTTAAAATAATAATATATTTAATGAATGGTAAAGAGCTAATATGGTAAATGCTGAAGCTACTGCGTAAGCAGTGAGAGTTTTGGCGGTAAAAAATCACCGTTTTGCTAAACATAAAACTACGAACAAACATTTGTTAGATTAAGCAGTTGCCTCCTGGATAGGTACACATTTTTCAATCTATTTCCTATATAACGCGTCAAATAGGCATTATTCATTATATAATTTATAACGCTTGCGTAAAATTTGTGCTTTTAATTATAATATTTGATTGTAATAGCGTGGGGCGCTGGAACAGGAAAGACTTTATTGCTAACAGATACTAATAATACCTTCCTGGCGGAAGCTGCATGAGGTCACACAAAAGCATAACATTTATGCCGCCAAAGGGTTACCAAAGGGAACCAAAGGGAACCAAAGATATCTCGTCCACCAAGAAGAACTCTACATTTTGCCACTGTTGACGCATTACCCTTATGTACTTAATTTCCTGAAAGAAGAGGCGTTAAAAATGTCGGTGAATGTCGCCTTCCTCGCTGATGGCGCATGTTTTGTCTGAGTTCGACAAACTGGTACTTTGAACAGACTGTTTAATGTAGAGCCTCTTACTTCTCGTACTGCAACTCCAGTAAGAGCGCCAATCTGTGTAACCTGCTTCCGTAACATCTGTTCACTTGATTTTTTAACAAGTTAAACAAGAATGTCTTTCCTGTTCCAGCGCCCCACGCTTTTACAATCAAATATTATAATTTAAAGCACATAGTTTACAATTCAGCCCAGAAATAGAGACAACTTGAACGATCCATAATTTATTTTTTGTTTTTATGTGCATTCATAAAAGCTTGTTTTGCTAGTGTTTTTTTAACTATTAATTTATTACCTAGAATAGGGTTGTTTCCAACTAGTCAAATCAAGCACTTTTAATGAAATGTCAAAAACGACCTTTGCCAAGAGCTATGTATGAAATATGACGTAGTGACGTCATAGTGTTTTTCTGTCAAGTAGAATACTTATTGTCAATGAATTGACGATAAAAAATGTTAAATAAAGTTTTAACATTAATTGATAAATGAAACTACTATTATTTTGACATGTTTCACTAGATAAAAATACTTGTATAATTTATTTCACTTGCAGGAAACTTCCTTATTGGGTCTGACAGCTTTGCATGCGCTCTAAGTATAGGCTACATAATATAGTCTTCCTCAATAAACGTGCTATCCACCGCAACATTGATCATTAAAAGTCGAGCCATTAGTTCCTGAGATCAGCGCGTTCAACCAAACAAATTCTTCAGATTTATAATATTTTATAGATATAACGAATTAAGGCAATCAAAGCCTTTAAGATATCAGAATTTCTTATGTAGGTACACTGTTCTTTTTCATAGGCCGTAATCTTAATAGCGTAAACGTAATTTTGCTGCTTAATAATAAAAGGCTCTTGATCAAATGTCTATACAGCTATGTATAATATATGTGTTATATAAATATATATAATAATTAAGTAACACTGTACTTTCCTACATTGTTACTTAATCATTATAATGTAACAAATCCAGATTGATAAAATTAAATATGAAATTCGAAATTATTATAACTATTTATTATAAGAGTACCTAATTTATACACCACTATTTTTTTATTAGTACAAAAAATTAACAGGACTCTAGGTACCTTTAACTGATCATATCTGTGTAGGTAAAAAATAAAAACACTAAGTCCCAAAACTGTCTCAAAACTGTCCACAAACATCCGTAATAATTGGTAAATGCATAACTAAAACTATGAGCAGTAAATTAGTAGTAGTAGTAAACTATTCCATTGATAAATTCCCCCCTGTCCCTCTGCGCCCGCGCCGCGCTCCGCCCGATGCGACAAACAGTGCTAATTGTAACCGGTAGTGAGCGCATCGTTTTATCGATGGCTTATCAGTTCACATCACGAAAGTATGAAGCTTTGCTTCGTGCGTACTTTTTGAGTGGATAAAACGCGAGTGCAGCTGCGTTTGTACAGGGAAGAGTTTGGAAGTCAGTGGACTCACCTGACCTCACGGCCATGGACTTCTTTTTGTGGGTGTACAAAAGTGAGCCGGTTAGTATCGAACAATTAAAACAGCGCATATTGGATGCTTATTACGAAGTGAAAAGACACAAGCGTACTTCTCTCGTTAAAAAAACAATTTATTTAAGCTTGCCCGTCTGTGTATTGACAATAGTGGTGGACATTTCGAAGGACAATTGAAATACTTGTAAATAAAAATTACCTACCTACTTAAATAATAATTTGATGTGGGTGGATCATCTATATCCAGCAGTGGACGTCTCTAGGCTGACATAATGATGATGAAATTTGTAAATAGCAGCTGATTCTAATTTCATAAATACGCCAAAATTACTATTTTCTTTTCGTCCAGAATACCTTCTTTTATTTTGATATTTGTTTGCTTTCTAATTACATACCTCCGTATTTAATGACTTGTAAAACGGTAAATTTTGCCGGCCCTAAGCCCGGATGAAGCATGAAGGAGAGGGTAGAATTAAGAAAATTAAAAAGTAACTACCTACACTTATTATTTTGCTTCATTTTATTGTCTAAGGCTACCTACATCATAAGTGTGACAGAGAGAATGCGAATGAGCAGGATGTAATATTATCAATGAATTAGTGAATGGATTGTAAAATATGACTATGATTGAAGTGAGATTTTCTACAATAAACAAATGATAATAACTTTGCTCTTTATAGATATTATGAAATTCTTACCTCACATATATGATAATAATGTCTTCGCTAATCTGTCCTTAAAGGTTTTGTACTAATTTAAAAATAGTGGTGTATATACTCATTAATAATTTCGAGTTAGGCTGCCCTCACATTGGGTGTCAACGTCAACGCAGCGACACCTCGGCGTCGACACTACACTGCGTTGACGCTGTGTAGACGCCGCATCGACGCCGCGTCAGCCGAGCGTTCTTCAAAAGACGAAAGCGTTCTCAAAGAACGCTCGGCTGACGCTGACGCCCAATGTAAGGGCGGCCTTAGTTCATTCAATTTTCTACTAGTTCATAATATTATAAATCTATCATAGGAGTTGATAATGATCATTCTAATTTTTATAGTGGCACTCAAATATATTTAGTGCTGCTATATATTGTGATATCGTTTCAAAGCTGAGACTATACATTTTATTGATTTAAAATGTACTTTTTTGAACATTGCCAGTAACCTCAATATTTGTTTACAACGCCGAACAATACTTACAACCACAACTTTATTGGTACGCCTTTAAGGAGTAATACGTTAAAATGTCAAGTGCTCAAAGTGGATACATATTTTATGTTGTTAAAAAAAATAGAAACACTCCTTTACGGGGAAGTCTCGGGCCGCATCAGTATTCCGCACACCATTCGACGGGAGGAAACAAATTCCCAAAATTGAATTTTAGGAAACGAGTTGAATGCGACACGGCACGGTGTATACAAACTCGAAAAACAAAACGAGATTTTCATCATTTTAACAATGACTTTTATGATTGTTTTACGAGAAATCCACTTTATAGATCATGAGTTAGATTTGTTGCTTTTTTTCCGGCAGCGCTGGCTCTACTAGGCAATTGTGTGGTTGGTAAGATCGTAGAGCTCTTTTTTAAATAGTAAACTAAAATATAAATAAATCGTGTATAACGGAATTTTTACAAACATTCAACCAACGGCCACAAAGAACATCCAGTCTCGAAACAATCATTTGCGTGTCACCAAAAGCGTTTCCGTTTGTGGACACCAAACTAATGCACTCGGCACACTGTCAAGTAGTGAGGCGGTCCCTTTGCACTATCCGTGTATTAAAAAAATAATAATTTGATATAGATACTATTCTGCTTACACAAATTCGAGATATACGCAGATCATACCATTCTCAAACCGACATTTTTAAACTGCAGGCCAACTGAGTAAGCAGTCAATGAGCGGTTATTAACTGTCATCGATTATGACGTAACTAAAAATATTCACGTTCTAACAACTGCAACAATACTCAATACTCAATACTTTATTGCATTCCACAATGTTGTTATACTAGATGGTAAGTTAGGCAGTACAGTGTTTCAATTGTGGACCCTGTCGGGCACAGCAAAGTGTAGGAGAGAGGAGGAAGCGCGCTGTATTCAATAGGTTAGGCTAAGCTAAAGTAATTATCTGTTAATATTATGTAGTTTGCTAATTATATACTGTTTAATATTAAATATGCTTTGGTTTATTGTATGTATTATATGTATCTGTTATTTGAAAATGTATGTATTTTTGCTGTAATTATTTATGTATAAAAAAAGAAATATTTAAAACAAATGTAATTGGATATTAAATTATTTTATTTTGTATGTTATTGGGAGTTGTTATTATTGTTATTTTTGTGTTAATTAATCACTAAAATAGTCATTTTTATTATAATATGATTATTGTAACATTATTTTTATTTATCACTATAATATTTATTTTTATAATAATATGATTATTGTTATATTTATATTAATTTTTCATTAAAATATTCATTAATACTATAATATGATTTACTCAATAATCATTTTCTTAATTTATTGTTAAAACTATTTAATTTGTCCTCATTTCTTATAGTCTCTGGTAACTTATTATATATTTTTATTGACATCACTAGAGTACTGGAGGAATGCATTTTAAGTTTTGAAGTTGGTAGGTTAAGTCAATTCTTGTGTCTCAGTATGATCTTTGATTGGATATCTTCTCTCTTAGTATAAAGGTCTGGATGTTCACGTACAAATTTACATAGTTCATATATGTATAGGCAAGGTAAACTGAGAATTTTTAGCTCTTGGAAGTAGGGTCTACAGCTATCTTCTTGGTTAATATTTGTTAATATTCTTATTATTTTTTTCTGTAAACTAAATAATGTAGGTGCATCAGTGCTATTTCCCCATAAGATAACCCCGTACTTTAGCCATGCTTATGCATACGCGTAATATGTGTCCAGTGCTGTTTTGAGGTCTGTAGTTTTTTTAATTTCACGTAGGGCGTATATAAATTTGGAAAGTTTGGCTCTTACTTTTTTCTATGTGTAGTTTCCAGTTTATATGTGAGTCGATATCGACTCCTAATAATGTTGCTTTGTTAATCACTTCTATGGTATTATTTTTGTAGGAAAAGTTTATATATAATGATGTTTTTTGTCGAGGGTGGAAGGTTATTATTTTTGTTTTTTTAAAGTTAATTTGTAAGTTGTGTTCTGTCATCCAGTTTGTTGTGTCTTCTAGTAGGGATTGTAATTTGTCATTTGGGTTAGTGTTGACAATAGCTAGAAGATTATTTTTATACAACAAAATGTTACATACATAAAATACTCACTATACCTAGCAGCAGTTAGAATTCACGATTATTAAATTTCAACCGTTTTCCACGAAAGTTTTAAATGACTTCAACTTGCTAAATGCAAAGTGAATTTCTGAATGAAACCTTTCCTAGCAGCATTAATGTGTTGTTTGCCTGAACTTGACCTGTTTTACAGTAATTACTTGATGTATTTTTGTAAACCTAAATTAAATAGAGAACAGAAGCAGTATTTTGCGGCAATGCAGTTCAGACTTTTAATTCAGGATAGCACAATGTTTGATATAGGCTTGAAACACATACATAGTTAGAAGCCATTATTCTTACATTATTGGTGTATTGAATATGTACCTTTTATATTTTTTTCAATCGTCAGACGATTTAGAAACGTTTAAAAGATACCATTAGTATTTTATTCTTCTCTTTTTAGAAATTCCGTATTGATAAGGAAACTGTTTCGCAGAAGCTGTTACGGAATTTTCGAAAAAATAACTCAGTTTACCGACTAAAAAAATATTTGATAAAGCTGTGATAAACATAAAACAAGTAAACACGATACCTACACAAGTGAAGTCGTATTGATCATCTATGAATAAAGCAAGTGACCTAAAAGTAAAGTTTAAGATAAGTGGGAACGTGGACATCAATAAGGCCACGTTAGAAGTTTCATATCTCTGTTTGAATGTGAAGATTTGCTTGCACAGGTACGATGCTCCACGCTCACATATATTCCGAGCTCTAGTTTGCATGACATGTGCTACATTGACTATAAACTGACGAAATTTTGCCATCGATAGCAACCGTTGTAAAATATCTCCGGCATATATGTAAAATATTTCAGAAGTCTTGTACTGTATGAGAAATCGTTGCTATCCTTGGACACATTGTAGGTTCGATTGAAAGGTTATAGGTGTTTTGGTTAACTTATGGTTGATATGAACTTGAATCTTATCCAATCATCATTATTCAACATCTTATTAAAAAAAGCTTCAAATGGAGCATTAAACGAAGGTGTACTACGTATCCAATTAAGTTCTTGTGCGATCTTTTTTTTTTTTGTAATTATTGCAAAAATAGCCTGGGGCGACTGTTAATACATATATAGACGCCTATTATTTTGAAACTTTAAATATATAAATGTATCCCGGCCCTATTTATTTATATACCATAACATAACTTCACGCCTTTTATATAGGCAGAGGTGTATTACACACTCACAGTTCGCCATTATATATCGGTCCCAATGTAATAGAGGGCGAGCCTATGGCCATCTACCGGGCACATCATTAAGCGAGCGATAATTTATATACTTAACAAAAAAACTATGTACGAATGCTTTTCATTCTGAAGTCAATGAAAGACAAAGTAATTCATGACGTATACATTCTGTTTCACAGTGTTTGCTTTATAAACTGAAATATTTGCAGACGACATAGGTACTCTTTGATAAGAATGTTTATTTGTCGAATCGATCGCGACTATTTACTAATGTATTATCTATTTAGGTTTCCGTATTTGCAGATAGAAAAAATAAAGGGGTTTCGTAATAATATACAGTCATTAAGTATATTTATTTAGCTACCTACATTTTGGATCGCTGTAAATGGAGAATGTGTAAGTGGAAGTGGAAAGTAAAACCATAAATCCATCTTTGCAAGTGATGATGCTAAAATGCCGTTTAGCTTCCGTCTCTTAATTTTCATTGGAATAAATAGCTCCATGTTATTTGTTGTCGAAGACATAGCTCAGCATCTGCACATGGTGTTTTCATACAACGTTTTTACTACATTCTATCCGTTTGCATGCAGTGGTTAAAGGTTAGAAAACAGAAAAAAAAACTTGTAAATAATTGTAATAAAATAAACTGTTTGTTAGTTGCGAAGACTTCATCGAATTAAGTAGAAAATTCACAGTCAATTGAGTATTTTTTACGGCTGTTCTAACAGGTATGTTGCATGTTTAATGATTGAGGTATCTGCAAAGCCTATCCTTTAAGCTTGAATTTTACTTTTGTGTAATTAATCTACATAATATAATCAGCTCGAAGTTAATACCTATTTCACCTCACCTTTGTGATGAGTTGACGTTACGATAGGATCCTCGTGCAGATCAGTGCTCTTATTGAAGTATCCTGAGATGGCTAAGAAAAAAATCAAGGTATTAAGTCTACAAGACTTTAGGCTCAAATAAGTCGGTACGGGCATTAAATTCTAGTCTTTGTGCAATTTAACTACTGCAGCTAAAGAGATAAGACTCAGAAAGTGATTTCGTACTTAGTCAGAAATCGCAGGCGTACTAAGATGGCTTATTGAAATTCTAAAGATGTGGCGTGAAGACTTATTATTGACGACGATTGTAGTGAATTATTTGAAATAATTGAGTCAAGAATTTTTTTAAGTATAGTGAAGAACTTACTAGAATAATTTAATTAAGTATTTATTTTGCCTGTTCAATGAACTATGGAATAAGAAGACGGCACTTTGGTTTATTTCTTGCATCTTATATTAAAAAATTATAGACTACAATGAACTTGAATTACACACAAACAATGCAATTGACTTCATGCGCTCGAATGGACGTAGCTAACATTGTAGAGACTGTCATCACAGTGGCTGCGTTTAAATGCAACTCTAGACAGTAATGGCTTGCCAGCTTTACCTAAATGTTCAAAAATAACATTTTCCCTAATTGACTCTTACAACTTGAGATGAAAAAAGATTCCCTTAGCGACGGCACGCCAAAAAGTGCTGCAAAATGAGTGTTGTTTCATCTATGTTATAATAGGTATAATAGGGCTTGTAATCTCTGCAGTGACCCTTCAAATGATACGAGGTGAGCACTACCTGGATTCCCGGTTCTCGTCTTTTGTTAATATCAAGAGCGTACCTATTTACCATCGACGTTTGTATTATTCTGAGATTTTATCGCGAATAGTACTAAACAGCTCTGAATCCTCTCAAAATATCTGTTCTAATTTAAACATAAATTGCTGGTTTCACGGAGACTCTCTTACCTATTCGCTTCTTGTGTGGTAACTCAAAGCCTCTTGGAATACATTATATCACATATATGCTATCAATTATCATTTTAATGAATGTAAAAATTGTTTCAAGCTAATTACAGCTGAAATATTTTTATAACGCTTTGTTCGGGAATTAAGTTTTAAAGTGGTGCAAGACTCTACTAAGAGGCTACTATTATCTAAGAGGACTTATGTTTCAACAATTCTTTTCTCTAAGAAGGAGGCTTGTATTTGAGTGATTGTATGTACCAGAATTCTTTGATAAATTTCGACAAGTGTGGTGTCATTTGAATTGATTTATAGTGGAAATAAAAAAATGTCCGTGGAAAGCAAGTTATAAAATAAATTAATTATGTAAATTTTCAATCGTTAAATATGGGCTTGTAAATTTATGACTTTAACCCTGGAGTCGTCGCGTGGATTACATATTATGTAATCCACCTATATAGAATCGATAATTTCTCAAAATCGGTTAGCGATAGCTAAATAAGCCGCTAGATACTCTCAAATGAATATTTGGACAACTCGCTCAATGCAATATCAGCGCAGTTCGCGCCCCGTGGTCCTTCACAGGAGCTCAGAAAAGGGCGTGGACTACAATTGTAATCCGCGCGACTGATTACGTAAGTATTTTTTCCTCCTTTACTGTCATAAAATTTTGTATATTTTTTTATCTGTAATTGAGTTCATTGGTATAATTAGACTGTATTAATTCACATTTGTTGTTATACAAAAGTTTACTTATATTTTAGTATCAATTTGGAGGATAATCGCCGAGCTGTACAGATAGAAGCATGGATTGATGATTTTTGTAGCGCAAACGAAAAATGGATCGATTTAACTCGGATGAAGCCACTGGCTCAGAATAAGAGAATCGAAGAAAATTATTACTAACCATCCTAACAATCAAGATAAAAGACTTTTTTGGCATTGTGTATCATGAAACTCAAGCAACTACCTCGATATCGAGCAAGGTAGTGCGTCATTTCCGTGACTGTGAAGAAGCCGCAGTATAAGCACCAGAATACCGTGTACAATGTGGGCATCATTTCAAGAAAATGTGTCTATCCTGTGCAGAAAATCTAGATTTGGAGACAATTTTTGTTTTGGTTAATTATTTTGTAATTTACGGGTAATGATTAGGTTTTGCTAATAAAATATTTAAAAATATCCACTACTGATAGTATTTTTATGAAAATAATAAAGAGTTTTCAGCAAATATTATTTAAAGATCAATTTTAAAATGGACTACGTATGTAATCCGCGCTACGACTTACGTTACTTCTAGATGCGCGACTACTGCAGGCTTAAAACGTGTTACACTTCTATTAACATTTAAACTTGTTTTAATAATAAAGAAGTTTTCATTTACACATGAGTACGTAAGTAAGTATAGATATACTGGACAGGGTAGGGAGCAGTATGCAGGCAACGATACCGGTGACCGAAAATATAAAACAAGATTTTAGAAAATTTGTATTGTACCAAAAAACAACATAAAACTACCTACCCACTGTAGACCAGAGACATGTTATGCACTATCATTACGTCATATAAAGAAATGTATTATAGCCAGCTTTTCAACTAAATCCATTTTATTGTAGCAACTACTTTCACAAAAAACGTAACCCCGCCAATTACTCCAATCACAAAACAAACGAAAATCAAAACAAGCCGCGTTATAATTGAAACATGTCATCGAGTCTTTGATGTTAAGGACGGTAGATGACTGTCTTTGTCCCGCCTGATGGACAGATACGTCAGTCGAACGTACACGTCCATCGCGTCATGTCACCACTGTCCATACTCGATAGTTCGCATTCAATTTCCGTTGGCGCTATGTGCGAATACCGTGTGCCAGACAGACGCGTATTATTGACTGGAGATAAATTTGATACTGCCGATTTTTGGGGCCCGTTTGTTTTGGGCAAGCTTTTGTACGATCGTAGGTAGTTGTGAAGGTAAGAATTTGATCTGTGTGTGTATGACCACATTTAAGTCGATGCTCTTTCATAGTATCTATCTATTTCTATCGCGACAGGTGGAAGTTAGAAAGGAGACCTTTGCCCAGCAGTGGGACACAAATTATTTTCGTAATAATAATAATTTCATAATATGTGCTGCACACAAATATGCAACAGACATCACCGGCGTAAGGGATATTTATATTATATTTAGTTCAAATATGAACATCAAAAACCTTATGTAATAATGACAATATATATTGTTCAAAAGCTAGAAACCGAGAGGTTAAAAGAAAAATGTATTTTTTTTTTATAATTTTGGACCTGGCGTAGGTAAATCTCCTATATTATAATGCTTTATTATTTTTTTAATTATATCACAATTGCATCAAAATTGATTCTCAGGTTAACATAACAAACATTACAATCAGGCGGAAAATTACACATCCATCTCACGTTTAATTGAAACCGCTAAACCGAAATAAGTGTCCACAAAACATTTTTAATAAAATTTCATAAACCAAAGCAATAGATTAAAATAACTGGTTGAACAATACTTAGAAAACACTAGTCATAACTCAGCTCCATTGATATTCAGGGTGCGAGTCGCGAGTGGAGCAAATTTTTAAAATTGAATCTAGGGAACGAGCCAGACCGTGATACAGGGTACGGACAGAATGCTTTTGCATTTTACTGCGAGCGTTGCTAAATATTATTCCGCGCTCAGTTTATGATGTTAACCATCGTAACAAAGAAGACTATTTTTCCTTCTATGTGAATTCTAAGTTTCTATTTGAAATTGAAACGAGGTAAATAACTGATTTGACTATAGATATGGTCATGGTGTCCGCTGGAAATTGAGGGCTCAATCCCCACATTGAGCTGAGGTTTGTGTGATCCGCAACGTGTCGTTCCAATCTCGGTGATTTTTCTTAAATTGGACTTTGCGATATTTTTTTTTTATATAGACTCACGCCTGTATCCCGAAGGGGTAGGCAGAGGTGTAATATTACACCCACATTTCGCCATGAATTTTTAGGTCCCACGTAATAGGGGGCGAGCCTATTGCCGTACCGGGCACAATACCAGACTCCGTGCTGTTACTGAGAATTTCCTAACGGAAAAACCCAATAACACTTTACCCGACCCGGGAATCGAACCCGAGACCTCCCAGTCCCACGCGCACATTTATGCCGCGAGACCAACGAGGCAGTCCGAGACCAACGAGGCAGTCTACTAAAGTCTACTAAAGTAAATATCGCAAAGTCCCATTTAAAATAGAAATTATAATTATTTCTTATGGTTTCTATCTAGTTTATCTCAAAAATAAGAATATTAAAATCTATATCCCAGGAAAACTCGGGCACAATAAAGCGATCGAAAAGCCTAAAGAAAAGTTCTTACGACTATTTCATTCAGTATAATCTCATCAAAACAATTGGCTTGTGTCCACTAAGAATAAATCTGTTTGAATGTAGTATCTACAGATTCATGATGATTTTATGATGTCAATAAAGTTTATTATCTTAATATATAAAATCCTTGCGTTACTGACTGACTGACAGACACGCTACAGCCAAAACTATTGGGCGCAGGAAGCTGAAATTTGGGATGTATGTTCCTTGGGGACCGTAGGGGTGCACTAAGAAGGGATTTCCCGAAATTCCCACGCGATCGGCCAAAACGGGTAAATAAAAAAAAATGCAGGCGTAGCTGCTGGCGTCCTCTAGTTTATTATAAAAAGGTAAGATTAATGTTATTTTTATGATTCTAAAACTAAAAATAATGTATTTATTCTTGTGACAGTGAACATCAATCAGAGAGCATTACGTCAAACAGTACGTCCGCCATTCATGTTGTTGACGTTTTAGTAGTAAATACAACTAAAACGTCAAACTTTCTACCTGTCAAATCGAATATAACAAAATAAAAGTGGGTACATCAGACCAGACTTAATTCACGGTTTGTTTTGTTTTGCAATTTGTGATATCACTCAACCGCCATAACGGTTTACAGCGTATTCGTGTCAAATTCAAAAAGGTTTTTAAAAAGCCGTAATTAGTAATGTTGCTGATCGATTTTCGAAGAAATAAATCTGGTATTTCAGTTTAACATCTAATAAAGGAACGAATCAATCGCTAATTACATTTTAGGACACAAGCCTATTGTGATACCTCCCAGACTAAAATATCCGAGAAGCACGTCTTTTCCGATCAATGCTAACAGTATTGTGGTGCAACGAGGTGCGAGTCGAGACAAAGAAAGGATCCGCCGCTAAGAGCAGGTTCTGTTGACCGTCAGACCGTGACTCACAATTTGATTTTGTTACGTACAATTGACACTACATCGGTAAGTAATTTTACACATGAGTTTACCCCATTTTGTCGCATGGTTGTCTTGGTCGAAGACACATTAATTACTGTGTATATCTGAAGAACAGTGACTTGGGGTAAGTTGTGTTTCGTTTTGCATAAACCAACTGAGCATTTCGAGTGGTTTACGCAGACTCGCCATCGAGTGCCCCCGACATGTTTAGATTTGTACGTTAGGAAACAACATGCTTACAAATTTAAAAATAATTCTTAGACGCTGTATTTATCTTCACACGCAATCATATAATATAGAGAGCTTTTTGTAAGATAAAGTACGCCAATACTTCTGTCTTCTAATGTTTTTTTTATTAATTTTATTTATACACTCACGCCTGTATCCCCGAAGGGGTAGGCAGAGGTGTAAATATTACACCCACATTTCGCCATGAATTTTTAGGTCCCACGTAATAGAGGGCAACCCTAATGCCGTTACCGGGCACATCACCAGACTCCGTGCTGCTACTGAGAATTCGGAAAAACCCAGCAACACTTTTGCGGCTCGGGAATCGAACCCGGGACCTCCGACCAGCAGTCGCATACGCTATCCACTGGACCACGGAGGCAGCCAGATGTGTTACAATTGTAATGCTGATGTTAGACACCTTATGAACAATCTTCTTCTTATATTTAGATGTGTGGCCAACTCTGTAGTCGATTATAGGTGGCCCAAAGGCTTCCGCAAAGCTTAACGATCCTTGTTCTGACAAGAACTGGGATCGACGGCTTTACAAGCCCTTCAAAGCATGGTAGCGCTTTGATATAAATGCCACAAAAAACGGTCACTTATGTATGCGTTAACTTTTGCAAACATTGCTTTACTTCGTCAAACTACAACGAACGAAACTTAAGTTCAATCCCGTTCTTCGAAAAATACGAGATTTGGACTCATTCGATTACGTTAAAAAGTAATAGTTCAACCATGATGAATAAAAGTTGTATTAATATTTGCTTAACAAAACAATGATGATAAAGGTGAAGGTTAATTTAAAATTAATAGATCGCAACGTCTGGTGTGGTGACGGATTAAGAATACGGAATGTCACCACCCCATATCATCCCATGGGTGTCGTAAGAGCCGACAAAGGGAGCATATTATGCAGAGAACAGCACTGTAAGAGAAGGAAAACTTGATACAAACCCTATACCAACCCGTTTGGCCAGCGTGGTGTAGTAGGCCAATTCCTCCTTTCAAAGGAGAGGCCTAGTCCAGGAGTGGACTGTTTAAGGCTGATGATGATGAGATCGCAACGAGAGGGTTTATATAAGTTTATCTTAAAATAGTAATGTTAACAAATTTTATTTGCATATAAATTCGTTTAAATAACTTAATTTAGTTTATATATTTTATTAATGTCAACGTAATATGATAAAATGTCAGAGTAATTTAGCACAAATTTTCCAAACCAACTAAAATGTTGGCAAACCAATAATTAATCAGAACTCGTTGACAGATTAATAGAATCATCACCGCACGGTTCAAGCATTAAACTAATGTGACAATATATGTAGTTGTGTCATTGTAATACCCTTTTACAGATTTTACATACGCAACAAAATTGTTCGCATATGTGCTCGACTAATATTACCATTAATTCAGTTAGCACGTTGTACGTAGATACATGCATATGAATCATTTACTTCTCTCTCATTATACCTTGACGTAAACGATTTAATGTCTTAATTTACTGCACAAAGAGAAATTAAAGAGGCTGCTAAAAGCTTGACATGACAAAGTGCTCTTTCTATTATAACTTTTAAGACCATAAGCTTACGTACGTGTTGTAATTTTCCTAATTACTTTCGTCTTTTAGTGTGAAGTAATTAAAATTCGTTAGACACCTATAATATTATGAACAAAGTATAGGCTTTAAAAGCGTTTAATGTTTTTGGTTGATCAGATTGAAAGTCTTCGTCAATTCAATGAAAATAATATGTTTCCGTCAGCAAAAGATATCGTTGTAGAATATTTAGATTACAGCCCATTAAACAGCTCGAAGGTCCTGGAAAGCTCGAGAATGCGATAATGATAACACTCCATTAGGTAGATAATAAAAGTATGGGTTAAGATCGACGCGTGGTAAGCTTATATTACCCATTATAATAATTATGGGTTAACTATCCGCTGGTCTACATTCAATGTATTCCGTTGAACCTAAATATTGTATGCATAAATTCAATACAAAATTTAAGATTCTCGTGTTACCGACTGACAGATAACGTACAGCCGAAACGACAGGGCGAAATTAGCTATCTGGCATTTAAGTTCCTCTGGAAGTGTTCGGGAATACTAAGAAAGGTTTCTTCGAAATTCCCACGTTAAGAGGTGGATATACGCCGTTGACCTTGCTCGTACTACTGGTTAGTTGCCCACGCGCGATTTGCGAGTATCGGGGACGTAAAAAATCCTTAGAAAATAGAAGTAAAGTTATTTGCAAAAAATAAGGCGAAGGTTCCCTTGGTGTTCTAATATATAAGAGGCTGATTCAATTTAAACAATCTTATGATTGATAGATTAGGAGGAAAAAGATAATAACTACAAAAACAGAGGTTACTTTGCATATTTTATTCAGATATTTAAAATACTTTTTTAAGGATTTGGTACCGAAGAGAAAATACTTTATATGATGTAGATTAAAACATATTTTTTTGGATTTTTTTCTATAACAATTACGGAGAATGCTAGTGGCGTGTTTTTCCTAAAACTGAAACGGCTTTGTGTGTGAATGATAAAAAATATAGTTCTGAATTACGTCTTTGCCTTATCTGTGTTTCATTTATTATACGTAGACTAAAGATGCGTTGCGGATATTTTTTTGTAGAAACATTGTTCATAATATTATTTTTCATGTTTATTTATTTATAGTCTCACGCCTGTATCCCCGAAAGGGTAGGCAGAAGTGTAAATATTATACCCACATTTCGCCTATTGCCGTTACCGGGCATATCACTAGACTCCGGGCTGCTACTGAGTATTCGGAAAAACCCAGTAACACTTTTGCCCGACCCGGCAATCGACCTCCGATGCGCAGTCGCATACGCTATCCACTGGACCACGGAGGCAGTCTTCTTCAAAATGATTTTTTACATTCATCATCTGAAACTAAGATTGGTAATAAAAGAAAATGCGTTACTTTACAAATATAATATATATGGCAATTTTTTTCGTCCCTGTCTTTATTAGACCATATCTTAATATATAAAATCCTTGCGTTACTGACTGACTGACAGACACGCTACAGCCGAAACTATTGGGCGCAGGAAGCTAAAATTTGGCATGTATGTTCCTTGGAGATCGTAGGGGTGCACTAAGAAGGGATTTCCCGAAATTCCCACGGGATCGGCCAAAACGGGTAAATTTAAAAATAATGCAGGCGTAGCTGCTGGCGTCCTCTAGTTAAATATAATAGTTCTTCAAGCATGAGGCAATACGAGTTCTAATAATGTCTGAGTATTGTTTATATTATCGATGACTATTGAAGTAAACCTTATATTAAAATAAATAATAAAAATATATCTGATATTATATTAGAATGGCCTGTTGGTCCAGTGACAAGCAACCTCACCTGAAAGGTGGTGCAGGTTCCATTTCCACCCAAGATAAATATTTGTGTGATAGGCTTTGATTCGTTTGTGTCTAAGTTTAATTTGATAAGATATTCGGGGTGTAAAAAGCACCTTGCCGGGGTGTAGCTTTAATGAAAATGGAAATCCCATATTGTTCAGATTATCATTTCATTACCATTTATTACGAAAATTTTTTTTTCGGCACCATACCTGGTAAATTTCTGGTTCACGCGATATTGAAGCTGAAAGTCACAATATTTTTTTTCTAATTAGGTACAAAATCGATGTATTTACCCTGCCTATAGATGTCCTATGCACCCATGCATAAGTAGGTATTTCGAGAATTGCACGGGCGCACTTTAAATTTTCTTAACATTAACTAGTCTTAACATACATTAATCTATTTTTATTAATACCTATATAATAATAACATAATAATATTCCATCAGACTTTGTAAGCCCCTGATCAAATTTTACTCACAGAACTCAATTCGTCGCTCTTACAATCCTTATTGACCGTGCGCAGTGTTTATATTTCAACGCACGGCCGTGCATTGCCGGTTGAATATCAATTGAACATAAGAGGGTTATTCGCGGTCAAATCAAACTATGTATGTCGATATTTTGAGGCGGCAGTAACTTTAATTGGTCTTGTGTGAGTTATGGTTGAACCATATACGGTAGGTCAAATTATAATTTTCGACTTTAGGGATAAATTTTATATATAAGGTTATTATGTCCTTGTGAAGATACCAACAGGCTGATATGCAGAGGGCATCGAAATCTACGGCGAAATTATGTGTGTATTATATTGCTATTGATCACTTGCCAAGGGCGTCGCCAGCCAATTGCCTAGGGGAGGCGGGGGGCAAGGACGCCAGCCGATGGCCTAGGGGGGCAAGTTGATATGATATATCATGGACGATTCTACCGGGCCTTACATGGGCCCGATGTAAATTTTAAAGCTTCATTCTCCTGGCTGCGATTCGGTGATCTCTTTGGAGAAACCGAAGGTTTTGTCTTTGCAATTATGGACGAAGTTGTCATGACAAACAACTACCGGAAGTATATTCTGAGGGATGGGACGGTTGACATATGTCGAGCGTGTCACCAACCCGGGGAATCGCTCAGGCATATAGTGTCCGGTTGTTCGAGTCTTGCCAACGGTCAGTATTTGCACAGACACAACCAAGTGGCCAGGATAATCCATCAGCAACTAGCCCTTAAATATAATCTCGTTGGTTCAGAGGTACCGTACTACAGATATGTGCCCGACCCAGTTCTCGAGAATGGTCGTGCATTATTGTACTGGGATCGGTCTATCATTACAGATAGGACTATTGTAGCCAATAAGCCTGATATTGTAGTGATAGACCGAGCAGAGCGACTCGCAATGATAATCGATATCACCATACCGCATGACGGCAATCTCATGAAGGCAGAAAAAGAGAAGGAGATTAAATATTTGGACCTAGCTCACGAGATTGTTGACATGTGGGATGTGGATTCGGCGATCATTGTGCCGATAGTCGTGTCGGTAAATGGGCTAATCGCCAAGAGCCTCGATCAACATCTAAAGAGGCTCGCACCAGGCAGCGGGATCAAGTCCTTGATTCAGAAGGCAGTTCTTCCCGACACGGCACGCATCGTGAGGAAGTTCCTGTCTCTGAGGCCCTAACCACCGGTGGCTTGGTCCCTGTACCCAACACCGGTGGGTCTCCGTGGTCCCTTTCATATTTTTAAACTTTTTTTAATGTAGTTTATTAATATAAAATGTATTATGAGAAGTATAATAAATAAAGTGAATAATAATAATAAGAAAAAGACAGTACTTCTCGACACGGCACGTATTGTGAGGAAGTTCCTATCTCTGGAGCCCTAACCACCGACAGTTTGGACCCTGTGCCCGTTGCTGGTGGGATCCCACGGATTTTTTTATATTTTTAAATGTATTTTATTTTTTATTATATATTTAAAAATGTTAATGAAATCTGAAGAAAAATAAATAAAGGAATAATAATAATAAATATAGAAAGTGAAGTGTAAATATACAATGACAGCCGTCAAAGAATATATGTCAACAACAACAATAATAATATTCACAAAAATGAAAATGAAATTAATACTTTAGCATGTTGACGAGGGCAAGAAACAAACAGCTGCACACCCAACACCTCCGGACCCGTCGCTGAGCTCCGCCTCGCAGCCGCCGAGGCCTGCGCCGACATCGCCAGCAGCTGCAGTTGCGTCGAGCTTAAGCGACGAGTACTTCTCGCCCCCGTCGTCACCGTCACCTGAGCGTCGGAGAGGCAGAGGCCGGCCGCCAGCCTGCCTGGGACCACGAGACCCACCGGTCTCTTACAGGGTCCTCGCTGCTGGTGGTAATGTGCAGCGCATGCGATGGACGGCATCCATCAATGAAAATGTCATGCGCGCATATTTTGGGGCTACAGAGGGGGGAACTAACCTCACTGCGTACCGCAGTCGCATGCTCGTTCTGTTTCAGGCCTTAGAACCAAGTATCAACGTTACGACTCAACGATTATCGGATCAAGTGCGAGTTATCCAGCGCAGTAACAAGCTGGATAACGTCGTACTTGATAGGCTACGCTCAGAATACTTACCTACGAGCCAGGCTGTTCACGTCCAACCCGTTAGTGCTACCGGTAACACGAATGCATCGCGGATGGGTAATTATGCCGTAGTGGATGTGGATGATACGGTTTGTAACGTAAGTATCCAGTGCAATGAGGAAGTTATGGGTGCTTTGAAATGTGCGATTGGGGAATATCGGTACATGTCACCAACAATTAGGCCGCGCCTGCCCTGGTTGCCTATGCATAGGCGTAATATAGCGCTGGTAGGTGCCCTTGACTCGCTATTACCTAGTTTTCTAGAGAATAGTGAGAATCTTGGTGATACGCACTCAATTTTGTACTGCGCCGGCGTAGCGGCTTGTCGTATGGCAGGTGTCAAGTTTCATGAACGTGATACTGGCATGCGACAAAGATCTGCTATCCCGGTGTGGCAGTACAGAATTGAACGGCGTATTGCTGAGACAAGGGCACTTATCGGTAAGCTAATCTGCTTTAGGTCTGGGAATACACGTCCCAGGGTCATGCGCTTTGTGCGCCGAGCTTTCTCGGGGACAGGTATCGGTCCTCATGACTATACATCTCGGCTCACGGAGCGCATTGACTTCCTAAAGCAGAAAGTCTATGCATGGGCAAACCGGATACGCAGATATAAAAAACGCGTGGACCGATATACCTTGAATCGAACATTTCAAAGGGACCAAAAGTGGGTTTATAGAAACTGGGACCGACCAACCCAAGATGTGGCTAATGGGCAGCTGCCGGATGCAGACGCCACAAACAAATTTTGGCGTAGCATATGGTCGGCGCCTATTGGCCGCACTGAGGGTGGTTGGATGCGGGATGTTGAGCGGTCATGTGAACACATTCCAGAAATGGAAAACGTAGTCATTTCCAGCGAATATGTTACAAGTGCAGTCCGTTCGTTATCAAATTGGAAAGCTCCAGGACCGGATGGACTGCACAATTTCTGGCTGAAATGGCTACGTAGTTCACATGGCTGCTTAGCATCCCAGTTTCAATCATCCCTAGAATCTGGTTCGATCCCAGATTTTATGACAACTGGAGTAACCCACTTGCTCCACAAGACAGGTAGTACCACAGAGCCCGGTAATTATATACCGATTACATGTTTGCCATCGGTCTATAAACTTCTTACATCTATTCTGAATGCTAAAATATCAAAACATGTTGAATCGAATTCAATTATGTCAGACACTCAGAATGGATGTAGGAAGCGCAACCTTTAAAAGTGTGTTGTCAAAATATAAAATTCCAAATTTGCATTTTACACCGTTGTATACTCCCCACGTTAACTCAGTTGAACGTTACAACAAAACCATTATGACAGCTATTTCAACTTTCATAGAATCTGATCATCGAATCTGGGACACTTTAATCACTAAGGTTCAATTCGCCCTTAACTGCGCAGTTAGTGAGGTTACTGGTTATTCTCCTAATTTCCTTGTTTTTGGTAGGGAGGTCATAACATGTGGTTCTCAGTATATTGACAAGGAATTTAATTCCAATATGGTGCTTGAACCACGGGACGGCTATGCCGAAACTTTAGGCTACTTATCCTCTATTTTCGAGAAGGTACATTCAGCTCTGTTGTCGGCCCACCATCGAAATTGTTCATCTTATAATCTTCGCCGTAAACCGGCAGAATTCAATGTCGGTGATATAGTTTGGCGCAGAACGTTTCTACTTAGTGACAAGGATAAATACTTTAGCAAGAAATTGGCGCCTAAATTTATTAAATGTAAGATTGCCTCAAAAAAGTCACCCCTAGTATACAAACTTAACGACATGGCTGGAAAACCTTTAGGAGAATGGCACATCAAGGATTTAAAGTTGATTAATTACAAAGAATAATAAAAGCATAAAAACAACAATGTAAGACGCATATCTATACTAAGTTCGCGGTACTAAGGAGCTCCTCCTTATTGATATGACCATTACCCAGCAAGTTCGTCGTAACCGAAAGGATCTGGCGGCATGTTGGATAGATTACAAGAAAGCGTACGATTCTGTGCCTCATACGTGGCTTTTGAGGGTGTTGAAGTTGTATAAAATAAATACAACTCTACACACCTTCTTAAAGTCATGTATGGGGCAATAGAAAACGGTTCTTGGCTATTCAGGGTGCCGACGGATCTAGGAGAATGGCGAACTTGTGAAGATTGAGCGAGGTATCTTCCAGGGTGATAGTCTGAGTCCATTATGGTTTTGCTTAGCGCTGAATGCTCTCAGTACCTTGCTGGAGGGTTCAGGGCTAGGTTACAGGTTACGAAGAAGTGGTCGGGTAGTGTCCCACTTGTGGTTCATGGATGACTTAAAACTGTTTGCCCACACCAACCCTCAATTGATAAGTTTACTAAAAATAACTGAAAGTTTTATTAATTCTATCAACATGAAATTTGGTGTGGATAAATGTGCTGTGATTCATGTAAAGCAAGGAAAGATGGTGGAATCTGAAGGGATTCAACTCTCAGATTCCATTAACCTACGATCACTTCTCCGAACCGACACCTACAAATACTTGGGTATGTCACAGGCTTTAAGTATTAATGAGGCTGACATGAAAAAATCGTTGCAAGAGCGGTTCTTTGGCCGCCTGAAAAAGGTACTGAATAGTCTTTTATCAGGTGGCAATAAGGTTCGACCTTGCAACGGTTGGGTCATGCCGGTGCTCATGTACTCCTTTGGCATACTCAAGTGGACTCAGACTGAACTGGACACCTTAGACCGAAAGGTCCGTACACTGCTGACGGCACACTGGATGCATCATCCACGCTCATCCGTAATGAGGTTGTATATTCCGCGGAAGTGTGGGGGTCGTGGCTTTCTAAATGTCAAATCCCTGCACAACCGCGAGGTATGCAACCTCAGAGATTATTTTCTCAACGCGAACGTGGATGTGCATCGCGATGTTGTAGCAGTGGACGCCGGATTTACCCCGCTCAGTCTTTCTAAGGACAGCTGGCGCAGACCTGTAGTACTTAACACTGATGATCGCAGGCTTGTATGGCAGAGCAAGGAGCTTCATGGCAGCTTCTACCGGACCCTGCATGGGCCAGATGTAGACTTTTTAGCCTCGGTGAACTGGCTACGCTTCGGTGACCTTTTTGGGGAAACCGAAGGGTTTGTTTGTGCAATTGCTGATGAAGTTATCAAGACGAATAACTACCAGAAATATATTCTGAGGGATGGCACGGACATTTGTCGTGCGTGTCACCAGCCTGGTGAATCCCTCAGACATATAGTTTCCGGCTGTTCGCGTCTTGCTAACGGCGAGTACTTGCACAGGCATAACCAAGTAGCCAGGATCATTCACCAGCAACTTGCTCTGAAATACAGGCTTGTAGATGTTGAGGTGCCGTACTACAGGTATGTGGCGGAACCTGTTCTGGAAAATGTCATATCACATTGTACTGGGATCGATCTATCATCACAGACAGGACTGTTGTAGCCAACAAACCTGATATTGTGGTGGTAGATCGATCAGAGCGCCGCGCAATAATTGTTGATGTTGCCATCCCTCATGACGAGAATCTCGTGAAGGCTGAGAAAGATAAGCAGATTAAATATCTGGACTTAGCGCACGAGATTGTCGACATGTGGGATGTCGATTCAGCAATTATTGTGCCGATAATCGTCACAGTGAATGGTCTTATAGCCAAGAGCCTCGACCACCATCTTAAGAGGCTCGCGTTGGATCCTTGGGTCAAGGGTCTGATACAGAAGGCGGTACTTTTGGACACGGCACGCATAGTGAGGCAGTTCCTGTCTCTGGAGCCCTAACCACCAGTAGTTTGGACCCTGTTCCCGATACTGGTGGGTCCCCATAATGATTTTTATATTTTTAAATGTATTTTTATAATTGATATATTTAAAAATGTATTTATTTATTCATCATCATCATCAGCCTTTATCAGTCCACTGCTGGACTAGGCCTCTCCTTTGAAAGGAGGAATTGGCCTACTATACCACGCTGGCCAAACGGGTTGGTATAGGGTTTGTATCAAGTTTTCCTTCTCTTACAGTGCTGTTTTCTGCATAATATGCTCCCTCTGTCGGCTCTTACGACACCCATGGGATGATATGGGGTGGTGATAATCCGTATTCTTAATCCGCCACCACACGGATAATTTATTTATTATGAGAATATATTAAAGATGTATGTGAATAATAATAATAATAAAACTTTATTTTCCAGAATATGGTGGTATACATGGTCTTAAATTATGAGATCAAGAAAGAGGTCATTTGTCGAATCCAACTCGGTTGGGCGGCATTCGGGAAGTTACGGCATATCTTCACATCCAATATCCTGCAGTGATGATCTACGACGCTGAGACGTGGTCGCTAACTATAGGCCTTATCCAAAAGCTCAGGGTCACTCAGAGGGCGATGGAAAGAGCTATCCTCGGAGTTTCCCTGCGAGATCGAATCAGAAATGAGATCCGCAGGAGAACCAAAGTCACCGACATAGCTCTCCGAATAGCCAGGCTGAAGTGGCAATGGGCAGGGCTCATAGCTCGAAGAACCGATGACCATTGGGGCAGGCGGGTTGTGGAGTGTAGTTGTAGAGGGTAGGCCTCCTGCAAGGTGAACGGACGATCCGGTTAAGATCGCGGAAAGCGGTTGGATACGGGTGGCTCAAAATCGGTCTGTGTGGAGAACCTTGGGGGAGGCCTATGTCCAGCAGTGGACGTCTCTAGGCTGATATGATGATGATGATATTATGAAAATGAGAAAAGTATTTGCTTCGGCAAGCGCGTTATGTCATTTGTTCCGGCCGACCTGAAGGGTTTGACAGTCGTTTTGGGGAGTCAGTACCTCGGATCAAATTGACACTAGTTTAAGCCACGGCATATTGCTAGGTATCCCTTTGGGTCTCGGAGGTCAGACAAGAAGATGTTCTGTAGAAAAGCTGTAAAAATTCTGTAAAAATTCTATAAGAAAATCTTTTGAACTAGTAAGAAGACCTCTGGATGCAACTGGAAGAAGGGTTATAATAAACTAAGATTATTATATACATTCAGTTCAAAGTTCAGTAAACCTGGCCCTTGTACTGATGAGTCCAATTAATAAAGACTTCCAGGAAATGTTATTAAAGATAAATCTTAACAAGAATTCTGAAGAACTAGTTGCACCTGCCGATCAACGGACGAGGCTCTGGCAAACAAAATATCCCGATAAGCGGCAATAGGCTCGCCACCTATTAAGTGTATCAAAACACTGGCGAAAAGTGGGCGTTTAATATGCCTCTGCCTACCCCTTCGGGGAAACAGGCGTGAGTCTATGTATGTGTGTACTTTGTCCTAAGACAACAATCAAATCCTCAGATACACCACACGGTTATAATATCACAAGCCTGGCTTGCACAAGGCCATCATTGTGAATGATGTTTTGCCCAAACACTCAACAAATACCATCGAGTTACCACCATATTTACCAGATAAAATAAATTTGGATGAATAACAAACAGGTTGTGTGTATTATTGATCATTTTCCGGTACTTTTTTGACGGAGTAGTACCTACATCAGGACTAGAGGATTCGGTCCCGGGATCCCGAAGACCGGGATCCCGGGATCCTGATCATATTTTAGTCCCGAAATTTTCGGGATTAAATTCCATGAATCCCGGGATTTTCGGGACTAATATATTTACCAACTGCGCTGCTTCATATTTGTGCAGCAAATTAAGAAGTATGCTTTCGGATGAGACGTTGGATGCGTTGTTATTTCTTAGATTTTATTTTCGTGGCTTAAATAAGTAAATTATAGGTTCTGGTCCATTTGATATAAAATATGAGTCCTATAAACATTGATCTCTTTTGACAAAGGACAATGGCAGATCTCCATACATCAAAATGTCTGAAATTAAATTGAAGCGCTCAGTAATAAAAAAAATATCAAAAAATTCGGCGTAAGTAACAGAGTCTATAAATTATTCTATTTTTACTCGGGAAAGCCGGAAAAAGAAGATATCGGTGTTTAATGTTTAGTTAAGAATGAACAATGTGGGTACGTTTGAATTATCAAAGGCACTATATCAGATTGACATCTAAACGCAGAACTATTCTGTAGCATCTACCTGTCACAGCCAAAGACAAAAGCAGAGCTGCACATTTTAAATCGATTTTATGTGAAATCGATATAACGTTAAAACGATGCTGTGACGTTTTTATTTGATTTAAAAGTTGTTTTGCTACAAAAGAATTAGCTTATTGATATAATGTTGATTAACAGTTAATTAACTGCATTTTAATTATTATATTTTAAACCAAACCAACCCTATAAAGGTCGATCATATCGATTACTTATTTAATAATCGATACGCATCAATGTCAAACGTCTATTCCTGTCACACCATTGTCTATGGCAACAATCAAAGAATAAAGTAAGCACCTAGTTCGTAATCAATTGGAATGCTTTTTATCATCATAAAATAATCCGGCTTTATCGAGACAAAGTGAAAATATAAAAAATATTAGAAAAAATAAACAATTTGTTTTGTTCATATGAAGTTTAAGCTCCACACAACAAACCCAGACCTAATTCTGCCATTGTTCTTTAAGAAGTTGATTTTTTTAAGTTTATTGAAAAATAAAATAAACAAACTTAGCAATAATTTATTAAACTATTTTATAAGGTCCTAGTTTGTTAATTTTATTTGAAGAAATTATAATTTTGTTTGTTTTTGAAGATTTAAGTAAAGATTTAAAATAAAAGGTTGACTTTCATATGTTTTACTTTCTTTTTGCTACCACTTTCTATTATCAATACAATCTCGGGACTATCCCGGGATCCCGATATTAACTGTTGATAATCCCGAAATCCCGGGACTAGAAAAATCGATCGGGATAGAATCCTCTAATCAGGACTTACCAATGGATAAAAAATATATATTGAAAGCAAAGACCTTCTCTTTTTCCTACTGTAGGGGGAGATATTTAAAATGTTTAAAAATACTGTTGAGCGATGATAAACTGTTAAAACTAAATACAATTATAAAGATTTTAAGCATTTATTTATGAGATATATTTTTCTTTTCGAAATTATAAATTAATGAAAAAATCTATGTTTGCTTTCTTAGGCTAGATAGCTTTTCATCGTTCTCTGTTTGTAAATAGTTTGCACACATAAGCTTATTCGATGCTGATCGGATAATGTTTTTATGCTCGAAATTTGCAATATTTTACAGATAGGGACTATAACCATGGCTTATTTCTGCGGGTAGGAAGAATACTGTACACTGTTTCTATTAAGGCTTTATTGTATTTATTTAGTTGAATCACACGGACATGTGGTTAACGATCACCAAGAAGTAAATGTTTATCTTCAGGGCTTACGATTCATTCTTTGTTGATAATCTTAATATTTGTAGCGGCAGGTCGGAGAACTCTTTAGGCCGAAAGAAAACCACACCTCGCCAATACAAAAAAAATATCATGAATATATCACATGAGACGAACTTTTGGTCTGTAAAAATAATTATACATACATACATAGATTCACGCCTAAAGGCACTAAAAGGCGCTAAAAGGCAGCGATAGCCTAGTGGAGATACCAACAGACTGCCATGCAGAGGGTATCGGGTTCGAATCCACGGCGCGCACCAATAACTTTTCGGAGTTATGTGCGTATTGAATTGTTAATTATCGCTTGTCCCGTGCCTCGGAGAGCACGTTAAGCCGTCGGTCCCGGTTGTCATGAAGATCTTTGACAATCGTTATAGGGCGTCAGTACCGTCTAATAAACTGACACTAGTCTAAACCATGGAATATCGCTATCCCTTCGGGTTGCGGAGGTCAGACAGGCAGTCGCTCCGTGGAAAAGCTAATATTCAGCCAAATCAGGTTAGACTAGTAAGCGGACCCCAGATTGAAACTGGGATAACGCTAAGAGGATGATGACATAGATTCACGCCTGTTTCCCAGAAAGGGTAGGCAGAGGCATATTAAACGCCCACTTTTCGCCTAAAAATAATTATCAATCGAAAAAAATCGAATATATATTTATAATTTTTAAATAAATAGGAAACTAAATTTAATTTTAGATTTACCTAAAGAAAATCTAAGAACCTTTTCAATGTTTAAAGTGACCCTTTGTTCTAAAATTATCATAAGTATCTACAGCATTAATAACCAGTCGACATGATTATAATATTTAAGTTTCTCCATACAAAATTTAGATTGAAATAATACTCCGAAACATTAATTAAGTAACATTTTGTTGGTATTCCGAAACTGGCTGAGGGAAGCTTATGCGATAAATTTTCATGTTTACCATAAATTTCATTAAACTTTTAAGTAAAAATTATTACCTGAATGCCTGGTCTGGTATTAAGGGCTTATAAAATGTATCTGTTTTAACACCCTGGACTTTAGCCGTTAACTTATGAATGAATATGGGAGGAAACACTATATATTGTGTTTATTAGCTTTTGAATTATTAATAGATTTGCCTATTCCATAGATACTATTATTTTGATTGATTACGATTATTTAGGGTATTCTTAAAGAGTAATTGTGGGAACAAAATATGTGATATATGGTGAGGTAGCTAAATTGCAGTATCCTACTTAACATGCACTGTACTGTCTGCTAAGAATTTCCTGATAAGAAGACAGTAACAAAAGGTTAAGGCAAACATGTTTAAAGATAACTATTCTCCGTTTCTTACTTAAACGATCTTTTATAGCGTAGACGCCGTAGACCAATGTCTATTGAGTGTATACCCGCCTACCGACAATGGTCTGAATACAGACGAAAACCATACTAATATTTTTGCAGTACGCAATATAAAAAAATACGTAAATAGCAAGACACAATTGTCGTAAAAAAAGTCACCTGACCGTATCCCTATAAGTTATAAAGAGACTCCAGTCGCTTGACTCCAGTCGCTTCACTCCATATCCACTTCGCTTAACTCGTCCAAGGATATATTAGCCAGTCAGGATATTACGTCGCAGACGGTAATAGAAAAGAACCGCAGACTCGATCTATACGTGTGACATAAGTCTTAATGGACTAAAGTACCACAGTTATCTCATTTTATACACTAGGAATATTTTTATCCTTATTTCCAGTCACAGCTAGGTCCATTTTCTATGAGTAAGGATATTTGTCCCTTGAGTAGGATAAATGTTTGATTTGTTTCATGTTTATTTATTTAGGTACCAAGTTATAAAATTACCTAGTTTGTTAAATATTAAGTAAGGTTTATTCATTAAATTCGTAGAATTTTAAAAGATTAAGTAATCGTTGACCCAAAAATATTCCTTTATCCTACTTCCAGTACCTAGTCAATTGATTTTATTATTTGAATAACTATGGAAATGAAAAAAATCCCGATTATTTCAGTCAATATCGGCGTATGATCACAAAAATGCTTTGCAAACAAAGTTGTTCTACTTAAATTATTATGATGCTCTCAAAATAAGTGATCCCGGCCGCTAATAGGCATCATGTGGAAGTTTCCTACAAAAGCACAAAAGTTTATCGGAAGCCACGTATCCAAGTAGCAAAAGATTCCCCAACTATCACGAACTTTCAATAATCCCAGTAAGTCTATTGTACTCAAACTTATTTTGGGAGACGACTGCGTGTAGCCATTTTAGATAAAGTAACATCTGGTTTATAGAGTTCTCTAAACATATACTTATTTATTCTCACGCTCACTTTATCTACGATGTGAGTAGAAGCCTTAACATATTCTTTTTCATAGTTATACATTTTTCTCTAGAAGATTATTTTTTCTATTACCGTAAGTTTGGATAGCGCGTTGTCGCGATATGGTGAGTTGAAAACTGTTCACATGACGCCGTTTATTCCAAATTTATTTAGGGACGGCGTTGCGTGATCATTGTCGTCTTTACGAATGCTTTGTGCTCGAGGCTATAAATATATTTCTATAGTGGAACTAATAACTAGGTATATTGTGTATTCTGTCACTATCTCGAAAGGTAAAAGGTATGAGTTTTATGATTACCTAGCGAATGATAACTTCAAAGAAGTATTTTTTCATCACAAATAGACACTATGTACTTATTCTAATATAGACTCAAGGCAATGCGTACCTTCCTCAATCGGATAGCGCACTATAATACTTAAAGATAGGCATAAAAAGAACAAACATCGTACTACTTTCTAGGATTACATAAGAGAAAACCTAACCAGAAACAAGCATAAGTGCAAATTTAAGCCAAGAACCCGATGGACAGTAATTATGTAGGTAACTTAGTAGGTAAAACCTGCAATTATTGTCTTCTGTTACAGTATATAACAAAATGTTGTAGTAACCTAAACTAATTCTAGATCCATCAAAAAGTCACGCAGGTGTAGGCTAAACTATGAAATATCCAACTAAAAAGGATTAACATAAACAGAATTTACCCGGGGAAATGTAGCAGCTCCTGGGGGAATAAACAAAAACTATATTTCTTCACGCGACACTACGGCTACGGGACAAATATTTAATTTCAAATCTCACGCTCAGGAAGTTGCAAAGGTTCCCACTTTATTTTAATTTGTTTATTTTATAATGTTATAATAATGTGAAAATAAGCGCTGCGCTTCAGATGTTTTCTTCAGTAGATGTCAAAAGAAACAGTGTTTAATTCAAATCTCTATTGTTTATAATTTGACTTACTTATATTTAAAACTTCACTGGCTAGCATTGCGTTGCTACACCAGACTTAATTATTCTATTATTGTTTGCACATATGGGGTAATAGATATTTACAACTAATTTATAAGACACGGTTGCCCGCTTACTACTACTGTAATCAAACTTAACAACTTCAACTTCTTAGCAACTGTATCAGTAAAGTATCATTTTGATATATTCAGAAAAATATACATCACAAAGAGAAGGCTTATCTGTCGGATAACTATGGTCACGTCAACGCCTTGTATATGTCAATGCTGTCATAGTGCATGGGCAAGGCATGTGCATATTTTGGCTTATTGCGGTAGAAATAAGCCTGAGCGCCAGCTGATGAGAGACAAGTAGGGTGTATCCTATTTACATTTCGCTTGTTTCATTAAATATCTAGTTATATTCTCTTTGGTCTAAAGAAATGGGTAGTCAATGAAATACCAGTTATCTGTTTCACGTCACTAGATATCATATATACATTATACAGCATTGTTTTAAAATACCACCAGATGCATCCTAAGCAACCGTTTCGGATTCAACTCATCGAGCACAATAAGAAATTAATTTATGGACATCGAATCTACTATATATATTGCATTATAAGCAGATAGGCCGGCTTTTAGACAACTATGTCAAACCGAGCAAAATACAGAGAAACAAAATTTTAAAGGAAAACACGTAGTCTATTGACCAAAAATACCGTATTAACTAAAATACTCGTAATAATATCAGATGTTATGATGCAAAAACATGGTTTATGTACGCAAACGCCGTTTGTCTCGGAAACATGTGGTGGTAACACAGAAGAGGAATTATTGCGATGGGAAATTACCTACTTTGTGAACACAAATTACATCAATTACATTTTACCCGCACATAATAACTAAAGAGCCACATATCAAAATGGAACTTGGTGGAATTAATATCAAAATCGGCAATGTTATTTTAATATCTAATTCGATTTGTATAGCTATACATTAGAAAGAAAAGTCTTACGGGTTCTACTTGAATAAGATATGAAATTGCGAGGTGGTAACATGGATTCGTAGGTAAAAACTAAGTGTTATTTACTACTTAGTTAGAAGATATCATTAGTACATACATATGGTGCCAGGAATCACACTTTGTGTTTAGATTTTATGCCGTCTCACCTTTTAATCATACCTATGTCAATGTCATCTGATGTTATTTTGCCGGCATAGTTTTGAGCATTCTCCATGATGTCTTTGGCATAGCTATAAGCTTTTCTCCAATGTGATTGGTTAACATGTTCGGCAAGTTAAAAAATAATAATTCGCCGAGTTATTACACTGAAATAGTTAAATCGATCTGTGCGGATTTATAAACGCATATCATAAATTTGCATAAATAATAAAATGTAGAGGTAAAGAGATACGAAAATATTTTCTGTGATAGGTATTAAGCGCAAGTAAAAACAACTTTTTCTACTAGCGTAACAACGTACTAGGGGAAAAGTTTTTCATTTTACACTTATGATATTCTACAGTGCTGTACATCGAAACAGTACCGAACAAACCGGATTTTCAATTTCCTTGCCGAGGTAAACACTTTACCTGAGAGAGAACATTTTTTATACTCGCCTACTACTTTTTTTTTTTTTTTTCTTGTTTTTTTTTTTACGAGGTGGAAAATCCCTTCGGATCTCCGACTCTTGGGGGAAATAAGAGCCGGAGTATGTGGTGTTTCCAAAAACCACCTCGACTTCCGCCATGTACCCGTGTGTCGGAGGGTGGGGCATCACCAAAGCACTCGTCGCCACCCTCCGACGGGTATTGGCCCGCCAGATGGTCAGGCGGGCCCCGAACAAAACCCCCTTGGCGACGGATTAAGGTGTTGGACTCCGCCGCCAAAACGCCCAGCGGCCGCAGAGGATAGGGAGGACGGCAACGCAACACCGCATCTCCTCTTCCTCTGCGGCCTCACCGCGACGCATCAATATGGTGCGCCCCCATTTGGTCGCGGGAGATAGCGCGCGCGGCAACGCAACACCGACACGCCTCTCCTCCCGCGACCGCACCCGACTGCGAGGGACAGACAAAACTGTCCCCCGCACCCGCACCGTTGGACGCATCCTGCGCAGGCCCCTCCAAGCCCACGCGGAGCGTCCCCTCCTGGATCCCTCTTAGCTTCACCGCGGGTGACCAATCCACGGTTACTGAGCCCCCCCACCACGACAAGGTGGAGATCCCACGGGGGGGATACTCGCCTACTACCTACCCATAACTCCTAAATAGACATACGTGTCTACTTATTTCTGTATTATATTGAACTTTCTGTACTCATATTAATAATTTTTATTATAATAAGTTTCTTATATTCAAATATAGACATCAACAAATTAATTTTGTCCTCTTATATAGAAAGGAGTTCGGTTGGCAAGTTTTATCTTTTTTGCTTTTATCGATACGTTAGCCCACTTAATTCCTTGGTGCCAGGTGCCAGCGACCTTATCTCAAAGGCTAGGATAGGTATTTTACTGAACCAATCACATTACTTCAAAGGCTACCATAGTTCATTCTTACATAAACCAGAATAGCTATACTACTCATACATTAGTATTTCTTTAGAATTAATTTGAAATGGTGCTCTTATTTACATTTCCCGCCGCCGGCAAGTTGAAAATATTCGGTAAACCAGTTGAGACATAGTTTTGACCACCCTTTGTATCTACTTGCGTACAAAAGCTTTTACGAACACCGTCACAAAAGGGTTTACGTGGCATGTGGAGAGGTGTGTGCCGGTACTTGCCAGCGAGTTCGTCGAAAACCATTCTAGCAACAAAGCTGTACTGATTTAGAGTGAACATTGGGAGCTTTCATACGCGCCAGCCAGATGTTTGATCACATCTAGATGTACGTGTTACAGAGGGAGTACCTATGCGAGTGCTATTGATGGTGAACCACGCGTGATATGCCTGGCATTCCTAATGGCTGATTTAATTTTTTTACTCCTCGACACACTATCTTTTCTGAATTAAATATTATCTTTACTATAAAGCTGAAAAGTTGTTTGTTTGGTTGAACGCTCTAATCTCAGGCACAACTGGCTTGCTTTGTATTATTATTTGTTGTTGAATAGCCTATTTATCAATGAAAGTTGAAAAGTCATATGTGATGTCGCTGTGAGCCACAGATGCGGAGCGTTAGCCCTAAATAGCGCGGGCGTAACCGCGAGCTCAGCTAGTATTTTATATAATGTATTTTGTTTTGAGGTTCTTTGTAAGTACAATGCTCCTTATTCACATAATACAATCAAATCAAATTTCTAAAGTTAGCTTTTACTGAACAAGAAACTAAAACGAATATTTCAGCAAGCATATATCAATTCTAATCACAAAATAAAGCGAATAAAACCTGCTAATCACAGACAACGATAAAATAGCAAATACAAAAGCAATCTCTGAAGCCAATCCTAAATTCGGTCGCAGTATTCTCGTTAAGCTTAAATTAGTGAAATAGTAAAATAGTGTTGTATGAAATTAAGCAACTTAGTAATGAGTATTTATTGGTTTAATACCTTCCAGCTGCGATGGCTAGTTAGCGTACAATCGGTGCATATAATGGGAGCTTTTATTACCACTATATGTGTAATATGTGTATGTAAGGAAAACAGATAATTTTCTTTTTTTTATTATTTATGAGTCTTTTTCGTAACATAAGGAAGGAAAACGTGATTATAAAAAACGACAACTTAGTAAAGTTTTGTAAATATAAGATATATTAATTTCTAAGTTGGTATTGGCAAATACTTATAGGTACGTAAAAAAATAAACACAGTTATGTTTTATTAGAGAATCCTTGGTGTATGCCACATATAAATGTTTAAAAAATGTATTATTTATCGATATAATAACGGAAACTGATTTCTCATATAATATAATAAAGCCTAAAGATATTTTCGCCATGAGAGAGAATCAGTCAGCGAAAATCACTTATTTAATAAATGAACACTGCCAAGCTACACCGTCGATCACTAAAACAAAAAATAATATCAGCACCAGAAAGACCAACTTACTTCCATAAAAATTAAAATGAAAATGACGTTCCTTTCAAGGAAAACATCTGTGACAGACATAAGGACCAAAGAAAAAAATATCCTTGTAAGATTTTCATCTTTATATTTTTTTATAAAAACCGTGACAAAGAAAGCAAGTGTTGTAACAACACGCTCAAGGAATGAGAAAATAATTATTAATTAACTAATATTACGTAAATTATGTTGGTATTTCTAAAAATTGGGCAAGTGCGAGTCGGACTCGCGCACGAAGGGTTCCGTACCATCATCTATAAAAGAAAATCACGTTTGTTGTATATGTACTTAAATATTTTTTAAGTTTCTACTTGTTTATTAAGATCGAGTAACAAATTGCTTAAAAATTACGTTTGTTGTATGGGAGCCCCCCTTTGTTATTTACTTTTTTTAATTTAATTATTTATTTATTAAAGGTAATATACAACTACATATTCCGTGAAAATTTTAAGCGTCTACCTGTTACCGTTAGTAATTTTGAGCAAAAAAACGAAAAAAAAACACGTTTATTGTATGGGACCCCCCCTTAATATTTTCATTTTTTTTATTTTTAGTATTTGTTGTTATAGCGGCAACCGAAATACATAATGTGTGAAAATTTCAGCTTTCTAGCTATCACGGTTTATGAGATACAGCCTGGTGACAGACAGACAGACAGACAGACAGACAGACAGACAGACAGACAGACAGCGGAGGCTTAGTAATAGGGTTCCGATTTTCACCTTTTAGGTACGGAACCCTAAAAATTAAGGGATCTTATGGAACCATAAACATGATGAGATAATACTGGTTATAATAAACTAGCTGTGCCCGCGGTTACACAAGCGTTGTAATTTAAAGCGTGATGTTATATAGCCTTTTTCGATAAAATGACAATCCAATACAAGAATAACGTTTCAATTTGAACATAAGTTGTGAGTGTTTTGAACATTTTAAGATTAACTGGTTCAACCAAACAAGCAAACTTTTCATTGATTAAAACTAAAGAACTAGGTGTGACAAATACGAGCTTGTATCTGATTTTTCCATTTTTTCAACGAATGCATTCACAAATATAACAATCCGGAGCAGCCTCGAAGCACCTTGATAACAATTTTAGTATCAGAAGCCCTTATAGATCAGGTTCTATAAAATACTGGATGGAAGAACTTAAAAAGTGTTCACCTTTGGTTTTCGTCCCAGCATGTTATTACATTTACGCACTGTCTAACAGACTGCTAGGCAGAGGGTCTCGAGTTTTACCTACGGCGTGGACCACTGGCTTTTCGAAGTTATGTGCGGCTTCGACGGCTAATGATCGCTTACATCACATAACAACGTGATAATGTATTTTTATTCAAATCAATTTTATTATGGGTTGCGTTTCTTTAGAAATAAACAGGTTGCCGATCAAATTCTCTTACACTACTCCAAAGATTTGAACATGATGCACAAACTCAAACAGTTTATGATACTACCATTCGCAAGTAATTGTTACACGTAGTCTTTTGTGCTTTTTTGTCTTTAGGGTTCCATGACCTCATTTTAAGCGTATTTAACAGAGTTAAACATCCAAGCTAAACGTATCATATATTGGACTAATACTTATGGATATAAATTTACCAAAAACCGAATCCAGAAATTTTCATACCTATTCAATACTATCAGTTTTGCATAATGTCTTTCACAACTGTATTTGGCATTATAATCCAGTGGTCCGTAAAAAGTCTCAATCGCCGGTCACAGAGGTCCGCTAAGGTCCACCATAAAATTCAATCTTAAGATAACCTTATCCAAACGTGACCGTGGAACATTTACTGCCACACATAAACACTCAAACTTACCGTTTTGGAATTTTAATACATTCCTCGAGAAAATTGCGACTTTATTTCTGTATAATAGCCGTTATGTTTTAGAACTTAGGGCTAGTTATTTGTAGAATGTATTGCATTTTTCTGCATTATTCATTAAATTATGTCCGTTGATGGAATGTTTGTAATGCAGTTATTATCAAAAACTGGAAATCACTAGGTATAAGATTTTACTAGGCTCAAAAGAAAATCTAAAATTAAACTATTAGAGTTTCAACTATGAAAGCAATTACAAATGATAATAATATGTTTTATTATATTAAAGATATACATTTCTTGCTCTCTCGATTACTCACATCACAAATTTTACTGAAATAAATCAGCAGTTTCCTCACACAAACATCCAAGTACATGTCGCTCAGCTTTAAACATCATCCACAAAACCTCTCACACAGTTACAGTGACCCGTGGTTCCGAAGCCACGTCACTGCCGTACAGTGCACAGAGGCGGCCACCGACTACTGTTTGAATGACTAAGCAAACTGGCTACTGCTATTAAACCTTAGGAAATTGCCAACAATACACTGATTAGAGTGGCTTTTCCATGAATCAATTTGTTTATAGTCGCCTGTGTTAATATCATACAGTCGGATTGTAGATACAACAGCTCATTTTGATGGTATTGCTTTTTATTATATGACCAGCGACTTACTGCGGTTTAACTACGATAAAATAAAAAAATCACATACTTAGGCGCTTAACTTGGGATAATGCGTGTTTTTTATTTTGCGAGATGTTTGATCAGCAAAGGAGATCATCCAAATTGGGCTTATTTTTATTTAGCCGGCCAATCAATAAAATTGTGTTATTTTAATAGAACACACTGTTGTTAACATTTTAAACTATTACACCAAACTTCTTAGTGAATTCTCTGAGACAATATTTAAGTTTGAATGTATGTCTCAAAGTACCGTAGAGCAGTTTTGTTTTGACAAGAGTGATAAATCAAAGAGGTGTAAAGGTGGTCAACTATACGTTTTCAGCCTAACGTGAAATACGTGAGCCTTAAACTGCAGTGGACTCATTAAAAAAGTAAAATACATTTTTTTTAATACTCCTGACCAAATATAAAAATAATATATCGTCTAAACATTATGTTGGAATGTCTATGATCGGCCAGGTACAGATGTCTTGTATACAGGTATGCCACCATAGTGGCGCTAATTCCTGTTCCCAGCAACGCAACGCAACATCTCTGCAACCACATGGTTAAAGAGATGTTGCGTCGCGACGTTCTCACTTTCCGTTGTTTCGGCCGGTTCTTGTAGAGAAAAGGCCAGGAGGAAACGCCTGGATATCACAATAGTGACAGCAGCGCAACTCTGTCCGAGAAACGGCGCTGCAAATGTTGGCGGAATGCCCCGTTTATGCGTCCCAGCGCCGTGAACTCATCACCATCTTAAGCTTTTTTCGACCATTTTGGTGTAGACCTCTACAACAACTTCCTTTCCGTTCTGTTTTGGGCAGTCTTCAACCAATTACTGCCCGCTATCTTTATGATACCATCTTTCCAACTCATTTGCAGTCTTCCAGCTGGTCGTTTACAATCCCATGGTCTTCATTTCAATATTTTCTTGCACCATGTTTCGGAATTTCTGGCACATGTCCGGCCGCTACTCTTTTGGCAACATCTGTTACTAAACTTTCTTTTCGGAGCCATTTATTCGTCTTTCTGTCTCTGAGTGTCACTCCTACCAGTTTTCCCTCCATTGCCCTTTGAACAACATCAAGTTTCTGTAGCGCTGCCTCTGTAATAACCCAAGTTTCGGCTCCGTATGTGAGCACTGGCTGGACGCACTGGTTGAATATTCTTGCTTTTTGTTGTTTCGTAAAAGCAAATGCCAGTTTATCGAAAGCAGCCCAACCCAAATGGATACGTCTATCAATCCTGTTCACCTGGTTTGCTTTGCCCATCTTTATTTCTTGCCTTGAATTCTAATCGGGTACATCTTACTGCAATTATTATTCCGCTGGAGTTTTCACTGGTCATGTTTCGAATTGGCCTTGAACTGATCGCGGCAATTGTTACAGTCGTACCCTCGCTAACTGCCCTGCCCATGGTCTGGTACGTGATGGCTTTGAACGTCACCGTCTCTTTCTGTGAGGCAGTAATCCTTATCAATCAGATATTTCGCTCTTGGCTTATTACCTGTCATTACCTGATGCCATTTAAATTGCAACTTGCACATTATTTTAGGTCAAAAATAACAATAATTAGTTAGGATTTATTTCAGTAACAGAATTGATTCTTTGAGCCCGAATATGATCTCACAGACTACACTTACAACCTTAGTGTAGTAATAAAAAGTGTTTATTTCGTAGTATTCTATAATAATTTTAAGTTTATTTTAGTTGGCCGGCACTTTTAGAATAATAATTAGCCTAAATTTGTATGGAGGCTGGGTGATCTCCTTTAAATAGCTTGATTTCCCCAATAAGGAAATCATGTCCTTAGCTTAGCCTTACGACGAAAACTGAAGAGATGACTTGCTAAGGACACAGGACACATATAAAATCGATATAGCTGTTTAGGGAGTGAAAATTTACAAATTAGAGCACACTGCGATGTTTCATGTACATAAAAACTGTTTTTAGTAACGCCTAAAGTTTTATACGTACCTACCAACTTAAAAAGTATTCAGCTTCAAAAGTGCTAAAAAAGACGTGAAATAAGTAAGTAATAAAAAATTAAATAAAAACTTTCAAGTTAGCCCTCAGGGCAATGGAGCGCCTTTTTTATTTTCATCTTTAATTGCTTCATGAAATTTTCATTAACTATGAATCGTCTCATTTTAGATCATTGCAACGGGCTAGTTACTTTTTAACAGCCAGATAGAACCACGTTCATTTGAAAGAAAATTGTGACTACAGTCATGTACCAAACGTTAAGCATTGAAAGTAAAATTGAACTTAACATTTAATAGTAACTTCGTTTGTGGATTGTTCTTCAAATATATATTTTAGCCAGCCGTATCTGTGTGGTGACGGATAAAGAATACAAAATGTCACTACTCCTTTTAGTCCAGTCATTAAAGGGGGTTGACCTCGGAAAATCGACATACCCAGTATAATACCACGTAAAAACTTGTATTTTGGCATCCTAAAACTGTTCTCAAAAGTCACAAATAATTGATGTCCGCAAATTTTAAATTCAGGGGTCAAAGGTCACAAAAATTGATTTATTTTACATTTTTGGCAAATATCTCGTTTTCTATGGGTTTTACGCTATTTGTATTTATGATTAATATTGTAGAAAATTAAATTCTCTACAACTTTTTTATTTCACATTTTTTATACCTTGAACTGTTTTCGAGAGAGCGTGGGCGCAGAACGCGCGATCAGAGAATTATCTGAGGTCAACTGGTAGTCTCGATCGAAAACTCGTACCTAATACTAGGGTTATAATTTATTGATAAACATATAATTATCATTCTTTATTAACTTTTAGATTAAATTAATTTATTTTTTGGTCAATTATCTATTTTAATTATTAATGTCCGTGTGGTGACGAATTAAGAATAAGGATTGTCACCACCCCATATCATCCCATGGGTGTCGTAAGAGCCGACAGAGGGAGCATATTATGCAGAGAACAGCACTGTAAGAGAAGGAAAACTTGATACAAACCCTATACCAACCCGTTTGGCCAGCGTGGTATAGTAGGCCAATTTCTCCTTTCAAAGGAGAGGCCAAGTCCAGCAATGGACTGTTAAGGGCTGATGATGATGATCTATTTTAATTAATGGTCAATTTATTTAATAACACTTACCTGGCCATGTAATTAAGAAATTGTTGAGGAAAATACCAAAATTGTATTTTAATTATAATCTAATTTATACTAATGACTTTATTATATAAATAGAAGAGGAAAAGAAATAATTTTATTTAATTGATGTTTTTATCAAACGTGTCATTTTATAGATTTATTATAGTCAAAATTAATAAAAATTTCGAGATCAAGTTCTAATTTCAATTCTCTTCTTCTTCTTCATCATCGTCGTCATCGTCCCTCTGCTGCAGAATTTTCTCTTCATTACTGTCTTCAACGACATTTGTCTCCAAGTCATTCATGATTTCTGGGTCAAAGGTTGTCTCATCATTAATATCGGTCTGATATGGTACAGCATTGAGACAAACTTGTCCATTACACTGGCCGTAGTTAATCAAAAATTATAATTATATGTTTAGCAATAAATTATAACCTTAATATTACGACTTTTTGGTCGAGACTAAAAGTTGACCTCAGATAATTCTCTGATCGCGCGCTCTACGCTCTCTATCTCGAAAACAGTTCAAGGTATAAAAAAAATTAAATAGAAAAGTTGTAGAGAATTTAATTGTCTACATTATTGATAATAAATACAAATAGCGTAAAACCCACAGAAAACGAGATATTTGCAATAAATGTAATAAACATCGATTTTTGTGACCTTTGACCCCTGAATTTAAAACTTGCGGACTTTCAACTATATGTGACTTTTGAGAACGGTTTTAGGATGCCAAAATACAAGTTTTTACGTGGGTATATACTGGGTATGTCGATTTTCAGAGATTTGCACTTAATTTAGCCTAAAATGACTGGACTATTTTCATTTCGTGAGTGTCATAGGAGGCGACTAAGCAAAATACACAAAGAACATAGTAACTTTGCGAAAAGATGGAAAACGCAACGTCAACGCGACAGCGTGCTATACTAGGCCAAACACTTCTATTGAAGCACGGTGTTACTGTTAAGTAAATTAGTAAGGCTTAAGTCCAGCAGTGGACTCGAAAGGCTCTAAATAATATCAGCCATATAGACAGTTTTCAACAGCTAGTGGCAATGTTTAAATGCATCAAGGCACGCATGGACGAATACAAACCTTTGTTTTATAAATATCAATTTGGATAAATAATAATAGTGTCTTGTGAAATCAGTTTAAGATATAGATAAATTCAGTGTAATACATATTACTATGCTTCTCTGCCATTCTTAGTATCCACATTGAGCTCAATTTAAGAGTACACTTCTTTCAATTGCATTACAATTTATTTTCATTGTACTTTATTAAAGCTCTGACACTGCTTTTGTAATAATAAAATCATTTTGAATAGAACAGGCTTATAATAACTTTAAAGTTATAAAACATTTTATATATATTTTATATATATATTGTTAGTGCGACGGTGAGATTCATCAACTAGAGATATCAAAGAGGTTGCAACGACTAACCAGCCTGGCGCAAGTTCCTTAGAAAAAACCGATTGTATGAAACGTGCTATCTTTTTAATGGCTACTATTATAGGTATAAAACGTAAAGATAGCATCCTTCACTATGTACCCTTGGAACAGTATTCTTTCAAAGTTAGACGGGTTATACGTACATCACCGCCTTGGCTGTCAATAGTGTCAAATGTCACAACTGTCACATTATTATCCAGATTGAACTTTGCCGCGTTATGTAGTTTGTTTAAAAAACGTAAAAAGCATACTGTAAAAGTGCTTTGTGTATACCAAATAAATGTGATTTTACACTTCTAGTGTTAGTGTTACTATATTTATTTGATTAGCATTGAAAGGAGCGCAATGAAAACAAGCAAAATAACGTGCGAAATATGGCATACAACAACATGCCGGTCAGGCAATGAAAAAAGGGTAGGTATTTATGGCAAAATGTCCCTAGATAAAGATCAATGAATATTTATAATGTTATATAATGTGATATATTTCAATGAAACATAAAAAATAAGGAAATATTCTAAAGTTTCATATCCTAGTACTTTGTAGGTAAACAATAGTGCTGCCTGTCAGTTATCGATAATCCGTTATTAGAAATCGGCACAAGGACTAAAAATTCTATTCTTTTTTTTCTTTTTAGATGTAAAAATGAGTAGCTGCAACTGGAAACCAAGACTTGATTTATGTGCCCATTGAAAAATTACATCAGTTGAACTATGTGTGTGGCAAGCATTTTAAGCCGAAAGACTTAAAAAAAAGGGAACTCAAGTCAGAAAAACAGCTGTGCCTTGTATCTATAGACATTTCTTTAAATCCTATTACAGAAGAAATGTTGAAAACCTTTCCATTACATGTACATACATATATCTATTAGTTCTGCGTATTTTTCTTCGCTAATCTAGAATAGATTTATAGAATAGGCTAATTTGTTTGAATAAACACATAAATATTAAATAAATCTTTTATTTGTGTTGGAAAAGTATAATTCTAGTCGATACATAATTATAATTATTTCTTACTGAACATTATCGATATCGATATTTCGTAAATCACTAGTGGGTATATCCCTATATTGACAAATATGACAATGCTGACAACATAAAAACGATGTCAATTAGTATCTTTATGTTGGTACGAGTTCTCCCTGCACGTTTCATACAAAGCTGAAAGTCTCGCATGATCTACGGCACATCCGCCTCTTCTTACGTAGTATTTGTATACTCTTTGCGACTAACTTTATTATTTTTTATATATTCATTTAGATAAATGCGAAATAAATGATTAAGTTATAGAACTGAAAATTGTACTATTAGATTAGGTCATTAATGTGGATATGAATTTAATGGAATTGAAATTGCGCCATCTACCGTTATCAGCTGTGAAGCATGCATTGTTTCGGCGGCAGTATTCTGCTCTTCATAGAAACGTTATGTTAACTCCCTTATCCGATCGGCATTTAGTCTGATATCTCTGAAATGGAAACCTTATGAAACTATGTACAGTTCGCAGAGCAACTGTTAGTGAAGTAAAGAAATAAACTTAGGTTTATTAGCCTTACTTGATGGCACGGGCTGTCTCCGCAACTCCACGTCTTGGCGTGTATTTTGCGTGCAGGTGGGAATGGTGTCTTCATTCGAGCCACCCCAGCTCTTCGAGGAAGGCCAGCAGACTCTTGATGTGGCCCACTGCCTCCCTCAGGGTGCTGTATCTCGTCAGGTACTGCTGCCTGTACTGTGCGACCTCAGGGCAGTCGAGGAGCAGGTGGGCTGCCGTCTCGTCTGCTGCCATACAGGCCCTGCACAGCGGGCTGTCGGTGATACCTATAGTAAATAGGTGTTTATTAACCTTTCAAGTACCGCGCCCTCTAAAACGTCAATTTGGCTATACGACCGCGCCGTACGACATCATCGCGCGCGCGGTACTAGACATTGAATGTTATCGCTCTGAGAGGTCTTTGTTTATGTTTTCAAGAGTTCGAGTTATAATTTCTTGAAACCCACTTATATAGCCAATATTAAAAAAATATAATAATAACATTTGAGTGTATATTTAGTTTTGTATAGCTCTCTGTTTTGAACGGATCTAAGAATACCGGTTCTATCGACAATTGTAGCGTATTATAATCAAAAATAAAATAATATTTTGTTTATTTTTGTATTTTTATATTCTGTATAATATGGGTTTTCCAATTAAAACTAAAAATATGCATGTATCCATTATAATAATTCCCCGTTTTCAATAGCAAACATTTGCTAATTCACAGTTTCGCGCGCATTGAAATGAAATGTCCTTTTACTTTTTAATTTGACATCAAATTGGATCAGAAGAAGGTTTCATAGCTGTCTATGATTCGTAAAAATGCAATGCCATTTGAAATAATTGATAAAATGTACTAGGCTAGTGTAAAAAACGTCATAGATTGAAGGACGGAATCTGGACATGAATTCATGTCGTCGGTAAACAAGGGGACTTTTTTGTAGGACATGAATTCATGTCCTTGGTCGTAGAAAGGTTAAAGAATCCGTGTCCTGTGTAGGCGGCCGTGACTGTCCGCAGTTGTTGTTTGGACAGCCGGAGGATTTGTTTGGCTATCTTACCGTCTACTGCGGGAAGAGCCTCCTTGGCCTGCCTACATGTTTCAATACCAATCCAGGACTGGTTGTGTTGGGTCCTGGTCCTATTCCTTACCAGGTTGCGATAAAAACCAGAAGGGAGGGGAATAATGGGCTCGGGTCCCACCACCTCTAAAGTGGCCCCTCTTCTGGCAAGTACGTCGGCTGCGTCATTCCCTCTTGAGCCACTGTGGCCCTTGATCCATTGCAGTGTTAATTTGTTTTGTTTACCTACCTCTGTTAGTTTCTGGTGGCATTCAAGCGTGAGTGCCGAGGTGATAGTATGGCTTTTGAGGGCTGAGAGGACAGCCTTACTATCTGAGAGGATCCTAATGGATTGTTCCCTTACCTCACGTGCCATGATTGCTGTGGCAGCTAGGATTATGCCAAAACATTCGGCCTGGTAGACCGTGTTGTAGGCTCCCAGCGGTGCTGCGATGTTGATGTTAAGGTCCTCGGAGAATACTCCTGAACCCGTACCTGTATCCGTCTTAGACCCATCTGTGAAGATCGTGAGCTCGTTGTGGCCAACCGCTCCCTCGTGTAGATCCTCGTACAGTTGGATTTTGTATTTCTTATCGAAAACAAATTGTTTCGGTATTCGGTCGCCAATGGCTTGTGTGAGAGGAACTTCTTTAAAGAGTGTGTTTAAGTTGCTAGTGTGCGGTGTGTTAGTGTCTTTCCAGAGCTTCAGAGCTCTTAGCCGGATCGCCGACATCGTTACTTCCTGTTGTATGAACAGGTGCAATGGAGGCAAGTCCAGCAACACTTCGAGTGCCGCTGTAGGTGTAGTTTTCATGCAGCCCGTGGCCGCTAGGCATGCAAGTCTTTGAAGCTTTTGAAGCTTGTTGGCGGCCGTTGTTAGGTTGGTCCGAGGCCACCACACTACTGCGCCGTAGCTTATCATCGGACGTATTATTGTCTTATAGAGCCATAAGACAATTTTGGGGGATAGGCCCCATCGTTTACCTATCATCTTCTTGCACTGCCAGAAGACGATGCTGGCTTTATTGAGCTTATTTTCCATGAGGCTGTTCCATGTCAATTTGCTGTCAAGAGTGACTCCCAGGTACTTTACCTCGGTGGACAGCTTGAGCTCTGTGTTGAATAGCCTGGGCAGTCGGTAAGTACCCAGCGCGCGTTTGTGTGTGAACATTACTAGTTCGGTCTTGTACGGGTTTACTGATAATTCGTACTCATTACACCACCACTCTACTATGCGTAGAGCCTGTTGAGTAAGGTCGTACACTGTACTAGTTACCTTACCTGAGGTGAGAATGGTCAGATCATCTGCATATCCTATTGTGTAAAAATATCTCGCGTTGAGTTTGTCTATGAGTTCATTGATGACTAAGTTCCACAATAGCGGGGAGAGTACACCGCCCTGCGGGCAACCTTTAGTTATCAAGGCTGTCTGGGAGTCGCCGTGCAGGCGCACTACTCTTTTGCTGAGCATGTTTTGGATCCACTGTATGAGCATCTGATCCACACCATGTCTGGCTAGGGCGTTGCTTATACTGGAGAAGTTTGTCTTGTCAAAGGCTCCTTCTATGTCAATGAAGGTGCCCAGACAGATGCTTTTTTGTTGTATAGCAGCTTCTATCTGGTTCACGACCTGATGTAAGGCCGATTCCGTCGATTTCCCTGAGCTGTATGCACGTTGATTGGCATGTAGGGGTAGGTGTTTAAGTGCCCCACTTCTTAATTCCCTCTCGCATAGCCTTTCCAAGGCTTTAAGCATGAAGGAGGTCAGGCTTATTGGTCTGAAGGACTTTGCATTTGTGTAGTCTGTTTTGCCTGGTTTTGGTATGAAAATTAGTTTGACTTCCCTCTAATTCTTCGGTACATATCTAAGGGCCAGGCTAGCCCTCATGATTGCCAGAAGTCTTTTGCGGACCGGTTCACCCCCCATTGTAATAACCCAGGGAAGATGCCGTCCAGTCCGGCTGCTTTGAAGGGATGGAAGCTATCGATGGCCCATCGGAGTTTTTCTTCTGTGACCACGGTGTTTGCGTGTCTCCACTCGTGTTTGGTCGCCACTGTTGGTGTATCGTGCCACGTTATTACCGGGGTGAGGACGCAGCCTGGGAAGTGTGTTTCTAGTAGGACGCGTCTTGTCTCCTCCTCCGATGTGGTGTGTGTGTTATCCGGTTTACGGAGAGTACCTGGTGGAACCATCGGTTGCTGAGCCAGTAGTTTCCTTACCCGGTTTGCTTGTTGGCAAGATTCAATGCTCCCACAGAATTTTCGCCATCCCATGGTGCGTCTGAATCTGAGGCATTTCTTGTAGCTTGATTTGGCCGCTTTATAAGCGTCCCAATCTGCGTCCGCGCTTGTGTTCATTGCCCTGTTAAGGGCCCTTCTTACCTTCTTGCGCTTGCGTTCAAGCTCAGCGCCCCACCAGGGTTGTTTACCTGGGGTTGAGGGTAGAGTGGTTTCTGGGCATGCTGCGTGGTAGCTGTCTAGCATCGACTGCGTCAGTGTACATACCTGCTCGTCGATCTGTTCATTGTCACCCAGTACCGTCGGCGTAGCAGTAAGGGTAAGTTTCTCTTTAAGTAATTGGACATACTTTGCTTTGTCAGTGTTGTGTGGTTTCCTGCGTGGCTGTGTAGGTTGTATAACGACTTTCATAGAGAAGCTGATCCATCTGTGGTCTGAGCACGATGCCTCTTTCGAGACGTGCCATCCCTTGATGCGTTCAGCCGCTCCTTCTGTTGCGAGAGTTAAGTCGATAATTGTCTGACTACGTCTTGTGACGAAGGTGGGCTCCGTACCTGTGTTTAATAGGGTAAGATTAGTGGTGAATAGGTATTCAACCAGTGATTTACCTCTGTTGTTATTGCAGTTCATGCCCCACATTTGGTGGTGGGCATTGGAGTCCGTTCCTATTACGACCTCCGTATTGGTTCTCTCGCACTGGTTAACCAGACGCGTGAGGTCGAACGGTGGCGGGTCTTCGGCCTCGGGCATGTAGACCGATGCGAAAACAACCGCTATACTCCTTGGCTGCTGTGTTATTTCAATTTGTATCGCTGTGATGTCTCTGGAACAGAACTCCGTTAGAACTTGGGCTCTGATGTTTTTAGTTGTCAGTATGCAGGTTCTTGGATGTGTGTGGTCAGTTGAAGAATAAATCTTACCTCCCAGGCTGGAGAGGCCTCTGATGAGGCCACCCCTTATCCAAGGTTCCTGGATGAGCACGATGGCTGATTGTTGGACCTCCATCCATTTGCGCAGTTGCGCAGTGGCCGTTTGGCTGTGATGGAGGTTGATTTGGAGGCAACTGACGTCACTAGGCAGAGGGTTCATCTTTGGATGATGTCCCCACCTCCCCGACCGTCAGCTGCGTTAGGCCGGCCAGGATGTCGCCAGCCTCCACCCCGTCGTCCCGCCGCACCGGAGCTCAGGAGCAGGCTCTCATCTTCCGAGTTACCCTCGGCTGACGGGCCAGCCCCCGAGCCAGACGCGGCCGGCTCTGACGGGCCGGGTTCTGCGTCGCACCCTGGCTTGGTGTTTGAGTCCTGCTTGACTCGTGTGGAGTTGTCGTCCGGCGGATGGTCGACAAACTTACCTGAGGGGTCCCGGAACCTGACGTAGACGGCACCTACCCCCAACGCGAGGCGGCGCTCGTTCTTCATCAGGATCGGGACCTGTTCTACTGGGACGCCCACTACTAGGAACCACCCACCTGACTGCCTTTCAGAGTGCAGCATCGACCATTTGTCAACCTCCAACCAGGGGTTCTGAAACTCCAGAGCGCGACCCACGTCGCGCACGTCGTCCAAGACCCCCTGTTCGTCGGGTACGACAATGCCGCACCGCACTCTCTTCGGGGTCTCTTCCTGGCCCCTGACCTCCAGTTCGAAGCCCGGTGGTGGGACCAGAAGAGAGACTGCCTCCGTCAGCCAGGTACGCGTTGCCTCGTCGGCGCACCAAAGTTTGAGGACCCCGTCCGCGTGCACGGGTTTCCCGGTGAACGCTGGAGCGGGGCGTTTGGGGGTTTTGGTCGACCAGGCATCACTCAGGATCTTCTTTTGGAGCTCCCGGAGTACCTGGTCCACCAACTCCTTCGGCAAGTTCCCTGTGCGTTTGCATGTTACTGCAACACCCAGGGACGCCTTGGAGGCCTGTGCGTAGGACTTACCTTGTATCCTGGAGGAGTCGAGGCGGGGCTTCTTGTGCTCCCCTCGAGGCGAGCTGGTCTCGTTGAGAGCACGTTTGGCCTCACCTCTTTCCTTGTTTTCGGCAGTTTTACCTGCCGCGTTTTCCGGTGGTGCTGGGGCTGGATGCCGTCCAGGGTGGCCAGCCCGCCGCTTGGCGGCAGGCGGCTTCCCCGTACTGCCTCTGGCCTTCGTGCACCCCTCGCTACTGAGCGTGGGCTGCGCACTGGTCACATTGCTGGGACCTGCAACGGCAACCTGCTCAGCTGTTTTAGTGGAGGCAGCACCGGCAGTAGCAGCGGCTTGTTCAGCCTTCCGCCTAATTGCCATGCGCTGTCTCTTGCTTTTGTTGTTCCTCTTTTTCTTCGTGGAACTGGTAGCAGCGGGGCCACTCGGTTGTGTGGTGGGCGTGCGTTGGACAGGACCGGTGGTCTTGCCCTTACCCTTGCCCTTACGGTGACTCACCACTTGCCAGCCCGCGAAGGAGGAGTCATCTTCCCGCTTGATCTCAAACGGGCTGACGATTGTAAGGACGGGACCAGTACTAGCGTTAGCCAGCGCTGAAGTCACGTCCTTGGGGGATGGTTTGACACCTGCAGCCGGGGCCACGGCGTCGACCATCTGTATGGTTTTGGTTGTGGCGGCGGGAACAGCTTTCGCCGTCCCCGTCGCGGTTGGGGTAATAAAAAGGATTTCGGTATCCATACGTTTACTTAAAGACTTCATCCCTCTGGCTTCCCACCCTCCATGGAGCCCGCAACAGGGAACGTCATACCGGACGTTAGGATTACCAGAGGGATATAGGAACGCAAGGCTGGCTTACAGCACGACATCGGGCGCCCGCTCGGATCAAAGGTCGGAGCCGAGTTACCAACTCCATCCGTCTTCCCTCGCTTGCGCCTTCAGTATAGCCTTCACCCACCACATCAACAGCCGAAATAAATTCCAACTGCTGATGCGGACCCCACGTCCCTAGCCTGTGTTCCTCTGACGGGACACGATGGCCATTTCCCCCGCTGCGGCTCACAGCGGGGGCTACCGTTTAGCGTGAAATCGGGACCAAAGAGTGCGTGTTGCCTCACGGTCGCATTACCGCCAGCGCCGCTCGGCTCAACCCCCCAGGACTCCGTCATCCCCGCGTACGGCGCTCGACTGCGCAGGTCCTAGCGCAGGTGGTCAACTTCTCTTACCCGTGACTGTTTACTACGGGCCCAAGCCCACCCGGCCACGAGGGGGCGTGGTGAAGAGATGTGTAAGTGAATGTGTGTGTGTGCGCGCATGTGTGTACGTGTGTGTGTATGCGTGTGTAAAGTGCCTGTTATTTGTGTTTCGGCTGGAGGTTTTGGTTGCATCCATTTCTGAAGGAACTGGACCAAGAACGGGCGGCAACCTCGAGAAGGATAGTCCACCAGCCTTGCCTTAGGGATCATCACGACCTGCGCTACCCCTGAGACCATTCGCCACTCCCTGCACCGGACTCAGGTGCAGGGAGTAGAAGTCAGTGCAGCTCAGTGATGCTAAAGATGAGTTGACCTGCACGGGCTTCCGCCCTGTTGTTTATTAGCCTTACTTTTGAGTAAATAATTCTGGACCTGAGATGCATATGGTCGGATCTAGAAAAAGTGAGGTTTTCAGGAGAGCAAGAATAAAATTCGAAAACATTTTTGCCAATATTTGATATTCACCAGCAAACTAGAACAATTTTATGAATTATATTAATGGGTAACAAAACAGGTTACTCAAAGTTAATATGCATTCGGCTTTTACTATTATCAAGTATTGTCTTTTTGTCCCTAAATTTACACACGCTCTTCGATCTTCCCCTTTTTGGAAAAATCCATCTGCACTCGCCCAAATTGACAAACTTATACAAATTACTTTAAGCAAAATTCTAAATCTGGCCCTGAACGACCGAGTGTGGCTACAGGCGTCCTTGCCTGTACGCCTGGGCGGCCTTGGCGTTCGCAAAATTACTGACGTAAGCTTACCAGCATTCCTGTCCTCGGTCCACAGCACTGAAGAATTGACCAGGAAAATTTTAGCACCCACACTGGTCAATTCTGGGGTGCTGTGTAAGACCGATGACATGAATGCATGGAGAATGGCTTGTCCAAGCACCGAGTTACCCCGATTCCCATCTTCTCAGAGGCAGTGGGACGGGCCGCTTTGCAGCGTGGTTCGAGAAAATCTCTTAAGTACGTCGTCCAATGCTGCAGAGCGTGCTCGTTTGCTGGCTGAGGGAGAGTGGGAGTCAGGGCTTTGGCTTCAGGCACTGCCATCGTCCAACATAGGTACCATGTTGGACGATACGACCTTCCGCATTGCTTCTTGCCTTCGTTTAGGTGCGCCATGTGTTTCTCCACATCGCTGTCACTGTGGAGAGGCTGTCGACAGCCTTGGTCACCATGGTCTGTCATGTAGCAGGAGCGCAGGTCGTATTTCATGACACGCCAACCTCAATGACATACTTCGTCGGGCTCTTGTCATCGCTGGCGTTCCAGCCCAACTTGAACCTCAGGGCTTGGCACGCGACGATGGTAAGAGACCAGACGGTATGTCTTTACTGCCATGGAAGCTGGGTAGGCCTTTGGTGTGGGACGCAACATGTGTCGATACCCTTGCGCCATCTCATCTTCCTAGCACAACGGGTTGTGCGGGCGCTGCTGCTGCTTCAGCGGAGACTCTCAAAAGGCGCAAATACATAAATCTAGTTGGGGAATATGTATTTGAGCCGTTTGGAGTTGAAACGTTGGGACTATGGGGTCCAAGTGCGAGATCTCTTTGTAGAGATCTTTCAAAGAGACTTGTTGACGCCTCGCGTGACCAGAAGGCTGGCCTGTATTTGGCACAAAAGATCAGCATTGCCATACAACGTGGCAATGCTGCCAGCATTCTGGGCACGCTTCCAATTGATGGCGATGTGGAGGATTTCCATGACGCCCTTTAAATTCTGCTTTTACTTTTTTTTATGTATTTCCTTTTATTTGTTAGTTATTTAAGTATATTAATTATTGTTTTAATTTATGTGTAAATAGCCACTTAGTTATAGTAAGTTTTAATACAATTATAATGTACCTATATTTGTTTATGAAATAGTCAGTTGAATAATAAAATTTTCCATGGGTAACAATTGTACCTTTTAATTTGTAACAATTCAAAAAATCTTAATGTTAAAACACTATGGTAAATAGCATTTATTTATTTTTTTTGCTCTAATCCGACTTTATGCCTGTAATAAATCGTTCATTAATAATACTTTTCAGAGTTATAATATCATACTTCTGTATGCTAGCAAATTAAAAGTTTTAGGTCTTATGGTACTCATGGCAATTGATATATTTCGCAGAAGATATTGATTTTTCTTACTTTCTACACGGTAGGTCAGCAAGCAATTTTACTCCTCTTGTAGAATTTTGGACTAAAATGTTTCAGAAAAATCATCTGTACAGCTTTTTTATAATAAAGGCACTCGGTTGCTGTTACCTTAACTGCAAGATCACACATTCTAATATTTTAACTAATTGTGCAAGTAACATATTTAAAAGTTTACTTTGAAAAGCATAACAATCATCATCATCACTGACGGTACTTAATTTAAAGCTAAGGTAAAATTTGGTATTAAATATGTATCTATATGGATAAACTTTATTTTGCAATCAAATTGTTTGGTGTTTAGAAGAAGAGATCTTCCATTTAAAAGTATATATGTATGTTTATCCATTATCTAGTACCCATAGTACAAGCTTCTGCTTAGTTTGGGACTAGATGGTGTTGTGTGAATGTAGTGGAATATTATTTATTTTATTATTTATTTATATTTTATAATGACCATAGGAGTTGCAATATGAAGGTCTGGTCCTAAATATATTTTTTTCAGTTTTTTGACGAGAGTAATCGCTTTAATAAGATGGGTAAGAGTTAATATGATTCATCACCATTTTAATCATAAGTTTGGTGACTTCTTTCCTGGATCACGCTTTGATCTCTGATCTCCAACTATTAAGTCTTCTTCTAATTGTTTTTCGATGCATATTTTTACAAACTTTTCTCCAATTGAAAGTGTGTTGAAATACATAACCTTGCAGACCTTTTCACGTTAGTCTCCAATAATAATACTGTAAGTATTATGAGAACTTTCTACGGTCCGACGTTAAATTTCCATATGTTTTTATCAATCGGTTTTCATCTTTTTTACAGCGGTTACAATAAATTGCCTTCGATGATCCCAGCTTTTACATTGTTTCGTAAATTGGTGAAATATAGGCTTTTAATAACAGTTTGTCAAGGCTTACAAGCTTTAATCGTTCCGCCATCTACTTCGATTCTCTTTTTAGCCACCGTAGAATGGTATGGAGATTCTTTAAATCTTGCAATATTGGATTGGTTTCCTTTCCATTTTGATGGTTCACAACCGTTTTCTTTACTTTATGCTTAATTGCTGACTCACAGCTTTCTTTGCATGTCTTTAAAGTGCTGTCAAATATATTGTGCTATCACAGTCCACAGCCATTGCATCTTATAAAGGTGAACCCCGCACCAACGACCAAAAAATCTGGACTATTTTCAGTACCGACCAAGCTTCGACTTAATAATTAAGTAAAAGTTGGAAACATAATGGTTTATATTAACGTACAGTCAAATAAATTAACGTAATGAGTATTATATTACAGCTAAAACGTCTTACGATTGCATTCAACTTTATCTATTATAAGTTAAAAACATAATTTCAAAGCATAATGTCGTATGTTATGATCCGTACATTTAATCGGTTGCAAAGTTTAGAGTCATAAGTACATATCTGTATATACACCCAATGAGAAAATGCATGACTGTTAAATACGCTTTGAATGCATAAATAATTATATTCATATGCGACCCTGTAAGATATTAGTTATTTATGGAAAAAAGGTGCATATTAAAATATGGCTTAATGCCACACAAATATTTTGGTAAATTGGTAGATCAGACATTATGCATATTATTATCTCCACGGTAAATAAAGATAGAAATATAAGATTTAGTTTGCCGGAAATAGAAAAGAAAACCTAGTATTGTGATGGTAAAAAGTGATTTTGGGTGGATCTTTAGATACGACCATATGCATCTCAGGTCTAGAATTGTCAAGTGGAAAATACTTGGTATTTTTTTTAATAGTGTTTTTTTAACATGATAGACAATAGAGTTCTGCTGTAAGATCTTGCCACCTTATGACTATATTATTGAGATTCATTTTTTTTTTCATTGAAGTCTATCAAAACTACTCCATGCCCCCTGTTCTTGAGTAGTCATGGAGAGGACTCCATGACTGCTGGCAAGATGACTTTTGCTATGGAAATAGCAACAGTTATCTTGCCAATAAAATATTCATAATAATGGTATGGTTAGCCAAGTTTATAGTAAAACGTGATGAATGAAAATAAATACATGTTGTGACACAAACGCCCGTAATCCTGTTCTTCCTACTTAGGTAATGAAATAAATTTCTTGTAGTTATTTCTCCATTATATTAATAGAAAATGTGTGGATTTTTTAAGTGTTAACTAATTTAGGTGTTATTGTGTGCTAGATGCAAACAATGAACACATTTCGTTGCTACCTATAGATATAACGATTACCAGCAATTGATCTGCAGGTGCACCCGAGTATTATTAATTTAATATTTGGACAGTACAGTTCAAATGGCATAAAGATTTATAGACTGTGGATTTTGACGTGGTTTTTTATAATATTTTCTTGGGTTTACGCGAATGTTACACATTGAAATTAAACTACAGTTTACGGATTTTATCGCGTTATATTACTTTCACTTGTTATTTGTCATTACATTTAAACCGAAAGATCTAGAAACTACATTTTTATTACTAGCCGACGTTTCGAATTCTTTACAGGATTCATGTTCACGGCAGACTGAGGTGATATTTGTCTTTGTCTTGAATTTAAAAGTTATCTCAAAGTACCCGAACATTTTTCAACTATTGGTGTTACTATCTACGCAGAAAGTGCTCACTGTGTCTTGATGTTCTCTGGTGACTTTGTCCTTTTTGGGTTTCATTAGCCTGATAACAGGGTCCCAAGCTGGAGGTACATTCCAACCATCTTCCCTATTGAAATTGGGATGTTTTTTAATTTCAATAGCTTCACGTATCATTCTTGGAATAAAGCGGTGTTCTTTTGCGAGTATCTGTGGTTTATCAAATCGCAGGTAATGGTTGTTCTACATGTTCACACACAGCAGACTTTGTCGAGCGTTTGTGTTTAATGTCAGCTATATATTCCTTTAATCGAATGCATAGGCATTCGACTGAAGAGAAGCATAGGCTTCTCTTGGTTTGTCCAATGTATGAGAGCCCACACTCACAGTCAATCTTGTAAACCCCGGCCTTTTGTAAGGGTAACTGACACTTGACAGATGGTAATAATTGGCTTATCTTCGTTGGCGGCTTGTAGAAAGTTTTGATTGAAGCTACAAAGCAAGCGCACAAGATACATAACATCTTTAAATTTCTTGAAGAGATGCCGTGATCACGATCTCATCCCTACATGCTGCAAAATATCAGCCAAGAAGGACATACGTGGGAGCGCTAAGATCTTAAAACAGGCAAGTCAAAAGTTACTCATTCAAAACATACACGAACATCGCGCTGACTTACGCAGAATAAATAGAAATGTTGAGAATTTGTCTAACGAAATATACAGATTGATAACTCCATTTGATTTTGAAAAATGCATCAATGCAATAAATAACAGAGAAACATCAAAATATTACGCGTGTAAACGTAACAAAATAGAAAAATTTGAAAAATTACAACAAAAATCAAATGACCAGTACAAAATGAAACAGAACGTTTTTGCACGGACCAATCACACGCTACCGTCCGCCGATCATAGACAAACAGTTGTCAATCTGTCAAAACACACGTTAGATCAAAACACCGAAAAATTATTAAGCAGAGGTTTAAATTACGCGATAACTCCATCCAGAATACCGTATGAGACCATTATTTGCAACGTTGAGGATTGTCTAGTCAAGAACAATGTGTGTAAGGAAGATTTCGAGGCCATACGTCAGGACGTTTCTGCTGTATTGCGTCAGTCGACAGTGCCGAGAAGGAATCTACCAAAACCAGAGTATTTCGCACTGAAGAACCTACGAGCTAGACCTGAACTAACAGTACTCCGAGCAGATAAGGGAAATGCAACGGTAGTGATGGACACGTCCAATTATAAACGAAAAATTGAAAATCTTTTATTGGATGAAAGTACATATAAATTGGTTAAGACAGACCCTACCAACAAAATACTCAAGCAAACGAGTGACATTGTGAAGAAATACTCCGAACAACTGAATCTGGACGTGAAATACTTAATACCATCGTGTGCAAAACCTTCTCAATTGTATGGTCTACCGAAAATACACTAAAAAAAAGCTAAACTGCGCCCTATAGTCAGTCAAATAGGGGCACCAACCTACAGATTGGCTCAACACATTGCGAAGATTCTCTCGCCACTCAGAGGCAAGACGAGAGCGCATGTAAAGGATTCCTACCATTTTGTCAGTGAAATAAAACACCTACATCTCTCTGACAAGGAAACTATGGTTAGTTTTGATGTACAGTCATTATTTACATGTTTACCAGCACATGACTGTATTGAAATAACTAGAAGGAAGCTAATAGAGAACAACATGCCCGAGGAATATACAGAAATATTAAAACACTGCTTAACAACCGGCTATCTGCTATGGGATGAGAAATACTACATACAAGTAGACGGTGTGGCAATGGGCTCTCCAGTATCGCCTGTTGTTGCTGACATCTTCATGGAGGACTTCGAGGCGCGAGCCCTGCAGACTGCCACCATCACACCGAGGCTCTACAAGCGGTATGTAGATGACACTTTTACAATTTTACCAACAGATAGTGTTAATGTATTCCTAGACCATCTTAATTCTATTCATAATAACATCAAATTTACAATGGAATTAGAGGCAAACAATTCTTTAGCTTTCCTAGATGTACTTGTTATCAGGAACAAAAACAACTCTTTGAGCCACACTGTGTATAGGAAAAAGACACATGCAAATAGGTACTTAAACGGTGAATATCACCACCATCCTAAACAGTTAGCTACCGTAGGAATGTCTTTGTTTCAGAGAGCCCGGGGGATCTGTGACAAGAAACACCTGGACGCCGAGCTTCAACATGTCAAGCAAGTTCTGTAAGACAACAAGCTCCGACCACCGCGCCAACGTCACAGATCCTCGAAGAACAAGCCAGCCACAGTAGAGAGACAACCTGCTGTCCTCCCATACATCAAGGGCGTGACCGACAAGATTGGCTACATCTTGAAGCGAGCTTCTATCAAAACTTTCTACAAGCCGCCAACGAAGATAAGCCAATTATTACCATCTGTCAAGTGTCAGTTACCCTTACAAAAGGCCGGGGTTTACAATATAGACTGTGAGTGTGGGCTCTCATACATTGGACAAACCAAGAGAAGCATAGGCATTCGACTAAAGGAACATATAGCTGACATTAAACACAAACGCTCGACAAAGTCTGCTGTGTGTGAACATGTAGAACAACCATTACCTGCGATTTGATAAACCACAGATACTCGCAAAAGAACACCGCTTTATTCCAAGAATGATACGTGAAGCTATTGAAATTAAAAAACATCCTAATTTCAATAGGGAAGATGGTTGGAATGTACCTCCAGCTTGGGACCCTGTTATCAGGCTAATGAAACCCAAAAAGAACAAAGTCACCAGAAGACATCAAGACACAGTGAGCACTGTCTGCGTAGATAGTAACACCAATAGTTGAAAAATGTTCGGGTACTTTGAGATAACTTTTAAATTCAAGACAAAGACAAATATCACCTCAGTCTGCCGTGAACATGAATCCTGAAAGAATTCGAAACGTCGGCTAGTAATAAAAATGTAGTTTCTAGATCTTTCGGTTTAAATGTAATGACAAATAACAAGTGAAAGTAATATAACGCGATAAAATCCGTAAACTGTAGTTTAATTTCAACGTGGTTTTTTATCACACAAATATAGTAGAAAACCTTTATTATTTGTAAATACTTAATCACTAGCAGTTAGCGTTATATTTCGACTTAAGTATAAAGTTTATGTATGTTTGTATTTTGCCGTGTGGTTGACGGCATAGAATACAAGTGTCACTACCCCCTATCTTCCCGTGGGTGTCGTAAGAGGCGACTAAGGGATAACACGATGCAAATACCATCTTTGCGTAGAGACGGAAAACTCGACATCAAACCCTATACGACTGCCTCGTTGGTCTCGCCGCATAAATGTGCGCGGGGGATCGGGAGGTCCCGGGTTCGATTCCTGGGTCGGTAGTGTTATTGGGTTTTTCTGTCACGAAACTCTCAGTAGCAGCACGGAGTCTGAAAATGTGCCCGGTACGGCAATAGGCTCGCCCCTTATTACGTGGGACTAAAGTATATCTGGCGAAAAGTGGGTGTAGAAATACACCTCTGCCTACCCCTTCGGGGATAAAAGGCGTGACGTTATGTATGTATGTATAAAGTTTAATGTGGCCTACTCAGCCATATGATATTGCTCACCTGTAAGAAATGGCAATATTCTATGATTTAGACTCGGTATCAGTTTCTTGAAGGCTAGGTACCCTCTAAAACGACTTTCAAGATGTCAATGACTGCTGGAACTGAGCTGGAGCTTTACGTGCACTACGAGGCATAGGACAAAAGAACAAAAGAACAAATCAATTAGCAACTGACTACTCTCATTGAGAAGCCACTAGTGAGTGCCGAATGCTTAAACTCGATACTCTATGCATGTTAGTCTATAGTTCACTAGGCTGTCACTATTTCATTTATGCAATTAATATAATGATGTGCCTAATTTTACGTTAGTGCAACAGCCAAAAGTAGAGTCGTGGTTATTTTAGATTATAACATCACTAAGCACACAGAATCTATAAAAAACTAGAATGGACTAAATTAAAATACTGAAAAATACAGGCACAGGAGTATATCCATATTATTAGAACGCGCTCACCTAAGCCGTATACTGTAGTGAAGACATTGCCATACGTTTGTTTGTACCGGACCGTATCTTCCTTTTTATAAGATGTCTCCCGACCCACGACTTACGGGTCGGTACACCTTGTAAAGTTCTGAGCTGTATAAGAGCTCTTATATTGGCTTTTTACCTCCTTGTGAGTGTAGAATGTACAGTAAATTGTGTATGACTTCTCATTGTGGTTATGATACTCACTTCCGGGTGGCTGGATAGTACTCATCAAATTACTGTGCTTAGAATAAAAACATTTGATATTTTGTAATGTGTTTACTTTATTTGAAAAACTTTAATGTAAGGCTTATCTTTGCTGAGCGCAAAACTGCCTAATAGCCCGCCAAAAAATATATAAGTATGTAATACGTAATAATGAATAATTTTATTGTTTTCTGACGTAATTATTAGAAAAATAAATATGTAAATACGTAGCTTCCATTTTCTGAACCTCATAAGTACTGACATTCTTTCATGAGGTTCACCAGCTGTGGTCAAGGGATGACAAATATCCCCCCCCGTGGGATCTCCACCTTGTCGTGGTGGGGGGGCTCAGTAACCGTGGATTGGTAACCCGCGGTGAAGCTAAGAGGGATCCAGGAGGGGACGCTCCGCGTGGGCTTGACGGGGCCTGCGCAGGATGCGTCCAACGGTGCGGGTGCGGGGGACAGTCCTGTCTGTCCCTCGCAGTGGGGTGAGGTGAGTAACGTTTAGAACCACAAACAAAACCAACCTCTTACCTGCATGGAAGATAAAATTCTACGACGTTTCAAGAAACGAAGTACCAATAAAGTCTACATAAGTACATACATTTAACTATATGAAGTCGATGTACCATTGAATCATCCCAAAATCGAAGGCGCTCGAATTGAGAGTGCGAAATGGTATGGTATTTAGAGCTACAAGTAATATAATGTAAATTATTTGCAAGAGTCCGGTGCATTTTACTATGCAGCCGTAAAAACTTCTTGGCTGTTTCGAGTTCAAATAGAATCTCGAATCGAGATAACTTTTACGAAACACAGAGTACGAATTTTCATCTTGCAGAGGACAATAGAAGCTTACACGCCATTCCGTTACCTTGAACGCTTTGGGAGATACACTTATACAGCGAATGAAAATCCGGCCAAGTGCGTGTCAGGCCACGCGCAATGTAGGGTTCCGTAGTTGCCCATAATGACTTGCTGCAAAGGGTATTAATGTACAACAAATCCGACTGTTTATTTTGCTGAAAAAATAATTTTAATAACACTATTATAAGAACCTAAGTTTTGTTTAGAAAAATACTAAGTATGTAACCAGTTATGTATTGTAAACATAAAATGTGGTTTCCAAGATATACTACTACTATACATACGTAGTACCGTAGTACATTACATATCAAAGTACGTATATCTTTAAGATTAAGCCAGCGCGCCCAATGTAAACTCACAGAAATAGGTATTTATATGTTAACCGACGATTTCTCGTAAACTAGTGATATCTACTCAGCTGTGATAATTTTCCTTTTAAATTCGTTATATGTACTACACACCTCTCTACTCACCTCTTCCAAATTCATAGTTTAGCCGGCAGAGGGGGGACACACTTGACTCTAACAATTTTTTTCACTTCAAAGCTTGATATTTGACAAACCAATCACTTGATCGAAAAATGATTTAAGCAAACTAATAATATTTTTTTAAAACCTATCCAATGATATTCCACAAGATGGGGTACTCAACCAAAAAAAATTCAATCCCATAACTCAATTAGAGGCATAAGAAATGAGCTACATATTTGTTTCATGACGTCATTCTTTGAATTGATTTCAAGTCCTTGGCGCTCAGAGCACGTTAAATTCTATTCTGATTAGGGGGGTCTATAATTATGGGAATATAATTATCCATAAGGATTGCTTACAAAACAACTACTTAATTCCGGTTCGGCACCCATCCGACGCGGCGACGACGGTCGAAATTCGTCTATTTTCCCTTTGTTATAAAGTAGTTATCTAAGCTCATATTTTACTGATCGCAAATTTTTCGATATTTTCCAAAGTTTTCGATAATAATATTTCAAAATTTTTCAACAGGTGAACTCAAACAGTAATAACTTTCGCATCACATCACTGGCCGACTATATATATCTTTGGCGTTCTGGAGACAGTAAAAATGTTCGGAGTTTTTGTTTTTGCCAATTTTAGTGTGGAGAAATAAAAAACAGGATATTGTACAGTGCTTTGAAATAATAAAATTAAAAAAAAACCTGTTAAATACAATTAATTTATTTTATAACATAGTTAAAATGAAGAGCTTCTAATGAAGTCGTGGCGCTGGTGGCACGAAAATCTGTAAATTCTTTTGCAAGTCCGTGGCGATGAAAACGTTAAACACAAGCCGGTACAAACCTTGTACAGATGGACTTTAAAAATTGCCTATAATCTTAGAATTTATTGTTTCATAACTAGTATGCAACAATACTAGTTATGAAACAATAAATTCTAAGATTATTCGTTACAAATATAAAAAATATTTTCTCTTAGTATTTTATATTTTATATTAGTATCGATAATATAGGTAGATTTAGCAATAATCCCCTGTGCCGTTGAGGACTTTACACTTTGTAAAGAGTCTTGATAAACTTTTTTATATAGGTATCCTTTACTACGAATCGTAGTCATACGGAATCGAACATGAAGAGTTCTTTGCTATCGTACAAGATATAACATCCATCACAATATAAGTAGCAGCTAATTGATACAATAAAATGAAATCAGGACATCAACAGAACTATAAAGTAAATAAACTTCACTTTCTAAAAACTTTATGTTGGGAAAGATTTTAGTATAATATACATTTTGAGAAATAGGTACATTTATTTTTGATAAAATCCATTATATATTTTAGATCAGGGATCTGTGTAATCAATTCTTAGTTATATACTCAATAGTAATACTAATATACAATTAAAATGTACTGAATTAACTTTTTATAACTCTTCTGTAAAATTTTCCTACAAGTGTAACATAAAGACTTTGTATTCAAAGAAGATTACAATTTTATTGATAAATGCTTCTAATTTGTCTTCCTGATAAAAAATTGACTCCCGATCTGGGTAGCAACAACAAAATTCATATTATTGATACGAGCAATAGGTAAATTCCAGTATTGTTTTGTTGATAACCTCGATTCTTAGAACAATTTATTAAATATTTTTCATAGAACTCGAACCTATTCATACAAATTATTCAAAGAAATTTGTAATATTCGATATATTTTTATTAATATTTCATGGTAATATTTCAAAGCAATATTTTTGCTAGCCACCTTTTTTAACCAAGTTCTTTTTATTATTTATGGCATAATAACATTAGCAAAATTATTACAATTTTACAATCATGGTTACACAAAATATATTACACATTAATTAATTTTCAAGCTTTGTTCTTATTTTCCCTTCTACTAAATTGGATTAGGTTGGCGGGCTCTAAACTGTCACTATCAGAGGAATAAAAAAGTTGTAGCCATTGCCCACTAACTAAAGGTCGGAACATATCTGACAGAAGATCCGTCGCGTTTTATCGGTCGCGTAACGCCAATACATACAAATGTATAGAAAAACGTTCAACATTTCACACCTGACCGAAGATCCGTTAGTACGTCGAGCGTACAGCGTCTGTTCCGTTTCCGTCAACGCATTATCCATCGACGTCGCGCGCACCACGCACCATGTGATTTTTGACCTTTGAGTAAGGAATATACATGAAGAGGGCAAATAGTACATATAGAAAAATTACATTATACACATGTATACGAAATCGACATAAAGCCACCCAGCATAGTGGTGTCTCGTTTTGTCTTAGGGATATCTCTGTCAGAAAAAAGAGATAGCCATAGTTTACTGAATAAATTAATCATAACGATATTTTATTAGAAATGTCATTCGTGCCACTGTCGCCATATTTTTCGCCAAGGTTTGTGGTACATCTGCTGTGAAATCGTTGTATATCGAATATAATTATTTTGTTTTTGTGCATAAAGATGTCTAAAAACCAGATGAATCAGTGCTTCAGGCTGTGTGTTTCATTACCGCATGAATGGTGCCATTCATGTCCGGTACTTTCTCAGCAACACAGTATCGATATTGGCTCTCAGAGAATATTTTGTTACATGTTTGATAAAAGGGTCGTCTTTCGCTTTGCCATGTTTGCCCACATTTACATTATGGAATAAACTAATCTGGCAAAAAATTTAAACTAACTAAAGTAACTTACTACAAAAATGTATTATTTTCCTCTAACCGGCTCCATATCGATATCGATTACATTCTGGAGTACAACCCAAATGGCAGCCATTTTATTTGCCCAACGTTTCGTAGTACGTATGCACGCTAATTTCGTAGGTGTTGGACATACTTACCATATCCATGTCATTCCCAGATTGGTGACTTTTAAGATCGTAAGATTCCAGAGCCGCCAGACCTTACTTATTTTTTCAGAAACGAAATGTGTAGAATGATGTAGTGTTAGTATGTGCTATGAGTGTACGCAAATTTCTAGCTTGGATCGAGGGCCAATTTTTAGGTATGAGGTGCTAAAGGTCCACGGGAACAATTTTCATACATACCTATACACCGCTATTTTTTAATTAGTACAAAAAATTTAACAGAGCACTAAGTATCTTTAACTGATCATATTTATGTAGTTAAAAAATAAAAACACTAAGTCCCAAAACTGTCTCAAAACTGTCCACAAAAATACGTGATAATTGGTAAATGCAATACTAATACTATGACCGACCCGCATACTATCACAGTAAAATTAACCATTGATAAATTTTACCACCACACCCCCCCCCCTGCGCCTGCGCCACGCCCCGACGATGCGACAAACAGTGCTAAATTGCTAGCGAAAGTGAGCGTATCTAATTTAGTTGCAAAAGTTAATTGTTTGTCTACGTTTGCCCGACGCGAATCAGTTCATATCACGGGAGTATGTAGCTATGCTTCGTGCGTATTTTTTGAGTGGAAAAATCGCGAGTGCAGCTGTGTACCCATGGACATCTTATTGTGAGTGTAAAAAAGTGAACCGGTCAGTGTCAAACAATAATTAAAACAGTGCATATTGGATGCTTTTGACAACGGTGGTGGACATTTCGAAGGACAATGGAAATACTTGTAAGTTTAGTAAATAATACGTACTTAAGTAAATAATAATTTAATGCGGGCGGCTCAAAATCGGTCTGTATTCTCCACACACCTTGAGGAAGGCCTATGTCCAGCAGTGGACGTCTCTAGGCTGACATGATGATGATAAAATAATATTTGTAAATAGCAGATGATTCTAACTTCATAAATACGCCAAAATTAGTCTTTTCTTTGAGTCCAGAACACCTTCTTTTATTTTGATATTTGTTTGCTTTCTAATTACATACCTCCGTATTTAATTACTTGTAAAACGATAAATTTTACCGGTCCTAAGCCCGAATTAAGTATAAAGGAGAGGGTGGAATTAACAAAATTAAAAATAACTACATACATTTATTATTTTTCTTCATTTTATTTTCTATGGCTACCTACATCATAAGTGCGACAGAGAGAATGCGAATGAGCAGGATGCAATATTATCAATGAATAAGAGAATGGATTGTAAAATATGACTATGATTTAAGTGAGATTATCTACAATAAATAAATGATAATAACTTTGCTGTTTATTGATATTATGAAATCCATGCGTCACATATATGATAATAATATCTTCGCTAATCTGTCCTTAAAGTTTTTGTACTAATTTAAAAATAGTGATGTATAGAAAACATTTTGTGTCATGCTCTGCAACTGTAACCTCTTCTATATCATTTGTATAAATTTTGTTAAAAACCGTAACCAAATCGTAATCGTCTTTAATTTTTGAACCTCCATACCTATATAGAAAATATATTCAAATAACGCTTATTGGCTACTACAAAAAATCGCCGAAGTCCGACATAATTTTAATAGTCAAACTCGAATTGCAATATAAATAACTACAGGACTTCAGTGACTACATAACATCAGGGAACACGAAAAATTATTAGGTAAAAGAATATGACAGTAAAATATTGAGCTGCCCTGAGTACGGCCTTGCACGAACAAACTGATATGTGTGCATAATAGCCACGCTTTTAACGAATGTGTGCAGATACGCTCGACGCATTTTCCGTCAGATGTGTACCGATTCATTTAACGGAATAGAAGCGACCGAAGATACGTTCGACGCATCTTCCGTCAGATATGTTCCGACCCTTAGACAGTCATGTTCGAGTTATATTTTTGAACACTTATTCGAAGAGGAAGACAATATTTATATTTTTGTAATTTGTAGTTGCCTATTAAAACTACTCCATGTCGCCTGATCTTAAGAAGTCATGGAGTCCCATAGAAAAGAGTACTTTCTACCAGAATTTCCTTACCAAAAAGTTAAATTAAATGAATTAATTAACAACAAACGATTATCTTTAATGAAATTGTCGCCCCAAATCTCAAAGCCAGCACCAGTTGGATGTCAAAAAATGTCTGAAGAAAGTCCGTAATTTAACTACTCAAAAATTTTCCTAACATAAAACGTAAGGAAAATTCCTCAACATCAGAGATCAGTTCAACCAACATTAAGGGTTAACTGGTAACATTCGGGGAATATTACCTGCCATCAGCGATAATTCACTATAGTGATAGTTCGACCAACATCGGGTATAATTTTACACACCGCTACCTACACTCACACCCGTATGAAAGTAAGGCAAGGTCACCTTAAGGAGACATAACGCTTTTTCCTGGCAGTTGCCGCAAGGAACTTATTAGATGCCATAAAAATAGTTTTGAATTTAGAACCGGAGAAAGCAATGGAATCGTAAGAAATTTATAGGAAAATATTGAAAAATAAGTTCAATGTCCACACCTATCTTCCTTCAAACTTACCCAATTTAAATGAACATACCATCAAATGAAAGAGCTCTTTTTAGTATCTTCTTGGGTTTACGCGAATGTTACACATTGAAATTAAACTACAGTTTACGGATTTTATCGCGATGTATTGGTTTCACTAAGTTATTACATTTGAAACTAATGATCTAGAAACTATATTTTTAATTTATTACTAGCCGACGTTTCGAATTCTTTACAGAATTCATGTTCACGGCAGACTGAGGTGATATTTGTCTTTTTCCTGAATGTATAAGTTATCTCAAAATACCCGAACATTTTTCATCTACTGGTGTTACTATTTACGCAGAATGAGCTCACAGTGTCCTTAGGTCTTTTGGTGACTTTGTCCCTCTTGGGTTTCATTAGCCTTATGACAGGGTCCCAAGCTGGAGGAACATTCCAACCATCTTCCCTATTGAAATTAGGGTGTTTTTTAATTTCAATAGCCCCTCGTATCATCCTTGGAAGAAAACGGTGTTCTTTTGCGAGTATCTGTGGTTCATCAAATCGCAGGTAGTGGTTGGGTCCCTGTTCCACATGTTCACACACCAGAGGTTTAAATTACGCGATAACTCCATCAAGAATACCGTATGAAACCATTATTTGCAACGTTGAGGATTGCCTAGTGAAGAACAATGTGAGTAAGGAAGATTTCGAGGCCATACGACAGGACGTTTCTGCTGTATTACGTCAATCGAAAGTGCCGGCAAGGAATCTACCAAAGACCGAATATCTCGCACTGAAGAAGTTACAAGCTAGGCCTGAACTTACAGTACTCCGAGCAGATAAAGGAAATGCAACGGTAGTGATGGACACGTCCGAGTATAAACAAAAAATGGAACATCTTTTGTCGGATGAAAGTACCTACAAGTTGGTTAAGTCAGACCCTACGAACAAAATACTCAAGCAAACTTGTGATATTGTTAAGAAATACTCCGAAAAACTTAATTTGGACGTGAAATATTTAATACCATCGTGTGTAAAACCTCCTCAAATGTATGGGCTACCGAAAATACACAAGGAAAACGCTCCTCTGCGCCCGATAGTTAGTCAGATAGGCGCACCAACTTACAGACTGGCTCAACACATGGCAAAGATTCTCTCACCGCTCAGAGGCAATACGAGAGCACATGTGAAAGATTCCTACCATTTTGTCAGCGAAATCAATCACCTACATCTCTCTGACAAGGAAACTATGGTTAGTTTTGATATACAGTCATTATTCACATGCATACCAGTACATGACTGTGTAGAAATTACTAGAAGGAAGCTGACAGAAAACAACATGCCTGAGGAATATGCAGAAATACTCAAACACTGCCTGACAACGGGCTATCTGTTATGGGACAAGAAATACTTCATACAAGTAGACGGTGTAGCAATGGGCTCTCCAGTATCGCCTGTTGTCGCTGACATCTTCATGGAGGACTTCGAGGCGCGAGCCCTGCAGACTGCCACCATCACACCGAGGTTCTACAAGCGGTATGTAGATGACACTTTCACAATTTTACCAACAGATAGTGTTAATGCTTTCCTAAACCATCTTAATTCTATTAATAACCAAATACAATTCACAATGGAATTAGAGGCAAACAATTCTTTAGCTTTCTTAGATGTACTTGTCATCAGGAATAAAAACAACTCCTTAAGCCATACTGTGTATAGGAAAAAGACCCATACAAATAGGTACTTAAACGGTGAATCTCACCACCATCCTAAACAGTTAGCTACTGTAGGAATGTCTCTGTTTCAGAGAGCCCGCGGGATCTGTGACAAGAAACACCTGGACGCTGAGCTTCAACATGTCAGGCAAGTTCTGCAAGACAACAAGCTCCGACCGCCGCGCCACTGTCACAGATCCCAGAAGAAAGAAAAACCAGCCACAGTAGAAAGACAACCTGCTGTCCTCCCATACATCAAGGGCGTGACCGACAAGATTGGCTACATCTTGAAGCGAGCTTCTATCAAAACTTACTACAAGCCGCCAACGAAGATCAGTCAATTATTACCATCTGTCAAGTATCAGTTACCCTTGCAAGAGGCCGGTGTCTACAAAATTGACTGTGAATGTGGGCTCTCATACATTGGACAAACCAAGAGAAGCATAGGCATTCGACTTAAAGAACATATAGCTGACATAAAACATGAACGCTCAACAAAGTCTGCTGTGTGTGAACATGTGGAACAGGCACCCAACCACTACCTGCGATTTGATGAACCACAGATACTCGCAAAAGAACACCGTTTTCTTCCAAGGATGATACGAGAGGCTATTGAAGTTAAAAAACACCCTAATTTCAATAGGGAAGATGGTTGGAATGTTCCTCCAGCTTGGGACCCTGTCATAAGGCCAATGAAACCCAAGAGGGACAAAGTCACCAGAAGACCTAAGGACACTGTGAGCTCATTCTGCGTAAATAGTAACACCAGTAGATGAAAAATGTTCGGGTATTTTGAGATAACTTATACATTCAGGAAAAAGACAAATATCACCTCAGTCTGCCGTGAACATGAATTCTGTAAAGAATTCGAAACGTGGGCTAGTAATAAATTAAAAATATAGTTTCTAGATCATTAGTTTCAAATGTAATAACTTAGTGAAACCAATACATCGCGATAAAATCCGTAAACTGTAGTTTAATTTCAAAGCTCTTTTTAGGGCGTGTTTTAGGCCTATAACGAAAAGCCTAACTCAATGAGAACCAGATATATAGAAGCAGAAAGTCATTGACTACGGCTACGAAAACGTAAAAAAATGTATGGGAGATAACTGTTTTTGCATATAACTTGATGAATGTGCAAGTTAGGTAATTTTTAATGCTTGATGACAAATCTATGCAGCGAGAGCTTTCATTAAAAAAAAAAACATGCGAATCGGTTGCGTAGAACGGGCTGGCCGACTCGTAATATAAAACACAAATTCTTTTAATATATAGATGAGTACATTGTAGCCTTATCTAATAAGTAAAAACATTAGAAAAAAGAAAGAAGAAGAAGAAGATGAAGATGAAATAAGAAAAAAATAGAAAAATATACTAAGTTTAAAAAAATGTTTCATTACTGCTAACAATTAGTTAAGAGAGGGAAAATTCGAAAGAAAATCCCGATGCCAATCCGTCTGGCCAGCGTGGTATAGTAGGCCAAAAAACAAACCTTCAGCCTTTTGCAGTCTAATAATTGCACGCCAACTATACCACGCTGGCCAAACGGGTTGGTATAGGTGTCTTCGTGTTATCTTAAAGTAATAATTAATTTTTATTTATTTGAGAATGGTGAACAAATCAGGGGGACTACCGTGAAAATGTTAATTTCGAAATTTCGGATGAAAGAATAACATGAATGGAGGAGTTGTTTCAGACGACTTTTTTGTGAATCATGCGGATGGTTTAGTTTTGATAGGAATGGTAGTTTTGGTAGCAATCTTAAGTAACATTGCTACCAAAACTACCATAAGTGCCACAACTACTATTCCTGCAGAAAATACTATTCCTATCAGAACTACTATCTGTACCAAAACTACTATTCGTACAAATACTATCATATCTGCAATTTCTACCAAAACCCGCGGTGCTGTCAAAAGTACCTTTTCCATTTCTACCAAAACCGCCAGTGCTGTCAAAAGTACATTTTCTCTCAAAACTACTATTCTTACCAAAGCTACAATTTCTACTTATTATAATATATAACTACCATTTGTAATATAATTATATGACAATAGTACTATGAACCGCTGTAATATGTTCCACATAAAAAAAAATAAGATGACCGAAGAAAGTCTGTAATTTAAAAACACAAAAATTTTCCTAACATAAAACGTAATTTACCCGTCTGTAGGGTTGATTTTCCCAACATTATGCGGAAATTCACTACAATTGGGGAAAATTCCTCGGGTCGCAGGTATACTGACGTCGTTACTGCGACCGCGTCATGAGGGTCGACAGAGGAACACCGCGGTGTTTTAGTGGGTACGCCCCCCCAAACATCGAGGTGGAGAGCCCCCCCCCCCCCCTTCCACCTGCCCCAAACTCGGTACTGAGTTGGCGGAGGGGTCCCTTTGAGGGACAGTCTGTAAATGGATTTCACCGCGATACAAAAAAAAGGGGGGAAATTCCTCAACATCAGAGATCAGTTCACCCAACATTGAGGGTTAACTGGTAACATTTGGGGAATATTACCTGCCATCAGCGATAATTCACTATAGTGATAATTTTACCAACATCGGGTATAATTTTACACACCACCATACTCACACCCGTATGAAAGTAAGGCAAAGTCACTTTAAGGAGGCATAACGTTTGTTCCTGGCAGTAACCGCAAGGCACTTATTAGATGCCATTAAAATATTTTTGAATTAAGAACCGTCCAGGTAGAGAGAAAGCAATGGAATCTTAAGAAATTTATAGGAAAATTTGAAAAATAAGTTCAATGTCCACACCTATCTTCCTTCAAACTTACCCAATTTAAATGAGCATACCATCAAATGAAAGAGCTCTTTTCACCGCGTGTTTTAGGCCTATAACGAAATGCCTACCTCAATGAGAACCAGATATATGGAAGCAGAAAGTCATTGACTACGGCTAAGAAAACGTAAAAAATGTATGGGAGAAAACTGTTTTTGGATATAACTTGATGAATGTGCAAGTTAAGTAATTTCTAATGCTTGATGACAAATTTAGGCAGCGAGAGCTTTCATTTAAAAAAAATATCATGCGAATCGGTTGGATAGAACGGGCTGGCCGACTCGTATTATAAAACACAAATTCTTTTAATATATAGATGATTTTACGCAAGGCTAAAAATGTTTACGTTCAGTCCGGCTGATAATATCAAAATTGAACTTATGTTTAGGATTCCTTAGCAAGCTATCAGGAATCTATATAGTTTCGCCATGCTGAGATGTTCGTCCGTTTAGAAATGTTTTGGCATAATATATATAACTACGTCACGTAACCGCGGATGTAAAGCTGCCAAATAAAATTATGAAAATTATATAATTATGAGTTCCCTATGTGAGCATTTGTAATAATTGATGACTAAATAATGCTAAATACGTGAAAATGGATTTAAGAATTATAGTTTCCACTAAAACAATTAAAATTTTCACAATTTGTTTTATGTATATATGGGCGCAAATTAATATATAATGATTATATTGTTACGAAAATGTTAATAATAGTTAAGATTGATATTTAAATAACTATTTGTGAACACAGAACTGAGAACTTCACAACTTTACAATATTAGACACTGTATTGGCTGCTTAACTGTTTTATAAAGATTGGGTATTTAATTAATCGCTTTATTATTAAGATAACTCCAGAAACTTTCAAAGTAAAATCAATTAGTATTAAATAACATGATTCTGACACTTATTATTATGTTTTCGGTAATAAATAACATGCGAATATATTTACATCCTGTTGATAGCGCCATCTGTTGACAATGTTGTAAAGCAGCGTTTGGTTAATAAAATAAATTTGTTATTCGTGTAAAATAAATCATTTGGTGTTGTGCAAAATTCATTACAATATTAATGTCGATTTTTGATTAGTTTATAATTAATTGTACAGTAATTTCAATAATATATTGTAAAGGAAGTGCAGTTGTTAAACATTAAGTGTAATGACGGTTAGTGTATAAAAAGGACTGTAGGTCACATTTTATTTCAATTCTGTGCTAGAAATCAACTGATAATAAACCAAGTAATATTACGTGAGTGTTTTTATTATAATGGAGTCTGGACACGATAACCCTGGCGTATCGCCGACAGCAGCGGTTGGATAAACGCCGCCAAAGAGACTTCGGGATCTACGGTTGGCGCGAGAGTGATGGGTCTTTTGGCTTAGCCGCCATTACCAATGATGACCTGAAGACTGATGCGACAAGCGCTTGGAAGTCGTGTTTGGCACTAGTCAACCCTGGTCGGAGACCACACGGTGTGTCGGAGTTATGGCGAGCAAGTCTACACTTCACGTGAGGCCACGTGCGAGCGAGAGCGACTACGACGGGGTACACGCACCGGGGTGTGCTGTGGCGTGAACGCTGTTCTGCTCTGAGTTCTACCAGAGGTTGCAGATGCGGGTTGCTGATGCACTGACTAGAGGTATTTATCCAGAGCTGATTTGATTAGTTTTTGAGAAACATCCTTATGTTATAATTATGGTGCTTACACGATTACCTACTGTCTCCGTAAGGATTACCAGATAAACGTTATACAGTCAAAATTACGAACGTTACACCCCAAATAGAACTTATAGGTAACTGTTGTTTATCCACGTTTGGTACATAGCAGTGCTACTGTGCTTATAGTCATGTTATGCCGTCGGCTGGGGCTCTTGTCTGTTTATTAATCGTTAGGCCATGTCGGAAACTTTCTGTAAAACTTACTTATCTACACAAGATAGAGAAAATAGCTTTGTTATGTGGTTCTAGTTTTACTAATGTAATTATTAGTAAAGAACGGTATAACTGCCCTTTTCAAGTTGAAGCTCTCATATAGATCCATTGTATAAATTACCTGATTTGCTTTCAGTTTAAATAAGCTAATTGATGTGCTAAATATAAATTCAAATGGTAGTCAATAGGTTATCTCAATAGTAAAACATTAAAGGAATCAAAACATTATTGATAGCCTTTGGTTACACATTACATAAGGCTAACTAACTGCATTACTTATGGCTAGTGCTCACGGCGCGATTATATGAAGCCTCTCTTGATAAATGACTATCCACCACAAAAATAATTATTTGCATAAAACCAGTAGTTTTACAGATAAGTGCATTAAACAAAACAAACTTCAGTTTTATTATATTAGAACAAATATATATTCAGAAGTTAGATATAAAAATAAATTTGTGATACACATTTTTATAGCTAATATTTGTAAAGTTACGAAATAGGTTTTATTATATATTTGTGGACTCTGTAGGTGCCTACATGATTTCATTTTAACATTATGTTGAAATTGTTACTGTCAACTTGCAGCTCAAGTTAAGGTTATAAGACAAGGGAACCCAACATATCTTAATATTTGTCGTTTAATTTTGTACCTGTATAGAATGATTTGTTCCGACCATGATACATCCTTGCTTAACCCAAACTACTGAAGCTAGAAACATAAGATCTGGACAGTAGATTTCTTTATGGACATATGCACTCACTTAGGTTTTATAAAAGTCCATCTCTAAGCATTTTAGGTTGAAAGTCTTAAGGCATGTGACTGCTAATCTTTTATAAATAACAAGCCTTAGTGTTATACTTGGTAAATGCAATTTGTTTTGTTTGTGGGTTCATTTGCAAAGTTGGTTGCATCTATATTCGGGATGACAACCAGTGATAAACCAATAAAATTTGGTGCCGACCTTATTGCTTAGCTCTTGTGGGATGCAAGACAGTTCGAAGTATGGTTGTTAGGATAATGATAGGTGGGTTTGGGGAACATGATGTGAAAATCCATATTATCTCTTTTCCCATTTAGCAGTATTTATTCTTGGCAAATAAAAGTAGTTGTGTGGACTGCTCATGCTTTATTTCTAAGTCAGTTGTGATTGGTCAGTTTAAGTTTATTTATTCGGATAAACAATTATTTATTGTGTATGAATTGATAAGAATTACATTGGCACCACATGTTAACAGTTTAAGATAAATATTAACATTATTTGGAAAATTCCCTTAAATATACCTAAAGTCAAATAAAATTAAAGTTGAATTACATAATGAAGGATGGGACGAATGATAAATGGAAACATTCATTTCAGAAAGAAAGGTATATTTGAATTAATTATAAAATACCAATATCTGAGTGACTTTATTGGCTTTTATGGTTTATTGTAGTAAATTGCTTAACTGAGTGGAATCATTTTTAAAAATAAGACGGCACTAATCTTGCTTTGTAATATTGGTAGCTTGTAAATTTCTCTTTTATGGCTCAGTTAGCAAACATTTAAACAATTTCACAGCTTGCACTATGCCTAAAAATATTCAATATTGGATTAAACATGTTCTTACATGAATAATAATTATAGCACTAGTATTTTCGAAATCCTTGCATCTGCATGGTTTGAAATCATTTCATATTTATCACCAACAGTCCGACTGTTCACGGCTGAACATAGGCCTCGCTTTGTCCTTGCCATTTTGTTTTCCTGTTCGATGTGGATAAAACTTATTTTGAATATATTAGGTTTTAACTATTTTATCAAAACTGAAAAATATGGGTATCCTGATAACTTTATATTTGACTGTCTAAAATGGCACTGTTAGACAGAACCTGAGAAAATTTAGTGTCTTTTGTATTTTACCTTATGCGTAAAATATGGGCTCCAACACAGTTGTAGCAAAGATAACTATAGACCAATGCACAATTTGAACATGACCGATATATAGATATAGCTTAATAGACCGGACCGCTTTGTAAGAGTCGAATTTTATTTCATCTACAGTTACGAAGGTTCATGGAACTAATATTTGGGTGAGAAATGTTGCCCACCACCTGTCTTTTGAGTGTTGCAGGTTAGTGATGACCATCCTGGCAGTTGACCTGACCTTGGTGTGAAGAGAGGATGCACGAGCGGTCCTTTACTGATTGGTATGTATGGAAGACGGTGGCCCGCCCTTTTGACGTCAGTGGTTTTGTGTGTGGGCTACGCGCACACATGCCGCATGAGTGCTGTACTGAGCTGGAGTCGAGCATTGTTTGCTAACCTTTGTTGATCAACATCAACAACTGTATGAGCAGCTTGACCGTATGGGCGTATGGGGGGTCCTCTACCTCCTCCACTGTCGTTGTCAGACCTATGTAATTGCATTGTATTGATATAACTGATCATGACGAACGATGTGTTTATGAGGTAAATTTTGCATTTGTGTTTGAGTAAAATTTAATTTTTCCTATCCAACATCCTTCCCAAAACGCTGGCTGGCCACCATGCGTATCCTTGCTCCTGGTCTTGTAGGCTAGATCCCGTGATGAGTGATGCCGTGTGTTGGCTAGATCCCGTGATGGGTGATGCCGTATGTTGGCTAGATCCCGTGATGGGTGATGCCGTGTGTGGCTAGATCCTGTGATGGGTGATGCCGTGTGTTGGCTAGATCCCGTGATGGGTGATGCCGTGTGTTGGCTAGATCCCGTGATGGGTGATGCCGCGTGGGCTAAATCGACCCTATGTGGGTGATGCCGTTTGTTAGCTAGATCCCTATGTGGGTGATGCCTGTGTGCGCTAGATCCCGTAATCGGTGATGCCACGAGTTGGCTTAGTTTGCTTGTTTGTTAGATCCCGTGATGGGTGACGCATGCCACAGGCTAAGATCCTATGACTAGGTGAAGCCTTGTAAATAACTTTTAGTTCATTCTGTATGATAAACGCTTATTTATGTAATTATTATATTCATTCTTTTTGTTTGTTATGTTGTTTATTCTGTAACCGTTAAATAATCAGCGTGAGGAGCGCGCTGGATCAGAATGGCCGTATGTTACGAAAATGTTAATAATAGTTAAGATTGATATTTAAATAACTATTTGTGAACACAGAACTGAGAACTTCACTACTTTACAATATTAGACACTGTATTGGCTGCTTAACTGTTTTATAAAGATTGGATATTTAATTAATCGCTTAATTATTAAGATAACTCCAGAAACTTTCAAAGTAAAATCAATTAGTATTAAATAACATGATTCTGACACTTATTATTATGTTTTCGGTAATAAATAACATGCGAATATATTTACATCCTGTTGATAGCGCCATCTGTTGACAATGTTGTAAAGCAGCGTTTGGTTAATAAAATGAATTTGTTATTCGTGTAAAATAAATCATTTGGTGTTGTGCAAAATTCATTACAATATTAATGTCGATTTTTGATTAGTTTATAATTAATTGTACAGTAATTTTAATTATATATTGTAAAGGAAGTGCAGTTGTTAAACATTAAGTGTAATGACCGTTAGTGTATAAAAAGGACTGTAGGTCACATTTTATTTCAATTCTGTGCTAGAAATCAACTGATAATAAACCAAGTAATATTACGTGAGTGTTTTTATTATAATGGAGTCTGGACACGATAACCCTGGCGTATCGCCGACATATACTTTCTGCTACTCAAAACATATATTGCTACGAGTAAGTATATATTACACAAAGATACGGAACCATTTGTGTGTGAGCTTGAATTACACTTTTCAACAATACAGTGATCAAAATAGGTCTTCTATAAGCCTAAAGACCAGCAATATGTGGAGTAATGATTACACACATAGATATACTCCGAAATATATGTCAGACACCAAGTTAAAATAATAGGCAATAAATTACAGCTCTGAGGGCCGTTGATTACCAATAAAGAGGCTATTAAGAAAGTAATTTTCTGATCGTCTGTCACTCTGTCGTGAGGAGTGGGAATAGTGTGATGAGGCGATGGGCTCAATGTCACGATAAATAGCCGGTAATACACTTAGAGGGACGAGGATACCGTAATAACTCTGGGCGTAACGTGATTTGCTAGTTCTCTATTACCTTAATGCTCCACAAGTATCCCGCCGACAAAGGAGGGATCTTAATTTAATATCGAAGGGAACGCACGTGTGTGTAAATTTGAATTTGAATAGTGTCTAACAATTTGTAGGTGTGTCTAAGCTGTCTGTTCACAGGTGGGAAGAGAGGAGCATTACAAATCTCACAAATTTTATCGGTTGAGTAAAAACATAAAAATATAAAATGCTTTAAAGATTCAATACGTCTATACAAGTCAGTAAACATTTAAATTAAATTGATACGACGGTCTGTGTTTACAAAATAAACATGTTTTTTAATTGATTGTCTTACTTGTATGACATTAAGTCAAGGTGGAGTAGGCTTTAAAAATAACATATACAGAAAATTGTGCAGTTGTAAGCATAAGGACCAAATACTCTTTAAATAAATTATTTTGATTTGTACTGTTTTAGCATTTTGGACTCATCTACAAATCAGAACAAAAACTTGACGAAGCTTCGACAGTAACACGTAGCTGCAACTTACAAAGCACCAATAGAGAATTGAAATGTGTGTTGTTAGTCCGATTTATGTTCTCCGTTTATGGAATCTGTCTGATTGGATTAATCAATGCTTACAATTATGGAGCACGCTCTATAAACCTCTGTAAAGTTAGTCCTGCCGGTGCAACTTGTAACACTTCCTATGTGTGCACTCCCCAAACTATTGTGGATTTACCCCACTTGGGGGTTAATCTGTTCAAGTTTGGTAAATTGTTTAAAAGACTTGGTGTTATCATGAATATAAGAACCGTCTTTGAGATTGTTCTCTCTGATAACATGAGCGCAAATATAAAGAGTAAAATGGGAACTTTTCTATTTTTTTTATATATTTTCATGCTTTTTTCGAAAGGTTTCAGGTTCGATTCCCCAGTTCAAAATATAATTTGAAACCGAAACTTCATGATGAAAATAATTATAGGATTTTCTGTTAAAAATTATCCAATAGATGCTCGGAGAAAATAGCCTTCTCCTAGTGTAGTTGTTTTTTTTTGTCACACCTGTATTCCCGAAGGGGTAGGCAGAGGTGTAATATTACACCCACATTGCAGCTTATGAATTTTAAGACCCACGTAATAGAGGGCGAGCCCATTGCCGCTATCGGGTGCATTGCCAGACTCCGTGCTGCTACTTCGAATTCGGAAAAACTCAGTTACAATTTTGCCCGACCTGGGAATCGACTGGACCACAGAGGCAGTCAGTGTAGCTTATAATAATATACTTATCGGAATGGTCATGAGTACGGGATGTCAACTGACTACGAAACGGAGGTGTGAAGATGGCGTGCTTCGACAGAGTCTAGTGTGACGTCCCGTACTCATGACCATTCCGATATACTGTATCTATGAGAGAGAGAAAAAAGACAGCAAACTTGTGTTTTTTCGTATACTTACATTTTTGTGCTAATACTAATATTTCCAGCTCAAATACTCTTTACATTGAGACAGATGGCCTAAATTCAATCAAGAGCCTATTATAACTAGATCACACTAGGTATTTATTACCAGTGAAAGTTTTTAAAACAATGCAAATAAGATATCCACCTAAAACACGACCACATTCGTCACTTCATCCTATTTCACAGCACACACATATATCCATAATCTCACTCACACATCGATACATCGGCGACGACTTAATATTATGACTGGATCTATCAGGCGATCGTCGCCTTAAGTGCACTTCACAGCTGCGTCACTCAGTATCATGTTAGTAACACGGCTGATATTGGCACCAACATGCATTATCATTATGATACTTGTATCTACGGGTGGCTACGCTTGCGGTAAGAAATTCTTGAATGTGATTTTCGGGACTTGTTTCACGGTGTTATAAACTCTATTGTCATTAACTCTTTGAAAACGCAGTACGTCTATAGGTGTCATATAAAACGTCTATTGTGTCTCGTTTATTATCGTTCAAATCTTAGACTAATTATATTATGTAAATAGACGGAGGAATCCCATCACTCAAAGGTCTGACATAGGACACCGCGTTGGGCCCCATTACCCGTCAAAATTTAATAGAACTTCATTTGAAAGTTTGATACTTCGTTCATGGACATTTTGATTTATTCGTATAAAGGTTGTGACGCATAAACATAGTGACGTTATATCTTTATCGATACTTTTATTTTACAGACTAGCTTCGGCCCACATATTCGCCGATGTGGGTGACAGTTATTGCAAAAAAAGGAAGCCTTTGCACTATTGTGATGTAGAAGCTTAACTGCAATATTTCTTTGAAAAATAAGTATACCTGAATACAATTATATATCTCAAAAAAAAGTGTTTTCCTCGATCATCACAAACTTTCAGCTATCGCACACAGGCTATCGCTGCCTTCACGTACAACCTTTATTGTAACTTTAAAAATATGTAATTACATATTTTGATGGTGAGACTAATCCTCCTCTGTCTTTTATTTTTATAAAAATAATTACATAAACCTGCAGTACTGCAGGTTTGTGTATTAATTTTTATTAATATTCTATTCTCTTATTTCTATTATTCTCTTCGGTGAAACCAAAAGTTTTGTCTTCATAAGTATATACTGAGGGACGGTGCGATTGACATATGGCGGGCATGTCACCAGGCCGGGGAATCTCTCAGACATATAGAATCCGGTTGTTCTAGTTTTTCCGATGGCCAGTATTTGCACAGACACAATCAAGTGACCAAAATAATCCATAAGCAACTAGCCCTTAAATTTAATCTCATTGGTTCACCGTACTACAGATACAAATATGTGCCCGACCCAGTTCTCGAAAAAATGGCCGCACGTTGTTGTCCTGCTATAGGTCTATCATTACAGACAGGTTTAATGTAGCCAATAAGCGTGATATTGTAGTGATCGACTGAGCAGAGCGACTCGCATTGATAGACGTTATATCCATATCGCATGACAGCAATCTCGTAAAAGCAGAAAAAGAGAAGGAGTTCAAATATTTGGGCCCAGCTCATGAGATTGTTGATATGTGGGATGTGAACTCGGCGATCATTGTGCCGATAGTTGTGTCAGTAAATGGACTAATCGCCAAGAGCCTTTACCAATATCTAAAGATGCTTGCACTAGGCAGCAGAAAAACTAATATTTTTAACAACAACACTTTTTGAGTCTTTCTTACTTTCTTTCTTACTCACCATGCGGGCTCCTGGTTTAATTCTTTTAAATTATTTTATTTCTCACTTATTTTAGACCTAGGCGTATCTATAAGGGCGTAATTAAATTGACCTGTATATATAATATGATTTTGTAAAGATTTTAGTTTTTTTCTAACTAAGCCAATGACACAGTCAGTGACTTTTTCTATTTTACCTTAAATAAATGTGATTCATTATGTGTGAAATATTTTATTTGAAATTGACCCTGAAGTTAAATTTTATTTCTAATCTATTAGTAAACTCACTTATTACTGCAGCCTGCTCTCGATTGGTGATTTAATATAATTATGTAACTGAAAATACTGGGCTCGTGCCTCCCTTCAATTTGAGAAGGCCTAATTTAGTTTGGAAGATTTTAGACAAACACTTGATGATCGTGATAATTTTCTAAATAATAAGCATATAACTTCCAAAAGTCTGAAATACGTAACGTGGTTTTGTATTCGAAAACCATTATGTGGTAATGATCTCGTCATTGATCCTATATAGGATCGGGAGGGACGATCATATAGGTAGTGATTATTAGTGATATTATGAATATCAATTGCTTTATTCACCTTAAAAAGGTAATTTCAAAATATTTTTTTTATCGTAACTTATTTACTAGTGTTTAAGTATAAGCTGGATTTATTCACATATTTTACTTTATCTGAGGATTTATCAACATTCAATAGATATTCATTGTAAGTAAACCAAATCTAAGGATTTATTGCAAACATTATCGATATTTTATCGAAATTAATTTTGAGTAAGCACATCACTAGTCGAGTTAAAATTTATGACAATTTCGAAGATTCGAAATGACATTTGTATATTTATCTTTCTCTTACATGAGAAAAAAGTCATAAGTCAGAGTGAAGTGCATATATTGGGTAAGGTTGCTATTTTAATGCGGTCTCTATTACTAGTCCAACCTCTCTGGTTCAAATCATAAAAATATCTCTATATTTAGGTACTATTAAACAGAAATCAAGAAACCTGAAACAGAAAAGCAGAGCTTTTAAGCCATATAAATTCTTATTCGTATTTTGCCTATCACGTATATTTTTCATAAGGTCTTATTTTGCATATAGCCTGCGTGGTCCAGTGGATCGTTAGATAGTTCGATTCCCGGGTCAGGTAAAAACGTTATTCAGTTTTTTCGAATTCTCCGAAACAGCATGGAGTCAGGCAATGTGCTCGGTAACGACAATAGGCTCGCCCCTTGTTACGGGGAGTCGGGGACCTAAAATTCATAAGGCGAATTTTGGGTGTACTTAATATTAAACCTCTGCTTAATATTAAGTACACCCTACTTAATATTAAGCAGAGCAGTATTAAGCAGAGCAGAGTACTGCCGTTGATACAGGCGCGATAATATAAAAATGTCCCTCATGCCTCTACATCTAACCTAGACGCACTTGCAACTTGCGGGTGACTCGCGCACTAGTTACCTGCATAACAGAAGGCTCCTACTTAAGTAACCTGCCACGAAACGTCATATGTATGACTACCACACCTCATATTGAAATGGAATTTACTCACACTGTCATTAAGGTACTTATTATCTATGAGTAACTACTTTATTCAAGGAATTCAGCCCGCGGTTATTACATTTTTAGATTCGCTCGTAAAAGTTTGATCTTCAGGTACTATAACGGTTGAAATTATTATAACAGATTGAGGTTTATGTTGGCTTTTTCGTAAAAATTTGGACAATTTAATGCGTACTATTATAAACAGATAAGTTCCATGATATTGTGCGACAGCTAATATTTTATTTTCTGTTTTTCCATTCACGTAGTAGTTTACTGAAAAAGAATATCATTCACAGCTTTATCCCGGCTGATTGCGAAACAAGACCCTCACTTTGGAGGTCGGAGTCCGTGTTCTACTTTTAACCAGTGTTGACAGAATATTAACCTTTTTAAGAAGTGATTCGTCTGTGTAAGTGATGTGCTATGGTTAAGATGAGTGTATAATATATTTAAGACTACTGGCTCCCCGTATCCAAATTCAAAGACCTTCATGACAGCTGGGAGTGCTGAGACTGACCCTTCCGTGATTGCACAGGCAAAAATTAGCAAATTAATTGGCCCATTAGAACAAAATGTCCCTCAAGAGCACCGTGAATCTAAATCCGAGACATTGCGTGGCAGTGCATTAATCTTACCATTATACCTACAATCACTGGTCATTTTTGCCACTATCAATGCTAATGCTCAAGTAGCAATCCCTTTTTATAATTTGTAATATTGTTAGAGCCAAATAATAAACTGCATGAATCGGTATAAACATTATAATTATCAAATAACGATCGTAAAGTCGTCCATCACAACATAACATCAAAGGCCAATAAAAGTGGCCAGTAGTCTTGTGATTCAATAACAGTGTTACTCTACTTCACAACATTTTAGAGAATTCCTTTGGGATATTGAGAGAAAAGCCGCCATGCTAGCCCGCAGAGAGGACCACTGCGCACGTTTTAAGTGACCCCTCGGAGTATCGCTAGCTAAGAGAACAGACGAGATTTTATACTGTGTTGCAGTGTCTTCCAAGCTGACAAATTATACATAGTAATGTCACTACTTGTCAATAATTGTTATTATTATATTAAGGCCATTCTCGTAGTAAGTATAATATTAAAACCACAAATAATTATAGGTATGCAGCATTTCCTGTAGTCTGAAACAAAATATTTTTTTGTATTTGACTTCATATATGGCGTAGTGGTAGAAGTGGTAACTTCGCTGCTGCTAGTGTGTCGCGTCCCGGGATCGATACCCACATAGAAATCTTTGAAAATAAAAGCCTAGAAAAGTCTGAGTATACTTTCAATTCGTTGTTAGAATGTGTGTGGCCTGTGACACATGGAATCTCGTGAAATTTCGTTTTAAAAATAATAACGAAGCAAATAAAAAGCTAAAAAAGTTCGTACAGCTCAATTATATTGAGGTATATTTAATCTTTTTCCGTAGTAGCTGACTGTCGAGCAAGACATCAAGGCCATGAAAAGGCATAACAACTGGAGAAGGAAAGCCAAGGACCGCCGTGAATGGAAAACCATTGTTGAAGAGGCTAAGACCCACAAAGGGTTGTAGCGCCGTAGAAAGTAAAGTAAGTAAATGAGTCTTTTGCAAGAATTTGTACTACAGTATTTTTCAAAAATAGCAGGCATAATATATCAGAAAACAAGCACCAATAACCCATTATCAAGATGAAAAGCTCAAAGATTGCCATCATCTTATGTTTATACACTGTCCATAAAAATGAATATTGCCGTAAACTTATGTATTTTTTTATCATCACATTTAGAATATTACACGAGGTAATGATAATATTAAATATTGTAGCATTACCTGTAATATCCAATTTCCTTCAAAGCAAGGCTATCAACACCGGATAGCTTGTTAAATATTAGCACTAAGGGCGTTAGGTACAGCGAGCTGTTATAACTTTAGTGTGCGATTCGAATATCTTTGACACAAAGTATCTTTATTACATCTTTTATAACACTAAAAAAGTCTTGGGTATATCTTTACTGTACTTATATTTTTATAACCCTAAAAACTTTGCACTTTTTGTATTAGATTGTTATTTTATTTAACGGGTATTATCTGTAAAATGCGAGAATATGGCGGTGAATTTCCTTTTATTATGAACATTAAACAGCGGACAAAGAGTATCCAAATTCCATTTTTTTCTTAATAGACCAAATAGACATCATAATATACAAATCCAGTATTCTATTCAGTCTTACGTTCTTTTCAAAGTATTCGAACACTAATTATTATTATTTAAATGTTACGACACTATTTCAACTTAAACTATCTATTACAGAAATAAGTCAATATATCTTTAATATAAATTATATAAATAGTTTAATGTATTCGTGTAGACAACATTTTAATGTCAATAAAAAAAGTAGTTTTGGATACTCCGAGATAGCATTGTTAACAATGGATGATAAATTATGATTTTATGTTATTATAAGAGAAGGTATTTTTTTATTTCCTTCGTAATATCAAAAGGTTATAGTTGGCACAGAATGACATTAACATAAAATGCTCCATACTGCTCAAACAATGCTATTTGTCTCTTGCAAGAAGATTTATAAAAATACAATGGGTTACTAGTAATAAATGGTAATAAAGCAGTATTAAAGCAATATGTAAATAAAAACTATAACCCGACTACGTAAAAAAGGAGGTCTAAAAAGGTCGAAATAAGAAACTAGCTAATTGAGATAGAAATCCTGAAAAGTATAAGTTTAGTATAGAATTGCTCAAGCTGGAGCCGTGGTCGCACCTATTCGTTTTAAACTTATATTTTGACTCAAGCATTATAATATATGTACAGATTTGTAATGTGCTCACCAAAACTTTTCTTTTGATACCAAACACGTAATGATTATGTCAGTTTCATTTTTTTTGAGGTTGGAATCTGAGGTTTTTATTCCGTATATAAAAGTTAGATGAAATTTATATAGCCTATGTCATCCGGGCTATTTTAACGAATCTATTGACACCTCATTTATGAACATCGGTTCAGTAGTTTAGGCGCTACGGTGGAACATACAAACATACATACATAGACTGCCAAAAATATTACCCTTCCTTTTGGCTTCGACGTAGTCGGATAATAAAGTATTACTTAATTACATAAAATATAAAAGTATCCACTAGGATACTTTTATATTTTAAGTAATTAAGTAATACTTTCCTACCTTCACTAGGCAGTTACAAAATAACACAATAGGCACTCATACTGATAAGGGGTTCTCTCCCAGACAACCTTTTACTGGCAAATGTATAAAAAGCAATGTTTGATGCTTTACCACAACTTAATACGATTATTATACGTTTCCTTACAAATAAATAATATTGGCGTAGTGGTTTAAGCGGCCGCCTCGCCGCTTGACACTGCTTCCAAGTGTTGTGGGTTTGATCCCCACACGAGACAACACTTAGTGTGATTCATAAATTGTTGTTTCGAGTCTGGGTGTTCATTATGTCCGTTAGATGTATGTTTGTAAAGTCCCCCGCGACACAGGATTTAGTCCTAGTGCGGGAGTTGTCTTTTTAAAAAAGGAGAAAAAAAAAGGAACACTTTAACAACAGGATTACTAGAAAAGGATAAAGGGTAATCACTAAAATTAGCAATAAAAGTTTTCCCATCTGTAACATCGTATTTTATTTACAAAAATATGTACAAGATATTTTTACAATATCCGTTCATACGTAAATATTAATTTGCAGAAACCTTTTCTTTTTTTTGTTCTCTACGGTGGAAACTCTCCTTATGAGCCATCTCAACTCGACGCCAACCCGGCCAGAGTGTGATTACTCGGGCTTGGGACTGGCGGAGGAGGTGTGTGGAGGCTCTCCCCTAAAGGCGAGGCATACCCACTAAAGTCACCGCGGTATCCCGTGTAATGGCGAAGTCATGCGATTCGCGGATAGCATACTTTTCCGTGACCCCACCCGGGATTGGCCCGTCGTTGGTGTTGGCGGGCCCCGTCTCGTTATAACTTGGGAGGCAGCGTGGATACTACGCCGCCTCCTTGCCTTTGGCGGACTGGTACTAAAACAGCCGCAGAGGATAGGGAGGACGGCAACCTGACAACACCGTATCTCTGCTTCCTCTGCGGCCTCACCGCAACGCAACCAATGGTGCTCCCCCATTTGGTCGCGGGAGAAAGGGCGCGCGGCAACGCAACACCGACACGCCTCTCCTCCCGCAACCGCGCCCGACTGCGAGGGACAGACAGAACTGTCCCCCGCACCCGCACCTCGGGACGCATCCTACGCAGGCCTCACCCAAGCCCACGTGGAGCGTCCACTCCAGGGATCCTGCTTAGCTTCACCGCGGGTGTCCAAGCCATGGTTACTGAGCCCCCCCACCATGACAAGGTGGAGATCCCACGGGGGGGAATTTGCCGAAACCTGACAACAATGCTTTAAAAAAGTTACAGTGCTTTTCGTTTAGAAATTATACGTTTGTTTGCAACCAAAGCCAGCCGATTTTTTTCTATTTAGTTCTGTTTTGCAATCAACAGTGGCTAGTTTGCGTACAGTTGTACGAAACAAATCCATATCCGTGAACACTTTACTATTTACTATGCAAATAACGTCTAAATTTGAATCATAACTAAACAATAAATACGAAAACACGTCTCTGCTACACTATCAACCTTAATTAAGCCATATATGTATACATATGCCCACACAAGTACTTGTATGGACTTGACAGCGGCGGCGCGGCCGGGCAGTAACGTGATTTCCCAACTCGGACAGCTCTCGCTTGGACTGCTCTTCAAACGCTCACTCGGAAAAAGGCATATCTCCGATGCGCACTCAGCTACCGCCCCTTGAAAACGTGATACTCGTACAAACACATACACATAACCTCGTAAAGGTAATTAGAACGGGTAAGTCAACGTGAAATACGCTTTAGATGTTATTTAAGTCAACAATTTATGACCGAGTTCTTTTAAGTGGATTAGTTTGAAACCAATCACTTCTGTTTTCTGTGTTGTAGATTGAAGCGCTTTACAAACATTTAAACAGAGTACTTATCTATCATCTAAAATAAAGACAATTCTGTCAAAGCTTACTATTTTGTTTACCGAAAATCAAACTTTTATCAGCCGAAAATGTATTACATTTATTAAACTACCACCATTATACGGTTATAGCAAAATTATAGAATACTAGAGGACGCCAGCAGCTACGCCTGCATTTTTTTTTAATTTACCCGATTTGGCCGATTCCGTGGGAATTTCGGGAAATCCTTTCTTAGTGCACCCCTACGGTCCCCAAGGAACATACATGCCAAATTTCAGCTTCCTGCGCCTAATAGTTTCGGCTGTAGCGTGTCTGTCAGTCAGTCAGTAACGCAAGGATTTTATACAGGGTGGCGCTTGCATAGCGGCACTTTTTGAACAATGGCATAGCTTACAACATTCTTAAGATTTGTACCAAAAATCAATTAAATCGGTGCAGTAGTTTGGCCACAATATTGATTTTAAGTTCCGCAATTTTTGCACACGCTTTGAGTTCCATACAGCTGATACAAAACCGTCAACGACCCTACATTGCGCGCCGCGACTCGCTAGGTACTACTCACAACGCGACACCTCGACGTCATCTCAAGCTAGGCTCAGCGCAGACAGAACGGAGCGCAGCGGAGAGGACTTTATCAACGCACTTGAAAATAAACTTTAATGTTTTTACAATAAAGTTCATAAATGCTTGAACCTGATAAAAAATATTCGCGCTTCCTCGAAGATACGCGGAAATCCCCGCGCAAAGTCTAGTCGGTGCCCGCGTCGTACGCGTATTTTCAGGGTTTAACGAACTTTTGCGGCAAAATATTTATTGTAGAGTGGTAACCCAGAACGTTTTACTCACGCAGGCTCGCGAGGTCGCGCGCAATCTTGAGCATACGCAATCCGTAAAGAAAATGCCTGAGACCGCGCGGGGATTATTCCTCTCTGTCTGCGTTGACCCTTCGACGACTTAGGACGATGACGTCTTCGTGCAACGTCGCTTCGCCTCGAAGGTACCTACCTAAGACTCGTCGTTGTAGGTTTTTGCGCCCAAGTTAATGCGTAACATTTTTAACAGAACAAAACTTTTGAAACTTCCCAATTACCTTTTCAATAAAGTTACATAATAATAAAATGGATCGGTTCCGCAAGCACGAAAAAATCTGATTAGGTATGCACAGTAAATGCACTACGTGTGACAAGGACAAACATAGTCGAGCCAAATACAGTTGCCCAATTATGAACAAAATATTGTCAATAGTATCGATAAAAAATACGCACCGTAAAAGTTTGTAGTTTATTATATCGACATTGATTGTATTTAACGTTAATGTAATCGTCTTATCAATGACTTTACGTCCGAAAATTTCAAAGTGTGGTACAAATAAAGACGACGTTTTTAATAGGTAAACAATGATAAACATGTAAAGATATTAAATTATTTAATCATTTGAAATAAGTTAATAATTATTGACTATTTTAGCTCTTTCCGTATGGTATTTTTTAAATGGTCTGATGGGTTCAACAATCTACTTAAGAATTATAATAACTATGTACTAAAACTACTGAACTAATTGAAGTATGTGCATAGTATTTCATAAACTTGTTTAACTGTGTCGTATTAGCAAAACAAATAAGCAATAGCATTATTGTTAATACAAGTAAGAATGCATAGTTCGTTGTATAAAAACATTTTGTGTTATTTTGTTGTTAACGTATTAACGTGTCAAAAATATCGACATTCATAGTACCTATTGCGCATCTCTAATTCCTATCCTAGACATGTCGGCGCCAGCAGCGCATCGGTGATCGGTGACTCATCATAGGTTTGTTTAGTGCCGCAAAAACTATTGGATTAATAAGTCGATCAAATCGCGCGCGCGCTTACCCGACAGTTGTTTTTGATATTGAATCGTGTGATTGTATTTAGTTGTGTTATTTAATTGTGTTGTTGTTAAGTGAACTTTATCATTCGTCATTTTTGCATTGTTTGTGTTAATAATTACAAACTTTACGTCGTCCGAATATGCGAATATGATGGTATTACGTGGGTTCTTATTGATATGAAAAAAACACCAGTGCTATTCTAATTACTGAACAAATTTCATTAGAGTTATGTGTAGAATTACTGAAATAGGTAATTCGTGATAACAATGGCGGCCATTTCGAGAATTTGAAAATTTTGTGCTACCTTTTACGTGGGTTTGTGTTAAGTGGGTTTTTGTTGATATGAAAAAGACACCAGTGCTTGCCTAATGAGTGACCAAACATTGGAGTGATGTGTAGAATTACTGAAATAGGTAATTCGTCAATAAATGTGAACTACCTCCGTGGCATCGTCTGCCGCATAGCACACGTTGCCGTTCTTACAAAGGTCAGTAACCTAATGTCATATTGATCTACAAATGGTGTTTCGTTTTGCTACTCATATTTTATAGTTTATTTTGTTTGAAAATTTTACTATTTTATTTTGGCCCCATGACCTTTTTTGTTGATATAAAACATTTTATAGGCATCAATGATACGTCCTTTTTAAATCAATGCCCCTATGCAAGCGCCACCCTGTATATTAAGATTATGTTTTGCAGTTTGGCATGTGAGAGAAGATATTCTGAATTTTGAAATGTTTTTAGTAAAAGTATACCTTTGATAGTTATGCTGATTTACAAGTGCCCAATTCTTAAAATTCAAAACGTTAGTCATCATTTTAATTGGCCAACTAGTAAAATCCTAAATCATTTTATTATGCAAAGGTTAGCGCAGTAATGAATACTATCATGGTTAACCTAAGATGCTATTCATACCTCGTGGCCAATTGTAATCGCGGTAACGTACCTCCTTTATACCTACAGTGGATACTATTTTTACTGGAATAAACGATACTTTTTTAATTTATTAACGAAATGTTATTTTTAATACCCCCTCAAAATTAAATAAGATTCTTAGATTCTAGACTTATTTAAATAGTGTGAACCTAAATAACACACTATAAGCTTTTCAATCTTTATTTGCTTTCTAAATATTTATGAATTCGTAAATACGCTCCCGTTAAAACATAACATCTAGAAGTTCAATTCATGCTATGATTTATATTTGGTCTACACAAATACTCAAGCACGGTAGACAAAGAACATAAAGAACATAGAAACCGCTGAGAGATCCCGGTAAAATCTTTTGATTTGACAGGGATCTGCCAGTATTGTAAGGTTTACCGGTTAGAGAACAGAAAACTGCAAATCACAATGTTCCGTGCCTATGTCGGTATTGTCGGTGGCCCAGTGACTGCCTTCGTGGTTCAATCGATAACGTGTGCATATACAGATCAGGTTTCGATTCCCGGGTAGAGCAAAAATGTAAGAGAGTCTTTTCAAATTCTCAGTAGCAGCAAAGAGTTTGGCAATGTGCCTGGCAACGGCAAAGGGTTGCCCGCTTATTACGTGGGACCAAAAACCCATAACATGCCGAAATGGGGGTGTAACATTACACCTCTGCCACGCCTACGGGGATACAATTTACTATAAAAATAAAACAATGTTTCGTCATCCTTCTCAGTGTGCGAACTGTCGAAAATATCCCCATGCAGACGATGAGGGTCGTATCGATCAATCCTAACACCTGTTCTAATTTCTAGACTGTGAAGCGCATAGCTAATGATAAGGTGACCACTTAACGTACCACGCTGAAAACTGAAAAAAACTTTTCCTTATTCGCAATTTTTACTGTAGAGAAACGAGGTACAGTATGTTTAGCGAAAAAGGAAATCTTCCGGTTTGGAAAGGATTTACGCTTGACGGATTGCGGTCCAATAAATTGCCAAGTTGCGTATATGTATTTGGTTCTTTCCTAGAAATCTTGGAAGAGTTAACCTTTTAGGAGGCTTATTAAGCACTTTATTGGTTTAACCGTACTGCTTCTTGGAACACATTTTGGGTCAAGGTCCAGTTGCAAGCTATTTTTTATTGCTTTTTATTAATATAGTCATTTTATGTTACAGATGGCGGGTCAAGTAAATTTGTCGCAACCGCCATCTTCTACAAAACTAGAAATAGAAAAAGAAGAAAGTGACTTGGAAAGAAGATGACTGAATCTCCGGTTCTCCTATTTACCAAGCAACTCAAGACCCAACACAATATATTTGCATGGAAATTCTGCGAGAGGTTAGTAATTCAGCATCACGCAGTTCCGAGTATCGTCCATTTTCATTACGCGGTTTTGATATTTGATACTGCGTTATTTTGGATTTACTCATAACATTACACACACATTACTCATAACATCATAACTTTATATTGCCGTCTTTTTTGATAAAAGATAAATCATTTTAGATCACGTATCATGGCGCTTTCAACACTGGATACCTAAGTGAACGCGATAGAGTACATATTATGAAAAAGCATGCATTTTTTTTTAGAATGTGAAGGACATATTTTTCATACTTTCTAAGTAACTTTGTAAAGTTAAATTTAGGTGCCACTTTTCGGTCACCATTGCGTTTGATTGGTTAAAACGGAGAGAACAGAAAAATATTTTTTTTATCATCTGGGATAACAAAATGTAAAGATAAACAGATTGGAAAATGATTCACTTGTCATTATTTACTTATATATCACTTTATTGACCATTATACTTCATATTTATCACGCAAAGAGCCGCAATAGCCATTATTTAGCTACATGTGTTTATTTATATGTATGTCAATGAGTTGACTGCAAATAAGTAATATTATTATCAATAAAGCAAAGCAGATGCGATCTGTTTTCTTAGTACAAACTGCATTTCGTAGGTAATACTCGTATGAATGTTATGGAAATAGCACACTTTAGCATGATTACTAATCATGACTATCGTCTTAGCCTTAAATCTATTGAATTCAAGATTTCTCTTTGGAGCCCTGTGACTGCTTTGTAGTCTATCCAAATATGACATAATATTAGCTTTTTCACAGGACGCCTACTATCTGACCCAAAAGGACACTAGCGAATAGCGGCATTGCAAAACTCAAATACTATTCGCGATTAAATATTAGTATATGTACTTACATATCACCCATTCACATGTCTATATCATCTACAATAATTTAAATCAACAGATCTATGTTCATAAACTGAACAGCCTGTTACAACTAGATCATTTACAGTTCAGCCTTTCAAATGATATTGTAAATACTAATCAGTCCATAATAATTTGAATAATACTAAAATAAATATTAAGTATCCCAAAAAAAAAAATACTTGCGTCAGAAAATAAATGTCATTTAAACTATTTTGACTGCTGGCCCAAATAAATGGGTTAATGAAGGAGAAAATTACGTCATCCATCTTAGTTGGATTCCTCCCAGCACTGTTGCGAGCTTAATTCACTTCATTAATGTTTTTTTTCTCATTTTCTACCTACTGAAAACAAAGATAAGCAAACAAGTTCATAAATGAGATTTGCTGACATCCCTCTTTCCCCTTGTATGTACTACATTTTATTTTATTTTTGCAACATTTTTGTTAAACTGGATTAATGTCGTTTATAGTTAAGCCTTTGCAAGTTCTTTCTTCTAAATAGTAATCTCGACAATAGTCCACAGTATAGTGCCTTCCAGAAAGTGATTTTATAATGAAAAAAATAGGTTGTTCTAGTTAATAAGCGTAGTAGAATGTATACATGACTAGATGAACAAGGCTGTATAGCATTACAAAGAAATATTTGACATATTTAACACTAAGCTAGATTCGATGAGGCAGATACTAAGCCTTGATTTTTCTCTGAATTTATGTAATTTTTGGTGAATTGTAATTGTAAATATTGATGTAGGGATTATTTGGATTTTTGATCAGCTTATTTGTTCTTCTAAACAGTTGTCAATAGTTTCTGTTTATTTAAAATATGGTAACTAGACTATGTCCACGCAAATTATAAAATAAATTATTAATATAAAACGAATTTTTTTTGTGTCATATAATAAAAAGCTGTTGGTTTTCCTAATAAAAATAAATAAATAGTGTCTTCCCTAGTTTATTCCACCAATAAACAGCGCATTTCAAATACCGCCACATTATTAAATACATTTGGGATTATAAAGTATTATTATGTTTGAAAATATAATACAAAGCAGTACAAACCCCTATCAGAAGCCCCTTTGAAATTAATTACGTAATATATGGATAGAATTGAAAGATTTTTTCTGGAAAACTTAAAAAAAACGTCACAATAGTAACCCCTTTCCTGAAATATATCAAACATTAGCCGATTATAGCTAAAATATAATTTATATTCTTATAATGACAACTTAGAACATAAAGATAAAAGAAAAAGTATAATAATAATTACAATATCTATAACAACCATCTTAGAGTGTGATAGTTTTGAGAATCTAAAACAATAATGTTAATTGATCGGATTGCAAAATATCCATTACTTCCCTTCTGAAACACGTGAGAAGTGTCTGTTATACGTCTTAATAATTTTATTTGCAATGGATCTTTAAACCATAAAATACATGGCAGAAATAGTTATGAAAATTCAAATGATATGTTATAGAAATATTGCTTCAGCATCATTGTAATGACTGACTTTTATGCACATATTGCAATAACACTAACCATAGTTTTATGTAAGGCTTGTATTACCAGATAAAACTAGAAATTATACAATATTTTGGTCATAAATTTAACTTCTCAAACTGGATGAAAATCATCATTAATTATTGTTATATGTGAAAAAAGTTAATAATTAGTAATAAATAACAACTGTAAAGGAAAGAAAAGGAATTGAAAAAATGGCCTTATTGAAGTATTCACTTATTGATATGAGAGAATTTTGGTCCTCAAAAAATGGCTTCATGTATTTATTAATATAAAAGACTTGCCAAACTATGTTTCCTACATAGTTTGAAAACAGTCATCACCTTGCACCTATAGTGCCATAGTAGTTATTTTGTTGTTGTGTGTTGCTTCATATGAATCTGTATTTAACAGTGTTATTTAACTTAAGTACTTTGTTTGGTTGTTCATAAACAAATAAGAAATAAATAAATAATGGCAAATTATTCCGAATGGCATACCTGTTTATTTAAAATGTTGTAAGTTTTTAAATGATTTAAACACCAGACATGCTGCTAAGCCTGCATTATTAGGTATATACTCGTAATGTAAGTGAAAGCTCCTGTTTCACCATGTTTATTTTCAGGCTTACTAAATGTACATCAAAATGTAACATGATTATGCTTGAATATTATGTAGAGTAAATATATACAAGTGAAATAGGTGTAGCATCATCACCATCAGCCCTGAACTGTCCACTGCTGGACTGGGCCTCTCCTTTGAAAGGAGGAATTGGCCTACTATACCACGCTGGCCAAACGGGTTGGTAAAGGGTTTGTATCAAGTTTTCCTTCTGTTACAGTGCTGTTCTGCACTAACTAATATGCTCCCTCTGCTGCTGCTAATATGCTCCCTCTGTCGGCTCTTACGACACCCATGGGATGATATGGGGTGGTGACATTCCGTATTCTTAATCCGTAACCACACGGGCAACTCACGGTCACGCTTTGGTAAGGTGTTGCAACCAACACCTTACCAAATTTAAATTGTAATGTATTATGCAAATCCTGGCGATGAAAAAGCGTGACCGTGAGTTTTATTGCTTTGCGAACGTGGCAGTAAATGTATATGTAGAAGCTTTTGGTAATTGTTTTTTAAATTTGACGTTCATAAGTGTCACTTTGTGATCTAAATGAACAAAAGATTTTGACTTTGATTTCCAACTATGAAAATAAGTAAAAATAAACAGGTATAGAACAAAGCACGAAAAGGCAACTCAAGTTTTCAAGTCTTTAGTAATACGCGTTGCTTTATATTCAGACAACACAGAGCATAAACACTTATTGCTTGCTTTAGCTTCTCATCGAGTAGGTATTTCTACAAAAGTCAGTCCAATAGTTGCCCATGTCCAACAAAACAAACAAATAAATAAACGTATAATATTCGTGCTCCACCGTCTTGATATCGCAAGCTACTGTCAATATAAAATATATTTATGCAGATTGCACACAACAAGCGAGCATAAATTACAAAGTAAGTGCACAAGACGGCGCGGCGAGACTCAGCAGCAGTGTGTCAACATCGCACCCCACACCCGCTGTGACGTCAGCGAATCCTGGGCTTGACCCATTCATTGATCTACAATTATTGGTGCAAGCTAGAATACTCCCCAAGATCACGTTGCGAAATTTACTAGAAATAATTTTTAGCTCAAAAAATTTAAACATAATACAAAAACTACATAAAGCTTAAACATTTATGAGCACAACATAATATAATTTATCGGTGAACTGGAATTTATACCAAAAATATAAAATGAAATCGAAGTCTACTTTAAAAATGTGCTCTGATTAAAGACAATACATTTGACATAAGTTGTTTCGATATATATGATGGTATTGGTGGTATTGTTCTTTCACTCAATACGAATGTTTGATTTCAGCACAATATTTTGCAACAATGATTTATTGATATTTCACTAGGCTTTAAATATAATGGTTTGAAATTTTAAACGACTTTGCTCGTTTCAATCATGTCTGAGTATAATTTCATATGTAGTAAAATACAAGTTGAATAAATAATAACGATAAATCTTTATATTAGGTAATGAATATAGTCGTATTGATAATATATACATGCACGCAGATTAATGTCTCAGAACTCCAAAAATAATCGACAATATTAAAGAAGATAAAAGAAAATCTCGATTGAAATCATAAAAAAATGTTATGGCATACATAAAGCATACATAATAAGGAATCGCAGACAAGGGCAAGTGATTTTAATAAACAAAGTATCTAATATATTATTACATAGCACCTACGTGAAGGCCTATTCAAACCTGAGCGATATTCGCTGCCGCTGTGGATAGAGGTAGATACCGCGCGGGTTTCGCTTAGGTATTTAGTATCAAGTACCGCGGCTAGAACGACCTAAGCGATATTCGCTGCCGCTGTGGGTAGAAGGTACATACCGCTCGGGTTTCGCTCAGGTATTTGGTATCAAGTACCGCTGCTAGTTCTTACCTCTCTGAGCGAAACTCGACTACCGCGCGTTATTCTACCCACAAGGATAGCGAATACCGCTTAGGTCTGAACAGTAATATTACCGCATACCCACTGGGTTTTCTCTGCCGCAGACGGTAGCGAATACTGCTTAGGTCTGAACAGGCCTTTATTCGGTAAACTGCCACTAAATTTCGTGTAGCAAGCAGTTAACAACAATGTACACTCGCACTAATCACTCGACCAAAGCCATGCAACTGACAGGACTGGAACTCGAAGGAGCTTCGAGATTAGCACTCCTAATAAACCCCAACGGTTTGTTGAGGGTTTTAACTAGAACATCGGCAAATGAGCATAAAAAGAACCCTTGTGAGTGAGCGCGAAGGATAGGCAATCGAAAGCAAGCAATGGATTAATGCATTTGGTTGAAAAAAAATAAGAAAAAGGTTTTTTAATTAACGGTTTACGTGAGATCTGCTTTTGTAGTATTTGAGCGTTCATTACGTGTGTTTAATATGACTTTGTTTAAGAGCAGTCGATATTTACTTTTTAGAAGTCGAAAGATTTTTTCATTTTTCAAGTTTCTGTTTAAGCTTGATGAAGCATTTTATACCAGTTGATGGGTATTGTGTGTGCAATTTAAGTTGTAAATATACTATGCGGTAGGATGTTAGGTGAATAACCCACATCATTATTTTGGATTACGATCATGCATTATAATTGTATATACACGTGTCTGAATATTCATTTATCATCGGATCGCAATTAAGGCAACGCGAAGATAATGATTATTTTAACTCATTTTACAATAGTTCGATGGAAGAGAAAACATGATAATTATTTTCACAATCAAGCCATTATCTCATTATAGGCAGCAAATCTAAGATCAATTAAAGCCGACAGACTTTTAATAAAATTCAACTAAACAGTCACCCTCACATACGCGAGCCTTAATTTCATTGCAAATTTATAATTGGCTTTCGCCTGCAGCTTTCTTTCCTATTAGAAATTCTTTTGTTATGATTATTTTGCCTCTTTACATCCCTGGGGGATCAACTTTGCTAAAGCCTTGCCTTGGTCAGTGTTTATAAGTAAAAGAAAATTGGTCAAAACTCTCGTTTGCTTTAATATTTCAATAATTCGATCATTCTAAGCTTCTGTTCACGTGTAGATCTCATGTATAATTAAGCGTATGTTGCTAATTTTTGCTCCTCGTGCGCGAGATTTTCAGATTCAGGCAATGTAGTGGCATACCAGCCGGTTCCAATGAATTAAGAAATTCAATTAGATAATTGACTGCCTCATCTTGATTCATAACACTGTCAATTGATTTATAAGTCGTGACTACACCAGGCAGTTTCGCTTGAATTTGAAAAAAATAATGGCATTGATATGTATATTCTTCGGTGCTAAAATGGCGCGTTCCATTCAATCATGGTTTCTGTAATTCTGAAGAATATTCGGAAAAATACAATCCACTAACTCATCTATCGATTGCGTAATTGTACAAAAATTGTTCGGTACAGCAATCAATCCGTTGGTACCTACTGTCGATTTGTATTTTACCATCACCAATTTCTAACAATTCTTTTGAAAATTCATAGGCAGTTAGATCATTTTGTAGGTGAATACGCATATTAATGTTCAGTGTCAATTTTTGTACATATCTCCAAAGAAATAATGACTTCAAACAGGCATTTATTTCATCAGCAGGAGTTGATCGAGGTATGACAGGCAATGTTTGACGAAAATCCCCTGACAGTAAGATCAATGAACCACCAAAAAGCTGTTGATTCCCGCGTAAATCTTGCATTGTTCGATGAAATGCCTCTACTGATTTTTTATTCGCCCACTCATCCCATAAAATAATCGACGCTATTCGCAGAACTTTTGGCATAGCAGAATTTCTCGAAATATTGCAAGTTGGAGTTTCAATCACCTGTAAATTCAATGGCAATTTTAATGCAGAGTGTGCAGTCCGACCACCTTCTAATAATGTAGCAGCAATTCCCGAAGATGCAAGTGCCAATGCAATTTTCTGTTCCGATCGAATAGTCGCTAAAATCAATGATACAACGAACGTTTTGCCTGTACCACCAGGTGAAATATAATCCACCTGCATTATTGAAAACGGCTTGCATGATTGTGTCATATACATGTTTTTGCTGAATATTCAATATGGTTATATTCGATTGTACAAACAAACGTAAACCATTAGAATTGAATTCCTGCTCACGTTGCAATTCACGATCAAACAAATCTTGCATCTCGCGGTTTGGTGCGGTCATACCCAATTGTACTAATGCCTTATTTGCAATCGTTAGACACATATCTTCAATTATTATCAAAGCTTCGTTGTACATTTCTAAGGTAATCAACAAATCAGGATTTCTTTCATGATGACGCATACGAATTAAAATATCTTCTGCCATATAATGTTTATATTTGCTCCATAATTCAAGTGGATTTGATGGCATACATGTTGATAATATAATGGCAAATAACATTCGTATTTGTTGTGGATGAGCTGAAGTAGATGCATCATGAAGTGTTGAATCCCAATGTGCATCATCCTCCAAAAAATGCAAGAGTTGACATGCTTCACGACTTGACTGACTGACTTGTTGACTGTTCTCAATACTAGAAATGATTTTGGGACATTGACGTTGACTAATAACAATCGCAAATAAAAACACTCAGCATTGTTTGGACGTACTGTATATATTCTCCTAATTGCATCTGTTTCGAAAATGCCTGGATGCCCATCGACTGCTGTTCCTTGTTTACGTCTTTGAAAATTTTTCGAAGACACATTCCATGTGTAATACTGAGGCACTTCAGAATATAACTTTGTCGCAAATGTATCAGTTTCACATAACTTGAAAAAAGCGGTCAACGTAGTCGCTGGTGGTTGTGCTGCTCTTTCCAACACATTTGCTTTATTAAAATAAACGCGTTGGCTATTCTCAAGATGCACAGCCAAGTGAACAACCACAGGATGTCTTTCGTGCATTGGAAATGACATAATCCTCCATACAGCTTCATTACTACTAATATAGCGCCCCATTTGATACTGAGTAATTTCATTATTTCTATTATCACCAGCAACACCGAAAACAGCCATATCGCTCTCTTTATTTACATACTTACAAATATATTTAATAGATTTGACTGAATTTCAATACTCCAAATTTATATGAGCATTGAATATTTTCGATAATAATGGACAATACGGAACCAGCCAACGATTATCAACTTCAACGTCCTGGTTACGCAATCTAATAGTTGTCGTTTTGCCATTATCATTAGGTGATCTACGTCGATACAACGGATATGCGTCATTGCCCGTTATTGTGTCTGAAGTCAATTGCCTTGGATATCGTTTCGAACACTTTCCATCAATCATACATGGCGAATTCATATTTAGTTCACCGCCCGGACCATGTATCATGTTTTTAACGACAACGTGAAATAACTCGGGATCAACTGTTTGATCAGGAATTTCAGCTGATATAACGTTATCGATTTGATCCGGAGTTATTTTATGTACCAGCCAAATTAATATATGTGCGTGCGGCAATCCCCTTTTTTGCCATTTGATAGAGTGCATATGGCAACGCACCTCTCCAAATACAAATAATTTCACAATTAAATCCACAATTGCTCTAAATTTTTGCCGAAAAACACGTGCTGTAATGTCATGACGATCAGTTGTCGACTGTCCTTCAAATACAATACATGTAAATGTAATGAATAGATCCGGTCGACCGTATTTTCGTACATAAGCCATTGCGTCTTGTGCATATTCGTTCATATGCAAATATACGAAGATGGCAATATAGTTAAACGTCCGATGTCATTAACATTAGCATCATTCGCTATCGCATTTTGCAAATGAATGTATTCTTCGGATCTTAATTTTGCTTAGTTCAACCAAACAAACGAATACAATTAAGACGTTCAGTTTCTATTTTGGCATACATATCAACGATATACTGATGAAATAGTTGACCACATCTCAAGATATAATTTTGTTCTTGTGGACGAACCATCAATCGATACGAATAAAAATTCATGGCACTAACTTTTTCCTGTACCTGTAAGTAAGTACAAAATGTGACTTTAGAAAATTATTATTATACAAATGAAATGTCAACACACTGAAAATAGGTAAATTATTTACCTGTTCGTAGATCAATCATTGAAGTTCCGAAACCCGTTGCAATTGCTCATTTCTGCGATGAAGTACAATATCACGGGATTGAAACTGATCACCAAGAATTACAATTGCAACCTTATCAATTGTCGGTGCATTGAATCGCCTTGCATGCTCTCCAAAAGGTGTTCTATTAGGCCTTATTACGATTTTATGATTATCAGATGGCATACGATCGAGAGTAACTTTGAACACTCACGAATAATTTCTCGTCTTGTATTCGAAACAATTGCACAAAGTTGATCCAATTCACGATTTTCATCACCAATAAAATAAATTTGCAAAAATTTATGATCAGCGTCGGGGCAATAGCGAACCAGCTTGATGATAAATCTGGCCCTGAATCTGTAACATGTATGTAATTTTAGTTAGATCCGAATTTTTAAAACTATCGAATACTTTATGATTCAGATTGATATAGACATTATATTACCTTAAACGTCGGCATAAAATTATCACTAATAATTTTAGTAGCACCAAAAGAAGTCATTTGAAATGCCGAATTGTATTGTTGAATATGACTCAAAAAGAGCTTCGACGTTTGAGATGTCCCAAAAATAAATGAATATAAAGGTTCGGGTGGAGTTTCTAATGCTGGCAATCTCACTTTGCCTTAGCACAACACATGCCAGGCGTTTCACTTGGAAATTTAGCCGCATCACAATGTGGACATATTGCGTCCATCATTCCAATGTATCCGTACATACTATAATCAATCTGACTGTTGTAATTAAAAGCAGCACGCATCATTTCAGCCAAAACAGCACGACCTATTCGTGATCGCCGTGCAAGATTCAGTACAGGTACAGGGTCAACAGATCTATTTTGTGCATTACGTTCACGCTGTTATGCATTAGCTTGTGCGCGTTCATCTGCAGTCTGTGATTGTCTTAGTAATGTCTTAGTAATGCCATATCATTTGCAATACGCGTTTGCCGACCTATATTTGCTCGTCTAGCTCGTGGCATTTTTCCTTTATATAAAAAATCCGTTAGTATGAATGCACTCAACAATTATGTTTAAATAGAAACACAAAGCCAGAATAATTATTATCGCTGACAATTTGCTTTATATTTTTTTTATTTATCGAAGCACGTCCAAAATGAAATGTCCGCATGAATGACATAACAACATGAAAAAAAAGTTTCAATGTGACAGCAAATTCCCCATCTCAAAAAAGTTTTAATACAAAATTATTATCTTTTTTTTTTATTTATCGAAGCCACTGACCTCTATAAATACCACTGGACTGGCGGCTGTCATAGTGATATTGTGCCTAATTGATAATCGCCATTTTGGCGCTGTTGTACGTAGCGAGTGTCTGTGGTACTAAAACTAGTCATGTCGATATCAGCGAGTAAATATCGATAACTTTTGATAATAAGTTTTTACATTAATAAACGTATCATAATAATTATTACTTATGTTATATCAACAATTTACAGGGAATAATTAATTTATTAAGTAACAGTTGAAAAGGTAAAATAAAACACGTTTCATACATTTAATTTATATTTTTAAATTACTGACGTGCCCAAATTATTTGACGGGTTAACAAAATTCTTATACTTTGACCTGTAATTGACAAGGAGTATTTTTTTGATTTTTTGTTGTTGCATACATTCTCACATCGATATACTTAAATATAATTTGTTTAATCATTACATCATAATGACTATTTAAAGTTTCAAACATCATTGTTTCCAAAAAATGAACGCGTAGTTCTGGAAACAATTCATTTGATTTTGGTAGCAATTCTTTCATCACTTTTACTGTGAGAACTGCCGGAAAATTCTTTTCCACCGGCAGCTTCCCATTGGTCTTTTTGCATGCTTGTCGAAAAAGTGATTCCACTAACAAGCATATAGTAACGACGCTTTGTGATGGAATAGTTAGTGCACCTCTATTTTTCTGAATAATTAGTGCGATACCGTTTCGTCGATCAGATATGGCATCGGATGGTATTGATTCACAAGCGCTCAAACAATCAATACATGTAATTTTGTGCTTGATAGATCTAATCACAAAACCTGCTATGTATCCCACACATTGCTTCGATGTTTCATTTACATTGTTTGGAACAGCCCAACCAAAATGTAAAAACTCTTGCAGTTTATCATAAACAGATGGTTGTATATTTTCAGCTGATTCAAAATATTTCAATTTGAGTCTTCTATACTCAGCTTGTCCATACACATTTACGTCATACAATGCATTTAGGGAATAGCGAGGTCGTGAACCAACTGAAGCACAAGTTAATATTGAAATATCATTTGCTTTGACATTGCAATCATAATTTTTAATTTCATGATGAATCAAGAGTTGTTTATATGCACTGATAAACTGTGCTGCTGTCGGATTCGGATACCACCCACCTCTACTCCTAATGGCACAAAAAAATAATTCCAAATGATCTTGGCTCATTTTATAGGATAAAATATATTTTAATGGTCCATTTGATTTTACGTACTTTTCGTAAATATCTATAACAGAAAGCAGAGCATAATAAAAGCCTAGGAAACCCGCTTTACGTCTTGAATGTGCTATTGGTTGACCATGCAGTTTAATTTCGCTTAGATAATTAATTTGCTTCATAATATTTTTCCTCCACCTGCTTTCATTAGAAGTCCTAAAGGGGCTTTTAAAACCTTTACCTAAAGGATTTCTGACATTAAGAAAATCAAAAAAAAAGATTCCGACGAATTGTAAACCTCCTCCTTTTTTTGAAGTCGGTTAAAAATTCGGTCGACACATCTAGTAAATTTTACCGTAGGACCTGAACCTTTGAAATCGGGGAGGTTTAATTCCTGATCACAAAATTCAATGGCGTCTGCCACACTACTGCTTAATTTTTGCGCAACTATGAATATTTTCATTATATTTTTTCTGTATTCTATATTGCGTTTCCTCAGACTATTGCCTAGCCTTAATCCTTCCCTTTCTTGTAAATCAGCTAAACTTTCAATATATTTCCAATTAATTTCATCACCGTTAATATTCTTATATCACCTAAACAGTTACGAATATTTTTTAACATGTGGCATGGGTCAAATATTACATGCACTTTAAGAGTTTCATCCATTGGATGTATAAAATAAGGTTTACTATCCTCGTTCATTTTTAAGTTGGCACCTAATTGCGAGACAGCCGAAAAATGTTCTGGTGGACCATCTAATGTTAAAGAACAAATTTCAACACCCACATCGTGAAGGTGAATTAAAGCTTGTTTAATCAAATGACTTTTGGTAGAAGATGGTAAACCTTTTATCAAAAAATATGCAATGGGCAATTTCCAATTATATTTAAGCGGAACCACCATAAAAACTAAGGCATCTTTACATTCTTGTAACTGTGAAGGATCGTCTACCAGTAAAGACGAACCAATATCAACATGTCCACGAATCACACGGTTACGGCCTCGCTGGCATCCCTTTTTAATACTCATTTCATCTAATATAAGTGCACAAACTAACTTTTCTCCATTCTGTAATGATATCTCCAATTTTTGCTTTAAGCTATTGAAGGCTTCTTGTGAAAAGCCTGGATCTGCATTTACTGTACTGTAACAGGAACGAATAACTCTAGAGTGTGGAAGTGCCAACTCAATTTTTTTCCAAAAATATGCATAGGCTTTAGCTGAATAAAAATGGAGAGTTATTGCAAAAGCACGTAATTGTGGGGGGTATTTATCATGACTTAAACTTGTTTTCCCCTTGTTTTTAAGCACTCTATTAAAATTTTCAATTTGGAAGTCATCATACTGTTTTAACATTTGAATGCATTCTTCCGACACCTTATTTTTTTAAATTAAATCATTTATTACACTTTTCATATTAGCTACTTTTATTTTCAACCTCCGTACACGCTGGCTTAAAGCTTTTAATTTTGCTTTTGAAAATTTTAAGGATCTTCTTGTTTGCTGGGCAACTTTTTTTGATGACCTTGGTATTATTTCATAACGATGGTCATGTAACAATCCAAATTCAATTCTTGCCTTTTTAGGAGTTGATGAGACTTCATAATTATGATCAGTTACCTGTTCTTGATCCTTCTTTGTCTTATCTGATAATTCTGTAATATTTACACCACAAAATAATTTTCGTTTGGCTGAAATAGTACCTATACTAGCTGACTTGGTCGTTAAGGGACTAGGCAATGACGTAGACGTTGACGGACGAGGCGATGACGTAGGCGTTGTGGACGAGGCGATGATGAAGACGTTGACAGACGAGGAGATGATGTAGACGTTGACGGACGAGGCGATGATGGAAAGGTAGATATTCCTGAAAAGAAGACATTCAAAAATGTTTATTTTGTACTTCTTGTAAATTAATTGACATCATCATCAGCCTTTTTATGTTCCCACTGCTAGGATACAGACCTCCTCTCTGTGAAAGGGAATATCTAATCTTACTGTGGGGCTGGCTCTGAGCCAGAGCACTTCGACCCTTCTGGATCTTTTGTGCTGTGCCCCTCCTGTCTACTCCACCCCTAGCCCACCGTACACCTCCTTCATGAGTCCCAGTATGGTCTTGATGGGGCTGAGCCTGTAGTCCTCTGATCTTGGGAATGGTTGGCCCAGATACCTAGTCTTTTGGAGCCTAGCACTGCGCAATCACACAGCAGGTGTTACATAGTGAAAGGATGGTAAATAATTTACATGAAAACACAAACCTTCAAATATTGTCGGAATGCTTTGTGGTTTCAATGTTGTTCTGTTGAAATGTTTGTCGAAACATTCACCAGCGAAATGTAATGAACACAGAGAATTGTATGTTTTAGGAGTCCAGTTGGTAATTTTCATATTTTGAAGCCAAACCTCTCTCTTCCAAGTCTTTTGGAAATCTGGAAAAAAAATATGTTCAGTAACGTAATCCGTTAGCTTTGATTTTGAGTGTCCAATGAAGGTTGAACGAACTATGTCAATATCACGGAAAAATGAGTTAAATTATCGATAGTGAAAATATCGATATGATGCAAACACTGTCGGTTCTAGTTTAAAATAAAATTGTAAGTAAGAATTTATACGAATTTCATTATTTATTGCTTGTTTAAAATAAGAATGATAAAAATAAGTAAGAGAAGATTATACGTAAAGTTTTGATATGTAAAAATGTTAGTACCTAATAATAATAAAAAATATTTTTAAATAAAAAAAAACCAACTTCAAAAATCACTAAGGAACTAAAAAACAAAAAATAATTGGTTTTGGAGCAAACATTTTTGGAGTCGGTGCCAAGCAAAGTATTTCTGATCTGACTATAAAACCTCTACACATTTTTATATAACTTTCGTTGTTGATAGAATAGGTAGTTTGTAATTTAGTAACTTTTTGCGTAAGTAAGGGCTTGGCACCGTATTCAAAAATGTTTGCTCCAAAACCAATTATTTTTTGTTTTTTAGTTCCTTAGTGATTTTTGAAGTTGGTTTTTTTTTTATTTAAAAATAATTTTTATTTTTTGCTTTTTAGTGGTATACTAATAAAAAATAGTAATAGGTGGTACATAGGATAGTGTAGGTGGTACATGATGGGGAGGCCTTCCTAACGTGCCTCAATTCTGAAATGTAGACCTGTACCTTTCTGGCAATTTCAAGTATTTTTTGTTTTCAACTAAATAGCCTAAATACGTTCGTTTAAGTTCCATCATCAGATCCCGGAAATCATCCAATACCAAAGACAAAACAAACGAGCCTATAAACACGATGATATTGCGTTATTGTATTACAAAGATTCCATGGCCACCTTCCTGCTCCATCATCAGAATTTGGTAAACATTCAGCACTAAAGTCCATGTAAAGACGAATGTAAAGAGCCCAAACCCAATTGGATTGCGTCTTTGCATTACAAAGATGCCATGGCCACCTTCCTGCTCCATCGTCAGACCATGGAAATCATCCAGCATCAAAGTCTATGTAAAGACGACACAAACGAGCCCAAACTCAATGGGATTGCGTAATTGTATTACAAATATCCCATGGCTATCTTCCTGCTCCATCATCAGAGTTTGGTGAACATTCAGCACTAAAGTCCATGTAAAGACGAATCAAACGAGCCCAAGCTCAATGGGATTGCGTCTTTGTATTACAAACATCCCATGGCAACCTTCCTGCTCCATCATCAGACCCTGCAAAACATCCAGTACCAAAGTCCATGTAAAGACGAATCAAACGACCTTAACCTCGATGAGATTGGGTTATTGTATCACAAAAATCTCATGGTTACCTTCCAACTCTATCATCGGACCATGGAAATCATCTAGCATCAAAGTCCATGTAAAAGACGACTCGAACGAGCCCAAACTCGACGGTATTGGGTTGTAACGGTCAAATCGCTTCAAGTGTGCTTATAAAATTTGAAGAGTTCCTTCGATTTCTCAGGATTCCATGATCAGATCCTGACCTGATGATCATGGGACCAACTAGGAGGTATACTCTTTCAATCAAAACAAGAATTTTCGAAATCGGTCCAGGCGTCTTAGAGAAAGCGGGGAACATACATAAAAAAAAAAGATTCCGATGAATTGTAAACCTCCTCCTTTTTTGAAGTCGGTTAAAAAGTAATAAACGTACGTACCTGTGGAATGATGTTTCACTGTTTTTTTTTGTAGCGCCGCTTACAATACACACAAAACCTCATTCTTGATAACTTTTATATACTGCTTATAACACGAATACCATTAAATTCGAACCAAATTAACTCAAAATGCAAAATTACTTTACAGTAACCAAACACTTCTCTCGCAGCCATTTGCAATATACGTCAAAATTACTTTCCTAGACACTCACTAGTGGCGCTTCAAAAAGACACAAAAAAATTGCTGTTAAACGCTTGGAACAGCCTGTCCAGTGGTAATAATAGAGGTCAGTGATCGAAGCACGTCCAAAATGAATTATCCACATGAATGACATAACAATATGAAAAAAAAAAGTTTTAATGGGACAGCAAATTCCCCATCTCAAAAAAGTTTTAATACAAAGTCATCCGCCATTTATTGAATTCATTTATTACAAAAAATGTGATAAATGAAGAACCACTCGACAGATTTTAAGCAAACTTCACATAAACCATCTGCTAAATAGTCTGAATAAAGCCAAAAAAATTGGTTTGGATAGGTGAGCCCGTTCCTGAGTTATAAAACAACTACGAAAAGTGGCATTGATTTTTATATATATATATATATATATATATATATATATATATATCATTCAAATAACAGATAATTTAGGAGAATACGATGTGTAATATAAGTATGACACTGACATTATATCGACACTGTATTTTAGTCACGTTATATGGTGCGTGTGTAGCCAGTGATGATTAGACTATATGCCTAATGAGTTACCTAGTAGGTACGTGTACTGGTGATAAATTTAAAGTCTTTCGACTGTGGGTTAAGGGATTTTTACTGCAATTCTTCCATTTTGTCCTTCTACTATGTATCATTCGTTACTTCAACATATCTCATTTGATATGGGCGTGTGGGTTGTCGGGCTAGGAGATGTAAGTAAAATAACCGTTGTGTATAGATCACATTATAATATTACTCACAATACAATGAACAATAATTATTACAATTTCTATCAAAAATTAGCGTCCACCGATCACGTGGCTACGAGCGCCTGTTCAGTCGTTTCCTCGTTGACTCCGATTCAAACAATGCTCACCTCGCCAGAGCCCGGTGTTCGCTATTGGAATGTCGTTCTTCTTGGCGGCCTGTAAAATTGTAGCAAACCTCATTGGTAACCACCAACGAGGTTAGCCTATAAATTAAATATGGATTTGCAGGTTACAAAACATTATTTATTTGAGCAAGCGTTACATAAAATATACCCTGTAGCAACTAGATTAAGAGCTAAGACTAAAACTCAGGGCGCAGGCAAGCAGGCTGACGCGATTTCAGTGCTCCTGGACACAAGGAGCACTTAGCTTTTCAACGGCGATGTCCGGAGTCCGAATAGGGGCGCTGTCGTCGTAGGTGTTCTTCTCACAACCCCCTACGGGGTAGTAGGTAACCGTTGGGAGGTTGACTTCTTAAGGAGGTAGTCTGCGCGGCCCAATACTATGGGCCGGTCATTGGGTTGGCCGCCCTCGAGGCTGACCAACCGAGAGGGTCTCCGTTGGGAGAGGAACAGTTAGTCGCCTTCGAGAGGGCGGCGTCTGGTCATCTTGCTGGTGTGGTGGTGGTGGTGGTGATGGTGAAGCCCCGCTCGAGGGAACTGGAATCAGTTCCCGAGCGGGGCGTTTCAGTCTCCTCCAAATGAGGTTTGTTGCCTCTGGATGGGGGAGAGGAGCGATGTTGACGTGGGGGGGGGGGTGTTCTGAGCGATCTGCTCGCTCGAACATATCTCGGGCCAGTCCGCTCACGAATCCCTCGATCGGCTCCCATTTGAGGCCCCGATGGATGGTCGCGTTTCTCAGGTACCTGGGCGCATCGACCGCCAGGCGAAGGCACACATTCTCCACCCGCTGCAGTCGCTGCCGAGTGGTCCTCGCTGTCATGTTGTACCAGGCCGGCCCCGCATAGGTGAGGCGCGACCTGATGTAAGTTTTGTAGAGGGCCAGCTTGGCTCTCAGCGGCGATTTCGAGGACAGCAGCGGGCGCAACTTCACCCTGGCTACTTGGGCCTTCGCGACGATGGTCCCGACGTGGTGACATCGTCAGGTTTCGGTCGATTGTGACGCCCAGGTACTTGACCGTCGGCGACCAAGGGATTTCCTCCCCCGTCAGCTTGAGGCACGGCGGGTACTGTACCCGTCCAGTCACCATAGCCTGGGTCTTGGACACGTTGCACGTGAGCCTCCACTTCTTCAGCCAGCCGGGGAGTGCTTCAAGTGTCGGGCTCAGCTTCCGTGCAGCGTGTCTGGCGTTCCGTGAGCTGGACAGGTACACGGCGTCGTCCGCAAACAGCGCCAGCTTCACGTCGCCCACTACTGGGATGTCGTCCGTGTAGTAGGCTTACAAAACTGGGGAGAGACAGCTCCCCTGTCGGACTCCAGCCTTGATGCTCCTCTCCTCTGACGTGACGTCCTCGACGGCCACGTGGAAGGTTCTCCCTCGGAGAAATGATGCGATGACCGTGATGAGTTGTCGGGGGATAGTGGACGTCGACAGTTTGTAAATGAGGCCGTCATGCCACACCCTGTCGAAAGCCTTCTCCATGTCAAGCATCACGGTCACCGTGAGGCCTCGCTTGTTCAACCACGTGGCCATCTCGCCCAGTACGCGAGTCAGCTGCAGCGTGGTGGAGAGTGCTTGGCGAAACCCGAATTTTTCGGGCCTCGGGATGAGGTGCGGGTTGATCTTCGCCAGCAGCAGCCGCTCGGACACCCTGGACGTTATCGAGAGGAGGGTGATGGGCCTATAGTTCTCCGGCTTCCTGGGGTCCTTGCCGGGCTTGGGGAGTACAATATATATATATAGTATAATAGTACCCAGCCGCGCTTCCAGCTGGTCGGGAAGTGGCCGGTCCTCAGGATGCCGTTGAAGAGCTGGGTCGCTGCAATGAGCGATTTCCGAGGAAGTCGATGCAGCGCAGAGTTCGGGATGCCGTCCTCACCAGGCGCCTTCCGGGGGTTGGTTTTGCGGATCACCGCTGCAACCTCTTGCAGGGTCACCAGCAGGTCACCTCCATCCGATGAGACGAGGAGCGTTGAGAGGTAGGTCGGGACTAGCTCCTCTACCTCTCGTGAGTGGGCCTCGACTTGGGCCTCGTGGGGGGTGAACTGTTGGTCGAGGCTGCTCGTGATGATCTCCGCCCGGTCTGCGGCCTTGTAACGCAAAAGGCCGTCTCTTCCGAGCAGGGGGCGCATCGGGTTGGGCTCCGCAGACAGCTGTCTGCAGAGGCAGAGTGGGACAGGTGTTGCTCCCACTCGTCCCCCCTGTGCTCCCACAGGGCGGCCTTGAGCGCGTTGGTGAGGCGGTTGTACCAGGTTTTACCCCGGGGGTGCCGTGTTCTTTTCCAGGTCTTCTTGGCATCGCGCTTTTCCTCGAGTAGCTTCCGTATCGAGGCGGGAAGGGGTGCCCGCCTCTTGGAGTTGGCCCTTGTCACGATCGCATCTGAATTTATACTCGACGGCGTGCGTGCATGTATGCGTCGAAAAAATTATCAAAGATAATTATTTTTTATCACAGAGATGCTTTTTAGCAGAATAGCATCTTTTATGTATTACATATTAATGTTGTGCTGAGTAATTAACTCTTTTATATTCTTTACGGCAGTGAAATAAATAGTACTGATTAAAAACTCTACTTAGTACTTCTACGAAATATGAATACGTTTTTGTGTAGCACCTCTGAAAGGAACCACGCTACTGTAAGTAATGAATTTTACTAAATTACCAAAACAATTTACACTCGCGAAATTAACTTATGTTATTGGATAAAATAAGCTTTTTTATTTCCTATATTATACCAAAATGACCTTATTGCTGTTTGAATGACGGCAAAATATTTGTTATGCCAAAGTCTGTTTTGTTATTGCGATTACCCTTATCAATTTAGGACATACCCCCAACTTATTTTCCTGTTAGTTATCGACCACCAGCAAAGGCAAAAAATATCTTATCAACGTCGCCAGTATAAAAGGGACATTCTAAGTACAGGATGGATAATTTGTGAAACATTTATTCAGAATGTGTTCAGGGTCGATAGTACGAAGATAAACCGAGGCAATTTCGAGCAGACAAGGAGCCGTTAGCTGGTGAATTCACAGCGACGCAACGGGTACAGAGTTACTAAGAAAGGGATGTGCCCCGTGACAAGACCCGAATTAACGAGGCGGGCTTTGCTTGAAATTTACATGGGTATGCATGTTACGCTCCTAGATAGTACTGTGCTGGCAACTGGATTTAGTGCCATAAATAGTTTCGGAACTCCCGATCTAAGCGAGCTACTTGCATAAGGAACTGTAATTAAAGAAGACTCGAATGAACTGTGACTGGGCCTTAATTGTATAGAACGCTTTCCTTAATTCGAACGAACAATGAACTCGCAAACAACTGTTATATTTATTTTGCAACTGCTTAAGTTATTTGCTCTGTTGTTAAGGCGCTACCTCGAAATTGTATGTCCTTTTTGATTACAGATTTTGAAGCAGTGAGACAGACCAGCAAAGTGAAAATTTTATATATTATTGATCAGGTGTTTATCTAGGGGCTGCTCGGACAGATACACGATTGGAAGATTTTCACTCGATAGAATTTTAATTTGAAAACATGCTTTCTCTAAATAATTTTATGGATATTTAAGAAAATACTTAATGTCTAGAATTACCGTAGGCAGATACGAAATTGTTCAGGGTGCGCAGTGGAAGTATGTTATACATCCACCTGATCACGGTAAGGCAAAGACCCAAACACAATGCACAATGCAATGCGTTGCACAGTGATGAATTGAAATCCAAATTACAATATTGATTGACTTACCAAATCTTCACTGATGCTCCTGATGATGTTCTTGAGTGGACCTATAAGATTAACTCATAATTTTGGCCAAAATAACAAGCATATCGTTTGAATAACACTACTCGAGGTCCAGATCAGGGTTTTCTTCAACGAAGTCGTCGGGCACCAACCACAGCACGGATACACACAATTTTCACAATCTTCAATGGGTTACAATGTCTTTTATCACAAATGAACCGATGCCGGCTGATCAAAGATGCGGCATTCAATCGGGTTCCAATTTTATTACAATATTACAAAACGGCGTGGTCAAAACAACTTTTTAAACCGGGAAACGGACAATGAACCAAAGAGAGTGAATGACAGCTCAGTGTGACCATAGTCAAAATTTACAATAGACTAAAGTAAACGTTACTAAATCGATATAATCGACTTGACTATCATAAAAACTATTTCTATTTCAAACATCCACCCGCCCCGGACCGGCCTACCGGTCCGCTAATCAGTTGGTAGACGTGACAACGTTGCAACCGCTCTCCTCAGAATCGAACCGTCAACCAAGACCTCAGCAAATCGGGGAACTCCATCAGCCCCAGTTACCAAACGAAGAATGCGCCCCCTGCGCCATCTGAGTGGCGGAAAGTTAGCCTCCTTGATCGACACGAGGTCACCAATCTTGGGTGGATCGGTCTTGTCGGTCCACTTAACGCGTTGCTGGAGTATGTGCAAATATTCCAAATTCCAGCGTTTCCAAAAGCTCTGAGTAATCTGGCGTACCAATTCAAAACGCGAGAGACGACCAGGTCTCATATCAATATAGGGGTACTCAGGCAAGGCGACAAGTGGGCGACCAATCAAGAAAAGGCCCGAAGTAAGGGCCTCCAAATCATTCGGATCTGAGGAGATCGGGCACAATGGCCGAGAGTTCAAAACGGCCTCAATCTTAAAAAAAAATCAGTTACGAGTTCCTCAAATGTACTTACGTATTTACGATTTTACAGCGGCCTCAAATATACCACCCCAGTGTGGACAATTTGGTGGGGAAAACAACCAATTTATCCCACGTCGGGCAAGACTATTGCCTATATCAGCCTTGTTGGTTTCAAGGAAATTAACAACTTCATTCAAATAATTATAGGTGCCCTTGAAATTAGTGCCGCAATCAGAACGGATCAAGGAAGGCAGCCCTCTGCGGGATACAAATCTGTCAAATGTGGCTACAAACGCCTCGGTCGTAAGCGAGGAGACCAGTTCTAAGTGTACGGCCTTTGTGGAGAGACAAACAAAAACACACAAGTAGGCCTTGACAGTCTTGCTGTTTCGAAGTGCCGACGTTTTCACCAAAAAGGGACCAGCGAAGTCCGTGCCAACACCGTCAAACGTCCTGCTTTCAGTTACGCGATCTGCCGGTAAGTCCCCCATCAAGGGCTGCATGGTAGAAGCCTTGAGCTTATAGCAAGGGATGCAGCGAAAGACTACACGCCGAATAATTCTTCGGGCAGACAAAATCCAAAACTCGCGTTGCAGAATAGCCAACAAAGCATTACAACCACCATGCGAGTTCTTAAGGTGACGGTCAGTTACCAACAAGCGTACCAAATGACCGTCCTTGGGTAACAAATCCAACCGATAGGATCAAAGGTTCTGGCGACAGTAGACAACACGAGACGTTTAGTCCCAGAACAAGGCAATTTCAGGTCTACGTTATACGTAAAGATGTCTTGGACTGGTCTGTACTGAACGCCGAGAACAGCCATCATGGCGGGGTTGTCAACAATCTCAAACAAATGTGGATCCTGCTGATGATCCTCTGGCAAGCCTTCCAAAAGCGCTGGTGAGTTGGAAATCCATTTGCGCAACTCATAACCAGCGGAGGCCAAAATACCTACCAATTCGTCCCGCAGGAGGATCGCCTCGTCCGCTGTGGAGGCGCCCGAGCAAATGTCATCGACGTAAATATCGTCTTTCAAGATGGCGGAGGCTCGTGGGCAACGTAAGCCTTCGCGGTCTGCGAGCTCCCAAAGAGAACGTATTGCCAAGTAGGGGCTTGACCTTAACCCGTACGTATTAGTATTGAGCTCGTAGACGACCATGGGATCACGAGGAGACTCTCTCCAAAGGATCAGCTGGAAGCGACGGTCATCAGGGTGGATAATCGTCTGCCTGAACATCATTTTTATATCGGCCACAAAGACAACCTGATGTCGCCGGAAGCTGGTGATGACGTCACAAAGGTCCTTGACCAACTTGGGACCAGAATGCAAGCTTTGGTTCAAGGATACGCCCGTAGAGGTCTGCGCAGAACCATCAAACACTGTGCGCAGTTTGCCAGTTGATGGCTTCAATACCGCATGATGTGGGAGAAAGTAGTGCTCCACCGAACGCCAATCCAAATTTGACACAGACATGTGTCCCAATTGTTCATATTCTCTCATGAACTCAATGTACTTCTGTCTGAGCTCCGGATCACGACCCATGTGACGCTACATAGCCAGCAATCTCTTTTCGGCTAAAGGTCGTGACTCACCAAGCGGAGGCCAAACAGACAGAAAGGGTAGCCTCGTAATAATCCGACCAGAACGGAGTCGACCAGTGTTGTTCTGGAAGAACAGCTCGCACTCCTTATGTTCTGGATTCAAACGAGCAGCTTGAGGGGGCTCCTCTACCTCCCAAAACCTCTGAACCGCATCAGAGAGAGCGGAGCCTACAGCCAACAAATTATCAAGTTCGGGTGGAGGGGGGTCCCTAGGTACAGGTCCATCAAAGCAAATCCAAATATGTCCGGGATGGCAGTCAAACCATTTGGAGACCAAGACCCGTTTCCCACCAATAAAAATTTCACCGAGGACATCAGAGCCAATCAACAAGTCGATTTGTCCCGGTGTGTCAAATTTGGGGTCTGCCAGTTCCAATCCCGATGTCAAATTCACCACAGCAGCAGGTAGCTGCTTCTGTGGGTGCATACCCAAAATATTCTTCAACACAATAGCCGAGGTTTTAAACCTCGGGTGTGAAGATTCAACAGGGCCAAACAATACCTTAACTTGCCCTTCAACATTAGAGGCTACGTCACCTATTCCCCGTATACAATACCAAATAAGTGGAAACAATGCAACCTTGTGAACCTGTGTCCAATATAGCACGGACAACAACAGAGGTCCCCGTGGGTCCCCAGACCCTAACAGCAACCGTTGGTAGGATAACGGTCTCAATGGGGGTGGTTGGCAATATAGGGCAGGGGTCAATGACCTATTGTTGCCTGGGCGGCGACCGTTGGCCAGGACCAGACAAATCAAAATGAGGTTGCGGCTTGAAGTCCTCAAAGGCGCGATGACTCGATCCGCGCGCCATCTGTGGGGGGTCATAATGACGCACCCGCCCAAAACGAGGTGGGCGCGAGTCAAGGCGGGGACGCTCCGCCAAAGGAGGGCAATACCTGGGGCAGCAGTCATGGTGCTGGTGACGCGGAACAGTCGCACATTCAGGTGCGCGCGAGAGAGGAGGCGTGCGCACGCTACGGTTCTCCAAGCGGGGTGAGCGGCGATCAATTGAGCGAGGCGACTCTCGGCTACGCGCCGATTAGCCTCGGCTGCCACCTTGAAAACACCCGCCCGTGCGCGGCGTCGGCTGGTTGGACAAGCGGCCTACCTCTCTGGCATTCATGCAGAGAATGTCCAAATGCTGTCCTCCACAGTGAGGACAGGGGCGAGAGTTTGGGCAGTCTCGCTGGTAGTGGGACCCCAAGCAAGAGAAGCAAAGGCGGCGGGCATTCGCGATGCGCCTACGAGAGGCGACATGCAGGTTCAAAAATGCCCTGCAACTGGCCGTTCTGTGCCCCGTGACCTTGCAGTAGGAGCACTCCACTGGGCTCTGCGTGACTGCAAAGCGAGGAGGGCGCCGGTCAACATTGGCTCGGGTGTAAACGCAAGCCTGCTCCTTGACCTCGGGCGGCTGCGTCTTAGCCGGCGTGTCACCACCGGAGTTGTCCAAGACCCGGCACTCATCCTCGAGGAACCTCTCCAGGTCAGCAAAGGGGGCCAGATGGGTCGCGCTATCCCCACCAAAGCGCTGCTCAAAACGCGACCTCAGGTCGGCAGGCAGCTTCTTCAACACAATGTGCACCAATAGATAGGACCATTGGTCCACGGGCAGTTCAAGGCACTTAAGTGCGTTGATTGCCACCAAAAGCGGGTTCAAAAGTTGGGTGCGCAACCCAAAGACCCGGATGAGCGTGGGCAAACTCAAAATCTGTTTAATATGCGTGTCGGCGAGGCCACGCTTGTTATGGTACCTACGTGTAATTAGCTCCCAAGCCGTCTGGTACGCCTCGTCAGACACGGGCAGGTGCTGGATGAGGCCTTTGGCCTCTCCATCCAGAACCGACATCAAATATGGCAATTTTTGTGCCGGCCGAAGGTCAGCCCTGTCATTGACCAGGCTGTCAAACAAATTAACGAAGCCCAGGTAGCTTCCTAGGCAGCCATCGAAATGCGGGAGGTCTAAGGTAGGAAGCCTACTCACCAGCCCCGGTGCTGTCCTAGGAAGCTCCTGCTTCAAGCCGGGTTGCCCGTCCCTCTCGGCAACTAATTGTCTCGCACTATTGGAGACAGCATCTTACAGGTCTAAGACCTGGGCATAATCTTCGCTGACCTTATTTCGCTGATCAGCGGTGAATTCATTAACTGACACTTCGAGGCAGCAAGCGCTGAAAGTGCGGAATTGCTGTTCCACACTTGCCAGACGATCATCGATCCGCTCGTACTTTTGTAGTAAGGCCTGCTGGCGATCAGGCCGGTTCACCAAGGCACTGGCCAAGGCAAACCAGCGCAAATCTGATGCAATAGCACCAGCAGCCGCACGCAAGTCCTTGATAGCTGACATAATTAAGTTACAAAAGAGCTTGGACGAGCGTTAAATAATATTATCAATTAAAACTTAATATTTGTTAATTCTTTGAAACCAACAAGGTATTGGCCTGTTTACTTCTGGTACAAGCAAGTGGCAGGTGTTTACTGCCCAACAAAATCAATAGTTTCAATATATTGACTCAAAGACAAAGGTTATTAAAGTTATAACATACAAAAATTAAAGTTGAAACTTAAATTAGGTAATTAATTAATTATTTGCAACAGACAGACTGGCTGTGTTATTTGAGATATACAATAGTAATAGTATGTGTTACCTAACAATTTTATCAATATATTATAACAACAAGGTTTGTCAAGTTTGGTTGTTATAATGTTTCAAACTCAATATAATAATATGCACTTAACTAAATAATTGATACATATGACTGTTATGTATCCAATCAAAGTGACTTATTAATACTGACAACAACAAATCTATGCTAGATTTCAACAATTTAAATCAAACAATTACTGATTGAGGTTATGTATGACATGTGTTTCAAATTATGTAGGTCAACTTATACAAATAAAAATTATGTATTTTAGACAAAACTGACCTGACAAACACTACAATACTGTCTACAAGGTGATAAGATACAAGCTTATACCAATCTGAGGTTTGTACTCAGCAATGCAACAGCGGTAAGATAATCAACCGAGCTCTGCATACCAAGAATTTGTCTAGAATTACCGTAGGCAGGTAGGAAATTGTTCAGGGTTCGTAGTGGAAGTTTGTTATTCATCCACCTGATCACGGTAAGGCAAAGACCTAAACACAATGCACTGCCTTGCACAGTGATGAATTGAAATCCAAATTACAATATTGATTGACTTACCAAATCTTCACTGATGCTCCTGAAGATGTTCTTGAGTGGACCTATAAGATTAACTCATAATTTTGGCCAAAATAACAAGCAAATCGTTTTGAATACCACTACTCGAGGTCCAGATCAGGGTTTTCTTCAACGAAGTCGTCGGGCACCAACCACAGCACGGATACACACAATTTTCACAATCTTCAATGGGTTACAATGTCTTTTATCACAAATGAACCGATGCCGGCTGATCAAAGATGCGGCATTCAATCAGGTTCCAATGTTATTACAATATTACGAAACGGCGTGGTCAAGACAACTTTTTAAACCGGGAAACGGACAATGAACCAAAGAGAGTGAATGACAGCTCAGTGTGACCATAGTCAAAATTTACAATAGACTAAACTAAACGTTACTAAATCGATATAATCGACTTGACTATCATAAAAACTATTTCTATTTCAAACACTTAACTTTTCGCCTTGAAATTGCTACTTACCGAAAAAAGAGCTATTTTAACATGGACTGGTTGAACGAGTGTTCTCTAAAACCATTATTACTTCGGTTATGAAAGAAATAAGATTTCAGACAGTTGCGTGATGGCATGCCTGTCAAAAACCGTGCAACATTCAACTTTATAGCTAACACTTAGCGATGACCTCTGCACGATTTTTTGACCTTCGAGGTAGCCTCTTTAAGTACGTTATAAATGTAAGTGTTAGACGTGTAATGAAGCCCCGCTTTGTTAACTACGTCACTGCATGCAAATACATAGCGTGTTACGAAAACAAACTATGTTTGCTATTTCTCTGAGATTTCAAAAACACTAACCTCATGACACTACTTACAATACGAAAACGTCACAAGTTCCAAGATCAATCACAATAAAAGCCTAATATTATAAAGTTTTAAAAGAATAATACAAGCTTTTATTTTAAAATATTCACGCCAATATTATTGCTAACAAAAACTTCGTCGTTTAAAATCCACAGTGCGTTCTCCGCAGTGAATACAATATAACTTGTTAAACCAACGAAGGGTATCAATATATTGAAATGGCAATATCTATATTTCTTTTCGAAGTCAATGGTCATGAACGTTTTCTTAGCGAGGGAGCCGGCTGGTGGTCACGTTCAAGGAACTGATAAAAATAAGTTACATCTATCTGTTATCAACAAACTTTGCGCCGAACGATTTGGCAATTCAGCAGGAAACGAAAATCATCCAAGTTTAATTAAAATTCAGTTAAACTCGCGACTTATACCACTATCAGGACGAATCAATAATTTATTCCTTCAGTGCGACGTGGAGGCTATTTGAGAGCAGTTACAGGATGCGGCCCACATGCTGTAGCACATAGCTCCGCAGAGCGCTTAGCACGGAATTCGATTCAACTAATGCCACCCTAATCCTGACCGGTGGCACACAAATGGTATAGGGTGCATTCCAGGCTATGTGCAATTTGCAGTTGGTGATTGATGATAATCTGCGGCACACATGTGCGGCCGACGAAACAATGCACTCCTCTCTCTCGACCTGATACTACTATTTTTCTCGGCGCATCTATTGCTGCTATCAATTTTTTTTGTCATATACACGAGCGGTTCTATTTTTAATCAGCAGCATTTTCTTTTATTTTTAAAACTACGTTTAAATTTTATCGGTTAGTTCAGTCTGGCTTTTGTTTACACGTAGATATTTTATATTTTCAAAGTCTTAGAAAAGTATTTTTATGCACAATAAAATGTAGCATGTTTTATTCTAAATAAATCCCCGTCAGTTCCGGTGTGTAGTGCGGCGGGGCGGAATGGGGAGCGGAAGGTGCGCCTTCGGAAGCAGGATGGTGTAAGATAAAGAGGACATTTCCTATTAAGTTATTAAGATTAGTACGTCTTGGGAGATTTACCAACATTCCGAGACAGCCGCGTTTTTTTAACGTGCCTATGCCAAAGTGTTCACACGTTTTAATGTTTCTTTTCGTATTTTTTTTGACTCTTTATGACTCGGTTTGAATTTAGTTCAAGTGTACAAAGATTTGGTAGTTTAAGTAAACGCTATCAGCGTGTCGATGGATATCCGTTCAGTTCCAGAATAATTTATGAGCTCTACACATTGATCCGGATTTGAATGTTCTTTGTGACAAAATAAACCAGAGTGTTTTACTATCATTTCGTCGGTGTAATTTGTCTCGGTATGGATTACCGCGGTGAAAATATATATCGTGCAGTGATATCATATTTTAAAGGAGATAGTTACGGCACACTAAGTATCGATCTTTAACTTTAATGCTACTATAATATTTCATCACATTAATAAAATTGCTTGATTCTTGGCCGGTGTCAACACTTCACATAACAGTTTGTTATAAGTTCACACCAAATCAAATTTAACAAAACTGACTATATAACTATTTTGTATTACTGAACACGAAACGAGTGACATTTTCTAGGTACTTGTTGTCCGCCCGGAGTCTCCAAGAGAAGTGATGGCTGTCGTTGCTCCGTTGAACGTCAACCGTCATCCCCCCTCTTTAACTGTAGCGAACGTCACTAGACTCTGTCGAAGCGCGCCATCTTCGCACTTCTGTTTCGTAGTCAATTGACGTCCCGTACTGATCATTCCGATACGGTCATCCTACAAGACACACGTCCCTGTGTGTTAATATGTAACATAATTTTACACGCACAGTATCACATTGCTCGGTTACTCCTGACTTAACCCAGGTAAGGGTTGAATCAAAACAGTGTTAGGATTCCAATCAAATTTCTTTTACAAAATTACCTCCTACATTCCTAACTATTATAGGAGCTGGATTCAAACATTACTGACAATACAGTCAATTACCATAGACTCTCGTTATAATCAAATCAAATCAAATAACTAAAGCTCTACATGTGATTCATAACCATTCAATAACCTCCAGTTACCAAACCAAGCACTCATCCAGCCACTCGGTTGCCACCGTTCAGTAACCTCCAGTTACTAAACCAGGACTTAAACCAGTCACTCGGTTGCCACCCATTTATCTGCGCATCCTCACAAGGATCGCCAAGTCCCTCCTGGACTTTATGGTTTCCACGAAACCCCAACACCAGAGTTGTCTGCCTACCTTACCTCTCAAGATATTTTTTCAAACCAAGTAAACCATAACATTTAAGCTCCACATGTGATCATGGCTACGCATAGCCCAGTAACCTCCAGTTACTGTACTTTCTGCGAACCCCACATGGGAACGCCGAGACCTCCGCCAGAGCTGACTGCAATACCGCCTACTCACGGACTACTAAGTTAGTAGATGCTGATTTCTACCGAGCTAAGGCTACACGTCAGCCTCTGGTATGGTCCGATCCGATCATCATATAAACTTAAACACTTTCTTCAATATCAGAACTACTTTGTTCTACCTCAATTTCGTCAGTTGTACTTTGACCTTCAGGCATTTTTCGCAACTTGTCGATTGCGTACTTTTGCGCTTAGAATTAAGGGCTTTGCGATTATAACGAGCATCGTAAAGAACTTCTGTGACCTCAAATCAACAGTCTATGAGTACTTTCAGATTCTCGCAACGCGCTCTTGTCATGCGATACAGAAACCAGAAGTAGATCATTTTAGCGATCAAAAATCAAATGAGAGCTACTTGAGTAGCAGGGTATCCATGATTGCGATCAACAACCACACTTTAATGTACTTCGCTCTAGGATTAAGAGAAAATTCTCGAACAGCAATCCTAGTCGTTTGGCCATTCCTGGCACAATTTGGTGGGCAATAAAAGGTACTCCGATCAAAATCATTACAGGTTTTAATGAAAATCACAACTAACTCTTTCTCTCGAAGTTGACATGTTAAACAACACACATACTCGTTAAAATAATAGGAAAATCATTAAAATATTGCATTGCTCATACTCTGACATCCATTGGGTCTTCAACATCTCGCTATGCAACCTCCATCCGGTTACACAACACAACCCGGATAATCATTTCGAGCGTTTAACAAAGTAATCTTAAACTAGGTTTGTTCAACATGTTGCTTTGGTTTTCCTTATCAGATAGCAGACTATAAGAAAATTTTACTAGGCTGATACTCTAGGTGTTAAGTTTACTACCAAGTATCCAACCAGTCTTTCAGAGTTATAATTTTGTCATGGATAGTCTAATCCTAACCTAATCATTAGCGATACAGCAACGGACATTTCGCGTTCAAGACGATGGACAACGTTTGTGTTATTATGATAAATGCACTAATGGGTGTCTTGTTTGCGCGCCAACGAAGAATATAGCTAACATAAAAGCTTCAGGGTAAACTAGGCTAACCAGAAAGGCACTTTGCCTGTCCAACCAACGGCAACGCATGACTAAACATGCAGCCGCACAAACGGCTTATCCAGTTTATGCAAATCTACATCAACGGAAACGTGGGTACCACAAAATTATCACAACAGCGACTAACAAAGTACTCATTTAATGAGGATAAGGTTAAGCATACAATCATCACTAACGATCACTAACCTAGTTCTACCTAAAATGAAAATTAAAACCTCTGAAACTGATTATGGTAACGCACTACGATGATAACTCTATCATTTTCGTCTACGTCTGATAATCGAGTTTAACAGCTTCTACTAGAAACACTATCACTCCTAAACGTTCTAAGCATAACTTGAAATTGGCCAGAGAACTCGGGGCACTTGATAAAAATTCCCAGCGAATCACATTAATTTAAAAACACAAAGTAGGTAACTTTCACGAGCAAAATCTTAAAATTGAATTTAATTTTACTAGTGGTGCCATCTAATAATCAGAGTAAGAAGCATTTTAATGTGCCATTTAAAAAATTTATGCACACAAAAAAGCAGGTGTAATTGCAACACCGAGATCGTCTGTACAACTCAGAATTACAACGAGTAACAGTGTCACTTTTTACTTAGGCTCTGATCACGTTTAAACGAAAACCGTTAAGTATTATCAACACCCCGAGTCCATAAAATAATGGCGCTAGTAATATCTTTTGACTGTAGTCGGGTTACACTAACCAACCAACCGCACAGGTCTAGACAGCCCTGCAGTTCACACGTCTATTTAAGAAATAAAAGCTACAATCTGTTCTACACAACTAGTCCAGTCTAGCACAGTCTTACACTATGAACTCAGTATGTACGTTTCGATTAGTTTACCAACTTTAGCGCCGCTGCCCTGCGAAGGACAGTCTAGACCGGAGTTATTGTTCTAGATTTAGTAGAAAACCAACCAAAGCAGGGTGTTGGTTCTAAAACCAATATAACAACTGCACTAGAACAATAACTAGCACGTTTCACTCAAACGCACTTGCTTGGAATAATGCAAGTCGGCCTGTACGCTCAATCTCGTTACTATTACAGTCCATAAAGTAAGACCGAGACGAGATTAATCTATTTGGAAGCACAATATGATCACAATGTTCGTGAGTGCGAGCCACCCTCGAATGAAGAAATGAAAATAATCGCTTTTTATTTATATGGCGTATCAAACTCTAAACCTCCGTTCGCTATCTACGCTATAGCTAGGCCACTGTGGTAGTCAGACAACCATAGGCTAACTTAAAATACGGCAAAGCTCGCAATTAAATCGTTACTACCCACATTTTTTTTGTCTTTCTTCTTTAAGCTATTAAAAAGAAGATTATTCATGAGATCATGCCATGGGAACCACGATACCGTATAAGTCATACGGTTCCACACCTCAGAGTCTCGTGTAGGAATCGAACCTACAACACTCGGTACGATGTGATGGCGATATCACCACAACGATTATGACATTTCCAAGGTTAAACGCGTAATGTTTTACTACTACCGCCACTAAACAAAATTGGCAGAACCAATAAAAAAAAACAGACAAAATACCACGGTTGCAGTTGCAAGCTCAGTCGATTCCCCAACATAACAGCGTTAACAGTCGCCTTTACTCGCGCCTTGTGGTCGCGCTGGTCCATTATTCCACTTCTGATGTCGGCGGATTGCTTGATTCTTGGCCGGTCTCAACACTTCACATCCGATTTGTTAAAAGTTCACACCAGATCAAATTTAACAAAACTGACTATATAACTATTTTGTATTACTGAACACGAAACGAGTGACAGTTTCTAGGTACTTGTTGTCCGCCCGGAGTCTCCAAGAGAAGTGATGGCTGTCGTTGCTTCGTTGAACGTCAATCGTCATCCCCCCTCTTCAACTGTAGCAAACGTCACTAGACTCTGTCAAAGCGCGCCATCTTCGCACTTCCGTTTCGTATGGCAATTGTCGTCCCGTACTGATCATTCCAATATATAAAACCTTTGCGTTACCAACTGACTGACAGACAATGTACCCACAGTCAAAACAATGAGGTTGTTTGATATTTCTTCTACCACCAGACGGCGCTTCGTATGCGTCAGGTATAAAAAAGCTGTCAGATATCTACTGACGCGTACACACGCAATACATGATACGAAAAAACACAGACGTATGAAAATATAGGGGCTTTGACTCTTTTGACAGGTTTCTGGACCCGATGCCTCAGTTCTGCCGCTTTTTCGAAATTCCACGGCATTGAGAAGAAACGGTGAAATTAAAATAAAACTAGCGGGCTAAGCTGCGGGCATCCTCTTGTAAGCTCATAAGGAGGCTTTTTAATAATCGGTTACTATAAACAAATTGAGTACTTATGCATAATTATTTAGTAAAATTATAAATGTATACTCGACGTCACGTGTTCACACATGAACATGCCATTTCAGCGATATAATCCTACGTGAGTATTTACCGCAACACAGATAGTTCGTGATTTTTATTAAATAAAAAAAATCACGTATCTACCTAAGGCATATACCGCTGAAATGGCACCTTTTACACACAACACACAACTGTAAAGTTGTGTATGTGTACATAGGATAAGTTTAGTATCTTGTACTTTGATCTTGTACTTTAAGAATAAACCAGTCACAAGTTTAATCCGACTTTGACTCGATACCCTTCCCACACCTCTGACGGTGGCCAAGACACCTTTAGCCATCAGTACTGATCAGCTCGATGAGTCGAGTTGGCCGTTAGAAAACCATCTCCACCATACCTAATTCCTACCCGCAGTCCGTCTGTCATCATAGGTCTCCGGTGGCAGATATCCCGCACCTATCTATATAAGTATATATAAATACGTATGGTAGGGCTAGGGTCTAGGGATTTGTAGGGACAAAAAGGATTAGGTTCTTAGGCGCGTACGAATCGTAGGTCTGTATCACAGCATACCACAGTAGTACCACGATAGTACGTGCCCTAGGTTAAGGGCCTAGTAGTAGGTGCGTATAAATGCTGGTCTGTATCACAGAATACCACAGAGCACCAAGTCTATACGCATTATACGCTAGGTACAAGTTAGGATAGGTTTAGGATACAATATAGGTATAAGGATTAGGATAACTAGGATAGGATATTATAGGTGATAAGCTAAGACTCTAGGATAGTGAAGGTTAACAAGTTAGATTAGTCCCTTAGTATTTAGGCATTCGTGTTCAGCAGGGTTAATAGCCTAAGGCTATTAACCCTGCTGAACATGAATGTTCGTCCGCTGTTCATTTTGGTCCTTCGAGCCGGATCACGAGGGATTTTAAAAGTTGTCATATTTTATCATTATGCTTAATGCAAGTGAATAAAGGCTAAAATCGCTTAAAAACTAGTGCTGGAGGTGTATATGTTTCGCATATATGGTTGCTTACGAGTCACGGACACGGCTTTGGAGTTATCGATGCTGCTTTCTCTATGATGTGATAATTATGTTTAATGTTGAATGAATATGTGACTTTTGAAGGAATAGTAGTAATTTTGAATTTCACGGATAATTTTGCACCATAATCCACGGATTCGAAACCGAAACCCTCTGCGTAGCAGTCTGTCGTTCTCTCCATTTGGCTATCGCTGTTCAAGATACTAATACTCAATACGTGTTGTGACACGCACCAATGGCTTTTCAAAGTTAAGTGCGCATTTAATTATCAATAATATATGCTAAAGGAAAACATTGTTAGGAAACCTGCATGTCTGAGAGATCTTCATAATGTTCTCAAAAGACATGTCAAGTCAACCGCTAACCCGCACTTGGCCAGCGTGGTGGACTATGGCCTTACCCTTCTCATAGAGAATAGAGGCCTGTGCCCAGCAATGAGACAGTATATATACAGGGCTAATGATGGCATGATTAGCAGCCTTGACGAGTCTTGCCAGCCAATTGAAATGGCAGGACAGGCACAGGTTGGTCACGTCAGAGCTGCTACGCGCGTTCACACATTCAACAAACACACAGTGTTCTTTAGGCCAGTAGTTTATATTTATATTTATATTTATTATATATAAATTGCAAATACAGGTACATGGGTTGGTATGATAAAAGAATAATTAAGTATCACTGTACTTAACCTGGCGGCATGCAATATAAAACTAAAGAAACTTAATCCTGAAAATCTTTAAAATATTTTTAATTAGTGTTACAATTTATCCCTTAAAAAGTCTTCTACTGTGTAATAGCACTTTTGCAGCAAAATTTGCTTTAATTTTTTCTTTACTATATTGACATTTTCCTCTTCAAGAAGTGACTTAGGCAAGTGATTATATATTCTAGGCGCCATACAAAATATACTTTTGTTGAAGTAGGCTGTTGTGTTAGAAGGAACGCTTATTTTTAATTGATGTCTTTTTTACAAACAGCACAGTTTCTAAAATGTAAACAGATGGTAGGGTGAGAATGTTAAGTTTAATGAAAAAGGGTTGACAACTTTCTGTTGGTTTAATTTTACAAATAGCCCTTAAACATTTCTTTTGGGATATGAATGCATGTTGTACATCTGTTGAATGCCCCCAGAATATGATACCATAGCGTATGATTGGAGCCACGTATCCATGATATGCGGTCAATAACGTGGCTATGGACGCTTTTTTTCCAGCATATAAAGAGCATAGGAGTACTGATTTATTTTGGTGCATAAACTCTCAATGTGACTCTTCCAGTTAAAACCATCGTCTATATTTATACCCAAAAATTTTGTAGTTTGTACCTGTGAAATGCTTATGTTGTCGTAGTGTATATCTAAATTATCTAGTTTATTTATTCTATTTTAAAAAATCATAATTTTGGTCTTTTGGATGTTTATTTTAAGATTATTAATATTAAGCCACGTAATGCTATTTTTTAAAGTATCATTAATTTAATGTTCTACCGTTGGTTTGTTGTTCCCCTTAAATATAATAGTGCTATCGTCCGCAAAGAGAATCGATTCATGGCCTATCGCTTTGGGAAAGTCGTTGATATAAATTATGAACAGCAATGGTCCTAAAACGCTACCCTGCGGTACTCCAAATTTAACGATTTGCTGGTCAGAGTAGTGATTCACAATCTTTTTATCATTAGTGCATAACCTAGAGATTTGAGTAAACTGTTTTCTATCACTTAGGTATGATTTTATTAGATTAAGTACGTTTCCTCTAATACCGTAAGCGCTCAATTTATTAAGCAGTGTTTGATGATCGACATAATCGAAAGCCTTCGATAAATCCATATATAAAGCACAGGCCTGATTCTTATTGTCTATTTCCGTCATGACAGTTTTAAGAAATTTAAAAACTGCTATAATAATATCTTTATTCTTTCGAAATCCTATCTGTTCGTCAACTAGTAAATATTTTGATTCAAAATAATTGGACAGACAATAAAATTATGAATCACTTTCTCAAAAATTTTTGATATTACTGGAACTAAAGCAACAGGTCTATAACAAGACATATCATGCTTATTATCTTTTTTAAAAAGCGGCATTATCTTTGTTATTTTAAGCTCTGCTGGAAATGCGCCATGACTAATGCATAGATTGATTATGTGGCTCAGTATATACGATAGCTTAATGGCGACATGCTTTATAATTTTAATCGATATATCATCATAGCCAGTACTATTCGTAGATCTAAGATTCATTATTATTTTGTATATATCGCTGGGCATTGTTGGGGGCATGAATATTGAATCTAGGCAATTACTCTGCTGCTGCTATAACTCTGTAAAGAATCTGGTTTAAGTTTGGTTACCTGGTTTATATAATAATTATTAAATGAATTTGCTAACTGAGTTGGCTCATTGATAATATTACCATTTGCAATGACATAACGAATATCATCCCTTGGGTTATTAAATTTGCTTTTGTTTATGACAGCCCAAGTGGCTTTACACCTATTACTTGACCTATTAATGAAATTGTCATTTTGGACTTTCTGCGTGAGTTTAATAATGCGATTTAGCCTAGATTTTAGGTTTATATAATTTATCTTGTTCTGTAGTGTGCGGTTCTTACGGTACTGCCACAATAGCTTTCTTTTCCTTTTACAGCACAGTTTAATTCCTTTTGTGATCCATTTAGGCTTAGTTTTTGAGGATACTTTAATATTCACTATCGGAAAACAAAGGTAGTAAAAAAGTCTGAATAGGTCATAAAATTTAGTAAATGAAATATCAGGGTCCTCACTTGTAAACACATCTTGGAAACTAAGGGCGTTTATGCATTGAATGAATTTATTTATGTTTTCTATATGATAATCACGCTTCTCAATGAACCAGTACTGCATTTGATTTTTATTTTTTAAAGGGATTTGAAATAACTGAGCCGTATGGTCTGATAAGGCTAACTCAAGGACCTCGTATTTGCTATTACGTACGTTAAATAAAAAGTTATCAATGCATGTGCCACTGTCCAATCGTGTAGGTTCCTTGAAGGCTATTTTGAGATTATAGCAGTTTAACATATGCATAAAATGTGTTGATTCGTATTTTTTCTGGAGAATATTCACATTAAAATCGCCACATATTATTAATTTATTCTTTCTATAAGAAAAATGAGTCAAAAGAGAATTAAAAGTCACGCAAAATTTTACAAAATCTTCCGCATAATTTTTGGGTGGTCTATATACACATATTATATTGACTTTATGGTCAGGCAGTTCTATCCCAGAGCATTCAATAATATTTTCTATGCAGAAGTCACTTATTTCTTTCAAAGGACTATATATTAGCGACCTATGGTGTCTAGAATTACCGTAGGCTTACTGGGAATTGGTTGTAGGCACAGTGGAAGCTAATTTATATTCATCCAGTTGTCCTAAAGCAATCAAATGTCTGACATATATTGCTGAGATTCTCAGCGAAGACAAATTATAATGTAGTTATATGAAAATTTTACCTCATAGCTCCTGGTGATGTTCTTGAAGTGGACCTATAGATTAACTTATAATTTTGGCCAAAATAACAAGAGAATCAATAGATACCAGTTTACAATTCGGCGAAGTCCTTCTCCAGACCACGACGCACGTTAGCGGTTCACAAAACATTTCACAAAAGTTCAATATGTCATCAATTTACAACAAACCTTGCCGGAAGTCAAAAGCGGCAATTACGTATTAAGTTAATTACAAGTTGATTCAATTCGCTTTAATTCAAAGGGCGATCAATTTAATTTAGGTACAAGGCACGCGAGCTTGCAAACGGCGTGTTAATTTTTCAAGCGGAAGGACGGAAGTGACAGTTCAGTGTGACCATTGTCAGAAATTTTCAATAGACTAAACAAAATGTTACTCAATCGATCTAATCGATTTGACTTATAATAAAAACTAATTCTATTTCAAACATCCACCCGCCCCGGACCGGCCTACCGGTCCGCTAATCGGTTGGTAGACGTGACAATGTTGCAACCGCTCTCCTCAGAATCGAACCGTCCACCAAGACCTCAGCAAATCGGGGAACTCCATCAGCCCCAGTTACCAAACGAAGGATGCGCCCCCTGCGCCATCAGAGTGGCGGAAGGTTAGCCTCCTTGATCAAAACGAGGTCACCAATCTTGGGTGGATCGGTCTTGTCGGTCCACTTAACGCGTTGCTGGAGTATGTGCAAATATTCCAATTTCCAGCGTTTCCAAAAGCTCTGAGTAATCTGGCGTACCAATTCAAAACGCGAGAGACTACCAGGTCTCGTATCAATATAGGGGTACTCAGGCAAGGCGACAAGTGGGCGACCAAACAAAAAATGGCCCGGCGTAAGGGCCTCCAAATCATTCGGATCTGAGGAGATCGGGCACAATGGCCGAGAGTTCAAAACGGCCTCAATCTTACAAAACACAGTTGCGAGTTCCTCAAATGTAAGGACAGATTCACCGATTGTCCTGCGCAAGTGTGTTTTGGCCGATTTTACGGCGGCCTCAAATATACCACCCCAGTGTGGACAATTTGGTGGGGAAAACAACCAATTTATCCCACGTCGGGCAAGCCTATCACCTATATCAGCCTTGTTGGTTTCAAGCAAATTAACAACGTCATTCAAATAATTGTAAGTGCCCTTGAAGTTAGTGCCGCAATCAGAGCGGATCAAGGAAGGCAGCCCTCTGCGGGATACAAATCTGTCAAATGTGGTTACAAACGCCTCGGTCGTAAGCGAGGAGACCAGTTCTAAGTGTACGGCCTTTGTGGATAGACAAACAAAAACACACAAGTAGGCCTTAACAGTCTTGCTGTTTCGAAGTGTCGACGTTTTCACCAAAAAGGGACCTGCGAAGTCCGTGCCAACACCGTCAAACGTCCTGCTCTCAGTTACGCGATCTGCCGGTAAGTCCCCCATCAACGGCTGCATGGTAGAAGCCTTGAGCTTATAGCAAGGGATGCAGCGAAAGACTACACTCCGAATAATTCTTCGGGCAGACAAGATCCAAAATTCGCGTTGCAAAATGGCCAAGAGCGCATTACAACCAGCATGCGAATTTTTAAGGTGACGGTCAGTTACCAACAAACGCACCAAATGACCGTCCTTGGGTAACAACAGGGGGTGACGTGCTCCGTAAGGGAGGTTGGCGTTCTTGAGACGCCCTCCAACGCGCAAGAGACCCGTATCGTCCAAAAAGGGGTTCAATTTAGATACAGCGCCCGATAATTTCAATTTCCCTGATTTAAGGATGGCAATCTCCTTCTCAAAATGCGCCAATTGCACAGAACGAACCCAAAAGGTGAGAGACTCCTGTCGTTCCTGTGGTGAGAGAAACGGTGTCAGTCGATTCTGTTGTGGGTGCCTAAAATTAAAAACAAAACGCTTTATCCAAGCAGTGACACCTAACAACTTGTCGAGGGAGCTGTAACGATTTAACAAAAAATCGGGGTCGAAGGCGCATTCCACCTTCTCAAGAGCGAGTGTTCGTAGACCCGGCAAATTAGAAGTATTCAAAACTGGCGTTCGAGGCCAATCAGTTTCTGGTCGACTCAACCATTCCGGACCCCACCACAGCGAATGACCTATCAAACTAGGCGTCAAGCATCCGCGCGAGGCACAATCAGCCGGGTTGAGCTCACCTGGCACGTGTCTCCAAACAAGCTTGACTTCGGATTTCTGGATTTGGGAAACGCGATTAGCAACAAATACCTCCAAAGTGTGGACAGACGCCTTCAACCAACAAAGTACAATTTGGCTGTCTGTCCAGGCGTAGGTCCCATTAATGCAAATGCTTTTACCCAAAGTACTGGACACGTGGTTCAACAGGCGTACAAGTAGGGCTGCTCCCGAGAGCTCCAATTTCGGAATGGTCAGAGATGTCCGAAGGGGTGCAGCCTTGCTCTTCGCCATGATCAGGGAAACCCTCACCTGACCTGAGGCACTAACTGTGCGCAAGTACACCACGGCCGCGTGCCCACGCTCCGAGGCATCACAAAACCCGTGAAGGGTGGCCTTGTACTTCCCGGGAGGATGGGACGAGGCAAGGAGATCTCGTTGACGGCAGGAAGTGAGGATACAAAAGATGTCCATTCCTCAACAAGAGTGCCGTGCAGAGGTTCGTCCCAGGTCAATCCTGCTGTCCAAAGCTTCTGCAAGAAGCATTTTGCCCAAAATATAATTGGACAGATCCAACCGTTCGGATCAAAGGTTCTGGCGACAGTAGACAATACGAGACGTTTAGTCCAAGAACACGGCAATTTCAAGTCTACGTTATATGTAAAGATGTCTTGGACTGGTCTGTACTAAACGCCGAGAACAGCCATCATGGCGGGGTTGTCAACAATCTCAAACAAATGTGGATCCTGCTGATGATCCTCTGGCAAGCCTTCCAAAAGCGCTGGTGAGTTTGAAATCCATTTACGCAACTCATAACCAGCGGAGGCCAAAATACCTATCAATTCGTCCCGCAGGAGGATCGCCTCGTCCGCTGTAGAGGCGCCCGAGCAAATGTCATCGACGTAAATATCGTCTTTCAAGATGGCGGAGGCTCGTGGGAAACGTAAGCCTTCGCGGTCTGCGAGCTCCCAAAGAGAACGTATTGCCAAGGGCTTGATCTTAGCCCGTACGTATTCGTATTGAGCTCGTAGACGACCATGGGATCGCGAGGAGACTCTCTCCAAAGGATCAGCTGGAAGCGACGGTCATCAGGGTGGATAATAGTCTGCCTGAACATCATTTTTATGTCGGCCACAAAGACAACCAGATGTCGTCGGAAGCTGGTGATGACGTCACAAAGGTCCTTGACCAACTTGGGACCAGAATGCAAGCACTGGTTCAAGGATACGCCCGTTGAAGTCTGCGCAGAACCATCAAATACTGTGCGCAGCTTGCCAGTCGATGGCTTCAATACCGCATGATGCGGGAGAAAGTAATGCTCCACCGAACGCCAATCCAAATTTGACACAGACATGTGTCCCAACTGTTCATATTCCCTCATGAACTCAATGTACTTCTGTCTGAGCTCCGGATCACGACCCATGCGGCGCTCCATAGTCAACAATCTCTTTTAAGCTAAAGGTCGTGACTCACCAAGCGGAGGCCGAACAGACAAGAAGGGTAGCCTCGTAATAATCCGACCAGAACGGAGTCGACCAGTGTTGTTCTGGAAGAACAGCTCGCACTCCTCATGTTCTGGATTCAAACGGGCAGCTTGAGGGGGCTCCTCTACCTCCCAAAACCTCTGAACCGCATCAGAGAGAGCGGAGCCTACAGCCAACAAATTATCAAGTTCAGGTGGAGGGGGGTCCCTAGGTACAGGGCCCATCAAAGCAAATCCAAATATGGTCGGGATGGCAGTCAAACCATTTGGCACCAAGACCCGTTTCCCACCAATCAAAATTCCACCGAGGACATCAGAGCCAATCAACAAGTCGATTTGTCCCGGTGTGTCAAATTTGGGGTCTGCCAGTTCCAATCCCGATGTCAAATTCACCACAGCAGCGGGTAGCTGTTTCTGTGGGTGCATACCCAAAATATTCTTCAACACAATAGCCGAGGTTTTAATCCTCGGGTGTGAAGATTCAACAGGGCCAAACAAAACTTTAACTTGCCCTTCAACATTAGAGGCTACGTCACCTATGCCCCGTATACAATTTGGAAAAGAGCCCATATTTAATTTAACCTGCCCTACCAAATAAGTGGCAACAATGCAACCTTGTGAACCTGTGTCCAATATAGCACGGACAACAACAGAGGTCCCCGTGGGTCCCCAGACCCGAACAGCAACCGTTGGTAGGATAACGGTCTCAATGGGGGAGGTTGGCGTTATAGGGCAGGGATCAATGACCTATTGTTGCCTGGGCGGCGACCGTTGGCCAGGACCAGGTAAGTCAAAATGAGGGTGCGGCTTGAAGTCCTCAAAAGCGCGATGACTCGATCCGCGTGCCATCTGTGGGTGGTCATAGTGACGCACCCGCCCAAAACGAGGTGGGCGCGAGTCAAGGCGGGGACGCTCCGCCAAAGGAGGGGAATACCTGGGGCAGCAGTCATGGTGCTGGTGACGCTGGGCGGTCGCACATTCAGGTGCGCGAGAGAGAGGAGGCGTGCGCACGCTACGGTTCTCCAAGCGGGGTGAGTGGCGATCAATTGAGCGAGGCGACTCTCGGCTGTGCGCCGGTGAGCGTCGGCTGCCACCTTCAAATCACCCGCCCGTGCGCGGCGTTTGCTGGTTGGACAAGCGGCCTACCTCTCTGGCATTCATGCAGAGAATGTCCAAATGCTGTCCTCCACAGTGAGGACAGGGGCGAGAGTTTGGGCAGTCTCGCTGGTAGTGGGACCCCAAACAAGAGAAGCAAAGGCGGCGAGCATTCGCGATGCGCCTACGAGAGGCGACATGTAGGTCCAAGAATGCCCTACAACTGGCCGTTCTGTGCCCCGTGACCTTGCAGTAAGAGCACTCCACTGGGCCCTGCGTGACTGCAAAGCGAGGAGGTCGCCGGTCAACATTGGCTCGGGTGTGAACGCGAGCCTGCTCCTTGACCTTGGGCGGCTGCGACTTAGCCGGCGTGTCACCACCGGAGTTGTCCAAGACCCGGCACTCATCCTCCAGGAACTTCTCCAGGTCAGCAAAGGGGGGCAGATGGGTCGCGCTATCCCCACCAAAGCGCTGTTCAAAACGCGACCTCAGGTCGGCAGGCAGCTTTTTAAGGACAATGTGCACCAATAGATAGGACCATTGGTCAACGGGCAGGTCAAGGCACTTAAGTGCGTTGATGGCCACCAAAAGCGGGTTCAAAAGTTGGGTGCGCAGCCCAGAGACCCGGGTGAGCGTCGGCAAACCCAAAATCTGCTCGATGTGCGTGTCGGCGAGGCCACGCTTATTATGGTACCTACGGGTGATTAGGTCCCGAGCCGTCTGGTACGCCTCGTCAGACACGGGCAGATGCTGGATGAGGCCCTTAGCCTCCCCATCCAGAACCGACATTAGATAGGCCAACTTTTGTGCCGGCCGAAGGTCAGCCCTATCATTGACTAGGCTGTCGAACAAATTAACGAAGCCCAGATAGCTTCCTAGGCAGCCATCAAAATGGGGGAGGTCCAAAGTAGGGAGCCTACTCACCAGCCCCGGTGTTGACCTAGGAAGCTCCTGCTTCAGGCCGGGTTGCCCTTCCCTATCGGCAACTAGTTGTCTCGCACCATTGGAGACAGCATCATACAGGTCTAAGACCTGGGCATAGTCTTTGCTGACCTTATTTCGCTGGTCAGCAGTGAAATCAGTGACTGACACTTCGAGACAGCAAGCGCTGAAAGTGCGGAACTGCTGTTCCACACTTGCCAGGCGATCATCGATCCGCTCGTACCTTTGAAGTAAGGCCTGCTGGCGATCAGGCCGGTTCACTAAAGCACTGGCCGAGGCAAACCAGCGCAAATCTGATGCAATGGCACCAGCGGCCGCACGCAAGTCCTTGATAGCTGACATAATCAAAATTCAAAAGAGCCCGGACAAGCGTTAAATAAAATTAACAAGCAAAACTTAATATTTGTTAATTCTTTGAAACCAACAAGGTATTAGCCTGTTTACTGCTGGTACAAGCAAGTGGCAGGTATTTACTGCCCAACAAAATTAATAGTTTCAATATATATTGACACAAAACAAAGTCAAAGCTATCAAAGTTGAAACCTCAAATAAGTTAATTAAAGTTAAATATTCAAATAAATTAACTAATTACTTGCAACAGACAGACTGGCTGTGTTATTTGAGATATACAATAGGAAGTAAGCACAGAATATGTGTTACCTAGCAATATTATCTATATTATAACAAAACAAAGTTTATTAATGTGACCCGCCCAAAAGGCAAGGTCAAGTTGGATGTTATAATGTTTATGAATATATGCAATAAACTAAATTTACTAAATTTATTGATACATACAGCTGTTATGTATCCAAACAAACTGACTTATTAATGCAACAACAAATTTAAGTTAGATTTTTCAACAATACAAATCAACAATTACTGATTGAGGTTATGTGACAATGTGTTTCAAATTATCTAGGTCAACTTATACAATTAAATATTATGTATTTTAGACAATAACTGACCTGACAAACACTACAATACTGTCTACAAGGTGATAAGATACAAGCTCATACCAATCTGAGTTTATACTCAGTAATGCAACAGCGGCTAAATTTCAACTACAGCTCTGCACCAAAATTATGTCTAGAATTACCGTAGGCTTACTGGGAATTGGTTGTAGGCACAGTGGAAGCTAATTTATATTCATCCAGTTGTCCTAAAGCAATCAAATGTCTGACATATATTGCTGAGATTCTCAGCGAAGACAAATTATAATGTAGTTATATGAAAATTTTACCTCATAGCTCCTGGTGATGTTCTTGAAGTGGACCTATAGATTAACTTATAATTTTGGCCAAAATAACAAGAGAATCAATAGATACCAGTTTACAATTCGGCGAAGTCCTTCTCCAGACCACGACGTACGTTAGCGATTCACAAAACATTTCACAAAAGTTCAATATGTCATCAATTTACAACAAACCTTGCCGGAAGTCAAAAGCGGCAATTACGTATTAAGTTAATTACAAGTTGATTCAATTCGCTTTAATTCAAAGGGCGATCAATTTAATTTAGCTACAAGGCACGCGAGCTTGCAAACGGCGTGTTAATTTTTCAAGCGGAAGGACGGAAGTGACAGTTCAGTGTGACCATTGTCAGAAATTTTCAATAGACTAAACAAAATGTTACTCAATCGATCTAATCGATTTGACTTATAATAAAAACTAATTCTATTTCAAACATATGGATTAGTATACACGAACCCCCTCTACGTGTTCTTCTACAAAAAATGGAGCCAATCTTGTAGTTGGGGATATTTAATAACTCTTTATCCTTATTTAATAAGTTATGCTCAGTTATACATAGTACACGCACTTGTTTCCTATTCCCTTCAAGTGAATCAAGGGCTACGGTAAGTAGGTCTGATTTGTTCAATAACCCATTAATATTTTGATGCATTATATTAATGTTACTTGTCTCGAAAAAACTCACCCTTTTCACTAGACAAATCATTCCCACTCTGACTACAGTCATAGAAATATTCCATACATGTCTGTGTACCTATTGAAGTATAAGATTTAACATTATTTATAGAAGTGTTATTGACCTCTGGTTGTTTACATTGTTTATAATTACTGTAATTATATATATAATCATTTCTTAACAATTCTTTAAGTAAATATCCTGCCACAAAACTAGGAAAACGACTACGATGAGGTATTCTCGTACTGAACCCCATGTCTATGTAAGATACATTTACAAATCTAGAACATAACAACTTTAATTCATTATTTAATTTTGTTTCATTTAGATACTTATTATTAGGAACTTCACAAAAAAATACGTTAGTATGCCTTGTTATACATAAAAAATTACTCAAACAAATTTTAAAAATGCACGGGGACCTATCATGCATGCCGCCTAAAACAATAACATAATCACTATCAGATAATGAGTTGATACAGTTGCGTTCCGAATCCAAGACATCTTGTAGTGGTGCAACAGCCTTCCAGAAATAAGTGACCTGGAACCTTTCTCCTATCAGACGCTGCAGGGTGCGTTGTAGATATCGCCCTTGATCGTCAGCGATGATAATAATTTTCTTTTTACTCTCTAATTTGTCGAAGTGATTGGTCTTAAATGTGCTTTTTTTGTTCTCTTTAGCAGTAACTTTACCTTCTGCAGTAACTGTACCTTCTTCTATATTATTGTCCTCGACTGTATCTTCGGCTACTGGGATAGAGTTCGTTATATATTGACTCGGTGTATCAGACTTTTCGGCTTCCTGCGCCGTATTTACAAAACAGTCTGTGAGTCGACGTTTCGCATTCGATTTTCTTTTCGATGGTTGTACTTTGCGGAGCGATGATAATGGACTCTTACAAATTTGTTTAAGAGTGGCTACTTCTTTAGATAATTGTACTAATTGTCTTTTGAGATCTGCATTTTCTAAGATTACATTTTCTAGTTCTGTTTGCGTACTCTGTAAATTACACTTTAAGTGGTCTATTTCACTCTTCATTTCTTCACGACACGTCGATAGGGCATGGGTAGATACATCGAAACTTCGAGCTACCATTGATTCGTCTGAGAGAGAGGAATTTATCGAGATACTCATGTCTTCCAAAGATTTCGATTTAGCCATCGCTCTCCTTAAAGTTATATTATTGCTCAGTTCTTCCATGTTTTGTTTATAGAAATCGACTAGTTTACTATATTAAATGATAGAATTCAACTTATAAATCTCAAAAAGTCTTTAGCGGCGCGGCCGGGATTTGATACCTCGACCTCCGTATTTGAACCACTGTATGTAGCTATTACGCCACGGAGTAAGCTACTAGTAAAGTTGAAATTGTTATTCATATGGTAGTATAAGTCTATGTTGACAATTTAAACAGGTGAGGTAGGTAAAGTTGATGACGAACCACTTGTCAACCGCTCAACTGTATTGAATGACGACACTCTTTTCTATTCAAAATTCAACGTTCACGATTTTTAATAAAGTCTTTTTAAAGAAGTTTTATATCTATATTTATTTGTTGTTAAGTATGTATTTAGCTACGGATTTGTCCTGTATACGATTTTTGCACTGTTTTGTTTTTGTTTACATTATATTTTAGGTGTTACACTGTTTTATGAGATTGTTTATTATAAAGTCACTTAGGTCTGGTGGATTGTTTTGCTAACACTTTAACTTGATTATCGTATCACTTTACACTTGTTAGGATAGTCTTTAGTGTTAAAATATAATTGTTTGTATTTTTAATAACTTTTAATACGGAGCTTTAGAGTTACTAGGTCTGGGGTTGCCAGCACACACACAGCAGTAAATTGGATAAGCAACATCGTCCTATAATAAGTATCTATAACATATTAACCATTAACGTCGGCATACTAATCTGTTATGTTATATCATAATCAGTTTCCGTATAATTATTTAGTATCAAGCAGCATTAGAATGTCATATCTATTACCGCATGAAATCCAGGATACAGCTCTCTAGCGCCCACAGTGTAAAGGCTTAATAACGGCTCTGCCCAGTGCATCATTAAGCCCAGATATTATCTAGTCGGACCGCCTGGCTCCTTATAATATATGTAAACACATATTCATTGATAACGTGTGTATTGAAATAACGCTCGCGGCAATTGGTGATTCATTCAGAATAATTAATTATTTAAAAAAATCCCTAACATTATTAATACAAAGAAGCATTAGGTATATATCATGTGTATGTTTTAACATATAAACGGCTGAATCGAATTCGATACATCTTAAAATTTAAATAAGTTAGAGTTTCGATCCGGACATATGCCCTATTTGTTGAAAGGATAAATGTATGATTTGAAAAAAGAGCTTAAAAGTAATAGGTATAGTTTCATGATAACACTTCGCAAAAATAAAAATTATTTAGGTATGTACTCTCGACTACAGGTCAAGCTAGTTACTTTATCCTATGTACCGTTGTTATGGCTTAGCAAATAAGTCTTAATATCGTACTGCAACTTTTTGGCTCGACGTGACGCTGTGTGTATCAATAGTCACATTACTGAATAATGTTTGCCGTACGTAGTACATTTTAACTAAATTCTTTTTGTTCCTTATTTAGGTACCAAAATGCATGAGGTTCGTTAGATCTCTGAGTGACATTTGAAATCCTTCCCTCGGCCTCCTTTACTTTAAACTAGGCTCATCGACATCTATTGCTCATTATCCCCGTACACTGCGGTTCGGTAGTATCAATAGCATTCGCATACCAGAAGGCTCTGATTGGCAGTTAGCACATAAGTGGTTTGATAGTTCGTCTGACACAGTGTGAAATAAAAAGTACCAATAAAAGGTAAGGTTCAATGGAATATCAATTTCAATAATGGGCGTTACGAAAAAATAGATAACGAGAGGGTTTAAAATAATGGACAAGTCTATTTTGAGAGCTACAGTTCTCTTTGCACATTTTAATTTAATAGTTATTGAAATTTGCCGAAATTCAGTTTATTGAAATTAAGCAACGATTCGCGTTGTATCATGGTATATTTTCATGCATTTAAGAAAACGGCACGCCTTAGAACGATTGACATTCAAAACATTGAACGACTTGATTTTCATGATTATTGTGGCCATGGTTCCATAATATGCAAAAAATATTTACCTTAACCGTTCCCATAACAAAACAAACTTACTGTACCAGCTTAAAAAAGAGCAACTAATCGAGTGGCTGCACTTTTAACAGTCAATATCTATTATACTGCAGTCTCGTGTCTGGGGGAGTTAATACAAAAGAGTCGGAGCTCTGTTAAACGCCCATGACGCAGACAGGTGCGTTCAAAAACTTTTCAAACGCAAACTTTTCAGACGACTCGGCTGTGAGTGTGGTATCTGTGCGTTTCACTTTTAAAAACAAACCGTCATTTGCAGTATGTTGCTCGAAATTTTAATTTGAGAGCTTTAACATTATTTTTTTTTACTGTTCCAAAAAATTGTCAGTGTTGTTTTTGAAGTCTTTTTTAGATTTTTTTTTGTAATGACAATAAGATGATAAAAGAGACCCTTTTAAGATTACAAGTTATAGGTATATAACTTGTAATCTTAAAAGGGTATATATATATCAGTTATGCTACTGCTACACCTGCGTTAGCGTTAACGTTAATGGCAATGGCCAATAACGCGTTGGTTAACGCGTTAAAAAATTCGCATAGGAAATTAGTATTTTAACGCGTTAAAACGTTGGCCACATCTACGTAGTGCCTTAATTAACGCGCTAATTGACGCGTTCAGTCGCAGGTGTAGCAGGAGCATTAAGGATTCATGTTACACCGGGCCGTGTCCGGGCCGGGCCCCGGCTGGGGCACGGTCAAATATTCATAGTATTGATTTGTATGAAGTAATTCACGTTAGGCCGTGGCACTGCCGGGCCACGGCCGTGCTCCGGCCGTGGGTATTGTTTCCCGGCCGGAGGGCAGTTGATGATTTAGGCCGGAACACACGGAGCTATAATCTCGCTCGCCACCAATTACGTGGGATCAATACACTGGCGAAAAGTGGGCGTTTAATATGCCTCTGCCTACCCCTTCGGGGAGGCAGGCGTGAGTCTATGTATGTATGTGAAACATTTCATATCAATATTAAATAAATAAGTACATAATTGAAAAGAATATCTTTTTTTTAATTTACCTGAGACAAACTGCTAATCGTTCAGTGGGAGGAATAGGCTAAGATACTAAAGCATTTAGACATTCTAAAATAACCATATAATTTGGTCTCATCATCTTCTAATTCCTTATACAGTGTGGCGAATTCCCCTTGCGTTTCGCGTTTCCTCCAGGCTGGGTGTACCCCATCTTCTTTTGGTACTTTCGGTTCGTTTTTCCAATGCTTCGTCGTCAATGGCAATGGCGATAGCTGCCAACTCAATTTGTGAGAATTGCATTTTAATTAGTAATAATTACAAACTATCACCTCGTGTGACGCTATCCTAACAAGTACCGACAGGCACGGCCGTGCAATGAATGCTCGGAAACAGCCCGGTGTAGCATGAATGCCTAGCCCGGCCGGAGCACGGTGGATTCGACACGGCCTGGTCCCGGCCCGGCCCCGGCCCAGTGTAACGTGAATCGAGCATTGATCGCACGGCCGTGTCTGTCTGTTCAAGTAGGGATTGCGACAGACGAAAGAGAAACAATACCCACCAACATTACGACGCCGTGGCCCGGCCGTGGCACGGCCGTGGCACGGCCGGGCCACGGCCTAACGTGAATTACTTCATACAAATTAATACAATGAATATCTGACCGTGCCACGGCCTTGCCCAGGACGGGGCCCGGCCCGGACACGGCACGGTGTAACGTGAATCATGCTAACCGTGTCCCAGCCGTGGCCTGGCCGGGCCCCGGCACGGTGTAACAAGAATCATCCTTAACGAGAATCATCCTATGTATCAATTATTTGGCATGTTGGCTTTTCTAATTATGCTTTCCTTTAAGTTATTGAAATTAAACTACAGTTAACGGATTTTATCGTGATATTATATTGGTTTCGATGATATAGTTCTTTTTGCTTCCACCGCTCTGGAAGTTCAGACTATGCTCCAAGAACTAAGCACAGCAGGCCGCAGGGTGGGACTAGCGATAAACTGGTTGAAAAGTAAGGTTGACGAACAGCACCAAACATAGAGTCGAGGTGGATGGGCAGGAGATACACTTTGTCGACGAATACATCTACTTGGACCAGCTAGTTTCATTCGAAAACAGGCTAGAAAGAGAAATCGATCGCCGTATCGAAAACGCTTGAAAAAGCTTCTGGTCCATGAAGACGCTAATGAAGGGGGATCAGCCGATTTCCCTGAAGCGAAAACTCACTGATATGTGTATCCTGCCCATTCTAACCTACGGTGCTCAAACCTGGTCGCCTACCGATTTGCAAAATTCACGCCTTGCCGTCTGCCAAAGAGCTACGGAGCGCAGCATCCTTGGTATTTCACTCAAAGATAGGATACAAAACACTGAGTTGCGCTCCAAAACTAAAGTTATAGATGTGGTAAAAAAGGCTGCCAGCCTGTAATGGAACTGGGCAGGCCAAGTCAGCCGTATGCACGAAGATCTTTGGGCGAAAATCTCGACACTGTGGGTGCCAGAAGATGGACGACGTCACCGGGGCCGGCCCCGAAAGAGGTGGCGGGATGACCTGGACCCCCTTTGTCGGGTTGGAAAATCCTCATGGAGTCCCTCCGCCCTGGGGGGAAGGACGAAGGGGACTGTCAGACTCTTACTGACTAAAAACCAACCCGTGCTCCTCATGTACCCATGTGTCGGAGGGTAGGGTTTCACCGAAGTATTCCTCGCTACCTCCCGACGGGCATTGGCCCGCCAGATGGTCAGGCGGGCCTCGAACGAAACCCCCAAAACACCCAGCGGCCGCAGAGGATAGGGAGGACGGCAACGCAACATCGCATCTCCTTTTCCTCTGCGGCCCCACCGCGACGCAACGATGCTGCGCCCCCATTTGGTCGCGGGAGATAGGGCGCGCAGCAACGCAACACCGACACGCCTCTCCTCCCGCGACCGCATCCGACTGCGAGGGACGGAGAGAACTGTCCCCCGCACCCGCACCTTGGGACGTATCCTACGCAGGCCTCACGCAAGCCCACGTGGAGCGTCCTCTCCCGGGGTCCGCTTAGCTTCACCGTGGGTTTACCACAAACCCACGGTTACTGAGCCCCCCCACCACGACAAGGTAGAGATCCCACGGGGGGATGACCTGGACCCCTACCACAAGAATTGGCTGGAGACTGCAGGCGATAAGAAAGTATGGAAAGATTTGGGGGAGGCCTTTGCTCAGCAGTGGGACAGTTCAGCTTAATAAAAAAAAAAGTTATATTGGTTTCACTTAGTAATTACATTTAAATCGAATGATCTAAGAACTACATTTTTATTTATTACTAGTACCGTAAACTGTAGTCTAATTTAAATATGTAGTATTCGCGTAAACCCAAGAAGATATTTTTCTTTCAGTTACAAAGTCTTAATAATAGAATGCTTTATTGTAGCCTATATGCTGTTCATAGTGTTTTACAATTTAGGCCATGTATGGGTTTATTAATAATTTTCTTTAGTAATAGATAATATTAGATGTACTTAAAATGTATTAAGAAAATATTTTGTACACGCGTGTCATCAAAATCGTACTTTAATCCTGTTTCTTATTGTTTCGGCGAACCGAATGTTCCTAGGCGATTTGGAAAAGTTATTAATATTGTGGACTGTATAGGGATGGGTTCTGATCACCTAGGATAGGAGATGGGGTGGAATTGGAGGTATTGTAGGAGGCGGAAGGATGAGGGCACACCTACCTTGCAAATCCGTCCTCTTCTTCTCAAATGGAAGCCTCCTGGTATCTTCGGGAATCCTGCAGCTGTTTGTCGCGACGCGGATTATTCTAGACTGTTCTGTAGGCGTGCCTTGGGAGGGGAGCGAAGGAGCCAAAGGATCGCTCGCATTGGACGAGCAAGCGTGGAACGATTGACGTTGATGTAATTAATTCTTGATAGAAAGGTAGATGGCGCTACCACTTATGCTATTATATAAAATATTATAATTATCACCAAAATATAACATAATGGATGTCTAACCCAAAAAAAATGTTTTTTTAAGTTTTAAATGTTTGTGACTTTTAATTCTCTTCCAATGATGGCATCAAATAGTAAATGACGTAGATTTCCTAGACAAGTTGTTTACCACACACACTTTATGCACACCCCCGGGTCACAAACAAATATATAACCTCATATCCGGTTCATATCAAAAGGTCATGCAATGTAATTATTTCATAACACGTGTCCTCATACGAGTCTCAATAAAATTAATTATTAACATTATCACAGTAAAACATTGCATTATTTGCAACACAGCAATCCCATCCACTGATTTCACTTACACTCTCAAGCGCAGATAAGATAATAGCGTAAACAATGTTTTCTCAGTAGGTACGTAATTTCCATTGATAAGCGTTCTTCATAATATTTTACAACAAAAATGTACGCAGAAGATTTTTTATAAAAGACTTTCTTTCAGAGCGGTACATGAAAGTTTTCCCTTTAAAAAGTTTCCAAAACTACACACCTTTCTGGACGTCAATGGACTTCCCATTGCAAGAAGTCTATAGAGTTGTTTCAGTTGTCTACGGCAAGTAGCCGAGTTATTACCGTAGCTTTTGTTCGGCGCGCGGCAAAAGCACAAGTTTTACAGAACACTCTTGCCAACAACAGATACTTAGCTACTATTTAAAATGTACGATGAAGTTTATTAAGTGGTTATACCCAAATATTTTTAGCAGAGCTGGTTTTAGTAACAGATAAAATTCTTTATTAAAACGGAGTAAGGCTGTCATGTTGATTTCTAATAAATTTTGATCTTGATTTTTAATCCTCGTGAGTGTTTCGCTTATAATTAACGATATTATAAACTATAAATTAAAAGTATCTATCTACTATACATTATTATACACTTACATTGATTTTGTCGTATGTCTCAATCATCAGTATACTAGCTATCTTTCGGAGATTGAGATCTCATCACCTTGATTAATAATTGGATACTTGATTAGATACGGTAATAGGGTGAATTTCAACAGGTCCAATAAAATCTTCATTTCCGTTGATTTTTTATTCTTCAACTTTAGAACAAGAAAAAATAGTGTTTACTCAAGTTTTTGATAATATATGTATTCTTGCTTGATATCTAGCAGATAGCTTGAAAAACTAACGAGATATACAAGATTAAAATTTCGTGCCACGGCAATGAAACATGCGTGCACGGCAATAAAACATGCTTCCACGGCAATGAAAGAACTGTGCCACGGGAATTATAGAATCAATCCACGGTAATGAAAAAATCCAACATCACATATTTTTTATATAATATACTTACCTGAAATAGATACATCCCTGGCTCTGAAAGAGAAAGATATACACAACACACACATACGCTCTTTTTACCCTCTTCTCAATAACTTCTCGCATCGGAGTAAAATTAAACAAAAAGTTAATAGAATCCAAGCAACACAATCATTTATTTTAATTTATTTCACACAAATAAGAATAGAAATGAACAAATAATAAGATACTTTTCTAAAGTATGCAATAGCTATTGCTAACAATATACACGCTGATTTTTAATTGGTTTTGGAGCGAAAGCCATCTTATTACTTATCGTTAACAGAACCTAACCAGCTAATAATATTTGAAATATAAGCTAAAAAAATATTGAGAAAATAAATAATTTAATTGTTCGAGAGCACGAAGTATCACCATTGCCGCGCGCTAACGAAATCCGTTCGATCGTGTCATATACACACATAGTGTACATTTGGTAGGTAGTGTACAGTGGTCATTCAACTGCGGCGTCTGCGATCCCCCCCCCACAATCCTGCGCGCGCGCCTCGCTTGCATGAGAGGCCCCGTCTGCATTTCAACACGGGGCCAGCTAATAGCGGTGGCTTGACGCGGGCGGAATGCGTCACTCGTGTCCAATCACGTTCGACTGTGTTCGGATTTATTTGGCATGGGCCGGCAGTTCGTAGCCTTGAACTTCAGTCTTAAGAAATTAGGTCAGCGAGATAGTTGTATGTCATGTTTTATCCCATCACTTTGTGTCCGTGTTATGTAATAAATCGAGTATTATGGTTCCTATGTACCTAATTATTACGTGTTTGGAGAGAACACGGAAGAAGCGACGTGTTCGAAGTGTAGTTAAAATACATAGGTGATAAGATAAGGTGAACACAAGTGAAACTAAAAGACAATGTGTGAAAAGTGTCAATTGATTGTGATGTAGGCAGCAGACAGCAAAGGTAAATGATTTTTGAATACCTACTGGGGTTACATACGTTAAATACGTTAGAAATACGCAAGTACTAAACTTTTCCATTATTAAAATCTTTGTCTAGTTATTCAAAAGATAATGTAGGTACCTACCTATGACAAACAACGTAACGTAACTAAACATTCTTACTTTATCGTGTTTCTTCTAAAAGTTCATTTTGATTTCGTGAACCCACAGCTTACTTCAACGATTCTTGATTCTTAAGTCCGAGTAATGTACGAAGGAATTATTGAATAGGTATAACTATTTAGTTACATACGTTTATTGTTCTAATTATTTATTATTCACTTCATGGTTGGCGTAGTGCTTTAAGCGATGTTTGACACAAAACATTGTGTGATTCATAAATTCTTGTTTCGACTCCTGTGTCCGTTAGTGGTAGGTTTGTAATGTCCCTCGTAACACAGGATTTAGCACTAGGGTGCGGGAGTGGTTCTTAAAAAGAGAACAAATGAAGAAAAAACATGTGTTTAAAATTGTTGGCATCGTAATTACCTAAATCGTGTTTTCTAAGTAAATTACGTATCACTCGGTCCGCACTAACTAGCTACAACCGCTGTAGGTAACAGCTGACGGTGCGGCCGGCGCGCGCGGCGAGGTCACGACCGCGCGGCGCTCGAACATACCTAACCCGAGAGAATCGTGCGTTCCTTCGTATTTCCAGCCGTTACTGACTTTTATAACTTTTTTTTTGTTTTAGGTGCTAGATGAATTTTGTTTTTGAATATGAATAGAGGATTTTATTTCGGACATGAGATTTCTTTTTCCTAAATCAATAAAAAAATCAGCGTGTATACTTAACTTTATATAATATAACATATATACTTTATAAAATATAACTTTATATAAGAAGCGACTTCTTAATTTTTCACATTGCTTTTATTCGGCCAAACGTTTTCTTTCCGTGGCGATGAAAACATAAGTCACGGCAATGAAACAACTGGTCATGGCAATGAAACTAAATTATTTTAGCAGGCATGGCAATGAAATTTTGTTTCATCGCCATGTCTTTTTTCATTGCCATAGCAAATTTTGCTTACGGAAACCACAGCAATGAGAGCAGGGCGATGAAAATCAAGGCAAAAACATCAAGTAACCAAAAATCTATTGATAATTCACAGTTATTAACACGTCACAAATAAAACAAGATAAGTGGCATTCTATCGAATACTTAATCAAAAGGACAAACTTATTCAAATAGAAGTTAGACTTATCTACGGCGATGAAAGAAAAAATGTCCAGTAATATAAAAATCGAATACTTACGTGTATGGCGCAAAAACGCAGGCACGTATACACGTTGTTTCACGTCGAGCACCAAACGACACTATTATGCAATGTTTAGCGCACAGGGTTGGGGGACGCAAGTCCTTAGATAAAACAATATTCTTAAATATATTTAGGACACGGCGATTAAAGGTAGTTCTAGGACAAATGCATTTTTAGTAACCATTCGTTGTATTGTTTAAATATATGAATAAATGTATTCCGTAACAATACTTTAACTATCCACGTTTCAAATAAAACTAGGTTTTTATATAAATAACTAATAGCTTTTTATCAATAACGTAAAATACACATCAAGGTGATGTGTGGACAAACACGGCAATGGTAGATTTCCAGGTTTAATTTCTTTTTGAGTGTCTATTAATCCTATTTAATTACATATTTAGTGCTACACATAGATTACTATTTCACCTAACCAGAAAAAAATATTAGAATAATGTAACTATGTTTTATAGTATCGATTTCATTTATGCCACGTAATTTTTGTTCCATTCACCCAGTAGAGCCTTGCTGATTTCAGCATGAATGGGCTGGCCCGACCGGGGAAGTACTACCCTGTCACAGAAAATCGACGTAAAGTAACAGTACCTAAACTGTTGCGTTTCGTTCGGTGAGTGAGAGTACCGGTGGCCCTATCCCCTATTCCTTCTCCCTCATCATTTTCCCGACCCCAAGGGGCGGCAACGCACTTGTGAGTCACAAGTGCGTTGCCGCCCCTTAGTATAGTGTAGCGTTGCTTGTGTCCATGGGCGGCGGTAATTGCTTACCACCAGGCGATCCGTCTGCTCGTTTGCAGCCTGATGCAATAAAAAATAAGTTACTATTCTATACATTCAGAAAAAAAGTATCGGGAATTGAGTTTATGGTGCCAAATTAAAATTGTTGTTTTTTTTGTTGTTGTTAGATTGGCACAATTCATCAACGTCTGCAACTGAAGTTAACATCGCAAAAGTGAAGAAAACAGTGACTCAAAATCTGAGGTAGCCGCCGAACTTTCTGCATCCCACGAGTCGATCTGTACCATTTTAACTAATTATTTGGGTATGAAACATCTTGCCGCTCGGCTAGTCCCAAAAGACCTGAATTTTCTCCAAAAACTCAATCGCATGAGAGTCGCTGAGGACATGCTAGAACGAGTCAAGTCCGACCCAATTCAATGAAACGCATTGTGACGAGACGTAGGTTTACGAACTTGACATGCAAACTAGTCAATAAGCTTCGGAGTGGCGCCTTCCAACTGAACCGAAACCGAAAAAACTCGTTCAAAAGTCAAAGTCATGTTGAGTGTTTTGTTTGACTATCACGGTGTTGTGCACTCGGAATTCTTGCCGGAAGGCCAAACGGTAAATAGGAAATATTATTTGAGCGTTATGCGGCGTTTAAGAGACCAAATTCGACGAAAAAACCCGGTTTGGGGAAAAAAATTCTCGGACTTTGCATCACTCCAGGCCATCATTGTGTGACTAAGCACTCAACAAATGCCATCGAGCAACCACTATATTCACCAGATATGGCTCCAGCCGACTTCTTGCTTTTTCCTAAACTCAAATTACCAAAGCATCCGTTTTCAATCGGTAGAAGACATAAAGGAGAATTCGCGGCGAGAACTAAACTCAATTCCGGAAACAGCGTTTAAAAATGTTTTGATGATTGGATTATTCGTTGGCGTAAGTGTATCGTTTCTGAAAGAGCATACTTTGAAGGTGATAAATTAAATTTGAATGAATAACAAACAGTTTGTGTATTATTGATTTTTTCCCGGTACTTTCTTGACAGATTAGTATGTTTATGATTATTGCTTTTTATATTGCGTCTCTGTAAATTATAGCCAACTGCATCCAAATGAATCTATAATGTCATCATATATTAAAAGCTTTTGATCAGAATAATACCTAAATAAAACTGTATATAGACGTCTCATCTATAAATAAGCCTTCCTCAGATATGTGAGTTCAGCAAAAAGAGGTCTATGTTATTACGGATATATGTATAAGGCTAATACGCACCTTTCAATATCATCAAAACACATAAAACCCATACTTCATTCACAAAGCAGGGAAGCCGCAGACCTCGACCGCGATGCCGGATGACAAATCTGTTTCATAAACCAAAGTATGGTGCAGGATTGCGGTCACATAAAACCCGATAATACATCTAGATACCATCTGAGATATGCAGCGGATTTCAATGAGATCTTTATTTCAGATACACAACGAATATCTGCGCAAAATAATATTCGATTTCAATAACGCTTACCAAAAAATATTGACGTTTTTACTTAAATGTACGAGAAGCAGAACAGTTTGGCTGATTGACTGACGGAAGAGCTACAATTTTCAGGTTGGTATTTTCTAATGTTTGGTTCTCTAAATGATTTTATATGAATTTTTTTTCATTAAACTATCGCGTCGGAGAAAAACAGAGATACCTATTTGTACCTTAAAATATGATAATCAACTAATAGCGTTGATTGTACCATATGCTGTATTATTTTATAGGACACGCCAAAACTAACTTGTATGTAGGTTAACTAATAATTTGTTTTATTTTATAGACTCACGCCTGTATCCCCGAAGGGGTAGGCAGAGGTGTAATATTACACCCACATTTCGCCATGAATGCGTAGGTCCCACGTAATAGGGGGCGAGCCTATTGCCGTACCGGGCACATTACCAGACTCCGAGCTGCTACTGAGAATTTCCTAACAGAAAAACCCAATAACACTCTTTGCCTCGTTGGTCTTGCGGCATAAATATGCACGTGGGATTGGGAGGTCTCGGGTTTGATTCGCGGGTCGGGCTAATAATTTTATTAAGAAATAATAATATAATAAGATTTATTATTCAATAACCATTACTACTTATTATACTTTGTTTTCATACATGCAGATAAAACATGTTATTGATCCTCATTACGATGATAACGTACGTACATCAAGAACAGAACATTATTACTTTACTGCGAAAATAAATTAAGGTCGCATGTTCATTGCGTTTGAACTGAGTAAACACAAATACGGATATCTAAACATGCTGCTATTTGAATAGCCATAATAATGACCACGAGTGACGTATACAGTCAATTTCATAATATTCATGTAATTATACTCCTCTGTGCCTGACTGCCTCAGTGGTCCAGTGGATAGCGTATGCGTCGCCTGATCGGGATCCAGGTTCAATTCCCGGGTCGGGCAAATGTGTTACTGAGTTTTCCGAATTCTCAGTACCAGCACGGAATCGGGCAAAGTACCCGGTAACGGCAATAAGCTCAATATTACAGCTCTGCCTACCCTTTTGCGGATAAAGGCGTGAGTCTATAAAAAAATATAAAAGAATCTGCTGTAGGTACCACCTACCCAAGTTTAAAAACCAAATAAAATAGCTCCTAATACTTTTAATCATTATGTAATAATCAAGCTACATATAATTATTCCGAATGCCGTACCTATTTATTTAAAATGGTGTAAGTTGTTATATGATTTAAACACCAGACATTATGCTATGCCTGCATTATTAGGTACGTATTGTAAGCGGATGGTCCTGTTTCACCATGTTTATTTTCAAAAGGCTAACTAGGTAAATGAACATCAAAATTTAGTGGTATTATGTAGAGTAAATATACAACATGTAACAAGTTTAAATGCACATCCTGAAAGTACTTTGTTCAGAATCGGCAACTGAATCCATTTCCGTCATTTTTAATATTGTTTATTTTTAGTCTTACAATAATTAAAATAAAGTAAATTGTAGTCCCTCATTTTTTTAAAAATTGAGCTATTCGAAAATAAACCTTAAATCAAAGCAGAACGGCTTATTTTTAAATGCATTTGTTAAATGGTTCCACGTTGACTTACACAAACGCACACATTAATACAACACATTTTTAAAAAAAAATGAGCTATTTGAAAATAAACCTTAAATCAAAGCAGAACGGCTTATTTTTAAATGCATTTGTTAAATGGTTCCACGTTGACTTACACAAAGGCACACATTAATACAACACAATAGACGGCAAAAGACAATAGCACACAATTGACCACCAAAATGTCTATCATCTATCTTTCACTAACGTCGGTAATAAACAACGGGAAAGAGCGAGACGTAATGTCTCGCTCGCGCTGGCGCATGACAAGCGCAGCGGGCGATGCGCTCAGACATGTTATGACAAGTACACCGGGAATATCTATCTGATTCTATCAGTGAGTGCTGTGGAAACCTTTTAAAAGTTCACTTGTTTACAAAATGTGTAATGGTGTACAGTACTCGCCAAACTTTATGGCCGCTCCGAACCTAGCCGCATTACGCTGCGCAGAACACAAAATCAGGTATCAGCGGGACGTACGCGGGGCGTGGAGGCAGGGCACGCCCGCGCGCGCTGTCTTCCACCCGCTAGCGTCCTGACGCCTCCCAGGTGTTAGTGTGAGTGCTACGTTCGTACACGAATCACATATACGCTGAGCTCTGACAGTATCGTCGCGTTCAGAATAGTTTCATAGTGTTACTTCTTTGTTGTTTCTCGTTGCTATCGTTATTGTTTCTTGTTGTTATTTGTACTGATATATAGTTACCATTTTCTTTGAACCTGCCTCGCGGTCGTTTTAATGTTTTACGTCGCCAAACACGGAAAATGGTGTTTGACGTATTAACTTTTATAAAGAAGGATGCTGAGGAAGGCCTTCAGTATAACTTGAAGTCAATCCAAAAGCGGACTGCAGCAGCTACAGGTGTGTCTGTTGCGCCTTCCACCTTACCATCCCGACCCAATAGAAATGGCTTGGGCAGCAATAAAAGGCTACGTAGCTAAGAAAAATATTACCCGGAATACTAATAATGTCATGAAACTTGTGGAGGCGAAGGTCGATGCAATGGGTGAACATGAATGGATTGCGTTATGTGACAAAGATAGAAGCATTGAGGTGGAATATAAAAAGAGCGATGTTGTGATAGATGACTTCAACGATCAATTTATCATACACGTGAGCGAAAATGAATCGGAGGAAGAGGGTGGAGATGCCGAAGTGAAGAAAGTTCTTCAGATGAGGTCCCTTCTACGAGTATGGACGATGTTTTTATGGAAGGTGTAGCCGCATTACTTACTTTGCTTTTACTTGTACAAATAAAGATTTAAAAAATAATGTTTTGTCGTAACCAATGTTTTTTTTTATTTAGAAGTCCCTTCACCTAACTGTATTTATATTAATCGAATTTGATTGAATATGTAATTAAACAATATAATATAGCTAATCTAACAACGTAACTAAAGATTTTAATTTTCAATAATTACAAATATTTTTTCTTGATTATGAAATGTCCACCCGACTGTACCATGCGCAAGTTCGTACCGATGGCTACATTCAGAGCGGCCATAAAGATTGGCGAGTACTGTATAATTTAATAATTATCAACAAGCCGGTGCCGGTGTGGAATGTTCAACATCATCTTGATGTTGACTTGACACCCCTGGACTTTCTCATTGTGGTCACTAGTTTATTGTGACGAGAGAAAAAGTGCCGAGTAGTTAATTAATTAAGATACTAGCTGCTTTTGAAACAGTGAAAAGATGTGATTTGTGAGGAAATTATTTAAAAGCTACGTGGACTAAAGAAATGTTATTTAAGCCTGTAAGTTATTTTATTATTCTATTATTGTAAGTATTTAGATTCACAAGACAACTTTAAACACGCCGTTCTTATTGATTTCTCTCATTGATATTCTTTTACTTTATCGATCAATAATGCTAACTAGGTATGATTAAGTTAAGATAGTCACAATAGTCACTTACGATGTTAAGAAACCGTGCATATTAATAACAAACAATAAATGATTCGACTGTCCACTCCATAGCCTAAAAGTGTGATGGAAAGAAATACAGTACTCGCCAATCTTTATGGCCGCTCTGAATGTAGCCATCAGTACGAACTTGCGCATGGTACAGTCGGGTGGACATGTCATAACCAAGAAAATATATTTGTAATTATTGAAAATTAAAATCTTCAGTTACGTTGTTAGATTAGCTATATTATACAGGGTGATTTAAAAGTCGTGTAATTCCTTTGAACCACATGATCTGCTGGTGATATAGAATGACCCTAACCATATATTTTTTTTTTTTGACTTTTTTTTTGAGAAAAAAAAAATTTTTTTTTTGCTTTGCTTCGGTTTCATACAATAGTACGTTAACAGCCTGAAAAGGTTTTAATAAAAAAAATGTAAAAAAAATAAACACTACGTCAACTAAAATGTCGAATTCAAAAGGAGGTAACAACACCTCGCGTCGCGTGCCGTCAGCTGTCATCGAGACACGGTAAGGTCAAACCCGCGGCGTTTAATGTCAGTGGCAGTAGATGGCGCTACTGCGAGTTTACTACTACGTACAAACCGCGCAAGAGGCGAAACTAGTCTCTCATGCCATCTTATTCTTTCAAATGATTGATATTTTATCATAAAACATCATTATTATTTACGATATTACTAAATCTTGGACCGACAATCTTGTTAAGATCGCGGGAAGCGGTTGGTATGCCCAGCAGTGGACGTCCTTTGGCTGAAATAATGATGATGATTACAGATTCTGACAATAATCTATCTATCTAAACCGTCTTAGCTATTTGGATCAGTCTCTGTCAACATAACTACCTACCACACGACAGCAGCTGATTTTCCTTTAAAAATAGTCGCCTGTTGACACATGTTTGATTACTTATTTGTTCCCTACTTTATCTTTAGTACAGTACAGATGTTTCATTAAGGAATAACATTGGAGGACTTTTGTCTTTTACTTGTGGCACGGCGACGCCGCTGGAGTTACCTAGGTACGTAAGTAAACAGGAGCACAGATTAACTAAAAGTAAGGTACCTATCTACTTCATAAACCGTAGCGCCGTGTGTCTGTGTACCCAGTACACACTTCGCACAGTACTAGGGTACTAGTTTTTAGAGACATAGGTACTTTAGTTTAGGGATAGAGTTTCAAATGGTAAACATCTAAGTAAAACTGAAACTTTTACCTAGATTATTTTAGATACTAAAATTTTACTTTTTCACTTAGGTAGGTACCTACTCAAATAAACATTTTGATGTCAACTTACCCTTCATTCTTTTTTCCGGCTTAGGACGAACATAATTATGACAAAATTATAAATCATTAAGGCAGGTAGGTAGAGTGAAAGCTAGATGTCTATGTAAATACACACATTCAGAAAGAGATTTCATCACAATTAGGGCGTATTTAAAAAGTTGAAATCAAATTATGTACAATTATTGTCTTATTTACAAAAACTCACCGTCACTGCACGATGGAGTTAGATATTTACCTACACTTGAATATTTACACTTATTTACACGCACTTAATTCACTTATTTACACGCACTTTATGCCAAATGTACTAACTGTTCAAAGTGGCCGCCCTGCATGTCTAAGCACAGTTGCGCCCTACGTCTCAAATTATTTCTTAATCGTCTAGTGACGCCTGTGACAATATCTTCTCTGCGGACTTCATTGAAGGCATTTATTATGCGGGCCTTAAGGATATCGCGTGAATCCGACTCAACCTCGTACACCCTGCGTTTTATTTCTCCCCACAGATAAAAATCTAGCGGGGTGAGATCAGGCGAGCGAGGGGGCCAGGCTATTGGACCTCTGCGACCAATCCACCTCTCACCAAATTGGTCATTCATACATTTCCGCACAACGTTATGATAGTGGGCAGGTGCTCCGTCATGTTGATAGTATAAATCCCGAAGGCTATTTAGAGGGACGTCTTCTAAATACTCCGTCACCACATACCTTAACAACTGCAGGTAATCCTGTCCACCTAAACGTCCTTCGATAAAATAAGGACCAAGGATATTATTGTTTATAATTCCAGCCCACACATTCACAGAAAAGCGCGTCTGGAACGCATCGCGCCGCGTTACGTGGGGATTTTGTTCGGCCCACCAATGTTCATTGTGAACATTAAATAACCCTAAGCGGGTGAATGTGGCCTCATCTGTCTACAAAATGTTGCGGTCCGTTTCCAACAACCACCTACAAAGTGTAACCCTGGCAGGTTGGTCGGTTTCGGCCATGTGTACCGGCTGGAAATGGAATGGATGCTTCCCTGCCGCATTTAGAAGCCTCCACACGTAGCTTTGGCTGACGCCAAATCTTCGCGCTACCGACCGGGTGGAGCTTTGCGGGTTCTGCTCAAAATACCTTCTTATGCTACGATCCAACTGCTCCGGATACATGGTAGGACGCCCTCGAGCTTGTGCGTCGGGAACAGCTAACTGTCCGTTGTCTAAGAAGTTCTGCGCTGCCCGAAGTATCCGCCGTGATGAAGGTACAGGCGAGTTTGGGCTTCGCCTCCGAAACCATTCTCTGGTTTCATTAAGGTCTCTCGAACTTGCATAATGCCAAACGATTTGGGCGAGTTCTCGGGTAGTAAGCGAGTCCATTTTCAAGTAAAACGGAAAACACGTGCGCTCAGTGACAATTAAATTATGCACTGATTTAATAAGCATTGATTTTAGAAAAAGTTAAATTCGCGGTCTTATTTGCATTAATAAACAAATTTAGTTTTTATTTGCATCTGCATTAAGTTTAGTTTTAGTTGAAATTATTTGGTGTCGGCTTTATCATAAAGGTCTATTAAACTATTTGACGTAGCCGCCTCACCTATGACTAGAGCCGCCATCACTGAAATGTTTGCAAATTTTAACTTTATTGAGACGTACTAAGTGTGCTATTTGTCTGCGCATGCGGCATGCTTTAAATCAGCGGTACTCAACCAGCGGCCCGCAGGCCGCATGCGGCCCGGTAAGCCATTTCGTGTGACCCGTGGGCCGGTCCACCGAATAGCATGGAGTAGATAATATGTAGGAAAATATGTCAACCATTTTAAATTGCTTACATCCAAAGAAAGTGCGAACGTACAGGGCGTCCGCTCAAGTTGCATTCAGCGAGACGAGCAAATCCCATTTCTTTCATGCCTGTTTTTTGAGTGTGTTATTTAAATCACATTGTATTGCAGTGCCGAAACTGTACCGAGGATTCAAGAGCCTTTACTTATTGTCTCTGGTTCTGTGGTTAAATATCCCCAGACGTGATATAACGGTATATCACGGCCTTGGTTAGGTTCAAAGACATGACTGTGTGATGCGTTTTGACAATATTATTTAGCAGCCTCGTGGTGAAAACCGGTCACGGGCTTTTCCCACTAGCTTGAGTTTGGGGCTGGTGGAGATGTGTGTGAGACTCTCCAAAATCTCCGTGGTGTTCACTTTACTACCTATGAAAATGGCGAGGCTGCGTAGACAACTTTAGCATAACATACGTTACCCCGCCTGAGTTAGTCTATCACTCCTGGCGAGCCCCTCCTAACTGTACGAGTTAGGTTAGGCTAGATGTAACCGTCAAATTGCTGATACAATTTAATATTGCGACACAATACGAAATAATAAATACATCGAGAGGCGGACACAAACACGTAAGCCTCCTAACGGGCCCGTCTAGTCGGATCGCGTGCTGCCTCATAGGCCCGATAATTAGGCCGCTGGCAGTACCCCACAGTGGCTGGAGATCAATTTCAATGATTTATTGTAGATCGTCACTCACTTTCTAGTAGCATGCAGACCTGAGGTTCCACAGACGCTGACGCATCGAATCCTGCTCCTCCGTATATTTCCTCAGTTGCCATCCCATTCGCATCGGATCATGGCTTCTAATAATGTCCGAAGAGCAAGTGTTGTTAACCGGCCAAATCGTAGTGAGTTATGACCGTAGATCAATCGGAAGCTGAGAACGCTCTGACGTCTTCCAGCCCCTTTCTCAAGATGGGTCTTACCCATATGACCACCAAGACCCAGGAGGGCGCGGACCGCCACATCTCATCGTCGTGTCTCGCGTCAAGCATCGGTTTCTCGCCACCTCAGGACTTTCTAGTAGCATTCGTGAATCGACGCCATAAGCCACGTATCCAGATACCCTCTCACGATTGTTTCTTTTATTCTTTTGACTAACGGTCACGGCGCTGTATGTGCCCGGGTTTTATTGACCGTCAAGCACCGCAATTCAGCCCTTTGAAGGTTGTCTCTACGATTCGGACCCCACTCGTCATTATTTGAGCCACACGGGCTCATAAAAAGAAATGGCCTTAGACTTGGAAAAGGCCACCTTGAAACCTTTCTCGCCACGACTTGTATCTCCCATTTAGCTCAACCCTTCAGAAGCCCAAAAACTCGGCCTACGTAAGCTCAATATTTCAAGCACACAAGTTCAGCACTTCAGCCTGCTGAAACTGCACAACGACGAGCATCTTGTAGAAGCTCAATAATTTGAATCCTCCAAATCCACAATCGTAGGATCTACTGAATTTTTCTGCGGCCCGCGGTGCGGCCCTGACTGGAATTCCTATGCGGCCCTTCTAAAATAAAGGTTGAATATCGCTGCTTTAAGCGATCACTCCGCGACAAAAATGTGCCACCAACCAATGATTGTTCCGACTTCCAATTTTAGATGATTTACCGCCTTTACCGGTTGGTTTGTTTATGTGTTATTTGTGAACTTATTTCAAGTAGGTATGTATGTATTTGACTTCGGGATTTGCAATAATAAGTAAAAAATTTGGACAAATCTCAGACTTAGGTTATTTCTTTGATCTGAGCTTACTACAGATCAGGTTAGTGCCACTAAGAGCCCAGAATCTGTTACTTCACATACCTACTTACTTATTACGTACATACGGCGGCGTGTAGTAGGTCTCCGAATAGGAGTTAATTTCTTAACGTACTAAACGTAGGAAGTACCTACTTTGGCATTTTACTTGGAATTTTCATATTCCAAAATGTTTTTGTGGTAGTTGATTTGCATGCTAACGATCGATGGGTAAATCACATAGGTCATAATTCAAACACTCATTAGGTATTTACCTGATAACTCACATTCACTGAATTATCGATCACCTAAAAGTACTTAGGTACTTACATTTTATCCGTTAAGTACCTGGGTATTTATTTTATTAGTAGGCACCTACCTTTTATGCAATGCTTTGAATTTACCTAACACTAATTGAACTGAGATTTGAACTTAATATCTCAAGTACCAATCCCAGGTCAATTCGGTCGCTTTTGTCTGATTCTGTACGTCATGGTACGAGACCGTTTGCTATTTTAGCGTGGTTTTGCTTTACACGTGTAAATGACCATGTACCTACTACATTTATTTGGTACAATAATAATATCAAGAGGACCCCAACTGCAGCACGGATCGTTTAACAAAATTACAATCAATCTTTGAAGAAATAAAGCCCAAATTAGTTTCAAGAGAGCCGCGTCGCCGCGGCGGCGTCTGTACCTTTGAGGAACATGATACAGCCGATACCGACGGACGTCACCATTGGAATTAAACCTTATGTTACTGATACAAAGTCTAAATTAGCTCTTTAGTCGATATCTTTGAATTCGTTAGGTAGTAACAGCATAGTAAGTACAAAAATAATAGTAGGATATAGGATAGCTTTATACAAATTGGCCACCGTCGGTTTGAATGTACGCGTGAGTCGCTGGCGCCGTGTACGCACGCACACAATCTCATAGACGAGCGCAGCCCGGCGCGGCCTCAGTACAGATTGCGCCGCGCGTCTAAGGACGCAAGAGTACTATTCTTTTTTACTATGGTAATAGGCATAGGTTTAAGTTTATAAAGTACAAAGGTAAAAGAATCTTAGTGGCTCAGTGTCTACTCGCCGACTGTCACGGGCGGAAAGATGACGTTTCTCAGCGCGCTGACGCGCTCGAGTCAACACCCCGCTCATCGAGCACCAGTGCTTCCACAGACCTCTGAGAAACCACGGTTTTTGTGTGCCGAAGAGGCCGGCAAGTAACGACACACGATAGTCCCACATCGCGGCCACCTTTTGTACAACCGCGCTGTGTCCGTTCTCCGAGAACGTAGCCACAGCGTGGTGGTTAGGTGGTTGACGCGCAGAGGCACTACATTGCTATCTACTGCACGGATGCAGAAAAAAACTGGTTTTCCAGATTTTTTCTGCAGGGCATCAACAATTGCCCCCACGGAGGGCAAGCCGACCGTCATCGCCAGCTCGCGAGGCCGCCGCGGCGCCGGCGCCTGGCGCTAGCGCATCATAGCGCCCGCGAAGATGGCGATGACGGCGACGCGCGACGCAGCGACGACACCGCTGCCCCGCCTACGCCAACAACGCCGCCGCCACAGTTCACACTGAAAACCCGCCGCTGGCTTACACATGGCTCACCGGACTTTTACAGGGAAAACTGACGGTGGGGTCAGTCAGATCTCGCTAGAGGCGTGAAGACTACTCGGACGCTTCTGAGTTTGATTTCTGAGCACACTTCGTGTCACCCTGATTGTAATAGTTTATGTAACTGGATTGGACTGGTTTACGTTCCTAATAAATTACGGTTTTACTTCACTGTTTATTTGCTAACAATTAACTGCTAAATACTAGCTTAGTGCAATGTTTATTAGTTGATATTATTTACCTACCTTACTAATGAATGTGTAGTGTAATGTTATCTTCAAATAGGCGTCAGTGAGTGCCGTGGGAGTCGTGGACGTCAACTCGAAACATCTACGTTGCAGTCCGTCTCCATACAAAGATAGCGCATCGTAAATTGTTATTTTTCTCCGGATTGTGTAGGTACGTACCTACTTATTTATGTGTTGGTGTTATTTTATTAAACTGACTGCATATCTTTGTTTAAACTAGTAGGTACCTACCTACTTAATGGTAAGTTTACTATTATGAAGTTCTAATCATTAAATACACCGAGTGTTGTGGGTTTGATACCTACACGAGACAACATTTGTATGATCCACCTAAGTATAAATTATTGTATGGAGTCTGTTCTTTGCGTTCTTTAATTGCGATAGAACCCATCATGGATCCCCTTCCGCTACTTTTTATTGAGCTTAGGGAAGGTGGAGGGCGTATGTGGCACGGCACTACCCCTAGACGGTCGAAGGAGCGTGTTCCTCGATTGACCCTCATGACGATGTCAATATCACGGGTCTACTTACGTTCTTACCGTGAGTAAGGACGTAAGTAGACCTGTGATATTCTAAAGTCCCGGGATACAGGATTTATTCCTCCAAAATTTTATTTTGGTGTCATACTACCTAGGTACATTATCTTTCAATTTGTTTATATGCAAATTCAGATCTTCAGGGCTTCATCGTCATCATCATCGTCCTAGCGTTATCCCGGTTACATCCAGGACTTTCGTCTTGGAGTCCAGTGTCCGCTTTCTAGTCTAACCATTTGACTGAGAATTAGCTTTTCCACAGAGCGACTGCCGTCTGACCTCCGCAACCCGAAGGTATGGATAACCATATTCCATGGTAAACCAAGTAAGTCTAAATACCAGTACCAGTTAATTTGAGGGTACTGACTCTCCGTAACGACAAACACTCCCCTCAACAGTGGTATTGACTGTGGTGGTATCCTTCAGGATTCTATTACCTATTAATTCTATTAAAATATCGTCGGCTTTCGCCACTTTCCGTGTCAAAGGGTATGCCGCCTTTTTAAAGTAGTGCAATTTTACCGTCAAGCGAGCCGCCGTACTCAAAGGTACCGCTCTAGTGATGTTTACAATCAACAGACAACATCGATTTATTTAATTTTAACATGACATGTAACAGACTGGTAACGATAGCCTAATGGCGATACCAACGGACTGCCATGCAGGGTATCTGGTTCGAATCCACGGTGCGCATCAATAATAATACATAATTAGTTAATAAGACTTTTCGAAGTTACGTGCGTAATAAATTGTTAATAAACGCTTGCCACGTGTCTCGGAAGAGGACGTCGGGTAAACAGTCGTTACGGGGAGTTAGTACCCTCAAATAAACTGATACTGGTCTAAACCATTGAATGGTTTTATTTAATAACAATACATCAAAACATGCAATTACACAAAGCTAACATTTTAGGGGTTTACCTACCGATATTGTATCAGGTAAACAATAACAATTGTATAAAATATCGATAAAAACAATACTCCAGTGAATATTATCATCGGTTACATCTCTAATTATTTATTTGATTTACGAACAATTTGCCTACTTGACCACTCAGTCTTTCGCGAGCATTTCTTTTGTTTAGACTTCCGGATCTGTGAAATAGTAAATTCTGTAGGTATGTCGTATTCAAACCCTGAATATTTTAACATGTTGATGTGTTTAGGTAGGAGTGAATTTATAATGCAGGAGCTCGTAGGGAGTACGAGGAACGGTATGTTAGACCACGGGGTCTACCCGTGCCGTCGGAACGCGCGTTTCGACGTCTTCAATTCGGTGTTCGCATCGTTGCAGCTTTTCAAAGTGCTTGGAGTGTTAAGCCCAGGAGTGTTAAATAGTGTGTGTTCAGCGATGGTGCAAAGGTGCCGTAAGTGTCTGGACGTGAGCGGAGGACATGCGGAGAATGGCCGCAGCATCTTACAGCAAGTTGATATTTTTATCAATTTAAGGTAGGCACCTACTTACGTAAGATTAAACCAATTAAAAAGTTGTTATAAACATAGGTTAGTGTACCGTCGCGTCATAGCCATAGCTACGTTAGTACTATTTATTCTGTGTCATAGCGCGACTTGGCTTGCCGATCGTAATAGGTCGACAAAGTTAGCAACGCTTGCAAAAGCCTTCTCTTAGATGGGTGACCGCGTGTGACATTACATGAGTGCGCTACCGGGTTTCCAACGGCACGTAAAGCCGAATCAAAGAATCGTTGGCCATCTCGTAGGCCTTCGGGCAGTATCAAAACACTGACATCAGAGTTGGCAAGGCACTCGCACGAAACAAAGAGACAACCTAAATACCGCGTTTTGTTTTACCTACACCATCGAACCAAGAGATCAGCTGTTGCATCAAGTGCATAAAATCTGTTATACCTAAAATAATACTTGGCACGCGTAAAGGACGATGACTCGCGACGGCGGCTTTTGTCAAAGGAGGCGGTCGGGTGGCATATGCACTCAAAGCCGTCAAATCTTTATGAACTTTAGGTAAATACCTAGCTATTATCTATCTGATATGATATTATTTAAAATTAATTAAATTTACACAAATACATTATCATTTTACACTACTCTACAAGGTTACAAGTACTACCTACAACCCCTTCATTGATCGGATGGAGGGTTATGAAACCCTGAACGGTTTAGACTAGATATGAGGGTACTGATTCCTCTAACGACTGTCAAAAATCTTCTGATGATAGCCGGGACAGACGGCTTAACGTGCTCTCCGAGGCACGGAGGGGTTTGTCTTTTTGTAGCCGGTCACCCATAAACTAGACGGTGCCGAACGCGCTTAACCTTGCAGGTCTAGTACGAGTTTGCACTCGGAGACGGAGAGTAGCGATCGATAGAGACCGCTAGGGGGCGCATTTAGAAAATGTATGGAAATTGTTCCCGTCTACTAGGCTATCGTCCACCGTGACGATCGAGTGCTAACTCGTACTAGGCCCTACTAGGTTCGAGCGGTTGCCATTTTGACACGAGCCCCTCTGGCCCAGGACTTCATTATCATAAAAATACTGGACTGCCAATTACTTAGTATAACATCGTAGTGCCTTCTTAACTAACGATGTTCTTAACAGAACACGTTTAGATTAATCAAAAATAATAAATCTCTTAATTTTTTGTACGATGAAGTGACAAGACAATGCTATTCTTTAATGAAACATCTAATCTGTACTAAAGATAAAGTAGGTAACAAATAATTAAACATGTGTCAACAGGCGATTATTTTTAAAGTAAAAACACCTGTTGTCGTGTGGTAGGTAGTTATGTTGACAGAGACTGATCCAGATGGCTAAGGTTTTGATAGATCGTTTTCAGAATCTTTAGTCATCATCATTTCAGCCAAAGGACGTCCACTGCTGGGCATGCTATGCCTCTCCCGATCTTGGGCCGCCCGCATCCAACCGCTTCCCGCAGAGACTGATTCAGATGGCTAAGGTTTTGATGGATCGTTTTCAGAATCTTTAGTCATCATCATTTCAGCCAAAGGACGTCCACTGCTGGGCATGCTATGCCTCTCCCGATCTTGGGCCGCCCGCATCCAACCGCTTCCCGCAGAGACTGATCCAGATGGCTAAGGTTTTGATAGATCGTTGTCAGAATCTTTAATCATCATCATTTCAGCCAAAGGACGTCCACTGCTGGGCATGCTATGCCTCTCCCGATCTTGGGCCGCCCGCATCCAACCGCTTCCCGCGATCTTAACAAGATTGTCAGTCCAAGATTTAGTAATATCGTAAATAATCATTATTTTTTATGATAAAGTATCAATAAAAGTCCACCAATGTTATTCCTTAATGAAACATCTGTACTGTACTAAAGATAAAGTAGGGAACAAATAAGTAGGTAATCAAACATGTGTCAACAGGCGACTATTTTTAAAGTAAAATCAGCTGCTGTCGTGTGGTAGGTAGTTATGTTGACAGATACTGATCCAAATAGCTAAGACGGTTTAGATAGATAGATTATTGTCAGAATCTGTAATCATCATCATTATTTCAGCCAAAGGACATCCACTGCTGGGCATACCAACCGCTTCCCGCGATCTTAACAAGATTGTCGGTCCAAGATTTAGTAATATCGTAAATAATAATTATGTTTTATGATAAAATATCAATCATTTGAAAGAATAAGATGGCATGAGAGACTAGTTTCGCCTCTTGCGCGGTGTGTACGTAGTAGTAAACTCGCAGTAGCGCCATCTACTGCCACTGACATTAAACGCCGCGGGTTTGACCTTACCGTGTCTCGATGACAGCTGACGGCACGCGACGCGAGGTGTTGTTACCTCCTTTTAGAATTCGACATTTTAGTTGACGTAGTGTTTATTTTATTTACATTTTTTTTTATTAAAACCCTTTCAGGCTGTTAACGTACTATTGTATGAAACCGAAGCAAAGCAAAAAAAAAATTGTTTATGCTCAAAAAAAAAAAATTAAAAAAAAAATATATGGTTAGGGTCATTCTATATCACCAGCAGATCATGTGGTTCAAAGGAATTACACGACTTTTAAATCACCCTGTATTGTTTAATTACATATTCAATCAAATTCGAGTAATGTAAATTCAGTTAGGTGAAGGGACTTTTAAGCCTAGACTTCTTTCCTTCGTCATAAACGTTACTACGTCATACACTATTTTCTGTGTTTGGCGACGTATAACATTAAAACGACCGCAAGGCATGATCAATGACAATGGTTACTATATCAGTACAAATAACAACAAGAAACAACGATAGCAACGAGAAACAATAAAGAAGTAACACTACGAAACTATTTTAAACGCGACGATACTGTCAGAGCTCAGCGATTATGTGAGTCGTGTACGAACGTAGCACACTCACACTAACGCGCGGGAGGCGAGGACGCTAGCGGGTGGAAGACAGCGCGCGCGGGCGTGCCCTGCCTCCACGCCCCGCGTACGTCCCGCTGATACCTGATTTTGTGTTCTGCGCAGCGCAATGCGGCTAGGTTCGGAGCGGCCATAAAGTTTGGCGAGTACTGTACTCATAATATCTTTGGTAATATCAACAGTGGCCGACAAATTGTTCAAACATCATTTTTGTAAACCCCACTCTATCAGAGTGTGGTTTACAGACTGAATTTCATACATTTTGTTATATCGTATCGTGTTTCGTTCCTATCAGATCGCTGTTGTTTGTTTACCATAGCAACCGTTTCGTTTGTGTGCGTGCGCAGATTTAGAGTGACAACGATTTTCACTTTTAATTGCGTTAATACTTTCTTTAAAAAACATTATTTACGCAAATAAAAAAAATATTTCAATACATGCATTATGATTGTAACAAGGTTTTCTAATTGGGGTGTCTGAGGATGTGCGTTATTTCCATTACACGTTGTATACAAGTGACATAGGTGTAACAGTTGCAGCACCTTACAAAATTTAAATTGTTATGTAAGTAGGTATTAAGCAAAACTTCGCGATGAAAAAAGAAACCGTGAGTTTTATTGTCCGTTCTTTGTAATGGTTCTAAGCCCGTGCTTTGCGATCATGCCAGTAAATGTATGTAGAAGCTTTTGGTACGTTTTTTAAATTCGACGTTCATAAGTGTCACTTTGTGATCTAAATGAATGAAGGATTTTGACATTGACTTTTGACTTACGAACACGCAAATCATACGATCGATACACTGTTTTCAAGTCTTTGGTAATACGCGTTACTTTATATTCAGATGACACAGAGCATAAACACTTATAGTTCGCTTTCGCTTCTCATAGAGCATTTCTACAAAAATCTGCTCAATAGTTGCCAAAGTGCAACAAAACAAACAAATAAATAAACGTATAATATTCGTGTTCCACCGTCTTGATATCGCAAGCTATTATCAATATAAAATAATATATTTATGCAGATTGCATACAACAAGCGAGCATAAATTACAAAGTAAGTGCACAAGACGGCGAGACTCAGCAGCAGTGTGTCAACATCGCACCCCACACCCGCTGTGACGTCAGCGAATCCTGGGCTTGACCCATTCATTGATCTACAATTATTTGTGCAAGCTAGAATACTTCCCACGATCACGTTTCGAAATTCACTACGATAATTTTTCGCTCAAAAAATTTAAACATAATACAAAAACTACATAAAGCTTAAACATTCATGAGTGCAACACAATTTAATTTATCGGTGAACTGGAATTTATACCAAAAATATAAAATGAAACCGAAGTCTGCTTTGAAAATGAGCTCTGATTTATGACAAGCCAATACATTTGACATAATTTGTTTCGATATATATGATGGTATTGGTGGTATTGTTCTTTCACTCAATACGAATGTTTGATTTCAGCACAATATTTTGCAACAATGATTTATTGATATTTAACTAGGCTTTAAATATAATTGTTTGAAATCTTTAATGAATTTGCTCTTTTCAATCATATCTGAGTATAGTAAAATACAAGTTCAATAAATAATAACGATAAATCTTTATATTAGATAATGAATAGTCGTATTGATAATATATACATGCGCGCATATTAATGTCTCAGAACTCCAAAAATAATCGACAATATTAACGAAGATAAAAGAAAATCTCGATTAAAACATAAAAAAAAATATTATGGCATACATAATAAGGAATCGCAGACAACGGCAAGTGATTTTCATAAACAAAGTAAGTATCTAATATATTATTACATAGTACCTACGTGGTTCGGTAAACAGCCACTAAATTTCGGAGCGTGCAGCAAGCAGTTAACAACAATGTACACTCGCACTAATCACTCGAAGGAGCTTCGAGATTAGCACTCCTAATAAACCCCAACGGTTTGTTAAGGATTTTAAGTAGAACTTCGGTAAATGAGCATAAAAATAACCCTTGTGAGTGAGCGCGAAGGATAGGTAATCGAAAGCAAGCAATGGATTAATGCATTCGGTTGGAAAAAAATAAGAAAAAGGTTTTTTCATTAACGGTTTACGTGAGATCTGCTTTTGTAGTATTTGAGCGTTCATGACGTGTGTTTAATATGACTTTGTTTAAGAGCAGTCGATATTTACTTTAGAAGTCGAAAGATTTTTTCATTTTTCAAGTTTCTGTTTACGCTTGATGAAGCATTTTATACCAGTTGATGGGTATTGTGTGTGTAATTTAAGTTGTGAATAAACTATGCGGTAGGATGTTAGGTGAATAACCAACATCATTTTTTTGGATTACGATCATGCATTATATGTGTATAAACACGTGTCTGAATATTCTTTTATCATCGGATCGCATTAAGGCAACGCGAAGATAATTATTATTTTAACTCATTTTACGATAGTTTGATGGTACAGAAAACATGATAATTATTTTCATAACCAAGCTATTATCTCATAATAGGCAGCAAATCTAAGATTAATTAAAGCCGGAATGTCGGAATAACGTGTCTGAATATTCTTTTATCATCGGATCGCATTAAGGCAACGCGAAGATAATTATTATTTTAACTCATTTTACAATTGTTCGATGGTAGAGAAAACATGATAATTATTTTCACAACCAAGCTATTATCTCATAATAGGCAGCAAATCTAAGATCAATTAAAGCCGAAATGTCGGTATAAAATCTATGTACATGTATCTATGTACTATTGGTGCCTGTGTCGGTCAAACCAGTGAGGTTTGACCGACACAGGCACCAATAGTTGACAACCCGTTTGGTGAGATCTATGGTCTATGATTTATGATGCCTAGCCAAACCACAAAAGAATAACTGAAGCATGGAAGGAACGATATTTTTAAGAACAAATTGAATATAGCTACACTCTTCACTCATATGATAAATTAGAGTTGCCAGAAGAAGATGGCACTATGTTTGTCAGTTAGGGCTAAAGACATTTTGAACACAAATATCGTAACTTTTTAATTTAATAGTGACTGAGCAAATCCGCTATCGATATCGATTAAAGTTTCAATATAGGTTCAAAATCAAACGGACTTGTAAAGTATATTATTTATATGTTATACATTTTAAATTCCGTAACTTTATGTCCACAGCAGTCAGAACGCTAGTTGATGGACAGTCTTTAAATAATTATTACACAAACTTGCATTTTTAAACTGAACTTATATATTTTTGTTTCAAATGGGTACTCAGTAGCACATAATCTTTCGAGGCGTTATTTTCTAATTTTCATGGTATTTTTCTTTACGCATCAACAGCCTTTTCAAGTCCACTGCTGGTCTTTAACCTTCCGTGGTGGAGGTTTGGCCTACTATAATACCACACTAGCCAGACGTATTCGTATAGGGTTTTATTTCGAGATTTCCTTCTCTTGTTTCTCTTAGTCGCCTCATACGACACCCTCGGCATAAATGTTTATTTATACTTATTTATAGTTAGTTTTTCAGCTGTAATAAAAGCTGTAAGTGGGATTAATAAATATTAAATAAATAAATCATCACCCCCTACTCTCTCTCTAATCTCAATAACATATTTTTATTAGAGAAAGCAAATAATTAAGATAAAAGCAAAACTCATAGCTTAAGCATTATGATAACTGAGAATGGCATATCCAAATTAATTCTTTACAAGGATAGGAGATAGTCGACATGGATTTTATCAAGCAAAAAACATAAAAAATTACTTAAAATAGATAAATCAGACAAAACCTTGAAGAGTGCCCAAAGGTTTGTTATTAACAATAATCACTTTATTGAATTTTTTTCATTACATAGTGTAGGTAATACAAATCTATGTGTAAAAAATGTATGTGCGGGATCGGACACTTTTCGGTCATACATGTGACACACAGAATATTTAGAGAGAAAAAAATTGTGGCTAGAGTAGCCCTTCGATTTTATCTTGGGATCGGCACATTATTAGTCCACGAGTCGAACAAGAACAACCAAGTTTTGGTCTCTGGGTAGATGACATTTAACAAAATTATACGTCATTTGGACTTTTAACAGTGCGGTCACGTTGAAATTAGCTCCGATGTTAATAATCAAAATCTGTACAAAAAGTTGCTTATTGCTTATGTAGTGATAAAAATCTATAAAAAGAAACTTTTATAAAGTAACTGGAATAAATCTTAAACGGATTAAAAGTGCTTTTAATGTGCTAAAATCGTAATATAATAGTGGACAGTGAAGGTGACTCAAAATATTTTAAATTGATACTTAAAAACTTCTTACTACTTCAATAACAAAATAAGTCTACCCCCGGGTTATTAGTGTGACGCTATCGTAACCGACCGACTATTTCGCATCATAATTCCGTAGCGCCGTAGCAGTGAGTGTATCTGTGCGCTCTAACTTATCCAGAAGTCCCGAGTTCAAGACCCGCTGGTGGAGAGCTCTTTTTGAGATTTGTTTACGTACACTGTTTATAAAAATGAACGACTGTGGTACTTGTGGACTACCAGTAAAACAAAATGAAAAGATAACATGTTTTAAATGTGATAAGCTATTTCACTATTTATGTGTTAATCTGAGCGCAACATCATATAAAAGACTTAGCAAAGTTGCGCGTGCCACCTGGAATTGTCCGAGCTGTTTACCAAAACAACACTCGAGTAAAACTATCGATACACTGGCCGATAGCTCGGAGGGTGACGATGAAAAGGAGAGTGATATTCGCCGAATCATTAGAGAGGAAATTCGGCATACGATGCGAATCGAAGTCAAGAATATGATACGCGAAATAAGATCTGAAATGGATGACATCAGGAATCAGCTAGAAGAATTAAAATCCTCGAGCATTTTTGATACCGCTCAAATGAATGATCTAAAAACGACTGTTCAAAAAATGCAAAGCGAGAATGCCGATTTACGTTCTGAGAAACTTATTATGCAAAAGACCATTGCCGAGTTAAAAAGCCAAGTAAACACTTTAGACCAGAATATGCGTGATGCGAATTTGGAAATACACGGCTTGCCTGAAAACAAAAGTGAAGTGTTACCAAACATCCTTACACAGTTATCTAGAGTTGTATCATACCCACTGAATGACTGTGACATAATGAAGTGTGTTAGAGTGGCCAGTATGAGCGGTAACAAGTCTCGTCCACGCACTGTCGTAGTAAAGCTACGCAGTCCTAGATGTCGTGATGAATTATATTCAGCAATCTCCAAATATAATACGGACAGGACATACGGACAACAAGCTAAATACATCTTTATTGGGCTACGGAGGAAGTTCACAGCCGATCTACGTATCTGAACATCTTTCGCCGGTATATAAAGCCTTACATGCTGCTGCTCGTATCAAGGCTAAAGAAAAATCCTATAAGTTTGTATGGATTCGCTACGGTAAGATTTATGTGTGTAAGAACGAAAATTCCGGTAGCATACTAATTAAGAATGAGCAATGTTTGGCTAAAATTATTTAATAACGGTTATATTCTGCAATGTTTTTATTTTTTTTTATTGATTGATTGATTATTAAGTGGCATGTTTAAGGTGTTTTGTGCTTTAATGGCTAGTGTATCGATATATTATCAGAATGTAAGAGGCCTGAAAACAAAGTCACAAGAAATTTGTTTGTCAGTTTTAAATTCGAACTATGACATTATATGTCTGACTGAAACATGGCTAGACGACTCAATATTTTCATCCGAATATTTTGATCAACGATACTCTGTAATACGCCGTGATCGACACGCTCAATTTAAAGAATTGTACTCTAAAGCTTACGGTGGAGGGGTCCTGATAGCTGTTAGTAAGAAATTTAATTTTGTTAATAAAATTGATTGGCAAACAGACGTGGAAGACTTGTGGCTATGTTTAACTATGGGTAATGTTTGTATCAACCTTTGTTTAGTGTATCTACCATCTTATATACCTTGTCACGCGTTTGAGAATTTCTTTGCAAAGGCAGAGGAAATCTGTTTATTTTGCACGGAACGCACTACACTGATTCTCGGTGACTTTAATTTACCTAACATCAAATGGCACCTGCTTGATGATCCATTTCTGGGTGTAAATGATCCTAAATCTTTAGTGTTGAGGTGTTTTTTGAATATCTCTGGACATAAGCAGATTAATAATATTTGTAATGATAATGGCAATTGCTTAGATCTAGTAATAGTAGATGCGAACTCTAATATTAACGTCTCAAGGGCACCCGCCTTGTGTAATCCTGATACATACCATCCACCACTGGAATTGGACTATAGCGTTAAAACATCAGCATCTAATTTGCACCAGAATACTTCTCAGCCTAAATATTACTTTAGCAGTACAGACTATAAAGCTTGTGTTCGTGACTTACTGATGGTCAATTGGGAGAACTACAACACATTAAATTGTAATGACTTTATCCACACGTTTTATAATATATTATGGCAAATTATAGATAAGTACACTCCAAAAGGTAGACATAAAAATCACAACTACCCACTTTGGTTCTCGACACCATTGATTAAAATGATAAAAGAAAAGAATAAATACAGGATGCGATTCAAAACACATAACAACCCTAGGGACCAAGATACATATAATATGTTACGTACACGAGTCAAAAAGGCCATAGCAACCAGTTTTAGGAATTACATTGAAAAAATAGAAAAAGATTTAAAAACAAACATAAAATCTTTTTGGCGATATACGAAGTCAAAAAAGACACATAGAGGTGTCCCTCATCTAGTTTATTACAATGACACAATTGGAGAAGGTGGGAGTAGTGTAACAAACCTATTTGCTAAGTACTTTGCTTCTGTGTATAACAATGAATGTCCCGGTACTAATTTTGAACCAACTTACGCCTCATCAAATTACTGTCTTTCCTCCATTAATATTACAGAAAATGAAATTGAAAATTTGATAAAGCAAATCGATTTAGGTAAGGGAGCTGGACCAGACGGGCTGCCTCCAATTTTTATTCGTTTCTGCAAGGATGGCCTGATCAAACCATTACACCTATTGTTTAATAAGTCACTCACGGAAGGAACGTTTCCCGACTTATGGAAAATATCATACGTCGTCCCCATACACAAAAGCGGTAATATGAATGATGTAGCGAATTATAGACCAATATCGATTATATCGCAATTTGCAAAAATGTTTGAAGGTCTCATATACAATGTAGTTTTCTCTCATTTTCGTCACATAATTAGTCCTAGACAACATGGTTTTGTTGCCAATCGTTCAACCATGTCAAACCTACTTATTTACACCACCTCTATTTCTGAAACGTTGGAGGCCAGGGGACAGATTGATTCTATTTACACCGATTTTGCAAAGGCATTTGATCGTGTTGATCATTCAATACTTTGCAAGAAATTAAGTCATGCCGGTATCCATGGATGCCTACTGCGCTGGTTCGAGAGTTACATAGTTAACCGTTCACTCCTGGTTGCTTTGGCAGGTTATGAATCTGCGCCATTTATACCAAGCTCAGGCATCCCACAAGGCTCAAAATTGGGTCCATTGCTGTTCACAGTATATATAAACGATCTTTTAGATAGATTGCAATGTAACAGTTTGGCTTACGCAGATGACTTAAAAATTTACTGCCGTATTGATGAAATAAGCGACTGTATGAAGCTTCAGAATGACTTAAATATGTTACAGCAATGGTGTCTAGACAATAATATGTCCCTTAATGTGAAGAAATGTCAGTTCATAACTTTTACCAATAAAACAAACTACATTAAATTTAATTATCACATAGATATGATTCCCTTAAGCAGAGTTACTTCCATTCGTGACTTAGGCGTACTCTTTGATTCATCACTTACGTTTCGAGACCACATAGAAAATATGGTAAACAAAGCTAAAAAGATGCTTGGTTTTATAATCCGCATGTCTAAACCTTTCCAAAACTACAGTAGCATCATATTGCTGTACAACTCACTAGTCAGGAGCTCTTTGGAATATTGTTCCACTATATGGTCTCCCTATTACTCAAAGCACATAGATAATGTCGAATCAGTTCAATGTCGCTTTGTTAGGTATTTATGCATAAAAAATGGTATCCGTAAAACGATTCCACAATACACCGATAGGTTGAAACACTTTTGCATGTTAAGTTTACAGGATAGGCGTGTTCACTCTGATTTATTAATACTATACAAAATCATAAACGGCACTATAGATGCCCCATTGATAGGCAACTTAAACTTTAGAATTAATACACGTGTGATGCGTTACCGTCGTACATTCGATATACCTATGTCTACTTTAAATACCACTTTCAACAGCCCCCTCACACGCGTGGCAAGGCTGTATAATGAACTGTCTATGGCAGTGGATGGTATTGATGTCTTCTCAACGAAATTTGCAACTTACAGACATTGCATACGAAACAATTCAACCAACTCAAATACTTAAACACCCTCAATGTTTCAATTTTTTTTTTGTTCTTGTTTTATTTGATTTTCATTACTTTGTCCAATTCCTTGATTTGATTTTGTTTTTAATTTTAAATTTTGATCTCTAGTTTAAATATTGTTATCTGCACTTATGTAGTCCTAACATTATAGATATCATTTTGTTAAACGTCATGCATATCTGTTATCTGTGTAGTTACATAATATTCGTATACTCAAAATGTTATTATTCATAAGAAATAATGTAATTACGCTGTTGATGTGCTTAAAAAAAAAAAAAAAAAATTTCTTTCAAATGAAGATTCCTTTATTTTGATGCATATCCACTCAGTAGTCGTGACTATGAAAGCAGAAAATTCTTATCAAACCTTCAAATTACTGTCCTTTAAATATTACTGTCTTTGTAAAGAAAGATCAGATTTTTTCTACAGGTGCATTAATTTTTTTTGTCATATGATGGATTCTAACAAGCTTCGGAATTCATTACTGTTGCTGATAGTTTAAATAATAGCAAGTTATTATTTAAGCACTCACACTGATATGTTTAGAAGGGAGGAGCCATCTGTCATTACTATAAAAACATTCCGCAGTAAAATGCTTGGAACAAATTCTATGGTGCTTTCTAGGCACCCAATTTTCTCCACGACATACTGCAGCAATCCACTTATTTTATATCACGTGCACATATAATCTAAAAAATAACGAGGTAAAAATATACGGTGGATAGACATATCGATAAGATTTTTTACAACACTTGAAAAGTCGATATAAATATTATACGACTAAATTCAAAATCATGATAGAACTGTTATAAAAGAAAAAATCACTAAGGTTATATAATTTGATGGCATAATATTGTCTAAATTGTATCTTACACGTCAGTTGACTGTGTTCAATTTGGGAGTACTAGGACGGTCTCTATGTATATTATTCAATCTCTTTGAGCCAAACGTACCATTTAAACGGGTTCTATCGGCCTAGTATTATATATCGATGGTTCTATCTATTTACATTGGTTTGACCAGATCGTCAAAATTGAGTATCATTGACACAACGTTTCTCTTTGCTGTTTTTATGAGTCTCTTTTTGAAAGGATGAATGTTTTTGTAGACTCGTGAAAAATACCAAACAAACGTAGTCGCAAAATGTGTCTATATTTATATTTTACAGTGGTTTAAAACCCCTCTCACACACAGATGCGTCATCTAAGTTATGGATATACTAAAAATATTGACGGAAACAGCCCTTTCACCCCTCGACATCACCCTATATGTTTTGATACAAGTTTAGATAAACCAAACATTACTGGGATATGAAGTGTGCATTGAAAAAATGTTTTCTTATTTCGCATTCTTAAGAATATAAATATTTTTCCATTTGCATTCCAAATCTTTATTTGTTTTTGTAATATGTCAACATATTGATTGATAAGTTTGTTTTGTTGCAATGTGATATGTTGCATCAAAACAATAATATTTAGCATATGCAATATAGTATTATTTATGTTGCAGCGCTTGCCCTTATTTCTATAATAAATATTACACATTTATTCGTCATTTCCTTAACGAACACTGTTTTTTCTTTTTAGATAGCAAACTACACGCGATAAGTCTGGCTATCGGAAACTGCTATTTATAGATGCGACTTCTTAGCGCTGGCGACTTAGATCAAAGAAAACACAGTGGGTATAAAGAATTCACTTATGATATTTAACTCCCTAACTGCAAAAAGGTTTTTTACAACACGAAAGGCGTAGCTGTTCCGTAGCTGTACGGTCAAGTAACTATTTAGTAATCTGTGGTACGGTACTGCGCCGCTCTGTGGGTTTAATCGCACGTGGGACAGCACTGTATTTGATTCAGTTATTTTGCATAACTGAATCAAATGAAGTGAATTTGAAACGATATTAATTGAGGTGATTGAACTACAATAAATAACAGTTTACAACATATTCCAAAACACCAACCATATTTACCATTAAACAAAGACATAAGAGATACAAAGACACGACAATAACACTAGCATTGATAAATTTTATTAACAATTCAATATATCATAAAGTGGTAAGAATACAGTAAAAGTTGGAAACAGCAGTAATATCGTAGTGTTGGAAGACGTTAGGTTATTGCGTTATAAAACTATAAGAATCCCCTTGTGGAGTGCACGAGGATTAGTTCAGTTTAACTTGTGAAGGATCCGCAAATAGCCGGACTCTCTACCACCTACGCAAACTGATGCGACTCTATAACACGTGTACACATACTTTATATTTTCAAACTAGGGGATGCCAGCAGCTACGCCTGCATTTTTTTTAATTTACCTGTTTTGGCTGATCCCGTGGGAATTTCGAGAAATCCCTTCTTAGTGCACATTTACGGTCCCCAAGGAACATACATGCCAAATTTCAGCTTCCTGCGCCCAATAGTTTCGGCTGTAGCGTGTCTGTCAGTCAGTCAGTAACGCAAGGATTTTATATATTAAGATGATATTTTCTCTTCGTATAAATTTGTATGTCGAGAGATCATGATTGCAAACGAATATGAAATCCTCCAGATTTCATATTCGTTTGCAATCATAATCATTATATGCTTTTTCCTTAAAAGCAAATTTAGGTCTGATAAACAACTAAAAGCTATTTGCGAACAAATATAAAAAGAACAATACTTGAATGCCCGATTGACATAGTGGTTTAAGCGGCTGCCTCACCGCTTCACACTGCGCCGAGTGCTGGGTTCGATCCCCACACGAGGCAACAATTTGTATAATTCACAAATTGTTGTTTTGAGTCTGGGTGTTCATTGTGTCCGTTAGTTGTATGTTTGTAAAATCCCCCGCGACACAGGATTTAGTCCTAATGCGGGAGTTGTCTTTTATAAAAAAAAGAAAAAAAAAATAATAATAAAGAGCGAAACAGAATATTGCTTTGCTGCCATTGCAACTTGGGACCAGAATGCAAGCATTGGTTCAAAGATACGCCCGTAGAGGTCGGCGCAGAACCATCAAACACCGTGCGCAGCTTGCCAGTTGATGGCTTCAATACCGCATGATGCGGGAGAAAGTAGTGCTCCATCGAACGCCAATCCAAATTTGACACAGACATGTGTCCCAATTGTTCATATTCTCTCATCAACTCAATATACTTCTGTCTGAGCTCCGGATCAAGCAATATTCTGTTTTTTTCTTTATTTTGGAGTCTAGACAATTTAAGTGTAAGTGTTTAAAGTGTAAAATGTTATTGTAATCTAATATCAATAAATCTTTCCTTTACTTAAGTATGCCATACTGATGGTTTCACCTATGTTTTTGGTACGACAAGCTGCCTTGGTGAAGATTTAAAAGCAAAAAAAGTATATTTCGTTTTATTCAGGGAGTCCTTAAGATCAGATTGTTCAAGGAAACAAGTAAACTCTTTAGCTTCTTAGTATTGATATAAATAATTCACCCAGTCAAGTTATACCATACACGTGTTCTTCCAACTGCCTTGTCCCTATAGTATTAAATGTCTTTTCCTATAACAAAGGATACCTTTAAAGTAATTCAATACATTCTGTGTAAATGTCGTAGTTTTGGCAGTCATTTCGTCGTTTAGTACTTCGCCGAGTATTATGGTTTCTATCCCCACAAGAGACAACAATTTGTGTCATCAAAGATTTGTTGATTCGGATCTGTTAATATTTTGTGTATATAGTGTGTATTAAGCGACACAATATTCATTGATAGTGATGGCATGTTCTTTTGAAAATTAAATAGTTTTTCTATCTGCAATAATAAAAAATATATAATGTTAATTTATAGGCTGCTATTACGGTGGCTTACTAACGCTTCCGCGTCCGTTTGCTGGTAGCATTATAAAAATAAGAATACATGTCCTGTCAAACATACCGATCATTGCATAATCTAAACTACTAAAGATCGAAACATGTGGGAGGAAGGTTTTTTATATTCAACCAGGAGGAGACAAAATAGAGGTTAGAAGCATGTTTAAAAAGATTGAGAAGTATCAATATGCGGGGAACAGCTAGTCATAAATAAAAACACCAAAGCAACTAAACTTTGTTACTCAAAGGAGATCTGAATATAAACGTCAATACACGTGGTAAGCTAAGCTCTGTACCTTGAGAGTAGGTTCTAAATTGAACCTAATACAAGTTAAAAACAAATTATTTGACTGAATTTTAATAAAATTCAACTAAACAGTCACCCTCTCATACGCGAGCCTTAATTTCATTGCAAATTTATTATTGGCTTTCGCCTGCAGCTTTCTTTCCTATTAGAAATTCTTTTGTTCAGATTATTTTGCCTCTTTACATCCCTGGGGGACCAACTTTGCTAAAGCTAGTGAATGTTTATAAGTAAAAGAAAAATGGTTAAAACTCTCATTTGCTTTAATATTTCAAACATTCGATCATTCTAAGCTTCTGTTCACGTGTATATCTCATGTATAATTAAGCGTACATTTTGTTTGATTTGTTAATAATAATAATAATAATCATCATCTTTATTGTACAAATGCCAAAGAAACTACATTAATGGATCATAACAAAAAGAAAAATAACAGATAGTACAATAGGCGGCCTTATCACTATCAAGCAATCTCTTACAGGCAACCTTTGGATGGATAAGAAGAACACGGATTCAGAAAAGGGTAGTTGTGCGATCTGTAGGTACTGATTTAGATTTATAATACAAATACTTACATACACATAAATAAGTACATACATAGATAAAAAACTATATACACAGATACATAACTATAAACATACATAAATAATTATACAATACATATATATTATATTATTCATACATAAATTAGTGATAAATAAAGGAAAGGAAATAGAAAAATAAGAATTACAAGAGTAGTAAGATTAAAGAGACAAGTAGTATTCTTTGAGTAACTTTTTAAACGATGTTATTGTTTGAGCTTGTTTAACCTCTGGAACGCAGGCGGGACATACGTATGTCCCAGGAAAATTTGTTCCGTCCAGCGTTTGCGGGAAACACGTATGTCCCGCAACGACAGAGCCATGTTTCACTATTTGAAATGACGTTAAAATAATTCCACCAATAAGATTATGTTCCACTATTGCAAAGTATAAATATTCTTCTTCATTCTGCATTGTAATTGGTTGTAATTTTCATAAACTTTTTTTGCAATAATAACGACTGAAAATTGTTTGCCATAAGTTCGATTTCGCGTGCGTTAGAGTGACGACAGCTCTGCTTTCTCGTCGCAATCTCGTAATTTCACTGTATGTATTATATGTCATTATACTCGGAAACTAATCTTGTTTGCTATAAAATATAGGTAAGATATGATCATTGTATAAATTATAACGAAAAACGGTTTTCAAAATATCATTATCAAAAATGGCGGCAAGTTGTAAATACACCCGTCCGCATTTCAGTTTTGTAAGATTAGGTAGTTAAAAGTAGGTACTATTACTCATAACCTTTCTTATTTATCACAAACTTATGAGTAAATAATAATAAAATAATAAACTTATGGTTTTGATATTTACGAAAGTGTATCTAAGTCGACACAGTTTCGCGCGCGATTATGGCGGCCGTTTCGTATTCCAATGATGTGTTTAAACTTTTGTTGATTTATAAAAATTTAAGTGAAGTTGATATTAACTGTTGATTAAATTCAATAATTCATTAAGTAAGGTATATAAAGTGATGTGAATAATTGCTAAAATGCTAAATATTTGTGAGATAGTGTGTGTTAAAAGTTTTATTGAAGAGGATTTTTTCATGTTTTCGAGTTTTATTTCAACGAACTGCAGAGAAAAGGTAATTATACATCATATATCTATAATAAGTTTTCTAAGCATATTTCAAGGATGTATAAACCGTTATTATTTTTGTGATACGTTGAAAACTAACTGAGATATAGGTAAAATAATGACGCCGATCAGCTGTTGTTCGATCAAGAAAATAAAAAATGGCCGGTAGTGCAGGCTGCTTTACCTCTGTAAAGCAGCCTGCACTACCGGCCATTTTTTATTTTTTACGTCCCGCGCGGGAGGGGTTAATTGGCATCGGCAATGCATTCCACAAGCGAGCAGCTTGGACAGTAAAAGATTTATCGTAAAATCTACTGGAATGCATTGGTATAGCCAGTCTCAGATTCACCGATGACCTCAGAGATCTAGAATGCGTGTCAGAAAGAAACTCGAACCGTTCCTTTAAGTAATGGGGAGTACAAGGATTAAAGAGAATGTTATAAAGTAATGATAGTATGTGAGTATTCCGTCGAAGGCGAATTGGGAGCCACTTGAGCGAATTGCGGAAATTGGAAACGTGATCATATTTGCGCAATCCAAATATGAATCTTATACATAAGTTTTGAAGGCGCTCAAGCTTATCAAGTTGCTCCTCCGTGAGATCTAGATAGCTGACATCAGCATAGTCAAGGATAGGTAAAAGAAGAGAATTTGCAAGCGCAATCTTGGTGGCAGTCGGCAGAAAGTTTCGCAATCTTCGCAACGTTCCAGCCGCAGAAAACAATTTTCTGCTAACTTCCCTAATTTGAGGGCCCCAGGATAACGTTTTATCGACATAAACTCCTAAGTCCTTCACGCAATCACTTATAGGTAAAGGAATACCATTAAAGTTGACTTGTGGTAAACAAGTCCGGTCTACACGCGCAATCAGCCTGGGACTACCGACAACAATAATCTGCGTTTTCGTAGGGTTGATTTGAAGGCCAAATCTGAGGCTCCATGCAGCCATACGATCCAAATCAGAGTTGATAATACGAATTGCTTCAGACAACTCATGTTCAGGAGCTTGAGTGTAAATTTGGAGATCATCTGCATAAAGGTGGTAGGATGACTGAAGTTGATAAGAGATAGAATTTATAAAAATTGAGAAAAGTAAAGGAGATAGAACGCCACCCTGTGGAACGCCGACTGTAGACGTACACCAAGAAGACAATGGTCTTCAATTCGTATACGCTGTCAACGACCAAACAGGTAACTGTGAAACCAATCAATCACTGGTGGAGATATGTTAATGGAGCGCAATATGCCAAGCAGAATATGGAAATCAATAGTATTGAAGGCATTACTAAAATCAAGTAGACAGAGAACAGTCACGTTGCCATTTTCCATACCGAGCCTGATGTCGTCGGTAATGTTGATCAGTGCCGTATCCGTGCTGTGACCTGGGCGGAAACCGGATTGGAGTGGATTGAAAAGAAGGTTTTTATTGAGGAATGTGCTAAGTTGGGCATGGACAAGGCGTTCGAGCACTTTAGAAAGGAATGGTAGGACGGAGATTGGCCGGTACTCAGAAAAAGAAGACGGATTGAGTTTTTTAGGTAAAGGAATTATTTGGGCGTCTTTCCATACGGTGGGAAAAACGCCCCCAGATAGGGAATAATTAAAAATATGACACAGGATGGGAAGGATTTCATCTAATATGGGAAGGATCATTTTCCGGCTGATACAATCATTACCGACTGCGTTAGATGCAATGGATAATACGTTCCTTTTAACATCACACTCAGATAGTTAATTAAAGACGAAAGATGGATAATTTGGGGTTGGAAGCAATGAAAGATCATGTAAAGTGCTAGCTTTGATAGTCTGATCAAATATAGACGAAGTAGTGAAATGTCTATTTAGAGAATTAATAATTTTATCAGAAGTAAGATCATGTGAAGATTTTCCAACTCCCAAAGTTTTTAGAAACTTCCAGACCTTAGCTGGATCTTCGTTCTCAACAGAGCTATGGATGTATTGGCGTTGTGCTTTCCTACACACCTTTTTACAGTGATTTCTGATAGCAATGTAGTTGTCCCAGTTGCTAGAAGTAGGTCGACATTTATATTTAGTTTTAGCTATAGCTTTCTTAGACAACAGAACTTTAATTTCAGAGGTTAGCCAAGGTGATGGTAATTGTCTAACTCTAATCGCACGGACTGGCGCATGGACATCGTATAGACCAATAATCGCGCTACTGAATAATTGAACTTTCTCGTCAATGGTCTCTGCGCTCTGTAAAGGACTCCAGTCGATCAAACTTGCATCTGTACGAAGGTTTTCTACATTCATGCCGCCAAAACTACGTTGCAGAAGAATTTTTGTTTTTGTCTTAGGAAGACCAAGTTTATAGGACAGAAAGATAAGGTCATGGTATGAAAAAGCATCAGCTGGAAGCTGCCCATACTTGGCGACAAGAGAAGGTGAGGAGACAAACATAAGATCGAGGAGAGAAGGAGTAGAATTTGGAAAGTTATGTGTAGCATTTAAAGGGAGGATGGACAGACTACAAGGTTCGACAATACTACACAAGGAAGATGAGCGCGAATCCTTTTTCAATAAACAAGTGTTGAAATCACCCATGACTTTGGTATGTCTTACTTCTAAAATTCGTTCGAAAGAAGAGAAGTAATTTACACGAGAGTTAGGGGAATAGAAACACCGAGCAGGACCTTGGTGTAAGCCAGATCCATTTCCACAAAGAGATGCTCGCCGGCATTAAGCGGTGGAAGTTGTGCTGACATACTAACAATATTGAAAGGAATATGCGTACGGAGATAAATGGCAACACCACCTCCACCACTCTCGGTACGATAATTTCTTATGAGTCGGAAATTAGGAAGAGAGTAAGAAACAGACCATAAGCAAGGTTTTAACCAAGATTCGGAAACTAGAATAGCGTGGATATTCTTACAGTCAAAAGTGGTCAGCATATCCTGGAAATGGGCCGGAATACTCTGCATGCAGCATTAGTATGAACGACATTAAAGTTCCCGGGTACATCGGCAAACTCACACTGCAGATTTTCAGCAAGAGAAGGAATGCTTTCGAAACTATTGTTATGGCTACTCACAGAAAAAAAACTATCGTTATCACTACTTAGTAACTGATCTAACATAATATAAAAATAAATATACTAAATAATAAATAAACAAACTAATAAAATTTAAGTACTAACTAAGTTTATCTAATTTTATCCACCTGCCAGTTGCGTGCTCACAAATTACAAAATTAAAAGAAAAACGTACAAATTGCACTGGTTGACGACAAAAGAAAAAATAAAAACCAAGAATATAAGTTAAAGATCTCTATCGATACATAAATCGATACTAACATAATAAGTAATTGTAAGTTGCAACATCCGGGCTTTGTCTTTGGTAGGCAAGGATTAAAATATTCATAGATAAATGTCGTATGTATTTTATAGCATCAGTAATTAAGGAATCAATAAAAATAATAATATATAAATATACCTACTTATAAAGGGAAAGGAATAAATAAATATAAAAAGGTAAGCAAAATTATGTAAATATATTTATAGGGAATAAATATTTATATGCATTATGAAAGAATATTTTAATAAGAGTAAAGAGTTTATAATTCACAGCTCAGTTTCTAAACGTTTCCGATCACGAAAACGAAACGCAGTTTGACACTGACAGCCGTCAACTGTCAATAAACTTGTAAAGTTGACAATAGTGAACATAAATTTAATACAGGAGGTGGAATAATATTTATAAGAAAGAAAAGTTGATTAGTTAGGAAATCGGAAACAAAAGTAAAAAAGTAGAAGGTATTAAGTATTAAGAATTAGAGTTATTAAAAGATAGGGTAAAAGTGTAAGATATATGTACATAAAAAGTAAACAAACCACGGATGCCGACACTACTGTGATGCATACAACCTATTTCTTCGTGACCGCAGCTCGTTTGGTCTTCCCAGCCACTGGTTTCTCAGCAGCTGGCGTCTTTTGAATGCTCGTCTTAATCCGGTTGAGATCACCAAGCGAAGAAATACGGTGCTGTGACCCGTCGGCATCTAACACAAAAATATTACCTTCTCGTGTCCAACTCTTTGTGACTCCAAATCGGTGCCTTGCTGTCATGAATATGTCGTGCCGAGTCTTAGTAAGAAATTCAGACATAGTTGTGCCGCTACCTTTCAGTTTGGTCTTGGAGAACCAAACCTTGTCCCGGATCGCTGTCTGCTGGAACTTAACTAAAATGGGTCTCGGCTTGTTTGACCCAGATGGACGGCCCATGCGGTGACTCCGCTTGATGTCATCCTTTAAGATCTCAGGTAGATGAAGACTATGACCTATGACGTCCATGACTGTCTGAACTGAATTAACAGCATTTTATGGCGGCTGCGCATCTCCATTCTGTCCACTTCGCATGCCAGCAGCTCCATCTGTCTTTGAAAAGCTCCAATTGTCTCCATCACGAATGTCCGGAAGGTTGAAAAATCAGCTGCCAGACTTGATAAGCTGGGTGCACTGGTGTGTTTGGCAGTTTTTTGAAGTTCAGCCTCAAAGTTGGCTATGCGCTCCTCAATGCCAGCCATAGTGGTGGAAAATGAAGTTTTTATTGCCTCAACGCTGTCCATGGCAAATAAGTGATGGTGCAAACTTGTAAACTAGATTATGAAGCAGGAATAAACACTAAACTGGTAGGTGTTTATGTTAACAAAAAAGTAATAACATTTATTTAAAAAATAAAATTACTATTTTTAAATGATTAAAAATACAGAGTGAAAAATTTTTGTTGTTTGTGATCTGCGCGCGATTTTCAGTTTTTGGCAAAAGTTATACATACTGAAGTATATGCTTAAGACTGGGTTGCACCATCTTACTTTAACAATGACAAAGATCGCAACATCTGTCAAAGTACCGGTTAAGCAAAAAATTTGTTGCACCACTTGACAATAGTTAAAATGACGTCATAATTTTACGTTAACTGTAACCACCCGATGTTGGCCGGTTAATGTTATTGTTAAAGTCAGTTCTATTGTTGATATGCATCCAATATAACCACCAAAAAATGTCACTTCTTCGAGAAATACTCGGAGAAACTAGTTTTTCTGAAGACGAATGTGATTTAGACCAGGTAAGTGTAAGGCAGCGGTAGCCTAGTGGAGGTACCAACAGACTGCCATGCATAGGGTATCGGGTTCGAATCCACGGCGCGCACCAATAGCTTTTCGGAGTTATGTGCGTATTTAATTGTCAATTATCGCTTGTCCCGTGCCTAGGAGAGCACGTTATGCCGTCGGTCCCGGTTGTCATGAAGATCTTTGACAGTCGTTATAGGGCGTCAGTACCTTCTAAATAAACTGACACTAGTCTAAACCATGGGATATTGCTATCCCTTCGGGTTGCGGAGGTCAGACAGGCAGTCGCTCTGTGAAAAAGCTAATATTCAGCCAAATCCGGTTAGACTAGTAAGCGTACCCTAGATTGAAACTGGGATAACGCTAGGAGGATGGTGATGAAGTGTAAGGCCTAGGAAAAGAAAAGTGTTTTTCTCCAGAACTGATCGATTTTCAAAATGGGACAACAAATCATTCTTGGCTAGATTTCGAGTCTCCAAAAATGTAGCGCGGTGGCTAGCTCAACGGTTGGAACAGTGCTAGTTACCTGAAATGTTATTAGGTAGAAATTAAAATAATCAATAGGCTCGCCCCTTATTACGTGGGACTAAAGTATATCTGGCGAAAAGTGGGTGTAGAAATACACCTCTGCCTACCTCTTCGGGGTTATAGGCGTGAGACTATGTATGTATGTATGTAAAATAATCACACTTGAAAAGATAAATGTGACGGATGCCAGGAATCGAACCTTAGCTGGTCCGCCACAGTGCGCTGGTGGTGTGTGACTGGCGAGTGTTTCTACGTCGATGATCTTCTATATGCTAGTGGACTGTATGGCTTCGATCTATTCGGGGCTTCAGAAATAAAACATCTTCATACGTTGAGAGCGTTGCTGTTCAGATGTTCGGTGCTGGATGGCTACATATGGTTACTTGGTTACAAGGTGGTGCTTAGGACGCTAACAAAATGGCCGAAAATATGGTCGCTTAGCTACTTCGGAACTTTACCTTAACAACGACCACCGCACCGAACATATGCACAACAAATCTTTATTTGTGATAAAGTACATACATGTAATTATCTTAAATACTATGGCACATGCATATATATAAATAGCTAGATAAGTCTCAAAAAGTTCTATCGAACGGTATATAATACATAAACCTAACTGTTTGCATCACTAAGTTATTCAAGAAAAACTATCGAAAAATGTTGTCAGACAAGGGTCCGCCCACTATCTTAATATATAAAATCCTTGCGTTACTGACTGACTGACAGACACGCTACAGCCGAAACTATTGGGCGCAGGAAGCTGAAATTTGGCATGTATGTTCCCCGGGGACCCTACGGGTGACAAGTGAACAATGATATGATCAGGGATAAATAATGTTAAACTACATTCAACAAATAATAAAAATATCCAGATCCTGCAATAATCATGTGTTCACAAGGCACCTCCACTTAATATGTCACTTATCAAAACTAGAATTTACAGATTTATATAACAATTATATTAAACGATCAGAAAATAAAATAATCGTGAGTTAAACAAGCCTAAGCCTATCCCCATGGTGTCTTATCATTAAAACAATCCTTAATAGTGTAATAACCCCTTTGAAGAAGAAAGTTTCTAATTGTCCGTTTGTATTTGTGCATGGGTAAATTAATTATTTCTAGAGGCAATTTGTTGAAAAATCATATACTAATCCCCGCAAATGAGTTCTGAACTTTATGTTATATGCTTATTCCTTGTGTTCACTTTGTGCAAATCACTATTTTTGCGGTATAGAATTAAGTTTTTCTTAATGTAAATTAAGTTAGCATAATTATATATATTGCGATGCAACTGTCAATATATCTACTTCTTTAAATTTATCACGTAAAGAATCTCTAGCATCTAACTTATAAATTTCACGTATGGCGCTCTTTTAAATGACAAAAATAGTCTGTACATCAACAGCTGTACCCCATAACATTATACCGTAAGACATTACGCTGTGAAAATAACTAAAGTAAACTAGTCTAGCAGTATCTATATCTGTGAACTCCCTAACTTTTCTAACTGCAAACACTGCGGAACTAAGTTTTACTGCGAGACAGTATATTTGGGTGCCCCACTGAAGCTTAAAATCTAAAGTTACACCTAAGAATACGATTGATTCGACTAGTTGAAGTGTTTCCTTATTTAAAATTATATTAGTAGGAAACCTTTTGACATTAGGCAAAGAGAATTTAACACATTTGGTTTTGCTAGGGTTGAGTACCAAATTATTTGTCGAAAACCAATCTAATACATGTGCAAGAGTGTTATTGACGGTATCAAAGTTACTTGAATTGCAATCAACTTTAAAAATTTGTGACGTGTCGTCGGCAAACAAAACAATACCACATAAATTTTGAACAAAGAACGGCAAATCATTAATGTATATTAAAAAAAGAAATGGACCGAGAATAGAGCCCTGTGAAACGCCCATTCCCACTGGCAAACCTAGAGACCTACTCCCATTAACATCTACATACTGAACTCTATCTCTGAGGTAGCTGGCAACAAGATTGAGTGCGGTATCTCTAATACTATAAAATTTCAATTTACGTAAAAGTGTATTATGTTCCGCACAATCAAACGCCTTTGATAGGTCACAAAAAACACCAATGGTATCCTTCGAGTTTTCCCAAGTATTAAAAATATGCTTTAACAAAGTTACATCAGCATCAACGGTGGAGCGACCCTTAGTGAAGCCATGTTCACTGTGAAATAAATTATTTGTGTGAAAGTGGCTCTCTAATTGAGGCAAAATAATCTTTTCAAAAATTTTACTAATAGCAGGCAAGATAGAAATTGGCCGAAAATTACTAGGGTCGCTCTTGGATCCCTTTTTGAATAATGGTATCACTTTATTGTGTTTCATTAGATCAGGAAATACCCCTGTATCTACGCATCTGTTGAATATTGCAGCTAAATATGGAGTTAAACTAGAAATAATTTGTTGAACAAATTTAACAGAAATGCCCCATAAGTCAACAGACTTTTTAATGTTGAGCGTCTTGAATACCTTGAGTATGTCATTGGTGTCAATATATTTAAAATTAAAAAAGCACATCACACTCATTCACATTGCCCCTAACCAACATTTCTGCTTTGCTTATACATGAATCTAGACAGCTGGTTGTGTTCACTGGTATGTTTATGAAGAAATTGTTAAATGTCTGAGCAACATCAGTTTTCCTAGTAATAATTTCACCATTAAATTTTAACTCATAATTGTTATCTATCAATTTAGCTCGACCAGTCTCATTGTTGTCACTCTCAATAATGCTTCAAGTAGTTTTAATTTTATTCTTGGATTCTTTGATTTGATAGCTTAAATATAAGGATTTGGCTAAAGCACATGTCTTCTTGAAAACTTTTGAATAATTTCTAACATATTGAATAAATTCAGGATTAAAATTGTATTTCTTTATACCATATAGATCATACAACCTAGCTCTTTTGTATATACCTACTGTTGCCCAATCACAAAAATTTACTTTAATGCTCCTTGCAAACGTCTTCTGTTTAAAAATTTTATTGTACTCTTCATTAATAATTTTAAATAAGCATTTATATAATTCATCAGGATAATCAACGGTTAAGTCAATACTGGCGATCTTGGCAGCAACATCATTACTAAAGTGTTTGAGGCGAGCTGAGGTCATTAGGCACATACATGTAGGCCACATGTAATTTCTTGTACTTTAGGGGTTGTATTAGTTGGAATTACAACCTTTTTTTTCTTTTTCTTTTCGTTTAATTGTAAAACGATCAATATTTACACGCGCCTGATCGCAGGCCGAAAAAACGTATTTAACCTTGTCAACGCCATCAAGATTTTCATTTTTGTTGTGACGCAATTATGTCCAGGTCAAAATAATATAAGAACAATAGCATGAAAATACATTCAACTCTAAAACAACCGTGTGGTGTATGTCGGCGACACGCCAGGGTTATGGTGTCCAGACTCCATAATAAAAACACTCACGTAATATTATTTGGTTTATTATCAGTTGATTTCTAGCACAGAATTGAATTAAAATGCGAACTACAGTCCTTTTTATAAACTAACCGTCATTACACTTAATGTAACGTTTAACAACTCCTTTTCAACATATAATTGAAATTACTGTTCGATTAATTATAAACTAATCAAAAATCGACATTAATATTGTAATGAATTTTGCACAACACCAAATTATTTATTTTACACGAATAACAAATTTATTTTATTAACTAAACGCTGCTTTACAACATTGTCAACAGATGGCGCTATCAACAGGATGCAAATATAAACGCATGATATTTATTACCGTAAAAATAAGTGTCAGAATAATGTTATTTAATACTAATTGATTTTACTTTGAAAGTTTCTGGAGTTATCTTAATAACTAAGCGATAAATTAAATACTTTATAAAACAGTTAAGCAGCCAGTACAGTGCCTAATATTGTAAAGTAGTGAAGTTCTCAGTTATGTGTTCACAAATAGTTATTTAAATATCAATCTTAAATATTATAAATATTTTCGTAACAATATAATCATTATATATTAATTTGCGCCCATACGGCCATTCTGATCCAGCGCGCCTCGCGCTGATTATTTAACGGTTACAGAATAAACAGCATAACAAACAAAAAGAATGAATATAAAAATTACATAAAAAAACGTTTAGCATACAGAATAAACTAAAAGTTATTTACAAGGCTTCACCTAGTAATAGGATCTTAGCCTGAGGCATGCGTCACCCATCACGGGATCTAACAAACAATGCTTCACCCATGGCTAAGCCGATTACGGCATCACCGATTACGGGATCTAGCGCACACAGGCATCACCCACATAGGGATCTAGCCCACAAACGGCATCACCCACATAGGGTCGATTTAGCCCACGCGGCATCACCCATCACGGGATCTAGCCAACACACGGCATCACCCATCACGGGATCTAGCCAACACACGGCATCACCCATCACGGGATCTAGCCAACACACGGCATCACCCATCACGGGATCTAGCCAACACACGGCATCACCCATCACGGGATCTAGCCACACACGGCATCACCCATCACGGGATCTAGCCAACACACGGCATCACCCATCACGGGATCTAGCCAACAAGACCAGGATCAAGGATACGCATGGTGGCCAGCCAGCGTTTTGGGAAGGATGTTGGATAGGAAAAATAAAATTTTACTCAAACACATAAATGCAAAATTTGCCTCATAAACACATCAATGCATATACATAAAATAATCATCATCGTTCGTCATGATTAGTTATATCGATACAATGCAATTACATAGGTCCAACAACCACAGTGGAGGAAGTAGAGGACCCCCCCACATAAATCGGTATCTGACGAATCCTCCGCCCATACGGTCAAGCCGCTCATACAGTTGTTGATGTTGATCAGCAACAAAGATTAGCAAAATTGCTTGACTCCAGCTCAGTACAGCACCCATGCGGCACGTGTGCGCGCAGCCCACACACAAAACCACCGACGTCAAAAGGGCGGGCCACCGTCATCCATACATACCAATCAGTAAAGGACCGCTCGTCCATCCTCTCTTCACACTAAGGTCAGGTCATCTGCTAGGATGTCATCATCAACCTGCAACACTCAAAAGACAGGTGGTGGGCAACATTTCCCACCCAAATATTAGTTCCATGAACTTTCGTAGCTGTAGATGAAATAAAATTCTACTCTGTACAAAGTGGTCCGGTCTATTAAGCTATATCTATATATCAGGCATGTTCAACCTGTGCATTGGTCTATAGTTATCTTAGCTACAACAGTATTGGTGCCCATATTTTACGCATTAGGTAAAATACAAAAGACACTGAATTTTCTCAGGTTCTGTCTGACAGTGCCATTTTAGATAGTCAAATATAAAGTTATCAGGATACCCATATTTTGCAGTTTTGATAAAACATTAAAACCTAACATATTCAAAATAAGTTTTATCCACATCAAACAGGAAAACAAAATGGCAAGAACAAAGAGAGGCCTATGTTCAGCCGTGAACAGTCGGACTGTTGGTGATAAATATGAAATGATTTCAAACCATGCAAATCCAAGGATTTTGAAAATACTAGTGCTATAATTATTATTCATGTAAGAACATGTTTAATCCAATATTGAATATTTTTAGGCATAGTGCAAGCTGTGAAATTGTTTAACTGTTTGCCAACTGAGCCATAAAAGAGAAATTTACAAGCTACCAATATTATAAAGCAAGATTAGTGCCGTCTTATTTCTAAAAATGATTCCACTCAGCTTATAAATTTACTACAATAAACCATAAAAGTTAATAAAGACTCAGATGTTGGTATTTTATAATTAATTCAACATTTTATTTATAAAAATAGACCTTTCTCTCTGAAATGAATGTTTTTATTTATCATTTGTCTACTCTTTCATAATGTAATTCAACTTTAATTTTATGTATTGTAAACTGACTAATCACAACTGACTTCGAAATAAAGCATGAGTAGTCCACTCCATTACTTTTATTGGCTAAGAATAAATACTGCTAAATGGGAAAAGAGATAATATGGATTGTCACATTATGTTCTTTAAACCCACTTATCATTATCCTAATAATCATATTCCTAACTGTCTTGCGTCCCAAAATCGCTAGGCAATAAGGTTGGCACTAAGTTTTATTGGTTTATCACTGTTTGTCATCTTGAATATAGATGCAACTAACTTTGCAAATGCACTCACAAATAAAATAAATTGTATTTACCAAGTAAAACACTAAGGCTTGGTATTTATACAAGATTAGCAGTCACCTGCCTTAAGACTTTCAACCTAAAATGCTTAGAGGTGGACTATTATAGAACCTAAGTTTAGTGAGTGCCTATGTCCATAAAGGAATCTACTGTTCAGATCTCATGTTTCTAGCTTCAGTAGTTCGGGTTAAGCAAGGACTTATCATGGTCGGAACAAATCATTCTATACAGGTATAAAATTAAGCGACAAATATTAAGATATGTCGGGTTCCCTTGTCTTATTATATAACCTCAACTTGAGCTGCAAGTTGACAGTAACAATTTCAACATAATGTTAAAATGAAATAATGTAGGCACCGACAGAGTCCACAAATATATAATAAAACCTATTTTGTAACTTTACAAATATTAGCTTTAAAAATATGCAACACAAATTTATTTTTATATCTACCTTCTGAATATATCTGTACTAATATAATAAAACTGAAGTTTGTTTTTGTTGAATGCACTTATCTGTGAAACTACTGGTTTTATGCAAATAATTATTTTTGTTGTGGATTGTCATTTATCAAGAGGGGCTTCATATTATAATCGCGCCGTGAGCACTAGCCATAAGTAATGCAGTTAGTTAGCCTTATGTAATGAGTAACCAGGGGCTATAAATAATGTTTCGATTCTTTTAATGTTTTACTATTGAGATAACCTATTGACTACTAATAATTGAATTCATTTTAAGCACATCAATAAGCTTATTTAAACAGACAGCAAATCAGGTAATTTATACAATGAGTCTATATCAGAGCTTCAACTGGAAAAGGGCAGTTTTACCGTTCTTTACTAATAATTACATTAGTAGAACCACATAACAACAAAGCTATTTTCTCTTTCTTGTGTAGATAAGTAAGTTTTACAGGAAGTTTCCGACATGGCCTAACGATTAATAAACAGACATGAGACAAGAGCCCCAGCCATAAGCATAACATGACTATAAGCACAGTAGCACTGCTATATACCAAACGTGGATAAACAACAGTTACCTAAAGTTCTATTTGGGGTGTAAAGTTCATAGTTTTGACTGTATAATGTTTATCTGGTAATCCTTACGGGGACAGTAGGTAATCGTGTAAGCACCATAATTTATAAAATTAAATTTCTCAAAAACTAATCAAATCAGCTCTGGATAAATACCTGTGGTCAGTGCATCAACAACCCGCATCTGCAACCTCTGGTAGCACTCGGAGCAGAACAGCGTTCACGCCACAGCACACCCCGGTGCGTGCACCCCGTCGTAGTCGCTCTGTCGCTCTCGCTCGCACGTGGCCTCACGCGAAGTGTAGACGTGCTCGCCATAATTCCGACACACCGTGTGGTCTCCGATCAGGGTTGACTAGCGCCAAACACGACTTCCAAGCGCTTGTCGCATCAGTCTTCAGGTCATCATTGGTAATGGCGGCCAAGCCAAGAGACCCATCGCTCTCGCGCCAACCGTAGGTCCTGAAGTCTCTTAGGGGGCGTTTATCCCACCGCTGCTGTCGGCGACACGCCAGGGTTATGGTGTCCAGACTCCATAATAAAAACACTCACGTAATATTATTTGGTTTATTATCAGTTGATTTCTAGCACAGAATTGAATTAAAATGCGAACTACAGTCCTTTTTATAAACTAACCGTCATTACACTTAATGTAACGTTTAACAACTCCTTTTCAACATATAATTGAAATTACTGTTCGATTAATTATAAACTAATCAAAAATCGACATTAATATTGTAATGAATTTTGCACAACACCAAATTATTTATTTTACACGAATAACAAATTTATTTTATTAACTAAACGCTGCTTTACAACATTGTCAACAGATGGCGCTATCAACAGGATGCAAATATAAACGCATGATATTTATTACCGTAAAAATAAGTGTCAGAATAATGTTATTTAATACTAATTGATTTTACTTTGAAAGTTTCTGGAGTTATCTTAATAACTAAGCGATAAATTAAATACTTTATAAAACAGTTAAGCAGCCAGTACAGTGCCTAATATTGTAAAGTAGTGAAGTTCTCAGTTATGTGTTCACAAATAGTTATTTAAATATCAATCTTAAATATTATAAATATTTTCGTAACAATATAATCATTATATATTAATTTGCGCCCATATGTACCTAGTCTGTATCAGTATTAAAATATCTTAATCATGAGAAAGGCACATACCTCATCCCAAACCGTCTCAATATTGAGATGATTGATTGATTAAATACACTGGTTTCAATCTGATCTACATACATATCCCAAAAGGGACAGTTAACTGAATGTTGTATTACATTCACATCAGTGTTTATGCTTCAATCCTGATCCATAGGATTAACAATAGTCTATTAATTTGGTGCAACGCCGGTCTCAGATGGCCATACGGGCCGTCCATTACGTTACAAGGCTGAGGATAGATAACTCTATAATATTGCGACGCATTGCGCGATAATGCACTGCATATTACTCATCATTAGACCCAAGCCAGGTATATACGGTAATTAGTTTGCCCAATGAGGGTATAATTGTCCATAGCACATTAACTGTACGCTATTCAACAAATTTGCCGACAATATTAGAGTGTATTTGCATTGAACGATGAATTTAAAAATGGAAAATGTAATAGAAAATTTTCTAGAGGCAAGGACCTGTTAATGAAGGCGTAATATTCTCGGGAGGGGACAAAAATGCATCAAGATTTTTAAAGCGTAGGGCAAAGACTATAAATCAGGACTTTTGTGAGAAAATTATACAAACAGTATTTTTTTGCTAAACATCACGACGTTCGAGAGAGGAGGGTGATCAAATAGCGTCACTAACGCGTGATAAAGCAATCTCAGGGTGTGTGCCTTTTCTTGGCGTGAAAGCGAATAAAAAATAAGGCATTAGCATGTTGGGGATATTGACTATGTACCCCGGTGTATCCTCGAACACGTAAGATATAAGTAAACATTATTTGTGACGTATTTACAATTTCCATACATTTATCTTATTGATTTGGTTTAGAATTTTATTGATTTGGTTTAGAATTTTATTGATAAGTAAATCTAAGATATAATTATATTTATTTTTATGTGATTGGCAAATAAGCAGATAGATCCTTTGATAGTAACCGATTTTCACTGCCCATGATCAGTGGTCACCCGCTTCACCAGGGGAGTGACGATTGCGGTGCTGACCTGAATGGGCATAAGAATAGTAGGAGCAGTAGGATGTAGAAGAAGAAAAAGGGGATGGGGCCTCAGGCGCTACTCTTACTCACCAAATGGAGCGCAACAGTATAATAAAATATGTAGATACTGTTCTTTATGTCGAAAGTCTGTGCGAGGGTACTACTTCTCCGGTCGAGCCAAGCTATTTATGCTGAAATCAGCAAGGCTGTACTATCCACTGTTTTTTATAGAATTAGTTCTGATCTGTTAATTGAAAGAAACCTAAATCTGCAATATTGAAATCACTATATTATTATTGTGCAATCTAACCGAGAAATGCTATACGATTTATCTTAAATTATGATTAGACCATATTCTAAGAACAGATTTATATAAAAATCTTTATGTCTTATTATATTTGTATTACATTGTATTACAGCTATTGCAAAAACCCCAAAAAAGCAAAACAGTCGTTATTTTCTAGCAGAAGTAATAATTGACTTAAAAGAGGTTCATTGGCTTTTAAATGATAACTAATTGGTACATGATTATCATCTGGAGAGAGTCCTTTGCCCCTTTGGTGATATAAAAGCTTAAGAATATGCGTAGGCGTTATGACATTACGATGACTTTAGACGAAGTTATCGTAATATAATAACGCCTAGTCTAGAGACCTGAAGGTAAAAGTACTTATATAGATGCAAAGTAAGTACTATTTTAAGCGATTAATTTAAAGCAACATTAGAATACAGTAGATTTTAAAATAATAATATATTTGTCGGAGATTCGAGAACGGAACGTCAAATCTTAATAGATTTGGGCGTATTCGGATACGATGGTTGGCAACACTGAGGTCGGCAGTTGACAGCTCTCAATGTCATAAAATGTTTTATAAGCGAACGTGGAGCTGTCAACGGGCACTTTTGGCTACAGACACAGCGGAGGAATCAAGTGTGGCCTACCCACGTCCGACTTCGCCGCGTTTCAAAAAGTAATCCATTTTCATCCGAGCTACGTGTGCATATTTATTTTGTGAAGTGAACTAATTAGTTTGAGTAAAACCTATTGAGTGTATACCGAGTCTTATTTACCTGAAATGTACGATGGAGGAAGACTTGAGGAACGAAGAACGCCCATATTCTCCTACGTTACCTACGTTATACGTTATCAGAAGTTGGATACGAGCACAACGACCCACGTGTTCAAAATCAAGACGCTAGTAATGAAAAATAGTTGGAACTACAAAATCGCAATTTCCTGACGCTGATCCAAGCCATGAAAATACCTACTACATCGTCGCATGGCCTTTGTTTACTGGACTTCGATCCTGAGCAACAAGATGTAGATGCACGTGCTTTGGTGACAACTGCAGACGTGTGATTGGATGATCGAGATCCGCATTGCGCCCCGCTAATGGTCGCACTAAGCCGGGAATTGAAGGGAGGAGCTTCGACCTGGCTATCTTCTGTGCCGTATGCCGTTTCCTGGGATGGACCTGTTCAATGAAGTGTGCCAACAAAGCGCGAGCGAAGGCGGCTGCTAACGCTGCTATGTTGGTGAATCAGCTGGGTTCTCAACTGCAAACCGTGGTGATCGTATTTTGTCCTTTTTTAGTTACGGTAGTTGTAAAACATTCTTGGTTAGCACAATATCAATACTGCTACGCGTTTAACCTTGGAAATGTCATAATTGTTGTGGTGATGTCGCCACCACATCGTACCGAGTGTTGTGGGTTCGATTTCTGCACGTAACACTGAGTTGTGGAACCGTTTGACTTTTACGGTGTCGTGTTTCTCATGGCATGATCTCATGACATTCAGAGATTTTAATTTTCATTGTAGGTAGAACTAGGTTAGTGATCGTTAATAGTGACGATTGTATGTGTAACCTTTTTCTCATTAAATGGGTACTTTTTTAGTCGTTTTAGTGATCATTTTGTGGTTCCCGCGTTTCCGTTGGTGTAGATTTGCATAAACTGGATAAGCCGTTTCTGCGGCTGCATGTGTAGCCATGCGTTGCCGTTGGTTGGACCGACAAAGTGCCTTTCTAGATAGCCTAGTTTACCCTTAAGCTTTTGTGTTAGTCACAGTCTCCGGTGCGCAAACAACACAGTCGTAAGTGCATTTGTCATAGTATCACAAACGTTGTCCATCGTCTTGAACGCGAAATGTTTGTTGCTATATCGCTAGTGATTAGTTTAGGATAAGCTTCGTATTTAGACTATCCATGACGAAGTTATAACGCTGAAAAGACTGGTTGGATACTTGATAGTAACCTTAACATCTAGAGCATCAACCTAGTAAGATTTTCTTATAGTCTTGTGATAAGTAAAACCAAACCAACATGTTGAACAAACCTTGTTTAAGATTACTTTGTTACGCTCGAAATGATTATCCGGGTGGTGTTGTGTAACCGGATGGAGGTTGCATAGCGTGATGTTGAAGACGCGATGGATGTCAGTGTATGAGCAATGCAATATTTTAATGAGTTTCTTATTATTTGAACGAGTATGGGTGTCGTTCAACATGTCCGCTTCGAGTGAAAGAGTTAGTTATGATTATCATGAAAAACTGTGATGAGTTTGCTCAGAGTATCTTTTAATGCCCACCAACCGGTGCCATGAATGGCTGAACGACTAGGATTACTGTTCGAGAATTAGAGTACATTAAAGTGTGGTTGTTGATCGCCATCATGGATATCCTGCTACTCAAGTAGCTCTCATTTTATTTTTGATCACTAAAATTATCTACCTCTGGTTTCTGTGTCTAAGAGCGTGTTGCGAGAATCTGAAAGTACTCATGGACAGTCGATTGGTTATCTCAGAATTGTAGTCGTGGCATCTATGTAGCCAAAGAAAATCAGTTTGGTCGAAGGTAGCATATCAGTTCTCGCCATGTTCGCATCTGGTTTTAGATTTGTCAGTGGTGAAATCCAGTTTCAACATAGCTCATTGAGAGTCTGTAAGGGTTACGTTATGTACAGTTGTGAAGTTGTTAATGAATTTGATGATCGCTTAATTGACGAAGTGCGGACGTTGAATTAGTCTGAAAGAACGGATACTCTATTCAGTGGGTATACGATGAGAAGAATCTTTGATATACTGTTGGTAGATTTATTTTGCGGCTTGGTGGCCGGCGCGGCCTGATAGTCGGTGCGGCATGGTGGCCAGTGCGGCTTGGTGGCCAGCGTAGCCTGTGTAGCGCGCGGCCCGTGTGTGGCGTGCGGCCCGTGTGTGGTGCGCGGGCCTGTCCTGTGTGTGGCTTTGAACAGCCTGGTAACTGGTAAAGTTAAAGCCTATCTGGCCGAAACTGGCAATGAAATGAAGGTAGTTTATTAAAGGCATTTGGTTAGAAGATGTCGAGTCCAAAGACCTTAGCTTAACTGAATGATGAATTAAATTTAGTGGTGCTTCTTTCTGATTAGTGAACAGCAGTTAGTATCATTACTAAGTTGGTAATCGGCCATATCGCTCGATTTAGGTGATGTGTTCGTTGTATTGCTCGTTGGAGGCAATAAATAATCTAAAAGTCACTCGAGGGAGGTGACATGTCACCTCCCTCGAGTGACTTTTAGATTAGACTTTTAGATTCACTCCATCGAGTGACGTAAACCATGGTTTACGTCACTCGATGGAGGTGGCAATGAGTCGCTATCGCTCGATATAGGTGATAGCGATGACAATGGGTACGTCACTCGATGGAGGTGATATGAGTTGCTACGCTCGTGTAGGTGATAGCAACGACGGTGAAGGAAAACATCGTGAGGAAACCTGCTTGTCTGAGAGTACTTCAGAGTGTGCTCGAAAGACATGTGAAGTCTGCCAACCCGCAATTAGCCAGCGTGGTGGACTATGGCCTTATTGTCACTCGATGTAGGTGGCAATGAGTCGCTATCGCTCGATATAGGTGATAGCGACGACAATGTGTACGTCACTCGATAGAGGTGATATGAGTTGCTACGCTCGTGTAGGTGATAGCAACGACGGTGAAGGAAGACATCGTGAGGAAACCTGCATGTCTGAGAGTTCTTTGGAGTGTGCTCGAAAGACATGTGAAGTCTGCCAACCCGCACTTGGTCAGCGTGGTGGACTATGGCCTTACCCTTCTCATAGCGAGAAGGGGCCGTGAACCGTGACACTTTTCGCTGATTAACGTTTGTGATATAATTCTCTGATACTGTTCACTAATGAGAGAGTTGCTTTCATAATATTGTGATGTGATAGTATGATGCAGTTGAAAAAAAAACTTGATGTTAACCTTTCGTGTTGTGGTTTATTACGTAACGAGCCCTATTCTTTAACTAAACGATGATCAGAATGGGCCGAGCTAAGACCTTGAGATATTGCAGAACGTTTTCCTTTTGCAGGAGCATTACCCAGGGCACCTACAAGATGGTCTGACACGATCAAGAAGGCGGTGGGCGGCAGCACGAAACGAGCCTTACACATATGTGGTCGCGATCTTCAGCAGTGAGGGACCGAGGACGAAGAAGGAGGAGCATCACACAGGGGCGTGTGACGTGTCAAGATGGCCGTGTCGGAGATTCGAGAACGGAACGTCAAATCTTAATAGATTTGGGCGTATTCGGATACGATGGTTGGCAACACTGAGGTCGGCAGTTGACAGCTCTCAATGTCATAAAATGTTTTATAAGCGAACGTGGAGCTGTCAACGGGCACTTTTGGCTACAGACACAGCGGAGGAAACAAGTGTGGCCTACCTACGTCCGACTTCGCCGCGTTTCAAAAAGTAATCCATTTTCATCCGAGCTACGTGTGCATATTTATTTTGTGACGTGAACTAATTAGTTTGAGTAAAACCTATTGAGTGTATACCGAGTCTTATTTACCTGAAATGTACGATGGAGGAAGACCTGAGGAACGAAGAACGCCCATATTCTCCTACGTTACCTACGTTATACGTTATATTTAAATAATGGTAAAGAGCTAATATGGTAAATGCTGAAGCTACTGCGTAAAATGTGAAAGCTTTGGTGGTAAAAAAATTACCATATTGCTAAACACATAAAACTACAAAAAAAACAGTTGCTTCCAGGATAGGTACAATTTTTTAACATATTTCTTATATACCGCGTCGCATAAGTATTATTCATTATATAATATATTACGCCTGCGTACAATATAAACACAAAAAGTATGCTTTGTAACAAAACCAGTACTCCAGTACTGGTTTTGTTACAAAATGTTAAAAAAATCAAAGGCGCAAAAATATAAAGATATCAACAACATCATATTTTGAGCTACAACCGATAGGTCACTGCAGCTACGTTCGAAATACGCGTTATATTATGTATAATTCAGCTGATCACTGACTTAGTAAATATTCTCTTTAGTCGATACCAGACATGGAAATTCAATGGTCTCTAAAGATGGTATGTCCATACTATTAGGTGGTTAACAGTAAGTTGTTAATGAATTACTTGAAAGATAAAGTTTTTACCTACTACTAAGTTACTGCCGCACTAGGTCAATAGATCAATCCAGAGACGCGCGGCTTTTTACCTAGAATTGGGCCTGACTGCTTTGCATGCGCTCTAATTGTAGCCTAGATATAGTCTTCCTCAATAAAAGTGCTATCCAACGCAACATTGTTTATTAAAAATCGAACCATTAGTTCCTGAGATCAGCGCGTTCAACCAAACAAATTCTTCAGATTTATAATATTTTAAAGATATAACGAATTAAGGCATTCGAAGCCTTTATGATATCATAATTTCTTATGTAGGTACACTGTTCTTTTTCATAGGCCGTAATCTTATTAGCGTAAACGAAATTTTGCTTCTTAATTATAAAAGGCTCTTGATAAAATGCCTATACAGCTAAATAGGAATTAAAAATCATATTAGGTACATTATAATAATTAAGTAACACTGTACTTTCCTTCATTGTTTCTATGTAACAAATTCAGATTGATAAAATTTAATATGAAGTTCGAAATTATTATAACTATTTATTATAAAAGTACCTAATTTAAATATACTCATTAATAATCGTGGATATTACAAGTAGCGCTCATAGACCTCATTACATCTATGACAGATGATATAATTATACAGACTCAGAAGAGATCACACTTGAGAGATTTCGGATTAGGCTGCCCTCACATTGGGCGTCAACGTCAACGCAGCGACACCTCGGCGTCGACACTGCGTCGACGGTTCTAAGCTCTTGCTTTGTGAACGTGGCAGTAATTGAAAAGTAAAAGTCTTTAAGTAATTGTTTAATAAATATTCTAGAGGTCGCCAGCAGATACGCCTGCATATTTTTTAAATTTCCCCGATTTGGCCGATCCCGTGGGAATTTCGGGAAACCTCTACGGTCCCCAAGGAACATACATGTCAAATTTCAGCTTCCTGCGCCCAATAGTTTCGGCTGTAGCGTGTCTGTCAGTCAGTCAGTAACGCATGGATTTTATATATTAAGATTATTTTGACGTTCATAAGCATCACATTGTGACCCAAATGAATAAAGGAATTTGACTTTGATTTTGACGCTGTGCAGACGCCGCGTCTACGTCGCGTCAGCCGAGCGTTCTTCAAAAGACGAAAGCGTTCTCAAAGAACGCTCGGCTGACGCTGACGCCCAATGTGAAGGCGGCCTTAATTCATTCAATTTCCTACTAGTTTATTTTATCTATATATTTAAAATTCTCGTGTCATGGTGTTAGTTAAAATACTCCTCCGAAACGGCTGGACCGATTTGTATGAAATTTTGTATGTATATTCGGTAGGCCAGAGAATCGGTCGTAATCTATTTTTCAAACTTCCAAGTCATAAGGGTGGCCAGCCCAAAAAATATATTTTTATTTTTTGAACATTTTTTTTAATATTTTTATTTTTTTATGATATGGGAGTATAAAATACATACAACTCTTAATTTTCACCCTTTTATCACTAACTTATTTTTTATAGGTATATTAGTAATTTCATCTTATCGCTAGATCAGTAATCAGCGCAAGGGGCATACCGCTGTCAAAGAAATCGTTTCACATTGTTAGTCACAATACTCCTCCGAAACGGCTTGACCGATTTGTATGAAATTTTTTATGTATACTCGGTAAGTCTGGGAATCAGTTTTAATCTATTTTTCTAACCCCCAAGTCATAAGGGTGGACCGATTTGTATGAAATTTTGTATGTCTAGATCAGTAATCAGCGCAAGGGGCATACCGCTGTCAAAGAAATCGTTTCATATTGTTAGTCACAATACTCCTCCGAAACGGCTTGACCGATTTGTGTGATTTTTTTTATGTATACTCTGTAAGTCTGGGAATCGGTTTTAATCTATTTTTCTAACCTCCAAGTCATAAGGGTGGACCGATTTATATGAAATTTTGTATGTATATTCGGTAGGCCTGAAAATCGGTCGTAATCTATTTGTCGAACCCCCAAGTCGTAAGGGTTGCCAGCGCAAGTTTCTTTTTTAATTTGTTTGTCATATGTTTTTAAATATTTTTATTGTTTATAATGTGGCATTAAAAATACATACATTAATAGCCATCCTTTGTTTTTTAACCATATTAGTAGTTTAATCATATCGCTAGATCAGTAATCAGCGCCAGGCGCATACCGCTGTCGAAGAAATCGTTTCACAGTGTTAGTCACAATACTCCTCCAAAACGGCTGGACCGATTTGTATGAAATTTTGTATGTATACTCGGTAAGTCTGGGAAACGGTTGTAATCTATTTTTCTAACGCCCAAGTCATAAGGGTGGTCCAAACCAGACAATTTATTTTTTAGGGATTTTTTTTATATGTCATTAGAAAATACATACAAAGTTTTATCATCAACTCCTATTTTTCAATGGCCATATTATTAGACATTAAATCCTATCACCAGATCAGTTATCCACGCCAGGCGTATAAAGATATCAGAAAAATCATTTCACAGTGTTAGTCACAATACTCCTCCGAAACGATTGGACCGATTTTTATGAAATATAAATTTATATGATTTATATGAATATTATGTAGATCTTTGAAACGGTCATAATATATTTTTTAAACCTATATGTCATTACTATGGCCAACCTAAATATATTCTTATTCATATTTCTGGTATCTTCTTATTTTATTTTTTTTGAAATGTGGCTTTAACAAATACATGCAACCCTTAATTTTCACCCTTTTATCACCAACCTCTTTTTTAATAGTCATATTAGTAATTTAATCATATCACTACATCAGTTATCCACGTCAGGCGCCACAAATAAAATCGTACCAGTGTTAGTCGCAATACTCCTCCGAAATGGCTGGACCGATTTGTATGAAATATTATATGTTTATTCGGTAGGTCTGAGAATCGGTCGCAAATTATTTATATTTATATTATATTCGGTTTTTCCGAATTCTCAGTAGCAGCACGGAGTCTGGTGAAGTGTCCGGTAACGGCAATCAGCGCGCCCTCTATTACGTGCAAAATGTGGGTAATACACCTCTGCCTACCCTTTCGGGGATACAGGCGTGAGATTAAAAAAAAACTTAAGTCATAACGGTCGTCCAATCCAAAAACAATTTTTTTATGACAACCCCTATGTTTAATAGCCATGATATTTAATTATGTCTAGATCAGTTATCCACGCCATTCAAGAAGAAAAAATACTCTCAGTAGACAATACGGAGTAGTAATAAGAAAGAAGCCAGTATCCTGTCTTCCTAACAATAACCTATTTTATTTCTAAGACAATCTATTTTGTAATATATACTTATTAGTCATTTATCAAGCTAGGCGTCAAACGGTGTAAAGAAAGAAAACTCAACACGTGACACAAGTCCTCCCGCCAACGACCAAAGAGTATACAAATACTACGTAAGACCAACGACTACTATTATTTTACAGGTATTACTTTTATTATTCTTATAAATTTATTATCAGTTTATGTTTAGTTATTTATGAGTTAGTTTACAATTAAACATCAATCAGTAATTAAATTATTTCTATTTACATGTCTTTTGTATAGTGAACAATGCCAACAAGACGCAAAAGGGCTAATTTGGGCCGTCAAACAATTTTAACTGCTGGCATGCGAAATAGACGAGCCGAAAGAACAGAAGAACAAATCCTACAAGAAAATACTGATACGCGTGTGAGCATGGTGCGTATACGTCTAGAAGAATCAGAAGATGTACGAGTTGAACGACATTACCTTAGAAGATTAGAACGCGCACAAGCACGCCGTTTCACAGTAGACAGAAACAGAGCAAATAACCAACTATACCAACAGGTACATAGATCATTTACATCCGATTCATTTCTGCGTCTAGCAATCGAGTATGCGCCCGATATTTAATATTCTTTACATTCGAAAGTGGTAATTGGTGACATGGACAAAGAATGCCCGCATTGTCGTGCTCTCAAATTTAAAAATGAGTCAGCCGGAATGTGTTGCGCCTTAGGAAAGGTGCAACTACCTGAAATTGAAAAGCCACCTGAACCATTGAATGGTTTACTTATGGGTACGGATCCAAACTCTTACCTGTTCCTGAAGTCAATTCGAACTTTCAATTCATGTTTCCAAATGACATCGTTCGGAGCAACAGAAATAATTAGAAATAATGCTGCAAATGGTCAACAATTCAGTTCAACATTCAAAATCAAAGTCCAAATTTATCATAAAGTGGGCTCATTGCTGCCAATGCCAAACGAACCACATCAATTTTTACAGATCTACTTTATGGGCGGTGAGGATTCTGGAAGCGCACTTGCTAATCGCGTGGATGCACGTTGTGGCTATCATAATCTCAATTCACTTATTGCTAGACGCATCGTTGGCGAGCTGGACGCACTATTGAATGAGCACAATGAATTGTTGAAAATATTCAAATCACACATGCACAAATTACAAAGTGATAATCTCGCTATTGTCATCAATCCTGATAAAACACCAGCTGGAGAGCACTTTCCTAGATTCAATGCACCTGTTATTGACGACGTCGCTGGAATCATTGTTGGCGATCATAGAGCTGCACGAGAAATTGTGATTCGTAAAAGAGATAATAAGCTGCAGTTCATTGCTGATACACACCGTTCATATGACGCTCTCCAATATCCCCTAATGTTTTGGAAGGGACAAGACGGATATTATATAAATATTAAACAACGAGATCCGGTAACAGGTACTTAATATATTCATTATAAACTTGACCATTACTCATTTGACAAAAAACTTAATTTATTGAACTTAACTTGAATTTATATTTATGAATATTTTTTACAGGAGTCGAAACAACCAAAAATGTTAGCTCGAAGGATTATTATGCGTATAGACTGATGAGTAGACGCGGTCAGGACAACGTAATTCTAGGATGTCGTGAGCTTTGTCAACAATTCATGGTCGACATGTACGTGAAGATAGAGAGCGAACGACTGCGATACTTACGACATACTAAAAAAAAGCTGCGTGCGGAAGAATATATTCACTTGCGAGACGCTATTGTCAATAACGCCGACGTCGCTAAAATTGGTAACTCTGTCCTTCTACCATCATCGTTTATAGGTAGTCCACGTCATATGCAAGACCCGTTTTACGTTTAAAACTAGAGTTCGGCAGAATTATTTAAACGCACTAACTGAATCGTCATAGGTTTTCATCGTTTATTTATTTTATATATATATTTATTTATTGATATTATTAAATATTTATTTATCTATGTGTTTATTAATTAATATTTTATTTATGGTATGTAAGTATATGCACGTATATTAGATCATCATCATCAGCCTTTAACAGTCCACTGCTGGACTAGGCCTCTCCTTTGAAAGGAGGAATTGGCCTACTATACCACGCTGGCCAAACGGGCTGGTATAGGGTTTGTATCAAGTTTTCCTTCTCTTACAGTGCTGTTCTCTGCATAATATGCTCCCTCTGTCGGCTCTTACGACACCCATGGGATGATATGGGGTGGTGACATTCCGTATTCTTAATCCGTCACCACACGGACAATATATTAGATAATTAGGTATATATCATTTTATATTATTTTGTAGGTTTCTGTCTTTTCTTTTTTTTTCATCTTTATTTAAGAACTGCACCTATTACATGTTTCTCTGCATCACCCAAAGGTTGACTGGTAGATAATGCCTTTGGCATTAAGTCCGCCTTTGTACAAATTGTTTGTGCATAAAGTTATAAATAAATAAATAAATAAGAATATATACAGGATGCTCTAACTTTCGTACGCGAATATGGACGACCGTGTTTATTTATCACGTTCACATGTTATCCAAAATGGCCGGAGATCACATCTTTGCTATTGCCTGGCCAAAATGCAATACATCGTCATGACATAATAGCACGAGTGTTCAGACAAGAATTGAAGTCTTTAATAAGTTTTATTACTAAATTACATGTATTCGGTCCCACACGCTGCTGGATGTATTCGGTGGAATGGCAAAAGCGAGGACTTCCTCATGCACACATTTTAGCTTGGTTGATCGACAAAATCCGTCCTGAAGAAATTGATAGCATAATTTCTGCGGAAATTCCAGATCCGTCTACCGACCAATTGCTGTTTGACATTGTTACCGCAAACATGATTCATGGTCCATGCGGTAATCTTAATCGTTTATAGCCTTGCATGGCAAATGGAAAATGTACTAAAAGTTTTCCTAAAACATTCACTAACGATACGATCACAAATGTCGACGGATATCCAATATATCGTCGGCGAAGTCCGGATAATGGCGGAGAATCATTTATTAAAACTATCAACAACTCAGTCATTGATATTGACAATCGTTGGGTGGTGCCATATTTGCCTCTGCTGAGCAAGACATTCAATGCTCATATTAATGTTGAGTTCTGCAGTTCAGTGAAGAGCATCAAATACATATGCAAGTATGTAAATAAAGGCAGTTATATGGCTGTGTTTCGAGTAGAAAATACCAATGTGAATGCTCCTGCAGTGAATAAAAATTACGAAATAACGCTCTACCAAATTGGCCGATACATAAGTTCTAATGAAGCTGTTTGGCGTATCTTTGGATTGCCAATTCATGAACGGGATCCAGCCGTTGTGCATTTAGCAGTCCATCTCGAAAATGGTCAGCGCGTGTATTTCACAAACGAGACAGCAATTGACCGTGCTACTAATCCACCAAAAACTACACTCACCGAATTTTTTGAGTTATGTAATCGTACGGATGCTTTTGGTGCCTTCGCACGAACATTGTTGTATTCACGAATACCACGCTATTTTACATGGGCTCAAACAAAAAAGTGGATGCCCCGCAAGCAAGGAAAACCAATTGATGCATGTCCCGGTTTATTTAAATCGAACACTTTGGGGCGCGTCTTTACAGTTAACCCAAGGCAGACTGAGTGTTTTTATCTTCGCCTGTTGTTGGTTAATGTCACTGGACTATTGTCATTTCAAGACATACGTAAAGTAAATGGACAACAGTATCCATCATATAAAGATGCATGCCTTGCACTCGGTTTGCTGGAAGACGACAATCAGTGGGAATGTATGTTTACTGAAGCAGCAATGAACTGTACAGCTATACAAATTCCTCTACTTTTCACTATAGTGTTGACTACATGTTTGTCAACCCGAGCACAGACATTGTGGGATAATCACAAAGATTCAATGTCTGATGATATATTGCATCAACATCGTATACGGTGTAATGATCTAGCAATAGCATTTAACGACGCGAAATCGGGATGCATCTGATTTAATGAACACTGAAATGAATCGTGAACTGCAGTACAATACTGTAGAAATGGCAGCGATTGTTACTCGCAATATGTGGGATATTGCGAGTAACAATCGCTGCCATTTCTACTCTTTTAATGAATGACGAACAAAAAACCATTTACGGTCGCATTATGCTCGCAGTTTCGGCAGGACAAGGTGGATTATTTTTTTTGGATGCACCAGGTGGAAGTGGCAAAACATTTCTTATATCGCTAATTCTTGCCAAAATACGAGCAAATGTTGGTATTGCATTGGCCGTTGCATCATCTGGCATTGCGGCAACTTTATTGGATGGAGGCAGAACAGCTCATTCAGTATTTAAACTGCCACTAAACATTCAAAATACCCCGGATGCAGTGTGCAATATAAAAAAACAATCGTCAATGGCCACAGTGCTGAAACAGTGTCAAATTATCATCTGGGATGAATGCACTATGGCTCACAAGCATTCGCTTGAGGCGTTGAACAGGACATCAAAGGACATTAAGAACAACGACAAACTATTTGGCGGTACTCTGTTAGTCCTTTCAGGTGATTTCAGACAAACACTTCCCGTCATTCCACGTTCAACGTATACTGATGAAATCAATGCTTGCTTAAAATCATCGCCATTGTGGCATAATGTAGAAAAATTACAACTGAAAGTTAATATGCGCGTTCAAATGCTTCAAGATCCATCCGCTGAAAAATTCTCAAAGCAACTGTTGGATATCGGCGATGGAAAAGTTACTACAAATGAAACTGGATGCATTTAATTACCGAGCGATTTTCGCACTATCGTTGATTCGCAAAATGCTCTCATTGAACGGATATTTCCCGATGTACACACACAGTACCTAAACCATGAGTGGCTGGCAGAATGAGCTATTTTAGCAGTCAAAAATGTGGACGTCAATGACTTGAATCTCAAGATTCAACAGCTGTTGCCAGGGGATTTGGTGTCATACAAATCCATTGATACAGTTTGCGATGGCACCGAAGCTGTGAATTATCCAACAGAGTTTTTGAACTCATTGGATTTGCCAGGCATGCCACCGCATGATTTGCAACTGAAGGTTGGATCGCCAGTTATTTTGCTCCGTAATTTGAACCCACCACGACTGTGTAACGGCACGCGATTAGTCATAAAAAAATTAATGAAAAGCGTTGTCGAAGCCACCATTTTAAATGACAAGTTCCGAGGGGAAAATATATTAATACCACGAATCCCTATGATACCCACAGATGTGCCAATTCAATTTAAGCGTGTTCAATTTCCAATAAGGTTAGCATTTGCAATGACTATCAATAAGTCCCAAGGCCAAACAATGTCTGTTTGTGGCTTAGATTTGAGCACACCATGTTTTTCACACGGACAATTATACGTGGCATGCTCTCGAGTGGGCAAGCCATCCAGTTTATTCGTATTTGCCAAAGATGGAGTCACGAAAAATATCGTACACACTATAACATTAAAGAATTAATATAGGTTGTTAGTGTTATCGTTGTAATTATTTTATGGTTTAATATACATTTTTAAGGTACAAATTATAATAAATAAAATATATACCTATATATATTTATTTCGTGTTTTGTTTTCATATTCCGTCATCGTTCAGCAGCATATATGTACTTACAATAACCTCACACACATGCAATAAGTTAGTTAATTTATTTCTTTCCTAGAAATTCCGTTAAAATAATTTATAATTGGCAAAACACCTTTTGCTGCCTCATCTATGTATATAATAATAATAATATATAAAAAATATATTTGTTTGTTTGTCCTTTAAAGACTGAGATAAGTGATTAAGCGCTTATGTATTTTCTGTTCATTGTTTGTCTGGAATAGGGCTTAGAAAGAAAAGGAAAAAAACCTTAAAAAGTCGGTACGGAGTTCGCCGGGTCAGCTAGTAATATTATAAATCTATCATAGATTTTGATAATATTTTTAGTGCTGCTATATATTGTGATATCGTTTTAAAGCTAAGACAATACATTTTATTGATTTAAAATGTAGGTTTTTGAACATGGCCAGTAACCTCAATATTTGTTTACAACGCCGAACAATACATACAACCACAACTTTATCGGTACGCATTTAAGGAGTAATACGTTAAAATGTCAAGTGCTCGAAGTGGATGCATATTTAATGTTGTTAAAAAAATAGAAACACTCCTTTCCGGGGAAGTCTCGGGCCGCATCAGTATTCCGCACACCATTCGACGGGAGGAAACAAATTCCCAAAATTGAATTTTAGGAAACGAGTTGAATGCGACACGGCACGGTGTATACAAACTCGAAAAACGAAACAAGATTTTTATCATTTTAACAATGACTTTTATGATTGTTTTACGAGAAATCCGCTTTATAGGTCATGGGTTAGATTCATTTCTTTTTTTCAGCAGCGCAGGCTCCACTAGGCAATTGTGTGGTTGGTAATATCATAGAGTTCTTTTTTAAATAGTAAACTAAAATATAACTGCCTCGTTGGTCTCACGGCATAGATGTGTGCGTGGGCAATCAGGGCAGATATTAACTGTCATAAATTATGAAGTAACTAAAAATATTCACGTTTCAACAACTGCAACAATAAGTAGAAGATTATTTTTATAGAACAAAATGTTTCATCATAAACGACTCACTATACCTAACAGCAGTTGGAATTCCCGATTATTAAATTTCAACCGTTTTCCACAAAAGTTTTAAATGACTTCAACTTGCTAAATGCAAAGTTAATTTCTGAATGAAACATTTCCTAACAGCATTAATGTGTTGTTTGCCTGAACTTGACCTGTTTTACAATAATTACTTGATGTATTTTTGTAAAGCTAAATTAAATAGAGAACAGAGGCAGTATTTTGCGGCAATGCAGTTCAGACTTTTAATTCACTATAGCACAATGTTTGATATAGGCTTGAAACACATACAAGAGTTAAAAGCCATTATTCTTACATTATTGGTGTATTGAATATGTACCTTTTATAATTTTTGCAATCGTCAGACGATTTAGAAATGTTAAGAAGATACCATCACGTTTTAGTATTTTATTCTTACTCTTTTTAGAAATTCCGTATTGAAAAGGAAACTGTTACGCAGAAGCTGTTATTTTCCGAAAAATAACTCAGTTTACCGACTAAAAAAATATTTGATAAAGCTGTGATAAACATAAAACAAGTAAACACGAAACCTACACAAGTGAAGTCGTATTGATCATCTATAAATAAAGCAAATGACCTTAAAGCAAAGTTTAAGATAAGTGGGAACGTGGACATCAATAAGGCCACGTTAGAAGTTTCATATCCCTGTTTGAATGTGAAGATTTGCTTGTACAGGTACGATGCTCGACGCTATTGCTCACATATATTCCCAGCTCTAGTTTGCATGTGCTACATTGACTATAAACTTACGAAATTTTGTCATCGACAGCAACTGTTGTAAAATATCTCCGGTAAATATTTCGGATGTCTTGTAATGTAAGGGAGGTGTAGGAGTAAATGTTGCTATCCTTGGACACATTGTAGGTTCGATTGAAAGGTTACAGGTTTTTTGATCAAGTTATTGTTGATATGAACTTGAATCTTGTCCAATCATCATTATTCAACATCTTATTATCTTATCCAACCATTTGGATGGATAAGAATGTATGCTTCAAATAGAGCATTAAACAAAGGCGTACTACGTATCCATGGATTTCAAATCGGCAGCTATATAATTAAGTACTTGTGCGAGCATTGTTTTTTTTAGTAAGTATTTCAAAAATAGCCTGGGACGACTGTTAATACGTAGACGCCTATAATTTCGAGACGTTTAATATATAAATGTATCTTGGCCCTATTTATTTATTTATCATAACATAACTTCAAGTCTTTTATCCCTGAACAGGTAGGCAGAGGTGTATTACACACTCACACTTCGCCATTATACAACGTGTAACGGAAATAACGCACATCCTCAGACACCCCAATTAGAAAACCTTGTTATTATCATAATGCATGCATTGAAATATTTTTTTTATTAGCCTAAACATTGTTTTTGATCGAAAGTATTAACTTCATTATAAGTAAAATGCGTGGTCACTACAAACCTGCGCACGCACACAATCACACGAAACGTTTGCTGTGATAAACAAACGACAGCGAAATACGATACGGTCTATCATTTTTTAACATCGTTAGTGGCTATTGTGACTATCTTAATTTAATCATAATAATCATACCTAGTTAGCATTATTGATACATTAGAAATTAAAGTAAAAGGGTATCAGTGAGAGAATTAAAGAAGAACGGCGTGTTTTAAGTTGTGAATCATAATTTTTTTACAATAAAAGAATAACCAAATGACTCACAGGCTTATTGTCACTTGTTCGGCGTCCTCTTTTTAAAATGCTGACATCAGGTGTCCACCACCCGGCTTAAATATTCCTTTAGTTCACACACACAATGTTTCTTCTCACTGTTTCAAAAGCAGCTGATATCTTTTTTTAACTCCCCGGCACTTGTTGTCTCGACAAAATCAACTAGTGGTTTAATAGGTATGTCCCCATAAAGCAAAAGTCCAGGGGCGTCAAGTCAGGCGACCTAGGAGGCTACTGGACAGGACCGCCGCGATCGATCCAGCGCTCCTTGTATTCGACTTCACGATGATCTCGAACGTTCTACGTAAAACGCGCGGGGGCACCATCATGTTGATAATACACATTTTGTAAATAAACAAGTAAACATGTTAAACATTTTTTTTCACTACACTCACAGAGAATCCAGGTAGATGACTAATTTTATTTATCTAAGCGCAACAACGGTGACCGACGCGACGGTGACAAGTGAGACACATTACGTCTCGCTCTTTCCCACTGTTAATACGTAAGCGAAAGAAAGATGATAGATATTTTGGTGGTCAATTGTGTGTTATTGTCTTGTACCGGCTGTTATGTTGTATTAATGTGCGCGTTCCTGTACGTGGAACCACTAAACAAATGCATTTGAAAAGAAGCCGTTCTACGTTGACTTAAGGTTTATTTTCGTATATTTCGCCTTTTCAAAGCAATGAGTGACTATAATTTACGTAATTTTAATTATTTTAGGATTTAAAAAAAAACGATATTAAAAATGTCAGAAATGGATTCAGTAGCTGATTCTGAACAAAGTACTTTCAAGATGCGCATTAAACTTGTTACATGTTGTATATCAGTCCCAATGTAATAGGGGGCGAGCCTATGGCCATCTACCGGGCACAACATTAAGCGAGCGATAATTTATTTAATATAATTATTTATATACTTATCAAAAAAAACTATGCACGAATGCTTTTCATTCTGAAGTCAATGAAAGACAAAGTAATTCATGACGTATATATCGGCGCCTGGGCACCCTCACTCGTCAAGACACCCCAGGAACCATAAATGAAACTAGTTAAATTCACTGTTAACTGCAATATATTTCTTGAAATCACGATACGATATGATTTACGAATGTCCGAACCAAAAGTGTCATGGCCGCCCGCCGTCGCATCAACATAACTTAGTATCAAAACATATTCAATAATACATAATATTTAAATTATCGTATGTTAGAGCTTTCAATTAATCTTTATAATTAAGAAACAATATAGAATTACAGTTCCTTTAGCTAAAGCGTCGAAATTCGTCTTGATAAATTTAATTAGTTATAAAATTACAAAAATGTGTTGGCGGGCAACAAAGTTAGCCAAACTATCAACCAATACTGCGTTAAGAAATATATGTAAATACAGAAATGTAACACAATTTATATAATATTAATTACAAGCAAATTTAATTAATATTTTATTGGTTATTTAGTTAAAATTACATTAAAATAATATTAACTTCCGGTTTAGTTATCATTTAGTCATCTAGATGGCTCTGCTCTACGTTAATGCCTAGATCTACAATAAAACAAACCATCTCCAGTGCGCCCATACGGCCATACTGACAACAAGCGCGCTCCCTGCGCTTGAAAATTACAAATTATAAAGTTTTTATGACTCTACATTCAGGTGGGTAATTAACAAATTACTGCACATCATGCTAGAGCAAGCACCAAGTTACTATCACAATATAATCTTATCCAGTCACATCATGCTAAAGCAAGCAATCACAATAACATCCTCATACAATGACAATACAAAAATGAATTACAGGTTGTACAAAAGTATAGAATAAACGAAAAAGTAAACAGTTTAGACATCAACACACAGTTATTATCAGTGAACTGTTATCAGCAGACAGTTACAGGCAGTTACCAATGTGGTATCAGTAAACAATACAAAATCAGCAATAGTTGTCTAGATTTAAACAGTAAACTTCCAAGTTAATATAGTGGTCACAATAAACAAATAAAGTATTGCAGCTTTAACAAAGTACTTTATAAACAAAATGTAAACAATTTTACCATCAGCAGACAGTACAATATTATCAAACAGTTATCTCAGTTGCAATTATATGTTTACACACACATAATAACGAAAGTTAAAAATTAAAGCTTGCATAAAATTAACAAACAGAGATGGTAACAACTGAACCACAAGGGACAGTTCAATTATCAAACAGATTCTCACATTAATAAACATACTATTCAAACAAATAGTTTACAACATTAATAACAGGCAATCGCTCATCTTGAGTCTAGCCTTCCAAACTACAGGCATCATCCACCTCGGATCTAGCCTTGCAAACATCAGGCATCACCCATGGCTAAGCCAACTTGTGGCATCACCGACATAGGGATCTAGCCCACAAACGGCATCACCCATTACGGGATCTAGCCAACACACGGCATCACCCATCACGGGATTTAGCCAACACACGGCATCACCCATCACGGGTTCTAGCCAACACACGGCATCACCCATCACGGGATCTAGCCAACACACGGCATCACCCATCACGGGTTCTAGCCAACAAACGGCATCACCCATCACGGGTTCTAGCCAACACACGGCATCACCCATCACGGGATCTAGCCAACACACGGCATCACCCATCACGGGTTCTAGCCAACACACGGCATCACCCATCACGGGTTCTAGCCAACACACGGCATCACCCATCACGGGTTCTAGCCAACACACGGTATCACCCACCCGGGTTCAGCCACCCAAACGTCAGGCATCACCCATGGCTAAGCCAACTTGTGGCATCACCAACATAGGGATCTAGCCCACAAACGGCATCACCCATCCCGGGTCTAGCCATTCAAACAACAGGCATCACCCATTCTGGGATATAGCCCTCAACAAAATGACTATATCACAATTAAAAGAGCACAGAAAAATAACACAAATACAATAACACTGTCATAAAATCAGTTTCAAAAACACAGTTACGGAGAACACAGTTCTATAAAACATTATTTTATATTAAAAAAAACATTTATATAAAACACATTTATATACAACACATTTATAGAAACCACAGTTATAGAAAACACGGTTATATAGAGCAGTTATATAAAACTCAGTAACTTATATAAAACATAGTCGTATGAAACACAGTTACAAAAAATAAAGTTTAGTCATTATACACCCATACGGTCGACTGCTCATACAGTTGTTGATATTGATCAGCAACAAAGGTTAGTAAACAATGCTGGAGTCTAGCTTAGTACAGCGCTCATGCGGCATGTGTGCGCATAGCCCACAGACGAAACAACCGACGTCAAAGGGGTGGGCCACCGTCATCCATACATATTAATCAGTAAAGGACCGCTCGTCCATCCTCTCTTCATGCTAAGTCCAGGTCATCTGCCAGGATGTCATCTTCAACCTGTAACACTCAAAAGGCAGGTGGTGGGCAACATTTCCCACCCAAGTATTAGTTCCATGAACCTTTGTAACTGTAGATGAAATAAAATTCTACTCTTGCAAAGTGGTGCGGCCTATTAGGCTATATCTATATATCAGGCAAGTTCAACATGTGCGTTGGTCTGTAAGTTAGCTTTGCTACAACAGTGTTGGAGCCCATATTTTACACCTAAGGTAAAATACTAAAGACACTGAATTTTCTCAGGTTCTGTCTGACAGTGCAATTTTAGATAATCAAATATTAAAGTTATCAGGATACCCATTTGTAATTTTGATAAAACAGTTAAAACTTAATATATTCAAAATAAGTTTTATTCACATCAAACAGGAAAACAATATGGCGATAACAAGGAGAGGCCTATGTTCAGCCGTGAACAGTCAGACTGTGGATGATGATCATAAATATGAAATGATTTCAAACCATGTTGTAGATTCAAGGATTTCAAAAATACCAGTTCTATAATTATTACTCATGTAAGAACAAGTTGAATCCATTATTGAATATTTTTAAGTATAGTGCAAGCTGTGAAATTCTCTGTTTGCCCATTGAGCCATAAAAGAGAAATTTACAAGATACCGGTATTTCAAAGCAAGATTAGTGCTTTCTTATTTCTAAAAATGATTCCGCTCAGTAAAGGAATTTACTACAATCAACCATAATATAAAAGTTAATAAAGTCATTCAGATATTGGTATTTTATAATGAATTCAACATTTTACTTATATAAATAGACCTTTCTTTTCTGAAATAAATGTTTTTATTTATGATTTCCCTACACATTAACTCTTTCATTAGGTAATTCAACTTTAATTTTATATTTTGTTTTATTATTTATTAATGTGTATAGTAAATATGGTGGTGAGTTTAAATCTATTTGACATTATATTTAAGGAGATTTTTCTAAATAATGTCAATATTTATTTTAAACTGTTAACATGTGATGTTAATGTAATTCTTATTCATTCATACACAACTAATAATTGTTAATCTGAATAAATAAACTCAAACTGACTCTAATCATAACTGACTTGGAAATAAAGCATGAGTAGTTCATACAATTACTTTTATTTGCTAAGAATAGATACTGCTAAATGGGAAAAGAGACATGGATTTTCACATCATGTTCTTTAAACCCGCATCATTATCGTAATAATCATATTCCTAACTATCTTGTATCCCACAAAAGCTAAGCAATAAGGTTGGCACTAAATTTTATTGGTTTATCACTGATTGTCATCTTGAATATAGATGCCACTAACTTTACAAATGAACTCACAAATAAAATAAATTGTATTTACCAAGTATAACACTAAGGCTTGGAATTTATAAAAGGTTAGCAGTCATCTGTCTTAAGACTTTCAACCTAAAATGCTTAGAGGTGGACTATTATAGAACCTAAGTGAATGCCTATGGCCATAAAGGAATCACTATCCAGATCTCATGTTTCTAGCTACAGTAGTTTGGGTTAAGCAAGTACTTATCATTATGGTTGGGACAAATCATTCCATACAGGTTTAAAATTAAACGACAAATATTAAGATAATTAAGTTGGGTTCTGTTGTCTGTTATTATATTACCTTAACTTGAGCTCAAAGTTGACATAACAATTTCAACATTATGTTAAAAGGGAATCATGTAGGCACCTACAGAGTCCACAAATATTTATTACAACCTATTTTGTAACTTTACAAATATTAGTTTTAATGTTTTACCACTGAAATAACCTATTGACTACCAATTGAATGCATATTCAGCACATAAATTGGCTTATTTAAACTGAAAGCAAATCAGGTAATTTATACAATGGATCTATATCAGAGCTTCAACTTGAAAAGGGCAGTTATACTGTTATTTACTAATAATAACATTAGTAGAACCACTTTACAACAAAGTTATTTTCTCTTTCTTGTGTAATACAAGTGTGTGACCATCTCTGATGTCGAGTTTTACAGAAACTTTCCGACATGGTCGACGTGACTATAAGCATAGTAGCGCTGTTATGTACCAAACGTGGATAAACAACAGTAACTTCATATTTACTGTATGTTTATCTGGTAATCCTTACGGGGGCAATAGGTAATCATGTTAACAAACAGCACCATGATTTATAAAATGTTAAAGGATGCTTCTCAAAAACTCTAATCAAATCAGCTCTGGAAAAATACCTCTGTCAGTGCATCAACAACCCGCATCTGCAACCTCTGGTAGAGCTCAAAGCAGAACAGCGTTCGCGCCACGCCACAGCACACCCTCACCCCGGTGACCGGCGTAGTCGCTCTCGCTTGTACGATAACTCCGACACACCGTGCGGTCTCCGAACAGGGTTGACAAGCGCCAAACACGGCTTCCAAGTGCTTGTCGCATCAGTCTTCAGGGCATCATTGGAATTGGCGGCAAAGCCAAGAGATCCATTAAGTACTTTCGCGCCAACCGTAGATCCTGAAGTCTCTTAGGGGGCGTTTATCCCAACCGCTGCTATCGGCGCCTGGGCACCCTCACTCCTCAGGACACCCCAGGAACCATAAATGAAACTAGTTAAATGCACTGTTAACTGCAATATATTTCTTGAAATCACGATACGATATGATTTACGAATGTCCGAACCAAAAGTGTCATGGCCGCCCGCCGTCGCATCAACATAACTTAGTATCAAAACATATTCAATAATACATAATATTTAAATTATCGTATGTTAGAGCTTTCAATTAATCTTTATAATTAAGAAACAATATAGAATTACAGTTCCTTTAGCTAAAACGTCGAAATACGTCTTGATAAATTTAATTAGTTATAAAATTACAAAAATGTGTTGGCGGGCAACAAAGTTAGCCAAACTATCAACCAATACTGCGTTAAGAAATATATGTAATTACAGAAATGTAACACAATTTATATAATATTAATTACAAGCAAATTTAATTAATATTTTACTGGTTATTTAGTTAAAATTACATTAAAATAATATTAACTTCCGGTTTAGTTATCATTTAGTCATCTAGATGGCTCTGCTCTACGTTAATGCCTAGATCTACAATAAAACAAACCATCTCCAGTGCGCCCATATATACATTCTGTTTCACAGTGTTTGCTTTATAAACTGAAATATTTGCAGACGACATACTCTTTGATAATAATGTATATTTGTCGAATCGATCGCGTATTTATTACTTTATTATCTATTTAGGTTTCCGTGTTTGCAGATTGAAGAAAGGTGATTCGTAATAATATACAGTCAAAATCAAAATCAAAAATCAAATAATTTATTTTGCAGAAAACACTGTTACAATGGTGTTATTAGCAATACATGTTTCAAGTGATTCTACCATAAGGCATGCAAAATGTAAAGATATGGTCTTAGTTTATCAAAATCAAGATTGACACTGAAATAAATATATAAAATTAGATAGTAATATTTTAAGATATTAAATAATAGAAAATAAAATAAATTAATATAAATTATTCTTACAATTACTACAATTAAATTATTTCAATGTCATTCCTATATGTCAATTCATTATCAATTCATTAATTATTAATATTATTATACATACATTAATTATAAATAATTATTCTATTAGTTGAGGTCATTAATATGAGGTCTTAGTTTGAAAATGTATCATTTAAATATTCTTTTAAGTTATAGTAACATTTATTATTTAAAAGGTTCTTTAGATTTTTCTTAAATGCAGCAGTGTTCATCGACCTTATTTCTTTAGGTAACTTATTGAAAATTACAGGTGCCATGTGAAAGACACTTTTGTGCATTAAAGTGGTATATAGGGGTGGCGCAGACAAAGGCGAAATGCGTCACGTTGTCGTCTATTATTGGCTTCTGAGTCTAATGTGAATAAACTTTTATTTACCTTAACAAATGTTGCAACCTCATATATATATAGGCTTGGGAGTGTTAAAATTTTGTACCTCTGGAAGAACGGCTTACAGGTTTCGATCATTTGGAGCCCAAACATAGCCCTTATGCACCGCTTTTGTGCTTTAAAAATTAAGTCTATGTCAGTCGAATTTCCCCAAAAAACGACACCATATCTCAGGACTGAAGTTATGAAGTATAATTATTTAGCTACCTACATTTTGGTTCGCTGTAAATGGAGAATGTGTAAGTAGGCCAATGATGTTACATAAAAAGAAGTAGATACGTTATAGGCGTACAAAAAGCAGGACGCTAAACATAAGCCAGTTGGCAAGCCTGACATATGTGTGTGTGATGTCGCGAGCCGGCGTCAAATACTGACACATCTTGTCAACCGAAATTAAAATAAAATATAGAGTTATCGATGTGTGCGTTAGTGTACCGTTTCTACAGATTGATGGTATGTAACGTATCTACTTTTTTCTAATATAATTGAAGTAGGCTAAGAGAACTGTCAATGCAAAAGTGTGGAAAGTAAAACCATGAATCTATGTGTGCAAGTGAAATACCGTAACCGTTTAGCTTCCGTCTCTTAATTTTCATTGGAATAGATAACTCCATGTTATTTGTTGACGATCACGTAGCTCAGCACCTGCGCATGGTGTTTTCATACAACGTTTTTACTTAGTTCTATCCATTTGTGTGCAGAGGCCAGTGGTTAAAGGTTAGAAAACAGAAAAAAAACTTGTAAAAATCTGTATATATAAAATCCTTGCGTTACTGACTGACTGACAGACAAGCTACAGCCAAAACTATAAGGTGCAGGAAGCTGAAATTTGGCATGTATGTTCCTTGGGGATCTTAGGGGTGCAATAAGAAGGGATTTCCCGAAATTTCCACGGGATCGGGCAGAACAGTTAAATTGAAAAAAATTAGCGAGCGTAGCTGCAGGCGTCCTCTAGTTTGTAATAAAATTGTCAGTTGCGAAGACTTCATCGAATTAAGTAGAAAATTCACAGTCAATTGAGTATTTTTTACGGCTGTTCTAAAACAGGTATGTTGCACGTTTAATGATTGAGGTATCTGCAAAGCCTATCCTTTGAGCTTTAATTTTACTTTTATGTAATTAATCTACATAATATAATGAGCTCGAAGTTAATACCTATTTTACCTCACCTTTGTGGTAAGTTGATCTAACGATAGGACGCTAGAGCAGATCAGTGCCCTCCGTGAGAGTTTTTAAGTAAATGAAACTATTTTAAACTCTCACTTAATTTCAGTATTGTTTCGTAAACTTGGACTTAATATCTAAACTCTTGACAAAGATTTATTGGCTTGGTTCTATTTAATCTTATTTAAGTATCCAGAGAAAGCTAAAAAAAAATCAAGGTATTAAGTCTACAAGACTTTAGTCTCAAATAAGTCGGTACGGGCATTAAATTCTAGTCTTTGTGCAATTTAACTACTGCAGCTAAAGAGATAAGACTCAGAAAAAGATTTCGTACAGTTTAGTACTTAGTCAGAAGTCGCAGGCGTATTACTAAGATGGCTTATTGAAATTCTAAAGATGTGGCGTGAAGACGCATTACTGACGACGATTGTAGTAAATAATTGAAATAATTGAGTCAGTTTATTTATATATACTTTCTAGAATACTTTAACTAAGTCTCTTTTTTACTGTTTATTAAACGGTCGAATCAATTTTTTGTAACAAAAACGGAGTAAACCCTTAAGTTTACATTTCCACAAAAGACGGCACTGCGGTTTATTCGGACGGCATTCGAAAATTATAAACTACATTGAACTTGAATTACAAACAAACAACGCATTTGACTTCATGCACTCGAATGGACGTAGCTAACATTGTAGAGACTTTCATCACAGTGCCTGTGTTTAAATGCAACTCTAGGCAGTAATGGGATGCCAGCTTTACCTAAATCTTCAAAAATAACATTTTCCTTAATTGACTCTTACAACTTGAGATGAAAAAGGATTCCCTTAGCGACGGCACGCCGAAAAGTGCTGCAAAATGAGTGTTGTTTCATCTATGTTATAATATAATAGGGCCGCTTGTAATCTCTGCAGGGACCCTTCAAATGATACGAGGTGAACACTACCTGGATTCCCGACTCTCGACTTTTGTTAATGACAAGAGCGTACCTATCTACGATCGACGTTTGTATTATTCTGAGATTTTATCGCGAATAGTACTAAACAGCACTGAATCCTCTTATTCCTTTATCTCCCTTATAATGCTTTATTAACTCTATGAAAACAAAGTATGTAAGACAAATTACTGTCGATATTTTTTTTTGCATTCATGCGAAATTTACATCACAATTGCATAAAAATTGATTTTCTAGTTCACATGTGAAAGCATAACAAACATTACAATCAGGCGGAAAATAACATATTCATCGCACGGTTAATTGAAACCGGTAAACCAAAATAAGTGTCCACAAAACATTTTTAATAAAATTTCATAAACTTAAGCAATAGATTAAAATAACTGGTTGAACAATACTTAGAAAACACTAGTCATAACTCAGCTCCATTGATATTCAGGGTGCGATTCGCGAGTGGAGCAAATTTTTAAAATTGAATCTACGGAACGAGCCAGACCGTGATACAGGGTACGGACAGAATGCTTTTGCATTTTACTGCGAACGTTCCCGAGTACAAACAACGGTACCAGACCGCGCTCTGTTTATGATGTTAATCATCGCAATAAAGAAGACGATATTTCCTTCTGTGTGAATTCTAAGCTTCTATTTGAAATTGAAACGAGGTAAATAACTGATTTGACTATAGATATGATCATGGTGTCCGCTGCGAATTGAGGGCTCAATCCCCACATTGAGCTGAGGTTTGTGTGATCCGCAACGTGTCGTTCCAATCTTGGTGTTCTTTTTCTCGGTTTAGGTAAATATCGCAAAGTCCAATATGAAATAGAAATAATAATTATTTCCTATGGTTTTTGTTTAGTTTATCTGAAAAATAAGAATATTAAAAACTATATCCCACAAAAACTCGGGCACAATAAAGCGATCAAAAGCTTAAAGAAAAATTCTTACGACTATTTCATTCAGTATAATCTCATCAAAACAATTGTGATACCTCCCAGGGTAAAATATCCGAGATTTCTGTTTAACAAAGCACGTCTTTTCCGATCAATGCTAAGGGTATTGTGGTGCAACGAGGTGCGAGTCGAGACAGAGAAAGGATCCGCCGCTAAGAGCAGGTTCTGTTGACCGTCAGACCGTGACTCACAATTTGATTTGTTATAAAGAGTACGTACAATTGACACTACATCGGTAAGTTATTTTACACATGAGTTTACCCTATTTCGTCACATGGCTGTCTTGGTCGCAGACACATAAATTAATGGGTATATCTGAAGAGCAGTGACTTGGGGTAAGTTGTGTATAATCGTGAGTTTCGTTTTGTATAAACCAACTGAGCATCTCGAGTGGTTAACGCAGACTCCCATCGAGTGTTTCTCTCCCGACATGTTTAGATTTGTACGACAGGAAACAATATGTTTACAAATTGAAAAAGAATATTCTAAGCGCTGTATTTATGTACACACGCAATCATATAATATGGAGAGCTTTTTGTAAGATGAAGTACGCCAATACTTCTGTCTTGTAATGTTTTTTTTTATTAATTTTATTTATAGACTCACGCCTGTATCCCCGAAGGGGTAGGCAGAGGTGTTAATATTACACCCACATTTTGCCATGAACTTTTAGGTCCCACGTAATAAAGGGCAAGCCTAATGCCGTTAAAGGGCACATCACCAGACTCCATGCTGTTACTGAGAATTCGGAAAAACCCAGTAAAACTTTTACCCGGCCTGGGAATCGAACCTGGGACCTCCGACCAGCAGTCGCATACGCTATCCACTGGACCACGGAGGCAGCCAGATGTATACAATTATAATGCGTTAGACACCTTATGAACAATCTTCTTCTTATATTTAAATGTGTGGCCAACTCCTCATTGTCCTGACAAGAACTGGGATCGACGGCTTTACAAGCCCTTCGAAGCATGGTAGCGCTTTGATATAAATGCCACAAAAAACGGTCACTTATGAATGCGTTAACTTTTGCAAACATTGCTTTACTTCATCAAACTACAACGAACGAAGCTTAAGTTCAATTCCGTTCTTCAAAAAATACGGGATTTGGACTCCAAAAGTTTAATAACGTCATTCGATTACGTTAAAAAGTAATAGTTCAACCATGATGAATAAAAGTTGTGTTTATATTTGCTTAACAAAATAATGATTATAATAAATTAAATATTCACAGACGTCTTAAATTTGAGTCGTATTTGAAAACTTTCGGTTGTAGTTCCAACGAGTTTGTATTTTAAGCCACTTATTTTATGCGATTTACTTTACAAAGGTGAAGGTTAATTTAAAATTAATAGATCGCAACGAGTGGGTTTATATAAGTTTATCTTAAAATAGTAATGTTAACAAAATTTATTTGCATATAAATTCGTTTAAATAACTTAATTTAGATTATATATTTTATTAATGTCAACGTAATATGATAAAAAGTCAGAGTAATTTAGCACAAATTTTCCAAACCAACTAAAATGTTGGCAAACCAATGATTAATCAGAACTCGGTGACAGATTAATAGAATCATCACCGCATGGTTCAAGCATTAAACTAATGTGACAATGTAGTTGTGTCATTGTAATACCCTTTTACAAATTTTACATACGCAACAAAATTGTTCGCATATGTGCGCGAGTAATATTACCATTAATTCAGTTAGCACGTTGTACGTAGATACATGTATATGAATCATTTACTTCTCTCTCATTATACCTTGACGTAAACGATTTAATGTCTTAATTTACTGCACAAAGAGAAATTAAAGAGGCTGCTAAAAGCTTGACTTGACAAAGTGCTCTTTCTATTATAACTTTTAAGACCATAAGCTTACGTACGTGCTGTAATTTTCCTAATTACTTTCGTCTTTTAGTGTGAAGTAATTAAAATTCGTTAGACACCTATAATATTATGAACAAAGTTTAGGCTTTAAAAGCGTTTAATGTTTTTGGTTGATCAGATTGAAAGTCTTCGTCAATTCAATGAAAATAATATGTTTCCGTCAGCAAAAGATATCCTTGTAGAATATTTAGATTACAGCCCATTAAATAGCTCGAAGGTCCTGAAAAGGTCGAGAATGCGATAATGATAACACTCCATTACGTAGATAACAAAGGTAGGTAGATAAAAAGTATGGGTTAAGATCGACGCGTGGTAAGCTTATATTACCCATTATACTAATTATGGGTTAACTATCCGCTGGTCTACATACAATATATTCCGTTGAACTTAAATATTGTATGCATAAATTCAATACAAAATATAAGATTCTTGTGTTACCGACTGAAAGACAACGCACAGCCGAAACGACAGGGCGAAATTAGCTATCTGCCATTTAAGTTCCTCTGGAAGTGTAGGGGAATACTAAGAAAGGTTTCTTCGAAATTCCCACGTTAAGCGATCAAAATGGTCTCTCGCAGGCGGAGGCGTGGGCGAAGTCTAGTTAGAGTACTTAGAGTATTATAAATTTAGCTAGTGGCGTGTTTTTCCTAAAACTGAAACGGCTTTGTGTGTGAATGATAAAAAATATAGTTCTGAATTACGTCTTTGCCTTATCTGTGTTTCATTTATTATACGTAGACTAAAGATGCGTTGCGGATATTTTTTTGTAGAAACATTCTTCAAAATATTATTTTTAATTTTTATTTATTTATAGTCTCACGCCTGTATCCCCGAAAGGGTAGGCAGAAGTGTAAATATTATACCCACATTTCGCCTATTGCCGTTACCGGGCATATCACTAGACTCGGGCTGCTACTGAGTATTCGGAAAAACCCAGTAACACTTTTGCCCGACCCGGCAATAGACCTCCGATCCGCAGTCGCATACGCTGTCCACTGGACCACGGAGGCAGTCTTCTTCAAAATTATTTTTTACATTCATCATCTGAAACTAAGACTGGTAATAAAAGAAAATGCGTTACTTTACAAATATATATGGCAATTTTTTTCATCCTTGTCTTTATTAGACCATATTAAATATAATATTTCTTCAAGCACGAGTCAATACGAGTTCTAATAATGTCTGAGTATTGTTTATATTATTGATGACTATTGAAGTAAACCTTATATTAAAATAAATTATAAAAATATATCTGATATTACATTAAAATGTCCTGTTGGTCTAGTGAGAAGCAACCTCACCTGAAATGTGGTGCAGGTTCCATTTCCACCCAAGATAAATAATTGTGTGATGGGCTTTGATTCGTTTGTGTCTAAGTTTAATTTAATAAGATATTTGGGGTGTAAAAAGCACCTTACCGGGGTGTAGCTTTAATGAAAATGGAAATCCCATATTGTTCCAATCATTACGAACATTTTTTGTTTCGGCACCATACCTGGTAAATTTCTGGTTCAGGAGATATTGAAGCTGGAATTCACAATAAAAAATTTCTAATTAGGTACAAAATCGATTATTTACCCTGCCTATATATATCCTATGCACCCATGCATAAGTAGGTATTTCGAGAATTGCACGGGCGCACTTTTAATTGGGGTTTGAAGAATGCCAACTAGTTACATTAATCGATTATTATTAATACATATATAATAATAACATATTCCATCAGACTTTGTAAGCCCATGATCAAATTTTACTCTCACAGAACTCAATTCATCGCTCTTACAATCCTTGTGTTCGCAGTGTTTATATTTCAACGCACGGCCGTGCATTGCCGGTTGAATATAAATTGAACATAAGAGGGCTATTCACGGTCAAATCAAACTAGTATGTCGATATTTTGAGGCGGCAGTAACTTTAATTGGTCATGTGTGAGTTATGGCTGAACCATATGCGGTAGGTCAAATTATAATTTTCGACTTTTGGGATAAATTTTATATATAAGGTTATTATGTCCTTGTGAAGATACCAACAGACTGATATGCAGAGGGCATCGAAATTTACGGCGAAATTATGTGCGTATTATATTGTTATTGATCACTTGCCAAGGGCGTCGCCAGCCAATTGCCTAGGGGAGGCGGGGGCAAGGCGCCAGCCTAAGATGGCCTAGGAGGGCAAGTTGATATGATATGATATATAATTTGATATATTATGAAAAATGGGAACTCTACACTCGAAGTTGTCGACAAGTACGTATACTTGGGACAAATGATCCAATTGGGTAGGTCCAACTTCGAGAAAGAGGTCATTCGTCGAATACAACTCGATTGGGTGGCGTTCGGAAAGTTACGGCATATCCCGCCGTGTCTCAAGACGAAAGTCTTTGACTAGTGTGTGTTGCCACTTGCCAGTGATGTTTTACGACGCTGAGACGTGGTCGCTAACTATGGGCTTTATCCAAAAGCTCAGGGTCACTCAGATGGCGATGGATAGAGCTATCCTCGGAGTTTCCCTGCGAGATCGAATTAGAAATTAGGATATCCGCAGGAGAACTAAAGTCACCGACATAGCTCTCCGAATACGCAGGCTGAAGTGGCAATGGGTAGGGCACATAGCTCGAAGAACCGTTGGCCGTTGGGGCAGGCGGGTTGTGGAGTGGCGACCACGTACCGGACGACGCAGCAGGAGTAGGCCTACCGCAAGGTGGACCGACGATCTTGTTAAGATCGCGGGAAGCGGTTGGATACGGGCGGCTCAAAGTCGGTCTGTGTGGAGAACCTATGTACCTACCTGTGGAGGAGGCCTATGTCCAGCAGTGGACGTCTCTAGGCTGATATGATGATCATGATATTATGAAAATGAGAAAAGTATTTGCTTCGGAAAGCGCGTTATGTCATTTGTCCTGGCCGACTTGAAGTTTTTGACAGTTGTCGTTTTGGGGAGTCAGTACCTCGGATCAAATTGACACTAGTTTAAGCCACGGCATATTACTATCCCTTTGGGTCTCGGAGGTCAGACAGATGGAAGTTCTGTAGAAAAGCTTATATTCTATAAGAAATCTTTAAGACTAGTAAGAGGACCTCTGGATGCAAAACTGGAAGAAGGGTGACGATAAACTAAGATTATTATATTTATTGATACATTCAGTTCACAGTTCAGTAAACCTGGCCCTTGTACTGATGAGTCCAATTAATAAAAACTTCCAGGAAATGTTAATAATGATAAATCTTAACAAGAATTCTGAAGAACTAGTTTGTCCTAGGACAACAATCATATCTTCAGAGACACCCCACGGTTATAATATCACAAGCTAACCTGAGCCTATTCTATGCTGGGAACCAGGTTTCATTCATATTATAGATAATTTGGACTCAGACACAGAAAGAATAATCTGGTTCTTTACGATATAATTATGTTTATTTAAATTTTAGGATAGTAGGGTTAGTTAAATTTGTTTTCGAATTATATTTCTCAAGTACATTTTACATTGACACCATCGAACTAATAAAAACTATAAAGGAAAGCCTAAGAGAACTCTCCCATACAAACATAATATTGTGTACACCTACTTATATAAGAGTAGCACCGCACTTATATAAGAGTAACAATTACCGTGTTGAGCTTTTTAACAACTTGTTATATATGGATATGCTGCTCAATAATTATCCCTACTTCTTCGATTCCAACCAAAATCTTTACTATGATATGTTTTCATAGTATCTTATTGGGTTTACGCGAATGTTACACATTGAAATTAAACTACAGTTTACGGATTTTAGTATCGCCTGTTGTCGCTGACATCTTCATGGAGGACTTCGAGGCGCGAGCCCTGCAGACTGCCACCGAGGTTCTACAAGCGGTATGTAGATGACACTTTCACAATTTTACCAACAGATAGTATTAATGCTTTCCTAAACCATCTTAATTCTATTAATAACCAAATACAATTCACAATGGAATTAGAGGCAAACAAGTCTTTAGCTTTCTTAGATGTACTTGTCATCAGGAATAAAAACAACTCCTTAAGCCATACTGTGTATAGGAAAAAGACCCATACAAACAGGTACTTAAACGGTGAATCTCACCACCATCCTAAACAGTTAGCTACTGTAGGAATGTCTCTGTTTCAGAGAGCCCGCGGGATCTGTGACAAGAAACACCTGGACGCTGAGCTTCAACATGTCAGGCAAGTTCTGCAAGACAACAAGCTCCGACCGCCGCGCCACTGTCACAGATCCCAGAAGAAAGAAAAACCAGCCACAGTAGAAAGACAACCTGCTGTCCTCCCATACATCAAGGGCGTGACCGACAAAATTGGCTACATCTTGAAGCGAGCTTCTATCAAAACTTACTACAAGCCGCCAACGAAGATCAGTCAATTATTACCATCTGTCAAGTGTCAGTTACCCTTGCAAGAGGCCGGTGTCTACAAAATTGACTGTGAATGTGGGCTCTCATACATTGGACAAACCAAGAGAAGCATAGGCATTCGACTCAAAGAACATATAGCTGACATAAAACATAAACGCTCAACAAAGTCTGCTGTGTGTGAACATGTGGAACAAGGACCCAACCACTACCTGCGATTTGATGAACCACAGATACTCGCAAAAGAACATCGTTTTCTTCCAAGGATGATACGAGAGGCTATTGAAATTAAAAAACACCCTAATTTCAATAGGGAAGATGGTTGGAATGTTCCTCCAGCTTGGGACCCTGTCATAAGGCTAATGAAACCCAAGAAGGACAAAGTCACCAGAAGACCTAAGGACACTGTGAGCTCATTCTGCGTAAATAGTAACACCAGTAGTTGAAAAATGTTCGGGTACTTTGAGATAACTTATACATTCAAGACAAATATCACCTCAGTCTGCCGTGAACATGAATTCTGTAAAGAATTCGAAACGTCGGCTAGTAATAAATTAAAAATATAGTTTCTAGATCTTTAGTTTCAAATGTAATAACTTAGTGAAACCAATACAACGCGATAAAATCCGTAAACTGTAGTTTAATTTCAATGATATGTTTTCCTACAATACTGGCAAATTAAACAAACTAGGTATTTATCACATTCTTAGACGGATAATGGCTAGAATAGAAATCGACATGAGAATATATCCCTATTACTGCAGCACTCCCACTGTGTCTAATAAACACCTTTTAAACGAGGAAATTGAGACCGAAGGAAAAGCGAAGAAGCAGTTTTCTCTTCTACAATAATCTATATATTTTCCACCAGGATATAGCAGGAGTCATTAATAAATGCGACAGTTTAACTATACATTTGGAAGAACTAGAAAAGAATATGAAACCTGTCGATATTATTTGTATAACTGAGCACTTTATGACACCCAAGCAAGAGGGATTACTCAATATACCCAACTTCCGACAGGCAACAAGTTTTTTTAGATACCAAAAGAGGAGGCGCCTCTAATTTAACTAGAATAGGTCACCATTACAAAGTACTAAAAATAATTATTCTGTTAAAAATATTATTGAATATTGTGCCATTGAACTTAAGGAAAATGGTCTCATAATAGTCTGTGTCTATAAAGTACCTAATTTTAGCAAGTATGTTTTTCTCGATAATTTAGAAAATTTACTAAGGCAGTTATGTGATAACACAAACAAAAAAATTATGATATGTGGCGACTATAATATTGATGTTATTTAGAAAAATCGGCAAACACTCGAATTTGTATATCTCCTACAAAGCCACAACTTAAAGTTGGAAATAAATAAACCCACTAGACTATGTAGCAATACTTGTATATATCGGAATGGTCATAAGTACGCGACGTCAACTGACTACGAAACGGAAGTGTGATGATGGCGCGCTTCGACAGAGTCTAGTGTGACGTTCGCTACAGTTGAAGAGGGTGGTGACGGTTGACGTTCAACAGAGCAAGACAACTATCACTTCTCTTGGAGACTCCGGGCGGACAACAAGTACCTAGAAACTCTCACTCGTTTCGTGTTCAGTAATCCAAAATAATTATAGTCAGTTTTGTTAATTTGATTTGGTGTGAACTTGTAACAAACTGTGAAGTGTTGATACCGGCCAAAAATAAAGCAACCCACCGACATCAGAAGTGGCATAATGGACCAGAACGACCACAAGGCGCAAGCGAAGGCAACTGCTACTCTGCTATGTTGGTGAATCAGCTGAGCTTTCAACTAAAACCGTGGTGAGCGTATTTTGTCTGAATTTTTTTAATGGTACTGCCAATTTTGTTTAGTGGCGGTAGTTGTAAAACATTACGAGTTTAACTTTGGAAATGTCATAATCGTTGTGGTGATATCGCCATCACATCGTACCGAGTGTTGTAGGTACGATTAATACACGAGACACTGAGTTGTGGAACCGTTTGTCTTTTACGGTGTCGTGGTTCCCATGGCATGATCTCATGAATAATCTTCTTTTTAATAGCTTAAAGAAGAAAGACAAAAAAAATATGGGGGTAGTAACGATTTAATTGCGACCTTTGCCGTATTTTAAGTTAGCGTATGGTTGTCTGACTACCACAGTGACCTAGCTATAGCGTAGATAGCGAACGGAGGTTTGGAGTTTGATACGCCAGTTAAAAAGAAAGCGATTATTTTTATTTCTTCATGCGAGGGTTTCTCGTACTCACGAACCTTGTGATCATATTATGCGTGCAAATAGATTAGTCTTGTCTCGGTCTTCCTTTATGGACTGTAATAGTAACGAGAGTGAGCATACAGGCTGACTTGCATTATTACAAACAAGTGCGTTTTAGTGAAACGTGCTAGTTATTGTTCCAGTGCAGTTATAATATTGGTTTTAAAACCAACACCCAGCTTCGGTTAGTTTTCTGCTAAATCTAGAACAATAACTCCGGTCTAGACTGTCCTTCGCAGGGCAGCGGCGCTAAAGTTGGTAAACTAATCGAATCGTACATACTTAGTTCATAGTGTAAGACTGTGCGGAGCTATTGCTTCTGACTGTGCTGATTTTGTGTAGAACAGCTTGTAGCTTTTATTTCTTAACCCGGCGTCGTTGACGCTGGGTAATATTTACCCGAGGTGATTTTAAGAGGGTATATTTATTTTTCCTGACGTCCATCTTACTTATCCGCCAGTATAGCTGGAGATACAACTACCCTCTATTTGGATTATTGTTTACATCATTATTACGCCGCTCGTGTAGTGAGATACAAGTGTTTCAATTCAAAACGGGTAAGTTTTACCCACCGTCATAGATAGTGTAATATTTTCATGACGTATTTTTATTCGTGTTTATAATAGTTTTTACAAGTTGTTTTGTATTTTTTTTTAGTTTTTGGTCACAAATGGCTTTGACTAACCAAGATCAACGGATTTTGAGTGTTTTGGAGGAACCTGATTCTGATGATGATGGGTCGGTGGCTGCTTCAGACATAGAATATGAAGAAGTTGACTAAGTTCTCCTTTCTTTCAATTTTTTTTCTGTTTAGTCTTTATTTGTTCTTTTTTTAGTAAATAAGATAATTATTTTCATAAATAAAACTAAATATCCTAACAAAAATAATTTTCTAAAAACTATCATGTTTTTCAGGTTGATTTTTCTATTGTGTATGAAAAGTAAATAAAAAAGTTATTTTTCATTATAAATTGGTACCATCTTTTATTTTATCACATGCGTAAATACTGTTTCACCAATAATCAATTAAAATGTAATATAAACTATGTATAAAACTATTGAAAAATTTTCAAATTAAAATTCGGGTAAAATTTACCCGATGTCATCGGCCGGGGATTTGTTTTCACGTCATCGGCGCCGGGTTAAATAGACATGTGAACTGCAGTGCTGATTAGACGAGTGCGGTTGGTTGGTTAGTGTAACCTGACCATAGTCAAAAGATATTACTAGCGCCATTATTTTATCGACTCGGGGTGTTGATAATACGTAACGGTTTTTGTTTAAACGTGATCAGAGCCTAAGTGAAAAGTGTCACTGTTACTCGTTGTAATTTTGAGTTGTACAGACGATCTCGGTGTTGCAATTACACCTGCTTCTTTGTGTGCATAAATTTTTAACATGGCACATTAAAATGTTTCTTACTCATGATTATTAGATGGCACCACTAGTAAAATTAAATTCAATTTTAAGATTTTACGCGTGAAAATTATCTACTGTGTGTTTTTAAAATTCATGTGATACACTGGGAATTTTAATCAAGCGCCCCGAGTTCTCTGGCTAATTCCAAGTTATACTTAGGACGTTTAAGAGTGATTGTGTTTCTAGTAGAAGCTGTTAAGCTCGATTATCAGACGTAGAACAAAAATGATTGAGTTATCATCGTAGTGCGTTACGATAATCAGTCTCAGATATTTTAATTTTCATTGTAGGTAGAACTAGGTTAGTGATCGTTAGTGATGATTGTATGCCTAACCTTATTCTCATTAAATGGGTACTTTGTTAGTCGTTGTTGTGATAATTTTGTGGTACCCACGTTTCCGTTGATGTAGATTTGCATAAACTGGATAAGCCGTTTGTGCGGCTGCATGTTTAGCCATGCGTTGCCGTTGGTTGGACCGGCAAAGTGCCTTTCTGGTTCGCCTAGTTTACCCTGAAGCTTTTATTTTCAGTCATAGTCTCCGTTGTTACGCAAACAAGACAGCCATTGGTGCATTTATGATAGTATCACAAACCTTGTCCATCGTCTTGAACGCGAAAGGTCCGTTGCTGTATCGCTAATGATTGGGTTAGGATAAGCTTCGTATTTAGACTATCCATGACAAGATTATAGCGCTGAAAAGACTGGTTGGATACTTGGTAGTAAACTTAATATCTAGAGTATCAGCCTAGTAAAATGTTCTTATAGTCTGCTATTTGATAAGGAAAACCAAAGCAACATGTTAAACAAACCTAGTTTAAGATTACTTTGTTAAACGCTCGAAATAGTTATTCGGGTGGTGTTGTGTAACCAGATGGAGGTTGCATAGCGTGATGTTGAAGACCCGATGGATGACAAAGTATGAGCAATGCAATATTTTAATGAGTTTCCTATTATTTTAACGAGTATGTGTGTTGTTCAACAAGTCAGCTTCGAGAGAAAGAGTTAGTTGTGATTTTCATTAAAACCTGTTATCATTTTAATCAGAGTACCTTTATTCCCACTGACTTGGGTCAGGAACAGCCGAACGACTAGAGTGCTGTGCGATAATTTTCTTTATTCCTAGAGCGAAGTGCATTAAGGTGTGGTTGTCGATCGCAATCATGGATACCCTGCTGCTCAAGTAGCTCTGCTTTGATATTTGTTCACTAAAATTGCTAGATACCTCTGGTTTCTCTGTCGACTACAAGAGCGTGTTGCGAGAATCTGAAAACACTCATAGACTGTCGATTGGTTTTCTCAGAACTGTAGTCGTTGCCTCTATGTAGCTAAAGGAAATCAGTTTGTCCGAAAGTAGCTTATCAGTTCTCGCCATGTTCGCATTTGGTTTTAGTTTTTGTCAGTGGTCAAATCTAGTTTTGACATAGCTCATTGAGAGTATGGACGGGAGTTACGTTCTGTGCAGTTGTGAAGTTGTAAATGAATTTAATAATCGCTTAAAATTTACGAAGTGCGGACGTTGAATTATTAGTTTCCTGATTATTGATTTTGATACTGAAACTTTGTGCCAGAGGATCAGAGCATAACTGACAATCTTGAAGAGAGCAAAGTGTGAACCTTAATACTGACGAGACAGTAGAAAACTAAGCTTACATGTTGATTGGTTGTGTGATTCAATGTCAGAGGTTGATTTGTAGCCGTAAATCAGTACAAATTGGATTCAATACAACTGTGAAGGCAGTTGTCCGTGAATACGCGGTAGGCAGACAACTCTGGTGTTGGGGTTTCGTGAAAACCATAAAGTCCAGGAGGGATTTGGCGATCCTTGTGAGGATGCGCAGATAAATGGGTTTCGTAGGAAACCATAAAGTCCAGGAGGGACTTGGCGATCCTTGTGATGATGTGCAGATAAATCGGTGGCAACCGAGTGACTGGTTTAAGTCCTGGTTTAGTAACTGGAGGTTACTGAATGGTGGCAGCCGAGTGGCTGGTTGAGTGCCTGGTTTAGTGACTGGTGGTTACTGAATGGTTATGATTCACATGTAGAGCTTTAGTTATTTGATTTGATTATAGACTCATCTATGGTAATTGACTGTATTGTCAGTGATGCTCTGAATCCAGCCCCTATAATAGTTAGGAATGTAATGTAGGAGGTAATTTTGTAAAAAAAAAATATTGGGATCCTAACACTGTTTTGATTCAACCCTTACCTGGGTTAAGTCAGGAGTGACCCAGCAATGTGATACTGTGCGTGTCTTGTAGGATGGCCGTATCGGAATGGTCATAAATACGGGACGTCAACTGACTACGAAACGGAAGTGTGAAGATGGCGCGCTTCGACAGAGTCTAGTGTGACGTTCGCTACAGTTGAAGAGGGGGGTGACGGTTGACGTGCAACGGAGCAAGACAACTATAACTTCTCTTAGAGACTCCGGGCGGACAACAAGTACCTAGAAACTGTCACTCGTTTCGTGTTCAGTAATCCAAAATAATTATAGTCAGTTTTGTTAATTTGATACTCGAATTTGGATTATCAGATCATACAGCTCAAGTACTGAAATGCCCTGTTAAAAAGACTTGTGTGACTAAGCGCTGGCACATAAAAAGACGTGACATCTGTAATGAAAATTTAAGCATTTTTAATGACTGTCTACAAAACTTAACATTCTCATTAGTCTATGAAACCGAGGACCCTAATCAAGCATTCAATTGTTTTCTAGATCTTTTTTTGTGTTTCTACAATTTATGCTTTCTTTATAAAACGATAACCAAGAATATAAAGAAAAGAATATCATGGATATCAAAAGGGATCAAAATATGTAGTAAAAGAAAAAGATCATTATTGTTAGAGTATAGGAAGTATAAAACTGTTAATCACAAACATGCATTTAAAAAGTATTCAGCTAAATAAAGGAAAATTATATCTCTTACACAAAAGGCACAAAATAACTATCTTATTAATACTGTGAGAAATAAGCCAAAAGCAACCCGGTCCATATTAATTCAACAAAATCTAATTTTCCTAAGGAACCTATAATTGACCCTTTAAGAAATGACATTAGTAATACCAATCCTGTTGACATAGCCAATTATTTTAATAATTATTTTATAGATCAAATTCAACAACAAATTACAATTAAATCATCTGACTCATCTTGTTCCTCGTGCGCGAATCTTAATATTCAATCTTGCGGCAATTTTATGTTCCATTATCCAACAGTACCGACTGACATAGAAAGAGAAATAAACTTACTAAATAATACCCATAGTATAGATTATGACGGTGTATCTACCAAGGTGGTGTAATACGTTTCTAGGACAATCTCGGGTCACTTAAGCTATATTATTAATTTATGCATCACTAATTGTACCTTTTCCAAGAGACTTAAAACCTCCGTTGTATAATCCCACTCTACAAAAAAGACGAAAAATATGAAAATAAAGAAACATAATGTCAAAAACTAGAGACCAGTAGCACTGATTCCCATCTTTTCTAAGGTTTTTGAAAAGGTTAAGGACATAAAAACATATTTATTTCTGCATTTTGGTTGTTTACAACACTTATACATGTCAAAATCCTATTCTACCTGCCAGCTTTTCCTAGCTAAATGACTTCTTGAGAAGAAAGGCCGAAACAAACTCAGTCATTGTTTTTTTTGTCACTTCAATTTCTTTAGTCTTTTCTTGATCTTTTAAAGTCCAGACAAAAAAGGGTTTAGTATGCAAGTACAATGCAAGAAATCATCTGACGCTTTTGACTGACTCAGCCCACTGATAGCCCGCATTGAACAGCAATCGTACGGCTCAACCTTGATTGAGGGAGCCAGCACGATCTGTATCACTATGCTTCCACGCCATCAGAAGGTGTATGCATAAGCATGTCAGTCTAAGCCATCAGACAGGTTGCCACAACTATTTGTTTATATGTTTAATAATGCCCACATCGTACTCACAACTTTACATGCTAATACATAGTAAAATACATGTTGTAAACAATAGGTAAAAATAATAAAAATTTAAACAATTAAATGTCATATATTTAAATGTCAGAAAATATTATTGAATGTTAATTTAAGAATGTCTAAAAAATAAAATAATAATATATTACTTAAGTAATTTTAAATGACAAAATAAAATAAATAAAATTACAAATGTTAAACAAAAATGTCAGAATGTAAAGATGTAAGTACTACAAATGTAAATAAAAATATTATGTCACTAATTTCAAAATGTCAAAATTCATAATGTCAATTAATAATTTAATGTCAATTCATAATTTTTAAACTCAATTCCAGGCGTTTTTGTCTGCTAAGTAATCTTTAACTGTGTAATAAGCTTTTGAACCCAAGGTCTGTTTAATAAATACTTTGAATTTATTAATACTTAGTTCCTGAATATTGCCTGGAATTTTGTTGTAAAAACGTATGCTTTGGCAAGTGTCACAGTAGCACCTGAACTGGCAATGATTTTCAATAGATGCATTGACGACAAAAAATAAGTAACACATACACTTGTATGTGTTACTTATTTTTTGTAGTCTAGTTGAAGGTAGAACAAGTTTGTTTTTGTTTCGTGTATTTAATTTATGAATGTCGCTGAATTTAGAAAACATATGTATATTTTTCCTGACATATAACAAGTTCTCATAAATGTATTGAGATGCGACAGTCATTATCTTAATTTCTTTAAATTTTTCCCTCGGTGAATGCCTTGAACCAAGACTGTAGATTGCACGAAGAGCCCGCTTCTGCAGTACAGTATATTGTAAGTATATGTATTTATTTGTATATATGTATATGTTTAAACAAATGTTATGTTTCATCTGTCACTACACCATCAAATTACCTTGTCTTCATAAATTATGTCCATCATAGTCTGGTTGCCTGGAAGAAATTGCTGTTTGCGATAAGGCCGCCAATTGTGCATCTATTGTTAAAATTTGTTTCTTTTTTCTTGTATATGCATTTTTTTTTGGTGTACAATAAAGAGTTACTTACTTACTTACAAACACAGCTTGAATGTCAGCTGCTTTGCCGCATAATAAAATGCCATATGACATTATGCTGTGGAAATAACTAAAATATACTAATCTGGCCGTATCTATATCAGTTAACTGATGAATTTTATAAACCGCGTACGCTGCAGAGCTAAGTCTATTCGACAACTGCCCTATATGTGGGCCTCACTGTAGCTTAGAATCTAAGGTTATGCCTAAGAATACGGTGTTATCTATAAGATCCAACTCTTCTCCATTCAAACATATGTTAGGTTTAACTTGTTTTACATTCGGACTTGAAAATCGTATACATTTTGTTTTTCTTTCATTTAACAGTAAATTGTTACTATTGAACTACTTTAGAGAGAGCGTTATTTACATCGTCATTATTTGATTGTTCTCGTCGAAGTTTAAAAATAAGTGATGTATCATCAGCAAATAACACTATCTCTTCATTATTTTGCATAATATATGGCAAATCATTAATATATACAAGGAAAAGGAATGGACCAAGAATTGAACCTTGCGGCACTCCCATTGTGACCACTGACCCCATAGAAACTTTCCCATTTACCTCAACTCTCTGTATCCTATTACTCAAATATGATGTTAGGAGATCCAAAGCAGTGTTCTTAACTCCATAGTAATGTAATTTCCTGATCAATGTTTCATGAAAAACGCAATCAAAAGCCTTAGATAAGTCACAAAAGACTCCTAGAGCATCATGCGACTCCTCCCAGGCCTCAAAAATACTAACTAAAAGCTCAACTCCAGCATCGGTAGTTGAGCGACCCCTAGTAAAACCAAATTGTTTTACATGTAACAGCTTATTGTTATTAAAATGAGTTTGAAGCTGGCCTAGAATTTTTTTTCAAAAATTTTCCTAAACGTGGGTAGCACATATATTGGCCTATAATTTGTGGGGTCAGATGTGCTATGTGATTTAAATAACGGAATTACTTTACTACTTTTCATTTGATCAGGAAACACACCACAGTCAATGCATCTATTGAAAATCATTGCCAGTTCAGGTGCTACTGTGTTGATTATGGATTTCGTAATCACAACAGAATTGCCCCAAAGATCACTAGTCTTTTTCAAATTAAGGGTATTAAAAGTTTTTACAATATTTCTGTCAGTGACATAACTAAATCTAAATTCAATGTTACACCTATTGACCTTTTTTTTTAATAGAGATTCGGCGTCATTAGGGTACGAGTTCAGGGATTTAGTGGTTGAGACTGGAATGTCTGTGAAGACATTTTCAAATGCTGTGGCAACCTCAAAATCTAATTTTAATATTTTTTTAATTAATTGAAGCGTGTAATCGTTACTTTTAATCTTGACCCTTCCAGTCTCATTGTTTATAATATCCCACGTTGCTTTTATTTTATTGTCACTGTTTTTAATTTTTGATTTTAAATAAAGTGTCTTAGCTTCACGACAAATCTTTTTAAATAACTTAGAATAATTTCTTACATATTGACGAAATTTTTCATCATTTTTATTAATTACTTTCTGTTCATATAATTCGTAAAGCTTATTTCTACTTTTATAAATTCCAGTGGTTGCCCATTCACTGAAGGATATAGTACCAGCAACTGAGATCCTCTTAGGGACAAAGATAGAACTGAATATAGTACAGTACATGTCAAAGAAAGAATTGTACAACTTATTGGGATCGTTATTATAGCATAAGTATGGTAGTGTACTTGTGAGTTTATCCTTAAGTCCCTCCAGACCACGCAAAGTTTTTGGCACCACACTCAATTCCTTTCTACCTACCTTTTTAGACTGCATAGCAAATGTTATAGATTGTCCACAATGATCTGATGTTAATTTGTTAATTATTTGCTTTCTAACTGGTACAATATCTGTAAATATATTGTCTATACAAGTCGATGTCGTGGAAGTTATCCTGGTGGGTTCCAAAAATAAGCATGCAAGATTATATGACTTGAACAAATTCTGAATTTTGTGGCAATTCAGGGAATCTTCTAGTAAATTAATATTAAAATCGCCACCTACTATTATAGTTTTTTTTTTAAAAAAAAAACATGTTTTAGTTAAATTAACAAAAGGGTTTTCGTAAGGGAAAACCTATAAACCTTGCAATATACGACCTAGTTAAACATATAATAACCAATATCCAAAAAAAATCTGTTTGTGCTATCTTTATGGACATGAGTAAAGCTTTTGACCGTGTAGACCATGACATGCTATTGCAGAAACTTAGCATGTATGGAGTGAGAGGAAAAGTGCTTGATCTAATTGCATATTGTTTATGTGGGAGAAAACAATTTACACAAATTACGCAGATATGCTCTAAAACATTACACGAAAAAATTACGTCTCTGACACCAGAATTATCAAGTCTGGTGTGCCACAGGGGAGTGTGCTGGGGCCATTATTGTGTCTAGTGTTCATTAACGATATTCCTAAGCATATCAAATACCCTATGGTGCTTTTTGCGGATGACAGCACAATAGTCATAAAATGTGATAAACAGAATGAATATGAAAATGAAATTAAACAAAAACTGCATACAATAATTCATTGGCTCATAAAAAATAAACTTACAAGAAATATAGAAAAACAAAAATAATGCACTTTTTCCAAAGAAAGCAAATAGAAAATATGAATATTAACTACTACGATAAAACCATATCCCCTTCGAACGAAACTAAATTTCTTGGCATACTTATCGACTGTAATTTGTCATGGAAGCCACATGCCGGGAATGTATGTTTAAGAATGAGTACGTCATCATATGCCCTGTATAAACTTGCCAAGATAGTTAGTAAAGGAGTAGTCCTTACTGCCTACCATGGACTAGTCGCATCTGTACTCAGATGCGGTATAATATTCTGGGGCAACTCTGTCCTTAAAGATCTTGTTTTTAACCCCTATCCTGCGCAACGGCGCGGTTTGCCCAACGCAGGAAATGCAACGTCATTTGAAATAATTTTAAATTTTTACGTAGACTTGCAGAAAAACGACAAATTCGTCTATAAAAATGTAATAATATGGCATGAATTATACCTTCCTGGCTTCGAGTCTTACGACTTTATCTACCTAGTTCTATCTTTCAATCAGTAAACAAAACTGACCTGTTCTCGCAGCGATGTACCTAATATATTTTGATTTTGAGAAATTTCATTGGTATAACTTGTAAACTTTATCACAATTTATCGAATATCCACACATAATCACAAAAGGAACACTTTATTACGTTAAAATAATCTACAATGTGCAAAGATAACACAACACATTTTACTTTAGAATCATAATTTCACCATGAATCGTTTTTGTTTATGCGACGAAAAATAACGGCCGCCATTCTTTGGGGACGTAATAAATGCATTGCAAAAGTTTCGTTACTTTTTCACTGCAATAATTATCACTTTTCGATAAACTATAACTCAATATGAAATCTACACTTATTTTCCAGTAGTTCTGTATACAATACTTATAACATTACTCAATGTTTTCTCATTACAAACATTTTTTTTTTCTCGTGCACACTTATTTCAATATCAAAATGGCCAATATGGCGTCGTCGCAAAGTTCAATAGCATAGGTATTTTGTTTAATTAATTTTCGTTCATTCTTGCTCGTTTCTAGTTTAAAAAAGTATTGAAATTGGTCAAGCGGAAATCGATAAATCGAATGATATAACTAGATCGTGTTACAAGTGCAAAAACCGTTAAATAGCAACGACCAATGATAGCCGTCCCGTTATTCAAATTCGAATTCAAATCATTTATTTGTTCATAGGTTCATTATTATAAACACTTAAACAAAGTCATACTATTTTTTTAAATTAAGCTAGATGAGGCCGGTGTTTCCTAACTGACTGCCCTGAGAAGAAACATCCGAAACAAACTCAGAGGTCATAGTCTCTTTTAAAGTCCAGACAATTATTAAAAAAAAAAAAATAAGTATACAACATGAAGTATAAATATGTGAGTACAATGTGAGACGACTATACGAGTGAGAGACTACAAAATAGTTATCTTTTGATAGAATTGCAGCAGCAGTTCAGAGCCGACCAGTCCCGGCAGACGGCACCCGTTCACGCACGAGTATGACGTGATGCACCTATGAGGAGCATAACGCAGTGGGAGCGTTTTCTCTTATGCACCTACGTATAAGGTGCATATTGCAATTGAGGGGTTAAAGCACAGAAAAGGTGCATTAGGGCTATTTGCAATATAGACAATATGACTAGCTGCCAACCTTACTTTAAACAATTAAATATCTTAACTTTGCCATCTCTTTATACCTATGAAGTGAATGTTTTTGTAAAATGTAGTCCTAATTTCTACAATGTAGCTTTCAAAAGGTTTTCTATACAGTTGTGAGACAAAAATAAACTAGCGAAAGAAGTACCATATGGAGCCACAGCACTTATGAATAAGAGCTTTTTTGTCATGTCGTCTCAATTGCCAGACCATATAAAAACACTAGCTCTATCACGATTCAAGTCAAAGCTGTTCAAATTTTTAATTGACAAGTGCTACTATGATATACGTGATTATTTGCTTGACAATGTTAATATAACTTGAAAATAAATAAATTAAAATAATTATTATCCATATTTAATGTCTTATCCATTATCTAACTTTTAATTTCACTACAATACAATTTTATTAGATTTAATTTATTTTTGACATTAGATATATTATTATAGTTGCTTTGTCTTTTTTTGTTTTGTTCATTTCACTGTCATTCTTATATAATTAACATAGTTCTATTGACATGTTAAGTAAATACCAAATTCATTATTTTAGGTATGACATGTGCATTTTGTATTATTTTTAATCCTACTATAATATTATTTAAGTTATACCTTTTTGAAATAAGTGTGTAAGAACATGAATGGCCATAATTATTTATCATTATATAATTTAACTATTTTTATTACTTCAAGGTAGACTACTAAATATTAACTTAATTTAAAACATTTGCACGCCTAATGGTAATAATATGGTGAAACTGTAAAATAGTATAAGATCTGTAATTTAACCTGTATTATGCAAATAAACGATACAGGTGACATAAGTAAATATGATCTTAACAGATTAATTCTGTCACAAATATGAAAAGAATACAGATGTTACTAAGAAAGAGCGGTCTTCACTTATTGATCTGTATTGATTGGGTTCGAGCCCACGAGCTTTGGCTTTAAAGACAGAGTAACTAACCACCAAAGCTATGAACATTTTTAATGACGTAATAATGCATAAATACTACAGAAATGTTCAAACTTGGTGACCTAAACCACATTCTCTTACGAGATATTTACTATAAATACACGTAGATGCAAAAGAAGAAGAAATTAAGGTATAATATACTACTTAATATTCTATTACATAATAATGAGCATGTTGTCAGGGTTTATCATTGATATCTTCGAGAGGTTCAAATAGCCACCTTTATGTCTCCGAGAACATGCAAAGGCTACCATAAATATTTACTTCAGTCCATACGGAACGATAGTACCCTCTAATATTCGGCAAAACGTTCTATTGTTTACAATATCGAATATCCATGCTACCATTCTGTTACTGGCATTCTCAATATCACATCGCTGCTTCTATCGACTTAGCTAGATGTAGCGAACATCAGTTTAAAGTAAATGTTTATGCCTTTGTTCATATACTTTTACATTTTATTACAAGAAAATATCTATATTTCGATAAAGTGATTAGCCACAGCACTGCCATAAGCTGACACATGCATTCCAATGAAATTATTTATGTTTGGTGCATAGTTAAAATGTCCTATTTTAAAGGATTTAATAACGTTACGTACAAAAAATGTTCCACCAGAAATTGACATACCTACAAATTAAAAGATAATAACAGTGGGTAATCTTTGTAATAATGATCGATATTCTATGTGGTGAATAAACTAATAGTAAGATAAAGGTTAAACATTTTTTGTGATTATACATTCAGTCAAAAAAGTATCCGGTATGGATTATTTGTGTATTGTTCCAAATCCGCTTTATTCCAAGAATGATACGTGAAGCTATTGAAATTAAAAAACATCCTAATTTCAATAGGGAAGATGGTTGGAATGTACCTCCAGCTTGGGACCCTGTTATCAGGCTAATGAAACCCAAAAAGGACAAAGTCACCAGAAGACATCAAGACACAGTGAGCACATTCTGCGTAGATAGTAACACCAATAGTTGAAAAATGTTCGGGTACTTTGAGATAACTTTTAAATTCAAGACAAAGACAAATATCACCTCAGTCTGCCGTGAACATGAATCCTGTAAAGAATTCGAAACGTCGGCTAGTAATAAAAATGTAGTTTCTAGATCTTTCGGTTTAAATGTAATAACAAATAACCAGTGAAAGTAATATAACGCGATAAAATCCGTAAACTGTAGTTTAATTTCAATATTGTTCCAAATTCAAATTTTTGTTTTGTTTTTTGTTATTAGATTGGCAAAATTATTTTCCATTTTGGCGCGGAGTTTGAGTTGCATTTTTTATTTATATTAAATACAGTACTGATTTTAGTAATAGACAAAAAAACGAATAAAGGGTTTGTCTTAAATTTTGCATCGCTGATGGAATTTTGTGTTCGGAGTCAATGAAAATGTTTCAGAAGAATCGGAATCGTTTCGGTAAATCGACTTTATCAACTCGTGCTAAGAGTTTAAATCATAGAAAGGAGCGCATGACCTTAGTTAATCAACTTTCTGAGTACTCTAGAAATTTGGAACATAGCAGATCAGTGTATGATATGGACACTCATCGCTTAAGGGAAGAGATATTACTTAGGAAAAAAAACTTAAATGAGATCTTCAACAAATACCAAGCTTCTCAACAAGAACTGAGCAAGCGTATAGTGGAGGCAGGTGAGCTCGTAGACTAGGTGAGGTGTAATGCAGAAATGTATGAGTCTCTGACCAATAAGCTCTCGTGTTCTTGTACTCATACTCTTGTACCAGCAGAGCCATTGAGTACCGTACTACCTGAGAATTTTTCTAACAATCCACAAAACTCACACTCATTACAATCAAATTTAAATAAATCTAGGCTTCCAACATCTATTAATAAGACTTTTATTTTTTCTGATAGGCTAGGTCACAATTTTGGTAGTCTTCTCAGTGAATATATAAATCAGTGTGTTATAAATTATTGTAGGCCAGGGGATAGTTACTGTAGTTTAGTTAATCAGATTAGGTTACACCCCTTAGATGAGAGTAGTACTGCAATATTATTGTTTGGTAACAGTGTAACTGTAAAGAGACAGGATATCATAGAATATGTTGAATTGTTGATAGAACTTAATTCTAAATTTAGTTGTAAATTTATTTTAGGTGCTTTACCTTACTCAAACAACTTAACACACACACAAAATATGCACATACACTCATTAAACATGTTATTGTATAACATAACTTGTCGTCATAGTGACGCAATATTGTTTTTTGACGCTAATAAATTAATTAGTAAATTTATTTTAACTAAAGATACAATATATCTGCCATTTTATATTAAGCGACAAATTGCTAAGTTATTAGCATACAATTTACAGCAAGGCAGTGAGCCTTATGTTGACAATTTATTTGATAGGGTTAGTACATGTACTAACAACGTTTTTATTGACACATCTTGTGATTTAAACTCCAAGATAGGACAACAGTTAGGCTGCAGTGTTTGAATATAGTACATCAAAACATGCAGAGCCTATCTGGCAAAGAGTAAGAGTTAAGTTTATTTCTAGAAAAATATGACGTTAAGGTTTTGTGCTTAACTGAACATTGGTTAAGCACCCATGAGGTTATTGTTATAAATGAATATTACACAGTGCAGAGTTCGTATATAAGAAAGCAGACTATTAGAGGCGGTTCTCTCATAATGACTTCAAATTTATTAAAATGCAAAGAACGTAAGGATATTGTAAATTTATCTATTGAGCGCACTATTGAGTTGTCCTGTGTGGAACTAGACTTATATATTATAATTTGTGTATATCGACCCCCTTCTGGTGATTATAATCTATTTGAGACTGTTATGGAAGATACTCTTAATAAAATTATAGGTAGTCATAAGAATATTATAGTATGTGATGATTTTAATATTAATAATTTAGAGAATTCTTCATAGTGTACTAGATTTCTGAATCTTTTTAAGTCATTTAATTTAAGTAATTTATTCTGTGAACCTACTAGAGTCTCTGAAACATCTTCTACTTGTTTGGATAACATATTTTGTTCTTGTGTTGCTAAAAACCCAGTAGTTATTAGTTCTCTTCCTTCTGATCACCGTGGACAGATAGCTAGTTTTTCATGTACAACATATGATAAATCACATACAGGAGAATGTAGGCCTCAAACTACCAATCGTCTTATACGTTTTCAAAACAATATTATCGCTAAACTCAATCCCTCAATTTTGAACTCAGAAAATCCAAATACAATTTATAATTCACTTTTTGGAATAGTAAATAATGAGTTTCAAGATACTTTCAAGAGTAAAACTGTCACATTAAAGGGTACTACCGGATCTTTTAACCAGTGGGCCACTATAGGTATATACAGAAGTAGAGCCAAATTGTTTTAATTATATGGTATGAAACAACATAGATTTGACACACCTTTTCTAAATTATGTAAAAAACTACTCAAAATTTTTTAAACAAGTTTGTGTTATGGCAAAATATAAATTTATTAGTAGCAAAATTAAGCATTCAACAAATGTAATTAAAGAAACTTGGAGAATTATAAATAATGAAACAGGAAGAGCACGACCACGGGAAAACCAATTTAAGCTAAAAGAAAACAATTTACTAGTCACTAATCAAACTCAAGTAGCGCATATGTTCAATAGTTTCTTTGCGAGCATACCTTTAACAACTACTAGCTCTTTACATCATCTTTAGACGCTGGAAATTGTTTGCTTAGCAGTGTACCCGAGATATATGGATCGCATATAATTCAATTAATATTAAAAATACCGGCGACTTTTGGGGCATTTTAATTAAAATTTTAGGTACTATAGTTGAGACTGTTGCGCCTTACCTCTCTATAATTTTTAACCAATGTTTTGACTTAGGCGTATTTCCGGATTTGATGAAATTAAGTAAAATCATACCTTTATTCAAATCTGGCAGTAAAAATGATGTAAATAACTTCAGGCTCATCTCTATCTTGCCGGCATTTAGTAAAATATTTGAAAAGATTTTACTAAAGCAGCTACTAAGACACTTTAATTTAAATAGTCTGCTTCATAAAGATCAATACGGATTTACTAAAGGTAGATCCACTACTGATGCGGGTGTTGCTCTCATAAAACACGTTTATAATGCTTGAGTCATCTAAAAATGCTATCGGAGTATTCTGTGACCTCTCAAAAGCATTTGATTGCGTTCATCACGACACACTATTGCGTAAGCTCCGCCACTACAGCGTAGAGGAAACCGCACTTTGTGTTGTCGAGTCGTACCTGCGGCAAAGATTTCAGTGCGTCGATGTAAATGGGACTACATTCTCTACATTGCCTATACAGTTAGGCGTTCCACAAGGCTCTATTTTAGGTCCTTTTCTAATCCTTGTATATATTAATGACTTACCTTTTTATTTAAAAAATATCTGTGATGTCGTACTTTTTGCAGATGTATATACGTCACTTATTTTTAAAGTAGATAGGAATAGGAATCAATTTGATGATCTAAATAATGCACTTATACAGGCTACACAATGGTTTGCAGCAAACAAACTAGTGCTTAATTCTAAAAAGACTAAATGCGTTAAATTTGCTTTACCTAACGTTAGACAACTGGGACCTAATATAAGGCTAGATAGGGAGGAACTTGACACAGTTGACTCGACAGTGTTTCTAGGCATTACACTAGATAATAAGTTACAATGGGGTGCACATATAGCATGTCTTGCAGGTAAGCTCAGCTCTGCTGCGTATGCTGTCAAAAAAGTTAGACAACTTACTGATGTTGACACAGCTCGTCTAGTTTATTTTAGCTATTTTCATAGTGTCATGTCCTACGGTATTTTGTTATGGGGCAAAGCTGAGGATATTCAGAATATCTTTGTTCTACAGAAACGAGCGGTACGAGCAATATACATGTTAGGTGCAAAAGATACTCTTAGGGAACGCTTTAAGTCTATAGGGATTCTTACAGTAGCCTCGCAATTTTTATTTGCTAATATATTGTATATTAGGCAAAATATAGGTTTATTTACTACAAAAAGTGATGTACATAACATAAATACTCGAAACAGGCATAAGTTATATGCCCATTATCATCGTTTACATAAAGTTAATAATTCTTTTGTAGGGCTAGGTATTCGTATATACAATAAAATACCAATAAGTCTTTTAGAATTGCCATTTAGTACGTTCAAAAGTAAAATAAAAGACTGCCTTATTAGGAAAGGTTATTATACCATTAATGATTATTTCAGTGATAAGGATAGATGGTCACTTACACTAGCCAACTCTTGATTATTTAAATTTATATAGATACCTTACTTTTCAGTTTTTTTTATATAAAATCTCTAGTTCTATTAATTTAATATTCATGCATTATTACATATATATACAGGTCATTCAATTTACTACATTTATTTACTTTTTACATTTTCATTGTTGTTCCACAAATTTTATTAAAATTTGCTACAGTGTTAGATGAAGGTCACTCGTTATCATGGGCTGGATACTAACGTTTTTGTAATTTTCGTGTATTCATATACCGTCACTTTCTGTAACATACTTTTCCACCATAGTTCTGAACATGATTGCGAGTTGCCTACATTATAAAGCGTAAGTAGATGCTCCTGTTACACAAGATTCACATTTGAAGACTACTACAGCACTTAATTTAGTAACTACATATTTGTTTAAGTATTATGTATGTTCTTATTTACTATTTACAAGTAATTAATTACAATGTGAAACAGTTGCAGCTCCTTACAAAAACAAAATATGTACCATAACACTGGCGATTAAAAAGAGTGGCCACGAGTTTTATTGCCCGTTCTTTCTCGTGGTTCTACCTATTGCTTTGCGAATGGGCAGTAAATGTAAATGTAGAAGCATTATTAATTTACTTTAAAAATTTGACGTTCATAAGCGTCACGTTGTGACCTAGATGAATAAATGATTTTTGACTTTGACTTTAAGTAGTGCAAGCATTCAAAGCGGTCGAGATGTAATGGAAGATTTGCCTCTCTCTTGTAGGACATCAACGTCTGCGACTGAAGTTAACATCGCAAAAGTGAAGGAAACAGTGACTGAAAATCCTGCCATGATCATCTCTGCATCACCCAAAGGTTGACTGGGAGAAAATGCCTATAGGCATTAAGTCCGCCTTGTGCAATGTATTATGCAGGAAGTTTTAAAATAAATAAATAAATAAAATCCTCATTCAATTTTGAGAGAGATAGTCGCCGAACTTTCTGTATCTCAAGAGTCGATCCGTACCATTTCAACTAATTATTTGAGTATGAGACATGTTGCCGCTCGGCTAGTCCCAAAAAACCTGAATTTACTCCAAAAACTCAATCGCATGAGAATCGCTGAGGACATACTAGAACGAGTCAATTCTGACCCAACATTCATGGAACGCATTGTTACTGGTGACGACACGTGTGTTTATGAGTTTGACATGCAAACTGGTCAACAAACTTCATAGTGGCGCCTTCCAACTGAACCGAAACCGGAAAAACCACGCCAAACTCTTTCAAAAGTCAAAGTCGCGGTATTTGAGCGTTATGCGGCGTTTAAGAGAGCAAATACGACAAAAAGGGCCAGATTTGTGGAAGGGAAATTCTTGGATTTTGCACCACAGTAATGCGCCTGGCGCGCACAAGGCCGTCATTGTGAACGATTTTTTGACCAAACACTCAACAAATACCATCGAGTAACCATCATATTTACCAGATAAAATAAATTTGGATGAATAACAAACAGGTTGTGTGTATTATTGATCTTTTCCCGGTACTTTTTTGACGGAGTAGTACCTACATCAGGACTTACCAATGGATAAAAAATAAATGTTGAAAGCAAAGACCTTCTCTTTTTAACACGCTTTTATTAGGTCGTCGTGTATGTAACTAACTATGTAATGGAATCTAAGGTAACTAATTTAACCATCTTCCAAGGGTCGTAGCGTAATGAAAATTAGCAGCTGTATGAAGTTCTGATGATAATTTAATAATATGGTACTGTCGAACTGATCTGATAATGGAGCCGGAAGATATGACCTAGAACTTTATGATGGAAATAATAGCTGTTTTTGATTTCTTATAAAAGTCTTGTAATGACCTTTGACTACAATTAGGTTTCAAGGTCTGGTGATGAAGGTGGAAGATAGGCACTGGCATTCCATGATGGAATATCGTATCATAGTCGTGTTTGCACTTGTGAGAAAGGCCACGTAATGAACTTTGACTACAATTAGGTTTCAAGGTCTGATGATGAAGCCGGATGATAGGCACTGGCATTCCATGATGGAATATCGTATCTTAGTCGTGTTTGCTCTTGTGAGAAAGGCCACGTAATGAACTTTGACTACAATTAGGTTTCAAGGTCTGATGATGAAGTCGGAAGATAGGCACTGGCATTCCATGATGGAATATCGTATCATAGTCGTGTTTGCACTTATGAGAAAGGCCACGTAATGAACTTTGACTACAATTAGTTTTCAAGGTCTGATGATGAAGCCGGATGATAGGCACTTGCATTACATGATGGAATATCGTATCACAGTCGTGTTTGCACTTGTGAGAAAGGCCACGTAATGAACTTTGACTACAATTAGGTTTCAAGGTCTGATGATGAAGCCGGATGATAGGCACTGGCATTCCATGATGGAATATCATATCATAGTCGTGTTTGCACTTGTGAGAAAGGCCACGTAATGGACTTTGAATTATTTAAACATTTCGGATAAAATAAATTTAAATATTTGCCAAGTATTCATAAAAAAAATTCAAATTTCATAAAAACCAAAATCCACACGACTGTTATGACTGGCACCTGAACCCACGCCTTCAGAGCGTGAAGCGGATGTGTTATCCGCACGGCCATGGCCTTGTTAACTGTTTGTAGCGAATTTGGCGAACACTTGACAGAGTGTTACGATGACGAATGTTTTCGTCATCTAACTTGAAACTATCATTTCCAAATAATGAAATAGTCTTCAAACCTCTTTGTTTTGGTAATTATTCTGTTTCACGACCAGCCAACTTCTTGTGTAGACGTCAGTATGACTTATGCTTGGACTTATCTGTTTCGTGACATTTTGACATGACACTGGCCAAAGAAATGTCTAAACGTAGTCCAACCTCTCTGACACTGGCCGTCACACTACCCCCGTCTAGACATGCGCGTTCCGCGCATCCTGATTCTCGATGCACCGCTCTCCTGTCGGCATGAATCAAGTCATTAAACTTCGTAGATATAGGATTGTAATCTATGTGCAGATTTGCTTTCTTTGAGGCACAAAACATTCCCCATGCCAACACCTTTCATTGGAATTTTGACATCTCCACACTTAAGGATACCACCTTTACTATCTAATCTGAATTGATGATCTCTGAAGAAATCCAGCTCAACAATGCAATCGTCTACAATATCTGCAATTACCGCTTGTTGGCAAAATAGGTTGTCACCGATTTTTAACACGCTTTTATTAGGTCGTCGTGTATATAACTAACTATGTAATGGAATCTAAGCTAAATAATTTAACCATCCTCCAAGGGTCGTAGCGTAATGAAAATTGGCAACTGTATGTAGTTCTGATGACAATACAATAATATGGTACAGTCAAACTGATCGGATGATGGAGCTGGAAGACATGAACTGGAACTTCATGATGGAAAATCATATCATAGCTGTTTTGGATTTATTAGATAAGTCTTGTAATGAACTTTGGCCACGACTAGCTTTCAAGGTCTGATAATGAAGCCGGAAGATAGGCACTGGCATTCCATGATGGAATATCGTATCATAGTCGTGTTTGCACTTGTGAGAAAGGTCATGTAATGGACTTTGGACACGATCAGGTTTCAAGGTTATACCAATTATATATTGCAGACTACGCAGCGGTGTAGTTAGGGTTCGTACTTTTGCGGCTGGACAGGCGTAGGTATGTGGCCCTGAGTGGAGTAAAATCACTAAGTGGTTTCCTGATTGAAGAGCTAGATTGTTATAAGCTGACAGATAAAACACCTTGTAATACAGACGCACAGGCAGAAATGGAGAGGATTCGGGCTCATTCGCGTACTTAAAATAAATGTATAAATGTTAAACATATTTCATTATCAAAGACCAAAAAGTATAAAATAAATTAATAGTTTAAAAAACACTAGAAAACACGCTTTTATAAATACACGTAAAAACAAAAAATAAATTATGGATCGTTCAAGTTGTCTATATTGCTTGGCTGTGTGTAAACTATGTGCTTTTAATTATAATATTTGATTGTAAAAGCGTGGGGTGCTGGAACAGGAAATACTTTATTGTTAACAAATACTAATACTACCTTCCTGGCGGAAGCTGCATGAGGTCTCACAAGAGCCTAGCATTTATACTGCCAAAGGCTTACCAAAGGGAAAGATATCTCGTCCACGAACAAGAACTCTACATTTTGCCTCTGTTGCCGCATTACCCTTATATACTTAATTTTCTGAAAGAAGAGGCGTTAAAAATGTCGGTGAATTCAAATTCAAATTCAAATTCAAATCATTTATTCACTGTAAATAGGGTTACATAAAATGTTTGCATTCAAATAATTATATAATATTAAGAACAAGCCCATTTAGCCATAGTTCATAGCATGCAAATATATATTTTTCTTTTCTAGTTATAATGTGGTCAAATTAGTAAATGAGATACGTTTAAGCAATAGGGTTATAATGTTGCATCTATACCAGTACTATTTCCAATCCAGAAACTCTTTAACGGAATAAAACATTTGTTGTCGTAGCCAATTTCTCAAATCCCTTGTGAATTTTGATAAGTTTTGCTCTTTTATGTACATTGGAATTTTTTTATATATTTTTATACACATAGCATAACAATTATTTTTAAAGCGTGAACTTTTTGGTATCATGTTAAGAACCAATCTGTCTGGGTTACGTATATTACTTCTCTTGGTTACATTCTTAGCAAGACTAAATAAATTCTGATTTTGTTTGACGAATTTTCCGACTTCCAAAATATATATACAAGGCAAAGGCAGTATACCTAGGTTGTCAAAATAAGGACGACAGGAAACGTCCGGCGCAATGTCACAGATAGCCCTTATACACCTCTTTTGGACAATAAAGACCTTATTTATATCTGTACCGTTTCCCCATATCAATAAGCCATACCGTAGCACAGATTCAATATATGCAAAATAGGCCATACATGCTGCATGTTTACTTGCAGCCTTTGCAAGTTTGTACAGCGCAAATGAGAATCCATTTAATTTACTGCAAGTTTTTTCAATATGCTCTTTCCAGTTAAGTTTATTATTAATAATTATACCAAGAAATGTCACTTTATCATTATTTAATAGTATATGTCCATTCTAATTAAGATTAAGAGAATTGTGTTTAAAATTATTGAAATTAATTAAATTTGTTTTTGAGATGTTAATTTGTAAATTATTATTGTTCAACCAATTTATAACTAATATCAGTGTATCATTAATGTTAGTTTCATGTTGTGCAATTGTCATGTCTTTATTAGTAGTTATTATAATTGAAATGTCATCTGCAAATAATATTGTTTTATGATGCGTAATGTCAGGTAAATCATTGATATATATCAAAAACAAAAGAGGACCAAGCATGCTCCCTTGTGGGACTCCAAATTTATTATTTTCACAATCAGACCTATATGATTGAACGGTTCTTTTTTCGTTGGGTTGGGTGATTTCTACGCATTGGCGTCTATTTCCTAGATAAGTTTGCAGCCAATTTAGGGCTTGTCCTCGAATACCGTTGTTTTCTAGTTTTTTAACAGTAGACTATGAGAAACAAAGTCAAACGCTTTAGACATGTCTAGGAAAGCAAATGTTGTGTATTTTTTATCGTTAAGGTTTTGTAGTATGTCGCTTACTAAAGCAAAGGTCGCACCTGTTGTAGATTAACTTTTTTGAAACCCATATTGATTATTTTTTATAATATCATGTTTATTAAAAAAGGATGTTAATTTGTCATGCATAACGTTTTCAAATATTTTGGAGATAACTGGCAGTAATGTGATTGGTCTATAATTGCACATGTTACTCCTATTACCTTTTTTATACAAAGGTCTGACCACCGATAGTTTAAGCTTTTCCGGAAAGCAGCCTGTTTCTAGTGACAAATTAACTAGAAAAGTAAGTATTGGGCTGAGTTCATGACTACACGCTTTTAATATCTTAGTACATACAGAATCATACCCTTCAAAAGTAGTGTTTGCAAGAGACATTATGGTTTTTGTTATATAAGTTTCATCTATTGGTGATAGGAAAATAGAATGTGGCTGCCCATTTTTTAAGTGTGTGTTAGGAAGTGTGTTATTAATTTGATAAGTAGATGAAATAAAGTGTTTATTAAAACAAGTTGCTATTTCTAGGGGATCTGTAGTTTCTATGTTTTGTTCATTTAGTATATTTTTTATATAATAATGGTTCTGAGAAGAGTCAGTTTCAGTTTTGATAACCTTCCAGGTTGCTTTGCAAATATTTTTACTATTTATTATATAATTTTGATTGCAATTTTTTTTAGCACAATTAATACATCTTTTTAGTAATTTATTATAATTCAAATAGTTCTCCTTATCTATTTTTGAGCGGGTTGAGTAGTATTTATATCTCAATTTTCTTTTATTTTTGCTGCTTAACTTTAGACCTTTTGATAACCAAGTGATTCTTTCCCTTAGATTTATTCTTACTTTATTAATAGGAAAGCAAAGGTAGTAAAGCAAACAAAAGAAATCATAAAATTCGTTAAATGCTGTATTTAAATCAGTTTGTCTATAGAGATGCAAGTATTGTATGCTTGTCAGATATGGTTTAAACTTCATTGTATTTTCAGTACAATAGCACGTCTTAAAGATATAAAGATAGTCTGGATTTTTTTCTTTGTGCTCCACAGGACATGTAAGGATTTGAGCAGTGTTATGATCGGATAACCATAATTCTAGGACTGAACCTGAGGCATTGGTAATATTGCTTAAAATCAAATCCAGACAAGATTTACCCCTAGTTGCATTAATAATATGTGAAATTAAATTATATTTTTGAATTATACCCGTCAACTTAATAGTATTTTGATTTTTTTGGTCAAGCATGTTTATATTTAAGTCAAAAGTAATAATTATTTTATTTTAAGAATGTTTAGTCAAGTATTTATAAAGCATTAAATCTAATTTGTCAAGAAAATAATTTAGATGTGTACTCTTTTTTGAAGGTATTCTGTAAATGCAAATTATTATAATATTGTTTTTTAATAGTTTGATAGAACAGAGTTCAAAATGATGAATTGATGTAAATTCATCAAAACAGGTTAATTTTTTATAAGCAATGCCCTTCTTTACCAATATGCATGTACCACCTCTTTTATTCTGCCTACTATAAAAGGATGCAAGTTCGTAGTTTACAATATTTATAGATTTTTCGGTGCCTAATTTGACAAAGGTTTCAGAGAAGCACAGTATGTCAGGTATTCATTTATTCCTAATTTCCTTTAAAGTTATTTCTAATAGTTCCTTTTTACAGATTAAGCCATGAATGTTTTGGTGGAATAATGTCAGAGTGTGTATTTGCCTAGGTGCGAAAAAAATTACATTCATTATCTGTCTGTGTTGTTGAATTCAATAACATTTGAGTCTGGTTATTGCAGGGATTATTAGTAATTGTATTTTGTTTGTTGTTATATTTGTTACTAATTTGAAAGTAGTACGGTATTGTCCCTTTTTTATTACGCATTTATGTTGCATTGTTGCATTTTCATTTACTACACTGTGTGCCTTAGTTTTATTAATGTGCAATTATATGTTTGCTGGTAACAAGTATTCTAGCTGATAAAGCTTAAAGTTAATGTGGGTATTTATTTTGTTACATAAATGATTGACATACCCATAACGATTTTCACAATAATAGTTATGATCAATTACAGTACAATTTTCTACATGGCTAGTCCACACCTTCAGAAATTTATTTAACATGTACTAATTCAAATAACGGCTATAGAATATTGGGGCTATATAAACATGTGCTTTATGTAATTTATTTATAATTATACTTAAGTTAAAATGTAATTTTTGTATGTTGTTATCATAACTACCAATACAAATTATTACAATGTCATCTTTGGTTAATTTTTCTGCAATAGTGTCACATTTCGATATACGAGTAAATTCATTGCTACTGGTACCCGTTAATATAAGTGCAGTCGGTGCAAAGATATCCTTCCAGTTACCTTTCCTTGTTTTCAATAACGACGCTGATATTCCTTTTATTTGTTCGTCTCCTATTATAATAATTTTGTGTTGTCTATTGTCAGATACGCCATCTAGGTTGACATCCTTGTAACTAATCGTGGGTGATGCATCGTCCTTGGTAGCATATTGATCGTTGCGTCTATTATTAATTAGTTCCTGGCTATTATCACTAGATAGCGTTACTGCATGGTGTTGTTGCACTGCCAACTTATGTTGTTGGTTCAGTGTCTCGTTTTTATTTGAAGTGTTGTCTTCGCACGAGTATGAAAAATCAAGCTTTTTGGATGGTATAAAACTTTTACATGCTGTTTTGTGAGTTTTTTTTGTAGATGTACCTTTGCATATATGTGTTAATTTATCCACTTGTGACTTTTATTTTTCAATTTGTTTAGCCTGATTGTTGTTTTCGGTTATTAGATTTTCAATTTCGTTTTCTGCTATCTGTAATTTTTCTTCGAGTGCCTGCAGTTTTTTTCTCATCATGCTTATGTCGTCTTTAGTTATATTTGTGTGAAAGTCAGGCAAACTTCTGTTTAAATCATGTGTTGAGTTCGATGATAAACTTTGAATATCGTCATCCGAGTTTTTTGATAGGCTATTAAATGAGTTATGTATTGGGATGTTATATTTACTTCGGTTTCGCATGGTCACATTCATGACGTGATGAAGTCTTCCTCGCTGATGGCGCATGTTTTGTCTGAGTTCGACAAACTGGTACTTTAAACAGACTGTTTAATGTAGAGCCACTTACTACTCGTGCTGCAACTCCAGTAAGAGCGCCAATCTGTGGAACCTACTTCCCGTAACATCTGTTCACTTGATTTTTGAAGAAGTTAAACAAGAACGTCTTTCCTGTTCCAGCGCCCCACGCTTTTACAACCAAATATTATAATTAAAAGCACATAGTTTACACTACAGCCAAGAAATAGAGACAACTTGAACGATCCATAATTATTTTTTTGTTTTTACGTGTATTTATAAAAGCGTGTTTTTCTAGTGTTTTTTAAACTATTAATTTATTCTTACTGTAGAAGGAGATATTTAAAATGTTTAAAAATACTGGTGAGCGATGATAAACTGTTAAAACTAAATACATTTATACAAATCTCTGAAATTATAAAGATTTTAAGTATTTATTTATTAGATATATTTTGCTTTTTGAAATTATAAATTAATGAAAAAATCTATGTTTGCTTTCTTAAAACCTGTTTCTCCACCAAGTTATTTGTTACCGTAAAATGCATGACATAGCGTTTCTTGGCTAGATAGGTTTTCATCGTTCGCTGTTTGTAAATAGTTTGCACACAGAAGCTTATTCGATGCTGATCGGATAATGTTTTTATGCTCGAAATTTGCAATATTTTACACATAGGAAGAACACTGTACACTGTTTCTATTAAGGCTTTATTGTATTTATTTGTTTGACTCACACGGACATGTGGTCCAAGAAGTAAATGTTTGTCTTCAGGGCTTACGATTCATTCTTTCTTGATAATCTTAATATTAAACTAATGGAAGGAAAGAGGAACTCACCACGCACCCTCGGATTGACCACCCCAACTATTGCAATAGAAATAGGTTGACAATACCGAACTCCTCTAAAAGGATAAGGGATGTAGGAATGGTATGGGTTCCAGGAAGATACCTGACTTGCAGTATCCCGCTGTATGCGCCGACTATTCTTCGACACGTATTTCGCCTCTGCACGAGGCATCCTCTGGAGCGATGATGACGGAGCTCATTCGTTGCCCATCGCCGGTAACTTATGAATGAATATGGGAGGAAACACTATTTAGTTTATTAGCTTTTGAATTATGAATAGATTTGCCTATTCCATAGATACTATTATTTTGATTGATTACGTTTATTTAGGGTATTCTTAAAGAGTCATTGTGGAAACAAAATATGTGATATATGTTGAGGTAGCTAAATTGCAGTATCCTACTTAACATGAACTGTACTGTCTGCTAAGAATTTCCTGATAAGAAGACAGTAACAAAAGGGTAAGGCAAACATGTTTAAAGGTAACTGTTTTCCGTTTCTTACTTATACGATCTTTTATAGCGTAGACGCCGTAGACATTGGTCTATTGAGTGTATACCTGCTTACCGACAACCAGTGGTTCAGACCATTGTATTCAGATACAGACGAAAATAATACTAATATTTTTGCAGCACGCAATATAAAAAAACACGTAAATAGCACGACACATTTGTCATAAAAAAAGTTATAAGACCGTATCCCTGAAACTTATAAAGAGACTCCAGTCGCTTCACTCCATATCCACTTCGCTTAAGGATATATTAGCCAGTCAAAATATCACGTTGCACACGGTAACAGAAAAGAACCGCAGACACGATCTATACGTTTGATATAATCTGGTGACAGCCCTAATCTAAAGTACCATAGTTATCTCATTTTATACACTAGGAATATTTTTATCCTTATTTCAAGTCACAGCTGAGTTCATTTTCTACGAGTTAGGATATTTGTCCCTTGAGTAGGATAAATTTTTTATTTGTTTCATGTTTATTTATTTAGGTACCAAGTTATAAAATTACCTAGTTTGTAAAATATTAAGTTAGGAAATATTTCATTAAATTCGTAGAATTTTAAATGATTAATTAATCGTTGACCCAAAAATATCCCTTTATCCTACTTCCAGTACCTAGTCAATTGATTTTATTATCTGAATAACTATGGAAATGAAAAAAGCCCGATTATTTCCGTCAATATCGGCGTGTGATCACAAAAATGCTTTGCAAACAAAGTTGTTCTACTTAAATTATTATGTTGCTCTCAAAATAAGTGATCCCGGCCGCTAATAGGCATCATGTGGAAGTTTCCTACAAAAGCACAAAAGTTTATCGGAAGCCACGTATCCAAGTAGCGAAAGATTCCCCAACTATCACAAACTTTCAATAATCCCGGTAAGTCGATTGTACTCAAACTTATTTTGGGAGACGACTGCGTGTAGCCATTTTAGATAAAGTAACATCTGGTTTATAGAGTTCTCTAAACATATGCTTATTTATTCTCACGCTCACTTTATCTACGATGTGAGTAGAAGCCTTAACATATTCTTTTTCATGGTTATACATTTTTCTCTAGAAGATTCTTTTTTCTATTACCGTAAGTTTGGATAGCGCGTTGTCGCGATATGGTGAGTTGAAAACTGTTCACATGATGCCGTTTTCCAAACTTATTTAGGGACGGCGTTGCGTGATCATTGTCGTCCTTGCAAATGCTTTGTGCTCGAGGCTATAAATATATTTCTATAGTGGAACTAATAACTACATTGTGTATGCTGTCACTATCTGGAAAGGTAAGAGGTATGAATTTTATGATTACCTAGTGAATGAAAATTTCAAAGAAGTATTTTTTCATCACAAATAGACACTATGTATTTATTCTAATATAGACTCAAGACAATACGTACCTTCGTCAATCAGATAACGGACTATAATACTTAAGATAGGCATAAAAAGACAGCTAAACATATTAACTATATGTATGTTTACAAATATCGTACTACTTTCTAGGATTACATAATAGAAAACCTAACCAGAAACAAGCATAAGTGCAAATTTAAGCCAAAAACCCGATAGACAGTAATTATGTAGGTAACTTAGTAGGTAAAATCTTCAATTATTGTCTTCTGTTACAGTATATAACAAAATGTTGTAGAAACCTAAACTAATTCTAGATCCATCAAAATGTCACGCAGGTGTAGGCTAAACTATGAAATATCCAACTAAAAAGGATGAACATAAACAGAATTTACTCGGGGAAATGTAGCAGCTTCTGGAGGAATAAACAAAAACTATATTTCTTCACGCGACACTACGGCTACGGGTCAAATATTTAGTTTCAAATTTCGCACTCGGGAAGTTGCAAAGGTTCCCACTTTATTCAACTACTGGTTTATTTTAAAATGTTATAATATTCTGAAAATAAGCTCTGCGCTTCAGATGTTTTCTTCAGTAGATGTCAAAAGAAACAGAGTTTGATTAAAATCTCTATTGTTTAAAATTTGACTCACTTATATTTAAAACTTCACTGGCTAGCATTGCGTTGCTACACCAGACTTAATTATTCTATTATTGTTTGCACATATGGGGTAATAGATATTTACAACGAATTTATAAGACACGGTTGCCCGCTTACTACTACTGTAATCAAACTTAACAACTTCAACTTCTTAGCAACTCTATCAGTAAAGTATCAGTAAAGTATCATTTTGATAAATCCAGAAAAATATACATCACAAAGAGAATATAATCTGTCGGATAACTATGGTCACGTCAACGCCTTGTAAATGTCAATGCTGTCATAGTGCATGGGCAAGGCATGTGCATATTTTGGCTTATTGCGGTAGAAATAAGCCTGAGCGGCAGCTGATGAGAGACAAGTAGTGTGTATCCTATTTACATTTCGCTTGTTTCATTCAATATCTAGTTATATTCTCTTTGGTCTAAAGAAATGGGCAGTCAATGAAATACCAGTTATCTGTTTCACGTCACTAGATATCATATATACACTATACAGCATTGTTTTAAAATACCACCAGATGCATCTTAAGCAACCGTTTCCGATTCCACTCATCGACCAAAATAAGAAATTAATACATCGAATCTACTATACATATTGCATTATTAGTAGATAGCCTTTTAGACAACTGTCAAACCGAGCAAAATACAGAAAAACAAATTTTTTTTAAGGAAAACACGTAGTCTATTGACCAAAAGTATAGCATTAACTAAAATACTCGTAATAATATCACATGTTATGAAGCAAAAACATGGTTTATGTACACAAACGCCGTTTGTCTCGGAAACATGTGGTTGTAACACGGAAAAGGAATTATTGCGATGGGAAATTACCTACTTTGTGAACACAAATTACATCAATTACATTTTACCCGCACATAATAACGAAAGAGCTACATATCAAAATGGAACTTGGTGGAATTAATATCAATATCGGCAATATTATTTTAATATCTAATTCGATTTGTATAGCTATACATTTGAAAGAAAAGTCTTACGGGTTTTACTTGAATAAGATATAAAATTGCGAGGTGGTAACATGGATTCGTAGGTAAAAACTGAGTGTTATTTACTACTTAGTTAGTAGAGATCACTAGTACATACATATGGTGCCAAGAATCACACTTTTTGTCTACACTTTATGCCGTCTCACCTTTTAATCATACCTATGTCAAAGTCATCTGATGTTATTTTGCCGGCATAGTTTTGAGCATTCTCCATGATGTTTTGGCATAGCTATAAGCTTTTCTACAATGAGATTGGTTAAGATGTTCGGCAAGTTAAAAAATAATAATTCAACTCGGTGAATTATTATCGATCATCGATTTCAGTGTAATAACGAGTTATTACACTGAAATAGTTAAATCGATCTATGCGGATTTATAAACGCATATCATAAATCTGCATAAATAATAAAATGTAGAGGTAAAGAGATACGAAAAGATTTTCTGTGATAGGTATTAAGCGCAAGTAAAAACAACTTTTTCTACTAGCGTAACAACGTACTAGGGGAAAAAGTTTTCCATTTTACACTTATGATATTCTACAGTGCTGTACATCGAAACAGTACCGAACAAACCGGATTTTCAATTTCCTTGCCGGGGTAAACACTTTCCCTGAGAGAGAACATTTTTTATACTCGCCTACTACCTACCCATAACTCCTAAATAGACATACGTGTCTACTTATTTCTGTATTATATTGAACTTTCTGTACTCATATTAATAATTTTTATTATAATAAGTTTCTTATATTCAAATATAGACATCAACAAATTAATTTTGTCCTTTTATATAGAAAGAAATTCGGTAGGCAAGTTTTATCTTTTTTGCTTTTATCGATACGTTAGCCCACTTAATTCCTTGGTGCCAGGTGCCAGCGACCTTATCTCAAAGGCTAGGATAGGTATTTTACTGAACCAATCACATTACTTCAAAGGCTACCATAGTTCATTCTTACATAAACCAGAATAGCTATACTACTCATACATTAGTATTTCTTTAGAATTAATTTGAAATTGTGCTCTTATTTACATGTCCCGCCGCCGGCACGTTGAAAATATTCGGTCAACCAGTTGAAACATAGTTTTGACCACCCTTTGTATCTACTTGCGTACAAAAGCTTTTACGAACACCGTCACAAAAGGGTTTACGTGGCATGTGGATAGGTGTGTGCCGGGACTTGCCAGCGAATTAAGCGAAAACCATGCTAGTATCAAAGCTGTACTGATTAAGAGTGAACATTGGGAGCTTTCATGCGCGCCAGTCAGATGTTTGATCAAGTACGTGTTACAGAGGGAGTACGCGAGTGCTATTGTTGCTGAATAACGCGTGATATGCCTGGCATTCCTAATGGCTGATATATATTTTTTACTCCTCTACATATTTATTATATAATATTTTGATGATTAAATACAGGCAGCGATAGCCTAGTGGAGATACCAACAGACTGCCATGCAGAGGGTATCGGGTTCGAATCCACGGCGCGCACCACTGACTTTTCGGAGTTATATGCGTATTGAATCGTTAATTATCGCTAACCTCGTGCCTCGGAGAGCACGTTAAGCCGTCGGTCCCGGTTGTCATGAAGATCTTTGACAGTCGTTATAGGGCGTCAGTCCCTTCTAAATTAACTGACACTAGTCTAAACCATGGAATATCGCTATCCCTTCGGGTTGCGGAGGTCAGACAGGCAGTCGCTCCGTGGAAAAGCTAATATTCAGCCAAATCCGGTTAGACTAGTAAGCGGACCCCAGATTGAAACTGGGATAACGCTAGGAGGATGATGATTTTGATGATTAAATATTATACTATCAGCCCTGTATATAATATCTGTCCCACAGCTAAGCACGGGCCTCTTTTTTATGGTAATAGGCGGCAAACGAGCTGACGGATCGCCTGATGGTAAGCAATAGGGAAGTTTCCTGCAAGTGAAATAAATTATACAAGTATTTTTATGTAATGAAATATGTCAAAATAATGGTAGTTTCATTCATTAATTAATGTTTTATCTATAATTAATTTTTAGTCAAAAATTTACCGATAATAAGTATTCTATTTGACAGCAAAAAACTATGACGTCACTAGGTCTTATGTCATATAAACGCCGTAGCAAAGGTCGTTTTTGACATTTCATTAAAAGTGCTTGATTTGACTAGTTGGAAACAACCCTATTACTGCCGCCCATGGACACAAGCAACACCATAGGAGTCGCAAGTGCGTTGCCGCTCTTTGTTGTTGGAAAAAGGGATAGGATGAGGAGTAGGATGAGGGAGAAGAATAGGGGATAGAGCCTCCGGCACTCTCACTCACCGAACGAAACGCAACAGTTTAGGTACTGTGACGGAAAGTATCCGTCGATTTTCTGTGAGAGGGTAGTACTACCCCGGTCGAGCCGGCCCATTCATGCTGAAATCAGCAAGGCTCTACTACCATAAATAAATTATTAGTTTAAAAAACACTAGAAAAACACGCTTTTATAAATACACGTAAAAACAAAAAATAAATTATGGATCGTTCAAGTTGTCTCTATTTCTTGGCTGTAGTGTAAACTATGTGCTTTTAATTATAATATTTGGTTGTAAAAGCGTGGGGCGCTGGAACAGGAAAGACGTTCTTGTTTAACTTCTTCAAAAATCAAGTGAACAGATGTTACGGGAAGTAGGTTCCACAGATTGGCGCTCTTACTGGAGTTGCAGCACGAGTAGTAAGTGGCTCTACATTAAACAGTCTGTTTAAAGTACCAGTTTGTCGAACTCAGACAAAACATGCGCCATCAGTGAGGAAGACTTCATTCACCGACATTTTTAACGCCTCTTCTTTCAGAAAATTAAGTATATAAGGGTAATGCGGCAACAGAGGCAAAATGTAGAGTTCTTGTTCGTGGACGAGATATCTTTCCCTTTGGTAAGCCTTTGGCAGTATAAATGCTAGGCTCTTGTGAGACCTCATGCAGCTTCCGCCAGGAAGGTAGTATTAGTATTTGTTAACAATAAAGTCTTTTCTGTTCCAGCACCACACGCTTTTACAATCAAATATTATAATTAAAAGCACATAGTTTACACTACAGCCAAGCAATATAGACAACTTGAACGATCCATAATTTATTTTTTGTTTTTACGTGTATTTATAAAAGCGTGTTTTTCTAGTGTTTTTTAAACTATTCATTTATTTTATACTTTTTGGTCTTTGATAATGAAATATGTTTAACATTTATACATTTATTTTAAGTAGGCGAATGAGCCCGAATCCTCTCCATTTCCGCCTGTGCGTCTGTATTACAAGGTGTTTTATCTGTCAGCTTATAACAATCTAGCTCTTCAATCAGGAGACCACTAAGTGATTTTACTTCACTCAGGGCCACATACCTACGCCTGTCCAGCCGCAAAAGTACGAACCCTAACTACACCGCTGCGTAGTCTGCAATATATAATTGGTATAACCTTGAAACCTGATCGTGTCCAAAGTCCATTACATGACCTTTCTCACAAGTGCAAACATGATTATGATACGATATTCCATCATGGAATGCCAGTGCCTATCTTCCGGCTTCATCATCAGACCTTGAAAGCTAGTCGTGGCCAAAGTTCATTACAAGACTTATCTAATAAATCCAAAACAGCTATGATATGATTTTCCATCATGAAGTTCCAGTTCATGTCTTCCAGCTCCATCATCCGATCAGTTTGACTGTACCATATTATTGTATTGTCATCAGAACTACATACAGTTGCCAATTTTCATTACGCTACGACCCTTGGAGGATGGTTAAATTATTTAGCTTAGATTCCATTACATAGTTAGTTATATACACGACGACCTAATAAAAGCGTGTTAAAAATCGGTGACAACCTATTTTGCCAACAAGCGGTAATTGCAGATATTGTAGACGATTGCATTGTTGAGCTGGATTTCTTCAGAGATCATCAATTCAGATTAGATAGTAAAGGTGGTATCCTTAAGTGTGGAGATGTCAAAATTCCAATGAAAGGTGTTGGCATGGGGAATGTTTTGTGCCTCAAAGAAAGCAAATCTGCACATAGATTACAATCCTATATCTACGAAGTTTAATGACTTGATTCATGCCGACAGGAGAGCGGTGCATCGAGAATCAGGATGCGCGGAACGCGCATGTCCAGACGTGGGTAGTGTGACGGCCAGTGTCAGAGAGGTTGGACTACGTTTAGACATTTCTTTGGCCAGTGTCATGTCAAAATGTCACGAAACTATAACGATAAGTCCAAGCATAAGTCATACTGACGTCTACACAAGAAGTTGGCTGGTCGTGAAATAGAATAATTACCAAAACAAAGAGGTTTGAAGACTATTTCATTATTTGGAAATGATAGTTTCAAGTTAGATGACGAAAACATTCGTCATCGTAACACTCTGTCAAGTGTTCGCCAAATTCGCTACAAACAGTTAACAAGGCCATGGCCGTGCGGATAACACATCCGCTTCACGCTCTGAAGGCGTGGGTTCAGGTGCCAGTCATAACAGTCGTGTGGATTTTGGTTTTTATGAAATTTGAATTTTTTTTATGAATACTTGGCAAATATTTAAATTTATTTTATTCGAAATGTTTAAATAATTCAAAGTCCATTTCGTGGCCTTTCTCACAAGTGCAAACACGACTATGATATGATATTCCATCATGGAATGCCAGTGCCTATCATCCGGCTTCATCATCAGACCTTGAAACCTAATTGTAGTCAAAGTTCATTACGTGGCCTTTCTCACAAGTGCAAACACGACTATGGTACGATATTCCATCATGTAATGCAAGTGCCTATCATCCGGCTTCATCATCAGACCTTGAAACCTAATTGTAGTCAAAGTTCATTACGTGGCCTTTCTCATAAGTGCAAACACGACTATGATACGATATTCCATCATGGAATGTCAGTGCCTATCTTCCGACTTCATCATCAGACCTTGAAACCTAATTGTAGTCAAAGTTCATTACGTGGCCTTTCTCACAAGTGCAAACACGACTAAGATACGATATTCCATCATGGAATGCCAGTGCCTATCATCCGGCTTCATCATCAGACCTTGAAACCTAATTGTAGTCAAAGTTCATTACGTGGCCTTTCTCACAAGTGCAAACACGACTATGATACGATATTCCATCATGGAATGCCAGTGCCTATCTTCCACCTTCATCATCAGACCTTGAAACCTAATTGTAGTAAAAGGTCATTACAAGACTTTTATAAGAAATCAAAAACAGTTATGATAAGTTTTTCCATCATAAAGTTCCAGGTCATATCTTCCGGCTCCATCATCAGATCAGTTCGACAGTACCATATTATTAAATTATCATCAGAACTACATACAGCTGCTAATTTTCATTACGCTACGACCCTTGGAAGATTAAATTAGTTACCTTAGATTCCATTACATAGTTACATACACGACGACCTAATAAAAGCGTGTTAAAAATCTAACTATCTTCTCACTATGAGATGCGTAAGGCCATAGTACACCACGCTGGCCAAGAGCGGGTTTGCAGACTTCACATATCTTTCTAGAAAATTAAAGGGAACTCTCAGACAAACCACAACTTTATAATATCTGTAATAATATTGTAAATCTGAAGAGTTTTTTTTGTTTGGTTGAACGGTTTAATATAAACTACACAACAATTATTTGTATTGATTTATCGAGACAAGCTTTAGTAGTTTTAATCCAACAACACTAACTAGTGAGTCACAGCTGAAGGTTATATAGCCTTTTGGCTATATAACATTAAGCTGTGACTCACAAGTGCGGAGCAGACGCCCTAAATAGCGCGGGCGTAACCGCGAGCTCAGCTAGTATTTTATATAATGTATTTTGTTTTGAGTATCTTTGTAAGTACACAGCTTCTTATTCATATAAAACAATCCAATCAAATTTCTTAAGTTACCTTTTACTGAACAAGAAACTAAAACGAAAATTTCACCAATCATCTATCAATTCTAATCACAAAACAAAGCGTACAAATAAAACCTGCTAATCAGAGACAACGATAAAATAGCAATTAAAAAGCAATCTCTAAAGCCAATCCTAAATTTGGGCCGCAGTATTCTCGTTAAGCTTAAATTAGTAAAATAGTATTGTGTGAAATTAAGCAACTTAGTAATGAGTATTTATTGGTTTAATACCTTCTAGCTGCGATGGCTAGTTAGCGTATAATCGGTGCATATAATGGGAGTTTTTATTACCACTACATGTGTACGTACGGAAAACAGATAATTTTATGTCTATTGTTATTTATGAGTCTTTTTCGTAACATAAGGAACGAAGACGTGATTATAAAAAACGACAACTTAGTAAAGTTTTGTAATTTTTTTTTATAGACTCACGCCTGTATCCCCGAAGGGTATGCAGAGGTGTAATATTACACCCACATTTCGCCATGAATATTTAGGTCCCACGTAATGGGGGGCGAGCCTATTGCCCTCACCGGGCACATCACCAGACTCCATGATGCTACTGAGAATTCGGAAAAACCCTGTAACAATTTTGCCCGACTCGGGCATCGAACGTGGGACCTCCGATCAGCAGTTGCATACGCTATTCACTGGCCCACGGAGGCAGTCACTAAGCAGTAAGTATAAGATATATTAATTTCTAAGTTGGTATTGGCAAATATAGTAATTCCTATAAAATATAGGTAAAAAAAATAAAACCATAGTTATGTTTTATTAGAGAATCCTTGGTGTATGCCAGAAATGAATGTTTAAAAAATGTGTATAACTATAAAAAGTTATCATATCGATATATCATGTAACCAGGCCGTGATTTATCGATATGATAACGGAACTGATTTCTCATATAATATATTAAAGTCTAAAGATATTTTTTGGCATAAGAGAGTGAATCAGTCAGTGAAAATCACTTATTTAATAAATGAACACTGCCAAGCGTCGATCACTAAAACAAAAAATAATATCAGCACCAGAAAGACCAACTTAGTTCCATAAAAATTAAAATGAAAATCACGTCCCTTTCAAGGAAAACATCTGTGACAGACATAAGCACCAAAGAAAAAATATCCTTGTAAGATTTTAATCTTTAGATTTTTTTTATAAAAACCGTGACAAAGAAAGTAAGTGTTGAAACAACACACTCAAGGAATAAGAAAATAATTGTTAATTTACTAATGTTACGTAAGTTATGTTGGTACCTATTGCAAATAATTAAGGGATCTTATGGACCTATACACATCATGAGATAATACTGGTTGTAATAAACTAGCTGCGCTCGCGGTTACACACGCATTATAATTATAGCGTGATGTTATATAGCCTTTTTCGATCAAAAGACAATCCAATACAAGAATAACTTTTCAATTTGAACATAAGTTGTGAATGTTTTGAACATTTTAAGATTAGCTAGCTCAACCAAACAAGCAAACTTTTCATTGATTAAAACTAAAGAACTAGGTGTGACAAATACGAGCTTGTATCTGATACTTCCATTTTTTCAACGAATGCATTTACAAATTTAATATAACAAGCCGGAGCAGCCTCAAAGCACCTTGATAACAATTTTAGTATCTGCAGCCTTTATAGATCAGGTTGTATAAAATACTGGGGGGCAGAACTTAAAAAGTGTTCTTTTGACTGAAGTTCACCTTAGGTTTTCGCCCCAGCATGTTCTTACATTTACGCACTGTCTAACAGACTGCTAGGCAAAGGGTCTCGAGTTTAAACTACAGCGCGGACCACTGGCTTTTCGAAGTTATGTGCGGCTTCGACTGCTAATGAACGCTTATATCACATAACAACGTGATAATGTATTTTTCTTTCAATAAATTTTATTATTAGTTGCGCTTCTTTAGAAATAAACAGGTTGCCGATCAAATTCTCTTACGCTATTCCAAAGTTTTGAACATGATGCACAAATTCAAACAGTTTATGATACTACCATTCGCAAGTAATTGTTACGCGTAGTCGTTTGTGCCTTTTTGTCTTTAGGGTTCTATGACTTCATTTTAAGCGTATTTAACAGAGTTAAACATCCAAGCTAAACGTATCATATATTGGACTAATACTTATGTATATAAATTTACCAAAAACCGAATCCAGAAATATTCATACCTATTCAGTACTATCAGTTTTGCATAATGTCTTTCACAACTGTATTTGGCATTATAATCCAGTGGTCCGTAAAAAGTCTCAATCGCCGGTCACAGAGGTCCGCTAAGGTCCACCATAAAATTCAATCTTAAGATACCCTTGTCCAAACGTCCGTGGAACATTTACTGACACACATAAACACTCAACCTTACCGTTTTGGAATTTGAATACATTCCTCGAGAAAATTGCAACTTTATTTCTTTATAATAGCCGTTATGTTTTAGAACTTAGGGCTAGTTATTTGTAGAATATATTGGATTTTTCTGTATTATTCATTAAATTATGTCCGTTGATGGAATGTTTGTTATGCAGTTATTATCAAAAACTGGAAATCCCTAGGTATAAGATTTCTACTAGGCTCAAAAGAAAATCTAAAATTAAACTATTTGAGGTTCAACTATGAAAGCAATTACAAACGATAATAATATGTTTTATTATATTAAAGATATACATTTCTTGCTCTCTCGATTACTCACATCACAAATTTAACTGAAATAAATCAGCAGTTTCCTCACACAAACATCCAAGTACATGTCGCTCAGCTTTAAACATCATCCACAAAACCTCTCACACAGTTACAGTGACCCGTTGTTCCGAAGCCACGTCACTGCCGTACAGTGCACAGAGGCGGCCACCGACTACTGTTTGAATGACTAAGCAAACTGGCTACTGCTATTAAACCTTAGGAAATTGCCAACAATACACTGATTAGAGTGGCTTTTCCATGAATCAATTTGTTTATAATCGCCTGTGTTTATATAATACAGTCGGATTGTAGATACAACAGCTCATTTTGATGGTATTGTTTTTTATTATATGACCAGCGATTTACTGCGGTTTAACTACCATAAAATAAAAAAATCACATACTTAGGCGCTTAACTTGGGATAATGCGTGTTCTTTATTTTGCGAGATGTTTGATCAGCAAAGGAGATCACCCAAATTGGGCAAATTTTTATTTTGCCGGCCAATCAATAAAATTGTGTTATTTTAATAGAACACACGGTTATAAATTTTTTTAACTATTGCACCAAATTTCTAAGTCAATTCTCTGAGACAATATTTAAGTTTGAATGTATGTCTCAAAGTACCGTAGAGCAGTTTTGTTTTGACAAAAGTCATAAATCAAAGAGGTGTAGAGGTGGTCAACTATACGTTTTCAGCCTAACGTGAAATACGTGAGCCTTAAAATGCAGTGGACTCATTAAAAAAGTAAAAAATCATTTTTTTTAATACTCCTGACCCAATATAAAAATATCGTCTAAATCTTTAGTAGGAATGTCTATGATCGGCCAGGTACAGATGTCTTCTATACAAGTATGCCACCATAGTGGCGCTAATTCCTGTTCCCAGCAACGCAACGCAACATTTCTGCAACCACATGGTTGAAGAGATGTTGCGTCGCGACATTCTCACTTTCCGTTGTTTCGACCGGTTCTTGTAGAGAAAAGGCCAGGAGGAAACGCCTGGATATCACAATAGTGACAGCAGCCACAACCCTGTCCAAGAAACGGCGCTGCAAAACGCTTATGCGTCCCAACGCCGTGAACTCGTCACCATCTTAAGCCTTTTTCGACCATTTTGGTGTAGATCTCTACAACAACTTCCTTTCCGTTCTGTTTTGGGCAGTCTTCAACCAATTACTGCCCGCTATCTTTATGATGCCATCTTTCCATCTCATTTGCAGTCTTCCAGCTGGTCGTTTACAATCCCATCGTCTTCATTTCAATATTTGCTTGCACCATGTTTCGGAATTTCTGGCACATGTCCGGCCGCTACTCTTTTGGCAACATCTGATACTAAACTTTCTTTTCGGAGCCATTTATTCGTCTTTCTGTCTCTGAGTGTCATTTTTACCAGTTTTCTCTCCATTGCCCTTTGAACAATATCAAGTTGCTGTAGCGCTGCCTCTGTAGTAACCCAAGTTTCGGCTCCATAGGTGAGTACTGGCTGGACGCACTGGTTGAATATTCTTGCTTTTTGTTGTTTCGTAAAAGCAAATGTCAGTTTATCGAAAGCAGCCCAACCCAAATGGATACGTCTATCAATCCCGTTCACCTGGTTTGGTTTGCCCATCTTTATTTCTTGCCTTGAATTCTAATCGGGTACATCTTACTGCAATTATTATTCCGCTGGCGTTTTCACTGGTCATGTTTCGAATTGGCCGTAAACTGATCGCGGCAATTGTTACAGTCGTACCCTCGCTACCTGCCCTGCCCATGGTCTGGTGCGTGATGGCTTGGAACGTCACCGTCTCTTTCTGTGAGGCAGTAATGCTTATCAATCAGATGTTTCGCTCTTGGCTTACTACCTGCAATTACCTGATGCCATTTAAATTGCAACTTGCACATTATTTTAGGCAAAAAATAACAATAATTACTTAGAATTTTTTTTAGGTGCGATGTTTCATGTACATAAAAACTGTTTTTAGTAACGTCTAAAGTTTTATACGTACCTACCAACTTAAAAAGTATTCAGCTTCAAAAGTGCTTAAAAGGACGTGAAAAAAGTAAGTAATAAAAAATGAAATAAAAACTGTCAAGTTAGCCCTCAGGGCAATGGAGCGCCTTTTTTATTTTCACCTTTAACTGCTTCATGAAATTTTCATTAACTATGAATCGTCTCATTTTAGATCATTGCAACGGGCTAGTTACTTTTTAACAGCCAGATAGAACCACGTTAATTTGAAAGAAAATTGTGACTACAGTCGTGTACCAAACGTTAAGCATTGAAAGTAAAATTGAACTTAACATTTAATAGTAACTTTGTTTGTGGATTGTTCTTCAAATATATATTTTAGCCAGCCGTATACGTGTGGTGACGTTTAAAGAATACAAAATATCACTACTCCTTTTAGTCTAGTCATTAAAGGGGGTTGACCTCGGAAAATCGACATACCCAGTATAATACCACGTAAAAACTTGTATTTTGGCATCCTAAAACTGTTCTCAAAAGTCACAAATAATTGGATGTCCGCAAATTTTAAATTCAGGGGTCAAAGGTCATAAAAATCGATTTATTTTATATTTTCGGCAAATATCTCGTTTTCTATGGGTTTTACGCTGATTGTATTTATGATCAATATTGTAGAAAATTAAATTTTCTACAACTTTTTGATTTAACATTTTGTACTGTTTTCGAGATAGAGGGCGCAGAGCGCGCGATCAGAGAATTATCTGAGGTCAACTGGTAGTCTCGATCGAAAACTCGTACCTAATATTAGGGTTATAATTTTTTGCTAAACATATAATTATCATTTTTTATTAACTTTTAGATTAAATTAATTTATTTTTTGGTTAATTATCTATTTTTAATTAAGGGTCAATTATTTAATACCACTTACCTGGCCATGTAATTAAGAAATTGTTGAGGAAAATACCAAAATTGTATTTTTATCATAATCTAATTTATACTAATGACTTTATTATATAAATAGAGAAGAAAATAAATAATTTTTAATTGATGTTTTTATCAAGCGTGTCATTTTAAAGATTTATATCATCATCATCAGCCTTTTATACTGTCCCACTGCTGGGCACGGGCCTCTTCTCATTATGAGAAGGCTAAGGCCATAGTCCACCACGCTGGCCAAGTGCGGGTTGGCAGACTTCACATCGGCGTCCCCAAGCAATAACCCGGCAATCGAAAAATCTAAATTTTACAGGAGAAAAGATTTACTGATTTTATCAAATATCTTCTCAACGAGTTGGACTATTGAAGTCATTGATGTATTTGATGAAAGGTAATTTTTTGCGAAATATAATTGTGTCATTATTATGAAAATCCTTTTATTGAAAGCCTAGTAATTTACGAAAATAAATAATACCAAAAACGTTTTACCAAAAATTTTACAGTAATAGTACTTGCGGGATTATTGCAGTAAATTTATCAAATAAAATATTTCATAACGTTATATAACGGACTTCTACGGCGTTATTTTATATCGAAGAGCTGATACTAAACGTGTTTTTGCGGAGTTATTGTGGTAATATTAAATAGATTAAAAAACGGTATTAATAAATAGCGTTATTATTACGAGGAACATTAGAACAATTGTGTTATTGTTACCACTCGATACCGACTTAAAAAAGATATTAATATGTCATATTAGATGGCAATAAACGAAAAATATATCGATTATAAATAATATTCAGAGTGAAATTTGACACTTTAATTTGACGCGAACATTTATTAATAAAAACGATCCAATAAATCAAATCATGTATCAACTTTGAGCAACACAATCTCTTCAATTTAGTTCTTCTTCTGAAATATTTTTGATTGCCGCTTTAGAAAGTAACTACACTTAATACAACATTTTACTTACAAAACTAACTAGTGAAACGTTGCAAATACTGCCTCGGTGGAAATTATGAACATATGTTTTGTTAGAATTCCAAGGTTAATAAAGTGATACAAAATCTTGAATCCATTTGATTCTAAGAAAAAATGTTTTCATATTTATTATTTATTTCAATGCTTAATTAAGTTTAAACACAATATTAAACCTTTCTTAAAATGGGATAGGTTAATTAGAGAACTATATTGTGAGCACGATTAATTTAATAGAATCACTCATACAAAGATATCGCAGCTAAACGAAATCGGCAGTACAGTGAACCCCTGCGTCGAAGAGTCACTGCTACCCAACTTAATCACTTGTGAGAGTTTTTAGATAAACATAAGGTTATAGCCCATGCTTCAATAAATTGTCTCAAGCTACGAAATTTTTTGACAAGATGTGGAATGAAATAATACGCAGTAAAATAATAAAAAGGTTGGTGCAAAGTTGAAAGTATATACAGTATATTTCATGTTTTAACAAAAATAACTTAATTAGTCACTGTCAACTTTACAAAAAGTTGATATAATCAAAACCATACAATATAAAAGTTAAAAATATTATACCAATTAAATTGATAGTGAATTCTACAAATTTATATTTAATGAATCTATTTTCGCAGTCATCTCTGCTATAAAATCTGGCTGTTGAGCCATATTATAACGAGTTGCACGTTGCCAATGGGTCTTTGGTCTCTTTTGTCCTAACCCAGGCGTATATAATGAATATGCAGTCACTATCTTAAACAGATAAAACAACAATTAATGATAATGATGCTATTTTCTTGGCTTTACGCGAATGTTACACATTGAAATTATACTACAGTTTACGGATTTTATCGCGTGATATTGGTTTCTGACGGTATTACCTAGTGAAACCAATATCACGCGATAAAATCCGTAAACTGTAGTTTAATTTCAATGATAATTATTTTATAATTAAGTCATACTGCAAGTTCTTTTTTTAACTATTTACTTATAATGTTACTATTTACTTGAAAAGGGTATATTCTGTCTATAATGGAGCCACAATAAAGTAATTGCCGCTTTCATCAATTTACTAGCATGTTTGATATAAAACACTTCACAGCTTAAGGTATAAGCTTAATATTCAAAGTGGTGGACGTCACAAGCTGCTTAAACAATGGTCTCAATTCCTCATAAGACATAAGACCATTATGTACTTTGGAGAGGCGAAATCTTTTGAGGAATTCTGTTTTGTCCAATGTAATGTAAGGATCCAACTGATGTCTAGCTTGGCGCCTTTGTTTATGACTCGGAGTGCTAGTTTTATTATCATATTACTATCACACAAACCGAATAATACTATACTTGTTTTGTTTTTCGAGTGAGTGTGTGGCCAACTCTAGTGTCGGAGTTTTTCAGACCGCCCGAAGGCCTCCGACGTGGCCTAACGACTCTTATCTTAAGACAAGAACCGGGACCGACAGCTTTACGTGCCCTCCGAAGCACGGTAGCGCTCAGATGTGAATGCCACACTTGGTCACCCATCCAAGTGGCAACCTGTGCAAGCGTTGCTTAACTTTTGCCGATCTGTTACGAACGACAAGCTAAGTCTCGCTATGAGCGCTACCTATACTGAGTCCTTGGCTTTTCTATTAACAAGTTTCACGATAGGAGTATTAAAAATATGTTAGATTTAGTACACTATTATAAAAGGTTTGACCCTAAGACCCAAAGAATCGACCTATAATTAACTCAAATTGTTTAAAATGCACATACAACTTCTAAAAACCCAATTATATTTATAACTATTATGTGATTGCATTACAAATTATCACCTATATTGAATCGCTAAATTTGGCAGTCAAGCGGTTCAGTTTAAGCTGACGAAGCACGTAATGGTACGTACGGTCTATTACGACAAATGAATAAATGGTTTAAGATTTCAGTTCAAACGCTGTTCAACTCACAGCTGCGTCACATTGAAATGTAAACACCATAACTGAGTCGTCATAATGAGGTCATAGTACAATATTAAGTTTAGGTCGTAAACTGAAGCTTTATAAGAAGTCATGGCCTCCTAGACAAGGATTGATAAAAAGAATAGTAACTCTGAGGAATAGCTCCACTTCTCCATAAACTCAAGGGGTCTGCATGCAAAACTTTGCTTATTGGTATACGTTGGTGGTATGCGCGTTGCAACGCACATTATCCATATATACAGCTGCATCTTGAGTACTCGTACGCTTTCATCCTCTTTGTCTAGCTGAGGTATAATCTTATGTTAGGAGCTAATATTGAGCTTGGCGCAAATATCTGCGTGCAAGTCCAGCGTTCTGAATTCAACTGTGTACGTAAACAAACTTTACGCACCGGGCCGATGGCCAAGGACACTTGTTGGGGGCATGCCATATATCTATTATTGTCTATCAGTTACCAAAAGAAATAGACAACTGAACTTTGCAAACTATTGCGCGGCTAGACAAAATAATAATATCTAGAATAGAGCTAGATGTATTGAAACTTGGAATAAATTGACCGTATTGAAATATTACGCACATTAATGAGCCAAAACCAATCTTAAATAATATTGTTTGTGCATATTACGGAATGCGTATTTTAAAATTATTTCAACACTAAACCCCATAAACACGTTTACCAAAGACTTCATGAATATTATTTACGCCAATAACCCGGTAATCGCAACTTACCAAAATAAAATATAAATTGATTTTTCGTAAAGACCTGTAATAGGATTTTTGCTGTAATATTATTGTGTCTAAATTCCGAACAATAAACATGTTTGTCATGATTTCTTTGTAAGTATCATTAGGAAAAATCTGAAAAAAATTGCTAAGGTGTATTCTAGTCCATAGATGCCGAATTTGACATAACAGCATCAAACCCATATTAGCACATTACCGAGTTCTTGGTTGGGGGCATCGACATGTCTTTCGAGAACATTATGGAGAACTCTCAGACATGCAGGTTTCCTCACGATGTTTTTCTTCACCGTTCACCAAGCGAAGTAACATTTTAACATTTTTTTATACCTTGTACTGTTTTCGAGATAGAGGGCGCAGAGCGCGCGATCAGAGAATTATCTGTGGTCAACTGGTAGTCTCGATCGAAAACTCGTACCTAATATTAAGGTTATAATTTATTGGTGGTTTGTTGGTACGGGCAACACGGGAAGCGGTTGAAATCAAAAAGCATGGAAATTTCAACCGGGAGGATGGTTACCGTTTATCTACATCTTGGAATCCTGTCATCAGCGAGACGAGGTGATATTACGCGCCAGTGTGAAGATACCATTAGTGTTGTGTGTATTAATTCACACCGCAACAGATAAATGTTGTTAATTTTACCAATAAAACAATGTCACAAGAAACTATACGTATATGCCTTTCGAATGATGCATAAATGATTATGTTTAATTATCGCTAAGTAGTTCAATAAATCGAAACAAAACACCTATCTTGTTAATTTTGTCGCGGAATCTCGTGCGCTTTCGTCTCGCTCGCGAAGGCAAAATATAAGCAATATGCTCGCTTATCTAAGGATTTGTCCACACTTTGTAATTTAAGCAACTTGAAAATAGGTAGTCATATTTTTTTGTAGTTTGGGTTTTCCATTAAACACCAATAATAAATTTGTACAATATATATTATAAATGTGTAAATCGAATTATATAAAAGTAAAAAATAAATCTGATGTAAAATTCATTATCAGTTGGTGATCTAAACGTGTTGTATGTATTTATTTAAGCCAACAATCGAATTAAGGACAACAAATTTAATAGTGACTTACAAACTCATAGCAGTGCAGCTTCAAGAAAATAACAATATGCACATGCACATACTATGAAGAAATAAATATCTTCAAAACTAACTATAGCAATAAACAAATGAGCACAATACATATGATATTTATAGTATTATTATATCGAAAAATAAATAATATTGTTTAAGTTTATGAATTATTATCAATAAATCACAAAACTATACTTAGTGATATGAAATAGTAGAACATATCCTCTATGTAAGAAAACGAAGTTAAAAAGAGAGAAAAATTATATTATTAGTAAGTATATCACAAGAAAATTTGACCATAATGAAACACCACCAAACAAACACCACAAACCAAAACAAAAAACTCAACATCTAAAACCGCTAAAAATAACAAAGCAAAAAATATTGCAAACATATTTTGCTGTTTGTTCCGACCCTTATTGTGAACCAATATAGTTACGTCCGTGGGTACTATACTACCCATATCAAAAAACCTGAGGAACACAATAACATTTTTAATCAATCTTCTGTGTTTATTGTATATTTATGATAGTGAAGTACATTATTGTGATTATTACGAAATGTTGTTTCACTAAAAAAAAGTAAACAGAGCTAAAATTAGGCCAAAAAGTTAGGGCCGCCAATTTTTTCGACACAGTTGTAGTTTGAAAACGAAATATAACTTGATTTTACTCACAGAAGTGTAATATGTATACGTAATTATAAAATACAAATCATCTAGTTTATTTTTATGTATAATAATCTAAGAAACAATTAGTAAAACTTAAGTACTTACGACATTACTTGGCTGGTACTCCAAAACACATGTTGCGAAATATGCACTAAAGAAAAATATTTTTTATTCATTTGTCAAGGCTTGTTACACTGCCATCTCGTATTTAAATGGTAAAATAGCTATTCAACTATTGATTCCAAATACCAATAGTAAAAAAAAAAAAAAAAATACCGCTAATTGTCCTTAGATGGCAGTTTAAAAAAAATTGGTGATTTGGGTACTCTGGTTACCGGGACGTTCAACGCTACTTTGTGTTTGGGTACCGTTGTACCCATGGACGTTCAAGTAGTTATGGAGCATATACTATCATCATGAAAATACTCATTAGCAGAATGAAAGGACTCATCTGATGACATTATCAAATATATGTAACTAAAATTTTATGTATTCAATAAAATAAATAAGATTACATAAATATAATATATACGTATATATAAATAAGTAAATAGATTAAATGTACTAACTTAAAATGTAAAAAACTTCTAATTTATACTCACGTTTATATGTTTTCCTCTCTGCACCACCCGCCAGCCAACTCACAATAAATAAGTAGAAATAATAATAATAATACTTACTTTTAAGTTTAACAATTACCGAACTGTTTTCAAAACAAAAGTAAAAGATTTTCGGTTGAAATTTTACGTCAATTAACAGCACAAACAAAACGCAACACACATGACACATAACAATGACGTAACGAAACGAGCTGTCAGTTATGTCACTTGACAATCATAAAGTCATCTGTCATTCACTAGAAAATAAATAAATACCTAAGTTGTGCGTGCGCATGTTGTGGGTAATGTAAATAAGTCTAAAGTTATCTGAATAATAACGGGTCACCGACACAAAACTTCAACAATTATGACATGACATTAGAGGACCAGTATATAACGAGAAAGTTAAAGAGAAGCTTAAAATAAGACAGTTGGTTAATTCTTGCGCGGCACATTTTTTGCACTGCCGGCGCCGTTCTTTGCTGCGGTATCCGTATCACCTGCTATATTTTTCAAAAATAACAGGCATAATATATCAGAAAAAAAACATTAATAACCTATTATCAAGATGAAAAGTTCAAATCATGCCATCATCTTATATTTATACACTGTCCATAAAAAAGAATGTTGCTGTAAACTTATGTATCTTCTTATCATCACATTTTGAATATTAAACGAGGTAATGATAATATTAAATATTGTACCATTGCCTGTAATATTCAATTTCCTTCGAAGCAAGGCTATCAACACGGGATAGCTTGTTAAATATTAGCACTAAGGGCGTTAGGTACAGCGAGCTGTTATAACTTTAGTGTGCGATTCGAATATCTTTGACACACAGTTTCTTTATTACCTCTTTTATAACACAAAAAAAGTCATGGGGAGATCTTTACTGTACTTATATTTTTATAACCCTAAAAACTTTGCACTTTTTGTATTAGATTGTTATTTTTTTCCTGTGAGCTGGTATTATGTGTAAAACGCGATAATGTGGCGGGGAATTTACTTTTATTATGAACATTAAACAGCGAGCAAGGAGTATACAAATTCCATATTTGTCTAGTCTATACATATAATTATAATATAGACCAAATGGACATCATAATATACAAATCCAGTATTCTATTCAGTCTTACGTTCTTTTCAAAGTATTCGAACACTAATTATTATTATTTAAATGTTACGACACGATCTAAGGCAGCGATAGCCTAGTGAAGATACCAACAGACTGCCATGCAGAGGGTAGCGGGTTCTAATCCACGGCGCGCACCACTGACTTTTCAGAGTTATGTGCGTATTGAATTGTTAATTATCGCTTGTCCCGTGCCTCGGAGAGCACGTTAAGCCGTCGGTCCCGGTTGTCATGAAGATCTTTGACAGTCGTTATAGGGCGTCAGTACCTTCTAAGTAAACTGACACTAGTCTAAACCATGGAATATCGCTATCCATTCGTGTTGCAGAGGTCAGACAGGCAGTCGCTCTGTGGAAAAGCTAATATTCAGCCAAATCCGGTAAGACTAGTAAGCGGACCCCAGATTGAAACTGGGATAACGCTAGGAGGATGAGGATGATTACGACACGATCTCAACTTAAACTAACTATTACAGAAATAAGCCAATATATCTTGATTTCCACAAAATTATATAAATAGTTTAATGTATTCGTGTAGACAACATTTTAACGTCAAGAACAAGAGTAGTGTTGGATAATCCGAGATAGGATAGTTAACAATGGATCATTAATTATGATTTTATGTTAAAATTAGAGAAGGTATTTTTTTATTTCCTTTGTAATATCATAAGGTTATAAGTTGGCACAGAATGACATTAACATAAAATGTTTCATACTGCACAAACAATGTTATTTGCCTCTTGCAAGAAGATTTAAATAAATACCATGTGTTACTAGTAAATGGTAATAAAGCAGTATTAAAGCAATATGTAAATAAAAACTATAACCCGACTACGAAAAAAAGGAGGTCGAAATCTTATTTCGACCTTTTTAGACTAGTTCCTTGAGATAGAAATCCAGAAAAGTATAAGTGTAGAATTGCTCAAGCTGGAGCCGTGGTCACACCTATTAGTTTTAAACTTATATTTTGACTCAAGCACTATACTATACAGATTTGTAATGTGCTCACCAAAACCTTTCTTTTGATACCAAACACGTAATGATACATACATACATACATACATAGTCTCACGCCTATAACCCCGAAGAGGTAGGCAGAGGTGTATTTCTACACCCACTTTTCGCCAGTTATACTTTAATCCCACGTTATAAGGGGCGAGTCTATTGCCGTACCGGGCACATTTCCAGACTCCGTGCTGCTACTGAGAATTTCGTGACAGAAAAACCCAATAACCCGCCAGCTGATGCCCGACCCAGGAATCGAACCCGGGACACGTAATGATTTTCTCAGTTAAATTTTTTCTGAGGTTGGAATTGAGGTTTTTATTCCGTAGTATAAAAGTTAGATAAAATTTATATAGCTTATGTCACCCGGGCCGTTCTTACAAATCTATTGACACCTCATTTATTAACATCGGTTCAGTAGTTTAGGCGCTACGGTGGCACATACAAACATACATAGATAGACTGCCAAAAACATTACCCTTCCTTTTGGCTTCGCCATAGTCGGGTAATAAAGTATTACTTAAAATATAAAAGTATACTAGTGTAGGTCTTATCCAAAAACACAATAGGCAGTCTTACCGATAAGGGGGTTGTCTCCCAGACAACCTTTTACTGGCAAATGTATAAAAAGCAATGCTTTACGACAACTTAATACGATTATTATAAGTTTCCTTACAAATAAATAATATTGTTCATAAAATTACACTTTAACAACATGATAGGATTACTAGAAAAGGATAAAGGGTAATCACTACAATTGGGGATAAAAGGTTTCCCATCTTAACGTCGTCGTATGTACTTACAAAAATATGTATTAGATATTTTTTATAAAATGTTATCCGTTCATATGCAAATATTAATTTGCCGAAACCTGACAACAATGCTTTAAAGGAGTTACAGTGCTTTTCGTTTACAAATTATACGTTTGTTTGCAACCAAAGCCAGCCGATTTTTTTCTATTTTTTCAGTTTTGCTATCGATAGTGGCTAGTTTGTGTACGCTCGTGACAGAACTAATCCATATCCGGGAACACTTTACTACTTACTATGAAGATAAAGTTTACGTTCGAATCATCTAAACAATAAATACGACCACACATCTCTGCTACACCATCAACCTTAATAAAGCCATATATGTATACATGTGCCCACACAAGTACTTGTATTGACTTGACAGCGGCGCGGCCGGGCAGTAACGTGATTTCCCAAATCGGACAGCTCTCACTTTGAGTGCTCTTCAAACGCTCACTCGGTAAAAGGCATATCTCCGATGCGCACTCAGCTACCGCCCCTTGAAAACGTGATACTCGTACATACACCGACACATAACCTTGTAAAGGTAATTAGAACGGTTAAGTCAACGGGAAATACGCTTTAGATGTTATTTAAGTCAACAATTTATGACCGAGTTATTTTAAGTGGATTAGTTTGAAACCAATCACTCCTGTTTTCTTTGTTGTAGATTGAAGCGCTTTACAATCATTTAAACAAAGTACTTATCTATCATCTAAAATAAAGACAATTCTGTCAAAGCTTACTATTTTGTTTACTGAAAGTCAAACTTTTATCAGCCGAAAATTTATTAAACTACCACCATTATACGGTTATTGCAAAATTATAGAATATTATGCTTTGCAGTTTGGAATGTGAGAGAAGATATTCTGAATTTAGAAATGTTTTTAGTAAAAGTATACCTTTGATAATTATTACGTGGGATCAAAACACTGGCGAAAAGTGGGCGTTTAATATGCCTCTGCCTACCCCTTCGGGGAAACAGGCGTGAGTCTATGTATGTATGTATGATAATTATGCTGAGATAATTATGCTGATTTACAAGTGCCCAATTCTTAAAATGCAAAACGTTAGTCATCATTTTAATTGACCAACTTGTAAAATCCTAAATCATTTTATTATGCAAAGGTTAGCGCAGTAATGAATACTATCATGGTTAACCTAAGATGCTATTCATACCTCGTGGCCGATTGTAATCGCGGTAACGTACCTCCTTTATACCTACAGTGGATACTATTTTACTGGAATAAACGATACTTTTTTAATTTATCAACGTAATGTTATTTTTAATACCCCCTCAAAATTAAATAAGATTCTTAGATTTTAGACTTATTTAAATAGTGTAAACCTAAATAACACAGTATAAGCTTTTCAATCTTTATTTGCTTTCTAAATATTTAATTTGGTATATACCGATTTGGCTTGTCCGTGCGGTGCAAGACAAACGATGTCCCACCTAACATCCTGCCCTGCGTGCCCGAAAACGTTGCACGCCGGAAGAACTAATGACTGCCTCCGACCATGCAGTCATCGTTGCTGCTTTCTGGGCCTCAAAATATATGTGCTTGCCTGCGATACGCTAAGAACAGGAAGGTATTTATAATTTTGATTGACACGACGACAGGGTTTCATTTCAGATCAATAAAAATTGTTGAATTAGTAAGATTTTATTTTCAGCTTGAGTCATTGAAAATGAAATGAAAAAGGTATATTCGTAAAAACGCTCCCGTTAAAACAGACAGGGATCTGCCAGTATTGTAAGGTTCAGCGGTTAGAGAACAGAAAACTGCAAATCACAATGTTCCGTGCCTATGTCGGTGGCCCAGTGACTGCCTTCGTGGTTCAGTCGATAACGTGTGCATATACAGATCAGGTTTCGATTCCCGGGTAGAGCAAAAATGTAAGAGAGTCTTTTCAAATTCTCAGTAGCAGCAAAGAGTTTGGCAATGTGCCTGGCAACGGCAAAAGGTAGCCCGATTATTACGTGGGACCAAAATTCATAACATGCCGATATGGGTGCATAGGGTTCCCACCAAGAACTTAGGGTCCCAAGCCAACCTCACCTGCAAGAGGTGCACCCGCCGATCAACGGACGAGGCTCTGGCAAGCAAAATATCCCGAAAAGCGGCAATAGGCTCGCCACCTATTACGTGGGATCAAAACACTGGCGAAAAGTGGGCGTTTAATATGCCTCTGCCTACCCCTTAGGGGAAACAGGCGTGAGTCTATCTATGTATGTATGTATGCCGATATCGGGGTGTAACATTACACCTCTGCCACGCCTACGGGGATACAATTTACTATAAAAATAAAACAATGTTTCGTCATCCTTCTCAGTGTGCGAACTGTCGAAAATATCCCGATGCAGACGATGAGGGTCGTATTGATCAATCCTAACACCTGTTCTGATTTCTAGACTGTGAAGCGCATAGCTAATGTTAAGGTGACCACTTAACACACACAATTTTACTGTAGAGAAACAAGGTACAGTATTTTAGCGAAAAAGGAAATCTTCCGGTTTGGAAAGGATTTACGCTTGACGGATTGCGGTCCAATAAATTGCCAAGTTGCGTATATGTATTTGGTTCTTTCCTAGAAATCTTGGAAGAGTTAACCTTTTAGGAGGCTTATTAAGCACTTTATTGGTTTAACCGTACTGCTTCTTGGAACACATTTTGGTTCAAGGTCCAGTTGCAAGCTATTTTTTATTGCTTTTTATTAATATATGTAGTCATTTTATGTTACAGATGGTCATGTAAATTTGTCGCAACCGCAATCTTCTACAAAAATGGAAATAGAAAAAGAAAAAAGTGACTTGGAAAGAAGATGACTGAATCTCCGGTTCTCCTATTTACCAAACAACACAAGACCCAACACAATATATTTGTATGGAAATTCTGCGAGAGGTCAGTAATTCAGCATCACGCAGTTCCGAGTATCGTCCCTTTTCATTTGTTGTTTTGATATTTGATATTGCGTTATTTTGGATTTACTCATAATATTACACACACATTACTCATAACATCAAAACTTTATATTGCCGTCTTTTTTGATGAAAGATAATCACGTATAATGGCGCTTTCAACACTGGATACCTAAGTGAACGCGATAGGGTACATATTATGAAAAAGCATGCAAAATTTTTTGAATGAAAGGACATCTTATTCAACTTTGTAAGGTTAAATTTAGGTGGCACTTTTCGGCACCATTGCGTTTTATTGGTTAAGAGAACAGAAAAATATATTTTTTTATCATCTGCGATAACAAAATGTAAAGATTAACAGATTGGAAAATGATTCACTTGTCAGTATGTACTTATATATCACTTTATTGACCATTATACTTCATATTAATTATGTAAAGAGCCACAATAGCCATTATTTAGCTACATATGTTTCTTTATATGTATGTCAATGAGTTGACTGCAAATAAGTTACATTATTATCAATAAAGCAAAGCAGATGCGATCTGTTTTGTTAGTACAGTTTTGAAACATTCTTTAATTTCAATTTTAACTGCATTTCGTAGGTGATACTCATATGAATGTTATGGAAATAGCACACTTTAGCATGACTACTAATCATGACTATCGTCTTAGCCTTAAATCTATTGAATTCAAGATTTCTCTTTGGAGCCCTGTGACTGCTTTGTAGTCTATCCAAATATGACAGAATATTAGCTTTTTCACAGGGCGCCTACTATCTGACCCAAAAGGACTCTAGCGCAAAGTGGAATTGCAAAACTCAAATACTATTCGCGATTAAATATTAGTATATGTACTTACATATCATCCATTCATATATCTATATTATCTACAATAAATACTATAATAAAACTGTAGAGGAGAAAAAGTCTGTACATTAAAGATAATTTGACGAAAATTAGCTAAAAAATCTAGGAAAATGCTAAAAAGCGATACTTGATAATTTTTTGAATTTATGTCTGTCTGTCTGTCCAACGTCTTTCCCTATATTGCTAAAGATCTCTAAAATGGCGAAATTGATTTCAATAAAATTTACACTCATGTACAAAAGATACGCAAACCTATAAAATAGTATATGTTACATCACAATCGGTTGAGTGGTTTTCGGTGTACAGCTTGACCTCTCCTTTGTACGTAGTCCCAAACAAAACAGGGATCATCCAAAACTGGTTATATATGTGGTGCACTCTATGATCATTATAAGTTTGTAAGTAAAAGTATAGACTTTAGTCTAAATAGGAACCTTCTACGTGTTTTATGGCTTTTTACCGACCGATAGATAGATGTCACTATTTTCAAATCATTTTCTAGCAAAATTATTTTTTCTTGCAAAAAATACAATAATTTATGCGTCTTTCTGTTATTAAAAAAATAATAGAGTATAATATTCGGCACTTTCATAAATAAAAAGTCTCTGTGTCAAAATTTATTACAACTATCTATACTATAATAAAACTGTAGAGGTGAAAAAGTCTGTAGGTAAATTAAAGATATTTTGACGAAAATTTGCTAAAAAATCTAGGAAAATGCTAAAAAGCAATACTTGATAATTTTTAGAATTTACTTATGTCTGTCTGTCTGTCTGTTTCTTTCGTTTGATCGTGTTTCGTACTTAAACAGGTGACATTATACCCAAATTCCCACACCTCACGTACGTGGGAATCCGTGGGTTAATTCAGACTGAGGCCTAATTCAGATACCTCTTGAGTAACTCAACGGGGCTATCTTACTTTCGGCAGGGCTGGATATTCGTAGCCCTGTGTGTATTTTCTAGATAAATCGCAGGGACAGACTTGAAACAGCTGGAATCGACTCCCGAACATGTTGTTTTTCACATGATCAGTTATATGTGGCATGTTCACAAGTAAGCGGTTAAAATAATTTACATGTTCTTTGTGAGGTGGTAAAACAGATAATGTTATGTATAAAGAAATTAGGAAATAGGCTCGCCCTCTATTACGTGGGACCTAAAAATTTAAGGCGAAATGTGGGTGTAATATTACACCTCTACCTACCCCATCGGGGATACAGGCGTGAGTCTATAAAAAAAAAAAGAAATTCTCTAATGATATGTATTATATAATCTATACATATATATAAAAGAAAATCGTGTTAGTTACACTATTTATAACTCAAGAACGGCATAACCGATTTGGCTGAAAATAGGTCGGGAGGTAGCTCAGAACCAGGAAAAATACATAGGATACAATTAGCTGCAAAAAATAATCTGGGAGGGATTTTAGAGAGGGTCGAAGTTTGTAGGGACAAACCTACTCCCTATTGACAGTAAGAACGTCACATTATACATTGTCATATGGTGCACTGTCATAACTTCGTTCGCTTACATAATATAAACTAAAAATTATTGTAACAGCTTTGGCTAATCCCTACTTATATCAGGTATAAATGCGAAAATGTGTACCTATGTATGTATCTACCGATTTCACGCTAAACCGGCTGAACCTATATTCTCTACTCATAGATGCGAAAGTGTGTCTAGAGATATAGCAGACCATGGCTTTGACATTTGACTGTATGCAAAGTGATGTTGTTGAGCACCTTTTGGTAGATAATGTCATGAATTCTGACCAAGTTACTTCAAGGTACCCTATAGAGTTTCTGAACTCCTTACAATTATCAGGAGTACCTTCACGCAACTTGAGACCGAACGTTGGTGTTCCAGTCCTGTTAATGCGGAATCTTAATGCACTAAAGCTTTGTAATGGCAAACGGCTACAAGAAACACCTATAACGAAACATTATAAAAGCTATTGCTATTGCGAGTCAGACTCGCTCATGAAGGGTTCCGTAGTGCAGGTATCCACTTACCATAAACATTATCTTCGACTAACTATTATAGTAGTATAGTATTTGTATAAACGACAAAGCTATATTTGCAGTTTTTAAGATGTGCTTTATTTCAAAAACTGTTGACTACATATCGTTCAAATCAATTTTCGTTGGAAGTTTTTATACCGATCTATACTAATCTACAGCATATACTTTTTATAGATTTGTCACTCTCTTACTTTAAAAGTTAGAGGGACTCTCACACCCACTTTACCACTTTGGAACTGTATATCTTTCAAACAATTGACTTTGAGAAACAATGGTTTTAGGAACCTCAAAGTAATTTTTAATGACCCATTTTCCACATCAGTTCCATGTATGAAGAAATTATCTTATATATCCGTAATATTCAATATTGTTTGGTTTTGGTGGTTCACAGAATACGTCTACCTACCAATTTTCAAATGTGTAAACTGAATAGTTTCGGCATAAAGTGGCTGTGACATACGGACTGACGGACATAGCGCGTCTTATCAGTCCCTATGACTAGAATTAAAACGAAATTTACTATCGGACGATGAAGGAGTTTTGTATTACCCCAAATTTAACGTGAGCGAAGCCGCTGGCAAAAGCTAGTCTACAATAAATTAAATCCAAACGGATTTATGTTCATAAACTGAACATCCTGTTCCAACCAGATTATTTACAGTTCAGCCTTTCAAATGATATTGTAAATACTAATCAGTTCATAATAATCTGAATAATACTAAAATAAATATTAAGTTTCCCAAAAATATACTTGCGTCAGAAAATAAATGTTATTTAAAGTATTTTGACTGCTGACCCAAATAAATGGGTTAATGAAGGAGAAAATGACGTCATCCATCTAAGTTGGATTCCTCCCAGCACCGTTCCGAGCTTAATTCACTTCATTAATGTTCTTTTTTCTCATTTTTTGCCTACTGAAAACAAAGATAAGCAAACAAATTCATAAATGAGATTTGCTGACATCCCTCTTTCCCTTTGTATGTACTTACTAGATTTTATTTTATTTTTGCAACATTTTTGTTAAACTGGATTAATGTCCTTTATAGTTAAGCCGTTGCAAGTTCTTTCTTCTTATAAGTAATCTTGACAATAGTTCACAGTCTAGTGCCTTCCAGAACTTCATTTTATAATGAAAACAAATAGGTTCTTCTAGTTAATAAGCTAAGAAGCGTCGTAGAATGTATGTATAGATGACTAGATGAACAAGGCTGTATAGCATTACAAAGAAATAGGTAGTAAAGTAAAGACGCGACACAAAAAGTTGCCACTCGAAAGAAGTGCCTTTATCAGCCAAGCGTGAAGAAAACTATGATATTTTTTAGAATTTAGAGCATTCAGAGATAAATTATTCCATGTAGTCTATATCATAAAAAATAAGCCCAGCCAATTAGGCTTTTCTTACTGCCACGACAACGGTAGACTTACTAGAACATTTTGCGGTCGATAATATGAATGTTTTAATTGAGTTCTATTAAGACAAATGTGGCACCCATCTAATACTGGCTAGCGAACCGTTAACTTTAGCTTGTTTTATGAGGTAATAAACCCATAGTAGCAGATGTAGTGTGTATGATCGACATAGTATCGGGAGCTGTTGACTGTCCTAACCTTCTATCTAAAATTGTTTCTACCTAATAAAGTTGTGAGGCTCTACACTCCTGTACATCTTCCATTGGTCTCTTGCAACTATAGTCAAAATTGGTTTCTGTGGCGAGCGAGCAAAGCCATTAATAATGCATGTAAAAAGCACAACTTGGACATATTTAACACTAAGCTAGATTCGGTCAGGCAGATACTAAACCTTGATTTTTCTCTGAATTTATGTAATTTTTGGTGAATTCTATTTGTAAATATTGATGTAGGGATTATTTGGATTTTTGATCAGCTTATTTGGTCTTCTAAACAGTTGTCAATAGTTTCTGTTTATTTAAAATATGGTAACTAAACTATGTCAACGCAAATTATAAAATTTAACACTTACGCGTGAAAACCTTTCATTCGCTCTCTGTGTCTTAAGAATATTTTTATGTCAAATAGTAAAAAGCTGTTGGTTTTCCTAATAAAAATAAATAAATAGTGCCTTCCCTAGTTTATTCCACCAATAATCAGCGCTTTCCAACTAGCGCCATGGGCTTATAAAGTATTATTATATTTGAAAATATAATCCAAAGCAGTACAAACCCCTATCAGAAGCCCCTTTGAAAATAATTACATAAAATATAGATAAAATTAAAATATTTTTTCTGGAAAACTTAAAAAAAACGTCACAATAAACCCTTTCCTGAAATATATGAAACATTAGCCGATTATAGCTAAAATATAATTTATATTCTTATAGTGACAACTTAGAGCATAAAGTTAAAAGAAAAAGTATAATAATAATTACAATATCTATAACAACCATCTTAGAGTGTGATAGTTTTGAGAATCTAAAACAATGATGTTAATTGATCGGATTGCAAAATATCCATTACTTCCCTTCTGAAATTAATGCGGTTTAAGGCAAATATATCTACACGTGAGAAGTGCCTGTTATACGTCTTAATAATTCTATTTGCAATGGATCTTTGAACCATAAAATACATGGCAGAAATTGTTATGAAAATTCAAATGATATGTTATAGAAATAATGCTCCAGCTTCATTGTTATGACTGACTTTTATGCACATATTGCATTAACATTAAACATAGTTTTATGTAAGGCTTGTATAACCAGATAAAACTAGAAATCATACAATATTTTGGTCATAAATTTAATTTATCAAACTGGATGATAAAATCATCATTAATTTTGTTATATGTAAAAAGTTAATAATTAGTAATAAATAACAACTGTAAAGGAAAGAAAAGGAATTGAGAAAAATGCCTTATTGAATGAAGTATTCACTTATTGATATGAGAGAATTTTGGTCCTCAAAAAATGGCTTCATGTATTTATTAATATAAAAGACTTGCCAAACTATGTTTCCTACATGGTTTGAAAACAGTCATCACCTTGCACCTATTGTGGCATAGTAGTTGTTATTAGCTTCATAAGAATCTGTATTTAACAGTGTTATTTAACTTACGTTAAGTACTTTGTTAAGTTGTTCATAAACAAATAAGAAATAAATAAATAATGGCAAATTATTCCGAATGGCGTACCTATTTATTTAAAATGGTGTAAGTTTTTAAATGATTTAAACACCAGACATGCTGCTAAGCCTGCATCATTAGGTACATACTCGTAATGTAAGTGGAAGCTCCTGTTTCACCATGTTTATTTTCAGGCTAACTAAATGAACATCAAAATTTAACTTGATTATGCTTGAGTATTATGTAGAGTAAATATGTACAAGTGACATAGGTGTAACAGTTGCAACACCTTACAAAATTTAAATTGTTATGTACCGTAAACTGGGGTTACATTGATTATTTTTTAAATTCAGTCGATCATTACTTTGCCAGTTTATGCTAGAAAAATAAAAAAATAATACTGTATTGACAACTTAGGACCTGCTATCAGAATTAGGCAATAAAAAAATAGCATTTATAGTTTTGGCGCAAAAAGTCACGAAGTGTCAATTCAACTTTATAGTTTCAATGGGGTTATTTTGATTAGGCACGACTTTATGACGGAATATCATAGTATCCCTTAACAGGGGTTAAAAGTAAAAACAAAACAAAATATTGATTAAGTACTTAGATTTCAAATTAGAGCAACTTGAAAATCGGTGGCGTGTCTTTGATTACAGGGGTTACATTGATAATAGATTTTTAGCAATTTACTAGATTGAAAAATAAAACAATCGTTATAGGATAATCAAATATATGACTCAAAAATCAATCAAACTGTAACATCATATACAAAATAAAGGTTTAAAATTTTTAAAAACTTAAAATCTTTAAAACACTCAAAACGTCTAGGAAAAAACCAAATCAAAAATGTTTCATTACTAAATTATTACTTAGAATAATCTGCCTTTTTAATTTTATTTAGAGAAAATTATCAACCTTTCTTATACATTTAGTTACGATATCAGGAACTACACAATCAACAGTCTTGTGGAAGAAATATTGAGATCAGTACACGATTATTTTCATCAATGTAATTTGCTTGCTCATTTTTCTTTTTCGTCACTTAACTCCAACGGTAACTTTTTGCAACACTTCTGCAAGTGTTCCTTCCGTATATTTCCTGTAATTGGGGCACCAGGCGTTTTTTTATAGTTCCACACTATTTTATCTGTAAAAGTGGGTATCTTTGATAAACTATACTTATTACATTGAGATTTGTTTAAATTAATCTTGGGGTCACTTTGATTGTTATCAATGTTGCCCCGTATCACCTATCAAAATAAACCCAGGAACAAATACTCATAATAAAACAAAATAAGGCCACCATCTATCCAAGGCAATCAATTAATGTTACTTGGAAGATACCATTTCGTCATTTGAAATTACTAAAGAAACGACAACAATAATACCAACCTTTGTAGCATTGAAGTTATCCCGCACACTATTTCTTGGGTTTGCACGTACACAAATATTTTTTTAAACGAAGAACGTTATCAACACCAACGCTCACGCATTGAAGAAAGATAACTGAACAGTCAAAGATGCCAACAAACAAAAAATCAAATGCCTGCGTTCCATAGAAAATTATATTTTAATAAAAAAGCATCCGTAAAAAGTAATCATCAAAGTTACCCCGCTATTTAAAAGTAACCACATTTATATATTTATACGGTATTATACAAAAAGTGGCGATGAAAAAGAGTGACCGTGAGTTTTCTTGCTTTGCAAACGTGGCAGTAAATGTATATGTAGAAGGTTTTTTAAAAATAAACAGGCATAGAACAAAGCGCGAAAAGGCAACTCATACACTCGATGCATTGTTTTGAAGTCTTTGGTAATACGCGTTACTTCATATTCAGAAAACACAGAGCATAAACACTTATTGCTTGCTTTTGCTTCTCATCGAGTATTTCTACAAAAATCTGTCCAATAGTTGCCAATGTGCAACAAAACAAACAAATAAATAAACGTATAATATTCGTGCTCTACCGTTTTGATATCGCAAGCTACTGTCAATATAAAATATATTTATGCAGAATGCACACAACAAGCGACCATAAATTACAAAGTAAGTGCACAAGACGGCGAGACTCGGCAGCAGTGTGTCAACATCGCACCCCACACCCGCTGTGACGTCAGCGAATCCTGGGCTTGACCCATTCATTGATCTACAATTATTGGTGCAAGCTAGAATACTCCCCACGATCACGTTTTGAAATTTACTAGCAGTAATTTGTCGCTCAAAAAATTTAAAGATAATACAAAAACTACATAAAGCTTAAACATTTATTGTATGAGCACAACACAATATAATTTATCGATGAACTGGAATTTATACCAAAAATATAAAATGAAATCGAAGTCTTCTTTGAAAATGTGCTCTGATTTATGTGTTGAATATATCAACACCGGCCGGGCGGCGCGGCCAGAGCGAGACGACGACATCGGACTGCGCTGGTCACCCGCGCCGGCGGCGCTCACACCAGTCGGCCTAAATACATACGACGACATACCCGCGCTTGCGCCTTATAATATTGTTAACATTTCGTATCTTCTAATTTGTAATACTTACGTAAAGTTAAACCAGTAATAATACACATATCTATACAGTCCACAACGCTTATTTTATTTAATACATCGAGCTATCGTCGCATCATTGGTCCTTCTCCCGTGCAATTGGACTGAAGAGCATATTGTAAACAAAGAAAAATTTCAAACGTCAACGGTTTGCAAGTCATGCAAGTTTGTTCGCCGTGTGCATGAAGATCTTCCACGTTCTGCCTGTCTGCATCAACACTTTTGCATCGTGTCTGCACTTTGGGCGTCGTGAACATTTGCACGGTTACAGGATTTAACCGTTTTCGCCGATTCGAATTCCAACGCACACATAAAATTTGAAAATTGTTTGGGAAATTGAAAGATCTATCAAGTCATTGCTGGAAGCTAAGCCACATCTTCAGATTACCGACGTGCCTTGAGAATCATCGTGAAGAATCTCCACGTCACAGATCAACAGTGGTTTGCGCCAACAAAACCGTGAGATCGTTCCAATTATTTCCTTTCATTTCATAGTATCATAATCACAATCATTTTCATCCTCATCCTTCATTCATTCAGTTCATATTCAACTCATTTGAGGCATTATTGCAATTCATCAAATCATTATTTGAGTCAATAATAGTCTAAATAATTTCTTCACATCATTTTAGTAAATTTAATACTATACATTAAGTGTTATATTGTGATCAATTCACCATACATATCTTCGTGTTCACCCATATTTTACTGATATGTTTAACGAGTTCTAGAATATTCATTACCTACACTTGTACCATTACGAAGCAGTTTTGATGTGTAGCTAAATACCGTACCTACAAAAAAAATATCTTAATAGCAATCATTCCTTTTCCGAGCTTAGCCAAAGCATTACAAATTATTAAGTTTTCTTTGTTTAAAATTTAGATTTATTTATTTGCCTTGATTCTTCCGCACTTTCTTTAACATGGCTGACATGAAAAGCTACATTAAAAAACGAGCATCGCTTAAAGCTAAGCTTACGCAATTTTCTTTATATTTAAAAACAGCTCAATCATGTGAAAATTTAAGTGAGGTCCAAGTTGTTGAAGTCGAGTATCGACTTAATACATTCGAAAATTTATATGATAAATACGACACTTTACAGACCGACTTGGAGGCGCTGATGGATGACCCCAGCGAGCAATATGCGGAGCGTGAGGAATTTGAAAGACAGTACTACAGTTTGGTGGCAACTGCACGTCAAAATGATCAGCAACGCTCGCAAGCTTCTGATGGAAAACCCCGACTCCGAGGTTGTATCTTGTACTTCCCAAACACACAGACACAACACAATTCGTTTGCCTAAAATTGATTTGCTAAAATTTTCGGGCAGCTATCATGATAGCTGAAAGCTCATCGCTGTTCTTCAGTCAGCAAAGTACAACCTCCTTTAATGGCAATTCAAACGAATTATTGCAAGCTCTTTGCGAACATAGAGTTGAGTCGGACTTTGTTAACCTTAGTGATAACGAAATGTCTAAGACTTTAGGGCTAAACTGGAGGTGCTCTACTGACACGTTTACTTTCTCCACAAATCTTGCTTCAATTGATATAATTACTAAACGTCATATCTTATCAGTGATAGGGCAAATCTTCGATCCCGTTGGTTTAGTTGTTCCCTGCATTGTGGAGGCCAAGATGCTAATGCAACATTTATGGCTTACAGGATGTTCTTGGGATGAGACTGTTCCTCAAGAGATTCAGCTGATTTGGAGAGAATTTGCAGATACTCTGTCTGTTCTAAATGAGTTTAAAATACTACGCTGGATCACATGTGAGTCAGCGTCTTCGCTTCAATTACATGTCTTTACTGATGCCTCTGAAAAGGCATATGGTGCATGTTTTACGTTCACAGTGAATCTGAGAGTGGAGAGGTACAGGTACATCTTCTTACCGCTAAAAGTAAGGTAGCTCCTGTCAAACCAACCACTATACCACGCCTTGAACTCTGTGGTGCATTGTTAGGTTCACGATTATTTACAAAGGTTCGTCAGTCACTCACTCTTACTTTTCATGAAGTACATTTTTGGTGTGACTCAACCATCGTTTTAGGCTGGTTGTCTGCCACGCCAACGCAATTAAAGACATTTGTCTGACATAGAGTATCTGAGACTTAGGAAGCTGTGGAGAGAAGGCCTTGGCGCTATGTTCCTTCTCTTTCAAACCCCGCAGACCTCGCTTCGCGTGGACTCAGAGCGGACAAACTATTGTCGTCTTCCTTGTGGTGGTCAGGGCCCCAATCTCTTCAGAAACCTTCAAATATGTGGCCTCAGTTTCCTGAATCAAACAAATGTAGAAGGCAGTCATCTAATCGCGAGCATCTTAAATCGTCTGAATTAACTAATTCATTGTACTTGTTTTGCAAATTGAGCCAAATGGCGTCTTTTCCTGAGGAATACAACCTTCAAATCATCAGGAAAACAGCTACCTAATAAAAATAAGCTTCTTACGTTGTCTCCATTCTTTGATAAAACTTCAAACCTAAGTCGTGTTGGAGGTAGGTTATCTAATTCCTTTTACGACTTCAATGTTAAGCATCCAATACTATTATCAAGTTCTAATATTATTTCTCTCTCTCTCTCATCAGCCTTTAACAGTCCACTGCTGGACTAGGCCTCTCCTTTGAAAGGAGGATTTGGCCTACTATACCACGCTGGCCAAACGGGTTGGAATAGGGTTTGTATCAAGTTTTCCTTCTCTTACAGTGCTGTTCTCTGCATAATATGCTCCCTCTGTCGGCTCTTACGACACCCATGGGATGATATGGGGTGGTGACATTCCGTATTCTTAATCCGTCACCACACGGAGGAGAGATTATTTGCATATTATTATTTAACATATACCATACGAGACTTTTACACCCAGGGCCTCAACTGCTACTTGCCACGCTTCGTCACCACTTCTATCCTAGTGGTAGCAGGAACTTAGCTAAAAAGGTCACGCATCAGTGTGTGAAATGTTGCAGAAACAAGGCTAGCACCATCCAACCTATGATGGGTAACCTTCCAAAGCAGCGACTACACTTAGAATTTCCATTTTTAGATTCGGGGTCGGACTATGCTGGTCCAGTCATGATAGCGGACCGAAGGGGCAGAGGATGTCGGCTTGTTAAAAGCTTCATATATGTGTTTGTGTGTTTGGCTACGAGAGCTGTCCATCTTGAACTCGTGTCTGATCTAACAAAGGAGGCTTTCTTATCCACCATGAACCGTTTTATTGTTCGAAGGGGGAAGCCACGTAACGTCTTTTCAGATAATGGCACAACGTTTGTCGGTGCTTTCAATGAGTTGGCCAAGCTTCTGTCACAAGATCTGAACTTCAGTTCAATTGATCCCGGTATCAATTTCTCTTTTATACCTGCGTATACCCCACATTTTGGCGGACTATGGGAGTCCGCAGTTAAGTCTGTCAAACACCATCGCAGACTTATTCTTGGGTTGACACATTTAACATTAATTGAAGAAATGGTGATAGCGCCATCTATCTTTCTCTTTTTTTTTGAACCGTTATCCGTTGTCGAGCCAATCCTGTAACCTTGACCCGATTTCTAGCGCGCCGACGTCGCAGGTGCAGGCCACGGTGGCTCCACTCTCCGCGTCTCAGGGCGAAGTATCGTTGTGTACGACGTCCATTGCGCGGGCGGCGTGCACGCGCGGACGCTTGTAGTGCTCAGCGCGGTGCTAAGCCGCAGTGTACGGCGTCCAAGACGGTTCTGTTAGCGACAGCGCAAGTTATCGTTTATGATATTAATGGATCGCCGCACATGGTACGTTGCCTGCTCCATAGTGCGTCACAGAGTAATTTTATTACTTCTGATTGTTTCAAACTCGCCTCGGACTGTTGGATAACTTTAGAAATACTAACTTGGTAGTCAAGGGCATCGGGGGTTCAGAAAAACATTGCAAGGGTTCCGTAGATATTAAAATACATTCGCGTTTTGATAGGAATATTAACTTTAACATTTCTTCACTTATCGTGGAGCGTATTACGGACACATTGCCGAACGCTAATGTGTACGTATCGCTACTCACGCATCTCGAGACACTGCCGTTAGCAGACGCGGGATTTGCGAATCCGCAAGACATTGATGTTTGATCGGAGCTTCAATATTTCCGCACTTGCTACTTACTTAAGTAGTACGTAGTGAGCAATACAATTTACCGCCCGCTATTGAGACGGTATTTGGGTATGTGATTATGGGTACCGTACCTACGTTACATACTTCTCATTATATTACGTCTTGTTGTTGTTCTGTTCTTCAAGAAAATAATATTGATTCTCTTCTCAAGCGATTTTGGGAGCTTGAAGAGATTACCGCACCGCCCTCGATGAGCCGTAAGGATCTCGAGTGTGAACAACATTTCCGCGCTACCACTGTTCGTGTCGACAGTGGCAGATACGTAGTGGCGTTGCCATTCTATGGTGACCCTTATTCGTTAGGCGACTCGTACGCTGCTGCGCTTAGACGTTTCCATTGTTTGGAACGTAAACTTAATGCATCACTTAAGTTACGCAGCGCCTATAATGACGTCATTCGTGACTACCTAAATAAAGGTTTTTTGAGTATAGTTGTAAACAACGAGGGCAACTCTCTTCCCTCATATTATATCCCTCATCACGGCGTAGTTCGCGAAGATAAAACCTCTACTAAACTTCTTGTGGTTTTAGATGCTAGTTGTAAGACTTCATCGGGTCAGTCGATTAATGACATTTTGCATGCCGGCCCTAATCTACAGGATGATTTATTTAACATCATAATAAAGTTTCGTCTTTTCCAAATCGCTCTGTCAGCTGATTGCCGCCAAATGTTCCTCAATATCGGCGTTTGCGAATCTGACCGTAGATTTCAACGGATTTTTTATCGTTTTAACAATAAGGAACCTTTATCCGTGTATCAGTTCAATCGTGTTTGTTTTGGACTCAAGTCTAGCCCATATCACGCGTTACGAGTTGTTCGCCAGTTGATCGCTGATGAAGGTGATCATTTTCCCGCCGCAGCAGCTGTTGCTACTTCCGCTTTGTATATGGATGACATTGCCTGTAGTGACATATCCGTTCCGCTAGCAATTTCGCTTTGTAAAGAGCTTATTCAGCTTTTCAAGCGAGGCCAGTTTGATCTTGTCAAATGGACAAGCAACTCTAAAGAGGTTCTTGAACGCATACCTGATTCTCATAAAGCTTCTCTGGACATTGAGTTTGAGAAGTCTGTACCGCATAAAGTTCTCGGTTTACGCTGGGACAAATCCTGTGATAGTTTTCGGTTTGACGTCTCACCGCCAGATGATAAGTGCACCAAACGCACTATGCTGTCCACAGTGGCTCGACTATGGGACATAATGGGTTTTGTGGCTCCCACAATTTTGTACGCCAAGCTCTTGATCAAAGAACTTTGTCTATCAAAGTGTGAGTGGGATGAAACACCTCCTGACCATATTGTCGCCGCTTGGAGGCAGTTTTGTATTGAGCTTACCGCGCTCAATCAAATTACTATTCCGCGTCATCTTGGGTTGGTAGATGGATGTACCATCAACTTAATAGGTTTGGCTGACGCCAGCGAGCGTGCTTACGGCGGAGTCGTATATCTGCAAGTCTGCATTGGTTCTAACTACTCGGTGCAGTTAGTTTGTGCCAAGTCCAAGGTCTCGCCTATTAAAACCATTTCGGTTGCGAGACTGGAGTTGTGCGCGGCCCTTCTGCTGTCTCAGTTGCTCCGCAAGGTTCAAGACACAGTTTTGCCCCACTACCCTATCAATAAAATATACGCGTTTTCTGACTCCAAAGTAGTGCTCGCTTGGATTTATTCTTCTCCTCACCGCTGGCAGACTTTTGTCGCCAACCGCGTTAGCAAATTGATTGAACTTGTTCCTGCTACTTGTTTCAATCACGTCGCGGGTATTAAGAACCCCGCTGATTGCCTATCTCGTGGCGTTACTCCACTAAATCTTCTGCATCATCCATAGTGGCATCATGGACCTTCTTGGATTTCCCATGATCCGTCAGAGTGGCCCATGCAACCCTTTGACCACAGTGCAGAGGACGAGAATGTACCCGAACGGAAGTCTGTTTCTCATCCCGAGATTGCTGAGGTTGCTGAATCTCCGATCTATGCACTCGCACTACGCATGTCATCGTGGTCTAAGTTACTCCGCGCCATCGTTTATGTCTGTAGGTTTCTTAGGCACCTACCTAATGGGACTTTTGTTTCAAGTACTGATCTTGAGTTTGCAGAATGTAAGTTACTACGAGCTGTACAGGCTGTTCATTTTAGTAACGACATTCAAAATTTGAAAAACAATGTACCTTGTTCTCCCGCTAATCTTAGGCTCAAGCCGTTTCTCAATGAGCACGGCGTCATACGCGTTGGTGGTCGTCTGTCAAATTCGGATGCACCTTATAACTACAAGCATCCTTGCATTCTACCACGTCATGATCATGTTGTCGACCTTCTTGTTGATTTTTATCACAAGAAGCATCTCCATGCTGGTCCAGAGTTGCTTATGTCCTTACTTAGGCATAAATATTGGGTTTTAGCCGCTCGACGAATAATTCGTCACAGAATACATAAATGTAACGTCTGTTTCAAATTTCGTCCGCGTCCGACTTTCCCTCCCATGGCAGATCTTCCTAGCCAGCGCGTCAATCAGGTTGATAAAGCGTTTACACATACCGGTTGTGATTACGCCGGACCACTGCAGTATACGCCAGTGCGTGGTCGAGGTGTTAAAAGCCGTAAAGCTTAGCTATGTATTTTTCCATGCTTAACGACGCGCGCCATGCACATTGAAGTTGCGACGGATTTAAGCACGGTGTCATTCCTGGCAGCCCTTGAACGATTTATTTCACGGCGCGGCCCCATACAGTGTTTGTATACGGATAACGGCACTTGTTTCTTGGACGCAAGCTATTATTTACGCGACCTTTATAAGTTTCTCAGGGAAGAATATCGTACTGGTCTTCAGGAAGAACTTTCCATAAATCATATTTACTGGAAGTTTATTCCGCCAGCATCACCACATTTCGGTGGATGTTGGGAAAGCATGTTCAAAGTCATTAAAACGCATCTCTTCAAAGTTATAGGTCAACAGATCCTTTCTTACGAAGAGCTTTTAACTGTCCTTGCACAAGTCGAGGCGCTGATCAACTCGCGTCCACTCACGGCTTTGAGTAATGACCCTTCAGAACCATCCGCGTTAAGCCCTGCACATTTTCTGAACACAGTGCCATTATCGTAATTTCCGGCTTCTTAAGCAGACTCTTCAAGCTTGCTCCAGAGACATACTCTGCTGGATAAACTCGTGCAGATATTCTGGCGGCGCTGGCGTGCGGAATATCTCCACAAACTTCAGGCTAGATCCAAATGGAATAGTCCTGCATCCCCTATACAGGAGGGTACGTTGGTCGTCATAGTACATGATAATGCTCCGCCGCTTTCATGGTCGTTAGCCATCGTGGAGAAACTGCATACTTCCAAAGACGGTACAACCCGCGTTGTTACCGTGAAAACCGCGAAGGGGAGCTACGTGCGCCCAGTTGTACGTCTCTGTCCGCTTCCAACTCAGTGAGATCTAGCCTGAAGTTAGATCTACCTCTTAGTTTAAGTATTTAGTTTGTAGCTTTCGTTATAATTGTTTCGCTAAAGTTAATTTAGATTAACTTTAATATCATATCGCTGTCTTAGCCTATTGATGGGTTATGCGGTAGTACATCCAACATAGCTAAGTTAAATTTTATTTTTTTTAAAGGCAACCCTTTAGGGCCGGGGGGATATGGTAGCGCCATCTATCTTTCTATTGATAATTTATTACATCAACGTCAATCGTTCCTCGCTTGCTCGTCCAATACGAGCGATCCTTTTTATTCCTTCCCTTTCCCAAAGGCACGCCTAGCTCTGATTCGTCGCCGAGTTCAACGACGCGCGATAGTCAAGAATCATCTATCTCGCTGACCGGCCGCGTTCGCGAGGCAGACCGCGACGCGCCGAACCCGTGTAATACCGCTATATCTTGCCGCTTAATAATATAAACGAGAACTAAACCACCCACGGGTGTAGTGGAGTGATCAGTGCAGCTTCAGGAAGCACGAAGACACCAGGAGGCCGCCATCTTGTCAAGCCGAGAGAACGGAGGTAGGTGTGCTGTAAACCCCAGTATCCATAATTTCCCAACTCCTCCTCACCTTTGTCCTATCCTAGGCGATCAGAACCCATCCCTATACAGTCCACAATATTAATATTTTTCCAAATCGCCTAGTACGTACGGTTTCGGTGCAACGCCAAACCAAATGGCAACCTACTTAAGTCAGATAGAGGCTATTTTAAACTCAAGACCTCTAACCCCGCTTTCCAACGATCCTTCAGACCTCACTCCACTGACTCCAGCCCACTTCCTTATTGGTCGATCAATCGTAATGTTTCGTCGTGTTGAGTTCTTGAAACAGCATTTCTGGGCTCGCTTCTCCCATGATTACATTCTGTGGCTTCAGGAGCGAACCAAATGGCGTCGATCAACGGGAAAACTGAAGGAAGGGACACTTGTAGTCATAATTGATAAAAATTCACCGCACTTAATTTGGCTTCTAGGACGCATTGTGAAGGTGCTTCCTGGCAGGGATGGCATTGCCAGAGGCGCTAACATCAAGACACGCAGGGGTGTTATTCGGCGTGCCTTTAACACCATCTGTCCTGTACCTGTGACCTCTACTCTTGAAGAAGACTCTTCAACCGGGGGAGTATGTTGAATATATTGTGACGGCCGGTGTCATGTCAAAATTGTCATCACAACGGTTGTCAAGAACTACTGACGTCTACAGAGGTTTGAACCTTTACCTCTAAGAGGTTTGAAGACTATTTTATTATTTGGAAATGAGTTTTTAGTTCGACGACGTATACACTCTGTCAAGTGTTCGCCAAATTCACCAGTCATTGACAACTAGGCAATAGCCATGCGGATAACACATCCCGTTCAGGTTCTGATGGCGTGGGTTCAAATCCCAGTCATAACAGTTATGTGGATTATGGTTTTTATGAAATTTGGAAAATGTTTATGAATATTTGGCCGTTTGGGGTCGAAACGTTGGGGCCATGGGGTCCAAGTGCGAGATCTCTTTTTAGAGACCTCGCAAAGAGACTGGTCGACGCCTCGCGTGACCAGTCTCTTTGCGAGATGCGTGGCTGGGTTGCATTTGGCCCAGAAGTTCAGTTTCGCCATACAACGTGGCAATGCTGCCAGCGTTCTGGGCACGCTTCCAGTTGACGGCGATGTGGACGAATTTCATGATGCCCTCTAAAATTATTATTTTTTTCTCTTTCTGTATATATTTATTTCTATGTTCTGTATATATTTCTTTGTATAGTAATTTTAGAACTAGTTACTTTTTCTTTATACCTATTTTAATTTTAAGACATATGTAAGTTACTTGAAATATTTAAGTTATTATAATATTTGGCAAATATTAAAAAAAATATATTTAAATATTTCGAGAATATATAATTATTTAAAATATCCTAAAAATTCATGGCGAAATGTGGATGTATTACCTGTTACACCTCTGCCTACCCCTTCGGGGATACAGGCGTGAGACTATAAATAAAAAAATAAAAAAAAAATATTTCGAGTAAAAATTAGAAAATTCTAGAAAGTTCAGGAAGGAATGGAAAGGTTAAAAAGAGACAGGAGATAGAGAAACAATTGAATTATGAAATGACAATCAAAATTAGTGGATGTAGAACATTCTTAGGGGTATATAAGGCGGTGTAGACGCGCTGAGCGCCAGTTTAAGTTGAGAAGTGGTAAAGTGAAGAAGAAAAGGAAGAAGCAAAAGGAAGAAAGAAGTAGTAGTTAAATAAAGTGAAGTGAAAGTATAGTGCAGTGAAGTGCAGTGCAAAAGACGCTAGTGTTGGTGCTGTCCGCGTCGAAATTGAACAAGGCGTCGTGTGTGTAAAGTCGAATAAAGTGTCATCAGTGCTACTCGCTGTTTCCTTCCAATCCCGTTACCCCGTCAATAACAATTGGTGTCAGAAGTGGGATTGGAAGGATTAAAGATGCCAGTCATGCCGAGGGAAGGGCCTACGACACGTGCAAGGGCTGCCGCTCAAGAGCAAGGCGACTCTAGCCAGGAAGTTGTGAGCAGGGATGCTCCTTCGCAAGGAAGCGGATCTGAAGGAGGGGTATCTACGTCCGCAAGCGCAGCTAACCCGCTATCTCTCACAGACCTCGCAATAATAATCCAGCAAAACTCACAGCAGCTTAAATCCGAACTTCAGCAAAACTCGTGGCAACTTGAATCTTGACTCGAGCAGTCACTCCAGCTAAACTCGCAGCAGCTTAAATCCGAACTCCAGCAAAACTCGCAACAGCTTGAATCTCGACTCGAGCAAAACTCGCAGCAGCTACAATCTCAGCTTAGCGAGATAATGGAGAGCCAGGATGAGATTCGCCATTATATATTGGAGAACGCCCGTAAGATCGCCGAGATGGAGATGTGTATCAGTGAAGTGCAATCTCGCGTGGCTACTATAGAGGAAGAGATACAGTCCTGCAAGGCGTCAGTGTTGGAAGAGGTGCAGTCCCGCATGGCGTCAGTATCAGAAGAGATACACATCCGTATAGCTACGATAGAGGAGGATTTAAGGAAGATGAAGTCCAACAGCACTTCGGTTTCTATCAACTCATCAAGTTCTGGTGGTTATTTAAAAGTACCATTATTCGATGGTAACACTTCCTGGGAGGCCTACAGAATACAGTTCGAAGCCGCTTCTATTAGCAACGGTTGGGATGTCGACTAGGCCAAGTTTGCACTCATCCTGGCGTTGCCTGGAGAAGCATTGTCGGTGCTTGAGGCCGTGGGAAAGGACGCTACTTACGCACAGCTGTTTGAGGCTCTAGAATCCAGGTTTGGAGACGAGCACTTAAAGTATGTGTTCCGAGCCAAGCTACGCAACTGCCGTCAGTATCCGAACGAATCCTTGCAGCAGTGGGCGATGGAAGTGACGAAGATGGTGCGAAAAGCTTATCAGTCGACACCCGCGGAACAAGTTCAAAGCATGCGACTCCAGGCGTTCATCGATGGAATTTATGACGATGAAGTCAGAGCTGCCGTGCGCCTGAAACACTGCAACAATGTTAAAGACGCATTAGCTCTAGGAGTGGAGGCTTTTCGACAAGAAATTACGAGTGATCGAGACAGGTTTATTGGCATAACGTTTAGGCGTTTTATTTATTTATTTTAAGAAAGGAAAAGACACTATATCGGTGGTTGAAAATTCAAAACATAGTGCATAATGGATACAAACAAGAATGTTAGGTTTACAACTTTTAACTGCAAAAACGTTATGAGGTCAGCTGATTGTATCCGTAGATTATGCGGTGTTGCTGACGTGATTGCGCTCCAGGAAACTTGGCTATTGCCTCATGATGCCTCGTATCTTGCAACCTTACATAGCGGTTTCTCATACACGGGCAAATCTGCTGTTGATACCTCTGCTGGTGTATTAATAGGAAGACCGTATGGTGGAGTTGCCCTATTATGGAGAAAGTCAACGTTTCCAAAGGTGTCCGTAGTGCAGTGCAATAGTGATCGTCTAGTGGCAATAAAGATTGATAATAATGATAGTTCATTCCTAGTTTTTTCAGTTTATATGCTTGTGGATACTGCAGAAAATTTAACTGAGTTTACGAATGTAATGAGTGAGATTATAGTTATATGCGATAGTTTTCACGTAGAGTCTATTTTCGTATTTGGTGATTACAACGCTCATCCAGGTGAGCGCTTTGCTAATAAGTTGTTTACTTTGTGTACCGAGCAATCGCGGTGTTGTGTCGATATGGAGTTATTGCCGAACGACTCTTTTACGTTTAAGAGTACGGCAAACGGCGCACTTCGCTGGCTTGACCACTGTGTGGTGAGTAGCGCGGCGCGGCACTTGATAGTGAAGGCGTCTATATTATATGATGTTTACGCGTCCGATCACATTCCGTTATTAATTGAATGCGATATTAGCTTAGTTACGCCCAAATTAACTCCCCAAATTTTTACATGTAATAAAGTTATATGGGGGGAAAGAACTGATGATCAGATTAATAATTATTCCAGTTTCTGTAATTCTCAGTTAAAATTAATGGATTTCCCAGCTGAATTTCAAGAGTGCTCATATGGAATGTGTTCGGAACCGGGCCATCGCTTGTTGTTGAGTGATATGTATAACAAGTTGGTATGTATTTTAAAGGACGGTGCCGTGAGTTCTTATGTATGTAAACAAACTCGATTTGCTCGAAAAAAATACATACCTGGTTGGAACAAGCACGTACGGGACGCGCACAGGGAGGCTCGCGTATGTTATCAAACATGGCTTTTACAGGGTAAACCTACTTCTGGATATGTGTATAATAATATGTGTACGTCTAGAAAGTTGTTTAAGAATAAATTAAAATATTGCCAAGACAATCAACAACAAATAAAGATGGATATGATAGCTAAAAATCATAGTAATAAACAGTTCAGTGATTTCTGGAAATTGACAAATAAATTAAATTATAAACCGAGCGTCCCTGTGAGCGTGGCGGGCGTACATGAACCTGTAGAAATAGCTAATGCATTTCAGCAACATTTTAAAGTTGAATCACCTTAAATAAGTGCCGCTCAGGTGATCGATGCGGGGTTCGTTCCCGGGGAAATCAATGTAAGATTTACTGCGAAGGAAATTGATTTAATTATTAAACAGATGAAGAGAGGTAATTCTCCAGGCTACGATGACCTTAGCATCGAACACCTGAGACACGCGGGAGTGCACTTGCCCCGAGTGCTCGCTATGTTTTTTAATCTATGTATGAGCCATAGCTACTTACCGGATGATTTGATGTTTTCAATGGTAGTACCTATAGTAAAAAATAAAACGGGAGATACCAGCGACATTTTCAATTACAGGCCCATATCACTGGCTACTGCTATAGCCAAGGTGTTGGACAGTCTGCTTGACAAACAACTAGCTAAACATATTGAACTTCATGACGCGCAATTTGGGTTTAAGCCTAGTTTATCCACTGAGAGCGCTATTTTGTGTCTCAAGCAGACTGTGCAATACTATACAGACCGAAAAACGCCTGTGTTTGCCTGTTTTTTGGATCTGTCGAGGGCTTTTGATCTGGTGTCCTATGACATTCTGTGGCAAAAGCTTAGACATGAAACTACTGTACCACCCGAAATTATATCAATATTTAAGTACTGGTATGGTAGTCAACAAAATAGCGTGAAATGGCACAACTGTTTCTCTAGAGCTGGACTGTGGAGTGAGACAGGGGGGGTTGAGTTCTCCTCGATTGTTCAACCAGTACATGAACCAGCTGTTGGTTGAGCTCAGCAAGACCAACATCGGCTGTCATGTTGATGGGATGTGTATTAACAACATCAGTTACGCAGATGACATGGTCTTGCTGAGCCCGTCCATTGGTGCATTAAGGCGACTCATATCCATATGCGAGACTTATGCGTCGACTCATGGCCTGAAGTACAATGTTAAAAAAAGCGAGTTATTGGTTTTTAAGGCAAAGAACATTAACTACGCCTGTGTACCAAACGTTAAAATTGATGGAACTGCTTTATGTAGGGTTAACAAATTCAAGTACTTGGGACATTGGGTCACCGAAGACTTACAGGATAATTTAGATATAGATAGGGAGCGTAGGTCGCTGGCTGTCCGATGTAACATGCTGGCCCGCAGGTTTGCACGGTGTACAAAACCAGTTAAGGTTACACTTTTCAAGGCATATTGCCAGTCCTTTTACACGTGTAGCCTGTGGGTCAGTTATGGTCGTCGGCCATACAGTGACTTACGTGTCCAATATAATAACGCACTCAGGGTGCTGCTGGGGCTGCCGTGGAGGTGTAGTGCTTCGGGAATGTTCGCGGAGTTACGTATAGATGGCTTCACCGCTATTATGAGAAAACGTTGTGCTTCTCTGATGGGGCGTCTCCGTGGTAGCTCCAACAGTATACTGAGAGTGTTTGCAGATCGGTGGCAGTCGCCAATGATGCAGCGATGGATGCAGCTCCATACTGCAGTGTAATTTTTTTTTTTTTTGTATATTATGTTTACTAACGCTATATTTTAAGTTTCAAATTGTTACTAACCCACTATGGACTCTGTCTGAAATAAATTGATTGAATTGAATTGAATTGAATTGCAGCGGAAGTAGAGAGAACTGGTCGCAGATCTTTTGTCCTAAAGTGTTATAACTGTAGAGAGCCTGAACATTTAAGGCACAGCTGTCCGAAACATGTAGCAGAAAGGCATCAGATTGACGCTAGTGTTCAAGTGTTGAAAGATGATCAGAAAGCGATTACATCCAGGACTTCGATGCAAGCGCTGATCAGAAGACGGAAAGCTCCGAAAGTTCGTATTCGACAACGCACGGATGGAAATGGTTTAACTATCGATGGAGCAGACAATGGCGTTATATGTTCGCTGACCCTGGGCACCGGTGCGACACGAACGGTTATAGGAACTCGTTTGATAAGAAAGAACGGAAATATTCTAACACCGTCAACTTCACCTCGACTGACGACGGCTACCGGTCAGTACATCCCAGTTAAAGGCGAACAGATGGTGGCTATAAAAATCGGTGACAGCCTTTACTGGCAACGATCGGTGTTTGCAGACATCGTAGACGATTGTATTGTTGGCCTGGATTTCTTTAGAGATCATCAGTGCAGATTAGACATTAAAGGTGGTATACTTAAGTGTGGAGATGTGGAAATTCCAATGAAAGGTGGTAGCATGGGGAAAGTTTTCTGCCTCACAGAAAGCAGACTTGTACATAGATCACAGGCTTCAGCTCCTATATCTACGAAGCTTAATGACTTGATCTATGTCGAAAGGGGAGCGGTGTATCATCAGTCTAAGGATGCGCGGGACGCGCATGTCTTAGAGGGGTGTCGTGTGACGGCCGGTGTCTTGTCAAAATTCTCATCACAACGGTTGTCAAGAACTACTGACGTCTACACAGCAAACTAGCCGGCCGTCAAACACAATAATTAGCAAAGAGGTTTGAAGGCTATTTTATTATTTGGAAATGAGTTTTTAGTTCGATGACGTATACACTCTGACAATGTTCGCCAAATTCACCAGTCATTGAAAACTAGGCAATGGCCGTGCGGATAACACATCCCGTTCACGTTTTGATGGCGTGGGTTCAAATCCCAGTCATAACAGTTATGTGGATTATGGTTTTTATGAAATTTGGAAAATGTTTATGAATATTAGGCAAATATTTAAAAAAAGATTATTTCAATATTTCGAGTAAAAATTAGAAAATTCTAGAAAGTTCAGGAAGGAATGGAAAGGTTAAAAAGAGACAGGAGATAGAAAAACAATTGAATTATGAAATGACAATCAAAATTAGTGGATCTAGAACATTCCTAGAGGTATATAAGGCGGTGTAGACGTGCTGAGCGCCAGTTTAAGTTGAGAAGTGGTAAAGTGAAGAAGAAAAGGAAGAAGCAAAAGAAATAAAGAAGTAGTAGTAAAATAAAGTGAAGTGAAAGTATAGTGCAGTGAAGTGCGGTGAAGTGCAGTGAAGTGCAGTGCAAAAGACGCTAGTGTTGGTGCTGTGCGCGTCGAAATTGAACGACGCGTCGTGTGTGTTTTAAAGTCGAATAAAGTGTCATCAGTGCTACTCGCTGTTTCCTTCCAATCCCGTTAACCCGTCCGTAACAATATCAACACCGGGCGGGCGGCGCGGCCAGAGCGAGACGATGACATTGGACTGCGCTGGTCACCCGCGCCGGCGGCGCTCACACCAATCGGCCTAAATATATACGACGACATACCCGCGCTCGCGCCTTATAATATTGTTAACATATCGTATCTTCTAATTTGTAATACTTACGTAAAGTTAAACCAGTAATAATACACATATCTATACAGTCCACAACGCTTATTTTATTTAATACATCGAGCTATCGTCGCATCATATGACCAGCCAATATATTTGACATAAGTTGTTTCAAAATATATGATGGTATTGTTCTTTCACTCAATATTTTGCTTATTAACAATGGTTTATTGATATTTTACTAGGCTTTAAATATAATTAACTATTTACAGCTACTATCCTGAGAGAGCTAGCAGAGGAGGGCATAACATACTTGACACATCTGTACAATGCTATATGACGCAGAGAATATGTACCTCCACAATGGAAAGTGGCGAAAATAATTATGATCCCCAAACCAGGCAAAAGCCCCGAAGATGTTAAATCATATCGCTTAATTAGCTTGCTTCCCATTCCCTCAAAATTAGTGGAAATCTTATTTCTGAGCAGGTTAAATCCTTTAATTAAGAAATTCAAACTAATCCCAGACCATAAGTTTGGCTTTAGGCAAAAAACCAGCACCATCGAACTGTTACGCGGGACCGGAAAAGTGTCTTTTTAAAAAAGATATTTGAACTGGCATAAATTATTTATTGGAACACGGTACACACGTAATATTAGAACTTGTATAAACTGATTTAGAAATAGAACAAAGATTTAGGACTTGAGACTGGCACACTAAGGATATGGTAGAACTGTTCGCGTTAGATGATGGATGCAGACTGAGGTTGAAAGGGACTGAATGAATAAGGAAGGCAAAAGTGCTGACACGGAGATTTAGGCATTGGTAGGGATATGTGATGAGTAGTATGGATAGGCAACTGTGTTAGCATTTTAGGGTGCAAGAGGCGTTTGTAACTGCCCCCCGATTTAGAGTAAACTTCACGGTAAAAATGAAGTTTACGGGAAAGGAAAGAAATAGCAAGGATTACGAGTTGCGAATACGAAGAGTAGGTGATGTTATAGTGGGAAGTTTGACTTCATCATTTTCGGGTTCAGGGATAGGAGTTTCACGAGATTTTAAAATTTTCCTGAGTATGCCAGTTTTACAGATTAAGAAAATAGTACAAATTAAGACTAGAATTAGGATTACATAGATTGTGGAAGTATAGTACTTCTTATAGAGTACAATATGCGGTTTTTCAATAAATTCGTTTAATTCTTTAAGTAGTTTAGGATTTTCAAAAGCAATGGAATCTAGATTTACATTTTTCAAGTTAACAGGAGGTAAGTTGGATACAATACTAGTATATTTATTGAAATTACAGCAGGAGTCGTTAAGGATATTTAATTTAGCGATTATAGGTTTTAATATAATATTAATATTATTCTTAGAGACTAGCCGTGTGTCTTTACAATAGGCGACACATTCTTGGGGTAAGTACAATAACCCGCTACCACTTATATCTATGTCTACAATAGAGGTATTACATTCTATACTTAGCTTACTTTTATCGGACATGACAAACAACCATTTGTTGTTTTGTAAATGTTGCCAAATGTTTACATTTCCAGTGAAAAACTTAGTGTTACATAATTCGGGAATTTCGGTAAGTACTTTAGTAATAATTTCTGTTTCACAGGATGGAGTTGCGACAGTAGAGTAGGATATCGGAGTGTTACACAGGTAATGTTCATGGTTTATCATTTTACAGTCATTCAGTTTGTTAAGCTTACAATAAGTGGACTTATCTTTACTTATACCTATATACTTAGTAGAAGGAACAATAGTAGTATAAGATACAGGGTTACGAGGTTTATAGGGTACTGGACAGGGTAAATTATGGTACAAGTGGAAATTAGTGGGATTGACTTATGAAATGTCTAAGACGAACACTATTTTGTTTTCGTTTTCATAACAAGATATAGAAGACACATTTATAATTGTTTGTATATTACTTAGGCTTAGAAGGACTGGAAGGCGTTAAGAATTTGGTATGAATCTATAATTATTAATCAACTCGGTATAGAGTTTTTTAGGCGTTAGAATATAAGGGTAAAGTATATTTGATTTACTAAACATTATTGAGCTTATAATATCTTCGACTTTGAAGGATAGTGTTAAGAGACTATTCTCTATCATGGAAATTAATTTTAGGATACGTGATCTTATTCCTAATTCTCTGGCGATATAAGTTAGATTTTTAATGTCTTGGTTAAGACCGTCGATGGCGACATTTAATTCATGCTCGTTATGATTTACAGTATAAATGGTTTCGTTAAAGGCTTTGAGGGTTGAGGTAGTAATGAGGATATTCTGTTCTACTAATGACGCTAGTTTCTTTTGATCGGACTCAACTTCTTGGATGGCATTATTATACCGGATAGCGTCATCTTCGTCCATGGTTCCGAATAACTTTTCGAAACAGATCCTATGATAGATAGGGGTGCGCCTCTCCGAGATTGGTGAGGGACATGGTAAAGGATAGATTCAGTGTTACGATATAGGTCTTCAAAGCGAGTAATTAGGGGTTGAAAGAGAATAATAAATTTAACGATCCTAAGGGGTTGAAATATATTCCTGAACTGTTTCTCAGGGGTTCGACGAATTCTTGGCCCGTTGAAGGGTTGCTGTAAGAGAATAGAATAATGATATAGTGAACTAAGCTTCAGTACTAGATCTAGAAGCGAGTTTCACCTCATCATAGTGATGGGTGACGTGCCTACGCGCTACGGTTTATTAGAAGGGTTAGTGTATTTGTGCCGTTTATCTTCACGACTTTGTAAGGGCCTTTCCACACTGGCGATAGGGCTGTGCGCAGTCTTACATGATTTTTCAGGTAAACGTAATCGCCTACTTTTTATTGAATGGGACGTGAGTGATTGTCATAATATTCCTTGGATCTTTCTTTCGACTTTTGAATATTTTCGAGAGCTTTGTCTCTTGAGAGTTTGAGTCTACGATGTAGGAATTTTACATATTCGGGGTATGTTAGTTCTCGACGTAGTTCGTAGATAGAGTCAGGGATGAAGGTTTTGTGGCCGAATAGGAGTTCGTAAGGGGTAAAATTGGTTGACGCATGAACAGAGGTATTATAGGCTAACATTGCCGTGAAGACGAATTTGTGCCAATCGGTATGGTTCTCATTGACGTAGGATTTGAGGTACTTCTTAAAGGTAGAATGACTACGCTCTAAGGCGCCTTGAGTTTGAGGATGATACGGGGATGACCATATTTGTTTGATTTTGAGAAATTCGCAGGTTCTCTTGAACATCTCTGCGGTAAAGTTGGTACCTTGGTCGGTTAGGATAGTTTTTGGGATGCCGAATAGAGAAATAAAGTGTACTAGGCACTCGCATGACATGTGTCTTCTGAGGTAGCATTAGCGATAGGATAGGCAAATGAGAATTTAGTAAGGTCATCTTGCATAGTGAGTATGAATTTTCATTGTTTTAACCCTGCTTCTGGCAAAGGGCCTACGAGATCCATGCTAAGGCGTTCAAAGGGTTTGGTAGAAGTGGTAGTTATTTGCATAGGAGCTCTATTAGTTTGTCTGAGGGCTTTATTGTTTTGACACAGTGTGCAGTTTTTTATATAGGTCTCGATATCTGAACGCATGTTTTTTCAATAGTATTTTTCTTTAATTCGATTTAGCATTCGGGCTATGCCAAGATGACCGGCAATAGGGATATCATGATTTTCACGAAGGATTTTAGGTATTTCTGAGAGGGTTGGAAATATGAGGGTATTGTGATAGACGTTGATGCTTATGTTAGTGTTATTAAAGATATAGCAGAACATATTGTATATTCCTGACCAAATATGTTTATCGAAAGGGTCGCGGAAATCAGTGATAGCTATTTCTAAGCTTTCGTTGGTTAGAGATAAGGATATAGCAAGAAATTGATTTTTAAGATAGATTAGGCTTTTGTAAATAGATTCATAAGAGCAGTTGTCGAAATGGTATACTTTGGTAAATAGGAAGTATATAGTGGATCCTTTGTGCTCAAATGATATAAACGTATATAGGGTTCTTTCCTTATTTAGGAATTCGTTAGGATCTGGGACGTTGCTTAGGATTTCTTCGATATACGGGTTAGAAGTATCAAGGTCGATTGAGGTAGGAATAACGATGTGTTTGCTAGGAGTTTTAAGAATACTTTCGTTAAATTCGAGGATTTTAGTATTACTATTAAATTGTTTTTCTGACATGATTTTCAGAAATTTGCTGTAGTTTTCATCAGAAGGAGGAACGGGATTAGCAGGAGAATCAGTGGAACCAGAAGGTGAGTGAGGATTTAGAACGGGTTCAGTGGATTCAGCGGGATCAGCGGATTCGGCGGGAGGCAGGTAGAGGATTGGAATTGTCAGGTGAGTGATTATTTCTTTCAGGATTTAGGATATCTGATAAAGCGTCGTCGTTTTCTAAAAGGTCTATCGAAGGGACTTCGTTAGAGCCTAAAGGAACAGAGGGTATCTGGATATCGAGGTCGTCAAGTGTTATAGGGCTAAACGCAGGTGATAGATATTGAATATCTTGACGGGAGGTAGAAGGAATAGGATTATCGTATGGATTTTCTATTGAGTCTTGAGTTGGTTGTACAGGATTCACTCGGAATCTGGATAGAGCATCAGCATTGCTGTTGATTACGCCTTTCTTGTATTCGATTTTGTAATCAATCTCTTCTAGTTTTAGACGCCATCTGACTAAACGGGAACCTGGGTCTTTACAATTGAAAAGCCATTTTAATGGCCTATGATCAGTGAAAATAGTGAATTTATGACCATATAGATAGGGATGGAAGGTTTTTGTTCAGAATACGATGGCTAAGCATTCTTTTTCGGTTGTGGAATAGTTAGTTTCGGCTTTATTTAGTGTTCTCGAAGCATAAGCTATAGGGCGGTCTTTACCTATATCCCCTTGAGATAGGATAGCGGAGATAGCATAGTTAGACGCGTCGCAGGTTAGGACAAAAGGTTCAGTGAAATCAGGGTAAATAAGGATAGGAGCAGAAACGAGTTTTTCTTTTAATTCGTCAAACGCTTGTTGTTGCTTGTTTGACCAGGAGAAAGTGATGTCCTTTTTTAGTAAAGCAGTTAGGGGTTTGGCGATTTTGGAGAATTCAGGGATAAAACGACGATAGTAAGAGACTTGACCTAGGAAGGATTTGGTATCTTTTGGATATTTAGGAATAGGAAACTGTGTTACAGCCTTGATTTTGTCTGGATTTGGGCTTATGCCTTTGTCACTAATAATGTGACCAAGATAGCCGACTTCTTTGCGTAGAAATTCACATTTGTTGGGCTGGAGTTTGAGGTTATGTTTACGTAAACTTTCGAAGATTTTAGAGAGCTTTTCGCAGTGATTAGGGAGGTCGTGTGAATAGATAGCAATATCATCGAGGTAAATGTGAATGCCTTGAAGGCCAGCTAGGGCTGTGTTCATGAGACGTTGGAAAGTCGCGGGAGCATTTTTAAGTCCGAACGGCATGCGTCTGAACTCGAAATGTCCTTGCGGAACGGTGAATGCAGTTTTAGGAGCGTCCTTTTTTGATATGGAAATTTGGTGAAAACCAGAACAGAGGTCGAGAGTGGAAAAGTATTTGCTTTGACCTAATTGGTCTAGGATTTCGTGAATTTGTGGAATTGGGTAACTTTCTCCGATGGTAATATCGTTAAGCTTTCTGTAGTCTATAACGATGCGCCATTTCTTTTGGCCGGAAGAGTCAATTTTCTTTGGGACTACCCATATAGGGAATGACCATGGAGAAGTAGAAGGTTGGATAATGTCTTGAGATAGCATTTTGGAGATTTGGGTTTCAACTTCTTTTTTGTGGATTTCTGGGAATCTGTAGAATTTGACGTTGATAGGCTCAGAGGGATTAGTATTTATCTCATGCTCTAGTAAGTCGGTGGTAGTAAGTTTGTCGTTAGGTAATTGGAATATGTCTGAATATTGGGAACATATGTCGAGGAGTCGAGATTTTTCTTCGTCGTTTAAATGTTCTGTCCTAAGCATGTTTAGGACTTGGTTTCTGCGGGATGTAGAAGATAAAGGAGGAATTAGCATTGAAGGGTTGGAGATTTATTTCAATATCGGAATTGATTTCGACTGTGTCTTCAGATGTATTTAATACAGATACGTTTACTCTGTTGTTGTCTTTTACAGTGACAAGGGAATTAACAATTAGGAGAGAGTCGGAGATATGTTGATCTAGAATGAGTCCTACACAATATTCGGGATTAGTAACTGCACATTCAATTATTGTTTCGGTGCGAGGCGGAATTTTGTAGGTTAGCTTGTAATATTTTAGTCTAACCACGAAATGTCTGATTTGTAAGGTACCGGAATTGTAATCAATAATGAGATCTTAGTCATAGAGAAGATCGGTGCCGATGATGCCATCGTAATTTAAGTCTATTTCTTCAATTACGTGGAATTTATAAGTAAGATCGGAATGAGCATCTGTGAATAATTTTGATTGGAAGTGCCCTTAGTAGACACGGTTTCGTCACTGGTATTTATACCTTTTAGTTAAATGGTTTCATTTTTCAGAGCTGGCATCACGTTCATTGAAGATCGTTTTACAAGACAAACACAGGAACCGGTGTCAACTAGTAACGAGAGGTCACGATTATTAACTTGGGTTCGGATATTGACGTGAGGTAGGTATCGTTTATTAGAGCTGATTTCGTATATAGTAGGGGTTGGAATGGAATTGGCTGAATTAGGAGATACAGAGGATGTAGTAGACGCAGTGAATTTAGAGGAGTTGGTAGTCGCAACGGATTTGGTAGATTTAGGTTTTCACGCTAAAAATAGTACAAAGAAACACAGAAATACACAAAAGCAATGGAAAGATATAGAACTTATTGTAAGAATTAGAACAAAGGGTTACTTTGATAGTACAAAGCTTGACTAAGATTTGGTATAGTGTTACAATGTAAGTAACAATGGAGTTTGTTGTAGCTCGATGCGGCGACGGTCGGACGGCCGGAACTGATAACGATGAAGAACTGAGAATATGGGATTGTAACGCGCTGTGTGGACTTTGTTCACTTTATGAATTTGGGCACTTTCGATTTTGAAATGAAATAATATAGCACTGCACTGGATAAAAATGTTTGCACTTACAGGACGCTGGCGACGATGATGAGGAGAATGAACATGGGCACCTCGTGTAGAGTTGGTATGTCCCTTCCTAGGAACCTGGAGCACGGCGGCCGGTCTGCGGGCCACTGGGGACTGGAACTCGGGAACTAGGGTTTTGTTCACCGCGCAGTATGCGGTGGATGGATGGTTCGAGAGATAGCGCGATTCTCGAACTACGGCGAATGCGATGCAGAGACGAATGCGATACGGCGGAGTATTACCGGAGCGAGATACGGAGACGGACTGGGGATTTCTGAGGAATCCCTTTACGCTGCCACCAAATATTACGCGGGACCGGAAAGTGTCTTTTTAAATAAAGATATTTGAACTGGCTGAAATTATTTATTGGATCACGGTACACACGTAATATTAGAACTTGTATAAACTGATTTAGAAATAGAACAAAGATTTAGGACTTGAGACTGGCACACTAAGGATATGGTAGAACTGTTCGCGTTAGATGATGGATGCAGACTGTTGAAAGGGACTGAATGAATAAGGAAGGCAAAAGTGCTGACACGGAGATTTAGGCATTGGTAGGGATTTGTGATGAGTAGTATGGATAGGCAACTGTGTTAGCATTTTAGTGTGCAAGAGGCGTTTGTAACAGAACGAATCCATAGACTCGTTGATGGTATTATTACAGCTTTTAATAAAAAAAAATACTGCACAGCTGCCTTTCTGGATATATCCCAGGCATTCGACAGAGTTTGGCATGATGGACTCCTGTACAAGATAAAAAAGACATTGCCTATTAACTACTACAAACTAATTAGATCTAACCTAACTGGTAGACACTTTTTTGTCAGTCAAGGAGAAGCAACTACAGTGCTAAAAAAAATCCAAGCAGGGGTACCGCAAGGCAGTGTAATGGTGCCTACACTGTATCTTCTTTATACTGCAGACTTGAATATCTGAAGACGTTATCATGGGAACTTTTGCTGACGATACTGCTGTCATGGCCACCGATGATACGAAAAATGAAGCCTCCCACAAACTACAAAACAGTTTACATAAACCACGTGTCCACCTCTTACACTAAATGGTGTCCAGATTCCACAATCCGAGGAAGCAAAATACCTTGGCATGTAAAAACTCATCTCTCTATAGAAACCAAGCTCTTATTATATAAATGTATAATAAAAACCGATTTGGACATATGGTATACAGCTATGGGGCACGGCTGCCAACTCAAACCTAGAAATCTTGCAAAGGTTTCAATCAAAAATGTTACGGATGGTAGTGAATGCGCCTTGGTATGTCACTAACGAGAGACTGCACCATGACTTTGGGATCAAAACAGTAAAGGAAGTTATTAAAGAACAAGTCAAAACATACAGCAATAGATTACAGCTACATCTAAATGCACTCACACATCATCTTATGGATGACATATTCCCAAATGCTCGGAGACTTAAGAAAAGAGTACCCCAAGACTTACTCTAAATCTAAATATTAAGATGATATGTCACTAGACGTATGTCTCGCCAGCCATTTATATAATCATTTAAATATTGCTGAATGTCATCTAGACAGATTGCAATAAAAATAGACAAAAGAAAAAAAATATATATACACCGCTATTTTTTAATTAGTACAAAAAATTTAACAGGGCACTAAGTATCTTTAACTGATCATAATTATGTCGTTGAAAAATAAAAACACTAAGTCCCAAAACTGTCTCAAAACTGTCCACAAAAATACGTGATAATTGGTAAATGCAATACTAATACTATGACCGACCCGTGTACTATCATACCATTGATAAATTACCCCCCCCCCGCCCCTCTGCGCCTGCGCCACGCCCCGACGATGCGACAAACCGTACTAAATTACTAGCGAAAGTCAGCGTATCTAATTTCGTTGCAAAACTTAATTGTTTGTCTACGTTTGCCCGACGCGATGGCCTATCATATCAGTTCATATCACGGGAGTATGTAGCTATGCTTCGTGCGTACTTTTTGAGTGGAAAAATCGCGAGTGCAGCTGTGTACCCATGGACATCGTATTATGAGTGTACAAAAGTGACCGGGTCAGTGTCAAACAATTAAAACAGTGCATATTGGATGCTTTTGACAACGGTGGTGGACATTTCGAAGGACAATGGAAATACTTGTAAGTTTAGTAAATAATACGTACTTAAGTAAATAATAATTTGATGCAGGCGCCTCAAAATCGGTCTGTGTTCTCCACACACCTTGAGGAAGGCCTATGTCCAACAGTGGACGTCTCTAGGCTGACATGATGACGATAAAATAATTTGTAAATAGCAGATGATTCTAACTTCATAAATACGCCAAAATTACTCTTTTCTTTTAGTCCAGAACACCATCTTTTATTTTGATATTTGTTTGCTTTCTAATTACATACCTCCGTATTTAATTACTTGTTAAACGACAAATTTTACCGGTCCTACGCCCGAATGAAGTATGAAGGAGAGGGTAGAACTAACAAAATTAAAAAATAACTACCTACATTTATTATTTTTCTTCATTTTATTTTCTATTGCTACCTACATCATAAGTGCGACAGAGAGAATGCGAATGAGCAGGATGGAATATTATCAATGAATTAGTGAATGGATTGTAAAATATGACTATGATTTAAGTGAGATTTTCTACAATAAACAAATGATAATAACTTTGCTCTTTATTGATATTATGACATTCTTACGTCACATATATGATAATAATATCTTCGCTAATCTGTCCTTAAAGTTTTTGTACTAATTAAAAAATAGCGGTGTATAATTGTTTGAAATTTTAAACGACTTTACTCTTTTCAATCATGTCTGAGTATGATTTCGTATCTAGTAAAATACAAGTTGAATAAATAATAACGATAAATCTTTATATTAGATAAATGAATAGTCGTATTGATAACATATACATGCACGCAGATTAATGTCTCAGAACTCCAAAAATAATCGACAATATTAAAGGAGATAAAAGAAAATCTCGATTCCAAACATAAAAAAAAATGTTATGGCATACATAATAAGGAATCGCAGACAACGGCAAGTGATTTTCATAAACAAAGTATCTAATATATTATTACATAGTACCTACGTGGTTCGGTAAACTGCCACTAAATTTCGGAGCGTGCAGCAAGCAGTTAAATACAATGTACACTCGCACTAATCACTCGACCAGAGCCATGCAACTGACAGGACTGAAATTCGAAAGAGCTTCGAGATTAGCACTCCTAATAAACCCAACGGTTTGTTAAGGATTTTAACTAGAACTTCGGCAAATGAGCATAAAAAGAACCCTTGTGAGTGAGCGCGAAGGATAGGTAATCGAAAGCAAGCAAAGAATTACCTAATGCATTCGGTTGGAAAAAATTAAGAAACAGGTTTTTTAATTAACGGTTTACGTGAGATCTGCTTTTGTAGTATTTGAGCGTTTATTACGTGTGTTTAATATGACTTTGTTTAAGGGCAGTCGATATTCACTTTAGAAGGCGAAAGATTTTTTCACTTTACAAGTTTCTGTTTACGCTTGATGAAGCATTTTATACCAGTTGATGGGTATTGTGTGTGCAATTTAAGTTGTACATAAACTATGCGGTAGGATGTTAGGTGTTAGGTAGGATGTTAGGTGAATAACCCACATCATTATTTTGGATTACGATCATGAATTATATGTGTATATACACGTGTCTGATTATTCATTTATCATCGGATCGCAATTAAGACAACGCGAAGATAATTATTATTTTAACTCATTTTACAATTGTTCGACGGAAGAGAAAACATGATTATTATTTTCACAACCAAGCTATTATCTCATGATAAGCAGCAAATCTAAGATCAATTAAAGCCGAGGTATTCGTCCAGAAAATACAATTGATGGCGTGAAAATATCTAGCTGTCGGAATAAAATCTATGAATACATATATATATCACTGGTTTGACCGACACAGGCACCAATAGTTGACAACCCGTTCGGTGAGATCTATGGTCTATGATGCCTAGCCAAACGTACCATTTAAACGGCTTCTATCTATTTACATTGGCATGACCAGATCGTCAAAATCGAGTATCATTGAAACGACGTTTCTCTTTGTTGTTTTTATGAGTCTCTTTTTGAAAGGATGAATGCTTTTTTAGGCTCGTGAAAAATACCAAACAAAACAATATATATTTTTCAGTGGTTTAAAACCCCTCTCAGATACAGATGCGTCATCTAAGTTATGGATATACTAAAAATATTGACGGAAACAGCCCTTTCACCCCTCAACATCACCCTATATGTTTTGATACAAGTTTAGATAAACCAAACATTACTGGGATATGACACCACCGTTACGAAGTGTGCATTGAAAAAATGGTTTTCTTATTTCGCATTCTTAAGAATATAAATATTTTTCCGAAATCTTTATTTGTTTTTGTAATATGTCAACATATTGATTGATATGTTTGTTTGTTGCAATGTGATATGTTGCATCAACACAATAATATTTATCATTTGCAATATAGTAATATTTATGTTGCAGCGCTTGCCCTTAATTCTATAATAAATATTACATATATTCGTCATTTGCTTAACGAACACTGTTTCTTCTTTTTAGATAGCAAACTACAGGCGATATGTCTAGTTATTGGAAACTGCTGTTTATAGATGCAACTTCTTAGCGCTGGTGAATCAAAGAAAACACAGTAGGTATAAAGAATTCACTTTTAATATTTAACTTCCTAACTACAAAAAGGTTTTTTACAGCACGAAATGTGTCCGTAGCTGTACGGTACTGTGCCGCTCTGTGGGTTTAATCGCTCGTGGGACAGCACTGTATTTAATTCACTTATTTTGCATAACTGAATCAAATGAAGTGAATTTGAAACGATATTAATTGAGGTGATTGAACTACAATATATAACAGTTTACAACATATTCCAAAACACTCACCATATTTACCATCATACAAAGACACGACAATAACAGTAGCATTGATACATTTTATTAACAATTCAATATATCATAAAGTGGTAAGAGTACAGTAAAAGTTGGAAACAGCAGTTATATCGTAGTGTTGGAAGACGTTAGGTTATTGCGTTATAAAACTATAAGAACACCCTTGTGGAGTGCAGTTCAGTTTAACTTGTGAAGGATCCACAAATAGCCGGACTCTCTACCACATACGCAAACTGATGCGACTCTATAACACGTGTACATATACTTGATATATTCAAATGATATTTTCTCTTCGTATAAATATGTATGTCGAGTTAGAGGATTTCATATTCGTTTGCACTCATGATCATTATAAGCTTTTTTCTTAAAAGCAAATTTAGGTCTGATAAACAACTAAAAGTTATTTGCGAACAAATATAAAAAATAACAATACTTGACTGCACGATTGGCGTAGTGGTTTAAGCGGCCGCCTCGCCGCTTGACACTGCGTCGAGTGTTGTGGGTTCGATCCCCACACGAGGCAACACTTTGTATAATTCACAAATTGTTGTTTCGAGTCTGGGTGTTCAGTGTGTCCGTTAGTTGTATGTTTGTAAAGTCCCCCGCGACACAGGATTTGGTCCTAATGCAGGAGTTGCCTTTTATAAAAAAAGAAAAAGAAAAAAAGAATAAAGAACGAAACAGAATATTGCTTTGCTGTCATTGCATAAAAGCAATATTGTGTATTTTTGTTTATTTTGGAGTCGAGACAATTTAGTTTTCAGATAATGTCATGATTAAGAAGTGTAAAATGCTATTGTAATCTAATAGCTATAAATCTTTCCTTTACTTAAGTATGCAATACTGATGGTTTCACCTATGTTTTTTGGTACGACAAACTGCCTTGGTGAAGATTTAAAAGCAAAAAAAGTATATTTCGCTTTATTCAGGGAGTCCTTAAGATCAGATTGTTCAAGGAAACAAGTAACCTCTTTAGCTTCTTAGTATTGATATAAATAATTCACCCAGGCAAGTTATACCATACACGTGTTCTTTCAACTGCCTTGTCCCTATAGTATTAAATGTATTTTCCTATAACCAAGGATACCTTTAAAGTAATTCAACACATTCTGCGTAAATGGCGTACTTCGGCGAGTATTATAGTTTTGATCCCCACAAGAGACACCAATTTGTGTCATCAAAGATTTGTTGATTCGGATCTATTAATATTTTGTGTCCGTGGATTGTATGTATTAAGCGACACAATATTCATTGATAGTGATGGCATGTTCTTTTAAACATTAAATAGTTTTTCTATCTGCAATAGTAAAAAAAAATATAATGTTAATTTATAGGCTTCTGTTAGCGGCTTACTACCGCAGAATTCCGTTTGGTGATAGCCTTATAAAAATAAGAATACATGTCCTGTCAAACTAACCGATCATCGCATAATCTAAACTACTAATAGTCAAAACATGTGGGAGGAAGATTTTTTATATTCAACCAGGAGGAGATAAAATAGAGGTTAGAAGCATGTTTAAAAAGCCGCTAATTGCGAAGTATGAATATGCGGGGAACAACTAGTCATAAATAAAAACACCAAAGCAACTAAACTTTGTTACTCAAAGGAGATCTGAATATAAACTTCAATACACGTGGTAAGCTAAGCTCTTAAGAGTAGGTTCTGAATTGAACCTAATACAAGTTAAAACAAATTATTTGACGGACTTTTAATAAAATTAAACTAAACGGTCACCCTCTCATACGCGAGCCTTAATTTCATTGCAAATTTATAATTGGCTTTCGCCTACAGCTTTCTTTCCTATTAAAAATTCTTTTGTTCAGATTATTTTGCCTCTTTACATCCCTGGGGGATCAACTTTGCTAAAGCTTTGCCTTGGTGAGTGTTTATAAGTAAAAGAAAAATGGTCAAAACTCTCATTTGCTTTAATATTTCAATCATTCGATCATTCTAAGCTTCTGTTCACGTGTATATCTCATGTATAATTAAGCGTACCTACATTTTGTTAGATTTCATGCTAGTTTTTGCTCTTCGTGCGCGCGATTGTCGGGTTTTGGCAAAAGCCATACATACTGCAGTATATGCTCTAATACTGCAAAACTTTTGTCAAACACTATTAATCCTTGCAACCCCATGGTTGTTTTAGTACCTAAGAGAATTATCATCTTTAAAGGATAAAGACCCAAATCATACATTTTTGTGTCACAAAACACGGCTTAAGCTAAACAGTTAACAGTTAATTTTCATAGCTTGGGTCACAATATGATACTCCTATAATAATATGTTATTCTAATTGTCAAAATATATATATTTTTTAATCTGTTTCCCTACTTACCATTGACATAAACGTAGCAAAGTTCATTGACTCATTAATGAGAAGCAGGGCCCCGACTTGAGAATAAAATACCCCGAAAATTGCCTTAAAATTGTGTTTACGAAATGGTAATTCTATTTTGCGCTATTACTTGAATAGAAAAAACTTAAATAAAAGAAAATAAATACATATAAATCAACACAACGTTTGAATTTTGAAGGTAATATTTATATTATTATTTTAAATCTTAAATGTTGTGCAGGGCTTAATCATGTAGAATGTGTATAATGATAATATAATATGACATCAGAAGGCCAATGCTTGTATTTTATATGACATTGAAATTATTTATTTATTTATTTTATTCTTTATTGTACACTTATATAAAACATTTTAAGGAATTTTACATACATATAATACACAGTACAAAGGGCGGCCTTATCGCTAACAGCTATCAGGCAACCTTTGGATGGAGATATTATTGGTAGGAAATAAATGGTAGTTGTAGTAAGTGTACCAGTAAGTAATAATATGTATATATAGATTTAAAATATATAAATTAATATAATATTATGATATTTCCTATGGCGTATTCCCAGAAGTTTGGTAACGCGCTAACATTGTACCCGTCCACAAATGCGGCTCTAAAAGTGATGTTTCTACTTACCGTCCAATATCTATGTTGTCGGTTGTCTCAAAACGTTTTGAAAAACTCGTCCATAACGAGATCTACCCCGTCTTGCGCCACGTGATATTAAAAGAACAACATGGATTTGTAAAAGATAGGTCCTGCGTGAGTAACCTCCTTATCTTTACATCACATTTATTTGAAGGCCTTGATAATAGACAGCAAATTGATGCGGTATATACTGATTTCCAAAAAGCTTTCGATAAAGTGGATCACAAATTGCTACTTGACAAAATTGCATACAATGGCATCAGAGGAAATCTGCTTTGCTGGTTTGTTTCTTATGTCACCAATCGAACTCAAAAAGTGGTGATAAACGGCTACGAGTCTATCCCTATTCAAGTCACATCAGGCGTTCCGCAAGGATCTATTTTTGATCCATTATTGTTTATTTTATTCATTAATGACGTAAAAAATTGTTTCCAAACTTCAAAATTTCTCCTGTATGCAGATGACTTGAAGATTTATAAAAATATCACTAATCAATCTGATTGTATCGATTTCCAGAAAGACCTTAATCGTTTCTTAGAATATTGTTCTTCCAATAAACTTCACCTTAGTTACTCTAAATGTCATAGTATTACATTTACCAAAAATAAATTAATTACCAAATTTAATTATTGTTTTGGCAATACTGTCCTTAATAATGTTACTTGTCTCCGCGATCTTGGCATTCAGTTAGACTCGAAGCTTCATCTCGATGCGCATGTGAATAACATAGTTAATAAAGCTTATCAAATGTTCTTCTTTGTAATGCGTGCGTCTAGAGATTTCCGTCGCCCTTCAACTTATTTGCATTTATATAAGTCCATAATCCGTCCACAATTAGAATTCGCAGTCCCTGTTTGGAATCCTTTTTACAAAAAATATATAGAAATATTGGAATTAGTCCAACATAAATACCTTCGCGCTGTGCACTATAGATGTTATCGTAAAAGGGCTTCTTATCAGGTATTGCTTGAAAAATACAATGTCTTGACCCTCCAATCTAGGCGCACTCTTCTGGAAATGATGACCCTCTCCAGTATATGCCGCAACAAGTTTGACTGTTCTGATCTTCTGAAAAGTTTGTGCTACCTGGTCCCTCGCACAGTACATGGTAGAGAAGTGCGTTCACGATGTCTGTTTGCCACCAATCTCTGTCGTACCAGCTCAGGTGCACGCTCACCGCTGCACCGATTGGTTGACACTTACAATAAAAAGTTCGGATCCATTGACACTATATTTTAACTAAGAATAAGTTCAAAAATCAAATTGTCAACTCTTTTAAGGAACAGCCATAACTCTAATATTTATTACACGTAAAGTCTCTCATGTGTATATGTATATGTATGTATATGTATATGTATGTATATATAAGTATGTGTGTATGTATATGTGTGTGGGTGTATTTTATTTATATTATTTATTTATTTTATTTTTCTTCTCATGTTTTCCATAATATTGAATATAATTTTAATTCAATATTGAATATTGAATTAAAATTATACCAAATTTGTATTTACTAGCTTTAAGTTTAGTGTTAACGTTATTATACAGTATGCTAAGTATTTTGTTTAGTAATCTGTGGATAACGTCGTGAGTAGTGTATTTGTTAAAGTTATTATTTAGTACTCCATTCAAGTGTTATATTTAATATACTACTGTTTGTTGTGATTAATAAAAAAAAATGTACAATAATATACTTACATAAATAGATATGTATATAAGTCTAATATATATATATATATACATATATTATTAGGATAATTAAGGATCATTTCCTGCATTTAGTGACGTCATCTCACGAATCCTATAAAAGTGGGGATCGTTCGCCTGTCAGGTCATTTGAGGACGATCGTAGGCATCATCCTCAAGGGCCTGGCGGACCTTGTTCTTCAGAATGAATAGTAAGCCCTTGAGGATCGTACACTGGAATGCCCGCGGCCTGAACAGGAAGGCCGCCCTACTCCGCCCTCTACTGCAGGAACAGGACATTGACGTGGCGCTAATAAACGAGACGCACCTGGGACCTGCAGACCAACCACGATTCCCAGGTTTCCTCGTTTATCGGAGGGACGAAATTTCACCCGAGGGAAGGAGCTACCGCGGACTGGCAGTGCTGATCAAGCGACGAGTCGTACACCAGCCGCTACCTACACCGAATTTCAACACCTTATACACGCTGGGTGTCGAAGTGCACCTAGGCGGTGCCAACTTACACCTCCACGCCGCTTACAAGCCGCCCGCTATATCACCAGACGTCGCCGAGCTGCGGTCGCTCCTGAGCGTCCCGCACCCTGTTATCATAGCGGACGACTTAAACTGTAAGTGGAATTCGTCGAACACTAATCACGCTGGTGTACGACTATTTAAAGACGCCGAGTCATACGAGTACGTGGTCGCGGGACCGGAGGTACCCACACACTACCCGAACGACCCCACACTGATGCCCGACGTACTCGACATAATCGTACATAATGAGACGCACTGCCAAATACAACAAGACTCGACGACGAGCTGTTGTCGGATCACCAACCTGTACTCGTCGTCGTACAGCAGCAGCCTACGCGGATCGTCCCTCCAGCGCCACGTTACAAACCGGACTGGACCAAATTCGCAGAAACGATTGAGACCACCACACCAACTCGCCCTATCAACTCCGCGGCCGACGTCGAGACGCTCGCAGCGGAAATCACCGCCGCTATTAAAGGCACCCTTGTGACTGCCACGACCCCCACCACCCAGAGGAGACTCACTCCTCTGCCGGCACGCATCCTACGAATGATCGCAGACAAGAGGCGCCTTCGAAGGTAGTGGCAGAGCTCCCGTTGCCCCACACTGAAAGCCAAATTAAACCGGCTCGCGGAGAGAGTGAAGGACGAGTTGAGGACCTACACCACAGAGAGCTGGGAGCGCTTTATCGACGACACCAGCGACGACTGGCCGTCACTACACCGGCTATGTCGTCGCCTCACTAACACCCCAGCTCCGGTGCGCCCGCTGCTACACGCCGACGGGACGCCGAGGTACAAAGCAGCAGACCGCGCGGCCATACTCGCTGGACATTTGGAGATCGTGTTCGCGCCGAACCCGACTGCTGACACGGAACACACCACAGCAGTCGAGAAACACCTTCGAGACTACTTCGCCACGCCGATAGCTCCCGAAGAGAACCCTATCTACTTCTCCCCTGGCATGGTGCAACGTGTCATTCGGCAGACCCAGCCCCGGAAGGCCCCTGGGGCGGATGGGATACCGAACGCAGCGCTGCGCCGCCTGCCGCACCGTACCGTGGCAGCGCTGGTGCGCCTGTTTACGGGGATCGTCCGCACAGGCGTCTTCCCCACCTGTTGGAAAGAGGGCCGGATAATCATGTTGCCCAAGCCAGGCAAGAACACTATGAAGCCTGAGAGCAATCGGCCGATCACCTTGCTGCCCACCATCTCGAAGGTGTTCGAAAAGCTCCTGCTGCGGCACCTCACACCGCACATCACGCCCAGACCTGAACAGTTCGGGTTCCGCGCCGAACACTCAATCACACTGCAACTGTCGAGGGTACTGCACCGGATAGCGGCGGCGCGTAACAAATGCGAGCACGCCGTGGCAGTATTCCTCGACATGGAAAAGGCATTTGACCGAGTATGGCATTGCGGTTTGCTCTACAAGTTCTCCACCTCCACAGCGCCCCGTCGCGCCGTCAAGACGGTCCAATCGTTTCTGCACAACAGGACATTCAGAGTGGCAGTGGAACAGGAGTTATCCGAGCTCCACACCATCTCCGCCGGAGTCCCGCAGGGCTCCTGTCTCTCGCCTGTGCTCTACACACGCTTCACCGACGACATCCCCGTCGCCAAGGGCACCGAACTGGCCCTGTACGCTGATGACGCGGCGTACATCACTACCAGCATCAACGCCTACCACGCCGCGTCTAAGATGCAGCGCACCCTCGACCTCCTACCCCGCTGGCTATCGCAATGGCGACTGTCGGTGAACGTGGGTAAGTCACAGGCGATTCTATTTAGCTCCAAACGAGACCATCCATTGCCACTCCAACTACAGGACGGGTTCATCCCGTGGACGAGGACGGTGAAGTACCTGGGGGTCACTCTCGACCGCCTACTCACCCTTGAGTCGCACGTCCGCCAAGTCGTCGCGCAGGTCCGCACTACGAGAGCGCTATTGCGTCCAGTGCTCCGCTCCAGACTCCCGCTACGCGTCAAGCTGGGGGTGTACAAAACGTATGTACGCTCCCGGCTCACCTACGCCACCCCCGCCTGGTTCGCGCTTACGAGCGAGACGAACAAGGCCCGCCTCCGCGCGCAGCAATCACTCTCGCTGCGCGCCATCGTAGGTGTCCCCCGCACCGTACGTAACGCCGTGATCCAGCGGGACACGCGAATAGAGAGCCTGGACGCCTACATCCGCCGTCTGTCCGTGGGGATGTTCGAGCGAGCCGACGCCTCGGCCTGGGACCACGTCCGGGACCTGGCCCCCTGGCACGCTCGCCCCCCGGACAAGAAGAAGCTGCCGCGAGACCTGCTTATCACCCCCGACGACTCCGAGGACACCTCGGTCACCCCCCGGTAACCGCCACCTCTAATCCGGGTAGAACCCACTTACCCCACTGTTGCAGGTGACCGCCCCTTTCCTCGCGAAATCTGTGCGTATGACGCGCATATGTGCATCATGTGCGCGCGCGGGCGACCACCGCAACAGCGGCCGCCTACACTACACACACGATAAAGACGCCTACATCACCACCATCAGCACTGACATACCTCACAGAGGCCGCACGTAAGCCGCCGTCCGCGTCGCTGGCTACACGGAGCTGGGCCTCCCCCGGTTCGCCGGGGGTCTCACCTGGCTCGTGCTGACCGCTCGGACGGCGTGAAGTGTGCACGGCCCTGTGTAAACACACTCGTTGACGACGACACTGTATATAGCATGGGGCATACAGCCCGCCAAAACTACCTGCCCTTTATTGAAGGGGCAGCGTCTAGAGACCGCTGGAGAAGGGCACAGGCCCTGTACCAGCCTCCGCCAACCCTCTAGGGGGTTGCGTGAAGACCCGACTGTGTGTCAGGTCATTTGCTGGTTGGCTTTCGTACGGAAAGATTGTCGTGAGGTGTCGGCGCTATTTGCGGTGAGTCATTTTTATAGTGACTACCTACTTTTGGATTATTATTTAATCGTGTGTAATTAATGGCTGTTTTCTTGTTGAGATTATTGATGTTATACTGATTTATTTGTTACCGTTAAAATCTGTTTAAAAGTAATACGTTAAAATACATGATTATAATCAGTTAGAGTCGCTCGTTTGTTTTTTTTAATAAAATCCATCTTCTGATCCTAAAATCAGAATTGGGATTCGCCCCTACATACCTATTTATATATTTGATACTTTAGCGGACGTCCTTAACGCCGTGATAAACAAAGTAATACCACAACTATTACGTGTCAAGTTTCGATCCCGTGGTTCGTGACTTTGAGGCAAGGCGCGAGCAAAGGCGATTTGCTAATGCTGCTATGTTGGTGATTCAGCTGAGCTTTCAACTGCAACCGTGGTGAGCGTATTTTGTCTGATATTTTATTTGTGCTGTAAATTTTATTTAGTGACGGTAGTTGCAAAACAGTCTTGGTTACCATAATACTCCTATACATTTAGTAACCTTTGGAATGTCATAATGGTTGTAGTGGCGATGTCGCCATAGCATACTGAAGTGTGGGTTCGATTCCTACACGCGACCTGGAGGTCTGGTTAGAACAGGCTTTTATTTTACTGTGAAACTGTATGACCTTTAAGGTATCGCGTTTCCCGTGACATGATCTCCTGAATAACCATCTTCTTAATAGCTTAAAGAAGAAAAGAATAAAGAAAAAATTTTTGGGTTGCACTACAAGCTTTAATTGCGACCATAACTGTATTTCATGTTATCAGAGGATTCTCACTACCACTGTGACCTATAATAGCGTAGATATCGAACCGAGGTTTCGGGTACGATACTCGGGGTAAAAGAAAGCTAATGTTTTTATTTCTTTTTCTTAGTAAATCATGTGAGAGTGACTTCCAATCACGAACCTTGTGATCATATGTTTGCCTAGAAGGGCAAATGTATCATCTGGTCTCGCGTGCAGCCTTTTATGGACATGGTATGTAATAGTAACAAGACTGAGCGTACAGGCCGACTTGCATTATTCCAAGCAATTGCGTTAGAGTGAAACGTGCTAGTTATTGTTCTAGTGCAGTTGTAATATTGGTCTTGGAACCGACACCCGGTTTCGGTTGATTTTCTGCTAAACTTAGAACAATAACTCCAGTCTATTAGTCCTTCGTAGGGCAGCGGCGCTAAATAGCAGATTCGCGTCTAAAGTTATTCATCTACATACTAGGTTCATGGTGCAAGACTGTGCTGAGCTATTGCAGGTGTCCGTGCTGATTTTGTGTAGAACAGCTTGTAGCTTTAATTTCTTAAATTGACAGTTTTACCTTTCTGTGCTTAATAGATGGCACTAATAGTAAAATTAAATTTGATTTTAAGATGTAACGCGTAAAATGATCAACTGCGTATTTTTAAAATTGCTTGTGATACGCTGGAAATCTTTATTAAGTGCTACCGATATCTCTAGCCAGTTCCAAGTTATGTTTAGGGCGTTTAGGAGTGATACAGTAAACAGAAGATACCTTCGGTACTAGTTTTCTAGTAGAAGCTGTTGAACTCGATTAGCGGATGTAAAAGCAAGTGATTAAGTTATCATTGTAGTGCGTTATGATAATACCAGGTTAGTGATGATTGTCTGCTTATCTTAATTTCCAATGAGATGGGAACTTTGTTAGTTGATGTTGTGATGGTCTTGTAGTGCCCTCATTGATGCAGATTTGCGGAAACAGAATGAGCCGATAATGCGGCCACATGTTTAAAACCATGCGGTGCCATTTGTTGGACCGACAACATGCTCTTATGGTTAGCCTAGTTTACACTGGTGCTTTTGCTTTAGGCATAGCTCTGGTTAGCCGAGTGGAGATACCGTAAGACTGCTACGCAGGTCTCGGGTTCGAATCCACGGCACGCACCAATTACTTTTCGAAGTTAAGTGCGTATTAAATTGTTAATTATCGCTTGCTAAACGGTGGAGGAAAACATCGTGAGGAAACCTGCATGACTGAAAGTTCTCCATAATGTTCTTGAAAGCCGTGTGAAGTCTGCAAACCCGCACTAGGCCAGCATGGTGGACTATGGCCTTACCTTTCTCATAGTGAGAAGAGGCCAGTGCCCAGCAGTGGGACGATAAATGGGGGTGATGATGATGATAGCTTCGGCTAGTGCGCAAACAAGACAAGGCATTGGTGCAGTGTCATAGTATCAAAAACATTTTCCATTGCTTTGAACGGGAAAAGTCCATTGCTGATCGCTAATGATTGGGTTAGGATAGGTACTTCGTATTAAGACTAGCCATGACAAAAAAAAATAACGCTGAAAAGACTGGTTGCTTGTTAGTAAACTTAAGACCTAAAATATCAGCTAATGAGATTTTCTTAGTCTGTTTCAGATTACTTTGATAAAGGCTCGAAAATATTATCTGGGCAGTATTGTGTTACCAGATGGAGGTACGAGTGGAGGTGACCGGATGAAGGTTGCCTTCAGTGTTGTGAAACCAGATGGAGGTTACGTGTGGATGTGACCGAATGGAGGTTGCTTCTGGTGTTGTGTAACCAGATGAAGGTTACGTGTGGGTGACCGGATGGAGGTTGCCTGTTGCGTTGTGTAACCGGATGGAGGTAACATATCGAGATGAAGACCAAATGGGTGTCAGAGTATGAGCACTGCAATATTTTAATGAGTTACCTATTATTTCAAATAAGTATGGGTGTGGTTCAACATGTCAGCTTTGAGGGAAAAAGTTAGTTTTGATTAAAACCTATGATGATTTTGATCAAAGTACCTTTTATTGCCCACCGACTTGGGCCAGGCATGGCCGAACGACTAGAATGAGTGGTGTCCCGAAAGTTGTGCGGCTTTTGTTGGAAGTGAGTACCTGCTGTTTTATTGTGTGCATAATAAGTGTCTTATGTTACAGCTTTTATGTACGTTCCAAAACGTGTGAATGTATGGAATGTACGAGGACTTGCCTAGTTATGAAAGGTCAGAGCACTCAGGGAGAGGTTCTGGTGGCAGTCCTGGCTGACATATAAGTAACGTGTGGACGTTGTCCCGGCAGACACACTTTATGTGTGTGGGTGTTGTGATATGTGTAGGTTGTGTGTGATGTATGAGAATGCGAGTATGTGAGGAAATGGAGATGGCTGTGTTGGATGGTTGTGAAAAAGTGACTGACGATTCTTATTAACTCGTATGATCCTATGACAGAGGGCCTTGGTAGCGTGAAGTATGAAAGAATAGGCCAGACTTGGCGAGTTAACAAATTATAAAACTAACTTATGTTTTTAGGCACAGATGACGGAAATGATGACGATGAGATTGCAGGACCCTCTGCAACGCCTACAGACCCTCCGCCTGCCACCGAAGATATTGCTGAAGACGTTGTACAGGATGTCGCTGAGAATGTGCCCGCGGGCGGTGCACAGTCAGGAGAGGCCGTATTAGGATAATTAAGTATCGTTTTCTGCATTTAGTGACGTCATCCCACGAATCCAATAAAAGTGTGGATCGTTCGCCTGTCAGGTCATTTGCTGGTTGGCTTTCGTACGGAAAGATTGTTGTGAGGTGTCAGCGCTATTCGCGGTGAGTCATTTTTATAGTGACTACCTACTTTTGGATTATTATTTAATCGTATGTAATTAATGGCAGTTTTCCTGTTGAGATTATTGATGTTATACTGATTTATTTGCTACCGTTAAAATCTGTTTAAAATTAATACGTTAAAATACATGATTATAATCAGTCGCTTGTTTGTTTTTTTAATAAAATCCATCTTTTGATTCTAAATATATATATAAATACTTATACAAACATACACATATTTAATACACAAATATATTAAAACAGGAAATGTTATAATGCTAGATAGTGTACCTTGACTAAAGTTTTGAATCTGGATACCGTCTGAACCTGTCTAATATTTAACGGTAACGCATTCCATAGGCGAACAGCAGTGACGAAAAAGATTTATCAAGAAATGACGTGGAATGTACCGGCATTTTTAGTTTTAAGTTTTCTGATGACCTCAAATAAATAGGGTGCATAGGGTTCCCACCAAGAACTTAGGGTCCCAAGCCAACCTCACCTGCAAGTGGTGCACCTGCCGATCAACGGACGAGGCTCTGGCAAACAAAATATCCCGATAAGCGGCAATAGGCTCGCCACCTATTACGTGGGATCAAAACACTGGCGAAAAGTGGGCGTTTAATGTGCCTCTGCCTACCCCTTCGAGGAAATAGGCGTAAGTCTATGTATGTATGTATGTCAAATAACGACTATGGGTATCATGAAGGAATTCAAATCGTCCTTTAAGATAGGAGGGAGTTGAAGGGTTAAACAGTATATTGTACAGCAAAGAGAGAATATGAGCATTCCGGCGATGTTGTATGGGTAACCACCTGTGCTCGAAATTGTGAAACATGATCATATTTGCGTAATCCAAATATGAATCGTAGACAGAGATTTTGAACGCGCTTAAGTTTGTCTAGCTGGTTTTCTGTGAGATATAGATAGCTGACATCTGCATAATCAATAATGGGTAGAAGAAGAGAGTTAGCAAATGCAATTTTGGTGGCAGTAGGATGAAAGTTTCTTAATCTTCTTAATGATCGTGAAGAAGCAAACACCTTCCGACTCACTTCCTGTATTTGCGACCGCCAAGTAAAAGAAGACTCCATAGTTATACCCAGGTTCTTTACTTTATCCTGTATGGGGATTACAGTGCCATCGAAAGTAACGTGAGGAAGCTGGGACCAGTAAATTTTCGATATCATTCATGAACTACCAATAACAATGACCTGGGTTTTCGAAGGATTGACTTTAAGTCCAAAGGATTTGCTCCAATTGTTGATCAGTACCAGGTCACTATTAATGGTACCCACAGAATATGACATCTGTGCCAATGGCGACTGCGTATAAATTTGGAGATCATCTGCATATAGGAGATAGGAAGAGTGAAGATTATTTGTTATAGAATTTATAAAAATTGCGAAGAGTAATGGAGACAGCACGCCACCCAGGGGCACACCAACAGTTGTATCACACCAGGAAGAAAGTGTGATTATATTTTGCACAAAATGAGATTATATTTTGAAAACACTCAGATTCGGTATTCTGCTAACCTAATGTCATTATTTTTTAATTTGAAATAAAAAAAAATATAAATAAATTCGGGGGGATGGGTCTCGTTAGTCTTGATTAGCAACCTATCTAGGAGAAGGAAAACTCCGAAATTAAACCAACTTTTCAGGGAGCATACCCGACACAAAACCCCGATCTAAGGTGTGAACCGACCCGTGCCGAGGGATTCGTAGCCAGAGGGCAAGCTGGTCACAAACGGAGGGTGCCTGTGTTGGTGGTCACAGGGCATAGCTAGCATTCCACCTTACCCCCGTAAAAGGCTCTATGGGGATGGACATTTTAAATCCCTATTACTCGTGGGAACACTAGAACAGACTTTAAAAATTCTTTAAATGGTGGCGACGCGGTTCGCAACCCGTCCCGTCTCGTTTCTCGCAAGGGCGAAAAGCGGCCTACGGAAAGCCGATTTGCAACATTGAATGTCGGCGGTGGAATGGACGGAAAATTGGATGAAGTATGCCAGATGATGGATGATAAAAAGATTGATGTTCTGTGTTTATATGAAACGAAAAAGAAAGGATGTGACACTACCAAGCATGGCAGCTACACGGCGTATTGGTCCGGAGTAGATAGTACCACCAGAGCCTGCAAGGGAGTTGGTTTAATACTGTCTGCGCGAATGAATGAGTGCGTAAAAGAGTCTGAATGTGTAAATGCTAGGCTAATATGGATGAGAATGAAAGTAGGACTTACTCGTGTCCTTATTGTAGGGGTTTACGCCCCGGTCAATATAGTAACGGTTATGTACCACTAGAACTAGACGAAAGGCAGGAGTTTTGGGAGAGTTTAAGAGAGATTTTGAGGAACTGTAAGGATAACGAAAGATTGATCTTGTTAGGCGATTTCAATGGGTGGGTGGGAGTAAAGCGAGATGGATTTGAAAGGGTTTAAGGTGGATTCGGTGATAAGAGTGTGAACGAAAATGGAAAAGAACTGCTTGAGGTTTGTTTGGAGTGGAGCTTTTGAGTGACAAACATCATGTTTGATCACAAAAGGATACATTTGTATACATGTGAGGCGAAAAATGTTAGAAGAAGTATGATTGATTTTGTAATAGTAGATGAACGACTGAGAAATAATGTGTTGGATACGAGAGTGTTTCGAGGGATCGGCATCCATACAGCCCACTTTTTGGTGTTAAGCCGGATAAATGGGCTCTTTAAAGGATGGCGATACCGAGAAAATAATCAAGAGAGGGTCTTAGAAAGAATAAAAGTTGAAAACCTACAAGAGAAAGATGTGAAAGATGAGTGTAAACGAATATTGATAGCAAGATTTGAGAGGTTCGATAGCATAAATGATATGGAAAAATTGTGGCAGTCCCTTATGGAAGAGGTAGTATGTGTAGCGTCTGAAGTATGTGGTGTGATTTGACGTTCAAAAGAAGGAAAATATGAAAGATTAAGAATACATGGTGGGACAAGGATGTACAAACAGCAGTGTTAGAGAAGAAGAAAGCTTGGTTAGATTGGTTGGCTGTCAGCGCAAATGAAAGAATGCGAAAAGCAACGATTGAGGACATAAATGAAGCTAGAAAAGAGTTCGTATGTTCAAAAAGAATAGTGAAAGAATCGGTTAAAAGGAAAAAAGAGGAAAAGAAAGATGAGTTTGATAGTTTAGTAAATTATCTGCTGACTTACGGAGAAACATTAATTTTCTAGAAATTCGTTCGTGCAGTTCGATGAAAAACATAATCCTCAGAATACACATCAATCAGAGATAAGAATGGAAAGATACTGAATGGTGAATCGTACGTGCTGAAGAGATGGAAAGAGTATTTTGAAGGATTATTTGAAAGAACGATGACAGAGACATCAACAGATGAAATGAATGGTAATGATAGCAATGATGAAAGCAATATTGTCGTGGATGAGGTTTTGAAGGCACTGGCCAGTATGAAATTAGGTAAGGCTGCTGGGTAGGATAGGATTACAGTTGAAATGCTGAACGCTGGACAGGGCATCATAGTTAGTCAGCTGCAGCGTTTATTTAACTTGTGCTGGAGCACCAGCCGAGTACCTGATGACTGGGCCACAGCAGTAGTTGTGCCTTTTTATAAAGGAAAAGGCTTGCAACAAGACTGCAAAAACTATAGAGGCACTAGCCTTCTCAGCATTGTTAGCAAATTTTATGCGAAGGTACTGATTGAAAGAGTTATGAAAGTAACCGACAAGAAAATATGGGATGTACAAGCGGGCTTCCGAAAGGGTATGGGGTGTACGGATCAAGTCTTTTCCTTGCGATGCATAGTCGAGAAATTTTTGGCAAAAGGTCAAAAGGTCTATTGCGCATTCTTGGATTTGGAAAAGGCTTACGATAAAGTGGTGAGGAATGAAATGTGTTCGGTACTGTCGATGTATGGGGTAAACAGCAGCCTCATTCGAGCTCTAAAATCCCTTTAAGAGGATTCTAGAGCTTGTGTGAGGATAAACGAGGCATACACTGACTGGTTTACCATCAACACAGGTGTTAGACAAGGATGTGTAGTGTCGCCGTGGCTGTTCAACCTCTTCATGGACAGTTGTTTGCAAGACTTGAAACATAGTGATTGTGGAATAAGGATGAATGAGTTACTTGTCAAATGCCTCCTTTATGCTGAAGATCAGGTTATACTTGCGTCTTCAGCGGAGGAGTTGCAGGAGATGGTAACAATCATGCATGAGAGTTACCATCTCCTGCCACTCCTCCGGTCCACGGAATGAAAGTGAATGTAAGTAAAACGAAAGTTATGGTTTTTGAAAAGGAGGAATGCGTTACGGCTTGTAATGTTATGATCGATGGACAACGAGTTGGGCAAGTGAATGAGTTTGTATATTTAGGTACGCTGTTTACAAAATATGGTAAGAACGTAGAAGATATTGAAAAAAGAGTTAATGCAGGTAATAGAGTGAATGGAGCTCTGAAGGCGTTTATGAATAGCCAAAACGTGTCCAAAAAGGCACGTTTAGCTGTGCATAAAGTGGTGTCAGTACCTACTCTTATGTATGGTAGTGAAAGTTAGGTATGACAGAAGAGTCATGAAAGTAGAATAAAAACTGTAGAAAAGAGAACACTGAGAAGTATGTGTGATGTTTCTTTGAACAGAGTAAAGAATTGTGTGATAAGAGAGTATTGTAGGGTAAAAGAAGATGTAGTGACAAGCATCGAGAAATGTATGCTAAGATGGTTTGGGCACGTGGAGAGGATGGATGACGAAAGATTGACCAAGCAGATATACAAGGCAAGTGTGAATGGGACAGGACGAAGGGGAAGACCTAGGCGGACGTTCTCTGACCAGATTGGAAACATCCTGAAAACAGGACAGGTTAGAAGTACCCTGAACAGAAGAGCATGCATGAGGAATCTGATGGAAGTGAATGAAGCAAGAGAGATATGTAAGAATCGTTGCAAATGGCGTTCCGTAGTCTCTGCCTACCCCTCCGGGAAACAGGCGTGAGTCTATGCATGTATGTATGAAATAAACAGTTCGTCGTTGACACTTATTTTGACACTCGTTTCAATCTATAATCTTATTACAATACCATTCAGTGTCTTGGTCTGGGTGTTTCTATGTATAATATGTATGTATTTACAGGCCTGGCGCACTTCGCATTTTAGGTACAAACTTACAAGTACCAGGGCCACCCATGTCTACATGGTTGGATAAGAGGGTTGCCGCGCGCCGCTCACATTAGACGTCACGCAACGAGTGCGACCGCTCCGTATTCTCACGCGCCGTGCGAGAACATTGTTCAAATTATATAAACGCCTTTAACAACAAAAATATATCATCACAAGTCTGATGCAAAGTATTGCTCATTAAACGGATGTGTGTCGAAAGCAACTTGAAAATTTGATTTTATTTATTTTACGAGAGCAATTTGAAAATTAGATTTTTTGTTTGTTGACATATCCCAACGATTTTGGTCTTAAATTAAAGATCTAGTTCAAAAACCATTTTATCTGTTTGAATCATGTAAATCGGTCCACGCGTTTAGGAAATAACTAAGAATTAGTATAGTGAAAATGTAAACGACCAGAATTTTTGTGGTTTTTGTTCTACGAGCTCAAATAGTGGGATAGGAATAGGATACTTAAAGGATAATTATTTATTATTAGGTACGTGGTCAAGTAGGTAGATAGACGATGATTAAATATTATAGTAGCAGCGGCAAGTCGACAACCCTAGCGCGCCACTCCGCACCAGACAGCGACAGCGTTATGTGTTAGAAAAGAGCGAGAACGGTTAGGTGAATATCGCGTTAGGCACTGAGTGCTTATGCGAGCTGAATTGAACTTTATTGCTTATATATATACCAAGAGTCGCAATTTTAATAAATTGGTTTGAAAAGTGAATCTTCTGTACGTTAGTACTATTTATTCTGTGGTATTTACAAAAAAAAGTACCCATAATACAAGCTCCGCTTAGTTTGGGACTAGATGGTGTTGTGTGAATGTGGTAGAATATTATTATTATTATTTGTTTCTCTTTCACGCGTACTTTTCTAACATATGATGTTAAAAAAAAGTATACGGCTCTTTGGCAGGCGTACAAGGAGACATAGGTCCAACGCGCAGAGGCCCTTTGAGAATTTTAATCTAGAATGTGGTGGGACACCTACTGAGAAGCCTCCATAACTGCACTAGGAAGTAGAGCCACGGATTAGCCGCAGCAAGTGTAGGACTATTGCTACTTGTATGGAAACTAATTACTCTGGGCTATTGTGTTGGGTGTTCAATGGATAAGTGAATATGAAAACTATGGATGAAAAACGGCATCTGCCCTAAGTACTCTTATAGTACGTCGAAAAGGGGCAGACGGTGACTCGCCAACTCACTAGATGGGCCCTCTCTAGATAACCACCATGGTGGATAAAGGCAGCCAGAGGGCAACACCGATGCGAGTGGCTAGGGGTGTAGAGCGGTGCGGCACCGTTTTCGCCATCGCGGGTCGTGATCCGGAGCGGGTTTCCCCGTAATTACGCCCTTGAAAATGACACTTCCACCCCCGAGCAAATAGCTCTTGCGACTTCCCTCTGGCCGGCCAACCAAGGCAAGCCAGAGTTGAGAGTCCTGCGGGCGCTCTTGGGCATCAGCTCCAACCAGCCAATAAAAGCAAACCGGAGACGAGGCCCTGACCGACTCTCTGAAGTATTCGGGACCGCAGTGTCGCCACACACATTCAGCTCGCCACAAAGCTGCCCTGCGGTTTGTAAGCTTTCTATTCATCTTGCAATACATTTTTTGTTTATATCACAAGATGAAGGTGATGTTTGAAAGCTGTTACTCTGCCCTCCGAGATTGCATTAGTCTCATGATGAGAAGATGGGTTATTATTATTATTATTATTATTATTTGGTGAACATTGCCTGTTTCTTAGCTCTTGAGCTAGTTTAAACTACATAAACGGGCCAAAGCCAAGTTAATGTAGTGTGTGGTGAATTTTATATAGGGGGAATTGAGTTTTGTGATATGTTTTCATGTTCTTCGCATTGCATGAATTTTCTGACTATCCTACAGGTATTCAGGATTGCGGCTTTTTGAAGTGTGATAAATATTGAGTCCTTCAAGTTCATCAGTTTGAGGCTATGGTGTAGATGGTTCGGTATTACGCCTGTAGTGGAAACAACTATGGGTACAACATAAACTTTATCTTGTCTCCAAATTCTCGTAACTTCTTCTTTTAATTCGGCATATTATTATTATTATTATTATTATTATTATTATTATTATTCCTCTTTATTACGTCTTTTCTCATGGTAGAATTTTATACACTTAAATAAATAAAAAAATTTAACCATATAAAATAGGACCACGGAGACCCACCGGTATCGGGTACAGGGACCAAGCTACCGGTGGTTAGGGCTCCAGAGAGAGGAACCTCCGAACTATGCGCGTCGTGTCCAACAATACTGCCTTCTGTATAGAGGACTTGATCCAGCCGTCTAACGAGAGCCTCTTGAGATGGTGGTCGAGGCTCTTGGCAATGAGACCATTAACTGACACGACTATCGGTACAATGATCGCCGAGTCCACATCCCACATGTCGACAATCTCGTGAGCTAGGTCCAAATACTTGATTTCCTTATCTTTTTCGGCTTTCACGAGATTCTCGTCATGGGGTATAGTAACATCAACGATCATTGCAAGGCGTTCTGATCGATCTATCACCACAATATCGGGCTTGTTAGCCACGATAGTCCTATCGGTGATGATAGATCGATCCCAGTACATAGTGGCACGACTATTTTCGAGAACTGGATCGGGCACATACCTGTAGTACGGTACTTCAAAGGGTACAAGGTCATATTTTAAGGCAAGCTGCTGATGGACGATCCTGGCTACTTGATTGTGCCTGTGCAAGTATTCGCCGTTGGCAAGACGAGAACAACCGGAAACTATATGTCTGAGGGATTCGCCGGGCTGGTGACACGCCCGACATATGTCAACAGTCCCATCCTTCAGAATATACTTACGGCAGTTGTTCGTCATGACAACTTCGTCCATAATTGCACAAACAAAACCTTCGGTCTCTGCAAATAAATCACCAAACCGTAGCCAGGCTACTGATGACATGAGGTCTACATCGGGCCCATGCAAGGCCCGATAAAAACGTCCATGCAACTCTTTGCCTTTCCATACTTCCCTGCGCTCTTCAGTACTAAGTACAACAGGTTTGCGCCAGCTCTCTTTTGCCAGACCCAACGGGGTAAGTCCGTTGTCTACAGCAACAATATCACGATGCACACCCGTATCAGCCTTAAGAAAATATTCTCTAAGATTGTACACCTCGCGGTTGTGGAGGTCATTAGCACTTAAGAAACCACGACCACCACATTTCCGCGGGATGTACAACCTCATTACTGATGACCGCGGGTGATGCATCCGATATTTAGTCAATAGACAACGGACCTTTCTGTCCAGGGCTTCCAGTTCTGATTGAGTCCATCTGAGTATGCCAAAGGAGTATGCTAAGACTGGCATGGCCCAACCATTATAGGCACGCACCCTGTTGCCGCCTGATAAAAAACTTCTCAGTATTTTCTTCAGGCGGCCCAAGAAGCGCTCCCGCAATGATTGTTTCATGGCAGTCTCAGCAATACCTAAGGCCTGCGACATACCCAGATACTTGTAGGTCTCGGACGCAGATAGAGATCTAAGTTGTGTGGAATCTGAAAGCTCTATACCCTCAGATTCCACAATCCCACCTCGTTTTACATGCATGACCGCACATTTACCCACACCAAATTCCATCTTGATAGAATTACTAAAAGTTTCAGTTACTTTTAGTAACGCTGTCAATTGGAAAGTGGAGGGGGCAATTAACTTCAGGTCATCCATATAAAAGAGGTGGGAGATAACTTGACCCCTACGCTGCAGCCGATAGCCTAACCCAGAACCCTCTAGCAAAGTGCTGAGAGGATTCAGAGCTAGACAAAACCACAAGGGACTCAAACTGTCACCCTGGAATATACCCCGTTCGATCTTAAGAGGAGCACCGCAATCGCGAATCTGCCGACATCCTGGATAGCGTAGGACCGTACTCCACTGTCCCATACATGCCTTCAAGAAGGCGCATAGAGTTATATCGACTTTATATAACTCCAGCACCCTCAAGAGCCATGTATGTGGCACGGAGTCGAAGGCCTTCTTGTAATCTATCCAGCATGTCGCCAGATCCTTTCGGTTGCGGCGCACCTGCTGGCTAATGGCCATGTCAAAGAGGAGTAGCTCTTTTGTACCACGGGCCCCATTCTTACATCCATTTTGAGCCACTGACATAATGTTATTATTTCTAATATGTGATAACATCTTTGTCCTCAAAATGGATGTAAGAAGTTTATATATAGTCGGTAGACACGTAATTGGTCTATAATTTTTGGGGTCCGTGGTACAACCTGACTTAAAGAGCAGGTGAGTGAGACCAGTTGTCATAAAAGTTGGGATCGAGCCCGATTCCAAAGATGCCTGGAATTGGGATGCCAACCGAGCATGGGCACTACGTAGCCACTTCAACCAGAAGTTGTGCAGTCCGTCCGGTCCCGCTGATTTCCAGTTAGATAACGAACGGACTGCACAAGCTACATCTGTTGTTTCTATGGCTACGCGCTGCATTTGGGGTATTCCCTCACATGCTCGCTTAACATCCCCAAACCAATCACCTTCAGTGTGGCTAATGGGCATCGACCAAATGCTGCGCCAGAAAGCGTTCGTTGCCTCAACATCTGGCAGACGCCCATCATCCACACCTGAATTGGTTCGCTCCCAACTTCTATATACCCACCTTTCATCTTTTTGGAATGCCCTATTCTGGGCGTATCGGTCCACCCGCTTTTTGTACCGTCTTATACGGTTTGCCCACGCACAAACTTTTTGCTTCAGGTAGTCGATGCGTTCTGTGACTCGTGACTCGTATTCTTGGCGACTAAGGCCCGTGCCAGAGAACGCCCGAGTCACAAAACGCATCACTCTCGGTCTTGTATTGCCCGACCTGAAGCAAATTAGCTTTCCGATGAGCGCCCTGGTCTCAGCGATACGACGCTCAATCCTGCACTGCCAGGCCGGTACAGCATTGGTTCGAGGGGCAGAATTACTACCATTTGGTATTTTAATACCTGCCACTCGACACGCTGTAACAGCCGCACAGTACAGAATCGAGTGGGTATCGCTAAGATCTTCACTATTGTCTAAATACGTGGACAATAGTGAATCCAGGGCACACACCAGCGCTATATTTTTCTTGTGCGTGGGCAAACGTGGTAAGCGGGGCCTATCTGCTCTATTCACAAAACGATACTCCCGAATAGTGCATTCCAAAGTACTCCTTAATTCATCTATGTTATTATTATTATTATTATTATTATTATTATTATTATTAATAATAATATTATTATTATTATTATTATTCATTTATTTCTCATCAATCAAATTTAAATTCTATTTTTAAATATATCACAAAAAAATTAAATACATTTAAAAATATAAAAAAAACCGTGGGATCCCACCAGCAACGGGCACAGGGTCCAAGCTGCCGGTGGTTAGGGCTCCAGAGACAGAAACTTCCTCACAATACGTGCCGTGTCGAGAAGTACTACCTTTTGCATCAGACCCTTGACCCAAGCACCCAACGCGAGCCTCTTAAGGTGACGATCGAGGCTCTTGGCTATTAGGCCATTAACCGTTACAACTATCGGCACAATAATTGCCGAGTCCACATCCCACATGTCGACAATCTCGTGAGCCAAGTCCAGATATTTAATCTGTTTGTCTTTCTCGGCTTTCACGAGATTCTCGTCATGAGGAATGGTGACATCAACAATTATTGCGAGGCGCTCTGATCGATCTATCACCACAATATCAGGTTTGTTGGCTACAACAGTCCTGTCTGTGACGATAGATCGATCCCAGTACAATGTGGCATGACCATTTTCGAGAACTGGCTCTGCCACATACCTGTAATACGGTACCTCGATGTCTACAAGTTTGTATTTCAGAGCAAGTTGCTGGTGAATGATTCTAGCTACTTGGTTATGTCTGTGCAAGTACTCGCCGTTAGCAAGACGTGAACAACCGGAAACAATATGCCTGAGAGATTCACCGGGCTGGTGACACGCACGGCAAATATCGGTAGTGCCATCCCTCAGGATATATTTCCGGTAGTTATTCGTCTTGATAACTTCGTCAGCAATTGCACAAACAAACCCTTCGGTTTCCCCAAAGAGGTCACCGAAGCGTAGCCAGTTCACCGAGGCTAATAGGTCTACATCGGGTCCATACAGGGCCCGATGGAACCTGCCATGAAGCTCCTTGCTCTGCCATACACGCTTGCGATCATCAGTACTGAGTACTACAGGTATGCGCCAGTTCTCCTTAGCCAACTTGAGCGGGGTGAGTCCATTGTCCACTGTGACAACATCTCGATGCATGTCCACGTTTGCCCGGAGAAAATATTCTCTGAGATTGCACACCTCGCGGTTGTGTAGGGTCTTGACATTCAGAAAGCCACGACCGCCACACTTCCGCGGGATGTACAACCTCATCACGGATGAACGTGGATGATGCATACGATATGCCGTCAACAATGTGCGGACTCTTCTGTCCAGGGCGTCCAGTTCAGACTGAGTCCACTTGAGTATGCCAAAGGAGTATACAAGAAGTGGCATGACCCAACCGTTGCAAGCACGAACCTTGTTGCCATCTGATAAAAGGCTTTTTAATACTTTTTTCAGGCGGCCAAAGAAACGCTCCTGCAACGATTGCTTCATGTCAGCTTCATTGATACTTAAAGCCTGTGACATACCCAAGTACTTATAGGTATCGGTTAAGAGAAGCGATTTTAGGTAAATGGAATCTGAGAGTTGAAGCCCCTCAGATTCCACCATCCTGCCCTGCTTCACATGAATGACAGCACATTTATCCACACCGAACTCCATATTGATAGACTTACTAAAGTTTTGGGTTACGTTTAGTAAATCTAGCAATTGGGCATCAGAGTGGGCAATTAACTTCAGGTCATCCATGAAAAGCAGGTGAGATATGACCTGACCGCCTCTCTGTAACCTGTAGCCTAACCTTGAACCCTCCAGTAATGTACTGAGAGGGTTCATGGCTAGGCAAAACCAAAGGGGACTCAGACTGTCGCCCTGAAAAATTCCCCGCTCAATTTTAATACGTTCGCCGTCCTCCTGGATCCTTCGGCATCCTGGATAGCAAAGAATCGTATTCCATTGCCCCATACATGACTTTAAGAAGGTGCGTAGAGTAGTATTTACTTTATACAACTCTAGCACCCTCAAAAGCCATGTATGCGGCACGGAGTCATACGCTTTCTTATAATCTATCCAACATGCCGCCAGATCCTTTCGGTTACGGCGAACTTGTTGGCTAATGGCCATGTCAATGAGGAGGAGCTCCTTAGTACCACGAGCCCCCTTCCTACATCCATTCTGAGAGGCTGATATAATTGAAAAGTCTTCAACATGCTTAGCTATTTTAGCTCTCAGAATAGATGTAAAGAAGAAGTTTATAGACCGATGGTAAACATGTTATCGGTCTATAATTACCGGGCTCGCTAGTACTGCCAGTCTTGTGGAGCAGGTGGGTAATTCCAGTCGTCATAAAGGCTGGCAGCGACCCAGATTCCACGGCTGATTGGAATTGAGATGCCAAGCGTTCATGCGCACTACGTAGCCATTTCAGCCAGAAATTGTGCAGCCCGTCCAATCCTGGAGATTTCCAATTAGATAATGGACGGACTGCTTGTGTAACGTCCTGGCTAGGAATGGCCACGCATTCCATTTCGGGAATATGTTCGCATGCACGTTCGACATCTCGCATCCAATCGCCTTCGGTATGACCAATGGGCATCGACCATATGTTACGCCAAAACGTAGCTGTGGTGTCCGCATCCGGCCGCTGCACATTAGTCACACATTGATCTGGTCGTTCCCAGCTTCTATATACCCACCTCTGGTCCCTCTGGAATGTACTATTAATGACGTACCGGTCCACACGTTTTCTAAATCTACGAATTCGGTTTGCCCATGCATAGACTTTCTGTTTTAGGTAGTCAATGCGCTCTGTGACCCGGGCTATATAATCTTGAGGACTAATATTAGTACCCGAAAAAGCCCGTTTCACAAAGCGCATTACCCTAGGGCGTGTATTCCCCTCCCTAAAACAGATCAGCTTGCCAATAAGTGCCCTTGCCTCGGCAATACGCCGCTCAATCCTGCACTGCCACGCCGGTACAGCAGACCTTTGTCGTACAGCAGTGTCAGTTTCAAGAAGCTTAACACCAGCTATACGACAAGCTGCCACGGCAGTACAGTACAAGATTGAATGCGTATCACCGAGATCCTCGCTATTATCTAAATAATTTGACAATAACGAGTCAAGAGCACTTACCAGCGCTATATTTCGCCTATGCATAGGCAACCGCGGTAGACGAGGCCTGATATCTAGTGGAGTGTACCGGTAGTCCCTAATAGCACATTCCAAAGCGTCTTTTACCTCCTCATTGCACTGGGTACTTACATTATCAGCCATGTCATCCTCCTCCCTAACGGCACTGCCGCCTATTAGCGTTGCATTCAGCGTAGATGTTTGTGTAGGCAGGACAGGATTGGCATGGCTCGAAGGTAAGTACTCTGAGCGAATCCTATCAAGCACGGCATTATCCAGCTTGCCACTGCGCTGAATAACCCGTACCTGATCCGATAATCGTTGAGCCGTGACGTTGATGCTTGGTTCCAAGGCCTGAAACAAAGACAGCATGCGACTGCGGTACGCAGTGAGGTTAGTGCCCCCCTCTGTCGCCCCAAAATATGCGCGCATGACTTGTTCGTTTATTGATGACGTCCACTTCATGCGCTGCACATTACCACCGGCAGCGGGGACCCTGTTTGGGGCCGGTGGGCCCCGAGGTCCTAAGCACGCTGGTGGCCGGCCTCTTCCATGCCGCCGCGCAGGTGACGGTGTCGACGGCGGAGAGAAATACTCGTCGCTGGAGCTCGACGCAACTGCAGCTGTCGACGTTACTGGTGCAGGTTCCGACGGCTGCGAGGCGGAGCTCAGCGACGAGTCCGGAGGTGTTGGGTGTGCTGTACGTTTCTTGGCTCTCGTCAACATGCTACTCCGTTTTTATTTTCATTTTCGTATATATTTTTATTGTTTGACTTGTCATATTGCTTGGCGTGACGGCTGTCATTGTATAAACTTTTCACTATTTCTGATATTATGGTGGTTTTTATCTGGTATTTTCTTACGTTGCTTGTGTTTTATATTATAATTCAGATTATATATACTATTGCACTGTGGATGAGATGATATTTATAAAATATTAATATTTAAAAATTTTTGGAGGAATAGACACGTTGACATTTTCGGTGTTGCCCTTATTATTATTATTATTATTCTCTTTATTAAACAGTATTCTCAAAGTCACATTTTACATAATTAAACCTAATATATCAAATAAATTTAACTATATAAAATACGACCACGGAAACCCACCGGTGTCGGGTACAGGGACCAAGCCACCGGCGGTTAGGGCCTCAGAGAAAGGAACTTCCTCACGATGCGCGCCGTATCGAGAAGAACCGCCTTCTGAATCAAAGACTTGATCCAGCTGCCTAGTGCGAGCCTCTTTAGGTGTTGGTCGAGGCTCTTGGCGATTAATCCATTCACCGACACGACTATCGGCACAATGATAGCCGAATCCACATCCCACATGTCGACAATCTCGTGAGCTAGGTCCAAATATTTTATCTCCTTCTCTTTTTCTGCTTTCACGAGATTGACGTCATGTGGTATGGTGACATCGACTATCATTGCGAGTCGCTCTGCTCGGTCTATCACTACAATATCAGGCTTATTGGCTACAATAGTCCTGTCTGTAATGATAGACCGATCCCAGTACAACAGTGCACGACCATTTTCGAGAACTGGGTCGGGCACATATCTGTAGTACGGTACCTCAGAGCCAATGAGATCATATTTAAGGGCTAGTTGCTGGTGGATTATCCTGGCCACTTGGTTGTGTCTGTGCAAATACTGACCATTGGCAAGACTCGAACAACCGGATACTATATGCCTGAGAGATTCTCCGGGCCGGTGACACGCCCGACATATGTCAACCGTACCGTCCCTCAGTATATACTTTCGGTAGTTGTTTGTCATGACAACTTCGTCCATAATTGCACAGACAAAACCTTCAGTTTCTCCGAAGAGATCACCGAACCGTAGCCAGGCTACAGAAGCTTTAAAATTGACATCTGGGTCATATAAAGCTCTATAGAACCGTCCATGCAGCTCCTTTCCCTTCCATACTTCTCTTCGGTCGTCAGTACTAAGTACTGCAGGTTTGTGCCAGTTCTCTTTAGCCAGAGCGAGCGGGGTAAGTCCTGAATCAACAGCAACTACATCGCGGTGCACATCCACGTTCCTTCCTAGAAAATATTCTCTGAGGTTGTACAGCTCGCGGTTATGGAGAGTCTTAGCACATAAAAAGCCTCGACCCCCACATTTCCGCGGGATGTACAGCCTCATCACCGACGAGCGTGGATGATGCATCCGAGATGCAGTCAGCATTGAACGGACTTTTCTGTCCAGGGCGTCTAGTTCCGTCTGGGTCCACCTGAGTATGCCGAAGGAATACATTAGGACTGGCATGGCCCACCCGTTGCAGGCCCGCACCTTGTTGCCACCTGATAAAAGACTGTTAAGTACTTTTTTCAGGCGGCCAAAGAAACGAGCCTGCAACGTATGTTTCATGTCAGTCTCAGAAATATTCAAAGACTGCGACATACCCAGGTATTTGTAGGTCTCGGTTAGGGAGAGGGATCTAAGTTGTATGGAATCTGAGAGTTGTATCCCTGCAGATTCCATAATCCTGCCTCTCTTCACATGCATGACCGCACATTTATCCACACCAAATTCCATCCTGATAGAATTACTGAAGGTTTCGGTTACCTTAAGTAATGCAGTCAGTTGAAAATTGTTGGGGGCAAATAATTTCAGGTCATCCATGAAAAGGAGGTGAGATGTAACATGACCTCCTCTCCTTAACCGATAGCCTAGCCCTGAAGCCTCTAACAAGGTACTTAGGGGATTCAGGGCCAGACAAAACCACAAGGGACTCAGACTATCGCCCTGGAATATACCTCGCTCGATCCTTATTGGAGCACCGCAACCCAAACTCGATCGACATCCTGGATAGCGCAATACGGTCCTCCACTGCCCCATACATGACCTTAAAAAGGTGCATAGAGTTGCATCTACTTTGTACAACTCCAGCACCTTCAAAAGCCATGTATGTGGCACGGAGTCGTAAGCCTTCTTGTAATCTATCCAGCATGTCGACAGATTCTTTCGGTTACGGCGCACCTGTTGGCTTATGGCCATGTCTATCAGAAGGAGTTCTTTAGTGCCACGGGCCCCACTCCTACATCCATTTTGAGAAACAGATAAAATAGAATTATCAGATACATGTTTTGTTAATTTCGTTCTCAAAATGGATGTAAGGAGTTTATATATTGTAGGCAAACAGGTTATCGGCCTGTAATTTTTGGGGTCCGTGGCGCTACCAGACTTATGGAGTAGGTGAGTGACGCCGAATGTTAAAAATTCTGGTAGCGACCCCGATTCCAGTGATAATTGGAACTGAGATGCTAAGCAAGTATGCGAACTACGGAGCCACTTGAGCCAAAAATTCTGCAGCCCGTCCGGTCCCGCTGATTTCCAGTTAGGTAACGAACGGACTGCACTGGCTATATCATCATTTGATATATATATTGGCTCCATAGTTGGAATTTGTTCGCATACTCGCTCAACAACCCCAATCCAATCACTCTCCGTGTGGTTGACAGGCGTCGACCAGATACTGCGCCAAAACATATTAGTGGCATCATCATCCGGTCGACTCCCATCAACGTCACCGGCCGTAGACTCGGGTCGCTCCCATCTTCGGTACACCCACCTCTCGTCTCTTTGAAATGTGCGATTCAGGCAATACCGATCCACTCTTGTTTTGTATCGCCTAATACGGTTTGCCCATGCATAAAGCTTTTGCTTTAGAGTATCGATGCGCTCTGTAACCCGAGGCAAATAATCTTGGGAACTGATACCAGTTCCCGCAAAGGCTCGAGTTACAAAGCGCATCACTCTTGGTCGGGTATTGCCCATCCTGAAACAGGAGAGCTTGCCAATGAGTGCCCTAGTCTCAGCAATACGACGCTCAATCCTGCGTTGCCAAGCTGGCACAGCAGCGGTCTGTCGAGTAGCGGTATTATTTACAGGCATTTTAACCCCTGCTACTCGACACGCCGCAACCGCCGCACAATACAGGATTGAATGTGTATCGCTGAGATTTTCACTATTATCAAAGTGAGTAGACAGTAATGCGTCTAGGGCACTCACCAGCGCTATGTTTTTGTTATGCATGGGCAAACGAGGCAAACGAGGCCGACAATTTGGGTCCATGGATCGGTATTCCGTAATAGCACATTCCAAAGCACTCCTTAACTGATCGTTGCACTGGGTACTTACATGAGAAGTCTCGTCATCTACCTCTTCATCAACTGGATTTAACAGTTGCTGTTGAGCAACCACTGTGTCAGGCTGCGTTGAAAAAGTGATGGGGAGACTTCTCTGCACGTCAGAGCGAAGTCTCTCAAGCACGGAATCATCCAACAGGCGACACCGCTGGATGGCCCGCACTTGATCCGATAGCCGTTGTGTTGACACGTTGACAGCTGGTTCAAGCGCCTGAAACAAAGGCAGCATTCGATCACGGTACGCACTGAGGTTAGTTCCTCCCTCTGTGGCCACAAAATATGCCCGCATGACGTTTTCATTCATTGAACTCGTCCATCTCATGCGGTGCACATCACCACCGGTAGCGGAGGCCCTGTTCGAGACCGGTGGGTCTCGGGGTCCCAAGCGGGTCGGTGGCCGGCCTCTCCCTCGCCGACGTACAGGTGGAGGCGACGTCGGCGGCGAGAAGTACTCGTCGCTCGACGAGCTCGACGCCTCTGCAATTGCCGACAACGCTGATGCAGGTGCCGGCGGCGGCTGCGAGGCGGAGCTGAGCGACGAGTCCGGGGGTGTCAGGCGTGCAGCTGCTACCTTAGCTCTCGTCAACATATTTTCTTGTTGATTACATCATATTTACTAGTGTATATTATGTTGTTTATGTTTACTTTTCTTCGTAGATTTTCGTTTGACATTAGGTGTCATCTTGAACTATTTTTCGGTATACTTTTCTTAATGTTTTTTATGGTTTCTTTAATTTATAATATATTTATCAAATTAATTAGTCCTTCTTGTGATTGTGAAAATATATATGAGCACAAATTTATGATATAAATTACAAATACGAATATTCGAGGAAAAAATATGTTGACATGTTTACGTGTTGCTAGGTTCTTTTTCTTATTATTATTATTATTATTATTATTATTCCTCTTTATTTATTTTCATTCTCATTGATCTTATTTTATATAATTAAATCACTTAACAAAAAAAAAAAAAAGAAATAACTATATAAAATAGGACCACGGAGACCCACCGGCATCGGGCACAGGGACCAAGCTACCGGTGGTTAGGGCTCCAGAGAGAGGAACCTCCGAACGATGCGTGTCGTGTCCAGCAATACTGCCTTCTGTATAGAGGACTTGATCCAGCCGTCTAACGAGAGCCTCTTGAGGTGGTGGTCGAGGCTCTTGGCAATAAGACCATTTACGGTCACGACTATCGGTACAATGATCGCCGAGTCAACATCCCACATGTCGACAATCTCGTGAGCCAGGTCCAAATACTTAATTTGTTTATCTTTTTCGGCTTTCACGAGATTCTCGTCATGGGGTATGGTGACGTCGATGATCATTGCAAGGCGCTCTAATCGGTCTATCACCACTATGTCCGGCTTGTTAGCCGCAATAGTTCTGTCAGTAATGATAGACCGATCCCAGTACAGAGTAGCACGACCATTTTCAAGAACTGGGTCGGGCACATACCTGTAGTACGGTACTTCGGAGTCGACAAGTTGGTACTTTAAGGCAAGTTGCTGATGGACAATCCTGGCTACTTGGTTGTGTCTATGCAAATATTCGCCGTTGGCAAGACGAGAACAACCGGATACTATATGTCTGAGCGATTCACCAGGCTGGTGACATGCCCGACATATGTCGACCGTCCCATCCCTCAGAATATACTTCCGGTAGTTGTTCGTCATGATAACTTCGTCCATAATTGCAAATACAAAACCTTCTGTTTCGGCGAAAAGATCGCCGAAACGCAGCCAGGAAACCGAAGCTGGAAAATCTACATCGGGCCCATGCAAGGCCCGGTAAAATCGTCCATGCAGCTCTTTGCCCCTCCATACCTCCCTGCGCTCCTCTACACCAAGTACGGCAGGTTTGCGCCAGTTCTCTTTGGCCAGACCCAGCGGGGTAAGTCCGTTGTCCACAGCAACCACATCTCGGTGCACACCCGCGGCAGTGTGGAGAAAGTATTCTCTGAGATTGCACACCTCGCGATTGTGGAGGGTCTTGGCACTTAAGAAGCCCCGACCCCCGCACTTTCGCGGGATGTACAATCTCATCACTGACGAACGCGGGTGATGCATCCGGTATGTGGTGAGTAGACAACGAACTTTCCTATCCAACGCGTCCAATTCCGTCTGAGTCCATCTGAGTATGCCGAAGGAGTACATTAAGACCGGCATGGCCCAACCGTTACAAGCACGCACCTTATTTCCGCCCGAAAGAAAGCTTTTTAAAACTTTCTTCAGGCGGCCAAAGAAACGCGCCTGCAACGACTGTTTCATGCCAGCCTCATCAATACATAATGCCTGCGACATACCCAGATATTTATAGGTTTCGGTTGCAGAGAGTGATCTAAGTTGTGTGAAATCTGAAAGTTCTATACCGTCAGATTCCACACTCCTGCCTCGCCTTACATGCATGACCGCACATTTATCCACACCGAACCCCATCTTAATTGAATTACTAAAGCTTTCAGTTATCTTTAGTAACTCAGTTAATTGGGGGTCAGTGGAGGCAAATATTTTGAGGTCATCCATGAAAAGGAGGTGGGAAATAACTTGACCTCTACTCTGCAATCTATAGCCTAGCCCTGAACTTTCGAGCAAAGTGCTCAGTGGGTTCAGTGCTAGGCAAAACCATAGTGGACTCAAACTGTCGCCTTGGAAAATACCCCGCTTGATCCTTATAGGTACGCCATACCCGCAAGGCTGTCGACACCCTGGATAGCGAAGCACCGTACTCCACTGCCCCATACATGCCTTCAAGAGGGCGCATAGAGTTGCATCAACTTTGTACAACTCCAGCACCCTCAAGAGCCATGTATGTGGCACAGAGTCATAGGCCTTCTTATAGTCTATCCAGCATGTCGCCAGATTCTTTCGACTACGGCGAACCTGTTGGCTTATGGTCATGTCAATAAGGAGTAGCTCTTTAGTACCACGGGCCCCGCTTCTACATCCATTTTGAGATACAGATAAGATGTTATTTCTAAATATATGTGCTTCTAATTTCGTTCTCAAAATGGATGTAAAAACTTTATACATTGTAGGCAGGCAAGTTATAGGCCTATAGTTCGTAGGCTCCGTGGTACTACCAGCCTTAAAGAGCAGATGAGTTACGCCAGTTGTCATAAAAATAGGCAGCGACCCTGAATCCAGAGATGACTGAAATTGAGAAGCCAAACGAGCATGTGCACTGCGTAGCCATTTTAACCAGAAATTGTGCAGCCCGTCCGGTCCTGCCGATTTCCAGTTGGCTAACTGACGGACTGCACAATATACATCTGTGGTGTCAATGGCTACGGGCTCCATGTGAGGTATTGCCTCACATGATCGTTTAACATCTCTAATCCAGTCATCTTCCGTATGGCTGATGGGAGTCGACCATATGCTGCGCCAAAATTCAATCGTATTCGCATCATCTGGCCGACTTCCATCATCCACACGTGGGTCAGGTCGCTCCCAATTTCTATAAACAACTTCTCATCTCTTTGGAATGCGCGATTTTGGGAGTATCGGGCTACCCTTTTCTTGTATCGTTTGATACGATTTGCCCACGCATAAACTTTCTGCTTCAGGAGGTCGATGCGTTCTGTGACCCGTGACACATACTCTTGAGGACGGAGTCCCGTTCCTTTAAACGCCCGGTTCACAAAACGCATCACTCTCGGGCGGGTATTGCCCGACCTGAAGCAGATTAGTTTGCCTATGAGTGCCCTGGTCTCAGCAATACGCCGCTCAATTCTACGCTGCCAAGCCGGGACGGCATCTCGAGGAGCTATATCAAAACTGTTTCCTATTTTAATATTAGCTACTCGACATGCCGCTACAGCCGCACAGTACAGAATTGAGTGCGTATCGCTAAGATTTTCACTATTGTCTAAGTAAATAGGCAATAGTGAATCCAGGGCACACACAAGCGCCATATTCTTTTTATGCGTGGGCAAACGCGGCAGCCGAGGTCTGTCTTGCAATGCAACGTACCGATATTCCCCAATGGCACACTCCAAAGCACTCCTTATCTTATCAATGCACTGGGTACTTACTTGTGTATCCCTGTCTACCACCTCTTCACCTCCTTCTTGTTGTCTGTGCAATATGTTTGGCACTGAAGCTACATTGCGTGTAGGAGGTTGGTTGGCAGGGATAACTGGCAAGTCTGAGCGTAGCCTCTCAAGTGCGTCGTCATCAAGCAGGCGGCAGCGCTGGATGGCTCGCACTTGATCCGACAGTCGCTGTGCCGAGACGTTGACAGCCGGTTCCAAGCCCTGAAACAGAGACAGCATACGATCACGGTACGCCGTAAGGTTGGTACCTCCCTCTGTAGCCACAAAATATGCCCGCATGACATTTTCGTTCATGGATTGTGTCCATCTCATGCGGTGCACATTACCACCGGCAGCGGGGGCCCTGTTCGAAACCGGTGGGTCTCGGGGTCCCAAGCGTAAGGGTGGCCGGCCTCTTCCCCGGCGACGTGCTGGTGGTGGCGACGACGGCGGGGAAAAATACTCGTCGCTCGACGAGCTCGACGCCTCAACACTCGGCGATGCTGGCGCTGGTGCCGGCGGCTGTGAGGCGGAGCTGAGCGACGAGTCCGGGGGTCTAAGTCGTGCTACTGCTGCTCTGGCTCTCGTCAACATATATATTTCTTGATATTATCATTATTTATTATTGTTTACAATTTTCCATTTGACACAAGGTGTCATCTTCGCTATGTTTTTCTAAATACTATTTCTTCTGATTTTATGGTTTTTATAAATTATGTCTGTATATTTATCGGATATTGTATCTTCTTTTAGTTGTTTTACTATATAAATTGTACCGCAAAACTGTTATACAAAATAAAATGTAAATTTGCAAGAAAATATGAATTCATGTTGATTCCAAGGTGTTGCCAGTTCCAATTGTTGTGTTTATTATTATTATTATTATTATTATTATTATTATTCAAATAACAGTTAATTGAGGAGAATACAATATGTAACGTAAGTTTGACACTGACATTATATCGAAACTGTATTTTAAACTAATTTATTTAGGAGAATTGGGCCTTAGAAATGAAAATCGTAATATTTACATAGTTTCAAGTACACTGTCAAGAAAGTACCGGGAAAAGCTCATCAATAATACACAAACTCTTTGTTATTCATGCAATATTTATTTTATCACCTTCAAAGTTTGTTCCTTCACAAACGATACACATACGTCAACGAATAATTCAATCCAAAACATTATAAAACGCTGTTTCCGGAATTGAGTTCAGTTCTCGGCGCGAAATTCTCCTTTATGTCTTCTACCGATTGAAAGCGGGTGCCACGAAGTGGTTATTTGAGTTTAGGAAAAAGAAAGAAGTCGGCTGGAGCCATATCTGGTGAATATGGTGGTTGGTCGATGGTATTGGTTATGTGTTTGGTCAAAAATTCGTCCAAAATTATGGCCTTGTGCAAAGGCGCATTATCGTGGTGCAAAATTATTTTGGGACTAGCCGAGCGGCAACATGTTTCATACCCAAACGATTTATTTTTTATTTTTCGGCGGCTATCTCTCTCAAAGTTGAATGAGGATTTTCAGTCACTGTTTCCTTCACTTTTGCGATGTTAACTTCAGTTACAGACGTTGATGGCCTACCAGAGCAAGGCAAAGCTTCCATCACATCTCGACTGCTTTTAAAAGCTTTGTACCACTCATAAGCACGAGTTTTTTATAAAGTCGATTCACCGTAAGCCTTCTGTAACATTTTCATTGACTCCGAATACAAAATTCCATTGGGACGATGCAAAATTTAAGACAAGCTCTTTGTTCCATGTTTTTGTCCATTATAAAATTTGCAATACACACTAAATATGATATAACTAAAACCAGCACTATATTTAATATAAATAACAGATGCAACTCAAACTCCGCGCCAAAATGGAAAACAGTTTTGCCGAGCTAACAACAACAAAAAAAAAACAGAAATTTGAATTTGGAACCATAAACAAATAATCCATCCATGATACTTTTTTGACTGAATGTAATATGGTAGTATATTAAGCAAAGACTACAATATTCTCTACAAAATAACGATATTTGTATCGTTTTTAAATTAGCAACTGCTGCAATAGACTGTATAGCAATAAATAATTATATTAAACAATAAATGACTGTCACAGTCTAGGAAGAGAAATAAAGACGAATATCTGATAATAGCAAAGACATAATTTACACGCGCCTGATCGCAGGCCGAAAAAAAACGTATTTAACCTTGTCGTGATGCAATTATGTCCAGGTCAAAATAATATAAGAACAATAGCATGAAAATACACTCTACTCCAAAACAACCGTATGGTGTAGTCTGTATCAGTGTTAAAACATCTTAATCATGAGAAAGGCACATTCCTCATCCCAAACCGTCTCAATATTGAGATGATTGATTGATTAAATACACTAGTTTCAATCTGATCTACATACATATCCCAAAAGGGTCCGTAAACTGAATGTTGTATTACATTCACATCAGTGTTTACGCTTCAAACCTGATCCATAGGATTAACAATAGTCTATTAATTTGGTGCAACGCCGGTCTCAGATTGCCATACGGGCCATCCATTACGTTACAAAGCTGAGGATAACTCTATAATATTGCGACGCATTGCGCGATAATGCACTGCATATTACTCGTTATTAGACCCAAGCCAGGTATATCCGGTAATTAGTTTACCCAATAATAATATAATTGTCCATAGCACATTAACTGTACGCTATTCAACAAATTTGCCGACAATATTAGAATGTATTTGCATTGAACGATGAATTTAAAAATGGAAAATGTAATAGAAAAATTTCTAGAGGCAAGGACCTGTTAATGAACGCGTAATATTCTCGGGAGGGGACAAAAATGCATCAAGATTTTTTAAGCGTAGGGCAAAGACTATAAATCAGGACTTTTGTGAGAAAATTATACTAACAGCACTTTTTGCTAAACATCACGACGTTCGAGAGAGGCGGGTGATCAATAGCGTCACTAACGCGTGATAAAGCAATCTCAGGGTGTGTGCCTTTTCTTGGCGTGAAAGTGAATAATATATAAGGCATGTTGCATGGCATGTTGGGGATATTGAATATGTACCCCGGTGTATCCTCAAACACGTAGATATAAGTAAACATTATTTGTGACGTATTTACAATTTCCATACATTTATCTTATTGATTTGGTTTAGAATTTTATTGATAAGTAAATCTAAGATATAATTATATTTATTTTTATGTGATTGGCAAATAAGCAGATAGATCCTTTGATATTAACCGATTATCTCTGCCCATGGTCAGTGCTCACCCGCTTCACCAGCGGAGTGACTAGTGCGTTGCTGACCCGAATGGGAATAAGAATAGTAGGAGCAGTAGGATGTAGAAGAAGAAAAAGGGGATGGGGCCTCAGGCGCTACTCTTACTCACCAAATGGAACGCAACAGTATAATAAAATATGTAGATACTGTTCTTTATGTCGAAAGTCTGTGCGAGGGTACTACTTCTCCGGTCGAGCCAAGCTATTTATGCTGAAATCAGCAAGGCTGTACTATCCACTGTTTTTTATAGATTTAGTTCCATTTGATATTAATATTGCGGGATCTGTTAATTGAAAGAAACCTAAATCTGCAATATTGAAATCACTATAGGTATTATTATTGTGCAATCTAACCGAAGAATGCTATCCGATTTATCTTAAATTATGATCAGAGCATATTCTAAAAACAGATTTATATAAACATCTTTATGTCTTATGTATGAAAGTATTAGGTACAGCTATTGCAAAAAATCCCCAAAAAAGCAAAACAGTCGTTATTTTCTAGCAGAAGTAATAATTGACTTAAAAGAGGTTCATTGGTTTTTAAATGATAACTAATTGGTACATGATTGTCATCTAGAGAGAGTCCTTTGCCCCTTTGGTGATATAAAAGCTTAAGAATATGCGTAGGCGTTATGACATTACGTTGACTTTAGACGAAGTTATCGTAATATAATAACGCCTAGTCTAGAGACCTAAAGGTAAAAGTACTTATATAGATGCAAAGTAAGTTCTATTTTTAAACGATTTATTTAAACATTAACATTAACATTAGAATACAGTAGATTTTAAAATAGAAATATATTTAAATAATGGTAAAGAGCTAATATGGTAAATGCTGAAGCTACTGCGTAAGCTGTGAAAGCTTAAATGGTAAAAAAATTACCATATTGCTAAACACATAAAACTACAAAAAAACATTTCTTAGATCAAACAGTTGCCTCCGGGATAGGTACACTTTTTTAACTATTTCTTATATACCGCGTCAAATAAGTATTATTCATTATATAATATATTACGCCTGCGTAAAATATCAACACAAAAAGTATACTTTGTAACAAAACCAGGGGCCTTACTCTTGAATTTAATTCCGATATATCGACATTGGGATTGTCAATAATTGTGACAATTCCTACTCTTGAACACGACACTAGCGCCAAATTGCTTTTAAATTGGGTGTTTTCTTGAGGAACTAAATGGGATCGGAATCGGCATTGAAAAGCTACTCCCGAGCATATTAGACAGTTGCGTATTGCGTCAAGATTGTGATAGAATTGTTTGTTTATTGAGATAAATCCAATAACGAAAGAGTAACTTTTTGTAAATTGTTCTCCAATTTTATACGTTTTTATCCATTGTATAGTTTTCAAAGTACTGGAGTAAGTTTCTATTATGACAAGGATAGTGTTAATGCATGATATCTTAAATAAATCTGAGAGAAAGGAGTTTAATAGAAGACGAGACAAACGTCGTATGATGCGCTACATTGAAAAAGCGTTTTCTATGCATGAAACCGAATTTAAGGCAAATTACCGGGTCATTAAGGATTTGTTTTAGGAAATATATATGCAAATATAAAGCCTTTAATCCCAATGCTTAAAAGAAGAAGTGATATAGCGCCCAACGCGCCCAAGTATAACATGATAATATAGCCTATGTTGCATTTGCCACTTAGGTAAGTACGTTGTATACTTATTGGGCAAGTAATAGTTTGTACATATTCAAAATAAGAATTCTGTAACTGATGGTTCTGTAAGTTGGTATGGGTGCATAAGGTTCCTACCACCTGCTGATCAGCAATCCAGATTAACGGCAATAGGCTCACCACCTATTACGTGGGGATCAAAACAATGGCTTAAAGTGGGTGTTTTATATGCCTATGCCTACCCCTTCGGGGAAACAGGCGTGAGTTTATGTATATAATTCTTTAAAATGTTTTATATAATTAATTATATTTTTTTATTTGTAGGTGATTCAGGATATGCTCAAAGAGAGTACCAGATGACACCTATAATTAATGCTGCTGCAGGCTCCCCAGAGGAGTATTATACCAAAGTGCACTGCTCAGCATGTAATGTAGTGGAGCATACTATAGCTGTCCTCAAAATAGATGAAGGTACCTACTGAGGCACAGGGTGCTACATTACCATCCCACCATAGCATCCAAAATAATCAATGCATATTGTGTCTTACACAACATGTGGTAGACAATTATATTACCAGAATGGTTTAATTTTTATGTAATGGATGATAGTAAAGTCTTTTTAAACTTATAAATACTTTTATTTATCAAAATATAAAAATCAACAACGAGATAACATATAACACAGAATCAACAATATAGCAGTAGAATCAATATTGAGGTCATAATATATCACAATAATTAAGAATGAGATCCAAATATTAAACTAAAATCAACTTAAATTATAGCATAAGAATAAACAATGAGATATAAATATAACAAGGTAAAATAAAAAAAATAAAAAAAGTAAGTACATAAAAAAAAATTACATAATATCAGGGGTTTGGCATTTTTCTAGCTATTTCAGCAATGCCTTGAGCTGTTGCCTCTTCTGCTTGAACTCTGCGCTCTTCAATTGCCACAAGCGAACTCAATATGTTTGAGAATTGAGCCAATGCTTGGGCTGTAGTTCTCTCCGCTTCTACACGTCATTCCTCTATCATCGCAAACTGCTCCATTTCTGGATTAATTGGTCTCTGGATGACTGAAGAACGACATCGCCGCCGTCTGGATGTAATATCCTGACGTGGTGCCGTAGTAGCTGCTGGTGGCACAGAAAACGGTGTGGCTAGTAGGCGTAGCATCTGAAGATGGTGTAATTTTCAGTGGCAATGAAGACAGAGGGGCTGATGGTGGCACTGAAATGAGATATAAAAGGATAAGATTCAGGGCCCTATGAGGAAAAAATGCCAGGGATTTCAGTCTTAAATTATTATTTCTTTTAAAGGCCTTTCATTCTTTTCTAATAACTCAGTTTATTGCTTGTGCTTTCAAGATTAATAATAATTAGGGTCAGTAATGTAATAGGTAGGATTTAAATCCACAAATTCTCGGTCACAAGTCCCATAGCTTAAGCATTGGGTTTAGGGCTGCAGTGCTGCTTATAATATTCATATAATTTGTGTTCTTACCAAATATAGCCTTTGATAAGAAAAATAAGATTTGTGATGAGTTTTCTTTTTCCTAAACTAATTTTAACAACCGTTAAAATTAGTGGTAAACAATTTGAATGAACACTTACCTATAGGAGTTGCTTGATAATGTGAGGTGCTAGGAATGGAGGATATTTCCATTTGGTCTACAAGCTCTGCTAATACTGGCACAGAATCTATTGTAGGTGAGACAGCTGGTGCAAACTGTAAAAATAAAGTGATTAAGTACCTATTAATTTTTTTACTATACCTATTTTCCTATTTATCATGAAATTATAAATTCTTGTTACATACCATGTCAGGAAATGGATTGACTTGCAGCATTGGATCACCAACGGCAAACTCTTGCCCACTCATCACAGCCACAAGCCGATTGTCTAAGTTAGACAGTATCGGCAAGTGACGAGATAAGCCACCACCAGTTTGCCTCATTGAAATGGCTATTTGAGAATATTGCCTTTTAAGGCACATTTCTTCTCTGCCTAGTACTAAAAACAAATTTATTTTAATAAAAAACATAACTAGGTATACATACAGAATAAATACATAATTATTTATAGGTATCTACTTATTGTGAAAAATTTTACCTTAGCCCATCCTTATTAGCTCCTCCAAGAGCATTTAAAGAGGTAGCCAAATTCACCCATTTCCTCTTAGTTTCTTGCTACGCTTGGGTGGTGCGAAGCAAACCTTTGGCTATGCCTGGATGTTCTTCAAAACTCCACCAAAGCTTCTAACTGGGCATAGCTAGGATGATAAGCCATTATAACTGGAAATGCATAAGTTTTTTTGTACATATACTTATACTACTACATCACCCAGTTTAGGAAACATTGATCGAGATAATGTAAATATTTTGATATCTTTTACTTAGCGCTTCTAGACTTCGTAATGTAACAATAAATATGTACAACGGAACTCTTCTTCTTTCTCTTAGCGTTATCCCAGTTTCAGTCTGGGGTCCGCTTTCTAGTCTAACCGGATTTGGCTGAATATTAGCTTTTCCACGGAGCGACTGCCTGTCTGACCTCCGCAACCCGAAGGGATAGCGATATTCCATGGTTTAGACTAGTGTCAGTTTATTTAGAAGGTACTGACGCCCTGTAACGACTGTCAAAGATCTTCATGACAACCGAGACCGACGGCTTAACGTGCTCTCCGAGGCACGAGACAAGCGATAATTAACAATTCAATACGCACATAACTCCGAAAAGTCATTGGTGCGCGCCGTGGATTCGAACCTGATACCCTCTGCATGGCAGTCTGTTGGTATATCCACTCGGCTATCGCTACCTACGTACAACGGAACTAAAATTATTAAATATGTGATTCCTAAACAACAACATGGCTCCTGTCCACATCGTTCAACAGTTTCAAATTTACTGTCTTGCCTATCATCGTGGACCAAACTCTTCAATAAAAGAGAGCCAATCGACGTGATCTATCTGGATTATGAAAAGGCCTTTGATAAAGTCCCTATTAGAAGACTTCTTCAAAAGTTGGAATTCGTGGGCATACGCGGAAAGTTGTTGATTTGGATTGAGAAATTTCTAAACAAAAGAACATTACAAGTGAGAATAGGCGAAACCAGGTCAGACGCAATCGAAATACTTAGCGGCGTGCCTCAGGGTTCAGTTTTAGGTCCAATATTGTACATTATATATACATTTGATCTTCCCCACTGCATACAATGTAATGTAAGTTTTTTCGCCGATGACACCAAATTATTTGTAAATCCACTAATTGACTACGACCACCTTACCGATGATTTGAATAAAATAGCTAACTGGTCTAAGGAATGGCTCATAAATCTGAATGCCTCAAAATGTAGAGTGCTGCATATAGGTAATCGCAATCCTCGTCTTACTTACAAATTGGGCGATGCACCTCTTATGGAGGTAAAAAATCAAACGGAGTTAGGAGTAAAGATTACTGAAGACTTGAAGCGGGAAGAGCATATCTCAACTATTACAAAGAAAGCCAAAGGCCTAATATACCTTGTGAGGAAAGCATTTGGTGTCTTGACACCAGAAATGATGCTCAAGATCCACAAGACTTTCATTAGACCAATTCTGGAATATGCGTTTCAAATTTGGAACCCTTACTTTGTCAAAGACATTGAACTTTTGGAGAAAGTACAACGAAGTTTCACCAAAGTACCACGAATTCTTAAAGCACGACCTTATGAAGAAAGATTAGCATTTTTAAAGCTTACAACACTAAAAGCCCGCAGGGACCGCGGTGATCTGATTGAAACCTACAAGATCTTAAACGGACATTATGACATTGAGGAGTTTGATAAACTATTTGTGCGCAATGAAAATATCCACCTCAGAGGCCACCACCTTAAATTATGTACCAGTTTCTCAAACAACAACCCTCATCGACACTATATCAGTAACCGTGTAGTCAGAATGTGGAACAAGCTCCCAGCAAGAGTAGTCTCAGCCCCAAATGTTATGTAACGTATGTCCGGTACTTACCGCGTTGCGTCACAGTACCGCCCATACGCTCGGCCAATCAGAGAAAGCCATCGTCCGCACTCGCAAAGCCTGACCAAAAATGGTCATAAACGGACTCTCAGCCTGATGGAGGGCCCGGTATATAAAGGGGCCGACAGAGAGGCCGGCACCGCTACTCTAACGTCGCTTCTACTATAACTAAGCGTACCTACTGACCCTACGTCGTATTTACGTGTATCCTGGTCCCAGCTACGGGTAAGCACTACATTTACTGCGTTAGCGTACTGCCCATCTCTCTACCTGCTAGCTGAGGCCGGCTGACGCCGCCTGCCTGACTCTATTGGTTGTGGCTCTCCTAATGCTGCTTTCCTTCAGGTTCCAGGTTCACCTTAAGACTTCGGCTACGCTCCTAGACCGCTACACTTCCTGCATCGCCTTCGGCGTCACTTCTGCCGAAGAGTCTGGCCTGCCCTGCTCCTCGTACTTGCACCGCCGGCGTCTGCCCGCTGAACCAACGGCCTGCGAGGATCTACCGCTACGCGCAGCCTTGGAGCAGCCTGCCTACACACTACCGGAGGGAACAGCGTGGGAGACTGCAGCCCTTAGTGTTCAGGCCAGTGTCGTGTTGTTGGTCGGTCATACTTGTGGCAAGGGAAGTGAGACAATACTCGGCAAATAAACGCATAGAACCTTTTCTGCGTTTTAATACCAGAACCCGTTACAGTGGCGCCCAACGTGGGTTATTGCCTCGCTTTCCGTGCTCGAGTTCTCATCTAGCAGGTCTCCATCATTGTAAGCGAGCAGGTGCGGCTACAGCGAACCGGTACGTATTGTTGTACTAATTGTCTACCTTTTAGTGTAACTACCTACTACGTACTAGTTCGCAAATTTGAATCTTAACATTTTTCTAATTAGTCCTAACGGTCGAACTTTTACGCCTAATCGTAAAGTAGGCCATTTGTAAGGGCGGAACGCTTGCGCACTAAGTGTAGTGTGTAGTGTATACTTACACAGCTTATTTATTACATACACAATAGGCTCACACCCCATAAAATACTTTCTATTAAATAAAAGCGAGTTAGCTTACGAGGTTGCGATTAGAGGTGAGGAGCCGGCTACCTCTGTCCTAGGTCTGCGGAAGCAGCTCCCTAAATTACTGGAAGCCATTCCAAATGATGACATTTTGGAGTCGGGTCTAGCCATAGCGGTGGACTTCGAGGGCGCTAGCGAGGCCGTCTCTGAGCTGGCCAAGCGACTAAATTCGTTATCTGCCTCTTACGATGCGAACCTAGCTAAGAGGTCTACCGCACTGCACAACCACTTATACCATAGACTCCGTAGGATGGAACGTCCTACGGCGTTATCAAAACGGATTACCGAATTGTGCAGCCGGTTCGACAAGCTCTCGGCGGAGCTGTCCGCCATTGAGCAATCAGCTGTTCGCTCAGCCGATGCTGTGGCAGAGGTCCAACCTGCGCCGTCTACCTCGACGCAGGCAGGGTTAGCCCCAGTATTGCATTGCGAGCATTTGAGAGTTAGCGAACTGTCTAAGCTAAAATACGACGGTACGGGATGCGTCCGAGCGTTCCTACAACGCGTAACCGAATTCCAAACCGCGCGTAATCTACCTTCCACTAAAATTTTATCATATGCCTCCGAAATTTTCACCGGTAACGCACTTCACTGGTACCGCGGCCTAAAAGAATATTTCACTACATGGGAAGAACTCACCACTAAATTAATAGACGATTTCACACCGTACGATTATGACTACCGGTTATTAAATGAAATCCGCCGACGTACTCAAGGTGCTACCGGAACTATAATTATTTATCTCTCGATAATGAATCAGCTGTTCGCTAGGCTGTCTCCGTCAAAGCGATTGTCCGAACGCGAAAAGTTAGACATCCTATTGCATAACATACGTCCATGCTACTCACTAGTGCTAGCTCCGTCAATATCTTCAATAGACAGAATAGCAACACTGCAGACGTTATGTTTAAACTACGAACGGATGAAATGTTTGAACTCTCAATTCCGCGAACCGTATTATAATAACGACACGTTGGCACCAGATCTCGCTTACAGTCACAAACCTAATAACCGAGCGCGTAATAATTCCTACAATAATTATCCCGTTGCTACTATAGAGGGTACGTCCGAATACACTGTGAACAACGAACCTAGCAAACCTAAGTCTAAACCTAGCTCTGTCGCTCTAGTCACGTCCAAGTACTGCCCGCGCTGCCGAATCAATGATCACAGTTTGAATGAATGCAAACGCGATCGCTTCGCAATTTGCTTCAAGTGCGGCTGTAGGGATGTGACATTCCCTAACTGCCCGAACTGTAAATCGACGAAACCAAAAAACTAGTTGGTCAGGGTCGGGGCGTGTCAAAATCTAAATTAGGTTCTACAACCTATTCAACCAATTTTGACAAAGATGATTGGAGAAATTGGCTAAACACTCTAAAAGTGTATTTCTCTAGTTATTCCGTCGCCTCGATCCTGGATAATAAACCTAAAAATGACCTACGGCCCTATGTTAACGTAACGATTAACAGTTTACCTATTTGTGGATTGCTCGATTCCGGTTCAGCCATTACAATTCTAGGTAACAACTCCCATCTGGAGGTAATTACTAAAACCGGGTTAAAAATACAGCAGTGTCACAACACTAATTCCATTCGGTCCGCAGGTGGAAATATATTGTTGCCGCGCGGTTTTATCAACTTACCCACTACTTTTAATAATCAAACCCACTTATTGAAAGCTTATATTATTCCAGAAGTTACAAGTAATTTAATTTTAGGCATCGATTTCTGGAAACTATTTAAATTACTGCCTAACCATATCGCATCCGTATGCATGTCTAAAACATTGCCGTGTAGTGTGTTAGGTGAAAATAAGCTAAGTAACACGAACGTATTGCAATCTTTTAGTGAGTTGAGTGAGTCACAACAGAGAACGGCTAAGTTAATAATAAAGCAATACGAGTCGATTTCTACTGAAAAAACCGGTTTAGGACGAACTCACTTAATAGAACATGCAATAGACACTGGCGATTCTGCGCCGATACGCCAAAGATATTATAGGTTACCGCCGGCGAAATTGAAAATAATTATTGACGAATTAGACGAAATGCTTGCATTGGGAGTGGTAGAAAAATGCGAAAGTCCGTGGTCGTCACCGATTTTACTAACGCCTAAGAAAGACGGTAAACTAAGGTTTTGTTTAGATAGTCGGAAACTTAATTCTATTACTAAAAAAGACGCGTACAAACTACCTTACGTATCCGAAATTTTAGACAACCTTAGGAACGCTAGATATCTAAGTAGTATAGACTTATCTAAGTCCTTTTGGCAGACGCCTCTTCGCGAATGTGATCGTGATAAGACTGCGTTCTATGTGCCTACTAGAGGAACATTTAGATTTGTGACTATGCCGTTTGGTTTAACGAATGCGCCTGCGACACAACAGCGTTTGGTGGATCACTTGTTTACGAACAGTCCTGAGTTCGAAAACTCTGTATTCGTTTTTTTAGATGATATCGTGCTTATATCGCCATCCTTTAATGCTCATGTGTCACTATTAAATAAAGTATACGAAAAATTTAAAATCGGCCAAACTTACCATCAACTTGGAAAAATCTAAATTCTTCCGTGATGAATTGATGTACTTGGGCTACGCAGTAAACTCTAAAGGATTACAAGTAGACCCATGTAAGGTGGAAGCCATTCTTCAATATGCTACGCCTAAGAATAAAAAAGAAGTCAAAAGGTTCTTAGGCATTGCATCATGGTATCGGCGATTTATACCTAATTTAAGTACTATTGCCGGTCCTCTGAACAAACTTACCTCTACCGGTAAGAAAGCCGCACCATTTCAGTGGTCGGTGGAAGCTGATGACTCGTTTTGTAAACTAAAACAATTGTTAAGCTCCGCACCAATATTATCGTGTCCCGATTACGAGAAACCTTTTCAAGTTCACACAGATGCGAGTGCGAGCGGCATTGGTGGGTTACTTACACAAGAAATAGATGGCGTGGAACTACCTATCGCTTACATGAGTAGGTCACTAAATGCACAGGAACAAAACTACAGTATAACAGAACGGGAGACATTAGCAGTTCTAACAGCCCTCGAATATTGGCGCTGGTTTTTAGATAACGGGTTAAAGTTTGTTGTATATACTGACCATTCCGCACTGAAATGGTTCCTAAACTTGAGCAACCCGACTGGTAGATTAGCTCGGTGGTCGGTTCGTCTGTCAGCCTTCAACTTCGAAATAAAGCATCGGCGCGGTGCGGATAATATTATAGCCGATGCGTTATCACGATCCCTACCTGTAAATATAATTAACGCGAATAATAATAACGTGAATGACCCTAATGTTAACACTGATCAATGGTATTCAGCCACCTACAATGGTTGTTTATCTTCGCCTAATGACTATCCAGACTATTCTATTAAAAATAATAAATTATATCGTTTGATTAAATCTAGGTGTATGCTACGTAAGGAGTTCGAATGGAAAGAAGTACTACCTTCTTCTGATCGAAATAATGCCATATTAGAGAACCATGCCGAACCCACTTCGGGGCATTTCGGTATATTTAAAACTTACAAGCGCTTAGCACTGCGTTACTATTGGCCCAAAATACGCGATGACGTAGTTAAGTTCATAAATTCTTGCGACACTTGTATCGCGCACAAACATCAGAACCACGCACCATTGGGAACCATGGGACGACCCAAAGTGTGTTCACGACCCTTCCAAACCATTAGTGTAGATTTGGTGGGGCCACTACCCGTCACAAGAAAACAAAACGCCTACATCTTCGTAGTAACTTGTTGTTTTAGTAAATACTGTCTACTTTTTCCTATCAGGCGCGCAACTGCTGAAATAATAACTAATATTTTGGAAGAAAAAATATTTTTAGTTCATGGTATACCATCTACAATTATATTGGACAATGGTAAACAGTTTGTCAGTGCTACTTTAAAAGCTATGTTGCGCAAGTACAAAATCCCTAATCTTCATTATACTCCTAAATATTCCCCACATGTCAATACGGTCGAACGCTATAATAAAACCATTGGTTCTACCTTAGCGGCGTTTATAGGAAATGACCAGAGATTATGGGACACTCTCGTACCTAAGGTGCAGTTTGCATTAAATACTGCAGTTAATGAAGTCACGGGCTATACACCTAGTTTTTTAGTCTATGGACGTGAACTAGTTCCATGCGGCTCACACTATGTCGACACAGACGCTGATGATATAGTATACATACCTAGGGACGATTACGCAGAAAACATAGGTCACTTATCAGGCATATTTGACAAAGTTCAGGCACTCCTCATTCAAGCTCACGCTAGGAATTCCCAAACGTATAATTTACGCCGTAAACCAGCTGAGTTTAATGTGGGAGACACTGTGTGGAAACGGACTTTTTATCAGAGCGACAAGGATAAGTCCTTCTGTAAGAAACTAGCCCCTAAATTCGTGAAGTGCACAGTGATTAATAAAAAGTCGCCTCTCGTTTACGAGTTGTCGGACGCGTCTGGAAATTCTATTGGGTTTTGGCACATTAAGGACCTAAAACTTATACACTATGGGGCCTAACTATTTGTTACAAACCGTAGAAGACTTTCCCTTCCTTCTCTCTATATGCCGTCTTAGCTTGGACAGTAGCGGACTCATAGACCTAACGTAGCTAGTCGGATTTTCCTTGTTAGCCACGTAAAATCCTCTCCTAAGGCGGGCGGTATTGTAACGTATGTCCGGTACTTACCGCGTTGCGTCACAGTACCGCCCATACGCTCGGCCAATCAGAGAAAGCCATCGTCCGCACTCGCAAAGCCTGACCAAATATGGTCATAAACGGACTCTCAGCCTGATGGAGGGCCCGGTATATAAAGGGGCCGACAGAGAGGCCGGCATCGCTACTCTAACGTCGCTTCTACTATAACTAAGCGTACCTACTGACCCTACGGCTAATACTCGGCAAATAAACGCATAGAACCTTTTCTGCGTTCCCGAACAGTTCCCGTTACAGTTAATCAGTTCAAGAACAAACTGGACAAGCACCTACTTAATACTGCAACAGGAACTAGTGGGCAATAGCAGGATATAGGCAATTATCAGTTGTATCAACTGCCTGTCTGATAATTAATAATAATTTTGAACAACACTAGTCTTCCCAATTGCAGGGCGATCCCAATTTCCTTAGACTATATATATTATGTAAATAGACGGAGGAATCCCATCACTCAAAGGTCTGGGACTGGGCTCCGGTGTGGGCCCCATTACCCGTCAAAATTTAATAGAACTTCATTTGAAACTTTGATACTTCGTTCATAGACATTTTGATTTATTCGTATAAAAATGTGACGCATAAACATAGTGACGTTGTAACTTTATCGATACTTCTTTTTACAGACTAGCTTCGGCCCACGTATTCGCCGATGTGGGTGACAGTTATTGCAAAAAAAGGTAGCCTTTGCACTATTGTGATGTAGAAGCTATACTGCAATATTTCTTTGAAAAATAAGCATACTTGAATATAATTATATATCTCAAGAAAAGTGTTTTCATCGATCATCACAAACTTTCGTGTTTATAAAAGTTCAAATAAAACCATCTGCTGCTAACAACTAAGTTTAAAGCTTGTGTAATTAAATGCAAGACTTCACATGTAGGACGATACTATTAACTGTACTAAGTACTGAGTAGTCATTGACTACTTTTGTGCAGTGGCGACAGATTGCCAAAAAACGATAAATTACCATGATGCTAATCGTGTGAGTCATTATCATGACTATATAATCGTAGCCATGATAAACCTGTCGTCATGCAAATCACAAGTAGACTGCTGTGAACCCTTAAAATATTTATTCTCAGTTCTCGAAAAAATAGTCGTACGTTGTTGTCCTGGGAAAGGTCTATCATTACAGACAGGTTTACTGTAGCCAATAAGTTGATATTGTAGTGATCGACCGAGCAGAGCGATTATCATTGATAGACGTTATAACCACATCGCATGACAGCAATCTCGTAAAAGCACAAAAAGAGAAGGAGATCAAATATTTGGTCCCAGCTCATGAGATTGTCGATATGTGGGATGTGAACTCGGCGATCATTGTGCCGATAGTTGTGTCAGTAAATGGACTAATCGCCAAGAGCCTTTACCAACATCTAAAGATGCTCGCACTAGGCAGCAGAAAAACTAATATTTTTAACAACAACACTTTTTGAGTTCGGTGCCAGTTAGAAGTACGCACAAAATTTTATTTTCTTTCTTACTCATCATGCGGGCTCCTGGTTTAATTCTTTTAAATTATTTTATTTCTCACTTATTTAAGACCTAGGCGTATCTATAAGGGTGTAATTAATTTGACCTGTATATATAATATGATTTTGTAAAGATTTGAGTTTTTTTTCTAACTAACCCAATGACATTGTCAGAGACTTTTTCTATTTTACCTTAAATAAATGTGATTCATTACGTGTGAAATATTTTTTTTAAATTGACCCTGAAGTTACATTTTATTTCTAATCTATTAGTTAACTCACTTATTACTGCAGCCTGCTCTCGATTGGTGATTTAATATAATTATGTAACTGAGCATACTGGGCTCGTGCCTCCCTTCAATTTGAGAAGGCCTAATTTATTTTGGAAGATTTTAGACAAACACTTGACGATCGTGATAATTTTCTAAATAATAAGCATATAACTTCCAAAAGTCTGAAATACGTAACGTGGTTTTGTATTCGAAAACCATTAAGTGGTAATGATCTCGTCTTGACCCTATCATTGCATATAGGTAGTGATTATTAGTGATATTATGAATATCAATTGCTTTATTCACCTTAAAAAGGCAATTTAAAAATATTTTTCTTAACGTTACTTATTTAGTAGTGTTTAAACATAAGCTGGATTTATTCACATATTTTACTTTATCTGAGGATTTATCAACATTCAATTGATATTCATTCTGAGTAAACCAAATCTAAGGATTTATTGCAAACATTATCGATATTTCGTCGAAATTCATTTTGAGTAAGCACATCAATAGTCTAGTTAATATTTACGACAATTTTGAAGAATGTTCGAAGATTCAAAATTACATTTGTGTATTTATCTTTCTCTTACATGAGAAAAAAATCATAAGTCAGAGTGAAGTGCATATATTGGGTAAGGTTGCTATTTTAATGCGGTCTCTATTACTAGTCCAACCTCTCTGCCAATTTCAATCCAATGTTGACAACGATTTTGAAATTTGATTGATTTCAAGAGTACGAAATCACGTGACTATGAAATTGACATTGGAATTGTATTGGTTTTAAATTGAGATTGGCATTATTTTGGAGAGTAAGGCCCCAGTACTGGATAAATCAAAGGCACAAAAATATAGTGGTATCAACAACATCATATTTTGAGCTTCAACCGATAGGTCACTGCAGTTGCGTTTGACATACGCGTTATATATTATGTATAATTTAGCTGATCACTGACCTAGTAAATATTCTCTTTAGTCGATACCAGGCATGGAAATTCAATGGTCACTAAAGATGGTATGTCCATACTATTAGGTGGTTAACAGTACGTTGTTAATGAATTACTGGAAAGATAAAGTTGTTACTTACTAATAAGTTACTGCCGCACTAGGTCAATAGATCAATCCTGAGACGCGCGACTTTTTACCTAGAATTGGGACTGACTGCTTTGCATGCGCTCTAATTATAGCCTAGATATAGTCTTCCTCAATAAAATGCTATCCAACGCAACATTGTTATTAAAAATCGAACCAATAGTTCCTGAGTTCAGCGCGTTCAACCAAACAAATTCTTCAGATTTATAATATTTTAAGGATATCACGAATTAAGGCAATCAAAGCCTTTATGATATCAGAATTTCTTATGTAAGTACACTGTTCTTTTTCATAGGCCGTAATCTTATTAGCGTAAACGAAATTTTGCTTCTTAATAATAAAAGGCTCTTGATAAAATGCCTATACAGCTAAATTTCGAAATTATTATAACTATTTATTATAAAAGTACCTAATTTAAATATGCTCATTAATAACCGTGGATATTACAAGTAGCGCTCATAGACCTCATTACATCTATGACAGATGATATATACAGAGTCAGAAGAGTTATTGCAGTTGCAAGCATCACACTTGAGAGATTTCGAGTTAGGCTGCCCTCACATTGGGCGTCAACGTCAACGCAGAGACAGCTCGGCGTCGACGCTGCTTCGACGCTGTGTAGACGCCGCGTCTACGTCGCGTCAGCCGAGCGTTCTTCAAAAGACGAAAGCGTTCTCAAAGAAAGCTCGGCTGACGCTGATGCCCAATGTGAAGGCGGCCTTAGTTCATTCAATTTCCTACTAGTTTATAATATTATAAATTTATCACAGATGCTGATAATGATCATTCTAATTTTTATAGTGGCACTTAAATATTTTCAGAAGACTATAACATTTTATTGATTTAAAATGTAGGTTTTTGAACATTGCCAGTAACCCCAATATTTGTTTACAACGCCGAACAATACTTACAACCACAACTTTATTGGTAATCCTTTAAGGAGTAATACGTTAAAATGTCATGTGCTCGAAGTGGACACATATTTTATGTTGTTTCAAAAAAATAGAAGCACTCCTTTACGGGGAAGTCTCGGGCCGCATCAGTATTCCGCACACCATTCGACGGGAGGAAACAAATTCCTAAAATTGAATTTTAGGAAACGAGTTGAATGTCACACCGCACGGTGTATAGAAACTCGAAAAACAAAACGAGTTTTGCATCATTTTAACAATGACTTTTATGATTGTTTTACGAGAAATTTACTTTATAGGTCATGAGTTAGATTTGTTGCTTTTTTTCCGGCAGCGCTGGCACCACTAGGCAATTGTGTGGTTGGTAAGATCGTAGAGCTCTTTTTTGAAGTAGTATACTAAAATATGAATAAATCGTGTATAACGGGCTTTTAACAAACATTCAACCAAAGGTCACAAAGAACATCCAGTCTCGAAACAATCATTTACGTGTCACAAAAAAGCGTTTGCGTGTGTGGACACCAAACTTATGCACTCGGCGCACTGTCAAGTGGTGAGGCGGTCCCTTTGCACTATCCGTGTAGTAAAAAAAATAATACTTTGATATAGATACTATTCTGCTTACACAAATTCGAGATATACGCAGATAATACCAATCTCAAACTGACAATTTTTAAACTGCAGGCCAACTGAGTAAGCAGTCAATGAGCGGTTACTAACTGTCTTCGATTATGACGTAACTAAAAATATTCACGTTTTAACAACTGCAACAATAGCTAGAAGATTATTTTTATACAACAAAATGTTGCAACATAAAAGCCTCACTATACCTAGCAGCAGTTGGAATTCACGATTATTAAATTTCAACCGTTTTCCACGAAAGTTTTAAATGACTTCAACTTGCTAAATGCAAAGTTAATTTCTGAATAAAACATTTCCTAGCAACATTAATGTGTTGTTTGCCTGAACTTGACCTGTTTTACAATAATTACTTGATGTATTTTTGTAAACCTAAATTAAATAGAAAACAGAAGCAGTATTTTGCGGCAATGCAGTTCAGACTTTTAATTCACGATAGCACAATGTTTGATATAGGCTTGAAACACATACAAGAGTTAAAAGCCATTATTCTTACCTTATTGGTATATTGAATAAGTACCTTTTATAATTTTTGCAATCGTCAGACGATTTAGAAATGTTAAAAAGATACCATCACATTTTAGTATTTTATTCTTACTCTTTTTAGAAAGCCCGTATTGATAAGAAAACTGTTTTACAGAAGCTGTTACGGAATTTTCCGAAAAATGACCCAGTTTACCGACCAAAAAAATATTTGATAAGGCTGTGATAAGCATAGAACAAGTAAAAACGAAACTTACACGAGTGAAGTCGTATTGATCATCTATAAATAAAGCAAGTGACATAAAAGCAAAGTTTAAGATAAGTGGGAACGTGGACATCAATAAGGCCTCGTTAGAAGTTTCATATTTCTGTTTGAATGTGAAAATTTGCTTGCACAGATACGATGCTCCACGCTCACATATATTCCGAGCTCTAGTTTGCATGTGCTACATTGACTATAAACTTACGAAATTTTGCCATCGACAGGAACTGTTGTTCGTTATCTTCGGCAAATATTTCAGAAGTCTTGTACTGTATGAGAAAATGTTGCTATCCTTGCACACATTGTAGGTTCGATTGAAAGGTTACAGGTTTTTTGATTAAGTTACGGTTGATATGAACTTGAATCTTATTCAATCATCATCATTTAACATCTCATTATCTTATCCAACTATTTGGTTGGATAAGAATGTATGCTTCAAATAGAGCATTAAACAAAGGCGTACTACGTATCCATGGATTTCAAATCGGCAGCTATATAATTAAGTTATTGTGCGATCATTATTTTTTTTAGTAAGTATTGCAAAAATAGCCTGGGGCAACTGTTAATACATACATAGACGCCTTTTATTTCGAAACTTTATATATAAATGTATCACGGCCCTATTTATTTATATACTTATCAAAAACACTATGCACGAATGTTTTTTATTTTGATATATGAATTGTGAAGTCAATGAGAGACAAAGTAATTCATGACGTATACATTCTGTTTAACAGTGTTTGCCTTATAAACTGAAATATTTGCAGACGACATACTCTTTGATAAGAATGTTTATTTGTCGAATCAATCGCGTATTTATTAATGTATTATCTATTTAGGTTTCCATGTTTGCAAATAGAAAAAAGAAAGGTGTTTCGTAATAATATACAGTCATGAAGTATATTTATTTAGCTACCTACACTTTGGATCGCTGTAAATGGAGAATGTGTAAGCACGCTAAGAGAACTGTCAATACAAAGGAACCATAAATCCATCTTTGCAAGTGAAATATCGTAACCGTTTAGCTTCCGTCTCTTAATTTTATCTGGAATAGATAGCTCCATGTTATTTGTTGTCGGAGATATAGCTCAGCACCTGCGCATGGCGTTTTCATACAACGTTTTTACTAAATTCTATCCGTTTTCATGCAGTGGTTAAAGGTTAGAAAACAGAAAAAAATCTTGTAAAAATTGTAATAAAATAAACTGTTTGTCAGTTGCGAAGACTTCATCGAATAAAGTAGAAAATTCACAGTCAATTGAGTATTTTTACGGCTGTTCGAAAACAGGTATGTTACACGTTTAATGATTGAGGTATCTGCAAAGCCCATCCTTTGAGCTTTAATTTTATTTTTGTGTAATTAATCTACATAATACAATGAGCTCGAAGTTAATACCTATTTCACCTCACCTTTGTGGTGAGTTGACCTTACGATAGGACCTTCTTGCAGATCAGTGCCCTCCGTGAGAGTTTTTAAGTAAATGAAACTATTTTAAACTCTCACTTAATTTCAGTATTGTTTCTCAAACTTGGACTTAATATCTAAACCCTTGACAAAGATTTATTGGCTTGGTTCTATTTAATCTTATTTAAGTATCCTGAGATGGCTAAGAAAAAAATCAAGGTATTAAGTCTACAAGACTTTAGTCTCAAATAAGTCGGTACGGGCATTAAATTCTAGTCTTTGTGCAATTTAACTACTGCAGCTAAAGAGATAAGACTCAGAAAGTGATTTCGTACTTAGTCAGAAATCGCAGGCGTACTAAGATGGCTTATTGAAATTCTAAAGATGTGGCGTGAAGATTTATAATTGACGACGATTGTAGTGAATTATTTGAAATAATTGAGTCAAGATTTTTTTTTAAGTATAGTGAAGAACTTACTAGAATAATTTAATTAAGTATTTATTTTGCCTGTTCAATGAACTATGGAATAAAAAGACGGCACTTTGGTTTATTTCTTGCATCTTATATTAGAAAATTATAGACTACAATGAACTTGAATTACACACAAAAAATGCATTTGACTTCATGCACTTGAGAGATATGAAGTGATATTTAGGCTGTGGGCTGAAATTACTGATATCCAAGTATTTATACATATGTAAGAGGATAGTGGCAGTTTAATGACACTGACATGACGTTTGATAGTTAAACTGTCAAACGTGTAAATAAGGTGTACGCTGGCTATATAAGTCTACAGGCTCGGCTAGTTCGTCCTATTCTCCTTCGACGACGGCTCAGGTACGATTTGGTTCTGACTATTTAGCTGCCACTGTGTTCCAATATTCTGTGTTGCTTGTTCTTTTGTTTCATCCTCTAGGAAACAATGCAAGATAGTGTAATCATTATCTTATAGATATTGTGGGTAGTTTGATCGTTTGTGAGATATTAAAGATTGTAATATAGGATACAATAATATACTGCGGATCAAGTTGTATCAATGAAATTCATTATATACCTGTGGTAAACATTTAGTAAATTGTGTTGATGCTAAATAATGCTTATTATGTTCTGTTGTAAGACAGACCTTTCTAGTAATATAAAACTACCCACAACATTGATATTTGATTTAAATTGGCTGTACCACTGTTTGTTAATTATTAGTTATTGAAAAGAATGATCAAGAGTTTTTTTACCCGTTCTTTCTCTTGGTTCTATGCCTTTGCTTTGCGAACTGGGCTCTAAATGTAAATGTAGAATCACGACGTAATCTAAAGATATATCCTTGTGCCAAACTGAATAAATGAAAGTATGATTTGATAGTTGTCTCTTTTATTAATCAAAACTGTCTCTACACTATAGGGAGCTTTCCTGATTCTGACACACTCGAATGGACGTAGCTAACATTGTAGAGACTGTCATCACAGTGGCTGCGTTTAAATGTAACTCTCGGCAGTAATGGCTTGCCAGTTTTACCTAAATGTTTAAAAATAACATTTTCCTTAATTGACTCTTACAACTTGAGATGAAAAAGGATTCCCTTAGCGACGGCACGCCGAAAAGTGCTGCAAAATGAGTGTTGTTTCATCTATGTTATAATATAATAGGGCCGCTTGTAATCTCTGCAGGGACGCTTCAAATGATACGAGGTGAACACTACCTGGATTCCCAGCTCTCGTCTTATGTTAATGACAAGAGCGTATCTATCTACCATCGACGTTTGTATTATTCTGAGATTTTATCGCGAATAGTACTAAACAGCACTGAATCCTCTCAAAATATCTGTTCTAATTTAAACATAAATTGCTGTTTTCACGGAGACTAATCGTACCTAATCGCTTCTTGTGTGGTAACTCAAAGCCTCTTGGGATACATTAATCACATATATGCTATCAATAAGCTTGTGTCCTAAAATGTAATTAACGATTGATTCGTTACTTTATTAGATGTTAAACTGAAATACCAGATTTTTCCTTTAAAAATCGATCAGCAACATTACTAATTACGGCTTTTTAAAAACCTTTTTGAATTGGACTCGAAAACGCTGTAAACCATCATGGCGGTTGAGTGATATCACAAAGTGCAAAACAAAACAAACCGTGAATGAAGTCTGGTCTGATGTACCCACTTTTATTTTGTTATATTCGATTTGACAGATAGAAAGTTTGACGTTAGAGACCGTGTGGTTGATGGCATAGAATACATGTGTCACTACCCCCTATCTTCCCGTGGGTGTCGTAAGAGGCAACTAAGGGATAACACGATGTAAATACCATCTTTGCGTAGAGACGGAAAACTCGACATCAAACCCTATACGACTGCCTCGTTGGTCTCGCGGCATAAATGTGCGCGTGGGATCGGGAGGTCCCGGGTTCGATTCCTGGGTCGGGCAGTGTTATTGGGTTTTTCTGCCACGAAATTCTCAGTAGCCGCAAGGAGTCTGGAAATGTGCCCGGTACGGCAATAGGCTCGCCCCTTATTACGTGGGACTAAAGTATATCTGGCGAAAAGTGGGTGTAGAAATACACCTCTGCCTACCCCTTCGGGGATAAAGGCGTGACGTTATGTATGTATGTATGTATGTAAAGTTTGACGTTTTAGTTGTATTTACTAATAAAACTTCAACAACATGAATGGTGGACGGACTGTTAAGGCTAGCGTCCACTAGGCTCGCCACGCCGAGCCGAATCGAAACGCAGAAAGTGGCTCCCTATATATTTCTATGAACCTGCGTTCATTAGCGACGAGCCGCGTCAGGCGAATTTCTGCGGCGGCACGTTTCGACCCGACTCGGTGCGCCTTAGTCGAAGCGGGTCGGCAAATGAGTGTTGACGGGTACTACTTGGCGTAAACACCTACATAAAAAGTTATCGAAATGAATGAAGAGCTGTTTATTTCGCTAGTTCAGAAATATAGTGAACTTTATGATCATTATCATGACCAGCAGCGTAGACTAAATATATGGGTAGAAATAGCGGGAATTTGAAACAAGAACATTTCTTCTTCCGAGCTATCCATCATTGACAACACAAGCACAACCTATAAGCAGCCAGTCGCGGACTGCTGACTTCGATTCGATTCGTCTGTAATGAACACACACGGAAAAAATGCGACTCAGCGCGATTCGATGCGGTTTGAATGTAGTCGACGCCAGGCTTTAGACGTAATGCTCTCTGATTGGTGTTCACTGTCACAAGAATAAATACATTATTTTTAGTTTTAGAATCCTAAAAATAACATTAATCTTACCTTTTGTTAGTCAATAATAAACTTTATTGACATCTTAAAATCATAATTAATCTATAGATATCAAACCTATTGATACTGAGATCCTTTCACAAAAAACGTAACCCCGCCAATTACTCCAATCACAACACAAACGAAAATCAAAACAAGCCGCGTTATAATTGAAACATGTCATCGAGTCTTTGATGTTACGGACGCTAGATGACTGTCTTTGTCCCGCCTGATGGACAGATACGTCAGTCGAACGTACATCGCGTCATGTCACCACTGTCCATACTCGATAGTTCACATTCAATTTCCGTTAGCGCTATGTGCGAATACCGTGCCAGACAGACGCGTATTATTGACTGGAGATAAATTTAATACTGCCGATTTTTGGGGTTCGTTTGTTTTGGGCAAGCTTTTGTACGATAGAAGGTAGTTGTGAAGGTAAGATTGTGATCTGTTCATACACACCCACATTTAAGTCGCTGCTATTTTTATAGTATCTATCTATTTCTATCGCGACAGGTGGAAGTTGTAAGTGGGGTCTTTGCCCAGCAGTGGGACACAAATAATTTTCGTAATAATAAAAAAATCATAATAATTACGTGCTGCACACAAACATGGAATGGCCGCGGACATTGCCTGCGTAAGGGATGATTACATATTATCTACCTATATATAAATACTTGGAGCGAAATTTTGTGATCCCTTTTTACGAGAAATGCGCGAACGAACGATTATGAAATTTGGCACACACAGTTCTTTTTCACACTTTTGTTCGATTTTCGATTTCGCGGTCTTCAACATTATCGGACTATATCATAACTTAAATTCCAAGTTGAATTGACTTTTGGGAGTCAAGTCTTGCATTAAAAATCGTTTATACTTAGATTGAGGTTGGTAAATAAAAAACATTACCGTTTTTAGGTCTTTTTTCATACTGTGCAACTGTAAGAAGACGCCTGACTGACGCATACAAAAACAATCTTTATTGCTTTAATTTAGTATTTAGGTTATTCTGGTTTGACATGTTGTAACATAATACGATTTGGGGAAAAATATTTCGAAATTCGGTTGGAACAACAAAAAGTAGTAGAAATAGGAATTAAAACCGAAAACAGCGATGCCATGGCGAAAACAGTAAATCTACTGTTAAAACAGTAGGGTTGGCAACAGTGGATGAGAAACACTTGCATGTAGCAGAGATGAGAATGTTACGATGGATGTGTGTAGTGAATTAGGAATGAGTAGGTATGTTAGTTAAAGTCAAAGTGTTCGCCCATTTGCGAAAAAGTTCAAGGAATTCGTTTGACATGGTGAAGAGATGGTTTTTTGTTGTGTATGTAGGTAAATCAGTGATGAATATGAAAGTAGCCTTTCTACTTGGGAAAGGGAACTTTACCTTACCTTACCTTACCTCTGAAAGGGAAGAGGGAGGCCATGGAAAAGATAGGCAGATAGATAGTAAGATAGGAAAAGAAGGAAATGTAAGGACTGTGAGAGGATGGATACCGAAGAGAAAGGGGTAGATGACTGGCGATACGCAAGTATGGAGCAGAAGGATTTACTGCGCTGACCTTAAATATTTTACGACCAGGTCAAGAAATTACATGTTTAGAAAGTATAAGTCTATAGAATAGAGTTTTTTTTTAGGCTATAGAACATTTATTTTAGAGTTTTATTACCAAATAAAGCATTTAATAGCCGTTCCAGTAATTTCATAAAAGATTTTACTTATTTTCATTATGCGGCGAGGTCTGCGATTGTAGAGGCTTTGACAATAAAACCTTAATAATGTAGAAACTTAAAATTTTAATAAATTATGGTCGAATCTCGACCACTAGGCGACCTCTAGTATCGTTTATTATTTCAAATATGAACATCAAAAACCTTGTGTAATATTGAATATATATAAGTACAGTTACAAAATTGAACTTAAATAACATTAATAGCAATCAGCCGTATACTAGAATAAGGTTAACTGAAGGCAAAAGGAAAATGTAATATCTTTTTGTGTAATTTTAGTCCTAGAATAAATCTCCCTTATAATGCTTTATTAACTCTATGAAAACAAAGTAAGTAATACAAATTACTGTCGATATTTTTTTGCATTCATGCGAAATTTACATCACAATTGCATAAAAATTGATTCTCTAGTTCACATGTGAAAGCATAACAAACATTACAATCAGGCGGAAAATTGCATATTCATCGCACGTTTAATTGTAACCGGTAAACCAAAATAAGTGTCCACAAAACATTTTTAATAAAATTTCATAAACTTAAGCAATAGATTAAAATAACTGGTTGAACAATACTTAGAAAACACTAGTCATAACTCAGCTCCATTGATATTCAGGGTGCGAGTCGCGAGCAAATTTTTAAAATTGAATCTAGGGAACGAGCCAGACCGTGGTACAGGCTACGGACAGAATGCTTTTGCATTTTACTTCGAGCGTTGCTAACTATAGTTCCCGAGTACAAACAACGGTACCCAGTGTTGCCAACTCTGATTTTCAAAAATACGTAGATCGGAGTTAAAAAGTACGTAGATCTACGTACTCTTAATAATATCTAAGATAAAGGGAGTAAAAAATGGTAAGACGAGTGTTTCAAACATCGATTCGAGTGTGTGAGCAAATATTATTGACTTAAATTGATCGATATGTTTATAGTTTGTACTTGTTAAACTAATTGGGTACGAATAAACATGCAAGAAAGTATTATATACGTCCATTTTTACGTGTGGTTTGTGTTTAATAATGCTTCTTCATTAGTAAAATCTCGTTATTTTGCTAATTTGGTCATTTGCTGAAAAATACGTAGATTCTGGGCCTGAAGTACGTAGGTTCGCGAGAAGGGTCCGAAATACGTAGATCTACGTAAAAAGACGTAGAGTTGGCAACACTGACGGTACCAGACCGCGCTCAGTTAATGATGTTAATCATCGCAATAAAGAAGACTATTTTTCCTTCTATGTGAATTCTAACCGTGTGGTGACGGATTAAGAATACGAATTGTCACCACCCCAAAGCTTCTATTAGAAATTGAAACGAGGTAAATAACTGATTTGACTATAGATATGGTCATGGTGTCCGCTGGGAATTGAGGGCTCAATCCCCACATTGAGCTGAGGTTTGTGTGATCCACAACGTGTCGTTCCAATCTCGGTGTTTTTTTTCTCGGTTTAGGTAAATATGGCAAAGTCCAATATGAAGTAGAAATAACAATTATTTCTTATAGTTTCTGTTTAGTTTATCTGAAAAATAAGAATATTAAAAACTATATCCCAGGAAAACTCACGCACAATAAAGCGATAAAAAGCCATGCCTAAAGAAAAGTTCTTACGTCGCAATTGTTTTGATAAGATTATACATTCAGTATAATCTCATCAAAACAATTACGACACCTTCCAGGTTAAAATATCTGAGACCCCTGTTTAACAACGCACGTTTTTTCCGATCAATGATAAGAGTATTGTGGTGCAACGAGGTGCAAGTCGAGACAAAGAAAGGATCCACCGCTAAGAGCAGGTTCTGTTGACCGTCAGACCGTGACTCACAATTTGATTTTGTAACAAAGAGTTCACACAATTCACACTACATCGGTAAGAAAATTGCTTTATATTATTACTCTATGAATATTGAAACTTTTGCAATAATTTAAGAAATTTCAGTTTTTGTATTTCTCTATAATTTTGTTTAGAACAGTTTCTATAGAATGGCATTACTATATAACAATTGTATTTAACAATATCATGTTAAAAAAAGAGTTGCCGTACAGAGTCAAATGATTTTACAGCTTTTTGAATCAATTAAACCATGTAATTAGGATAATTGTTAATATACATTCACATGAACAATATTTTTTTGACAGCATTATTTTTAATAGTACTTTTGAGTGCTCGATAATGTTTTGGAACCGAAGCCGTACTTTTTCAAATCACTCCCCGGACCACGGAAAGAGAGGGGGTTGCAACCCTCGATTTTTTCACCTTGTCGCATTTTTTTTGTACGGCGTTGCGGAATAATGTATTAGAAGCTGTATTAAAACAGTATGAAACTGATGCCGTACAGAATCAAATGACCAAATTTACCCTGGAAATTGTCAGAAAATAAAAAATTATTACCGACTTTGTGGCGCACCATTTTTGTACGGCACTGCGCGCTTTCTTATTATTTTTCATGGATCTATCGATGGTAAAAATGTCGTACAAAAATATATGACCAAAATGTACTCACTCTACCTGCACTTTTGAATCCTCACCAGCACTCAGTCGGACAGCTTACAAGTGACGGCATAGTGCTGAATCTTATTATTTTATGCTCTTATATCGTCCTATATACGTCACCTGGTGGTTCATATGACCCATCCATTTTTGAACATGGGCCAGCGGTCTATTACTGTGTATATCTGAAGAGCAGTGACTTAGGGTAAGTTCTGTATAGTTGTGTGGTTCGTTTTGCATAAACCAACTGAGTGACAATCTTCTTCTTATATGTAAATGTATGGCCAACTCTGTAGTCGGTTATAGGCGGCCCAAAGGCTTCCGCAAAGCTTAACGATCATTGTCCTGACAAGAACTGGGATCGACGGTTTTACAAGCCCTTGGACTCCAAAAAAGTAAGTACATAAAAAAAAATTACATAATATCAGGGGTTTGGCATTTTTCTAGCTATTTCAGCAATGCCTTGAGCTGTTGCCTCTTCTGCTTGAACTCTGCGCTCTTCAATTGCCACAAGCGAACTCAATATGTTTGAGAATTGAGCCAATGCTTGGGCTGTAGTTCTCTCCGCTTCTACACGTCATTCCTCTATCATCGCAAACTGCTCCATTTCTGGATTAATTGGTCTCTGGATGACTGAAGAACGACATCGCCGCCGTCTGGATGTAATATCCTGACGTGGTGCCGTAGTAGCTGCTGGTGGCACAGAAAACGGTGTGGCTAGTAGGCGTAGCATCTGAAGATGGTGTAATTTTCAGTGGCAATGAAGACAGAGGGGCTGATGGTGGCACTGAAATGAGATATAAAAGGATAAGATTCAGGGCCCTATGAGGAAAAAATGCCAGGGATTTCAGTCTTAAATTATTATTTCTTTTAAAGGCCTTTCATTCTTTTCTAATAACTCAGTTTATTGCTTGTGCTTTCAAGATTAATAATAATTAGGGTCAGTAATGTAATAGGTAGGATTTAAATCCACAAATTCTCGGTCACAAGTCCCATAGCTTAAGCATTGGGTTTAGGGCTGCAGTGCTGCTTATAATATTCATATAATTTGTGTTCTTACCAAATATAGCCTTTGATAAGAAAAATAAGATTTGTGATGAGTTTTCTTTTTCCTAAACTAATTTTAACAACCGTTAAAATTAGTGGTAAACAATTTGAATGAACACTTACCTATAGGAGTTGCTTGATAATGTGAGGTGCTAGGAATGGAGGATATTTCCATTTGGTCTACAAGCTCTGCTAATACTGGCACAGAATCTATTGTAGGTGAGACAGCTGGTGCAAACTGTAAAAATAAAGTGATTAAGTACCTATTAATTTTTTTACTATACCTATTTTCCTATTTATCATGAAATTATAAATTCTTGTTACATACCATGTCAGGAAATGGATTGACTTGCAGCATTGGATCACCAACGGCAAACTCTTGCCCACTCATCACAGCCACAAGCCGATTGTCTAAGTTAGACAGTATCGGCAAGTGACGAGATAAGCCACCACCAGTTTGCCTCATTGAAATGGCTATTTGAGAATATTGCCTTTTAAGGCACATTTCTTCTCTGCCTAGTACTAAAAACAAATTTATTTTAATAAAAAACATAACTAGGTATACATACAGAATAAATACATAATTATTTATAGGTATCTACTTATTGTGAAAAATTTTACCTTAGCCCATCCTTATTAGCTCCTCCAAGAGCATTTAAAGAGGTAGCCAAATTCACCCATTTCCTCTTAGTTTCTTGCTACGCTTGGGTGGTGCGAAGCAAACCTTTGGCTATGCCTGGATGTTCTTCAAAACTCCACCAAAGCTTCTAACTGGGCATAGCTAGGATGATAAGCCATTATAACTGGAAATGCATAAGTTTTTTTGTACATATACTTATACTACTACATCACCCAGTTTAGGAAACATTGATCGAGATAATGTAAATATTTTGATATCTTTTACTTAGCGCTTCTAGACTTCGTAATGTAACAATAAATATGTACAACGGAACTCTTCTTCTTTCTCTTAGCGTTATCCCAGTTTCAGTCTGGGGTCCGCTTTCTAGTCTAACCGGATTTGGCTGAATATTAGCTTTTCCACGGAGCGACTGCCTGTCTGACCTCCGCAACCCGAAGGGATAGCGATATTCCATGGTTTAGACTAGTGTCAGTTTATTTAGAAGGTACTGACGCCCTGTAACGACTGTCAAAGATCTTCATGACAACCGAGACCGACGGCTTAACGTGCTCTCCGAGGCACGAGACAAGCGATAATTAACAATTCAATACGCACATAACTCCGAAAAGTCATTGGTGCGCGCCGTGGATTCGAACCTGATACCCTCTGCATGGCAGTCTGTTGGTATATCCACTCGGCTATCGCTACCTACGTACAACGGAACTAAAATTATTAAATATGTGATTCCTAAACAACAACATGGCTCCTGTCCACATCGTTCAACAGTTTCAAATTTACTGTCTTGCCTATCATCGTGGACCAAACTCTTCAATAAAAGAGAGCCAATCGACGTGATCTATCTGGATTATGAAAAGGCCTTTGATAAAGTCCCTATTAGAAGACTTCTTCAAAAGTTGGAATTCGTGGGCATACGCGGAAAGTTGTTGATTTGGATTGAGAAATTTCTAAACAAAAGAACATTACAAGTGAGAATAGGCGAAACCAGGTCAGACGCAATCGAAATACTTAGCGGCGTGCCTCAGGGTTCAGTTTTAGGTCCAATATTGTACATTATATATACATTTGATCTTCCCCACTGCATACAATGTAATGTAAGTTTTTTCGCCGATGACACCAAATTATTTGTAAATCCACTAATTGACTACGACCACCTTACCGATGATTTGAATAAAATAGCTAACTGGTCTAAGGAATGGCTCATAAATCTGAATGCCTCAAAATGTAGAGTGCTGCATATAGGTAATCGCAATCCTCGTCTTACTTACAAATTGGGCGATGCACCTCTTATGGAGGTAAAAAATCAAACGGAGTTAGGAGTAAAGATTACTGAAGACTTGAAGCGGGAAGAGCATATCTCAACTATTACAAAGAAAGCCAAAGGCCTAATATACCTTGTGAGGAAAGCATTTGGTGTCTTGACACCAGAAATGATGCTCAAGATCCACAAGACTTTCATTAGACCAATTCTGGAATATGCGTTTCAAATTTGGAACCCTTACTTTGTCAAAGACATTGAACTTTTGGAGAAAGTACAACGAAGTTTCACCAAAGTACCACGAATTCTTAAAGCACGACCTTATGAAGAAAGATTAGCATTTTTAAAGCTTACAACACTAAAAGCCCGCAGGGACCGCGGTGATCTGATTGAAACCTACAAGATCTTAAACGGACATTATGACATTGAGGAGTTTGATAAACTATTTGTGCGCAATGAAAATATCCACCTCAGAGGCCACCACCTTAAATTATGTACCAGTTTCTCAAACAACAACCCTCATCGACACTATATCAGTAACCGTGTAGTCAGAATGTGGAACAAGCTCCCAGCAAGAGTAGTCTCAGCCCCAAATGTTATGTAACGTATGTCCGGTACTTACCGCGTTGCGTCACAGTACCGCCCATACGCTCGGCCAATCAGAGAAAGCCATCGTCCGCACTCGCAAAGCCTGACCAAAAATGGTCATAAACGGACTCTCAGCCTGATGGAGGGCCCGGTATATAAAGGGGCCGACAGAGAGGCCGGCACCGCTACTCTAACGTCGCTTCTACTATAACTAAGCGTACCTACTGACCCTACGTCGTATTTACGTGTATCCTGGTCCCAGCTACGGGTAAGCACTACATTTACTGCGTTAGCGTACTGCCCATCTCTCTACCTGCTAGCTGAGGCCGGCTGACGCCGCCTGCCTGACTCTATTGGTTGTGGCTCTCCTAATGCTGCTTTCCTTCAGGTTCCAGGTTCACCTTAAGACTTCGGCTACGCTCCTAGACCGCTACACTTCCTGCATCGCCTTCGGCGTCACTTCTGCCGAAGAGTCTGGCCTGCCCTGCTCCTCGTACTTGCACCGCCGGCGTCTGCCCGCTGAACCAACGGCCTGCGAGGATCTACCGCTACGCGCAGCCTTGGAGCAGCCTGCCTACACACTACCGGAGGGAACAGCGTGGGAGACTGCAGCCCTTAGTGTTCAGGCCAGTGTCGTGTTGTTGGTCGGTCATACTTGTGGCAAGGGAAGTGAGACAATACTCGGCAAATAAACGCATAGAACCTTTTCTGCGTTTTAATACCAGAACCCGTTACAGTGGCGCCCAACGTGGGTTATTGCCTCGCTTTCCGTGCTCGAGTTCTCATCTAGCAGGTCTCCATCATTGTAAGCGAGCAGGTGCGGCTACAGCGAACCGGTACGTATTGTTGTACTAATTGTCTACCTTTTAGTGTAACTACCTACTACGTACTAGTTCGCAAATTTGAATCTTAACATTTTTCTAATTAGTCCTAACGGTCGAACTTTTACGCCTAATCGTAAAGTAGGCCATTTGTAAGGGCGGAACGCTTGCGCACTAAGTGTAGTGTGTAGTGTATACTTACACAGCTTATTTATTACATACACAATAGGCTCACACCCCATAAAATACTTTCTATTAAATAAAAGCGAGTTAGCTTACGAGGTTGCGATTAGAGGTGAGGAGCCGGCTACCTCTGTCCTAGGTCTGCGGAAGCAGCTCCCTAAATTACTGGAAGCCATTCCAAATGATGACATTTTGGAGTCGGGTCTAGCCATAGCGGTGGACTTCGAGGGCGCTAGCGAGGCCGTCTCTGAGCTGGCCAAGCGACTAAATTCGTTATCTGCCTCTTACGATGCGAACCTAGCTAAGAGGTCTACCGCACTGCACAACCACTTATACCATAGACTCCGTAGGATGGAACGTCCTACGGCGTTATCAAAACGGATTACCGAATTGTGCAGCCGGTTCGACAAGCTCTCGGCGGAGCTGTCCGCCATTGAGCAATCAGCTGTTCGCTCAGCCGATGCTGTGGCAGAGGTCCAACCTGCGCCGTCTACCTCGACGCAGGCAGGGTTAGCCCCAGTATTGCATTGCGAGCATTTGAGAGTTAGCGAACTGTCTAAGCTAAAATACGACGGTACGGGATGCGTCCGAGCGTTCCTACAACGCGTAACCGAATTCCAAACCGCGCGTAATCTACCTTCCACTAAAATTTTATCATATGCCTCCGAAATTTTCACCGGTAACGCACTTCACTGGTACCGCGGCCTAAAAGAATATTTCACTACATGGGAAGAACTCACCACTAAATTAATAGACGATTTCACACCGTACGATTATGACTACCGGTTATTAAATGAAATCCGCCGACGTACTCAAGGTGCTACCGGAACTATAATTATTTATCTCTCGATAATGAATCAGCTGTTCGCTAGGCTGTCTCCGTCAAAGCGATTGTCCGAACGCGAAAAGTTAGACATCCTATTGCATAACATACGTCCATGCTACTCACTAGTGCTAGCTCCGTCAATATCTTCAATAGACAGAATAGCAACACTGCAGACGTTATGTTTAAACTACGAACGGATGAAATGTTTGAACTCTCAATTCCGCGAACCGTATTATAATAACGACACGTTGGCACCAGATCTCGCTTACAGTCACAAACCTAATAACCGAGCGCGTAATAATTCCTACAATAATTATCCCGTTGCTACTATAGAGGGTACGTCCGAATACACTGTGAACAACGAACCTAGCAAACCTAAGTCTAAACCTAGCTCTGTCGCTCTAGTCACGTCCAAGTACTGCCCGCGCTGCCGAATCAATGATCACAGTTTGAATGAATGCAAACGCGATCGCTTCGCAATTTGCTTCAAGTGCGGCTGTAGGGATGTGACATTCCCTAACTGCCCGAACTGTAAATCGACGAAACCAAAAAACTAGTTGGTCAGGGTCGGGGCGTGTCAAAATCTAAATTAGGTTCTACAACCTATTCAACCAATTTTGACAAAGATGATTGGAGAAATTGGCTAAACACTCTAAAAGTGTATTTCTCTAGTTATTCCGTCGCCTCGATCCTGGATAATAAACCTAAAAATGACCTACGGCCCTATGTTAACGTAACGATTAACAGTTTACCTATTTGTGGATTGCTCGATTCCGGTTCAGCCATTACAATTCTAGGTAACAACTCCCATCTGGAGGTAATTACTAAAACCGGGTTAAAAATACAGCAGTGTCACAACACTAATTCCATTCGGTCCGCAGGTGGAAATATATTGTTGCCGCGCGGTTTTATCAACTTACCCACTACTTTTAATAATCAAACCCACTTATTGAAAGCTTATATTATTCCAGAAGTTACAAGTAATTTAATTTTAGGCATCGATTTCTGGAAACTATTTAAATTACTGCCTAACCATATCGCATCCGTATGCATGTCTAAAACATTGCCGTGTAGTGTGTTAGGTGAAAATAAGCTAAGTAACACGAACGTATTGCAATCTTTTAGTGAGTTGAGTGAGTCACAACAGAGAACGGCTAAGTTAATAATAAAGCAATACGAGTCGATTTCTACTGAAAAAACCGGTTTAGGACGAACTCACTTAATAGAACATGCAATAGACACTGGCGATTCTGCGCCGATACGCCAAAGATATTATAGGTTACCGCCGGCGAAATTGAAAATAATTATTGACGAATTAGACGAAATGCTTGCATTGGGAGTGGTAGAAAAATGCGAAAGTCTGTGGTCGTCACCGATTTTACTAACGCCTAAGAAAGACGGTAAACTAAGGTTTTGTTTAGATAGTCGGAAACTTAATTCTATTACTAAAAAAGACGCGTACAAACTACCTTACGTATCCGAAATTTTAGACAACCTTAGGAACGCTAGATATCTAAGTAGTATAGACTTATCTAAGTCCTTTTGGCAGACGCCTCTTCGCGAATGTGATCGTGATAAGACTGCGTTCTATGTGCCTACTAGAGGAACATTTAGATTTGTGACTATGCCGTTTGGTTTAACGAATGCGCCTGCGACACAACAGCGTTTGGTGGATCACTTGTTTACGAACAGTCCTGAGTTCGAAAACTCTGTATTCGTTTTTTTAGATGATATCGTGCTTATATCGCCATCCTTTAATGCTCATGTGTCACTATTAAATAAAGTATACGAAAAATTTAAAATCGGCCAAACTTACCATCAACTTGGAAAAATCTAAATTCTTCCGTGATGAATTGATGTACTTGGGCTACGCAGTAAACTCTAAAGGATTACAAGTAGACCCATGTAAGGTGGAAGCCATTCTTCAATATGCTACGCCTAAGAATAAAAAAGAAGTCAAAAGGTTCTTAGGCATTGCATCATGGTATCGGCGATTTATACCTAATTTAAGTACTATTGCCGGTCCTCTGAACAAACTTACCTCTACCGGTAAGAAAGCCGCACCATTTCAGTGGTCGGTGGAAGCTGATGACTCGTTTTGTAAACTAAAACAATTGTTAAGCTCCGCACCAATATTATCGTGTCCCGATTACGAGAAACCTTTTCAAGTTCACACAGATGCGAGTGCGAGCGGCATTGGTGGGTTACTTACACAAGAAATAGATGGCGTGGAACTACCTATCGCTTACATGAGTAGGTCACTAAATGCACAGGAACAAAACTACAGTATAACAGAACGGGAGACATTAGCAGTTCTAACAGCCCTCGAATATTGGCGCTGGTTTTTAGATAACGGGTTAAAGTTTGTTGTATATACTGACCATTCCGCACTGAAATGGTTCCTAAACTTGAGCAACCCGACTGGTAGATTAGCTCGGTGGTCGGTTCGTCTGTCAGCCTTCAACTTCGAAATAAAGCATCGGCGCGGTGCGGATAATATTATAGCCGATGCGTTATCACGATCCCTACCTGTAAATATAATTAACGCGAATAATAATAACGTGAATGACCCTAATGTTAACACTGATCAATGGTATTCAGCCACCTACAATGGTTGTTTATCTTCGCCTAATGACTATCCAGACTATTCTATTAAAAATAATAAATTATATCGTTTGATTAAATCTAGGTGTATGCTACGTAAGGAGTTCGAATGGAAAGAAGTACTACCTTCTTCTGATCGAAATAATGCCATATTAGAGAACCATGCCGAACCCACTTCGGGGCATTTCGGTATATTTAAAACTTACAAGCGCTTAGCACTGCGTTACTATTGGCCCAAAATACGCGATGACGTAGTTAAGTTCATAAATTCTTGCGACACTTGTATCGCGCACAAACATCAGAACCACGCACCATTGGGAACCATGGGACGACCCAAAGTGTGTTCACGACCCTTCCAAACCATTAGTGTAGATTTGGTGGGGCCACTACCCGTCACAAGAAAACAAAACGCCTACATCTTCGTAGTAACTTGTTGTTTTAGTAAATACTGTCTACTTTTTCCTATCAGGCGCGCAACTGCTGAAATAATAACTAATATTTTGGAAGAAAAAATATTTTTAGTTCATGGTATACCATCTACAATTATATTGGACAATGGTAAACAGTTTGTCAGTGCTACTTTAAAAGCTATGTTGCGCAAGTACAAAATCCCTAATCTTCATTATACTCCTAAATATTCCCCACATGTCAATACGGTCGAACGCTATAATAAAACCATTGGTTCTACCTTAGCGGCGTTTATAGGAAATGACCAGAGATTATGGGACACTCTCGTACCTAAGGTGCAGTTTGCATTAAATACTGCAGTTAATGAAGTCACGGGCTATACACCTAGTTTTTTAGTCTATGGACGTGAACTAGTTCCATGCGGCTCACACTATGTCGACACAGACGCTGATGATATAGTATACATACCTAGGGACGATTACGCAGAAAACATAGGTCACTTATCAGGCATATTTGACAAAGTTCAGGCACTCCTCATTCAAGCTCACGCTAGGAATTCCCAAACGTATAATTTACGCCGTAAACCAGCTGAGTTTAATGTGGGAGACACTGTGTGGAAACGGACTTTTTATCAGAGCGACAAGGATAAGTCCTTCTGTAAGAAACTAGCCCCTAAATTCGTGAAGTGCACAGTGATTAATAAAAAGTCGCCTCTCGTTTACGAGTTGTCGGACGCGTCTGGAAATTCTATTGGGTTTTGGCACATTAAGGACCTAAAACTTATACACTATGGGGCCTAACTATTTGTTACAAACCGTAGAAGACTTTCCCTTCCTTCTCTCTATATGCCGTCTTAGCTTGGACAGTAGCGGACTCATAGACCTAACGTAGCTAGTCGGATTTTCCTTGTTAGCCACGTAAAATCCTCTCCTAAGGCGGGCGGTATTGTAACGTATGTCCGGTACTTACCGCGTTGCGTCACAGTACCGCCCATACGCTCGGCCAATCAGAGAAAGCCATCGTCCGCACTCGCAAAGCCTGACCAAATATGGTCATAAACGGACTCTCAGCCTGATGGAGGGCCCGGTATATAAAGGGGCCGACAGAGAGGCCGGCATCGCTACTCTAACGTCGCTTCTACTATAACTAAGCGTACCTACTGACCCTACGGCTAATACTCGGCAAATAAACGCATAGAACCTTTTCTGCGTTCCCGAACAGTTCCCGTTACAGTTAATCAGTTCAAGAACAAACTGGACAAGCACCTACTTAATACTGCAACAGGAACTAGTGGGCAATAGCAGGATATAGGCAATTATCAGTTGTATCAACTGCCTGTCTGATAATTAATAATAATTTTGAACAACACTAGTCTTCCCAATTGCAGGGCGATCCCAATTTCCTTAGACTATATATATTATGTAAATAGACGGAGGAATCCCATCACTCAAAGGTCTGGGACTGGGCTCCGGTGTGGGCCCCATTACCCGTCAAAATTTAATAGAACTTCATTTGAAACTTTGATACTTCGTTCATAGACATTTTGATTTATTCGTATAAAAATGTGACGCATAAACATAGTGACGTTGTAACTTTATCGATACTTCTTTTTACAGACTAGCTTCGGCCCACGTATTCGCCGATGTGGGTGACAGTTATTGCAAAAAAAGGTAGCCTTTGCACTATTGTGATGTAGAAGCTATACTGCAATATTTCTTTGAAAAATAAGCATACTTGAATATAATTATATATCTCAAGAAAAGTGTTTTCATCGATCATCACAAACTTTCGTGTTTATAAAAGTTCAAATAAAACCATCTGCTGCTAACAACTAAGTTTAAAGCTTGTGTAATTAAATGCAAGACTTCACATGTAGGACGATACTATTAACTGTACTAAGTACTGAGTAGTCATTGACTACTTTTGTGCAGTGGCGACAGATTGCCAAAAAACGATAAATTACCATGATGCTAATCGTGTGAGTCATTATCATGACTATATAATCGTAGCCATGATAAACCTGTCGTCATGCAAATCACAAGTAGACTGCTGTGAACCCTTAAAATATTTATTCTCAGTTCTCGAAAAAATAGTCGTACGTTGTTGTCCTGGGAAAGGTCTATCATTACAGACAGGTTTACTGTAGCCAATAAGTTGATATTGTAGTGATCGACCGAGCAGAGCGATTATCATTGATAGACGTTATAACCACATCGCATGACAGCAATCTCGTAAAAGCACAAAAAGAGAAGGAGATCAAATATTTGGTCCCAGCTCATGAGATTGTCGATATGTGGGATGTGAACTCGGCGATCATTGTGCCGATAGTTGTGTCAGTAAATGGACTAATCGCCAAGAGCCTTTACCAACATCTAAAGATGCTCGCACTAGGCAGCAGAAAAACTAATATTTTTAACAACAACACTTTTTGAGTTCGGTGCCAGTTAGAAGTACGCACAAAATTTTATTTTCTTTCTTACTCATCATGCGGGCTCCTGGTTTAATTCTTTTAAATTATTTTATTTCTCACTTATTTAAGACCTAGGCGTATCTATAAGGGTGTAATTAATTTGACCTGTATATATAATATGATTTTGTAAAGATTTGAGTTTTTTTTCTAACTAACCCAATGACATTGTCAGAGACTTTTTCTATTTTACCTTAAATAAATGTGATTCATTACGTGTGAAATATTTTTTTTAAATTGACCCTGAAGTTACATTTTATTTCTAATCTATTAGTTAACTCACTTATTACTGCAGCCTGCTCTCGATTGGTGATTTAATATAATTATGTAACTGAGCATACTGGGCTCGTGCCTCCCTTCAATTTGAGAAGGCCTAATTTATTTTGGAAGATTTTAGACAAACACTTGACGATCGTGATAATTTTCTAAATAATAAGCATATAACTTCCAAAAGTCTGAAATACGTAACGTGGTTTTGTATTCGAAAACCATTAAGTGGTAATGATCTCGTCTTGACCCTATCATTGCATATAGGTAGTGATTATTAGTGATATTATGAATATCAATTGCTTTATTCACCTTAAAAAGGCAATTTAAAAATATTTTTCTTAACGTTACTTATTTAGTAGTGTTTAAACATAAGCTGGATTTATTCACATATTTTACTTTATCTGAGGATTTATCAACATTCAATTGATATTCATTCTGAGTAAACCAAATCTAAGGATTTATTGCAAACATTATCGATATTTCGTCGAAATTCATTTTGAGTAAGCACATCAATAGTCTAGTTAATATTTACGACAATTTTGAAGAATGTTCGAAGATTCAAAATTACATTTGTGTATTTATCTTTCTCTTACATGAGAAAAAAATCATAAGTCAGAGTGAAGTGCATATATTGGGTAAGGTTGCTATTTTAATGCGGTCTCTATTACTAGTCCAACCTCTCTGCCAATTTCAATCCAATGTTGACAACGATTTTGAAATTTGATTGATTTCAAGAGTACGAAATCACGTGACTATGAAATTGACATTGGAATTGTATTGGTTTTAAATTGAGATTGGCATTATTTTGGAGAGTAAGGCCCCAGTACTGGATAAATCAAAGGCACAAAAATATAGTGGTATCAACAACATCATATTTTGAGCTTCAACCGATAGGTCACTGCAGTTGCGTTTGACATACGCGTTATATATTATGTATAATTTAGCTGATCACTGACCTAGTAAATATTCTCTTTAGTCGATACCAGGCATGGAAATTCAATGGTCACTAAAGATGGTATGTCCATACTATTAGGTGGTTAACAGTACGTTGTTAATGAATTACTGGAAAGATAAAGTTGTTACTTACTAATAAGTTACTGCCGCACTAGGTCAATAGATCAATCCTGAGACGCGCGACTTTTTACCTAGAATTGGGACTGACTGCTTTGCATGCGCTCTAATTATAGCCTAGATATAGTCTTCCTCAATAAAATGCTATCCAACGCAACATTGTTATTAAAAATCGAACCAATAGTTCCTGAGTTCAGCGCGTTCAACCAAACAAATTCTTCAGATTTATAATATTTTAAGGATATCACGAATTAAGGCAATCAAAGCCTTTATGATATCAGAATTTCTTATGTAAGTACACTGTTCTTTTTCATAGGCCGTAATCTTATTAGCGTAAACGAAATTTTGCTTCTTAATAATAAAAGGCTCTTGATAAAATGCCTATACAGCTAAATTTCGAAATTATTATAACTATTTATTATAAAAGTACCTAATTTAAATATGCTCATTAATAACCGTGGATATTACAAGTAGCGCTCATAGACCTCATTACATCTATGACAGATGATATATACAGAGTCAGAAGAGTTATTGCAGTTGCAAGCATCACACTTGAGAGATTTCGAGTTAGGCTGCCCTCACATTGGGCGTCAACGTCAACGCAGAGACAGCTCGGCGTCGACGCTGCTTCGACGCTGTGTAGACGCCGCGTCTACGTCGCGTCAGCCGAGCGTTCTTCAAAAGACGAAAGCGTTCTCAAAGAAAGCTCGGCTGACGCTGATGCCCAATGTGAAGGCGGCCTTAGTTCATTCAATTTCCTACTAGTTTATAATATTATAAATTTATCACAGATGCTGATAATGATCATTCTAATTTTTATAGTGGCACTTAAATATTTTCAGAAGACTATAACATTTTATTGATTTAAAATGTAGGTTTTTGAACATTGCCAGTAACCCCAATATTTGTTTACAACGCCGAACAATACTTACAACCACAACTTTATTGGTAATCCTTTAAGGAGTAATACGTTAAAATGTCATGTGCTCGAAGTGGACACATATTTTATGTTGTTTCAAAAAAATAGAAGCACTCCTTTACGGGGAAGTCTCGGGCCGCATCAGTATTCCGCACACCATTCGACGGGAGGAAACAAATTCCTAAAATTGAATTTTAGGAAACGAGTTGAATGTCACACCGCACGGTGTATAGAAACTCGAAAAACAAAACGAGTTTTGCATCATTTTAACAATGACTTTTATGATTGTTTTACGAGAAATTTACTTTATAGGTCATGAGTTAGATTTGTTGCTTTTTTTCCGGCAGCGCTGGCACCACTAGGCAATTGTGTGGTTGGTAAGATCGTAGAGCTCTTTTTTGAAGTAGTATACTAAAATATGAATAAATCGTGTATAACGGGCTTTTAACAAACATTCAACCAAAGGTCACAAAGAACATCCAGTCTCGAAACAATCATTTACGTGTCACAAAAAAGCGTTTGCGTGTGTGGACACCAAACTTATGCACTCGGCGCACTGTCAAGTGGTGAGGCGGTCCCTTTGCACTATCCGTGTAGTAAAAAAAATAATACTTTGATATAGATACTATTCTGCTTACACAAATTCGAGATATACGCAGATAATACCAATCTCAAACTGACAATTTTTAAACTGCAGGCCAACTGAGTAAGCAGTCAATGAGCGGTTACTAACTGTCTTCGATTATGACGTAACTAAAAATATTCACGTTTTAACAACTGCAACAATAGCTAGAAGATTATTTTTATACAACAAAATGTTGCAACATAAAAGCCTCACTATACCTAGCAGCAGTTGGAATTCACGATTATTAAATTTCAACCGTTTTCCACGAAAGTTTTAAATGACTTCAACTTGCTAAATGCAAAGTTAATTTCTGAATAAAACATTTCCTAGCAACATTAATGTGTTGTTTGCCTGAACTTGACCTGTTTTACAATAATTACTTGATGTATTTTTGTAAACCTAAATTAAATAGAAAACAGAAGCAGTATTTTGCGGCAATGCAGTTCAGACTTTTAATTCACGATAGCACAATGTTTGATATAGGCTTGAAACACATACAAGAGTTAAAAGCCATTATTCTTACCTTATTGGTATATTGAATAAGTACCTTTTATAATTTTTGCAATCGTCAGACGATTTAGAAATGTTAAAAAGATACCATCACATTTTAGTATTTTATTCTTACTCTTTTTAGAAAGCCCGTATTGATAAGAAAACTGTTTTACAGAAGCTGTTACGGAATTTTCCGAAAAATGACCCAGTTTACCGACCAAAAAAATATTTGATAAGGCTGTGATAAGCATAGAACAAGTAAAAACGAAACTTACACGAGTGAAGTCGTATTGATCATCTATAAATAAAGCAAGTGACATAAAAGCAAAGTTTAAGATAAGTGGGAACGTGGACATCAATAAGGCCTCGTTAGAAGTTTCATATTTCTGTTTGAATGTGAAAATTTGCTTGCACAGATACGATGCTCCACGCTCACATATATTCCGAGCTCTAGTTTGCATGTGCTACATTGACTATAAACTTACGAAATTTTGCCATCGACAGGAACTGTTGTTCGTTATCTTCGGCAAATATTTCAGAAGTCTTGTACTGTATGAGAAAATGTTGCTATCCTTGCACACATTGTAGGTTCGATTGAAAGGTTACAGGTTTTTTGATTAAGTTACGGTTGATATGAACTTGAATCTTATTCAATCATCATCATTTAACATCTCATTATCTTATCCAACTATTTGGTTGGATAAGAATGTATGCTTCAAATAGAGCATTAAACAAAGGCGTACTACGTATCCATGGATTTCAAATCGGCAGCTATATAATTAAGTTATTGTGCGATCATTATTTTTTTTAGTAAGTATTGCAAAAATAGCCTGGGGCAACTGTTAATACATACATAGACGCCTTTTATTTCGAAACTTTATATATAAATGTATCACGGCCCTATTTATTTATATACTTATCAAAAACACTATGCACGAATGTTTTTTATTTTGATATATGAATTGTGAAGTCAATGAGAGACAAAGTAATTCATGACGTATACATTCTGTTTAACAGTGTTTGCCTTATAAACTGAAATATTTGCAGACGACATACTCTTTGATAAGAATGTTTATTTGTCGAATCAATCGCGTATTTATTAATGTATTATCTATTTAGGTTTCCATGTTTGCAAATAGAAAAAAGAAAGGTGTTTCGTAATAATATACAGTCATGAAGTATATTTATTTAGCTACCTACACTTTGGATCGCTGTAAATGGAGAATGTGTAAGCACGCTAAGAGAACTGTCAATACAAAGGAACCATAAATCCATCTTTGCAAGTGAAATATCGTAACCGTTTAGCTTCCGTCTCTTAATTTTATCTGGAATAGATAGCTCCATGTTATTTGTTGTCGGAGATATAGCTCAGCACCTGCGCATGGCGTTTTCATACAACGTTTTTACTAAATTCTATCCGTTTTCATGCAGTGGTTAAAGGTTAGAAAACAGAAAAAAATCTTGTAAAAATTGTAATAAAATAAACTGTTTGTCAGTTGCGAAGACTTCATCGAATAAAGTAGAAAATTCACAGTCAATTGAGTATTTTTACGGCTGTTCGAAAACAGGTATGTTACACGTTTAATGATTGAGGTATCTGCAAAGCCCATCCTTTGAGCTTTAATTTTATTTTTGTGTAATTAATCTACATAATACAATGAGCTCGAAGTTAATACCTATTTCACCTCACCTTTGTGGTGAGTTGACCTTACGATAGGACCTTCTTGCAGATCAGTGCCCTCCGTGAGAGTTTTTAAGTAAATGAAACTATTTTAAACTCTCACTTAATTTCAGTATTGTTTCTCAAACTTGGACTTAATATCTAAACCCTTGACAAAGATTTATTGGCTTGGTTCTATTTAATCTTATTTAAGTATCCTGAGATGGCTAAGAAAAAAATCAAGGTATTAAGTCTACAAGACTTTAGTCTCAAATAAGTCGGTACGGGCATTAAATTCTAGTCTTTGTGCAATTTAACTACTGCAGCTAAAGAGATAAGACTCAGAAAGTGATTTCGTACTTAGTCAGAAATCGCAGGCGTACTAAGATGGCTTATTGAAATTCTAAAGATGTGGCGTGAAGATTTATAATTGACGACGATTGTAGTGAATTATTTGAAATAATTGAGTCAAGATTTTTTTTTAAGTATAGTGAAGAACTTACTAGAATAATTTAATTAAGTATTTATTTTGCCTGTTCAATGAACTATGGAATAAAAAGACGGCACTTTGGTTTATTTCTTGCATCTTATATTAGAAAATTATAGACTACAATGAACTTGAATTACACACAAAAAATGCATTTGACTTCATGCACTTGAGAGATATGAAGTGATATTTAGGCTGTGGGCTGAAATTACTGATATCCAAGTATTTATACATATGTAAGAGGATAGTGGCAGTTTAATGACACTGACATGACGTTTGATAGTTAAACTGTCAAACGTGTAAATAAGGTGTACGCTGGCTATATAAGTCTACAGGCTCGGCTAGTTCGTCCTATTCTCCTTCGACGACGGCTCAGGTACGATTTGGTTCTGACTATTTAGCTGCCACTGTGTTCCAATATTCTGTGTTGCTTGTTCTTTTGTTTCATCCTCTAGGAAACAATGCAAGATAGTGTAATCATTATCTTATAGATATTGTGGGTAGTTTGATCGTTTGTGAGATATTAAAGATTGTAATATAGGATACAATAATATACTGCGGATCAAGTTGTATCAATGAAATTCATTATATACCTGTGGTAAACATTTAGTAAATTGTGTTGATGCTAAATAATGCTTATTATGTTCTGTTGTAAGACAGACCTTTCTAGTAATATAAAACTACCCACAACATTGATATTTGATTTAAATTGGCTGTACCACTGTTTGTTAATTATTAGTTATTGAAAAGAATGATCAAGAGTTTTTTTACCCGTTCTTTCTCTTGGTTCTATGCCTTTGCTTTGCGAACTGGGCTCTAAATGTAAATGTAGAATCACGACGTAATCTAAAGATATATCCTTGTGCCAAACTGAATAAATGAAAGTATGATTTGATAGTTGTCTCTTTTATTAATCAAAACTGTCTCTACACTATAGGGAGCTTTCCTGATTCTGACACACTCGAATGGACGTAGCTAACATTGTAGAGACTGTCATCACAGTGGCTGCGTTTAAATGTAACTCTCGGCAGTAATGGCTTGCCAGTTTTACCTAAATGTTCAAAAATAACATTTTCCTTAATTGACTCTTACAACTTGAGATGAAAAAGGATTCCCTTAGCGACGGCACGCCGAAAAGTGCTGCAAAATGAGTGTTGTTTCATCTATGTTATAATATAATAGGGCCGCTTGTAATCTCTGCAGGGACGCTTCAAATGATACGAGGTGAACACTACCTGGATTCCCAGCTCTCGTCTTATGTTAATGACAAGAGCGTATCTATCTACCATCGACGTTTGTATTATTCTGAGATTTTATCGCGAATAGTACTAAACAGCACTGAATCCTCTCAAAATATCTGTTCTAATTTAAACATAAATTGCTGTTTTCACGGAGACTAATCGTACCTAATCGCTTCTTGTGTGGTAACTCAAAGCCTCTTGGGATACATTAATCACATATATGCTATCAATAAGCTTGTGTCCTAAAATGTAATTAACGATTGATTCGTTACTTTATTAGATGTTAAACTGAAATACCAGATTTTTCCTTTAAAAATCGATCAGCAACATTACTAATTACGGCTTTTTAAAAACCTTTTTGAATTGGACTCGAAAACGCTGTAAACCATCATGGCGGTTGAGTGATATCACAAAGTGCAAAACAAAACAAACCGTGAATGAAGTCTGGTCTGATGTACCCACTTTTATTTTGTTATATTCGATTTGACAGATAGAAAGTTTGACGTTAGAGACCGTGTGGTTGATGGCATAGAATACATGTGTCACTACCCCCTATCTTCCCGTGGGTGTCGTAAGAGGCGACTAAGGGATAACACGATGTAAATACCATCTTTGCGTAGAGACGGAAAACTCGACATCAAACCCTATACGACTGCCTCGTTGGTCTCGCGGCATAAATGTGCGCGTGGGATCGGGAGGTCCCGGGTTCGATTCCTGGGTCGGGCAGTGTTATTGGGTTTTTCTGCCACGAAATTCTCAGTAGCCGCAAGGAGTCTGGAAATGTGCCCGGTACGGCAATAGGCTCGCCCCTTATTACGTGGGACTAAAGTATATCTGGCGAAAAGTGGGTGTAGAAATACACCTCTGCCTACCCCTTCGGGGATAAAGGCGTGACGTTATGTATGTATGTATGTATGTAAAGTTTGACGTTTTAGTTGTATTTACTAATAAAACTTCAACAACATGAATGGTGGACGGACTGTTAAGGCTAGCGTCCACTAGGCTCGCCACGCCGAGCCGAATCGAAACGCAGAAAGTGGCTCCCTATATATTTCTATGAACCTGCGTTCATTAGCGACGAGCCGCGTCAGGCGAATTTCTGCGGCGGCACGTTTCGACCCGACTCGGTGCGCCTTAGTCGAAGCGGGTCGGCAAATGAGTGTTGACGGGTACTACTTGGCGTAAACACCTACATAAAAAGTTATCGAAATGAATGAAGAGCTGTTTATTTCGCTAGTTCAGAAATATAGTGAACTTTATGATCATTATCATGACCAGCAGCGTAGACTAAATATATGGGTAGAAATAGCGGGAATTTGAAACAAGAACATTTCTTCTTCCGAGCTATCCATCATTGACAACACAAGCACAACCTATAAGCAGCCAGTCGCGGACTGCTGACTTCGATTCGATTCGTCTGTAATGAACACACACGGAAAAAATGCGACTCAGCGCGATTCGATGCGGTTTGAATGTAGTCGACGCCAGGCTTTAGACGTAATGCTCTCTGATTGGTGTTCACTGTCACAAGAATAAATACATTATTTTTAGTTTTAGAATCCTAAAAATAACATTAATCTTACCTTTTGTTAGTCAATAATAAACTTTATTGACATCTTAAAATCATAATTAATCTATAGATATCAAACCGATTTATTCTTAGTGGACACAAGCCTATTATTATTTTATTGAATGTAAAAATTGTTTCAAGCTAATTACAGCTGAAATATTTTTATAACGCTTTGTTCGGGAATTAAGTTTTAAAGTGGTGCAAGACTCTACTAAGAGGCTTCTATTATCTATGAGGACTTATGTTCAACAATTATTATCTCTAAAAAGGAGGCTTGTATTTGAGTGTGTGTATGTACCAGAATTCTTTGATAAATTTCGACAAGTGTGGTGTCATTTGAATTAATTTATAGTGGAAAAAAAGGAAAATAATTTCCGTGAAAAGCAAGTTATAAAATAAACTTGAGGATGCCCGCGGATACACCCGCGTTATTTAAGGCTACCGCTCCGCTCCCGTCGCTCATAGCGCGATGTTATATAGCCTATAGCCTTCCTCGATAAATGGGCTATCTAACACTGAAATAATTTTTCAAATCGGACCAGTAGTTCCTGATATAAGCGCGTTCAACCAAACAAACAAACAAACTAACAAACAAACTCTTCAGCTTTATATATATAGTATAAGATTAATTATGTAAATTTTCAATCGTTATAAATAGGGGCTTGTAGATTTATGACTTTAAAACGTGTTACACTTCTATTAACTTTTAAACTTGTTTTAATAATAAAGCAGTTTTCATTTACACATGAGTACGTAAGTAAGTATATACAGGACAGTGTAGGGAGCAGTATGCAGGTAACGATACCGGTGACCGAAAATATAAAACAAGATTTTAGAAAATTTGTATTGTACCAAAAAAAAAACATATAACTACCCACTGTAGACCAAAAACATGTTATGCATTATCATGACGTCATATCAAGAAATGTATTATAGCCAGCCTTTCAACTAAATCCGTTTTATTTTAGCAACTACTGAGATCCTTTCACAAAAAACGTAACCCCGCCAATTACTCCAATCACAACACAAACGAAAATCAAAACAAGCCGCGTTATAATTGAAACATGTCATCGAGTCTTTGATGTTACGGACGCTAGATGACTGTCTTTGTCCCGCCTGATGGACAGATACGTCAGTCGAACGTACATCGCGTCATGTCACCACTGTCCATACTCGATAGTTCACATTCAATTTCCGTTAGCGCTATGTGCGAATACCGTGCCAGACAGACGCGTATTATTGACTGGAGATAAATTTAATACTGCCGATTTTTGGGGTTCGTTTGTTTTGGGCAAGCTTTTGTACGATAGAAGGTAGTTGTGAAGGTAAGATTGTGATCTGTTCATACACACCCACATTTAAGTCGCTGCTATTTTTATAGTATCTATCTATTTCTATCGCGACAGGTGGAAGTTGTAAGTGGGGTCTTTGCCCAGCAGTGGGACACAAATAATTTTCGTAATAATAAAAAAATCATAATAATTACGTGCTGCACACAAACATGGAATGGCCGCGGACATTGCCTGCGTAAGGGATGATTACATATTATCTACCTATATATAAATACTTGGAGCGAAATTTTGTGATCCCTTTTTACGAGAAATGCGCGAACGAACGATTATGAAATTTGGCACACACAGTTCTTTTTCACACTTTTGTTCGATTTTCGATTTCGCGGTCTTCAACATTATCGGACTATATCATAACTTAAATTCCAAGTTGAATTGACTTTTGGGAGTCAAGTCTTGCATTAAAAATCGTTTATACTTAGATTGAGGTTGGTAAATAAAAAACATTACCGTTTTTAGGTCTTTTTTCATACTGTGCAACTGTAAGAAGACGCCTGACTGACGCATACAAAAACAATCTTTATTGCTTTAATTTAGTATTTAGGTTATTCTGGTTTGACATGTTGTAACATAATACGATTTGGGGAAAAATATTTCGAAATTCGGTTGGAACAACAAAAAGTAGTAGAAATAGGAATTAAAACCGAAAACAGCGATGCCATGGCGAAAACAGTAAATCTACTGTTAAAACAGTAGGGTTGGCAACAGTGGATGAGAAACACTTGCATGTAGCAGAGATGAGAATGTTACGATGGATGTGTGTAGTGAATTAGGAATGAGTAGGTATGTTAGTTAAAGTCAAAGTGTTCGCCCATTTGCGAAAAAGTTCAAGGAATTCGTTTGACATGGTGAAGAGATGGTTTTTTGTTGTGTATGTAGGTAAATCAGTGATGAATATGAAAGTAGCCTTTCTACTTGGGAAAGGGAACTTTACCTTACCTTACCTTACCTCTGAAAGGGAAGAGGGAGGCCATGGAAAAGATAGGCAGATAGATAGTAAGATAGGAAAAGAAGGAAATGTAAGGACTGTGAGAGGATGGATACCGAAGAGAAAGGGGTAGATGACTGGCGATACGCAAGTATGGAGCAGAAGGATTTACTGCGCTGACCTTAAATATTTTACGACCAGGTCAAGAAATTACATGTTTAGAAAGTATAAGTCTATAGAATAGAGTTTTTTTTTAGGCTATAGAACATTTATTTTAGAGTTTTATTACCAAATAAAGCATTTAATAGCCGTTCCAGTAATTTCATAAAAGATTTTACTTATTTTCATTATGCGGCGAGGTCTGCGATTGTAGAGGCTTTGACAATAAAACCTTAATAATGTAGAAACTTAAAATTTTAATAAATTATGGTCGAATCTCGACCACTAGGCGACCTCTAGTATCGTTTATTATTTCAAATATGAACATCAAAAACCTTGTGTAATATTGAATATATATAAGTACAGTTACAAAATTGAACTTAAATAACATTAATAGCAATCAGCCGTATACTAGAATAAGGTTAACTGAAGGCAAAAGGAAAATGTAATATCTTTTTGTGTAATTTTAGTCCTAGAATAAATCTCCCTTATAATGCTTTATTAACTCTATGAAAACAAAGTAAGTAATACAAATTACTGTCGATATTTTTTTGCATTCATGCGAAATTTACATCACAATTGCATAAAAATTGATTCTCTAGTTCACATGTGAAAGCATAACAAACATTACAATCAGGCGGAAAATTGCATATTCATCGCACGTTTAATTGTAACCGGTAAACCAAAATAAGTGTCCACAAAACATTTTTAATAAAATTTCATAAACTTAAGCAATAGATTAAAATAACTGGTTGAACAATACTTAGAAAACACTAGTCATAACTCAGCTCCATTGATATTCAGGGTGCGAGTCGCGAGCAAATTTTTAAAATTGAATCTAGGGAACGAGCCAGACCGTGGTACAGGCTACGGACAGAATGCTTTTGCATTTTACTTCGAGCGTTGCTAACTATAGTTCCCGAGTACAAACAACGGTACCCAGTGTTGCCAACTCTGATTTTCAAAAATACGTAGATCGGAGTTAAAAAGTACGTAGATCTACGTACTCTTAATAATATCTAAGATAAAGGGAGTAAAAAATGGTAAGACGAGTGTTTCAAACATCGATTCGAGTGTGTGAGCAAATATTATTGACTTAAATTGATCGATATGTTTATAGTTTGTACTTGTTAAACTAATTGGGTACGAATAAACATGCAAGAAAGTATTATATACGTCCATTTTTACGTGTGGTTTGTGTTTAATAATGCTTCTTCATTAGTAAAATCTCGTTATTTTGCTAATTTGGTCATTTGCTGAAAAATACGTAGATTCTGGGCCTGAAGTACGTAGGTTCGCGAGAAGGGTCCGAAATACGTAGATCTACGTAAAAAGACGTAGAGTTGGCAACACTGACGGTACCAGACCGCGCTCAGTTAATGATGTTAATCATCGCAATAAAGAAGACTATTTTTCCTTCTATGTGAATTCTAACCGTGTGGTGACGGATTAAGAATACGAATTGTCACCACCCCAAAGCTTCTATTAGAAATTGAAACGAGGTAAATAACTGATTTGACTATAGATATGGTCATGGTGTCCGCTGGGAATTGAGGGCTCAATCCCCACATTGAGCTGAGGTTTGTGTGATCCACAACGTGTCGTTCCAATCTCGGTGTTTTTTTTCTCGGTTTAGGTAAATATGGCAAAGTCCAATATGAAGTAGAAATAACAATTATTTCTTATAGTTTCTGTTTAGTTTATCTGAAAAATAAGAATATTAAAAACTATATCCCAGGAAAACTCACGCACAATAAAGCGATAAAAAGCCATGCCTAAAGAAAAGTTCTTACGTCGCAATTGTTTTGATAAGATTATACATTCAGTATAATCTCATCAAAACAATTACGACACCTTCCAGGTTAAAATATCTGAGACCCCTGTTTAACAACGCACGTTTTTTCCGATCAATGATAAGAGTATTGTGGTGCAACGAGGTGCAAGTCGAGACAAAGAAAGGATCCACCGCTAAGAGCAGGTTCTGTTGACCGTCAGACCGTGACTCACAATTTGATTTTGTAACAAAGAGTTCACACAATTCACACTACATCGGTAAGAAAATTGCTTTATATTATTACTCTATGAATATTGAAACTTTTGCAATAATTTAAGAAATTTCAGTTTTTGTATTTCTCTATAATTTTGTTTAGAACAGTTTCTATAGAATGGCATTACTATATAACAATTGTATTTAACAATATCATGTTAAAAAAAGAGTTGCCGTACAGAGTCAAATGATTTTACAGCTTTTTGAATCAATTAAACCATGTAATTAGGATAATTGTTAATATACATTCACATGAACAATATTTTTTTGACAGCATTATTTTTAATAGTACTTTTGAGTGCTCGATAATGTTTTGGAACCGAAGCCGTACTTTTTCAAATCACTCCCCGGACCACGGAAAGAGAGGGGGTTGCAACCCTCGATTTTTTCACCTTGTCGCATTTTTTTTGTACGGCGTTGCGGAATAATGTATTAGAAGCTGTATTAAAACAGTATGAAACTGATGCCGTACAGAATCAAATGACCAAATTTACCCTGGAAATTGTCAGAAAATAAAAAATTATTACCGACTTTGTGGCGCACCATTTTTGTACGGCACTGCGCGCTTTCTTATTATTTTTCATGGATCTATCGATGGTAAAAATGTCGTACAAAAATATATGACCAAAATGTACTCACTCTACCTGCACTTTTGAATCCTCACCAGCACTCAGTCGGACAGCTTACAAGTGACGGCATAGTGCTGAATCTTATTATTTTATGCTCTTATATCGTCCTATATACGTCACCTGGTGGTTCATATGACCCATCCATTTTTGAACATGGGCCAGCGGTCTATTACTGTGTATATCTGAAGAGCAGTGACTTAGGGTAAGTTCTGTATAGTTGTGTGGTTCGTTTTGCATAAACCAACTGAGTGACAATCTTCTTCTTATATGTAAATGTATGGCCAACTCTGTAGTCGGTTATAGGCGGCCCAAAGGCTTCCGCAAAGCTTAACGATCATTGTCCTGACAAGAACTGGGATCGACGGTTTTACAAGCCCTTCGAAGCATAGTAGCGTTTTGATATAAATGCCACAAAAAACGGTCACTTATGTATGCGTTAACTTTTGCAAACATTGCTTTACTTCTTCAAACTACTACGAACGAAGCTTAAGTTTAATTCCGTTCTTCGAAAAATACGCGATTCGGTCTCCAAAAGTTTAATATCGTCACTCGATTACGTTAAAAAGTAATAGTTCAACCATGATGAACAAAAGTTGTATTACTACTTGCTTAACAAAACAATGATTATAATAAATTACCTAAATATTCACAGACGTCTTTTTGAATCGTATTTAAAAACTTTCGGTTGTAGTTCCAAAGACTTACAGTTTGTATTTTAAATGGAAATTTAATAATGATTTTAATTCAAACCACTTATTTTATGTGATTTACTTTACAAAGGTGAAGGTTAATTTAAAATTAATAGATCGCAAAGAGTGGGTTTATAAAAGTTTATCTTAAAATAGTAATGTTAACAAAATTTATTTGCATATAAATTCGTTTAAATAACTCAATTTAGTTTATATATTTTATTAATGTCAACGTAATATGATAAAATGTCAGAGTAATTTAGCACAAATTTTCCAAACCAACTAAAATGTTGGCAAACCAATAATTAATCAGAACTCGGTGACAGATTAATAGAATCATCACCACACGGTTCAAGCATTTAACTAATGTGACAATGTAGTTGTGTCATTGTAATACCCTTTTACAGATTTTACATACGCAAAATTGTTCGCATATGTGCGCGAGTAATATAACCATTAATTCGGTTAGCACGTTGTACGTAGATACATGCATATGAATCATTTACTTCTCTCTCATTATACCTTGACGTAAACGATTTAATGTCTTAATTTCACTGCACAAAGAGAAATTAAAGAGGCTGCTAAAAGCTTGACATGACAAAGTGCTCTTTCTATCTAATATATAAAATTCTCGTGTCACAGTTTTCGTTCCCATACTCCTCCGAAACGGCTTGACCGATTTTGATGAAATTTTTTGTGCTTATCCGGTATCTATGAGAATCGGCCAACATCTATTTTTCAAAAAAAAAAAAAATTCCAAAACTACGTTTGCCGGGTCAGCTAGTTATTTATAACTTTTAAGACCATAAGCTTACGTACGTGCTGTAATTTTCCTAATTACTTTCGTCTTTTAGTGTGAAGTAATTAAAATTCGTTAGACACCTATAATATTATGAACAAAATAAAGGCTTTAGAAGCGTTTAATGTTTTTGGTTGACCAGTTTGAAAGTCTTCGTCAATTCAATGAAAATAATATGTTTCCGTCAGCAAAAGATATCCTTGTAGAATATTTAGATTACAGCCCATTAAATAGCTCGAAGGTCCGGGAAAGTTAAAGAATGCGATAATGATAACACTCCATTACGTAGATAACAAAAGTATAGGTCAAGATAGACGCGTTGTAAGCTTATATTACCCATTATATTAATTATGGGTTAACTATCCGCTGGTCTAAATTTAATGTATTCCGTTGAACTTAAATATTGTTTGCACAAAATCAATACAAAATATAAGATTCTTGTGTTACCGACTGACAGACAACGCACAGCCGAAATGACAGGGCGAAAATAGCTGTTTGTCATTTATGTTCTTTGGGGAGTGTAGAGAAATACTAAGATAGGATTCTTCGAAATTCCCACGTTAAGCGATCAAAATGGTCTCGCGCAGGCGGAGGCGTGGACGAAGTCTAGTTAGAGTATAATAAATTTAGCTAGTCGCGTGTTTATCCTAAAATTGAAACGGCTTCGTGTGTGAATGAACTACATTGTGTTAAAAACATGATGAAAAATATAGTTCGGAATTACGTCTTTGCCTTATCTGTGTTCCATTTATTATACATAGACTAAAGATGCGTTGCGGGTAATGTTTTGTAGAAACATTCTTCAAAATGTTTTTTTTTTATTCATCATCTGAAACTAAGACGGGTAATAAACCATACCCATTTGTAAAGTAACGCATTTTCTTATGCGTTACTTTACAAATGGGTATGGCAATTTTTTTCATCGCTGTCTTTATTAGACCATATTAAATATAATTTTTCTTCAAGCACGAGTCAATACGAGTTCTAATAATCGAGTATTGTTTATATTATTGATGACTAATAGAAGTCAACCTTATATTAAAATAAATAATAAAAAATATATCTGATATTTCATTAGAATGGCCTGTTGGTTTAGTGATAAGCAACCTCAACTGAAAGGTGGTGCAGGTTCTATTTCCACCCAAGATAAATATTTGTGTGATGGGCTTTGATTTTTTTGTGTCTAAGTTTAATTTAATAAGATATTCGGGGTGTAAAAAGCACCTTACCGGGGTGTAGCTTTAACTAAAACGGAAATCCCATATTGTACCAATCATTACGAACATTTTTGCTTCGGCACCATACCTGGTAGATTACTGTTTCAGGAGATATTGAGGCTGGAAGTCACAATACAATTTTTCTAATTATTAGGTACACAAAATCGATCCATTTACTTTGCCAATGTGTTCTATAGATGTCCTATGCACCCATGCATAAGTAGGCATTTCGATAATTGCACGGGCGCACGTTAAATTGGGGTTTAAAGAATGTCAACTAGTCTTAACATACATTTATCGATTATTATTAATACCTATATAGTAATAATAACATATTCCATCAGACTTTGTAAGCCTGTGATCAAATTTTACTCTCACAGAACTGAATTCATCGCTCTTACAATGCTTGTGGACCGTTCGCAGTGTTTATATTTCAACGCACGGCCGTGCTTTGCCGGTTGAATATCAATTGAACATAAGAGAGCTATTCGCGGTCCAATCAAACTACGTATGTCGATATTTTGAGGCGTCGCGCGGCGGTAACTTTAATTGGTCATGTTTGAGTTATGGCTTAACCATATGCGGCATATGGCAAGTCAAATTATGATTTTTAACTTTTGGGATAAATTTTATATATAAGGTTATTATGTCCTTGTGAAGATACCAATAGACTGATATGCAGATCTAACATCTATGATTTAAATCTACGGTGCAATTATGTGCGTATTATATTGTTATTGACCGCTTGCCAAGGGCGTCGCCAGCCAATTGTCTAGGGGGGAAGCAAGGACGCCAGCCGATGGCCTAGGGGGGGCAAGTTGATATGATATGATATATAATTTGATATATTATGCAAAATGGGAACTCTACACTCGAAGTTGTCGACAAGTACGCATACTTGGGACAAATGATCCAATTGGGTAGGTCCAACTTCGAGAAAGAGGTCATTTGTCGAATCCAACTCGGTTGGGCGGCGTTCGGGAAGTTATGGCATACTTTCAGTTATATATCTATCTATATATCTTCACGTCCAATATCTCGCAGTGTCTCAAGACGAAAGTCTTTGACCAGTGTGTGTTGCCACTTTCCAGTGATGATCTACGACGCTGAGACGTGGTCGCTAACTATGGGCTTTATCCAAAAGCTCAGGGTCACTCAGAGGGCGATGGATAGAGCTATCCTCGGAGTTTCCCTGCGAGATCGAATTAGAAATTAGGAGATCCGCAGGAGAAAAAAAGTCACTGACATAGCTCTCCGAATAGCCAGGCTGAAGTGGCAATGGGCAGGGCACTTAGTTTGAAGACCGTTGGCCGTTGGGGCAGGCGGGTTGTGGGGTGGCGACCACGTACCTGACGACGCAGCAGGAGTAGGCCTCCCGCAAGGTGGACCGACGATCTGGTTAAGATCGCGGGAAGCGGTTGGATACGGGCGGCTCAAAATCGGTCTGTGTGGAGAACCGATGTACCTATCTGTGGGGGAGGCCTATGTCTAGAAGTGGACGTCTCTAGGCTGATATGATGATCATGATATTATGAAAATGAAAAAAGTATTTGCTTCGGAAAGCGCGTTATGCCATTTGTCCCGGCCGACCTGAAGTTTTTGACAGTTATCGTTTTGAGAAGTCAGTACCTCGGATTAAATTAACAATAGTTTAAGCCACGGCATATTACTATCCCTTTGGGTCTCGGAGGTCAGACAGGTGGAAGTTCTGTAGAAAAGCGAATATCCTATAAGAAAATCTTTTAGACTAGTAAGAGGACCTCTGGATGCAACTGGAAGAAGGGTGATAATAAACTAAGATTATTATATTTATTGATACATTCAGTTCACAGTTCAGTAAACCTGGCCCTTGTACTGATGAGTCCAATTCATAAAAACTTCCAGGAAATGTTATTAAAGATAAATCTTAAGAAGAATAATTCTGAAGAACTAGTTTGCCCTAGGACGACAATCAAATCCTCAGAGACACCACAAGGTTATAATATCACAAGCTAGGCTATAAGGAATAATGTTTGCCTGGAGTTCAATTGTGTGCTACTAACATTAAATTTAAAACTAGCTATTAATCAACCAACTAGATTAAAAAGTCAAACATGTCTGGATAACTTTGCACATAACTTTAAAAAACGATGTAAGACGGAAGTGATAGAATTTGGTTTATCAGACCATACAGCGCAGCTGCTGATGTTCCCTATAAAGGAAATATGCAGATTTCCCTATTGGCATAAAATAATACGTGACTATGTCCCAGAAAATATTATTAAATTTAGATCATGTATAAACAAGTTATCGTTTACTGATATGTACAATACACATGAACCAAATGCAGCTTATAATATATTTTTAGAACAATTTAAACTTTTCTATGACCTATGTTTTCCATATAAACAGATCACCATAAAAACAAATAAAAGGCCCAAATGGATCTCACGTGGCATTAAAGCTTGTAGTAAAAAGAAGAGAAACCTTCTGTGGAAATATAGAATGAACCCCACACTAGACAATAAGATGACATATATTAAATACAATAAATTGCTTAGGAAAATTATTAGACTTACCCAACGGGCGCAAAATAATCACGGCATTAAAAATTCAGACAATAAGGCAAAATTTACATGGAACATCATAAATAGACATAAACAAAATTTACCAAAAACCTACATACATAAAATTTCTAATAACAATAATATTATTACGGAACCAACTATTATTGCAAATCAGTTTAACGACTATTTTATTGACAAAGTTATACCTATATCTGAATCTGGCAAAAAAGTAACTTCGCGTATTATTAGGAAAAGAAACTCAATTTATATGGCTCCAAGTTCACCATCAGATATTTTAAATATAATAAAAGAACTAAAAAATACGAACAGCGTAGGAATCGATGGAGTTTGTACGAAAATTATAAAGTCTGTTGGTGACATTATTTGTGAGCACTTGAGTTATTTAATCAATATCAGTATTAATAGTGGCATCTTTCCTGATGAATTGAAGACGTCCATAGTCAAACCACTGTTCAAAAAAGAAAATAGAGACTTAATGTGTAACTATAGACCGATTGCACTCATACCCGTGTTCGCAAAAATATTTGAGAAATATCTCTATAAACAGGTTTATTCTTACTTGGATAAATTTGATATTCTATGTGAGGCACAAAAGGGGTTCAGGAAAAATAGGTCCATTAATTTGGCTATTTATGATTTTTTAGCAACAGTCATGTCCAATGTGGATAAAAGAAACCCTGTGTGTGCAATATTCTGCGACATAACACAGGCCTTTGACTACGTGGATCATAGAATTTTATTAGAGAAACTAGAAACTTATGGAGTAAGAGGTAATGTTTTACAACTATTTAAATCTTATTTGCATAATAGAAAACAAGTAACGGCCATTACCAGAATCAACGATTTAAAAAAAGAAGTGACTTATTTATCAAATGAACGTTTCATCAAATATGGGGTGCCACAAGGTAGCATCTTAGGACCTATTCTTTTTAATATGTATATTAATGACCTACCCAAGTTTATCGAACAACCCATTACCCTATTTGCTGATGACAGCACTTTAACAATACCTTCCACTGAATCTGACACCTACGAAACTGACATTAATTATTCATTGATATCCATAATATCTTGGTTAAATAATAATAATTTAAAAATTAATCTTAATAAAACTCATATTATGCATTTCAGCCAGAAAGTAACTTTGACCACAACACATGACATTAATGTACATTACAATCATCAGTCTATAAATGAAGTAACATCCGCCAAGTTCTTGGGATTGATTATAGATAGTAAGCTTAATTGGGAAGGTCATATCAACGAAATAAGTAAAAAAGTCAGCAGTTCCGCTTATGCCTTATATAAACTAGCTCCACTTGTTAACACAGATTCCCTTCTCACTGCTTATCATGGTCTAGTGGCAACAAGACTTAGATACGGCATTATCTTCTGGGGTAATGCCACAGGTAGGGAACTAATATTTAAAATGCAAAAACGATGTATTAGAGCGATGTTTGGCTTAAAAACAACAGACAGTTGCAGACCGTATTTTATAAACCATAAAATTTTAACACTTCCATCCGTATATGTGTACGAAGTAGCAATGTTTGTGAAGACAAACCCGCAGCTGTTCCCAAAATTATCAGACGGTGTTATACGCAATAGACGCGATAACAGTAGGCTCTGTGTCCATCATGCCAAAACTACACTATTGAGCAAAAGTGTGTTCTGCATGGGACCTAAACTATTTAATAAGATACCTAAATCATATAAAGATTTAAATGTAGCATGTTTTAGTAAACATATAAAGGAACTCTTGGTATCCAAATGTTATTATGCTGTTACAGATTTTTTAAATGACTCCTTATAAAATATTTTCTTGTGACTCCGTATTAATTAATAATAACTCTTGACATTGTATCATATAAAATTTTCTTTTTTGACATTGTATTACTATAGTATTATTATTTGTATTGCATTATATAATTTTTTTTTTACTTTTGACATTGTATTATATTATAATTAGCATGATTTAACCAGATACTATTATTGCTTGAAATATTGGTCATAATTCAATAATTATTGTAGGTATTACTTTGTTTCTGAAGACCTGCTTGTTATCTGATCTGACGTTAATATTTGTACGCCTATCAAGGCAAAACATGTTGTAACTATTTAACATTCAACACCTGTATGCATAACACATGTTTTATCAAATAAATATTATGATTATGATGATTATGATTATGATTATAGGCTGAGCCTACTCTATGCTGGGAACCAGGTTTCATTCATATTATAGATTCAGATTAGATAATTTGCACTCAGACACAAAGAATAATCTGATTCTTTGCGGTATAGTTATGTTTATTTTAATTTTAAGACAGATATGGTATATATATAGATAGAAGGGTTAATTAAATTTGTTATATATATTTCTATTTGTTATTATTTGTATATATATTTCGCAAGTACAAGTGACATATGTAAGTAAATATGATCTTAACAGATTAATTCTGTCACAAATATGAAAAGAATACAGATGTTACTAAGAAAGAGCGGTCTTTACTTATTGATCTGTATTGATTTGGTTCAAATCCAAGAGCTTTGGCTTTGGAGACAGGGTTACTAACCACCAAAGCTATGAACATTTTTAATGACGTAATAATGCATAAATCTTACAGAAATATTTAAACTTGGTGACCTAAAACACATTATCTTACGAGATATCTTAATATATATATTTCTTGTGTGCGTGTGTATGTCACTGAATTCCTCCCAAACGACTGGACCGATCTTGATGAAATTTTTTGTGTGTGTTCAAGGGGACTTGAGAATGGTTTAGATTCACAATTTAGTCCACTTAAAAATATTTTTTAATGAATTTTTAATTTGTAAGTAGTTGTGGATTTTGGAATGTTTCACATTGGAACCGACGGACTGCGCTGCTATCGCAGTGTCAAATCTTATATTAATAATTTCGTCAAGGAGTACATCGAAACCTTACCTGAATAATAAAACAATAAAAATAAAGATTTCGACTCGAAAACATATATCCGCAAAATTCGGCTTGTCGAGTATTTTCTTAAATTCTCATGGTTCTGACAGACAAATCACAGGCGCCATATTGGCATCTCTAGCGAAACGTCACTGATACCGGATAACATTTTGAGTACTACTAAGTCTTAGTACTAAGTAGTTGGTATGTGTAAATACTTTTTGCAGTTATATTTCTTAAACATTTAAAACGACAACTAGAGGACCCGTGCTGCTCCACAGCATATTAATATTATAAAAAAGCTCTTACATATAGGTATGATGAGTACATTGTAGCCTTATCTAATAAGTAAAAAGATGATATTCTAACCAAAAATATATATATCACAAAACTTCTTTTCTCACAACATTGGCTTTGCGTTGCACCTTAGGTATCGTGAAATTTCCACCTTGGCATTACTGAATGGTTTGCCGCGCAATAGGGATATATATATATATATATATATATACTAGCTGACACAGCGAACTCCGTATCGCCTTTTTAAGAGTTTTTATTTAATTCCCTTTTTTCCAAGCCCCTTTTCCAAAGTTACCATTGACTTAGTGCTTAAACTCTTATCATTCCAGGGTCTATAAATGATGCAAAAACAAACATAGATTTTTATATAATATTGAATTTCCCATTCCTTAAAATATCGGAGACGATACCCATATCGACTTAAAAAAAAATCCCGCCCGCCATCTTTGATTTCCTATCCGCCATCTTTGATCACGAAATAGATGTTGTATTTGGATTCACCATCCCTTAAATCATCAGAGACGATACCCATATTGATTTTTTAAATTTTTCCCATCCGCCATCTTTGATTTCCCATCCGCCATCTTGAATCACGAAATAGATGTTGTATTTGGATTCCCCATCCCTTCAAACATTGGAGACGATACCCATATTGATTTAAAAAAAAAATCCCATCCGCCATCTTTGATCACGAAATAGATGGTGTTTTTGAATTCCCCATTCCTTAAAATATCGGCAACGGTACCCATATCGACTTTAAATAAAACCCCTTTCGCCATCTTTGTTTTCCTATCCGCCATCTTTGATCACGAAATAGATGTTGTATTTAGTTTCGCCATCCCTTAAAACATCGGAGACGATAACCATATTGATATTTAAAATTTTCTCATCCGCCATCTTTGATTTCCCGTCCGCCATCTTGGATCAAGAAATAGATGTTGTATTTGGATTCCCCATCCCTATAAACATCGGAGACGATACCAATTTTGATTTTTTAAAATTTTCCTATCCGCCATCTTTGATTGCCCATCCGCCATCTTTGATCACGAAATAGATGTTGTATTTCGATTCTCCACCCCTTAAAATATCGAAGGCGATACCCATATTGATATTTAAAATTTTCTCATCCGCCATCTTTGATTTCCCGTCCGCCATCTTGGATCACTAAATAAATTTCATATTATTAATCAGCGTCCCGAAAATCTCGAAAACGATACCCATATAGATTGTATCCTATTCTTTTAGCCTTTTTTTGCCTTTGACTCAACCCTCCCCCTTCTCGTTTGGTATTTTATTATTTTTGTCTGGCCCCTAAAAGTTATGGCGTAATTTTATATAGCCTTTCAGAATAATTGGGCTATCATAGGCAATAACAATTTTTAAAATCCGACTGCTAGTTCCTGAGATTAGCTGACATTATGTTTTAGCCTTTTTAGCCTTTTGCCCGGCCCCAAAGGGTCGAAACGTTATGTTATATAGCCTATAGCCATCCGGAATAACTGGGCTATCGTATACAAAAAGAATTTTTCAGATCCGACTGGTAGTTCCTGAGATTAGCGCGTTCAAACAAATAAACAAACAAACAAACAAACTCTTCTGCTTTATTATATTACTAGCTGACCCAGCGAACTCCGTATCGCCTTTTTAAAAGTTTATTTAATTCCCTTTTTTTCCAAGCCCCTTTTCCAAAGTTACCATTGACTTAGCGCTTAATCTCTTATCATTTCAGAGTCTATAAATTATGATGATTAGATTTTTATATAATATTGAATTCCCCATTTCTTAAAATATCGGAGACGATACACATATCGACTTTAAAAAAGATCCCGTCCGCCATCTTTGATTTCCTATCCACCATCTTTGATCACGAAATAGATGTTGTATTTGGATTCACCGTCCCTTAAATCATCAGAGACGATAACCACATTGATTTTTAAAAATTTTCCCATCCACCGTCTATGATTTCCCATCCACCATCTTGAATCACGAAATAGATGTTGTATTTGGATTCCCCATCCCTTTAAACATCGGATACGATACCCATATTGATTTTTTAAAAATTTCCCATCCGCCATCTTTGATCACGAAATAGATGGTGTTTTTGAATTCCCCATTCCTTAAAATATCGGAGACGATACCCATATCGACTTTTAAAAAAAAATCCCGTCCGCCATCTTTGATTTCCAATCCGCCATCTTTGATCACGAAATAGATGTTGTATTTGGATTCACCATCCCTTAAATCATCAGAGACGATAAACATATTGATTTTTAAATTTTTTCCCATCCGCCATCTTTGATTTCCCATCCGCCATCTTGAATCACGAAATAGATGTTGTATTTAGATTCCCCATCCCTTTAAACATCGGAGACAATACCCATATTGATTTTTTAAAAAAATCCCATCCGCCATCTTTGATCACGAAATAGATGGTGTTTTTAAATTCCCCATTCCTTAAAATATCGGAGACGATACCCATATCGACTTTAAAAAAAATCACGTCCGCCATTTTTGATTTCCCATCCGCCATCTTTGATCACGAAATAGATGTTGCATTTGGATTCTCCATCGCTTAAATCATCAGAGACGATACCCATATTGATTTTTTTAATTTTTCCATCCGCCATCTTTGATTTCCCATCCACCCTCTTTGATCACGAAATAGATGTTGTATTTCGATTCCCCACCCCTTAAAATATCGAAGGCGATACCCACATTGATTTTAAAAATTTTCTCATACGCCATTTTTGATTTCGCGTCCGCCATCTTGGATCACTAAACAAATTTCATATTATTAATCAGCGTCCTGAAAATCTCGAAAACGATACCCATATAGATTGTATCCTATTCGTTTAGCCTTTTTTTGCCTTTGGCCCAACCCTGCCCTTTCTCGTTTGGCCATTTTATTATTTTTGTCTGGCCCCTAAAAGTTGTGGCGTAATTTTATATAGCCTATAGCCTTTCGGGATAATTGGGCTAATATAGGCAATAACAATTTTTGAAATCCGACTGCTAGTTTCTGAGATTAGCCGACATTATCTTTCAGCCTTTTTAGCCTTTTGCCCGGCCCCAAAGGGTCGAAGTGTTATGTTATATAGCCTATAGCCTTTCGGAATAACTGGGCTATCGTATACAAAAATAATTTTTCAGATCCGACCGGTAGTTCCTGAGATTAGCGCGTTCAAACAAACAAACACACAAACAAACTCTTCCGCTTTATTATATTAGTATAGATACTATAGATAATATGTATAACTGAACATTGACGAAAGAAAGTTCTTCAATATGACTGTGCTGCCCTACCATTTTTTCCATTAGGACACTGTAATGTCCTTCGTCCAGGTACCCAGAAAATAGCAACTTATGAACAATTTCGCCAGTACCATAGTCAGTAATCGTATTACTGTTTTCCAGGTGAACTCTGAATTGACACTCGGGATATAGCTCACTTACACTTACTGCGTACTGTCCATTGGCACCCATCACACGTTTGTAATCTGTTGCATTTGTAATGGTCTGGTCCCCAACAATGAAATTACTATATATACATCCCACTTATTGACAATGTTATCAACAGTGGCCAAATGAATTTCATAATGTTTATTCTCACTTCCATATAAACAATAAGAAATTGCGCGGAATAAGCAATTACTGTCACCAAGAATGGAAATCACTTGAAAATAAAATTGTTGATGGTACAATTAATCACATATGAACCCGTTACCACCCGTATTTTTTAGCAGTAGGAGGACCATCCGGTATCTCCAACAGGCACGTCATTGACCATGATTCTTTGTTCAAACTTTCTCTGAGCATTTTTCAATTTCCTTCGAAGAACCATCATTATAATTGAAAACACAACTACTCACAAAACATACGCTATTAAATCAGAAACTGAAGTAACTAACTTACGCTAACTTCACTTTTTTCTTTACCTACCAATATTTTACTATCAAAATTAAAAATATAGAACCTACCTTTGCTCTCAAAACTACTATTCTTACCAAAACTACAATTTCTACCATAACTACCACTTGTAATAATATCATTATAAGACAATAGTACTATGAACCGCTGTAATATGTTCCACATAAAAAAAATTAAGATGCTCGAAGAAAGTCCGTAATTTAAAAACACGAAAAATCTGTTCACCCAACATTAAGGGTTAACTGGTAACATTCGGGGCATAGGTATTACCTAATTTTACACACCACCACACTCACACCCGTATGAAAGTAAGGCAAGGTCACCTTAAGGAGGCATAATGTTTTTTCCTGGCAGATACCGCAAGGAACTTATTAGATGCCATAAAAATATTTTTGAATTAAGAACCGTCCATGTAGAGAGAAAGCAATGGAATCTTAAGAATTGAGTAAAACTTAAGATTATTGAGATTTAAAACAAATGGGCTACTTTTACCATGTTTGTCTAATAAGAACATCATCGTTCATTTCTTCGTTATGTTAAATTTCCATTGCTTGAATTATACGATACTTGTTGACATATTTATGAAATAAACACGCAATGTACGGCGAGATACGCGATATTCACAAGATGCCAAAAACAATAACAAATCAGAGGCCACGGGTCAAATAAATAGCTGTGATTGGTCAGCGTGCGCTAGGGATTGACGTTCGGTTTATGGTTACGTTTTAAATTTATCGATAAATAAAAGGAATATTAATTCGAATTAATTATTATGTCTCTGGCTGTCTCTCTCTCTCTCATAAAGAAAGCAAGCATCATGTTCATGCTTTCAGATCACGAAAATGACATCTATTTGGGAATCCAAGATGGCGAACGAAACATTTTTAATAAAATTAATATGGGTATCATTTTAGGGGTTTTTATGGATTCTAGTCACGAAAATGACATCTATTTGGGAATCCAAGATGGCGGACGGGACATTTTTAATAAAATTAATATGGGTATCATTTTCAGGGTTTTTATGGATTCTGGTCACGAAAATGACATCTATTTGGGAATCCAAGATGGCGGACGGGACATTTTTAATAAAATTAATATGGGTATCATTTTCGGGGTTTTCATGGATTCTAGTCACGAAAATGACATCTATTTGGGAATCCAAGATGGCGGACGGGTCATTTTTAATAAAATTAATATGGGTATCATTTTCGGGGTTTTTATGGATTCTGGTCACGAAAATGACATCTATTTGGGAATCCAAGATGGCGGACGGGTCATTTTTAATAAAATTAGTATGGGTATCATTTTCGGGGTTTTTATGGATTCTGGTCACGAAAATGACATCTATTTGGGAATCCAAGATGGCGGACGGGACATTTTTTATAAAATTAATCTGGGTATAATTTTTGGGGTTTTCATGCTTTCTGATCACGAAAATGACATCCATTTGGGAATCCAAGTTGGCGGACGGGACATCTTTGATCACGAAATAGATGGTGATGTTGGATTACCCATCCTTTTAAACATCGGAGACGATACCCATATTGTTTTTTTTTTAAATCCCATCCACCATCTTTGATCACGAAATAGATGGTGTTTTTGAATTTCCCATTCCTTAAAATATCGGAGACGATACCCATATCGACTTTTAAAAAAATCCCGTCCGCCATCTTTAATTTCCTATCCGTCATCTTTGATCACGAAATAGATGTTGTATTTGGATTCTCCATCCCGTATATCAACGGAGACGATACCCATATTGATTTTTTAAAAAAGTCCCTTCCACCAACTTTGATCACGAAATAGATGGTGTTTTTGAATTTCCCATTCCTTAAAATATCGGAGACGATACCCATATCGACTTTTAAAAAATCCCGTCCGCCATCTTCAATTTCCTATCCACCACCTTGAATCACGAAAAAGATGTTGTATTTGAATTTTCCATCCCTTTTAACATCGCAGACGATACCAATATAGATTTATTTTATTTTCCCAACCGCCATCTTTGATTTCCCATCCGCCATCTTCGATCACGAAATAGATGTTGTATTTCGATTCCCCAACCCTTAAAATATAGAAGGCGATACCCATATTGTTTTTTAAAATTTTGTCATCCGCCATCTTTGATATTCCGTCCGCCATCTTGAATCACTAAATAAATTTCATATTATTTAATCAGCATCCCGAAAATCTCGAAAACGATACCCATATAGATTGTATCCTATTCGTTAAGCCTTTTTTTTGCCTTTGACCCAACCCTCCCCCTTCTCGTTTGACCAAATTTATTATTTTTGTCTGGCCCATAAAAGTTGTGGCGTAATTTTATATAGCCTATAGCCTTTCGGAATAATTGGGCTATCATAGGCAATATCAATTTTTAAAAGCCGACTGCTAGTTCCTGAGATTAGCCGACATTATCTTTTAGCCTTTTTAGCCTTTTGCCCGGCCACAAAGGGTCGAAACGTTATGTTATATAGCCTATAGCCTTCCGGAATAACTAGGCTACCGTATACAAAAATAATTTTTCAGATTCGACCGGTAGTTCCTGAGATTAGCGCGTTCAAACAAACAAACTCTTCCGCTTTATTACATTAGTATAGATATTTTATAATATAGTCAAAAGTTTTGTAAGATTTCAATACAGATTTTTAACTAAATAAATACGTTTTATTTTTATAACAGTATACTATAACCAAACTATTCATAATAAAACATTTTATATAAACAATAACATAATTTCATTTTCCATAGCTCTCACATCGATAATAATTCCTTAGTGTCCCCTCACTATCTATACGTCACTGTGGGCGGGGCTTGCTAAAATGTGGCACGCGCGAAATGTACGCGATGACGTGACATTCACCGTTCTATTACTATCTATTTCTGTGGATTATAGTAGTATCCGCCCAATAAAGGAGATTTGTGTCACCCCGAACATAGATGACATACTATAACTAGAGAACCCCAAATTTACGCGAGCGAAGCCGGGGGCAAAAGCCAGTTTACTATAAATACACGTAGACGCAAAAGAAGAAGAAATTAAGGTATAATATTCTACTTAATATTCTATTACACAATAATAAGCATGTTGTCATGGTTTATCATTGATATCTTCGAGAGGTTCAAATAGCCATCTTTATGTCTCCGAGAACATGCAAAGGCTACCATAAATATTTACGTCAGTCCATACGGAACGATAGTACCCTCTAATATTCGGCAAAAAGTTCTACTGTTTACAATATCAAATATCCATGCAACCATTCTGTTACTGGCATTCTCAATATCACATCGCTGCTTCTATCGACTTAGCTACATAATAATAATAATAATAATAAAATATAATAATAATAAAATAATCTAAATAATCTAATCTATATTTAGATAAAGTGATTAGCCACAGCACTGCCATAAGCTGCCACAGGCATTCCAATGAAATTATTTATGTTTGGTGCATACTTAAAATGTCCCATTATAAAGGATTTAATAACGTTACGTACAAAAAAATGTTCCACCATAAATTGACATACCTACAAATTAAAAGGTAATGGCAGTGGGTAATCATTGTAATAATGATCTATATTCTATCTGGTGAATAAACTAATAGTAAGATAAAGGTTAAACATTTCTTAAGATTATACATTCAGTCAAAAAAGTATCGGGAATGGATTTGATTGTTTATTATTCCAAATTCAAATTTTTGTTTTTTTTTTGTTATTAGATTGGCAAAACTGTTTTCCATTGTGGCGCGGAGTTTAAGTTGCATTTTTATTTAGATTAAATACAGTGCTGATTTTAGTAAAAGACATAAAAAACGAACAAAGGATTTGTCTTAAATTTTGCATCGCTGATGGAATTTTGTGTTCGGAGTCAATGAAAATGTTTCAGAAGAATCGGAATCGGAATCGTTTCGGTAAATCGACTTTATCAAAAACTCGTGCTAAGAGTACTAGCGTTCAAAGCGTCGAGATGTGATGGAAGATTTGCCTCTCTCTGGTAGGACATCAACGTCTGCATCTGAAGTTAACATCGCAAAAGTGAAGGAAACAGTGACTGAAAATCCTCATTTAATTTTAAGAGAGATAGCCGCCGAACCGAGTTTTTGGAGAAAATTCAGGTTTTTTGGGACTAGCCGAGCGGCAACATGTCTCCAAGAAAGAATGAATCGTAAGCCCTGAAGACAAACATTTACTTCTTGGTGATCGTTAAGCACATGTCCGTGTGAGTCAACCAAATAACCTTAATAGAAACAGTGTACAGTATTCTTCCTACCCGCAGAAATAAGCCATGCTTATAGTCCCTATGTGTAAAATATTGCAAATTTCGAGCAAAAAAACATTATCCGATCAGCATCGAATAAGCTTCTGTGTGCAAACTATTTACAAATAGCGAACGATGAAAAGCTATCTAGCCAAAAAACGCTATGTCATGCATTTTACGGTAAAAAATAACTTGGTGGAGAAACAGGTTTTAAGAAAGCAAACATAGATTTTTTCATTAATTTATAATTTCGAAAAGCAAAATATATCTAATAAATAAATGCTTAAAATCTTTATAATTTCAGAGATTTTTATAAATGTATTTAGTTTGAACAGTTTATCATAGCTCTCCAGTATTTTTAAACATTTTAAATATCTCCCCTACAGTAGGAAAAAGAGAAGGTCTTTGCTTTCAACATTTATATTTTATCCATTGGTAAGTCCTGATGTAGGTACTACTCCGTCAAAAAAGTACCGGGAAAAAAGCAATAATACACTCAACCTGTTTGTTATTCATCCAAATTTATTTTATCACCTTCAAAGTATGCTCCTTCAGAAGCGATAGATACACTTACGCCAACGAATAATCCAATCATCAAAACATTTTTTAAACGCTGTTTCCGGAGTTCAGTTCTCGCCGCAAATTCTCCTTTATGCCTTCTGCCTATTGAAAATGCGTGCCACGAAGTGGTAATTTGAGTTAAGGAAAAAGAAGAAGTCACCTAGAGCCATATCTGGTAAATATGGTGGTTACTCGATGGTATTTGTTGAGTATTTGGTCAAAAAATCTTTCACAATGATGGCCTTGTGCGAGCCAGGCGCATCATTGTGGTGCAAAATCCAAGAATTTTCCTTCCACAAATCTGGCCTTTTTTGTTGAATTTGCCCTCTTAAACGCCGCATAAGGCTCAAATACCGACTTTGACTTTGACTTTTGAACGAGTTTGGCGTGGTTTTTTCGGTTTCGGTTCAGTTGGAAGGTGCCACTCCGAAGCTTGTTGACTAGTTTGCATGTCAAACTCGTAAACCCACGTCTCGTCACCAGTAACAATGCGTTTCATGAATGTTGGGTCGGAATTGACTCGTTCTAGTATGAACTCAGCGACTCTCATGCGATTGAGTTTTTGGAGAAAATTCAGGTTTGTTGGGACTAGCCGAGCGGCAACATGTCTTAATATTTGTAGCTGCAGGTCGGAGAACTCTTTAGGCCGAAAAAAAATCACACCTCGCCAATACAAAAAAATATCATGAATGTATCACTCATTACATGAGACGAACTTTTGGTCTCTAAAAAGAATTATCAATCTAAAAAAATCGAATATATATTTATAATTTTGCGCTGCGTGGAGACAAAAACGAGGTTCAGAAAACCACAACAGCTTAAAATACGAAACTAAATTTAATTTTAGATTTACCCAAAGAAAATCTAAGAAACTTTTCAATGGTTAAAGTTAATCTTTGTTCTAAAATTATCAGAAGTATCTACAGTATTAATAACCAGTCATTATACTATTTAAGTTTCTCCATACAAAATTAAGATTAAAATAATACTCCGAAACATTAATGAAGTAACATTTTGTTGGTATTCCGAAATTGGCTGAGAGAAGCTTATGCGATAAATTTTCATGTATACCATAAATTTCATAAAACTTTTAAGTAAAAATTATTACCTTAATGCCTGCTCTGGTATTAAGGGCTCATAAAATGTATCTGTTTAAACACCCTGGACTTAACTTATGAATGAATATGGGAGGAAACACTATTGTGTTTATTAGCTTTTGAATTATTAATAGATTTGCCTATTCCATAGATAATATTATTTTGATTGATTACGATTATTTAGGGTATTCGTAAAGAGTAATTGTGGGAACAAAATATGTGATATATGATGAGGTAGCTAAATTGCAGTATCCTACTTAAACTGCACTGTAATGTCTGCTCAGAATTGCCTGATAAGAAGACAGTAACAAAAGGGTAAGGCAAACATGTTTAAAGATAGTTATCTTTCATATGTGTGTGTATAAAAGATCGTATAAGTAAGAAACGGAACATGTTTAAAGATGTTTCATGTTTACAGTTGTTCTCCGTTTCTTACTTATACAATCTTTTATAGCGTAGACGCCGTAGACATTGGTCTTTTGAGTGTATACCCGCCTACCGAGAAGCAATGGTCTGAATACAGACGAAAATCATAGTAATTTTTTTTGCAGTACGCAATATAAAAAAAAAACACGTATATAGCCAATAGACACAATTGTCGTAAAAAAAGTCATTAGACCGTATCCCTGAAAGTTATAAAGAGACTCCAGTCGCTTGACTCCAGTCGCTTGACTCCAGTCGCTTCACTCCATATCCACTTCGCTTAACTCGTCTAAGGATATATTAGCCAGTCAGAATATCACGTCGCAGACGGTAATAGAAAAGAACCGCAGACTCGATCTATACGTGTGACATAAGTCCTAATGGACTAAAGTAGCACAGTTATCTCATTTTATACACTAGGAATATTTTTATCTTTATTTCAAGTCACAGCTGAGTCCATTTTCTATGGGTTAGGATATTTGTCCATTGAGAAGGATAAATGTTTCATTTGTTTAATGTTTATTTATTTAGGTACCAAGTTATAAAATTACCTAGTTTGTAAAATATTAAGTAAGGAAATTTATTAATTAAATTCGTAGAATTTTAAAAGATTAATTAATCGTTGACCCAAAAATACTACTTTATTTTTATTTTATTTTATTTTATTTTATAACTTTATGCACAAAATTTTTACAAAGGCGGACTTAATGCCGAACGCATTATCTACCAGTCAACCTTTAGGTGATGCAGAGAAACATGTAATAGGTGCATTTCTTAAATTATAAAGAATGAAAACAAAAACCACATACACATACATACATAGACTCACGCCTGTTTCTCCGAAGGGGTAGGCAGAGGCATATTAAACGCCCACTTTTCGCCAGTGTTTTGATCCCACGTAATAGGTGGCGAGCCTATTGCCGCTTATCGGGATATTTTGTTTGCCAGGGCCTCGTTCGTTGATCGGCAGGTACACCAGTTGCAGGTGAGGTTGGCTTGGGACCCTAAGTTCTTGGTGGTAACCCCTTGCATCCAAACAAACACCTACTCATTAATATAAAATATAAAATGATATATACCTAATATACATACTTATACATACCATAAATATATACTATATATATATTAATAAACAAATTAATATATATTTTATAATTCTAATAAATATATACATATAATATAAAATAAGTAAGTTATAAAATACCTATGATGATTCAGTTAGCGCATCTAAATAATTCTGCAGGACTCTGGTTTTAAACGTCAAATGGTTAGTGGACATCCTGATATCAAGAGGGAGAGCATTCCAGAGAAGGATAGATTGTATATTAAAGGGTGAATGGACTAGGCTAGAACTGTGAGAAGGACAAAGAAGCAGAAAATTATTAGAGGAACGAAGATTTTTCTCATGAGTATTACAGAGAAATTGAAAATGGGAAGTTAAATAGACGGGCGCACAAGGAGAGTGTAGTAAAGAATGAAGAGTATACAAAGTACGGAAGCTACGCCGTTGACGAATGGGTAACCACCGTAACTTTAATCTTTACTCAGAAATACGGTCAAATTTGCGGAGATTAAAAACGAATCTTATGCAATTATTGAGAAGGCAATCGAGCTCATTGAGAAGATCTGGATTAAAGTCGAGATAGCACGCGTCACCCTAGTCGATGATGGGAAATATTAAAGTCTGTACTAGCATTGTTTTAGTCCTGAATGGCAAAAAGTTCTTCAGGCGAAAAAGCGAACGTAAGGCACCAGTAACTTTACGACTTACATTCACAACCTGGGTCCGCCAGTTAAGGTTGGCATCAATATTTATATATTGATCCAAGCCAAGATCCTTAACGCTTGAACTGAACGGAATGATTGATCCATCAAAAATGACAGCAGGTAGAGATTGCAAGTCAACCCTGTTTGAAATACGGGAACTGCCAACGAGAATGGCCTGACATTTAACAGGGTTCACTGCCAGTCCAAACCGTTCAGACCAGACCTTGATTGCGTTCAGATCTTGGTTTATCGCTGCTATGGCTGAATCTAGATTTTCTAAGTTGGACTGTGTATAAAGCTGTAGATCATCAGCATACAGATGATACGCACAATGAAGTTCGAGAGTAAGGAGATTAATAAATAATGCAAACAGAAGAGGAGAAAGTATTCCGCGTTGAGGAACACCAGAGTTCAAATTACGCCATGTTGATGAAGATTCATCAACACGTACCGACTGCTGGCGTCCTCGAAGATAAGAGGAGAACCATTCCAGTGCCATAGGTGAGATCATTAGATAGGATAGGACTGAAAGGAGAAGGTCGTGACTGACGTTGTTAAAGGCGTTTGAAAAGTCCACCAAGACCAAAAGTGTAAGTCTGGTGTCCTCCACCCCCGCCCTCACATCGCCAGTCACCTTGAGCAATGCGGTGACAGTACTATGTCCAGGTCTGAATCCAGATTGAAAAGGTGACAGGATGTTGTTTTGGTAAACAATTGGATAGAAAGGGAAGAATGGATATGGGACGGAAATGTGTCAGGAGAGTGGGATTCGACATTTTGGGCAGAGGACGCATATAGGCTTTACGCCATATGTCGGGAAATTGACCAGTGTCAAGGGAAAAGTTTAGGATGTGGGTAATTACAGGTAAAATTTGTTCAAGGATAGCCATGATCATGCGATGACTAATGTCATCGCATCCCACGTCTTTGGACTTAATTGACAGGATAATCTTTTTAATCTCACCTGATGATAAAGGAGAAAAAGAGAAAGAATTAATGTTCAAACGAGGTAAGCTAGACAAGTAGGCTATGGTTTGACTTTTAGTTTGGTAGTCCACTATATCCTACTTCCTGTGTACCTAGTCAATTGATTTTATTATCTAAATAACTATGGAAATGTAAAAAAGCCCGATTATTTCAGTCAATATCGGCGTGTGATCACAAAAATGCTTTGCAAACAAAGTTGTTCTACTTAAATTATTATGTTACTCTCAAAATAAGTGATCCCGGCCGCTAATAGGCATCATGTGGAAGTTTCCTACAAAAGCACAAAAGTTTATTGGTAGCCACGTATCCAAGTAGCAAAAGATTCCCCAACTATCACGAACTTTCAATAATCCCGGTAAGTCTATTGTACTCAAACTTATTTTGGGAGACGACTGCGTGTAGCCATTTTAGATAAAGTAACATCAGGTTTATAGAGTTCTCTAAACATATACTTATTTATTCTCACGCTCACTTTTTCTACGATGTGAGTAGAAGCCTTAACATATTCTTTTTCATGGTTATACATTTTTCTCTAGAAAGGTTTTTTTTCTATTACCCTAAGTTTGGATAGCGCGTTGTCGCGATATGGTGAGTTGAAAACTGTTCACATGACGCCGTTTATTCCAAACTTATTTAGGGACGGCGTTGCGTGATCATTGTCGTCCTTACGAATGCTTTGTGCTCGAGGCTATAAATATATTTCTATAGTGGAACTAATAACTATATTGTGTATACTGTCACTATCTGGAAAGGTAAAAGGTATGAGTTTTATGATTACCTAGCGAATGAAAACTTTAAAGAAGTATTTTTTCATCACAAATAGACACTATGTACTTATTCTAATATAGACTCAAGGCAATACGTACCTTCCCCAATCGGATAACGGAATATAATACTTAAGATAGGCATAAAAAGATAGCTAAACATATTAACTATATGTATATTTACAAACATCGTACTACTTTATAGGATTACATAATAGAAAACCTAACCAGAAACAAGCATAAGTGCAAATTTAAGCTAAGAACCTGATAGACAGTAATTATGTAGGTAACTTAGTAGGTAACTTAGTTGGTAAAGGCTGCAATTATTGTCATCTGTTACAGTATATTATTATAACGAAATGTTGAAGAAACCTAAACTAATTCTAGATCCATCAAAAAGTCACGCAGGTGTAGGCTAAACTATGAAATATCCAACTAAAAAGGATTAACATAAACAGAATTTACCCGGGGAAATGTAGCAGCTCCTGAGGGAATAAACAAAAACTATATTTCTTCACGCGACACTACGGCTACGGATCAAATATTTAATTTCAAATTTCACGCTCGAGAAGTTGCAAAGGTTTCCACTTTATTCAACTACTGGTCTATTTTAAAATATTGTAATAATGTGAAAATAAGCGCTGCGCTTCAGATGTTTTCTTCAGTAGATGTCAAAAGAAACAGTGTTTGATTAAAATCTCTATTGTTTATAATTTGACTTACTTATATTTAAAACTTCACTGGCTAGCATTGCGTTGCTACACCAGACTTAATTATTCTATTATTTTTTGCACATATGGGGTAATAGATATTTACAACAAATTTATAAGAGACGGTTGCCCGCTTACTACTACTGTAATCAAACTTAACAACTTCAACTTCTTAGCAACTGTATCAGTAAAGTATCATTTTGATATATTAAGAAAAATATACATCACAAAGAGAAGGCTTATCTGTCGGATAACTATGGTCACGTCAACGCCTAGTATATGTCAATGCTGTCATAGTGCATGGGCAAGGCATGGGCATATTTTGGCTTATTGCGGTTGAAATAAGCCAGAGCGGCAGCTGACAAGAGACAAGGAGGGTGTATCCTATTTACATTTCACTTGTTTCATTCAATATCTAGTTATATTCTCTTTGCTCTAAGGAAATGGGTCGTCAATGGAATACCAGTTATCTGTTTTACGTCACTGGATATACATATGCATTATACAGCATTGATTTAAAAGACGACCAGATGCATCCTAAACTGCCGTTTCGGATTCCACTCATCGAGCACAATAAGAAATTGATCTATGGAATCTACGAGCACAATACATATTGCACTTATCAGATAGGCCGCCTTTTAGACAATTATGTCAAACTGAGTAAATTACAGAAAATACAAAATTTAACAGAATAATACGTAGTCTATTGACTAAAAGTACAATATTAACTAAAATACTCGTAATAATATCACATGTTATGAAGCAAAAACACAAAAACATGGTTTATGTACACAAACGCCGTTTGTCTCGGAAACATGTGGTTGTAACACGGAAGAGGAATTATTGCGATGGGAAAGTACCTACTTTGTGAACACAAATTACATCAATTACATTTTACCCCCCATAATAATGAAAGAGCCACATATCACAATGAAGCTTTGTGGAATTAATATCAATATTGGCAATGTTATTTTAATATCTAATTCAATTTGTATAGATACAATCGAAAGAAAAGTCTTACGGGTTTTACTTGAATAAGATATAAAATTGCGAGGTGGTAACATGGATTCGTAGGTAAAAACTAAGTGTTATTTACTACTTAGTTAGTAAGCCGTGTGGTTGACGGCATAGAATACAAGTGTCACCACCCCCTATCTTCCCGTGGGTGTCGTAAGAGGCGACTAAGGGATAACACGATGCAAATACCATCTTTGCGTAGAGACGGAAAACTCGACAGCAAACCCTATGCGACTTCCTCGTTGGTCTCGCGGCATAAATGTGCGCGTGGGATCGGGAGGTCCCGGGTTCGATTCCTGGGTCGAGCAGTGTTATTGGGTTTTTCTGTCACGAAATTCTCAGTAGCAGCACGGAGTCTGGAAATGTGCCCGGTACGGCAATAGGCTCGCCCCTTATTACGTGGGACTAAAGTATATCTGGCGAAAAGTGGGTGTAGAAATACATCTCTGCCTACCCCTTCGGGGATAAAAGGCGGGACGATATGTATGTATGTATGTATGTTAGTTAGTAGATATCACTAGGACATACATATGGTGCCAAGAATCACACTTTTTGTCTACACTTTATGCCGTCTCACCTTTTAATCATACCTATGTCAATGTCATCTGATGTTATTTTGCCGGCATAGTTTTGAGCATTCTCCATGATGTTTTGGCATCGCTATAAGCTTTTCTACAATGAGATTGGTTAAGATGTTCGGCGAGTTAAAAATAATAACTCACCGAGTTATTACACTGACAAAGTTAAATCGATCTATGAAATAACAACATAAAATGTAGAGGTGAAGAGATACCAATACATTTTCTGTGGTATTAAGCGCACGTAAATACAACTTTTTCTTCTAGCGTAAAAACGTACTAGGGAATAAAGTTTTTCATTTTACACTTATGATATTCTACAGTGCTGTACACCGAAACAGTACTGAACAAACCGGATTTTCAATTTCCTTGCCGGGGTAAACACTTTCCCTGAGAGAGAACAATTTTTATACTCGCCTACTACCTACGTATAACTCCTAAATAGACATACATGTCTACTTATTTCGGTATAATATTGAACTTTCTGTATTCATATTAATAACTTTTATTTCAATAAGTTTCTTATATACAAATATAGACATCAACAAATTAATTTTGTCCTCTTATAAAAAGAAGTTCGGTAGGCAAGTTTTATTTTTCTTACTTTTATAGATACGTTAGCCCACTTATTTCCTTGGTGCCAGCGACCTTATCTCAAAGGCTAGGATAGGTATTTTACTGAACCAATCACATTATTTTAAAGGCTACCATAGTTAATTCTTACTTAAACCAGAATAGCTATACTACTCATACATTAGTATTTCTTTAAAATTAATTTGAAATTGTGCTCTTATTTGCATGTCCCGCCGCCGGCAAGTTGAAAATATTCGGTCAACCAGTTGAAACATAGTTTTGACCACTCTTTGTATCCACTTGCGTGCAAAAGCTTTTGCGAACACCGTCACAAAAGGGTTTACGTGGCATGTGGATAGGTGTGTGCCGGTACTTGCCAGCGAGTTTGTCGAAAACCATGCTAGCATCAAAGCTGTACTGATTTAGAGTGAACATTTGGAGATTTCATATGCGCCAATCAGATGTTTGGTCATGTAGGTGTTACAGAGGGAGTACGCAAGTGCTATTGTTGGTGAATTATTAAATATTTGAAATGAATTATTAAATATTATCTTTACTATGGTAAAGCTGAAGAGTTGTTTGTTTGGTTGAACGCTCTAATCTCAGGAACTACTGGTTTGCTTTGTATTATTATTTGTTGTTGAATAGCCTATTTATCGATGAAAGTTGAAAAGTGACATGTGATGTCGCTGTGAGCCATAGATGCGGAGCCGTAGCCCTAAATAGCGCGGACGTAACCGCGAGCTCAGCTAGTATTTTATATAATTTATTTTGTTTTAAGCTTCTTTGTAAGTACTATGCTCCTTATTAAAGTTACCTTTTACTTTACAAGAAACTAAAACGAAAATTTAACCAATCATCTATCAATTCTAATCACAAAACAAAGCGAATAAAATCTGCTAATAAGAATCTCTAAAGAATCTCTAAAGCCAATCCTAAATTTGGCCGCAGTATTCTCGTTAAGCTTAAATTAGTGAAATAGTAAAATAGTGTTGTATGAAATTAAGCAACTTAGTAATAAGTATTTATTGGTTTAATACCTTCTAGCTGCGATGGCTAGTTAGCGTACAATCGGTGCATATAATGGGAGTTTTTATTACCACTACATGTGTATGTACGGAAAACAGATAATTTTCTGTTTTTTGTTATTTATGAGTCTTTTTCATAACATAAGGAAGGAATACGTGATTATAAAAAATGACAACTTAATAAAGTTTTGTAAATATAAGATATGTCAATTTCTAAGTTGGTATTGGCAAATATAGGTACGTAAAAAAATAAAACCATAGTCATGTTTAATTAGAGAATCCTTGGTGTATGCCAGATATGAATGTTAAAAAAGTGTGTACTGGTTACATTATTTATCTATATCATAACGAAAATGATTTCTCATATAATATAATAAAGCCTAAAGTTGTTTTTGAGATGAGAGAGAATTAGTCGGCGAAAATCACTCATTTAATAAATGAACACTGCCAAGCTACACCGTCGATCACTAAAACAAAAAATAATATCAGCACCAGAAAGACCAACTTACTTCCATAAAAATTAAAATGAAAATCACGTCCCTTTTAAGGCAAACATCTGTGATAGACATAAGGACCAAAGAAAAAAATATCCTTGTAAGATTTTAACCTTTAGATTTTTTTATAACAACCTTGACAAAGAAAGCAAGTGTTGTAACAACACACTCAAGGAATAAGAAAATAATTATTACATACATACATACATACACATATCGTCACGCCTTTTATCCCCGAAGGGGTAGGCAGAGGTGTATTTCTACACCCACTTTTCACCAGATATACTTTAGTCCCACGTAATAAGGGGCGAGCCTATTGCCATACCGGGCACATTTCCAGACTCCGTGCTGCGACTGAGAATTTCGTGACAGAAAAACCCAATAACACTGCCGGACCCAGGAATCGAACCCGGGACCTCCCGATCCCACGCGCACATTTATGCTGCGAGACCAACGAGGCAGTCGTATAGGGTTTGATGTCGAGTTTTCCGTCTCTACGCAAAGATGGTATTTGCATCGTGTTATCACTTAGTCGCCTCTTACGACACCCACGGGAAGATATGGGGTGGTGACACTTGTATTCTATGCCGTCAACCACACGGCCTATTTTATTTATATATTTATTAACTAACTAATATTACGTAAATTATGTTGGTATTGCTAAAAATTAAGGGATCTTATGGAACTCTACACATGATTAGATAATACTGGTTGTAATAAACTAGCTGTGCCCGCGGTTACACATGCCTTATAATTATAGCGTGATGTTATATAGCCTTTTTCGATAAAAATACAATCCAATACAAGAATAACTTTTCGTTTTGAACATAAGTTTTGAGCAGTTTAAACATTTTGAGATTAGCTAGTTCAACCAAACAAGCAAACTTTTCATTGATTAAAACTAAAGAACTAGGTGTGACAAATACGAGCTTGTATCTGATACTTCCATTTTTTCAACGAATGCATTTACAAATATAACAAGCCGGAGCAGCCTCAAAGAACCTTGATAACAATTTTAGTATCAGCAGCCCTTATAAATCAGGTTGTATAAAATACTGGGGGGCAGAATTTAAAAAGGGTTCTTTTGACTGAAGTTCACCTTAGGTTTTTGCCCCAGCATGTTCTTACATTTACGCACTGTCTAACAGACTGCTAGGCAGAGGGTCTCGAGTTTAAACTACAGCATGGACCACTGGCTTTTCGAAGTTATGTGCGGCTTCGATCGTTAATGATCGCTTACGTCACATAAGAAACTGATAATTTATTTTTATTCCAATCAATTTTATTATGGGCTGCGTTTCTTTTGAAAATAACAGGTTGCCGATCAAAGTCTCTTACGCTACTCCAAAGTTTTGAACATGATGCACAAACTCAAACAGTTTATGATACCACCATTCGCAAGTAATGGTTACGTGTAGTCTTTTGTGCCTTTTTGTTTTTAGGGTTCCATGACTTCATTTTAAGCGTATTTAACAGAGTTAAACATCCAAGCTAAACGTATCATATATTGGACTTTTACTTATGTATATAAATTTACCAAAAACCGAATCCAGAAATATTCATACCTATTCAGTACTATCAGTTTTGCAAAATGTCTTTCACAACTGTATTTGGTATTATAATCCAGTGGTCCATAAAAAGTCTCAATCGCCGGTCACAGAGGTCCGCTAAGGTCCACCATAAAATTCAATCTTAAGATACCCTTATCCAAACGTGACCGTGGAACATTTACTGCCACACATAAACACTCAACCTAACCGTTTTGGAATTTTAATACATTCCTCGAGAAAGTTGCGACTTTATTTCTGTATAATAGCCGTTATGTTTTAGAACTTAGGGCTAGTTATTTGTAGAACGTATTGCATTTTTTTGCATTTATTTTTAAATTATGTCCGTTGATGGAATTTTTGTAATGCAGTAATGATCAAAAACTGGAAATCACTAGGTATAAGATTTTACTAGGCTCAAAAAAATCTAAAATTAAACTATTTGAGGTTCAACTATGAAAGAAATTAAAACGATAATAATATGTCTTTTTATATTAAAGATATACATTTCTTGCTCTCTCGATTACTCACATCACAAATTTTACTGAAATAAATCAGCAGTTTCCTCACACAAACATACAAGTACATGTCGCTCACCTTTAAACATCATTCACAAAACCTCTCACACAGTTACAGTGACCCGTTGTTCCGAAGCTACTGTAACTGCCGTACAGTGCACAGAGGCGGCCACCGACTACTGTTTGAACGTCTAAGCAAACTGGCTACTGCTATTAAACCTTAGGAAATTGCCAACAATACACTGATTAGAGTGGCTTTTCCACGAATCAATTTGTTTATAGTCGACTGTGTTTATATTATACAGTCGGATTGTAGATACAACAGCTCATTTTGATGGTATTGCTTTTTATTATATGACTAGCAATTTACTGCGGTTTTACTACTATAAAATAAAAAATAAATCACATACTTGGGATTATGCGTGTTCTTTATTCTGCGAGATGATTGATATTATATTTGATCAGCAAATATAAATAGCTTGATTGCCGTAGAAAGGAAATCATGTCCAAATTTTAGCTTAGCCTAACGACGAAAACTGAAGAGATGACTTGCTTAGGACACAGGACACATAAAAATTGATATAGCTGTTTAGGGAGTGAAAATTTACACAGAGCACACAGCGATGTTTCATGTACATAAAAACTGTTTTAGTAACGCTTAAAGTTTTATACGTACCTACCAACTTAAAAAGAATTCAGCTTCAAAAATGCTAAAAAGGACGTGAAATAAGTAAGTAATAAAAATGAAATAAAAACTGTCAAGTTAGCCCTCAGGGCAATGGAGCGACGTTTTTATTTTCACCTTTAATTGCTTCATGAAATTTTCATTCCTTATGAATCGTCTCATTTTAGATCATTGCAACGGGCTAGTTACTTTTAACACCCAGAGAAAACCACGTTAATTTGAAAAATATTATGACTACATGTACCAAACGTTAAGCATTGAAAGTAAAATTGAACTTAACATTTAATAGTAACTTTGTTTGTGGATTGTTCTTCAAATATGTATTTTAGCCAGCCGTATCTGTGTGGTAAGAATATAAAATGTCACTACTCCTTTTCATTTCGTGGGTGTCATAGGAGGCGACTAAGCAAAATACACGAAGAAAATTGTAACTTTGCGAAAAGATGGAAAACGCTACGTACGCGACAGCGTGCTATACTAGGCCAAAGACTGCAATTAAAAAAAGCAAACTATAAGCACGGTGTTACTGTTAAGTAAATTAGTAAAGGCTTAAGTCTAGCAGTGGACTCGAAAGGCTCTAAAAATATCTGCCATGCAGACAGTTTTCAACAGCTAGTGGCAATGTTTAAATGCACCAAGGCACGCATGGACGAATACAAACCTTTGTTTGGAAAATATCAATTTGGATAAAATGTGCAATAAATATGAATACAGTCTAGTGAAATCAGTTTAAGATATAGATTAATTCGGTATAATACATATTACTATGCTCCTCTGCCATTCTTAGTATCCACATTGAGCTCAATTCAAGAGTAGTAGTAGTACACTTCTTTCAATTGCATTTCAATTCATTTTCATTGCACTTTATTAAAGCGCTGACACTGCTTTTGTAATAATAAAACCATTTTGTATACAACAGGCTTATAATAACTTTAAAGTTATAAAACATTTTATACACCATTTTATTATATTGTTAGTGCGACGGTGAGATTCATCAACTATAGATATCAATGAGTGTCTAGAGTTCGGGCTATGAATGGGTAAGTTTTATACAGAGATCAGTGGAAGCGATTAATTTATCCAGTCTTAGCCCAAGGCAAAGGATCTAAACACATGGACCAAGTTTCTTGGCGCTAAGAATTTAACAATGTACAATTACCTGTATCTTCACTGATGTCAGGCCTGGAACTAAGTTAGGGAAAAACAAACAAAACTAAGGTGGCCACGATAGATTGAATGAATTATCCACTTAGCTGTTCCTTCCAACTTGATGTCCTCTCCGTTGGCACGAGAGCACGATGCACGTTCACAGGATTCACAATTCAGTTTTGCAAATGTCAATGTTCAACTCAACTTTTGCCGGGCAAACCAAAGGCGGCAGTTTATGAGAATTCACAATACAAATTCGCGAAGTTGGTTTATGTGCTTTCAAAGGGCGATCAATTTATTAATTAGGTACAAGGCACGCGAGAGTGAGCAAAACGGCGTGTTAATTTTTCAAGGTGGGAACGAAAGTGACAGTTCAGTGTGACCATTGTCAGAAATTTTCAATAGACTAAACAAAATGTTACTTAATCGATCTAATCGATTTGACTTATAATAAAAACTAATTCTATTTCAAACATCCACCCGCCCCGGACCGGCCTACCGGTCCGCTAATCGGTTGGTAGACGTGACAATGTTGCAACCGCTCTCCTCAGAATCGAACCGTCCACCAAGACCTCAGCAAATCGGGGAACTTCATCAGCCCCAGTTACCAAACGAAGGCTGCGCTCCCTGCGCCATCTGAGTGGCGGAAGGTTAGCCTCCTTGATCAAAACGAGGTCACCAATCTTGGGTGGATCGGTCTTGTCGGTCCACTTAACGCGTTGCTGGAGTATGTGCAAATATTCCAAATTCCAGCGTTTCCAAAAGCTCTGAGTAATCTGGCGTACCAATTCAAAACGCGAGAGACGACCAGGTCTCGTATCAATGTAGGGGTACTCAGGCAAGGCGACAAGTGGGCGACCAATCAAAAAATGGCCCGGCGTAAGGGCCTCCAAATCATTCGGATCTGAGGAGATCGGGCACAATGGCCGAGAGTTCAAAACGGCCTCAATCTTACAAAACACAGTTGCGAGTTCCTCAAATGTAAGGACAGTTGCACCGATTGTCCTGCGCAAGTGTGTTTTGGCCGATTTTACAGCGGCCTCAAAAATACCACCCCAGTGTGGACAATTTGGTGAGGAAAACAACCAATTTATCCCACGTCGGGCAAGCCTATCACCTATACCAGCCTTTTTGGTTTCAAGAAAATTAACAACATCATTCAAATAATTATACGTGCCCTTGAAGTTAGTGCCGCAGTCAGAACGGATCAAGGAAGGCAGCCCTCTGCGGGATACAAATCTATCAAATGTGGCTACAAACGCCTCGGTCGTAAGCGAGGAGACCAGTTCTAAGTGTACGGCCTTTGTGGAAAGACAAACAAAAACACACAAGTAGGCCTTAACAGTCTTGCTGTTTCGAAGTGTCGACGTTTTTATCAAAAAGGGACCAGCGAAGTCCGTGCCAACACCGTCAAACGTCCTGCTCTCAGTTACGCGATCTGCCGGTAAGTCTCCCATCAAGGGCTGCATGGTAGAAGCCTTGAGCTTATAACAAGGGATGCAGCGAAAGACTACACTCCGAATAATTCTTCGGGCAGACAAAATCCAAAATTCGCGTTGCAAAATAGCCAACAAAGCATTACAACCAGCATGCGAGTTCTTAAGGTGACGGTCAGTTACCAACAAACGTACCAAATGACCGTCCTTAGGTAACAAAAGGGGGTGACGTGCCCCGTAAGGGAGGTTGGCTTTCTTGAGACGCCCTCCAACGCGCAAGAGACCCGTATCGTCCAAAAAGGGGTTCAATTTAGATACTGCTCCCGACAATTTCGATCTCCCTGATTTAAGGATAGCAATCTCCTTTTCAAAATGCGCCAATTGCACAGAACGAACCCAAAAGGTGAGGGACTCCTGTCGTTCCTGTGGTGAGATAAACGGTGTCAGTCGTTTCTGTTGTGGGTGCCTAAAATTAAAAACAAAACGCTTTGTCCAAGCAGTAACACCTAACAACTTGTCGAGGGAGCTGTAACGATTCAACAAAAAATCGGGGTCGAAGGCGCATTCCACCTTCTCAAGAGCGAGTGTTCGTAGACCCGGCAAATTAGAAGTATTCAAAACTGGCGTTCGAGGCCAATCAGTTTCTGGTCGACTCAACCATTCCGGACCCCACCACAGCGAATGTCCTATCAAACTAGGCGTCAAGCATCCGCGCGAGGCACAATCAGCGGGGTTGAGCTCACCTGGCACGTGTCTCCAAACAAGTTTGACTTCGGATTTCTGGATTTGGGAAACGCGATTAGCGACAAATACCTCCAAGGTGTGGACAGAAGCCTTCAACCAACAAAGAACAATTTGCTGTCTGTCCAGGCGTAGGTCCCATTAATGCAAATGCTTTTACCCAAGCTACTGGATACGTGATTCAACAAGCGTACAAGTAGGGCTGCTCCCGAGAGCTCCAATTTCAAAATGGTCAGAGATGTCCGAAGGGGTGCAACCTTGCTCTTCGCCATGATCAGGGAAACTCTCACCTGACCTGAGGCACTGACTGTGCGCAAGTACACCACGGCTGCGTGACCATGTTCCGAGGCATCACAAAACCCGTGAAGGGTGGCCTTGTACTTCCCGGGAGGAAGGATGGGACGAGGCAAGGAGATCTCGTTGACGGCAGGAAGTGAGGATACAAAAGAGGTCCATTCCTCAACAAGAGTGCCGTGAAGAGGTTCGTCCCAAGTCAATCCTGCTGTCCAAAGCTTCTGCAAGAAGCATTTTGCCCAAAATATGATAGGACAAATCCAACCGCTCGGATCAAAGGTTCTGGCGACAGTAGACAACACGAGACGTTTAGTCCAAGAACAAGGCAATTTCAAGTCTACGTTATACGTAAAGATGTCTTGGACTGGTCTGTACTGGACGCCGAGAACAGCCATCATGGCGGGTTTGTCAACAATCTCAAACAAATGTGGATCCTGCTGATGATCCTCTGGCAAGCCTTCCAAAAGCGCTGGTGAGTTGGAAATCCATTTGCGCAACTCATAACCAGCGGAGGCCAAAATACCTATCAATTCGTCCCGCAGGAGGATCGCCTCGTCCGCTGTGGAGGCGCCCGATCAAATGTCATCGACGTAAATATCGTCCTTCAAGATGGCGGAGGCTCGTGGGAAACGTAAGCCTTCGCGGTCTGCGAGCTCCCAAGAAGAACGTATTGCCAAGTAGGGGCTTGACCTTAACCCGTACGTATTAGTATTGAGCTCGTAGACGACCATGGGATCACGAGGACACTCTCTCCAAAGGATCAGCTGGAAGCGACGGTCATCAGGGTGGATAATCGTCTGCCTGAACATCATTTTTATATCGGCCACAAAGACAACCTGATGTCGTCGGAAGCTGGTGATGACGTCACAAAGGTCCTTGACCAACTTGGGACCAGAATGCAAGCACTGGTTCAAGGATACGCCTGTTGAAGTCTGCGCAGAACCATCAAACACTGTGCGCAGCTTGCCAGTTGATGGCTTCAATACCGCATGATGCGGGAGAAAGTAGTGCTCCACCGAACGCCAATCCAAATTTGACACAGACATGTGTCCCAACTGTTCATATCCCCTCATGAACTCAATGTACTTCTGTCAGAGCTCCGGATCACGACCCATGCGGCGCTCCATGGCCAACAACCTCTTTTCAGCTAAAGGTCGTGACTCACCAAGCGGAGGCCGAACAGACAGGAAGGGTAGCCTCGTAATGATCCGACCAGAACGGAGTCGACCAGTGTTGTTCTGGAAGAACAGCTCGCACTCCTCATGTTCTGGATTCAAACGGGCAGCTTGAGGGGGCTCCTCTACCTCCCAAAACCTCTGAACCGCATCAGAGAGAGCGGAGCCTACAGCCAACAAATTATCAAGTTCAGGTGGAGGGGGGTCCCTAGGTACAGGGCCCATCAAAGCAAATCCAAATATGGTCGGGATGGCAGTCAAACCATTTGGCACCAAGACCCGTTTCCCACCAATCAAAATTCCACCGAGGACATCAGAGCCAATCAACAAGTCGATTTGTCCCGGTGTATCAAATTTGGGGTCTGCCAGTTCCAATCCCGATGTCAAATTCACCACAGCAGCAGATAGCTACTTCTGTGGGTGCATGCCCAAAATATTCTTCAGTACAATAGCCGAGGTTTTAATCCTCGGGTGTGAGGATTCAACAGGGCCAAACAAAACCTTTACTTGCCCTTCAACATTAGAGGCTATGTCACCTATGCCCCGTATACAATTTGGAAAAGAGCCCATATTTAATTTAACCTGCCCTACCAAATAAGTGGAAACAATGCAACCTTGTGAACCTGTGTCCAATATAGCACGGACAACAACAGAGGTCCCCGTGGGTCCCCAGACCCTAACAGCAACCGTTGGTAGGCTAACGGTCTCAATGGGGGAGGTTGGCGTTATAGGGCAGGGGTCAATGACCTATTGTTGCCTGGGCGGCGACCGTTGGCCAGGACCTGGCAAGTCAAAATGAGGGTGCGGCTTGAAGTCCTCAAAAGCGCGATGAATCGATCCGCGCGCCATCTGTGGGGTGTCATAATGACGCACCCGCCCAAAACGAGGTGGGCGCGAGTCAAGGCGGGGACGCTCCGCCAAAGGAAGGGAATACCTGGGGCAGCAGTCATGGTGCTGGCGACGCTGAACAGCACATTCAGGTGCGCGAGAGAGAGGAGGCGTGCGCACGCTACGGTTCTCCAAGCGGGGCGAGTGGCGATCAATTGAGCGAGGCGACTCTCGGCTACGCGCCGGTGAGCCTCGGCTGCCACCTTCAAAACACCCGCCCGTGCGCGGCGTCGGCTGGTTAGACAAGCGGCCAACCTCTCTGGCATTCATACAAAGAATGTCCAAATGCTGTCCTCCACAGTGAGGACAGGGGCGAGAGTTTGGGCAGTCTCGCTGGTAGTGGGACCCCAAACAAGAGAAGCAAAGGCGCCGGGTATTCGCGATGCGCCTACGAGAGGCGACATGCAGGTCCAAGAATGCCCTACAACTGGCCGTTCTGTGCCCCGTGACCTTGCAGTAAGAGCACTCCGCTGGGCTCTGCGTGACCGCAAAGCGAGGAGGGCGCCGTCAACATTGGCTCGGGTGTGAACGCGAGCCTGCTCCTTGACCTTGGGCGGCTGCGTCTTAGCCGGCGTGTCACCACCGGAGTTGTCCAAGACCCGGCACTCATCCTCCAGGAACCTCTCCAGGTCAGCAAAGGGGGGCAGATGGGTCGCGCTATCCCCACCAAAGCGTTGCTCAAAACGCGACCTCAGGTCGGCAGGCAGCTTCTTCAGCACAATGTGCACCAATAGATAGGACCATTGGTCCACGGGCAGGTCAAGGCACTTAAGTGCGTTGATGGCCACCAAAAGCGGGTTCAAAAGTTGGGTGCGCAACCCAGAGACCCGGGTGAGCGTCGGCAAACCTAAAATCTGCTCGATGTGCGTGTCGGCGAGGCCACGCTTATTATGGTACCTACGGGTGATTAGGTCCCGAGCCGTCTGGTACGCCTCGTCAGACACGGGCAGATGCTGGATGAGGCCCTTGGCCTCCCCATCCAGAACCGACATTAAATATGCCAATTTTTGTGCTGGCCGAAGGTCAGCCCTGTCATTGACCAGGCTGTCGAACAAATTAACGAAGCCCAGATAGCTTCCTAGGCAGCCATCAAAATGGGGGAGGTATAAGATAGGTAGCCTACTCACCAGCCCCGGTGCTGACCTAGGAAGCTCCTGCTTCAGGCTGGGTTGCCCTTCCCTATCGGCAACTAGTTGTCTCGCACTATTGGAAACAGCATCATACAGGTCTAAGACCTGGGCATAGTCTTCGCTGACCTTATTTCGCTGGTCAGCGGTGAAATCAGTGACTGACACTTCGAGACAGCAAGTGCTGAAAGTGCGGAATTGCTGTTCCACACTTGCCAGGCGATCATCGATCCGCTCGTACCTTTGTAGTAAGGCCTGCTGGCGATCAGGCCGGTTCACTAAGGCACTGGCCGAGGCAAACCAGCGCAAATCTGATGCAATAGCACCAGCAGCCGCACGCAAGTCCTTGATAGCTGACATAATCAAAATTCAAAAGGAAACTTAATATTTGTTAATTCTTTGAAACCAACAAAGTATTAGCCTGTTTACTGCAAGTGCAGGTAAGTGACAGGTATCTACTGTCCAACAAAATTAATAGTTTCAATATATATTGACACAAAACAAAGACAAAGTTATCAAAAGTTGAACCTTCGAATAAGTTAATTAAAGTTAAATATTCAAATAAATTAACTAATTACTTGCGACAGACTGGCTGTATTATTTGAGATATACAATAGTAAGTAAGTACAGAATATGTGTTACCTAACAATATTATCTTTATATTATAACAAGGTTTAACAATGTAAGGTTCAAACTTAATATATCAATATATGCAATAAACTAAATCAATTGATACATATAACTGATATGTATCCAATCAAAGTGACTTATTTATAGTAACAGCAACAAATCTATGCTAGATTTCAACAATTTAAATCAAACAATTACTGATTGAGGTTATGTATGACATGTGTTTCAAATTATCTAGGTCAACTTATACAATTAAATATTATGTATTTTAGACAATACTGACCTGAGAACACTACAACACTGTTAACCTGTTAAGAAATGAAATGCTTAGCTCAGATACAAGTTTACAATATAGGCACAATTAACCACGCTCTTGCTATCAAAAATTATGTCTAGAGTTCGGGCTATGAATGGGTAAGTTTTATACAGAGATCAGTGAAAGCGATTAATTCATCCAGTCTTAGCCCAAGGCAAAGGATCTAAACACATGGACCAAGTTTCTTGGCGCTAAGAATTTAACAATGTACAATTACCTGTATCTTCACTGATGTCAGGCCTGGAACTAAGTTAGGGAAAAACAAACAAAACTAAGGTGGCCACGATAGATTGAATGAATTATCCACTTAGCTGTTCCCTCCAACTTGATGTCCTCTCCGTTGGTACGAGGGCACGATGCACGTTCACAGGATTCACAATTCAGTTTTGCAAATGTCAATGTTCAACTCAACTTTTGCCGGGCAAACCAAACGCGGCAGTTTATGAGAATTCACAATACAAATTCGCGAAGTTGGTTTATGTGCTTTCAAAGGGCGATCAATTTATTAATTAGGTACAAGGCACGCGAGAGTGAGCAAAACGGCGTGTTAATTTTTCAAGGTGGGAACGAAAGTGACAGTTCAGTGTGACCATTGTCAGAAATTTTCAATAGACTAAACAAAATGTTACTTAATCGATATAATCGATTTGACTTATAATAAAAACTAATTCTATTTCAAACAATGAGGTTGCAACGACTTACTTTATTATTTTTTATATATTCATTTAGTAAATTAATGATTCAGTTATAGAACTGAAAATTGTACTGCTAGATTAGGTCATTAATGTGGATATGATATTAATTAAATTGAAATTGCACTATCTACCGTTATCAGCTGTGAAGCATGCATTGTTTCGGCGGTAGTATTCTGCTCTTCATAGAAGCGTAATGTTAACTCCCTTATCCGATCTGGGCATTTAGTCTGATATCTCTGAAGTGGAAACCTAATGAAACTATGTTCAGTTCGCAGAGCAACTGTAAGTGAAGTAAAGAAATAAATTTAGGTTTATTAGCAGTGAACTTTTGAGTAAATAACTGTCAAGTGCAAAATACTTGGTATTTTTTTAATAGTGTTTTTTAACGTGATACACAATAGAAGACTGCTCTAAGATCTTGCCACCTTATGAATATACTAGAGGACGCCAGCAGTTACGCCTGCATTTTTTTTAATTTACCCGTTTTAGCCAATCCCGTGAAAATTTCGAGAAATCCCTTCTTAGTGCACCCCTACGGTCCCCAAGGAACATACATTCCAAATTTCTGCTTCCTGCGCCCAATAGTTTCGGCTGTAGCGTGTCTGTCAGTCAGTCAGTAACGCAAGGATTTTATATATTAAGATTATTGAGATTCATTTCTTTTTATTGAAGTCTATCAAAACTACTCCATGCCACCTGTTCTTGAGTAGTCATGAAGGGGACTCCAGGACTGCTGGCAAGATGACTTTTGCTATGGAAATAGCAACAATTAACTTGCCAATAAAATATTAGTAGTAATGGTACGGTTAGTCAAATTTATAATTAAACGTGATGAATGAAAATAAATACATGTTGTGACACAAATGCCCGTAATCCTGTTCTTCCTAAGTAGATCATCCTCTTAGCGTTATCCCAGTTTCAGTCTGGGGTCCGCTTTCTAGTCTAACCGGATTTGACTGAATATTAGCTTTTCCACAGAGCGACTGCCTGTCTGACCTCCGCAACCCGAAGGGATAGCGATATTCCATGGTTTAGACTAGTGTCAGTTTATTTAGAAGGTACTGACGACCTGTAACGACTGTCAAAGATCTTCATGACAACCGGGACCGACGGCTTAACGTGCTCTCCGAGGCACGGGACAAGCGATAATTAACCATTAAATACGCACATAACTTCGAAAAGTCATTGGTGCGCGCCGTGGATTCGAACCCGATACCCTCTGCATGGCAGTCTGTTGGTATATCCACTCGGCTATCGCCGCCTTCTTCCTAAGTAGATAATGAAATAAATTTCTTGTATAGTTATTTCTCCATTATATTACTAGAAAATGTGTGGATTTTTTTAGTGTTAACAAGTTTAGGTGTTTATGTGTTACATGCACACAATGAACACATTTCGTTGCTACCTGTGATATGACGATTACCATCAATTGATCTCCAGGTGCACCTGAGTAATATTAATTTAATAGTTGGACAGTAGGTACAGTACAAATGGCATAAAGACTTATTCTTTGTATGAGGTAGAAGTGGGACTTTGACGTGTGTTTTTATCACACAAATATAGTAGAAAACCTTTATTATTTGTAAATACTTAATCACCTGAAGTTATCGTTATATTTCGCCTTAAGTATAAAGTTTAATGTGACCTACTCAGCCATATGGAATTGCTCACCTACAAGAAATTGCAGTGTTCTATGATTTAGACTAAGTATCAGTTTATTGAAGGGTACTCTCTAAAACGACTTTCAAGATCTCAATGACAGCTGGAACTGACGACTTTACGTGTACCTACTACGAGGCATAGGAGAAACGATAATTAATTAGCAATTGAATACTCTCATTGAGAAGCCACTAGTGAGTGCCGAATGCTTAAAATCGATACTCTATGGTAGTCTATAGATCACTAGGCTGTCGCTACTTTTCTTATGCCATTAATATAATTATGCGCCTAATATTACGTTAGTGCAACAGCCAAAAGTAGAGTCATGGATATTTTAGATAATAGCATCACTAAGCACACAGAATCTATAAAAAACTAGAATAGACTAAATTAAAATACTGAAAAATACAGGCACAAGGGTATATCCACATTATTAGAACGCGCTCACCTAAGCCGTATATTGTAGTGAAGACATTGCAATACGTTTGTTTGTGCCGGACCGTATCTTCCTTTTTATAAGATGTCTCCCGACCCACGAGTTACGGGTCGGTACACCTTGTAAAGTACTGAGCTGTTTAAGAACTCTTACATATATTGGCTTTTTACCTCCTAGTGAGTGTATAATGTACGGTAAATTGTGTATAACTTTTCGTTGTGGTTATGATACTCACTTTCGGGTGGCTGGGCAGTACTCATGAAATGACTCTGCTTACAATAAAAAACATTTGATATTTTGTAATGTGTTTACTTTATTTGAAAAACTTTATTGTAAGGCATATCTTTGCTGAGCGCAAAACTGCCTAATAGCTCGCCAAAAAATATATAAGTATGTAATACGTGATAATGAATAATAATATTGTTTTCTGACGTAATTATTAGAAAAATAAATATGTATATACGTAGCTTCCATTTTCTCAACCTCATAAGTACTGACATTCTTTCACGAGGTTCACCAACTGTCATGTCAAGATGACAAATCTGAAGCTTTGATTTTTTCTCTTTCTTTTACTTAAGATCAATAGACTTTATAATAAAGTTTAGTGATACTAAACATTCATATTTTCGACTTACTATGCTGGCAGAACCGCGGGTAAAAGATATTTATCATAAGTCTACGTAACACACCACATTAAGTTTACTTGCATATATATTACTTCAATGTGGTCTACAACAAAAGACCGAGAAAGTTTTATATATCTGGCATGTTTCCCGCCATTCTCGAGACTGCATACTAGATAGTGCAGAGTACTAAATTGGATTATTTCAAACACTGAAAGCTCTATGTTTATTTATTGTAATTCAGTTGCGGTTTTCTCTAACAATACCACTCAACTGAGTGTTTGTAATCAATGACTGAGCAAATTTTGCAACATGCCTTGATTTTCAACAAATATTGTATTGCTCTAAATTGCTCGTATGCAGATTAGTCACACATTTAGGCTTTATATTGTGATTCTGTTGTTTGTTGTATACTGTGGTTTGTTTATAGATATATTGTGGTAAAAATAGAGCAAGAATTTCATTTAGCTTCAAACATTATTTATTTATTTTTTAAAGATTGCCGCACTAGGAATAAATCCTGTGTCGCGGGGGACTTTACAAACATACAACCAACGGACACAATTAACACCCAGACTCGAAACAACAATTTATGAATCACACAAAGTGTTGTCTCGTGTGGGAATCGAACACACAACACCCGATACAGTGTCAAGCAGCGAGGAGACCGCCTAAACCACTACGCCAATCGTGCAGTCATTGTCCACAAAAATGTTGTTTTATTTTAATTTCCCCTTCGCAGGCCTCTGCTGGGCTTCAGGTTATTGAGTTTACCTGTGTGTTATAATATTATTGCGAGATTATTTCGGACTGGAGGATCTTGGTTCCATGATCAATGCTTTGGTGGATACATACAAAATTAAGCTAACGGGTTTATATAGAATAGTGCAAGAATACCCACTAATAGAATTTCCATCTTCCCGAACATAATGAACGGTTACCATTTAGAACCACAAACAAAACCAACCTCTTACTTGCATGAAATATAAAATTCTATGACGTTTCAAGAAACGAAGTATCAATAAAGTCTACATAAGTACATACATTTAACCATATGAAGTCGATGTACCATTAAATCATCCCAAAATTGAAGGCGCTCGAATTGAGAGTACGAAAATGTATAGTATTTAGAGCTACACGTAAGATAATGTAAAATATGTAAATTATTTGCAAGGGTCCGGTGCATTTTAATATGCAGCAGTAAAATCTTCTTGGCTGTTTCGAGTTCAGATAGAATCTCGAATCGAGATAACTTTTACGAAACACAGAGTACGAATTTCCATCTAGTAGAGGACAATAGAAGCTTACACGCCATTGCGTTAACTTGAACGCTTTGGGAGATACACTTAATACAGCGAATGAAAAAAACACGTTTACACGTTTTATTTTACCACTTTTTAACCATAATCAAATGAAGGTACTCGAACAGATTAAACAACACCTGAATATGAAGTTTTGAAGCACGAAGGGTTCACCTTTGTGTGTTGGGACGTGTACCACGTGGACACATTGTTTCGTGTATCCGATTATTTTTGCTGAAAGTAAAAACGAAAGCAAATTACTAAGATTTCTATTAAGATGTAACACATGTATGTGAATATGAGCATCGTATCATACCTCCGCTACGCTCGCACGTTTCCTCACATTGCTCGGACAATACCACACGAACATGAATTTGAATGACATTCGAACTACGGGTCATTCGTTTCTTGAAAGCTGTTTTGTAGTTTTACTTCAATGCATTTTATGATCTGCTTTAGAACGCTTAGAGATTTAGAAACATACATTTGTTTTAGACAACGGAGGGATATAACATGCTCCGCTGCTTTCATTGTTTCATGTCATGTATCTTTATTGCTTCTGTCTGACATAAAAACTTTGGGTTTTAAGCAGTCCTTAAAGAGGGGTATAATTGCTGTTGTAATATACGTACTCGCTTATGGATTTATCATGTCTGTAATTGTATACCTACGTTTACTTTATTATGCCAGTTTACTGTATTTTGTCTCACAAAAGGTTGCGTTAAGAACACAGTTTTTATTCTTTATTTAAACACAAGCCGGTACAAGCCTTGTACTTTAAAAATTGCCTATGTTACATACTAGTTATGAAACAATAAATTAAATAGGTCCCGTAGTTTCTAAGATTATTCGTTACAAACATAAAAAATATTTTCTCTTGGTATTTTATATTAGTATCGATAATATAGGTAGATTTAGCAATAATCTCCTGTGCCGTTAAGGACTTTACACTTTGTAAAGTGTCTTGGTAAACATTTTTATATAGGTATCCTTTACTACGAATCGTAGTCATACGGAATGGAACATGAAGAGTTCTGTGCTCGTACAACATATAACACCCATCACAATGTAAGTAGCAGCTAATTGATATAATAAAATGAAATCTGGACATCAATAGAACTATAAGTAAATAAACTTCACTTTCTAAAAACTTTATGCTTGGAAAGATTTTAGTAAAATATACATTTTGAGAAATAGGTACATTTATCTTCTTTAATATAAAAATGAATCGCTGAATGTGTTGCTAAGCGCAAATTTTGAGAGCAGCTGAACCGATTTCGCTAATTCTTCTTTTATAATATTTCGTGAACGAGTATGGTTCTTATGGAGAGAAAATTTTAAAAAGAAAAAAAAATGGGCTATTAAAAATAGGCGGTACGAAGTTCACCGGGTCAGCTAGTTTTAGATAAAATCCATTTAATATTTTAGATCAGGGATCTATGTAATTAATTCTTACTTATATACTCAATAGAAATACTAATATACAATTAAAATGTACTGTAATTCAGTACATTTTAATTACTGTTTATAACTCCTCTGTAAAATTTTCCTACAAGCGTAACATAAAGACTTATAGGTATATTTAAAGATTAAAATTTTATTGATAGATGCTTCTAATTTGCTTTCCTGATAAAAAAATATCTCCTGATCTGGGTAGCAATAACAAAATTATTCATACGAGCAATAGGTAAATTCCATTATTGTTTTTGTTGATAACCTCGATTCTTAGAACAACTTATTAAATATTTTTCATAAACTCGATCCTATTTATAAACATTATTCAAAGAAATTTGTAATATTACCTATTTTATTTTTTACTAATATTTCATGGTGATATTTCAAAGCAAGATTATTGTTAGTTACCTTATTTACCCAACTTGTTTTTATTATTTATGGCATATAACATTAGCAAAATTATTACAATTTTATAATCTTGGTTACACAAAATATATTATACATTTATTCATTTTCAAACTTTGTTCTTATTTGCCCGTCTAGTAAATTGGATTAGGTTAGCGGGCTCTAAACTGTCACTATCGAAGAAATAAAAAAGCCGTATCCACTGCCCTTTTTCTTAGACATGTTCGAGTTAAGTTGAACACTAATTCAAAGAGGAACACAATATTTATATTTTTTAATTTTTAGTTGCCTATCAAAACTACTCCATGTCGCCTGATCTTCAGAAGTCATGGAGCCCCATAGTAAAGTGTACTAGTAGAATTTCCTTACCAAAAATTTATTAAATGAATTAATTAACAACAAACGATTATCTTTAATGATATTGTCGTCCCAAATCTCAGAGCCAGCACCAGTTGGATTATCTAATTTTTAAAAAAGGCAGGCACATTATAAGAATGCATAAATAGCACGTTAGGTTGGTGGCATCCCCTTCTATCGCAATGATAGACCTTTTCCCTCACTTGACCGCTGCAGCCTTCACAGAATAATAAGCAGCTAAATACAATATGTTATCCTTTCTCTAAATTTTAAATGAAAATATTTTATTTTCATTTTGTTAAATTTATATTTGTTGAATTTGATGCTGGAGCAGTAACGGGTGTAAGACTTTAAGACTGAGTCTTGAAACGTTATAAATGGTAGTTTTGGCTAGGGCTAGTTTTATGTAAGGATTCAAGTGATATTGAACTAGAACCTAATGATTATGTAACGGGTCTGAATCGTGTTAACTAAACGAAAAAAAAAGATGAAATACCTTTCTATTTGCCCCGACGTTTCGGCATGGGTTACACCAGCCGTGGTCACGGGATGACTGATGTCCGTCAGCGCTGCCTCCGAGAAGTGCGGTTTTCGGAACCTACACTCACTTGGTCTTCACAATTATTAACATTTATAAGTTCGGAACTGTCGGTACTTCGACACACAACACTAATGGTATCTTCACACTGGCGCGTAATATCACCTCGTCGGCGTCTACATTTGCTGATGACAGGATTCCAAGATGTAGATAAACGGTAACCATCCTCCCGGTTGAAATTTGCGTGCTTTTTGATTTCAACCGCTTCCCGTGTTGCCCGTACCAACAAACCACCAAGTTGGCCATAGCCCACGGCTGGTGTAACCCATGCCGAAACGTCGGGGCAAATAGAAAGGTATTTCATCTTTCCTTTTCGTTTAGTTAACACGATTCAGACCCGTTACATAATCATTAGTATGTGTACAAATCGTGGTAGTTTAAAAGTTGAACGAGAATCCTTCGTTTATTGATATATTCTTACTACAAGTTTACCTGTTGGACTACAGTCAGCTATGCTCCTGAAGTTAAAAACGACAGACCTCATTAGAATTTTCTTGGTTTATCTGTTGTCCGTAGTAGCTGCGTAAAAAGCGGCCTCACCGTTCTTAAGTGTTCAAACTATGTGTAAACTATAACTGGATCTTCAGCGCTGTCACTCACAGAACGATACGTACGGACAACATCACTTAATAGTTTGAAACTGAGTTTTCCTTTTACGTTACCAAAAGGTATGAATAATAGCCCTTCAACTTTCTATGAAATTTTATGTGGCTCTATCTTGCATTCAAAACAATGTATAATAAAATTATACTCGTGATTGTCGCCTCCGCGTGAATCCAAAGTGAAATTTGACATACATAATGCCGGTCATAATAATTTACGATCTTTCGCTGAATTTTTCATGATATTAGCCAATTCAAAGAATCAAAATTTTAAGAATTTAAGATGAAGCAAAGACACTATTGATTTCTTCACTCGGGTCGAACAAATTTTGACATGTACTCGTAGGTCAAACTACATCTAATAAAAACAATGTATATTCTTAAAGTCAGTCTAGTTTTATTATGACACGAATAAACTAAAGCCACAGCCGGCTTAAGACTAATACACATTGTTCATGTGAAACAAATATGTTTTATTACTTATTTGATGATTTCCTTCATTAAATACACACTTCCACAAAAAGTAAATGAGATAAAGAGTTGGTATATTTCATTAATATTTGCTTTGTTATAAGCGTAAGTTTGTATTAAGCGTAAAATAAAAATGTATCATAGTGCTATAAGTGATTCAAAACACAAATATAATAATGATTTTACGCAAGGCTAAAAATTTTTACGTTCAGTCCGGCTGATAATATCAAAATTGAGCTTATGTTTAGGATTCCTTAGCAAGCTATCACGAATCCATATAGTTTCGCCATGTTGAGATGTTCGTCCGTTTAGAAATGTGTTGGCATAATATATGACTACGTCACGTAACCGCGGATGTAAAGCTGCCAAATAAAATTATGAAAATTATATATTTATGAGTTCCCTATGTGAGCATTTGTAATAATTGACGACTAAATAATGCTAAATACTTGAAAACGGATTTTAGAATTATAGTTTCCACGAAAACAATTAAAATTTTCACAATTTGTTTTATGTATACTTTCTGCTACTCAAAACATATATTGCTACGAGTAAGTATATATTACACAAAGATACGGAACCATTTGTGTGTGAGTTTGAACTACACTTTTCAACAATATAGTGATCAAAATAGGTCTTCTATAAGCCTGAAGGCCAGCAATATGTGGAGTTAGGATTACACACATATGTAGATATACTCCGAAATATATCTCACACAACAAATCAATCTAATAAGCAATAAATAACAGCGCTGAGGACCGTTGATTACCGATAAAGAGGCTATTAAGAAAGTAATTTTCTGTTCGTCTGTCACTCTGGCGTGAGGAGTGGGAATTATGTGACGAGGCAATGGGCTCAATGTCACGATAAATAGCCGGTAATACACTTAGAGGGACGAGGCTAAATAGACTTCTTCCTGCTGTTGAACCCATGCTCATACCTGAGCAGGCTGGCTTTAGACCCGGAAAATCATGCACTGGTCAAGTTCTTCGCCTCACCCAATTTATTGAGGATGGTTATGAGATGGGTAAAATTATCGGTGCTGTTTTGGTTGATCTGAAGGCGGCGTATGATACCATCAACGTGAACCGGCTTATCGCAAAAGTGTCTTCAATGATCAATGATACTAACTTTACCCGCATCCTAGGCGAACTTCTGAGAAACCGTCGTTTTCAAGTCTCACTGAATGGTAAAAAAAGTAGATGGCGCCGACTCAAAAATGGCTTACCTCAAGGGAGTGTGTTGGCACCCACCCTTTTCAATATATACACCAACGACCTACGTTGGTGTATATATTGAAAAGGGTGGGTGCCACCGATTTAGAAATGTTTTTAGTAAAAGTATAAAGGTAAGTATACCTTTGATAATTATTACGTGGGATCAAAACACTGGCGAAAAGTGGGCGTTTAATATGCCTTTGCCTACCCCTTCGGGGAAACAGGCGTGAGTCTATGTATGTATGTATGATAATTATGCTGATTTACAAGTGCCCAATAGGAGTGAGTCGTATATATCGGAATAGGTATATGTAACAGGTTTCCGAACGAAACAGTGTAAACCTGTTCTCATAAAACTATTTCGCCTGTTCCAGTTCCAACAACAGACTATGTACAAAACTACTAGTAGTATTAGACACTACTAGTTTGATATCTGCGTTCCTATTTTAGCTTATGGTGTTGGACAAAGATAGAGATAGTACGAGTCTTGTGCGTGCCACTGTTCCACCTGTTTTCTATGCTGTAGTGCGTCCGGATACTTACATCCATCCAGTACGACTATGTCGTTGTAACCAAAAGTTGCTTAAATTACATTTAAAATTAATTATTGAGATTTCACATTTATACAATAATAAATCTCAATAATAAATTTTAAATATAAAAAAATGAGGTAGAGAAACTGAGATTTTCTAATACGAATTTTTTTTTTTAGTGCGTGTATCCGAACGCGGCTCACCACTTCCTTTAATGTTTATTATCTGTGGCACACAGCTGTTTTTACTTCCGAAACTGCATCTTTACTTTGAAGTCATTCCATTGGAACAGTCTGTTATTTTGGAACAGATTATTGGACCTGTTATTTGAGTGGAACAGGAACAGATGGAACAGGTTTCGCCTTTCACCTGTTACAGACCACCCCTAGTGCCCAATTGTTAAAATTCAAAACGTTAGTCATCATTTTAATTGACCAACTTGTAAAATCCTAAATCATTTTATTATGCAAAGGTTAGCGCAGTAATGAATACTATCATGGTTAACCTAAGATGCTATTTATACCTCGTGGCCGATTTTAATCGCGGTAACGTACCTCCTTTATACCTACAGTGGATACTATTTTTACTGGAATAAACGATACTTTTATAATTTATCAACGTAATGTTATTTTTAATACCCCCTCAAAATTAAATAAGATTCTTAGATTCTACACTTATTTAAATAGTGTGAACCTAAATAACACAGTATAAGCTTTTCAATCTTTATTTGCTTTCTAAATATTTAATTCGGTATACACCGATTTGGCTTGTCCGTGCGGTGCAAGACAAACGATGTTCCACCTAACATTCTGCCCTGCGTGCCCGAAAAAATTGCACGCCGGAAGAACTAATGACTGCCTCCGACCATGCAGTCATCGTGGCTGCTTTCGGGGACTCAAAATATATGTGCTTGCCAGCGATACGCTAAGAAGAGGAAGGTATTTTTAATTTTGATTGACACGACGACAGGGTTTCATTTCAGATCAATAAAAATTGTTGAATTAGTAAGATTTTATTTTCAGCTTGAGTCATTGAAAATGAAATGAAAAAGGTATATTCGTAAAAACGCTCCCGTTAAAACATAACATCTAGAAGTTCAATTCATGCTATGATTTATATTTGGTCTACACAAATACTCAAACACGGTAGACAAAGAACATAAAGAACATAGAAACCGCTGAGAGATCCCGGTAAAATCTTTTGATTTAACAGGGATCTGCCAGTATTGTAAGGTTCAGCGGTTAGAGAACAGAAAACTGCAAATCACAATGTTCCGTGCCTACGTCGGTGGCCCAGTAACTGCCTTCGTGGTTCAGTCGATAACGTGTGCATATACAGATCAGGTTTCGATTCCCGGGTAGAGCAAAAATGTAAGAGAGTCTTTTCAAATTCTCAGTAGCAGCAAAGAGTTTGGCAATGTGCTTGGCAACGGCAAAAGGTAGCCCGATTATTACGTGGGACCAAAAATTCATAACATGCCGATATGGGTGCATAGGGTTCCCACCAAGAAATTAGGGTTCCAAGCCAACCTCACCTGCAAGTGGTGCACACGCCAATCAACGGACGAGGCTCTGGCAAATAAAATATCTCGATAAGCGGCAATAGGCTCGCCACCTATTACGTGGGATCAAAACACTGGCGAAAAGTGGGCGTTTAATATGCCTCTGCCTACCCCTTAGGGGAAACAGGCGTGAATCTATGTATGTATGTATGTATGCCGATATGGCGGTGTAACATTACACCTCTGCCACGCCTACGGGGATACAATATACTATAAAAATAAAACAATGTGTCGTCATCCTTCTCAGTGTGCGAACCGTCGAAAATATCCCGATGCAGACGATGAGGGTCGTATTGATCAATCGTAACACCTGTTCTGATTTCTAGACTGTGAAGCGCATAGCTAATGTTAAGGTAACCACTTAACACACACAATTTTACTGTAGAGAAACGAGGTACAGTATTTTTAGCGAAAAAGGAAATCTTCCGGTTTGGAAAGGATTTACGCTTGACGGATTGCGGTCCAATAAATTGCCAAGTTGCGTATATGTATTTGGTTCTTTCCTAGAAATCTTGGAAGAGTTAACCTTTTAGGAGGCTTATTAACCACTTTATTGGTTTAACCGTACTGCTTCTTGGAACATATTTTGGTTCAAGGTCCAGTTGCAAGCTATTTTTTATTGCTTTTTATTAATATATAGTCATTTTATGTTACAGATGGCGGGTCAAGTAAATTTCTCGCAACCGCCATCTTCTACAAAAATGGAAATAGAAAAAGAAGAAAGTGACTTGGAAAGAAGATGACTGAATCTCCGGTTCTCCTATTTACCAAACAACACAAGACCCAACACAATATATTTGCATGGAAATTCTGCGAGAGGTCAGTAATTCAACATAACGCAGTTCCGAGTATCGTCCATTTTCATTTGTTGTTTTGATATTTGATATTGCGTTATTTTGGATTTACTCATAACATTACACACACATTACTCATAACATCGTAACTTTATATTGCCGCCTTTTTTGATGAAAGATAAATCATTTTAGATCACGTATAATGGCGCTTTCAACACTGGATACCTAAGTGAACGCGATCGAGTATATATTATGAAAAAGCATGCAAAATTTTTGGAATGTGAAGGACATGTTTTTCAACTTTGTAAGGTAAATTTAGGTGGCACTTTTCGGTCAGCATTGCATTTGATTGGTTAAGAGAACAGAAAAATATATTTTTTTTATCATCTGCGATAACAAAATGTAAAGATTAACAGATTGGAAAATGATTCACTTGTCAGTTAAGTACATACTGACAAGTGAATCATTTTCCAATCTGTTTTATCACTTTATTGACCATAATACTTCATATTAATCACGCGAAGAGCCACAATAGCCATTATTTTGCTACATATGTTTCTTTATATGTATGTCAATGAGTTGACTGCAAATAAGTTACATTATTATCAATAAAGCAGATGCGATCTGTTTTGTTAGTACAGTTTTAAAACATTCTTTAATCTCAATTTTAACTGCATTTCGTAGGTAATACTCGTATGAATGTTATGGAAATAGCACACTTTAGCATGACTACTAATCATGACTATCGTCTTAGCCTTAAATCTATTGAATTCAAGATTGCTCTTTGGAGCCCTGTGACGGCTTTGTAGTCTATCCAAATATGACAGAATATTAGCTTTTTCACAGGGCGCCTACTATCTGACCCAAAAGGACTCTAGCGAATAGTGGAATTGCAAAACTCAAATACTATTCGCGATTAAATATATGTACTTAAATACCATCAATTCAGATATCTATATTATCTAAAATAATTTAAATCCAAACAGATTTATGTTCATAAACTGAACATCCTGTTACAACTAGGTTATTTACAGTTCAGCCTTTCAAATGATATTGTAAATACTAATCAGTTCATAATAATCTGAATAATACTAAAATAAATATTAAGTATCCCGAAAAAATACTTGCGTCAGAAAATAAATGTCATTTAAACTATTTTGACTGCAGGCCCAAATAAATAGGTTAATAAAGGAGAAAATGACGTCATCCATCTTAGTTGGATTCCTTCCAGCACTGTTCCGAGCTTAATTCACTTCATTAATGTTTTTTTTTCTCATTTTCTGCCTACTGAAAATAAAGATAAGCAAACAAATTCATAAATGAGATTTGCTGACATCCCTCTTTCCCTTTGTATGTACTTACTACATATTTTTTTATTTTTGCAATATTTTTGTTAAACTGGATTAATGTCCTTTATAGTTAAGCCTTTGCAAGTTCTTTCTTCTTATAAGTAATCTTGACAATAGTTTACAGTCTAGTGCATTCCAGAACTTCATTTTATAATGAAAACAAATAGGTTCTTCTAGTTAATAAGCGTCGTAGAATGTATAGATGACTAGATGAACAAGGCTGTATAGCATTACAAAGAAATAGGTAGTAAAGTAAAGACGCGACACAAAAAGTTGCCACTCGAAAAAATTGCCTTTGTCAGCCAAGCGTGAAGAAAAACTATGATACATTTTAGAATTCAGAGCATTCAGAGATAAATTATTCCATGTAGTCTATATCATAAAAAATAAGCCCAGCCAATTAGGCTTTTTTTACTGCCACGACAACGGTAGACTTACTTGAACATTTTGCGCGTGATAATATGAATATATGAATGTTTAAATGGAGTTCTATTAAGACAAATGTGGCACTCATCTAATACTGGTTAGCAGACCGTTAACTTTAGCTTATGTTATGACCTATGAGGTAATATACCCATAGTAGCAGATGTAGTTTGTATGATCAACATAGTATCGGGAGCTGTTGACTGTCCTAACCTTTTATCTAAAATTTGTTTTAATGTACCTAATAAAGTTGTGAGGCACTACACTCCTATACATCTTCCATTGGTCTCTTGCAACTGTCGTCATAATTCATTTCTGTGGCGAGCGAGCAAAGCCATGTAATAATTCATGTAAAAAGCACAACTTTGACATATTTAACACTAAGCTAGATTCGGTTAGGCAGATACTAAGCTTTGATTTTTCTCGGAATTTCTGTAATTTTTGGTGAATTGTAATTGTAAATATTGATGTAGGGATTATTTGGATTTTTGATCAGCTTATTTGGTCTTCTAAATAGTTGTCAATAGTTTCTGTTTATTTAAAATATGGTAACTAGACTATGTCCACGCAAATTATAAAATCAAACAATTACGCGTGAAAACCTTTCATTGGCTCTCTGTGTCTTAAGAATATTTTGTTGTGTCAAATAGTATAAAGCTGTTGGTTTTCCTAATAAAAATAAATAAATAGTGTCTTCTCTAGTTTATCCCACCAATAAACAGCGCTTTCCAACTAGCGCCACATTATTAAATACATTTGGGATTATAAAGTATTATTATGTTTGAAAATATAAGATCAGAAGCCCCTTTGAAATTAATTACGTAAAATACATATAAAATTAAAAGATATTTTCAGCAAAACTTAAAAAAAACGTCACAATAATACCCCTTTCCTGAAATATATCAAACATTAGCCGATTATAGCTAAAATATAGGAAATTTATATTCTTATGATGACAACTTAGAGTATAAAGTTATAAAAAAAAGTATAATAATAATAACAATATCTATAACAACCATCTTAGAGTGTGATAGTTTTGGGAATCTAACACAATGATGTTAATTGATCGGATTGCAAAATATCCATTACTTCCCTTCTGAAATTAATGCGGTTTAAGGCAAATATATCTACTCGTGAGAAGTGCCTCTTATACGTCTTAATAATTCAGTTTGCAATGGATCTTTGAACCATAAAATACATGAGAGAAATTGTTATGAAAATTCAGATGATATGTTATAGAAATATTGCTTCAGACTCATTGTAATGACTGACTTTTATGCACATATTGCATTAACACTAAACATAGTTTTACGAGTATGTAAGGCTTGTATTACCAGGTAAAACTATAAATTATACAAATTTTGGTCATAAATTTAACTTAACAAACTAGATGATAAAATCATCATTAATTATTGTTATATGTGAAAAAAGTTAATTATTAGTAATAAATAACAACTGTAAAGGAAAGAAAAGGAATTGAAAAAACGACCTTATTGAAGTATTCACTTACTGATATGAGAGAATTTTGGTCCTCAAAAAGTGGCTTCATGTATTTATAAATATAAAAGACTTGCCAAACTATGTTTCCTACATGGTTTGAAAACAGTCATCACCTTGCACCTATAGTGTTATGGTAGTTGTTATTAGCTTCATAAGAATCTGTATTTAACAGTGTTATTTAACTTACGTTAAGTACTTTGTTCAGTAGTTCATAAACAAATAAGAAATAAATAAATAATGGCAAATTATTCTGAATGGCGTACCTATTTATTTAAAATGTTGTAAGTTTTTAAATGATTTAAACACCAGACATGCTGCTAAGCCTGCATCATTAGGTACATACTCGTAATGTAAGTGGAAGCTCATGTTTATTTTCAGGCTAACTAAATGAACATCAAGATTTAACTTGACTATGATTGAGTATTATGTAGAGTAAATATGTACAAGTGACATAGGTGTAACAGTTGCAACACCTTACAAAATTTAAATTGTTATGTACCGTAAAATGGGGTTATATTGATTATTTTTTAAATTGGGTCGATTATAACTTTGCCAGTTTATGCTAGAAAAATAAAAAAATAATACTGTATTGACAACTTAGTACCCGCTATCAGAATAAGGCAATAAAAAAATAGCATTTATAGTTTTGGCTCAAAAAGTCACGAAGTGTCAATTCAACTTTATACTTTCAATGGGGTTATTTTGATAAGGCACGACTTTATGACGTAATATCATAGTATCCCTTAACAGGGGTTAAAAGCAAAAACAAAACAAAATATTGATTACTTAGATTTCAAATTAGAGCAATTTGAAAATCGGTGGCGTGGCTTTGATTACAGGGGTTACATTGATAACAGATTTTAAACAATTTACTAGGTTGAAAAATAAAACAATCGTTATAGGATAATCAAATTTATGACACAAAAAAAAACATCAAACTGTAACATCATATACAAAATAAAGGTTTAATATCTTTAAAAACTTAAATTCTTTAAAACACTCAAAACGTCTAGGAAAAAGCAAAATCAAAAATGTTTCATTACTAAATTATTACTTAGAATAATCCGCCTTTTTAATTTTAATTAGAGAAAATGATCAACCTCTCTTATACATTTAGTTACGATATCAGTAACTACATAATCAACAGTCTTGTGGAAGAAATATTGAGATCAGTACACAATTATTTTCATCAATGTAATTTGCTTGCTCATTTCTCTATTTCGTCACTTAACTCCATCGGTAACTTTTTGCAACGCTTCTGCAAGTGTTTCTTCCGTATATTTTCTGTAATTGGGGTACCAGGCGTTTTTTTTATAGTTCCATTCACCATTCTATCTGTAAAAGTGGGTATCTTTGATATACTGTACTTATTACATTGAGATTTGTTTAAATTAATCTTGGGGTTACTTTGATTGTTACCAATGTTGCCCCGTACCACCTATCAAAATAAACCCAGGAACAAATACTCATAATAAAACAAAATAAGGTCACCATATATCCAAGGCAATCAATTAATTTAACTCGGAAGATACCATTTCGTCATTTGAAATTACTAAAGAAACGACAACAATAATACCAACCTTTGTAGCATTGAAGTTATCCCGCACACTATTTCTTGGGTTTGCACGTACACAAAATAAATATTTTTTTAAACGAGGTACGTTATCAACACCAACGCTCACGCATTGAAGAAAGATAACAGTCAAAGATGCCAACAAAAAAAATCAAATGCCTGCGTTCCATAGAAAATGATATTTTAATAAAAAAGCATCCATAAAAAGTAATCATCAAAGTTACCCCACTATTTGAAAGTATTGTATAAAGGTTTTATATAACCCGTTTGTATAATACCGTATAAATATATAAATGGGGTTACCCATTTATATATTTATACGGTATTATACAAAACCTGGCGATGAAAAAGAGTGACCGTGAGTTTTCTTGCTTTGCAAACGTGGCAGTAAATATATGTAGAAGCTTTTTTAAAAATAAATAGGCATAGAACAAAGCGCGAAAAGGCAACTCATACACTCGATGCATTGTTTTGAAGTCTTTGGTAATACGCGTTACTTTATATTCAGAAAACACAGAGCATAAACACTTATTGCTTGCATTTACTTCTCATCGAGTATTTCTACAAAAATCTGTCCAATAGTTGCCAATGTGCAACAAAAAAAACAAATAAATAAACGTATAATATTCGTACTCTACCGTCTTGATATCGCAAGGTACTGTCAATATAAAATATATTTATGCAGATTCCACACAACAACCGACAATAAATTACAAAGTAAGTGCACAAGACGGCGAGACTCAGCATAATTTTGGATTACGATCATGCATTATAATTGTGTATATACACGTGTCTAAATATTCACTTATCATTGGATCGCAATTGAGGCAACGCCAAGATAATGATTATTTTAAATCATTTTACAATAGTTCGATGGCAGAGAAAACATGATAATTGTTTTCACAACCAAGATATTATCTCATAATACGTAGCAAATCTAAGAGCAATCAAAGCCGAGGTATTCGTACTGAAAATAAAATTGACGCCGTGAAGATATCTAGATGTCGGAATATAATCTATGTACATATATCACTGGTTTGTCCGACACAGGCACCAATAGTTGACAACCCGTTTGTTGAGGTCTATGGTCTATGATGCCTAGCCTAAGATAGAACCAGTTTAAATGGTACTTAAACTGCTTCTATCTATTTACATTGGTATGGCCAGATAGTCAATATCTAGTATCATTGAGACGACGATTCTTTTTGCTGTTTTTACGCGGCTCTTTTTGAGATGATGAATGTTTTTGTAGACTCGTGAAAAATACCAACCAAACGTAGTAACCAAATGTGTCCATATTTATATTTTTCTGTGGTTTAAAACCCCTCTCAGACACAGATGTGTCATCTTAGTTATGGATATACTTAAAATATTGACGGAAACAGCCCTTTCACCCCTCGACATCACCCTATATGTTTTGATACAAGTTTAGATAAACCGAACATTACTGGGATATGACATCACCGTCACAGAGTGTGCATTGAAAAAATGGTTTTGTTATTTCGCATTCTTATGAATACGAATATAAATATTATTCAATTTCCATCCGAAATCTTTATTTGTTTTTGTAATATGTCAACATATTGATTGATATGATTGTTTTGTTGCAATGTGATATATTGCAACAAAACAATAATATTTATCATATGCAATATAGTATTATTTATGTTGCCCTTATTTCCATAATAAATATTACACATTTATTCATCATTTGCTTAACGAACACTGTTTCTTGTTTTAAGATAGCAGACTACACGCGATATGTCTGGTTATTGGAAACTGCTATTTATATATGCGACATCATAGCGCTGGTGAATCAAAGAAAACACAGTGTGTATAAAGAATTCACCTATAATACTTAACTCCCTAAGGTTTTTTACAGCACGAAAGGCGTAGCCATTCCGTAGCTGTACGGTACTGCGCCGCTGTGTGGGTTTCATCGCACGTGGGACAGCACTGTATTTGATTCAGTTATTTTGCATAATTGAATCAAATGAAGTGAATTTGAAATGATTTTAACTGAGGTGATTGAACTATAATATATAACAGTTTACAACATATTCCAAAACACCCACCATATTTACCATTATACAAAGACACGACAATAACAGTAGCATTGATACATTTTATTAACAATTCAATATATCATAAAGTGGTAAGAGTACAGTAAAAGTTGGAAACAGCAGTAATATCGTAGTGTTGGAAGACGTTAGGTTATTGCGTTATAAAACTATAAGAATCCCCTTGTAGAGTGCACGAGGAATAGTTCAGTTTAACTTGTGAAGGATCCGCAAATAGCCGGACTCTCTACCACCTACGCAAACTGATGCGACTCTATAACACGTGTACACATACTTGATATTTTCAAATGAAATTTTCTCTTCGTATAAATGTGAATGTTGAGTTGGAGGATTTCATATTCGTTTGCAATCATGATCATTATATGCTTTTTCCTTAAAAGCAAATTTAGGTCTGATAAACAACTAAAAGTTATTTGCGAACAAATATAAAAATAACAATACTTGAATGCACGATTGACATAGTGGTTTAAGCGGCTGCCTCGCCGCTTCACACTGCGCCGAGTGTTGTGGTGGTTCGATCCCTACACGAGGCAACAATTTGTATAATTCACAAATTTTTGTTTCGAGTCTGGGTGTTCATTGTGTCCGTTAGTTGTATGTTTGTAAAGTCCCCCGCGACACAGGATTTAGTCCTAATTCATTCTGCGTAAATGGCGTAGTTTTGGCAGTCGTCTCGTCGTTTAGTACTTCGGCGAGTATTATGGTTTCGATCCCCACAGAGACAACACTTTGTGTCATCAAAGATTTGTTGATTCGGGTCTGTTAATATTTTGTGTCCGTGGATTGTATGTACATATTAAGCGACACGATATTAATTGGTAGTGATGGCGTGTTCTTTTAAAAAATTAAATAGTTTTTCTATTTGCAATAGTAAAGAAAAATATAATGTTCATTTATAGACTATTACGGCGGCTTACTACCGCAATAGTCCGTTTGCTGGTAGCGTTATAAAAATAAGAATACATGTCCTGTCTAACATACCGATCATCGCATAATCTAAAGTACTGAAGATCGAAACATGTGGGAGGAAGATTTTTTTATATTCAACCACGAGGAGACAAAATAGAGTTTAAAAGCATTTTTAAATAGCCGCTGATTTCGAAGTATGAATATGCGGGGAACAGCTAGTCATAAATAAAAACATCCAAGTAACTAAACTTTGATATTCAAAGCTCAAAGGAGATCTGAAAATAAACGTCAATACACGTGGTAAGCTAAACTTTGTACCTAAAGAGTAGGTCCTAAATTGAACCTAATACAAGTTAAAACTAATTTTTTGACGGACTTTTAATAAAATTCACTATACAGTCACCCTCTCATACGGGAGCCTTAATTTCATTGCAAATTTATAATTGGCTTTCGCCTGCAGCTTTCTTTCCTATTAGAAATTCTTTTGTTCAGATTATTTTGCCTCTTTACATCCCTGGGGGATCAACTTTGCTAAAGCTTTGCCTTGGTGAGTGTTTATAAGTAAAAGAAAAATGGTCAAAACTCTCGTTTGCTTTAATATTTCAATCATTCGATCAGCCTAAGCTTCTGTTCACGTGTATATCTCATGTATAATTAAGCGTACCTACATTTTGTTAGATTTGATGCTAGTTTTTGCTCTTCGTGCGCGCGATTGTCGGGTTTTGGCAAAAGCCATACATACTGCAGTATATCCATACATACTGCAAAACTTTCGTCAAACACTATTAATCCTTGCAACCTCATGGTTATTATAGTACCTAATAGAATTATCATCTTTAAAGGATAAATACCCAAATCATACATTTTTGTGTCACAAAACACGGCTTAAGCTAATCAGGTAACAGTTAATTTTCAAAGCTTAAGTTACAATATGATACTCCTATAATAATATGTTATTCTAATTGTCAAAATATATATTTTTTAATCTGTTTCCCTACTTACCATTGACATAAACGTAGCAAAGTTCATTGACTCATTAATGAGAAGCAGGGCCCTGACTTGAGAATAAAATACCCCGAAAATTTACTTACAATTGTGTTTACGAAATGGTAATTCTATTTTGCGCTATTACTTGACTAGAAAAAACTGAAATAAAAGAAAATAAATACAGATAGATCAATAAAACATTTGAATGTTGAAGGTAATATTTATATTATAATTTTAAAACTTAAATGTTGTACAGGGCTTAGTCATTTCCCCCCGTGGGATTGAGGAAGACTTAATATAAGATGTATATAAACCCATGTATTCTTATAATAAAGTCAGTATTTAATCATCATTCGGTGTATCATTTACTCGAACCTAATACCATCCGTACATGGCGACCCTGCCATCGCATTAGGTGTTAGGCGTGCCCGGCGTCGGGCAGTGACGACCCCATCGCCCAGTGACTTGTCACAGCAACCTTTGCTCCTCTCATAGAGGAGTGAAGGATATCCCGCGGTACCCCTTGTTCGGAGGGGTACGGCTGCGACGGGTCCAGGCACTCGCGTTTTACGAGTGGTTGGACAGGCAAATCTGCCAACCGTGGCAAATCGTAACCCCGGCATTGGGTCGCAGTCATGTTTTGTGACCTTAATGCTGGGAGCGAAGGTCTTGGCTTAACCGCCCGGGCCGCGAGGAAGAAAACCTCTATAAAAAATTACCCCAACTCCAAGGTTTGGCGCGCGCCGATGGATGCATGGCTGATGGGAAGATCAGTCGCGAGCGCTCCTCCAGTCAGGGCAAAGGCCGTCCCCCTGGTTGGGTACTAAATGTAGGCTTACCCGGGTACAGGGGGCACCAACCCGGGCGGACCATCTATTCCCCCACTCTCGTGGGAATCAAATGAATAGTTCGCAAGCTACTAATTCGAGCGAGGAGCCACGCTCACTAAACTCTGGCTCCACTCTTCGCGCCAATAATGACGCTGATGATGAGGTGGAGGATCCATCACTACCAAGGGTAGCTTTACCTGGTGTTGCAGCCTGTGACCGGGTCCGCTCTCGGTCCTTGGGCAGATCGCGGGGGCGTTCGGGTCCTTCTCGTTCAGCCACCCCTTGCCCGGGGTTGTCACGGATACCAGCCACTGCCATATCCGCGGCGGTCTTCAAGACCACCACCACCCTATTCTATACTATCTATCTATCTATCTAACCCGCTCGGGGAAGAAGAAGGCTTTGGGTGATCCAGCTGCGCATACCCCGGAGTCGTCAGTTGAGCGGGCTGCGGACAGTGCGCGTGAGAGCGATAGCTCCGCCATGTCTGTGGCATTAGTCTCGATCCGAGGTGCACGAAAACGCACCGTGAAACGTCACCCAGAGGGACCGGATGAGGGGGTGGCCCGGGTTAGGGCCAGGACGGCGGAGGTCTCTGATTCGGACGGAGAACTGAGGTTATTGTCAGACCCGTTAACTTCTTCGTCTGACCCAACAAAACGCGCTCGCGAGATTGAGCAGCGTTTAGAGGAGCTGCGCGGGCAACCGACAGCCGCAATACAGGAGAGAGCGCTCCTTTCTGTTGCGGTTGTAGAGAGAGTGGCCAAGGAGAGCCGCAGCCTGAAGGGGGCCTTTGTTAAGGCCCTGATAGACGCGGTTCAGGACATCGCTGCTGCAATTGCGGCTCAGACTGAGCGCATTGGGTGAGAGGAGGCATCTAACGCCGAGCTCCACTTCCGCCTAGCCTCCCTTGAGGCTGCGATAGACGCGATGTCCAGGGAGCTCGAGTAGCTCCGTAAGAGTGCGCCGCTGACATATCCAGCTGCTCATTCACCGCGAACGCCAACGACGGAGACTTGCGCGCCTCCCCAGGTGTCCGGGTCACCTCCTCTTCCGGTTGCCAAGCACCCGGCAATGAGCGCGCCAGCCAAGAAACCTCCAAGAAGTGGGGCCCCACTTCGCTGAGAGGAGTTCCCTCCTCTTCCCTTCTGCCCCGCTCAGGCTCAGAATAGCGATCGGGTCCAGCAACAAGTTGTCGCGGCGCCTTATCCATGCGTGAGCCACGATGGCTCCACTTATACGGATCTGGCGTCGCAAATCTCGGCCCAACTTGCGATTCAGATGGATCGCAAGTTCGAAGAACTTTGGGCCCAGATCTTCCCGGACCGTGTGGCACGGCCGCGACTCGCGCAGCCAATAGCCGCGGCACATAACGTCGCGCCCATAGCTGCACCAGATGTCGCGATTGCCACCACTACTGCAGCCGCAGTCACGCCCGGTGGCGGGAGCAGGAAGAAAAGGAGGAGAAAGAAAGCGCCGCCTGCACCCGTACTTGCTCCATTATCAACCCTCGACCCTGTTGGGCAGGCACCTGCAGCTGAGTCCAGTGCCTCCTGGGCCACAGTGACAAGTCGCCCTGCAAAGGCCAGGGCCCGGAAGGCAAAGACCTAGACGCCCGCGTTGCCCAAAGTGCCATCCACATTGGCGGTGACAGTGACCCTTCCACCGGGGTCCAACATCACCTTAGCCGAGGTGATGAGATTGGCCAGGGAGAGGGTTGACCTCAACGAGCTGGGGCTCACTGAGGGCCTCCGTCCGAAACGGGCCATTACCGGAGGCCTTATACTCAAAATTCCCGGTGAACAGGGCTCGGAAAAGGCGGAAGTCCTAAAAAGACGCCTTCAGACGGCGTTATCAGAAACGGGTGCAATCGTGGCGCGTCCAGTAAAAATGGCCGAGATTCGGGTGAGAGACTTGGACGACGCAGTAGTCCACAGTCCCTAAGGATGTTGCCGAAGCAGTTGCTGCGGAGGGAAATTGCGATGCGGCCGACGTGAAGGTTGGTCAAATTCGCTCCTCCGCGGCGGGCTTGGGGACTGCGTGGGTCCACTGCCCGCTCACAGCTGCCCGCGAGTTGGTGGCCGCGGGAAAGCTCCGAGTGGGTTGGGTCATCGCCCGTGTCAAGACCCTAGCGGCTCGACCTCTACAGTGCTTCAGGTGCTTGGAGAAGTGGCACGTGCGCGCCCGCTGCACATGTGATAGGGACCGAAGCGCTCTCTGCTTTGTCTGCGGCCAGGTGGGCCACAAGGCAAGTGGTTGTGAGGAGAGCGCTCCGCGGTGCCCTGTGTGCACGGATGCGGGGCGCCCGGCCAACCACCGGGTGCCGATTCTCCCTCTGCGTTCCGACCCATTTGTCTGCTGGACGAGGTGGGCAAGCTCTTTGAGCGCATTATTGCTGCCCGCCTCCAGGACCACCTGTCGAATGTGGGCCCCGATTTGTCTGAGTGCCAGTTCGGCTTCCGGCAGGGGCGTTCAACTATAGACGCAGTCCGTCGCGTCCGCTCCCTGTCGGAGCCGTTGCTCAGGGAGGGAGGCGCTGCGTTGGCGGTCAGTCTTGACATTGCCAATGCCTTTAACTCCCTGCCCTGGCAGTCAATTAGGAGGGCGCTGATTTATCATAACGAGCCCTCCTATCTACGTGATATTATCGGGTCGTATCTAAATGGGAGGTCCATCAGGATAAAAGGTCGGAACGGAGCTCTGCTCACGAGGGAGCTTTCAAACGGAGTTCCACAGGGGTCTGTGTTAGGACCCCTTCTATGGAACATCACGTTCGATGCGGTCCTACGTATCGGTCTCCCCTCTAATGTCAGCGTCGTCTGCTATGCGGACGACACGTTGGTGCTGGAGCGGGGGACAACCGGCTTCCGCAGTGTCGTGGCTCTCGCCAATCTTGGCGTGGCACTAGTCGTCTCGGCGATCAGCCAGCTGGGCCTTCGAGTGGCGCCTCGCAAATCTGAGGCGCTATGGTTCCATGCCCTTCCTCGAGGCCGGGAACCACCCAGCTCAGTGGTTTCGATTTGTGGTGCACAAGTACGGGTGGGGGCGTACTATTAAGTACCTTGTGACGTCACGTCGCGCCCCAGCGCCGCGAGCCTCGCTACGAGTGACGCACAGCAGTGGGCCGCTCCCTCGCCCCCTCCTCCTCGCCGGCCTTATAAATACCGGGGACACACGAGGCCTCGCTCCTTTGCTCCGGCCAACACCACCAAGCTGAGTACATCATCCGAAGACCTGTGAAGTGCCAACGTCCACGCCCTGGATAATTGTCTCATCCGCTAATTTAAAGTGTCAGCTCTTTTTGTATCGAATTGAATAACTAGAATTATAACGCGAGTTTAAACTTTCCTGGTGATATTTTTTTATTTATTTCCCGTAAGTCAACCTAATTATCTCTCTTTAATTGCTCGGCGAGTGATCGATCCCGGCTACCACGTGGAAATCAATCACTCGTGCGACATTGGCGCCCAATAGAATTTTTAATTATATTTTTAAAACGTAAGTTGGCACTTTACAGGTGAGTGAAATAATTTCTTTTTCTCTTGTATATTTTTCTCCTGTGTGTGCATATATTCTGGTGTGGTGAATTGCGTACAGGTACAGTTTCTATCTATTTTGGTTGGCCATAAGCAATTTAACTGTGTAAATAACATAACGGTGATTTAATTAACGTCGGTCTAAAATCACGTTCCACCGCGGGCAGCGTGTCGAGCCGCCAACCGGTTCTAACCGCTTAGCCGTTGAACTAACGAGCCTCGTGTTCGCGAAAACATATTGTGATTCAACCTTTGAGTGACCTTTAAGAAATTTTTTAATCCTGTACCAATCATCACACCATTGTATAATTTAGTGTACTTCAGCTTTTTTTAGCACGGTATTCGATTTTCTGGCGATATTTAATTTTTTTTCTAGTGCCGGCGTAAATACTTAGATTTTCTATTATTGTTTTGTAATAATGGCTTACATTATAAATTTCTCATTATTAACTAAAGCGGAATTAGAATATGAGACCACAATACGCGGCGTTTCAAAGCCTGACGATCCCCGCAAACAAATCGCTAAACTTTTAGTTAAAACTCCCTCAGAGGATATATTATGTTCACCCTTCCCACCAGAGGAGGATGTGGCAGAAGTGGAAAAGTCGTTATTAAGATCAAATAAACACTTATCTATGTTGGAAGCAAACTATACTTCCGAGCTTCAACAGAAGGTCGAAACCGTGCTACACCATTGTTTTCATCGACTGAATAGGGTGGATACCGGCAGTCTTGATATTAAAAAAATTTAGTCTGTGTGGAATAAATTTAATGACTTATATGCGAAATTACAATTAATCACGAGCCGGAATTCGCGGTCGGATTGCTCAGTGGCAGAGGGAAACACTTCCTATAATTACGACCGTAAGCTTTTTTCGGAATTAGGTAAATTCAAATTTAACGGTAAATCATGTGTAAGATCCTTTATTGAAAAAATTGATGAATTTATGTCCTGTAGATCTATTCCACACGACAAGATGTTGTCTTTCGCTTTTGAAATATTTTCGGGTGACGCATTAGTTTGGTATCGTTCTGTTAAAAATAATGTAAAGACTTGGTTAGAACTCTGCGAACTTTTGAAACGAGATTTTAGTCCGCATAACTACGATTATCGGCTTATGACGGAGATTCGTCAGCGCTCACAGGGCGAAAACGAATCAATAACTATTTACGTGGCAAAAATGCACGGTCTGTTTTCGCGACTTAGTTCTCCTATCGCTGATTCGGAGAAGCTAGAAATTTTACTAAATAATATTAGAACCTTGTTACACTAATTGTCTGCTCACTGCAAAGGTTGTTGATGTGGATAGTCTGGTCGAATGTTGTCGTCTTTTCGAAAATTACCAAAGTCGCAGTAAGCAATTTTCTGAACCCCCTAAAGTTTCAAAGAATACTGTAGCACCCGATCTAGCGTATAATTATCCGTTTTCTAATTTTTCTTCAAACAAAAATGTTTACAATCATAATCACTTCAATAAATATAACTCTGTCGCTGATACATCGAGATACAAGTCTGTACCACAAGTTAACGCCGTATCGAGTACTTCTAATATAAATAAAAAATTTTGCGTGCGTTGTAGATGCAATTCGCACTCATTACGTAATTGCCGTCAGCCACACTACCTAATCTGTTTTAAGTGTGGCACAAAGGGTTTCAAGGTGTCAGACTGCCCCAATTGTAAATCTAAGTCGACCCCTACAGTTTCAAAAAACTAGTTAACAAGGATTGTGGAAAATCAAATTATACAACTAAGGCCCGATTTTTCAATCGTCAGTTAAAAGATAACAAAGCAATAAAATATAACACTTACAAATTAAAAACTACGGTTGTATATAAAGTAGATCAACGATGTTACCTACTTTTCAATTTAGCCCGGTTACAGTTTAACTGTCAAGTAAATTTTAACTGACAATTGAAAAATCGGCCCTAATTGTAATAAAACAGAGTGGAATAATTGGTTGGACTTTTTAAAAAAATTCTTTAGTAGCTATCATATATCCTCAATCCGTAATTCTAAAGTAGAATATTTACCTTACGTTACTCTAAAATTAAACGAATACCTACCACTGGTCTTTTAGATTCTGGATCTTGCGTTACAATTTTAGGTAATAATTTGCATAACTTATTTTTGAAAGACGATTTTTTGGATAAATCGAAACCTTTAAGGTTAATAACAGCTGGCGGCGAACGATTTGAGTCCTTGGGATCGGTGTTTCTACCCTTTGAGTTTCAGGATAAATTGATTAACTTAGAAGTTCATGTTGTACCTGGGATTCAAAATTCCCTTATCCTTGGCATGGATTTTTGGCGAAGCTTTGGCCTATTTCCTAACAAATTAGAGTCTGTTTTGATTGTGAACAAGTCTGACGCTCAAGTAATGGAGTTGCAGGCAGTTCCCCCTACACATCTTGTTTCTTATGATTATCTTACAGTCGACCAGAGAGCTACCGCTGACAACATTATTTCTAAATTTACCGATATTTCATACGAGAAGCGGGGTCTCGGTTGCACAAATATTATTTCTCATTCAATTGATACAGGTGATTGCCCCCCTATTCGGCAAAGATTTTATCGCATGTCTCCCGATAAACAAAGAATTTTAATAAAGCATCTTGACGACATGCTCTCAGAGGATGTTGTTGAACGATCCGAAAGCCCGTTGTCAAACCCGGTCATTTTGACCCCTAAGAAGAATGGTGAACTGCGTTTCTGTTTGGACAGTCGTAAATTAAATTCCGTTACAAAAAAAGATGCTTATAGCTTGCCTTATATTTCGGAAATTTTAGATAATCTGAGAGATGCTAAATACTTGTCTAGTTTAGATTTGTCTAAATCTTTTTGGCAAACATTAATTAAAGAAGAGGACCGTTGCAAAACAGCCTTTTATATTCCTACGCGTGGCACATTTCAATTCAAAAGAATGCCCTTCGGTCTTACGAATGCGCCAGCTACTCAACAACGATTAGTTGATATTTTATTTTACGGTCCAGAATTTGAAAATAAGGTTTTCTGTTTTATCGATGACATAATCTGTATCACGTCTAGCTTCAACGAGCATATTACTCTTTTATTACGCATTCTTGATAAACTAAAAAGCGCTAATTTAACAATTAATCTCGAAAAATGTCAATTTTTTAGAGATAAACTAAAATATTTAGGCTATGTTGTCGACTCTAGTGGATTGCATCCCGATCCGGATAAAGTAAATTCAATGAAAAATTATCCCACTCCTTCTAATAGAAAAGAAGTACGTCGTTTTTTAGGCGCAGCCTCGTGGTACAGGCGTTTTATACCGAATTTTAGCTCTATTGCTGCACCCTTAAATAAGTTAACATCTCAAAGTAAAAACGCACCTCCATTCTGTTGGACGACAGAGGCTAATGAGGCGTTTAATAATCTAAAGAGTTGTTTGATTTCCTCCTCGGTGTTGGCTTGTCCTGACTACTCGCAACCGTTTGAAATACATTCAGACGCTAGCGATTTTGGACTTGGCGCGATCCTCTGTCAAAGGTTAAATGGTGAGGAAAGAGTCATAGCGTACTATAGCAAATCACTCACTAAGCAAGAAAAAAATTACAGTGCCACAGAGCGCGAAGCCCTGGCTGTTCTATCTGCTATAGAACACTGGCGTTGTTATGTTGAAAATTGTAAAAAGTTTATTGTTTACACAGATCACGCTGCTTTGAAATGGTTCTTGACCTTAAATAACCCTACTGGCCGGTTAGCTAGATGGGGAGTTCGCTTATCTTCCTATAATTTCGAAATACGTCATCGTCGGGGTTCCGATAACGTTTTACCTGATTTTCTGTCTCGCTCTTTACCCGTTTCTGCTATTGCTAATGATATAAATATAGATATTAATTCTAATCAGAATTTACCAGTTTCTACTAATGATCCTTGGTGTTTAAATATCTATAAAGGCTGTTTAAGTTCTTCGACTTCCTTAGTTAACTATCATGTAATAAACAATAAATTGTATTGTTTTAAAAAAACATTAAACCCTCTCACTAGAGAATTTCAATGGAAAGAGGTTATTCCGTCTGACCAAAGAAATGACATTCTAAGGGAGAATCATTCTTCGCCCACTGCTGGACATCTGGGTATTTTTAAGACATACAAACGTCTCGCACTTAATTACTTTTGGCCTGGTATGTACACCGATTTTGTCAAGTTTGTCAGTTCATGTGAACCTTGTATCACCCATAAACACCAAAATCACCCAAATTTAGGTCTAATGGGAAAACCCAAATCATGTCAAAAGCCCTTTCAGACGATTAGTATTGATTTGATTGGTCCATTGCCTCCCAGCAGGAAACAAAACACTTTTATATTTGTGGTCAGTTATTGTTTCTCTAAATATTGTTTACTTTTCCCCATTAAACGGGCAACTGCAGAAGTGATAACAAAAATTCTTGAGGAAAATGTATTTTTGGTGCATGGAATTCCATCTACTATTGTTTTGGATAACGGTAAAAAATTTATTAGCGCAACTTTTAAAAGTATGTTGTCAAAATATAAAATTCCAAATTTGCATTTTACACCGTTGTATACTCCCCACGTTAACTCAGTTGAACGTTACAACAAAACCATTATGACAGCTATTTCAACTTTCATAGAATCCGATCATCGAATCTGGGACACTCTAATCACTAAAGTTCAATTCGCCCTTAACTGCGCATTTAGTGAAGTTACTGGTTATTCTCCTAATTTCCTTGTTTTTGGTAGGGAGGTCATAACATGTGGTTATCAGTATATTGACAAGGAATTTAATTCCGATATGGTGCTTGAACCACGGGACGGCTATGCCGAAACTTTAGGCTACTTATCTTCTATTTTCGAGAAGGTACATTCAGCTCTGTTGTCGGCCCACCAACGAAATTGTTCATCTTATAATCTTCGCCGTAAACAGGCAGAATTCAGTGTCGGTGATATAGTTTGGCGCAGAACGTTTCTACTTAGTGACAAGGATAAATACTTTAGCAAGAAATTGGCGCCTAAATTTATTAAATGTAAGATTGCCTCAAAAAAATCACCTCTAGTATACAAACTTAACGACATGGCTGGAAAACCTTTAGGCAAATGGCACATCAAGGCTTTAAAGTTGATTAATTACAAAGAATATCATTCATTCATTCATCATCAGCCTTTAACAGTCCACTGCTGGACTAGGCCTCTCCTTTGAAAGGAGGAATTGGCCTACTATACCACGCTGGCCAAACGGGTTGGTATAGGGTTTGTATCAAGTTTTCCTTCTATTATAGTTCTGTTCTCTGCATAATATGCTCCCTCTGTCGGCTCTTACGACACCCATGGGATGATATGGGGTGGTGACAATCCGTATTCTTCATCCGTCACCACACGGACAAACTGTTACAAAGAATAATAAAAGTATAAAAACAACAATGTAAGACGCATATCTATACAAAGTTATAATTACCTACATAATTATTTGTGAAGGCCAACAATGGTTCTTTTGTTTTCGAGTCGAAGCTCACAAGATAATGCGTTGTGTTGTGTTAATGATTTATGTAAACATGCTAACATAAAATGAATAAATGTTTCAGTTATAAATTGTAATAAAGTTTATTACATGTAATATTGTTACAAAAAATCTGTTGTTTATCTAACTATCAGTTATGGCTCAGTGGTTAAAAAGTTGTTGTCGGATCGGTCTGTGGTTCGATTCTCGCATGTGTATTTTCTTTCCTCAAATCTATTTGTTGAAATGCATCTTGATTGGCGTATTGTTTTTCGCCGTGCCTTGTTCTGAAGTTCTGTTGTTATTCTTAATTCTGTATAAATTCCATAATCAAATTGTTATTATAGGTACTTTATAAACGATCATGGTGATTAACCGTGCGTCGCGAGCTCGGAACAGTCGAATAGTACCTACCATTTAGATCGTACCTACCTAGTTGTCGTTATGACGCACGCGCGTTCACTCAGCGACGCGCCGATAAATAAATGCCTAACTAATGATTCACCATTGTTTACATTCAAAAGGTGTTTACTGGTCGTGTTGTAGTTATTAATTAGAGCAAAATATTTATTTATTTCTTTCCTTTGACATTGAGCGGTCCGGTCGTGTATGCGGCTTATATTATTTTTGTTCATCTTTACGAAAAATCTGTTGTTATACCTAACTATATTCAAAAAGTTTACTTATCTAGTGGCAAAGGCCGAACCCAAGATTTATAAGTCGTAGGGCTAGATCAAGTTTCTTATATCTACAAATCATTATTACCTAATAATTACCCTAAGCGCTTCTCCATAGATTGTTATCTTTAATATTAGGCTATTACACTGGCCTCGGCATTTACATGTAGGTATGTGTGATGAATTATGAATGATGAATGTTTATGTTCAAATTCAGACTGCCGTTGTACGCGTGAAGAATGCAAGCGTGGGTCATTATTATTTAGGTATCCTAATTAGCGTATAGGGTTGCCACTTGTTCAAGGTACTCATGCCCTTGTTTTCTCTAATTTCAGGGAGTATCTTCAGGGCTGCTACGCCCGTTGGGCTAGGGAATTTTCCTTAGGGAAAATCCCGGCCTAACGGGGGGGGGGGTGTGACGTCACGTCGCGCCCCAGCGCCGCGAGCCTCGCTACGAGTGACGCACAGCAGTGGGCGGCTCCCTCGCCCCCTCCTCCTCGCCGGCCTTATAAATACCGGGGACACACGAGGCCTCGCCCCTTTGCTCCGGCCAACACCACCAAGCTGAGTACATCATCCGAAGACCTGTGAAGTGCCAACATCCACGCCCTGGATAATTGTCTCATCCGCTAATTTTAAGTGTCAGCTCTTTTTGTATCGAATTGAATAACTAGAATTATAACGCGAGTTTAAACTTTCCTGGTGATATTTTTTATTTATTTCCCGTAAGTCAACCTAATTATCTCTCTTTAATTGCTCGGCGAGTGATCGATCCCGGCTACCAGGTGGAAATCAATCACTCGTGCGACAACCTTGGCCTCACTTTGGACTCTCGCTGGGCGTTCGAAAACCACTTCGAGCGCTTGGCCCCTCGGGTTCGTGGTGCGGCGGGCGCGCTTCAGCGCCTGCTTCCAAACCTGGGTGGGCCACGCGAGGAAGTTCGCCGCCTCTACTGTGGCGTCGTGCGGTCCATGGTTCTCTATGGGGCGCCCGTGTGGCATCATCGTCTCACGCCCACCTCCCGCTGCAGGGCTATCCTAGCCAGTCTGCAGCGGTTGGTGGCCATTCGGGTCGCAAGAGGCTACAGGACGATATCCCATGAGGCAGGGACGCTCATTGCGCGCCGTGGGATCTCCTGGCGTGTGTGAATGCCCGACTTTATGACGAAGTTCGCCTTCGTCGGCTAGGCGGGGAGATGCCGAGTGAAACGCTCGAAGATCACTGGCGAAATGCGCACCGAAGCGCGTATGAGAAGTGGCGCGTGCGGCTGCATCTACCGCGTTGCACGCGCCAACGCATCGTCGGTGCGATTTTGCCGATATTTGACGCCTGGCTCGAGACGAAAGAGTGCACTACTTTCCGGCTGACTCAGATACTTACCGGGCATGGTTGCTTCGGTGAGTATCTGAGACGGATCGGACGTGAGGCGACAACACAGTGTCACCACTGCGATGACGACCTGGACTCCGCCCAACACACACTAAAGGTGTGCCCCGCGTGGGCGGACGAGCGGAGTACCCTAGTCGCCACCATCGGGAGGAATTTGTCCCTACCAGCCGTAGTAGCGGCAATGGTGGAGGACACCCACAATTGGCAGGCAGTAGTCTCCTTCTGTGAAGCTGTAATGCTCCAGAAGGAGGCCGCTGAGCGGGAGCGTGAAAGACGCAACCCCGCTCGCAGGCGAAGGCAGCGCCGAGGCGGCGGCAGCGGCCGTTCAACCCGACTCTTCCTCAGGTCTGCGGGCGTTGGAGGGGGAGCTTCTAACGACCCACCATAAGCGGATCCGAGAAGGCAGCAGACTGTGTGGCGCAGTCTGCTGTGAAAGGGATTGCACACCACGCCTTTCCCCGGGCACGCGTCCCAAGCAAGGGGACGGACGCGACAGGTACAGCGGAGCAATACAACCACAGTTCCCGTTGTACCTGCAAGGCGTCGAGCTACGGAGCCACCGTGTGGTTTTTAGGCGGTAACCCAACCCACAGGGTGGGAGTCCGACATACCCCCTTCGACCGCTCCCCGGTCGGAGGGGCATGAGGTAACTCATTTTCCACACGAAAACCGTGTTAGGCGTGAGTTGCGTTTGTTTACATTCCTTTGACCAAATCGGGCCGCTTAAGCTTTGGTTTCCTAGGAAAGCATGCCGTCATATAGCAGCTGTAATACAGCGGTGAATGACGTCACTAGAACGTTGTCTATGTAAACAAAATGGCGCGGTTTCCTAGAGAGCGGTAACTGATACCGTAACGTCAAAAAGCGGTGCCGCCATTTCCATGACGGCCGTCTTGTCGGTGTCAGATGGTTTCGTGAACGTTTCATTGATAGCGGTGAAGCTATTTTTAATACGTATTTGTGTTTTTTTACCGGAACAACGTACAAAATATAATACAAAGTTGTATTCAAAGCTCAGTAGTAATCGGCGACTTACTAAAATCTCAAATGCACCTTCAGTACCACGAGATTTGAATAAATCGTCTTCCGCCATACGACTATTTTCCTCTTCTGATGATATTTCATCCTCCAAATAAATTACTAAAGCTAAATCAAGGTCATCGATTTTCTATCTTGGATACTAATCGTTTGACATTTGTTTAAAAAAATGACTGACGGTGTGTTAAAACGGCCGTGGAACTTTCCACACGTCGTCATCGTAAAGACGGCCGCCTTTTTGCGTCCGTAATATTACGGCCGCTATATGACGGCACCGCTTTCCAGGAAACCAAAGCTTTAGCACCACAATGCAGTACTCAAAGTATATTCTACATTTGAAGCTGGTAGCGATTATTATATTTTGCGTTAAAATATATGTTTTGAAAAATAGGCACCACTAACACCAAAGAGGAAGTTATAGAACCCCAGAACGCAGCAGGAGGTAATAACAACGCAGACATACGACAATTGGCTGTGTACGCCAGTTCGACGAATATCATTTTATTTGTATTGTTGCTGATTGCATCATTGGCATTTTATACGGCATTTTCGCACTATATAGAAAGTGTCATTCCAAGTGGATGGCTAACGAGATAAGATGAGACAGATTGCGAGTCTCGTTATGGCGAAGAAGGATTGACAACGAAAGAGATCCGAGGGAGCAGCCAGAGATGAGGAGCTACAAAAAAGGAACTGGAGACATCGCTTGAGCCGAGCGATTTGCGGAACAGTTTTTAAACAAAAGTCCAGTGCGCGTAAAATTATCATAAGTGGCGTATCGTAAATATATATGGGCGCAAATTAATATATTATGATTATATTGTTACGAAAATACTAATAATTATTTAAGATTGATATTTAAATAACTATTTGTGAACACAGAACTGAGAACTTCACTACAACTGTTTTATAAAGTATTTAATTTATAACTTAGTTATTAAGATAACTACAGAAACTTTCAAAGTAAAATCAATTAGTATTAAATAACATTATTCTGACCCTTATTTTTACCGTAATAAATAACATGCGTTTATATTTGCATCCTGTTGATAGCGCCATCTGTTGACAATGTTGTAAAGCAGCGTTTGGTTAATAAAATAAATTTGTTATTCGTGTAAAATAAATTATTTGGTGTTGTGCAAAATTCATTAGAATATTAATGTCGATTTTTGATTAGTTTATAATTGTACAGTAATTTCAATTATATATTGTAAAGGAAGTGGCAGTTGTTAAAACATTAAGTGTAATGACTATGACGGTTAGTGTATAAAAAGGACTGTGGGTCGCATTTTAATTCAATTCTGTGCTAGAAATCAACTGATAATAAACCAAGTAATATTACGTGAGTGTTTTAATTATGGAGTCTGGACACCATAACCCTGGCTTATCGCCGACAGCAGCGGTTGGATAAACGCCCCCTAAGAGACTTCGGGATCTACGGTTGGCGCGAGAGTGATGGGTCTCTTGGCTTGGCCGCCATTACCAATGATGACCTGAAGACTGATACGCAAGCGCAAGCCGTGTTTGGCCCTAGTCAACCCTGATCGGAGACCACACGGTGTGTCGGAGATATGGCGAGCACATCTACACTTCACGTGAGGCCACGTGTGAGCGAGAGCGACAGAGCGACTATGACGGGGTGCACGCAACGGGGTGTGCTGTGGCGTGAACGCTGTTCTGCTCCGAGTGCTACCAGAGGTTGCAGATGCGGGTTGTTGATGCACTGACCAGAGGTATTTATCCAGAGCTGATTTGATTAGTTTTTGAGAAACATCCTAATTTTATAAATTATGGTGCTTACACGATTACCTACTGTCCCCGTAAGGATTACCAGATAAACATTATACAGTCAAAATTACGAACGTTACACCCCAAATAGAACTTATAGGTAACTGTTGTTTATCCACGTTTGGTACGTAGCAGTGCTACTGTGCTTATAGTCATGTTATGCCGTCAGCTGGGGCTCTCGTCTGTTTATAAATCGTTAGATCATGTAGGCAACTCTCTGTAAAACTTACTTATCTACACAAGAAAGAGAAAAAAAAGCTTTGTTGTTATGTGGTACTAATATAATGATTAGTAAAGAACGGTATAACTGCCCTTTTCAAGTTGAAGCTCTGATATAGATTTATTGTATAAATTACCTGATTTGCTTTCAGTTTAAATAAGCTAATTGATGTGCTGAAGATGCATTCAATTGGTAGTCAATAGGTTATCTCAATAGTAAAACATTAAAGGAATCAAAACATTATTTATAGGCCTTGGTTATACATTACATAAGGCTAACTAGCTGCATTACTTATGGCTAGTGCTCACGGCGCGATTATATGAAGCCTCTCTTGATAAATGACTATCCACCACAAAAATTATTATTTGCATAAAACCAGTAGTTTCACAAATAAGTGCATTCAACAAAACAAACTTCAGTTTTATTATATTAGTACAGATAAATATTCAGAAGGTAGATATAAAAATAAATTTGTGATACACATTTTTAAAGCTAATATTTGTAAAGTTACAAAATAGGTTTTATTATATATTTGTGGACTCTGTAGGTGCGGTGCCTACATGATTTCATTTTAACATTATGTTGAAATTGTTACTGTCAACTTGCAGCTCAAGTTGAGGTTATATAATAAGACAAGGGAACCCGACATATCTTAATATTTGTCGCTTAATTTTATACCTGTATAGAATGATTTGTTCCTTGATAATTCCTTGCTTAACCCGAACTACTGAAGCTAGAGACATGAGATCTGGACGGTGGATTTCTTTGTGGACGTGTGCACTCACTTGGGGTCTATAGTGGTACGCCTCTAAACATTTTCGGTTGAAAGTCTTGAGGCAGGTGACTGCTGATCTTTTATAAATGCCGGGCCTTAGTGTTATACTCGGTAAATACAATTTAATTTATTTGTGAGTTCATTTGCAAACTTAGTTGCATCTATATTCAAGATGACAACTAGTGATAAACCAATAAAATTTAGTGCCAACCTTATTGTTTAGCTCTTTTGGGACGCAAGACAGTTAGGAATATGATTATTAGGATAATGATAAGTGGGTTTCAAGAACATGTGACAATCCATATTATCTCTTTTCCCATTTAGCAGTATTTATTCTTAGCCAATAAAAGTAATTGTGTCCACTACTCATGCTTTATTTCGAAGTCAGTTGTGATTAGTCAGTTTACAATACATAAAATTAAAGTTGAATTACATAATGAAAGAGTAGACAAATGATAACTAAAAACATTCATTTCAGAAAGAAAGGTCTATTTGTATAAATAAAATGTTGAATTAATTATAAAATACCAACACCTGAGTGTCTTTATTAACTTTTATGGTTTATTGTAGTAAATTTATAAGCTGAGTGGAATCATTTTTCGAAATAAGACGGCACTACTCTTGCTTTGTAATATTGGTAGCTTGTGAATTTCTATTTTATGGCTCAGTTGGCAAACAGTTCAACCATTTCACAGCTTGCACTATGCCTAAAAATATTCAATATTGGATTAGACATGTTCTTACATGAGTAATAATTATAGCACTAGTATTTTCGAAATCCTTGTATCTGCATGGTTTGAAATAATTTCATATTTATCATCAACAGTCCGACTGTTCACGGCTGAACATAGGCATATTTGTTCTTGCCATTTTGTTTTCCTGTTTGATGTGGATAAAACTTATTTTGAATATATTAAGTTTTAACTGTTTTATCAAAACTGCAAAATATGGGTATCCCGATAATTTTATAATTGATTATCTAAAATGGCACTGTCAGACAGAACCTGAGAAAATTCAGAATGTCTGTTGTGTTTTACCTTATGCGTAAAATATGGACTCCAACACTATTGTAGCAAAGATAACTATAGACCAATGCACAGGTTGAACATGCCTGATATATAGATATAGCTTAATAGACCGGACCACTTTGTAAGAGTAGAATTTTATTTCATCTACAGTTACGAAGGTTCATGGAACTAATATTTGGGTGGAAAATGTTGCCCACCACCTGTCTTTTGAGTGTTGCAGGTTGATGATGACATCCTGGTAGTTGACCTGACCTTAGTGTGAATAGAGGATGGACGAGCGGTCCTTTACTGATTGGTATGTATGGATGACGGTGGCCCGCCCTTTTGACGTCAGTGGTTTTGTGTGTGGGCTACGCGCACACATCCCGCATGAGTGCTGTACTGAGCTGGAGTCAAGCATTGTTTGCTAACCTTTGATGATCAACATCAACAACTGTATGAGCAGCTTGACCGTATGGGCGGAGGATTCGTCAGATACCGATTTACGTGGGGGGTCCTCTACCTCCTCGACTGTCGTTGTCGGACCTATGTAATTGCATTGTATTGATATAACTGATCATGATGAACGATGATGATTATTTTATGTATATACATTGATGTATTTATGAGGCAAATTTTGCATTTGTGTTTGAGTAAAATTTTATTTTTCCTATCCAACATCCTTCCCAAAACGCTGGCTGGCCACCATGCGTATCCTTGCTCCTGGTCTTGTTGGCTAGATCCCGTGATGGGTGATGCCGTGTGTTGGCTAGATCCCGTGATGGGTGATGCCGTGTGTGGCTAGATCCCGTGATGGGTGATGCCGTGTGTTGGCTAGATCCCGTGATGGGTGATGCCGTGTGTTGGCTAGATCCCGTGATGGGTGATGCCGTGTGTTGGCTAGATCCCGTGATGGGTGATGCCGCGTGGGCTAAATCGACCCTATGTGGGTGATGCCGTTTGGGGGCTAGATCCCTATGTGGGTGATGCCGTTTGTGGGCTAGATCCCTGTGTGGGTAATGCCTGTGTGCGCTAGATCCCGTAATCGGTGATGCCGTAATCGGCTTAGCCATGGGTGAAGTACTGTTTGTTAGATCCCGTGATGGGTGACGCATGCCTCAGGCTAAGATCCTATGACTATGTGAAGCCTTGTAAATAACTTTTAGTTTATTATGTAATTTTTATATTCATTAATTTTGTTTGTTATGCTGTTTATTCTGTAACTGTTAGATAATCAGCGCGAGGAGCGCGCTGGATCAGAATGGCCGTATGGGCGCAAATTAATATATTATGATTATATTGTTACGAAAATACTAATAATTATTTAAGATTGATATTTAAATAACTATTTGTGAACACAGAACTGAGAACTTCACTACAACTGTTTTATAAAGTATTTAATTTATAACTTAGTTATTAAGATAACTACAGAAACTTTCAAAGTAAAATCAATTAGTATTAAATAACATTATTCTGACCCTTATTTTTACCGTAATAAATAACATGCGTTTATATTTGCATCCTGTTGATAGCGCCATCTGTTGACAATGTTGTAAAGCAGCGTTTGGTTAATAAAATAAATTTGTTATTCGTGTAAAATAAATTATTTGGTGTTGTGCAAAATTCATTAGAATATTAATGTCGATTTTTGATTAGTTTATAATTGTACAGTAATTTCAATTATATATTGTAAAGGAAGTGGCAGTTGTTAAAACATTAAGTGTAATGACTAAGACGGTTAGTGTATAAAAAGGACTGTGGGTCGCATTTTAATTCAATTCTGTGCTAGAAATCAACTGATAATAAACCAAGTAATATTACGTGAGTGTTTTAATTATGGAGTCTGGACACCATAACCCTGGCGTATCGCCCACATATATTATCTACCTATGTGCGTATCTGTGCGCGGCAATTTTGTGCGTTGCGTATCTAATAGTACGCGGAAATTTCGTGTGTTGCGTAGTGCGCGGAAATATGCGTTATGTGTCATCTGGCCTGGGTATGCGTAATGGACTGTAAGACATAGTTAAGGCAAATTAATCATAAATATAATAATTATAGTTCGTATAAGTATGTAGTAAATGATCTATGCAATAATGTTTATCTTGATAATTATGATTTAAACAGGATATCTTAATGGCAGAAAGGTTAAGAGGCTTACAGGATAGTCTATTGGAAATAAGGAAATACTTGATTAAGATTGGTCCAGATAGGCGAAAGGGCGAAATTCTTGCTATCAAATTAGCAGAAGCGGAAAAATTATTATGTGAGTATAATTTATTTTTGGAATATTTTATTTCAGCTCAAAAATCCTTCAATAAATCTGAATGTTTAGTCATTCAAGAGCTTGCATTGCGTGCATAGTTCGATAAATCATATAAACAAGTTTTAGATTTATGCTCAAAAACACCTTGTAAGTCAGAAAATATGGCGAATACAACTAAATTTGATTTGAAAGTTGCTTTAAATTTATTGCCAACTTGTAAAGATGACGAAACAAGCATACGACAATTTATTGAAAGTGTAGAGTATTATAAATCCGACTTAAACGAAGGTTCGCAGGGAAAGCTGTTAAATTTTGTGCTAAAGAGTAGACTTTCACAGGCCGCGAAATTGAAAATTATCTTCTTCGTATACTACTATTGACGATTTTATAGTGGATATGAGAACACAATTACTGCCTAAAAAATGTGCTACTGCAATTCAAAGTAAGCTTCAAAATTTTAGGCAAAATAATTTATCTATCGATGAGTCCGGTAAGCAGATAACAGAAATGTTTGTCGAGTTAACAATTGCGCAATCGGGTGGCAATGATGCGAGTTTCAAGGTATTAAAACCCCTTAACGAAAAACAGGCCATTAAGTGTTTTTCAAATGGTTTAAGAAACCGTCGTTTGGGTTTGTTGCAATCATTGCTGCCCAAAAATGTACTTCGCTGAAAGACGCCATACAGTCGGCTATCGATGAAGGCGTCACAGCACCATCAACTTCCAATGACATTCTAACCATGAATTTTAGAGGCAAGTCGTTCTACAATCGCCCGCAGCACGGAAGGCGCTCCTCGTTCGCAGGCAGAGGGCGTGGACGAGTTGGCTATCAGCCGGATTACCAGAACCGTCAACAGGCTCAGGTGTGGAGAGGACCACAGACTAATGGGCGCAGGTCTACTCATACATATCATGCTACCAGAGGTAGGTCCAACTTTTATTCACCAAGGTACCAGCGTTCCCCTCGTGCGCATATACATACTTTAACCAACTCTGAACCGCATTCGCAGCCTAGCTCAAATTCTAGTAATACTATCCAGAGCCAACAAGATGAAAACCAGTTTTTTCGGGACTGAAAATGTAATATTTTCGTGCAATAGTGTAGGCTACGTTAATATTAAATCGCGTAATCATTACTCATATAATTTGTTAGTTGACACCGGCGCATCCATTTAGGTTGTTAAGTATAAACATATTCTGGAACAGAATATTCCTATCCATATTGAGAGTAGCTATGTAAATGGAATCGGTGGTAAAGTGCAATTGGATATGTTTATATAAACTTTGTTATTCGAAATCACATTATAAATCATAAGTTCTTTGTTTTTAAATCGTTGCCATGTAAAGGTATTGGCATTCTAGGACAAGACTTTTTAAGCAAGTATAAATCAGTGTTGAATTTCGGTAATCAGACTTTATTATTATGGAATAACAATCTTAAGATATCTTTACCTTTAATTATGACGAACAATAACATAACAATACCGGCGAGGTCAGAGCCCATTCACTTTATTCAGGTATCTGAGACTGATGAATTTTAAGTTAATACAACAGAACTTCAAGAGGGTATCTTTATTGCTAGTAGTTTAGTTAAGCTAAAGAATGGGAAAATACCCATTCGCGTATTAAATACAACCGAGTCAGATTTAGTTTTAAATTCTATTCATCCCACTCTTTTTAAAGCGTCTGATTATGATATATGTACGTTTCATGAAACTAATAATAACGCTGATCGTGTCAAGAAAGTATTTTCCTTGTTATCTCTGAATCAATTATCCAGAATAAAAGTTACTTCTAAAGAACTGAAAGAGATGAACGAATGCTTGCATGTTATGACGCGAGCTCAAAAGAGACAGTTAGACACTGTTCCTTCGGATGATATGCTACCCATCAGCGATTGGCCTGATCAACCAAAAGTTGTGGACACCCATATCAAACCGAAAGACGCAGTAGAGTTAAGATTTTGTGATAACAGTAGTTTACAGAAACTTAGAAATGATATTTAAATAACTTGTGAAAGTAATATATTATTTTATGTTGCGCAACGGAAGACAATATTCATAAAGCAAGTGTCTCAATCACAAATTACGCGAGCCGAATTTGCGAGAGAACTTAGCGAATTTTGTGAAAAAATTAATTTCGTTGAAGTATACTTCATTAAAAATAAAAATATCTACGTGTTTGTAGAGAAATTAATAAGTGAAATAAAAAAGCAAACTAACTGGAAAGGGCCCAGGTAATGTATAATAAAAGATGTCGAGAGAATAGAGGACAAGGACGATAGGAAGGTAATAGTTAACGACTTTCATCTTTTGCCCACAAGTGGCCACGCGGGCATGAGAAGAATGTTAACTAATATTAAGAAATATTATTATTGGCCGGGTTTAGAGGCTGATGTCAAAAGTTTTGTTAAAAAATGTCCCCAATGCCAAAGGCATAAGTATACAGTTCAGGTTAAAGAGCCAATGACAATTACGTCAACTGCTCATTCGGCTTTTGATAAAATCTTTCTAGACTTGGTAGGACCATTGGACAAAGATAGCAATGATTATTGTTACATACTTACATTACAGTGCGAGTTATCAAAATATGTATGTGCGTATCCCCTTTTCAATAAAACTTCAACAGAAGTAGCTCGTACCTTTGTGAATAATTTTGTACTTCAGCATGGCGTACCAAGGGAGATAGCTACCGACAGGGGCACGGAGTTTATATCCGAAACCATGAGACAGGTTTGTGAACTACTTAATATTAAGAAATTAAATTCAACTGCGTGTCACCACCAAAGCATCGGATCGCTAGAAAACGCTCACAAAAGTCTAGGCGCGTTTTTGCGAATCCAAACTGAAGAAAAACCGGAATTATGGAGTAGTTGGTTACCGTTCTGGTGCTTTGCGTATAATACGACAGTTCACACATCGACACAATTTACACCTTTTGAACTTGTGTATGGTAAAAAGTGTAGCTTGCCTAGCATTTTGTCGAAATGTGTAGAGCCCCTTTACAACTACGACAGTTACCCGCTTGAACTTAAATATCGACTTCAGGTTTCTCAAACCGAAGCGCGGAAAAATTCAGTTAGTAGTTTTTGTTTAGTTTTTCGTGTGAGTGTGTGGCCAACTCTGGTGTCGGAGTTTTCAGACAGTTAGTAGTAACATAGATAGAAAATGTAGATAAGATAGTTATGTTAACCCCGTATGTTATAAGCCTAATGATAAAGTTTTAGTTGAAAATGAAACTGGCAATAAACTTAAACATCTGTATTCCGGACCTTATGCGGTAATCAGAGATATTTCACCCAATGTTGAAATTGAAGTAAATGGTAAACCAGACATTGTACACAAAAACAGAACTAAATTATACTACACTTAAAATTGCAAATGTTCAGCACCTACGTTTAACCTGTTAATTATAAGTATGATGTAACCTATAGGGTATAACCAAATTTATTGCATAGTTCATTGGTAAGCGGAGACGAACCGCGGTCGCGAGACTGTAGGTTCATATTTGAATTGTATAATTTATCGTGTATCAATAAATCATATTTTCATATTATTATATGTTTATTGTTATAGAAATACACTCCATTAAATTGCGATAAGAATTATATATATTTAATCTATCTCTAAACTAAGCTATTTTCTTTTCTTGTAATAAAATAAAATGATTATATTATTTTATTTTTGTAATATGGGGGAGATGTGAGGGAGACTTAATATAAGATGTATATAAACCCATGTATTCTTATTATGAAGTCAGTATTTAATCATCATTCATCAACGCGTCTATCAGTATTTACAAACATTGAAATATGATCAGACCGAAAAACTGCTGACTGTGGTCAAATAATTATACATTTCATATTAGTTTTAAAATAATTCTAAGTAGGCATATTTTTATTTAGAAACATTACGTTTAATATGTTGATGATAAATATTGTAATTACTTCATAACTCAGATCAAAATCACTTACTGTAAGTGCCTTTAATGCCTGTGGCACAGGTTTACCCTAGTACAGGCACCTCATTATTCTACCTAAATTACCTTTTAAGAACTTTATGTATATTTTTGTGATGTATGAAAATTAATAAATTTTATTATTATATTATTATTATTATTATTCGGTGTATCATTTACTCGAACCTAATACCATCCGTACAGGATCTCCACCTTGTCGTGGTGGGGGGGCTCAGTAACCGTGGATTTGAGTTACACCCACGGTGAAGCTAAGCGGGATCCCGGGAGCGGACGCTCCACGTGGGTTTGCGTGGGGCCTGCGCAGGATGCGTCCCAAGGTGCGGGTGCGGGGGACAGTTCTGTCTGTCCCTCGCAGTCGGGTGCGGTCGCGGGAGGAGAGGTGTGTCGGTGTTGCGTTGCCGCGCGCCCTATCTCCCGCGACCAAATGGGGGCGCACCATCGTTGCATCGCGGTGGGGCCGCAGAGGAAGAGGAGATGCGGTGTTGCGTTGCCGTCCTCCCTGTCCTCTGCGGCCGCTGGGTGTTTTGGCGGCGGAGCCCAACACCTTCATCCGCCGCGCCGCCAAGGGGGTTTCGTTCGGGGCCCGCCTGACCATCTGGCGTGCCAATACCCGTCGGGGGGTAGCAAGGAATGCTTCGGTGAAACCCTACCCTCCGACACATGGGTACATGAGGAGCACGGGTTGGTTTTTAGTCAGTAAGAGTCTGCCGGTCCCCTTCGTCCTTCCCCGACAGGGCGAAGGGACTCCATGAGGACTTTTCAACCCGGCACCAAAAAAAAAAAGGCTTAGTCATTTAGACACACTCTAAATGACTAAGCCTTTTTTTTATAACGATAATATAATATGACATCAGAAGGCCAATACTCGTATTTTTATAGGTATGACATTGAAAATTTAATTTGGTACGAAATGAGATTATATTTTGAAATGAGTCAGATTCAGTATTCTGCTAACCTAATGTCATTATTTTATAATTTCAAATAAACAGTTCGCCGTTGACACATATTTTGACACTCGTTTCAATTTATAATCTAATTACTAAATCATTAAATTAACAGTTCATTTAGGAGAATACGATATGTAACGTAAGTATGAAATCTTCTTCTTCTCGAGTCGATGGTATAGAGATCAAACGGCATCAGCCCAGTGTGTGGCCACAGCAACTGCATTGTCGGTGGCTTGGTGCAAATCGGCCTCCGAGCATCTGTGCGGGCATTTGGGACACTCCAGCAGGTGGCTCATGGTCTGTTCTGGGATGCCACATTCGCACTGCGTTTTGGCCGGATCGATTATACCCCATTTGGCTAGGTTATATCTGCAACGGCCAACCTGGCCTCGTAATCGATTCAGGGATCTCCATACGGGCCATTGCAGATCGCCACCGGGGGGTAGGTGTTCGTTGGCATCAACATAATTGGTGGGGGGTGGAACTGTCTCATGCCACATTTTTTTCCTTAGGTTAGCTGGTTGGTCTTTGCTAGCCTCAGTAGATCGCAAAAAGCTTTTGCGGCTTTTTAGTCTGCTACGGGGCAGTTTATGGTCGTGCAATGGATGTCGGGGGTCCTCCTCCTGGCGGCGTTTCTCGACTATGCAGGCCACTTCTCGGCGAACCCCGGGTGGGGCAATGCCTGCCAGGGGGTAAATTTTATTTAATGGTGTTGGCTTAAGGCATCCTGTGATTATTCGACATATAAGTATGAAATAAAATAAAATAAAAAATAAAAATAGCCTTTATTTGCTACTACATAAATATTTCAATAATTCTAAGAAATGGTTATTATAGCCTCTACATATTATAAACTAAATTAAAAATTAAATTAAATAGTCTATCTTATTTCCATTGCCTAATCATGCAGGCACTTAACATTTTATGGTATAGATTTTAGTTACATATTAATACCTAAAATAAACACCTATTTTAACCTATTATAAATTATTACTAAAAAAAATAACCACTGCATGTTACTAATTTAAGCTAGTAGTAGTCGCCTCTGTGGCGAAGGCCTCCCCTAAACCCTTCCAAACAACTCTATCTCGTGCTTTCTGCATCTAGTCCGGTCCTAATGCGTGTTGAAAAGTATCCCTCCATCTTCTATATGGTCGCCCTTTTCTCCTTTTCTTGTCTCTTGGTATCCATTCTGTCAAGCGCTTAGTCCATCTATTGTTGATCATTCTACAAATATGTCCTGCCCAGTGCCAATTGAGTAGCTTGATTTTTTTGCGTACATCTATTAATTTAGTTCTATTTCTAATGTCCTAGTTACTTATTTTATCTGACAGTTTAATTCCCAGCATACTTCTTTCCATTTTACGTTGGCAGATAGCAAGTTTTTCCTCGTCCTCTTTTCTTAACGACCATGTTTGGCAACCATATGTAAGGCATGGCAATATAGCCACATCGTATAGGTGTTTTTTTATGGTTATATTGATAGTGTGGTTTTTCGTTATTTCTTTTAATCCCCAATACTTTCTCCAGGCTAAAGTTATCCTACGTTGTGTATCTTTTTCTGTGCTCCGTTCAAATGTTACTAGCTGTCCTAAGTATACGTATTCATTAACATAGTGTATTTTCTTTTGAAGTGAGGGCGTTACTGTGCTCGTATCAACATCGGTTCTATTATATATTTGTGTTTTTAAATAAATTTTGCTGTTATTTAAACGGAAACCTTCTTCTAAAGATAAAGTTAATAGTGAGTGCGCGGGATTAACGTTATATACCCTACAAAACGTGTATCTACTCGGCAATCCCCGAAAAACAACCAACAATTGAATTTACCACAAAACTATTTGAATAAGAAGATTTTGGAAGCAAAATAACACATCAGAAAATATAAAGGTCAGATCAACTAAATAAGAGTGCAAAAGAAGTGCAGTGCCATTGTTAAGTGATTCCCATATAAATCATAACCTCAAATAGCATAAAGGAAAAATAAACGGTCACCATTTTCAACGGTTTATTATAGTGACACCTAGCGACGAGTAGCAAAACTAGCAACGAAAGAAGCTACCTACGCTACAAAGCAACAAACCATCCTTGCGCAGACGCACGACATCAAGCAAATAATCGCGGTACCCAATAAAAAGAGGGCAGTAGTAGTACGTTTAGAATGGATGACATTTTCAAAATATTACAAAATATACAAGATGATATATCAAAACAAAAACAAGAGATGAAGGAAATGGAACTAAATATTACGGCAACTATAAATAACAACATCGATGTTAAGTTCAGTCTTATTGAAAGTGAAACAAAATATTTGGAAACAAAAATTGAACGACAACAGAAAACCATTGAAATCTTGGATAAGCAGCTGAGAAAAAAGAACATCATATTTTTTGGGATCGAAGAAAAAGAAAAAGGATATGAAAGTTTACTGTCTATAATATTGGATGTAATAAATAACAATATGGAAATACCCTGCCAAAAATGGGAAGTTGAAAATGTATATAGAATGGGAAAGTACTCTGGAAAAGTCAGACCAGTTGTTGTCACAGTAACAACGAATAGCAGAAAAATAGAGATACTTAAAAAAAAAATCACTTGCTAGTACAAATATTTTTTAAAAGAAGATTATCCCCCAAGTGTGCTTCAAAAACGAAAAGAGTTACAGGAAACCCTACAAAAGGAACGTGAATCAGGCAAAATAGTAGTTCTACGCTACGACGAAATTGTGACATTAAGAATAAGAGAATTAGAGCCTCATACACCCACAGGAAGAAACACAAGTAAACGTGTTATGTCCATTTCACCTGAGGAAATACACAATGAAAATGCACCAAAACGTAACGAAGAGGTAACAAAACAAGCCACAAAGAAAAACAAACCACAGTCAATAACTACTTTTTTACGCCCTTCACAGATGAACCGCAACAACCGAGCACTACCAAACGATATCTTCGTTTGGTAGTGCTCGGTTGGTGGTCCAAAGGAAATAGTTAGCGCCTCTGCAATCTCTCTACCTTCTCCAAGCCGGCCGGTCACCGTGGAGGAGTCAGACCACTACCCCCTGAATCATATCGAAATATGCAGGAATAATAATAAAATAAGAAGCAATAGATTAAGAACAACAAACTTTTATATAGCTAGTATTAATGTCAGAACTTTACTATCAGATAGTAGAATAGACGAATTGAGCTACGCTATTAAATCAATAAATTGGGATATAATAGGATTATGTGAAATCAGAAGGGAAAATGAAACAGTAGAAGAATATGCCGATTTTATCCTATTCCATACGGCAGGGACTAACGGACGAAATGGAGTGGGCTTTATAGTAAAAAGATACCTGAAAAACAAAATAGTCAGTATGAAAAGCTTCTCAGATCGTGTAGCGATACTAGAAATACAAACATCCCAAAACTCAAGCTTGTCCCTTGTTCAAGCATACGCTCCTACAGAAGCATACTCAAACGAAGACATATCCCTTTTTTATCAAATATTACAATCTGCCTTAGACTCGGTCCATACAAAAAATATTATCCTACTCGGAGATTTCAACGCGTGAATAGGGAAAGCACAAAAATGCGAAGAAAGGAACATAGGCAAGTACACACACGGAAGAAGAAGCCCTAATGGACAGAAACTTATGGAATTCGCGCTAGAAAATGGTTATTACATCATAAATGGTATATTCCTATGTAAACCGCACAAAAAATGGACATGGCGGTCTCCAAGTGGCCAACAACTGAATGAAATAGATTATATATTAACAAACCAACCAAAATATATAAAAAAAATCGATATAATAAAAAATCTTAATTTCTACACTGATCACAGGATGATACGCTGTCAACTAGCTATAGAAACAAAACGATCAAGAAAGAGTATAAAACCAGCCAACTACTCACGTGAATTACCAGCCCTGTCCCAAGAGGATGCTCTTTACTGGAAAAATATTTTTTTTAAAGCTATTAATATATCCACAGAAGTGCAAAATCAATATGATAGGCTAGAAAGTGAATTATAAGAGATTCTTAAAGAACTACCACGAAAAGAGAAACATGTAAATAAGTATATCAACAATGAAACCAAAATCCTTTTAGAACAAAGAAAAAACCTTTATAAGAAGAAAAAGACAATAGAAACAAGATCTGAAATTACCAACATAAGTAAACGAATTAACAGAAATATTACACAACAAAAAAAGAAAACAAGACAAGAAACGTTCGAGAGATTCTTAAGTAAGGCAGGTGCTCTACGCAAAGCATATAAGGAACTGTGTGATAACTCAGAGTGGATAGGTGCAATAAAAAACAAACAAGGGATTGGTAAATCGAGACGTCCAGACATAATAAATGAAGCGACACAGTTTTACAAGGACCTCTACACCACAGATTCTTACATCTGTTCTTCTCACCCCTCATGTACTCCACCTAGCGTGTACAAGGCAGAAAACAGGAACACAGTGGCATTAGACATTCTAACGTCGGAAATCGAACATGCCATAAAATCGTTAAAAAATGATAAGACCCCAGGAAGCGACAACATTGCCAATGAAGTTCTCAAACCATTCTCATTATCACTTCTGAAGCCTATCCAAGTGCTGTTCAATAAAATCCTGAGAACGGGGTCTACACCAGACCAGTGGTCACAATCTACAATAATTTTACTACACAAAAAAGGAGACAGAAGTGACTTAGGCAATTACAGACCAATCAGCCTTATGACGAATATATATAAAATCTTTTCAAAAATTATATTAAACATATTGTCAAATATTTTGGAGGAACACCAACCACGTGAGCAAGCCGGTTTCAGGAAAGGTTACTCAACCCTAGACCACATACAAGTCATAACACAGCTAATTGAAAAGGTCAAAGAATATGGAATAACTATACACATGTGTTTTATAGATTACATGAAAGCCTTTGATTCCATACATTTTGACAGTATGTGGACGTCATTAGCAGATCAAGGTGTCGACCAACAATATCTGAATATAATAAAAAGCGTATACTTAAAATGTTATGCCAAAGTACGACTAGAGAGAGAAGGTACAGAGTTCCCTATACAAAGAGGCGTTAGGCAGGGAGATCCTCTCTCTCCGAAGATTTTTTCAGCGGTACTGGAGTCGGTATTCAGACGTTTGAATTGGGATTCAGAGGACGTAAAGGTGGATGGAGAATTGCTGAGTCACTTGCGTTTTGCTGACGAAATTGTAGTGTTCGCGGAAAGCGCGACACAATTAGAGAAAATGGTTAAGGAACTAGCGACGGAAAGTTTAAAAGTGGGACTATCATTGAATACCAGTAAAGCCAAAATTCTAACGAATGGAATCCCTAAAGATATCATTATAGGAAGAGAGAAAAACGTAAGTATTATACTGACATTATATTGAAACTGTATTTTAAACAAGGTTTTTTAGGAGAATTGGGCCTTAGAAATGAAAATCGTAATAAATAGTCTCAAGTACACTCTGTCAAGAAAGTACCGGGAAATTATCAATAATACACAAACTGTTTGTTATTCTTGCAAATTTATTTTATCACCTTCAAAATATGCTCCTTCAACAACGATACACTTACGCCAACGAATAATCCATTTAACAAAACATTATTAAACGCTGTTTCCGGAATTGATTTCAGTTCTCGGCGTGAATTCTCCTTTATGTCTTCTACTGATTGAAAACGGGTGCCACGAAGTGGTAATTTGTGTTTCGGAAAAAGAAAGAAGTTGGCTGGAGCCATATCTGGTGAATATGGTGGTTGCTCGATGGTATTTGATGAGTGTTTGTTTGGTCAAAAATTCCTTCACAATGATGGTCTTGTGCGAAGGCGCTCTATCGTGTTGCAAAATTATTTTGGGACTAGCCGAGCGGCAATATATTTCATACTCAAACGATTCTTTTTTTAGTTTTTCGGTGACTATCTCTCTCAAAGTTGAATGAGGATTTTCAGTCACTATTTCCTTCACTTTTGCGATGCAGTTGCAGACGTTGATGGCCTACCAGAGCAAGGCAAAGCTTCCATCACATCTCGACTCATTTTGAACGCTTTGTACCACTCATAAGCACGAGTTTTTGATAAACTCGATTCACCGTAAGCCTTCTGTAACAATTTCATTGACTCCGAACACGAAATTCCATTGCCGATGCAAAATTTAAGACAAACTCCTTGTTCGATGTTTTTGTCCATTATGAAATTCCCAATACACACTAAATATGATATTACTAAAAACAGCACTGTATTTAATATAAATAACAGATCAACTCAAACTCAGCGCCAAAATGGAAAACAGTTGTGCCGATCTAAAAACAACAAAAATAACAGAAATTTGTATTTGAAACCATAAACAAATAATCCATCCTCGATACTTTTTTGACTGAATGTATTGTGAATGTGCGTACGGATAGCGCGTTCCTTTGTTACGCGTAGTTGGGAAACACTGTCCACGCGTACATTGCATACGCGTACAGCTCTTGTACGGACCGCCGAGCGACTCCGACAAACTTAGCGGTTGCGTGCACCACCACTGCTGTAGCAGTACTCATTATTCAACACATTTTAAATAAAAATGAGAGAAATAAACGGAAGCCTAGATGGTGGATGAAAAAAATGTATCGTGAAAGATTACAGTGTGGAAATAGACTTATGGAAGATATAAATTATGAAAAAAATGGGGACAAACATATTCAGTTCATTTGAAATTGGCTGCCATGCATCTTGGCGTAAATCGTTATTTCGATAATCAGTGTGCTATCTCACAAGAACCGGTGAAAATCATAAAGTTGAATCAATCAATAGTATTTTCATTATTGAAACTCGAAGAACACGCGTGTCTATTCATTTTGCCGTCCAAATATAGCGTACCCGGTGGTGTGCGTCCTCTTTGACGCGCGACCAAAAATCGATAAAATGTACTCTGTGAACCGACTGACGGCGCGGCGGCTGGCGCGGCGAGCTAGCTCGCGTGGTACGCGTTTCCCAAGAGTGTACGCGTAGCTGCAAGTATGGACATGACGTTCCAGACACGCGTAAACTGACTACGCGTACCAGTGTACGCGGTATCCGTACGCACCTTTATAGCATATATTAAGTAAAGACTACAATATTCTCTACAAAAAAACGACATTTCTATCGTTTTTAAATTAGCATCTGCTGCAATAGAGTGTATAGCAATAAATAATTATATTAATCAATAAATGACTGTTACAGTCTTGGAAGAGAAATAAAGACGAATATCTGATAATAGCAAAGACATAATTTACACGCGCCTGATCGCAGACCGAAAAAAAACGTATTTAACCTTGTCAACGCCATCAAGATTTTCATTTTCGTTGTGATGCAATTATGTCCAGGTCAAAATAATATAAGAACAATAGCATGAAAATACATTCAACTCCAAAACAACCGTGTGGTGTAGTCTATATCAGTGTTAAAATATCTTAATCATGAGAAAGGCACATTCCTCATCCCAAACCGTCTCAATATTGAGATGATTGATTGATTAAATACACTAGTTTCAATCTGATCTACATACATATCCCAAAAGGGACCGTAAACTGAATGTTGTATTACATTCACATCAGTGTTTACGCTTCAAATCTGATCCATAGGATTAACAATAGTCTATTAATTTGGTGCAACGCCGGTCTCAGATGGCCATACGGGCCGTCCATTACGTTACAAAGCTGAGGATAACTTTATAATATAGCGACGCATTGCGCGATAATGCACTGCATATTACTCGTCATTAGACCCAAGCCAGGTATATCCGGTAATTAGTTTGCCCAATGAGGGTATAATTGTCCATAGCACATTAACTGTACGCTATTCAACAAATTTGCCGACAATATTGGAATGTATTCGCATTGAATGATGAATTTAAAAATGGAAAATTTTCTGGAGGCAAGGGCCTGTTAATGAAGGCGTAATATTCTCGGGAGGGGACAAAAATGCATCAAGTTTTTTTAAGCGTAGGGCAAAGACTATAAATCAGGACTTTTGTGAGAAAATTATACTAACAGTATTCTTTTGCTAAACATCACGACGTTCGAGAGAGGAGGGTGATCAAATAGCGTCACTAACGCGTGATAAAGCAATCTCAGGGTGTGTGCCTTTTCTTGGCGTGAAAGTGAATAAAAAATAAGGCATTAGCATGTTGGGGATATTGAATATGTTGTCGTCGCATCTCTCGGCTGGTATTCCGCCCGGCGCCCGCGCACCTCGGGCTGCATATAAATACCGTGGCGCTGGAGCGCCCGGCCCTTTCTGGCCGCCGCACCATCGCAATCTAAGTGCTACTCTGCTTCCCTGAGCAACGCCGGAAACGCATTCCCGAATTCCCTAAGATTAAAGCCGAATCACGCGAACCTAATTCTATCTTTGTAACTAGTCTTATTGTTTTAGAATCAATAACTTCCATTTAATTACCTTGCTAAAGGATGTTTAGATTCTTTTACTGAAATAAACAAATTTTCGTTTGTAACCGAAATGACGATTTTTATTTAACAACGTCACAATGTACATTGGTGTATCCTCGAACACGTAGATATAAGTATACATTATTTGTGACGTATTTACAATTTCCATACGTTTATCTTATTAATTTGGTTTAGAATTTTATTGATAAGTAAATCTAAGATATAATAGGCTTGTGTCCTAAAATGTAATTAGCGATTGATTCGTTCCTTTACTAGATGTTAAACCGAAATAACTGTTATTTTTCTTCAAAAATCGATCAGCAACATTACTAATTACGGCTTTAAAAACCATTTTTGCATTTGACACGAAAACACTGTAAACCATCATGACGGTTGAGTGAGAGCAAGGGAATCAAAACCTACAGGGTATTTTCCCGTGAACTCAGAATCTTGAAATTTGGTACGATGCAATGTCTTAGAGCACAGATAAAGGAAAAACTTCGAAAGCCGTAAATTTTTAGTTACATCATATAAAAAAAAAATTGTATTAATTTAAGAGTTACTACCCCTATCCTCATGAACGCGTAAATTTATTAAATTTAAATTCAACAAATACTCGGGTCTATAATACCTTTAAGCTGTAACAAAATAAAACTTCTATCTCAACGCAATCAAAAGAATTAGCAATTTTAGCATATTTTCAAACTCGCAACTACTGGCAAGGGAATCAAAACCTACAGGGTACTTCCCGTAAAAGCAGATTCTTGAAATTTGGTACGAAGCAATGTCTTATAGCACAAAAAAAGGAAAAATTGCGAAAACCGCATTTATTTGTTACATCATATAATAAAAAATTGGTTGCCTGTAAAGTCGGTATACGGGCGAAAGTTTTACGTGACAACGACTTTGAGTGGTAAAATTATTTTAATGTGAATATTCATTCGTATAGTAGGAAGAAGGATGAAAGACGCGTGCCTTTCACTTTTTATGTCTGTCTCTCTCGCTCTTAGGCGGGACGCGTGCCTCTCACTCGCTCTCATTGTGAGCGCATAACGTGAGCGGAGCGTAACGCAGTTTCTTGAAGTGTCACCCGGCAAACCAATTTATAAGACGTTGTCACGTCAAAAAAAATAAGTTACAAGCCCTTTCCTTATGAACGCGCAGAGATATTAAATTGAAATTCATATCAAATACTCGGGTCTATAATATCTTTCACAAAACCAAACTTCTATGTCAACGCAATCAACAGAAACAGCAATTTAATTATACTTACATAAAATATTATTTTCAAACTCGCAACTACTTGCATGGGAATCAAAACCTTGTACTTTGGGTACTTTCCTTGAACTCAGAATCTTGAAATTTGGCACGAAGCAACGTCCTATAGCACAGATAAAGGAAAAATTGCAAAAAGCCGTAATTTTTTAGTTACATCATATAATTAAAATATTTTTAACTAGCTGTTTCCCGCGGTTTCACCCGCGTCCTGAGGGAACTATTTCGCGTACCCGATTAATTTATAGCCGTCCAATTTTAATGAATTAAAGACTTAATATTATCTACATAGTACTTTGTGACAAAATAGTTTATTTTGATAAGGAGTAATGACATGTGTAAAATAAATGCGTATAAACGAAGTCCAAAGCAACAATCAAGATTTTTGTAGTTAATAAATGGTTGTTGTGCTTAACTCGAAATAGACAGGTATAGTGTCCAGCGCCCCACGCTATTACAATCAAATATTATAATTAAAAGCTCATAGTTTACACTTCAGCCCAGAAATAGAGACAACTTGAACGATCCATAATTTATTTTTTGTTTTTATGTGCATTTATAAAGGCGTGTTTTGCTAGTGTTTTTTAAACTATTAATTTATTACCTAGAATAGGATTGTTTCCAACTAGTCAAATCAAGCACTTTTAATGAAATGTCAAAAACGACCTTTGCCAAGAGTTACGTATGAAATATGACGTAGTGACGTCATAGTGTTTTGCTGTCAAGCAGAATACTTATTGTTAATAAATTGACGATAAAAAATATCAAATAAAGTTTTAACATTAATTGATGAATGAAACTACTATTATTTTGACATGATTCACTAGATAAAAATACTTGTATAATTTATTTCACTTCCAGGAAATTTCCTTATTGGGACTGACAGCTTTGCATGCGCTCTAAGTATAGCCTACATAATATAGTCTTCCTCAATAAACGTGCTATCCAACGCAACATTGTTCATTAAAAGTCGAACCATTAGTTCCTGAGATCAGCGCGTTCAACCAAACGAATTCTTCAGATTTATAATATTTTATAGATATAACGAATTAAGGCAATCAAAGCCTTTATGATATCAGAATTTCTTTTGTAGGTACACTGTTCTTTTTCATAGGCCGTAATCTTAATAGCGTAAACGTAATTTTGCTGCTTAATAATAAAAGGCTCTTGATAAAATGTCTATACAGCTATGTTTAATATATGTGTTATATAAATATATACAGGGTGTAAAAAGACCCTTAACGAAAACTGAAATCCCATGTTGTACCAATCACTACGAACATTTTTTTCTTCGGCACCATACCTGGGAAATTACTGGTTCAGGAGATATTGAGGCTCACAGTTAGTATGGAATTTTTCTAACTAGGTACAAAATCGATGCACTTACCCCGCCAATATGTTCTTTAGATACCCTATGACCCCATGGATAAATAGGTATTTCGAGGATTGCACGCAATTGCGGTTTAAAAAAATTTTAAACTGAAAAAAAAAAACGTTTCCCAGGTATTATTTTTGGTTAGTATGACTTGGTTTGATGTCCACAACGAGTAGACTTCGGCTTGGTGACGGGTCTTGTGACACCCTGTATAATAATTAAGTAACACTGTACTTTCATACATTGTTATTTAATCATTATAATGTAACAAATTAAGATTGATAAAATTAAATATGAAGTTCAAAATTATTATAACTATATATTATAAGAGTACCTAATTTATTCACCACTATTTTTTTATTAGTACAAAAAATTTAACAAGGCTCTAGGTTTACTTTAACTGATCATATTTGTGTAGGTAAAAAATAAAAACACTAAGTCCCAAAACTGTCTCAAAACTGTCCACAAAAATACGTAATAATTGGTAAATGCATAACTAAAACTATGAGTAGTAAATTAGTAGTAGTAGTAAACTATTCCATTGATAACTTCCCCCCTGTCCCTCTGCGCCCGCGCCGCGCCCCGCCCGATGCGACAAATAGTGCTAAATTGTAACCGATAGTGAGCGCATCGTTTTATCGATGGCTTATCAATTCACATTACGAGAGTATGAAGCTTTGCTTTGTGCGTAGTTTTTGAGTAGATAAAACGCGAGTGCAGCTGCGTTTGTACAGGGAAGAGTTTGGAAGTCAGTGGATCGGTCGAGGTGGCCCCGTAACTTGGCCTCCATGTTCACCTGACCTCACGGCCATGGACTCCTTTTTGTGGGTGTACAAAAGTGAGCTGGTTAGTGTCGAACAATTAAAACAGCACATATTGGATGCTTATGACGAAGTGAAAACACACAAGCGTACTTCTCTCGTTAAAAAACAATTTAATTAAACTTGCCCGTCTGTGTATTGACAATAGTGGTGGACATTTCGAAGGACAATTGAAATATTTATAAGTAAAAATTATCTACCTACTTAAATAATAATTTGATGCGGGTGGATCAAAATCGGTCTGTGTGAATAACCTTGGGGGAGCCATATTTACAGCAATGGACGTCTGTAGGCTGACATGATGATGATGAAATTTGTAAATAGCAGCTGATTTCAACTTCATAAATACGCTAAAATTACTATTTTCTTTTCGTCCAGAATACCTTCTTTTATATTGGTATTTGTTTACTTTCTAATTACATACCTCCGTATTTAATTACTTGTAAAACGGTAAATTTTGCCGGCGGATGAAGTATGAAGGAGAGGGTAGAATTAAGATAATTAAAAAGTAACTACCTACACTTATTATTTTGCTTCATTTTATTGTCTAAGGCTACCTACATCATAAGTGCGACAGGGAGAATGCGAATAAGATCAATGAATGGTCTATAGGTAATAATATCTCTCTCAGTCTATATATAAATATGGTAATAATCAAATTAATGAATGTATTGTAAAATATGACTATGATTTAAGTAAGATTTTCTACAATAAACAAATGATAATAACTTTGCTCTTTATAGATATTTTGAAATTCTTACGTCACATATATGATAATAATGTCTTCGCTAATCTGTCCTTAAAGTTTTTGTACTAATTAAAAAATAGTGGTGTATATACTCATTAATAATTTCGAGTTACGCTGCCCTCACATTGGGCGTCAACGTCAACGCAGCGACACCTCGGCGTCGACACTACACTGCGTTGACGTTGTGTAGACGCCGCGTCGACGCCGCGTCAGCCGAGCGTTCTTCAAAGGACGAAAGCGTTCTCAAAGAACGCTCGGCTGACGCTGACGCCCAATGTAAGGGCGGCCTTAGTTCATTCAATTTCATACTATAGTATTTTCGCTGTATGATGATATGCATGACAGTTCATGACTGACAATTATAATGATGTAACCTAAGGAAATTTAATCGATTATTTATAACTATCGAATTAATTGGCAAAGGGCATGGAATCGTAGTTACCGATTTTAAATCTTCGAAATAAATTCATATTGAAAGTGTTTTGGCAAATACATTTTCAGAAATAAAACGCAGTACATAATTTATTTTTTTGTTTTTAATTATTCCGGTAACTGTCACTCGATATAAAGCTCATATCTGAATCGGAATCTTCTCCGACTGAGATAATTAATTGCTGATCTTGAATTCGGTCTAGGTGGATATATTTATCCCAGTCGGTAAATATTGTCGATTGTGTTTTTAGGGTTCCGTAGTCCACAAGGAACCCTTATAGTTTCGTCATATCCGTCCGTCTGTCCGTCCGCAGCCTAGCTCAAAGACGCCTAGTGCTAGAAAGCTGATATTTGACATGAATATAGACATAAGATATTGCAACAAAATTGTAGAATAAAATTTAGGGAAATATTTTTTTAAGGGTATCTCCCCTACATATATAGTGGAGATGATTTTTTTTTTGGTTGAGTACCCCATCATGTGGGGTATCATTGAATAGGTTTTAAAAAAATATTATTAGTTTGCTCAAATTATTTTTCGATCAAGTGATTGGTTTGTCAAATATCAAGCTTTGAAGTGAAAAAAATTGTTAGACTCAAGTGTAACCCTCTGCCGGCTAAACTTTAATTAATTTGGAAGAGGTGAAAAAAAACACAAATGTACATATAACGAATTTAAAAGGAAAACTATTACGGCTAAGTAGATATCACTAGTTTACGTGTAATCGTCGGTTAACTTATTAATACCTATTTCTGTGAGTTTACATTGGGCGTGCTGGCTTAATCTTAAAGATATACGTACTTTGGTATGTAATGTACTACGGTACTACGTATGTATAGTAGTAGTATAATATCTTGGAAACCACATTTTATGTTTACAATACATAACTGGATACATACCTAGTATTTTTCTAAACAAAACGTAAGTTCTTATATAGTGTTATTAAAATTATTTTTTCAGCAAAATAAACAGTCGGATTTGTTGTACATTAATACCCTTTGCAGCAAGTCATTATGGGCAACTACGGAACCCTACATTGCGCGTGGCCCGACACGCCCTTGGCCGGTTTTTTTCTACGACATTCCTACAATTTTCTGCAATTACATTTTGGCCCCTGTTTGCAGGCTCTCGTTCAAAGAAGGTCCTCAAACGAAGCACTAACTCAGGGCTTTGAGAGTTTAAAACTATCTTTTTTGTTGTTTTCGGCATTGTACATACCAAATATGACACAACAAAAAAATAAAAAATAACACGCCAAACAGAAAGAAACAAACCGCATAAAAGGCAGATGCACTCGTACGTTTTCGATCACAAGATGGCCGCTCCTATTAATCGAGTTCATGTCGATTCAATGGTGTCAATCTCTACTGACAGAGGTTCCGTTTCATGCATCTGACATTTTGAGGACTATATTTAAATAATTTATTTACAGTTAAAAATAATTATAAAAATAGAGAGAGGCATACTAGTATCAATTTACTTTGTAATTTTTATAGATATTATTTTTAATAATTGTTTTTTTTGCCAATTTATTTTCATAAGTTGAAAGTAGTATGCGTAACATGTAAAATGAGAACTGTCACGCATATTATCATACAGCGAAAATACTATAGTTCATAATATTATAAATCTATCGACTCCCATCGATAATGATCATTCTAATTTTTATAGTGGCACTCAAATATATTTAGTGCTGCTATATATTAGGATATCGTTTCAAAGCTAAGACTATACATTTTATTGATTTAAAATGTACGTTTTTGAACATTGGCAGTAACCCCAATATTTGTTTACAACGCCAAACAATACTTACAACCACAACTTTATTGGTACGCCTTTAAGGAGTAATAAGTTAAAATGTCAAGTGCTCAAAGTGGATACATATTTTATGTTGTTAAAAAAAAATAGAAGCACTCCTTTACGGGGAAGTCTCGGGCCGCATCAGTATTCCGCACACCATTCGACGGAAGGAAACAAATTCCCAAAATTTAATTTTAGGAAACGAGTTGAATGCAACACGGCACGGTGTATACAAACTCGAAAAACAAAACGAGATTTTCATCATTTTAACAATGACTTTTATGATTGTTTTGCGAGAAATCCACTGTATAGATCATGAGTTAGATTTGTTGTTTTTTTTCCGGCAGCGCTGGCTCTACTAGGCAATTGTGCCGTTGCACGTTGGTAAGATTGTAGAGCTCTTTTTTAAATAGTAAACTAAAACATAAATAAATCGTGTATAACGGGCTTTTTAAAAAACATTCAACCAACGGTCACAAAGAACATCCAGTCTCGAAATAATCATTTGCGTGTCACCAAAAGCGTTTCCGTTTGTGGACACTAAACTAATACACTCGGCACACTGTCAAGTGGTGAGGCGGTCCCTTTGCACTATCCGTGTAGTAAAAAAATAATACTTTGAAATAGATACTATTCTGTTTACACAAATTCGAGATATACGCAGATCATACCATTCTCAAACTGAAAATTTTTAAACTGCAGGCCAACTGAGTAAGCAGTCAATGAGCGGTTACTAACTGTCATCGATTATGACGTAACTAAAAATATTAACGTTTTAACAACTGCAACAATAGCTAGAAGATTATTTTTATACAACAAAATGTTGCAACATAAAAGCCTCACTATACCTAGCAGCAGTTGAAATTCACGATTATTAAATTTCAACCGTTTTCCACGAAAGTTTTAAATGACTTCAACTTGCTAAATGCAAAGTTAATTTCTGAATGAAACCTTTCCTAGCAGCATTAATGTGTTGTTTGCCTGAACTTGACCTGTTTTACAATAATTACTTGATGTATTTTTGTAAACCTAAATTAAATAGAGAACAGAAGCAGTATTTTGCGGCAATGCAGTTCAGACTTTTAATTTAGGATAGCACAATGTTTGATATAGGCTTGAAACACATACAAGAGTTAAAAGCCATTATTCTTACATTATTGGTGTATTGAATATGTACCTTTTATATTATTTGCAATCGTCAGACGATTTAGAAATGTTAAAAAGATACCATCACATTTTAGTATTTTATTCTTACTCTTTTTAGAAATTCCGTATTGATAAGGAAACTGTTTCGCAGAAGCTGTTACGGAATTTTCCGAAAAATAACCCAGTTTACCGACTAAAAAATATTTGATAAAGCTGTGATAATCATAAAACAAGTAAACACGAAACCTACACAAGTGAAGTCGTATTGATCAACTATAAATAAAGCAAGTGACCTAAAAGCAAAGTTTAAGATAAGTGGGAACATGGACATCAATAAGGCCACGTTAGAAGTTTCATATCTCTGTTTGAAGGTGAAGATTTGCTTGCACAGGTACGATGCTCGATGCTATTGCTCAGATATTTATTCCGAGCTCTAGTTTGCATGTGCTACATTGACTATAAACTGACGAAATTTTGCCATCGACACCAACTGTTGTAAAATATCTCCGGTAAATATTTCAGATGTCTTGTATTGTAAGGGAGGTGTAGGAGTAAATGTTGCTATCCTTGGACACATTGTAGGTTCGATTGAAAGGTTACAGGTTTTTTGATCAAGTTATTGTTGATATAAACTTGAATCTTATCCAATCATCATTATTCAACATCTTATTATCTTATTCAACCATTTGGATTGATAAGAATGTATGCTTCAAATAGAGCATTAAACAAAGGCGTACTACGTATCCATGGATTTCAACATACATACATAGACTCACGCCTGTTTCCCCGAAGGGGTAGGCAGAGGCATTTTTAATGCCCGTGTTTCGTCATTGTTTTGATCCCACGTAATAGGCGGCGAGCCTATTGCCTCTTATCGGGATATTTTGTTTGCCAGAGCCTCTTCCGTTGATCGGCAGGTGCACCACTTGCAGGTGAGGTTGGCTTGGGACTCTTTTTTTTTTTTTTTTTTTTGGTGTCGGGTTGGAAAATCCTCATGGAGTCCCTCCGCCCCGGGGAAGGACGAAGGGGACTGTCAGACTCTTACTGACTAAAAACCAACCCGTGTTCCTCATGTACCCGTGTGTCGGAGGGTAGGGATTCGCATAAGCATTCATCGCTACCCCCCGACGGGTATTGGCCCGCCAGATGGTCAGGCGGGCCCCGCACAAAACCCCCTTGGCGGCGGATTAAGGTGTTGGGCTCCGCCGCCAAAACACTCAGCGGCCGCAGAGGATAGGGAGGACGGCAACGCAACACCGCATCTCCTCTTCCTCTGCGGCCCCACCACGACGCATCGAATGGTGCGCCCCCATTTGGTCGCGGGAGATAGGGCGCGCGGCAACGCAACACCGGCACGCCTCTCCTCCCGCGATCGCACTCGACTGCGAGGGACAGACAGAACTGTCCCCCGCACCCGCACCGTTGGACGCATCCTGCGCAGGCCCCGTCAAGCCCACGCGGAGCGTCCCCTCCTGGATCCCTCTTAGCTTCACCGCGGGTTACCAATCCACGGTTACTGAGCCCCCCCACCACGACAAGGTGGAGATCCCACGGGGGGGTGGCTTGGGACCCTAAGTTCTTGGTGGGAACCCTATGCACCCGGTGGATTTCAAATCGGCAGCTATATAATTACGTTCTTGTGCGATCATTACTTTTTTTTAATAACTATTGCAAAAATAGCCTGGGAAGACTATTAATACATACATAGAGGCCTATTATTTCGAAACTTTAAATATATAAATGAATCCAAGCATATCCTATTTATTTATAAAACATAACATAACTTAATGCCTTTTATCCCCGAACGGTTAGGCAGAGGTGTATTACACACTCACACTTCGCTAGTTATGTATCGGTCCCAATGTAATAGGGGGCGAGCCTATTGCCATCTACCGGGCACATCACTTAGCGAGCGATAATTATTTAATATAATTATTTATTATATATCATAGGTAAGTACTTAAAAAACAAACTATGCACGAATGTTTTTCATTCTGAAGTTAATGAAAGACAAATTAATTCATGACGTATACATTCTGTTTCACAGTGTTTGCTTTATTAACTGAAATATTTGCAGACGACATACTCTTTGATAAGAATGTATATTTGTCGAATCGACCGCGTATTTATTACTGTATTATCTATTTAGGTTTCCGTGTTTGCAGATTGAAGAAAGGTGTTTCGTAATTATATACAGTCATGAAGTATAATTATTTAGCTACCTACATTTTGGTTCGCTGTAAATGGAGAATGTGTAAGTAGGCCAATGATGTTACATAAAAAGAAGTAGATACGTTATAGGCGTAACACAAGGAGCAAATACATGGAGTGATAGCTTTAAGCATAAACAAGAAACCTATCGTTATTTCTTTTTACTTGTATAAAATTTCATATGTGTAACCGAGACAGATGTATTGTATTTATTACCTCTTGAAATACTCATGTCGCAATTTTTTCAAAAGAAGAAATGACTGTCAATAGTGATGTACTCATGCATTAATATTTTATTGGTATTGGTGTATAATTCGGTATGTAGAGACAAGATAAGCATTTGATTAAGTAATATACCAGTAGTATATTATTTTACGAGCTTTTATTTAGAGTATAGTACTTAGGTGCCTACCAAGAAACAAATACTGTAAAAAGAGAGGTAATAATAAGATATGATTGATCATATCTTATTATTACCTCTCTTTTTACAGTATTTAGGAAAGTAATTGAAAAAAAAGTCTAAATAGTCAAAATCATTTATTTATACCACAAAGTAATGCACACGATAACTGCACGGCAGATCTGATACTATATGTATTACCAAAATGGGAAGTACATGGGCGGAAACAGTTAACATTTATTAACAATATTTTCATCCTGAGTTCCAGAAGTGCAAGCCATGTTCACTCTTGAAGCTTTATTATCGTTTCTAAAAATAAGGTTTCGTTATTTCGGACATTTCTGAAAATTACAACACAAATCTGTTTATGATATACCTACATATATGTATATATGATTACTATAGCATATTTTAACAGTTGCAATGTTGGTATATATTGATTGATAAAAATATAAGTTAATAATAATAAAGTAGAAGTACAAACCTCCGTATTAGATATCTGGTTAGTAAAAATAGTATGCAAAACTTTTCTTTGAAATCCTTCTTGATAACAAGTAGACACAAAATCAAGCGAACAAAGTTTAGAAGAATTAGACTGTTGCCATTCTCCCTTTCTTATATTTCGGACCCAATTTAGTTTCAAACCTTCATTCTTTGGAAATCTACAAAAAATCACAATTAATAACCAATTATTCAAATTATAATCTTTCAGAAACTGGTTTTCTAACGGACAATTGTATTACAACACTATCCTCATATTTTTTACCGAAATATTTCTATTATATTTATTTCATTGTGACTATTGGAATAAAAATATGTGTCAACGGTGGTCATTATCTTTATCTTTAAGTATAAGCTTTACAAATATCATTGTAGAATTATTACGGCAGATATCTACAATTTTACTTATTATGACTTACCGGTGGTAAGATATTTTTTGACCGTTTTCGGTCAATAGTCCCATTTGGCTTTTACATCCGACGGCATTACAAACTATGGTCATTTTTTAATGTTTAGAAGTGGTCATATCTACAATTGTATTATTTTGAAGCAATTAAAATTGTAATTTATTTTGACACGGCTTTCACTCCAGCTGGACGAACATCGACATGACATAACATTTTTCTTGGCATATGTCATTCAAGGCTGTATAAAAGCTCTATGGCTATCATACTCGAACATATGCAGTTTTGTAATTAAAGAGAAAAGAGATGCATATACGTTTTCTACTCATTTTGAAATGCTCCCTCCATGTATACTTGCTCCTTGGCGTACCAAAAGTAGGACGCTAAACATAAGCCAGTTGGCAAGTCTGACATATGTGTGTGGGACGTCGCGAGCCGGCGTCAAATTGAAACTGACACATCTTGTCAACCGAAATTAAAATAAAATATAGAGTTATCGATGTGTGCGTTAGTGTACCGTTTCTACGGATTGATTACTACGTAGGTAACGTATCTACCTTTTTCTAATATGATTGAAGTAGGCTAAGAGGTCTAAGAGGTACGGTCAATTCAAAAGTGTGGAAAGTAAAACCATGAATCCATGTATGCACGTGAAATACCGTAATCGTTTAGCTTCCGTCTCTTAATTTTCATTGGAATAGACAGCTCCATGTTATTTGTTGACGATCACGTAGCTCAGCACCTGCGCATGGTGTTTTCATACAACGTTTTTACTAAGTTCTATCCATTTGTATGCAGTGGCCAGTGGTTAAAGGTTAGAAAACAGAAAAAAAGCTTGTAAAAATCTGTGTGTATAAAATCCTTGCGTTACTGACTGACTGACAGACAAGCTACAGCCAAAACTATAAGGCGCAGGAAGCTGAAATTTGGCATGTATGTTCCTTGGGGATCTTAGGGGTGCACTAAGAAGGGATTTCCCGAAATTCCCACGGGATGGGGCAGAAACAGTTAAATTGAAAAAAAATTGCGAGCGTAGCTGCAGGCGTCCTCTAGTTTGTAATAAAATTGTCAGTTGCGAAGACTTCATCGAATTAAGTAGAAAATTCACAGTCAATTGAATATTTTTACGGCTGTTCTAAAACAGGTATGTTGCACGTTTAATGATTGAGGTATTAGTATTAGATTGAGTATTGCAAAGCCCATCCTTTGACGTTTAATTTTATTTTTGTGTAATTAATCTACATAATATAATGAGCTCGAAGTTAATACCTATTTTACCTCACCTTTGTGGTAAGTTGACCTAACGATAGGACCCTAGAGCAGATCAGTGCCCTCCGTGAGAGTTTTTAAATGAAACTATTTTAAACTCTCACTTGATTTCAGTATTGTTTCGTAAACTTAGACTTAATATCTAAACCCTTGACAAAGATTTATTGGCTTGGTTCTATTTAATCTTATTTAAGTATCCAGAGAAAGCTAAGAAAAAATCAAGGTATTAAGTCTACAAGACTTTAGTCTCAAATAAGTCGGTACGGGCATTAAATTCTAGTCTTTCTGCAATTTAACTACTGCAGCTAAAAAGATAAGACTCAGAAAGTGATTTCGTACAGTTTAGTACTTAGTCAGAAGTTGCAGGCGTATTACTAAGATGGCTTATTGAAATTCTAAAGATGTGGCGTGAAAACTCATTACTGACGACGATTATTATAAATTATTTGAAATAATTGAGTCAGTTTATTTATATTGAAGAACTTTCTAGAATAATTTAATTAAGTCTCTTTTTTACTGTTTATTAAACGGTCGAATCAAATGTTTGTAACAAAAACGGAGTAAACCCTTAAGTTTACATTTCCACAAAAGACGGCACTGCGGTTTATTCGGACGGCACTTCATCTTATATTAGAAAATTATAGACTACAATGAACTTGAATTACACACAAACAATTCATTTGACTTCATGCACTCGAATGGACGTAGCTAACATTGTAGAGACTGTCATCACAGTGTCTGTGTTTAAATGCAACTCTAGGCAGTAATGGGATGCCAGCTTTACCTAAATGTTAAAAAATAACATTTTCCTTAATTGACTCTTACAACTTGAGATGAAAAAGGATTCCCTTAGCGACGGCACGCCTAAAAGCGCTGCAAAATGAGTGTTGTTTCATCTATGTTATAATATAATAGGGCCGCTTGTAATCTCTGCAGGGACCCTTCAAATGATACGAGGTGAACACTACCTGGATTCCCGGCTCTCGACTTTTGTTAATGACAAGAGCGTACCTATCTACGATCGACGTTTATATTATTCTGAGATTTTATCGCGAATAGTACTAAACAGCACTGAATCCTCTCAAAATATCTGTTCTAATTTTAACATAAATTGCTGTTTTCACGGAGACTCTCATACCTAATCGCTTCTTGTGTGGTAACTCAAAGCCTCTTGGGATACATATATCACATATATGCTATCAATTATGATTTTAGTGAATGTAAAAATTGTTTCAAGCTAATTACAGGTGAAATATTTTTATAACATTTTGTTTGGAAATTAAGTGAGTATATGGACATAAAAGATACTGTTATTTATTGATAAATTTTGACGGATGTGGTGTCATTTGAATACTTTTGGGAAATAAAAGGAAAAGGTGTGCGAGAAAAGAAAGTTATTAAGAAAATAAGTAATAGTCCATTTAACTCTTCTATTAACATTTAAAGTAGTAATAGTTCAAATAATAAAGCCATTTTTAATTACACACGAGAAAAGTAAGTATAGATAATTTAGACAGCTGCCTAAGGAGTATGCAGGCATCAATACCAGTGATAGAAAATATAAAACAAGATTTTAGAAAATGCGTACTGCACCAAAATAATCGTACTAGCCTTTTAAGTTTTGTCGTTTCCATATTTCCCGGCAATTTTGAATTTGGAACTGTTCTGTATTCGAATGTGTTTAAATGTAGAATCTAAAAACAGCTGAAAGTATTAGGATTAATGCTATTGTTTAGGCACAGCGTCGATTGGAGCCTGTCAGGTTACGTAAGAAAATGAATCTTTCTAAGGAAAATGTTCGTGCAATAATTTTCTACAACTTTAGAAGAGGCCTGACACGGCTTCAGTGTTTTGAAGAGCTAACATCTGTGTTCAGTGATGAAGCCTCATGTCAGCGGAATGTCGAACGCTGGTATTTAGAATTTGAGCGTCGACATACTAGTGTTAGTGACAAATCTCGCGAAGGACGCCCAAAATCCGCCTTAACTGAAGATAACATCATTGCTGTGAGACAACTAATTCTCGAAAATCGTCATGTGACGTATCGAGAGATAGAGGCTCCATTAGGCATCTCGGTGACAACCATTCAAAAGATCTTGCATGAAGCGCTTGGTGTGAGAAAGCTAGTTTGCCGTTGGATTCCGCATCTGTTTTCCGACGATCACACAAGGCGGCCCGCGTCAGATGGCGTAAGAAAACTCTGCAAAGGTTCAACCAAGGAGAGTCAAATCACGTCTACGACATCATCAGTGGTGACGAATCTTGAATCTATGCCAACGAGCCTGATCAACAATCTACAATTTAGGTCTTTCAAGACGAGCCAAAGTTGACTAAAGTTGTTCGTTTTCGAAGCACTTCAAAGAATATGGTAGCCACGTTCGTTGGAAAAACCGGCCATGTTGCGACTATTGCATTTGAAAATCGTAGAACGGTTAATGCAGAGTGGTATACCACAGTTTGTTTTCACAAGTCATCGCCGAACTTCGAAAATCTAACTCAAAGCGACGCATCATCCTGCACCATGACGACGCAAGCTCACACAGCGCTCGTCAAACGATTGAGTATTTGAAGCAGGCAAAAGTAGAAATTCTTGACCATCCTCTGTACAGTCCTGGCCTAAGCCCTAACGATTTCTTTACATTTCCTAAAATTAAGAAAAGTCTTCGTGGTCAAAGGTTCCAGTCCGGTGAAGAAGCAATCGACACTTTCAAGTCAGCCATTTTGAACACCATAATAATAACTGGTTTGAGCGAATGGAAAAGTGTAAGCTACGTGGTGAATACTTTGAAAAAAAATAAAAAGTACTATATGGTTCTAGTTGTGCTTTTTCTTCAAACGACAAATTTAAAAGGCATGCCTCGTATTGTAGAGCAGAAACAAGTTATGGACCATCATTACGTGATATCAAGAAAATAAATGTATTATAGCCAGCCTTTCAACTAAATCCGTTTTATTCTAGCAACTACTAAGATCCTTTCACAAAAACTTAACCCCGCCAATTACTCCAATCACAACACAAACGAAACTGAAAACAAGCCGCGTTATAATTGAAACATGTCATCGAGTCTTTAATGTTACGGACGCTAGATGACTGTCTTTGTTCCGCATGATGGACAGATACGTCAGTTGAACGTACACGTCCATCGCGTCATGTCACCACTGTCCATACTCGATAGTACGCATTCAATTTCCGTTGGCGCTATGTGCGAATACCGTGCCAGACAGACGCGTATTATTGACTGGAGATAAATTTGATACTGCCGATTTTTGGGGCTCGTTTGTTTTGGGCAAGCTTTTGTACGATCGTAGGTGCAGGTAAGATTATGATCTGTATGACCACATTTAAGTCGATGCTATTTTATAGTATCTATCTATAACATTGAGGTTGGTAAATAAAAAAGCATTACCATTTGTTAGGTATTTTTTCATACTATGCAATACTGTTAGAAGACACCTGACTGACGCATACAAAATCAATATTTATTGCTTTAATTTAGTAATTAGGTTATTCTGGTTTGACATGTTATGACGTAATACGATTTGGGTATTTTTTTCGAAGTTCAGATGCAACACCAAAAATCAGTAGAAATAAGAACTAAAAACGAAAACAGCGATGCCATGGCGAAAACAGTAAATCTACTGTTAAAACAGTAGGGTTGGCAACAGTGGATGAGAAACAGTTGCATGTAGCAGAGATGAGAATGTTACGAATGTGTAGTGAATTAGGAATGATTAGGTATGTTAATTAAAGTTTAAGTGTCGCCCATTTGCGAAAAAGTTCAAGGAAATCGTTTGGCATAGCGAAGATATGGTTTTTTGTTGTGTTGGTATGTAGGTAAATCAGTGATGAATATGAAAGTAGAAGGGCAAAAGGGAAGAGGGAGGCCAAGAAAAAGATAGGAAGAGAGATGGTAAGATAGGAAATGAAGTAAATGTAAGGACTGTGAGAGGATGGATGCGAAAGGGGTAGATGACGGGCGATAAGCAAGTATGGAACAGAAGGATCTACTGCGCTGACCTTAAATATTTTGCGACCAGGTCAAGAAATGACATGTTTAGAAAGTACAAATCTATAGAGGTCTTTTTTAGTCTATAGAACATTGATTTTAGATTTATAGATTTTAGAGAAATAAAGCATTTAATAGCCGTTCCAGTAATTTTATAAAAGATTTTAATTATTTTCATTATGCGGCGAGGTCTGCGATTGTAGAGGCTTTGACAATAAAACCTTAATAATGTAGAAACTAAAAATTTTAATAAATTATGGTCGAATGTCGACCACTAGGCGACCTCTAGTATTGTTTATTACAAATATGAACATCAAAAACCATCTGTAATTGAATTTATATAGGTACGGATACAAAGTTGAACTTAAATCACATAAATAACAATTAACCTTATACTATGATAAGGTTAACTGAAGGCAAAAGGAAAATGTAATACTTTTTGTGTAATTAACCGACTTCAAACAAAAAAAAAAGGAGGAGGTTCTCAATTCGGCCGGTATATTTTTTTTTTTCGATGTATGTACACCGATTTCGCCGAGATTTCTAAACCGATTTACGTAATTCTTTTTTTGTTTGATGCGGAATAGTGTCGAATTGGTTCCATAAAAATATGATTCATGTAGGCCCAGTAGTTTTTATTTTATGAGCATTTTTTTTATTTATTTTCACCTATCCTCAAGGCTGAAATTCCTATGAATAATAATTGTGACGGCCCGTGTTATGTCAACTTGTCATCACTACCGTCGTCAAGGACTACTGACGTCTACACGACAAACTGGCTGGTCGTCAAACATAATAATGAACAAAAAGGTTTGAAGACTATTTCATTATTTGGAAATTACAGTTTTAAGTTAGATGACGTAAACACTCTGTCAAGTGTTCGCAAAATTCGCCGCTAACTGGCAACAAGGCGATGGCCGTATGGATAATACATCCGCTTTACGTTCTGAAGGCGAGTGTTCAAATCCCAATCATAACAGTTACGTGGATTTTTTATGAAATTTGGAAAATGTTTCAAGGACAGGGGTAGTGCCATTTTTTTACGGTATGCTTCAAAACAAGTGAATATAGAACAAAACTAAGGATTGAATGAAACAAGACGGACTCCATCAGGATAGTTCTTCAAAATTTAATTCTATAACTGATTCATCTGGCCATAATTAAATTGCACTTTCAGCTCTGTAATACATGCTCATAATTATGGAAATAGGAATACCAAAGAACATATTAAATATTTGAATGAGGGACTCGTTTTTATTATAAAGTAGTTTTCAAGATATCAACATTCAAATATTTTGTGCCCAGATGGATCAGAATTTGTTACTTGAAAAACTTTATTAAGATAACCATTATATTTTAACAACTACTATAATCTTTTTTTATAAAAACAATTATCAGTGATCATATCACAGAAGTAACACTTCTGAATCAGAATTTGTTACTTGAAAAACTTTATTAAGATAACCATTATATTTTAACAACTACTATAATCTTTTTTTATAAAAACAATTATCAGTGATCATATCACAGAAGTAACACTTCTGAAACTCTAAAACAGTGTATATTAATTATTTTATTGTATGGCCAAGCAAGAATATTGTAAGATTACAAAAAAATAAACCTTTTGCTTAAATTTGTAATACAATCAATTCTTATAGGTACAAAAAATATCATATTTAATTGCTACATAATGATACATAAATATGGTGTTATGACCATGCGAATTAGGCACAGATGAATCAAGATTTTGCCTATAATCATGTATAACACATTATACATACAGACTTTACTATTGACACTTTTCTACACCAATCTATAACTAGACGCTTTTAGTATCTCGAAACGCAGACTGAAGTTGCAAAATAATAAAATAAATTTTATAAAATAGGCATTGTAATCAAAATGTCGAAGACGAATGAAATATTTACCTTCGTAACACCAGGATCTTAGCCATCCAGCCCCAGGTACACCTAGCTCGTCCGTAGCACGACTAGTTTCCTCCCCACCACGGGAAACCAGACTCTCATAATCTTTACCCAACCAAGTACGGTCAAGCGTCTTTTACGCTGTATTAATCACTTCATATTTACTTATTTATAAACACATTAAGGTATTTATAACTAATACATATTATTTTTCTCAGAGGGCTATTCATTTCCTCTCGTTAATATAATAATAAAATTTATATTGATGTCATCATCATCAGCCTTTAACAGTCCACTGTTGGACTAGGCCTCTCCTTTAAAAGGAGGAATTGGCCTACTATACCACGCTGGCCAAACGGGTTGGTATAGGGTTTGTATCAAGTTTTCCTTCTCTTACAGCGGTGTTCTCTGTATAATATGCTCCCTCTCTCGGCTCTTACGACACCCATGGGATGATAAGGGGTGGTGACATTCCGTATTCTTAATCCGTCACCACACGGACGTATTATATATATTGATTTATGAAAGGGAAAATGCGATATCGAGTATTTCATTTCGGACAATGGCAGACGGACACGACGTATAAATCAGAAGAACGAAGTTCAAATACTTTTTTTGTACTTAGTTAGACTGCAATTATTTCAAATATATAATTTGGGCAATATGCGGATTAAGCTAATCTGTACAATAAATTACAGATCGTTTTGTTAGTTGGTTAAAGTTTTGTCTCTTAAGAACTACCCATAACCAATTTACAGGAAAATTACAGGCAAAAGATTGGAGAGGGAACGAAAAAAACATACATACATATACTCACGCCTTTTTCCCGTCGAGGTAGGCAGAGACAACGGAACGCCACTTACTTCTATCCTTACAAACCTCACCCGCTTCCTCTACATTCATTACTCTTCTCATACATGCTCGCCGGTTCCTAAATCGGAATCCTATCAATCAGTCTCACCCCACACAAACTACGCAGTGATCGCATCTCAACTGCGTTAATTCTGCTTTCATGAAAAAAAATCACGTATAAAAAAAAGACATGATTCCATCATGTCTTTTTTAATTCTATTAGTTAATTATAAAAAGTAATTTTGATTTAACTGTCTCAGACGTTGCATTTCCTGTAGTGCTTTGCTGTCATGTGGTCTTATTAATAACTTAGATGGCTCTAAACATTGATTTATTATAAATCACTTAATGCGATACCATCTAAATTCTTCACTCGACTTAAAGCTACATATATCTGACCTTTCCCGAATTCTTTTTCCCAAGATCTATCACTGCCCTCGCCAATGTTGTACCATAGAGCATAGAAATTTAAATAGAGGCACATTTCTTATGGGCGCTCTGTAGACAAACTTTCTGTGACCGGTGTGACCCATATTGCCGCTTGGCGGCGTGGCAGTCGCGCTGTGACAGCTGACTCTACGAGTGCAAGAGAGACGAAAGTTTATCCTGTGTATCTTAACTACGAGAGCAAGAGAGACGGAGAACGACGCCAGCGCCGCCAACGGCGCCAACTACATACTACTCTGACAACCGTCAACACGCCAGTTGGAATCGGCACACGAAATTGTTAAGAAATGCGCTTCTGTTATGTAAATCTTTATTCATTGGTTGTACCTTGGAGCTTGTGAACAGTCACAGTCCAACTTAAAATTTGCGGGAACATTAACCTCTCAACATCACCGTAACCTTTATTCGCTTGAAAAGTTGCGGATGCTGGTGTGATTGATACTAGACCCTCCGCAACTTTTACCCTAATGCCCACAGTTTGATCATCAAATTTAATGAACACTACTTCGGGCAGTTCTCCTGCTTCTAGTTGATCACGTCGAAGGGCTGGCCACTTTATTTTTTTAATAATTCCCATTGCTCCGTTGACTAGTCCGTCTGAGACCGACATATTCCTTCTTAACATCACCCTGGAGCCTACGCCTATTTTTATGCTGTGTAACAATCCGCCACACTTGTTTGATTTTTATATTTATTTTCTTACTTTCATTTTAACCCGTAAACCTAACTTTAAAAAAAGTTGACAAAAAAAGTTATGTACTTCTTAACTTAAAAGGTAAGAAAATTGAAATTTTTTGATTAAATTTAAAAAAATACTCGCTTAGTATATATGTTTCTCATTAATTTTATAAAAATAAATCTGCATGATATGATGAAATCTGCATGAAAATTATCAATTCTCTAATAAATAAATAACGAATTTATTGGGGACCTAGCTTCTCCACGTGTATATATGTGTTGCTTGAAATCGCGTGTGTCGCTAAGGGTTAATATTTATCTATGACTTTCTGATGTGTCCAAAATTTGTTTTTTACATTTTTATGGAAATACTTAATTATATTTGAGTTTGAGTTTACACTAAAAAGTATTAAATAAACATAACTACGTTAAAAAAACCGACTTCAAAATCTAAAAAGGAAAAAATAATAAAGATTTAATATTAATTAAATACCTATTATTTATACTTATGTGCTATTTACTAATAAGCTTGAAGTCGGTGCTAAGCCTTAAACAAATAATGATATTTTAATCACTTAAATGAATACGAGCAAATTCATGATCATCATCATCAGCCTGCCATCCACTGCTGGATATAGGCCTCTCCAATGGCACGCCACTGAACCCGATTTTCGGCTCTTTGTGTCCAGCCGCTGCCAGCCACTTTGCGTATATCGTCATTCCACCTAGCCGGAGGGCGTCCTACACTACGTTTGCCAAGGCGCAGTCTCCACTCTAGAACACGACTACTCCAACGGTTATCGGTTCTGCGACAAATGTGACCAGCCCACTGCCACTTCAGCTTGCTAATTCTTTGAGCTATGTCGATTACCTTGATTCTCTGTCGGATCACTTTCTTACGAATTCGATCCTTCAGAAACTCCGAGCATAGCCCTCTCCATAGCTCGCTGAGCAACCTTAAATTGGTGGACTAGTCGCACCGCCAGTGTCTACATCTCGGCACCGTAAGTCATTACGGGTAGCACGCACTCGTTGAAAACCTTTGTCTTAAGCCTTTGCGGTAGGGAGGACGAAAAGTTTTGACGGAGTTTTAAGGCTTGGCACCGACTTCAACCCTATTAGTAAATAGCACATAAGTATAAATAACAGGTATTTAATTAATATTAAATCTTTATTATTTTTTCCTTTTTAGATTTTGAAGATTTTGATTTGTTTTTTTAACGTAGTTATGTTTATTTTAGTCCTAGTATAAATCTCCCTTATAATGCTTTATTAACTCTATGAAAACAAAGTATGTAAAACAAATTACTGTCGATTTTTTTTTTGCATTCATGCGAAATTTACATTACGCGGGTGCGGGGGACAGTTCTGTCTGTCCCTCGCAGTCGGGTGCGGTCGCGGGAGGAGAGGCGTGTCGGTGTTGCGTTGCCGCGCGCCCTATCTCCCGCGACCAAATGGGGGCGCACCATTCGATGCGTTGCGGTGGGGCCGCAGAGGAAGAGGAGATGCGGTGTTGCGTTGCCGTCCTCCCTATCCTCTGCGGCCGCTGGGCGTTTTGGCGGCGGAGTCCAACACCTTAATCCGTCGCCAAGGGGGTTTTGTTCGGGGCCCGCCTGACCATCTGGCGGGCCAATACTCGTCGGAGGGTGGCGACGAGTGCTTAGGTGATGCCCCACCCTCCGACACACGGGTACATGGCGGCAGTCGAGGTGGTTTTTAGTGGAAACACCACATACTCCGGCTCTTATTTCCCCCAAGAGTCGGAGATCCGAAGGGATATTCCACCTCGTAAAACAAAAAAAAAACAAATAAAAAAAAGGGTGCGAGTCGCGAGTGGAGCAAATTTTTTAAATTGAATCTGGGGAACGAACCAGACCGTGATACAGGCTACGGACAGAATACTTTTGCATTTTACTGCGAGCGTTGCTAACTATAGTTCCCGAGTACAAACAACGGTACCAGACCGCGCTCTGTTTATGATGTTAATCATCGCAATAAAGAAGACTATATTTCCTTCTGTGTGAATTCTAAGCTTCTATTTGAAATTGAAACGAGGTATATAACTGATTTGACTATAGATATGGTCATGTTGTCCGCTGGGAATTGAGGGCTCAATCCCAAAATTGAGCTGAGTTTTGTGTGATCCTCAACGTGTTGTTCCAATCTCGGTGTTCTTTTTCTCGGTTTAGGTAAATATCGCAAAGTCCCATATGAAATAGAAATAATAATTATTTCTTATGGTTTCTGTTTAGTTTATCTGAAAATAAGAATATTAAAAACAATACCCCAGGAAAACTCGCGCACAATTAAACGATAAAAAGCCATGCCTAAAGAAAAGTTCTTACGTCGCAATTGTTTTGATGAGATTATACATTCAGTATAATCTCATGAAATCAATTGCGACACCTTCCAGGTTAAAATATCTGAGACCTCTGTTTAACAAAGCACGTCTTTGCCGATCAATGCTAAGAGTATTGTGGTGCAACGAGGTGCGCGTCGAGATAAAGAAAGGATCCACCGCTAAGAGCAGCTTCTGTTGACCATCAGACCGTGACTCACAATTTGATTTTGTAACAAAGAGTTCACACAATTGACACTACATCGGTAAGTAATTTTACACATGAGTTTACCCCATTTTGTTGCATAGTTGTCTTGGTTGCAGACACATAAATTACTGTGTATATCTGAAGAGCAGTGACTTAGGGTAAGTTCTGTATAGTCGTGTGGTCCGTTTTGCATAAACCAACTGAGTGTCTCGAGTGGTTAACGTAGACTCGCCATCGAGTGGCTCCCAAATCTTAAGATATGTTCAATAGGAAATAATATGGTTACGAATTGAAAAAGAATATTCTAAGCGCTGTATTTATGTACACACGCAATCATATTATATGGAGAGCTTTTTGTAAGATGAAGTACGCCAATACTTCTGTCTTCTAATGTATACAATTGTAATGCGTTAGACACCTTATGAACAATCTTTTTCTTATATTTAAATGTGTGGCCAACTCTGTAGTCGGTTATAGGCGGCCCAAAGGCTTCCGCAAAGCTTAACGATCCTTGTCCGGACAAGAACTGGGATCGACGGCTTTACAAGCCCTTCGAAGCATGGTAGCGCTTTGATATAAATGCCACAAAAAACGGTCACTTATGTATGCGTTAACTTTTGCAAACATTGCTTTACTTCGTCAAACTACAACGAACGAAGCTTAAGTTCAATTCCGTTCTTCGAAAAATACGGGATTCGGACTCCAAAAGTTTAATATCGTCATTCGATTACGTTAAAAAGTAAAAGTTCAACCATGATGAATAAAAGTTGTATTACTATTTGCTTAACAAAACAATGATTATAATACATTAAATATTCACAGACGTCTTAAATTTGAGTCGTATTTGAAAACTTTCGGTCGTAGTTCCAACGACTTACAGTTTGTATTTTAAATGGAATTTTAATAATGATTTTATTTCAAACCACTTATTTTATGCGATTTACTTTACAAAGGTGAAGATTAATTTAAAATGAATAGATCGCAACGAGTGGGTTTATATAAGTTTTTCTTAAAATAGTAATGTTAACAAATTTTATTTGCATATAAATTCGTTTAAATAACTTAATTTAGTTTATATATTTTATGAATGTCAACGTAATATGATAAAATGTCAGAGTAATGTAGCACAAATTTTCCAAACCAACTAAAATGTTGGCAAACCAATAATTAATCAGAACTTGGTGACAGATTAATAGAATCATCACCGCACGGTTCAAGCATTAAACTCATGTGACAATACTGTAGTTGTGTCATTGTAATACCCTTTTACAGATTTTACTTACGCAACAAAATTGTTCGCATTGTGACGTCGTGCCTCCGCGCTTGCGAGCCCCACTACGATGACGCACTGGAGTGGGGACCCAAACCCGCTTGCCGACGACATATATACCGGCGACACACATGGTTGGCTTGCTTTTTCTTCGGCTGGGACACGTGAAAGCTGAGTATCCATCCGTGGACCTGTGGAGTGTTAACTTACGACCTACGCCCTGGATAACTATCTAGCCGGTTAACCCCTAGTGTCGGTTCTTTTGTTAATCAAAATTGTGAATCTGGAATATAACGCGAGTTTAATCTGTCCTGGTGATATTTTTATTTATTTCCCGTAAGACAACCTAAGCATCTCTTTTTATTGCTCGGCGAGTGATCGATCCCGGCTATCCCGTGAAAATCGATCACTCGTGCGACATTGGCGCCCAACGTGGGGCCCAATGTGCGCGAGTAATATTACCATTAATTCAGTTAGCACGTTGTACGTAGATACATGCAAATGAATCATTTACTTCTCTCTTATTATACCTTGACGTAAACGATTTAATGTCTTAATTTACTGCACAAAGAGAAATTAAAGAGGCTGCTAAAAGCTTGACATGACAAAGTGCTCTTTCTATTATAACTTTTAAGACCATAAGCTTACGTACGTGCCGTAATTTTCCTAATTACTTTCGTCTTTTAGTGTGAAGTAATTAAAATTCGTTAGACACCTATAATATTATGAACAAAGTATAGGCTTTAAAAGCGTTTAATGTTTTTGGTTGATCAGTTAGAAAGTCTTCGTCAATTCAATGAAAATAATATGTTTCCGTCAGCAAAACATATCCTTGTAGAATATTTAGATTACAGCCCATAAATATCTCGAAAATCCTGGAAAGGTCAAGAATGCGATAATGATAACACTCCATTAGGTTGATAATAAAAGTATGGGTTAAGATCGACGCGTGGTAAGCTTATATTACCCATTATAATAATTATGGGTTGACTTTCCGCTGGTCTACATTAAATGCATTCCGTTGAACTTAAATATTGTATGCACAAAATCAATAGAAAATATAAGATTCTTGTGTTACCGACTGACAGACAACGCACAGCCGAAACGACAGGGCGAAATTAATTGTTTGGCATTTATGTTCCTTGGGGATTGTAGAGGAATACTAAGAAAGGATTCTTCAAAATTCCCACGTTAAGCGATCAAAATGGTCTCGCGCAGGCGGAGGCCTATTTCCTAATTGCCTAGGCGGAGGGGGCGCGGGCAAGGACGCCAGCCGATGGCCTAGGGGGGGCAAGTTGATATGATATGATATATAATTTGAAATATTATGAAAAATGGGAACTCTCCACTCGAGGTTGTCGACAAGTACCTATACTTGGGACAAATGATCCAATTGGGTAGGTCCAACTTCGAGAAAGAGTTCATTTGTCGAATCCAACTCGGTTGGGCGGCGTTCGGGAAGTTAAGGCATATCTTCACGTCCGATATCCCGCAGTCTCAAGACGAAAGTTTTTGACCAGTGTGTGTTGCCAGTGATGATCTAAGACGCTGAGACGTGGTCGCTTACTATGGGCCTTATCCAAAAGCTCAGGGTCACTCAGAGGGCGATGGAAAGAGCTATCCTCGGAGTTTCCCTGCGAGATCAAATCAGAAATGATGAGATCCGCAGGAGAACCAAAGTCACCTACATAGTTCTCCGAATAGCCAGGCTGAAGTGGCAATGGACAGGGCTCATAGCTCGAAGAACCGATGACCATTGGGGCAGGCGGGTTGTGGAGTGTAGTTGTAGAGGGTAGGCCTCCTGCGAGGTGAACCGACGATCCGGTTAAGATCGCGGAAAGCGGTTGGATACGGGCGGCTCAAAATCGGTCTGTGTGGAGAACCTTGGGGGAGGCCTATGTCCAGCAGTGGACGTCTCTAGGCTGATATGATGATGATGATATTATGAAAATGAGAAAAGTATTTGCTTCGGAAAGCGCGTTATGTCATTTGTCCCGGCCGACCTGAAGGTTTTGACAGTCGTTTTGGGGAGTCAGTACCTCGGATCAAATTGACACTAGTTTAAGCCACGGCATTTTACTATCCCTTTGAGTCTCGGAGGTCAAACAGGTAGAAGTTCTGTAGAAAAGCTAATATTCTATAAGAAAATCTTTTGGACTAGTAAGAGGACCTCTGGATGCAACTGGAAGAAGGGTGATAATAAACTAAGACAATTAATAAAAACTTCCAGGAAATGTTATTAAAGATAAATCTTAACAAGAATTCTAAAGAACTAGTTGCACCTGCCGATCAACGGATGAGGCTCTGGCAAACAAAATATCCCGATAAACGGCAATAGGCTCGCCACCTATTACGTGTATAAAAACACTGGCGAAAATTGGGCGTTTAATATGCCTCTGCCTACCATTTCGGGGAAACAGGCGTGAGTCTATGTATGTATGTAGTTTGTCCTAAGACAACAATCAAATCCTCAGATACACCACACGGTTATAATATCACAAGCTAGGCTGAGCCTATTCTATGCTGGGAATCAGGTTTCTTTCATATTATAGACTAGCTTTTGCCCGCCGCTTCGCGCGCGTTAAATTCGCAGTAACACAAATCTCCTTGCAGTCTCAAGTTGTGTGAAGACACTCCTGATTATTCTTAAGATTTCAGATACTCTATAGGGTACAAAGTAACTCGGTCAGTATACATGACATTATCTACCGAAAGGTACATAATAACATCACCTTCAAATGTCAAAGCCATGTTCTAATACATGTCCATATATATGTATAAACATTTACGCATTTGTAATATTAGTACATGCGCAGCACTCAATTATTAGCGCATGCGTTCTTACTTTCCAGAGGTAAAGGTCATTGGGCATATCTGACCCGCTTTGCGAACAGTGGCGGACATTAACCAAAATAGTTTTTAACAAAGGGGAATAATATGACCTTTCATTGCATACAATTGTTTGATTAATAAATTAATAGTTTAAAAACACTAGAAAAACACGCTTTTATAAATGCACCACACCGCGCAACTATTGGCAATAAAACTAAAAACTTGTAACATCAATTATTGGCGTATAACGAGGCATGATTTATCGCTTGAAAACTTAACTAAATTTAATTCCTGTTCCAGCGCCCCACGCTTTTACAATAAAATATTATAATTAAAAGCACACAGTTTACACTTCAGCCCAGAAATAGAGACAACTTGAAAGATCCACAATTTATTTTTTGTTTTTACGTGCATTTGTAAAAGCGTGTTTTTCTAGTGTTTTTTAAACTATTAATTTATTTTATACTTTTTGGTCTTTGATAACGAAATATTTTAACATTTATATATTTATTTTAAGTAGGCGAGTGAGCCTGCATCCTCTCCATCTCCGCCTGTTCGTCTGTATTACATGGTGTTTTATAACAATCTAGCTCTTCAATCAGGAGACCACTAAGTGATTTTACTCCACTCAGGGCCACATACGCCTGTCCAGCCCCAAAAGTACGAACCTTTACTACACCACTGCGTGGTCTTCAATATATAATTGGTTTGTTATAACCTTGAAACCTGATCGTGTACAAAATCCATTGCATGACCTTTCTCACAAGTGCAAACACAACTATGATTCGATATTCCATCATGGAATGCCAGTGCCTATCTTTTGGCTTCATCATCAGACTTTGAAAGCTAATCGTGGCTAAAGTTCATTACAAGACTTATCTAAGAAATCCAAAACAGTTGTGATACGACTTTCCATCATGAAGTTCCGGTTCATGTCTTCCAGCTCCATCATCAGATCAGTTTGACAGTACCAAATTATTGTATTGTCATCAGAACTACATACAGCTGCCAATTTTCATTACGCTACGACCCTTGAAAGATGGTTAAATTAGCTAGCTTAGATTCCATTACAAAGTTAGTTACATACACGACGACCTAATAAAAGCGTTTAAAAAATCGGTGACAAGCTATTTTGGCAACGAGCGGTCATAGCAGATATCGTAGACGATTGCATTGTTGGGCTGGATTTCTTCAGAGATCATCAATGCAGATTAGATAGTAAAGGTTATGTGTGGAGATGTCAAGATTCCAATGAAAGGTGGTGACATGGGGAAAGTTTTGTGCCTCAAAGAAAGCAAATCTGCACATAGATTAGAATCCTATATCTACAATCCTATATCTAAGTTTAATGACTTGATTCATGCCGACAGGAGAGCGGCGCATCGTGAATCTAAGGATGCGCGGAACGCGCATGTCTAGAGGGGGGTAGTGTGACGGCCAGAGTCATGTCAAAATGTCACGGAACAGATAAGTCCAAGCATAAGTCATACTGACGTCTACATGAGAATAATTACCAAAACAAAGAGCTTTGAAGACTATTTCATCATTTGAAAATGATAGTTTCAAGTTAGATGACGTAAACACTCGTCATCGTAACACTCTCTCAAGTGTTTGCCAAATTCGCTACAAACAGTTAATAAGGCGATGGCCGAGCGTGGTGTGGATAACACATCCACTTCACGCTCTGAAGGCGTGGGTTCGGGTCCCAGTCATAACAGTCATGTGGGTTTTGGTCTTTATGAAATTTGAAAAATGTTTATGAATATTTGGCAAATATTTTATTTTATTTTATTCGAAATATTTAAATAATTCAAAGTCCATTACGTGGCCTTTCTCACAAGTGCAAACACGATTATGGTACGATATTCCATCATGGAATGCCAGTGCCTATCTTCCGGCTTCATCGTCAGATCTTGAAACCTAATTGTAGTCAAAGTTCATTACGTGGCCTTTCTCACAAGTGCAAACACGACTTTGATACAATATTCCATCATGGAATGCCAGTGCCTATCTTCCGGCTTCATCATCAGACCTTGAAACCTAATTGTAGTCAAAGTTCATTACGTGGCCTTTCTCACAAGTGCAAACACGACTATGATACGATATTCCATCATGGAATGCCAGTGTCTATCTTCCGGCTTCATCATCAGACCTTGAAACCTAATTGTAGACAAAGTTCATTACGTGGCCTTTCTCACAAGTGCAAACACGACTATGATACGATATTCCATCATGGAATGCCAGTGCCTATCATCCGGCTTCATCATCAGACCTTGAAACCTAATTGTAGTCAAAGTTCATTACGTGGCCTTTCTCACAAGTGCAAACACGACTATAATACGATATTTCATCATGGAATGCCAGTGCCTATCTTCCGGCTTCATCATCAGACCTTGAAACCTTATTGTAGTTAAAGTTCATTTCAAGACTTTTATAAGAAATCCAAAACAGCTATGATACGTTTTTCCATCATGAAGTTCCAGGTCATATCTTCCGGCTCCATCATCAGATCAGTTCGACAGTACCATATTATTAAATTATCATCAGAACTACATACAGCTGCCAATTTTCATTACGCTACGACCCTTGGAAGATGGTTAAATTAGTTAGCTTAGATTCCATTACATAGTTAGTTACATACACGACGACCTAATATAAGCGTGTTAAAAATCATCGGAGAAAAATGTACATGATCCTTTAAAGAAGAAAACAAACGGTATCTAAGGTTTTTATTTCATCTTATAAAGGCATAAAAATAATATCGAAACCGTACAGCGTGGTGCATGGATGAGCTAATGTTTAGAGATATGTTATACGATGTCTCTTTCGCACATTGAACAGGTTTTTTTTCGCACATTAAATAGCTGCCCCCATATCGCTAGCATTCTTTATTATCTGTCTTGGGCCATACATCAGGAAGCAACAGACGCACCCGCTGCCTTTTTAAATAATCTTATGATTGCTTTGGATCAAATTGAATATTTTTTTTAATGAATTAACATTTTATTTTTCTTACCTAAATCAATTAATTAGCGGACGCCCGCGACTTTTTCGGCCCATTCAGTGATCCCGCGGGAATATCGGGATAAAAAGTAGCCTTTAACCTTTCTCATGAATGTGGCTATCATACACAAAAAGATTTTTTCAAATCGGATCAGTACTTTCAGAGATAAAGAGTATGGATATATACATAGATAACACTTGAATTTTTTGAGTTTCCCGTAGCTCACATTAATGCGACTAATGCCATAGTAAATGAGAGCCATAGATGAATACATTCTGCTATATTTCGTTTGTGTCCGCCATGGGTATGGTTTCCATACTCAGGTGCCCAATGACCATTGTGCCGTACAAACTTCTACCCTCCCTACAATACCTGCCAGCTTATTTTTTGCAACTTATAGTAGCCTATGTCCGTATCCGTGTGGTGACGGATTAAGAATACGAATTGTCACCACCCCATATCATCCCGTGGGTGTCGTAAGAGCCGACAGAGGGAGCATATTATGCAGAGAACAGCACTGTAAGAGAAGGAAAACTTGATACAAACCCTATACCAACCCGTTTGGCCAGCGTGGTATAGTAGGCCAATTCCTCCTTTCAAAGGAGAGGCCTCGTCCAGCAGTGGACTGGTAAAGGCTGATTATGATGATGTCCGTCTCCATGGTCCAATATATCTCTACATTAAATTTCAACAAAATCGGTTCAGCCGTTTTAGCGTGAAAACGGAACATACATACATACATACTTTCGAATTTGTCATATTACGTAGGGAAGTAGGGATAGTAGGGATATCATTAGAGACTTTCTTTATACACAACATTATCTAACTGTTAAACCACCGTCATATAGAAAATGTAAATTATATTTACCGCTTACTCGTGAACATGCCACATATAACCGACATTGTGAAAAACAACATGTTCGGGGGTCGATTCCAGCTGTTTCAAGTTTGTCCCGGCGATTTATTTAGAAAATACACACAGGGCTACGAATACTTTGGGCAGGGCTGGCCTGCCGAAAGTAAGATAGCCCCGTTGAGTTACTCAAGAGGTATCTGAATTCAGGCCTCAGTCTCCCACCCACGGATTCCCACGTACGTGACGTGTGGGAATTTGGGAATAATGAGACACTATACAGGTGTCTCATTATTCCCAAATTCAGTACATAACACTAACGAACGAAAGAAATCAAAGAAACACATCCACATTCATTATTCAAAAGAAACAACTAAGACACCAATCCGACGAAAACGAAAGAAAATTAACCGAGAACCCACTCAATCCACGGAGAATCTTAACATCGCCATTCAGAAAACGCCATCTATGTTTACATATACAAACCGACCGAGATAGAAAATAATATGGACTAATCGACAATCTTTTTGTTTATGAAAGTGCCGAATATTATTCTCTATTATTTTCACATAATTATTGTCTTTTAGGCAAGAAACATTTATTTTGCTAGAAAATTATTTGAAAATAGTGACATCTATCGGTCGGAAGGATAACTATAAATTTGCTCGGTTCCAGTAATTTATTTATCGAAAATACGTAAAAATATACTGATGAAATTAAGAATCGCCTCCTTTTTTAAAGTCGGGTAAATAGCCATAAAACACTTTGAAGGTACCTATTTAGACTAACTTTACTTTTACTAACAAACATATAACAGTAACAGTAACAGTTTTGGATGATCCCTGTTTTGTTTGGGACTACATACAAAGGAGAGGTCAAGCTGTACACCGATAAACGCTCACCGATTGTGATGTAACATATACTTACTATTTTATAGGTTTGAGTATCCCTTGTACATGAATGTAAGTTTTATTGAAAATAATTTCGCCACTTTAGAGATCTTTAGCAACATAGGGAAAGACGTCGGGCAGACACACAGACATAAATTCTAAAAATTATCAAGTATTGCTTTTTAGCATTTTCCTAGATTTTTTAGCTAATTTTCGTCAAAATATTTTTAATGTACAGACTTTTTCACCTCCACAGTTTTATTATAGTATATAGATAATTTGCACTCAGACACAGAAAGAATAATCTGGTTCTTTACGATACACACATCAAAAAAGTCTAAGCAACACATACACATTTCAATGTGTTTTCGCATTAAATCCTTAGTTTTTTCTTATTTATATTATTTTTAATGCTTTTTTGATATTAAACAACAATTAGTTTTTTTAAATTTATTTAATTAACAATAGTTACGAGTAAGTACTGTATGTACGTAGTACAAAGTAAGGTGCCTAATCAACTAAATTTAAACTAAAATTAAATAGTTGTACAAAAATTGCATAATTTAATACAAAGTGTGGCCTCCTCTGTAATTGAGAACTTGCTGGCACCGATTATTCATAGAATCGATGAGATTGTTAATGTTATCCTGCGGCAATCGCTCCCAATGAAATTTTAGTAAGTCCATTAGTTGTTCAGATATTTTTATGTATTATTTATAATTTCTGTTTTTTTTACAAGTGGTGCGCGATATATTTTATTTAAGTTAGAACATTAAAGTAACATAATTTATAAGTAGCATATAAGTGAAGCTTGATCTAATCTAATACAAAAACCATAAAAACAAATTTAGAAAGTGAAAATATTAACTTGGTTTAGGCGTCGTAAAATGCCTCCGCATCAATGTCATCGGATAACGTGCCCAGAAGGCTGGCAGCATTGCCACGCTGGATAGCAATGCTGATTCTCTGAGCAAAGAATAAACTAGCCTTCTGGTCACGTGAGACGTCGATTAACCGTTTAGAAATTTCCCGGAATAGAGAACGAGCGCTCGGACCCCATGAGTCTAGCGTTTCCACCCCAAACGGCTCAAACACGTAATTACTTACTAAATTACTGTATTTGCGCCGTTATAGCCCCAAACAGACAGAGAGCGGTCACGCGGTCAAACGTTCAAGCGGTCAGTTTTGCGTTCTTTGTGTTATATTACGTTACATAGACCGCGTGACCGCTCTCTGTCTGATTGAGCCCTTATCCGCAGTTGCAGCAGCAGCGCCAGCATGGCCTCCCGTGCTTGGAACGTGTGATGGCGCGAGGGTGTCTACGTAAGTTGCGTCCCACACCAAAGGCCTACCCATTTTCCAAGGCAACAATGACATAACATCAGGTCTCTTACTGTCGTCGCGTACCAAACCATTTGGTTCAAATACAGCTGGTACGCCAGACGCGACAAGAGCATGGCGGATTATATCATTCAGATGAGCATGATGAGGAATTCTACCAGCGCTTCTGCTGCAAGATAGCCCATGGTGGCCGAGGCTATCGACGTCTTCTCCACAATGACATCGATGCGGAGAAACGAGATCAGTTGTTGGGTTGTTGTCACTCCATCCAAGTCCTTTAAAACACGTCTCTGGAGCATGTCCCATGCATGCTCGATGGGGTTGAGGTCTGGCAATTGTGCAGGCCAAGGCAATACCAGGATGTTTTCCCATGCCAAGTACTCCCGTGTATGCAATGCTGTATGCGAACGCGCATTGTCATGCATCAACATGAAATCTAATTTACAGCGTTCATGATACCATTTACAAAAACGAGCTCAGTTCGTCTGTTCTTCATAATACCCGCCAATACCATAACTGTTGAGCCGTTGTATAGATGCACTTCCTGAACACACCTCAGTCTTTCAGTATTTCCAGGACGGTACACTCTTACCCTTCTAGTATCAGGCTTGAACCCAAATCGAAACTCATCGCAAAATAAAATTTTATCCCATTGTTCCCGGGTCCATGTAATGTGTTCCCTACACCATTCATTTCGACGAGCGCAATTCCCGTGACGTATCGGTGGGCACCTAATTGGCCGTCGCGCTCGTAGGCCATACTCATGCAGTCGATTTCGCACATTTTTGCAGCTAACAACAACACCACTTGAATTTGTAGCCTTAAACCTATCTCTCGGGCGGTTAACATCGGCTGGCGTCTTGCAGTCAGTTGTATGTATCGATCTTGCCATGTGGCTACTACCTCGACCTGGGTGCTGCTCAGCAGGATCTCCCGTGTTAGTGTAACGCTGATGAAGACGGCAAATAACGCTTCTGTTGATACCAAAATACCGAGATACCTGAGATTGACTTCTTTCCGCTTGCAACCTCCCTACAGCTCTTTGCATTTCATCTGCGTTCAAATGACGTCGCTCCATGACGTAAAAAATGTCTCAAAATCCAAATTTGTTCAAATTTTTTTCAAATTATTGTTTAAATCATAAAAATTGATACAGAATACAAAATTTTAATAAGCAAAGAAAAAACTATAAAATTCGAACAAACGCATTCGCTTTTGAATTTGTGAAAAAAAAACAAATATATATATTACTTTTTTATTACGATTTTATTACGATACTCGATTTTTTTTACAACTCCTCTAGATCAAAAAAAATTACATAGGTACCTACTTGGTAAGAAATGATATAATAATTGATTAAGTAATAATTTGAAATAGTATGTGTTGCTTAGACTTTTTTGATGTCTGTATAATTGTGTTTATTTTAATTTTAGGATAGTAGGGTTAATTAAATTTGTTTTCGAATTATATTTCTCAAGTACAAGTGACATAAGTAAATATGATCTTAACAGATTAATTCTGTCACAAATATTAAAAGAATACAGATGTTACTAAGAAAGAGCGATCTTTACTTATTGATCTGTATTGATTGGGTTCGTACCCACGAGCTTTGGCTTTGAAGACAGGGTTACTAACCACCAAAGGTATGAACATTTTTAATGACGTAATAATGCATAGATGTTACAGAAATGCTTAAACTTGGTGACCTAAAACACATTTTCTTACGAGATATTTACTATAAATACACGTAGACGCAAAAGATTCGGCAAAACGTTCTATTGTTTACAATATCGAATATCCATGCTACCATTTTGTTACTGGCACTCTCAATATCACATCGCTGCTTCTATCGACTTAGCTAGATGCAGCGAACATCAATTTAAAGGAAATGTTTATGCCTTTGTTCATATACTTTTGCATTTAATTACAAGAAAATATCTATTTTTCGATAAAGTGATTAGCCACAGCTCTGCCATAAGCTGCCACAGGCATTCCAATAAAATGATTTATGTTTGGTGCGTAGTTAAAATGTCCTATTATAAAGGATTTAATAACGTTACGTACAAAAAAAATGTTCTACCAGAAATTGACATACCTACAAATTAAAAGATAATAGCAGTGGGTAATGTTTGTAATAATGATCGATATTCTTTGTGGTGAATAAACTAATAGTAAGATAAAGTTTAAACATTTCTTAAGATTATACATTCAGTCATTCCAAATTCATTTTTTTTTTTGTTATTAGATTGGCAAAACTGTTTTCCATTTTGGCGCGGTGTTTGAGTTGCAATTTATATTTATATTAAATACAGTGCTGATTTTAGTAACCGACAAAAAAAACGAACAAAGGGTTTGTCTTAAATTTTGCATCGCTGATGGAATTTTGTGTTCGGAGTCAATGAAAATGTTTCAGAAGAATCGGAATCGGCATCGTTTCGGTAAATCGACTTTATCAAAAACTCGTGCTAAGAGTAGTACAAGCGTTTATAGCGGTCGAGATGTAATGGAAGATTTGCCTCTCTCTGGTAGGACATCAACGTCTGCAACTGAACTTAACATCGCAAAAGTGAAGAAAACAGTGACTGAAAATCCTCATTAAATTTTGAGAGAGATAGCCTTTCTGTATCTCACGAGTCGATCCGTACCATTTTAACTAATCATTTGGGTATCAGATATGTTGCCGCTCGGCTAGTCCCAAAACCCTGAATTTTCTCCAAAAACTCAATCGCATGAGAGTCGCTGAGGACATACTAGAACGAGTCAATTCCGACCCAACATTCATGAAACACATTGTTACTGGTAACGAGACGTGGGTTTACGAGTTTGACATGCAAACTAGTCAACAAGCTTCGGAGTAGCGCCTTCCAACTGAACCGAAACCAAAAAACCACGCCAAACTCGTGATACTTGAACGTTATGCGGCGTTTAAGAGAGCAAATTCGACAAAAAAGGCCAGAGTTGTGGAAGAAAATTTCTTGGATTTTGCACCACAATAATGCGCCTGGCAAGGCCATCATTGTGAACGATTTTTGACCAAACACTCAACAAATACCATCAAGTAACCATATTTACCAGATAAAATAAAGGACAATGGCAGAATTCGGTCTGGGTTTGTTGTGGCGACCTTAAACTTCATATGAACAAAACAAATTGTTTTTTTTTTCTACGATTTTTAATATTTTCACTTTGTCTCGTTAAAGCTGGAGTATTTTATGATGATAAAAAGCATTCCAATTGATTACGAACTAGGTGCCTACTTTATTATTTGATTGTTGCCATAGACAAAAGTGTGACTGGAATAGACGTGAGTGCTATTGATCCGTATCGATTATTAAATATAATTATTAATATGCAGTTATTTAATCTTTAATTAACATTATGTCAATAAGCTAATAATTTTTGAAGCAAAACAACTTTTAAATCAAATAAAAACGTCACAGCATCGCTTAAATGTTGTATCGATTTCACATAAAATCGATTTAAAATGTACAGCTCTGCTTTTGTCTTTGGCTGTGACAGTTAGATGCTACAGAATATTTCTGCGTTTTGATGTCAATCTGACATAATTTCATTTGATAATTCAAACATACCTACATTGTTCATTCCCAACTAAAAACTAAAACACCGATATATTGTTTTTCCGGGTTTCCCGAGTGAAAATAGAATCATTTATAGACTCTGTTACTTACGCCGAATTTTTTGAAATATTTTTTATTACTGTGCGCTTCAATTTAATTTCAGACATTTCGATGTATGGAGATCTGCCATTGTCCTTTGGATGAATAACAAACAGGTTGTGTGTATCTTTTCCCGGTACTTTTTGATGGAGTAGTACCTACATCAGGACTTACCAATGGATAAAAAATATATGTTGAAAGCAAAGACCTTCTCTTTTTCCTACGGTAGGGTACCAGTATTTTTAAACATTTTAAATATCTCCCATATTTAAAATGTTTAAAAATACTGGTGAGCGATGATAAACTGTTAAAACTAATATATACAAATCTCTGAAATTATAATGATTTTAAGCATTTATTTATGACATATATTTTTTTTTTCGAAATTATAAATTAATGAAAAAATCTATGTTTGCTTTCTTAAAACCTGTTTCCCCACCAAGTTGTTTTTTACCATAAAATGCATGACATAGCGTTTTTTGGCTAGATAGCTTTTCATCGTCGCTGTTTGTAAATAGTTTGGACACAGAAGCTTATTCGATGCTGATTGGATAATGTTTTAATATTTTTGCTCGAAATTTACAATATTTTACACATAGGGACTATAAGCATGGCTTATTTCTGCGGGTAAAAAGAATACTGTACACTGTTTCTATTAAGGCTTTATTGTATTTATTTGGTTGACTCACACGGACATGTGCTTAACGATCACCAAGAAGTAAATGTTTATCTTCAGGGCTTACGATTCATTATTTCTTGATAATCTTAATATTTGTAGCGGCAGGTCCGAGAACTCTTTAGGCCGAAAGAAAACCACACCTCGCCAATACAAAAAAAAATATCATGAATGTATCACTCATTGCATGAGACGAACTTTTGGTCTTTTAAAATAATTATCAATCGAAAAAAATCTAATATATATTTATAATTTTTCTGAACGGTTGACGGCATAGAATACAAGTGTCACCACCCCCTATCTTCCCGTGGGTGTCGTAAGAGGCGACTAAGGGATAACACGATGCAAATAGACACAATGCAAATAGTCTTTGCGTAGAGACGGAAAACTCGACATCAAACCCTATGCGACTGCCTCGTTGGTCTCGCGGCATAAATGTGCGCGTGGGATCGGGAGGTCCCGGGTTCGATTCCTGGGTCGGGCAGTGTTATTGGGTTTTTCTGTCATGAAATTTCCAGTAGCAGCACGGAGTCTGGAAATGTGCCCGGTACGGCAATAGGCTCGCCCCTTATTACGTGGGACTAAGGTATATCTGGCGAAAAGTGGGTGTAGAAATACACGTCTGTCTACCCCTTCGGGGATAAAAGGCGTGACGTTGTGTATGTATGTGTGTATGTAATTTTTCTGAATCTCGTTTTTGTCTCCAAGAAAAACGAGGTTCAAAAAACCACAACAGCTTAAAATAGGAAACTAAATTTAATTTTAGACATACCTAAAGAAAATCTAAGAACCTTTTCAACGTTTAAAGTTACCCTTTGTTCTAAAATTATCATAAGCATCTACAGCATTAATAACCAGTCGACATGATTATAATATTTAAGTTTCACCAAACAAAATTTAGATTGAAATAATACTCTGAAACATTAATTAAGTAACATTTTGTTGGTATTCCGAAATTGGCTGAGAGAAGCTTATGCGATAAATTTTCATGTATACCATAAATTTCATTAAACTTTTAAGTAAAAATGATTACCTGAATGCCTGCTCTGGTATTAAGGGCTCATAAAATGTATCTGTTTAAACACCCTGGACTTTAGCCGTTAACTTATGAATGAATATGGGAGGAAACACTATTGTGTTTATTAGCTTTTGAATTATTAATAGATTTGCCTATTCGATAGATACTATTATTTTGACTGATAACGATTATTGAGGGTATTCTTAAAGAGTCATTGTGGAAACAAAATATGTGATATATGATGAGGTAGGTAAATTGCAGTATCCTACTTAACATGCACTGTACTGTCTGCTAAGAATTTCTTGATAAGAAGACAGTAACAAAAGGGTAAGGCAAACATGTTTAAAGATAACTGTTCTCCGTTTCTTACTTAAACGATCTTTTATAGCGTAGACGCCGTAAACATTGGTCTATTGAGTGTATGCCCGTCTACCGACAATGGTCTGAATACAGACGAAAACCATACTAATATTTTTGCAGTACGCAATATAAAAAAAACGTAAATAGCAAGACACAATTGTCGTAAAAAAAGTCATAAGACCGTATCCCTGAAAGTTATAAAGAGACTCCTGTCACTTGACTCCAGTCGCTTCACTCCATATCCACTTCGCTTAACTCGTCCAAGGATATATTAGCCAGTCAGGATATCACGTCGCAGACGGTAATAGAAAAGAACCGCAGACTCGATCTATACGTGTCACATAAGTCCTAATGGACTAAAGTAACACAGTTATCTCATTTTATACACTAGGAATATTTTTATCCTTATTTCAAGTCACAGCTTAGTCCATTTTCTGCGAGTTAAGATATTTGTCCCTTGAGTAGGATAAATGTTTGATTTGTTTCATGTTTATTTATTTAGGTACCAAGTTATAAAATTACCTAGTTTGTAAAATATTAAGAAAGGAAATTTATTCATTAAATTCATATAATTTTAAAAGATTAATTAATCGTTGACCCAAAAATATTCCTTTATACTACTTGCAGTACCTAGTCAATTGATTTTATTATCTGAATAACTATGGAAATGAAAAAAAACCCGATTATTTCCGTCAATATCGGCGTGTGATCACAAAAATGCTTTGCAAACAAAGTTCTTCTTCTTTCTCTTAGCGTTATCCCAGTTTCAATCTGGGGTCCGCTTACTAGTCTAACCGGATTTGGCTGAATATTAGCTTTTCCACAGAGCGACTGCCTGTCTGACCTCCGCAACTCGAAGGGATAGCGATATTCCATGGTTTAGACTAGTGTCAGTTTATTTTAGAAGGTACTGACGCCCTGTAACGACTGTCAAAGATCTTCATGACAACCGGGACCGACGGCTTAACGTGCTCTCCGAGGCACGGGACAAGCGATAATTAACAATTCAATACGCACATAACTCCGAAAAGTCATTGGTGCGCGCCGTGGATTCGAACCTGATACCCTCTGCATGGCAGTCTGTTGGTATATCCACTCGGCTATCGCTGCCTCCACTCGGCTATCGCTGCCTCTTAGCAAACAAAGTTGTTCTATTTAAATTATTATGTTGCTCTCAAAATAAGTGATCCCGGCCGCTAATAGGCATCATGTGGAAGTTTCCTACAAAAGCACAAAAGTTTATCGGAAGCCACGTAGCCAAATAGCGAAAGATTCCCCAACTATCACGAACTTTCAATAATCCCGGTAAGTCGATTGTACTCAAACTTATTTTGGGAGACGACTGCGTGTAACCATTTTAGATAAAGTAACATCTGGTTTATAGAGTTCTCTAAACATATACTTATTTATTCTTACGCTCACTTTATCTACGATGTGAGTAGCAGCCTTAACATATTCTTTTTCATGGTTATACATTTTTCTCTAGAAGATTATTTTTCTATTACCGTAAGTTTGGATAGCGCGCTGTCGCGATATGGTGTGTTGAAAACTGTTCACATGATGCCGTTTATTCCAAACTTATTTAGGGACGGCGTTGCGTGATCATTGTCGTCCTTACGAATGCTTTGTGCTCGAGGCTATAAATATATTTCTATAGTGGCACTAATAACTATATTGTGTATGCTGTCACTATCTGGAAAGGTAAGAGGTATTCGTTTTATGATTACCTAGCGAATGAAAACTTCAAAGAAGTATTTTTTCATCACAAATAGACACTATGTACTTATTCTAATATAGACTCAAGGCAATACGTATTGCCTTGAGTCTATATTAGAATATACCTTCCTCAATCGGATAACGGAATATAATACTTAAGATAGGCATAAAAAGACAGCTAAACATATTAACTATATGTATATTTACAAACATCGTACTACTTTCTAGGATTACATAATAGAAAACCTAACCAGAAACAAGCATAAGTGCAAATTTAAGCCAAGAACCCGATAGACAGTAATTATGTAGGTAGGTAACTTAGTAGGTAAAAGCTGCAATTATTGTCTTCTGTTACAGTATATAACAAAATGTTGTAGATAAACGATTTTAAACTTTCGCGATTAGTATACATTATACAAGGTTATATAGCGGGTCTTACTCGCGATAAATCTTATATTGCTTTAAATATAAGATTTATCGTGAGTAAGACCCGCTATATAACCTTGTATAAAATGTTGTAGAAACCTAAACTAATTCTAGATCCATCAAAAAGTCACGCAGGTGTAGGCTAAACTATGAAATATCCAACTAAAAAGGATTAACATAAACATAATTTACCCGGGGAAATGTAGCAGCTCCTGGGGGAATAAACAAAAACTATATTTCTTCACGCACAACGACAACGACACTACGGCTACGGGTCAAATATTTAATTTTAAATTTCACGCTCGGGAAGTTACAAAGGTTTCCACTTTATTCAACTACTGCTACAATAAAATCTATAATCTATCTGACCAATCTTATCAGACCCGGTCTTGCAATAACAAGTATTTAATAAACTTCATATCTTAATTTAACGCCACACAATATCACAAGTACACTAATGTGAACAACAGAACATTAGATCTTATAATCTCTAATGAACATTGTCATGTTTATCAACCTATCGACTACTTAGTACCTGCGGATCTTCACCACCCGCCTTTTTGTGCTATAACATCTCCTAATATGAAACACTCCTACTTAAAACGTAACCTTATTATTAAATTTAATTATAATAAAGGAGATTACGATCAAATAAAAAAAACTTATCCAATGTTGATTGGAACAATTTATTCCAAAGTTTACCGGCACAAGAAGCTGTTAAATTCTTTTATGTTAAATTATTTTCCATCATTAGAAAACATGTGCCCCAAAAATTACACCGTAATTAAAATTGTCCTACTTGGTTCACTCCACCGCTTATACATTTGCTCAGAAATGCAAAAAATGCGTGAACTAAATGGAAGACGTACAAAAACATATCAGACTACAAATATTTTTCTCTTTTACACCGTAGATTCAATAAAGAAAGTCGTAAATGTTATTTAAGTTACATAAAAAATGTTGAAGACACTTTTTGGGGTTATATTTCTAATAAGCGAGACAATAGAGGTATTCCCTCTACAGTTAAATATAAGGACACATCCAGCAGCGATCCGTGGGATATCTGTCGGCTTTTCTCAGCATACTTTCAATTAGTTTATGAATCATTGATGCTCGACATTCATAAATGGCAACCACCTCCTAATTATCATAAAAATAGTGATATAATTAACAGTGTATACATTGACAAATCCAAGATCTACAATGAACTAAAATCACTAGACGCTTCTAAAGGTGCTGGACCCGATAGGCTTCCACCCTCGTTTTTGAAGCGTGTGGCAGTTGAGATAAGCGATCCTTTATATTTGTTGTTTAATAAATGTATCAACGAGGGTGTATTTCCCGATAAACGGAAATCTGGTTTCTTGACCCCTGTCTTTCAAAAAGGATGCAAAAGCGATGTCGAAAATTATCGGCCTATCACAATTCTGTCCACCTTGTCGAAACTCTTTGAAAGATTTGTGTATAATCAAATTTACCCAGCTCTACACAAGCTTATAATAACACAACAACACGGATTCGTCCGTCGTAGATCTACTTATACTAATCTTCTTACCTTTGTCAATAACACTTTTGAAAACATGGATAATCGTATACAAACAGATGCAATATACACAGACTTTTAGAAAGCTTTCTACAAGGTGGATCATGAAATACTCTTACACAAAATAGCGTTTGTTGTTGTTAATGGCTTTCAATCTGAGCAAATATCTGTCACATCCGGCGTCCCGCAGGGCTCTATCCTGGGTCCATTACGATTTTCGCTATTCATCAATGACATTGGTGCTTGCTTTAAACACTCCCAGTTCTTACTTTATGCAGATCACCTAAAAGTCTACAAAGCTATTGAAAGGAATGATGATTGCTTATTACTACAAAGCCACCTAGATAGTCTCTCTTCTTATTGCTCTGCTAGTAAATTATCTCTTAGTCTTGCAAAATGTGATTCGATAACATTCACAAAAAACAAAATTCGACATATGCATACCTATCGTTTGTTTAATACAACATTAAATAGAGTGCAGTCACTGCGGAATCTCGGTGTGATATTAGATTCAAAATTACACTTCGATATCCACATAGTGAACATAATTAATAAAGCTCTCAAAATGTATGGTTTTGTTATGCGCAACAGCAGGGATTTCAAGCGTCCGTCAACTTATAGATATTTATATATTTCATTAGTAAGACCATGTCTGGAATTTGCTACAATGATATGGAATCCCTATTATAGTAAATATAGTGACTCCATTGAGAATATCCAACGGAAATTCTTACGAGCTCTGCATTACAGATGCTATCGCAACCATGTTTCGCATGATATTTTATTGAAAAAATACGAACTTTCTACGTTAGAATCCCGAAGACTGCTCCTTGGAACAATGTTCCTACATGGCATTGCACACAATAAATACGACTGTTCAGACTTAATAAATAAACTTTGTTACATAGCTCCGAGGACAGTTATGCGCAGACAAGCGCGTCCGTACCGCTTACTTAATATCAATACAAGCCACGTCTGTAACTCCAATGCCGGTCTCCGCGCCCCTCTGCGCCGACTCGTGGATTCTTATAATTCTAGGTTTGAAAACATTGATATTTTTACACTCTCAGTTACACACTTTAGGAAATCTGTACCTGAATCTCTGTCATATAGCTAAACCATAGTTTTTTATGTACATTTCATACTTTCTGGGCATTTGCTGTTGCATTTTTTTCAAAATTTGTTAAAGTTATTTGTAATAATGTTAATTTATATGATATTTACGGGATCCTGCCGTTTTGCCGAAAAGATTTTGACAACATTTTATTACCCAAACAAATTTTAGCAACCTTTTTTTATACCATTGCAATATTTCGAATGATTTTAGTACGCATATTCTTATTGGTCAAATTTTTACTTGGCAATATATACATACATACATACATACATAGACTCACGGCTGTTTCCCGGAGGAGTAGGCAGAGACTACGGAGCGCCATTTGCAACGATCTTGACATATCTCTCTTGCTTCATTCACTCCCATCAGATTCCTCATGCATGCTCTTCTGTTCAGGGTGCTTCTAACCTGTCCTGTTTTTAGGATGTCTCCAATCTGGTCAAAGAACGTCCGCCTAGGTCTTCCCCTTCATCCTGTCCCTTCCACACTTGCCTTATATATCTGCTTGGTCAGTCTTTCGTCATTCATCCTCTCCACGTGTCCAAACCATCTTAGCATACCTTTCTCGATGCTTGTCACTACATCTTCTTTTACCCCACAACACTCTCTTATCACACAATTCTTTACTCTGTCAGTCAAAAAAACACCACACATACTTCGCAGTGCTCCCATTTCTACAGCATTTATTCTACTTTCATGGTGCTCGAGGCTATACATATATTTCTATAGTGGAACTAATAACTATCTTGTGTACGCTGTCACAATCTGGAAAGGTAAGAGGTACGAGTTTTATGATTAGCGAATGAAAACTTGAAAGAAATATTTTTTCATTACAAGTAGACACTATGTATATATTCTAATATAGACTCAAGGCAAAACGTACCTTCCTAAATCGGATAACGGACTATAATATTTAAGATAGGCATAAAAAGACAGCTAAACATATTAACTATATGTATATTTACAAACATCGTACTACTTTCTAGGATTACATAATAGAAAACCTAACCAGAAACAAGCAAAAGAGCAAATTTAAGCCAAGAGCCCGAGAGACAGTAATCATGTAGGTAACTTAGTAGATAAAAGCTGCAATCATTGTCTTCTATTACGCAATATTACTAAATCTTGTAGAGCGCTAAACTAATTCTAGATCCATCAAAAAGTAACGCAGGTGTAGGCTAAATTAAGAAATATCCAACTACTAAAAAGGATTAACATAAACATTAGAAAATTTAGCAGCTCCTGTGGGAATAAACAAAAACTATATTATTTCTTCACGCGACACTACGGCTACGGGTCAAATATTTAATTTCAAATTTCACACTCGGGAAGTTGCAAAGGTTCCCACTTTATTCAACTACTGGTTTATTTTTAAATGTTATAATAATGTGAAAATAGCGCTGAGCTTCAGATGTTTTCTTCAGTAGATGTCAAAAAAACAATGTTTGATTAAAATCTCTATTGTTTATAATTTGACATACTTATATTTAAAACTTCACTGGCTAGCATTGCGTTGCTACACCAGACTTACTTATTCTATTATTGTTTGCACATATGGGGTAATAGATATTTACAACTAATTTATAAGACACGGTTGCCCGCTTACAACTACTGTTATCAAACTTATCAACTTCAATTCCTTAGCAACTGTATCAGTAGAGTATCATTTTAATATATTCAGAAAAATATACATCACAAAGAGAAGACTTATCTATCGAATAACTATGGTCACGTAAACGCCTAGTATATGTCAATGCTGTCATAGTGCATGGGCAAGGCATGTGCATATTTTGGCTTATTGCGATAGAAATGAGCCTGAGCGCCAGCTGATGAGAGACAAGTAGGGTGTATCCTATTTACATTTCGCTTCTTTCATTCCATATCTAGTTATATTCTCTTTACTCTAAAGAAATGGGTAGTCAATGAAATACCAGTTATCTGTTTCACGTCACTAGATATCATATACACCACTATTTTTTAATAAGTACTTTAAGGACATATTAGCGAAGACATTATTATCATATATGTGACATAAGAATTTCATAATATCTATAAATAGCCAAGTTATAATCATTTGTTTTTTGTAGAAAATCTCACCAAAGTCATAGAGATATTTTACAATCCATTCACTACTTCATTGATAGTATTTACTTTCCGTCCTACTCTTACGCATTCTTTCCGTCGCACTTATAATGTAGGTAGCCTTAGACAATAAAATGAATTTTATTAATTCTACCCTCTCATTCAGTTTATCCCGACTTAGGACCGGCAAAATTTATCGTTTTACAAGTAAAGGTAATAAATACGAAGGTTTGTAATTAGAAAGCAATCACATATCAAAATAAAAGAAGGTATTCTGTAATAAAAGAAAACAGTAATTTTGGCGTATTTATGAAGTTAGAATCATCTGCTATTCACAAGTTATTTTATCATCATCATGTCATGTCAGCCTAGAGACGACCACTGCTGGACATCGGCCTCCCTCAAGGTTCTCCACACAGACCGATTTGAAGCAGCCCGCCTCAAATTACTATTTACTTAAGTAGGTATTATTTACTAAACTTACAAGCATTTCCATTGTCCTTCAAAATGTCCACCACCATTGTAAATACACAGATCACAGTCTTTTCACTTTGTCAAAAGCGTCCAATATGCGCTGTTTTAATGTAGTTCGACACTAACCGGCTTACTTTTGTACACTCACAAAATGATGTCCATGGGTACACAGCTGCACTCGCGATTCCTCCACTCAAAAAGTACGCACGAAGCATAGCTACATACTCCCCTGATATTATGAACTGATAAGCCATCGCGTAGGGAAAACGTAGACAAACAAATTGCAGCGAAAAATCGATAGGTACGTTCACGTCCGCTAGCAATTTAGCACTGTTTGTAGCATCCGAGCGCGGCGCGCGCGCAGTGGGACAGGGGGGAATTTATCAATGCTATAGTTTACTACAATAGTACGCGAGTCGTTCATAGTCTTAGTTATGCATTAACCAATTATTACGTATTTTTGTGGACAGTTTTGAGACAGTTTTGGGACTTAATGATTTTATTGTTTAACTACATAAATATGATCAGTTAAAGATACTTAGTGCCCCGTTGCGATGGGAAATTACCTACTTTGTGAACACAAATTACATCAATTACATTTTACCCACACATAATAACGGAAGAGCCACACATCAAAATGAAGCTTGGTGGAATTAGTATCAATATTGGCAATGTTATTTTAATATCTAATTCGATTTGTATAGATACATTTGAAAGAAAAGTCTTACGGATTTTACTTGAATAAGATATGTAATTGCGAGGTGGTATCATGGATTCGTAGGTAAAAACTAAGTGTTATTGACTACTTAGTTAGTAGACATCACCAGTACATACATGTGGTGCCAGGAATCATACTTTTTATCTACACTTTATGCCGTCGCACCTTTTAATCATACCTATGTCGATGTCAGCTGATGTTATTTTGCCGGCATAGTTTTGAGTAATTTCTATGATGTCTGTGGCATAGCTTTAAGCTTTTCCACAATGGTTTGTTTGTTTTTGTTTTTCGTGTGAGTGTGTGGCCAACTCTGGTATCGGAGTTTTCAGACCGCCCGAAGGCCTTCGACATGGCCTAACGATCCTTATCCTTAGACAAGAATCGGGACCGACAACTTTATGTGTCCTCCGAAGCACGGTAGCGCTCTGATGTAAATGCCACACACGGTCACCCATCCAAGTGGTAACCTGTGCAAGCGTTGCTTAACTTTGCCGATCTGTTACGAACGGCAAGCCAAGTCTCGCTATGAGTGCTACAATGAGATTGGTTAAGATGTTCGGCAAGTTAAAAATAATAAGTCGCCGAATTATTCCACTGAGAAACTTTAATCGATCAATGCGGATTTATAAACGCATATCATAAATCTGCATAAATAATAAAATGAAGGGATACGAAAAAAAATTCTGTGATATTAAGCGCACGTAAAAACAACTTTTTCTACTAGCGTAACAACGTAATAGGGGAAAACAGTTTTCCATTTTACACTTATGATATTCTACAGTGCTGTACACCGAAACAGTACTGAAAAAACCGGATTTTCAATTTCCTTGCCGGGGTAAACACTTTCCCTGAGAGAGAACAATTTTTATACTCGCCTACTACCTACGCATAACTTCTAAATAGACATACATGTCTACTTATTTCTGTATTATATAGAACTTTCTGTACTCATATTAATAACTTTTATTTCAATAAGTTTCTTATATACAAATATAGACATCACCAAATTAATTTTGTCCTCTTATAGAAAGAAGTTCGGTAGGCAAGTTTATTTTTCTTGCTTTTATCGATACGTTAGCCCACTTATTTTATTGGTGTCAGCGACCTTATCTTAAAGGCTAGGATAGGTATTTTACTGAACCAATCACATTACTGCAAAGGCTACCATAGTTCATTCTTACATACACCAGAATAGCTATACAACTCATACATTAGTATTTGTTTAGAATTAATTTGAAATGGTGCTCTTATTTACATGTCCCGCCGCCGGCAAGTTGAAAATATTTGGTAAACCAGTTGAAACATAGTTTTGACCACCCTTTATTTTATTTTATTTTATTATATAAGCACACCAACAGTATAATTACATAAATCTTAAACACAGCTTTCTTAAATCTAAATTAGTTGTAACTACACATTTAACAGGCATGCATAGCTTTTAGGTAATAGTGTCTATTTACTACACAGGATTACATGCGTGCTATATTAAATGAAATTTATAAAAGGAACTATACAAACTAGAAGAAAAAAAAACATGAAATCTATTAAAATTAAATTAAACATATTACAAAAAAAAAAAAAAACAAAAACAATATAAGTAACAAGACCTTACTGTAGCAGGAAATCCCTGTATGGTCTAAGCTCCATAGCAAAGATGTCAATCGAACTGTTAGTTTACACCACTCTCTCATTATATAAACGAGCCATACGCGTCAGAGGACTGTTATAACTACTATTTAAGGTGCACATAGGTGCTTCAAATAAACGCGGATGGCGCATGACGCGCTGGTTAATTTTGAATTTGAAATTCTGAATTAATGGGGCATCTATACAGCCACTGATAATTTTATGAAGGATTAACAAGTCCGAAATGTCACGCCTTTCCTTTAAACTTCTCATTTCATAATGGAGTAACCTATCGTTATAAGCAGGAATTGACTTTCGAAGCCCATCTCTAACTGTTAAGTGTCTCACAAAACGAGCTTGAATTGATTCAATAGAATCACTGTACGTGGAATAAAAGGGTGACCATATGGTAGAGCAATATTCCAGTGTACACCTCACTAAGGCATTGTATAATAAAATGATGCTGTTGTTGTTGCGAAATGGCTTACACATACGAATCACAAAGCCAAGTGTTTTGCTAGCTTTAGATACTGTCCTATCAATATGATAGCGAAAAGTCAATGGTGTGTCAAAAATAACGCCCAGATCACGAATAACTGAGACCCTTTCCAGGCGAGCTCCATCTATTTCATAGTTAAAGATAGTGTATTTAACCTTTTTCGTAAATGTGATACATTGACATTTTTTAACATTGAGTGTCATTCCATTATCACAACACCATTGTTGGACAATATTTAAATCATCCTGGAGAGCCATGCAGTCACTTAGTGTGTCTACTCTGCGATATAACTTTAAATCGTCAGCATAAGCTAAACAGTTGCTTTTAATTAAGTCTAGGAGGTCATTAATAAAAACAAGGAATAATAATGGACCCAATTTTGATCCCTGCGGAACGCCCGAAGAGGGTATAAAAGGTTTTGATTCGTAGCCGGCTAATGCTACAAGTTGAGAACGATTTTGCAAATAGCTGTCAAACCACCGCAACAGACAACCGTGTATTCCAGCATGATTTAACTTTGCAGAAAGTATAAAATGATCCACGCGGTCAAAAGCTTTTGCAAAATCTGTGTATATAGCATCAACTTGACCCCTATCCTGTAACGCGTCAGTAAGGTAGGTAGTGTATATCAACAAGTTGGAAAGAGTCGAGCGGTTGGACACGAAACCATGTTGCCGGGAACTTAAAGTGTGGCGAAGATGATAATAGACTTCTTTGTAAATTAGGCCTTCAAACATTTTAGCAAATTGAGAAATTATGGATATCGGTCTATAATTGGTTACATCATTTAAATTACCAGATTTATGTATTGGAATAATGTGCGCAATCTTCCATAAGTCAGGGAATATACCACTTTTTAATGATTTGTTATAAATAGTATGTAACGGCATAATAAGTACCTACTTCCATACAAAGATGGATGAAAATAGGTGGCAGTCCATCGGGGCCCGCACCTTTATTTAAGTTTAATTTTGCAATGCTTGCCTTTATGTCATTTTCAGAAATGTATATAGAGGAGAGAGAGTAACTAGCTGCAGTTCCTAATCTAGGGGAATTACCTGACGACTGATTCGGAGCATATGTAGATGCAAAATACTCCGCAAACAGATTAGCGACACAATTACCGCCCTCACTCACCCTGTCATAATAAAAAACTTGTTGGGGAACGCTTTTAAATGTCTTTTTTGTTCTAGTATACCGCCAAAATGACTTAACATTGGTTTTTATTTCTTTTTCTATATTTGCTATATAAAGCTTAAAACAATTTTCTATGGCTATTCTAGATCTCTTCCGTAATGCATCAAACATATCATAATCTCTTGGATTCTTATACTTTTTGAATTTAATACGGTATTTGTGTTTTTCTTTAAGCATTTTAATTAATGGAGGGGAAAACAATACAGGATAATTTGCCTTTTTGGGTGTTGCTTTAGGAGTATGCTTTTCAATCGTTTGCCATAAAATGTTATAAAGATTTTGAACATTATCATTACAATCCAGACACTCATAGCTATCCCAATTGATTAGACGAAGATCTGCAATACACGCCTCGTAATCTGTTTTGTTAAAGTTATATTTTAACCGATCAATATTAGGGCGTAAATTAGTGATCATAGGTTTGTCAAAGACTATTTCTATCGGTGGATGATGGATGTCAGGTTTACTAAGGGGAGGTGCGTTGCTGACACTGACGCAAGCATTTTCGTCCACGAAAACTAGATCTAATATATGCTTATTCTCGTTGCTTATATCATTTACCTGAGTAAAACCGGTTACATTGAGAAAATCTCTTAGCAGTACGGACTTAGGGTCACAAACTCCCATAAATGAATTGTCTCTGTTCTGCCATTTGATATTAGGTAAATTAAAATCTCCTATTAATAATGTATTGCAATCAGTGTTTTGCAGACATGTGTCTTCAACCCTATCCAAAAAGTCCTTAAAAGTATCGCTAGGTATATAAGATGGTAGATAAACAAGACATAAATTTAAACAGGCACTTCCAAAACTAACAGACAGCCACAAATATTCAACAAATATTTTCCAATCATGTTTTCTAACAAAATGTAACTTATTTCTAATAGCCACTAAAATGCCACCACCATGAGATTTAGAGTACAACTGCTTATAACCATGGCATCGATCTTTTCGCACAACAGTATATCTTTCATCGAAATACTCAGACGATAAAACCATTCATCTAACCAGGTTTCAGTAAAGCAAATTATATCGTAGCTAGAATTGATTATTGACATATAAATATCATGTGACTTAGTCTTCATGCCTCTTACATTTTGATAAAAAATTGATAAATGCATAATTATTTATAAATACAATCAAAATATACATGACATAAATGAATTCAGACTAATATTACAATTTAAATAATTTTCTCTAAACACTGTTTATCTTTAATTTATATACTGCCGGAATTTTCATTTTTAACAACATACATTTTTCCATATCGAACCCAGACGAACTTGTAAGACTTATCTTTTGCTCGAAGCCGAGCAGCCGCATGTAAAGCTTTGTATGTAGGAGAGAGGTGCTCGGAGACATATGCCGGTTGTTTATTGCCGCCGTAACCCAGTAGAGTTGTATTGAGCTTTTCATCCTTGTTTGCTTTATTATACCGGGTAATTGCAGAATATAGTTCGTCGCGGCATTTAGGACTGCGCAGTTTCACCACCACCGTACCCTCGTACATAATAACAGGACACGTCCTCACGTGTCCTGTTATTATTGATGCTGGCCACCCTGGTGCATTTCAAAATATCGGAATCGCCGAGTTCACATGACACAACTCTAGACAATTGAGTTATAATGTTAGGGAGTATTTAGTTTTTATTTTCAGGCAGCCCATGCAGCTCTAAGTTTGCGTCACGTAAGTTTTGATCCGTGATATTGACCTGATTTCTTAACTGATCTGTTGACTCCTGCAAAACAGCATTTTGTGACCGAAGATAGGCATTGTATTCTTGAAGTTTTACGAAATCGGATTTTAAATCGTTGTATTGAGAAATATCGAAACATCCAGATGCCTTTAGGTCCTCAAATTGTTTCCTGATATCGTCAATTTCACTTCTTAATTCTCGAACAAGGTGTTTTACTTCGGTTCGCATTGTATTTCTAATTTCTTCTCGAATAATACGCCGAATGTCGCTTTCCTTCTCTTCGTCATCGGAATTAACACCGCCTTGGTTTGAAGTTTCTTTGTTTTGTTTGTCATTCAAACAGCTAGGACAATTCCAAGTCGAACGAGCAGCTTTACTGAGTCTTTTGTATTTAGTTGCAGTAATGTTTACGCACAAGTGGTGATAGATATTCGGCCGGTTTCTGAATTGAGAATTTCAGCTTTCATCAGTTGAAAATTTCTGAACTAGTTGAAGTCAACTTAAGTTTTTTCTGTTTCACAGGTCAGAGAGAGATTTTTTCAAAGCACTTTCAACTGAGTTTTCTTCAAATCATGAATAACTCAAACCAAACCACACTAGTACGTTCCGATACAAGTAAAAAAACCGGTACTAACCATAAATTCGTATTAATTAACATTTTACAAAGAAACACACTTGTCAGTTAATTATTTTTATGCGGAAACAAATAAAAAGTCAAAATAAAATTGTATTTAAAATTATTTCAACGACTATTTAATTTTAATGATCAGTTTGTTGAATTTGTTCAATTCAGTATAGTGTGTGGTATAGTGAAAACGGAACGTGTATGTTATGTCAAAGTCAGTTTGTTTTATTTTAATACAAAATATTTGTGGCCAGGTATATTTGGGGTAAAATTCTATATACCTCCATGGTGGTCACCATGGAGGTAAATAGAATTATACCTCCATGGAGGCCACAGCGAAATTATTTGGATTGATTTAACACGGAAATCTCTTATATATATTTTTTCTATCTCTTCTATTTGTTCCTAATAATTTTGCAATCGATTTGTTCCAAATATTGAATAGTCTTTGAACCTTTTTTATATAAATTCTGTTTGACAACCTTCTTGTTGTGTAGACGTCAGTATGACGTAACCGCTGCATGGCAACTGTAGTGTGGACAGTTTGACATACTGGCTGTCATATTACTCGTGATCACGGGTTAAAAGGCCAAAGTTGTATAATTAAATTTTTCTCAATTTATCAGTGCTAAGGGAGGTTTGACAAATGTCAAATGTTTTCAGAAACGCGAATATAGAGTTGATCATGAGTTGATCATATGTTGTGTCAAATTTTAGATTTTACAAGCACAAATACTCAAAATGTGGTCAACTATTTTTTGTGAAACAGAAAATTGATTAATAAGTATATAATTAGTGTTTAAATTGTTCTCAACGCGAAATTCTCAATTCAGAAACCGGCCGATCATCGCAGTTAGAACAGGTTATTTGTTCAAGGTTTGGTACGCGTCTTCCACATACATCACAGTTTGACATTGTAGTTTAATGTAATACAAATGCACCAATGTGGAAACAATTCCAAAAAGACAACGTTGTATGTAGCTAGGATTTGAACCATCAACTCGTTGAACGCGAAGCCGTAGCGCTACGCACCGCGCTACCAAGACTTAAGAGTTGGTCACGAAATAGGAGTTCGCTTTCAAATAATTTGCAAACGGTGGGACAGTACGTAGATTGTTAAATATATCGTTTATCAGTTTATATTTGCTGCCAAAGTTTTTAAAGTTCACCACCACTATACACTTTTGTTTAATGATGTCACGCACAAAAACACGTATATTTGCGGAGTAAATTATGTACTTCTAATCAATTAATGTTTATGCGTCAAAATATTGAATCCACGAAACGGAATCTATACTTTTTACTATGATTTAGATTTTTTCTAACGGAGTAGAGTTTAACGTGACCGCACTAAAGTAATCCCGAGTGACGTATGTTTGTATCTACTTGCGTACACCGACTTTACGAACACCGACTCAAAAAGGTTTACGTGGCATGTGGATAGGTGTGTGCCGGTACTTGCCAGCGAGTTCGTCGAAAACCATGCTAGCAACAAAGCTGTACTGATTTAGAGTGAACATTGGGAGCATTCATACGCGCCAATCAGATGTTTGATCACATCTAGACGTACGTGTTACAGAGGGAGTAGGCGAGTGCTATTGATGGTGAACCATTTTTACTCCTCGACACACTATCTTTTCTGAATTAAATATTATCTTTACTATAAAGCTGAAGAGTTGTCTGTTTGGTTGAACGCTCTAATCTCAGGAACTACTGGCTTGCTTTGTATTATTATTTGTTGTTGAATAGCCTATTTATCAATGAAAGTTAAAAAGTCATATGTGATGTCGTTGTGAGCCACAGATGCGGAGCGTTAGCCCTAAATAGCGCGGGCGTAACCGCGAGCTCAGCTAGTATTTTATATAATGTATTTTGTTTTGAGGTTCTTTGTAAGTACACAGCTCCTTATAATTCACATAATACAATCAAATCAAATTTCTAAAGTTAGCTTTTACTGAACAAGAAACTAATACGAATATTTCAGCAAGCATATATCAATTCTAATCACAAAACAAAGCTTACAAATAAAACCTGCTAATCAGAGACAACGATAAAATAGCAATTACAAAAGCAATCTCTGAAGCCAATCCTAAATTTAGCCGCAGTATTCTCGTTTTAGCTTAAATTAGTGAAATAGTAAAATAGTGTTGTATGAAATTAAGCAACTTAGTAATAATAGAGTGATACAGATCGTGCTGGCTCCCTCAATCAAGGTTGAGCCGTACGATTGCTGTTGAATGTGGGCCATCAGTGGGCCGAGTCAGTCAAAAGCGTCAGATGATTTCCTGCATTGTACTTGCATACTAAACCTTTTTTTTTGTCTGGACTTTAAAAGATCAAGAAAAGACTAAAGAAATTGAAGTGACAAAAAAAACAATGACTGAGTTTGTTTCGGCCTTTCTTCTCAAGAAGTCATTTAGCTAGGAAAAGCCGGCATCATCTAGAATAGGGTTTTGACATGTTTAAGTGTTGTAAACAACCAAAATGCAGAAATAAATATGTCTTTTTATGTCTTTTTAATGAGTATTTATTGGTTTAATACCTTCTAGCTGCGATGGCTCGTTAGCGTAGAATCGGTGCATATAATGGGAGTATTTATAACCACTACATGTGTATGTACGGAAAACAGATAATTTTCTGTTTTTTGTTATTTATGAGTCTCTTTCGTAATATAAGGAAGCAAGGTGTGATTATAAAAAAACGACAACTTAGTAAAGTTTTGTAAATATAAGATATATTAATTTCTAAGTAGGTATTGGCAAATATAGGTATGTAAAATAAAAAACCGGTCAAGTGCGAGTCGGACTCGCGCACCGAGGGTTCCGTACAAACCTGTAGGTATATCCCCCCACGCGCTAAGAGCACGCACGGTCGTGCTCTAATTTGGTGGTCCGAAGTGTTTGCGGCACGCACGGTCGTGGTCAAATAAAATCGTTCTATTGGTCGCGGTTTTTTTACGTTTTGTTTTACTTAAACTAAGAAACGAAAGTAGTAACTCTTAGAATAGTTCATATTCTACGCATTTAAATCGTTTTAGAAGGGTGAGGGAAACGAAACGCGCCAAAAAATATTGAAATATAATTATCTGTGTCTCAGTTGCGAAAGCGTCCGCCATTGTTGTGTTTTGTTCCGCGATCTATATAATAAAAGTTGTCTTGTGGAAGAAACCGGTGAATATTTTATAAAGATACTTATATAGATTTACTCAGAAATAAATAAATATTAATTGTGAAGTGACATTAATCGTGATAAAGACAAGAAAACTTTAGAAGGGCTATTTCTACTCTTGAAACTCGCTATTTTCTTAATAGTTTTGTGATAAATATTCTTTTAATAGTTATGAAAGACATAAAAGTACCCAGATTATTTATCTGAAAACATATTTTAGCAACTAAATACCAGCATTGTTGTACATTTTCACTGTTATCGTGTTTCAAATGGTATATAATTCACAGCCTCAGTGTTCGTTACAGTAACATGGCTGCCTGGCACGGCGAACTTTTTGTTACGCGTTCGGATTATAATTTTTTTAGTGGCGTGGATTCGTTTGTTACAAATAAATAATGTATTGTGTGAATATGTGTGAATATGTGATATTGTTTTTATGTTTATGAACCGAATAAGTAATGCAATTCATTAATATGTGATGAAATGTTTGTGTGAACGAGTGAAAAAAAACAAACCCCTAAGTTTGTAAGCTTGTTTTGCCGGAAAGGTGAGTATTTAGTATTTATTCATCTTATTTATATGACAGGTATTTTTATAACCAACACAATGATATGCAAATTATGTAATATAATTATATTAAGGTGTCATAATTAATTTTTTCCGGTAACTTATGCCAATGATAATTTGCAGCCACGTGACCTTTCGGCACTTGTAGCGCTATGCCTTTAGTTTGATCGCACCGCAAGGGATATATAATTATTTTACAAAAATGTGATAGAACAAAAAAATAAGGGTTTTGAAATTTTTTCCTATGTGCTATAAAACGTTGCTGTATGCCAGATTTCAAGATTCTAGATCGACTAAAAATACCCTTTAGTTTTGACTTGAGCATTTGATATGAATTTCAATTTCATACTCCTACGGGTTTATGAAAAAAGGGGTAGCACCTTTAAAAATATATTTTTTTTTAATCATATGATGTAACAAAAAGTTTATGGTTTTCCCAATTTTTCCTTTATCTGTGCTATAAGAGTTTGCTTCGTGCCAAATTTCAAGATTCTGAGTTCACGGGAAGTACCCTGTAGGTTTTGATTCCCTTGCGAGTAGTTGCGAGTTTGAAAATATGTTTAAATTGCTGTTTCTGTTGATTGCGCTGACATAGAAGTTTGATTTTATTACAGCTTAACGGTGTTATAGACCTAAGAATCATCATCCTCTTAGCGTTATCCCAGTTTCAATCTGGGGTACACTTACTAGTCTAACCGGATTTGGCTGAATATTAGTTTTACACAGAGCGACTGCCTGTCTGACCTCTGCAACCCGAAGGGATAGCGATATTCCATGGTTTAGACAACTTTAGACTTGTGTCAGTTGATTAAGAAGATACTGAGGCCCTGTAACGACTGTCAAAGATCTTCATGACAACCGGGACCGACGGCTTGACGTGCTCTCCGAGGCACGGGACAAGCGAAAATTAATAATTCAACTGACCATAGTATTTGATATGAATTTCAATTAAAATAATAACTCTACGCGTTCATAAGGAAAGAGGTAATAACTTTTTAAATGTTTTTATTATATGATGTAACTCCCCACCATGGGATCTCCACCTTGTTGTAGTGGGGGCTCAGTAACCGTGGCTTGGACACCCGCGGTGAAGCTAAGAGAGATCCCAGGAGTGGACGCTCCGCGTTGGCTTGGAGGGGTCTGCGCAGAATGCGTCCAAAGGTGCGGGTGCGGGGGACAGTTCTGTCTGTCCCTCGCAGTTGGGCGCGGTCGCGAGAGGAAAGGCGTGTCGGTGTTGCGTTGCCGCGCGCCCTATCTCCCGCGACCAAATGGGGACGCACCTTTTGGTCGCGGTGGGGCCGTAGAGGAAGAGGAGATGCAGTGTTGTCAGGTTGCCGTCCTCCCTATCCTCTGCGGCCGCTGGGTGTTTTGGCGGCGGAGCCCAACACCTTCATCCGCCGCCAAGGGGCTTTTGTTTGGGGCCCACCTGACCATCTGGCGGGCGAATACCCGTCAGGGGGTAGCGAGGAATGCTTCGGTGAAACCCTACCCAGCGACACATGGATACATGAGGAGCACGGGTTGGTTTTTAGTCAGTAAGAGTCTGACAGTCCCCTTCGTCCTTCCCCCCCAGGGCGAAGGGGCTCCATGAGGATTTTCCAAACCGACACCAAAAAAAAACGTGTGACAAATACGAGCTTGTATCTGATACTTCCATTTTTTCAACAAATGCTTTCACAAATATAGCAAGCCGGATCGGCCTAAAAGACACCTCAAATATCAAACCTTGATAACAATTTTAGTATCAGCAACCCTTACAGAGCAGGTTCTCTAAAATACTGGGTGGCAGAACTTAAAAAATGGTTCTTTTAACTGAAGTTCACCTTAGGTTTTCGGACCTGCATGTTATTACATTTACGCACTGTCTAACAGACTGCTAGGCAGAGGTCTCGAGTTATACCTATGGCGTGGACCACTGGCTTTTCGAAGTTATGTGCGGCTTCGATTGCTAATAATAATAATATATTGTTTATTTCTCTCAATAAGGCATGTAAGTAAGTACATCATATGTTACTATAGTAGGTACAGCGTTCACAAAACCTTAATGAGAGCTGGAGTTTGTAATAGGTTCGAAACCTGTGTGACAAATCTCCAGGCTCTCTCCTTTACAAAGGTACTTGACTAAAGCTTAAATAATGTATGTGAGATAAACAAATGTACTTATCAAGAAAAAATATTACAAATCAAATTTACAAAAAGTATGTGTGTGTGCGGTGCAGACTGCGTTTTTACACTCTACCTTTTTCATAGGGTATAGATTCAAAATTCTGTTTAGTTTATTGTAAACATAGCTGCCAAGGAAGTAAAAACAACGCTGGGCTAGACTGGTTTTGACAGAGACGTAAGAGCAAACATTATGTTTGCTACGTAAAGAGTTTATTTTGCTAGGGTCATACGGTGTTTGTGCGTGAGTTGTAAGAATGGCGTTGAGAATAAATAGTTTTCGAACAGAGAGAACATAAAGATCAGTCGTAGGAAATCTGAATGGAAGTCTCCAACCAACCTTCAGAACAGCTCGTTGAGCACGCTCTAGTTTTAAGAGGTATGTTTTGTTTGCACCACCCCAGGTGACGATGCAATATTGTAAAATAGATTGGCAAAGGGCAAGATAGGTGATTCTGAGAATCTGAGCATCAACTACTTGGCTGAGGGCTTTGAACACAAAGATGAGTTTTTGCAGTCTGGGGGTTAGTACATCAATATGAGCGTGAAAGGAAAGATTATCGTCAATATGAACCCCCAGATATTTGACGCAGCTAGTTCGCGTCAGGGTAGGGCAGTTACATAAATGTGGAGGTGGGCTATTACAGAAGTGAGCAATTAAACAGTGTGGAAAAGAACCTACCTTATCAGTTGGCATAAGTGAGAAGCAAGATAATTGGATTTACCAACATTGAGGGAGAGCTGATTTCTGGCCAACCATTATGTAATGACGTCGAGACTGGTCTGAGCACTAGCAAACGCAGATTCCCAAGAGTCTCCGTAAGAAATGAGGGCAGTATCGTCAGCATAAGTAAAGATGGTGGTATTGGATAGCTGCAACTGGCACAGATCGTTTATAAACAATAAAAACAATTTGGGGCCAAGAATACTGCCTTGTGGGACTCCGTTGATAACATGAAGCTCGTCGCTGTAAAACTCACTAATTTTTACGTATTATCTCCTGTTCGTGAGATAACTTTTGAAGAGGGAGAGTTGGGTACTTCGGATTCCGATCTTTTCTAATTGAGCGGTAAGGATAAGGACTGAGATCATGTCGAAGGCTTTAGACACATCTAGAAAAATACTCTATGTTTCTTACCAAGCTTAGATATGACTTCATTGGTTAGGTCTAAAACTGCATTACTTGTGGACAAACCGGCACGAAAACCATACTGGCGTGGAGATAAAAATTTAGTATGTTCCAAAAACTTTACCAGCCTATTATTCATTAGCTGCTCCAGAAGTTTCGAGAGTGTGGGTAAAATAGATATGGGCCTGTAATTATTCGGCTGATCCCTGTCACCAGCCTTGAAAATTTGGTGAACTACTGCGACTAATGCGAGTTTAAATGCATCGGAAAACGTTCCTGTGCTGAAAGAAAGGTTGCAAATGTATGTAATAGGTGAAATTAAATAGTGTTTAAATTTTTTGAGAAACTCGTCGGAAATGTTGTCGCTACCCACGGCACAATCAGTTTTGAGATTCATAATGAGTGTCTCAATTTCAGACTCATCTGTTTGAAGTAAAGTGAACGTATGTTGGTGGTAGGGGAGAACATGTGCGGGGTGAGAATCACTATTTTTGGCCGTAGATTTATTAACAGGTATTGATCGTCCAATATTGGCAAAATAGGTATTAACTTCATTTACAGATTGTTTTGGGTCTGATGGGGAAAGCAACTCGAGCGGTTGTGTCGTATCTTTAATTGTGTGGGTAATAGTTTTTATAGCTTCCCAGACCTTTTTCGTATTACCGTGTGCGTTATTTATTTGATTTCTATTATATTTTAATTTAGGATTTTTAAGTAGGTTAGCGCAATAGTTCCTATATCTTATAAATGTAACTTTTAGAATTTCGTCATTTGGATTGTTTTTAACCTTTAAATGTAAACTATCCCTGTTTCGCAAGCATTTTAGTAGCCCTGGGGTCATCCATTGTTTTTTGAGTCTTTTTCGGTTTGGTACTGTTTTCAATATTGAATTTGCAGTTATTATTGAGTTTAATGTGTTAACGAAGTAATTAGTTGCATCATTGACATCTTGATATTTATATATAAATGGAAAATCAGTTTTCATAATGTCCGAATCTATGTTTTCGAAGTTAACGACCTAAGCAGTTTTATATTTATATCTTGTGTTGTTAGAGTAACGTTTAGAACAGAGGAAGAATAAAATTGTGTCATGATCAGTGATGGAAGTGTTTGAGACGTAACAGAACGCCGGTAATTTTGTTTTTAATATTAAGTGATCTAGGCAGGATCTATTGTTTCTCGTGCACAATGTAATAATCGCTTACATCACATATCAACGTGATAATATATTTTTCTAAAAAACAATTTTATTATTAGTTGCGCTTCTTTAGAACTAAACAGGTTGCCGATCAAAATCTCTTAAGCTACCCAAAGTTTTGAACATGATGCACAAACTCAAACAGTTTATGATACTACCATTCGCAAACAATTGTTACGCGTAGTCTTTTGTACCTTTTTGTCTTTATATATGTATGCTGCCGGTTATATATGTATGCTGATGACACTTGTCTATTATACGCAGATAAAGATTTATCTGTAATAGAAAGTAAAATACAAGAAGATTTTACAAATATAATTAAATGGTCACACGATAATGGTATAATAATTAATCTAAATAAAACAAAATGTATGCATATAAAGTCTCCTTATCTTAGAAATATACTTAACACGCCACGCATAGTCGGACATAGTTTCGAGTGTATGCACAGCGCAAATATAACGTGCGACTGCGCAAGTATCGAGGTGGTGGGAGAATACAAGTACTTGGGTCTCACTATAGATTTTCATGGAAAGTACATATATCTCAATTATGTAATAAGCTGCGATCAGTACTTGTAAAATTCCACCACCTTAGTTTTGTATTGGATAGGGCAACTATGTACACTGTGTATTATGCACTGGTGGACTCACTACTTGCTTATGGTCTGGTAAGCTACGGTAGGACATTCAAAACGTATTTAGATAAGTTGAAAACACTACAAATAAGATTCATAAAACTATTAGTAGATAAAAGCACGAAACAACGCTGTAAAAATAGCAACTATGAATACCTATTTAAGGAGTGTAAAATGCTTCCAGTCCATGAGAAGGTAGTGATGTTAATAGCATTAGAACAATATGGCAGTGATGAATTTAAAACATACGTAAATAGCAATAGGACAAACAGAAGGGACAAATTTCTAGAAGTGCCTACCTTTAGTAATTATTTCGGTGAAAGAAGTAGAAAATATTTAGTGCCAAAAATTTATAATGAAATATCAATGAGCAAAACTAAATTAGGAGTAACAAAAGGGTTATTTAAAAGACGATTAAAAATGTATCTTCTACAAAATTTTATAAATAATATTGGGAATTAAATTAAATTGTAATGTCAATGTATGATCTTTTGTAAACCTACTATGTATATTGGTGGAGGGTAAGATAGGTTTAGTTTTAGTATGTAATAATAGGCTGCGTGTTTGTTAAATCACCTAAATTATTAAACGGGAGCTACAGCTGCCAACAAACTGTTTTACAGTTTGGCAGATGTATTTATATGTGAACAAATTTGTTAATATTATGAATAAAGCTTATTATTATTATTATTATTATGACTTCATTTTAAGCGTATTTAACAGAGTAAAACATCCAAGCTAATCTATTATATATTGGACTAATACTTATGGATATAAATTTACCAAAAACCGAATCCAGAAATATTCATACCTATTCAGTACTATCAGTTTTGCATAATGTCTTTCATAACTGTATTTGGCATTATAATCCAGTGGTCCGTAAAAAGTCTCAATCGCCGGTCACAGAGGTTCGCTAAGGTCCACCATAAAATTCAATCTTAAGATACCCTTATCCAAACGTGACCGTGGAACATTTTCTGCCACACATAAACACTCAACCTTACCGTTTTGGAATTTTAATACATTCCTCGAGAAAATTGCGACTTTATTTCTGTATAATAGCCGTTATGTTTTAGAACTTAGGGCTAGTTATTTGTAGAATGTATTGCATTTTTCTGCATTATTCATTAAATTATGTCCGTTGATGGAATGTTTGTAATGCAGTTATTATCAAAAAGTGGAAATCACTAGGTATAAGATTTTACTAGGCTCAAAAAAAAAACTAAAATTAATCTATTAGAGTTTCAAATATGAAAGCAATTACAAACAATAATAATATTTTAGCCTAGACTAAATTTGTATGGAGGCTGGGTGATCTCCTTTAAATAGCTTGATTTCCGCAAAAAGGAAATCATGTCCTTAGCTTAGCCTAACGACGAAAACTGAAGAGATGACTTGCTAAGGACACAAGACACATAAAAAATCGATATAGCTGTTTAGGGAGTGAAAATTTATACATAGGAGCACACAGCGATGTTTCATGTACATAAAAACTGCTTAAAGTTTTATACGTACCTACCAACTTAAAAAGAATTCAGCTTCAAAAGTGCTAAAAACGACGTGAAATAAGTAAGTAATAAAAAATGAAATAAAAACTGTCAAGTTAGCCCTCAGGACAATGGAGCGACTTTTTTATTTTCACCTTTAATTGCTTCATGAAATTTTCATTCCTTATGAATCGTCTCATTTTAGATCATTGCAACGGGCTAGTTACTTTTTACTGCCAGAGAGATCCACGTTAATTAGAAAAATATTATGACTACAAGTACCAAACGTTAAGCATTGAAAGTAAAATTGAACTTAACATTTAATAGTAACTTTGTTTGTGGATTGTTCTTCAAATATTTATTTTAGCCAGCCGTGTCTGTGTGGTGACGGATAAAGAATTCAAAATGTCACTACTCCTTTTATTTCGTGGGTGTCATAGGAGGCGACTAAGCAAACTACACGAAGAAAAAAGTAACTTTTCGAAAAGATGGAAAACGCTACAGCGTGCTATACTAGGCCAAAGACTGCTATAAAAAAGCAAACTATAAGCACGGTGTTACTGTTAAGTAAATTAGTAAAGGCTTAAGTCTAGCGGTGGACTCGAAAGGCTCTAAAAATATCAGCCATGTAGACAGTTTTCAACAGCTAGTGGCAATGTTTAAATACATCAAGGCGCGCATGGACAAATACAAACCTTTGTTTGGAAAATATCAATTTGGATAAAATTTGCAATAAATATGAATAGTCTCTAGTGAAATCAGTTTAAGATATAGATTAATTCGGTGTAATACATATTACTATGCTTCTCTGCCATTCTTAGTATCCACATTGAGCTCAATTTAAGAATAGTAGTAGTACACTTCTTTCAATTGCATTACAATTCATTTTCATTGCACTTTATTAAAGCGCTGACACTGCTTTTGTAATAATAAAACCATTTTGAATAGAACAGGTTTATAACAATTTTAAAGTTATAAAACATTTTATACACCATTTTATTATACAGGGTGTTTCATAACCCCAATCCGATCAATGAAGGGGTTGTAGAGTAGCGTAAAATGATGAGGTATTAGTCATTATTTCCTGGAAATTCAAGATAAAATTTTCCCATGTAAATTAAATAATTTTAAATAATATCATATCAGATTACCCATGGCAACACTGAAAACTCATAAATCTTAATAGCTAGGTATCTACCTAAAGTTTATAAAGTTCAAAAGCGGCGCCTTTGAGTGCATAGGCCAGCCGACCGCATCCTTTGACAAAAGCCGCCGTCGCGAGTCATCGTCCTTTACACGTGCCAAGTATTATTTTAGGTATAACAGATTTTATGCACTTGATGCAACAGCTGATCTCTTGCTTCGATGGTGTAGGTAAAACAAACCGCAGTATTTAGGTTGTATGTTTGTCTCGTGCGAGTACGTGGCCAACTCTGGTATGAGTGTTTTCAGACTGCCCGACGGCCTACGACATGGCCTAACGATTCTTTGATTCGGCTTTACGTTCCGCCGGAAACCCGGTAGCGCTCTCATGTAATGTTACACGTGGTTACCCATCTAAGAGAAGACTTTTGCAAGCGTTGCTAACTTTGCCGACCTATTACGATCGGCAAGCCAAGTCGCGCTATGGCTATGACGCGACGGTACTTACCTATGTTAATAACAACTTTGTAATTGGTTTAATCTTACGTAAGTAGGTGCCGACCTTAAATTGATAAAAATATCAGCTTGCTGTAAGTTGCTACGGCCATTCTCCGCATGTCCTCCGCTCAGGTCCAGACACTTACGGCACCTTTGCACCATCTCTGAACACACACTACTTAACACTCCTGGGCTTAACACTCCTGGCACTTTGAAAAGCTGCAACGATGCGAGCACCGCACTGAAGCCGTAATCGGTTGAAACGCGTGTACCGACGGCACGGGTAGACCCCGTGGTTTAACATACCGTTCCTCGTACGAGCTCCTGCATAATTACATTCACTCCTACCTAAATATATCAACATGTTTAAATATTCAGGGTTTGAATACGACATACCTAAAGAATTTACTATTTCACAATTTAAAGAGATCCGGAAGTCTAATCAAAAGGAATGCTCGCAAAAGACTGAGTGGTCAAGTAGGCAAATTGTTAATAATTCGTAAATCAAATAGGTAAATAATTAGAGATGTAACCAATAATATTCATTGGAATAATGTTTTTATCGATATTTTATGTTATTGTTTACCTGATACAATATCGGTAGGTTAATCCCTAAAATGTTAGCTTTGTGTAATTGCATGTTTTTATGTACTGTTATTCAATAAAATATTCCATGGTTAAGACCAGTATCAGTTTATTTGAGGGTACTCCATTGCGACTGTCAAAGATCTTCATGACTGTTTGTCCAAAGCGCGATGGTTTGACATCCTCTTCCGAGACACGGGGCAAACGTTTATTAACAATTTATTACGCACGTAACTTCGAAAAGTCTTACTAACTTATTATGTATTATTATTATTATTGATACGCACCGTGGAATCGAACCCGATACCTTCTGCATGGCAGTTCGTTGGTATCGCCACTAGGCTATTGTTACCAGTTTGTAACATGTCACGTTAAAATTAAATAAATGGATATTATCTGTTGATCGTAAACATCACTAGAGCGGTCCCTTTGTGTACAGCGGCTCGCTTTTAGCGGCGAAAGTCGACGATATTTTAATAGAATTAATAGATTCATCTGTTGAGGGGAGTGTTGTTAGCTTAGAGAATTTTCCCTAAATTCGGGGTAATGTTTCTCCATAGTACTGTGCTAAGGAAATCAATTCTGATGTTTTATGATGAGCTAGATTTTTTTTATTTTTTTTCTTGGTATTCTGACAAGCCAGTAATCCGATCCTTTCGGGATCGGACAGGGGGTTATGAAACACACTGTATTGTTAGTGCAACGGTGAGATTCATCAACTAGAGATATCAAAGAGGTTGCAACGACTAACTTAATTATTTTTATATATTCATTTAGATAATTGCGAAATTAATGATTCAGTTATAGAACTAAAAATTGTACTGCTAGATTAGGTCATTAATGTGGATATGATATTAATTGAATTGAAATTGCACCATCTACCGTTATCAGCTGTGAAGCATGCATTGTTTCGGCAGCAGTATTCTGCTCTTCATAGAAGCGTAATGTTAACTCCCTTATCCGATCTGGGCATTTAGTCTGATATCTCTGAAGTGAAAACCTAATGAAACTATGTTCAGTTCGCAGAGCAACTGTAAGTGAAGTAAAGAAATAAACTTAAGTTTATTAGCAGTGTACTTTTGAGTAAATAATTGTCAAGTGGAAAATACTTGGTATTTTTTTAATAGTGTTTTTTTAACATGATACACAATAGAAGACTGCTCTAAGATCTGGTCACCTTATGACTATATTATTGAGATTCATTTCTTTTTCATTGAAGTTCATCTAAACTACTCCATTTCGCCTGTTCTTGAGTAGTCATGGACGGCACTCCATGACTGCTGGCAAGATGAATTTTGCAATGGAAATAGCAACAGTTATCTTGCCAATAAAATGTTAATAATAATGGTATGGTTAGTCAAATTTATTATAAAACGTGATGAATGAAAATAAATATAAATGTTGTGACACAAATGCCCATAATCCTGTTCTTCCTAATTAGGTAATAAAATAAATTTCTTGTATAGTTATTTCTCCATTATATTAATAGAAAATGTGTGGAATTTTTAAGTGTTAACTAATTTAGGTGTTATTATGTGCTAGATGCACACAATGAACACATTTCGTTGCTACCTGTGATATGACAATTACCATCAATTAATCTCAAGGTGCACCTGAGTAATATTATTTTAATAGTTGGACAGTACAGCACAAATGGCATAAAGACTTATTCTTTGTATGAGGTAGAAGTCACTGTGGTCTTTGACGTGTTTTTTTATCACACACATATAGTAGAAAACATTTATTATTTGTAGATACTTAATCACCTGCAGTTATCGTTATATTTCGCCTTAAGTATAAAGTTTAATGTGACCTACTCAGCCATATGGTATTGCTCACCTACAAGAAATTGCAGTGTTCTATGATATTTTAGACTAAGTATCAGTTTATTGAAGGGTACTCTCTAAAACGACTTTCAAGATCTCAATGACAGCTGGAACTGACGGCTTTACGTGTATATGGGCGCAGTGATATGGTTTGTTATATTGTAGAGGCATAAACGTAGAGCAGAGCCATCTAGATGACTAAATGATAACTAATCGATACCTAAACCCGGAAGTTAATATTATTTTAATGTAATGTTAAGTAAATAACCAGTAAAATATTCATTGCATTTGCTTGTAATTAATATTATATAAATTGTGTTACATTTCTGTATTTACATATATTTCTTAACGCAGTATTGGTTGATATCGTCTTTAATAGTTTAATTTAGCTTTGTCGCCCGCCAACACATTTCGGTAATTTAATAACTAATTAAATTGATCAAGATGTATTTCGACTCTTTAGCTAAAGTAACTGGAGTTCTATATTGTTTCTTAATTATAAAGATTAATTGAAAGTTCATACATACGATACTTTAATTAACGTCATTAAAAGTATAATGTTTTGATACTAAGTAAGTAAAGTTGATGCGACGGCGGGCGGCCATGACACTTTTCATCGGACTGGGGTATAGTGAATGAAGAATTCAAGAATATAATGCAGTTTTCAGTAAATTTGTGTGGTTTTATTTGTGGATCCTCTGGGGGTGTCCTGATGATGGTGCCACGGCGCCGAAAGCAGCGGTGGGATCAGCGCCCCCTAAGAGAATTTGAGAAATAACATTTGGCGCGAAAGTAATGGATCTCTTGGCTTGGCCGCCAATACCAATGATGACCTGAAGGTCCTGAAGACTGATGCGACAAGCACTTGGAAGCCGTGTTAGGCGCTTGTCAACCCTGTTCGGAGACCGCACGGTGGGAGTTATCGTTCGAGCGAGAGCGGCTACGCCGGTCACCGGCGTGTGCTGTGGCACGAACGCTGTTCTGCTTTGAGCTCTACCAGAGGTTGCAGATGCGGGGTGTTGATGCACTGACAGAGGTATTCATCCAGAGCTGATTTGATTAGAGTTTTTGAGAAGCATCCTTTAACATTTTATAAATCATGGTGCTGTTTGTTAACATGATTACCTATTGCCCCCGTAAGGATTACCAGATAAACATACAGTAAAAATTAACTATTTCTCCCCGTTTGGTACAAAACAGTGCTACTGTGCTTATAGTCACGTCGACCATGTCGGAAAGTTTCTGTAAAACTCGACATCAGAGATGGTCACACACTTATTACACAAGAAAGAGAAAATAACTTTGTTGTTATTTGGTTCTACTAATGTAACTATTAGTAAAGAACAGTATAACTGCCCTTTTCAAGTTGAAGCTCTGATATAGATCCATTGTATAAATTACCATGCTTTCAGTTTAAATAAGCTAATTGATGTGCTGAATATGCATTTAATTGGTAGTCAATAGGTTATCTAAATGGTAAAACATTATAACTAATGTTTGCAAAGTTACAAAATAGGTTTTATTATATATTTGTGGACTCTGTAGGTGCCTACATGATTTCCTTTTAACATTATATTGAAATTGTTATGTCAACTTTGAGCTCAAGTTAAGGTAACCCAACTTAATTATCTTAATATAAATATATTAAACGACAAATCGTTTAATTTTAAACCTGTATGGAATGATTTGTCCCAACCATAATGATAAGTACTTGCTTAACCCAAACTACTGTAGCTAGAAACATGAGATCTGGATAGTGATTCCTTTATGGCTATAGGCATTCACTTAGGTTCTATAATAGTTCACCTCTAAGCATTTTAGGTTGAAAGTTTTAAGACAGATGACTGCTAACCTTTTATAAATACCAAGCCTTAGTGTTATACTTGGTAAATACAATTTATTTTATTTGTGAGTTCATTTGTAAAGTTAGTGGCATCTATATTCAAGATGACAATCAGTGATAAACCAATAAAATTTAGTGCCAACCTTATTGCTTAGCTTTTGTGGGATACAAGACAGTTAGGAATATGATTATTACGATAATGATAAGTTGGTTTAAAGAACATGATGTGAAAATCCGTCTCTTTTCCCATTTAGCAGTATCTATTCTTAGCAAATAAAAGTAATTCTATGGACTACTCGTGCTTTATTTCCAAGTCAGTTATGATTAGAGTCAGTTTGAGTTTATTTATTCAGATAAACAACTATTAATTGTGTATAAATGAATAAGAATTACATTAACATCACATGTTAACAGTTTAAAATAAATATTGACATTATTTAGAAAAATCTCCTTAAATATAATGTCAAGTAGATATAAACTCACCACCATATTTACTATACACATTAATAAATAATAAAACAAAATATAAAATTAAAGTTGAATTACCTAATGGAAGAGTTAATGTGTAGAGAAATCATAAATAAAACCATTTATTTCAGAAGAGAAAGGTCTATTTATATAAATAAAATGTTGAATTCATTATAAAATACCAATATCTGAATGACTTTATTAACTTTTATATTATGGATTATTGTAGTAAATTCCTTAACTGAGTGGAATCATTTAAAAAAATAAGAAAGCACTAATCTTGCTCTGAAATACCGGAGCTTGTTAATTTCTCTTTTATGGCTCAATTGGCAAACAGTTTAACAATTTTACAGCATGCACTATGCCTAAACATATTCAATATTGGATTCGACTGGTTCTTACATGAGAGTAATAATTATAGCACTAGTATTTTCGAAATCCTTGAATCTGCAACATAGTTTGAAATCATTTCATATTTATGATCATCATCCACAGTCTGACTGTTCACGGCTGAACAGGCCTCTCCTTGTTCTTGCTATATTGTTTTCTTGTTTGATGTGGATAAAACTTATTTTGAATATATTAAGTTATAACTGTTTTATCAAAACTACAAATGGGTATCCTGATAACTTTAATATTTGATTATTTAAAATGGCACTGTCAGACAGAACCTGAGAAAATTCAGTGTCTACTGTCTTTTGTATTTTACCTTAGGTGTAAAATATGGCCTCCAACACTGTTGTAGCAAAGCTAACTTACAGACCAATGCACAGGTTGAACATGCCTGATATATAGATAAAGCTTAATAGGCCGCATCACTTTGCAAGAGTAGAAGTTTATTTCATCTACAGTTACAAAGGTTCATGGAACTAATACTTGGGTGGGAAATGTTGCCCACCACCTGCCTTTTGAGTGTTACAGGTTGAACATGATATCCTGGCAGATGACCTGGGTCCTAGACTTAGCGTGAAGAGAGGATGGACGAGCGGTCCTTAACTGATTAATATGTCTGGATGACGGTGGCCCACCCCTTTGTCGTCGGTGGTTTCGTCTGTGGGCTACGCGCACACATGCCGCATGAGCCCTGTACTAAGCTGGACCCCAGCATTGCTTGCTAACCTTTGTTGCTGATCAACATCAACAACTGTATGAGCAGCTTGACCGTATGGGCGGAGGATTCGTCAGATACCGATTTACGTGGGGGGTCCTCTACCTCCTCCACTGTCGTTGTTGGACCTATGTAATTGCATTGTATTGATATAACTGATCATGACGAACGATGATGATTATGTTATGTATATGCATTGATGTGTTTATGAGGCAAATTTTGCATTTATGTGTTTGAGTAAAATTTTATTTTTCCTATCCAACATCCTTCCCAAAACGCTGGCTGGCCACCATGCGTATCCTTGATCCTGGTCTTGTTGGCTAGATCCTGTGATGGGTGATGCCGTGTGTTGGCTAGATCCCGTGATGGGTGATGCCGTGTGTTAGCTAGATCCCGTGATGGGTGATGCCGTGTGTTGGCTAGATCCCGTGATGGTTGATGCCGTGTGTTGGCTAGATCCCGTGATGGGTGATGCCGTGTGTTGGCTAGATCCCGTAATGGGTGATGCCGTTTGTGGGCTAGATCCCTATGTCGGTGATGCCACGAGTTGGCTTAGCCATGGGTGATGCCTGATGTTTGGGTGGCTGAACCCGGGATGGGTGATGCCTGTAGTTTGTAAGGCTAGATCCGAGGTGGATGATGCCTGTAGTTTGGAAGGCTAGACTCGAGATGAGCGATTGCCTGTTATTAATGTTGTAAACTATTTGTTTGAATAGTATGTTTATTAATGTGAGAATCTGTTTGAGAATTGAACTGTCCCTTGTGGTTCAGTTGTTACCATCTCTGTTTGTTAATTTTATGCAAGCTATAATTTTTAACTTTCGTTATTATGTGTGTGTAAACATGTAATTGCAACTGAGATAACTGTTTGATAATATTGTACTGTCTGCTGATGATAAAATTGTTTACATTTTGTTTATAAAGTACTTTGTTAAAGCTGCAATACTTTACTTGTTTATTGTGATCACTATATTAACTTGGAAGTTTACTGTTTAAATCTAGAGAACTATTGCTGATTTTGTATTGTTTACTGATACCACATTGGTAACTGCCAGTAACTGTCTGCTGATAACAGTTCACTGATAGTAACTGTGTGTTGATGTCTAAACTGTTTACTTTTTCGTTTATTCTATACTTTTGTACTAACCTGTAATTCATTTTTGTATTGTCATTGTATGAGGTTGTTATTGAGATAGTAACTTGTTGCTTGCTCTAGCATGATGTGACTGAATAAGTTTATATTGTGATAGTAACTTGGTGCTTGCTCTAGCATGTGACTGGTTAAGATTATAACTACACATCTTAAAGACGCACACCAGTAATTTATCAATTACCCACCTGAATGTAGAGTCATAAAAACTTTATAATTTGTAATTTTCAAGCGCAGAGTGCGCGCTTGTTGTCAGTATGGCCGTATGGGCGCAGTGATATGGTTTGTTATATTGTAGGGGCATAAACGTAGAGCAGAGCCATCTAGATGACTAAATGATAACTAAACGATACCTAAACCCGGCAGTTAATATTATTTTAATGTAATGTTAAGTAAATAACCAGTAAAATATTAATTGCATTTGCTTGTAATTAATATTATATAAATTGTGTTACATTTCTGTATTTACATATATTTCTTAACGCAGTATTGGTTGATATCGTCTTTAATAGTTTAATTTAGCTTTGTCGCCCGCCAACACATTTCGGTAATTTAATAACTAATTAAATTGATCAAGATGTATTTCGACGCTTTAGCTAAAGTAACTGGAATTCTATATTGTTTCTTAATTATAAAGATTAATTGAAACTTCATACATACGATACTTTAATTAACGTCATTAAAAGTATAATGTTTTGATACTGAGTAAGTAAAGTTGATGCGACGGCGGGCGGCCATGACACTTTTCATCGGACTAGGGTATAGTGAATGAAGAATTCAAGAATATAATGCAGTTTTCAGTAAATTTGTGTGTTCTTGGGTTTACGCGAATGTTACACATTGAAATTAAACTACAGTTTACGGATTTTATCGCGTTGCATTGGTTTCACTAAGTTATTACATTTGAAACTAAAGATTTAGAAACTATATTTTTAATATATTACTAGCCGACGTTTCGAATTCTTTACAGAATTCATGTTCACGGCAGACTGAGGTGATATTTGTCTTTTTCTTGAATGTATAAGTTATCTCAAAGTACCCGAACATTTTTCAACTACTGGTGTTACTATTTACGCAGAATGAGCTCACAGTGTCCTTAGGTCTTCTGGTGACTTTGTCCTTCTTGGGTTTCATTAGCCTTATGACAGGGTCCCAAGCTGGAGGAACATTCCAACCATCTTCCTTATTGAAATTAGGGTGTTTTTTAATTTCAATAGCCTCTCGTATCATCCTTGGAAGAAAACGATGTTCTTTTGCGAGTATCTGTGGTTCATCAAATCGCAAGTAGTGGTTGGGTCCTTGTTCCACTGTGTGTGAAACACAGCAGACTTTGTTGAGCGTTTATATTTTATGTCAGCTATAACTCACACAGACTCAAAGAACATATAGCCTGGGCATCGCAGCGCCGTGATCTGGTCGCGGCTCTGAATACGGTTGTCCTCTCGCTCCCGACCGTAGTTCTGTCTATGGTCCGGAGTAAGAGGTCCTGGAACGCCGTCGCCTCCTTCTGCGAAGCAGTCATGCTGAGAAAGGAGGCGGCGGAGCGGGAGAGGGAAATACATCGCCCTCTCCCCAACCGTAGGTCCGGGCGACGGGGACGTCGAACAAGAGACGACCTCCGACCACCCTGAATTCAGTGCCTGCGGACGGTGAGCGCTGGGGCTGCTCCCTGTCCGCCAAAAGGCGGGAGGCGGCGCGTGTCCTCGCCGCCTCCCAAGTAGCTTTGTGAGGTGATGGATACGAGAAGTTTGATGGATGCAAGAAGTTTGATGGATGATTGCGAGATCATGACGAGACGGGGCCCGCCAATACCAACGGCGGGCCAATCCCGGGCGGGGTCGCGAGAAAGTATGCTAATCGCGAATCGCGTGACCCCGCCAACACACGGGACCCGTAGGGACACCGCGGTGGTTTTTAGTGGGTATGCCCCGAACGCCTGTAGGGGAGAGCCTCCACATACCTCCTCCGCCAGTCCCAAGCCCAGCCGTTTTATAGGCTGGGTTGGCGGAGTTGAGACGACTCATAAGGAGAGTTTACCACCGTAGTGAACAAAAAATAAAAAAAATAAAGGGATGACAAATATGAAGATTTGATTTTTCTCTTTCTTTTATTTAAGTTCAACAGACTTTATAATAAAGTTTAGTGATACTAAACATTCATATTTTCGACTTACTACGCTGGCAGAACCGCGGGTGAAAGATATTTATCATAAGTCTACGTAACACACCACAATAAGTTTACTTGCATAATAAAATATATATTACTTCAATGTGGTCTACAACAAAAGACAGGGAGACAGTTTTATATAGCTGTCATGTTTTCCGCCATTCTTTTGAGACTGCATACGAGATAGTGCAGAGTACTAAATTGGACTATTTCAAATACTGAAAGCTCTATGTTTGTTAATTGTAATTCAGTTGCGGTTTTCTCTAACAATACCACTCGACTGAGTGTTTGTAATCAGTGAATGAGCAAATTTTGCAACATGCCTTGATTTTAGCTTTTTAACTTAGCCGCAATGCGGAGTTAGAAGCAAATCTCAATGAGGCTTATGGCAGAATTTCAACTCTAGAAGACACAATTGCGGCCTTTAATAGTACTGCTCCTCACCGCTTATTCTCTGAGCTCTAATGTAACTGTTTCAAAAAATGTCTTAGTAAGAATAAATTTAGAAAATTGTTTCATCATCATCATCATCATCATCATCAGCCTATATCAGTCCACTGCTGGACGTAGGCCTCTCCTATGGCGCGCCAATGAGCTCGGTCTTCAGCTTTCCTCTTCCAATCCCTGCCCGCTGCCTTTCGAATATCATCGCCCCACCTAGCTACAGGACGCCCTACACTACGTTTGCCGAGACGCGGTCGCCACTCAAGAACCTGACCGCTCCAGCAATCATCGGTTCTGCGGCATATATGACCTGCCCACTGCCACTTCAGCTTACTTATTCGCTGAGCTATGTCGGTTACTTTAGTTCTCTGCCGAATGATTTCGTTCCGGATTCGATCCCTAAGAGAAACTCCGAGCATAGCTCTTTCCATAGCTCGCTGAGCAACCTTGAATTGGTGGACAAGTCGTAACGTGAGTGGCCACGTCTCGTATAAAATTGTTTAAGTTCAATAAATTAATTAAGAAACTTAGATCTGGTCCTAAGTGGTCTATCAAATTGAGTCAATATGCACAAGATAACTGTATATCAAATAAAGAGTGTGAGTCTCTTTTATTAAAGCTTGAGGAATCAAATGAAGAATTCGTTTCTGGTAGGTTGTTATATGAACAACACACAAGTGAGTTTCAAGCACAAATATCAAATCTACAAGCTCAACTCACTAGAACTATAATGGAACACCAGTATGAGACTCATGAATACATCTTAAAATATGAAGAAATTTCAAGAGTTGTACGAAAAAATTTAAAACAACTTATCTCATTACACAACTCTAATAATTACTGTTCCAGTTGTACAACTAAGTGTGCGACTACACCTGCTGAATCAATAGAATTGAATGCACATGGATGTCAGTATAATACACAAGACAAACTGCATCCAGTAAAGACTGACAGTAAGAATGTAATATTTTTTTCAGACCAACTGGGAGTGGGTTTAGAGACCTTAATTGATCATTACACTGAGCGACCAGTACAGAACTTTTGTTCACCTGGAGCTCAGTCTTGTACCCTAGTTGATAAGATTAAGAATGCCGACTTGAATGCACAAACTACTGTCATCATATTGTATGGTGACAGCTCATTAGTCTCCAAAAACAGTCTCATAGAATTAACAGACTTAATGCTAGATCTTAGCACAAAAATAGGATGTAGCTTTATTATTTGTGCATTGCCTTATTCATATGCTCTTACAGACGACTAAAACAGGCAGATAGGTAAATTAAATTTATTATTATACAATAGGACATGTCATAGTGACAGTATTTTGTTTTTTGACACAAATATTTTTATTAGTAATTTCTTTTTAACAAAATATACTACATATGTATCTTTCTTATGTACATAGGTGACAACTTGCTAAATTATTAGCATTTAATTTATATTTTATATATTAAATAGCATTTAATTTATAATTTATATTTTATATATAGGAGTACTCCTAGAGTACTTAGGAATTTGGTAGATAATAGTTATACCAATAGTAGTATTGACACATCTATTAATTTAAACTACTAGATAAGACAACAGATAGGCATTCATGTGTTTTAAACTTAGTTGACCAAAACATACAAGGTCTATCTGGCAAAGAATTAGAAATAGATTTATTTTTAAACAAACATAAGATTGATATTCTGTACCTGAGAAGCATATAACTGTAAGAGCCAAAAACCAAACTTTACAGGAGAAGGGTTTTCTCAAAAATAACTGACAATCTTGACTTTAAGGCGCTTGTGAAATAAAATGTAGCAACATTTTGCAGAACATGTTTAATTAGATAATAACTACACTAATAAACTTTAATTAGATAACAATATTGAGGTCAATTTGACAGTATAATTGGTACTTTTTTAAGGAAATATAAAAAAACAGTATCACATACAGTGTTATGCTTTTAAACTATTTTACTCTTATGTTAACAGTCGGCAACATACCTTAGAATTCGAATTAAAATAAACTGAAAAAAAAAGAAAATTAATTTTCGAATTCTTTGAATACATCAACAGTATTGCCGTGAGGAAGGTCAATATAAAACATTTTTAGGTCTGGACCGGCAATAATTATGTTAAAGTCTTTAAGTCTTTGTATTTGGGAAAGCTAATGGGGCGAATACTCTGGTTTCCTTGGGGTAAGGTATTTGGCAACAAAAGATCTTGTCTTGTGTTTTTCTTAACATTAATCTCTGAAAACTCTGCATCATAAAAAGAGATTTTATAAAATAAAATCCTACTAAAATTAAGTGTCTTTTATTCCTTTTTTAGTCTTTTATGACTTGTAGCCCACACGCAGCGTGAAATATAAAACCATTCGACTTTTGAATTTTTACGCCTCTGGCTGAAATTAGTTTCCAATGATTTGATATAATTGATATTCAAAAGATCCATGTTGTGAACTATCAGAGGATTCTTTGTTTTACAAATTTTAACGAACTGCTCCAATCACGTGGAACTATAATATCAAAACGAGATAGTTAATTTTTCTTTCTTTCTATGACTGAATGGAAAATGTCAGCTTCGGAGTGTGTGACCACGATCTAGAAATTAGTGCTTGATTTTACAATCATATTAGCTACTACAAAACACAGGACTTGTTACCAAGTCCCGTGTTTTGTAGTAGACAAAAATAGCAATACAATAGTATTACATTGCGGTTTTGTCCCGAACAATTGTCAGACCAAATTGTAATTTACACACACATCATACAGTAAGACTTGTTATCCGTGTCATTATTTAAAGTTTCGTTGAACCCGCCGCATGAACTTATTTTGAAGTGTTTGTAGCCTATGGATCCTGTGTGGCCTAGTGTGAGCGAACTGCACTAGCATATGGCAAATACACGATGTGTATAACCTTATCTTGTTCCTAAGCGATAGTTTAGATTTAGAGTTGACTAAGCTATGTAAACGCCCAAGCACAAAGGAGGCTCTATTGCGAGCCTTCGTAATGTGTGAACGGAACGATAGTCGATCATCAAGAATCACACCAAGGTATTTGGCTTCCGTAGTCCATGGAATAGGGGATCCAAACATCCTTATTTGTGGGGTCGCACCCGGAGGGTACAGGTGAGGAGCTCTTCGGTGGAACAGCACCGCCTGACTCTTCTCGGGATTGATCTCTATCCGCCATCTCCGGAACCACGCGCCTAAGGCGTTGGCTGCGGATTGGAGCTTCCTACTGAGTGCGCCAGGGTCTGCGCCTGAGATATAGACGGCTGTGTCGTCTGCAAAAAGTGCTGTCTGCACTAGCCGATGCATCGGTATATCAGCAGTAAACAATGAATACTAGAGAGGTGAGAACACGGACCCCTGAGGGTACCCTGGACCGGAGGGCGTGACTCGAAGAGAGCGCGCCTTCAACGCTGTACCGAAAGCTTCTATCCGACAGATAGTCTCGTATGATGAGCTCGAGCTTGTGAGGTACTCCGATAGTGGACGCACTGTAACTCCTGCGCGCTATTTATAAGATCGCTTCATCGTGTGCCACGCCACCGAAAGTGTAGCGGCAGAACAATGTAACTCCGCACATACAGTAAAATGAAAATTCGAGTATCGAGTATTTTAATGTATAATCACTTAAAATATTATGCTTTAGAATGTTCCCCAGACATATATTATAATACAATTTCGAAACTCTGTCATTAAGTAGAATTTATTAGTTACAGTACTATGGCTTTGTAGAGAAGGACACATACAATAGGATACTGTAAAAAACTCAAAATCGTATAAAACGGAGTTACAGTGTTATGCTTCTCAGGTACAGATTTTATGTATTACGGAACATTGTTTGCGAGGTGACCAATTAATATTTAACAATCAACATTACTCAGTTATAAGTGCATTCGTAAGAAAGAAGGCTATTCGTGGTGGTTCTCTAATATACACGCTGATTTTTTATTGGTTTAGGAAAAAAAAACCTCACGTTGGAAAAAATATCTGCTATTCATATTCAAAATCAAAATTTACCTACCACGTAAAATAAAAAAGTTATAAAAGTTAATAACTCTAGAAAATAAGTAGTAACGTGCGACTCGATCGTCGATCGACTCGTCGGCGCGCTGTAGGTACCTAAAACAGCTGTTGACGTCGCGCGGCGAGGTCAACAGCTGTTTTAGGTACAGTACAGCGCGTGTAACAGTAGGTAACTAACTACACATAAAACACGTATGAGGCAGCAAAGCACTTCTGCTAGAGCCATACTAACGAGAAATGCCATTTATTATTGCGGTAATGTACGTTAACCGTGTAATAATTTGACAACGGCATTAACATTGGCGTTTGGCGTTTTTATCTCCAATGATGGGCATTCACGTTGACGTTTCAAGTGTAGCCACCTACTTTAGCGCGTTGAAAATTATCGCAATAATTATCTCGCTAGCAGACATTGACGTTAGCCGCTAGTGAGGCCCCGGCATAAGATGTACGGATGGATAGTGATACCTAATTTACGTACTTATGAAACACAAATTAATTACGATGACAACTTCAATAATTTTAAGCACATAATAATGATTAAAATAATAAACACATGTAACTAAATAGCTGTACCTACCTATTCCTTCGTAAGTCACAGAAATAAGCTGTGGGTTCACGCAATCATAATAAACTAGTAGACGAAAAGAAGAACTTATTATTATTTACGTATTAATCGTTGGTACATAGTCATTTTCAATAACTAGTAAAAGCCGAATTTAGGTATTTACTTATTTCTGGCGTGTTTAAAACATGTTACTTATCAACGTCGGTATTTACGACAAGCAGTAAACATATCACTTACCTTTACAGTCTTCTGCTTATATCACAATCAATTTACACATTTGCACACACATGTTTCTCGCGTTCTCGCAACTCCGTTTCTTCTTTGTACACAAATCTTATAACCTCGATCAACTAATAAAACCCTATGGAGTCACGTCAGGTTGCGGCCTATCAATCCACTAGCGAACACATCAGTATTGTAAGGATGCACGATTGTAGTTTTATTACGTAACACGGACACACAGTGACGGGAGCGTGATATACGACTGTCCCATTGACCTAATTTCTTAAGACTGAAGGTCAACTTGCGCCCGCACCGCACGGCCGCACCCCGCCGCGCCCCCGCCGCGCCCCCGCCTCGCCCCCGCCGCGCCCCCGCCTCCCGCTGGCGCCCTGCAGCGGAGGGTGGCGCGCGCGCATGGTGGGGAGCGGGAGGCCGGGAATAACGGTTCAATGACTATTGACTAATGCCAGTATGTGTGTGTGACACGATCGCTCGTAGTTCGCCAGTGTGCGGCGAACTGATACTTCGTGTTCTCGTACTATTAAATTAATTAATTTCTCAAGATTTTTTTAGCTTATATTTCAAATATTATTAGCTGGTTAGGTTCTATTAACGATAAGTAATAAGATGGCTTTCGCTCCAAAACCAATTAAAAATCAGCGTGTATGTATGAAATGTAAAGAACGTAAGGATATAGCTAAACTTTCTATCGAGCGCACTGCTGAGATTTCTTGTGTTGAGCTTGGACAACATATTGTAGTGTGTGTGTATCGACCACCACAAAGCGACTTTATTCAGTTTGAAAGCATTATAGAGGATGTCTTAAAACACATTATTTCTAGTAGGAAGTCTATAATCGTATGTGGCGATTTTAATGTCAATTTGTTAGAAAAGTCACCAAGTTGTACTAGGTTAGTTAGCTTATTTATTATTTAGGTCATTTAATTTAAATGTTTTGTTCTCTGAACCAACCAGAATAACCTCAAATTCGTCTACATGCTTAGATAATGATTTTTGCAATTGTCTTTATTTAAGTAAGCCTGTTTTAATTGACTTGACATCGGATCACTGCGAGCAAAAAGTTGTAATTCCAACTAATACATCCCCTAAAGTACAATAAATTACATGTAGGCCAATGACCTCTGCTCGCCTCAAACACTTTAGTAATGATGTTGGTGCCAAGATCGCCAGTATTGACTTAACCGTAGATGATCCTGATGAATTATATAAATGCTTATTTAAAGTTGTTAATGATGAGTACAATAAAATTTTTAAACAGAAGACGTTTGCAAGGAGCATTAAAGTAAACTTTTGTGATTGGGCAACAGTAGGTATATACAAAAGTAGAGCTAGGTTGTATGATCTATATGGTATGAAGAAATACAATTTTAATCCTGAATTTATTCAATATGTTAGAAATTATTCAAAGGTTTTTAAGAGGACATGTGCCAAATCCTTATATTTAAGGAATAAAATAAAAAAATCCAAGAAATAAATTAAAACTACTTGGAGCATTATTAACAATGAGACTGGTCGAGCTAAATTGGTAGATAACAATTATGAATTAAAATTTAATGGTGAAATTATAGTAATAATTTCACCTATAATTTCGGAAAACTGATGTTGCTCAGACATTTAACAATTTCTTCATAAACATACCAGTGAACACAACCAGCTGTCTAGATTCATGTCCAAGCAAAGCAGAAATGTTGGTTAGGGGCAATGTGAATGAGTGTGATGTGCTTTTTAATTTTAACATTTGTGTGCATGAACATGGATGTTTGCCTTGGTCTGGGTGTTTCTATGTATAATATGTATGTATTTACAAAAAAAAGTATATATGTATGTTTATCCATTATCTAATACCCATAATACAAGCTCTGCTTAGTTTAGGACTAGATGGTGATGTGTGTATGTGGTAGAATATTATTATTATTATTATAAATATATTAACACCAATGACATACTGAAGGTATTCAAGACGCTCAATAATAAAATATCTGTTGACTTATGGGGCATTTCTGTTAAACTTGTTCAACAAATTATTTCTAGCTTAGCTCCATATTTAGCTGCAATATTCAACAGATGTGTAGATACAGGAGTATTTCCTGATCTAATGAAACACAGTAAAGTAATACCATTATTTAAAAAGGGATCAAAGAGCGACCCTAGTAATTTTCGGCCAATTTCTATCTTGCCTGCTATTAGTAAAATTTTTGAAAAGATTATTTTGCATCAATTAGAGAGCCACTTTCACACAAATAATTTATTTCACAATGAACAGTATGGCTTTACTAAGGGTCGCTCCACCGTTGATGCCGGTGTAACTTTGTAAAAGCATATTTTTAATGCTTGGGAAAACTCTAAGGATGCCATTGGTGTTTTTTGTGACCTATCAAAGGCCTTTGACTGTGTGGAACATATTACACTTTTACTTAAATTGAAACTTTATGGTAGAGATACCGCATTCAATATTGTTGCCAGCTACCTTAGTGATAGAATTCAGTATGTAGTAATTAACAAATGGGAGTAGGTTTCTAGGTTTGCCAGTAGGAATGGGCGTTCCACAGGGCCCTATTCTCGGTCCATTTCTTTTTTTAATATTGTTACGGACGGGGTAACGGAATTGGAAGGAAACACCGAGTAGCACTGATGACACTTTATTCAACTTGACACACGACACGCCGTTTAATTTCGACGCCGACAGCACCAACACTAGCGTCTTTTGCACTGCACTTTTCACTGCACTTCACTGCACTTCACTTCACTTTACTGCACTGTACTTTCACTTCACTTTTTTTTACTACTTCTTCTTTCTTCCTTTTCTTCTTCACTTCACCACTTTTCAACTAAAACTGGCGCTTAGCGCGTCTACACCGCCTTATATACCCCTAAGAATGTTCTAGATCTACTAATTTCGATTGTCTTTTCGTTATTCAATTGTTTTTCCATCTCCTGTCTCTTTTTAACCTTTCCATTCCTTCTTGAAGTTTCTAGAATTTTCTAATCTTTATTCGAAATATTTAAATTTGTGTTTCCATCTCCTGTCTCTTTTTAACCTTTCCATTCCTTCCTGAAGTTTCTAGAATTTTCTAATTTTAACTCGAAATATTTAAATAATCTTTTAAATATTTGCCAAATATTCATAAACATTTTCCAAATTTCATAAAAACCAAAATCCACATAACTGTTATGACTGGGATTTGAACCCACGCCATCAGAACGTGATCGGGATGCCTTATCCGCACGGCCATCGCCTTGTTGTCAATGACTGGTGAATTTGGCGAACACTTGATACAGAGTGTATACGTCATCGAACTAAAAACTCATTTCAAAATAATGAATTTGTCTTCAAACCTCTTTGCTAATTATTGTGTTTCGTGACGACGGTTTGACATGACACCGGCCGTCACACTACCCCCCTCTAAGACATGCGCGTCCCGCGCATCCTTAGACCTATAATACACCGCTCTCCTATCGACATGGACCAAATGATTAAACTTCGTAGCTATAGAAGCTTGTGATCTATGTGTAAATTTGCTTTCTTTGAGGCACAAAACTTTCCCCATGCTACCACCTTTCATTGGAATTTCCACATCTCCACACTTAAGTATACCACCTTTAATGTCTAATCTGCACTGATGATCTCTAAAGAAATCCAGCCCAACAATACAATCGTCTACGATGTCTGCAATCACCGCTCGTTGCCAGTATAGGTTGTCACCGATTTTTATAGCCACCATCTGTTCGCCTTTAACTGGGATATACTGGCCGGTAGCCGTTGTCAATCGAGGTGTAGTTGACGGTGTTAGAATTTTGCCGTTCTTTCTTACCAAACGAGTTCCTATAACCGTTCGTGTCGCACCGGTGTCCAGGGTCAGCAAACAGGTAACGCCATTGACTGTTCCATCGATAGTTAAACCGTTTCCATCCGTGCGTTGTCGAATACGAACTTTCGGAGCTTTCCGTCTTCTGATCAGCGCTTGCATCGAAGTCCTGGATGTAATCGCTTCCTGATCATCTTTCAACACTTGAACACTAGCGTCAATCTGACGCCTTTCTGCTACATGTTTCGGACAACTACGCCTTAAATGTCCGGGCTCTCTACAGTTATAACACTTTAGGACAAAAGATCTTCGACCAGTTCTTTCTTCTGCTGCAATAACTCTATCTCGATCACTCGTCACTTCTTGTTGAACAGCCTCGACTTCTAAAGCATGTGCTAATGCGTCTTTAATGTTGCTGTGGTGTTTCAAGCGCACAGCAGCTCTGACCTCATCGTCATAAATTCCGTCGATAAACGCCTGGAGTCGCATGCTTTGAACTTGTTCCAGGGGTGCAGACTGATAAGCTTTTCGTACCATCTTCGTCACTTCCATCGCCCACTGCTGCAAGGATTCGTTCGGATACTGACGGCGGTTGCGTAACTTGGCTCGAAACACATATTCTAAGTGCTCGTCTCCAAATCTGGATTCTAGAGCCTCAAACAGCTGAACGTAAGTAGCGTCCTTTCCCACGGCCTCAAGCACCGACAATGCTTCTCCACGCAACGCCAGGATGAGTGCAAACTTGGCCTGATCGATATCCCAACCGTTGCTTATAGAGGCGGCTTCGAACTGTATTCTGTAGGCCTCCCAGGAAGTGTTTCCATCGAATAATGGTACTTTTAAATAACCACCAGAACTTGATGAGTTGATAGAAACCGAAGGGCTGTTGGACTTCATCTTCTTTAACTCCTCCTCTATCGTAGCTATGCGGGTGTGTATCTCTTCTGATACTGACGCCATGCGGGACTGCACCTCTTCCTCTATAGTAACCACGCGAGATTGCACTTCACCGATACGCATCTCCATCTCGGCGATCTTACGTTCGTTCTCGGATATATAACGGCGTATCTCATTCTGGCTCTCCATCATCTCGCTAAGCTGAGATTGTAGCTGCTGCGAGTTTTGCTCGAGTTGAGATTCGAGTCGCTGCGAGTTTTGCTGGAGCTGCTGCGAGTTTTCGTCGAGTCGAGATTCGAGTCGCTGCGAGTTTTCCTGAAGCTGCTGCGAGTTTTCGTCGAGTCGAGATTCGAGTCGCTGCGAGTTTTCCTGAAGCGACTGTTGGAATAGTGCAGCAAGGTCTGCCAGAGATAGCGGGTTAGCTGAGCTTGCGGACGTAAATACCCCTCCTTCGTAGCCACCTCCTTGCGAAGGAGCTTCCCTGCCCACAACTTCTGGATTAGAGTCGCCTTGTTCTTGAGCGGCAGCCCTCGCACGTGTCGTAGGCCCTTCCCTTGGCATGACTGGCATCCTTAATCCTTCCAATCCCACTTCTGACACCAATTGTTACGGACGGGGTAACGGAATTGGAAGGAAACACCGAGTAGCACTGATGACACTTTATTCAACTTGACACACGACACGCCGTTTAATTTCGACGCCGACAGCACCAACACTAGCGTCTTTTGCACTGCACTTTTTACTGCACTTCACTGCACTTCACTTCACTTTACTGCACTGTACTTTCACTTCACTTTTTTTTACTACTTCTTCTTTCTTCCTTTTCTTCTTCACTTCACCACTTTTCAACTAAAACTGGCGCTTAGCGCGTCTACACCGCCTTATATACCCCTAAGAATGTTCTAGATCTACTAATTTCGATTGTCTTTTCGTTATTCAATTGTTTTTCCATCTCCTGTCTCTTTTTAACCTTTCCATTCCTTCTTGAAGTTTCTAGAATTTTCTAATCTTTATTCGAAATATTTAAATTTGTGTTTCCATCTCCTGTCTCTTTTTAACCTTTCCATTCCTTCCTGAAGTTTCTAGAATTTTCTAATTTTTACTCGAAATATTTAAATAATCTTTTAAATATTTGCCAAATATTCATAAACATTTTCCAAATTTCATAAAAACCAAAATCCACATAACTGTTATGACTGGGATTTGAACCCACGCCATCAGAACGTGATCGGGATGCCTTATCCGCACGGCCATCGCCTTGTTGTCAATGACTGGTGAATTTGGCGAACACTTGATACAGAGTGTATACGTCATCGAACTAAAAACTCATTTCAAAATAATGAATTTGTCTTCAAACCTCTTTGCTAATTATTGTGTTTCGTGACGACGGTTTGACATGACACCGGCCGTCACAATATATATTAATGATTTGCCGTTCTTTGTAGAAAAAATATGTGATATTGTTTTGTTTGCCGACGATACGTCACTAATTTTTAAAATTCATCGCAATTTAAGTAACTTTGATACCGTCAATAACACTCTTGCTCAAGTATTAGATTGGTTTTCGACAAATAATTTGGTACTCAACTCTAGCAAAACCAAATGTGTTAAATTCTCTTTGCCTAATGTCAAAATTGTTCCTACTAATATAATTTTAAATAAGGAAACAATTCAACTAGTCGAATCAACCGTATTCTTAGGTGTAACTTTAGATTGTAAGCTTCAGTGGGGCGCCCAAATATCCTGTCTCGCAGTAAAACTTAGTTCTGCTGCAAAGTTAGGGAATTCACATATATAGATACTGCTAGACTAGTTTACTTTAGTTATTTTCACAGCGTAATGTCTTACGGAATAATGTTATGGGGTACAGCTGCTGATATACAGACTATTTTTGTCATTCAAAAGGCCATACGTGCAATTTATAAGTTAGGTGCTAGAGATTCTTTACGTGATAAATTTAAAGAAGTAGATATATTGACAGTTGCATTGCAATATATATATATGCTAACTTAATGTACATTAAGAAAAACTTAATTCTATACTGCAAATAGTGATTTGCACAAAGTGAACATAAGGAATAAGCATAAACTGGTGGGAACTAACTACCGTCTACATAAAGTTCAGAACTCATTTGCGGGGATTGGTATACGATTTTTCAACAAATTGCCTCGTGAAATAATGAATTTACCCATGCTCAAATACAAACGGACAGCCAGGAACTTTCTTTTACAAAGGGGTTATTACACTATTAAGGAATTTTAAGTGATAATACACCGTGGGGATAGGCTTAGGCTTGTTTAACTCACGATTATTTTATTTTCGGACCGTTTAATATAATTGTTATATAAATCTGTTAAATTCTAGTTTTGATAAGTGACATGTTAAGTGGAGGTGCCTCGTGAACACATGTTTTTTTGCAGGATTTGAATATTTTTATGATTTGTTAAATGTAGTTTAACATTATTTATCCCTGATCATATCATTGTTCACTTGTCACCTTCACAAAATTCTTTCTACATTTGCATTCCTTCACGCGTTCCACGAATTTATGTTAATAATAACGATCTAGAAAATGGAGGTAATTGGCGGTCATGGTCAGTATACCAATAGATTATTTCTTACTGCCGGTTCGTATACCGTTGTCGTCATGCTCACTAAAATGTCATTTCTTGTAGTGGCGTCGTGTGTCAGGTCATCCCTGACCCTCTAATATGGCGAGAGGGATGATGGCTGGCACATGCGTCATACTCGTGAACGGGTGCTACTTGCGATGACTGGTCGATGACGGTCTTGAGGGCTGGTATTAGATTTTAATATTTAACTGCATAATTTCCATCATGGTTCTGATCACTTTTGCGGATTGCCTGCATTATTAGGTATATAATTATAATGTAAGTGGATGCTCCTGTTTCACCATGCCTATTCTGAGGAGGCTAACCAAATGAACATCAAAATTATTATTCTTGAGTATTATTATGTACAGTAAATATATACAAGTGATATAGAAGGTGTAACAGTTGCAGCACCTTACAAAATGTAAATTATGTATATTATGCAAAACCTGGCGATGAAAAAGAGTGACCGTGAATTTTATTGCCCGTTCTTTCTCATGGTTCTACGCCCTTGCTTTGCGAATGTGGCAGTAAATGTAAATGTAAAGTCAATAAGTAATTATTTTATAAATTTATTATTTTGACGTTCATAAGCGTCACATTGTGACCCAAATGAATAAAGGATTTTGAATTTGAATTTCAACAAATATTGTATTGCTCTAAATTGCTCGTATGCAGATCAGTCATACATTTAGGCTTTGTATTGTGATTCTGTTGTTTGTCGTATACTGTGGTTTGTTTATAGATATTGTGGTAAAAATATAGTCCAGTCACTTTAGGCAAAAAACGGAGTCAATCTCGGAATTTGAGATAATAAGCTGGAAACTTGTATACAGCTTCACTTTGGCGTTCTAAAAGTTGTCTCAAAAGTCACATATTATCTCGTGTCTGCGTCGTAAGTTATTCGAGGTCAAAGGACACGAAAATCGTTTTTTTGCAATTATCTCCGTTTCTATGGTTCCAATCACTTCAAAACCTATTCCCAAAATCGAAGGCGCTCGAATTGGGAGTGCGAAAAGGAATGGTATTTAGAGCTACAAGTAATATAATGTAAATTATTTGCAAGGGTTCGGTGCATTTTAATATGCAGCCGTAAACACTTCTTGGCTGTTTCGAGTCCAAATAGAATCTCAAATCGAGATAACTTTTACGAAACACAGAGTACGAATTTTCATCTTGCAGAGGACAATAGAAGCTTACACACCATTCCGTTTCCTTGAACGCTTTGGGAGATACACTTATACAGCGGATGAAAAAACATTACACCTTTTATTTTACCAATTTTTAAGCATAATCAAATGAAGGTACCCGAACAGAATAAACAACACCTGAATAAGAAGTTTTGTAGCAAGAAGAGTTCAACGTTGTGTGTTGGGACATGTGCCACGTGGACACGTTGTTTCGTGTATCCGATTTTTTTGCTGAAAATAAACACGAAAACAAATTACTGAGATTTCTATTAAGAAAGATCACACTTCAACTTAAATGTTTTTAGTATGTGGACAAATATATGTATGAGATTAAGAGCAACGTATCATACCGTCGCTACGCTTGCATGATTCCTCGCATTGCTCGGACAATACTTACCATACGAACATGAATTTGAATGACATTCGAACTACGGGTCATTCGCTTCTTGAAAGCTGTTTTGTAGTTTTACTTCAATGCATTTTATGATCTGCTTTAGAACGCTTAGAGATTTAGAAACATACATTTGTTTTAGACAACAGAGAGATATAACATGCTCGGCTGCTTTCATTGTTTCATGTCATGTACGTATCATTATTGCTTCTGTCTGACATAAGAACTTTAAGTTTCAAGCAGTCTTTAAAGAAGGGTATAATTGCTGTTGTATTATAGGTACTTACTTATGGATTTATTATGTGTGCGTCTACCTACGTCTATTTTATTATGGCATTTGACTGTGTTTTATCTCACAAGAGGTTCCGTAAGAATACAGTTTCTATTCTTTGTTTAAACACAAGCCGGTACAAACCTTGTACAGATGGACTTTAAAAATTGCCTATGTTGCATACTCGTTATGAAACATTAAATTCTAAGATTATTCGTTACGAACATAAAAAATATTTTCTCTTATTATTTTATATCAGTATCGATAATATAGGTAGATTTAGCAATAATCCCCTGTGCTGTTGAGGACTTTACACTTTGTAAAGTATCTTGATAAACTTTTTTATATAGGTATCCTTTACTACGAATCGTAGTCATACGGAATCGAACATGAAGAATTCTTTGCTATCGTACAAGATATAACATCCATCACAATATAAATAGCAGCTAATTGATACAGTAAAATGAAATCCGAACATCAACAGAACTATAAAGTAAATAAACTTCACTTTCTAAAAACTTTATGTTAGGAAAGATTTTAGTGAAATATACATTTTGAGAAATAGGTACATTTATTTTAGATAAAATCCATTTAATATTTTAGATCAGGAATCTGTGTAATTAATTCTTACTTATATACTCAATAGTAATACTAATATACAATGAAAATGTCCTGAATTAACTTTTTATAACTCCTCTGTAAAATTTTCCTACAAGTGTAACATAAAGACTTTGTATTCAAAGAAGATTACAATTTTATTGATAAATGCTTCTAATTTGTCTTCCTTATAAAAAATTGACTCCCGATCTGGGTAGCAACAACAAAATTCATATTATTGATACGAGCAATGGGTAAATTCCATTATTGTTTTTGTTGATAACCTCGATTCTTAGAACAATTTATTAAATATTTTTCATATAACTCGAACTTATTCATACAAATTATTCAAAAAAATTTGTAATATTCGATATATTTTTATTAATATTTCATGGTAATATTTCAAAGCAATATTTTTGTTAGCCACCTTTTTTAACCAAGTTCTTTTTATTATTTATGGCATAATATCATTAGCAGAATTCTTACAATTTTACAATCTTGGTTACACAAAATATATTACACATTAATTAATTTTCAAACTTTGTTCTTATTTCCCGTCTAGTAAATTGGATTAGGTTGGCGGGCTCTAAACTGTCACTATCAGAGAAATAAAAAAGCTGTAGCCATTGCCCACTAACTGAGACATGTTCGAGTTATATTTTTGAACACTTATTCAAAGAGGAAGACAATATTTATATTTTTTAATTTGTAGGTGCCTATTAAAACTACTCCATGTCGCCTGATCTTAAGAAGTCATGGAGTCCCATAGTAAAGAGTACTTTCTACTAGAATTTCCTTACCAAAAAGTTAAATTAAATGAATTAATTAACAACAAACGATTATCTTTAATAAAAGTGTCGCCCCAAATCTCAAAGCCAGTACCAGTTGGATTACCGAATCATTAAAAAAGGCAGGCACATTATAAGAATGCATAAATAGCACGTCAGGTTGCTGGCATCCCCTTCTATCGATATAATAGACCTTTTCTCTCACTTGACCGCTACAGCCTGCACAGAATAATAAGCAGCTAAATACAATATGTTATCCTTTCTCTAAATTTTAAATAAAAGATTTTCTTTTGATTTTCTTAAATTTATATTTGTTGAATTTGATCCTGGAACATTAAAGGTTGTAAGACTTTCAGACTAAGGTTTTAAACGTTATAAATGGTAGTTTTGGCTAGTGCTAGTTTTATGTAAGGATTCAAGTGATTTTGTACTAGAATCCTTCGTTTTTTGATATATTCTTACTATACGTTTATTAGACTACATTCAGCCATGCCCCTGAAGTTCAGAACGACAGACCTCGTTAGAAATTTCTTGGTTTATCTGTTGTCCGTAGTAGCTGCGTAAACAGCGGCCTAACCGTTCTAAAGTGTTCAAACTTATGTGTAAAGTGTAACTGGATCATCAGCGCTGTCACTCACAGAACGATACGTACGGACAACATCACTTAAAAGTTTGAAACTGAGTTTTTTTACGTTACCAAAACGTATGAATAATAGCCCTTCACCTTTCTATAAGTCTGTGTGGTAACGGATTAAGAATACGGAATGTCACCACCCTATATCCCATGGGTGTCGTAAGAGCCGACAGAGGGACCATACTATGCAGAGAACAGCACTGTAAGAGAAGGAAAACTTGATACAAACCCTATACCAACCCGTTTGGCCATGGTATAGAAGGCCAATTCTTCCTTTGAAAAGAGAGGCCTAGTCCAGCAGTGGACTGTTTATGGCTGATGATAAACTCTCTATGAAATTTTATGTGACTCTATCTTGCATTCAAAACAATGTATTAATAAAACTATACTCGTAATCGTCGCCTACGCGTGAATCCAAAGTAAACTTGGCATATCTATTGCCGGTCATTATAACTTATGACTTTTCGTTGATGTTTCATGATACTAGTAAAATCAATTAATCAAAATTGTAAATTAAATTTTAAAATGAAGCAAGCAGATTTCTTCGAATATGCCTATCGCGGGTCGACCAGATTTTGACATGTACTCGTAGGTACATGTCAAAATACACCCAATAAAAACAATGTATATTCTTAAAGTCAGTCTAGTTTTATTATGACACGAATAAAATAAAGCCAAAGCCGACTTAAGACTACTACACATTGCTGATGTGAAACAAATATCTTTTATTACTTACTTCATAATTTCCTTCATTCTATACACACTTCCACATAAAGTAAATGAGACAAAAAGTAGGTATATTTCATTAATATTTGCTTTTTACTATAGTGTCAAGCATAAAATAAAAATATAACATAGTCCTATAAGTGATTCAAAACACAAATAATAGTAATGATTTTACGCAAGGCTAAAAATGTTTACGTTCAGTCCAGCTGATAATATCAAAATTGAACTTATGTTTAGGATTCCTTAGCAAGCTATCAGGAATCCATATAGTTTCGCCATTTTGAGATGTTCGTCCGTTTAGAAATGTGTTGGCATAATATATGACTACGTCACGTAACCGCGGATGTAAAGCTGCCAAACAAAATTATGAAAATTATATATTTATGAGTTCCCATATGTGAGCATTTGTAATAATTGATGACCAAATAATGCTAAATACTTGAAAACGGATTTTAGGATTATAGTTTCCACGAAAATAATTAAAATTTTCACAATTTGTTTTATGTATACTTTCTGCTACTCAAAACATATTTTGCTACGAGTAAGTATATATTACACAAAGATACGGAACCATTTGTGTGTGAGTTTGAACTACACTTTTCAACAATACAGTGATCAAAATAGGTCTTCTCTAAGCCTAAAGACCAGCAATATGTGGAGTAATGATTACACACAGAGATATACTACGAAATATATGTCAGACAACAAGTCAAAATAATAAGCAATAAATTACAGCTCTGAGGACCGTTGATTACCAATAAAGAGGCTATTAAGAAAGTAATTTTCTGATCGTCTGTCACTCTGTCGTGAGGAGTGGGAATAGTGTGATGAGGCGATGGGCTCAATGTCCCGATAAATAGCCGGTAATACTCTTAGAGGGACGAGGATGCCGTAATAGCTCTGGGCGTAACGTGATTTGCTAGTTCTCTATTACCTTAATGTTCCATATGTATCCCGCCGACAAAGGAGGGATCTTAATATAATATCGACGGGAACGCGCGTGTGTGAAAATTTGAATTTGAATGGTGTCTAACAATTTGTAGGCGTGCCTAAGCCGTCTGTTCACAGGAAGGAAGAGCGGAGGAGTACAACTCTCACAAATTTTAAGAATTTCGTTTGCATATAAACACAAAAACATAAAATGTTTTAAAGATTCAGTACATCTATACAAGTTAGTAAACATATAAATTAAATTGATACGACGGTCTGTGTTTACAAAATAAACATGTTTTTCAATTGATTGTCTTTATTTATATGTTATTAAGTCAAGGTGGAGTAGGCTTTAAAAATAACATATACAGAAAATTGTGCAGTTGTAAGCATAAGGACCAAATACTCTAGAAATAAGTTATTTTGATTTGTAATGATTTAGCATTTTTGATTCATGTACAAATCAGAACAAAAATTTTAAGAAGCTTCGACAGTAACACGTAGCTGCAAATTACAAAGCAACAATAGAGAATTGAACTCTCATGTGTGTTGTAAGTCCAATTTATGTTCACCGTTTATAGAATCTGTCTGATTGGATTAATCAAAGCTTACAAAATATGGAGCACGCTCTATAAACCTCTGTAAAGTTAGTCCTGCCGTTGCAACTTGTAACACTTCTACGTGTGCACTCCCCAAACTATTGTGGATTTACCCCACTTGGGGGTTAATCTGTTCAAGTTTGGTAAATTGATTAAAAGACTTGGTGTTATCATGAATATAAGAAACGTCTTTGAGATTGTTCTCTCTGATAACATGAGTGCAAAAATAAAGAGTAAAATGGGAACTTTTCTATTTCTTCAATATATTTTATTGCTTTTTTATGCATTTCAATGTTGACTGTGATGTCTAAGGTAGTGATAAATAAAGGTCTCTGGTTCGATTCCCCAGTTCAAAATAATAAATTTGAACCCTAAACCTCATTATGAAAATTATAATAGGATTTTCTGTTAAAATTATCCAATAGATGCTCGGAGAAAATAGCCTTCTTTCTCCTAGTGTAGCTGTTTTTTTTTGTCACACCTGTATTCTGTATACAACTACCATTTCTATCCTACCAATAATATCTCCATCCAAAGGTTGCCTGGTAGAAATCGCTTTTAGCGATAAGGCCGTCCATTGTACTGTATCTTACATATTATATTTCTTTAACATATTTGTAAAAGTGTACAATAAAGTGTATAATAAATAAAAATTCTGGAAAGGGTAGGCAGAGGTGTAATATTACGCCCACATTGAAGCTTATGAATTTTAGGACCCACGTAATAGAGGTCGAGCCCATTGCCGCTACCGGGTGCATTGCCAGCCTCCATGCTGCTACTTCGAATTCGGAAAAACTCAGTAACACTTTTGCCCGACCTGGGAATCGACTGGATCACAGAGGCAGTCAGTGTAGCTTATATACTGTTTTATTAATCTATGAGGGTGAGAGGAATGATAGCACACTTGTGTTTTTCGCATACATTTTTGCGCTGTTCCTAATATTGCCAGCTCAAATACTCTTTACATTGAGACAGATCACGGCGGCCTAGATTCAATAAAGAGCCTATTATAACTAGATCACACTAGGTATGTATTACCAGTGAAAGTTTTTAAAACAATGCAAATAAGATATCCATCTAAAACACGACCACATTCGTCGCTTCATTCTATTTCAAAGCACACACATATACCCATAATCTCATTCACCCATCGATACATCGGCCACGGCTTAATATTATGACTGGATCTATCAAGCGATCGTCGCCTTAAGTGCACTTCACAGCGGCGTCACTCAGTATCATGTTAGTAACACGGCTGATATTGGCACCGACATGCATTATCATAATGATACAAGTATCTACGGGTGTCTACGCTTGCGGTAAGAAATTCTTGATTTTAGGGACTTGTTTCGCGGTGTTGTAAACTCTATTATCATTAACACTTTGAAAGCGCAGTTCGTCTATAGGCGTCATATAAAACGTCTATTGTGTCTCGTTTATTATCCTTCAAATCATCAAAATATCTCTATATTTAGGTACTATTAAACATAAATCAAGAAACCTGAAACAGAAAAGCAGAGCTTTTTAGCCATATAAATTCTTATACGGTCTACTACGTATTTTGCCTATCACGCATATTTTTCATAAGGTCTTATTTTGAATATAGCTTCCGTGGTCCAGTGGATCGTTAGATAGTTCGATTCCCGGGTCAGGTAAAAAAGTTATTCAGTTTTTTCGAATTCTCAGAAACAGCATGGAGTCTGGCAATGTGCCCGGTAACGACAATAGGCTCGCCCCCTATTACAGGGACTCGGGGACCTAAAATACATAAGGCGAATTTTGGGAGTACTTAATATTACACCTCTGCTTACCCCTTCGTTGAAACAGGCGCGACAATATAAAAAATGCCCCTCAGGCCTCTGCATCTAACCTAGAGGCACTTGCAACTTGCGGGTGACTCACGCACTAGTAACCTGCATAACAGAAGGCTCCTACCTAAGTAAGCAGCCACGAAACGTCATATGTTCATACATATATATGAGGTGTGGTAGTCATCTACCACACCTCATATTGAAATGGAATTTACTCACACTGTCATTAAGGTACTATTATTATTATCTATGAGTAACTACTTTATTCAAGGAATTCAGCCTGCGGTTATTACATTTTTAGATTCGCTCGTAAAAGTTTGATCTTCAGGTACTATAACGGTTGAAATTATTATAACAGATTGAGGTTTATGTTGGCTTTTCCTAAAAATTTTGACAATTTAATCCGTACTATTATATACAGATAAGTTCCATGATATTGTACGACAGCTAATATTTTATTTTCTGTTTCCATTCAGGTAGTAGTTTACTGAAAAAGAATATCATCCCAGCTTTACCCGGCTGATTGCGAGACAAGACCCTCACTTTGGAGGTCGGAGTCCGTTTTATACTGTTAACCAGTGTTGACAGAATATTAGCCTTTTTAGGGTGTGATTCGTCTGTGTAAGTGATGTGCTATGGTTAAGACGAGTGTATAATATATTTAAGACTACTGGCTCCCCGTATCCAAATTCAAAGACCTTCATGACAGCTGGGAGTGCTGAGACTGACGCTTCCGTGATTGCCGAGGCAAAAATTTGCAAATTAATTGGCCCATTAAATCAAAATGTCCCTAAAGACCATCGTGTATCTAAATCCGAGACATTGCGTGACAGTGCATTAATCTTACCATTATACCTTCAATCACTGATCATTTTTTGCCACTATCAATGCTAATGCTTAAGTAGCAATGATTTTTTATAATTTGGAATATTGTTAGAGCCAAATAATAAACTGCATGAATCGGTATAAACATTATAATTATCAAATAACGATCATAAAGTCGTCCATCACAACGTAACATCAAAAGCCAACAATAGTGGCCAGTAGTCTTGTGATTCAATAACAGTGCTACTCTACTTCACAACATTTTAGAGAACTCCTTTGGGATATTAAGTGAAAAGCCGCCATGCTAGCCTGCAGAAAGGACCACTGCTCACGTTTTAAGTGACCCCTCTGAGTGTCGCTAGCTAAGAGAACATACGAGAAATTATACTGTGTTGAAGTGTCTTCCAAGCTGACAAATTATACATAGTAATGTCACCACTTGTCAATAATTGTAATCATTATATTAAGGCCATTCTCGTAGTTAGTTTGCGTACAAATAATTATAGGGATGTAGTCTGAAACAAAATTATTTTTTGTATTTGACTTCATAATATATGGCGCAGTGGTAGATGTGGTTACTTAGCTGCTGCTAGTGTGTCGCGTCCCGTGGATCGATACCCACATAGAAATCTTTGAAAATAAAAGCCTAAAACAGTCTTTTGCCAGAATTTATACTACGGTATTTTTCATAAATATCAGGCATAATATATCAGAAAACAAGCACCAATAACCCATTATCAAGATGAAAAGCTCAAAGATTGCCATCATCTTATATTGATACACTGTCCATAAAAATGAATGTTGCCGTAAACTTATGTATCTTCTTATCATCACATTTTGAATATTACACGAGGTAATGATAATATTAAATATTGTACCATTGCCTGTAATATTCAATTTCCTTCGAAGCAAGGCTATCAACACGGGATAGTTTGTTAAATATTAGCACTAAGGGCGTTAGGTACAGCGAGCTGTTATAACTTAAGTGTGCGATTCGAATATCTTTGACACACAGTTTCTTTATTACCTCTTTTATAACACTAAAAAAGTCTTGGGTAGATCTTTACTGTACTTATATTTTTATAACCCTAAAAACTTTGCACTTTTTGTATTAGGCTGGTTTCAGAGTCACGCGTTCGACCGGTACCGGCCACACGCGCGCGCTTACATTTACACTAGATTAGTAGTAGCGTTTCACAGTCACGCAGTTCAAACGCGCCGCGTGTGAGACGCGCGCGCCGGCCGCGCTGCGGAAGCTTCAGGCTGGTTTCAGAGTCACGCGTTTGATCGGCGCCGGCCACACGCGCGCGCTTACAATTACACTAGATTAGTAGTAGCGTTTCATTGTCACGCAGTTCAAACGCGCCGCGTGTGAGACGCGCGCGCCGACCGCGCTGCCGAAGCTTCATACATTGCAATGAGAAGCGCGAACTCGTTTCACAGTGGTCCGCGCGCCAAACGCGCTGTTGAGACGCGCTGGCCGACGGCGCGTGCCGCGCGCGTCACTCTGAAACCAGCCTCATACATTGCAATGAGAAACGCGAACTCGTTTCACAGTGGTCCGCGCGCCAAACGCGCTGTTGAGAAGCGCTGGCCGACGGCGCGTGCCGCGCGCTTCATTCTGAAACCAGCCTTAGATTGTTATTTTATTCCTGTGAGTGGGTATTATCTGTAAAACGCCAGAATGTGGCGGGGAATTGACTTTTATTATGAACATTAAACAGCGGGCAAAGAGTATCCAAATTCCATATTTGTCTATACATATATAATATAGACCAGATGGACATCATAATATACAAATCCAGTATTCTATTCAGTCTTACGTTCGTTTCAAGGTATTCGAACACTAATTATTATTATTAAAATGTTACGACACGATTTCAACTTTAGCTATTACTGAAATAAGTCAATATATCTTGATTTCTACAAATTATATAAACAATTGAATGTATTTGTGTAGACAACATTTTAACGTCAAGAACAAAAGTAGTGTTCGATAATCCGAGATAGCATAGTTTACAATGGATCACAAATTATGATTTTATGTTTAAGAGAAGGTATTTTTTTATTTCCTTCGTAATATCAAAAGGTTATACCTAGTTGGCACAGAATGACATTAACATAAAATGCCCCATACTGTACAAACAATGCTATTTGCCTCTTGCAAGAAGATTTAAATAAATACAATATTTTTTTACTGCCTCGTTTGTCTCGCGGCATAAATGTGCGCGTGGGATTGGGAGGTCGTGCCCGGGTCGGGCAAAGTGTTATTGGGTTTTTCCGTAAGGAAATTCTCACTAACAGCACGGAGTCTTGTAATCAGCCCGATATGGCAATAGGCTCGCCCCCTATTACGTAGGACCTAAAAGTTAATGGCGAAATGTGGGTGTAATAATTATTACACCTCTGCCTACCCTTTCGGGAATACAGGCGTGAGTCTATAAAATAAAATATTTTTTTTTAAAGATATCTCCCGCACTAGGAATAAATCCTGTGTCGCTGGGGACTTTACAAACATACAACCAACGGACACAATGAACATCCAAACTCGTAACAACAATTTATGAATCACACAAAGTGTTGTCTCGTGTGGGAATCGAACCCACAACACTCGGCGCTGTGTCAAGTGTCGAGTCGAGGCGGCCGCTTAAACCACTGCGCTAACCGTGCAGTCCAATGCCGTGCAAACAATAGGTTACTAGTAAAGGTAAATAAAGCAATAAGTATGTAAATAAAAACTATAACCCGACTACGTAAAAAAGGAGGTCTAAAAAGGTCGAAATAAGAAACTAGCTGATTGAGATAGAAATCCAGAAAAGTATAAGTATAGTATTGCTCATGTTGGAGCCGTGGTCGCACCTATTAGGTCAAAACTAATATTTGTAATGTGCTCACCAAAACCTTTCTTTTGATGCCAAACATGTAATGATTATCTCAGCAAGGTAGTAGAGCCTTGCTGATTTCAGCATGAATGGGCCGGCTCGACCGGGGAAGTACTGCCCTCTCACAGAAAATCGACGTAAAGTAACAGTACCTAAACTGTTGCGTTTCGTTCGGTGAGTGAGAGTGCCGGAGGCCCTGTCCCCTATCCCTTCTCCCTGATCCCATTCCTCTTCCTATCCCTTTTCCCAACCCCCAAGGGGTGGCAACGCACTTGTGACTCCTGTGGTGTTGCTTGTGTCCATGGGCGGCGGTAATTGCTTACCATCAGGCAATCCGTCTGCTCGTTTGCCGCCTATTACCATAAAAAAAGTTTAATTTTTTTTTAGGTTGGAATCTGAGGTTTTTATTCCGTAATATAAAAGTTAGATAAAATTTATATAATCTATGTCACCCGAGCCATTTTCACGAATCTATTGACACCTCATTTATTAAAATCGGTTCAGAAGTGTAGGCGCTACGGTGGAACATACAAACATACATACATAGACTGCCAAAAACATTACCCTTCCTTTTGGCTTCGCCGTAGTCGGGTAATAAAGTATTACTTAAAATATAAAAGTATAGAGGCAGGTAAACCAAAATACAGATTGAGGTCTTATCGAAAAACACAATAGGCAGTCATACCGATAAGGGGGTTGTCTTCCAGACAACCTTTTACTGGCAAATGTATAAAAAGCAATGTTTGTTGCTTTACCACAACTTAATACGATTATTATAAGTTTCCTTACAAATAAATAATATTGATGATAAAATTACACTTTAACAACATGATAGGATTACTAGAAAAGATAAAGGGATAACACTTAAATTGGGGATATAAGTTTTTCCATCTTAACGTCGTTGTACAAGTTAGGGCTTAACCTTCGATAGCTCTTAAGTATAGCCCTAAGCTTGCACGTACCTAAACCTAGACTTATCCTAATTTAAGCCTACTGGTTCCTATATCTAGCCTAACCTATCTTATGATATACCTATCCCTATTTTAGATCTAACTCTAACCTAACTCCCTAGTCTACCCTAGCCCTGTTAGGTATAGTGCATAGCGAGGCCGTGTACACTGTGGTCACACAGACTGTCGCGTATACAACCCTAATCCCTAGTTCCCTAGCAGTCCCTGGGATCCCTAGGCCGGGATATCTGTCGCCGGGAGACCTAAGGCGACAGATGGAAAGTGGGTAGGATTAGGGTGTAGTGAAGTGGGTTTTCTCACTGCCGGTCGAGCAGACTCACAAGACCGATCATGGTGACGGCTAAGGGTGTCTTGGCCGCAGTGAGAGGTGAGGGGTAGGGTATGAGTCAAAGCCGGGAGTGAGCTAATGACTGGTTTATTTCTTAAAACTATAATCTTATATACTAAACTTATTCTATGTACACATATACACGTATTTAGTTGTGTGCCGTCGGTGTATTGTGCCGATGCAGCATGTCTGAGCCGACCGCCGTACGTGATAAATTACATGATCTTAAAATATCACGCATCTTCCTCGGTGATAAGTTGGATGTGTGTTGGAATGCCAAGAATGTCATGTTCATGTTTGAACATTCTGGCGTCTCTCCGGGATAGGCTTCAGGAAGGTCATGTTCCGGCGTGAACATTCTAGCGCCTCTCCGGGGCAGGCTCTAGAAAGTTCTTATGTTCAGGCGTGAACATTCTGGCGTCTCTTCGGCGTTGGCTTCAGCTCAACGTTAACGGCATCTGTAGTTTGTTGTTCACTGGTGATTCGTTTTCTTGACGGCTTCGGTTGGCTGGCTGTAGGCCATGTATGATGCGGTCCTGGCAGCGGCAGCTTATTGCGTTGCTTGCTGTGGAACCTTGAGGATCGTTGCGGTGGATATGTTAAGTACCTATGTGTAGTAGGAAAAAACAAGGTATATTTTATATTTAGTCAACATGCAGTTGTTTTGTACCATTGCATGTTATTCACCCCTCCAGAAATTCCATCCCTTCTCTTATTTAGTAGTAATAGTAGTAGTAGACGTTGTAGTAGTAGTAGTGTAGTAGTAGTAGTAGTGTAGTAGTAGACGTTGTAGAAGTAGGGTAGTAGTTGTAGTAGTAGACGTTGTAGTAGTAGTAGTATTCGTTGTAGTAGTAGTGTAGTATTTGTAGTAGTAGTAGTAGTAGTGTAGTATTTGTAGTAGTAGTAGTCGTTGTAGTAGTAGTAGTAAACTTAGTATATTCGTAAAAATTTAGCGCCCATGAACTCTGATCGCGCAGAACTCGTATACAAGTGTGTATCGCGGCTGTGGCAGTAACTTGTTACGAGGACGATGGCGGTTTGTCAACACTGTGGTTTTCTGGGAGTCAGGTTCGATTGGACTTCATGACTTGTAACATGTTCTTAATTGTAAAGGTATGGGTCCTTGATTTGTTTATCTAAGGCCCTTGTTATGTATTCATTGTTATTTGCTTCCTCTAGCCAATCCTAACTTGTTTACGTAGATATGTCTTTCCCTAAACTTGGTTGCAATCTCGTCCTCGAAACGGTAAGTGCGTCTTCTCGAGTACCGGGGCAACCCGCTTGTGGGAGACCGATACCTGATTCGCTACCGCCCGACGCAATCAAGTTAGTTAGTCTCTTACTATACCACGAGACTAGTGCGATTGGGGAACACTAGCCCGCAATATAATAAGTGTCAGTCGGTCAACTAGACAGCCTACGGGAACAGGAGTTCCAGAGATGTTATATCGCTTTTGCTCGAAGGACCAATGTACAAGTTAGGGCCTAACCTTCGATAGCTCTTAAGTATAGCCCTAAGCTTGCACGTACCTAAACCTAGACTTATCCTAATTTAAGCCTACTGGTTCCTATATCTAGCCTAACCTATCTTATGATATACCTATCCCTATTTTAGATCTAACTCTAACCTAACTCCCTAGTCTACCCTAGCCCTGTTAGGTATAGTGTATAGCGAGGCCGTGTACACTGTGGTCACACAGACTGTCGCGTATACAACCCTAATCCCTAGTTCCCTAGCAGTCCCTGGGATCCCTAGGCCGGGATATCTGTCGCCGGGAGACCTAAGGCGACAGACGGAAAGTGGGTAGGATTAGGGTGTAGTGAAGTGGGTTTTCTCACTGCCGGTCGAGCAGACTCACAAGACCGATCATGGTGACGGCTAAGGGTGTCTTGGCCGCAGTGAGAGGTGAGGGGTAGGGTATGAGTCAAAGCCGGGAGTGAGCTAATGACTGGTTTATTTCTTAAAACTATAATCTAATATACTAAACTTATTCTATGTACACATATACACGTATTTAGTTGTGTGCCGTCGGTGTATTGTGCCGATGCAGCATGTCTGAGCCGACCGCCGTACGTGATAAATTACATGATCTTAAAATATCACGCATCTTCCTCGGTGATAAGTTGGATGTGTGTTGGAATGCCAAGAATGTCATGTTCATGTTTGAACAGTCGTATCTATATACAAAATATGTACTAGATATTTTGTACAACATGTTAACCGTTCATATGTAAATATTAATTTGCCGAAACGTTTACCTTGACAACAATGCTTTAAAAAGTTACAGTGGTATTCGTTTACAAATCATACGTTTATTTGCAACCAAACCAGCCCATTTTTTCTATTTAGTTCTGTTTTGCAATCAACAGTGGCTAGTTTGTGTACAGTTGTACGAAACTAATCCATATCCGTGAACACTTTACTATTTACTATGCAAATAACGACTAATCATATAACTAAACAATAAATACGACCACAGATCTCTGCTACACTATCAACCTTAATAAAGCCATATATGTATACATGTACCCACACAAGTACTTGTATTGACTTGATAGCGGCGCGGCCGGGCAGTAACGTGATTTCCCAAATCGGACAGCTCTCGCTTTGAGTGCTCTTCAAACGTTCACTCGGTAAAAGGCATATCTGCGATGCGCATTCAGCTACCGCCCCTTGAAAACGTGATACTCGTACATACACCTACACATAACCTTGTAAAGGTAATTAGAACGGGTAAGTTAACGTGAAATACGCTTTAGATGTTATTTAAGCCAACAATTTATGACCGAGTTCTTTACTGAACCATTTTTGGCTTAAGTGGATTAGTTTGTAACCAATCACTTCTGCTTTCTTTGTTGTAGTTTGAAGCGCTTTACAATAATTTAGACGAAGTACCTACTTACTTATCACCCAAAATAAAGTCAACTCTGTCAACGCTTACTATTTTGTTTACCGAAAGTCAAACTTTGATCAGCCGAAAATCTATCACATTTATCAAACTGCCGCCATTATGCGGTTATTGCAAAATTATAAAATTTGCCTTGCAGTTTGGCATGTGAGAGAAGATATTCTGAATTTAGAAATGTTTTTAGGAAAAGGATTCCTTTGATGATTTACAAGCTGATTTACAAGTACCCAATTCTTAAAATTCAAAACGTTAGTCATCATTTTAATTGACCAACTTGTAAAATCCTAAATCATTTTATTATGCAAAGGTTAGCGCAGTAATGAAAACTATCATGATTAACCTAAGATACTATTCCATACCTCGTGACCGATTGTAATCGCGGTAACGTACCTCCTTTATACCTACAGTGGATACTTATTTAATGGAATTGACGATACTTTATTAATTTATCAATCTTATGTCTTAAAATAATTTAATAAACTAATATATACAAGAATTGAAAATTAAAAAAACTTAAAAATTATGGTATCTGATTCTTAATACCCCTTCAAAGTTAGATAAGATTCTTAGATTCTAGACGTATTAAAATAGTGTAAGCCTAAATAACAGAGTATAAGCTTTTCAATCTTTATTTGCTTTCTTAATATTTAATTTGGTATAACTATACCGATTAGGCTTGTTCGTGCGGTGCAAGACATACGATGTCCGTACCGTATCATCTTGCTCTGCGTGTACCAAAAACTTGCACGCAGGAAGAACTGATGACTGCCTCCAACCATGTAGTCAGCGTGGCTGCTTTCCTGGCCTCAAAAAATATAAGTGTTTGCCAGTGATACGCTAAGAAGGAGAAGGTATATATAATTTTGATTGACACGACGACAGGGTCACATTTTAGATCAATAAAAATAGTTAAATTAGTAAGATTTTATTTTCAGCTTGATTCATCCAAAATCAATTGCATGGTCTATTTTATTTAAATTTTATTTTACGTATCTCTCGCTTAATTCGGAAATACGGTCCCATTAAGACATAAAATATAAGAGTTCAATTCATCAATTCATGCCATGATAGATAGATAGATAGATAATTCTTTATTGTACACCACAAGTCACATTACAGAGTTAAAAGAGAACAAGAAGAAGTTTACAAATACAATGCACAATGGGCGGCCTTATCGCTAAAAGCGATTTCTTCCAGGCAACCTTTGGATGGAAAGAAATAGATAAGGGAAATAGAATTATAAAATGGTGTAGTAATAAAGTTCCTTGCTAAGTAAAGGTAAACATACATATATTACGTAAATATCGAAACATATAATATACATACATGCACAGGTACATACATACATACATGCATACATACATACATCCATACATACATATATACATATATACATACATCCATACATACAAACATACATACATAAATACATACGCACATAACACATTATAGATATTATAGTCACAATACGCTTTTGACACTGACTAGCTACTAGATAGGAAATGCTGTTTTAATGCCTTTTTAAATATGCCTATTGACTTTGCTTGCCTAATTTCAAGAGGCAACGCATTCCACAAGCGCACTGCCTGGACAGCAAAGGATTTACTATAATAATTTGTTGAATGCGTTGGCATTTGCAGCCTCAGATTCTCTGACGACCTTAGAAACCTTGCATGTGTGTCATGGAGGAACTTAAAACGTTCTTTGAGATACAAGGGAGTGTTAGGATCGAATAAAACATTATACAATAATGTAAGAATATGAGTATTCCTGCGAAAACGAATAGGGAGCCACTTGAGTTTGTGACGAAATTCTGATACATGATCATATTTGCGAAGACCAAATATGAATCTGATACAAAAGTTTTGGAGACGCTCAAGTTTGTCAAGTTGCTGTTCAGTGAGATCAAGATAGCTGACATCGGCATAATCGAGTACTGGGAGGAGTAAAGATTGAGCAAGCGCAATTTTAGTGGCTGTTGGAAGAAAATTCCGAAGCCTACGTAACGACCCCGCTGACGCAAACAACTTACGACTGGTCTCCTGAATTTGATGTCCCCAAGTTAAAGTGCTATCCAGATTAATGCCCAGATTCTTTACATGGTCGGTACATTTTAGAATATTGCCGTCGAATTTAATCTCAGGCAACATTAAACAATTGACCTTCGAGATCATCCTGGGACTGCCGATGAGAACAATCTGCGTTTTTAAAGGATTAACCTTGAGGCCATACTTTTTGCTCCAATCACAAATTTGCTTTAAGTCAGTATTTATAGAAGCAAATGCATCTGCTACTGATTCTAGAGGTGCCTGGGCGTAAATTTGTAAATCATCTGCGTAAAGGTGGTAGGACGAAATTAACTTATGGGATATTGAATTTATAAAAATTGCGAAAAGTAACGGAGATAGAACGCCACCCTGCGGTACGCCGGCAGATGTATTACACCATGAAGAGTACGTTTCCTCAACGCGTATACGTTGTCGGCGACCGAACAGATAACTATGAAACCAGTTAATCACCGTTGGAGATATGTTAATAGAGCGAAGTATGCCAAGTAGGATGTGGAAATCCACGGTATTGAAAGCGTTGCTAAAGTCGAGTAAGGAAAGTAGCGTGAGCTTTCCACTATCCATACCCAGTCGTATCTCATCAGTGATATGTACCAATGCCGTGGTAGTACTATGTCCAGGACGAAAGCCGGATTGGTAGGGATTTAGAAGAGCGTTTTTAGAAAGGAATGTGCATAGTTGTTTATGAATAAGACGCTCTAGGACTTTGGAAAGGAAGGGTAGTATGGATATAGGACGGTAATCAGAGAAGAAACAGGGTTTTGGCTTTTTAGGGAGAGGAATTATTTGCGCATCCTTCCATGCTGAAGGAAAGATTCCGCTTGTAATTGAGTAATTTAATATATGACAGAGGACAGAAAGATTTTCATCGAGGATAGGAAGGATCATGTTTCGACTGATACAATCACTACCAACAGCATTGGACGAGATTGAAATTATGCTCTTTTTAACATCACAACCGGTAAATTGCTCGAAAACAAAAGATGAATATTTGGGAGTTGGAATACTTGAAAGATCTAGTAAAGTATTAGTTTTAGTAGTCCCATTAAAATTGGACGAAGTAGTGAAATGAACATTGAGTGAATTAATGTTGATGTCTTTGGATGTCACGTCAATTCGTGACTTTCCCACTCCCAGACTTTTGAGAAATTTCCAGACTTTAGCTGGGTCTTCGTTTTGGACAGAATTATGGATATGTTGGCGTTGTGCTTTCCTACACACCTTATTGCAGAGATTTCTTACACTAACATATTTATCCAAATTAAACGCAGTTGGTCGTAGCTTATACCTTGTCTTGGCTGCAGCTTTTTTGGACATAATTTTTTTTATTTCATCAGTAAGCCAGGGTGCCGGTAGGTGTTTCAGCCGTATGGCACGGATTGGTGCGTGTTTGTCATAAAGCTGAATTATTTTAGTCGTAAAAATTTGGACTTTAGTGTCTACATCATCTGATGAAAACAAGGATGACCAATCAATGTTACGAGCATCTTCACAGAGCTGCGATCGATCCATTCCACTAAAATTGCGCTGCATTATAATCCTCGGTTTTGCCTTAGGGGGGCGTAATTTATATGAAATATAGAGCAAGTCATGATAGGAGAATGCATCAGCTGAGCATTGACCATGCTTATGAACAAGATTAGGAGAAGAAACTAAAATGAGATCGAGTAGAGAAGGAACAGAGTTTGGAAAGTGATGAGTGGCATTAAGAGGCAGAATAGTTAGGTTGGTAGATTCAACAATACTCTTAAGCGAGGATGCACGTTGGTTCTGTCTTAAAATGCAAGTATTAAAATCTCCCATTATGACTGTATGGTTGTAGGAAGGTATTAAACTTTCTAGAATATGTTCGAAAGATGAAAAGAAGTTAACGCGTAAAGAAGGGGAGTAATAAACACCTAGAAGAACTTTAGAGTGATTCAATTGCACTTCTAAAAAGAGATGTTCGCCGGCGTTCGGAGGTGGAGGCTGTTCTGAGATGCTAACTATACTAAAAGGTATTTGATCACGTAGGTAAATTGCGACACCACCGCCACCCCCAACCGCACGGTCATTTCTAATTATACGGAAACCAGGAAGAGAATAAGAAATAGATGGTAGACATGGTTTAAGCCATGACTCCGAGACAAGAATAGCGTGTATGTTCATACAGTCAAAGGTGGTCAGCATATCAGAGAAATGAGCTGGAATACTTTGTGCATTTATATGGACTACATTAAGGTTTCCTGGCACGTCAGAAAACTGAGACTTGTCGCACGGGTGATCGATTTTCACGGGATAGCCGGGATCGATCACTCGCCGAGCAATAAAAAGAGATGCTTAGGTTGTCTTACGGGAAATAAATAAAAATATCACCAGGACAGATTAAACTCGCGTTATATTCTAGATTCACAATTTTGATTAATAAAAGAACCGACACTAGGGGTTAACCGGCTAGATAGTTATCCAGGGCGTAGGTCGTAAGTTAACACTCCACAGGTCCACGGATGGATACTCAGCTTTCACGTGTCCCAGCCGAAGAAAAAGCAAGCCAACCACGTGTGTCGCCGGTATATATGTCGTCGGCAAGCGGGTTTGGGTCCCCACTCCAGTGCGTCATCGTAGTGGGGCTCGCAAGCGCGGAGGCACGACGTCACACACCCCCCCCGTTAGGCCGGGATTTTCCCTAAGGAAAATTCCCTAGCCCAACGGGCGTAGCAGCCCTGAAGATACTCCCTGGAATTAGAGAAAACAGGGGCATGAGTACCTTGAACAAGTGACAACCCTATACGCTAATTAGTATACCTAAATAATAATGACCCACGCTTGCATTCTTCACGCGTACAACGGCAGTCTGAACTTGAACATAAACATTTATCATTCATAATTCATCACACATACCTACAAGTAAATGCCAAGGCCAGTGTAATGGCCCAATAGCAAAGATAACAATCTATGGAGAAGCGCTTAGGGTAATTATTAGGTAATAATGGTTTGTAGATATAAGAACTTGATCTAGCCCTACGACTTAAAAATCTTGGGTTCGGCCTTTGCCACTAGATAAGTAAACTTTTTGAATATAGTTAGGTGTAACAACAAATTTTTCGTAATGATGAACAAAAGTAATATGAGCCTCAGACACGACCGGACCGCTCAATGTCAAAGGAAAGAATTTAATAAATATTTTGCTCTAATTAATACTACAACACGACCAGTAAACACCTTTTGAATGTAAACAATGGTGAATCATTAGTTAGGCATTTATTTATCGGCGCGTCGCTGAGTGAACGCGCGTGCGTCATAACGACAACTAGGTAGGTACGATTCGACTATTCCGAGCTCGCGACGCACGGTTAATTACTCTGAATGTTTATAAAGTACCTATAATAACAATTGATTATGGAATTTATACAGAATTAAGAATAACAACAGAACTTCAGAACAAGGCACAGCGAAAAACAACACGCCAATCAATATGCATTTATAGAAAATACACATGCGAGAATCGAACACTAGACCGATCCTACAACGACTTTTTAACCATTGAGCCATAACTGATAGATAAACAACAGATTCTTTGTAACAATATTACGTGTAATAAACTTTGTTACCATTTATAACTGAAACATTTATTCATTTTATGTTAGCCTGTTTACATAAATCATTAACACAACACAATACATTATCTTGTGGGCTTCGACTCGAAAACATAAGAACCATTGTTGGCCTTCACAAATGATTATGTAGGTAATTATAACTTAGTGTAGATATGCGTCTTACATTGTTGTGTTTATGCTTTTATTATTCTTTGTAATTAATCAACTTTAGATCTTTGATGTGCCATTCTCCTAAAGGTTTACCGGCCATGTCGTTAAGTTTGTATACTAGAGGTGACTTTTTTGAGGCAATCTTACATTTAATAAATTTAGGCGCCAATTTCTTGCTAAAGTATTTATCCTTGTCACTAAGTAGAAACGTTCTGCGCCAAACTATATCACCGACATTGAATTCTGCCGGTTTACGGCGAAGATTATAAGATGAACAATTTCGTTGGTGGGCCGACAACAGAGCTGAATGTACCTTCTCGAAAATAGAGGATAAGCAGCCTAAAGTTTCGGCATAGCCGTCCCGTGGTTCGAGCACCATATTGGAATTAAATTCCTTGTCAATATACTGAGAACCACATGTTATGACCTCCCTACCAAAAACAAGGAAATTAGGAGAATAACCAGTAACCTCACTAACTGCGCAGTTAAGGGCGAACTGAACCTTAGTGATTAAAGTGTCCCAGATTCGATGATCAGATTCTATGAAAGTTGAAATAGCTGTAATAATGGTTTTGTTGTAGCGTTCAACTGAGTTAACGTGGGGAGTATACAACGGTGTAAAATGCAAATTTGGAATTTTATATTTTGACAACATACTTTTAAAGGTTGCGCTAATAAATTGTTTACCGTTATCCAAAACAATAGTAGATGGAATTCCATGCACCAAAAATACATTTTCCTCGAGAATTTTTGTTATCACTTCTGCAGTTGCCCGTTTAATGGGGAAAAGCAAACAATATTTAGAGAAACAACAACTGACCACAAATATAAAAGTGTTTTGTTTTCTGCTGGGGGGCAATGGACCAATCAAATCAATACTAATCGTCTGAAAGGGCTTTTGACATGATTTGGGTTTTCCCATTAGACCTAAATTTGGGTGGTTTTGGTGTTTATGGGTGATACAAGGTTCACATGAACTGACGAACTTGACAACATCGGAGTACATACCAGGCCAAAAGTAATTAAGTGCAAGACGTTTGTATGTCTTAAAGATACCCAGATGTCCAGCAGTGGGCGAAGAATGATTCTCCCTTAGAATGTCAGTTCTTTGGTCAGACGGAATAACCTCTTTCCATTGAAATTCTCTAGTGAGAGGGTTTAATGTTTTTTTAAAACAATACAATTTATTGTTTATTACTTGATAGTTAACAAAGGAAGTCGGAGAACTTAAACAGCCTTTATAGATATTTAAATACCAAGGATCATTAGTAGAAACTGGTAAATTCTGATTAGGATTAATATCTATATTTATATCATTAGCAATAGCAGAAACGGGTAAAGAGCGAGACAGAAAATCAGGTAAAACGTTATCGGAACCCCGACGATGACGTATTTCGAAATTATAGGAAGATAAGCGAACTCCCCATCTAGCTAACCGCCCAGTAGGGTTATTCAAGGTCAAGAACCATTTCAAAGCAGCGTGATCAGTGTAAACAATAAACTTTTTACCATTTTCAACATAACAACGCCAGTGTTCTATAGCAGATAGAACAGCCAGGGCCTCTCGCTCAGTGGCACTGTAATTTTTTTCTTGCTTACTGAGTGATTTGCTATAGTACGCTATGACTCTTTCCTCACCATTTAACCTTTGACAGAGGATCGCGCCAAGACCAAAATCGCTAGCATCTGAGTGTATTTCAAACGGTTGCGAGTAGTCAGGACAAGCCAACACCGAGGAGGAAATCAAACAATTCTTTAGGTTATTAAACGCCTCATTAGCCTCTGTCGTCCAGCAGAATGGAGGTGCGTTTTTACTTTGAGATGTTAACTTATTTAAGGGTGCAGCAATAGAGCTAAAATTCGGTATAAAACGCCTGTACCACGAGGCTGCGCCTAAAAATCGACGTACTTCTTTTCTATTAGAAGGAGTGGGATAATTTTTCATTGAATTAACTTTATCCGGATCGGGATGCAATCCACTAGAGTCGACAACATAGCCTAAATATTTTAGTTTATCTCTAAAAAATTGACATTTTTCGAGATTAATTGTTAAATTAGCGCTTTTTAGTTTATCAAGAATGCGTAATAAAAGAGTAATATGCTCGCTGAAGCTGGACGTGATACAGATTATGTCATCGATAAAACAGAAAACCTTATTTTCAAATTCTGGGCCATAAAATAAAATATCAACTAATCGTTGTTGAGTAGCTGGTGCATTCGTAAGACCGAAAGGCATTCTTTTGAATTGAAATGTGCCACGCGTGGGAATATAAAAGGCTGTTTTGCAACGGTCCTCTTCTTTAATTAATGTTTGCCAAAAAGATTTAGACAGGTCTAAACTAGACAAGTATTTAGCATCTCTCAGATTATCTAAAATTTCCGAAATATAAGGCAAGCTATAAGCATCTTTTTTTGTAACGGAATTTAATTTTCGACTGTCCAAACAGAAACGCAGTTCACCATTCTTCTTTGGTGTCAAAATGACCGGATTTGACCACGGGCTTTCTGATCGTTCAACAACATCCTCTGAGAGCATGTCGTCAAGATGCTTTATTAATATTCTTTGTTTATCGGGAGACATGCGATAAAATCTTTGCCGAATAGGGGGACAATCACCTGTATCAATTGAATGAGAAATAATATTTGTGCAACCGAGACCCCGCTTCTCGTATGAAATATCGGTAAATTTAGAAATAATGTTGTCAGCGGTAGCTCTCTGGTCGACTGTAAGATGATCATAGGAAACAAGATGTGTAGGGGGAACTGCCTGCAACTCCATTACTTGAGCGTCAGACTTGTTCACAATCAAAACAGACTCCAATTTGTTAGGAAATAGGCCAAAGCTTCGCCAAAAATCCATGCCAAGGATAAGGGAATTTTGAATCCCAGGTACAACATGAACTTCTAAGTTAATCAATTTATCCTGAAACTCGAAGGGTAGAAACACCGATCCCAAGGACTCAAATCGTTCACCGCCTGCTGTTATTAACCTTAAAGGTTTCGATTTATCCAAAACATTGTCTTTCAAAAATAAGTTATGCAAATTATTACCTAAAATTGTAACGCAAGATCCAGAATCTAAAAGACCTGTGGTAGGTATTCCGTTTAATTTTAGAGTAACGTAAGGTAAATATTCTACTTTAGAATTACGGATTGAGGAAATATGATAGCTATTAAAGAATTTTTTTAGAAAGTCTAACCAATTATTCCACTCTGTTTTATTACAATTAGTTGTATAATTTGATTTTCCACAATCCTTATTAACTAGTTTTTTGAAACTGTAGGGGTCGACTTAGATTTACAATTGGGGCAGTCTGACACCTTGAAACCCTTTGTGCCGCACTTAAAACAGATTAGGTAGTGTGGCTGACGGCAATTACGTAATGAGTGCGAATTGCATCTACAACGCACGCAAAAAGTTTTATTTATATTAGAAGTACTCGATACGGCGCTGACTTGTGGCACAGACTTGTATCTCGATGTATCGGCGACAGAGTTATATTTATTGAAGTTATTATGATTGTAAACATTTTTGTTTGAAGAAAAATTAGAAAACGGATAATTATACGCTAGATCGGGTGCTACAGTATTCTTTGAAACTTTAGGGGGTTCGGAAAATTGCTTACTGCGACTTTGGTAATTTTCGAAAAGACGACAAACTTCGACCAGACTATCAACGTCAACAACCTTTGCAGTGAGCAGACAATTAGTGTAACAAGGTCTAATATTATTTAGTAAAATTTCTAGCTTCTCCGAATCAGCGATAGGAGAACTAAGTCGCGAAAACAGACCGTGCATTTTTGCCACGTAAATAGTTATTGATTCGTTCTCGCCTTGTGAGCGCTGACGAATCTCCGTCATAAGACGGTAATCGTAGTTATGCGGACTAAAATCTCGTTTTAAAAGTTCGCAAAGTTCTAACCAAGTCTTTACGTTATTTTTAACAGAACGATACCAAACTAATGCGTCACCCGAAAATATTTCAAAAGCGAAAGACAACATCTTGTCATGTGGAATAGATCTACAGGACATAAATTCATCAATTTTTTCAATAAAAGATCTTACACATGATTTACCGTTAAATTTGAATTTACCTAATTCCGAGAAAAGCTTACGGTCGTAATTATAGGAAGTGTTTCCCTCTGCCACTGAGCAATCCGACCGCGAACTACGACGCGTGATTAATTGTAATTTCGCATATAAGTCATTAAATTTATTCCACACAGACTCAATTTTTTTAATATCAAGACTGCCGGTATCCACCCTATTCAGTCGATGAAAACAATGGTGAAGCACGGTTTCGACCTTCTGTTGAAGCTCGGAGGTATAGTTTGCTTCCAACATAGATAAGTGTCTATTTGATCTTAATAACGACTTTTCCACTTCAGCCACATCCTCCTCTGGTGGGAAGGGTGAAGATAATATATCCTCCGAGGGAATTTTAACTGAAAGTTTAGCGATTTGTTTGCGGGGATCGTCAGGCTTTGAAACGCCGCGTATTGTGGTCTCATATTCTAATTCCGCTTTAGTTAATAATGAGAAATTTATAATGTAAGCCATTATTACAAAACAATAATAGAAAATCTAAGTATTTACGCCGGTACTAGAAAAAAAATTAAATATCGCCAGAAAATCGAATACCGTGCTAAAAAAGCTGAAATACACTAAATTATACAATGGTGTGATGATTGGTAAAGGATTAAGAAAAATTACTTAGAGGTCACTCAAAGGTTGAATCACAATATTTTTTTCGCGAACACGAGGCACGTAGTTCAACGGCAAAGCGGTTAGAACCGGTTGGCGACTGGGCACGCTGCCCGCAGTGAAACGTGATTTTAGACCGACGTTAATTAAATCACCGTTATGTTATTTACACAGTTAAATTGCTTATGGCCAACCAAAATAGATAGAAACTGTACCTGTACGCAATTCACCACACCAGAATATATGCACACACAGGAGAAAAATATACAAGAGAAAAAGAAATTATTTCACTCACCTGTAAAGTGCTAACTTACGTTTTAAAAATATATTTAAAAATTCTATTGGGCGCCAATGTCGTACGGGTGATCGATTTTCACGGGATAGCCGGGATCGATCACTCGCCGAGCAATAAAAAGAGATGCTTAGGTTGTCTTACGGGAAATAAATAAAAATATCACCAGGACAGATTAAACTCGCGTTATATTCTAGATTCACAATTTTGATTAATAAAAGAACCGACACTAGGGGTTAACCGGCTAGATAGTTATCCAGGGCGTAGGTCGTAAGTTAACACTCCACAGGTCCACGGATGGATACTCAGCTTTCACGTGTCCCAGCCGAAGAAAAAGCAAGCCAACCACGTGTGTCGCCGGTATATATGTCGTCGGCAAGCGGGTTTGGGTCCCCACTCCAGTGCGTCATCGTAGTGGGGCTCGCAAGCGCGGAGGCACGACGTCACAGACTGAAGAGTTTCATTAAGTGTAGGCAAACTATTGAAGCTGTCATCAAGGCTAGAAGCAGTTTAAAAACTTTCATCACTAGTTGTACTATGACACATTAATGTACGTATACGAATAAATATAATAAATTAATAGTAAATAAATAAATATAATATACAAAAATTTTATGAATAGAAATATATATTTATAAATATATATAAATATTTAAACTAAATAGACTAAGATCTTTCAATCCACCCGCCAGTTGCGTGTTAAAGAAATTAGACAGTTACACAATAAGAACTCTTAACTAAAACACAAGTAGTACCGGAAAAACAAGAATAAAAAGAAGCAACAATAATAATAAAGATACGACTGGGTGAAATAAATATACAGAGAACAAGAAAAAAGATACACATAAAAATAAGGGAAAAAAAAGTTTGTTTTTGAACGATTAAAAGCCTTGTATACAGAAGAGTAAAGTCCGTTCACAGTTATTTTACCTCTAGCTGTTAGATTGGCCAACCTGGGCGTTGTGTTGCTATATTTGGTATCTAATACTCCCATTTTAAATATACAGTATTGCTAAAAACGTACCTATTTTTTTATTGCCTACGCGATCGTATTAGTTATTTGGAAGTAATGTTTGTAACAAAACCTCTTGATATCGGCATCGGCTATACGCATGTACATTTATTTTCTTACGAAATAACCAATTTCCTATGAAGATAAATAGTTATAATAAATTTTTTGTCTATTTACGTCAATGTGAGGTTTTAATTTAATTATCACATTTATTTTGAATAAGAATGATCCATGCGGACTGCCAATGACGATTCGTAGCTGCTGTCAGATTCTCGGACTGCCAATGCTGATTCGTAACTGCTGTCAGATTCTGTATCAGACTCATAGTTTAATTCTATTATGAATCTGTCCATCGCAGCATCCATATACCCATCTGTTTCACGAAGCTTGTCTTCAATGTGGCGCATATGTTCGCATTGTTTTTGCCAGTCTTCTGCAGTGATAGATTGAAAAGCTTCTTCAGCTAAATTGACAATGTTGTTTGCCTCTTGTCCTACATTTTTGCTCGCGACTCGCCTTTTAATGAGACTCCACATAAACTCAATTGCGTTTAGCTCGCAGTGGTAACCTTCATACATGAGGCCGATAGACACAGACTGCTGTAAAAAGTTGGCACATTCACGGAGGTTTTGTTTTCAGGTAGTGCTATATTTAGTAGAGCTCAGCGAGACCAATTAGGGAAGAGTCGGGTAGCCATGGACACATAAGAAAAACTCAATTTATTTTGGGTTTGCAGACGTCACAAAAATAGCAAAGCCGTGAAGAATCAATATCTACGCATGCTTCATGTGCCTAGATTTTACATTTATAGCATTGCATCCAATCTTCTTCAACAGTTTCTCCGCAAATGATGCTCTCTGTGCTCTGATCTCTTCAATCTTTGGATGTTCTGTTCGTCTTCTTTTTAATTTTCTTTTTAGATCTAAATCTAAAGCTCGCGATCTCCCTAGTTTTGGTACTAAGCTAACCTCTTGCCCGCTATTAGGAGCTTTTAACTGATCCTAAAAAGATTCTTGGCACCTCACTCCTGTCAGTTGTTTCTCTGAGCGAAAACTTCTTTTCTTACACTTTGTATAGCCTAATACATTCTATCTGCATCCCGAATCCCTCGTTCAGTCACTTTTGCCTCAAATTTCGGCGTTTTTAAGTCTGTCTGCAAAAATCATATAAACTACAATTACTTTCCATATCATAAAAACCTATTTAATACAAAAAACGCGATAGACGTATTTAGATAAGGATTTTCTCTCCATTCAAAAAATGTCTATATAGATAAGACTGACATTACACACTCATGGTGGTTACAGATGGACATTCTAGTTTCCACTAAAATTGGGTAAAATGTTATGCACTGGTAACATACCTGTCATCACAGAGTACCATACCAACATAAAGCAAACAAACACCGACATTTTTCAGAGGTAAAATAACTGTGAACGGACAGTAGAAAAAGTGATACATGTCATTGTCAAAGTGATTGTGAAATAAAGAGATTGAAGGTACCTATAATACGTAAATAATTATTATAAAATTAAAGAAGGTAGAATAAATATGATTGAAAACAATTCACCCAGTCCGCTAAACAAAACAAAAACAAGATATTCAAGAACCTATTTCTTAGCCGGTGCCGCGGCGCGTCTTGATTTCGCAGCGTCAGTCTTCACAGTGGGCTTCTCCGGTTCCGCACTCTTTATCCTGTCGAGATCACTCAAGGACAGAATGCGGTGTCGTTGACCATCCGCACCAAGAACAAAGACGGAGCCCTCCCTCGTCCAGCACTTATCCACGCCAAACCGCTCCCGAGCTGCCATAAACGCTGTATGTCGCGCACGGGTCAGGAATTCCGACATTGTTATACCAGCTCCTTTCAACTTGGTCTTGGCAAACCAAACAGTGTCCCGTAGTGACACACTATGAAGCTTGACAAGAATAGGCCTGGGCTTCTTGCTGGATTGTTGGCAACCCATCCTGTGGCATCGTTTGATGTCTGCTGCTGAGAAGGATTCCACCTTGAGGCGCTGCTTTATTAAATGTACAACCACTTGAGCTGTTTCCTCGTTCTTATGCTCCTCAACACCATGCAGAAGAAGTATTTTTCGACGGCCACGCATCTCCATGTTGTCGACCTGGCGTGCAACAGTCTGTAACTGCTCTGAGAAAGACTTCATAGTGATCAGTATGAAGTCCTTGAAAGCTTTGAAGTCTTCCTCCAGGCTGCCTGTGCTAGTCGACGTTTTTCTTTGAAGATCCAGTTCAAATTTTGCCATTCGCTCTTCAAAGTATTGTTGGATGTTCAGTAACGACATGTCCATGAAGTTGTGTTAGTGCTGGTGTTTGACTTAATTTGTGTTTTAGTGGAGATAACACTTTACTGGCAGGTATTTGATGTTAATTGTATATTTTATCCATAAAATATATTTAAAATATGTATTAACTATTTTATTTCAATATTTTTTTGCTATGATGCAAAAAACAGCTGTTTACTCTACTACCCACTTGACAGAATATGGCCTGCATGATTTATAGTATCTGGTCTACACAAATACTAAAGCACGGAAGACAAAGAACATAATATCGCTCAGAGATCCCGCTAAAATCTTTTGATTTGACGGAGATCTACCAGTATTGTAAGGTTTACCGGTTAGAGGTTTAACAGAAAACTGCAAATCACAATGTTCCATGCCTATTTCGGTGGTCCAGTGACTGCTTCCGTGGTCCAGTCGAAAGCGTGTGCATCTACTGATCAGGAGATCTGGGGTTCGATTCCCGTGTAGGGCTAAAATGTAACTGAGTTTTTTCAAATTCTCAGTAGCAGCACGGAGTTTGGCAGTGTGCTCGGCAACGGTAATAGGCTGGCCCTCTATTACGTGTGACCAAAAATCTATAACATGGTGAAATGTGGGTGTAACATTACACCTCAGTCTACACTAGGAGGATACAGGCGAGAGTCTATAAAAAAGAACAATGTTCCGTCACCCTTCTGTGTCCGAACCAACCATGGTTTTAAAAAATATCCCCATGCAGACGTCAAGCGTCCTATTGATCAATCCTAACGCCTGTTCTGATTTCTAGACTATGCAGCGCATAGCTAATGTTAAGGTGACCACTTAATGCACCACGCTGAAAACTGAAAAGTACTTTTCCGTATTCGCAATTTATACAGTAGAGAAACGAGGTACAGTATTTTTAGCGAAAAAGGAAATCTTCCGGTTTGGCAAGGATTTACGCTTGACGGATTGCGGTCCAATAAATTGGCAAGTTGCGTATATGTATTTCGCTCTTTCCCAGAAATCTTGGAAGAGTTAACGTTTTAGGAGGCTTATTAACCACTTTATTGGGTTTACCTTACTGCTTCGTGGAACACATTTTGGTTCAGATTTCAGCCATTGCAGCTATATTTTTATTGCGTTTCATTGATATAGTCATTTTATGTTCCAGATGGCAGGTCAAGTAAACTTGTCCAAACCGCCATCTACTACAAGAATGGAATTAGTTAAAGAAGAAACTGACTTCAATAGAAGATGACTGAATCTCTAGTGCTCTTATTTACCAAACAACACAGGGCGTAACATAACATATTTGCATGGAAGTTCTGCGACAGGTCAGTCTGGTTTCGATATTTGCATTACTTTGGATTTACTCATAGCATCATTTTATACTGCTCTATTTTCTAATAAAAGCTAGATAATTTTAGATCACGTATCATGGCGCTCTCAATACTCGATATTTAAAGGTACGTGATATATGCGTGTACATGCCCTGAAAACAGTTTAAAATTGTTAAACGTTACTAGCAATGACATTTTCCTAAAAGTTCACAAATTCCTAAAGGTTTAATTATGTTTATGACACATTTTGTTTAAATCAGATGTAAGATCAGATTTAGGTGCCGCTTTTTGGTCACCGTTGCTTTGACAGAACAGCAAGATATCATTTAATATATTTTTATCATATGCAAAATAGAAACATAAACATTAAACAGATCGGTAAATGATTTATTTATCATTATTTACCTATATATCACTTTATTGACCATTCACTTCATATTTAACACGTGTAAAGCCACAATAGCCAGTATTTAGCTGCATGTGTTTCTTTATAAGTATGTCAATGAGGTGTCTGCAAAAAGTTAATATTATTATCAATAAAGCAAAGCAGATGTGATCTGTATTTTTTTATGTCTAGCTTATAAGATATTATTTAATTATTTACATAATAATTACTATATTAGAAAATTTCTACTTAAACTATATATATATATATTTAAATATGTACATATATGCATACTTTTTTTTCTTTTTCTTCGCTGTGGAAATGCATTTACGCACATATGTGGGACTCGACGGCAGGAGTGCAAGGCCGTAATACCCATTAAAACCACAGCGCCTACTTCAACGTCATTTTGGGGGGACCAAGTGGTCACGTTAGCATTCCACATTCACATTCCAGCCCGAAGGCCACAACCTCCTTGGCGGCGGATGAAGGTGTTGGGCTCCGCCGCCAAAACACCCAGCGGCCGCAGAGGATAGGGAAGATGGCAACCTGACAACGCCGCATCTCCTCTTCCTCTGCAGCCCCACCGCGACGCAACAATAGTGCGCCCCCCTCCTCCCGCGACCGCGCCCGAGTACGAGGGACAGACAGAACTGTCCCCCACACTCGCACCTTTGGACGAATCCTGCGCAGGCCCCCTCCAAGCCCACGCGGAGCGTCCACTCCTGGGATCTCTCTTAGCTTCACCGCGGGTGTCCAAGCCACGGTTACTAAGCCTCCCCACCACGACAAGGTGGAGATCCGTGGCGTTGACGAATAGTTAGCCATTTGAGTTGGGACATGGTCATATTTTCGAAGGTTGTAAACGAATCGAATGCAGTTATTAACAAGCCGGTCTAATTTGTTGAGAAGGTCTGCATTCAGTTCGAAATAGCACACATCACCATTGTCAATAATAGGGAATATTAAAGTCTGCATGAGCATTACCTTAGTGCTAGAAGGAAGGAAATTCTTTAAGCGGTACAACGAACGTAACCATCCTGTCACTCTTTGACTAACAGAAGTAACTTGAGCCCGCCAGTTGAGGTGGCTATCCATGTATAAGCCAAGATTTTTAACAACTGTGAGGAAGGGTATTGTTGTCTGGTTATACTTGACTGATGGAAGCGCTGAAAGGTCAACTTTGCTCATGTTGCGTTAACTGCCTATGATAATGGCCTGGCATTTTGCGGAATTCACAGCAACACCAAATCATTCTGACCAATCAAGTATAACAGACAAAGCTTGATTAACCCCATCATGATATCATCAATCATGACCATCGTCTTAACCCCTTGAGTGTCCTACGGGCACAGTGTGCCCGTAAGAGAAATAGGCCGGTAGTGTCCTACGGGCACGGTGTGCCCATAAGGATGTGTATGAACTTAACTCCGGTGTTTTGTGATTGGTTACAATAATAAAAACGTACAACGATTAGTTACAGATTAACCAACATAATACCATCAATTTTGACCATATTTCCAAGCTTGCAACCGAGAAAAATAATAAAATTGCTGATTTCTGTGCTCTGTTTTCTCCGTGCCGCCATATTGCGCTGTCGCGATCAACTAAGTTGAATTTGTGATTTTTTTTTAATGTGTTCTGAACGCAAACGTTAAGTGATTGTATTAGTATTATATATTAAATTATTGACAATTTAGTGACGTATATGTTTTAAATATATTTTTAGCCAGTTATAAAAACATTTACAAAAAAAGTGTTAGTAACTTTTATGATGCAATTTTCGGGCGCTGGCCGCTAGCCGTCCTCCATATTTTAAATTATTATATGTAAGTATTTATTAATTACTTTACTAAATATAGATAAGTTTCTCACAAAGTTGTCTTAGAATCCATTGTTAATAAGACATTTCGTATTGTTATTGCTATAAATAGGTATAAATATGTTTTGTGAGTGAGAAATGTTTTCCGTCGGATCGTCAAAATGGCGCAAATTTTTCGCTGCTATGAATAAATGGTTATTGTGAAGTAATATCGGTGAACTGTGCTAAATTAATGTATATAACCGTCGCGTCTCTACCCGTGTCAATATTAGTGCAGTGAGAAAGGGAATTTCGTGAGTAATTTATGTGTATTTTGGAAAAATGTTTCATATGGTGTAAGAAAAAACAAAGTGACCTGCATTTATAAATTTTTTTCGACATGAAAAGGTTAAAGGTAAGCTATTTTAATATAATTCTCCTATACAATAACTTCTGAATTGTATACGGTTTAAAATTTACGTCATATAATTATACCAAACGCGAAAAAATTAAAGATTTATAACCTAGGATCTTATAAACGTTACATCCTTAAAATGGCTCGACACTACCGGAGAAAATGCATTTTAGAGTGGGGCATGCGAGGAGTTAACCTTATCTCGATTGTATCCAAGATTTTCCTTTGGAGCCCAGTGTTTGCTTTCTATTCCATCCAAATATGACAGAACATATTGCTTTGTTACAGAGCACCTACCATCTGACTCAAATGGTACTGACTAAAATACAATTTGCTATTAAATGTTAGTATTTGTACCTACATACACATACATAGACTCACGCCTGTTTCCCCGAAGGGGTAGGCAGAGGCATAATAAACGCCCACTTTTCGCCAGGGTTTTGATCCCACGTAATAGGTGGCAAGCCTATTGCCGCTTATCGGGATATTTTGTTTGCCAGAGCCTCGTCCGTTGATCGGCAGGTGCACCACTTGCAGGTGAGGTTGGCTTGGGACCCTAAGATCTTGGTGGGAACCCTATGCACCTACATGCTCCATACATCTTTTCAACAATAATATAAATCCAAACAGATTTATGTTCATCAACTGAACATCCTGTTAGAACTAGATTATTTCTAGATAAGCTTTTTGAATGCGATTGTAAATACTAATCAGTTTATAATAATCTGAATAATACTAAAATTAAATATTTCTAGATAAGCTTTTTGAATGCGATTGTAAATACTAATCAGTTTATAATAATCTGAATAATACTAAAATAAATATTAGGTATCCCAAAAATACTTGCGTCAGAAAATAAATGTCATTTAAACTATTTTGACTGCTGGCCCAAATAAATGGGTTAATGAAGGAGAAAATGACGTCATCCATCTTAGTTGGATTCCTCCCAGCACCGTTCCGAGCTTAATTCACTTCATTAATGTATTTCTTTTCTCATTTTCTGCCTACTGAAAACAAAGATAAGCAAACAAATACATATTGAGAGATTTGCTGACATCCCTCTCCCCTATGTATGTACTACATTTTATTTTATTTTTGCAACATTTTTGTTAAGCTGGATTAATGTCGTTTATAGTTAAGCCTTTGAAAGTTCTTTTTTCTTATAAGTAATCTTGACAATAGTTCACAGTCCAGTGCCTTCCAGAACTTGATTTTATAATGAAAAAAAATAGGTTCTTCTAGTTAATAAGCGTCGTAGAATATATAGATGACTAGATGAACAAGGCTGTATAGCATTACAAAGAAACAAAATAGGTAGTAAAGTAAAGACGCTACACAAACAGCTGCTACTTGAAAAAAAAGTTTTTGTCAGCCAAGAATAAAGAAAACTATAATCTTTTTTTAGAAATCAGAGCATTCAGAGATAAATTATTCCATGTAGTCCATATCATAAAAAATAAGCACAGCCAATTAGGCTTTTCTTACTCAAACATTTTTTGCGGGAGATAATATGAACGTAATTGAGTTCTATTAAGACAAATGTGGCACCCGTCTAATACTGGTTAACGGATTGATAACTTCAGCTTATGTTATGAGGTGAAATCCACAGTATCTTCCCTAGTCTATTCCACCCCTAATCAAACTAGCGTCACATTATTAAATACATTTGGGATTAAAAGTACATTTTCAAAAATAATAATGTTTGAAAATATAATCCAAAGCAGTAGGTATCAAAAGCCCCTTTGAAATAATTAATTTCGTAAAATATTGATATTATTAAAAGCTTTTTTTTTCTGGAAATCTTAAAAAATCGTCACATTAGTCCACCCCTTTCCTGGAATATATCAACCATTAGCCGTTTATACGTGTAGCTGTATGTATTTAGATCCGTACAAATTACGTTCCTAGTGAGGTAGGCCGTATGATCTGGCTACGAATATACCGCTCCGTCAATTACCACCGTGTCGTGGCTAGAGCTCACAGAAATAAAATAAGGAACAGTTTCACGTGCCAGCATTGCGACATTTGTTAGAGTAACGCTAAATGCGATGAAGATAGAATACTGCGTAGATTGTACTAGTTTTTTTATGATAAAACTGCTTTTACTAGCAGTGTGGTTTTGCTATGGCTAGAGCTCACAGAAATAAAATAAGGAACAGTTTCACGTGCCAGCATTGCGACATTTGTTAGAGTTACGCTAAATGCGATGAAGATAGAATACTGCGTAGATTGTACTAGTTTTTTTATGATAAAACTGCTTTTACTAGCAGTGTGGTTTTGCTAGTGTTCATAAATGGGAACTGTCTAAACAAAGAGTTTAAATTTTGAAGCTATTTCAAAAAACATATTTTAAAACTAAAGCAAACATGCGAAAAGTGGACATGTCTTGAGTTTAACGTCTATACAAGGTATTTCTTAGTTACTTACTGCAGGAGCTAAATATCAGATAAATATGCCTTTACTTCGTAATAGCTTTTTGTACGAGTGTCACCTTTCTAATTTATTGAAATGAAAAATTACGAAGCGTGCTGGAATATTGTAGTCAAATTTGGAGACCGCACTACGCCGTCCATACCCTTAGATTAGAAAGAGTGCAGAAAAGGTTCATGTGGCATTTATGTTGGAGTTCGGGTCTTTGCTTTAAAATCATATGAGAGTAGACTCCAGCACTTTGGCATTCAAGCCCTAGAAAAACGTAGAGATATTTTAGATTTGGTGTTTTTATATAAGCTTTTGAGAGGGCAAATAGACTGTCCAAGGTTACTGAGTAAAGCCCAAATTAATGTACCATCTAGATATCCTTGAAAACCTATTTTACCGCTCAGAGCCCCGTTTCGACGTACAGAGTTTGGGAAAAATTCCTTGATTCCGCGTATGTGCCGATCACTGAATGGATGCAGCGGGTCAATTGATATTCATTTCGCATTCCGTAAGGGAATCGGCTGACGCCGATAATTATGATTAAATTAATAGCCGCCTATTGTTAATGTAAATTTAATCAAATCAATTCAATTTAATTTAATCATATCGATTCATTTTAATCAAATCAATGAATTTTAATAAATTCAAATCAGTTTAATCAACTCCCTTCAATTTATTAAATTTTAGATTTGTTTTATTTTTAATTTGTCATTTGTATTTTGTTATTAATTTGTAAGTTATTTCATTCTTAGTGACATTATATAATTATTACAGTTTATATATTTTCAATAATTTTATTCAACCATGTTTTCTTTTATTTTGACATTTCAGCTTTTGGCTAGCTATTTATTAATATTAGGTTTGACATTACGCACCGTTCCTGACACTTCCAATGTAATTATTATTTTATGTATCTGCTTTTTTATTATTGCTATAATTATATTTTTATAAGCTTTAATTGATCGATTTGTTGCTCAAAGTAATCTTTAAGAGTTAGCAGCCTGCCTTTATTTTTTTTTCTCTTATCAGTTAACAAATTTCTTTATATTATATTACTTACTCATCTGTGCATGCAGTGGCTACCTTTAAAGGTTATGCAAGCGACTATCAACTGCTTGTAATTGCTTTATGTTAATGAATTCTTGTTATAACCACTGGTGGTCCTAAAATAAATACCTAAATAAATAAATCACCTATAAATAGATAAAAAAGAATGCTATAGCTTTCGTCGTCAAGTTAACTATAAACTTATCCATTCGCTTTAGGTTAATAATAATTTTGCTGGCGCTCTCTGAAATTTGTATACGTGGAACTTTTCTGTAATCGTATTCATCTGGGTCGATTTGTGACTAAGCTCTTCTGTTACTACTTGGAGTACCTGTATTAGAACAGAAGCTTATGAATATTTGCAGCTATTTTCGTCTCATTGCTTATTGTCATACAAAGAACCGAGTTATTCGTCAACTGGCGCGTGTAAAACTCGCGCGTGCGCGCGAGTTGGCACCTTCTGGTTTCACCTATTTTTTTTGTCGTCAACTCGCTCGATCCAAAAATCTGATGTATCGATGTACAGTCAGCTACAAAAACGTCTTAAAGAATGTAATATAGATCCAGTTTAGATGTATAAGAAATTATATGTCAGAGGAAGTTTAAAAGTGGCACCATTGATAGAAAGTTGAAAGTGAATCGTTTGGCTTGGTTTGGACACGCTATGAGAAGAGAAGAAACGCATGAGGGTAAGAAAGTAATGAGTATGAATATTGATGGATGCAAAAGTCTCTTTGGAAGGCCAAAGAAAAGATGGATGAAGTGTGTGAGAGAGGATATGAAAAAAGGGGTAATTGACAAGATAATGAGTAACAGAAAAGTATGGAAGGTGAAGACATACTGCGCCAACCCCAAATAAATTGGGAAAAGGGTGGGAGGATGATAGTACGACTAAGTTTAAAATAAAACAAATATAGTTTTATTAAATTTTAAATATCTTAATATATAAAATCCTTGCGTTACTGATTGACTGACAGACACGCTACAGCCGAAATTATTGCGCGCAGGAAGCTGAAATTTTTTCTTGGCACGTATGTTCCTTGGGGACCGTAGGGGTGCACTAAGATGGAATTTCCCGAAATTCCCACGAGATCGGCCAAAACGGGTAATTTAAAAAAAAATGCAGGCGTGGCTGCTGGTGTCCTCTAGTTTCATATAAATCAACATGGCACTAATGTCAAACTGTTTATGTATAACTAATAATTATCAACAATATCACAAATCATCATATCACAATAAATCAAAAATATGGCTTAGGAAATATTTTGTAAATTGTCTAAAACAAATAAAAACAGTTAACAATATCACAATTTGCCAGTGAAGCATTTTGCTTATTATCTGTATATATAAAATCCTTGCGTTACTGACTGACTGACAGACAAGCTACGGCCGAAACTATTGGGCGCAGAAAGCTGAAATTTGGCATGTATGTTCCTTGAGGACAGTAGGGGTGCACTAAGAAGGGATTTCCTGAAATTCCCACGGGACCGGCCAAAACGGGTAAGTAAATTAAAAAAAATGCAGGCGTAGCTGCTGGCGCCCTCTAGTTATCTATATTATTTAAAACCAAAATGTGAAAATAAAAAGGTAAGTGTAAAAAACTTAAAAAAAAGTTATGTGAGTGACAACAAGTATAATTTGGCTAATAATCTCATCAGTCTTAGGAGCAATAGAAATCACAGATTAGCGTTTGTTGTAAATAATTTTCATAACAAACAGTACTATAAAAAATAATTATTTCTCATCAGTCTTAAGAGCTATAAAAATCACAGGTTAGGGTTTATTGTAAATATTTTTTATAACAATTAGTACTATCTAAAATAATTATTTTTCAACATTCTTAGGAGCTCTAAAAAAATTACAGATCAGGGTTTGTTGTAAATATTTTTTATAACAAACAGTACTATAAAAAATTAATTATTTCTCATCAGCCTTAAGAGCTATAAAAATCACAGATTAGGGTTTGTTGTAAATATTTTTTATAACAAACAGTACTATAAAAAATAATTATTTCTCATCAGTCTTAAGAGCTATAAAAAATCACAGATTAGGGTTTGTTGTAAATATTTTTTATAACAAACAGTACTATAAAAAATAATTATTTATCATCAGTCTTAAGAGCTATAAAAAACACAGATTAGGGTTTGTTGTAAATATTTTTTATAACAAACAGTACTATAAAAAATAATTATTTCTCATCAGTCTTAAGAGCTATAAAAATCACAGATTAGGGTTTGTAATAAATATTTTTTATAACATACAGTATGTACTATCTACTAAATATATAAAAATCACAAGATTAGAAGTTCGATGCATAAATCAATACTTATAACTCCGTGGATAAATTCGTTAATGGTGAAGTTAATGTGTTCATCAATAGCGTAGGTTTCTTTTAATTTTGCAGTTATATTAGACCCTTTTAAATATAATGTTAGATAGTAATTATCTTCATTTTGTAAGATGGTCAAAAAATGTGCTATACTTTAAGGTTTACAATTTTTTTTTTCACAATAGAATGCCAGCTCTCGACCATGTTTGTAGTGCGGTGGTGGATATTATTGCAAGACCATTTGTCGGCAAAAAATTAACTCTTATCTAACCAAGTCTCTACAAAATAATCATTAAATTTACAAATATTTTTATCAATCGGTCTCTGTGACATAATATATAACCAACCACTCTCAACAGCTTACAATACACCTCTTTATATGTTTCCTACACAGAGCAGATTTTGTTAGTCCTATTTCATCAGCTTTTCACCACAAGCTTCGTGAGAAATGGAAGAAACAGCCGCTGATTTTTGTTTCGGGGAAATATACCTTTAACTGCCAACATTGCAGCCTTCTCGAAGTCAAGTATAACTATTTTAGGATCAAACTGCGGAATTTGACTTTTTATAAGGCGAAACAAAATTTCGTATGTTACTCTTGTTTTGTTAGGCAACAACGCATATATGACAGGTATAATATTGTTATGAGTTTTACTACTTCCTAAATCTACATATAAGGTGTACAACTGCTGAAAAGGGTTTAAACAAAATTTAAAAGTACCATCGCACAGGACTGTCAAATTAGGATTTGCTAAAATTGTTTTGCAGTGTTCATTAGCAAATACTAATATTCTATTGAGAAATAATAAAATTCCTACCGCCAATATTCTTAATACGTCGTCTTACCCGAATCAGCCAGCGCAGGTGAAGCTGCGGTCAATAGTTAGCTATTTATAGTTCTTGGTTTCAATCCGTTTTTATTTGACTGTACTTTATATGTGCGAGCGAGATGACGACAAAAAAAATAGGTAAAACCAGAAGGTGCCAACTCGCGTGCACGCGCGAGTTTTACACGCGCCAGTTGACGAATAACTCAAAGAACCTGTTTAAAAGATGTTTGGCAGATTGATAAATTTACAAATTAATATCGCTTTGTCCAGTGTTCGTGTCATCGAAATATCGAGCAAACTTAAAGTAAATGCTACAATCGCGTTTATTCCTCTCAGACCCAAGACTCCCGATATACGGAAACAGTATTAACCTTTTGGTAGGATTTCACGAGTGAAATCAGGCATATTTTTCATTCCTTTGAAAAATAACGTTTCGAATGAAAAGATAATTTATGAATTTTACGCAAAAATATTATATTAATAAATTATAAATTATATTAATAAAATTCAAATATACCTGAATGTCATCAATAAATTTTACCAAATGATATAAATATAAAAAGATTAAAAGCATATAATATAAATAACTTCGCTTTAACCTTTCTTTTAAATATGGATAAAAATGCATCAATCAACAATGTAGACGGTGAGGTGCCAACCTTGACTATTGTCTTAACATTACTACGTCTTTAAAATCAAATGACATAATCAAATACAAATTTATAAAGAAACCAGCTGATCAGTGAAAACAAAGACTGCACGGTTGGCGTAGTGGTGTAAGCGGCCGCCTCGCCGCTTGAAATTGCGCCGAGTGTTGTGGGTTCGATCCCCACACGAGACAACACTTTGTGTGATTCATAAATTATTGTTTCGAGTCTGAGTGTTCATTGTGTCCGTTAGTGGTATGTTTTTAAAGTCCCCCGCGACACAGGATTTAGTGCTAGTGCGGGAATTGTCTTTAAAAAAAAAAAGGCAACACAGGCAACAAATATGATAACAAGATTCACGAAGGTGAATGAACGTGGGCCTGACGTGGCGACGGTCGGCCATCACGTTGTTATGTATGGAGGGCTGCTGCGATCACAACACACGAAGGGCGTGGCCTCTAGCAATAAACTGAGTGACCCACACCAGATCTTTGCTACTGAGAGCGTTTACATATGCTTGAGACAACCCTAATAAAAGCTACAGAGCCTAAAGGCTGGCTATCGGAAGGTCGTGTGTTTAAATCTTTACTGGTTTAGTATATATAAAGTAAACTATTTCTTTGTCTGAAATATGTTTGTTACATCATACACAGACGATATGGAAATATAAAAAATATAATGCTTATCGTCTGGAAAACAAAGTCACACGAAGACTTCTGTTAAGGATATCCTTAACAGAAGTCTTCGTGTGACTTCGTGTGACTTTGTTTACCAAGCAGGCCCATATGGGCCTGCTTGGTATGTCTAATATAGTAAAACCAGAAGACGGCCGCAAATTTAACTTTAATTTGACTCCACGGTTGGCGTAGTGGTTTAAACGGCCGCCTCGTCGCTTGACACTGCGCCGAGTGTTGTGGGTTCGATTCCTACACGAGACAACACTTTGTGTGATCAATAAATTGTTTTTTCGAGTCCAGACTCGAAACAACAATTTATGGATCACACAACTAACACCCAGGACAATTAACACCCAGGCGTTAAGTGTCCTCGTTAGATGTAAGTTTCTAAAGTTCCCGCGACACAGGATTTAGTCCCAATGCGGGAGCTGCCTTTGAAAAAAAAAGAAGAAATAACCAAGAAAAAAAAAACTGCCTGATCCCCTGCGCATTTCGGCAAATCCTGACTAGTGCACCATTCCAAAAAACATTTCAGCTTCTTACGCTCATCAGTTTTTTGGGTGTGCGTTGTCTGTCAGTCAGTAACGCAAGAATTTTATACATACAACGGATATAAACAATATAAATTTGAAAAAAAAAAATTGTGCAACCCGAAACTCTTTGTGTAGCAGTCCGTTCGTTGCTCCACTAGACTATCGCTGCTTAGGGAATATCTATTCTACAATTTTCACTTTAGTAGGTAAACACACGACTTTTCGTGCATAACTGGTCATAGTTGAATAGCATACGCAATTATGTATTGATTATGTAATTTGGAGATATATTTCGTTGTAACAAAAAATTCTTTCACACATGGGAGCAGCTAGTCCAATATGAAATTTTATTGTCTGGTCTTTAATTAAATTGTATTAATCATTAATTATATATGGGAGCGTATTAAACATAGAAAACTTGATACGGGTTGGGAAATCCTCATGGAGTCCCTCCGCCCTGGGGGGGAAGGACGAAGGGGACTGTCACACTTTTACTGACTAAAAACCAACCCGTGCTCCTCATGTACCCATGTGTCGGAGGGTAGGGTTTCACCGAAGCATTCCTCGCTAACCCCCGACGGTTATTGGCCCGCCAGATGGTCAGGCGGGCCCCGAACGAAAACCCTTGCCGGCGGATGAAGGTGTTGGGCTCCACCGCCAAAACACCCAGTGGCCGCAGAGGATAGGGAGGACGGCAACGCGCAACGCAACACCACGTCTCCTCTTCCTCTGCGGCCCCACCGCGACGCAACTATGGTGCGCCCCCATTTCGTCGCGGGAGATAGGGTGCGCGGCAACGCAACACCGACACGCCTCTCCTCCCGCGACTGCACCCGACTGCGAGGGACGGACAAAACTGTCCCTCGCACCCGCACCTTGGGACGCATCCTACGCAGGCCTCACCCGAGCCCACGTGGAGCGTCCCCTCCCGGGATCCCGCTTAGCTTCACCGTGGGTGTACCTCAAACCCACGGTTACTGAGCCCCCCCACCACAACAAGGTGGAGATCCCAGGGAGGGGTCAAAGGAGAGGCCTTGTCCAGCAGTGGAGTGTTAAAGACTAATGATAATTATGATGATGATTAATTATGTTACTAACCGTGTTCCAGGTTTCATCTGAACGAGATTTTTGTAAATGCAAGTTATGCTTTTACATCTTTATTACTATACCTATATAATAACACGTGTTAATCAAATGCGTAAAAAATCGATAAAAATATAAGGAAATCATTTTAATGAACAAAATATTCATACTCGAATTTTACGTATGAAAACAAATACCTACTGAATTTGTATTCATATGTTAACATTTACCATTTAATTGCAGTAAAAACGTTTTATTTTATTTCATGCGAGCAATCATTAAATTATTGACTAATAACTTAAATATGTTCATCAATGTGATTGCTTATTATTCGCTGAATTTATCAATAATAAATTGCTGTATGAATGAGGATGGTTTAATGACAGTAGTTTTTTTAGAAACGTATTGTTGATCCGGTATGAAAAGGTCACCCAGGCATACACAAGCACTAGAAGCAATGCATACATACATAACTGAAAAAGAAGACAAAACGGATCGCCAATCATAGCACACGAAGAGCAGCGCGCGGCGATTAATGAGGTTTTTCCATCCCACCAAACCTTGCTAATCGAACCATATTTTCAAATGCTCATTCTTTAGTATATAAAGTGGTAAGTAACTGCATATCTGAACTGGTCGATTTGACCCAGATACAGAAGTATAAAAAGTCATAGATGCCAAGGAAAAGCTAATATTCTGTCAAATCTGGTTAGACTAATAAACGGACTGCAAGCTTAAATTTTTTTAAGCAACTACGATAACGCTGGGTCTATGATAATGATAGTAGTAGGTATAGAGAGTTTAGGTGCGCAATTTAATATTCGGCTCTTTTCCTACAAAGGTATATACAAGCGACCGTCCACTCGATAGTAAGTGGTTAGGTTAGTGTTTGTGATGCCCCGGACACTCGGTGCCACCACTGCGTCCATTGCGGGGAGGACACGGCGCAACACACGCTCGCCGAGTGTGTAGCTTGGGAGGAGCAGCGCCGTGTCCTCACAAATAAAATAGGAGGCGATCTGTCGCTGCCGGCCGTAGTGCGGAGGATGGTCGGTAGCGCAGAGTCGTGGGACGCGGTGGTTTCCTTCTGTGAAAGCGTGATGTCGCAGAAGGAAACTGCGGAAAGGGAGAGGGAGATCTCGACTCCCTTCCCCGGCCGCAGAAGGTGCGCCGGGCGCAGGAGAAGGGCGGACAACGCCCTTTTCCGGCCCCCATGAATGGGTCCAGGGGCGAGGGACTCGGGGAAGTCTTCGCCCCCTATTCGATGGACCCGAGGCGCAGGCACGCGCGGTTGTCGGCGCGCGCCTCTGAGGCGATGCACGGGGTAGTTCAGCACCTCACTGCCCCGTGCAGGAGACGAGGCCCGGAAAGACCGGCCAGCACTAGTGTGGGGCTGCGGAAGAATTTGGATTCCCGCGGCCCCGCATGCACGTGCGAGGAGACACCGGGGTGGTTTTAGCCGGTAAGAGTCCGGCACACCCCTCCGCCTTTCCCCAGGCGGAGGTAGTCCATGAGGATTTCCCCCCGCAAAAAAAAAAAAAAAAAAGTGTTTGTGATGCCAACCAGGTACCGACTCAAGCAAAATAAGCTCAAGCCATTCTTGCCACATGGCAAGAATGGCTTGAGCTTATTTTGTAAATGTTAAAAAGAAGCTTGGGTGAACATTCACCCAAGCTTCTTTTTAACATTTTCTTTCCCATTCGGTATCTTATAGAAAAGGAAGAGAGGGTAGAAGGCCTCCAAAAGCCTTATAAAGGGCTTAGGAAGAAGCCTATAGAAGCCTAGTAATCCAGAACGCATCAAAGATACACACCAAGAATATTGCCACCTACAAACCAAGAATATTGTTATTACTTATCAATGAATATTCAACGCATAAGCTCAGCATAGATCGTTAACGTCCAAACATCTCGGTGAGGCACTTATCCGGTACATACTGACGCCTGCCCGCCGCGTTATCTCACTGGGCATGCAGATGCCAAACTAGTGTTGCCACTTTGCTATGATGCCAACATTGACATGGGAAAGAGGCGGTGCTACATGGATAGTTGCCGCAGCTTATGAATATTATGAAAACCCAATAGAGTAGAGTTTCATATGATTTGCTTTACAATGAAAATTCTATGACGTTCTAGTCAAATGCATTTTATAGACTGGAATATCCCGTTTTTAGTAGAACCATGAACAGCTCTAGGTCGTATAAAATACTTATTTCTTTATAAAATCTATTATAATGTTTGCATATGATTCTAAGCAGCGCAGTTTTCCTACCTAAATGAGAGTCTCTTGGTAGTTTCTCACTATTAAGTTATTTGAGCCGATTGAGAAATAGCAATATATGCCTTAATTTTACCGAAGCTTCAATTTTATCGGCGAATATACTAACAATTAAAAAGTAAGTCAATGTTAATTATACTCGATTTGATCTGAATTTAACAAGCATGAAACGCAAGCACGCTAGCGATGCAAAGATTATACGCGCGCTAGCGGCGCGCATATAATATCCGGCGAAATTCGGAACTTGTCGAGGTACGACACTTTTGACAGCTTACAATACATCTTTGCTTCGAGGTTATGGTGGTAATTGTATTGAGAGCTGTCAAAAGTGTCAAAAATAGTAGTGATCTGTGAAAGAGTCGTACATGGACGACTTCTAAATTTTGCCGCTAGAGTCGCTAGTTAGAATCTTAGCATCGCCTATAGAGGATTGCCCAGTTTTTACTTCTCACGGCTTTGCACACAAATTTCATAGTCCGCTATTTTAAGAACCAAAAACCAATAAATAAATAAACCTTTTTATTTATTTATCGGTTTTCCAGAATCCATCCATTCCAGAATCACGAAATAGTTACGATCCTAGATTTCTAAGAAGTATTATAGATTTCACCAAATCTCTTTTAGCGTTGCTAGCAGCATTTATTTGTATACAAAAGCGATTTTTGTTTCCAGTGATACATGTAAATGACATTTTTTGTTCTCTTAAAAGATTAAATTTTTAAAGCATTTTCAGAGTACACGTCACAAGTCGTAATGCACAATATTGTTAGATTTTATTTACTAACGAGGCAATGGGCACAAATGTGTGTCAAATTGAACAAACTAAATTAGAACTGCTGAAGACAAGTTATAATATGTTTGTAGCCTTGACCTGTATCATCAACACCCGATACCAAGCGTCAAGTAAAGATCAGCATATTACGAGTCAAACCCGTGCTTATTAATGCATCTAATATTATAAATTCACACGTCATCAAAAATTCGGGATATTCCGTGTTGCAGGTAACGGACTTTGGGTCACAACACATCCTTGAATTGGAACGTTCTACGTAAAATGAGGGCACCTGACAACACTACGCGAAACGACCTTTATTCTGCATGTCTCGACGTTTGGGATGTTGACTTGTATCAATGTCGAAACCTCATGTTCGGTATTATCTCGATCACGAGTTTCTACGTGATCTAGCAGTTTAAGAGATCTAGTTTCATTGGAACTGACAGCTCGTTGGATGCACAGATAAGATATAAGTATGTCTATTAGATATCTTTCCATGTCGACTTTTTTTCAATTAACCTAAAAACCTCTCACAGACTGAAGCTGCTAAAATAATTAAAAAAATAAATGTAGTGAGCGAGCTGTAATACAAATAAAAATATTTTTCGTTACGTTGTATATTTTCTAGATATCCTTATGACTACTAAAAGTTATCCTACGTCAGATAAATGAACATTGAATTAAAAAAAATACGTTTCTATTTGTTAGTTGTATCTTTTATCACTCGAAAGCAAAATAACAATGTTGTTTAAATTTTTACTTACTTAGATTATGAAGTAATTAATTGTGAATGTAAACGCATTAAATAAAATGTATATAAGAGGTCCTTGTGTACGAAATTGGAGCCTATATAGTTTTATAAAACCTTATTGATTTATAATCTATACATCTATACATATAAATAAAATTGAAGTGTCTGTCTGTGATTTCAAAATAACTATGTTTTTCAAGTGCATATAGTAAGTTACTCGATTCTAAGTCCAAAACAACCCTTTTTAACATTTTTGTCTGTCTGTCTGTCCGTCTGTCTGTCTGTCTGTCTGTCTATCTGTTTGTCCGGGGTAATCTCTGAAACGGCTGAACCGATTCAAATGAGACTTTCACTGCAAGGTAAAGGACTTTATAGCGCTACATATAGGCTACAATTTGACCCGGTAGTTGGTGCTGTTGTCGCGATAACAAGTCTTTACTTCTTCTGCTCATCTATTCATCTATACATATAAATAAAATTGAAGTGTCTGTCTGTGATTTCAAAATAACTATGTTTTTTCAAGTGCATATAGTAAGTTACACGATTCTAAGTCCAAAACAACCCTTTTTAATATTTTTGTCTGTCTGTCTGTCTGTCTTTCTGTTTGTTTGGGGTAATCTCTGGAATAGCTGAACCGATTCAAATGAGAATTTAACTGGAAGATACAGGATTTTATTGCGCTACATATAGGCTACAATTTGACTCGGTAGGTAGCGCTGTTGTTATGACACTAATTTTTGTATAATTATATATAAAAGCAAAGGGTCAGTCATATTGAAATCTGGAATACCGCCGGCTGTATAAAGATGAGATTTGGCAGAGAACTTTCTAAAACGTTACTTTTTTCCGCGTGCGAAGCCGCGGGTACCAGCTAGTCATGAATATAACTTATAATGTTATTTGTTTATAGATTATGTTTGTGGTAAACTCACTCTTTATGAGTGAGTTTACCTTACCTTACTTACATATAATTATGAAAATGGTAAAAAAATGTATCAATAAATACGATCGTTTTATCAAAAACAAAGTACTTACGTATACCTATATAAAAGCATGATATTACTCAGTAATATCTGGATAGTAAGTAACAAAATAAACATTAGGTGCATTCATATCATAGCATACAACTATTTCCATAAGATATCATAATATAGTCCACAAACAATTTTTTATTTTGTTATTGATGCTAGTGGCAGTCGAGCGAACGGCCCATCTGATGGTAAACGGTAACCGCTGCCCATGGTCTTCGCTAATGTCAGGCTATACACAGCAAAGCCGCTGCCTACAGTGAAAGTAATGCTCTCTTTAAACCTCGTTTGAAGAAGGACAAGTCATAGCGCTCGGGAAACACCGCAGCAGGTAGTTCATTCCTGAGCCTACACCTACGTGGTAGAAAAGATCGCTGGAAGCGCACCGTACTAGATGAGATAATTATTATATAATCATTTCTATTATGTGATTTAGCGACAGTTCAAACAAAAGCAAATAATGGTAAATCCAATGCACGCAACGGTACATCGATACGTGTCATTGGAAACTAATATGTCAATTGATCGTGTTTTTTTTTTCGATACAATGCGCGGTCATTAGTGTATTTTATGTTTTGTGGTACTGAAATGTGTCAAAAAATGAACACCTGGAACGTCAACATTTAAGCCGACCTCACATTGGGCGACAGTGTTCCGCGATCGTACGCAGCGTGCGGTCGGCGTTCACTCTGTAGTACAAAGTGAACGCGGGGCGCACGCCGATCGGACGCCAAGCGTACGCTCGAGAAACGCTTATGACCAATGGCCTTAGCGTTAGGCCATTGAAATGTTCCATTCTTGGGCTTAGCGTGCATTTATCAGAGGACAAACTTTTAATTTTTAAATGTCATGATGGGCTAACCTCTTCTGTTAAGTAAAATGCAAGTTCATGGGGTAGCAACGCTCGTCCCGCGGCCGGCATCTCGGAAAAACGTACTTCTGCACGCGTTTGCCAATGACAAACTATACGTCGCACAGAAAATCCTTTTCACCTAAAAAAAGAAATTGCGTTTTCTGACGAAGGTTAGAACAAATGTATTCTTTTAAGTTCATTCCGACGTTTTCATTCATACACAACGTAAAATCTCAATGCCTAGAAATTTAAATTTTTACTGTTGTCTGTAATATTATTTATTTGTGGTCAATAATTTTGAGCAAAATGATTGCCTGTGATTGAGCAAAACGATTGCGTGTGATTTAAAAAAAATCTAGTCAATAATAAAGTACCATGTTTGTACTAAATTATTGACATACATGATATTCTAGGATTTACTTGAATTTACAGAATAACTTACATGTAAAAACCTAGAAAGGCATTGGCAAATTCATAAAAAATCTGCCGGAAAATTCGACCACCCAGACACGAAATAAAATAATTATGTTTATTTTCATAAAAAATAAATTTTTTTGGAAGTCATAACACCGTTCAAAAAGTATAAAAGTTCACTAAAGCATAAAATCTAAAACACAACTATTTGAAACAAATATTGTGAAGCCCTGAATTTGTGTTTACAAAAATTCTATCTTCTCGTGGCACTAACTATAGGTAAAAACATAACACGTCATAACATCAAATGTCATAGACAAAAAATACCTAATCATAAACATAACAAACCAAAAAAGCACACAGAATCCCACTTTATACAACTGTATTCCACTAAAATCTATTCGTGTAATAGCAAAGGTCTGCAGTGAAAGATAATGCCCGAACGAGTCTATCACGGTATATGCCCGATATCGCTAATCCGATTTCAAGGCGTAGCCGTCCGTTTGGAACATCCGTACAAAGAACTTCCATTAACTGACAAAAAACCCTTGAAACGTTTTACCTTAACGCCTTCCGTAGGCACCGCTACATCTCACCCAGACTGTGACAATAAAGCTTACCGATGCACTGTTATAGACGGTTATTTTCACAATGTTATTTAAAGTACATACATTTATGCTCGACAGTTATACATTCCTAGTTTGGGTGGATTTTAGTACAGTAAATGTAACGTTACAGTATAGATTTAATTATTATCAATTTGTCACTAACAAAGAAAATGATTGCAAAACTGACGAGCATTTTTAGGAAATTACTTTTGGGTGAACACAGTTGTTTTTGTTTGACCATTAATTAATTAGTAACCCATAACGATAAAACAAAGAATAGCCTAAATGTAATATAATCATTTAATATTAATAAGCAGTGATATCAAATAAAATTAGGACTTAATATTTTTAGAACGACAGAGGTCTGATTATTAAGATAATAGAAGTCTTCACACCATAAACTTTATATACACCAAATGTTTCTTAAAATTGACTCTGTTTTTTTCAAAATATTGAAATTCAAATTCTCTTCAAATCCTGGTTGATAATAAAATAATATATTTTTTTAATCAAGACTTACTATGTTTTTTTAAATGCTTCATGTTTAAAACTTTCCTATGTGTATCATTTTGAACGAGCTGCCAGTTTATTGATTATAATCATTTATGCAAATAACACTCCTTATTACTACGTAAACCACGTACAGCACTAGGAAGGAACTGATGTTCATTATCAAAATATCCAAAACAAAAACTCTTTTAAAGCAATAATTACATCTTACCAAGTGATATGTTAAACTTTTATTAAAACTTCGGTAGAAAATGTCCGTTGACAAGAAACCTAGAAACAATTAATCGACATGAAGCTTATATCACAAAGGAGCAATCTAAAAATTGAAGTCATTTTATATGAGCTGCGATCATTGTACTGTGCAAGCGGCTGCCGTTCCGAGATTTTAGGATAATATGGATAATCCACGCCGCTCGAAATGAAGCTACCCAGAGATCCTTTGCCGTTCATCCGAGTCGAAAATTATTTATTCATTACCCTCTTTATGAGTATGATTATGTTGTTATATTAATACCATAATAACCTCAATGTTCAGCATGCTTTATCCTTAATGAGATCGGGAGTTACGTTACTGTTCGAAGTTGTTACACCACACATAAGCTCGGAAAATACAACTGAGCGTAAGCTTGCGTCGGGGAACGTTACCAGGTATTCTCTTATCGAGAAACAATAAGGAAATAAAGTTTTTGATTACTCTTCAATAAATATCCTCCCATGAGAACACAAACGCTGTTAAGTTGAGATATGGTGGTGGCGGTTAATCGATATCTGCGGGTAAATAATATTTTTGTGATCGTGCTTGAAATGCATGATCACGTGTCATGAAAAATCGTCGCATGAAATCTATGTTTTTGAGGCTGTTAGCGCGAAACAATATAATTGACTTTTTAGGGTTCCACAGTTAACTCTGTCACAAAATGTTAAGGACCATATTGCGATGTTGCAGCGTCACGTACATTGAGCGCCGCGCGTCATTTTGGTACACGTTGTCTCCTAATGTTTACGAACCGACGCTTTCACTCGGAGACTATAAGGGTCATAGCACATAGTTCAAGCATAGCAACGGCGCAGCATCCACGCAGCAATTTACTTGTCATATATTTCAGAACGTCAGTATATAAGGGTGGTTTCAGATTAACGTATTTTTCTGTACATATACGGTCATTTCAGCATAGGCGCTTATACGCGCGCTACATAACGCGCTTCAAAAAACCGGACACGCGTAAAAGGGCATATTTCGGAGTGTTCGCTCGAAACGGTATTGGTATCGTGTCAGTATCAACATGGCTCGCGCTTATACGAGCTTAGAAGCGCGTCAACACTCGTACGAGTTGCGCGAGAGCTAAAGTGTGCGTGTATACGCGCCTACATGCGCTTCCAAAAACGAGCTTATACGCGCGTATAAAAAGCTAGTCGGAAACCTCTCTTAAGCCAATGGCAGGCCATCAGCGCACTTACCACATCATTGTAGAAAGCACTGTGCTACAGCTTAAGTCTATAATCATTATGTCGTTTGGCTACCACCACTTGCACAAATTATTAATCAAAAGGCATTTATCTAACTTGTTATGGATTAAATGAGTAAATGAAAAAACTTTTTAAACAACTATACTTTAAGTGTATTCTTACACACACCAAAAAAGCTAGCTATATGACGTCATGCTGCCATACACTACACTGCTGTAGCAATCGTCGTACATGACCAATAGCAAAAGTACTTGAAAACCCCGAGCACGAAAGCACACAGTCACAATTGGAACTCATAATGATAAGTGGGCAAAGCAAACGGATCGAGTCTGCAGCGTTCTATCACAAACAGAAGCAATAATATTGAACTCTCACAAGTACCGATTCACAATATCTACTTATTATATTCTCTTTTTGTTCTTGTCTTTGGAACTGAACATTTATTACTGTCTTATTGCTTGTGGAGTGCTTGAGGCCGCGGGGCCAGCAGTCAACGGAAAGTTATTATGTTGGGACTGGCGAAAAATGCGCAAGAAAAAGATTTTTGCATTCTGCACCGCTACGAAACACTTTAAAATTTCAATCCGCATAACGATTAAACAAACATTCACGTTTTGTATCTTTTTTATCTTCAGCTTCTCCGAGTGTTTCTTACAGTCTGCTGAGAATTTAAAAATATTGAGTGATTTTAAAACATTTCCGGATTTTTAATTTACTGCTACAATAGGTAATCATTTAACCCTTCAACTCCCTCCTATCTTAAAGGAAGATTTAAGTTCCTTCATGATACACATAATAGATATTTAAGGTCATCAGAAAATTTGAGGCTTAAAATACCGGTACATTCCACGGCTTTTTATGACAATTCCTTCACCGTAACTGCTGTTCGCTTGTGGAATAAATTACCGCTGCACATTAGGCAAGCTAAGACGTTAAAGGAACTATTAAAAAGGGTTTGCTAATATTCGAATCACAATGACATTGAGGTAAAATATACATTTACTTTATACTATAAAGTAAATGTATAGGAAGGTACTAACCTTCCTCACCGTCTAAAAATGGATTCAGCAATCTCTACCTGTTTTATAAATTAATGAGTTAATTGTTTACCATCCCTTGCCTGGTACCTCGGGGAGCATGTTGAGACATTGGAACCGGCTGTCATGAAGATCTTTGGTATGACGTGTTTTGGGGTATCAGTAGGTACCCTTGGATATACTGATACTGGTATTAGCCATGGAATATTAATTATTGCTATTTCTTTGAGTGGTGGCGCTGAGACGATCGTCGCACTGGAGGCAACTTAATATTCTGATTCTTAGTCACGTCTAAGATAATCTAATATACCATATCCATATCTTCATTCCTCTATACCTACTTAGTAATCTTTCTAATCTAACCAGATTAATAGGTAAAATAATATTAAAATTGTATAAATGAAATATGCGTTTTCTATATTTTATCCATAGCGCGAAGTCACTTTTATTCATATACGAAGCCGCAGACGAAAGCTAGTTCTAATAAAATTGGCACATGTCTCACTTAGTCGTAAAATTTCATATATTATGTTTGAACTCAAAACATTATATTGAAATAATAGTTAGTGTATTTACAGTGTACACCAATTCGCTTTCTTAATAAGACCTAAGTGAAATATGCCACATGTTTAACGTTGGCAGAAATATATTCCTGTCACTTGGCTGTTAGCCAAGGAAATAATAATTGTTGTCATTTATTTTACAATACCGTATGTAAATGTAAGATTCTGTGTAATGGCGCATGATATTTTGGGCACATGTTTTTTAGATTTAGTATTCGAATTATGTACTGTGTTTTACCATGAAATTATTATAGGTTTAATATATTCATTATTTTATTGTGCATGCTAGTGAGCTAAAATTATTCATCGGTTTTAGAGTATCAAAATGTCGTACTAATGTGAACTTCTATCGTAGAGATAAAAAATGGTTTGAATGTCTAGTATCTGACCTATTTGGGAAAACTTTTAATCTGTTTTCTGTTAAAAATAGCAATAAATCGTTATGTGTGAAACATAAGAGTGCTGCAATAACTAAAAATATAATCAATATAATTTTTCTGTTTATTTTTAATTGGAATAATATAAAATAGACTAATATAATTTCGCGCAACACAAGGAATTATGGTAATCATGCTTATAATTGTTTATGGTGCGTGGAAAATAACATAATGTTAATCCATATACCCGCAGATTAAAACAATTTTGTATCCAAATTTCACCAGAATAACGCCAGTAGCATTAACTAGTGATATAAAATCTTTGTTTATAATATTTATTGTTGAATTAGTGATTCTTCATAAACTAAGTATTCGTAATGGAACAATAATGTACAAAGGTGAGCTTAACTCATCCGTCTGAAAGATGGCGAAGAAGAATAAAAAATGTAAAAAAGAAGCCATTAATTTTATTTATTATTATTTTATTTACCGAAAATGTACCTTAATAGAGAAAATACAAATAATGTAGAACACTATTACTGCCCCCCCGTGGGATCTTGACCTTGTCGTGGTGGAGGGGCTCAGTAACCGTGGGTTTGAGGTACAACACCCACGGTGAAGCTAAGCGGGATCCCGGGAGGGGACGCTCCACGTGGGCTTGCGTGAGGCCTGCGTAGGATGCGTCCCAAGGTGCGGATGTGGGGGACAGTTCTGTCTGTCCCGTGCAGTTGGGTGCGGTCGCGGGCGGAGAGGCGTGTCGGTGTTGCGTTGCCGCGTGCCCTGTCTCCCGCAACCAAATGGGGTCGCACCATCGTTGCGTCGCGGTAGGGCTGCAGAGGAAGAGGAGATGCGGTGTTGCGTTGCCGTCCTCCCTATCCTCGGCGGCCGCTGGGTGTTTTGGCGGTGGAGCCTAACACCTTCTAAAAAAAAAAAAAGCTATTACTGACTACGATTAAGTTACAGGCTCGTTTGACATGGCGGTGTCCCCGGTAATACATATCTTTAATCTGTACTGTAGGTATACCTACGACCGACAATATAGGACTACTCACAAACCAGGATTAATCCTGTATCGCGTGGGATTTCATAAACATCAATACATATTATCAAAGTTCAATCTTCATATGAGACTACCACTTGACTCACAAATTAGTGTTTAATGTCTAGGTTTTCTTTGTGTCCGTTTTTGGAATGTTTGATGATTTGGAACTAGAGCGTCAGAAGTGTTTAAAAACATTAAACGTACCCGACCAACTGTAATAAATCTTTGTGGATGGTACAAGTCTTTGTACCGATATTCGAATGCTTAAACTGCTACTATGCCATCAAAGGATGTCAGTTTTAGTATAGGTTTTAAGAACAGTATAAAATTGTTTCGGTCAAGAGCAAAGCTGCATATTTCTGTTTAAAAAAAATTATATTCTCAAATCAATTCTAGTATTTTTATGGTTACACTTATTCTGTAAAATAATATAATTATTTATATCCACATATTTGACTCTCAACCTCAACGCAAAACAGTGACAGCCAGATCAATACGGTGCCACAAATATAGACGAATTCATATATTCACAATCACTACCGTAAGGAAACCAATAAACAAAGGAGATACCATTTATTTGTTTGGTTAAAAAGTATTGTGTGGCAAAAAAGATCCTCGGTGTTATGGCATAATGCGTATAAAGGTACATTCCGTGAGGATTTATGAAGAAGGCCTCGCTTGGTTTATGATGACAATGCCGCACGCCGCGTCTACGCCACCACCTCATTTCCTCACAGAAAGTTATAAAAACATATTGAAAATGAGATTCCCCGCACTCGAAGACCTAGCGAATGTTATCTTGTTTTGTGATTTGCCTGTTTTTATGTACGCCTCCAACGAATAAACGTATTTTAGACGGAGACCTCTCATTTGTGAGTAAATTTTCTCACTTTTTATATGAGCTTTGGTTTTCTCACTCTCCAGAATATGTGGCACATGTTTGTTAAGAATTTTAAGTGTACTTTCTGTGTCATTATAATTAATTAAAATTACTTAAGTAGGAACGTGAAAACGTCGTATAATTAACAAGTTTGTTACGTGTAACTTGCCATTTAGCTAAAGCCCGCTCACCGTGCCTGGATCTAATTATATCGTGTAGGTGAAGCAAACTTGTGTAATTCTAGAATTTTAGCAGCATGCTATCACATTCTCTTTCTGGCAGAATTATGCACGATTTGTAAAGCACTTTTAATAACCTCGTAAGTTGTATGCAAGTTTTGCGTACATTGAATATTCAGACACAAACTCACTTCATATTAATATCGTTAGACAATTTCGCATATTTAAAACTCAAGTTTCATAAAATAATTGAATATTGTAACACTTAACTTGTATTGTAAAAGTATAAAAAGGGTTTAACTTAATTTGAACTTGAGAAAAACGCTGCCAATTAACAATATGACACTAGACTGAGTTAAAAAGAGCGGGCGGCAGACAAAGCTCCCGTTACGCCCGTTATCCGTGTGAAAGCTCACAAGTTGCTGTTATCTGTTGAGGGCCACTATGTACAGGCAAAGATTGTCTTGTCAAGAGCCGCCGCGTTCAGTGCTACGCGCCCCTTCGCTCAGGGCGGACGCTACGCCGCGTGCGCCCGTAGCGTACCTCTCGTACTCTCGTAGACTCGTAGCGCATACGGACACTTCTACGAAAACTTTCGATCAATCATAACTTTCTAAATTTATAAATCATCAGCAACCATTTTGAATGTTCAACTAAGTTTGTTTTGTAACTGTAATCCAGTGATAAATACTATTATATGCAAGTGGAAACTTTTTCCTAATAGAATTCGTAAGTACATATTTTATAATCTATACATATATCTAACTACATTTTACTATTATTTGTTCATCCAATTCACACTACATTAGTGTAGAAGTAAGCGTTATCAAGCATCAATATCATTTGCAGGATTACGGTATATTAATTATATATGTAATCATTATATTTTATAATAATGTTATATATATTTAAACGTTGGTCTCGCGGCATAAATGTGCGCGTGGGATTGGATGTCTTGGGTTCAATTCCCGGGCCGGGCAAAGTGTTATTGGGTTTTTCCGTTAGGAAATTCTCAGTAACAGCACGGAGTCTGGTAATGTGCCCGGTACGGCAATAGGCTCGCCCCCTATTACGAGGGACCTAAAAATTCATGGCGAAATGTGGGTGTAATATTACACCTCTGCCTACCCCTTCGAGGATACAGGCGTGAGTCTATAAATAAATAAAATTAATATTTAAACGAGATATTAACTCATCTGTATACCATACAACTAATCCATAAGCGCCGCATCTTAAAAAATATAACACAATTAATTAATAAGCTAGTACATGTAGGTGAGCGTGTAACAATTCCTTAGTACCTCTCTAATCAACAAAGAGAATACCTCCGATGGTACGTGGGCCTACACAATTTTATTCAAGCATCCTTTGTTTCCATTCACGTTGCTTTTGTCAAAATCGTTGTACTTTACCATTTAGTGGGAGATAAAAGGAAAAAAATAATTAGTGGAACGCTTTGTAGACGCTGCTTAGAAGAATGTAACGGGATTTTTCTTAAGCGGGAGTTTTTTGTACGGTATTTTATTTGCACACATCGGTAAGCATGAATTATTTGAGAGTAAATAATATTTGATTGCGTACTTATGTGTACAATGAATGCGCACTACTGATGGAGTACTATAATGGTCGAATACAATTGAGAGAGGAGAATGGCTACGTATGTTTATTCTAAAGCTTGTAATGAAAGCAGGCGTTATTTTGTATGTAGGTTTATACTTACTTGCTCTGCGCTTTATTGATATTATATCAATGTGGTAATATTTTAAAACATGGCTTATTGTATCTTGTACATAAATCATATTTGCATAAATAAATGGGAAAATTGTAAAAAATCTGCATTTTTAATGAAATTAATGCAAGAGGAATACTGTTATTTAAGGAACGAACTATACAATAATGTTAATGAGATACAATAACACATTTTATTTAAAATAATACAATTTTCAAAGATTGGGAAATAATAAAATTCATGCAGTACGTATTTATCTTTACTAAAATCGGTCGAACTATATATGATTAACTACAATTTATAGCAAGTACCTTCTACTTTTTGAATTCGGTTAAGTGTAAACATATGAAGACATGCGTAGCTACTGAGAATAAATTAACAATATTTTAGAATGAGATTACAATCCGTATAATAAAATGTTGTATTTATTGATATTTTTATAATAAATAAATGCTTTTCAAATATGAACCCCTAATGCTAAAAATAAACTAATAATGTGGTTCCAAGAGTAAATAAACTTCTTGGAAATGTTTTGTTTATTTTATTTATAGTCTCCCGTCTGTATCCCCGAAGGGGTAGGCAGAGGTTGAATATTACACCCACATTTTGCCATGAAATTTTACCGGGCACATTACCAGACTCCGCGCTGCTACTGAGAATTTCCTAACGGAAAAACCCAATAACACTTTGCCCGACCCGGGAATCGAACCCAAAATCTCCTAATCCCACGCGCACATTTATGCCGCGAGACCAACGAGGCAGTCAAATAGAAATGTCTTCATCTTTAACATAATACTTCGTGTCATGTTTTGGTTGTTCTTAGAACAACGTCTCAAGAAATACGTAGAGTCATCAAAAATAATTCTAATTTAATGAAACACGCCATTAAAGAATGCGAGATAAAATTTATTATATTAACTTATGTTTTAGTCGAGGGGCATTGTGATTTGACTGGTACCCTTTACTTGACAGATCGGTACGTTAGAAAGGAACAGCTTATTAACTTCTTCCTCTTTTCTTCTTCTTCATAAATTGCTGCTATTTTGACAGTTGGATGTCATCTTGTTGCATAATCCTTGTCGATAATTTGTGGATGAGTTGTTTGTTGAAAATACCGCAACCATTATTATGTCCTTCGACCTGGTAATCTTGTTATTTCTATCTTAACCAAAATAAGTTCTAGCAGCATATTATAATATGTATCATTTGTTTCCAAGCACGTTGCTCAAATATTATTTCTGCCACTTCTTCGGTCGTTTAAACACACTGACTGTTTCATGTCCCTTTATAACCAACTACTTTGTAACATGCGACGAAAGAACCACATTTTAATCGACTTTAAGCTCTTGCCCCTTTATGTCAATGCGTTTTCAAGATCCACCTTTTATGGCCATAACAAGCCAAAGGCACACTTCATATATAAAGCACATTACTTAAGCAGCAATCAGTAACTAAAAGAAAAAAATAATTGAGATAGACAGAAAGCTGTAAATGATGCTAGAGATCTTAGAAATATCATTTTGTATACTTGTTTTAAGTACTTCTAAGAAAGAAATAATATTTATTTAATGAAAACCATAAATATGAATGATTGAATATGATATGATGATATACATAATTATATTGTCTAAGAAATATATTTTACGCAAAAAACATAATGTGATGCAAGATGAATATTACTCACAAGCGTTATCTTGTTGAGGAAGTAAGAGCTAAGGTTTTACGATCAGAGTTTAACTTACGACAGCCTTATGTGGCGCATGATAAACTCAAAACTCAAACTCAAAATCATTTATTCATTTAGGCCACAAAGTGACGCTTATGAACGTCAAAAGTTAAAGTTAATTACTAGATGATTCTACATTTACATTTACTGCCACGTTCGCAATGCAATAGGTAGAACCACGAGAAAGAACGGGCAATAAAACTCGTGGCCACTCTTTTTAACTGCCAGTATAATGGTTTTACATGTTATATTTGTAAGGAGCTGCAACTGTTTCACATTGTGAGTTATCTACTATTGCAAAAGTTAATAGTTATTGATATCATACTCAAGCAATAAATTATGTTCATTTATTAAGCCTCCCAAAGTGAATATGGTGAAACAGGAGCATCCACTTACGTCTTTTGATGTAAGCAACTCGCGAACATGACTGTTCTGATCTATGGTGGAACAGTATGTTCCGAAAAGTAATGCAGCAATTTACAATCTATTAGTTAGCAGTTCATGACCACGAGTTACCCTCACCTTACAAATCCAATAAATTATAATAAAAAGAGTAGAACAAGAATGCAAATGTAGCATAAAAAGAGAATACGGTAATTAACTACACTATAAAACTGCCTATTGACCTAATAATAAAAATAAATTGACCTAATAAAAGAATATTTATTATAGTTATCTAATTTAGTTTAGATATCTAATGTGACAAAAGGGTGAAACGGAGGTATATTGTAGACACCTACTTCGCTGTCTTTAAATTTAACGTTATTACTTGAGCCTTAAAATGCTTCCTGCTGAGAGTCTGCTGTCCGTTCTTCTAGATTTTAATCTGATACAAAATTTAGTCATGAATGTGTGAACAGTTTTTGAAAAATCAGGAAATGGATCTTGGGCCCAATTCTCCTAAATAAAAACATTTTCGATATAATGTCAGTGTCATACTTATGTCACAAAAAGTGTATTCTTCAAAATTATCTGATATTTGAATAAAGTTGTAACGAGATCGTAATTGAAACAAGTGTCAAAATATGTGTCAACGACGAACTGTTTATTTCAAATTATACGATAATGACATTAGGTTATCAGAATACCACTTCTGAGTCAGTTTAAAATATAATTTCAATGTCATATAAAAATATGAGAATCAGGCCACAGGTGTAAGACTGCCCCGAATTGCAGGGCTATAGAAGAACCTTCTTGTACCCAGTTTTTTAAATGCCAACACAAAATATGAAAATTTCTTTAATATATTTAAAAGCTATAAAAGGATTATTTGATGAATTTATTTATTTGGGTTGGCTTAAGTAATTAGAGAGAATTCGTGAGTTTTCCGTTTGTTATTGAAACTAGCCAGCCTTCTGTTTATTGAGTAAATAAGCCACAAAGGATGTTTTTGCACATTGATGACTAAGGGTCCGCCGGCAACAGTTTGAGGACAAAATTTTGGGGAAAATAATGTTGTTGGTTTCTTCTACAAGAAAACATTAATTAAGACTATAGATATTTTATTTGCATCATGAACTTTTTATCGTCATACTTATGACGATAAAAAGTAGACATTATTGGCCGCGCTTTAACCTTTTAGACACATGTCTAAAAGGTTAAAGCGTGGCCAATAATGTAAACAAATTTTCAATAGTATAACATTTTTTTATTAGCAACTACTACAGATTTATCAACTGTCGTAGTTTGCCTTGCCAATTTATAATTTTGTAAATCACATTTGCCCGGCAAATTGTATTTAACAATAGTATTTGGCCAAATGATTTAAATAAAATCGACTTCATATATGGGAAAATAAGACCAAGATATTACACAGTCATTTTTGTAACGTAACTGAGTGCTACTTACTTTTCTATCGTCTGGCGGGTTACTTCAATCTATCCAATGTACTCACATCGATATGGACCTTTTCTTTTTTTATACGGTAACTGGGCAGTAAATTCGGCTAATTGCCATTTGGGTTGTAAATGACTGGGCGTGTCTTCCTGTTGGTAGGGCAATGGATAGGCTTAGAACTCGCGTCCTCTCAATATCTTATTCATTAAATGGCGCATCGCAAGGCCATATTATTACATACTTATCGCGTTTATTATCGTTCTGTTTAACCCCTTAAAGTTGCAGCATAATGGTACATAGCCTATATTACTATCTTCCCTCATAATTGTACCTATCTAACACAAATCGAAGTGCATTCAGACAAACAAACTCGTCAGCTTTATTATATGGGGTTATATATAATGACTACCATAAAATGCTTTGATACCCTTAGTTCTTAAACCAAAAGTATATACTTAACACCAGAAAAATAAAGTCTATAATTACAATAGTACCAGTTATTTTAGTCACGACTGCACTTCAAATTCTATTCGAACACCAAATGTAGTAAATGATCACCAAATAAATAGTTTATGTTAGGTTCTCTTGTGACCCTTAATTCAAAACTAGTAATATAGGCTATGTACGACTATACTGCAAATTTTAGGGGTTGAACAGAACTAGAATGAACGCGATAAGTATGTTATAATATGGGCGTTTACAACTTAGTTTATTAAAGTAGGTGGTGTATCCAAATCCAATGTATGTGTTGGTATTTCATACAACTATCAAAAAAAACTTTGGTTATAATTTTACAATAAAATGCTGGTTTAATTTTGGTGATTTTTACTACTTTTGGGTTAACAATGATTTATTTGGAGTCATTCTGCTTAAATAGCATGGTGAAATGTTAAAACTTTGGTAATAATTTTACATAAAATTACGGGTTTCATTTTGGTGATAATATTACTATTTTTGTCTGTTAAATGTTACTATATCTGGTGGTAAGTTATTCCTTATTATATAAGCACAGAGTCATATTTTTCAGTTCTCTAAAGATTATGAACCTTAAGCTTTAGTTCCATGAAAGCCACTGGGCCTGCGTAAATAACCCCCAGACGCAGTCGACATAGATGAGTTACGTTTCGGCTAGCTGTGTCACACGACAAACCAAAGTTTGATCACCCAGACGGAGCAATCTATCTGTAACCGCACGCTGCGCACTTGGGGATGCTTGCCATGAAAATTATATTGTTAACAGACTGCCCGGTTTTCTTGAACCTTAAGAAATAAACTCGAACAGTCGCATCAAAGACGGACCTCGAATTGAATGAATGCGACAAAACTCTGTTCGTGATGTACAATAAGTTATCTTGATATACACACTAGACTCTGCAATAAACATTGAATCTTGCTACATGGCGAAGGTCAGCTGTAGGTAGATGCTCCGTAGAAATACTAATATTCTGCGTATAATGTTAGGTAGTAAAACGAACCCCAAGCAGCAATTTTTTATATGACACCTAAATTTTATATGGAAATAAGTTTTAAAATATTTGATCTACATGTCGATACGTATATTAAGTTACAGTAGTACTACAAGTGCCTTTATAATTCTAATACGCAAAATGTTACAAACAAAAAAGTACAATATGTATGTCGCAACATTTTCCACTTCAAATATATCACTTGGCTCACTACACTTTGAAACTATACGTATATTACCGACTATTCCTATTCGCATGAAATTAAACTTGGCATCTCTACTAATCCTTCCAAGAAACAGACAAGTTTATGTATTGAAATCACATATATATTATAAATACTGAAGACTTAAGACATCCCGACTTCTAAGATCACTGACTAAACTCTCACAAGATACGTACAATTTATATTTGATATAAGCATATAACGAAATTCAACTAATGACTTACGAATTAATTAGTCTTGCCCAAGTCAGGGCCAGGAGTAATGAGTACGTCGCGTCTATTAAAACAATTATAAAAGTAAGATAAAACTTATTAAAACAATAAAGATTATGCTTTTTACATTGAATATATTTTTTGTTGGTTGTCTCCAAAATGTTCTCATGTTTTGGTAATCGCAATGCCGAAACTGAAAACGATTTTAACAAAGAACGTTAAAAATTCTGGTGTATAGACAATTTACCACGTTTATTAGGAACGGATATCTCTAGAAAATTTCCATAAAACAGTTGTTCCATATTTAACGTTAAAACATACAACAATTATTGCACACAAATACTTTGTGAAATTACAAATGTTTATAAAAAATCTAAAACAGTGCAAGGAAACCTAGCGCTGCATAAACTAATGTCGATTATTGGATTGAATGCATGTGATGTATCATAGTTTAAATTATTTTTATAAACCTACATCTTTCATAAGCAAAAAAGAACATTTTTATCTTCATAAAAACGCTTATAATAAAAATAAATCCTAATTCTGGCTTAGTACAATCATGATACTTCAGACAAAATAATATGGATCTAAAATAATATACTTCTTAATATTAATACTCTACACTATTATATGTACCTAAATAAAAGTTTATTAACGCATCCAACGTTACATATTTAGCTACGAGTATTTGAAAAATATCAGCCTACTAAATATCCTGCGGATATGAAAGGTCGTCATTTAAAACGGGTAGGTATAATATGAATTTCATCCGATAATTCTCGGAACCTTTGTTACAGTTTTCATTATATTTTCGAAAGATGTTTCAACCCTATATCTGGCTTATAAATAACAAGAAATTCTTTTTATTTTGCAGAGTCGTTTCTTTTATATCTTATTTAAGATTCTAAGCAGCATAGGGTTTGCGTAATTAGAAACAACAGTTACATGGTAACATCTGAAGCAACTAAGCGTCGCTCGCATATTGCCAGCCACTCAAAACACCAGGCACTGCATTTATAATACAAGGAACAAAAACCACTTCTTTCTTTGTTGTAAGTATAGAGCTCTATAATATGGAGGTCTGCTAACCTAGTACTCAAAGGATGACGCAGTGTTACTTGGTTCAGATTTCTGTTCGATATGTTTTTAATAATGTTCTTTGGGAACTATTTGATCTTTGAGACCTGATCTGGAGGTCTCCTTGGCAATTTATTTATTGACTCACAATGCTAGTGTGTATCGACGGGCAATGCAAATTAGTAGAGGCCTATTCCCAGAAGTAGACAGCGAAATTATGCTAGCAATGATTAGGAAAGATAAAGATGGCAGACCTAGCCTTAAAAAAAGAAAATATTCCAACAGATATGACTGCTAGCTAAAACTTAAAAATGTAAATTAATAGTCACGTTGGTTGTGAAAAAAATATGACCCCACTTTTACATAGAAGTAGTTTCAGATTCCTCTTTTTTGCATTTTACAATTTTAACTAACGTTTTGTACAGACAGTTTAAATTAAAAGTGACTGCCCACAATTGAACAAATGTGGAAAATAAAGCAATATTTTGGTTTATGATACGTTTAGTGTGTAAAACAGCCATTAGAAAATTCAAAACGATTCAAATGCTCAAATGAAAAATGCACAATAAACAGAAGGATTATTTCTAGTTGTGGGTCATCAAACGACCAGGGTAAAGGTAATAAATAAGATAGGGTAAATAAATTAACTTCTTTTTGTATTTTTGATTGGCAATAACAAGTCTGGGATGATGAGGATAAGAATCTTTTACACGATAAGAAAACATATTTTGACTGCACATGGTGGCTTAAGCGGCTGCCTACCGAACGTTGAGCCTTCAGTCCCAACGAAACCACTCTTCGTGTGATCCACAAATTTTTGTTTCGAGTTTGGATGAAATTCAAGACAGTTGATTTCTTAAGTGGGTGATGTGTTGTGTATATTCACAGTATCACTGCACAATTGAGCGGCAGTGATATTGTCATGTTCTACAAGACATAAATTGGTGCACATAAATATACGTCTATCTTTTCAACAAGATTCTTCAAACTAAAATGGACTGCCCGCGGTTGTTGAGCAAGATACAATTTCGTGTTCCTGCCAAATTACCGCGATGCTATTACCACCCTTTGTCCAGCATTTCGGCGAACTATTTCCAGCACAAACACTGCCATTCCACGACTTGTTAGATGTCCACAATTACATTATTAACGGTCACAAAATGAAACATACGTAGAAAGTGTAAAGTATTCTTTGCCATGCTCTATAAAGCAAAAAATCATGCATACATATATGTTATTGGTAAGTATTAGCTAGTTAGACATTTTAATGATCTGAATGTTCTATTATCAGATTCATTAGCTAAAGCTGAACTTATTGGTAAAATGCATTTATTTTTCATGTATCAAAAACAGAATAATCGTCAACGTTGTCTCGGTTGCGACCCAAGCCTGGGATCTACTATATTGTTGTGTTATAAATCGACTTCTCCAACCAACCTAAACTCTTTTACTTATTTTTTTATAGACTCTCGCCCCGAAGGGTATGCAGAGGTGTAATATTACTCTTTTATTTACTAGGAGTAAGTTTTGAATAATAGGCATGAGCTTATTTCCTTACCCATTAGTAACCTCATCGCCCTGTATACATCCTACAAAAGTGCACGTTTTGAGCAATGCAAGGATTCAAGTACAATGCATAGTTGCATAATTCGTTGAAAGTAAACTAAACACCGAGGAATGTCAGTGCCAGATACATTAGCTGGCCTGTCTCAACCAGAATCTCTTTACTAAAATAGTGCGCTAAATACAGTTTTGTAACATTGAAATCACATGTATAACATAAATGATACAATAGAACAAAAAGGAAAAATATTTGTGGAAAGCTATATACAAATAATAGGTGAAAAAGCAAGGTGTAGCTTAATAAACTCTCTACAAGCCCTGCAGCTTGGCAGATGAACTATATCCATTTCACAGAAAACATGTTCAGCTTAGAAATACTTAAAGTTGAATCATATTCCCTTCTTTCGTCAAAGATCTTTTCCTGTCACTCCTATTTCGATCCAGGCGAGGCTGACAGTGATTTGGAAAAACAGTTTTGGGCTTTTGGAAGTTCATTAGGCAAAAGCATAACATTTTCGAGAACACAACAAGTCTTTTGTACTCATTGTGAAAATTTCACTTCCAATAACTAGAATCATCTTTTATTAGTGGGGAGAAAAGAAGTGTCTTACAGATACTAAAGAACGTACAGATTATATATCTTTTATGTGTTTTGTATTACAATTATTATTAATGAGATGTACCTACTTTTCACAGCTCGTCTATTATCCTGGTTTGTCAACTGAGTATGAAATTGCTTAAGCTGTCCATCTATATGATACAGCTACATATGTAATTACGTACATGGTTTCATCAATGAACAGTAATTAAGCAAGCGATATTTTTTCTCATAATCTTATTTCACTGTAAGAGCTATTATTGGTAATATTTTCTATGTTTGGTAAGCTGAATTTACATACATACATAGACTCACGCCTGTTTCCCGACGGGGTTGGTAGAGACTACGGAACGCCATTTGCAACGATCCTGACATATCTCTCTTGCTTTATTCACTCTCATCAAATTTCTCATGCATGCTCTTCAGTTTAGGGTGCTAAATTTATTACCCGTCTTTTGAAATAAAAAGGGATATGTGTATACCAGGCACAAGTAATCTGACAGGTTCGCAGTAAAGTATGCGAGCTGCAATTCATGTGACGAGTGAAGACACCGTGGTGTTTGAAAGTAATTACTAAACCTGAAAGAAAAAATATACTTTTTATCATCATGACACTGCATACGAAATAATATAAAACCAAAATTTCTGTACTAAACTTATTCACAGCAAGTTAGAACTCCTAAGCAGGATTACTATTTCTGCTTAGATTATTATTAATTTCTACACAATTGTTTGACTATACACTACAACCAGGCCATGTACTATTGATTGATCAATTATATTGTTAACTGCGATACTGATAGGCTATTAATATGATCTGAACTGGACGCAATATCTTGACTAACCATCTTGTTTAGAGATTGTAATCTCTATTATATTTCGCGTTATGGATACTAATATTAACCTATATGCTAATTATCGTGAAATAATTACGCAGATCTTTAAAGATTTTTAAAGGTATTATATTTATTTTTAAAGTTATTGATTAGTTACCAGTCTCCAGGTCTACGGAGCAGATACTCTTATAATGTCTTATAAAAGCAAAATTAATAATATCAAGTGATATCAAGTATTCTATTTCACGCTTTTTATTCTTAATAAGCTACACTGCAAGAACATAGGCGCAAATTAATAAAATTTGCTGTCATACTTATAGAGAAAAACAAGAAAATTATTTTCTAAATCAAAATCTGGAGTTATGAAGTAACAAACAATAAAAACATGAAACCGGATTGAGAACCTCTTTCTTTTGTTCTCGGTTAAAAATAGTAAGCTGCGAAGAAAAATAAAAAGTAAAAGCTCTATTTAACAAATCATAACCAATACGTTTTACTCGTTAGAAATTCTTCTTTGATAATAAGTTTAACAAGTTTATAATTATACCAGCATGAACAAATCACTTGGCTAACAATTAAATTACCATTTGTAATATAGAGAAACGAACAACATGCTAGGTACTTGGATTAGTTTTTTGTTTGTGTATGTATATTGCTAAGTAGGTATGCATTACATCTTCGGGTGTACGTGTAAGAGTGTGCGTGTGGTTGTTTCAGTAAGGGTTTGTGTGTATGTGTGAGTGATTTTTTGTGTATCTTGTGCTCCTCTTGACTAATTAGGTACACACGATGGATTCTTCTGTGTGTCTAAATCAATATAAGTTGATTTAGACAACTTTGTGAAATCATATAAAATGTTGATAAAGCTTTAAGAAGAATATTTGGAGACATAGACGTGGATTTATTAGACACACATGTGCAAGTTCGAACTAAGTCTGTACTTGTATGTGTCAAACCTTTATTATTTCTATCGCGATTGAAAGGCGCATTTTGTCTTATTTACAATAAGTAAGAAATAAATGGACATAAGTATATAAAGTCTTACAACTATCAGCGCAATGCCTAAGTTAAGATTACTACTGTCGTCTCGATACTGCCATAGGAAATTGCGAGGAAATTTACTCACTTCGATCTTTCGTAAAAAAACCGTCAAAGTGCATATTTCTTTTTCATGCGAATGTGTGACCAACTGAAACCGTAATAATGACCACAATCCAACTGTATTTAAGTATAATAAATTGCTATAATCGATTTTAAACTTTCGCGATTTGTATACATCATACAATATTATTTAGCAGGTCTTAGTCGCGATAATTTACTTTTCTAAAGGCATAAATACCTCTGTTATTCTCCTACGTTTCTACCGGCTTGCAACGGTTATGGTCGCGGAGGGACTGTAGGAGAATAACAGAGGTATTTATGCCTTTAAATAAGTAAATTATCGCGACTAAGACCCGCTAAATAATATTGTATGAGATAATATATTGCTGTTGTAATATTTACTTACTTACGAAAGGTTTCACTGTTATCGCATGACTTTGGCAACTGCCCAATCCATATTTCTCTATTTCGTTGTTAAATATGTTAACTATGACTTAAAATCCGGGTGTGAATAATTTTATTTCTATAAGTTTATTGCCCGTTAATATTATTATGTAACAGTTTTTATAATATTGTAAAAATATATTGAAAAGGCCAATCCTTACATAAATGCTCTCTTAATTTATTTTCGCTTCGGAGTCGGTACACTTATTTATATTACTGTAATCTTTGCTTTGAAAATGCATATCAGGAGAAATCCTTCAAATAAAATGAAAAAACAAACAATCGAATCTTATTAGCACCAACAATAAGCTTTCTAGAAAAGAAAACGTTTGATTATTTAGACTTCAATTCATTTTCTAAATTGAAATAAAATATGCGAAAGCGTGGCTTTGTTGCCGGCGAATAATAGAATGTCCCATCACGTCCAATGGGGTTCGCAACAAGCGGCTAGGGTGTGCTACGGGAGGTGCCAGGTGTACACTCGCTAATAACATCTCTTGTCAAATACTGTTATTCTACCCAAAGGATGGCACTGCTGATTTATTGGAAAAGTCCAAAATAAAAAATGTTGGCTATTTCTGACATATTTTTAGTAGAATCGATTGTAGGATCATATTTTTAGATTGACAATGACTTTGCACTAGCGAGAGAATGGCTTTTAGTGCTAAAAGCAAGATGTGTAGTGACTCAATAACCCTCTTGGTGTTAAAAATTGGCTAAAATATTATTGCGGTTCAACCTAAAACATTGAATCAAATGATTGACTGCCCAAAAAGATACGTAAACTAAAATTTTAAGAATATACAATAAGCCGTCAAGAAACGGACCACGTATGGAATATTTTAATAATAATAATATATTCATGACTTTAGATGAATCATAGCAAAGGATAACGAGAACGCTAATTATGCGTAACAAGATCATGATTATAATAATACAGGACAAAGTAAACTAGACATACATCCTAGTTATCCTTTATCTGTGCCGAGTAATAAAATGCACCGTATCTATCGTCATCTAATTAGCCTTTAGATTTTTATTCAAAAATAATAATATAAATAGACACAAAGTAAAAAGCTATATTTTGACACCATTGATTTAAATGGACACGTAAGATTAACTCCCTGGTATTAAATTAATAATACGTTGCAACGTTCACTTTAATACTGCCGCTCTAGAAGCAAGGCATTTTACTTTTTATTTGATGTTTTTCGCTAAGATCACTGGAGTATCTGCCAAATCTTGTTAATTACCTAAAGCATGATATATAAAATGCCCAATATCTAATAAATTACTTTGTATATAGTCAATATCCGAATATCAAAGTACTTACCTTAACCTTAATAACGTTCCAAAGATGTTCAACCCTCAGCTACTCGAAAATCCGCACGAGATAAAAAATAAGGCCCAACCGCCGATACAAACATTACACTATACATAAAAGGTTGGGCACCCCGGAAGGGACGCTGGTCTGAGCGCAGATAAGTGAAGAAAGTGTCGAAGGGTCGTCGATGTCGTCACACACTATCTGGCGCTCGCAGTCATTAACGGCAGTGTTGTTGTCCGAACTTATTATCGTTTAATTTATGACCACACATTACCGCTTAAGGCGCCATTAAGCCGCTCCGGGAAAGACCCCGAGAATAAATAAACCGGGAAAGTTCACATGATGAACACCCCTAACTCGTTTCGCTGAGCGCCTCAGCACGTGCAATCGTTAATTTCGCCCGTCACAGATCATAAACTGTTTATTGTTTTCTATTAGCCGTACGAAGTTTCATAATTTATTTTAATGCTCTATGTTACTTGATAGCTACACAAAGTGCTCTCGTTGTCAATTTTCCCTAAAATGCGAGTTATTTTTGGATTTCTTTGATCTTTATTTTTCATATGCCTCTAAGTAAATTTGATTGAGTTTTTATCGTTAATTTGCCTTATTTTGTTTTTATTGTTTACTTTAGGAGGCTTGAGGAGCACAGATACAATTTGGAGCATAAAATATAAACGTGTGATGGATGTATTTATGTATACGGTGAATAATATATGATTAAAAATGTTTGTATATAAATAAGTCGACCCAAAAAGGAACAAGAAATCTATTGAGTAAGTTCATGAGACTATATTGAGAAGCTACAGAACCATGAGACAAATAATTAATATTTGCTTACCTAATGTTGCACCTGGTGATGACACTGGAGAACTCCTCCATCGTCATCTATGAAGGTTCAACACCACGGACATGGAGCGGGACTGTGGTGGCTGTTTTCTTCAAAAAAGACGACAAAATTTTATTGAAGAATTACAGACCCTTTCACTCCTGAGTTATATCTACAAGTTGTTCTCGAGGGTTGTTACAAACCGTGTCGCTAGAAGACTCGACGACTTCCAGCCGCTATAACCAGCCGGGTTTCGAAAAGGTTTCAGCACCGTGGACACCCATACTGTTCAGTAGATTGTATAGAAGACCCATGAGTACAACTAGCCGCTGTGTATGGCATTCGTGGACTACGAGAAAGCCTTTTACTCTATCGAAACCTGGGCAGTTCTTGACAGCTTGCACCAAATTCGCATTGACTGGCGATATATCGAGGTGTTGAGATGTTTGAATGAAACCGCGACCATGACCGTTCAGATCCAAGACAAACACCATAGAGTTGCTTAGGGGCGTCCGGCAAGAGGATACAATATCTTCCAAGCTGTTCACGAAGGCACTTGAGGATGTCTTCAAGACACTGGAGTGGACTGAACGGGGTATTAGTATTAACGATGAGTACATCTCACACCTTCGGTTTGCTAACGACATCGTCCTTATAGCAGAGACGTCGGAGGAGCTTAGCAGAATGCTGTACGACCTTAATGTAGCCTCCCGGTGAATTAGTCTCGGCATGAACCGGGATAAAACGAAGGTCATGTTGAATGAACACGTCATATCGATTCCTTGCTCGAAGTTGTGCAACAATATGTCTACCTAGGGCAAGTACTACAGTTGAGTAGACACAGTTCAGTTGGGATGGGCAGCATTCAGTAAGCTACGTCCTGTCTTCTCTTCGCCTATTCCGCAAAGCCTCAAGACAAAAGTCTTCGACCAATGTTCTGCGTCCTACCAATAATGACATACGGTGCCGAAACCTGGACACTCACGGTCGAGCTGGTCCATAGATTTAAAGTCGCTCAGCGTGGCATGGAACAAGCTATGCTCGGAGTCTCTCTAAGGGATAGTATTCGCATCGAGGTCATCCGGAAGAGAACTGGAGTTACCGACATAGCTCGCCGTATAAGCAGGCTAAAGTGGCAATAGGTTGGCCACGTCTGCCGGAGGACCGATGACCGATGAAGTAGACGAGTCTTAGAGTGGAGACCACATTTCGGCAAACGAAGAGTGGGACGCCCCCCCGACTAGGTACTCCGACGACCTAAAAAAGGTGGCTGGGGCGGGCTGGATGCGGAAGGCATAGGATCGGTTACTGTGGCGCATGTTGGGAGAGGCCTATGTCCAGCAGTGGATTGCAATGGGCTGATTGATTGATTGATACTTAATATTGTCTACAACTGATTGCCACGATATGGAAGAAAAATGAAAAATACGATGTTGAGTATTATTTGAACAATTTTAATAATTTATTGCCAAAACAACAATTGCGTATTATTCACAGACATTTATATCGAATATGACTGTGTATTATTCTATAAGACAAGTTATATTTATAGGTTTAGTTACATCGAATTCATGAACAAAATAGATTTATAATGCATTATTAATGCGAATTCTAAGAAATATGCCTATTTTATCGTACTGTTTTATATTATGCTTACTAGAACTACTTAAAAGACATCCTACGCGTAAAAATATGTTATTATTTAGCTTTTATAATAACATCATTTCCAGACAGACATGTTTACATGAACAGTGCTTTATTATTTTATCAGCTTTTCTTTACATAAATTAGACTAGATACTATTTATATTATACATGTATAAATATAATATCACCCTCAGCCTAATAAACAAAGAACGAACTCAATAATTGCAATCAGGCCACTCGATATTTCAATCATAATACTTATATGATATAACATGAAGAGTACGTCTGTTTAAGTGTAATCGAGCATCTGATATTAACTCGTATTTGAATGTGGACCGTATTGAACATGCGTGCTTTCGAAAGCCGTCATCAGATGCTTATTATACGTTTAACAAACGATGATCAAGTGGACAGCTGTTGCATAAGTTGACTCAAACATGTGATTGTATGTAATCGTGTGACTTTCAAAAACTTAGTTGAAAAATTACTGCAATGCCTGAGCTCTCAAGAATAATCTGAAACTTTTATAGAGGTATGCTTGTGCGTGCAAGTTCGATGAAATACGTTGATATTTCTCATGTCTCCTGTGTGTAATTGCCTAATAGTTGTTGTAACGCGTAAAAATATACAAAAAAATAAATAACGTTTAGTTTGTTAAACTATTTCAGTTTTAACCCTGTTTCCTGGAAATCCATTTCATATGTTCGCCTACTACTCTTATGACTTTTTGTGTTGGACTAACATAGTTTACCCATGCTCGTCAATTCAGAGAGCTCCTTTTTAGAAAAATATTTTCGCGTTAATCCGATTTTGATTTACAATAAGTAAGTGGTATACCATTGGAGAGGCCTATATCCAGCAGTGGACTATGGCAGATTGATGATGATGATTATGAAGAATCCTCAATTTTCAAAACATTATTTAAAAGCAAAAGAGAAAATAATAAGTATGAAAATAAAAGTAAATAAAAATTTGCCAACTACGACGCGTCGAAAAATTTCCTCCGCAGCGCTGACGAGCGGTAGCGTGTCCAGAAGGCTGGCAGCATTGCCACGTTGAATGGCAATGCTTATTCTCTCAGCGAGATATAAACCCAGCCCTCTGGTCACGGGAAGCATCGATCAGCCTTCTGGCGATTTCTTTATATAATGCGCGTGCACTAGGGCCCCATGGCCCCATCGTTTCGACCCCAAGGATATTAAGTTAATTTAGTTTAGTTATATTTATATATATATGTTATAACTTTATTTTATTGTACATCATTATATTACCTACTCCTATAATTCTTGATTAAAGCCGGCATTATCATTAAAAAATGATAATTTAAAAGCATACCTAGTATTTATTCTATTTTTTGTTGTCTTCACGATATTTTATTATTTTTCTTACACGTTCTGCAATTAAGCGCTCTGTATATTGGCTAATTAATAACATAATAAGGAAGTGGAAATTACTTATGGACAACCTAACATTCTTTCAGCGAAGAAACATTTCGTGATTTTGTGTGACCTATTCTGGCCTATTTAGGTGGGTATCTTTTTATAAAACACATTCTGACTTCATTCTCAGTTGCTGTGGTTGGGTATTACTACATTACTAATGTTCAGTTGGGTTAATATATTCATAGCCACACATTTCGGTACGAATGGATCAGATTCAGACAATGAGTATTTCTTTCGAAACCATTACACTATATTAAACCAGTATGGCATATCACATAACCGTCAGATTACTTACTAAGACTAAGAAATAACACAAGACATCCATGTTTACCTAATGTACACTAACACGTGCCATTATCCTTAGAAACAACGTAGTTCCTTGATGTGGAGCACACCTCTATACATAGATATAGTCTACTTTGTTTTGTTTTTATAGACAAAACACACATGTTTACGAAGCACGTAGCAACCAGTAACAATATCATTGAGCTGAGATCCACAAAAAGTTTGCACAAACGATTTCGAGTCGCCCCTTAATAGGAAGTTAATTGAATTTGTTACTGCTTATATTGGAAAGGGATCGTTCGCGCTTATTGCCACTGTAATCAATAATAGTAGTGTGTTGTGTTGTTAAGAATGTGGCTGTTCCAAATTGGTTGCAATTTTGTTGGTTTTATATCTGGTGATAAATAGTATAAATGTGATAAATATTACATTCGTTATAGTGGCTACGTAAATGTAGAACATTAAAGGAAGTTTTTAATTGGATTTTAAAATTAATAAATTTCATCCTGTTGATATTAAGAACCCCGTGAAACCACAATGTACTATACTTTAAATATTTATTCAATCAATATAGTTTATGTAAAAACGTGTAAAACATATAGAGAGCAAGTTAATGCAATACTGAATTGATTCACAACAGGTGTTCTTTAGTCATATATTATGTACCTATACATACATGTTAACACAAGCCAGGTACAACAATATAAATTATATTTCATTGGCGCAAATAGGCTCAATTTCATTACATTTCTGATAAAGGTGAACGCCCTGTGGTCGAATTGCCTTAACAATTTTATTTATTTTATATATAGTCTCACGCCTGTATCCTCGAAGGGGTAGGCAAAGGTGTAAATATTACACCCACGTTTCGCCATGAATTTTTAGGTCCCACGTAATAGGAGGCGAGCCTATTGCCGTTAACGGGCACGTTACCAGACTCCTGCCTTAACAAATTATGTTAAAATGAAAAGCTAGAAATTCATTGATTAAAGTTCGTACAATTGATGAGCTTATAGACGTAGTACACGGAGGGGAAACTGTAGTCACTCTGTGGAAAAGAAAAATATTCTGATTCATTTTACTAGACTAGTTCAGGCAGCAATTAAATAGCCGAGTGGAGATACCAAAAGACTGCCATGCAGAGGGTATCGTGTTCGAATCCACGGCGCGCACCAATGACTTTTCGGAGTTATGTGCGTATTGAATTGTTAATTATCGCTTGTCCCGTGCCTCGGAGAGCACGCTAAGCCGTCAGTCCCGGTTGTCATGAAGATCTTTGACAGTCGTTACAGGGCGTCAGTACCTCCTAAATAAACTGACACTAGTCTAAACCATTGAATATCGCTATCCCTTCGGGTTGCGGAGGTCAGACAGGCCGTCGCTCTGTGAAAAAGCTAATATACAGCCAAATTTGGTTAGACTGCCTCGTTATTCTCGCGCAGTAAATGTGCGCGTGGGATTGGGAGGTCTGGGGTTCGATTCCCGGGTCGGGCAAATTGTTATTGGGTTTTTTCGTTAGGAAATTATCAGTAGCAGCACGGAGTCTGGTAATGTGCCCGGTACGGAAATAGGCTCGCCCCCTATTACGTGGGACCTAAAAATTCCTGGCTTAATGTGCGTGTAATATTACACCTCTGCCTACCCCTTCGGGGATAGTACAAGCGAGAATCTATAAATAAATAAAAAATAAAAAATCTTGTTAGACTAGTAAGCGGACCCCAGGTTGAAACTGGGATAACGATAAGAGGATGATGATCTGACTAGACTAGTTCACGGACACTGTGTTCAAGGGCAAAAGTATTCAATGTAACCAGGATAAAGCTAGGACATGATAATGCCAGAAGGAGCATAAAATTGCTGCATTGCTGCGTAGCTATTTACTATTGTCGAAGTCAAATAATTATTTGAAGAAATCACTAGTAATTTAGAGTTCAAATAACTTGATAGTATAATACCTACTCATTAACCCCGGCTGTTTCGATGATTTTGTACTACGAGTGAGTTAACGTTAGGTAAGGACGAAGAGTAATGAGTGTAAATGACACCCATAATCTCTTAATCGTACATTAAATGTTTTAATCATTTAGGTACCGTTAATATCAACTTTATGGACATGTAAGGATGATTTTGTAATTAAATTTTATTTCGTACAGTTATATATTTTATTTCTATAGACTTGCTAGTGGATTTAGTCACCTCGCCACTGCATTGCCCCGCATACCACGAATTCAATACCCGCACGCAACAAAACTGTGTAGTCCTCAAATCTGGTTGGTCTTTGTGTTGTTGTTCGAATGTTTGCACAGTCAACCGCGACTTAATTTATTCTTTAAGATCATTGCCTTCTACAAAAGAAAACATGTGTAAAACCTAATATTCTTTTGTTGGCCTTATTATTTTTGATTTCGTTTAGCAACTAATAGAAACACCTTATCCATGTATTTAATATATAATACAACAAACATATTATATATTGATAACATGACAACAAACATTGTCCGTGTGGTGACGGATTAAGAATACGGAATGTCACCACCCCATATCATCCCATGGGTGTCGTAAGAGCCGACAGAGGGAGCACATTATGCAGAGAACAGCACTGTAAGAGAAGGAAAACTTGATACAAACCCTATACCAACCCGTTTGGCCAGCGTGGTTTCGTAGGCCAATTCCTCCTTTCAAAGAAGAGGCCTAGTCCAGCAGTGGACTTTTAAAGGCTGATGATGATGATGATGACAACAAACATACTTCAAATCACAAGACCATTTTTAAAAAAATACCCTTCATATTCTTCTGTCCTTCATTTTGCACTTCATCTAATAAACACATGTAAGAAGAGATATCCGGAGCCCAATTCTCCTAAATAAATTTCTTCAAAATGCAGTTTCGGTCTACTGCAGTGTCGTTCTTATTTCAAAAATGGTATTTTCCTAATCAACTGATATTTGAATGTACTTGCGCCTTGTTTGAATGATATCGTGTCTAGATCGTACCATGAAGAATGTGTCAACGTCGAACCATAAAAGTCATAAAAGTCAAATTTGACGAAATGACATTAAATTAGCAGAATACCGATTTTTAATCAATTCAATATAGTCTCATTTCGTTCAATATACAGTTTCAATGTCATATAAAATACGAGAATTGGCCTTCAAATTATAAATTAAGTATGATTCCTGCCATAACTAAGGAACCTCAAAAATAATTACTGAACTCCATTACATCGTCTCGTGCATTTCCATTTCTGGAGGTGTAACTGCACACCACATTTAATATGCAATACAAGCTTTTAGACTGACCACTAGAGTAAAGTACCTCTATAACCGTTACTTTTAGTGGTCAGGTGCTATTGCTACCTAACCATAAGGATAATAACTATATTCAGAAACGTTACTAGGTACGAAAGCTCACAATATGCTAAAACTCACGAATAATCTGAATAAATAAATAAAACTTAAGTATTCGTTTCTAGTATCAAAGTTACAGCTTATTACTTAATGCTTATAAATTTGTGATCCCATAAGCTTTTTATATATCTAACGCATTAAATCCAAAATACGCGTAAAATAATTTCTATTTCACGGTCTGCTGAGGTAGTAACACTAATCAATTATACGTATAATAAAACAACGAGCGATGCAGGCTCAGCGCCGGTTAGGACCTCTACTCCGCAGGCAAACCAGTAGCAACCTAGGCAAAAATCCTCACCGCAGCCGAAAGAAGTCAATTACTAGACAGATACCTCCCTCAAAGCTTTTAACATAGACTAATCTTGTAGCTGATTGACATAAATTAAAATGTTGACTGACATGGCTGTCTTATAGTAGAAGAAATCCATCAAAATGTGATCTAGTCCCGATGTTGCTAATAAATTTTAGGGTGTTATATAAATAATTTTAATATTTCTGCTCACAAACAAATACAGTAACCGAGTATAGTTTTACGTTTACCGTACACCGTATGACTTGTGCTTGCAAATACTAACCTAATTTTACTGGAATAAAATTTATATCTGGGTATCACTTAATATTCATAAGTTATAATAACCATAATAAAAATACTAGACATTTTATGTTTCTTTCCCGCGGGCATCTCTTATTGCTCATAGTGTTCTCATGTTCCACTCATAAACAGACATAACAACTTGAGAAGTTATGCTACGGTCTGGCCAAAGGAAAATGAACTTACTCGTAGTCAATAACTAGTATAAGTGTGAATATTGTTGTATTTACTGTAGCAACAACTCAACTGGTAGGTATTGCGATTAATAATTTGTTTCTAGTTCACACGTGTCTAGAAAAATATAGTTCGGTATATTTTTCTAACGTTTATTCTATTGGCTTTTTGTGGGCTTTCTATTCTACTGTTACATAACTTTGTCATTAATATTTTCCTTTCTGTATGTTTTCGTTTCCCTTATAAATGTGTTTTACTTGCCCATGAATGGTTTTACGGTGAACTAAAGTCTTTTCTTCTTCTTGTAGTGCCTCTCCAACTAGTGAAGGTTGGCAGTCAGCTCTGCATATTTAATTCGATCTCTGGCGAGACTAAAAAGTTCTGCCGCACTCGTGATCCCAGTCCACTTGCGTATATTGCGCAACCACGATTTCTTTCTCCGACCAACTGATCTTTTGCCGGCGACTTTGCCAATCATTATGAGTTGCAAGATCTCATATCTGGGATGCCTAAGCACATGGCCCAGATAGGCAACTTTCCTTCTTTTGATGGTCTGCATAAGTACACGCTTTCTGCCAGCTCTTCGGAGAACTTCCACATTGATCACCCTGTGCGTCCAGCTAATAGACAACATGCGCCTATAGATCCACATCTCGAATGCTTCTATACGTTTCCGGAATTGCTCTTTGATAGTCCAGGCCTCACATCCAGTAGACGAGTGCGCAAAGACATCTTAAAGTTGCGACTACAAAGAATTTTCTTCATGCTGTTGAATGCACTACGAGCGATTTCAGTAAGGGTTTTTATTTGCAGATCATTGTTTCAATCACCCATGTGCCTAGGTATTTGTATTTACGCACCTGCTCCAAGCACGTACCATCTACAGTTATATCAGGAGTAGCTGTTTCATGTTTTGATATTACCTATGAACTTCGTCTTGGAGTCATGTATATTGAGACCAGTTCTCAGGCTGTACTCATTAAAGTCTTTTAACTTTTTAAAATGATATAGCAATATATATACGATCCTATTCGATCACTTGTCGTCCATTCAATCCATTTTACTTCATAACCGCAACAACAAACCGTATGTATCTGCAATTATCATTAGACAATATCGACGGATTATCATAAGCCGCCTGTAAATGGCTATACCTCATTCATCGTCTACAGCTCAAACTGTATATTGCACTTGAGATGCGTATTGAGGCTTGTGAGAGGCGAGTAAACATATACATATAAACTGAGGTAAAAGAAGATAGACTATAGTAACAATAGTAGGGGTTATATACAATTCGAAACTACAAAGAAAGCATTAGATTTCCAGTATTAGTTTTATGTTGTAATTTTTTTTCAACAGCTGTGTTAGCTAATCAATACTTACCGTTCAATAGCCACAGTCCAATTGGCGCTTCGGGGGCTTCTGTGCCAATATCTCGGACTAATCGTAGCAACATCTTTGTAAGATACAGCAGATTCGAAGTTCTCCTTAGGTGAAAGAAGTTTATCATCAGCATCTGACCCACTAGGTCATCAATATAAACTAACTACAATTGAATTAGGTATTATACACTATTGTTTGTGGATAGTTACTGTTTCATGACAACTTTACTTTAATACTCTATGTCCAGATGTTTTAAGGCAACTAATTACTCAAGCACGTAATTCTGCCGTACTTTTGGCTAACCACCGTACTCCTTTCCTACCTATTAGAAATTGAAACAGTGGCAGCTAAAAACAGGATGGAATTGAAATACATTTTAGCTTACTAAACACGTATACCGTTTCCATAAATATTACATGTATGAAATCCTGCACTCAGTTCTCTTCAGAGCTTACGAACCTTTCGCATACATAACAAGCGGACTCTTGTCATATTTTAAAAAGCTTTTACTTCCTAGGAACGTAACATATCAAACTTTCCTTCTGTACTTAGCTAAAATAAATTCCTTTTACTTTCTTAAACAAGTTATCTGGTAAAACTTAAACATTTCTTCTAACAGTGTAAATTAGAAAAAGACAGATATAAACGTTGAAAATAAACTGTAATTGAACGTCAAAGTAAAGTTATACTTTGTGTTTGAAGAGTTATTAATTAGTTTTCGTCACTACTAGCCTGTACTAGGCAAGTTATTTTTATTTTTTATAGGCTCACGCCTGTATCCCCGGAGGGGTAGGCAGAGGTGTAATATTAATCCCACTAGGCAAGTGAGTTAACAATTATTGGCTTTACCTGACCTCGTAGTCTGATTTGCGCTTTGAACTACTTGCTCAAATTTTAGGCGTGTAAATGGGCATTATTTTGATGGTTATCCGCCATAAGTACATCATTTCTGAGCATAACTCATGACAAACTTACTCGCAATAATTTTCGAACACTGCCCAGTTTATATTTTGACGATGATTGCTAAGAGTCAGCCTTGGCGAAAACAATATGTAAAAATTTTAAACTCCATCATTCCAATCCAATATTATATTATACAAAGAATCCGATTAGATGCTTCATTTAAAAATCTATAAGTACTCTTTAAAAATATATATTTGCATATTTATCATAATATTCATTTTTTATCATAATATTATATTTAGCATTCTTGTAGTATTTTTAATCAGCGGGAATTATATTTTATATGCAGGTTGTTACTGTTGAAGGTACAAAATATAATATAATGTTTTTAGTCGATAAGCCTATTTTCTATAATACGTTCTAACTGAATCGCAACAGAACAACGTGTTATCATCAGAAAATATTAGGCCAATTCAAGACAAATTAATACAAAACATACCAACCATAAAATATAAGTTAACAATTCGTAATTAACTAACACTGTAACAAACCTATTCTTAGAGGGCAAATAGTAATTATATTTTGCAATCGAAGAAGAAACCTTTATATTGCATTCGTGTTACAAAAAAGAAACTAGAAAAGCGTGTCTTGAGTGGAACAGAATCGTTAATGCATTCCCATGTTTGTTTTCTTTTTACTTTTAAAAGGCACTGCTTTCCGACGGTTAATAATAAATTGTTCGCGATTAACCGCAGTACGTTCTAAGCCTTATATAAACTAGCCAGTCTTAATAATGAGCTCTTAACACAGACTATAAGGCTCAGTTCACACCGAAATGGCAGCGGCCGGAAGCGAAGCGGAGAGCAGTTTCAGTGTCATATAATTTTAGTCTTTATCACCATGACTATAATACATAGAATCACTTGACAATCCACGCCGCGTCGGCGCGCGACCGCTCTGGCGGGCGCGAGCGGCCGCGAGCACGCGCGGGAAGGCGCGGGCAGCCGCGAGCATGCGCGGGACGGCGCGGGCAGCCGCGAGCATGCGCGGGAAGGCGCGGGCGGCCGCGAGCATGCGCGGGAGGGCGCGGGCGGCCGTGTACCCAAGAATCCGCGTTTCCTCTTCTTCTTCTTCAATTATACGTGCAATAACTATTAAATCCAAAATACTCACTTTCACAGCTAATTACACACGTGTTTCCTCGTTATATGTAGAATATAAACTGCGCATAGGAATAGCGTGAGCCTGAGCCGTGACGTGAGCTGCGCGCGGCCGCGAGCAGTCGCGGGCGGGCGCGAGCAGTCGCGCGCATGCGCGAGCAGTCGCGCGCATGCGCGAGCAGCCGCAAGCCTTCTTTTCGATGCCGGCCGCTGCGCGTCGCTTCCAGCCGCTGCCATTTCGGTGTGAACTGAGCCTAAAGAATTTAAAAACGTTATTCTAAGAATGAATTGCTTATCATGTCTCTATTAAAGGTTTCGTTGTGATAGTTCATTATTAGAGATACCACAATCTTGTCTCTCCCTTGACTTAACGGTCCTAAAGTTTGTTTATAGCCACGGGTTTTACAGGCTAATAATAATACTGATTTATCTTTGCAGAAATGAAACTGAGACAGTTCGCTTCAAATTTTCTTGTAAAGTACAGATAATGAAGTCATCAGTGAACGTTATGTTTCAGTATGTAATTTGACAAAGTATAGAATCATTGTAATACTACATTACTTATACCGTTACAGTGAGCTCACACTTTTTGCATTATACAATACTAACATGACTGCCTCGTTGGTCTCGCGGCATAAAGGTGCGCGTGGGATTGGGAGGTCTCGGATTCGATTCCCGGGTCGGGCAAAGTGTTATTGGTTTTTCGTTAGGAAATTCTCAGTAGCAGCACGGAGTCTGGTAATGTGCCCGGTACGGCAATAGGCTCGCCCCCTGTTACGTGGGACCTTACACCTCTGCCTACCCCTTCGGGATACAGGCGTGAATCTATAAATAAAAAAAAACAATGCTGACAGAATTATTTTATTACCTTTCGTATATGTGTAACACATCACATGCTGAAAACAATGACATTTTAAATATAATTCTTTAGTAAAAGACTTTATTAAAATACCTACATATAAATATTTGTGAAATGGTTCAAATGTCTAAAGACAGATCTGACATTTAACATGACCATATTCGACATGTTTCTGTTTGTATCGAGAAACTCAAAGAAAATTGTACTTTATCATACATGGATTTTAGCTGCTCTCAAAAATTCCACATGTGTGTATATGAAATTGTTACAGGAAAAAAGGCTTTACGTAGAATAACTTGGATTGGATTTCGGTTGATGGGGTTAGTGATTTGAACAGGTACTTACGTCGAGAGTGTTCGATACACTGTAGAATTTCTTCCCTGGGCCGTAGGGCACAGTTTAGCACGTAGAGATGGGGAATATTACCTAGAGAGAGGGGGGAAGATAAGCGCCCTGTCGTTATAGAGGTTGTCGTAGACCCTCAAAATATAAACATGGTCCAGATGCCGTAGATAAGCGACGAGAGCTTTTTGGCCTAATGGCAGATTACTTGAGTGGAATATGTTGCATGCTCGCACCCTGATGTCATGATTTATTGAATGGAAAACGCCTTAAGATCTGATAAAGCTAAAAAGGTTCACGTTTGCCGCGTGTTGCGAAATTGACGTCGATTGTTACGCTTACACGTCGATGTGTATATAAAGTTATACGTTTATAATTCGGAATTTATGTTTTCAGGTTATTGTGAGGTTATTGAGAGGAGTGAAAATATATAAAATTTATACATAAATACAACACTTATTTTTAATATTTTTTTACAACTCACATACTTGCAGCGTATCCATCAGCGTATAGAGGAGTAGGTATATTTAAGCCATTTTCCTTCGCTAGATGATTCTCCTTAAACTTCCTTTTTTGGTCACAAAATAATAAAACACCTTGTAATGACGAAGTAAAAGTACTTTAAATTGTAGGTTTCTAAATTATACCGCCAAATAAAAGTATTATATTTTACTACAATAATAAATTCGTCGTGTATTAATTTCGAGGAACAACATTTTTTCTTCTGCTTCTTAACTAAAAATATAAGCCTTAAGTATTGAAAATAATTATTTCTCTAATCTAGAGGAAGTGGATAAATGATTAAGAATATTTTAGTACGGATTAATCCAATGCTAAGAAGCTTATTTTTGGGCGTCTAACTACTGTCTTAATTTAATTATAATAATAATTCATATTTAGGCGCTGGTTTAATTTCCAAATAAAATTCACTGAAGAGAAGTGAAACATCAATCTGAAAATATTATTCAACATTAATAGATTCGTGCCTTCCGGAAATAACATCTCAAAAACAAAACCAAAGAACTCAAAACTGTGACTTAATATTACTATTATGTAGATTATGTCTTAATGGAGGATCAGGGGAGTGTTCTTGGCCCTACGCTGTTCCTAAGCTACATAAACGACTTGTGCAACCTACGCCTAAGTAACGGGAAAATCGTTACCTTTGCAGACGACACTGCCCTTATTTTTCATGGAGTTAGTTGGGATTCCGTTTATGAAATAGCTCAACATGGCTTTAATAAAGTCTCTACATGGCTTAAAGAACACTGTCTCACACTCAATGTGGATAAGAAAAAATATTTGCCATTCTCCATCCAAGGTACCTCTCCGTCCATTAACGATGACAAACACATTATAGCCTACAACTGTCTGCACCAATGCGCTTGCTCTTGCGAACATATCACACGGGCGTCAGACGTTAAATACCTCGGGGTCATAATTGATAACACACTCTCTTTCTCTCACCATCTGGATCTACTTTCATCTAGGACTCGTAAACTCATATTTGTTTTCAAGAACCCGCGACATGTAGCTGACAAACCTATAATAAGAATGATCTATATGGCCTTATGTCAATCAATTTTAACGTACAGCATCACTGTCTGGGGCGGCGCAAGCAAGACAAAACTAATCAAGGTAGAAAGAGCACAAAGATCTATTCTTAAAGTAAGCCATTTCCTTCCATTTCTCTATCCCACGACAGTCTTGTACAAGCTCGCCGATGTCCTGACGGTACGACAGCTTTATGTTTTAAATACCGTTTTAAAGCAACATAATTTAACAAAATTTGACCCGCTATGTAATAAAGACAAGCGCCTGAAGCATAAAGTCTGTCGGACAGTTAGGCAATGGTTCAAAAAGCTTCGCAAACAGATTTTTTTTATTCCAAGGTTGTTATCTATACAATTAGATAAACAAGGAAATTAATATTTACCATCTCACTGAATTTAAATGCAAAAAAATCATTACCCAATATCTAAAATTCCTAACCTACGATGAAACCGAATAGTTACTACAAACAGGTCTATAACTACTAACAAACATCCCATTAATACTGAATGACACACACAACACTGACACACGCACGTGCAAACATACACGAACACACATACACACAGACACACACAAAACACACACACGCGTGCGCGCATGCTCATATACAGATCCTTGTAAAAAGATCCTTAACGAAAACTGAAATCCCATGTTGTACCAATCACTACGAACATTTTCTACTTCGGCACCATACCAGGGAAATTACTGGTTCAGGAGATATTGAGGCTCAAAGTTAGTATGGATTTTTTTTTATTAGGCACAAAATCGATGCATTTACCCCGCCAATATGTTCTCTAGCTGCCCTATGACCCCGTAGATAAGTAGGTATTCCGAGCATTGCACGCGCGCGCTTTTAATTGCGGTTTAAAAAATGTGAAAACTTAAAAAAAATATCGTTTGCCAGGTTTTATTTTCAGTTAGTATGACTTGGCATGATGTTCACAACGAGTAGACTTCGGGTTGGTGATGGGTCTTGTGACACCCTGTATACTAACATGAACACACATACTCACTTAGGTACAATATTACGCATTCACATGCACACTCTCACACTTACTCGTATACCTACCGAAACTGGTTAATTTATAAATGTTCTCACCTGCCCAGGGATGGGAGATGCTGGTGTTCTGTCATACAGGTCTCCTAGTACAGACACCAGTCTCTCACATTGATTTCACTCATTCGACATTAATTTTATATTAATGTAACTTAGATTAAGCCTAAAACATGTAACATTCTTTGTGAGAGAAAATAAATACATTTTATTATTATTACTATTATTAGTGGTACTTCATCATCCTCCTAGTATTATCCCAGTTTCAACCTGGGGTCCTTTTACTGGTCCTACCGGATTTGGCTAAATATTAGCTTTCCACAGAGCGACTGCCTATCTGATCTACGCAACCTGAAGGGATAGCATATCGCTATCCCGAAACTGGCAAACGATATTTTTTTTAAGTTTTCACATTTTTTAAACCGCAATTAAAAGCGCGCGCGTGCAATGCTCGAAATACCTACTTATCTACGGGGTCATAGGGCAGCTAGAGAACATATTGGCGGGGTAAATGCATCGATTTTGTGCCTAATTAAAAAACATCCATACTAACTTTGAGCCTCAATATCTCCTGAACCAGTTATTTCCCTGGTATGGTGCCGAAGTAGAAAATGTTCGTAGTGATTGGTACAACATGGGATTTCAGTTTTCGTTAAGGATCTTTTTACAAGGATCTGTATATGAGCATGCGCGCACGCGTGTGTGTGTTTTGTGTGTGTCTGTGTGTATGTGTGTTCGTGTATGTATGCACGTGCGTGTGTCAGTGTTGTGTGTGTCATTCAGTATTAATGGGATGTTTGTTAGTAGTTATAGACCTGTTTGTAGTAACTTTTCGGTTTCATCGTAGGTTAGGAATTTTAGATATTGGGTAATTATTTTTTTGCATTTAAATTCAGTGAGATGGTAAATATTAATTTCCTTGTTTATCTTATTGTATAGATAACAACCTTGGAATTAAAAAAATCTGTTTGCGAAGCTTTTTGAACCATTGCCTAACTGTCCGACAGACTTTATGCTTCAGGCGCTTGTCTTTATTACATAGCGGGTCAAATTTTGTTAAATTATGTTGCTTTAAAACGGTATTTAAAACATAAAGCTGTCGTACCGTCAGGACATCGGCGAGCTTGTACAAGACTGTCGAGGGATAGAGAAATGGAAGGAAATGGCTTACTTTAAGAATAGATCTTTGTGCTCTTTCTACCTTGATTAGTTTTGTCTTGCTTGCGCCGCCCCAGACAGTGATGCTGTACGTTAAAATTGATTGACATAAGGCCATATAGATCATTCTTATTATAGGTTTGTCAGCTACATGTCGCGGGTTCTTGAAAACAAATATGAGTTTACGAGTCCTTGGTTTAGATTAGTGTCAGTTTATTTAGAGGTACTGAACTACTGACGACCTATAACGATTGTCAAAGAGCTTTATGACAACCGGGAGCGACAGCTTAAATAAAGTGCTCTCCGAGGCACGGGACAAGCGATAATATAATTAACAATTTATCTAGTGGTACTTTTTAATCACTAATATTTTAAAGACGTAATACAATTCCGTTATTTTCTCCATCATTGTCTCGCCATCACCATTCAGGAGCTTGATAAACGCCGCGTATATCATATCGCTATGACAGTATATTTTTCACTCAGATGAGAATGCATTAAAATGGGCTGCTGGTAAAACTGCAAATTAAAATCCTATTTTTATCTCGACAGTGCTTGTGTCTCTTCATTGTTATGCATACACCCATCACGTCATAGTACGCCACAGGCCCGTCCGCTTGTCTAAAACAATGTTAAACACGTTTTTTCATGATTTTTCTTAATTATTTTATTCATGAACACCCTGTTTACTTTATAAGTCGATTGTTTACACTAATTTATTACCGAATACAGGTTAGCAAAATAAAAATGAGAAAATGGTAATTAATTATCGATTTATTGTGCGGCCTAATTGGGTTGCGCGGTTACACGTGTTTTAGAAACACTGATCGAGATTTTAACAACATTTACCAATTATCAACAATATTTTGCTAACATTTATCGATGTTTGCTGTACAGAATTTGCGTTGGTTGGTCAGTGGGATGATAGGGGCGGGGGCTTATCTATGAAGCTTTTGTGCCTATAAAATTAAATTTCAATGTACTTCTATACATTGGATAAAAAGATTTGTCTGTTTGTATGAATTCGATAATCCCAAACACTACCAAAGTGTACGATTTTCACTAAATCATAGTGACATCTTTGAGGAAGGCATAGGCATACCTAAGTGTTTATGTAATCCACGTGGGCGGAGCCCTAATCGAAGTACAGTTTCAGACATAAAGTTATTTCTAAGCTCATACGTAAAATCGTTCTAACGATTTAATCTAAGCGTCAATTGAATTATCTACGGTGTTTTGATAGTAATACCTGAATGGAGTACAAGTAATTTTAATAATAGGTTGAATAAAAGGAGTACATTTCTGAAAATAACTTTCTTCATTGAAGCAACTACAACTACCAGTTGTAACTTATATTTATGTATAAACGTCGATTTTTATGAATTTAATAAAATAATACTAGGTACCTACCATAAAACAAAATATCAAACATGTAATTCTTTGTAGTTCTCCAGCTAAGATTGCTAAATATTTAATAGCTAAGTACTATCTGGTTTATGGCATGGGCACTACACTGATAAATGCATATGAGTCTTACCAGATTTGTTAGTATGTTAGCTAGTAATATTCCATGGACTGTCAAAGATCTTCATGATAGCCGCGACTGATAGCCTCAACTGCTCGCCAAATCAATCGATGATTAACGATTTATTTTAATAGTTATGCACATAACTTTGAAACTTGGACACGGACTGCCTCCGTAGTCCAGTGGATAGCGTATGCGACTGTTAATCGGAGGTCCCGGATTCGATTCCCAGGTCAGGAAAAAGGGTTACTGGGTTTTTCCGAATACTCAGTAGCAGCCCGGAGTCTGGTGATGTCCCCGGTAACGGCTATAGGCTCGCCCCCTATTACGTGGGACCTACAAATTCATGGCAAAATGTGGGTGTAATATTTACACCTCTGCCTATCCCTTCGGGGATACAGGCGTGAGACTATAACTTTGAAAAGTTAATGGTACTATTCGTGCGTTTAAACCTGATACAATTTACATGGCAGTCTGTTGATATTATCCACTACCATATTGCTGCCTTAAATAACAAACTAGATGTAAGGAAGAAAGTGATATCTGCTGAAAATCAATCAATCAAATTTTTAAATATTAATTTATTAAAGACTAATGATCAATGTTAAAGTCAAACTCAATTATTCCAATAGGTTACAACGTGACGCTGTTAACTTCAGTATCACTGCAGTTATAGTAAGCTAACATTATTCTAACTTTCACAAAAAATATTGAATGCTTTAAAGTAAACTGAAAAACAAATAATATATCTTCCTTAAAATAATATTACGTAAGCATGAATATGTCGGAAGAAAAAGTAGGCATGCCATTATAAACACAACTCGTATCATGCCACGTTCCATAAAAGTGCCCATCGCAACAACTAATGCGTGAAGACTGTGTTCGCTTATAATCACGGCCGTTTTTCCACGCATTCTTCGCACATAGTCTGCATAACTCACACTGCGTCGGCACGCGTTCCTTGTATTTTTTGTCACGCGGAAGCTCTTGGTATGTGCTGTTAGCCTGGTACACAGAAAGATTTGGCACTGTGTACTTTGGCGTGAGACACGCGTCTCATTTGCACTTCCCTGGCGCCCACTGAGATCAATTATAAGTCTGATGATGTAGATTGTTTGTACAATTACATGAATACAAAATAAATCTAGTTTTATTTTGTATTCTGCATCTTCTCACAGCAGTTTTCTGTAATTATTTCTGAATCAGTTGAGGCATTGAGTTTCTTACATTGCTTCGTTAGATTGTCTACGGCTACGTTGACTCTATTTATAGTAATTACTATTATATAGCCAAGTATTACATTTTTCGATGTATAAGACACTTACTTTCAAGTTTTCGCTTTTTAACCAGTGTAGTAAATGTGATACACCGCCATTTCAGCGTGGGTTACACTAGCCGAATAGACACGATTTGACTGACACGATAAATAAATCAGAGCCATCCTTCTCGGTTTTTGCAAAATAATTAACATTATAAAATATATTAGTATAATTATACCAGACATTTGCTTGTCCAATACAATAGGGTATTTATAATAATAGTAAATCAATCACGACAATTTTATTAACTACCTCTGTTGTTACCAAAATTGTTATTATATATTGTTGCTTAACTGTACGCAGATTGCGTACAAGCATATCAAGCTAGTACTAAAGGGGCAGTCAATACGTAATCTACAATCACTTATCTAAGACCGGGCCGTACGTATCGACCGTAAACAGGCTATTACTGCTAGTGTTAAGCCGAAAAGCTACCTAGCAATTAGGCTTATAGTAGTTTAGCCATGGCGATAAAAAGCAATGATAAGTAATACTTACTGCAGAGTTTATCTACGAATTTTATAGCATACTTTGTTCATAATAAATAAACCATAATAATCTTATTTACATAATTTTATATAATATCGCGTCGTGATTGCCTCCGCAAAGTGAATAAATTAAAATGCGTATTTTGTGGTTCGTGTCTGTGGATTTATGGTTTTGCATTTTATGTTCAATTGTATAATAATATACCTAACGTAAGACTTGCTTGACTTCAAAAGAGTAAAGCAGGCTTGCATATTACATGCCAGCGATTCTTAGAAGCTCGCACACTCACCTACTACTAATATAAGACTAAAGTGCTTTTGCCGATCAGGACGAAACACAAGAACCAGAACAGTTGTATACCTACTTATTTTCCCTGCATTACACTAATTATTTTTTAAATTTTCGCAGTGTTTTTTTTTTCTACTTCTCCATTCAGACAACAAACCGTTTTCACCGACGCTTATTGGACAAATAAAAATTAACAGCCAACATAACAACTTGAAAATCAGCAACGAATGAAAAATAATGACGCCTTATAAACTCTCCCAAGACTGCAGTGGTAAACTGAATATTTCTCGTTTCTTTGTGAAGAAAAAGAAGTCTCGGATACAAACTCAAACTAGGAACGCATTTTTTTTACTTAGCAAGAGGAACAAGATGATACTGCATTCAATATGGTTGACAAAGAATTCGTACTTTTCGCGCTAGTTCCACGGGTTTTCTGTACTAATTAGGTTGGCTAATGAATACAGGAGGCTCATCCATAGTTGTCTGGGTAATTAACAGCTAAGATAGGAAATATTAATATTTATAAGGCTAAGGGTAGAATATTCGCTTTCGTTCTGTCGAGTCAAAGTGTCACTCGCTTTGAATTTTACATGCTGATTACACATACCTAATCAACAGGGCGTTTGTATTCTATTTCCGTGTCTCGCCTGATAAAAGTGTGTTTAATGCCTGTGATTAAAGACCCCCGATCCCGGCTACAAGGTAAAATAATTCTGATTTACTACGGTATTCTTCCTAATTACACTAAATTATTAATTATCTCTTTATACACGATTCGTACTGTATTTTTAGACAAATAGAATTATTAACTGCCTGCCCGAGATTTTAGCTTACATAAGTGATTATAATTATTAGACGATATGTTTAAGTAATAATTTAGGCATACCTAAAGCTATATTATAATAAAAAAATATATAAAAATGGGCACATTGGGGGCACATTATTTAGGATGATTTTTTTAAGATAGACTAGTGACAATTAATCTGATTTCGTGTAAATAACTAAGCCACTAACTAAAGAAATTTAAATCAGCTTCGGGTAGAATAATTAACGGAGTTCACGTCTATTTTAGTAAATTAATTTGAATGGATTACTTTTGATTGTTTGTTTATTCGTAATAGACCATACACGGCGACAGATAGCCATAATACACATCAAAAAAATCTAAGCAACACATACAAATTTCAATTTACAATGTGTTTTCGCATTAAATCCTTAGTATTTTCTAACTTATATTATTTTTAATGCTTTTTTGATATTAAACAACAATTAGTATATTTTTTTTAATAATCTTAATGAACAATAATTACGAGTAAGTAGGTGTCCGTGTGGTGACGAATTAAGAATACGGATTGTCACCACCCCATATCATCCCATAGGTGTCGTAAGAGCTGACAAAGGGAGCATATCATGCAGAGAACAGCACTGTAAGAGAAGGAAAACTTGATACAAACGGATACCAACCCGTTTGGCCAGCGTGGTATAGTAGGCCAATTCCTCCTTTCAAAGGAGAGGCCTAGTCCAGCATTGGACTGTTAAAGGCTGATGATGATGACGAGTAAGTAGGTACTGTATGTACGTAGTACAAAGTAAGGTGCCTCATCAACTAAACTTAAATTAAAATTAAATGGTTGTACAAAAATTGCATAATTTAATACAAAGTGTGGCCTCCTCTGTTATTGAGAACTTGCTGGCACCGATTATTCATAGAATCGATCAGGTTGTTAATGTTATCCTGCGGCAATCGCTCCCAATGAAATTATAGTAAGTCCATCAGTTGTTGGATTTACAACGTTCATGTTACCATTTACAAAAACGAGCTCATTTCGTCTGTTCTTCATAATATACTATACCATATCTCTTGAGCTGTTGTATAGATGGACTTCCTGAACACACCTCAGTCTTTCAGTATTTCCAGGACGACGGTTCACTCATGCCCTTCTAGTATCAGGCTTGAACCCAAATCGAGACTCATCGCAAAATAAAATTTTATCCCATTGTTCCCGGGTCCATGTAATGTGTTCCCTACACCATTCATTTCGACGAGCGCGATACCCGTGATGTATCGGTGGGCACCTAATTGGCCGTCGCGCTCGTAGGCCATACTCATGCAGTCGATTTCACAGCAGCAGTTGGCAGCTAACAACAACACCACTTGAATTTTGTAGCCTTAAACCTATCTCACCGTTAACATCGGCTGGCGTCTTGCAGTCAGTTGTATGTATCGATCTTGCCATGTGGTTGTACACCTACCTTGACCTGGGTGCTGCTCAGCAGGATCTCCCGTCCTAGTGTAACGCTGATTAAGACGGCAAATAACGCTTCTGTTGATACCAAAATACCGAGATACCTGAGATTGACTTCTTCCCGCTTGCAACATCCCTACAGCTCTTTGCATTTCATCTGCGTCCAAATGACGTCGCTCTATGACGTAAAAAACCGGCCAAGTGCGTGTCGGGCCACGCGCAATGTAGGGTTCCGTAATTGCCCATAATGACTTGCTGCAAAGGGTATTAATGTACAACAAATCCGACTGTTTATTTTGCTGAAAAAATAATTTTAATAACACAATTATAAGAACCTAAGTTTTTTTTAGAAAAATACCAGGTATGACTGTATCCAGTTATATATTGTAAACATAAAATGTGGTTTCCAAGATATACTACTACTATACATATGTAGTACCGTAGTACATTACATACCAAAGTACGTACCTATATCTTTAAGATTAAGCCAGCGCGCCCAATGTAAACTCACAGAAATAGGTATTTATAAGTTAACCGACGATTACTCGTAAACTAGTGGTATCTACTTAGCCGTGATAGTTTTCCTTTTAAATTCGTTATATGTACTACATTTGTGATTTTTTTCACCTCTTCCAAATTAATAGTTTAGCCGGCAGAGGGGGGGGACACTTGAGTCTAACAATTTTTTTCACTTCAAAGCTTGATATTTGACAAACCAATCACTTGATCGAAAAATGATTTGAGCAAACTAATAATATTTTTTTCAAACCTATCCAATGATACCCCACATGATGGGGTACTCAACAAAAAAAAAATTCAACCGCACTATATATGTAGGGGAGATACCCTTAAAAATATTTTCCAAAATATTTATTCTACAGTTTTGTTGCAATATTTTATGTCTATATTCATGTCAAATATCAGCTTTCTAGCACCAGGCATCTTTGAGCTAGGCTGCGGACGGACAGACGGACGGACATGACGAAACTATAAGGGTTCCTTGTTGGACTACGGAACCCTAAAAATGTCTCAAAATCCAAATTCGTTAAAAACTTTTTCAAATTATTGTTTAAATCATAAAAATTGATACAGAATACAAAATTTTAATAAGCAAAGAAACCGCTATAAAATTCGAGCAAACGCATTCGATTTTGAATTTGTGAAAAAAAAACAAATATATATATTACTTTTTTATTACGATACTCGATTTTTTTTTACAACCAGCCAGTATGTCCTCTAGATCAAAAAAGTTTACATAGGTATTACCTACTCGGTAAGAAATTATATAATAATTGATTAATAATTTGAAAAAGTATGTGTTGCTTAGACTTTTTTGATGTGTGTATTTTGTATAGCCACTTTTGCTTTTATCGCATTATTTTTAATTCATAGATTTTATTTTCCTAAGCCTTTTCATTTTTAACTAATATTATGATTTTTGTTCTCTTAAACTGGTTTTATGTGCTGTAAATCTTTTTAAGTGTGACATATAATAAAGCTGTGAATTAGTATTGTTTGAATTCGAGGAATTGCATTAGTTTTGTTAGTATTGTTCCTTATTTTTTATTTTATTTTTTTAAGCTCCTCCGTGCATACATACAAACATACATAGACTCACGCCTGTTTCCCCGAAGGGGTAGGCAGAGGCATATTAAACGCCCACTTTTCGCCTCCTCCATGCATGTGAAGTAAAAGATTTTATTTGAACATATAATAATGTACACAATTTTAATTATTATAAACTACTTCGTCAGTTACATACTAATTATATTGATGCAAAAAAAACAATTTGTTTCGGCCGTTTTGCTTTACGTTATAATAGCTAAAGTGAATTCGATGAAGATAGCTAATGCAGTACCTATTATGGCAACAATGACACTTCAGGGAGTCAAAATAAGCACATTTCAAGAAGCGGCAACACTTAATATTGTTACCTGAACGATAAAGTCTGACGACAAAAGTCTTATCAACGTGAAACGTGCACACTTACAACAGACTTAGTTCAAAAATCAAAAGTAGCGCAGCGTACAGAGAGCGATACTGGCAGTTTCTTAAAGGAACTAACTTCGAAATGAAGTTATTCGGCAAAGAACTAAAGTCAACGATATAGCTTGGAGACTGGACAAGCTTTAGTGGCAATTGGAATGCCATGAGGATCAGTCCTCGAAGCACCGGCACTAAACAGTAGAAAGGAAATCAAAAAAATTTAAAAGTTATGCATGCATTGTATTATCTTATACTAATACTAGTACTAATATATAAAGCTGAAGAGTTTGTTTCTTTGTTTGTTTGGTTGAACGCGCCAATCTCAGGCACTACTGGTCCGATTTGAAAATCTCTCAGTGTTAGATAGCCCATTTATTGAGGAAGGCATCAACATCGCGCTATGAGCGACGGGACCGGAGCAGTAGTCTTAAATAACGCAGGTGTAACCGCGGGCATCCTCTAGTATTTCGATAAAGAACGATGATACTCGAACACAAAGACGAGGCCAGCACCGAGTACCAATTGTTTTGAAATAACTGATCGGATTTATGCATCAAGTGAATTAAACAACCTAAACAACGAAAGTAAGCTTATGTTTCAAAAAATGGTAGTATCTCAATTATTTATTAGAATGATACAAAAAAAAAAAGAAATAAAGATCAGCATTGCCATACAACGTGGCAATGCTGATCAGAAGAATGCTGGCAATTCTGGGCACGCTCCCAATTGACGGCGATGTGGAGAATTTCCATGACGCCCTCTAAATTTTCTTTTCCTATCTTTTTTTAAAATGTATTTTTTAGTTATTTAAGTATAGAAATTATTGTTTTATTTTATGTGTAAATAGTCATTTAGCTATGTTAGTTTTAATTTGGTTGCAAATAAGATACAGGTTCATTTTGATTATTTTTTTTTGGCAATATAATAATTCATATAGTCATGACTATTTTATAATAAGTCATACATGAATGACTTATTATAAAATAGTAGGTCTATAATAATATCTTAAATTAATGTAGGTAATGTTAGTTTTTAAGTTAGACATAAGATATTTATTTCCCTAACTATTTAGTTTTGGATTACGCCTTCAAGCTTTTAATTACTATTTTAATGACTGCACCACACTAGGGTAGACTTACTGGAAATGTCTAAACGCTTTGTTTATAAAAAAGTTCACAGCTCAATAAAATAAATCACACAGTTGACTATTTTGCTACACAATATTTCTGTAATAGACGGCAAATCATATTATGTTACTATTCGTCTACTTCTGTGTAGAACATTCCAAAACCCGTAATCAAATTGAGCTAAATATGCTTTGAATGAATCTACACTATGCATCGCAATCGCTCAAAGAGACTGTTATACGTCGTAATCCTATGAATGTTAGTAAATACTCCTGGTCGGCTGGCTTGATTTTCCACAAATCTGAGGATGAAATCGGTGTACCAAATACTACAAATTTAATTGAATTTAACGTTTACGATTGTCAAATCGTCTTTGTTTGTAAGATTTAACCGTACATTTATATACAATACTGTCCTACATTACACGCGTAGCGTATGTAATACCAATAATGTAATCAATAAATAAGAGAAGACAGGGATTAAAAGTATTTAAGGGGTTTGTTAAAAAAACAAGTAAGAGCAATATCAAGTAGGTACCTAAAAAGGAAACAAGGAAAATAAGGTTTAAAATTTATCCGGGGGTCAGGGGAAAGCTCTTCCTACTACATTAATCATAATTAAAAAAAGGCAATAAATAACAAAGCATCAGTACATCAGGTTGAGTGTTGAGATAAATATAATATTTTTTTTTACTTTTTAGTATCTACATATGCATACACAAAAACAAGCACTAAATAATTTATTGTAATACCCCAATGAAACCGCATCAAAATGAAATGGCCGAATAATTTAAGCTAAGTGTTAGTAATTATTGAATAATATGTATAACTAGAGGACGCCAGCAGCTACGCCTGCATTTTTTTTTAATTTACCCGTTTTAGCCGAACCCGTGAGAATTTCGAGAAATCCCTTCTTAGTGCACCCCTACGGTCCCCAAGGAACACACATGCCAAATTTCAGCTTCCTGCGCCCAATAGTTTCGGCTGTAGCGTGTCTGTCAGTCAGTCAGTAACGCAAGGATTTTATATATTAAGATTAAAGATAATGGTGCTCGGCTCACTATGAAAATAATAGTGGTGTAAGTATTGACTCAAATACAATAGTGCAATGTTATCAAATAATATTGCCCTATTGTATATTTTGACACTATGTGATTCGGCGAAAATCTCGACACTTTGGGTGCCAGAAAATGGAGACGGCGCCGGGGCCGGCACTGAATGAGGTGGTGAGATAACCTAGACAACTACCACAAGAGTTGGCTTAAGAATGAAAGCATAGAAAGATTTGGGGGAGGACTTTGCCCAGCAGTGGGACAGTACAGGATTTTGAAAAATAAAGGGATTGGTTATGAATAAATGGGCAAAACTTTTGATAGCCAAACCGCACGGTTTTTGTCATATACTTATTTACATACCCTTCATATTTTATACTAAGTAAGCGTAATAATTTTCGATGTTATTGAAATGTAAACCATTTTACTACTTGTCGTTCAAGCTAACTAACTACGCAGTTCATTCCAATGAGTAGAATGATTTCCAGGAAATGAGATACATTTACCCGATTCTGATTCATCTCAGTTCTATTTTGGTGAAAATCTCATTGTTCTGCTTTCGTGAAAATCTGTTCTATGATGTTGCTATAAAAGCTTACAAAATAAACAGTTATATTAGCTTATTAGAAATATTAAATGGATTATGTGGATAATTGAAATAAGACGTACAAGCATAATAAAGCGCATGATACAATGTTTAGTAGACTACAGGCCCATGTCCAAAAAAATGGATGGGTCATATGAACCACCAGGTGACGTATATAGGACGATAAAAGGGCATAAAATAATAAGATTCAGCACTATGCCGTCACTTGTAAGCTATCCAGCTGAGTGCTGGTGAGAATTCAAAAGTGCAGGTAGAGTGAGTACATTTCGGTCATATATTTTTGTAAGGCATTTTTACCATCGCTAGATCCATGAAAAATAATAAGAAAGCGGGCAGTGCCGTGAAAAAATGGTGCGCCACAAAGTCGATTTTTTTTCTGACAATTTCCAGTGTAAATTTGGTCATTTCATTCTGTAGGGCATCAGTTTCATACTGTTTCAATACAGCTTCTAATCCATTATTCCGCAACGCCGTACAAAAATCATGGGTCAAGGGGAAAAAATCGAGGGTTGCAACCCCCTCTCTTTCCATGGTCCGGGGGGTGATTTGAAACAAGATAAAATTAATTTATTTTGAAAGTATTTTATGCATAGATAATATTTTTTTACATGCCGTACATTTTCGTTGGTCCATAGGTTTGTAGGGAAAAAAAACTCAAGGAAAATCCCATAGAACGAAATGTAAGAATAATCCATATAACGAAATGTAAGGTGAAATTCGTGACTATATTTTTTTATACGGCATTTAGATAGTTTATTTGTACTTAATGCAATAATTTATAAAAAGTTAATGCTGTACAAATCTGAAAGTTCATACTGATAAAGAAAGTAATAAAAATATTAAATAAATATAATTTCATATATATCGCTTATGGCGCGACGTTCTGTTACGACGTTTAGCATTTGTAGGCATATATCTACACCTGCCTATACTGTAGGTATTGGGTGCTAAGTAGTCGTGGGTCATAAAGTATTTTATTCGGATGTACTCGGCTTGGACCCGAGTTAGGTGTTCGTTTGCGCTCGTTCACACATAGTTGACAAAACTGTTGATACTGGGATTTACAGTTTCAATTCTTGGATATTATATACACCCTTTCACTTCAGTTAGACGTCATAATGATTTTATCATATTATCAATTGTTCTCTTCAAAAATATGTTAATCCGTACAGTACCTTTTAGATGGCCATAAGGTACTACACCCTTAAAACGGAAGCGTCATTTTCATCAGCCTAAAAGATATGGTCTGCATTAAAATGTACGGCATCATTTTTCCCTAATTTATTTATCTTAATACTATTTAAAACAAGGGAAAAATCTAGAAAATTGCTATATTTTATTAATCTATGAATATTTAAACTTTTGCATTAATTTAAGAAATTTCAGTTTTTGTATTTCTCTATAATTTTTTTAGAACAGTTTCTTTTAAACGGCAATACTATATAACAATTGTATTTTACAATATAATGTTAAAAAAAAAGTTGCCGTACAGAGTCAAATGATTTTACAGCTTTATAAATCAAGTATACCATGAAAATAAGATAATTATTAATATACATTCAAATGAACAATAATTTTTCGACGCCATTATTTTTAATAGTAATTTTGAGTGCTACATAATGTTTTGAAACCGAAGTCGTACTTTTTCAAATCACCCTTCGGACCACGGAAAGAGAGAGGGTTGCAACCGTCGATTTTCCCCCTTGTGTCATGATTTTTGTACGGCGTTGCGGAATAATGGATTAGAAGTTGTATTAAAACAGTATGAAACTGATGCCGTACAGAAAGAAATGACCAAATTTACCCTGAAAATTGACAGAAAATTAAAAAAAAATTACCGACTTTGTGGCGCACCATTTATTTACGGCACTGCGCGCTTTTTTATTAATTTTCATGGATCTATCGATGGTAAAAATGCCGTACAAAAATATATAACCAAAATGTATTCACTCTACCTGCACTTTTGAATTCTCACCAGCACTCAGTTGGACAGCTTACAAGTGACGGCATTGTGCTGAACCTTATTATTTTATGCTCTTATATCGTCCTATATACGTCACCTGGTGGTTCATATGACCCATCCATTTTTGGACATGGGCCTGTAGTCTATAGATGGTACATAATATTTTTGCGAATTCATGATTTGAAAATGTATATTATAAAATAACGGTGACTTTAAACGGTTGGCATAATATTATTGAAGATAAACGAGAAACCTAATATCGTAAACCTACATAAATCTTTATAAAATTGAAAGTCAATAGCCAGATTTGCCCTACTATACTACACTAGCCAGACGGGATTTGATGACGAGTTTTCCGGCTCTTCCCGAAGTTACTACTTGCATCATCTATTTTAGTTGAGTCACTCTTACGACACCCACGGAATAACACTTAGTATCCATATAAAAGTATGTGTAGAAGTTACAATTACTTACGTGTTTAAAGCACAATTGTCATTAGTATTTAGTTTAAGATTTCACTGAAACTGAGACATGACTTGAATTTTAAGAAGAACATTGGATTTAGTGTGCGACTTGAGCGAAGTTTTAAAACGACTACTTAGAAACTCAACATTTGTCTTGGTCTTGAATGTCACCTGCTTCTTGTATTAACATACAGTGTTTTATTGTATGAAATGCGAAAACTGCATATGCAGTACTAACAAGCAATATTTAGATGTATTTTGTATCAATGTATTTCAAAACAAACGGATAAGCCCAACTTCCTAATGTAGCATCATAGCATGACTCGCCGTTCGTAATAGATCGGAAAAGCAAGCAACGTTTTCACAGGTTACCTTTTGGATGGGGGACCGCTTCATGTGGCATTTCCATAGAGTGATCGTGGTGCTTGTCTCAGGGTTTAAATAGTTAGGCCTCAAAGGCCTCTGAGCGACTTATAAACTCCGACATCCAAATCTGCCACACTCTTATCTAGGTTTTTTATCTAATTGATAGGTGGTTGTAGTTATTTACTCTAGCCATTGATTCAACAAAATCAGTATTATATCGTTTACCTAGAACAATAGATAGCAAAGCTGTGCTACAAAAATAATAATGCTTACGAGGAGTTTCGTCCCTGACCAATAATTTTCATTTAATATACTTGAGACATAAAATTATACAAATTAATATCGTCCTGTTTTTTAATTTATCTGGACATATCCAGGGATAATCCAGTCCCTCCGCGACTGCGACCGTTGCAAGCTGGTAGAAACGTAGGAGAATAACAGAGGTATTTATGCCTTGAAATAATTAAATTATTGCGACTAAGACCCGCTAAATAATATTCTATGGTATATCCAGGGATAGCGAAGTGTCCCTTAGTATTATTAGAGTCGTGTCACTTAAAGAATACTTTGCTTATTTTCATAACCTTTACAAATTTATCAAATGGCTCTCCTAACAATAAATATCAAGTAACCGAGTTTATAAAAAAGTTCACTGTACAGATGATCAGTTTATGACAACTTTGTGCCACTGCAAGGCAAAGACTGATAAATAAAATCTGTAGTAAACTAAACGTGGCAAAAATATTATATTTTTATACTGTTAAACTAAAAACTATATTTATTCTATAGCTTCAAATATAAGTCAACTTCATGATAAAATGAACTTGAATTTGTATTTTCTCACATCATGTTTGCTAAAGTAGTCAGGTATGGCTTTTCGCGGTACTAATTAGTAATTAAGCAATTTGTTCCAATTTTCCTCTCTAATATTACGCTAAGTTTTCTTGGGACCATTTAAGCTTCCTCGTACGGTGACGTTGTGCCACAAATTGCTTTAACGTTTAGATTCAGTCTTTCAAGACTCATGAAAGGTATTGAAAGGAATTCTCAACAAAATAGTATCTATTTCTAGGTCTAGATCTCAAGAGGTTCTAAGACGATTCTATGAAGCAAATTCTATTGAATTTGTGATATTAACTACTTAGTGCCTCCAGGATCTTCTTTGTGATATAAGCCTTCTGTTCTCTGAATTTATAGCTGGGAAGCTGTTTTATAAATAGAAAGTGGAATATAATCGTGTCTTCAGCTTTGCATCATCCAAGAAAGCACAATTATATGGATACTATTTTAGTCTCCACGTATGCCGTAGTGACTTCAATGGTTACCTCTCATTAAAAAATTGTTTATAACAACCTCCTCCTTGAGATACTGACAACGGTTATTAGGGCACGAAGAAGACGAATAAATACACATAAGTAAGCAATACGTATCCGCTGAGTTATTCACAATAATAAAGTCGCTAGAGTCTGACAGACGGGTGGCCGATACGGTTTATGAAATCGTCGTTCTTTTCCTGTTATAAGCGTTGGCTTCTGTTTGCTGTTAATCGTCTTTTCGAAGAGGACATAGTTTTTACCGGGTTTTTATCAGTAAACTTTCCACAAAAGCTTCTCTACAGATACGCTAACTTTTTCAGTCCATTTCTGATCTTAAGTCTATCCTAATTTGGTTCACAGCAGCACTGTGAGTGAAAAGGAGAATTGAGCCGACGTGTTAGTACGGTTTTCATGTCAAGATTGCCGTATCTTTGCAAATACACTATTTGCTTGTAGTTTCCTTAGTCGCCTCTTACGACAGCCACTCAATGAAGTGGGGTATTAACATTATGTATTCTTAATCCGTCACCACACTGATAAAAATAAGCATAGTAGCAGAAAATGTGAAAAATCTTCAATCATTTCCTCGCTCCTTATTACGAGGCATTTGTAACGTTAGGATATTATATTACACCTTTGGGAATGCAAATGTTTAAGTTGTTTATGTACAGGTGTATTACACTTTATGAGGCAAAATTACGTTTCTTGTAATTTGCTTATTTGGCTTTTTTTCGCTTTATTTCGCTTGCCTTATATTGTCTAACTAAACGTCACCCGCGGCTACGCCCGCGTGGGACTTTTGAACTCTTTAGGAGGAGAATTTCCAATAATCCTCTCTTAGTGCTCCCCTACACTCCTCAACGAACATACATGTAAAATTACAGCGTCTTACAACCAACAGTCAACCAACTGTCCGTGTGGTGACGGATTAAGAATACCGAATGTCACCACCCCATATCATCCCATGGGTGTCGTAAGAGCCGACAGAGGAAGCATATTATGCAGAGAACAGCACTGTAAGAGAAGGAAAACTTGATACAAACCCTATGCCAACCCGTTTGGCCAGCGTGGTATAGAAGGCCAATTCCTCCTTTCAAAGGAGAGGCCTAATCCAGCAGTGGACTGTTAAACGCTGATGATGATGACGACAACCAACAGATTCGGCTCTGCGTTGTCAGTCAGTCGGTCAGTAATACAAGGATTTTATAAATATAGCTAAACCGTATATTATACATTAAAACGGTTCACTAACACTGTCTCTTTCAAACACGGAACCAGATCTCTTAGAACTGGCAAAGTATTAAAATTATCAGCTATCCCAGCCGTAGTAATACAACACTAGCGTTGCTTGTTGTTATATTCATAATATGACAAACAGATTGGCCAGTTGAATAAGCTTACCAAAGCAGGGAGCATCCTCTTGTACATACGTAATCAGCGGTAAACCGACAGAAGCCTGAGCGTGGCGACTACGATTGATGCATGTAAGTATAAGTCCTTTATTCATGTATCGTATAGGTCATCAACGTCCTTGAACGAATAAGATTCCTTAAATATAATTATAAAAAATACGTTAAGCTGTAACATATAATATTCGTATACGGTCAATATGTAGGGGATGAGTATAAATTTAGGAATTGTACCAATAGAACATTATGAATTTCGTTATATATTAATTTTGGAATACAATAGGCTTGTGTCCACTAAGAATAAATCGATTTGATTGTACTATCTATAGATTCGTTATGCTTTTAAGATGTCAGTAAAGTTTATCATTTATTATAAAAAGGTAAGATTAATGTTATTATTAGGATTCTAAAACTAAAAACAATGTATTTATTCCTCTGACAGTGAACACCAATCAGTGAGCATTACGTCAAACAGTACGTCCGCAATTCATGTTGTTGACGTTTTGGTAGTAAATACAGCTAAAACGTCAAGTTTTCTACCTGTCAAATCGAATATAACAAAATAAAAGTAGGTACATCAGACCAGACTTCATTCTCGGTTTGTTTTGTTTTGCACTTGGTGATATCACTCAAGCGCCATGATGGTTTACAGCGTTTTCGTGTCAAATTCAAAAAGGTTTTTAAAAAGCCGTAATTAGTAAAGTTGCTGATCGATTTTTGAAGAAAAATCAGGTATTTCAGTTTAACATCTAATAAAGGAACGAATCAATCGCTAATTACATTTTAGGACACAAGCCTATTAGCCACGTATTCTTTTAACAAGGTTAGACATAATCCCTGATCTTATTGTCTGAACACTGTATCTACATCATACTAGCCTATTGACATTTGTTGGTTTCTTATTCCGATGGAAAACCCTAGTTGTTAAACGTGTTTCCCTTCCACTCAAACTTGAGTTTAGAGACTGGAAAGAAGGCATGTACGAATCCCATAAGATGTTTGGTCTGTGCAATATATACTATCTAAACTGTTTTCATGGTCTAAAAAGCCATTAGGGTTCTTTAAAATCCCATGCAACATATACGGTATGCTATATAAAGTTCGCGGTTAGCAAAGGACGATGCGATAATAATAATATTCAAAATTTAAAGTATGGAATAATATTTCTGATAAAATTATCTCATAAAACAGCCTTTCGTAGACCGCCGCTGAATACAGTCCTCTCCTAATTTGCGTTACAATAGTATTGTAAGTCAATAGGACGATTGGCCTACTACAACAACGCTGGCCATACACTGGGTTCATATAGGGTTTTCAAAGTCAAAGTCAAAAATCATTTACGTTTGATTTTGTATCTTCCCAAAGATACTATTTTTTGGTTTATATTTTTTTTGCCTATGCTCTCCCACTGCTGGGCATAGGTCTCCTTTACACCCTCCCAAGCATCTGTCTTGTGCCAATTTGGGCTAATTCCTGTCGAATTTATCTAGATTATCACACCATCGTTTCCGGAGCTTTCCTCAGTCGTCTATCATTACACACACTTTGTATTCTTATATATAGTTTATAAAATTAAATGGTATCAAAACCAAAGAGCAAATAAAATTAATTATACTTACTTAGAACCTTTAAATTGCATAATTACAGTCGGCGCCAAATAAACAACCGGCAATGATAAATTCAAAGAGGATAATAATTCCTGGGGCATTTACTCTTAACCTTTCAGAAATTATTATAAGTAGTTCATAAATAAATGTTGCAGGTATACCTACTGAAATTATTACATACTAACCATTGTACGTAGCTTCAGATGAAGTGTAATATTGATGCATTGAGGTATAAGTCCTTTATTTATATATGGAATAGATCATCGAGGTCATTAAACAAATAAGATTCCATAAAGATAAGTATTAAAAAAAACGTTAAGCCGTAACATATAATATTATATTGACGTTTCTTTGTTTTAAGTAAGCCTATGTACGGCACAATGTTCTGTGCGCTAATTTAATCAAATTCGGTTCAGCTGTTTGATGTGAAAACGCAAGATGCACAAACGCTTTTGCTTTTATAATGTTTGCCTAGATTGTAATGGGTCCACGATTTTTAAATTTTGTACTAGATTTCATGTCAATACAAATAATATATTTTATGCATAAAATATTATACTTAAATTATACTTGCAAACTTTAATTATTGACTCTGCATGAATTTCTGCAGAAAACGAGCAAGCAAAGATTTAATATAATATTACATTGTACAGCACTACTTTTGACAAATATTTGTATTTACATACATACATATTATTTAGAAACGGAATGAAATAAAGTATATTTTTCAGAATTTAAACGTATTTTCGGCACATTGCGGACACTTTACAGTCACCGGGTCATTGGGGCCCGAAGCGTGAGCAAACAATTAAACTTATCAATTAATAGCGTAAATATTGCAATGAAAATTTAAAACGTATTTGCAGAAATGGTTATTAATGGTATTTTGTTAGGTACTTATATAATAATTACGTAGTAGGTAATTGAATAAGTATGTAAAATCTAGCTGATCATCCTTCTAGAATCATACCAGTTTGTGAAGTTACAACCAGGGGTCCGCTTTCTAGTCTAAACAGATTTGACTGAATGTCTGATCGCCGCAACCCAAGGCTACATCGACATTCCATGGTTAATACTAACGTCAATTTATTCAGAGAACTTTCTATAACGACTGTCAAAGATCTTTATAACATTCGGGACTGTTGGCTTAACGTGCTCTTTGAGGCACGGAGTATAATTAACAACTCAATAGGCACATTAGTCCGAAAAATCAGTATCTGTCAGTTCGAAAAGTAAAGTCTGAAATATCAGTCAGTTCGTGAATTCAAAACCGATACCCTCTCCATGGTAGTCTGTTGGTATCTGCGCTAGGCTATGATTTTCTTTCACCGTTGTTCTTTTTACACAACGGCAAATATTTGCAAAAAGTGCAGTCCCTGATGATGAAAGGAAATTTCACAAAATTAATATCAAGCAATAGTATCCTCACGTAGTTACATCTCGTTCGAAGCTTTCATTATTGCAGTCAGAGTTTTGCAATTTGCTATAAGTACAGCCATATCTCACAGGTCTTTGAATGTACTTTATGGTTTATTAGCTATATCTAAAAATGTCATCGTCACGTCTCACACTGTAAATACCGAACGTTATAGCTCTAGAGACAGTCACCTCCACACTACGTGCTCCATCGTCAAATATTGGTACCTTCTTCATTAGACACACGACAGAACTGCCAGTTTTAAACTCCTCAGCCTTTCAGACCCATTTATCCAGAGTATTAATTCTTGACAAACGCTTAACAAAATAAAATACTAACAATTTGAATAAAAGATGCCCAGAATGCTTAATTTTCAATTATGTTGGCAAAACTTTATTTCCACAGTTCTGTTTGTCGCCGTCAAAAATAAGGTCGTGTTTTTCAACTCCCACGCGGCAGAAGTTTTGCGTATAAAGTAGTTTAGATTAAATGACGGACTAGGCCAAAATAATGTAAAATGTTCTGATGACGCGCAAAATTAAAAAGTTTTTTTTTTGTTCTAGCAATGCGGTTATTATAACGACTGTGTAGTTCTTAATGTGGGTATATAATGATGTCGGAAAGCTTTTGTAGCAAATAATGAATCTTAGTAGTCATTTCGGTTTCACTCACAACTATCTGATACTTTTGTACCAGATAGTAAATACTTAATTGAGCCATCTTTGTAAACGGCAATGAAGCTCTTCATTCAACTCATGCTATCAGGATACGTAAAATGATAAAAGATGTACATTCGAGGCAGCGTTAAATGGCAGCAGTTGAAATCCTTTCGATCAAATAATGCGTGGAATTTAGACATCTTTCACAGAAACCTCGTTAAAAGCTGGAGCACCGAAAGTATCGTATTTGAAACAGCATTAACATAAAAATGAATTCTAATGTTATTTTATTGAAGTCCATTTTAATTTTTCGGGCATATTTATACAATCTATTTCGAGAAATTGGCAGTATAATAAAGAACGCGAGATTAAGCAATGTAATGGTATGAATCCGAGAATAAATACACTTATGAAACTTAACTGTAACACATAAAACTCCACGTTGTTAAATCTGATTTTATTTTTATTGCGTCAACAAAAACAAATCGTTTTATGTTCGGATTTAAATTTCAGTGTTTTGCCGGGGGCTCAACATCCCAAGTGTAATAAGGCGATGTTTTTATTACAGTGGCCCTTCTAATAAGCGGACACTCGTTGTTTGTTCACAAACAATCTCATCCCATTTCGTAATTTTAACACCTATATCCGCTAGCAAACGAAACAAAATTACACGGACTAAATAAGTTGAAAAAACAAGATACAGTTACGGACGCCCCGGTTCTTGCGCCCTGGGTATATCATAATTGAGTTCTTCCTACGGTTGTAATATACTGGAACGTGAAATTACAAGGTAACAGAAACTATTTATAGCAAATTTAATACATCGTTCGTCCAGTATACAACCGGCAACCTTTACGCACGAGTACCTCGGTTAAGGTGTTTTGTATAAACAGCCTAATACGATTGTCGTAAACAAAAGTGTAGAATCTCAGGGTAATGTCTATTTGTGGTCTAATAATATACCAAACATGTATTTTCATTGAACTGATATGAATTTTAATCTTATTGTCTGACATGGAACTTTGATATCATTAACCAGAAGCTTAGTACGTTACGTCACCACTTAACAATTTTCACAGTACATAACGTAGCACACAGTTACATGAGTTCATTATAAATAACTTGAAAAGCAAGAATTCTGATCACTGTTTTAATACACTTTACACGACATAAATCTTTCAAAATCCTACAGCTGGCGTCTCAAATGTCAACTGTCTCAACTCTTGGCGGCAACAATCCAAGAAAATAGGCGTCGAGTAATTAAATATGACATTAACATCGAGCCGGGCATGTAGATATTATAACTGCATTATCTGTTACATATTCAAGAGGGAAACTTCACAGTACGGTTGGTGACAAATTCGCCGCCTTACCCAGCGCATCAAGTTTGTCTCATGAATATGTAACCACGTGACGATTTGACTAGATAACGATTTATATTATAACGACCAATTACATCCGAATTCTGTAACTAAGCCCCTGTAAGCAATCCAACCATGCATATCGCTTCTAAGAAGTTGTCGAAGAAAATATCGTAATGATTCTCATGCATGAAATATTGTCAAAGACGGATAAAGCTTATCTTAATGAATGTAGGAGATCGAATATAATATTAAATAAACGATTATTCTTAATGATATCGGAGAAGATAACGCATATTATCTGCTGATACGATCTGATGTTATAAGTAGATTACAAGTCAATTTCCCAGAACAGAAACAAATAACGTTCGGAAACGAAGCTTAAGTATTTGTCGCCCCTTAATGTCGTATGCAACACCCGCAGAAACAGATTAAGCGCTGGCTGAGACGACTAAATAAAAATCGATATCACAATCGGTTGCGAGTTTCTTCCTCACAGTGCATTTGCTCTAAGAACGTTGTGCTTTCTTAAAGGGATCTCCTCGGCCCTTATTTCGAGATCCTTTAGGACCACACTTGAAGAATGGCGTGCCGCCTTTAGGGCCCCGCTTCCGCCCCTCCGAGAAATGCCCGAGATAAGAGAGACGTTTTGGCGCCATTCATGTTTATGGCAGGGCAAATGGCCCTAGAATACTGCGTACTTATTATAAACAAGTACCTATACACAATATATTTGAAAGAGCTTCGAGGAATATTGAAAAATGTCATTTGTTCAAAGCAACGATGCAAATACACAGAAACGTATATCTTTGGTTCAATTCGGTTAATTATTTTATTGTTATAATAATAAAAAATCTATAACCCGAATTCGTAAAAAGGGGGTCTAAAAAGAACTAAATAAGAAAATAGCTCACTCAGATATAAATCAAGAAAATTATAAGTGCAGAAATGCTGAAGCTAGAGCCGTGGTCGCATTATTGTATACTAGTGTACATGTAGTTACCGTATAGGGTAAGTGTTTCTGACACCCACATTTAAAGTAAGTAATCGGGTTATAGTTTTTAAACTTATTTTTTAATTTGAACCTTTTCTGTATCCCGATGGGGCATGTAAACTAACCGTGCAATACTTACATTGTCATAATTATATATAGGCAGAAACAAATAAAAATAGGTAACGCAAAGCTTCTGAACCGCGAGAATTGTAAGTACAACCGCGTCTTAAACATAAATTGTGACTCATGCCGTATAATAGTTATATGTACATATGTATTTGCAACGTCCTTACCAATACTTTTCTTTTGATACCAAACACGTAATGATTGTCTCAGTTTAACTTTCTTTGAGGTTGTAATCTGAGCGATTACTTTCGTAACTGAAAATTTACATAAAATTTATATAGCCTATGTCTTCCGGGCCATTAGTATGAATCTATTGACACCCCATTTATTAAAATCGGTTTAGTGGTTTAGGCACTACGGTGGAACATACATACATACTGCTAAAACTTCCTTCCTTTTGGCTCCGTCGTAGCTGGGTAATAAAATATGGTATTTTAGATTCGTTCTATTTCTTAGAAACATAAATCAGTAATGAATTCATAACAAGTTAAATGTAATAACTTAATGGAATTAAGCTCTTTTTACACACAATTTTGGGGTCAAAAATCAGGCTATACTTTTGTCGCATACGCATACCTAATATTATGTATGCATACACTTATGATAAATGTTTGAAATGTTATCTCTTATGAAATATGTTGATACGTTTATAGTTAAATTGCAAGTGTTAAAGTAAAAAAGACAGCAAGCGTTACTACTGAAATAAATATAACAATTTAAAGTCAATATTTATTACAAAAAGGTGTGTAGTTATTGTATAAGAATAAAATAATCCAAGCTTTAAAAAGGATTATCTTTACGATTCAATAAAGACAGTGAAAAAGAATATATTTTTCTGTTCTATGATTCTTAAAATGTTAATAAAATCTGAGGTCGCAAAACCAGCGATATCAACGCAGAAATCGTCGTTATTCCGAGTGGGAAGGGATGGGACGCGACGGTATTACTTTATTTTACAAAATGTAGTCTTCGTAAAATTTGATGGCGACCGTTTTTGGAAGGGGCGCTCTGAGAAACAACCATTAACAATGTGTCTATACGAACAGCCCGATGCGCTTCAACTTAGTCCTACTCGTTGATTCTAATTACTGCCTTAACGATTAGTATTATTCTATTAAACGCTATATTTCCTAATTCCGGCACAAGTGTAACAATATTAAAATCCCTGACGACGAGCCTCTCCCTAATTGTAAAATAACGGACGTCAATATTTCGTTGCTAAATGAAAAAAATAATCTTGTTGAACAATAACAAAAAGAAAACCGAACCCTCATCATCCGACGGCATGACATTTTTAAAATGTAACTACTATGGAAACGAACGTCACGGGAATAATAAAACAATAGGAAATGTATAGGCATTCATTAAAATGATGCGAATGGAAACATCGTTAACGGTGAACATGTAGCATTCGACAACTAACTGAAATATACAAGCCACGGTGTACATGTCCGACACACAAAAAGTAGACATTTGAATAGAGGTGGTGTACGCCCTAACAGTGGGAGTTTAGGCGCGTCCTCTGGGGCCATTGCTAAACAAAGTTTTTGTTTTATCAAACTGGTAATTTTCATTTTTTGTTTTATTGCTCTAAAGCTCTGGAGATTTATAGCTAACCACTTTGCATTAATTTCGCATTCATTACAGATCTCTTGAATATTGGGCGTTATTTTTTGCACAGAGATGGAGTGTAAATTACAGGAAAATTGTGTTCAATGTTTATTCAGACTGCGTTCAAAATGTTGTTATAAATTAATCCGTTCTCGATGTTACTAAGACTGAGGGTCTTGCACCGGACTTTTGTTTTCAAACAATAAAATTATACAAATTACTCAAACGCAACGAAGGAAGAAAGAATTAAAATTTTGTTTATAGCGCAATTTTTCTTGCAAATAATTGTGTAATTTACCTAAAACTTTATAAGTAGGTATGTTATTTAAACATACTTAGTTACGCTTAGCAAATGTTTAGTAAATCGTGAATAAATATACAAAGCTTGTTAAGAGTGTACTTAGCTCTAATTTGTTGGGACATTAAAATAGTTTAAAGTTGAGTGAAACAAAGGAGTTAAGGTCACAAACATGCCGTATTCTCTAGAGTGCGGCGCAAACCGCACATAGCTTAAGTGAACCATTAATAAAGATTAATGTAGACGACGACACTACAGCATACACACTACGTAAATGTTTGAATATATACATACATACGTGTCACGGCTGAGAAAATTACATTAAATACAAAATGATTTCGTACCATTAATCATCATCAGTGTTTCCCTAAAGAGGCTTGTAAAAGCGTGGCACAACACATTATGTCCATTTAACACGAAATGTGACCGGCCTGACTGCGATATGTCATATAATTCATCATTAAAATTTTATTTTGAAGCAGAAGCAAAACTGTGTCTGCCACAGGTGTTTATAGAACAATGTTGACTTAATAACTGCCATATTGCAATATATATTGCGTGGTAATGAACATGCAAATATTCATCAAATATCACATAACAATGCGTGGTGGTAAACCATTGTATTCGTAAAATTATTGTTTACAATACCAACCAACAACAGTTTATTTCATCGAATGACTACCTTTGTTAAAATTACAAGGAGATTTGACATAAAGCAAATGTGATGTCGCTTTTGTATGGATTTCTAATTTTATTTGCTTTATCTGTACTATTTTTTTTTCGATTAACCATTACGCCATGATAGATCTTTTTTATCAAAACTCATGATTATACTCACAATTTTTAAATAAATTCAGAATGTTAACAGTTTAATGTATATGTATTTAATATTCAGCTATATGTCTTCGTGAAACATATTCAGAAAAATAAAAATGCGATGCTATTCAAAAAAGAATGTGAAATAAACTGTTACCGGGTCTCGACTCGAAATATGAGACATATCCGACATGACTGGCGTAATACAATCGATTTGAAGGATTTCGGTCAGTTTTCGATATCAAATCCTTTTCCATATAATGGTTTTCTAAAAAGATCGTAGATTTATTCTTATCCGAAAGTTGTTATTATAAGCCATCGTTGTTGGATGTAAAATGAGTAAAGAACTTGGTCTATGCCAAAATATCGTGCGGTTTCCATAAATGTTTATAGAGTTTAATCTGCCCGAAGGCAACAGGGTCATAAAAGTTCGATGCTTAGGTATCCCATAACAGCTGCCATAAGCAGTCATGTCATCTGAAATCGACGGCTTACTGACTTTACCGCTTCATGGGAATATTATGGTGTCATGAGCAATAAAACCAAATCGTAGCCTTGTATGCAAAAATGCTTGCGATGCTGGTTCTGCAGGGCAAATATCTTATTGAGACTAATTAATATTTGCTAACTGTCACTGCCATAACGATGATGATGATACCAAATAATAGCTTCTACCCACACATAAAAATAAAAAGTAATCATCTTATAATTTATAACAAAACATAATAAAATTGCTACAGCTACACCTACGGTCTTGTCGTATTTCAATTTCAAATCAAAATATATTTTTTTCCAACTACGTCATAGTTTAGTAACGTTACATAATAAAAAGACACCTCATTTCACATAACCTTGACATTCAATGTTGCTCGTATAAAAATCTCCTAACACAGGATTACGTTTTGTACATTTTCTAAGCGGTAAACATGGAAGATTTCGCCGCGACCTTGCGTAATGTTCCATAAAAGGTGTTGTACAGTGTAGTAAACTGTACACCACTGATAGTTTGTAAGAAGTAAAGTAGTTGAGTGTGTTTGTGAGAGAGAACACTTCTAGTAATATATGAAAAGTTTATTATTCACTAGTTAAGTAAATAAAGTAAGTACACGATTTAATATCAAGTGATTCTCACACAGGTACGTTCGTTAGTACGTTAAAGTGCACACTGTCCAAGTAATTGCTACGGCGGAAAATGATCGACCGTTTTGCATAGTCAGCTAAAGATTATTATAACTAAGTGTACGTAAACCGTACATACTCCCAACCCGGGCAAAGTAACAAAAAAAATAAAAATAAGACTATGTAAGAATCACTCATACAAAGCAAAAAATTGATTAGCCTTAAATACAAAGTAAACATGTAAAATTAAAAGATAAATGATAATAAGTTTAGGTTCTTTAAAACTAAAAATGAAATTCGACATCCAGGTTAGGCTTCGCACCATCTTGTGTCCTTGGATGCGGACGCTCCATCACCGAGCGAGACCGGAACAACTTCTTAATCCCGGTAGTGGGTTTTATGGACTGCATCTCAATATGCTCCGTTGTATCTGGAGAGTTGCTAATGTTGCATGATTTTCTCTTGCAGTAACCACGTTTGCTCGCCACCCATATAGTTATTGCGACTCCAATAACAGCCAGTAGCAAGTAGGAAATGGCGTAGTGATGTATGTCGTGACTTGTTAATATCGGCGTTGGGAGTTGTTCCTTGTCCTTTAGGTACCGTACTGCACTTTCGACCGTTGAGATGTCTTCGTTATGGCTCGTTTTCAGAAGCGAGGTGGAGTCTGTGTTAACTATGCTATTGATAGTTTTATCCAGAGAAGGCGTTTGAATGTCGTATTCCAGCTTAACGTTACTGTAGTAGTGATTGTGAGAGTTTATTTTTAAATCCCTTGTTTGGATAAGGTGTAATGTAAGTAAAACACATAAGTCGAGTTGACAACTGTTTATTATTTTTAATCACAACACTCATCAAAGAGGTTGCGTGTCTACTACACAACATCTTCCCCATAAAATAAAATGAAACAATAACACCTATTAAAAACTTAACTGTTTAATAATACTTCTACTAACCCAACCCAACATACTATTTATTCTTCTTACTTCGAGTGTAGGGTGGTGAGTATAATGTACGATCAATTTTACAATTTGGCTTATACTCATCATCACCCTCATCATTTCCCGACACAAATTCCTCTTCGTCTACATCAACAAAATTATCATCATCTTTTATCTTTTCTACAGGACCAATACACTTCATCAAGTGTCGGCGATTACGACGGAAAATACCCCTTCTATTTTTTATTAGATAGGAACGTGGGGTAGGCGCTTTCCCCACAACCTTGCCACGCATTCGGCCGTTTTTATTTGCCAACATTATAACGTCGTCGCCTACACTTAACTCAGGTAGTGATTTACAATGCTGATCATAATAATTCTTTATTTTTATTTGTTTTTCCATTAGCTTATCGTGCTGTAATTTATCATTAATATTTGTTCGTTTTAATAAATCAGGATGAACTGGTAGTCTACAATTTAAACGACGTCCCATCATTAGCTGTGCGGGAGAATTCAAATTTTCCCGTGGTGTATTCCTATAACTTAATAAATGTATAAAAAAATCAGATCCACTATCGATAGATTTCCTCAACATATTCTTAATTGTTTGCACTGCTCTTTCACTCTTTCCATTAGATTGAGCATAATACGGTGATGAAGTTATATGATTAAAACCCCATTCTAAAGAAAATTTACTAAAATCACGGCTTGAATATTGCGGCCCATTGTCACAGATTACAGTATCCGGTATTCCATAACGCGCAAAATTTTCCTTCATGACATTTATTACGGACTTAGATGTAGTGTCCCTTAAAAATGCTATTTCAATAAAACCAGAAAAATAATCAACCAAAATTAAATATTTCTTCTTTCCATATTCAAATATATCCGTTCCAATTTTATTCCAAGGCAATTCTGGTATAGCTACTGGAATCATAGGTTCTTTATTTGGTTTGTTTGCTATTTCCTGACATACTCTACATCTTTTTACATAATTCTCAATATCTCTAGTTATACCCGGCCAAAATATCACTTCACGAGCGCGTCTTTTGCAACGATCAATGCCTAAATGCCCTTCGTGAACAATCTTCAACATTTCTTTTTGCATAGAGTACGGTATCAAAACCTGCTTGTTTTTGAATATTACACCGTCAACACAGTATAGTTCTTCTCTTATAGGCCAGTAATATTTTAAGCCATTATGTATATTAAATTTGTCAGGCCATCCCTGATTAATATATTTTAGCAACACTTTCAAGCACTCATCCTTACTAGTTTCTTTCTTGACAAGAGTAAGCTTATTACGCGACATCGGCACATTATTGACTGCCATTGTAAGTTGACACAAAATAGCCCTACTAATATTGTCGTTATATAAATCTGAAAGAGGCGCTCGCGACAGTGTGTCTGGTATATACATATACTTCCCAGGCTTATACATGACATAGAAATCATATCCTTGTACTCTTAACAACATACGCTGCAAGCGTGCTGGGACTGAATCCAAAGATTTCTTAAAAATACTTTCGAGTGGTTTATGATCTGATTCTATAACCACATTACTTTTACCATAAATATATTGGTGAAATTTCTCACACGCAAAAACGATCGCCAACATTTCTTTTTCTATTTGTGCGTACCGTTGCTGTGTTTCAGTGAGTGTACGTGACGCATATTCGACTGGACGTCCCTCCTGCATTATCAAATTACATCTTTTTTCAACAATCTTGTTAGTGGAAAAATGTGTTCTGAGTAATTCGGTATGAATTTAGAAAGATAATTAACTGCCCCTATAAACCGTTCTAAACCTTTCCTATCCGTTGGCTCCGGCATATTAGTAATAGCCCTTACTTTCTCGGGATCCACTTTCATTCCATCTTTGTTAAAAATGTGACCTAAATATGTAACTTCCTCAACACATATGCGACATTTATCTTTATTGAATTTAAGGTTAATTTCTCGAGCCCTATCTAACAAAGCTCGTAGGCGCCTATCGTGTTCTTCTTTATTTCTACCCCAACAAATTATATCATCGATAAATGAATCTACTCCCTCTAAGCCTTCAAGTAGTTGTTTGACCTTCGCATGAAACACTTCGGGTGCGCAATTCAAACCAAACGGTAGTCGTAAATATTGATATCGCCCAAACGGTGTACTGAACGTGCATAAATCTGTACTAGCCTTATCTAACTTAACTGACCAAAATCCTGAGTATGCATCTAAAACGGTAAAGTATTTAGCATCATAAAACTTAGTAGCTAATTCGTCTATTGTTGGTAATTGAAAATGTGCACGTTGTATGGCCTTATTGAGCGGCCTTGGGTCCATGCATATGCGCAACTGGCCATTTTTCTTAGCAACAATCACTAATGAATTCACCCATGGAGTAGGATGACTCACTTTTCTAATGACTCCTAATTCAGTCATCCTATTCAGCTCATCTTGTAACTTATCACGTACTCCTAAAGGTACCTTGCGGGTTGCACAAATCACAGGCGTGACAGTTCTATCGACAACAATGTGATACTCTCCTGGCAAACAGCCTAATCCATTAAACAAGTCTTGATATTCGGATAAATTTATATTATGTATTCTTTTTACCAAACCTAAAGATAAACAAGCTTGCAATCCCAGCACACTCTGACAATTAATAACAGCAATTGCAAATTTTAACTCATAAGAGTTATTCTTATAGCGCCATCTTAAATTGCAAATACCTTTTATTGGGATATTATCACCGCTATATGATTGCAATTTAATATGCTGCTTACTATTAATTAATTTACTGTCGTAACCTAAGGATATAAAACGTTTGTATGATAAAACATTAATGTCTGCCCCCGTATCCAACTTGAACTTTTCGTAACCACATTCCCCTTGAAGGGTTTCATACCAATCCTCAGAAGAGGATATTATTTCAGACATATTATACAAGACAGATATAAAAAATGACTCACAATCATCTTCATCAATTACTTTTTCTTCATCAACACCTATATCATACATTTTCTTGACTCCGGTTCTAGACTTACACTCTCGAGCAAAATGACCCTGATTTTTACACAGATAGCATTGTACTGATATGGCCGGACACAAGCTGGCATCTGTGCATGTACCACCACACCTAAGACAATGTCGCGGTTCGCTTGAATTGACATATCGCCGCGTTGAGTTAGAACCCGCGGCAATATTGGTCATACCACGTCCACGACGGCGTCCCTTGCTGCGCCAACCACCGCGGCAGCCACGACTGTCTGCACGACGTATGTCCAGTGCATCAACTTGTCCCGATGTCGATGTGCCTGCTGCACCACGTGTCTCCAACAGACATTTATTTTCTTGTGATATCTCATCAACCTGAACTATCTTAATCGCTTTATCTAACGTCAGATCATCTGCTCGTAACAAACGATCGCGTGCGGCCGTGCTGCGTATGCCACAAACGACACGGTCACGAATCAGTTCCTCCTCTAAGATTTTAAATTCACAAATCTTGCTCAATAGGCGCAACGCAGTTACATACTGATCAATTGACTCACCACTTTCTTGATCCCTGGTAAAGAAGTTATATCGGGCCAAAGTAATGTTCTGCTTAACGCCAAAATATTTATCAAACCTTTTCAATAGTAAAGTGACATCCTCCTTGTCACTTTCCTGTTCAAATGTAAAGGTCTCAAAGACGTCGAACCCCTCGGGTCCGATTAAATTTATTAGAAGACTGGCCTGCACGCTTGTTTCTTCTTTATGCACCCCCGATGCTTTTAAAAATAATAAAAATTGCGTCCGCCATCGTTTCCATTCGTCAGCCCGGCTGACGGAGCTGCCCTCAAGACTTAGTTCCGGCGGAGGCCGGGCGTGTTCCATTTCGATTTTACCTCAATATCGTTCACAACATTGGCTAGATTAATTATTATATAATTATTTTCACCGCTGTCACCATGTAATGTAAGTAAAACACATAAGTCGAGTTGACAACTGTTTATTATTTTTAATCACAACACTCATCAAAGAGGTTGCGTGTCTACTACACAACATAAGGCATCCTTGTTTGAGCGATACTATAGATGACGTATTGATGACGTGCACTCTGACGTCACTATCGCACACAGTCCGTATACTGCACGAGTCACAGCACGTCACTAGCCACGTGTTCGTGCGGTGTAATGCCACCCATGTAGTGTCGCATTCCGTTTTCTTTGTAATGCAGGGTAAAGTTGTTTGGTGTCCTAATAATTTGGCTTCACATGGTGCATTGATGTTTTGTAAATTGAAAACTGGCAGGTTTAATACGCAGATGAAATTATCCATTTGCCGTTGAACGCAACGGTTTAATTCCTTTTCGTTAAATCTGACGTAAGTATTTTTCTCCAAGTTCACAGCAATGTACTTCGACGACACCGAAACGGCTCTTGTGCCGTTTGCTTCCTGTGGGTTCTTCAAGGGCAAAGGAAAAAATTGATATAGAATAAAGTCTTCGTCGCTCGCCAATGGAATGTGAAGCTCATACATAATTAAAAATCCATAGGTCGCTGGTTCAGATCCGGCTCGAAGGACCATTTAATGTACAGTGTAGTAAACTGTACACCACTGATAGTTTGTAAGAAGTAAAGTAGTTGAGTGTGTTTGTGAGAGAGAACACTTCTAGTAATATATGAAAAGTTTATTATTCACTAGTTAAGTAAATAAAGTAAGTACACGATTTAATATCAAGTGATTCTCACACAGGTACGTTCGTTAGTACGTTAAAGTGCACACTGTCCAAGTAATTGCTACGGCGGAAAATGATCGACCGTTTTGCATAGTCAGCTAAAGATTATTATAACTAAGTGTACGTAAACCGTACAGGTGTTATCGCAAGGATATGTCGTGTAACTACACAACATCCTCATTGTCTTGTATTCGTAATAGTCGTAATCGACTGTTGAGCCCGCGGCTAATGACTCTTTGATTAGAACTAAGCATTAACACATTTTGCTCTTGGCACGAATTGCCTGCAAACGTTTTGATCACAGTTATGTGTTCAGAAACTCTAATCAAGTTTGACTCTCAAGCAGAACGTAATGATTTATAACTCTTATCTCGTCTTGCTCGTATACAATTAAGTTTGTAGTGAGATGGTACTAACATATATTTAACTGATTATAGTAGCTGCTGCTTAAAGTAGCTGCCCTCAGTTTCATATTTATTTTTTTATCTTTTATTTATTAAACTTCCTGTACAATACTCTACATAGGCGGACTTAATGCCTTAGGCATTGTCTAACAGTCTACCATAGGGTGACGCAGAAATAGTTAAGGCAGGTATTAGGTGGAAGTACTTTATAATTGAATTTGGATATACTTTAATAAATAATATACATAACACACTAATACAATACACATATAAATTTAATCATTAATATAATATACTATACAGGGTGTCACAAGACCCATCACCAAGCCGAAGTCTACTCATTGTGGACATCATGCCAAGTCATACTAACCAAAAATAATACCTGGGAAACGTTTTTTTTTAAGTTTTCACATTTTTTAAACCGAGATTATAAGCGCGCGCGTGCAATGCTCGAAATACCTACTTATCCTTGGGGTCATAGGGCATCTAAAGAACATATTGGCGGGGTAAATGCATCGATTTTGTACCTAATTAGAAAAATTCCATACTAACTTTGAGCCTTAATATCTCCTGAACCTGTAATTTCCCAGGTATGGTGCCGAAGTAAAAAATGTTCGTAGTGATTGGTACAACATGGGATTTCAGTTTTCGTTAAGGGTCTTTTTACACCCTGTATATTTATATATACACATATATATTCAATTAAATATTATATATACATACATAATCCTGTGATGATTACGATGATTCAGCCAATAACCCACGTTGAATCCATTGACGAGCCTTGTTTTTAAATGTCCAGCGACTGACTGCCGTTCTGACTTCCAGAGGGAGCGCGTATATAATTAGAAAATAAATCCGAATCATATATAATTAGAAAATAAATCAGACATAATTTGAAAATCTTTAGTTAATCGTAACAGTTAGATGTTTAGTATTGCTATTTAAAAGACATTGCTGTACCAAGGAAACATCCATATGAATAAAACTTTTGTCTCAATCAACAGTTAAAAGATGCAAGAATAATTTTTGCATCATCATTGTTTTCTAAGCCTTAGTGACACACACTTAGCAGTTGAATGTCAATTTGTTAGCGTAGCAGTTAACTAGGTTTATAAAATTAGTCACAAGCATTACCTAATACAAATCGTTCCAAAAAAATATTCTTCAACCTTGTCCATTGCTTTTTGAAAGACTTGAATACCATGATATAGTTTGGCGCTGTTTACTACAAAAATAGTACACAAGGCAATTTTACTCCATATTGTCAGGGTAGACAGACTACCAGACTAGGTAAAATCACCGACTCTCCGAATTTAAAATCACTGGTTTCCCCCTTTTATCATAATATTTACAAGTAGGGGTCACAATAACCTGATAACACGATCTTAACCTTTAGATCTCGTCATGTTTGCATATATAGTAACTATGAAGGTTAAACCAATCATCTGCATGTGCGCAATATACAAGGCAGTCGCTTATACGACGTTGAGTATATTTGTATGTTCTGTTGCTTACTAGTTTGAATGTTATTAGTTTCTGATCTATTCCTGTTTGCCCTTCACGGTGATTCAAAACGAGTGTATTTACCCTATATGGTGCTTCAAGAACCGCCGCGCACATAGGGCAAAATGACTACTTTAGGGGGACAAAAATATTTATTGCGTATTTCGTTAAATTTTATCTCGCCATTGAAGTAATAAGCTTTCTTTTTACTCAAACTATCATTTTACTTGCTCGATTAACGATTCATGACATAAAATTAAATAACGGCTTCTTTAATTATTTTTTATTTACGAAATTGACATATTCACGAAATTATTTATATTAAAATCATCATAAAATTAATCAGTCATCACCATCATCATCATCATGATTCTCATCAGAGTCGTCCTCTAATTCATCTCTAGAGACGTTAAGTTCAGGCGTTTCGGCTACAACTTCAGGTTCTTTTAATAATGCTCGAACCTCAGCTGAAAAAGGCTTTCTTTTTTTTCGCATCTTTGTGACAAGAAGTTATTATGGGGTCAGATGACACAAGCATCCAGCGCATCCCAGCTTCTCAGAACCTAATTCAGAAATAATAGGTCTAAAATCTTTACGTTGTGATCTCTTCGACATAGATGTAAATAGTTTTCTCGGCCTTCCTCGCGTTCCCGTTCCTTTAGCGTGTGGGGAAGATTGAGTAGATGCCATTGTACTAGATGAAATATTCAGCTCTCCTTTTAACTAACGAAGGTTATTTCTTACAAATCTGTCTTCTATTTGTTTACTCATTCTCCACTTTCTTAACAGTTTGGACACAAAGACTTTTATCCTATTCTTTAACTGATTCTCAGAGTCTTTTGAAAGCACATGTACACCGAGTTTTTCCTTTACGTAACTATTTAATCTTTTATTGCACTGAGACGCTGACTTTCTATAAAAGTTATCACTTTTTAAAACAAGAAATAGTTCTTCTCTGGAAACACTCATTTTTGTCTCCCCTTTACTACCTGTGGACAAGTGAACCTATATGAAAAAAGGATGGTTTGGGAAAGCTAGTTTTTATTCTATTTACGACTAAAAGACTAAGGTTTAATACAAATATAAAAAAAGAGCGGTACTCAACGGAACTTTTATTATATTTACAATTAAATTCTTATCTTTATAAAAAAAACTAATAAAAGCTGTATATTTTATATTGTCAATGGTAAAATCATTAACAAATCGATAAATAGTTAACAGTTTAACTTGAATTAGTAAGACATACCTGACGCTTCAGGTTCCATGTTGAAACACGAATTCAAACAACAAAATGTGGCTGTTACTCTGTCCGAAGTGCGGGCGCGACTGGTTCGTGCATCATCGCGCCGAGTAAATACGACTGACTTGCTCGTCACGTGGTGTTTTTGTTTTCGAGAATACAAAAGAAAGATTACCGAACTTAAATGCAGGGATGTTTAGGGAATCTTACCAGCTGTGTCTTTTGAATGAATCGAATAATCATGAAAACTGAATTTTGGCCGCCTAAATACTATGTTTTGCCGTACGAGGGTCAAACTGAAAGTTCTTAGAACTGGCCACTTATAAACAATATAGTAAAAAAAATATTCTAAAATTTGAAAATAGAACTCTTTGCCAATATTACTGAGTATATATTTCATTCATTTGTCATTTGTTTTACGATTTGGCGGCAAATTGAAAATTGTCTGTGTCACGTCAACATGAATTTAACACGAGAAAATTTTCGTGCAATGATTTTTTATGACTTTCGATGTCATTTAAGTCAACAAGAAAGTTATGATAGACTACGATTGGCCTTTCACGATGAAGTTCCATCTCGTGCGACTGTTTACAACTGGTTTAATGAGTTTAAACGTGGTCGCACTAATCTCACTGATGATGTACGTGAGGGACGGCCTTCTACGGCGACGACTGAAAATAACATCTGTGTTGTGCGGCGTATGATAGAGACTGACAAAAGAGTGACCTATCAGCAGATTTGGACAAGCTTAGGCATCGGTATGAGTCAAGTGCACAAAATCCTCCACGAACATTTAGCGGTCAGGAAGCTTTGCGCCCGGTGGATACCTCATAATTTGACTAAGGCTCAAAAACTCCATCGTGTGGATTGGTGCCGTAAAATGATTGAAAGATTTAACGGAGGTGACTCAAATGCTGTGTTCGACATACTAACAAGTGACGAAAGCTGGATTTACTGTTATGATCCTGAAACCAAAAGACAATCTGCTCAGTGGGTGTTTCCTTTCGAGGAGTTGCCAACTAAAGTGAAGAGAGATCGAAGTGCGGGAAAAAAAATGGTGGCCTCGTTCTTTGGAAGGATAGGTCATTTCGCAACAATTGTGTTAGAGGATCAAAAAACAGTTTCTGCAGAATGGTACACTACCAATTGTTTGCCACTTGTCTTGGAAAAAGTTCGAGAAAAACGACCTCGCAGTAGGATCCTCCTTCACCACGACAACGCCTCGTCGCACACCGCCAAGCGAACGTTCGACTATTTGGCGACATCAAACGTTGAATTACTGGGTCACCCGCCGTATAGCCCCGACCTCGCGCCTTGTGATTTTTATTTATTTCCAAAAATTAAAGAAAAACTTAAAGGAAAGCGGTTTATGAATGCTGAAGAAGCGGTGGCTGCGTATCGCGATGCCATTGAAGAGACCCCTAAGGACGAGTGGGCAAAGTGCTTTTCCCAGTGGTTCCATCGCATGCAGCGGTGTATTGACGTCAATGGACAATATTTTGAAAAGATATAATAAAACTAATAACTGGCTAATGTAATCAGTTTTTGATTTTCTAAGAACTTTCAGTTTGACCCTCGTATGTGCGCCGTTTGTGAACCTAGGCAATGTCTCGTGAGTGACAGTATTTTCTTTTTCGACTTATTCATTAAATACGAAAATATCTCACTGATCCTAGTTTGAACTTATGTATATATGCAATAAGTGGTGAGATTTAAATATCGTCTCACAGATGTTTTCCAGAATCAGCAGGCAGCGATAGCCTAGTTGAGATACCAATAAACTGCCATGCAGAGGATATCGGGTTCGAATCCAAGGCGCGCACCAATGACTTTTCGGAGTTATATGCGTATTGAATAGTTAATTATCGTTTACCCTGTGCCTCGGAAAGTACATAAAGCCGTCGGTCCCGGTTGTGATGAAGATCTTTGCCAGTAGTTATAGGGCGTCAGTACCTTCAAAATCAAGTGACACAAGTCTAAACCATGGAAATATCGCTACCCATTCGGGTTGCGGAGCTTAGACAGGCATTCGCTCTGTGCAAAAGCTAATATTCAGCCAAATCCGGTTAAACTAGTAAGCGGAGCCCAGATTGAAACTGGGATAACGCTAGGAGGATGATGAGATGTTTTCCAGAATTTCTGTTAAATAGATTCACTTAAAATATATTTGGATTTTACAGATATCTGTGAATCTATAAAAATAGTTACTTGCCCACAAAAAATACGAATTCCCTTAAACACAATAATCGATAAATAGATTAAATAAATCTGTCAAAGATCTTTAATGTTAAGATTAGCATGACTTGGGTTTACGCGAATGTTAAACATTGAAATTAAACTACAGTGTGCGGATTTCATCGCGTTATATTGGTTTTACTTAGTTATTACGAATAATCTAGACTCTACTATTTTATTACATTTTTAAATTTATTATTAGCCGACGTTTCGAATTCTTTACTGATACCTATTATGATATGATATTTGTCTTTTCTTTGAATTTATAAGTTATAACAAAGTACCCAAACATTTTTCAACTATTGGTGTTACTATCTACGCAGATTGAGCTTACAGTGTCCTTAGGTCTTCTAGAGACTTTGTCCTTCTTGGGTTTCATTAGCTTTATGACAGGGTTCCAAGCTGGAGGAACATTCCAAATTCCAACCGTCTTCCCTATTGCAATTAAGATGTTTTTTAATTTCGATAGCCTCAGAGCGCTTGTACACGTTAAGAAAATTTACCGTGTCTGCGGCAGACAAGACAAATACTTCGTGTAAACGACAAGAATTTTGTCTGTTCTACCCACGAAAAATTTTCGTGTCTTCCGCAGACAAGACAGATCGGAACGTGTACACGACAAGATTTTTTTCGTGCAGTCGTCAGTCGGGCGTAGGGCGCACAAGTAATAACAAGTCTGATAATCATTTTCTTTTATTAATAAAAATGTAAAAAAAAGAAAAATGTGGATCTTTTTTGAATAAGAAAATAAACCACTTTTAAATTAGTATTCTTCAAAAAAAGCAAAAATCTAAATTTGTCGAGTAGTTCGAGTTTGCATAAATACGGACAATTCAAAAGTACCTACACCATACATTCTTAACTAAAAATTAAAACACATAATTATCTTCTTTTTCCAGGTTTCCCGAGTGAAAATAGAATCATTTATAGACTCTGTTATATAATAATAATCAGTATTTTTGAAAATTATAATAAAAAGTAATATGTTATACCTATAACATATTACTTTTGTCAATGTCAAAAAAAAATGGAAAGTACCTACTTACCATATTTTTTTTTTTTTTGACATTTGTCATGTCGTTGAAGTCTTTGTATAAGATAATAAATATTCCTCTCTATGCTTCGAATGTGAGTCTTTTATCTTTATATATTTTTAAAGTTTTGTCCCACAATACCGGTTGTCCCTCTACTAAAGTTATAAGTAACTCATCAGCCATTTTGTACTCTACGCTACAATACACGTCCACACCAAACGCACAACAAAACCTACCCACAGATCACTACTTACCTGGCTGTGTGAACCCTACTACTCCGCCCCCACCGCTCCGCAACAACGTTCGCCGCGTCGTGTCGTGTCTTACGCAGACAAGATTTTTTTGTGCGCCTCTGCGAGCAATGTACATAGTTCTTTTCTAGTTTCTTACCGTGTACAAGCGCCGTCACGTTCCATCCTTGGAAGAAAACGGTGTTCTTTTAGGCTGGTTTCAGAGTCACGCGTTTGACCGGCGCCGGCCACACGCGCGCTCACAGTTACACTAGATTAGTAGTAGCGTTTCATAGTCACGCAGTTCAAACGCGCCGCGTGTGAGACGCGCGCGCCAGCCGCGCTGCCGAAGCTTCATACATTGCAATGAGAAACGCGGACTCGTTTCACAGTGGTCCGCGCGCCAAACGCGCTGTTGAGACGCGCTGGCCGACGGCGCGTGCCGCGCGCGTCACTCTGAAACCAGCCTTAACGGTGGTGGTTTAAATGTACCTAATAACTAAGTGAAAGCAATATAACGCGATAAAATCCGCAAAACTGTAGTTTAATTTCAATGACTACCTTACCTCACTATAACGGAATATACAACTCATTGGTGGCTATTTGTCTTTAAATAAAATTTTATGACTTAGTACTTGACTCTGTGCCTTATTATAATAACAAGTGCAAAGAAAGATGGGAGGCAGGAGCGAAGTCCTACACTCACTTGCTCCACTTTACTTGTGTTTATTTGAGCTACTTATACAAGGCTCCATGGAAATGTCTCCTTGGCAATTTTATTACGAATCCTAAAAAACTCTATTCTTGTGTTTCATTAAAAATATTCTCTTTTACATATTTCTTTTATGAACTTTAGTTCTCGAAAAATGTTGATCCACGTTCTGCGTTATTTTGCGTTAGTTATCATGCCATGAATCAGAAGTTTTGAGACCGCTACGTTTTCAAGCGGCTATAAAAATAGCAACTATTTATGGAATTATTTCAAACAATTCTAGAGCAGCTATTTATGGTACGCTAAAAACGGAACACGCCTACTGCTAAATGACACACAAACAATAGTAAATATTGCACAGGTGTTTATAAGAGACAGGATAAACTGCAACCAACTATTCCTTTAATTTTCATTTAGATTTCATGCTTAGCTAAACTTACTTATGCCGAAAGCTGAACTATTGTTCTCACTCTCAATCTTACATAGTACGTAATTGGCCGGACGATGATAACCGGTCACAGAAAAATAAAAAACCCTTTGCTTCTAATATTTTCTCACTGAATACAGCTAAATAACAAATCTATCTAATATTTAAAGTCTTCGGTGTAACCGAGATAACGCTAGGACGATGAACCTATCCACGTTGAAATGAAAGTGCCAAGTTTCAATCAATATAATAATATGTACCTATATTAAATTCCTGCGTTACTGAATGACTGACAGATACCAATGTTATGCACAATGAATTATTTTTAAACATTTCCGAAATTCTCACGAAATTGGGAAGAAACGGTTCAATTAAACAAAATGTGCATCCACTAGTCAAAAATAAGTAATAGGTATTTTAGATAAAATATAAATATAACCAGAAAATCAATAACTTACCGCGCTAAGATTAGATTATTATTCATAAAATGGAACTGAAACTCCAACTGGAGCGGTAAGTAGGCTTTTTAGTGGCTTTCACGCACCCAGATCACCAGTAACAGGTTGCTAGTTCAACCAACATTCCCACTTCCCCAAGTACTCGGAATAAAATTCATAGCTTTCTCCGCAGAGATAGTCGAGCGATATTGTAGGTAAGCACACATTTTTGCAGATATCAGATTTCTTTTTTATTCTAAAAGTAGTTTCTTTCTTTTTTGTTGTATGATAAAAAAAAATTCTATGTCCAAATCATCATCCTAGTGTTATTCACATCTCAGTCAAGACTAGCTATAAAGCCTTGGCATCCGTTTTCCACAGATCGGCTACAAAAGCATAAGAAAGTAGTGTCTGGAGATTTTGTGGTCTACCAGTCACGGATGTAGTGTAAAGGGCCATTGCCTTTAACTTCTACGAGCCTCGGACACCTGTGACTTTTTAAATATAGAGCCAAATTTGTCAAAACCAATGCTATCAAATAAAATCCTTGTTCTTAGTGTCACGTCTCTTTGATACTAAATTGTTAGTTTTAAGACATTTTACAAATGCTTTTTATGAATACGGACATCTACGTGTCTTTACATATACATGCTACAATTGACACACAATACACCTAATTAGTTAATGAGAAAACTGCTTACTTAAAAAAATCGGCTTCTAATATAATACGTATTTCGTTACAAGTTCGTAATAAAACAATAATACAATTCATTTAATAGCCCGGTAACACAATATTTACAAAGAAACCGTAGGGATAGAGTAGTTAATTAATGCTAAAACTAGTCAGTCTAGTTTCCAGTGTTGATATTACTATGTACGTAAACTAAGATAAACATTTGCATCTGAAAACTCTTGTGTATTTAGTAATTAGGTACATTATAAATAATATGGCTTAGTGATCTTATAATGACGGATTAAGGATACAAAATGTTACTACCCCTTTCATTCGTAAGAGGTGAAAATTAAGTAGTGTGTTTTTGAAATCAAGCCAATAGTTCTTTAGATTAGCGGCTTCGGACAAACAAACAAACAATATATTAACTATTTAGCTTTGTAATTTTATCCATATTTCAACAATGATAATGGACATATTATCTTACTTATAATTTAAAGGTAACAAACAAGCTTTTAGATGGCAATAATATCAAGCACGCATCAAGCCTTTGTTGCAACCCCTAACCTTTCTTTCTCACTCCCTGTCTGTTTCGTTTCTCTCATCTTATCTTCTAAGGAAGTCGTAGGGTGGAAAGGGGGTTACTTCTTTGGCACTCCTACTTGCCAAGAGAGACGCAATTTCATGAACACTGCTACTATATTAATTAAATTATGAAAGGTACACAGAATACATACCAACTAGTGATTAAGTTTAGTTTTCATGATATAATTTTTAAATCTGCACTCCTATGACTATTGTACGCAGAATCTAGGGCTGAAGCCTCAAAGATGTAAGTGAAAGTCACAAATAAATTAAGAAGTTTAGCACTACCACTATAATAACGTCACAAATCGCATGCATCAGCAAGCTCGTTCACATAAACCGGAATACAGGGAACCATAAACCGGGAAACAGGCGTGAGTCTATATATGTATGTATGTAACTGGTGGCGCAAAAGTAATGACCCTATTTGGTAAAGCTACAACTTCGTTTCTAAATTAGAAAACTAGAAATAGTTATTTAAATATATATATTTGTGACATGAAGTTTAGTTGCATTATGATTTAAATATGATGTCTATTAAATGTTGACCTCCTGCGTTGAAGCACATTTGAGCCCTATTTATGACATTTTCCATAACAAGCCGTAACACTTCCTGCGATATGTTTCTTATTTCTTCGTGTATGTTTTCTTTTAAAGCTGCGAGAGTCTGTGGTTTGTTTACATACACCCGAGATTTCAAATAATCCCAAATTAATTAATTTTGAAAAGAAAAAAAAAATTATCCTCTTCAAGATTGAGGTTTATGACGCGCTGGCTGTACTCTAGACGATCTCAGTGATCAGTAGGCAGCAGCTGATGAGTCATCTGAGTTTTACACGGAAACATCTTCAATTCTTTGACCAAAATACGTAAGTTTTTATCACTGATGACACGATTATTCCACGTTCTTGGGGAGTAAAGCGGTCCATAATTATTCTTAGTGAAATTTACATTTGATTACTACAAGATTTTCAATATCAGCATGACAGGAGATGACATAAAAAATATAAGGCATTTCTATAGGGTAATTACTATAAACCGGAATAAGACCACAAATAGGTATTTGCTAGGCTACCCGCACTAAAACCGGGTATCAGACCGTATTAGCAAATGGAATTAGTAATTGCTGTGATTAACACATCCACTTAAAACAGTTTTATAGTTTGACTTGGCTTGCCGACTGCCGTTCGTAATAAGTTGACAAGGTTAAGTAACGCTTGCATAGGTCACTATTTAGAAGGTGACCGAATGTTTAAATCATAGCGCTACCGACCTTTGGAGAGCAGGCATAACTGTCGCTCCTGGTACCTGTTTCAGGACAAGTATCGTTAGCCTATGTCGTAGTTCTTTGGGCGGTCTAAAAAGTCCGACACCAGAGTTGGCCACGCACTCGCAGGAGAAAGAAAGAAAGACGAAACAACAACCACAGTATAACGATATAAGTAAGATATACATATTGAATACCCGCAAAGCCGTATGTTTATGTGCCGTCCCGAAATAAACCCAAATGTGTAAAACAAACAAACCTTATAAATACCGATACAAATTAATTCACTGTCTATTTAACGTCGTGTACCCACGCCATAATTACAATGTAAAAGGTTCTAACATTCTTACAGCGATTACCGAATAAAATTAATGACGTGTTTACGTGAAAAAGGCGTGCCGTGACAGATTTCCCTAGTAGATTATACTAACTACGTTCGAATTATAAAAGGAATTAGTTTGCCATAGATGAAATTTATTCTTAACATGTTCGTTTTATACATGTTTGCTTCGCGGTTGGATACAGTTTATTTTTATTTATAGACAACAACGTCACGTACTATCATTATGGATCTATCGGTACTCCGTTTGCATCAAAGGCTTTCGCCATGGAGCCCTGGGCCTACTGAACAAAATTCTATTTCGCCGTTTATTTACCGAGCCAGCAGTTAGGTTAGGTTCGATAGGTAATATAGCTTAAAAAGATGGCAACCGAAATGTAAATCATATTCTGACAAGCTTATATCAGATTCTGTAATCGTATTATGCTAAGCACAGAAACGTTCCGTATACAGCTTTATACCATACCAGAAACATATACAAACACCAACTAATTACTTACTTTGGAGCGCTAAATGTAAATTCGACAAGCACATGAGTACTAATAAACACAAGTACCTAAACCCAGCTGCCGCTACGAGCAATAATATCTAATCCACTTAAACGTCCCTTACAGACGAAACCCATTTCATTACGTCCCTTATAAACGCTGCATCGAACAAACCACACCTATAAACTAAAACATTGTTGCAAATCCTCAGCGTCAAATCACTTCTCAGTAGAGGGGCTCGTGGAAATCATTTATCTAAAAGCTGCTCCCTTCCGCCATCAAAACTAAATCAAGTAGGGCGAGGAACATAAACTCGACCGCCCTTGCAGTTAGATAAAATGTAAAGGGAAGTTTGATTCACTCGAGTCGCGTGTCACCACACGTCGCCGTTCGTCCACCTCTCCAAGCCTTCGTAACGACCTCTTTATACTCAGCTATCTCTATTTGACTACGATTCATATCAGGGTAGAGGGCACTTAGTGGAACATTATTGGAAAACTCAAACCTAGACCGTGTTCGACGTGATACCTATATCAAGTCGACGCGTTCCATTTTTATTCACGTTTATACTACATACGGCGTCTCTTTCTATCGTTGGATTCTACGGCACTTTTACATAATATACTTTTATGGGTCTTTATAAATAAAATCTTTCACACCCGCTTTGTGAGCGCGAAACAAGTTTGGCGTTTTGATCTTACATTAATTACTGTCTGTTTCCCGCAAATGGGTGCTGCGTAATTGCCACTTATACTTCTGCTGAGAGGTATAATCATTTGTGACGATTCTTAATTACTTAATTCCCGATTAACTTCTTAATTACTAAAGGCGGCGGCATGCGAATGGTGCTCCAAAAAAAAGTCATTTAAGCACGTCTTAGCGGGCAAATATTGTTGGTGGCCTTCTCTTTGGAGGTTTATCTAGAGATAAGCGGCGGTGAGACGAGGCGGCCAGCATCTGGCTCGGTAATTAAGCGCATCTGCCTACGTTCAATTTTGAAACGCGCTGGATGAGTTGCCCCGCGCTCCTTCGGGTCCATTCGGGAGGGTAAGAGCAAATTGCTAAACTTTCAATTAAAGAGTTGTTATTCAAGCCGCTCCCGTTTCCTCAATGGAATTATATTTTATTTCACAACGAAAACTCTTATTGGTTCTTGTTTTCTGCTCTACTTAGCCGTAGTTCTACATTTCGCGAAAGGAAATTGTGGGAATTTATTAACCATTGTATATTTAATATAAATTTCCATTCCGGACCCGGAGAGCGGCTTAAAGATTATATGCGATGATACTCTTAATTTAACCCTTCAATACAAATTGTTTGGATCGATTTGGGGATCGTGTGTTGTTTATATTTAAATAATATTTTTGTGCACTATTTTTGGATACTGGTAACTTAACATATATATATATTGTTACAAGATTCTCAAGTTAATCTAGGCTGAAATAATTGTAATTAAGTTTGCAAATATAACGAAAATTTTCTAATAATGAATTACGCAAGCCTTTTAAAATACTAGGCCAATTTTATTAACATCAGAAAATGTACTAAACTATATTGAACTTGTCCTAAAACAATTTGAAATCCAAGTTATTTCTATGTTCAAATTTCAGTGGCCCGGAATACCGATTTTCGATAGAAGTTCTAGCTTAGCCTAATACTGGCGCCGTCTTAATGTGCCCGACAAATATTGACCAAAGCGCACAACGTTAGATTGAGCTAGAATGCTCTATTCGAGCACCAATAGTAGGCGAGAGCGAATTAATTTAGTATAGAGCGGCTATGTGCACGGCTAATGCACCTATTCACTGAACATCTTTCGATGTCGAATTGTAATCGCATTTGTTTACGATGTATAGGGAGCTACCGTTGCAGAAATATTGATATCTACCTACTAGTACTGAAGATACAAAGATGTGAGATGTCTTCAATCCGAACTCCAATCGACATCACTTAGAAGTGACTGAATGACTACTAAAAATAATGCATTGTACTTAGTAATTTCCATTGTAAAGTTGTGTATGAAGATTCTTGCCTGATTTTTCTTATAAAGACTCTGCTTCTTGAATATTTATTTATTTATTTATTTAAGAAACATGGATGACTTACAGCTAAAATATACATGTAATAACAGAATGGTAAACATAAAGCCAATAACAAGTCATCACGCATAGGAATTGTATAAAGAAGGTACCTAGTGAACATGCGTAGATCAGCTTTAGATGCTAGGTTAATGGTACAACTAACATTCTACTATGGTAGCACGCATAATTATATAATAAAAATTAAAATAAACAGTAACATATATATCAATATATCAATATAATATGCATTTCTTTATTTTCAATCAACGCTCAATTGTTTCATTTTGTTTTGAAACTTATAATTGTTTTTTATTATCTATGAACCTCCGACGTGATCAATTTTTTTTATGGAAAAAGCTTTTATTGACATTTCTTGAAAGAACTGTGCATTATTAAATTGGCATGCTCTTGAAATTGCCACGTTATAGTAATACTTATTTGATAGCTTTGCTATTTAAGTCCTACATCATGTATCGAAAGCCGTACTAATTCAAACCACTATAATACCCTGTTCCCAATACTGTTAAACCCTATTTAATAGACTAATCCATAAATCAATAAATAAATTTAACGACCAGATTGTTATAAATTATTTAAATCCGGATAGTAACTATAGGACTGATATTACACGAATACCTAGTAACATTTGAAATCTAATTTTGTAATACTCTAACGACCCATTCCGATTTCGTACAGGCAGTAAAATGTATAATTTACACAAAACCTTTACAAATTATACACCTAATTCTTTTTCATGAATTTTATATCTCTGTCTTTTGATAAAAACATGAAGAAGGAAAACCTTCACAACAGTCGACTACTGGTTAGTTAAGAAAAATAAAGTCAATCTATTTTTGTGTTTAAAGCGAACAAATAATGAGACAGACGTGGTAGGGGTTGTTTAGTTTTGTTTTAGTTTAGTTTGTAATAAAATATGTAGTATTTTTGTATGTCGAACAATGTTTTAATATAGTACATGTGCAACAAAATTCACTAACAGTGATATCATCAAGTGTTATGTGTGATTACTTAACATTTTGGACGCGGCCAAATCATAGTAAAGTATTCATTCTCTTCTCACGGGATCTCAAATATGGCTGATATTCGAGATGCTGGTTTGGAAGCATAACTCTAAAAAACCCGCTTTGTTAAAAATACAGAAAAACTAAGCTACTAGACTATATGCCTGAAACAAACTAGAACCTTTGTGCTCTTTTTTCTTTTCCATGTTTTCACAAAGCCATGTTTCCTACACGTTCGAGATAGTTTTTTATTAAAAGACTCGTAACTTCATGTTGATTCATAAACTGTCTCATCCTCGGCATTAGAAAGAAGATTATCTGAGAGTACGGTTTGCATAGTGCAGCAGGCAGGCAGACCTTCATCGGCATCTCACACCTTAGATAACAATCTGAAGAAATTCAAACAAGCGCAATTTCACACTTATGATTTATAGAACGGCTCTTATTCGGGTAGTAAATAAAAAAAAGAAATACCCGTGCAGGATGACTTTACAGCTGCCAAAGGCCAGAAAAAAGAATGTTTTAAAATTTACAATTTTTCAATTAATTTCTCCAGTGACGTTACATAGATAAAAGTAAATCTAGAAAACTTCTTTCTTAACATTCAGATTCCGTTAAATTGTCTTATTTTACCAACAAAGCGAACAATTATATCATCACATATTTTCGAAAAGCTATCGAATTTCATCAATAACAAATGCTCTTAGAAATGACATAAACATTCCCGGTTTGTAAAGAAATAGCAATTGAGAATGTGATCTTGTAACTTTATCGATACAGCGAGTATCTCTTCAGAAAGAAGAGCTGTCATGAATTAACCATAAGTAAGCTCAAGGATGGAATAAGAAATCGTTTTTTCTGGATTTAGTCGGAAATGTTCGCGTAAGATAATATAGAAATGAAGTTGTTGAGAGTTGTGAAGTAAAATGCGATTATATTACATTAATAAAATTTTCAACTCGGACTAAGTTTTCAAATCCCAAACTAGTGGCTAGAAAGCTGACACTTAGAGTTATGTAAATAAATATAAATACCCCTATGCATACCTTTTATTATATATAAATTATGTCAAATTATCATTAATTTATCATAGGACGTACAATTTTGTTTGATGTGTGAAGTACAATGTCATTCGCCAGCTGTTTACTATAACAAAGTTTTTCTTCTGACTATAAAACCCCATGCAAGCGTGTTTTTCACCCGACCTGTCATACAAACTATCAAGTACGCTATTTTTTCACTTATTAACACTATTTTAAACAAATTAACACGTACAAAACGGATTGCAAATTGTATTAAGTGTATCTCAATAAAGTCGATTTGGATCAATAATATCGGCTGTTTTCATATTGTATCGAAACCATTAAGCACTCTCAAATGTTACGGTACAAAATATTTGTACATTAATAAAAGCCATTAGGAATTATATATAATTTGAAAAAGCACGTAATTAGTCTATGATGCGATGAGCAAAAATATTTCATGATCTCTCTTAAACTATATACATTCATTAGAAATAGCATAAAGCGGTGCACAATTATCACTAGCAAAAATAATAAACCAAATTTCAGTTAGCTTGAACTTATCTAATATCAGTGTCAGTAAATTCTCAGTGGTTGCTACCGCTGAGAATGCGACGAACGGTGTCCGGCAATATTCTTCGAGCTTGGCAGTAGTGAACATTCCGTAGGACCTGAAGTACTTATACCTGGTGAATAACGAGTAAAATACCTATACTGGATCTATGATTTACCAATTAAATTCATTTTTGCATAGCTCAAATCACCAACCTCATTATATTGAGGATCTTTTGTTTACTAAAAAGATGTAGATTCAATAAACCACATTTAAAATAACGTCAAAAAAGATCGTATGTGTCAGTGTGATTGTACTCATGTATAATAAAAGTATATCGTTAGTCTACATATATTACATTCTAAAATATATTACATGTATTATGAATATTATCTATAATGTCTTAAAATTAAACATATTCTTTTAAATATTTTAATTGTTCTATAAATTAATTATTTACTACGTTTATATACCACGCAGGTGCCGTTGTTCTGAGGTTTTCATATTTCAGTAATGTGCGTCCATGACTCTCGTAGTGTACAAGGACGATGACGGTGATATATGTACATGACAACGAAAAATTAAATATTAATATATAATTTGTTGTTTCAGTAGTGGCTGGTCGCGGCGTACTTTCGGCTCGATGTGCGTCCGCCGCGCGAGGAGGGAGCATGCTGGTGCATCTCTTGATACTTAGCACCGCCCTCGCGGCAGCCAACACTGGGAAACACGGTATGTATTACATAAGTATAATATTAATTCTCATATTTCCATATAATATCTTCATCTGCTTGAATATCGTATTGGGTGTTGACCTGTCATGTGTAGGTACTTATTGTGAGAAAAGATTAAATAGGGTTTGGGATCAGTGAAAGTGGTTTGAAAAACTATAGACGTCAATTTTGCGTCGTTTTTATGTAAAGGAGCTCACCAAGTTTTTGTTTTATAAATGAAAATACTTAGGTACAATATAACAACATTAAAATTGAAATTAAATTCCTGCTGTAACAGATCCCCTTTTTGGGTGACTATCGATCCATGATCGATTTTCAATTGTTCTCTTTAAACACAATAAATCAACCCAAACTTTTTACTTAAGTCTAGTCTAGTTTATTATTTATCGATACATTATAAATTAACTGCTATCTGGCCAACAACGTGTGAATGCTATACACAGATATTATTTAAAACATTTCGAGATTTTTTCTAAATATTGAGGCGCCGCGACGAACTAAAGTCTCTATCACATTGGGCATATGCGTTCCTTGAGCGTGCACTCAGCGTGCGACCAGCATGCCCTCGGCGTATGCCCGGCGTTCACTTTGTACTACAGAGTGAACGCCGAGCGCACGCCGGGCACACTCCGGGCGCCTGCTCGAGATCCGCAAACGCCCAATGTGAGAGAGGCCTAAGAGTACTCTTCTTAATAAATATGGTAGAAGCATGGTGACAATTTATTACATACTATTTACCCTTATTTATTATACACCCTTCGTGTAGTGTGGATTAAAAGGGGAGAGATAAATTTGATTAGACAGACTTGACGACCACTTTCTTAAAAATTGGTATGGTGTTTTAAATTAGGCTTACTCGTACTACTCCCAAATGATATTTATTTGTCACATAGGTATATTTTAATAATAATTTAAAGCATTCCAGTCTTTTAATTTTAACACCATTGAATTAGACACTGTATTTAAATAATATATAATCATTAGATACACTAAAATAGCCAAATGGGTTAGGGAATAGCCACTACCGATAGCGATCACAATAAAATGCAGGATTTGAACTCCTTAATAATTCTTCGAATAATAAAATAAGCTAAAAATTTCAAAGAAATAAATAAGAATATTGCCAAATATCTCCAAAAATACGGTTAGAATCTATTGGCGCGTTTCCAATATACGAGTATGTAGCAAAGCGCTTGGAAAATAATCGTGCGTGCATGATCAAGTATTTCCGCTTTGTATAATTATGTACATGAAAATTCGTGCTGTATTACGGTGCTTTCTTTAATGGCGCTGATACACCTAAGCATTCATTTGTAACAGAACAGCGAGCATTCGCCGTTTTCTGTTTTGTCGAACCGAACATTTTCACGATAATTCTAGCGATCATTCTAAATTCAAATAGTCCATAGAATATAGAAAAAAATATCAAATCGCACTACAACAGCAGTTTTACTCAAAATGTTTACTTCAGTTTCACTTATGAATTATTTCTAGAGTAAGAGTAAGATTCATAAACAAATGACGTTTCTAAATAATAAAATGCAGATTTTAATTTGAACAGGTTTAATAAATCACACAAGGGTCTGTTTCTACGTTCAAATTTATTTATCGATATCGAGAGTTTATCAACATTCTATTGAAATTAATTCTGAGGAAACCAAATCTAAGGATCTATTTGTAAACATTATCGATATTTTATCGATATTTATTCTGAGTAAGCCCATCACTAGTCAAGTTAAAATTAGTGACAAACTACTAAGATTCTTCCCTAGATTAAAATCATAAGTTAAAGTGAAGTAAATATATTTTTTAGGTTTAACCGCCATTGTAGCGCAAATTCTATGCATTATCTATATTCTAAGGCTCGCCCGAAAGTTCGTAAGAATGCTTACTAAAACGGACTCATTTGTTTTGTAACATTCGCGAGAATGCTCATTACAGGTGAATGCTCAAGTGTATCAGCGCCATAAGAAAGATGCATGCGTATTAAGGCAACTGTGTTTATGTTATATGTAGGAGAAGGAAGTTTATATCTCCGGGTTCACTATTTCTCAACAATACACAGTGGAGTTAACAGCAGACAGTCATGCAGAGGGTTTCAGGTTCGAATCCACGACTTTTCGGAGTTATGAGTGTATTGAATTATTTAATTAGAGCTTGCCCCGTGTCTCTGAGAGCACGTTAAGCTATCAATCCCGGCTGTCGTGAAAAACTTTGACAGTCGATATAGAGAGTCAGTACCTGGGAATAAACTAACACTAGTCTAAATCATGAAATATCGCTAACCCTTTGGGTTGTGACGGTCTAACAAGTAGTCGCTCTGTGGAATAGTAATATTCAGCCCAATCCGGTTAGGCAAGTAAGTGGACCCAGGTTTGCAACTTGGATAACGCTAGAGGGATGACGAACTGCCACGTGCCAAACAAAACATCCTTTCAAGAATGCACAACTTTGTAATGAAACAAGGAGGTTGTATTTCGACGCGATCACAACAGGAATCATAGACACACCAATAACAAGGTATATTAATAAATAAAAAGACCTTTTAAATAAAATAAATATGCTAGTGGATTTGTTTCTTACTTCTTACGATGAATTACAATGCTTCGGCGAAAACACGCTTGTATTGTGTCTTTAAAGATAAATTGTACATTGTTTACTCGTTTTTACTTCAACGAGAAAATACTTAATGGTTTACATTTTCTCAATCAAAATTAAAAGGATGAGTGTGGCTTAATAAAGTAAATAAGTATACTTAGTGAACAATGTTAAAATGGCCCAGACTCATAATTATGGTTAAATCGCTGTGATATTAAATTTGCCATTATGTGAGAGATGCTTTATTAACAAATAGTACCTATGTATCTGCCATATCAAGGAATCATACCTGGACCAAAATGTTAAATTTAACATAGTATCTGAAAGGTGTTGTGCTGATTTCGATTATTTCCCAGCCTCAAATATTTATTTTTAGGGTTCCGTACCTCGAAAGGAAAAAACGGAACCCTTATAGGATCACTTTGTTGTCCGTCCGTCTGTCAAGACCCTTTTTCTCAGGAATGCGTAGAGGTATCAAACTGAAATTTATACTAAATACTCGAATCTACGGTTCCATAGAGTTGCAAAAAAATTAAACTTCTAATCCAACGCAATCAAAAGATACAGCCGTTTATGCTGCATATTGCAGCATATTTTCAAACTCGCAATGGAATCAAAACCTACAGGGTACTTTCCGTGAACTCAGACTCTTGAAATTTGGTACGAAGCAACGTCTTATGTCACATATAAAGGAAAAATTGCGAAAACCGTAAATTTTTTGTTACATCATATAAGAACAATATTTTTAATAAATTTTAAGTTACTACCCTTTTCTCTTGAACGCGTGGAGGTTTTAAATTGAAATTCATATCAATTACTCAAGTATATATAACCGTTAGGCTGCAACAAAATCAAACTTCTATGTCAACGCAATCAAAAGAAACAGCAATTTAAGCATATTTTCAAACTCGCGACTACTCGCAAGGGAATCAAAACCTACAGGGTACTTCCCGTGAACTCCATATCTTGAAATTTGGTAACAAGCAACGTCTTATATCACTTATAAAGGAAAAATTGCGAAAACCGTATTCTTTTAGTTACAGCATATAGTTTTTTTTTTTATAAATTTAAAGTTACTACCCCTTTCTCTTAAACGTGTAGAGGTATAAAATTGAAATTCATATCAAATACTCAAGTATATAACACCGTTAGGCTGTAACAAAGTCCAACTTCTATGTCTACGCAATCAAAAGAAAGAACAATATAATCATATTTTCAAACTCACGATTACTCGCAAGTGAATCAAAACCCACAGGGTACTTTCCGTGAACTCAGAATCTTGAAATTTGGTACGAAGCAACGTCTTATAGCCCAGATAAAGGATGCGGAGGGCTGAGGACCGTGTACAGACTGTGGTGTGTGTCGAGAGAGGCCTATGTCCAGCAGTGGACTGCGATAGGCTGATTGAGATTGAGATTTCATGTAGTTCAAATTGTATTTCATAACGTGCAATCATTGCGCAAACATTTTTCAGACGTCATCATAGATCCTATTATTCATTCCTCTCATGCAGTATTATTTGTTGAAACCTGGGGGTGTCGCAGAGACATTTTTGAACTTGATGGGTTTTATGAGGTGTGCAGAGTAGATGGTCCAGCTATATATAATGCAAATCCAGGTTGGGGATCAATCGCGTATGTACGTCGTAATATCAAGGATGCCGTGATAGCACAGATTACTAAATAGTTACTTTGGTGATAGATGGATCATGTAAAAGATGAAGAAGACTTTAAGAGATCATGAAGAGAAGATCAGACAGACGCTGCAAACGACCATTGTGAATGCTTGCATTTCGAAATGTTTAATGTTAGAGTGATAACCTGATAACTGTACTTAAATAGATCACCACAATGTCCAATTAATGTTGCAATAGAATGCATAAATACAACAATATACGGCAGCAACCTCAATGGGTATAATTCATGTTCTCGTCTGATTGTCGTGGGAGACTTCAATATTGATTTTAATATAAATCCCCAAAATAGAATTTCCACATATTTTTCATCTATAAACATGTTTCCGTTAATAAACACTAGCACAACACAAAGTAGTACAATTATAGATAACGTTTTTTCGAACTTCAATATTCAATGTGGTTAGTCCGGTCAATTTAGACATTCGAAGTTACATAAAGTCCCAAAAAGCTGAATTTCTGTGAAATTGTTCAAAACATAATTATAAACAATGTCTAGAAGTTCCCCATCATTCCCCTGTAAGGAATTTTTTTTATTCAAGGTCAAAGGTAAAAAAAAATGAGTTTTTCGCGATTTTCAGCAAAACGGTAAGTTTTATCATAAAAGTACCTCAGATAAAAATTGTAGATCATAAAATTATCTATAAAAAATGTATTAATACTTTTTTTCTTACGAGCCACCGTTTCTGAGATATAACGATTCAAAAAGTTATAAAAGTTGTTATCGTCATAATATGCACACGTTGCCACGCCACCTATGAGGTAGTGTACTTAGCGCGTTTTTTTAACGTGATTTCCCCAGTAGGCCTACTCCACGGGTCAGTTGTGATCCTGTTTAATGTAAAACTATTGCATAATAACGGAAATTTTCAAAGATTGGGAAAGATAAAAGCGATGTAAATTAAAAAAAGTGTTGAAGTTTATTCGTCTTATTCGTAAGTTTCAAATTCTTGTTCTTCTTCTTGATCTTCTTCTTGTTCTTCTTCTCCTGCTTCTTCTTCATCTTCATTTTGGATGCAAGTAAATTGCGTCAATAGCCATGTATCGCATGATACTTTGTCGGAGTCAAACGAATCCTCCATTGTTTGTGATTCAATATTAGAGCACGACCGGCATTGACAATTTGTGCATGACAAGACAGACAAGACAGTCCGACTTTTTTGCAACCACATTTAGCACGGCATCCCTTTTTGCAGTTGCAAAAAATAGTGTTCAGCAGTTTTTTCCGGCGCAGGTGGAAGTAAAGTTTGAACTGGCTCTAATATATTGTTGACCAACTTCCAACCCCAGTCTGTAGGGTCTAGGAGCTGATAACCAAGCCACACTTGAACTTGGTAATATACTCGAAAAAGATGTTGGTGAGCAGCAACTGAGGTTGGAGGAAGACAAGCTAATTGAACTTGTTTTTTATTTTTAGTATTTTTAACGAAACATGCATATCGATGCTTATCTAAACAGGTAGTTTTTTTAGGAGCTCCGTACATAGAAAGAAGAAAGCGGATGCCGTTGGTAATAACTTCTTGTTGAGTTGAATTACTCTTTTTAAAAACTTCAGCACATTGTATATATATATATACTCGTATATATATTTTGAATTCTTATATCTCAGAAACGGTGGCTCGTAAGAAAAAAAGTATTGATACATTTTTTATAGATAATTTTATGATCTACAATTTTTTCCGAGGTACTTTTATGATAAAACTTACCGTTTTGCTGAAAATCGCGAAAAACTCATTTTTTTGACCTTTGACCTTGAATATTTTTTTTTTCCTTACAGGGGAATGATGGGGAACTTCTAGACATTGTTTATAATTATATTTTGAACAATTTCACTGAAATTCAGCTTGTTGGGACTTTATATAACTTCACTCTCATTTTTTGTCTAAATTGACCGGACTAGGTACTATTCATACCTTTTTCAGTTACCATTTACAGATCTGGTTCAAATTTGATACTTAATGCCATAATTTTTATTTCCTTTTCTGTGTTTTTTTTATTTACATAACGTATCATAACTTCACACCTTTTTGTCCCCGAAGGGGTATGCAGAGGTGTATTATACACCCACACTTCGCCGGTTATGTTTCGGTCTCAATGTAAAAGGAGGCGAGCCTATATATAGCCATCTACCGGGCACATTACTAAGCGAGCGATAATTAATATTTTAAAAACACACATATGTATGTAACTCCGAAAAATCAGTGATGTGTGCCCGGGGTACCTGGGGATCGAACCCGAGATGATCGTCTCGGCAGTCCGTTACGTACACCACTGGGCTATCGCCGCTTACTTATTTTTGTTATTTAATTTTATATTAAGAATATTAATTATTTGTTTTATTTTACATAGTGCAAATAGTCACCTAGTAATAACTACTACTACTAATTTTCATCGCAAATAAATACTATAATTATTAAAAATATAAGTATTTTTGTAACAGATTTCTAATAGTCACTAAAAGCTATGTAAACAAATAACTTTGATAAAAAATCTTACCATCATTCATCAGCAGACTTTTGCAAGGCTGCTGCAAGGCTGGTATAGGTATTTAAGTTATATTATAAAATAAGCGATATAGGTATGTTAATATAAAATAAAGGATGACTGAATACAAACGACAAAGACACCTTCTTCTTTAATTTATGCTCCTCCAGCTTTCCATACTGTAATGTTATGGATTTCATTTTGCAATAAAAATACCATAACTATGACTGATGAACTTCTACATATATACCTACAGGTTTGTACGGAACCCTCGGTGCGCGAGTCCGACTCGCACTTGACCGGTTTTTTTGACTCCGGCCGACCTTCCTCATCCGCCTGTTGGCAATTTAACTAAATATAAACTGATGAATTCTGATGTCCGTAGTGTTATATTTATTATCAAAGCAGATTGCCGCACCAAGAACACTTTTATGAGAATAAAAATGCACATTTATCATAATTTTACTGTATTACGACAGTAAAAGAGTAGCGCTTTCAAAGCGCATCTATCGTCTGTGAAAATGAAAGATCATACATCAAAAAAATATCTAGAATGTTCAAGTTGCATTTATAACAAGAGTTCTTGCTTTCACACGTTCCATTTCTGACAATCTGACAGCACGAGTAGCCAATAACCATGCCAGGTTTTGAGAGTCGCTGCCCTCTGCAACCTGAGTGAAGTCTAATATGTACTTACATAGGGTAAAAGAAAGTCCTTGTATATTAAATTACAACTTACACATTTAGTATATTTTTGCACCTTGCAGGCTTTTTCTATTTCGATATAATTATGTCCAAAAACAGTTGTCTAAATGGAAAAACCGCACAAGATACAGCTTAAGTGAAATTATTGATAGCTCACTTTTTCGTAACAAACCCCACCACTTAAATCATTTCGTCGTTCGTGAGTCATATTCGAAGATATTATTACGAATTTGAACACGAAAAGCCTTTGAATTCTCACTTTCAATTAATTTGACACTGGCTTACTGAGTGTTCGACATTGGCCTCTATCAATTTGCGCCACAATACGTTATCTTCATTCCCCCTGAAGCAGTGGAAAGAATAATTTTAAAATTCAAAATGAATTTTCAAATTATTCCTTCTAGACTAGGTATCATTAGATACTGCCCGCTTCTACTGATACGACGATAAAAACTACTCCCCATCATATATCTATGTAACAAGCATAAACATATGTACCATCTGTAACCACATTATGGAAAAGCAATAAGGTATGGAAGTATTGAAAAAAAATCAATGATACTTAAGCCAAAACTTCATACAAATTCATACATACATACATACATACATAGACTCACGCCTGTTTCCCGGAGGGGTAGGCAGAGACTACGGAGCGCCATTTGCAACGATCCTGACATATCTCTCTTGCTTCATTCACTCCCATCAAATTCCTCATGCATGCTCTTCTGTTCAGGGTGCTTCTAACCTGTCCTGTTTTTAGGATGTCTCCAATCTGGTCAGGGAACGTCCGCCTAGATCTTGCCCTTCGTCCTGTCCCTTCCACACTTGCCTTATATATCTGCTTGGTCAGTCTTTCGTCATCCATCCTCTCCACGTGCCCAAACCATCTTAGCATGCCTTTCTCGATGCTTGTCACTACATCTTCTACAAATTCATGCCTCACGCTTATACGAAAGATAAAGAAAAAAGAAACTACAACATGGTTCTTCTTCTTTTCTCCTCCTTATCCCGTCATCTGGGGTTGAACTGCAGCGTGATTACGTAATAGTAATCAATCATCATCATCATCTAAGCCTTAGAGCCCGAGACAAAACACCATCTAGTGTACAAAATAAAAATATGAATAACTGATAAGTGTCATTTGATATTAAAACGCAAAATAAAAAACTAAAAGTGAATCTGAATTTGAAAACTCACAAAGAACGATCAAAATTCAGGTCACCTTCCCTCAAAGACTACATAGAACTTTTACACTTTTGTTGTATCAGTTTTGAAAGCGAAACGTTTCCGGTGCGCCACAACTTTCTTTAACTATTAAGTAACTTGGCCAAACTTAGCTTTGCTAAGCGAAAGAAATAGAATACAAGACGGCCCCTACAAACTTGGACTAAGTAAAACTAACTACACATGCATGCATACAAAGGTAGCTCATACAACGAAAGTGGTGTCAGATAACAAAACTATTTTGATCGGTAATCGATTCGTGTGGCTATGCAATGTAGGTCACCGTTACTTAGTGGATTGAACTTTATATGCAGAACGATATTGACACTGGTGAAATTTAAAAGTAGACGCTTTTCTGCTAAACTAGTACCAGTATTTCCAGGTAGTGGTCACTTTGCGCGTGGTAAGGCAATTTATTCCAGAAACTTTAAAATATCTTAAATCAATAAAATTTTGCGCGAACGGCAAATTGTGATCATGGTCAATGAAATGTGTTTCCTAAACAGGATACCGAAGCAAGTCAATGTCTAGTGAACCACTACGTAATTTTAGTCGGAATAACTTGTTCTGTCACTATACATTTTAAAAGGATTTAGGTACCTTTAAATGAATACAACAAATTCTGCGAACGTATGAAAAGTGTTCTAACACGAATAATATTCGACGTTAGAGAGCAGAGGTGCACATTTCTGAGCGTGGAGTATGCATTATAGCGCTTTGAGCTCTGTATCCAATATAACATATTGTATCTGCACATCACGGCTAAGCTGATATAGCGACTAAAGGGCTGACTTACTTACCACCGACATCGTTATCAAACTGTCAAAGCGTATTATAAGCTTGTTTACGCTAGTGTCATCTCCATAAATACACACAAACTTCTTACTACCATCTTGATACAATTACGTCTTCATGGGCCAAGTTTAGCACTCGGATTATACTATTCAAAAACATCTTTAAGGCCAAACAGAATAACATTAAGACTCAGCCGCTGTTGTTTGCAAATAATAAGAAAACAGACTTGGTAAGTTAAAAAAATTCGCGTAAAATTTGCATAAACCTCGCGGAGCCCTGTTCACTTTTCTCTACTTTCGTTTTTTATATCATCTCTTTATACACTTCGTCCCTAACTCATTTTATAACAATATCTTATTAAGTGATTCATAAAATACTTTAGAACAAGAACTTGTACAACTGTTAATATTGTTAGAGGACGAAGCAGAAATATTTTAGAGGCAGTGGAAAATTCCCCGTACTTGCCAATCTGTCAGTACGTTTCCGAATTTCCGACATCCCCACTTTGGCCTCCCACATCTATCTACGTATAAAAAATCCTTGTGAAAATGTTCCGTCCGAAGAAACCCCATATATATTATGTAAGTAAGTTTATATATGTTTGTGGGACACGTGTTATTTTACGGTGAGCCCGCCAGATCAAATATAACGGGGACATATACGAGTACCCTATTTCAGTTGACTTTCGAATACAAGTAGGTTATGTGTGAGTCAGGGTTGGCTTCCTTGCGGCCGCTAATACAATAAGCCTTATGTGTCTTGTGTCTTACTTGCGATATGTTTGTTCATTCTACATATCAGATCAGGATTTCATTTTTAGACTTTCGATACAGACTACACAAACATTTAAAACTACCAAATTGCTTCCTACTAATATACTGATTATATTTTAAATGTTGAATAATCATCTTAATACTGTTGTGTGGATAGAAAATTCATTCAGTATCTTCCAGTAAACTTTTCCATTAGGGAAGACATAGTCCTTCATTCAATTACGGAAAACTCGGCTCAATTGAAGACAGAAATAAACGTAAAAGTCATCCACTATTAATTGAAGAGTATCGTAAAACCGCAATATTAAAACAATCGCCGATATGGAGATACATAACAAGTAAAAGGAAAAAATATGTAGGTATGCGAGCTAACGGAGCATTGCCTTTGTGAACTTAGAACTGAATCCCGGGAGGTTTATGTCTTCTCGGATCAGGAGGCTTACCGGAGGACGCGAGGAAAACTCCTTTCCTTCATAAATATTTACTTTATGAAATAGCGCGCCCCAAGCTCAGCTTAGTCTTACACACTGGCTGGTATCAGGTGATAACTGCCAAATGACAAAAAACACTCTTTTTACTCGCACGGTTCTATTAGAAAAATAATAATACATAAATATTTTACCGAAAGAAACGGAAAGGTCCGAAGTACCCGCAACCGGCGAGCATGTATGAAAAGAGTAATGAGTGTAGAGGAAGCGCGTGAGGTTTGTAAGGATAGGAGCAAGTGGCGTTCTGTTGTCTCTGCCTACCCCGACGGGAAAAAGGCGTGAGTATATGTATGTATGTATGTATTTTACCGAAATATTTTCTCTTTTGACACATTTGCTCAGGAAACGTGTAATTATTATAAGAAACTCTCATCACTTTAAAAGCTTTAGGATGTACTAATAAAACAATCTCGTAAATATGTTTAAGTAATAGCTTTCTTTTCTTGCGGCGTACAAGAGATTATTATATTTATGTATTTTATTTGGTTAGAGTTCTTCACTAGGCACTACAATAGAGGTTTTAGCAACACTAGGCGATTAATATAACTACTACTTATAATTCAAATATCTCAGTATATTGACGACTTTATTAGGTATGTGTTTTAAATTAATCTCAAATTAAGTGTATTGACCGAATTTACGATGATAAGAGCTATTGATATAACACTAATACGTCATCGGCAAGCAATGACCACAACTATACACGCTTGATTAGGCACCCACTCCAACACTAATCTTGTGATAGACAACCTGATATAACATACTGAATAAAATTATGACAATATTAACAAATAAATAAAAAATCGGGCAAGTGCAAGTCTGACCCGCGCACCGAGGGTTCCGTACGCAGTTAACCTTATTTGAGGTTGGTGCTAATTACGCTAGTCCTCTAAATCTGTATGAGCGCCTATACAACTTAGAGGACTATCTTAAATGGAGTCTACTATGTATGTATGGGGACACCCTCAAATTTTCCCCTTTTTTATTTTTTGTAATTTTTCCTTTATTTGTGCTGTAAGACCCTGCTTTTGGCCAAATTTCGTGATTCTACTTCATCGGGAACTACCATATAGGTTTTCGACCCAAAACCTATAGGGTACTTACGGTTGACTTAGAATTGTCAATTTTTGTTAAACCAAGGTCTTACAGCACAAGTAAAGGGAACATTCCGAAAATTAAAAAAGTTGAAAATTAAGGTTAATTTTGGTACTTACAAGTTTTCGCAAAAATCTAATTTTGACCATATATCTTTTTATCGGGTTGACCCAGGACCCTGATTATCATACACCTAATAGGAACCATAGACCTCAGTATAGGTATAAATTTCAGATCTGGTATAAATTTCAATTTGCTTGGTCCACCCGTTCCTGAGAAAATCGGTGGTGACACACGGACAGACAGACGACAAGAAAGTGATCTTATAAGGGTTTCTTTGTTTACCTTGTGAGGTACGGAACCCTAATGAATATGACTGCCTCGTTGGTCTCGCGACATAAATATGCGCGTAGGATTGGGAGGTCTCGGGTTCGATTCCCGGGTCGTGCAAAGTAGCAGCACGGAGTCTGGTAATGTGCCCGGTACGGCAATAGGCTCGCCCCCTATTACGTAGGACTAAAATAAATCTGGCGAAAAGTGGGTGTAGCAATATACCTACGTACCTCTGCCTACCTCTTCGGGGATATAGGCGTGAGTATATACGTATGTACATATGTATGTACCTATGTAACAAATAAATTATTGCCAAACAAATACCTTTTGGCTTTATAAGAAAAAGTCACGTTGTATGTGTAGAAAACTGTTATTACTTATTTAACGTGTTTGGAGAATCAAGACATTTTTCTTATGACCTAAGCTCGGCTGTCAATCAAGTATGTCAAGAAATTTGGAACAAAATACAAGAATGAAGTCTCGACCTAAACTTATGCTTACCATGCTGACTTCTTGTAATTTTGATAAAATACTCGCCGGCTTTGAAGCCTTTTCTCTGTATTCGGCTAAACTGATTTCATGTGTCAGTATAAAGTCACTTAGGACTGATGAAATGTTGGGATTACTTTTATGTTATATAGAAACGGTAGCGTACCGTACACGTACTCGTCCGAACAAAGAAAATACGCGCCGTCATCAAAAGTATTTTGCATACAAACAAAATATTAATTGCGTGATCATCAGCTATGAGTTAATACAATATTCAACGAATGCGGCGATGGAGGGTTAGCGGCGCGTGTGAAACATTCACACAGTTGAGCGCGGCCGACGTGCGCTCAGCATCCATCCACATCCATCCGTGGGCATTGCAATACGCCACTGAAAAGTTACATCCAATTAGCAGAAATCGATGACGCGTGAACTTCATCCACCCGGCTGAATTTGACAACCACTAGTAGTTTAAAATTCCAAATACAGAATACCTTACAGTCCGTTCATTTTGAAATACAATTAACTAGTATTGGTTCTCTTTGGAACGCAGCACAACATTACCTTTGTAGTTTTTTGTTTCGTTTAGCCGTTCCAGATACCGAGATTGTTTGCATAACTAATAGGGTATTACAACAAAAGCTGAATGAATTGGCTTTTTATTCAATTACGGTAGAATCGTAAATGTAGGATCCTGGTGGTTTAATGTAATTCGGATAAGGAATTTGATTGATATTGGCCTTTTACATAAATCATTGCATAATTGTGGAATACAAAGTTACGGTGGTAATGCTTAGTAAATCAGTATATCTTTTTGTTCTATCCAAATTATCTTATATTGGTCTGGATATTCTTATAATATGTAAGTATTTACAAAAGTATATATGTATGTTTATCAATTACCTAGTAACCATAACACAAGCTCTGCTTAGCTTGGGACTAAATGGTGATGTGTGTTTGTGGTAGAATATTATTACTATTAAATACTTCGAGCAAATAATGCTAAAAACCTATCATAGCATGGCATTGATCCACTCTGTATTAGACATATATGTGCACCTATCGTTCTTATCCAGTTGTAGGCCCCTACTTTAAATTGGAAACAACTAGCTTTAATAGTATCCCGTAGATAATACATTACATTGTAGAGAAAAATACAATGTGAAATTATTGGCTTGGAAGCAAGTAAATTGCTCTATTAAAATTTATAACTTAAATAACAAGAACAACAAAAAGCATTACATAAACTTAAGATGTTTTTATCTATTCAGCTATTTTCACAAAGACAATATATATAATAAGTGTCGATATATTTTAGAATTAATGACTGCTAAGAATAGTCTATAAACGCAATTGAATTTGACAAAGTTCCGGTGAGCTGCCCAAGTTAGACTTGTACCTAGTTAGTTTGTTCGTTTTATAAAGGTAAGAATTTTTGCCAATAATTAAATTTAAAATACCAAAGACAGCGAGAGCCGAGTGGAGATATCCACAGACTGCCATGCAGAGGGTATCGGGTTCGAATCCACGGCGTGCACCAATGACTTTTCGGAGTTATGTGCGTATTGAATTGTTAATTATCGCTTGTCCCGTGCCTCGGAGAGCACGTTAAGCCGTCGGTCCCGCTTGTCATGAAGATCTTTGACAGCCGTTACAGGGCGTGTCAGTAACTTCTAAAAATAAACTGACACTAGTCTAAACCATGGAATATCGCTATCCTTCGGGCTGTGGAGGTCAGACAGGCAGTCGCTCTGTGGAAAAGCTAATATTCAGCCAATTCCGGTTAGACTAGTAAGCGGACCCCAGATTAAATCTGGGATAACGCTAAGAGGATGATAATGACGATGAATTAAATTTAAAATAACAATGTCAAAAAACGAAGTCAGTACTTTAATCCCTCAGGTTCTAAACAGTTATTTTTTTATGAGCTCGAAATCATCTTTTTTATAACTGTGTTTAATCGAACATGTCAAGTTGACTGTAAGTTTTGATCATGATTAGTTATTTAAATAAAAATAGTACTCAAGATTTAGTGAAGCTAGTAAGATCGAATACAACTAAATTAATACTACTAAAGTTGGTAAGAGAAAACAAATAAAAACAGTATTCAATAAAAACGAAAATACATATGAAATAAATAGTAAGGAACGAAACACGAATACTGTATTCATAATATTAATTGTAAACAGCAAGAAGATACAAAATACAGTGCCAAATTACGTAATGCCAAGAGCTATTTCAAAAAGATATAGTATGATTAGTTCAGTTTGTTATATCAGAGAACCGTAAGATAATACGGAAATTTTCAAATAGGTAGTGCCGACGTGTTTGAAGTTTTCAGCTGCTGCCGATTGCACTCAATTTGAGCCACAATACTTTTGTTGAAAATGTCGATGATATTTAATTTACGAACATGTGAAGATATAAAATATCGTTTTAACTGTTGTGTCATTTAAATAAGGTACGAAATAAGGTGACTATAAGGTTCATATAAAACCAACTTAATGATTTTTGAAAGTTTAGGATGCATATATCCAGACAATATACTATGGTTACCACTATGTTCACCTAGGTGATATCTCCTGGGTGCAGAAGGTAGACACCTTATTTCTCCTGGGTTTCGAATTATTTCTATATAATTAAACCTAACTGATAACACCCAGGTGAAATCATTTCGAGGTGAAATGAGGACACCAAGGAGTCTACTGTGTGCACCAGGTGGACAAAGTGGAATATACCTACACAATTATATTTAACCTGAATATAACGTGAATAGACAGTGGCAAAAAAAAGTTAGCCTCTATCTATAAAATTTTATGGAACATATGGCACTTTGAAATAAATAATGTTCTCATTTAATTTTTAGTCTAAAGAAAGTGAAATCCTAGTCTAGTATTATGTTAATAACTTGTTAAGTAAGACCTTCAAAGGTAGCGGATTTCCTTCACCAACCAATCACAGAAGACTTGCAATTCATCCAACTATCGTACAATTAATTCCATAGACAATTAGATACATCACACCTCATTAGGTTTTCATACATACCTAGATCATACAGTACATATTTGACGTCGAATAGTCCTCGAAATATTGAATTGGATGATCTATCCAACATTCAGATTTCAACGTCAAGAGAATTACCTAGAATGTCTCAAAGGAAATTATAGCGGTTAACTGCATATTATGTTAACAGTCCAGGCACATTATTCCAACAACATAACGGCACAGCTTCAGTACAGCGCTGTTCGGTACCGCCAAGCGCGCTGACAACCCGCTGTTTATATTGACGATATGTAATATATTATTACCATACCATTGACTGATCAAATTTAAATAAAAAGTTAATCGCTGGATCGTGTCGGTGCAGTTAGGGTACCTACTAAATGTGCCATGAACTTTTTTCCTTAATAAAGTCCAATCCAACTTAGCCTTGTCAACATGAAATGAGTAATTCCGATCGTATCAATGGCCTCCATTACAACGAAAAAACGAAAGAAATAAATTTCATACGTGAAGATATACAGCCCGTATTCGGAAAGACCATGATGTTATCCGAAAAGCATAAGTCATAATAAAAAAGTACATAAATATTTCTTGAAAATATTTCACAAGCGCTATCTTTGATATTAGAGTATTTTAGAGCGGTCGATTCATGAGAAAGTGCTTACTTATCTGTGAAAATGTCTCTAGCGATCTAAGCGACTTGTTTTTTCAACGTCGTTAAGTGCCGAGACGCAAAAACTAAGAGAAAAAAACCTTATAAGATAAAATTAAGTTAAGGAACTATTGAAACGTTGCCGTATTCACTTGGCACCGCAATGTTTTAAACGTATACTTACCTATCAAAAATAAAATAATGATATTGATAGCATTGCAATGCTGCCTAATTAGTCTCTAAGTTACTTTTGTTGACTGTAAGGGTTCTGATGCGGCGACGGATTATAAGATTTCTGACGATTCACCCGATTGCGAGCGATGCGTGCAAAACGACTCGATGCGATGATATGCAAATGAATAGCAAACGCGCTTGTCGTTTTCTTAGAACATAAGGTAGCAAGTTGTCCTCTTGTTCATCCGTACACAAACAGATTCCCGTAATAGTATAAAGTCTGAAATCCAACGGGATTTCGCAGAATGAAATATAGATGTAATGATATACTCTTACAAACTCCTTCTGCCATATACCTCTCAAACTGTACAAAATTATTAATCAACTAGAGGACGCCAGCAGCTACGCCTGCATTTTTTTTAAATATACCCGTTTTGGCCGATCCTGTGAGAATTTCGGGAAACCCGTTCTTAGTGCACCCCTACGGTCCCCAAGGAACATACATGCCAAATTTCAGCTTCCTGCGCCCAATAGTTTCGGCTGTAGCGTGTCTGTCAGTCAGTCAGTAACGCAAGGATTTTATATATTAAGATTGTAACAAAATAAAAAAAGTTTCTATTAAGATTGTAGTTCCTGAAACCACTAATTAGTAGATACTAGCTTTTGTCCGCGGCTTCGCTCGCGTAAAATTCGGGGTAACACGAATCTCCTTTATTCTTTGGGGAATAATGGGTATGCGGGAAATTAAGACATTTTCACCTTTTGACGTCCCACTCATTCATCCTTCGTGTTTTACTTATAGCCATTTGCCATTACATAGTTTTGGTGCGTTAAGTTTCTATTAACAGGACTGGAACATCAGCTTTCAGTCTCAAGTTGTGTGAAGGCACTCCTGATAATTCTAATGAGTTCAGAAACTCTATAGGGTACGAAATAACTTGGTCAGTATCTACCAAAAGGTACCTATATACTCAACAACATGACCTTACATACAGTCAAATGTCAAAGCTATGGTCCAATATGACTCTGAACACCTTCGCATTTATAAAATTAGTAGAAGTGAAATCGGTACCTACATACATACACACTTTCGCATACCTAATATTAGTAGGGATTAGCCAAGGCAGTTACAATAATTATTAGTTTATATATGCGAACGATGTAATAACAGTGCACAATTTAACAATGTGTGACAATATATGATGAGACAGTAATGACAGATACCACATGCGCAGCACTCAATTACCTACTACAGCGCATGCGTTTTTATTGTCAATAGGTAGTAGGTTTGTCCCTACAAACTGCGACCCTCTCTAAAATTCCTCCCAGATTATTTTTTGCAACATATTATATCCTACGTGTTTTTCTAGGTTCTGAGCTACCTCCCTACCAATTTTCAGCCAAATCGGTTCAGCCGTTCTTGAGTTATAAATAGTGTAACTTTCTTTTATATAATATATAGATTATCGACGTACACGCTTTTAAGTATAAATTTAATTTCTGCAGCGACAGTAAAATTATACTCCATCCTTATAAATGATACAGTTCTGCATGCAAATTCAATTTATAAAAACAATTCGAGTAGTTTTATTTTGCCAGGTCACAATTATTATAAAAACCAATTTCACTATTTAATGACAAAATATAAATAAGGCAACATGCGTTTAAAACGCGAAATTATTTCAATGCAATATTGCAGTTGATTTAATAAGACATAAAGCCAGCTATTCAGATTTTAGGGTCCATAGTACACTAAAATGAACATCTGTGGTTTAATTCGTAGATTATTGGCACTAAAAACTGAAATTTGCCAAGGGCACAGATTTTGGTCACGCCTACCAACAATAAAAGCTTGAAAACTGTTTTATGGGCGCCTCCTATACTTAAATGCGAAATTGATACTTTATTGTTCTATTAGCTTCTTTTATTTTAAAGCAAGTATTTTTTTAATCATTTGGCTGGGTGCTTTGTTTTCGTTGCTTGAATGTTTAGGTATAAAGTACTCCGTGATACAGGAGTTAATCCTAATGCGACCGTCGACATCAAAAAGAAATCACAGGCACAAATTGATTTTAGAATCGAATATACTGGCAGTCTATAGTAACGTTAGCTATTAAATTGAATACCGTAGATATAGGAATAAAACTATGAATTTACTTTCCCGGATAGTAAATACACCAACTATATTGATTAAATATGATTATGTATACACCGATAATAACTTTAATAACTTTTATCAGTAACTTGGTGGAAATTTAATATCTGCGGTAATTATGGTTTAATAAGCTTTGTTTTAACTTGTAGAGCAGTGGAAATTAAGAGTACTTTTTATTGAATTACGGTGATATTATAGGTACATTACTAATGGACTTGGCAGATGTCGTCCTGCCTGTCCTGCAAATGCAATTAAATGAGACACGGACTATAGCATCACCTAGCGGATCAGATTGTAATTTTAACCATCAAGGGACCCATTAAAATACACGTATAAAATATCATCCAAATCGATCCAGCAGTTTGGAAAGAGTTGGGTGACAAACATAGATAGGTATGTGCAGAACATTTGTATATCAATGGTACAGACAAGTTAAGATAGTATAAACTATTTAACCAATCCGTTATTCCTCACATACTTCTGTATTATGTTCTTTTGATTATCTGAAAGTGTAAATTATAGTCTTCATTAAAATTTACCTGATTCAGATCTTTTACAGCACATTTTGATCTTTATGTAAATCTGGGTCTCTATCAGCTGCGCTACCCGTTTTACAAGCGTTCATGGACTACGATGATTGATTATCCTTCGACGACTTGTTTATATTCTTATATCGTACATATTTGAATACATTTGCAGTCGGTCTTCCGTCAGTTCGGCCTTTATAATGTGGAAGAAAATGGGGTCTTGTGCTATGGTAAGTTCAACATCAGCCCCTAACAGTCCACTGCTGGACTAGACATCTCCTTTGAAAAGGGGAATTGGTCTACTATACTACGCTGGCCAAAAGGGGTTGGTATAGGATTTGTTTCAAGTTTTCCTTCTCTTACAGTGCCATTCGTTGCATAATATTGTCCCTCTGTTGGCTCTTACGACATGAGTTGTGAGGTATGTATATATAATAAACCATAAATTTATTGCAAATAGTGCCCAATATAATGCCAGCCTTAGGCAAAGATTTAGACAAATTTAGCCGGTCTGTCAAATACAGTCTAACTCATTTTTAACTTCATCTCAACATTATCTACACTAAAACTTAAATATAATGTTAATTATGCTACATAAAAAAGATATGTTTCAATGGTTTACCAAAATGGTTGCATTAAGCATTCGTCGATGTATTATTATTTTTGCACTGAAAAAGACATGATTGAACTTCTCGAACTTAGTTCTTACTAGCTGAGCCAATTTAGGACTACTGCTCCATGGGTAATGTCGTGATGATATAATCATCTGTAGTATACGTTTCATAATAATTCCGCTTCAGATCACCTTCAATCTAATAATCTTACTTTATTAATTTTCTATAGTTTATCGAGGTTATAGTTTTTGATTTCATATTATTATCAGACACTCAAGGTCCGTATTATCCATGAATATTAACAGAATGAACCTGAAGCAGATTAAACTACTGACGACTATGAAGACAGATAATATATAAAAACGTACAGCAGTTTTGCGTCCATACTAATGACCCGATATAACAATATTTACAAGGAAGTCTCTCGCAGTCCACTGCCGGACAGACCTCTCCTAATTTGCTTCACAATATCGCAGTGAATCAGTAGGGGGATATGTTCTTCTATATGTATATCACGCTGGCCAGACGAATTATATATTAGGGTTTGATGTGGAGTTTACCGTCTTTTCTTAAAGATGCTGGCTTAATGTATTTTCATCAGTCGTTAAATACTTTTAAGACACCCACGCAATTAATTAGGCAGAGATTTATATTCTTAATCCATCATCAGAGGAAAAAGTGGAATGTACTTTATAAAAATAATCGTTATTATAATTAAATTTATTTATATTTGAAAAATAAACTGTAGATACCTTTCTATAGTTGGTGCCACAAGATGATAGACTTTTAGTAAACACACATTCAGGGCTTAACAACCTTTGTTTCAAAATTCAAACAGTTTTGTTTTAAACTGTATACTTTAGTGAAGTTTGATCCTTTTTAAGGGTATTTTTAAATGTATTTGACTTTATATATTTTAATTTTATTATCTATGACTTCTTAAATTTGAATGAAAATAAACATATTTGATTTTGTGTAAGAGTGTCCTGATTTGTGTGAGTGATTTTCCAGGCAGAATTTTCATTAATTTGGCGACGTTTTTGTAGTTTTTTAACACGTTAGTAAATTCAAGTCAATAATAGAGCACCATGTATGTCAATGATAGAGTACAAACAGGATACTCTATTATGAACTTGATTTTTTTTTAATCATAGGCAATAAATAATTTGCTTCTAGCCTAGCTATGCTAAAAAATTATATAATTGTCCACAAATGTGATATATTCCAAACAACTTAATTTTAATATCCTTAACATTATTTTTTATCCATAATTATATACTTTGTAACTATGCCTAATAATATTTTTTTTTTTAAATTATATTCAAATTTAAAAATTTATTATGTTTTTAATTTTAATCATAAATTAATGTATTAATAATGTCAAAGTAAACCTATAATGAATCATGCAGGGTGGAAGGCGCTGGCGACTGTAACACAATTTATATTTTGTTGTGAGGTCCGTAGCTACTACGTGAGCCGGTGCTGACAGGGAACCGGTCTAATTCCTTGTCATCAGATTTGTTGAAGCAGTATTATATTATCTGTGGTTGAAACGTAAGCAATCATATAATGGTAAAATCGTCAACGACAACCTCTTATTTTAAGCCGAACTGTTTTCTTTGATTTCTGGTTGAGTTAATATAGTTAATAATAACTAATAAGAGAAATAAAAAAACTAGCTAGTACATCGCATAATTTTTTTGAGGAATGGAGATTTTGATTTGTGTATGAATGAAAACGTCAGAATGAACTTAAACAAAATACATTAAAATGTTACGATAAAATTATATTAAACCTGCGTAAAAAGACGCAATTTATTATATTAGGTGTAAAGAATCTTCTGTGCGAATAATAGTTTACTATATGTAATTTGCACTCGCATTTCGGCTATGTCGGCCGCGGGATGAGCATTGCGATCCTATAAACGTGCATTTAACTTCACACTTACCCCTTCTTGACATCAAAATTTTTTTTTTCCCTAAGACAAAGGCAAGCTAAGCCCAAGAATGTAACATTTTAATGAAGTAAAACCAAATGTTGATATTCCAGGTTCCAGTACAACCCCCCTACCCGTGGGATCTCCACCTTGTCATTTGGGGCTCAGTAACCGTGGGTTTCAGGCACACCCACGGTGAAGCTAAGTGGGATCCCGGGAGGGGACGCTCCACGTGGGCTTGGGTGAGGCCTGCCTAAGATGCGTCCATAGGCGCGGGTGCGGGGGACAGTTCTGTCTGTCCCTCGTAGTCGGGCGCGGTCGCGGGAGGAGAGGCGTATCGGTATTGCGTTGCCGCGCGCCCAATCTCCCGCGACCAAATGGGGGCGCACCATCGTTGCGTCGCGGTGGGGCCACAGAGGAACAGGAGATGCGGTGTTGCGTTGCCGTCTTCCCCCTATCCGCTGCGGGCGCTGGGTGTTTTGGTGGTGGAGCCCAACACCTTTATCCGCCACCAAGTGGGTTTTGTTCGGGGCCCGCCTGACCATCTGGCGGGCCAATACCCGTCGGGGGGTAGCGAGGAATGCTTCGGTGATACCCTACCCTTCGACACTTGGGTACATGAGGAACACGGGTTGGTTTTTAGTCAGTAAGAGTCTGACAGTCCCCTTCGCTCTTCCCCCAGGGTGGAGGGACTCTATGAGGATTTTCCAACACAAAAAAAAAACGAAAAAGGTTCCAGTAAAAAAAAATATTAAAAGATCCTGTTGACAGCGCATAATATCGTTTAAAACACGATCCATCGACATATTAGTTTCCAATAACACGTACCTATGTATAGGTCGGTTCACGAAAGATGACCACTGCGCAGAAATCATTTTTTAGGTCTCCGTGGAGGTGCGGGGTGAGACGCGGGTGGAATGCCAATGGCGTGGCTCCGTTCTTGACGCATTCCCTAAATGCGTCAAGAATGGAGCCACGCTATTGGTGCATGAATTCTGGTCAACTTTCGTGAACCGACCTATACCGTTGCGCTTATTCGATTTGAAATTATTTGTGTTTGACAGAACTGTCGCTAAGTCACTTAGTAGAATTTTTTGACTAAAAAAGTCGATGTTCTCGTGGCACGGACTATATTATACATTATAATGACTACCATGCTCTGCGATAATAATGTTACTATCGAAAAAATTTGTAACTTAACAATAACAAATGAGCCATAAAGCCTTGCGCGAGCAGAAAAACTAAACAACTGACATGTAACAAGTTTTTCATTGCTCTATAACAAAAGGATCACTAAAAGCAAGTAAATTAAAGCCACTAAAATAAAGACAATAGCATTCTCCATTGCACGAAACGAAACAATGTATAAAACAGCGGGCAAGGAAAATGCCAATAATTATACTGAACATTACAAAAGTACAGTTATTGAAAGAGCATCTTCGCCTCCTACACTATAATCTAGTTGTCTCTTTTTAACAAATTGGCAACCATTATACCTCTCACTCTCACTTGAAGCAAGGGGTAAAAAGCAAAAGTAGTGGTGTTGTAAAAATAACGACAGGAACCACAATCGACTAGTTATAAACCTTTTTATTTTCTTTTTCTCTCTTTTTCAAGAATACTTGTTTAAGTTGCTTTAACGGCAAAACGGGAGGGAATTTAATTCCTTATTTAATTACTTAGCACAATTTACAAGATAGTAAGGATTTAACAAATTAGTTTGTTTTTCTCAGAAAGATAATACCGTAGGTAAGGAGGAAATAAGAATGCTGGATTCGTTAAAGACTTACGTAGCATTGCAAGTACTTGCGATTAGCTGTGCTATTTTGTTTTTTAATTTTCCTCTCGTTTAGCAAGTTATGGTAACATTGTGATAATTTATTAATTGCAGCATACCTAATGCTCGTCCTGAAGTTGGGAATAGTGTGAATCTTTTTATGTTTGTACGGGAGTTTATGAAGATGGTTGCTTGATTTTTGAACAACCTTAGGTCTGCTTCTGAGAACCACATCTTGACTACAGTCGTGCGTGCCTTAACTAGACGATTTTGAGTGGGTTCGTCTGAACTTCGTTCGGGTGTCTAGCATGGCCCCTGTACCAGATTCCGAACTCTCTTATCAATTGTTATCACATTTACACATCATATATAACATTTTATATCAAATCAGATTAAAGTATAAATCGACGCAGCTCATGAACCTGTATTTTTGACAGGCAGAGACTAAGGATACAAAATTAAGATCCCTCGCTACAATCACTATCATTATTTAATTTTACTACATGCTTTGTTGAAAATTTACATAACATCATATTATTTAGTTTCTTTATTATTATACGACAATAATGTTAGTTTTGCATCTTGTGATAATTGCCTTTTTTGTGCTCTATCAGCGAGTATCATCTTATTTCGTAGCAATAGGGTTGTTTCCAAGTAGTCAAATCAAGCACTTTCAATGAAATGTCAAAAACTACCTTTTCTGCGGGTTTCTATGAAATAAGACCTAGTGACATCATTATCAATAAATTGTCGCTAAAAATGTTAAATAAAGTTTCAAAATTAATTGATGAATGAAACTACCATTAATCTGACATATTTCATTGGATAAAAATACTTGTATAATTTATTTCACTTGCAGGAAACTTCCCTATTATATGTTTTATTACCATTATATTGTCATCTACATAATTGTCACATTTCAAATATACATCTATTGAGTTATTGATACATGAAAACCCACGAATAACACTAAATACAAAACCAACAGAGTTAGCTAAAAGAAAATACTTAATTAATTAAAAGTATGAAAATATATTATACAATATGTTAATTTGCATTTGCAATATATTTTAATTATACAATATATATTCAGTGTGCGATGATAAAAATCCCTCTTTTTATATTTTCGGACACCTCAAATATATTTCTCATTAGGGACATAATAATAAAACATAATTTTGTATCTGAAGCTTAATCTAATCTAACCTAATCTAATACAAAAAAAACATAAAACAAATCTAAAAGTGAAAATATTTACAAGGTTTAGGCGTCGTAAAATGCCTCCACATCAATGTCATCGGGTAACGTGCCCAGAAGGCTGGCAGCATTGCCACGCTGGATGGCAATGCTGATTCTTTGAGCAAAGAATAAACCAGCCTTCTGGTCACGTGAGACGTCGATTAATCGTTTAGAAATTTCCCGGAATAGAGAACGAGCACTCGGACCCCATGAGCCTAGCGTTTCCACCCCAAACGGCTCAAACACGTAATTACTCACTAAATTGCAGTATTTGCGCCGTTTGAGGGTTTCCGCAGTTGCAGCAGCAGCGCTGGCGTGGCCTCCCGTGCTTAGAACATGTGATGGCGCGAGGGTGTCTACGCAGGTTGCGTCCCACACCAAAGGCCTACCCATTTTCCAAGGCAACAATGACATACCATCAGGTCTCTTACCGTCGTCACGTACCAAACCATTTGGTTCAAGTACAGCTGGTACGCCAGACGCGACAAGAGCACGACGGATTATGTCATTTAGATGGGCATGACGAAGAATTCTACCAGCGCTTCTGCTGCAAGATAGCCCATGGTGTCCGAGGCTATCGACGTCTTCTCCACAATGACATCGATGCGGAGAAACACACGGAGCACCTAAACGCAGACAGGTGGCAATACGGAATGTCTCATCGTCCAACATGGTTCCTGTGTTAGACGATGGTAGTGCCTGAAGCCATAGACCGGATTCCCACTCTCCCACAGCCAGCAAGCGAGCACGCTCTGTAACATTAAGAGATGTATCCAAAAGACTTTTTCTTACTATGTTACAAAGCGGCGCGTCCCACTGTCTTTGGGAGAATAGGTTGGTAGGCAAATCAGTGCTTGGACACGCCATTTTCCAGGCGTTTATAGCTTCGGTTTTGCACAACACTTCTGAGTTAACTAGTGTAGGTAATAAAATTTTCCTAGTTAACTCTTCCGTGCTGTGGACCGAAGATAGAAACGCCGGTAAACTAACACTAGAAATTTTGCGTATACCGAGCCCACCTAGACGTATGGGCAAAGACGCTTGTAGCCAGGCTCGGTCGTTCAAATCCACATTTAATATTCTCTTTAAAGTAATTTGGATAATTTTGTCGATTTGTTCTAAAAGTGATTTGTTTTTCCAAAGTTGGGAAGATCTTAAGGCATGTGTGAATTTTGGGACGAAAAGACAATATCGAATAATAGTATAAGCCGAATGAATATTAATTTTGAATAAGCGATCAGAAATTTCACAAAAATTTTGTATTTTTTCCTCTAAGAAAGAATCGAAAGATTCTTCAAATACTGGAGAACCCAGGAGGCGGAGAGAAGTCTTATCAACAATTTTTAAGTTTGATGCCAAATTATTAAATTTTGATATTATCGAATGTTTTTTTGTGGAGTCTGTTGTATTTACAAACAGCTCACATTTACTATAATTTAGTTCCAAACCAATAGAAGCGAATTTATTTTTAAGATAAGTCAAATCTTGCAATACTATGTCTACTTCGCCCCCCAGGGTCCCGTCATCCAAAAACCATACATTAAATTTAGAATTTATTTGTCGAATAATGGGTTGTATAGCTAAACTAAAAATGACTGGTCCAAGAGGGTCACCTTGTTGGCATCCAACTGCAGATTCCAAAAGATTGTCCTGATATAGTAATTTTGTGGGATACCTGTAACATTGCCAAAGAAATTTAAACATTTTGGGGGTTTCTAATTTTGCTTGTGTCAACAAGATGTCCCTATTCACTGAATTGAAGGCGTTTTTCAAGTCAACCTTCAAAATGACCTCTCCATCACCACTTCCAAGGTACGTGGAAAGGGCATGTATAGCAGCCTCACAACCCCCTTTGGAACCAAAACCTAGTTGTAGGGGTTGGAATTTTTCTGATAGCTCCCTGCTGTGAAATTCTGTAGCATATCTTGGCTGCTATACGCCGATATGTGCAACCTACGGCAATGGGACGAATATCACCATCCCTCTTGTTAAGGGCACATAGATTCGCCCCATACAAGATGTCAATGATGGCATCGTCCACATTACCGGAGAGCATCATATTGACTAGCGCAGTCAATTCCTTCAAGAGTGTATCGCCAGCCACCCCAGCACTTGCACACACAAGATCTTTAAGATGCTGTGGTGTCAAGGCATCAAGGCCACCTGCCGAGCCACTCCGGAAGGAGCAAACTGCTGCTAACACGTCCTTGGCCGTGGTGATCAGGTGTTCTGATTCACTGTCGGGAGCTTCAGGAAAGGAGAGATCATTAATGGGCGCTGGATGCTTGCTCTTCAGACCCGCAAGCGTCTCTGGAGAGCAAGGCGCCACCACATCACTACTGAATAATAGTCTAGACGCGCCCCGTATGTCACCATCCCTTAATTTGGATTCCACATATTGATAGAGTGATTTATGCTTGTATAACGTGAATTTAGGGTCTAAAGTGTTGGCCGAAATTTGACAATTATACTTAATTTGGGATGTTAATGAATTTTGGGCTGCCTGATTTTTATCAATATGTAAAATCCTATAAGGGAATGTCAATAATTGCTCCCAGGCCGTTTTACCATTATATTAAACTAGAGGACGCCAGCAGCTACGTCTGCATTTAATTTACCCGTTTTGGCCGATCCCGTGGGAATTTCGGGAAATCCCTTCTTAGTGCACCCCTACGGTCCCCAAGGAACATACATGCCAAATTTCAGCTTCCTGCGCCCAATAGTTTCGGCTGTAGCATGTCTGTCAGTCAGTCAGTAACGCAAGGATTTTATATATTAAGATTATTAATAAAAATTAAGTCAAAGGGCAATTAATCTGGTCAATACTTAAGTTCTATGGTTCGCTTACATGAATTTAGTTTTCCACTATAAACATCTAACAAACCCCAAAAATTAATAAGAAAATAATTTATATATATTAGTAAGCTTCAATAAATAAATGTCTAAAATATGTCTAAGTCAACGAAAATAAGTAGAACACTCTGATTATAAGTCTGTTAATTTTGGTCCAATTACTAAGCAGCTTTAGTTAAATCCCCAGGGTAGAAATCCCGACTTAAAGCGCACCCTTTTTTAAAAGCCTAATTGTTTATAACATTATGAATACAAATTCACTCTCACTACAACGTTGCCAGGAATATTCTTACATGAAGCTCGTAATCCTTTACAGCTAAAACATACAAAACAGCGCTTCGGGCCAAACGTTATTACTCTGTGTATTAGACAAAAAATATATATTTTACCTTCACGGGAAAGGGTTGAAATGTTATATATTTTTTGTATGAACGATTTAATTAAAAATTTGTATAGTTAATAACGATTAACGATTTAATTAATAATTTGTACCGTCACGTTTGTTTAGGTATGAATCGTGGTTGACTCCGAATTGAGTGCGAGAATTGTCGGAACAATTTGAATCAAAGTAATATAATCTAATGAAAAGCTCTTGTCTGAGCAAATCCACGTGTATACAAACAACTTCATTTTACTTATTAATTAAGGGTTTACATATAAAGGCGCTGTCCTAAGCGACTGTTTTGGTAAATGGGGGGGTGAAACAGGGGAGGTGAAGGGAGCTTAGCTCCGTCTACTGCGGGGCGCCCCCCTTCATTCTCGTCGCGTGCGGCCGTATTCTGGCGACACCCGTATTCCAATATTTCAAAATCGCAAGGAAAACGTTTTAGCATATTGAATTGAGATCAGCATCATCATCAGCCTTTATCAGTTCACTGCTGGACTAGGCCTCTCCTTTGAAAGGAGGAATTGGCCTACTATACCACGCTGGGTAAACGGGTTGGTATAGGGTTTGTATCAAGTTTTCCTTCTCTTACAGTGCTGTTCTCTGCATAATATGCTCCCTCTGTCGGCTCTTACGACACCCATGGGATGATATGGGGTAGTGACATTCCGTATTCTTAATCCGTCACCACACGGACATTGAATTGAGATACTGATATTAAAATTTATATTACATACATCAATCTGTTTTGTACAATATAGGCTTAGCGCAATTTTTGTTCTATGTGTAGCCATGAGCAAAACTGGTTTACATTAGACGTTATAGGTATTAATAGTTGACGAAAGTAGGTAAATACCTACGTGCCGTAAGATGATAAAAATAATTAAGTCAGTTCCATGTATGGAGAGGCCATTATTATTTTTGTTTTGTTTTTGTATAAAAATAGTGAAGCAGTTCATAAAATAGCTACATCTAATTCCATTCCTGCCAGTTTTCAAATCTGTTTTGCAATAAATTGGCTGTGACATACGGGCGGACAGACAGGCAGACATGGCGAATCTAGAAGGGTTACGTTTTTACAATTTTTGGCTACGGTACCCTAAAAACCACAATACTGCCCTACTAAGCGCAAAAACCGTATCTCAACTAAAGGGAGTTACGGGGAATTGAAATTTAGTAAAAGTTGATTTATTTTATTTATTTATGGATGTTTATTGTTATTATAGGTATAATTATTATGATAAAGGTTTCGAAATACGTCGCCGTTTTTAGTGGTTGTGAGTGATTGGGGGGAGGTCTCGAACCCCTCCCCCCCTCTCACCATTTTCACTTGCCGGAAATAATTGGTTTCCTCTGAAAAAAAAATATCTCCAAACATCGGTATGTATGGCACTAGTTTAATGAACTAAGGTTGACGGAGCCACATTCATCACACTAGTTTAATGAACTAAGGTTGACGGAGCCCTGGGAAGGGCTCCTATTTTTGGATTAAGGGTCAAAAGAGAACCTAACATAACCTATTTAGTTACTTATTACAATCGCACCTAACCCTAGGCACTCGAAAGCAATGACACACAAATTTGACATTAGCTGTCAATATGATCATTCCAAAATGGCGGTTTTGCGTTTCGTACACGTTTTTCACATAAAACCTAATAAGGAAATTTGTAAAACTGTACTAGAGTATAAAAACTACGTTCCGTTTTGCATAATTGCCGAAGTATTTATGAAAAATTGTTTAAAAATATTTAGACGCAACTCCGGCAGCCAAAATTACTTTTAAGGGATTAAAACGAACTCCCTTAAGCCCCCTACACTACCAATACCCTAAATTCAGGCGACTCGTTTCGAAACCCAACCCATTATTATTTTTCAAAATAGATGAAATATCAAAAATATATGTGGATATACCTTATTCATGAGATACTGCTATGTCGCTTAGAAAATTATAGAATTAGAATTTGTGTTACTGCTTTTTCGTTAGCTCTTCTAATACATGTTTGTATGGAAAAATATAAAAATTTTCTTGCGCTTTTAAATATGTGTTGTTTCAAAGAAAATAAATATTAAAAGATATTTATTTATATTCATTTATCATTTATTAACGAAATACAGAGTTAACAGCTCATCAAAAGTTAGCTGTCTGCTACAACCCGGCAGATTTTCTTTATTCTCATCGAAAGTTAAAGGCAGTGTGTGAGGTGATAAGCTTCAATACTTATTATTTGCTATTGTTCACGAGGCACAGTTTCATTTACTTTCTTTTTACGGCTTGGTATTATAGAAATTTAAATAAATGATTGATTTTAGAAATTAAAAAGATATTAGATGTACTGAGACATACCACTTTGACGACCGGTTGGCGCCGCGGGAGTGCAAGCGACTGCTACGCCGAAGGTTGCGGGTTCGATTCCCGCTCAAGTCAAACATTTGTGTGGATGAACATAGATGTTTGTCTTGGTCTGGGTGTTTCTATGTATAATATGTATGTATTTACAAAAAAAAAGAAAAGTATATGTATATGTATGTTTATCCATTATCTAGTACCCATGGTACAAGCTCTGCTTAGTTTGGGACTAGATGGTGTTGTGTGAATGTGGTAGAATATTATTATTATTATACCTAATACATGCATACATACATACATAGACTCACGCCTGTTTCCCCGAAGGGGTAGGCAGAGGCATATTAAACGCCCACTTTTCGCCATTGTTTTGATCCTAACCTAATAGTTTATGAATAATCAAAGTTTTACCCGATGTATCTAAATAAGTTTATGTTCAGAACACAATCAAACAATATTCGTTACCGCTTGTGTGCGGATTGCGGAGCGCCATATTACCGCTGTTTATTGTTCACCGTGGCGACATCTTAGCGCTCCAGGCGCTCTGACAAGCTAATGAATTTGCAATATAAGTACATAAAATGATTCGATTTATTACTCTTTCAAAAATTGAAAACTGTGGCAGCTATGTATTGTGAGAATAATTTATATAATTATATTATGCATAATCGATAATCTATAACATAGTCAGTCATAAAAGACTCTTATGAAAATAATTTGTGTAAACATGTTACATATTTCATAATCACTTGGCCATGGATGAGTTTCTATTTTATATCGACGCTTTCTTGTACAAATCCTTAGTAGAACTAAATTTCTCTAATTGTCCATATTTTATTCTTTTAATTATATATTTATAAGCACAGAAACAATAACACATTAAACGCAACAAGAGTATAAACTGATGCCCATAGTTACATGAAAAGCCTATTTGATTCAAAGTATACAGTCTATAACATAAAACATGAAATTACGAACTCAAATCGGCGTATTAAAATAACAAACAGGTTTACGTAAAATTTCGTGCAGCGGAGACGCAAGCGAGATGACCTATGTCTCATAGCCGAATGATGAGGTCTGGGCGGGGCGTAAACTAGCAACTGACACTCAGTACACCGCTTATGCTATTTAGGTTTAAATTGCTGAAGCGTTTGATATTGATGGGATCTACCGAGCGTCAAAATCATAGACGTTTGGCAGATTTTATTTAATTTTACAAAATATACACGTATAATATGAAAATAGATATGGTAATTCTTTAGTTCATTAGGTTTCCTACAATATTATTAAATAACATATGACAGCTTATGATCAAAATATTGCAGACAGTGAGACGAAAGATTATTTTCTGCCTCGATTTTGTGATTTTTTTACCGTGATTCTATTTTACATACATGAAAAATTCTTTCAAAAGTCTTTTGGTCAGACTTTTGACTTTAGGCTCTATTTTTTGCTAGTTTGTAATATGTACCGTTATGGCTAGATGCGCGACGAAAAATTAGGTGTTTCACGGCTTCTGAGGTATAACAGCGCCTTAATTAAGGGTAAGAGCACAAGGAACTCCTAGATTAATTTCAACATACCTTTGAAATTTAAAACGTTTTTGTTCTTTATCTCGTAGAAGAATCTACGAGATAAAGAACAAAAACGTAGAAATACTTATTTTTATCCTGAAGTTTTCACCGGCTTTCATCAACCAATATCATACTTACATGAATTTAGTTTTGCACTATAAAACATCTAATAAATCCCAAGAATTAATAAAGAAAATTATGTATCTGTTGTTGAAACAACACATTTGACATTTAGTTATATTTTGAAAATAAACTCTTACACATCATTATATTTAGGCTAATAGCCCGTCAGCTAACAGAAATTAAAGAAAATACTATATTTGGCTTGAGGTTCTGCTTGCGTAGGAGTCGGATTTGCGGTAAAAAGTAAAAAAGTAACGCCTCCATATTATCTCTAGACAAAAATCTTAGGCTGATATCATTCCAGTGTGAAAGAAAGACAAAAAAACACACTTTAACATTTATATTATTAGTATGCATGAAATCAAAATCGAAATTCTAAGAGTAATCATAGTAATCTTACAACTGTACAACGAAGCAGGTACTAACAATGTCATTATAATTTGGAATAGTAATATCGGCAACATGGTACGAGAGGCTTTAGTAAAGTGGCATAACGAATAATCCACGAAACAATCTGGCAGGTTCTCGTGTATAAATATAAAATATCAGTGGCGCCATGATCTTCGACACAAATTAAAACTTTGAGTCGTGAAGGAGCTAAGATGTGGCCGCCGACGATTGTGCCGTTTCTGTCTCGGTTTAATTAGGTCTGCTAGGGGCTCGTTTACATTTATTACGACCATTGAAAAACTCGCTTCAAACGTCAATGAATACTTCGCGCGGGCTAAAATATAAAATATTTTTAAACTAACCTTGCTCTGACCTATTAAGATAGCGCATTTTTGTTCAACTTATTTTGCTCGTGATAATGTTGTAACTTCGACGCTGTGAAGAGTTTCTTAATTTTAAGTATCGATTACTTTCATAAAGATTTCAGAGCCGTTTTATTTGAGTGCCTTTTCAAAAGTACTTGAAAACAGTTAACTATTTTAAAAGATGTTTTCCTTCTGTATTAAAGTAACGCCTATTTATATTGATGTATTGTGGAGACCGTAGCGTAATACGTCCTCCGACATGTACATGAAGTGACGATATACGCAAAGTGTTCCACAGAGCCAAAAATCAAGCTCAGTCAGACTATCTGAGAGGCCTTTATCTAGCAGTGTACTATAATTAGCCTGTTCATGATGATGAACATAAAATTCACTAAGAAACCTAAAATATTTCGTCATGTTTCGTAGAAGTTTGATTAAGCTTATTTACTAATAAGCTTAATAATGCTAAACGAAGAGCGAAATTGACTGTTCTCTTTTATTAATACAAGCGCAAAATACTTGAAATATTATTTAACAACATCTCAACCAAGACGATTAATACTTTACAAGAAACTTTATGTTTATTAACTTTCTAATTTGAATGACTTTCATTAAAAACAGATAATGAAACCCACAGCAATTATGATCTCATAGTTTCAGCCACCATGCAATTTATGCAACTGAGATAGAAAATTAAGTACTAGAAATCCAATTGTCCTCGCATAGAATTATATAAAACTATACTTAGGACGTCTCTCCGCCGGAAAATCTATTTGCTGGTTTTTTAGTTCATTGCGTTCATACAGACAGACAAGTCACACCTGGGACTGCATTTTATAATATGTATAGGTAATAGCCGTTGGCAATAATTTAAAATTCTCATTTCAACTAAATATAGTCATCCTCCTAGCGTTATCCCAGTTTCAACCCGCGGTCCGCTTACTAGTCTAACCGGATTTGGCTGAATATTAGCTTTTCTACAGAGCGACTGCCTGTCTGATTTCCGCAACCCGAAGGGATAGCGATATTCCATGGTTTAGACTAGTGTCAGTTTATTTAGAGGTACTGACGCCCTATAACGACTGTCAAAAATCTTCATGACAACCGGAACCGACGGCTTAACGTGCTCTCCGAGGCACGGGACAAGCGATAATTAAAAATTAAATACGCTCATAATTCCGAAAAGTCATTGGTGCGCGCCTTGGATTCGAACCCGATACCCTCTGCATGGCTGATGATATCTCCACTAGGCTATCGCTGCGATCCAACTATAATATATATATAAACTAATGACACAGATAATCCTGTAAGAGTAGAAAATGTAGTTCTTTAGAATTCAGGACTTGTTCAATTCCCTCAAATTGCATCTCATTGGACAGAGTCCAATATAATTATGCTAAGCCCATACTCAAATAATACCTATTCAGTGCGTTGATATGCATTTGCAAGAAATTTGCAGGGGTGAATATACTACTACAACTGAATATAAATACATGAAAAATAACTCACTGAAACTTAATAATTTATTTCGTCACCATGCATTTTAAAAATCACCTCGGTGTATTGACTGGCGCCGCCGCTCAGCTGATCGCCATTGTAGATACCTAACACACACAACCACACGTGCCTACCGTTACAGCCCGACGCTGTCTTTTTTGCACGAGTCAACAATTTGTTCTGATTTACTATCTGAGTAACATTTAATGAAAATGGAGTCTTATACTATCGCACACTGTTTGAAAGAATTGTAGTTTAATATGTATACTGTCTATGTTGTAGTAGAAATAGTTATTTGTGCAACAAGAGAGCAAAGTTGTTTTTTGTTTCGAGTGCTGATTTTGAGTCCCGAGCAAGCGAAGGATTCTATGATTGATTCACGAGCGTAGCGAGTGAATCAAAGTTAGAATCCTGAGCGTATTGAGGGACTCAACTGCACGAGATGCAAAAGCTTTGCTCTCGTGTAGCACACATAACTTTTCACCTCAGCAGTGAGAACACGTATTACTTAGGAGGCATAAAAATTAACAGGAATAAATTGAAAACAAAATTCTGCATTAATCACTTGTTGTTTTAACTCTTCTGGTGTTAAAGTATAGTCATCATCGCTAGTTTCACTCATATTTTTGGATTAAGTATTTTATATTAATATAATTTAACACATTACGCTATACTCTGTGGTTTACTTTATTCCCGCTATTTTTTTAAATCGCGTTTTGATACCGCGTACCTGATGTTTATTTTTCAAATGTACCTATCATTGTTGAAATTCCAAATAAAAATGTATTGGTTAAATACCAATTTTATACTATTAATTAGACTTATTTTTATTAAAATCCAATAATATATTAAACATATAAACAATAAAATTAAAAAACAACGTAATTTCTTTATTACAAATATCTTTAAATTTTTGAGTATAACGCGTTTCCGAACGTGTTTTCTTTGAAGTCGAATTCGAAAATCGAATTTCGTAGGAGTTTGTTTTTTTCACTCGCTTTTTTATATGCATGTGAAAAAGACAGAGCACAGTAAAATTCGAATGTTTCAAATTTATGGCTGAACAATGTCAATTCGTGGCACTGAAGATTGAAAAATTAAAAAGCTACTTTGCCTCACGCTCGAATCAAAATCGCGTTTTGTTCACTGTTGTCTCGCAGCAAAAGCGGCATGTTTGATCTGCTGTGGTGAAAAATACTTTGCATATGTACATTTTTCAACCATGCATAATGTAATAAATATCATATAGCGATTTGACAAGATTATGTCGCGTTATCAGACATATTTAAAACACTTGTACTAAAACGAATTGTGGACATACCTGCAAACTTAGCAAGACCTCGGAAGCTACGAAGGCGGAAGGGCAGACGACGTTTACATTTAAATCAAATTATACCGATCGATTCTAACAAATACGATTAAGAATATTCCAGAGTGGGTTTGTAAGAGGAAGCAATCCTTGCAGAAAGGAAAAATGGGCTACGTTATTCTGCAAACAATACGGGGGCCAGAAGGTTTAATCTCTATGAGGTACAAATCGCTCGTTATGTAAATTGAATCTCTTGCAAATTTGAATAGCTTTCATAAGCCAATTCTCTCTGAATAAAAACAATAGAATACTCTTTCAACGTTTTAGATATTTCTCGACGAAGAAATTTATCTCGGATCATTAATTATTCACCTTTGTACCTATTTACGATGAGATAGCATCGCTTTCTCGATAGTATCCTTCTTGGACTTGTCGACTTTTGCCCTAAAGTAATTTGAGTAAACTTAGGAGCAACATGGGGACACGCTATTTCCTAATTCAATTGCCTCCCGAGATCTTTGAACGGTTCGCCGGAACCTTTTCGGTGCGAGTTCAGAACGAGATCGAATTGTTACGTTAAATCGTATGTCGTTGTCATTGACTCCGAGCGTACTTCTGAAATACACTTAGTCCATAGCTACTGTTGTCAGAGTGTAAAATCTGATTACCCGTTTATTGCAGTTTAACGTCATTACTGCTCAAATAATTTATATACATACTAGAAGACGCCAGCAGCTACGCCTGAATTTTTTTTTTATTTACCCGTTTTGGCTGATCCCGTGGGAATTTCGGTAAATCCCTTCTTAGTGCACCCCTACGGTCCCCAAGGAACATACATGCCAAATTTCAGCTTCCTGCGCCCAATAGTTTCGGCTGTAGCGTGTCTGTCAGTCAGTCAGTAACGCAAGGATTTTATATATTAAGATGTAGATACATATATATGCTTTCGCTTTTTTCCCATCGGGGTAGGCAGAGACAACGGAAACCACTTGCTTGTGTTCCTATTAACCTCACGCGCTTCCCCTACATTCATTATTATTTATTTAATTAAATACCTATTTAGTAATGATGTGAAAAACACACCTTTGAATCGATAATTATTTTTAACATACATATTTCCTTTGATTTCATGTTTTATCATAAAATATTTTGTTGGTGCTGACCTTTAGCAGTTTTCAATAATCGTCTTTTATCTCAAGAGAAAAGTCAATACAATATAGCCAACCAACTTAAAATGACTACAGTACTGAAAAAAAATCCTCTCTTGAATAGATTTGCAAGAAGTAAAAACGATTCAAATTAAAAACAGCTTCGTATAAAACATTGACGATTAAAAATCTCAACTGGAATAACATCGTCAAAGTACGCTTGCAGAGCTCTACGTACTCCGTTAATAAGTAATTAATGTACACGCCCGCGTCTTGCAGCGTTCTTTTTATTTCCTCGGACAAGGGCGAACACCACTTAAAACGAAGCATATGTATTTTTTGGTATCTTTAAAATTTTAAAAGCACAGCAACATAATTGCCAGTACGAGCATTATTGTTCATCTAAATGTTCAGGAGTCCAAACGGCTACTGGTTCGTGGAAAAATATATACGCTGAATATTTGATTTGATTGTTTCTTCGTTAGTTGTTTAAAGCATAGGTCGTGATTTCCGTGTTAATCCTTTTATGGTGAGCACGATTATTATTTTTTTAATCTGGTCATAATTCACGAAAATGTATTGTATTTTATTCGTAAGAAATAATAAGTATGTTGATTTGTTTACCTTACTCTACCTAGCTAGCATAATTGTGTTAGTTGTCCCTAGAATTTATGTGTCCAGTTATACTAGAACAGGGTTTCTCAACGGGCATTTGCAAGCCCTATGCGTTAAAATTTACGCCATGGCTAGTCATACATAATATTTAGATAAATACAAACATGATACAATTAAAACAGGAAATTCACCTGCATGTTGACTCATAAATGATTTACTAAAAAAAATACTAAAACAAAGCGCTGGGTGTCAGGCTAATTAAAAATGAGATGGTTGGGAGGGGGCCAGATTAATTCAAAAGAAAGTAGTTCGTGGTTGCTTCATAAATTTAAAAGCCCATATATTTGACTTAGCCTGAACTAGAAGTTAGCCTGAACTTAGACGGACATATAATATATCAATGCCGACATTTGCGAATGTAGCGTTAGTAAATGCTACGGCCGACGTTTTCTATAGTAATAAGATTTTCGACCACGACCGAGTAGAGCACTTTCCTCTACCTAATCGAAAATGCTGTAATAGTTTTAAAAGAAAGTGTTTCTGTGTTCTTAAATATATAGTCCAATATTTATAAACACAGAAACACTTATCTAACAATTATAACAATATACCCAGAAGACAATATGCCACATTCTAAATTCGATATTTTGTTATAAGTATTCGCATTGATAGGAAAAGTTCATATTTATTTTCTTCTTAAACGTTGCTATCTAAGCAGCGTTTAAGAAGAAAATAAATATGAACGATAATTTAAAAGTGTGTAGGTATATTCTTAATAGACCAGTGCTGATACATTAAAAAGCGGTAAAAAGTGAAATAAAATTTAGTAGGATGAAACCCATTGGAAAAGGAAGATAATATAAAAAAAAAATAAGGAAAAATAAATAACGGGCGATCTGAGGTCGGGAAGTCGATGGGGTTGCGATTTTAAGGGTAAAAAAGGGTTTATCTCGATTGCCGGCAAAACTACAAGTCCTACAGAAAAAACGTAAATGGCAAAGTTGTTGGTAATAAAAATATCTACAACTTTTGTATTTACACTTTATTCAGAACATAACGTCAACATTCATGTGAAAATTCAAATAACCAAGATTTTGCTTCTTTGTTTTTATCATTTATAATAGTTTTTCTTTTTCATGAAATTTGGTGAAACTTATTTATTTTTATGTTCTAAATACACTGTAAATATTTTTTTATTTATAATATTTATTTTTACGCCTTATTTTGACTTAATATCGAAAAAAACCCTAATTTTCAATCGAAAATTCTCCCGCTAAAATATCAGCTTTTTTAAAAAAATTGGTCAGCGTTTTGTTTGTTGAAATCTATACTTTCTGATAGTGTGAATAAAATATACATAACAACAGTAAACGTTCTCAGAAAATGCAAAGAAACGAAGCAACCTTGAGACCGATTTTTTTATCATTATGTATAATTTTTAGTTATTTATTAAAATTAACACTCTAATTACTCGAAAAACGTAAGATTCCATGTTACATTGATTAAAAAGAACTTGCAAATCGAAATATACAAGTAAAATTAACAACTAAATAAGTTAATATTAAATAAGACGTCTACAATATTTTGAGAAAGTTATAGAATCTTCTTTAAATTATAGCGTAGGCTCCTATTTGCTATTTTAAGATAATGTATACACCTGAGCGCCCCACGGAAAATTTTAAGTGGGGAAGGGCTAGGTGGGCTAGCTAGGGTTTTCATATAAGTTTTGACGTTATGTGAATAAAGTGTAAATACAAAAGTTGTAAATCTTTTTATCACCAACAAGTTTGCCATTGACGTTTTTCCGTAGGGCTTGTAGTTTTGCCGGCAATCGAGATAAATCCTTTTTATCCTTAAAATCGCAACCCCATCCACTTCCCCACCTCAGATCACCCGTTATTTATTTTTCCTTTAATTTTTGTTATATTATCTTCCTTCTCCAATGGATTTCATCCTACTAAATTTATTTCTATAGTAATTGCGATTCGCCAAAACTTTATAAACACTATTTAAACTCAAGGCATGTTATTTATGCCGAAAATTAATTATATAAAGTCGACAAAACAATCTTTTATTATAATTATATTACTTTCAGGTATTTAACCTCCATAAATGATAATATACGAGTATTAAGAGGTTTTCGTTAGAAAACTGTTATTTAAATAGTTAACAGATATGACTGTATATAATACACACCTGCCATTAGTCTATGCAAACGTGAAAAGCTTTTTGGAATATAACATTCATTACCATAGAATTTATTTCACAGTATACTTTAGGCCAGTATTTTTGTGAATAACCGTAACAACAGTAAAGAATTAAATCTCTGATTTTCATGTACATTCAGTAGCGAACTGACTCTAAATTGGTCCCATTCAATGTTGAATGAGAAGGTCAAATGCAGCAGTTATTTCATTCGTTTCACTGCAATTACAAAATAGTGCCTACCATATCTCGGTACACAATTATAACGACAGAATTATGATTATAAAACCGTGTTTCACTTTAGGAGCGGAGTAAATCGAAAAATTATACTTATATTCATGTAACGAATCTTTAATCTGGCCCACTACTGGTTACAGACCTCGTCTCATCAAGTAGAGTCAAGTAGAGACCCGTGTCCAACTGTGGGATATAAATAAGCCCACGAAGCTGGTCAAGTGCGGGTTGTCAGACTTTACATGTCTTTCAAGAACATTATGGAGAAGTTTTTGATATGCAGGCCTCCCTCGCTGTTGAATCCGCACTTAAGTTTAAAAAGCCATTGGTGCGCGCCCTGGATTCGGACCAGAAACCCTCTGCACAGCTGCAGTCTGTTGGTCTATCCAGTAATGAATCGCATAATTAACTGAAAATAATTGTAGAATATGTTTTATTTTTGCATAGATTGCACCAGCCTCGTCACGGGGTGACTGAATTATGCCCTGTAGCGTCTTTTCTAAGAAAAAATAAGTATCATATACGTTCATATATATTTATATTGTTTTTTTGGGCTTGGAAAAGAGGAAAATAGACTTCCACTGTTATAATATTTGACACAGATTTAAGTGTTCGAAAATATAACAGATTTCGCTTTAAAACTATAAAACCGAACTTTACCGATAGAGTATTCAGTTTGCCTTAATGAGTCCATAAAATTGTGCACAGATACAGTAAACTAACGCAAAACTACACTTAGAGTAAAAGACGTTTACAAATGTATACGACGCCACGTTTTACAGATAGTGAAACACTTTAATTTGTTATCTACGTATACGAATACCGCTGTTGTTTCATTAGTAACTGCGCTGCTAGTAACTCGGCTTTCGATAAATATTTGTCCAAGAATACGATATATCCAAGCTAAGGTACCGTTTGTTTTAACTATTATTGAATTGCCTCGAATATCCACACTATTATCTGGCATAGTGTGAATGTATCTAATTTTGAACAACCGTACGGGATTCACTCGCTGTTCCTTCTCGTAACATTCTGTTTTCGTTAGTAGTCCAGTCATTATAGGGGGTTGACCTCGGGAAATCAACATATCCAGTATATTAACACATAAAAACTTGTATTTTGGCATCCTAAAACTGTTCTCAGAAGTCACATATAATTGGATGTCCGCAAGTTTTAAATTCAGGGGTCATACATACATACGCCTATAAAGCCGAAGAGGTAGGCAGAGGTGTATTTCTACACCCACTTTTCGCCAGATATACTTTAGTCCCACGTAATAAGGGGCGAGCCTATTGCCGTACCGGGCACATTTCCAGACTCCGTGTTGCTACTGAGAATTTCGTGACAGAAAAACCCGATAACATTGGCCCACGGGAAGACATGGGGTGGTGACACTTGTATTCTATGCCGTCAACCACACGGCTAATTCAGGGGTCAGAGGTTACAAAAATCTTTTTTTTAACTTGTTTTGCAAATATCTCGTTTTCTATGGGTTTTACGATGTTTGTATTTAGCATCAATATTATAGAAAATTAAATTTTCTACAACTATTTCATAAAACATTTTTTTAAAACTTGAACCGTTTTCGAGATAGAGGGCGTTGAACGCGCGGTCAGAGAATTATCTGAGGTCAACTGGTAGTCTCGATCAAAAACTTGTAATATTAAGGTTATAATTAATTCCTAAGCATATAATTATCATTTTTATTAACTTTTAGAATAAATTAATTTTTTTTGGTTAATTATCTATTTTTAATAAAGGGTCAATTTATTTAATAACACTTATGTACCTGGCCATGTAATTAAGAAATTGTTGAGGAAAATACCAAAATTGTATTTTAATTCTAATCTAATTTATACTTATGACTTTGTATATAAATAAAAAAGAAACGAAATAAATTTTTCATTGATGTTTTCATCAAACGTGTCATTTTATAGATTTATTATAGTCAAAATTCATAAAAATTGGAGATCAAGTTCTAATTTCAATTCTCTTCTTCTTCATCATCATCGACGTCATCGTCCCTCTGCTGCAGAATTTCCTCTTCATTACCGTCTTCAACGACATTTTGTCTCCAAGTCATTCATGATTTCGGGTTCAAAGGTTGTATCATCATTAATATCGGTCTGATAAGGTACAGCATTGAGACAAGCTTGTACATTACACTGGCCGCAAGCTTAATAGCACTGTAACCCGCTTTCCTGCATCCACATCTTGAGCCACAGCCACTTTCACGTTCATACTTCCATCAGTTAGATTCATGCCCTACGAACTTTGACCCTCGCTAGAATCCCTCCCAGGTTATTTTTGCAGCTAATGTTAGCTTCCAACCTGTGTTGGATGCGGGCGGCTCAAGACCGGTCTGTGTGGAGAACCTTGGGGGAGGCCTATGTCCAGCATTGGACGTCGTTTGGCTGATATGATGATGATGATGATGAATGTTAGCTTATGTCCGTCTCCATGGTCTAATATATGTCTATATTAAATTTAAACAAAATCAGTTTAGCCGTCATAGCGTGAAAACGGAACATACATGCATGCACACTTTCGAATTTATGATATTAATATTAAATCCTTATTTAATATTAATATCATAAATTTAAAATCTGTAAATTCTTAAATCCTTATTTAAGAATTTACAGATTTTAAATACGATGTACTTAATTATTTTCTACTTCAAATGCTATTAGTGTAAATGAGAATATAATTACAATGTAATTAAAATATGTCCCTTAGTAATTTTTCAATTACCGAAAGAGATTATGAGTGTTATTGACACATACAGACATCATAGTCTCACGCCTGTTTCCCCGAAGGGGTAGGCAGAGGCATATTAAACGCCCACTTTTCGCCAATATTTTGATCCCACGTAATAGCTGGCGAGCCTATTGCCGCTTAGCGGGATATTTTGTATTCCAGAGCCTCGTCCGTGGATCGGCAGTTGCACCACTTGCAGGTGAGGTTGGCTTGGGACCCTAAGTAGTTGGTGGGAACCCTGTGCACCCTATTATTAGTTTTATTGAGCGTTATTGAATTGATAAATTTTAGAATTATTATAAAGAAAGATTGAATTTAAACTAAAAGTTAATAAAAAATGATAATTATATGTTTAGCAATAAATTATAACCTTAAGATTACGAGTTTTGATCGAGACTAACAGTTGTCCTCAGATAATTCTCTGACCTCGCGCTCTACGCTCTCTATCTCGAAAATGGTTCAAGGTATAAAACACGTTTAATAGAAAAGTTGTAAAGAATTTTAATTTTCTACGATATTGATTTTAAATACAAATAGCGTAAAACCCATCGAAAACGAGATATTTGCAAACAATGTAAAATAAAAACGTTTTTTGGGACCTTTGACCCCTGAATTTAAAACTTGCGGACATCCAATTATATGTGACTATTGAAAACAGTTTTAGGATGCCAAAATACAAATTTTAACGTGGTAATATACTGGGTTTGTAGATTTTCCGAGATTTGCACCTAATTTGGCCTGAAATGACTGGACTATAGGACGGACAATTTACTGCGTCGGTATATTTGATGCATGTTTTATATTAACATTACCCAACAAAAACGGAGCACCTGGACAACCAGTGCAAGAAATAAAAGCATACTGCATCTCTAGTAACCTCCATTACCACAAATATACATAAAGTGACTTTAGACCAGTGCAGATACGTTAGAAAACGGTCAAAAGTGAAGTAAAATAATAGTAGGATGAAACCCATTTAAGAAGGAAGAGAATATTGCAAAAATTAAAGGAAATATAAATTACGGGCGTTTTGAGGTCGGGCATGTGGTGGATGGGGTTGCGATTTTAAGGGTAAAAAAGGATTAATGTCGATTGCCCGTAAAACTACAAGTCCTACTGTAAAAACGTCATTGGCAAAGTTGTAGGTAATAAAAAGAACTCCAATTTTTGTATTTACACTTTATTCATAAAAATACATGTCATGGCTGGGATCCACCTAGCCCTTCCCCACTTCTCTATAAAATAACTATTGATGGGCTAAAATGTTCTGTGGGTCACTCTGGTGTCAGAAGTCTACGCGATAATTGAAAGAAGATTCTATAACTTTCTCAAAATATTGTAGATGTCTTATTAAATATTAACTTATTTGGTTGTTAATTTAAGTTGTATATTTCGATTCGCGAGTTCTTTTTTATTAATGTAGCATGGAATCATACGTTATTCGGGTAATTAAAGAGTTAATTTTAATATATAACTCAAAATTGTACATAATGATAAAAAAATCGGTCTTGAGGTTGTTTTGTTTCTTTGCATTTTCTGAGAACGTTTACCGTAGTAATGTATATTTTATTTCCACCATCAGAAAGAAGAGATTTCAACAAACAAAACGCCGACCAACTTTTTAAAAAGCTGATATTTTGACGTGAGAATTTTCGAATGCAAATTAGGGTTTTTATTCAATATTAAGTCAAAATAAGGCGTAAAAATAAATATCGTAATTAAAAAAGATTTACCGTGTGTTTGGAACATGAAAAGGTAAGTTTTTACCAAAATTTCGTGAAAAAGAAAAACTATTGTCCTACTAATATTATAAATGTGAAAGTTTGTGAAGATGTATGTATAGATGGATAGATGGATGGATGGATGGATGGATGGATGGATGGATGTTTGTTACTCTTTCACGCAAAAACTACTGAACGGATTTGGATGAAACTTTACAGTAATATAGTTTATACATCAGAATAACACATAGGCTACAATTTATAAAAAAATGTATAATGTTGCCATACTATAAGGAAAAGTATCAACTAAGTCGGCGAAAATCCTGTAAGTATTATCTTTATTTGTTTGCTTGGGTCAAATTTAGTAATTGGAATTTTACCCCCTTCCTGATGATTGATCTGATATTTGGTATACACTCATATGGTCATCGAGATTAAAAGATAATATTTAAATGATTGTAAATCCAAGATGGCCACCGATACAAAATGGCGAATCACATATTACTTCACAACAACCTCAATATGGGTATCAAATGAAAGGGTTTGATTGGTAGAATGGAGCTCACTATGAAAAATCTAAGATGGCCGCTGCCACAAAATGGCGTCTTATTTATTTTCCACAAATACCTCGATATGGGTATCAAATGAAAGGGCTTGATTCGTAGAATAGAGCTCACTAAGAAAAATCCAAGATGGCTGTCGCAGCAAAATGGCGGATTACATATTTTGAATATTTTCCACAAATAACTCAATATGGGTATCGAAAGAAAGGGCTTGATTGGTAGAATAGGGTTCACTATGAAAAATCCAAGATGGCCGCCGCCACAAAAAGGTGAATTACTTATTTTCCAATAATACCTCAATTTGGGTATCCAATGAAAGGGCTTGATTCGTAGAATAGAGCTTACTATGAAAAATCCAAGATGGCTGTCGCCGCAAAATGGCGGGTTACATATTTTCCACAAATAACTCAATATGGGTATCGAATGAAAGGACTTGATTGGTAAAATAGTGCTCACTATAAAAAATCCAAGATGGCTGCCGCCACAAACTGGCGGATTACATATTTCCACAAATACCTCATTATGGGTATCTAATGAAAGGGTTTGATTGGTAGAATGGAGCTCACTATGAAAAATCCAAGATGGCCGCCACCACAAAAAGGTGAATTACTTATTTTCCACAAATACCTCAACATGGGTATTTAATGAAAGGGCCTGATTCGTAGAATAGAGCTCACTATGAAAAATCGAAGATGGCTGTCGCCGCAAAATGGCGTATTACATTTTTCCATAAATAACTCAATATGGGTATCGAATGAAAGGGCTTGATTGGTAGAATAGGGCTCACTATGAAAAATCTAAGATGGCTGTCGCCATAAAGTGGCGGATGACATATTTTCCACAAATACCCCAATATGGGTATCAAATGAAAGGGCTTGATTGGCAGAATAGAGCTTACGATATAATTGACCTAAGCGCAGCGTTATTAAAAGCGCGAGAGTATGAGTTGGTGCGCTGAAGCGCAGTGGGGAGGAGGGGCGGTCTGATGTTGTACTTTCTGGTAATGCTTTCAGTTTTTATTTTTGCTGCAATTCTATTCAGTAGGTATATAAGCTTTTCAATAACTTTAATAATATACACTACATACTAATCTTTACCTGAAGTTTGACGACTATAAAAACAAAAGTAATTTTAAGTACTTATTATCTGTTTATAATATATGTATGCTACACGGCTAATGTGCAGATCCGTTTGTAATGAAATTTGATATGGATAGTCTGAAACCTGGGGAAGTACAAAGGCTACTCTTTATTAAAATTTTATGCGGGCGAAGCCGCGGGCGAAAGCTAGTAAAATATAAAAATAGAAAACCAAAAACTTGGTTATTTAAATTTTTTACATAATTTTTTACGTTATGTGAATAAAGTGTAAATACAAAAGTTGTAGATCTTTTTATTACCTACAAGATTGCAATTGACGTTTTTACCGTAGAACTTGTAGTTTTACCGGCAATCGAGATAATTCACATTCATAGCCCGACCTCAGATCGCCCGTAATTTATTTTTCCTTTAATTTTTGCTATATTCTCTTCTTTCTCCAATGGGTTTCATCCTACTATAATTTTAATTCGTTTAAAAAATTATCTACCCTGGTCTATTTGACTGCAACTTCTGCAAGAAAGCTTCTTATTCGCCTAGACCTAGCATGAAAAAAATCTCTCAAGCTTCATGATGTCTCTCACTACACTCTCAAAAATGCATTGTGTTGAATACAAGATTCAAACCAATTAGATATTAATAATATTCTACCATATATAAACAACAACCTTGTACCTAGACCCTAATTAAGCAAATCTTGTGCTATTGGTAGGTACTTGACAATGTTATAATTAAACATACATTTAAACTAACGTGCACGTACAAAAATCCACACCAGCATACATACTCACTAACACGATTCTTTGTCCTGAGAGGGAATTGAACCCGCGACCGGGTTATCAATCAAGTTTAAACATCAAGTCATCATCATCATCGCCCCGCTATGTAAACTGTCCCCCTGCTGGGCACGGCCCCCATCCCACTCTGAGAAGGGTAAGGCCATAGTCCACCACGCTGGCCATGTGCGGGTTGGCAGACTTCACATGTCTTTCGAGAACATTCTGAAGAAGTCTCAAACATGCAGGTTTCCGCACGTGGTTTCCTTCACAGTTTAGCAGGCGATAATTCAAATTCAAATTATTTATTGAAACAACTATACATATTCATAAACAACATTTGTGGTTGAGGTGTCCTTGTAGGCGTGTGTCCTTGTATAATTAACAATTTAATGCACACATAACTTCGAAAAGTCATTGGAGCGTGCCGAGGATTCGAACCCGGGACCCTCTGCGTAGCAGTCAGTCGGTCTCTCCACTAGGCTATCGCATTTATTACGTCAAATAAAATTCACTTGCTCATTGCGACAAAGACGACAATTAATCCTTAAATGCATTTCATTTCTCTTATTCCAATCATTAATAAAATATGTCATCAATTCTTTAAACAACTATCGTCCATTGTACGTTATAGTACCCATACAAAATACATAGTTTCAACGAAATAGTTCCGTAGTATGTGTTGTTGTAAAACATTAACTACAACTACGGTTATGTTTTGCCCTCATTAGTTTGGGGAATTACTGACTAATTACGATATATGGGTGAAACAACTTTGTGTTTACTCTCCGGTACCCTGGTATTCGATACTATATGCTGTTAAGTAATGGTAGTGTAAAATTATATGGGGGTACGATATTACTAATATGTTCAGGAAATGTCAGTAAGTGATTTACTTCCATTTAATAGAAATCTATTGTCTTATTAATCCTCTAACTTTCGTAGTGCATTTCGTGTCTCTCAATCACACTGAGGACGTGCATTCTTCAATCTTTCTTCAACTTTCTATAAAATAGTGGTATTTATGCAACAGATCTTGTTCATTTTCAAAAAGAAAAGCGAATCACCTTTTATTTACCCCGACGTTTCGTAAACCAGGCATAGTCACAGGGAGTCTCTACTATTTTTTGTTTTTCTATCGTTATGTAGTAGAGAACCGTAAAATAAATGTTAGTATGGAAAGTCAATTTTCTTGATGGGTCCAGTAATAAATTTTATATATAAGGTACGTAAATAATAATTGCCATGAGGCATAATATTTCGGCATATTTTATAAAAATTAGAACATTTAAATCAGTAACGAAAAGTAAGAAATAACAATTTAAATTAAAAACCGCGCCATTAAAATAACGACACCACTTCATTATCGCGGACAATAAAACGTCAGTTGTAACTGTTGTCTAGAGATACAGGCAAGCAATAAAAATTAACAAAACGTCAAGTAGTTGCCTTCCACAATGACGGGGCAGACGCGGTGTCAAGTGCAGAAAATTATGTCCATTCATTCGCCGCTCGCGAGGATTACGAAACGAGGTCGCATCTTCAGCATCTGACTTCAACTGACGACAACTTTAAGCTGTATGACGCAAGCCCACTAATTAATATTTGTGATATGCGCTGCTTTATACGGAAACTACACTATTTATCTCTAAACCTCCTACTATGATGAATAAGACTAATTAATATACAAAGAGTTAGGTTGATTTTTTCGGAATAACATAGTGATCCTATTTTGCTTAAGGTCAAACGAAATAGATCACGCCCACATTGAACTAGTTATATTTAGTCCTTATTAAACATAAATATTGTCGACTCTTATAGATATGACTCTTATAGATAAGACTCTTATTGGCAAAATAAAACCTGATTACGCTTATATCGCCCAAACCTGTCAGCCTATTAGCTTAAACTAAAATAAACACTGAGGAAATGAAAATAATCATGTTGTGCCTTTTATTTCTCAAATTTATTCGACCAAGTTACATAATAACCAAACATAAAATCATAACATCGACATAATCCAGAACAAAAAGGTAAAAATGTTACAAAATATACCCCTAAGTTCAGATCAACTTATACGTGCACATCGATAAGGCACATCGCCTTTTCGCCCAAACTTGATATACAACCCCACGTTTATACCTTTCCTCAAATACGACCGGAGCAGAACAATAGATAACTAAACTGTATGTGGAGAACGATGGATAGGTAGATAAAAGATTCGTCGATATCGTCAAACTCTGAAAAAGTTAACTCTCATTAAAAGTAAAATCGGATAATTCGGAAAAGAGCGTCGAGCACCGAGAAGAAGTAAGAAGTGTCTGGATAATGTCCTCTGGCACTAATTAAAACTTTTGAAACAGGCCGGAAAAAGGGTTGAGAAATATAGCATTTGGCGGATAGTAATGACACTGTGGTCTCATTTAATTCTCACAGTTTTTCTTCGCGCGCTCTCAAATTAGAATATTAAAACTGCCACAATCCGCAGATGCCCTCTATTTATAGTAGCCTGATGAAATATAGGTCAAGAATAATTACTTTGTATTCGTTTATGAATTACATTTCTTTTCTTACCTTTTGACTTTAAGATGTCGCGCAGATATTAGATAGCGTAATATAGGGTCCTTCAATATTTTGTATTGCTACATGCAAATTTTAATAAACGGTTCGTTTTATCCTTATAGTTAAAATTTTTGTTTGAGTATAAAATACTTACTGGAACTCAAATAGTACTTTAACACAGATTGACAAATATAAACAAGTAGAAATTTTATGAAAAACAATAAACACTTGCACATAACACGTTTTCACATGATAAACGGAACTGTAGTGTAGAGAACTCTTGTATCGGAGATTATAGAAAAGACATCAACCACGACAAGACCGAACAATGTTTGTACTGACACTTAAACGGGGACCGACGGCCTTACGCGGCCTCTAAAGCACGATATGGTTCCGATGTAAGGCAGTAAGCAGCCTTCCATCCAATAGGTGACCTCTGCAGACATTGCTTAACTTTACTGATCCCTTACAAATGGCAAGTAAAGTCACGCCATTAGCGCAGCGTGCACATGCATATTATATGCAACTATAAAATATAGTTATTTGGGCAACAAGAGAGCAAAGTTGTTTTTTGTTTCGAATGCTGATTTTGAGTCCCGAGCAAACTAAGGATTCTATGATTGATTCACGAGCGTAGCGAGTGAATCAAAGTTAGAATCCTGAGCGTAGTGAGGGACTCAACAGCACAATATGCAAAAAACTTTGCTCTCGTGTAGCACACATAACTTTTCACCTCAGCAGTGAGAACACATATTACTTAGGAGACATAAAAATTAACAGGAATAAATTGAAAACAAAATTCTGCATCAATCACTTGTTTTAACTTTTCTGGTGTTAGGTAAAGTACAGTCATCATCGCTAGTTTCACTCATCTTTTTAGATTAAGTATTTATATTAATATAATTTAACACGTTACGCTATACGCTATCAGCATCCGCGAAATGTTTACATTATTCCCGCTATTTTTTTAAATCGCGTTTTGATACCGTGTCCCTGTTGTTCATTTATCAAATGTTGTTTAAATTCCAAATAAAAATGTATTGGTTAAATACCAATTTTATACTATTAATTAGACTTATTTTTATTAAAATCCAATAATATTTTAAACATATAAACAATAACATTTAAAAAAACAACATAATTTCTTTATATATAAAGATATTTGTATATCTTTAAATTTTAGGGTAGGTATAACGCGTTTCCGAACGTGTTTTCTTTGAGGTCGAATTCCAAAATCGAAAGTTTGTTCTTTTCACTCGCTTTTTTATATGCATGTGAAAGAGACAGAATACAGTAAAATTCGAATGTTTCAAATTTGTGGCTGAAAAATGTCAATTCGTGGCACTGAAGATTGAAAAATTAAAAAGCTACTTCGCCTCACGCTCGAATCAAAATCGCGTTTTGTTCACTGTTGTCTCGCAGCAAAAGCGGCATGTTTGAACTGCAGTGGTGAAAAAGTTATTTTCAGCCATCACACGAAAAAAAAATCATCATTCTGGCCTTCACAGGGCAAATTTATTTATATTCTACAACCTGCACAAGAACAGCTAATTAATTTTGATTTATCGTGTAAAATCCGTGTTCAATCAAAGTGAAACTAACGAAGTGGTATTTATACCGTGAGCAGCTGATTTTGTTTTTTTCTTAGCTCCAAAGGGAAGTGGCGTATTAATTAATTCCCTCATCAATCATTGCCGCTTTCTCTCTGAACCCGACGTCATTCACATTGTTAGAAGTCGACAGGACCACGCAAAATAAAAATGGCTACCTACAATACTTCTTAAATAGACATTTTGTCTTACTTCTAATTACTATGACCAATTATTTATTACTCAGGAAACTTACCTTTTCACAAAGTGAATTGTGTACTTTATGATCCATCAACCTTTATTAGATATCTTTTAGTGAGATTTTACTTCAATGTTTTCTTTTTCACAAAATTTAATGTTTAATTCATAAAAAGAATAAGTGAAACAATTTCTTCTATTCAGCCAGTTCGTTTAATAACAAGACAGGACGACACGTTCGCTATTTGAACGCAATCTTTCGACTTCCTGTCGAGTCACCATCGACGCAATTAAGTTCAGGAAGAAATCTAATGACGTACAGTCCCAATCTCTTCGCTTACACTTGTAGCCCCTGGACAGTCCAACAATACCTACTCGTGAGCGAAACGTAGCTTAAATCTTTGCACTAATATATTTTTGTTAGACGATAGATTGACATAACATACATAAAGAAGCGTGGGATTTTTAACAATTTTATACTTTATTTATAACTACATCAGTTGCTTCGTAAGCAGGTGTTACTAAGTGGATAAGGTGTCCAAATTCCACTATCTTACAGATTTGAAGGCAACTAAACACATTCCTATACGACACATTTTGGAGTTAAAGTAGATGGTACCTGATGGTCTACGTAGTGCCATTTTGGTCTTCGAATATCTTGCTTCATTCACTCTGAACATCGAGTGTTATAATTTAATTGAAATAAGAAAATTTGATGTAACGAGGACTGCATAGACGTACACTCATACAGTATGAGAGCCAATATGAAGGGCTGGGTACGGCCCTGCCGACCTGGCCGACCTGGGCCTTAGATGTTACGCAGGAGCTATCTGGTCTCACACATAATCTCATGAGCGGCAGAAAACTCGGACCACACACAGGGAGAAAAAAATATACGGGCTCTCAAGGCTCAATAGCCGGCAATTTAAATGTTCTAAATCCGCTGTACTGAAGACCTTGGATTCCTCGTATCATTGTTGAAGCACGCCTTGTTATCTGTTAATTCTACTTTCCTAATCCGAAATTAAGTACACTAAGTACAGTTTGTATGAAAGTGGTTTGCTTCGTCGCTCAAAAATAATTAACTAATTGCTATTTTTTTCTAGAGCACTTGCTCGTTGAGGTTTGACTCTTATCTAAGAGTTCTTACAAACATTTAACCATCACTACTCTTAGTGACGGTTAAAGGTTTCTAAGAAAGTGCTTACATACCCTTAAACGGAACATTGGCACCCAACGTGGGACCTTAATAAATTAGAAGCATTCACTAAAGATATTTTTCTTGGCGAAACCCATTGTCCCATTCACGTTAGTAAATAATTATCGTAACAGCCATTGGGCTGCTAATATATTATGTTACAAGAAAAACGCGACATACACATGTAAATTCGCAAAAGAACTTACCTATATACTCCGTTATTCTGATGTCTAAATGAATTATATTTACGAATTTTACTGTATTATAGATAAATCAACATAAAGGCATTTTTCTTCTAAGAATATCGTTAACCGTATAAAGAAAGGTTACGCTTATATTTATTTCAACACTAGCAATACTTACATCTTTCACCTAAAAATAAAGTTTCATTGGTAGTTCTAAATATAACCTTACAAGAACTTTATTCAATACTAGCTTTCGCCCGCGGCTTCGCCCGCGGCTTCGCCCGCGGCTTCGCCCTCATGAAACTTTAATAAAGAGTAGCCTTTGTACTTCCCGAGGTTTCAGACTATCCATATCAAATTTCATCACAAACAGATCTGCACATTAGCCGTGTAGCATACATACCTACTTAAAATTACTTTTGTTTTCAAAGTCGTCAAACTTTAGGTAAAGATTAGTATGTAAGTAGGTATATTATCAAATTTATTGAAGAGCTTATGTATCTACTGAATAGAATAGCAGCAAAAATAAAAACTGAAAGCATTACCACAAAGTACATAATCAGACCGCCCCTCTGCCCCGCTGCGCTTAAGAGCGCCAACTCATAGTAAGCGCTTTGAATGACAAACTACTTACTGTACCTAAAGCCAAAGTTCATCTACATTAAATACTAAAGGCAACAAATCTATCAATTTTGAAAACAATTTGATAACTACTCTACTCTAGAATGAGCATTGTAAAAAACATATTTTTTGTGTTACACTGTATTATTACAATAAAAATGATCTAGATAGGTTATGTACCAAAAGCTAAAAAGTAATTCGGTAAGTCCTAGCTGCCAGATCGCACCAAACTTCTCATCAATCTGGGGTATTGATCAGACAAATATAAAATCGTTGAGCAAGTGAAATTTCTATCATAATGTTTAATTCTGGACACGCTACGCCCAAAATTAAAATAAATGTTTTTTTTTTAGTTTATTTTATTTTCATGTTTTTAGTTTTGTTTGTTAATACTTCTCATTCTGTTTTCATAGTGAGGTCTATTCTACCAATCAAGCCCTTTCATTCGATACCTACCCATATTGAGGTATTTGTGGAAAATAAGTTATTCGCCATTCTAAGGTAGCGGCCATCTTGGAATTTTAGTAATAAGGTCTATTCTACCAATCAAGCCCTTTCATTTGATACCCATATTGAGGTATTTGTGGAAAATATGTTTTCAGCCATTTTGTGGCGGCAGCCATATTGGATTTTTCATAGTGAGCCCTTTCATTCGATACCCATATTGAGGTATTTGTGGCAAATATGTAATCCGCCATTTTGCGGCGACAGCCATCTTGGATTTTTTATAGTGAGCTCTATTCTACGAATCAAGCCCTTTTATTTGATACCCGTATTGAGGTATTTTGTGGAAAATAAGTACTTAATCCGCCAGTTTGTGATGGCAGCCATCTTGAATTTTTCATAGTGAGCCTCTATGATAAACAATTTCACCGTACATTATCTTCAAGTAACTATTACGGTTTAGGCAACGCACGCGAAGACAGCTTTCAGAGTTCAGGATTTTTGCCGACTTAGTTGATACTTTTCCTTATATTATGGCAACATTATACAAAATCTTTATAAATTGTAGCCTATGTGTTATTCCGATGTATAAACTATATTACTCTAAAGTTTCATCCAAATCCGTTCAGTAGTTTTTGCGTGAAAGAGTAACAAACATCCATCCATACATCCATCCATCTATCCATCTATACATACATCTTCACAAACTTTCACATTTATAATATTAGTAGGATTAAATTTCAACAAAATCGGTTCAGCCGTTTTAGCGTGAAAACGGAACATACATACATACACACTTTCGAAGTTATAATATTAGAAGGGAAATAGGGATATCATTAGAGACTTTCTTTATACACAATATTATCTAACTGTTTTACCTGAATTCAGGCCTCAGTCTCCAACCCACGGATTCCCACGTACGTGAGGTGTAGGAATTTGGGAATAATGAGACACTTGTATAAGTACAGAACACGAACGAACGAAAGAAATCAAAGAAACACATCCACATTCATTATTCAAAAGAAACGACTAACACCATCCGACGAAAACGAAAGAAAATTAACCGAGAACCTCATCAATCCACGGCGAATCTTAAAGGCCTGTTCAGACCTAAGCGGTATTCGCTACCGTCTGCGGCAGAGAAAACCCAGTGGGTATGCGGTAATATTACTGTTCAGACCTAAGCGGTATTCGCTATCCTCGTGGGTAGAATAACGCTGCTATAAAGTAATATAACGCCGAAATACCCGCGCGGTATGTACCTCTACCCACAGAGGCAGCGAATATCGCTCAGGTCACTCTAGCCGCGGTACTTAATACTAATTTCAATTTCAATTTCAATGCTTTATTGCTCTCCATATGTATACATGTTGTTACAAGAAAATACAAAAGATCAAATATGGACCCTGTCGGGCACGACAAGCAGATAGAAGAAAGGAGGAAGCCACTGAGTTAATATTATATCATTACTAGTTAAGAATAAACAATTAATCAAGAAGTCTGAAATAACTATATTCAAAATTTGCAAATTGTTTTATTTATTAATTATATAGTAATAATATTAATTTATTATATATGTTATATTAATTTATTAAATGTCATATAAATTTATTAGATGTCATATTAATTTATTAACTGTCCTATTAATTTATTAAATGTCATATTAATTTATTAAATGCCATATTGATTTATTAGATGTCATATTAATTTATTAAATTTCTTATTTATTAAAATATGTTAAATTGATTTATTAAATGTCATTTTTATTTAATAGATGTCATATTAATTTATTAAATGTCATGTTAATTTATTTGATGTCAAATTAATTTATATTCAATTATTGATGTCAATTTATTACAAGTGATAATAAGTATATTTGTAGTTAAAAATTGTCATTTAGGTATTCGTTTATGGTGTAATAGCTTTTGTTTATGAGGAATTGTCTTAATTTAATAATAAAAATGTTGTATTTATTTATGTTCCTAATGTTATCGGGTAAGTTGTTGTATACTTTTATTGACATTACAAACGTGCTGGTAGAGTGCATATTTAGTCGTGAGCTAGGCAGGTTAAGTCTGTTTCTGTGCCTTAATAGAATTTTCGTTTGTATGTCTTCCCTTCTAGTATAAAATTCCGGATATTTGCGGACAAATTTACATATTTCATATAAGTATAAGCTAGGCAAGGTTAGTATTTTCAGTGATTGAAAATGGGGCTTGCAACTGTCTGTTTCGTCAATGTTTACAATTATTCTGATTAGCTTTTTCTGTAGTGTAAATAATGTGGGTGCATCTGTACTATTTCCGCATAAGATTATTCCATATTGTAGCCAAGCATGGGCATACGCATAGTATGTGGCCAACGCAGTTTTGAGATCGGTTGTTTTTTTAATCTCACGGAGAGCATATGAAAATTTTGATAATTTAGCTCTTATCCTTTTAATATGCGACTTCCAGTGGATATGCGAGTCTATGTCTAGGCCTAATAAGGTGAAGTTATTTACCACTTCTAGTTTGTGTCCATTGTAACTAAAGTCTACATTAATCGGTATTTTTTGGCGGGGGTAAAATGTTATGATTTTAGTCTTTTTAAAATTTATTTCCAGATTATTTTCCGTCATCCAGTTTGATGTAGAGTGTAGTATGGCGTTTAATTTTGTATTTAAGTTTATATTAGTGTTACAGGAGGTAAGTATGGAGATATCATCCGCGAATAGAACACAAGGTTCATCGATGTTATTTGGAAGGTCATTGATATAAATAATGAACAGGAGACATCCTATGACGCTTCCTTGTGGAATTGAGGCATTAATGACTTTGCTATCAGACCGTATTAGTTCTTTATTTTTTGAGTTCTTGTTGTAATATTCTATTTCCACCATCTGTTCCCTGTTTTGTAAATAGGATAGAAACCAATCATGGCATTTGCCGCGAATTCCTATGTTATATAATTTTTTTAATAATATTTCGAACTGTACTTTGTCGTAGGCTTTGGTCATATCTAGTAGTACACCGATAGCGTACTTTTTTGCGTTGATAATATTTAAGGCTTCCTGAATGAATTTGTAAACTGCCAATATGGTAGAACGGTTTTGGCGGAATCCAAATACCGGAATATAAATACCTGAGTGAAACCCACGCGGTATGTACCTCTACCCACAGCGGCAGCGAATATCGCTCAGGTTTGAATAGGCCTTAACACCGCCATTCAGAAAACGCCATCTATGTTTGCATATACAAACCGACCGAGATACAAAATTATATGGACTAATCGACAAATTATCGAAAAAAGGATCTATAGTAATTGTTTTTATCATTTAAAATAACATGAAATGATTATATAACTATTATATAAACAATAATTTTAAATAAATGAGATTGACCGTTTAAATTAAGTGGACATTGTAATAAATTTTGACACAGATACTTTTTGTTTATGAAAGTGCCGAATATTATACTCTATTATTTTTTTAATAACAGAAAGATACCCGACACATAATTATTGCCTTTTTTGCAAGAAACATTTATTTTGCTAGAAAATTATTTGAAAATAGTGACATCTATCGGTCGGAAGGATAACTATAAATATTCTCGGTTCCAGTAATTTATTTATCGAAAATACGTAAAAATATACTGACGAAATTAAGAATCACCTCCTTTTTTAAAGTCGGGTAAATAGCCATAAAACACTTCGAAGGTACCTTTTTAGACTAACTATACTTTTACTAACAAACTTATAATGATCATAGATGGCATCACATATATAACCAGTTTTGGATGATCCCTGTTTTGTTTGGGACTACGTACAAAGGAGAGGTCAAGCTGTACACCGAAAACCACTCAACCGATTGTGATGTAACATATACTATTTTATAGGTTTGAGTATCCTTTGTACATGAGTGTAGGTTTTATTGAAATCAATTTCGCCATTTTAGAGATCTTTAGCAACATAGGGAAAGACGTCGGACAGACAGACAGACATAAATTCTAAAAATTATCAAGTATTGCTTTTTAGCATTTTCCTAGATTTTTTTAGCTAATTTTCGTCAAAATATCTTTAATGTACAGACTTTTTCACCTCTACAGTTTTATTATAGTATATATATCAAAGACTTTTTACGTCAAAAGAAACTTATTCGGTGTACATATACAATTTTAATTAAACTTTTATGTGGAAATTGAAATGAACATTGCACATACATTGCACATCCATTTTAACGAACACATGGAGGAGTAAAAAGGTTATATTGCACATCCGTGGTTGTTTTCGTTCATTTTTAGCGTATCTATATAAAGTAAAGTTGGGTCGTGAATGAATCTACTTACATGAAATTAATTTGCATTCATCATCATCAGCCCCTTACAGTCCACTGCTGGACTAGGCCTCTCCTTTGAAAGGAGGAATTGGCCTACTATACCACGCTGGCCAAACGGGTTGGTATAGGGTTTGTTTCAAGTTTTCCTTCTCTTACAGTGCTGTTCTCTGCATAGTAAGGTCCCTCTGTCGGCTCTTACGACACCCACGGGATGATATGGGGTGGTGACATTTCGTATTCTTAATCCGTCCCCACACGGATATATTTGCATTACAGTTAGTAATATAATGAGCGGGTATTGAATGCAGTTATATAGAAGTCATTTGAGCCTCACCGTTTAGTGTTATATGTTCTATCCTTACGTAAGATAACACTGTGATCCACAGATTGTTTTGAGTATGCCAAGTACTTAGCTAGAGAGTCCCTCGACTGATAGAGGGACCGTTCTAGAGGAATTCAATTCTTAGACAGGCTGCGGACTGTCTTTAAAAAAACATAACAAATATGTTTTTTTTTTATTGAAGTCTATTAAAATGACTCCATGCCTTCTGATCTTTAGTCTCATAGCAAAATTAATGTTTGTGCTGACAGATTGTGCTGTTTACAAAAGCCAGATGTTTAGAAGATGTGCTGTGTTGTGTGGGGTGCTTCTGTCCAAATATTCTAATTCTCCTTTACGAAGTGATAGCAGGAAATAAGTATGTGTATTCTTATAAACAGTTCTCCTAAGAAGGTCATATTATTGGGGATGTTCCCACGAGTGAAAGAATAATTATAATTATAAGCATAATTATATAAGCATAATTATGTTATTATTAATATCCATCTATCATCTATATATATAAATATTTTTCGGAAGGTTATTTGCGTTGAAGATGTTTCCTTAAGTGAATAAAAGACCAAAACTCAGTTTTCAATTACAGTTTTATTCTAAGAAGTTGTCTTGATGTACAATTACAATTTACATATTAAGCTGTCCACTCGTAACTAATTCAATTAGGGTGATATCATGTCATCATCGTTGTAAACAAGACAGATAATACGAGAATTGCCTGGGGCGTCAAGAACTAAAGTATTGTGGTGCGCACCATTGCCACTCGGTGCGCACAATTTATTTCACCGTGGTCTCTCGCCTTTGCGGTTAATAGATATAGTAGAATGTTAATTTACCACACGTATTTATTGAATTGAGCCAGTTGTTCTCCCAGTCTGAATCATTCGTATGCATAATGTTCTAAATTACTTCTCAAGCATATCTCAGGATGAAAATTATATATAAATATATTCCACCATGTTGATAAACATTATTTAGATAATCATTATCGTCCAAGCATTATCACAAACTCAAACTCACTCGGTTGTTTACTTAGTTTATTGAGAGGAACTGACTATCTATAACGACTGTAATCTACATAACAGCTGGGACCGACGGTTTTTAACGCAAGCGATAATAAATAATGTCTCTCCTAGGTTTTTTTTTTAAGGCGGCAAATGAGCAGACGAATCGCCTGATGGTAAGCAATTACCGCCGCCCATGGACACAAGCAACACCACAGGAGTCACAAGTGCGTTGCCGCCCCTAAGAGTTGGTAAACGGGATAGGATAAGGAGTGGGATGAGGTAGAAGGAATAGGGGATAGGGCCTCCGGCACTCTCACTCACCGAACGAAACGCAACAGTTTAGGTACTGTTACTTTACGTCGATTTTCTGTAAGAGGGTAGTACTTCCCCGGTCGAGCCGGCCCATTCATGCTAAAATCAGAAAGGCTCTACTACCTATTATATATATTGCTGCCTAAACATTATTTAGATTATGACTAGAAGACTCGTGCTGCTCCACAGCATATTTTAATATTATAAAAAAGCTCTTACATATAGGTATGATGAGTACATTGTAGCCTTATCTAATAAGTAAAAAGATGATATTCTAACCAAAAATATATATATCACAAAACTTTTTTTCTCACAACATTGGCTTTGCGTTGCACCTTAGGTATTTTGAAATTTCCACCTTGGCATTACTGAATGGTTTGCCGCGCAATAGGGATTTAAATAATATGTATAACTGAACATTGACGAAAGAAAGTTCTTCAATATGACTGTGCTGCCCTACCATTCTTTCCATTAGGACACTGTAATGTCCTTCGTCCAGGTGCCCAGAAAATAGCAAGTTATGAACAATTTCGCCAGTACCATAGTCAGTAATCGTAGTACTGTTTTCCAGGTGAACTCCGAATTGACACTCGGGATACAGCTCACTTACACTCTGAAGTTCAGCATGCCCTGGGTACTGTCCATTGGCACCCATCACACGTTTGTAATCTGTTGCATTTGTAATGGTCTGGCCATATGCTTCGTCCCCAACAATGAAGTTACTATATATATACATCCCAGTGATTGACTATGTTATCAACAGTGGCCAAACGAATTTCATAATGTTTATTCTCACTTCCATATAAACAATAAGAAATTGCGCGGAATAAGCAATTACCGTCACCAAGAATGGAAATCACTTGAAAATAAAATTTTTGATGGTAGAATTAATCAAATCTGAACCCACCTGTTACGGTTACCACCCGTATTTTTTTAGCAGTAGGAGGACCATCCGGTACCAAATCTCCAACAGGGCCGTCATTGACCAAGATTCTTTGTTCAAACTTTCTCTGAGCATTTTTCAATTTCCTTCCAAGAACCATCATTATAATTGAAAACACAACTACTCACAAAAAATAAGCTATTAAATCAGAAACTTAAGTAACCCTACGCTACGCTACGTTACGCTAACATCACTTTTTTCTTTATCTGTGAAAATTTAAAATATAGAAAAACGACTTTTTTTTATAAGTAAGAAAATAGGTTTTATTTCTGTTATCCAGCTAAATATGTCTGTGAGAAGCACGATTTATTTTGTTTAGTGTATGGGTGTGATTAATCCATCATAATTTAGAAATGTAATAATGACGTTTATAGTTTTGGTCGAAATAGTAGTTTTGGTAGGAATGGTAGCTTTGGTAGCAATCGTAAGTAACATTGCTACCAAAACTACAATTTATGCCAAAAATACAATTTCTACCAAAACTACTATTCCTACCGAAAATACTATACCTATCAAAACTACTATTCGACTAACACTATCATATCTACCATTTTTTTAAACTACCATTTCTACCAAAACCGCCGGTGCTGTCAAAAGTACCTACCTTTGCTCTCGAAACTACTATTCTTACCAAAACTATAATTTCTACCATAACTACCATTTGTAATAATTTAATTATATGACAATAGTACTATGAACCGCTGTAATATGTTCCACATAAAAAAAATTAAGATGCCAGAAAAAAGTCCGTTATTTAAAAACACGAAAAATCAGTTCACCCAACATTAAGAGTTAACTGGTAACATTCGGGGAATATTACCTGCCATCAGCGATAATTCACTATAGTGATAATTTGACCAACATCCGATATAATTTTACACACCACCACACTCACACCCGTATGAAAGTAAGGCAAGGTCACCTTAAGGAGGCATAACGTTTTTTCCAGGCAGTTACTGCAAGGAACTTATTAGATGCCATAAAAATATTTTTGAATTTAGAACCGTCCATGTAGAGAGAAAGCAATGGAATCTTAAGAAATTTATAGGAAAATATTGAAAAATAAGTTCAATGACCACACCTATCTTCCTTCAAACTTACCCAATTTAAATGAGCATACCATCAAATGAAAGAGCTCTTTTCAGCGCGTGTTTTAGGCCTATAACGAAACGCCTCCTCAATGAGAACCAGATATATAGAAGCAGAAAGTCATTGACTACAGCTATGAAAACGTAAAAAATGTATGGGAGAAAACTGTTTTTGCATATAACTTGATGTGCAAGTTAGGTAATTTCTAATGCTTGATGACAAATCTATGCAGCGAGGACTTTCATTAAAAAAAAAATCATGCGAATCGGTTGCGTAGAACGGGCTGGCCGACTCGTATTATAAAACACAAATTCTTTTAATATATAGATTTAGGAAATTACGATTACCATTAAAATTCAAAGTCACGATAACTTTATTCACACAAAAATACAGAACAAGCACTAAAATATAAGTAATGTCAACAATATGAAGAATTCCTTAAATATTTTACGAAAGTACTACAAATCTTTGGTACAAAGGGGCAAATTAAGATCACAAAACAAATTTTAGCTCAATTAAAAAATCTGCCATACTATACGCTTGGCACGGCTCTAATTAAACCAGACAGCCTCCTAACTTGGAGAATAATTTAATTAACTCTTACAAATTGAGCGAAAAAACTACAAAATTAGAAGTACGACGAAATTGTGTTCTATCATACCAAATTTCAAGTTTACATTGTATGTTATGGTCTGGTTGTTTGGAGAATAAAATATATTTTAACAAATATTGAGCAATGAGAGGTACAAGGACGAAACATCTTTGCTTTCTAAGAAATACCATGTATTTTTCTAGATTCCCGTATTTATTTTAGACGATTAATTGCCATTATATGTAATTGAAATATACTATTTATTACTATTTAATAAATCAGCGGACGGCCGGCGGCCCGCGTGGGTCCTACTTGCGGCCCGCGATTTTTTTGTAAAAATGTGACTTAAGTCGAACTAAAGCGCCCCATGGCTTAGAATAGCACAACTCTATTTCCTCCCGTAGTAGGACGTATGAGGCGACTATGGGATTTTCAGCGTGGCATTCAGGTACCGATAGTGCGGTTGCCAATCTGCTTACTCAGCGTGGGAAATCACTTGAATTCATCGACAACTTGGCTGTTCCGTAGTTGTTGCAGTGCTGCAATGTGGATTGCAAATATGTATAGATGTTAAGAGAACCAAATGGTAACGATTTCTGTTCAAGCCCTGAGCAAATAGACAAGACCCATCCAAAAGCTACGAGAGGTAAGATGGGGTCAAATTATATCCCCGAAACTCTTCACCAACGCTAGAGGAGATCTTTAATTCGCTGCAGTGGGATGGAATGGGATCAATGACAATGGTCGGCATCTCACGCGTCTCCGCTTTGCTGATAATTTTAGTGGCAGAACTGTTGAGCAAGAGTTGTAAAAATGCTGTCTAGTTATTATCAAAAGTGCGTGCCCGCCATTAGTTTATTTTGCCTCTTTGCGGCCCTTGCCTACCAAAAGGTTGCCGACCACTGTAATAAATAACTATAACCATATATTAGAAGTACGGCTTCCTAATAAATTGTATGAAAACGGCTTTAAACAATAATTGACACATTGAAATAGTTATTTGTGCAACAAGAGAGCAAAGTTGTTTTTTGTTTCGAGTGCTTATTTTGAGGCCCGAGCAAGCGAAGGATTCTATGATTGATTCACGAGCGTAGCGAGTGAATCAAAGTTAGAATCCTGAGCGTGGTGAGGGACTCAACAGCACGAGATACAAAAAACTTTGCTCTCGTGTAGCACACATAGCTTTTCACCACGCAGTGAGAACACATATTACTTAGGAGACATAGAAATGAACAGGAATAGATTGAATTCTGCATTGCATAATCACTTGTTGATTTAACTCTTCTGGTGTTAAAGTACAGTCATCATCGCTAGTTTCACTCATCTTTTTAGATTATTTTATATATTATTATAATTTAACACGTTACGCTATAGGTACCTACTGTATCAGCATCAGCGAAATTTTTATTCCCGCTACTTATTTAAATCGCGTTTTAATACCGCGTCCCTGATGTTTATTTTTCAAATGTATCATTGTTGTAATTCTAAATAAAAATGTATGGTTAAATACTAATTTAATACTATTAATTAGACTTATTTTTATTAAAATCCAATAATAAATTAAACATGTAAACAATAACATATAAAAAAAAAACAAATATCTTTTTTTTTGCGTTGCCGTAGATGTTTTCTTTGAGGTCGAATTCCAAAATCGAATTTCGAATTCGAAGGGGTTTGTTTTTTCACTCACTTTTTATATGCATGTGAAAGAGACAGAGCACAGTAAAATTCGAATGTTTCAAATTTGTGGCTGAACAATGTCAATTCGTGGCACTGAAGATTGAAAAATTAAAAAGCTACTTTGCCTCACGCTCGAATCAAAATCGCGTTTTGTTCACTGTTGTCTCGCAGCAAAAGCGGCATGTTTGAGCTGCTGTGGTGAAAATTATTTTAATGATGAGGGGTTGCCATGATATGAATCAGTCTATTCAGTAAAAGCCACTCAATAACGGAACCCACTTTTGTTACCCTTATCAAAGGCAACTGAAATGAATTATAAATATGACGATTATTTTCCTATAGAACATAGCGTGAAGTATATTTTTTTTGTTTTGTAACAAGATTGACATGGCCATATTGGCCATGCCTAAAGCGCCCGCAGATATGTTGACAATACAGCCTGTATAAATATAATATACAAACATTTTTATAGCAACATGTCATACAATACGGTACAGTTTTTCAGTTATGCTTAGTTTTCATCAAAGAGCGCCTTTGGCTGTAACACAATACTAGTCTAGAATAAATCATCATACGCAGTGTCATCATACACAGCTTCGGCATTCAAAAAAGACAAAACACAACATTGATAGTGTAGAGTATGTAGAGGATGGAATCAAAGAAGTATTTAAGCTTCGAGATATAGAGCTATATTGCTTGAACTTACAGAATATACCTAATGGAGGTTAGGCTAGCTACACTCTACAGCAAAAACAATCCTGATAAAACTATTGTAATTTGTGCTACATGCGTAGAAAGCGTGCTCATAATTTCGAACCACGAAGCTACATATCAACGATAAAAACGGAAAAGGGACTCAAGCGCCTATGTCTGAGAGCTCGCGATTCGCCCATACCCATATAAAATGCGTGTTTTAAAACACAACCAGTGCCATTTAACCCTAAAATATCATAATATATTCTGACTCGTCTTACTCTTTATATCACAAAAAAGGTTTTCTTCTTTTAGGTCGAATAAAAATATCTAGTACATCACGCAAGTGCGAGGTTCATTTGTTATTCAAGAATATTCATAATATTTTTATTTAGCGCACATTAACAATGCTCTCCTGAAGATACTTCGTAATGACGAAGAGTAACTCTTAAAGCCGTTCCTTTTTTACTTTCAAACAGTGTAATAATACTCAAAGTTTCAAACGAGGGTTATTGAAATAAAAGAACGGAGTGGGATCGTCTTAGTATTGGTACACATTGTCGAATACGCTGGAAATTTATTCTTTAGTGTATGTATAATTTTTGAATTGCTCGTGTCTAAAATTTAATTTTATGTAGGTCAGAGAATATTAAAACACAATAACAATGATGTCGAACCGTTTTATTATAGTCCTGTCATTGTGTAGGGGGCTTTTCTCGTTAAGAAAGGAGTTGGGCCGTTCCACGCACTTAACTTCGAAATTTTGCTGCGCAATGCGGTTGTAAACCCGAGATACTCCGTATTGTACCCAATTGGTCTATCCGTTAAAATGCACAAAAAATAATTGTATAGCATCTCTGCTACGTAGCATTATTACCATAGTTAGCACATTTTTCTTTTGCGGATGCGCAAGACCTCACTTTGACCTACATACTTCAGGAATCTTATTCTGCCCATCTTATTCCAAACATATATATTTCGGCCCATGATAAACTATATTCCTCTCTGCATTCAATTAATTGGAGAAAACTTGCCCATTGACTAAACCTTCAAAAGCGAAACTTTGTTAAAATATTTTTTTTTTAATTCACAAATGCGTTACATGGCAGCAGATCACACGCAGATAACTAGACTCAAATTAATTGCCTTCTCTCCAATCTCTATATACATTCAAACAAATAATTACAGCAACGGCACTGCAAATTCGCGGCGTACTCATCTATGTAGACGCACCCTTACACAAGGTTTATTACCCACCGAGGTGATGCATTGCACCCGACTCGCCTTGTTTAGAATGGGCGTTTTTTCTTAGATTTATGATTCACTCTTGAGACATTTTGCCGCTGTTTAACACATTTAAAAATACATGGGCAGCTTTATTACGTCTTCGTTTTGCTTACTGTATTCCCAACTATTTGTGAGGGTTGATATTTTGTTCAAGGCTGTATCGCCTCTAAACGACCGCCCGAATTTCCTGTCCCGTTCTGAATTGTGTTTTTATGGCTACGAATGTGTCCTTTAAAATGATATTTATTTTGGTTATAAGTTTCAGTGAAAATAATAACTGCTTTTATAGAGGTTGGGAACTTTTCTAATATTTTTGGTGGCGTATTTTTGGTATAGTTGAGATACTTGCTGTTTTTTCTGTTTTGTGTCAGCATTAGTATTATTTTATCAGATGCTTTTACTTAGTTATGAATCATTGATTTCTTTTATGAGCTATATTGCCATAAGTGTATAAAATTATAGAGCAGATTTATGGTAAAATTTGACACTAGCAATATTTACTTAGTCGTTATAAATAGATTTTACAAACTTAAAACGACAATACTCGTACTCGGCACAGTATCTTTTCCAGACCAAATCCATTTTGATCATATAAGCGAAAAAGCAATTATGACGGCTTGAATTAACCTTGCCGTAGTAGTAAGCAAAATAGTTGAATATAATTCAAATAACTATATTTTGGCAACATTATACATATTTGAATTCTATTTATCATAAATGCCTGCGTGGTCCTGTGGATAGCGTAGGCGACTACTGATCGGAGGTCCCGGGTTTGATACCCGGGTCGGGCAAGGGTGTTACTGGGTTTTTCCGAATTCTCAGTAGCAGCACGGAGTCTGGTGATGTGCCCGGTAACGGCAATAGGCTCGCCCCCTATTACGTGGGACCTAAAAATTCATGGCGAAATGTGGGTGTAATATTACACCTCGGCCGGGGATACAGGCGTGAGGCTATAAAGAAAAAAAAATATTATAAGATACCTTGAACCCTTTCCAGAGAAAATATTTATAAATTTCTCCGTATCAGTTACCACAAATATTAACCACAGCTGAAATATTTGCGAATGGTTTCTTTTCCACGAAATGGGATGCAACCAAGCAACGTGTTACCTAAAAGAAAGTGATAAGCTATATTTTTACTAACATTAACATACAACATAGTAAGGGACTTAAATCAACTAATGTTTTAATAAATATTAATTAATTTATCATTGCATAAAACTCCACTTGATATACTATTATATTATCTCTATTATGCAAGCATAATTAATTCTAAGTAGATTTTACCCTTGCATTTAAAATATCGTGTTTACATAATCTGGAGTGTGGTAAGACAGACTTTGTAATAAGTTAATTATTAAATGCAAATATCGAAATGAAATTATATAAATATACAGACAAAGTCTGACCTACACACCTTTGGTGTTCATAGACTAATAAGATTTAAAAGAACTTCGTTAGGGACATAAAATACATGTAACAAATTCAATTGCTCTTATTAAAGTAACAATTTGTAAGGGTGCATGGATATTTGTTACTGTCTCAAGCAAAAGCTACAGAATGGTATGTGATACAACTTTACAATAATATAGCTTAAAATCAAAATAGCACATAGGCATAGTAATATCATATTTTGTTCTAACAACCGAAACCCACGATGACATAAAAATAATGTAACAATGATTATTCTCAGTCAACGAATACTTCCGCATTTAAAATAATTCAAGTGGTTGTGCCCATTGTTTGTAAATTTGTTCGGCATCACAAATTCAATCGCACAGTTTATTATGACGCGTTGTAGCGACCGCAGGCAAATACTTGGTGATTGTTGTTTGGTTGTGATTTCAATCTACTATAGGGTAGATAATCTACCTATTCATGTTACTGCTGAAACAGTCATGATAAGTGGATTTCCCAATATCCCCCGTTTGTAATCATCGTGAAAGTTAATATTAAAATCCTTGTAAACTCATAGTTAGATAGGTGGTTTAACCAAATAAAGTCATATATCCTTTGCCTGATATTTCCGATCATACATATTGAAGTGACAATAAATGATTAAAGGGACTTGTAGCTAATAACAGTTCAGTTGTTAGATGTACGAGTATGTTAAAAAATAAATTTTCTACGAACGTGTCGTATAGTAGGTAAGTGTTCACCCAAAAAAACTTGATCAAAATAAAACAGCAAAGCAAAATAAATATCAAACTACGCTTTATTAGAGCGCAGATTGATTCTTCAATACATACATATAACTAGTAGCAATAAGACATGAAAAAGGGTAATGCGTTTGATACAAATTATATTAAGGCGAGAAAGTGCGATTCTTCGTCACGCGATCTCTAATGGGGTAATAAAGTTACGAGAAAGAAAACTTGGCTGTTCGCGGCACCGGCCCGCTCTTTTGCGTATTTATTAACAGTGCCACTGTAACAAGAGCCTTGGAGCTTCATTTCTATCTCTTTCTTTTGAAGAAACAGTGAAAGATGGTAAATCGTTAGAGGCCTACTGTTAGTGGTTTTGTTGTGAAATCTGTTTGTGCTAAAGTCGTCACGCGCACCCGCTGATGAGCCGTAGACGTGCTATCACTCACTCGGACGTGACTTTCGTTTTATTTGAGATCTTACGCCTACAACTTAGTTCTACCTCTAAAGCAATACAAGGGATTTTAGAACCATTTTCTTGTAGATTTGTGTTAAGCCATCTTAAGTGTTTCGGGTACAATTTTATTGTCTACTATAATCAACCCATTTTAATGTAAGAAGAAGAGCAAAATAAGTATTATTTCACAGATATCTAACTATTTCGAGACATTTTATAATATCATAATTATAATCTTCTGGACAAGTTCACAAACGACCTTCTAGATCCAAACTAGGCAGAAAAATTACAACCAGATAAATAATAATCTTAAGCTCATAGATACCATAAATACATACATAATAATATAATTATGACACTCAGATATTATCTACTTAAAGAACACATTATTGTGCTCATCACGCAAAGACTTTTCCTTTTAATGAAGCGGATCGCGGTGAATTTTATTCCTGTTAAATTACACCTTATGACAAATCAAAATTAAGTAAGGATAACTATGAATATTTTCTCCCCTTGTAAAAGAAACTACTCTAAATAGCTCATGCCTTTCGGAGGCTTCAATAGCTGTTAGCATTCAGTTCTCAACACAGAAAATTGATTTTAACAGGATTTCAAACCCGTTAGAAAAACCCGCTATTCAACAACCAACTGTACCATAATCCTTTAATGGATCCACTTTTTTACTTTTACGGGGATGATATCCCGCAACACTCTAACCCTACCATAACACAAAAAATTACAAATATAAAGGGTAATTAAATTTGCGACTATTTTACACGGATTACAAAGTTTCTTGCAATATTTTAAAACCTTTTTATTTGAGGCCTAACGAAATTTATTGCAAAATAATTCCAATCATTTTAGTTTAAGCGGTTGCTACCCACTTTTAGGTTTTGTTCAATTAGGAGATTTAAGAGTAATTACGAAAATGAGAAATGGGAAAAGTTCATTCTTGCGGCCATCGAGTTTGGCCAGATTTTTTTTAATGAAGTCCGAAATGGCTGCCTCCTTTTGTCATGAAAAAATAATTTCCCGACTTAATTCTAAATACAAAAAGCTCTTTGATGTGAATTTGTTAATAAGTGAGAACGGTAATTTGGATAACGTAAACTTATTATTATTTTTTAATTTTACACTCATTATTATTGTGTTTTACGGGCGTCAGCTTTCATAAAATTACTTCGGGCCTTTAAAAGCTTGCCTGGAAATAGCTTGTACACGTACGCCGTGTCCCTTTCAGACAACATTAATGTAATAAACTGTAAAAAAATAGAACATTGTTGTACTTGACCTACCGTTATGTGACTGACAGTCGCAGACATTAGTCGTAGAGTATTTTTTCTTGTTTGGGTGTTATTATTCTGTGATATAGAACTCCTTTGTATTTTTATATCCTTTAAATAGTGTTAATGTGTATAGAGTTAAGTGTGCATAGTGTTAATGTAATTCGTTTTTGAAACCGGGTTAACATAAATAAATAAATTATTAATAAATATAAATGGCGATTGCGAGAAATATAGCTAATACCTGAATTGATATCAAATCTTAGTAATATTACTAATTTTCAATCATTAACGCAAATAAACACAAGCACACAAAACCACGCGAATAACTTTTATAAATTATTATGATATTTCTGCGTCCAATTTTAAGACATCTTCTAGATGAGATTCTCTAATCGGTACCATCAAATGTATATTAAAATGGTGTTGTTTACACAAGATTGTGTTGGACACAGGTAATGTCCTCATTATATTCAATTCATAGAAGATAATTATAAAAGTGAAACTTAACGTAAAATGTAATAAATTATTCTCATAAACAACTCGCATGACTTAATATTAATTAAATCAAACCTTTGATATTTAGGCGACTACAGTAACGTATTACACAGAACATAATTACCTAAGTTAATCCCAACTTAGATTTTAAATGTTCCAATCTTTTATACCGACGGGAAATGTTGTCCAACCCTATTTGGCTATTACCTAACATTCCAAAATAGAATGGCGTACAAAATTGCCAATGACATTGTCCAAAAGCAAACTCTATACTGATTCCGTTTACAGATATTCATGTCTTTAGAACAATGAAATTAATACCCGAAATAGGTCCCGAGGTCTATAATCAAATTCAAATAACACTAAAATAACTATTTTGTTGCCCTTTGTCGAGGTAACAACTACTATATTAGACAGCATGATTGGCTAGAGGCAAGATAGTATTTTAGATATTTGTCCCTTATGAATGGTTAATCTACCAGATAGATTTGAGAGAATGTAATATCTTTTCTTCGTTTTTAAACCATAACTGAGGCATAACATTACGATACAGTGGCTTCAACTAGCCAAAATGTACTCAAGCTACATGTAAGTCTCCATCACATGTCACATTACCATTCTGTATACTAACAACTAACCACACAGCTTTTCACCTCAACATTTTATAAGTAATCTACAAATTCCTAAATAATCCTTGAGCGGTAAAAAACAATATTTTCCTAACCCAAAATGTTCAAACCACTACCAAGTCTTTTTATTAAGCTGTTAAGTATTATATATTTCCGTGTACATAAAAAGATTATACAATACCATGAAGTAACAACAACCTTCCTACAAGGTATACCTACATCAGGTTATAGTGTAAAATTCACACATCATCTGAAACGCACAGATAACCGGGATAGACAGACAACGGCTAGACAACAAAACAAGATTAATAGAACACCCACTGTAAGACCTAGAAACGCTAAATCTCTATAAATAATGCATAGAGACGAAACCCTTTTTCATCATTTTCAGGTAACTGAAACATTACATTCACAGAAAATTCAGTTTTTGCCGGTAAAATATAACGAAAATTATTTGTAATATTTCATAAGACTTCGAATTTAAGGTAAGTGGGCCTGCGGGTTTACGAAAGTAGCAGCAGGCTTTTGTTGAAATTAATTAAGTATTATTTGTAAAAGTATGTCCAACAGGAATGCATGTGGTGGAAACATGATTGGCCATCGTGATATTCAAGATTCAGTTATACATAATTATATCATAAGACGAAAGGTAAGTAATGCACTATTCTGAAGGATATCATCGTGTATCAAAACCTGTTCGATAATTTTGGGTTAAAGAACAAATAACATTCATCCACTGAACTTTCCTGAATTTAATTATAATAAATTTCTTGCTACAATCGAAACAGAAAACATTTTGAATATAAATAAGAATCAGAAATATATTTTAGATACATTTCCAAGATATTACAATTAAAAGAAGCCGAATCCGTGACGTTTTACCAGAAATCAGGTATACGTCATGCTGTAAACATAATCCTATTCCTGTTTAATTTTAGCCACGTTCTATTAATATCGTTAACAATTCGAAGTACTTTATTTTACTTGATTATGAAATTTTATAAAGTATAAAGGGGCTAGTGTCTAGTGGCGTGTTCCTCCTAGCAGTCTGATGGACTTGGATGCAAACACATACCACTAGGTTTTCAAAGAAGTATCAAATGATTAATTATCTGTTTCGTATCTTTGAGGAAACCTGCCCATCTGAGAGTTCTCTATAATGTTTTTAAAAGACACGTGCAGTCTAACAACCGTTACTTGACAAGCGTGGTGGACTATGGGCTAACCCTTCTCATAGTGAGAAGCGGCCCATACCCAGTCACGGCTGGGCACGGGCCAGTTCATAAACAGGGTTAATATTACTGTGCATATATAGTTTAACAAGTATGTCGACTTATGGTTATTGCAATAATACAATACCAATATACCCATAAAATTGGAGAAGGTTCGTCATGGTTTCGAACGTTCCATAAATTTGGTACAAAGTTGCCAGCGCTTAGAAAAGAAAATTATTGGTCCCGACGGCAAACTAAAGCACTAACCTTTTTTTAAAAGTCCTGGAAAGTCGCACCGCAGACAAGACAGGGAATTGTCAAGTTGTGATCTCTTAAATGGTCTTTCCTTATATGTTAGTGTATACATCATACAAAATAATTATCTTAACTTATTTAAGGTATAAATACCTATTTATTTCCGACGAGCGTGGTCGCGGAGAGACTGTACGGAAACAAATACGTATTTATACCCTAAATAAGTTAAGTTAATCATGACCCGCTAAATTATTGTATGATGTATACAAATCGCGAAAGTTTAAAATCGATTATGTTAGTGTATGTCGATTATGTTACTGTTTAAGCTTGATCTCACTTTCAGGACTATAATTATTTAAATTTTTTATACTACAGGTATTGTATTATTGATACTATTGCATGCAAGTGTTAGCAGGTAAATGTTATACAAATATTTAAACAATAATGCTAACAGTGGTTTAATAACTTATTTAGGTTTTGGGCCTCATAAATAACAAAGTTTTATTTGGAAATATAAATTTCAAAAACTCAATCTTTACAAAATTACAGTGAGCATCTGACTCTTTAATTGTGATAGAACAAAGGCTACACTGAATAAAATATAAAAAGGTTATCATATTTACTTTTAATATTCACTCTTCTTACGGCATAAAAGGGTTCTAGTATGTATTTAATAATACATGAGTTCTCAAAGAGTAAAAGTAATGACGAAGAAGTCGCTCGACAAAGATGCAAAAGTGCACGATTATAAGTGGTATTTATGAATCAAGAGTAATACAGTCATACCTTACCCTCTACGACACATTTTAAAGAATTTTTTTCTCCTTGCGATGTTAGATGTGTCAAATGTTACTATAAGGTCTATACAAGGTATATACTAGGTATATACAATGTATTTTTAGAGTCTGAAAACTATATTATTCTCATACTGAGTTATATTAAAAACAAGAGAACAGTATTTTTATATATTGTCATATTGAATGACTTTCGGATTTACTTTAACATGTATTTTTGTTTCCTCGACGTTTCGATTGATTTTCAGCAGCTAGGTCACGGAAAAGTAAATATAGACCAGATGCCAGGTGTATTTTTTTTAACCGAATTCATTCAACAGTTTTTTTGAAGTTAGGTTGCGGGTTATTTTGTATTAGGAACATCCATATTGTTTAATGCCAATAAACCTGGCTTAGTATTGTAAGCCGGGTCGTTACCTTGCCTCAGTCAGCTCATTGACCTGACATTATAAGCATATATAAAATGTATTGAAATTAGTAAAATACATGCAAATGAAAAAATAATTATGCACCGAACTATCGTTGAATGCTGAGAATTTCACGATATACAAGGAAACTGCAAAGATTTATCAATTGGTCATATTCAAATACAAGAGTCAAAGGAATTTCAATAATGTTCGAAACACCACAGACTGTCTATCTATTAAAGGCACCGAGAGTAATTTATGATAGCGACCAAAAGTGCACAGTAACAGCCTGCATTGCTGAAAATTGCATCCGAGACATTCAACTTCATGATAAATGGTTCTGTCTGTCTTTAAAAATGTTGCCAGTCCGTTACACTATGGACGGAACAAGTCATCCATCGTAATAATGTGACGTATCTAACTATTCATTCCCTGTGCACTCTCGTGATGGTACACTGAATACTTTGAATAAAATATTATGTACAGGATACGTACTGAAGTTGAAGCGATTATGTGAATACTATTTAAGTGCTGGTCCGAAATAAAGGCTGGTTTGTTTTGACTGCAGGCATCAGAAATGGGGCTTTGTTATGATTGCTTCTAAGTGGTCACTGATTACCGCCTGTTCTGTATTGAATTCGGAAAAATGTGTGCTCTATTGTTGTTTTAAGCGTGACTATTTTATGCGTAAAGTCACCCGTGTTACAGAGATTACCTCGAGAAACAGAGTGAGAGTAATTGCCAGCATCCGGCTGACATCTATAACTGATGACTTTTTCATTGTTTGAACAAACATGACTTTAGTTACTCACGTATTCTGCAAATCCTTTGAACCATTAATTAGAACATTGATCTAGTCATAGAGTCATTCAGGCAGCAATAGTTTATGAAAATTAGTTTTGCGGGAAAGATTTATAAAACAATTTGGACACGGATATCGATGCATCCAAGACGACATTCGGAGTTCTTAACGCAACTGCGTTATTAACCCTCGCGACCGGATTCAACCATAAGTCACGCTATATCAAAATACACGGCCAAAACTAGGGAGACTACTATTTCAGCATAATAATATTACATCATCCAACCCACTAGAAACCAATGCAGGTCATATTTTACTTGCAAATGTTGATAAAATTAACATATAACAAATAAATATATATGCAATGTAATGTCAACGTGCTATCAATTAAGTACATTAGTCTGCCAAAAACACATGTAGGCGACTTTTGTTGAAAAAATCGAGTCACAAAACACAAGCTGGGCTGTGACCACATTAATAATTTATCAGCCGCATGACGGCTGTTTGCTAATAAAGCGCGGATTCGCTGGAAATATTAATAAAAGCAGCTTGCAGCCGGAACTCGGATGGTCGGAACCGGCGCAACGCCGCACGCCCAATGACAAATGACTAGTTGAAACTTTCATTTAGTTTGCCATTTGAATTAAACGACCAAAAATCATACTTTAGCGCTTATATCGATAGGGTGGAGATTGCTTTTAGGATATGCTTTAAGAACTTAGAGAACACGGATTACTAATTGACTAAAATAAATAAAAAATAATGATTAATTACATAAACTAATTCCATTTCTGGGTTAAAACATTTGCAACCTGCAATAAGACCTACGTTGATAGCAGTGCGTTACTGTATACGATGCCTAAATATGTATAAGAACGTAAAAAAATATATCTTATTACTTTGTTACAAAAGTATATACATATACATGGATGTGTCGTTCATGGCTAAAGAGTTTTTAAACAAGAAAATACGGTGCACACGGTGAACACTAATTTTCAGAATACCCCTAATGATGTGGTTCCTATGGGGTATAAAATGTTGGTACCGTGTGCGGTGTATTCTACAATATTCGGTGCGTGGTAACACGATAACCGCGCAAACCACTACGCTATCCAAACGAACCACATTTGTTTGATTCTGAATAATAACTGTCACCATAGTTTGAATATTATTAAGTCTTCTGTAACATAGCGATTATTTTTTAGTACTGCAGAAAAAAAAGATAATGTTTGTTACAGCACCTTTACCAAGTAATGAAGATAGATTTCGTACAGTTTTTCAGAACTGGTGGAGCTTTTAGCCAATTTCGCTTAATTCATTGTTATGCCTGTTTATGAAATATATGTGACATTAAAGAATGATAAATTCTATTTATATCAGTTGTAAAATTGAAGTAATAATAATTTGAATTGTATCGATATCTGTGATTTGGGCATAAAAAAGAGGCTTAATATTGAAACATTTGGTACACGGCAGTACCTACGTTATGGCAACGTCGCGTTCATAGATTTTAGAATTTAGACACGTCATACCTATATAAGAAATAAGGAGATGCGCAGAAGAGCCAAAGTCACTGACATAGCTCTCCGCATAGCCAGGCTGAAGTGGCAATGGGCAGGGCACATACCGCGAAGGACCGATGGCCGTTGGGGCAGGCGGGTTCTGGAGTGGCGACCACGTACCGGGGTAGGCCTCCCGCAAGGTGGACCGTCGATCTGGTTAAGATCGCGAGAAGCGGTTGGATGCAGGTGGCTCAAAATCGGTCTGTGTGGAGAACCTTGGGGGAGGCCTATGTCCAGCAGTGGACGTCTTTAGGCTGACATGATGATGATGATATATAGGTATAGGCACTAGGCACCTGAGTCTTCAAGAATTTTATTTGTACCAAAGGAAGGAATCTCATGTCGCTAGCAGTGCAGTCTGTCTCCCAATATTTATTTGCATTTCGTTTGTGGATCAGTTTCACGTACCTGCCATAGAAAGACCTGCGTGTCCGATATATTAGCTCATGCCGGTTGCTGTTGAGTTTGTCGTTACCATGTAATGTCTATGGTATATTTACCAAAACGTATTAACATTATTTGGCTCCTATATATACCGTGGGTTTGAACCATGCTTATTGAAGCATGGTTCAAACCCACGGTGCGCAATTTTACAAAGTTATGTGATAGCCTGGCCTAGTAGATAGTCCGACCGACTGCTACGCTGAGGGTCTTGAATTGGAATCCTAGGCACGCCCCAATGACTTTTCGAAGTCAAGTGTGTATTCAATTATTGATTATTGCCTGCTTAGCGATGAAGGAAAACATGGTGAGGAAACTTGCATGTCTGAAGGTTCCTACACACTGTGCCGGCGGCACGGCCGCCGACTCTGCCGCCGGCCAAGCCGCGTGAGCCCGGCGGCATACAAAGCCGCCGGCATGGCCGCCCGGGTAGGCCGGCGGCCATGCTTTGCTGCAACTTGCTACTTGTATGTGGTCGTTCTATACAACTGGAATGATGCCCGGCGGCTTTCTGCGGCAGATGCCGGCGGCACCGACGCCAGGCCAAAGCCAGCGGCTCGTGCCGCGCGGCAAAAGCCGGCGACCTATGCCGCCGGCACTGTGTATAGCAGCCTTGAGAGTTTGCCATAACATTTTCGAAAGATCTAGAAGCCTGCCAACCCGTACTTGGCCAGCGTGGTAGGCTATAGCCATACCCTTCTCATAGTGAAAAGAGGCCCATGCCCAGCAGTGGGACAGTATATATTAAGGGCTTATGATGATGATGTAAATTTACTTTTGATATGCATTTTTCATAGACTCAGGCCTATATCCCCGAAGGTGTAGACAGAGGTGTAATATTACACCTACATTTCCCCATACATTTTAATTTCAAATTAAATCACGTAATAGGGGGCGAGCCTATTGCCGATACCGGGCACATCACCAAACCACCACCACCGTGCTACTACTGAGAATTAGAAAAACCCTGTAACACTTTTTCCCGGCCCGGGAATGGGACCTTCGATCAGCAGTCGCATACGCTATCCACTGGACCACGGAGGCAGTTTAATATAATTAAAGTAAGAGATATATTTCATTGACAGATGTATTCGAATATTTTTATTGCATCGACCGGTACCGTAAATAAAAATATCTAAAAATAGTCATTTGAATAGACTCGATTCAATATAAAAGATTGTGGTGGGTTGTGTAGGCTGTTTGTTGGTTCTACCCCGGTCGATATCGTCAATGTGACATATCGGTGTCATCACCGGCCAATGTGTAATTACTCATATTGTTATTTATGTGTGCACACACACATCAATAAATTAACACGTTCACTGCGGGAGCTCAAAACCCGTCTCAAATTCGAGTGCGTTACGAGATATAATGCGCCCCGTAAAGTGCTACTACATTGTGCGTTACGAGTATAAAAGCGCCCCGTACACCCTTATTGCTTTCTTAATCTATAAGTGGCTGAAATTTTACTTTTACTTTTATTTTATTTTATAGTCTGAGAGATTATGAAATGAGCTATGTTACAGTCTTTTCGCCAGTAGATTTGGCAAAATTTGACGAAAATAAAATGAAAACAAATTGTTCGGGGTCTGGGAAACCCCGTACCGCACTTGAAATAATAAAATACGGGACTGTACTGCCCCGTAACGCACAGAACACAATTGTATCGATAAAGTTATAGTGATGAGAAATAAATAAAACTATAAATTTCTTGAATAAAAACCTTTATTTCAGCTTAGGAACTTTATTTAGGAACTTAGGTTACACATTTTACAGGTACATATTTGAATAAATAAATTTTAAACTGTGGAAATGAAACAGTTTAGCTTACTAGAGAACATTATGACACTAAATTCAAACATATAGGTATGTATATTAATATATTGAAACCGAATAAAGTAGTATTAAGTTTATTTATTATTATTATAATGAAAATATGATCTAGGCACGAACATTTAAATTTTTGGCAGTTCCAACATACGTCGCGATCGCTTCATTATCGATAATTAAACACTACGTCTCATAACAGCACTAATGCTAATGAGCTCAAAACCCCGTACGGGAACACAATAATTTAAACGGGGTTTTTTGAACCCCGTATCGCACTGGAAGGTATTTTTTGCTCGTAACGGGGTTTATAAGACCCCGTATGTTTTTAAAATATCAACTGTTTCTATAATCAGCGTACATGCAAAATATATATTTATCTCTCTCATACAGTAATTAATTATATAGATACAGCTCCCGCACCAGCGAGTACACCCAATTTTTCGTCCGCACTGAACTACAGCACTGTACGAGGTTGAAAAAACCCCGTAACGCAGTGAACGTGTTAATCCTTATATGTACAGCTACAGTGTAAACAAAGTTGATCTAAGATTTACCTATATACCACGTCATATTAAATGTGGATGGGGTTCTGCCGTTTTGCCGAAAAGATTTTGACAAAATTTCATTACCCAAACAAAAATTTTAGCAACCTTTTTTATACCATTGCAATATTTCGAATGATTTTAGTAGGCATATTTTTATTTGGTCAAATTTTTACTTGGCAAAATATTACTAAGTATAATGTCATTATGGCATTTGGTCTTTAAGAGAATCTTAATATTAGTTTATTTATGGAAGTAGTTAGAGTAGGTTAATTATTAAAAAAATGGATAGGTCAGGTTAGGATAGAACCCCCCCCCCCGTGGGATCTCCACCTTGTCGTGGTGGGAGGGGCTCAGTAACCGTGGGTTAGAAGCCACCCACGGTGAAGCTAAGCGGGATCCCGGGAGGGGACGCTCCACGTGGGCTTGGTAGAGGCCTGCATAGGATGCGTCCCATGGTGCGAGTGCGGGGGACAGTTCTGTCTGTCACTCGCAGTCGGGTGCGGTCGCGGGAGGAGAGGCGTGTGGGTGTTGCGTTGCCTCGCGCCCTATCTCCCGCGACCAAATGGGGGCGCACCATCGTTGCGTCGCGGTGGGGCCGCAGAGGAAGAGGAGATGCGGTGTTGCGTTGCCGTCCTCCCTATCCTCTGCGGCCGCTGGGTGTTTTGGCGGCGGAGCCCAACACCTTCATCCGCCGCCAAGGGGGTTTCGTTCGGGGCCCGCCTGACCATCTGGCGGGCCAATACCCGTCGGGGGGTAGCGAGGAATGCTTTGGTGAAACCCTACCCTCCGACACATGGGTACATGAGGAGCACGGGTTGGTTTTTAGTCAGTAAGAGTCTGACAGTCCCCTTCGTCCTTCCCCCCCGGGGCGGAGGGACTCCATGAGGATTTTCCAACCCGATACCAAAAAAAAAAAAAAAAAAAGGTAAGGATAGAACAGTGACCACCTACGCACTAGCCGAGCGAGCGAAGCGAGCGGTGCCGCGGTAGCGGCCGGCGAGTGCCAGAAACGACTTGCATTAATAGAAAAAAGAGATAGTTTTAGTAGGTTACCCGGAACTGAACTATTTAGATTAGGATAACTTAATGCTTTTGCGTAAAAACTGTTATTCCAACTGAAATATTTGACTAAATAATTTTTTTTTAAAATACTTGTTTGTAAACAAGTTATAGTTTAAACGTTCATTTCCCAAACATTAGGTTTGCGTTACAATTTTTTGTGAATAGATTTTTTGCTAAGTAATAATTTGGCAAATGAAATTATGCGAATCATTTTTTGGGAAGTGAAAATTTGTCAAATTCCTTTCGGTCAAACAAGGAAGACCCAAATGTGGATATTTAAAAACTTTTAAAGTAGTTTAAACAACTTATTAATAATGTAAAATGTTGATTACACTCGATCAAATAATTACAACCTGCTTACGCAAGCACAACGAATTCATTAACCAACTATCAACATTTTTTTTTAAATCTTTATTTGGTTTAGGGGATTTTGTCCCTAAGGACACGTCAACCCCATTGTACCTTATAACTATATAAACACAACTTTTTGTATTAACTATCTATCTTAAACATAAATTGAAAACAATAAAAACAAAAACATGGATCCTATCCACAGAAATAAATAGTAATGAAATGGTGACACGGGCGTGGCGCGCGTGCCAAACTATTGCACTATACTGCCGTCCTTACGAAAAGTGCAATAACTAGGTCAAACCTGATTTCGAGAAAAACGCGGGTAAAGATTTTATTTTTGTTTTGTTTGTATCTCCATCACTATACAAGGTATCGGATTGAAACTTTTACTACATGATGTTTAATAATGTAGAGAATATTATGTGATACTTAATGTTTGTTCCCACATATAATCCCGATAAAAAACCAATAAATAAAATAATGTTAAGTATTATTACTATGTAGAAAGAATGTTTACTAGTCATAACCGCAATAAGTAACCTATTTATTGCACTAATGGTTTGGAAACCAAGATGATGCATTTTGAGTAGCAATTCATTTTTGTTTTTAACTGCTTCCTAACCAAATGTGCATTAAGTTTCTTATTTATTGTGGTTTTCATTAGTAAAACGCCAAATTATTAACTTGTTACTATAAGAAAAACGGAGATGTTACACTATTATGTCAAATACCTATGAATAAACAGAAGTTTGCACAACATTATTTTTCCTCTCACCGATTTAGTATGAAACTGTTTTCTGCGTTCAGATGTGTTTTTCAAAATAATGTGAAATTGATTATAATTTTATGAATAAAAAAAAATAATACTAAATCTTTTTTATTTCAAACTAAAAAAGTACAATTACAATGGGAATCACTTCATATTCATATTCATTTATTTATAAGATATAAGTTCACAGCATATAGTATACCAACTCACTTATATCTATACTAAATGTAAATTAAATACTAAGTTCTACAAAATTACTAAAACTAAAAATAACAGTCATTATAAAAATATAAAATTTCTAAACAAAAACAACAATAAACTTAACTAGAGGTAGGAACTATAATTTATTTCTTAAATTTAGGTACTTATAAATATGTTTTAATAATACACTCTGTGCGTAAAAAAATATGTCTGCAACTGGACTATATTTAAGAGGGTCATTTATACGCAGAGTATGCAGTATGGGCTAAAATGTGGAGTAAGACAGGGAGGGTTAACGTCGCCCATTTTGTTTAATTTATATGTAGATCAACTGATTGGTGAGCTGAGCAGCACTATAGCCGGTTGTTCAATTGACGGCAAGATGATTAATAATATCAGTTACGCTGATGATTTAGTATTGCTGGCACCATCTAATTTCGCCTTAAGAAAATTGCTGGACATCTGTGAGAAATATGCGGAGGCCCATGGCTTAAAATATAATACAACTAAAAGCGAAGTTATAGTTTTTAAAGCTCACAATAAAACACCCTATAATATTCCACCTATTAAGTTAATGGGCACAACCTTACAGCTGGTCTCACAATTTAAATACCTAGGTCATGTGGTCACCGATACACTCACAGATAATCAGGATATTGACAGGGAGCGCAGAGCGTTGGCAGCTCGCTGTAATATGCTTGCCCGCAAGTTTGCACGGTGTACAAGGGAGGTGAAAGTAACCCTCTTTCGGGCTTATTGCCAGTCTTTTTACACGTGCAGCCTGTGGGTGAGGTATACGCAGGGGCTTACAGCGCTCTGCGCGTTCAGTATAACAACGCGCTTAGGATGTTGTTGGGGCTGCCTCGGTTTTGTAGCGCATCGGGCATGTTTGCAGATGCCAGACTTGATGACTTTTATGCAGTGATGCGCAAGCGATGCGCGTCGATGCTGCAACGTTTCCGGGGCAGTTCGAACGACATCCTCGCGACGTTGGCAGAAAAAATAGACGGGCCGTTTATAAAATTCTGGGCCGGTAGACATGTGCGCCCAGAGATCAATGTGCCTAATTAAGTGTATGATTTTAAAATGTGTGTACTAACAATAGGCTAAGGAACTACTAACACTTTGGATTTTTTGGTCTGAAATAAATTATATATTATTACTATATATTATTATTATTATTATAAGCTTAATTGCTCTTGCCTTAGGATTGTTTTCAGCCTGTGGAGAGCGCTACATAGGTGGATAGCAAACGAGTTTATGTTGTCTTCTGCTTACACTACGCAAATACTGGTCGGCAATATAAAAATGTATTAATCGCTGTTTCCGAAATTGAGTTCAGTTCTCGCAGCGAATTCTCTTTTATGTCTTCTACCGATTGAACACGGGTGCCACGAAGTGGTAATGTGAGTTTAAGAAAAAGAAAGAAATCAGCTGGGCCATATCTGTTGAATGTGATGGTTGCTCGATGGTATTTGTTGAGTGTTTGGTCAAAAATTCGTTCAGAATGATGGCCTTGTGCGAAAGCTTAGGTCGGAATTGACTCGCTCTAGCATGTCCTCAGCAATTGAGTTTTTGGAGAAAATCCAGGTCTTTTGGGACTAGCCGAGCGGCAATATGTTTCATACCTAAATGATTAGTTAAAATGATTCGGATTAAAACGTGAGATACAGAAAGTTCGGTGGCTGTCTCTCTCAAAGTTGAATGAGAATTTTCAGTCACTGTTACCTTCACTTTTGCGATATTAACTTCAGTTGTAACATTTACATTGACTACGAACACGAAATTGCATTGGTAATGCAAAATTTAAGAAAAACTCTATTTTCGATATTTTTGTCCATTAAGAAATTCGCGATACTCACTAGATAGTATATAACTAAAAACAGCACTGTATTCAATACAACTAACAGATGCAACTTAAATCCCGCGCCAAAATGGAAAACAGTTATGCCAATCTAACAACAACAAAAATAATCAAAAAATTGACTTTGGAACCATAAACTTATCATCCATTCCCAATAATTTTTTTGACAATGTATAGTGATAAAGTTGCTTTTAATTTGTTTTATTTTTTGCACAAAATATTTTACTCCCCTCGTACCCTCCAACCTCCTGGTGCTAGTTATAATCGCAATAAATGGCGATTTTATTGCAATTGATATCACGTAGGTAAACTGTATTCATTAAATCTTCCTAGAAATAAATGCAATATATATCTACTTAGTAAATCAAGTTTAGTATCCTTCCCATAATTATTAATAAGGTCCCTTAAGATAACTGCCATAACTCAAGCTTATTGTACTTATAACTAGTAAATGAGAATCACAAGCAACGAAGTATGGTAATTATAAATGCAGTAACTCTACTTAACTACTACTATATCTAGTACATTATTTAATACCGTAAATAAGGGTCCTTATCATATCTGCAATAACTCAAACATATTGCACTTATAACTAGTAAATGAATATTACAAATTACGATCTATGCTAATAATAAGTATAGTAACTATACTTATTGCATATATAGTTAGTAAAATTTCTTAATAGCGTAAGTAAGTTATCGTAGTAAGTCATCCTATCTATAGTTATATCGGTCTTGATATGTAAATCATAAAGCATCGACCTAGATATTGCAGTTAGGCTTAGTATTAAAACCGGCTGCGTCATAGTTACGTAAAAAGTGTCTTAAAAGAATATATAAATCTCGTTCTGCTGATTCCGAATATGTACTTATCTCAGATCGGTGCAAAACTCGAGTTATTGCACTTTTCGTAAGGAGGGCAGTATATATTAGCGCATGTGTTTTCGAACGCATTCGCATTAAGCATCGCGTCTCCCGTTCGCGCGCTCAGGAGGTAAAAAAAACATTAAATTCGTTACGAATATGCAATATTGTGCAGTTTCCAATTGTAAAAATAAAAGTGATGCAAAAAATATGGAAAAGGGAGGCATTTTATATCACCAGTAAGTATTTACATTGAGTACTATTTTCTCTTAAATTTATTGTTTTTATTTTTAAGCACTTATTTTTGTTTATACATGTGCAATGCAACTTATGCAACACACTCACCTACAACGATTATTACCTAAACTTAACTCACCACCCAAGCATACACACATACACACATACACTTAAGTTCTCTTTTCACATATTTATGCAAAAAATCCTTGTAAATCCTCGTCATCTACATATCAATGTTTCTGGTTGCTACGTATTACACAGCAAATCATATATTTATTTCCAATGACAAATAGACAAGAAATCGATAATGAAATTGACTCCATAAGAGTATCCAAAAGTTACAAATGCCCACCTGAGCGTTGTTCTCAATATTTAACTGACTCACAAAGTGGTCTTACTATTTTACATCTGAATATTCGTAGTATTAGTAAAAATTTCAATGAAATACCTGTGCTAATGAAACAGATGACTGTTGATTGTGATATTCTGATATTATCTGAGTGTTGGCTGAGCAAGACTTCGCAGCTACCTATACTTGAAGGTTATACGCACTACTCAACAAAACACAACTATAAACAAAATGATGGATGTGTAATATATGTAAGATGTATGATCATATGCGAAGTTAGCGAACCTAAACTAGACGGTGCAAACTGCCTTGTCTGTCGCGTCAGAAACGAAACCACTATAATAGCATTATACCGCTCTCCATCTGAAAGTAACATAAGCTTATTTATAATGCAGCTTGAAAACATCTTAAAAAGTATAAATGATAGAACAACATTACTAATAGGAGATGTGAATATCAATATCAAGGACGGCAGCAATAATAAATACTCAGATGACTACTTGTCCTGTTGCGCGTCCCACGGTCTTATGCCTGCACATTTATTTTCCACGAGGCTGTCAAACTGTCTTGATCACGCCTTGTTAAAGACCAATAAGACTGCCGTGACTTTGGTGATAGAATCTACTATAACCGATCATGAACCTGTTCTGGTATTTCTTAAAGATAAAAACAAAAATTTTATACCGTTACGAAAGGTGACAAAGATTGATTATACAGCCATTTTAACCACCATTGAGGATACAGATTGGCTACCTTTATTGTCTATGCAGGACGTAAATAAAGCAACTGACACACTGGTAGGTAAACTATCTTCCATTGTTAATAAACACACTCGTGTAAGTGAAGTACCTAGAAGTAAAAGGATTTTAAAACCGTGGATCACATCAGGCTTGCTCCGCTGTATCAGGCACAGAGACCGTATGCATATAAAATTAAAAGCTGACCCATACAATGCTACTTTGAGGTTATCATATACTCGTTATCGCAATTTTTGTAACTCACTCCTTAGAAAATTAAAGACCTGTTATGAAAAAGAAGAGTTTGCAAAAGCTAAGCACAGCATTAAGGCAATATGGGATACCATAAGAAAAGCCTCCGATATTCAGAAATGTAAGACCTTCCCTCTCGAACTTCTTAATCTAACAAATAGTCCTAAATCATCTTTAAACCTAACAAATACCTTCTTTGCTAGTATAGGCGAAGAAATGGCATCCAATATCACTAAACCACTTTCTCCGAATACCTACTGTAGACGCAGTACTTCTCCCTCGCAGAAATACAACTCGATGGTCCTCTTGGAAACCACAGAGGAGGAAATAAATTCCATCATCATGAACCTGAAGTCAGATTGCTCTCCAGGCTGGGATGGTATATCCGCCAAAGTCATCAAATCCGCAAAACATGTTTTGGTCCCAATTGTAACGCACATCTGCAATCTGTCCATAACTACCGGAATTTTCCCAAGAGCCTTTAAGAAAGCCCTAGTCCATCCGCTTCATAAAGCTGGCGACAAAAGAGACATGAATAACTACCGACCTAGATCTGTTCTACCAGTTCTATCTAAGATCTTAGAACGACTATTAAATAAAAACTTAGTCAGTTTTTTAAAACACAATAGCATTTTAGCGAGCAACCAGTACGGTTTTAGGTCTGGACTAAGTTCTGAAGACGCAGTGATGGCTTTTGTTGATCAGGCAGTTAGAGTTTTGGATGGGAAAAGGAAATGCCTTGGCATCTTCCTTGACCTATCCAAAGCCTTTGACACCGTATATACGCCAGTTCTTCTGAATAAATGCGAAAACATTGGAATAAGAGGCAAACCTCTTAATATATTAAAAAGTTATTTGACTGACCGAACTCAGGTGGTGAAAGTCAATAATTACGAAAGCGACCCTACTCCTATTAACTACGGTGTACCTCAAGGGAGTATCTTGGGACCTACCCTCTTCCTGAATTATATAAATGGATTATGTAAAATGGCCATTCCCCACTGTAATATATTTACCTATGCAGACGACACCGCACTCTTGATTAGTGGAGACAACTGGCAAGCAGTCTCAACTAATGCAGAAGCAGCTATGAGGTATATTATGGTCTGGCTGGCAGATAATCTACTTACTCTTAATTTGCAAAAGACATATTATTTAGCTTTTGGCATTAGATCCAATCTTTGTCCACCGAAATCATTTCAGCTTAAAGCCCATGTTCGCACCTGTATCAACCACAACATCTGTGGATGTATCTCAATCGATAGGACCAATTCTATCAAATATCTTGGTGTACAGATTGATGAGCATCTCAATTGGCATGCACAAATTAACTCCATATCAGCCCGTGTAAGGAAACTAATGCCAATATTCAAAAATCTTAGGCAATCGGCAGACCGCGAGACTGTTATGCTGGTTTACACTGCACTGTGTCAATCTATTTTAACATACTGCCTACCGGTCTGGGGTGGTGCAGACAAAACCTCCTTACTTCGGTTAGAGAGAGCACAAAGGGCAGTTCTAAAGGTCATCCTTGGACGGCCCTTTAAATACCCATCATCTAAGTTGTACCAAGAATGTAAAGTACTAAGTGTAAGACAATTATATTTACTTCTGACTGTCCTTCGTAAACACTCAAATTGCAATTTCCGTCACAGTAAGTCCAACGGTAGGATTAAACATAAAGTATTCCAAATTGATAAATTCCGTACTACTTTTGCAGCACAGCAATACTACATAAGAAGTTCAAAAGTTTATAACATACTAAATAAATTCCTGAACATATCCCAGCTTACTAAGCACGTAGTTAAAAGCAAAATAAAAGAATTTCTGTTAAACCTAAATTATGATGAAACCGAGGATTTACTAGCTGATAAATATAAACAAACACAAAACAATACATAAAGCAAACATACACACACACACACACACATACACTTGCCACATGCACACACGCACACGTACACGCACACACACACACACACACACACACACACACACACACACACACACACACACACATACACTTGCCACTTGCACACACGCACACGTACACCGCACGCCACGCACACCAACATGCTAATTCTATATACCGCACATTCTTACATACATATACCAGCAGTAGCACTGATCGCAGCCAAGCGTACACACGATTTCACAATTTGAATTTGTAAACGTTCACCATGCTGTGTTGGCTTAATTGTCAAATCCGTATTGGCGTTTCTGATATCCTAAGATACAGGAATATAATCCTAGTTTAGGAGTCAGAGATCTAATTTGTTGTTTTAAGTTTAAGTCTTACTTACTATTGTTAACAAGAATTCAATGTTCTTTTGTGAATTATTTGTATTCTGTTATGTGGGCTTACAGTGTCAATAAAGATTTTTATTATATTATTATTATTATTTACATTGAGTAAAAGTTAAGATTATTGAGATTCAAACCAAGTGGGCTACTTTTACCATGTTTGTCTAATACGAACATCATCGTTCATTTCTTCGTTATGTTAAAGGACAATGGCAGATCTCCATACATCGAAATGTCTGAAATTAAATTGAAGCGCACAGTAGTAAAAAATATTTCAAAAAATTCGGCGTAAGTTGTTACTTACGCAACCTTCAAAGTCTATAAATGCCAAATGCGCAAGTCTATAAATGATTCTATTTTCACTCGGGAAACCCGGAAAAACAAGATATCGGTGTTTTAGTTTTTAGTTGAGAATGAACAATGTTGAAAACACGTTTGAATTATCAAATGAAATTATGTCAGATTGACATCAAAACGCAGAAGTATTCTGTAGCATCTAACTGTCACAGCCAAAGACAAAACCAGAGCTGCACATTTTAAATCGATTTAATGTGAAATCGATACAACATTAAAACGATGCTGTGACGTTTTTATTTGATTTAAAAGTTGTTTTGCTTCAAAAATTATTAGTTTATTGATATAATGCTAATTAAAGATTAAATAACTGCATTTTAATAATCAATACGGATCAATAGCACTCACGTCTATTCCTGTCACACCATTGTCTATGGCAACAATCAAATAATAAAGTAGGTACCTAGTTCGTAATCAATTGGAATGCTTTTTATTATCATAAAATACTCCAGCTTTAACGAAACAAAGTGAAAATATTAAAAATCGTAGAAAAAGAAAATGATTTGTTTTGTTCATATGAAGTTTAAGGTCGCCACAACAAACCCAGACCGAATTCTGCCATTGTTCTTTCCATTGCTTGAATTATACGATACTTATTGACATATTTATGAAATAAACACGCAATGTATGGCGAGATACGCGATATTCACAAGATGTCAAAAACAATAACAAATCATAGGCCACGGGTCAAATAAAAAGCTGTGATTGGTCAGCGCGCGCTAGGGATTGACGTTCGGTTTATGGTTACGTTTTTTTTATCGATAAATTAAAGGAATATTGGTTCGAATTCATTATTATGTCTCTGGCTGTCTCTCTCTCTCTCTCTTATAGAAAGCAAGCATCATGTTCATGCTTTCTGATCACGAAAATGACATCTATTTGGGAATCCAAGATGGTGGACGAAACATTTTTAATAAAATTAATATGGGTATCATTTTCGGGGTTTTTATGGATTCTGGTCACGAAAATGACATCTATTTGGGTATCCAAGATGGCGGATGGGACATTTCTAATAAAATTAATATGGGTATCATTTTCGGGGTTTTTATGGGTTCTGGTCACGAAAATGACATCTATTTGGGTATCCAAGATGGCGGATGGGACATTTCTAATAAAATTAATATGGGTATCATTTTCGGGGTTTTTATGGGTTCTGGTCACGAAAATGACATCTATTTGGGTATCCAAGATGGCGAACGGGACATTTTTAATAAAATTAATCTGGGTATAATTTTTAGGGTTTTCATGCTTTCTGATCACGAAAATGACATCTATTTAGGAATCCAAGATGGCGGACGGGACATCTTTGATCACGAAATAGATGGTGTTGTTGGATTCCCCATCCTTTTAAACATCGGAGACGATACCCATATTGATTTTTTTTTAAATTCCATCCACCATCTTTGATCACGAAATAGATGGTGTTTTTGAATTTCCCATTCCTTAAAATATCGGAGACGATAACCATATCGACTTTAAAAAAAATCCCGTCCGCCATCCTTAATTTCCTATCCGTCATCTTTGATCACGAAATAGATGTTGTATTTGGATTCTCCATCCCGTAAATCATCGGAGACGATATCCATTTTGATTTTTTTTTTAAATCCCTTCCACCAACTTTGATCACGAAATAGATGGTGTTTTTGAATTTCCCATTCCTTAAAATATCGAAGACGATACCCATATCGACTTTAAAAAAAATCCCGTCCGCCATCTTTTATTTCCTATCCACCACCTTGAATCACGAAACAGATGTTGTATTTGAATTCTCCATCCCTTTTAACATCGCAGACGATACCAATATTGTTTTTTTTTTATTTTCCCATCCGCCATCTTTGATTTCCCATCCGCCATCTTTGATCACGAAATAGATGTTGTATTTCGATTCCCCACCCCTTAAAATATCGAAGGCGATACCCATATTGTTTGTTTAAATTTTCTCATCCGCCATCTTTGATATCCTTTCCGCCATCTTGGATCACTAAATAAATTTCATATTATTTAATCAGCGTCCCGAAAATCTCGAAAACGATACCCATATAGATTGTATCCTATTCGTTAAGCGTTTTTTTTTTGCCTTTGACCCAACCCTCCCGCTTCTCGTTTGACCAAATTTATTATTTTTGTCTGGCCCCTAAAAGTTGTGGCGTAATTTTATATAGCCTATAGCCTTTCGGAATAATTGGGCTAGCATAGGCATTAACAATTTTTAAAATCCGACTGCTAGTTCCTGAGATTAGCCGACATTATCTTTTAGCCTTTTTAGCCTTTTGCCCGGCCACAAAGGGTCGAAGCGTTATGTTATATAGCCTTTCGGAATAACTAGGCTATCGTATACAAAAATAATTTATCAGATCCGATCGGTAGTTCCTGAGATTAGCGCGTTCAAACAAACAAACTCTTCCGCTTTATTATATTAGTAAAGATATTCTATAATATAGTCAAAAGCTTTGTAAGATTTCAATACAGATTTTTAACTAAATAAATACGTTTTATTTTTATAACAGTATACTTTAACCAAACTATTCGCAATAAAACATTGTATATAAACAATAACATGATTTCATTTTCCACAGCTCTCACATCGATAATAATTTCTTAGTGTCCCCTTACTATATATACGTCACTGTGGGCGGGGCTTGCTGAAATGTGGCACGCGCGAAATGTACGCGATGACGTGACATTCACCATTCTATTACTATTTATTTCTGTGATGCTATCCATATAGCAAATCACTGCTGAAGAACTGTTACCAACCGACAAAGATTTCTTGGGTCATTAATAAAGCAATAATTATAATCATTCGCATAATTTTTAAATTAATATCATATTCATTGCACACTGTTCATACAGATGGAATGTGTTTTATTTAAATTCTTTCCTAGGAAACTTTTACTAAAAACACGTCTTTAATATAGTGCTTTGTTAGAAAAATACATTATAAAACTGACTGTTCATATCACTATCTACACAGTACAAGGTATCCCTAGCCCTGAAGATTTTGAAACGTCCACAGGAATATCTGTTTGCATAAGAAATACGATTTGCATCTAAAATAAATAAAACATTAATGTTTTTTTATAAGATATCCTACATCAGTGTAAACTAATTCGGATTAAAACTTTGCTATTTCGCATTAAACATATTATATTTTAACAGATCTTTTTCATATTAAGCTTAATTTTTAATTCACTCGCATATTTCTTTCGGCATATTTTCGTTTCACTTCGGACAACACAGAAAATAAGAGATGTAGATAATAGCATTAGAGATTTATTCCACATCTTTGTACGGATCCTATCAGATCTTTGTGAAATGAAAAATCCACGGGCCTGGTTGCCCACTCAGCTTAATTAAAATATTCAAATATTTTCGCGTTATTTAAATATTTTGGCTTTGTATGCTAATGTTGTTTCTCCATACGTACTCCAGTAGTTTATAAGCCGCTAGCAAAGTTATATAAATAAGGATTAATAAAAGGATTAGTGCAAGTGTAATCATTCTTTAATGACGAAAAATACACGAACTCATTTTTTTGTTATTAACTATCTTCACAAATTTTTATCATTGACGATGAGACGTTAAAAGTGTATGATGGTTTCTCATGATATACTTAATTACTCAACATACTCATAGTAAGCTCCTATTGATCTTAGCAGTTCATTGGTGAGACTATTAGCGTTTTGGTTAATAATAGCATCTTATACAGGTAAATGTGGATGCGGGTTTCTCTTGTTCGTCGACACTACAATCCAAATTTTACCTACTCACTGAAGTGAACTGAGGCTAGACAGAAGTGAAAATTATGAAAAATAAACTCGCTGATTATTGATCGGAATTTTTTATGCATGTGAATATTGCGCGTTGTCAGTACATATGCGTAGCCCAAACAAACTTATTATACCATAAAGACTACTGTTTTGATCGTATTCGCGCTTAAACGACTAATGTAAACACAATAATAAATACTTACTTAATATTAAAGTTCTAAGAATAACAACTACGAATAACCTACATTTAACAAGAAAATTAAAAAATGTTTTGAGGCCACAAAAATTTGCTTTTATATCAAGAGGGAATAGTCGCTATTCGGTACTGATATCAAAGGATTTTTTTAAGATAAATGTTGATTCTATTGTGTAAAGTAGAAGTTCTTCGCAAAAGAAATTCAAAGAGTTCCCCAAAGAAATACGACGGTAATGAAACAGAGATAAAAGCAAATCAATAACATCAGTAAATGTTTTATATTAAATTAATACTGTCGTATCGATGTCGTAAATTAAATGCTTAATCAAACTGTCAGCTAGAAACTGCGTTATTGAGTTTTGAAATTAGTAAGTTTTTATCTGTTAATGTATTTTATTTACGAGCTAAAAAAAATATCAAATATTTTTTTCTTATAAAATATTTTATGTTTATACAAACATGAAACCGAATAGCAAGGTTCAATTTACATTTTTGCTGTTAATATTTAAAACATTATTTATTTAGTAAACCGTTAATTTCATTTCTCCGCGGTCCAGTGGATAGCATATGGGTCTGCTAATCGGGAGCTCCCGGCTTCGATTCCCGGGTCGGGTAAAAGTGTTTTAGGTTTTTTTTTAATTCTCAGTAGCAGCACGGAATCTGGCAATGTGCCAGGTAACCGCAATAGGCTCTTCCCCTATTACATGGGATAAACTAACCTACAAACTCATAACATGGCGAAACCCTACCCCTTCGGGAAAACAGGCATGAGTCTCATTTTTCCACTCTAAATAACAATCTTTCCATCCATTCTTTACGCCATTTTAATAGCTTACCTTTAAAAATTCACGAGACCATTTTTTGGTTACTTCCAGTTATATTCTGCCATACTGATTTATCATTGCCGTGATGGTCGACATAGGAAAGAGCTGTCTCTTGCGGAAAATATATGACCTCTTTGAAGCGCAGAAAGATGGGTAATTTCATTGAATTTATGGACGTATCACCGCTGATATTGCGACGTCGAAATTTCGGACGTAAAATTGTGATAAACATTGTATTTAATGTTCACTACACTCGGTAATGCTAGCATAACATATTCATTTGTAGCGCCTTTACTTTTATGTTTTACTAGATGGCTTTTTAAAATAGAGTAAAATCTTTTTGAAATAAGGCTGCTGTCTGCCTGGCTATTGGGTGTTTTTATATTGTACATGCACGCGACTTTTATAGCTTCTAGGTCGCAATGGTATAAAAGTATAGTTTTAATTTGACAATTAGCCAAGTTAATATGTATGTCTATTATTCAACATTTTATTTCATTTTACTAACTCCAAACTGAAGCTAATTATTTCTATTACAAATGATATTTTTCATCATACTGACGTTAGACACAAGAAATTACTTTGTAATCCACATAAGATTTCTCCCCCTATCTCTATAGCGATAAGGTGAGGTCAAACGATGTCATACCTTATAATTAAATATTAAAGGGTCGACGTCTCATTATCCTTAATCAATGTGTTAGCGATTACGACGATAAGATCACTAACACGTACAATGAGTTTTTGGGGGTATATTACTATTGAATGTATAGATAGTAGAGCAAAATATGCGGGTAACTCAGTTTTTCGATGAACTTTCATTCTCTGCGGAGAGTTAGATTGCAAAATTTTGGTACGTCCAATGTAAAAGTGGGGTCAGACAAAATCAGGTCATACAGGACCAGCAAATAGTTCAGATTCTCAAAATTTTAGTCCCTGTCGTCAAAAACGAAGGGTGTCGTAAAGATGCGTGTGTCTTTCTTACTGTTTTTGTAACATCGTATTAACCCATTGGATGATCTGAGTGTAACTATTTCGGGCTCCGGTTGGCGGGGTTGGACTAACTACTGCTTGGACGTATGAAGTTGCGGAGACACAGCGAGAAAACATTCACCGGAGTTCTAGATCATGATAATGATGAATGGTCTGAATGTCAATATTTTAGCAAAAATCTTAGTATACTGGCGGTAGCCCAGTGGTGTACGTAACGGACTGCCGAGACGTTGGTCTCGGGTTCGATCCCCAGGTACCTCGGGCACACACCTCTGACTTTTCGAAGTTATGTGTGTATTAAAAATGTTAATTATCGCTTGCTTAATAATGTGCCCGGTAGATGGCAATAGGCTCGTCCCCTATTACATTGGGACCGAAACATATCTGGCGAAGTGTGGGTGTGTAATATACCTCTGCCTACCCCTTCGGGGATAAAAGGCGTGAAGATATGTTATGTTATGTTATCTTAGTATGTTTACGGCTTTCGATATATAAACCCTTCACACACCGAGTACACATACAATATGTATAAGAATACATGGTTGTATTGTGTAATCCCAATATGGACCGATAAGCTCAGTTGTTTCACTAGATAATGCAATTAATATCGAACAAATTTAATAACTGCCTCAAATTCAACGTAATAAAATTATACAAATAATAATTTGATTAGTTTCTCTTATAATATGTTAGCTAAGATATGAAGTTTGGCCCAACTAAGGCATGACCACGTAAAGTTAATACATAATTAAGAACATTTTGCTAGATTACGCACTAATGAATAATTATGCGGTTTATAAAGCTTTGTAAGTAATAATGATTTATTTCTATGAAACTGAAACTTAAATTTTACTTTGAATTTTTACATATCAGCGTTTTAGAATCTTTGGAGAATTTAAAGAAAACGCTTCCCCAGTTTAAAAAGAATCAACGATTTCGAACACTGTTGTTGCAGTACAAACTCTTAGCAATTGAGCTCTTAAAGAAACATAACACCAATTTCGTCCGTAAAAATCATGCAAAAATACATTCAAGTCTTTTTTACATTAGGTGGGCCCGACACGTTCATGAATAGAGATGTAATACACATAAGAGTCGGTTGTACAAGTACTCCCGAAAATAGAGCGATTACCGCAGCTGCAGGAAAATGGCCGACTGAGTTTACGCTAAAACAGTAATACAAAAGCAATATCCAACATTTCTAGTGGCACCCACAACAAAAGCAGGATATTTTGTAAACATTTTACTGCGTCCCAGTCTGTGACGATATTGTGGACGCTGTCGTTGCAAAATGGCAGTTTTTACTGCCTTCCACGAGACCGTTCGGTAACGTAACATCCCTCTATAGTTGCCGTAATACCTACAGAGAAACGCGTTTTAAAACCAAGAATTTTTACTCATACACTTTTGCCTTTGGACTTTCGTGAAAAAAGGAAAGTAATAAAAAAGTTTAAGTTTTATAGGTAAACGGTGAATTTATAAAAGTCAAGCGGTTATAAAGTTAAACACTGCTTAGTTTGCGTTTGAAAATATGTAGGTATTATCATAAACATGCTCATTTTGATACTTCTTTAAAAGGCTTAATCGTATAAAGATTGGTGAAAACGTGAGGAGGAATAGACGCTACTCGGCGGGATTGGAATTGCATATTAGACACTCTGGTTGGTTACCGTGGCAACGCCATTTCGGTCGCCGTATGTTAGATACTGCGTCGTTTTTGGTTAGCAAGCTTGGATCTGCCTCGGTACCTCGACGCAATCCATTGAAGCTCCAAGGAAGCAATAGACGAGTGGTACACATATACAAATGTCTTCATGATAACATGTAACACAAAAAAACCTTATATGGAATCCCTGCTAATAATATACGATCTACTAGTACATCTTTATAACGTACTATTTAAAATCCAGCACTGCAATTTATTACGGCTGCACTAAAAATGGTAAATCAAGATGGTCTCCTTACTATTAAAATTTGTTAGCGATGTTGTTGATAAGCGGGCATTATAACATAAGGAATGGAAAAAGCAAAATGATGTTTTGAATGTTACCGGGCGAGCTTTTACATTTTGCCGCCTCCCGCCGCTCGTTAAGGTGACATAACATCGTATTTAGTTTTCTCCAACGCACTGTATCTCTAGCCCAAATGCAATTTTCTCACTTAGGTACCATGGCTATTTGCGAAACGTGTGAAACTTGGGCACTAAAGTGCGCTACCGTACTATCTTGTTTGTATTTACAGTGTGTATGTAAATTACCTTCATTAACTTTGAAAACTAAGTTATCTAATTAAGATAATACAATAAAGGGAAGTTTATTGACGTACTTTGCAAGCCTACAAGCCTGTTACGAGGCTAATAACCTCTATCTGATGGAGTCTACAGACCGTATGCGTGCTGTTAAAAATTTCAAGTTTTGTTAGTAATGATTCACGAAAATCATTAGTTATTTAATTCTCAATTAGGTGACCTATGATTTACTACATCTTGCAACTACCACAATCTGGGTATCCGAGCTTGCCTCAGATTAATCTATAAGATAAATTAAATCTGCTAAACCACATTTGCCTAGCGTGGTGAGTTATAGAATATTTAATCTATAGTGAGAATCCCGTGTCCAACAGTTAGACACTTTCTAACAAAGATCTTTATAATGATCAGCCTGAAACTACGTTATTAAATATCCTTACTAAATCTAAAAATAGCACCAAATAAAGCCTATTTATTACGTCTATTTTAGGATCAAATTTCCTCATAAAGTTCAAATGGCTATTTGATAGTATTGTCTAACGTTTATGCGAATGTTAAACATTAAAATTAAAATACTATTCATAGATTTCATCGTTGTGTATTTTTAGTTTAAAGTTACTACATATAAACAAATAGAACAGTATATATTACTCTAATGTGGTCGTTTTCTTCCTACTTACCTACTTTTCTCGTACCTACAAGTTTATTGCTAAGCGCACAGAGAAAACATAAAAAATCACCCATATTAGAAGACACCCTCTCTCTGTCATACTCATTAAGTATTTTGTAAACATAATTATATTGCCACTACAAGGAGAAGAACCATATAAGACACATACTAAAGTAGTCCTAAAATTTAAATTCTTCGGGTTTGTTAGGTAAGCATAAAAAAAAAATAGAAGCGCTGTAGTACACTAATTCACTTTATTTCAAGCACCTCCCTATAACTTTGCCTACTCTGCGCAGTAACACTGCATAACTTCTAAGACTGTCTTGTTCTTACGCAACACGAACGAACTCGCCGTCAAACGGTACTACAAAATAAAATCTAAATAACATCCCGATGGTCTCTTTATTTTATAAAAGATGTCGTATCCTCTCCATATAAGGGTTTAGAATCTGGGTTTTCGCAGAGATGGGACCGCTCGACCGTGACAAAATTGGTTATGATGATCGGATGCTGCCCGATTTCATTCCCGGATATTTTGCTTTCCTTGATAACATTATCATTGAGTTTAACAAAATGTACGGAAAAGTAAGTTAGTATAAAAATGCTGTGCTTGGATTTTATGTAATATCAAATTTTGCTTTTTAAGACTATAAAGACAACCCTGTACATAGTATTAATGGCAAACATCAAATTATGTGTTTTAGTTTATTGTTCAGATTCAGATAGTTTATTGTTATCATAGGTATATAAAGTATTACAAGAAAGGTCTTAATTCTAAAGTACAGATCTCTGTGATATACCGTACTAGACGGTGTACAATATATTACATGTCAAATTTTAAATACAAAAGATCAATAGTTTTAAACACATCATAATAATTATTTTAAATCTTTGTCATTAAGATAGTCAGCAACACTGTAATAAATCTTGTCTAATAATAATAATTTTACATGTTTTTTAAACAAATTTATATCCTCTTCACTTCGCAATTTTTGTGGCAATTTGATAGTTTAGGAACCGTACAGAATATGCTTTTATTTAGCATGGTCGTCCGAGAAGCTACCAAACACAACATATCTCGCCGTCTTGCTCTATTTACCTTTTCAAAGAGATTTTGATTACTTTTGACAAAAAGCACGGATTTATATATATAAAGACATGGTAGTGTCAGTAATTTTAAAAACCGAACAAAGGGTTGACAACTATCAGTAGATTTTATATGACATATGGCTCTAATACATCTCTTTTGGGCTTTAAAAGCCAGTTCTTTGTGTGTGGAATTACCCCAAAAGATTATTTCGTACCTTATTATAGATTCTACATATCCATGATATGCAGTGAGCACGGTTTTGCGATCTGCTACACTACCGAGTTTGAATAATGCTTAACAACTTTGAATTAATTTATTGCATTCTTTTTCTATATGAGGTTTCCATGTCAACTTACTGTCTAATATTAATCCTAAAAACTTTGTCATGTCAGTTTGAGATATTGTTTGTCCACCGTAATGAATATTTAAATTGAGTTCATTGTTTTGTCTTTGATTAAAATTAATAAAATTGGTTTTATCAATATTTATGTCTAAATTATTATATGTCATCCATTCTATAATACATTTAATTGTCAAGTTGATGTCATTTTCTAATTTATTTATATGTTCTCCGGTGAGTAGCACCGTACTGTCGTCTGCAAACAGTTTCATGTGATGATTACAGACTTGGGGGAAGTCGTTTATATAGACCAAAAAGAGTAATGGACCTAGCACACTGCCTTGTGGCACGCCGCAGCATGGCGTTTCAGGCTCAGATATGTATGTGGATTCAATTTTAGATAATCGACATATTCTATTAATTTGAGTCATTCGTCTTCGGTTTTTTAAATATGTTTCTATTAGACTATGTACATTGCCTCTCACTTCATATGTTTCCAATTTGTTTAATAATATACAGTGATTAACGCAGTCAAAAGCTTTGGAAATATCCATGAATGTTGCTATTACTGGTGTCCTTTTGTCCATAGATGTCATCACTTTATTCATAAAATCATAAATTGCCATGTCGATTGATTTACCCTTTCTGAAACCCATTTGTTGCTTTGCAAATAAATCATGAGACTCGAAATAATCATACAGATTTTGATGTACATGGCTTTCAAAAATTTTAGAAAATACTGGCAGTAGTGCAATTGGTCTATAGTGTTCAAAGTCATTGTGTATTTTGTTAACAAATTTTCTTGATCCAACATTGGTTTTTACTAATCCCCTCTGCGCCTATCATTTGTTTTAAATTGATGCGACATGATTAAAATTTAAGCTGAAATACAACAGTTTTGATTATAGATATAACTAAATATTTTACAAAATTCCCGCGGCCATTTCGAGAAATCCTTTCTTAGTGCACCTCTACGGTCCCCGAGGGAGATACATGCCAAATGTTAGCTTTCTGCACCCAATACTTTTGACTGTAGCTAGTAATGCAAGATTTTTTTATGTACAGACTAACAACACATGTATATTTTGTAGTCGGTATATCCCTTAAAATTATCCTGAACAACAAAACATCTGCTGAAAACTACGCGCAGAATTTAAACGTCGAAAATGTTGATTTTCGACGTTGAAATTCTTTGTCACGACAGACAGATAAACAGCAAAGTCATTCCATAAGTGTTCCATTTTCCCAATTGTGACCGGGATACTAAAAGGATGGATGGTAAATATATGTGCACTAGAGCTGTCACAGTATGCATTCAATTCTACAACTTGGAACTAAAATATTTGGCTGTGACGGGTATTCCATAGTACATGGGTCTTATTTAAAATGGCTCGCTAATTGAATTGCCTATGAATGTGTTCGTGAAAAGGCTCGACTGATGAGGTGTCTGGTCTTTCCAATCTTTCTATACGGAGCTAAGACGTGGACGCTGAGGATGCAGGATCGCTGCAAAATTGACACCCTGGAAATGTGGTGCTGTAGACGCATGCTCAGAATCCCATGGACCGCACATCGAACCAATGTTTCCAACCTGAAGGAACTCAACATTAAAGAGACATTATCGTCGACTGTGCAAATACGCATCCTCAAGTTCTTTGGCCATGTCATCCGTAACGAGGACTCAATGGAACGTTTGGTCGTGCTAGGGAATGTTGAGGGCAAGAGATCACGTGGGCGCTCTCCGACACGATGGACAGACCTCATTAAATCTGTGACGCACTCCAACATCAACGACTGCTCTCACTCCGCAAAACATAGAGCTATACGGCGACGCATCACAAGAACAGGAACGGCACAAGAACCGACCGACGCATGACCACGACCAATGTGACAAGAGTGCACGACTGAGAAGAAGAAGAAGAATGAATGTGTTAATTATTGTATGAAAAACGATCTCCATGCCTAAGAAGTCTCCAAGTTCTCTAAAATCATCATTCATACAGCTTTCCGCAGTCTACTGTTGGACATGGGCCTATCCTAAATCAAGGCGTAACAATAGCACTTTAAGTCAATTGGATGATTTGGCCTACTATGCCTCGCTGGCCAGACGGGTTGGTATAGGGTTTAATGTAGAGATTGCCATCTCTTCCCAAAGATGCTATTAGATTCGTCTATTTGTCTCCGTCACGCCTTTCTCATCCACGGAATGTAACGGGGTAATGACACTTTGTGTCCTTAATCTGTTGCAAAACATGTGAGATCTCGCACTTGGCCACTACGGTAGACTTCTTCTCAAAATGAGGAGGTACTAGTGCCCAGCACTGGATCAATTTGTGTACTGGGCGAATATTATTCACCAGATGGTACACCATCATGTACAACAATGACGGCCGGTTGACGTAGCGGTAGTGTAAGCGACTGCTACGCCGAATTCGATTCCCGCTCAAGTCAAACATTTGTGTGCGAGAACATGGATGTTTGTCTTGGTCTGGGTTTTTCTATATATAATATGTATGTATTTACAAAAAAAAGTAGGTATATATGAATGTTTATCCATTGTCTAGTACCCATAGTACAAGCTCTGCTTAGTTTGGGACTAGATGGTGTTGTGTGAATGTGGTAGAATATTAATATTATTATTAATGTATTCAAATTTAATTTTCTCTAACAGGTTCAAGGTGCTAGCAAATTAAAGAAAGTAGCCCAAATATTTGAGTACTTTACGATCGATGACACGCTTACCATCCAAGTATAAAGCTTTTAAAATGCTAGCGACTAACAAGAAATCAAACCTAAATATTTTAATTACTGCTCGCAGTTGAATCAAGCTGTCGCCCGATCCAGGTACTATGAATATGTAGTCATTAAACGCGCTTCCGTACACTTGTTTGTGTATAAAGTTTTATATATAAAATAAATTGCAGTGGAAAATAATGAAATGAAAATGTGTTAAATGTAACCATATTCCTTTATTAAAAGAATTCAATGAATGTACCAATTCTCAGAACGTAACATATAATGCAACGTGCCACTGCAGTAGCAATTATTTTAACATACAAGTAAGGCTTGTGGTCGGTAAAATTTAAAACAATAATAATATTCAAAAACGAACATTTTGAATAATCAAGCAGATTTTTTTATTGAGTGACGCATTATTTAGGGTTCGAATCCTAGGCGCGTACCGATGACTTCTCGAAGTTATGTGTTTAATAATTTATTTTTAATTATCGCTTGCTAAACGGTGAAGGAAAACACCGTGAGGAAACCTGCATGTCTGAGAGTCCTCCGTTAAGTTCTCAAAAGACATGTGAAGTCTGCCAAACCGCACTTGGCCAGCGTGGTAAATTATGGTTTTACCCTTGTACGGTTTAATCCGTCGCCAGCATTGGGACAGTTTATATACAGGGCTGATGATGACAGCAGCAGGAACAGAATTATCCGTTAGCTCATGAGTCTACCAAAGAATCGCAGAGACGGAGCAAGGTCGCAGCAAATTATGCAGCCTACCACTACGGGACGTCGACGGATACCTGACTTGTTTCAGTGGGTAGACCCCGGAGGCTTGTAGAGCAGACTCAGTCACACACTCTCTCAGACTCTGCCTTTACCAAGAGGTGTAGCAGTGAGCAAGGCATTTCACAGTGTACGCAAAAACAAAGTTAATACAGTAATATATCAGTATTGTTTTCGTTCACGTGACTGTAAATATCATATAAATTTCATACTGCATAATAATTTAAACGTCCGTTGGAGAGCCTTGAGGTAACTAAGATTCAAGTTTAAAATATATATCTAACAAATGGTAGATATTTAACATAAAGTAGAAATCTAGTCTATAGAACGTTATAATATGTCTGGAACCAACAGAATAAATGTACCATATATTAATCCAGAACAGTTGCACATTTGTACTAAACGGGGCGCGGGCGCAGCGGTCTCCTCAGTTACTATCACTTGACAAAGTTATTCGTGTCACTTCACATTTCAGAAGTTAGAACTACGAATAACGGAGCAAGTTGAAGTGGTTAGTTGACACTTTGTTGCAAGGTCTAGCTAGGTGCAACTGTCGCCGGCAGTATCGCCAACTTTGTGAAAACATTTGTGATAAGCTACCAACATGCCGACGATAAATAATGTGCATCAGTTGTTGCTTGTTACCTGGTATGCACGTAAGACATACAAATGTTGGTCCCATTTTATTAACACACATTTATGGGTCAACGTGAACTGTGTCAACTAACCTAAAGTCAAATCTATACACTGCATCTGTTTGAAACATGGAAAGAAAAAATGTGAGCAATCCTGATATTGGCTTTTGAAGACTGTAGATTATAGAATGGCATAAAAGTAGTGAACCGAGTCTATGATTTAATAGCTTTTAACCAGTTAAGGCTAAAGTTTTGCGCTGTACTTTTTTAGGCAAACCCTTTGAACACACTTTGAAAATATGTGAGATTCTGAATAAAACGCGCAAAATTTTAGGAAAGGTCTGATAAAGAACACACAAACATTGCTATGTTCTCCAGAATTGCACATACACAAAAAAAGCAAGAATAATCATCCAAATCACTGCCTAGCAGCGAAGGGTAAGAGAGTAACAATTGTTTTGAGAGAGAGGAAGGGTGACGAATACTCCGGCGCTCTGATTCACCACACGAAAGAACGGAATGCAACATATTATTACTGTATGTTTTGGCTTCATTGTAATTTCACTTGCATACTCATTCACATTTGATTTCTAACGTACAAGTGTGGTACTTTTTTCTTAAAGATGAACCATAGTTTTGTTTGATTGTAGTGCCATTAAAACATTTTACTCTACTTGATTATTAATTTACAAAGGTTGTATTTCAATGACTGCTCTGCTTGTCCTCAGGAGGCGTGGAGGTACCAGAGTTTGGCGAGCCCCTCACAAACTTGACAGTGCCAATTGGCAGAGACGCCACGTTCGAATGTATCGTTGTCAATCTTGGCAACTTTCGGGTAAGCAATGTTTACATTTTTATCTTGATGGCACTCGTATTATGTCATAATTTGGATATTCGACGTAGGTTTTATATAAAGTACCTAGTAGTCTTCTAGTAGGCTTAAAAATAAACAGTTTCCATTCAGAAAGACGCGGCACAGTGTAAGGTAAATATTACATCAGAAGTTGGCTGTGATGTGGCGTGCCTTTGCGGCGGGCAACCGGTATACGGTTTGTAAAACGCATCGTGATGAGTCTATTGCTACCGCCACAGTGTCTAGTGCACCATTTTTTTTCTTTACTATAGGAACTCAGATTACGAGCTCATACTCCGCCTTTTGGAGCAGGCAAGAGGGTGCGTGTAACTCTCCCCTACAGCCATTCAAAGTATTGCCGTGTCTGCCGAGGCTCAGTTTCCTTAGTGTTTCATACAAAAGTACATAAGATAGAAAATAGGCGGATAGATGTTGCAATGACTCTGTAAATAATTAAACAATTGCACTTAGAAGTAAGAGATACGGTGCGCAAGAGCATTCAATCGTTAAGGACGACCGCAGCCTTAAAAAGATCGGTACAGTAAAAGGCAGGTCGCAAGACAGTATGTTGATTTACGCAGCGTGAGGCAAACAGCGACGCGAAGATAGCCTGCATTAGTGTGTTGGCTCGCTAAGTGTACAAACACCTACCTTCTATTTACAGAAGACTATACATAGGCTCAACAATTTGCGGTTATTAGGATGTACGGGCTCTTTGAACAAGCACTGCAGCTGTCAACAGGGGATCAGTAATATTAATCCCTTATAATAGCTGCTCAACCAATTTAAGTATTAAAGGGCTCATTCATAAGTTGTCTAAGTACTTATAATCAGGTAGACTTAAAGCATATTTGGTAATAATTAATTATATGTTTAGTTATAAAAAAGCAGCGATAGCCAAGTGGAGAGACCGACAGACTGCTACGCAGCGGGTCTCGGGTTCGAATCCACGGCACGCATCAATGACTTTTCGGAGTTAAATGCGTATTAAATTGTTAATTATCGCTTGCTTATCGGTGAAGGAAAACATCGTGAGGAAACCTGCATGTCTGCCAACCCGCACTTGGCCAGCATGGTGGAATATGGCCTCACCCTTTTCATAGTGAGAAGAGGCCCGTTCCCAGCAGTGGGACAGTACATAGGGCTGTTGATGATCTTAGTTATAAACGCTAAAGTTCTTAGTTTGTTACTTTTACACGCAATAACTACGAAACTGAGTTTGTAGTAACTCTACAATGATATAGCTCATCTTTTAAAATAGGCGTGGGTTACAATTTTATTATACTGATTCACTCACACGGACAAAGTTGAGGGAAGAAGCCAGTAGAGGTATAATAAATAAGTTGTTTGAGATTTATGTGCTTTAAACATGTTTTTCGTCGTGACATTGTAATACAGATCTGCTTCCCTGATAAGAAGTTTACGCCATTTATCGAGGATACTCAACAAGGATCTTCAGTTTTATGGTTGGAGGCCATAAATCGCGTCGAATACAAATCACCATCGAGCCACCGTCTCACATTTCATGACTATGTCAACAGGAGATGAATCGATGGCTTGCCGGTGTTGATAAGCGTGCACTGCAAAAGGAAATTTCATTTATGGGGATAAATAATGGTTCGAATTGATGCGAACTCAATGTATTTCGGTGTGAACCAACCAATAATAATCATAATATCGGATAATTTCTATTTTTGTACAGTCAATTATAAATAAAACGGCTTACAGCAAACCAAATATTATTAATAAGTATTAAGATGCTTTCCAAATATCCATCAAATGAAACAAATTATACCGTAAAGAAGAATAAATTGAATTTGCTAATCCAATCTTAATATTACCGCGCCTTATTAATCTGAGTAGGCACACAGCTATTTTATTAAAACAATCTGAATCATTCAAACAAAGCATTACTTCACAATCTAAATTAATAGTTTGGAATAGACAAAAAGCTCCCCCAGAGATTTTCTCTCTCGCTCTCCTCTTTATAATAGAGTTGAGAGGCTGAATATTAACTATGTTAGTTAACTTGGCTTAGCCAGTGAATTTTAGGCTACGACTATACTGGAAGGCATCGGTGAAATTACGAAGTAGAAAAGTTTTCCCGCACCAAATTAATGACGAGCCGACAGAACAAACTAGATACTCTAAAACATATTATAGAGAATGTAAGAAATCGTTCAGTGAATACTAATGTACATACTGAACGATTTATCTTAGTTCTTCAGAGATTGACAAGCTTTACCAACTGAATCCTGGCAGTAACTTCATGTTTTGAACAGCAATTTAGGCGTTTATACCTGAGAAATTAGCGAATGATTTTTATCTGGTTTCTAGTTCTTAACTATTTCAGAACTAAGAAAATGCTACGGCCATTCATTTGACCAATATTTACATTGGACTATATTAAAATTAATATATTATTATTTTTAGTATAAGATACAGTTAGAATGTGGTTGATGATGATGACGGTAACATAAGAGCTGACACGGGGTCCCATAATTTATTTTCACAACCTGGCTTCATAATAAATGTGGCATTAGGCAAAGGCTGAAAGAATTATAAAAGACGCGAGATATTGCTGCAGTTTTTTTATTTTCGCGCCTTATTTAAACAGTTTGACTGCAGGGATACTGTATTTGCAAGCCACTGATGCCAACACATAACTACATTTGAAGGGATTCATAACTAAGGTGTCTTCTGATATTTCTTTGCCATATTTGTGACACATGTTATAAAAACGATGTTACATTTATGTTTTTCTTTTTCACACCAATACTGCCCTAGAAATAGTTTGTGCCTTATTTATGTTTTGGCTTCAGAAACTAAAAATTATCCTTAATTCTGGAAATATTTCATTCATTCTTTTGTTATGGCTTTAATATCTTCATCGAATCTAATAGAGGTGTTATTTTTCACATAATACTAAGAACGTCAAAGAGCGCACATTAAGTTACAAAATACAAAGATTGCTCAGAAGTTCGTCCCGCATGCGTAATTAATAAGTTCCATAATTTATTCGTAACCCTTTCTCCGTTTGTACAGAACTTTGACCCGAACATACCTATGTGAAATGTTCGGAAAAATCACTTTAACGCCTAGTGTATGTGTCTATTACATTACTGTTGGTCCAATGGCGATATTTACCTTTCACTAAGATAATTGGGTCTCAGCCAAACTTACCTGTAAATTGCACCTGGATGACCTCGGGATTGGGAGGTCAGACGGCAACCGCCTCTGTGAGAGCATAATCAGTTAATTCACCAATTCAGTGTAATTGTTTGTGGTATCCTGTTGGCAGAGCGCGTCGCATATTATATTACGAGCTATTTTAAAAGTTGGTGTGATCTAGTTCAAAGAATCGCAGGATAAACTTAATTGCATACTCGTTGTGTGCTAAGTAAAGCATTCTTAGCGAAAACTGAAATACTCTCGCGTTACAGGGCGAAAGGAGCCTTTTTTTCACGAGTTGCTGCAAAAGCACCACCAACCACCGACGAAATCACTGAACTACCAGCTGAATCACGCAATAATGCCACCAATAACGCTTGAAGAATTTATCTCAACGCTCTTTTATTACCATGAAGATCCGCCAATAATTGTGTCTTAACTGAGGTGTGAAAAGCAATTAATTGTAGCCTTTATAAATGTAGATCTAGATTTACATCTGCATAGGGCACGATATTCTCACAGGATATACCTACTGTATGATGTACTGTTTTTACCACATAATGTTTTTACACCGCTGAACTCAAGCTTTTGCATTCTCATGATAAGGAGGACGCTTGGTGCGATGCAAGTATCTTTTTTGCCCATCTGCAAACACGATATCGCCAGTAGCTATGAACAGTTATGAAGGTTCATCACTTGAGGAGTTCCTAGAGCTTATAAATAGTACGTCTAATAACACGCTGGACGGGAACGAACTAAGTACGGAACCGTGGTGAACTATGAATGTGATGAGGAAGGATTTCATATGGCCAATAATATCCGATCTACAGCATCAGAATTTAGGTTCATGTCATGTCAATATAAGTGACTGGTATCATATTGGACCTCAAAAATACTTTAATCATTATCTACAAATAAAAAATACTTTCATCTTTTTCCTTTTTTTTTGATGTACTTATTTTTCATTATCAATTAATAAGATATTATTAAATCACTATCTTAATAATTTTATAGACATCTAGAACCTCAATCTTCAGTTGTCTGGATTATTTGAATAATTAGGTCTTCTTTGTAAGCACATATGCGATTTCTGGACAAATTGGTATTCGGTATTGTTGAACAACTTATTGGTTCTTGAAATCCTATCGGTTCTTAACTCCAAAGATTGTTATTAGCGTTAAATGTAATATATCTCTTATTTTGAGAGAACTAGCAACTACTTAATTACTCGGAATTCGTACATATACATATTCAAATTGCTAGGAATTGGGTTGTAAGGATTATTTTAATAAGTGAATCGTTGAGCAAAATGTTATATTTGTGATAGTAGACAGTTTTCGTCGAGCCAATGAGTTAGTCAATTAACGTGGCTCGACCGAATACCACGCTTTTATAGAAAGTCAAAGTAAGACAGCAAAAATTTTACCATTACACTTTAATAAGGATAAGTAAATTATGGAAAATCTGTTCAGCTTTGCTATTGCCAATGATTGATTAACCATTGTCTGGAAACACATATAATTTTTAGTGATAAAATATATCTCATCATCTCTAATGAAAATGATGATGGAAAAAATACCAAAAAATAAACTAAAACCTAACTGAGAAATAACATCTATGTGATTAGTGGCGAAAAAAGCAATATAAAAACTGTGAACCGTATAATATTCAATGCATCTAAGTTTTCCAACAAAGATTCATTCCAAGCATAAAAGTTATGTGAAAAAAGAACAACATCCTTCCACGGATCACAAAGAAAGTGCACTCAAAGTTTTAATTTTCCAGGTCGGCTGGGTGAAAGCAGATACAAAAGCGATACAAGCGATCCACGAGCACGTGATAACCCACAACCCGAGAGTGTCGGTGTCTCATAGTGACCACTCCACTTGGTATTTGCACATCAAGAACGTGCAGGAAGAAGACCGAGGACAGTACATGTGTCAGATCAACACTGATCCTATGAAAAGTCAGGTAAGAAATTCTCGTTGAGATATTATAGATATTTTGAATGCAATCCCCTCCTTAGGTCGTTTGTCCTCAATGCTAAAATAAGTATATTATATAGTGACCTCTACAAATCACCTCCTAAAATGTCTTTAGTCACGTTGTCTTATCTTCGTCAGTGTAGATAGCGTCGCAGACAGTAGTATTCTAACCATCGTATCGACGGGCATCAGGCTTCTGTCTCTGGGTGTTTTAACGTTTACTTTGCTCGTTAGCAGGTTAACTGATACACTTTTTTGTCTTGCAACGATCTTCAAAATACTCGAAACACATTCTTAAGTAAGTGGTTAAATGCAATTTAAACATATTTAACATCTTGGGACAACACACCACGTCACTGATTCCAAGCTACGCCTGTAGTTGAAAACCGGATAGCAGAATTGGTTGTGTCTAAACATACGTATGTATGTAACAAATATATTTTTAAGCACAACCCATTAGACATAATTGTACTCATCTCACAAAAATTTCGAACTTACGACCTATGGCGTAACGCAATATCAGTAAGTACTAGACTAATAGGCCAGTTAAAATATTTCAAGCTAAGCTTATACTCATTAATATCCTATCAGCATTGATTTGTATATAAAAATTAGTAATATATATATATATATATATATATATATATATATATATATATATATATATATATATATATATATATATATATATATATATATATATATATATATATATGTGTGTGTGTATTTCTTGTGTGCGTGTGTATGTCACTGGACTCCTCCTAGACGACTGGACCGATTTTGATGATTTTTTTGTGTGTGTTCAAGGGGACTTGAGAATGGTTTAGATTCACAATATAGGCCACTGGAAAATGTTTTATTAGTAAATTTTTAATCCGCAAGTAGTTGTTGATTTTGGAATGTTTCACATTGGAACCGACCGACTGTCAAATCCATCGCAGTGTCAAATCTATATTAATAATTTCGTCAAGGGGTAAGGTAGACTCGATCGAAACCTTACCTGAATAATAAAACATTAAAAAATAAATATTTCGAGTCGATAACATATATATCCGCAAAATTCGTATTATCGAGTACATACATACATACATATTGTCACGCCTTTTATCCCCGAAGGGGTAGGCAGAGGTGTATTTCTACACCCACTTTTCGCCAGATATAGTTTAGTCCCACGTAATAAGGGGCGAGCCTATTGCCGTACCGGGCACATTTCCAGACTCCGTGCTGCTACTGAGAATTTCGTGACAGAAAAACCCAATAACACTGCCCGACCCAGGAATCGAATCCGGGACCTCCCGATCCCATGCGCACATTTATGCCGCGAGACTAACGAGGCAGTCGTATAGGGTTTGATGTCGAGTTTTCCGTCTCTACGCAAAGATGGTATTTGCATCGTGTTATCCCTTAGTCGCCTCTTACGACACCCACGGGAAGATAGGGGGTGGTGACACTTGTATTCTATGCCGTCAACCACATATTATCGAGTATTTTGTTAAATTCTAATGGTTCTGACAGACAAATCGCAGTCGCCATTTTGGGCACTCTAGCGAAATGTCACTGATACCGGATAACATTTTGAGTAGGTACCTACTACTGTCATAGTACCTACTAAGTAGTTTGTATCTGTAAATACTTTTTGCAGTTATATTTCTTAAACAGTTTAAGACGACAATTATACGTATCCGCCCAATAAAGGAAATTTGTGTTACCCCGAACATAGATGATATACTATAACTATAGAATCCCTAATTTACACGAGCAAAGCCGCGGGCAAAAGCTAGTTAGTATTATATATTTTTGATGAAGCACTAAAACCAATCCGATCGAGTAATAAGAGCCTTCTTCTATAAGCCTCATTATTAAACCACAGATCAATATTAATATATTTTATCTATAACGTCGAAAAAGGAAACCTTAGTGAATGATAGTATCGAATTATGTAGATATATGCTAATATAATACGTTCATATGATGAGTTTTAGTGCAAGCTTCTAGAGTTTTCTATGAACATCATGTAAACAATTATATGGATACATATTCAGACACGCAAATAGAAAACGCGTGTCAGGTCATCATCCTCCTAGCGTTATCCCAGTTTCAATCTGGGGTCCGCTTAGTAGTCTAACCGGATTTGACTGAATATTAGCTTTTCTACGGAGCGACTGTCTGTCTGACCTCCGCAACCCAAAGGGATAGCGATATTCCATGGTTTAGACTAGTGTCAGTTTATTTAGAAGGTACTGACGCCCTGTAACGACTGTCAAAGATCTTCATGACAACCGGGACCGACGGCTTAACGTGCTCTCCGAGGCACGGGACAAGCGATAATTAACATTTCAATACTCACATGACTCCGAAAAGTCATTGGTGCGCGCCGTGGATTCGAACCCGATACTCTCTGTATGGCAGTCTGTTGGTATCTCCACTAGGCTATCGCTGCCTAGAAAACGCGTGTCAGGTATTGTCTGTTATCTTAACTCTAATTCCTAACCAGGGTGTCCTTTGAATCAATTATACAAGCATGTTATGCTGTTTTATGATGGCAGTCGGATTGTTACATACTAAATGCACATGCTGGTACCACTTGCCAGGATTTTACATTATATTATATGCATATAATAACGAGACAATTTCTCAGAAGTACCAAACAGGAGGAATCCGAGATCTTATAGTGGAACACTAATTACGCAGAACAGGAAGTATTCAGCTCCAATAACAACAATATCAAAAGAAATTTCTGGAATCATTTTATTGTTGTACGAATCGTGAAGCCGACGACGTCAAATAGTACTCCGGTCATCCATAACAGAGTTACTATTCAGTCCCGTTCAAAGATAATTGCGACTTTTCCTTATTTAGTATCCGACGCTTCCGTCCAATTCATCGAACTCAAATCTGAAAGGCTTCAATTTAGCACCGAAATATGATTATAAAGTCTCACTTAGCAATTTGGAGTAAATATTTTCTCATCGGCTATCGGAAAACCACACGATTCTGATTTAATTTCATCAATAACGAACTATGTTAGGATTGACGATAATTAAATGATTCTGTTTACACTTTTCAATGGTCTATTGATTTTATAGACTCTGAGCCAGTTTGGATTTAGTATTTGCTCTATCTAGTGCTATAATTATTTCCATGAATTAAATGCAGGCGAACATACCAGTATTTAGAAAATTGTACTTGCTTTTCTCTAAAGTATTTTGGCATTTTGTGTGTTATTTTTAATTAAACTTCAAGGAACGGACATAAATAAGCTGAATCATGTGTGTAAATCCTTAAAGAGCTGGGTAGAGGTGCGTTTACTTACACATTTCGCCAGCTATACATACTTGGAAACATGACGAGGTTATGGTATAGAGGATATGGTACCCACAAAAAAAATTTTGCGACAGTACCTGGGCCTTATGCCATGTAATTATCTCATATTTTTTTAATGAGTCATGGTACGGAGGAAGAGAAAGGATCTGGTCAGAGATGACGAGGGTAGCTATGCCTTCTGCTCCTTTTCGTTATTGGCAAAGCAATTATGCGAGAGAAGGTCATAATAAGTAGCTGGCATAATGCAGAAATCATGCAACTTTTGACTTACTAAGCTTTCGTGCACTAGTATTTTTCTTCCATCATTAGATACTGTCCCAGCAGTACAATCTATTACCGTACAATCATGTGCTGCTATTACTCATGCAGTTAATGATTATAATTATTCATACCCAATATTTGTTATAGATGGGCTTTCTAGACGTGGTGATTCCACCGGACTTCATTCCCGAGGAGACTTCGGGTGACACCATGGTTCCCGAAGGCGGCACGGCCAGGGTCTCGTGTAAGGCTCGCGGGGTTCCGCCTCCGAGAGTTATGTGGAAACGCGAGGATGGACAGGAAATTGTTGTACGGGACCAAACGGGAGCGAAGAGTAAAGGTATGGAATTCTGCAGAATAATAGTTTATTCTTAAAAATAATCTGGTTCAATTAAAGAAGAATCTCTGTGCTACTGACATTTCTACGAAAAGTAGTGAAGCGAGGCTTCAATCAGAACTACCGTACCAGTGATAAGTGCGTTGACTATTTGCTTCCTTCGTATCACGTACCGTCGCAACCGTCACGCATAGGGTTATTATTGCGTTTTGGTTGGTGGTTACGTCATATAACCGAACGGCCAGCCTTGCTCTTTGCTTGATTTTACATGTATTTTCTTCGGTCTCCACACGTTATAACATAATTTCACGCCTTTTATCCCCGAAGGGGTAGGCAGAGGGGTATTACACACCCACATTTCGCCAGTTATGTTTAGGTCCAAATGTAATAGGAGGCCAGCCAATTGCCATCTACCGGGCACATTATTAAGCAAGCGATAATTAACATTTTTTATACACACATAACTTCGAAAAGTTAGAGGTGTGCGCCCGGGGTACCTGGGGATCGAACCCGAGACCATTGTCTCGGCAGTCCGTTACGTACACCACTAGGCTATCGCCGCTTTATGCTCAAGGAATATAACGTCGGAAAGCTACGCTTCATCGTAGGTTACCTTTTATTGCGAAAATAAACCAATTAATTAGTAGATTTTTTAAATATTTACTACAATGTTATCTTTCATACACGTGCAAATTCGCAGGCGATAGCTAGTCACACGCAAAGTAGATGCATAATACCCGCGTCGCTCATCGGCGCGTAATTTCGCTAAAGCCGTTGAAAGGGGGCGCTTCACAATACCGTATATCGTCCCTAGTTAGAATGTTGTAATGCGTTGAGACCGTAATAAACTACGTTTTGAACGCAGCATACTTACCCATAAACAAAATTGGCTCGGTGCGTGTTCGCCACGCATTAACACATGACGCGTTTTTCCTGTGTGGGTGAAAAATCATATCGGGGCTTGTTGAAGGTAATGTTATGTAACCTTATTTTGTGTATATCACTTTTAAAATTGTATGGGGGGAGGGATGGACTTAACAATCAAATCATTTAGGCTTACTAACTAGTAAGCCTAAATTGTATATAGTCCTCAAAGCGGTTATTCCAGAAATCAATATGCAAATGTATCACACAAAATATTTGTCTATGTAGAAATCGAACTGATGATACTCGGTCTAGACAAGGTCGGGATACGGCAAGATGATTTCTAAAACCACTGCCCGTTCCGTGCAGTCATAAATAATTTAGAATATTTTACAAGACTTTTGCTGCTCTTAACAGCAAATAAAACTATAAAAAATTGCGAAGTGCCACCAATACTATAAGTAACGCCCACCTAATCCCTATGGGACCCATAACTTATCCACGCTTAATTTAACCGAGAAAGTCGCCAGTGAAAAGCTGACATCATACAAACCTACCGTCAGTTTTTGTAGAGATTGACCATGATTCACACCATTTAATTTCAAGTATTTCCATAAAAGCCGTTTATTATTCATGATAATATAACTAAGATACTACGTATGAATATTACTATATTTTAAATACTGCAAATACAGAAACTAAATCATGAGCTATTCCGTAAAGTCTAAAATAAGGCAATATGAAGTATTTAAATATTACCAAGAAATGGCCTTCGCTGTTGACGGAAACACATTCAAATAACAGTGGGCTTACACCATAATAACCTGAAAATTGCAATAAGTAGGGGTTACATTTCGTTCATACGTCACGCAAGCCTGTGCTGGGAATGTAATTGCAAAACTGACATTAGCGCCTAATAACAACTTGCCAATTTAGTTCACCCTTCAATGTCATTCAAATTAGTTGGAACTTTCTTTGTTTAACTGAAGAGCATGCATGAGAAATTTGATGAGAGTTAATGAAGCAAGAGAGATATGTCAGGATCGTTGCACATTTGCAACGATCCTGACATATCTCTCTTGCCTTGTATCTTCTCTCTCTCGGAGGGGTAGGCAGAGACTACGGAAAGCTATTGCTTTCCGTAGTCTCTGCCTACCCCTCCGAGAAACAGGTGTGAGTCTATGTAATTATGTATGTATTTTTGTTTAGTATTAAACGTTTGTGAACTTTCGTATCGCGTTTAGCCAGCGTGATGGACTAACCCCACTAATCCTAGGAGGCGACGGAGTGTGGCAGTAAAGCTATTGTGTCACGGAGAAACCGAAACGGAACCGCAATCAGCTGCCAACTTGAGCTACTCGACTTTCGCGTATACACAACAGATATATCATTTACTTGGGTGCATTACAAATCAATGTTTAATGAATAAAGCGATAAAGTCATGTTACAATTGCCAATAAAATAAACCGGTCAAGTGCGAGTCAAACTCGCGCACCGACGGTTCCGTACAAACCTGTAGGTATATATAATTATTTAAAAAATATGTGATGTAACTAAAAATTTAAGGTTTTTGATTTTTTTCTATGTGCTATAAAACGTTGCTTTATGCCAAATTTCAAGATTCTAGATCGACTGGAAGTACCTTTTAGTTTTGACTTGAGCATTTGATATGAATTTCAATTTTATATCTCTACGGGTTCATGAGGAACGGGGTAGTACATTTAAAATTATTAAAAATGTTTTAATTATATTACGTAACTAAAAATTAACGATTTTTAATTGCTATAAGACGTTGCTTCGTGCCAAATTTCAAGATTCTAAGTTCAAGGGATACCCTGTAGGTTTAGATTCGCTTGCGAGTAGTTGCGAGTTTGAAAATATGCTGAAATTGCTGTTTCTTTTGATTGCGTTGAGATAGATTGATTTTGTTACAGCTTAAAGATATTATAGACCCAAGTATTTGATATGAATTTCAATCTAATAACTTTATGCGTCCATGAGGAAAGGGGTAGTAACTTTAAAATTAATACAAATATTTTTTTTTATATGATGTAACTAAAATTTACAGTTTTTGCAATTTTTCCTTTATCTGTGCTATAAGACATTACTTCTTACCAAATTTCAAGATTCTGAGTTCACGGGAACTACCCTGTAGGTTTTGATTCCCTTGTGAGTTTCGAAAATTGCGGTAATTTGCAGCATAAAAGCCTGTATCTTTTGATTGCGTTGGTTTAGAAGTTCGATTTTTTCACAGCTTCATGGGACAGTAGACTTGACTATTTGGTATAAATTTCAGTTTTGATACCTTCAAGCGTTTCTGAGCAAATGGGTCTTGACAGACGGACGGACAACAAAGTGATCCTATAAGGGTTCCGATTTTCATTTCGAGGTACGGAACTCTAAAAAGAAAGAGGCAGATGTTCGGCAAATTTCTATACGTCCAAAGATTACACAATAATCGGTATCGAGTGTGGACATGCTTAATGAACAACATCTTACTACAAACAATTGATTAAAGAACTCCTTATAACACAGCATATTAACAGCTAAATTCCATTACATTAAAGAGGCTCCAAGTAGCTAAGCGTTACGGATACCTCAACTCAAACAAACCTCACAACGATTATTGCTTAGCTGCAAAAAATATTTTTTTACAAAACCTGATAGTATATTAGTTGGTCTGTCTTAGTAATCAAATAATGAAATGTGTATAGATTTGTGAAATAAATTGGCGTTCGAATATACTCGCAACAAAATAGGTTAAATGAAATGAAGCACAACTTTGAAAGCTTGTATCATTCCATTAAGAAAATTCTTGTAAAAAAACGATTTACTCTTCGTATCTGCTTTTCGTTTCTATTGAACCTGCAAGCGTTTGTTCTTTGCAAACTTAACGTTAAAATTATTAGTGCAATATGAAAAAGTAAGTGCTTTTATAAATCTTTACGAAGTTGATATTGCAGTTTGATACAAATACAATACTGAAAGAAAAATAAAATTGGAATAGGAATTGTAAGAGAGGAATTTGAGGAATTATAAACCTAAATTAATGTTTGTTGTAATAGCAGGAAAATAACAACGTAGGCTTAATTGCGAACAATTTAACTAAATAATTAACCGAAGATCAAATTTAAGACTTGATTATCTCTAAAGCGAGTTACAAAATATCTTCGGTTGTAGATGATATTACTTCGTTTATTATTACAATGTTTATGGTGAGTTTGAGGCAGAAGGTATTGTTTCACAAATTACTGGTGTAGAGAGGCAATAGGACTCGCCTCGAACAACGAAATAACCAGCGATAAAATCAAGATTCGGTCACGCTACCTACGAATTGTGATTTAAAGAGTTGCGTTGGTTTTAGTGAGATGGCTTTACAAGTAAAGTGTTTTTAAACATAAGATTCATTATAATGTGTTAAAGATTTGTTTTTCAATGGAAACGCAGTGGCTTTTTCGTAGATATTAATATATGTCACTGAGTATATGAATAATTCATTTTAACAGGCAGTTCCTGGTCCAAGAATGAATCATGTAATTAAGACTGCACGTATGGCGTCGTGGTTTATGCGGTTGCCTCGAAGTTTAACACTGCGCCGAGAGTCGTAGTTTTGATTCCGTCACTTGACAAAACTTTGTGTTATCTACAAATTCATATCCATAAGTTCCCCCTTATGCACATAAAGGGGAACTTATGGATATGAATTTGTTCAATATAGATACATGTAAAAGTTGTTATGAATTCAAGTAGTCACTCCAAAATTAGGCAATTCTCAGTAGCAGCACGGAGTCTGGTAATGTGCCCGGTACGGCAATAGGCTTGCCGCCTATTATGTGGGTCCTTAAAATTCATGGCGAACTGTGGGTGTAATATTACACCTCTGCCTACCCTTTCGGGGATACAGGCGTGAGTCTATAATAATAATAATAATGTAATTATTATATGAAATTTTGACATTTTCAATAATATATGTAATTTTCCTTATTTTATTTCATTTTATTATGTTTAATAATTTTATGTGTACTAGAAACTTTCACATGCCACTTGTGGCAAAAATAGAAGGACCGTGTACCAGTCTGACCATCTTATTGTACTGTATTTTATGTGAAATAAATATCATTTCATTTCATTTATAGATTATAACAAGATTTTGAAAATCAAACGTGAAGTATGCTGTACCATTCAATGTGCAAACAAGCCTTATTTTATAATTACTTCATATTTCAAGTACTTGCTTCTCAATTAGTACCTAGATGTAGTCTAAAGTTCTTCTTCAGTACAGCTAAATGGTTACTACTATCTTCAGTATCGTCACAGATGTAGCATGGTAGGTTTAATCAAGTAACCACACCCACGTAACACGCTGTCTATCGGACGTGTCCTTTATTCCTCATTTTACCAAGTAATTTAACACTAATCGACACTAGATTAAATATCTTAGAACGATAATCTCTTAACTTTTACTGGGAACAAAATAAAAGGTTAACGAAGAAAGCTTTGAAAATGCTAAAGAAAATACAAGCAAAATATCAGAGTATGGTTGTATACTGAAATATCGGTCTATGTGAAGAGCCTTGACGAAGGATTATGTTCAGCAGTGGACGTCTTTTGGCTATGATTATGTGTGACCGAAATAAAAATAAAAATTGCCTACCTAATTTTGCCTTAGCTCTAAACAGAACAACATTTCTGACATAGCCTATTGTAGTCAGTAGTTAGGCCATAAATAGAGTCATCTGTATAGAGATAGCATCACATACAAAACTATGAATAGGCTAGTTAGCAAAGCGGCGAATGGTCGGAGGTTATAAACAAGTGACAATAAAAATATGCTGCTCATTATCAATGTATAATCTATATACAGTCTGAAAGATTTCAGGCTGACAGACGAACTTAAAGACACATAGATACATTAAGTATAAATTTATTCGTATATAGATCCAACTCCATAGAGTATAGACCTAACTTACATTTGACAATGTTCTTCATAGGTCTACCCATCATCCCAGCCCGAAAAAGTCCTCTACTGAACTTAAGCCTCCGTAAGGCTCTCCATACAGACCGATCTTGAGCCACCCGCATCCAACCGCTTCCCACGATCCCAACAAAATCATCGATTCTTTCGGAGTGCTTACCTTTGCTGAATTTTATTACCCCGTACCAAACAAATTTCGTGTGTCACTTTTCTGCTAATATATATTCTTATTCTTTAATGTAAAATTTTCTTGAATGTAAATCGTACTACAAATTCCCATCAAGGCCAGAAAACTTTATCCATGTGATCAAAGATGCTTTAAAAGAACAATTATTACAACAAAATTAAAGCCAACGAGACGATATAAAAGAGAATAATAAGAAAACACAAGAACAAACATATTCTATGGACATCATAACTTGTACTAATTTATGCACTTATGCCACGAAAATTATCGCCTAATTTAACATCGTTGTCCTTTTCTACCGCACATAGGAAGCTACTTTCGCTCCGAGCTTTGATTATACAAAATTTATTCAAATCAAGAACATTTATTTATATTTTTAACTTGTGATTTTCATAAAATAAGTGTAATGTTACAAGTGCAGACGTCAACATTAGGGAAAAGTGTATCAATATGCAATTTTATATAGTATTTTGTCAAAGTCTTACGAAGCACGGACAAGATTTAACATTATTTATCTCCATTTTATGGCTGTACAATAAATGTTATATTTTCAGAGAATCGCTAACTGGGTACATACATAAATAAAATAGAATAAATACAACCAGTCATGCCTCGTTGGACTCGCGGCACAAATGTGCGCGTGGGATTGGGAGGTCTCGGGTTCGATTCCCGGGTCGGGCAAAGTGTTATTGGGTTTGCCGTTAGGAAATTCTCAGTAGTAGCACGGAGTCTGGTAATGTGCCCGGTACGGCAATAGGCTCGCCCCCTATTACGTGGGACCTAAAAATTCATGACGAAATGTCGGTGTAATATTACACCTCTGCCTACCCCTTCGGGGATACAGGCGTGAGTCTATAAATAAATAAAAATATAAAAACAACCAGTAATAATGACAAAAATGTTTATTAAACTCGTGTAATACGAAACAATTTGTTCTGATGAAATTATATTGTTCAAATATATTGGCTTTAATACTCTACTCGTTTTGTGAAAACTGATTGTGGTTTAACTTCCACACTGTACTAACTATTCTGATAGGTTTAAGCGTTTTTATTAGCTGATTAATAGTGCTGATGTGTACCTATTATGAAAAAATTAAATTCTTTAAACAAGCTTTTATATACTTTTTAAAACAAACTAATACGCTAAAAGTATAGGATTAAAATACTTGTCAATACAAATCAGACGAGCCCAAACTCGATGGGCTTGTATAGTTTTATAACGGAGTTCCTATGGACATCTTCCCGCTCCATCGTCAGAGCAGCTCCATGGCAACTTAATATTGTATTGTGACGCGATATAAATATGCATGAAAAATTTCGACGCAATACAAAATCGGGAAGTGGGTCAAAATTTTTCAATACTTAATTACAGACACCGAGCCAGGTAAAAGGAAATAAAAGCTTGAAATAAAAGTATGAATATAAACAAAATTTTATTATGATGTTCTGTTAGTTACAGCATTAAAGCTACTTAGATACTCTTTTATTAACTACATACCTACAACATACTAAATAAAATGTATATATCCACCGAATAAATATAATACGAAACGACACGAAGAAAGACATAGTAACACCTAGTTCAATGATATGGGCGGAAAAAATAACCTATAACTTGATAACGAGAAGTGGGTGAAATCGATTTGCAGGGCGCTATTACCGCCTCCCAAGCAAAGTTCAATAAAAGCTTGCAAATATTTCTCTACCGCTGTAACTGAGGACATACTTTGAACCTTATGCAATGCGACTGTAGGAAACGGAGCAAGCATTGCAATAGTTTCTCGAAAAGTACCTATTAACGTCTCAGTCAAATATTTTACAACCAATTTCATTTCGGACATACACATTTCAACCTTGACCTTCTATATCCTATCTAACATTGTTACTCACCCCTGGTTGACACACCGTCCAACTGAAGGACGCTTGCCGTATTTACCTGTTTGCGGTCTTGACTCTCCACTTTACGTTTAATTTTAGTTTTGCAGGCTCTGCGGTTTAGGAAGCTGATGTTTCTAAATAAATCGTAAAATGCATCATCCTATGTAGACCTCAATTTCATAATTAATCAGGCCATTAATATCAAAAATATTTTCATTAATGGCTGCAAAAATACTTCATTTGTCTTAGTATATTTGAATGGCGCAAGGACGCCATTGTTTTTCTGAATATGTATAATACAAAAGTCTGTGTGACCGCATTTGTGGCGGTACAATGAGCCGCGCGGCGACTATTCTCGGGATGAGTTTCGCGTCCAGTATTGTTTAAAGTTTGTCGTAATTAGTAGAGTTCTGCCGTTGAATACACTTCTAGGTCTCATTATTACGAACGCTGAATAACGTTTGAATAATTTATTGAAACCCCTGAATCGTACTTGAATTTTGATATGTGTTGTGTCGTGGGTTAACCGACGGATAGTTGGTGTAGTTTATGTCGAGCTTTGTATAATTAAAAGCAAGCTTAAGTTATAAGAGGAAGTAAATAATGCAATCTGGGAAAGCCGGTGGTTTATTTGCAACTAAATTAGGGTGCGGGGATTATGTTCGGCAATATCGCTACGAAATGTCTTATGTAGTAATTGGTAACATAAGTTGCGAAAATTTGGCATTCATGCTACTTATTTCTGATCACTTAGTAGGTTATATTAGTAAGATATATATTTGCAAATTTGGTTGCAATCATAAATAAACTCAAAGTACTCCCTACGCAATCATCTAGTATACTTGTTAGTACAACTGTTACTGAGATATTATTTACCGATCGTTGGCTTTATAAATGAATCTCTGAGAGTTTATTTTACAATAACAAGGATCGCCTAATTAATATTCTTTCAGATACATTTGAAGAGCTCACTTTTGTTGTGTTAAAGTAATAAGTGCACTAAATTTATGTTGTGTGTGTGATTATTAATAACTAGCTTTTGCCCGCCGCTTCGCGCGCGTTAAATTCGCAGTAACACAAATCTCGTTGCAGTCTCAAGTTGTGTGAAGACACTCCTGATTATTCTTAAGATTTCAGATACTCTATAGGGTACAAAGTAACTCGGTCAGTATACATGACATTATCTACCGAAAGGTACATAATAACATCACCTTCAAATGTCAAAGCCATGTTGTAATACATGTCCATATATATGTATAAACATTTACGCATTTATAATATTAGTACATGCGCAGCACTCAATTATTAGCGCATGCGTTCTTACTTCCCAGAGGTAAAGGTCATTGCATATCTGACCCGCTTTGCGAACAGTGGCGGACATTAACCAAAATAGTTTTTAACAAAGGGGAATAATATGACCTTTCATTGCATACAATTGTTTGATTAAAAATCATCGGAGAAAAATGCACAGGATCCTTTAAAGAAGAAAACAAACGGTACCTAAGGTTTTTATTTCATCTTATAAAGGCATAAAAATAATATCGAAACCGTACAGCGTGGTGCATGGATGAGCTAATGTTTAGAGATATGTTATACGATGTCTCTTTCGCACATTGAACAGGTTTTTTTTCGCACATTAAATAGCTGCCCCCATATCGCTAGCATTCTTTATTATCTGTCTTGGGCCATACATCAGGAAGCAACAGACGCACCCGCTGCCTTTTTAAATGATCTTATGATTGCTTTGGATCAAATTGAATATTTTTTTTAATGAATTAACATTTTATTTTTCTTACCTAAATCAATTAATTAGCGGACGCCCGCGACTTTTTCGGCCCATTCAGTAATCCCGCGGGAATATCAGGATAAAAAGTAGCCTATAACCTTTCTCATGAATGTGGCTATCATACACAAAAAGATTTTTTCAAATCGGATCAGTACTATCAGAGATAAAGAGTATGGATATATACATAGATAACACTTGAATTTTTTGAGTTTCCCGTAGCTCACATTAATGCGACTAATGCCATAGTAAATGAGAGCCATAGATGAATACATTCTGCTATATTTCGTTTGTGTTCGCCATGGGTATGGTTTCCATACTCAGGTGCCCAATGACCATTGTGCCGTACAAACTTCTACCCTCCCTACAATACCTGGCAGTTTATTTTTTGCAACTTATAGTAGCCTATGTCCGTCTCCATGGTCCAATTTATCTCTATATTAAATTTCAACAAAATCGGTTCAGCCGTTTTAGCGTGAAAACGGAACATACATACATACATACTCTCGAATTTGTAATATTAAGTAGGGAAGTAGGGATAGTAGGGATATCATTAGAGACTTTCTTTATACACAACATTATCTAACTGTTTAACCACCTTCATATAGAAAATGTAAATTATATTTACCGCTTACTCGTGAATATGCCACATATAACTGACCATGTGAAAAACAACATGTTCGGGGGTCGATTCCAGCTGTTTCAAGTTTGTCCCGGCGATTTATTTAGAAAATACACACAGGGCTACGAATACTTTGGGCAGGGCTGGCCTGCCGAAAGTAAGATAGCCCCGTTGAGTTACTCAAGAGGTATCTGAATTCAGGCCTCAGTCTCCCACCCACGGATTCCCACGTACGTGAGGTGTGGGAATTTGGGAATAATGAGACACTATACAGTTGTCTCATTATTCCCTACATAACACGAACGAACGAAATAAATCAAAGAAACACATCCACATTCATTATTCAAAAGAAACAACTAATACACCAATCCGACGAAAACGAAAGAAAATTAACCGAGAACCCACTCAATCCACGGAGAATCTTAGCATCGCCATTCAGAAAACGCAATCTATGTTTACATATACAAACCGACCGAGATAGAAAATAATATGGACTAATCGACAATCTTTTTGTTTATGAAAGTGCCGAATATTATTCTCTATTATTTTTTAATAACAGAAAGATGCCCGACACATAATTATTGTCTTTTAGGCAAGAAACATTTATTTTGCTAGAAAATTATTTGAAAATAGTGACATCTATCGGTCGGAAGGATAACTATAAATTTGCTCGGTTGCAGTAATTTATTTATCGAAAATACGTAAAAATATACTGATGAAATTAAGAATCGCTTCCTTTTTTAAAGTCGGGTAAATAGCCATAAAACACTTTGAAGGTACCTGTTTAGACTAACTTTACTTTTACTAACAAACATATAATGATCATAGATGGCACCACACATATAACCTGTTTTGGATGATCCCTGTTTTGTTTGGGACTACATACAAAGGAGAGGTCAAGCTGTACACCGATAACCGCTCAACCGATTGTGATGTAACATATACTATTTTATAGGTTTGAGTATTCTTTGTACATGAATGTAAGTTTTATTGAAAATAATTTCGCCACTTTAGAGATCTTGAGCAACATAGGGAAAGACGTCGGACAGACAGACAGACATAAATTCAAAAAATTATCAAGTATTGCTTTTTAGCATTTTGCTAGATTTTTTAGCTAATTTTCGTCAAAATATTTTTAATGTACAGACTTTTTCACCTCTACAGTTTTATTATAGTATATAGATGATGTTGTAAAACAGCCTTAGCCCATAGCGAAATCTCGGGTGTGAATCCATGATCAATACGTTCATTGTACGAATCTGCATCTGAGTAGAATAAAAGTTATATTAAAAAGCATATTAGATAAAATCTGTTAGTGTGCAACTGCGATACCATGCCTCTAGCCTGTAATAAAGTAAGTAATTCATTTATGCATGCATCGTGCATTTTAAAATTTGCTAATAAACTTTCCAGAAGGAAAAAATTACAATAATTCTAGCCTCCCAATATTTAAACTTCGAACGCTATATTTATAATTAGGTTTAATTTAGATACCTAGTACCGATTAAAAATACTATTGTAATGTAACTATGTAATACTATTTTCAACTACTTGAAAAAAATAATTTATACATTTTCTATTGTCATGAAACTTAAATTTTCATGATAAATTTACATTTTAATGAAATCATTTAGTAAGTGTAGTACTGTAACTGATTGTTCTGTACCGATTTCAATTCTGAGAAACGGTTGATGTCACAGACGAACAATTACCAACAAGCACAATGAAAAGTTATATCGAGGGGCCAATTAGTAAAAATTCTTAGGTAGCATTTTGTTTATATTTTCGTCTCTTTAGTCGTTAAAGCAGAAATGTAGAGATAATCAACAAACAGCCAACTATAATACTTCACATGTAGTTGAGCGTTGCAGTATATTTCCTACAATGGTTTCCGGCGACACAAAGCTAGACGATTAATGTAATTAAATTTTACTGCACATTTAAAGAATTTCAAACGTAGCTAGTATAAATCGTCTACACGATAACACAAATTGTTATTCTGCCATTTAAGAGGCTACTTTCAGGATATTTTAGCCTGTGACTGTTGTTGCAACTTTGTCTATGTATATGAAGTGACAGTATGATGGGCTGTAGCTACAGTTCCCGGGCTCCTAGGCAAAGTTCTTGGATATCTTGGGCTAAGGCAATGATGATGTGTATAAGTTGGGCTACTAAAAAAAAAAATTATATATCTGCGATTACAGCAAGATTGCTCTCCATAGTTACCCTAATGTTAAAGTTGAACCCTAAAGTTTTAATGATGCATTCGAAGTAAAGCCTACTTAACTGTGATAATATTCCTGCAACTTATCATAATTATATGCCACTATGCAAAATACTTTACACTTACCCAAATACCATGTTTTAGTTGAAAGGTGGTGGGGACATGAATGTTTCGATTAGCAAATAATGCTAGACTTTCTTAAAACGTACCCAGGGGGGGTACGTTTTAAGAAAGTGGGGTCTCCACCTTGTCGTGGTGGGGGGCTTAGTAACCGTGGCTTGGACACCCGCGGTGAAGCTAAGAGAGATCCCGGGAGTGGACGCTCCGCGTGGGCTTGGAGGGGGCCTTCACAGGATGCGTCCAAAAGTGTGGGTGCGGGGGCAGTTCTGTCTGTCCCTCGCAGTCGGGCGCGGTCGCGGGAGGAGAGGCGTGTCGGTGTTGCGTTGCCGCGCGCCCTATCTCCCGCGACCAAATGGGGGCACACCATTGTTGCGTCGCGGTAGGGCCGCTGAGCAAGAGGAGATGCGGTGTTGTCAGGTTGCCGTCCTCCCTATCCTCTGCGGCCGCTGGATGTTTTGGCGGCGGGGCCCAACACCTTCATCCGCCGCCAAGGAGGTTGTGGCCTTCGAGCTATCCACCGGGGTGTCAGGGTAGAATGCTAACGCGATCCCCTGGCGCCCCCAAAATGGCGTTGAAGTATGCGCTGTGGTTTTAGTGGGTATTACGGCCTTGCACTCCAACCGTCGAGTCCCACATACGTGCGTAAATGCATTTCCACAGCAAAGAAAAAAAAAGACTTTCTTAAACCGAAATTTTCCGTAATTTGTTTAAGCTTGCTATTAGTAATACTTATGTTTGTTATTGCAAGTGGAAGTGGTGTTTGCTTATAATTGGATGTAACTGTTACTGTAGAACGTAAGATGTTTATAATATTTGCTGGTATTACTGTTACATTTGTTAGCAAACCTAAATAAATAAATAAAAATAAAATAAAACCGTTCTGACTGCCTCGTTGGTCTCGCGGCATAAATGTGCTCGTGGGATCGGGAGGTCCCGGGTTCGATTCCTGGGTCGAGCAGTGTTATTGGGTTTTTCTGTAATGAAATTCTCAGTAGCAGCACGGAGTCTGGAAATGTGCCCGGTACGGCAATAGGCTTGCCCCTTATTACGTGGGACTAAAGTATATCTGGCGAAAAGTGGGTGTAGAAATACACCTCTGCCTACCCCTTCGGGGATAAAAGGCGTGACGATATGTATGTATGTATGTATGTAAAACCGTTCTCTGATAGTGTACGAAATCGTTGGAAAAGTAGGATTGCTACCATTTAAAAAAAAGAAAGGTGAGATCTAAGTAATGATATGCTAAAATAATTTAATGAATAGTCGAATTAAAAGGACCATCGCATTTACGCGTAATTAATCTTCTACTAGAAACATCTTTAATTTAATTTTGGTACTATTTTAAAAATGCCTTTTAGCCAATCAAGTTATAGCCATACAAATCAACGTTTTTACGCCAATTAGGATTTTACAAAGATTACTTATTTATCTCAATTTGCTTCAATATATTATGTAGTTATCCGGCTTTATGTGCTTATGAAAAAGTGTAACATTAAAAGTGTCATAATTATTTGGCTACTTTTGTGTTGGGATTTGTGTTATATTTTTAGTCTCTATTTGCAGTGCATGGTCAAAATGTACAATAGTTCAGGGTAGGATAGTTCGATGTTGTTCACAAGGGTACCTTATAATACACAATAAAATATATTTGTTTCATAACAACACATTTTACTTACACCTGTATTCGCATAAAAATCTAACATTGTTACTACTACTTCGTAACAATGTTACTATTAGTATCTTACCTATTTCAGGTCCCACAAACTTCCCAACTCATCATAATAAGTCTGTCTGCCTCAACAAAAGTAATTCTAAGAGACATATTTTAAAATTAGCCGTGTAGTTTGTTGTACGAATACAGAGACACTTCTCGTTTTAACATAGAACAGAAAAGTTTGTCTAATGGAAGAACATTCTGTACAATATATGAACTTATATAAATATAGTTAGTTACTATAATGGAATACTAATGACCTTCTCCAGGGACACCGTTCACTTTGTTCGAGAATTATTGCAAAATATATTTAGTAAAAATTTGGACAACATAATCTACACAACATATAATTATATGCTACAGATAATGAATGATTTATTCGGTTTGAAACTTTTTGTAGATATTTCAGAATACATGCCCTTTTTGTCTTTACGTCAGATATGTAGGATATATAGGATATATAAGATAGAGCTGACGAGGTGTGTATGAGACTTTTTCATCAAGACTTTCTGGGCCCTGGTAAACCACCGCAGACGTCAACGTAATAAAGCAGAGAGCATATTATGCCACTAACCTATCGGAATGCCAATACATACTAAGTAGTAGTCGAAAGCTCTTGTGGGGAATTTTACCAGTATTAGCATGTATTTTTCTTTTCTTTTTCAGAAAAATAAATATATATCATAAACCAAAATTATTTTTCACCTTGTTTTACGAATATGAATGCCACTTTGCCAATATGAATACTACGTTTGGAATTATATAACATTATAATAATAACATAGAAAAGAGTCATAGGTTCATTTGATTGGGTGAGTCAGTACATTAATCCATCGATCCTTACAAACGTAAAATAATAGAAATAAATTATTATTTGTTAGTAGACAGTAGTTGTCTAACAAAATCAAATGCATTAGAAATCGGTGCTTCTGTACTAAATAAATATCGCGCAGATTAAGTAAACACCGTTTTACTTGTAGTTGCTCTATCATAGTTCGGGTTTCTGCGCAGGAAGGTAATGAAGACTTCTATCTTCACATCCTCATTTACATTTCAACACAGAGTAATTACATGATCCAATGAAAGATGTTCCTGTCTCACAAGTGCTCTTCAATGTGCATCAAGACCCTTGAGAAAAGGATTATTAATTAGACTAGGAGTTTGTATCTACTGGAACAGATTGTAAAGCTTACTTGCTCATGCTTATTTTCCAAAAGGCTGAGCAGAAGTACGTTTTTGTAATTAAATTGGCAAGAAACGTGCCGCCTGACAGACTGTTCACAATAAGTAAATAGTACCAATACCAATTTCGATTTTCTTAAAAGACCGATACTATTGCGGTGAAATGATGATGCTCGGCTTCTCAAAGTACAGTCGAACAACTTCCCGCTAGACCACCATAAGGGCGAGAATCTCTCAGCAAGACATCGTCGCTTCCAGTGCTACTTTACACGCACATTGACACTCGTATACAAAATATGTTAATAGTGTGCTTCGACTCTATGAGCGTGCCAAGGGTTTTTTTTTTCAAACTGGTCCACCGCCGACTTGTTTGATTGTACATACTCGTAAAAAAGTTGCTATTTAACCTACCCACATATTATTTATCAATTACGTTTTAGACTTCACAATACAGGGGGTAAATATGTTCATAAATGGTAGACATATTTAAACCATAATGAACAATTGGAACGAAACTTTCACGACTTCATGAATGAGAAATAAAATAACTCTCTTTTATATATGTTGTTTTAAGCCACCGCCGAAAGCTACTTTCTATTAAAAACCAGACGTCTAAAATTACGTAAAGCTCAAACCACGTAACTCTTAAATAAACCCTCCTTGCTCGAAACTTTTATAATAATCTGATATGTTTGTCCTCAGTGCTAACCTACCAGGGTGAAGTGTTGAAGCTAACGAAAATATCTCGTTCCGAAATGGGCACATACTTATGTATCGCCGGCAACGGTGTCCCTCCTACAGTCAGTAAAAGGATCCACATAAGTGTACATTGTAAGTCGATATTTACAACGCTTCATATATTTACTCTTACACGGCAATTAGCCAGAGGAAGCCTAAAAATTTAAGAGATATCTGTTACGCTGAAGTGAAAATATGTAGGCCGCAAGGGCAATTAAAATGTTTTGTTATCTTTGAAAGCCTGTCAAAAATGGTGACTCGCTTCGTGTGAAATAAATATAACTTTTGCTTATTCTAGGAAACGACTTCACAGCCGCATATATCCTATGTGTGTAGTGAAAAATGCTTCAGTAAAAACTGAGAGAAAATCTAGTTTGATAATCGATTTTAAACTTTCGCGATTTGTATACATCATGAAAAATATGCGGGTCCTAATCGCGTCCAATTAACTTATTTGAGGTATAAATACCTATTTGTTTCCGACGTTTCGCTCGTCTTGTCATGGTGATGCGAGTTCGCGTTAATATACCTGTCTGTGTGTGTCGGACAATATGCAGACAAATTGAACTCCAAACATCCGAACATCCGATGCACATACGAAATGGAGGTAGACGGATCGTTACCCTTTCTCGACGTTAAAGTGACAGTGAGAGATGAATGATACCCTTGGACACACTGTATATAGGAAACCAATCTGCGTACCCCAAAGGATATCATTCTTCTCCAAACACCTGGCGTCTACAAAGTCGATTGCAGCTGTGGTAGTTCATCCACTGGATAGAACTGCATCAACCACAAGTCTCATCCACCGATCGTCACTATTACTCCAGGATAGTATGTGAAGCAGTAGAAATAAAAAAGCATAACAATTTCAACCGGGAGGATGGATATAGACTACGGCTACTTAGAATAAAACACCGCCGCAGTGATAAATCTCAACAGTGCGTAGACGTCATTAGTGTAGTGTGTCGGAGTACCGACATTGCGAACTTAAATAAAGACCAAGTGAGGGTAGGTGCTGAAACTCGCACTTTCTGCCCATTCATGCTGATTTCAGCATGAATGAGCCGGATCGACTAGGGAAATACTACTCTCTCACAAAAAATCGACGTTAAGTAACAGTACTTAAACTGTTGCGTTTCGTTCGGTGAGTGAGAGTGCCGGAGGCCCTATCCCCTATTCCTTGTCCCTCATCCCAGTCTTCATCCTATCCCTTTTCCCATCCCCAAGGGATGGGAAACGCACTTGTGACTCCTGTGGTGTTACTTGTGTCCATGGGCGGCGGTAATTGCTTACCATCAGGCGATCTGTCTGCTCGATTGCCGCCTACGATTATATAAAAAAAAAGTCTCTCCGCGATCACGCTCGGTGCAAGACGAGCGAAACGTCGGAAATAAATAGGTATCTATACCTTAAAAAAGTTAATTGGACGCAATTGAGATCCGCAAATTTATTTTGTATGATCTAGTTTGATTTATCCTTATATTGAAACATTATTAAAAGCATACGTTTTTGCTTCAGTGATAATAAACTAACACAATACCTAATTGTCTTAATACTTTATACGAATTCGAAACTTTTGCGAAACATTTGTTTTTAAATAATTGTTTGTTAAGTACGCGTAAATTATTACTAAAATCACTACTATTCCAAAGCCTAGTTGGTAGTGTTACTACTACTGCGACATTACATCAACCGATTAAAGTTTAATTTTTAATATTTCACTGTACAGTTCACCCAGTGATCCAGGTGCCCAATCAGTTGGTGGGTGCTCCGTTGGGCACCGACGTCACTATCGAGTGCTACGTCGAGTCTTCGCCCAAGTCTATCAACTACTGGGTCAAGGATCCTGGTAAGTTTCATGTTCTGCCGTGGATGTGACATATTTGATAACTAAAACTACAGAGTATTGCAACTATGTGGCACTGTAGTGAACAATACAACGGACGGTAAACAGATTTTTGAAATAATGCAACTTGATTGTTTGACAAGTTTTTGATAGAATATCTGTGTAGAAGTCGTTACCTATAGTTTGTTAACAGTCTTATTTGCAACGAGCTTTGCGTACTGTTCATAATGGAAAACTAATTAGTGTGTTTAATGTCATAACATCGCCAATAGCAAAACCCAGTTAATATAAAAATCTATAGATTTATTGGTATGTATTCAAACAATGAGTTTGTTTTGTCACTCGAATTTTACTTTATAGCTAAATAACTGGTCTGATTCCGAATTGCATTGCAACCAACTACCACATTGGTCTCTATAATTGAGTGAAATAAAAGATACTTTATTTAATTCACTCAAATTAGAAGTTTAACATTCCAATTTTAATACCGTTTGATTAGCTCGGCTGGCAGGTACAGCATCCGCGATAAAAGCGAAACAAATTATAAGGCAGCCATAAAACTTCTAGGTGTCTGCACGAACTTTTTACATTTTTCATAAAACTTCCGCCGTGGAAAGATGAAATTCTAATATTGAATTTGAAAACAAGTGTGTTTTAAGTAATAAATTGTTCTGCAGGTGAGCTGATCATACCTTCGGAGCATCACGTGATGTCTGTTAGACAAAAGTCTATGTTCGAGGCAGAGATGACGATGACTATTAAGAATATTCGGAGGGAGGATTTGGGCAGTTACATCTGCGTTGCCAAGAATTCCTTAGGGGACGTCGAGAGCAAGATAAGATTATACGGTATAGTACTCAGCTTTCTATTTTAAGGAAATTAATTGGATTTAACGTAATTAGGTACCTTCGTCAAAAATAATGTGATTTAATTTACTTATAGCGTGATGATGTTGAATATTAATCTCATTCGTTCTATTAAATATACAAAAATGATCGTAAAATCTAAATGCATGCAATACTGATTTACATACGAGTCATATCAATCAATAAAATCTTTTCACTAAATGCAAAATAAAGTTTAGAATAATCAATTCCGCTGTACAGTTTTGAACCGCCGGCCACATTTTTACAATTAATTTTGATCATTATACAGAAATACCGGGGAACGACAGGCACGCGTACCAGTATCCGGACGTGAGGGTCATCTCGGACGATGAGTATGGCAGTAACACATATGAAGAAGAAGATGATGAAAGCGACAGCATGAAAACTAATAGAGTGCCTGACAGGGCGAACAAATGGTACGCCAATGATGGCAAAGCCGTGTTGACTACGACTGGTGATGCCACCACCGCGGTTGCCTCCACGACGACAATCTTCCTGTGTCTAATCAAAAGTCTGCTATAATTACTATTACCGCTACTGTAAATGTATTTTTGTTATCGTTAGCCCGTCGACGTTGAAGATAATTCAAGTAAATTGTCAACAATCACAGCCTGTAATTGCGTTTGATTGGAATAATTTGTGTAGGGCGACTTTTATTTTATTTTTAGATCCCGCGAAATTTGTTCACTAGTTTATTATTCCACCAGCGTGTAACGTGATAATAACTAGTCTTGTAACGTTGTATATAGTTTGTAATAGCCGAATATCCAAACTGTTTGTAAGAATATGAATAAAAGTAATTCAACTCTGATACTTACTGTTAATACGTTCAATACGAGATATTGTATAATTTAAGAAAATGTTTATATATTATATGAATGTGCCATGTATATTGCTATTATCTTGAATAGAGACATTTATATTAAAATTTTTATTGGGCATGGTAAGTTAAATTGTAAATAAATCGAAATGGTAAGCGATGGGGACATATTTACTTGACGACTTGTTTGAGACATATAAAACAGTTAATAGTTGCCGAGTATTTACAACTTAAAAGTTCCAGTTTACAGTGCTTACTCTCCAGTTGCAACTTTGGTAGCAAATACTGTACGTACCTATAATAGATTTAGTATCTAAAGCCTTTCAACAGTACACCAACTTTGCGGTGCGGCCCTGAGATTTGTTCAGCGGTTTATGTTACTGAAATTAATTTTGAGTTAATTCTAAAGTTGCAGATGGAGCTATTTCCGCGTGTATCTAAAATAATGTAGTCAAATAAATAATGTAACTTCTTCCAAACAATGTACGTTAATATCCTGATCGTTACAAAAAAATAATAAAATCAAAGACATGTCGCATTGGCTCTTAATTTGATCCGAAACCTTCGTATCTTGTGGAGTTTAATACCAAATTGAATATTTCACAGCGCTCTATGCTAATGTTGCGAGGGTAATGATATTCTTCGTTATTCTCCGGAAAATTCATACATTTTACAAAATAGAACGATTTAACTATAGTTTGACATTTTATTGTTTTAAGAGCCATTTCACAAAATTATAACGCTCGAGTTTAGGTAAAAGACGGCAGCATCGTGAATGTGTGCGTAGCTATCCACACATACACAATAGAAACAGTATAGCGCGATAGTCGACACGGCCAAAACAGTCTTGAGCCGTTATCAATAATCGTAATGCACTAAAGGTTAGAGATTTATAGAAATAGTAAATTATGATACGGGTGTGCTATTACACTTGAGGCCATATTAAGTATTATTATTGGTTAAGGAACCGAGTATGAAATGATCAAGGTACACCCATTTTTTCACACACTTGCGAGGAAAAATAATCTTCATACAATATTATCTAGCGGGTCTTAGTCGCGATAATTTTAGTTATTTAAAGGCATAAATATCGCTGTTATTCTCCTATGTTTCTACCGGCTTGCAACGGTCGTAGTTGCGGAGGGACTGTTCCAAGTTGTATGATGTATACAAATCGCGAAAGTTTAAAATCTATTAAAAATAATTTTGTATTCATTTTGTATTGTTATAACAGAAAACAAATATTCATGGAAAACGGCGCTCTGGTTATTTTTCCGCCACTGATGGCGATGCGCACCCATGGGCACAACAAAATTGACAAACAGCAAATATAAAAAAAATATATTAAATCAAATATTTTTATATCCCTACTAATCACTACTAATATTATAAATTCGAAAGTGTGTATGTATGTATGTATGTTCCGTTTTCACACTAAAACGGCTGAACCGATTTTGACGAAATTTTAAAAAAAATAAGAGATATATTGGACCATGGAGACGGTCATAGGCAACCATAAATTGCAAAAAATAAACCGGGAGGGATTTTAGGGAGGGTAGAAGTTTGATCCTACGGCACATATTTACCTCTTGGAAGTAAGAACGCATGCGCTGTAAGTTGAGTGCTGCGCTTGTGCTATCGTATATCTGTCAGTACTATCACGTCATACATCATCATCCGCCTAGCGTTATTCCAGTCTTAAACCAGGGTCCGCTTTCTAGTCTAACCGGATTTGGCTGAATATTAGCTTTTCCACGGAGTGACTGCCTATCTGATCTCCGTAACCGGAAGGGATAGCGATATTCCATGGTTTAGCCTAGTGTCAGTTTGTTTATAGCTTCTGACTCCCTATAACGACTGTCAAAGATCTTCATGACAGCCGGGACCGACGGTTTAACGTGCTCTCCGAGGCACGGGGCAAGCGATAATTACAATTCACATAACTCCGAAAAGTCATTGGTGCGTGCCGTGGATCGTACCCGATACCCTCTGCACGGCAGTCCGTTGGTATCTCCACTAGGCTATCGCTGCCTCTTCATCATACATACATATTGTCATAAATTGTGCACGGTGATTACATATATAAACGCATATATAAACTAATAATTATAGACTACGCTTAAATGGCTGAAACGATTTTCTCTACTAATATTATAAATGCAAAAGTGTTTATAGATATATATTCGGTATATATAATGGTAGATAATATCATGGATACTGACCGAATTACTTTGTACTCTATAGCGTTTCTGAACTCTTTAGACTAATCAGAAGCGCCTTCACACAACTTGATACTGAAAGTAAATTTATGTTACCCCGACTTCAACGCGCGCGAAGCCGCGGGCAAAAGCTAGTATAAAATATATATGTATATGAATGAAAATATTTGGTTTTAATTAGAATTATGGTGAATTGTGCATAGTAGGGGAGCTCACGGTGCGATATTGGGATTTACTCGAGCGTCATTGAGACCTATTGGGTTGCTAAGATGATAAAAATGTAAATAATTCACCCCACTATGCAAACGATTCGATTAACATTCCTACTTTATTAAAATACGTAGGACATTGATGCTATCAATATCTGACGCGCTCGAGTAAATCCCGAAATCCCTTCATGAGCTCCCCTACTAGAATAATTTGATAAATAAAGGAGATCACCCAAATTGAGCTAATTTTTATTTTGCCGGTCTATCAATAAAATGTTAATTTAATTTTAAGTATATTACTTATTAAAAATAGCTGGTACCCGCGGCTTCGCACGCGGGTAATAATAACATTTTATTTTAACTTTCATACAAATTTGCGAGAACTTTAAGAAAGCCTGAATACAGCCCTTTCGTAAAATTTGTTCTTAGTGAACGCCTAAAATGACTGAACTACCTACTTCATAGCCAAATCAAATTTTTGCACTGACAATTTCGAAATTTAATGATGAGTGACCTACGCTTCTATATAAATATACTATATAGACTCGGTATCGACTTAATGACTTAGAATCATGTAACTAACTATAAGCACTTGAAAACACATAATTATTTTGAAATCACAGACAGACACTTCAATTTTATTTATATGTACTTATGTATAGATGAGTACAAAAAGTAATGACTCGGTATCACGACAACAGCGCTACCTACCGGGTCAAATTGTAACCTATATGTAGTGCGATAAAGTCCTGTGAAACCTTCCAGTGAAAGCCAGCATTTGAACCAATTTAGCCATTCCAGAGATTGCCCCGGACAAACAGAAAGACAGGCAGACAAAAATACTTGAAAATACAATCATTTTGAAATCACAGACAGACATTTCAATTTTATTTATGTGTATAGATTGTCTATACAATCTATATAAACATATAAACAAGAAAAGGGAGATTTATCTATATAAATAAGAAAATAATAACATGTCAATTAGCAGTGACTATCGTTAATGTACCACATGAACATTTGTCGTTAAGGCAAAAACTAAAGAATCAAAATGTTGTAGTCGTAGTATAATAATGCTTTTACGCTAGGGACGCTCGAAGTTCGGCCCGCGAAACAAAATGGCACAGGTCCTACCTCAACGGGCGCTCGCGCCGTACTAATCGGTGCAGGATTGTGCATCGTAATTTATTCTAAATTAGAGAGGCATTGATATACATTTTACGATAAACTTCATGAAGCGATTTTCATCAAATTTTGAAATTAGAATTCTTATAGAACATAGTTTATTTTGACATGATTTTATAAATGTAATTACACTTTATTTAAACCAAAAAATCGCAATGAAATAGGGTTACAAAACGTAAAAAATGGCCTTCGATTTTGTTTTTTTACGAATTAATGTTATTAATAATCGATATTCTGGTACATTATGTAGCAAGAAAATTATATTTCTGATACGATACGTATTTTTTCCAGCCAACTTTATAAATATTAGTGATAGATATGAGAGCTTGAAATCAACTCTGCGTTGTTTTTTCAGTAAACTTCTTGTGGGAGATTAATCACCACAAAGTAAACAAATATTTTTTTGTAAATATGTTACATGAAATCGCAAAACGAAAGATCAGCCTATATTTTACATGTATTTAAAAATGTCGGAGTTTTACCCAAGATGGTAAATTAGGCGACTGAAATCTCAGATTTTGACGCGAAAACGTGAAATGGCTCTTAAGTTTCTTGTCCTATAATTTTAAGTTTCAATTTTTTTTATTTATAGTCTCACGCCTGTATCCCCGAAGGGGTAGGCAGAGGTATAATATTACACCCACATTTCGCCATAAATTTTTAGGTTATTATATTTACTAAAGCATCAAAGACTCACTGCACGCAGGACAGTGTAGTGGTTTAAGTTACCTTGCCTCGTATCGTTGAGGGCTCAATCCTCATTGGTGCAAAATCTTTGTGATGTCTACAAATATTTGTTGATAATTGTGTGTTCCTTTTGTCCGTCGCTTGAAAATGATGATGAGAAACTTGTATTTTAAAAAGTAGTGGAAATCAAAACTACTCTACCGACTTTTTAACAGCTTTCTTTTTTATGTACTCATGAAGTGCGGAGAAATAAAATGGACTTTCTAGTGGTCACATTTGATATGCACACTTGGCGGTCAAACCTAGACGTCCTTTAATAAAAATTTAGAGACATGCAATTAGGTATGTAATAAATACATCGCAATATCATAATTTACGTACCAATATTACTTTTCAAATACACTCACCGGCACATTTAACCGCCCACCTTGTATTTTTCAATTTGCAGAATTTGTCAAGTTTAGACCACAATTTATTACAGGTAAGTACGTTAACATACCTTTCATCATCACAACCTTTAACAGCCTTTAACAGTCCACTGCTGGAGGAGGCTTCTCCTTTGAAAGGAGGACATGGCCTACTATACCAAGCTGGCCAAACGGGTTGGTATAGGGTTTATATCAAGTTTTCCTTCTCTTACAGTGCTGTTCTCTGCATAATATACTCCCTCTGTCGGCTCTTACGACACCCATGGGATGACATGGGGTGGTGACTTTCCGTATTCTTAATCCGTCACCACATGGACAACCTTTACGATAATAAAAACAAGTCTTGAAAATTAAGCCATTTATCAAAAGATTCTTACTGAAAATGCTTAATGTGAGAATAATCATTAAACATTTAAAGTTTTTAATTTTGAAATAGTGGAGTGAAACAAAACAAAAATTAAAATTTAATAATGGGTGTTACAACCCCTGGCTCTATCTAATGACTTCTTGGATCCGGTTTGGCAATCCATCCTCGATATCTTGGATATCTGATTGGGGGATATTTTGCCACTCCTCTACCACAACCGCATTTAGCTCTCCAAGATACGTAGGAGCTGGCACCCGTGCTAGGACCCGTCTTTTGAGATTGTCCCAAATGTGCTCTATTGAGTTAAGATCAAGACTCCAGGACTGCCACGTTAAAACTTGATTACCAACCTCATTAATGTACTGAGTGACGGATCTTGCGGTGGCGAAATGTGTCACATGGTCTTGGTTGTCTTCCACGTATCTTTGAGCATTCACACTGCTTCTATCGAACACAACAAGGTCAGTACGAGCCTCGTAAGAGATACCTCCCCAAACCATTATGGACCCTTCTTGGCAACCCACTGTTTCGGTTATAGCGCACGAAGCAAACCTTTCATTTTGGCGTCTGTATACACGTTCACGTCCATCTGGACCTCTTAAGCCTAATCTGCTTTCGTCCGAGAACAGTACGACCTTCCAGTCTTGCACAGACCAGTCAGGATATTCTCGCGCAAAGGCAAGTCTAGCTCTACGATGTGGTGGGACCAGTTTTGGGGCGCGAGCTGGACGCAGAGCCCTCAGATTTCTTTCTGCTAGTCTTCTTCTAATCGTACGTTCACTATAACTGACATTTCTGATCTCAAAAAGACGTGTACGAGCTTCAGTTGCGGTACAAAAACGATTTCTCAATACGTTGCTGACCACAAAACGGTCATCTCGAGCTGTAGTGCATCGATATCAGCCTGGACCTGGCCTGCGAGTGTATACGACTGTCTCTCAAAATTTACTGATGACATCGCGTACCGTAGTTCGAGGTACACCAAGAGTACGAGCGGTGCAACGTTGGCTGTACCCAGCATCAGCTCAAGCCACTGCCTTAGCTGCTCTAGTTGCATTCAGTAGCATTTTTTACAGACGCAAACAATAACAAAGCACTACAAAATCAAACTTGTTCAATGTTCGCACACTATGGCAGAAAAGAAAAAAAAATTAACACAGTAACACAACTGCAACAATGTCAAATAACGACTAAATTCCGAAAACTCTTCAGTGACACAAATTTGGGCAACGAGTTGAGGATAAGTGTTTAAATTATTTCTAAATTATTCAAAACGAGCTTTCCAAAGCGACAAATAACTAAACAGTTGATAAGCCATAGTTAACGAAAACAAAAAAGTTTACGCATGATATAGGTGGGCGGTTAATTGTGCATGTGAGTGTAGTAATTCCCACATTATTAAGTTTGGTTCATAATCTATACATACAAAAGCGAAAGGCCTTCTTCTCGCGTCGGTTTCCTCAATGCTGAGGGTCGTGACCACCTCGTGGAAACAGTCTATTGTGGACCACTCGCCGCCATCTATTTCTGTCTACTGCCGAGTGAAGAGTGTCGTGTACCGTGGTGTTCGGAGTGGTGCGGATCTGATCGGTCCAACGTATCGGGCTTCTGCCTCTAGGTCTTTTTCCTTCCTCTTAGCCAGTGATTATTAACTTTTCCAAGTTATCACTGTCCTTCTTCGCAATGTGCCCGGGGTACTCCAGAACCCTGCGCAGGCAGATGGCGGAAAGCCTGGTCTGGATCAGCACTACATCTTGAAAGCATCATTGCAATCACGGTCAGCTTTCTTCAAGGTCCATGTCTCTGAGCCATACAAGAATATGGAGAACACCAGAGTGCGTACAAGATTGATCTTGGTTTTCAGGGAGATGTTCTTGTCCTTCCATATCTTTGACAGCTGTGCCATGGCCGCTTCTGCCATCCCGATCCTTCTCCGCAACTCAGATTCGCAAGAGCCATTATTACTAATGCTAAAGGCCACTTATCACGAAATCTCGATAACCCCTGGACGTATAAAGATGCAATTTGGCAGGAAAGTAGTTTAGGTATATATAGTAGACGTCCGCTAAGAACGATTTTTTTTAAACGGTTTGGATTTTCACATTTTTTTGGAAGGTCCAGGGGCTCTCGCGAGTTTGTGTGAAAGTTAAGATAGAATGTATTTTTTATTAATATGAGGCCACGGGCTACAGCTAGTTGTTATATATAGACAGTATTCCCCCGAATATTTTTTGTATCTCTTCTACATGAGCTTACATGATCTTTTACAGAAACTTCATATAAGAAAACCGACCAGTACGCCGTTTAGAAACTTGAGTTTATATAGGTACGAAATAACCAAGTTTGTTGCATAGTACAGTCGACAAAGAAACGTGTTGTTTGTTTGTTACACCGATCGATTGAACTGCGGCAAAGCCATCACTAAGTCTTTACAACTTACAAACTATTGCTTATATACACCCGTCGTTTTATACAGCAATAGCTAAAACATCTGCTGTTTCTTTTCTTTTGATCAATATTGTATAGGTAAAAAAGAGACGGTATTCATTTAAAGTTTTATGCGTTACTTAAAAATGGCATAGCAAATTAAATAGCAAGGAAGTTGGCAATATTTCCATAACATAAATACGCTGATATTATTTTCGCTCGGGGAAATGCTGCATTATAAACATTCAGTTATCCGCAAATGTCAAAATGCATGGTAATTGGACTCTCGGGTGGTTCATAATTAAACTCAATTACAATTATCAAAACATATCAAAATACCGGCTAATTCTAATTGCCTAATATTATTCGTGTGAAAGTGTTATCGGGTGTTTGGTATTGATGTTAAATATGTCCAATTATCCAACCATGTACACACACACGTATTTATCTAAATATGTACCTACGTACAAAATTCAGCTGCATATATGTATCGAGCCATTTCTTTAAACAGAATGACATTATAACCATATGGGCCTGATTGGACTTTGCGATTTTTGTTTATAATAATAATTGTTCTAGTTCAACTCACAATTGCAGTGAAAAGATCTAAAACATTTTTCCATGCACAGGGTCATATTATTATTATATGGAAGGCTTGGTGACAACTACGTTGTTAATAAAGGAAACACGTGGAACATTACCAGACTATTTCTACAAATTTCCTAAGCTAATCACATCAGAAACATCACAGCCCTTAGTCCTAATGGGTATACCCCATGAGACTAGCCGTGATTCTCGTTAAATAGTCCCTTATTTGCCGTGTTCCGTCCCGTATGGCACACATGGGATGACATAGGGTCAGTTGCCTAATGCAATTTTGTAAACTTTCAACTCACAATAATTACGTTTACTGGATATGGTAATGTACTAAATGTTGGAAACCTTTACGTCGGAAGCCCGCCGGCAATGTGTGAGTCCATTATGCCTAGCCACATATAAGGCAATGGCCTCTAAACGGTCACAACACGTGTAAACTTCTTTGTTGAAGATGTTTGTGGCTCCGTGTAGGATGTGGGACATTTAAACAATATATTGTTTTTGCTTCCCATACATATATGAAAATAGACATACATCAGGCTGTAAAAAGACCCTTAATGAAAACTGAAATCCCATGTTATACCAATCACTACAAACATTTTTTACTTTGGCACCATACCTGGAAAATTACTGGTTCAGGAGATATTGAGGCTCAAAGTTAGTAAGGAATTTTTCTAATTAGGTACAAAATCGATGCATTTACCCCGCCAATATGTTCTTTAGGTGCCCTGTGATCCCATGGATAAGTAGGTATTTCGAGTATAGCACGCGCGCGCTTTTAACTGCGGTTTAAAAATGTGAAAATTAAAAAAAAAAATCTTTCCCAGGTATTATTTTTGGTTAGTATGACTCGGCATGATGTCCACATCGAGTAGACTTCGGCTTGGTGATGGGTTTTGTGACACCCTGTATATAGCTCTATGTACAAGATAGGATGAACATATAAATGTTACTTTCAAGAATTGTAAGTACCTACTATTTCATGGCCTTAAAAGGGAAGGTCTAAGTTCTCAGTTCACCGGTCATATTGTCTGACTTTGTGCTGCTACTGATAATTTCATTGCCAATTACCAAATTACAATTGACTTTGACCAAAGATTGAAATATGATGTATTTGAACTTGATTACAGACTGTTATGTTTACTACCATTGTTCTAAATCTATTCCATCGTAAACTAGGTTAGAGTAATTTTTATTAAAAACCTTATTTGAAGCAGATTTATTTTACAGCGTGCTTGATCGTCAATGCATTGCACACTGGGTCTGATAACAAGATAGCAAAGAAGTTGCTCACTTCGCCAACGGCAACAGCGTTGTGTGCAAATATCGTTATAACTTTGAACAGGCAACTCGCAGATAAAACTTGATTCATATATTACAAGGAATTTTACTAACCGAATCGAATGATTAAAAACATTACAGCTACGGATTCCTTACATGCCAAGGAAAATATATATCCCTATAACGTGAAAGTTTGAGATGATGTTTGTATGGCTGCTTGTTAATCTTCTCGTTGAAACTTCTGAACATTTTTTACTGATACTTTTACAAATCATAAATAAATTATAAATCAGAATAGCACAAGGGTTACTTTTTACCTAACAGCTGACCCCACGCGAACAAAACTTCTTGCAGAAGCTAGTAGTAGATAACGATATATTATAATTTCGCCATAGGTATACATATATGAAATAAATGATTATACTGTTTATATAGGGTTGCATTTAAAATATCCGAATCGGATTCCTTTTCGATACATTGGATAGCTTGGTACAGAAGCGAATTACACTCGGGATAATTAATTCAATTATCTCGCCTACTGGCAAATGCATAAATTTGCGTCGTCCAGTTCAGTGATGATTTAATTTTAGTATCAAAACAGTTGAATTTTGATAATGCGATTTGGTAGTGGATAATTTAACTCGTGAAAAGTCATAAAATATTGACTGGAATGTATTAATAAAATTACTTTAAATATTATGTTCGTGTTGAATGCAGACGGTTTCCTTATTGTTCCTATGTGTTTAACTATTTCGACTACACAATAAAATGTGCAGGATCATACTGTTATCGACTTCAGATCGTTACCATCATAGAGTTATTCCAGTTGCATCCGAGACTTTCTCTTAAAAGCCCTAAGCTGAATTACTAATCCAATCACATTCTATAGAATATTAAGTTTGTTTGAGCGACCGTTGTCTGATCTGCGTAACCCAAAAGGATAATCACATTCTATTGCTCAGAGCAGTGTCAGGTTAGTTAAGATATTTGAAGGACTTCTTGTCTATTTCATATTCTCATAGATCTTCAAGATAACCAGGATTGGGTGTAACTTTGCTGCCAAACGCGTTTATCAGGTGAATTTATATGTTCATCTGGTCTACAGTTTGCCGGGGCTCTTGGCTTTTTCAAAGGGCCTACATGAAAAATGTACTTTTAATTCGCGACAGTATTGCACTATGTAAGAAACAAATAATCTAATGAGTTTTATTACATATACGTAGTTGAATATGAAATACTGTATGCGTAGTGTCGGCCTGCAGATTTCAATAGATGGAGAACAAAAGATAGCAATTTCTATTAACATGGCTCGAGAAATACGAAGCTTCTAGCTCCAGTGCATCAGTTTAATAATTCACTACATATACGTTAGCCTTACAGATTTTATAAATTACAGTACGATAATCATTAATAGTAATAGTTAGATACATTCAATATACCGTCTTCCTTGCAAACACTCTTCAAAAATGAATGTAAATGGAAATTCTATCAACCAATATACTTATTATACAAATGAGTACATGATTTACCTGACAGTACGTTTCTTTCTTTGAATCATACATTAGATATCCACACCTATTCTATTACTACGACGATTTAGCACAAAAGCACAGCTAAGCGACTACCATACGAATATAAGAAAAATAATATTACTTTAGTACTATAAATTAGAATAAAAAACCATTATTTTTTCTCGTTTTTTTTGTAATAGGTAGATATAATCAAAAAACTATTTTATAATCAAAAAACAACATTATAATAAACAAGCTTTTAGATTAACACTATCATAAGTGAGAAAGTTATGAATGCAACCAGTTTAAAGCTTGTTTAAACTAGTTGCCTTCATAACTTCCCACTTGAAGCCCTTGATTACAGTGCAGATCTGACAGCATATTACCCTTTCTACATAGCAACTGTCGTGTGACGACTGCAACCGAAAAAGATATTAATATTTTATGGTCTTGCTTTAAAGTTAGAATATTTCATAGGTGGACTCCCTGCACCGACGGCTTTACGCTCTTGCCGAGGGTCACCTATCTATAAACTAAACAGTGACAAAGGCGCTCAACCTCACCAATCGATAGATTCGTGCAGGCGCTTAACCGCAGACTGTAACTACTTTTCTTAGTTATTAGTTCTCACCAAATTGTAATTTAGCAACAAAAACAACAGAAGTCTTTTAAAGATATAGTTCATTAATCATGTAGTAAAGTTTAATCGGGCGTCTCATCTCGGGTACACTGCATTGCACCCAAACTGACCTCATTATATTATTGTTCTTAAGCTCGAAATCTGCTGTATCATGGGTTAAGTAATTGGTTCGCGAATTAGTTAAGCCTAAACTGTCAATCACTATAGCCCACTTACTTACACAAAAGCCGGATGAAACCCTCAGATTACATAATCTGAGGGTTTCACGCCCAGCAATTTGTTGGTAGTATACATATACTACCAACAAATTGCTGGGCGTGAAAATATTGCTAGATTGCTAGCAATTTCCCGGGCACGAATATTACATTTAAAAAATGGAATATTATATTTTAAATTTGATTGAGTTATTTCACCTCAATTTAAGCAATTAAAATATAGAATTCCATTGGTCCTTGATTGTTATGAACAGAATTCAAAGTGAATATAGTGCACAATATGTACATATAAATCTGGGAAAGATACATATACAAATTATTTTGTAATATCTCCGGCAAATGCGTTTCCCGGAATAACTATAATAGATTTCACTTGTAAGTTTCTAGACTATATTGACTTACACAGCTATATACCTATTTGTGTTAGATGGAGTTCTCATAAAGGTGGATACAGACTTTGCGAGGCATGCGCTACGAACGGCGCACAACGAATGCCTCTGTTTGAGGCGTGCGTGTTGAAAAATTATACCAACATATGCTCGGGTCGAGCCATCACGTACGAAGCAAACGCCTCGTTTGTCTGTCTTCATGTTTGCTGCGAGGCATGTGCTACGCACAGACGCGCGCGTGCGAGCCGCGCGTGTGCGCCGGCTCATTGCGAGCAGTGCGTTGCGTTTGGACGGTTGTGTCCGCATCGCTGTGATGTTTGCACGCATTATGAACGAAAAATTTGAATTATACGAAAATAACCGATTATCCAAAACATCATTATTATTATAATAGAAACAAAAGAGAAGACATATGGCATTTAATTGCGAATGAAGTAATGTTATCGTGGCTGAGCTGAAAAAAAAATTATCTTCTAGGATCTTATAGAAGGAAAAATCTCGAGAAAATAAAATATATTATAAAAGCAGCAGCGGATACGCGCACGCGATGCAAAGGTGCCATCTTGACTGCTGCTGTGTGGGTTGGATCGGCCCGAGCATGCGCTGCGCGCATTTTGGCCCGAACCAACGCAGTTTCATTTTCGCAGTCGAGGCGTACGTGGATATTGTGCGCGGCGCACACCTCGAACGTGCATGCGCGGCACCGTCCACAACTAATGTAATGCTCGCACTGAGGCACTTTGATCTTGTAGCATTTGCCGACATTCGTTGGCTCGCCCTCGCACGTGCGTAGCACATGCCTCGCCGCGAATATAAAGTTACTTACTTGCGAGGCATGCGCTGTGCGCCGTGCGCAGCGCATGCCTCGCAAAGTCTGTATACGGCTTTAGCCGTACATGATTAAAAGAACTCACTGTCTCTTTTCACATTACAGGTTATTTACAATTTATTTTATTTTCATCAGCGTCTTAACCTTCTTTGCGACGTTGATTAGACAATCACTTGAATTTCATTTTATTGCAAACCCAGATCTACTCGTTACACAAAACCACAATCCATCAATACGTAGATCACAAAGCCTTATGAACATAATTTAATGTGCCTTCAAAGAATCCAAACAAATATTGCAAGAGAAGAGTTGAATAATCACCATTATTTTTCGTCGAGACAAGAGGGAACTCACAAACGGTCGTAATTTAGCCAATCTAAACATAGAAAAGCAAAAGTGATTGATGGCTGCCGCGTTTCGCTTCGTCTGTGTAACAAGTGTTTTACGTGACTTTAATCAAGAAGAATCTTGTGATTTCTGTGAAGGGAAATTGGTAAATCAATTTAAATTTACCATTGATATAGTCTACAAGGCACTCTTTTGTGCTATACGCGTAATGTTAGAGGTTACGCAAAGGGATACTAACATATTTCTGTATTATTTTCACGTCGTGTATATTGTTCATATGTATTTGAATTTTTATACCAAAACTAGAGGACGCCAGCAGCTACGCCTGCATTTTTTTTAATTTACCCGTTTTGGCCGATCCCGTGGGAATTTCGGGAAATCCCTTCTTAGTGCACCCCTACGGTCCCCAAGAAACATACATGCCAAATTTCAGCGTCCTGCGCCCAATAGTTTCGGCTGTAGCGTGCCTGTCAGTCAGTCAGTAACGCAAGGATTTTATATATTAAGATAAAAAAAATCTAATGAACTAGCTATGATAATATAGCAGAAAAATGCAAAATATTTTTTTGGGCTGACAATAATAAAGCTATTACATCATATTTATATCGAAGTATATCATAGTGTTAAGGCAGCGATAGCCGAGTGGATATACCAACAGACTGCCATGCAGAGGGTATCAGGTTCGAATCCACGGCGCGCACCAATGACTTTTCGGAGTTATGTGCGTATTAAATTGTTAATTATCGCTTGTCCCGTGCCTCGGAGAGCACGTTAAGCCGTCGGTCCCGGTTGTCATGAAGATCTTTGACAGTCGTTACAGGGCGTCAGTACCTTCTAAATAAACTGACACTAGTCTAAACCATGGAATATCGCTATCCCTTCGGGTTGCGGAGGTCAGACAGGCAGTCGCTCCGTGGAAAAGCTAATATTCAGCCAAATCCGGTTAGACTAGAAAGCGGACCCCAGACTAAAACTGGGATAACGCTAAGAGAAAGAAATATATCATAGTGTTGAGTTTAGAGTTCGTTTATAGTTTCATTAAATATATCAAAGTTTCTTTAAACATTGTGTGATTGGAAGCTAAAACGCTGAAAGTGTAGTAAATACCAAACCTCAATCGTGCCAAGTCTCTCTCGAAAATAAACAGATTAATCGATATTGTACCTTTAATACCAAGAACTCCATACCTGCTCACCTCTTGCGAAGAATCAGACAAGTCGAAATAAATTAAAATAGCGCAGAATTAATAAAGTCAACAAAATCCAATTTCAAAATTAAATCCCGTTTTTTAACAGCAAGTATTGATATTTCTTAGTTAAATTGAAAATGTATTATGCCGAAATAAAGTTCGTATCGCGAGTGTGAAATGAGTTATTTCAAACAAACTAATTGGAATTATCTATCTAACGAATAAACTATATTTTAGTTTTGCAGCACTAATTGTTTTATAGTGCTCATGAAAATGGAAACAAGCTGAATAGTTGAAGTGGACGGTGGAAAACAAAACAATATGGAAAACGTTACGAGCTGCAGCCCTATCAAACAGTCATTAATACTACACAAGTATTGTTGAACAAACACAAAAGCAATTTTATGCTCATACACGCAAAGAGGTTTGATATCTACAAGTGCAGTTGAAGGTTCTTTGTGACTAAATGTACATGTAAATATAAAGTGTAATTATGAAATGCACGCCGGGAATGTTAGTTTAGCACCGCGTTGTACGACAGACTGCCACCGTATTCAACAAGACTCCACTTATAGTGTAATTTTAGTCCGAGTCTGGCAATGTACAAGTGTAGTTTTAGTACAAAACCGTGTTTCAATTTGATTTAATGTGAGTATCAAAGAAGTGCTTTATTGAATCAGGGTCTTATGATTTTCGGGTCAGAAAATTTATTGTACGATGGAACTTTGAATCGTGACAGGAATAATAATAATCACTTTTTATGCTGCATAACAGCCAATTATGGCATACAATAACAACAACTTGAACCGTTGTACACTGAGTGGTACGATTATTCCTGAGCTTACAATCATATACAGTGTGCAAAAGATAGACATTTCATTTAACTGAAATACACATCTCTTGAGCACTAGACACCCTTTTATAACAGGGTTCATAAAATAATTCTGGGACAGGAATCGCCTAAAATATTTATGTTCTGCGTATACGACTTCATTTGTATTACTTATGATGAACAGTGTAAACCTGTCAGCTAGAATTGTCAGAATCTCTGCTCTACATGAATCTTTGGGTACTTTTAAACAAATTTTGCTCACAAATTGTTTTTTTTAATGTATAAGTATTAAAGCGATACTTGATCAATATTTATACTATTTGAAGCCTTTCTTTCTAGAGGAGAGGTGAGACAACCCTTCTCGGTTTTGGGGACTTGCGTAAATCCATTGACTAATTTGTGTTAGTAAATGTTCCGTAGCAGCTCAAAGCATGTTAATGCCTAGAAATTAGCTTTGTAAATGGCAATACTGCTCGCCTTATTACATGGAACAAGTATGGCTGTCTTCTACCTTTGTAGCTGTAACAGAGAACTACTCACCCTTATAAGTTACGTAAGCATAAATCTGTATATAAATGCAAGTAGTTCTGAAAATACTTATATTAATAATTTAGTTTCAATTATCACTTTCGGTACTTCAATTGCTACGCTCTATACAAACAGGGCTAATTTTGTAATAACGGCTTTGGTTATGTGATTAGATCTCTGAATCTACATAATTGTTAGCAACAAACACAAGATTGGTATCCCAAACTCAGCCAGGTTATTATGCCAATTAAGATAGTACAGTATTATAGTTTCGCTTTTATTAGTAACTTTAACTTTTCTTCTTATTATTATGATCTCAAAGTATGCTCTTAATTGTTACAATTAGTTCTAAATTTGAATTTATTTCATTCGCTTCACATAAAACGAACGTAATTTCTTGAAGCTGTAATGTTCAAAACATTGTATTCGGTTCAGTGATTTTACTTGAAATGAACTTGGATATATATGTAGAAACATGTACTTTTCTAATTTTAAGCAGCTTTCACCTTTGTGGCTGATCGCTACATATTTTACTGCTAGGTTACTTCAGCTTATTTTTTCGGTATTTCTGTCGAAGTATTTGATTATTATTATATTTTTTATGAAAAGTACTAAAGAGAGTTCTGCTCCTTGACTACCATTTCTCACTTTAGCGTTGTGACAGTTAGTTTAGAGTACTATATTATTACGAAATATGGACATACCATTACGTAGCAGTGTTCTTTTTGTTGCGATTTAATCAACGTGTATTGTTTACACGTTTATTGTTAAACAGACATCTCTAACAGTCATAGTGCATAAAAATGCTCGCGCCCACTGCAGTTGCAGTTGCTAATAAGGTCCACCAATATAATACATCTTGCAGTAGCAGCTTAAGGCAGTTGATTTTTTATTCCTTTAAGCTGCCATATAGGTAGGTACAACAGGCCTAAGAGCGATTGCTGTAATTTACTCTTCTTCATTTCTGGCTCTATCTTTTATTATCTTCTTCCATCCACCGTGCCACCGTGTGCCTATTATTCAATAAAAACACTAACAATCCATAAGCGTTAACACGCATCATCTTAAGTAACTCACTGGTGCGATTGCCAGTAACAGTTAGAAATAAACTTTTACTAATAACATACCAAGAAACATCTATATGACACTTTTTCTGAAATAAATGTTAATAAATTATGGAACTGATTCATGGTGATGTTTAGACCATCATTGTCTGATATCAGTCCATTTACAACAATTTGTACGTCCACATTACTCATTACTTTATAAATTATTTTGTTGTAAATATTCCATAGACATTTCCATAAACATTTTTTATATCTACAGACAATCTTAGGCCTGTAACTCACTAGCCTTAGTTAAAGCTGTAGAATAGATATTGGCAGCAGTGAGGTATTGCATACGTGCCGTTGCTATGCCCCTGCATTTTCTCAGCGAGAAGTAAGCAAGTCTGGGGGGTCCAGGGCCACTATCATCTAGACCAACAGGTCTCAATGATTGTGACCCTGATAAGCCGGACGTTGCGTGTTCGATTTTCACCCAGGACTAATCTTTTTATGGCAGTTGATCTGTAATATAACAGAGAAAACGCTAGCCTATCGGTTTAGCGTTTTCCCTGGTGCGTCTATGGCCTTGACGCCCTGTGTCAGATTTCTAGTCTAGCTAGATTTAGTCAGAATATTAGTTTAATAATTACGTTTTATTTGATTGTGAATGTATGTTTAAGAATATTTAAGTCAGTTAATCAATTATCTGATTTCCAAGTAGTACAGGGCTCTGCCTAGTTTGGGCCGTAGGTATGTGGATTGGATTCCCGGCTATTTTTACTAAGAACATGCGAATAAAATTCTATTGTCATCTACCGCGAACAAATTCAAAAACTGCGCTGTCATAGAAAATTCTGTAACAGAAAATTCAATAAGTAATAACCCGGAGTACGTAGAGTCAGCACAAAGAGGAACCATATTAAATGTGAATAACGGACGGCCACTTGCGTAGGCGGTGCCGTCTTTGCTGACTGTCCAAAGATTAAGATCTCACATACGATGGAAAAAAGTATGGACTAGAACAACATATGCGTATTTATCGTCTAAAATAGGAGATACTCATATGGCAATGTAACATACGGATAACGTAATATTATAGAGGGCACTAAGCCAGTGCACTGCGCCAGTAGCTCAATTTGAGTGTAATTTTTCATTGCTTTGTTTTTATATTGTACTATTTTATCTCCGAACTAGGATTATACTATAGGCAGGCGCCGTCTGGAAATCAAACGATCTTGAATTTGATTCTAAGATCATTTCAGAAGACAACCTAATCACTGATTATGGGTTACCATAATCTTATACATGCATTCATAGGATTTTATAATGTAAAGAAGCATATTACCAACTTTTAAAACAGCTCTACCAGGCTAGTTCGTTTCAGTACTAAACGCTCTTGAATTTAGTGTTACCAGCAATCAGGAGAAATCCGTAAGTGGTAAAATGAAAATATGTTTAACAAGTACAAAGTAAATAATCAATCGGATGTTGCCAGCTCATCACTGATTGACCCTACAGAACGTGTTTCCGCCTGCCCCTTATAGAACTCACGCTTTTTCGGACACTTGTACAAATAATTCGGAATATAGGAATAGGAGTTAGTAATGACGTTTTCTAGAAAAATTTACGTAAGTGTATTTCTAATATTTTTTAATAAACAATCGTATGTGCGGTCAAGTTACACTTTAATAAATTCAAATTAATGAATGTTATGCTAAGCGTCCACGCGTCACATCAATCGCATTATTTTTTCATACTGCGTCCACTGTATTGGCAGAGATCGGATTGCCGACGCCAGTAGGTACCAGTGATCGTACGTGTATTTGTGAGAATGATGGAGAAAAGCGAAGAAGAAAAATTTGTCGTTATTGCTTGTTTGTTAGTAGAAGAAGAAGAAAATGCAAAAACATCTAAAAAATAATGTCTGGATACACGACATTCCGTATGACGTCATCGGCACGAATCGCAAAAGTTGCCTCTCGGAGCATCGGTGACGGCATTGCCGATGTGCGATCGATCGGTACGATCCGGGTCAGTGGACGCACTTGTGTGACTTTCTATATAAAGAATACTACGATCCGTTAAATGCGATGCATCCGATGCGTACGATGCCGACCTGTAGACACTTAGCATTACTCAACGTAAGTTTCAAAATTCAAATAAATAAACTTTCTAGCTAGCCATACATGCTATACCTAATAGGTTTACCTGTACAGTCGAACCGTACCCGTAACCGTAGGTAAACTTAAGAAAGTGCATGCTGCGACACTAGAACAAGTATCTCGTAAAGATGTAATTTCTCTTACATTTTGGTCGTCCTGAATTAGACTGTGTTTTAGTACCCACAGTTTTGCAGATGTCAGATGTATCTGATATATCTCTTGCTTTATTTATCTTGATTCTAAAAGACGACATAACGTTGTCAACTGACAGATGCACTATCAGATACAGGATGATCTTGTAACCATTTATATTTTTTATTAGTCATATAATTCCTTAGTAATTATTTAAGTTAGAAGTTCTTTAGTAATAAAGTCAGAATAATCCAAAAAGCAAAACAGTTCGTGTATTTTGTATAGGTACTTAATTTTTGCATCGGTACTGAAACCAACGCTAAAATATCCAGCGAGTGTACAAACACGTTTATTTATATATTGGTAGTAACTAATGTGTGTACAACTAAATGTGCGTACGACGTGTGATGAAAAATTGAATTCCATACATCCGAACATCCGATTCACATACGAAATGGAGGTAGACGGCTCGTTACCCTTTCTCGACGTTAAAGTGACAGTGAGAGATAATGGTACCCTTGGACACACTGTATATAGGAAACCGACACACACAGACAGGTATCTTAACGCGAACTCGCACCACCATCCGCGGCATTTGGATTCCCTTTGTGTCATCGTTAGTGAACAGAGCGTAAGACCTGTGTGACCCTGAACAGTTAAATAGTGAACTGTCACATGTTCAGGAGGTACTTAGGCGCAACGGATACAAGAAGATACTCCGTCTGAAGAGGAAAGATCGTAGACCTGAAGTAAGCAGAGTGCCGGCTTACATGCCGTATCTAAAGGGAGTGACGGACAAGGTTGGAACAGTACTCAAGAAATACTCCATCAAGACTCTATACAGTCCGGTCTCTAAGATAGCACATAATCTGTGTACCCCAAAGGATGTCATTCCTCTCCAAACACCTTGCGTCTACAAAGTTGATTGCAGCTGCGGTAGTTCATATATCGGGCAGACTAAGCGTACAATCGCTGAAAGAGTAAAGGAACATATCGCAGCTGTGAAAAACCGACATATTAATAAGTCGGTTCAAAAGAGTACCTAACACAACCTATTTCGTTACTTTCACATAAAACCTAAAATTGCGTTCCGTTTTGCATACTTATTTGAATGAAGAATTTTTGGAAATTGTTTAAAAATATTTAGACGCAACTCCGGCAGCCAAAATTACTTTTAGGGGATTAAAACTAACTCCCTTAAGCCCCCTACACCACCAATACCCTCAAATTCGGGCGACTCGTTTCGAAACCCAACCCCAGATTTTTTTATTCACAATTAAACCTAAAACTAAATCTCATATGGCGTCTATTAACTAAGCTCGACGGAGCCCCGCTTTGGGCTCCTATTTTCGGATTAAGGTTCAAAAGATAAACTAACATAACCTATTTAGTTACTTATTACAGTCGCACCTAACCCTAGGTACTCGAAAGCAATGACGCACAAATTTGACATTAGCTGTCTATATCATTCATACAAGATGGTAGTTGCGTTTCGTTTCACGTTTTTCACATAAAACCTAAATATCGCTTTTATGTCTTAAAATAATAAAAAAAAAACGTTTATTGACGTCTATGGTTTGATAAGCAAAGTATAAATAATGAATATAAAATAAATAAAATATATTGTAAATTAGTCCATCGCTTGGCAATATTAATAATAACAATATTATTTTCCATCTATTGTGAAAATGACTTGGAAAATTGTATATAATTTTCACCATTATTGATGAAAAGAAAAAGTGTCATCGGTGTGACAACTTCTTTACGTACAAGTAGATAAATTTTACTGATCATATAAAACAAGAAATAAGGAAAATTTTCTTGCTGGCTGGCGTGAGTAGCGGCGTGCAGCCTCCGCTCAACTAGCAGGGCTGATGTGATGCTATCCCGGCCTCCGTCAGCGTACTGGCCGGCGGTCGAAAGCCGCCACCACGGACAATAAAAACTTATCGACAGTGACAAAGTCAAGCGTTTTGTGTTGTTCCCATGCATCCCATTTAAACCCCCATCCTCCTAAACCATACCGTAATAGCCCCATTTACCATTATTTAGAATCAAAACTAAGGGAAGGTGATATCAGGGGAGCCCCCAGGCTCTTGTTTAGTAGCGATGTGGTGGCGCCTTGCTCTGCCGACACACTCGCGAGTCTGCAAAGCAAGCATCCAGCGCCAGGCGATAACCTCTCCATTCCTGACCCACCTGACACTAACTCAGATTGTCTCAACGTTACAGCCAAGGACGTGGTTGCTGCCGTTTGCTCTTTCCAAAGCGGGTCTGCCAGTGGTCTCGACGGCTTAACACCACAGCACCTTAAGGATCTCGTGTGTGCGAGCGCCGGGGCTGCTGGGGACGCGCTTTTGAGGGAGCTAACGGCCCTAATCAACCTTATGCTCTCCGGCAATGTGAACGATGACATCGTCCCTATTTTGTACGGCGCCACGGCACAGAGATCTGTGTCTTGCGAAAGAGGGACGGTAGCATTCGTCCCATTGCCGTGGGGTGTACGTACAGGCGTATGGCAGCCAAGATATGCTGTCGCTATTATTATACAAACTTAGGTAATAAATTCCAACCCCTGCAGCTCGGATTTGGAGCCAAGGGGGGTTGCGAGGCTGCCATACATGGCCTGTCAACGTACCTTGGCTGTAATGGGGGCGAGGTTATCTTGAAGGTTGATTTAAAGAACGCCTTTAACTCAGTGAACCGGGACACCTTGTTGACACAAGTTAAAATTGAAACACCCAAAATTTACAACTTTCTTTGGCAGTGTTACAGAAACCCTTCAAAATTGACCTTCAAGGAAAATCTTCTGGAATCCACCGTTAGCTGTCAACAAGGTGACCCTCTTGGACCACTCATTTTTAGCCTAGCTATTCACCCAATCATCAGCCAGTTAAATTCAAAATTCAATATCTGGTACCTAGATGACGGAACCCTGGCAGGCGACGTACAGACTGTTTATCAAGATCTGGCTTTCTTGAAATCTAAATTTTCATCCATAGGCTTAGACCTAAATCCAACTAAATGTGAAATTTTCATAAACGACTATTTAAATAAACCTTCTATACTTTTCAAATTTTAATTTCTGACTCCCAATATAACCCACATTGAAAAAAGTTCTCTTCGCCTCCTTGGGTCCCCGATTTTAGAATTTCATGACGCGCTCTAAATTTTTTTTTCTGTATATATTTTTTGTATGTTCTGTATATATTTCTTTGTATAGTATTTTAAGACTTAGTTACGTTTCAATCTGATATATATATAAAAAAAACCAATTAATATATACAAGAGAAAATTCAAAAAAATTAAAATTTAGAAGGCGTCATGAAACTCATCCGCATCGCAGTCAATCGGAAGCGTGCCCAGAAGACTGGCATACTTATTTTTTGAGCCAAATACGTGCCAGCCCTCTGGTCACGCGAGGCGTCTATGAGTCTTGCTTTTATTGATTCCACTAGTTTAATAAACTGAGGTTGACGGAGCCCTGCTTCGCAGGGCTTTTTTTTCGGGTTAAGGGTCAAAAGAGAACCTAACACAACCTATTTAGTTACTTTCACATAAAACCTAAAATTACGTTCCGTTTTGCATATTTGAATGAAGAGTTTTTGGAAATTGTTTAAAAAAATATTTAGACGCAACTCCGGCAGCCAAAATTACTTTTAGGGGATTAAAACTAACTCCCTTGAGCCCCCTACACCACCAGTACCCTCAAATTCGGGCGACTCGTTTCGAAACCCAACCCCAGATTTTTTATTCACAATTAAACCTAAAACTTAACCTCATATGGCGTCTACTAACTAACGCTTCGCGGGGCGCCTACTTCTGGGTGTTTTTTTCTAGTCTTTTAACCTAACCTATCCGTGTCGGATTGCACTGAGTCGGGGTGTTAACGATAATTAATTTCGACCTAACAATATTATGTATTATTTTCATAATTATATAAAATTTTGATTATGTCAAGAGTCGATTATGAGATGTGTTACTTATGCAAACTAATATTATGATATATGTTGTTATACAAAGTCATTTTATGGCAAATAGAAGTTATCACTGTTGAGTTGTTAAGGCAAACGTTATTAGTATAAATGATAATAGTGCAAGTAAATATTATGATCGGGGATGATTATGGCAAACAATATTAGTGCAAATGAATTTATGGAAAACGAGAGAATACCATATCTTCAAAAGCTCGCCACGAAGCACGCCCCTCTAGACGAGACAATAATTAATTATATCTACTATTGACATAATGATTGTACTCAGTTTGTATTGAAATATATGTACAAACTGAGTATAAACTAACTCCCACAATTTCAGTAACGTTGCCGCTGAGTTTGTTGTATTAGCCTTCCTGTACCCCTTTTGTCACAGTACTATCTCCGTCAGCATCGGTAATAATTATACTCTCTGTTATAACTACCGCAGATATTATCGGATAACGTGCAAACGCCCTTACACAAACAATCCCCAGACAAGAACCCATATTAGATGAGGATTATTTACACTCTCTGTAACCGTAGTCAAGGTTTTAATCAATAAATGATTTAGGTTCGTTGGCCTTTCGTATCGACATTTAAATAACTAGATTTCAGTTTCTTTGGTATTGTGTTGCAATCTTCTTGGATGAAAGAATTTTTTTAAAGCTTTATTTGAGCTTATGAACCATAAATTGTTATAAGACAATACCACCCTTGATATCACCATCCACCGGTGTAAGTAGAGGTATGATTATGACGCTAACCGCGTTTTGGCCCGTGGCAAAGAAAACGAAGCTTTTGATGTCTACCTAGGTAATAACACGGCTCCTTGCCTTTCGAAGTAAACTCCACAAGCATCATTACAACGTACTAGCTTTCCTTCGCCGTTTCACCTACGTCATTTTCTGTATCACAGCAACAGCACTACCAAATGAGTCTAACTGTAAGTCCAAACTATCCAATACACATTACATGTGCAATAAATTTCATCAAATTCAATCTAGGCGTTGAGCAGTGTTTCTCTCGGCAAGCGTAGTATATTTTCTTCCACAGCCGAAGAGATTTCTTCACCAGGTTTGGTTCCAGAAGCAAAATGTTTCACCCAGAAAAAACTGGATTCACAACAAATTACGTTCTTATGGTATCTGCCGTATCCGTTAAAGCTGCTCCTAAAATCTACGATTAGCTGATTGCCATACGTATTATGGAATGGCAAGCTGGGCTGTACCAAATTGGTGCCACCTATAGACTGAACCAAATTAAAATTGTCACCTTCAATTATCTCTTTTTTTTATAAGATAGGAGACAAACGAGCACACGGATTGCAAAATGATTAGCGATTCTGGTCCCGCTACACCTGAGAAGCTTCAAGTGTGTTTCCGGCCTAGATATAAAAGAAATAGGAAGAGCAACGCCATGACAAAGAAGAAAAAAGGGACGGGTCCAGATATCCTATTTCAAATATCTTTCATATACCAGCACGCAAGCTAACATAGGTTTCATTTCACGTCTACATTAATTAAGCAGAGGATATAATATGGCTGCTAATTCCACACCAGATATAGATATAAAAAATTTCAAGGCAAAATCTGTAACACAAAATATTTACCTCCTTCAAACTTCCAACAATAACAATACGGTCACACCCCAAAGTGTATATACCTCTTGGTAAATACTTTACTTATTTTCCTTTAACCTTTGCTTACCCTGTTCATCTACATCAATTTACCCGCTTTGTTACTGTGTTATACCTAACATGTTATACACACATAACCCTAACATTAAATATGACTGTATTATAATTATTCAATATGTACTGTCAAATAGAGAAAAGGCTCACGCCCAGCAGTACTTAACGTAGACAATAGCTCTGTAATTTAATTTCTGTATAAACAATATTATTGTACAAATCTTATTCATAATAATATAAGTGCAGTTAAATCCAATGAAATATTAGTACCTATTCAGTGTCATATTAGACGTACTGTCAGACAGCATCAGAGACTCACATGAGCAGCCCCCGTGGCTGCTCATGTATGCTGATGATATCGCGCTGGCGGATGCGGACAGGGGACGCTTGGTGCGGCGTGTGAATGCGTGGAAGGAGTCGCTTGAGAACGGCGGTCTGAAAATAAACGTGGCGAAGACCACTCGGTCTTCGCCACGTTTATTTTACTGTTGCAGGCCAAGTACTCACTTGGCCTGCAACAGTACTGATCCCGCGTCAATTCGTATAGGCGGACACATTGCCCAGCGAAAGAACCTGGTCAAGTACCTGGGATCAGTGCTGCACGCATCTGGTGACATCGATTGCGACGTCAAGGCACGCATTTCGGCAGCCTGGGCCAAATGGCGTGAGGTGAGCGGTGTCATTTGTGACCCCAAAATGCCGGTTAAGCTCAAAGGACACGTCTATAAATCCATCATTAGACCTGTCCTGATATATGGCAGTGAGACGTGGCCTGTGCTTGAGCGACACAAGCAGAGTCTGCGTATCACGGAGATGAACATGCTGCGCTGGATGTGTGGTGTCACGCGGAAGGACCGCATTAGGAACTCCCGCATCCAGGGTAGCCTTCATGTCCGTGACATTGCTGGCAAACTGCAAGAGTGTCGTCTACGCTGGTGTGGCCACGTCTTACGTCAACCGGCATCTTACGTGGATAACAAATGTCTTGCCATGCTACCTCCACCGGGCCCCGGTAAACGGGGAAGGCCAAAGAAGGCCAAAGGAAACATATCCGGAAAGCGGACTCCGGGCTCCAAGGCGTGGGTTTTGGAGTGCAACCAGGACAGCGCTAGGATGATGATGATGATGAAATCCAATGAAATATTCATGCATATAATTTGCATCTCAGTGAACATCAAACTTTTAAAAACTAGAGAAACAAAGTGCTCAGTGTATGTAATATTATTCACCTGAGAGAAGTGTATAATATAATTTTTCGTACAAAACAATAATAAGTTTACTATTATGACAATAATTACGTATGACAAAAGTGCTCCACAAACAAATTATCAGTGATAAACAATAGTAGTGTTCATAAATTTCATAATACAAGAATTCATTTTTTCCATATAGAGACCGCATTAAAATAGCAACCTTACCCAATATATTTACTTCACTCCGACTTATGATTTTTTCTCATGTAAGAGAAAGATAAATATACAAATGTCATTTCGAATCTTCGAAATTGTCGTAAATTTTAACTAGACTAGTGAGGTGCTTACTCAAAATGAATTTCGATAAAATATCGATAATGTTTGCAATAAATCCTTAGATTTGGTTTACTCAGAATGAATATCAATTGAATGTTGATAAATCCTCAGATAAAGTAAAATATGTGAATAAATCCAGCTTATATTTAAACACTAGTAAATAAGTTACGATAAAAAATATATTTTTAAATTACCTTTTTAAGGTGAATAAAGCAATTGGTGTGGCATGCAACCACACAGTGAGTAAGATTAAATATAGAAAGAGTATGTTGGGGTTGAGAGATTAGATTGAGAGTGAAAGGGGACAGAGTGAATACGGGAGTAACGGATAGACATGCGTGATATGGAGTCTCTTACCTGATTTTGCTGGTCTTACAGGTGCCTTGATTTGCTCTGTTCTTGTAACAATCCCAAGAAGTTCTCCGCTACGAAGCCGGCCGGCTGACGATAGGTACTTGCCACGTTTTTTCAAAGAGTCCATTCACACGCACAATATCCAACACAATCGATGAAATCACAATATATTATTAGAAAAGGCGGTTCTAGATACTATTGTAACGGATATATAGCAGTAAAGAATCCCGAAATTCACAATTATCAGCTAGCAGCGAGTTTTAAGATCGCGACGCGAGCACTCGGCGGTTGGAGATGAAGTCCGTTCAAAAAAGGCACGACGTGAAGTTCGCCGCGATGACAGCGCCACCAAGTGAAGATATCCAAACACGCATGCCATATGATGTTTATCAAATCAGAGACCAATTAATGAATTTTACAGCTATAAGAAATTACTCTCAATCCTTCCATGTGGAAAAATCCAAAATGGGATTATGAGCCGATAGATATCAATTAAAAGTGTGAGCTTGCCTCACCATGCTCCCCCCCCTTGGAAGGACGCGAGTGCTTTCAACAGGAAAGTGATAAAAATTATAAAGATTGATTGACCTAAATCATGATCAACAAAATAAGCTATAAGCTAGGAGCGTTGAAGCTTTATGGCTGAATGCGGGCGTAAACGATATTTATAAGTTACTTAAGCCTAATTACTAACCTAACACTTTACATTTATGTACTAATCATCATTGCGTTGGGATAGGATATAATTTAACGATAGCTCGTTTGAAATTACCGAACTTCGTCTTAACCATTGCTACGCGAGCTACGTTATCAGAGCCTTTATATACCTCCGTGATAACCCCTAAAGGCCAACTAAGCGGGGCGGAATTGTCCTGTCCAACAAGTACGACAGTACCAACTTCTACAGGCTTGCCTGGAGTAGCCCATTTTTGCCTCACTTGCAGCGTATGCAAATACTCAAGATGCCATTTTTTCCAAAACGATTGGACCATACTATCCAACAATTGTTTACGCTGTGCCAGACTAACACGCTGGTCAGACAAATTGGCTGCTGGCAGGTACGTTAACGGTGTCGACATCAAGAAGTGAGCGGGAGTAATGACTTCCGGATAAGGATCTGAAGATATCACGCTTAGAGGACGTGAATTCATGATACACTCTATTTGAACGAGGACGGTTTGTAATTCCTCATAAGTGAGAATTTGGCTACCGATTACCCGGTAAAGATGCGTCTTTAATGATTTAATGTTTGCTTCCCACATAGAACCGAAGTGTGGGGAGCGAGGAGGAATCATTTTCCACCTTATGCGGCGCGTTGAGAGCTCATCTAAAAGAGACGAATTAAAACTAGAATTCCTTAAAAAACTATACAGGTCACCTAGTTGTGCCCTGGCACCGACGAAGTTAGTAGCGTTATCTGAATAAAGACAGGATACCGGCCCCCGACGCGAAATAAAGCGTTTAAACGCGCCCAAGAAAGCATCGGACGTTAAGTCAGAGACAAGCTCTACGTGGACGGCCTTGGTGACCAGGCATACGAACAAACAAATGTAAGCCTTTTGCGTACGTTGCCCTCTGCGTCGGGCGAGGGTTATACGTATGGGGCCAGCATAATCTACTCCAGTGTGGACAAACGCCTTGGATTCAGACACCCGACATTCGGGAAGGTCAGCCATCATTGGTGTAGGATGCGTCGGACTAACTCGAAAGCAGGTGTTGCATTGCCGCAACTGAGACCGTATGACAGTCCTGGCATCTAGTATCCAAAATCGCTGTCTTAAAATAGACATAAGAAGTCCTGGCCCAGTATGACAATGCATCACATGATAATGCCGAATTATCAGATCCACTACATGGTCATGTTTTGGCAGCAGTAACGGGTGCTTAGCGTCAAAAGGGAGGCCAGATTTGGAGAGCCTACCACCGATGCGTAGGAGGCCTTCATCGTCCAAGAACACAGCCAAACGCTGAAGCTTCTTGGGCAGTAATTTGCCAGATTTGATGAGCTTAATGTCATCAGCAAAGTGTACAGATGGCACAGCTCGGATCATAACTCGTTCCGCAGCTGACAGACTCTGAGCGGAGCGAGGCTGGCAATGAGCCTTTGGATACACAAATTTAAGTACATAAGCAACGATACGCAATAATTTATCCCATGAAGAGGCACGTGATGCCACTTGGCATAGGAGCGGTTGTTCCAATCGAGTGCTCACCGTCAGTACGCTTGCTCGAAGCTCGGGAAGCTCCTCACAATTAGTAGGCGAGAATGGTTTTACAGGCCACTCTTCCGGAGGGCTACAAAGCCAAGGCGGACCATTCCACCAAAGCTCATGGAACACCAATTGAGAGGGAAGGATACCGCGAGATAAACAATCGCTGGGATTCTCAAGACCAGCCACATGATAAAAATTGCAAGAATCCAAATTCTCTTGACACTGAGCGACCCTATTACTGACAAAGACCGACCAACGATGCGGGGAAGAATGGATCCAAGATAAAGCGATCATTGAATCCGAAAAGGCGTAAATTCCTGCAATAGGAACACGTAAAGCATAAGTATCGCGCACAGTCCTTATTAATTTTGACATGAGCACGGCGGCACATAGCTCGAGACGTGCAAGGGTTACCACCTTTGTCGGGGAAACCTTTGATTTTGCACAAAGCAAGCGAACCGCGACACCGGACGGGCTAACAGAGTGTATATAAATCACACACCCATACCCACCCATACTGGCATCGGCAAACGCGACTATACGAATAGCGGAACCATCAGTGACACCCACGTGACGCGGTATCCGCAAGGTCTCCAATAAAGGGAACTCTCGCATGAGAATAGAGAAACGTTTAAAGATATCGTCAGGAACGGGTTCATCCCAACCAATCTTACTTAGCCATAGCTCTTTGATGAGCAACTTGGCATAAAAGATCACGGGGGCGACCAAACCAAGAACATCAAATAAACGCGCGACTATCGAGAGTATATTTCTCTTAGTACATTTCTCGACTACTTGAGCGGAGGTGAAAAACAAATTGTCCTGGGAAGGTTCCCACGACAGACCCAACACCTTGGACACATCATTTCCAGTATGAAAATCGAGGGACTTACGATGAGAGTCAGGAAGACTATTTAAAAGCGAGGGTGAATTACTACACCATTTAACCAAGTCAAAGTCCCCCGATTTGAACATCTTTATAAGATCGTGGGATAGCCGCTTGGCGGTGTCTTCATCCTGCACAGAATACACCAAATCGTCCATATAAAGACTGGTCTCTGCCACTTTAGCAGCTTCAGGGTAATGCGGACTATCAGAGGCCAGTTGTCGCACCGTACGCATAGCTATATATGGACTCGATTTAAGTCCGAACGGCAAGCGGTTAAAAGAGAATGTTAACACAGGTTCGTTCTCGTTAAAGCGAAATAAAATGCGTAGGTATTTACGCTGGTCAACAGGTACACCAATCCGTAAATACATGTGTTTGATATCTGCATTTATAGCTATAGGAAATAATCTAAAATCTATTAATAGAAGGAATAAATCGGTTTGTAAATTTGGACCAATGTGGAGTATATCATTTAAAGATAGACCCGTATGAGTCCTAGAACTAGCGTCCAATACAATGCGCGGCATCGGTTTGTCCGGTCGAACAACAGCGTGGTGAGGGATGTAGTACCCGTCATCCAAGATATCTGATTCGTTGACTTGGCTTAAGTAACCATTATCAATGTACTCTTTAATCACCGCGTTATAACTTTCCCTCAACGTAGATGATTGTCGAAGCTTTCGTTCAAGCGCCATAAGCCGACGATACGCGACGGCGCGGGAGTTACCTAATTCTGCAGGATTCTTACTAAAGGGCAATGCGACTGTATAACGTCCCGCCTCGTCACGCGACACTGTAGAGGAAAAAATATTCTCACATTCGGTTTCCTCGGGCGAGAAAAAGCGTTTATGATTGACTTCCTCCAATTCCCAGAATTTTTGTAACAAATCATTAATAACCAATGCTGAAAACGAAGAAGTAGGTAAATCTACATTATCATTATTAGGAGGAAAATCACCCACAAGAACATAACCGAATGCGGTCAATAAAGCGGGAGGGGCACGAGAACCGAAGTCAACCCTCTTCCCCAAATATATGTACGGAAACAGTTGAGCGCCCAACACTAAGTCAACCTCTCCCGGAACATTCCAGCTTAAATCCGCAAGCGGAAGAGAGTCAAAGTCCACCTGACCACCCAACTCCACACGATGCGAAGGGAGCCGATCAGTAATGCAATCAACTACTAATGCATGTATAGTATATTTTTGATCTGGATAAATGCGTGACTCAATATTTAAATGTACGTAACCTATTATTGGACGCGATACAGCACCAACTCCTTTGACAAATGAGTTACTCAAAGGAGTTATTTGTAGTCTAAGTTTTCTACAACATGCGGTGGTTATTAAATTACTCTGCGAACCATTATCTATTAGACATCGTACTATTGTCTTTTGCCGCGCGCCATCGTTATTCGCTCGCGCATAAACTTGGGCAGTTGACAACAATACGGTCGACCTAGGGTTCGCCCCGGCAGAGAATAAAACCGCAGAGCTGTGAGTGAGTGCATTTGACACCTTATCTGACTCACGCGGGACGCGAGAACGCGTCGATGTGCCAGTCGACCGGACTAGCGAAGAAACTGGCGATGGTAAGATCGCGGAGAGGTCGCGAGAAGGTGGGGCATGAGAAGAAACCGAAATCATATTACAACTCGTATCGACGCTATCAACCTCAGTGGTGCGCGCGGTTTCATTATTTTTTGGGAAATGCAACAAAGTATGATGTCTTCGTTTACATAAATTACAGACTGATGTTGACTTGCAGTTACTCAGTCCGTGTGACGTGCTTAGACAGTTGGCGCAACCTCGCTTCGATTTAATAAACTCGAACCTCTTTCTAGGAGTGAGATCCGATTTAAATTTAGCGCACTGATACAAATGAACATGATCGTTATCATTGCAATATGCACACGGCGGAGGCGCAGTCGCGAGACAAACTGCCGGCTCGTCGGGTGGGCCACTTATGATGAATGCTTTCGATCGAGCGGGTAGCGACGCGGGTTTTCTAACATTATTTCTCGCATTCGAATAAGATGAATGCGAGCGCGCCAATATTTTCGCTTGATCCTGCACAAAACTAATCAATAACTTAGCGGTGGGAAATTCAGTATCTCTAATGGAAAGTTCGAATAATTGAGTTGTTTGTGAATCTAACTTTCTCATGGCACAGTGCAGGAACATAAAATCCATAAGATCTTTAATCTCAAGTTGTTTCAATGCGGAAATAGATGCACTAAATGTTTCTATGAAAGAATCGAGACTATTCGCGTTATATGAAGTACTTTTCAAATCAAGAATATTATTCAAGTAATGTGCACCTAATGTGCGTTTATCTTGATATTTCTTGACTAAACTGTCCCATATAAACCGGTACGTTTCACCCGTAGGTACAATGCCAGCGGTAACCCTCAAAGCGTCATGTGTGAGTCTACCTATTAAATACTGTACCTTCTGCGAGTCTGTGAGCTGTTCATTATCATGTATATTCGCCTTGAACGACTCATAGAAGACTGGCCAATTCTCAGTTTTGCCGTCAAACGATGGCAGCGCTAACGGAGGCAACTTTATTTTAAGCGGTTCAAATGATTTATTTGGGTTAGAATTACCGGGTGTTGATGGAGTCTGGCTACTGTTTATTTTATTTCTAACACGTTTGACCTGGATATACAAATCCTCAAAAGACTCCAAACAAGCATAGTCGGGACTGGTGTCCGGTCTTAAATTCATATTAATTTCATTAATTTGATCGACAAACGATTCGAATTTATCGCGCATGTCATCAATTGTCTCAGATTCAGCCATAAAACTTTCATTTTTCCTAGACTCGAATGACGAGATATTTTTTGATGAATCATATAAACGATTCATGCGTTTAAACAATAATCCCTTCTTTTCATGAAAAATCGTCAATAAATCTTCTGGCTTTCTTTGCCTAGCAGTCATATTGCTGACTAATAATAAGCGACAAATACACTAAAAGCACTCAGCAACACCCAAACAAAGGCAGATTGCAAAAGGTGATAAAATAGAATATGATTATATTCAAATGTAAACAAAGCGGTGCGGGATTATACCTACGTTTGAACTAAAGATTGCCAAACGCTATAGGTAGGTAAGTATGCAGCGAAGCGACTTGTGAGTGGATAAGTCCCTACCCACATATTACGCCATGAACTATTAAAATAAATGTGCGGTACATACAAAAATAACTGACCAGATTTATACCAATGAATTACGTAAAATCTATTGTCAATTATGCAGTTTCGGAGAAAACATTTACCAAAAAATTTACGTAAATGTATGAAAGTTTTACGTACCAACTAATTACGTACGTAAATCAGGTTAACATACTATCGTATGCGGCTCGTGAAGGACCAATAAATTATGGTGTGGCATGCAACCACACAGTGAGTAAGATTAAATATAGAAAGAGTATGTTGGGGTTGAGAGATTAGATTGAGAGTGAAAGGGGACAGAGTGAATACGGGAGTAACGGATAGACATGCGTGATATGGAGTCTCTTACCTGATTTTGCTGGTCTTACAGGTGCCTTGATTTGCTCTGTTCTTGTAACAATCCCAAGAAGTTCTCCGCTACGAAGCCGGCCGGCTGACGATAGGTACTTGCCACGTTTTTTCAAAGAGTCCATTCACACGCACAATATCCAACACAATCGATGAAATCACAATATATTATTAGAAAAGGCGGTTCTAGATACTATTGTAACGGATATATAGCAGTAAAGAATCCCGAAATTCACAATTATCAGCTAGCAGCGAGTTTTAAGATCGCGACGCGAGCACTCGGCGGTTGGAGATGAAGTCCGTTCAAAAAAGGCACGACGTGAAGTTCGCCGCGATGACAGCGCCACCAAGTGAAGATATCCAAACACGCATGCCATATGATGTTTATCAAATCAGAGACCAATTAATGAATTTTACAGCTATAAGAAATTACTCTCAATCCTTCCATGTGGAAAAATCCAAAATGGGATTATGAGCCGATAGATATCAATTAAAAGTGTGAGCTTGCCTCACCAGCAATTGATATTCATAATATCACTAATAATCACTACCTATATGCAATGATAGGGTCAATGACGAGATCATTACCACGTAATGGTTTTCGGATACAATACCACGTTACGTATTTCAGACTTTTGGAAGTTATATGCTTATTATTTAGAAAATTATCACGATCGTCAAGTGTTTGTCTAAAATCTTCCAAACTAAATTAGGCCTTCTCAAATTGAAGGGAGGCACGAGCCCAGTATGCTCAGTAACATAATTATATTAAATCACCAAGCGAGAGCAGGCTGCAGTAATAAGTGAGTTGATTGACATATGGCGGGCATGTCACCAGCCCGGGGAATCTCTCAGACATATAGTATCCGGTTGTTCTAGTTTTGCTAATGGCCTGTATTTGCACAGACACAATCAAGTAGACAAGATAATCCATAAGCAACTAGCCCTTAAATGTAATCTCATTGGTTCACCGTACTACAGATACAAATATGTGCCCGACCCAGTTCTCGAAAAAATGGCCGCACGTTGTTGTCCTGGTATAGGTCTATCATTACAGACAGGTTTATAATTGTAGCCAATAAGCGTGATATTGTAGTGATCGACCGAGCAGAGCGACTAGCATTGATAGACGTTATAACCATATCGCATGACAGCAATCTCGTAAAAGTAGAAAAAGAGAAGGAGTTCAAATATTTGGGCTCAGCTCATGAGATTGTCGATATGTAGGATGTAAACTCGGCGATCATTGTGCCATAGTTGTGTCAGTAAATGGACTAATCGCCAAGAGACCAACATCTAAAGATGCTCGCACTAGGCAGCAGAAAAACTAATATTTTTAACAACAACACATTTTGAGTTCGGTGCCAGTTAGAAGTACGCACAAAATTTTATTTTCTTTCTTACTCACCATGCGGGCTTCTGGTTTAATTCTTTTAAATTATTTTATTTCTCACTTATTTTAGACCTAGGCGTATCTATAAGGGCGTAATTAATTTGACCTGTATATATTGTGGAGACGGATTAAGAATACGGATTGTCACCACCCCATATCATCCCATGGGTGTCGTAAGAGCCGACAGAGGGAGCTTATAAAATAAATGATTTAGGTTCGTTGGGACGCTAAGCGCGTTTTGGCCCGTGGCTAAGAAAACGAAGCTTTTGCCGTCTACCTAAGTAATAACACGGCTCCTTCCTTTCCGAAGTTCGGAGGCCTGTAATCGTAGCCAGGTTTCGCTTCGTTAATAAACCAAGACGTGGTGTCCTTCCTCGAAGCATCTACACATGGCGTTTATTGTATTTCCAGGCATAACGAACGAAAGCTGAGTATATTATAAAATCCACTGGTAACTTTGCCAGATACTAATAAAATTTTCAGTAAGAGCAGCTACCTTGAATTAATGTTATGTAATAAATTCCGAATGGTTAGATCGGGCGACCGCATTTGATCGACCCTTGTAAGACACGGAAACTTAAGAAGCTCTGTTATTATTTAAGCATTTAAACGGAGCCAAAAAAAAAATACTACAGTTTTATTAAACCAAAAACGGCTCATGGCAATCATGCAAATAATATTTGGTAATAAAAATGAATATATTTTGATATTTGTACACATTTTAGATGTAGACGTGATAATTATTTAGGCAAATATTAGTATGTCTACAAATCGCAAAATCTTAAAACTATTAGTGATAAAAGTGCTTCATACTATATAAATTCCGACCGCGATTTGTTGTACCTTATCTTAAATTTTGATAGGCATCTTTAAATAAATATCTACATGACAATTCGATTACTTATAAATACTTAAAATATACAAGTATAATATACAAAATATCTATACTTAATATAATAAAGCTGGAGAGTTTGTTTGGTTGAACGCGCTAAAGTCAAGAACTACTGGGCCGATTTGAATAATTATTATGTGTTGGATAGCCCATTAATCGAGAAATGCTTTAAGCTATATAACAACACCGTGTCCGCCACGAGTGCGGAGCAGTAGCCTTAAATAACGCGGGTGTAACTGCAGGCTCAGCTAGCATTCACATAAAAAAGACATAACAAATATTGTAGATAAAACATAATAGTACAAGGAAATAAAGAACACAGGTTAGTCGGACAGGTATACCGCCGGTACCCCGGTAGCGACAGATGGCAGCCAGCAAAATTTGGACGATACGAACTGCACCCGTCGTCTGCCACCCGCTCTGTTTCCCAACTATCTACCTCTTTGTTTTATGACTTTTAGTATAGCCAATCTGATGCAGTCTCTATTGTTTGCTCTTTGTATAATATAGAAACTTACATTAATACTTATATGTTTTGCTTCATAGTACTTGAAAGCTAAGCAAAAAGCTTTTTGTATAACATAGATACAAACATATATGTTTCTTCATTGAACTTAAATGCTAAGCAAAGAAGTCTGCATTCACTCAAGTATACTCAATGCTACGCAAATATGCTTTTAAGCATGTACTAGAAACCTGTGTATTACACAACTACATTTCGGCAGCAGTACACATCTACATCAGTACTAAGGACAATAGAAACAGCACTACTTTTTAATCTCACATGGTTATTACTGTTAAAATGTTTCTACTATCACATTGATTATCCGATCCAGAACCAGTCCGCAAACAGCCAAACTTCAGTCACGGGAACAAAGAAATAATATAAAGGTTTAAATGATTATAGCGTTAAATACGCCTTCTTTGTCATATAAATAAAAAGCTGTACAAGGGGCTATTAGTAGTCGTTCAATTCTGATCTTGAAGCTGACCTAAAACTTCGAAACTGGCTTCTTTTTAAAGCTATTGCCAGTCGTTTCCAACCAAATATTTATAAATTTTATTGCTAGGCTATCCATTCGTATAACACTAAAAATTTGCTGAGTTATCTTAGATGAAGCCTGTCGTTGGACGATTTAAGTTACCCAAACAATATATATATATATCTCGATTTAATATACGGCTATAGGTAAAATCAAACTTCTTTCTGGGCCTAAATAGGCGCTAGTGGCTGCAGAGTAGATTATTGCTACATGGTTTTCATTTTAGTTACATGACGCAGCGTGGGCAAGAGCATGTTTGTCGTTCAACTACAGAGGAACACAAAGTTTATGCAACCTTTATTATTGAGTGTATGTTAGGTATCTAAAATATGTCAAGATCAAATTCCATATAAAACACGGTTCAATAAAAGGTGAGGGTACCCTTCCTTGTGGTGTATTTGTTATCATAATCTCCTCTGGCCCATATTCGTCATGTGTCGAGGGACCGCGAGTATCGGACTCGTACCTACTCCTACTTTTTGAGTTATTTGTTTCCCGTCTCAGTCGTCATTTTGTGACAGCATTTCAATGTCGCGAATCCGTGAAGATAATTAAAAGAGACTATTACGTTTTTCCAATGGACTTTGTGCGTCAAATTCAGACCGTTGCGCGTTGTAATGTTATCAATGTTTGATATTTACCTTAATGTTTTCAATCTGTTTACGAAATAAATTGAAGAAGTAAAAGGAAGATAACGTTGTAAATTTTAGGTGAGAAAATCTTCTAAACAGAAATAACAGCCCTGTCTGGAATTAGGTACTACATCATCCGATCCCTGAAGAGAAATGCTAGCAGTGTAAATAAAGAAACGAGTCTAGTTTACACTTAACGTAATATGCATTGCTTGACAGCAAGCGCCGTGAGAGGCTGCTAATCTAATCCGCGGTTTAGTTAAAGAATAATGAAACACACCCGCACTCACAGACACCTAAATAAATTTCCCTCCTAAAGACTGTTACGGGTAAAATTTAATAAACCAAATAGGAACAACGTTACTGACTCGGACGTTTAAGCATATTTTGAGAGATTTATAAGCGGCGAAACAAAGCGCGTTATTTACAATTAATTTAGAATTATGTAGCTAATGAAAAATGCTGTTCTGACGGTCGTATATTGTAACCTTTAAATATTCTAAAACAGAACATCGATTTGGTATAACAATGAATAATGTTATCATCATGTAATGTGGTTTCTCTGAAGCGCTGTTTTAATATTCATTGTGAATTAGCGTATGAAGTGTTTTGTGTTTTAGGGATTTAGGTATCTTGGTTAAATTTACCTAGAATAAGCCTTATTCGGCAAAGTTATTCTGGGATTTCTGTTGTAGATAGAAAGCCGAGGAAAATATAACTATTTCCGGGATTTGAACAAGAACAAGAGGTGACGTTGTTAAAGCTGAGATACTGAATTGATTAGGGGCTATTAAGTTAGGGATTTGTATTCAGCGGCATTCAAATTTACGGAATCTAAATTTTAGGCCTACATTTATAGATGCATGGCGCATACGACTATGATAAAAGTTGAAATATATAAACTTTTAAACACTCGCGTTGTATGTTTAAGAATATATATATACACGGGAATTAACGCGAACATGCGTTAGGTATTTATCTATAATTATATTAAAAGAATTTGTGTTTTATAATACGAGGCGGCCAGCCTGTTCTACCCAACCGATTCGCATGATTTTTTTAAATGAAAGCTCTCGCTGCGTGGATTTGTCATCTAGCATTAGAAATTACCTAACTTGCACATTCATCAAGTTATATGCAAAAACAGTTTTCTCCCATAAATTTTTTAACGTTTTCGTAGCCGTAGTCAATGACTTTCTGCTTCTATATATCTGGTTCTCATTGAGGTAGGCATTTCGTTATAGGCCTAAAACACGCGCTGAAAAGAGCTCTTTCATTTGATGGTATGCTCATTTAAATTGGGTAAGTTTGAAGGAAGATAGGTGTGGACATTGAACTTATTTTTCAATATTTTCCTGTAAATTTCTTAAGATTCCATTGCTTTCTCTCTACATGGACGGTTCTAAATTCAAAAATATTTTTATGGCATCTAATAAGTTCCTAGCGGTAACTGCCAGGAAAAAACGTTATGCCTCCTTAAGGTGACCTTGCCATACTTTCATACGGGTGAGTGTGGTGGTGTGTAAAATTATATCCGACTAGCTTTTGCCCGCCGCTTCGCGCGCGTTAAATTCGCAGTAACACAAATCTCGTTGCAGTCTCAAGTTGTGTGAAGACACTCTTGATTATTCTTAAGATTTCAGATACTCTATAGGGTACAAAGTAACTCGGTCAGTATACATGACATTATCTACCGAAAGGTACATAATAACATCACCTTCAAATGTCAAAGCCATGTTCTAATACATGTCCATATATATGTATAAACATTTACGCATTTATAATATTAGTACATGCGCAGCACTCAATTATTAGCGCATGCGTTCTTACTTCCCAGAGGTAAAGGTCATTGGGCATATCTGACCCGCTTTGCGAACAGTGGCGGACATTAACCAAAATAGTTTTTAACAAAGGGGAATAATATGACCTTTCATTGCATACAATTGTTTGATTAAAAATCATCGGAGAAAAATGTACAGGATCCTTTAAAGAAGAAAACAAACGGTATCTAAGGTTTTTATTTCATCTTATAAAGGCATAAAAATAATATCGAAACCGTACAGCGTGGTGCATGGATGAGCTAATGTTTAGAGATATGTTATACGATGTCTCTTTCGCACATTGAACAGGTTTTTTTTCGCACATTAAATAGCTGCCCCCATATCGCTAGCATTCTTTATTATCTGTCTTGGGCCATACATCAGGAAGCAACAGACGCACCCGCTGCCTTTTTAAATGATCTTATGATTGCTTTGGATCAAATTGAATATTTTTTTAATGAATTAACATTTTATTTTTCTTAACTAAATCAATTAATTAGCGGACGCCCGCGACTTTTTCGGCCCATTCAGTGATCCCCTATAACCTTTCTCATGAATGTGGCTATCATACACAAAAAGATTTTTTCAAATCGGATCAGTACTTTCAGAGATAAAGAGTAAGGATATATACATAGATAACACTTGAATTTTTTGAGTTTCCCGTAGCTCACATTAATGCGACTAATGCCATAGTAAATGAGAGCCATAGATGAATACATTCTGCTATATTTCGTTTATGTTCGCCATGGGTATGGTTTCCATACTCAGGTGCCCAATGACCATTGTGCCGTACAAACTTCTACCCTCCCTACAATACCTGCCAGTTTATTTTTTGCAACTTATAGTAGCCTATGTCCGTCTCCATGGTCCAATATATCGCTATATTAAATATCAACAAAATCGGTTCAGCCGTTTTAGCGTGAAAACGGAACATACATACATACATACTTTCGAATTTGTAATATTAAGTAGGGAAGTAGGGATAGTAGGGATATCATTACAGACTTTCTTTATACACAACATTATCTAACTGTTAAACCACCTTCATATAGAAAATGGAAATTATATTTACCGCTTACTCGTGAACATGCCACATACAACTGACCATGTGAAAAACAACATGTTCTGGGGTCGATTCCAGCTGTTTCAAGTTTGTCCCGGCGATTTATTTAGAAAATACACACAGGGCTACGAATACTTTGGGCAGGGCTGGCCTGCCGAAAGTAAGATAGCCCCGTTGAGTTACTCAAGAGGTATCTGAATTCAGGCCTCAGTCTCCCACCCACGGATTCTCACGTACGTGAGGTGTGGGAAATTGAAAATAATGAGACGCTATACAGGTGTCTCATTATTCCCAAATTCAGTACATAACACGAACGAACGAAAGAAAACAAAGAAACACATCCACATTCATTATTCAAAAGAAACAACTAAGACACCAATCCGACGAAAACGAAAGAAAATTAACCGAGAACCCACTCCATCCACGGAGAATCTTAACATCGCCATTCAGAAAACGCCATCTATGTTTACATATACAAACCGACCGAGATAGAAAATAATATGGACTAATCGACAATCTTTTTGTTTATGAAAGTGCCGAATATTATTCTCTATTATTTTTTAATAACAGAAAGATGCCCGACACATAATTATTGTCTTTTAGGCAAGAAACATTTATTTTGCTAGAAAATTATTTGAAAATAGTGACATCTATCGGTCGGAAGGATAACTATAAATTTGCTCGGTTCCAGTAATTTATTTATCGAAAATACGTAGAAATATACTGATGAAATTAAGAATCGCCTCCTTTTTTAAAGTTGGGTAAATAGCCATAAAACACTTTGAAGGTACCTATTTAGACTAACTTTACTTTTACTAACAAACATATAATGATCATAGATGGCACCACACATATAACCAGTTTTGGATGATCCCTGTTTTGTTTGGGACTACATACAAAGGAGAGGTCAAGCTGTACACCGATAACCGCTCAACCGATTGTGATGTAACATATACTATTTTATAGGTTTGAGTATCCTTTGTACATGAATGTAAGTTTTATTGAAAATAATTTCGCCACTTTAGAGATCTTTAGCAACATAGGGAAAGACGTCGGACAGACAGACAGACATAAATTCTAAAAATTATCAAGTATTGCTTTTTAGCATTTTCCTAGATTTTTTAGCTAATTTTCGTCAAAATATTTTTAATGTACAGACTTTTTCACCTCTACAGTTTTATTATAGTAAATAGATGTTGCTCAAATTATGACTATAGTGAATTATCGCTGATGGCAGGTAATATTCCTCGAATGTTACCAGTTAACCTTTAATGTTGGGTGAACTGATTTTTCGTGTTTTAAATTACGGATTTTCTTCGGGCATCTTATTTTTTGTTTATGTGGAACATATTACAGCGGTTCATAGTACTATTGTCATATAATTAGGTATATTATTACAAGTGGTAGTTATGAAAGAAATTGTAGTTTTGGTAAGAATAGTAGTTTTGATAGGAAAAGTATTTTCGGTAGGAATAGTAGTTTTGGTAGAAATTGTATTTTAGGCATATATTGTAGTTTTGGTAGCAATGTTACTTACGATTGCTACCAAAGCTACCATTCCTACCAAAACTACAATTTCGACCAGAACTATAAACGTCATTATTACATTTCTAAATTATGATGGATTTATCACAGACATATTTAGCTAGATAACAGAAATAAAACCTATTTCCTTACTTATAAAAAAAGTTGTTTTTCTATATTTTTAATTTTGATAGTAAAATATTGACAGATACTTAAAGAAAAAAGTGAAGTTAGCGTAAGTTAGTTACTTAAGTTTCTGATTTAATAGCGTATTTTTGTGAGTAGTTTTGTTTTCAATTATAATGATGGTTCTTGATAGGAAATTGAAAAATGCTCAGAAAAAGTTTAACAAAGAATCTTGGTTAATGACAAATCGCTGTTGGAGATTTGGTACCGGATGGTCCTCCTACTGTTAAAATAATACGGGTGGTAACGGGTTCAGATTTGAATAATTCTACCATCAACAATTTTATTTTCAAGTGATTTCCATTCTTGGTGACGGTAATTGCTTATTCCGCGCAATTTCTTATTGTTTATATAAAAGTGAGAATAAACATTATGAAATTCGTTTGGCCACTGTTGATAACATAGTCAATAAGTAGGTATATAGTACCTTCATTGTTGGGGACGAAGCATATGGCCAGACCATTACAAATGCAACAGATTACAAACGTGTGATGGATGCCAATGGACAGTACGCAGGGCATGCTGAACTTCAGAGTGTAAGTGAGCTATATACCGAGTGTCAATTCAGAGTTAACCTGGAAAACAGTAATACGATTACTGACTATAGTATTGGCGAAATTGTTCATAACTTGCTATTTTCTGGGCACCTGGACGAAGGACATGACAGTGTCCTAATTGTAACGGGTTTTGGTAGTAAAACGCAGAAAAGGTTCTATGCGTTTATTTGCCAAGTATTGTCTCACTTCCCTTGCACGAGTATGACCGACCAACAACACGACACTGGCCTGAACACTAAGGGCTGCAGTCTCCCACGCTGTTCCCTCCGGTAGTGTGCAGGGCAGGTTGCTCGAAGGGCTGCGCGTAGCGGCCGTTGGCTCAGCGGGCAGGCGCCGGCGGTGTGTGTGCGATGAGCGGGGCAGGCCAGACTCTTCGGCAGAGGTGACGCCGAAGGCGATGCAGCAGGTGTAGCGGTCTAGGTAGCGTAGCCCGGAGCCTTAAGGTGAACCTGGAACCCGTAGCTGGGACCAGGATACACGTAGATACGACGTAGGGTCAGTAGGTACGCGTAGGTATATAGTAGAAGCGACGTTAGAGTAGCGGTGACAGCCTCTCTGTCGGCCCCCCTTTATATACCGGCCCTCCATCAGCGTTGGTGTCGGCGCATTACCAAATAAGGGCAAAACTTACGAGCGCGGACGATGGCCTTCCCTGATTGGCCGAGCGTATGGACGGTATTATGACGTACACTCGGTAGGTACCGGTCATACGCTACATAATGGAAAGAATCTACCATTCTTTCTTTGGCAGCACAGTTATATTGAAGAACTTTCTTTTGTCAATGTTCAGTTAAACATATTATTGTATATATCCCTATTGCGCGGCAAACTATTCAGTAATGCCAAGGTGAAAATTTCACGATACCTAAGGTGCAACGCAAAGCCAATGTTCTGAGAAAAGAAGTTTTGTGATATATATATTTTTGGTTAGAATATCATCTTTTTGGTTATTAGATAAGGCTACAATGTACTCATCATACCTATATGTACATACATACATACATACATATCGTCACGCCTTTTATCCCCGAAGGGGTAGGCAGAGGTGTATTTCTACACCCACTTTTCGCCAGATATACTTTAGTCCCACGTAATAGGGGCCGAGCCTATTGCCGTACCGGGCACATTTCCAGACTTCGTGCTGCTACTGAGAATTACGTGACAGAAAAACCCAATAACACTGCCCGACCCAGGAATCGAACCCGGGACCGATCCCACGCGCACATTTATGGCACGAGACCTACGAGGCAGTCGTATAGGGTTTGATGTCGAGTTTTCCGTCTCTACGCAAATATGGTATTTGCATCGTGTTATCCCTTAGTCGCCTCTTACTACACCCACGGGAAGATAGGGGGTGGTGACACTTGTATTCTATGCCGTCAACCACACGGCAAACCCTAATACCTATATGTAAGAGCTTTTTTATAATATTAAAATATGCTGTGGAGCAGCACGGGTCCTCTAGTATACCTTATTTTGCTTGACGTTTCGAGACGGTTGCACGTCCCGTGGTCGCAAGCTGACTGATTCTGACTAATTCTGACTGCTGACTAATTCTTCTAAATTGAAATATAGCCTGTTTTGTAGGATATTGAGAATAAATCGAGTGAAAGCAAAATATGCAGTGTCAGGAATACTATTTGATATTTAGTGAAATTGGTCAGACAGCGTCCCAAAATACTGTCAGTTGGATTTTATAGTACATTATTCAGGTAGCCCGGTACATTTTTTTATATATAGGTATACAGCGATACATTTAACGTTCCATAGACATATAATATGAACACTTGAATAAAACATTACATTTTTATACCCTAATCTACATTTCTAATTAGTAGGTACTCCTGTTTAATTCTTCTAAGTTAAATGGTTGTCTGGAAGTGGAATTGTGTTGGTACATATTTATTTTTATTTATTTATTTATTATATGTTTTAATGTAAACCAAATTCAAAATATGGCGACTATAAGTACATTTTGACTAACTAATAATCATGAATATAGTCTAAGTTCCTGTAATTATAACTTAAGCTTTTTTGACTCAACCGCACAATATTTACTCACACCCTAAATATTTCGGTAAGTAACAAGTATTTCTACGGTTTCATTCTGTTCGTAAATTGAGTGAGCCTCTTGTTATATTGCCATTTTTGTTTGCTTAGGGTTGCCAGTGGCATGTAAGGGGATGTTCAGGCACACTCTTTCAAGTGGACTATAGCAACTAGTTTCACATTATCATTATCATCATACCTGAAAGACGACCACAACTGCTCATAGGTCTACTCCAAGGCCGTCTGCATCCAACTGCTTACCTCGATCCCACCTTACAGGGGACTTACCCTTGCTGTGTCGTCTGGAAGCGTCAAATATGATACACGTATTAAAGTAAGTCATGTTTTAGCAAAGCAAGATGATGATTAATTATTAAGAATATGTAGGTATTATCAGCAACTGACGCAAACATGAACGATGGATGAAACACATTAAGAAAAAGAGAAAAGTAGTTTTAGCATAGGAGCATGAGCGTAGCACTCAAACGAAACAACTTGATTGATATAGATTACAATATTAAATTGTATCTTATTTTGGTTTACAAGTTCTAAGAAGTTCTAGATATCTTACATATTTTATCATAAATACTTAACAAATACGTGTGGTAATCCCAAAAGTATATTATCACATATTATCTCTCGCAACTGTATAGGTACCTCAAATGTACCTTGATGTTGACACAAACACACTGCGTTTTTTCATATACATTATATGATGCCCATAGAAGTCTTTGTAAATAGATTCAAAATGGCACAAAGGGGTTTACGTTCTTTAACGATAGATGACGACTTTAAAGAAAACGGTTCCACAGTGTGTTAAAAAATGTGTAAATGCAGTTAGACTTCTCTGGTTCTTACGGTCTGATTAGAGTTTAAAAAGGGGAATATAAGTCCATGTATGGTTCCTGTCAGCAATGTGTTTATCGTATGTTATTTTTGATTTAGTTAATACTCTTCCAAATTAGAAGATTTGTAAGTTGTGAATGTGTATGAAAAATCATGTGGAATAAATAAATAAATGGATGTGATTCCTCAGTTATAGTTATATTAGGCTACTTGCTGTGTGAATGTGTGCGTGTATGCTATGGTCCTGATAAAGCTTCTTCAGATTACTAATTAGAAGACCAAGTTGAGTAGGTAATAATACACAAGTTACTGTTATCACCTCGTAATCTTAAGAAACGACGTAACGCTTTTGATGGCATACATAAAATATGCAACTTACATCCACACCGATACATATGTATATAATGTACGTATGTGACCTTACAGTGATGGTAAAAGCCATTAATATTGATGGGATACTCGTAATTGAGTTAAAATTACTCGATTAAGTCATAAGGGTGTAATGGTCGGGTTCAGTGGAATTAAATCAAAGATGAGGCCTGTTTCTCACACTTATGTAATTGTGAACACACATATATTCCGTTACAACAATATCTCCTTCATATGTCTCAGGGTTTACGGTTACACCGTGCGATTCAAAAAGCAACTAATAATAACTAGACAGTAGGCTGCTGGTATATAGTTTGGATACTCGGAAATTTCTCGAAGTCGTTCAAATCCAAGCGATGGTCATGGCGTACTATGGCGAGTATGCGGCAAGTTTTCTTGGGCGTGCAATTACGTTACCCAGTTATCGATTCCCTGCTTATATACCGTAACGTAAGGGCGTTTCCGCAAGCTGAGAACAAACACAAATAAGAATCAGTGCTTGCGAAAACCTCCCTGGTTATTATGATGGAAATTAGACGTAAGCACTTACCCCGTGACACGTTGCTTCAAACCACTATTACTCTAACACTTGGCGTTACGATATGCACAAAGTGCTTACTTTAAATAGCAATCTCTTAACAACTGTAATCGACTTGACGGTGATTTATTAGCACCAACAATTACGGAGCACAAATTGAAAAATCTTTCTAACTATCTCGGTGTTCCTTGTTATATACATCTCCCTGTCATTTTTATTTTCCGAACACCCACATTTTCATAACATTCTCAAGCGATGAAACTAAATGCTAATTTGAAACCAAGCATTTTGATCATTACAATATCCCCTCTCCTCGAAAGAATCCAACCGGATTCACATCAAACGCTTAATGTCACTAGAATGCCACTTTCCTAAATCCTTGCCTCTAAGGTTTTGTAATTTGTAAACATCGCTTGATATTTTTTCAGCTACAACCTCTTTCTCAAACTTGGGGCCCAATTTAGACATAAAGGTCTTGTCAGCATTAGAGAGTAGTTTAGTGCGTTTCCAAACCACATCACCTACTTTGTAGTCACAAATGCGACGCCTCATGTTATAATGTTTACTATTGGTCTCATGCGCTTGCTGAATTCTCTTACAAACATCATCATACACCTTGTTTCTGAACCCAATATTGGCTTCGAATTTAGCCTTGTCAAAGGTAATTGGATTGTCCAGTTCGAAGCTGTAGGGTTTCATGCCATGGACTGCTGCTTCTCTTCCAAAGAACAAAAACGAAGGTGTTTTACCCGTTACTTCATGGACCGACGTCCTGATGGCATGTGCTATGTGAGGTATATACTTGTCCCATTCTTTATGGTTATTCTCAACGTCAGATGCAATAGCCAAACCAATAACTTTGTTCACACGTTCAGTAGGATTGGCTTGCGGATGATAATAAGGCGTATACCAAAGCTTGACCCCGTAACTTGACACCATGTCCTTGAACTGATTAGAAACAAATTGCTTGCCATTATCACATACTATAACGTTAGGAGTACCAAACATCAAAAATATCTGTTCTTCCATTATTTGCGTAATAGTCGATGCCTTTCCATTTCTGAGTGGATACAGGAAACACAATTTACTGAACCAACAAGATATAACTAGTAGCATTGTGTTGCCATGCTTCGATTTTGGAAACGGACCCATAAGGTCGACAGAGATAATTTGGAATGGCTCCGTCACTTCTCGCTGCTTGCCCATTAAGCCAGCTGGTTTCATTTGTGAGTGCTTATATTTCGCACATACTTCACACTTCCGCACATGGTTCTTCATATCTTTGATCATTGTTGGCCAGTAATAGCGTTGTCTCACTCGATTCACAGATTTTTTCACTCCCATGTGGCCAGAGGTAGGGTCGTCATGGCATTCTTTTAAAACTTCAAGGTGAAGTTTTTCTGGTATGACGAGTTTCCAACCATCATTTTCATTAGGAAATTGCCTCAATTTAATGTATTTCCACAGTTGTCCCTGACTAATCTCCCAATCTGGTTCATTTCTCCCAGCCAGTACCTTGTCTTCCTTTGCCTTATACCAATCATCTTTCTGTTCTGGTTTTATCTCGACGATGCTTACTTCATCACTAATGGCTCTTGATAAGGCATCAGGTACAGTATTATACTTTCCCTTGCGATGAACCACTTCGTAGTCAAATTGTTGTAAACGCATGGCCCATCTAGGCAAACGTCCGTGTGGGTCCTTATTACGGTGTAGCCATTGCAGGGCGCTATGGTCAGTAATAACCTTGAAGTGACTTCCTTCAATGTAAGGGCGAAACTGTTCTACCGCATGGAGGACACTCAGCAGTTCTCGCTCTGACGCTGAATATTTGCATTCCCTTTCCGATAGCTTTTTGCTCTTGTACGCGATGGGCATTTCCATACCGTCCACATTCTGGATCAAAACACCGCCAGTACCTCTGTTAGACGCGTCACATTGAACGGAAAATGGTTTCGTGAAATCTGGCACTCTTAATACTGGCGTGGATGTCAAGGCAGTCTTTAAATTGATAAAAGATTCCTCCGCTTCTTTGTTCCATACAATGCGTTTTGCCTTTTTTCCACCCTTAGTCAGATCATGTAGTGGACCTGCCACAGTGGCAAAGTTCTTGACAAATCCTCTATACCAGCTGGCTAACCCAATAAATCGCTTTAATTCAGAGTAAGTCGTTGGCCGAGGGTAATCGAGGATGGCTTTAACTTTATCGGGGTCAGTACGTAATCCTTCCTTATCTACAACATAGCCCAGGTATTTCAAAGATAACCTCGCAAATGCACATTTATCTATGTTGATTGTAAGACCCGCTCTTTGTAGTTGGTTTTTTACGTGTGTTAGTGACAATATGTGGTCTTGAAAGCTTGGGTTACTGATCACGATGTCATCTAAATATGTGAATATTTTTCCTTGGAACTCTGGCGTAAACAAGCGGTCCATCAACCTATGTTGTGTTTGGGATGCATTGCTTAAGCCAAAGGGCATAACTTTGAACTGAAAAAGTCCTTTTCCCGGGAGACCGAACGCAGTTTTCTCTTTACTCGTTTCCTCAAGCGGTATTTGCCAAAATGCCGATCGTAAATCGATAGTGGACAGGAATCGGGCGTTTTTTAGACTGTCTAAGATAGTAGTGTTGTCGCCATGTTAGATGCTTTAATATTTTTTTGGTGACATGATGGTTTCACCTCAATTGTAATTATTCTTGTTATATTTTTTTAAAATAAGCATTTAATTTGTATGATTTATAATATAGTACATTCGTGTATTTGTAACATGTAGGTATATTGAGAACTTTGTGATGGCGCAACGTCACGCCACTCGCGCCATTCTAGTTTGGAATGCGGTGGGCGGGGCGGTGCAACATTTGATGTTTTCGATTTGAATTTGCGAGCTCAGTTTATTTTGTTCTGCGGAGCGAGTAACATCTCAATAAATACGCTGTTACGTCGTCGGTTTATAAAGTGGAATTATAATTAAGTTTTAAAAGGCTCAAGTATACAAATAGTGTTTGTAGAAGTGAAGTCTAAATCTATATACCTATTGTGTTAAATAAACAGCTAAGTGCAACTAAATCAATGTGTGATTGTGCTAGTGCTTTTTTACCTTGTTAAATATACACAGTTATAACAAGTTACCTGTTTTATTCTAAAAGACATTCTAACAGTAGTGACTCTAGGCAATGGGTAGGAGTCCTTTACAGTTATCTTGTTTAACTGACGGCTATCAAGACACAGTCGATTCTTGCCTGAAGCTTTCTTTACCAGTAATACCGGAGAACGCCATGAACTAATCGAGGGCTCTATCACGTCATTATCGATCATGTCTTGAATTTCCTTTTCTAACTCCTTCATAATCGGTGGCGCAAAAGGATACTGTTGTTGTTTGATGGGTAATTGGTTGCCGGTGTCAATTTTATGTTCTATCATTGATGTTCTGCCTAAACCTTTACCGATTTCTGAACCCATTTCCCCCAATAACCTATTTAGCCGTTCTTTTTGCTCACTAGAAAGTTCATCACGAGAAATTACGGGGTGCGAGACAGTGATTTCCGCAATATCAGCTATAGACTGCCCAACTCCTATCGTTAAATTAAATGCTGTGAAAAAATTAATGCCCAAAATAATGTCATGTTTTAAGCCATCCATAATATAAAAGTGAACAACTTTATAACTCTCAGTAAATTGGATAGGCAAATGAACAACCGAATCAATTACGTGCGTAGTACCATCACCCGTAGTGAATACACGCTTATCAACGTTGTGTTCAGTGAAACCCAATTTACTGATTTTCTTGGCAAATTCTAGCGAAATTACTGAGGCAGTAGCCCCCGAATCAAGTAACCCGATAAATGACTGATTTTAAATTTTTATTTTTACATAATAACGATTATCTAAGGCATTTCTATTCACGTTACAAATCTCGCCCGTTTTAAGGAATCTCGAGACGGTATGTAGCCATTTTTGCCAGTCATCTGCATTAAAATGACCTACTTGCTCAGAGATCGATCGGCTAGCATCGACTCCAACTGATCGTTTCCCTTACCAGTATTATTGCAAGTGCATTTCTGGGTAGTTTTGCCGAACTTTCCAACCTAAATCTATAACAGAATAGTCTTTGCTTTGGCAGTTTACAATTTCTAAAACGGTGTCCTGGATTTCTACAATTCCAGCATTTTATTTCATTAGCATTAATAGCTGCCAGCTCAACCGTATTTTCATGTGTGTTTGAATTACCACCCTTATATGCTAAGTCACGCTCTATGAATACATCATTCCGATTCGTTTCCTTAAAATTGTCACATCTTAACTTAGTGCTTCTATGATTCTTAAAACAGCCGTTAATTCAGTCATAGACTCAAAAGTGTCATGACAGATTGCCTTCTGATAGTAGGGTTGTAAATTCTTTCTAACAATCATCAATTTTTGTGTTTCCGGAATAGGATTCGGTAATCAATTAAACATCTTCTGCATTACAGCAATATATATCAAAACGCTTTCTCTGTTGCTTTGGGTTCTTCTCTTTATCTCATCTAGTAGTTCTTCTTGATAATAAGGCAATTGAAATGCGTCTAGAAGTAGCTGCACTAATTCAGACCAATCTGTCACCGTATCCTTATTGGCCCTAAACCATACCAAGGCGTCCTCTTCGAAAAGGTCTATCGCGTATCTAAATAAGTCTTCATCCGTAGCATTTCGCGCTTCTTTGAGTTCCTCTATTCTTTCCAAGAAGGCGTTTATGCTTAGGGTACCATTGCCGCAAAATTTGATACCCCAGTCCTTAATGGGAACTAGCTTCCTTTTGTGGAAACCATTATCAAAGGTCGAAGTCCTCTGCAGGCCAGGATAACCTAATGAAGGGCCAGGCCTATCTAAGGTTGTCAGTGACATGTGTTCTTTGGCCCGATTCCGTGCATTCTCATGGCCACTCTGTTGTATTAACGCTTTTTTGTCGGGTAGCTGGCTTTTCACTAATTGTTCTATAATCTGTTCAGCCTCGTCACCCAAAGATTTCTGCAAAACATCCTTATCGTGTTCCGAAATCCCATCATCGTCCTCATCCTCCTGTTCTAGGTTCCTTAGCGACGATATAGTATTCTGAATATTTTTCAGTAGCTCTAAATGCTTATCAATGTCCGTTGTTTCAGTGGGAATAATGAGTTTAGCGCGATTCGCCAAATGCGTCAAACGAGAGTGCATACGTCTAATAAAAGAGTGGTCTGGACAATGTGATACCTCTGTTATAAGTGAGACTATAACCGATAATTTATTTTCACAAATTAGAATTTCGTTACTCGGATTATCCACGCACGGTTTAGGAACTTTGAAAGAAATTGTTGACTCACCTCTAGCCTCTCTAGATAAAATTTCTCTTAAAAATTTCCGCATAGTCGCCACAGTTTTACAATCTGATACGCCTCGGCAAGCCAATTCAAACTCAAGTTCATCTTTATACAATGCATTTACATCCATGTCTAAAAAATTAATCCTTAAAAAAAATCATATCATGCATAGGGTTCCCACCAAGAACTTAGGGTCCCAAGCCAACCTCACCTGCAAGTGGTGCACCTGCCGATCAACGGACGAGGCTCTGGCAAACAAAATGTCCCAATAAGCGGCAATAGGCTCGCCACCTATTACGTGGGATCAAAACACTGGCGAAAAGTGGGTGTTTAATATGCCTCTGCCTACCCCTTCGGGGAAACAGGCGTGAGTCTATGTATGTATGTATGTAAAAAAAATCAGATGACAAAAAAAACACAATAACGTGTGTCCGTTACAAACAAAAACCGTTTGAAACCAGTGGTTAATTAAAGAAAGAACTCAGTAATTTATGTCTGTTGTAAACAAAAATACCGTTTAGAAATGAGTACTTACAATAAACACAATAACTTATGTTCGTTACAAATAAAAACCGTTTAAAAACCAGTAGCTAAAATTAAAAAAACACACAAAACGTATGTCCGTTGCAAAAACAAGTAGGTACATAAAAAAAACATTTTCAATTTTTTAAATACCAGAAGCACAAGAAATAAAATTTAACTATAAAAATAAAACACAGTTAAGCAGGTATACAAAAAAAAAACAATTCAAATTCTGATATATACCAAAAATAAGTTAGAGTTGCATACAAACAAATTAAAATTTTAGTAAATACCAGTAGGTCAAAATTCGAACGTTTCTCTGTGTGTTGCAAAAAAAACAACGATAAGTAGGTACAACAAAATAAACCAAAATTTAAATACAAAATACAAGTAGGTCAGTATTTAAGACCTCATGAATAGCCTAACGCAGCCCCGGCTGGTCTCCGGCCTAAGCAGTGATGTTATCTGCAATTTCTGCTCCCTTAGTCGGTTCCTACGACACCCACGGGAAGAATGGGGGTGGTGACACCCAGTATATGTGTATAACTCCGTCACCACACGGATACTTAAGTACTTATTTACTTGCACAAGGTAGATAACAAAGCACAGTTACTAGATACTATGTGAGTGTGATATCACAATTTCCTTTACTTATATGCTCATCTTATATACAGTTTACCCGTTGGGCGCCAATGTAATGGTCGGGTTCAGTGGAGTTAAATCAAAGATGAAGCCTGTTTCTCACACTTATGTAATTGTGAAACACACATATTCCGTTACAACAATATCTCCTTCATATGTCTCAGGGTTTATGGTAACACCGTGCGATTCAAAAAGCAACTAATAATAACTAGACAGTAGGCTGCCGGTATATAGTTTGGATACTCGGAAATTTCTCGAAGTCGTTTAAATCCAAGCGATGGTCATGGCGTACTATGGCGAGTATGCGGCAATTTTTCTTGGGCGTGCAATTACGTTACCCAGTTATCGATTCCCTGCTTATATACCGTAACGTAAGGGCGTTTCCGCAAGCTGAGAACAAACACAAATAAGAATCAGTGCTTGCGAAAACCTCCCTGGTTATTATGATGGAAATTAGACGTAAGCACTTACCCCGTGACACGTTGCTTCAAACCACTATTACTCTAACACTTGGCGTTACGATATGCACAAAGTGCTTACTTTAAATAGCAATCTCTTCACAACTGTAATCGACTTGACGGTAATTTATTAGCACCAACAATTACGGAGCAAAAATTGAAAAATCTTTCTAACTATCTCGGTGTTCCTTGTTATATATATCTCCCTGTCATTTTTATTTTCCGAACACCCACATTTTCATAACATTCTCAAGCGATGAAACTAAATGCTAATTTGAAACTAAGCATTTTGATCATTACAAGGTTATATATACAAGATTATATTGAACGAAAGTATTCATGATTTTCAGATTAATCTAAGCCTATTAAGGCTGAACTATAGAATTGACTTTGTTGGGAGTAAAATGAGGCCTTGTATATTTAAGCTTTCCTAGTGCTGGACATATGCCTCTTCTCATTATGAGAAGGGAAAGGCCATAGTACACCACATTGATCAAGTGCGAGTAGGCAGAATACACATTTTCCTCCAGAATATCATGGAGAACACTTAGAGATGTAGGTTTCCTCACGCTGTTTTTCTTCACCGTTTAGCAAGTAATAAATAATTCACAATTTAATACTCACTTAACTTCGCAAACTCAGTGAACGCGCCGTGGCTGGATTTGAACGCCCTCTGCGTAGCAGTCTGTCTGTCTCTCCATCAGGCCTTTATATTCACCTTAAGGAGTAAACCGTTATAAGCAGATACTTTATTTTGTAATATATTTTTACTAATTTATTTTGATTGAAGAGATTAACTGTTCCTCTTACAAGTTAATAACATATACATAGTCTCACGCCTATAACCCCGAAGAGGTAGGCAGAGGTGTATTTCTACACCCACTTTTCGCCAGATATACTTTAGTCCCACGTAATAAGGGGCGAGCCGTATATAAATATATACTAGCTGTCCCGGCGAACCCTGTATCGCCCTTTAAAGGTCTTTTTGCTTATTCATTTTTTTTTCAAACCACTTTTCCAGGAAATTCTGAGCAAAGTTACCAAAGCCACCAATGCTTAATCTAAAATTTCAGAGTTTACAAAGGTATACAAACAAACGAAGATTGAATTTTATATACCTATATGTATAGATAGATGACCCAGCAAATACCGTCCGCCATCTTCAATTTCCCATTTGCCATCTTTGATCACGAAATAGATGTTGTATTTGCATTCCTCATAGCTTAAAACATCGGAGAGGATACCCATATTGACTAAACATTTTTTTCATCCGCCATCTTTGATTTCCCATCCACCATCTTTGATCACGAAATAATAATAATAATAATAATAATAATAATAAATTGTATTTATTTTCTCTCATCACAAAGGTACACAGTTTAGGAAATAAAATATATTGATCAGACAAAATTCCTTTGTGAGATGCTGGTGTCTGTGGTAGGAAAAGAATCCTGTGTTACAGATCACCAGGCTCCCACCTCCTGGACATAAGCTTGGATCACATTGCTATGACAAGTACTTAGTCTAAGTTGAATATAAAACAAAGATAAAATATAAATAAATGCAAAACAAAATGTGTGTGAGCGCGCGATTGTGAGTTTGTGTGTGTGTGTGTGTGCGTGTGTGTGTATGACTAAGTGCATGTATGTATGTCCGTATGTATTTTAATAAATAGATAGATGTGCTAGCTTTGTTATCTCAGTGGCACAAGTAGGTTTTCTGTATCGTCATAGGTTAGGTTTTGTAGCCATTCTGTTAATACTTTTTTAAATTTATATGTATTAAGGGGGTAAATAGAGAGAATAGCATTAATTTTGTTATATAAGTACGGGCCTAAAAAGCAGTAAAATCGATGTGATAACGTTGTTTTGTAAATTATGTCAGTTTGATATATTTTATATTGCCTACGTTTCCCTGCATTAGTTAGAGGATCGAAATTAGTTAGTGAGTGTGACTTAATAACTAGTCGAAAAATAAAAAGTTGCCTTACTGTAAGGACATTGGCCTTTTGATATAAGTCTGTTGTAGGGTATAAGAACGGTAGGTAAAGTGCCACCTTTAACACTGCCCTTTTATTTATTTTATTACTTCATATACACAGAGTATATAGGCGGACTTAATGCCATGGGCATTATCTACCAGTCTACCTTAGAGTGGTGCAGAGAGATAAGCAGTAGGTGTATTATATGATGCATCGAAATAATTTTAATTGTCAAATTATTGCTCATAATAAACATACATACTTACATAACTATATAATATAAGAAAATACATAAACGAAATAATACACAATTAATACATAATTACGAATAAAATCACAGATAAATTATACTTAGACTTACATACACTAATACATAGAAATACATACATATATACATAAACATAATATATACCTAGTTCAGATAGCGACTTATGATACATTCGGCTTAGCCAACAAGAGTTTCTTTACTTTGGCCTTGAATGTGAATTTTGTTTTGGCCATTCTGATCTCAAGAGGAAGAGCATTCCATAAAAGAATGGACTGAATAGTGAAAGAAGAGTGAAGAAAATCAGATTTGTGAGAAGGCACCATGAGTTGAAGATTACAAGAAGAGCGAAGATTTCGCTCATGATTAGAGCATAAGTATTGAAAGTAAGGAGTCATATACAGAGGAGAAGTAGGAGATGTGAGAATAGTGTATAGAGTAGTGAGAGCACGCAAACTACGGCGCTGACGAATAGGGAGCCATTTTAATTGGGAGCGATAAGTAGACACATGGTCATACTTACGAAGATTAAAAATGAATCGAATGCAGTTATTCAGAAGACGGTCAAGTATGTTCTAGTTTTATCATAATGGATTTAGCAGCACCTCCCCAGGACGTAATGCAGTACATCAGTATTGACTGGCATAGGGCAAGATACGTTGTTATTAGGACATTCTTGTCACATACATGTCGTAAATTTTTGAAGATGTAAATTAGTTTCCTAGTTCGGGAACTTAGTATATCTATATGAGCTTGAAAATTTAAGTTTTTGTCAATTAGGATTCCTAAGTATTTGATTGTATCAACTAGTTGTAGTTCCTTGCAGGTACATGGAGAGGTAGCATTACGGTTATAACATAGATGTGCAAAGATGGGTTGAGATGCCTCGGTATGCGGGTTCCTATTATTTGATCGGAAAGCTATGTATTTAGTCTTATCGACATTCAATGATAGGAGGTTACAGTTGAGCCAACTAGTAACTCGATTTAGGCCCTCTTGTGCATTCCGATACGTATCTCGCCAAGAATCGCCATTAAAAATTAATACAGTGTCGTCTGCAAATGTGACAATTTTTCCAGTGCTAGATATGTTTAATTGGCAAAGATCGTTAATAAATATTAGGAACAAGGTTGGCCCGAGAATACTTCCTTGAGGGACACCAATGTCTATGGGAAGTACTACGTACACCATCTATCTGAACACATTGTGAGCGATCTGTGAGGTAACTGGCAAAAAACTGCAGTTGCATTCCACGCACACCCATCCGATCCAGTCTACCGATATAATAGATGTTGTATGTAAATAGATGTAAATAGATGTTGTATTTCGATTCCCCACCCCTTATATTATCGAAGGCGATACCCATATTGATTTTTAAAATGTTCTCATCCGCCATCTTTGATAATATCCCGCCCGCCATCTTGGATCACTAAATAAATTTCATATTATTAATCAGCGTCCCGAAAATCTTGAAAATGATACCCATATAGATTGTATCCTATTCGTTTAGCCTTTTCTTGCCTTTGACCCAACCAACCTCCTTCTCGTTTGACCATTTTATTATTTTTCTCTAGCCTTTCGGATAATTGGGCTATCATAGGCAATGACATTTTTTTAAATCCGACTGCTAGTTCCTGAGATTAGCTGACATTATCTTTTAGCCTTTTTAGCCATTTGCCCGACCCAAAGGGTCGAAGCATTATGTTATATAGCCTTCCGGAATAACTGGGCTATCGTATACAAAAATAATTTTTCAGATCCGACCGGTAGTTCCTGAGATTAGCGCGTTCAAACAAACAAACAAACTCTTCCGCTTTATTATATTAGTATAGATAGTAGAACATCATAGATTTACTATTCGAGTTACTGTTTGAGTACAAAGATTCAAATTAACTAATAATTATGTAATCCGGCCAGATAGTGTTAATTAAAAGAAAGAGCTAAGAATTTAGGTGGCAGGTACAGGTTACTACTTTTCTAATACAGTGTGCATACAAGGGTGCATAGGGTTCCCACCAAAAACTTAGGGTCCCAAGCCAACCTCACCTGCAAGTGGTGCACCTGCCGATCAACGGACGAGGCTCTGGCAAACAAAATGTCCCAATAAGCGGCAATAGGCTCGCCACCTATTACGTGGGATCAAAACACTGGCGAAAAGTGGGCGTTTAATATGCCTCTGCCTACCCTTTCGGGGAAACAGGCGTGAGTCTATGTATGTATGTACCTACCTACCTTAAAAGTAGCGTCTATTAACCTAAAGCCAAGTGTTCCAGTATACGCGCGTGTGTGTAGGCTTACATTTTTGCATCTATAAAATAGTAGATGAATTAGGGATGTGAGTAGCATTTTTTATTATTAAGAAGGTGGTTTTTATTACAGGTTGCCTATTAATGACGTCACAAGAAAACTTTGGATAAATGCCGTTGGACGGCCTAGTTTGATTTAGCAGAAGTACCACCGTATTTGTTCACGTCATTTTGAGAAACACTGTTTTTAAAGACAGAAAGCACCTGGCGTCGTTTAAAACCGAAAGCTGTGCCTACATTACATTTATGCCTGGACATTGCACACCCGGTAGAATTATTTATCCAAAGCTAAACAAAAAGTGTGTAATTTTAGTTTGAACATATTAATAAAATATAATAATTACAACGATTTTAATTAATCTACCTACTTCGATATTATTTATCATATTAGTGCTATCCTGACTGCTCAAAGATGTCTTGCCTTGTAGTCCGCTACATAATATTCTACCATAAAATATAATATTCTTTCACATTCACACAACATTATCTGGTCCCAAGCTAAGCATATCTTGTACTGCGAGTACTAGACAATCGATAAACATGCATATATACTTTTGTGTAAATATATTACATATTATACATAGTACCATCCAGACCAAGACAAACATTCATATTCATGCACAAAAATGTTTGACTTGAGCGGCAATCAATTTAAGTAAATTATGTACATTAAACCGAAATTTAACTGAATAACTTTTATTACATTGGGACCGAAACATATCTGGCGAAGTGTGGGTGTGTAATACACCTCTGCCTACCCCTTCGGGGATAAAAAGCGTGAAGATATGTTATGTTATGTTTTCAAGAGCTTTTTTTCATAATCACTGCAATACTCGGAGCCTACGTTAGTACGTGAGTAAAAAAAATACAATAGAAAGTTGCTATGCTTGAACCGGTCCAACGGCGGACCTCTCTTGTGGTCCATTGATAGCAACAAGGTATTCGTTTCGTAAAAGAAAATCTAAAATTTACAAAGACATGATTAGACAAAATTGAATAACACTCACTCATCACAATTAAATTATCTAATATTTCATACCAGTGCACAGAAACAAATATGAGTAGAATGATAGTTACATCAGATTGTTCCGAGTCATATAATAAGATTTTGACCGCCTACAAATACAATCGCACACGTAACTCCTCGCCAAGTTCCGCAGCGTCGCTGAAGTTAGAGAGAGGTCCAACTGAGCCAGCACGGACTCGTTTCGACTAGTTTGGGTGTTGCTAGCTTGGATAGTTTTGGAAATACTTTGGTGGTCCAATGAAAACGCTGGTCCAATGATCGCGACTTTCCCCTACCTATTTCCTAACCTCTATAAATTCTAAAAATAAATTAACTATGGGATAGTTATGTTTAATGAACAGAAAGATTTGTTACTAATATATTTTTATAAAGCTATCATTTTTATATAGCTATCGAATATTATCTTAATCTTAATATATAAAATCCTTGCGTTACTGACTGACTGACAGACACGCTACAGCCGAAACTATTGGGCGCAGGAAGCTAAAATTTGGCTTGTATGTTCCTTGGAGACCGTAGGGGTGCACTAAGAAGGGATTTCCCGAAATTCCCACGGGATCGGCCAAAACGGGTAAATTTAGAAAAAATGCAGGTGTAGCTGCTGGCGTCCTCTAGTTTAGATATAAACTGAATCCACGGCTGGTAAACCCACGGCTCCGTCCTTGCAGTTGACTTTAAGTAATAGCGGTAACCGTAAGTATATTGTAAGACAGAATACATATACATTTTCTCGCCCTACGCTAGAGGATTGTCGGGAGCTCGCTCATTGGTCACAGAATAGAAATCAGTTTAAGACAGGTGCTGCCTTATGTTACTTGATTATAAAGGAACTCTGCATCTGAGTATGTACCTCCTAGATGAATATATGTACGACGAAAGCATTTGTACTCTTGGAATAAGCACACGCCGTCATGATCGAGCTAGAATCAAAGTTCGAAAGTATGGAGTAACAATAATTATATAGTCTGTCCAAAACGGTCTAGACATCTGGCTAGCTTTAAGATCAACTTAAAGCTCCAGTATCTAATATGGTTTATTAGATATTTAGTTTGTACGGTAAAGAATATATACCAAAAAAATGGTTCGGCTATACACCGAAACCGTAGGGTTCTTGGCGACTTGGGAAGGATTAATGGAATGGACTGTATTAGGGCGAGTTCTGGGTCGCCTAGAAAAGGAATAAGGGAAGAGGAGATGGATACGGGAGGAGGTGATTGAGTGGGTATAGGATATTTTCAGGGATGGAAGGCACTTACCTTATACAGCCTTCTTCGTTTCTTTTCCTCCTGGTGGTTTCGTGATGCAGCTGCTTGTTTTCACTTCACTCACGAGCGGGTTTTCCTTGGTGGAAGCGGTAAATCACATACAGCGGTGCGGCGCGGAGCGGTATCGAGACGGCGTTCTTAGCGAGCGGAATGTTCTAGACTGTCACTCGCGTCCACGATCGCGTCGACGAATCAGGCGGAAGGCAGTGCCTCTTCCAGGGAGTGGGATAGTGCGGGACGGAAATATGATATCGCTCGCACTAGAACGTGGAACGATTGATGTTGATGCGATTAGTTATGGATAGGAAGGTAGATGGCGCTACCATATCCCCCCGGCCCTAAAGGGTTGCCTTTAAGAAAAATAGAATTGAACTTAGCTATGTTGTGTGTACTACCGCATAACCCATCAATAGGCTAAGACAGCGATATGACAATAAAATTAATCTAAATTAACTTTAGCGAAAACTACAAACGCAATAATAGCGAAAACTACTAACTAAATACTTAAACTAAGAGGTAGGTCCAACTTCAGGCTAGATCTCACTGAGTTGGAAGCGTGCGCGAGTTGATCAGTGCCTCGACTTGTGCAAGGACAGTTAAAGACTCTTCGTAAGAGAGGATCTGTTGACCTATAACTTTGAAGAGATGCGTTTTAATTACTTTGACCATGCTTGCCCAACATCCACCGAAATGTGGTGATGCTGGTGGAATAAACTTCCAGTCAATGTGATCTATGGAAAGTTCTTCCTGAAGACGAGTACGATAACCCGCGACGTGATTGAAACAAGTAGTGGGAACAAGTTCAATCAATTTACTAACGCGATTGGCGACAAAAGTCTGCCAGCGGTGAGGAGAAGAATAAATCCAAGCGAGCACTACCTTGGTGTCGGAAAATGCGTATATTTATTAATAGAGTAGTGGGGCAAAACTGTGTCTTGAACCTTGTGGAGCAACTGAGACAGCAGAAGGGCCGCGCACAACTCCAGTCTCGCAACCGAAATGGTTTTAACAGGCGAGACCTTAGACTTGGCACAAACTAACTGCACCGAGTAGTTAGAACCAATGCGGACTTGCAGATATACGACTCCGCCGTAAGCACGCTCGCTGGCGTCAGCGAAACCTATCAAGTTGATGGTACATCCATCTACCAACCCAAGATGACGCGGAATAGTAACTTGATTGAGCGCGGTAAGCTCAATACAAAACTGGCCCCAAACGGCGACAATATGGTCAGGGGGTGTTTCATCCCACTCACACTTTGATAGCCAAAGCTCTTTGATCAAGAGCTTGGCGTACAAAATTGTGGGAGCCACAAAACCCATTATGTCCCATAGTCGAGCCACTGTGGACAGCATAGTGCGTTTGGTGCACTTATCATCTGGCGGTGAGACGTCAAACCGAAAACTATCGCAGGATTTGTCCCAGCGTAAACCGAGAACCTTATGCGGTACAGACTTCTCAAACTCAATGTCTGGAGAAGCTTTATGAGAATCTGGTATGCGTGCGAGAACCTCTTTAGAGTTGCTTGTCCATTTGACAAGATCAAACTGGCCTCGCTTGAAAAGCTGAATAAGCTCTTCACAAAGCGAAATTGCTAGCGGAGCGGGTATGACATTACAGGCAATGTCATCTATATACAAAGCGGAAGTGTAGTATAGTATAGTGTAGCGTAGCGTAGCATAGCGTAGCATAACGTAGCATAGCGTAGCATAGCATGGCGTAGCATAGCATAGCATAGCATAGCATAGCTAATTAGTGCTTTATCTTACACACAGTTTTAGCACCCACCTTGATCTCTTGAAGAGCAGAACAACAACAAGACGTAATACAATGAGAAGTATGTAACGTAGGTACGGTACCCATAATCACATACCAAAGTACCGTCTCAATAGCGGGCGGTAAATCATATCGCTCACTACGAACTATGTTAGTTAGTAGCAAGTGCGGAAATATTGAAGCTCCGATCAAAAGATCAATGCCTGCCGGATTCGCAAACTCCGCGTCGGCTAACGGCAATGACTCGAGATGAGTGAGTGATGCTACGTCTACATTAGCGTTTGGCAACGTGTCTGTAATACGTTCCACGATAAGCGAAGAAATGTTAAAATTAATGCGACAATTATGCGATGCATAAAACGCGAATGTATTTTAATATCTACGGAACCATTGCAATGTTTTTCTGATCCGCCTATCCCTCGGATTATTGAGTTCGTATTTTTAAAGTTATTCCATAATCCGAGGCGTTTGAACAATTCTAACGTTATTAAATTGGTCTGAGATGCGCTATCTAGCAGACAACGTACCATGTGCGGCGACCCATTGACATCATATATGATAACTTGCGCTGTCGCTAACAGAACAGTCTTAGACGCCATACATGGCGGCCTAGCACTGCTCTGATAACTACAAGCGCGCGAATATACTGAAGCTTGTTTATTGAGATAAGGTGACGTTATAATATGTACCGTTATCTTGGAACAGCGTGAGAGCCTTTGAATGTTCACGCGCTTGACTAAATCAAAAATATCAACGTATTGATATGAAAGATCAGAGGACAACAAGCGAGTAGGTACTAGGATTTGCTAACTAAAGTAGTTTATTTTAGAAGATTTTTAGTTTACAAGAGATTGTATTTGAGTGAACTTGTGTTGTGTCCTGCAGTGTGTAGATATGCCGGATTCGTTACAAAGGCGCATAGCTGTCAACAAGTCGTCTCTAAGCTTGCAGAGACATCCGAGATTGGAAGTGGATATAGGCTAAATACCTACAGCTTACTATGTATATTGCAACCATTCTAAAAACATGGTGGTACAAAATATGACATAGAAACTTCTGCGTCGGTATAGGTTTCATGTAATACGACTTCATCACAAAAGGCGCGAAGCGTTTGAATGATTTGAATATTGAATGTAGATATGCCAATTCAAAAACAAGGAAGCATAATTTTGGAAATCGAATAATTTCATAAAAACGAGTTCAACTATTTTACATATAGCAAGTGCAATAACATAGGTGTTCTATAACTTTTCTTGTAAACATGTTGCTCCATGCTTAGTTGATAGAACTTCCTATGTAGTGTTCTAACTTATGTTTACACGTACATACGAAAACATACCTTAGTTGTTCAAACTTTTAAAGAAAATTACGCGCGCTGATTTAGATATTATTAACTAACTAGTTATAAAGAACTAACTTGCACCTCTGTTATAGGTTATGCGCAGATGCGAATTAGAAACCTCTTGAGATTTTTGTACTTATTGAAAATGTAAGAAGAAAATTGGTATACTGATACAGAATTTCGGAAATATGAAGAACAACCAACGGGATGGAAACTTTCAAGTTATCCAAAAAGAAGTCGCGAGGTTCTATCTACATCGTACTCAGAAGAGTCTTTACAAACCCATCACTCCAGAGCCTACATGTACAAATTGTTTTCCAGGGTCTTTAAGAAACGTCTCGTACGAAGACTTGAAGAGCTCGAGGTGCTTGATTGAAAGCTATAGAGTCTTTAGACAAAAGCAGTTGATCCTGCAGCACTTTCTCTCAACCATATGTACCACGTACTGGACGCCTTTATTCTATGAGAGCAATGTTTAGGATGACTTTTGGATTGAAATTTGCTGTTACAAGTCGAATAACTCAAATCTTTCAATATCGATAGCATATGAAGTTCTCCAAGCTGTTTGTTTGACCTTTGCCTCAAATGATGTGTTAAGACGCTGTGATGAAACTCGTATTTAAAAAGAAAATCATCAAATTGATATTATTTTAACCGTTTTTTACGCTATCCGTACATAATATGTCAAATCGAGCAACATTATACAGGGTTACAAATAATTCTACTTATTTCTTGAAGAAGGTTATACTTCGGGTTATAATTTTAATATACAGTACTCCCAAATTAATAATGCGCATGCAGATCTTCGTTAATTGTCGTATTCCCGGAAACACCCGAATCATTGAATTGTAAGAGCCCTAAACAATGCACTTGCATTTTGCACCTTGTTCGAAAGAAATAGGAGTGAATATTATGTGTACACAATCGAAAACAATTCGGGCGGTCGGCGGCGGTCGCCGGTCCGTCAAAGGTCCGTCAGTCGTCTTTATATAATGGTGGTGACTGCACGTGTTCTCTCTGTGTGGAATTATATAGAGCTGCTATTACACACCCTTCTTGGTTTTATTTTCAATGGTGAATTTAATTATGTTATTCAAATTTAAACAGTTTATTTTGTAAAATAGGTAAGTATACTAATATTTTTCACGGCTTGTTAATATTAAATATACCTACTTTAAATACATATTAAGTACTAGAAAAACATTTTAAAAAGATACACACAATAAACAAATAAATATAGGAATAAATAATATTATAAAGTATATTAGTACATAATGCAATAATACAACAAATAAATAAAAATATGTCTAACTCTGCCCATACCATTTTCTTTCAGACGTTTTCTTCCAGAATGGATAAATTTAAACGTGGAAAGCCACTTAAGTCACAAGCACGGCAAATGGTATTTAATGTGTACCTTTATTTCTTAAATGAAGCCAATGTTTTCAAAAAAGACCATGATGGTTATTTAAAAAAAAATCAGGACCGTGTAACAAAAGCTACAGGAATTTCACGACGAACTTTGACTAATATTTTAAACGAAAAAAATACAGAATCAATCAATGAAATTTTCTACACCGAAAAAAGGAAAACCTAAAAGTAGATTTCGGCTGGGACTTGATGATTTCGACTACTGTGTTATTCGTAATATGATATATAATTTTCACTTGACGCTCAAAGAACTCCCAACTGTAAATAATTTGAGAAAAAAGTTCATCGAAGCTATTAATTTCAAAGGCTGTGCAGAGACTTTAAGGCTGATCTTGCAAGAAATGGGGTTTAGGTTTCTGAAAACTGATAATAACAGACGGTTACTTATGGAAAAGCATGATATACGTTTAAAAAGGATCAAATATCTCAGAGAAATACAACAGCTGAGGAATTCTGGTAGAAATATAGTGTTTATGGACGAGTCATACGTGCATACATTCCATACTAAGGGTAAAACTTGGCAAGATAGCAGCAAAAAAGGTATCAAACAACCCATTTCCAAAGGAGAGAGAATAATTATTGTACACGCAGGCAATGAAAAAGGCTTCGTCCCAGGGGCTCTAATGTTACATAAATGTGTCGACTCAGAAGGTGATTATCATAAAAAAATAAACGCGGAACGTTATCAAGCTTGGCTACGCAATCAATTGATTCCTAACTTGCCTCCTAATAGTGTGTTGGTAATTGACAACGCCCCATATCATAATAAGCTGTCTGTGAAACCACCAAACTCAAACACACCTAAACCACAAATGATAGCTTGGTAAGGTTAGCACAACAGAACATTCCGCATGACCTAAAGAAACTGAAACCCGATTTGTATGAAATTATAAAAAGACATAAAGAGAAATACACAGAATTTGTCATTGACCGTATAATAGAGGAACGTGGGCATCAAATTATACGATTGTCACCATATCATCCCGATTTTAACCCCATTGAAAATATTTGGTCCCAAATAAAGCAATACGTAGCCAAAAAAAATATTGCAATGACTGTCACGTCAGTTAAAGATGCTATATTAGAAAAAATCAATAATACAGGACCAGAAGAATGGAAAAAAGTTTGTGATCATGCTGTTAAATGCGAAGATGAATATAGAAAATTTGACCCAAGAATCGATAGTTTTTCTGATGAAATGATTATTTACACAGGTGATAGCAGTGAGGAAAGTGTCAATGAACAAGAGCATAATGAAAGTTTTGATGAATCTACGATGTCAGGAATAGAGATCCTCCCTGATTCTGATGAATTTTTTTGTAATTGTAACATTATTCTGGAATGATCACTGCTGTGAATACTTTTGAACTGAGATGTTATGATTAGATTTCTAAGATTTTAATGTAACCTGTGTTTGAAAACCATTTTTCTTCTTCTAATATAAACCTTGTATTACTTAAACCTTCTTTTCTTCCATCATTACACCAGCTACAGCAAGACACTTAAGAGGCCGTTCCCAAATTCACGGACTGCGTGAATAGGTATTTTACGCCAAGCGCGCGGGCAACGCGATCGAGGTGTCAATGTGTGCGTCTGTGTAGCCCAACAAAATCTACCTTGCAGTGAACTCACGGAGACAAAACAAATTGATACTTTGACCAATACATTTTATGATCGTAATACAGAATTATTTTGACTAACGTATTTTGATGTTTGAATGTAATAATTCCAGGTAGATTCCATTGTTGTTGTTAAAAAAAAGCCGACTTCAAACAGTCGTAGAAACATGCAATCTCATTTACCTACTTAGATTACAATAAATACAAATTCTAGTTATTCTGTTATAAAATCCAAAATACAGAACCGATTTCGGAAAACTTTCTATGAGACCAAGCTGGAAGTAATATCATTAAATCCTATGAAATAAAAATAAATCCAAATCGGTCCATAAATGATGCATTAGTGAGGTAAAAAACATTAAAAAATATGAAAAAATAATACAACTGAATTGTGAACCGCCTCCGTTTTGAAGTCGGTTGAAAATATTAATATACGATATAAATGAGATGTTACTTGAGCTGAAAAAGTAGCCGAAATTTTTCTGGGGTATCCATCTCCTCATTCATTGTACTATTACAAATCAACTGATAGCCATCATCGCCGCTATGTACTGTTTGCTAAAATAAATAAGAAAAATTGGGCAAGTGCGAGTCGGACTTGCGCACGAAGGGTTCCGTGCCAACATTTATAAAAGAAAATCACGTTTGTTGTATGTATACTTAAATACTTTGTAAGTTTCTACCTGTTTATTAAGATCGAGTAACAAATTGTTTAAAAAATTACGTTTGTTGTATGGGAGCACCCCTTTTTTATTTACTTTTTTTTAAATTTAATTTTTTATTTTGAAAGGTAATATAAAACTACATATTCTGTGAAAATTAAAAGCGTTTACCTGTTACAGTTAGTAATTTTGAGCAAAAAAAACGAAACAAAAAACACGTTTTTTGTATGGGAACCCCTTTAATATTTTCATTATTTTTATTTTTAGTATTTGTTGTAATAGCGGCAACTAAAATACATAATTTGTGAAAATTTCAGCTTTCTAGCTATCACGGTTTATGAGATACAGCCTGGTGACAGACAGACAGACAGACAGACAGACGGACGGACATACAGACAGCGGAGGCTTAGTAATAGGGTGCCGATTTTTACCTTTTAGGTACGGAACCCTAAAAAGTAACGTCTTAATGTTTTGTCACATGTTGTTTTCAATACCATGCTGTCACCATTTATAACTAGTGATTAGTGATCGATGTTTATAACACAAGAATCATATACCAACATTTCAATTTTTTTCTGGCAGGAAGTATTTAATAATCAAACCTTATAGAACAAACCGCTTAGACGGTGATTGAGTCATTATTAAAAAATATTTTTTTGCTGGAACTTTATAAAAATGTTGCAAAGGAAATCAGCTGTTCCATACAAAATTGAACTTTGACATTGACAAAATGAATGGAACAGCTGCATTTTGCCGCGATTTCGGCTGTCTGTGCTATATATTCCTAGTAGATTTAAGGATGATTCTAGTTACACCGTGCCGGAGCCGGGCCCGGCCGGACCACGGCCGGGACACGGTAAGGATGATTCACGTTTCACCGTGTCGTGTCCGGGCCGGGCCCCGTCCGGGGCACGGCCGTGGCACGGTCAGATATTCATTGTATTGATTTGTATGAAGTAATTCACGCTAGGCCGTGGCCGGGCCGTGCCCCGGCCGTGCCACGGCCGGGCCACGGCGTCGTAATGTCGATGGGTAAATATGTCTTGCTATACGAACATGTATCGTGCTATACCAAAATATATTGTCCGATATCTGTCGACTTACTTTGGTGACGTAGTAAAAATATAAGTTATAGCTGCGTACGTGTGGTCACTCGCCGATTTCTAAAAAAAACATACCGTAATATACCGACCTTTGATTAATATTAATTTATAATTATGGATCCGTGTGTTCCGGCCTAAATCATCAACTGCCCTCCAGCCGGGAAACAATACCCACGGCCAGAGCACAGGCGTGGCCCGGCCGTGCTCCGGACGTGGCACGGCCGTGCCACGGCCTAACGTGAATTACTTCATACAAATCAATACTATGAATATTTGACCGTGCCACGGCCGTGCCCCGGCCGGGGCCCGGCCCGGACACGGCCCGGTGTAACGTGAATCATCCTTTACACTAAGTATACAAATAAGTAACGTTGTATACAGTATGTAAAAATACCCTTAACGAAAACTGAAATCCCATGTTGTACCAATCACTACGAACATTTTTACTTCGTGCCTGTACCGTGCCTGGGAAATTACTGGTTCAGGAGATATTGACGCTCAAAGTTAGTATGGAATTTTTCTAATTAGGTATAAAATCTATGCATTTACTGCACCAATATGTTCTTTAGACGACTTATGACCCCATATGGATAAGTAGGTATTTCGAGCACAGCACGCACGCGCTTTTAATTACGGTTTAGAAAATGTGAAAACTTAAAAACATTCGTTTCCCAGGTTGAGGTACCATTCTTTGTAAGTATGACTTGGCAGTCATGTACACAACCAGTAGACTTCGGCTTGGTGTTTACACAATATTCTTAACTAATCTTAATATATAAAATCCTTGCGTTACTGACTGACTGACAGACACGCTACAGCCGAAACTATTGGGCGCAGGAAGCTGAAATTTGGCATGTATGTTCCTTGGGGACCGTAGGGGTGCACTAAGAAGGGATTTCCCAAAAATCCCACGGGATCGGCCAAAACGAGTAAATTTTTAAAAAAATGCAGGCGTAGCTGCTGGCTTCCTCTAGTCTGCCATAAGGTGCTAAAACTATCAAGCCATTGGGTGAATAGTGGGTCGTAATTGAAAACTTGCTCCAGTCATTAACCACATATGTGACAATGTCTGTACGCACCATCGCTCTATCTTGTGTTCCGTACATTAAATAAGAGAGAGCACGAAACAAACATGCACCGTCACCAACAATAGGGTCGACAGTACATTCTTCAACTTCTCCATTAACGTTCAGATTTTCTTTAGCCATTTTAAAAAAGTCTAACCGACAAAACCTACGCTCAAACTAAACGAAAACAAAATAAATACCAAATACAAAGCTGAGTCTATAACCAAAACTACTTAAACGAAACAAAGCAAATGCAATCCAATACATTCCAAGAAAAGAATAGCCAGAATCGTCAAATATAATCCGCTAGAAATATTTAGGTATGGTATGTGCTATACAGCAACCAAAACGATTTAACGACCAACAACATCCAACCAACTGCGTACATTGTACAACTAACCTACCTGACGATGAACGTTAAGTAATAACTGGAGAGGGTCATTAATCCGCAAAAAATCTTAACACCTCGATTAAAAAAATGACGTAACTGCACAACGCTATCTATTGTCAACATTTATAACTAAAATTATTTTGTTCGTCTTAATTTGTTCGTTCCACTAGGTACTGATAGTTCAAACTAATACATCCTCCATCATCCCTTAGTATATCTCCATGGGGGTTGAATTTATCAAAATCATATTTAAGCGGACGTCTTCATCATAGTAGCTCCAACCTTTAATTTCAGTTCAATCAGTCGAAAATCTATGAAAATGTATACAAACTTTCATCCCCTATTTTATCCCCTTAGGGGTGGAATATATCAAAATCCTTTTTTAGGGGATGCCTACGTCATAATAGCTATATGCATGCAAAGTCTCAGCCCGATCAGTTTAAAATTGACAAAGTTTCATACAAACTTTCATCCCCTATTTTATCCCCTTGGCGGTAGAATTGATCAAAACCCTTTCTTAGCGGATGCCTACGTCATAACATCTACCTGCATGCCAAATTTCAGTCCGATCCCTCAGTGGTTTGGGCTGTTTGATGATAGATCACTTTGTCAGTCAGTCACTTTTGAGTTTTATATATATTTAGATACAATTTCTGACATTCATAAGAGTCACCTTGTGACCTAAGTGAATGTAGTATTTTTGACACATACACATACATACATTTTTGTAATATAATAAATAATAATTGCGGTATTTATTTTATAAGAGCATCGATTTCGTTACCATTATTTTATTATACATATTCAACAATAATAACTCACATCAAGAAGGGTTTGTCGCGCTATAAATACAGTGGTGCTTACAAGGCACGCACACAGACGCAGTGATAACGGCAAACGGCACACGTCCTACCTCGATGAGCGCTCAGCGCGGTCTAAAGTTCTGTAGACTCGTACAGGATTTATATAACGATTTCTAGCTTCGTTTAAAAATTAATTTAAAATATTTGTAATCACATTCACAAGCTGATTTTTTTTTCCTAGCAAGGTATTATATCAAATCTTATTAGAGACTATTTGTTTTTTTATTTCTTAGTGTATTTTATGCGATAAAAAATAATCCATTTAGACGTAAACTGACAATTTAATGACATTTTACGTAACATTTTTTGGTTTATTTCTGAATGAAACCTAACATTCTGGCACAATCATACCAAGGGGCAGGATCTTGTTATGTCATAGATGCATTTAAAAGTTAATTACTCACATTATTTTCGATGTCATGGACCATCGCGTAATGCTCATAAAATGATTTCTTCAAAACATGCTTTGCGGAAACTTGATTTTTCTGTTGTAGGTAATTAAACACTTATTTTTACTACAGTCATACAATAGTAAACGAAGTGATCTAATAGTATCATCGTTAATTTCTTAATTTGTTGATATATCTGAGTCACAATCACGTATCTCCGCGCGTGTTAATCGCCAAAATGGCTTAAAAAACGGGAACGGCCTCTTAAAAAGTATTATAATCGAAGTAAATCAATTCAACAAAAATTGTAGCATATTCGCTATCGTGTGATTTTCTTCACTATTTACTTATATGGAACTAACGAATCAAATTTCTTTACTGATAAATCAATATTTATTTTTTTAGCACAAAAAACATAATTTAACTAAATTATGCACTTGACAACTCTATATACATATCGTCTTCCGACGCTCGGGGAATACGACCGTTGCCGAACAGTGACGAAGATTTCTATGCGCATTATCACTTTGGGAGACCTGTACTCAGGTTGTAATTGCTTAGTAGACAAGAAAACGTCAGAAATCATTGTAAGTGGCTTTGGATTTATTAGTTAAACGAAGCTGTGAATGTCAGTAAACAAAATCAATTTATATGATTTTATTATACATATAAACTAGCGCGGCGGACGCACCAGACGGTGGCACAACTCCTCCCGTCGCGGCGGTGGCGGGCGGTGCGGTCACCGACACAGCGGCGATGGGCGTGGCACTGTAGATTCCACTTGCGGGCACTTCATGTTGGACGCGCGGCAACGCGGACGCAACGGTTGAAGGTGATCTCGGCGGCTCTTCGAATGTTCGGCGACGTCGGCTGTCGTATCCCGATTCTGCCTCACTCTCTTTGGCCGCAATACTCCTAGTCTTCATTTTTTAGGAACACTGTACTTGCGTATTTTCTTTGTCTTTAACTCGTCAGGCGAACGATGATCCGACTGTATCCGGCGAGCGTAGGACCAAACTGTTGAGGTGGACTGTAGTTTTTATCTTCCAAAGGAATGAAACGCCTGGCTTGATGGTAAGTTGATTTATTTTGATCTTGATCAGGATCGGCTTGTTGCTTCGGATTTCTTGAGAGAACTACTGCTGACTGAACTGAACTACATCGGTGCAACAAACCGTCCTGCTTATGTTCTATTTTACAGGGTGCAAGTAGTGAGTGGATGTGAGCGCAACGCATTCGGTTCGGCCAATCACAGTGCTTCGTCCGAGTTTTACTTGTGGTGGCGTTCGGACAGGTTTCGACATGTTCAAACCTGTTCGATCGTGCTCGCGTCCACTTTACATCGTCATGTTTTGATTTCTTATTTACTATGGGATAATAAAACAACCTTAATCGAATAACAATAAACATTTCCCTACTCTCAAATCGTTTTTATTGAATCATCCTTATATCTACTTAAGTCTACTTATATATTCATATTTATTTACATTATTTATGATCATTACTTAATTGTATTACAAAGCTACGACGTCCGTAACATCTATGTATGTATGTTAACAATTTGTTTTTATAACTCAATATCTGGAGGCTTTGCGATGACAGATTTACACATCAATTATAATTTTCCCAGGGCATTTGCTCCTCGCACGCTTGCATTTAAGTTCTGAACGTATTTTCTTTTGTCTTCCAATAGCGCCAGTGATGCAAGAAATCTAGAAATTTCAGAGAAATATTTCCCACAAAATTAAATTTTATCGTCGCAAAAGATAAACATAAAAAGGTACTCCTCTAAACATAACTAAAAAGTTTTTTCATTAACCGTTGTGGGTGGAACTTTGGCCTACAAATACAACTGGGAAAAAATAAATCTATCCTCAGCACATAACAATTTGGCTGTCAAATGTTCAGCGTCAGATAGACGAGGTTCGTAAATCATCGTTCAAAAATTTGCCAGTTACTCGTGAATGGAGAGACTTGCGCGGATTACGTACGCGCCATTAGTTCCGTTCACGCCTTTGTGTGGGACCTTCGAAGCTCGGACTCATTGTGATTCGAAAGGCCTGCCACCGAGACAGACGTAATTACACGCGTCTGCATTACCAGCTTCAATCGAGTGTAGTGCTCCGACCAATTACATTATTTACAAAAATTTGCCCAGCTCAATTTAAATTTAGAATTGTAGACACATTTCGGGCTCGTGAAAGCAGATTGGACAGATAAAAAAAAATATAATATTGTCGCCAGTTTTGTGTCATTGGAAGCCTTAACCACGGTAATATAATCTAACAGTATTGTAACTCGGCCGTCTTCGTGAGTTATATACCTACAGACGCGTCGTATGCGAGCTGCGGCGCGATCGCCTAAAGTACACACAGCGTGTACTTTAGGCACAGTCTAATGTGTACTTTGCTCGAGGCCCGTAGGTATAACTCGAGTTTCGTGTGTTTGTATGGAGTTACAATACTGTTAGATATTATTACCGTGCCTTAACCTTTGTGTTACAATTACACATGTACCTAGGTATGAATAGGTACAACAATGAGAAGTTAAATATTACGTCATGTGAGGAGACGACTGTAATGGATTTTATGCTGAAACATTTATCCACTTGCACACCAACGCACATTGTTTTTATTATTGTTCAATATGCTTTTATAGGTATACTGTAGCAACCAAGTACCAAGTGAAGAATCTAAGAATTATGTTATTGGCATAAAAAAGTTAAATAGTAGGTTCCTATAAAACGATGACTGAAAAAAAAAATGCAAATACTGTTGCGGAAACCACTAATGTGTACGTAGCAATGTTCCCATTATGGCTAACACGTTCCGAAGAATACTCTCATATCTCCAATATGTCAACATTTGCGGATCATTCATTCATGGTTGAACAACACGATAGGCGAAGTACCCGTTCAGGCTAAAAGCAAAAGTTGAAGAGAAGCTAATGTAAATGTTGATACAGGAAACTCTCACCTTGCCGCATTGAATTGATAATGCTGCCACCATTCAGATGTGTTCGCATTGTCTTGCATGTATCTAGCTTTTAGAATTTCGAATTTGTTCTATACAGACTCTATTATTTTATTTGGAATAAGATTGATTTACATTGCAAATACGGTGGAGTATGTGTTGTTGGAAATTCATTGGTATACCTAATATTTATGTCATCAACTGTTTTTTTTTTAACTTGTGTGGAGCTTCGGTTTATGCGAATATAGCAGTGTCTCAGAGTGTGGTTCGAGTGGGTTCGATTTCCACATGAGACAATGCTTCTTGTGATCCACAAAATTTTGTTTCAAGTCTGGGTGTAGGTTTTTCGGTGACCGTTAGTTGAAATGTTTGAAAATGCCCCCGCAACGCAGGATTTACTGAGTTATTTAAAATGGAAAAAGAAAGAAAATGCGCTTTGAGACATGCTCAATAGCGACAATATTTATAAGGATCGAAAAATCGCTTTCCTTTTGCATATCAGTGGCGCCAAAATGCCGTAGAGGCTTTTATTATATTTCCGAGAAAACTGTTGAACTTTATATCGCAGGTCATTGAGCAACCTTTTCGCTTTCTGGTTACACATTGTTGGTAATAATATATTTAAAACTGAATTTTCGTAGTATTTTGTATCTCGAAAGTCATTAACTTCCGAGATACAAAATACTTTTAGGATGGTGGTTAACCACCTACCATGCTTCCATAATTATAATAATAACTTTACAAAATTTGCTTGGTCGTCTAAAATTAGATTTAACAATGTTTGGCAATGTTTTAATATATAGGCATTTCTCAGGCCTTAGAAATTTCCCCCCCGTGGGATCTCCACCTTGTCGTGGTGTGGGGGGCTCAGTAACCGTGGGTTTGAGGTACACCCACGGTTAAGCTAAGCGGGATCGCGGGAGGGGACGCTCCACGTGGGCTTGCGTGAGGCCTGCGTAGGATGCGTCCCAAGATGCGGGTGCGGGGGACAGTTCTGTTTGTCCCTCGCAGTCGGGTGCGGTCGCGGGAGGAGAGGTGTGTCGGTGTTGCGTTGCCGCGCGCCCTATCTCCCGCGACCAAATGGGGGCGTCGCGGTGGGGCCGCAGAGGAAGAGGAGATGCGGTGTTGCGTTGCCGTCCTTCCTATCCTCTGCGGCCGCTGGGTGTTTTGCCGGCGGAGCCCAACACCTTCAACCACCGCCAAGGGGGTTTCATTCGGGCCCCCCCTGACCATCTGGCGGGCCAATACCCGTCGGGGGGTAGCGAGGAATGCTTCGGTGAAACCCTACCCTCCGACACATTGGTACATAAGGAGCACGGGTTGGTTTTTAGTCACTAAGAGTCTGATAGTCCCCTGCGTCCTTCCCCCCCAGGGCGAAGGGACTCCATTAGGATTTTCCAACACGACACCAAAAAAAAGGCCTCAGAAATGTCAAGTGTAAATTGTTGTATCTGTAAATAAATATTGTAAGACGTTTTTAGTTAGTTTTATGAATTAACGGAAACGGTTTTTCTTACCATCTGACACCGCTAAAGGGTCCTCCTCCGTTATCAACGTGAGCTTCTCAGTTCAATCATTATTAGTGTATTAGAACTGGTGTCCGATCATTTGACAAAAAACAAATAACAAATTTTCATTTAAAAATAACATTTGATAAAGTTATACTTGATAAATTTATTATTTTACAAACTATTGTTTAATAAACTACTCATTAGACAATATATTTACTAAGAAAAAAAAAAGATTATGCTAAAACATTAATTTACAATTGATTATGTTTTTAAACATGTTAGTTGGCAAAAAAAACGTAAAGCATAAATAACATTTGACAAAATGCATTGCTTGGTAAATATTTTACTAACCAAAATCTACTTTAATACAACAATTTCTGTGTAGGGTCAACTGAAACAATGGCTGGTTAGGTAAGGTTAGAACGGCGGCCAGAACCGAATTCTACTTATTTCGCTTAATTCAAGTGTGTATTTTTTAAAGACTCATGTTTCTATGGAATTAGTATTAATACAAAATTATTACTTGCCTATAAATAATCTGTCCAAGATGATGATGATGATGAAAATTGCAAACATGCAATTTAATTTTTTCAAAATTTCGCGTAAGTATTGGTTAGAAATTATTTATTTTTAAGAACTAATAATTTATCTTCCAACTTTTTGTACAATTACCAATTTGGCAAACAAATTATTTAGTCATGTGATTATTATTAAAATAATATTTTAACAGTTTAATTATTTACTAAGTAAAACATTTGCGAAAGCTGTAATATGTCAAATGATTGTTTTTAAAGTAATATGTTTGCGAAATGAAAGTTTGTCAAATGATTAGTTTTTCAAACGTCGTTCGTAAAATGATCTTTTGTCATACGTTTTTTGTTAAACAATAGTAAACCATTAGAACTAAATCTTCTAGTAAGATTTAGTTTTGATGCCTAATAATTGAATAGGTTATCAAAAATGGCACATTTACAAGTAGATTATAATGTTTATGACGCATAAAACTATGAACTTATTACACCGCACTACACCAAATTAACTTCTGTGGTAATAGTGCATATTTCAATGCATATTAACAAGTGTAAACTGAATGTCGTCAGTATAATTATGACGTCTATTTCTCAACTTGAGTGACTTCCTTTTCATTCCTTCCGCCACTTCACAAAGAATAGAACACTAAGACTTTCCTGAGGTTTTCCAAGTTGTTCTGGGAATTAACTTGGCCAGCGGAACACTTAAGAGTCAATTGAGAACAGTGAAAACTAGTTGTTTTGGTGCTCCACGAGATCTGTTACTTGTGAGAAGTTTGAACCTAATACCTTGAATGCTGATCTGGGATTAAGAGAATAAAAAGAATATTGTCCATTCGTTACTACGACAAGTTCTTTGAGAGATATATTGTCTGGCTTAGTTTTCTTTGCAGTTGGCAGAATACGAGCGGAATAGACATATTGGTTGACACGTGATCGACTATTAGAGTGATTGGAAAATGTACGTAGAAACGTATGAAGTTATAGATGAAGTTGGTAAGAAGTTAAAGAGAGGCATACGGATTATCTTGACAATAAATTTCGACGATTAAACCATTGTGCGATGAGTTTCTTCCTTTCTATTCGCAGTCTGTCATTTTAATTTTGACTCTTTGATGCAATTTCTCTGAACTATTAATAGATTATGCATGTTTTAACATAATAAGATCTTGAAGCTGGCAAGGTATGCATATTTAACAGAAGCTGACAATGTTCTGTTACCTGTTATAGAAATAAGTAAATAACAATAAGGCATTTCGCGTCAATTGGAAAGAAATAATGTACTTGATAGGGCACTGTTGTATAGTACGAATTTTCATAAACTAACTGACGTTCGCATCGCGCTTAACTTTATATCCATGTAGGCCTACTGATCTAAATTCACCCAGCATGATGTAATCCAGTTCATTTATTGGACATATAAGTTATCAGCTCTTTACAAACATACATTTTGAATGGACCGAATCAATTGGAAGCAATCATATCACAATCGGCACGTTGAAACCGCATTTATTTGACCCGGTATTGGTGATACGGAAATGTGTTACAAAATTGAAAAATATCTTAATTGCCAATATAAATGGTCAACCATTTATATTGCCAATTTGTGTTGTTGTTTTGTACCGACAACGGTTTTATTCAATGTACAAACCATTTCTTTTGATTTTCAATTATGTGGGAGGTTACAGTATTTTACAGAGATGACGGAAATTAAATTTGACGTAACCTTTCTTTGCGTTCCTATTTTCGTATTGGTATTTACATTTTTTATCATTGTACAATTAGAAGGCTGTTATCGAAATGCGGATTTAAGCCGCCCTCACATTGGGCGTCAGCGTAACGCGACGTAGACGGGGCGTCTACACGCCGTCTTCGCGGCATCGTCGCCGAGGTGCCGCTGCGTTGGCGCTGACGCCAATGTGAGGGCGCCTTAAATGTAGAGGTCGGAGAGAAAGAAGTCAATTTCTGTAAGTATTTTGTTTGTTCAGTCTAACGTACCATCATCTTTTCTTTTTTGACTCCATCAGTTTGCCGTGACCACATCCAATTAAAGTCAGCCGCAATGGCGATCCAAAAAGTGGTACCTGCTAACTTATTTTTTTTTTATAATAAAATCATATGATTTATACAAATCACGAAAGTTTAAAATTGATAAATAAAATACATATCCCACTCCACTCTAAAATACATCAGATTTTCTAACAGGAAATGTTTGAATTCATTGTTTGTGTTACCTGACAGTTATGCATCTGTACTTGCCATTAACCCAAAGCACAAATCATTGCTGGTAGTTTATTCAATTAGCAATAAAGCATTCCACTCACCTTGTTTAATACGTTCCTAATCAGTACCCGGGTACGATGGGTTGGACCCCGTGACACCGTCTTTCTAGAATGTTAATTATCAACCCACATATCGGCAAGTTACGGGCAACAGCCACTATCGCACGTAGACAAATTTCTACTAGCTAATTGTCTTAAAGAAAGATTGTCAAAGTTAATTGACCACGTTAGATTTTAGCCACATGCTATTCAAAACTAATTTTGAAGGCCAGGTCTTCAAAATACATTTTGAAGAGGATGTGGCTTTCAAACATTTTGATATTTCGCAAAGATTTTTGTAAGCACTCATAGCGCGACACTCGATGGCACGTAAAGCCGTTCGGTCCCGGTTCTTGTCTCAGGACAAGAATAGATGGGTAAACTCCGACAGTAGAGTTGCCCACACGAAAAAAAATAAGGAAGAACTAAAAAAAACTATCACTAAGCTCTATAGCTATAGAGCTTAGTGATAGTTTTTTTTAGTCTTTTTTAGTACTACCCCTTCAGTAAAATAATCTCCACTAAGCTTAGTGGAGATTATTTTACTGAAGGGCTAGTAAAAAAATCTACTTCCTATTTAGGCTTTATAAGCGAAATTTAAAAAAAATCTCTTATTCTTCCATGCCTGTGTTAGGTTATTTTAATGATCTGTTTCTAGTAGTGTAATAGCAAATCTGACTTTATTCTAGCATATTGTAAGGTCAAAAGTATTTTTCTTCAATACTAATTAATGATAGCTAATAGAAAGGTTTAGGTTCACTAGTTACTAACACTATTTACTGCAAAGCAGAGCAAAAGCATTGGTTTCGGTTTGGAATCGGCAATATTCAGTTATCAAAGTAAATTAAAGCAATAGGACCAGCTACTATCATTCCAAATATGAATATGATAAAGTAGTGGGTATGAGAAACTATTCTGTTTGATTCTGAACTAGCAATAACTGATACTAGTAAGTGAATAAAGTAAAAGAGGTTATAAACCATTTAAAATTATTTATTTCTCATAACACTCACCAACAACGCCAACGCAATGCTATGTTTTATTGTTATACAGAAATATGCCTATAAGAATATTCGTTATTTAAATAATACAAATTACTTAACTTTTATTATTTCACCAATCTGCTCGTAACATAGATCACTCGGGCTGCACCACAGACTGCTTGCCTGTACACCTTCACTAGGTTTGCGGAGCTCCGTTCGCTTCAATAGTTAGTAGAAAGATGGGCGTCCCGCCGAGGCGAACAGTTATTTATAATGGTGGCTCACCGCAAACAAGTGAAGGGTAGTCAAATAACACTTAAAAAGGAATCGAACGACATAATCATTTGATTTCTTTATATGATCTCGGTTAACTTATTAAACGCGATGCAAAGTGCCACTATATAATCAGCAGCAATGTTAATTCTTGATTAAATCACTCGTCATACTTTCGTTACCAGTGTTCAATGAAATATTCAATTGAAACCACAATTTAAATATTTTAGTTCGAGTGCTTGTTTAAAAGTGTTGATATTTGTGCACATTTGTGTAGATAAATTTCAATTAAAATGTAAGCGCTTTTCATCACAATAATGTACAAAGTAATCGGCTTATTGTGTTACACAGCATATCACCTACATTATCGCTTCACTTTTAAGCACATTTTATAAAATGACTTGCAGACTTGTTACCACAGTTCATTGAGCAAAATAAAGTATTTTAGATGAATTAGGGTCTAGACTATGTACTACAAGTAAAAAAAGAGCTTTCTATATTATTAGTGATTGGGTTAGTAATTACTTTTAGGGATTGTTCGATTGATTTATCGTTTGAAGTAAAGGTGCTGAAAGCCACGGCTACGTGTGAACTACGGTGTAAATAAATTTCGACGCATTAAAAAAATGCAATTTTCTTGAATTTATTTCATAGTATGTACATGTAATTTCTACCCACCAAGCATACCAAGTGTTTTAATTTTGTTTTTTTTTGTCCTATAATACTGTAGACAAATCTACAAATAGGAAAACAAATATAACATTTTGTGTTATTTTATGGTAAATATATTAACTTTTTAACGAGTATGTTTGTTAACATACTATGCAGGTAAACTCGTTTGAAAAGATATAACTCTTAAAACAAAGACTATATCGCTTTATGTGTTTAATTTCATTCGACCCTTTTGTCCCAGAAGTAAGCTGTAGCAATGAGTCAACACGGAACAGGGGGCTGTTGTCGAATATTGTGAGCATTTCACCGCGGAGGAGGCGTTCAATACCTCCAATGTGTGCGCTCGGTCAACACACCTCGTGTGGAGTAACGGACGGACCTAATAAATAAATATATATATATTTTTTTTTACTTTATATTTTATACTTACGTGGTCTTTTAAGAGCTAATTATAGGATGGGCAGACAAACTAGCTGTAACATTACATATAGCTTGTATACAATTATTATTTTATATTCCATTATGTATTCAGCCGATTACAGAAGATTCGCAACGAAGTGTTTAAAAGCGGTAATCCCGACGGCGACAGTGTTAATATGTTTTATGCAATAAGCTAAAAAACTTTAAATAAAACGATGTAGCGAGCACAGTATAGCTAAGACATCATAATAAAGTTAGTATAATATATTCGTTTAAAGTTAGTATAATATATTAATTACCGTGAAATGAGTGTCGTTGTGAGATTTTACAAGTGCTTTGTAAGCAGAACTCGAGTGTAGTACCTTTGGGCTTAGATTTAATAATTTAAGCTAATTACGTACGCGTTATGATCTAAAATTACGCTCGAGTAGACTAGATGTTATTCCTGTGTGGAAGTTGTGGAGAGGGTGTATGGATGGATTAATACAAAATGTTAAATTTCTTTTAAGTAGCCAAGAATTGGCTCTTTGGCGTGCAATTGGAGTGGCGTATATCCAGCAGTGGGCTATGGCAAGCTGATGATGAAGAAGCTATTGAGTGGTAATGTTAGTCTACAAACACATGAAATTTATGTTAAACACTTAGGCCTGAACCTAACTTGAGTTTAATCTTGTCCCACCGGTTACTGATTTAAAATAAAATATTTTTTCTTGTCCTGCAACCTGCGAAAATACGGAAACCCACCGGAGTCGGGTACAGGGACCAAGCCACCGGCGGTTAGGGTCTCATAGAAAGGAACTTCCTCACGATGCGCGCCGCATCGAGAAGAACCGCCTTCTGAATCAAAGACTTGATCCAGCTGCCTAGTGCGAGTCTCTTTAGGTGTTGGTCGAGGCTCTTGGCAATTAATCCATTCACCGACATGACTATCGGCACAATGATAGCCGAATCCACATTCCACATGTCGACAATCTCGTGAGCTAGGTCCAAATATTTAATCTCCTTCTCTTTTTCTGCTTTCACGAGACTGACGTCATGTAGTATGGTGACATCGACTATCATTGCGAGTCGCTCTGCTCGGTCTATCACTACAATATCAGGCTTATTGGCTACAATAGTCCTGTCTGTAATGATAGACCGATCCCAGTACAACAGTGCACGACCATTTTCGAGAACTGGGTCGGGCACATATCTGTAGTACGGGCACTGAAAATTTAGGGAATCAAGGAAGTGACACAACATTACTATTTAAAAATGTATTTATTGCTTTTCGAAGTATTCTCCGCGAAATTTGACACATTTTTCCATACGATGGAACCAATCATTGAAGCAACCATTCTATTCGGAAGTTGGGGTCTCCAAAATGGACGTTTTGTAGGCGTCCACAGCTTCTTCAGGTGATGAAAATCTCTGTTCACGCAATTTATTCTTTATTTTAGGGAAAGTATAGAAATCATTAGGGCTTAGGTGGGGGCTGTACGGCGAATGGTCTAATAATTGTATGTTTTCTTGCTCTAAAAACTGTTTTGTTCTGTGCGCGGTGTGAAAACTCGCATTGTCGTGATGGAGGATGATGAGGCGGTTGCAGTTCTCTTTACGGAGTTCAGAAACGACCTGTGGCAAACAAATGCTAGCATACCATTCTGCATTTACCGTTCTTTGTCCCTCAAGAGGAATAGTCGTAACATGGCCCGTTTTGGAGACAAACGTGGCCACCATTTTTTTTGCAACACTCCGTGAACGAAAAATTTTTGTTGGTTTAACTCATTTTCGAACACCCAAACTCGTGACTGGTTTTTTGTTTCGGGTTCGTACGCATATATCCAGGATTCGTTACCTGTTACGATGTTGTATACAGCATTTGAGGATCCTGCGTGGAATCTTTCGAGAGTTCTGACACACCAAGTAACGCGAGCCGCTTTTTGCTCTTCACAGGGCGAATGCGGTATCCATCGGGAAAACAACTTTTTTACACCTAATTGTTCATGCAAGATTATTTATATTTGACTCATGCCAATGTCTAAAGTTGCCTGAATTTGGCGGTATGTCACATGTCGATCTTCCTCAATCAGCTTACGCACTGTAGCAACGTTTTCTTGGGTGACTGCAGTTTTTGGACGACCTTGACGGGGATCATCACTGAGCTTGACACGGCCACGTTGAAATTCAGCAAACCAGCGATAAATTATGGTTTTGGATGGGGCTTCATCACCAAATTCAGAAATCATCCGGTCAACACACTGTTTTTGTGTTAAACCACTTCGAAAGTCATAATAAATCTTCGCTCTTGAATTTTCTCGAGTCAATTCTATTTTCTCAACGACTAAACAAGTTTGACAAAACCTTGTGACAAGACCGAGAATCTTTTTTTAAATAAATAAATGGTATTCGATTATTAAAACCAAGGAGTTTTCAATTAAAAAGATTTTAATATGACAGGAACAGTGGAAATATTCCATTCCCGATACTTTTAGTGCAGCCTATGTATCATGAATTCATGAAATACAGTAAAGAGTTTTCAAAATAAAAGTAAATTTAAATCAATATACATGATTTTCAGTACTAAGAACCCTAAGAAAAATAAATGATATCGCATTAATTAAATGGCTGTACTTTGTTAAGTATTAAGTAATGCTGTTGCATTTACCGATACATAAGCCCCGAGCCGCAAACTGCGCGATACAAATCCGTACACGCATGGATTTGTCCCACGCGTCGTATCCGCGTCCCGCGTACCGCGCGTTGAGCCGTAACCATAAGCATATACAGGCAGATCTGTCAGTAGACAAATAGGACTATTAGGTAGACCGGTAGATGGTGACCCTTTCTTTAGCAAAGGTGTTTTTGTTTCTTAAGAATATGCTATATTCTTAATAATATTACGTTGCATATTTCGTTAGAAAATATATCCCAGTATTTATTGCATTCCTACTATTAGGAACCATGTCACAAAGAATACTTACATATTAGTAATAAATGGGGGCTACGTCGAAGGTTATTATTATTATATATCTAACACTGCTATGTTGGTGAATCAGCTGAGCTGCCAACTGCTATCGTGGTGAGCGTATTTTGTCTGTTTTTTTATTGTTACTACCAATTTTGTTTAGTGGCGGTAGTAGTAAAGCATTACGCGTTTAACCTTGGAAATGTCATAATCGTTGTGGTGATATCGCCATCACATCGTACCGGGTGTTGTAGGTTCGATTCCTACACGAGACAGTGAGCTGTGGAACCGTTTGATTTTTACGGTGTCGTGGTTCCCATGGCATGATCTCATGAATAATCTTCTTTTTAATAGCTTAAAAAAGAAAGACAAAAAAAATGTGGGTAGTAATGATTTAATTGTGACCTTTGACGTATTTTAAGTTAGCGTATTTTTGTCTAACTACCACAGTGATCTAGCTATAGCGTAGATAGCGAACGGAAGTTTTGAGTTTGATACGCCAGTTAAAAAGAAAGCGATTATTTTATTTCTTCATGCGAGGGTGGCTCGCACTCACGAACCTTGTGATTATCTTGTCTCGGTCTTACTTTATGGACTGTAATAGTAACACACAGTACATGCCCAAGCAAGTGCGTTTGAGTGAAACGTGCTAGTTATTGCTCTAGTGCAGTTGTAATATTGGTTTTAGAACCAACACTCAGCTTGGTTGGTTTTCTGCTAAATCTACAACAATATCTCCGGTCTAGACTGTCCTTCGCAGGGCAGCGGCGCTAAAGTTGGTAAACTAATCGAATCGTACATACTAATTTCATAGTGTAAGACTGAGCGGAGCTATTGCTTCTGACTGTGCTGATTTTGTGTAGAACAGCTTATAGCTGTTATTTCTTAAACAGACGTGTGAACTGCAGTGCTGTCCAGACGAGTGCGGTTGGTTGGTTAGTGTAACCTGACCATAGTCAAAAGATATTACTAGCGCCATTATTTTATCGACTCGTGGTGTTGATAATACGTAACGGTTTTCGTTTAAACGTGATCAGAGCCTAAGTAAAAAGTGGCACAATTACTCGTTGTAATTCTGAGTTGTACAGACGATCTCGGTGTTGCAATTACACCTGCTTTTTTGTGTGCATAAATTTTTAACATGGCACATTAAAATGTTTCTTACTCTGATTATTAGATGGTACCACTAGTAAAATTAAATTAAATTTTAAGATTTTACGCGTGAAAATTACCTACTGCGTGTTTTTAAAATTCATGTGATAGGCTGGGAATTTTTATCAAGTGCCCCGAGTTCTCTGGCCAATTGCAAGTTATGCTTAGGACGTATAAGAGTGATAGTGTTTCTAGTAGAAGCGGTTAAACTCGATTATCAGACGTAGAAGAAAACGAGTTATCTTCGTAGTGGGTTACGATAATCAGTTTCAGAGATTTAAATTTTCATTGTTGGTAGAACTAGATTAGTGACCGTTAGTAATGATTGTATGCTTAACCTTATTCTCATTAAATGGGTACTTTGTTAGTCGTTGTTTTGATAATTTTGTGGTACCCACGTTACCGTCAGTGTAGATTTGCATAAACTGTATAAGCCGTTTGTGCGGCTGCATGTTTAGCCATGCTTTGCCATTGGTTGGACCGGTGAAGTGCCTTTCTGGTTAGCCTAGCTTACCCTTGAGCTTTTGTGTTTGTCAGTCTCCGTTGGGGCGCAAACAAGACAGCCGTTAGTGCATTGTCATAGTATCACAAACGTTGTCCATCGTCTTGAACGCGAAAGGTCCGTTGCTGTATCGCTAATGATTAGGTTAGGATAAGCTTCGTATTTAGACTATCCATGACAAAATTATAACGCTATATAGACTCGTTGGATACTTGGTAGTAAACTTAACATCTAGAGTATCAGCCTAGTAAGATTTTCTTATAGTCTGCTATGTGATAAGGAAAACCAAAGCACATGTTCAACAAACCTACTTTAAGATTACTTTGTTAAACGCTCGAAATAATTATCCGGGTGGTGTTGTGTAACCGGATGGAGCTTTTATAGCGTGATGTTGAAGACCCGATGGATGTCAGAGTATGAGCAATGTAATATTTTAATGAGTTTCCTATTATTTTAACGAGTATGCGTGTTGTTCAACATATCAGCTTCGAGAGAAAGAGTTAGTTGTGACTTTCATTCAAACCTGTAATGATTTTGATCAGAGTACCTTTTATTGCCCACCGACTTGGGTCAGGAATAGCTGAACGACTAGAATGAGTGTTGTACGATAATTTTCTTTTATTCCTAGAGCCAAGTACATTAAAGTGTGATCTTTGATCGCAATCACGGATACCCTGCTACTCAGCTCTGCTACAGTAGCGATCAAAAATCAAATGAGATTTGATTTTTGATCGCTAAAATCATCTACCTCTGGTTTCTGTGTCGTATGACAAGAGCGTGTTGCGAGAATCTGAAAGTACTCATGGACTGTCGATTGGTTATCTCAGAACTGTAGTCGTTGCATCTATGTAGCCAAAGGAAATCAGTTTGTTCGAAAGTAGCTTAACGATTCTCGCCATGTTCGCATTTGGTTTAAGTTCTTGTCAGTGGTCAAATCCAGTTTTGACATAGCTCATTGAGGGTATGGACGGGAGTTACGTTCTGTGCAGTTTTGAAGTTGTAAATGAATTTGATAATCGCTTAAAGTTGAAGAAGTGCGGACGTTGAGTTAGTCTGAAAGAACGCATACTCTATTTCGTGGGTATACAGTGAAACGAATCTTTGAAATACTAATGGTAGATTTATTTCATTTTTGGGTTATCCTGGTGGCTAGCGCGGCCTGATGGCCGGCGCGGCCTGGTAGCTGACGCGGCCTCGTGGCCGGCGTGGCCTAGTGGCCGGCGCGGCCTGGAGGCCGGCGCGGCACGGTGGCTGGCGCGGCCTGGTGGCGAGTGTGGCGTGGTAGCCAGCATAGCCTGTGTGGCGCGCGGCCCGTGTGATGCACGCGGCCCGTGTGTGGTGCGCGGCCCGTATGTGGTGCGTGGCCCGTGTGTGGCGCGTGGCCCGTGTGTGGCGCGCGGCCCGTGTGTGGAGCGCGGCCCGTGTGTGGCGCGGGGCCTATCCGAGGCCTGTTTGTGGCTTTGAGGAGCTTGGTAACTGGTATAGCTAAAGCCTATCTAGCCGAAACTGGCAATGAAAGTGAAGGTAGTTTATTAAAGGAGTTTGGTTAGAAGATGTAGAGTCAAAAGACCTTAGCTTAAATGTTTTGGTTAACTTGGTTTGAAATATTTTAAACTATAAAAGCCCATTTCAGGTCACAGAAGTTCTTTACGATGATTCTTAAATTCTAAGCGTAACTATAAGTACGCACTCGACAGGTTGAGAAAAATGCCTGAAAGTCAAAGTACAACTGACGAAATTGAGATAGAACAAAGTAGTTCTTATATTGAAGAAAATGTTTAAGTTTACATGATGATCGGATCGGACCGTACCAGAGGCTGACGTGTAGCCGTAGCTCGGTAAAAATCGGCGTATACTAACTTAGTAGTCCGTGAGTAGGCGGTATTGCAGTCAGCTCTGGCGGAGGTCTCGGCGTTCCCACGTGGGGTTCGCAGAAAGTAGGGTAACTGGAGGTTACTGGGCTATGCGTAGCCATGATCACATGTAGAGCTTAAATGTTATGGTTTAGTTGGTTTGAAAAAAAAATATCTTGAGAGATACCGCGATAGTGAAATATCAGTTTTACTTTGGGTTTCCTGATTATTGATTTTGATACTGAAACTTTGTGCCAGAGGATCAGAGCATAATTGAAAATCTTGAAGAGAGCAAATTGTGAACCTTAATACTGACGAGACAGTAGAAAACTAGGCTTACATGTTAATTGGTTGTGTGATTAAATGTCAGAGGTCGATTTTTAGCCGTAAGTCAGTACAAATCAGATTCAATACAACTGTGAAGGCAGTTGTCCGTGAGTGCACGGTAGGCAGACGACTCTGGTGTTTGATTGGTTGTGTGATTCCATGTTAGAGGTTGATTTGTAGCCGCAAATCAGTACGAATCGGATTCAATACAACTGTGAAGGCAGTTGTCCGTGAGTACGCGGTAGGCAGACAGCTCTGGTGTTGGGGTTTCGTGTCAATCATAAAGTCCAGGAGGGACTTGGCGATCCTTGTGAGGATGCGCAGATAAATGGGTTTCATAGGAAACCATAAAGTCCAGGAGGGACTTGGCGATCCTTGTGAGGATGCGCAGATAAATGGGTGGCAACCGAGTGACTGGTGTAAGTCCTGGTTTAGTAACTGGAGGTCACTGAATGGGGGCAACCGAGTGGCTGGTTGAGTGCCTGGTTTAGTAACTGGAGGTTACTGAACAGTTATGAATCACGAGTAGAGCTTTAGTTATTTGATTTGATTATAACTTGAGTCTATGGTAATTGACTGTATTGTCAGTGATGCTCTGAATCCAGCTCCTAAAAAAGTAAGGAATGTAATGTAGGAGGTAATTTTGTAAAAGGTTTGAAAGGTATCCTAACACTATACTACTACGGTTAAGTCAGGAGTGACCGAGCAATGTGATACTGTGCGTGTAAAATTTTTGTAGGATGGCCGTATCGGATGGGTCATCAGTACTAGACGTCAATTGACTACGAAACGGAAGTGTGAAGATAGCGCGCTTCGACAGAGTCTAGTGACGTTCACTACAATTGAAGAGGGGGGATGACGGTTGACGTTCAAACGGAGCAACGACAACTATCACTTCTCTTGGAGACTCCGGGCGGGCAACAAGTACCTAGAAACTGTCACTCGTTTCGTGTTCAGTAATAGTCAGTTTTGTTAAATTTAATGTGATGTGAAGTGTTGGTACCGGCCAATAATCAAGCAATCCGCCGACATATATTATTATTGCCACGTCAGCGTTTCAGATCAGAAAGACTGAATAATGACGCGTACCTACTCTTATCTTTGCTCGCTCGGATATGTACGATTGAGTATCGATCGATCAATTGGTGTCGGTGCGATAAATATTAAAAATCTAACATAATAAAATTCCTACATTGAAAATATCGAAAGAAAAATAAATACATTTGCTTAATTTAGCGACCGCACCGAACGGGTACAAATTAATCGTAGTAGCGGTTGAATTGAACCTAGTCTTAGAATTTCCCTCGAGTTTTGTTACCTAAAATACTGTTACGTCATCTATCGGTGAATGGGGAAGGGAAATACTAGAAGAGATTGAATGTATCGGTGGTTTAAAGGTAATTCATCTACTCTGTACTAGATGGCGTTGCTGTATCGAGTATCGACTGTTCACAATTATTTCGACAGTTTTGTGGAAACATCTAGAATGCGCTAGTGATTTTATCCGGCCAGTATAAATAGAGCGCGAGCAAACGGAACGGACATAGTTACAATTGAATATCGGAGCGATAAACAAGAAGCGAAGTGAAGTAAGTCGGAAGTGTTTAGTGGTGTGAATAGTGAGTTTTATTAGTGTTGAAATATTAAGTGTGTGTATCTAGTGTTATTGTGTTAGTGAATAAAGTGCAGTTTTTCTGGCATAGTGTATATAATTTATCACCGAACCCCAGCTCGTAACAATACCTAGTCAGTTTGAACTCTAAAGTGATATCTTGTTACGCAGGTGTGTCGTGTGTCTCATGTATGTTCTAACGTTCTCGTCAGTTCATTTCGATTAAAAGTTTCTCGTATTGTATATTATGTTTTGGGTGCCGGTGTTGGTAGGAAATTTGTTTAAACTTTATTTGGTTCGGTGTTTACTCACATTCAGTTAAGTGACAAACCTGTGCTATATTGAGGTAAAGTGAACAATTTGAGAGTATACGACAGAATATTTTTCCTGTATTTTATTAGACCGAGTTCCCAACGTTGAAATTCGAAAACGTAAAAAGGTCCTCGACGTGGGAAATCGAATAATGACATTGAAATGGGATTGGGCAGGACATCTGACTAGACGTGGTGACAACAGGTGGTGTTGGGCCGTAACGGAATAGTGGCCACGAATGGGGAAAAGAAGTGTCGGCCGGCCCTTGGCAAGATGGGCCGACGATATTGTTGCGATCGCGGGCCGAGCCTGGGCTAGATTAGCACAAGATAGAGGGAAATGGCATCAACAAAGAGAGGCCTGTGTTCAGCAGTGGTCCAAGTCAGGCTGTGGATGATGATGATGATGATTTTATTAGGATGATATTAATAATTACAAGATGCATTCTTCATGTTGTTTAGGTCCTTTTATTTTTTTTATCCTCAAAGATCGCGATCCTCAACACCACAATCTCTAATAAAGACATAATAATAAAGACTACTCCTTCCTTGATCATGGTTGATTTAACCAGAACTTGCAATGCAGCAGACATTCATACATTCTTAATAATGTAATTAGCGTAGTTAACACACTAAACTATTGGTTATAGAGATGTTAATCGTGCTAGTTCTTCCGTTGGAAAGTCTCTGGGCGTCTAAGATCCAAAGAATGCTGGCTAATGAAAATAACACACCGCTTTCTTAAGGTATGTATTATTCAAATAGTTCGTCTATAATTCTTCGTTAAAGCAAAACCAAGTATTAAATGAATCCCAATTGATCAATCCCATGTGCCGCAATAAGGCAATAAAAATATACTATAGTAAAAACTGAGAATATTGTTTACATTGCATCAGGCAATGAAAAATATTTGGACAAAACTCGGGAACATGTTTCACGATACAATTTCGTATACGGTTACTAAACCACGAAAAAAACTTCTTACACAATACGTCTGCGAAGGGATGCACACATACCCTAGCAAAGTATTGGACAAAAAAGGCGAACAATGAGTTTGTTGTATATTTTTCAACCAACTAGCAGTGCACAGACACGGTCCGATAGGCTGAAACGTATTATATTCTGACATTGACAACTACATTAACCTCTATGGATGTAGTATGAATACTGCGTCGATAAAATAAACGGCTGCTAGGGCGAGGGAAATGGCAACTGAGTGTTCGGAATATGAATTTGTTTTCTATGTACCTAACTCATTTTTTTTCTATGTGTGTGTGATGACAGTATTGGCTTTTTTCGCCGGCAACTGAGTTAATTAGCAAGTGTAGTATTTTTCATCATTCGTAATTTGTTGACTTTGTGAAATCATCGATACGTAAGCAAATACGACCTACATATATAAATTAAATGGATAACAGGAAATACGCCTTGTTGCTAGGTTTATATAAGTTGTTGGTTGCTTTGAACTGATGATAAATAAATAAATACATCTTCTTAACTACAATCTCATGACTTCTATTTACAAATATAAATTGGGACAAGTTCCAATTAATTTTGTTACGTTACAACGTATGGCAATAAATTAATTACTATTTAGCAAATTGCCGTCAAACAACGACGCGTATTAAATTTCTGAACACTCTACCAGAAAATAGGTAAACTACTAAACGCCCAACGCCCACTTTCGCCACCTTTGGATAATGCCTTCGCAAGGATGCAGGGATAGACCTTTCGCAAGGTGGCCCGATGACCTTGTTGGCATCGCGGAAAACGCGAAAAATTTTGAACCACCCGCATTTGTATGCTGAAATCAGTCTGGGTGTAGAACCTTTTAGCAGTGGATGTTTTTCGTCTGATCTGATGATGGAATTCAAGATAAGAACAAAATTTGATGTTATATGGCAATTAGTTTATCAGGAACTTATCAGACAGTGGTGAAACGGAGACATGTGTTCAACTCACGAAATTATTTCATGTTTTTAGTAATTGTGTTATAGGTGGTATACTGTTATACTACTAGTGTTACCGCCTGTGGCACTATGTAAAGTTCAGTTTCTCTGGTCTGCAGGGTATCTGTTGCATATGAGATGGTGTGTTCTGCGACCTTTCGAAAGCATTCGATTGTGTCTGCCATGAGACGCTCTTGTGCAAGCTTAGACATTACGGCGTCCAGACTAAAGCATTGGATGTCATTAAGTCGTACTTAAGTGACAGGATCCAATGTGTTGAAATAAATGGCTCAAAATCCAGTGGCTTACCTGTTGATTTAGGAGTGCCACAGGGCAGCATTCTAGGGCCTTTCTTGTTTCTTGTTTACATAAACGATTTACCTTTTTACTTGAGAAACATTTGTGACGTTGTACTGTTTGCTGACGATACTTCTTTGATATTCAAAGAAGATAGAAATAAGGAACACTTTAACGAAATAAACAGTGCACTCATTCAAGTGACTAAATGGTTTAATGTAAACAATCTAGTACTGAACGCCAAAAAAACAAAATGTGTTAAGTTTGCTCTGCCTAATGTCAGAAACCTTGGTCCTAACATAGTTTTAAATGACGATGTACTCGAAACAACTGAATCCACATTATTTCTAGGATTAACACTTGATTCGAAGTTACAATGGGGTGCGCATGTTACATATCTCTCAGGGAAACTTAGCTCATCTGCTTATACCGTTAAGAAGGTTCGTAGGTTGACCGATGTCGATACGGCTAGATTGGTTTATTTTAGTTATTTTCATAGTGTTATGTCATATGGCATATTGTTATGGGGTAGAGCTGCTGATATCCAAAATATTTTTATATTGCAGAAACGGGCAGTTAGGGCCATTTACCAGTTAAAGACAAGAGTCTCACTCAAAGAAAAATTTAAAACTATTGGTATTCTTACTGTAGCGTCACAATATATTTATGCCAGTGTTATGCATGTAAGACTAAACATAAATTCTTATAAAATGAATAGTGTTGTTTGTTTGTTTTTCGTGTGAGTGTGTGGCCAACTCTGGTGTCGGAGTTTTTAGACCGCCCGAAGGCCTCCGACATGGCCTAACGATCCTTATCCTTAGACAAGAACCGGGACCGACAGCTTTACGTGCCCTCCGAAGCACGGTAGCGCTCAGATGTAAATGCCACATGCAGTCACCCATCCAAGTGGCAACCTGTGCAAGCGTTGCTTAACTTTGTCGATCTGTTACGAATGACAAGCTAAGTCTCGCTATGAGCGCTACTAATGAATAGTGACAGACACAAGCGACCTACAGATAGTAACATTACGTGATTCAAGTGGTGTACATTGAAGAAACTACTCACCAAGTCAAGCGCACCAGGTACGTATGCTAAATACCAAAATCCTGATACATAACAGCTACAGATAGGGTAATGGTTAATTGCCATGTAAAACGGCGGCACGGCGGTGATCAATCCGATCACCAGATAAATAGAAACAAAATTAATTGAAATGAATTAGTGATTACGGCACGAATTACGAATACCGATTTCGAGAGTAGGTATATATAATTATATACCATACACTCGTATACTCACGATGTAATAGAAAGCACCCATAAGAACATGACCGTATAAGAGAACGTCATGCCGAGCCGTCAAGGCCACCGCCTCGAAGCCCCTGGTCCACTTGAAGTCACCGCAATCCGTCTTACCTGATAAGGATTCCACCCAACAGAAGTTTTAAGAAGCAAGATTTACTTACGTTTTATAGTAAATTTGCATACCTGAGCATTATCTAGAAACTTCTCAAACATGTGTGAAGTTTGGCAAGCCACTGCGGTAGACAATGCCGTACTCATTCTGAAAAGGTTCGCCACTATTAGAAACTTATAATATTTGTGTTGTGGAGGATAATTTGGTAGTTTATGTTTGAAGATTATAAAAGTGCCTACGTGAACAAGCGTCTAGAGTTATTATAAACTTATACTTAATATCAGTTTTATGTGTTTATTGTTTATCAATACATTCTTAATAATACAATAAGTACATGCGCAGATTAAACAATAATGTACCTATAAATAGGTTCATAAGATAGATGTACATATTTTTTCTTAATTTTTAGGGTTCCGTACCTCACAAGGTAAAAAAGGAACCCTTATAAGATCACTATCTTGTCCGTCTGTCTGTCTGTTTGTCTGCCTGTCTGTCTGTCCGTGTGTCACCACCGATTTTCTCAGGAACGGGTGGACCTAGCAAATTGAAATTTATACCAGATACTGAGGTCTATGGTTCCTATTAGGTGTGTAAAAAATAGGGTCCTGGGTCAATCCGATAAAAAGATATAGTCAAAATTAGATTTTTGCGAAAACTTGTAAGTACCAAAATTAACCTTAATTTTCAACTTTTTTTAATTTTCGGAATTTTACCTTTATTTGTGATGTAAGACCAAAATTGACAATTCTAGGTCAACCGTAAGTACCCTATAGGTTTTGGGTCGAAAACCTATATGGTAGTTCCCGTTGAACTAGAATCACAAAATTTGGTCAAAAGCAGGGTCTTACAGCACAAATAAAGGAAAAATTACAAAAATAAAGAAGTGGAAAATTTAAGGGTGTCCCCATACATACATAGTAGACTCCATTTAAGATAGTCCTCTAAGTTGTATGGGCGCTCATACAGATTTAGAGGACTAGCGTAATTAGCACCAACCTCAAATAAGGTAAAATGCGTACGGAACCCTCGGTGCGCGGGTCAGACTCGCACTTGCTCGAATTTTATTATTGAGTAAGGCTCGTTTCAGTGTAAATAAAGGCGAATCATCTCAATCATTCTAATTTCCACAAATCATAATAATGATAACCAATCAATCCCACTACATATATGTTTCTTTTTAACTTATTTGTTATTAAGGAATTAATAAGATAATTCAGCTCCCTAATGTTTGCGTGCTATACTCCATGAGATGAAACAGTTCATTCTAAGGGAAGAGGATTTTTAATTGTTCAAAAATTCGTACTTGCAAAGTTCCTTCGGAAATGTAAAATTCGCACTCAGCCAAAAAGTAGCGTGGCCTAGCATTTACCTAATGAGATAGCACATTTTCACTCATCACAGGTAAAACTGCAACTAAGAATCGTATCGCTTTCCAGACAATGCACTTGTAGACGATTTAAATAAAGATTGGTTTAACGAGTCTAAATCACATTACTAACTAATTTATTGTAATAATACCACAACGGTCGTGGTCCATCCGCGATAGCGACCGTTGTAAGCCGATAGAAACGTTGGCAAAAAAGAGGGGTATTTATGACATACATTAGTAAATAACTGTCCGCGATAAAGACTTTGCTAAATAAGCTTGTATGTTGTAGACAAATCCCGAAAATTTAGAGATAAAGTTTGTTTTAAAGTAAAGATTACCATTGTTCTATTTTCAATCATTGTTCTTAAATATTTCTGACATACGTATCAGCACCTGTACTTTACTTCAGTAAAAGAAGCAAACGTCTCTGTTAATCTCATAAAAAGATACAGGCGTTCAAACACGTATTTACATACAAACTGTCGCACTGACTGATCATGAAATCCTAAAAAGTTAGTAAAAACCTTCCCGTCGACCTATAATCTGAAAAGTCGGCTTACGTCTACCGAATGAATTAAAGGAAAAATCTTTTTTTAAGACATTTGACCAGAGATAGTCAATATAGAGTTCAAAATTATCGTAAAGGAAAGAACTTTCAAGCTTCTTTGTGGTATAGCTTGTATAGTGAAAGCATGTTTTGCTATCTTTGTAGAATTGTTTAGTAAGATTTATAAATTACATACAAGCTATCATTTTCATAATGCAAGCATCTAAATCAGCGCATTTTGAAACACAGACTTTCAACCTCCTATTTTAAGTTCTTACGGCACAACAAAATCCTTTCTGTATGGACTGTGTCATGTGAAGAACCCACTATCATCATTTCAAGTATAAATCTTCATTAGTTTAGGCTCTGCGATGACAAGTAGGTACTTCTTGAGATGTGATGTTCTAAACTTATAATATTTATGATTATGGAAGAAATAAACAACCAGCTTTACCTGATATCTTTTAGATTCTTTGTTTGAATTTGTAAATCACAGAAACTACCGATCTATTTTGAAAATTAGCAGCTCGTTTATTAAATAAGCTTTGTAACATCACATGATCATCCTTCATCATCCTCTTAGCGTTATCCCAGTTTCAATCTGGGGTCCGCTCTCTAGCCTAACCGGATTTGGCTGAATATTAGCTTTTCCACGGAGCGACTGCCTGTCTGACCTCCGCAACCCGAAGGGATAGCGATATTCCATGGTTTTGACTAGTGTCAGTTTATTTAGAAGGTACTGACGCCCTGTAACGACTGTCAAAGATGACTTCATGACAACCGGGACCGACGGCTTAACGTGCTCTCCGAGGCACGGGACAAGCGATAATTATGAGCGTTTATTCCGTCGGAGGCGATTTTGCGGATTTTTATTGTTCTATTACATTACTGATAAATAACAAATAATGTAAAATATATAGAAAATATGAAAGTTCAGTTCTTTATCAAGAGAGTGCTAAAGAAAAATATATGGGTTACCATAATAAATATCTTAAAACGGATGAATTTAAAAAACTCATTTTCGCCATTTCTGTAGTTTAGGCCAACATTAATGGTCCCTAGTGCTATTAATACTCATTGTTCTATAATTCTATAAATGTAAACTTTACAAACAGAAGTTATACAAACGAGTGCTTAAAAAAGAAATTGTAATTTCATTCATAATTTTCAAGAAAATCGGAGATAAAAACAGTGCATTTTGCTTAATTTTAGCCCGCAAATTTGCATTTATATCTAAAAAAGTACTGTGATTATTAAAAATATATATTATTATACATATTTGGAAACATTAAGATTCATTTTAAGTCATATAAAAAATTGGAATCTAAACTTTTCGTTTGTAATTAATACGATTTTTTTTAAAAGTCCTATAATGCTAGAAGCGCGATGCTATGTTCGCCATTCAGCGCTGAGCGCTCTCAGAGGATGGACCTGTCGCTCGCGTCCGCGTCCGCCATTTTACGTAAATATTGCATTCCAAAACGTTTATAGCGCGGCTAAAGCCTCTTGATCCGTATTTTTTTCTCAACGTATTTTTTTATAAATATGTAAAGTTGATGTAACTTTATTTATGTATTACGTATTAAACTAACGTGTTGGTCTTTACCAACACGTTAGTTACATCTGGAGTCTAGTGGTTACTGGTTAGCATAGTAGCGCGCTCAAACAGGGGCTGGGCGAGACTGACGGAAACGGACCGCTTTATAATTAACCTAATGTGGCGCCTTGAAACATATAATAAAACAGTAAAAAAAGTATTTGGGTACATTGAATATATTTACAAAAAATAAATTCAGGGAGACTAAGAAACAGTAATAGAGCAAGGATCTAAAAAAATTCTGTCTGTATGTATATCTATATAGTTTGTCTGTTTGGACACGCTGATCTCCGAAGTTACTGGATTTAAAATAAACTTTTTTTGTTATATTAGGTCTAGGCAACATATAGGCTACTAGCTTTAGCCCGCGGCTTCGCGCGCGTTAAATTCGGGGTAACACATATCTATTTTCAGTCTCATGTTTTGTGAAGATACTCCTGATTATGCTAAAGAGTCAGAAGCTCTATAGGGTACAGTAATAACTCGGTCAGTATCCATCACAAATGTCAATGCCATGTTTCAATATATGTCCATTACCATTACATATCTAAGTACAACAACTTTCGCATTTATAATTTTAGTAGGTAGATAAAAATGATAAAATCGTTTCAGCCGTTTGAGCGTAGTATATAATTATTAGTTTAGATATGGGAACAATGTACTTAATCACCGAGCACAATATGACGATATGTATGTTGTGACAGTACTGACAGATAGCACATGCGCAGCACTCAATTATTCGCGCATGCGTTCTTACTTCCAAGAGGAAAATTTCTGCCGTGCAAACTTCTATCCTCCCTACAATCCCTGCCAGTCAATTTTTGCGACTTATGGTAGCCTGTGCCCGTCTCCATGGTCCAATATATCTGTATATTAAATTTCTACAAAATCGGTTCAGCCGTTTTTGCGTGAACATACATATACATACATTCATACAAACATACATACATACACACTTTCGAATATAGGCTATAACTATCACATGTACAGACTTGACGTCTTAGCAAAAGTTGTTCAGTCTGATGAGCATTGTCTGTTGTCTTATAAAAATCGAAAATCTGAAACATCTGATGAGGAACTATAAGAGCCCATCTGCACTATACCATAAACATACTTGACGGTTAAGCAGTAGTTGTCCAGTATGATGAGGTTTTCTGTTTGGAGATCAATTATTATAATAACAAATTCTTCGATCAATCAAAAACCCGAGGAAAGACATAGAATAGTTTTTATCGCGATAACCGACATCCACGCGGGCGGAGCCGCGGGCGACAGCTAGTATAAGGATCAAACACAAAAAACGTCCTACATAATGATTATGTCTGTATATATTTGATACCATCCAACCGAAGTATCAAGTATTTCGTTAAAAAGTACCCTTTTAACGAAATACTTGATACTTCGGTGCGGTAACGTGCAGTTGGTTTTAGTACTACAAATAAAACCATTTTCCTTTTATAGCATAGTAGCACGCACAGATATCCGCTAGAATTGTATAATAATAATCATAATTTGACATCACAGTCATTGTATGGCTGGGTGACCGACCGTTGAACAGAGCCCATGCATGAGGTTCTTAAGGGGGGCAAAATTATGGTAATTTTTGAGCTAGGACGCGCCGTTAGCATAATACCAATTTAATAGGTATTTAGCTAATAGGTGCTATGCAATGGAATTAAAATCACACTTGAATCGAATATTATCTTACAACGCACATTTTGTTACGTCTACCGTTTTGTTTACGTACAGTTACTTTAGTATGTGATTTAGCCACACATAAGATATTGTGTACGTTAAATGTTTATACATTGTAAAATAATATAGTTAATTAATTTTATATTTTTTTCTTACTTTTAATTAATTAAGTATTTCCTTTTACCTGACTCTTTTGGTTTTGTATTTAGTGTTATTCGTGGGTTTTCATGTATTAATAACGCAATCGATGTATGTTTGAAATGTGACAATTATGTACATGACAATTATAAATTATTTCTATCATATAATAAAACTGCGCCAAATTATTATAAATAGTCGTTGTTATCCTGAGAAACATCATCCTACTAAACAAATAATATCTAGCTTTATTTGATACCTTTAAATGCATGTGCATTGAAAATAATTAATTTGAATACTATCATATCATAATCGAATACTATTCATGTATTGCAAGAAGGATCAAGATTGTTATTCCACGCGATACATTCATAGTGCGCCGGGTCTCGCATACGCGGTGCGCGGGCGACCGCGGTACTATAAAAACCTAAACTCGAGCCGCCGCTCGAGGCGTATACGCTCTTAACAATTCAATACGCACATATCTCCGAAAAGTCATTGGTGCGCGCCGTGGATTCGAACCCGATACCCTCTGCATGGCAGTCTGTTGGTATATCCACTGGGCTATCGCTGCCTTTTTTTTTCATGATCACCCTTCGGAGTTGAAAAAAAAAAAGAAAGAATACTGGGCAAGTAAGAACGGTGAGTTGAGCAAAAAAATAAGGAATACTAAGCAAATAAGATTGACAAGTGAAGCCACGGCGCATAGCTAGAACATTATGAATTAATTAAATATGTATAATCTCTTGTTATGTAAACATAAAACTACTACGACCATTTCGCAACTAGCCTATGACGTTTTAATGAAACTGATATTTTTCCAGAGAATTCTTGTCATACATTTTAAATATAATTTAAGGCGGGGTAGTGATGCCGCATCGGCTTGGTATCTCACCTAAGGCGATCTGACCCTTATCACGCGGCATTCGATTAGGCCCGGATTAACCGGACAAATGGAATGTGTAATTATCTCCACCTAACTAATCGCTGTGGAAAGCAAAATTATGCGAGATGAAGCAGAGTGATTAGCTGACAAGGCAATGTTTTGAGTGTTAGAGAGGTCACTATCACTATCAATATGAAGCAAGGTATTGTGCTTTTCATTGCAATATTTACAATGTCCTAGCTTGCACTTAATAGCATCATGGCCTGGTCGAAGACAGTTAAGACATACCTTAAAACCATGAGCCTTTTTTATTCGAACCTGTACTGGCAGTGACTTGAACATCTCACATGTAAATACATAATGATCCTGTTTACACATTGGACACAATAAAGATTTATGTTTAGGTTTTTCTGTACAAGCAATAAAACTTTTATTTAATTTATTATTAACATTGTAACCCTCGCCCTTTGTTTTGATAAACTTAGACTCCTCAAGTGTTTCTAATAAATCAGATCGGTTACTGAGAAAATTAATAAAAACATTTAATGTTGGAGATTCAGTTAGAGAGTTTCTATGCTTCTCCCACTCAGGGTTTGTCACCTGATACAATTTATTTGCCATAATATAAATTATAAGTGTATCCCAGTGTTGAACTGGTTGCCCAAGTGTAGATAAAGCTCTAAGATTTTAATTTGTTGTATCAATTATGTGACGTAACGACTTACTTGACTCTTTAGTGATAGGGTTCACATTAAAGAGAGCCTGTACATGATTGTTGACAAGCAGTCTCTTGTTGTCATATCTCTCACAAAGTAACTTCCAGGCAGCGTCGTAGTTCTCCGAACTGAAATCTAAATTATCTACGACAAGAGAAGCACTTCCCTTTAAGGAAGCACGGAGATAATGTAATTTATTGATTTTGTTTATGCTGTCATTATTGTGTATTATAGATGTAAATGTATCCCTAAACTCTAACCAATCATGATAGCTGCCTGAAAATTTTGGCAAATCAATCTTAGGTAGGCGTATAGAGTTATGTTTGTGTGTGTGATTAGAACAAGAATCCATCTCGGACGTTGAGTCTCTCGTTTGAATACTGCGAGCGCTGGTGATCAACTGGCGTGCAGTAGCCACCAAGCTGTAGAACTGTTTCTCAAACTCCTCACCCTCCGCATATTGCTCGCTGGGATCGTCCACCAGTGCCTTCAGGTCACACTGTAATGCATCATATTTTTCATATAAGTTCTCAAATATGTTGAGACGGTATTCAACCTCAACTATTTGAGTATCACTTAGTTTTTCACAAGACTGTGATATATTTAAATAAGATGCAAATTGAGTAAGCTTAGCCTTAATTAAAGCACGTTTCTTAATTAAGCCTTTAGCGTCTGACATGTTGCAAAGATAGTAAGAACTAGCAAGCAAGAAAAAATATTTTTACAAGAAAGGAAAAGTATGAGAAAAGTGCACAGAAAAGCCAAACTCATCAATGTACAACACTCCTTTCCATTGAAATAATAAGCAATATTCTGCAAAAGATATGCTGTATAAAAAAATCTTGTGAAAATCTAAAGTTATTGTTAAATTATTAAAAGTAAATGAAATATTTTAATGATAATGTATGCTATAACTACATATGAATGTATGAGGGTATGAAACAAAATGGATGACCAATGTGTGACAATGACTTGCAATATTTGTAACCGTGTAAGTATTTAAATTTATCTACTATAAATTCATTTAAATGAAGTGAAATATGCAAATGAAAATGAATGTTTCAACTACTTATGAACATATGAAGAGATGAACAGCGCCCAAAAACAAGATGAATAACCAATATGTGAAAACGACTTGCAGTATTTGAATGACTTGCAATATTTTGTGAAATGAAAATGAATAGAATGGAATGACAATATGAATAAATGATTAAGCTTATGAGATGAAATATGATAATGTGAAGCGTGATGTGATGTGATGATAATGACAATATGAATAAATAAGGAAAATGGAACGATCTCACAAGTTATGTTGCAAACCACTGATGTTCCTGTCCCGCAGTCCTGTGTAGGTATCCTTTCCTTTCACATCAGTACAAATCAACAAAGACGGCTATGTTCTCCCGTGTCGATTCGTGACGTCCCAACGGCCAAATTCTTCAAGAAATCCAACGATCGCAGCATAAGGCGACTTGAAGCCACTGTACAGCTCCTCTGTGGGTACTCTTGAATATATTCAAATTTCTTTCTGTGTAACGGTGAAAGGATCATATGGTGCGGTGTCGTTGTGCTGGTTCCCGAAGAAAGAGTGTAGTGGCGAATAAAACTGCAGTGGACTGTAATACTTGTGTTATATTCGGTGAAGTACTGAATAATTGAGGTTTACTTGTACAATATTATAGTCGCGTCTACAACGGAACAAACAAGATTTAAGTATTTAGGATGCGCGAGAGCGGCTGATCGTAATGACGTGTAACAACTGATTGTCGATGACAGCGGCGCACGAGCCGGCGAGCCGTCCACTCGCCCCGCACCGCAGACCCCGCGGCGACGTTTCTTAATTGCTGTTGAGTGCATGTCTCAACACACAGCTACATTAAAATATGATTTTCATATAAAATCAAACTTTAGGCTAAGCGGTTAAAACTGTATCACAGTAAGTGGGTTCTCCCTTTACAAATTATTGTTTGGATTTTAAAAATAGCACAAAATAATTATTATAATATTCATAAACAAAAATAAAAAGGTAAAGCATTAAAATCAGTTGTAATTAATAGATACATACATATAACAATGACGCATTTATTATTAAAATTGCGTGTTGTGCATTTTGTAGAAAACTTAAGTGTAACATATAAAACTACGAGTCAGCTGAATCGTGAACAGTGTCAGTGTGTTAGTGTGTTTAGCATTTATTTATAATAATTACATAATTTGCGTGTGCGTTTATCCAAACTCGATCAATTTACTATACACGCTGATTTTTTATTGGTTTTGGAGCGAAAGCCATCTTATTACTTATCGTTAATAGAACCTAACCAACTAATAATATTTGAAATATAAGCTAAAAAAATCTTGAGAAATTAATTAATTAATTTAATAGTACGAGAACACGAAGTATCACTTCGCCGCACACTGGCGAACTACGAGCGATCGTGTCACACACACACACACAGTGGATTGATAAGCCGCAATCTGACCTGACTCCATAGGGTTTTATTAGTGAATCGAGGTTATAAGATTTGTGTACAAAGAAGAAACGGAGTCGCGAGAACGCGAGAAACATGTGTGTGCAAATGTGTAAATTGATTGTGATTAAGCAGAAGACTGTAAAGGTAAGTGATTTGCTTTACTGATTTTTGTGAATACCTACGTTGATAACATGTTTTAAACACGCCAGAAATAAGTAAATACCTAAATTCGGCTTTTACTAGTTATTGAAAATGATTATGTACCGACGATTAATACGTAAATAATAATAAGTTCTTCTTTTCGTCTACTAGTTTATTATGATTGCGTGAACCCACAGCTTATTTCTGTTGACTTACGAAGGAATAGGTAGGTACAGCTATTTAGTTACATGTGTTTATTATTTTAATCATTATTATGTGCTTAAAATTATTGAAGTTGTCATCGTAATTAATTTGTGTTTTGTAAGTACGTAAATTAGGTATCACTATCCATCCGTACTTCTTATGCTGGGGCCTCACTACCGGCTAACGTCAATGTCTGCTAGTGCGATAATTATTGCGACACTTGAAACGTCAACGTGAATGCCCATCATTGGCGATAAAAACGCCAAACGCCAATGTTAATGCCGTTGTCAAATTATCGCGTTAAGTCGTGGCTACCGCAATTATTAATGGCATTTCTCGTTAGTATGGCCCCAGCAGAAGTGCTTTGCTGACTCATACGTGTTTTATGTGTAGTTAGTTACCTACTGTTACACGCGCTGTACTGTACCTAAAACAGCTGTTGACCTCGCCGCGCGACCTCAATAGCTGTTTTAGGTACCTGCAGCGCGCCGACGAGTCGATCGACGATCGAGTCGCACGTTACTACGTATTTCCTAGAGTTATTGACTTTTATAACTTTTTTATTTTACGTGGTAGGTAAATTTTGATTTTGAATATGAATAGCAGATATTTTTTCCAACGTGAGGCTTTTTTTTCCTAAACCAATAAAAAATCTGCGTGTATAATGTTAGTAGGTCACTATTCTAATGAGGTTCTGTCAAGTTTATAACTAATATTGAATGATATAATCATGACAACCAAATTACATGAAAGTTTAGTTAAAGCGAGTTTAGTATGTAGCAAGCGGAGTGAAGTCTTAGTATCTCCATAATCAACGGTGTTGATATATCTCTTCTCTGCCATAATTTTCGCCGGACAGTGAATAGTGCCTGTGTTGTGTGTGCTTGGCTTTTTGTAGTGCAAACAGGTAGCGCACGTTGGTTCATCGACCTTTTTTGTGCATTCCTTTATTGAATGTCCACGATCACCACAATGTCCACAGGTGTATGATGTCTCCCGGCAAGTCTTAGCTGCATGGCCATATTGCTGACACTTGAAACACCGAGTTACTAGGGTAAAGTCTCTAACAGAGCACGAAGACTAGTTTACAAATACTCGATCTTTTTTAATGAGACCTTTCTTTAACACTGCAGACACTTCTATGATATAGTTGCAGGTCTCATCGTCTTCTTGCCTGACTTATGGCTTATTTTGATGGTATTAAGGAAAGTTTCAAGGTCGCAATCTGGCATCACGTCAGCAACGTTTTGGTGATATAGGCAGGTAAAAACTTCCCTCTCTTGCATACATGAGGGAACACATATTACTACCACCCTCGGTCGTCGTTTATGAGGCTCATCTATCTTAAGACCTGAGCTCGTGAACTGCACTGATTTCTTGAGCTTCTCAATGTCATCTCTAGAATCGGTACTAATTATAACACCACCATTTTTTTTCTTGTGTACTTTCATCTGCTCAGGACCGGACATAATCTTTTGGACAAGGGATTTTGTGTCCTCACTTGACTTCAATTTATCATCAGGATAAATGGCCACTGTGTTCAATTTCATTGGCTGTATATAATTATTGGATCCTTTTTTACCATGTCCGAAAATGAGATACTCGCGGGTGGTTTTGCAGTTTCTTCAATGGTCCGTGTGAGATTCTGTAGCTGCTGTGATAGGTCTACCTGATCTTGTAGTGACTGCACAGATGTTTGGGCTTGGACTATTCTAATCTTCAGGTCCTGGTACCGTACTGCCATATGAGATGTGGCAGTACCCACTGTACGGCACAGATCATTGACGCGCAGTTTCTGCTCCGAGTTCATTTTTCTCTCAGATACGATAGCGCACACCCCATTTAGGTTTTCTTCAATTAAGGTCATACACGACTGTATCTCCGGTGTTTGCATCACTTCGCGAGCATCTTCACCTTGGCTCGGCGCATTAGATCTCGTTGCGGGGGTAGGAGGTGGGGAGCGCGCGGTCCTGCTGCGCCGGTTGAAGGGGCTGTGGTCCATTTTGTGTGTAAATCTTCTAATTCCTCTTATACACGATCCATATTCAAATTATAATTACACATGTAATATAGCAACCGATTGCCGGCCAAACGACTCAGCACGTCATTTATTTATTTTAATTGATTTCAACACGTCTGTACTCAAGGGAAGGCAATATATACACAAACAGTCAAAGATCATTAATAATAGCGCAATAAGCATTAATTATTTTACCACAAAATTACTTGCCCACGTGTTTCCTTTTTCCTATGATCCCGGGTCCTTTAGGTGGAGCGTAAATAAGCTTTTCTCTACTAGGCCAGTGTGCCATTATTATAGATATTTTATTGGCATGATGACCTTTGCTATGAAACTCCATGACTGCTTTAGATCATGTGGTATGGAGGCATTTCGATAGGCTACGGTATAAACCAAAAAAAATTACCGCTAATTATCATGGATAAAGTCATCACATTAAATCAGTTGGGACCTTTTTATTTTTTTTGTTTTACGAGATGGAAAATCCCTTCGGATCTCCGACTCTTGGCGAAATGAGAGCAGAAGTATGTGGTGTAACCACTAAAAACCACCTCGACTTTCTCATATACCCGTGTGTCGGAAGGTAGGGAATCGCATAAACATTCGTCGCTACCCCCCGACGGGTATTGGCCCGCCAGATGGTCAGGCGGGCCCCGAACAAAACCCCCTTGGCGGCGGAATAAGGTGTTGGGCTCCGCCGCCAAAACACCCAGCGGCCGCAGAGGATAGGGAGGACGGCAACGCAACACCGCATCTCCTCTTCCTCTGCGGCCCACCGCGATGCATCGAATGGTGCGCCCCCATTTGGTCGCGGGAGATAGGGCGCGCGGCAGCGCAACATCGACACGCCTCTCCTCCCGCGACCGCGCCCGACTGCGAGGGACAGACAGAACTGTCCCCCGCACCCGCACCGTTGGACGCATCCTGCGCAGGCCCCTCTAAGCCCAGGCGGAGCGTCCACTCCTGGGATCTCTCTTAGCTTCACCGCGGGTGTCCAATCCACGGTTACTAGGCCCCCCACCACGACAAGGTGGAGATCCTACGGGGGGAAATCAGTTGGGACCTGAAACCTTCATAACTTTTTCACTTATGTTAATAAGTGAAAAGTTTTGTAGGTTTCAGTGAAATATTCCTTTTGCCTATTTTTATGTTCTTGTATTCAGTGCTTATTTTCGTACTAACCTGAGATTCTAATTTCCTGAAGTCCTCCATCTCATTGTTGAGAAACCAAAATAACGTAGACAAGCTGTAATCTCGACGTTTCATCAGAAAAGGTGACTGAAAAACCGTATATTTTTAAGTATATAAAATTAATTTGAAACCACGCCACTTCGTTAGATGGAGTAAACATCTTATTTGCAAACTAAAATATTCTGAGGTTATGCGAAGAAATGAAAAGGCGGTACTCTACATAAAGTAAAATATGAATTTTGTTATATAAATGCCTTGAAGCGGGTTGCGAGGGAGTGGAGGTTGGTGTCGCCCACCATAAGCAGGTTAGGGACCCTTATCAGGCCACGTGATTAGGTTTGAGTGTATCCAAAATAATTATTTTGGAGCGGTGTACGTGATACGCTCGATTTTTATGTACACTAAGGCTATGTATGTACTGAAATAGCTACATGTTCATCTTTACATGTAGCTATTTACTTAATTTTATTCCTAGCATAGTACAATCATACGTACTTTTATTGGCGGCAAAGGTGATAGTATTGTGGCTAATATAATTTACCTGTGATTTGCCGACGTTATAAAAGCAATTACTAAATCACTGGCTGCCCGCTTGAGCAGAAGAAGTGGTGGAGTGAAAGGGAGCAGGTTAGTAGCAGAGAAAGAGAGATTAGTTAAATAGAAAATATTTTTTACGTTCACGTCGCATGATTATACAATTATTGAAACGGAAACTAGCGCGATGGTCCTTTTTGGTAGGGTAAGGTGCCCTAAAAGCGCGCGGTTCCTAAGAGTACGCAGCGTTTAAATTTGCCGCAATTATGCACGAATCGGACCAACTTCAGTTGTGTTTTGACCGCCCCACAAGTGTCCCACGCATCAAAAACTCTCAGTAAAATTAAATGTGTTTTGTGGTAAAAAGGTAAGATTTTTCATTTTTGATACTTTTCTTAAAATGTTTATGTGTTTTAAAAAGTGTGTGCTATCATAATTTCAAAGGGCAGGTTTATTTTATATGTTTATTTCGATAAAAATACTTCATAACAATTGTAACGTAAAAAGACCTTTGGGGTGTCCACTGTTACGTTATCCCTACTAGGGTGTGTTTAAATGAGAAACGTGGTTAAATGTTACAGTAAAAATTGATTTAATTCTCAATTAATTTTAGACATCATTTAGCAAGCGAAAAAATTAGGAATTAATAAAAAATTACACAGGGTCGCGTGATTCGGCGATGGGAGGGATTAATGTTGAGAATCCTGCTGCCGGTTCGTCCAGGAGAGTTGGTTAATTTAACTCGTCTCGCAGCCGCCAGAAAAAAGGGCCGAATGCAGCCAGCGCTTCAATATTTATAGGAGCTCGCGGTGCGGTGGGGGCGGAGGTGCAAGCGGCGAGAGGTGGTGTCCTCTCGACGTCACAGCGACGTCACACACTCCCCCCATTAGGCCAGAATTTTCCCAGAGGGAAAATTCTGTGGCTGGTAGGCGGCAACTGCATTCGGAGACCCTGAAACAGATGAGTGGTAGTGGTGTCAGTAGGTTTAATACAAGGCAACTATTAACCCTGAAAGAGGAAAAAAAAAACAAGTATAACCCTCGGCCATTCATACGTCACCAAGCATTGAACGTTCCTATAACCTGGCATTCATCACATTCAAAAAGGCCTACACACAATCATACGCATGAACAAGCCAACATTCATTCACGATGCGAGTCGCATTCATTATAATACACGACGCGCGAAGAGGTATTATACGTGAGTTTTATAGCAAATAGTCACCCAGTCTATGCTGGTAGGCACCACCTGACCACCCATATTCGATAAGTGAAATTAATTGAAAGAGTATAAGTCGTAAACCAATATTACGATCTTACTATATTACGATACCAACAATCACACGATTAGTTGGCAGTATCACAAACAAATTGCTCATTAACGCGCTCGATGCGAATTGTAAAATCATAAAAAAGTGTTCATTATAATAAAGTATAATACAATGTTTTGAGCCGAGTGATCGGCTGACGTAAACAAGTGAGTCATCACTGCGCGCTTGGCGCCGGCCGCATTCCATTGTCGCGGACAATTAACTGGTTTCTGATTATGATACAAAATCAACAACGGCAAATACACAATTCGGAATAGGTTGCAATGTATAGTACATCACCGCAGGAGACAATCGATGACATAGTGTACGCAACCATAGCCAAAAACACAAAAAAAAATATTCACGGCAAGATGTAATGTATAGTACATCGTCGAAGGAGACTGTCGACGACATAGTACACACTACCATAGTTAAAAACACAAAAAAAAACACAATCGAGAATCGAACCACAGACCGATCCGACAACAACCTTTCAGCCACTGAGCCATAAGGGATTTTTTTTTTTATTATATTACGATCAGTCATTACCAAAGCTATATGTAACAAGATATATGGGTACATGATTTAGCTGTAATAAGGAGTTAAAGGTTTTTATATTATTTGTAACGAAGTGTTAAGTTATTTTAGTGATTAATTCATTAGTGATGAGCATTAATCATTACATTCTTAAACTTTGCAGTGAGTTAATTTAAGATCTTTTATATGGCAATCACCAAGCGAAACATATCTGATATTTATATAGTTAGATAGTTATCTGATGTTTCGATAATTAGTTAGATAAATAACAGATTCTTTGAAACAATATTACATTTAATAAACTTTATTACAATTTGTAACTGAAATATTTATTCATTTTATGTTAGCATGTTTACATAAATCATTAACACAACACAATGCATTATCTTGTGAGCTTCGACTCGGAAACAAAAGAACCATTGTTGGCCTTCACAAATAATTATGTAGGTAATTATAACTTTGTATAGATATGCGTCTTACATTGTTGTGAATGAAACTGTACCCAATCGATTATAAACACATTGATGCTATAATAATAGAATAAGATTTAATTATTTTATTCAGCTTTTAGGTTTAAAATAAACGACGGTGAAATTCGAAATGGTATTATCTTTAACTTGTAAATCAATTAATTTGCTTTAGTTATTAAAGTATAAAAATCATTCATTTATGTATAAGTACCCACATTAGTTAATTAAGTTTTTAAATTATTGATTAATTTGTGTGTAAACAGCCACTTTAGTTATTTAATGAGGTATAAATATTATTTATTTGATTCATATGTAAATAGGCACTTATTTATTCAAGAAAAGAAGTTATTGATGCAATTTATGTGCAAATACCCACTTTAGTTAAAGTTAGTTTCAATTCAATTAAGTTTGATAAATTCAGTTAGATATAATAATATTTGCGTTAACACAAGAACACAATATAACCACTACTTAAACTGGTCTAGTAAAACCAGATGCATAGCATTTAGTAAAAAGGAAACAAGTTACATATTGACAATTAAGTAGTTTTCCGGCCGTCAGCGGCTTAATTTTACCATTTATTTATCATTATATGTTTTATATATTTCAATGGAAACCAGACATTGAAAGAACAATCCTAGCGACACAAAACATTACAAAAATAACATAATTCAATAATTGCGACGCAGGAATTTTATGTTTGAGTTCACAATGAACAGTAAATGCATAAATAGATGCATTTGCAAATGACATACCGATAGGCAGTAACAAGGAGATAAAATTGAAGACCAAAAACAACGATTGTAGCATAATAAACATTTGACAAAACGAACACCTAATAATTCTACGATGATATTCGTATTGCTATACCAAATAGACAATAATTACATTCGTTCATTATTGTTAGTGAGCAACCTGCATGTGACACGTGTACATTTTATTAATAAATGAACGCGGAATTCTAGCTAGATACCTAGTTTATAATACGCTAGCATCTTAGGTACGTTCATTCTCAACCAGTCCAACTATGTTAGGTACACGTGGTATAATAAAGATGCAACTTTCTTAGTAAGAAAGAAAAGAATAGTTAATATTAAAAGATAATCGCCGTAGTAGGCGGTAAAAGTATTAAATAATACCGACTATATAGAAATATATCGCCGTACAAAATCACTAGCAGAAGGTTATAGTAGAATATGAAAGAAATGAAAAAGAGAAGGGTGTGAATTCGTTCCATAAGTCAGCCAAAGCAGATTATTAGCAATAATTACCAGAAGCACTTAATTAACTTAGTGGCATTTAGAAAAGCTAATCGCGAAGCATACGATCAACGAAGGTGACCTTAGCACGTCGTTAGTGGACGTGAGGTCATAAATCGCAATACAAAGAATGCAATCAAGGAATGTGACCACAGCGCGTCATTTAGTTGACACGTGGTCGCAAGCAAAACGATTATAACTTGTTACTTATGCGGTTGATACAAAATTAATTATCACACGCGGCAACAGAAATAGTTATAATATAAAATGCTTACCATGCGTAGAAAGACAAAATTTGTCTGTTGTGACCGGCTCAACACAAAACCGACCTTCCGAGCACAACAGAACAAAAAGAGAAAATGCCTATTGTGGCCGGCATAACACCATCGACTTTCCGTCCACAATAAAACAAGCAAAAAGAAACAATAAATGCCACTAAAATAATTACACACTGCTTTGGAACGATTTCACACATACACAAAAAACCCGTGGGCGCCACTGTAACGTAAAAAAGACCTTTGGGGTGTCCACTGTTACGTTATCCCTACTAGGGTGTGTTTAAATGAGAAACGTGGTTAAATGTTACAATAAAAATTGATTTAATTCTCAATTAATTTTAGACATCATTTAGCAAGCGAAAAAATTAGGAATTAATAAAAAATTACACAGGGTCGCGTGATTCGGCGATGGGAGGGATTGATGTTGAGAATCCTGCTGCCGGTTCGTCCAGGAGAGTTGGTTAATTTAACTCGTCTCGCAGCCGCCAGAAAAAAGGGCCGAATGCAGCCAGCGCTTCAATATTTATAGGAGCTCGCGGTGCGGTGGGGGCGGAGGTGCAAGCGGCCGAGAGGTGGTGTCCTCTCGACGTCACAGCGACGTCACACAATCGTGTTGATGACATAGTTCATACCGGCGCGTAAGAGATGGCGTTAGATTCAGTTTTTTGTAAAAGTACAGAGTTGCATTCAAGTGTGCGCACAGCAAGAGCGCGCATGCGCACTCTTGTAGTACTGCGCACTCTTGGGGTACTATTATTAAATAAATTGTTGTTTTGTTTTCAGATGGCATCAACATCAAGGAAAACCACCAGAAAAAATATTTCCAAAGAAACACTGGACCTTGCGCGAAAGTTAAGGTCTGAGGGGAAGAGTAAGCGGCATGTGGCTGATTTATTAGAAATGCCGGAATCGAGTTTAAGAAAGAGACTGAAAAGAGAAAATGTGGCGACATCCCTCGGTAGGTACAAGCCTACATTTACTGTAGAAACAGAACGAGAATTGGTCAGTTACATTAAAACTTTAGATTCCATGTTTTACGGTTTGACAATGAAGAAACTAAGGTCTTTAGTTTACGAGTACGCCGAGGAGAATAAATTAAAACATCAGTTTAATAGAGATACAAAAGCAGCTGGAAAAAATTGGGTACGAGGTTTTCTACGCCGGAACCCTGAAATTTCACTCCGCCAACCGACATCTACTAGTATTGCCCGAGCCATGGGTTTTAATAAACCCCAAGTCGACAGGTTCTACGACCAACTTTTTGAGATACTACAAAAATTTAATTTTCAACCATGTGACATTTATAACATGGATGAGTCAGGTTTTTCTACTGTGCCAAATAAAGCTCCCAAAGTTCTAAGTGTCAAAGGGAAACGCTGTGTCAATAAAATCAGCAGCGCTGAAAGGGGAATTAATGTTACTGTGGTATGTCCTATGAGTGCATCGGGCACTTATATTCCTCCAGCATTCATATTTCCGCGTAAACGTATGAAAGCGGAATTATTAGACGGAGCTCCACCTTCATCTATTGGACTTGTAACAGACTCGGGACGAATGAATACAGAGCTGTTTGTAGATTGGCTTCAGCATTACAGATATCATGCAAAACCTACAGCAACCCGTCCATTATTACTTATACTGGACAACTATTTGTCACATACTAGCCTAGAAGCTGTGAATTTTTGTAGAAAGAATTATATTCATGTTCTTACAATACCACCACACAGTACACATAAAATGCAGCCCCTCGATCGCTGTTTTTTTGCGCCTTTAAAAAAATATTTCGCACATGAATGTGAGAAGTGGATGCTGAATCATCCGGCTAGACCTATCACTAAATATCAAATTGCCACTTTATTTACCGCTGCATATAATAAAACTGCCACAGTTTCCAACGCTGTGGAGGGTTTTAAAGTGGGTGGTATTTGCCCATACAACAGAGATTTGTTTACAGAAGTAGATTTTCTTGCCAGCTCTGTAACAGACAGGCTGCTATTAGAGACAGAGTCAAATCTACCCGAGATACATTCCATGAACCCCTTTGATGAAAACTCACAGAGCCAAGAAAATCTGGTTGTTATTTCTGCAAGTATTGAGGAAGCACATAGCTCTGAACATTGTGTTGACACTCCAACTCCACTAGATCAAAATATAGATGATCTGCACCCATCAACATCATTTGAAGTAATCTCACCGTTGCCAAAATCCAACATTTTACGCCCTACGTCCAAAAGGAGTAAACGATCTGAAATTATAACGAGTTCGCCTTATAAAAGGCAGTTAGAAAGTAAACATGAACAGAAATCCAACAAAAAAATACCAAAGAAAACGCCAAAAAAGCCTGCTAATCCACTTAAAACCAAGAAGAAAAACTGGTTATGTCCTGGATGTAAAGAAAATTACAAAGAGCCGATAACCGAAGATTGGATAGAATGTTCACGGTACACAGAATGGTGGCATGACAAATGCACATCGTACATAGGTATTGGCACTTACTGTTGCGATTTGTGTCAGTAATCGTTTTGCCATACGTAGTGCGTCTCATGTCAACATTCTGTGCAACCATTGGCATGAAAGCACACTGCGCACTCTTGTTAATACGTGCGCACTCTTATGGTACATTAAGCGCACTCTTGGAGTACTATTATGCCAAGAGTGCGCAAATTCTCTGGTCATTATGATTACATATATTACCTAAATGTTCCTATTATTGTTGATTATTAGTAGTGTGATTTAAAGTTTAATAATGTTTCTTTATAATATAAGCAAGTTCATTAAAATCATGTACGTTTATTTTGAGTTATACCCTCATCTTTATAAACCGCGCACTCTTAGGGCACCTTACCCTACTTAAACATGTCACACTTCGACCAGATTGCATTTTCCATGATCACAGGCAGATTGACGCAGCGACCTACAGATAGTAACATTACGTGATTCAAGTGGTGTACATTGAAGAAACTACTCACCAAGTCAAGCGCACCAGGTACGTATGCTAAATACCAAAATCCTGATACATAACAGCTACAGATAGGGTAATGGTTAATTGCCATGTAAAACGGCGGCATGGCGGTGATCAATCCGATCACCAGATAAATAGAAACAAAATTAATTGAAATGAATTAGTGATTACGGCACGAATTACGAATACCGATTTCGAGAGTAGGTATATATAATTATATACCATACACTCGTATACTCACGATGTAATAGAAAGCACCCATAAGAACATGACCGTATAAGAGAACGTCATGCCGATTAACATCACCTCATTCCGTCATCATCATCATCCTAGTGCCATCCCGGTTGTGATCCAAGGCCATCGCTTCGAAGCCCCTGGTCCACTTGAAGTCACCGCAATCCGTCTTACCTGATAAGGATTCCACCCAACAGAAGTTTTAAGAAGCAAGATTTACTTACGTTTTATAGTAAATTTGCATACCTGAGCATTATCTAGAAACTTCTCAAACATGTGTGAAGTTTGGCAAGCCACTGCGGTAGACAATGCCGTACTCATTCTGAAAAGGTTCGCCACTATTAGAAACTTATAATATTTGTGTTGTGGAGGATAATTTGGTAGTTTATGTTTGAAGATTATAAAAGTGCCTACGTGAACAAGCGTCTAGAGTTATTATAAACTTATACTTAATATCAGTTTTATGTGTTTATTGTTTATCAATACATTCTTAATAATACAATAAGTACATGCGCAGATTAAACAATAATGTACCTATAAATAGGTTCATAAGATAGATGTACATATTTTTTCTTAATTTTTAGGGTTCCGTACCTCACAAGGTAAAAAAGGAACCCTTATAAGATCACTATCTTGTCCGTCTGTCTGTCTGTTTGTCTGCCTGTCTGTCTGTCCGTGTGTCACCACCGATTTTCTCAGGAACGGGTGGACCTAGCAAATTGAAATTTATACCAGATACTGAGGTCTATGGTTCCTATTAGGTGTATAAAAATTAGGGTCCTGGGTCAACCCAATAAAAAGATATAGTCAAAATTAGATTTTTGCGAAAACTTGTAAGTACCAAAATTAACCTTAATTTTTAACTTTTTTTAATTTTCGGAATTTTACCTTTACTTGTGCTGTAAGACCTTGGTTTTAACCAAAATTGACAATTCTAGGTCAACCGTAAGTACCCTATAGGTTTTGGGTCGAAAACCTATATGGTAGTTCCCGTTGAACTAGAATCACAAAATTTGGTCAAAAGCAGGGTCTTACAGCACAAATAAAGGAAAAATTACAAAAATAAAGAAGTGGAAAATTTAAGGGTGTCCCCATACATACATAGTAGACTCCATTTAAGATAGTCCTCTAAGTTGTATGGGCGCTCATACAGATTTAGAGGACTAGCGTAATTAGCACCAACCTCAAATAAGGTAAAATGCGTACGGAACCCTCGGTGCGCGGGTCAGACTCGCACTTGCTCGAATTTTATTATTGAGTAAGGCTCGTTTCAGTGTAAATAAAGGCGAATCATCTCAATCATTCTAATTTCCACAAATCATAATAATGACTAGAGGACGCCAGCAGCTACGCCTGCATTTTTTCTAAATTTGCCTGTTTTGGCCGACCCCGTGGGAATTTCGGGAAATCCCTTCTTAGTGCACCCCTACAGTCCCCAAGGAACATACATGCCAAATTTCAGCTTCCAGCGCCCAATAGTTTCGGCTGTAGCGTGTCTGTCAGTCAGTCAGTAACGCAAGGATTTTATATATTAAGATAACCAATCAATCCCACTACATATATGTTTCTTTTTAACTTATTTGTTATAAAGGAATTACTAAGATAATTCAGCTCCCTAATGTTTGCGTGCTATACTCCATGAGATGAAACAGTTCATTCTAAGGGAAGAGGATTTTTAATTGTTCAAAAATTCGTACTTGCAAAGTTCCTTCGGAAATGTAAAATTCACACTCAGCCAAAAAGTAGCGTGGCCTAGCATTTACCTAATGAGATAGCACATTTTCACTCATCACAGGTAAAACTGCAACTAAGAATCGTATCGCTTTCCAGACAATGCACTTGTAGACGATTTAAATAAAGATTGGTTTAACGAGTCTAAATCACATTACTAACTAATTTATTGTAATAATACCACAACGGTCGTGGTCCATCCGCGATAGCGACCGTTGTAAGCCGATAGAAACGTTGGCAAAAAAGAGGGGTATTTATGACATACATTAGTAAATAACTGTCCGCGATAAAGACTTTGCTAAATAAGCTTGTATGTTGTAGACAAATCCCGAAAATTTAGAGATAAAGTTTGTTTTAAAGTAAAGATTACCATTGTTCTATTTTCAATCATTGTTCTTAAATATTTCTGACATACGTATCAGCACCTGTACTTTACTTCAGTAAAAGAAGCAAACGTCTCTGTTAATCTCATAAAAAGATACAGGCGTTCAAACACGTATTTACATACAAACTGTCGCACTGACTGATCATGAAATCCTAAAAAGTTAGTAAAAACCTTCCCGTCGACCTATAATCTGAAAAGTCGGCTTACGTCTACCGAATGAATTAAAGGAAAAATCTTTTTTTAAGACATTTGACCAGAGATAGTCAATATAGAGTTCAAAATTATCGTAAAGGAAAGAACTTTCAAGCTTCTTTGTGGTATAGCTTGTATAGTGAAAGCATGTTTTGCTATCTTTGTAGAATTGTTTAGTAAGATTTATAAATTACATACAAGCTATCATTTTCATAATGCAAGCATCTAAATCAGCGCATTTTGAAACACAGACTTTCAACCTCCTATTTTAAGTTCTTACGGCACAACAAAATCCTTTCTGTATGGACTGTGTCATGTGAAGAACCCACTATCATCATTTCAAGTATAAATCTTCATTAGTTTAGGCTCTGCGATGACAAGTAGGTACTTCTTGAGATGTGATGTTCTAAACTTATAATATTTATGATTATGGAAGAAATAAACAACCAGCTTTACCTGATATCTTTTAGATTCTTTGTTTGAATTTGTAAATCACAGAAACTACCGATCTATTTTGAAAATTAGCAGCTCGTTTATTAAATAAGCTTTGTAACATCACATGATCATCCTTCATCATCCTCTTAGCGTTATCCCAGTTTCAATCTGGGGTCCGCTCTCTAGTCTAACCGGATTTGGCTGAATATTAGCTTTTCCACGGAGCGACTACCTGTCTGACCTCCGCAACCCGAAGGGATAGCGATATTCCATGGTTTAGACTAGTGTCAGTTTATTTAGAAGGTACTGACGCCCTGTAACGACTGTCAAAGATCTTCATGACAACCGGGACCGACGGCTTAACGTGCTCTCCGAGGCACGGGACAAGCAATAATTAAGAGCGTTTATTCCGTCGGAGGCGATTTTGCGGATTTTTATTGTTCTATTACATTACGGATAAATAACAAATAATGTCAAAGATATAGAAAATATGAAAGTTCAGTTCTTTATCAAGAGAGTGCTAAAGAAAAATATATGGGTTACTATAATAAATATCTTAAAACGGATGAATTTAAAAAACTCATTTTCGCCATTTCTGTAGTTTAGGCCAACATTAATGGTCCCTAGTGCTATTAATACTCATTGTTCTATAATTCTATAAATGTAAACTTTACAAGCAGAAGTTATACAAACGACTGCTTAAAAAAGAAATTGTAATTTCATTCATAATTTTCAAGAAAATCGGAGATAAAAACAGTGCATTTTGCTTAATTTTAGCCCGCAAATTTGCATTTATATCTAAAAAAGTACTGTGATTATTAAAAATATATATTATTATACATATTTAGAAACATTAAGATTCATTTTAAGTCATATAAAAAATTGGAATCTAAACTTTTCGTTTGTAATTAATACGATTTTTTTAAAAAGTCCTATAATGCTAGAAGCGCGATGCTATGTTCGCCATTCAGCGCTGAGCGCTCTCAGAGGATGGACCTGTCGCTCGCGTCCGCGTCCGCCATTTTACGTAAATATTGCATTCCAAAACGTTTATAGCGCGGCTAAAGCCTCTTGATCCGTATTTTTTTCTCAACGTATTTTTTTATAAATATGTAAAGTTGATGTAACTTTATTTATGTATTACGTATTAAACTAACGTGTTGGTCTTTACCAACACGTTAGTTACATCTGGAGTCTAGTGGTTACTGGTTAGCATAGTAGCGCGCTCAAACAGGGGCTGGGCGAGACTAACGGAAACGGACCGCTTTGTAATTAACCTAATGTGGCGCCTTGAAACATATAATAAAACAGTAAAAAAAGTATTTGGGTACATTGAATATATTTACAAAAAATAAATTCAGGGAGACTAAGAAACAGTAATAGAGCAAGGATCTAAAAAAATTCTGTCTGTATGTATATCTATATAGTTTGTCTGTTTGTACACGCTGATCTCCGAAGTTACTGGATTTAAAATAAACTTTTTTTGTTATATTAGGTCTAGGCAACATATAGGCTACTAGCTTTAGCCCGCGGCTTCGCGCGCGTTAAATTCGGGGTAACACATATCTATTTTCAGTCTCATGTTTTGTGAAGATACTCCTGATTATGCTAAAGAGTCAGAAGCTCTATAGGGTACAGTAATAACTCGGTCAGTATCCATCACAAATGTCAATGCCATGTTTCAATACATGTCCATTACCATTACATATCTAAGTACAACAACTTTCGCATTTATAATTTTAGTAGGTAGATAAAAATGATAAAATCGTTTCAGCCGTTTGAGCGTAGTATATAATTATTAGTTTAGATATGGGAACAATGTACTTAATCACCGAGCACAATATGCCGATATTTATGGTGTGACAGTACTGACAGATAGCACATGCGCAGCACTCAATTATTCGCGCATGCGTTCTTACTTCCAAGAGGAAAATTTCTGCCGTGCAAACTTCTATCCTCCCTACAATCCCTGCCAGTCAATTTTTGCGACTTATGGTAGCCTGTGCCCGTCTCCATGGTCCAATATATCTGTATATTAAATTTCTACAAAATCGGTTCAGCCGTTTTTGCGTGAACATACATATACATACATACATACAAACATACATACATACACACTTTCGAATATAGGCTATAACTATCACATGTACAGACTTGACGTCTTAGCAAAAGTTGTTCAGTCTGATGAGCATTGTCAGCCCATCTGCACTATACCATAAACATCCTTGACGGTTAAGCAGTAGTTGTCCAGTATGATGAGGTTTTCTGTTTGGAGATCAATTATTATAATAACAAATTCTTCGATCAATCAAAATCCCGAGGAAAGACATAGAATAGTTTTTATCGCGATAACCGACATCCACGCAGGCGGAGCCGCGGGCGACAGCTAGTATAAGGATCAAACACAAAAAACGTCCTACATAATGATTATGTCTGTATATATTTGATACCATCCAACCGAAGTATCAAGTATTTCGTTAAAAAGTACCCTTTTTAACGAAATACTTGATACTTCGGTGCGGTAACGTGCAGTTGGTTTTAGTACTACAAATAAAACCATTTTTCTTTTATAGCATAGTAGCACGCACAGATATCCGCTAGAATTGTATAATAATAATCATAATTTGACATCACAGTCATTGTATGGCTGGGTGACCGACCGTTGAATTTACAGAGCCCATGCATGAGGTTCTTAAGGGGGGCAAAATTATGGTAATTTTTGAGCTAGGACGCGCCGTTAGCATAATACCAATTTAATAGGTATTTAGCTAATAGGTGCTATGCAATGGAATTAAAATCACACTTGAATCGAATATTATCTTACAACGCACATTTTGTTACGTCTACCGTTTTGTTTACGTACAGTTACTTTAGTACGTGATTTAGCCAAACATAAGATATTGTGTACGTTAAATGTTTATACATTGTAAAATAATATAGTTAATTAATTTTATATTTTTTTCTTACTTTTAATTAATTAAGTATTTCCTTTTACCTGACTCTTTTGGTTTTGTATTTAGTGTTATTCGTGGGTTTTCATGTATTAATAACGCAATCGATGTATGTTTGAAATGTGACAATTATGTACATCTTCTTTCTCCTAGCGTTATCCCAGTTTCAACCTGGGGTCCGCTTTCTAGTCTAACCGGATTTGGCTGAATATTAGCTTTTCCACAGAGTGACTGCCTGTCTAACCTCCGCAACCCGAAGGGATAGCCATATTCCATGGTTTAGACTAGTGTCAGTTTATTTAGAAGGTACTGACGCCCTATAACGACTGTCAAAGATCTTCATGACAACCGGGACCGACGGCTTAACGTGCTCTCCGAGGCACGGGGCAAGTGATAATTTATAATTAATTGAGATATAAAGTGACAATTATGTACATGACAATTATAAATTATTTCTATCATATAATAAAACTGCGCCAAATTATTATAAATAGTCGTTGTTATCCTGAGAAACATCATCCTACTAAACAAATAATATCTAGCTTTATTTGATACCTTTAAATGCATGTGCATTGAAAATAATTAATTTGAATACTATCATATCATAATCGAATACTATTCATGTATTGCAAGAAGGATCAAGATTGTTATTCCACGCGATACATTCATAGTGCGCCGGGTCTCGCATACGCGGTGCGCGGGCGACCGCGGTACTATAAAAACCTAAACTCGAGCCGTCGCTCGAGGCGTATACGCTCTTAACAATTCAATACGCACATAACTCCGAAAAGTCATTGGTGCGCGCCGTGGATTCGAACCCGATACCCTCTGCATGGCAGTCTGTTGGTATATCCACTGGGCTATCGCTGCCTTTTTTTTTCATGATCACCCTTCGGAGTTGAAAAAAAAGAAAGAATACTGGGCAAGTAAGAACGGTGAGTTGAGCAAAAAATAAGGAATACTAAGCAAATAAGATTGGCAAGTGAAGCCACGGCGCATAGCTAGAACATTATGAATTAATTAAATATGTATAATCTCTTGTTATGTAAACATAAAACTACTACGACCATTTCGCAACTAGCCTATGACGTTTTAATGAAACTGATATTTTTCCAGAGAATTCTTATCATACATTTTAAATATAATTTAAGGCGGGGTAGTGATGCCGCATCGGCTTGGTATCTCACCTAAGGCGATCTGACCCTTATCACGCGGCATCCGATTAGGCCCGGATTAACCGGACAAATGGAATGTGTAATTATCTCCACCTAACTAATCGCATTTGACTGTACATGTTTTGTAACAGGGTGCGACAGCTAATAATTTATTGACGGTTGCTAAGTTGTTAACATTTGATGAATATTGGTTCTATTTTTAAACGACACCATGCGTTTGCGTTTTTTTGCCAGCCGGTTTCAATATTCGATCTATCCATTGATTTGGGGATTTGAGTTACCTATTTGACATAAGCTCCATACAAAATATGTATAAGATGTGTCTCAAATCTATATGGCCTCTCAAATCTCGACGTCGTGATGCTACCATATGTAGTTCCTTATTAAGATATTTATGTACCCGTCTGTCTTGTCATATGTATGCAATATATACAACACTTATAAAACCAAAAAAGAAAAAGAATGTCGACCAGAGTTTATTATAATCATTTAATTACACGACTAACGAAACTCAGTCTGCATCATAAAATTTCATGAAAAAGGCTTTGATGATTTTGACCCTGCGTAGAAAATGGAAGATGAAAGAACCGCAGATGGTTAGTTCTAAGGCTGCTCAAACTTTTAACAGTTGGGCCAAACGGTGGATTCAGACGTTCGTGACGGGCCCCTGACAATTCCTATTTCACTTAATCTCAGAACATACGTAATAAAAACCCAATGTTAAGTAGTAAAACTGAATAACTGTTTATTAGGTAATATTATAAAAAAAGAAAAAGTAGCTTAATAAAGAAACAAAATTGTACTTTTAATGCATGTATCTTATCAAATCTAAATATAGCTAGGATAAGTTGTTGTTACAATCAAAGTGATTTCTGCCATGGTTTGCCTTTTAATGATTGGTGCGTATTCCAAAACTTACCGTGTCTTACTTAAGCCGTGGTTACAAAGAGGAATTATAGTATTCCGAATGCAAAGGGTCGATTATATTTACACCTCCTCAGCAAACAGTTTTATGTCCCTTCTCTCTTTATCACCGTCTTTGTCATAATTTGCATAATGTTAAAATAACAGCCAAGTCTATGAGTTAGGATTACCACTTACCATCAATCCTGGCTAAGGCGACGGACACTGCGTCGGTTTTAGTGAGAGGTCTTCGAACACCTATAGGGCAGAGACACATACCCCCTCTGTCTGTCTAGGTGGAGGATAAGCCCCTTAATTTATATTCCCACCGAGAAGACAAAACAATGGATTCGCTAATGCAATTCGGTAATTGTTCGTTTTTCGTGTGAGGCCCTAAGGCCTCCGATATGGCCTAACGATCCTTATCCTTAGACAAGAACCGGGACCGACAGCTTTACATGCCCTCCGAAGCTCGGTAGCGCTCAGATGTAAATGCCACACACGGTCACCCATCCAAGTGGCGACTTGTGCAAGCGTTGCTTAACTTTGCCGATCTGTTGCGAATGGCAAGCCAAGTCTCAAATTCGGTAATTTACCTACCTTTCTGTATACAACAACCGCAACATACAAGTTTCTAAGTTAGTAACTCTATAGGTATGGAAGTTTGTTCCTCTTGTTTCAACTAGAGATGATATATGTCGCGTCGACTAGTCAACGGTCAAACAGTGACACGTTCGCTCGTAGTTCGCCAGTGTGCAGCGAAGTGATACTTCGTGTTCTCGTACTATTAAATTAATTAATTTCTCAAGATTTTTTTAGCTTATATTTCAAATATTATTAGTTGGTTAGGTTCTATTAACGATAAGCAATAAGATGGCTGTCGCTCCAAAACCAATAAAAAATCAGCGTGTATAGTAAATTGATCGAGTTTGGATAAACGCACACGCAATTTATGTAATTATTATAAATAAATGCTAAACACACTAACACACTGACACTGTTCACGATTCAGCTGACTCGTAGTTTTATATGTTACACTTAAGTTTTCTACTAAATGCACAACACGCAATTTTAATAATAAATGCGTCATTGTTATATGTATGTATCTATTAATTACAACTGATTTTAATGCTTTACCTTTTTATTTTTGTTTATGAATATTATAATAATTATTTTGTGCTATTTTTAAAATCCAAACAATAATTTGTAAAGGGAGAACCCACTTACTGTGATACAGTTTTAACCGCTTAGCCTAAAGTTTGATTTTATATGAAAATAATATTTTAATGTATCTGTGTGTTGAGACATGCACTCAACAGCAATTAAGAAACGTCGCCGCGGGGTCTGCGGTGCGTGGCGAGTGGACGGCTCGCCGGCTCGTGCGCCGCTGTCATCGACAATCAGCTGTTACACGTCATTACGATCAGCCGCTCTCGCGCATCCTAAATACTTAAATCTTGTTTGTTCCGTTGTAGACGCGACTATAATATTGTACAAGTAAACCTCAATTATTCAGTACTTCACCGAATATAACACAAGTATTACAGTCCACTGCAGTTTTATTCGACACTACACTCTTTCTTCGGGAACCAGCACAACGACACCGCACCATATGATCCTTTCACCGTTACACAGAAAGAAATTTGAATATATTCAAGAGTACCCACAGAGGAGCTGTACAGTGGCTTCAAGTCGTCTTATGCTGCGATCGTTGGATTTCTTGAAGAATTTGGCCGTTGGGACGTCACGAATCGACACGGGAGAACATAGCCGTCTTTGTTGATTTGTACTGAAGTGAAAGGAAAGGATACCTACACAGGACTGCGGGACAGGAACATCAGTGGTTTGCAACATAACTTGTGAGATCGTTCCATTTTCCTTATTTATTCATATTGTCATTATCATCACATCACATCACACTTCACATTATCATATTTCATCTCATAAGCTTAATCATTTATTCATATTGTCATTCCATTCTATTCATTTTCATTTCACAAAATATTGCAAGTCATTCAAATACTGCAAGTCGTTTTCACATATTGGTTATTCATCTTGTTTTTGAGCGCTGTTCATCTCTTCATATGTTCATAAGTAGTTGAAACATTCATTTTCATTTGCATATTTCACTTCATTTAAATGAATTTATAGTAGATAAATTTAAATACTAACACGGTTACAAATATTGCAAGTCATTGTCACACATTGGTCATCCATTATATTAGAATTACTATATTTATTAGAATTACTTCATATAACTTTGTTTTGGCCAGATAAATCGCTAATTAATATAGTAAATATCGTGCAGGATATATAACTTTAGTATATAACGTGTAAATTTTGTGTTTTAAACGAAAACAATTTGGTGACGGTTACCGGAGAGTAAAATTCTATTTGTAAGTCGTCTCAAAAGGTAAACTTCAATATATTTGATCGTAAATTATCGGTGTCTCATGCATGTATTTATGTTAATCGTGTAATTATTTATAGAGGGGTTAGATAGCATTTGATTTGCGTAACTTTTTTAAACTTAACCTTTGGGTCGTTGACACAACTTTGGCAGGTCAAAGTTTCAAATCTGTTCTAACTTATTATTTTCTTCAACTATCTATTTTTGCGTATTTCACGTTAATTTGTGCTAGTATTCTCTCTTCGGTTTCATTTCTCGTACTATCCAATCACTATGATGACCCGTAGCAAGGCCATTGCTCGCCAGGAGGAGTCTAAACTTCAAGTGGCTTTGAGTAAACTCAAGGAGTCTAAGGAGTTGTGTGATCGACTCATGAGGGAGAGAGATGAAAGTGAGGAAGAATTATTAGTAATACTTAATCAGAACAAAAGTTTGAAATTAGAAATGGCTCAGTTACATAAACAACTTACTGAGGCCAATAGTGACCAGAAAGGGCTCCAACTCATTGTCGACGGATTTGACGAATGTAGGGCAGAGTACGACCTCGCCCTGGACCGCATTAAACATTTAGAACAACAATTACATGAGGCAAAGAATGAAATTTCATTAAAAGATACTATTCAACATAACATCACTGCCACGTTGAATCACAGTTTGTTCGATGAGTTGGTGTCCACTGCCCCGGAGATAGTTCCTGTTGTACATGACATAAATCCCACTGTCTGTATAGATCTTACAAGAGAAAATGACTCCCTTTCCAACTCTGTCAGGGTAGTTAAGTGCAGCAGAAACAAATTAAAGAAATATATAAAAATTAAAAAATTCATACTAAAACTCAAAAAATGGTTAAGAGACAAAAATACTTTATTCAAAATGTTAAATTAAACCGGGAGAGATTAAATTTACTTGACAAATTAGATACATATGCAATGAAGTGCAAAAACAATACTTTGAATTACAAAATACATACAAAAAACCTAGAATTGGAAATAAGTAACCTACAAGAAAAATTAAATTGTATATCTAATAAATATAAAAGCTCAGAACTGCAAATGAAGGAATACATTTTAGCGATGAATGAGCTGGTGGATTCTAATACTTGTAATTGTAAACACACCCAGACTTTGACCACCAACACTTCAATAAATGATGTGGTTTTACCAGGTTCTTCTTTGCCAACCTGTAGTACTTCCGCTTTGCATCAAATAAATACTAATGATTCCCCGCTAAAATCAAACGAACTTTCTCCAACACCTCATAATATATTAAAAAATAAGCTTGTCATTTTTAGTGATGAATTAGGTAAAGGATTAGGCCAATTGTTATCAGACAGCTGTAAGGGCTACTCAGTTATAAATTATTGTATGCCGGGACTATCATATCTTGAAATTATGAATAAAATCTCTTATCTTGATTACAACCAGGATATTACAGTATTGATATTAATTGGAAATAGAGGTTGTGTAAACAAGAAAGCTATCAAACAGGTATATAACACTCTTTCAACCTTAAATGTTAAACGTATAGTAATGTTCACATTCCCCTACTCACACAGTTTGCCACAAGAGGAAAATAACTATAGACATAAAATAAAAACCTTGTTACATTCTTTGCAATATTATAATGATAAATTTCATTTGATTGACACTAACTGTATTGTTAGTAAACAATTTTATTTGACAAAAGGCAACTACTACCTTTCTAGTTTTTATACCAGACAAATAGCTATGGCGCTATCTTATTATTTAGATACATTAGCCAAGAATCTGGCTAGTAAACATACTACATTGATTACTACTTCTAATAGTAATTTAAACTAAACCAAGAGACAATGGAGACAACCTCTTGCAAGGAATTTAATGTAGTTGATAATGTAAGTAGACTATTATATAGAGTATTCAAACATTGAACCCTACCAGAGGAAATAGTAATAATAAAACACTTCTTAATATTGTGCATCAAAATATCCAGAGCTTATCAAGTAAAAAATTAGAGGTGGAGTTATTTATGAATAGTAATAATATTGATATTTTATGTTTAACAGAACATTGGTTGCAGAATCACCAGCTCATATTTAATTTTAATAACCACCTGTTAGCAAGCTCATTCTGTAGAGTCAATATGATACATGGAGGTTCCTTAATATTAATAAACAAATCTATAAAATTTAAAGAAAGAAAGGATATTGTGGACCTCTCTGTTGAACGGGTTATAGAACTTTCTTGCATTGAGTTTGAGCAATATATTGTAATCAGTGTATACAGACCCCCTTGTGCTCAATATGATAATTTTGAAAGAATTTTAGAGGAGGTTTTATTTAAGAGCTCTAATAAAATAATTGTAGTCTGTGGAGACTTTAACATCAATATATTGGAAAAGTCATGTTGTACCAATAAATTATAACAATATTTAAATCATTTAATTTGTACCATATTTTCACGGAACCAACTAGAATAACTAGCTCATCTGCCACTTGTATTGATAATATTTTTTGTAACCAAAAACAAATGCAAAAGAAAGTTATTAATGCGTTAAGCTCTGACCACTGTGGACAGTTAGTCAGCTTTCCTAGAAAAAATAAACCTAATAAAATAAATATTAACTTTGTTCCAAACACTACAAGCCGTCTTGAATATTTTAAAAGTAGTTTAGAGTCTAAATTACCAAAGTTGCCATTTCACAACAACCCTAACCAGCTATATAATTCACTGCATAACTTAATTAATACTGAATTTAGTAAAACATTTACTCCTAAAACAGCATCAGTCAGTGACCGCTTCACATTTAGTGAATGGGCTACACCAGGAATTTACAAGAGTAGAATTAAATTATTTCAATTATATAATGACCGAAACTTAAATAGCAGTGAAGTGTTCAAAGAATATGTCAAAAATTATTCAAAAATTTTCAAACAAACTTGTTCAATTGCAAAATCTAATTTCATAAAAAATAAAATTAAAATGTCCAACAAGAAAATTAAAACAACTTGGAACATTATCAATAGTGAAACTGGCAGAATCACAGTACGTAGTCGAGACTTCCATTTAAAAATAAATGATGGAGATATTAAAGCTGATCTAGAGGTAGCAAAAGAGTTTGAAAATTTCTTTACTAATATACCTCTCATAACAACTAAAACTCTTAAGTCATCTCCCACTGATGCCGAAAATATTATTAAACAATGTGTACCTGAGTGTGACGCACCTTTTGAATTCACTTTTGTCAAAGATAGAGACATTACGAGCGCTTTTAAAACATTAGATCTTAAAAATACCATGGATCTATGGGGTCTTTCTGTCAAGACAATTTCGTCAGTAATCAGTACTATTGCACCCCACTTGGCAAGGGTGTTCAATTGTTGCGTTGCTCACGGTGAATTTCCTGATTTGATGAAGCATAGTAAAGTGATACCTCTATTCAAATCTGGTAGTACTTTAGATCCAACAAATTTTCGGCCTATTTCATTGCTACTTACCATGAGTAAAATATTCGATAAGTTAATTTTACAGCAGTTGTTGGCACACTTTAATAAATACGATATTTTGCATAACAAGCAATTTGGTTTTACTAGAGGTCGCTCTACTATCGACGCAGCAGTAGAATTATTGAAAACCATATTTGGAGCTTGGGAGGATTCACAAGATGCTTTAGGCATTTTTTGCGACTTGTCTAAAGCTTTTGACTGTGTTAATCATAACATTCTTATCAGGAAATTACATCATTATGGAATCAGAGGAAAGCCCCTTGAGCTCCTTAGTTCTTATTTAAGGGACAGAATTCAGAAAGTAGACATCAATGGTAAGAGATCACCCGGATCTGCTTTATGCATGGGCGTCCCGCAAGGTTCAACTCTGGGCCCATTTCTCTTCCTCCATTAATGACTTTTTTTTTTAATGGGACTAATCCCACCCTCATTCCCACTACTGTGTCACCTGTGTAGCCAGGTTCAGCAGCAGTGACCATTGATGACAACGAGTTTTGACACTCGTGAAGTCCCGGGGAAAGTTAAACTGTCTTGGAACCCGCAACGAACTTAATCAGAAGTATATTGGAGGAGTTGGAAAATGAATAATCCACTTCCCTCCTTAACAAAGCGGAAGACAAGCAACGAAGAGATATAGTGATGAGAAAAGATAAGCACCACGGACATGAGCATTAAGGGGGCCTAAATTGTGAACTATGCCTGTTTCCAGTAATATGTATGGCAGAAACGCCTAAACGCACGGAAATTCGTCCTACTTGCCACAAGATCCGTATAGTACACTACTCCAGAAGTTACCTCTAATTCGTTAAGCATGATATTACGTTCAATTTGCCAAAGACTACACTCCCATAGAATGTGATGAGCAGATTGTTCATAATTGTTGCCAGATGTTGAACATTGACATAACGGTGAATCAACTAGCTTAAATGAATACAACTTGCTCTTAAAGTTGCCATGACCTGTAAGAAATTGGGCTACACAGTGATCCACCTCCAACCAGTTCCTCGCCAGTCGCTCTCGGATGCATGGGAAGAACTGGTAGAGGTGACGGCCCTTAGTTGATGTGTTCCAGCGACATTGCCATTCATCAAGAAGATCGTCATAGACTGTGGATTGTTGGTTCAACAATCTAGCGATCCTATGTCTGTCGCGCGGAGCTAGAAAATTTAGATCCATGTTATCTCGTGTCACGTAATACATTGCTGCTCGTCTTTGTGCCTCAAGATCGACTGGAAATACACCTGCCAGTACTGGCAAAGCTTCAGTACTAACTGTCCTATAAGCCTTGCACAAAAATATCAACGCGAGACGTTGACTTTGTAGCATTTTACGTCGTACAGCACCGATAGTAGCTCTATCAGCCCATGCAGGCGCACCATAACACATACAACCCAGATATGTTGCACCATAAATTACTTTTAAAGTTTTGAACAAAAGCCCCCATGTCGCAGTTGATATCTTTGACAAGGCGTAAAAACTTCTTTTAGATTTTTCACCTACTGTTCTAATGTGCTCGACAAATGAAAAGTTTCTCTCTAAAACTAACCCCAAATAACAAACTGATTCTTTGTTTCTAATGGTTATGTTATTGAATTTGATTCGAGGCGGTGTTTTTAAGTTCCCTTTCAAAAGTAATTGAAATGTTTTCTGTGGAGAAAAATATAAACGATTGCGTTCACCCCAATTGTTGATTAAGTCTAAACATTGATTAGCTAACCTTTCAAGTCCTACCCTAGTATTAGATTGAATAAGTAAAAGACCGTCATCTGCATATCCGGTCAATGAGCAACCTGGTGGTAGTGGTATGCTTAGAAAGTCATCAAAACCTAGATTCCATAAATACGGGCCTAACACTGATCCCTGCGGACAACCCATGGTCAGCGCCTTCGACACAGCATGGTGGCCTAATTTTAACTTTGCTGTTCCATGTAGGAAATACGTATAAATGAGGGAATATATGTTACTAAAGCATCCACGAGACTTTAATTTAAGTAAAAGCATTGGCCACCATGCGTTGTCGAAAGCGCCAGATATATCTAAGAATATACCTAGCACATATTGTAGTGTTGATGACGAAACTATCTTCCTAACCGATATAACTGCGTCAACTGTCGATTTACCTACTGTGAAGCCAAATTGTCTATCGCTAAATCTAATACCGCCCGGCAGAAGCCGGGGAACTACGAGACGTTCTAAAAGCTTTCCTAGTGATGGTAACAATGTTATTGGCCTATATGACTTAGGGTCGTCGGACGGTTTGTCTCCTCTTTTTGGTATGATCCTAATGTAACCACTGCGCCATATACGAGGAAAAATACCTTCTGCTATGCAACGTTTAAACACAAACAAAATGGACTCACCAGATGTTTTACAAGCTTCCTTTATCATCTTGTTGGAGATTTTGTCTTCGCCTGAAGCTTTGTTAGGCGGCAAAGATCCGACAGCATTTATAAATTCGTCATAGGATGGTAGGTCTGACGTTGGTGAAACGGGTTGCAAAGCAGCCCATTGTCGGATCTGACGGTGGTAGTCTGTGTCATTCTCCAGCCGATCGTTGGGTATCAGACAATTCAAGAGATAGTCCGCTGTCTCCTCAATACCAGTGGAATGTCTACCATTAATTTTGATATTTTGGGTATAAGCTAAGTCGATAGATCTATTTGCTTTAAATTCGTGATATAAAGGAGACCACGGACCCTCCCTATCGAGTCTATCAACAATCTTACGTAACAAATTTCTTTTGCATTTTTCAACTGCAGACCTATAATGAGATCTAGCAACTCTAAGAGCAATGAAGGCAGTATCATAAACGTCACCTGTTATTTGACGTCTTTTTAATAGATTTAACTTTCTACGTGCTCTGCGAAAGGCTCGCCGAAGTTCAGCTAAGTTGTTATTCCACCAATCACACCTACGAGTGTTGGTGATAGAACCACGGCCAATGGCAACATCCGCACAATATATGAAGGTGTCAGACAAAATTTCAGCACTCTCTTCTACAGAAAGACTACAGCAAGTGAAGTATTTGACATGTGACGCGAATAGTGAACCAAAAAGATCCCAATTAGCTCCTTTTGTTTTATATCTAAAATTAATAGAGGACATACATGACGAGTCCCGTGGCAGCCTTGACGTGAATTCGTACACGATTAGGCGGTGGTCACTACATGACGCGTCCGGTAGGACACGCCACCTATCTATACGAACGTCCCCACAAGAAAGTGTGACGTCAATAGAAGACTCGCCCATGGGGCTGCAAAAAGTAGGTGGTGCATCTGGTGTGTTGTGGATGGATAAATTCATTTCTGCAATGAAATCCTCGACGGCGCACCGTCGATCCCTATCAGAAGAACGATATTTGCCATACCATAACGTAGATGACGCATTTACATCGGCACTAATTATGACCTTATGGCCCACAAGGGACCTTAAAACCAAGCGAAGATGGTGTAAGTAAGGGGCAACCGGATGTGAATACTGAAAGTAGCAGCTGACAACATAAACTCTAAAGGACGCAGAAGATACCTCCGCAACCGCACAGTGTGACGTCATGAGATTACTAATAGATGTTACAGTTAAGTTTGAATTCGCGACATAAATCCCAGCTCGTGCTTTGCCGTCCAGCTGTATGATTTTATTACTCTGGCTTGTATTTTGATATTGTTCTTGTACGAGTATTACGTCTAACTTATATTCTATAACTAAGCGCTCTAACTCTAATGTCGCCACCCTATCGTTGTGAAGGTTTAATTGTCCTATAACGATATTATCCATGATGTACCTACCTAAGTATGAGGTTCCCTAAACTATTAATTCAGTAGTTAGTATTAAGAATTAGTTGTTCTAATTTCAACTTATATGTGGGACATTCCTGAGATCCGCAACGATGGTCATGCGGTTTCTTAAGGCGTTTACATGCTACGCATGAAGGTTTAAAATCAGGAAGATCTTTATTTGAGCAAGTTTTTGTTTCGTGTTCCCCAGCACAGTGAGCACAAGCAGCTGTTTTATACGTACAAAACTTTTGAACGTGACCGAATTGTTGACATTTTGAACACCGCACTATTTCTATGTCGTCTATAAACCTACATGTTGCCCAATCTATAAACAATTTTTCTTTTGTGCTAACAAGATGTTTACGAATGTCTGGTTCTACTTCCAGGCCTATCCATTTACGACCACTATCTAATTTACGCCTACGAGTGATTTTGGTATTTTTAATAAACGTTTCCTCATCTACACTTACCTCATCTTTGATATTCTGACGGTATAGCGCCGTGATGAACGCTTTGTCCTCCATAGCACCGGGTACGTCCTTGACAAGAATGCGTGGCTTACGCCCTTTCGGCTTCTGTAGACGTAGACCGGCAGACCTAATCGCACTTACGGATTCCAACTTTTTGAGTTGTTTTTCGTTGGCTACACGTAGTACTACCCCAGACTTGGCTGTTTTTTTGACACCTACTATTTGAAAGCCTTCGTCGCAAGGTTTGATGGCCTTCATCAGTGCCTGCTTCGTAGCGGATGACGACCCGTATTCAGCTGAACGCTCTGTAGTCGGGTAAGCTACAATAGCAGGGCGTTGGACATGGTGAGACTCCACCGCGGCCGCCGCCGGCACTGACTTCGCTGGTAGACGAAGGCTAAGTTTTTGTGCGTACGTCGGCTTTTGCTGATTGTTTTTTAAGCTATCTAACTCTCGTTCCAAATGCGCCATCCTAGTTTCGTTGCTAAACGATTTTAATGCTAGTATGGATACTATACCTGTTATACGCTGCGTAAAATCCATTATGGCAGTTTTGTTAGCGACGTTAATACGCGATCCTTGATCGTTCACTAACTCATTTATGTTGGCCAAATAACTAGTTGCCTGAGCTACTAAATCACAATAACTATCAGAATAATTGACACTATTTACCAATGGTTCGCTTTGAAAACGTTTTGACCTATCATCTGGCGTAATAAACGATGGTGACATATCACTAAATAAACGTTTAGTCGTTGGCGACTTCGGTGTACAAAAATCCGTGCCACCACCACGATCAGGTGGTTCATTACAGAATAAAGACATTATTACCTTACCTTATTTAACTATACTATATTGTATCCGCAAAAGGAAACCTAAACACAAATATATTTAACAGTAAAAATAATTTAGTAAAAAACTTACCTACTTTTTTCGCAGTACCTACATTAAGAAAAAATAAAAGACTTACCGATCGATGAATTACACTTATTTACACTATTTACAATATAATATGTACAAAACTTACAATACACGGAGCCTAAACCCTAAAATACACAACCAGAAGCAACTCACGAGCTGAAAAATTATCACAAAACCGGTAAAAAGTTAATTAAAAAAACACAGCTATTTGTTTCGCACCACACTGTACGAAGCGCGGGAGGGAAGTACCCATTTCCATTTTTTTTCCATTAATGACTTACCCTACTTCATAGGAGATAATCATGATGTAGTTTTATTTGCAGATGATATTTAAAATGAAAAGGCAATAATTAAATTTTAACCATATTAATACTGCACTTGCAAAGGTTGTACGCTGGTTCAACGCAAATAATCTTCTTCTTAACGAGAAAAAAACTGAATGTCTAAAGTTTTCAACACCTAATGTTGGACACGTTAGAACCAACGTCCAACTGAATGGCGCAGAATTTGACCTTGTTGAGTCAACTGTGTTTTTAGGTATAACTATAGATTCTAAATTGCAATGGAGCCCACACATTGAAAAGCTGTCGGGCAGGCTTAGTTCAGCGGCTTATGCTGTTAAAAAGATTAGGCATTTCACTGATGTAGATACGGCTAGGATAGTTTATTTTAGTTACTTCCATAGCATTATGTCATACGGAATTCTTCTCTGGGGAACAGCTGCGGACATTAGTACCATCTTTGTCTTACAAAAGAGAGCCATTCGTGCTATTAAATAGCACGAATGGCTCTCTTAGATCTCAGAGATTGTAAATTTTACAATCTCGGTCCGAGAGTGGCCCTCAGAGAAGAATTCAAAGAAATAAATGTTCTGACCGTAGCATCTCAGTATATTTTTGAGAACTTAAAGTATGTTTATAAAAATATTACATCTTTTCAAAAGAAATGTGACAATCATTCTGTAAACACCAGGAACAAACACAATCTTGTCTTGCATGAAACTCGTCGTCACAGAATCAGCAATTTGTTTATGTGGCAATGTATACGTTTCTACAATAAACTTCCCATCGATATAAGAAATCTACCTTACAACAGGTTCAAAAGCATTGTAAAAGCTAAATTATGTAAACATGGATATTACACAATTTTAGATTATATGAATGATAAAAACGTATGGGATTGATCAACTCAATGTACAAACTGTACATGACCTCTCTAACACTCAAAACATTGCCTTGTCAGCTAATCACTCTGCTTCATCTCGCATAATTTTGCTTTCCACAGCGCTCGTGCAGGTGATGGACTCAAAGGGGAGCTATCATACTGCTCGAGTCTTGCTGGACAACGGGAGCACGGCTAACTTCGTGTCCAGTGACTTTGTCCGTAAGCTTCATATTTCTACCTACCATGCCGAGTCTAAGGTAATAGGTATTAATTATCAATCTTCTAGATGTTTGCAAAGTTGTTCGATCTCCTTAAAATCACTCAATAGTGATTATGAAATCAACACTGAGTGTTTTGTCCTACCGAAGGTTTCGTCATACATACCAAAGTCATTTGTTGATACGAGCAACATACATATACCTTCGACCATTCGTCTAGCCGACCCTAAATACTACATTCCGTCTTCGATCGACATCCTAGTCGGCGCGGGTCATTTTAGGTAAAAACAAGCCTTCTTTGTTCGAGTCAAAGTTAGACTGGCTTATTTCTGGTGCTTTAATTCAATCGAATTCATCTCCTCATGTGTGTCTGCATACTGATAATTTACAGTCGGACTTAGCACGTTTTTGGGAATTAGATTCGGTAGATTCCAAACATAAATATACTGCTGAAGAGCGGGCTTGCTAACAACTTTTCGTAGACACCACGATTCGCAACCCTGATGGTCGATTTGTGGTAAACATTCCTCTCAAAGAGTCACCTCATGTTCTAGGCGACTCCTATGCAATGGCTAAACGTAGATTTCTTTCACTGGAACGGCGTTTAGCTAGGGATTTTCATTTTAAAAGGCTGTAAGTCGATTTTATGAACGAATACATACAATTAGGTCATATAATAATAATAATAATCGTTTATTAATTTCTCTCTCACACAGAATAGTTACAATCAGGTCTTAAATTACGTGTTACCTAATAAAGTAGGTAAACCTGTGTGAGAGACTGGTATCTGAACTAGGAGAACCTGTATGACAGATTACCAGTCTCTCCTAACTAGACATGTGGGAGCTTAAGTGTAACCACATTGATTAATTGGTAAGTTATATTTTTATGAGTGAGAAGTGTGTGCGTGTGTGTGTGTGTGTGTGTGTGTGTGTGTGTGTGTGTGTGTGTCTGTGTGTGTGTGTGTGTGTGTGTGTGTGTTGCAGCCGTTTTTTAGGGCGCGAAGGGTCGTAAGGGGCGAGAGAATGAAACCTTAGTATAGTATTAAGGACAAACAACTGGCGCACCGTTAGGACATCCGATAGTAGGTACAAATCCCTATTAGGGTATAGGAAAGGCAAGGAAAGGCTTACCTTGAGAACTGCCCTTTGTGCCCTTTCTACCTTTATCAGTTTGGTTTTGCATGCCCCACCCCATACTGAGATACAATATGTCAAGACGCGTTGACAAAGAGACGTGTAAACCATTTTTATTACTTTTTTGTCAGCTAAGGGACGCAATATTTTAAAGATGGATATTAATTTCCGTGTTCTGGATGTGAGAAGATCTAGGTGGTTATCAAAATTCCAAACACCAAGATACTGTAATGGTGTTGCTCGCTACACCAAATTAAATAATAATATATAGTCCTTAGGTCGCATACTTGTTTCCACATGTGTTTGTCTTATCGCTACGATGGCGCCAACGTTATGCAATTAGTAAACTCATAAATCCCAAGAGTTTGACAAATTTATAAGAGTTATGTGACAGGCATATAAGTAAAGAAATAGCCATGAAATGTGAGAAAATATTGGCACTGTAGTGTTCACATGCGGTGTAGTTGAGGATCATAAAAAAAGGGAACAACCACAAGAAACGTACCCTATCAGGTAGTAAGAGGTCAGGGGCCTTGCCTTGGGGGTGTTTGACTGGTCAGTCGGTCTTAGGAGGCGGAGCTAGTCGGGTCCCAGGACAGCGTGACGTGGTAGTGGTGGTGTTCGACGAGTCAGTGAATGTTGGGACGCGAAAGAGGGCAGAGCACGGGAACGCTCTAGCGTGGTGGTTTAGACAGTCAGTCTTAGGACGCGGAAGAGGGCAGATCTCGGGAACGCGAAGCGTGGTAGTTTAGGAAATACGGAAAGAGTGGTGTTTCGTGAGACAGTTGGTCTTATGGCGCGAGAGAGATCGGACCTGGCCTAGCGCGAAAGAGGTTCGGTGTTGGTCGATAATTAGTGCTTAGTGATATTGAAGAACAAGGCGAGCGGCTTCAAGAGAAGGTGATCAGCACAGGGCAAGGGGTAAGTTTGGCAGCGACGCAGCTAAAAGTCCGGTGAGTGTCTGTTATTCACTTTCACGTAATTTATTGCATGAACTGTATAACATTAATAACTCTGTTGTGTATCTATGTCTATATCACACCATATATATATACCAGGCTGACTAAAATATAAAGTTCTCTATGAGATATTGTACATAGTTATATTATTAATAACCGCGTGTACCATTAGTAGTGGTTTGTACCTTGTTGATGATGGATGTGAAGGCGAGCGATGTATGATGGGAGTCTCTGTATTCGCGATCACGTGGTAGAATGCAGGACTTTCACAATCGCTGTCTAAACCTGCGTACAGGCCAGTACATAGCAGCTGACAAGGTTTTAAAGAGCGAAAGAAGAGCCACCTGTCGGTCACGCGGTAACCGTAAGTCCCGGCGGCTAATCTAGCGGCGATTGTAACGAGAGCTTCCCGGCAAACTATGCGCGATGGCTTAATACGTTTTAATTGACTATGTTTGTATGGGCTTCAATGTTGTGACTTGCGGCAAGGAGGCGTTTTGTGACATCTGTTCTGAGACTGTTACTGTACGCTCAATACTATACACTGGATATCGCTGAAATACTCGGCGCCGATAATACTATATGACTAATATACCTGGATCATGTTCTCCGTCTCCCTGGAGCTGCCGTCTCTGAGATACGCTGCCTTGTACTCAAGTACCAATATGTGAAGCATGAATATATGGCGAGTGATTTTGTGATGACAAACCAATACTAATGTATCGCTGTCTTTAGTATTTTGATGTCCACTTTCATTCAATTATAAGCATTTTCGTTTGGTAAATGCTGTCAGCAGAGGAATATAAAGTAAGGACAAATTCCATGGCCCTGTGCGGGGAGGTGCGCGGAACCCTGGCCACAAAATTACTTGGCGGGGCTGGCATTTTAAACCTAGTTATTAAGAAAACTAAAATTTTAATCAGCCTGGGGTCCATAGGATTCCGTTACATTTGGTGCTGTGACCAGGATCCTCGTCATAAAATGTTCTGATTCACTTTAGAACAACAAGGAAGAACTAAAGAGTAACTACACATACACAACGTAGAAAAATACAAACACAACGTAGAGAAATAACTATACACAGCGTAGGAAAATATCAAATTAATTAGACACAACGTGCCATTCATTAATCGATAGACGATCATGTTCATTTCAGAAAGACGAAATAATATTTAAGTCACGGCAATTATTTCAATATTTTATAGTCCGAGGGGGGCGATATTGCGCCCAAGTGCCACGCTTTCGCATGTGTTATTTATTTTATGGCACTGTGGTTCCTCTTATAATATCGCTATATCTTAAAAGTAAACATATAACTGACTACATATGTTGAAACGCTTTACATAAATGCTCTCTCTCTCTCGACAGTGGTTATATTATTGGCTACAGAAAATGCTTTACGTTTAAATATCTCGAGTTCGACTCTCGATAATAAGCATATTATTGGTTACAAGCACTTGCGTATCAGGTTTGCTGTTTGAGTCCGATTTGTGATGCAGACTAGCGATGGTTAGAACTTATTTTGGATAAGGAAAGAGAAGGATTTTATATTATAGAGATTATAGTTATAGGATTATCTGTCGTAGGACATAAACATGGCTTGAGATATATTTACAATGCACACCAGAATATCCAGTGGAATATGTAGGTGTTGTTAAATCAGGTTACACTCCTGAGCAATGTCTGTTACGATATATTGTTGTGAAACGTCTGCAAACTAGTCGTCGTATTGTTTATAACATGTTTGATACCTGTACATAACAGGGGGAATTATTTAAGGATAAATAATGAATAATATTTTGTTGGAGTTGCGGAACAGGAATTTATTACACTAACGTACTGAAATAGCAGGTTCGTCTCCTGTTGCTATGATATTTTGAAATGTTTTCAACAAACTTACTAAATTAGCGGGTTCGACTCCTGTTGCTACGATATTTTGAATTGTTTTTAACAAGTTTACAGAAATAGCGGGTTCGATTCCTGTTGCTACGATATTTTGAAATGGTTTCAACAAACTTACTAAAATAGCGGGTTCGACTCCTGTTGCTATGATATTTTGTATTGTTTTTAACAAGTTTACTGAAATAGCGGGTTCGATTCCTGTTTCTACGATATTTTGAAATGGTTTCAACAAACTTAATGAAATAGCGGGTTTGACTCCTGTTGCTACGATATTTTGAAATGGTTTCAACAAACTTAATGAAATAGCAGGTTCGACTCCTGTTGCTACGATATTTTGAATTGTTTTTAACAAATTTACTGAAATAGTGGGTTCGATTCCTGTTGCTACGATATTTGAAAATGGCGTCAACAAACGTATTAAATTACGAAATCTAGTAATAATATCTATCTTATACATACGCGTTCTATGGACAAGCATGTATTAGTTTATTACATTGGTTGAGTTGAGATTCTTACAGAATGCATAGGGGTTTTATTGATGAAGTTTACACGAGCTTTAATTGAGAAAAGGATTATTCTGAGGTCATATATCAGTAAATTTAGTTTCCTAACGTGTTAGCAAATAGAATAGGGTAATATTAGCCCACTGCAGTATTTTGGTATACCTTATAAAAGCTCTAGGTTCGATTCCTGAGCATTGGTGAAAGTCGGCGGATATTATACTCATGTACATAATGATCGGCGTCGGCTTTATAGAAGTCGTACAATGTGATTTTAAATATTTTGGGTTCGATTCCCAAACATAAAAAGAATGCACACTATTGTTGAACACGAAACTATTTTGTTAATTGTTGTTATTATAGCAGAAATTAATACTTCGCCGATAATGTGCGTCTGGAGCTGGGTTTAGTGACCATTATTTTAAAATGTTTTGTTTTAAAATGGTTGCCCAAACTAGAAAGGCAATGCAATAAACCGACATCTGGCACCTTTTGTTTCCAATTGCCAGCGTGTGAAAAAAAGGGATAAAATAAAAGGGAAACACATTTTAGATGTTTATTAGTTAAAAGAAAGAAGGCTAGAAAGGAACTATTGTTCTTTTGTATTATTGATGTGCTTTGTCCAGACGTGCCAACGCGCACGTGAAAAGGACAGGATGGGCTACTTTGTTAAGATATGATTGCGCATGTGGCGCATTGTTTTAAGAAACTGAATGGCTTTAGAAAGTCATTAACGCCGTTTTTTAGGATGGGTTCGATTCCCATCGTGAAAGGAGCCATAGTTCTTTTGTATTATTGATGTGCTTTGTCCAAGGGCCAAGATCGGCTACTTTGTTAAGATATGACTGCACATGTGCTGCATTGTTTTGAAAAACTGGATGGCTTTTGTAAGTAATTTCTGCCGTCTTTGGTATGGGTTCAATTCCCGCCGTGCGTCATATGAAATAGATATTCTACACGTGTTAATTCTAAGCATCAGTACTTTACCTAACTGTTACAGTTTAGGCTATCTCAGATTTTAGTTTAGCTGAGTATTTACAATACTTATTCATCTGCGTTACAATGTGATAGCCAGTGGCAATGATGTATGCATATGTTATGCCTGGTATATTATACATACCCTTTAAGAGCGCTCAATGTACCAGGGTTCGAGCCCCAGGTTTGCTTAGAGCTTGACATTGAGTTCATATTTCTCATGAGATTCGAGAGGTGTGTAAGCAGTATGCTAACAACGTCTTGATACATACTAGACTCATAGACATAGTTTAGCCTTATCGTGTAATATTCGTAAACAGCTAACTTGATTCTGGAGTTCAAATAAAAATAATATTTTGTTGCTAGGCTCATGCAAAATACTTACTACGCATCCGTACTGAACAATATTCATCGGTGATCCGCAGCACATTATCCAATCATCTGTTAGTTTATATCCGGGTTTAGCACACAAATAGAAGTCGTATGTTATATGACTACTCTTGGAAGTTTGATACTCGTGCCATTTCATTTAAAATTCCAGGATCCTACGTCATCTACCGCACGTGGGGTACCGACCGTGGAGCAGTGATTACAAAGGAGCGGCTTTCCAGTAAAGTGCAAGATAGCTGCAGTATGCGTCGAAGGACATATCTCACATCGGATCATCTTACACAGAGTTAAGTTTCCATTATCTTTACAAACTATAAAGGCGCACATCGAATACCTTCAAGCAAGTGGACCCCCTCTGATCCGAACTCACAGATATACAATATTAAGCGAAGGTTTAAGTTGCATAGGCTCTTATGTATGTCGTTCGTTATATAGGATTTTCTTTATGACATAATATATTTGGAAACTGCATCCAACTGCACGAGTAATAATAGTAATTGTTATTTAGGTTAACTTAAATCGGAGGCTTAATAATGAAGCAGATATCATGTCGATACGCTTGATGATCCGAATGAAGAACTGATTGACGGCCATCTCGCCGGACGTTGTGGGTTCGATCCCCGCGCATACAATTTCTAGCTAAATGGGAATAATTCCTAGTGTGGGACCGAGTTGAGAATTGTTTAGTAGTAGGGACTGTCGAGCTATCGTCTGGGGAAACCGACTGCTGCACTATACTATTGTTTACGACTATTTAGCTCATTATACAAAACTACTGCAACTACTTGTCTGGCAAATTTGATAAGACTAGTGTCTTATACGAGTGTGTGCGAACTATTTCAGCCACTGCTACCTGATGCTTTATACACCTACTACTGAACCCGATTTCGACGAGTGAGAATGGCGAATCAGGTACCTCGATCATACCACGCTGCCCGTTTATCAAGAAGACATCTGGTATGTACACTTCCATTCTAAGTATGGATAGGATGTCTTATAGATTGTACTACTATTTTGAGAATTTATTGCTAATTCGCCATTTGGCTTATTGGAAAACATAGGTTACGGGCAACTGGTGATCTTGGTTATGTGCGCTAGTTCTAATAAGAAGGTTAGGTCTGGTAGGAGAAGTAGTACATAGACGGATTAGAATAAGCTTTTCCATTAATTTTCATAAACTTTAGATAGTAAACGAGGTTGAGGCAACAATTGCAATTAGATTCCTATAAGTGTCAATATTGTCATAGTATAGGGATGGGCGGAGTATAGTTAGTTAGTGTATCGTACGGTGCGGCCTTAGCAAGGGTAAAGTAGGGTTATTATTATCAATCAACTATAAGTTAGGATAAGTGGTATGAAGCAATGGATACTTATTGGAAGTTGTATGATATTTGCCGGCAGTTAAATGGTGGAAAATAAGATGCAGTTTTAACTGGCGTACTCTACTACATAATGCTATTGTATCTTTAGTGAAAGCTATGACTTAGTCTATGCGTCTGATTTTCAGAGGGGGGAATGTAATGGTGTTGCTCGCTACACCAAATTAAATAATAATATATAGTCCTTAGGTCGCATACTTGTTTCCACATGTGTTTGTCTTATCGCTACGATGGCGCCAACGTTATGCAATTAGTAAACTCATAAATCCCAAGAGTTTGACAAATTTATAAGAGTTATGTGACAGGCATATAGGTAAAGAAATAGCCATGAAATGTGAGAAAATATTGGCACTGTAGTGTTCACATGCGGTGTAGTTGAGGATCATAAAAAAAGGGAACAACCACAAGAAACGTACCCTATCAGGTAGTAAGAGGTCAGGGGCGTTGCCTTGGGGGTGTTTGACTGGTCAGTCGGTCTTAGGAGGCGGAGCTAGTCGGGTCCCAGGACAGCGTGACGTGGTAGTGGTGGTGTTCGACGAGTCAGTGAATGTTGGGACGCGAAAGAGGGCAGAGCACGGGAACGCTCTAGCGTGGTGGTTTAGACAGTCAGTCTTAGGACGCGGAAGAGGGCAGATCTCAGGAACGCGAAGCGTGGTAGTTTAGGAAATACGGAAAGAGTGGTGTTTCGTGAGACAGTTGGTCTTATGGCGCGAGAGAGATCGGACCTGGCCTAGCGCGAAAGAGGTTCGGTGTTGGTCGATAATTAGTGTTTAGTGATATCGAAGAACAAGGCGAGCGGCTTCAAGAGAAGGTGATCAGCACAGGGCAAGGGGTAAGTTTGGCAGCGACGCAGCTAAAAGTCCGGTGAGTGTCTGTTATTCACTTTACTGTAATTTATTGCATGAACTGTATAACATTAATAACTCTGTTGTGTATCTTTGTCTATATCACACCATATATATATGTATATATATACCAGGCTGACTAAAATATAAAGTTCTCTATGAGATATTGTACAGTCAGCATCAAAAGTTGATGACCACATTTAGATTTTCAATATCGCTGTACACCATAATACACCTAAATTGCTCAACATGACAATCGCCAGAAATGAATGATTATCTTAAAAGGGCATAAGTAGGTGACCATGACTTTTCAAAAGTAGCTAAACAAAGTTATGGTAAAAAAAGCATAACACCACGTCACCAGTCATTCAGCCAGTACGGCCAGTGACGTCCGAGAACTATATATAAATATAAAGGAGGTCGTTACATTTGATAAACTAATGTGATTAAATAAATTATTATTAAAGTATTATGAAGTAAATAATTTTATATAATACTATATATAGTCTTTTAAGCTAATACAACATTTCATAGATGATAAATAATTGCAACCGCAATGGTCTACATTCGATACAAAGTGATAATTAAGTAGAAATATTATTTTACATTCAAGGGTACTTAAACAGTTTTATAAAGAATTGAATTAAAACAGAATTTGTGTGAATTTTGAAAATGAGTCTTATATGTAGGTATATAGGGGGTCTACCAAGAGTTTGTTTTTCAAACAAACCACGAGTTTTGCACGCGATCGTCACGGAAGTTTCCTGCATGTGAAATAAATTATACAAGTATTTTTATCTAGTAAAAACATGTCAAAATAATAGTAGTTTCATACATCAATTAATGTTAAAACTTAATTTAACATTTTTTTATCGGCAATTTATTGATAATAAGTATTCTACTTGACAGCAAAACACTATGACGTCACTATATCATATTTCATACAAAACCCTTGACTAAGGTCGTTTTTGACATTTAATTAAAAGTGCTTGATTTGACTAGTTGGAAACAACCCTATTTCCATAGATTTTCTAAAAGCGCCCTTATCGGATAGTAGCGATCGATAGAGGGCGCATTAAGGAAATATATGAAAATTGTTCCCGTCAAAAGGCAGCGATAGCCGAGTGGAGTTACAACAGACTGCCATGCAGAGGGTTTCGCGTTCGAATCCACGGCGCGCACCAATGACTTGTGCGTATTGAATTGTTAATTATCGCTTGTCCCGTGCCTCGGAGAGCACGTTAAGCCGTCGGTCCCGGTTGTCATGAAGATCTTTGACAGCCGTTACAGGGCGTCAGTACCTTCTAAATAAACTGACACTGATTTAAACCATGGAATATCGCTATCCCTTCGGGTTGCGGAGGTCAGACAGGCAGTCGCTCTGTGGAAAAGCCAATATTCAGCCAAATCCGGTTAGACTAGTAAGCGGACCCCAGATTGAAACTGGGATAACGCTAAGAGAATGATGATGAAAATTGTTCCCGTCGACTAGCCTATCATCACCGTGTAAATTTCGTACTAGACCCTCGGATTGGGTTCTAATTCAATCGTAACTTTAAAAATTATAAACTAAGTCGACGGTATGAATTTGAACGGAATCTGCGTGATTTTTGAAAATAAGTCTTATTACTTTACGAATAAGGTTACAATTCAATCGAACTAAAAATCTATAATTATGGTATAAATTCAAACTGATGATTCTAAATGTTTTCGGATATTATAACGATCAGCAATTTTTGACAAAATGGTGTTCAGTGACCTTTGACAAGTAGTGTTCAGATAGTTTTGAACTTTAATGATGTTCATTCAATACTGGCGCCCTTCTTGTTGAGCGATTTATGGGTGATATTATGTTCATTGATTTTGAAAATCTGAATGTGGTCAGCGACTTTTGATGCTGACTGTACATAGTTATATTATTAATAACCGCGTGTACCATTAGTAGTGGTTCGTACCTTGTTGATGATGGATGTGAAGGCGAGCGATGTATGATGGGAGTCTCTGTATTCGCGATCAGGTGGTAGAATGCAGGACTTTCACAATCGCTGTCTAAACCTGCGTACAGGCCAGTACATAGCAGCTGACAAGGTTTTAAAGAGCGAAAGAAGAGCCACCTGTCGGTCACGCGGTAACCGTAAGTCCCGGCGGCTAATCTAGCGGCGATTGTAACGAGAGCTTCCCGGCAAACTATGCGCGATGGCTTAATACGTTTTAATTGACTATGTTTGTATGGGCTTCAATGTTGTGACTTGCGGCAAGGAGGCGTTTTGTGACATCAGTTCTGAGACTGTTACTGTACGCTCAATACTATACACTGGATATCGCTGAAATACTCGGCGCCGATAATACTATATGACTAATATACCTGGATCATGTTCTCCGTCTCCCTGGAGCTGCCGTCTCTGAGATACGCTGCCTTGTACTCAAGTACCAATATGTGAAGCATGAATATATGGCGAGTGATTTTGTGATGACAAACCAATACTAATGTATCGCTGTCTTTAGTATTTTGATGTCCACTTTCATTCAATTATAAGCATTTACGTTTGGTAAATGCTGTCAACAGAGGAATATAAAGTAAGAACGAATTCCATGTTCCTGCGCGGGGAGGTGCGCGGAACCCTAGCCACAAAATTACTTGGCGGGGCTGGCATTTTAAACCTAGTTATTAAGAAAACTAAAATTTTAATCAGCCTGGGGTCCATAGGATTCCGTTACAATACTTGATATGAGACGTACATTTGAGGTGGTCACAGGAGCAGGAATCATAGGTTAGGCATATGTGCGCTGTGATTGAATAGTTTTCAAGTATGTCAGATGGAACTGTTTTTATAGCGAAAGGAAAATACTACTATGACTCTAAGCAATAATCATATACCTAACTCCACACCTTCTCATTTTCTGCCTCATCATGGCGTTTTCAAAGAGTCAAGCTCTACTACGAAGTTGCGGGTAGTGTTTGATGCTTCGGCTGTAACCACTTCAGGCAAGTCACTCAACGCTATTCAAATGGTCGGTCCAACTTTGCAAGATGATTTGCTGTCAATTTTGCTGCGGTTTCGTCAACATAGGATAGCCGTTAGTACAGACATCGAGAAGATGTACAGACAGACGTGGCTTAGTGATGTACATCGACCTTTGCAACAAATTTTGTGGCGGGAAGACCCAAATCATAAATTGAAGGCGTACACTTTGAATACAATCACCTACGGCAACGCCTCATCCCCTTTCTTGGCGACTAGATGCTTAACCTCTTGTATGCCGGAATACCAGACACAATTAAAAAGCTATTGTGTCTCGCGTAGATCTGCGTTCCGGCATACAAGGGGTTAATTGAATTGTCTAGAATGAGTTCCGACCCAGCTATAGCCTTTACCATAGCGCATGATTTTTATATTGTTGGGCTGGCTATCTGCATCACCCATACAGCTTAAAACCTTTGTCCGTCATCGCGTTTCTGAGATTCAAGATTCTGTTGGTGGTAATACTTGGCGTTACGTTCCTTCACTTGAAAACCCCGCAGACCTTGCTTCGCGCGGACTTAGAGCTGACAAACTGCTGTCTTCTTCTTTGTGGTGGTCAGGTCCTCAGTTTTTACACAAAGAACCTTCTTCATGGCCTCTGTTTCCTGAGTCGAATTTAGGAGACAAGTCATATTTACCAGAAATAGTTACATCTCATCATGTTGATACTACGGATGCTGTCGACAATTGGATTACATTACTATGTAAGAGGTATTCTAGTTTCAGTAAATTACAGCGCGTGGTCGCACATATCATGCGTTTTATAAATAAATGTAGAAAGAACTCTATATAGTGTGGTCCTCTCACAAACACTGAGTTGACTACGTCATTACATTCCTTACTCAGACATAGTAGGAGGCCTTTTCTGAGGAATATAAACTATTAACCTCAGATAAATCACTGCCTGTCAAAAATAAATTACTTTCATTGTCTCCATTCATAGATAAATCTTGTAATTTTATTCGGGTCGGTGGTCGACTAAACAATTCATTTTATGATTTTAATGTAAAACATCCAATACTTTTATCTAGTACTCTTATTATTTGTGTCCTAATATTTAACATGTATCACCTGCGCCTTTTGCATGCTGGACCGCAACTCTTACTTGCTACGATACGCCACCATAATAATAATAATAGCATTTATTTATCTCCACAAATTACACTCGTTACATAACTAAGTTATATTTGTAAGGGATACAGTTGACAGGGATGGGAAAATGTAACTTGTGGGAGATCTGGAGTCTAAACTAAGCCTAGGCCTGTATTTTAAAACTCCAGGCCCCCCTTTTAGTTCTATTTACACATTGTCAACAATGTCAACAACAACCATTACTACCCTGTGGGTGGTAGAAACTTGGCTAAAAAGGTTTCCCAGCAATGCGTAAAATGCTGTAAGATTAAAGCTACGACTGTCCAACCTGTCATGGGTTGTCTTCCACCGCAATGCTTACATTTAGACTTCCCTCTCTTAGATACAGGGGTGGATTATGCTGGTCCCATCATGATAGCTGACCGCAAGGGTAGAGGATGCAGACTCATCTAGTGTTTTATTTGTGTGTTTGTGTGCTTAGCAACAAGAGCGCTCCACCTCGAACTTGTGTCAGATCTCACGAAAGACGCCTTCTTGGCTGCCATGAATCGCTTTATAGCTCGCAGGGGGAAGCCTCGTAACATTTACTCTGATTATGGTACTACTTTTGTTGGCGCTTTCAATGAGCTGGCTAGGCTGCTTTCACAAAACCTAGACTTTAATGATATTGACCCCGGTATCAACTTTTCATTTATACCTGCCTACACACCCCACATGGGGGGATTGTGGGAATCGGCAGTCAAATCTACCAAGTACCACCTCAGGCGTGTCTTGGGTTTAACAAATTTAACTTTTAAAGAGATGGCCACATGCTTGATACATGTTGAAGCCATACTAAATTCGAGACCCTTAACTCCCTTGTCCAATGATCCTTCAGACCTGGTCCCTTTGACTCCGGCCCACTTCCTCATTGGACGCTCACTAATCATGTTGCCACATCCACAGATTGAAAACGTCAACATCACCAGCTTGCAACGGTTTCGTCGCATAGAATACTTGAAACAACACTTTTGGCATCGGTTCTCCCATGAGTACATTATCTGGCTTCAACAGAAAACCAAGTGGCGCCGGTCGTCTGGTGAACTTAAAGAAGGGACACTCGTCGTCATTAAGGACAAAGGTTCATCCATGTCCTACCTGGCAGAGATGGCATCAATAGGGTCGCCGACATCCGGACTCGCAAGGGTGTCATTCGGCGCGCTTTTAACACAATCTGCCCTCTTGCAGTCACTGCTGTTGAAGACTCTTCAACCGGGGGAGTATGTTGAGACATGCACTCAAAAGCAATTACGAAACGTCGCCGCGGGGTCTGCGGTGCGGGGCGAGTGGACGGCTCGCCAGCTCGTGCGCCGCTGTCATCGACAATCAGCTGTTACACGTCATTACGATCAGCCGCTCTCGCGCATCCTAAATACTTAAATCTTGTTTGTTCCGTTGTAGACGCGACTATAATATTGTACAAGTAAACCTCAATCATTCAGTACTTCACCGAATATAACACAAGTATTACAGTCCACTGCAGTTTTATTCGACACTACACTCTTTCTTCGGGAACCAGCACAACGACGCCGCACCACTGTGTTTTGTGATAAAAAAATTTAATTGAATTGAACTGTTTATGTCATTGACCATATTTGAGCAAACTCCAGAGTTTGAATCCTGGCTCACTAAATGTAAAAAGTGTTTCAAGACTGCAGAACAAGCATAATAATATAGAGTAGTCTCCCTCGTATAGGCGGCCGATGATTTGCCCGGTTTCCGGCAGTTTGATAACGCGTCCGAACGTATAGCATAATTGTAAGTTTGACACATAAAGGCCAACTGACGTAACCGTAGCTTTTGGACGTTCCATGTCAATTGCAATACAGAAAATCGCCAAAACGTGATACAGAATTGTTATAGTCCTCAGTTTTGGGAATTTAGATGAACCGATAGAACGTAGAGAGTTACCAAACTGTGGTCCTATGTGAATGCACTCCCAAGATTATCCCTCGACTGTGCTAAGGGTGCAAAGGTGTTGAAAGATGGTACTTTGGTTTGTGTGCAGTTTAATTTCGAATGAGTTTTTATATGGTTCTTACTTTACATTAATTGGTTTGTGATTAGAAAATAAATGGCGTTAAGGTCATTATTTTAATTGCGTACAGCATTAGCGCAAACATAAAACACACTATAAGATAACAATTGGGCTCATCGTGTATGATATTATCACAGAATACCACACAATTGTATTCCAACGACCGTGTTACCACAAATTTTAAAGCTGGCATTTTTGGCTCTATTACGTATTCAAACTTTTTCGGCGAACTCTCTCAACATAAATGTAAATGGTATAGGATTCATAGTCACGTCTTGCAACCGAATGAGTACAGAAAGTATTAAAACCGCGAAAATAACTCATGTGTTGAGAGACAAGAAAATGTAATAAAAATATTCAGTGGAGTTCAAAACAAAAATATGGGACGGAAAATGAGAACAGAGAGGAAAATCGCATCAGTTACTCTCACGCAACCTTACGAATATTTTTCGAGAGTTTATTGAATAAATATACATAATTTTGCTGCGATGCTTTCAAAAGTAAGAAGGCGTCGTATTAAATGTACAGCTACCCATATTTTCGCGTTTTTTATTGTCAGTGCAACTGTTTGAGACAGCGATATTTATTGAATGTGAGGCTTTGTATAGAAGATTCGGCGTCTGATAATTTATCACTTCGCTAGAAAATGTTATTTAATTTTAGTATTATATCGTTAAGACTTTTTTGCGCACGGTTTAAGAGCTTTTGTAATTATTTAGAGCTGCCTCATAAGACACACGCTAAGTTCCGAGGCCTGCAATCCTTTCTAGAACTATCTACACATGACGTTTATTGTATTTCTAGGCATAAAACAAAATTAAATGTAAAGCGGACGAATCCACGGCACGAAGCTGAGTATATTTTAAAATCGACTGGTATCTTTACCAGATACGAATAAACACATCAGTAAGAGCAGCTAACTTGAATTAATGTTATATAATAAATTCCGAATGGTAAGATCGGGCGACCGCATTTGATCGACCCTTGTAAGATAAGGAAACTTTAGAAGTTGTTATTGAGCATCAAAATAGAGCCATACGTCTTAGTGGTCTATTATGGTTCTACGGATAAACGAACTGACAAGAACGATTATTGTGGTTATTTTAAATTTAAAATACTACAGTTGATTAAAACTGAAAACCACTTATGGTTTATGGGAGTTACGGAAGTCACGAGATAAGCGATAAGTAACAATTTGATACGTATACATAACTTCGGAAAATGGTGTGCACTGTGGATTTGAACTATTCTGCACTGGGCTAATGCTACCGTTTTAGTAAGGTTTTCTTATAGTCGCAAAAATTGCAACCTGATCTCTTAATTTTAGCATACATTTTGTTGAACTGAAAAGTTGAATAATGAGATATGCTGTAGATATATTAATACGTAAAACAGCAAAAATATTTACATATAAAAGCTACGGAGATCACAAATATTGTAGATAAAATATAATAGAACAAGGAGATAAACAGCACAGGTTAGTCAGACAAGCATCCAGCTGGTAGCGACAAATGGCAGCCAGGAATTATTCTACAGCACAATTTGAACCACTCGAACTGTAATCGTCTGCCACCTGCTCTGTTTCCCAACTATCTACCTCGTTGTTTTATGACTTTTAGTATAGCCGATCTGACACAATCTCTATTGTGTGTATTTCATACTATACGTATGCTTACCAACTGTAATATATCGATATTTTGCTTCATAGAACTTCACGACTTATGTATTAAGGAACGGACTCACACTATTTATAAGCACAGTTAGAAAGGCAGTACTTTTAAAGTCATACGGTTGCTGCAGTTAAAATGTTTCTACTATCACATTGATTACCTATTCTAGTCTCATAGTCAACAAGCAACACCACAAACTTCAGTCACGGGTACATCATCATTCTGGGCCTGAATAGGCGCGAGTGGCTGCGGAGTAGACTACTTTTACATGGTTATCATTTTAATTACTAGAAGCAGCGTGGTCAAAAGCATGTTTGTAGTTCAACTACAGAGGGGCATAAACTTTATGCAACCTTTATTATTTAGTGTCTGTTTGGTATATAAAATTTGTCAAGATCAAAATCAATATAGTACACGGTTCAGTAAATAGTGAGTGAGACCCCTTCCTAGTGGTGTATTTGTTATCATAATCCCCTCTGGCCCATATTCGTCATGTGTTGAGGGACCGCGAGTATCGGACTCGTACCTACTCCTACTTTTTGAGTTATTTGTTTCCCGTCTCAGTCGTCATTTTGTGACAGCACTTCAATGTCGCGAATCCGTGAAAATAATTGAAAGAGAATATTACATTTTTCCAATGGACTTTGTGCGTAAAATTCAGACGGTTGTAATGTTATCAATGTTTGATATTTACCTTGATGTTTTTTTCTGTTTACGAAATAATTTAAACAAGTAAAAGGAACATAACCTTGTTAATATTAGGTAAGAAAATCTTCTAAACAGAAATAAGAGTCCTGTCTGGAATTAGGTACTACATCATCCGATCCCTGAAGAGAAATTCTAGCAGTGTAAATAAAGAATCGAGTCTAGTTTACACTTAATGTAATATGCATTGCTTGACAACGAGCGTCGTGAGAGGCTGCTAATCTAATCCGCGGCTTGGCTGAAGAATAATGAAACACACCCGCACTTACAGACACCTAAATAAATTTCCCTCCTGAAGACTGTTACGAGTAAAATTTTATAAAGCAAATGGATACAACGTTACGGATTCGGATGTTTAAGCATATTTTAAGAGATTTATAAGCGGCGAAACAAAGTGCGTTATTCACAATTAATTTAGAATTATGTAGCTTATGAAAAGTGCTGTTCTGACGGTCGTATATTGTTAATCTTTAAATATTATAAAAGGGAACATCGATTTGGTATTATAATGAATAATACTATCATGTAATGTGGTTTCTCTGAAGCGCTGTTTTAATATTGTAAGCCTTATTTGGCAGAGTTATTCTTGGATATCGGTTGTAGACAGAAAGCCAAGGAAAATAGAACTATTTCAGGGATTTGAACAAGAACAAGAGGTAAAGTAGTTAAAGCTGAGATACTGAATTGATTAGGGGCTATTAACTTAGGGATTAACATTTACGGCATCTACATTTTACGCCTACATTTATAAGATATATGGCGCATATGACTATGACAAAAACTAAAACATGCGTGCTTTGTAGGATATTGACTTATTGAGAATAAATCGAGTGAAAGCAAAATATCCAGTGTCAGGAACACTATTTGATATTAAGTGAAATTAATCAGACAGCGTCCCAAAATACTGTCAGTTGGATTTTATAGTACATTATTCAGGTATCCCGGTACAATTTTTTATCTATGTACATTAGATATGAACACTTGAATAAATCATTACATTTTTCTGTAAGGTCCGAGCATTTTTATACCCTAATCTAAATTTCTAATTAGTACTAGGTACTCCTATTTAATTCTGCTAAGTTAAATGGTTGTCTGGAAGTGGAATGATGTTGGTATTTATTTATTTATCATATGCTTAATTGTACACCAAATTCCCACTTTACATATTAATGCCGTTGGCAGTAAAGTGGACATAAATATTTTTTTTGATTAACTGATTATGCTGAAGAGACTCAAAGACCCTGTAATTATAACTTAAGATTTTTTGACTCAACGGGGTAATATTACTAAAGATTGTGGTAAGTTAGAAATATTTCTACAGTTTCATTCCATTCGTTAAGTGAGTGTGTCTCATCACTTTTTACTATTGTGTCTTTCTCTACCGATTGGAAGTGAAAATGAGGCGAGGAAGGTGCTTTAGAATAAGAGAGCCGGGTTGCATTATCTATTTAGGGTTGCCACAGGTATCACTGGCTTGTAAGGGTAAAAATTAGCCACTGCCCAGCAGGTGGGTTATAGCAAATGCATGTACCTACGCAATTGATTGCAACCATTGTATGCCTAATGGGCGGGACATAGCTGAACTAGAATTATTGAAACTATAACATCTGTATTATGTACCAACCTTTGATCCACAATAAAGATCACAATAAACAATAAACAAAGAGCTATTCATTATCATCACCATCTCAGCCGAAAGACGTCCACTGCTGGACATAGGCCGCGTCCAACTGCTTCCCGCGATTCCACCCTGCAGTCACCAACGCTTGCTGCGTCATTTGGAGCGTGGCCTCTACTTATTATTATCGGCTAGGTATTAGATAAATAAAAGACATTATTACGCTAGTGCCATGAAAGCGTCAGATGTTATACACTTATTATTCAATTAAGATTAGATTTAAGTTTGATAGTAAGCTGTGAGCTGCCTAAGAATATGTACTAGTAACGATTGACGCAAAAATTTATGAACTGAAGCATGAGCGTAGCACTTAAACGAATATTGTGAGTAGTATAATATTAAATTGTATCATATTTTGGTTTACAAGTTCTATTTTAATAATTTCTAGATATCTTACATATATTATCATAAATACTTAACAAATACGTGTCGTAATCCCAAAAGTATATTATCACATATTATCTGAGTTTCGAATTGGATTTATACGTTTGAACTCTATAAAAAGTTGTGGACGGGTGCCGCGGGGTTCGGTCGCAACCGTATACCTCTAATGTACATGTTGACACAAATATACTGCGTGGGCAATAATTTAGATGTAATGAATGTAATGAAATTATTTTGTTTCATACACTCTACACCGTGGAACACTATCATAAAAGTCTTTTAAATAGATTCAAAGTGGAACAAAGAGGTTTACATTATTTAACGATATAGGTATATAGACTTTAAAGACAACGGTTCCACAGTGTGGTAAAAAATGTGTAAATGCAGTTTAGACTTCTCTGGTTCTTACGGTCTGATTAGAGTTTGATAAGGGGAATATAAGTCTATGTATGGTTTCTATCAGCATTGAGTTGTTTGTATGTAATTATTTAATTAGTTGATACAGTTCCAAATTAGAAGAGTTGTAAGTTGTAAGTGTGTATAGAAAACCATGCGGAATAAATAAGTATATGGATGTGTTTCCTCAGAATAACCTACTTATAGTAGCTACTTGCTGTGTGTATTTGTGCGTGTATGCTTTGGCCCTGATAAAGTTTCCTCAGAAAACTAATTAGAAGACCAAGTTGAGTAGGTAATAATACACAAGTTGCTGTTATCACCTCGTAATCTTAAGAGACGACGTAACGCTTTTGATGGCGCACATATGCAACTTACATCCACACCGATACATATAAAATGTACGTATGTGACCTAACAGTGATAGTAAAAGCCATTAATATTTATGGGATACTCGTAATTGCGTTAAAATTACTCGATTAAATCATAAGGGTATATATACAAGATTATATTGAACGAAAGTATTCATAATTTTCAGATTCATCTAAGCCTATTAAGGCTGAACTATAGAACTGATTTTGTTGGGAGTAAAATGAGGCCTTGTATATGTAAGCTTTCCTAGTGCTGGACATATGCCTCTTCTCATTGATCAAGTGCGAGTAGGCAGATTACACATTTTCCTCCAGAATATCATGGAGAACACTTAGAGATGCAGGTTTCCTCACGCTGTTTTTCTTCACCGTTTAGCAAGTAATAAATAATTCACAATTTAATAATCACTTAACTTCGCAAACTCAGTGAACGCGCCGTGGCTGGATTTGAACTCGAGACCCTCTGCGTAGCAGTCTGTCAGTCTCTCCATCAGGCCATGCTATCATAATAGTACAAATAAAGCCTGCGCTATATATTTATATTCACCTTAAGAAGGAGTAAACCGTTATAAGCAGATACTTTATTTTGTAATATATTTTTACTGGTTTATTTTGATTGAAGAGATTAAGTGTTCCTCTTACAAGTTAATAATCAAAGGAAAATTGTACTTAATACGAGATCTATTTCTTGGTAATTCTACGAAATAAAGCCCATTTCTTATCTATAACAATATATTGTTGCTGTGTGGTTGACGGCATAGAATACAAGTGTCACCACCCCCTATCTTCCCGTGGGTGTCGTAAGAGGCGACTAAGGGATAACACGATGCAAATACCATCTTCGCGTAGAGACGGAAAACTCGACATCAAGCCCTATACGACGGCCTCGTTGGTCTCGCGGCATAAAAGGGTTCGATTCCTGGGTCGGGCAGTGTTATTGGGTTTTTCTGTCACGAAATTCTCAGTAGCAGCACGGAGTCTGGAAATGTGCCCGGTACGGCAATAGGCTCGCCCCTTATTACGTGGGACTAAAGTATATCTGGCGAAAAGTGGGTGTTGAAATATACCTCTGCCTACCCCTTCGGGGATAAAAGGCGTGACGATATGTATGTATGTATGTATGTAACAATATATTTCTTGTTGTTTGAAAGCAATTTGTTTTTTATTTTGCTAATCTACATTATTTTAATACGACTAGAACTAAATTTCTTGAAATACTTTGTGGATAGGGATTGGGAAAAATATAATTTAATTAAAGTTTTGACGGCTAGTTGGCGTAGCGGGAGTGTAAGCGACTGCTATGTCCAAGGTCACGGGTTCGATTCCCGCTCAAGTCAAACATTTGTGTGCATGAACATGGATGGTTTCTTGGTCTGGGTGTTTCTATGTATAATATGTATGTATTTACAAACAAAAAGTATGTAAGTATGTATGTTTATCCATTATCTAGTACCCATAGTACAAGCTCTGCTTAATTTGAGACTAGATGGTGTTGTGTGAATGTGGTAGAATATTATTATATCTATATATTAATACGTGAAGCGAAATTTTTGTGATTCCTTTTTAAGAGAAATGCGCGAACGGAGGATTATGAAATTTGGCACACTTATTACTTACATGTAGCAGGTGTGCAGAATCCTAATACTTTTATTTAATATGCATTAGAAATATATGATTTTAATGAAAATAATCGATTCCACTACTACTTAGATTTCGCACACCCACATGCATAACGTCGTATACGTATACAATATTACTTTTTAGTTTACGGTTATGGACCCAGAGACTTTCAAACTGAAAAGAGGTTGATAATACATGTATACACTTTTTTGTTCAAGGTTTGTCCTATTCTACCTAAGCGAGTTTGTATTTTTTAAGTTATACTTCTTTAGGCGCGTTATGAAAAAATTGGGCAAGTGCGAGTCGGACTCGCGCATGAAGGGTTCCATACCATCATCTATAAAAGAAAATCATCATACGTTTGTTGTATGTATACTTAAATATTTTTTAGGTTTCTACCTGTTTATTAAAATCGAGTAACAAATTGCTTAAAAATTGCGTTTGTTGTATGGGAGCCCCCCTTTATTATTTACTTTTTTTTAAATTTAATTATTTATTTTGAAAGATAATATTCAACTACATATTCTGTTAAAATTTTAAGCGTCTACTTGTTACCGTTAGTAATTTTGAGCAAAAAATACGCAAAAAGACACGTTTATTGTATGGGACCCCTCTTAATATGTACATTTTTTAAATTTTAGTATTTGTTGTTATAGCGGCAACCGAAATACATAATTTGTGAAAATTTCAGCTTTGTAGCTATCACGGCTTATGAGATACAGCCTGGTGACAGACAGACAGACAGCGGAGGCTTAGTAATAGGGTCCCATTTTTTACCTTTTAGGTACGGAACCCTAAAAATGATGAGAGTGAAATTTTACGATACGCGCGCATGTGTGACACATGAAATAAATGGCACAAAATCCAGTTGCTTACCTGTTGATTTAGGAGTGCCGCAAGGCAGCATCCTAGAGCCTTTTCTGTTTCTTGTTTACAGAAACGATTTACATTTTTACTTGAAAAACATTTGTGACTTTGTACTGTTTGCTGACGATACTTCTTTGATATTCAAAGCAGATAGAAATAAGGAACATTTTAAAGAAATAAACAGTGCACTCATTCAAGTAACTAAATGGTTTAATGTAAACAATCAAGTACTGAACGCCAAAAATACAAAATGTCTTAAGTTTGCTCTGCTTAATGTCAGAAACCTTGGTCCTAGTATAGCTCTAAATCATGATGTACTCGAAACATCTGAATTTATATTATTTCTACTAATAACACTTGATTCGAATTTAAAGTGGGGTGCGCACGTTACATATCCCTCAGGGAAACTTAGCTCAGCTGCTTATGACATTAAGAAGGTTCGTAGGTCAACTGATGTCGATACGGCTAGATTGGTTTATTTTAGCTATTTTCATAGTGTTAAGTATGTCATAATTATGGTATATTATTATGGGGTAGGGCTGCTGACATCGAAAATATTTTTGTATTACAAAAACGAGCAGTTAGGGCCATTTACCAGTTAAAGACAAGAATCTCATTCAAAGAAAAATTTAAAAATATTGGTATTCTTACTGTAGCATCACAATATATTTATGCCAGTGTTATGCATGTACGATAACATATAAATTCTTACAAAATGAATAGTGGCATACACAATATGCCGTTAAGGTCGTTTCAGACAATAGTTAAAATGAATCTTTTACTAAAGGCATATTATATTCTACGTACGCTTGTAAATAAATATTCTTTTATTAGGCCAAATTTTTGTTTATTAGGTCAATAAGCAGTTTTATAGAGTAGTTTTTTTTTCAACTAACCTGAAATATCATACAAAATAAATTAGCGGGTCTTAATCGCGTACAATTAACAGTCCGTTCTCTAAGATAGCACATAATCTGCGTACCCCAAAGGATGTCATTCCTCTCCAAACACCTGGCGTCTACAGAGTCGATTGCAGCTGCGGTAGTTCATATATCGGGCAGACTAAGCGTACAATCACTGAAAGAGTAAAGGAACATGTCGCAGCTGTAAAAAACCGACATATTAATAAGTCGGCTATAGCTGAGCATTTGTTGGAGTCTGGACCAAACCACTGGATAGAACTGCATCAACCACAAGTCTTATCCACCGATCGTCACTATTACTCCAGGATAGTTCGTGAAGCGGTAGAAATCAAGAAATATAAAAATTTCAACCGGGAGGATGGATATAGATTATCGGCTACTTGGAATCCAGTCATCAGCAAATGTAAACACCGCCGCAGTGATAAACTCAACAGTGTGTAGACGTCATTAGTGTGTCGGAGTACCGACAGTGCGAACTTAAATAAAGACCAAGTGAGGTTAGGTGCCGAAACCCGCACTTCCACAAGACGGCGCTGAGCTCTCATCAGTCTCTCCGCGACCACGCTCGGTGCAAGACGAGCGAAACGTCGGAAACAAATAGGTATTTATACCTTAAATAAATTAATTGTACGCGATTAAGACCCGCTAATTTATTTTGTATGATGTATACAAATCGCGAAAGTTTAAAATCGATTATAACCTGAAATACTTTTTATTTGAATAATTTTCACAATAATATACCAGACTAGAGGACGCCAGCAGCTACGCCTTCATTTTTTTTAAATTTACCCGTTTTGGCCGATCCCGTGGGAATTTCGGGAAATCCCTTCTTAGTGCACCCCTACGGTCCCCATGGAACATACATGCCAAATTTCAGCTTCCTGCGCCCAATATTTTCGGCTGTAGCGTCTTTGTCAGTCAGTCAGTAAGGGAAGGATTTTATATATTAAGATTATTAATTTTAACTATAAACATTGCTATCTTACATAATCATAATATCTAAGAATATAATTATATAGGTACATAAATCTAAAAATAAAAATTGAAAATATGTACAGGTGTGTTTAGGCGTCGTAGAATGCCTCCGCATTAATATCATCGGGTAACGTGCCCAGAAGGCTGGCAGCATTGCCAAGCTGGATGGCAATGCTGATTCTTTGAGCAAAGAATAAACCAGCCCTCTGGTCACGTGAGACGTCGATTAACCGTTTAGAAATATCTCGGAATAAAGAGCGAGCGCTCGGACCCCATGAGCCCCGTTTCCAGCCCAAACGGCTCAAATACGTAATTAGCTACTAGATTACTGTATTTGCGCCGTTTGAGGGTTTCCGCAGATGCAGCAGCAGCGCCAGCATGGCCTCCCGTGCTTGGAACATGGGATGGCGCGAGGGTGTCTACGCAGGTTGCGTCCCACACCAAAGGCCTACCCATTTTCCATGGCAATAATGACATACCGTCCCATCGTCGCGTACCAAACCATTTGGTTCAAGTACAGCTGGTACGCCAGACGTGACAAGAGCACGACGGATTATGTCATTTAGGTTAGCATGACGAGGAATTCTACCAGCGCTTCTGCTGCAAGACAGCCCACGCAGTCTTCTCCACAATGACATCGATGCGGAGAGACACACGGAACACCTAAACGAAGACTAGTGGCGATGCGAAACGTCTCATCGTCCAACATGGTTCCTGTGTTGGACGATGGTAGTGCCTGAAGCCATAGACTGGATTCTCATCCCCCCACAGCCAGTAAGTGAGCGAGCTCTGTAACATTAAAAGATGTATCCAAAAGATTTTTTCTCACAATGTTACAAAGCGGCGCGTCCCACTGTCTTTGTGAGAATAGGTTAGTGGGCAAATCAGAGTTTGGACAAGCCATTTTCCAGGCGTTTATAGCTTCGGTTTCGCACAGCACTTCTGAGTTAACTAGTGTAGGTGATAACATTTTCCTAGTTAACTCTTCCGTGCTGTGAAACGAAGACAGGAACGCCGGTAAACTGACACTGGAAATTTTGCGAACGCCGAGCCCAACCAAACGTATGGGTAAAGATGCTTGTAGCAAGGCTCGTTCGTCCCGGTCCACATTTAATGTTTTTTTTAAAGTAACTTGTATAATTTGGTCGATTTGTCCTAATAGTGTTATTTTATTCCAAAGTTGCGATAATCTTAAGGCATGAACATGACACCGAATGAACATTAATTTTTAATAGGCGATCTGAATATCACACAAATTTTGAATTTTTCCTCTAAGAAAGAATCGAAAGATTCTTCAAATACTGGAAAACCTAGGAGGCGAAGAGAACTCTTATCAACAATTTTGATGTCTGAAGCCAAATGATAAAATTAAATATTATCGAATGTTTTTTTGAGGAGTCTGTTGTATTTATAAACAGCTCACATTTACTATAATTTTGTTCCAAACCAATAGATGCAAATTTATTTTTAAGAAAGGTCAAATCTTGCAATACTATGTTTGTTTCGCCTTCCAGGGTCCCGTCGTCTAAGAACCATAAATTAAATTTAGAATTTATTGGCCGAATAATGGGTTGTATAGCTAAGCTAAAAATGACTGGTCCAAGAGGGTCACCTTGTTGGCATCCAACTGCAGATTCCAAAAGGTTGTCCTGATATAGTAATTTTGTGGGATACCTGTAACAAAGAAATTTGAAAATTTTAGGGGTTTCTAATTTTGCCTGTGCCAACAAAGTGTCCCTATTCACTGAATTGAAGGCGTCCTTCAAGTCAACCTTCAGAATGACCTCCCCATCACCACTTCCAAGATACGTCGAAAGAGCATTTATAGCAGCCTCACAACCTCCCTTGGAACCAAAACCTAGTTGGAGAGGTTGGAATTTATCAGATAGCTCCCTGCTGTAAAATTTACAGCATATCTTAGCTGCTATACGCCGATATGTGCAACCCACGGCAATGGGACGAATGCCACCATCCTTCTTGATAAGGGCGCACAAGTTCGCCCCATACAAGATATCAATGATAGCATCGTCCACTTTACCGGAGAGCATCATATTTACTAGCGCAGTCAACTCCTTCAGAAGTGTATCGCCAGCCAACCCAGCACTTGCACACACAAGATCTTTTAGATGTTGTGGTGTCAACGCATCGAGGCCGCCTGCCGAGCCACTTCGGAAGGAGCAAACTGCTGCTAACACGCCCTTGGCCGTGGTGATCAGATATTCTGATTCACTGTCGGGAGCTTCAGGAAAGGAGAGATCATTAATTGGCGCTGGATGCTTGCTCTTTAGACCCGCAAGCGTATCTGGAGAGCAAGGCGCCACCATATCACTGCTAAATAAAAGTCTAGACGCGCCCCGTATGTCGCCTTCCCTTAATTTGGATTCTACATATTGATACAGAGAATTACGTTTATTTGAATTGAATTTAGTGTCTAAAGTGTTGGCCGAAATTTGATAATTATATTTAATTTGAGTTGTTAAAGAATTTTTACCTGCCTGATTTTTATCAACATATAGAATCCTATAAGGGAAAGTCAATAAGCTGCTCCCAGGCCGCTTTTGAGTTCTCCCTTACGACAAGACCAATGCATTCAGCCAATTTTTTTGACACTGATGGTCTTGCCCCACGGGGAAGTCTTTTAACTATCGGAACTGAATGTTTTAATTTAGATAGAGTTTACCAAAAAGGAATTTGGTTGTAGTCTCCTGATATTGGAGGTGAAGATATTAAAGGGCCAGAAAGTACATTTTGAGATTTATGTACTTTTCCAAAATGTACTTTCAGGCCCCGCTTACCTTTGAAAAAACGGTCCTGAGAACAGTCCGGACAGCGCACCAGACCAGTCAGCGATGTGGTAGGTTGACTGACACTAACTGCCGCATCGCCAGTGTCATTGTAATTTTGCATACACACAATATTTACAAAAATAACACTATAAAAATATACACAAACATTTTATCATCTTAATATATAAAATCCTTGCGTTACTGACTGACTGACAGACACGCTACTGCCGAAACTATTGGGCGCAGGAAGCTGAAATTTGGCATGTATGTTCCTTGGGGAATGTAGGGGTGCAATAAGAAAGGATTTTCCGAAATTTCCACGGGATCGGCTAAAACGGGTAAATTTAAAAAGAAATGCAGGCGTAGCTGCTGGCGTCCTCTAGTAAATAATATGTACAAACTGTCAATGTCACTGGAATTTCTTTTATAAGTGCTATAAACAATAATTATTTGTCCAACAACTTCTTTGTAGTTTTAACCCGGATTGTCTGCTATGTTTTCACTTCGGCCGGTACCGAGGCCAAATCAATCAGCCATCTGCGACAGTGGACCTGACGAAGTATCCATCGTAGATGGTTTGCTGTTTTTATTTGCAGAAACAGTCCTTATTTTTAGGCAATATGCATCGATGCAATATGTGTTATATCTTATAGAGCGTTGACAGCGGGTGTTTCTTAGGTGCTTGGGTTTAACAGAATCATGATGGATTTATGTCTACTGCTGGTTAGGCAAACTGTGTTAAATATTTAAAGTAAATTGAAAGCACGAGTAGAATCCTAGTTATCAAATTAATTATTATTATTTATTAGATTCGGAAACATTTTCTGAGTATAATGCATATATCAAGCAACTTAGAGAATTACCGGACTTGAACGAATTTTTGTAATTTTTGGAGACTAAATTTACCAGTATGGAGGGAAGAAAGCAAGAAAATGTTTACCGAAAACCCTGTATTTTAGAATCGTGATGTAAAACACAGTGATGCGGTAAATAGCATTCAAGTGTCTGATTACTTACTGACGGTTTCATGTGACCTTACTGTTTGTAGTTGTCAATGAACGATTTATATTCATTATAAATTTTTTCATGTTCATGTTTAATTTTTTCTCTAACTGAAGAAATTGTGCAATTGCTTTATTCTTAGATTGGCCTAAATGTTTCCGAAAATCTGGCTTTAATGGTTGCCTAACTTGGTATCTTCCGTCATCCAAACGTTGTGTTGTTGACTTATAAAACTGGATACATGCTGTGTTATCAGATGATTATGATTTTTCTTCCGTAACATCTTCTATCTCCCAGAACTGTTGTATATTCTCTAGGTCTAGTTGAACAACATTGCACGAGAGAGATTTGAAGCCACCGCATAATATCCATCCCAACTGTGTTTGTTGCACAATGGGAAGCGAATCACTTAATCTGCACATACCTCCTAATATGATGCAGGAGTATACATCAGCGCCTAGTAACATGTCTATAGGGCAGCTAATATTGTATTCGGGATCGGCTAGTTCAATGTTTTCCAAAAATGGACATGCTAATTTTGGGAATGTGTATGATGGTAAATACTTCGTTAGGTTTTTCATTATGTATGCATCAATACTAAATGAGTAGTTATTAATTGTAGATGCACAATTCAAGTTCAACATACCTTTGCAACTGTTTTCCGTATGTCCTATGCCAGTAATGATGTTATTGCATTTTTGTCTTGGCAAACCTAACAACTGAGCACAGTTTTCCGCAATAAGGGAGGTCAATAAGCGCTCTCATTATCTGATAGGTGCCATCGGCCTTTTGTACCTTAAGTAGTGCTGTAGACAGCAAAATTTCTGAGGGAAAATTTTGTTGAGCCACGTGAGTGTTACCCTTTCGCATACGACCAGAACGCACGTTGTCTTGCTGCGTGCTCGTAGAAGGTGTTGCAATACCATTTTGCTGATGATAATACGATTCGTGCAATAATGTGTTGTGTAATTCATTGCACTCACGACAGCGCTTTTTAGATAACATACCTTGCCATGATGATCATACAAACAATTTTGGCAAAAATTCAGGCTAGCAACAAGTTGTTTTTCCTTTATTGGTTGCATTTCTGAGAATTGCTTGCAAAAATACAAGGCATGTGCATCATTGCAGACCGGACATTTAGGTATATTGAATTGCAATTTCCTGTCGCTCGGTGATTGCGACATTACCTTATTACTTGTAAATGTATGTTTAGAATGATATGATTTTTGGTGGTTTGCGTGGTTATTTCCTACAGATTTGATATTTGGAGAAACAGGTTTTTGGTAAACATTTTCTTGCTTTCTTCCCTCCATACTGGTAAATTTAGTCTCCAAAAATTACAAAAATTCGTTCAAGTCGGGTAATTCTCGAGGTTGCTTGATAGATGCATTATACTCAGAAAATGTTTCCGAATCAAATTTTTGGCATAAGATGTGTACAGTCAGAGGATCCCAGGTGTGACGTGACGTCCACACCTAGGTTCTTGATGGCGTTAAAGGTTTCTTGAGTTGTGTCATGAATACGCTTTATGTGATTGATAGATGCTTGTAGCGATACTGGGAGGTTTAACAAAATGTTTATATGCCAAGTAAAAATCATCCATTTATTGTCGTACCTATGATTTAAAATATCCCAGCTGATGATGTAGTTATCAGAAGAGATGGGTAGATGCTGTATAAGGCGTTCGGCTTCGCCTTTAATCTTCGTCTTAAGGAGCTGCATCTTCTGAGCTCCGGAGATACTAGGGTTGCTGTGGATCGATTCAGTGAAGAGATCCTTAAATGATGTCCATTGATGATAATTCCCGCCGAACAATGGAATCTCTATTTTCGGCGTAGCTTGTTCTCTATGGGAGACAGACGACATTTTCTTGTTAATCGCCTTCACAGTGTCATTGTATGTATTCTCATATCTGAGGTACATGGTGTAATATTCCTGATTCCTATCTCCAAGCTCGCTGTCTAACTCCTAATGCTAAGTATCTATTCTTGACCAGCGATCTTGTACGGTCTTCAGTAGGTGCACAAACTCCCACTTCTCTGATACCATATCTAAATTGATCTTAGAAACAGTATGTTCAAATGCCTTAAAATTACTCAGTTGTTTGCGTATCATTTCATCAGTTTTGCTATTCGAACCTTGTGTCTTTGAGAGTGCTGCAGAGGACTGCTGCGCTGAGCCTGATGCTGCTAGAGGGGTGGCGGGTCTCAACGACGGTGTTGACGGTCTGTTTTCTGATTTCATAAACTGTTGAATCACTCCTCTGATTTTCTCATATTTTTCCTTCACGACTTCTTATTGTTTGGAAGTAAAATAGCTATGAGATGAGGCATATTCAATGCTGCATAATTGCACATGATTTGATTGATAATCTTTCCAGTAGGCGTCCAATGTCTCCAATCTCTGACGTATGTAGTCGGGAGTCTTACGATCGGAGCCAACCTTCTTAAAATTTGTGTAAACCTGCTCTATCGCACCGAGTAGTTGCTGCTGATTTGCTAAAATGTCTTCTAAAGACGACACATACATGGAACGATCTTACTTGAAAGTCCAAGCGTAGAGCCTTGTTGCTCCAGGTGTGGATTCTTGCTGATCCCAGATGAGTACTGCTATGATAACGTACTGCACACTTGCTGAGAGTACGAACTCCGACACTGCTAGTTCAAATCACTTCACTCGTGGCGAGAAGTACGGCACGTTAATAAACTAAATACTGTACTAATTGCCGAAAGTGAGGTCTACGAAGGACCAAATGTACGCGGTATGCGCGAATCAAAGATTTATTGATAGATAAAATAAAGTATACTGCTAAAACACTAAAATTAACAGATTTACAGATATTGATAGATTTATCGATACACGGCGAAAGGTGCTATATGTGCAATAGGTTGCGCGGTGTACGGTTTTGCAACGACTACTGAACTATACGATATAATATTATTTGCTGATGTAGAATAAAACTATTAAATTTATTATAATAAAATGTGTGTTCTGAGGCGCATCGATGTCAGCATAAAAGTAAAACTATTGTATTGTACGGGTTTGCCCGCACACAGGTAATAAAAAAATCATGCAACAATTTTTTTTCCAATTTATGTTAACAACTTGTTTTTATAACTCAATATCTGGAGGCTTTGCGATAAAAGATTTACACATCAATTATAACTTTCCCAGGGCATTTGCTCCTCGCACGCTTCCATTTAAGTTCTGAACGTATTTTCTTTTGTCCTCCAATAGCGTCAGTGATGCAAGAAATCTAGAAATTTCAGAGTAATATTTTCCACAACATTAAATTTTATGATCGCAAAAGATAAACATAAAAATGTACTCCTCTAAATATAACTAAAAAGTTTTTTCATTAACCGTTGTGGGTGGAACTTTGGTCGACAAATACAACTGTGAAAAAAATAAATCAACACTCAGCACATAACAATTTGGCTGTCAAATGTTCAGCGTGAGGTTCGTAAATCATCGTTAAAAAAATTGCCAGTTACTCATGAATGGAGTGATTTGCGCGAATTACGTACGCGCCATTAGTTCCGTTCACGCCTTTGTGTGGGACCTAAGAAGATCGGACTCATTGTAATTCGAAAGGCCTGCCACCGAGACAGACTTTAATTACACACGTCTGCATATCCAGCTTCAATCGAGTGTAGTACCACGATAATAATATCTAACAGTATTCTTACTCCATACAAACGCACGAAACTCGAGTTATAACTACGCGCCTCGAGTAAAGTACACCCTAAAGTTCACAACAGCCGCGATCGTGCCGCAGTCACGAACGGACGGTGACGGTTTTTGTAACAGTGTTCTTTATTTAAATAATAATTGTGGCAACGATTTGTAGACTATATTGTGCTGTTTGCCACCTAAAGATAAGATTTTTCAAATTCAAAATGTACCTACTACGCTGCAATGTTTAATACTTAACTTACATACATACATACATACATAGATTCACGCCTGTTTCCCGGAGGGGTAGGCAGAGACTACGGAACGCTATTTCCAATGATCCTGACATATTTCTTTTGCTTCATTCACTCCCATCAGATTCTTCATGCATGCTCTTCTGTTTAGGGTACTTCTAACCTGTCCTGTTTTTAGGATGTCTGTAATCTGGTCAGAGAACGTCCGCCTAGGTCTTCCCCTTCGTCCTGTCCCATCCACACTTGCCTTGTATATCTGCTTGGTGAGTCTTTCGTCATCCATCCTCTCCACGTGCCCAAACCACTTTAGCATACCTTTCTCGATGCTTGTCACTACATCTTCTTTTACCCCACAACACTCTCTTATCACACAATTCTTTACTCTGTCTGTTAAAGACACAGCACACATAATTCTCAGTCCTCTCATTTCTACAGCATTTATCCTGCTTTCATGACTCTTGTGCCAAACCCAACTTTCACTACCATACATAAGTGTAGGTACCAACACCCTTCTATATACAGCCAAACGTCCCTTTTTGGATACGTTATGACTGTTCATAAAAGCCTTCAAAGTTCCATTCACCCTATTACCTGTATTAACTCTTCTTTCAATATCTTCTTCATTCTTACCATTCCTAGTAAACAGCGTACCTAAATACAAAAAATCATTCACTTGTTCAACTCGTTGTCCATCGATCATAACATTACAAGCCGTAACACATTCCTCCTTTTCAATAACCATAACTTTAGTCTTGCTCACATTCACTTTCATTCCTTTCCTCCCTAAAGCACCATGCATGATTGTTACCATCTCCTGCAACTCCTCCGCTGAAGACGCAAGTATTACCTGACCATCAGCATAAAGGAGGCATTTGACGAGTAACCTCATCCTTAATCCACAGTCACTATGTTTCAAATCTTGCAAACAACTGTCCATGATGAGGTTGAACAGCCTCGGCGACGCTACACATCCCTGTCTAACACCTGTCTCGATGATAAACCAATCAGAGTACGACCCGTTTATCCTCACACAAGCTCTGGAATCTTCATAAAGGGATTTCAGAGCTCGTATGGCTGCTGTTCACCCCATACATCGACAGTAACGACCACATTTCAATCCTCACCACTTTATCGCAAGCCTTTTCCAAATCCACGAATGCGCAATAGACCTTTTGACCTTTGGCCAAGAATTTCTCGGCTATGCACCGCAAGGAAAAGACTTGATTCGTGCACACCATACCCTTTCGGAATCCTAACTGTACATCCCATATTTTCTTGTCGGTTACTTCCATAACTCTTTAACCTTAGCATACAATTTTCCAATAATGCTGACAAGGCTAATGCCTCTATAGTTCTTGCAGTCTTGTTGCGAGCCTTTTCCCTTATAAAGAGGCACTACAGCTGTAGCCCAGTCGTCAGGTACTCGGCCGTTGCTCCAGCACAAGTTAAACAAGCGCTGCAGCTGACGAACTATGATGCCCTGTCTAGCCTTCAGCATTTCAACTGTAATCCTATCATATCCTGCAGCCTTACCTAATTTCATTCTTCCCAGCACCTTCATAATCTCATCCACGCCAATATCGCTTTCATCATTGCTATCATTACCATTCATTTCAGCGATCGATGTCTCTATCGCCGGTCTTTCAAATAAACCTTCAAAATACTCCTTCCATCTCTTCAGCACGCATGATTCACCATTCAGTATCTTTCCATTCCTGTCTATGATTGACGTGTATTCTGAAGATTGATTTCTTCCTTGAACTGCACGAACGGATTTCCAGAAAATCTTTATGTTTCTCCGGTAATCTCCAGATAATCTGCTATCAAACTCATCTTTCTTTTCCTCTTTTTTCCTTTTTACAATTTCTTTCACTATTCTTTTAGACCGAACAAACTCCTTTCTTGCTTCATCTATGTCATCACTCGTTGCCTTTCCCATTATTTCATTTTCTCTGGCAGCCAACCAATCTAACCAAGCTTTATTCTTCTCTGATACTGCTGATTGTGATTGCTGCATCCTTGTCCCACCATGTATTCTTAACCTTTCGTAGTTTTCTTCTCTTGATCACACCACATACTTCAGACGCTACACATACTAGCTCTTCTTTAAAGGAATGCCATAATTCTTCCATATCATTTATGCCATCGAACCTTTCAAATCTTGCTATCAATCTTCGTTTATACTCATCTTTCACATCTTTCTCTTGCAGATTTTTTACTTTTATTCTTTCCAAGACCCTATTTTTATTATGCTCTCGGTGTCGCTATCCATTGAAGAGCCCACTTATCCGGCTCAACACCAACAAGTGGTCTGTGTGGATGCCGATCCCTCGATACACCCTAGTAGCCAATACATTCGTTCTCAATCGTTCATCTACAATTACAAAATCAATCATACTTCTTCTAACATTTTTAGCCTCACGCGTATACATGTGTATCCTTTTGTGATCAAACATGGTGTTTGTCACACAAAGGCTCCACTCCAAACAAACCTCAAGCAATACTTTTCCATTTTTATTCACACTCTCATCACCGAATCCACCTAAAACCCTTTCAAATCCATCTCGTTTTAATCCCAACCATCCATTGAAATCGCCTAACAAGATCAATCTTTCGTTATCCTTACATTTCCTCAAAATCTCTCTTAAATTCTCCCAAAATTCCTGCCTTTCGTCTTGTTCTCGCTGTGTCATACCCGCTACTATATTGACTAGGGCGTAAACCCCTACAATAAAGAGACGAGTAAGTCCTACTTTCATTCCCATCCATAGTAGCATTTATATATTCAAATTCCTTAACGCACTCATTCATTCGCGCTGATAGTATTACACCAACTCCCTTACAGGCTCTGGTGGTACTGTCTACTCCAGACCAATACGCCGTGTAGCTGTCATGCTTGGTGGTGCTACAACCTATCCTTTTTGTCTCATTCACACAAAGAACTTCAATCTTTCTATCATTCATCATCTGACATACTTCATTCAATTTACCGTCCATTCCTCCTCCAACAATTAATGTTGCAAACGTGACGTGATGGGTTGCGAACCGCGTCGCCGCCGTATGGAGAGATATAATTTTTTCTTCAAAATCCTTAACTTATGCGTGATTAAGTCGAAATTTGTTTAGCTTAATTTATTATTATGTTGATATTTTTAAAAACATATTGGTTTGATTGTAGTAATAATGTATACTAGCAGAACACTTTTACCTGCGTTCATCATCATCAGTCTTTAACAGTCCACTGCTGGACCAGGCCTCTCCTTTGAAAGGAGGAATTGGCCTACTATACCACGCTGGCCAAACGGGTTGGTATAGGGTTTGTATCAAGTTTTCCTTCTCTTACAGTACTGTTCCCTGCATAATATGCTCCCTCTGTCGACTTTTACGACACCCATGGGATGATATGGGGTGGTGACATTCCGTATTCTTAATCCGTCACCACACGGACGACCTGCGTTATTGACAATGTATTATTTCATTGAAGTCTATGATTAGTAGTACCTTAAGAGTTGTTTTCTAGGGTACTTACATACCTACATGGTTTTTTATTTTTTGAATAAAAAAATATAATTAATATGAACAGTCACAAAAGCAGAAATTTTCGAGTAGGTAGATGTAATTAAAATACTTGGGGCGGGCGGCCCTATCGCTTGTTTCTGCCCGGCGCGTCTGTAGGCATATAACTCGGGGAGACGGCCGAGTTACAATACTGTTAGATTATATTATTATCGTGGTAGTACTCCGACCAATTACATTGTTTACTAAAATTTACCGAGCGCATTTCAAATTTAGTATTGCAGACACATTTCGGGACCGTGAAAGCAGATTGGACAGATAAAATAAAATATAATTTTGTGTCGTTGGGAGCCTTAACCTTTGTTGTTGTCTTTTGTTTTCAAGTCCGGGTTTAGGTATTTTGTAACCGTTTAATAAATGGCAGCGATAGCTTGGTCTTGGACTTTGGTGACGACCCGACCGCCCACTGGGATCCACGAGTGCAGTCAGTCAACCGGAAGATGGCGGTCAAACCATCCAAAGTAAGGTGGAAGTAAATGGAAAGATACTAGATGGGCAGCAGCTTCTAGTATCAAAGACTTCCGCCACTGCGATCGCCAATACTGAGCATGCCAAAATGAGCCACAAACGCGAAGAACGGCCCCTAGTCCCCGGCGGCTCCGCTATTCCTGGCTCAGGTAGCGGCCATTGTAACGGCATAGGGCAGGGGGTGCGAAGAATCTCCGGCAGAGATCCGGCTACCATCACCTACGACAACTGGCCCTGGCAACATTCAACACGCGCACACTGCGGACCGACGAGAACATTGCCAAGCTGGAAGAAGAACTGAGTAAGTGACGATGGGATATTATAGGTCTATCTGAGTTCTTCGGAACTCAGATAGACCTATAATATGTCTTCGGACAGGGTGAGGACTCGATAGTGCTCAACATGCTTGACTGCACGGTTGGCATAGTGGTTTAAGTAGCCGCCTCACGGCTTGACACTGTGTCGAGGTGTTGTGGGTTCGATCCCCACACGAGACAACACTTTGTGTGATTTATAAATTGTTGTTTCGAGTCTGGGTGTTCATTGTGTCCGTTAGTTGTATGTTTGTAAAGTTCCCCGCGACACAGGCTTTAGTTCTAATGCGGGAGTTGTCTTTCAAAAAATAGAAAAATAAATAGAATAGAATTCCGGTAATTTGCTCTTCTACCGGGAGGGCGACCAACAGTCCCAAGGTGGTGTCGGGTTCATCATCCACAAATCTAGCGTGAACAGCGTGGTAAATATATCGAGTGTGTCGAGCAGGGTAGCGTACCTGATACTCAGGGTATCTAAACGATATTCGTTGAACGTCATATAGGTCTACGCTCCGACCTCGACGCACCGCGATGAGGAGGTAGAAGCTATGTATGAGGACATATCTCGGGCTATACATTGCTTCAAAACTCATTATACCGTTGTCATAAGGGATTTCAACGCGAAACTGGGCAAACGAAGTGTATCACCACTTCGTTTGCCCAGCTGAGAGTGGGGCAATTTGGATATGGGTATCGGAACTCGAGGGGTCACTTGCAGGCTAGCTTCATGGAGAACGAAAGACTCTTCATGATGAATTCCTTCTTCAAAAAGCGCGAATGTTGCAAGTGGACCTGGATAAGTCCAGACGGTGCTACCAAAAACGAGATCTAATTCATCATGTCGACGAAGAGGCAAATATTCAATGATGTCTCCGTGGTCAATTCGCTTGAAGCGGGCAGCGATCACTAAATGGTAAGAAGAGGCACATTGATTATTAGTCCCAGCCTCGAATGGTCAAGATTGATGAAGTCCACGCGCCGACTAGGATTAGTTCAAATTCAAAACCCCGAAAGGTTTCAGCTTGAACTGCGAAACCGCTTGGAATGCCTGGGAGTGCGTAAATGTACAAGACTTCAGTGACAGGTTCGTGGATGCTGTCCATACAATGGGCTTGAAGTTCTTTAAGCCCAAAACGAAGAAAAGAGCCAATAAAATCTCTGGTCCGACTCCCGAGCTCATAGAGGAAAGGCGTAGGATACTTCTGCTATCCTCCGACGATATGCCAAAATATCAGCGTCTTAATAGGCAGATCTAGATCATAGATTCATAATGACGAAGAAGTCGCACATACATTTAATAACTTTTTTGCTAGCGTACCACTTACTACTACTAGAGAATTAAAATCATCAGCTCTGCCGTCCGTTAACTAAAACCACGTTAACCCCAAAAAATGATTTCGGAGAAAAACGTAAAAAACGCGGGAATCGTTGTTTCTAGAAAACTATTATACATAAATCCGTGATTGTTAAATATTATTGAAACAAATATTTGCCAGCGTCATTTAGGATATTTCCTGCTCAGAAATATACTTGGAATTATATAAAAAAAACTGATTTTTTTGGTTTAGTTAAGCAATACACATTTTTTTTACCTTTTTTTCCGCACTAAAGCCTCGTTAACCTACACTTAGAGATCTTTTAGCTAAGCATTTTCTTTAAATTTATGAGGTTTCTAATTTTCAATAAATTTTTCCTAAAATGCTTAACTATAAACGCGCTAAGTCTATTAACTGTTTTATAGCTAAGACCTTTCTTAATATTTATGCATTAGTACCTTACGTAAAAAGAGGTTATAGTACCTGTGACTCTTTTAAGCTAAGTTTTAGCGAAAAATAAAAAAGATATGAAAAAATATATGCTTGCTTACTAAGCTAAAATCAGGTATTTCTTACTTCAATTGTTAATAACGTCTTTATAGCTAAGCATCACATATAAAAAAAAATTGGTTGCCTGTAAAGTCGGTATACGGGCGAAAGTTTTACGTGACAACGACTTTGAGTGGTAAAATAATTTTAATGTGAATATTCATTCGTATAGTAGGAAGAAGGATGAAAGACGCGTGCCTTTCACTTTTTATGTCTGTCTCTCTCGCTCTTAGGCGGGACGCGTGCCTCTCACTCGCTCTCATTGTGAGCGCATAACGTGAGCGGAGTGTAACGCAGTTTCTTGAAGTGTCACCCGGCAAACCAATTTATAAGACGTTGTCACGTCAAAAACTGGATAATTAAATAAAATGCAGTATGAAAATTGAATCAATTAAAATGAAAAAGTTTTAATTAAATAAATTCCCTTATCACCAACATATATATTATTTTACTTATCATCAACATATACAGCAGTTTGTAAAATTTATATGCAAAGCCTTGATTATTTTTCTAATCTTAGTAAGCAATGAATAGCTAAAAAAGTATATTTTAAGGCCCTATTTCCATAGTAGCTATTTAATATATTATATTTGCGTATAATAGACAGTAATAATATTTTCAATCACAAAGCCATCATCATGTCAGACTAGAGACGTCCACTGCTGGTTATAAGTCTCCCCCAAGGTTCTCCACACAGACTCAATTTCGAGCCGCCCGCATCCAACCACTTCCCGCAATCTTATACACATCGTCGGCCCACCTTGTGGGAGGCCTACTCCTGCTGCGGCGTCCGGTTCGTGGTCGCCACTCCAGAACCCTCCTGCCGCAACAGCCATCGGTTCTTTGAACTATGTGCCCTGCCCATTGCCACTTTAGCCTGGCTATTTGGAGAGCTATGTCGGTGACTTTGGTTCTCCTGCGGATCTCCTAATTTCTTTTTCAATCTCGCAAGGAAACACCGAGCATAGCTCTTTCCATTGCCCTCTAAGTAACCCGGAGCTTCCGGATAAGGCCCAAAGTAAGTGACCACGTATCGGCTCCATAGATCATCATTTGCAACATATACTGGCCAAGGACTTTTGTGTTGAGACACTGCGGGATATCAGACGTGAAGATATGCCGTGACTTCCCGAACGCCTCCCAACCGTATTAGATTCGATGAATGACTCCTTTCTCGAAGTTGGACGATCCCAATCGGATCATTTTCCCAGTTATACGTACTTGTTGACAACTTCAAGTGTAGAGTTCCCAACCTGAATAGGAGCAGGTACGACATGGACTTGTCAGACGTGATTTTCGTCTTGTCCATGTTCATCGTAATGCCCATGTTCATCGAGCATTGTTCTGAGGTCTTCCATGGTCTGAGCCATGACTACGATATAATCAGCAAATAGAAGGTGTAAGTAGTCGCCGTTCATTTGATGCCGAGTCCTTTACAGTCCAGAACCTTGAAAACGTCTTCCAGCGCAGCGGCGAACGTTTCGGAGATATAACATCTCCCTGCCTCACCCCTCGTTATAGTTGAATAGGCTTTAAACTCTGGTCCTGGAGGCGGACTGACATGGTGGCGTTTTCGAGCAAACATCGATTGATAGTCGTCGATGGCACAGTTGGCGAGACTGCAGTACCGCCCAGGTTTCGATTGAATCGAAGGCTTGCTCATAGTCCACAAACGCCAAGTAAAGAGGCTGGTTATACTCCTCAGACTTAACCTGCCGCAGCGTATGTATGTGGTCTACAATACTATAGCCTTTACGGAAACCCGCTTGTTCGGGAGGCTGGAAGTCGTCTAGCTTGGTCTCGAGATGATTTGTGACGACCCCTGAAAACAACTTATAGACGTGACTCAGGAGTGAGATGGGTCTGTAGTTCTTCAAAAGGGTTTTATCGCCTTTTTTGACGAAAAGCCACATACCATGCCTGTGGCGTTTTGCCCTCGAGTATGACAGAATTTAATAACTTTCGAAGTTTTTCCACGGCAGGTCCGCCGACAGCTTTCAAAAGCTCTTACATAATTCCGTCATCACCCGGTGCCTTGTTGGTTTTGAATTGATTTAGGGCCACTCTTATCCCGTGCATGCTGACGGAATGTCATGGCCGGGATATCATCGGTATAGTGTTGGGTCAATCCAGCTCTAGGGTCAGTGACTGGAGTAATAACAGGTGGTCGTGTAGTTGTGTATAGCTGTCCAGTTCGATCTCTTCCAGGAGCCGCAGCTCCTCCGCCTCAGCTTAATAAATAAATCTCTAAGTCTCTGATTCGCGATCTCCGCAAATACAAGACAAAGCGTATTCAAGAAGCAATCGAGCAGATTATGGTTCCAAAGTGTTCAAAAGAGATATTCTGTATATCGGGCAGGTCAGCTGACAAGGCTGAAGACGAATGGAGACCTCAGTCTGGACGAGATAATTCTGTCATCATTCGTCTTGAACACACTTAGTGTTGTATTGGCGAAGATCGCGAATCAGAGACTTAGAGATCTGTTTATTAAGCTGCCGATTCTTTGGCATAATTATCGTCGGAGGCATGCAGAAGCATCTTACGCCTTTCTTGTATACGCTCGAGGATCGGACCAGAGATTTTATGGGCTCTCTTAATCGTCATGGGCTTTAAGAACTTTAAGCCTGTTGTATGGACAGCATTCACTGACCTGTCACTAAAGGCGTCCACATCTACGCATTCACCCAGGCATTCGAAGCGATTTTGCAGCTCGTGCTGAAAGCTCTCGAGGTTTTACATTTGAATTGGCGCTCGTAGGAGCGTAGACTTCATCAATCTCGACCGTTCGAGGCTGGGACTAATATTCAATGTGCCTCTTACCATTCGGTGACCGCGGCCAGCTTTATGCGGACTGATCACAGAGACATCATTAAATATTAACCTCTTCATTGATATGATAAAATCAATCTCATTTTTGGTGGCACCATCTGGACTTATCCAGGTCCACTTGCGGCATTCTAGCTTTTTGAAAAAGGAATTCATCATGAAGAGTCCTTACTTCTCCATGAAGCTAGCCAGCACGTAGCCCCGCGAGTTCCGGTGTCCATATCCAAATTACTCCACCCTCAGCTCATCACCGCTCGTTTGCCTAGTTTCGCGTTAAAATCTCCCATGACAACGGTGTAATGGGTTTTGAAGCTATGTATAGCCCGAGATATGTCCTCATACATAGCTTCTACATACTCATCGGAGTGTGATGAATGAAATGAAATAAATGAAATATTGCGACAAATCTCTGCCGGAGGTTTATCGTACCCCTTGCCCCGCCGTTACCATGGCCGCTATTTGAGCCAGGAATAGTGGGGCCGCCGGGGAATAGAGGCCGTTTTTTTCGGTATGTGGCTAATTTTTGGGAGATTTTGCTTTGATCGCCACGCTTGGCGACGAATTGGCGATCGTAGTGCCGGAAGTCTTTGATACCTAATGCTGCTGCCTATATAGTATCTTGCCTTTTACTTTGGCCTTACTTTGGGTGGTTTGACCGCCATCTTACGGTTGACTGACTGCAATGGTGGATCCGAAGCTACTCTCATCCAGTTCCTGCCCGTCAAAGGTAGTCACTCCACCTAGTTAGTATGAGGGATAATAGCAAACCAACAAGGCAGTCATAATTTTTGTATAAATATGACTAATTTGTTGGTCTGCTATTCTTCTCTCAAACTTGGTAGAGATATTAAGGAAGATAATGTTTATAAAGTACTAGAGGACGCCAGCAGCTACGCCTGCATTTTTATAAATTTACCCGTTTTAGCCGATCCCGTGGCAATTTCGGGAAATCCTCCTTAGTGCACCTTTACGGTCCCCAAGGAACATACATGCCAAATTTCAGCTTCCTGCACCCAATAGTTTCGGCTGTAGCGTGTCTGTCAGTCAGTCAGTAGACTTCATCAATCTCGACCGTTCGAGAAGGATTTTACATACTAAGATTATACAAAAAAAATCAAATTTTTACCTCTTAATGTTCCCCGACATATTTGAGTATTAGCGGGAATACGATGCGATGACTCACGATTGCACGCTATAAGCTCTCCGAGCGGAATAGCAAACCTCCCTGTGCGCATATCGCATCCTCGCACGCATATGGCATCCCCGCACACTCCCGGAATTAATGAAGAGTGAGAAAGGGATAACGTGTTTCTAGTTAAGGAACGTGGGCTAGCCGTTATTAAGTTAAGAATTACTAATATTTTTTTGAACAAATTCCATGTTAGAAGTAAATAACGCTTTTTTAACGAACTATTTTGAGCAAATCGCAATATTGATTACTTGGCAAAAATACCGTTATGGTCGTCTAACCAGAATTAAGATAAGGTTTTCATCATAAATAGTTTATAGCATTGTTTTTATTTCTGTTTTATCAAAATTGATCCTTAACTATAAACAAGTTATAGGCTCTTAGTGTATTTGTAGTCAAGAATATTCAATTAACGTAGTTTAAGCTTATATAAAATGAAAAAAATATTAGGCTAATTTAGAAACTAATTTACTTTAACGTGCATTAAGCTAAGAAGCGTGGTATAGTCACTTTTTAGTCTAGCATTTGTTGCATATTTTGTCATTTAACGGTAAATCATGTTTTAATATCTCTATAACCGTAAGTGATAGAGATATGTTTCCTAGACAGAAAGATAGAGAATTTAAAACTGTATTACTTTGCATTCAAAACTCAAAAGCGACCATTTGAGGGTTAACGGGGTTCTAGTTAAAGGACGGCAGAGCTATAGTCGCAGAAAACCTATTAGAGTCTAGTGTAGGAAAATGTGAAGTAATATTTAAATTTCATAGTATTAGTTCTACCGATATTATAAATACTTTTAAGTCTTTAGAGTCTAAAAATACAGGTGATCTCTGGGGCATTTCTGTTAAGGTTTTGACAAGTATAATTGATGTAGTGGCTCCTTATTTAAGCAACTTATTCAATAAGTGTATTAAATCTGGCAGTTTTCCAGATCTTATGAAACATAGTAGAATAATACCTCTGTTCAAATCCGGCAATAAGACTGATCCTAGTAATTATAGGCCAATATCGATACTACCTGCTTTTAGTAAGATTTTTGAAAAGATCATACTCAAGCAACTACTAAGACATTTTAATCAAAACAGCCTCCTTCATGGTGAGCAATATGGTTTTACCAAGGGTCTTTCGACAAAAGATGCAGGAGTAGCGTTACTCAAACATATCTACAGTGCTTGGGAGAATTCCCAAAATGCTGTTGGTGTGTTCTGCGACCTTTCGAAAGCATTCGATTGTGTCTGCCATGAGACGCTCTTGTGCAAGCTTAGACATTACGGCGTCCAGACTAAAGCATTGGATGTCATTAAGTCGTACTTAAGTGACAGGATCCAATGTGTTGAAATAAATGGCTCAAAATCCAGTGGCTTACCTGTTGATTTAGGAGTGCCACAGGGCAGCATCATAGGGTCTTTCTTGTTTCTTGTTTACATAAACGATTTACCTTTTTACTTGAGAAACATTTGTGACGTTGTACTGTTTGCTGACGATACTTCTTTGATATTTAAAGAAGATAGAAATAAGGAACACTTTAACGAAATAAACAGTGCACTCATTCAAGTGACTAAATGGTTTAATGTAAACAATCTAGTACTGAACGCCAAAAAAATAAAATGTGTTAAGTTTGCTCTGCCTAATGTCAGAAACCTTGGTCCTAACATAGTTTTAAATGACGATGTACTCGAAACAACTGAATCCACATTATTTCTAGGATTAACACTTGATTCGAAGTTACAAAGGGGTGCGCATGTTACATATCTCTCAGGGAAACTTAGCTCAGCTGCTTATGCCGTTAAGAAGGTTCGTAGGTTGACCGATGTCGATACGGCTGGATTGGTTTATTTTAGTTATTTTCATAGTGTTATGTCATATGGCATATTGTTATGGGGTAGAGCTGCTGATATCCAAAATATTTTTATATTGCAGAAACGGGCAGTTAGGGCCATTTACCAGTTAAAGACAAGAGTCTCACTCAAAGAAAAATTTAAAACTATTGGTATTCTTACTGTAGCGTCACAATATATTTATGCCAGTGTTATGCATGTAAGACTAAACATAAATTCTTATAAAATGAATAGTGACAGACACAATATCAATACTAGAAATAGACATAAATTATGTGTTCCGTATTTTCGTTTGCACAAAACGCATAGCTCTTTTATTGGGCTCAGTATTCGCATATACAATAAATTACCAACTTATATTTTAGACTTGCCATTAAGTTCGTTTCAGGCAGAAGTTAAAAAGAATCTTATAAATAAGGCATATTACAGTTTGAAGGATTATTTTGATGACAGGAGCGCTTGGAAGTAGTTGTTCGCTTTTGACTAGGTCAATAATTAGTAGTTTTATTTTATAGTGTAGTTAATTACGATATTCTCATTTCATACTTTGCATTCATGTTCCACACTTTCATTATAACTTTGCGGATTTGTAAAATGTGGGTAACTCGTGGTCATGGGCTAACTAATAGGTTGTCGATTGCTTTGGTTTCATAATACCGTTACTTTCTGCTTCATTCACTTCTACCATAGTTCTGACCATGTTCGCGAGTTGCCTACATTAAAAAGACGTAAGTGGATGCTCCTGTTTCACCATATTTACTTTGGGAGGCTTACCATATGAACATCATTTACTGCTTGAGTATGATATCAATAGCTACTAAAAATTTTACTAGTAGATGTCTACAATGTGAAACAGTTGCAGCTCCTTACAAAAATAAAATGTACCACCATTATATTTGTTTGAAAAGAGTGGCCATGAGTTTTATTGCCCGTTCTTTCTCGTGGCTCTACCTATTGCATTGCGAACGTGGCAGTAAATGTAAATGTAGAATCATTAAGTAATTAACTTAAATTTTGACGTTCATAAGCGTCACTTTGTGGCCTAGATGAATAAATGATTTTGATTTTGATTTTGATTTTGATCTCCCCTTCCCCCCGGACCACGATAGTGATTAGACGTGTTCACTTACAAGCTTTATTTTTAATAAAATTCGTAATAATTTACTAAATATGAAATTTAAAATTAATAACTAAAGTACCAGGCGCGCATAACATAACAAGAGACACAGAGTAGTTGTGTGAAGAAGATAGCAACAATTGAAAAGGCGATAGTCTGCGAGCTATGCTGCGCGCTGCTTTGAACTGCCACCAGCCGTCGATACGAATTGTCATCCGTGAATTGTCACAGAAGATTGATATCCGTGAATTGTCAAGACGAACTGTCACATACGTAGTTGCCACATTAGAAAAATTACTCCAAATAGTGGGAAATCCTTCAACAGTGGATACTTGAAGCAATAATCAGTAAGTAAATTATTTTATTCTAAATAACGATAGACACGTTCGATTCACATTTTTGGAATTCATTCATCTCATAATAAAAACTAAGAAAATGTCGATGTTGGTGCAACGGTCACCTAGCTCTGCCTCTGCACCTGGTAAAAATACGGAGGTTCCAAGTACACCATCCAATATAACCCAGAGACCTCTAAAACGAAGACAGGGGGACGATTTGGAATATTTCATGAAAAAATGGAATCGATGTTCAAAGATTGGGCTGACAAGCAAGAGCAGAAATACCAACAACTTTTGGATTCTGTCAAGGCAGTTAGAGCACAGAATATAGAAATGAAGGCAAGTGTGGATTCAATCTCTAGTATGTATGATGAAATCAAGTTGAAAATTGAAAATTTGGAGTTGGAGAAAAAGACGAACTTAACATATATCCAAAGCCTTGAACATAGAATTGAATACTTGGACAGAACTACTAAAAGCTCATGTGTAGAATTGAGAAATATCCCACTATCTAAAAATGAAACTATAGATTATCTTTACACTCTAGCATCCAACCTATGTAAGACTTTAGATGTCTCTGTATCACCCACAGATATAAGAAATATTTACAGAGGCTATTCAAAAAGTGCTTCGCAGAAACCAATTATAATAGATTTCGCTTCTGTCATGTTAAGGAATAGAGTTGTTGCCTCGTTCAAGTCATATAATAAACAACACAGCAATAATAAATTAAACACGAATCAAATTCAACTCGACGGACCACCTGAAATAATTTACGTATCCGACTACCTAACACCGAAAATGAAGAGACTTCATTTCCTCACAAGAGACTTTGCCTCTACAAATGGTTACAAGTATTGCTGGTCGACACCGGGAGCAATATATTTACGAAAAAAGGAAGGAGATCAACCAATTAAACTTAAAAACGAACAGGATTTGCTCACTCTTAAAAGTCAAATATGACTATACATAGTCTATTACTTTAAACCTGTTTTTAAATTCGTTTTGATATTTTTGTTATAAATTATTATTGTAGAAATTGTTATACAGTATTTTAGAATGATTTGTCAAAATTGTCAATGCATGTTAATAATCATAAGTCATATCACACGTACACACACACTCACGCAGCTTCATACTCATACTTCCACAAACACCTCAGCCATAGAACTTGTACTAAACCCCCTACTTATACAATTATTGCGAAATTTAAACGCAGTGAACTCTTCCATTGTTTATTATTTCAAAGTTGAGTCTATCCAACACGGCTTAATTAGTCTACTTTATATATTATATATTTTTTATGTATTCCCTATTTTATCAAATAGCGAAATTCTCGGACTTTAACAGTTTACTTAACCAATTAGATAACTACAATGCAAGTAATTCATTTATTTGTGATCCTGAAGAATGTAAACGCATAATTATTATTTCACAATCTTACCTCAAAATTCTACACCAAAATATCAGGAGTATAAATAAATATTATGATAATTTATGCATCTTATTGCTACAATTAAAGGTTGAATGTGACATTATTATACTAACAGAATGCTGGTTGTCTCGCGTCTCATTTGCCCACTTTGGATGGCTACTATACATACAGTAGCTCAGATTGTTACAACCAAAATGATGGATTAGTTCTATTCATAAATAAATCTATAAATCATAAGGTAGAGGAGCCCACATTTCATGATGCAAATTGCTTACTCATCAGGAAAGGTGTTGATACTGCTATCATATCTATCTATAGGCCTCATTGCTTTAATAATGTGGATAATTTTCTACAGTCTTTGGACCAAATTTTAAAAGAATTATGCTCATGCAGAAATATTTTTATAATTGGCGATATTAATATCAATATCTTGGACGCAAACTCTAACACAACGCGTTATCTAGAATTACTATCGTTTCATGGCTTAATTACTGCATACGATTCCACAACCAGAGGTAAAAGTTATATTGACCATGTCTTTTTGAAGACAAATCTTCCTTCACTGTCTTTTGTACTTAATACGACTATTACAGATCACGGATCATCTTTGTTTTGCCTTAAGACTAAAATAAATAATTATTCTAACAACAGATACACAGATAAAATGAATTTTGAAAATATTGTTTTAGAGTGCAAAAGTACTGACTTTAATCAACTATTATGTAAACAAGATCCAAATTCAGCAACTACACATTTGTAAATTTTCTTCAAAATTTAATAATGCGTAATAGAATAAAAATGCCGTGAAATAAAGTCATACTTAAACCATGGATTTCGTTAGGTTTACTAAGATGCATAAGAAACAGGGATCGCATGCATCAAAGAGTAAAAGCCGATCCTGAAAATGCTGTACTTGTCACAACCTATAAAATATACAGTAATTTTTGTAACTCTTTGCTAAAAAAGTGTAAATAAATTATAAAAACATGAATTAGAAAAATCTAAAAACAATATTAAGATGCTTTGGAATAATATAAAAAATATAACCAATTCGCATAAAAGTATAAGTCAGGAACTGCTATCGATTGAGAGAACACCGAAAGACTCTGTTAATGTAGTCAATGAGTTCTTTGCCAGCATTGGTGCAAATTTGGCTAGTAAAATACCGTCACATATATCGGACAGTAGTACTAAGAGTAAAACTTGATACAAACCCTATACCAACCCGTTTGGCCAGTGTGGTATAGTAGGCCAATTCCTCCTTTGAAAGGAGAGGCCTAGTCCAGCAGTGGACTGTTAAAGGCTGATGATGATGACTAAGAGTGCCTTCAATTCATCAGCGTCCTTTGTTCTATTGGAAACAGAGTGTGATGAGGTTAAACATATAATTGCGAACTTAAAGTCAACTAGCAGTTGTGGATTTGATGGTATCTTTAGCAAACTGTTAAAATTAATCCAGGATTTCATTGTACCTTCCCTGACAGAGCTCTTCAACAACTGCTTCAAACTAGGTATATTTCCTGACGCCCTCAAGCAATCGATAGTGATACCCATTCACAAGGGTGGCAAGAGAGACTGTGTCAACAATTATTGTCCAATATCTTTATTTCCTTCGAAAGTATTAGAAAAATTAATAAATAAGAGGCTCGTAAATTTTTAGAATCGAAAAATTTATTATCGGATGCCCAATACAGTTTTAGGCAAGGTAGATCAACAAACGATGCCGTGCACGCATTTACAGAATTTATAGCGACGAAGCTCGATAACAAAAGTAAATGTCTAACGATATTCTTAGATCTAGCAAAAGCGTTTGACACAGTCTCTTTTTCCAAACTACTGTCGAAGCTTGAGAGCTTCGGTATAAGGTATAAACAACTTCTTTTATTTAACAGTTACCTGTTGGGGCGTACGCAACGAGTTAGGATAGGTGACAATTTAAGCGAAGAGTGTTCTGTAAACTTCGGCGTCCCACAGGGAAGCATCCTCGGCCCTTCTTTATTTTTATGCTATATTAACGATTGTGTCAACTTAAACTCAAAAACTGCAAAATCATTTCTTACGCAGACCCCCCATAGAAAGTGAGAGTTGTATCATCTCTCACTTTCTATGGGGATTCATGGCCAAACGTTTTTATATATGCCCAGGAAGGTTTTAACAAGGTGTGTTTATGGTTGACTAATAATTTACTTACACTTAAACACTTAAAACACACTTTATAACTTTTTCATTGCGAAATCCTGTTTTGCCACAATACGATATTTTAGCACATTTCTGTAACTCAACTCCATCTGATTCAAAATGTAACTGTACAAACATTCAAAAAACTAAACACATAAAATACCTAAGAGTTACCATTGACGAAAACCTGAATTTTGCGGAACACATAAGTAATGTTGCTAAAAGAGTTCGAAAGTTAATATACATATTTAAACAGCTTAGACATGTGGCGGACCGGAGTAATGAAAATTGTTTATCTGGCTCTTTGTCAATCTGTCGTTACGTACTGTATTTCTTTTGGGATGGAGCATCTAAAAGCCGTTTGATAGAATTAGAGAGAGCTCAAAGACTAATACTCAAGATAAGCTTATTTAAACCTAGATTATTCCCTACTTCGGAACTATACAAATGTGCAGGGGTACTATCAGTGAGGCAACTATACATTTTGGCTACAGTTCTAAGACAACAAATCTGATAAAATTTGACCCTAATAACCCAGCGTTGGCTCGGCGTCGCAATTTTCAAATATGTACAACAGAACCAGCCAATACAGCCTTCAGCGATAAATGCTTCTTTTTCCAAGGTCCACGGATATACAATCTTGCTAACAAATTACTTGCAATTTACTCAAATACATCGCATGAATGTTAAAATCGTCTAACGAATTGGCTTCTAACTTTTAATTATGAGGACACTGAAAAACTACTCATCAGACATAGAGACATTTAAAATCTAAGGCTGTTCACCTTCAGACACCCAGTTAAACACTGATTCAATTTGAGTCACACACACAGACACACACACGCACACACACACGCACACAAACACACCTAAACATACATAAACCACTAATCTAGCTCACTCCCAAACACGCAAATCTATACTGTTTTGGCTACATTATGTCCGGGTGAAGGAGGCCAGGAAACCCATGACACAGGTCTTTAACTTAGTATGGGCTCCTGTCTCCCTTCTATGTCCTAATATTGTAAACTGTTGAAATGTTTGTATCTTATGGGAGAAAATAAATAAATATTATTATTATTATTATATCTCTAAGTCTCTGACTCCGATCTCAACCAATACGACACTAAGTGTGTTCAGGAGGCGATAGAGCGGAATGAGGGTTCCAAATTGTTCCAAAAAGATCTGGGTAGCAGGCAAAGTCAGCTAGCATAGCTGAAGACGGAGTATGGCAGAACCTCAGCTCCTGGAGGAGATCGAACGGATCTTTGGACAGCTATTCACGACAACACGAACACCTGTTACTATTCCAGCCACTGACCCTAGAGCTGGTTTGACCCAACACTATACCGCAGATATCCCGGACGTCAGCATGCACGAGATTAGTCTAGCCCTAAAACAACTAAAAAACAACAAGGCACCGGGTGATGACGGAATAACGACAGAGCTTCTGAATGCTGGCGGCGCACCTGCCGTGGAAATGCTTCGGCAGCTATTTAATTCTGTCATACTCGAGAGTAAAACGCCACAGACATGGTACGGAACTGTTAAGTAAGTGCTTTTCTTTAAAAAAGGGCGACAAAACCCTTTTGAAGAACTACATACCCATCTCACTTCTGAGTCACGTCTATAAGTTGTTTTCTAGGGTCATCACGAATCGTCTCTAGAGGAAGCTAAACGACTTCCAGCCTCCCGAACAAGCCGGATTCCGTAAAGGCTATAATACCATAGACCACATACATACGCTGCGGCAGATTATACAGAAGTCCGAGGAGTATAACCAGCCTCTATGCCTGGCGTTTATGGACTATGAGAAAGTCTTTGGTTCGATCGAAACCTCGGCAGTGCTGCAGTCTCTCCAACGGTGCCATATTGACTATCGATATGTCGAAGTGCTGAAGTGTTTGTACGAAAATGCAACCATGTCAGTCCGCCTTCAGGACCAGGGCTTAAAACCTATTCGGCTACAGCGAGGGGTGAGGCAGGGAGATGTTATATCTCCGAAACTCTTCACCGCTGCGCTGGAAGACGCTTTCAAGCTTCTGGGCTGGGAAGGACTCGATGTGAAAATCAACGGCCAGTACATAACTGACCTTCGATTTGCTGATGATATCGTAGTCATGGCTGAGACCATGGAAGACCTCAGCACAATGCTCGATGGCCTCTGTAGAGTCTCCCAACAAGTAAGTCTTAAGATGAACATGGCAAGACGAAAATCATGTGTAACGTCCATGTCGTACCTGCTCCTATCCGGGTTCGGAACTCTACACTCGAAGTTGTCGACAAGTACGTCTACCTGAGACAAATGATGCCATTGGGTAGGTCCAACTTCTAGAAAGAGATCCTTTGTCGAATGCAACTCGGTTGGGCGGCGTTCGGGAAGTTACGGCATAACTTCACGTCCAATATACCGCAGTGTCTCAAGACGAAAGTCTTTGACCAGTGTGTGTTGCCAATGATGATCTACGGCGCTGAGACGTGGTTGCTAACTATGGGCCTTATCCGAAAGCTCAGGGTCACTCAGAGAGATACGCTCGGAGTTTTCCTGCGAGATCGAATCAGAAATGAAGAGATCCGCAGGAGAACCAAAGTCACCGACATAGCTCTCCGAATAGCCAGGCTGAAGTGGCAATGGGCAGGGCACATAACGCGAAGAACCGATGGCCGTTGGGGTAGGCGGGTTCAGGAGTGTTGACCACGTACCGGACGACGCAGCAGGGGTATGCCTCCCGCAAGGTGGACCGACGATCTGGTTAAGATCGCGGGAAGCTGTTGGTGCGTACGGCTCAAAATCGGTCTGTGTGGGAAACCTTGGGGAGGCCTATGTCTAGAAGTGGACGTCTCTAGGCTGACATGATGATAGCTAGGTAGAGATACCAACAAACTGCCATGCAGAGGGTATCGGGTTCGAATCCACGGCGCGCACCAAAGACTTTTCGGAGTCATGTGTGAATTGAATTGTTCATTATCGCTTGCCCCGTGCCTCGGAGAGCACGTTAAGCTGTTGGTACCGGTTGTTATGGAGATCTTTGACAGTCGTTACAGGGCGTCAGTAGCTTCTAAATAAAGTGACACTAGTCTTCACCATGGAATATCGCTACCCCTTCGGGTTGCGGAGGTCAGATAGGCAGTCGCTCTGTAGAAAACCTTATATTCAGCCAAATCCAGCTAGAGTAGTTGAAACTGGGATAACGCTAGGAGGATGATGATTAAATAATAATAATAATATTCTACCACATACACACATCACCATCTAGTCCCAAACTGAGCAGAGCTTGTACTATGGGTACTAGATAATGGATAAACATACGTATATACTTTTTTTGTAAATAGAAACACTCAAACCAAGAGAAACATCCATGTTCATGCACACAAATGTTTGACTTGAGCGGGAATCGATTTCGCGATCTTCAGCGTAGCAGTCGCTTACGCTACTGCAACTGGTCGTCTTTTGTTAATTTCTTCGCAGAACAGAATTTATTTAGTTTTCTTTTATAAATAGAAAAAGAAACATAATATTTGTACGTACCTCAGTTGTGACAATATTCATAAGGATCGAAAAATCGCTTTCCTTTTGCATAATCTATCAGTGGCGCCAAACTGCCGTAACTGCCTTTTATTATATTTCCGCGAAAACTGTTGGACATTATATAGCAGGTCATTGAACAACCTTTCCGCTTTCTGGTTAGACATTGTTGATAAGAATATAATTAAAACTGAATTAACATGACTTTCGAGATACAAATACTTTTAGGATGGTGGTTAACCACCTACCATGCTTCCGAGATTATAATAAAACTTTCCAGAATTTTCTAGGTCGTCTAAAATTAGATTTAATCAAATATTTGGCGATGTTTTAAGACGTGGGAGTTTCCTGTCTTTAAAAATATGAAACAGATAATAATATGTAAATAAATATTTTTAAACTTATTAATCATTTAGCTTGACCCAAAAGGGTTTGTTTTAAGCATCTCACACCGATGAAGGAAGTATGTACGTAAGCTTATGAGTATAATAAGGGTAATAGATATAAATCTGGTAGTAAGATTTAGTTTTGGTGCCTCATAATTGAATAGGCTATCAAAACCGCAACATGTACAAGAAGATTATAATGTTTATGGTGCGCGAAACTAAGAACGTATTACACCACACTACACCCAATTAACTACTGCGGTAATAGTGCAGATTTCAATGCATTATGACGTCTATTTCTCAACTTGAGTGGTTTCCTTTTCATTCCTTCCGTCGCTTCACAAAAAATAGAACACTAAGACTTTCCTGAGGTTTTCCAAGTTGTTCTGGGAATTAACTTGGCCAGTGGAACTTTTAATAGTCAACAGAGCACAGTAAAAACTACTTGTTTTGCTGCTCCACGAGATCTGTTACTTGTGAGAAGTTTGAACCTAATACTTTGAATGCTGATCGGGGATTAAGAGAATAAAAAGAACATTGTCCATTCGTTACTACGACAAGTTCTTTGAGAGACATATTGTTTGGCTTAGTTTTTTTGCAGTTGGCAGAATACGAGTGGAATAGGCATATTGGTTGACACGTGATCGACTATAAGAGTGATTGCAAAATGTACGTAGAAACGTATGAAGTTATAGATGAAGTTGGCAAGAAGTTAAAGTGAGACAGACGGATTATCTCGACGGTAAATTTCGACGATTAAACTATTGTGCGATAAGTTTCTTCCTTTCTATTCGAAGTCTGTAATTTTAATTTTGCTTCTTTGATGCAATTTCTCTGAACTATTAATAGATTATGCATTTTTTTACATTATAAGATCGTAAAGCTGGCAAGGTGTGCATATTTAAAAGAAGCTTATAATGTTGTATTTTCTGTTATAGAAATATGTAAATAACAATAAGGCATTTCACGTCAATTGGAAAGAAATAATGTACTTTGTAGCGCACTGTTGTATTGTACGAATTTTCGTAAACTAACTGACGTTCGCATCGCGCTTCACTTTATATCCATGTAGGCCTACTGATCTAAATTCACCCAGCACGATGTAATCCAGTTAATTTATTGGACCAATAAGTTATCAGCTCTTTACAAACATACATTTTGAATGGACCGAATCAATTGGAAGCAATCATATCACAATCAGCACGTTGAAACAGCATTTATTTGACCCGGTATTGGCGATACGGAAAAGTGTTACAAAATTGAAAAATATCTTAATAGCCAATATAAATGAACGACTGTTGTTTTGTATCGACAGCGGTTTTATTCAATGTACAAACCATTTCTTTTGATTTTCAATTATGTGGGAGGGTTACTGTATTTCACAGAAATGATGAAATTAAATCTGACGTAACCTTTCTTTGCGTTTCTATTTTCGTATTGGAGGGTATTTACATCATTGTACAATTAATAGGCTGTTATCGAAATGCGGATTTAGGCCACCCTCACATTGGGCGTCAGCGTAACACGACGTACACGGAGCGTCTACGCGCCGTCTTCGCGGCATCGTCGCCGAGGTGCCGCTGCGTTGACGCTGCCGCCAATGTGAGGGCGGCCTCGGAGAGATCGGAGAGAAAGAAGTCAATTTATGTAAGTCTTTAGTTTGTCCAGTCTCATGTACTACCACCTTTTCTTTTTTGGACGCTGGGTACAAGTGAGCGGACCACAATCTGAAAGCTTGCTTTGTATACCGAACAAACGGTGGCAGTGCAATTATAAATAACAATCTACAAGTAAGGGTAGTTGCCACGGAGGCGGCTTTAAGACTCCATCAGTTTGCCGTGACCACAGCCGATGAAAGTCAGCCGCAATGGTGATCCAAAAAGTGGTATCTGCTAACTTAATTTTTTATTTTTATTTATAGCGTTTAATACTTTACAATTTTATTAAACTGAGTCTATTCGCCGTGACGTCCACCCGTCTTACAACGGTCGTAAGACGGCTGAAACGTTGGTAAAACAGAGGACACCATCTTTCTACAATTTTAATTATCAACCCACATATCGGCAATTTACGGGCAACAGTCATTATCGCACGTAGACAATTTTCTACTAGCTAATTGTCTTAAAGTAAGATTATCAAGACTTGTGGTGTACAATAAAGAATTATCTATCAATCTATCTATCAAAGTTAATAGACCATGTTAGATTTTATCAAATAAATAACACACTTCATAACACACAATTAAAAAATGGGCAGCCACATTCTATTTTCCTATCACCAATAGATGAAACTTATATAACCAAAACCATAATGTCTCTTGCAAATACCACACTTCTGAAGGGTATGATTCTGTATGTACCAAGATATTAAAAGCGTGTAGTCATGAACTCAGCCCAATACTAACTTTTCTAGTTAATTTGTCACTAGAAACAGGCTGCTTTCCGGAAAAGCTAAAACTATCGATGGGCAGACCTATGTATAAAAAAGGTAACAGGAGTAACATGTGCAATTATAGACCAATTACATTACTGCCAGTCATCTCCAAAGTATTTGAAAAGGTTATGCATGATAAATTAACATTTTTTTTTAATAAACATAATATAATAAAAAATAATCAATATGGTTTTCAAAAAAGTAAATCTACAACAGGCGCGGCCTTTGCTTTAGAAAACAACATATTACAACACCTTAATGATAAAAAATACACAACAGTTGCTTTTCTAGACATGCCTAAAGCGTTTGACTTTGTTTCGCATAGTCTACTTTAAAAAAAAATTAAAACAACGGTATTAGAGGACAAGCCCAAAATTGGCTGAAAATTTATCTTGAAAATAGACTCCAATGTGTAGAAATCGCTGTATAATCTGATTATAAAAATAATAAATTTGGAGTCCCAAAGGGGAGCGTGCTTGGTCTTCTTTTGTTTTTGATATATATCAATGATTTACCTGACATTACGCATCATAAAACAATACTATTTGCAGATGACATTTCGATTATAATAACTACTAATAAAGACATGACAATTGCACAGCATGAAAGTAACATTAATGATACACTGACATTAGTTATAAATTGGTTGAACAATAATAATTTACAAATTAACATCTCAAAAACAAATTTAGTTAATTTCAATAATTTTAAACACAATGCTCTTAATCTTAATTACAATGGACATATACTATTAAATAATGATAAAGTGACATTTCTTGGTATAATTATTAATAATAAACTAAACTGGAAAGAACATATCTAAAAAATTTGCATTTGCCTATTTTGAATATATTGAATCTGTGATACGGTATGGCTTGTTGATATGGGGAAACGGCACAGATATAAATAAGGTCTTTATTGCCCAAAAGAGGTGTATAAGGGCTATCTGTGACATTGCGCCGGACATTTCCTGTCGTCCTTATTTTGACAATCTAGAAATACTGCCTTTGCCTTGTTTATATATTTTAGAAGTCGGAAAATTCGTCAAACAAAATCAGAATTTATTTAGCCTTGCCAAAAATGTAACAAAGAGAAGTAATATACGTAACCCAGACAGATTAGTTCTTATATTGATACCAAAAAGTTCACGCTTTAAGAAAAATTGTTATGCTATGTGCGTAACAATATATGTATAACAAAATTCCAATGCACATAAAATAACAAAATTTATCAAAATTCACAAGGGATTTGAGAAATTGGCTACGACAACAAATGTTTTATTCACTTATAGAGTTTCTGGATTGGAAATAGTACTGGTATATGCGCAAAATTATAATTTATACCTATTGCTTAAACGTATTTCATTTATTAATATGACCACAGTATAACTAGAATAAAAAATATATATTTGCATGCTATGATCTATGGCTAAATGGGCTTGTTCTTAATATTATATTATTATTTGAATGCAAACATCTTATGTAACCCTATTTACATTGAATAAATGATTTGAATTTGAATTTGAACTTAGCCACATGCTATTCAAAACTTATTTTGAAGGCCAGGTTTTCAAAATAAATTTTGAAGAGGATGTGGCTTTCAAACATTTTGATATTTCGCAAAGATTTTTATAAGCAATCATACTACGATACTCGTTGGGCACGTAAAACCGTTCGGCCCCGGTTTTTGTCTCAGGACAAGAATAGTTGGGTAAACTCCGACAGTAGAGTTGGCCACACGAAAAATAATAAGAAAGAACTAAAAAAAATCTACTAACATCTATAGCTTAGTGGAGATTTTTTTACTGAAGGGGTAGTAAAAAATCTCCTTCCTACTTAGGCTTTATAAGCGAAAATTTGAAAAAATATCTCCTAATCTTCCATGCCTGCACTATGTATAAGAAGTATTATCCTTAAAGATATAAAATCGCAATAAAAGTGAACTGACCGGCACATGCAGACACTAGAATGCATCACTACCTTTGATTGCAGCCAGCCACCAGATCGTTACAGGACATATACTGTAGAAAGACAAAGAGATTGGTATTGCCTTGGTAAATAGCAGTAATACGCAAAAAATAAAGTCTAAAATACATAGTTAAACAGAATATTGTAAGCTTGTAGGCGACAGTCATTCTATATCAGTTTGTAAGGGCTGCTTACTGGTAAGCAACTTCTTACCTAGTAGGTATTTGTTCTTATAACTATAGCATCTCAGTATCTTTTATAACTATAGCATAATGCGAACTAATACTAGGCTTATATTTATAATGGCAATTCGTTGGAACAATTCACACAGTAATTTGATCTCAACATAAATAAAACCTGTGCTATGGCAAATAGATAACTGATAAGCTTACTTATAGATTCATAGATACCGATAAATTACATCCAAAACTAAACAGATCATTGTGCCCATCAAGCAAGAACTTGCCCTTGATGGATATTCAATCGGCAACCTCTGACGTAGCAACGATCAGATGAGTCAGAGCCCTGAGATCACTACAGAGTCTAACTAGCCTAGTCAAAGATTGTTACTACGCCAAAAGTACTAAATGATTTTTTAATTTTATTGTATGTCACACACATGCTTCAATCTTCATTATACTGTTTAAATCGAGAGTGGAGGTACGGTTGTAAACAACGAATTTAAATTACGGCATTATTGTTTATGTCACTGATCTCGGTTAACTTATTAAACGCGATGCGAAGTGCCACTATATAATCAGCAGCAATTTTAATACTTGATGAAATTAGTTAATCAAAATAAATATAAACAATAGCGGCTTTAGGGTGTGGGGGGGGGGCGAACGGGGCGGTTGCCCGGGGCGCCGAGTTTCAGGGGCGCCGTAAGCGCTCCTGGTTCTTGTCAAGTTTCAAGATGAGATTCAAAGACACTAGATGAGTTGGATTATATTAGGCCAAAAATTGGATATTTTCTGGTTTATAATATTTGTTTTAACAGGAAATATATTAAAAACAAAAACAATTGTAACGTTCCCTAGAATATAATAGCCAAATGCTATGAATTAGTAGATAGTGACAAGTGTCGTGGGGTGTTACTTGACATTGACCACACACTACTTTAATTGATAATAGTCACAACAGGCCCGAGGTTGATCATGGGTAATAAAAGATTTTAACATTCATCTCCTTGGCAAACAGGTATATTTTAAAATAAATTAAAAGTAACTGTCATTTTTTGATAGTAGCTATAATGTTTTTCTAAATATATTATACCAGTGATTGGCAAGGCTTAGAATAGCATTACCCTATTTCCTCCCGTGAGTGAACGTATGAGGTGACTAAGGGATTTCAGCTGGACATGTACAGCAGCGTTCCTTGATGCACGTACTGATCACCATACTGCGGTTGCCAACCCGCATATGCAGCATGATGAATATAGGCAACACCCAGCATGCAAATTGGCCAAAGACTGCGGTCCCTAGTCCACAGCCCTATTGTTCCAGGTCACAACAGCGGCCTTGGTCATGGTAGTGTAGGAGGTGCTAAGAAACGTCGGGCTATGGATAGCTGTCAACATCATTTGACTACGTAGTCTAAATACAATGAACGCAGTTATCGGCTGGACGAGAGCCTCCAAATTTAGTTATTATAGTTGGGGATGCTAAGGTTACGTGCTCTGGACAGAAGAAAGAAGAAGTCTTAAAGCGGAGACACCATAACCCTAGCATCAGGCTACCTATTCTACTTCAGGCAAGGAAACCAACTTTCTCAGGGTGACATATGATTTCTCGTCAATTAAGTCTTCTGGGACAACGTGACATGAAACCTTCCTGGCCGGTACCTTGAACTGAAATCAATCGAGATATATTTTCTAAGGCTGGCCGTGCAGGTATATATATCGAAGTAGACTAGCACAGATGAAGATAAATGCCATATACGACAATGTGTCGAAGGTTACCACAATGGTTAAAGGTCTTTGCACCGCCAGCACTCAATTTACTGTTGTCATGGGAACTTATACACCAGAGTGTAGAAGAATCATATTTGGGACTGTATAATTAGGGGCGCAGAAAAAAACCACAGGGGGCAAATGCTATGTAACTTAAAATAGTAGATCATTTGCATGAAGAGCAACTTTCTGTCAAAGAAATCCTCAGTGGAAGTGGGCTTGAAAGCGCCCCGACGGCAACGAGAATCCGGAGAAGACAATCTCACAAACATGAGCAGATATTTAAGGATGTCTCAGTGATTTTATAATACCGGATCATGACTGCATAATACCGGAAGTAACCTCTGACTTGTACGAGGTGACCTAAATAAAAATTTGGAGCTTGAGTGGAGCCATATTATATGATCTACTCTTCATTCTACTATGCGAGTAGCGGGATATGTTGACTCTAACTGGAATCGGAAAATAGATTCGCTGCACTAGAAAACCCGGAAAATATAGATTTGGACTTGACATAGTCGGTGCTGTACGTCACGACTATTAGGATATCTAAACTTTGAAATAACACTTTGGACTGATGCGGCTTTGACAGGCACCACCAGAGTCAATCACTCCGTAGAAAGATCTGGAGCTGGACGAAGCTAGACCACAAGTTAAATCTGGGAATCATCAAAAGCCTTTGCGGAATTACTGGGAAATAGTCACCTGACAAAGCCACCAGACTACCTACTACCTCGAATAGCGATACAATAATAGTAGACCCCGAGACACTTTCTGGAAATTAAAATTTCTGCGAATACCTATATGCCTCGCATGCACCAACGCCTGCACTAGACAGATACCAGCGACTCTAAAGCCCGCTTGCTCGCCTATTAACATAAGATTTTTTGTAAGTAGATGTCGGCGAAATCAGTCACTCCCGGCTCCCGGCAGGTTAGTAGAGGCTCCCGGGGAATACGGAGTAGCCGTCTTGTCTGGCCTGTGGAGACTACGAAAAGCCTTCAAGATAGAAGATTCTATGAAGCCTGGGCTGTTTTTGAGTCACTGCAGCGCTGCCAAGTGGATGTGGAGGTGTTGAGAGGTCGCTGGCAAGTGACCGACGATGACTGTTCAAAACCTTAACCACCAAACAAGACCTACCCGTTTGCATCGTGGTTTAAGACGAGCTTTGGGTAATTTTTATGATTTAAAAGAATTACACCTAATGAATTGAGCACCTCCATTTTTTACAGCTTATAATGTTACTTAAGCGTGTGTTTTAGTAGTTTAGTAAACTATATTTTGTTTATATTTCAGTGTTTTTTTTATTTATTATGCCATCCCGACGTTTTAAAATCACTTTTAGCGATTCTAATGTTACTATGACGATTAATTGACTTGATTTAATAATGTAACACATACCAATTTAATATAATTAAATCAAGTGTGAATCGGAGTAGGCCATGAAGGGTTCCGTGGTAGAGGCATCCACTTAACATACCTTGCCTTATCTTAAAGTAACCAAATACCACTATCACTTTTTCGCCAGCAAAAATAACTTTGTTTTCCAAAGTGTATTTCTTGTTCTATGTGCGATATGTAAAAAACTAGTCTTACTACATCACGTTCAAAAAAAGGTAATTTTGTATAAAGTCGTGAGTCCCTAAATATTTTTTTTTAATAAAAAAGAAGAATAAGTCTTACTACATCACGTTCAAAAAAAGGTACTTTTGTATAAAGGTTTCTTTACCTAAAACGGCGATAGCCTGACTGATTTGTAAAATTCTCTAAAAGGTATAAAGTTATGAAGATAACTTTACGATCCCCTATAGTGAAGATCGAGAAAAGATATATGCTATATCTTTTCTCGATTTTCAATATCTAAACGTAACTTGTAAACTGTAAACTGGACAAGGGGCGCCAAATTAATGTCTCGCCCGGGGCGCCTGGAAGGCTAAGGCCGGCCCTGAATATAAAATTAATTAGACAATTGACGATTTTCATAGAGAGCTAATTAAAATGGGAAAGAATTTTTTGAGCTGTTGTTGAAATATTCGAGATGTTATTATGATCAGTTGTAAAACATATTGAGCAATTATTTAAGTTAATGGCGGTTAATTAATTATTGGACAGTAATAAAAAATCAATTAGTCGGTTATTTTAACTTACAATGTCAATTCTAAAAATAATTGAGCAGTCCAATAACTGAATGAGCGGTAAAAATTATGGAATGAAAGCTAATGTTAAATTTGTGCGTCATTCCTTTGCTTTCGAGTGCCTAGGGTTAGGTGCTACTATAATTCAAGTAACTAAATAGGTTATGTTAGGTTCTCTTTTGACCGTTAATCCGAAAATAGGAGCCCTGCGAAGCAGGGCTCCGTCAACCTCAGTTTATTAAACCACCTCATTGTTTATAGAATTGCTTAGAATTAGATTTCTTACCGACAAATTGCGATTTATTACTGCACACGTAACCGCTCGTTCAATAATTTTTACCGCCGATTTAATTATTTTCCCGCTCAATTATATATTCACCGATCCATTTCATTATTTTTTTCACTAATTGTTGTTTAATTTACCGCTTAGTTTTAACTGCTGAACTAGTTATTGAACATGCCATTTATAATGTTTAACTTACCAAAACTGCTATTTACATCTGCCTCTTTAAATCAGTGCCAATTAAAATCACTCGTCATACTTTCTTTACCAATGTTCAATGAAATATTTAATTGAAACCACAATTTAAATATTTGAGTTCGAGTGCTTGTTTAAAAGTATGTTGATATTTGTGCACATTTGTGTAGATAAATTTCAATTAAAATATAAGTGCTTTTCATCGTAATAATGTACAAAGTAATCGGCTTATTGCGTTACACAGCATTATCACCTACATTATCGCTTCGCTATTAAAACACATTTTATAAAATGACTTGCAGACTTGTTACCACAGTTCATTGAGCAAAATAAAGTATTTTCGATGAATTAGGGTCTAGACTATGTATCTACTACAAGTAAAAATAGAGCTTTCTATATTATTAGTGACTGGGTTAGTAATTACTTTTAGGGATTGTTCGATTGATTTATCGTTTGAAGTAAAGGTGCTGATAGTCACCGCTACGTCTGAATTACGTGTAAACTACGGTGTAAATCAATTTTGACGCATTAAAAAAAATACAATTTTCTTGAATTTATTTCATAGCATACGTACATGTAATTTCTACCCAACCAGCATACCCAAATGTTTTAATTTTGTTTCTTTTCCCTATATTACTGTAGACAAAACTACAAATAGGAAAATGTATTTTTAAAGTTTGTAGTGAAAGAAGTCTTTTCAATAGATCGGACAAGCTGATTTTAAGACTTAGTGTATGACTAGCTGTTTCTCGCGGTTTCACCCGCGTCTTTAGGGAACTACATCGCGTACCCGGTTAATTTACAATTTTATTTAAGTTACTCCTTGGTACATCAGCTATCCGCCAGTGAAAGTCCCGTCAAAATCGGTCCAGCCGTTCTAGAGATTAGCGGGAACAAACAGACAGACAGACAGACAAAAATTGTAAAAATTGTCATTTCGGTATATGTACCGTGTATACATCCATATGCATTTAGTAAAAATTTGGCAAGTGCGGGTAAGGGTTCCGTACCATCATCTATATAAGAAAATCACGTTTGTTTTATGTATACTTAAATATGTTTTAAGTTTCTACCTGTTTATTAAAATCGAGTATCGTTTGTTGTATGGGAGCCCCCCTTTAATATTTACTTTTATTTAATTTAATTATTTATTTTGAAAGGTAATATAAAACTACATATTCTGTGAAAATTGTAAGCGTCTACCTGTTACCGTTAGTAATATTGAGCCCAAAATACGAAAAATAACACGTTTATTGTATGGGAACCCCCCCCCAATTTTTTTTTTTTGTATTTTTTGTTATAGCGGCTACAGAAATACATAATTTGTGAAAATTTCAGCTTTCTTGCTATCACGGTGGATGAGATACAGCCTGGTGACAGACAGACAGACAGACAGACAGCGTAGGCTTAGTAATAGGGTCCCGTTTTTTACCTTTTAGGTACGGAACCCTAAAAAGCGGTTATTTTAATATTACAAACAGACACTTCAATTTTATTTATGTGTAAAGATATATTGTTCTCCTGGTAAATAACATTTGTGTGTTATTTTATGGTAACTAACTCGTTAACTCTGTTAACGAGTATGTTTATTAACATACTATGCAGGTAAACTTGTTTGAAAAGCTATAACTCCTAAAACAAAGACTATATCGCTTTATGCGATTCATTTCATTCGTCCCTATTGTCCCAGAAGTAAGCTGTAGCAATGAGTCAATACGAAACAACGGTCTGTTTTCGAATATTGTGAGCATTTGACCGCGGAGGAGGCGTTCGATACCTCCAATGTGTGCGCTCGGTCAACATACCTCGTGTGGAGTAACGGACGAACCTACATGTGATTAAATAGAGTGTGGCTATAGCCTTCAATGGATGTGATTTTTACACATACATACATTGGTATTTGGCTTACCGTACTATGACGTAACTATAGCTACATATGTATGATGCTGTTGCTCACGGCTTTGAACTTATGTGATAACAAAGAACCAAATATAAAAAATTAATATGTGTAACACAAACATTAAGTCGTAACAATTTCCCTGTAGCAGCTTTTAGTCTATTACTATTACTTAGCCCACGCGTGTTCTCAAGGTTTAATCTATTGACAATATGATAAAATTTATCAAATACGGTTCAACTTTTGCATTTATTTTATTATAATGGTTGGGATTACAAAATTAACTAATGTTACAGAAATATAACTCGCTTCCTAAGCTTATTTAGAAAAGAAAACCTATGACAATTAATAGTTGATAGCACAATAACAAATCATACAATTACAGTATTTTCATACGAAGGGTTGTTATAGTAACTGTAGAACGGAGTATCTTTGTTTGTCCCTTTTCAAGACAACTGGGAGAAAGAAAACGTTGCGATTAATTAATGAGGCTAGCTGAAGGCATAGTGTGTAAGGCATTATTTACTTAAGAATGTTACTACAGCTATTGACACAATTAAAAATTATCAAATTTAAAGTTAAATAGGTAACTAGTTACTTCTATCAGGTAAAAATATTGTGTATCAATTGCATTTATTATTATGGCACAAAACCATTAACTTAATTAGTTGCTTGTGTAGCGATCACATACTTTGCAGTTCTCCAAGTAAACTTTTAAGACCAAGGATATTATAATATAATACTTTTGTGTCATTTAGGCATTGCATCACTCGCCGTGGAATCCAACCCGATAACCTTTGCGTGACAGTCTGTTGGTATCTCCACTAGGCTATCGCTGCCTCTAAATAAATACTAATAGCAAATGAAAACAAAGGACTTATAAAATCCCTCTGTGTCAAAAGCTGAAAATGAGAAAATATTTTGACAAATTTGATTAGGCTAGAAAGCTGACCCGGGTTGCAAAGCGAAAGTCTTTATCGAAAGGTAGGCGAACACAAAGAGCCCAATCATTTCGAATTTGCTAATCATTTTACAAAAGTTGCTACATGCGCTGCAGATTCTAAACTGATTCAATAGAGACTAATCCGAAACTTAAAAATTGACTACTAATTCAATTTGTTGAAAGCTGTGTGTTGTTCAATGTATAAGTTTCAAATGAAACAAGGCAACCTTTACATAAGCTGGCTGCGGTAACCAAGATTGTGTGTCAATATTTTAGGGATTTCATTAGCGCTGACGTGTGTGGGCACACAACTAATTCCACGTGTTTTAGGATGTTGGTAAACTAGTTGGTAGCTTGTCATTCTTCGTTTATTACTGCTCTTGTGCGGGGTACTTGGTAAGACTAGATACTTTTAGTATTGTGATATTAGTAGAAGATGCCCGCAGTTTATTTTAATTCAACCGTTAAACCCGATCCCGTTGGAATTTCGGGACAACCCTTCTTAGTTTACTCCTAGGGTCCCCAAGGAACATACATACCAAAATTCAGTTTCTTGCGCCGAATATTTCTGGCTGTGCTTTGTCTGCAATTCAGTCAGTAACGCAAGAATTTAAATATACAGATAATAAAAAGTTCAATTCTGATAATTACCTACTTATATGACCAACAAGTTCAATGAAAATTGTTTTTTTAATTTAATTGAGAAGCATTACTTACGTGGTCTTTTTACAGCTTATTATAGGATGGGCAGACAAACTAGCTGTAACATTACATACAGCTTGTATACAATTAATATTTTATATTCCATTATATATTGAGTCGATTACAGAAGATTCGCAACGAAGTGTTTAAAAGCGTTAAATCCGACGGCGACAGTGTTAATATGTTTTATGCGATAAGCTAAAAAGCTTTCATTAAAACGATGTAGCGAGCACAGTATAGCTAAGACATCATAATAAAGTTGGTACAATATATTAATTTCCGTGAAATGAGTGTCGTTGTGAGATTTTACAAGTGCTTTGTAAGCAGAACTCGAGTGTAGTACCTTTGGGCCTAGATTACGCATTATGATCTAAAATTACGCTCGAGTAGACTGGATGGTATTCCTGTGTGGAAGCTGTTGTGAGGATGTACGTATGGGTTGGAAAATTGGGCTCAATTCGAATGGCAGGCGGTAGGCTGATGATGATGAAGCTATAGAGTGGCAATGTAGACTACTACAAACAAACCTATTTAGTCACGTGATGCGTGAAATTTATGTTAGGCACTTAGGCCTGAACCTAACTGGAGACTAATCTTGTCCACTGGGAACGTTTACTGATTTAAAATAAAATTATTTTTGTTCTGCAATACAATTTTTTGTAGCCCCGCTACTCGCCAGCCGTGTCTACAGTTCTGTGTTGGAGTATAATAGGAGAGTGTAACGGATGCCAGGAATCGAACCTTTGCTAGTCCGCTACAGTGCGCTGGTGGTGTGTGACTGGCGAGTGTTCCTACGACGATGTGTGTTCTTCTATATGTGTGGACTGTATGGCTTCGATGTATTGGGGCTTCAGAAATAAAACATCTTCATACATTGAGAGCGATGCTGTTCAGGTGTTCGGTGCTTGATGGTTACATAAGTCACGAGATGGTGGTTGGGACGCCAACAAACTGGCCGAATACATGGTCGCTTAGGTACTTCGAAACTTTACCTTAACGACGACCATTGCACCGAACACGTGCACAGAGAATCTTTGTTTATTTTTAATTTTCTATACAGTACAAATGTCTATTTATATTAGGTACTATGATACATACATATATGTTCTATACTAGATAGGTCTCATAAAGTTCTATCTATCGGTATACAATACCTAAAACTAACTACTAAACAAAGTTTATGATAAACATGCAAATGTTTGTTATTATGTTTATTCTAACTAATAGTAATAACTAGCAATAAGAAAGTATCTAGTCATGATTTCAAGCCTATACGAAGTTAAAAAACACTTATAAAACTATAAAACGACTATATAAACAGAACAGCTGTTTATCAAATATTAGTTCTTATGTGTTACAACTGATAACACTATTTATGATTCGATATCTAGGTCCCTACAGTTAGCACAAGTTTTACATTAATGTTCACGTACTCTGTAGTACTTTACATTGACATTTTAACTATTTACACTATTCTAGCTTTATTTTAACAACTTGACGCATCCGGGAACCGAAACCAGTGTACCGCACGACTAGATAACACTGATTTTATACGACTTTCACTCGCGGTTTCGAATACACTATTCACTGTCATAGTTTTTAATGTCTGTCGCGAACATCTCTCCCGCCGTGCAGCAACGCGCGCGACCCGTCGTGTGGCAGTGCTGCAGAGCACCCGGTGAGCGACGCCTCGTCACTTGGGCAGGGGCACTAGCTTCTTAGCCGGCCGTTTGAGAACGCCTGCTGCTGTGCGCACCTCGACAGTGCGTATGGCGCCGTCGGCGCCCGGGTAGACGGCCACAACTCGACCGCGCGGCCAGGTATTGCGCGGGAGTTGGCCGTCGGCGATCAGGACGGGGTCGCCGACCTCGAGGTTGAGCCCAGACCTATGGGGCTCCCGCCGGAGTTGCAGCTCGGGTAGGTACTCGCGCACCCAACGGCGCCAGAACATGTCGGCGAGGATTTGGGCGCGCCGCCAGTGTTTGCTGCTGTTGAGGTCAACCTCGCTGAACTCGCCCAGTGGAGGGAGGCGAGCAGAACCACCGAACAAGATGTGGTTCGGGGTGATGGCCTCGCTGTCTGCTGCGTTGACGGAGACGTGTCTGAGGGGTCGACTGTTTACAATGTACTCGACCTCACGCAGTAGTGTAGCTAGGAGTTCTTCGTGCGGGTGGCGCTCGTGAAAGACAGTATAGAGGGCGGTCTTCACGCACCTGACGAGGCGCTCCCATGCGCCCCCCATGAATGGCGCTGAGGGGGTGATGAAGTGCCATACGATGCCACGGCGACTCGCTTCTTCGGCGACGGCGTCTCGCATCTCTCGGTCGGCACCGTGCATGTTGGTGCCGTTGTCCGAGTAGATCTCTGCGGGGCAACCTCGGCGCGCTGCGAACCTGCGCAGCGCCAAGATTGCGGAGTCGGCGCTCAGGCTGGCGGCGACCTCCAGATGTACTGCCCTGGAAGTGAGACATGTAAACAGTGCCACGTAACGTTTGTGACGCTGTCTACCGACAGTTACAGAGAGCGGCCCGAAATAATCAAGGCCCGTGTAGGTGAAGGACCTCTGATGGTGAGCAAGGCGCGTCTTCGGATGGTCCCCTGTGGCTGGCTCAGGTGGCTGCGTTTTTCTAATGCGGCATGGTAGACATCTATGTACTATTTTCTTTGTAGTCGGCCGCAGACGAAGAATCCAATAGTGTTGGCGTATTTCATTGATTACCAACTCTGTACCGCTGTGATGTAATTTTCTATGTGTCCAATCTATGTATAGCTGCGTAATACGATGATCGCCGTCTAAGATTGGCGGTCTCTTTGTCTGTTCGGAGATTTCTTCTGTGGCTATCATACGACTGCGTAGAGTGATCATTCCGTTGTTCATCTCCACGGGTAACGAATACAGGCGGCTGTCTCCGGCGACACCTCCTCCGCGCCGCAGCTCCCGAAGGTCGGCGCCGAAAGGAGTTCTCTTGTCCCGCCTTCACAAGAAGGTTTCTGTGGCTATCATACGACTGCGTAGAGTGATCATTCCGTTGTTCATCTCCACGGGTAACGAATACAGGCGGCTGTCTCCGGCGACACCTCCTCCGCGCCGCAGCTCCCGAAGGTCGGCGCCGAAAGGAGTTCTCTTGTCCCGCCTTCACAAGAAGGTCCTCGGCGTCGCGGGTGTGTTCTGCGGGGAGAAGCACGAAGTTTCGGGAGTCGGCGGCTGGACGAGGTGCCGCTCTGCCCGACTTGGTGTTGGTCTTCGTCTTCATCACGTGACGCCAATCTGGATCCTTCTGTCTATTTTTCTGCGTTCTTTTATATACAACCTTCTCTGCGGTTTTCTTACACAAGGCTATAACCGGTGGAACTCTCGCTGTTGCTCGCAAGAGCCTTTTCCGTTTGGGAAAACTATACGGGTCCGGTACGGCTTCTATAATTCGCTGTGGTTAGCGACTATTTATGTAGGATGCAATGCACTGCTCCCCTATTGTCTCAACGACGGTAGGCTTAACGACTGCCTTCAAATCTATGGGAGAGTGCACCTGTCCTCTATTCGAAACTATAAGAGAGCGCGTAACCGGCTTCACATCTATGTGAGAGTTTCTCGGTTCTATATTTTCTATGCACGCAAACCTCTTCGCTGCGTCTTCATGGCTGTTCGGTACGCCGTGTGCTTCTTTCTGTAGAAGGGCCGTCTCTATATGTCTATTTTCTATCGGTCTTGAACTATTTCGTAACACGTCCGTCCGCTTCTTGGGGTCCGTGTTCGGTTGACGTGGGTTCACCATGAGCGATCCGAATGCGTAAAATTCTTTAAACAATGTATCTATGTTTTCATGTCTAGCGGCGAGTCCGTTGACGTAGTGTATTGTGTTTCCTATTGTGCGTGAGCGCGCGCCGTGTAGCACCCATCCCAGCGACGTAAGCGACGCCACCGGTTGATCGTTGGGTCCTCCTCGTACTGCGTTCGCTATGAGCAGGTGCCAGTTGTCTTGACCTATTAGCACCTTTGGCATGCCTATGTCATACACCAGCTTCCTCTTGATGCCTTCGAGGTGTTTGTAGTCTATCAGGTCCTCTTCGGCGATCTTCTGCGGCGATAGGTGCAGGCTGGCTACGGTGCGCGCACACAAAGTCACTTGTTTGCTCTCGGCGCCGGCTCCTCGGATGTGTATGTCTACGCGTCGCGACGTCGGCATGTCGATCGACGTATCGCCTATGGCACGGATCGTAAACGGGTCCAGGTTCCCTTCCGCGCCGACTTCCTTGGCTATGTCTTCGTCTATGAGCGATACGGTGCTTCCGTCGTCGAGTAGGGCGAACGTAGACGCCTCTCCCGCCGGACCGACTATCTGCACGGGCACTATCTTTAAGTATGCTTGAGCCTTTGCACGTATGCACGAACTGGCGACCGTTTCTTGTTTTTCTATGTTCACGTCTTCGGTTCTATGGGCTCCTCTATCGTAGTGAAGCAACTGGTTGTGTGTAGCGCGGCATCCCTCTACACCGCACTTCTTGGGCTTGCACGAGTGTTCTATTCGGCGTATACGTAAGCAGCGAAAACACAATCCATGCTGCTTAGCTAGCTGCCATCTCTTCTCTGCGTTGGCGTTACGAAACGTGCTGCAGGCCGACGAGTAGTGTCCTTCGCGTTCACATATTCTGCACTTCGCGTTAGACGTGTCCATAGGGGTTCGCTTCTCCGTCGCCGTCGCCGTGTATGTCCTCTGCACGGTACGTCTACTTGACGGCCCATCGGTGATGTTCTCAGCCGGTGCGAACGCGCTACAGTAACGCGCGTACTAATCACTAAATCGGCTGAAATCTGGCTTCGAATGGCACTTCTCGGTGTACGTCTTGTACCACTGCACACGTAGCGAGTTCGGTAGCTTCTCGGTCAACACACGCACTAGCTCCGCATTGATGAGGTAGTGTTCCTTTTTCAACGCACGAAGTGTGACGACGCCGCTTCTAATCTTGCTCGCGAACGCGCATATGTCCTTAGGTGCTTCACTACAGCGTGGCAGGGTCCTCAGCTTGTCAGTCTCTGCCTGTGCGATCGAGCCTGGTCGTCCGAACTGCAGCTGATTTCATCCGGTCGCGCATGCCCAATCAGTTCCGAGCTAACTGTTTCTAACGCTCTTCCCTTGAGACTTCTTCTCAGTCTCGCTGTATTCTCCACGTCGTTGAAGAAATTCTTCGTGGTGTCGTATATCGCCTTGAACGACAGCCACTCGGTGTGCGCGCCGCCGAACGTCGGTAGCGTCATGATGACTTTCGAAACCGCCGGGTGTGGTGCAACTATCGATGTGTCCGGTGGCTTCCTGTCGGCGAGCGCGGCGATCGCGGAGGTGAGATCCGTGATGAACGGCTTCAGCGAATCACCTCCCTGTTGATGAACGTCCATCTTCTGTGAGGGCGGTCCATCTTCTTTATCTATCTTCTGTGCCCCGTCGACGTCCCTCTTCTTAGCGGGCGCCGATATTACTTCTATATCTTCAGGGCCGGGCTGGGGTTCCGGAGCCTCTTCCAACCACGAACGTACGTAGTCTTGTTTCGACTGTCCATCCTCGTCGCAGTCATCGGAGTCCGCCTCCTCTTCAGCCTTCTGTAGTGCTAACTGTGCTAACTGTAGTTTTATCTTCAAAACTTCCTCGCGAGCCAACATCACATTTCTATTGGAGCGTCCCGTAGCTGCTGAGCGCCGGTCGCATTCCCTCGTTGGCATTTTTCTATCTCTATTTTCTATTATACTATGTTGCGCTGTACAAACGCTCGATCTATCGGATGGTTGTAACGTCCTTTCCTGTACGTCTTCATTCTTCGACTGCACCTCTGCTCGCTCCCTTGCGTCTTGAAGCGTGATGTTTCGTTCGTTCCTTCCCGCGGGGCCGGAGGGGGCGGCGGCGGCGCGTCGCTCCCGACTGTTGTCGACGGCGATCGCGGTGGCCCGTCGTGACGGACTACCACGGCGGCTGGATTGCGGGCAGCGGCGGCGCGGGCGGGGGTACTGGAACTAGGCCCGGCGCCGGCCGCTCCCCCGGCGACCTCGGGAGCACGACCTCTTGAACGCGTCGTAGGCATTCTTCAATCTTCGATCCGGCTTCATAAGGACCAACAAATGTAACGGATGCCAGGAATCGAACCTTTGCTAGTCCGCTACAGTGCGCTGGTGGTGTGTGACTGGCGAGTGTTCCTACGACGATGTGTGTTCTTCTATATGTGTGGACTGTATGGCTTCGATGTATTGGGGCTTCAGAAATAAAACATCTTCATACGTTGAGAGCGATGCTTTTCAGGTGTTCGGTGCTTGATAGTTACATAAGTCACGAGATGGTGGTTGGGACGCCAACAAACTGGCCGGATACATGGTACTTCGAAACTTTACCATAACGACGACGATCGCACCGAACACGTGCACAGAGAATCTATGTTTATTTTTAATTTTCTATACAGTACAAATGTCTGTTCAGTTGCGCGCGGATCGGTGAGTCAAGCGCACGCGTTAGCCTAATCGTTCCGTACCGCTATGCTTTTGGTTTTTTTACGTGTACCCTACGTAACTTATTATAATAATGAGTGATAAAAGTAATGCGAGCATAACATCTAGTTTGCCGAGGTTATTAAGTGACTGTAGTGAAAATGGATCTGATACTGGAGTGATGCACCAAGATGAAGATACTTTGAATATAACTAAGAATAGTTTAGAGATCGATGTTCATAGAAGTAAGAGAGTGAGAAGCGAAAGTAATGGGTGTGAAGAAATAGACGACGAAGGTTTTATTGCGGTTAATAGAAAGCCAAAGCGATTTCATCGAAGCTTGTCAAAGAATGGTAACTCGAAGAGTGAGATAGCGGCAGACCGAGTGGAAAACATTATTAAACATGAAGTATGTATTACAGCTAAGCAACCATTGCCAAAACAGATCGCTTTGGCTAAAATGATGAGGAAATATAACATAGATGGTATTAATAAAATTAAATATAAAAATAGTTTCAAAGTTTTGCTTCTGTTTGAGTCTGAAGAGAAAGCTAAAGCCCTACTAAATTGTAAGGAACTAGTAGATTTGGGGTTTAAATGCCAAACGACATATGAATTGAATATATCATATGGAATAATTAAACAAATCGATTTAGAAACTGATGTTGAGGAGTTAAAAAGCATATTGAGTTGCGATACTGAGATCATATCTATTATACGTCTTAAGCGCATAAATAATGAAGGTAGTTGGATTGATAGTGAGACAATAAGAATATGTTTCAAGGGAGCGACCTTGCCACCGTATATCTATGGATACGGTTGTAGATTTAAGGTCGAACCACACACGTTCCCCGTCTCGCAATGCTCTGGTTGTTGGAAGTTTGGACATTTTAAGAAATATTGCCCGGGTAGTAAGTTGCTTTGCCCTAAATGTGGACAGAATCACCCCAATTGTGACAGTAAAGTTTATACTTGCCTCAACTGCAATGGTCCACATATGTCGTTTGATAAAAGCTGTCCCATTTTCCAAAAAGAAAAAGATATTCGTAGTATTATGTGTAAAGAAGGTTGTTCGTACAGAAAGGCATTGGCGATATACCATACTAATAAACCGACTGAGAAAATAATTGAACAGAGTATAGACATATTAGATATAAATACCTTAGGGCAAACGACATCTCAGCCAAAGAGTTATCGAGATACATTATTGACCAATTTACCTACTACAAGTATAAGCCAGGAGATATGTGAAGAAGAGGATGACACGTCATCGAGTTTTGAGACAGTGAAACAAAATGGAGAGCTAAAATCAAGCCAAAAGAATAAAAAAAAGAGAAAATCAAAACAGAACAGAGCACGGGAGATATTTGACATTGAAGAGAATGAGATGGACACCTCCCAGCATTTAGAACGCAACAAGAATGAAGAAGACAATAGCATGAGCCGATTTAAAAATGTTCTGTTTAAATTATTTCACAAAACAAAGGAAATAATTATGTCTGACGCAGTTTTGGAAGATAAGATAAAAGGATTTTGCAAGATGATATTTGAAGAAATATATAAATATGTAGTAGAAATAATAAAAAGTGCTGATATCTTTAACAAAATATTCATTAACTGTAATGGATAATATAAGTAGAATAAATAATTATTGTCTTAACATTATGCAGTGGAACTCACAGAGTATTAAACCCAAATTAATGGAATTTGAAACACTTTTATTGAAGGATCGGATTCATATTGCAATCATCAGTGAGTCATGGCTAGATGAAGATACTCAGTTGAACATATCACAATACTATATCTATAGAAAAGACAGATCAGATGGGTATGGGGGTGTTGTAATCATGATACATAAGTCAATAAAATGTGAGTTAAAGCCGACTAGAATAAATAATAATGGGATAGAAATGATACATGTAAAACTATATAATTGTAAATATATAGATAACATTATTTCCCTTTATTGTCCATCATCAGTTCAAACGAGGCAGCAAGACTGGGATGATTTATTTTCTCTGTATACGAGTAAAACTTTAATAGCAGGCGATTTTAACGCCCACCATTCTAATTGGTCTAACAAAAATGATACTAGAGGATACCAGATTATGGATGCTGCATTAGAGAACAATTATGTACCAATTAACGATCGCAGCCCTACGAGGGTAAGATTAGTGAGTGGTGTTTTACAGCAAACATCACCAGATGTTACATTTACCTCGGCAGACATGGCAGTTCATTGTAACTGGAGTGTATTAAGTGAAAACTTGAGAAGCGACCACTTAATAATAAAAATTAATGTAAACTATCAGGATTCCGTACACTTTATAAAAAAAAGAAACTTTAAAAAGGCTGATTGGTCAAACTATTACAAAGACATTGAACAGTCATTTGCAAGAGTAAGTACTCCTACTGAGAACACACAACAAATGTACAGATTTTTTTTATCCATAATAAACAAGGCAGCAGATAAAAACATTCCATCAACTAAAATTTGCACTGATCCTCAGAGGAATTTTAAGCCTAAAGTTTATTGGAATCCAGATCTCTCAAAGTTGGTAGCAGAAAGAAGACTCGCGCTCCGTCAGTTTCGACGAAATCCAACCCCTGGAAACTTAGCTGTGCTAGAAGAAAGAACTGCAAAGGCCCGACGGGAGATACAACGCGCTAAGGCAAATAGCTGGCAGGCGTTTTGCTCATCTATAGATGGCAAGATGTCGTCTTCTGATATGTGGAGGAAAATGAAGTGGATCAAGGGCTACAGGCAAGATAAGTATTACGTTCCAATTGATAGGCGGCACGAATTATTATGTAACTTGGCTCCGGATTCTGTACAAGTTCCCAAACCTACAATTAGCTCAGTTAATTCATTATTAGAATCAGAATTCACATATCCTGAACTCAAAGCTTGCATAAAGAAGAAAGACACAGCTCCGGGTGACGATGCCATAACCTATTCAATGATATTTAACCTTCCCATGGTAGCTAAAATGTTCCTACTTCGCTTATACAATAATATTTTTAAAACCAGTTATATCCCCATTGAGTGGCGCAACGTTAAAATTATTGCAATACCAAAGGCGGGTAATACATTAAATAATTATTCCAAGGTTAGACCTATTTCTTTAATATCTTGCTTGTGTAAAATTTTTCATTTGATGCTAAGTAAGAGATTGGAATGGTTAGTCGAGCATAATAAAATTCTAGCATCTAGCACAACTGGTTTTCGGAGGGGTCGCTCATGTTTGGATTCCCTATCACATTTAGTCACAAGTATACAGATAGCTTTCACATATAATATTCCATCTTTAGTTTGTTTCCTTGACGTCGAAAATGCATACAATAATGTCTTGGTTGACAGCGTCGTCCAATCCTTAGATAGGATAAATGCAGGCAGTTTAATATGTAATTACGTGTGGGAATTTCTGAGGGAAAGACATTTAATAATTAAGGGCGAATCGGATAGTGAACACGATATCATTAGATGGACTAATCGGGGCCTTGCTCAAGGAGACCCAATGTCTCCTTTATTGTTTAATATTGTAACCCTCGAAATAACAAAACGAAACATAAATGGTATTGTGCAAATATGTCAATATGCTGACGACTTAGCTCTTTTGGTTAATTGTCAGAAATTAAACGACAGTATTATTCATATGCAGCATGCGTTAAATATAACTGTTGAGATCTTATGTGACATAGGTTTAGAATTATCAGCGTCTAAATCCCAGTATTGTTTGTTTAGTCGAGGCTTTCGAAGACCACAAGTTCAATTAACTGTTAATAACGAACCTTTAGTGGGGACAGACAATGTTAAGTACTTAGGTATGTGGTTGGATTCCTCTCTCAGATGGGGCAAGCATATTAACGAACTGCATTCGAAATGTTCGAAATTAATAAATATACTTAAAGTAGTCACTGGATCTGGTTGGGGGATTCATACCATGCATTTAAGACGGCTATATATAGCTTTGATTAGGAGCCGAATAGATTATGGCAGTTTTTTATTTCATAATAGCGCTCAGTATAGATTGTACAAAATAGATAAGATCCAAAACCAAGCTTTGAGAATAATAGGCGGTTTTATAAGAACTACTCCCATTCATGTGATGGAGAGCGAATTATGCTTGCCTTCTTTACATGTAAGACGAACATACCTAGCATTTAAATACTGTTTAAAGGTTAAATCAAGGGCCAGGGACGCCACGAATCAGTTATTAACTAAGCTTACTACGCTTTCTACTAATACTTACTGGACAAATAAGAAAACACCGATGTTAATGACAATTTGGAACTCCATTAGCAAGGAAAGAATTTATTCTACTTGTCTCTTTGACATGTTTAATTTGAACGTTTGGTGTAGTTATATAGCGATTCACAATGTAGTTAGAATAGATTTAGAAAGTATTGAGCAGCCTAAAATAAATTACGAAAATAACTCTCTAAGGAATGACATTTTAGTAGAACTGAATAAAAAGTTTGATAATCACTGGTATAAATTGTACACTGATGGTTCAAAGGCCCCAGACAACAAAGTAGGCGCTGCGTATTATGATCCAGTTACTAAAAGAAGTGAGGGTTTTAAAATTGTTTCCGAGGTATCAATTATGACAGCTGAATTGCTCGCTATTTTAGAAGCGTTAAACTATGTTGATACATTCCAACATAATAATATTACAAGTATTGTAATATTTTCGGACAGTAAAAGTGGTCTCCAGCATTTGGCACGATGCGCCTCTGGGTACAGAGATGTACCGATTGCATATGCGATACTGCGTAAGATTCACTCACTTCTTTTAAATAACATCAACATAGTACTTCAATGGATCCCGTCACATGTCGGCTTAAGGGGAAACGAGGAGGCTGATAGATTAGCAAAATTAGCAGCTATATCTGGAATAGAAATTTTCATATTACCCATGTATTCGGAAGTTCTTAATAAATTTAAAAAATACTGTTATCATAAATGGCAAATACACTTTGATGAACTATCAAAATCAAAAGGCATATGGTATAAAAGTATACAAAACCAGCCTCCTCGTATACCATGGTTCAATTGTAATGAAATTAGTCGTAGTATATTATTAACTGCATATAGAGTTCGTTCTGGACACATGCCATTGAAATCTTTTGCTTATAGAATGAAAAAAGTAGATTCTCCTAACTGTGAACTTTGCAACAAAGTAGAGGATGTGCAACATATTTTAATGGAGTGCGTCAAGAACGAACTAGAGAGAAATCATGTAATTAAGATATTAAATGCAAGCAAGTTAGATATAGGTATGTTTAATAGTTTCCTAGCTGATCCACTATCTAGGGAGGCCAAAATGATTTATGCCTTAGCTAATGTTTAATATTTTAATTTCAAGTATTGTATCAAATAACTAATTAATTTTTAGTATGTAATTTTAGACCATTTTTTTTTCTATGTTACATTTAGTTTAGTACAATGGAATTGTCATGAACTGTGTTCAAAAATTCCTATAAAATAAAAGAAAAAAAAAAAAAAAAATGTCTATTTATATTAGGTACTATGATACATACATATATGTTCATTACATCGTTAGATAGGTCTCATAAAGTTCGCTTTTCTCTTCGTAAGAACCATCCTCGTTCTTCAAGGAATGTAATAAAAGAAGGATTAGCAAAATCGATTCAGATGCCCTTGATATTTGCGCTTAGCAACACATTCAGCGATTCATTTTTATATTATAGATGTGTAAGTATTCTTTGTGACCTATCTAGACAACACCTAAACCTAACTACTAGCGTCACTAAGTTATTCTATAAAAACTACCAAAAAATGCCGTCACACAAGGGCCCGCCCACTATATTTTCTATTGAAAAACTATTATATACTAAATTTATATATGAGATTTTGGTAGGCCGTTGTGTGCAACTATATGATGCATCTATTAAAACAAACACCATGAAAATATCTTTATTCAATTCGAAGTTATTACATGAAAACTACGATGCATAAGAAAAAATACAGATTTTCTTAAGTAAACACCATCGCACATAAACAAAGTTTATGATAAACATGCAAATGTTTGTTATTATGTTTATTCTAACTATATAAGGTAATAACTACCAATAAGAAAGTATCTAGACATGATTTCAAGCCTATACGAAGCTAAAAACACTTATAAAACTATAAAACTACTATATAAACAGAACAGCTGTTTATCAAATATTAGTTCTTATGTGTTACAACTGATAACACTATTTATGATTCGATATCTAGGTCCCTACAGTTAGCACAAGTTTAAGACTAATGTTCACGTACTCTGTAGTCCTTTACATTGACATTTTAACTATTTACACTATTCTAGCTTTATTTTAACACCTTGACGCGTCCGGGAACCGAACCCGGTGTACCGCACGACTAGATAACACTGACTTTATACGACTTTCATTCGCGGTTTCGAATACACTATTCACTGACATAGTTTTTAATGTCTGTCGCGAACAGAGAGGTAAGAGGCATGTTTTCATCTTGCCTCAAATACCTACCAAAAATTAATACCAGCTCTCCTACTAACAGTAATAAGAGCCCCAACAAAAGTTAATTTATAGCATTAATTAAATGGCTGTACTTAACAGCATTTACCGATACATAAGCTCCGAGCCACAAACTGCACGGTACAAATCTGTACACGCACGGATTTGTCCCACGTGTCGTATCTGCGTCCCGCGAACCGTGTATTGAGCCGTAACCATAAGCATATACAGGTAGATCTGTTTGTAGACAAACAGGACGATAGACCTGTGGATGGTGAGCGTTTCTTTACCAAACGTATTTTTTATTCTTAAGAAATATACGGGGTGTAAAATGACACTTATCGAAATTAAATATGGCTACTTAAAAAAATTTTCGTTTGCCAGCAATTTTTTTGCTTAATATGACATGGCGTGATGTCCAAAATGAGTAGAATTTGGCTTGGTGATGGGTCTTGTGACACCCTGTATGTATATTCCGTAAGAAAATATATCCTAGTATCTAATGCATTCGTTCTATCAGGTACCGTTTACGAAGCCAGGTTGGCCGCTGCAGACACAACCTAGTGAAATGGGGTATGATTGACTCGGCTTCCACGCAGTGCGACTGTGGCGCTCCCGAACAGACCATGAGTCACCTGCTAGAGTGTCCTAAGTGTCCGCACAGATGTTCGGGGCCGATCTATGTCAAGCCTCTGACAATGCCGTTGCTGTGGCCACATACTGGGCTGGTGCCATTTAAATTCTGTACCAACGACTCGAGAAGAAGAAGAAGATCAGGTACCATGTGGTCACAAAGAATACTTACACATCTATAATATAAAAATGAATCGCTGAATGTGTTGCTAAGCGCAAATATCAAGGGCAGCTGAATCGATTTTGCTAATCCTTCTTTTATTATATTCCTTGAAGAACGAGGATGGTTCTTACGAAGAGAAAAGCGAAAAAAAAGTTAAGTATTGACTGTTAGGCGCTACGAAGTTCGCCGGGTCAGCATTTTTTTTTTGGTGTCGGGTTGGAAAATTCTCATGGAGTCCCTCCGCCCTGGGGGAAGGCCGAAGAGGACTGTCAGACTCTTACTGACTAAAACCCAACCCGTGTTCCTCATGTACCCATGTGTCGGAGGGTCGGGTATCACCGAAGCATTCCTCGCAAACCTCCGACGGGTATTGGCCCGCCGGATGGACAGGCGGGCCCCGAACCAAAACCCCCTTTGCAGCGGATGAACGTGTTGGGCTCCGCCGCCAAAACACCCAGCGGCCGCAGAGGATAGGGAGGATGGCAACGCAACACCGCATCTCCTCTTCCTCTGCGGCCCCACCGCGACGCAACGATGGTGCGCCCCCATTTGGTCACGGGAGATAGGGCGCGCGGCAACGCAACACCGACACGCCTCTCCTCCCGCGACCGCACTCGACTGCGAGGGACAGACAGAATTGTCCTCCGCATCCGCTCCTTGGGACGCATCCAACGCAGGCCTCACCCAAGCCCACGTGGAGCGTCCCCTCCCGGGATCCCGCTTAACTTCGCCGTGGGTGTACCTGAAACCCACGGTTACTGAGCCCCTCCACCACGACAAGGTGGAGATCCCACGGTGGGGTCGCCGGGTCAGCTAGTTAGTAATAAATGTGAGCTACATCGAAGGTAAAAAAAGGGTCAAAAGGCCGATCGCCTACTCGATGAACACACCTTATTAAGTCAGAAACGCAAATTGCGATGCGTGAGTGTTCTCGCAGCACAGCGAACTGGAAGTTTTAGGTATTGCCAGGCCTGTGGTTCAGGTCATAAGACAAAAGAATGACCGGCCAATACGCGTATCCTTAACCTTGCTCGCTATCAAGGCAACCACGACCGTCTGTCGAGACTGTACGATTGAGTAGAAGAAGAATAAATAAATTGGTCTCCGTTGGAAAGTATCCATTAAAGAGCTAAAATAATAACAATCATACACCGACAGTAGCAGCAGAAAAATAAATAAATTTGCTTAATTTAGCGACCGTGCCGAACTGGAACAAATTGGTCGTCAGCACCACTCATCGAACGGTACAATTGAAACTAGACTTAGAATTAGCCTCGATTTTCGTACCGTAAAGTACCTAGTCAGTTTGAACCATAAAGTGATATCTCGTTACGCAGTTATGTCGTGTGTCTCATGTATGTTCTAACGTTCTCGTCAGTTCATTTCGATTAAAAGTTTATCATAACTTATATTATCATAGAACATAAATTAGCGGGTCTTAATCGCGTACAATTAATTTATTTAAGGTATAAATACCTATTTGTTTCCGACGTTTCGCTCGTCTTGCACCGAGCGTGGTCGCGGAGAGACTGAAGATAGCTCAGCACCGTCTTGTGGAAGTGCGGGTTTCGGCAGCTACCCTCACTTGGTCTTTATTTAAGTTCGCACTGTCGGTACTCCGACACACTACACTAATGACGTCTACACACTGTTGAGATTTATCACTGCGGCGGTGTTTACATTTGCTGATGACTGGATTCCAAGTAGCCGATAATCTATATCCATCCTCCTGGTTAAAATTGTTATATTTCTTGATTTCTACCGCTTCTCGTACTATCCTGGAGTAATAGTGACGATTGGTGGATAAGACTTGTGGTTAATGCAGTTCTATCCAGTGGTTAGGTCCAGACTCCAACAAATGGGTATTCTCTCGTTTTCCATAAATTCATTTGCACTAATATTGTTTGCCATAATCATCCCTCATCATAATATTTACTTGCACTATTATTATTTATACTAATAACGTTCGCCTTTATAACTCAACAGTAATAACTTTTATTTGCCATAAAATGACTTTTCCAATTTCCAAAAATTCTTCATTCAAATATGCAAAACGGAACGTAATTTTAGGTTTTATGTGAAAGTAACTAAATAGGTTGTGTTAGGCTCTCTTTTGACACTTAACCCGAAAATAGGAGCCCTGCGAAGCAGGGCTCCGTCAACCTCAGTTTATTAAACTGGTGGAATCAATAAAAGCGATATTTAGGTTTTATGTGAAAAACGTGAAACGAAACGCAACCGCCATCTTGTATGAATGATATAGACAGTTAATGTCAAATTTGTGCGTCGTTGCTTTCGAGTACCTAGGATTAGGTGCGACTGTAATAAGTAACTAAATAGGTTATGTTAGGTTCTCTTTTGAACCTTAATCCGAAAATAGGAGCCTTGCGAAGCAGGGCTCCGTCAACCTTAGTTTACTAAACTCACTCATACTATTACTTTAACTGTGAATATGTTAATAGCAAAAAAAACTTACTCATTAACGTAAAAATTGCAGGCGCTTATACTAAATTATCTTTATTTTTATAATGTTGAATAAAAGTTATGGAAAATGGCATTATTGAAAACGAAAATAATAGCAAATACATTTATGGATTTAAATTATTATGACACTTGATCGATTATGACCAATGGAATTAGTGAAAGTCATTTTATGTCATTTCACGATTATGGCAACTGAAGCATTATTTCTAATGAAATTATGGCAAATACCAGTATGGCATATGAAATTATGGCATTTTAAATTATGGCAAACATTAGTAATAATTTACAGAATTTGACACTTAACGATAACACTGCTTTATCACAAGACATTATTATGTTATTGGTATATAAAATGCAGTGTTGACAGTCATAACATTTTTCTCAATTAATAATTAAGAAAAGCGCCATCTATCTCAGATGTTAATACAACTCTTTTACACAAAGATTACAAGCGCCTGAAGTTTCTAACTAGTCATCAAATTGAACTGACAAGTTAACTGCTGCTATGGCTGAATGGATAAGGCGGTCGCCTACTAAACAAGAGGTTGATGGTTCAGATCTTGTGCTATCGAGAAAGTTTTTGTAATTTATTCTGCACCTTGTAAATACTAAAATGAGTTACATGGACGACGAAAACGTCACACTGCGGCGAAATTGAACTAATTTAGAGGAATCATTCAATGCATCAATTACATCAACTAATTCGAATTATCTCGCAAAAAGTTTAACGGATTTATCGACAGCAAATATAGAAGACAATGATTACTACAAACTAAAGACAGAAATTGAAGAATTGAAATCAAAATTACTGTCGGCAAATAATGAAATCGACCAATTAATACTAGAAATAGTGGAGTTGAAGTTGCAGAATGAAAACAAAGACAGAACAATACAAAAATTAAAAACAATATGTAGCTCGCCATTTAGTAGGACTGACAAACAAATGTCAACAAAAAGATATAAAAGAAAATCGAAAGATTTGCTGGTGGATGAGACGCTGACACAAAACATGAGCGTTAGGAACCTAGAACTTCCGTCGAGTGAAGAAACTGACAAAAATACAAAACAAAACAAAGACATATCTACGTGTAATATGCCAATTCACTCTTTACCCAAAAAAATATAAAAGAAAATCGAAAGATTTGCTGGTGGATGAGACGCTGACACAAAACATGAGCGTTAGGAACCTAGAACTTCCGTCGAGTGAAGAAACTGACAAAAATACAAAACAAAACAAAGACATATCTACGTGTAATATGCCAATTCACTCTTTACCCATCGAGCATGAAAATACGAGTAACCTTCCACCCATATCACATATACTACAAAGCAAGCAGATTAATAAAAGTTTGCAAGGAACACAAAACTTGAACAACCAAAACGAATTAATAATTTTGGGAGCACAGTAATGCGTTCGACTAGCCACACACCTGATGCATTCAAGGCGGGATTCAAAATTTCAAGATTATCATATATCGGCTGTTACAAAACCTGGAGCATCCAGTCAACAAATATTGCAACCAAGTTATCAATTCAAGGACAAAACAAACAACTGTTTAATTGTATGTGTTGGTGAGAATGACTGTAATCCTAATCTAACTGTAATCGAACTATCTGCAATGCTAAAACATATAAAAATGCTCAGGTAATTATATTAAATGTCATGAAAAATGAAAGTTTGAATGAAATAATGTTGAATAAAACCATAAAATTAATTTGTAAGAATTTTCCCAATTGTACGTTTGTCGATCTAGATTCATACATACATTATAACAGCAACAAATATTACTGTCGGTCACAAATATGTGCTAAAATTAATTATATACTTGATTCGCAGTATTATTATGATAAATTTCTGTCACACAGATCCTTCAAGGACTCTCATTCGAATAATAAAATAAAAGCAAATTCACGAATTGATAAAAGTACTACAAAAAGATCTACAGCATTAAAGCCAAAAAAAGGAACCATCCCATATTATTTTAAGGTACTGCCTTCAAGTAGTAAAGGGAATTTAGAAATACCAATTACACCCATAAGCAATATGTTTTTTTCTGTAAAAATAAGTTTAAGAAAATTAAATATGTTACATTGTTGCAAAAACCGATTCAAATACTATGTTTTTCAGAAACCTTTGTGAGAAAAGGTGATGAACCCAACTTGCAACTCCACAGCTTTAAGTTAGGTAGCTCTTTCTGTAGGAGGTCTGAAAAGCGGGGTGGTGTATGTATATGGGTTGACGAGTCAATTGAATGTAGACCTGTTGAATTTTGTGAGAAAATGTAGACCTGTTGAATTTTGTGAGAAAATATCGTGTGAAAAATTGTTTGAATCCTGTGGTGTAGATCTGCCATCATTGCAGTGCATAGTTATTTGCGTTGACAGAATACCCAATGCAAATACAACAGTCTTTTTTGAAAAGCTTGAACCATTAATGCATGAAATAGACTCGAAAACGAATTGGCGTATAATTTTGTCTGGAGATTTCAATATGGTCTCTTTAAAATGTACCCATTCCTCTTACAAATTAAATGAGTTCATTCAAAATTATAACCTGCAGGCTCACATTGATGAACCAACAAGGCAACAAACTTGCATCGACCACATATTATATAGCAACATTAAAGGCGCCATTGGTAACCTGCATCAATTGTACTTGTCGGATCATAATACGGGACAAACTCTTGATTTCCCTGTAATTACAAGTAAACCAAACCCTTCGTTTATGTATGTGTGCCGACGGGACTACAACAATGACAATGTCTTGAGATTTAAAAATTGTTTGGCAAATTTATCATGGAGTGAGGTATTTGTCGAAACAGACTGTAATTGTGCTTTTGATTTGTTTCATGATACTTTCACACTGTTTTATAATCTGTGTTTTCCTAAGTACATAGTGAAAATTAACACTACGTCTACTTGCCCGAGGTGGATAACAAAGGGGATAAAATTATCATCTATAACAAAGAGAAAACTTAGATTTTTGAGTTACAGGGATAAAGATAATGAAATGAGGGCAAATTATATAAAATACAATAAGCTCTTAAGAAAATGTATAGCAGCATCTAGAAGGATAATAAATAATAAGTACATTTGTAATGCTCAAAACAAGTGTAAAGTTGCTTGGGATATAATTGGTAACAAACTGGACAGTGTTAAGAGCGGTCAGGATAAAAAAAGAATAAACTGCGACGGTAATGTTTTAAGAGACCCAGTAACAATTACAAACGCCTTTAATGAATTCTATATTGAAAAAACAAATATCCCAAAATCAACGTCCCCAAATTACAGCCTAATAAATAAACTCGATTCTACAATTTTCATAATACCTTGCTCTGAATGTGAAACTAAAAAAACCATCAAATCGTTAAATTATACTTGTGCCGTCGGTTATAATGACATATCCACAAAGATCATAAAAAGAACCTGCAATGAAATAACGCCAATACTTTGCCATCGCATAAATGTGTCTTTTTTGCAAGGTACTTTTCCTGACAAACTTAAGACTTCAATAGTCAAACCATTATACAAAAAAGATGATAAAGAAAAGTTAAACAACTACCGACCAATCACCCTCATACCAGTGTTTTCAAAAATATATGAAAAGCTAATGCATACCCGTATTACAATATTTTTGAATAAACACAACATTATCGTAGATGAACAAAACGGCTTCCAAAAAAATAAATCTCCAACAATGGCAGCTTTTGATTTAATTAAAAACGTCACAGAGTGTCTGGATAGAAGAAAAGCAATGTCAGTGGTATTCTTTGATATGACGAGCGCGTTTGATTTTGTTGACCATACAATTCTTTTACGCAAATGCGAACTCTATGGGATTAGAGGTGACGCCCTTGATTGGTTAACTAGCTATTTGAAAGACAGAAGGCAATGTGTAGAAATTTCATGTAATGACACAACACAGACAGTTCAGTCATGTTATTCCACCTAAAAATTTAACCGATTCGGAGTTCCTCAGGGCAGTGTGTTGGGATCTCTATTGTTCCTGTTATACATTAACGATATCCCCAAAGTCACTGACCATAAGTTTACCTTGTATGCAGACGACATTTCAGTAGCTATACCACAAAATCAGGGAAGCCGTGACCAAATAACTCAGATAAATGAAACAATTAATAATATTTCGAAATGGCTAAGTGCGAACAATTTAAAGGTTAATCTGACAAAAACAAAAATTCTACAGTTCCATAACTACAATAGTGCGAAATCTGCCATAGAAGTAAAATATGATGGTCAAGAAATTTCAGAGGTCAACGAAATTAAGTTTTTGGGTATAATGCTTGACAATCATTGTAACTGGAAAGCTCACATTAAACAAGTCTGCAATCGCATAAATCGTTTTGTATACGCCCTGAAAAGACTGAGTAATCTTGCTAGTGAAAAGATCGCGGTAACTGCATATCACGGATATGTGGGGTCGGTATTGAGATATGGTCTCCTGTTATGGGGTAACTCAACGGAAATTAGCAAGGTCATGATATGCCAAAAAAAATGTATTAGAGCAATATGTGGTGCAGCCCCTTTGGATTCCTGTAGGCCTTTATTTAAAAGATTAAAAATATTCACTATTATTGGCCGTGTGGTTGACGGCATAGAATACAAGTGTCACCACAACTTATCTTCCCGTGGGTGTCGTAAGAGGCGACTGAGGGATAACACGATGCAAATACCATCTTTGCGTAGAGACGGAAAACTCGACATCAAACCCTATACGACTGCCTCGTTGGTCTCGCGGCATAAATGTGCGCGTGGGATCGGGAGGTCCCGGGTTCGATTCCTGGGTCGGGCAGTGTTATTGGGTTTTTTGTGTCACGAAATTCTCAGTAGCAGCACGGAGTCTGGAAATGTGCCCGGTACGGCAATAGGCTCGCCCCTTATTACGTGGGACCAAAGTATATCTGGCGAAAAGTGGGTGTAGAAATACACCTCTGCCTACCCCTTCGGGGATAAAAGGCGTGACGTTGTGTATTTATGAGATTGGTATTTTTGTTCGAACACACCCAAACTTATTTACAAAGGCGAACGAAAATAAGAAATTTCTATCGAGGGATCCAACGAAGCTAACTCTGCCTCAAATGTCAACTACATTATATAAAAGAAATAGCAGCTGCATGGCGATTCAAGTGTATAATAGATTACCAAAATCGGTTAGAGAATTACCGCTAAGACAATTTAAAAGCTCTGTAAAGAAATGGCTTATTGAGAAGTGCTTTTATAATTTGCAAGAATTTATGACATACAAAGACAGAACAATGTAATTATATAATAATATTGATTCGGTTAACATTAATCCTTTAATATGCAATTATTCTAATATTTATTTATCTTAAATTGAATGTATTTGACTCAATTCTGTAATGATTGTGCTCGTTGTTATTTTTATTCTACTTGACATTTTATGATTGTATTGATAATTTTGTGATGAATTTTAAATTATTATTATTTTCTAATTATCCATTGTATTATATAATCTTATCTGACATGTGTATGTATAAAAATTCTAAATGGATTATTATCTTATGATGCAAAACTTACCTATAATAATTTTTTAACAACGCCAAATTTTGCATGCCGAATTTGGTGAAACATGCTGTACAATAATAACAAGATAACATCTTGTTATATTTAACCATGTTTCTAGTAAATAAATATTCTTATTCTTATTCGTAAACCCAAGTAAGCCGCTACTAAATTTCAAACTCAAACTGTCCACATTTCCATTTACAAAAGGAAGACAATGTACCGGAATTGGCTTATTCTGCGCACACATTATACTAAATGCATTTACCCAAGCCGAAATACAACAAATGAGTGTGACAACGAAATTGATTTATACAGGGTGAAAGTCAGCTCAGCGTGTGCCGATAAGCCATTTATAATTTTGTGAGTAACAGATAGGCATTTCAATAAGATTTCTCTGTACAAATAAAGACGTTCGGCGGAGACTAATAAGGCGTTAATAATTCGCACGAGTCTATTCAATGGAGGCCTTCGAGATTTATTACTACAGGGTTCTGCAAGATGCCTCCAGGCACGCGCTGATTATTCACTTTTTAATCGTTCTACATCAAACACAATTACTTAAATGATTTAGTTCTTCTTGGATATATCCCTTTGTACGTGACTTGCGTACTTAGTTTTGCCCCATTAAACTATTTTTATGTACATTTTGCTATCATACTTCCATCAGGGGTAATGATGCTTTATATTTTATTTTAGAACTCAAACTAATTACCTTAGTACTAAAATGAGCGAAAGATATGTATTCGACATTTTGAATACAAATACAAACAACATTTTTTATTCTTTTTAACCTCAAATCCGATAGAACGAAAGTTAAGCAATGTGATTCTCGTAAGTAGAGCAAAATAATTCAGAGGCCAAGGCCAGCCATAGGAAATTCCAGTCTCAGAACAAGAATCTTATGGAATTGATTGGCAGTGGATTTCTTTAAAAAATAAATTGAAATTGAAATATGTGGCATTATAGATTTGAGTGTTAAATAAAACTTATCAAGTCATCGTTACATAATATAAAACAAAAACTCTCGTCCATCTGTCTGTTCGCGATGGATTCGAAAACTACTCGAATGAATCTTCATGTGTTGCAGTGTTAGCCGGTGGACGAAGTGATGAGGAAGGTATAGGTGAATTATTTATCGTGATTCAACATTACCGTGCGGACGGCAAAGCTACCGGTGCGGTGTGGCAGCGGCGCGGACGGCGAAGACTTGAGTTACTATTTTCTTAACCTTTTTCTTTTTCTAAGACGCGGAGTGAGAAGTCTTGTCATGTTTAAATTAAGTATAAGTATAATTTTTACACCAATAACAATCATGGAAAACTCGTCAAGTGCGATTCGAATTCGTGCATTATGGATTCCGTATCATAGTATCAGAACTATCCAATAATTTTATTGTAAACCTACTCGTACACAGAAAAACTTAGGTATTTTCCGTTTAAATCATCATTCATCAACGTTATGGCCATAATAGCTATACGCCATGATTTTATTAAGTCCAATGTGCATCATTAATTAAAAGAACTTATAGGAATCTAAATTAACTTATAGGTAGTTGATTTTAGGTAGTACTAAGCAGTTATATCTTTAAAACAAATCTGTATTCGATAAAGTCCATTTAATAGTGATAACTACACACCTTCACAATACCACGACTATAATATGTTCCTAGTTGTCTCTTACATTATTGTAAGTACATAAGATACCATCCTTATAAAAAACATAATTAGATAACTCTCGATGTGGTAATTAGCAAAAAACAGTGACATGCATTAATCACTGTTTAGAGAAATTAAATATTTTCGAAGTAGAAAACACACAAATAAAATAAAAACTAACATACGAAAACAATGAAATAGTATATCGATTCACTAATCTCATAAACTGTACATTATATTTCATAAATATATCAATCAAAATCTACTTGTAATACGAAAATCTCGATTAAAATTGGCTTATAATTGGTAAATAATTATAAGGTGTCAAAACTAAAAGCTTTTAAAGTGCTTTCATCTTCTAATTAAAATTTAATTAAGGTGGCATTTCATCTCATAGTCGGTAATCCAATTGAATTTTATTTCTGAACGTATTTTTGAATGTCAAATATGTAGCTCAAATTTGGTCGCAGTTCAAAATATTTTACGCCGGTGTATTTTTGAACAAAGGGGTTTATTCGTAGTAGTTTTGATCAAAATTAATATTTTGCAATAGCTTTGTAATATCATAAACGGCATATTATGTTCATATTCAGCAATTGGGCTGTGTAATTTAAAATTCATTTGTGAAAATATGTATGAATCAATTTGATGCACATTGATAGAGTGTTTATGGAGTATCATCATCGTCAGCCTTTAACAGTACACTGCTGGACTAGGCCTCTCCTTTAAAAGGAGGAATTGGCCGACTATACCACGCTAGCCAAACAGGTTGGTATAGGGTTTGTACCTATCAAGTTTTCCTTCTCTTACAGTGCTGTTCTCTGCATAATATGCTCCCTCTGTCCTTATGACACCCATGGGATGATATGGGGTGGTGACATTCCGTATTCTTAATCCGTCACCACACAGAGTATGAGAAATGTTTGTATGTGATTCGCGTGACCCCGCCGCTTCGGGACATCGAAGGAATAGCCATGTCCGTCACTATAGGCTGGAAAAGGATGATTATAACGACACACAAAAAGTAATTTTCTTAAAAACACAAAGATACATTTGTAAATATGGCACACAACTTGGAGTTATCGCCGATGTATCTAACCAGACATAAGCAGCTACAAAAACTTCTTCGTGTAATTGTTTCCAAGTGACGCCCCGTTCTTCGTTCATCACAACATGTAAATACATCGTACATATCCTTATCTACCTGTAGAGACAAACTTTGGTATCGCAGTAACAAAAGTTTGGTTTGGCAGAACAGGGTCGTAACATAAAATTTTATAATAACTTTAGACGTTATGTTATTATAGCTTTTTGATATCTTGCCATATCTAATAATGGGTTTATTACTTGTAATTTGAACGGTTGCTACCTGTTTTATTTGTTAAGATTATTTTTTATATGTTCTGATAATGTACCTAATAGGTATAGATTTAATTAAAACATAGACGGCTGTTTTCTCAATTATATATACATATATAGATATGTTTAGGACATAACAGCGTGCTTGTGATAAAGATCAAACAATTAGAAATGTCACCTCCAATTGTCGTCCCGCTAAACAGTTTTCCAGGTTATTCAAAGTTCTGTGCTGTAACTACAGCAACTTGTACAGTATTGCACTAGCAAAACTCTACATATTTTTTCTTAAATATTGTCAATACGTCCGGTCAGTGGCCTATGGACTTAACAATCAGACGGCCATAAGTTGTTACCTGTTTCATTTGATGAACTTATGCACTTGTATTACCTTACCAGATTTTTTCTTGAAAATAATCAAGGAAAACCTGTCAAGATTCAGATGAATTAACTATAATACTTAGAACTATCTAAGTATAATAATGCTGGATGCATTATCATTAGAATAAGTGAGTATAATACATTTCTGAGTAATCTTAAAGCAATCACAATCTGATTAATACTGAACTAAATAATTGTTCCTATTTTTAGAGTGCGTTCACTACGACGTTCGAAGCGGCGTGTCAGATTCCCCAAGAGAATGCCGTAGTATTAACTATTGTCTTACATTAGCTACAATACTGTTATCTGTATACGTGTACACGTAATTGGTATGTGTATCCGGTTCCGAACACTGTTAGCATGCCACATGCGGCGCACTGAAATCAAGCCGTCAGCTCCGCTTGAGAGAATTCTCTCAACAAACAATATGTAAGCATATTATTATTTCTTTTGTATTTACTCGTCTGAAAGAATACAAATAATCAATTGTACTCCAAACGTAATTGTCTCTATAGTTATCTTAATATGACGAATAAAATACAACAAAGGGCGAGCCCATACAATAGTTAATTCACTACACAAATGAATACCGCGCTTTCTTGATGTGTTATCTTTATTGTGTTCTGTTCACACCTCGTGCGCGCTTCTCGTTAACAACGAATAAAATGACATTCAACAGCTATCAGTGTCGTAAGGAGGTCGAAATTTAATTTTAAAGTTTGTAAGTAAGTATCGTCGGAGGGGAGCGTTGATTTGCATATTTGTGCGTTTAAGCCGGCCCTCTGGGGCGCACTGAGTGATTGAATTATTAACTGACTGGCAGGAGGCCCACCGGTACTTTGTCCAGACGTGAGTTGTGTACGGCCCGTGGATTTGCGTTGGCTCTCATAATTGTTATAATTAACCGGCCGCTGTCTCGTTTCGATAATGGCCGCACGTTTTCTGTAATAATCCTCTAGAAGCGTCTCTGCAGAATATTAATCGTTTTAGATTGTTATTTACTGTTATTACTTATTATATGTTCGAGAAAATGTAGGTATAATATTTCACATGAAAGGCGACATTCCGTTTTACAAAATACAACAATTAGTATCGATTTCAATTTATAAAGACGCTTGAGATTTTATTATCAAATTCGCAAAATAGCTTCGAGGAGGCAACGGGCGATGTGTAATAAAATTGCTCAGTGTTGCCCCTTTATTATGTATATAAGGTAGTATTATAGTGAGGGTAGTTCACATGGGACCGTCCGTCCCAGATTATCAAGCCACCGATCCCGGCTTGTTGTCATGTAGGATTATTTGAAATTAGAACCTTAAATTGTAAAGACCAGGTACGTTAAAATTGCCATGTTTAGTTTGATTAAACTAATTTTAGAACACCACTGCTTTGATTTTAGAATAGGTACGTTTTGTTCCCTTGGGTTTTAAATAATAATAGTACTAATAGAATAATTCTATTCTATTGAAATAGAAACTGGTTTTATTAAGTAAACTGCTAATTATTAAAATATACTCTCATCTTATTCAGTAATGGTAGGCTTCTTAAAGAGATTTACATTATCGCTAGTGCAGATAAGTCTTAATATGCTGATAAGAGGCGCATCAAAGCTTGTTCCTCGTTTTGTGTAAAATATGGCAAACATTTATATGGAAAAAGTGCATTCATTAAATTTGATTTTAATGCGCGCATATAGAAACCACATGACTACATCATAAAATTCACGATCTACATTTAAAATGCTAGTAAAATATTTCAAAACCACTTACTCCATTAATTTTTCACGTACATAATTAAACAAACCGGATAGTAACATATAAAACCTCAGTGGCCATTACATCAATAATTATAATAAATTCTGTTTGTGTATGATTTTTACCCGCCATTATTTAATAACGAAAAGCAATGCATGCATGAGAATCTAGTATGCTCATCCCTTGCCTTTTCACCCAGCTCCTACCTAACGACTTCAATTACTAACCTCTAACACCCTCAATTATGTTCACTAACGTTTATGTTGTTTGTTTTCCAAAAAGTCAGCCTACAAAGAGAAACCACTGCTAATCCGACCGATCAATAGGCTGTTTTTACTTAAAATATAATATATCTGTCTTCTTTCTTCTTCCACCTTGACATTGGCAAAATCATGGATGAGTAATGGAGCTATAAAAAAAAGAACAAAAAAAATGCATGCATGTCATTGTTGTTCTAAAGGACAATGGGCAATATGGAATATGGTACCCGCTCCAATAATCATCATTGATATATCATTAAAAAGACATTTTAATGCAGAAAAACGTCTACCATGGCGCTTGTCCCTATTCACGTTTAGGAAGCAGTAATCTCACTAAGTTTTATAAATCAGAATTTATTACAAACTACTTCTATTAGTAAAATAAAGCTGGCATAAGATAGAATTGGACGCTGATATAACACACTTAGGATTCTATTATTAAAAAAAGTAAGAAAACAAGCGTTTTTCAAATAAAAATTATATTTTTTTTTTATATTTTAGTTTATTATGGTGAGTAAGATCAAAAACATTATATATCGGTATCAACTATAACAGCATTGAGGAAAGATGCCGGTGCAGTAAATCCCGTATGCCTCGCATAGCCCAGGTACCATACGATCAAGAGACGACCTCCGACCACCGTAAATTTATTGCCTGCGGACGGTGAGCGCTGGGGCTGCTCCCTGTCCGCCAAAAGGCGGGAGGCGGCGCGTGTCCTCGCCGCCTCCCAAGTAGCTTTGTGGGGTGATGGATGCCGGAAGTTTGATGGATGCAAGAAGTTTGATGGATGATTGCGAGATCATAACGAGACGGGGCCCGCCAACACCAACGGCGGGCCAATCCCGGGCGGGGTCGCGAGAAAGTATGCTAATCGCGAATCGCGTGACCTTGCCAACATACGGGACTCTTAGGGACACCGCGGTGGTTTTTAGTGGGTATGCCCCGAACGCCTTTAGGGGAGAGCCTCCACATACCTCCTCCGCCAGTCCCAAGCCCAGCCGTTCTAATGGCTGGGTTGGCGGAGTTGAGATGACTCATAAGGAGAGTTTTACCACCGTAGTGAACAAAAAAAAAAAAAAAGGTACCATACGATGGTCACTATACATAATTATGTGCACAAGTTCCCATCGTACGTCGCCCGGTTAAACATGTGCAATACTGTTGGACTAGATTATTTGCACAGTTGATTAATATATAACATCACCAACACTATCACCAACATCGGTGAAACATACGTCGTGTGCCATCGAAAACCACCTGAAAGGAGTTAAAATATGATTTAATGTTATTTTTTGTATAAGTGCATAATATACTTAGATTAAGAGAATAAACGGCACGGACGAAGGGATGGTGAAATAAAACTACACCTAGATTATAATAATGGAAGTGCTTACCTTCAGAACGGCATGTTAATTAATAAACGCAGCGAACTCAGGGCGCGTTCTTGACATTGATTAGCTGTCAAAACATGTTGTTGGTATCTTCTGGTATATAATGCTCGCCGACACATTACACAGTTGAGACGTTCCATTGCGATATTCCAGTTCGAAAAGCAAATCAGTATAGTCTACAAGACTAGCATAGTTCAACGTTAATAATAGCGGGAAACAAGTCCAGTAGAAGCGCAGGGGTAGTAATTTTTTTTTTTTTTTTTTGGTCTCTGGCAACACTGGTATTAAGACGTAAAACTGTGCTTCTCCCAATATTTATTTAATTTTATTTGATTTAATTAACTTTATCAGGTATTATTTGTGTTTTAAACTCTTATTAGTGTGTGATATTAATAATTAACTATATAATTTCATAATTAGAGGTGAATGTTGGTGAATAACATATAGTAAAAGTTTTGCAAAGTCATCTGTCAAATAAACGATCTATATAATTTAAAATACTTTGCATTACTTTTCTAATATTCGAGCAGTTGAGGTAAGTTTACGTAATATCGAACATTTAAACTATTTACATAAGTAGTAAACACCTAGTGAACATATCTCGATTAGCCGGCTCATCTTGGTTGGTGCCTTACACAAACCTAAGTGTCATACTTACAATAGTAACAAGTAATTATTATTTCTGTCTTTTGTTAATAAGTTTCTTGCCATCTTTTTAATTTATTAACAAGATGATGACCAGGAGGGCGCGTCAAGAGGAGGAAAAATTTCAATTAACGCTTATAGAACTTAAGAAATACAAGGCTTTGTGTGAGACACTACAAAGGGAGCATGATGATAATGAGAGGGAGATGTTACAGGTTTTAGAGAAAAATTCTCAACTAAGAACTGAGATGGCAGAAATTCATTCTCATTTGATTACATCTTTAGATGAACGCGATAGGTTACAATCAATAGTAAACAATTTTGACAGTTGTAGTAATGAGTTTGAGACCGCTCTCAAGCGTATCACCCAGTTAGAGGGCCTCCTAAGTGAGGCTAATAATCATATTAATAGATTGGAGTGTGCAGACCGGTCCATCAAAGCAGCCACTTCACAATCACTGTTTGATGAGCTGGTTGGTAGCGCTCCATCTATGGTTTCTGCCAACTCAAACAATGAAGGTAACAAAGTTATTACAATTGACTTAACTAATGACACTTCAATTATTCAATCAAGTAAAACCATAAACTCATCCAATAAACTGAAAAAGTATGTAAAGTTGAATAAACAAATTAAGAAAAAGGAAAAATTATTAAGAAAATATAAAAATTCAAAAGCAAATGTCAATTATTGCCGCAAGTATATAGCTCTAAAGGAAGATATGTCTATTTGTATTACTCAACTAGATAATAATCTTTTAAAATATGATACTGATATTCATTGCCTGCAGACAGAGATTGATCGCTTACAGGATTCTTTACTTAATATGACAAAGAAATATCAATTATCACAAAGTCAAATTAATGAACATATCTTGGCGATGGATGACTTAGTGGATTTGTGTAAATACAATGAGCAAAGACTCCTATCACTTACTACTAATAATCAGATCAGTGAACCTAGCTTGAAACCACAAAGTTGTTCTCAGCCTACCATTTTGAATGATAGTTCTGCAATGTTATCTCAGTCAGCGGTGATGAGTAACAGCTTCATTAATGATAGCACCTCCTTCTCACATCACAATACAAAGACAAACACCAACAATTTAGTAATGTTTAGTGATGAGATAGGTAGGAACATGAGCCAATTGTTGAGACAAAGGACAGGTCAAACCGTTACCAACTTTTGTATGCCTGGAGCAAGTTTTTCACATATTTTACAAAACATCTTGAGTAGAACATACTGTCCTAATTCAACAATAATCATATTTATTGGGAGAAGGGGTAATACAAATCTTAATACTATTAAAAGGTATTTTGACCAATTATTACACCTAAAAGTTAGAAAAATTATTTTACTTGCATTTCCCTACAGTAAGTTGTTGCCACAGGCCGAAAATGACTATAGATATAAATTAAATTGTAAATTACATACATTGACATTATACAATGATTTTATTGACTTTATTGACTCTAATGCTTTCATTAGAAGTTTTTATTTGACATGTGATAGTTGCTATCTATCTCAATATATTCAAAGACAAATAGCATCATCGCTAGCATATTATATTAATAACACAGCCAAAAATTTGGCTAATAATACTGCTTTTATTGAGCAGTCTAACTTGACATCGAATATAAGCTTGGAATCTGTTCCAAATCCTTTAAATTAAGTTATGAGACAATAGAGTCAATCTCTGGCAATAACATAGACAAGACATTGATAAATTTAAATATAAGTAATAAAAACACACTTTCATCAACCACACATTGTACAAAAAATAATTTAAAAAATTGTATTAACCTGGTGCATCAAAATATACAAGGGTTGATGGGTAAGGAGTTAGAGTTGGAATTGTTCATGAACTGTAACAATATTGACATTTTATGTATTACAGAACATTGGCTAAAAAGCCACCAGTTCATTTTCAATTTCAACAACCACCAGGTTGCAAGCTCATTCAGCAGAGAAAAATTTATTCGAGGAGGCTCGTTAATTATAATAAATAAACTTTTAAAATTTAAAGAAAGGTCTGATATTGTGAGCCTCTCTGTTGAGCGAGTTATAGAGATATCTTGTGTCGAATTTGATCAGTTCATTGTTATGAGTGTATACAAGCCTCCATGTGCACATTTTGAAAGTTTTCTAGTAATTATGGAGGATGCCCTAAGCAAAGTTAATAATTGCCATAAAACGGTTGCTATTTGTGGTGACTTCAACATTAACATTTTAGAGAAATGTTCTTTATCAATTGATTTCTTAAATCTATTTAAATCTTACAATTTCAGTCAAACTTTTTTAGAACCAACTAGAGTGACTGCCACAAGTGCTACTTGTATTGATAATATATTTATTAACACTAAGCCTTTACAAAAATCCTTAATTAATATGTTACAGTCTGATCACTGTGGGCAGTTAGTCTGTTGTCCAAGAAAAAGCCCTAAGATTCAGAGTAAAATTATTAATTTTATACCTATAAATGAAAACCGATTAGAACTTTTAAAAAATAATCTATCTAATAAAATGCGTTGGTTGCCTATTCATGTCCATCCGGATCAGTTGTATAATTCATTATTTAAATTGATTAGTGATGAATTTTCTACTGTATTTAAACCTAAAAAATTAAATGTAACTGACCGTCTGATGTTTAGTGATTGGGCAACTGAAGGCATTCATAAAAGTCGGATTAGGTTATATGAACTTTATAATGAAAAATCTTTTAATAATAGTCCAGCCTTTATTAATTATGTAAAAAAATACTCAAAAACATTTCGACAAGCTTGCTATGCTGCAAAATCAATTTATTTGAAAAATAAAATAAAAAGCGCTGAAAATACCATAAAAGCAACTTGGAATGTGATCAATAGCGAAACTGGTAGAGCCAAAACACGCAGTCGCGACTACCTACTAAATATCAATAATGTGAGTATTGCAGAGGACTTGGAAGTAGCGACGGAATTTGAAAAGTTTTTTGCTAATATACCCATTGTAACTACAGCGTCACTCAAATCGTCTTCCATGTCTGCTGAAATGCTGTTTAAAGACTGCGTGCCGGAATGTGTTACGGCCTTTGAATTTGTTGCTGTTACTACAGATGATGTTCTTAAACAATTTAAAACTATTAATATGAAAAAGACAAAGGATCTGTGGGGATTGTCAGTAAAGACTGTTTCGTCTATTATTACATTAATTGCTCCACATCTTGCAACAGTGTTCAATGGTTGTGTCACTTCTGGAACATTTCCTGATTTAATGAAATATAGCAGAATAACACCTTTATTTAAATCTGGTGACTCATCAGACCCCTCAAATTTTCGACCTATTTCTGTATTGCCAACACTTAGCAAAATTTTTGAGAAACTAATTCTTAGTCAGCTACTTAGTCATTTCAATAGACATAATCTTCTTCACAAGAAACAGTTCGGATTTACGAGGGGTTGTTCAACTACTGACGCAGCAGTTGAGTTACTGAAAAGTATTTTTGCAGCTTGGGAGAAGTCGCCAGATGCGTTAGGTATATTTTGCGACTTGTCTAAAGCCTTTGATTGTGTTCATCATGATACTCTTATCAGGAAACTATATCAATACGGCATTAAAAATAAAGCTCTCGATCTCCTGACTTCTTATTTGGGCAACAGAATCCAGAAGGTCGAGGTTAATGGTAAGACATCTCCAGGTTCTGCTTTGAAAATGGGTATCCCGCAGGGTTCAATTCTCGGACCATTTCTATTCTTGATATATATTAACGATTTACCTTATTACGTTAAGAATAATCATGAGATTGTATTGTTCGCTGATGATACCTCTTTGATTTTTAATATTAAACGACGACAGAGTAACTTTGACGAAGTAAACAATGCACTCTCTAAAGTTGTCCATTGGTTTAATGTTAATAATCTATTACTTAATAATAAGAAAACTAAACTTTTAAAATTTTCAATGCCCAATGTTAAACATATGCCAACCAATGTACAACTTAATGAATCTAGGATTGAGCCCGTCGAGACAACCATGTTTTTAGGTATTATGCTGGACACCAAACTACAATGGGGTCCACATATAGAAAGGCTTTCGGGCAAACTCAGTTCTGCAGCTTATGCAGTTAAGACAATTAGACGCCTCACAGATTTAGAAACAGCTAGAATGGTTTATTTCAGTTACTTTCATAGCTTAATGTCGTATGGGATTCTTCTCTGGGGGAATGCTGCAGACCTAAATACAATATTTGTTCTGCAGAAAAGAGCTGTAAGGGGAATTTATAACCTCAGTCCAAAAGTTTCTCTAAGAGAAAAGTTCAAAGAAATAAACATTCTAACTGTTGTATCACAATATATTTATGAAAATCTGCTATATGTACATAAAAATATTGACAAATTTTGTAAAAAATGTGATATACATTCTGTAAATACAAGACACAGAAATAATCTCGTAGTTCATAGCACTCGTCTCCACAAAATAAGTAGCTGTTTTATGGGGCAATGTATACGCTTTTATAACAAGCTCCCTTATAATATAAGAGACCTATCTATAAATAAGTTCAAAATTATTGTAAAAGCGAAATTATGTTCAAAAGCCTATTATAAAATATCTGACTATAAAGACGACCAAAACGCTTGGGACTGAGCTGTTCTAATTCGACACACAAAAATAATTGTATTAAATATTTCTTTTTAATGACGTTTCGTAAGTACTTTCAAAGTTTACACGAAATAAAGAAGTATTTCATTTCATTTCATTTCATTTCATTTCATTTCAATTAATAAAAGCGAGTTATGAAAGCTCAAAAGAAACTCAAACAGCAGCTAAACGTCGTCACGAGCGCAAAACGAACGACGGCGACGCCTCCTGCTCTGCTCCTGCGCACACCTCGCGCTCGGAAGCAGTGGAGCTGCAGTTGAGTTAAAAAGAGCGGTGCATGGCAAAGTCTAACGTAAGACTTTGCCATGCAAAGCGTTATTATTAGAAAACATGAACGGAAATGTCGAAAATATTACCTTGGTACTCATTTTCTTCAATAGATAAGTGGTACCTTATATACTCGTATATGTATGTTTATCGCCGGGGCCAGGACTGTCTCAACCAGTTCCCTTGGTCCTAGAACGCAAAGGGAAACCGAAGGAACAGGGTTTTTATTAGTTAGTAAGACTATCGTTTATCTCCAAACGCAATCAGATTTAAGACTGGCGGCTATAGTAAATATTGTTCCTCTCGGTGAGACCTTTTAAACGACACTACAATCATATCTATTGGAGCCGGGTACCATTTTGCCCATTGTCATTTAAGTATTGCGTTAAATGCTTTGTGTGCGGTCATATCCAGAAGCACGCGGTATACGTAGGTGAGCCAAGCACCCCCCCCCCCATGGGATCTCCACCTTGTCGTGGTGGGGGAGCTCAGTAACCGTGGTTAGGTCACCCACGGCCACGGTGAAGCTAAGCGAGATCCCGGGAGTAGACGCTTTGCGTGGGCTTGACGGATGCCTTGGCGCAGGATGCGTCCAAAGGGGCGGGTGCAACGGACAGTTCTTCTGTCCCTCGCAGTCGGGCGCGTTCGCGGGAGGAGAGGCGTGTCGGTGTTGCGTTGCCGCGCGCCCTATCTCCCGCGACTAAATGGGGGCGCCCCATCGTTGCGTCGCGGTGGGCCGCAGAGGAAGAGGAGATGCGATTTTGCGTTGCTGTTCTCTCTATCCTCTGCGGCCGCTGGGTGTTTACGCCTTCATCCGCCGCCAAGGGAGCTTTGTTCGGGGCCCGCCTGACCATCTGGCGGGCCAATACCCTTCGGGGGGTAGCGAGGAATGCTTCGGCGATACCCGACCCTCCGAAACATGGGTACATGAGGAACATGGGTTGGTTTTTAGTCAGTAAGAGTCTGACAGTCCCCTTCGCCCTTCCCGCAGGGCGGAGGGACTCCATCAGGATTTTCCAACCCGACACCAAAAAAAAAATGTGAGCCAAGCTAAAAGACATGCAATTGCTCCGCGGAAAAGCTAATACTGCGGAAACCAGGTTACGACTGAAATAACGTTAGGAGTATGAAAGACAAAATCATCCCTTAGTGAGTAAGAGAGTAAAAGAACGTCGGTCAGTCAGTTTCTCCTTTTAGTCGTACAGATTGCCATGACATCACTTCTTTATAAAAATACTATACCTTGTGTATACGCTGCTCTCAATGTACATAACAGTATACAATGTCCATATATGCGTGTAAATTTTCCCTCAAAATCACAGTTTTGGTCTAAATTTGCAAGGCTCAATTACGTGCAAATTCACCGTCAAAACTTTGAGTGGCATTGTCTACCGCACGGCACACATGGTAAAGAGGTAAAATCTGTAGAAAATTTTTCATGTTATCATACAGACAATGCAGCACGGCCATTTGGTCAGATCTATGTTACCTGCAGGAGTTAAAGTAATAATATATAGTCTGGCTACTAATTCAATGCAGTATACTGACAGTTCCAGGGTTGCAGGTTATTGCTGTTAAAAAAATAGTGACGGGACAAAATTGAATAAAAAATTTATTAGTTTAAATGTTTAATTTCTTGAGAAGAAAAGTAATATACTTACTTCTAGGGTTATACTATGTTATCATATAATAGACGTTTAAACTGATTGATTAGACGGCCGGTTGGCGTAGCGGGAGTGAAAGCGACTGCTACGTCGAAGGTCGCGGGTTCGATTCCCGCTCAAGTCAAACATTTGTGTGCATCAACATGGATGTTTGTCTTGGTCTGGGTGTTTCTATGTGTATGTATTTACAAAAAAAAGTCTATATGTATGTTTATTCATTATCTAGTACCCATAGTACAAGCTCTGCTTAGTTTGGGACTAGATGGTGTTGTGTGAATGTGGTAGAATATTATTATATTATTTTTATACATATTGGAATTAAAGTATTATTCGATCTTCAAAATTTTTTTGGGTATGTATATGAGAAATATAACCTTCAATAATTATGAATAAGCAAATAAATAAACTGGTCAAACTAAATAAAATCGTTTCAAAAAAAACTATTATTCTTCAATCTCAGTATCTGTTACATAACCCATTTATGGATAAAACCCACGCATTTAATATTCTTCTTTTATTGTAATCTTAATATATAAAATCCTTGCGTTACTGACTGACTGACAGACACGCTACAGCCGAAACTATTGGGCGCAGGAAGCTGAAATTTGGCATGTATGTTCCTTGCGGACCGTAGGGGTGTACTAAGAAGGGATTTCCCGAAATTCCCACGGGATCGGGTAAATTAAAAAAAAATGCAGGCGTAGCTGCTGGCGTCCTCTAGTATGATATATTTACGATGATGACTGGACGAGGGAAGTGCTTGTCCCAATTTATAAAGGCAAGGGTTCGCAGCAGGAATGTCAAAATTATCACAGAAACAGCCTTCTTACTCGTAGTGTTGTTGGAAAAATGTATGCCAGAATTTTGATTGACAGAGTAGTAAATGTGACGAATGACAAGATATGGGACGTACAAGCGGGATTTCGGAAGGGAATGGGATGTACGGATCAAGTCTTTTCCTTGCGCTGCGTCACCGAAAAATGTCTGGCAAAAAAACAGAATGTGTATTGCGCGTTCATAGACTCGGAAAAGTCTTATGATAGGGTGAATAGAAAGGACTTATGGAAGGTGTTATCCATGTATGGGGTGGACAGCTGTGTTATAAGGGCTCTGAAATCCCTGTATAGGGGTTCTAAAGCCTGTGTCCGAATTATGGTCGACATGGCTGACATCTCCAAAGGTGTCAGACAAATGTGTCCGGCCTCGCCCTGGTTGTTCAACTTATGCATGAATGATATGAGAGAAACTGAATGCGGGATCGATATGGTAGGATTGCGTGTTAAGTGCCTGTTGTACGCCGATGCTCAAGTCATTCTTGCATTATCGGCGAATGAGTTGCAAGCAATAATTGACTGCATGAACAAGAGCTTTAAAGCTAAAGTATGAAAATGATGGCAAGAAAGATGAAAGTGATGGTGGTTGAACTTTGACTGAATGTAATATTGCGATTGAAGATGGAAAAGTAGAGCAAGTAAAAGAATTAATATATTTGGGTAGCGCGTTTACAAGAGACGGAAGATGTGAAGAAGATATTGAAAGGAGAGTGACTGCGGGCAATCGTGTAAATGGAGCACTGTATGCCTTTATGAACGGCCAGACTGTAAAAAAAAAACGCGCGATTGGCGGTTCATAATGGAGTGCTTGTCCCCACGTTGATGCATGGAAGTGAGAGTTGGGTATAGTAGAAAAAGCATGAAAGTAGAATTAACCCAGTTGAGATGCGATCACTGCGTAGTATGTGTGGGGTGAGACTGATTGATAGAATTCCAAATGTGATAATACGAGAGAACAGTGGTCTGAAAGAAGATGTCGTGACTAGGATTGAGAAAGGAATGCTAAAATGGTTTGGACACGTGGAGCGAATAAGTGAAGAAAGAATGACGAATCAGATCTATAAGGCAAATGTGTGTGGGCAAGTCGGTCGCGGCGGACCTCGTAGGACATTCCTCAACAAAATTGGGGACGTCCTAAAAACAGTAAGGTCCGAAGTACCCGAAACCGCATGTATGAAAAGAGTAATGAGTGTAAAGGAAGCGCGTGAGGTTTGTAAGGATAGAAGCAAGTGGCGTTCTGTTGTCCCTGCCTACCCCGACGGGAAAACGGCGTGATTATTGTTAAATAACTTCATTTTTCTGATAATGATACCTTCCATAAATAAGATTTTTACATATTCTAATTTAATTAACCGACGTGCCCACGACCGTATTTTGAATTTTCAGGCCAGGTTTTGCTTTGGTGTTATATCTTTTTTCTCATTAGATTCCTTCAGAATGGTAGAAACAGAACGTCTTCCAATTCCTAACACTTTCATTTCACTTCGAACACCGCTAATTTTGTTTTTTTTTCTTGATGCATGTACTTGTAGGAGTTCTTGATCCTTAGTATTCCTTAAATAGCCGTTTTCTTGGAGACAGAAGTGCCATGACTGTATCATTCATGCAATATGCTTAGCTTAACAAATGCACACAAAAGCTAGAAACAACACAATATAATTATAATAAATTGATGAGAAGGAACGAAACAATTGTGCTTCCGGACGAAAAGAAATTAAAGAACTTGCCGTACGAACGTATCTGTAGTGCCCATAAATTAAAAAAGGAAATGAATGCTCTAATCGAATTCTATAGGTTTTTTTTTTCAGTCTTGTTCCCAGTGTTATGAAAATAATCAAATTAAATATATTTTTTTCTTTTCAATAATTAAAAAGATAGAGAGAAATAATTATTATTTTTCATTCAATCGTAAAATCGGATAAAATCTCAAAGATAAGATATTAAAAACAGTTTACTCGATTGAATGATGCCATCACTACTAAGTTAATTGTGGTATCATTATTTTTGGAAGTGACATTAGCTTACGTCACTTTACTGCATCGAATTAGTTGCCAGACTTTAGCAATAAAGGAATGTTATTTTATTTTGAGCGTAATAAATGTAGTTAGGAAGTAAAATAAAGTTATATTTTCCTTTTTTTAAATATAATAAAGCTAATGAGTTTGTTTATTAGCTTGCATGTTCTTTTCTTAGGAACTAGATATCGAATTTACAATATTCCATTCAAACTTATATTGGTAAATGCATTATTTTTATAAAATTTTCGTACATATATAGCTGCTGAGAATAGGGCGTTGCAAACAAACAAAAATCTGCGGCTTTATTACTGTCAACTGTTTTAAGATTTGTCGGTTCGATTGATCTGCGCAGCGCATGTAATTATTATTTTGAATAACAGAACTGGAATAACGGAACTTACACATATTAAAAATAGAAGCCCCCTGATCGTTCTGTAATTACTACTATCATTTCAATAATATTACTTTACCAAAATAATATTATTGAAATGATAGTCTTAATTTGAAAAATGTTTGTTTATGGTTTAAACAAGGCCCTTGCGGTTTTCATAACATTTTATTTAAATTGAACTTTAGTTAAGAGCATGATAGTTTATGCATCGGTAATTATTCACGAAAATTGATATATCTATCACGGTAATAATAATGAACAACAGGCATATTGGCGCGTGGTCGCTTTATATTGATAATAAATGAATAAATAATGTTACCCACGATAATATTTTATAGTAAATTGGCCACTTTATTGCGAAGTAGGTGTCAAGATAACAATTCACACTTGGAGCGATATATCACACATATTATCATGGCTGCAAAAGGCGAACCAGCAACGAGCGGTCTTCGTGAAAGTAATTTTACTAGAACCCTCCGTTCATTCTCGACAGAATACCTCGCGGAGCCTGGGAAATGAGGGCCGTGACGTGAGTGATACAGATTCCTTTGAGGTGAAAAGTTCGTTAGGCATTCGTGTGTGTGTTTGTGAATGACGAGCGTACGAATGAAGTCCCGTCGATGTCTCGTAGACGGATACCAGACGATTGTGCCGAGTGTGTTTCATTACGTCATAGGCGTGCTTCACAACGCAACCGCGAACCCTGAAATTCATGTGTGTGCTATTATAAGGTTGCTTGTTTGCCATTATGTCTGCAGTTGTAGTAATATTGACACACATTTCATCGTGCTTTGTACAAGTGTCTGTTGCTTTTTCCTTGTCGTTATTCTGAGAATTGCATCCTCACTTTAGCAGTTGTAGTAATACTTTGACACGTATCGCAAACGGTACAAAGAATATTTTTATTTATTGTCTGAACTCTAAGAAATGTACTGTGAACTATGCTTTGAATAAGTACCTACATGACTCTTTATACAACTTATTGTATTGTATTTGGCGTCAATGTTATGTTATTTATATGCAATAACCGCATATATTTGTGAACTTATTGTATTCTATACAATTACATTAAAAGCTGATAATATTTATAAATACAATTAATAAACGAATACTCAGCATCGCGGTAAACCAGATCAAAAAACCAGACGTGATCTGGTTTACCGCGATGCTGAGTATTATTACTTTTTCAAACGTATGTACATTCTAATTAATATTCACATCATAAAATTATTCACAGAGTTTCGTATAACGCTGTTGTAATAAAAATGTTGGCACGCAAATACTTTTTATGAAAACCAACCGGTAAATAAGGCAAAGGTCCCAGTCGTATCCATTTGTCCCCGAGGGTATTCGTGGGAATGGGCAAAATACAAGTGAAAATAAAGTGAAAACATTGTTATTTTCGTGTGGATTACCTTGCGTGGTGTTATTCCACCCGGTCCGCTGTCTCCCCGGATAACAAACTATGGACTTTACCAGTTTCATACATTTAAATTTAAAAATAATTTTGTGACTTGCGGTATTCGGTACCAGCACTAATTGAGTACATTAAAGTTTTGTTGGGGGAAATTATTTATGTTCGTGATTATGTTTTCGTAGCTATCTGCTCTTATAAAAAGGGGGAACGTAATTACTTAGGCACGTTAATGTCGGCTATTACGGGTTATAGGATATAATGTGAAAAATTATGTTTGTTATAACATAATTTAGTGCCGTATGACTCTTGAGTCGGACGGAACGATAAAAACTTATAAACACGCCAAGCAATGTTAGTGAGTTCCGCGTAACATTAATATTAGAAATTCTACTTATGCATGCAGTTTGTGTCCTCGCTCACTGTATGAAAATACTGATGTTAGAGTTCTTTATAGCGTTGCTTGTCACAAAAGTATGCTGTTTTATCTTTGTACAGTGTGCTGTTCTCAACTTATTTGATTAGTTTATGAGTTTTTATTTACTAGTATTAAAAATATTTAAATTATAGAATTTGTTTTGCTGTTCAAATTCTTTGAATTAAGGAAAAGTATCGACGTATAAGTTCTCAAGTTGTATTGTCCGTCTTCTGTTTTCGTCATCAGAACCCTTTGACCGCTATAGTTGTTATATAGGTTGTAAACCAAAACGAGCTCACCATGCTACGATCTGAACTGGTTTATAAAATTTATAAGTTATCCAGCATACCATTTATTTTTTCAATTAGTTTTGTAATTCAATATTGATATTGATTTACAAAACGTAAGCAAATCGACTCACACATACCAAATCTTAGAAGCGGGGCAGAAAAAAGCGGGACCTGCTCCAGCGTAGTTAAAGCTCTTTAGGCATTTTCGGTTTCACCTTGAGGGCTCAGGCTAGGCCAGACTCATAATGCCATATTATTATGTCATTGGGATCACGGCCTTCACCGTGAGACTCCACTAACTGCCTCGCCTCAGGCACGAAGGAGTTAATTTGACAGGCAGAAATTTACTTAACACTAAGCTAAGCTAGAAGCTTTAGCATTATTCTCAGATTATATTAGGATCCCTAGATATAAACCCTAGCATAGTTCAAAAATCTATAATCGAATAGTGCGATCTTTGAACTTTGAAAATTCATTTGTCTTTTTCTAGAATAAATACATTATCTATAACAATTTCTATTACTTCTAAGCAAAAGTACGAGTCAGGAATAAAATAGCTGTATGTGCACCAAAATCTTGAAAGTCCATTTTCGGTTGAGACGGAGAAAAAGTTAGTGACACAGTTCAACAAAGTTGTAATTATTATTTCTGACCTCCATTGAATCTGCTACATTCAAAGAAAAATTATTTCTAAAAGAAACTTAGCATCAACTTTTAAGGCGTACGGTTAAGGAAATAGATCGTCAGTGAATGTTTGCGCCGTCCTATAACATTGTAGCTTTATTAATATTTCAAAGAGATGGTCAGGCATTATATTATGATAATAATAAGAAGACCTTCAGAAGACAAATATAGAGAAAATCCTACACGTGGAAGGAAAATCTTTCAACAAGGCACTTCAAAATCGATTTTAATTTCAATTAATTTCAATCGATTTATGAATAGGTATTTCGGCGTTTTTGGTGAATAAAATGATAAATAAAACTCTTGAAAGAAGATAATATGCTTATCAATTCATAAACAAATTATTTTTCTTACCGATTGGTAAAGTACACGTTAGAGACATTTTTACGACTCCAATAAAATGAAAGTGCCTTGATATACCTACTTATGTTCATTCGGGTCTAAAACGTTTGATATTTATTTTGATAGATTATAATAACAGGACGTAGTGGTTGAAGCGGTCACCTCGCCGTTCAAAACTACGTCAAATGTTGTGGATTCAATTCCCACACGAGTCAACACTAGGGATAATCCACAAATTTTATTTCGATTTTGGGTTAACAGCGGTAATAATTACCGCTGTTCGGATTTTTGTAACGGCTCCTGTGAACCAGGGTTTATTCTTAGTGTGGTTGTTGAAAAAAATGATCGTTTCGATTTGATCGGCACAATAAGCCTTTTTTGAAATAAAGCGTTAGGTATACCTACCTTATAATATCAGCTTTATGCCCGTCAAAATAAGCCTCTGTTTTAGAAAGAAGCTGAAACAAACAGACAAGACAGATAAACGAACGGACAAACAGACCGACAAAAATCAACGTATAATATGTATCTGCATAATCGCTTTGTAAATATTGTTTTAACAGATAATTATATAGGAATAAGAACAAACAGATAACTTAATTTTATGTATTGTATCGATGGTATATTTAGTAAAATTATGATGTGGGTAGTAGCCGTGATATATAAATTGACCGATTGTCTTTAACAATTTTTAACACAACACACTTAAACAATAAATGTTTTATCCAACAAGGTACCTACCGCAAACAAGAAGCATCAATGTCTATTAATTAATAGTTTAAAAACTTTCAACTATCTTTTCTTGTACGAACCACTACTTACTAGAACTGTAGGTATTTTTACTTACAAGAACTGTTGCACTGAAGAAGAAGAAGAAGAAAAAAGAAGAAGAAAAGCATTTATTTCCACAACACACATGAACATAATACATAGGTACATAATTGTTTTTTACCTTATAATACGGCACAGGTTACATCTTGTTGTAAACACATTGAAAAGTATATTAACAGTTTAATGCATGTTGTGAAAACGAGGTCACCACTCAGGCTTATTGTTGGTTTGAGGCTACACCTCAAATCAACCCTGATTTTATTTGGTGACCCCAAGTGACGATACCAATATCATTATAAGTACATTAAGTATCTAATTCATACAAAACAGAAAAATAACAAAAAGAAAACCTTATACTAATATCTTATGTCAGTGCCTGCCAACATTTCATATAATATGTATTAAATAGAATATACCTACATAAGATTTATTAAAGGTGTATAAAGACATATATATAAGTAAATTAAAGAAAGATAAATACATAAATAAGTAAACATATAATATATCAAAAACCAATATAACGTTATATATGAGAAAATATCTTCGCATTATCGATATAATGTAAACAAACACAAAAAAATACTTATATCTATACTGTACAACACCTCAAGTCCACCAAAGTACCAACGATCATATTTTTGCCAATCGCGAAGCGGCCAGACGCCTGAGGAAACCGGTTAGTTCGTCGCAGTCCTACCGTCTCGCTTGCACAAAGCGTCGACTCCCTCGCCCGGTTACGCAACATCAAACGATGCACATTCATTTCATAATAATTTTCATTCGGCCGCCGCGCCGCGCTTCCCAAGCATGGGTGTCTCGTTATCAAAACATTACGTAATTCAACTGTTAGTGGGTACAATTTAAGTGTTGCATACTATGAAGAAAGTAAGACTAAAGGAAAAGAATATACCTATGAAACTCCAATGTTTAACAACAACAGGTAGCGTAATACTGTTTGATTGATATCATTATATAATATTTCTAACTACGTGCAATATTAGGTACCTACTTATATTGCATACAATCATAAATAAATGTTTACCCTGCTGTGTATTTTTATCTTAAACAGCATGTATTTTTGTTTTAGGCTCTAAATATAAAGACACAACAATTATTTACATAGAAAACCCAAAATCATGGCACAACATGTCGACTGGAAGACACACTCTCACTGATATTAGTGATATTATAAACTCGCTATGTTACAACTTGAAGGTCATAAACAAAACGTAAGCATTTGATATAATATTAGAAAACGTTAATAAATAATTATAATAGTCTTGTGCGTTAAATTATCATTTATTTGTAATATTTGTTCTGATCGCATTTCTGTTCAAGTAATAGATGTTTTTTAAGGTGAATTTTAAAGGTACTTTTTCTATTCAGGGATCTTATCGTCGGGGGCAGGTCATTCCAAAAGTGAGTGGCAGCGTACTTGTAACATCCCTTAAAAGCTGTGGTTTTATATCGAGGAATGGACAGTGGCCTGGCAGTGGATCGAGTGGAATAGCTGTAGTGATCCTGTCTCCAACTTAGTTTGTTATAAAGGTATTTGGGTTTGGAAGAAAGAATGACGAATAAGATTTATAAGGCAAATGTGTGTGGGCAAGTCGGTCGCGGCAGACCTCGTCGGACATTCGTCGATCAAATTGGGGACGTCCTAAAAAACGGCCAGGTCCGAAGTACCCGAAACCGGCGAGCATGTATGAAAAGAGTAATGAGTGTAGGGGAAGCGCGTGAGGTTTGTAAGGATAGAAGCAAGTGGCGTTCTGTTGTCTCTGCCTACCCCGACGGGAAAAAGGCGTGAGTATATGTATGTATGTATTTGGGTTTGCCCGTATTCACAACGCCGAACAATAACGTTGCTAAGTGAAGTTTACGCCTTGCAGACATTTTAAGTATTTTATGATTATTCATGTGAGGTGTAATATGGTTACGCCGCGGAATATTTAAACAATAACGGATACACGCATTCTGTATACGCTGTATAAGATGTTGTGTCCTGGTTAAGAGGCATGGACCATATACGGCGTCACAGTAATTCAGTTTTGAGAGCACTAAGCTGTCCACGAGCCTCTTTCTTAAAGTGACACTAAGATAATTTCTTACTCTGTAGAGGATTTTGAGTCTGTAAAAACAGGTTTTTGCAACGCCATTGATTTGATCCTCAAAGCGCAACTCCGGGTCGATCATAATACCAAGATCACGTGCAGTTTGCACTTGATGAATACTACCGCCCATCATCTCAATCTTTGGGTTAAGTGACGTTATTAGTTTAACCTGGTTTTGGCTCCCCATTACCATAAATTTTGATTTTTGTGGGTTTAGTACCAGTGAGATACGTTTAGACCATTCCGCTACCCTTCTGAGCTCTGCATTCATGGTGGCTACGGCGGCAGCTGTATTATCAGGGTTAAATGATATATATAACTGCGTATCATCCGCGTACATGTTGTACATGCAGTCCCTGAAGTTGTTTGTTATATCGGCAGTATATAAAACGAACAGGAGGGGTCCGAGGAGTGATCCCTGAGGAACACCCCGAGGCACGGGTCGTGACGTCGACAACATTATAGAACCGTCCCTCTTACGTATTTCGACCTGCTGCACCCTATTTGTTAAATAACTTTCGAACCATTTGATTGTGTTCGACTCGAAACCGTAATATGAAAGTTTCGAAAGTAAGAATGAAATATTAATACACTCAAAAGCACGCGAAAAATCGAGCAGGGTAAGAATTGAACCCTCCCCGCGGTCTCGGGCTTCGAGGATATTACCCACGACATCCGCTAAAGCCGTTGTTGTGCCCCGTCCTCTTCTGAACCCAGACTGTAGGTGAGGTAAAATACCATTCTCTTCCAAATAGTTGATGACTTGTACATACACTACCCTCTCCAACACCTTGGATAAACAAGGCAGTATACTTATTGGGCGAAGGTCCTTATAATTTTGCGGATTACTATTTTTTGCAATCGGCCGTACTATAGCACTCCGCCATAGCTTGGGAAATGATGATGAATTAATCGATTCATTTATTATGTTTGTTATGGCGGTAAGTGACTGCGGCAAAGTAAGGCATAGCATCTCCTTAGATATATCATCTATTCCCCGTGCATTGGTATTGATATTGCTAATTATACTGCGAACTGTTTGAGTGTTTGTAGGCTGCAATGAAAAACTTCCACCACCATATCGATTGAACTCGAAAAACGTAAGTTGCGAGATAGAAATGTTAGGTTCGCCCGGTACATCGAGGAATGCCGAATTCAAACCCTCAGGATCCTCAAATTGTCCCACAAGCATACCATCGTCCGTACCTGTACTAAGTACATGTTTTTTTAGATTAGACCATAATAATTTGGAGTCATTTTGGTTGTCATTGATATAATTATTAAAAAATGCCTTTTTCTCATTATATAACGCTAATGCAGCCTGGTGTTTTAGGTCCAAATAGTATCGTTTGTGTACTTCTAGCTTCGACTGACGATATCTAATGCGAGCTTCGTTACGGAGCTAAAACATAAGTTTAATGTTGTCTGTTATCCAAGGTGTTGGTGGCCCCTTAAATACTCTAGTTTTATACGGAGCATGATTGTTAAATAGTGTATGTATGTGATAGTTAAACAACTCAACCATTGCATTCACATCACTAAGCTGGCCTATCATACCCCACGGTATCTCATTCAGGTCCATCTCAAAGTACTCGGGAATTATGTTCTTAAAGGGTCTGAACGTTATACATCTTTTTAAAGGTTTATCTTTTTTAACTATTAGTTCGCAAACAACGAAGGAATGATGACCTAGCTCTGGTATATGATCTACAGCAACCCTCCGGCACTGTGCGTCTGTACAGATCACATCAATTAGCGTTGCACTATCACCTACAAAATGCGTAGCCGTGGTTACTAATTGACTTATGTTGCTGTAGTTCAAAAAAGCGGTGAGTTGTTTAGTTTTATAACTGTCAGTGTCGAGTAAATTGACATTAAAATCTCCTAGTAACACAACGCTATCGTACGGCGATAATGCACACATACTATCTGTAATAGCATCAAGAAAGATATTTATGTCCAACCATGGTGGTCGGTAAGCAGTGCCGATCAATAATCGTTTTGAGGATGTGGTCATGGACATCCACATTTGCTCAACTTGGGGGTGTTGTGGGTGAGACCTCACTCGGACAGTAATATTATTTTTAATAGAAAACGCGACACCGCCACCTCGTCCGTCGCGGATCGTTTCCGAACGGGGAATATGTCGCATTCGATAGCCCGGTACCACAGGTGCTCGTCCTTCCTCCCCTCTGCACAGCCATGTTTCGTTGATGGCCATAACATCAACCGAATCACTATCCATTGCTATCAGAAATTCGTCGTGATTCGTTGCCAACGATCCCGCATTTAACAGACCAAACTTAATGGTTTTATTTCGTGGCATTGATATAAAATAATAAATAATTGAAATATACTTTCAAATGGTCCTTGTGATATTGTGACATTTTATATTCTATAAATTGACCTTTCATAAAACATAACTGAGCATTTAATGTTAAACAATAAATAAACGTACATAAATAAAAAATAAAAAATATACCCATAATGATAATCCTATAAACTGTACAAATAAAAATAATATATGCAATGTCAGGCAATTCATATGCGCGTAGGCAGACCATTTTAGAATATGCTATTTCCCCATTAAAAGATAGTCGTAGTATATAATATTCTGGTAAGATATATGGTGAAACATTAAACAATACAAACAAATACCGGGAGCATGACGTTAAATTGTCCATGTTATTGTATACTTGACAGATCCGCTTCGGTACGTATGCTGATTGTAGGTTCGCCGGGTTTGCGTCGGGCAAGAATTCGACCGTTCCTCGTCCAGATATATTGCCACCCATGTTGTTTAGCAGTATCACGCGCTCGTCGAAACAACTGCCGATTTATCTTGGTGAGCCTCTCGTTCACGTAAATTTTTGTGATCGGCGCAGTAATGCCTAGAACCGAAGTGTCCGCTCCCCGCCGAACTCGTGCGCAGCGCGAAGAAACTCGTTCCGCACGTCATGCCTCGCGAATCGCACGACGACCGGACGCGCGCGGGTCTCCGCTGGTCCCGCGGCACTCGTCGCGTTGAGGTGTCTAGCGCCGACGCGGCTCACGCTGATTACGTCACAATCCGCCAACGTTACGTTAAGCTTAGTTGCTACTAGCCTAACAATATGCACTAGATTCTCATTGCTAGTTTCAGTGAGGTTGGCAATTTCGACTTCATTACTTAATAGTTGCTGGTCTCACTCGTTAACCTCGCTTTTCAACTTAGCAACATCATCGGCTAGCTTTGATGACGTCATGAGGTGCTTTTCTAGTATGCCTACTCTTTCTGCAAGCTTTTCTTTGTCTGCTTGAAGCTTGACTATTTCGGCACGTAACCCCTGGAATTCGGCTTGATAGTCAGCAAGCATATTTTGGAATTCAGTACGTAGTTCCTCCCTCAATATTCTGCGCATCTCCACCGTTATCAATTCGGACATATTTGGGCTTATTTCATGAGTGCTATCAAAGCTGTCATCTTTATCTGTCGCTTCATCAGGCCTCTGCTGTGCACTCTCCTTCTTTTAGCACTCAGGACAAGACCAATTTGGCGCTATATTACCCGTGAGCGGTAAAGCCCTGCAGGCTCGATGGAATGCTATTTTACATAAACGACATCTCGCGGCCTCTTGCGGAGACAAAAATTTTGCACAAGCTCCACATTTAGTTGGGGCCATAATTTTATGTATCGAGCTAGGAGCTTGAACGATCGATGTAGCTTACAAGTACCTCGGAAAAGCGACAGATGGCGCTGTACAAAAAAAAATATTTTTTATGGCTTTTCACGGGCCTACAATGGTGTTACAGTACTAGTAGTCAGAACACCGTAAACTAAGGGTAACCGCACATATACTCGAGCACTTTTAAGACAGTATTATGTACATATGTAAATAGTCCGTTCACTTTTTCTTAGAATAAGGTAGATTTAGTTCACTTTTTATATAAGTTTTTATTTTTTACTGTTTATTCTTTTTTACACAATATTGGCACTGTATAACATTTCACGTAATGAATCTCACTGAATGTAAACTTTTGTTAATAAATCGTTCTACATATATAACTTCTTTTATTTTATAAACAATAACAACAATCGAGGTCAATGCACCGGTTTGACGTCCGTGACGTCACTGAAGATACATCATCAATGTTCTCAGTAATTGTTTAAGTTACTACAAGTTTATTATGTTTACATTAACTTCACGATTAATTACAAGTGCAGTTTCATAATTTTGAAATGTCTTTCAGAATATGTACCCCGTAGCTTTGTTTCGAGTACCTATCTAATATTTCGGCAATACATATTCCAAGTGACAGGTTGAAGAATGTTTTTTAATTTATTTGCTTATAATAGCAGTTTATTCATACTCTGTCATACAAATTAGGTCATAGGTGTATGATACCTAAGTAACAAAAAAATAAAAAATTGTAAGTGCTGTATATCCCGAAAGATAAATTTAAACCAAATATTAATGACTGCAAAAACTTCGTCATCTACTTACTGTCATTAACTGACTACTAGGTACTGCTTGTCATGGACCTCTTCCCACTATGAGAAGGGCCAGCTTAAATTTATATATATTTTTTAAATCATCGCTGACTACCCATTGCCTACAAAAAGCAACAATATTTTTCCAAATAACCCTTAAAGTTTTACTTTTAATGCCTGGCAAAGGGAATAGATGAGTGGTGAATATTTATGCTGACCTATATCGTAGGTAGTACGGCTTGTACAACGGGTACAGGGTTATACAATAGAGCGGTTGTCGGGTGGCGTATTTGCGAGTGTAAATTGAAACATGTCGAGAGTTAATTGCGTCCAGGCCGGTGAGGGCTCTGCGGATTATCGGGGGCAGCGCGGGTGCCTTGCGACCTTTCACCGAAGACACGCGCACCGCTATTGAGATTGTGTTCACTCAACTTGAATGTAAATTTACACGAAATTTTCGTAATTTTTTAATGCTGCTTTCTATAATTAATTTGAAATTGTCTTTGTATGTCCTTACTGCGGACTTTTGTATCAAGTAGGTATTCGATATTTCGAGATCGTTATGATAACTAATGTATAAGTACATGTTAGTGACTGCTATAGTTTTAATCATCATCAAATATCATTGAAAAATTACTTGTCCTGCCTGACATACTAAAGATATTACAGAACTCAAACTACCTACCTACAACTACTAGGTACTGAAAGAATCCACCAAGGAAAGATTTTCTAAGATTTTAAACAGTGAATTACGAAAATTTTAAGATAGATAAATATAATTATAATATAATTAAGATAGCTCTATGAAAATGTGGGAAGCCCTTCTTAAAAACTGTACTAAAAATAAAATATTCCCTTAAAAGTTGGCTAAAGTATGTTTTTGTCTAATAATTGTGATCCATAATAAGTATGTTTTTGTAAACACTAAATTAGTTGAATCCAAGAGTATTGTGATTTGTGATAGTTTGGAGTTGTCAAGCTAAATTTTGTGCTGATTCGACAGTGTTAGCGGCGCATCTAAAATGTGGCACGTCTACGCAGTAAAAACTAAATTCGACAAATCTCATTTCTTTGTCTCTCTCTATTTTATTAAATTGCACGGAAGCTAATACTTCAAAATTTGTTGGTTAGTGAACATAACCAATATGAGGAATCTAGATTAGGAATCTATGACTATGATAATATCCCAGGACAACTCACACATGGTCATCTTTTCTTTTTCTTTTTTTTTAATAGGCAACTCCGATCACGATCTTATCCCAAACCAGAAAGAACCCGTAGTACGTAACTGATAAACTCACTCATAAATTCTTTAATACAATTATTTTATAGATAAACTACACACAAACACAAAACAAATCATTGTGTTCCTGATGTTCTAGAGCTGCGTATACTCTGTTAGGTTAGGTTAGGTACATATTTTTAATTCTTGTTGTTGATTACTTTTAAGTTCATTAGCAATTTGTCTTCGAAATATTTTAGCTAAGTTACAGGTCAGCTTCTTCATTATTATAAGTGGCAAATGAGCAAACAGCGGCTATGTTGGTAAAAGGAGATAGCAATATTACTCGTACGTGCGCGTACTTACATAGGGTATAATTCCTCATTAAAATCTTACAGTAGGAAAGCCATTGATGAAGGCAAAATACTGGAGTGCTTATGAAATCATCAATCCTCATCGATGACCAGTGCTCTAAACCTAACCAACCAGAGCAAGGAGTGTGACATACCTACATATAATTTCTCCGACACTAGTGATCACTCAATTGCTTTGTGTTAAAAAAATACTACTAGGACCAAGGAACGAATTTTTCATCTTGGGGAACTTTAACTATGTTTAAACAACGGACACAAAGAACACTCAAGCTCGAAACAACAATTTCTGGATTACACAGTGTTCTGCTGTGTGGGGATTGAGCCCACAACACTTTGCGCGTTGCTAAGTGGCGAGGCCCCGTGTCATACGTGTAGTCTTTGAAACACGTCTATAATCTCCTGGACTAGATAAGAGTTGGCATCGACAACGTTAAGGAGATCACTTACTTTTAATGTGCCTACGGTAGTATGTTTGGGACATTAGAAGGCCACGCTTCCAAAATGCGTCAAAAATGCGGACTTAAATTTTGTAAGAGTACTCCGATCAGCTTTCAGTGTATAAATAGTTGGTATATTGGGTGTTTCGTTAACCAGCAAGACAATAAAAAGATTTTTTTATCGAAGCGACCCCGTGCAGTCATCTACCAAAGGTCTTATTCGGCTTAAAGTACGGTCTGCGGCACCTTATCGAGAACTTGAAATACCACTTATCTATAAACTAGACGGTATCGAAGCTGATTAACCTCACTAATCGATGGATGTGTGCGGTTGCTTATTTGCCACAAGTTTATCAAGGCACACAACACAAATATTTATTTTTTAATGTCTGTCATTTAATCAAAATAAAAGTACGCGTCGCATACCTCATTTTAAAATAATCACTTACCACAATTCTTACAAGATTATATTTTTAGTCCTCTGAAATAAATAATCTGTAATGTATTAATATAATCTATTTCGTATATTATGTATGATAAAGACAATAAGGGAAAGGTCTTGTAATTGTGTAACATATTACCTCAGTAGGACAGTAGCTCAGTAACAAGAGACATTTATTGCCGATCCTTTCCTAGCCTTGACCTTTGATTTGCACTTATTACTCTATATTCCACAAAATATGTGACCTTTTCTGCATATATGTACGTAAGATATCAATAGAAACATTCAATTATAAAAATCACTCTATTTTATAGCATAAAAATATCTTTGGGCCTCATATCTACTCTAAATAAATCGGCTGTCCCAAATCAAAACACAATAAGGGACATTTTTGTCAAAATCAAGATTTTTACACCATGCTTTTAACACAGTAAATGCCCACAATATGCAAAAACCCTTTTTTCAATAAAGGCCTCCATTCCCAATATAGCGATACCATAAAAACTAGTATGTGCACAGACTAAACCGCAAGCCCCAAATCAAAAACCTAGTAAGAGCTGATAACCAGTTCAAAACACAGCAAGGCACACGTACTTACTTTGTTTTGGATTGGGAATTTCCACTTGCTAGGTTTTTGATTTGGGAATTAATATGTCTAAAAGATCATAAAATCTAAAAATTACACACCCGTCGGAGTTTCTATCTCCAGGAATTAGGGTTTAAATTAGTGAGAAAACATCAAATTTCGTATTTTGAGTTTATCTGTTTTTGTTATTAATTCCTCGTTTTCTCCTATAATTTGGAACTTTTCACATTAAATTACTTCACCTTCTAAGAATTTGAATAAAAAACATGGTTTATTTTCGTTAATGGGTTTTACTGCAAAATTTATTTACTCATTTTCTTTATCATAACTTTTATCATAACAAAAAGTTTTCAAAAAAAAAACAAAACCTAATAATGTCTTATTACTTACTGTGTTTTGGTTTAGTTTCCATGGGCAATGGTTAGTGTTGGATCCCATTCCAAACTTAGGAAGTGTTATACAACGTGCATCGAATTATATTTTTGAAGTTTTAGTATGCAAAAATGTAGACAGTAATCTTATCTACCATCTCCAAGAATCATATTCAGCTATAGATTCATAGTTTGGTAAGGCATAATAAAATCAACTATTTTTGCCCTCCTGTAAAATTTGTTCGAAGTCCCTTACTGTGTTTTGATTTGGGACAGCCGAAATGTCAACCCTGTTGAAGAAAATAATTATTAAAATGGCAAAAATTAAAACGGGTCTCAGTTCTTGTCGTTGTAAAACTGTTAAAAGTGAGTAAAATCTCATTTATTTTTATTTTTTTCTTACACTTCATTTCATTTTATGTGTCTGAAGAAATTGCGAGATTTACATAGATTTAATTTGTTTCACACTTTGGTTAAAAAATATGAATAATGTTTTATAATATATAATATCTATAGTTCATATGAATGCGAACACGACAACTAAATGACATTATAATGTTATTATGGCATTACTGTTTCCCATAGATAATTAAAGTATTACATAGACTCACGCCTGTTTCCCCGAAGGGGTAGGCAGAGGCATATTAAACGCCCACTTTTCGCCAGTATTTTGATCCCACGCGGTAAGCGATAAGCGGCAATAGGCTCGCCACCTATTAGGTGGCGAGCCTATTGCCGCTTATCGGGATATTTTGTTTGCCAGAGCCGCGTCCGTTGATCGGCAGGTGCACCACTTGCAGGTGAGGTTGGCTTGGGACCCTAAGTTCTTCATAATTAAATTCTGACTCTGAAAATTAAATGGTATCGATTGTACATCGACACGCGGTCCTACCGCGTGGAGGATCGGTTAGTGTCCGGTTCGTTCAACTATCCCCTAGAGTACCAAGAATTATAGAGGATGTGTATGTAACTTTATATGAATATTTAAAAGGTATTTAAATAGGACCCTGTCAACCCTACGCGTCTATGGTTACAAAGTTTGCACAAGGCTCTTTGGCGAGTGTCATCGAGTAAAACAAAGGCCTCCTTATTACACAGGTTGAGCTCGTCATAATTTCAACAAGTTTATGTGAGTACAGGAACAAGAGTAATGTCGTACCTGATTTATATTTGCCGGCTGTTGTAGACTTAGGACTGGCTACGTACGTGAAGGTTTATGAATCTTTGTTGCCGGAAACTTGAACGTAAGGAATGTAGTGCCCGTATCGTTCTCAGAATCAATAGTACACGGACTTACGATTAAATCCATTTTGAATAGAGATAGGATACGTTTGATGGTAAAGCTTTTACGTAGATGTGTAGAACCGTCTAGTATCTTTTGAAATATATTGCAATTTTTCCAAGTCCTATAAGGATGGCCTCGGGACTAAATAAGTAAACACGAGAAACAATGTTATTGTCGTAACAACAATAAAGTGTGTCCCAAACTGTCTACCACACTAAGATCTTGATTAGCTTTTCCCGTCCAATTGTTTGTGGACAAAGAAAACAATATGAGTACCAATAACTTGTCGACGCCTCAACTAATTCGTGTCTAATTGCTTGTCAGTAAATTTTATTTTGTCTACTACTTGAAGTTAATGATAAAAATATTAATTACATGAAGTCTATATTTGCAAATAAATGCAAGAGCGATTTTTATTGACTAGATTCACTTGATGCTACCTGTGCCTTATAATATTGGAAAAGCCATACAGAGTACAAGATGTAATTAGTAGTTAAATATAAGATTCAGCTAGACTAACTATTGACTTACACTTTGCTTCAGATTATTCTTACTGACCTTAAATTATACTGCTATCATTACAAACAAAAGTACCTTTCCGCCGATCAATACAGAAAGTTGACTTTTCCACCAGAACACGAAGTTAAGAAATTCTTATTCAATCCCATTGAAGTTCGACAAGATGAGGACTGTATTATTATATCCTTTGCTGTAAATCATAACTTTATTAATAGTGTTCAAATATGGGAATATAATATTAAGCGAGTCAGTTATAGGCATCTATAGTGTTCTTTCAAAAGTTTCTTGTTCTTGTCGCAAGTAACTTGATTCCGTTGTTCTTTAGATCGTGCGAGCAGTCAAAGCGCCTGCAAGTATGCCGAGTGTCTCAAACGCGCATTTCCAACTAGAATATTAACTGAGGATTTAGTATTTAGTCGAGAGTGGAAATTGAAACATGTCCAGAGTTAATTGTGACTAGGGCCCGCGGTTGCTTCAGTTTTCACCAAATTTCGAATTCAGGGCGTCGACACAATGCAAACTTTACCTTGTTGTTTGACAAACTCTTTGTTGTGCTCATCGAGTAATAAATTTTGGTGATTCGCGGAAACAGATTCTGATATTTTGACGTGAACGTTATTAGCCTTTTGTTATTTCACTTAGAAACTAATTTAGTTAATCTCAGTCTCGAAGGCGAAATAAAGGCTCTTACGCGAAATTGTAGGAGGCGCTGTTGGCATTACTAATAATATTGCAAACACATTGTTTGAAAATCGTAAATAGGTAAAGCCAATGACATTTACGTGATAAAGTGGGTGATCTATAGTGAAAAGTTGAATTGAAGAGTTAAATAGATCATTGAAGGATAAAGTGTGGATATAAATGAATTGGTTTTCGACGGTTTTGTTTGTTTTCGTTGGGTGGGATGGATGGCCCTTGGTTGAGAGCACTCGACGCGGTGCACCGCCTGTCTCAACACTCACCGCTTACCTCCCTCCACCCGTAACCAATTTTACATCGTATATGAGTCACGAACCCTGCTGTTACATTGCCGCATCACAGGTAACATTACCGCATCCTCGTTAATTTATATTGTTTTTTTTTAATCGACATCAACGCTTAATTATGTCCAATATTGATTTTATTCAATTGTAGCAGAATACACATGTAAAAAAGAAACTTGGTTTTATTTTGCTGAAGTTGCTCGGATCTTTTTGTACCTATAGTGTATTTGTTCAGGCTGCTGTGTGAACGCCTCTCTACTAGAGGATGTAGTTCAATTGACTAAGACTCTTTGTATGCAAGCAACTTTGAAATGATCGATTCGATGTATCTGAGAAAGACCTTTGTTTAGCATTCGGTGGCAAGTAATCTTCGGCGTAATAATATTGCTGCTTAGCAATATTAGATTAACGATGAAATATGCTTTGTGTTGAAACAGTGTTGTTTGTGTTCGATTATTTTATTTACACTTTGCTTTTGCGACATAAAGAATACCTGTCGCATTAATAACGCATACATTGATTACGTAATAAATACAAGTGAACCGCACACGATGGTAAGTGGTAATCCTAGCTCATAGATTTGGCTGTTATTTTAACATTATGCAAATTAAGACATAGACCGTAATAGAGGGATATGGGACATAATCCATTTTAAGCTTTCGCGATTTGTATACATCATACAATTTTATTTAAACGTGTCTTATTCGCGAAATTTAATTAATTTAAGATATAAATACCTATGTTTTAGTTTGCAGAGGAGATGTAAAGTATAATCGACCCTTTGCATTTAGAATACTTTAATTTCTCCTTGTAACTGCTTAAGTAAGTCACGGCAAGTTTTGGAATACGTACCAAAAATTAAAAGGCAAACCATAGAAGAAATCACTTTGATTGTAACGTTTTGTTACAATCAAAGTGATTTCTGACTTGCCCTATCTATAAATATATTTGAGAAGATACTTGTTTTAAAAGTACAATTTTGTTTCTTTCTTTAGCTACTTTTTCTTTCTTCATAATATTACCTAGTAAACAATTATTCAGTATTACTTCTAAACATTGGGTTTTTATTACGTATGTCCTGAGATTAAGGGAAATAGAAATTGTCAGGGGCCCGTCACGAACGTCTGAATCCACCGTTTGGCCAGACTGTTTAAAGAAAACTGTTTAAAAAAGTTTAAGCAGCCTTGACTTAGAACTAACCATCTGCGGTGCATTTTCCATTTTCTATGCAGGGTTAAAATCACCAAAGCTTTCAGCCGTGTAATGTAATAATTATTATAAACTCTGGTCAATATTCTTTTTCTGTTTTGGTTTCACAAGTTTTAATTAGCAATATATACATTGCATACATAATTATGTCGACCGACAAACGGGTACATAAATATCTTAAAAAGGATGGTAGTATCACGACGTCGAGATTAGTTTATTGGCCATATAGATTTGAGACACATGTGTTCATATTTTATATAGAGCTTATGTCAACAAATAATAATAATAATAATATTCTACCACATACACACATCACCATCTAGTCCCAAGCTAAGCAGAGCTTGTGTTATGGGTACTAGATAATGGATAAACATACATATATACTTTTTTTTTGTAAATACATACATATTATACAATCATAGAAACACCCAGACCAAGACAAACAACCATGTTCATGCACACAAATGTTTGACTTGAGCGGGAATCGAACCCGCGACCTTCGGCGTAGCAGTCGCTTACACTCCCGCTGCGCCAACCGGACGTCACAAAGTAACTCAAATGTCCAAATCCATGGATAGATCAAATATTGAAACCGACCGGCATTGATCTGTATAGTAGTTATGTTATCTCAATTCCGGCCGGCAAAAAAACACAAACGCGTGGTGTCGTTTAAAAATAAAACTAATATTCATCAAATGTTAACAACTTAGCAACCGTCAATAATTTGCCGTCGCACCCCATTACAATACATGTACAGTCAAATGCGATTAGTTAGGTGGAGATAATTACACATTCCATTTGTCCGGTTAATCCGGGCCTAATCGAATGCCGCGTGATAAGGGTCGGAACGCCTTAGGTGAGATACCAAGCCGACGCGGCGTCGCTACCCCGCCTCAAATTATATTTGAAAAATGTATGTTAAGAATTCTCTGGAAGAATGTCAGTTTCATTAAAACTACATAGGCTAGTTGCGAAATGGTTGTAGTAGTTTTATGTTAACATAAAAAGAGATCTAATTTCCTGAAGAGCTCATACCATCTCTTTGTAGAGAAACCAAAATAACGTAGACAAGCTGTAATCTCACAGTTTTATCAGAAAAGGTGACTGAAATATTATATATTTTTAAAATATATAAAATTAAATTGAAACCACGCCACTTCGTTAGATAGAGTAACCATCTTATTAACAAACTAAAATATTCTTAGGTTATGCGAAAAAACGAAAAAGCAGTAGGTATTCTACATAAAGCAAAATATGAATTTTTTTAAATAAATGCCTTGAAGCAGGTTGTGAGGGAGTGGCGGTCGGTGTCGCCCACCATAAGCAGGTTAGGAACCCTTATCAGGCCACGTGATTAGGTTTGAGTATATCTAAAATATTAATTTTGGAGCGGTGTACGTGATACACTCGATTTTTATGTACACTAAGTCTATGTATGTACTGAAATAGCTACATAATCGTCTTTATATGTAGCTATTTAGAACATTTTATTAGTAGCATAGTACGATCATACGTACGTACTTTTATTGGCGATTAAGTGATAGTATTGTGGCTAATATAATTTACCTGTGTTTTGCCGACGTTACAAAACACTGACTAAATCACTAGCTACCTGCTTGAGAAGAAGAAGTGGTGGAGTAAAAGGGAGCAGGTGGTAGCAGAGAACGAAAGAGTAGTTAAATAGAAAAAATTTTTTACGTTCAGGTCGCATGATTATAGAATTATTGAAACGGTAACTAATGCGATGGTCCTATTCGGTGTTTAAGCATGTCACGCTTCGACCAGATTGCATTTTCCATGATCACAGGCAGATTGACGCAGCGACCTACAGATAGTAATATTACGTGATTCAAGTGGTGTACATTGAAGAAAACTACTCACCAAGTCAAGTGTCTCCAGGTATGTATGCTAAATATCAAAATGCTGATACATATGATAACAGCTACATATAGGGTAATGGTTAATTGCCATGAAAAACAGAGGTATACAGCACAGCGCGCGGCGGTGCGGCGGTGATCCATCCGATCCCCTGATGAATAGAGACAAAATCAATTGAAATGAATTAGTGGTTACTGAACGAACTACGAAAAATCCATTACGAGAGTAGGTATATTTTTTATTTATCGATACTATTTACAATATTTTGTTCATAATTGGGCAACTCTATTTGGCTCCACTATGTTTGTCCTTGTCACACGTAGTGCATTTACTGTAAGAGTGAGTTCTTATTCACTCTTACAGTAAATGCACTACCTAATTAGATTTTATCGTGCTTGCCGGAACCGATCCATTTTATTATTATGTAACTTTATTGAAAAGGTAATTAGAAAGTTTCAAAGTCTTGTTCTGTAAAAATTCACTCGGGCGCAAAAACCTACAACGACGAGTCGTACCTACGAGGAGAAGTGACGTTGCACGACGACGACGTCTAAGGGTCAACGCAGACAGAGAGGAATAATCCCCACGCGGTCTCGGGCATTTTCTTTACGGATTGCGTATGCTTAATGTTGCATGCGACCTCGCGAGCCTGCGTGGGTAAACCGTTCTGGGTTACCACTCTACAGTAAATATTTTGTCGCGAAAGTTCGTTAAACTCAGTAACAACACTGACTGAAAGTACGCGTACGACGCGGATGCCTACTCGACGCCACACGGGGATTCCCGCGTATCTTCGAGGACGCGCGAATATTTTTTGTCAGGTTCAAGCATTTATGCACTTTATTGTAAAAAAATAAAGTTTAATTTCAAGTGCGTTAATAAAATCCTCTCCGCTGCGCTCCGTTCTGTCTGCGCTGAGCCTAACTTCGGATGACGTCGAGGCGTCGCGTCGTAGCGAGTCACGGCGCGCAATGTAGGGTCGTTGACCGTTTTGTATCAGCTGTGTGGAATTCAAAGCATGTGCAAAAAATGCGGAACTTAAAATCGATATTGTAGCTAAACTGCACCGATTGAATTGATTTTTGGTACAAGGCTTAAAAATGTTGTAAGCTATGCCTCTGGTTAAAAAGTGCCCCTATGCAAGTGCCACCCTGTATATATATTTAATCTTTATTAATTTATTAAGGAGTTTTTATCCACATGGATATGTCAACCCCATTGTACCTTATGCACTAATACACACATAAACTTAACATTAAAATAAAAGGAGATTCATTGGCCATTTTTAATTAAATCACTTATATATATATATATATATATATATATATATATATATATATATATATATATATATATATATATATATATATATATATATATATATATTTTATATTTTATGAATAATAGTTAACAATTTTATGTTGTTTACATTTTGATAACCTTTAAAATTATAATTTAACCTTATTTGATTATTGAAATATTTCTATAGCTTAAAACCTTATTTATCTTAGTAATTTAAAAAGTTGTGAATGTACTAGTTCACGTAATGACCAAGCAGAGCAGGACGCGTGTCTCGAGCGGGGTCGATGCGCCATCTAATTTATAGGAGAACTAACAGCTTCTGGTGACATTGTCTTTTGAGTGCAATCAGCAGATCGAGTTGGATTATTGAGTATAGAGAAAGTAGGGGCGAAGAGAAAACTCGACGTAGCTTGCCAAACGCTGCCCAACCCAACTGGATCCTGCGGTCGATTTCTTTCTCAAAGTTGTTTCTACCAAGCTGGACTACTTGCCCAAGGTAGACATACTCTTGAACAACTTCGATCATCGATCCGTCGACATAAATAGGTGCCGGCACAATGTGTTCGTTGAACATAATCTTGGTTTTATCCAAGTTCATGCCAAAACCGACCCGTCGAAAGGCTTCATTTAGGCTGTGCAGCATCTCGGTCAGCTCTTCCAGGCTCTCTGCCACGATAACGATATCGTCGGCAAACCGAAGGTGGGATATGTACTCGCCATTAATGTTTATGCCCCGTCCAGTCCAGTCCAGCGTCTTAAAGACGTCTTCGAGTGCGTTGGTGAAGAGCTTAGGAGATATTACATCCCCCTGCCTCACCCCTTTACGCAACTCAATGGGGCTGGTTTTACTCTCCTGGAGCTGGACGGTCATAGTGGCCGTGTCGTACAAACATCTCAACACCTCGATGTAGCGCCAATCGATGCGACACCGCTGCAAAGCATCCAGAACCGCCCAAGTTTCGATGGAGTCGAAGGCTGTCTCGTAGTCCACGAAAGCCATTCACAGCGGCTGATTGTATTCGTTGGTCTTCTGTACAATCTGCCAAACAGTATAGATGTGGTCTACGGTACTGTAGCCTTTTCGAAACCCGGCTTCTTCCGGTGGCTGGAAGTCATCGAGTTTTCTGGCGAGGCGGTTTGTTAGGACTCTCGAGAACAACTTGTAGACGTGGCTCAGGAGTGAGATGGGTCTGTAGTTTTTCAGCAGGGTTTTGTCACCTTTTTTGAAAAACAGAACCACCGCACTCCCACTCCACGCCTGAGGTGTTAGGCCTTGGTGGATAACGGAATTAAACAGGCTCGCCAGCTCTTTCAGAACTGCTGTCCCAACTGCTTTTAAGAGCTCTGTGGTGATTCCGTCATCCCCTGGAGACTTGTTGTTCTTGAGCTGCTCAAGAGCCACTCTTACCTCGCCCTTGTTGACATCAGGGATGTCCTCCGTGTAATGGCGCGTGAGTTGGGCTGTGTGGTCATCATCGCTGGGTCTCGTGGGTTTAGGCATCCGTGATGCGTACAAGTCCTTGTAGAAACTCTCAATTTCAGCGAGAATCTCGAACTTGGAGGTTACGGTTTTGCCATCCGCAGTATTGAGTTTCGACAGATGAATTCTACCAAGCTGGCGAGCGAAGACTTTGGTGCCTCGATTCTGTTCAATCGCAGCCGTAATGGCGCGGGTATTGGAACATCGGAGGTCACGTCGCACCAGCTTCCGGATCTTCCGGTTTAGGTTTCTTCCATCTGTCGAAGACGTTTGCGCATATAAGAGATTTACTCCTTTGTAAATAATTAGATAACAAGAAGTATAGAAGCAATGGACATACTGTGCATGGGCAAGAGAATGACATTTTTATAAAGTAAAAGTTTATAATGTTAACATCTGTTTTAGAGTTTTATAACCAAAAAGAGTACCTATTTAATAGCCGTCCCAGTAATTTCATTAAAGTTTTCTTTATTTTTAATTATGGTCGAGTTTCGACCACTGGGCGACCTCTAGTCTTATTAATTCATTAATAACAAATTAATTTAAAAGAAACATATTATATGTACTTAGTATGATTGATTGGTTATAATTGTTATGATCTATGGAAACTTAGAATGATTGAAATGATTCGCCTTTATTTACACAGTAACGAGCCTAACTTAAAAAAATTAAACGAAATATCAAGTATACCTTTCGTATCTTATTTTAGGTACATTACTGTTTAATCTGCGCATAAGAATGTATTGATAAACAATAAACACACAAAAATGATATAAAGTATAAGTTTATAACTCTAGACACTCGTTCACGTAGGCACTAACTTTTATAATCTTCAAACATAAACTACCAAATTATTCTCCACAACACAAATATTATATGTTTCTAATAGTGGCGAAACTTTTCAGAATGAGTACGGCATTGTCTACCGCAGTGGCTTGCCAAACTTCACACATCTTTGAGAAGATTCTAGATAATGATCAGGTGTGCATATTCAGTACTAGATGAGCCCACGGTTACACCCACGTTATTTAAGACCACTGCTCCGCTCCCGTGGCTCATAGCGTGATGTTATATAGCCTATGGCTTTCAGAGGAAATAGAGATAAATGAACTATCTAACCCTGAAAGAATTTTTCAAATCGGACCAGTAGTTCCTGAGATTAGCGCGTTCAACCAAACAAACAAACTCTTCAGCTTCAGCAAGCAATCCTTCTTCGACATATATATATATATATACTATGACCGTCCAGCTCCAGGAGAGTAAAACCAGCCCCATTGAGTTGCGTAAAGGGGTGAGGCAGGGGGATGTAATATCTCCTAAGCTCTTCACCAACGCACTCGAAGATGTCTTTAAGACGCTGGACTGGACTGGGGCATAAACATTAATGGCGAGTACATATCCCACCTTCGGTTTGCCGACGATATCGTTATCGTGGCAGAGAGCCTGGAAGAGCTGACCGAGATGCTGCACAGCCTAAATGAAGCCTTTCGACGGGTCGGTTTTGGCATGAACTTGGATAAAACCAAGATTATGTTCAACGAACACATTGTGCCGGCACCTATTTATGTCGACGGATCGATGCTCGAAGTTGTTCAAGAGTATGTCTACCTTGGGCAAGTAGTCCAGCTTGGTAGAAACAACTTCGAGAAAGAAATCGACCGCAGGATCCAGTTGGGTTGGGCAGCGTTTGGCAAGCTACGTCGAGTTTTCTCTTCGCCCCTACCGCAATGCCTGAAGACCAAAGTCTTCAACCAATGCGTCCTACCTGTTATGACGTACGGTGCCGAGACGTGGACACTCACAATGGGACTAGTCCACAAACTAAAAGTCACGCAGCGAGCTATGGAACGGGCTATGCTTGGCGTCTCTTTGAAGGATAAAATCCGAAACGAAGTTATCCGACAAAGAACCAAAGTTACCGACATAGCTCACAGAATCAGTAGGCTCAAGTGGCAGTGGGCTGGCCATATCTGTAGAAGGACTGATGGCCGATGGAGCAAGCGTATCCTAGTGTGGAGACCACGCCTCGACAAGCGTAAGGTAGGGCGGTCCCCGGCTAGATGGACCGTCGACCTGAAAAAGGTGGCTGGGATAGACTGAATGCGGAAGGCTGAGGACCGTGTACTGTGGCGCGTGTTGGGAGAGGCCTATGTCCAGCAGTGGACTGCGATAGGCTGATTGAGATTGAGAAATCTCTTTCAAAATCAAAATCGGTCTGTGTAGTAGAACCTTGGGGGAGGCCTATGTCCAGCAGTGGACATCTCTAGGCTGACATGATGAAATCTCTTTCGTCCATATCCCATCCTCACACAGTCGACTAATGTTTTCCTTGGCCTGATCATGCTTTTCGTGCCTTTACTTTAATATTCACATTTCACACTGTCTATCCATCTTTTCTGTGGCAACACTCTTGCTTTTCATCCCTCTCCTTTCGACTTTATTTAAGACTGCTTAGTTGATTGACACTGCGCAAATATTGTGGTTTCGATACCCACTCGAGACAACATTTGTGCGATCCATGAATTGTTTCGAGGGTCAGCCCCGGGACAAAGGATTTATTCTTAGAGCGAAAGTTGTCTTTATGAGAAATAAAAAAATAACACTTGTTTACCTCCATACAAATAATCTTGCATAACATGTCCATACCAAGCCAACCGATATTTTCCTTCACTTTAAGTCAATGGGCACCACTTTCAGACTACCTCATTTATATATACCTATACCTCAAATAATATATACATACTATCTTACATACTCATCTTAATATATAAAATCCTTGCGTTACTGACTGACTGACAAACACGCTACAGCCGAAACTATTGGGCGCAGGAAGCTGAAATTTGGCATGTATGTTCCTTGGGGACCGTAGGGGTGCACTAAGAAGGGATTTCCCGAAATTCCCACGGGAGCCACCAAAACGGGTAAATTTAAAAAAAATGCAGGCGTAGCTGCTGGCGTCCTCTAGTTCCTTATAATTCTGTCCGTGTGGTGACGGATTAAGACTACGGAATGTCACCACCCCATATCATCCCATGGGTGTCGTAAGAGCCGACAGAGGGAGCCTATCATGCAGAGAACAGCACTGTAAGAGAAGGAAAACTTGATACAAACCCTATATCAACCCGTTTGGCCAGCGTGGTATAGTAGGCCAATTCCTCCTTTCAAAGGAGAGGCCTAGTCCAGCAGTGGACTGTTAAAGGCTGATGATGATGATGATAATTCTGTCCATTCTCGTCACTCCACACATCTATCGTAACATTATCATCTTTGCTGCAATGTACCAATATTAGAGAGGGCGCATCTAGTGAGTTGGTGAGTCACCGTCTGCCCCTTTTCAACGTACTATAAGAGTACTTAGGGCAGACGCTGGTTTTCATCCATAGTTTCCATTTAAATCAGTCCATTTAACACCCATCACAATAGCCCAGATTATTTAGTATCCATATTAACAAATAAGAATAGTCTTGCACCTGCTGCGGCTAATCCGTGACTGCACTTAATAGTGCAGTTATGGAGGCTCCTCAGTAGGTTTCCCATCACATTCTAGATTTAAACTCTCAAAGGACCTCTGCGCGTTGGACTTTTGTCTCTGTGTACGCTTGCCGCTTGAAAGGGCCGGTTTTTCTTCTAACATCAAAGGTTAAGAAAGCAAAATTTCCCGCGCGCGGCGTTCTGAATTCAAACTTTAAGACAACTGCAATTATGTTTTTGCCTACGGATATCAATAAACAAATATAGTTTTGTTATTTTACACTTTGTCAGAAACTTATAATAATAATTCAAAAAATACCATACTAAGTGTATGGTATTTTTTTACATATTTTTTACATACATTAATATTTTATTTTAATTTACACGCCAAGTTAAATTACATTGTGAAAATACAAATAAATCTATTAGGCAGAATAGGACAAACCTTCGACAAAAAATACATACTGTAATAATTATTTCATCTATTTTCAGTTTGAAACTCATATTTAAATAATTAAAAAAATAATTAATGGATTATACTTATAATATCTACCATTATGCTTTATTAAAAAATTGGCAAGATAAATAATATATTGTAATAAATACAAAATCTATTAGGCAGAATAGAACAAACCTTGAACAAAAAAGTATTGATTTCCTTTTTTTATTTTATATAGTTTCCTTTTTATTTGTACTATATTTAATTTAATTGTAGTTTTAAGTACTTAAAATTGATTTATTCTAAAATGAATTTAATACTGTAAAATGCTTTCATAAAAACGTATATAAGTACATTTTATAATTAAACTATTTTCGGTTTGCCAGTCTATGGGTCTGTATCAATATTATAGGAGATGGGAATATTATAGGGAGGGATAACAATTTTTGCTTCACATATTTATACTTAGATAAAAATTAAAATTAATGGACTATTCATATTCAATATTTAACGTATACATAAAGAATGTCAAGATAAATATATTGCAGAAAATACAAAATCTCTTAGGCAGAATAGGACAAACTTTGAACAAAAAAGTATATACATGTATTATTAACCTCTTTTCAGTTTGAAGGTATGTGGGTTCAAAACCGTAAACTAAAAAGTAATATTGTATACGTATACGATGTTATGCATATGTGTGTGCGATATCTAAGGTAGTAGTGGTATCGTTTATTTTCATTAACATACTATTTTCTAATGCATATTAAATAAAAATATTAGCATTCTGCACACCTTCTACATGTAAGCAATAAGTGTGCCAAAGGACAATGGCAGATCTCCATACATCAAAATGTCTGAAATTAAATTGAAACGTACAGTAATAAAAAATATATCAAAAAATTCGGCTTCAGTAACAGAGTCTATAAATGATTCTATTTTCACTCGGGAAAGACGGAAAAAGAAGATATCGGTGTTTTAATTTTTAGTTAAGAATGAATGATGTAGGTACAAGGAGCAAATACTTGCTCCTTGTGTAGGTACGTTTGAATTATCAAATGACATATGTCAGATTGACATCAAAACGCAGAAATATTCTGTAGCATCTAACTGTCACAGCCAAAGACAAAAGCGGAGCTGCACATTTAAAATCGATTTTATGTGAAATCGATACGAATTAAAAGTTGTTTTGCTTCAAAAATATTAGCTTATTGATATAATTTTGATTAAAGATTAAATAACTGCATTTTAATAATTATATTTTAAACCAAACTAACCCTATAAAGGTCGATCGAATCGATTATTTATTTAATAATCGATACGGATGAATGTCAAACTTCTATTCCTGTCACACCATTGTCTATGGCAACAATCAAATAATAAAGTAGGTACCTAGTTCGTAATCAATTGGAATGCTTTTTATCATTATAAAATACTCCGGCATTAACGAGACAAAGTGAAAATATTAAAAATCGTAGAAAAAGAAACCATTTGGTTTGATCATATGAAGTTTAAGGTCGCCACAACAAACCCAGACCAAATTCTGCCAACAATGGCAGAATTTGGTCTAGGTTCTCTTTCATAATCCTCCGTTCGCGCATTTCTCGTAAAAAGGGATCCCAAAATTTCGCTTCACGTATTAATATATAGATAATTCAGCTCCCTAATGTTTGCCGCGAGACCAAGGCAGGCCTCGTTGGTCTCGCGGCATAAATGTGCGCGTGGGATTGGAAAGTCTCGGGTTCCATTCCCGTACCGGGCAAAGTGTTATTGGGTTTTTCCGTTAGGAAATTCTCAGTAGCAGCACGGCGTCTGTTAATGTGCCCGGTACGGCAATAGGCTCGCCTCCTATTACGTGGGACCTAACAATTCATGGCAAAATGCGGGTGTATTACACCTCTGCCTACCCCTTCGGGGATACAGGCGTGGCGTGTGTGTCTATAAAAAAATAAAAAATAAATAACAAATGTTTGCCTGCTATATACGATGAGATGAAACAATTCATTCTAATAGAAGAGGATTTTAATTGTTCAAAAATTCCTACTGACACAAAGTTCTCAGAAATATAAAATTCACACTCAGCCATAACTTAGCCTGGCTAAGCATTTACCTAATGAGATTGCACATTTTCACAGGTAAAACTGCAACTACGAATCGTATCTTTTGCCAGACGATGCACTAAGAGATAGATGATTAAAATAAGAATTGGTTTAACACGTCTTAATCATGCTACTAATTAATTTTAAGTATACCACAACGGCCGTGGACGGTTCTCAACAACAACCATTGCAACTCAGTCGAAACGTCGGTGAAAATAGAGATAGGTATTTTTATATCATAATTTCGTATCCTACCTGTTCAGAGATTGCCCAAGACAGACTGAGAATTGGTTGCAGACGGCAGTGGAAGCTAAATTACATACATCCAGCTGTTCTAGGTCCAACACAAGAATGCCTGACATGTCTCTCTCAGCTTCTCGGCGCTGACAATCAAATTACAATATGCAGTTACTTGGTGATTTTGATCTTCAATGGAGTCCTGGAGGCAAACTAGGATAAGCACACAACTAGATTGGCCAAAACAGAGGTGAGATATCGTTACTTTACCAGACTCCAACGCGACCTCTTCAAGGCTCGCTGCGCGAGGTGCGGATTCACACAATTTTACAAATGTTCGATACAATATCACAATTTACAAATGTCACAAGGGTTTTACAAACTTTACATGTGGTTTTTCACAGCGAGGTCCAACTCCACAAACGTGTGAATTTTACAAGCAAGTGACATGTCAGTTCTTGTTCTTGGCCAATGTGACCATAGTCAAAAATTACAATAGACAACAAATGATACCAAACTAATATTCATGATTTATACTAATTATAGAAATACTTATGTCTATTTCAAACATCCACCCACCCCGGACCGGATTACCGGTCCCCTAATCAGTAGGTGGACGTGACAACGTTGCAACCGCCCTCCTCAAAATCGAACCGTCCACTAAGACCTCAGCAAATCGGGGCACTCCATCAGTCCCAGTTATTAAACGAAGAATGCGCCCCCTGCGCCATCTGAGTGGCGGAAAGTTAGCCTCCTTAATCAAAACGAGGTATCCAATCTTGGGTGGATCGGTCTTGTTGGTCCACTTAACGCGTTGCTGGAGTATGTGCAAATATTCCAAATTCCAGCGTTTCCAAAAGCTTTGAGTAATCTGGCGTACCAATTCAAAACGCGAGAGACGATTAGGTCTCATATCAATATAGGGGTACTCAGGCAAGGCGACAAGTGGGCCACCAATCAAAAAATGGCCCGGCGTAAGGGCTTCCAAATCATTCGGATCTGAGGAGATCGGGCACAATGGCCTAGAGTTCAAAACGGCCTCAATTTTACAAAACACAGTTGCGAGTTCCTCAAGTGTAAGGACTGATTCACCAATTGTCCTGCGCAAGTGTGTCTTGGCCGATTTTACAGCGGCTTCAAATATACCACCCCAGTGTGGACAATTTGGTGGGGAAAACAACCAATTTATCCCACGTTGGGCAAGCCTATTGCCTATATCAACCTTGTTGATCTCAAGGAAGTTAATTACATCGTTCAAATAATTATTATAAGTGCCCTAGAAGTTAGTGCCGCAATCAGAACGAATCAAGGAAGGCAGACCTCTGCAAGATACAAATCTGTCAAATGTGGCTACAAACGCCTCGGTCGTGAGCGAAGAGATCAATTCCAAATGTACGACCTTTGTGGAGAGACAAACGAAGACGCACAAGTAAGCCTTAACAGTTTGCTGTTTCGAAGTGTTGACGTTTTTACCAGAAAGGGACCAGCGAAGTCCGTGCCAATACCGGCAAACGTCCTGCTCTCTGTTACGCGATCCGCAGGTAAGTCTACCATCAAGGGCTGCATGGTAGAAGTCTTCAGCTTATAGTAAGGGATGCAGCGACAGACTACACTCCGAATTATTCTTCGGGCAGACAAAATCCATAACTCGTGTTGCAAAATGGCCAAAAGAGCATTACAACCAGCATGCAAATTTTTCAAACGTACCAAATGACCGTCCTTGGGGAGCAAAAGGGGGTGACGTGCCCCGTAAGGGAGATTGGCGTTCTTGACACGCCCTCCAACGCGCAAGAGACCCGTATCGTCCAAAAAGGGATTCAATTTGCATACAGCTCCCGACGATTTCAGTTTCCCTGACTTCAGGGTAGCAATCTCCTTCTCAAAATGCCCAATTGCACGGAACGAATCCAAAAGGTGAGGGACTCCTATCGTTCCTGATGTGAGAGAAACGGTGTCAGTCGTTTCTGTTGTGGGTGCCTAAAGTTAAAAACAAAACGTTTTGTCCAAGCAGTAACACCTAAAAACTTGTCAAGGGAGCTGTAGCGATTTAACAAGAAATCTGGGTCGAAGGCGCATTCTACCTTCTCAAGAGCGAGTGTTCGCAGACCCGGCAAAGAGGAAGTATCCAAAACTGGCGTTCGAGGCCAATCAACTTCTGGTCGATTCAACCATTCCGAACCCCACCACAGCGAATGGCCTATCAGTCTAGGCGTCAAGCATCCGCGCGAGGCACAATCAGCGGGGTTGAGCAATCTGAAACAAATGTGGATCTTGTGGATGATCCTCTGGTAAGCCTTCCAAAAGCGCTGGTGGATTGGAAATCCAACCACGCAACTCAGAACCAGCGGAGGCCAAGATACCAATCAATTCGTCCCTGCTACCAGAGGGAGGGGGTCCATAGGTACAGGTCCCATCAAAGCAAATCCAAATATGATCGGGATGGCAGTCAAACCATTTGGTACCAAGACCCGTTTCCCAGCAATCAAAATTCCACCGAGGACATCGATCGATTTGTCCCGGTGTGTCAAATTTGGGGTCTACCAGTTCCAAACCCGATGTCATATTCACCACAGCAGCGGGTAACTGTTTCTGTGGATGCATACCCAAAATATTCTTCAGCACAATAGCCGAGGTTTTAATCCTCGGGTGTGAAGATTCAACAGGGACAAACAAAGCCTTAACTTGCCCTTCAACAGTAGATGCTTCGTCCCCTAATTTGGAAAAGAACCCATATTTCATTTAACTTGCCCTATAAATAAGTGGAAACAATGCAATCTTGAGAACCTGTGTCCAATATAGCGCGGACAACAACAGAGGCCCCCGTGGATCCTCAGACCCTAACAGCAACCTTTGGTAGAATAACGGTATCAATGGAGGAGGTTGGAGTTATAGGGCAGGGATCAATTACCTATTGTTGTCTGGGCGGCGACCGTTGGCCAGGACCAGGCAAATCAAAATGAGGGTGCGGTCTAAAGTCCTCAAAGGCGCGGTGATTAGTGCCACGCGCCATCTGTGATAATGACCCGCCCAAAACGAGATTAGCACCTCAAGACGGGGACGCTCCGCCAAAGGATGGGAATATCTGGGACAGCAGTCATGGTGCTGGTGACGCTGAGCAGTCGCATAATCTGGTGCGCCAGAGAGAAGAGGCGTGCGTACGCTTCTGTTCTCCAAACGGGGTGAGTGGTGATCAAATGAGCGAGACGAGTCTCGGCTGTGCGCCGGAGAGCCTCGGCTGCCACCTTCAATATACCCGCCCGTGCGCGGCGTCGGCTGGTTGGACAAGCGGCCTACCTCTCTGGCATTCATGCAGACAATGTCCAAATGCTGTCCTACACAATGAGGACAGGGGCGAGAGTTCGGGCAGTCTCGCTGGTAGTGGGATCCCAATCACGAGAAACATAGGCAGTGAGCATTTGCGATGCGCCTACGAGAAGCGACATGAAGGTCCAAGAATGCCCTACAACTGGCCGTTCTATGCCCCGTGACCTTACAATAAGAGCACTCCGGTGGGCTCTGCGTGACTGCAAAGCGGGGAGAGTGCCGATCAACATTTCCTCGGGTGTGAACGCGAGCCTGCTCCTTGACCTTGGGCGGCTGCGACATAGCCGGCGTGTCACCACCAGAGTTGTCCAAAACCCGGCACTCGTCCTCCAAAAACTTCTCAAGGTCCTCAAAGGTGGACAGATGTGTCGCACTATCCCCGTCAAACCTCTGCTCAAAACGCGACTGGGTCAGCAAGCAGCTTTTTTTAATTATGTGCACCAACATGATCATACAAGTGTCAAAGCATACGTTTTTACAACAAAATTCCAGGCAATATTCAGGAACTAAGTATTAATAAATTCAAAGTATTTATTAAACAGAGCTTGTGTTCAAAAGCTTATTACACAGTAAAAGATTATTTAGCAGACAAAAATGCCTGGAATTGACTTTAAAAATTATGATTTTTGACATTTTGAAATTAGTGACATGATATTTTTATTTACATTTGTAATACTTATATTTTTACATTTTGACATTTTTAATTTGACATTTGTAATTTTATTTATTTTATTTTGACATTGTTAGATTTGACATTGTTATTATATTTATTTTCTTTTGACATTTACAATTACTTAAGTAATATATTATTATTCCTAAATTGACATTCAATAATATTTTCTGACATTTTAAATATATGACATTTTATTGTTTAAATTTTTATTATTTTTACTTATTGTTTGCAACATGTATTTTACTGTGTATTAGCATGTAAAGTTGTGAGTACGATGTGGGTATTATTAAACATATAAACAAGTAGTTGTGGTAACCTGTCTGATGACTTAGGCTGACATGCTTATGCATACATCTTCTGATGGCGTGGAGGCATAGTGATACAGATCGTGCTGGCTCCCACAATCAAGGTTGAGCCGTACGATTGCTGTTGAATGCGGGCCATCAGTGGGCCGAGTCAGTCAAAAGCGTCAGATAATTTCCTGCATTGTACTTGCATACTAAACCCTTTTTTTTGTCTGGACATTAAAAGATGAAGAAAAGACTAAAGAAATTGAAGTGACAAAAAAAAACAATGACTCTGAGTTTGTTTCGGCCTTTCTTCTCAAGAAGTCATTTAGCTAGGAAAAGCCGGCATCATCTAGAATAGGGTTTTGACATGTATAAGTGTTGTAAAGAACCAAAATGCAGAAATAAATATGTCTTTATGTCTTTATGTCTTTGTCTTTAACAAGTAGGACCATTGGTCCACGGGCAGATCCAAACACTTGAGGGCGTTTATGGCCACCAACAGCGGGTTCAACAGCTGGATGCACAAACCGGAGACCCGGGTGAGCGTGGGCAAACTCAGGTTCTGCTCAATGCGAGGCCACGCTAGTTATGGTATCTCCGGGAGATCAAGTCCCCGGCTGTCTGATAGGCCACATCAGACACCGGCAGATGTTGGATGAGGCCCTTGGCCTCCCCATCCAAAACTGACATAAGGTATGCCAATATTTGAGATGGCCGAAGGTCAGCCCTGGCTTCGACCAGGCTATCAAAGAGGTTGATGAACCCTAGGTAGCTTCCTAGGCACCCATCAAAGTGTGGGAGGTTCAGTGTGGGAAGCCGACTCAAAAGTCCCAGTGCTGGCCTAGGAAGCTCCTGCTTCAAAACGGGGTTACCATCCCTTTCTGCAATCAACTTCCTTGCACAATCGAAGACAGCATCATATACATATGTCAAAAATCTGGGCATAATCTTCACTAACACACACATCTGACCTTGGTTCGTTGGTCCACTGTGAAGTCAACAACAGAAACTTTGAGATAACAAGCGCTGAAGGCACAAAACTGTTGTTCGACGCTTGCCAACTGATCATTAATCTGCTCATATCTTTGTATCAAGGCCTGCTGGCGATCAGACCGATTTACCAGAGCGCTGGCCGAGGCAAACCAGCGCAAATGTGAAGAAATGGTAACTGCAGCTGAACGTATGTCCTGGATAGCGACATACTAAACTTCAAAAGGGATCGGACACACGACGAATTAAAACTTAAAATTAGTTAATTCTTTGCAACCAACAACATACTGGGCTATATATTATAGCCGTAGGTAAACACAAGTATATATAACCTAACAAAATTAAGTTTCAATATATGGCAATAAAACCAAAAGTTATAACAAGTTAAAGTTGAAACTTAAAATCAATTATTTGCAACAAACAAACCAACTGGGCTAGATATTATAGCGGTAAGTAGACACAAGTATGTGTTACCTAACAATATTAATATTTTCAGTATATTACAACAAAACAAAAGTTGTTAAGTAAGTTTACCAATATAACCAGTTTATCTATATAAGTCAAATGTGGTTATTATAATTCTTAAAATTCAATGTTTGCATTTAAATAAGTCACTTAATACATATAACTGTTATATATTTAATCAAAACTGACCAATTAACACTACAGCAACAAATTCAAATGTAATTTCAACAAATTTAGGATAACAAGTACTGATTTGAGGTTATGCATACATGACATTGAACTTTGGTTTGACATTGAAATAAGCACTGCTACCAAAAATATGTTCAGAGATAGCCCTAGAGAGACTGGGAATAGGTTGCAGACGGCAGTGGAAGCTAAATTACATACATCCAGCTGTTCTAGGTCAACATGAGAATGTCTGATATATGGCCGAGTTTCTCGGCGCTGACAATCGAATTACAATATGCAGGTACCTGGTGATTTTGATCTTCAATGGAGTCCTGGAGGCAAGCTAGAATAAGCACACAACTAGATTGGCCAAAACAGAGGTGAGATATCGTTACTTTACCAGACTCCAACGCGACGTCTTCAATGCCCGCTGCACGAGGTGTGGATTTACATAATTTTATAAACGTTCAATACAATATCACAATTTACAAACGTCACTGAAGCGTTGCCGGCCAAATTAAATAGCGGCAATTACATGTGTTTTACAAAATTTACATGTGGTTTTTTACAGCGAGGTCCAACTCGACAAACGTGTGGATTTTACAAGCAAGTGACATGGCAGTTCTACCACTACTAGTTCTAGTGACCAGAGGGAAAAAATACAATAGACAACAAATGATACCAAACTAATATTCACGATTTATACAAATTTTCGAAATACTTATATCTATTTCAAACACTACCAATAACCGTTAGCGATAAAGACCTTTTTAAATAAGTTTGTATGATGTAGACAAAACACGAAAGTTTAAAGTTATTTTTTCTTCAAAATAAAGACCATCACTATCATATTTTCAATCATTGTTCCCAAATATTTGTAACATACGTATTAGCACCCGGCACTTCAGTTAACAAAGCAAACGTCTCTGTTAATCCCATAAAAAGATACGGGCGTTCAAACACGTATTTACATACAAACTGTCGCAAGGACTGGTCATGAAATCCTAAAAAGTTAGTATAAAACCTTCCAGTCGACCTTGCATCCCTGCATCCTTGCGAAGGCATTATCCAAAGGTGGCGAAAGTGGGCGTTGGGCGTTTAGTAGTTTACCTGTTTTCTGGTAGAGTGCTCATAAATTTAATTCGCATCGTTGTTTGACGGCAATCTGCTAAAGAGTAATAAATTTATTGTCATACGTTGTAACATAACAAAATTAATTGGAACTTGTCCCAATTTATATTTGTAAATAGAAGAAGTCATGATATTGTAGGTAGGAAGATGTATTTATTTATTTATCGTCAGTTCAAAGCAACCAGCAACTTATATAAACCTAGCAACAAGGCGTATTTCCTGTTATCCATTTAATTTATATAGATTTGCTTACATATCGATGTTTTCACAAAGTCAACAAATTACGAATGATGAAAAATACACTTGCTAATAAACTCAGTTGCCGGCAAAAAAAAGCCAATACCGTCATCACACACACATGGAAAAAAAATTGAGTTAGGTACATAGAAAACAAATTCATATTCCGAACACTCAGTTCCCATTTCCCCCGCCCTAGCAGCCGTTTATTTTATCGACGTAGTATTCATACCACATCCATAGAGGTTAATGTACTTGTCAGTGTCAGAATGTAACAAGTTTCAGCCTATCGGACCGTGTCTGTGCACCGCTAGATGGTTGAAAAATATACAACAGACCCATTGTTCGCCTTTTTTGTCCAATACTTTGCTAGGGGATGTGTGCATCCCTTCGCAGATGTATTGGGTAAGAAATTTTTTTCGTGGTTTAGTAACCGAAATATATATATATTTAATATATACGATACAATGCATGATCGTGAAATATGGTCTCGAGTTTTGTCCAAATATTTTTCATCACCTGACGCAATGTAAACAATATTCTTAGTTTTTACTATTTCAGAACACGGTATAGTTTATTTTTATTGCCTTAATGCGGCACATGGGATTGATCAATTGGGATTCATTTAATCCTTGGTTTTGCTTTAACGAAGAATTATAGGCGAACTATTTGAGTAATACATTTTTTGAAAGTTTATTGTTGCTTTCTAATCTTGTTACCTATCGTTTGCGGCGAATAATTACCTTAAGAAAGCGCTGTGTTATTTGTCATTAGCCAGCATTCATTGGATCTTAGACGCCCAGAGACTTTCCAACAGAAGAACTAGCACGATTACATACATACATACATACATAGACTCACGCCTGTTTCCCCGAAGGGGTAGGCAGAGGCATATTAAACGCCCACTTTTCGCCAGTGTTTTGATCCCACGTAATAGGTGGCGAGCCTATTGCCGCTTATTGAGACATTTTGTTTGCCAGAGCCTCGTCCGTTGATCACTTGCAGGTGAGGTTGGCTTGGGACCCTTAGTTATTGTTGGGAACCCTATGCACCCTAGCACGATTAACATCTCTATAACCAATAGTTTAGTATGTTAACTACGCTTATTACATTATTAAGAATGTATGAATGTCTGCTGCATTGCAAGTTCTGGTTAAATTCACCATAATCAAGGAACCAGGTAGTCTTTATTATTATGTCTTTATTAGAGATTGTGGTGTTGAGGATCGCGCTTTGAGGATAAAAAAAAATTAAAGGACCTAAACAACCTGAAGAATGCATCTTGTAATTATTAATATCATCTGAATAAAATACGGGAAAAATATCAGTCAATGTTTATATTCTGTCGTATACTCTCAAATTGTTCACTTTATTTTTTACCTCAATATAGCACAGGTTTGTCACTCAACTGAAAGTGAGTAAACACCGAACCGAATAAAGTTTATACAAATTTCCTACTCTGACTAAGTACCCCGCAAAGAAGCAGTAATAAACGAAGAATGACGAGCTACCAACTAGTTTACCAACATCCTAATACACGTGGAATTAGTTGTGTGCCCACACAAGTCAGCGCTAATGGAATCCCTAAAATATTGACACTATATGAAAGTTTTACATTGAACAACACACAGCTTTCAACCAATTGAATTAGTAGTCAATTTTTAAGTTTCGGATTAGTCTATATTGAATCAGTTTAGAATCTGCAGCACATGTAGCAACTTTTGTTAAATGATTAGCAAATTCTAAATGATTGGGCTCTTTGTGTTCGCCTACGTTTCGATAAAAAGACTTTCGTCTTGCAACCCGGCTCAGCTTTCTAGCTTAATCAACTTTGTCAGAATATTTTCTCATTTTCAACTTTTGATACAGAGGGATTTTATAAGTCCTTTGTTTTCATTTGCTACATATATTTATTTAGAGGCAGCGATAGCCTAGTGGAGATACCAACAGACTGTCATGCAAAGATGATCGGGTTGGATCCCACGGCGAGTGATACTGTAACGGGTTCTGGTAGTAAAAGGCAGTAGAGGTTCTAGATGCGTTTATTGCCGAGTATTGTCTCACTCCCCTTGCACGAGTATGACCGACCAACAACACGACACTGGCCTGAACACTAAGGGCTGCAGTCTCCCACGCTGTTCCCTCCGGTAGTGTGCAGGGCAGGTTGCTTGAAGGGCTGCGCGTAGCGGCAGATCCTCGCAGGCCGTTGGCTCAGCTGGCAGGCGCCGGCGGTCTGAGTGCGATGAGCAGGGCAGGGCCAGACTCTTCGGCAGAGGTGACGTCGAGGACGGTGCTTGGAAGTGTAGCGGTCTAGGTAGAGTAGCCCGGAGCCTTAAGGTGGACCTGGAACCCACAGCTGGGAATCAGGATACACGTACAACGTATACGGATAGAGTAGCGGTAGTAGTCAGTATAGATTAGCGGTGCCGGCCTCTCTATCGGCCCCTTTATATACCAGCCCTCCATGATCGTTGGAGTCCGTTCAATGACCATATTTGGTCAGGCTTCGCGAGCGCGGACGATGGCCTTCTCTGATCGGCCGAGGGTATGGACAGTACTGTGACGTAGACGCGGTAAGTACCGGACATACGTCACAATACCGCCCGCCTTAGGAGAGGATTTTGCGTGGCTAACAAGAAAAAATCGACTAGCTGCGTTAGGTCTACGAGTCCGCTACTGTCCAAGCTAAGACGGCATATAGAAAGAAGGAAGGGAAAATCTTATACGGTTTGTAACAAATAGTTAGGCACCATAGTGTATAAGTTTTAGGTCCTTTATGTGCCAAAACCCAATAGAATTTCCAGACGCGTCCGACAACTCGTAAACGAGAGGCGACTTTTTATTAATCACTGTGTACTTCACAAATTTAGGGGCTAGTTCCTTACAGAAGGACTTATTCTTGTCGCTCTGATAAAAAGTCCTTTTCCACACAGTGTCTCCCACATTAAACTCAGCTGGTTTACGGCGTAAATTATAAGTTTGGGAATTCCTAGCATGAGCTTGAATGAGGAGTGCTTGAACTTTGTCAAATATGCCTGATAAGTGACCTATGTTTTCTGCGTAATCGTCCCTAGGTATGTATACTATATCATCAGCGTCCGTGTCGACATAGTGTGAGCCGCATGGAACTAATTCACGTCCATAGACTAAAAAACTAGGTGTATAGCCCGTGACTTCATTAACTGCAGTATTTAATGCAAACTGCACCTTAGGTAGGAGAGTGTCCCATAATCTCTGGTCATTTCCTACAAACGCCGCTAAGGTAGAACTAATGGTTTTATTATAGCGTTCGACCGTATTCACATGTGGGGAATATTTAGGAGTATAATGAAGATTAGGGATTTTGTACTTGTGCAACATAGCTTTTAAAGTAGCACTTACAAACTGTTTACCATTGTCCAATATAATTGTAGATGGTAAACCATGAACTAAAAATATTTTTTCTTCCAAAATATTAGTTATTATTTCAGCAGTTGCGCGCCTGATAGGAAAAAGTAGACAGTATTTACTAAAACAACAAGTTACTACAAAGATGTAGGCGTTTTGTTTTCTTGTGACGGGTAATGGCCCCACCAAATCTACACTAATGGTTTGGAAGGGTCGTGAACACACTTTGGGTCGTCCCATGGTTCCCAATGGTGCATGGTTCTGATGTTTGTGCGCGATACAAGTGTCGCAAGAATTTATGAACTTTACCATGTCATCGTGCATTTTGGGCCAATAGTAACGCAGTGCTAAGCGCTTGTAAGTTTTAAATATACCGAAATGCCCCGAAGTGGGTTCGGCATGGTTCTCTAATATGGCATTATTTCGATCAGAAGAAGGTAGCACTTCTTTCCATTCGAACTCCTTACGTAGCATACACTTATCATATAGATTTTATCACAAGATACAATTTATTATTTTTAATAGAATAGTCTGGATAGTCATTAGGCGAAGATAAACAACCATTGTAGGTGGCTGAATACCATTGATCAGTATCAACATTAGGGTTGTTCACGTTATTATTATTATTATTCGTGTTAATTATATTTACAGGTAGGGATCGTGATAACGCATCTGCTATAATATAATCTGCGCCGCGCCGATGCTTTATTTCGAAGTTAAAGGCTGACAGACGAACCGACCACCGAGCTAATCTACCAGTCGGGTTGCTCAAGTTTAGGAACCATTTCAGTGCGGAATGGTCAGTATACACAACGAACTTTAACCCGTTATCTAAATAACAGCACCAATATTCTAGGGCTGTTAGCACTGCTAATGTCTCCCGTTCTGTAATACTGTAGTTTTGTTCCTGTGCATTTAGTGACCTACTCATGTAAGCGATAGGTAGTTCCACGCCATCTATTTCTTGTGTGAGCAACCCACCGATGCCCCTCACACTCGCATCTGTGTGAACTTGAAAAGGTTTCTCGTAATCGGGACACTATAATATTGGTGCGGAACTTAACAATTGTTTTAGTTTACAAAACGAGTCATCAGCTTCCACCGACCACTGAAATGGTCCAGCTTTCTTACCGGTAGAGGTAAGTTTGTTCAAAGGACCGGCAATAGTACTAAAATTAGGTATAATTCGCCGATACCATGATGCAATGCCTAAGAACCTTTTGACTTTTTTTTTATTCTTAGGCGTAGCATATTACACTGTAACGGGTTCTGGTAGTAAAACGCAATAGAGGTTTTAGAAAGAGGTTAAGAGGTTTTTTTACAGAAAATGTATTGATTAGATTAAAAAAATAAATCAGTATTTCGTTAGTATGTTGCTTGTTGAATAATTTGTCAAAAAATCAGAATGATTGTATGTATTTTAATATGGTTTTTATTCGTTAAAATATTTTTTTAGAGGTATCTTTGTGATTTTTCAGTTAGTTGTATTATGTTTTCAACACAGTACTTAACTAGATTGTATCCTGAAGAATATCATATATTTTTTCTGATTGTGTTAACTGCATTGAATCATATACTTTAAAGCATTATAAAACTTGCGTTTAGCTCTTGTAGGCCCCTTAAGGTGGACCTGGAACCCACAGCTGGGAATCAGGATACACGTACAACGTTATTATTTTTAATAGAATAGTCTGGATAGTCATTAGGCGAAGATAAACAACCATTGTAGGATATAGTAGCGGTAGTAGTCAGTATAGATTAGCGGTGCCGGCCTCTCTGTCGGCCCCTTTATATACCGGCCCTCCATGAGCGTTGGAGTCCGTTCAATGACTATATTTGGTCAGGCTTCGCGTGCGCGGACGATGGCCTTTTCTGATCAGCCGAGCGTATGGACAGTACTGTGACGTAGACGCGGTAAGTACCGGACATACGTCACAATACATTGCCTAAATGACACAAAAGTATTATAATATCCTTCGTCTTAAATGTCTACTTGGAACTGCAAAGTATGTGATCGCTCCACAAGCAACTAATTAATGTGATGGTTTTGTGACATAATTAGGAATGCAATTGATACACAATATTTTTACCTGAAAGAAGTAACTAGTAGGTATTATGTCTACCTATTTATCTTATTTAATTTTGTCAATAGCTATAGTTACATTCTCAAGTAAATAATGCCTTACACACTACGCCTTCTGCTAACCTCATTAATTAATCGCAACGTTTCCTTTCTCCCAGTTGTCTTGAAAAGGGACAAACAAAGAAAATCCGTTCTACAGTTACTATAACAACCCTTAGTATAAAATACTCTAATTGTATAGTTTGTTATTGTGCTATCAACTATTTTCATAGGTTTTCTTTTCTAAATAAGCTTAGGATGCGAGTTATAAGTATCTCTGTAACATTAGTTAATTTTGTAATCCCAACCATCATAATAAAATGTAAAAGTTGAATCGTATTTGATAAGTTTCATCATATTTTCACTAAATTAAACCTTGAGAACAAGCGTGGGCTAAGAAATAGACTAAAAGCTGTTACAGGGAAATTGTTACGACTTTATGTTTGTGTTACACCTATAAACCTGCATGTCTGAGAGTTCTCCATAATGTTCTTGAAAGACATGTGAAGTCTGCCAACCCGCACTTGGCCAGCGTGGTGGTCTATGGTCTTACCCTTCTCATAGTGAGAAGAGGCCTGTGCCCAGTAGTGGGACAGTATAAAGGGTTGATGAAGTCTTAAAATCGGCTTGTCCGATCTATTTAAAAGACTTCTTTAACTACAGACTTTAAAAATACATTTTCCTATTTGTAGATTTGTCTACAGTAATATAGGAAAATACACAAAATTAAAACAAATGGGAATGCTGGGTGGGTAGAAATTACATGTACAATGCTATGAAATAAATTCAAGAAAATTGTATTTTTTTAATGCATCAAAATTGATTTACACCGTAGTTCACACGTAATTCACACGTAGCCGTGACTTTCAGCACCTTTACTTCAAACGATAAATCAATCGAACAATTCCTAAAAGTAATTACTAACCCAATCACTAATAATATAGAAAGCTCTATTTTTACTTGTAGTACATAGATTAGAAAATACTTTATTTTGCTCAATGAACCGTGGTTACAAGCCTGCAAGTCATTTTATAAAATGTGCTTAATAGTGAAGCGATAATGTAGGTGATATGCTGTGTAACGCAATAAGCCGATTACTTTGTACATTATTGTGATGAAAAGCGCTTATATTTTAATTGAAATTTATCTACACAAATATGCACAATTATCAACATACTTTTAAACAAGCACTCGAACTAAAATATTTAAATAGTGGTATCAATTGATTATTTCATTGAATATTGGTAACGAAAGTATGACGAGTGATTTTAATTAGCGTTCTATGAAAATCATCAATTGTCTGATTTAATCAAGTATTAACATTGCTGCTGATTATATTGTCTCACTTCGCATCGCGTTTAATAAGTTAACCGAGATCAGTGACATAAACAATAATGCCGTAATTTAAATGCGTTGTTTACAACCGTACCTCCACTCCCGATTTAAACAGTATAATGAAGATTGCAGCATGTGTGTGACATACTATAAAATTAAAAAACATTTAGTACTTTTGGCGTAGTAATAATCTTTGACTAGGCTAGTTAGATTCTGTAGTGATCTCAGGACTCCGACTCATTTGATCGTTGCTACGTCGGAGGTTGCCGATTGAATATCCATCAAGGGCAAGTCCTTGCGTGATGGGCACAATGATCTGTTTAGTTTTGGATGTAATTTATCTGTATTTATGTATCTATAAGTATGCTTATCAGTTATCTATTTGCCATAGTACAGGTTTTATTTATGTTGAGATCAAATTACAGTGTGAATTGTTCCAACATATTGCCATTATAAATATAAGCCTATTATTAGTTTGCATTATGCTATAGTTATAGAAGATTGTAAACAAATACTAGGAAAGAAGTTGCTTACCAGTAAGCAGCCCTTACAAACTGATATAGAATGACTGTCGCCTACAAGCTTACAATATTCTGTTTATCTATGTATTTTAAACTTTATTTTTTGCGTATTACTGCTATTTACCAAGGCAATACCAATCTCTATGACTTTCTACAGTATATGTTCTGTGACGATCTGGTGGCTGGCTGCAATCAAAAGTAGTGGTGCATTCTATTATCTGCATGTGCCGGTCAGTTGACTTTTATTGTGATTTTATATCTTTACAGGATATTACTTCTTATACATAATGCAGGCATGGAAGAATAAGAGATATTTTTTAAAATTTCGCTTATAAAGCCTAAGTAGGAAGGAGATTTTTTACTACCCCTTCAGTAAAATAATCTCCACTAAAGCTTAGTGGAGATTATTTTACTGAAGAGGTAGTAGGTACTAAAAAAAACTAAAAAAAAACTATCTCTAAGCTCTATAGCTATAGAGCTTAGTAGGTAATAGGTTTTCTTAGTTCTTCCTTTTTTTTTCGTGTGGCCAACTCTACTGTCGGAGTTAACCCAACTATTCTTGTCCTGAGACAAGAACCTTGGACCGAACGGCTTTACGTGCCATTGAGTGTCGCGCTATGAGTGCTTACAAAAATCTTTGCGAAATATCAAAATGTTGGAAAGCCACATCCTATTCAAAACTTATTTTGAAGACCTGGCCTTCAAAATAAGTTTTGAATAGCATATGGCTAAAATCTAACGTGGTCAATTAACTTTGACAATCTTACTTTAAGACAATTAGCTAGTAGAAATTTGTCTACGTGCGATAGTGGCTGTTGCCCGTAACTTGCCGATATACATATGTGGGTTGATAATTAACATTCTAGAAAGGCGGTGTCACGGGGTCCAGCCCATCGTATCCGGGTACTGATCAGGAACGTTTTAAGCTAGGTGAGTGGAATGCGTTATTGCTAATTGTATAAACTACCAGCAATGATTTGTGCTTTTGGGTTAAAAGTACGGATGCATAACTGTCAGGTAACACAAACAATGAATTCAAACATTTCCTGTTAGAAAAACGAATGTATTTTAGAGTGGAGTGGGATATATATTTTATTTATCAATTTCAAACTTTCGTGATTTGTATAAATCATATAATTTTATTATAAAAAAATAAGTTAGCAGATACCACTTTTTGGATCGCCATTGCGGCTGGCTTTCATTGGGGTCACGGCATACTGATGGGAGTCTTAAAGCCGCCTTCGTGGCTACCCTTACTTGTAGATTGTTATTTATAATTGCACTGCCACTGTTTGTTCGGTATACAAAACAAGCTTTCAGATTGTTGTCCACTCACTTGTACCCAGCCTCCAAAAAAGAAAAGATGATGGTACATTAGACTGGACAAACAAAATACTTACAGAAATTGACTTCCTTCTCTCCGACCTCTACATATAAGGCCGCCCTCACATTGGCGTCAGCGTCAACGCAGTGGCACCTCTGCGTCGATGCCGCGAAGACGGGGTGTAGACGTCCCGTTTACGTCGCGTTACGCTGACGCCCAAGGTGAGGGCGGCTTAAATCCGCATTTCGATAACAGCCTATTAAATGTACAATGATAAAAAATGTAAATACCAATACGAAAATAGTAACGCAAAGAAAGGTTACGTCAGATTTAATTTCCGTCATCTCTGTAAAATATGGTAACCCTCCCACATAATTGCAAATCAAAAATAATGGTTTGTACATTGAATAAAACCGCTGTCGGTACAAAACAACGGTCGACCATTTATATTGGCAATTAAGATGTTTTTCAATTTGGTAACACATTTCCGTATCACCAATACCGGATCAAATAAATGCGGTTTCAACGTGCCGATTGTGATATGATTGCTTCCAATTGATTCGGTCCATTAAAAATGTATGTTTGTAAAGAGCTGATAACTTACATGTCCAATAAATGAACTGGGTGACATCATTCTGGTTGAATTTAGATCAGTAGGCCAACATGGATATAAAGTTAAGCGCAATGCGAACGTCAGTTAGTTTATGAAAATTCGTACTATACAACAGTGCCCTATCAAGTACATTATTTCTTTCCAATTGACGTGAAATGCCTTACTGTTATTTACATATTTCTATAACAGATAACACAACATTATCAGCTTCTGGTAAATATGCATATCTTGCCAGCTTCAAGATCTTATTATGTTAAAACATACATAATCTATTAATAGTTCAGAGAAATTGCATCAAAGAGGCAAAATTAAAATTACAGACTGCGAATAGAAAGGAAGATTCTCATCGCACAATAGTTTAATCGTCGAAATTTAATGTCAAGATAATCCGTATGCCTCTCTTTAACTTCTTACCAACTTCATCTATAACTTCATACGTTTCTACGTACATTTTCCAATCACTCTTATAGTCAATCACGTGTCAACCAATATGTCTATTCCGCTCGTATTCTGCCAACTGCAAAGAAAACTAAGCCAGACAATATATCTCTCAAAGAACTTGTCGTAGTAACGAATGGACAATGCTCTTTTTATTCTCTTAATCCCCGATCAGCATTCAAAGTATTAGGTTCAAACTTCTCACAAGTAACAGATCTCGTAGAGCACCAAAACAACTAGTTTTCACTGTTCTCAGTTAATTCTTTAAAGTTCCCCTGGGCAAGTTAATTCCCAGAACAATTTGGAAAACCTCAGGAAAGTCTTACTGTTCTATTCTCTGTGAAGAGACGAAAGGAATGAAAAGGAAGCCACTCAAGTTGAGAAATAGACGTCATAATTATAGTGACGACATTCAGTTTACACTTGTTAATATGCATTGAAATACACACATCAACAAAGTCTAGGGATATTTTATATTTCATCAAATATCTAAAAATCTATGAAGAATTTTCTGATACAGTAAATAGAAGAATCATAGATTATTTTAAGGTCTTTAATAAAAATAAAAAATATTTCGTGTTTTTTTTTGTTTTAAATAAAAAAAATATTTTTTTTAATCATCATGGAAAATTAGTATGATAACAACAAACATTTCTTCTTAAAAAACTATTAATTTTAATAAAAATGGAAAAAATCTTGTAAAATCTAATCATTAATAATCAGTGTTGCCACCTCTTACATTGATTACACATCGACATCGATTGTTAATACTTAAAATTAAATTGTCAATGTCTTGCTGCGGTATGAGCTCCCATGTCCTTTGCAAGTGTTCGTAAAGTTGTTGTTCAGTCGTCAAATTTGGTGGAAAATCTCTCAAAGCTTTTCGTTGTAACATGTCCCAGGCATGCTCGATAGGATTTAAGTCGGGCGACTGTGCAGGCCAATCCAAAACTTGAATATCGTGCTCTCGGAGAGCGGTCGATACCAGCCGCGCCGTATGGCAAGGAGCATTATCGTGCATGAGTAGAAATTCATGGCCTATTTGAGTTCTGTGTGGGACAATAACGGGCTCTACTACCTCCTCGTGGTATTTTTGTGCAGTCATGCTGCCTTGGATCCAAACGAGTTGGGTTCGTCCGCCAAGACGAATTCCTGCCCACACTATGATTGTCCCGCCTTGGTATGGGTGGACCTCCTGAGGGTGCCGTAGACGGCTAACTCTCCCTGGAGCTCTCCAAACGCGTGTTCTTCGTGAATCCGGGTGAAACCCAAACCGGGACTCATCGGTGAACAGCACCAAAGACCATTGTTCGTCACTCCATGGTAAATGCTCCCGAGCCCACGAAAGCCGCCGACCGCGATTGCCACGTCGCAATGCTGGAACACGCAATGGTCTTCGAGCATGAAGATCAACTTCATGTAACCTTCTTCGCACGGTTTGGTCGCTTACCAGCAGCTGGTGGTCCTCCTGGAGCCTTTGCACTAGTTGCAGCGCTGTGATATTGGGTTGTCTTCTGGCGGTCATTTGGAGAAATCGATCCTGTCTCTGCGTAGTAACACGATATCTACCTGTGTGCTGTTCGGCCACATCTCCAGTACTGCGATAACGTGACCACAACCTTGATATCACATTTTGACTGGTATGTAGGGCCTCAACAACGACGCGTTGAATTGCACCATTTTCTAACATGCCCACGGCTCGTAACATTTCATCTCGACTCAAATGACGACGTGACATGACTTTTAAAGTTCGTACGTCACGTTAAATTAAAAAAGAAAAACAATTAAAAACCCTTTTCATTAATAATTATAATAAAACAGTTTTAACTTTCTTTAATGTAACGAATTACTAGCAAATTTGCCGCCATATTTTGTTTATTATTTTGTTTTTTTTCTTTCCATGTTCAAATTTTGAAAATAGAATAAAAGAGGTTTTAATCTGTATATAAACTTTTTGTGGAAACTAACAAGGTTCTAAACTATAAACTCGTAAATAATTTAGGATTAAGATATCCCTAGACTTTGTTGATGTGTGTATGCACTATTACCGCAGAAGTTAATTTGGTGTAGTGTGGTGTAATAAGTTCATAGTTTCATGCGTCATAAACATTATAATCTACTTGTAAATGTGCCATTTTTAGGGTTCCGTACCTCGAAAGGAAAAAACCGAACCCTTATAGGATCACTTTGTTGTCCGTCCGTCTGTCAAGACCCTTTTTCAAACTGAAATTTATAGTAAATACTGGAATCTACGGTTCCATAGAGCTGTAAAAAATCAAACTTCTAATCCAACGCAATCAAAAGATACAGCCGTATATGCTGCAAATTGCAGCATATTTTCAAACTCGTATTGGAATCAAAACCTACAGGGTACTTCCCGTGAACTCAGAATCTTGAAATTTGGTACGAAGCAACGTCTTATATCACTCATCACACATAAAGTAAAAATTGCGAAAATCGTAAATTTTTTGTTACAGCATATAAAAAATATTTTTAATAAATTTAAAGTTACTACCCCTTTGTCTTGAACGCGTGGAGGTATTAAATTGAAATTCATATCAAATATTCAGGTATATAACATCGAAAGGCTGCAACAAAATCAAGCTTCTATGTCAACGCAATCAAAAGAAAGAGCAATATATGCAATATAATAGGGGTAGTTGTGGCCACTACAGCAAAAAAAAATTAACTCTCGCTTTTTATTTAATTATAATTTAATTTTCATACTTATTTAGTCATTTAATGATTTAATTTAATTTATTACATAAATCTACCTCCCAGACAGTGTTATCTCCTTTCCACATTCACTATCATACATATTAATATGGAGTCATTACAATGCACTATAGAAAACTTGAACACCATGTTCCACCAAAGGATGTCGCAGTTTGAGGACAAACTGCAAAGCAACACAACTCCTCCATCCAATGTTGCTGGTCTCACTACAGAGTTTTCTGCATTCCGAGCATTTGTCACGGAATCTTTGAAGGGTCTGCAACAGCAAGTACAGCTGCTAGCGCACAGTGTGGATCATCTAGAAATGCTGGGTCGCCGCAAGATTCTTCTATTTCATGGAGTCAGCGAGGAAAAGAATTAAACGCTGCCATCGGATGGGGAGACCTGCTGCTCCAAACAGACACCGCCCAATTCTTGTCAAATTCCAAAATGTCTTGGTGCGCGACAAGGTCTGGTTTTCTAAACCCAAATTCAAAGGTTCAGGTATCACAGCCACGGAATTTCTGACCAAAGCCCGTCACGACGTTTTCATGGCTGCACGGGAGAAGTTTGGCATACATAAGTGTTGGACTAAAGAGGGGGTTGTTTATGTCCTGGGGGCGAACGGCGAGCGACATCGTATGAATTGTTTGGTCGATGTTCAAAACCTTTGCCTTGTCAACGTGGACCAGCAGAGGCAGACTGTTCCTGCTGCAAAGAACGAGCCAGCAAAAACTAGAAGAGCAGCTGCGTCTAAGAAATAGTGCCTTGTAATTTGTTCGCATCTTCTTCTATGTTGAATCCCAGGTGGGTGGTTGTATATTTATTAATTATATTGTTTTTGCAGGTACGAAAATCTACTTGACATGTTTTTATATTCATTTTATCTAGTTACCGACTATTTGTTTACTTATAATGCATTAAACATTTAATTTTTGATGGTTCGGATCATGAATTATGTCAGTGACACTAGTGACAGTACTGACAGTTCTGATCACATATCGTTCTAAAACAGTTATCTTGTCATTTAAGGTGGGCCATAGTAACACGCTATTATAGTTTAATTTATCTTAGTTGTTACATAATTTATTTAGTTTAAAATTCTCCTTGTTCATTTTTACAACCTGAACCGCCATTCTACCTGGGATTTAGTTAATATTGTGTATATTTCTTTTATTTTTTGTTTAAACGTTTCTTCCATACGCCGAATTTTGCGATTAATTGTATTTATATTGTTATTATAAACTGGCAGGTGGGCTTTGTTGAATAGTGTTGAATAGTAGTACTGAATAAACAAGATAAAGTATTATTTATATATTATTATTATTTATTTATATATTATATATATTTGTTATTAATTAGTGCATGGATAGTGACAGTCACGATTTCTTTTCTGCTAGTAGTGACAATGACAGTTACATTAGTGTTCCATCTTTGGTAGACAACTTGCAATCTTTGTTCTCTGGTGTTTCGAGAGAGTTTAATGTGGTCCATATTAATGCACAGAGTATTCCCGCCCATTTCCCAGATATGCTGGCTAGTTTTGACTGTAAGAACATCCATGCTATTCTAGTCTCTGAATCGTGGCTTAAGCCATGTATTCCTTCGGCTTCGTATACTCTGCCTGGCTTCCAGCTTATTATATATATGTTGCCATTTATCTCCGTTCATATATTGCTTATACAATATTAAACATGTCTTCACAGCCGCCCCCACCCAATGCCGGTGAACATCTCTTCTTGGAAGTCGAGCTGCACCATACAAAAATTCTCCTTGGTGTTTACTATTGTCCGTCCTTGCGTGTTGATTTCTTTTCGTCCTTTGAGAATCTCTTACTTAATCTATCCGCCTCTTACAGTCAAACCATAAATATGGGTGACTTTAACACCTGTCTTCTTAAAAACGACTCACGTTCCTCTTCTCTCTCTTCTATTGCTGTCTCCACTAATCTGCATATACTTCCTTTGAATGCTACTCATCACTTCCCAAATTCTACACCTTCACTTTTAGACCTCATTCTTGTCTCATCTCTTGACCATGTCGCTACACATGGCCAATGTAGTGCAGATGCTTTTTCCTATCACGACCTGATTTATCTTTCTATAAAATTCGTCCCCCCAAGGCAAAGTCTAGAACTCTCTTGCTTCGCAATTTTAGTGGTATGAATACTGATGATCTCATAGATGATGCTAAGGCAATTGATTGGAAACCATTACTAGATGCTGATACTATTGACCGTAAAATTGAATTATTTGAGAGAAATCTTATTGACCTCTACGATGCCCATGCGCCTGTTCGCGCTATAAAATTAAAGCATGCTCCATCTCCTTGGCTTACTGAGGAAATAAGGCTACTTATTCATACAAAACTAAAATCCAAACCCACTGAAGTAAATAAATTAAAATACATAACTCTCAGAAATCACTGCAATAGGGTGTGTAGGGATTCACAACGCCAGCATATCCACAGTTCTGTAGAAAATGGAGATCCTGCGAAAGTATGGAAATTTCTCAAATCATTAGGGGTTGGAAAGCAAAGTCAGAATATTAATCCTTACAATTTTGATATTAACATGCTTAACCAGCACTTCTCTGCTTCGTCCAATTATGACGGGACAACCAAATTGAATACAATAAATTATCTTTCATCGCTTTCAACTCCTGATTATACTCCCTTTGTCTTTAGTCAGTTTAGTGCATGTGTTGTTAAGAAGAGCATTTTATCTATTAGCTCCAACGCTGTTGGTTGTGACGGTATCACCCGTAATATGATCCTCCCCATCCTTGATATAATCCTACCTATTATCACGCACATATTTAATTCCTCAATTTCCAGTGGCGTGTTTCCTGCAGCTTGGAAGTATGCTCATGTGATTCCACTACCTAAAAAACCCAATCCTGTATCCTTCTCTGAATTCCGACCCATATCCATACTACCCTTCCTTTCCAAAGTCCTTGAACGTCTCATCTATAACCAACTTAACTCATTCCTTATAAAAAATGACATCCTCAATCCTTTTCAATCAGGTTTCCGTTCTGGTCATAGCACCACTACAGCCCTTGTGAATATTACGGATGATATCAGGTCAGGTATGGAGGACGGCAAGCTCACAATTCTCTGCTTGTTGGATTTCAGCAATGCTTTCAACACCGTTGACTTTGATGTTCTCCTTGCCATTTTAAGCTCTCTTAGCATATCTCCATCCGTGACTGACTGATTTCGTAGTTACCTGTTTGGCCACCGGCAGCGTGTCCATCTGGATGAAACTTATTCGTCCTGGTGCGACAATTCTACGGGTGTACCTTAGGGCGGCGTTCTCTCTCCTCTGCTCTTCTCGATTTTTATCAATTCAATATCTAATTCTATTTCAAGTTCCTACCACCTTTATGCAGATGATCTGCAAATCTACTCACAAGCGAAGCTTGAAAATTTATCTTTAAGCATCGCCAGTATTAATCAGGACCTAGTTGCCATATCAGAATGGACTAAAACGTATGGTCTTAAGGTTAATCCTGTTAAAACCCAGGCTATAGTTATTGGCAGCTCTAGACTGATATCTAGGATTAACTGGTCCGTGCTTCCCCAGGTGTCTTTTGCAGGTGTTTCTATTCCTTTTCGTAAAGATGTTAAGAATCTGGGGATATACATAGACACAACATTTTCGTGGGCCGTCCAGCTGCAATACATCAGCCGACGTCTTTTTGCTGCCATAGCATCATTGAGAAGACTGCGTAATTTCCTTCCGACTGCCACTAAAATTGCACTTGTGCAATCTATTCTTCTTCCCATTCTTGACTATGCCGATGCCAGCTATCTCGATCTCAATAATGATCAGCTTGATAAACTTGAGCAGCTCCAAAATTTCTGTATACGATTCATATTTGGTTTACGCAAATATAATCATAGCTCTGAATTTTGCACGAAGCTCAAGTGGCTGCCAATCCGCCTTCGCCGGAATACTCACATTCTCTGCCTTCTCTATAATATTCTATACAACCCTTCTTTTCCCATGTATCTGAAAACTCGCTTTGAATACCTCCATGACACACATACAAAGTGCTTAAGATCATCGGAGAATCTTAGGTTGAAAGTTCCTGTACATTCTTCGGTGTTTTACGACAAATCTTTTACTGTCCAGGCTGTCCGATTGTAGAATTTGTTGCCTGAGACAATAAGACAGGCTCAATCGTTGACATTATTTAAGAAACTTGTCACCAAACACTACTTAGCAGATTTTCCGTGACTACTCTTTTAAACTTGCACTGATATTGTATTTTTTTATGGTATCTATTTATATAAGTACATACCTACCCATTCTATCAGTCACTCAATTATGTATTCCATTTGGTTGTCTGGAAGAAATCGCATTTTGCGATAAGACCGCCCTTGTACCTAGTTTTAAGTTGTTTATAATTTGATCACTGTATTCTTGTATATTTTTGTTTTTCTGGTGTACAATAAAGAGTTTTCAATCAATCAATCAATCAATATAAGCATATTTTCAAACTCGCGCCTACTCGCAAGTGAATCAAAACCTACAGGGACCTACCCATGAACTCAGAATCTTGAAATTTGGTACGAAGTAACGTCTTATATCACATATGAAGGAAAAATTGCGAAAACCGTAAATTTATAGTTACAGCATATAAAAAAATATTTTTAATAAATTTAAAGTTACTACCCCTTTCTATTGAACGCGTGGAGGTATTAAATTGAAATTCATATCAAATACTCAGGTATATAACACCGTTAGGCTGCAACAAAATCAAGCTTCTGTGTCAACGCAATCAAAAGAAAGGGCAATATAAGCATATTTTCAAGCTCGCGCCCACTCGCAAGTGAATCAAAACCTACAGGGTACTTTCCGTGAGCTCAGAATCTTGAAATTTGGTACGAAGCAACGCCTTATAGCGGTTTACTAATGTTTGCCATAATTTAAAATGCCATAACTTCATATGCCATACTGGTATTTTCCATAATTTCATTAGAAATAACGCTTCAGTTGTCATAATCGTGAAATGACATAAAATGACTTTCACTAATTCCATTGGTCATAATCGAACAAGTGTCATAATAATTTAAATCCGTAAATGTATTTGCTATAATTTTCGTTTTCAATAATCTAAGAAGAAAATAGAGGATAAACTGAAGTTGAACAACTTCAGTTTATCAAACTAGTGTGAAGAATGTGGACTAAGTTGACGGAGCCCTGCTTCGCAGGGCTCCTATTTCTGAGTTAAGGGTCAAAAGAGAACCCTAACCTAACCTAACCTAACCTATCCGAGTCGGATTGTACTGAGTCGGGGTGTTAACGATAATTAATTTAACTTTAGTTTATTAAACTAGTGTGAAGAATGTGGACTAAGTTGACGGAGCCCTGCTTCGCAGGGCTCCTATTTTTGGCTTAAGGGTTAAAAGAGAACCCTAACCTAAACTATCCGAGTCGGATTGCACTGAGTCGGGGTGTTAATGATAATTAATTCAACTTCAGATTATTAAACTAGTGTGAAGAATGTGGACTAAGTTGACGGAGCCCTGCTTTGCAGGGCTCCTATTTTTAGGTTAAGGGTCAAAAGAGAACCCTAACCTAACCTATCCGAGTCGGATTGCACTGAGTCGGGGTGTTAACGATAATTAATTTCGACCTAACAATATTATGTATTATTTTCATAATTATATCAAATTTTGATTATGTCAAGAGTCGATTATGAGATGTCTTACTTATGGAAACTAATTATTATGATATATGTTGTTATAGAAAGTAATTTTATGACAAATAAAAGTTATCACTGTTGAGTTGTTAAGGCAAACGTTATTAGTATAAATGATAATAGTGCAAGTAAATATTATGATCGGGGATGATTATGGCAAACAATATTAGTGCAAATGAATTTATGGAAAACGAGAGAATACCCCTTATAGCACATATAAAGGAAAAATTGCGAAAACCATAAATTTTTAGTTACATCATATTATAAGAAAAATATTTTTAATAAATTTAAAGTTACTACCCCTTTCTCTTGAAAGCGTAGAGGTATTAAATTTAAGTTCATAGTAAATACTCAGGTATATAACACCGTTAGGCTGTAACAAAATCAAACTTCTATGTCTACGCAATCAAAAGAAAGAGCAATATAATCATATTTTCAAACTCGCGACTACTCGCAAGGGAATCCAAACCTACAGGGTACTACCCGTGAACTCAAAATCTTGAAATTTTGTACGAAGCAACGTCTTATAGCCCAGATAAAGGATGCGGAAGGCTGAGGACCGTGTGCTGTGGTGCGTGTTGGGAGAGGCCTATGTCCAGCAGTTGGCTGCGATAGGCTGATTGAGATTGAGATTTCAAATAATTACATAGTATTCAAACCTTTTTGCTAATTATTCTGTACTTTATAAGTACTTTTGTAACAGATTTCTAATAGTCACTAAAAACTTTGTAAATCAATAACTTTGATAAAAAATCTTACCATCATTCATCAGCAGACTTTTGCAAGGCTGCTGCAAGGCTTGTATAGGTATTTAAGTTATATTATAAAATAAGGAATTTATGTTAATATAAAATAAAGGATGACTGATTACAAACGACAAAGACCCCTTTTTCTTTAATTTATGCTCCTCCAGCTTTCCATACTGTAATGTTATGGATTTCATTTGGCAATAAAAATACCATAACTATGACTGGTGAACTTTTACTTATATACCTACAGGTTTGTACGGAACCCTCGGTGCGCGAGTCCGACTCGCAATTGACCGGTTTTTTTAATAACCTATTCAATTATTAGGCATCAAAACTAAATCTTACTAGAAGATTTAGTTCTAATGCTTTACTATTGTTTAACAAAAAACGTATGACAAAAGATCATTTTACAAACAACGTTTGAAAAACTAATCATTTGACAAACTTTCATTTCGCAAATATATTACTTTAAAATGTAAATAGCCACTTAGTTATAGTTAGTTTCAACAACATTTATATTTATTTGTAGATTACCTCTTGTTCAATTAAATTACTTTAAAAACAATCATTTGACACACAGCTTTCGCAAATGTTGCACTTAGTAAATGGGTCGATCTCCAGAGGCATTTTTTTTCGTGTCGGACCGGATAAAACCATTTTAAAATCGAAAAACGTTTCCAAAATATTTTTTTATAGACAGTTCGGTGTCTAATCTATATGGTACAAGGCTAATATTATGAATAAGTTTATTTTGATTATTAGAAAAAAAATCTTAAACCCTCAAATCCTGATCACTCTGGGTTGACCTAACTTCCGATTGAATGAAAAAAATATTTTTTTACTTTTTAATGAGAAGGATGACATCAAATAACTTTACATAACAAATAGTTAATCTTTATAGTAATAAAATATTTTTAGTTATATTACAATAATTTTGCCACAATTTGAATTTAAAATCGTGACTGGGTATTTTATCTCATCGCTCTGCGCTGAGGTTAACCATCGCGCTCATCCCTAGTTACGCGTTATAGACACTCTATTCCCTTGAAGGGAATCCCTTCCCACGGGGTAACGGCAGTAATGGTCTAACCGCCGTGGAGGATACTCCGTGTGCCACGTTTCCCCGTTCCAACATTACGAAGGTAAGTTTATGATTGCTCTGGACTTGGTTCTTGAATGTTATTTAAATTCAGTAGTAAGCCTGTGAATGTGTTTGTAAAGTGAATTAAGTGATCGTTATGATGTTTTTTATAAGACGAAATCACAACTTTCTATTGCTTTTAAATTCGGCTATATTTATGATTTTGTGACTTTTTCTGATCGCTATGACTCTGATTGCTCTGTCGAAGAAGCAAAGAAGACCAGAGCGATGATATTTTGCATTACTTGTGCGTTATAAATCTATGTTAAGTGGTAGTACCCGACTGTAACAATGATAAACGATTAACTATGCATATAATATTTTAATTTATAACCTTTCCTGGGTTTCTTAGGCAAACCTACACCCAAAAACAGATTTTGACGTATAAAATTATATTTTATAAAAGTTTCTTATTTTTGATATGTATGACGGATAATATGCCTTAAATTTTCTAAAATAATACATTTCTCTTACTGATCTTGTTGCACGTACACTGAATATGACTGAAAACGGTTAAATAAATAATATTTTATCAATATTTATATTTTTGTTACAATGATTTCACCTTTTATGAACGCTCTTGCACCAATTATGATTGCTCTGGTCGCGAAATATTTTGAACTTTAATATTTCCGTAACTGTTTGTGTAAATTGAAGGCCAATAGTAAAAATCTACCACTTGAATATCATTCTTTTAAATGAGATACATAATTACCATTAAATATCAATATCTGAAAAGCACCAGAGCGATCACACGAATACGCTCGTTTTGGAGATTGATCCAAATAATTAAACTGTTAAAATATTATTTTAGTAATAATCACATGACTAAATAATTTGTTTGCCAAATTGGTGATTGTACAAAAAGTTGGAAGATAAATTATTAGTCTTAAAAAATAACAAATTTCTAACCAATACTTACGCGAAATTTTTTGAAAATATTAAATTGCATGGTTGCAATTTTCATCATCATCTTGGACAGATTATTTATAGGCAAGTAATAATTTTGTATTAATACTAATTCCATAGAAACATAAGTCTTTAAAAAAAATACACACTTCCTGAATTAAACGAAATACGTATAATTCGGTTCTGGCATTCGGTTGTGGTCGCAGTTCTAACCTTACCTAACCAGCCATTGTTTAAGTTACACAGAGATTGTTGTATTAAAGTAGATTTTGGTTAGTAAAATATTTACCAAGCCATGCATTTTGTCAAATGTTATTTATGCTTTACGTTGTTTTGCCAACTAAAATGTTTAAAAATATAATCAATTTGTAAATAAATGTTATAGCATAGTCTTCTTTTTCTTAGTAAATATATTGTCTAATGAGTAGTTTATTAAACAATAGTTTGTAAAATAATAAATTTATCAAGTATAATTTTATCAAATGTTATTTTTAAATGAAAATTTGTTATTTGTTTTTGTCAAATGATCGGACACCAGTTCTAATACACTAATAATGATTGAACTGAGAAGCTCACGTTGATAACGGAGGAGGACCCTTTAGCGGTGTCAGATGGTAAGAAAAACCGTTTCCGTTAATTAATAAAACTAACTAAAAACGTCTTACAATATTTATTTACATATTTACTTCAAATTTCTAAGGCCTTTTTTGTTTTTTATTTTTGGTGTCATGTTGGAAAATCCTCATGGAGTCCCTTCGCCCTGGGGGGAAGGACGAAGGGGACTGTCAGACTCTTGCTGACTAAAAACCAACCCGTGCTCCTCATGTACCCATGTGTAGGAGGGTAGGGTTTCACCGAAGCATTCCTCGCTACCCCCCGACGGGTATTGGCCCGCCAGATGCTCAGGCGGGCCCCGAACGAAACCCCCTTGGCGGTGGATGAAGGTGTTGGGCTCGCCGCCAAAACACCCAGCGGCCGCTAGGGATAGGGAGGACGGCAACGCAACACCGCATCTCCTCTTCCTCTGCGGCCCCACCGCGACGCAACGATGGTGCGCCTCCCTTTGGTCGCGGGAGATAGGGCGCGCGGCAATGCAACACCGAGACGCCTCTCCTCCGGCGACCGCACCCGACTGCGAGGGACAAACAGAACTGTCCCCCGCACCCGCACCTTGGGACGCTTCCTACGCAGGCCTCACGCAAGCCCACGTGGAGCGTCCTCTCCCGGGATCCCGCCTAGCTTCACCGTGGGTGTACCTCAAACCCACGGTTACTGAGCCCTCCCACGTAGAGATCCCACGGGGGGGAAATTTCTAAGGCCTGAGAAATGGCGATATATTAAAACATTGCCAAACATTGTTAAACCTAAGTTTAGACGACCAAGAAAATTTTGTAAAGTTATTATTATAATTTTGGAAGCATGGTAGGTTAACCACCATCCTAAAAGTATTTTGTATCTCGAAAGTCATTAACTTTCGAGATACAAAATACTACGATAGTTCAGTTTTAAATGTATTATTACCACCAATGTGTAACCAGAAAGCGAAAAGGTTGCTCAATGACCTGCGATATAAAGTTTAACAGTTTTCTCGGAAATATAATAAAAGCCTCTACGGCATTTTGGCGCCACTGATAGGTTATGCAAAAGGAAAGCGATTTTTCGATCCTTATAAATATTGTCACTATTGAGACATGTATGCGCATTTTCTTTCTTTTTCTATTTTAAATAACTCAATAAATCCTGCGTTGCGGGGGAATTTACAAACATTTCAATTAACGGTCGCCAAAAACCTACACACAGACACGAATCAAAATTTTGTGGATCACAAGAAGCATTGTCTTGTGTGGAAATCGAACCCACTCGAACCACACTCTGAGACCCTGCTATATTCGCGTAAACCGAAGCTCCACACAAGTTAAAAAAAATTAATTGATGACATTAAATATTAGGTATACGAATGAATTTCCAACAACACATACTCCACCGTATTTGCAATGTAAATGAAACTTATTCCAAATAAAATCATAGAGTCTGTATAGAACAAGTTCGAAATTCTAAAAGCTAGATACATGCACGGTAATATAATATTACCGTGATACATGCAAGACACGGCGAACACATCTAAATGGTGGCAGCATTATCAATTCAATGCGGCGAGGTGAGAGTTTCCTGTATCAACATTTACATTAGCTTCTCTTCAACTTTTGCTTTTAGCCCGAACGGGTAACTTCGCCTATCGTTTTGTTCAACCATGAATGAATGATCCGCAAATGTTGACATATTGGAAATATGAGAGGATTCTTCTAATGGGAACATTGCTACGTACACATTAGTTGTTTCCGCAACAGTATTTGCATTTTTTTCAGTCATCATATAAGACCTACTATTTAACTTTTTTTTCTAATGATAAAATTCTAAGATACTTCACTTGGTACTTGGTTGTTACAGTGTACTTATAAAAGCATATTGAACAATATTAAAAGCAATGTCCTTTGGTAAGCAAGGGGATACATGTTTCAATATAAAATCCATTACAGTCGTCTCCTCACATGACGTAGGATTTAATTCCACATTTTTGTACCTATTCATACCTAGGTACCTCTGTAATTCCTACACAAAGGTTAAGGCTCCCAACGACACAAAACCGGCGACAACATTATATTTTATCTGTCCAATCTGCTTTCACGGTCCCGAAATGTGTCTGCAATTCTAAATTTAAATTGCGCTCGGCAAATTTTAGTAAACAATGTAATTGGTAGGAGCACTACACTCGATTGAAGCACGAAATGCAGATGCGTGTAATTAAGTCTGTCTCGGTGGTGGTCTTTCGAATCACCCACACAAAGGCGTGAACGGAACTAATGGCGCGTACGTAATCCACGCAAGTCTCTCCATTCACGAGTAACTGGCAAATTTTTGAACGATGATTTACGAACCTCGTCTATCTGACGCTGAACATTTGACAGCCAAATTGTTATGTGCTGAGGGTTGATTTATTTTTTCCCAGTTGTATTTGTAGACCAAAGTGCCACCAACAAAGGTTAATGAAAAAACTTTTTAGTTATGTTTAGAGGAGTACATTTTTATGTTTATCTTTTGCGACGATAAAATTTAATGTTGTGGAAAATATTTCTCTGAAATTTCTAGATTTCTTGCATCACGGCGCTATTGGAGGACAAAAGAAAATACGTTCAGAACTTAAATGGAAGCGTGCGAGGAGCAAATGCCCTGGGAAAGTTATAATTGATGTGTAAATCTGTTATCGCAAAGCCTCTAGATATTGAGTTATAAAAACAAGTTGTTAACATAAATTGGAAAAATATTGTTGCATGATTTTTTTATTACCTGTCTTAAGGTCTTTATTATTATTTGAGCGTTCAAGATACATCATAAAATGTTAAAGGCCATTTGCTGTCAAGTAATCTACCGAAATTACATGATGTAAAACTGGGTTCATATCAAAATAAATGAAATCCAGTAAAATGAACACCTTTTTTTTATAAAGTATCTAATTTATACAATATTTGTCATTGTCAATAAAAAACGTTTAGAATGTTCGGTTTTAACTAACTTTAACCATTTCCTTAAGCTATTGAATAAAAAAAGCTTGTAAAACTTTGTTACATACAAAGGATGCAATGATGTCATATAGTGTTTATATTTATTTGTAGAAAGATTTTGACCTTGTCTACATGGATAATGTATTTTAATATGTTTTTTAATAATAATAATTTTTAATATGATTCTTTACTTTTAACTATTAAAAGGAATAAATAAATAAAAAAATAAAAAAATAAGATATGGCACAAGTTTAAGTGTGTGTAGTAAACAATATCATGAATAGCTTATATTCGATCAATGAAAGTGTCTTATATGATAGTTCAAAAGTATTAGTTGATTTTGTTTACTGAGATTCAAAGCTTCGTTTAACCAATAAATCCAAAGCCCACACACAGTGATTTCTGACATTTTCTTGTATGCTAAGCTATTAAAATTACAGCTCGAAGTATAACTTTCTAGAAATAAGTAAAATTACTATAACCCTATATAATAAGCGTAAAAAACGGTGAAAATAATAGGTATCAATTTGGTGTTCTTCTTTTTGTATACGAGTTTCATCATAACAATCTTGTAACACATAGTTGTGGCAAAGGTCAAACGAACAGCTGGGAGAACTTCATATGCTATCGATATTGGAAGATTTGAGTTATACGACTTGTAACAGCAACTTTCAATTCAAAGAGTCATGCTAAACAGCGATAGTCTAGTGGAGAGACCAACGGACGGCGCGCACCAATGACTTTTCGAAGTTATGTGCGTATTAAATTGTTATATTTCGCTTGCTACACGGTGAAGGAAAACATTGTGAGGAAACCTGCATATCTGAGAGTTCTCTAGGTACCTATAATGTTCTCGAAAGACATGTGAAGTCTGCCAACTCGCACTTGGCCAGCGTGTTGGACTATGGCCTTACCCTTCCCATCGTGAGAAGAGGCCCGTGCCGAGCAGTGGGACAGTTTATACAGGGCTGATGATGATGATGAAACATTGCTCTCATAGAATATAGGCGTTCAGTGCGTGGTACATATGGTTGAGAGAAAGTGCTGCAGGATGAACTGCTTTTGTCTAAAGACTTAGCTCTTCAATTCCTCTTTTGAGATGTTTCTTGAAGACCCTAGAAAACAATTTGTATATGTGGCTCTGGAGTGATGGGTTTGTAGTTCTCTAAACCGCTTCGAAGTGATGTCGTTTTCAATGAAGTGTTTCCGTAACGATTTACTAGAGACTCTTCTCAGTACGACGTAGATAGAACTTCGCGACTTCTTTTCGGATAATTTGAATGTTCCCATCCCGTTATCTAGTCTTCATATTGCCGTAATTCTGTGTGAGTATACCAATTATCTTCTAACATTTTCACAAAATACAAAAATCTCAAGATGTTTCTAATTTGAATCTGCACATAACCTATAACAGTGATGCACGTTAGTTCTTTGTACCTAGTGAGTTAATATTGTAAATAAATCAGCGCGCGTAATTTTTTTTGAAAGTTTGAACAACTAAGGTGTGTTTACGTATGTACTTGTAAGCATAAGGTAGAACACTACATAGGAAATTCTATCAACTAGGTATGTAGCAAAGATGTTATAAGAAAAGGTATAGTATGCCTATGTTACTTGCACTTGCAATAATAATATGTAAAATAGTGGAACGCGTCTTTATGGAATTATTTGCTTTTCAAAATTTTGCATTATCGCTTTCAAAATTCAAATCATTCAAACGCTTCGCGTCTTTTGTCATGATGTCATATTACACAAACCTTATACCGCCGCGAGTAAAATTTTCCGTGTCATATTTTGTATCACCATGTTTTGAGACAGCCTCCGTGGTCCAGTGGATAGCGTATGCGACTGCTGATTGGAGGTACCGGGTTCGATTCCCGGGCCGGAAAAAAGTGTTACTGGGTTTTGCCGAATTTTCAGTAGCAGCACGTAGTCTAGTAATGTGCCCGGTAACTGCAATAAGCTCGCCCCTTATTACGTGGGAGCTAAAAATTCATGGCGAAATGTATGTGTAATATTAGGTAGGGTAAACAGTATAATGATTGGCACCCTAAGCCGGTTTGTACTACTAAGTAACAAATTCTCAGGAAAATACAAATTCAATAATATTTTCTATGGTTTTGTCGGAATTGTGTTTACATGGGCATTAATAAAAATAAAACATTGTATTTAATAAAGCCGTTTTATTAGCACAAAAATGTGCTCAAACTTATTTCTTAAAAAAAGTACAATCATTGGCACCCTGGTATAGTTATTGGCTGTACCAAAAAGGTACAATAATTGGCACTGTTGGCCTGAGGCCGTGATACCCAGACAGTCTTAAGACTTGATATCAGGATCTTTGTACATGTATTCTATGTAATCAAAATATATATTTATGAATGTTTATGTAACCTTCTAATATTTCTAACATAAGTCTATATTTGAAAGAAGTTTAGTTCATTTACCACGTTTTGTATCTTTCTTTCGGCATATTTTTCTAATGTACCTCATCTTGTCTCTTAGATACATTGTAGCAAATGAGCCCTGTTTCAGTTTCTCACAAGCCTTTTCTTCGTAATAATTTTGGTTATACTAAGTTGTTTGTTTTAAGCGATATCTGTCCTGATTTCTGGGTACTTTGTAGAGAAAGGTTGCCATCTCTGTACGACCGTACCATAGTAAGTTGGATGTAAAATGCGAAGAAATATACAATCTTAAGTTGTTTGTATGCGAATTTGACGGAAAACAAACAAAAATCTGAAAAAAATATGATTCTAAAATGTGGCAATGACTATGTTGTTGAACAATTTTTAAGTATAGTTGTTGGCACTATTGGAAAAGACGATCCATCTATTTAATAGCGCAAAACTAACGTTTATTAAGCTTTAATGAAGACAACAGATACAAATAAATAGGAACTAATGTGTAAAATTAATTTAAAATATATTTTTTCGCTTCGAAAAGTAACGGTATAAACGTGTGGGTAGTTGAAACAACAACAATTTTTTGAATTTGCTCTACAATAAAATTTACTAAAAATAGTTAATAATAGTAATTTTACAAATTAAATGAATATAATATATAGTTAACAGTATATACCTGCTGGTTAAGCGTTATCTCCAACAACTAAGAAGCTTAAATTAATTCACTAGAATGGATCCATTCAACAGCACAAGCATTCTTGATATGCAAACATACTTCGAGGAGCGTATGGCCAAATTTGAGGCTGAATTGCAAAAGAAGTCTTTGCAGGGCACTGGTACCTTGGCTGAGGAATTCGCTTCGTTCAAGTCTTTTATGTTACTGGCCCTAAAATCATGCTCACAGCAGCTTGACAAGGTGGTCCGTGAAGTAGATACAATGGAAATGCGTATCCGCAGGAAAATGCTTCACGGTGTAGAGGAGCACAAGGACGAAGACACGGTCAGGGTGGTGGCAGACATTGTCAAGCAGCGACTCAAGATTGACAATTTCAGCTCTGATAGTGTTCGGCGATGCAGCAGAATGGGTCGTCCAACCTCTAGCAAAACAGCTAGGCCCATTATTCTCAAACTTGAGGCTGTTGAGGTGCGGGACCGCATATGGTTCTCAAAAACAAAGCTGAAGGGATCAGGCATCACGTTATCGGAGTTCCTAACTCGATCAAGACACACCGCTTTTATGGCTGCACGTGCGAAGTTCGGGGTTGCGAAGTGCTGGACAAGAGAGGGCCACATCCACATACTGGCTCCTGACGGCAATAGTCATCGCATAACATCCATTGGCGATTTGAACAAGATCCAGCTGCCGGAAGCGGAGCAGCCTGTGGCTCAACCGACCGCAACAAAAGCCAGGCGAGCTGCTGCCTCCAGGAAGTAGGATTCCCATGATCTACGTAATTATGTCTGTGGGTATTTCACAATATTTACACTTTCACATAGTCTTAGATTAATTTATTTTTACATTTTGTGTGTATCAAGAAATGTATTTACTATTGTCAAAGTCATTATGTCAAAGTTGTCAAGGTAATCAAATTCTGAGCTGTCATCTGCCGCTTAATTGCGTTGTTATGAACTACATAATTATGTATCTGGTGCGAACCGGAACGTTGCCGCGTTGTATTGAGGCAGCGTTCCGTTTTGCACTAGGTTTTCATGTTATTTTGTTTATGATGTTTTGAACAGTGTAAGATTTCATAAAAATTATTAATTAATTATGTTATCTGTCGCATGACAGCGTTGATATGAGCTATTTATGTAGGCACCTGGTGCGAACCGGAACGTTGCAATAAGGCAGCGTTCCGTTTTGCAGTAAGTTGTTCTTTTCTTTACAATGTCTTGAATGTACTGTTTAAGATTTCGTAAATAATTTTTAATGATATTACTTTTAAAATGCCGACGGTCTTGATATACAATCAAGACCGTCTATAACTTAATTAAGTATTTATGTTAGTTACACTTTCTGTTCTACGTGTCTTTATTTCTTTGTTAATGCGTAACTGGCAGGTAGACAAACTATTGAATTAAATTTAAATTTAAAATTTATATTTTTATTCATATATATTAATTATATATATATATATATATATATATATATAAATGTCACATATTCTGTCAAATAGCGATGATGCTTTCATTCTGCCTCAAGCTTTGATGATAGCTTTGTTAGTGTACCATCTCTGGGAGACATTCTTCAGACTCAGTTTTCGGACGTACCCAAGCACTTTAATGTAGTCCATATAAATGCACAGAGTATTCCTGCTTATTTCCCAGGTATGCTGGCCAACTTAGACTGCAAGAATATACATGCCATTCTTGTCTCAGAGTCATGGTTGAAACCATGCCTCCCATCAACTTCTTATTTGCTTCCAGATTTCCAACTAATTAGGAATGATCGTGCGCTTGGCGGTGGTGGCGGTGTTGCCATATACTTACGTACTCATTTTCCTTATCAGATAGTCTCTATGTCTTCGCAGCCGCCACCGTCAAATGCGGGCGAGCATCTCTTTTTAGAAGTGGAACTTCATCACACCAAAGTTTTATTGGGCGTATATTATTCTCTTTCCAGTCGTATAAATTTCTTTTCTTCCTTTGAGCAAATCCTGGAAAACTTCACTCCTTCTTATGAACACACCATTATAATGGGTGATTTTAATACCTGCCTTTTCAAGCAGGACTCTCGATCTACGTCTTTTCGACGAGTTACAGAATCCTGCAATATGACAATTTTAAATCTTGATGCAATGCATCATTTTCCTAATAATTCTCCTTCTCTACTTGATTTCATTCTGGTATCTTCTTTTAATTACGTTCATAGGCATGGCCAATGCTCAGCAGACGCATTTTCTTACCACGACCTTATCTATCTTTCTTACAATATACGCCCACCCAAGTCGAAGCCAAAGATAATTCTGCAACGCAATTTTGGTGGCATGGATCAAGAAAAATTGCGCGAGGATGCCAGTAACATCAATTGGGAATCACTGTTTTCCACAGATTGCGTCGACACTAAAGTCAACATATTTACAAACCAATTGCTGCAATTATATGACGTGCACGCACCTGTGCGTGCAATTAAAATTAAGCATTTACCAGCACCGTGGCTAACGGATGATATTAAAAGGATTATGGCTAAGAAATGTGCCGCAAAGTCATTAATGAAGCAAACGCCAACTCCTTCAAATGTTGATAAATACGTAACTATTAGAAATCACTGCAATAAGGTGTGTAGGAAAGCACAACGCCAACATATTCATAAATCCGTCGAAAACGGTGATCCAGCAAAAGTTTGGAAATTTCTAAAAACTTTAGGGGTTGGTAAGACTCAGCAACAAATCATTCCTAATAATGTCAACATTAATTCACTTAATAAACATTTCTCCTCGTCGTCCAAGTTTGATGGAAATATAAAAAGTAATACCCTGCAGCATCTTTCAACTTTACCAACACCTGATTATTCTCCTTTCATCTTCTCGCAATTTGCCGCATGTGATGTTAAAAAGAGTATACTTGCAATTACTTCTAATGCAGTTGGTAATGACTGTGTCAGCCGTAAAATGATCCTTCCCATCCTTGATGAAATCCTTCCCGTCCTATGCAATATACTTAATAAGTCTATTTCCCTCGGTGTCTTTCCCTCAGCGTGGAAAGAAGCACTTATTATTCCCCTACCTAAAAAACCTAAGCCTTCTACTTTAGCAGATTACCGTCCCATATCCATATTACCCTTCCTATCGAAAGTCCTAGAACGTCTTATCCATTCACAACTTAGTTCCTTCCTTTGTAAAAATTCCCTTTTAAATCCATACCAGTCAGGCTTCCGTCCAGGGCACAGTACCGTTACTGCATTAGTTCACGTTACCGATCATATCAGGCTAGGTATGGACTGTGGCAATCTAACGGTTCTATCCTTACTTGATTTCAGCAATGCGTTTAACACCGTAGATTTGCACGTCATACTTGGTATTCTACGCTCTCTTAACATATCTCCATCGGCAATTGACTGGTTTCATAGTTACCTGTTTGGACGCCGGCAACGTGTACGCATTGATGATACCTATTCCGCTTGGTCCAAAACGATTGCAGGTGTTCCACAGGGTGGCGTGCTATCCCCTTTACTCTTCGCTATATTTATTAATTCTATTTCAAACAAATTACTTTCTTCCTACCATCTTTACGCAGATGATTTGCAAATTTATACGCAAGCTCCCTTGAGTAGATTAGCAGACGCTTGTACAACGATTGGCACGGACTTGGCGCGAATCTGTGACTGGACGCAGAAATTTGGACTCACTGTCAATCCGGACAAAACGCAGCTGATTATTATTGGCAGCCCAAGAATGGTGTCCAAAATCAACTGGTCTGATTTGCCAAGCATTAATTTCAATGGAAAAGTCCTCTCGTTTAGTAAAAATGTAAAAAATCTTGGTATTTACATAGATGAAACCATGTCTTGGCGACCACAGCTACAAGAAACGAGCAGAAAACTTTTTGCATCAGCTGGGTCTTTATGTAAGCTACGCAATTTCTTACCAACTGCCACTAAGATTGCGCTTGTACAGTCTTTGCTTCTACCAATCCTTGACTACGCCGATGTCAGCTATCTTGACCCCACCGAGGAGCAACTAAACAAACTTGAGCGTCTCCAAAATTTCTGTATAAGATTTATATTTGGGCTACGCAAATATGATCATGTCTCAGAATTCCGCAATAAGCTCAAGTGGCTACCGATTCGACTTCGCAGAAATACTCACATTCTCACTTTATTGTATAATATCTTGTTTAATCCTAGTACCCCCTTATATCTCAAAGAACGTTTTAAGTTCCTTAATGACACACATATAAGGTCCTTGAGGTCGTCCGAGGATTTGACGCTGGAAATGCCAATGCATTCCACTAGTTTTTTTGGTAAGTCTTTTACTGTCCAAGCTGTACGCCTCTGGAATGGACTTCCTTTAGAAATTCGAAGCGCAAAATCTCTTAAAATATTTAAAGCTATGTTAAAAACGCACTACCTTTCATCCATTTGATAACATAGAATGTGGTTATACCTAGTATGTATTTTATATAATTATAGTGTATGTGTAAGTATATTGAATTTTGTATATATGTAGGTATATTGACGATAGTATGTATGAATTTATATGTATGTGTAGGTCCCTTATTTATAAGTTTATTATATTGTTTATTCTGGATGTTTTTAATTGCACCACACACAACTTTAATACTTACATCGTTCCTGTCTACAATAGGTTGCCTGGAAGAGATTGCTCTTAGTGATAAGGCCGCCTTTTGTACAATTTGTAAATTTTGTAATAACAATGTCATAAAATGTTTTATGGTGTACAATAAAGAATATTCTATTCCATTCTATTCTATTCTACCTAACCTAAACATTTCATAAATTTTTTAGGCAATTTTCCTAACATTTTTTTAACAGTTGTTAAAGGTAAATGGTTCATAGTTAAGATTTAAATATTGGTTCTGTGTATAAGAAATAGGTTAATCCTGCTTATGAATGTCTTTCTGTGACAAAATAATATAAGATTTGCCTAATATTCAGGATAATTCAGCAGAGTGCCAATCATTGGGGGGTGCCAACATTACTATAGTTTAACCTACGCCTTTGCCTACCCCTTTGGGGATACAGGCGTGAGACTATAAAACAATAAAATAAAAAAATGGTTAAAATATACATAGTAAGCTGTATATATGCTATATGCAATTCCGATCTCGGATGTCTCTGCTACCCTAGAGACAACAATTACTGGTCGTAGTTGTTGACAGCTTTGCGCCTTTGTAACGAACCTGGCATATCTACACAATACAGGACACAACACATACTCACTCAATTATAATCTCTCTTAAACTAGAAATCTTCTAAAATAAACTACTCTAGCTTAAATCAAATCCCGGTACTCGCTTGTTGTCCTCTGATCTTTCATATACGTTGATATATTTTGATTTAGACAAGCGCGTGAACATTCAAATGCTCTCACGCTGTTCCAAGATAACAATACCTATTATAACGTCACCTTATCTCAATATACAAGCTTCAGTTCGCCATACAAATTAAATATCGAATAAACCACATTAGATACTGTCGCTTAAAGTTGACCTTAACACTAGCCAGATGTCTAGACCGTTTTGAATAGACTAATTATTATTACTTCATAGTTCGAACTTTGATTCTAGCTCGATCATGACGGCTTGTGCTTGTTCCAAGAGTATAAATGCTTTGGTCGTACATACATACATACTTCTACGAGGTACATACTCAGATGTAGATGTCCTTTATAATCAAGTAACATAAGGCAGCACCTGTCTTGAACTGATTTCTATTCTGTGACCAATGAGCGAGCTCCCGACAATGGACTAGCGTAGGGCGAGAAAATGTGTAGGTATGTATTCTGTCTTACAATATACTTACGGTTACCACTATTACTTGAAGTCAACTGCAAGGACGGAGCCGTGGATTTACCAGCCGTGGATTCAGTTTATATCTAAATAATATTCGGTAGCTATATAAAAATGATAGCTGTATAAAAAGATATTAGTAACGATTCCTTGTATTAATTAATTAGAACTATCGCATTGTTAATTTATTTTTAGAATTTATAGAGGATAGGAAATATAGTTGCATTAATAAAAGAATAACAGATAAAATATAAATAAATAAAGCTAAGGCATTTAAAAGTAAGTCAATGCATTACATAAACCTTCACCTTATAAAGCGAAAGATTAATCGTAAAACTTAGTGGAATGCACTGAAATTTCTAATCTCATATTTTTCTGGCGACCTTAGGGATCTTGAATGTGTGTGATAAAGAAACTTAAAACGTTGTTTAAAAGCGAAGTTCAGGACTTTAACAGAATATTGTAAAGAAAAGTATGAATATTTCATCGCATCTATAGACGGTGTGTAAACATTAAAGCAATTAGTTAAAGTATGATACGTGATACCTGTACCTCCTGGTCAAGAAAAGAGGAAGAGCCAGAATGTACCTGCTGATTCAAAAAAAATAAGTTTAATAACTATAACCCGACTACGTAAAAAGGGGGTCTAAAAAGACGAAACAAGAAAATTGGTCATTCATATACACCATGTATTTTAAGTCAGTGTTTTCCCGAAAAGTATGTACTCAGCCCATGATATAGAAGCTGCCTATGCTATTTATATTACAAAACTTGAAAAAAAAAACGATTTTTTTTCGCCAGTATTAATTTTTCATAGCAAAACAACGTGGCTTTCGATGCGTTAGGTCAATGCACTTTATTTATAACCGAAACACTAGCTTACCTTCGTTGACACATTTTAGTCCCGTGAAATGCTGATTTTAAACAAATTTTTAATAGTTTTTTTTTAAATATGTCTTGTAAAATAAATGTTATAGGTAGCTTCTATATCATGGGCTGAGTACAAACTTTTCGGGTAAACACTGACGTAAATACACGGTGTCACGGTGTGACTACGGCTATAGCTTGAGCATTTCTGTATTTATACTTTTCTGGATGTTACATACATAGCCTGCCAAAAACATTACCCTTCCTTTTGGCTTCGCCGTAGTCGGGTAACAAGGGAAAAATCTAATTTTGCTTAAAAAAAATATTTTAGCTTTGTTTTTTTTTTGTTGTAATACCATTGTTTCTAATCGACTCCTATTACAGCTGACTATTTTCTATGTTTTTATTATGTAAACGTGTTTTTTATGCCGAATGTTTTTAATGCTATAATGTTATATTATTATACTTTTATGTTAATGATTATGTTATTGTACGTGTTATATGATTTTATTTAATTTAATTTCTTACGGATTGGTTTATTATTATGTTCTTTTGTAATTTATTTTTGATATATGGACCCCGTGTCTGAAATATAGTGATATTATTATTATGGTTATGGTTTTTATATTCAGCTAACTGCTGGTGTTTTGATGACATTTACGGGCCAAGACCAAGTAAATGTCACATAAGCTAAATCTGATTTTCTGTTTCATCGCTTTGCATGAATTTGCGAACTATCCTACATGTATTCAAAATTGCTGCTTTCTGGATGTTGACAAAAGTATTTGGTGTTAAATCAAGAAGTTTTAGACTATGGTGTAGGTGTTTCGGTATTACTCCGGTGGTTGATATTACTACTGGTACAATGTATACATTAACGCGCTTGCCAGATTCTTGCTATTTCTTCTTTAAGGTTGGTATACTCATTTATTTTTTCGGTAAAAGTTTTTAGAAGGTTATGGGTATTTGGTACTGGAATATCTATATAATATAGTCATCATTTATAGTATATCAGTATTTAGTGTTTTATGGTGTATTGTAATATCCGGTCTGTTGAAGTGAATAGTTTTATCTGTGAGAATCGCTCGGTCGTAGTACATTTTATGGGTATTATTTGCTAATACGGAAATGGGGTGATATTTATAATTAGGTGTATAAGAATCTTCGATCAGTTTATATTAGAGTGCTAGTTTTTGGTGAATACTATTTAGTGTTTGATCGTGGCGATGTGTGTAGTCTGTTTGTGTCAGCGTAGTAGAAGCTCCTGTTATAAGTTGTATGGTTTCTGGGTGTCGGTGACATTTGCGGGAGTTATCATCTGTGATATTGGGATCTTTAATAATATGTTTTCTATAGTTTTTAATATTTATAACTTGGTCCTAAATAGCTATTAGAAATGCTTCGGAGCTTCTGAGTCGACGTGTGTTTGTTGTAAGTCATGTGAGTGGCGGCCATGAAGTACTTTGCCTTTCCATTTATCTAGTTCTTGGTTTTCGGTTTGGAGTCTAATTTAATTATTGGATGTAAGGAGTCAATTGTTTCTGCTAAATTCTGGGGTGTAAACTTTATATCATTACTAGCAATGATTCTATGAAGAATACTCGTAGCGGCTTTACTATGGAAGAATGATCTAAGATTGAATAATTGCTTTTTCCACAACCAAGTTATGTCTATGAGGCCTTTACCACCTTTTAATCGTGTTAGACACATTCGTTCGACGGCAGATTTAGGGTGCAAATAATTATTTCTCGTCAATATAGTGCGGGATTTGATTTCGAGTCTTTTTAAATCTGTCTGGAACCATTTTACTACACCAAATGAATAAGTTAGAATGGGTATTGCATATGTATTAATGGCTTTAATTTGTCGTTTACCTGTTAGCTGCGTCCTACATATTAATCATAGTATAATCTCCTGGCTCTATTTTCCCCTGTTTTACATTTAAGATTTTATATTTGTCTAATCCAAACTGCATTTTAATATCTTTGCTGAAACATGCTGTAATATCAATAAGGGTTTTCATATTTTGCTGTACTACTATAAAGTTTGATGTCATCCATGTAGATTAAATGAGATATTGATGTTAGGTTAGCGGTGCGCTTGAAACAGTATCCGATGTTCAGCTTATTAAGCATGGCAGAAAGTGGGTTAAGAACGAGACAGAACAACAGTGGGCTGAGGGAGTCACCTTGGTATATGCCATTTTTGATCTTAATTTCTCTAGTTGTAACTGAATTTTGATTATTACGCACATACATTTTGGTTTTCCAGAATGACATTATATTTTTTAGAAAGTTTATCAAATTGGGGTTAATTTTGTAAATGTTTAGTATTTTTATTAGCCAAGTGTGCGGTATACTATCAAAGGCTTTGCGATAATCGATATATGTGCAATACAGGCTTCTTTTCTTAGCATTTGCATGTCTGTGTATTGTGGTATCTATGACAAGTTGTTCCTTATAGTCCATGTGACTTCGCCTGCACCCTTTCTGTTCTTCGGCTATTATTTTATTATTTTCAATATGTGTATTAATTCTATTAGCAATAGTGTTTGTCAAAATTTTGTACATGGTTGGTAAGCATGTGATTGGTCGGTATTGTGAAGGATTTTGAGTGTTATTACTTTTAGGATTATATTATGACGACCGGTTGGTGCAGCGGGAGTGTAAGCGACTGCTATGCTGAAGATCGCGGGTTCGATTCCCGCTCAAGTCAAACATTTGTGTGCATGAACATGGATGTTTGTCTTGTCTGGGTGTTTCTATGTATAATATGTATATATTTACAAAAACAAAGTATATATGTATGTTTATCCAATAGATAGTAACCATAACACCAGCTCTACCTAGCATGGGACTAGATGGTGATGTGTATATGTCTTAGAATATTATTATACATTATATTATTATTATTATTAAATAAAGGGAAATATCCCTTGATTTGAGTAAAATATCTTACTTAATAACACTCAGATCGGCAAAGATAAGCAACTCTTGCACAGGACGCCACTTGGATGGATGATCTCTTTTAGCATTTATAGCAGAGCGCTACTGTGTTTTGAAGGGCACGTAAAGTCCAGTTCTTATCTCACACAAGAATCGATTGTCCATTTTGAAGGCCGTCAGCCACACGAAATTGAAAGAAAATACTTAGCGCCGTAGGCAATTGTCCCCGGACGTATCATGGGTGGCTAGTAAATCCTCACTTTTATTGTTTTATTTTTCGCTATTCACTTAACTTTAATTAAATTATATTTTTCTCAATCTCTATCCGCAACATATTTCAAGCAAAAATTCCTTGAAATATGAAACTAAATAGTTTTCATTATACAAGGTTGTATAGCGGATCTTACTCGCGATAAACAGTCCCGCCGCGACCACGGCTGAAGCAAGTCAGCCGAAGCGTTGGCAAAAAACCGAGGTATTTATGCCTTAAATATAAGATTTATCGCGAGTAAGACCCGCTATATAACCTTGTATAATGTATATTAATCGCGAAAGTTTAAAATCGTTTAAATAGTTTTCATACTATTAAAAAAATGTAGATTAGCAAAATAAAAAACAAATTGCTTTCAAACAACAAGATATATATTGTTACAGATAATAAATGGCTTTATTTCGTAGACTTACCAAGAAATAGATCTCGCAACTGGGTATTAAGTACAATTTTCCTTTGATTATTAACTTGTAAGAGAAACACTTAATCTCTTCAATCAAAATAAACTAGAAAAAATATATTACAAAATAAAGTATCTGCTTATAACGGTTTACTCCTTAAGGTGAATATAAATTTATAGCGCAGGCTTTATTTGTACTATTATGATGGCATGGCCTGATGGAGAGACTGAGAGACTGCTACGCAGAGGGCCTCGAGTTCAAATCCAGCCACGGCGCGTTCACTGAGTTTGCGAAGTTAAGTGAGTATTAAATTGTGAATTATTTATTACTTGCTAAACGGTGAAAAAAAATCAGCGTGAGGAAACCTGCCTCTGTAAGTGTTCTCCATGATATTCTGGAGGAAAATGTGTAATCTGCCTACTCGCACTTGATCATTGTGGTGTACTATGGCCTTTCCCTTCTCATAATGAGAAGAGGCATATGTCCAGCACTAGGAAAGCTTACATATACAAGGCCTCATTTTACTCCCAACAAAATCAATTCTATATTTCAGCCTTAATAGGCTTAGATTAATCTGAAAATTATTTATTTTATTTATTTATTTACTTTTATTTATTTTCTTTTAGGAGAGCTTACAGACATACAGCAGTAATAGTCACATAATATATGAATAACCAAATGCTAATAACAAGCTCACACATATGGGTTATTCTAAAAGAACAGTGAACAATACAGAGCACAAAATGCAAAACACATACACATACACAACAAAAAGAAATAGGTATATATAATACATTTCTTTTCTGCCACATAAAAGTACACTTACACGTACACGTTATGAATACTTTCGTTCAATATAATCTTGTATATATACCCTTATGACTTAATCGAGTAATTTTAACGCAATTACGAGTATCCCATCAATATTAATGGCTTTTACCATCACTGTAAGGTCACATACGTACATTATATACATATGTATCGGTGTGGATGTAAGCTGCATATTTTATGTGTGCCATCAAAAGCGTTACGTCATCTCTTAAGATTACGAGGTGATAACAGCAACTTGTGTATTATTACCTACTCAACTTGGTCTTCTAATTAGCTATCTGAGGAAACTTTGTCAGGGCCAAAGCATTACGCACACATACACACAGCAAGTAGCTAATACACCACTATTTTTTAATTAGTACAAAAAAATTAACGGGGCACTAAGTATCTTTAACTGATCATATTTATGTAGTTAAAAAATAAAAACAGTTAGTCCCAAAACTGTCTCAAAACTGTCCACAAAAATACGTAATAATTGGTTAATGCATAACTAAGACTATGACCGATTCGCGTAGTAATAGCAGCAAAATACTCCATTGATAAATTTCCCCCTATCCCTCTGCGCCCGCGCCGCGTCCGATGTGACTAACAGTGCTAAATTGCTAGTTGAAGTAAGCGAAGTTAATTGTTTGTTTTCGTTTGCCCGACGCAATGGCTTATCAGTTTACATCACGGGAGTATGTAGCTATGCTTCGTGCGTACTTTTTGAGTGGAGGAATCGCGAGTGCAGCTGTGTACCCATGGACTTTCTTTTTGTGAGTGTACATTAAGTGAGCCGGTTAGTATCGAACAATTAAAACAGTGCATATTGGACGCCTTTGACGAAGTGAAAATACTGTGATCTGTGTATTGACAATGGTGGTGCATATTTCGAAGGACAAGGGAAATACTTGTAAGTTCAGTAAAGAGAGGAGAACCTTGAGGGAGGCCTATGTCCAGCAGTGGTCATCTCTAGGCTGACATGATGATGATAAAATAATATTTGTAAATAGCAGATGATTCTAACTTCATAAATACGCCAAAATTACTCTTTTAGTTTATTACAGAATACCTTCTTTTATTTTGATATGTGTTTGCTTTCTAATTACATAACCTCCGTATTTAATTACTTGTAAAACGGTAAATTTTGGCAGTCCTAAGCCCGAATAAACTATGAAGTAGAGGGTAGAATTCAGAAAACTAAAAAGTAACTACCTACATTGATTATTTTGCTTCATTTTATTGTCTAAGGCTACCTACATTATAAGTGCGACGGAAATAATGCGTAAGAGTAGGACGGAAGGTAAGAACTATCAATGAAGTAGTGAATGGAGCGTAAAATATGTCTACGATTTAGGTGAGATTTTCTTCAAAAAACAAATGATTATAACTTTGCTATTTATAGATATTATGAAATTCTTATGTCACATATATGATAATAATGTCATCGCTAATATGTCCTTAAAGATTTTGTACTAATTAAAAAAATAGTGGTATCTAGGTAGGTAATAGGCTAGTTGACAAAAAAAAATTATAAGTCCGTCCTTTAGATTATTTAAAAATAAGCGATACGTATTTTTTTATTTGTAAATTAAACCAAAAATGACCAAGATATAGCTCATTAAAGTTACGTATAACGTCACGCCGTGCTGCATTTTTTCGCACGGGGTGACGTCACACGTAACTTTAATGGGCTATATCTTTGTAATTTTTATTTAATCGAAGAAAGAAAAATACGTGTCCAATATTTTTTTATAATAAATATACGAACTAAATAAAATGTAATTATTTTGACCCTGGAAACTACCCTATTCCGAGGAGACACATCCATATATTTATTTATTCCGCATGGTTTTCTATACACACTTACAACTTACAACTCTTCTAATTTGGAAGTGTATCAACTAATTAAATAATTACATACCAAAAGCTCAATGCTGATAGGAACCATACCTATTCCCATTTTTAAACTCTAATCAGACCGTAAGAACCAGACAAGTCTAACTGCATTTACACATTTTTTAACACACTGTGGAACCGTTGTCTTTAAAGTCGTCATCTATTGTTAAATGATGTAAACCTCTTTGTACTATTTTGAATCTATTTATAAAGACTTCTATGGACATCAGTTTATGTGTTTAAAGAAATATCTTATCTCATAACCTAATATAAAAGTATGCCTCTAAATTATTTATTTCCCACGCTGTGTATTTGTGTCAACATGTAGATTTGAGGTACCTATACAGTTGCGAGCGAACCCCGCGGCACCCGTCCACAATTAATAGAGTTCTAGCGTATAAATCCAATTCGAAACTCAGATAATATGTGATAATATACTTTTGGGATTACCACACGTGTTTGTTTAGTATTCATGATAAAATTTGTAACTTTTTAGAACTTGTAAACCAAAATAAGATACAATTTAATATTGTAATCCATATCTTTCAAGTTGTTTCGTTTGAGTGCTACACTCATGCAACTTTTAATGTGTTTCATCCATCGTTCATATTTGCGTCAGTCGCTGATAATACATATTCTTAATAATTAATCATCATCTTGCTTTGCTAAAACATGACTTACTTTAATACGTGTATGATATTTGACGATACAAGACGACACAGCAAGGGTAGGTCCTCTGTAAGGTGGGATCGAGGTAAGCAGTTGGATGCAGACAGCCTTGGAGGTGACCTATGAGCAGTTGTGGTCGTGTTTCAGTTATGATGATAATGATAATGTGAAACTAGTTGCTATAGTCCACTCGAAAGAGTGTGCCTAAATATACCCCCTACATGCCACTGTCAAACCTAAGCAAACAAAAATGCCAATAAAGCAATCCGGCTCTCCGTTTCTAAAGCACCTTCTCACCTCATTTTCACTTCCAAACAGTAGAAAAAGAGACATTAGCAAGAAGTGATTGGACCTGCGGCTCACTCACTTTACGAACAGAATGAAACCGTAGAAATACTTCTTACTTACCGAAATATTTAGGGTGTGAGTAAATATTGTGCTGTTGAGTCAAAAAAGTTTAAGTTATAATTACAGGAACTTAGATTCTTTTCATTAGTTAGTCAAAATGTACTTATAGTCGCCATATTCCCAACGGCATAAATATGTAAAATGTGAATTTGGTTTAAATTAAAGAATATTAAAAAATAATAAATAAAAATAAATATGTAGGTACTAACTAATATAATTATAATTCCACTTCTAGACAACCATTTAACTTAGAAGAATTAAACAGGAGCACCTACTAATTAGAAATTTAGAATAGGGTATAAAAATGGTCGGAGTTCACAGAAAAAAGTAATGATTTATTCAAGTTTTCATATTTAATGTGTGTGGAACGTTAAATGTATCGCTGTATATATACAAAAAAATGTTCCGGGCTACCTGAATAACGTACTAAAAAATCCAACTGACTGTATTTTAGGACGCTGTTTGCACAATTTCATGAAATATCAAATAGTATTCCTGACACTGGATATTTTGCTTTCACTCGATCTATTCTCAATATCCTACAAATCAGGCTATATTTCAACTTTTATCATAGATGTATGCGACATGAATTTATAAATTTAGGCGTAAAATTTAGATGGCGTAAATTTGAATGCCGCTGAATACTCATCCCTAACTTAATTACCCCCTAATCAATTCAGTATCTCAGCTTTAACAACGTCTCCTCTCGTTCTTGTTCAAATCCCTTAAATAGTTATATTTTCCTTGGCTTTCTATCTACTACAGAAATCCCAGAATAACTCTGCCAAATAAGGCTTATTCTAGGCAAATTAAACCAAGATACCTAAATCCCTAAAAACACAAAACACTTCATACAGCTAATTCACAATAAATATTAAAACAGCGCTTCAGAGAAACCACATTACATGATAACATTATTCATTATAATACCAAATCGATGTTCTGTTTTATAATACTTAAAGATTACAATATACGACCGTCAGAATAGCACTTTTAATTAGCTACATAATTATAAAGTAATTTTATTATAAATAACGCGCTTTGTTTCGCCGCTTATAAATCTCTTAAAATATGCTTAAACATCCGAGTCCGTAACGTTGTTCCTATTTGCTTTATTAAATTTTATTCGTAACAGTCTTCAGGAGGAAAATTACTCAATACTCAATATCTTTATTGCTTTCCACAATGTTTCGAGGTGGTACTTAAAATATATATGTTACAATTATGGACCCTGTCGGGCACAGCATAGTAGATTTTATTAGGAGAGAGGAAGCTAGATTATTTTAATAAATATAATGTATTCAAATTACAATATCTATGTTAATTACAATTTTAATAGAATATATAAGTTCTGAATATTGTAACATATGATATTTATTATATTTAATATTACTATAAATTAGGTGCTTATAGTACCTAATTCTCATATTATTCTATATTACAAATACATTATTAATTAAATTATTTAGGTGTCTGTGAGTGCGGGTGAGTTTCATTATTCTTCAGCTAAGCCGCGGATTAGATTAGCAGCCTTTCACGGCGCTTGTTTTCAAGCAATGCATATTACATTAAGTGTAAACTAGACTCGTATCTTTACTTAGACTGCTAGTATTTCTCTTTAGGGATCGGATGACGTAGTACCTAATTCAGATCTCAGAATCAGAATTGTATGGCATTTTGGGGAGTATCATAGAACAGTTCGTGCCAAACCGTACCCATTGGAAGTCTAAATACCCATCTTGGTTCACATCCTCGCTAATTAAGCTACTAAGAGAAAAAGAAAAGTTCAGAAAAAGATTTCGTAGATTCCAAAATCCACGTGATCGTATTAGCTTTGTACTCCTGCGTTGTAGATGCCATAAACTAATAATAGCTGCTATAACGATTATAAAATTAGAATTAGCGAAGATATTTCTAAAAACCCTAAGGCTTTTTGGCGTTTCGTGAAAGACAAACGTAAAGGCATGTCCAATCTTCCCTCTACTATAACTATGGGAGGCACATCAGCGAACACTAACCATGAAATCGCGAATCTATTCGCCCGTCAATTCTCATCTGTCTATTCTAGCGACACAGGCAATAGCCACTCAGAAATTCTCTGCGTTAATGAACCCATCAGCACAATACAATTCACGGAGGGAGACATAGTAAAGAAAATTAAGGAATTAGATATCTCTAAGGGCTCGGGTCCCGATAATATACCACCTTTATTTTTAAAACGTTGTGGTAAATTTCGTGCCCAGCCACTGTGTTTAATATTTAACCGTTCGCTTTGCAGTGGTCTCTTTCCTGAAGCATGGAAAGTTGCAAGAGTCATTCCGGTCTTTAAAAAAGGAGATTCCAAAGAAGTAAAGAATTACCGTCCGATCTCGATATTATCATGTACTGCAAAGATATTGGAATCACTTGTTACACCCATATTAAATTGTCAGGTAGATCGTCATATTTCGCCTAGCCAACATGGATTCAAACGAGGCCGCTCAGTGGAAACCAACTTGGTTGAGTTCGTGTCACATGTATCCCGTGAATTAGAGAATAGGTTAGAGGTGGATGCCGTGTACACGGACTTCAGTAGCGCGTTCGACAAAGTCAGCCATTCACTGCTATTGGCGAAGCTTGCTGGAGTCGGTGTGCATCGATCACTCTTAGCTTGGTTTAAATCATATCTCGAAGGCAGATCACAGATTGTTGCGGTAGACAGGTGTGAATCTCAGCCTTATTGCGTGACCTCAGGTGTTCCACAAGGCTCGCACATCTCACTTATCCTGTTTTCAGTATTCATCAACGACATCTCTTCTCAGATAAAACACAGCAAACATCTGATGTTCGCAGATGATTTAAAACTTTATAAAACAGTAACATGTTCTGACGACGCCGCCAAACTGCAGAGCGACATAAATAGGATTCAAGACTGGTGCACAAAAAACTGTATGATGTTAAATGTTAGTAAATGTTACCAAATCAAATTTACCAGGAAAAAGCAGCCCGTATTTCACTCATACACAATTGATGGTACTGATTTAGCTAGGACGAATGAGATTAGTGATTTAGGTGTTATCATAGACAGCCAATTGAATTTCAGAGCTCATATCGATAACACAGTAACGAAGTGTGCTCAAATGCTAGGTTTCATTAGGCGTACCACCAAAGGTATTCTGTCTACCAAGGCTAAAATAACACTTTACAACTCGCTCGTGCGTAGCAGACTAGAATATGCTTGTGTTGTGTGGAATCCGTGGTATGCCATTCACTCTCAACGTATAGAAAATCTACAACGATCCTTTACCAGACATTTGGCATACACAACACATAAGATATCACCTCGCAGTTGTTACGACCAACGTCTTAGTACTTTCAAAATGTCATCCCTACGTGAGCGCCGTATAACTCATGGACTAATGTTTTTATATAAGTTAATTAATGGATTAACGGATTGTGATCTGCTAACACAAGTGTCTCTGTGTGTCCCGCGCAAGGTTCCTCGTCATCCGATAACGAGAATATTGGAATTGCCAGTAACCGCTACCAACGTTGGCCGAAATGCCCCAATATTAAGAATTTGTAGAGACCTTAATTCAGTCATTCACAATGTACCCGAAGTAGACATTTTTTATGACAGCAAATCCAAATTTAAATCTAAAGTTTCGAAGTCCCTAAGTGTTAATACATCCCGTTAGACAGTATTTTATTTGAGTAAATGTAAAAAAAAAAACTTTAATGGCTCTTAAATAATTTTAACTGTAGTTAATTTTTTTTTAAATCTTTAATTAAAAATACCTGAATTAGTTTTATAAGTTTAGTTTATTTCATTTTTGGAGATTCACTAGATTAAGTAGCATGTCATAACAATGTTGTGTTAACTCTTAATTGGCATATGCATGGGAATGATATGTATATTCTAGAAAACCTGATGTAACATATATGTATGTGCTGTGAGTAGACCTAAATAAATAAATAAATTCCAGCCAGGGCTCTTATTTCTATTTAGAAGATTTTCTCAACTAATATTAACAACGTTATCTTCCTTTTACTTGTTCAATTTATTTCGTAAACAGAAAGAAAACATCTAGGTAAATATCAAACATTGATAACATTACAACGGTCTGAATTTGACGTACAAGGTCCATTGGAAAAACATAATATTCTCTTCCAATTATCTTCACGGATTCGCAACATTGAAACGCTGTCACAAAATGACGACTGAGACGGGAAACAAATAACTCAAAAAGTAGGAGTAGGTACGAGTCCGATACTCGCGGTCCCTCGACACATGACGAATATGGGCCAGAGGGGATTATGATAACAAATACACCACAAGGAAAGGTACTCCCACTATTTATTGAACCGTGTTCTATATTGAATTTGATCTTGACAAATTTTAGATACCTAACATACAATCAATAATACATACAAACATAAATATACTCACGCCTTTTTCCCGTCGGTGTAGGTCACTCAATAATAAAGGTCGCATAAACTTTGTGCTCCTCTGTAGTTGAACGACAAACATGCTCTTGCCCACGTTGCGTCACGTAATTAAAATGAAAACCATGTTGCAATAATCTACTCTGCAGCCACTTGCGCCTATTCAGGCCCAGAATGAAGTTTGATTTTACCTATAGCCGTATATTAAATCGAGATATATATATATATATTGTTTGGGCAACTCAAATCGTCCATCTAAGATTACTTAGCAACTTATTACTTTTCAGTGTAATACGAATGGATAGCCTAGCAATAAAACTTATAAATATTTGGTTGGAAATGACTGGTAATAGCATTGGTCGTGAAGTTTTAGGTCAGCTTCAAGATCAGAATTGCATGACTACTTAAAGCCTCTTGCACAGCTTTTTATTCAGACGAAAAAGAAGGATTTAATGGTCTTATTGTTTGAAACCTTTATGTAATTTCGTTGAACAGTAACTGAAGTTTGCGCTGTTGGTTGCGAACCGTTTTTGGACCAGTCAATCAATGTGATAGTAGAAACATATTAACAGCAATAACCACGTGAGGTTAAGAAGTAGGTACTGCTTTTTCTATTGTGCTTATAAATACTGTGGGTACTTTCCTTAATACATGGGATGTAGATGTACTGCAGGCGCAATGTAGTTGTGAAATAGACAGTTGTGTAGTTCATGCCAAAAAGCATATTTGCATAGCATTGTGTATGTCGACGACATTTGTAGTAATTAGTCATTGCATACTTGCGTAAATGCAGAACTCTGCAAAAGAAAAGCAAAGAACTCTTTGCTAAGCTTTTAAATTTAAAAAAGCATGATATATGTATGTATACTATACAAAAAGCTTTTTTGGTTAGCGTGAACCCTAAAGAAAGTTCTATGAAGCAAAACATATATTATATATTACCGTATGTATGCATAAGACGACGGGTGCAGTTCGTATCGTTCAAATTTTGCCGTAGAATAATTCCTAGCTGCCATTTGTCGCTACTGGGGTACCGGCGGGATGCCTGTCTGACTAACCTGTGCTCTTTTTTCCTTATACTATTATGTTTTATCTACAATATTTGTTATGTCTTTTTTATGTGAATGCTAGCTGAGCCTGCAGTTACACCCGCGTTATTTAGCGCTACTGCTCCGCACTCGTGGCAGATAGGTCGTTGTTGTATAGCTTAAAGCCTTTCTCCGTTAATAGGCTATACAACACATAAATAATTATTCAAATCGGCCCAGTAGTTATTGACTTTAGCACGTTCAACCAAACAAACTCTCCAGCTTTATTATATTAAGTATAGATATTTTGTGTAATATACTCGTATATTTTAAGTATTTACAAATTGTCATGTAGAAATTTATTTAAAGATACCTATTAAAATTTAAGAAAAAGTACAACAAATCGCGGACATTTTTGTAGAAGTATGAAGCACTTTTATAACCAATAGTTTTAAGCTTTTGCGATTTGTAGACATACTAATATTTGTGGGTGGAGGGTGCATAGGGTTCCCACCAAGAGGGTGCATAGGGTTCCCACCAATAACTTAGGGTCCCAAGCCAACCTCACCTGCAAGTGGTGCACCTGCCGATCAATGTCAATGTCAATGTCCCAATAAGCGGCAATAGGCTCGCCACCTATTACGTGGGATCAAAACACTGGCGAAAAGTGGGCGTTTAATATGCCTCTGCCTACCCCTTCGGGGAAACAGGCGTGAGTCTATGTATGTATGTATGTAATATTTGTGTTATATATCACGTCTACATCTAAAATGTGTACAAATAATAAAATGTATTCATTTTTTTTACCAAATATTATTTGCATGATTGCCATGAGTCGTTTTTGGTTTAAAAATCTTTAGTATTTTTTTATATTTTAAATTCTTGTTTATACCTTGAACCATAATAGACCTATAAGATGTATGGCTCCGTTTAAATGCTCAAATAATAACAGAGCTTCTAAAGTTTCCGTGTCTTATAAGGGTCGATCAAATGCGGTCGCACGTTTTAACCATTCGAAATTTATTACATAACATTCATTCAAGTTAGCTGCTCTTAATGAAGATTTTATTCGTATTTGGTAAACTTATCAGTTGATTTTAAAATATACTCAGCTTCAAGCCGTGGATTTAATTCTGTTTTATGCCTGGAAATACAATAAACGTCATGTGTAGATAGTTCTAGGAAGGACTACGTCTTGGTTTACTATCGAAGCGAAACCTGGCTACGATTGCAGGCCTCCGAACTTAGCATGTGTCTTATGAGGCAGCTCTAAATAATTGCAAAAGCTCTTAAACCGTGCGCAAAAAGGTCTTAACGATGTAATACTAAAATTAAATAACATTTTCTCGCGAAGTGATAAAATATCAGACGCCGAATCTTCTATACAAAGCCTCACATTCAATAAATATCGCTGTCTCAAACAGTTCCACTGACAATAACTTTAAACGCGAAAATATGGGTAGCTGTACATTTAATACGACGCCTTCTTATATTCAAAGTACACAAGTATTTATTTCGGGATTGTAGAGGCGGCGCCAGGTATTAGAACTGCCACCTCACAGCATAAGCACTTTTTAAAACATCAAAGCAAAATTATGTATATTTATTCAATAAACTCTTGAAAAATATTCGTAAGGTTGCGTGAGGGTAACTGATGCGATTTTCCTCTCTGTTTTCATTTTCCGTCCCATTTTTTGTTTTGAACTCCACTGAATATTTTTATTTCATTTTCTTGTCTCTCAAAACATGAGTTATTTTCTCGGTTTTAAGACTTTCTTTACGCTTTCAGTTGCAAAACGTGACTATGAATCCTATACGATTTACATTTATGTTGAGAGAGTTCGCCAAAAAAATTTGAATACGTAATAAGTGTCAGCTTTAAAATTTGTGGTAACACAGTCGTTGGAATACAATTGTATAGTATTCTGTGATAATATCATACACGATGAGCCAATTGTTGTCTTATAGAGAGTTTTATGTTTGCGCTAATGCTAAATGCAATTAACCCCTCGCACGCCCCGCTCTAAAATGTATTTTCTCCGGTAGTGTCCAGCCATTTTGAGGACATAACGTTTATAAGATCCTAGGTTATAAAACTTTAATTTTGTCGCATTTGATATAATTAAATGACGTAAATTTTAAACCGTATACAGGTTAAAAGTTACGCTATATCAGAATTATATTAAAATAGCTTACCTTTAAACTTTTCATGTCGAAAAAGAATTATAAATGCAGGTCACTTTATTTTTTCTTACACCATGTGAAACATGTTTCCAAAATACACATAAAATATTCACGAAATTTCCTTTCGCACTGCACTAATATTGACACGGGTAGACGACGCGACGGTTATATACATTAATTTAGCACAGGTCACCGATATTACTTCACAATAACCATTTATTCATAGCAGCGAAAAATTTGCGCCATTTTGACGATCCGACGGAAAACATTTCTCACTCACAAAATATATTTATACCTATTTATAGCAAAAACAATACAAAATGTCTTATTAACAATGGATTCTAAGATAACTTTGTGAGAAACTTATCTATATTTAGTAAAGTAATTAATAAATACTTACATAAATATAATCATTTAAAATATGGAGGACGGCTAGCAGCCAACGCCCGAAAATTGCATCACAAAAGTTACTAACACTTTTTTTGTAAATGTTTTTATAACTGGCTAAAAAATATTATATATATATATATATATTATATATATATATATTAAAACATATACTTCACTAAATTGTTAATAATTTAATATAATAATACTAATTACAGTCACTTAACGTTTGCGTTGAGAATACATTTAAAAAAAATCACAAATTCAACTTAGTTGATCGCCACAGCGCAATATGGAGGCACGGAGAAAACTGAGCACCAAAATCAGCAATTTTATTATTTTTCTCGGTTGCAAGCTTTGAAATATGGTAAAAATTGATGGTATTATGTTGGTTAATCTGTAACTAGTAGATGTACGTTTTTATTACTGTAACCAATCACACAACACCGGAGTGAAGTTCACACAAATCCTTATGGGCACACCGTGCCCGTAGGACACTACCGGCCTATTTTTCTTACGGGCACACCGTGCCCGTAGGACACTCAAGGGGTTAAAATAATTTTCTAATCACAAACCAATCAATATAAAGTAAGAACCATATAAAAACTTATTCGAAATTAATATAAACCAAAGCACAATCTCAACACACGTTTGCACTGTTAGCACAGTCGAGGGATAATTAGTTTTTTTTAGTTTCTTTTTAGACAACTCCCGCATTAGGACTAAATCCTGTGTCGCGTGGAACTTTACAAACATACAACTAACGGACACAATGAACAACCAGACTCGAAACAACAATTTATGAATCACACAAAGTGTTGTCTCACGTGGGGATCGAACCCACAACACTTCGGCACAGTGTCAAGCGGTGAGGCGGCTGCTTAAACCACTACGCCAAACGTGCAGTCAAATCATGGGAGCGCACATAGGACCACAGTTTCGTATCTCATTACGTTCCATTGGTTCTTCTAAATTCTCAAAACTGACGTCTATATCAATTCTGCATCACGTTTTGCAGATTTTCTGTATTGGAATTGACATGGAGCGTCCAAGCAGCGACTTGATCACAGTTGGCCTTTTGTGTGTTCGACTGGAGCGTTCAGACCGCAAACCTACAATTATGCTACACGTTCGGACGCGTTATCAAACTGCCGGAAACCGGGCAAATCATCGCCTATACTAGGGAAATGCACTACACGCTTGTTTTGCAGTCTTGAAACACCTTTTTCAGCCAGTGACCCCCCGATTTAAGCTTCGGAGGTCAATCAAAGATGGTCAATGCGATAAACAGTCAAAGATCACTGAATAATGCAATAAGCATTCATATTGGCCGCTAATTATCAGTAATCAGTGTGAAAATCTGTTGTTTTAACGTAAGAGAAAAGATATTTGACTGCCTCCGTGATCCAGTGGATAGCGTATGCAACTGCTGATCGGAGGTCCCGGGTTCGATTCCCGGGTCGGGCAAGTGTTATTGAGTTTTTCCGAATTCTCAGTAGCAGCACAGAGTCTGGTGATGTGCCCGGTAACGGCAATAGGTTCGCCCCCTATTACGTGGGACCTAAAAATTCATGGCGAAATGTGGGTGCAATATTACACTTCTACCTACCCCTTCGGGGATACAGACGTGAGCTTAAAAGAAAAGATTATGAAGATTATATTTGTATGTTCTTGTATTCAGTGCTTGTTTTGTACGTGCGTACTAAGCTGAGATTCTAATTTCCTGAAGTGTTCATACAATCTCTTTGTAGATAAGCCAAAATAACGAAGACAAGCTGTAATCTCGCAGTTTTATCAGAAAAGGTGACTGATATACCGTATATTTTAGAATATATAAAAATAAAATGAAACCATGCCACTTCGTTAGATGAAGTAACCATCTTATTTGAAAACTAAAATATTCTTAGGTTAGGCGAAGAAAGAAGAAGTAGGTTGCGAGGGAGTGGCGGTCGGTGTCGCCCAACAAAAGTAGGTTAGGAACCCTTATCAGGCCACGTGATTAGGTTTGAGTGTATCTAAAATAATAATTTTGGAGGGATGTACGTGATACGCTCGATTTTTATGTACAGTTTGTCTATGTAGTATCTAGTCTATTTGAAATAGCTACATGTTAAAGGAACGACTTTATTTTATTTCTAACACGTACAATTACAAGTACTCGTATTGATGTAAAACAGTGTGATGATAAGTGATTATCGTGGCACAAATAATTGCCTGTGCTTTAACGGCATTACTAAGGCAATGGCAAAGGCACTGTTTACCTTCGTGAGAGGAAGAAGAGGTGGAGCGAAAGAGAGTAGATTCGTAGCAGAGAGGAGTGATTAAGTACAAAATACTTTTTACGTTCACGTGGCACGATTATAGAATTATCGAAACGGAAGCTAACGTTATGGTCCTGTTCGGTATTTTTTTGTATTCGGTAAAATGCAATCTGGCCTAGGTGTGAGTGAGATATTTAATCTCACTCACACCTAGGCCAGATTGCATTTTCCATGATCACATGCAGACTGACGCAGCGGCCTCCTGACAGCGATATTACATATGAAGTAACGTATGCCTACGGATAGTGGTGTAGTACCTAAGCCATGTATATCGAAGAAACATGAAGACACGTGCATACGGAATAATGTACGCCTCACCAAGTCAAGCGTCCCCAGGTATGTATGCTAAATACCAAAATGCTGATACAAAACAGCTACAGATAGGGTAGTGGTTAATTGCCACGCAAAGCTAAGATATACGGCGGTGGTAATCCATTCAATCCCTGCAAGCACACACAAAAACAATTGAAATGAATTAGTGATTACTGAAAGAATTAGTACGAATACCCACAACGATATATACCATACACTCGTTTACTCACGAGTGAAAAGAGAGCACCAATCAGAACATGACGGCATAAGAGAACGTCATGCCGTTTAACATCACGTCATTCCGTCATCATCATCATAGTAGCGCCATCCTGGTTGCAATCCAAGTCCATCGCCTCGAAGCCCCGGGTCCGCTTGGAGTCACCGCTATCCGTCCACCCAACAGATGTTTCAAATAAAAGGTTACTGCAGTTGATGCAATCATTCACCTTAACAAGCAAGAATTACTTACGTTTTATAGTAAATATGAACATTTGAGCATTATCTAGAAACTTCTCAAACATGTGTGAAGTTTGACAAGCCACTGCGGTAGACAATGCCGTACTCATTCTGAAAAGTTTCGCCACTATTAGAAACTTGTAATATTTGTATTGTGGAGGATAATTTGGTAGTTTATGTTTGAAGATTATAAAGTTAGTGCCTACGTGAACGAGCGTCTAGAGTTATAAAGTTATACTTAATATCAGTTTTATGTGTTTATTGTTTATCAATACATTCTTATCCGCAGAATAAACAGTAATGTGCCTAAAATAAGATACGAAAGGCGTACTTGATATTTCGTTTTATTTTTTAAGTTAAGCTTGTTACTGTGTAAATAAAAGCGAATCATTTCAATCATTCTAAGCTTCCATAGATCATAACAATTATAACCAATCAATCCTACTAAGTACATATATGTTGCTTTTAAACTAACTTGTTATTAATAAATTAATAAGATAATTCAGCGCCCTAATGTTTTCCTGCTATGTACGATGAGATGAAACAATTCATTCTAATAGAAGAGGATTTTTAATTGTTCAAAAATTCCCACTGACACAAAGTTCTAGGAAATATAAAATTCACCCTCAGCCATAACTTAGCGTTGCCAAGCATTTACCTAATGAGATTGCACATTTTCACAGGTAAAACTGCAACTACGAATCGTTTAATTTGCCAGACGATGCACTGAGAGATAGATGATCAAAATAAGAATTGGTTAAACAAGTCTTAATCATGTAATTAATTTTAAGTATACAACAACGGTCGTGGACCGTTCACAACGACGACCATTGCAAGTCAGTCGAAACGTCGGTGACAAAAGAGATAAGTAGGTATTTTTATATCATAATTTCGTATCTTTTTTTTTTTGTTTTACGAGGTGGAAAATCCCTTCGGATCTCCGACTCTTGGGGGAAATAAGAGCCGGAGTATGTGGTGTTTCCACTAAAAATCACCTCGACTTCCGCCATGTACCCGTATGTCGGAGGGTGAGGCATCACCAAAGCACTCGTCGCCACCCTCCAACGGGTATTGGCCCGCTAGATGGTCAGGCGGGCCCCGAACAAAACCCCCTTGGCGACGGATTAAGGTGTTGGACTCCGCCGCCAAAACGCCCAGCGGCCGCAGAGGATAGGGAGGACGGCAACGCAACACCGCATCTCCTCTTCCTCTGCGGCCCCACCGCGACGCATCAAATGGTGCGCCCCCATTTGGTCGCGGGAGACAGGGCGCGCGGCAACGCAACACCGACACGCCTCTCCTCCCGCGACCGCACCCGACTGCTAGAGACAGACAGAACTGTCCCCCGCACCCGCACCGTTGGACGCATCCTGCGCAGACCCCTCCGAACCCACGCGGAGCGTCCCCTCCTGGATCCCTCTTAGCTTCACCGCGGGTGAGCAATCCACGGTTACTGAGCCCCCCCACCACGACAAGGTGGAGATCCCACGGGGGGGGATAATTTCTTATCCTACCAATAACCGTTAGCGATAAAGACCTTGTTAAATAAGTTTGTATGATGAAGACAAAACACGAGAATTTAAAAGTTATTTTTTTATTAAATAAAGACTATCATTATTATATTTTCAATCATTGTTCCCAAATATTTGTAACATACGTATCAGCACCCGGCCTTTCAGTAAAAAAAGCAAACGTCTCTCTTAATCCCATAAAAATATACGGGCGTTCGAACACGTATTTACATAGAAACTGTCGCACTGACTGATCATGAAATCCTAAAAAGTTAGTATAAAACCTTCCGGTCGACCTATAATCTTAAAAGTCGGCTTAAGGGCTCGTCTTCCGAATGGAGTGAAGGAAAAGTCTTTTTTTTAAGACACTTGTACCAGAGATAGTCAATATAGAGTCCACCATTATCGTAAAGGCGTATACAAACATTCAAGCTTGTTTGTGGTATTAGCTTATATAGTAAAAGCATATTTTGCTATCTTTGTAGAATTGTTTAGTAAGGTTTATAAATTACATACTACCTATCATTTTCATAATGCAAGCATCTAAATCAGCGGATTTTGAAACACAGACTTATAACACAAAAAAATCCTTTCTGTGTGGACTTTGTCATGTAAAGAACCCAATATTAAAATTTCAAGTATAAATCTTCATCAGTTTAGGCTCTGTGATGACAAGTATTTCTTGAGATGTGATGTTCTAAAATTATAATATTTATGATTATGGAAGAAATAAACAACCTAGCGTCACCTGATATCTTTTAGTTTCTTTGTCAAACAAAGTAATAATAATTCGTAAATCACAGAAACTACCGATCTGTTTTGAATATTAGCAGCTCGTTTATTAAATAAGCTTTGTAACAAAACATGATCATCCTTCGGAGTTTAAAAAAAAAAGAATACTGCGCAAGTAAGAACGCTGAGTTGAGCAAAAAAATAAGGAATACTAAGCAAATAAGATTTTTATGTGAAGCCATGGCGCATAGCTAGAAGATTATGAATTAATTAAATATGTTTATTCTCTTGTTATGTAAACATAAAACTACTACGACCATTTCACAACTAGCCTATGACGTTTTAATGAAACTGACTTTCTTCCAAAGAATTGTTAACATAAATTTTTCAAATATAATTTGAGGCGGGGTAGTGACGCCGATAGCCGCATCGCCTTGGTATCTCACCTAAGGCGGTCCGACCCTTATCACGCGGCATCCGATTAGGCCCGGATTAACCGGACAAATGGAATGTGTAATTATCTCCACCTAACTAATCACATTTGACTTTACATGTATTTTAACAGGGTGCGACAGCAAATTATTGACGGTTGCTAAGTTGTTAACGTTTGATGAATATTGGTTCTAGTTTTAAACGACACCAGTCCACGCGTTTGCTTTTTTTTTCGGTCAGTTTCAATATTCGATTTATCCATTGATTTGGGGATTTGAGCTACCTATTTGACATAAGCGCCATACAAAATATGAAAACATGTGCCTCAAAGCTATATGGCCTATAAACTAATCTCGACGTCGTGATGCTACCGTATGGTAGCAGTTCAGGAGGAGTTCCTTTTTGAGATATTTATGTACCCGTTTGTTGGTCAACATATGCAATATATACAACACTAGTGGAACCAAAAAACAAAAAGAATATCGACCAGAATTTATTATAATAATTATTTAATTACACGGCTAACGAAACCCAGTCTCCATCATAAAATTTCATAAAAAAGGCTTCGATGATTTTAACTCTGCATAGAAAATGGAAAAAGCACCGCAGATGGTTAGTTCTAAGTTAAGGCTGCTCAAACTTTTTAACAGTCGGGCCAAACGGTGGATTCAGACGTTCGTGACGGGTCCCTGACAATTCCTATTTTAGTTAATCTCAGGACATACGTAATAAATATAAAAACCCAATGTTAAGAAGTAAAACTGAATTATTGTTTATGAGGTAATAACATGAAGGAAGAAAAAGTAGCTAAATAAAGAAACAAAATTGTACTTTTAAAGCATACGTATCTCCTCTAATCTAAATAAAGCTAGGGTAAGTCGTTACAATCAAAGTGATTTCTGCCATGGTTTGCCGTTTAATTATTGGTGCGTATTTCAAAACTTACCGTGACTTACTTAAGCAGTGGTTAGAAGGAGGAAATATAGTATTCTGAATGCAAAGGGTCGATTATATTTTACACCTCCTCTGCAAACAAAGTCAAAGTCAAAATCCTTTATTCATTTGGGTCACAATGTGACGCTTATGGACAGTTTTATATCCCTTCTCCCTCTATCACGGTCTTTGTCATAATGTTAAAATAACAGCCAAGTCTATGAGTTAGGATTACCACTTACCATCAATCCTGGCTAATGCGACGGACCCTGCGGCGGTTTTAGTGAGAGGTTTTCGAACACCTATAGGGCAGAGACACATACCCCCTCTGTCTGTCTAGGTGGAAGATAAGCCCCTTAATTTAGATTCCCATCGAGAAGACAAAAAAATGGTTTCGCTAATGCAATTCGTTAGTTTACCTACGGTTCTGTATACAACAACCGCAACATACAAGTTTCTAAGTTAGTAACACAATAGATATGGAAGTTTGTTCCTGTTGTTTCAACTAGAGATCATATATGTCTCATCGACCAGCAACTTCGTATGCAACAGTTACCCTGGAGACCACAGAAACTGAACTTTACATAGTGCCACAGGCGGTAACACTAGTAGTATAACAGTATACTATATCACAATTACTATATAACATGAAATCATTTCGCGATTTGAACACATATTTCCCTTTCACCACTGTCTAATAAGTGCCGGATAAACTAATTGCCAGATAATATTAAAGTCGTTCTTATCTTAAATTTCATCATCAGAAAAACTTCCACTGCTAAAGGCTCTACACCCAGACTGATTTTGGTCCACCTGCATACAACCGTCTTCCGCGATCCCAACAATGCCATCGGGCCACCTTGCCAAGGGCCTAACCCTGCATTCTTGCGAAGGCCTTATCCCTGCATCCTTGCGAAGGCCTTATCCCAGTATCCTTGCGAAGGCCTTATTTATCCTTGCATCTTTGCGAAGGGCCTATGCTTGTCCAGAGGTGGCGAAAGTGGGCATTTGGAAGATGCATACTTTCTGGTGGAGTGATTGATTGATGATTTAATTCTCATTGCCATATGATGGCAATCTGCTAAAGAGTAACAAATTTATTATCATAACAAAATTAATTGGAAATTGTTCATTGGAACAAGTTCCAATTAATTTTGTAATGGTAGTATATATATATCTATACTATAACAAAACTGTAGAGGTGAAAAAGTCAAGCAATACTTGATAATTTTTAAAATTTATGTCTGTCTGTCTGTCCGACGTCTTTCCCTATGTTGCTAAAGATCTCTAAAATGGCGAAATTGATTTCAATAAAACTTACACTCATGTACAAAGGATACACAAACCTATAAAATAGTATATGTTACATCACAATCGGTTGAGTGGTTTTCGGCGTACAGCTTGACCTCTCCTTTGTACGTAGTCCCAAACAAAACCGGGATCATCCAAAACTGGTTATATATATGATGCCATCTATGATCATTATAAGTTTGTTAGTAAAAGTATAGTTACTCTAAATAGGTACCTTCAAAGTGTTTTATGGCTACTCACCAATCGATAGATGTCACTATTTTCAAATAATTTACTAGCAAAATAAATGTTTCTTGCAAAAAAGACAATAATTATGTGTCGGGTATATTTCTGTTATTAAAAAATAATAGAGTATAATATTCGGCACTTTCATAAACAAAAAGTCTCTGTGTCAAAATTTATTACAATGTCCACTTAATTTAAACGGTCAATCTCATGTTTTTCAAATTATTATGTTTATATAATAGTTGTATAATCATTTCATTATTATTTATTTTAAATGATAAATACAATGACTATAGATCCTTTTTTCAATAAATTGTCGATTAGTCCATAATTATTATTTTCTATCTCGGTCGGTTTGTATATGTAAACATAAATGGCGTTGACAAATGACGTCATTTTCTGAATGGTGGTGTTAAGATTCTGCGAGGATTGATCAGGTTCTCGGATAATTTGCTTTCATCGTTGTTGGAATACTTGGATTGGATATTTGACGTTACTTATGAGTTTAAAATTGTTGAATGTTATCGAGTTTCTTTGATTTCTTTCGTTCGTTCGTGTTCTGTTCTTATACAGGTGTCTCATTATTCCCAATTTCCCACTCCTCACGTCACGTACGTGGGAATCTCTGAGCGGGAGACTGCACCCTGAATTCAGGTACCTCTTGAATTACTCAACGGGGCTATCTTACTTTCGGCAGGGCTGGATAGTCGTAGTCCTGTGTGTATTTTCTAAATAAATCACAGGAACAGACACTTGAAACAGCTGGAATCGACATCCGAACATGTTGCTTTTCACATGATCGGTAAAAATAATTTACATGTTCTATGTATGGTAATGAAAGTTGGGTATGGCAGAAGAGTCATGAAAGTAGAATAAATGCTGTAAAATGAGAGCACTGAGAAGTATGTGTGGTGTGTCTATGACCGACAGAGTAATGAATTGTGTGATACGAGAGTGGTGTGCGGTAAAAGAAGATGTAGTGACAAGCATCGGGAAAGGCATTGTCGGTAGTATATACGCATACTCCTGACATGTATGATAATGATATAAATGATAAAGGGTCGATCAGGAATGATAAAAGAAACGCCCGAGCTAAATGCTGTAAGTGCACTGATTTATTCGTAATAAAATGATAGGTACTACACCGATGCAACGGTGTCGCGCATATAATGTAAATGCCGAGTAAGCATGTTGTACAGGTAGGTAATCTGTACATCCTGCCCACTCAAAAGATGATATCAGTATAATGATAAAGAATCTATAAAAACAATGAAAAATAAAATGAATTCTTACACTAAATGATATTGTGACGTCGTGCCTCCGCGCTTGCGAGCCCCACTACGATGACGCACTGGAGTGGGGACCCTCACCCGCTTGCCGACGACATATATACCGGCGACACACGTGGTGGCCGGGGCTTTTTCTTCGGCTGGGACACGTGAAAGCTGAGTATCCATCCGTGGACCTGTGGAGTGTTAACTTACGACCTACGCCCTGGATAACTATCTAGCCGGTTAACCCCTAGTGTCGGTTCTTTTATTAATCAAAATTGTGAATCTGGAATATAACGCGAGTTTAATCTGTCCTGGTGATATTTTTATTTATTTCCCGTAAGACAACCTAAGCATCTCTTTTTATTGCTCGGCGAGTGATCGATCCCGGCTATCCCGTGAAAATCGATCACCCGTGCGACATTGGCGCCCAATAGAATTTTTAAATATATTTTTAAAACGTAAGTTGGCACTTTACAGGTGAGTGAAATAATTTCTTTTTCTCTTGTATATTTTTCTCCTGTGTGTGCATATATTCTGGTGTGGTGAATTGCGTACAGGTACAGTTTCTATCTATTTTGGTTGGCCATAAGCAATTTAACTGTGTAAATAACATAACGGTGATTTAATTAACGTCGGTCTAATATCACGTTTCACTGCGGGCAGCGTGCCCAGCCGCCAACCGGTTCTAACCGCTTTGCCGTTGAACTACGTGCCTCGTGTTCGCGAAAAAAATATTGTGATTCAACCTTTGAGTGACCTTTGAGTAATTTTTCTTAATCCTTTACCAATCATCACACCATTGTATAATTTAGTGTATTTCAGCTTTTTTAGCACGGTATTCGATTTTCTGGCGATATTTAATTTTTTTTCTAGTACCGGCGTAAATACTTAGATTTTCTATTATTGTTTTGTAATAATGGCTTACATTATAAATTTCTCATTATTAACTAAAGCGGAATTAGAATATGAGACCACAATACGCGGCGTTTCAAAGCCTGACGATCCCCGCAAACAAATCGCTAAACTTTCAGTTAAAATTCCCTCGGAGGATATATTATCTTCACCCTTCCCACCAGAGGAGGATGTGGCTGAAGTGGAAAAGTCGTTATTAAGATCAAATAGACACTTATCTATGTTGGAAGCAAACTATACCTCCGAGCTTCAACAGAAGGTCGAAACCGTGCTTCACCATTGTTTTCATCGACTGAATAGGGTGGATACCGGCAGTCTTGATATTAAAAAAATTGAGTCTGTGTGGAATAAATTTAATGACTTATATGCGAAATTACAATTAATCACGCGTCGTAGTTCGCGGTCGGATTGCTCAGTGGCAGAGGGAAACACTTCCTATAATTACGACCGTAAGCTTTTCTCGGAATTAGGTAAATTCAAATTTAACGGTAAATCATGTGTAAGATCTTTTATTGAAAAAATTGATGAATTTATGTCCTGTAGATCTATTCCACATGACAAGATGTTGTCTTTCGCTTTTGAAATATTTTCGGGTGACGCATTAGTTTGGTATCGTTCTGTTAAAAATAACGTAAAGACTTGGTTAGAACTTTGCGAACTTTTAAAACGAGATTTTAGTCCGCATAACTACGATTACCGTCTTATGACGGAGATTCGTCAGCGCTCACAAGGCGAGAACGAATCAATAACTATTTACGTGGCAAAAATGCACGGTCTGTTTTCGCGACTTAGTTCTCCTATCGCTGATTCGGAGAAGCTAGAAATTTTACTAAATAATATTAGACCTTGTTACACTAATTGTCTGCCCACTGCAAAGGTTGTTGACGTTGATAGTCTGGTCGAAGTTTGTCGTCTTTTCGAAAATTACCAAAGTCGCAGTAAGCAATTTTCCGAACCCCCTAAAGTTTCAAAGAATACTGTAGCACCCGATCTAGCGTATAATTATCCGTTTTCTAATTTTTCTTCAAACAAAAATGTTTACAATCATAATAACTTCAATAAATATAACTCTGTCGCCGATACATCGAGATACAAGTCTGTGCCACAAGTCAACGCCGTATCGAGTACTTCTAATATAAATAAAACTTTTTGCGTGCGTTGTAGATGCAATTCGCACTCATTACGTAATTGCCGTCAGCCACACTACCTAATCTGTTTTAAGTGCGGCACAAAGGGTTTCAAGGTGTCAGACTGCCCCAATTGTAAATCTAAGTCGACCCCTACAGTTTCAAAAAACTAGTTAATAAGGATTGTGGAAAATCAAATTATACAACTAATTGTAATAAAACAGAGTGGAATAATTGGTTAGACTTTTTAAAAAAATTCTTTAATAGCTATCATATTTCCTCAATCCGTAATTCTAAAGTAGAATATTTACCTTACGTTACTCTAAAATTAAACGGAATACCTACCACAGGTCTTTTAGGTTCTGGATCTTGCGTTACAATTTTAGGTAATAATTTGCATAACTTATTTTTGAAAGACAATGTTTTGGATAAATCGAAACCTTTAAGGTTAATAACAGCAGGCGGTGAACGATTTGAGTCCTTGGGATCGGTGTTTCTACCCTTCGAGTTTCAGGATAAATTGATTAACTTAGAAGTTCATGTTGTACCTGGGATTCAAAATTCCCTTATCCTTGGCATGGATTTTTGGCGAAGCTTTGGCCTATTTCCTAACAAATTGGAGTCTGTTTTGATTGTGAACAAGTCTGACGCTCAAGTAATGGAGTTGCAGGCAGTTCCCCCTACACATCTTGTTTCTTATGATCATCTTACAGTCGACCAGAGAGCTACCGCTGACAACATTATTTCTAAATTTACCGATATTTCATACGAGAAGCGGGGTCTCGGTTGCACAAATATCATTTCTCATTCAATTGATATAGGTGATTGTCCCCCTATTCAGCAAAGATTTTATCGCATGTCTCCCGATAAACAAAGAATATTAATAAAGCATCTTGACGACATGCTCTCAGAGGATGTTGTTGAACGATCAGAAAGCCCGTGGTCAAATCCGGTCATTTTGACACCAAAGAAGAATGGTGAACTGCGTTTCTGTTTGGACAGTCGAAAATTAAATTCCGTTACAAAAAAAGATGCTTATAGCTTGCCTTATATTTCGGAAATTTTAGATAATCTGAGAGATGCTAAATACTTGTCTAGTTTAGACCTGTCTAAATCTTTTTGGCAAACATTAATTAAAGAAGAGGACCGTTGCAAAACAGCCTTTTATATTCCCACGCGTGGCACATTTCAATTCAAAAGAATGCCTTTCGGTCTTACGAATGCGCCAGCTACTCAACAACGATTAGTTGATATTTTATTTTATGGCCCAGAATTTGAAAATAAGGTTTTCTGTTTTATCGATGACATAATCTGTATCACGTCCAGCTTCAGCGAGCATATTACTCTTTTATTACGCATTCTTGATAAACTAAAAAGCGCTAATTTAACAATTAATCTCGAAAAATGTCAATTTTTTAGAGATAAACTAAAATATTTAGGCTATGTTGTCGACTCTAGTGGATTGCATCCCGATCCGGATAAAGTTAATTCAATGAAAAATTATCCCACTCCTTCTAATAGAAAAGAAGTACGTCGATTTTTAGGCGCAGCCTCGTGGTACAGGCGTTTTATACCAAATTTTAGCTCTATTGCTGCACCCTTAAATAAGTTAACATCTCAAAGTAAAAACGCACCTCCATTCTGCTGGACGACAGAGGCTAATGAGGCGTTTAATAACCTAAAGAATTGTTTGATTTCCTCCTCGGTGCTGGCTTGTCCTGACTACTCGCAACCGTTTGAAATACACTCAGATGCTAGCGATTTTGGTCTTGGCGCGATCCTCTGTCAAAGGTTAAATGGTGAGGAAAGAGTCATAGCGTACTATAGCAAATCACTCAGTAAGCAAGAAAAAAATTACAGTGCCACTGAGCGAGAGGCCCTGGCTGTTCTATCTGCTATAGAACACTGGCGTTGTTATGTTGAAAATGGTAAAAAGTTTATTGTTTACACTGATCACGCTGCTTTGAAATGGTTCTTGACCTTGAATAACCCTACTGGCCAGTTAGCCAGATGGGGAGTTCGCTTATCTTCCTATAATTTCGAAATACGTCATCGTCGGGGTTCCGATAACGTTTTACCTGATTTTCTGTCTCGCTCTTTACCCGTTTCTGCTATTGCTAATGATATAAATATAGATATTAATCCTAACCAGAATTTACCAGTTTCTACTAATGATCCTTGGTATTTAAATATCTATAAAGGCTGTTTAAGTTCTCCGACTTCCTTTGTTAACTATCAAGTAATAAACAATAAATTGTATTGTTTTAAAAAAACATTAAACCCTCTCACTAGAGAATTTCAATGGAAAGAGGTTATTCCGTCTGACCAAAGAACTGACATTCTAAGGGAGAATCATTCTTCGCCCACTGCTGGACATCTGGGTATCTTTAAGACATACAAACGTCTTGCACTTAATTACTTTTGGCCTGGTATGTACTCCGATGTTGTCAAGTTCGTCAGTTCATGTGAACCTTGTATCACCCATAAACACCAAAACCACCCAAATTTAGGTCTAATGGGAAAACCCAAATCATGTCAAAAGCCCTTTCAGACGATTAGTATTGATTTGATTGGTCCATTGCCCCCCAGCAGAAAACAAAACACTTTTATATTTGTGGTCAGTTGTTGTTTCTCTAAATATTGTTTGCTTTTCCCCATTAAACGGGCAACTGCAGAAGTGATAACAAAAATTCTCGATGAAAATGTATTTTTGGTGCATGGAATTCCATCTACTATTGTTTTGGATAACGGTAAACAATTTATTAGCGCAACCTTTAAAAGTATGTTGTCAAAATATAAAATTCCAAATTTGCATTTTACACCGTTGTATACTCCCCACGTTAACTCAGTTGAACGCTACAACAAAACCATTATTACAGCTATTTCAACTTTCATAGAATCTGATCATCGAATCTGGGACACTTTAATCACTAAGGTTCAGTTCGCCCTTAACTGCGCAGTTAGTGAGGTTACTGGTTATTCTCCTAATTTCCTTGTTTTTGGTAGGGAGGTCATAACATGTGGTTCTCAGTATATTGACAAGGAATTTAATTCCAATATGGTGCTCGAACCACGGGACGGCTATGCCGAAACTTTAGGCTGCTTATCCTCTATTTTCGAGAAGGTACATTCAGCTCTGTTGTCGGCCCACCAACGAAATCGTTCATCTTATAATCTTCGCCGTAAACCGGCAGAATTCAATGTCGGTGATATAGTTTGGCGCAGAACGTTTCTACTTAGTGACAAGGATAAATACTTTAGCAAGAAATTGGCGCCTAAATTTATTAAATGTAAGATTGCCTCAAAAAAGTCACCTCTAGTATACAAACTTAACGACATGGCCGGTAAACCTTTAGGAGAATGGCACATCAAAGATCTAAAGTTGATTAATTACAAAGAATAATAAAAGCATAAACACAACAATGTAAGACGTATATCTACACTAAGTTATAATTACCTACATAATCATTTGTGAAGGCCAACAATGGTTCTTATGTTTTCGAGTCGAAGCCCACAAGATAATGTATTGTGTTGTGTTAATGATTTATGTAAACAGGCTAACATAAAATGAATAAATGTTTCAGTTATAAATGGTAACAAAGTTTATTACATGTAATATTGTTACAAAGAATCTGTTGTTTATCTAACTATCAGTTATGGCTCAATGGTTAAAAAGTCGTTGTAGGATCGGTCTAGTGTTCGATTCTCGCATGTGTATTTTCTATAAATGCATATTGATTGGCGTGTTGTTTTTCGCTGTGCCTTGTTCTGAAGTTCTGTTGTTATTCTTAATTCTGTATAAATTCCATAATCAATTGTTATTATAGGTACTTTATAAACATTCAGAGTAATTAACCGTGCGTCGCGAGCTCGGAATAGTCGAATCGTACCTACCTAGTTGTCGTTATGACGCACGCGCGTTCACTCAGCGACGCGCCGATAAATAAATGCCTAACTAATGATTCACCATTGTTTACATTCAAAAGGTGTTTACTGGTCGTGTTGTAGTATTAATTAGAGCAAAATATTTATTAAATTCTTTCCTTTGACATTGAGCGGTCCGGTCGTGTCTGAGGCTTATATTACTTTTGTTCATCGTTACGAAAAATTTGTTGTTACACCTAACTATATTCAAAAAGTTTACTTATCTAGTGGCAAAGGCCGAACCCAAGATTTTTAAGTCGTAGGGCTAGATCAAGTTCTTATATCTACAAACCATTATTACCTAATAATTACCCTAAGCGCTTCTCCATAGATTGTTATCTTTGCTATTGGGCCATTACACTGGCCTTGGCATTTACTTGTAGGTATGTGTGATGAATTATGAATGATAAATGTTTATGTTCAAGTTCAGACTGCCGTTGTACGCGTGAAGAATGCAAGCGTGGGTCATTATTATTTAGGTATACTAATTAGCGTATAGGGTTGTCACTTGTTCAAGGTACTCATGCCCCTGTTTTCTCTAATTCCAGGGAGTGTCTTCAGGGCTGCTACGCCCGTTGGGCTAGGGAATTTTCCTTAGGGAAAATCCCGGCCTAACGGGGGGGGTGTGTGACGTCGTGCCTCCGCGCTTGCGAGCCCCACTACGATGACGCACTGGAGTGGGGACCCTCACCCGCTTGCCGACGACATATATACCGGCGACACACGTGGTGGCCGGGGCTTTTTCTTCGGCTGGGACACGTGAAAGCTGAGTATCCATCCGTGGACCTGTGGAGTGTTAACTTACGACCTACGCCCTGGATAACTATCTAGCCGGTTAACCCCTAGTGTCGGTTCTTTTATTAATCAAAATTGTGAATCTGGAATATAACGCGAGTTTAATCTGTCCTGGTGATATTTTTATTTATTTCCCGTAAGACAACCTAAGCATCTCTTTTTATTGCTCGGCGAGTGATCGATCCCGGCTATCCCGTGAAAATCGATCACCCGTGCGATACGCTTCTTCTTCTCCTACGCCCTGGATAACTATCTAGCCGGTTAACCCCTAGTGTCGGTTCTTTTATTAATCAAAATTGTGAATCTGGAATATAACGCGAGTTTAATCTGTCCTGGTGATATTTTTATTTATTTCCCGTAAGACAACCTAAGCATCTCTTTTTATTGCTCGGCGAGTGATCGATCCCGGCTATCCCGTGAAAATCGATCACCCGTGCGACATTGGCCCGTCACGATATTGACATTAGATGATACATAGAATGATAATGAACAATTTATATTGTTAGTACTTATAGCTACGAGTATGTTTAAAGTTCATTAAATCGCGACCTAAGAGGAGTACGGGAGGTCCCCACGTCTACACTTAACACTAATCTTTTGATTTCACTTGGTACGCACTCTATTGGCCTGATCATTTCATTCACAGTTTCACAAATTGCATTATCACTTTTCTTGTACTGCTGTAGAGGGGGCACGCCTGCCTCGCAGCATGCCTCCCGCGGCACGGCTGCGTCTGGGCAAGGTGAGCGGCCGCAAGGTCCTCTCCTCAACTTGACTTTTATTATTCGTAATAAAATGATAGGTACTACACCAATGCAACGGTGTCGCGCATATAATGTAAATGCCGAGTAAGCATTTTGTACAGGTAAACTGTGCAGGCATGTTGAGATGGTTTGGACACATGGAGAGGATGGATGACGAAAGACTGACAAAGAAGATATATAAGGCAAGTGTTAATGGGACAGGACGAAGGGGAAGACCTAGGCGGACGTTCTCTGATCAGATTGGAGACATCCTAAAAAAAGGACAGGTCAGAAGTACCCTAAACAGAAGAGCATGCGTGAGAAACTTGATGGGAGTGAATGAAGCAAGAGAGGTATGTCAGGATCGTTGCAAATGGCGTTCCATGGTCTCTGCCTACCCCTCCAGGAAACAGGCGTGAGTCTATGTATGTATAGATGTTCTATGTGAAGGTGGTAAAACAGTTAATGTTGTGTAAGTATAAAGAAATTCTCAAAAGATATATATTATACATATAAAAGTTATAAATAATATATACTCTTAGCAATAATGTCATGCTTAATAAATTCCAACATTTACGCGAACGAAGTCGCGGGCACAGCTAGTATATATATATATATATATATATATATATATATATATATATATATATATATATATATATGACATGATGAAGACATGATATTGTAGTTAGGAAGATGTATTTATTTATTTATCGTCTGTTGAAAGCAACCACCAACTTATATAAATCTAGCAACGAGGCGTATTTTCTGTTATCCATTTAATTTATTTTGGTCGTATTTGCTTACATATCGATGTTTTCACAAACTCAACAAATTACGAATGATGAAAAACCAAAAATACACCTGCTAATAAGCTCAGTTGCCGGCAAAAAAAGCCAATAGCGTCATCACACACACACATAGAAAAAAATTGAGTTACACAGAAAACAAATTCATATTCCGAGCACTCAGTTCCCATTTTCCCCTCCCTAGCAGCCGTTTATTTTATCGACGCAGTATTCATACCACATGCATAGAGGTTAATGTACTTGTCAATGTCAGAATGCAACACGTTTCAGCCTATCGGACCGTGTCTGTGCACCGCTAGTTGGTTGAAAAATATACAACAGATTCATTGTTCGCCTTTTTTGTCCAATATTTTGCTAGGGGATGTGTGCATCCCTTCGCAGATGTATTGTGTAAGAAGATTTTTTCGTGGTTTAGTAACCGTATACAATACAATGCAGGATCGTGAAATATCGTCCCGAGTTTTGTTCGAATATTTTTCATTGCCTGCCGCAATGTAAACAATATTCTCAGTTTTTTCAATTTCAGAACACGGTATAGTTTATTTTTATTGCCTTATTGCGACACATGGAATTGATCAACTGGGATGTTCATTTAATCCTTGGTTTTGCTTTAACGAAGAATTATAGGCGAACTATTTTAATAATACATTTTTCGAAAGTTTATTGTTGCTTTCCAATCTTGTCATCTATCGTTTGCGGTGGATAAGTACCTTAACCCTAGATTACTAACCTTCGTCAATTTGACTACTACGCGGGTTTGTTTAAATCGTGCTAACTGTTGCGCGCGCGATCGCACTGCTTTCACACTTTAGATAATCTCAGTCGACCCGTTGCCCCCCCAACTGACGGTAGTGTTTTGAGTGGGGGGGCACCGTGAGCGCCGTTCCAGCAACCATGGGTCGTCGGATCGACGAAGGTTAGTATTAACGTAACATTTTGTTTCATTTAGTTGGTGAACTCTTGCGTTTTTTTTGTTTTGTTTATTTATTTTCTTTGCGAAAATAATGCGACTGATGTACCTCCTACCTAAAAAAGGAAAATGTAAGCCTTGTGTCCCTCCGCAAAGCGAAGGATGACTAAAAGTAGTTGCACCCAGAGCAAGAAATCGTTGTGCGGGGAGCACAAACTTGACGTTTGTCATAAATGAATAACTTGATAGATTCTTACCAAAATGTTTGTTTCATTACTTTATTTAATTCGTTATTTCTAATATTTGAAAATTATTTTTCACATTTACTTTAAAATAATACTTTAAAAATCTTTTAAAATGTTACCATTGTTAATTTGCCATAAAACCTACGATCTCATTCAAGAAGAATATAATAAATTTATAATAAAAATAAAAATATGCATGTTTAATTCAAATAAAACCCATTATCCCCTTTATTAAATACCGTAGTCGAAAGTACGAAGGTTAGTAATAAGGGTCGAAAAATAAGGTTAGTAATCTAGGCTTAAGAAAGCGGTGTGTTATTTGTCGTTTGCCAGAAATCTTGAGATCTAAGGCGGCCAGAGACTTTTCACCAGGGGAATAAGCACGATTAACATCTCTATAACTAATATTTTAGTACATTGGCTACACTTATGATTTTATTAATAATGTATGAATGTCTGCTGCATGGCAAGTTCTGGTTAAATTAACCATAATCAAGGCACCAGGAAGTCATTATTATTAAATCTTTCTTACAGATTGTTGTGTTGCTTTGAGGATCAAAGAAATAAAACTACATCATGAAGAATGCATCTTGCAATTATTTATATTTTCTTAAAAAAACATGAAAAATATCAGTTAATGTTTATGTTCTGTCGTAAACTCTTAAATTATTCATTTTATTTTTTACCTCAATATACTAACACAGGTTTGTCACTCAACTGAAAGTGAGTAAACACCGAAGCGAATAAAGTTTAAACAAATTTCCTACCATCAGCGGCACACAAAACATAAAATACGTTGTGAGAAACTTTTAATCCAAATGAACTGATGATAACGTTAGAACATAAAGTCAAAAGTCAAAGTCAAAATCATTTATTCATCTAGGCCACGAAGTGACGCTTAAAAAATTTAAGTTAATTACTTATTGATTCTACATTTACATTTTCTGCCACGTTCGCAATGCAATAGGTAGAACCACTAGAAAGAACGGGCAATAAAACCCATGGCCACTCTTTTCAAACAAATAATAATGGTTGTACATGTTATTTTTGTAAGGAGCTGCAACTCTTTCACATTGTAGACATCTACTAGTAAATTTTTAAGTAACTATTGATATCATACCCAAGCAGTAAATGATGTTCATACATAAGACACACGACACACCTGCGTAACGAGATATCACCTTAGGGTTCAAACTGACTTCGTACTTTACGTTACGAAAATCGATGGAAATTCTAAGAATAGATTCAATTCAACCGCTAAATTAAGCAAATGTATTTATTTCTATCTTTATTTTTCTTCTTTCGATATTGTCAATGTAGCAATGTTATTAGGTTAGATTTTTGATATGTATCGCACGGACACCAATTGATCGATCCATTGATACTCAAACGTACATATCCGAGCAAGCAAAGATAAGAGTAGGTACGCGTCATTCTTCAGTCTTTCTGATCTGAAACGCTGACGTGACAATGCTTAAATGCCCCATTTCTGGTGGTGCGCTGCGCTACGAGAACATTCAGTCACCGTAGTTTGCGTTACTGACTTAATAAGGTTTTCTCATCGAGTAGGCAATCAGTTTCTTGACCTTTTGCCTTCGACGTAGCCCCCATTTATAACTAATATGTAAGTATTCTTTGTTGGGATATATTTTATAACGAAATATGCATACATTTATGTATACATATAATAAAATGGTAGGAAAGTTAAAACTGTACATTAAATATTTTTTTTAAAGGATACTTGGGGTGTGATCTACAATCGATACCGAAGCCAAAAATATAGTTTTTAGAATTTTTGTCTGTTTGTCTGTTTATCTGTTTGTATATCCGGGATTAACTCAAAAAGTGTTGCATGAATTTACTTCAAATTTGGTACGAATATTATTAGAATGTCGGGTCAACATATAGGCTACATATTATTACGCTATCACCTACGGGAAACGAGCAGTGAACCTTTATTTCTTCAACGCATTCTGTAACAAAGTGTAATCTATCGACACATATTTGAATGTTGTTATTATGTTAACCATGCTATAAGCTAGCTTCACACTATAAAAATCACGCAATATAAGTAACTTAGGCTGATAAACATAATTAAATGAATATAAGTAGTATGAAGACAATTTTAAAGCATTATCATTTATCTATAAGAGTTCAAAAGCATCAAATTGAATTACATGTGTAAGCCCTTTTTGAATATAAATAATTTTAATTTGATCATGTTGGCGAGGTTAATAGTTGTTTTTCAAAAGTCATAAATGGAGTTGTGCATTTTCTTCTTAAAAATTATATCGTTAATTCGTTTCAGAGATGATCAAGACAATTAAAAAAATGTGTTTATATAAGCTTTAAGCTATGTCTTATAAAATTAATCGAGTTTGTCTGTATGTAAAAACAAACAGAACTCAAAAAGTTTTCCATTGATTTATAACACAATTTAAACTCGAAAACGGCACGCTATTGTTGTAAGCAATTTGAGCTAAATAACGAAGTAAGAGGATAATTAAGCATGCCATTTATATCTTAAAGATAGTAATAGAGTTAGTACAAAATAAACATTTTGGTCACATTGGTTGATTATTGCTTCTTAATTAATATATTTTCATGTCGCATATAAACTTTAGTGAGATGTGGAACTAGCTAGATTTTTTTACTCACACACAGCCATTTATTTTATTGTTACGTCTGAAGCGGTTTGGCGGATACTGGTGTTCTCTATACATGACAGGCATCCTAACGTCATGCATTTACACATCCACCTAGAGAACGGCCAGCGCATATATTTTGATCCCGACAGCGTTGCTGAGTGCTTAGAAAATCCGCGCCAAACAACTCTCTTGGCATTTTTCAGGCTCTGTGAAGTCGACCAGTTTGTGAGATCCCTTTCGTATGACGAGATGCCTTCATACTCGTATTATACGTTCGACAAGCAAAAGGGTGTATTTAACTGACGTCAACGAGGAGGTGCTGTGGGAGGTATTCCGGGAAGTTTCAAGGACACCGGATTTTGTAGAGTTTATACCGTACACATGAATAATGGCGAATGCTATTTTCTGCGGTTGTTACTTCACACGATCCGAGGCCCAACGTCTTTCGCCTTTCTGGGGACATTTGATAGCGTGGAGTATCCCACTTATCGCTCAGCCTGCGTAGTACGTCACTTTCTCGACGGTGACCAAAACTGGGATGACACTCTCGCGGAGGCGAGTGTCAGTGACAGTCCCAGCCGCATGCGTCATCTGTTTGACGTCATCTTAGCGTTTTGTAGAGTCGCGAACCCGGTAGCTTTGTGGGACAAGTATAAGAGCTTTGAGGCGTGCTACTGGAGATGAAGTCGAAGTAACTGATGAACGCGTGCTGAACACCTGTCTCAGTTCACTTCAAGACGTGGTCATTTCTATCGGCGGCAATCCACTGGTCGAATATAGGTTACCAACTTCCCAATCATCACCGTATCAAGACCGTGGAAATTGGGAGTATAACGCTGAGACAATTTACAATCCGGGTGAAATGACAACCATACAAAATTTATGACACCGTACTTGAAAGTGTTGGGCAAAGCCAGGGTAAAATGTTTTTCTTGGATGCTCCTGGTGGAACAAGAAAAACATTTGTTACCACTGACATACTTGCAGAGATCAGGAGGCAAGGCAAAATTGCCTTTGCTGTAGCGTCGTCCGGAATCGCTGCCATACTGCTTCCGGGTGGCAAGACAGCACATGCCATGTTTAACAAACATATCTATAACATATCTCAACAAATAAAAAGTACAATTTTCAAGTTGCTCTCGTAAAATAAATAAAATCAAAATTTCAAGTTGCTTTCGACACACATCCGTTAAATGAGCAATACTTTGCACCAGACTTGTGATGAGACATTTTTGTTGTTCACTATTATAATTCACGTTATTAGCTAGCCCTGCGCGCAAGCGGTGACGACGCGGCTTGGAAGCCGCGCGAAAGTGTAGGCACTTATCGCTGTAGGTACGGCCGAGTGAAGGAGGCCTGCCGAAACGCCCGTTTGGGGTGTGTCACGTAACAGTGATAAGGGACACGTGCTCAAGGATTGCTCTATGATCATATGAGATGAGCGTACGATGGCCAATAGGAAGGCAGTTGATACTGTGGACAGAACCCTGCAGGACATCCGCAGGAACGAGCATTTGATGGGTGGTCACAGTTCTGTTCAGTGGTGACTTCCGACAAACAGTTCTCGTGGTAACGCGGGGATCGAAAGCTGACGAGGTGAGTGCTTTGTTGAAACGATCTTCGTTGTAGTCACGAGTTCGTACGCTGCACTTGACCATTAATATGAGAGCTCAGCTCGGCGTCAATGCACGTGCTCAACAACTCTACGATGTCCTTCTAAGTCCTGGCAAAGGCACTCTACCAGAGGAGAGAGGTGGACAGGTGGTGCTTTCAGAGTCTCTCAGTAGAGTTGTATCCAGCTTAGTAGAACTCATTCGCTGTGTGTACGGGGACGTCAGTTGTATACCGTAATAGCAGAATTCTTGGGTGTGTGAGCGGGCTATTTGGCGCCCAAAAATTATCAGGCTGTAGCAACTATTAACGAATGCATTCTCTCAGAAATTGAGGGGAATGAAGTGGTCTACACCTCTATAAACACTGTCGTCGAGCAAAATGACGCCAGAAATTATCCCGTGGAATTTCTGAACTCCCTGTCAGCAAGCGAACTTCCAGCGCATACCATTAAGCTGAAGGTCGGTGTCCCGACTATGCTTCTTCGAATCCTATCTCCTCCGAAGTTGAGTAACGTGACCCGCCTTAAAGTCATCTCGCTCCACAGACACACCATTGAGGCGGAAATTCTTACGGGTTGTGGCGTCGGCGAGGCAGCATTTATACCACACATTCCCTTCATACCTCATAACTTCCCGTTCCCATTCAAGCGCGTACACACAGTTCCCCATGAGTGTTTGCTTCGCGATGACCATCAATAAGTCGGGCAGACACTGAGGGCAGCGGGTGTCGGCCTCAGGACGAGCTGCTTCTCATACGGGCAGCTGTACGTCGCTTGCTCCCACGTCACCAGTCCTGACTCTCTTTACATTTTGGCTGCGGAGAGCCAAACCACTAATTAAAAACAATGTCCGTTGGTGGGCAAGTGCATAAATGTTTCATCATAAAATCCAATATAGTCGTCTCCTAACATGACGTAATATTTAATTTCGCATTGTTGTACCTATTCATACCTAGGTAAGTAAATGTGTAATTGTAACACAAAGGTTAAGGCACCCGACGACACAAAACCGGAGACAATATTATATTTTATTTTATCCGTCCAATCTGCTTTCGCGGTCCCGAAATGTGTCTGCAATTCTAAATTTAAATTGCGCTCGGCAAATTTTAGTACCTAAACAATGTAATTGGTCGGAGCACTACACTCGATTGAAGCTGAAAATGCAGACGCGTGTAATTAAGTCTGTCTCGGTGGCAGGCCTTTCGAATCACAATGAGTCCGAGCTTCGAAGGTCCCACACAAAGGCGTGAACGGAACTAATGGCGCGTACGTAATCCGCGCAAGTCTCTTCATTCACGAGTAACTGACAAATTTTTGAACGATGATTTACGAACCTCGTCTATTTGACGCTGAACATTTGACAGTCAAATTGTTATGTGCTGAGGGTAGATTTTTTTTTCACAGTTGTATTTGTAGACGAAAGTTCCACCCATATCGGTTAATGAAAAAACTTTTTAGTTATGTTTAGAGGAGTACCTTTTTATGTTTATCTTTTGCGACGATAAAATTTAATGTTGTGGAAAATATTTTTCTGAAATTTCTAGATTTTTTGCATCATAGGCACTATTGGAGGACAAAGGAAAATACGTTCAGAACTTAAATGGAAGCGTGCGAGGAGCAAATGCCCTTTTTTTTTTTTTTTTTTTTTTTTTTGGTATCGGGTTGGAAAATCCTCATGGAGTCCCTCCGCCCCGGGGGAAGGACGAAGGGGACTGTCAGACTCTTACTGACTAAAAACCAACCCGTGTTCCTCATGTACCCGTGTGTCGGAGGGTAGGGATTCGCATAAGCATTCGTTGCTACCCCCCGACGGGTATTGGCCCGCCAGATGGTCAGGCGGGCCCCGAACAAAACCCCCTTGGCGGCGGATGAAGGTGTTGGGCTCCGCCGCCAAAACACTCAGCGGCCGCAGAGGATAGGGAGGACGGCAACGCAACACCGCATCTCCTCTTCCTCTGTGGCCCCACCGCGACGCAACGATGGTGCGCCTCCATTCGGTCGCGGGAGACAGGGCGCGCGGCAACGCAACACCGACACGCCTCTCCTCCCGCGACCGCACCCGACTGCGAGGGACAGAAGAACTGTCCCTCGCACCCGCCCCTTTGGACGCATCCTGCGCAGGCCTCCGTCAAGCCCACGCGGAGCGTCCCCTCCTGGATCCCTCTTAGCTTCACCGCGGGTCACCAATCCACGGTTACTAAGCCCCCCCACCACGACAAGGTGGAGATCCCACGGGGGGGAGGAGCAAATGCCCTGGGAAAGTTATAATTTATGTGTAAATCTGTTATCGCAAAGCTTCCATATATTGAGTTATAAAAACAAGTTGTTAACATAAATTGGAAAAAAAATATTGTTGCATGATTTTTATATTACCTTTCATACTGTCTTTATTATTATTTGAGCGTTCAAGATACATCATACAATTTTAAAGGCCATTTGCTGTCAAGTAATCTACCGAAATTACACGATGTAAAACTGGTTTCATATCAAAATAACTTAAGTGCAGTAAAATGAACATCTTTATTTTATAAAGTAATTTATACAATATTTTGTCTTTGTCAATAAAAGTTATACTTTCAACGTTTAGAATGTTCGGTTTTAACTTATTTTAACCATTACTTCAAGCTATTGAATAAAAAAGCTTGTAAAACATTGTTACGATTCAAAGGGATGCAATGTCATATCCTAATGTTAATATTTATTTGTACACAAGTTTAAGTGTGTGTAGTAAAAAATACCATGAATAGCTTATATTCGATCGATGAAAGTATCTCATATGCTAATCATATGTATAATGATATTAGTTGATTTTGTTTACTGACATTCACAGCTTCATTTAACTAATAAAGCCAAATCTCACTTACAATGATTTCTGACATTTTGTCTACTAAGCAATTACGAGATGAATATATGAAAATTACAACCCAAACCATTAATTTTATTATAGAATTACAAACTTCTTCAAGACATAAGTAGAATTACTAGTAACCCTGTATAATGTTACTCTTATTTGACATATTATGTACGAGTAACGTAAAAAAACGGTGAAAATCATAATAATTTGGTGATTTTCTTTTTACATACGAGTTTCTTTATAACAATGTCGTAAAACATCATTTGAGGCAAAGGTCAGACGAACAGCTTGGAGACCTTCATCTGCTATCGATATTGAAAGATTTGTGTAATACGACTTGTAACAGCAACTTTCAATTCAAAGAATCATCCTAATCATTGCTCTCATAGAATATGGGCGTCCAGTACGTGGTACATATGGTTGGGAGAAAGTGCTGCAGGATCAACTGCTTTTGTCTAAAGACTCTATAGCTTTCAATCAAGCACCTCGAGCTCTTCAAGTCTTCGTACGAGACGTTTCTTAAAGACCCTGGAAAACAATTTGTACATGTGGCTCTGGAGTGATGGGTTTGTGGAGGCTCTTCTCAATACGACGTAGATGGAACCTCGCGACTTTTTTCGGATAATTTGAAAGTTTCCATCCCGTTGGTTGGTCTTCATATTTCCGTAATTCTGTGTCAGTATACCAATTTTCTTCTTACATTTTCCCTTAGTACAAAAATCTCAAGAGGTTTCTAATTCGCATCTGCGCATAACCGATAACAGAGGTGCAAGTTAGTTCTTTATACCTAGTTAGTTAATAATATCTAAATCAGCGCGCGTAATTTTCTTTAAAAGTTTGAACAACAAAGGTATTTCATAATAAAATTATTAGATAACCCACTTACAAGTTAGTTTTGGCGTGTCCTATAAAATAATACAGCATATGATACAATCAACGCTATTAGTTGATTATCATATATTAAGGTAGGTACAAATAGGTATCTCTGTTTTTCTCCGACGCGATAGTTTAATGAAAACAAATCTCACATAAAATCATTTAGAGAACCAAACTTTAGAAAATACCATCCTGAAAATTGTAGCTCTTCCGTCAGTCAATCAGCCAAACTGTTCTGCTTCTCGTACATATATGTAAAAACGTCAATATTTTTTGGTAAACGTTATTGAAATTGCATATTATTTTGCGCAGCGTAATTTTCTTTAAAAGTTTGAACAACTAAGGTATGTTTACGTATTTACTTGTAAGCATAAGTTAGTTAGAACACTACATAAGAAGTTCTATCAACTAGGTATGTAGGAACGAGTTTACAAGAAAAGTTATAGTACACGTATGTTACTTGCAATATGTAAAATAGTGGAATTTCCACTATTGTCTTTATGAAATTATTCGATTTCCAAAATTATGCTTCGTTGCTTTTGAATTGGCATATCTACATTCAATATTCAAATCATTCAAACGCTTCACGCCTTTTGTGATGAAGTCGTATTACAAAAAACTTATACCGACGCGGAAGTTTCCATGTCATATTTTGTACCACCATGTTTTAAGAATAGTTGCAATATACATAGTAAGCTGCAGGTATTGAGCCTATATTCACTTCCAATCTTGGATGTCTCTGCAAGCTTAGAGACTAGTTGTTGACAGCTTTGCGCCTTTGTAACGAATCCGGCATATCTACACAGTGCAGGACATAACACAAAATCACTCAATAACAATATCTTGTAAACTAAAAATCTTCTAAAATAAACTACTCTAGTTAGCAAATCCTGGTACCTACTCGCACTGTCCTCTGATCTTTCATGTCAATACGTTGATATATTTTGATTTAGTCAAGCGCTCTCACATTTAAAGGCTCTCACGCTGTTCCAAAATAACGGTACATATCATAACGTCACCTTATCTCAATAAACAAGCTTCAGTTTACCGTACAAACTAAATATCTAATAAACTACATTAGATACTGGAGCTTTAAGTTGAGCTTAAAGCTGGCCAGATGTCTAGACCTTTTTGGACAGACTAATTATTATAACTCCATAGTTCGAACTTTGATTCTAGCTCGATCATGACGGCGTGTGCTTGTTCCAAAAGTATAAATGCTTTCGTCGTACATATATACATCTAGGAGGTACATACTCAGATGTAGAGTTCCTTTATACTCATATAACATAGATAAATAAGTAGCACCTGTCTTGAACTGCTTTCTATTCTGTGACCATTGAGCGAGCTCCCGACGATGGTCTAGCGTAGGGCGAGAAAATGTGTATGTATTCTGTCTTACAATATACTTACGGTTACCGCTATTACTTGAAGTGGACTGCAAGGACGGAGCCCTGGGTTTACCAGCCGTGGATTCATTTTATATCAAATTAATATTCGGTAGAGATATATAAAAATGATAGCTGTATAAAAAGATATTAGTAACGATTCCTTGTATTTTAATTAAATAGAATTATCCCATTGTTAATTTATCTTTAGAATTTATAGAGGATAGGAAATATAGTTGCAGTAATAAAAGAATAACAGATAAAATATAAATAAATAAAGCTAAGGCATTCAAAAGTAAGTCAATGCATTACATAAAACTTCATCTTACAAAGCGAAATATTTAACGTAAAACTTAGTGGAATGCACTGAAATTTTTAATCTCATATTTTTCTGGCGACCTTAGGGATCTTGAATGTGTGTCATAAAGAAACTTAAAACGTTGTTTAAAAGCGAAGTTCAGGACTTTAACAGAATATTGTAAAGAAAAGTATGAATATTTCATCGCATCTAGAGACGGTGTGTAAACATTAAAGCAATTATTTAAAGTATGATACGTGATGCCTGTACCTCCTGGTCCAGAAAAGAGGAAGAGCCAGAATGCATTTGCTGATCTAAAAAGAAAAATAAATCTTATTTTACTTAAATAAAGGAAAGTACTTAATCCCTTGATTTGAGTAAAATTTCATACTTAATAACACTCAGATCGGCAAAGATAAGCAACTCTTGCACAGGACGCCACTTGAATGGATGACCGCTTTTAGCATTTATATCACAGCGCGTTCTGTGCTTTGGAGGGCACATAAAGAGGAGGTCGTTAATAAAATAGACTTTTTAAACGACTCGACGAGGCGGGAATAAATGCGTGGAGTTTTCGGAGTAGACGTAGCGGCTACTCGACGTGGCAGGACTCGACATCAAGGGAACAAATCGAGAATCCCATCAATATTAATGGCTTTTACCATCACTGTAAGGTCACATACGTACATTATATACATATGTATGTGGGTGTGGATGTAAGTTGCATATTTTATGTGTACCATCAAAAGCGTTACGTCGTCTCTTAAGATTACGAGGTGATATCAGCAACTTGTGTATTATTGCCTACTCAACTTGGTCTACAATTTTTTTTTATAGGCTCACGCCTGTATCCCCGAAGAGGTAGACAGAGGTGTAATATTACATCCACATTTCGCCATGAATTTTTAGGTCCCACGTAATAGGGGGCGAGGCTATTGCCGTACCGAGCACATTACTAGACTCCGTGCTGCTACTGAGAATTTTCTAACGGAAAAACTCAATAATACTTCGCCCGATCCGGGAATGGAACCCGAGATCTCGCAATCCCACGCGCACATTTATGCCGCAAGACCAACGAGGCAGTCATCTAATTAGTCTTCTGAAGAAACTTTGTCAGAGCAAACATAGCATACACGCACACATACACACAGCAAGTAGCTAATATAAGTAGGTAATACTGAGGAAACACATCCATATATTTATTTCGCATGGTTTTTATACACACTTACAACTTACAGCTCTTCTAATTTGGAAGTGTATTAACTAATTAAAAAATTACATACCTAAAACTCAATGCTGATAGGAACCATACATTGACTTATACTCCCTTTTCAAACTCTAATCAGACTATAAGAACCAGATAAGTCTAACTTCATTTACACATTTTTTAACACACTGTGGAACCGTTGTCTTTAAAGTCGTCATCTATCGTTACATAATGTAAACCTCTTTGTGCCATTTTGAATCTATTTATAAAGACTTCTATGGACATCAGTTTATGTGTTTAAAAAAATATCTTATCTCATAACCTAATATAAAAATATGCCTCTAAATTATTTATTTCCCACGCTGTGTATTTGTGTCAACATCTACATTTGAGGTACCTATACAGTTGCGAGTAAACCCCGCGGCACCCGTCCACAACTTTTAATAGAGTTCAAGCGTATAAATCCAATTCGAAACTCAGATAATATGTGATAATATACTTTTGGGATTACCACACGTATTTCTTAAGTATTCATGATAAAATATGTAAGATATCTAGAACTACTTAGAACTTGTAAAGCAAAATAAGATACAATTTAATATTGTAATCCATATCTTTCAAGTGGTTTCGTTTGAGTGCTACACTCATGCAACTTTTAATGTGTTTCATCCATTGTTCATGTTTGCGTCGCTGATAATACATCTTCTTAATAATTAATCATCATCTTGTTTTGTTAAAACATGACTTACTTTAATACGTGTATGACATTTGACGCTACCAGACGACACAGCAAAGGTCGATCCTCTGTAAGGTGGGATCGAGGTAAGCAGTTGGATGCAGACGGCCTTGAAGGAGACCTATGAGCAGTTGTGGTCGTCTTTCAGTTATGATGATAACTCGAGGATGCCCGCGGTTACACCCGCGTTATTTAAGGCTACTGCACCGCTCCCGTCGCTCATAGCGCGATGTTATATAGCTTATAGCCTTTCTCGATAAATGGGCTGTCTAACACTGAAAGAATTTTTTAAATCGGACCAGTAGTTCCTGAGATTACCGCGTTCAACCAAACAAATAAACAAACAAACTCTTCAGCTTTCTATATTAGTATTATTGATAACATTACAACAGTCTGAATTTGACGCACAAAGTCCATTGGAAAAACGTAATATTCTCTTTCAATTATCTTCACAGTTTCGCGACATCGAAATGCTGTAACAAAATGACGACTGAGATGGGTTACAAATAACTCAAAAAGTAGGAGTAGGTACAAGTGCGATACTCGCGGTCCTATGGGCCAGAGGGGATTATGATAACAAATACACCACAAGGAAGGGTACCCTCACTTTTTATTGAACCGTGTTCTATACTGAATTTGTTCTTGACAAATTTTAGATACCTAACATACACTCAATAATAAAGGTTGCATAAACTTTGTGTTCCTCTGTAGTTGAACGACAAACATACTCTTGCCCACGCTGCGTCATGTAATTAAAATGAAAACCATGTAGCAATAATCTACTCTGCAGCCACTTGCGCCTATTCAAGCCCAGAATGTGGTTTGATTTTACCTATAGCCTTATATTTATAATCGAGATATATATTTTGTTTGGGAAACTCAAACTCAAATACTTCTATGATAGGATTCATCTAAGATAATTTTTCAGTGTAATATGAATGGATAGCCTAGCAGTAAAATGTAGTTGTGTAATAGACAGGTGTGTAGTACATGCCAAAAACCATATTTGCGTAGCATTGTGTACGTCGACGACATTTGTAGTAATTAGTCATTGCATACTTGAGTAAATGCAGAGTTCTTTGCTTAGCTTTTAAGTTTAAAAATGTATGAGATACAGCCTGGTGACAGAGAGACAGACAGACAGCGGAGGCTTAGTAATAGGGTCCCGCTTTTTAACTTTTAGGTACGGAACCCTAAAAAGCAACATATATGTATGTATACTATATAAAAAGCTTTTTTGGTTAGCGTGAACCCTAAAGAAAGTTCTATGAAGCAAAATATATATTATATATTACCGTGTGTATGCATAAGACGACGGGTGCAGTTCGTGTCTTACAAATTGTGCTGTAGAATAATTTCTGGCTGCCATCTGTCGCTACCGGGGTACCGGCGGGATGCCTGTCCGACTAACCTGTGCTCTTTATTGCCTTGTACTATTATGTTGTATCTACAATATTTGTTATGTCTTTTTTATGTGAATGCTAGCTGAGCCTGCAGTTACACCCGCGTTATTTAGGGCTACTGTTCCGCACTCGTGGCGGATAGGTCGTTGTTATATAGCTTAAAGCATTCCTCGATTAATGGGCTATCCAACACATAAATAATTATTCAAATCGGCCCAGTAGTCCTTGACTTTAGCGCGTTCAACCAAACAAACTCTCCAGCTTTATTATATTAAGTATAGATGTTTTTGGTTTTAAAAATCTGTAGTATTTTTTACATTTCAAATTCTTGTTTATACCTTGAACCATAATAGACCTATAAGATGTATGGCTCCGTTTAAATGCTCAAATAATAACAGAGCTTCTTAAGTTTCCGTGTCTTACAAGGGTCGATCAAATGCGGTCGCACGTTTTAACCATTCGAAATTTATTACATAACATTCATTCAAGTTAGCTGCTCTTAATGACGATTTTATTCGTATCTGGTAAAGTTACCAGTCGATTCAAAAAAATACTCAGCTTTACTTTACTTTTTTTATGCCTGGAACTACAATAAACGTCATGTACTACGTCTTCGTTTACTATCGAAGCGAAACCTGGCTACGATTGCAGGCCCCCGAACTTAACATGTGTCTTATAAGGCAGCTCTAAATAATTACAATTTTATATTACAAAGCACTAAAACTGCGCGAAAAAAGTATTGACAATATAATACTAAAATTAAATAACATTTTCTCGCGAAGTGATAAAAATATCAGACGCCGAATCTTCTATACAAAGCCTCACATTCAATAAATATCGCTGTCTCAAACAGTTCCTCTGACAATAACTTTAAACGCGAAAATATGGGTATCTGTACATTTAATACGACGCCTTCGTATATTCAAAGTACACAAGCATTTATTTCGGGATTGTAGAGGCGGCGCCAGATATTAGAACTGCCACCTCACAGCAGAAGCACTTTTGAAAGCATCAAAGCAAAATTATGTATATTTTTTTAATAAACTATCGAAAAATATTCGTAAGGTTGCGTGAGAGTAACTGATACGATTTTACTCTCTGTTCTCATTTTCCGTCCCATATTTTTGTTTTGAACTCCACTGAACATTTTTTTTACATTTTTTTGTCTCCCAACACATGAGTTATTTTCGCGGTTTTAACACTTTCTGTACGCATTCGGTTGCAAGACGTGACTATGAATCCTATATGATTTACATTTATGTTGAGAAATTTCGCCGAAAAAGTTTGAATACGTAATAGGTGCCAGCTTTAAAATTTGTGGTAACACAGTCGTTGGAATACAATTGTATGGTATTCTGTGATAATATCATACACGATGAGCCCAATTGTTATCTTATAGTGTGTTTTATGTTTGCGCTTATGTTGTACGCAATTAAAATAATAGCCTTAACGCCATTTATTTTTTAATCATAAACCAATCAATGTAAAATAAGAACCATAAAAAAAACTTGCCGTGTGGTTGACGGCATAGAATACAACTGTCACCATCCCCTATCTTCCCGTGAGTGTCGTAAGAGGCGACTAAGGGATAAGACGATGCAAATACCATCTTTGCGTAGAGACGGAAAACTCGACATCAAACCCTATACGATTGCCTCGTTGGTCTCGCGGCATAAATGTGCGCGTGGGATCGGGAGATTCCGGGTTCGGTTCCTGGGTCGGGCAGTGTTATTGGGTTTTTCTGTCACGAAATTCTCAGTAGCAGCACGGAGTCTGGAAATGCGCCCGGTACGGATTGCCGTACCTCGCCCCTTATTACGTGGGACTAAAGTATATCTGGCGAAAAGTGGGTGTAGAAATACACCTCTGCCTACGCCTTCAGGGATAAAAGGCGTGACGTTATTAAAAAAAACTCATTCGAAATTAAACTGCATACAAACCAAAGCACCATCTCACCACACCTTTGCACTGTTAGCGCAGTCGAGGGATAATCTTGGGAGTGCATTCACATAGGACCACAGTTTGGTAACTCTCTACGTTCTATCGGTTCATCTAAATTCCCTAGACTGAGGACTGTATCAATTCTGCATCACATTTTGGCGATTTTCTGTATTGCAATTGACATGGAGCGTCCAAAAGCGACTTGATCACAGTTGGCCTTTATGTGTGTTCGACTGGATCGTTCAGGCCGCAAACCTACAATTATGCTACACGCTCGGACGCGTTATCAAACTGCCGGAAACCGAGCAAATCATCGGCCGGCTATACTAGGGAGACTACACTACAAGCTTGTTTTGCAGTCTTGAAACACTTTTTACAGCCAGTGACCTAGGATTCGAACTTCGGAGCTCATGCAAAGATGGTCAATGACACAAACAGTCAAAGATCATCACTAAATAGTGCAATAAGCATTCATATACCGCTAATACAATTATCATGGATTATCATGAATTATTATTATTTATTATTATCATGGATAAAGTATTCCTATGACAGTGTAAAAATTAGTTGGATAAAGGAAAAGATTATGAAGTGTTTAGTAAAATACTCCTTTTGCCTATTTTTATGTTCATGTATTCAGTGATTGTTTTCGTTCTAAGCTGAGATTATAATTTCCTGAAGTGTGCATACCATCTCTTTGCAGATGAACCAAAATAACGAAGACAAGCTGTAATCTCGCAGCTTTATCAGAGAAGGTCACTGAAAAACAGTATATTTCTAAAATATATAAAATTTAATTGAAATCACGCCACTTCGTTAAATGGAGTAACGATCTTATTTGCAAACTAAAATATTCTTAGGTTATGCGAAGAAACGAAAAGATGGTACTCTACATAAAGTTAAATTTGAATTTTGTTAAATAAATGCCTTGAAGCAGGTTCCTAGGGAGTGGCGGTTGGTGTTGCCCACCATAAGCAGGTTAGGAACCCTTATCAGGCCACGTGATTAGGTTTGAGTGTATCCAAAAAGAATAATTTTGGAGCGATATACGTGATACGCTCGATTTTTATGAACACTAAGTATATATACTGAAAAATCTACATGTAATGATGAACGACTTTATTTTATTCCTGACACAGTACAATTTTACTTTTATTGGTAGCAAACAATGGTTTTAGTGTGATAGCGAGCAATTATCGTGGCTCATATGACTAAGTCACTGTCAGCCTACCTGAGAAGAAGAAGAGATAGAGCGAACGGAAGCAAGTTGGTAGCAGAAAAATAAAGCATGATTAAAAATACAAAATATTTTTTCCGTGCTCGTCGCATTATATAGTATTATCTAAACGGAAACCAACGTGATGGCCCTTTTCGGTATTTAAGTATCACACGCTTCGGCTAGATAGTATTTTCCATGATCACAGGCAGAATGGCGCAGCGACCTACAGGCAGCTATGTTACATACGGAGTATGCTTACGGATACAGCTAGTGTGATAAGAGATGTACATTAAAGAAACGATTCACCAAGTCAAGCATCTGCAGGGATATATGCTGTGCAAATCAAGAAGGCTGATACTATGTAACACCTACCGTTAGGGCAGTTACCACTAAATACCAAAAAGAAATGTGCCTATATGGCAGTGATGATCGAAACGATCCACAGATGAATAGAGATAAAATCAATTTCAATGAATAGATGGTTACTGACAAAATCAGTAGGAATACTCACAAGTAGAGTTAGGTATTTAATACCATTTACTCGTACCGTCACGATGGAATAATAATCACCAATGAGAACATGACGTCATAAGAGAACATCATGCTATGTGTCGTCTCGGCATTCCGTCTTACCTGTATATGACTCCTCCCAACAGAAGTTTCACATAAAAGGTTACTGCAGCTGATGCCATCATTCACCTTAACAAGCAAGATTTACTTACGTTTTATAGTAAATATGCACACCTGAGCATTATCTAGAAACTTCTCAAACATGTGTGAAGTTTGGCTAGCCACTGCGGTAGACAATGGCGTAATCATTCTGAAAAGTTTCGCCACTATTAGAAACTTATAATATTTGTGTTGTGGAGGATAATTTGGTAGTTGATGCTTAAAGATTATAAAAGTTTGTGCCTACGTGTACGAGCGTCTAGAACTGTAAATTTACTTAAGATCAATTTTTATGTGTTTAGTGTTTATCAATATATTCTTAATATATTCTTATTACAATACATTCGCAGATTAAACGGTAATGTACCTAAAATAAGATACGTAAGGTGTACTTGATATTACGTTTTATTTTTTTAAGTTAGGCTCGTAATAGTATAAATAAAGGCGAATCATCTCAATTATTCTATGTTTCCATAAATCATAATAATGAGGTAATGATAATCATCTATTTTGAGGGTAGTAAGATCGACAACACTAAAAATTTTTCGCTCTATATTTTTAATTGATTAAATATAGTAAATCAAATAAACTCTCAATAATTAATGTAAAGATTTATATGCCAACTTAAATACCAACCAGTTTTAGTGTAATTCCTGAGTCACAATCTATTAAACACATTGCACTAGCACTATATTATTATGGACAGCGTCGAGGCAATCAAGTCATCTTTTTCCACCACTATGGCGAGCATCAAGGAGCGCATGGCCAACTTTGAGGCTGAACTGCAGAAAAGTGCCAAACAGCCTAACAACACACCCAGCGTAACGAGTATAGCAGCCGATTTTTCATCCTTCCGGGCATTTGTGGTGGAAACCATTGGAGCTTTCCGACGTCAGATAGAGTTGCTGGCGCACGAAGTGGACAGCATCGAGTTGCGCAGTCGCCGAAAAATGATTCTGATCCATGGTGTCACTGAACATAAAAATGAAGATCCTGTTCAGCTGGTCATTGATATAATTAAAGATCTCCATCTTACTGATGTCAGTAAGGATAACATCAAGCGGAGTCACCGGATGGGTCGTCAGTCGGGTTCAAATAAGCCGAGACCAATTATAGCCAAATTCCAACAGGCAGCAATTCGTGATAATGTATGGTTCTCCAAGACCAAGCTGAAAGGTAGCGGCAAAACCCTGTCTGAATTTCTCACGAAGGTACGGCATTATACATTCATTGCAGCAAGGCACCGATTTGGAGTCACAAAGTGTTGGACACGAGAGGGCCATAATTTTGTATTGGACTCCGACGGGTTACAGCATCGTATTTCTTCTCTCGGCGAACTCCACCGGATTAAGGCGGGTACTCAAAAGACGCCGACTGTTGAGAAACCTGCGGCTGGGAAGACGAAACGAGCAGCGGCCACAAAGAAATAGGTAGCATGCATCACATAATTTCTAATTGGCAGTAGTTGCGGCATCCGTGGTTTGTTTACTTTATATGTTATGTATTTTACACTTGTACCCTATCTTCAATAGCACTAATCCTTAATACCTCCTAATTCGTTACTTTTGACTTCGACTTTCTTACTAATCAACTTCTCTAATAAATATTATTCCACCTTCTGTCTATAATTTATTACTTTAGTTTTTCATTTCACTATTTTCAACTTCACGAGTTCATGACAATTTGACACTTGACATCTGTCAACGTCAAAACTGCGTTTCGTTTTCTATAGTTGGAAACGTTTAGAAACTGAGCCGTGAATTATTATGTAAGTCTTTACTCTTCATTTAATATTCATTCATAACCCATATAACTATTTACTTTCTACAAATATATATTTGAACTACTTTACTTATTTGGATATTTATCTATTCATTTCTATCTTTTTTAGCATAAATTTATTTATTGGTTCGTTAATTATTCATACTTAATAATATTCTATTTGTCTCTGAATATTTACGCTGTACTAAAAACAAAGCCCGGATGTTGCATTTTAGAATTACCTATTTTTTTCGAAAGCGCATAATAATATTAGATGTTTAAACTTTAAATCCTATTTTTCTTTTGTTGTCAAGCATTGCAATTTGTATATAAATATTTTTTTTGTTCTGTAATCTGTTAGCACTGAACTGGCAGGTGGATAAAATAAGACAGATTAAGTTATAATACTCAAATTGTATTTTATTATATTTTTAGTTATTTATTTATTATTATATTTATTTTTATATATTATGTCAGACCAGTTACAAAGTAGCGATAACGATAGTTTTTTTTTCTATGAGTAGTCATAACAGTAGTTTTGAAAGCATTCCTTCTCTTGCTGAAACTTTGCAGTGCGAGTTTGCCGATGTACCTGGGAACTTTAATGTCGTTCATACAAATGCTCAGAGTATTCCGGCCCATTTCCAGGATATGCTGACCACTTTTGACTGTAAGAATATCCATGCTATTCTTGTTTCCGAATCTTGGTTAAAACCTTGCCTATCGTCTGTGTCTTACTCTCTTCCTAATTTCCGATTCATAAGAAATGATCGAACCGGGAGTGGTGGTGGTGGTGTTGCCATTTATCTCCCTACTCACATTCCTTTCAATGTTGTTAATATGTCATCACAACCTCCACCGCTCAATGCCGGCGAACATCTCTTCGTGGAACTAGATCTGGCCTATACCAAGAATCTGCTTGGTGTTTTTTATTCCCCTAACTGTCACATAAATTATTTCTCTTCTTTCGAACGTATCTTAGAAAATCTAGCTCCTACTTACAGTCATACCATAGTCATGGATGATTTCAACACTTGTTTGTTGAAAAAGGATTCGCGCTCATCTTCCTTGTGTAGTATTGTCGAATCTTGTAATCTATCTATCCTCCCTTTAAATGCTACACATAATTTTCCTAATTCCACTCCTTCTCTTCTTGATCTCATGTTTGTCTCCTCACCTTCTCTTGTTGCCAAGCATGGGCAGTTTCCAGCTGATGCTTTTTCCTACCACGACCTTATCTTTCTCTCCTATAAACTTCGTCTTCCCAAGACAAAGACTAAAATTCTTCTGCAACGTAATTTTGGTGGCATAAATGTAGAAAATCTTAGCAGAGATGCAAGTATGATCGACTGGAGTCCTTTACATAGCGCAGAGACCATTGACGAGAAAGTTGAATTGTTCACTAACGCTATTATTCGTCTATACGATGTTCATGCACCAGTCCGTGCGATTAGAGTTAGACAATTACCATCACCTTGGCTAACCGCTGAAATTAAAGTTCCGTTATCTAAGAAAGCTGTAGCTAAAACTAAATATAAATGTCAACCTACTTCTCGCAATTGGGACAACTACATTCCTATCAGAAATCACTGTAAAAAGGTGTGTAGGAAAGCACATCGCCAATCATCCATAGTTCTGTTGAGAATGAAGATCCAGCTAAGGTCTGGAAATTTCTAAAAACTATGGGAGTTGGAAAATCTTCACACGATCCTGTCTCTGATAAAATAGATATTAATTCACTAAATCGTCATTTCACTACTTCGTCAAAATTTGATCAGACAACCAAAGCGAAAACTTTGACCATGATCTTTCATTGCTTCCAACCCCAAATTATCCATTTTTAGTTTTTAATCAACTATCTGAGTGTGATGTTAAAAAGAGCGTATTATCCATTGCCTCTAACGTAGTCGGTAATGATTGTATCAGCCGGAAAATGATAAGTTCCATATTAGATGAAATCCTCCCCATCCTTTGTCATATTTTTAATTTTTCCTTATCTAGGGGCGTTTTTCCCACCGTATGGAAAGACGCCCAAATTTTTCCTTCACCTAAAAAACCTAATCCGTCTTCCTTTACTGAGTTCCGGCCAATCTCCGTCCTACCATTTCTATCTAAAGTGCTCGAGCGTCTTGTCCAGGCCCAACTGAGAACATTCCTTAATAAAAACCTTCTTTTCAATCCACTCCAATCCGGTTTCCGTCCAGGTCACAGCACGGTTACGGCACTGATCAATATTACCGACGACATCAGGCTCGGTATGGAAAATGGCAACGTGACTGTCCTTTGCCTACTTGATTTTAGTAATGCCTTCAATCAATACTATTGATTTCCATATTCTGCTTGGCATATTGCGCTCTATTAACATATCTCCACCAGTAATTGATTGGTTTCACAACTACCTGTTTGGGCGCCGACAGCGTATACGGATTGAAGACTCTTTGTCTTCTTGGTGTACGTCTACTGTCGGCGTTCCACAGGGTGGCGTTCTATCTCCTTTGCTTTTCTCAATTTTTATAAATTCTATCTCTTATCAACTTCAGTCATCCTACCACCTTTATGCAGATGATCTCCAAATTTACACTCAAGCTCCTGTCCATGAGCTGTCTGAAGCAATTCGTATCATAAATTCGGATTTCGATCGTATATCTGCATGGAGCCTCAGATTTGGCCTCCAAATCAATCCTACTAAAACACAAATTATTGTTATTGGTAGTCCCAGGTTGATTGCGCGTGTGGACCGGACTTGTTTACCCCAAGTTAACTTTAATGGTACTGCTTTACCCATAAGTGATTGCGTGAAGGATTTAGGAGTGTATATTGATAAAACTCTATCCTGGGTCCCTCAAATTAGGGAAGTAAGTAGAAAATTATTTTCTGCGGCTGGGACGTTGCGACGATTGCAAAACTTTCTGCCGACTGCCACTAAAATTGCGCTTGCAAATTCTCTTATTCTACCTATCCTTGACTATGCCGATGTCAGCTATCTAGATCTCACGGAGGAGCAACTTGATAAACTTGAGCGACTTCAAAATTTATGTATTAGATTCATATGTGGATTGCGCAAATATGATCATGTTTCCAAATTCCGCAACGTGCTCAAGTGGCTCCCAATTCGCCTTCGACGGAATACTCACATACTTTCCTTACTTTATAACATTCTCTTTAACCCTTCTGCTCCCCATTACTTAAAGGATCGCTTCGAGTTCCTTTCTGATACGCATTCTAGATCTCTAAGGTCATCGGTGAATTTGAGACTGGCAATGCCAATGCATTCCAGTAGTTTTAATGATAAATCATTTACTGTCCAAGCTGCACGCTTGTGGAATGCATTACCGATGTATATTAAACAAGCTCAAACACTAACTTCATTCAAGAAATTACTCAAAGAATACTACTTGACTCTTTAACCTTCCTACTCTTGTAATTATCATTTTTCTATTTCCTTTCATTTATATAGCACTAATTTATGTATCATTAATATTAATATCTATGTATTTTATTATTATTTATTTATGTATGTACATAGTTATTTATGTAAGTATATCGTTATTTATGTATGTTTATGGTTATTTATCTATGTAAAAATTTGTATTAATAATGTTTATCAATAATGATCGCCAAACTACCCCCTTTCTTCTGAATCCATGTTGTTTCTCCAAAGGTTGCCTGTAAGAGATTACTTAATAGTGATAAGGCCGCCAATTGTACTATCTATAATTTATGTTAAGGTTCATTATTGTAAATTTCTTTGGTGCAATAAAGATGGTTATTATTATTATTATTATTGATAATGATAAGATGATAACCAATCACTCTTACTACATATATGTTTCTTTTTAACTAATTTGTTATTAATGAATGAATAAGATAACTCAGCTCCCTAATGGTTGCCTGCTATACTCGATGAGATGAAACACTTATTCTACTATAAGAGGATTTTTTAGTGGTCACAAATTCGTACTTACAAACTTCCTACGGATATCTAAAATTCACACTCAGCCAAAACGTAGCGTGGCTAAGCATTTACCTAATGAGATAGCACATTTTCACAGGTAAAACTGCAGCTAAGAATCGTATCGTTTTCCAGACGATGCACTTGTAGACAATTTAAATAAAGGTTGGTTTAACGAGTCTGAACCACATTACTAACTAATTTATTGTATTAATACCACAAGGGTCGCTATCGCGGACGGATCTCATGGTCCGTCCGCGATAGCGACCGTTGTAAGCCGGTAGAAACGTTGGCAAAAAAGAGGGGTATTTATGACATACATTAGTTAATAACTGTCGGTGATAAAGACCTTGTTAATAAGCTTGTATGTTTTAGACAAAAATTTAGAGACAAAGCTTGTTTTAAAGTAAAGATTACCATTGTTCTATTTCCAACCATTGTTCTCGAATTTTTCTAACATACTTATCAGCACCCGGTACTTCAGTAAAAGAAGCAAACGTCTCTCTTAAGCTGCGCGTCCACTGGATCGGAATCGGAGCGTACGGAGCGGACGGAGCGTCGTCATTTACAAAATACCGATGGGGTGCGCCTACTGCATTCGGATTCAGCATCGGCAATTTAGGTATTTTTAAAGCAGGAGGATAGTGATGAGGATATTGTTGTAATTAGATTCATTTTCAGAGAATATCATACATTATATTCTGATTTATTAGAAGATGAAAATAGATTTTATTTGCCCAATTTCGTCCCAAATATTGTCTCTCCTAAGTTGATTATGTTAATGTTCATGTTTTAGATTATAAAGTTCTTCATACCTTTCCACTAAAGTAATTAAAACATCGTCGTTCATCGTGAATAAGTATTTTTGTCTACAGTTTAACGTCGCAAACACGTCAGAACTTGAAACGCTCGGAATCCATATGATGCGTTCACTGCGGATGACGTCATCAGCACAAATACCGGTCTCAGGCGCAGAAATGCCGATCCAGTGCATGCAGTTTCATAGAAATTAATACAAAGCAACAAATCCTTCCGCTCCGTACGCTACGATTCCGATCCGGAGGACGCGCAGCTTAAATCCCATAAAAAGATACGGGCGTTCAGACACGTATTTACATACAAACTGTCGCACTGACTGATCATGAAATCCTAAAAAGTTAGTACAAAACCTTCCGGTCGACGTCACGACGGTCACGTCTTCCGAATGAAGTAAAGGAAAAATCTTTTTTTAAGACACTTGTGTCAGAGATAGTCAATAGAGTTCACAATTATCATAAGGGCGTTTACAAACTTTCAAGTTTCTTTGTGGTATAGCTTGTATAGTGAAAGCATATTTTGCTATCTTTGTAGAATTGTTTAGTAAGGTTTATAAATTACATACCTGCTATCAGTTTCATAATGCTAGCATCTAAATCAACGGATTTTGAAACACAGACATTCAACCCCCTTTTTTAAGTCCTTACGGCACCACAGAATCCTTTCTGTGTGGACTTTGTCATGTGAAGAACCCACTGTCATAATTTCAAATATAAATCTTCATTAGTTTAGGCTCGTGCGATGACAAGTACTTCTTGAGATGTGATGTTCTAAAATCATAATATTTATGATTATGGAAGAAATAAACAACCTAGCGTCACCTGATATACTCGTATTTTAATTTCTTTGTTTGAATTCGTAAAACACAGAAACTACCGATCTGTTTTGAAAATTAGCAGCTCGTTTATTAAGTAGGTAAGCTTCGTAACATCACATTACCACCTTCGCAGTTAAGAAAAAGAAAGAAAGAATACAAGTAAGAACGGCGAGTTAAGCAAAAAAATAAGGAATACTAAGAAAGTAAGATTGTTAGGTGAAGCCACGGCGCATAGCTATAAGATTATAAATGAAATAAATATTATCTCATTTAACTTACCAATTAAACTACTAACACCATTTCGCAACTACCCCATGACGTTTTAATGAAACTGACTCGTAAATTTTTCAAATATAATTTGAGGCGGAGTAGTGACGCCGCGTCGGCTTGGTATCTCACCTAAGGCGGCCCGACGCTAATCACGCGGCATCCGATTAGGCCCGGATTAACCGGACAAATGGCATGTGTAATTATCTCCACCTAACTAATCGCATTTGACTGTACATGTATTGTAACAGGGTGCGACAGCAAATTATTGACGGTTGCTAAGTTGTTAACATTTGATGAATGTTGGTTCTATTTTTAAACGAGACCACGATTTGCGTTTTTTCGCCGGTCAGTTTCAATATTCAATCTATCCATGGATTTAGAGGTTTGAGATGTCTATTCGACATAAGCTCCATACAAAATATGTAAAACATTTGTCTCAATTCTATGTGGCCTATAAACTAATTTCGACGTCGTGATGCTACCATACGGTACCATACCATGCTACCTTTTAAAGATATTTATGTACCCGTTTGTCGGTCGACATGTGTATGCAATTTAAACAACACTTGTGAAACCAAAAAAGAAAAAGAATATCGACCAGAGTTTATTATAATTACACGACTGACGAACTCAGTCTGCATCATAAAATTTTATAAAAAAGGCTTTAATGATTTTGACCCTGCGTAGAAAATGGAAGATGAAAGCACCGCAGATGTTTAGTTCTAAGTCAAAACTTTTTAACAGTCGGGCCAAACGGTGGATTCAGTCCTTCGTGACAGGCCCCTGACAATTCCTATTTCAATTAATTTCAAGACATACGTAATAAAAACCCAATGTTAAGAAGTAAAACTGAAAAATTGTTTATTAGGTACTATTATGAAGAAAGAAAAAGTAGCTAAATAAAGAAACAAAATTGTACTTTTAAAGCATGTATCTTCTCAAATCTCAATATAGCTAGGGTAAGTTGTTGTTACAATCAAAGTGATTTCTGTAATGGTTTGCCTTTTAATGATTGGTGCGTATTCCACAACTTACCGTGACTTGGTTACATAGAGGAATTATAGTATTCCGAATGCAAAGGGTTGATTTTATTTTACACTTCCTCAGCAAACAGTTTTGTTACGGACGTCATAGCTTTGTGTTAAATAATGATCATAAATAATGTAAATAAATATGAATATATAAGTAGACTTAAGTAGATATAAGGATGATTCAATAAAAACGATTTGAGAGTAGGGAAATGTTTATTTTTATTCGATTAAGGCTGTTTTATTATCCCATAGTAAGTAAGAAATCGAAACATGACGATGTAAAGTGGACGCGAGCACGATCGAACAGGTTTGAACATGTTGAAACCTGTCCGAACGCCACCACAGGTAAACTCAGACGAAGCGTTGTGATTGGTCGAACCGAATGCGTTGCGCTCACATCCACTCACTACTTGCACCCTGTAAAAATAGGATATAAACAGGACGGTTTGTTGCACGTTCAGTTCAGTTCAGCAGTAGTTCTCTCAAGAAATCCGAAGCAACAAGCCGATCCTGATTAAGACTGAATTAAATCAACTCACCATCAAGCCAGGCGTTTCATTCCTTTGGAAGATAAAAAATTACAGTCCACCTCGACAGTTTGGACCTACGCCGGATACAGTCGGATCATCGTTCGCCTGACGAGTTGAAGAATAAGAAAATACAGATAGTGTAGTGTTCCTGAAAATGAAGACTAGAAGTATTGCGGCCAAAGAGAGTGAGGCAGAATCGGGATACGACAGCCGACGTCGCCGAACATTCGAAGAGCTGCCGAGATCACCTTCAACCATTGCGTCCGCGTTGCCGCGCGTCCAACATGAAGTGCCCGCAAGTGCACGTGACGGAGGACATAAAGAAGTTGCCTCGGCTCACTAGTGTGGCAAGTGAACTAAACTCGTTCGCAGTGAAGCTACAGACAGTGCCACGCCCATCGCCGCTGTGTCAGTGACCGCACCCCCCGCCACCGCCGCGACGGAAGGAGTTGTGCCACCGTCTGATGGTGCGCTCGCCGCGCTTACCGCACCCGCTCCACGCCACGTACCGGCGAGTCGAGCAACCGCGATCGCGAGTGTAAAAGTGCATGAAGAACAACTCGTCACTCCAAGCACGTCGTTCCAGCCAAGAATTCAGGACTCTGCCAGGACAATGACGGCAAATATGTCAGTGAAAGACACCCCAAGTACGATAAGATCAAGGAGATCTTATAGCAGTGATGTGGCAAGAGTAAAACTAGCAGAATATGAGGTACAGAGAAGAATTGCTGCAATTAGGAACGAGCAATTGGAAATTTAAAAGGCCCTAGTAAACAAACGGTTCAAGTATGAAGTGTCGGCAATTGAAGCAGAGGCAGAGGCTCGTGAAGAGGGCTCCAGACATAGGAGTGAAGACAGGGTGGATGAGTGGCTGCAAAGTATTGACCAAGCCCACCCACCAGTCACCGAAGAGAGAACTCAGCCGCTGCACCCCGCCGCCCAACGAACCGCCGCAGAGCCGAATACATGTGTCGACGCTACAACGCCTGCCATGCCACGCAGGAGACAACGTTCGATCTCACGTTCACCCACAAGAGGGGAACGCAGAGCAGGAAGAGGCATCGAGCAACTGGCCGTCACGCTGGACAAAATGATGCGTGTACGCCCGCCGCCACGACAAGTGACTGAACTACCCGTGTTCACCGGAGCGGCTACGGAATGGCTGCCATTCAAGGCAGCTTATGAAGATTCATTGAGTGTCTACAAATTCACCGCGATGGAAAACTTAGCAAGACTGAGGAACTGCGTCAGAGGTCCAGCAAGGGAAGCAGTTTCCGCGTTCCTGTACTCTGCGTCTGACCTTGGGACAATTATGAAGACGCTAGAATAATACTATGGAAGGCCGGAGATATTAATGGACCACGTGACGGAGGACATAAAGAAGTTGCCTCGGCTCACTAGTGTGGCAAGTGAACTAAACTCGTTCGCAGTGAAGCTACAGAACATAGTGTGTGTGCTATCCAATATGGACAACCGCGGATACTTGTGGAACCCGATGCTAGTGCGTGAAGTTGTGGACAAATTAAGCCCGCATATGACTTATTATGACTGTCTCCCGCACGGGAAACCAGACTCTCATAATCATTACCCGAGTACGGTCAAGAACAGCTTACGCCATATTAATCAGTTTTAAACGCCAGACACTTCTTATTTTCTTATTAATAACTAATACATATTTTTTTATAAGAGGGCTATTCATTTCCTCTCGATAATATATTAATTTATATTGATTTATCAAAGGGAAAATGCAACATCGACTATTTTATGCCGAACAATGGCAGTCGGACACGTCATATGAATCAGAAGAACGAGGTTCAAATATTTTTATTTTGTATCTAGACTGTGATGAATATATATAATAATAGAATGAATTCAAATATATCATTTGGCCAAGATAGGCATAAAGCTAAAGGGTGTTCGGATGGCAATGCGCCGTAGAGACCATGCGTTTAGAAAGTACAAGAGAGATCGATGTGTGGAAAATTGGGTGCTTTTTAAGTCTGCAAGAAATCGGTGCAATCAGATGGTGCGCAACGCCAAACGCCGACATATCCTCAATAATATATCTTGTTCATCGCCTGCTAGTACCTGGAAGTTCCTCGGAACACTAGGCATTGGCAAACAGCGGCGTCTTGATTTTCATGGGACTCACGACTTGGATAATATCAACCGATATTTCACCACTACTGCTTCGCTGGATCACCAAGTCGTGAGTCACACTGTTAATTATTTAGCGGGGTTACCTCAACCCAACATTGATTCCTTTTGCTTTTCTCCAGAGTCTCCAGACGACATCAAAAAGGTCATCCTATCCATAAAATCTAATGCTGTGGGATGTGACAATATTAGTCGTCGTATGATCACGACGATCCTTGAACATCTACTGTCGGCGATATCCCACATCATTAATTTTTCCCTAGTCTCTGGTACTTTTCCCTCCCTGTGGCGTAAGGCCTATATAATACCTCTTCCCAAAATCCAAAATCCCACTCTCCCTGAACACTTCCGTCCTATTTCTATCCTACCCTTTATGTCTAAAGTGCTAGAGGCCTGTGCGCACAAGCAACTTTCTCATTTTATTCAACACAACAAGTTGTTGAGTCCTCTGCAATCAGGCTTCAGACCTGGACATAGCACAACTTCCGCCCTCCTTAAAGTGACTGGCGATATTCGTGAGGCCATGGAAAACACCAAAATTACCGTTCTGGTATTAATTGACTTTTCAAATGCCTTCAATACCGTCAGTCACGATATCCTATTATCTATCCTCTCCCACCTCAAGGTCTCGGCTGGAGCTGTGGATTGGTTCTCAAATTATCTTCGAGGTCGCCGGCAGTCGATCCACGTCAATGAGTTATCGTCGGCATGGTTTGATACTACTTCTGGCGTTCCTCAAGGCGGCATTCTCTCTCCTCTTTTATTTTCTATTTTTATAAATCTCTCAACTCAAAATCTTCAGTGCGCTTACCATTTGTACGCCGATGACTTGCAGATTTACTCCCAGGTAAGTGTGGAACACATCATTGAGGCGATCGACAAAATCAATAACGACTTGAACGCTATACTGTCCTGGTGTCGCAAGTTTGGGCTAACCGTTAATCCTAGCAAGACCCAAGCCATCATTGTGGGTAGTCAATGGATGTTAAAAAGACTAGACTTATCGATCCTGCCACCCATAACCTTTAACGGAACCACCGTCGATTTATGTCCTGCTGTCAAAAACCTTGGGCTTCACATAGACACCACGCTGAATTGGCAAGTCCAGGTAACTCAGTTGAGTCGAAAGGTCACCAGTGCTCTGCGCGCTCTCTACCGTCTAAGGAACATACTACCATCCGAGACAAAGACAATGCTTGTGCAGACCTTAATCTTCCCCCTCATTGACTATGGTGATGTATGTTACTTTGACCTGAATGCAGACCTCCTTGATAAACTTGACCGTCTTCTGAATAACTGCATTCGATTCATTTTCAATCTTCGCAAGTATGACCATGTGTCTACTTATCGTTCACAACTAAAGTGGCTTCCCATACGTCAGCGCCGTAGTTTGCGTGCTCTCACTACCCTCTATACTATTCTTACATCTTCAACCTCTCCCCAGTATTTATCTTCCTACTTCCAATACTTATATTCCAACCATGAACGAAACCTCCGTTCATCTCATAATCTTCTCCTCACGGTACCTCCTCACAACTCTAACTTTCTCCATTCCTCTTTTACTATTCAATCTATCCTTCTCTGGAATGCCCTCCCTCTTGAAATCAGGATGGCCAAGACGAAGAACACTTTCAAGTTCAAGGTGAAGGAGCTCCTATTGGCTGAGTCGGCGATTGTATCTTAAGTCGTTTAAGTTCAATGTGGTTTAATATGTATGTATGTGTTTATATATTTATAGTATATATATTATATATGCCTTTGTGTATTTATGTAGTTTTATAATATATCTATATCATGTATGTTTATATTATATTATGTACCTAACGTATTTATTTTAATGTATCGACGGGTGCAAAGTAAAAAGAGTCATTTACAAAACAGCTACTTTTCAGGAGAGCGCATAATAGGAAAAAATGCTCCCATTTTGTCAATTTTAAACCAAATTTATTGAAACTTTCATCATTTCTTCATTATTTAATAATATATCGACATGTATATTTAATTTCTTCGAATTATGTTTAATTTACGAGATATTGTAGTTGTCTGCATCTACATTGCGCTTAAAAATATGACAACTGTGTTAACTACCACTTGGTCGTTTCTACGTGGGAATTCAAAAAAATTGATTTAGTTAAAGTATGATTAGTATATTTCAAAGTTAATACGTGAATTTTAACACTTCCTATTATTAAAATTAGTTAATGACCGTTTTACATCATAAATAAACCAAGTTCAGAACATAACTGCGCAGATATCTTTTTCTACGTCGTCGATTCGATGCAAGGTACACGATTTAGAAGGCGGTTAAGTGAAATATTTACTTAGGAATCATTCATTTTGGAAATAATAATAAAATCAACAAACATCTTACTGATAATTTATGAGGTAGGTAATTGCAGGAACTTTGGTTGAGAATACAACAGTAAAATTATATAAACTTCGTTTAACAAAAAAAAACAATTACAGTTAAATCTACGTGGGAAACTCAGAAAGTTTTGCGACACTAAAAATATGTTCTATAAGTAAATATATTTTTATTACATCTTTCAAAGTACTCTCCACCAGCCTCTATACAAAGTTTCATGCGTCTGAACCAGTTTTCGAAACACTTTTTCCAGTCCACCGCAGACACCTCGTTTACAGCCTGCTCGAACGCTGCGAGCGCATCATTCGGCGACGAAAATTGTATCCCTTTGAGCTGATTTTTTATTTTTGTGACTAAGAAGAAGTCACACGATGCTAGGTCAGGGTTGTAAGGAGGGTGACCCAGGAGTTTGACCGGTTTGCTGTCTAGGAAGTCCCTCGTTTTGATTGCGGTGTGACCGGGTGCATTATCGTAGCAGTAGTCCGCGGAGCCCTGTGTTTGGTCGCTTGTTGCTCACAACAGAGAAAACTTTTGCCAAGCATTTGGTAGTATACCATTCGGCGTTAATGCTTCTTTGGTTTCGTAAAGGAATTGACACCAAGTAGCCAGTCAAATTAAAAAAAGCTCGCGATCAAAATCTTCCCCCCGCTTCTAGGTCGCTTTACTTTAGTAGGTGTTGATTCGTTTTGAAACACCCAAACCGTCAACTGGCGTTTTGTTTCTGGGTCGTATTGATAAATCCAAGATTCATCACCTATAACGATGTCGTAAACACGCCGAGACGAGCCTGCTTCAAATTTGTCTATCATATCATGGCACCATTCCACCCTTGCCTGCTTATGAACATCTGTGAGGTTGTGCGGCACCCAGCGTGAAACTGTCCTCCGCACCCGTAGATGCACGTGTAGAATCTCGTGAAGGCTTTCTGATCCAATCTGCAGTATATGCTGAATCTCTTCAGTATCGTTTACATTGTGTTGGCGTTTAGAATTATTCTCTGTAGTAATTCTTCGTTTCATACGTTTTGTATATTTACCTATAAAAACTCATTGCTTTTCCTGATCACAGAGATCCCAAAAACGATCAAAGATAAGTTTTCTGTCTTCGGGAGATATTTTTGCGCTACAGTTAAACTTGCAAATACCACATGCCGGCTTAAGATGTTTCGCAGGTTGCAATTTCCCATTTCTGGACTTATCTTAATTCAATAGTAATTCACGTCTCGTATCAATCCACTTGTCTTTATTTCTCAATCACATTTTCTTTGATTTATCAATACTGAACTTTAGTCTTTTTCTACCGTTTAACGAGGAAGGCGTAGAACATTCACTAGATGCCTTCACTGCCGAAGCAGCATCACTGATGTTGCTTATAGAAGATTGACAGTTTGAAAATGACATCCCGATGGCCTGCCTGAGTTTATTAATTAAATAGATATTTTGATCTAATTCTGATAATGGACGCGGCGGACTTGAAGTAAATGAATTGTATTCTGAGGGCGTGGGTGTATCCGATAAATTGCTTGGAGAATCTCTATTATCATCATCAAAATTTTCAGAATTAATTTGTATTTTATATTGAGAGTGAACTGGTGTGACCGACCTAGAGTACACAGAACATGGGGACTTATCATGCGAAGTTAACTGATACTGATTTGTCTTCATCGCTGACACATCAAGGTCTTTTATAACATCTTCAATAAGTTCGTCGGCCAACACAGCATTTTTATCGATAAATCCATTGCTTATGTTCTGTAAGCTTTCATCTTCTTTAAAAAGTCGTTTCGGACTTTCTGAGCATGAAACAATAGTAAAAAATAACAGTAAGAATATATACTTTAACGATAAGTCAATTAATATAGCTAACAATAAGAATTAACATAGATAGGTACTCATAAACATAACAAATAATACTAATTTACAAAGGTAAATTGGGACATCTACATCACAATCGCAACGTAGAAAAAGCTATATGGCAGATAGCCGTTTATGCGTCGTTTCGTACCAAAAAATATCATGGATAACATATTTTCATAATGACAACTACTAAATATGATTTAACTTCAAGATAACAATAACATTAAACTTGTACTATAAAAAATACGTACCAGAACTAGTTTAACGGTTGTTATCGATAAGTTGTAATAGGTCTTCTCTGTTCCTAATAGCGCATTGTCGTCTCGTTTTGCCCAAATTCAGCAATAATTTACGCCTTTCCATGTCTATTGTGTTGAACTCAAACAGTTTATTAATATATTAACACTTTTACACACACTTTATCACATGACAAACCAAAACAAACAAATATATGTGCCGGCCGGCGAAGCACATGTCATCTGACTGATGACTTAATTTGACTGACTGTTAGCCCCCCGCGCGTCCCGCGTATAGACGGCCAGCTGTAGGTATCCGCATCTACATCGAACAATTTCACAAAACAGGCGTAGGTGTCTTCTTTTACGTGACAAAAGTATAAAAAATAAGGTGATATTAGAATTTTTGTTTTTGCTATGTTGTAGAACATGATATTTTAAGTTAGTTTTTACAAAAAAACAAAAATCTCAAAATTGCAGGTGACTTTTTTTACTTTGCACCCGTCGGTATCATTTAGATCTATAATATACTTAGTTATAATTTATATTAGTTCAAATTAGTTTTCATTATATAACACCTACTTCTTTTCTCTCTGCACCACTCTAAGGTTGACTGGGAGATAATGCCCATGGCATTAAGTCCGCCTTTATACTATTGTGTATATAAAGTTTTAATAAATAAATAAATAAATAAACTGTACAACAAAAAAAATACAGATCGTTTTGTTAGTTGGTTACAAAAATATTCCCATAGACATCGAAAATTTTGCCTCTGAAGAATTACTCATTTATTTATTTATCGTCAGTTCAAAGCAACCAACAACTTATATACACCTAGCAACAAGGCGTATTTCCATTAATCTATTTAATTTAAATTGGTCGTATTTGCTTACGTATCCATGTTATCACAAACTCAACAAATTACGAGTGATGAAAAACCAAAATACACCTGCTAATAAGCTCAGCTGCCGACAAAAAAAGCCAATACCATCATCAAACACACAAAGAAAAAGAAAAAAAATTGAGTTACACAGAAAACAAATTCATATTCCGAACACTCAGTTCCCATTTTCCCCTCCCTAGCAGCCATTTATCCAACCTCTCTGGTTTATTTTATCGACGCAGTATTCATACCACATGCATAGAGGTTAATGTACTTATCAATGTCAAAATGTAACACGTTTCAGCCTATCGGACCGTGTCTGTGCACCACTAGTTGGTTGAAAAATATACAACAGATCCATTGTTCGCCTTTTTTGTCCAATACTTTGCTAGGGGATGTGTGCATCCCTTTGCAGATGTATTGTGTAAGAAGTTTTTTTCTTGGTTTAGTAACCGTATACGATACAATGCAGGATCGTGAAATATGGTCCCGAGTTTTGTTCGAATATTTTTCATTGCCTGCCACAATGTAAACAATAATCTCAGTTTTTACTATTTCAGAACACGGTATAGTTTATTTTTATTGCCTTATTGCGGCACATGTAATTGATCAATTGGGATATTTATTTAATCCTTGGTTTCGCTTTAACGAAGAATTATAAGCGAACTATTTTAATAATACATTTTTCGAAAGTTATTTATAAGTATTGTTGCTTTCTTGTTACCTATCGTTTGCGGTGGATTAATACCTTAAGAAAGCGGTGTGTTATTTGTCGTTTGCCAGAAATCTTGGGATCTAAGGCGGCCAGAGACTTTTCACCGGGGGAACGAGCACGATTGACATCTCTATAACTAATATTTTAGTATATTGGCAATACTAAAGATTTATTAAGAATGTATAAATGTCTGCTGCATTGCAAGTTCTGGTTGAATTAACCATAATCAAGGAAACAGGTAGTCGTTATTATTAAAACTTTCTTAGAGATTGTGGTGTTGCTTTGACGATCAAAGAAATAAAACAGAATGCATCTTGTAATTATTCATATTTTCTTAATAAAAAACATGAAAATATCAGTTAATGTTTATGTTCTGTCGTATACTCTCATATTTGTCACTCACCTGAAAGAGGGTAAACACCGAACCGAATAAAGTTTAAACAAATTTCCTACCAACAAAGGCACCCAAAACATAATATACGTTATGAGAAACTTTAATCGAAATGAAGTGACGAGTACGTTAGAACATACATGAGACACACGACACACCTGCGTAACGAGATATCACTTTAGGGTTCAAACTGACTAGGTACTTTACGTAACGAAAATCGAGGGAAATTCTAAGACTAGGTTCAATACAACCACTACTACGACTAATTTGTTACCGTTCGGTACGGTCGCTAAATTAAGCAAATGTATTTATTTTTCTTTCGATATTGTCAATGTAGGAATGTTTTTATGTTGGATTTTTTTATATGTATCGCACGGACACCAATTGATCGATCGATCGATACTCAATCGTACATATCCGAGCGAGCAAAGATAAGACTACGCGTCATTCTTCTTTTTTTTTTTTTAAGTTATAGGTGGCAAACGAGCAGACGGATTGCCTGATGGTAAGCAATTACCGCCGCCCATGGACACAAGCAACACCACAGGAGTCACAAGTGCGTTGCCGCCCCTTGGGGTTGGGAAAAGGGATAGGATGAGGAGTGGGATGAGGGAGAAGGAATAGGGGATAAGGCCTCCGGCACTCTCACTCACCGAACGAAACGCAACAGTTTAAGTACTGTTACTTTACGTCGATTTTCTGTGAGAGGGTAGTACTTCCCCGGTCGAGCCGGCCCATTCATGCTGAAGTCAGCAAGGCTCTTCAGTCTTTGTGATTTGAAACGCTGACGTGGCAATGCCTAAATGCTCCATTTCTGCCGGTTCACTGCGCTGTGAGAACATTCATTCACCTTAGTATGCGTTACTGACCTAATAAGGTTTTCTCATCGAGTAGGCGATCAGCTTCTTGACCTTTTGCCTTCGACGTGGCCCCCATTTATGTACTTAATGTAAGTGGATGCTCCTGTTTCACCATGTCAATTTTCAGGAGGCTAATTAAATGAACATCAAAATTTTTCTACATTATGCTTGAGTATTAAGTAGAGTAAATATATACAAATGACATAGAAGGTGTAACAGTTGCAGCACCTTACAAAATTTAAATTTTTATGTATTATGCAAAACCTGGCGATGAAAAAGAGTGACCTTGAGTTTTATTGCCCGTTCTTTCTCATGGTTCTACGCCCTTGCTTTGCGAACGTGGCAGTAAATGTAAATGTAGAAGCTTTAAGTAATTATTTTTTTAAATTGACGTTCATAAGTGTCACTTTGTGATTTAAATGAATAAAGGATTTTGACTTGACTTGACTTGACTATAATGTGTATTATTTGTTACTATTTATTTGCGTATGCGCAGCGATATTATTATAATATTAAATTATGTAATTCTGCTCCAGTAGACGACGCTTGCTTGACAGTTGACATTCTTGACAGATGGAATCTTTGGCCTATGGGAAACGTCAGTCTGTCAAGTGTAAGTAGCGTTCGGAAACACTACTCTTTTGTTACTTTTATTTTAATGTAACTGAAGCATGTATTACTGTAAAACCTTTGTACACTATATACGTAATTATTTGAACTTTTATATGATTTTATGTATATATATGTATATAATATTTTAATTTTTCGTTCTTTTATTTTTATACACCGCTATTTTTTAATTAGTACAAAAACTTTAAGGACAGATTAGCGAAGATATTATTATCATATATGTGACGTAAGAATTTCATAATATCAATAAAGAGCAAAGTTATTATCATTTGTTTATTGTAGAAAATCTCACTTAACTCTTAAATGGTATCGGGGTCCAAATTGACCCCAAACATTCATATTTTTGATCACACCTTTTCAGTAAAAGCACCTACACTCTTGCGCATCGGGGTAATCTCATTACGCCGCGGAGTGCGGTGGGTGACGGACGCGCATCACTTAACTGCTACTGAGAACGGAGATATGTACACTGCTGGGGTCAAATTTGACCCCGATACCGGAAGTGTACATTTTATTGTATGGTTTATGTCGTAATGTTTCACTATTTTATACTTAATTTATATATATTTTTTACGTGACGGTGAAATCTCACAGCTTTTGGAAGATCAAAACGAAGAATCTGGCTCTGAATTAATTCAGGACGCCACAATAGCTGCTTGTGACCAGAAAATTATCAGCGTTTTTGAGGAACAAATAGATTAATTGTTTTAGATTGTCATTTTTTTATTTTTCGTGATTTCATAGAAAATTCCTATTTTTTATTATATCAGTTATATACAAAAACGAATACAAAATGTTTTCTTGTATTATTTTTCTTTTTATATATAAATAAGAATACCTAAAGTAGAGTCTTGTCAAATAAGAAGATACTACCTGTTTTATTTATAAAAAATGTGATCTCTTGTTAAAACATGATACAAATTTAATAAAACATTACATTGTAAGTCCTTTTTTTCTAAATAAAAAGAAAATTTATAATGTACAGTTGTATCATTTTATATTACTGTGTACTAATATCTGGGGTCAATTTTGACCCCTATACAACCTACGTTGCCTTTTTTAGCGAAACCAGCTAAGGGTTAAATCATAGTCATATTTTACAATCCATTCACTAATTCATTGATAATATTCCATCCTGCTCATTCGCATTCTCTCTGTCGCACTTATGATGTAGGTAGCCATAGAAAATAAAATGAAGAAAAATAATAAATGTAGGTAGTTATTTTTTAATTTTGTTAATTCTACCCTCTCCTTCATATTTCATTCGGGCTTAGGACAGGTAAAATTTATCGTTCAACAAGTAATTAAATACGGAGGTATGTAATTAGAAAGCAAACAAATATCAAAATAAAAGAAGGTGTTCTGGACTAAAAGAAAAGAGTAATTTTGGCGTATTTATGAAGTTAGAATCATCTGCTATTTACAAATTATTTTATCATCATCATGTCAGCCTAGAGACGTCCACTGCTGGACATAGGCCTTCCTCAAGGTGTGTGGATAACACAGACCGATTTTGAGCCGCCCACATAAAATTATTATTTACTTAAGTACGTATTATTTACTAAACTTACAAGTATTTCCATTGTCCTTCGAAATGTCCACCATCGTTGTTAAAAGCATCCAATATGCACTGTTTTAATTGTTTGACACTGACCGGATCACTTTTGTACACTCACAATAAGATGTCAATGGGTACACAGCTGCAGTCGCGATTTTTCCACTCAAAAAGTACGCACGAAGCATAGCTACATAATCCCGTGATATGAACTGATATGATAGGCCATCGCGTCGGGCAAACGTAGACAAACAATTAACTGTTGCAACAAAATTAGATACGCTCACTTTAGCTAACAATTTAGTACTGTTTGTTGCATCGTCGGGGCGTGGCGCAGGCGCAGAGGGGCGGGGGGGGCTAGGGGAATTTATCAATGGTTCATTTTACTATGATACTCGTAGTACTCGGGTCGGTCATAGTATTAGTATTGCATTTACCAATTATCACGTATTTTTGTGGACAGTTTTGAGACAGTTTTGGGACTTAGTGTTTTTATTTTTTAACTACACAAATATGATCAGTTAAAGATACTTAGTGCTGTGTTAATTTTTTTGTACTAATTAAAAAATAGCGGTGTATAATTAATTTATATATTTTATAATTATAATTGCATATACACGCTGATTTTTTATTGGTTTAGGAAAAAAAAACCTCACGTTGGAAAAAATGTCTGCTATTCATATTCAAAATCAAAATTTACCTACCACGTAAAATAAAAAAGTTATAAAGGTCCATAACTCTAGAAAATTCGTAGTAATGCGCGACTCGATCGTCGATCGACTCGTCGGCGCGCTGTAGGTACCTAAAAACAGCTGTTGACGTCGCGCGGCGAGGTCAACAGCTGTTTTAGGTACCGTACAGCGCGTGTAACAGTAGGTAACTACCTACCCATAAAACACGTATCAGTCAGCAAAGCACTTCTACTGGGGCTATACTAACGAGAAATGCCATTAATTATTGCGATAATGTACGTTAACCTTAGGTGTAGCCACGATTAAACGCGATAATTTGACAACGGCATTAACATTAGCGTTTGGCGTTTTTATCGCCAATGATGGGCATTTTCGTTGACGTTTTAGTCACCTACTTTAAAAAAATATCGCAATAGTTATCGCGCTAGCAGACGTTGACGTTAGCCGGTAGTGAGGCAGGCCCCAGCATAAGAAGTACGGATGGATAGTGATACCTAATTTACGTACTTACAAAACACAAATTAATTACCATGACAACTTCATTAATTTTAAGCACATACCTAATAATTAAAATAATAAACACATGTAACTAAATAGCTGTACCTACCTATTCCTTCGTAAGTCAACAGAAATAAGCTGTGGGTTCACGCAATCATAATAAACTAGTGGACGAAAAGTAGAACTTATTGTTATTTACGTATTAATCGTCGGTACATAATCATTTTCAATAACTAGTAAAAGCCAAATTTAGGTATTTACTTATTTCTGGCGTGTTTAAAACATGTTATCAACGATGGTATTCACAACAATGAGTAAAGCAAATCACTTACCTTTACAGTCTTCTGCTTACATCACAATCAATTTACACATTTGCACACACATGTTTCTCGCGTTCTCGCGACTCCGTTTCTACTTTGTACACAAATCTTATAACCTTGATCCACTAATAAAACCCTATGGAGTCAGGTCAGGTTGCGGCCTATCAATCCACTAGCGAACACATCAGTATTGTAAGGATCCTCGATTGTAGTTTAATTACGTAACACGGACACAGAGTGACGGGAGCGTATTAAACGACTGTCCCATTGACCTAATTTCTTAAGACTGAAGGTCAACTTGCGCAGTTGCGCCCGCGCCGCATGGGACGCACCCCGCCGCGCCGCCGCCCCGCCCCCGCCCCCTGCTGGCGCCCTGCAGCGGAGGGTGGCACGTGCGCATGGCGGGGAGTGGGAGGGCGGTAATAACTGCCAGTGTGTGTGACACGATCGCTCGTACTTCGCCAGTGTGCGGCAGTGATACTTCGTGTTCTAGTACTATTAAATTAATTAATTTATCAAGATTTTTTTAGCTTATATTTCAAATATTATTAGCTGGTTAGGTTCTATTAACGATATGTAATAAGATGGCTTTCGCTCCAAAACCAATTAAAAATCAGCCTGTATAGGCCTGCAAGAATACCAGCGTTGTAGTCAGTTGCCTAATTTGTTCCACCTTCTATTGTACTCATTAAGAAAATGTATATGTATTGGAGATGCAAATAAAATATTTTTGTTTTGTTTGTTTTGTTGTTTGTTTATTTAAGAAACAGAAACACCTTTGCTAAAGAAAGGGTCACCATCTACCGGTCTACCTAATAGTCCTATTTGTCTACTGACAGATCTGCCTGTATATGATTATGGTTACGGCTCAACGCGCAGTACGCAGGACGCGGATACGACGCGTGGGACAAATCCGTGCGGGGCTTATGTATTGGTAAATGCTGTTAAGTACAGCCATTTAATTAATGCGATATCATTTATTTTTCTTAGGGCTCTTATTACTGAAAATCATGCATATTGATTTATATTAACTTGTATTTTGAAAACTCTTTACTGTATTTCATAATAGGTTGCAGAGCAAGAAGAAATATTTAATTTTAAATCAGTATCCGGTGGGACAAGATTAAACTCAAGTTAGGTTCAGGCCTAAATGTGTAACATAAAGGACTATGGGCAAAAATGTATGGGCTCCGTCCCCATATACCAACACATATGGAACTGATGCCATTGTGTACCTTAAGTATCCACTACTTTATTAAAATCCTTTTTTTTACTTAAATCCGTGGGATATATAAATAAAAAACAATTTATTATTATTAATTAAGCTATATTTTCATTTTACACTTGTAAGTTATTTTGACATTATGGTTATATTACAGTACAAAACATGATTTAGTTACTATACAAAATAAAAATAATGTATTTTTAAACATTTAAATGATAATGAATGAATAATAGGAAAATAACGAATATAAATGAATCATCATCGCCCTAGCGTTATCCCGGTTGCATCCACAGAGCGACTACCGTCTGACCTCCGCAACCAAAAGGGATAGCGATATTCCATGGTTAAGACCAGTATCAGTTTATTTGAGGGTATTGACTCCACGTAACGACTGTCAAACATCTTCTTGACAGCCGGGACCAACGGTTTAACGTACTCTCCAAGGCACGGGGCAAGCGATAATTAACAATTTAAGACGCACTTAACTTCGAAAAGTCAATGGTGCGTGCCGTGGATTCGAACCCGATTCCCTCTGCATGGCAGTCCATTGGTATCTCCTTTAGGCTATCGCTGCCTTTATATGATAATCACTACATAGTATAAAACAAAGTCTGGCTTCTGTCTGTCTGTCCCTATGTTTGCTTAAATCTTAAAAACTACGCAACGAATTTTAATGCGGTTTTTTTATTGGTAGAAGGTTTATATGTATAATTGACGCGGGCGAGGCCGCTGGCGCCGTCTAGTATAATATAAATGAATGAATCATTTAAATTCATTTTCTTCTAATTATTTATTTTTATAATGCTCACAGTAGGCAAATAACAATAGTGAGTGCTAATATTACTGGTCTATGTTCACTGTGCACTAATGAGTACATAAATGAGTAGGTGTTTTACAAATAATCGTCAAAAATACGTACTTATACGAATATTTGTTTAAACGTTAATGCTTTTGGGCAACGTCCCCATAGTAAAAAAATATCATTTTGCCAAGATGTGTCAATTGAGCTACATTTCATTTTTGTTGATGGGTGGGGACGAATCCGCCCGTCGTCCTTTCATGTGTGTTTGTAGACTATCATTACCACTCAATAGCTTCATCATCATCAGCTTGCCATAGCCCACTGCTGGCTATACGCCACTCCAATTGCACGCCAAAGAGCCAATTCTTGGCTACTCAATAGCTTACTCATGCTATATGCGTGTTAAAAACATTTTGTATAAACCCATCCACACATTTTCTCCACAGCTTCCACACAGGAATAACATCCAGACTACTCGAGCGTAATTTTAGATCATATCGCGTACGTAATTAGCTTAAATTATTAAATCTAGGCCCAAAGGTACTACACTCGAGTTCTTCTTACAGAACACTTGTAAAATCTCACAACGACACTCATTTCACGGAAATTAATATACTTATTATACCAATTTTATTATGATGTCTTTGGTAACCTGTGCTCGCTACATCGTTTTAATTAAAGCTTTTCAGCTTATTGCATAAAACATATTAACACTGTCGCCGTCAGGATTAACGCTTTTAAACACTTCGTTGCGAATCTTCTGTAATCAGCTCAATATATAATGGAATATAAAATATTAATTGTATACAAGCTATATGTAATATTACAGCTAGTTTGTCTGCCCATCCTATAATAAGCTGTTAAAAGACCACGTAATTTGTAATGGTTCTCAATTAAATTAAAAATCAATTTTCATTGAACTTGTTGGTCATATAAGTAGGTAACTTTCAGAATTCAACTTTGTATCATCTGTATGTTAAAATTTTTGCGTTACTGACTGAATTGCAGACAAAGCACAGCCAGAAATATTTGGCACAAGAAACTGAAATTTGGTATGTATGTTCCTTGGGGACCCTAGGAGTAAACTAAAAAGGGTTTCCCGAAATTCCAACAGGATCGGCTATAAACAGTTGAATTAAAATAAACTGCGGGCATCTTCTAGTAATATCACAATACTAAAAGTATCTACTCTAACCAAGTACCCCTAAAGAAGCAGTAATAAACGAAGAATGACAAGCTACCAACTAGTTTACCAACATCCTAAAACACGTGGAATTAGTTGTGTGCCCACACACGTTAGCGCTAATGAAATCCCTAAAATATTGACACTCAATCTTGGTAACCGCAGCTTATGCAAAGGTTACCTTGTTTCATTAGAAAGTTAAACATTGAACAACACACAGCTTTCAACAAATTGAATTAGTAGTCTATTTTTAAACTTCGTATCAGTCTATTGTTGACTTAGCCGCTTGACCGCGCAAAGTGACTATTTTCCCTTTTTGGACGAACAGATGAGCGCGTAAACTGTAATTTTTCCCACGCTTTTCCGCTGCGCACTTATCTGTTTGTGGAACTCGGATAACTTAAGCGATTAGAGTATGTTGCAAATCAAAAGACGCGTAATTAAATGAGCTTTCCAATTATATAAATTAAAACCATATAATGTGGTTGAATCCCACGCAAGGGCAGTATAAAGTGAAAATTAGAAATATTTTCCCGTCATTTTTGAGCGCGATTTTATATTTCTAACATGTTCCTTTTTCTCATCGTTTTTTATTATGGAAGGTATATAAGTATTATACACGGTTAGAAAGGTTATTTAATTTACTTTTAGAGGAAATAAATATAATGAAAAGAAACATTTAAAGATTAAACATAATAAAATTAAACAAAGATTTTTTTTATTGGCGCCAATTTTCATATTTTATTATTTAAAATTCCGCTTTATGTTATATATTAGACTCAAACCTAGATAACTTTCTTTCCAACTAGATTTCTAAGTATAAAAACCAATTCTGACAATAATCTGATAAGAATTATTTTTATTGGAATCTGCACAGGTGTTCACTTTTTCCCGCCAAAATAAACTGAAGTTCCCGTCAAAATTTGCGATAACTAATATCTCATAAATAATATGAGTATTATATATTTTATCAAAGGTTTATTCATATACTCATAATAAAAAAAATAATACAACGCATAAATGTAACCTTATACATAGTATTTAAACTTTTTTACATAAAATAAAAAAATGCCGTTTTTACGATAATTTTTTGTCTAAAATAAATATAATAAAATAAACAATATTAATTTATTTTTGATCTAACTTCATAATTAATCACTTAATTTACAATTAAAACATAAAAGTGTCATATATAATTACATAATTTGTTTACAATGATGTTTTTAATCCATAATTACGCCCCGCGCGCGGAATGCAATGTCAGCGAAATAGATATTTTTTTTCAAATGGTTACATCTAAATATTTTTTAAGCAAGTATTGCTATAACTTATTTTATTACATAGATAATATCACCAGGTATATGAAAAAATAAAAACAAGCAATTGTCAGGTAATATATAAATATAACAATAAAAAAACTTGATATAATAAATAACTTTTATTATGATACGTTAAAGACGACATTGTTTACGTTACGGCGTTTACTTTAGGCGAGCGTAAAGTAAACATTTCATTCAAACGTAATTTGTTTCGTACCATTAGAATGAGTCATTCATTAGGTTGCAGAAAAATTAAACACCACTCCTCTCACGTTATTAAAAATCGAACAAAAACTAATTTATTGAGCGCGCCCGTGTTCAAGTGGCGGCGCGCACTTGAAATATGTCGATGCTGAGTAAGCACTTGAAAATGTTGAGAGGGCAAGCGGTTAGTATAGAATCTGCATCGCATGTAGCAACTCGTGCAAAGTTAGTTGCAAATTCTAAATTATTAGGCTCTTTGTATTCGCTTCGAGCAAGACTTTCCCTTTGCAACCCTGGTCACCTTTTTATCCTAATCAGTTAGAGTATTTTCTTATTTTCAGCTATTGCTACAGAAGGATTTTATAAGTCCTTTGTTTTCATTTGCTACATATATTTATTTAGAGGCAGCGATAGCCTTGCGGAGATACCAACAGACTGCCATGCAAAAGGTGTGGGGTCGGATTCCACGGCTAGTTACCTAAGTGTCATAATAGTTAAATAATATCATTGGTCCTAAACGTCTACTTGGAACTGCGCATTTGTATTTGATCGCTCCACAATAATCTAATTTACTAAGTTTTCGTTTTGTGACATAATTAGGAAAGGGCTTATATTTAACTTACCACCAGATATAGTAACATATAATAGACAAAAATAGTAAATGATCACCAAAATGAAACCCGTATTTTAATGTAAAATTATAACCAAAATGACTCCAAATAAATCATTGTTAACCCAAAAGTAGTAAATGATCACCAAAATTAAAACACACAGTTGGCGTGTTTACAGTGGTTTAAGCGGTCGCCTCGCCGCTTGACACTGCGCTGAGTGTTGTGGGTTCGATCCCCACACGAGACAACACTTTGTGTGATCCATAAATTGTTGTTTCGAGTCTGGGTGCTCATTGTGTCCGTTAGTTGTATGTTTGTAAAGTCCCCCGCGACACAGGATTTAGTCCTAGTGCGGGAGTTGTATTCTAAAAAAAACCTAAAAAAATAATATTTTAATATAAAATTATAACCAAAGTTTTTTTTGTTAGTTGTATGAAATATCAACACATAAATTGGATTTGGTTACACCACCTACGTTAATAAACTAAGTTGACGGAGACCTGCTTCGCAGGGCTCCTATTTTTGAATTAAGGGTCACAATAGAACCTAACATAACCTATTTATTTGGTGATCCTTTACTACATTTGGTGTTCGAATACAATTTGAAGTGCAGTCGTAACTAAAATAGCTAGTACTATTGTAATTTTAGACTTTATTATATTTCTTGTGTTAAGTATAATTATATTTTTGGTTAAAGAACTAAGGATATCAAAGCATTTTATGGTGGTCATTATAATTAACCTCTTAAGAAAGAAATTGAAATACAACTTTTTCACCTGTTAGAACTAACTATGTAGTACCATGTCAATAGCTGTAGTTATATTCTCAAGTAAATAGTGCCTTACACACTATGCCTTCAGCTAACCTCATTAATTAATCGCAACGTTTCCTTTCTCCCAGTTGTCTTGAAAAGGGACATACAAAGGAAGTCCCGTTCTACATTTACTATAGCAACCTTTAATATGAAAATACTCTAATTGTGTGAGTTTTAATTGTGTTATTAACTATAGACATAGGTTTTCATTTTTAAATAAGCATGGTAAACGAGTTATTTGCACTGTTGTTCATCCCTGAAACGTAAGTTAATGTTGTAATCCCGAACATATTATAAATGCAAAAGCTAAACTATATTTGGGTTTACTATTGTTTGACAAAAACCTTATGACAAAAGATCATTAAATTTTACAAATAACGTTTGAAAAACTAATCATTTGACAAACTTTCATTTCGCAAACATATTACTTTAAAAACAATAATTTGACATAATACAGGTTTCGCAAATTTTTTACTTAGAAAATAATTAAAATGTTAAATAATTATTTTAAAAATAATCATTTGACTAAATAATTCGTTTGCCAAATTGGTGATTGTACAAAAAGTTTGAAGATAAATTATTAGTTTTTAAAAATAACTAATTTCTAACCAATACTTGCGCGAAATTTTGAAAATATTTAATTGCATGGTTGCAATTTTCATCTTGGACAGATTATTTATAGGCAAGTAATAATTTTGTATTAATACTAATTCCATAGCAACTTAAGTCTTTAAAAAAAATACACACTGCCTGAATTATGTGAAATAAGTAGAATTCGGTTATGGTCGCCTAACCTAACTAGCCATTGTTTCAGTTGAACCTACACAAAGATTGTTGTATTAACGTATATTTTGGTTAGTAAAATATTTACCAAGCAATGCATTTTGTCAAATGTTATTTATGCTTTACGTTGTTTTGCCAAATAACATGTTTAAAAAAATAATCAATTTGTAAATTAATGTTTTAGCATAATAACTTTTTTATAGTAAATATATTGTCTAATGAGTAGTTTATTAAATAAATAGTTATAATAAATAGTTTGTAAAATAATAAATTTATCAAGTATAATTTTGTCAAATGTTATTGTAGTGTGTGTGTGTACAATGTGTACTAGCCCATCGTATGTATTCTCTATAGATAAGTATTGACACAGTCTATACACGCTGATTTTTTATTGGTTTAGGAAATAAAACCTCACGTTGGAAAAAATATCTGCTATTCATATTCAAAATCAAAATTTACCTACCACGTAAAATTAAAAAAGTTATAAAAGTCAATAACTCTAGGAAATACGTAGTAACGCGTGACTCGATCGTCGATCGACTCGTCGGCGCGCTATAGGTACCTAAAACAGCTGTTGACGTCACGCGGCGAGGTCAACAGCTGTTTTAGGTACAGTACAGCGCGTGTAACAGTAGGTAACTACCTACACATAAAACACGTATCAGTCAGCAAAGCACTTCTGCTGGGGCCATACTAACGAGAAATACCATTAATTATTGCGATAATGTACGTTTACCGTAGGTGTAGCCACGACTTAACACGATAATTTGACAACGGCATTAACATTGGCGTTTGGCGTTTTTATCGCCAATTATGTCAACGTGAATGCACATTCACGTTGACGTTTCAAGTGTAGCCACCTACTTTAGCGCGTTAAAAATTATCGCAATAATTATTGCGCTAGCAGACATTGACGTTAGCCGATAGTGAGGCCCCAGCATAAGAAGTACGGTTGGATAGTGATACCTAATTTACGTACTTACAAAACACAAATTAATTACGATAACAACTTCAATAATTTTAAGCACATAATACATACATACATACATACATAGACTCACGCCTGTTTCCCCGAAGGGGTAGGCAGAGGCATATTAAACGCCCACCTTTCGCCAGTGTTTTGATCCCACGTAATAGGTGGCGAGCCTATTGCCGCTTATCGGGATATTTTGTTTGCCAGAGCCTCGTCCGTTGATCGGCAGGTGCACCACTTGCAGGTGAGGTTGGCTTGGGACCCTAAGTTTTTGGTGGGAACCCTATGCACATAATAATGATTAAAATAATAAACACATGTAACTAAATGGCTGTACCTACCTATTCCTCCGTAAGTCAACAGAAATAAGCTGTGGGTTCACGCAATCATAATAAACTAGTAGACGAAAAGAAGAACTTATTATTATTTACGTATTAATCGTCGGTACATAATCATTTTCAATAACTAGTAACAGCCGAATTTAGGTATTTACTTATTTCTGGCGTGTTTAAAACATGTTATCAACGTAGGTATTCACAACAATCAGTAAAGCAAATCATTTACCTTTACAGTCTTCTGCTTACATCACAATCAATTTACACATTTGCACACACGTTTCTCGCGTTTTCGCGACTCCGTTTCTTCTTTGTACCTACACAAATCTTATAACCTCGATCCGCTAATAAAACCCTATGGAGTCAGGTCAGGTTGCGGCCTATCAATCCACTAGCGAACACATCAGTATTGTAAGGATCCACGATTGTAGTTTAATTACGTAACACGGACACAGAGTGACGGGAGCGTGATATACGACTGTCCCATTGACCTAATTTCTTAAGACTGAAGGTCAACTTGCGCCAGCGCCGCACGGTCGCACCCCGCCGCGCCCCCGCCGCCCCCTGCTGGCGCCCTGCAGCGGAGGATGGCGCGCGCGCATGACGGGGAGCGGGAGGGCGGGAATAACAGTGCATAATGCCAGTGTGTGTGTGACACGATCGCTCGTACTTCACCACTGTGCGGCAAAGTGATACTTCGTGTTCTCGTACTATTAAATTAATTAATTTATCAAGATTTTTTTAGCTTATATTTCAAATATTATTAGCTGGTTAGGTTCTATTAACGATAAGTAATAAGATGGCTTTCACTCCAAAACCAATAAAAAATCAGCGTGTATAATCTGTATTCGCATATATTTTAGATCAGTAATAAATGTTATTACAAGAGCTATAGTCGTTTCCTTCTTCTCCCGAACTCACCACCTTATATGGCGACCCTGCCATGTATGGGCGTCGGCTCAAATTCGGTCGCGCGCCGCGTATTTGTTGTATAGAGAGTAGAGACATTATAAAGACTTTGTCGATACAGAGAAAGTTTTACCAAAATGTGCCGTTCCAACCTTGAGAAGGATGAAGTGTTTATCACCCAAAACACCTCAGGTGGTTCAAATTCTGCATCAGTACAAGAATACCATCTATCAACTATAAGCATAGTTTTGGTCATGATATGTACTATGCTCGGCATTGCTAGATTATATGCCCTGTACAATCTCTACAGAAACTGCCACCATTCCTGGATCAGAAGTGAATTTTTGACCCAACGTTTGACACGGTCTTTTCGACGTGCGGAGGTGCGTGCGTGCTACGCATGTAACGATCAGCAGCGACCACGGCGGCAGGAACCGAAGGATCCCAACGAGTGCTATATGTGCGTATAAGTGCGTAAAAGTGAAAAAGCGTATTTCAGTGCGTATAAGTTAAAAGTGAACAAGCCAATTTCAGTGCGTATAAAATAAAAGTGCTAGAACGTATATCAGTGCGTGATGGTAAAAGGTATTTTTTTTAACGCGGTAATCTTCTCGGTGAGGTAATTTTCATAATAGGTACCTATGTCCTGAGATATTTAGCGTTATTTCCCTATTTTTTTCTCCTTATTTTTTTGTGGAGTTATATCTAATAACTAATAGTATGAACATTTTCTTTATATAACTACAAAGGTTCTTTCATGGCAAGTGAATTAAAAGAAATATATTGTTAGCTTAAGAATATTAAATATGCTCTAGTAAAGTTAAGTTATCCTAGAAGGACGAAAACTGTTTTGCATGAAAAATTTGTTGAGGCCACCCAGTTAAGTAACCAATTCGATGAATGTCTTAAATGTGTATCGCAACAGATAGAACAAAAATTAATAAAAGGAAAGGTTTTAACAGAGATAGAATCATATTACGATTTGATAGGCGACATATATTTACACATTGAAAATTTTTGTTCTTAGGATTATAGCTCATTAGGTTCGGAGTCTACTGTCAAAGGTGTGGAAAGCAAAACCGCCAACATGGAAAAGTTTGACTTCAAAGTGGCTACGTCACTACTTCCGGTGATGACTGGTGATGAGGATGTCACTAAAAATCTCATCGATGCTATTGACTTGTATAGCTTTGCGCTAAACGAAGAAGGTAAGATTATGTTTGTAAAGTTTGTTTTGAAAACACGACTAAGTCAAAGTGCGAAACTTAAACTGCCCACTTCGTATGAGTCTTGTGACTCGCTTCTTAGTGATATGAGACAGCACTTACTCACAAAAAAATCTAGCGCGTCCATTCATAAAGAATTAGTGAAAATGAGACAAAATAGTACCTCTATCAATAATTATGGCCAAAGGATTGAACAATTATTTGTGGACTTGACGATTTCTCAAGCCGACGGTGATGACAATGCCTATAACATATTACGATTCCAGTGAACGAAAAACTTGCCATCAAAAGTTTCACCGACGGGTTGAGAAGCCTTGAACTAGGTACTATACTGTCAGCACGTAATTATTCTACCCTGAAAGATACAATTAGAGCGGCTAAAGATGAGGAGGCGTCGTGCAGTCGCTCATGTCCGGAACGAGAGGTCTACCTGACATCGAAAGGTAAGTCTAGCAATAGAACTTTTCATAGTAGGGGTTTCAACTTTAGAGGCCGTCGGATCCCTCGAGTAGCCATTGGTCGCACAGAGGTTCATAAACATTTTATCCCAATTATCAAGCTAAAGGTCAGTATCAACCGCGTGGTAATCCTAACTATAGGCGTGGTTTCTATCGCGGTAGACAGAATCGTAATTTCACTCGTACTTATATAAATAACTTACATTGCCTGGAAAACGAGTCGAATAAACCTAGAGTAGGTGACGGACATAATCAGACACAGGACGCAAATAAAAGTGAACCTTTAGAATTTTTTCGACCCTAATTTTGTTTTAGCATGTGAATATAATAGTTGAGTGGAATGTTTAGTAGAGAACGCCAAATATAGTTTACTTTTAGATTACGGAGCATCATTATCCGCGTTGAAATTTGAGAGCGTAAAGCATTGGAATATTACAGTGCATACAGAATGTATCTCCATAAATGGTATAGGAGGCTACTCCTTGATCAAAACGAGGTCACCAATCTTGGGTGGATCGGTCTTGTCGGTCCACTTAACGCGTTGCTGGAGTATGTGCAAATATTCCAAATTCCAGCGTTTCCAAAAGCTCTGAGTAATCTGGCGTACCAATTCAAAACGCGAGAGACGACCAGGTCTCGTATCAATATAGGGGTACTCAGGCAAGGCGACAAGTGGGCGACCAATCAAAAAATGGCCCGGCGTAAGGGCCTCCAAATCATTCGGATCTGAGGAGATCGGGCACAATGGCCGAGAGTTCAAAACGGCCTCAATCTTACAAAACACAGTTGCGAGTTCCTCAAATGTAAGGACAGACTCACCGATTGTCCTGCGCAAGTGTGTTTTGGCCGATTTTACAGCGGCCTCAAAAATACCACCCCAGTGTGGACAATTTGCTGGGGAAAACAACCAATTAGTCCCACGTCGGGCAAGCCTATTACCTATATCAGCCTTGTTGGTTTCAAGAAAATTAACAACATCATTCAAATAATTATACGTGCCCTTGAAGTTAGTGCCGCAGTCAGAACGGATCAAGGAAGGCAGCCCTCTGCGGGATACAAATCTGTCAAATGTGGCTACAAACGCCTCGGTCGTAAGCGAGGAGACCAGTTCCAAGTGTACGGCCTTTGTGGAGAGACAAACAAAAACACACAAGTAGGCCTTAACAGTCTTGCTGTTTCGAAGTGTCGACGTTTTCACCAAAAAGGGACCAGCGAAGTCCGTGCCAACACCGTCAAACGCCCTGCTCTCAGTTACGCAATCTGCCGGTAAGTCTCCCATCAAGGGCTGCATGGTAGAAGCCTTGAGCTTATAGCAAGGTATGCAGCGAAAGACTACACTCCGAATAATTCTTCGGGCAGACAAAATCCAAAATTCGCGTTGCAAAATGGCATTACAACCAGCATGCGAATTTTTAAGGTGACGGTCAGATACCAACAAGCGTACCAAATGACCGTCCTTGGGTAACAAAAGAGGGTGACGTGTCCCGTAAGGGAGGTTGGCGTTCTTGAGACGCCCTCCAACGCGCAAGAGACCCGTTTCGTCCAAAAAGGGGTTCAATTTAGAGACAGCTCCCGAAAATTTCGATCTCCCTGATTTAAGGATAGCAATCTCCTTCTCAAAATGCGCCAATTGCACAGAACGAACCCAAAAGGTGAGGGACTCCTGTCGTTTCTGTGGTGAGAGAAACGGTGTCAGTCGTTTCTGTTGTGGGTGCCTAAAGTTAAAAACAAAACGCTTTATCCAAGCAGTAACACCTAACAACTTGTCGAGGGAGCTGTAACGATTCAACAGGAAATCGGGGTCGAAGGCACATTCTACCTTCTCAAGAGCGAGTGTTCGTAGACCCGGCAAATTAGAAGTATTCAAAACTGGCGTTCGAGGCCAATCAATTTCTGGTCGGCTCAACCATTCCGGACCCCACCACAGCGAATGACCTATCAAACTAGGCGTCAAGCATCCGCGCGAAGCACAATCAGTGGGGTTGAGCTCACCTGGCACGTGTCTCCAAACAAGCTTGACTTCAGATTTCTGAATTTGGGAAACGCGATTAGCGACAAATACCTCCAAAGTGTGGACACACGCCTTCAACCAACAGAGAACAATTTGGCTGTCTGTCTAGGCGTAGGTCCCATTAATACAAATGCTTTTACACAAAGTGCTGGACACGTGGTTCAATAAGCGTACAAGTAGTGCTGCTCCCGAGAGCTCCAATTTCGGAATGGTCAGAGATGTCCGAAGGATTGCAACCTTGCTCTTCGCCATGATCAGGGAAATACCTCACCTGACCTGAGGCACTGACTGTGCGCAAGTACACCACGGCCGCGTGATCACGTTCCGAGGCGTCACAAAACCCGTGAAGGGTGGCCTTGTACTTCCCGGGAGGAAGGATGGGACGAGGCAAGAAGATCTCGTTGACGGCAGGAAGTGAGGATACAAAAGAGGTCCATTCCTCAACAAGAGTGCCGTGCAGAGGTTCGTCCCAAGTCAATCCTGCTGTCCAAAGCTTCTGCAAGAAGCATTTTGTCCAAAATATGATAGGACAAATCCAACCGTTCGGATCAAAGGTTCTGGCGACAGTAGACAACACGAGACGTTTAGTCCAAGAACAAGGCAATTTTAAGTCTACGTTGTACGTAAAGATGTCTTGGACTGGTCTGTACTGGACGCCGAGAACAGCCATCATGGCGGGGTTGTCAACAATCTCAAACAAATGTGGATCCTGCTGATGATCCTCTGACAAGCCTTCCAAAAGCGCTGGTGAGTTGGAAATCCATTTGCGCAACTCATAACCAGCGGAGGCCAAAATACCTATCAATTCATCCCGCAGGAGAAACGCCTCGTCCGCTGTGGAGGCGCCCGAGCAAATGTCATCGACGTAAATATCGTCTTTCAAGATGGCGGAGGCTCGTGGGAAACGTAAGCCTTCGCGGTCTGCGAGCTCCCAAAGAGAACGTATTGCCAAGTAGGGGCTTGACCTTAACCCGTACGTATTAGTATTGGGCTCGTAGACGACCATGGGATCACGAGGATTCTCTCTCCAAAGGACCAGCTGGAAACGACGGTCATCAGGGTGGATAATCGTCTGCCTAAACATCATTTTTATATCGGCTACAAAGACAACCTGATGTCGTCGGAAGCTGGTGTTGACGTCACAAAGGTCCTTGACCAACTTGGGACCAGAATGCAAGCACTGGTTCAAGGATACGCCTGTAGAAGTCTGCGCAGAACCATCAAACACCGTGGGCAGCTTGCCAGTTGATGGCTTCATTACCACGTGATGCGGGAGAAAATAGTGCTCCACCAAACGCCAATCCAAATTTGACACAGACATGTGTCCCAATTGTTCAAATTCTCTCATGAACTCAATGTGCTTCTGCCTGAGCTCCGGATCACGCCCCATGCGACGCTCCATAGCCAATAATCTCTTTTCGGCTAAAGGTCGTGACTCACCAAGCGGAGGCCGAACAGACAGAAAGGGTAGCCTCGCAATGATCCGACCAGAACGGAGTCGACCAGTGTTGTTCTGGAAGAACAGCTCGCACTCCTCATGCTCTGGATTCAAACGAGCAGCTTGAGGGGGCTCCTCTACTTCCCAAAACCTCTGAACCGCATCAGAGAGAGCAGAGCCTACAGCCAACAAATTATCAAGTTCAGGTGGAGGGGGGTCCCTAGGTACAGGTCCCATCAAAGCAAATCCAAATATGGTCGGGATGGCAGCCAAACCATTTGGCACCAAGACCCGTTTCCCGCCAATCAAAATTCCACCGAGGATATTAGAGCCAATCAACAAATCGATTTGTCCCGGTATGTCAAATTTGGGGTTTGCCAGATCCAATCCCGATGTCAAATTCACCACAGCAGCAGGTAGCTGTTTCTGTGGATGCATACCCAAAATATTGTTCAGCACAATAGCCGAGGTTTTAATCCTCGGGTGTGAAAATTCAACAGTGCCAAACAAAACCTTAACTTGCCCTTCAACATTAGAGGCTACGTCCCTATGCCCCGTATACAATTTTGAAAGGAGCCCATATTTAATTTAACCTGCCCTACCAAATAAGTGGAAACAAAGCAACCTTGTGAACCTGTGTCCAATAAAGCACGGACAACAACAGAGGTCCCCGTTGGTCCCCAGACCCTAACAGCAACCGTTGGTAGGATAACGGTCTCAATGGGGGAGGTTGGCGCTATAGGGCAGGAGTTCATTACCGATTGTTGCCTGGGCGGCGACCGTTGGCCAGGACCAGGCAAGTCATAGCGAGGGTGCGGCTTGAAATCCTCAAAGGCGCGATGACTCGATCCGCGCGCCATCTGTGGGGGGTCATAATGACGCACCCACCCAAAACGAGGTGGGCGCGAGTCAAGGCGGGGACGCTCCGCCAAAGGAGGGGAAAACCTGGGGCAGCAGTCATGGTGCTGGTGACGCTGAACAGCACATTCAGGTGCGCGAGAGAGAGGAGGCGTGCGCACACTACGGTTCGCCAAGCGGGGTGAGCGGCGATCAATTAATCGAGGCGACTTTCGGCTGCGTGCCGGTGAGCCTCGGCTGCCACCTTCAAAATACCCGCCCGTGCGCGACGTCGGCTGGTTGGACAAGCGGCCTACCTCTCTGGCATTCATGCAGAGAATGTCCAAATGCTGTCCTCCACAGTGAGGACAGGGGCGAGAGTTTGGGCAGTCTCGCTGGTAGTGGGACCCCAAACAAGAGAAGCAAAGGCGGCGGGCATTCGCGATGCGCCTACGAGAGGCGACATGCAGGTCCAAAAATGCCCTGCAACTGGCCGTTCTGTGCCCCGTGACCTTGCAGTAAGAGCACTCCACTGGGCCCTGCGTGACTGCAAAGCGAGGAGAGCGCCAGTCAACACTGGCTCGGGTGTGAACGCGAGCCTGCTCCTTGACCTTGGGCGGCTGCGTCTTAGCCGGCGTGTCACCACCGGAGTTGTCCAAGACCCGGCACTCATCCTCCAGGAACCTCTCCAGATCAGCAAAGGGGGGCAGATGGGTCGCGCTATCCCCACCAAAGCGCTCACACAATGTGCACCAATAGATAGGACCATTGGTCCACGGGTAGGTCAAGGCACTTAAATGCATTGATTGCCACCAAAAGCGGGTTCAACAGTTGGGTGCGCAACCCAGAGACCCGGGTGAGCGTCGGCAAACCCAAAATCTTCTCGATGTGCGTGTCGGCGAGGCCACGCTTATTATGGTACCTACGGGTAATTAAGTCCCGAGCCGTCTGGTACGCCTCGTCAGACACGGGCAGATGCTGGATGAGGCCCTTGGCCTCCCCATCCAGAACCGACATCAAATAGGCCAATTTTTGTGCCGGCCGAAGGTCAGCCCTGTCATTGACCAGGCTGTCAAACAAATTAACGAAGCCCAGGTAGCTTCCTAGGCAGCCATCAAAATGGGGGAGGTCTAAAGTAGGGAGCCTACTCACCAGCCCCGGTGCTGTCTTAGGAAGCTCCTGCTTCAAGCCGGGTTGCCCATCCCTCTCGGCAACCAATTGTCTCGCACTATTGGAGACAGCATCATACAGGTCTAAGACCTGGGCATAGTCTTCGCTGACCTTATTTCACTGGTCAGCGGTGAAGTCATTAACTGACACTTCGAGACAGCAAGCGCTGAAAATGCGAAATTGCTGTTCCACACTTGCCAGGCGATCATCGATCCGCTCGTACCTTTGTAGTAAGGCCTGCTGGCGATCAGGCCGGTTCACTAAGGCACTGGCCGAGGCAAACCAGCGCAAATCTGATGCAATAGCACCAGCAGCCGCACGCAAGTCCTTGATAGCTGACATAATCAAATTTCAAAAGAGCCCGGACAAGCGTTAAATAATATTACCAATTAAAACTTAATATTTGTTAATTCTTTGAAACCAACAAAGTATTAGCCTGTTTACTGCAAGTGCAGGCAAGTGACAGGTATCTACTGTCCAACAAAATTAATAGTTTCAATATATATTGACACAAAACAAAGTCAAAGTTATCAAAAGTTGAAACTTCAAATAAGTTAATTATTTATTTGCAACAGACAGACTGGCTGTGTAATTTGAGATATACAATAGTAATAGTATGTGTTACCTAACAATATTATCTATATATTATAACAAAACAAAAGTTTATTAATGTGATCCGCCCAAATGGCAAGGTCAAGTTGGTTTTTATAATGTTTATGAATATATGCAATAAACTAAATTTACTAAATTTATTGATACATACAGCTGTTATGTATCCAAACAAACTAACTTATTAATGCAACAACAAATTTAAGTTAGATTTTAACAATACAAGTCACTTACTACACAACAATTACTGATTGAGGTTATGTATGACATGTGTTTCAAGTTATGTAGGTCAACCAATACAGATAAATATGATGTATTTTAAACAACACTAACCTGGGAACACCACAACAACGTTAACAATGAATATATAGCTCAGATACAAGCTTATACAATATCAATCTGATTTACCATTATTACCTTGTTTACTAAAGCATGAGGGAGCATAGTATGCAGAGAACAGCACTGCAAGAGAAGGAAAACGTGATACAAACCCTATACCAACCCGCTTGGCCAGCGTGGTATAGTAGGCCAATTCCTCCTTTCAAAGGAGAGGCCTAGTCCAGCAGTGGACTATCAAAGGCTGATGATGAGACCTTGTTTACAACATGGTATTCTTGGTAGAGACTTTTTGAGAAAGTCATAATCATAATACTTTATTTGTAGAGTATAGGTCATATACAGATCTTAATGTTATTTTAAAGTATCACTACATCCTACCACATTATGTGGTGTACAAATAATAAATTTTCGCTAAAATTAATGGCAGTATACTAATTACTTATAATAACAAAATAATATAGTGCCAATTACTTGAATATTATCAAAACAAAGGATAAATTAATATAATACTATATGTCACTATTTTATTTAATTTAAAGCAATATACATGTCAGACTAACATTAAATTCAAATAAAAATTAAATATAGTAATGTCAATATTAAAATTACAAAATTTATTATTACTTTATTTTATTATTGAGATATTCGTCAACAGAATAATATGCCTTATTTATAAGAAATTCCTTTAATGTTTTTTTAAATATCTGCAAATTTTCTGCATTTTGAATACATTTGGGCAGCTTATTGTATATCTTCGGTGCCATCACAAATATGCTGTTATGATATAGAGTGGTTTTAGCCTGAACCATATGAAGTTTACCCAATCTTCGCCTACTAGTGACCTTTGAGAATTTAGACCAGTTTTTTTTAACAAATAATGCTGTTTCAAATATATACATTGATGGCATTGTTAGTATTTTTAGGTTAATAAAGTGTGGTTTACATGTCTCGGTAGAATATATATTACAGATTCCTCTGATGCAGCGTTTTTGAGACTTAAAAACTAATTCTTTACCGGTTGCATTGCCCCAAAATATAATGCCATACCTTATAGTGGTTGCAACTAGACCATGGTAGGCAGTAACGATTGTGTCTTGGTTAACGGTTTTTTTAACATGTGTAGTGCATATGCATATTGGTTTATTTTACTACACACCTTTTCTATTTGTGTATTCCACTTTAAAGTGCTTTCAATTTGCAAGCCCAAGAGTTTTGTTACTTCTATTATACTAATATGTTTATCGTTGTAATTGATATTTATGGCCTTTGTTTTGTTCTCTTTTTGTCCAAAATTCATAATAGTAGTTTTGCTTAAATTAATTTTTAGATTTTGCGAGTCCAGCCAATTCACCAATGATACAATATTGTCTTCTATTATTGAATTTGTGGCATTCGAATTATCATCATTAAATATGACGGTGCTATCATCAGCAAACATGACAATTGGAAACTTTGTAGCGGATGGGAAGTCATTAATATAAATAATAAAGAGAAGAGGGCCAAGCGTACTACCCTGAGGCACTTCATGTCTTATTGTCCTAGAATTTGACTTGTAGGAAGTTACAGTTTTAGTCTTAGGGCATAAGTTATCAATTATTGTAATCTGTCGGCGATTAGTTAGGTACAACTCTATCAGTTTAGATGTGTTGCCTCGAATACCATAGGCATTTAATTTATCGATAAGTATTTTATGATTCACATAATCGAAGGCCTTTATCATATCCATGAACAGTGCTTGCACAGACAGTCTCTTATCCACTCTAGAAATTACCATTTGTAAAAACTCGTAAATAGCCGCATCAATGCACTTATTCTTCCTAAAGCCTTTCTGATTATCTCTGAATAGATTATTTTGTTCAAAATAATTATTTAAGTTAATAAAAATTACTTTTTCAAAAATCTTTGCGAATATAGGTACTAATGCAATCGGTCTATAAGATTGCATATTTTCTTTGTCATCTTTTTTATAGAGTGGTTTAATAAGCGATATCTTTAACTTTTCGGAATATACACCCTGTGAGATACAGTTATTTATTAAATGACTTAATACGGGGGAAATTGGTACTGATACCATTTTTACTATTTTAGTACTAATCGCATCATATCCAGTACTTGCTGTATTTTTTAGATTGTTTATTATTTGGTGAATGTCTGGAGGCGTGGTAGGCTGCATAAACATAGAAGAAGATTTTTTGCAAAAATCGTACGTTTGAGATTTTGCTTGTTCTTTTACGTTATCTGATTCAACTAAGTCGATAAAAATAACATTGAATGCTTGTGTTATTGCGGATGGGTGTGTTAAATATTTAATATTATTTTTTATTCGATCAATATTATTGCTAGGAAACCTATTTTTACTTCTGTTTATTATTTGCCAAGTGGCCTTATTTTTGTTGTTTAAGGAATTTATGTAGTTCATATTTTGTATCCTTTGTGTATGTTGTATAATTTTTTTAAGTCTATCAGATAGTGATTTAAAGTTTAATTTATTTTCTGAGGTGGGCCTTTTGCTGTACTTCCACAATAACTCACGTTTTCTTTTAGAGCATAGTTTAATGCCACGACTGATCCAGTTTGACTTACCTCTAGCGGGAATTTTCCCTCTTATATTGGGAAAGCATAGATCATAAAATAGTGAAAAAGTTTTATGAAATATATTAAAAGCTGTATTTGCGTTCGATTCTTCATACACTTCAGTAAAACTTAGATTATTTATGCAGCTAATAAATTTATTTAAGTTTTCGTTAGATAAATCACGCTTTTTAGTGAACCAATAATTAAATTGCCCGGTACGGCAATAGGCTCGCCCCCTGTTACGTGGGACTAAAATAAATCTGGCGAAATGTGAGTGTAATATTTACACCTCTGCCTACCCCTTCGGGGAAACAGGCGTGAGACTATAAATAAAAATAAAAAAATTAAATTTACATGTTTTAGAAACCGGGCACCGTAATAATTGGGCAGTGTGGTCTGAAACTGCTAGTTCACATATTTCGCTTTTGCATCCTCGTATATTGTGCAGAAAATTGTCAATACATGTGCCGCTGCTCAAACGCGTTGGCATATTTATTTCAATTTTCATGTTAAATCCAGCTATAAAATGTTTAAATTGCTGTGAATATGTAGTTTCCTTCATAATATCAATATTGAAATCACCACAGACTATACATTTTTTCCTAATATTAAAAGAGAATAAATTAAGAATTTTGTCTAAGTTGTTAAAAAAAATAGCATATCTGTTTCTTACATCATGGTTTTGTGGAATTCTATAAATGCATATTATTATAATATTATGGTCCGTTAGCTCTATCCCACAACATTCAATAATTTTAGGCACATTATAACTTTTTAAATGATCGACAACTTTGCATTTAAGTATAAAGAGAGATCTCTTTTCTTTTTCATTAATCTCAATGTAAATTTTCAAAACGTTCCTTTTTCTATTTCTTTTTCAATAACCTTAAATTTAAATAGCCTCGATTTCAATTTCAATTTGTATGTTAATTTATAAGGATAAAGTGCCATCGACCATACAAAATTGTTATATCTATCATCTCGGCTTGGTCATCCTGACTTGTGATTAAAGCTCCATATGGTGTACCACTGACTTATCTGGCAAATTTTGTTTCTTTTCTGGATTGCATCTGGCGCCCGAAATAACTGTAATTCTACTTAAAATTCTGTATTTTTTTTTCAACGATGCAATCCCATAATGTATAAAAATAAATGTTTATTAATTCCACAAACTGCTTTGATTTCAACTCCATATCTTTCAGGATAGGTTATGTCATTTATACATACCAAACACACATTTACATTTCATTACATTATTTTTTAATTTTTTTAAATATATTACAAGTGTCGCTTACAATTTTTTTTTATACATTACAATTGGCGGCGATAGCCCAGTGGTGTACGTAACGGACTGCCGAGCCGAGACGATGGTCTCGGGTTCGATCCCCAGCTACCCCGGGCACACATTTATGATTGATATTTTCGAAGTTATGTGTGTATTAAAAATATTAATTATCGCTCGCTTAACAATGTGCCCGGTAGATGGCAATAGGCTCGCCCCCTATTACATTGGGACCGAAACATATCTGGCGAAGTGTGGGTGCGTAATACACCTCTGCCTACCCCTTCGGGGATAAAAGGCGTGAAGATATGTTTATGTTATAAAGAGACATTTTATTAAAGTACATACATACATAGACTCACGCCTGTTTCCCGGAGGGGAAGGCAGAGACTACGGAGCGCCATTTGCAACGATCTTGACATATCTCTCTTGCTTCATTCACTCCCATCAGATTCCTCATGCATGCTCTTCTGTTCAGGGTGCTTCTAACCTGTCTTGTTTTTAGGATGTCTCCAATCTGGTCAGAGAACGTCCGCCTAGGTCTTCCCCTTAAAGTATAAAGCTATTTTAAATTTCTAAAATAGTACTTTAACTTTAAACAATAATAGTCATACTTTTACATTATCAATGAATTATGGCTCATTAGGAAGAGGTAGTTTTCTAAACATTCCACCTAGGTGCGAAAAAATATTTAGAATAGACTGTAGTTTAGGAGATGAATGCGTGGTATTACCTGAAGAATTATGTGAAGGTGTTTTCATGGCTGGAAGTATTTCTAAACCATTAAATGGACAAATTAGTATTCAAATTTTAAATGCTCGCAAAACACACGTGAATTTAAGTTATTTTAGACCAGAAATACATAGATTATCGGAATTTAATATTTGCAATTTTGAGAAAAATTATAGTATTGATAGAGATAGATTACGTGAAATGTTTTCTCATTTAAAATTGGATCATTTAAATAAGGAGGAAACGTCATCGATTCAAAATATTTGCGCAAAATTTTCTGATGTTTTTCATTTACCGAATGATAAATTAACTACTACAAATCTCTATGACCAAACTATACAATTAAAGCCAAATGCGAGGCCGGTATATGTCAAGCAATACCGTCTCCCTTTTTCACAACGCATAGAAGTTGAAAATCAAATTCAGAAAATGCTTTCCGAAAATATTATAGAACCGTCAAAAAGTGAATGGTCTAACCCTATCTTACTAGTACCTAAAAATAAAACGATGAATCGAAAAAATGGAGATTGGTAATTGATTTTCGTAAATTAAATGATCAAATTTTAGATGACAAATTCCCGCTTCCCAATATAAGCGATATTTTAGATTCTCCGTCTGGAGCAATCTACTTCTCTCAACTAGATCTGTCTCAAGCTTACTATCAGTCAAAATTAAAACCAGAGTGTAGAAAATATACTGCTTTTATGACACCGTCAGGCCAATACCAAATGGCGCGTCTCCCAATGGGATTAAAAATTAGCCCAATTTCTTTTTCTCGTCTCACGACAGTGGCCATGTCAGGCCTTACTTACGAAAAGCTTTTTATTTATTTGGATAATTTAATTGGTATCAGATGCAGCTTAGACATACATAATAAAAATCTTATAGATATCCTAACCCGATTACGTAACGTACGTAAATTCCGAGAAATGCGATTTCTTAAGAAAATAAATGCAGTTTTAAGGCCATGTTATTTCAACAAATGGTATAAAACCAGATCCAGAAAAGATTAAGATTGTTCAGAATTATCCCGTTTAAAAAAATGTTGACAAAATTAAAGGGTTTGTGGCATTTACAAATTTTTATAGAAAATTCATTTTAAATTTTGCAGAAAAATCATTACCTTTAAATAAGCTTTGTCGTAAAAATGTCAAATTTGATTGGACACCAGAATGCCAAAAATATTTATATCGCTTAAAAATGCATTAATATCTCCACCAATACTGCAATACCCAAATTTTGATTCAACAAATGTATTTTTTTACAAACGGATGCATCAGGCTATGCCATCGGATCGGTTTTAAGCAATAGCGATAATAGACCAGTAGCTTTCGCCAGTCGAAGTTTAAATAAAGCAGAGGTTCGATAACCGACAATGCAGCTGCAGATGCTTTGTCACGCATTCGATTATCAAGTAAAGAACTGAAAGAGATGAACGAGCATGTTATGTCGGTATTAACCAGAGCGCAGAAAAAGCAGTTGTCCGAAAATGTAAAGAAAGTATGTGACAATCCTGTGGTTGATAAGGTAATCTCTAACGATTGGACTGATCACCCAAGAGTTGTGGATATTCTTAAAATACCAAAGGATTGTACTGAAATGTTGTTTGTAGATAATAAAGAATGGAGTATAATAAAAAATATGTCAACGGAAAGGTCTAAAATGTTCGCTTTTATTTCGTCAAAATCCGTAATTTACGTAAATCCTTCTTACCGATCATATTGTGCACGAGATGCCTTTGTGAGAGAGTTGGGTTCATTTTGCAAACGGATAAATATTGATACTATTTATATTATAAAGAATGCTAGCAATATAGAATTAATTAAAGAGTTAACGCGTTGTATAAATGACACGCAAAATTGGTCCGGACCGCGAATTGGTTTTCGGCAAACTTTGTAATTTACCTAACAACCTAACATCAGATTTAGATTCATTATATAACTATTATGATTATCCAAAAGAACTAAAGTACAGACTCCAAAAATCGCAATATGATGCTAGACAAAATTTAATTACAAACAAATATATTAGAAAATCTAAGTACGATAATTATACGAACACTATCACTTATAACGTTGGTGATATGATATTACTAAGAAACGAACAATGTATAAACAAATTTGATCCTCTATATGTCGGTCCTTATAAGGTTATCGAAGATTGTGAACCAAATCTAAAAATAGAATACAAAGGTAAAGAAATGATAGTGCATAAGAATAGAACTAGACCCTATAATAATATTTGATGTTAAAATACAATGATGAGTTATACTTTAAACATAAGTATATTCAATGTAGTTGTACTCATAGCAAAATGTTGTTATGTAACTATAAGTAACTATAAGTTTTAGACTTTAAGTGAAATAAAAATAAAGATTGTTTATTTTTATTTTATTTTATTCGGTGGGCGTGCAATGTGTGTGTACAATGTGTACTAGCCTATCGTATGTATACTCTATAGATAAGTATTGATACACTCTATATAATCTGTATTCGCATATATTTTAGATCAGTAATAAATGTTATTACAAGAGCTTTAGTCGTTTTCTTCATCTCCCGAACTCACCACCTTATAGTTATTTGTCAAATGATTTTTTTTCATTTGCTTTTTGTCAAATGATCGGACACCGCATATTTGACGTATTTTATCACCATCATGTCAGCCTAGAGACGACCACTGCTGGACATAGGCCTTCCCCAAGGTTTTCCACACAGACCGATCTTGAGTTGCCTGCATCCAACCGCTTGGCTCCAGTTGGCTATTATATTTTATCATATTGTCAGTTAACCTTGAAAACAAACGTGGGCTAAATAATAGAAATAGAAATAGAAGGGAAGTTGTTACGTTTTATTGTGCTACACATACAGGTTTTTATATTTGGTTCTTTGATATAACATACTTGACTTCAAGGCCGTGGGCAACGGCTAGTATATATACATATATAGCTAAAGTTCCGTTATTGTACGGTTAGCCAAATACCTCAAACAAAAAACACATCCATCACATTCATCACATCCAACACATCCATTGAAGGGTATAGCCACACTCTATTTAATGACATGTACATAGGTCCGTCCGTTACACCACACGAGGTATGTTGACCAAGCGCACACATTGGAGGTATCAACCGCCTCCTCCGCGGTCAAATGCTTCCAATATTCGTCAACAGCCCGTTGTTTCGTGTTGACTCATTGCTACACCTTACTTCCGGGACAAAAGGGTCGAATAAAATGAATCACATAAAGCGATATAGTCTTTGTTTTAAGAGTTATAGCTTTTCAAACGAGTTTACCTGCATAGTATGTTAACAAACATACTCGTTAAAAAAGTTAATGTATTAGCTACCATAAAATAACACAGAAATGTTACATACCAGAAGAACAATATATCATACACTAAGTCTTAAAATCAGCTTGTCCAATCTATTTAAAAGACTTCTTTCACTACAGACTTTAAAAATACATTTTCCTATTTGTAGATTTGTCTACAGTAATATGTGATAAAAAAAACAAATTAAAACATTTGGGTATGCTGGGTGGGTAAATTACATGAAATTAATTCAAGAAAATTGTATTTTTTTATTGTATCAAAATTCATTTACACTGTAGTTCACACGTAGCCGTGATTTTCAGCACCTTTATTTCAAACGATAAATCAATAGAACAATTCCTAAAAGTAATTACTAACCCAATCACTAATAATATAGAAAGCTCTATTTTTACTTGTAGTACATAGTCTAGACCCTAATTTGTCGACAAAATACTTTATGTTGCGTAATGAACTGTGGTAACAAGTCTGCAAGTCATTTTATAAAATGTGTTTTAATAACGAAGCGATAATGTAGGTGGTATGCTCTGTAACGCAATAAGCCGATTACTTTGTACATTATTGCGATGAAAAGCGCTTATATTTTAATTGAAATTTATGTACACAAATGAGCACAAATATCAACATATAAAGCTATGTTGATATTTGTAACAAGCACTCGAATTAAAATATTTAAATTGTGGTTTCAATTGAATATTTCATTGAACATTGGTACTAAGTAGTAACGAAACTATGACGAATGATTTTAATTAGCTTTCTATGAAAATCATCAATTGTCTGATTTAATCAAGTATTAAAATTGCTACTGATTATACAGGGTGTAAAAAGACCCTTAACGAAAACTGAAATCCCATGTTTTACCAATCACTAAGAACATTTTTTACTTTGGCACCATACCTGGGAAATTACTGGGTCAGGAAATATTGAAGCTCAAAGTTAGTATGGCATTTTTCTAATTAGGTACAAAATCGATGCATTTACCCCACCAATATGTTCTTTAGATGCCCTATTCTTTAGATTTATGACTCCATGGATAAGTAGGTATTTCGAGCATTGCACGCGCGCGCTTTAAATTGCGGTTTAAAAAATATGAAACCTTAAAAAAAAAAGACATTTCCCAGGTATTCTTTTTGGTTAGTATGACTTGGCATGATGTCCACAACGAGTAGACTTTGGCTTGGTGATGGGTCTTGTGACAGCCTGTATAATGTCACTTCGCATTGCGTTTAATAAGTTAACCGAGATCAGTGACATAAACAATAATGCCGTAATTTAAATGCGTTGTGTACAACTGTACGTACACTCTCGATTGAAACAGTATAATGAAGATTGAAGCATGTGCGTGACATAAAATAAAATTAAAAAACATTTGGTACTTTTGGCGTAGTAACAATCTTTGACTATGCTAGTTAGATTCTGTTGTGATCTCAGTTTTTCGAGGTTGTCGGGCTCCCTACGCATTTTGTGACCGAATATAGCTAAGGATTCGTTGATAACACAAACTGGATAGCCTTGTTTTGACCCTTAGTTGTTCAAAAATAGATATGTTGGTTCTTTTTGCGGTCCATGGGATACGAAGCATTCTTCGCCAACACCACAGTTCAAACGCAGCAATTGTTTACCTTTCTCGTGAGCGGATTGTCCACGACTCTACTCCGTATAGGAAGATAGAGAACACTAGTGATCGCACTAGTCTCATTTTCGTTTTGTTAGAGACGTTTCGATCTTGACATATTTTTGTAAGCTTGCTCATAGCAGCTTTGGCCATCTGACTGCGTCTACTGATTTCTTTCTCATATCCACCCTGGTTGGATAGTAGGGACCCCAGGTATATAAATTCTGAGACAACTTCAAGGTCTGAGAGTTCTTTGAGAGTGAGATTTCTTTAGATCTTCCTTAATTTTTTTCGTGTGGCCAACTCTACTGTCGCAGTTTACCCAACTATTCTTGTCCAGAGACAAGAACCGGGACCGATCGGCTTTACGTGCCCATCGAGTGTCGCGCTATGAGTGCTTACAAAAATCTTTGCGAAATATCAAAATGTTTGAAAGCCACATCCTATTCAAAACTGATTTTGAAGACCTGGCCTTCAAAATAAGTTTTGAGTAGCATGTGGCTATTCTGGCTTAAGACAATTAGCTATTAGAAATTTGCCTACGTGCGATAGTGACGGTTGCCCGTAACTTGCCGATATGTGGGTTGATAATTAACATTCTAGAAATATGGTGTCGCGGGATCTAACCCTGTCGTACAAGGGTACTGATTAGGAACGTATTAAACTAGGCGAGTGGAATGCGTTATTGCTAATTGAATAAACTACCAATGATTTGAGCTTTGGGTTAATGACAAGTACGGATGACTTGTTAACTTCCGTTAATTTTTTCCAAGTCCGTTAATCCGTTACCTACTATTTACCGCACCGTGCCGCGCCGCCGTGCAAAACGTGTTCTGACAAGTTTGTTCAGGTCGGTCGACAAGTGTGGTACGGCGCGTGCCGCAAGTGAGATGAAACTATATGGCTTGCCGGCGCGTGTAACTGAGAAAAGAATACTGCGAAGAAATTTGATTCATGAGTTTCATGACACATGTATGTAATTCGTTCGTTTAGCGTTCGGCGTTTAGAGTAGGTAACGAGTGTTTTGTTTGTTAAGTATACAAATAATACAAATACTACGTAGATTTTAGATTTTATAGTCAGTTATAGTTTACGTCTGTGCAGTGTGTATATTAAACAGTGTATTGTGCAAATAAAAACCACAACATGCAGTTATTCCAGATCCACTACAGACGAAAATCCGTGGACACACTTGAGTGATTATGTTAATTTTGTATCCAGATCGAGAGACATGAAATCAAAAGACTCGTTCGACGATGCGGCATTTCTCGGGGAACAGATATTCATAAATCTGTTTATTAAATATAATACTGCTATACCGTTGAGCTATACAGTTGAACGTCTTTTTTCCATGGGCAAAGATATTTTAACGCCAAAACGAGCATCGCTTTCAGACGAGAACTGCAACATATTAATGTTCATGAACGCAATACCCACACTAAACTAGATGACTAAATTACACACTTTCCGGTTCCGTACCTAAAAGGTAATAAACGAGCCTCCGCTGTCTGTCTGTCCGTCTGTCTTTCTGTCACCAGGCTGTATCTGAAACATGATAGCTAGAAAACTGAATTTTTCACAAATTATGTATTTTGGTTGCCGCTATAAGACCAAATACTAAAAATAAAAAAAAATGAAAATATTAAGGGGGGTCCCATACAAAAAACGTGTTTTTTTTTGTATTTTTTGCTCAAAATTACTAACTGTAACAGACGCTTTAAATTTTCACAGAATATGTAGTTGTATATTACCTTTCAAAATAAATAATTCAATAAAAAAAAACTAAATAATAAAGGGGGGCTCCCATACAACAAACGTAATTTTAAGCAATTTGTTACTCGAGCTTAATAAACAGGCAGAAACTTAAAAAGTATTTAAGTATATCTGCGCGGACGGCGAATATCGTTGTATGTACAACGAACGTGATTTTTTTTTATAGATGATGGTATGCAACCCTTCGTGCGCAAGTCCGACTCGCACTTGCCCATTTTATTTTCCTAGCCTTTTAATTCCCAAACCTAAATCAACAGTTCTTATAAAATTTTCATGAAAGTAGTATTTTTACCATGTGTTAACGGATTAACGATTAACGTTAACTTGCGTTAAATCGTCCCAAAGGTAGCGCTTTAACGTTTAACGAAGTTAACTTTTTTAGTAACGGATTAGCGATTAACGAAGTTAATTATTTGATTAACGATGCCCAGCTATGACTGTCAGGTAACACAAACAATGGATTCAAACATTTCCTGTTAGAAAAATGGATGTCTGTCAGAGTGGACTGGGATATTATATATTTTATTTATCAATTTCAAACTTTCGTGATTTGTATAAATCATACAATTTTATCAAAACGGGTCTTACTCGCGATATTGAATTAATTTATAGTATAATTTTACCAACGTTTCAACCGTCTTATGACCGTTGTAAGAGGGGCGGACGTTACGGCGAGTAAGACTCATTTTAATAAAATTGCTATTAATAAAATAAAAAAAAAATGAAGTTAGCTGATACCACTATTTGGATCGCCATTGCGGCTGGCTTTCATCGGCTGTAGTGACGGCAAACTGATGGAGTCAAGCAGCCTTCGTGGCAACTGCCCTTACTTGTAGATTGTTATTTATAATTGCACTGCTACTGTTTGTTCGGTATACAAAACAAGCTTTCAGATTGTGGTCCACTCACTTATAGAAACACTGACAAATAGAAACGCAAAGAAAGGTTACGTCAGATTTAATTTCCGTCATCTCTGTAAAATACAGTAAGCCTCCCACATAATTAAAAATCAAAAGTAATGGTTTGTACATTGAATAAAACCGCTGACGGTACAAAACAACAGTCGACCATTTACATTGGCAATTAAAATATTTTTTAATTTTGTAACACATTTCCGCATCACCAATACCGGGTCAAATAAATGCGGTTTCAACGTGCCAATTTTGATATGATTGCTTCCAATTGATTCCGTCGATTCAAAATGTATGTTTGTAAAGAGCTGATAACTTATTTGTTCAATAAATGAAATGGATTACATCGTGCTGGGTGAATTGAGATCAGTAGGCCTACATGTATATAAAGTGAAGCGCGATGCAAACGTCAGCGAGTTTACGAAAATTCGTACTATACGACAGTGCCCTATGATGTAGGTACGTTATTTCTTTCCAATTATTGTTATTTACATATTTCTATAACAGACAACACAACAGTATCAGCTTCTGTTAAATATGCATACCTTGCCAGCTTCAAGATCTTATTATGTTAAAAAATGCATAATCTAATAATAGTTTAGAGAAAGTGCATCATAGGGGCAAAATTAAAATAACAGACTACGAGTAGAAAGGAAGAAACTCATTGCACAATAGTTTAATCATCGAAATTTATTGTCAAGATAATCCATCTGTCTCCCTTTAACTTCTTGCCAACTTCATCTATAACTTCATACGTTTCTACGTACATTTTCCAATCACTCTTATAGTCGATCACGTGTCAACCAATATATCTATTCCGCTCGTATTCTGCCAACTGCAAAGAAAACTAAGCTGAACAATATATGTATCTCTTAAAGAACTTGTCGTAGTAACGAATGGACAATGCTCTTTTTATTCTCTTAATCCCCGACCAGCATTCAAAGTATTAGGTTCAAACTTCTCACAAGTAACAGATCTCGTGGAGCACCAAAACAACTAGTTTTCACTGTTCTCTGTTGACTCTTAAAAGTTTCGCTGGCCAAGTTAACTCCCAGAACAACTTGGAAAACCTCAGGAAAGTCTTAGTGTTCTATTCTCTGTGAAGTGACGGAAGGAATGAAAAGGAAACCACTCAAGTTGAGAAATAGACGTCATAATTATACTGGTGACATTCAGTTTACACTTGTTAATATGCAATATGCACTATTACCGCATAGTTAATTTGATGTAGTGTGGTGTAATAAGTTCATAGTTTCACGCGTCATAAACATTATAATCTACTTGTAAATGTGCCGTTTTTGATAACCTATTCAATTATGAGGCATCAAAACTAAATCTTACTAGAAGATTTAGTTCTATTACACTAATAATAATTGTACTGAGAAGCTGCACGTTGATAACGGAGGAGGACCTTTAGCGGTGTCAGGTGGTAAGAAAAACCGTTTTCGTTAATTAATAAAACTAACTAAAAACGTCTTACAATATTTATTTACATATTTACTTCAAATTTGTAAGGCCAGAGAAATGCCTACATATTAAAGCATTGCCAAACATTGTTAAATCTAACTTTAGACGACCAAGAAAATTCTGTAAATTTATTATTACAATCTCGGAAGCATAGTAGGTAACCACCTTCTAACCACCTAAAATACTTTTAGGATGGTGGTTAACCAACCACCATCCTAAAAGTATTTTGTATCTCGAAAGTATATGAATTTCGAGATACAAAATACTACGATAATTCAGTGTTAATAATATTATTACCAATAATATAATTAAATATGGGTGCATAGGGTTCCCACCAAGAACTTAAGGTCCTAAGCCAACCTCACCTGCAAGTGGTGCACCTACCGATCAACGGACGAGGCTCTGGCAAACAAAATATCCCCATAAGCGGCAATAGGCTCGCCACCTATTACGTGGGACCAAAACACTGGCGAAAAGTGGGCGTTTAATATGCCTCCGCCTATCCCTTCGGGGAAACAGGCGTGAGTCTATGTATGTATATGTATGTATGTATTACCAACAATGTGTAACCAGAAAGCGAAAAGGTTGCTCAATGACCTGCGATATAAAGTTCAACAGTTTTCTCGGAAATATAATAAAAACCTCTACGGCATTTTGACGCCACTGATAGATTATGCAAAAGGAAAGCGATTTTTCGATCTTTATAAATATTGTCTCTATTGAGACATGTAAGCACATTTTCTTTCTTTTTCTATTTTAAATAACTCAATAAATCCTATGTTGCGGGGGAATTTCCGACGACGACCGACCGGTTGGCGAAGCGGTAGTGTAAGCGACTGCTACGCCGAAGGTTGCGGGTTCAATTCCCGCTCAAGTCAAACATTTGTGTGCGTGAACATGGATGTTTGTCTTGGTCTGGGTGTTTCTATGTATAATATGTATGTATTTACACCAAATAAAACGTGCTCTCAACGAGACCAGCTCGCCTCGAGGGGAGCACAAGAAGCCCCGCCTCGACTCCTCCAGGATACAAGGTAAGTCCTACGCACAGGCCTCCAAGGCGTCCCTGGGTGTTGCAGTAACATGCAAACGCACAGGGAACTTGCCGAAGGAGTTGGTGGACCAGGTACTCCGGGAGCTCCAAAAGAAGATCCTGAGTGATGCCTGGTCGACCAAAACCCCCAAACGCCCCGCTCCAGCGTTCACCGGGAAACCCGTGCACGCGGACGGGGTCCTCAAACTTTGGTGCGCCGACGAGGCAACGCGCACCTGGCTGACGGAGGCAGTCTCTCTCCTGGTCCCACCACCGGGCTTCGAACTGGAGGTCAGGGGCCAGGAAGAGACCCCGAAGAGAGTGCGGTGCGGCATTGTCGTACCCGACGAACAGGGGGTCTTAGACGACGTGCGCGACGTGGGTCGCGCTCTGGAGTTTCAGAACCCCTGGTTGGAGGTTGACAAATGGTCGATGCTGCACTCTGAAAGGCAGTCGGGTGGATGGTTCCTAGTAGTGGGCGTCCCAGTAGAACAGGTCCCGATCCTGATGAAGAACGAGCGCCGCCTCGCGTTGGGGGTAGGTGCCGTCTACGTCAGGTTCCGGGACCCCTCAGGTAAGTTTGTCGACCATCCTCCGGACGACAACTCCACACGAGTCAAGCAGGACTCAAACACCAAGCCAGGGTGCGACGCAGAACCCGGCCCGTCAGAGCCGGCCGCGTCTGGCTCGGGGGCTGGCCCGTCAGCCGAGGGTAACTCGGAAGATGAGAGCCTGCTCCTGAGCCCGGTGCGGCGGGACGACGGGGTGGAGGCTGGCGACATCCTGGCCGGCCTAACGCAGCTGACGGTCGGGGAGGTGGGGACATCATCCAAAGATGAACCCTCTGCCTAGTGACGTCAGTTGCCTCCAAATCAACCTCCATCACAGCCAAACGGCCACTGCGCAACTGCGCAAATGGATGGAGGTCCAACAATCAGCCATCGTGCTCATCCAGGAACCTTGGATAAGGGCTGGCCTCATCAGAGGCCTCTCCAGCCTGGGAGGTAAGATTTATTCTTCAACTGACCACACACATCCAAGAACCTGCATACTGACAACTAAAAACATCAGAGCCCAAGTTCTAACGGAGTTCTGTTCCAGAGACATCACAGCGATACAAATTGAAATAACACAGCAGCCAAGGAGTATAGCGGTTGTTTTCGCATCGGTCTACATGCCCGAGGCCGAAGACCCGCCACCGTTCGACCTCACGCGTCTGGTTAACCAGTGCGAGAGAACCAAAACGGAGGTCGTAATAGGAACGGACTCCAATGCCCACCACCAAATGTGGGGCATGAACTGCAATAACAACAGAGGTAAATCACTGGTTGAATACCTATTCACCACTAATCTTACCCTATTAAACACAGGTACGGAGCCCACCTTCGTCACAAGACGTAGTCAGACAATTATCGACTTAACTCTCGCAACAGAAGGAGCGGCTGAACGCATCAAGGGATGGCACGTCTCGAAAGAGGCATCGTGCTCAGACCACAGATGGATCAGCTTCTCTATGGAAGTCGTTATACAACCTACACAGCCACGCAGGAAACCACACAACACTGACAAAGCAAAGTATGTCCAATTACTTAAAGAGAAACTTACCCTTACTGCTATGCCGACGGTACTGGGTGACAATGAACAGATCGACGAGCAGGTATGTACACTGACGCAGTCGATGCTAGACAGCTACCACGCAGCATGCCCAGAAACCACTCTACTCTCAACCCCAGGTAAACAACCCTGGTGGGGCGCGGAATCGGCCTTACATCAGGTCGTGAACCAGATAGAAGCTGCTATACAACAAAAAAGCATCTGTCTGGGCACCTTCATTGACATAGAAGGAGCCTTTGACAAGACAAACTTCTCCAGTATAAGCAACGCCCTAGCCAGACATGGTGTGGATCAGATGCTCATACAGTGGATCCAAAACATGCTCAGCAAAAGAGTAGTGCGCCTGCACGGCGACTCGCAGACAGCCTTGATAACTAAAGGTTGCCCGCAGGGCGGTGTACTCTCCCCGCTATTGTGGAACTTAGTCATCAATGAACTCATAGACAAACTCAACGCGAGATATTTTTACACAATAGGATATGCAGATGATCTGACCATTCTCACCTCAGGTAAGGTAACTAGTACAGTGTACGACCTTACTCAACAGGCTCTACGCATAGTAGAGTGGTGGTGTAATGAGTACGAATTATCAGTAAACCCGAACAAGACCGAACTAGTTATGTTCACACACAAACGCGCGCTGGGTACTTACCGACTGCCCAGGCTATTCAACACAGAGCTCAAGCTGTCCACCGAGGTAAAGTACCTGGGAATCACTCTTGACAGCAAATTGACATGGAACAGCCACATGGAAAATAAGCTCAATAAAGCCAGCATCGTCTTCTGGCAGTGCAAGAAGATGATAGGTAAACGATGGGGCCTATCCCCCAAAATTGTCTTATGGCTCTATAAGACAATAATACGTCCGATGATAAGCTACGGCGCAGTAGTGTGGTGGCCTCGGACCAACCTAACAACGGCCGCCAACAAGCTTCAAAAGCTTCAAAGACTTGCATGCCTAGCGGCCACGGGCTGCATGAAAACTACACCTACAGCGGCACTCGAAGTGTTGCTGGACTTGCCTCCATTGCACCTGTTCATACAACAGGAAGCAACGATGTCGGCGATCCGGCTAAGAGCACTGAAGCTCTGGAAAGACACTAACACACTGCACACTAGCAACTTAAACACACTCTTTAAAGAAGTTCCTCTCACACAAGCCATTGGCGACCGAATACCGAAACAATTTGTTTTCGATAAGAAATACAAAATCCAACTGTACGAGGATCTACACGAGGGAGCGGTTGGCCACAACGAGCTCACGATCTTCACAGATGGGTCTAAGACGGATACAGGTACGGGTTCAGGAGTATTCTCCGAGGACCTTAACATCAACATCGCAGCACCGCTGGGAGCCTACAACACGGTCTACCAGGCCGAATGTTTTGGCATAATCCTAGCTGCCACAGCAATCATGGCACGTGAGGTAAGGGAACGATCCATTAGGATCCTCTCAGATAGTAAGGCTGTCCTCTCAGCCCTCAAAAGCCATACTATCACCTCGGCACTCACGCTTGAATGCCACCAGAAACTAACAGAGGTAGGTAAACAAAACAAATTAACACTGCAATGGATCAAGGGCCACAGTGGCTCAAGAGGGAATGACGCAGCCGACGTACTTGCCAGAAGAGGGGCCACTTTAGAGGTGGTGGGACCCGAGCCCATTATTCCCCTCCCTTCTGGTTTCTATCGCAACCTGGTAAGGAATAGGACCAGGACCCAACACAACCAGTCCTGGATTGGTATTGAAACATGTAGGCAGGCCAAGGAGGCTCTTCCCGCAGTAGACGGTAAGATAGCCAAACAAATCCTCCGGCTGTCCAAACAACAACTGCGGACAGTCACGGCCGCCTACACAGGACACGGATTCTTTAATAAAAACCTATTTACTATAGGTATCACCGACAGCCCGCTGTGCAGGGCCTGTATGGCAGCGGACGAGACGGCAGCCCACCTGCTCCTCGACTGCCCTGAGGTCGCACAGTACAGGCAGCAGTACCTGACGAGATACAGCACCCTGAGGGAGGCAGTGGGCCACATCAAGAGTCTGCTGGCCTTCCTCGAAGAGCTGGGGTGGCTCGAATGAAGACACCATTCCCACCTGCACGCAAAATACACGCCAAGACGTGGAGTTGCGGAAACAGCCCGTGCCATCAAGTATCAAGTACACCAAATAAAAGTATATGTGTATGTTTATCCATTATCTAGTACCCATAGTACAAGCTCTCCTTAGTTTGGGACTAGATGTTGTTGTGTGATTGTGGAAAAAAAAATTACAAGCATTTAAATTAACGGTCACCAAAACCTACACCCAGATCCTCGTGTGGATATCGAACCCACTCGAATCACACTCTGAGACCCTGATATATTAGCGTAAAAAAAATCAGTTGATGACATTAAATATTAAATGAATGAATTTCCAACAACACATAGTCCACCGTATTTGCAATGTAAATTAACCTTATTCAAAATAAAATCATAGAGTCTGTATAGAACAAGTTCGAAATTCTAAGAGCTAGATACATGCAAGACACGCCGAACACATCTGAATGGTGGCAGCATTATCAATTCAATGCGGCGAGGTGAGAGTTTCCTGTATCAACATTTACATTAGCTTCTCTTCAACTTTTGCTTTTAGCCTGAACGGGTAACTTCGCCTATCGTTTTGTTCAACCATGAATGAATGATCCGCAAATGTTGACATATTGGAGATATGAGAGTATTCTTCGCAACGTGTTAGCAATAATGGGAATATTGCTACGTACACATTAGTGGTATCCGCAACAGTATTTGCATTTTTTTTCAGCCATCTTTTTATAGGAACCTACTATTTAACTTTTTATTCTAATAACAAAATTCTTAGATCCTTCACTTGGTACTTGGTTGTTACAGTGTACCTATAAAAGCATATTGAACAATAATAAAAACAATGTGCGTTGCTGTGCAAGTGGATAAATGTTTCAGCATAAAATCCATTACAGTCGTCTCCTCACATGACGTAATATTTAACTTCTCATTGTTATACCTATTCATACCTAGGTACATGTGTAATTGTAACACAAAGGTTAAGACACGGTAATAATATCTAACAGTAATGTAACTCCATACAAACACACGAAACTCGAGTTATACCTACGCGCCTCGAGCAAAGTACACATTAGACTGTGCCTAAAGTACACGCTGTGTGTACTTTAGGCGATCGTGCCGCAGCTCGCATACGCTCTGCTCGCTGCGCGTCTGTAGTTATATAACTCACAAAGACGGCCGAGTTACAATTTACAATACTGTTAGATTATATTACCGTGGTTAAGGCTCCCAACGACACAAAACTGGCGACAATATTATGTTTTATTTTATCTGTCCTATCTGCTTTCACGATCCCGAAATGTGTCTACAATTCTAAATTTAAACTGAGCTTGGCAAATTTTTGTAAATAATGTAATTGGTCCGGTTCCGATCCGGTGGACGCGCAGCTTAAGTCTGTCTCGGTGGCAGGCCTTTCGAATCACAATGAGTCCGTGCTTCGAAGGTCTCACACAAAGGCGTGAACGGAACTAATGGCGCGTACGTAATCCGCGCAAGTCTCTCCATTCACGAGTAACTGGCAAATTTTTGAACGATGATTTACGAACCTCGTCTATCTGACGCTGAACATTTGACAGCCAAATTGTTATGTACTGAGGGTAGATTTTTTTTTTCACAGTTGTATTTGTAGGCCCAAGTTCCACCCACAACGGTTAATGAAAAAACTTTTTAGTTATGTTTAGAGGAGTACCTTTTTATGTTTATCTTTTGCGACGATAAAATTTAATGTTGTGGAAAATATTTCTCTGAAATTTCTAGATTTCTTGCATCACTGGCGCTATTGGAGGATAACAGAAAATACGTTCAGAACTTAAATGGAAGCGTGCGAGGAGCAAATGTCCTGGAAAAGTTATAATTGATGTGTAAATCTGTCATCGCAAAGCCTCCAGATATTGAGTTATAAAAACAAATTGTTAACATAAATTGGAAAAATATTGTTGCATGATTTTTTCATTACCTGTCATAAGGTTTTTATTATTATTTGAGCGTCCAAGATACATCATACAATTTTAAAGGCCATTTGCTGTCAAGTAATCTACCGAAATTACATGATGTAAAACTGGGTTTATATCAAAATAAATTAAGCCCAATAAAATAGACACCTTTATTTTTTAAAGTACTTTATACAATTGTAATCATTTTCACAATTAAATTGTATTTATGAAACATTTTTAAGTGATTCGACTGCTACAAACAGATGGCGCTAGTAGTTATGGCCACATTAATCAAAAGTATAATTTCCAGCTAAAGATATATCTATAAACAAATCAGTAAATAATTGATTATATCTAAATATTTAGTTTAAATAAAATTGTTATTACTCGATTAATCAAGGAATTTTGTAAATAGGTTGTGATGGACGTTATTTGCTGCATTTCGGTTGGCTGTCGCTTATGAAGTTGTCATTTCCGTTTAGAGTGGGAGAATATTTTAGCTTGTCAGATAAATTAGGCGACAGAGCAATCGTTTGGGTACTTCTGAACAGTTAAGACATCTAGCGCAAGTTATTTGGTGGTTGATAGTTGTAAATCAGTGCATACCTACAAAGTGTAAAAGTGAACAAATAAAAGTTACAAAGTGATTTTACTGGAAGTGTTTAATTTCATAATACAATATTTTGTCATTGTCAATAAAAGCTTTACTATCAACGTTTGGAATGTTCGGTTTTAACTAACTTTAAACATTACTTTAAGCTATTGAATAAAAAAGCGTGTAAAACATTGTTAACTGTTATTTTAAGGGCGTCATGAAAATCCTCCACATCGCCATCAATTGGAAGCGTGCCCAGAATGCTAGCAGCATTGCCACGTTGTATGGCAATGCTGATCTTTTGTGCCAAATACAGGCCAGCATTCTGGTCACGCGAAGCGTCAACAAGTCTCTTTGAAAGATCTCTAAAACGAGATTTAGCACTTGGACCCCATGGTCCCAACGTTTCAACTCCAAACGGCTCAAAAACATAATCCCCTACTAGATTTATTTGCGCCTTTTGAGAGTCTCCGCTTAAGCAGCAGCAGCGCCCGCACAACCCGCTGTGCTAGGAAGATGAGATGGCGCAGAGGTGTCGACACATGTTGCGTCCCACACCAAAGGCCTACCCAGCTTCCATGGCAGTAAAGACATACCGTCTGGTCTCTTACCATCGTCGCGTGCCAAGCCCTAAGGTTCAAGTTGGGCTGGAACGCCAGCGGTGACAAGAGCCCGGCGAAGTATATGATTGAAGTTGGCGTGTCGTGAAATACGACCTGCGCTCCTGCTGCATGACAGACCATGGTGACCAAGGCTGTCGACAGCCTCTCCACAGTGACAGCAATGCGGAGAAACACATGGCGCACCTAAACGAAGGCAAGAAGCAATGCGGAAAGACTTCCAGCCTCCCGAACAAGCCGGTTTCCGTAAAGGCTATAGTACCACAGACAACATACATACGCTGCGACAGGTTATACAGAAGTACGAGGAGTATAACCAGCCCCTATGCTTGGCATTTGTGGACTATGAGAAAGCCTTCGATTCGATCGAAACCTGGGCGGTGCTACAGTCTCTCCAACGGTGCCGGATTGACTACCGATATATCGAACTTCTAAAGTGTTTGTATGAAAACGCCACTATGTCAGTCCGCCTCCAGGACCAGAGTTCGAAACCTATTCAACTCCAGCGAGGAGTGAGACAGGGGGATGTCATATCCCCAAAACTGTTTACCACTGCGCTGGAGGATGTTTTCAAGCTTCTGGACTGGAATGGACTCAGCATCAACATCAACGGCGAGTACATCACTCACCTTCGATTCGCAGACGATATCGTAGTCATGGCTGAGACCATGGAAGACCTAGGCACAATGCTCGATGGCCTCTGTAGAGTCTCCCAACAAGTAGGTTTTAAGATGAACATGGACAAGACGAAAATCATGTCGAACGTCCATGTTGTACCTGCTCCTATTCAGGTTGGGAACTCTACGCTCGAAGTTGTCGACAAGTATATCTACCTGGGACAAGTAGTCCAATTAGGTAAGTCCAACTTCGAGAAGGAGGTCAATCGTCGAATCCAACTCGGTTGGGCAGCGTTCGGGAAGCTACGACATATATTCTCGTCCGATATCCCGCAATGTCTCAAGACGAAAGTCTTTGACCAGTGTGTGTTGATAGTGATGACTTACGGATCAAAGACGTGGTCGCTCACTATGGGCCTTATCAGAAGGGTCAAGGTCACTCAGAGGGCGATGGAGAGAGCTATGCTTGGAGTTTCCCTGCGAGATCGAATCAGAAATGAGGAGATCCGCAGTAGAACCAAAGTCGCCGACATAGCTCTCCGGATAGCCAAGCTGAAGTGGCCGTGGGCAGGGCACATAGCTCGAAGAACCGATGGCCGTTGGGGCAGAAAGGTTCTGGAGTGGCGGCCACGTACCGGACGATGCAGCAGAGGTAGGCCCCCCGCAAGGTGGACCGACGATCTCGTCAAGATCGCGGGAGGCGGTTGGATGCGGGCGGCTCAAGACCGGTCTGTGTGGAGAACCTTGGGGGAGGCCTATGTCCAGCAGTGGACGTCGTTTGGCTGATATGATGAGTTAGCAAATCCTGGTACCTACTCGCTTGTTGTCCTCTGATCTTTCATATCAATATGTTGATATCTTTGATTTAGTCAAGCGCGTGAACATTCAAAGGCTCTCACGCTGTTCCAAGATAACGGTACATATCATAACGTCACCTTATCTCAATAAACAAGCTTCAGTTTGCCGTACAAACTAAATATCTAATAAACCATGTTCGACACTGGAGCTTTAACTTGATCTTAAAGCTAGCCAGATGTCTAGACCGTTTTGGCCAGACTAATTATTGTTACTCCATACTTCGAACTTTGATTCTAGCTCGATCATGACGGCGTGTGCTTGTTCCAAGAGTATTAATGCTTTCGTCGTACATACATACTTCTACGAGGTACATACTCAGATGTAGATGTCCTTTATAATCAAGTAACATAAGGCAGCACCTGTCTTGAACTGATTTCTATTCTGTGACCAATGAGCGAGCTCCCGACAATGGACTAGCATAGGGCGAGAAAATGTGTATGTATTCTGTCTTACAATATACTTACAGTTACCGCTATTACTTGAAGTTGACTGCAAGGACGGAGCCGTGGGTTTACCAGCCGTGGAATCAGTTTATATCTAAATAATATTCGATAGCTATATAAAAATGATAGCTTTATAAAAAGATATTAGTAACAATTCTTTGTGTTCATTAAATAGAACTATCCCATTGTTAATTTATTTTTAGAATTTATAGAGGTTAGGAAATAGGTATAGTTGCAGTAATAAAAGAATAACAGATAAAATATAAATAAATAAAGCTAAGGCATTTAAAAGTAAGTCAATGCATTACATAAAGCTTCCCCTTATAAAGCGAAATATTTATCGTAAAACTTTGTGGAATGCACTGAAATTTCTAATCTCATATTTTCTGGCGACCTCAGGGATCTTGAATGTGTGTCTGATTAAAAAAAAATAAGTTTAATAACTATAACCCGACTGCGTAAAAACGGGGTCTAAAAAAGACGAAACAAGAAAATAGCTCATTCATATACAGCATGTATTTTAAGTCAGTGTTTTTCCGAAAAGTATGTGCTCAGCCCATGATATAGAAGCTACCAATAACATTTATTTTACAAAAATTGAAAAAATAAAGTATTTTTTTTCGCCAGTATTAATTTTTCATTGCAAAACAACAAGGCTTTCGATGCGTAAGGTCAATGCACTTTATTTATAACCTAAAAAGTAGCTTACCCTGCGTTCATGACACATTTTAGTTCCATGAAATGCTGATTTTAAACAAATTTTCTAATAGATTTTCTTTTTAATATATTTGGTAAAATAAATGTTCCATCCATTCAAACACAAAATCAAAATATTTTTATTTCAGTAAAATTTAACAATATAAATTTAAAACACAGTGGCATAATTAGGCGTTGAAAAAAAACACCGTTTCCAAAAGTATAAAATCTAAAACACAACTGTTTGAAAAAAGGTTGTGAAGCCCTGAATGTTTGTTTACAAAAAGTATATCTTCTCGTGGCACCAACTATAGTTACCCGCCATGTTAATTTTTAATGCAAGTAGGTAAGTGGTCCTGGCAGGTATGTGCAACTACGGCTCTAGTTTTAGCATTTCTCTACTTATACTTTTCTGGATGTTACATACATAGACTGCCTAAAACATTACCCATTCTTTTGGCTTCGCCGTAGTCGGGTAAAAAGAAAATCTAATTTTACTTAAATAAAGGGCAGTAACCCCTTGATTTGAGTAAAATATCTTACTTAATAACACTCATATCGGCAAAGATAAGCAACTCTTGCACAGGACGCCACTTGGATGGATGACCTCTTTTAGCATTTATAGCAGAGCGCTACTGTGTTTTGAAGGGCACGTAAAGTCCAGTTCTTATCTCACACAAGAATCGATTGTCCATTTTGAAGGCCGTCAGCCACACGAAATTGAAAGAAAATACTTAGCGCCGTAGGCAATTGTCCCCGAAGGTATCATGGGTGGCTAGTAAATCCTCACCTTTAGTGTTTTATTTTTCGCTATTCACACTTTAATTAAATTATATTTTTCTCAATCTCTATCCGCAACATATTTCAAGCAAAAATTCCTTGAAATATGAAACTATATAGTTTTCATACTATTAAAAAAAATTTAGATTAGCAAATAAAAAACAAATTGCTTTCAAACAACAAGAGATATATTGTTACAGATAATAAATGGGCTTTATTTCGTAGACTTACCAAGAAATAGATCTCGCAACTGGGTATAAAGTACAATTTTCCTTTGATTATTAACTTGTAAGAGGTAACTTAATCTCTTCAATCAAAATAAACTACTAAAAATATATTACAAAATAAAGTATCTGCTTATAACGGATTACTCCTTAAGGTGAATATAAATATATAGCGCAGGCTTTATTTGTACTATTATGATGGCATGGCCTGATGGAGAGACTGACAGACTGCTACGCAGAGGGTCCAAAATCCAGCTCCAGCAGAAATCCAGCCACGGCGCGTTCACTGAGTTTGCGAAGTTAAGTGAGTATTAAATTGTGAATTATTTATTACTTGCTAAACGGTGAAGAAAAACAGCGTGAGGAAACCTGCATATCTAAGTGTTCTCCATGATACTCTGGAGGAAAATGTGTAATCTGCCTACTCGCACTTGATCAATGTGCTGTACTATGGCCTTTCCCTTCTCATAATGAGAAGAGGCATATGTCCAGCACTAGGAAAGCTTAAATATACAAGGCCTCATTTTACTCCCAACAAAATCAATTCTATAGTTCAGCCTGAATAGGCTTAGATTAATCTGGAAATTATGAATACTTTCGTTCAATATAATCTTGTATATATGCCCTTATGACTTAATCGAGTAATTTTAACGCAATTACGAGTAACGCATCAATATAAATGGCTTTTACCATCACTGTAAGGTCACATACGTACATTATATACATATGTATCGGTGTGGATGTAAGTTGAATATTTTATGTGTACCATCAAAAGCGTTACGTCGTCTCTTAAGATTACGAGGTGATAACAGCAACTTGTGTATTATTACCTACTCAACTTGGTCTTCTAATTAGTTATCTGAAGATATTTTGTCAGGACCATAGCATACACGCACACATTCACACAGCAAGTAGCTAATATAACTATCACTGAGGAATCACATCCATATATTTATTTATTCCACATGGTTTTTATACACATATACAACTTACAAATTTTCTAATTTAGAAGAGTATTAATTAAATCAAAAATAACAAACGATAAACACATTGCTGACAGGAACCATACATGGACTTATATTCCACTTTTAAACTCTAATCAGACCGTAGGAACCAGAGAAGTCTAACTGCATTTACACATTTTTTAACACACTGTGTAACCGTTACCTTTTAAGTTGTCATCTAAATTACAAATATTAATATAAACCTTAAATAATGTAAACCTCTTTGTGCCAATTTGAATCTATTTATAAAGACTTCTATGGACATCATATTATGTGTAGGAAAAAAATGATTTCTCATAACCTACTATAAAAGTATAACCCCAAATTATTTCCCACGCAGTGTATTTGTGTCAACATTTACATTTGAGGTACCTATACAGTTGCGAGTAAACCCCGCGGCACCCGTCCACAACTTTTAATAGAGTTCAAGCATATAAATCCAATTCGAAACTCAGATAATATGTGATAATATACTTTTGGGATTACCACATGTATTTGTTAAGTATTCATGATAAAATATGTAAGATATCTAGAACTTTTTAGAACTTGTAAACCAAAATAAGATACAATTTAATATTGTAATCCATATCTTTCAAGTTGTTTCGTTTGAGTGCTACGCTCATGCAACTTTTAATGTGTTTCATCCATCGTTCATGTTTGCGTCAGTCGCTGATAATACATATTCTTAATAATTAATCATCATCTTGCTTTGCTAAAACATGACTTACTTTAATACGTGTATGATATTTGACGCTACCAGATGACACAGCAAGGGTAGGTCCTCTGTAAGGTGGGATCGCGATAAGCAGTTGGATGCAGACAGCCTTGGAGGAGACCTATGAGCAGTTGTGGTCGTCTTTCAGTTATGATGATAGTGACAATATGAAACTAGTTGCTATAGTCCACTTGATAGAGTGTGCCTAAATATACCCCCTACACGGCAGTGGCAACCCTAAGGAAACAAAAATGGCAATAAAGCAATCCGGCTGTCTTGTTCTAAAGCACCTTCTTCACCTCAATTTCACTGCCAAACAGTAGAAAAAGAGACATTAGCAAGAAGTGATTGGACCTGCGGCTCACTCACTTAACGAACGGAATGAAACCGTAGAAATACTTCTTACTTACCGAAATATTTAGGGTGTGAGTAAATATTACCCCGTTAAGTCAAAAAAGCTTAAGTTATAATTACATGAACATAGATTGTATTCATCATTATTAGTTAGTCAAAATTTACTTATAGTCGCCGTATTTCCAACGGCATATATATGTAAAATGTGAATTTCTAAACCAAATTATTACTTTTATTAATAGATATAAAAATGCTCGAAATTCACAGAAAAATGTAATGATTTATTCAAGTGTTCATATTTAATTTTATGGAACGTTAAATGTATCGCTGTATATATATATATATATATATATATATATATATATATATATATCAAAAATTGTACTGGGCTATCTGAATAATTTAATATATAAAATCCTTGCGTTACTGACTGACTGACAGACACGCTACAGCCGAAACTATTGGGCGCAGGAAGCTGAAATTTGGCATGTATGTTCCTTGGGGACCGTAGGGGTGCACTAAGAAGGGATTTTCCGAAATTCCCACGGGATCATCCAAAACGGGTAAATTTAAAAAAATATTGCAGGCGTAGCTGCTGACGTCCTCTAGTGTACTATAAAATCCAACTGACAGTATTTTGGGACGCTGTCTGACCAATTTTACTAAATATCAAATAGTATTCCTGACACTGGATATTTTGCTTTCACTCGATTTATTCTAAATATCCTACAAATCAGGCTATATTTCAACTTTTATCATAGTTGTATGCGCCATGAATCTAGAAATGTAGGCGTAAAATTTAGATGCCGTAAATTTGAATGCCGCTGAATACTCATCCCTAACTTAATTGCCTATAATCAATTCAGTATCTCAGCCATAACAACGTCACCTCTTGTTTTTGTTCAAATCCCTGAAATATTTCTATTTTCCTTAGCTTTCTATCTACTACAGATATCCCAGAGTAACTCTTCCAAATAAGGCTTATTTTAGGTAAATTTCACCAAGATATCTAAACCCTTTAAAGCAAATAACACTTCATACCGCTAATTCACAATGAATTTTAAAACAGCGCTTCAGAGAAACCACATTACTTGGTAACATTATTCATTATAATACCAAATCGATGTTCTGTTTCATAATATTTAAAGATACAATATACGACCGTCAGAAAAGCACTTTTCATTAGCTACATAATTCTTAATTAATTGTAAATAACGCGCTATGTTTCGCCGCTTATAAATCTCTTAAAATATGCTTAAACATCCGAGTCCATAACGTTGTTCCTATTTGCTTTATTAAATTTTATCCGTAACAGTCTTCAGGAGGGAGATTTATTTACGTGTCTGTGAGTGCGGGTGTGTTTCATTATTCTTCAGCTAAGCCGCGGATTAGATTAGCAGCCTCTAACGGCACTTGTTGTCAAGCAATGCATATTACATTAAGTGTAAACTAGACTCGTTTCTTTAGTTAGACTGCTAGCATTTCTCTTCAGGGATCGGATGATGTAGTACCTTATTCCAGACAAGGCTGTTATTTCTGTTTAGACGATTTTCTCACCTAATATTTACAACGTTATCTTCCTTTTACTTGTTTGTATTATTTCGTAAACAGAAAGAAAACATCAAGGTAAATATCAAACATTACAACGGTCTGAATTTGACGCACAAAGTCCAATGGAAAAACGTAATATTCTCTTTCAATTATCTTCACGGATTCGCGACATTGAAATGCTGTCACAAAATGACGACTGAGACGGGAAACAAATAAATCAAAAAGTAGGAGTAGCTATGAGTCCGATACTCGCGGTCCCTCGACACATGACGAATATGGGCCAGAGGGGATTATGATAACAAATACACCACAAGGAAGGGTACTCTCACTATTTATTGAACCGTGTACTATATTGAATTTGATCTTGACAAATTTTAGATACCTTACTCAATAATAAAGGTTGCATAAACTTTGTGCTCCTCTGTAGTTGAACGACAAACATTCTCTTGCCCACGCTGCGTCACGTAATTAAAATGAAATTCATATAGCAATAATCTACTCTGCAGCCACTTGCGCCTATTCAGGCCCAGAATGAAGTTGGCTTTTACCTATAGACGTATATTAAATCCAGATATATATATATATTGTTTGGGTAACTCAAATCGTCCAACGACAGGATTCATCTAAGATTACTTAGCAACTTATTACTTTTCAGTGTAGTACGAATGGATAGCCTAGCAATAAAACTTATAAATATTTGGTTGAAAAGGACAGGCAATAGATTTAAGAAGAAGCCAGTTGTGAAGTTTTAGGTCAGCTTCAAGATCAGAATTGTTCGACTACTAATAGCCTCTTGCCCAGCTTTTTATTCATACGAAAAAGAAGGATTTAATGGTCTTATCGTTTGAAACCTTTATATAATTTCGTTGTACCAGTAACTGAAGTTTGTGCTGTTGGTTGCGAACCGGTTTTGGACCAGTCAATCAATGTGGCAGTAGAAACATTTTAACAGCAATAACCACGTGAGGTTAAGAAGTAGGTACTGCTTTTTTTGTGCTTATAAATACTGGATGTACTTTCCTTAACACATGGGATGTGATGTAGATGTACTGCAGGCGCAATTTAGTTGTGTAATAGACAGTTGTGTAGTACATGCCGAAAAGCATATTTGCGTAGCATTGTGTATGTCGACTACATTTGTAGTAATTAGTCATTGCATACTTGAGTTCTTTGCTTAGCTTTTAAGTTTAACCCTTAAGTAGGCGCATGGGGTCACGGAAATTTTAAGGCGACAAAAATATGTTTTAACGTTCTAGGAATGCGACAGCGCTCTTGATATATTAGCCAAGAGCTCAGGACAGTCAATGTGACCATTTGCAATGTTCATAATAAAACTTATGTCTGCAATAAACCGTCTCATTTCCAAGGATAGGAAGTGGTATCTCCTGCCTCTATGGTCGTAATCAACCGAACACTGGTGCGCTTTGTAATCAAGATAGCAAAGAAATTTTCTTTGGATGCCTTCAATACGGGATTTGTAAACCTCGTACTGCGGGTTCCAAACTTGGGAGGCGTATTCTAGGTGGCTGCGTATGAAAGAACAGTATGAAATCTTTACTGATTTTAGAGAACGGAAACAGGCCGTGGTTCGTAATATAAAACCCTTTATATACCCTTTATATATTATAGAGCCTTTGAGGCCTTTTTAACGATGCTGTCAATGTGTTGATCAAACAGTAACCTACTATCCTGTATGATTCCTAAGTCTTTAATGCTGTTCACTTTACTGATGGGTTTATTATTTAAGGTGTATGTGTAGTTCAATGTCTTCATTCTACGTGTTAATGTTATGTGGAAGCATTTAGAGACATTAAGTTCGAGCTTGTTTCGGCTACAATATGTTTCAAATCTATTTAAGTCTTCCTGTAATTTATGTACGTCAGATGAGCCTTGTATGACCTTGTGAATTTTTATATCATCAGCATAAAGTAGAATGTACGAATGACGAAAGCACTGTCTGATATCCGCAATAAACAGCGTAAACAAAAGAGGCCCAAGAATTAAAATCAAATTAAATAACATTTTCTCGCGAAGTGATAAAATATCAGACACCGAATCTTCTACACAAAGCCTTACATTCAATAAATATCGCTGTCTCAAACAGTTCCACTGACAATAACTTTAAACGCGAAAATATGGGTAGCTGTATATTTAATACGACGCGTTCTAATATTCAAAGGACACAAGTATTTATTTCGAGATTGTAGAGGCGGCGCTAGTTATAAGAACTGCCACCTCACAGCATAAGCACTTTTGAAAGCATCAAAGCAAAATTATGTATATATCGGAATAACCAGTACGGGACGTCAATTGACTACGAAGCGGAAGTGTGATGATGGCGTGCTTCGACAGAGTCTGGTGTGACGTTCGCTACAGTTGAAGAGGGGGGTGACGGTTGACGTTCAACGGAGCGACACAACAACAATCACTTCTCTTGGAGACTCCGGGCGGACAACAAGTACCTAGAAACTGTCACTCGTTCCGTGTTCAGTAATACAAAATAGTTATAGCCAGTTTTGTTAAATTTGATTTGTTATGAACTTATAACAAACTGTGTTGTGAAGTGTTGATACCGGCCAAGAATCAAGCAACCCGCCAACATCAGAAGTGGAATAATGGACCAGCGCGACAACAAGGCGCGAGCAAAAGCGACTGCTAACACTGCTATGTTGGTTAATTGACTGAGCTTGCAACTGCAACCGTGGTGAGCGTATTTTGTCTGATTCTTTTTTATTGGTAGTGCCATTTTTGTTTAGTTGCGGTAGTAGTAAAACATTACGAGTTTAACCTTGGAAATGTCATAATCGTTGTGGTGATATCACCATCACATCGTACCGAGTGTTGTATGTTCGATTCCTACACGAGACTCTGAATTGTGGAACCGTTTGACTTTTACGGTGTCGTGGTTCCCATGGCATGATCTCATGAATAATCTTCTTTTTAATAGCTTAAAGAAGAAAGACAAAAAAAAAGTGTGGGTAGTATCTATTTAATTGCGACATTTGCCGTATTTTAAGTTAGCGTATGGTTATCTGACTACCACAGTGACCTAGCTATAGCGTAGATAGCGAACGGAGGTTTAGAGTTTGATACGCCAGTTAAAAATAAAGCGATTATTTTAATTTCTTCATGCGAGGGTGGCTCGCACTCACGAACCTTGTGATCGTATTATGCTTGCAAATAGATTAATCTTGTCTCGGTCTTACTTCATGGACTGTAATAGTAACGAGAGTGAGCGTACAGGCCGACTTGCATTATTCCAAGCAAGTGCGTTTGAGTGAAACGTGCTAGTTATTGTTCTAGTGCAGTTGTAATATTGGTTTTAGAACCAAAACCCAGCTTTGGTTAGTTTTCTGCTAAATCTAGTACAATAACTTCGGTCTAGACTGTCCTTCGCAGGGCAGCGGCGCTAAAGTTGGTAAACTAATCGAATCGTACATACTAAGTTCATAGTGAAAGACTGTGCGGAGCTATTGCTTCTGACTGTGCTGATTTTGTGTAGAACAGCTTGTAGCTTTTATTTCTTAAATAGACGTGTGAACTGCAGTGCTGTCTAGACAAATGCGGTTGGTTGGTTAGTGTAACCTGACCATAGTCAAAAGATATTACTAGCGCCATTATTTTATCGACTTGTGGTGTTGATAATACCTAACGGTTTTCGTTTAAACGTGATCAGAGCCTAAGTAAAAAGTGGCATTGTTACTCGTTGTAATTCTGAGTTGTACAGACGATCTCGGTATTGCAATGACACCTGTTTTTTTGTGTGCATAAATTTTTAACATGGCACATTAAAATGTTTCTTACTCATGATTATTAGATGGCACCACTAGTAAAATTAAATTTAATTTTAAGATTTTACCTACTGTGTTTTTTAAAATTCATGTGATACGCTGGGAATTTTTATCAAGTGCCCCGAGTTCTCTGGCCAATTCTAAGTAACGCTTAGGACATTTAACAGTGATAGTGTTTCTAGTAGAAGCTGTTAAACTCGATTATCAGACGTAAAAGAAAATGATTGAGTTATCATTGCAGTGCGTTACGATAATCAGTTTCAGAGATTTTAATTTTCATTGTAGGTAGAACTAGGTTAGTGATCATTAGTGATGATTGTATGCTTAACCTTATTCTCATTAAATGGGTACTTTGTTAGTTGTTGCTGTGATAATTTTGTGGTACCCACGTTACCGTCAGTGTAGATTTGCATAAACTGGATAAGCCGCTTGTGCGGCTGCATGTTTAGCCATGCGTTGCCATTGGTTGGACCGGTAAAGTTCCTTTCTAGTTAGCCTTGAGCTTTTGTGTTAGTCATAGTCTCCGTTGGTGTGCTAACAAGATAGCCGTTAGTGCATTGTCAAAGTATCACAAACGTTGTCCATCGTCTTGAACGCGAAAGGTCCGTTGCTGTATCGCTAATGATTAGGTAAGGTTATGCTTCGTATTATTTAGACTATCCATGACAAAATTATAACGCTGAAAAGACTGATTGGATGCTTGGTAGTAAATGTAGCGGTAGCTACATACAACAGAGGCCATCTAGCGAGCGATGACGAAGTCTCAACAACAACAACACGGCGACATCTATCGGACACAATGCGATGGATAACAAGGTGCTGAATCGCACATGCAGAGTTCGCGCGCCGAGTTGTATATATACAACATCTGAAATACGTCCGTCAGACTGACAGTCCACCAGGCACGATCACCCAGCCTGGTTAGAGGATCCTTCCTCTAGTTGGAAAAAAACCACACCTTTATCCTCCACAGTAAACTTAACATCTAGACTTGATAGATAAAATATCTTACTAGGCTGATGCCTAGTAAGATTTTTTTATAGTCTGCTATGTGATAAGAAAAACCAAAGCAACATGTTGAACAAATCTAGTTTAAGGTTACTTTGTTACGCTCGAAATGATTATCCGGGTGGTGTTGTGTAACCGGATGAAGGTTGCATAGCGTGATGTTGAAGACCCGATGGATGTCAGAGTATGAGCAATGCAATATTTTAATGAGTTCCCTATTATTTTAACGAGTATGCGTGTTGTTCAATATGTCAGCTTCGAGAGAAAGAGTTAGTTGTGATTTTCATTAAAACCTGTAATGATTTTGATCAGAGTAGCATTATTCCCCACCGACTTGGGTCAGGAATAGCCGAATAGAATGAGTGTTGTGCGATAATTTTCTTTTATTTCTAGACCCAAGTACACTAAAGTGTGGTCGTTGATGGCAATCACGGATACCCTGCTACTCAAGTAGCTCTCATTTGATTTTCGATCGCTAAAATCATCTACCTCTGGTTTCTGTGTCGTATGACAAGAGCGTGTTGCGAGAATCCGAAAGTACTCATGGACTGTCGATTGGTTATCTCAGAACTGTAGTCGTTGCCTCTATGTAGCCAAAGGAAATCAGTTTGTCCGAAAGTAGCTTATCGGTTCTCGCCATGTTCGCATTTGGTTTTAGTTTTTTGTCAGTGGTCAAATCCAGTTTTGACATAGCTCATTGAGAGTATGGACGGGAGTTACGTTCTGTGCAGTTGTGAGAGTTGTGTAAATGAATTTGATAATCGCTTAAAATTGACGAAGTGCGGACGTTGAGTTAGTTTGAAAGAACGGATACTCTATTTAGTGGGTATACAATGAGACGAATCTTTAAAATACTAATGGTAGATTTATTTCCTTTTTGGGTAATCCTGGTGGCTAGCGCGGCCTGAAGGCCGGCGCGGCCTGGTAGCTGGTGCGGCCTGGTGGCTGGCGTGGGCTAGTGGCCGGCGTGGCCTGGAGGCCGGCGCGGCATGGTGGCTGACGCGGCATGGTGGCTGGCGCGGCCTGGAGGGTGGCGCGGCCTGGAGGCCGGCGCGGCCTGGTGGTCGGCGCGGCCTGGTGGCCGGCGCGCCCTGGTGGTGAGTGTGGCGTGGTGGCCAGCATAGCCTATGTGACGCGCGGCCCGTGTGTGGCTCGCGGCCCGTGTGTGGCGCGCGGCCCGTGTGTGGCGCGCGGCCCGTGTGTGGCGCGAGGCCCGTGTGTGGCGCGCAGCCCGTGTGTGGCGCGCGGCCCGTGCGTGGTGCGCGGCCTGTGTGAGGCCTGTATGTGGCTTTGAAGAGCCTGGTAACTGGTATAGCTAAAGCATATCTGGCCGAAACTGGGAATGAAAGTGAAGGTAGTTTATTAAAGGAATTTGGTTAGAAGATGTAGAATCCAAAGACCTTAGCTTTAATGTTTTGGTTAACTTGGTTTTAAATATTTTAAAGTATAAAAGCCCATTTGAGGTCACAGAAGTTCTTTACGATGATCGTTATAATCGCAAAGCCCTTAATTCTAAGCGTAACTATAAGTACGCACTCGACAGGTTGAGAAAACAAAGTACAACTGACGAAATTGAGGTAGAACAAAGTAGTTCTTATATTGAAGACAATGTTTAAGTTTACATGATGATCGGATCGAACCGTACCAGAGGCTGACGTGTAGCCGTAGCTCGGTAGAAATCGGCGTCTACTAACTTAGTAGTCCGTGAGTAGGCGGTTTTGCAGTCAGCACTGGCGGAGGTCGGGTTTCAGTGGAAACCATAGAGTCCTGGAGAGACTCGGCGTTCCCATGTGGGGTTCGCAGAAAGTAGAGTAACTGGAGGTTACTGGGCTATGCATAGCCATGATCACATGTAGAGCTTAAATGTTATGGTTTACTTGGTTTGAAATAATTCTTGAGAGATACAGCAATAGTGAAATGTCAGTTTTACTTTGAGTTTCCTGATTATTGATTTTGATACTGAAGCTTTGTGCCAGAGGATCAGAGCATAACTGACGATCTTGAAGAGAGCAAAGTGTGAACCTTAATACTGACGAGACAGTAGAAAATTAGGCTTACATGTTGATTGGTTGTGTGATTAAATGTCAGAGGTCGATTTGTAGCCGTAAATCAGTACAAATCGGATTCAATACAACTGTGAAGGCAGTTGTCCGTGAGTACACGGTAGGCAGACGACTCTGGTGTTTAATTGCTTGTGTGATTTAATGCCAGAGGTTGATTTGTAGCCGCAAATCAGTACAGATCGGATTCAATACAACTGTGAAAGCAGTTGTCCGTGAGTACGCGGTAGGCTGACAACTCTGGTGTTGGGGTTTCGTGGAAACCATAAAGTCCAGGAGGGACTTGGCGATCCTTGTGAGGATGCGCAGATAAATGGGTTTCGTAGGAAACCATAAACTCCAGGAGGGACTTGGCGATCCTTGAGAGGATGCGCAGATAAATGGGTGGCAACCGAGTGACTGGTTTAAGTCCTGGTTTAGTAACTGGTGGTTACTGAATGGTGGCAACCGAGTGGCTGGTTGAGTGCCTGGTTTGGTAACTGGAGGTTACTGAATGGTTATGAATCACATGTAGAGCTTTAGTTATTTGATTTGATTATAATTGACTGTATTGTCAGTGATGCTCTGAATCCAGCTCCTATAATAGTTAGGAATGCAGGAGGTAATTTTGTAAAAAAAATTTGATTGGAATCCTAACACTGTTTTGATTCAACCCTTACCTGGATTAAGTCAGGAGTGACCGAGCAATGTGATACTGTGCGTGTAAAATTATGTTACAGACACAGGGACGTGTGTCTTGTAGGATGACCGTATCGGAATAACCAGTACGGGACGTCAATTGACTACGAAACGGAAGTGTGAAGATGGCGCGCTTCGACCGAGTCTGGTGTGACGGTCGCTACAGTTGAAGAGGGGGGTGACGGTTGACGTTCAGCGGAGCGACACAACAACAATCACTTCTCTTGGAGACTCCGGGCGGACAACAAGTACCTAGAAACTGTCACTCGTTTCGTGTTCAGTAATACAAAATATTTATAGTCAGTTTTGTTAAATTTGATTTGGTGTGAACTTATAACAAACTGTGATGTGAAGTGTTGATACCGGCCAAGAATCAAGCAACCCGCCGACATATATTTATTCAATAAACTCTCGAAAAATATTCGTAAGGTTGCGTGAGAGTAACTGATGCTATTTTCCTCTCTGTTCTCATTTTCCATCCCATAGTTTTGTTTTGAACTCCACTGAATATTTTTATTACATTTTCGTGTTTATTGAGAAGGTCTGCATTCAGGTCAAAACAGCATACATCACCATAGTCGATAATCGGAAAGATTAAAGTCTGCATGAGCATTACCTTGGTGTTAGTAGGAATAAAGTTTTTTAGCCTATATAATGAGCGTAAGGATCCCGTAACTTTTTGACTTATAGATGTCACGCGAGCCCGCCAGTTGAGATGGCTATCCATATGCAAGCTAAGATTTTTCACAACTGGGCTGAAGGGTATCCTAATCTGATAAAAAATTACTGCCGGCAATGCTGCAATATCTAACCTGTTGATGATGCGCTGGCTTCCTATAATTATGGTCTGGCACTTTGTTGGGTTCACTGTAACACCAAATCGTTCTGACCAGTCGTATATAGCGGACAGGCATTTGTTTACTTCCTTGATGGCCGAACCGATACTGTCAATGTCTGCTTGTGCGTATAGCTGGAAGTCGTCGGCATACAATTGATACGCACACTGAAGATTTTGGGTCAGGCGATTTATAAAAATAGAGAATAATAATGGAGAAAGAATGCCACCTTGAGGAACGCCAGACTGTAAGTCACACCATATTGATGAGGACTCATTATGGCGAACACACTGCTGACGTCCGATGGGATATTTGGAGAACCATTCGAGTGCCTCAGGTGAGATCTGCAAACTGGAGAGGATCGTAAGAAGGTTTTCGTGACTACCGAGTTAAAGACGTTGGTGAAGTCAACCAAAGCTAGCACCGTAACTTTGGTGTTCTCCATTCCCGCTCTTACATCTCCAGTCACTTTAAGGAGAGCGGTCACCGTACTGTGTCCAGGTCTGAATCCAGATTGAAATGGGCTTAACAGATTGTTCTGAAATATAAAATTGGAGAGTTGTTTTTGGACCTTGTCGTCAATATTCGTAGCCATCAACTGATCCCAGTTCATGGACGACGCATCTCCTACCAGTTTATTCACGTCCATACGCCCAAAGGAACGCACTTGCTGAAGCTTAGGAGGGGAACGGGCCTAGGCATTAAGATGTATGAGAGGAAGATCAAATCATGATGGGAGAAACAAGGAGCGGGATATTGGCCATGTTTGGAAACTAGGGAAGGAGCAGAGGTACAAATTAAATCTAGCCATGTATCCTCCCCATCAATATCGTGATGAGTTGCTTGTAAAGGCAGAATGTGGAGGTTACATGACTCGACAATCTGTAGGAGTTTTTTTTTTATTATAGTAATAGGCAGCAAACGAGCAGACGGATTGCCTGATGGTAAGCAATTACCGCCGCCCATGGACAAAAGCAACACCACAGGAGTCACAAGTGCGTTGCAGCCTCTTGGGATTGGAAAAAGGGATAGGATGAGGAGTGGGATAAGGGAGAAGGAATAGGGGATAGGGCCTCCGGCCCTCTCACTCACCGAACGAAACGCAACAGTTTAGGTACTGTTACTTTACTTCGATTTTCTGTGAGAGGGTAGTACTTCCCCGGTAGAGCCAGCCCATTCATGCTGAAATCAGTAAGGCTCTACTACCTGTGAAAGTTTACGGGTTCTAGAGGACTGAGGAGAAAGGAGATTGGTATTGAAATCGCCCATGATGATATGCTGGGCATATTCTGACTCCAAGGATTCCAGTATAGATTCTATACTGGAGAAGTAATCTGATGAGGGAGGACAGTAAATAACCACTAGTACAATTTTGGCGCCCTTGACCAAAACCTCAAGCTGATGAAATAGAATCAGAAGGTGAGATAGCGAGTATTTTATAGGGAAAATCGGCGCGAAGATAGATGGCAACACCGCCGCTCCTCCGACCGACTGGATCGTTCCAAATTAAAATAAAGCCCGGCATAAGTGGTTGAAGGGAAGTGAGGTTTTAACCAACTCTCTGAAACCAGGATGGCATGAGCATTGTCATTCGAAAAAGCTTCCAAAAAGTCACCGTAGTGGCTGGGCACGCTCTGAGCGTTTGTGAATGTGGCACACATTTAATGATTTCCCTAAACATGGATCAAAGGAATGTTTTAAGAGATCACCTAGAGAGCTGAAACTATCATTGTTAAAAGATTCATTGGCAGAATAATAAGAATTATCGTCAGATGACATAATCACAAAAAAAATATAATTACATAAATATAAGTATATTATACAAATATAAATATATATCGATAAATAAAATATTTTTAATAATAAGATTTGGTAGATAAATAAAATGTAATTACTTACGTAACTGGTAATACTTTTACGTTTCACTCTCTGCACCACCCGCCAGCCAACCCGCGCAATAAAATGGATGCAACCTAGTAGGTAACTTTAACAAACATTTCTGAACGCAACCCTGTGTCAGCCAGCCAACAAAACACACGAATTAATTTACGCACAAAAATATTGTAGCGGTAGCTACATACAACTGATGCCATCTAGCGAGCTACCACGAAAGTCTCAATGTATAAGTGCCTAGCTCCAGTGATGTGATGCTGGTGGTCTAGGCTAATGAAAAGGCTTCGATAGTTGGTAGAAAGACTGTATTGCATAGGTCGCAAGTACAATAATATATGTAGGCCGTAGCGTGTGTGCGATGCGATGTACGACGAGTGAGTGCAGTGCGGCGCGCAGGCGGGGTCGGCCGAAGAACCGGTCCTCACTAGCCGGCGGCGGCCCGCCGCGATGGAACGCAGTAACAGATTCCCCCGGTTGAAGTGTGGAAGACTTCAAAATGATGTCATCAGGACACTGGAAGAGGGCAAATATTATTAAAGGCCCGAGTTATGATGCCCTTTTTCGTGCGGATGTCGGCGACTCTACTATGTCCGTCAGATCCTGCATTGACGGCGATGACTCTGCTCAGCAGCCAAAGAAGAGGTGGCAGATTGGCGTCCTTCACCAAAACCATCGTGCCTGGCTTAAGATCATGCCTTGACGTCTGCCATTTTGTCCGCTGCTGAAGTGTAGAAATGTATTCATTTGAATAACGTTGCCAAAAATGTTGGCGTAGCTTCTCGATGCGGTCAAAACGTTGTAGCCGCTGCATATTGCGGTCATCTATTTGAGGCCGGGGAAACGACGTGAGAGTCCGCCCAATAAGGAAATGAGAAGGAGAAAGATAAGATAAATCAGAAGGATCTGTGGAAAGGGGTGTTAAAGGCCTGGAATTCAAAACAGCCTCTATTTGGACCAGGCATGTTGAAAGCTCTTCATACGTTAAGTGAGTTAAGCTCATGACTCTACATAATAGATATTTCGTTGATTTGACTGCTGCCTCCCAGATGCCACCGAAATGCGGGGAGTAAGCTGGAATAAATTTAAATTCGATACCCTGGTTGGCAATGTCTGATTCGACTGAATGACGAGACTCTTGAATGAAGCGTGAGAGCTCGTTGAAAGCGCCTACGAACGTGGTGCTGTTGTCGGAGTATACGCGCTGAGGTTTACCACGACGGCTTATGAACCGACTGAAGGCTGCAAGAAACGCCTCCTTTGTAAGGTCGGAGACCAGTTTGAGAGTGAACAGCTTTGACTGCGAAACATACAAACACGCAAATATATGATTTAAGTAGCCTACAACCTCTACCTTTGCGGTCGGCTATCAGCACTGGCCCGGCGTAGTCAAGACCTGTGTTTAAGAAGGGAAACTCTAAGTGCGTCCTGTCACCAGGCAGGTTGCCCATTATGACCTGGACAGGTTCCGCTTTAAAGCGAGTACAACGTACACAGTTACGCACAGTTTGCTTAGCTAGGTTTCTCCCAGCTAAAGGCCAGTAAGTAAGCCTAATATGTGCTAGAAGTAATTGAGGCCCAGCATGAATCAGTGATTTGTGTTCTTTTTGAAATATTATTCTTGTTAAGTGGTGTTTGCTACACAGTAAGTTTGGGTGTTTGACGCTAAAACTGTAATAAGAGTTTTTAAGACGCCCACCGACACGTATAAGATTATCAGAATCAATAAATGGTGATAAACTAATAAGTCTATTTTTCTTAAGTAAGATCTGTTTGTTTTTAAGCATTGTGTATTCCTCAGGGAACATTTCCTGCTGAGAAATTTGTAATATTAAGTTCTGTGATGTTTGTAATTCTATGTATGTAAGGTATGATAGTATTTTTGTGTTCTGTTTCTTGCAATTATGAATAAATCGGTGTATATAAGCGACGATTCTGATTAATTTTGTAAATGATGATGTATTGTGTATTAAATTTAAGATTATATTATTATTTTTATTCAAACTATTATCCACTTTTGTATGTAAAGATGTCTCGGGTAATAAATGAAATTGCGTGTTAAGTACTATAGGAAATTGTATATCGACCTGGTGAAGGAATTCTGGACCTGACCACCAGAGAGCGGATGCGCTGATGGAATCAGCCTTCACCCCCCGAGTTGCGAGATCAGCGGTATTACTTTTGGAAGGTACGTAACTCCATTTATGGCCAGTTGTAGTCTCCTGTATTTCAAATATTCTGTTTCGAACGAATTGTTCAAGTCGGGTTGGTTCTTTCATAGAGAGCCAGCCGAGAACTATCGTCGAGTCACACCAAAAGAAGCATTTATGAATTTGTAATGTAACTGATTCACGTACTTTCATGAAAAGTCGTGAACTAATCAAAAAACCACATAGCTCTTTACGTGGAATGCTTAAGGGCTTTATAGGAGCAATCTTGCTTTTGGAAGCTAAAAGGCGAACACAAACTGCCCCGTCTACTGTCACTGTCCTCACATAGACACAGGCGGCGTAACAACGTTCGGAAGCGTCCGTGAAGGTATGAAGCTCGACTACAGATGTACGTACCGTACGTCACTGTATTCAAAGTATAAGTCCGTAAAGGCTCTGAGGAATCAAACCTAAAGACAATTTGCTGCAACGAGCGCTGCGAAGGATGGATTAAAATAGCTCTGTACATTTTTTCAATGTCACCTGTTACAACAAATTGATGCTGTCTGTACCTTAAGAGTATGGACAATAAATCCTCTTGAACAGTGGGACCTACCATCTGTATATCGTTAAAGGATTTGCCTGAAGTGCTGGATGCCGATGCGTCGTAAACTACACGAAGTTTTGTAGTTGTACTGGACTCTCGCACAACACCATGATGAGGCATGAAATAATTAATTTTAGAATGTTTTAATGATGAATTTTGTGTCATGTGATTAAGATCAATGTATTCTTTGATAAATTGTAAATATCTGTTTTTAAAGACAGGGTCACGATCAAATCTTCGCTCTAAGGATATAAATCGACGCTTGGCCATCGCATAAGAGTCACCTAAGCACTCAGGCGATTCCCTCAATGGGATGGCGACGACAAATTGATCAAGCTGATTACGTTGTGTCGTCTCTTGAAACAACTTTTCACAAGCTTGCTCTTCTGTAGAGAAACTATTCTTACTGGACACAGATTCAAGCTCCCAAAAGCGAGTAAATTGCTCAGACTCCTTGTTCGTTAAGAAATTACATAAGGCAGGTTGATGAAGGCGAGACTGATATACACAGCCCGAAATAAGCCAACCTAACTTTGATGAATGTAATTTAGGTTTATGTTTACCTAAATTTATTGAATCGGAACCTAAGACGTCCCAGAAGACCTCGGCACCAAGAAGAATGTCAATTGCTGAGGGTATGTTGAATGTTGGGTCTGCTAGCTGAAGGCCTGGCGGGATAGATATAATGTTTTTATCTACATAAGAGCCAGGTAGCTTTTGCGTAATCATCGGTAAAATAAGACAGTTTATGCTCGCCCGATAACTACCATAAAAAGATTGCACAGTAAGACTACAACTCTCGGAGGTACTAGAAATAAGACCGTTAATACCTGAGATGGTTGAGCTAGTGCTTCGTTTTACCACACCAAGCTTATCACAGAGGCTTTCAGTGACAAAATTGGAAGAACTGCCGTTGTCCAGTAGAAGGCGGACTGTATGGAGCCTTCCATTGACGTCTGCCACCTTTGCCAAAGCTGTGGATAATAGTACAAATGCCTGATTAGTTTGTGGTTCTGTGTTGGTAGATAAAGCAATATTTTGGTCATTATTTGATGATATATCCTTATGTAAAAGAGTATTATGTCTGTGTTTGCAATATTTGCAATGTGATAGTTTACAACGGTTTTCTATGTGACCAGGACGTAGACAATTCATACAAACATTACATTCTGAAGCTTTTTTGACTCTTGAGTCAACATCAAGATTTTTAAAAGATTGACAATTGAACAAAAAGTGACTTTGAGAACATATAGGACATGTTACCTTGTCAGTTTTAGTGTAAATAGGTTTTGTATTTGTAAAGTGATTTGTTTTTGTATTTGTATCGTAGTTTTGTTTAGTGTTTGTGTTGCAAATAGATTTTAAGTTTTTATTGTCATATAAGGTTTCGAGTAAGTCTGCTCTGTTACATAAGAATTTTGTAAAATGTTTTAAATTTGGTAATGTATCTAGAATGTTTTTATGTTCTTCCCACTCTCGGCTACTGACAGAATCTAATTTCTTAGACATCATGTATATAATTAAAGTGTCCCAATGTTCTGTGGGCTGGCCGAGAGTGTCAAGTGCTCTCAAGTTTTTATTAATGGTGTCAACCATGCTTCGTAAAGAACTGCAAGATTCTTTTTGAATGGGGTTAAAATTAAATAATGAATTTAAGTGGTTATTTATAAGCAACCTTTCGTTATTATAACGTTCTAATAACAACTGCCAAGCGATGGCATAGTTGTCAGATTTAAAATCGATACTTTTGATTACTAAAGACGCGCTGCCTTTCAAAGCAGCACGTAGATAATTATTATTATTATTATTATTACCAGTCTATTTTGTGTCCCACTGCTGGGCAAAGACCTCCCCTTCCAACTTCCACCTGTCGCGATCACATGCGAGTTCCCGCCAATCCCTCCGATATGCGTCCAGCTCATCCCGCCATCTCCTTCTGGGCCTTCCCCGTTGACGTTTATTGCTATTAGGCATCCACCTTGTGGTTGTTCCTGCCCATTATGGTTATAAGGTACGTAGATAATGAAATTTATTAATTGGTTGTATACTGTTATTGTTATGTATTAAGGCAATATACGTATCTCGGAATTCAAGCCAGTGCTGATAGTCCCCGTTGAAGTGAGGCAAGTCTATCTTGGGTAGCCTGACGAAATCGTGCTTGCAACCAGAGTCGTGTTGGATGGTATCGTCTGCACCGTTGGCTGAAGCTAGCGCAGAGGAGCACGAAGGCACAAGCATTGCCTTTGCGCGGCCCAACTGCGCGTAGTACAGACCCTCAAACTGTTCACGCTCGATGTACTGGTCGCCCGCATTATCGGACAACATCTCCAATTCCATCTGTAACGCGTCGAATTCCTTATATAGTATCTCCATTTGCTCAAGCCGGCATTGAAGCTCGGATGATTGAAAAGCATCTAAGTCGGTACTTGGTAAAAATTTAAGAAAGGTTATAAAAGACGTAAGCTTTGCTTTGTAACTACCACGCTTCCTTACAAGATCCTTAAGATTAGCATCAGACATATTAAGAAGTTTTAACTAAATGTGCAAAGTGCAAAAAAAGCGAAAGGTATGTAGGTAGGTAAGTATTAATGGAAAAATCGGCAGCATAAAATAATGTTATAATGAATTTAAATAACTCAATGAGTTATTTACACAAAGCTAACGGTGATTCACAGCTGTTGCGAGAACAATAGACGGCTCATAAAACCGGTCGACACAATAGATCGTAGGTAAGCGACGAAGTGCAATAAATTCATTAAGCATAAAACTATTTGTTTTTGCATAAATAAAGTAATAATGCGAATGCTTGATGAACGTATTTTAATATTTTGGCAATATTTGTATGATTGCTATTATAAAGAAATATAAGTAGTAACGAAAATGATTTATAGCTGTAAGAATAGGCTACTATGAAAAGATCAACATGCCTGATCCACAATAGCACTATTTTAAATGCCTGGAATAAAGGAGAAAACAAGGTAAAGAAAGGATATGGAACGGACTCACTCAGAAAAGTTTTATTCCTCGGGTAGATTGTCCTCCAAGTGACCTTCAACGTATTTGTTGCGCAAGCGGCCGGCGGCAATCCGAAGTCCACAGGAAAAAATTTGCTTGAAGACACACAGCTTTAAGACGGCGATTCTTCCATGCGAAGGACCATCTGTATAAGTGCCTAGCTCCAGTGATGTGATGCTGGTGGTCTAGGCTAATGAAAAGGCTTCGATAGTTGGTAGAAAGACTGTATTGCATAGGTCGCAAGTACAATAATATATGTAGGCCGTAGCGTGTGTGCGATGCGATGTACGACGAGTGAGTGCAGTGCGGCGCGCAGGCGGGGTCGGCCGAAGAACCGGTCCTCACTAGCCGGCGGCGGCCCGCCGCGATGGAACGCAGTAACACTCAACAACAATCCGGCGACATCTATTGGACACAATGCGACGGAAAACAAGCTGAATCGCGCAAGCAGAGTTCGCACGCCGAGTTGTATATATACAACATCTGAAATACCTCCGTTGGACTGACAGTCCACCAGGCACGATCACCCAGCCTGGTTAGAGGATCCTCCCTCTAGTTGGAGGAACACCACACCTTTATCTTCCACATTGGTGACCCCGACGTGATCTGAAGCAGCCTTCACCGGTCAGATCAGCAGCAGCAACTTCGTCGTCATCCTTGCCTCGCCTCACTATGCACTTCACCCGCCCGGGCGGTAATCAAGTCGCCGCCAGCCAGCATCTTCGGCCAGGGACCAACCACAGGCCATGCAGGCTGGCATGCCTGGTCTTCTCTGCAGCCACTTCAGCGTCTAGGCACAGCATACTGCACACGGTTGACGTAAGAAGAGGACATCTCTCACCGGCAACGCAGCAGCCAGCCACTACGCAGCAACCTCGCAGCATCTCCCCGACTCACCGTGGGACACTCACTGCGCAGCACCTTCGCAAGCACTCCCCGACTCACCGTGGGACCATTGCGAAGCCACTATCCCGACTCACTGGGATACCTCACCGCGCACCGCACTTAGACCTGACTCACAGGGTCTACTAGCGGCACACAGTTCCGACCCACTGAAACTAGCGATACCTCTCCACTGGCACTGGCACGCTCCTCAGAGACATCGACAGCTGACTCATCACCTTCGAGATCGACTTTCGGTCTTGGATGGGAGTGTTGTAGCGGTAGCTACCATACAACTGAGGCCATCTAGCGAGCGACGACGAAAGTCTCAACAACAATCCGGCGACATCTATCGGACACAATGCGACGGAAAACAAGGTGCTGAATCGTGCAAGCAGAGTTCGCACGCCAAGTTGTATATATACAATATCTGAAATACGTCCGTCGGACTGACAGTCCATCAGGCACGATCACCCAGCCTGGTTAGAGGATCCTCCCTCTAGTTGGAGGAACACCACACCTTTATCCTTCATGACAACCGGGACCGACGGCTTAACGTGCTCTCCGAGGCACGGGTCAAGCGATAATTAATAATACAATACGCACATAACTCCGAAATGTCATTGGTGCGCGCCGTGGGTTCGAACCCGATACCCTCTGCATGGCAGTCTGTTGGTATCTCTTCTCGGCTATCACTACCTGCTTACACAGAAAAATATACTTAAAAAAAGACAAAAAAAACGCAAAACGCGTTTTGACATTTGGCACTAATGACAATAGCTGTCAATAAAATTGTCAGTGTCCAGTGTCACAATATAATTAAAAATAATCGTACGCATGTTGTGGGTAATGCTAAAAGTTTTGATAAACATTAGAATGCTGGGTGACCGACACAAAACAAGCAACCAAAATATAAAACTAGGTTTCAGACAAACACAAAATGACGCGATATAGTAACAGTCAACCCACAATGGGTTACACTTTACGCACAGTCTTTGCATTGCCGGCGCTGTTATTTGCTGCAGAAGTATCTCCTGTCGCCTTCGGATGTTTTGCTAATAGATTACTCAGCTCACTAGTGGAAGTGATTTTAGACCGCGTTCCATCCGGAGTTTTAACGATGATAATGCCGTCCTGAGTCAAGCAAGAACGTATTCCAAAATGCTATCGGGCTTTGGCGAACAGCGATTGCCTGGATTTGATTTCAGGAACTCCTTAACCGAGATCTTCGAGCCCTTTTTGGCCTCCATACTGCAGTCCTGACCTCTACCCTTGCAAAGCGCACCAAGATGCCTGTCACGCTGTTTGCTGGCTCCAAGTCTATGGCAATTTGTGATGCAGTGCTTGCCAATATTCTTGACTGCCATCCTCGTTTGAAGAACATCTAGGATCAAGGCACTGCTGTCTTCTTTCTCTGCCTCTGGGACTCCTAGGAAGATCAGATCCTTTCGCCGGTGCCTTGTCTCTATTGCATCTAGTCCGCTTGAACACTCCTCGATTTGCTTGCGCAGAAGACCTAGTATGCTGAACATGAATTCCCGGAATGTACGGAACTCCTCAGCTACTTTTGCCACTGTATCTTAAGCTGGCCCCGCAGACTGGATTTGACTCTCAACGTCAGCCATTCTTCGTGCAAAAGATTCTTCCAAGCTTTTCTGCACAGACTGGACATTCTCAAGCTGGGATATTGTGAAGTTTATGTATGACAATAGTATTTTTGTTTGAAAGATAGTGATTGTGTGGTTTTGCCGGCAGGTGGTATAACTATTTATGTGGCTAATATAATGTTTAATCTTAATATATAACATCTTCATCTATCAAATCTTAATATAGAACAAGAAACTTTTGAAAGTCCACTACAGATGCCTATAACTGACTTGCTTAATATTATATTCCCATCTTTGAACACTATTATTAAAGTTATGATTTACAGCCAAGGATATAAGAATAAAATCTTCATCGGGTTGTGTCGAACTTCAAAGGGATTGAATAAGAATTTCTTAACTTCGTGTTCCGGTGGAAAAACCAACTTTGTATTGTTATTGATCGGCAAAAAGGTACTTTCGTTTGTAATGATACCATTAAAGGTCGGTAAGATTTGAAGCAAAGTGTAAGTCAATAGTTGGTCTAGCTGAATCCACTAATTACATCTTGTACTCTGTATGGCTCTTCCAATATTATAAGGCACAGGTAGCATCAAGTGAATCTAGTCAATAAAAATCGCTGTTGCATTTATTTGCAAATATAGACTTCATGTAATTAATATTTTTATCATTAACTTCAAGTAGTAGACAAAATAAAATTTATTGACAAGCAATTGGACACAAATTAGTTGAGGCGTCGACAAGTTATTGGTACTCATATTATTTCCTTTGTCCACAAACAATTGGACGGGAAAAGCTAATCAAGATCTTAGTGTGGTAGACAGTTTGGGACACACTTTATTGTTGTTACGACAGTAACATTGTTTCTCGTGTTTACTAATTTAGTCCCGAGGGCATCCTTATAAGACTAGGAAAAATTACAATATATTTCAAAAGATACTAGACTGTTCTACATATCTACGTAAAAGCTTTACCGTCAAACGTATCCTATCTCTATTCAAAATGGATTTAATCGTAAGTCCGTGTACTATTGATTCTGAGAACGATACGGGCAATACATTCCTTAAATTCAAGTTTCCGGCAACAAAGATTCATAAACCTTTACGTACCTTTACGACATTACTCTTGTTCTTGTACTCACATAAACTTGTTGAAATTATGACGAGCTCAACCTGTGTAATAAGGAGGCCTTTGTTTTACTCGATGACACTCGCCAAAGAGCCTTGTGCAAACTTTGTAACCATAGACGCGTAGGGTTGACAGGGTCCTATTTAAATTCCTTTTTAATATTCATATGAAGTTTCATACACATCCTCTATAATACTTGGTACTCTAGGGGATAGTTGAAAGAACCGGACACTAACCGATCCTCCACGCGGTCCTGTGTCGATGTACAATCGATACCATTTAATTTTCAGAGTCAGAATTTTATTATGACAGTAGTTAAGCAATCGGGCGACATGCGTCAACCCCACGATTGCTGACCACGCACCGAACGAGCATGGCGCGTGTCATCAAAACTGCATATTTAGCTATAAGTTTCATATTTAATTATAATGTTAATTTAATCAGTCTTGTAGAACCTTTCTAAGAATAAACTTGTATTTTAAAATAATAAATCTATTTTTTAATAGTAATCTCGTCCACCGATATTTAACTGGCGCAGTCGGTAGGATCGCGACACTCGCATATCGAATAGAACTCTCCGAATAGAGTGGACGGTATCTATCGTCATCTTCGCGATCCCCTATAAGAAGAACCTACGTCGGTGGCAGCCTGCGGGAGTTCCGGAACATTGGGAGTCCTGCTGTTCTACAAGGCCCGGCAAGAAATGCAGAGGTTCCTGGGGTAAGTACGAATCGTTTACCCAGTATCCTGTGCAATATTTCCTGTCGTATATTACTTGCATTTATACTTGCTATTCCATGTGTTTTGTCTGTATGCTATAATCGCGATAGACTTATTTTGTTTTATTTCGTGCACTTAGGCTGTACTTAATAACAATAGATTCGCGCGGTAAGCAAATACGCTGAGCGAACGATTAAAATTAGATATTAATTATTGTAATTGAATATCATTACGCCTGTATTTATACAATACGGTAGGCAGTGTTGTAGGTAGCACATTTTAGTATTTAATTTGTTGTATATTTTTTATTTTATTTATAACAATGGCAATGTGTAGCACAGATATGACTAACTTAAAGTTTATTAGGGACCTCATGCCCAAATATGATGGTAACCCGAAAACATTGAACTTTTTCATTAGGGAGGTGGAAAATATTATGTTATTATTGGAACCAACAGCTAGAGCGAATCCAGCACTTATTTGTTTAATTAAAAGCAGGTTGAGCGGCACCGCGATCGACGCTATAGCTTATGAGGAGTCCCTAGACTCGTGGCAGGCCATTAAGACCGCGTTGATACGTAGATTAGGCGAACCGCGCAATGAAATACAAGTGATGCAGGAACTCACTCGTATTCGCCGTAATAAAAACGAAGATTCCGAAGCGTTTGGTAAACGTCTTAGGGATATTTTAGACACACTACAGTCAGTGGGTAAGCATAATGACAAGTCGTATTACGAAAAGATGGTTATAGACCAATATGCTAACAATTTAGAGTTCCATATATCAGTAGGCGTACGTATCTCGAATCCAGAGACGCTAGAAATAGCCATAACTAACGCTAGGCAGGAGGAAGCACGCCTAGCACACCATAAATTTAGCAATAATTTTAATACACCTTTTATGCAAGCCAAACCAAAAGATACACCAAAATTTAGTTTGTCTACACCCCAACCATTTGGGTTCAATGCCGCACCACCTCAACAAAGGTTTGTACACCCGAACTTCCAGCCGCAACAACGTAGCAACTGGGCCCCTGAACAGAAACAGCAATGGGCACAATCCACGCTCCCATGGAAGAATAAAACACAAGGTAATGTTAGACCAAGCGGGTCCGGCACCTTTAGGAACTCGTCGAACTTTAGACAACAGCCGAACGTGCCACACCAGCAAGTGAACCCACCACAAAAGGTATCAGACGTTACAATGAGATCTGTTAACAAGCCGCAAAAGCCGCAATTTGGAGAACTTTTCTATACATCCAACGAACAGGAACAGTATCAGGAGAACTACGACCCCTGCTACGATCAAAGTGAGTACTATAACCCACAGTATGCCGATCTCTGTGAGACGTTCCAGGATTTATCTGTTGATGAATCATACCCTCAGGATTTTTGCGAGGAGGGGGAACAGGAAGAACACAGCTGATAAACACAGTACAACTAAATAGTCAAGGTAAGGACCGTCTGCCGTACATTGAGTTACCTGAATTTAATGGTAAGTTTCTATTGGATACCGGCGCTACTAACTCTTTAATATCACCTAGCGTAATACAGAACACCATGTTTGAACAATGTGTCGAATACGAGCCCTTCCAAGTTCGTACCGCGCATGGTATTACCAAACATCAACACGTAGCAGTTTTACCCTTACCCCCACCATTTGATACGGACAAATTTCACAAGTTTCTCATATTTGATTTTGACCCAAAGTACAAAGGACTTATAGGTATGGACTTGTTACAAGAATTAGGATGCAGTATAGATTTAGAAAATAGAGTATTAAATTCTTCCAATTTTCAGATACCAATTTACTTAGATTATCCGGTAAAAAAAATTAGAATTGAACCAAGATGCGAAAAGCTTATTGTAGTAAAGACTAATTATACGGACGGACAGTACATATGCAATGACTTTTGCTGGACACAGGGACTTAAGTCACCTGCGGCCATAGTTACAGTTAAAAATGGATCGTTTAAGACATCGGTAATTAACTCTACAGATGAGAAGAAAATAGTAATGAATAATAGACCTGTTTTACTTGAACCACTACCCCAAGACCTACGATTAGACATTCAGACTTCTAAACTAAATAAATTAGACATACAAGACAGTACTGAGATAGATAACGAGCTTCGTAAAAATCTTAGTAAAATACGAACAGACCATATGAACGAGGAAGAAAAGCATGAAATTACAAAGTTGTGTTTTAATTATAGAGATTTCTTTCACTCTGACAATATTCCATTATCCTTCACTCATACAGTAAAGCATGAACTCAGACTGACAGACGACACACCAATTTTCGTTAGAAGCTACAGACAAGCCCCTCAACAACGCAAAGAAATACAGAATCAAGTTGACAATCTTTTAAAACAAGGCATTATTAGAGAAAGCATTTCCCCGTGGTCATGCCCTGTTCATATAGTCCCTAAAAAACCAGATGCATCAGGTAAAGTTAAATTGCGACTTGTGATTGACTATAGACGACTTAATGATCGTATAATAGAAGACCCACTCCCTAACATTCATGACATATTGGACAGACTTGGACGTGCGCAATATTTTACCACCCTTGATCTCATATTATTTCATAATTATGCAATAAAAACTTGGAAAAATATCAAAAATATTGTTTTGCATAGAGATCTTTTACATAGAGATCTATGTCGAAGTTTTCTTATGGCTACCTGTTAAGTGAATAATAAAAATACCTTAAGGTAATGCTTGACAGATTAAGGACAATCAGACTTCATTCTCAAAAATAAAATGTAAGTTATCAATTAATTACAGTTGCAAATATTTTTACAATTAGAGCAACATTCAGAGATTAACTTTTTTAAATAAATTATTTTAAAGCTGTTGTAGTTTTAATTAACATCTCAATTTTTTTTGGTTTGTCGTAAACACTAAATCCACCAATAATAGACATAAATTGGCACTAATAGTAGACATGACTTTACCCATAATGAGGCAAGAGACTTTGTCAAAGTTGTGACGTGGATGGGGATCTGCATCGATATTCATAGATACTAATAGTTGACATCTATTATAACCCAATAGTTGACACTAAATACTAATAGTTGACATCTAGTATACCCGAATAGTTAACACTGTCTGTCAATGAAACTCAGACAGGAACTTTATTGTTACAACATAAGGCTTAATTTGCATTAAAATAAGCTAACAAATTCAGTTTGATGTAACCCTAGTAGATGACACTTATGTCATCTTTTAGGTTTTGTCTCATTTTATAATACCAAAACCAGCCAAAATAACAAGGAATTGGTCCTAATAAATCAACCATTTCATACAGTTTTAATATTGAAACTAAGAATAGCCTACAATCATTGATATAAGAAAAATCATAACTGTAGTTGCCTTACGTAAAACGCTAAGAAATACGCGCAACATGCCAACCTACTCACATTGTTTGTTATAAACTGATGCAATTATGAAATTTGATTCTGAATATGTACACAATCTTTTGAAAATGTATCAAAGATAGCACGAGGTATCTTTAACATCACTAACAATGTTATTTAAATGATTAGTTTTCTTATTAGAAACGTTTTTGTGAAAATATCATCTATTAGATAAGTGTCAAGCATTGGTGCTTTTACCTTAATTTAACATAAAAAAATCACAGATTGTTTCATAATTGCAACAAAAACTTGGACAATATCAAAATATTGTAAAAATTGTTGTATATAGAGATCTATGTTGAAGTTTTCTTATTTTAACTGATAATAAAATACTCTAGTTTTATGTAAAACCACTGACTCTTTAAAATCACAAATCATAATCATTAAGATTCTTAAATAATCTTGAAGGAATGGGCAATTTAGTATCTAAGCTTATCAATAAAATAAATTATTAATAATCAGAATCTTAATTTCTCTACACAATGTCCAACTGAAATTTGGTCAATTTTATAATCGTTTATATATATAGTTTGTATATAGCATTTTTTTTGGAAGCAATCTAAAAGTTTTGCCGGATCTATGGCTCTGTTTTCATTGAACATTTCATTTATTTCAGAGTAATGAGACTGTATAATTATTAGTTTTATTTTTTACGTGGGGTATAGGGCTCCCACCAATAACTTAGGGTCCCAAGCCAACCTCACCTGCAAGTGGTGCACCTGCCGATCAACGATCGAGGCTCTGGCAAACAAAATATCCCGATAAGCGGCAATAGGCTCGCCACCTATTACGTGGGATCAAAACACTGGCGAAAAGTGGGCGTTTATTATGCCTCTGCCTACCCCTTCGGGGAAACAGGCGTGAGTCTATGTATGTATGTATGTATTTTTTACGGTTTAACTTATGTTCTAGCCACTGAGTTACAATGTAATAGTTAAAACTGAAAGATGTTAGAAATTTAAGTTAGCATTTTAAATCTTAATGTATAAAATCCTTGCGTTACTGACTGACTGACAGACACGCTACAGCCGAAACTATTGGGCGCAGGAAGCTGAAATTTGGCATGTATGTTTCTTGGGGATCGTAGGGGTGCACTAAGAAGGGATTTCCCGAAATTCCTACGGGATCGGCCAAAACGGGTAAATTAAAAAAAAATGCAGGCGTAGCTGCTGGCGTCCTCTAGTAATATATATTTTCTTCTATCGACATTTTTATTTCTTAGTCCCCGCACTATGCAAGTGATATTCGTAGGTGTGCTTCGTGGAATAGGCAATTAATTATTTTAAATTTTTATTTGAAGCCCACCTAACGGGTGTGCTAAGTGGAATACTTTAGGTGTGCTTCGTCTGGGTGTGCTTCGTTTGGGTGTGCTTCGTGGAATACCTCAGATTTTACGCAGTATTTTACTCCTTTTTAACAGTTTTACGACAAGAACTGGGACCCGTTTTAATTTTTGCCATTTTAATAATTATTTTCTTCAACAGAGTTGACATTTATTTAGAGTAGATATGAGGCCCTATGATATTTTTATGATATAAAATAGAGTGATTTTTATAATTGAATGTTTTTTTTGATATCTTACGTACATGCAGAAAAGGTCACATATTTTGTGGAATATAGAGTAATAAGTGCAAATCAAAGGTCAAGGCTAGGAAGGGATCGGCAATAAATGTCTCTTGTTACTGAGCTACTGTCCTACAGACGCAATATGTTACACAATTACAAGACCTTTCCCTTATTGCCTTTATCATACATAATATACGTAATAGATTCTATTCATGCATTACAGATTATTTATTTCAGAGGACTAAAAATATAATCTTGTAAGAATTGTGGTAAGTGATTATTTTAAAATGAGGTATGCGACACGTACTTTTATTTTGATTAAAGACAGACATTAAAAAATAAATATTTGTGTGAAAGCTTTGATAAACCTGTGGCAAAGAAGCAACCGCACACATCCATCGATTCGTGAGGTTAATCAGCTTCTATACAGTCTAGTTTATAGATAGGTGGTACCTATTTCAGGTTCTCGATAAGGTGCCGCAGACCGTACTTTAAAACATTTTGAAAGCGTGGCCTTCTAATGTCCCAAACATACTACCGAAGGCACATCAAAAGTAAGTGATCTACTTAACGTTGTTGATGCCAACTCTTATCTAGTCCAGAAGATTATGGACGTGTTTCAAAGACTGCACGTATGACACGGGGCCTCGCCACTTAGCAACGCGCAGTGTTGTGGGCTCAAGCCCCACACAGCTGAACACTGTGTAATCCAGAAATTGTTGTTTCGAGCTTGAGTGTTCTTTATGTCCGTTGTTCAAACATTGTTAAAGTTCCCCAAGATGAAAAATTCGTTCCTTGGTCCTAGTAATATTTTTTAACACAAAGCAATTGAGTGATCACTAGTGTCGGAGAAATTATATGTAGGTATGTCACACTCCTTGCTCTGGTTGGTTAGGTTTAGAGCACTGGTCATCGATGAGGATTGACGATTTCATAAGCACTCCAGTACTTTGCCTTCATCAATGGCTTTCCTACTGTAAGATTTTAATGAGGAATTATACCCTATGTAGGTACGCGCACGTACGAGTAATAGTGCTATCTCCTTTTACCAACATAGCCGCTGTTTGCTCATTTGCCACATATAATAATGAAGATGTTTATCTGTAAGTTTGCTAACACATTTCGAAGAAAAATTACAAATAAACCTAAAAGTAATCAACAACGAGAATTAAAAATTTATTCTGATAGGAAAACGACTTAACACAGTATACGCAGCTCCAGACCATCAGGAGCATGATTGTTTTATGTTGTGGTGTAATTTATCTATAAAATAATTGTATTTAAGAATTTATGAGTGAGGCAATCAGTTACATAGTACAGGTTCTGTAGAGTTTATCAGTTACATAGTACAGGTTCGGTATCAGATGACCATTTGTGAGTTGTCATAGGATATTATTATGTACTGCCGTAGATTTATAATCTAGATTCCTCATGTTGGTTATGGTTACTAACCAACTAATTTAGAAGTATTAGCTTCCGTGCAATTTAATATTATAGAGAGAGACTTTAAGAAATGAGATTAGTCAAATTTAGTTTTTACTGCGTAGATGTGACACATTTTAGACGCGTTGTGTTAGATATTAGGCTAAATTATTTTGTACAACAACGGATTACGGATATTTTATTATTTAAAAAATCATACTTCAGCCAAATCTAGAAGGAATATTTTATTTTTCTAACCACATTAGGTAGGTATGAGGGACTACTTTCCCGTATTCTCATAGCGCTAGCTTTAATATCAGTGTGTTATGAAATAAACTTTTATTTGCCCTTAGGGGAAGAATACTAGAAAATCTTTCGAACAGTTCGAAAATCGCTGTCTCAAACAGTTCCACTGATAATAACTTTAGACGCGAAAATATGGGTAGCAGTACATTTAATACGACGCCTTCTGATATTCAAAGCACACAAGTATTTATTTCGGGATTGTAGAGGCGGCGCCAGGTAAAAGAACTGCCAGCTCACATTTCAAAAGTGCTTATGCTGCACTTTTGAAAGCATCAAAGCAAAATTATGTATATTTGTTCAATAAACTCTCGAAAAATATACGTAAGGTTGCGTGAGAGTAACTGATGCGATTTTCCTCTCTGTTCTCATTTTCCATCCCATATTTTTGTTTTGAACTCCGCTGAATATTTTTATTTCATTTTCTTTTCTCTCAACACATGAGTTATTTTCGCGGTTTTAAGACTTTCTGCACGCATTCGGTTGCAAAACGTGACTATGAATCCTATACGATTTACATTTATGTTGAGAAAGTGCGCCGAAAAAGTTTGATAACGTTTGTAATAGATGCCAGCTTTAAAATTTGTGGTAACACAGTCATTGGAATGCGATTGGATGGTATTCTGTGATAATATCATACGCGATGAGCCCAATTGTTATCTTATAATGCGTTTTATCTTTGCGCTAATGCTGTACGTAATTAAAATAATAGCCTTAACCCCATTTATTTTCTAATCACAAACCAATCAATGTAAAGTAAGAACCATATAAAAACTCAGTCGAAATTAAACTGCATACAAACCAAAGCACCATCTCACCACACCTTTGCACTGTTAGCACAGTCGAGGGATAGTTTTGGGAGTGCATTCACATAGGACCGCGTTGGTAACTTTCTACATTCAATCGGTTCATCTAAAATCCCAAAACTGACGACTATATCAATTCTGCATCACGTTTTGGTGATTTTCTGCATTGGAATTGACATAGAGCGTCCTAAAAGCGACTTGATCACAGTTGGCCTTTATGTGTGTTCGACTGGAGCATTCAGGCCGCAAACCTACAATTATGCTACACGTTCGGACGCGTTATCAAACTGCCGGAAACCGAGCAAATCATCGGTCACCTATACTAGGGAGACTACACTATATGCTTGTTCTGCAGTCTTGAAACACCACCACACCAATAAGCATTAATAATTTTACCATAAAATTACTTGCTCACGTGTTCCTTTCTTCCTATGATCCGGGGTCCATTAAGCGGAGCATAAATAAGCTTTTCTTTACTAGGCCATCAAGGTAGTGGCCAGTGTGCCATTATTATGGATATTTTATTGGCATAATGACTTTTGCTATGAGACTCCATGACTGCCATAGACCATGTGGCATGAAGGCATTCTGATAAGCTACGGTATAAACAAAAAAAATGGACCGCTAATTATCATGGATAAAGTCATCACAATAAATCAGTTGGGACCTGAAACTTTCAAAACTTTTTCATACATACATACTTACATACATAAACTCACGCCTGTTTCCCGGAGGGGTAGGCAGAGACTACGGAACACCATTTGCAAAGATCCTGACATACCTCTCTTGCTTCACTCACTTCCATCAAGTTTCTCATGCTTGCTCTTCTGTTTAGGGTACTTCTGACCTGTCCTTTTTTTAGGATGTCTCCAATCTGGTCAGAGAACGTCAGCCTAGGTCTTCCCCTTCGTCCTGTCTCATTCACATTTGCCTTATATATCTTCTTTGTCAGTCTTTCGTCATCTATCCTCTCCATGTGCCCAAACCATCTTAACATGCCTTTCTCGATGCTTGTCACTACATCTTCTTTTATCCCACACCACTCTCTTATCACACTATTCTTTACTCTGTCAGTCAAAGATACACCACTCATACTTCTCAGTGCTCTCATTTCTTCAGCATTTATTCTACTTTCAAGTCTCTTCTGCCATACCCAACCTTCACTACCATACATAAGGGTAGGCACTATCACCCCTCTATGCACAGCCAAACGTGCCTTTTTGGACACGTTTTGACTGTTTATAAACGCCTTCAGAGCTCCATTCACTCGATTACATGCATTAACTCTTCTTTCAATATCTTCTTCATTTTTTCCATCTCTTGTAAACAACGTACCTAAGTATACAAACTCATTCACTTGTTCCACTCGCTGTCCATCGATCAAAACATAACAAGCCGTAACGCATTCCTCCTTTTCAAAAACCATAACTTTCGTTTTACTTATATTCACTTTCATTCCTTTCCTCTCTAACGCACCATGCATGATTGTTACCATCTCCTGCAACTCCTCCGCTGAAGACGCAAATATTACCTGATCATCAGCATAAAGGAGGCATTTGACAAGTAACCCATTCATCCTTAATCCGCAGTCACTATGTTTTAAATCTTGCAATCAACTGTCCATGAAGAGGTTAAACAGCCACGGCGACGCTATACATCCCTGTCTAACACCTTTCTCGATGGTAAACCAGTCAGTGTATGCTCCGTTTATCCTCACACTAGCTCTAGAATCCACATAAAGGGATTTCAGAGCTCGAATGAGGCTGCTGTCTACCCCATTCATTGACAGCACCGACCACATTTCATTCCTCACCACTTTATCGTAAGCCTTTTCCAAATCCACGAATGCGCAATAGACCTTTTGACCTTTGGCCAAAAACTTTTGGGCTATGCTTAGCAAGGAAAAAACCTAATCCGTACATCCCACACCCTTTCGGAATCCCGCTTGTACATCCCATATTTTCTTGTCGGTTACTTTCATAACAGAACTCTTTCAATCAGTACCTTTGCATACAATTTGCCAACAATGCTGAGAAGTAACTTTTTCACTTATGTTAATAAGTTTTAGTGAAAAACTCATTTCACCTATTTTTATGTTCTTCTATTCAGTGCTTGTTTTCGTACTAAGCTGAGATTCTAATTTCCTGAAGTGCTCATACCATCTCTTTGTAGAGAAACCAAAATAACGTAGACAAGCTGTAATCTCGGCGTTTCATCAGAAAAGGTGACTGAAACCGTTTATTTTTAAAATATTTAAAATTAAATTGAAACCACGCCACTTCGTTAGATGGAGTAATCATCTTATAATTTGCAAACTAAAATATTCTTAGGTTATGCGAAGAAACCAAAAGGTGGTACTCTACATATATTATAGTAAAATATGAATTTTGTTAAATAAATGCCTTGAAGCGGGTTGGGTGGGAGTCTCGGTTGGTGTCGCCCACCATAAGCAGGTTAGGAACCCTTATCAGGCCCCGTGATTAGGTTTGAGTGTATCTAAAATAATAATTTTGGAGCGATGTACGTGATACGCTCGATTTTTATGTACACAAAGTCTATGCACTGAAATAGCTATAGGTATGTTCGTCTTTACATGTAGCTATTTACTCAATTTTATTCCTAGCATAGTACAATCATACGTACTTTTATTGGCGGCAAAAGTGATAGTATTGTGGCTAATATAATTTACCTGTGTTTTGTCGACGTTACAAAAGCAATGACTAAATGCCGTGGCGTGGCCTGGCACTGACTAAAAGCAATGGCTGCCTGCTTGAGGAGATGAAGTGAGGGAGTGAAAGGGAGCAGGATGGTAGAGGAGAAAGAAAGAGTAGTTAAATAGAAAATATTTTTTACGTTCACGTCGCATGATTATAGAAATATTGAAACCGAAACTAACGCAATGGTCCTTTTCGGTATTTAAACATGTCACGCTTCGACCAGATTGCATTTTCCATGATCACAGGCAGATTGACGCAGCGACCTAAAGATATTACGTGATTCAAGTGGTGTACATTGAAGAAACTAAAGTCAAGCGTCTCCAGGTATGTATGCTAAATACCAAAATGCTGATACGTAACAGCTACAGATGGGGTAATGGTTAATTGCTATGAAAAACAAAGGTATACTACACGGCGGCGCGGCGTGGCGGTGATCCATCCGATCCCCAGATGAATAGAGACAAAATCAATTGAAATGAATTAGTGGTGGAACTGAACGAATTACGAATACCCATTACGAGAGTAGGTATATATAATTGTATACCATACACTCGTTTACTCACGATGTAATAGAAAACACCAATAAGAACATTATGCCATGTGGTTGACGGCATAGAATACAAGTGTCACCACCCCCTATCTTCCCGTGGGTGTCGTAAGAGGCGACTAAGGGATAACACGATGCAAATACCATCTTTGCGTAGAGGCGGAAAACTCGACATCAAACCCTATACGACTGCCTCGTTGGTCTCGCGGCATAAATGTGCGCGTGGGATCGGGAGGTCCCGGGTTCGATTCCTGGGTCGGGCAGTGTTATTGGGTTTTTCTGTCACGAAATTCTCAGTAGCAGCACGGAGTCTGGAAATGTGCCCGGTACGGCAATAGGCTCGCCCCTTATTACGTGGGACTAAAGTATATCTGGCGAAAATTGGGTGTAGAAATACATCTCTGCCTACCCCTTCGGGGATAAAAGGCGTGACGATATGTATGTATGTATGTATGTAATAAGAACATGACGGCATAAGAGTACCTCAAGCCGTTTAACATCATTCCGTCATCATCATCATCCTAGCGCGATCCCGGTTATGATCCAAGGCCATCGCCTCGAAGCACCGGGTCCGCTTGAAGTCACCGCAATCCATCTTACCTGATAAGGACTCCACCCAACAGAAGTTTCACATAAAAGGTTACTGCAGCTGATGCCATCATTTACCTTAACAAGCAAGATTTACTTACGTTTTATAGTAAATTTGCATACCTGAGCATTATCTAGAAACTTCTCAAACATGTGTGAAGTTTGGCAAGCCACTGCGGTAGACAATGCCGTACTCATTCTGAAAAGTTTTTTATTTAGAAACTTGTAATATTTGTGTTGTGGTGGATAATTTGGTAGTTTATGTTTGAAGATTATAAAGTTAGTGCCTACGTGAACGAGCGTCTAGAGTTATAAAGTTATACTTAATATCAGTTTTATGTGTTTATTGTTTATCAATATATTTTCTTAGGCGCAGATTAAACATTAATGTACCTAAAATAAGATACAAAAGGTGTACTAGATATTTCGTTTTTTTTTATGTTAGGCTCGTTACTGTGTACCTAAATAAAGGCAAATCATTTATATCATTCTAAGTTTTCATAAATCATAATAATGATAACCAATCAAACCTACTACATATATGTTTCTTTTTAACAAATTTGTTATTAATGAATGAATAAGATAACTCAGCTCCCTAATGTTTGCCTGCTATACTCGATGAGATGAAACACTTCTTCTACTAGAAGAGGATTTTTAATTGTTCAAAAATTCGTACTTACAAAGTTCCTACGGATATCTAAAATTCGCACTCAGCCAAAACGTAGCGTGGCTAAGCATTTACCTAATGAGATAACACATTTTCACAGGTAAAACTGCAAATAAGAATCGTATCGTTTTCCAGACGATGCACTTGTAGTCGATTTAAATAAAGGTTGGTTTAACGAGTTTAAATCACATTACTAACTAATTTATTGTAATAGTACCACAACGGTCGTGGTCTATCCGCGATAGCGACTGTTGTAAGCCGGTAGAAATGTTGGCGAAAAAGATGGGTATTTATGACATAGGTACATTTGTTAATAACTGTCGGTGATAAAGACCCTGTTAAGTGTTTGGAAGCTTGTATGTTGTAGATAAATCCCGAAAATTTAGAGATAAAGTTTGTTTTAAAGTAAAGATTACCATTGTTCTATTTTCAATCACTGTTCTTGAATTTTTGTAACATACGTATCAGCACCAGGTACTTCAGTAAAAAAAACAAACGTATCTTTTAATCCCATGAAAAGATATGGGCGTTCAAACACGTATTTACATACAAACTGTCGCACTGGCTGATCATGAAATCCTAAAAAGTTGGTATAAAACCTTCCGGTCGACCTATTGTCTTAAAAGTCGGCTTAAGGGCACGTCTTCCGAATGAAGTAAAGGAAAAATCTTTTATTAAGACACTTGTGCCAGAGATAGTCAATATAGAGTTCACAATTATCGTAACGGCGTTTACAAACTTGCAAGCTTCTGAGTGGTATAGCTTGTATATTGAAAGCATATTTTGCTATCTTTGTAGAATTGTTTAGTAAGGTTTATAAATTACATACCAGCAATCATTTTCAAAATGCTAGCATCTAAATCAGCGGATTTTGAAACACAGAGTTTCAAACCCCTATTTTAATACCTAATATACAACAAAATCCTTTCTTTGTGGACTTTGTCATGTGAAGAACCCACTATCGTAATTTCAAGTATAAATCTTCATTAGTTTAGGCTCTGCGATGACAAAAACGTCTTAAGATGTGATGTTCTAAACTTATAATATTTATGATTATGGAAGAACTAAACAACCTAGCGCACCTGATATCTTTTAGTTTCTTTGTTTGCATTCGTAAATCACAGAAACTACCGAACTGTTTTAAAAATTAGCAGCTCGTTTATTAAATAAGCTTTGTAACATCACATAATCACCCTTCGGAGTTGAGAAAAAAAAGAAAGAATACTGGGCAAGTAAGAACGGTAAGTTGAACAAAAAATAAGGAATACCTACTTAGCAAATAAGATTGATAAGTGAAGCCACGGCGCATAGCTAGAAGATTATGAAATAATTAAATATGTATAATCTCTTGTTATGTAAACATAAAACTACTACGACCATTTGTCATTGCGTTTTAATGAAACTGACATTCTTCCAGAGAATTCTTAGCATAATTTTTTCAAATATAATTTGAGGCCGGGCTAGTGACGCCGCGTCGGCTTGGTATCTCACCTAGGGCGGTCTGACCCTTATCACGCGGCATCCGATTAGGCCCGGATTAACCGGACAAATGGAATGTGTAATTATCTCCACCTAACTAATCGCATTTGACTGTACATTGTAACGGGGTGCGACGGCAAATTATTGACGGTTGCTAAATTGTTTACATTTGATGAATATTGGTTCTATTTATAAACGACACCACGCGTTTGCGTTTTTTTGCCGGCCGGTTTCAATACTCGATGTATCCATGGATTTGAGGATTTGAGATACTTATTTGACATAAGCTCCATACAACATATGAAAACATGTGCCTCAAATCTATATGGCCTATAAACTAATCTCGACGTCGTGATGCTACCATACGGAGTTCCTTTTTAAGATATTTATGTACCCGTTTGTTGATCAACATATGCAATATATACTACACTAGTGAAACCAAAAAACAAACAGAATATCGACCAGCGTTTATTATAATTATTTAATTACACGACTGACGAAACCCAGTCTCTATCATAAAATTTCATAAAAAAGGCTTCGATGATTTTCACCCTGTTTAGAAAATGGAAAAATCTCCGCAGATGGTTAATTCTAAGATAAGGCTGCTCAAACTTTTTAACAGTCGGGTCAAACGGTGGATTGAGACCTTCGTGACGGGCTCCTGACGATTCCTATATCACTTAATCTCAGGACATACGTAATAAAAACCCAATATTAAGAAGTAAAACTGAATAATTGTTTATTAGGTAATATTATGAAGAAAGAAAAAGTAGCTAAATAAAGAAACAAAATTGTACTTAAAGCATGAATCGTCTCAAATCTAAATATAGATAGGGTAAGTCGTTGTTACAATCAAAGTGATTGCTGTCATGGTTTGCCTTATAGTGATTGGTGTGTATACCAAAACTTACCGTGAATTACTTAAGCAGTGGTTACAAGGAAAAAATAAAGTATTCCAAATGCAAAGGGTCTATTATATTTTACACCTCCTCTACAAACTGTTTTATGTCCCATCTCCCTCTATCACGGTCTTTGTCATAATTTGCATAATGTTAAAATAACAGCCAAGTCCATGAGCTACGATTACAACTTAGCATCGTGTGCTGGCTGACTTGTATTTATTACCTAATCAATATACCTATGCGTTAAAAATGCCACAGGTATTCTTTCCGTCGGAAAGCAAAGTGTAAATAAAAAATCGAGCATAAACAACACTCAGATTCGGCAAAAATATTGCTAAGCAGCAATAATATGACGCCGAAGATAACTTGCCACCGAATGCTAAACAAAGGTCTTTCTCAGATACATCGAATCGATCAATTCAGAGTTGCTTGCATAAAAAGACTCTTAGTCAATTGAACTACATCCACTAGTAGAGACGCGTTCACACAGCGCCTGAACAAATATAGTATAGGTACAAAAACATCCGAGCCACTTCATCACAATAAAACCAAGTTCCTTTTTTACATGTGCATTCTGCTACAATTGAATAACATCGATTGATGTCGATTACATATAACAGAAAACCAATAAAATTAACGAGGATGCGGTATTGTTACCTTTAATGTAAAAGCAGGGTTCGTCACTCATATACGATGTAAAATTGGTTACGGGTGGAGGGAGGTAAGCGGTGAGTGGTGAGACAGGCAGTGCGCCGCGTCGAGTGCTCTCAACCAAGAGCCATCCATCCCACCCAACGAAAACAAACAAAACTGTCGAAAACCAATTCATTTATATCCACACTTTATCCGTCAATGATCTATTTGACTCTTCAATTCAACTTTCCACTATAGATCACCCACTTTTTCGCGTCAATTTGATTAGCCATACTTACGATTTTCAAACAACGTGTTTGCAATATAACGACAGCACCTTCTATAATTTCGCGTAAGAGCCTTTGTTTCGCGTTCGAGACTGGCATTAATTAAATTTATTTCTAAGTGAAAAGAAAATGGCTAATAACGTTCACGTCAAAACATCAGAATCTGTTTCCGCGAATCACCAAAATTTATTATTCGATGAGCACAACAAAGAGTTTGTCGAACAACAGGGTAAAGTTTGCATTGTGTCGACGCCCTGAATTCGAAATTTAGCGAGAACTGAAGCGACCGCGGGCCCTAGTCACAATTTACTCTCGACATGTTTCAATTTCCACTCTCGACTAAATACTAAATCCTCGGTTAATATTCTAGTTGGAAATAAGCGTTTGAGGCACTCGGCATACTTGCAGGCGCTTTGACTGCTCGCACGATCCAAAGAACAACGGAATCAAGTTAAGATAAGAAAGAGAAACGATAAGAACAAGAAACTTTTGAAAGAACACTGCAGATGCCTATAACTGACTCGCTTAATATTATATTCCATCTTTGAACACTATTATTAAAGTTATGATTTACAGCAAAGGATGTAAGAATACAGTCTTTACAGATTGAATAAGTATTTCTTAACTTCGTGTTCTGGTGGAAAAGTCAACTTTATGTACTGATCGGCGGAAAGTACTTTCCTGGATGTTAGGATAGAAGGATACTTGGTTTTACTGGGTTACTGGGTACTGGCAGAGTGACGAGGTACTTGTTCAGACTGACGACGTGACGAGTATAATAAAACTATTCTTGAAGATCGGTATCGGTAAGTGGTAAAATTTATTTACAAATAGTGGCAAGCTATATACAAAAATTTACATTCAGAGAGGTTACTGGTGGCGATGTGCACAATATCGATATTAACCAATAAAAGGAGACTTACAACTAACGGTTCTTACATGACTACATATTATAACTAGCTATAAACACAATTTGATTTACATCGGTCAACTCACTCTAACTAGCGATCTGTCCTTCACGCACACTTTTTAATAAAGTGGCACACTGAACAAAACTTGGTGGCCGCGATATTCGTCGCCAGTCAGATGTAATGCGTTGGCGAGGCAGGTGGACGGCGCTCGCGCTCGCGTATGCGACGCGACGAAGCGTTATCAGCTCTTATCAGTTATCAGCTATCACACTTATCTGTTGATTACGCTGCGTAGGGTTGTGCGTACTGTGCAAGTAGGTATGTGCACGTAGTACGCCACATTATCCCCCCTCAAGCGAAGCGTAGGTTCTGTTTCACCTTCCGACCGGATCTGGTGACGTATGTGCTCCGTGCCTGAGGTGCCGATGTCTCTGCTTCGTCCGGTGTCATGTTCGAAGCCTGTGCGGGTGAAGTGCTTGCTTGAATTCCTCTGCTGTCTGAAACCTCGCTGCTGTCCTTGCATAGATGAGCTGGCTTCAGTCTATCTATAGACACAACTGCGAAGTGGAAGTTGTAACGTAAAATGTTTGCCGTCTGCGCTGCGCTGTAGTACTTGATAAGGCCCATCATAAGGTGGAATGAGCGGTTTTCTCACTGTGTCATTGCGCACAAACACATGCGAACACGTAGCGAGATCTTTGTAGACGAATGTGTTTGTCTGTGAACGATGCGATGTGTTTGTCGGGGTAAGCGAGTTCATTGTATCCTGATGGATACAATGAACTCGCTCGCATTGAAGACGCAGTATTCGTTCGTCAGCTGATGCTGACGAACGAATACTGCGTCTTCAATGTTCGGCTTTGTAGGCACGAAAAAATCAGATGGTACTCGTAGCGGTGATCCGTATGTCATCAAGGCTGGGCTGACACTTGCATCTTCACGCAGGGCTGTACGGAGACCTAGTAGCACAGTAGATAGTTCTTCACTCCATCTATTGCCGGCCGCTCTAGCCATCAATGCAGGTTTCAGTGTTCGGTGCCATCGTTCTACTTGTCCGTTTGCTTGCGGGTGGAATGCAGTTGTACGTATGCGAGTGACGCCGAGTTTCTTCATAAGCGCGTTGAACAGTGAAGACTCGACCTGTCAACCTTGATCCGTAGTCAGTCGTAGAGGGCACCCAAATCTTGATATCCATCCATCGTACACTGCCTTCGCTACTGTTTCTGCAGTAATGTCACGTGTAGGTACTACTTCAGGCCATTTGGTACATCTGTCAATCATCGTAACTATGTAAGTATACTCGTTAGACGGTATGAGTGGTCCAACTATGTCGACGTGTAGATGTTCAAAACGTGATGATTGTTGGAACTGGCCGAGCGGGCTGATAACGTGCCTTTGAATTTTCGCGCGCTGTCAGCCGATGCACGCTCGCGCCCAATCAGCGACGTCCTTGTTTATCGCCGGCCAAAAGAATTTGCTTGACATATTTTTCCTTGTTGTTCGTACTCCGGAATGACATAAGTCGTATTGAGCCTTGAATGCTAAGACACGATAAGTCTCTGGTAGGTATGGTCGTATGTTATCAGTCGATGTTTCGCACCAAATCGGTCGTTGAACTCCGGGTAGGTTAATTTTAGTAAACTTAAGGTTGGGTTGTTTCATACAGGATTGTAGCTCAGTGTCGCTCTCTTGTTCTTCTGCTAATTTGTTGTAATCTATCGTTGAATGTAATACGTCGATCTCCGCTATACGTGATAAGGCGTCCGCGGCTTCATTCTTATCACCGTGTATGTACTTGATGTTATTGCAGAATTGACTTATGTAGTGAAGCTGGCGTTCTCTCCTCAGCGTATCACTGCTACTTGGTGTTCTAGTCAGCGCGTATGTAAGCGGTTTGTGGTCTATACATATGGTGAGTTCATTGCCCTCTATGAGTCGGCGTAGGCTTTTAACAGCTGTGTACATTGCTAATAGTTCGCGATCGTACACACTGTATCTTCGTTGCGTCTCACTCATTGCTTTTGAATAGAAGGCAAGAGGTTTCCACGTGTCGTCGATCTTTTGTTGCGGCACTGCGCCGAGACTTGTATCAGATGCATCGGTGAGTAGACATAAGGGAGCGGACGGAATCGGGTGAGACAGAATAGTAGCGTCGAGTATGCTTTGGCGGCAGTGTTCGAAAGCTTTCTCTGAGTCGGGTGTCCATTCTATAGGCGACTTGTCGTTTTTCTTGCTGTTGTGTAGATGTTTGTTGAGTGTTGATGAGGTAGGTAGCTGCGGTAGAAGTTGATCATACCTAAGAATCTTCTAAGTTCTTGTACTGTAGTAGGTTTCGGGTAATTTAATATGCAGTTGAATTCGAAGAGACCGAAGGGCGTTATTATAGCTGTCTTCGGTGCGTCTTCCGTTTGTATAGGTATACTGAAGTAGACCATCTTCATGTCTAACTTTGAAAATATTTTCTTCCCGTGTAGTTGGTATGTAAAATCTTGAATTCTAGGTATGGGGTACCGGTCGGGAATAGTCACGGCGTTAAGTCTGCGGTAGTCGTCACACACACGTAGCGATCCATCCTTTTTCTTGACGACATGTAGTGGGCTTGCCCAGGGACTGTTTGAAGGCTTGCAGATACACATTTGCATCATTTTCTCCAACTCCAACTTTGCCGCTTTGTACTTGTCGGGTGGCAGTGGGCGTGGCCTCGAGTAGATTGGTTGGCCGGTCGTTTCAATGCGAAGCGTTACGTCGTGTTTGGCGGGAACTTTGAGTGACATGAGTCGTAGTACATCTGGGTATTTCTTGAGTATGTTATGATAAGCGTGATTGTGGCTTATCATGTAGACGGCTTCTTCGCTACTCTGCACTGTGATGGCGTTAACATGGAGGTCGGTGACACGATCGATGAGTTTTCTTTGGTGAAGGTCGACTATTAGCTTGTGTTTTGATAAGAAATCTGCGCCCAGGATGGAAGTCTTAACGTCGGCAACAATTAATGTCCATTTGTAACTTCTACGTAAACCTAGGTTAAGCTCGAGTGTACGCTCTCCGTAGGTATGTATTTCTGTGCCGTTCGCGGCGAATAGTTTGCAACTGTTCTCGGTAGGTTTCAATTGATTCTTGTTTTTTACAGCAAGGACTGAGATATCGGCTCCCGTGTCGACTAGAAATTTTTCTCTGTTGTTGATATCAATGACGCATAGGCGGTGGCTTGGTTGGTTAACATCGACGCCCGCCACAGTCGATGTACGTTCTAGTTTTCCCGCTTCGATTTTGAACACGGCGACTCGCAGTGTTGAGCTTCATCGCCGTATCTGTAGTGGTACTTGCATAGCCAATCAGAATCGCCCGGCTTGGGCGCAGTGCGGGGTCGTGATCTTGAGCGTGATCTTGAGTTTTGACGCGGATTGTAGTTATTGTAGGTACGATGCGTAGACTGTTGCGTTCGGAGTTCGGCAATTTCAAGTGATAGTTTTTCTATCTGTCTTGATAATAGGTCGAACTGTAGACTTTCGATGGTTGTAATGCAGCACGGCGAGTTCGATTGTGTCGGTGATACAGTGGTTGTAGTAGACACGGCGGCGACGGTAACGGGTTCGAAATGCTCGATCATTTTGTCTGCCATTGCGGATAGAACTTCTAGCGATGATTCGGTGTTTACTGAGAGCACGGCGCGTACTTGTGTGGGCAGTTGGTTGAGCCACATCACTTTTAGCGCCTTGTCGGTGAGTAACTTGCCGCTCAAATCTCGCATTTTTCGGAGTAGCTCACTTGGTTTCATGTCGCCGAGTTCTAGCCCACTGAGTAGTTTTTGCAGCTGGCGATGGTCGGATTCTTGGTATGTCAATATGAGCCTGGTTTTGAGCGCAACGTACTTCCCGGTAACTGGTGGGTTAAGTATGATGTCTGCTATCTGCTCGAGGTCGCTACAGCCCAATAGCGGTACGACCAGGTTGAACTTGTACTTTCGTTTGTAATGATACCAGTATAATTTAAGGTCAGTAAGAATAATCGGAAGCAAAGTGTAAGTCAATAGTTAGTCTAGCTGAATCTTATATTTCACCACAAATTACATCTTGTACTCTGTACGGCTCTTCCAATATGATAAGGCACAGCGTAGCCTCAATTAGAGAAAAGGTAATATATACATACCCTGCACGCAAGTGAATCCAGTCAAATAAAGATCGCTCTTGCACTTATTTGCAAATATAAACTTCAGATAATTAATATTTTTATCATTAACTTCAAATGGTAAACTAAATAAATTGACAAGCAATTAGAAAGGAATTAGACGAGGCGTCGACAAGTTCTTGGTACTCACATTGTTTTCTTTGTCCACAAACAGTTGGACGGAAAACGCTAATCAAGATCTTATTATGGTAGACAGTTTGGGACACACTTTATTGTTGTTACGACAAGAACATTGTTTCTCGTGTTTACTAATTTAGTCCCGAGGGCATCCTTATGAGATTTGGAAAAATGACAATATATTTCACAAGAAACTAGACGGTTCTATATATCTACGTAAAAGCTTTACCGTCAAACTTAACCGATCTCTATTCAAAATGGATTTAATCGGAAGTCCGTGTACTATTGATTCTGAGAACGATACGGGCACTACATTCCTTACGTTCAAGTTTCCGGCAACAAAGATTCATAAACCTTTACGTACGTAGCCAGTCCTTAGTCTACAACAGCCGGCAAACATAAATCAGGTACGCCATTACTCTTGTTCCTGTACTCACATAAACTTGTTGAAATTATGACGAGCTCAACCTGTGTAATAAGGAGGCCTTTGTTTTACTCGATGACACTCGCCAAAAGAGCCTTGTGCAAACTTTGTAACCATAGACGCGTAGGGTTGACAGGGTCCTATTTAAATTCCTTTTTAATATTCATATAAAGTTTCATACACATCCTCTATAATACTTGGTGCTCTAGGGGATAGTTGAACGAACTGGACACTAACCGATCCTCCGCGCGATCCTGTGTCGACGTACAATCGATACCATTTAATTTTCAGAGTCAGAATTTTATTACGAGAGTATTAATATTTTAATTCTTTATGGAAAACAGTAATGTCATAATAACATTGTTATGACTTCATGTAATTGTCGTGTTTGCATTAATATGAACTATAGATATAGATTATAAAATATTATTATTATTTATATTTTTTTTAATATTTCTCGCAATTTCCTCAGACATATGAAATAAAGTAAATAAAAAAAAGAGATTTTATGCAGTATCCTTTTTAACCGTACTTTTACGACAAGAACTGGGAACCGTTTTACTATCTGCCATTTTAATAATTATTTTCCTCAACAAAGTTGACATTTATTTGGAGTAGATATAATGCTCCAAGATATTTTTATGTCATTCATAAAATATAATATTTTTTTATTATTGAATGTTTCTATACATATCTATACACATATGCAGATAAGGTCACATATTTCGTCGAATATTGAGTAATAAGTGCAAATCAAAGGTCAAGGATAGGAAGGGATCGGCAATAAATGTCTCTTGTTACTGAGCTACTGTGCTACAGACGCAATATGTTACACAATGACAAGACCTTTCACTTATTGTCTTTATCATACATAATATACGTAATAGATACTATTAATACATAACAGATTATTTATATATTACATATGAGGGTTAGTGAATATGCTAAGTATAATATTTTACTTGACGTCACTTATTTTCGTCACTTATCTATACTAATATAATAAAGCGGAAGAGTTTGTTTGTTTGTTTGTTTGAACGTGCTAATCTCAGGAACTACCGGTCGGATCTGAAACATTATTTTTGTATACGATAGCCTAGTTATTCCGGAAGGCTATATGACATAGCGCTTTGACCCTTTTGGGCTGGGCAAAAGGCTAAAAAGGCTAAAACATAATGTCGGCTAATGTCAGGAACTAGCAGTCGGATTTTAAAAAATGTTATTGACTATGATAGCCCAATTATTCCGAAAGGCTATAGGCTATATAAAATTACGCCACAACTTTTAGTGCCCAGACAAAAATAATAAAATGGTCAAACAAGAAGGGGGAGGGTTGGGTCAAAGGCAAAAAAAGGCTAAACGAATAGGATACAATCTATATGGGTATCGTTTTCGAGATTTTCGGGACGCTGATTAATAATATGAAATTTATTTATTGATCCAAGATGGCGGACGGGAAATGAAAGATGGCGGATGAGAAAATTTTAAATATCAATATGGGTATCGCCTTCGATATTTTAAGGGGTGGAGAATTGAAATACAACATCTATTTCGTGATCAAAGATGGCGGATGGGAAAATTTTTAAAAATCAATATTGGTATCGTCTCCGATGTTTAAAGGGATGGGGAATCCAAATACAACATCTATTTCGTGATCAAAGATGGTGGATAGGAAATCATAGATGGCGGATGGGATTGTTTTTAAAGTCGATATGGGCACGTCTCCGATATTTTAAGGAATGGGGAATTCAAAAACACCATCTATTTTGTGATCAAAGATGGCGGATGGCATTTTTTTTTTAATCAATATGGGTATCGTTTCCGATTTTTGAAGGGATGGGGAATCCAAATACAATATCTATTTCGTGATTCAAGATGGCGGATGGGAAATCAAAGATGGCGGTAGGGAAAAATTAAGAAAGTCAATATGGGTATCGTCTCTGATGATTTAAGGGATGGTGAATCCAAATACAACATCTATTTCGTGATCAAAGATGGTGGATAGGAAATCAAAGATGGCGGATGGGATTTTTTTTAATGTCGATATGGGTATCGTCGCCGATATTTAAAGGGATGGGGAATCCAAATCTGACATCTATTTCGTGATCACAGATGGCGGATGAGAAATCAAAGATGGCGGATGAGAAAGTTTAAAAAATCAATATGGTTATCGTCTCCGATGTTTTAAGGGATTGCGAATCTAAATACAACATCTATTTAGTGATCAAAGATGGCGGATAGGAAATCAAAGATGGCGGACGGGATTGTTTTTAAAGTCGATATGGCTATCGTCTCCGATATTTTAAGGAATGGGGAATTCAAAAACACCATCTATTTTGTGATCAAAGATGGCGGATGGCATTTTTTTTTAATCAATATGGGTATCGTTTCCGATGTTTGAAGGAATGGGGAATCCAATTACAACATCTATTTCGTGATTCAAGATGGCGGATGGGAAATCAAAGATGGCGGATGGGAAAATTTAAAAAATCAATATGGGTATCGTCTCTGATGATTTAAGGGATGGTGAATCTAAATACAACATCTATTTCGTGATCAAAGATGGCGGATAGGAAATCAAAGATGGCGGACGGGATTTTTTTTTTAAGTCGATATGGGTATCGTCTCCGATATTTTAAGGAATGGGGAATTCAATATAATATAAAAATCTATGTTTGTTTTTGCATCATTTATATACTCTAAAATGATAAGAGATTAAGCGCTAAGTCAATGGTAACTTTGGAAAAGGGGCTTGGAAAAAAAGGGAATTAAATAAAAACTCTTAAAAAGGCGATACGGAGTTCGTTGGGTCAGCTAGTTTATAATATAATTTGTGTAACAGCCGGGGTTCTCAACCCGTTGCAAAGTAGCAACCGCACACATCCATCGATTTCTGAGGTTAATCAGCTTCGATACCGTCTTGTTTATAGATAGGTGGTGTTTAAGGTTAACAAGAAGGTGCTTGGTGCCGTAGACTAGGACGTAGGTATTTTATGCCTATAACTAAGAATTTGATGAGAAAATCTTGCTAATTAATGGACTCATATTTTACTGAGAGCTGATTTTCGACGCATTTTTTTCATTTCGTGTTTTTCTAATATCACAGCTAATTTTTCGACACATAGAAAGTTAACTACTCAACGTTGAAATTGATGCCGACTTCTATCTAGTCCAGAAGATAAATAACGTGTTTCAAACACTGCACTTATGGTGTGGCCGCTAAGTGCACAAAGTGTTGTGTGGTCGATTACCATACAAGACATCACTTTGTGTAATTCACAAATTGTTGTTCTGAACTTGAGTGTTCTTTGTGACCGTTATTTAAACGTTTATTAGGTTCCCCTCGGTGTAAAATTTGTTCCTGGTTCCTAGTAGTTTTTTTTAACAAAAAGTAAAGGAGTGTTGACCAGTTTCGGAGAAATAATAGTATTATGTATACCTGTCACACTCCTTGCCCTGGTTGGACAGGTGTAGAGCACTTTTCATCGGGTGTATTGACGATGTCATAAGCACTCCAGTACTTCGGCTTTATCAACGGCTTTCTTACTGTAAGATACAGAGAAGAATAGCCTCTTTATCAACATAGCCGATGTTTGCTCATTTGCCACATATAATAATGAAGAAGCTTACCTGTAAGTCAGCTAACACATTTATAAGACAAATTACTAATAAACTTAAAAGTAATCAACAACGAGAACTAAAAATTTACTCTGATAGAAAAACGACCTAACAGAGTATACGCAGCTTCAGAACATTAGCAGAACACAATGATTTGTTTTGTGTTTGGGTGTTATTTATCTATAAAATGACTGTATTTAAGAATTCATGAGTGAGATTATCAGTTACATAGTACAGGTTCTGTATAGTTTGGTATCAGATGACCATTTGTGAGTTGTCCTAGGATGTTATGTACTGCCATAGATTTATAATCTAGACTCCTCATGTTGGTTATGTTCACTAACCTACAAATTTTGAAGTATTAACTTCCGTGCAATTTAATAATATAGAGAGAGACTTTAAGAAATGACAACATACATACATACATAATGTCACGCCTTTTTTCCCCGAAGGGGTAGGCAGAGGTGTATTTCTACACCCACTTTTCGCCAGATATACTTAAGTCCCACGTAATAAGGGGCGAGCCTATTGCCGTACCGGGCACATTTCCAGACTCCGTGCGGCTACTGAGAATTTCGTGACAGAAAAACCCAATAACACTGCCCGACCCAGGAATCGAACCCGGGACCTCCCGATCCCACGCGCACATTTATGCCGCGAGACCAACGAGGCAGTCGTATAGCGTTTGATGTCGAGTTTTCCGTCTCTACGCAAAGATGGTATTTGCATCGTGTTATCCCTAATTAAGAAATGAGATTTGTCAAATTTAGTTTTTACTGCGTAGACGTGACAAACAGACGCGCCGCTAACACTGTCGAATCAGCACAGTTTTAGCTTGACAACTCCAAACCATCTCATTGCCTTCTTTCGCGTTGTGTTAGATATTAGAGTAAATTATTTTGTACAACAACGGATTACGGAACTTTAATTATTTTTAAAAATCATATTTCAGCCAACTCTAGGAGAAAAAATTTATTTTTCTAACCACATTATGAGGGACTACTTTCCCGCATTCTCATAGCGTTAGCTTTAAAATCAGTGTGTTATGAAAAAATCTTTTATTTGCCCTTAGGGGAAGAACACTAGAAAATCTTTCCTGGATACTCTCCTCATTAAGGCAACGCACAGCCCAAATTTTATATTTCTAATATCAGTAGCTTGGGCTCTGCGATATCCATGATATGTTAGTCAGGACACCGTTTTTTATTATATATGATAAAGATAAAAGCATATATGTTCAATTACATGTGCTGATGCAATACATCCGTAATCATAACGCTTGCAAAAAAATGCCGAATTATTAAATACTTGAAACAAAATTCCGCAGTAAGTACATACAAAGGCAACTTAAAATTAATTATAGCAAACATTAAAAAAATACGAAAATGTCGTATTAATTTACATTCAAGTTGAGTGAACATAATCTCAATAGTGGTGAGCGTGTCTTCGTTGAAAGGTCGCAAGGCACCGCGCTGCCCCGGATAATCCGCAGAGCCCTCACCGGCCTGGACGCAATTAACTCTCGACATGTTTCAATTTACACTCGGAAATACGCCACCCGACAACCGCTCTTTTGTATAACCCTGTACCCGTTGTACAAGCCGTACTACCTACGATATAGGTCAGCATAAATATTCACCACTCAGTCCACTCATCTATTTTTTGCTAGGCATTAAAAGTAAAACTTTAAGGGTTATTTGGAAAAATATTGTAGCTTTTTGTAGGCAATGGGTAGCCAGCGATGATTTAAAAAATTATATAAATTTAAGCTGGCCCTTCTCATAGTCAGAAGAGGTCCATGACCAGCAGTAGTAGTCAGTTTATGACAGTAAGTACATGATGAAGTTTTTGCAGTCATTAATAATTGGTTTAAATTTATCTTTCGGGATATATAGCACTTACAATTTTTAATTTTTTTGTTACTTAGGTATCATACACCCATGACCTAATTAGTATGACAAAGTATGAATAAACAGCTATTATAAGCAAATAAATTAAAATACATTCTTCATCCTGTCACTTGGAATATGTATTGCCGAAATGTTGGATAGATACTCGAAACAAAGCTACGGGGTACATATCCTGAGAGATATTTCAAAAGTGATATGAAACTGCACTTGTAATGAATCGTGAAGTTAATCAAAATATAATAAACTTGTAACAAATTAAACAACTACTGAGAACATTCATGCTTTACCCTCAGTACAACAGTTCTTGTAAGTAATAATACCTACAGTTCTAGTAAGTAGTGGTTCCTACAACAAAAGATAGTTGAAAGTTATTAAACTATTAATTAATAGACATTGATGCTTCTTGTTTGCGGTAGGTACCTTGTTGAATACAACATTTATTGTTTAAGTGTATTGTGTTTAAAATTGTTAAATTATATATCACGGCTACTACCCACATCATAAGTTTACTAAATATACCATCGATACAATACATAAAATTAAGTTATACATACATACATAGACTCACGCCTGCAAGTTATCTGTTTGTTACAATATTTACAAAGCCATTATGCAGACACATATTTTGCGTTGATTTTTGTCGGTCTGTTTGTCCGTTCGTTTATCTGTCTTGTCTGTTTGTTTCAGCTACTTTCAAAAACAGTGGCTTATTCTGACGGGCATAATAAAGCTAATATTATAAGGTAGATACCTATACCTAACGCTTTACTTCAAAAAAGGCTTATTGTGCCGATCAAATCGAAACGATTTTTTTTTTAACAACCGCACTAAGAATAAACCCTGTGTCACAGGAGCCCTTACAAAAATCCAAACAGCGGTAACAATGTTAACCCAAAATCGAAATAAAAATTGTGGATTATCCGTAGTGTTGACTCGTGTGGGAATTGAATCCACAACATTTGGTATAGTTCTGAACGACGAGGTGACCGCTTTAACCACTACGCCCTATTATTATAATCTATCAAATATCAAACGTTTTTACCGAGTGAACATAAGTAGGTATATCAAGGCAATTTCATTTTATTGGAGTCGTAAAAATGTCTCTAACGTGAATTTTACCAATTGGTAAGAAATATAATTTTCACCTCAGCAGCTCAAACATGCCGCTTTTGCTGCGAGACAACAGTGAACAAAATGCGATTTTGATTCAAGCGTGAGTTAAATTAGCTTTTTAATTTTTCAATCTTCAGTGCCACGAATTGACATTGTTCAGCCATAAATTTGAAACATTCGAATTTTACTGTGCTCAGTCCCTTTCACATGCATATAAAAAGTGAGTGAAAAAACAAACCCCTTCGAATTCAAAATTCAATTTTGGAATTCGACCTCAAAGAAAACACCTACGGCAACGCAAAAAAAAAGATATTTGTAATAGAGAAATTACTTTTTTTTAATATGTTATTGTTTATATGTTTAATTTATTATTGGATTTTAATAAAAATAAGTCTAATTATTAGTATAAAATTAGTATTTAACCAATACATTTTTATTTAGTATTACAACAATGATACATTTGAAAAATAAACATCAGGGATGCGGTATTAAAACGCGATTTAAAAAAGTAGCGGGAATAAAAATTTCGCTGATGCTGATACAGTAGGTACCTACAGCGTAACGTGTTAAATTATATCAATATATAAAATAATCTAAAAACATGAGAGAAACTAGCGATGATGACTGTACTTTAACACCAGAAGAGAAAATCAACAAGTGATTACGCAAAATTCAATCTATTCCTGTTCATTTCTATGTCTCCAAAGTAATATGTGTTCTCACTGCTGTGGTGAAAAGTAATGTGTGCTACGAGAGCAAAGTTTTTTGTATCTCGTGCTGTTGAGTCCCTCACCACGTTCACGATTCTAACTTTGATTCACTCGCTACGCTCGTGAATCAATCATAGAATCCTTCGCTTGCTCGGGACTCAAAAGCAGCAGTCGTAAAAAAAGCAACTTTGATCTCTTGTTGCACAAATAACTATTGTTTATGAATTCATAAGCATATTATCTTCTTTCATGAGTATTATTTATCATTCCATTCACCAAAAACGACGAAATAACTATAAATAAATAGATTCTGAAGAGCCTTGTTGAAAGATTTTCCTTCCACGTGTAGGATTTTCTTTATATGGGTCTTCTGAAGGACTTCTTTTTATTGTTATAATATAATGCCTGACCATCTCTTTGAAATATTAATAAAGCTACAATGTTATAGGACGGCGGAAACATTCACTAACGATCTATTTCCATGACCGTACGCCTTAAAAGTTAATGCTAAGTTTCTTTTAGAAATAATTTTACTTTGAATGAAGCAGATTATATGGAGGTCAAAAATAATAATTACAACTTTGTTGAACTGTTTCACAAACTTTTTCTCCGTCTCAACCGAAAATGGACTTTCAAGATTTTGGTGCACATACAGCTATTTTATTCCTGACTCGTACTTTTGCTTAGAAGTAATAGAAATTGTATTTGATAATGTATTTATTCTAGAAAAAGATAAATGAATTTTCAGTGCGTTCAAAAATCGCACTATTCGATTATACATTTTTTAAACTATGCTAAGGTTTATATGTAGGGATCCTAACATAATCTGAGAATATAATGCTTAAGCTTCTAGCTTAGCTTAGTGTTAAGTAAATTTCTGCCTATCAAATTAACTCGTTCGCGCCTGAGGCCAAGCAGTTAGTGGAGTCTCACGGTGAAGGTCGTGATCCCAATGACATAATAATATGGCATTATGAGCCTGGCCTAGCCTGCGCCCTCAAGGTGAAACCGAAAAGGCCTAAAGAGCTTTAACTACGCTGGAGCAGGTCGGGCTTTTTCACGCCCCGCTTCTAAGATTTGGTATGTGTGAGTCGATTTGCTTAAGTTTTGTAAAAGATCATTATCGATTTACAAAACTAATTGAACTAATAAATGGTATGCTGGATAACTGATAAATTTAATAACTAATTCAGATCGTAGCATGCTGAGCTCGTTTTGGCTAACAACCTATATAGCAACTATAGCGGTCATAAGGTTCTGATGACAAAAACAGAAGATGGACAATACAACTCGAGAACTTACATGTGGATATGTTTACATAATTCAAAGAATTTGAACATTAAAACAAATTCTATAATTTAAATATTTTGAATACTAGTAAATAAAAACTCATAAACTAATTAAATAAGTTGAGAACAGCACACTGTTCAAAGATAAAACAGCATACTTTTGTAACAAGCAACGCTATAAAGAACTTTAACAGTATCAGTATTTTCATAAACAGCGACCGAGGATACCTGCATGCACAAGTAGAATGTCTAATATTAATGTTACGCGGAACTCACTAACATTACTTGGTGTGTTTATAAGTTTTTATCGTCCCATCCGATTCAAGAGTCTTACAGCACTAAATTATATTATAACAAACATACACATTATATCCTATTACTCTTAATAGCCGCCATTAACGTGCCTAAGTAATTACGTTCCCCCTTTTTATGAGAGCAGATAGCTACGAAAACATAATCACGAAAAAAAATAATTTACCCCAACAAAAGTTTAATGTACTCAATTAGTGCTGGTACCGAATAAAACAAGTCACAAAATTATTTTTAAATTTAAATGTATGAAACTGGTAAAGTCCATAGCACAGATATAGATCTACATAGATAACGCAATTATCACGATTTTTATTGAAACCAAGCGTGCCGACTTTTTAATACCTACTGTGACGTTGCCTGTATCACGAAGTCGAAGCGATGCGCGACAGTATCGCTTGTGCGATATTCATCGTCTCCTAATACACAACGTCAGATCAAACGTCCGAAGCAAACGCGGCAACGTAATGTGAATAAAGTTTACTTAACGGTAAAACGGACGCGCGGGGACTGAAGTTAGTGGCGACCTAGCTCGACGCTTGGTCGGAGTTCAGACACGCGAAGTGCATGCATTTGCGTTATCTATGTAGATCTATGTCTGTGGTCCATAGTTTGTTATCCGGCGAGACAGCGCACCGGGTGGAATAACACGACGCAAGGTAATCCACACGAGAATAACAATGTTTTCACTTTATTTTCACTTGTTTTTTGCCCATTCCCACGAATACTCTGGGGGACAAATGGATACGACAGGTACCTTTGCCTTATTTACCGGTTGGTTTTCATAAAAAGTATTTGCGTGCCAACATTTTTATTTCAACGCCGTTATACGAAACTCTGTGAATAATTTTATGATGTGAATATTAATTAGGATGTACATACGTTTGAATAAGTTAATCACGTCTGGTTTACCGCGTTACTGAGTATTCGTTAATTTATTGTAATTATAAATATTATCAGCTTTTAATGTAATTGTATAAAATACAATAAGTACAGAAATATATGCGCTTATTGCATATAAACAACATAACATTGACGCCAAATACAAAGCAATAAGTTGTATAAAGAGTCATGTACTTATTCAAAGCAAAGTTCACAGCACATTTCTTAGAGTACACACAAAAAATAAAAATATTCTTTGTACTGCTCGCGATCCGTGTCAAAGTATTACTACAACTGCTAAAGTGAGGATGCTATTCTCAGAATAACGACAAGGAAAAGTCAACAGACACTTGTACAAAACTGGAGGAAGTGTGTGTCAATATTACTACAACTGCCGACATAATGGCAAACAAGCATCCTTTTAATAGCGCACACATGAATTTCAGGGTTCGCGGTTGCGTTTTGAAGCACGCCGATGACGTAATTAAACACACTCGGCGCAATCGTCTAGCATCCGTCTACGAGACATCGACGGGACTTCATTCGTACGCTCGTCATTCACATACACATACAAGAACGCCTAACGAACTTTTCACCTCAAAGGAATCTGTATCACTCACGTCACGGCCCTCATTTCCCAAGCTCCGCGAGGTATTCTGTCGAGAATGAACGGAGGGTTCTAGTAAAATTACTTTCACGAAGACCGCGCGTTGCTGGTTCGCCTTTTGCAGCCATGATAATATGTGTGATATATCGCGCCAAGTGTGCATTGTTATCTTGACACCTACTTCGCCATAAAGTGGCCAATTTACTATAAAATATTATCGTGGGTAACATTATTTATTCATTTATTATCAATATAAAGCGACCACGCGCCAATATGCCTGTTGTTCATTATTATTCCCGTGGTATTTACACTTAGATAAATCAATTTACGTTAATAATTACCGTCGAATAAACTATAATGCTCCTAACTAAAGTTCAGTTTAAATAAAATGTTATTAAATCCACAAGGGCACTGTACTGTTCCGTTGTTCTCTCATAAAATTATACTTATGCCCTTGTTTAAACCTTAAATAAACATTTTTCAAATTTAGACTAAATATATTTTATCAACAAGAGTACTGAACAAAAATTACATAACCACCAAGGGGCTTTAATTTGTAATATGGTAAGAGAAGTTACTCAAAATAATACAATCACTATGTCAGATCAATCGTACCGACAAATCTTAAATCTAATTTAATATAGTCGACAATAATATAATGAAGCTGCAATTTGTTTGTTAGTTGCAACGCCCTATTCTTAGCAACTCATTATGTACAAACATTTAGCACTTTTTTGACTATACCTCATCTTTATAAAGAAGTGATGTCATGGCAATCTGTATGACTAAAAGTAGGAACTGACTTGATGTTCTTTATTTAAAGCGGACACCCACTAAGGGATGATTTTGTCTTTCATACTCCTTACGTTATTTCAGTCGTAACCTGGGTTCCGCAGTATTATTAGCTTTTCCGCAGAGCGACTGCATGTCTTTTTGCTTTGCTCACCTACGTATACCGCGTGCTTCTAGATATGACCGCACACATACCTAGCATTTAACGCAACACTTAAATTTAGAAGAACAATGACATGCATGCATTTTTTTTGTTTTTTTTTAATGGCTCCATCGCTTATCGTTGATTTTGCCAATGTCAAGATGGGAGAAGAGATTAGACAGATATATTTTAAGTAAAAACAGCCTATTGATCGGTCGGATTAGCAGTGGTTTCTCTTTGTAGGCTGTCTTTTTGGAAAACAAACAACATAAACGTTAGTGAACATATTTAAGGGTGTTAGAGGTTAGTAATTGAAGTGGTTATGTAGGAGCTGGATGAAAAGGCAAGTCATGAGCTTACTAGATTCTCATGCATGCATTGCTTTTCGTAATAAAATATGGCGGGTAAAAATCACAGACAAACAGAATTTATTATAATTATTGATGTAATGCCCACTGAGGTTTTATATGTTACTATCCGGTTTGTTTAATTATGTACGTGCAAAATTAATGGAGTAAGTGGTTTGGAAATATTTTACTAGCATTTTAATTGTAGATCGTGTATTTAATGATGTAGTCATGTGGTTTCTATATGCGCGCATTCAAATTTAATGAACGCACTATTACCATATAAATGTTTGCCATATTTTAGACAATACGAAGAACAAGCTTCGATGCGCCTCTTATCAGCATATTAAGATTTATCTGCATGAGCGATAATGTAAATATCTTTAAGAAGCCTACCATTACTGAATTAGATGAGAGTATATTTTAATTAAACTTAGCAGATTACTTAATAAAACCAGTTTCTATTTCAATAGAATAGAATTATTCTATTAGTACTATTATTATTAATTAAAACCCAAGGGAACAAAACGTAGGTACGTTTTGTTCTAAAATCAAAGCAGTGCTCTAAAATTAGTTAAATCAAACAAAACATGGGAATTTCAACGTGCCTGTTCTTTACAATTAAAGAATCGGAGCGTACGGAGCGGACGGAGCGTCATCATTTACAAAATGCCGATGGGGTGCGTCCACTGCATTCGGATTCAGCATCAGCAATTTAGGTATTTTTAAAGCAGGAGGACAGTGACGAGGATCTTGTTGTAATTAGATTAATTTTCGGAGAATATCATACATTATATTCTGATTTATTAGAAGATGAAAATAGATTTTGTTTGCCCAATTTCGTCCCAAATATTGTCTCTCCTAAGTTGATTAAGTTAATGTTAATGTTTTAAATTATAAAGTTCTTCATACCTTTCCACTAACATAATTAAAACATCGTCGTTCATCGTGATTATCGTGAATAAGTATTTTTGCCTACAGTTTAACGTCACAAACACGCCAGAACTTGAAAGGCTCGGAATCCGTATGATGCGTTCACTGCGGATGATGTCATCAGCACAAATACCGGTCTCAGGCGCAGAAATGCCGATCCAGTGTACACAGTTTCATAGAAATTAATACAAAGCAACAAATCCTTCCGCTCCGTACGCTCCGATTCCGATCCGGTGGACGCGCAGCTTTAACGTTCTAATTTCAGATAATCCTACATGACAACAAGCCGGGATCGGTGACTTGATAGTCTGGGACGCACGGTCCCATGTGAACTACCCTCACTATAATACTACCTTATATGTATAATAAAAGGGCAACACAGAGCAATTTTATTACACATCGCCCGTTGCCTCCTCGAAGCTATTTTGCGAATTTGATAATTAAATCTCAAGCGTCTTTATACAATGAAATCGATACAAATTGTTGTATTTTGTAAAACAGAATGTCCTTTCATGTGAAATATTATACCTACATTTTCTTGAACATGTAATAAGTAATAACAGTAAATCACAATCTAAAACGATTAATATTCTGCAGAGTCGCTTCTAGGGGATTATTACAGCAAACGTGCGGCCATTATCAAAACGAGACAGCGGCCGGGTAATTATAACAATTATGAGAGCCAACGCAAATCCACGGGCCGTACACGTCTGGACAAAGTACCGGTGGGCCTCCTGCCAGTCAGTTAATAATTCAATCACTCAGTGCGCCCCAGAGGAGGGCCGGCGTAAACGCACAAATATGCAAATCAACGCGCCCCTCCGACGATACTTACTTACAAACTTTAAAATTAAATTGCGACCTCCTTACGACACTGATAGCTGTTGAATATCATTTCATTCGTTGTTAACGAGAAGCGCCCACGAGGTGTGGAACGACGCCATTACGTCACTAATATGCCACTGCCGAAAGTGCGCAAATTAGTTTTGCCAAAGAACAGAACACAATAAAGATAACACATCAAGAAAGCGCGGTATTCATTTGTGTAGTGAATTAACTAATGTATGGGCTCGACCTTTGTTGTATTTTATTCGTCATATTAAGATAACGATAGAGACAATTACTTTTGGAGTACAATAGTCTTATTGATTCTTTGTATTCCTTCACACGAGTAAATACACAAGAAATAATAATATGCTTACATATTGTTTGTTGAGAGAATTCTCTCAAGCGGAGCTGACGGCTTGATTTCAGTACGCCGCATGTGGCATGCTAACAGTGTTCGGAACCGGATACACATACCAATTAGGCGTACACGTATACAGATTACAGTATTGTAGCTAAAGTAAGACAATAGTTAATACTACGGCATTCTCTTGGGGAATCTGACACGCCCGCTTCGAATATCGTAGCGCACTCTAAAAATAGGAACAATTATTTAGTTCAGTATTAATCAGATTGTGATTGCTTTAAGATTACTAAGAAATGTATTATACTCACATATGCTAATGTTAATGCATCCAGCATTATTATACTTAGAATTATAATTCATCTGAATCTTGACAAGTTTTCCTTGATTATTTTAAGGAAAATTTCTGGTAAGGTAATACAAGTGCATGAGTTCATCAAAAGAAACGGGTAACAACTTATGGCCGTCTGATTGTAAAGTCCATAGGCCACTGACCGGACGTATTGACGATATTCAAGAAAAAATAAGTAGAGTATTGCTAGTGCAAAACTGTACAAGTTGCTGTAGTTACAGCACAGAACTTTGAATAACCTGGAAAACTGTTTAGCGGGACGACAATTGGAGGTGACATTTCTAATTGTTTGATCTTTATCACAAGCACGCTGTTATGTCCTAAACATATCGTGGGTATAATGGAAGAACTAAATAACTCAGATTTTGGCCAAATTGACCTTTTACCATTTTCGTGAACCCCAAAATGTGCCGAATCTTTTGGTCTAACAAACATTCTTATTTATCTTAATCCATTCCAAAAATAAAGCCCATTTTTGTGTTTCAATTGTAGAAATAGATACGTATAAATGAACATTAAATATTAGTAGAAAAAATGGATAACTCTATAAGTAAATGAACAACTGTGACTTCTGATCACTTGAGTATGAAATGAATTAGCTAAGTTGAGTTATTTAGTTTTTTCGCGCACGAAAATATTTTAATGAAACAAGTCAAGTTGAAGGAAAACTAAACAACTTGTGTTATTTAATTCGGGCATTAATGAACGTTCTTTCGTTTTTAAATAAGTATTTTTATTTATTTCTTCTTCGAGAAAATATAAATTTATAAGAGTTTCCAATCAAATAAATGTCAATAGGTGAAGTTATTTAATATTTCTATTTATAATATACGCACGTTAGCGAAGTTATCGTATAATTCAGTAGTACAAATTAGCGCGAAATAATGTAAACCTATAGATTAACCATTCTCAAAGTGTGCTCCGCAGAGCGCCAGGGGCCATCTCTAGAGGCCTCACGACAATATTGCTCCAATTAAAATAAAATGATCGATTTAGATTCTAAACTCAGCATCAGCTCCTTGCAGTCCACAGCTGGACTAGGCTGCTCCTTCGAAGGAGGAATTGGCCTACTATACCACGGCCCAGACGGAATGGTATAGGGTTTGTTTTAAGTTTTCCTTCTCTCACAGTGCTATTCTCTGCATAGTATGGTTCCTCTGTCGGCTCTTACGACACCCATGGGATAATATGGGATGGTGACATTGCGTATTTTTAATCCATCACCACAGTAAACTCACTGCAACTTAAATTAGTAGATTATGCTATACCTACTAGTATGCTATGTTTTTACCGGCGATTTATTACAATCGGATAATTATAGTATAAGCAGATATACTATTATTAAACATATTATGTTACTAAGGTAGGCAGTGATAGCCTAGTGGAGATATCAACAGACTGCCATTCACAGGGCTCGGGGTAAAATGGCTTGTCTCGTGCCTCAGAGAGCAGATCTTTAAGACTGGGTGCTGTGGTCACCCCTTCCTACTTTATCTGACATCAAGATTTGATGTCTTCCAGCGACCGGTGCAGGCTAGGTTTCTTAAAGAATTTAGTACCGTGAGCCAAATCCATACAGAGCATACTTTTTCATAGGTTATTTAGAAATCCGAAGAGTCAAACCGGCCGCTGGGGCTGGCTTTTGTGGACTACGAAAATGCCTTCAACTCCATTGAAACTGGGCTGTCCTGCAATGTACTGCCTACACTACATGTCTCTTAGGGAGCTATGAAAATGACAATGCTAGGGATTTCGCTGATTAATAATTTCCGGCACGAGATTATCCGGCAGAAGACCAAAGTAACTGACATAGTCCAGAATTATAGCAAATTGAATGGGATAACTTATGGTATGTCGATTAAAAAGCAGGTTCTTAAATTAACGCCACGCCTCAGCAAGCGTAGTGTTGGCCGCTAGAATGGGTCTTGTGGCATACCGTGGGGAGGTCCACCTCTAGGAGTGATAGGCTGATGAAATGAATTAAATGGGAAGAAGTAGTTAATATTATAATTGTTTGACCATTACACGCCTTCTTCCTATTATGAACGCCTAAAGGTGAGAAAATAACTCGCGTGATAGCGAGCAAGGCGTGACGTGGCAAACCGATACTCCACAGAGGTAGACAGAAGTTGTAATAATTACACCCACATTTGGCCATGACATGCATTTTAGGTCCTACGTAAAAAGGAGGTCTATTGACGTGGCCGGGCACATTGTCAGACTTCGTTCTACTACTGAGAATTTGGAAAAATCTGTTACTTACACTCTTGCCTAACCCGGGTATTGAACCCAAGACCTCTCAATCAACAGACGCATAGCTTATATACTGGGCCACGTAGGCAATCAGCGACAAAATAAATATAAAGTATACGAAGATTTATGTCAGTAATATAGTCTTTTCTGCAAATGTGGATATTTTTGCACAACTTCTACCCTCAATTTGTATAGTAATAGAGCGTAGTATGCTGCTGTAATAGTTATCCCTTTCGATCTCTCTATGAACATCCTAAAAAATAGTCAGCATCACTTTCCCAGCCGAAAAACGCCTTTGTCCTTTGGAGTCGGTTCCTCCATAGCAATTTACTATTTGGAATGTATGTATTATTGATAAGGGCGTATAATGGTGTATCCAGGTTGCATCTACAGTCATTAATGATACCAAAACTTGGATCATAGCCCTAATATACGCAATGAGATCATTATATTAGGGTGCATAGGGTTCCCACCAAGAACTTAGGGTCCCAAGCCAACCTCACCTGCAAGTGGTGCACCTGCCGATCAAGGGACGAGGCTCTGGCAAACAAAATATCCCGATAAGCGGCAATATGCTCGCCACCTATTACGTGGGATCAAAACACTGGCGAAAAGTGGGCGTTTAATATGTCTCTGCCTACCCCTTCGGGGAAACAGGCGTGAGTCTATGTATGTATGTATGTAGATCATTAAAAAAAAATCATTCGAACGCGGTTTTGGTCTTAACGTGAGCAAACGCGGCACCCATCGCGCTGGGAGCTTGCTTATGCTTAAATCTTGATTTAATATGTAGCTAATACCTTTGTTAGTCGTTTTCATAGCCTCTGCTATCTCTTTTACTCAATTCAGCGGTCGTCTAGCACCATTTGGTGAAATTTAGAGAGGTTATCGTCAGTGGTTGCAGTTTTTGGACGTTGCGGACCTTCATCTGTTCCCTAGCTCTTACGACCAAGTTTAAATTCAGCTGCCCAAAATTTCATTGTGGTAACTGATGGAACAGAGAGGCAGCGATAGCCTAGTGGAGGTACCAATGGCAGTACATCCAGAGGGCATCGGGTTCGAATCCACAGCACGCACCAATGACTTTTCAAAGTAAAGTGCGTATCAAAATGTTAATTATCGCTTGCCCCGTGCCTTGGAGCACGTTAAACTATCGTTCCTGGCTGTCATGATGATCTTTGACAGTCGTTACGGGGAGTCAATATCGTCAAATAAACTGATACTGTAGACCAGTGGAATATCGCTATCCCTTTGGGTTGGGAGGTTAAACGGCAGTCGCTTTGTGGAAAAGTTGATATTCTGTCATATCTGGTTAGACCAGAAAGCTAACCTCGGGCTCTAAGACGTGTAAGTCTTGGATGCAACCGGGATAACGCTAGGGCGATGATGATGAAGCCGAGAGTCCCCATAAATAGAGTTTTAATCAAATTTAAATGGCGTCGGCGTATTGCCTTTCAAAAACTAAAATTTCATGACAACTCAGACAAAATGTCCCATTTACACTACACATCAACTCAATCGTATAGCTGTCAAACAGTAATTACTGGTACAAAACAGCTGAAATGTTGGTGGATAACTACCACAAGTATTCGTTCGTTTCGTTTATTAAACACGTTATACAATTATACAAAGCTTAAACGGTAATGGCTACAGTAGTATAAACTGTGTCGTAGGACATTGGTATGTCATAGGTATTACATCTACAACACTTTTTTTGACGAGTGCTGCTTCCTTCAGGTTCAGGTCGGAAACTTTTCAGACCACCCTAGAATCTTTTAATGCAAAGGAAAGTTATTTTTTTTAGTTGAGTTTAGAAGATTTATAATAAGTAATTTATTATTATATAACATACACATACATACATACATATCGTCACGCCTTTTATCCCCGAAGGGGTAGGCAGAGGTGTATTTCTACACCCACTTTTCGCCAGATATACTTTAGTCCCACGTAATAAGGGGCGAGCCTATTGCCGTACCGGGCACTATACACTAAAAATGCCTAACTTTCGTGTTTAAATATTTATTTAGGTTGAAAACTCAATAAGTGTACTTAGTTTACCCAAATTCATGTACCGTAAAATGGGGTTACTTTCAAATAGCGGGGTAAATTTGATGATTACTTTTTATGGATGCTTTTTTCTTAAAATATCATTTTCTATGGAACGCAGGCATTTGATATCTTTTTGTTGGCATCTTTGACTGTTCAATTATATAGTTATCAGGAACAAAAACAACTCTTTGAGCCACACTGTGTACAGGAAAATGACACATACAAATAGGTTTATCTGACGATTAAAAAGTTAGCTACACTAAGCTTTATAGTTCTCACAAATCAAGTGTACTTTCACACTCTCTATCTTCTACCATACTCGTACTATAGAATAATGTATACCTCGTTCACGTAAGCTTAACACTTAACTCATATACAGCCGAACAACCGCAAAAACAATTCTAACTTTCAGACATTAATTTATTTTCCAACGCCTAAAGTAGACTTTCCATAGATTAACGAGGTCACTGTGTGCAATACCTTTAGCCCTACATTATTTATTGCCTTAATTTCCACTGGTTTTGGGCTAAATAATTCTAAAGTATGTCACAAAATGGATTTTATTATTAAACCCAAGATCTATTTCATAGTGCTCATTCAGCTCAGAAAATTGTAAGCCTTTGAATCTCTTGGCATATATTCATGCATGTGCGATCAACCATTCGGATTTGTATCTATAGAGATATCTATATATGTAAAAGGATTCTTTTGCATCACGTATGAAGTATTTGTCGGCATTGTTCGGGGCACGTTTCATGTTTTACGAACATTGAAACGACAAATTATTAAAATTTGTATTTTCTAAGACGATGTTACGCAGATTATAATGACACCAACAACAACAAGGCAAAATCTAAACAATATTTTTATTGCACAAGCTCCAAATATTCACAAACTTCATCAATTTCAAACGTATTTTCACTGAATTCATCGAATAACTAGCGGTACCTTAGTTGAATTATGAAAATCGGAAATCATTTACTCTAATTCACTTTCCAAATCTAACACAGCTGTAATATATTCAACTTCTCCATGTGAATGTACGAATTCTACGTTCTCAATTGTTAAATTAAACTAATTTATTATGTTCAAACAAAACCGCGATCTGAAATTGTGATACCTAATATATGGCATTATAGTCGGTCTGTAGGTTCGAGATGCAGTCCATAAATTCGACCAAACGTTTACTCGAGGGGCTCGTATAGTAACAGTTTGTAAGGATATAAAATATTTAATAGCAGACACTACTTACAACAAAACGAACCGGATCACGGAAAAAATTTGTACAGCACTATAAAAATAAACATTCGAGGTCTCCGTGTTTTTATTATAAAACTCTGTATCCATACCTACCCCGCTATAAGCGATGCCGCAACGAGAGGGCGAACATTACCAAGAAAATTGGAACAGAAAATATCTATTAAAACGACGGCCGTTGACCAATAAAAACTACAACGCCAGCGCTCCCTGTAATTTTGTTTTATAATAATTGAAAAACAACATTTCGTCTCTTATCAAATGAACAAAAGCATTATCGTAACGTGCCCAATGTAATTTGGAATAATGTTTTGTGTAATGGGTCTGTTCAGCAATGTAGGGAGAGCGCAGTGGGATTTTTGCCGAATTTCCCACGCCCCGGCCGCTTTTACAAGCAAAGCAATCCACAAAAAGATAAATTGTGAGTGAATTTATTACAGCAGAGTGCTCTCAGCAGGACAGATTTTCTTAAAGAACACTCAGGTACTTGTTCTTTATCGTGTTTTGTTAATTCTTTTGAAAAAAAAATTTTGACACGTTTTCGTCTGCCATCTAATAATATCCAAAACAAAATGTATTTTTGGACTGCGTTGGCACAGCTATTCTTTATCCTGACAGTATTATGACATGACGTAAAGAGAATCGATAATCCTGTGGGAAGAACGCGTCAATCACAGATTATAATTTAACAATAATTGCTAGAGTATTAAAAGGCGAGCATTTCTAGTGTAATAAACAAAATAACCGCAACGCCGCACAACTACTTACTACTATAACCACTTACTTATATTGAAGGGAGATCGATGCTCAATTTTATGCACCGAGGTGACTTAAAATATAGCAGCAATATTTTTCAATAATAACCCTAAGTAAAACCATCGATAAATCTTACATTCTGCAACACGAAACGATTTAAAGTATTGTCATGCTGCTTATCATTAATCATTGTGATAGGTACAATAATTATATTCGTAGCAATGGTCAGAATCACAGCGTATACCTAGCTATAAAACACAGCGATGACTGGACATAAATTAACTGTGGAGAGTATTTGACTTACTCCCGCAATTTCAGTAACGTTGCCGAGCTTGTCGTATTAGCCTTCCTGTACCTCTTTTGTCACAGTACTATCTCCGTCAGCATCGGTAACAACTTACTCTCTGTTACAACTACCGCAGATATTATCGGATAACCTGCAAACGCCCTTACACAAACAATCCTCTGACAAGACCCAATATTAGATGAAGATTATTTACACTCTGTAACCGCAGTCAAGGTTTTAATCAATAAGTGATTTAGGTAGATTACAATTTCTATGATATTGTGTTTCAACCTTCTTGGATTAAATTAAGACAATTTTGCAAACACTATCTGCAAATATGAACCATAAATTGTTTTATGGCAATATCACCGTGCGATGGCGTAGTAGAGGTTTGTTTATGAGGTTTGAGATTTTGCTGGCAACACTGTAAACGTCAGACGTAAAATTACGTAGCTCTGTAATTTTAAAAGTTTTATTTTATTTTAAATGAATATTAAATGCTTAAATATCATTTATGTTATCATATTGTGCATAAAATTGTGAAAGACATTGAGTTTGGTGTTTGAAACCTCGATACAAACAGTTTTTGGCGGACAGATCTACTACCAGGTGTCAACGGACGGATTTGAAATCATCTTTAAACCCGGGGAGTATCTTACTTATTAACTTACACTCCTCATCACACATTAACTCGGCTCACACCAACGTGAGCTTCGTCCATCACACACTGGCACAGTTTCTGTCTCCTTTTGCTTGACAAGACGTGGAAGCAAAATCGAAGACTGAACAAACGCCCCATCAAACACCTACTACACTTACACTTCACATTTATTTAACTGTTTATATCTTTAAGGCCCCTATATATAATATCTTTATAAGTAATATAATATAAAAATTGATACAAATTAGTAAATTTGCCAAGATTATATTTTTCATTTACTACCTACATATTTTGCCTAATTAATTAAAAATTGAAAACACCTTTACTTTCAATAATATTTTTCCTTTTCTGTTATTTGTCTACTGTCCTTCTAGCTATAAGTATTTATTTAAATACATATATTTATTTATTTATCTATAAACTCCTACTCATTACTGACTTATCTCTTTTCTGACATCTTGTTTATCTTTCTATCCATAGGTGTTTGGCGTATCCTTGGCTATGAGCCATTCCACAATGAGCACTATGATGACCCGGAAGGCCACAGCGAAGGATCTAGAGAACAAACTGAGAGTAACCTTGATAGAATTAAAGAAGTGCCAGGAGGAGAATATACACCTACTGAAGGAGCGTGCAGACTGTGAAGAGGACATCAGGATTGTCAACGATAGGGTTTCCAACCTGAAGGCTAAGCTCGCAGAACTCCATATTGAGTATATGGACACACTGGCCCAGCGAGATAGGTTACAGGAGGAAATACATTTATTGACCGCTAGCAATGATGCCCATTCATGGTCTATGAGTTGCATTAGGGAACTTGAATGCTGTTTAGATCAATCTATAATAAATATTAAATCCCTAGAACAGACTGTTGAGGAATTAAACAGTAGTAAAACTCAGAACCTTTATACAGAGGTTGTAGGTACTAGCTTAGGTCACATATCTACTAAACCATTTAAATTAAACACAAGTGGCCTGAAACGACATAGACAAATATAATAAACTAAACAAACATATTAGGAAACTAATATTTAGCCTAAAACAATACAAGAAAAATAAAGTAACATCCCAGTAATATAAAGTTTTAGTTTCTGAGCGTTCAGAATTGTTATTAGACTTAAAAAAGTACAACACAGAGTTGATAAATAGTAAAATGCTGTATGATCAACATACTAGGGATCTCAAAGGTCAAATTACCTCTTTACAGTCTCAAATAGATAGGATGAACACCCAATATCAAAATGAGGTTCAGGATTATACTAGGAAATATGATGAGATAGCTCAGGTAGGTAGGCAAAATCTTGAGTATGTGAAAGCTTTGACAAACACCAATACTTGCCTAGATAGCATAAAATCAACCATACCCACTTGTGAGTCTCAGAATATTTTTGATATTGACAAAGTTATTATTTAGCAAATAATACAACAGATAGGTCTTCCTTAGGTAGGAATGGCACAAATAAAGTTTATATGTTCTCTGATAGGCTAGGTTAGGTTAGGTTAGGCTTAGGTCCCCCCCGCGGGATCTCCACCTTGTCGTGGTGGGGGGGCTCAGTAACCGTGGCTTGGAACCCCGCGGTGAAGCTAAGAGGGATCCAGGAGGGGACGCTCCGCGTGGGCTTGACGGGGCCTGCGCAGGATGCGTCCAACGGTGCGGGTGCGAGGGACAGTTCTGTCTGTCTCTCAGTCGGGTGCGGTCGCGGGAGGAGAGGCGTGTCGGTGTTGCGTTGCCGCGCGCCCTATCTCCCGCGGCCAAATGGGGGCGCACCATTCGATGCGTCGCGGTGGGGCCGCAGAGGAAGAGGAGATGCGGTGTTGCGTTGCCGTCCTCCCTATCCTCTGCGGCCGCTGAGTGTTTTGGCGGCGGAGCCCAACACCTTAATCCGCCGCCAAGGGGGTTTTGTTCGGGGCCCGCCTGACCATCTGGCGGGCCAATACCCGTCGGGGGGTAGCGACGAATGCTTATGCGAATCCCTACCCTCCGACACACGGATACATGAGGAACACGGGTTGGTTTTTAGTCAGTAAGAGTCTGACAGTCCCCTTCGTCCTTCCCCCGGGGCGGAGGGACTCCATGAGGATTTTCCAACCCGACACCAAAAAAAAAAAAAAAGGTTAGGCTAAGGTAGTTTAATGAATTGTGAATTGAAACAACACAATATTATTAATTATTGCTATCCAGAGTCTTCTTTTTCACATCTAATTGATAAATTAAATACAACAATATTTGATAGGGAGTCCACAATAATTATCTTATACGGTGATAGTCAAATGGTGACTAAAAAAGATATAATTAATTTAACAGAAGTTATGTTATCGCTTCACAGAACATATGATAGCAAATTTATTAGTATGACTTTGCCTTATGCTTATAGTTTAAATGCTATGATGAATAGACATATTCATGAACATAACTTGATGTTATACAATTTGACATGGCAATATAAGGATTTTATTTTATTTTTTGACATCAATAATTTTATTAATAATTTTACATTGACTAAAGATACTATGTATCTGCCACTATTTAAAAAAATACAAGTTATAAGACTGATCCTACTAATTATAGGCCAATATCGATACTACCTGCTTTTAGTAAGATTTTTGAAAAGATCATACTCAAGCAACTACTAAGACATTTTAATCAAAACAGCCTCCTTCATGGTGAGCAATATGGTTTTACCAAGGGTCTCTCGAAAACAGATGCAGGAGTAGCGTTACTCAAACATATCTACAGTGCTTGGGAGAGTTCCCAAAATGCTGTTGGTGTGTTCTGCGACCTTTCGAAAGCATTCGATTGTGTCTGCCATGAGACGCTCTTGTGCAAGCTTAGTCATTACGGCGTCCAGACTAAAGCATTAGATGTCATTAAGTCGTACTTAAGTGACAGGATCCAATGTGTTGAAATAAATGGCTCAAAATCCAGTGGCTTACCTGTTGATTTAGGAGTGCCAAAAGGCAGCATCCTAGGGCCTTTCTTGTTTCTTATTTACATAAACGATTTACCTTTTTACTTGAGAAACATTTGTGGCGTTGTACTGTTTGCTGACGATACTTCTTTGGTATTTAAAGAAGATAGAAATAAGGAACACTTTAACGAAATAAACAGTGCACTCATTCAAGTGACTAAATGGTTTAATGTAAACAATCTAGTACTGGATGCCAAAAAAACAAAATGTGTTAAGTTTGCTCTGCCTAATGTCAGAAACCTTGGTCCTAACATAGTTTTAAATGACGATGTATTCGAAACAACTGAATCCACATTATTTCTAGGATTAACACTTGATTCGAAGTTACAATGGGGTGCGCATGTTACATATCTCTCAGGGAAACTTAGCTCAGCTGCTTATGCCGTTAAGAAGGTTCGTAGGTTGACCGACGTCGATACAGCTAGATTGGTTTATTTTAGTTATTTTCATAGTGTTATGTCATATGGCATATTGTTATGGGGTAGATCTGCTGATATCCAAAATATTTTTATATTGCAGAAACGGGCAGTTAGGGCCATTTACCAGTTAAAGACAAGAGTCTCACTCAAAGAAAAAATTAAAACTATTGGTATTCTAACTGTAGCGTCACAATATATTTATGCCAGTGTTATGCATGTAAGACTAAATATAAATTCTTATAAAATGAATAGTGACATACACAATATCAATACTACAAATAGACATAAATTATGTGTTCCGTATTTTCGTTTGCACAAAACGCATAGCTCTTTTATTGGGCTCAGTATTCGCATATACAATAAATTACCAACTTATATATTGCCATTAAGTTCGTTTCAGGCAGAAGTTAAATAGAATCTTATAAATAAGGCATATTACAGTTTGAAGGATTATTTTGATGACAGGAGCGCTTGGAAGTAGTTGTTCGCTTTTGACTAGGTCAATAATTAGTAGTTTTATTTTATAGTGTAGTTAATTACGATATTCTCATTTCATATATATATTTTGCATTCAGGTTCCACACTTTCATTATAACTTTGCGGATTTGTAAAATGTGGGTAACTCGTGGTCATGGGCTAACTAATAGGTTGTCGATTGCTTTGGTGTCATATACGGTTACTTTCTGCTTCATTCACTTCTACCATAGTTCTGACCATATTCGCGAGTTGCCTACATTAAAAAGACGTAAGTGGATGCTCCTGTTTCACCATATTTACTTTGGGAGCCTTTCCATATGAACATAATTTACTGCTTGAGTATGATATCAATAGCTACTAAAAATTTTACTAGTAGATGTCTACAATGTGAAACAGTTGCAGATCCTTACAAAAATAAATTGTACCACCATTATATTTGTTTGAAAAGAGTGGCCATGAGTTTTATTGCCCGTTCTTTCTCGTGGTTCTACCTATTGCATTGCGAACGTGACAGTAAATGTAAATGTAGAATCAGTAAGTAATTAACTTAAATGTTGACGTTCATAAGCGTCACTTTGTGGCCTAGATGAATAAATGATTTTGATTTTTTGATTTTGATTTTGATTTTGAGGTTAACTGCGTTTTGGCCCGCGATAAAGAGAACGAAGCTATTGCCATCTACGCAGCTTATTACACGGCTCCTTGCCTCTCGAAGTAAAATCTACAATCCACATCATTACAACATACTAGATATCCTTAGTTGTTTCACTTGCGTCATTTTCTGTATCTTAACAACAGGACTACCTACCAAGTCTAATTGTGAGTCCAAACTGTTCAGGTACACATCGCACGCGCAATAAATGAGAAAATAATATGTAAATATATTTTACAACCGCTGTTGGCGCAGAGTTTCAAGGAACCCAACCCCACTCCTCCCCTCGCCAAGGATATATTCTCTTCCAAAGACGAAAGAGATTCCTATAGCAGGTTTGTTTTGCCGGCCCAAAGCAACCTGCATTCACCACCAATAACGTTCTGGTATCTGTTACCAGATCTGTATCTGTTGTCCGTGTGGTGACGGATTAAGAATACGGATTGTCGCCACCCCATATCATGCCATGGGTGTCGTCAGAGCCGACAGAGGGACCATACTATGCAGAGAACAGCACTGTAAGAGAAGGAAAACTTGATACAAACCCTATACCAACCCGTTTGGCCAGCGTGGTATAGTAGGCCAATTCCTCCTTTCAAAGGAGAGGCCTAGTCCAGCAGTGGACTGTTAAAGGCTGATGATGATGATCTATTAAAGCTGCTCCTAGAATCTTCTATTATCCAGTTGCCATACATACGTATTATGGAATCAAGAGCAACCTAGACTGTACAAAATTGGCCTGTACAAAATGAGTATATCCTTTAAATATCTCGCTTTTTAAGGAGATAGGTACGAGACAAGGGGGCACACGGATTGCCAGATGGTAAGAAATTATGGACACCCGCTACACCGGAGCAGCTATAAGTAAGTTATCGGCCTTGATAGGAAAAGGATCTGGACCCATTCTTTCTCCTTCTAAGTGATCCGACGAAGAATTCAATACCCCTCTACATTAATTTAATTAAGCGGAGAATATAATACTAATTCCACACCTGACATCGATATTCAAAATTTTCAAGGAACAATCTGGAACATAAAATGTTTCCTCAAATTCTACCAATAACAATACGGTCACACCCCAAAATGTATATCCGTCTTGGTAACTAATTTACTTATTTTATTACACCAACCTTTAACCTTAGCTTACCCTGTTTACCTACATCAATTTACCCGCTTTGTTACTGAGTTATACCTAACATATTATACGCACATAACCCCAAAATTTATATATACTATCATAGAGAGAAAAGGCTCGCGCCTAGCAGTAGGACACTTTATATACTATTGTCATACTATTTAAACCATAAATATTTTCTGAGGATGAACTAAATAATAAATAGACAATCCATTAGAACACAGCGTATATATAACCCATATTCAGTTATCTAACTCTTTATAATTTCTCAATGCTCTAGGATTAAATTCGACAACTACCACATTGATATCACAAAATCTGTCATACAAACATAATTATAAGGCATTGATATTACAAATTAATATAATCTATTCAAAGTAAAATCAAAACGCAACCCGGAAAAACGTAGTCTTGTCTAACACACGAAGGATATCCAGTGGACATCAATCGCTCCTGTCCTAATAACCGTTTAAATAGCAGAAAGATTTATGGAAAAGCCCAACAAAAGGGACCTCGATACGCCTGCGCCGATAAATCTACGCACAAAATAATACGATCCCCGAGCGATTTGTTCACTGGGCAAAGACTATGTTTTGTCCAACAAAATTAAGGAGCGTTTCATACTAAAGATCGTGTCACGACATGTTGTTTGATCGTTAAACTCAGTCCTCTCAAACTGTTTAACTACTAAATAGTTCACTCAAAATTCTTGCAAGGTTTCTCTTTAAGAGCTATTAAGGTTACTCTTTCTTATCACTATAACCAAACTTTCTCAATTATAACAAACTTCATTTAATATTAAATTCAATGAACACAAGCTGCACAATATCTCTCGCAGCGCATAATTTTTAATCAAATCTAGTAATTGGTACTTCGCATATTACTTAAGCGCCGTGTGTATATTAAATGACATTCAAAAATGGCTTCATATCTTTATGTACAGAGCAGGTGGAGAGAAACACATGAGAAATAATTTATTACAAAGGGCAAAACACCCTCACCTTTTATTCATATTTAAATGGGGAGTCTCATATTGTAGGTAAGATTTGGCTGATGCGAACTTTCTTTTTACAGTCGTAGGTGAGATTTATACGAACCAACGATGTATCTTTACAAGAAATATGTTGATATTTGTAATGCTATTATTTAGTTCGTTCGGAATGTAAACAAATACGGTTGTGAATTTTGTTTCTGATTGAGGCAAAACGATATTTCACTTCATTGCAATTTAAAGCAAATTTATTTATTGTACCTCGTCATTATTAAAATCATTCAAGATGTAACGAGCAAATAGCATAGTCGAACCGCTAGCATAGTTGAACACAGATTGTACGTTGCTGTCCGTCGCTGCAACTGAGCTAAGTAAATACGCTTGTGGCAGGAGCAGGTTTCTCTTTAGATTAACGGAATAGACCCCACGATCGGCAGACAATCACAACAGCTGCTGTCGCTTTGAAACCATACCTACCAAACTAATATATCTACAACCCTTTAAATTCAAGGGAGAATGTACAAAGGGAAACTGCAAAGCGGGTGAAAGTTCGTGGTTAAGAAAATAAGACTTGCAAGTACGTATCTACGTTACGTAGATATCTGTTACAAATCGAGCTCCCACTCACAGTCGTACGACAAAAGAGCTGAGACCACCTTTTTTATCTTTCTCCTTTCGCTTGGACGAGCCTCGTGAGTGAAGAAAATTATTGCCTCGCCGAAAAACCTGTGGAGCCGGGGTAAGGTCAGGAAACAGCACACAAAGACAAAACTGCAGATTGAGAAGTTCTACGAAATAATTACCGCCGGCGTTGGAGCGGGGCCATTTATCTTTTTAAATTTATTTCTTATTTTCGGATCGTTTCGTAATTCAAAACGATTGTTTTTGTTTTATTTATGAAATTGTTGCTACTTTATTTGTCCTCTTTTGCTTCTTTATTTAATAACAATAAATAAATCAAGAGGTAATAATAGCTGGAATAATACTGAGATACACGGTAGGAAGCGCGATATCTATTTTGCTTTTGGGCCTTACTTTGCTTTTTTGAGAGTCGAGTGTATGTAGTCCAGTCAAATTAGACCAAAAACAGGGGTGTGGTAACATGTCGCAAAAATCAATTTTTGTGACATTTGACCAAGTGTACTTTTTTTTTCCAGGTGTCGGATCAATGTGGACTTTTTAGATCTCATTCAACAATCCTAAAACCTTGTAACCTCGAATGTCTTAATTGACCGGACTTATGGCTGCCTTCTCTCAAAACTTTATGCTACCATTCTATAATATTCTAATCGACAGTTAGCTCTGCTCTATCAACGAATCATATCAGTTACACATAGCTACACTAACCTAATTGTAATAAATAATTGCTATTCGTTATGTTATAGCAGATTGAATATAATCACAGCACTTATCTTGTAACTACCCGCTTGACCGCGCACAAGTGACTATTTTCCCTTTTTCGAAATGCCGTAGACCGCGCACAAGTGACTATTTTCCCTTTTTGGTTACAGCGCTATACTCGGTCTGAATTTACTGTTTCTTTCTGTTACGTAATGTTTTAAATTCTTTTTCTCTGTTCTATTCAAATCATTAAACATTTCTTCATGCTAAAAATACGAAGCGAGTCTTAAAATCGTTAACCCGGAACGAAAAAATAATGTCAAAGAGTGGCATACTCTTTGTTTCGCGCGCTCCGTGATTACGTGCTTATCGTATGCGTGTAATTAAATATTTTTATACTATGATACATGTTTTTTTTATTTAATTCGGTGTAGATAGAATCCCTCTACAGTTAAAACTCATAAAATATGCATGTCATCGATTTACTTTTTAAAATAATCCTGTTTAAAATACACAAAGTGTTTTTTTTTAAGGATAGTCAATGTTCGCTGCTAAGTATAATAAATTAGAAAGTAAATATCAACAAAGAATTCATACGACTTGAAAGAATCATTTATAAAGTTGAAGAAAAACATCACTTCAACTTACTCATGTTACCGACTTATCAACAATAAATGTTTATGTTAGCGCGCCCATCTGGCGAGCGGCGGCGTGACATTTTGTTTAAAACGTGAGCGGTCAAGTGAATTCGACGAATTGGCGTTAGCGGTCAAGCGGCTACTAGCCGTATTTAACGCAATTAATCCACCCTGCTCGTATTAAAATATATGGCAGACAGACAATTTTGTTATGCAACATTGTAGCTTAATTATTAAAAAAATTTTAAAGCACACAATAGCGCGTTACAAAGAGTAAATGTTTTTGTTACGAGAATATACAATTTACAAATTAACATTTTTACAAATATTTTAGGCTCTACAACCAATTTAAGCCTGACATTGTTTTTATGCAGACCCATCGAGTAGATTTCAATGCTTGGAAAAGCTAACCCTTATATTTTAACGTTTGTTTGTCTATCTATTTACGCAAGCATAAAGCAAAATGGTGTCACAAAAAAACTTCTAGATCAACCCATGAAACTAAGATTTCAATGTTTAACCCTTTTCTACAGATATAATTATAATTCCAAACCTACAGCTTATATGTGTTGATATTTTGATGTTGAAATTTGGCAGGAGTCAAGGGTTCGCAGCATAATTGTAGAGAAAGTGTATCCAAAGCATTAAAATATGCGGAACACTCGGCGCATAAGTCAACGAATTCGGACAGGCACTCTCATGCTTTTTTATTAAAACTTACGCCAACATTTCAGACTATTAAAAATATCGCGTCAATTAAAAGAGAACTGAGGCCGCCACCGTGAAAAGCATCCCGAATAATACAAAAGCTTTGAATGAATTCGTGAATAAGAAATTACTCACAAATATCTAAAAAAAACAGGAATCTTCAATATATAGTTTACCTTATTTGCATGGGATTCTCGGGTAGAAAATCTAATATTTGGTCTAAAAATTGACTATTTACACCTAACCTAAATAAAGGATGATACAGCTAAACAAAAGCTCTCGCATATCGGTCAGCCACGGTAGCTTTGTCAACTTAGATGAAGTGGCCACGCAAGCCGAAAATGTTAAACAAACACTGACGTAAAATTGGGTAGGTACCCTCAAATTATAAAACATTTTGAAACTTGACGAAGTAGTAGTATATAAAACAGTGTCATTAAGCAGCCAAAATTGCCCCGGTCGCCTCTAAAAGTAATAATTTTCTTCAAAATAGTAGTGCGGTTCTACCTAATCATGCCTACATGACCGCGCACCGATCTCACTATCTACGTCTCATTAAGACTCTTGGTAGCGTGTAGGGTGAAGCGTACGATTCTCGGCAGTTTAGCAGAAAGCCCCAAGTCGTAATTCGTGGCGGCGAAGGCTGCTAACAGACCGACTGGCGGGCATTATTAACGGACCATTAGCCCTCATTCGACGCTCGGTGGGATCTGTAAGACGCCATCGCGGCCTTTAGACAACTATTCCGTAGAGAAACGGCAAAAATTGTAAATCCGATAATTGTTGACAATTTCACTTTGTGGTACAAGTTAACTTTCACGTTTTTATTTACAAAAAGCTGTTTAATACTCCGAATTTTATGATATCAATATTTTGAAATGAATACAATATACTGATTTAGAAAAGTGGAATTACAATAGAACGGTACGATTGCAAAAATATTTGTAACATAAAAAGAGTCGCAGTTATTAAAACAAATTTAAATGTCATGTCAAGTTTTCAATTATAATTTTGCAGTATTCAAATATGCCAGACAAATTAATTGTGTTCCAACTGATTAATAAACGCTACTGCTTTTCAACAAATGAAAAATAGTTTAGTTTGATAGTTACGAAAATTGCACCGGCGACATTTCAGTTGTTTTGAAAATGATCAAATGTTTTAGCCTTTCGCGTTTTAACTATTTAAGGCTTTTGTGACTAAATTCTAGTTGCACAAAAACTCTAGTATCAAATTAAATTCACTTGAAATTGTGATTTTTCTTCAAAACGTGTAGTGATGTCATCTAATGGTACATTTTGATATTCCATAACTGCATTCAAGGAGACTTTGTGATTTTTAAGAGTAAAGGAAACAATTTTTTTATAGGTACATCTTCCAGGATCACTGAGAATTGTTTCTTTTTATGGCTCTTAATATTATTCGTTTAAATTAGTTCCATTAACAGACATGATCGTCCAAAGAGAATTGTTAGACCGTGCTATAGCTACGGGTATTATTACGGTTATCAGTGTTTGTACAATTGATCTGATTTATTTCATGGCATTGGCAATATCACTCAATCCAACTATAAAAAACGATGAGCAGCGGGCCCAAAAAACTTGTTTAAATCCATAGAAAAATAAGGAAAGATGCTAGCTGTAATGATATTTTCCTGATCCGGAAACCATATCCGCATGATCGATAATGGCTCAGCGTTCGATCTCTTGTGGCACTCATGTCTCTCGTAGCTTTCATGGTAAAAATAAAACGTGAACATATACTGAACTGAAAATTAAGCTTGTTTGTGGAGGTAAACTACCTAGTTATTAAGCGGATGAGAAGTCTTTTGGTTAGACACATTAAAGATTAAGATTACTTTAAGTTTATTTCATGTCACTAAATCAAATGTAAATATGAAAAATAAATATATATTTTCATGTGTTTCTTGGACTAATTCTAAAATATGCAGAAATATTGGAATTCTTTGGAGAAGCTTCCTATATCAATATCCCACGCATGTGAAACCGTGGTCTTTGCCGTGGTTATAAGATATTATTTTATTAAAATGTGTTGTATAAATTCTAGATGACTTTTTAGTACGAAGTGTGGGTGTGTAATACATCTCTGCCTACCCCTTCAGGGATAAAAAGGCGTGAAATTATATTTTTTAGTATTCCTGAGGCCGACGGCAACAGCAATAGACTAGTAATAACATTGACGAACCGCTACGTAGAGGGTCTAGAGTTCAAAATCAAGGCGCATACTACCGACTTCTTTAAGTTAGGTAAGCATTTATTTTTTAAATATCACTTGCTTAACCCCGAAGGAACACAATAATGACATGACGAAGCCTGCAGGTCTAAGAGTTCTCCACAATTCATGAAAAGCATGTGTCTGCCTACCCGCATATGGCCAGTGTAGTGGTCTATTGGCCTACTTTTATAATAGTAAGTAGATGCCTCTGCCCAGCAGTAGGACTGACTATAAATAAACAAATATGATGATGAAAAATTCTTATATACACTAGCCACCCAAATATGATGACCACAATCTTGTTGTGTGTAATATAGTAATCCAGGTACAATATTAATGAAATAGACGGATCACGTTAGGTCGCTTGATCCGACTAATACGCAATCTACGGTATCAAATTATACATAAGTATTACGTGATCTAAATTATTGTGACCGTTGTGAGCCGTTTCACTCAAATACGTATTTAGGTCTGTAGAGGCAGCGATAGCTGAGTGGAGATGCCAACAAACTGCCATGGAGAGGGTATCGGGTTCGAATCCACGGTGCGCACCGATGACTTCTCGGAGTTATGTGCGTATTGAATTATTAATTATCGCTTGTCCCGTGCCTCGGAGAGCACGTTAAGCCGTCGGCCCCGATTGTCATGAAGATCTTTCGTCATATTTCTCGGCCGATCATCAACAACACACTACAGCATTACGGTCGCCACGTCCGAACGCAGAGAGTCGCTAAAACGCGATGCTGCAGCGATACAGTTGCAAAATCGCCGGTCGCTGATGCTAAAAGAAGCTAGTCGGCGGTGGCTCTAAATGGTGTCAGTAGCTACTCAATCTATGTTCTTTAAGAGTTGAATAAAGACAGATTAGACAAGAACTATTATTTTATTAATAGCAGTCCTAAATTAAGATACGTACGCTAATTGCTATAACAGAAAGAGAAAAATAAGTAGTACTCAGAAACGGAGTTACACAAATCTTTTAATTTTACCTGTTTACACTAGCAAATGACTATACCGTATAAAAAACTACAAGTAAGGTTCTTTATTTATCAACCTTCCTAAGCATGTAGAGGACTTGGTATGACAGATTTGTAAGTAATAAAATTATATTTCCAAAATGTATAAACTGCGGTACTACGGCCTTCTTGTATAGTTTCATCATCGTCGCGCTAGCGTTATCCCAGTTGCATCCAAGACTCCGAGCTTGGGATCCGCTTACTAGTCTGGCTAGATATGAGAGAATATTAGCTTTGCCACAGATCGACTGCCACCTGACATCCGCAACCCAAATGGATAGTGATATTCCATGCCCAAGCCCAATTTTAGTATAGGTATTTTAAGGGTGGCAACTCCCTATAACGACTGTCAAAGATCTTCGTGACAGCCGGTGTCGCGTGCTCGTAGCAAACGATAATTAACATTACTTCGCAAATCATTGATGCGCGCCGTGGATTCGAACACGATCCCTCTTCATGGCAGTCTCTTGGAATTCCCACTAAGCGATCTTCCTGTATAGTTTATCTACCAATAAAACAAAATGTGTAGAAACAAAGCACACAGCTACAATATCGTCTGCATCTCAAAACTCTTTCATGTTCGCGCAATATGCGTTTAATCTAAACTATAGCGGACATCATTTCCGCTACACTAGTCTCCTCTGTTTATAAGATCAAAATATATTTTCCATACTTTCCCAAAAGGTTCGTTGAGTTTGAATTTGCTTGTTTTATGTAGAAGATTCAGTCTATTTATTTAAAGATAACTTCTTTACCGAGTATTCTTGTTTACGAGTATTCTTGATAACCAAATAGCAAAGTTGGTATAGTCACGAGTAGCTTTTTGTCAACACCGTTCCTATAAAGCCCAAAAGACAACATTGAAATATAAAAATGTAATAATATCTGTTTGCAGCATGATATCAGCCAGACGACGACTACAGCACACCACAGCCTTACATAGGCCACCCCACTCTTTTCATTCATGACGTTTTATCGTAGCCGCTTAAACGCTTAGCAGACGGATTAGTTCTGGCGATCGCAGCGGCGGCAATCTTTGATGCTACTCGTAGATGCTGATGTCCATCTAGCACTTTGACGCTGCCTAAGTTTGGATAGTATTGCCGCCATTGTCAGTTCGAACAAAATTTGTAACCATATTCAATAAAAACATTTTGAAACCTAAACTATTACTTCATTATTCTGACACTGGCTAGGTAGTCTTTTTTGTTTTGTGATTACATATTGAGATAAAGATAAGATTTTAAGGCCATGTCGTACATCGTTAGAAAGGGTATTAAGTACAGATTTTTTTAAAGTAATCAAAGTTCAAAAGAGCTTTTAGTTTTTTTTAATAATTAATTTTGAATTTCATATTGTGCACTGATTAATTCATTTTTAAGAGTTTTGAAGCTCGACAATTACTTTTTTTGCATTTATTCCCAACAATTTATGTTTTTTTAAGAACAATAATACATTAGGGTATCCAATAAAAGTTATCTAATGCAAATATGACTACAAACTAACAAGTTATATGTGATAATTCAGAAAAAAATGAAAAAGATCGTATCTCGACTACAAGTACACTTAGGACCTGGGTTTCTTGGGGTGAAAACAAGGTTATACCCTCCCCTAAAAAATTATAATTAATATAAAAAATTGTGTCACCCTGTATAACTGAACTAACTTTTATGCAAATATAGAGTGTAACAGCATATCTCACCTGGTACGCTCAACTCCTAGCCCTCTAACTAATTAACGACCAATGTTTCAAGAACAACAATACAATACTTCATTAGAGATTGGACTTGTGTCTAGAATATGAAAAAAATAGAACGCACCATAATGTTTATATTTTTTGCACCATAAATTTGGGCGGGTAATTTCGTTGCAAAGTCTATGGACGGAAGAGTTTTAAGCGGACATTATACGACGTTTAGAAGGTTTAAAAATATTAAGAGCGTGTTTGGCGCATCAAACTCTTGCGCTATCCGGCTAAATTAATTGCCGTTGTAACGGAATCCTATGGACCCCAGGCTGATTAAAATTTTAGTTTTCTTACTAACTGGGTTTAAAATATCAAATTCAGCCTGCCAAGTAATTTTTTTGGCCAGGGTTCCCGCGCACCTCCCTGCGCAGGACCATGGAATTTGTCCTTACTTTATATTCCTCTGCTGACAGCATTTACCAAACGTAAATGCTTATAATTGAATGAAAGTGGACATCAAAATACTAAACACAGCGATACATTAGTATTAGTTTGTCATCACAAAATCACTCTCCATATATTCATGCTTCACATATTGGTACTTGAGTACAAGGCAATGTATGTCAGAGACGGCAGCTCCAGGGAGACGGAGAACATGATCCAGGTATATTAGTCATATAGTATTATCAGTACCAGGTATATTAGTCATATAGTGTATAGTATTGAGCGTACAGTAACAGTCTCAGAACTGATGTCTCAAAACGCCTCCTTGCCGCAAGTCACAACATTGAAGCCCATACAAACATAGTCAATTAAAACGTATTAAGCCATCGCGCATAGTTTGCAGGGAAGCTCTCGTTACAATCGCCGCTAGATTAGCCGCCGGGACTTACGGTTACCGCGTCACCGACAGGTGGCTCTTCTTTCGCTCTTTAAAACCTTGTCAGCTGCTATGTACTGGCCTGTACGCAGGTTTAGACAGCGATTGTGAAAGTCCTGCATTCTACCACCTGATCGCGAATACGGAGACTCCCATCATACATCGCTCGTCTTCACATCCATCATTAACAAGGTACGAACCACTACTAATGGTACAGGCGGTTATTAATAATATAACTATGTACAATATCTCATAGAGAACTTTATATTTTAGTCAGCCTGGTATATATATATGGTGTGATATAGACATAGATACACAACAGAGTTATAATTGTTATACAGTTCATGCAATAAATTACAGTAAAGTGAATAACAGACACTCACCGGACTTTTAGCTGCGTCGCTGCCAAACTTACCCCTTGCCCTGTGCTGATCACCTTCTCTTGAAGCCGCTCGCCTTGTTCTTCGATATCACTAAGCACTAATTATCGACCAACAGCGAACCTCTTTCGCGCTAGGCCAGGTCCGATCTCTCTCTCGCGCCATAAGACCAACTGCCTGAACTACCACGCGAGTCCGTTCCCGAGATCTGCCCTCTTCCGCGTCCTAAGACTGACTGTCTAAACCACCACGCTAGAGCGTTCCCGTGCTCTGCCCTCTTTCGCGTCCCAACATTGACTGCCTCGTCGAACACCACCACTACCACGTCACGCTGTACTGGGACCCGACTAGCTCCGCCTCCTAAGACCCGCTGTCCAGTCAAACAACCCCAAGGCAACGCCCCTGACCTCTAACTACCTGATAGGGTCCGTTTCTTATGGTTCGTCCCTTTTTTATAATCCTCAACTATACCGCATGTGAACACTACAGTGTAAATGTTTTCTCATATTTCATGGCTATTTCTTTACTCATATGCCTGTCACATAACTCTTATAGATTTGTCAACCTCTTAGAATTTATGAGTTTACTAATTGCAGAACGTTGGCGCCATCGTAGCGATAAGACAAACAAGTATGCGACCTAAGACCTATATATTATTAATTAATTTGGTGTAGCCAGCAACACCATTACATTCCCCCCTCTGAAAATCAGACGCGTAGACTAAATCATAGCGTATGAGCTTTCACTACAGATACAATAGCATATGTATTAGAGTACGCCAGTTAAAACTGCATCTTGTCTTCCACCATTAACTGTCGGCAAGTATCATACAACTTCCAATAAATAACCACTGCTTCAATACCACTTATCCTAACTTATAGTTGTTTGATAATAATAACCCTACTATACCCTTGCTAAGACCGTACCGTACGATGCACTAACTAACTATACTCCGCTCTTTCCTATACTATGACAACATTGACACTTAATAGGAATCTAATTGCAATTGTTGCCTCAATCTCGTTTACCATCTAAAGTTTATGAAAAATAATTGAAAAGCTTATTCTAATCCGTCTATGTACTACTTCTCCTACCAGACGAAAATTTCATATTAGAACTAGCGCACATAACCAAGATCACCAGTTGCCCTTAACCTATGTTTTCCATTAAGCCAAATGGCGTAATTCTCAAAATAGTAGTACAATCTATAAGACATCCTATCCATGCTTAGAATGGAAGTGTACATACCAGATATCTTCTTGATAATCGGGCAGCGTGGTATGATCGAGGTACCTGATTCGCCATTCTCACTCGTCGAAATCGGGTTCAGTAGTAGGTGTATATAGCGTCAGGTAGCAGTGGCTGAAATAGTTCGCACACACTCGTATAAGACACTTGCCTTATCAAATTTGCCAGACAAGTAGTTGCAATAGTTTTATATAATGAGCTAAATAGCCGTAAACAATAGTATAGTGCAACAGTCGCTTTCCCCAGTTGATAGCTCGACAGTCCCTACAACTAAACAATTCTCAACTCGGTCCCACACTAGGAATTATCCCCCCTTAGCTAGAAATTGTACGTGCGGGGATCGAACCCACAATGTTCGGCGAGATGGCCGCCAATCAGTTCTTCATTCGGATCATCAAGCGTATCGACATGATATCTGCTTCATTATTAAGGCTCTGATTACAGTTAACGTAAATAACTGTTACGATTATTACTCGTGCAGTTGGACGCAGTTGCCAAATATATTATGCCATAAAAAACGTTCTATATAACGAAAGACACACATAAGGCCCTATGTAACTTAAACCTTCGATTAATATTGTATGTATATCTGAGAGTTTGGATCAGAGGGAGTCCACTTGCTTGAAGTTAGTCGATGTGCGCGTTTATAGTTAGTAAAGATAATGAAACTTAGCTCTGTGTAAGATGATCCAATGCGAGATATGTCCTACGACGCATACTGCAACTGCCTTTCACGTTACCGGAACGCCGCTACTTTGTACTCACAGCCGACGGACGCAACAACACGTGCGGTGGTTGATGTAAAAGGTGACGTAGGGTCCTGGAATTTTAAATGAAATGGCACGAGTATCAAACTTCCAAGATTAATCATATAATATTCGACTTCTGTTTGAGTACTAAACCCGGATACAAACTAACAGATAATTAGAAGATGTGATGCTGATCACCAATGAATACTTTTCAGTGTGCGTATTAAGTATATTGCATGAGTCTAGCAACAAAATATTATTTTTATTTGAACTCCAGAATCAAGTTAGCTGTTTACGAATATCATACGATACGGCTAAATTATGCACATGAGTCAAGTATGGATCAAGACGTTGTTAGCATACTGCTTACACACCTCTCGAATCTCATGAGAATTATGAACTCAATGTCAAGCTCTAAGTAAACCCGGGGCTCGAACCCTTGTACATTGAGCGCTCTTAAAAGGTTTGTGTACAATATACCAGGCATAACAAATACATACTTCATTGCCACTGGCAATCACATTGTAACACAGATGAATAAGTATTGTAAATACTCAGCTAAACCCAATTCTGAGATGGCTTAAACTGTATCAGCTACGTTTAATACTGATGTTTAGAATTAACACGTGTAGAATATCTATTTCATATGACGCACGGCGGGAGTCGAACCCATGATGGCGGAAATGACTTACAAAAGCCATTCAGTTTTTCAAAACAATGCGGCACATGTGCAGTCATATCTTAACAAAGTAGCCGATCTTGGCCCTTGGACAAAGCACATCAATAATACAAAAGAACTATGGTTCCTTTCTAGCCTTCTTTCTCTTAACTAATAAACATCTAAAATGTGTTTCTCTTTTTTGTTTTATGCCTTTCTTTCACACGCTGGCATTTAGAAACAAAATGTGCCAGATGTCGGCTTATTGCATTGCCTTTCTAGTTTGGGCAACAATTTTACATACATACATACATACATAGACTCACGCCTGTTTCCCCGAAGGTGTAGGTAGAGGCATATTAAACGCCCACTTTTCGCCAGTGTTTTGATCCCACGTAATAGGTGGCGAGCCTATTGCCGCTTATTGGGACATTTTGTTTGCCAGAGCCTCGTCCGGGCAAGCAAGCCTGGGCAACAATTTTAAAACAAAACATTTTAAAATAATGGTCACTAAACCCAGCTCCAGACGCACATTATCGGCGAAGTATTAATTCCTGCTATAATAACAACAATTAACGAAATAGTTTCGTGTTCAACAATAGTGTGCATTCTTTTTATGTTTGGGAATCGAACCCAAAATATTTAAAATCACATTGTACGACTTCTATAAAGCCGAAGCCGATCATTAGGTACATGAGTATAATATCCGCCGACTTTCACCAATGCTTAGGAATCGAACCTAGAGCGTTTATAAAGAATACCAAAATACTGCAATAGACAAATATTACCTACCCTTTTCTACTTACTAACACGTTAGGAAACTAAGTTTACTGATATATGACCTAAGAATAATACTTTTCTCAATTATAGCTCGTATACACTTCATCAATAAAAAACCATATGCATTCTGTAAGAATCTCAACTCAACCAATATAATAAACTAAAAGATGCTTGTCCAAAGAACGCGCATGCATAAGATAGATATTATTACTAGATTTCGTAATTTTAATACGTTTGTTGACACCAATTTGAAATATCGTAGCAACAGGAATCGAACCCGCTATTTCAGTAAGTTTGTTGAAACCATTTTAATATATCGCAACAATAGGAATCGAACCTGCTATTTCAGTAACTTTGTTGAAAACATTTAACACATCGTAGCAACAGGAATCGAACCTGCTATTTCAGTAACTTTGTTGAAAACATTTAACACATCGTAGCAACAGGAATCGAACCTGCTATTTCAGTAACTTTGTTGAAAACATTTTAACACATCGTAGCAACAGGAATCGAACCTGCTATTTCAGTACGTTAGTGTAATAAATTCCTGTCCCGCAACTCCAACAAAATATTATACATTATTTATCCTTAAATAATTCCCTCTTGTTATATACAGGTATCGAACATGCTATCAACAATACGGCGACTAGTTCGCCGACGTTTCACAACAACATATCGTCACAGACATTGCTCAAGAGTCTAACCTGATTTAACAATACCTATATATCCACGGATTATTCCGGTGTGCATTGTACTTATATATCTCAAGCTATGTTTATGTCCTACACCAGATATAAACATATCATTTAATATATAATCCTTCTCATATAATCTAAAATATAATCCTTCTCTTTCCTAATTCAACATTGGTTCTAAACATCGCTAGTCTGTACCGAGAATCGGATTTGTAAGTAATATGCTGCATTATCGAGAGTTGAACTCGAGATATTAAAACTTCATACGTTAGCGCTTCGTGTAAAGCATATTCTGTAGCCAATAATATAACCACTGTCGGGACTCGAACTCGACATACAGTATAAATGACACGCATGAGCTTAATGTAAAGCAGTGGATCTATGAAGCCAATTATGTGATTACTTTCGAAATGCAGCGATGTTATAAGACGGACCAAAGTGCTATTAAAATAAATAACACGTGCGAGAGAGCCCTCCTCCGATGATTAAATATTAAGATGATTGCCGCGCTTTATCAAAAGCATTTTTATGTACCCAATAATATAACCACTGTCGAGACTCGAACTCGACATACAGTATAAATGACACGCATGTGTAGAATTTATGTAAAGCGTATCAACATATGAATTTAGTTATATATTTACTTTCAAGATACCTACAGCGATATTATAAGAAGAACCACAGTGCCATAAAAATAAATAACACATGCGAAAGTGTGGCACTTAGGTGCATTATCGCCCCCCTCGGACTATTAAATATTGAGATAATTGCCGTGACTTTAATATTATTTCGTCCTTCTGAAATGAACATGATCGTCTATCGATTATTGAATAACAAGTTGTACCTAATTAGATCGATATTTTCCTACACTGTTAGCGACTGCGGATCGTGAGGTCTCGGGTTCGATTCCCGGGTCGAACAAAAAGTGATATTGGGTTTTTCTGATAGGAATTATCCAATAGAAGTTCGGAGTCAGGAAGTTGGCGGTGTCACACCCCCGTGCCTCGGAAAGCACGTTAAGCCGTTGGTCCTGCGCCCAATCTCTTTCCGGTCGTGTCACTTGTGGCGTCCCATCGGACTATGAGAGTGAGGGAATAAAGAGTGCACTTGTGTTTGCGCACACACTTGTGCACTATAATATGTCCCGCGTAGTTGGCAAGTCTCATATATAGACAAGCCGCCGTGGCCGAAATCGGTCGGGAGGACATTATTATTATTATTGTTATTTCTCTACGTTGTGTTTGTATTTTTCTACGTTGTGTTTGTGTAGTAACCTTTAAGTTCTTCCTCGTTGTTCTGAAGTGAATCAGAACATTTTATGACGACGATCCTGGTCACGGCACCAAATGTAACGGAATCCTATGGACCCCAGGCTGATTAAAATTTTAGTTTTCTTACTAACTGGGTATAAATTATCAAATTCAGCCTGCCAAGTAATTTTTTTGGCCAGGGTTCCCGCGCACCTCCCCGCGCAGGACCATGGAATTCGTCCTTACTTTATATTCCTCTGCTGACAGCATTTACCAAACGTAAATGCTTATAATTGAATGAAAGTGGACATCAAAATACTAAAGACAGCGATACATAAGTATTAGTTTGTCATCACAAAATCACTCTCCATATATTCATGCTTCACATATTGGTACTTGAGTACAAGGCAGCGTATCTCAGAGACGGCAGCTCCAGGGAGACGGAAAACATGATCCAGGTATATTAGTTATATAGTATTATCGGCGCCGAGTATTTCAGCGATATCCATTGTATAGTATTAAGCGTACAGTAATAGTCTCAGAACTGATGTCTCAAAACGCCTCCTTGCCGCAAGTCACAACATTGAAGCCCATACAAACATAGTCAATTAAAACGTATTAAGCCATCGCGCATAGTTTGCAGGGAAGCTCTCGTTACAATCGCCGCTAGATTAGCCGCCGGGACTTACGGTTACCGCGTGACCGACAGGTGGCTCTTCTTTCGCTCTTTAAAACCTTGTCAGCTGCTACGTACTGGCCTGTACGCAGGTTTAGACAGCGATTGTGAAAGTACTGCATTCTACCACCTGATCGCGAATACGGAGACTCCCATCATACATCGCTCGTCTTCACATCCATCATCAACAAGGTACGAACCACTACTAATGGTACACGCGGTTATTAATAATATAACTATGTACAATATCTCATAGAGAACTTTATATTTTAGTCAGCCTGGTATATATATATGGTGTGATATAGACATAGATACACAACAGAGTTATAAATGTTATACAGTTCATGCAATAAATTACAGTAAAGTGAATAACAGACACTCACCGGACTTTTAGCTGCGTCGCTGCCAAACTTACCCCTTGCCCTGTGCTGATCACCTTCTCTTGAAGCCGCTCGCCTTGTTCTTCGATATCACTAAGCACTAATTATCGACCAACACCGAACCTCTTTCGCGCTAGGCCAGGTCCGATCTCTCTCTCGCGCCATAAGACCAACTGCCTGAACTACCACGCGAGTCCGTTCCCGAGATCTGCCCTCTTCCGCGTCCTAAGACTGACTGTCTAAACCACCACGCTAGAGCGTTCCCGTGCTCTGCCCTCTTTCGCGTCCCAACATTGACTGCCTCGTCGAACACCACCACTACCACGTCACGCTGTCCTGGGACCCGACTAGCTCCACCTCCTAAGACCCGCTGTCCAGTCAAACACCCCCAAGACAACGCCCCTGACCTTTAACTACCTGATAGGGTCCGTTTCTTATGGTTCGTCCCTTTTTTATTATCCTCAACTATACCGCATGTGAACACTACAGTGTAAATGTTTTCTCATATTTCATGGCTATTTCTTTACTCATATGCCTGTCACATAACTCTTATAGATTTGTCAACCTCTTAGAATTTATGAGTTTACTAATTGCAGAACGTTGGCGCCATCGTAGCGATAAGACAAACAAGTATGCGACCTAAGACCTATATATTATTAATTAATTTGGTGTAGCCAGCAACACCATTACATTCCCCCCTCTGAAAATCAGACGCGTAGACTAAATCATAGCGTATGAGCTTTCACTACAGATACAATAGCATATGTATTAGAGTACGCCAGTTAAAACTGCATCTTGTCTTCCACCATTAACTGTCGGCAAGTATCATACAACTTCCAATAAATAACCACTGCTTCAATACCACTTATCCTAACTTATAGTTGTTTGATAATAATAACCCTACTATACCCTTGCTAAGACCGTACCGTACGATGCACTAACTAACTATACTCCGCTCTTTCCTATACTATGACAACATTGACACTTAATAGGAATCTAATTGCAATTGTTGCCTCAATCTCGTTTACCATCTAAAGTTTATGAAAAATAATTGAAAAGCTTATTCTAATCCGTCTATGTACTACTTCTCCTACCAGACGAAAATTTCATATTAGAACTAGCGCACATAACCAAGATCACCAGTTGCCCTTAACCTATGTTTTCCATTAAGCCAAATGGCGTAATTCTCAAAATAGTAGTACAATCTATAAGACATCCTATCCATGCTTAGAATGGAAGTGTACATACCAGATATCTTCTTGATAATCGGGCAGCGTGGTATGATCGAGGTACCTGATTCGCCATTCTCACTCGTCGAAATCGGGTTCAGTAGTAGGTGTATATAGCGTCAGGTAGCAGTGGCTGAAATAGTACGCACACACTCGTATAAGACACTTGCCTTATCAAATTTGCCAGACAAGTAGTTGCAATAGTTTTATATAATGAGCTAAATAGCCGTAAACAATAGTATAGTGCAACAGTCGTTTTCCCCAGTTGATAGCTCGACAGTCCCTACAACTAAACAATTCTCAACTCGGTCCCACACTAGGAATTATCCCCCCTTAGCTAGAAATTGTACGTGCGGGGATCGAACCACCCACAATGTACGGTGAGATGGCCGCCAATCACTTCTTCATTCGGATCATCAAGCGTATCGACATGATATCTGTTTCATTATTACGGCTCTGATTACAGTTAACGTAAATAACTGTTACGATTATTACTCGTGCAGTTGGACGCAGTTGCCAAATATATTATGCCATAAAAAAAGTTCTATATAACGAAAGACACACATAAGGCCCTATGTAACTTAAACCTTCGATTAATATTGTATGTATATCTGAGAGTTTGGATCAGAGGGAGTCCACTTGCTTGAAGTTAGTCGATGTGCGCGTTTATAGTTAGTAAAGATAATGAAACTTAGCTCTGTGTAAGATGATCCAATGCGAGATATGTCCTACGACGCATACTGCAACTGCCTTTCACGTTATCGGAACGCCGCTACTTTGTACTCACAGCCGACGGACGCAACAACACGTGCGGTGGTTGATGTAAAAGGTGACGTAGGGTCCTGGAATTTTAAATGAAATGGCACGAGTATCAAAATATACGACTTCTGTTTGAGTACTAAACCCGGATACAAACTAACAGATAATTAGAAGATGTGATGCTGATCACCAATGAATACTTTTCAGTGTGCGTATTAAGTATATTGCATGAGTCTAGCAACAAAATATTATTTTTATTTGAACTCCAGAATCAAGTTAGCTGTTTACGAATATCATACGATACGGCTAAATTATGCACATGAGTCAAGTATGGATCAAGACGTTGTTAGCATACTGCTTACACACCTCTCGAATCTCATGAGAATTATGAACTCAATGTCAAGCTCTAAGTAAACCCGGGGCTCGAACCCTTGTACATTGAGCGCTCTTAAAAGGTATGTGTACAATATACCAGGCATAACAAATACATACTTCATTGCCACTGGCAATCACATTGTGACACAGATGAATAAGTATTGTAAATACTCAGCTAAACCCAATTCTGAGATGGCTTAAACTGTATCAGCTACGTTTAATACTGATGTTTAGAATTAACACGTGTAGAATATCTATTTCATATGACGCACGGCGGGAGTCGAACCCATGACGGCGGAAATGACTTACAAAAGCCATTCAGTTTTTCAAAACAATGCGGCACATGTGCAGTCATATCTTAACAAAGTAGCCGATCTTGGCCCTTGGACAAAGCACATCAATAATACAAAAGAACTATGGTTCCTTTCTAGCCTTCTTTCTCTTAACTAATAAACATCTAAAATGTGTTTCTCTTTTTTGTTTTATGCCTTTTTTTCACACGCTGGCATTTAGAAACAAAATGTGCCAGATGTCGGCTTATTGCATTGCCTTTCTAGTTTGGGCAACAATTTTACATACATACATACATACAGAGACTCACGCCTGTTTCCCCGAAGGGGTAGGCAGAGGCATATTAAACGCCCACTTTTCGCCAGTGTTTTGATCCCACGTAATAGGTGGCGAGCCTATTGCCGCTTATTGGGACATTTTGTTTGCCAGAGCCTCGTCCGGGCAAGCAAGCCTGGGCAACAATTTTAAAACAAAACATTTTAAAATAATGGTCACTAAACCCAGCTCCAGACGCACATTATCGGCGAAGTATTAATTCCTGCTATAATAACAACAATTAACAAAATAGTTTCGTGTTCAACAATAGTGTGCATTCTTTTTATGTTTGGGAATCGAACCCAAAATATTTAAAATCACATTGTACGACTTCTATAAAGCCGACGCCGATCATTAGGTACATGAGTATAATATCCGCCGACTTTCACCAATGCTTAGGAATCGAACCTAGAGCGTTTATAAAGAATACCAAAATACTGCAATAGACAAATATTACCTACCCTTTTCTACTTACTAACACGTTAGAAAACTAAGTTTACTGATATATGACCTAAGAATAATACTTTTCTCAATTATAGCTCGTATACACTTCATCAATAAAAAACCATATGCATTCTGTAAGAATCTCAACTCAACCAATATAATAAACTAAAAGATGCTTGTCCAAAGAACGCGCATGCATAAGATAGATATTATTACTAGATTTCGTAATTTTAATACGTTTGTTGACACCAATTTGAAATATCGTAGCAACAGGAATCGAACCCGCTATTTCAGTAAGTTTGTTGAAACCATTTTAATATATCGCAACAATAGGAATCGAACCTGCTCTTTCAGTAACTTTGTTGAAAACATTTAACACATCGTAGCAACAGGAATCGAACCTGCTATTTCAGTAACTTTGTTGAAAACATTTAACACATCGTAGCAACAGGAATCGAACCTGCTATTTCAGTAACTTTGTTGAAAACATTTTAACACATCGTAGCAACAGGAATCGAACCTGCTATTTCAGTACGTTAGTGTAATAAATTCCTGTCCCGCAACTCCAACAAAATATTATACATTATTTATCCTTTAATAATTCCCTCTTGTTATATACAGGTATCGAACATGCTATCAACAATACGGCGACTAGTTCGCCGACGTTTCACAACAACATATCGTCACAGACATTGCTCAAGAGTCTAACCTGATTTAACAATACCTATATATCCACGGATTATTCCGGTGTGCATTGTACTTATATATCTCAAGCTATGTTTATGTCCTACACCAGATATAAACATATCATTTAATATAAAATCCTTCTCATATAATCTAAAATATAATCCTTCTCTTTCCTAATTCAACGTTGGTTCTAAACATCGCTAGTCTGTACCGAGAATCGGATTTGTAAGTAATATGCTGCATTATCGAGAGTTGAACTCGAGATATTAAAACTTCATACGTTAGCGCTTCGTGTAAAGCATATTCTGTAGCCAATAATATAACCACTGTCGGGACTCGAACTCGACATACAGTATAAATGACACGCATGAGCTTAATGTAAAGCAGTGGATCTATGAAGCCAATTATATGATTACTTTCGAAATGCAGCGATGTTATAAGACGGACCAAAGTGCTATTAAAATAAATAACACGTGCGAGAGAGCCCTCCTCCGATGATTAAATATTAAGATGATTGCCGCGCTTTATCAAAAGCATTTTTATGTACCCAATAATATAACCACTGTCGAGACTCGAACTCGACATACAGTATAAATGACACGCATGTGTAGAATTTATGTAAAGCGTTTCAACATATGAAGTCAGTTATATGTTTACTTTCAAGATACCTACAGCGATATTATAAGAGGAACCACAGTGCCATAAAAATAAATAACACATGCGAAAGTGTGGCACTTAGGTGCATTATCGCCCCCCTCGGACTATTAAATATTGAGATAATTGCCGTGACTTTAATATTATTTCGTCCTTCTGAAATGAACATGATCGTCTATCGATTATTGAATAACAAGTTGTACCTAATTAGATCGATATTTTCCTACAGTGTTAGCGACTGCGGATCGTGAGGTCTCGGGTTCGATTCCCGGGTCGAACAAAAAGTGATATTGGGTTTTTCTGATAGGAATTATCCAATAGAAGTTCGGAGTCAGGAAGTTGGCGGTGTCACACCCCCGTGCCTCGGAAAGCACGTTAAGCCGTTGGTCCTGCGCCCAATCTCTCTCCGGTCGTGTCGCTTGTGGCGTCCCATCGGACTATGAGAGTGAGGGAATAAAGAGTGCACTTGTGCTTACGCACACACTTGTGCACTATAACATGTCCCGCGCAGTTGGCAAGTCTCATATATAGACAAGCCGCCGTGGCCGAAATCGGTCGGGAGGACATTATTATTATTATTATTGTTATTTCTCTACGTTGTGTTTGTATTTTTCTACGTTGTGTTTGTGTAGTAACCTTTAAGTTCTTCCTCGTTGTTCTGAAGTGAATCAGAACATTTTATGACGACGATCCTGGTCACGGCACCAAATGTAACGGAATCCTATGGACCCCAGGCTGATTAAAATTTTAGTTTTCTTACTAACTGGGTTTAAAATATCAAATTCAGCCTGCCAAGTAATTTTTTTGGCCAGGGTTCCCGCGCACCTCCCCGCGCAGGACCATGGAATTCGTCCTTACTTTATATTCCTCTGCTGACAGCATTTACCAAACGTAAATGCTTATAATTGAATGAAAGTGGACATCAAAATACTAAAGACAGCGATACATAAGTATTAGTTTGTCATCACAAAATCACTCTCCATATATTCATGCTTCACATATTGGTACTTGAGTACAAGGCAGCGTATCTCAGAGACGGCAGCTCCAGGGAGACGGAAAACATGATCCAGGTATATTAGTCATATAGTATTATCGGCGCCGAGTATTTCAGCGATATCCAGTGTATAGTATTGAGCGTACAGTAATAGTCTCAGAACTGATGTCTCAAAACGCCTCCTTGCCGCAAGTCACAACATTGAAGCCCATACAAACATAGTCAATTAAAACGTATTAAGCCATCGCGCATAGTTTGCAGGGAAGCTCTCGTTACAATCACCGCTAGATTAGCCGCCGGGACTTACGGTTACCGGGTGACCGACAGGTGGCTCTTCTTTCGCTCTTTAAAACCTTGTCAGCTGCTATGTACTGGCCTGTACGCAGGTTTAGACAGCGATTGTGAAAGTCCTGCATTCTACCACCTGATCGCAAATACGGAGACTCCCATCATACATCGCTCGTCTTCACATCCATCATCAACAAGGTACGAACCACTACTAATGGTACACGCGGTTATTAATAATATAACTATGTACAATATCTCATAGAGAACTTTATATTTTAGTCAGCCTGGTATATATATATGGTGTGATATAGACATAGATACACAACAGAGTTATAAATGTTATACAGTTCATGCAATAAATTACAGTAAAGTGAATAACAGACACTCACCGGACTTTTAGCTGCGTCGCTGCCAAACTTACCCCTTGCCCTGTGCTGATCACCTTCTCCTGAAGCCGCTCGCCTTGTTCTTCGATATCACTAAGCACTAATTATCGACCAACACCGAACCTCTTTCGCGCTAGGCCAGGTCCGATCTCTCTCTCGCGCCATAAGACCAACTGCCTGAACTACCACGCGAGTCCGTTCCCGAGATCTGCCCTCTTCCGCGTCCTAAGGCTGACTGTCTAAACCACCACGCTAGAGCGTTCCCGTGCTCTGCCCTCTTTCGCGTCCCAACATTGACTGCCTCGTCGAACACCACCACTACCACGTCACGCTGTCCTGAGACCCGACTAGCTCCGCCTCCTAAGACCCGCTGTCCAGTCAAACACCCCCAAGGCAACGCCCCTGACCTCTAACTACCTGATAGGGTCCGTTTCTTATGGATCGTCCCTTTTTTATAATCCTCAACTATACCGCATGTGAACACTACAGTGTAAATGTTTTCTCATATTTCATGGGTATTTCTTTACTCATATGCCTGTCACATAACTCTTATAAATTTGTCAACCTCTTAGAATTTATGAGTTTACTAATTGCAGAACGTTGGCACCATCGTAGCGATAAGACAAACACATGTGGAAACAAGTATGCGACCTAAGACCTATATATTATTAATTAATTTGGTGTAGCCAGCAACACCATTACATTCCCCCCTCTGAAAATCAGACGCGTAGACTAAATCATAGCGTATGAGCTTTCACTACAGATACAATAGCATATGTATTAGAGTACGCCAGTTAAAACTGCATCTTGTCTTCCACCATTAACTGTCGGCAAGTATCATACAACTTCCAATAAATAACCACTGCTTCAATACCACTTATCCTAACTTATAGTTGTTTGATAATAATAACCCTACTATACCCTTGCTAAGACCGTACCGTACGATGCACTAACTAACTATACTCCGCTCTTTCCTATACTATGACAACATTGACACTTAATAGGAATCTAATTGCAATTGTTGCCTCAATCTCGTTTACCATCTAAAGTTTATGAAAAATAATTGAAAAGCTTAGAATAAGCTTTTTAATTATTTTTCATATCCGTCTATGTACTACTTCTCCTACCAGACGAAAATTTCATATTAGAACTAGCGCACATAACCAAGATCACCAGTTGCCCTTAACCTATGTTTTCCATTAAGCCAAATGGCGTAATTCTCAAAATAGTAGTACAATCTATAAGACATCCTATCCATGCTTAGAATGGAAGTGTACATACCAGATATCTTCTTGATAATCGGGCAGCGTGGTATGATCGAGGTACCTGATTCGCCATTCTCACTCGTCGAAATCGGGTTCAGTAGTAGGTGTATATAGCGTCAGGTAGCAGTGGCTGAAATAGTACGCACACACTCGTATAAGACACTTGCCTTATCAAATTTGCCAGACAAGTAGTTGCAATAGTTTTATATAATGAGCTAAATAGCCGTAAACAATAGTATAGTGCAACAGTCGTTTTCCCCAGTTGATAGCTCGACAGTCCCTACAACTAAACAATTCTCAACTCGGTCCCGCACGACGATCATTATACGACTTCTATAAAACCGACGCCGATCATTAGGTACATGAGTATAATATCCGCCGACTTTCACCAATGCTTAGGAATCGAACCTAGAGCGTTTATAAAGAATACCAAAATACTGCAATAGACAAATATTACCTACCCTTTTCTACTTACTAATACGTTAGAAAACTAAGTTTACTGATATATGACCTAAGAATAATACTTTTCTCAATTATAGCTCGTATACACTTCATCAATAAAAAACCATATGCATTCTGTAAGAATCTCAACTCAACCAATATAATAAACTAAAAGATGCTTGTCCAAAGAACGCGCATGCATAAGATAGATATTATTACTAGATTTCGTAATTTTAATACGTTTGTTGACACCAATTTGAAATATCGTAGCAACAGGAATCGAACCCGCTATTTCAGTAAGTTTGTTGAAACCATTTTAATATATCGCAACAACAGGAATCGAACCTGCTATTTCAGTAACTTTGTTGAAAACATTTAACACATCGTAACAACAGGAATCGAACCTGCTATTTCAGTAACTTTGTTGAAAACATTTAACACATCGTAGCAACAGGAATCGAACCTGCTATTTCAGTAACTTTGTTGAAAACATTTTAACACATCGTAGCAACAGGAATCGAACCTGCTATTTCAGTACGTTAGTGTAATAAATTCCTGTCCCGCAACTCCAACAAAATATTATACATTATTTATCCTTAAATAATTCCCTCTTGTTATATACAGGTATCGAACATGCTATCAACAATACGGCGACTAGTTCGCCGACGTTTCACAACAACATATCGTCACAGACATTGCTCAAGAGTCTAACCTGATTTAACAATACCTATATATCCACGGATTATTCCGGTGTGCATTGTACTTATATATCTCAAGCTATGTTTATGTCCTACACCAGATATAAACATATCATTTAATATATAATCCTTCTCATATAATCTAAAATATAATCCTTCTCTTTCCTAATTCAACATTGGTTCTAAACATCGCTAGTCTGTACCGAGAATCGGATTTGTAAGTAATATGCTGCATTATCGAGAGTTGAACTCGAGATATTAAAACTTCATACGTTAGCGCTTCGTGTAAAGCATATTCTGTAGCCAATAATATAACCACTGTCGGGACTCGAACTCGACATACAGTATAAATGACACGCATGAGCTTAATGTAAAGCAGTGGATCTATGAAGCCAATTATATGATTACTTTCGAAATGCAGCGATGTTATAAGACGGACCAAAGTGCTATTAAAATAAATAACACGTGCGAGAGAGCCCTCCTCCGATGATTAAATATTAAGATAATTGCCGCGCTTTATCAAAAGCATTTTTATGTACCCAATAATATAACCACTGTCGAGACTCGAACTCGACATACAGTATAAATGACACGCATGTGTAGAATTTATGTAAAGCGTTTCAACATATGAAGTCAGTTATATGTTTACTTTCAAGATACCTACAGCGATATTATAAGAGGAACCACAGTGCCATAAAAATAAATAACACATGCGAAAGTGTGGCACTTAGGTGCATTATCGCCCCCCTCGGACTATTAAATATTGAGATAATTGCCGTGACTTTAATATTATTTCGTCCTTCTGAAATGAACATGATCGTCTATCGATTATTGAATAACAAGTTGTACCTAATTAGATCGATATTTTCCTACAGTGTTAGCGACTGCGGATCGTGAGGTCTCGGGTTCGATTCCCGGGTCGAACAAAAAGTGATATTGGGTTTTTCTGATAGGAATTATCCAATAGAAGTTCGGAGTCAGGAAGTTGGCGGTGTCACACCCCCGTGCCTCGGAAAGCACGTTAAGCCGTTGGTCCTGCGCCCAATCTCTCTCCGGTCGTGTCGCTTGTGGCGTCCCATCGGACTATGAGAGTGAGGGAATAAAGAGTGCACTTGTGTTTGCGCACACACTTGTGCACTATAATATGTCCCGCGTAGTTGGCAAGTCTCATATATAGACAAGCCGCCGTTGCCGAAATCGGTCGGGAGGACATTATTATTATTATTGTTATTTCTCTACGTTGTGTTTGTATTTTTCTACGTTGTGTTTGTGTAGTAACCTTTAAGTTCTTCCTCGTTGTTCTGAAGTGAATCAGAACATTTTATGACGAGGATCCTGGTCACGGCACCAAATGTAACGAAATCCTATGGACCCCAGGCTGATTAAAATTTTAGTTTTCTTACTAACTGGGTTTAAAATATCAAATTCAGCCTGCCAAGTAATTTTTTTGGCCAGGGTTCCCGCGCACCTCCCCGCGCAGGACCATGGAATTCGTCCTTACTTTATATTCCTCTGCTGACAGCATTAACCAAACGTAAATGCTTATAATTGAATGAAAGTGGACATCAAAATACTAAAGACAGCGATACATTAGTATTAGTTTGTCATCACAAAATCACTCTCCATATATTCATGCTTCACATATTGGTACTTGAGTACAAGACAGCGTATCTCAGAGACGGCAGCTCCAGAGAGACGGAGAACAAGATCCAGGTATATTAGTCATATAGTATTATCGGCGCCGAGTATATCAGCGATATCCAGTGTATAGTATTGAGCGTACAGTAACAGTCTCAGAACTGATGTCTCAAAACGCCTCCTTGCCGCAAGTCACAACATTGAAGCCCATACAAACATAGTTAATTAAAACGTAATAAGCCATCGCGCATAGTTTGCAGGGAAGCTCTCGTTACAATCGCCGCTAGATTAGCCGCCGGGACTTACGGTTACCGCGTGACCGACAGGTGGCTCTTCTTTCGCTCTTTAAAACCTTGTCAGCTGCTATGTACTGGCCTGTACGCAGGTTTAGACAGCGATTGTGAAAGTCCTGCATTCTACCACCTGATCGCGAATACGGAGACTCCCATCATACATCGCTCGTCTTCACATCCATCATCAACAAGGTACGAACCACTACTAATGGTACACGCGGTTATTAATAATATAACTATGTACAATATCTCATAGAGAACTTTATATTTAAGTCAGCCTGGTATATACACCGCTATTTTTTAATTAGTACAAAAAATTTAACAGGGCACTAAGTATCTTTAACTGATCATAATTATGTAGTTGAAAAATAAAAACACTAAGTCCCAAAACTGTCTCAAAACTGTCCACAAAAATACGTGATAATTGGTAAATGCAATACTAATACTATGACCGACCCGTGTAAATGTCATACCATTGATTAATTACCCCCCCCCCCCCGCCCCTCTGCGCCTGCGCCACGCCCCGACGATGCGAGACACAGTACTAAATTACTAGCGAAAGTCAGCGTATCTAATTTCGTTGCAAAACTTAATTGTTTGTCTACGTTTGCCCGACGCGATGGCCTATCATATCAGTTCATATCACGGGAGTATGTAGCTATGCTTCGTGCGTACTTTTTGAGTGGAAAAATCGCGAGTGCAGCTGTGTACCCATGGACATCGTATTGTGAGTGTACAAAAGTGACCGGGTCAGTGTCAAACAATTAAAACAGTGCATATTGGATGCTTTTGACAACGGTGGTGGACATTTCGAAGGACAATGGAAATACTTGTAAGTTTAAAAAATAATACGTACTTAAGTAAATAATAATTTGATGCAGGCGCCTCAAAATCGGTCTGTGTTCTCCACACACCTTGAGGAAGGCCTATGTCCAACAGTGGACGTCTCTAGGCTGACATGATGACGATAAAATAATTTGTAAATAGCAGATGATTCTAAATTCATAAATACGCCAAAATTACTCTTTTCTTTTAGTCCAGAACACCAACTTTTATTTTGATATTTGTTTGCTTTCTAATTACATACCTCCGTATTTAATTACTTGTTAAACGATACATTTTACCGGTCCTACGCCCGAATGAAGTATGAAGGAGAGGGTAGAACTAACAAAATTAAAAAATAACTACCTACATTAATTATTTTTCTTCATTTTATTTTCTATTGCTACCTACATCATAAGTGCGACAGAGAGAATGCGAATGAGCAGGATGGAATATTATCAATGAATTAGTGAATGGATTGTAAAATATGACTATGATTTAAGTGAGATTTTCTACAATAAACAAATGATAATAACTTTGCTCTTTATTGATATTATGAAATTCTTACGTCACATATATGATAATAATATCTTCGCTAATCTGTCCTTAAAGTTTTTGTACTAATTATAAAATAGCGGTGTATATATGGTGTGATATAGACATAGATACACAACAGAGTTATAAATGTTATACAGTTCATGCAATAAATTACAGTAAAGTGAATAACAGACACTCACCGGACTTTTAGCTGCGTCGCTGCCAAACTTACCCCTTGCCCTGTGCTGATCACCTTCTCTTGAAGCCGCTCGCCTTGTTCTTTGATATCACTAAGCACTAATTATCGACCAACACCGAACCTCTTTCGCGCTAGGCCAGGTCCGATCTCTCTCTCGCGCCATAAGACCAACTGCCTGAACTACCACGCGAGTCCGTTCCTGAGATCTGCCCTCTTCCGCGTCCTAAGACTGACTGTCTAAACCACCACGCTAGAGCGTTCCCGTGCTCTGCCCTCTTTCGCGTCCCAACATTGACTGCCTCGTCGAACACCACCACTACCACGTCACGCTGTCCTGGGACCCGACTAGCTCCGCCTCCTAAGACCCGCTGTCCAGTCAAACACCCCCAAGATAACGCCCCTGACCTCTTACTACCTGATAGGCTCCATTTCTTATGGTTCGTCCCTTTTTTATAATCCTCAACTATACCGCATGTGAACACTACAGTGTAAATGTTTTCTCATATTTCATGGCTATTTGTTTGCTCATGTGCCTGTCACATAACTCTTATATATTTGTCAACCTCTTAGAATTTATGAGTTTACTAATTGCAGAACGTTGGCGCCATCGTAGCGATAAGACAAACACATGTGGAAACAAGTATGCGACCTAAGACCTATTTATTATTAATTAATTTGGTGTAGCCAGCAACACCATTACACCGTACTTATGTTGTTTGATTTCAGACAATATTTTCGGTTGCTTTTTCTTACGTGAAAATCCAACTAGCTCCATACACATAAAAATATAAACCAGGCTCAATAAAACATCCTATACAAACATAACATTGAAGAAACTTCTAACAAAGTAATAAATCGCTATAATCTATCGAGAAAACATTTCTCAGAAACACTCCCGAACTATGTACTACTACAATGTAAATTGTCGAGAGTTGATTAGAAATTTGCTAGTACATATAATTTAGGCAGTCTCAATCATACAACGAGGTGGCCCCTAACGGGAACAACCCAATTTACTAGTGTACAAGTTTATTTGGGTATCTGTCCTTTGGGCATTATAATAAATGGAAGGACAAATTCACGACCTCTCCGTTGTATTGAAATTTTACTTAGACATTCAAACGGAAACTTTAATTAGAGCCAAATATTGTTCTATAATTTAGTACGTGTACATTTTTATTCACATTCGTGTATATTAGCATCGGTCAATGACTGTATGAATGACGTATTAATTTCAAGTTGGTCCTGTTGTCAGGCTGTTACACATCATAATACTTTTTTTAATTTTAAACTTTCACGGTGTGTAAAGTTTCATTCGTAATATTTATGTCAACATCATCTATCCTGTATATTTGAACTGTTCCGCTGCTGGACACGAGCCTCTTTTCCTCTTTTCACTATGAGAAGGGTAAGGCCATTGTCCACCATGTTAGCCAAGTGCGTTTTGGCAAACCACAAAAGTGTTTCGAGAACATTATGAAGTCATTATGAAGTACCAGAGTTGCACGTTTCCTCACGATGTTCTTATCCACCGTTAAACAAGCGATAATTAACATTTTAATTCGCAAATTACTTAGAAAAGTCAGTAGTGCGCGCCGTGGATTCGTAACCGAGACCCTCTGCATAGCAGTCTTCCGGTCTCTCCAAAAGGCTATCGCTGCTTTAATTATGTAACGGGCCTCAAAAGCGTAATTATTTGACACCAAGTTTTAAACAAATTGTATTTGTGCAGACGTTTTAGCGTGCGCTACATCAGAGCTGTGGTAGGCTTACCGTTACAGAAATACACTCGTAAGTAATCATCATCCTAAAATTGACCCTGTTGGAATTTTTGATTACGGGAACATCTTACCTAATTACTGGATCTTCTCCGGTTTGTACCAATTTGTCAGTCGATAGGCACGCATGCCATATGTTACGTCACCAAGACCGCATTTTTAGGTACCTATTCACTGTCTTCTCCTCCCACTGTTTTTCCTAGACATTTTTTCTTTCTCTTCCCAGTTTTTCACTACAATTGACAAGGGCTTAATCCTCAAAGAAGTCAACAAAATTATGTCGGAATCAGAAAGCAAATAATTCTTCCGATAGTCTACAAAGTCACTTGAGTGAAGTGTTTAGATCGAAAACTATATTTTGACATTATAATTCCGTTGGTAAACATTGCCTTCCACGAAGGACTCTATTAGTATGAGCACAAGGTGAATGCTATGGTTCCATCTCAAGAATTCTTAGAATCGGCCTAGAGTTTGTTGTAAGTTGCCCTTTAATACCTGGGTGGGGGTGGTCTGTGGTGGAAACTATCCTTTACAAAATAAACGTCTCACGCTTAACCTTTTAAAAACATAATACACGCGTGGTAATAGAATTAATGTACTTGCTCTTTAGTTTTTATGAAGTCTGATTCCCCTTTCTTTCCAAACGGTTTATAACTTTCAAAGTTCCACATCTTGAAAACTTGGTGCATTCTTCCCGATTTATTTTACACGTACGATAAGATTTTCAAGCTGTGTGTTGAAAACTCTTATAAAAGTACTAGTAAATTCATTTACATCTCTCATGTTCGGTAAGTAGGTTCTTATTACCTCCAAATGGGGCTTGTAGGTGACTAATTATCGCTCTAGGGTAATAATGTAGCTAGAAAAGCCCTAGGGCGGTAAGTAATAAAAAAAAACATTTCTTTCTTTCAAAAAGTTCGCGTACATCTAACCATGATACTGGCTATAGACATCATGCATTCAGCCCAATGACCAAAGAGGTCGCTTTGCTATTCAGCCTTGTCTTCGTGTGAGTATTCAATTTCGTTCTTGAAAAAAAAAGTTCTTTACTTGATTCTTTTTTATGAAAAAAGGCGGGAATAGAAAACTTTTACTCTAAATATTGTTTGTTTTAGGGATTTTTTTATAATTACGTGCTAATTAGGAAAAAATATGAGTTCTTCAAGTGATGAAGATATAAGCTGCACTCCTGATTCAATGAAAATGGAAGCTGAATCAGCAATTAACTATTAAAATGTTTTATTCTTGTAATGCCAGTTTTTTTTCTACTTACCTCACAATCGAGATGTAAAGCAGAATAGTTAGCTCGGGTGTAAGCACCAATTGCACCCTCGAACTATAGTCGCCCTCGCTGCGCTCGGGCGCCTAAATATCTCGGGCTGCAATTGATGCCTTACAGCCCTTGGCTACTAATCTACTATTAATTATTTTATTCGTTACATCAACAGAAGCCACCATCATACCACGGGTTATAGACAGATAATAATGAGTAATAATTAATAGAGTGAACATTTTCCTAAGACTACAACACATACAAGAAGTGATTAACGTTATCGCGCTTCAGCTAATGCCTTATAAATATCGTACGCTTAAGTATACTTATATATAGCAGCTTATTGTTTCTTCGCTTATACATTCAGTCACTGCATTATGAACGAGACTGAAATGAGTATTTCGTTTAATCCGGCTTACGGCTCTATTACAGACGGAAGAAAACAAGGGATCAGAATTAAAGAAAAGATTAGTCATTCTCCGTCCGGAGACGCCGAAGTGAAGTGGCTCAAACCGTAAATCTTTGGCCGTTTTCTTCCGGCTAGCCACTGCAAAAACGGCCACGGGTAATTAATTACCTCACTTGCCCGAGGTTGCTTTGGATTCCAATCCCTGCTTTCGACTTTTTTTCGGTTTATACTAAACTGAGGATGGGTAATTGATTTGGTGGCTGCTAGCCGTGGAAGACGCGTCGATCATTTTTATATTTGTGTTACGAAACCTTGAGCGATTTTTAAAGGCTTATCTTTTCTCAACGACGTGATGTCTTTGAATAGCTCAATAAAATATTCAATATCTTACATATTACTTTACCTACTTTGTCGTTACAGGGAACGTGTCTATTCAATTGTTAGATTTAGGTACTTGTGAACGATAAAATATAACATAATATTCCTACTACTTAATTTCTGACGATTCTTATTAATATTATTTGTAAGCCATGCTTGTGATTCATAATTCTTCGACGAATTAAAACTACAGTTAAGTAGTATTAACAATAACTACAACGATAAAATATTCCACTATTGAACAAAGGCTATAATTTATTAACATTGTTAATATAATCAGCCCTAAAACAAACAAAAAACAAAACTTTCAACAAAAATAAAACTTTACCCGGGGCCAAAACACAGCAGTTTATTAATTTCCATCAAACCGTTAAGGGAAAACGTGCTTGTACAAATTACTCTTCGCAAGCATCTGATAGCTAGACGGGCAAAAAATATGAAAACCTCGTTGAAGTTGAAGATCTTCGTAATGATCTGTACTTGTGCTGTGAGGATCGCTTTGGAATTGTTTTCGTTTTGAACTGCGGAGTAGTGACTTAACGCCATGGCCGTACTTCTCTTATCCCTTGTTTTCTTATCAGATAAGCGTTTTGTACCTTAAAGTATTTTGACAATGGAAGTATGTGCTAATTATCTGGTGTTTGAGTAAGACAAGACCGATTTTATGCCTCTTATTATTCATGTTTAATAGCATATTGGTGGACAACAAATCCAGAACTCTTACTTTATATCTTTGGAAAGTTATTGCGTTTTGATGGACTTATGGCCATTTTTACAATTCTTAAATAATAATGTAGTAAATGTATTAAATAAAATTTACATATTACTCCAAACACGTGATATGAGATTTTGATGATGGGAGATGCAACTTCTCAACTTTTGACGGTCAAAAAGTTAATTATGCCTTTGATAAGTATTTTGGGAAACATATAGGTAAAACGACAACAAAGTGATAATCTATTCACACGGGCTAATCCTTAAAATAATAGCTATAATAAACTATTAACAATGTAAATTGTGCCAGGAGCCGCTCAAAACCCACATAAACATTGAGACTCAGCATTGGCGTTTAGTTATAAAAATCACTTGCTTTCAATTTGAAATATTTAAAAGGACTTAACCGACCGACTCTCCACAATTTTCCCGAATAAGTAAAACCTGCTTGCCGAACTTGGCCTTGGTTTGGGTACACACTTAACCGAAATACACCCGTGCCCAGCACTGGGGTCTGATAATGAATAATATTCCCGCCAATATAATCAAAGAACAAAGACTGTACGAAAACAAAGACTCTCTTATTGTAAAACCGGGCCGGTATATCTTAAGTTGTATTAACAATACGGTACCTACGTAACAATGATCTATATACAAATCGGACTCCATTGAATTAAGTGAGTGGGCCTCCGTGAAACCTTACAAAAGATACAAATTAAAGGAAATAAATAGTTGAATTGCGACAGGAATCGAGGAGGCGCGCACTAAAGACTTGTTTAAGAGCTAGATTAATGTTTTACGACTTTTGCCAGATAATATTCGAAGTTACTTTGGAAATTTTGATCGTTACAGGGCTTAGATGCATTAGTGGGTTTGTTTGGTCTATAAGATATGCCTTTCTAAGATGTATTATTCTAAAGCTGACTTGCGGGGGTAAGGATCGGTAGTATTAGAACATTAACGGCATTTAAATCTAAAAGCAATCTTGCAACGATATACCTCATAGAGTAGGCATTAGTATTAGCACGTACTTATTAATCGATTATTGTTTAATTAAAAAAAGGAAATGTGTTTGCTTCTTATTTCAAGAAATTGTCGTAATAATTAGTGCTTGTGATACAGGTCACACCACCAATTTAACGACAAATATGCTTGGCGGTCTTAAAACGAAACTAAGATCCCGATAACAATTAAGGTAATTTTTTGCCTATGAAATTTAATAAATTGATCGGCCTATTTTTTTATAATGCCAATACGTTTATGGATCAAGGGCTTCTATAATCTATCCGCCAAACATGCTAATTATGTCCATATCCTTCCATTATTGTGTCCAAATAATTATGTACATATATATCGTTTGTGCGTACATGTTGATTGCATAATTGAATAAGCAATTATTCACTTACAAGCCTATTTCAAGATTTGCGATGGCATTTACTGTAGAGGGAATCTAAATTTGTTTCAACTAAGTACCTATCTCTGTTGTGATTGGCATAACAGATCTGAGATAATTCTATTAATAATAGTGTTGACTCAAATAGGCAGGTTCTTGTTATGAGTCTGGGTATGCTTTGCGCATTTGTTCAATGTTTGTAAAGTACATTAGTACAAGAGTGGACATTTTAAAACGGAAAGGAGTTTGAGCAGATTTTGACACCGCAGTTCTATTAAGTAAGTAAGATCTCAATCACATTGACTGTCACCTTCATCAATATCATCATTGACCTAGCGTTGTTCGAGTTGCATCCAAGACTTTCACCCGGGAGGAAGTGTTCTGCTTATTAGTCTCTCAAAGTGATAGCTAGCCCTGGCTTACACCTGAGTCAGTTTTTTTAATTTTTCAATTTTTGCCATAAGGACTGACTGTCAGTCGGGATCCACGGCTCTGACAGCTGTACGATTTACAATTTAATACTCATATAAAGTCAGTGGTGCGCGCCGTAGCGCAAGTTAAAGCCCGATAACCTCTGCTTGACAGTCTGTTCGTATCTCCACTAGGCTATCGCTTCCTAATCACCATCTAATAAGTACGTTAATCTTAAAAACAGGCCATACTCTTTTGCTTTTTAGCGATATACAAACTTTTAAGAAATTTCAGTGATATGCGCTGTACTATTCATATCTCGTATCATCAAAAGTTTACTTGTATAATATTATCTCTATTGCCAAGTATACTTTAGTATCATAAATAGGAGCACAGCACTCAAGATAGTAACATCAGAAAGCAAAACTACAATAATTTTTTAAGCACGCGCTATAATCTAAATAAATCCCTAAATCTCTATCTCTAAATGAACGTCGCTCTAGGAAGTCTATTGAGACAGGATTCATTCAAATATTCTGTACAGGGACACTCTACAAACAAAACTATCTGTCGTCGAACGATACGCTCGCGGCCTTACGATATTAAAGCCCGTACACACTGTAGCCATGATATATTATATTATATACTGGTCGGCGAAGGGTCGTTCTCCACTAAATCATCTGTTTAAAATCTCAACAGGTCCTCCGTTAATATTTAAATTGTTCCTACAACTGCAATGGGTTTATCGGTTTCAGAAATCAGAATTTCATTTTAAATTTGGTCTTATTTATGTGGGCTAGAATTTTAATTCTATTAAAAACAGTCAATACTTATAACATGTGTCAGGTAAGTAAAACAGGCAAAGACATTAAATACGGAACTTTATCATGACAAGAGTTATGTTTCGTCTCAAGTTGGTGGCACAGCAATCAAAGCTTTATTTTCTTGATTGTTTATTCAATCACCTTGACGCAACTTGTAACTACAGATACTACAAAATCGCAAACTACAATTTATTTTCCTTAATTATTTAAGACAATATAGACAGAATTTAAATATAACAGATTGATTGTACTAATGTTCAAGATTTGGCAAGAATTATGAAAAAATAAATGTACGTGTTTATTTTATGGCAAAATGAAGGTTACTTTATCGTCATCACCATCAGACAGGCTACTGCTGAAGACATGCCTCTCCTTATTTGCGTCACAATAGCATTGTGAGCCAATGAGGGTGTTTGATATTTCTTCTACCACCAGACGGCGCTTAGTATCAGGTCCAAACTAACGTCAGATATGTACAGACGCGTACACACACATAATACAAACAAACACAGACGTACGAAAATATAACGGCTTTGACAGTTTTGACAGGTTTCTGGACCTGATGTCTCAGTGCTGCCGCATAGTGAGCGTCATTTCAGAAGACCATCATTAGCCAGACGGATTTTCATAGGATTTGATGTCGAGTTTTCCGTCTCTTCCCAAAAGTACTTTGGTCCATGTATTTTCACTAACAACGACACCCATTTTACATGTAGCAGAGCCTTGCTGATTTCAGCATGAATGGGCTGGCTAGACCGGGGAAGTACCACCCTCTCACAGAAAATCGACGTAAAATAACAGTACTTAAACTGTTGCGTTTCGTTCGGTGAGTGAGAGTTACGGGGGCCCTATCCCCTATTCCTTCTCCCGCATCCCATTCCTCATCCTATCCCTTTTCCCAATCCCAAGGGGCTGGAACACACTTGTGACTTCTCTTGTGTTGTTTGTGTCCATGGGCGGCGATAATTGCTTACCATCAGGCGATCCGTCTGCTCGTTTGCCGCCTATTACTATAAAAAAACCATAGAATGTAATATACCTATTTTTTTATAGACTCACGCCTGTATCCTCGACGGGGTAGGCAGAGGTGTAATACATATTACACCCTCATTTCGTCATGAATTTTAAGTCCCACGTAATCTATTACGGCAACAGGCTCGGTAACCAGGCACATCACCAGACTCCTTACTGCTACTGGGAATTCGGAAAAACCCAGTGAGACTTTTGCCCGACCCGGGAATCGAACCCGGGGCCTCCGATCAGCAGTCACTTACGTTATCCACTGGACGATGGAGGCATATGTAATATACTCTTGACAATTAACCTCTGACATATGTTTTGCGAGTAGAATCAATTGGCAGGAATTGAAAAATTCCTATCATACATAATTCTGGATACAGATTCATTTCACAAAACAGCCCTTTTAATGTTTTTGTCTCCTGCATTAGCTAATGACGGAAGTGGATTAATTATTTTCCAACTCCTACAATTTACTTCTGATTAAATTCCTTGCGAGTTCCACGATGGTTCAACTTTTCCCGGGATTTCACGCGTGTCAAATCTCGATCTCCAAGGTCACTACTGAACCGACCTTAGATACCGGAAAAATTCGAAAAGTCCAAAACCGAACATGCAGAGCAGTCAAAATTTATGCTAAATTACCGCATGGTATGTCATCTGCTATCAGGAATTAAAGCAACAACAGAATCTCACTATAAAGAAAATCAGATCAAACAACGCTAAAAAAGATAAGCTGAAAAATACACCGCTGCTGAAACAACAAGACGCGCTCTATTCACATAAACTTTAATACGTAACTGTAATATTTGCTAGAGAAAGGAATTACTGCTCGACGCCTCTTTGAATAGCACCAACGCGATTAAAGGCCCTTCTCGGAAGGAAAAACAGTTGGGAGGCAATAAAAAAGAATAAGGATTTCCTTACTCGAGTTACTAAAGACCCAAAATCCAGCTAGATATTGCTGTTGTATGTACTTTATTATTTTTCTTTGAAAATATAATCGTCATTATCATCAGCTGTATAATATTCTGTCACACTACTCAGGGCACAGGCCTCTTCTCAGTATAAGACAGATAAGGTCATAGTCCACCACCAAAAACAAAAAATTAAATAATCAAAGCTACGAACCCGCAGTCTTCGGCGTAACAGTTGGTTACACTCCCGCTACGCCACAGGGCCATCACTACTTGTTTATGGTTACAAGTTGCCACTTAAAAATAAGTAAGAAATTAAGTGTTGGTAAAGTGTTTGCAGCCTAAGATGTTGTTGATAAGCAGGTACTTTTGTCTTAAATTTTCTCTTAAAGAGCGGAATTGTACTTACTGTTTTTTTTAATTAACTTACTATTTATTTTGGCAATTTTCATAGACTTTGACAGTACCTAGAAGCTACATTTACATTTGCTGACAAACTACGTTAAAAACCTGGACTATTTATATTAAGGATTCTACACACGGCTTTTGCCGCGCGCCACGCGCCGCCGACTTTTGCCGGGCGTCGGTGCCGCCGGCTTTTGCCGGGCGTCGGTGCCGCCGGTATATGCCGCAGAAAGCCGCCGGGCATCATTCCAGGTATATAGAACGACCACACACAAGTAGCAAATTGCAACCCGCGTCGTACGACCATACTGGCGCGCCGCCGGCATGGCCGCCCGGACAACCCGTGCGTGCGACGTGGGTTGCAATTTGCTACTTGTGTGTGGTCGTTCTATACAACTGGAATGATGCCCGGCGGCTTTCTGCGGCATATACCGGCGGCACCGACGCCCGGCAAAAGCCGGCGGCACCGACGCCCGGCAAAAGCCGGCAGCACCGACGCCCGGCAAAAGCCGGCGGCACCGACGCCCGGCAAAAGCTGGCGGCACCGACGCCCAGCAAAAGTCGGCGGCACGTGGCGCGCGGCAAAAGCCGTGTGTAGAATTCTTAATATAAATAGTCCAGGTTTTTAACGTAGTTTGTTAGCAAAGGTAAATGTAGCTTCTAGGTACTGTCAAAGTCCATTAAAATTGCCAAAATAAATAGTAAGTTAATTAAAAAAACAGTAAGCGGCTCCTTCGTGCGGCAAAGTTGGCGGCTTTGTATGCCGCCGGGTGCACGCGGCTTGGCTGGCGGCAGTGCCGGCGGCACTATGTGTAGCAGCCTTTAAAATGACAACGAATCGTATTTGCTTATTTTTTTAACGTACTGGTTACCAAATAGATATTTCTGAGTGTAAAGTCAATACTCCTGTATACTATAGCATTGTATTACCTTTATTATTTCATTGTCAATCGTCTTCAAAGCTTCACTACTTAAAATATAATCACAAAATATGAAGCGAATTCATGTTATATTTATTATAAAAATATCGAAACCTAATCCCGATAGTAATCAAATATGCCATCGTACAAAAGCTCAAATACAGACAGCATTTACCCAATGTACATTTTTAAGTCAAATATGAAACTAGCATAGTTTCTATTAAAGAGACATGTTTACATGACCAAACAAACACTTAAGAGAACAAACGATTTGTACCGCAAGGGTGGCATCGGCGCACCGCCAGAGGCTGATTGTCGGCTAATTCTTCGCGCTGAAGGCTGTACCACGCAATAAATTTGTCGCATTCAGACGACCCACCCAACTGAAAGAGCTGCGATAAAAACGGGATGACTAGCCTCCCGACACATTTTTTTACTTAGAAAACAATGTTCGTGACCTCAAAGGTATTAAGACGTCGAGACATTGATGGGTGTTGTCTTCTATTGAATATTTCATTACTTCCTCCTCTCACGGGCATGTCGGATGGTGGTTATCTCAACGTGGAATCGTAACATTACGTATTTTATAGACTTGTTACATAATATTATTTGGTATATGAACACACACATACCTTCAAGCACCTATGTACGTATACTTATTTTATTCGTTTTGATTTACGATTGTAATACACCTGAAGGATTTTAGTGCGACTTCTTTGGGCATCAATGGGCTAAGCCGAGGCATTATCGAGTGATAGGTTCATTTGTCAACCTGTCTTCAAAGTTCATACAAAAAAGCGACTGTCGGAAGAGACATAAAGAATCTGTAATTCAATCCTAGGAATTGAAGCAAACAAAGCCTACTTCATCAGTATGAACGCTCGGCAATGACACAGGTAAGTCCGCCTACGTTTATTGACCTCAAATAAATTTGCCACGATTTTAAAAACCCGAAATGAAAGGGGCATTGTGAGTTCGTACTAAAAATGGGAGCTGTTCTTACACGAGGATGTTAGGATATAATATAGATACTACTTTCTTCATCCATATTTAGATTTAGTAAATATTTAGTAAATATTTTTGGTGATAAGTCAAATCGATTATGTCAGTTTAGTAGCGTGTTACTTTGTCTATTGAAAATTTCTGACTATGGTCACACTATTTATAAAATAACTGTCAAAACTGTTTTGTTTACCTATTACGCTCCGTCTTATTGTTGTTTTAAAAATAAACGAGTTGTTGTTTCGCGAATCTACGGTTGTGAGATTGTGGATAGTGACACAATAAAGAACTGATAGTGTTTGCAGTGTCTTTCGTTTATTAAATTCTATTTAAACTTAAATTAAAATCTTTACATCTAAAAGGACTTAAAAACTACCCTTACTCTATAAAATATAATAGTGATCTGAGGTACCAGACAGTGTTGGTGATCGCTGGTGTATGTGGTCTTGGCGCGGTGTTAGTGGCTGAATATTTTAAAACCCGCGCGCTGATAAATGCCGCGAGAGCCTTAAACAAAGCCTTTTTCACGGAACTAAGCACAGCGCCATCTCTGTGTCCGTGTTTGATCTATTGGATACATTGCCGGTGTTGTTCCCATCAATTCAAGAGTGCGGCAGTAGCGCCATCTTTGACTTGTCTTCCGCATTACGTAGTATACAATCAATCATCACACAATCATGTCAAGGAGTTGTGGGCGTTGTCGTCGTTTCCTGTCGCCGACCGAGTCTGCGAGATGTCGCCATTGTGACGTATATTTTCATCTAAAATGTGTGTCCCTGCCTCCTGCCGGTACCGTTTCTCCATCCTGGCAATGCCCGGGTTGTATCAAGGCTAAGACATTCAAGAAAAAGACTGACCTACCGGCTGCCAGCAAGCAGCCTGAAGACCTGTTAAGCGTCAACTCGCCAACGAACTCATCGTTCGAGTCCACCCAGGAGCTGACACTAGATATTAACGAAGAACTTAAAATTTTCAGAGATAATTTACGCTCTGTAAACAGAGACCTGCAAGCATTTAGAGATGAGCTAGCGGACATCAAAGTAAATATAACAAAATATCAACAAAAAGTCGATACTCTAGAGGAGAGGGTCAGTAAGCTTGAACAGAAGCAACCTCCTCATACTGAAGACGTTGACGAAGTGATCGCTCAGCTCAGGCATGACCTCCGCGAGCGTGACCAACAGCTGCTGGCTAATGACATCGAGATAGCCAACTTTCCGGAGGTGAGCGGGGAGAACCCCGTTCATGTCGTAATGCAAATAGCGGCGAAGATCGGGTTGAGCCTAGAAGAGCGTGACGTAGATTGCGCGCAACGGATTGGCGGACGGCATATCGTGGCGACGGACGCTGCGGGCCCCGAGGAGCGCCCACGACCCATAACGGTACGTTTCACGACGCGAGCAAAGCGAGATGCAATGCTACACAGCTCCAGAGTTCGTCGAGGAGTGACGTCGGCCGACATGGCCCCAGGAGCGCCTAGGCGCTTTTACATCAACGAGCGGCTCAAGGAGAACCGACAGTTGTTTCGGTTGGCGCGTGAAGCCGGCCAGCGCTCAGGATGGAAGTTCGTATGGGTCAAACGTGGCCGTATCTTTGCACGAAACAAGCCTGGAGACAAAGTATGCTCGATTAAAAATGAATCGGACATTGAACAGGTTTTTAGTTCTAGCTCCACATAGTTATTTTTTAAAATTAATAGTATTATTAAGTTTTAGATTTAGTAAAGACGGGAAGTCTTATTGTAAGAATAGCTTAACTAAGGATCCAGGTTGCAATAATGGGTTAAATTATTATATGCCTATCACTATGTATATTTATTATTTATACAAATTATTTATTTATTTACATATAAGATTGACTTATAAGCACATATTTATTTTATTAAAGCTTCTATTTTACACAATTTATGTATATAAATACATCACAAACATACACTACTTACATATAATAATAACACAACATAATATTTACAAAACTATATCTACAAATGGAATAATAATATATCAACATCTGAGCTTTAAAATAGTTACATTAACAAGTATATACAGGACAGTAAAAGTATTTAATAATAAAAATGACAAGAAGTAAATACTTGAAGGTGGGTTTATTCAATGCTGGCTCATTGGGAACACGGCATGATGAATTTTTGTTAGCCATGGATGAACTAGCAGTAGACATCATGGCAATCAATGAAACATGGCTACGGGAAGGAGAGGATGGGCGTGCGCCGACACTTTCAAACTACCGCCTTCGTCACGTACCTCGACCCTCGAATGTGCGGGGAGGCCGGGGTGGTGGCGTTGGCTTCTATGTGCGCCGGGACCTCAAGGTTCGAACCATGGCACACCCAGTCGCACCGAATGTCGAGCAAATGTGGCTCAAACTCACGATTAACTCGCAAATTTTGATCATTGGCACAGCATATAGACCACCTTGGCTAGACATGAACACCTTTCTGGATGCAATTACTGACTCCTTAACATCATTTAACAAAGCTGACAAAACCGTACTTCTTGGCGACTTTAACTCAAACTGGCTCATCAGTAATGATAACAATACTATCTTACTAAAAAATTTTTTACAGAGTATCAGTCTTGATCAGGTGATCCAGCAGCCAACTCATTTTACCGATCACAGTGAGACCCTAATCGATGTTGTATGCACTGATGCACATATTAACCACATTTCAGTCCAACATAAACCTGAATTGGGTCATCATGCCATCATATCTGCGACATTGCAAATTAAAATTAACAAGCCCACCCCACAGTGGATCAACTATAGGCCGTTAAAGCACATAATGCCAAATGTTTTTGAAGCTGACCTCAACAAATTAGATTGGGCTTATATAACTGTTCAGGAAAATGTGAATGACATGGTTTCTTTATTTAACACCTTTATTACAACTCTATTTGATATGCATGCACCAACAACCAGTATTTTAATTAAAGATAGATCTCTTCCGTGGATTACATATACCATTAAAGAAATGGTAAAATTACGTAACAAGTATCACGCACGCTATAAATTAAGTAAATCTACCATACACAAAACTTGTTATAAAGACATGAAAAATACTGTAGTAAATGCAATTGAAAGCGAAAAAAGAGCCTACTTCGAGACATATGTAAACAGAAATATCAGAAACCCAAAGAAGTTATGGTACAATCTGAAATCTACAATTACAATCGGCAAACCAAAAGTACATGATTTGCCATTTACATTTAATGATCCAGATGATCTCAACAGACATTTTTTAAACATTCCTGGTAATCATACAGTTCTATTATCTGATCTGATTTACTTTGAGACAAATAGGTTCCACTCGCACTCCTTCAGTCTTGAGCCTGTTAGTGAAGAACTAGTTCATTTGTACATTAAAAGTCTTAAATCAAATGCCCTCGGTATTGATAAAATTTCACTAGACATGCTGATGATGACTCTTCCACATAGTCTACCATACATCACAGAAATCCTCAACAAATCGATCACTTCTTCTACCTTTCCTGAAGCATGGAAAACGGCTATTGTTAAGCCCATACCCAAAATCTCTAATCCCATCACTGCCAAGGACCTAAGACCCATCAGTTTGCTCCCTTGCTTATCAAAGGTACTGGAAAAGGTGGTAAGCAGTCAGTTGAGAAAGTATCTAGAGAATTATGATATAATACCGAAGAAGCAGTCTGGATTTCGCCAGGGACACAGCACAACCACCACTCTCCTTGATGTGGTCGATGACATACTGGAGGCTAGGGACCAGGGCATGGGTACTATGCTCACACTGCTAGATTTTTCGCGCGCCTTTGAAACAATCAATATTTCTCTTCTTCTGGCAAAACTGTCATATTATGGGTGTGACGCAGCAATAGTGAAATGGTTCCACAGTTATCTGACTGACAGATCTCAATTTGTCCAACTGGATAACAACAGGGATGGTACTACGGCCTACTCCTCTTGTTGTCAGGTGACTCGGGGCGTCCCACAGGGATCTGTACTCGGCCCTCTCCTCTTCATTTTATACTGCGCCGATGTTACCAACCATATTCATAACACCGAGTTCCATATGTATGCTGATGATCTCCAAATATACACCTCCTTTCGTCCAGATGATAGCAATGAGGCTGAAATTAAAATGAATACTGATTTAGAGAGGATAGCTGACTGGGCAAAAAACAATTCACTAGTGCTTAATCCTAACAAATCGAAATATATTATATTCGGCTCTAAAGAATGCATTAATAAAATACAGGCCCACAAGCCAGTAGTAATGGCGGATGGTAGTCCCATACAGCAAGTTAGTGAAGCGCGTAATTTGGGTTTGATCATGGATGGACAATTGCATTTTGAGACGCATGTCCTTGAATCTGTAAAAAACTGTTTTTACCGTCTCAGATTGCTTTACCGCATCCGGGATCACCTCAGCACAGATGTGCGCATACAACTCTGTGAGTCACTAGTTTTGTCCAAATTGAATTATGCAGACACTGTATTTGGTGCATGCATATTGAAACGAACTCAAAAATTAACTCAGCGAGTACAAAATGCATGTGCTAGGTTTTGTTACAAAATCCCACCGCGCACACATGTCACTCCATTTTTGAACAATGGGAACTTCATGAAGATGACTGCACGTAGGCACCTTCATTTGGCAACATTGCTTTTTGGTATAGTTTTATATAAAAAACCAGCTTACCTCTATGAGAAGTTGACATGGTCGCGAGAGGTTAATACATATAATACAAGGGCCTCATCAGATCTCTTGGTCACCTTGAAGCACCGTACTTCCTCATTCAGAGGTGGATTCCGATTTGCTTCCACGAAATGTTGGAATGATCTTCCTCCTCCCCTGCGTAGCCTGAAAACAGTACACACATTCCAAACTAAATTTAAGCAAATATTATTACAAAGACAAACATTATCATAGGTATTGTACAGTGAAGCGGTAACTTACATTTCATCGATATTAAACACGCGTAATATATGACATTTTCATCATCTGTAGTATAATATAATGTAAACAAATTGTATCTTATAAATTAGTTTGTATTAATAGTAGTAGTTTAGTATTAGTTATTTGTTTTATTGGTACAATTTTATTAAAACAATTAAGCAATAGCCGACCGAACACACCATCTGTCAAGTGCATGTCAAGTGTGACAACTTGACAGACGTGATTGTAAAGCGTTCGGAAACGCATAAAAAAAGTTATCTATTTATCTTGAAATGAATAAGGAATTTATATTCTATATTGTTGTTATTATGATTATTTAATCTTTGTATGTATATTTATTTGATATTTATATATTAATTTATAGTGTATGTACTATTTATATTAATTATAACTAGTTTTAAGAGTTTATATGTATGTAAGTAAGTAGGTCCTGCGGGAAGATCAGTGTTGCAGTCTCACCCGATTCTGCAACTAATACTGACGCAGGTACCTTATTTGCGATCCAAAAACTGTTTTCTATAGTCCATTTCACACTATACTGTTGTATTTACTGCATTGGAGTTGCAAATAAAAAACAATTTCATTTCATTTCATTTCATTTCACTATGAACTGTCAAATCATTCATTTTCTTGGTCGGATCCGCATCCGCAAAAATCTCTTCTTGCACGTCGCTCTGGAAGATTCCCGTTTGTGAGCGCGTTTTGATCTTGTATTTGTTTGTAAAACTACCAAATAACCTGCAACCGTCGCTATTTGAAGTTGTCCGACGCGGTTGTGAGCGATTGACAAAAAGTAAAATTAACACGGTTTTGTCCTCGCCATTTGAAAGCACATGGGTGCTTCGCGAATCGTAGTGGTATTGTGTAGACCTGAACTGTAAATTCTTGTATCTGCCGCCCCTTGAACATTACCGGCAAGAATTGTGTAAAATTGGTGTGGCGTCATCTACTTACAACGTGTCCAGAAGAAGGACGGCGAGCTGGACCTTCTAGTAGTAACTATAACGATTTGCTTGTTATTTTGGCCAAAACTATGAGTGTAATCTTATAGGTCTACTCAAGAACATCACCAGAAGATATCAGGTAAGTTTGCACATGTACATAATTATTTTAATTTAACCGCTGTGAAAACACAGTACATAGTTTAGACCTTTTGCCTTGTCGTGGTCAGGTGGATGTAATACAAACTTCCACTGCGCACTCTGAACAATTTCCTACCTGCCTACGGCAACTCTAAACAAATAGTTTATACTTAAGTGTATCAACTAGTGCTACGCGTTAAAAAATCTTAGCTTGTTGACATATTTCTCACGTCGAGTTTCTTTAATCCCGAAAAATTCTTACCACCTGCAGCCTAAAAAGTCTGAAGATAGAGATATTTATTCGGCAGAACATGGTCAATTGAGGTGTTACATCATTATATGTAGTCAAAGGATAAAGTCACCAGAAGACATCAAGACACAGTGAGCACATTCTGCGTAGATAGTAACACCAATAGTTGAAAACTGTTCGGGTACTTTGAGATAACTTTGAAATTCAAGACAAAGACAAATATCACCTCAGTCTGCCGTGAACATGAATCCTGTAAAGAATTCGAAACGTCGGCTAGTAATAAATTAAAAATGTAGTTTCTAGATCATTAGTTTCAAATGGAATAACTCAGTGAAACCAATACATCGCGATAAAATCCGTAAACTGTAGTTTAATTTCAATGTGTAACATTCGCGTAAACCCAAGAAGATATTATTCCTTACAGTTTAAAAATTCTGTTACATAATAAAAACACTTTTCGATCAACCAACGTTTTAATTTGTATTTGAATTGCCGAAAGGTATGGTTGAAAGTTTTATTGACATATTATAGCTATTTTTATATTGAAGAGTGCTTTTACAGAATTCATGTTTAAGTTTAGTAGCATCCCTTTTTACAAATCTACTATCCTCACGTACTTTGGTGAAAAAACGTCTATCATGCTTAACAAACAGAGCAATTTCCATAATATACAAGGATACCAATGTCAAAACCTTTAACTTCTTGAATATAGGTCTGCAGTTTGTTAGTGCAGATACACCAGTAATTGCTGTTAAACATTTTTTTTGTACTATAAAGGCTCTACCTATATGTGTAGAGTTACCCCATAGAAGTATGCCATATCTTAAAACTAATCCTACATAACCATGGTAAGCGTTGAGAGCAGCATCATGGTTAGCTGTGTTTCTTAGTTGTTTTAAGGCAAAGACAAATCTATGTGGCTTATTGCATATACTATCAATATGCTTATTTAAATAAGATAAATGTCTTTCATTTAATTTTCGTGTGAGTGTGTGGCCAACTCTGGTGTCGGAACTTTAAGACCGCCCGGAAGCCTCTGACTTGGCATAACGATTCTTGTCCTTAGACAAGAACCGGGACTGACAGCTTTACGTGACCTCCGAAGCACGGTAGCGCTCTGGTGTAAATGCCACAACGAGCGGTACCGTCATCCATCCTGAATCTCTTTAGACATATAAAGTCTTGTATTATAGAGAGTGGTATTGCAAGTGAGTGGGTATTAAAAGACCACACTCCAGGTAAAGATTGAAAAGAGAAGGGAAACATGTCCACTGAGTTTAAAATATTGCTAGAAGAACAAGGAAGGTGCTTTATAAAAGAATACTGGCAGCATTTTGCACCATAAATTACTACTATGAACCATCAAGACGTTCTACAGTGCAACTAAGTTACACATTAACATACAGCAATTTATAGCCACCAAGTCACTCCAAGTCCCCTCCAAGTTTCACTAAACTGTGTATGCACAGTTTGTGTCAATTGTGTCGAGTTAGTGCAATCGATTGTCTCAGACAGTGACATAATGTTTCAAACTGCGACATTATGCAAACACACGGCCCGGTTACGTCCAATTTGGATGAAGTGGGATACTCTCCTGACGTTAGCTTGCTGATGTCAACGGACAAAATGTTCGTGAACATTTCAATAATACGATGCTATTAATTATTGCTTTTGGTATTTTCTTCGCAGCCATAGCGAGGTGTTATTACATAAATTGGGTTTGCATTCATTTGCATTACTATTTGCATTTTCTATATGGCGTCTTGCCACTTGAAAAACATTGACTTACGCGATATCCGTCTTGACATGGTAGGCACATAAGCGTTATAAACACGATCTTGCCGCAATTTTCGTCTTTAAAAAATTATATGATATAAAAGATTTCTATAATAGTACCCAAAGACTCACCCTATCTCTTTTACATAAAATTTAATTACTTAAACCGGACTGTGATAAAAATGTAGAGTAATCATAGAGTAGGTGACAATATTTTTTTAATTCTATATTAAGCATGGAACATTTTAAGATAGTTGTATTTAATACTAAGCCATATCTTCCAGAGGACGCCACGTAGTATTTAGAGTACAATGGCAATTTATCACTAGCTTATAATCAAGTTGTTTTTATTATATCGCATTTGTTAAACTATACGCATATTTACTGAGTTACTGATAGGTAACTCAGGAACAATGGAAGCATTAAAGAAAACTTAATTAATATGATGTCGCATTAACAAAATTAATGTCATATTAGATAAATAAAGAATTACAGACGGGAAGCGGGCATTGTATACCGCGCTGGCTGATAGTAGCTTTTTCCAAAACCGCAAGCTCGCTCCAATTTTATTTTCACGCCTGCAATTCACAGATCCGATGAAAGTTTCAACGGGGGCTTTCACTAGATGCGCCAGCGAACCATAAATTGTGGACAGACCGCGCCTACACGTCATTATTTTTCAAAAACAATAGCCGGGCCGGGCACCCTCCGTCGCGACCCTCCGACGGCAGTCGGAGATGCGGAGCCGGCAGCCCCATGGGGCACCACCGGGCCACGCTGCAAACGCGGCCCTTGGCACGCACCGACCAACCTGGCGCTCTCGGGACGGCCCATTTCGGCGACACCGTCGAAGAGGAACCGTCACGACAACACACCACCAAACGTCACGTCGAAGCATGCAAGAGTGGACGCAACACCCAAGAGGGCAACGATGAGCTACACCGATGCGACTAACTCGCATCTGATGGTGGCCGTCGTTGCCACTCCACCTACAGACCTGACGGTGGAACAAGTACGGCACCTTGAACTCTCTATAGAGGAGCGGATTCTAGAAGCAGCCTTTGCACGTCGGTCAAACAACGAGCCTGCACTCGCGCCATCCTTTAGAGGCAAACCCCTCACAGCGGGAGATGTCCTAAAGTTATGGTGCGAGGATGAAAAATCACTGGTGTGGCTCAAACAGACCGTAGTGGGACTACAATCACCGGTCGACGGAACCGGGCTGGACGGATCCCGCGAAGCGCGTACGCGCATCGCTCTGGGTGCCGAGGTCGACCAGCCTGAATCTCCCGAAGATTCACCACCTCCTAGCTGCCCAAAACCCATGGTACGCTGTCCAAACATGGCAACTATACAGCGCTACCATGCAAGAACACGGCCTGTACCTATCTCTGGGCATCACCGAATCGGAAGTGCCGAAAATTGAGGCGCGTGACCGCCGAGTGTCCTTCTTCACCGGCAGCGTGTACGTAGTGTTCCACGCTGCCGGGGCAGGAGCTGGCGGGACGGCTGCCGCGCCTGGGGAGATGCAGCTCGCCAGTAGGCACACGCAGAGACGAGCGACAACACCGGCCGAACCTTGCACGTCGGGCACAGCCCGAGCATACACGACGCCCGCAGCGACAAACACCGCTGTGACGGACGTCGACGACGAGCACGACTCGTCTGACGGGGAGTCCGTGGACATCAATGTTCTCGGATCTTCGTCAGACTAGAGTCATACAGACGAACCTCCAGCACAAGCAAATTGCAACGGCTACCCTACGCAGGCTGCTGGAGGTTAACCATCACACAATAGCCCTAATCCAGGAGCCGTGGATTAGAGGCGACACCATATGTGGGGCTATTCAATTCACGGTTAACACCACCACAAGGGGGATAGTAGCAAAAGGCTGCCCACAAGGAGGTGTCCTATCACCCCTGCTTTGGAACATAGTGGTAGACGATCTGTTGAGTAGCCTGAATGACAAATGCTTCTACACGGTCGGCTACTCAGATGATATAACCATCCTAATCAAAGAAAACTCGGAAGACATGATCCATTATCGGATGCTAGCAGCCATCAGGATCATGGAACAATGGTGCAACCACCATGAACTGACGGTCAACCCAAATAAAACGGAGCTAGTATTTTTCACCAACAAAAGGAACACCCGTATGACCAGAAAACCAAAACTATTTAGCACGGAGCTTAACCTATCGAGTAAAGTCAAGTACCTGGGCGTAACACTTGACCACAAGCTCAACTGGAATAAACACATCACCACTAAAACCACAAAAGCATGTACAATATTCTGGCAGTGCAGGAGAATAATAGGCAAGAAATGGGGTCTCAAACCATTCATTACCCTCTGGATCTACACTGCCATAATACGCCCCATGCTCACATACGGTGCAGTAGTGTGGTGGCCACGCACTAAACTAAGCACAGTCAAGAGCAAGCTGCAGAGCATGCAACGCCTCGCCTGTCTGGCCACAACAGGCTGCACGAAAACAACTTCAACGGCGGCATTGGAGGTGCTTCTCGACTTGCGACCACTGCACCTCATTATCCAGCAGGAAGCAGGTGCCGCCGCGATCTGGCTCGATAAGTTCGGGCTTTGGAGAAGAGACGACCGAATAACCCATGCACGCCTGAAAAGGACATTAACTAACGAGATCCCGATGCTTGATGCAACGTGCGACCTCATACCTCAAACCTTTGTCTTTGACAAAAAATACCGCATACAACTGCAAGAAGCGCACAAGGATAGCTCTGGCATACACGAAGTTAGAGTATACACAGACGGCTCAAAAACAAAGTATGGGACAGGTGCCGGAGTATTCTCCCATGACTTCAACATCAATCTCTCAACATCGCTTGGTAAACTCAACACCATCTTCCAAGCTGAATGCGTTCGGATTATAAGGGCGGCGACGGCGATCGCGGCCAGAAACGTGAGTAACCTGTCAATACGCGTCATCACAGACAGTGCCTCAGTACTACAAGCTCTTGATGGCAACTGCTTTAACAGCGGCCTAATTATGGAGTGCCACCAAGAGCTGCAGAAAACTGCAGCGAGGAATCGGGTCACGCTCCAGTGGATACGAGAACACAGTGACTCTACGGGCAATGACGCTGCAGATCAACTGGCAAGGAAAGGATCGGACACAACAACTCTGGGACCCGAACCAATTGTTCCGATACCTTTCAACCAATTAAAAACGTGGTTACGCGAGAGAACCCTACAACAACATGAAAAAGAGTGGGTAGAGTTAAAAGAGTGTAGGCAATCTAAAGATGCCTTTCCCCTATTAGACAAACGACTCTCGCAAAAACTGTTGCACTCCAACAGGAAAACCTCAAGCATCTGACTGGCATAATAACTGGCCACTGTCCACTAAACAAGCATCTACACAATATCGGCGTCACGGACAGCCCACTATGTAGGGGCTGCATGGAGACCGATGAAACACCCGCTCATGTGATCTTACATTGTACCAGCGTGAGCGACCAACGGACGAGGTTCCTGAACAACCCCAGAACCATGAGCGAAGCCATACGCAACACTAGTCAACTCATGGCCTTCTGGAAGGAGCTTGCATGGTATGAGTAACAGGCGACAACCGTGTCACTGCCAACGCACAATGGCCCAATTAAGTGGCTAAGTGCGGAAAACACCCTGTCCAACTAACTAACTAGACAGACAAAATTAATACAATGTCTCAGAGGCATTGTTCTATTTTTGAACAATAATGCCTCTTCAGAGTAGCTAAATTTGGCCTGTAAAGTGTAAACACCTATGTATCGAATATTACAATAGATACTCAGCGCGAGAATGCCAATCGTTACAGCCTAAATTTCACCAAGAATTAGAGATTAAGCATGTCATCGTAGTTCGTGCTAAAGTTAGTATTATTTACACTTTTTCTTCTGAGCGTGTCGCTGACAATCAATTTCAGTCACTGTCAAGCAATTTCCTTTTTTGTAGACACTGCAATGTAACGATCATGGCCTGGAAACTTAGAACATTCATTTTAATTTTGGTAAAAGTGCCATCTATACCTGAAACATGGAACTTTTCATACCAGTGTTACCACGTCTTTTTGCGTGATAGCTTTGGTAGTCTTAGACAATTTTTCAACTTACCAATTTTTCCTTTTTATTTGATTAATCCATTATTTAAACATATTTCAAAACAGAAGTGGGGAAGACCAAGGAGAACGTTCTCTGACCAGATTGGAGACATCCTGAAAAAAGGACAAGTCAGAAGTACCCTTAACAGAAGAGCATGCATGAGAAACTTGATGGGAGTGAGTGAAGCAAGTGAGGTATGTCAGGATCGTTGCAAATGGCGTTCCGTAGTCTCTGCCTACCCCTCCGGGAAACAGGCGTGAGTCTATGTATGTATGTATGTATTTCAAAACATAACAAATTAAGATGAGTTAAAATAAAATAAACTTAACTGTGTAGAATTCGGGCTAAGAATGGGTATTTTTTAACAGAGATCAGTGGAAGCGATTAATTCATCCAGTCTTAGCCCAAGACAAAGGATCTAAACACATGGACCAAGTTTCTTGGCGCTAAGAATTAAACAAATGTCTTACCAAATATCTCCAGGTGATGTTCTTGAGTGGAGTCCTGGAGGCAAGTTAGACACACACGAGACTAAAATTGGCCAATATTAGCAAGTGAATTATCTTTACTTTCAACGATCCGTCCAGCCCGGTTCCGTCAACCGGTGATTGTAGTCCCACTACCGTCTGTTTGAGCCACACCAGTGATTTTTCATCCTCGCACTATAACTTTAGGACATCTCCCGCTGTGAGGGGTTTGCCTCTAAAGGATGGCGCGAGTGCAGGCTCGTTGTTTGACCGACGTGCAAAGGCTGCTTCTAGAATCCGCTCCTCTATAGAGAGTTCAAGGTGCCGTACTTGTTCCACCGTCAGGTCTGTAGGTGGAGTGGCAACGACGGCCACCATCAGATGCGAGTTAGTCGCATCGGTGTAGCTCATCGTTGCCCTCTTGGGTGTTGCGTCCACTCTTGCATGCTTCGACGTGACGTTTGGTGGTGTGTTGTCGTGACGGTTCCTCTTCGACGGTGTCGCCGAAGTGGGCCGTCCCGAGAGCGCCAGGTTGGTCGGTGCGTGCCAGACTCCAACGCAGCGTCTTCAATGCACGATGCAAGTTCACAGGATTCACAATTTCTCTTTGCAAATGTCAATGAATAGTTCACAATGTCTTTAATCACAATTTACCGTTGCCAGCACTAGATCAGGCGGCATTCAAGACGGTTTACTCTATTTAGTTCAATTAATCAACTCACACGAAATGCAAAAAGGTGTGCTCACAATAACTTTTCACAAATATTCAATATGTCATAAACCGTGCCGGAAGTCAAAAAGCGGCAATCTATAAGATTTCACAAACTATTCGCGTAGCTACAAGGATGTGCTTTTCAAAAGGCGATCAATTATTTTACGTACGAGACGACAACGTGGTAATTTTTCAACGCGGGAAGGACGGAAGTGACAGTTCAGTGTGACCATTGTCAGAAATTTTCAATAGACTAAACAAAATGTTACTCAATCGATCTAATCGATTTGACTTATAATAAAAACTAATTCTATTTCAGACATTAACTATTATATTACTGTTATTAGTTATATTCTTGCGATTATAGAGTAGTTTATTGATACCAAAGGCTAGCAATTTTAATAACCGCCACAAGAAATTTTCTACCGGTGTTTTTACATGCGCGTGCGTTATTTCTTGTGATTTTTGTGTTTTATTTGGTAATTACGTCGAGTTGAGCTTAAGTTCCTCCGTATATCAAAAAATACTTGCACCCCAGCGTTGTTGACAGTGTTTTGTTAGTGTTTATAACATACATGTAAATAGGCCCTCCGGCTAGGAGTTTGGACCATATATTTAAGTGTAATGTTATTTCATATTTTACGAAATGTCTCGTAATAGATGCTGTGTTCCTGGATGCTCAGTTGTATTGGAAGACGGTGAGTGTAGCTATTCAAAATATAATTATTATTAGTTATGCCCAGTTACGATCTCAGATTTTCGTTTCGTAGCTCCGGAGTCTTCTGGAAATGTTTATTTTTTCACGAAGCGACTGCCATCTGACCTGTGCAACCCAAGAGGATAGCGTAATTCTGTGGTTAGACTATTGTCTATTTGGGGATACTGACTTGTCATAGATATAATTTACATATTATGCCTACGCATATTCTAAGCTTAGTTACGGAATTATTTTGTGTACCTACCTTCTCTTTTCATTCTCCAAAAAAAAACTAATCCGCCTTTTAACTAACATAAACCAAACCGATAGCTGCAAACCGTACTTTATAAACCACAAAATACTCACTTTACCATGCATCTATATTCTGAAAATATGTAAATTCGTTAGAAATAATATTACCTTCTTTACTAAACGTGGAGACAGGCATGCAAATGGATCATTAAGACACAAAAATTGATTAATGTTACCTACTTCTAACATGACTCTCCATTCCAATAGCCCTTATATTAATTATGTCAACCAAAATTTATAAAAAACTTCCAGAAGCCCTAAAAGAAGAACCTAGAAATATAACATTTACTATTAAACTAAAACAAATACTCATAAATAAAGCCCATTATAATATAAAAGGATACTTTGAAGATAGGCCTACTGACCTAAGATAATTCATATGTACCCAAATTAAAACAGATAGGTATATAAATAATCACAGTTTTGTGATTATGGACTGATAAATAATTTAATGCAACTACATAAATATTTTAATAAATACATAATACAAAGTGATATTACATATATCAGATTGTATCTACTGTATGTGTAATAAGTACACATATATGCAATATAAATATATGAGTAATTAAAATAGATATCACAAAAAGACTGAGTATAAATAATTTAATGTAACGTACATTTATATATTTCAATAAATACATACTTACCTAATAAAAAATTATATTACACATATCATATTATATCTAATACATATATAATAAGTACATAATTAGATACGCAATATATATTTATGAGTAATAATAATACAATATTTTGATAGTGAATAAATAGAATTAATATTCTAAAAGTAATGGATAAAACAGTGCAATATTAAAGTAGAAAAATAGCATCCTCCTCTCTTCTACATTATTATAATATAATGATTATTATGGACCCTGTAGGGCCCGGTAACATTATGTTACCGTGCCCTACAGGGTCCATAATTGTCTACACTAATATTATAAAGAGGAAAAATTTGTATTTTTGTTTGTTTGTAATGAATAAACTCAAAAATTACTGGACCGATTTTAAAAAAATCTTTCACTATTAGAAAGCTACATTATCTGCGAGTAACATAAGTTATATTTTATTTGAAAAAAAAACAGGGATCCGTAAGATATTTGGGTTTTTCGGAACCAAGGTGTAAAAAATCATCAAAAAAAGTGCCTTATTTGGCGTATGCTGCCTAAACTATAAAAGATAGAACCATAAAATGTTCTAATTAATTAAAGACCTTAAAAATATCTACAAAAACGTCCGCGACACACTATACCTATCTATTTCGAGTAAAGCACAACAACCATTTTTTTATTTAAAAATCTTGAATTTTTTTAGGACTTCATTTAAACGCATTTATTTTACACTTCTTAGTAAAATTAACTATTTTGTTACAAAGTACTGTTTATGTAGGTACTATTTAGTCTTTTGTTCATTAACATTGGACGTTTAGTTTGAAAGTTATGGCGAAATCAATCTAAACACATAAATAAAATTGGAGTCTGTTTGTAATATTAAAATAACCACTTTTTACTAAATGCATATGTATACACGGTACATATTACCGAAATAATATTTTTTTCAATTTTTGTCTGTCTGTTTGTTCTCGCTAATCTCTGGAACGGCTGGACTCATTTTGACGGGATTTTCCCTGGTGGATAGTTGATGTACCAAGGAGGAACTTAGGCTATAAATTAACCGGGTACGCGAAGTAGCTCCCTCAGGACGCGGGTGAAACCGCGAGAAACAGCTAGTAACTTATATTTTGATATTGTAACACCTTATGTAACTTATAGAGTGCAATAAAATATTGAGTATCGAGTATATTCCCCTGACAATCGGGACCGAAGGCGTTTACGTTCTCTTCGAGGCACATGGCAAGCATCTACTATCAATCAAAATATATCCAAAAATAGCTTTGTCTCATATTTAAAGAAATATTTGCTAGAAGCACAAAAAGAAAACAACACATAACTTTTTCAATTTATATACCTACATAATTATAGAATTACTTTATTACTCGTATCTTTATATCAATTTATTACAATTATCAATATATTTTACTTATCTATAAGTACAGGCAATTTTAATTTGCATCATTTTCTATTACTTTTATGTTTTATTACTTCTAGATCAGATGTAGTGCCAATTCAAACACCTACTCACCTTCTGGATATGGCCGACGGGTATTGGTTCAGATCCAAAGCTCTAGACAGTGTTGTTGTAGCATAGCTTACAAGATTGGGCAGTTTACTGACATGTTTACTGGCAAAATCCTATTATGACACCACGGATTGCCTTCCGGTCCTACGACAGAACAGGTAATTTGTCATTATCTGCAAACTTTCACTTTATTTAAGTTTATTTATAATTTCTTTTATTTTTTACACAATAACTTACCATTTGCTCGCTATGTATTTGGTCGTAATTTAGAGTCGCCGCAATGTCAAATAACATTAGCGACATGGGCAGGTACATATAGCACACTGACGCTTAGCTTTAAACTGTATTATATTCGAAAGATTCTACATTGGACACTACACACTCGACATCCTTGTGTAAATCTGTTTAATATATCGTTTCTACACGCACATTTAACACATTGATGTATATTATAGTTTGTACATAAAGTTTTGAACAGACCCTCTTGCGCCGACGCCACTAAAATGGATTGCGCAGAATACCAGTGTTGCGGCTTAATAACCGTAACATATACTGAGCGTAGTCCAAATTTTGGCACTGATGAGACACACACTTCCAGTTCTTTTTGCAAATTTAATTCAATAATAAATATGTACATTTTTAGGATTGTTGTCAATGCTCACTGACATCATTTGCAACTTTGTGTTTGTATGTTTGTTATTGTTTGGCCGCTTCTGTCGACCAATGGAAGCAGACGGCTCTCAATTGGTCAGCCGGGAAGCGTGGTGTTGCCAGTGGGCAGGAGTTACAATCTTCCATTTAAAATAATAAGTAATTTAGTCATAGGTTTGTTTTATTATGTATTATTTTATGCTTTTTATTATTTGTTCTTTTATCTTTGTTTTGTTATTTTATTTTTGGTTTGTGCCATTTGTGGCCAAATAAATATTTCTTTTCTTTTTCTTTTTTTTTTTAATCACGCACATAACTTTGAAAACATTTATATGTATAAATTTTAAAAAATTCGCACCAAGCTTACCGGGGTTCGAACTCGAAAGCATAGCATTGCAGTCTGTTGGTCTCCCAACAAGACTATCGCTAACTTAGCACGTTCACTGTCCATGACCCACATGTGGGTCATTTTTGGTTGGAACAAGACATCCGTGCCATACATGTGGGTCACTGCACTTTTAATACATAATGGGTTCTTACTTCGTGGACATAAAAGAAACATACTAGTACTGTACATGGTCGTAGGAGCAATAGTGTTGGTAAAATAATAAATCAATCAGCCAACATTTTTTTTTTTTAATTTAGGACTTACACAGGTCTGAAAATTTAACAAAATAATCAACGATGAATGATTTTATTCTAATGAGCTTCATTTAAAACATACAAGACACAAGGGTGTGTCGCAGAAACGCATTCTGTGTCTGTCTTTTTTTATTTTAGACGTGCATCAGCAACCGAACTACCTCCATCTTTATTTTTTTTTAACATCCACTGCGCCTTTTTCGATAGATTCTGCCGTTCAACTGCCTTTCTATTTTTATCAACTTTTGGACCTCTCTGGTAGTTGGACTTCTTGTGATGAATGTAGATGAGGATGTGGATGATGCAGGTGAAGATGATGCCGGTAAAATTCCACGTGACGGTGCTGGTTCCGAAACTCCCAACAGGCGTTTTATAATTATCTATCTCATGTCCCTTCAACAGTGGAAATCTGTTGTTTGCATTGATGTCCTTATAAATAAGCACCGCATTTATAACTGCTATCAAAATAAGATCAGCTGCAATCTTCTTATACCAGATGCGTGTTTTACGATGATGAGTTATAGCTAGCTAGCTGATCGGCTATATCTATACCCTCTTTGTTTCGATTATATTCCAAAACCACTTTGGGCTTCAGAATAGGTCTGAAGCCAATACTCCAATAGACGTTTTCATCTCATGGTTGGCATGTCGAAAGCATCAGCACGTCTCTGTTATCTCACCATTTTATAAATCCTCTCTACCACAGACAAAGTATTTTTTTATAACTTTTGACCTCTTACGTCCATGACACATGGGTGTGTCATTGAATTGTTAGCTTCTACATCCGTGACATACATGTGGGTCACTCTGAAAATGGGGGTTAAAAGGTCCCCCCCATACTTTTATGGCATTTATAGACCTGAAGTGTAATAAATGCAATTACATCAGTACATAGGAACGAAAATTTAAATTGGACGTGAGAGGTTATTTCGATATTTTGGCTGGACAGTGAATGTGTTAGGATCATGTCTTTAATAAAAGCTGTTATCTATACTATAATAAAACTGTAGAGGTGAAAAAGTCTGTACATTAAATATATTTTGACGAAAATTAGCTAAAATGTCTAGGAAAATGCTAAAAAGCAATACTTGATAATTTATAGAATTTATGTCTGTCTGTCTGTCCGACGTCTTTCCCTATGTTGCTAAAGATCTCTAAAATGGCGAAATTGATTTCAATAAAACTTACACTCATGTACAAAGGATACACAAACTTATAAAATAGTATATGTTACATCACAATCGGTTGAGTGGTTTTCGGTGTACAGCTTGACCTCTCCTTTGTACGTAGTCCCAAACAAAACCGGGATCATCCAAAACTGGTTATATATATGATGCCATCTATGATCATTATAAGTTTGTTAGTAAAAGTATAGTTACTCTAAAAAGGTACCTTTAAAGTGTTTTATGGCTACTCACCGATCGATAGATGTCACTATTTTCAAATAATTTTCTAGCAAAATAAATGTTTCATGCAAAAAAGACAATAATTATGTGTCGGGTATATTTCTGTTATTAAAAAATAATAGAGTATAATATTCGGCACTTTCATAAACAAAAAGTCTCTGTGTCAAAATTTATTACAATGTCCACTTAATTTAAACGGTCAATCTCATGTTTTTCAAATTATTATGTTTATATAATAGTTGTATAATCATTTCATTATTATTTCTTTTAAATGATAAATACAATTACTATAGATCCTTTTTTCAATAAATTGTCGATTAGTCCATAATTATTATTTTCTATCTCGGTCGGTTTGTATATGTAAACATAAATGGCGTTGACAAATGACGTCATTTTCTGAATGGTGGTGTTAAGATTCTCCGAGGATTGATCAGGTTCTCGGATAATTTGCTTTCATCGTTGTTGGAATACTTGTGTGGATATTTGACGTTACTTATGAGTTTAAAATTGTTGAATGTTATCGAGTTTCTTTGATTTCTTTCGTTCGTTCGTGTTCTGTTCTTATACAGGTGTGTCATTATTCCCAATTTCCCACTCCTCACGTTACGTACGTGGGAATCTCTGAGCGGGAGACTGCGCCCTGAATTCAGATACCTCTTGAATTACTCAACGGGGCTATTTTACTTTCGGCAGGGCTGGATAGTCGTAGTCCTGTGTGTATTTTCTAAATAAATCACAGGGACAGACACTTGAAACAGCTGGAATCGACATCCGAACATGTTGCTTTTCACATGATCGGTAAAAATAATTTACATGTTCTATGTATGGTAATGAAAGTTGGGTATGGCAGAAGAGTCATGAAAGTAGAATAAATGCTGTAAAATGAGAGCACTGAGAAGTATGTGTGGTGTGTCTATGACCGACAGAGTAATGAATTGTGTGATACGAGAGTGGTGTGCGGTAAAAGAAGATGTAGTGACAAGCATCGGGAAAGGCATTGTCGGTAGTATATACGCATACTCCTGACATGTATGATAATGATATAAAAATGATATAAATGATATAGGGTCTATCAGGAATGATAAAAGAAACCGCCCGAGCTGAATGCTGTAAGTGCACTGATTTATTCGTAATAAAATGATAGGTACTACACCGATGCAACGGTGTCGCGCATATAATGTAAATGCCGAGTAAGCATTTTGTACAGGCAGGTAAACTGTACATCCTGCCCACTCAAAAGATGATATCAGTATAATGATTAAGAATCTATAAAAACAATGAAAAATAAAATGAATTCTTACACTAAATGATATAATATTGACATTAGATTATACATAGAATGATAATGAACAATTTATATTGTTAGTACTTATAGCTACGAGTATGTTAAAAGATCATTAAATCGCGACCTAAGAGGAGTACGGGAGGTCCCCACGTCTACACTTAACACTAATCTTTTGATTTCACTTGGTACGCACTCTATTGGCCTGATCACTTCATTCACAGTTTCACAAATTGCATTATCACTTTTCTTGTACTGCTGTAGAGGGGGCACGCCTGCCTCGCAGCATGCCTCCCGCGGCACAGCTGCGTCTGGGCCAGGTGTGCGGCCGCAAGGTTCTCTCCTCAACTTGACTTTTATTATTCGTAATAAAATGATAGGTACTACACCGATGCAACGGTGTCGCGCATATAATGTAAATGCCGAGTAAACATTTTGTACAGGTAAACTGTGCAGGCATGTTGAGATGGTTTGGACACATGGAGAGGATGGATGACGAAAGACTGACAAAGAAGATATATAAGGCAAGTGTTAATGGGACAGGACGAAGGGGAAGACCTAGGCGGACGTTCTCTGATCAGATTGGAGACATCCTAAAAAAACGACAGGTCAGAAGTACCCTAAACAGAAGAGCATGCATGAGAAACTTGATGGGAGTGAATGAAGCAAGATAGGTATGTCAGGATCGTTGCAAATGGCGTTCCATGGTCTCTGCCTACCCCTCCAGGAAACAGGCGTGAGTCTATGTATGTATGTATGTTCTATGTGAAGGTGGTAAAACAGTTAATATTGTGTAAGTATAAAGAAATTCTCAAAAGATATATATTATACATATAAAAGTTATTAATAATATATACTCTTAGCAATAATGTCATGCTAAATAAATTCCAACATTTACGCGAACGAAGTCGCGGGCACAGCTTGTTTATAATAAAAGCTTGAACAATAGTGATAAAATCTTAATCAAGTTAATACTGACTCCAGGTTAATTATACAAGAAATTGACTAGATACATTATATAAGTACTCCTAATTGCATGTCTTTCACTGCTTACAATTTAAACTAAATACATTAATAATAACAGTTCAATTAAAGAGCTTGAATGCTTTCTTGTAAGCTCTAGAGTATAATAAAATTATGTGATCTAATAAAAAAATATTTGGATCTAAGCATGCAGAGAACAGCACTGTAAGAGAAGGAAAACTTGATACAAACCCTATACCAACCCGTTTGGCCAGCGTGGTATAGGCCGATTCCTCCTTTCAAAGGAGAGGCCTAGTCCAGCAGTGGACTGTTAAGGCCTGGTGATGGTGATGCTGCATTGTTGATCTGTAACCTCATGCTTGATTAATATTTTGATCTGTATATTTATTTTATTTTCAGGTGTACCTCTACATTACTTTCCAAATCCTGAGAAAGATGCAGAAAGGTTTCTCAATTGGGTAAAGATTATTGGAGGTGGTATTACAAGTATGGACAGTACAACTATTCACAAAACTCGAAGAATCTGTCATCGACACTTTGATAAAGTGTTTCATTACCAAAAAAACAAACTTTGTAAATTAGCAGTTCCTTCATTGTTTTTGCCCTCTGAAAATCTTTCAGGTAAGATGACAAAATTTGAATTATTTAGTGAGTAGTATATATATGATATAGTAGAGTAGTTTCTTTTTTAGTTAGATTTTATTAAGAACTAGCTGTGCCCGCGACTTCGTTCGCGTAAATGTTGGAATTTATTTAGCATGACATTATTGCTAAGAGTATATATTATTAATAACTTTTATATGTATAATATATATCTTTTGAGAATTTCTTGATACTTACACAATATTAACTGTTTTACCACCTTCACATAGAACATACATACATACATAGACTCACGCCTGTTTCCTGGAGGGGTAGGCAGAGACCATGGAACGCCATTTGCAACGATCCTGACATACCTCTCTTGCTTCATTCACTCCCATCAAGTTTCTCATGCATGCTCTTCTGTTTAGGGTACTTCTGACCTGTCCTTTTTTTAGGATGTCTCCAATCTGATCAGAGAACGTCCGCCTAGGTCTTCCCCTTCGTCCTGTCCCATTAACACTTGCCTTATATATCTTCTTTGTCAGTCTTTCGTCATCCATCCTCTCCATGTGTCCGAACCATCTCAACATGCCTGCACAGTTTACCTGTACAAAATGTTTACGCGGCATTTACATTATATGCGCGACACCGTTGCATCGGTGTAGTACCTATCATTTTATTACGAATAATAAAAGTCTCACTTACAGCATTCAGCTCGGGCGGTTTCTTTTATCATTCCTGATAGACCCTATATCATTTATATCATTTTTATATCATTATCATACATGTCAGGAGTATGCGTATATACTACCGACAATGCCTTTCCCGATGCTTGTCACTACATCTTCTTTTACCGCACACCACTCTCGTATCACACAATTCATTACTCTGTCGGTCATAGACACACCTCACATACTTCTCAGTGCTCTCATTTTACAGCATTTATTCTACTTTCATGACTCTTCTGCCATACCCAACTTTCATTACCATACATAGAACATGTAAATTATTTTTACCGATCATGTGAAAAGCAACATGTTCGGATGTCGATTCCAGCTGTTTCAAGTGTCTGTCCCTGTGATTTATTTAGAAAATACTCACAGGACTACGACTATCCAGCCCTGCCGAAAGTAAGATAGCCCCGTTGAGTAATTCAAGAGGTATCTGAATTCAGGGCGCAGTCTCCCGCTCAGAGATTCCCACGTACGTAACGTGAGGAGTGGGAAATTGGGAATAATGACACACCTGTATAAGAACAGAACACGAACGAACGAAAGAAATCAAAGAAACTCGATAACATTCAACAATTTTAAACTCATAAGTAACGTCAAATATCCAATACAAGTATTCCAACAGCGATGAAAGCAAATTATCCGAGAACCTGATCAATCCTCGGAGAATCTTAACACCACCATTCAGAAAATGACGTCATTTGTCAACGCCATTTATGTTTACATATACAAACCGACCGAGATAGAAAATAATAATTATGGACTAATCGACAATTTATTGAAAAAAGGATCTATAGTAATTGTATTTATCATTTAAAAGAAATAATAATGAAATGATTATACAACTATTATATAAACATAATAATTTGAAAAACATGAGATTGACCGTTTAAATTAAGTGGACATTGTAATAAATTTTGACACAGAGACTTTTTGTTTATGAAAGTGCCGAATATTATACTCTATTATTTTTTAATAACAGAAATATACCCGACACATAATTATTGTCTTTTTTGCATGAAACATTTATTTTGCTAGAAAATTATTTGAAAATAGTGACATCTATCGATCGGTGAGTAGCCATAAAACACTTTAAAGGTACCTTTTTAGAGTAACTATACTTTTACTAACAAACTTATAATGATCATAGATGGCATCATATATATAACCAGTTTTGGATGATCCCGGTTTTGTTTGGGACTACGTACAAAGGAGAGGTCAAGCTGTACACCGAAAACCACTCAACCGATTGTGATGTAACATATACTATTTTATAAGTTTGTGTATCCTTTGTACATGAGTGTAAGTTTTATTGAAATCAATTTCGCCATTTTAGAGATCTTTAGCAACATAGGGAAAGACGTCGGACAGACAGACAGACATAAATTCTATAAATTATCAAGTATTGCTTTTAAGCATTTTCCTAGACATTTTAGCTAATTTTCGTCAAAATATATTTAATGTACAGACTTTTTCACCTCTACAGTTTTATTATAGTATAGATAGACTAGACGATGTCCGCGGTTACACCCGCGTTATTTATGGCTACTGCTCCGCTCCCGTCGCTCATCGCCTTAATATATTAAAGTATAAGATGTATTATATACTTAAACATTTAACTTTAACAAAATTAATCAAAATTGATCAATTAGTTTAAGATTTTCAGCTAATAGACAAACTTAGCAGCCTTATTTTTAAGTATAATAATTGTATTGTTTATTTATAGCCACACAAGATCTTTAGGTAAACAAGAAATAATATTTCATAGATTACATTATAGTTTATACATATTTTTTATTATTTCTTTGATTTCAGAGCTCAGTAGGTACAAGTTCTTTGGTTCAAGTTATCCAACCATCCACTTCCCAAGAACCTAAATTGAGTATTGAATACCAGCCTTGCAGTGCAGGTACATTACCCATTTATCTATCTATTTTGCACATTTAAATATACACATAATATCAAAATGTTAGAATACTGAGTCTAACATTTTGATAGGCAGCGATAGCCTAGTGGCAAGACCAACAGACTGTAATGCAGAGGGTCGCGGGTTCGAATCCTGGCGCACACAATGACTTTCTGAAATTCATTTAAAATGCTTTCGAAGTTATGTGTTAATTAATAGGTACTTAATGATCGCTTGCTTCATGCCTCGGCAAGCATGTTAAGCCGTCGGTCCCGGTTGGCATGAGAACATCTACGGCTACGACAGTAGTTACGGGGAATCAGGACCCTCAAAGATCCTGACACTAGTCTAACCATAGAATATCACTTATCCCTTTGGGTTGTGGAGGTAAGATTACAGTCGCTCCATGGAAAAGTAGATATTCAGTCTTATCTGGGTAGACTACATAGCGGACTCCGGGTTCCGACACGACAGCTGAGGATGCCACTGGGAATAATGCTAGGATAATGATGAGTAGTCTAACATTTGGAATAGTCGGTACCAAATGTTTTCAATTATCTTTATGATAAATATGATTTAACATATTAAACTTTAGAAATTATTCAAATACACACTAATTATACTCTTTTTGCTTTTCAGCACCAGAGACGGGTCCTTTGATTGCTAACTATGAAGCTATAATAAATCCGATAAAATAAAAAACTACTAAATACAGGCCAGCTAGTTCAGGTATGTTTATCTGTAAATGTGGTTAAACCAAGATGGGGTGCATCTACAATTTTTTGGCAGACTGCATAAATTTTCTATTGATTTCTAAATTAACTTTTTCATTTAATCAGCATTGATGTGAGATTGCAGTGGGACCTATCCCATATTGCCCTACCGGGGTACGACGAGATGGATTTACTAGCTAAAAGAGCGGCAGTCGATGGTACAGTTGTGGATCTTAAATGTTACTATTCGGAAATATTTAGTAAATTCAAAATCTTTTATAATAATATGTGGAAAGAACATTTTAATATAAAATAGAAAAAGTCATTTGTTATAGAACTATATAATGTGAACCTCCTCGTGTACCCTGGTTTTCTAATATTAGAATAAGTAGAAAATGCCTTGTAATAACTCTTAGGCTAAGGACAGGTCATATGCCACTCAACAATTTTAACTTCCTAATGAGGAAAGTGCTCTCTCCTAATTGTACAGTTTGTGGTGCGTAGAAAACTTATATCATTTGTTGTTGGAGTGTGCCCGAAATTGAAAGAACTAAGCTAATCAAAGAGCTGAATATTAACAGGTTAGAATTGGGCTCCTTTCAGTCCATCTTATCTGAACCATGCAGCAGTACTGTATGTAGGGTATATGGGTGTGTTTTGAAGTCACTATAATTGGTGACTTTAAGACAAACCTATATATTACTTTTCTTTATTGTGTACCTTGAGATGCAAGATACTGTGAGGCCAGTATAGCCACACTAAGCGTGTTGAGGCCTCAAAAAAAGATTGATTTGGTGCACTCACTTTACATGGGTATAATTATTACATACATACATAGTCTCACGCCTGTATCCTCGAAGAGGTAGGCAGAGGTGTATTTTTCGCCAGACTTATATTAGTCCCACGTAATAGGGGGCGAGCCTATTGAAGTACCGGGCATATTTCCAGACTCCGTGCTGCTATTGAAAATTTCCTGACAGAAAAACGTAATAACACTGCCCGATCCAGGAATCGAACCCGGAACCTCCCATTCCCACGCGCACATTTATGTCGCAGGACCAACGAGGCAGTCAGCATTTTAGTTATAATTATTAATATTATTATTTACATTTTCAGAAACCATGCACATGCAACCATGCAACGGCAGCTTGAATCGAAAGTGAAAAAGTTGGAGGTCCGACTTCGTCAAGTACAAAAAGCTAAACATACCTTTCGTGACCGTTATTTGGTAGCAAAGAAAATATCAAAAACAAAAGCTTTTGAAATGTTGACGAAGAACATGTCATTGGCGGCTAAAACTCTATTTAATATGCAAGTTAATGAGAGTGGGAAAAATGCTAAAGGAAGACGTTTCACTCTCGATGAGAAAGTGTTGGCATTATCACTTTATAAACCATCACCAAAAGGATGTCGCTTTCTGAGTCAGTTTTGTGTTCTACCAAGCCGAAGGACACTACAAACTTTACTGCAAAAAATTGATTTAATGCCAAGCATTAATGACTGTATATTTCAAAAATTACAGAAAACAGTGTCCACAATGCCAAACAAACATAAGTTTTGCTGTCTTTTATTCGACGAAATGTCTATTACTGCAGCATTAAGCTATGATAAGTCACATGATTACATAACTGGTTTTGTTGACAATGGCAGCAAAAGAGATTGCATATTCGCTGATCATGTGCTTGTTTTTATGTTGAGAGGCATTATTAAAAAATACAAGCAACCAATAGCCTACAGCTTTTGCTCAGAGACAACAAAAACTGCAGATTTAAAATTTCAATTAAGGACTGTTATAGAAAAAGTCCAGAACACAGGCCTTAAAATAGTTGCCGCTATATGCGATCAAGGCTCTACAAACCTTGCGGCTATACAACAATTGATTAATGAAACAAAGACAAACTATTTAAGAAATAACGAACAATTTAAAGGTGGTTTCTTTGAAATAAACAGTGCAAAAATTGTGCCTATATATGATCCACCACATCTTGTAAAGGGTATTCGCAACAATTTATTAAATAAAAACTTGAAATATGTGATGGATGGCAAGGAACGCATAGCAAAATGGTGTCACATTGAAGAACTATTTCAAAGAAGCCCTGCATACAGAGGTGTGAAATTGGTTCACAAATTGACAGCTCAACATGTGGTGCCCTCGATGATTCCAAAAATGAGGGTCAAATATTGTACACAAGTGTTTAGTAAGTCTGTGGGAGTGACACTTGGAATGATGGCAGGTATGTATGGTTTTCTTAAATTGACATCTGATGTTTTATCATAGTACAAAAAGAATTGTAGGATAGCTTCATGCAAATTGGCCGCCGCCGCCGCCGGTTTGAATGTACGCGTGAGTCGCCGGCACCGTGTACGCACGCACTTTTCGCACACACAATCTCATAGATGAGCTACTACAAACAATAAAATATTTTCATAAAATCCAAATAATTCTGAGTAAGGTTATTTTTCCTAGAAGTGGTTTTTATTCATTGTTTATTTAGATGAAAGCGAGCTAGCTTGTTTTTTTATTGGTGCTGAATAAGTTCATAATAATATTATTGACATTTAGCAATGTTCAAATGTGTGAATTTTTGGTTTTAACATGACATTTTTATTTACAGAAAATGGGAAGATGCCGGCGGAAGCTGTGGATACTGCGGACTTATGAATGCTTGAATTGAAATATAATTTGATAACCGCTTCAATTCCGTCAATGTCAATTACCATAAGGAAGAGGGGAAAATATATAGATCGGCAGTGATACCAAAGTCACCACAATTTAAGTTGTGGAATACAGTTTTACCCATTTTAAAATCATTGCGATATGTTTGTAACAATGGCAAAGAAGTAATAGTGCCGTGTCTTAGCAGTTGGGTAAAAACTTTAGAAGGTTTTAAAACAATAACAAATATTCTTAAGTCTGAAGGAATAAATTCTTTATTATTGAGAAATTTTAACCAAGACCCTTTAGAAAACTTTTTTGGGGCGATAAGAGCTCATGGGCATAGCAATATAATGCCAAATTGTGTAGCATTTGAAACGGCTTTCAAAACATTATTAATCAATAATATAACATCAGTACACTCTATACAAGCAAATTGTGGGAAAGATAATAATGCATGCTTAAATTCTCTAAAATCATTTTTAGAAAATAATATACAGTCAGATGAAAATCTATCAGAGAGCAACAAAATAATTGAAATTATGGATGAACATTTAAATATTAAACACACAACTTATGATAGAAAGCCGTTCTCGAGTGCATGTAGAGAAATGCGCGGCCATCGCGTATTGCAGTGGGTGGATAGCCACCAAAGCTAAAAAGTTTGTATTAAAAAAAAATTATTCATGTCATGATTGTTTAATAAGCAAAGAAAGTAAAAATTTCCACATTTTATAATAAAAAAAAATACCGTGGCAAAAGATGGTTGTGCTATCCCACCCGGGCATTGTTTGATTTATTTGCTCAAGTAGAACATATTATCGCAACAGAGATTTCAAAGAAGTATGGGCACATGGAGAAAATTTCTCAATATATTATATTATTAATAACAGTGCATGCTGATGTGAATATTATTAATTGTGAAGAACATAAAAATACACTCACTGAATATATAATCAGAAAATTTGTTATTTTTCTGATAATGAATTGGTGCAAAGATATTACCAATGTCCTCAGTGGCAAAAGCTACTTTAATTTTAATAATGATGTACATTCCAAGGATATTTTCCTTCAGGCTCGAGATCATTATAATAAATTAAAGGGTAGGAAACGAGAAAGACAGACGGGCGTACAAATTAATGTTTAATTAATAAACTATACAAATAAAAGTAATGTTGTTTTATTCACCCCATTTTATAGAATCAAATATAGAGAAAGCTACAATTTCTTATTTTTCTTTGGTTCTATTGGATACTTGTACATTTTTGTATTTTGATGGTTTAATAAACATTTTTAATATATAATGAACTGTCAAAATACAGTTTATGTAGCTACCGAATAAATCAAATAAAAATATACAGGCTTATTTTATTTTTAATATACCAAATACCTCTTAGGAGGTGGTTATACTCATCACTATGAACAACTTTTGTTCTGGAACTTTTCCGAAATTGCGAAAAAATATCTGCTGTTCCATACATTTTGTCGGGGTCAACGTCCGATTTTATATGAAACAGCTGATATTTTTTCGCGATTTCGGAGAAGTTTCAGAACAAAAGTTGTGTATAATGATGAATATAACCACCCCCTAAGAGGTATTTGGTATATTACAAATAACCCTGTATTGATGAAAAATGTATATAGAAACCTATAAATAGGTATATAATATATCTATCTACCTACCCATCTATTCTACGTATGTTTGTACATATTGCATTTAGTTCCCTGTTTCACGTACAGACTGCGCTGATTGCTAAGAACATCAAAATAACGTGAGTTGCCAGTCTATCTCCAGTGTTATATATTAGTCTATGGTAACGATGGGCGACGGGAGTCCAATTGAAACAACTGTCTTTGTTTGAGTGAGTTTCACAATACAGTGCTTAAATCTATACACTAATAATGAGGTAGAGGTGCACTACACTACACCTCCCCCCTTTATTTAGAAAAAAATAAGAAAACAGTTTTTTTTTGATAAAATAGTACTTAAACAAAATTACACAATATTTATTTTTGTGATTTATTAAAAGTGATCAAAATATAATTAATTATTTCACAAACTTATTTTGCAATTGTATAAAAAAAGTAAACGTTGTAAGTCTTATAAAAGTAAGATACATAATTGTTACCAAACAATGTAAAGATTTTAACGAATATCAATCAAAATGTTAAGCTTTTCTAAAAATAAAGAGGTCGCTTCATGACAATATGGCATTATGCTATGTTATTTAAATAATCTCACAATAAAATATAACTCAGTACAATATATCTATAAAATGAAATTGTTTACGTATGCATTCTTAGTCATTAATAATTGATATACCTATTTTCATTGGTCTCATTACATTTCCTTAGCTTTTATTTCTAAATTACATTAATATAATAATATATTTCGCTGGCATTACCAATCTTTTCAACGATTTAAATCCCTATTTGATTCCATCACAATTTCTACATGCCTTATCTCATTATCTATCGTTAATATATTTAATCAATTCATCACAATACTTTCCTACCCAGGCCTAGCCATTTTATAACATTTCACTTAGGTACACTTTATTACATATAAATCATCTTATTCAACTCATCATATAATCTCTTATACCACATATATTTCAGAAACATATTTAAGACATTTCTACGTCCCCAACAATTCTCACGGAGAAGATCTCGCTTACTGCCATGATCAAAATGAAGGACTGTTCTTAATTGTACCATTTGAATAATGGTGGTTGTGTACTTTATTTTATCATTTATAAATTCTAATTCATTCAATAACGCTACACAATAATCTCGTTCGAAATGAATAATTCAGTTTAAAAGAGTTCTTTCACTATTGGGTGATCAGTCCTTTGCGTATTTGAACCTTGTAAACAAAATCATTCCCTACTTACTATAAATCTATACGTGTATACAAACACAAACATCCAATTACTTCTATCAAAAGCTATTTCCATCAATTAATCCTTTCCATTCCATAATTTCTTAAATAAAAATGCCATACTCATACTTAAATACATATACAATGTATATCTCTCGAAACCATAAAAATCAGATGCGTATTACAATATCAAAACTTTTAAATAAAACATTAATCATATAGGTACTTCAAACTGTTACAAGTCATTACAAGACAATGATGAGTAATTATAAACAAAGTGTCGTTTCAGTAATGAACGGTGTTGAATTTCGAGACCAAAGAATGTATCGCATACTTGCACAGCTGCATCATATCTATTGGATTCTAAACTTGATAAAAATAGAATTCATTATAATTAGTATTCATTTATTCCATTTAAATTTGGTTTTGCTAATTTAATTAATAACATTTTCGTACTCATAAAACTATAATATCTGTAAGATTGTATGTATAAGGATAGTCAAGCATTTCAAATAACGTCTTTAGAAAATAAAATAAAACTCATATAATTATTGACATAATTAGAAACCGATTGTATAACTCATAACTTATTTATAAAAATTTACCTTTTCACAAAAGAAACTGGCTATTTTAGAAATTTAATATTTATTACATAAGAGTATCTTTAACGAAAATTTTATTTAAATTTGAATGAAACCATAGTCATAAGCGAACCTTTTATAAACTAATGTTAACATAAAATAAGACGATAATATAATTGGTTACTTAATTTTCCTCTAAATAAAAATTAAGTGTAAAAAAATCTTTCAATGAGCAAACAAATAATCAAATTTAAAAAAAATATATGTGGTATAGAAATATGATTTTACATTTTAATAATAACAGTTTCTTCATAGGATCTTTAACAAAATTTATCTAAAGAAAAATAAAATCGATTGAAATAAAAATAAGTATTTAAAATATAGGAATTTAAACCATCGTGGTCATTTAAACTTATTTTAAATTGTCTTTCGGGATTTATACCACGTACCTACCTTTGTTTGGAGTTACCGATATTTTGGTTACTTCAAACAAAGGTGCGTGGTATAAATCCCTAAAGACAATTTAAAATAAGTATTTAAAAATTTATATAAATTTTGTTTTGGCCAGATTTTAATATAAAAAAATTATGAACCTTTGGAGAAAAAAATAGATATATGTTGAATACCTTTTCTTTCTTCTTAGCTTGCCTTTTAGTTGTCAACTTTATTCATCGTAGAAGATACGGAGTCCTCTTGACCCGAACATCTCCCAGCGCCTCGCAAATTCCATCACCAGACTCGTTCATCTCCCAGCTGCCAGCAAAATCCATCATCCGCTTCGAACATCTCCCGGCTCTCAGCAAATATTATTCATCTCATAAAAATCTCTCCATTTCCAGTATATCTCATTTTCATTTAACTTAAATTTTTCTTTAAATCTTCAGTAAGTAATTTATTTCTATTTTGATTCTTGATGTTTTGTTTGCTCATTAATTTCTTCATGTCCAAATTCACGCCATTTCTTCGTTAGTGCTAGTGTTCTCTTTTTCATAATAATTATATATCACGCCAAGCGCTGCCCAAGGGCAGCCATGCAATGTAACGATGGGCGACTGGAGTTCAATTGAAACGACTGTCTTTGTTGAGTGTCGTATATTGAGTGAGTTCCACAATACAGTGCAACACTACAACACAGTTCTGGTCAAATGTCTTCCTGAATTAAGGTTGTTTAAATCAGACTCTCTGTGTGAGCTTTCGATCCGTTTTTTTAAACCTAATCGCCCAAATAGAGGAATAGTTTGGTTTCTGGGTACTTTACGAACATTCAATGCATTGACACACGGAACACCCCGACTGAAAACAACAATAAATTTTGTGGATTCCACCTCACTGCACTAAGTGCTTAAAGGCGACAGAACCGCTCTAGTAGCTACTAGCTCTAAAAGTATTGTATAATATCTTCACGTTATGCTGACCTATAACCCTTTCTGTAGTGTAAATATAATCGTGCAATCATCAATCAATCAACTATAGGTAACGAGTTTTATAAGGAGCTGATGTGCTGTTAGACAAAAGGTTATACGCATTGGCCACAGCACCATTATAGCGTTAAGATTCGTATTGCAATATAAGGTGACAAAATCTTCGCAGCTTTCTCAATTTTCAGTTGACGCAGATCCTGACCCAGAATGTTTTGAGCGGTTTTTGTGGATAATTGGCCGGAACGACATGTTAAATGTCACACTCGGTTTGCTCCTTCAGAAAGAAGTAGTTTACACTTCCCGATACCCATATACTTTGGAAGAGCTGAAGTCCCTTGGCTAAGTGACTAAAATCGCATTAAATAATTAAATATTATAATTTAATACGGTATTTGATCATGACTGCTTTGAAATCCCACACCTCTGACGGTGGCCAAGACACCTTTAGCTATCAGTACTGATCAGCTCAGTGAGTCTGTCGAGTTGGCCGTCAGAAAACCATTTCCACCATACTTAATTCCTACCCATTGTCCGTCTGTCATCATAGGTCTCCGGTGGCAGATATCCCGCACCTATCTATATAAGTATATATTAATACGTATGGTAGGCTAGGGTCTAGGGATTTGTAGGGACAAATAGGGTTAGGTTCTAGGCGCGTACGAATCGTAGGTCTGTATCACAGCATACCACAATAGTACCACGATAGTACGTGCACTAGTTTAAGGGCCTAGTAGTAGGTGCGTATAAGTGCTGGTCTGTATCACAGAATACCACAGAGTACCAAGCCTATACGCTAGGTACAAGTTAGGATAGGTTTAGGATACATATAGGTATAAGGATTAGGATAACTAGCATAGGATATTATAGGTGATAGGCTACGACTCTAGGATAGTCTAAGTTAACATATTAGATAAGTCCCTTATCATTTAATCACTCCCCTTGTACAGTGGGGTTATTAGCCTAAGGCTGCTAACCCGCTGTTCAAAAAAAAAAAAAAAAAGATATGGGTCGTGTTATCTCGAGATATCAAGACTGTCATTTTCAAAGTGGCCGAATATTTAAAAAAAAGGAAAGCAGACAAAGAAAGTTTTGAATATAAAAGTGACGCAAATATCGCCAAAATTATTGCGGAAGCTACTCCCGTAGCTTCCGCAATAATTAAATAATTATATATATATAATAATTTCGCAATAAATACTGCGAAAAAACTGTAAGAAATGTAGTAACTGCAGTAAATTCAACAACTAATTTAGGCTGACTCAAATTTAGTATGTTATTGACGATTTTGATTTGGGCGTCATCATAAGAAAAATTCATCAGTTTTATGAGATCGAAAAAAGAGTGCCAAGTATTCGTAAATTACTGTCAAGATTGAGACAGGATGGCATATTGAATTGTGGACGAGAATATTTGAGAAATCTTTTACACACAATGGGTAACCGTTTCAAAAAATGTAGATCGAAGAGACATCTTCTCATAGAACAACCTAATATTACAGAGTGGTGGAGAAAATACTTGACGAAAATCAGGAAATACAGAAGCTAAAACCGCAATATATACTTATTTCCTAGATGAGACATATATTAATGCCAGTCACAATGTGAGCAAATGTTGGCAATCAGTGTCAGAACCTGGAATTCACACAGACATCGCGAAAGGACGACGTGTGGTAATTCTTCACGCTGGGTGTCGAAATGGCTTGGCTCAAGGTGCATTAACTATATTTAAATCAGACCCTAAGACCGATGACTACCATGGAGACATGAACGGGCCTACTTTTTATAAGTGGGTGGATGAAAAGCTAAAAGATAAGTTGCTGCCGTTGTCATGGACAACACATCTTAGCACAGCGTTCAAGTTGAGAAGAAACCGACCATTACAAGCCTCAAAAGTGTAATGCAGAAATGGTTGCGGCGGCACAACGTTGAATTTTCCGAAACTATGAAAAAAGGGACAAACAAGAATAAAAAGTTTTATCTGTCCCCCTATCAGCGATAGGGGGACAGATGAAACCTTTAAGGAGTGAATAAAGTTCGAACTGTCCCCTCATTGCTAACAGGGGGACAGATCAAACTTTTTTTTCCGATCTGTCCCCCTAAGGGGACAAAGCGGGGTGACAGATCGGAATATTCCGTTCCGATCACACGATAAGAGTCACTCTAATCCAGATATTGCTGGCTCGCTTGAAATTGTGGGCAACGTCACTCAGAGAAAGCGTAAACAACCTGAGTCAGAGCATAGAGCACAGATATTTAATAAAAATTTGTATTCATTGGTCAGAGTTTGCCGAGGCCATTAGGACATTGTCACAAGACATTAACAAAAAGTTAGATGACTGGGGTGGTGAGTTGGACTGCGCAATATCTAAAATAACTGACAGTGTAACAGTTATTAAAGTTGATCTAGCCACCGTAACCCAAGTTACTTGCGATATCAAGACTGACTTAGACAGTTTGCGTTGCGAACACACTGGCTTAGATAATAAGGTGTGTAGCCTAGACGCTAAACACAATGAGCTGGTGAAGGACGTGGAAACTCTCAGGAATTCTGTTCAGTATACCATGGACGAACAGGACGACCTTAAGAAAAAGATGGAACTCATTCGGCCTGTAAACACAGAAACTATTGCTGATATGATTACTGGCCTTGAAGCGAAGATCGATTCTCTGGAACAACAAGCCCGTCAGTGTAACGTGAAGCTATGCAATGTTCCGGAACTGCGTAATGAAAATTTGATTACTCTTATGGAAAATATTTGCACAAAAATAAAGTTTACTTTATGTCCTAAGCATATCCTTGCTATACATAGAGTGCCACACGCACACACCAAAGATAAAAAGCCGAAAAATATCATCGTAAAACCGAGCTCGCGCATCTTAAATCTTAAGGGATAATTTATTAAGCGCTTAGCGGCTAGTAAAAGGACTAGATACTATATCCTACATTATAAATATGATTTCTAGATCTCAATTACACGTACATGCAATACAATACAAAACATCAGTTTAGGTTGAGCTTGAGAGATATGTAATAATATCTAGGCTTTGGGCTGAAATTACTGATATCCAAGTATTTATGCATAATATGTAAGAGGATAGTGGCAACTAAATGACACTGACATGACGTTTGACAGTTAAACTGTCAAACGTGTAAATAAGGTGTACCTATATAAGTCGACAGGCTCGGCTAGCTCGTCCTATTCTCCTTCGACGACGGCTCAGGTACGATATGGTTCTGACTATTTAATTGCCACTGTGTTCCAATATTCTGTGTTGCTTGTTCTTTTGTTTCATCATCTAGGAAACAATGTAAGATAGTGTAATCATTATCTTATTGATATTGTGTTGTGGGTAGTTTGATCGTTTGTGAGATATTATAGATTGTAATATAGGATAGAATAATATACTGTGGATCAAGTCGTATCAATGAGATTCATAAGGTATATACCTGTGGTAAACATTTAGTAAATTGTATTGATGCTAAATAATGCTTATTATGTTCTGTTGTAAGACAGACCTTTCTAGTAATATAAAACTAACCACAACATTGATATTTGATATAAATTGGCTGTACCACTGTTTGTTAATTATTGTTATATATAGTTATTGAAAAGAATGATCAAGAGTTTTATTGCCCGTTCTTTCTCTTGGTTCTATGTCTTTGCTTTGCGAACTGGGCTGTAAATGTAAATGTAGAATCACGACGTAATCTGAATAAATGAAAGTATGATTTGATAGTTATGTCTCTTTTATTTATCAAAACTGTCTCTACTCTATAGGAAGCTTCCCTGATTCTGACATCAGAAGTGGGATAAATTTGCGCCCACAGTACTAATACATCCAATTGCAAGTTCCAGGGTCTCCTCATCGTGATGCCATGATTCTGCCTAAGCCCGTCTCTGCACCGTTCAGCTGACGACGGAGAACGATTGCCCTACGATCCAGTAGCAACGTTGCCGAGAGCAAGCTGGTGGATGAGTACCGACTACATATCTTAACGATCTGCAACAGTATGCTGAAGCCAACAGCAACAACCAACTGCAAACGCTGGTAATGTACTTCCACCAAGAATATAGCCATGAATGGTCGAAAAATATGACTGTTGTACCAGGTTATTTTAACATGTTCATCAAAAATGTATCTGAGTATAAAACTATGTAGGTAATAGCGAAAAAGTTACAGAAAATGTACAATATATTTTTAAAGTAGCCAATATTGTTCTAATCTGTTGGAATTTAAATAGGCAACATTTGTAGTGATTGACAGAGACTCGGTATGAGCATTGGCTGTGTTGTGCTTTGTTGATAACTCTTTCTAGTGTTAGTACTGATTAGCGTAATCGTCCTGCATATTTGAATTCCAAGAATTAAGTGCTCTGAAGAATCTTTTCATTACAAGTCGAATATGAAATGATGGTAGGTAGAATACATTTCAGAGATTTCTTCATTAATTTTGTTGGCGGTGTATTCATTACATACAGACCAATATTGCGGTGTAGGAATGTGCCTTAGCTCTGTTCCATAAGCTGTTGTTAATTTTTCGCCACAATTATCAATCATCCCTTAAACAAACAAAGAACAAAACTTTCAACAAAAATAAAACTTTACCCGGGGCCAAAACACAGTAGTTTATTAATTTCGATCAAACCGTTAAGGGAAAACGTGCTTGTACAAATTTCTCTTCGCAAGCATCTGATAGTTAAACGGGCAAAAAATATTAAAACCTCGTTGAAGTTGAAGATCTTCGTAATGATCTGTACTTGTTCTGTGAGGATCGCTTTGGAATTGTTTTCGTTTTGAACTGCGGAGTAGTAACTTAACGCCATGGCCGTACTTCTCTTATCCCTTGTTTTCTTATCAGATAAGCGTTTTTTACCTTAAAGTATTTTGGTGTAGTATCACTGGGTGCTATATACAATGGAAGTATGTGCTAATTATCTGGTATTTTATGACTAATACAAGACTGATTTTATGGCTCTTATTAGTCATATTTAATAGCATATTGGTGGACAACAAATCTAGAACTCTTACTTTATATCTTCGAAAAATTATTGCGTTTTGAAGGACTTATAGCAATTTTTACAATTCTAAAATAATAATGTAGTACATGTATTTAATAAAATTTACATATTACTCCAAAAAACTTGATATGAGATTTTGATGATGGGAGATGCAACTTCTCAACTTTTGACGGTCAAAAAGTTAATTATGCCTTTGTTATGTATTTGGGGTAACATATAAGTAGGTAAAACGACAACAAAGTGATAATATATTCACACGGGCTAATCCTTAAAATAATAGCTGTAACAAACTATAAACAATGTAACTTGTGCCAGGAGCCACTCAAAACCCATGTAAAAATTGAGACTCAGCATTGGCGTTTAGTCATAAAAATCATCTACTTTCTATTTGAAATATTAAAAAGGACTTAACCGCCCGACAACTCCACAATTTTCCCGAATAAGTAAAACCTGCTTGCCGAACATGGCCTTGGTTTGGGTACATACTTAACCGAAATACACCCGTGACCAGCACTGGGGTCTGATAATGAATAATATTCCCGCCAATATAATCAAAAAACAAAGACTGTACGAAAACAAAGACTCTCTTGGTGTAAGACTGGACCGGTATATCTTAAGTTGTATACAAATCGGAGTCCATTGAATTAAGTGAGTGGGCCTCCGTTAAACCTTACAAAAGATACAAATTAAAGGAAATAAATATTTGAATTGCGACAGCAATCGAGGAGGCGCGCACTAAAGACTTGTTTTAGAGCTAGATTAATGTTTTACGACTTTTGCCAGATAAATTTCGAAGTTACTTTGGAAATTTTGATCGTTACATGGCTTAGATGCATTAGTGGGTTTGTTTGGTCTATAAGATATTGTTGCGATGCCTTTCTTAAAAGTATTATTCTAAAGCTGACTTGCGGGAAGGATCGATATTATTAGAACATTAAAGGCATTTACATCTAAAAGCAATCATACAACGATATAATCGCATAGAGTAGGCATTAGTATTAGCACGTACCACGTACTTATTAGTCGATTATTGTTTAATTAAAAAAAGAAATGTATTTGCTTCTTCATATTTCAAGAAAGTGTCGTAATAATTAGTGCTTGTGATACAGGTCGCACCACCAATTTAACGACAAATATGCTTGGCGGTCTTGAAACGAAACTAATATTCCGATAACAACTAATTTTTTTAAATAATGCCAATACGTTTAGAGATCAAGGGCCTCTATAATCTGTCCTCCAAATATGCTAATTATGTCAATATCCTTCCATGATTGTGTCCACATATGTATTTATCGTATGCGCGTACATGTTGATTGTATAATTGAATAAGCAATTAAACACTTACAAGCCTATATCAAGATTTGCGATGGCATTCACCGTAGAGGGAATCTAAATTTGTTTCAACTATCTCTGTTGTGATTGACATAACAAATTTGAGATAATTCTATTAATAATAGTGTTGACTCAAATAGACTCTGTATTGGAGGCTTCTGTTAGGATATTCTCAGAATCGAAGCAACTACGTGTGTGGCGTAGTTTCAGCTGCCACTTTGCAGCTCGCCGAGTGTTGTGGGCTTGATCCTCACACGGAACAGCACTTTTTGTCATCTATAATTTGTTGTTATGAGTCTGGGTATGCTTTGCGTGTTTTTTTTGTTTGTAAAGTCCATATACAGGATTTACTCCAAGTGTGGGAGTGGACATTTTAAAACGGAAAGGAGTTTAAGCAGATTTTGACTCAGCAGATCTACTAAGTAAATAAGATCTCAATTACATTGACTATTTCACCTTCATCAATATCATCATTGACCTCGCATTGTTCGAGTTGTATCCAAGACTTTCACTCTGGAGGAAGCGGTCTGCTTTTTAGTCTAACGGGATTTGATAGAATAGTAGCTACTATTCTACAGAGCAACTAGGCAACTGCTTGAGCTGCGTAACTCAAAGGGATAGCTATTTTCCATGGCTTACACCTGAGTCAGTTTATTAATTTTTTGCTGACTCGCTCTAACGACTGCCTGACAGTCGGGATCGACGGCTCTGACAGCTGTGCGATTTACAATTTAATACTCATTTAAGTCAATGGTGCGCGCCATAGTGCAAGTTAAATCCAGATACCCTCTGCTTGACAGTCTGTACGTATCTCCACTAGGTTATCGCTTGCTAGGCTATCACCTTCTAATAAGTACGTTAATCTTAAAAACAGGCCATACTCTTTCGCTTTTTAGAGTTCCGTACCTCGAAATGAAAAAACGGAACCCTTAAAGGATCACTTTGTTGTCCGTCCGTCTGTCAAGATCCATTATCTCAGAAACGCGTGAAGGTATCAAATTGAAATTTATATCAAATAGTCAAATCTGCTGTCCCATGAAGCTCTGAAAAAATCAAACTTCTAAACCAACGCAATCAAAAGATTTATGCTGCAAAATTCCGCAATTTGCTAAACTCGCAAGGGAATCAAAACCTACAGGGTACTTTCTCTGAACTCAGAATCTTGAAATTTGGTATGAAGCAATTTTCCCGAATAAGTAAGACCTGCTTGCCGAACTTGGCCTTGGTTTGGGTACATACTTAACCGAAATACACCCGTGACCAGCACTGGGGTCTGATAATGAATAATATTCCCGCCAATATAATCAAAAAACAAAGACTGTACGAAAACAAAGACTCTCTTGGTGTAAGACCGGGCCGGTATATCTTAAGTTGTATTAACAATACGGTACCTACGTAACAATGATCTATATACAAATCGGAGTCCATTGAATTAAGTGAGTGGGCCTCCGTTAAACCTTACAAAAGATACAAATTAAAGGAAATAAATAGTTGAATTGCGACAGGAATCGAGGAGGCGCGCACTAAAGACTTGTTTTAGAGCTAGATTAATGTTTTACGACTTTTGCCAGATAATTTTCGAAATGGTATGAAGCAATGTCTTGTAGCACAGATAAAGGAAAAATTGCAAAAACCGTAAATTTTTACTTACATCATATCATAAAAATATTTTAGTAATTTTAAATTTATTACCATTTTCTCATGAACGCGTAGAGGTATTCAATTGAAATTCATATCAAATACCCAGGTGTATAATACCTTTAAGCTGTAACGAAAACAAACTCCTATGTCAACGCAATAAAAAGAAACAGCAATTTAAGCCGCATATTTTCTCGCAACTACTCGCAATGCAATCAAAACCTACAGGTTACTTCCCGTAAACTCAGAATCTTGAAATTTGGTACGAAGCAATGTCTTATAGAACAGATGAAGGAAAAATTGCAAATTATTTGTTACATCATATAATAAAAATAATTACAATAATATTAAAGTGACTAGCCCTTTCCCTATGAACGCATAGAAGTTTTAAATTGAAATTCATATCAATTACTCGGGTCTATAACATCTTTAAGGTGTAACAAAATCAAACTTCTAAGCCAACGCAATCAAAAGATACAGCTATTTATGCCGCAAATTGTTGACCGGTTGGCGCAGCGGGAGTGTAAGCGACTGCTATGACGAAGGTCGCGAGTTCGATTCCCGTTCAATTTAAACATTTGTGTACGTGAACATGCATGTTTGTCTTGGTCTGGGTGTTTCTATGTATAATATGTATGTGTTTACAAAAAAAAGTATATAATTATGTATGTTTATCCATTATCTAGTACCCATAGTTAAGTACAAGCTCTGGTTAGTTTGGGACTAGACGGTGATGTGTAAGAGTGTAAGTAGTAGAATATTATTATATTATTATTAAATTCTCGCAAATTTTCGAAACTCCAAAGGAATCAAAACCTACAAGGTACTTCCCGTGAACTTAGATCTTGAAATTTCGTACGAGGCAACTTCTTTGAGCCCAGATTAAGGAAAAATTTCCAAAAATGTAAATTTTTAGTTACATCATACCTATAATAAAAATATTTTTAAAAATGTTAAAGTTTCTATCTCTTTCCTCGTGAACGCGTAGAGTTATTAAATTGAAATTCATATGAAATAATAAGGTCTATAACACCGTGAAGCTGTAATAAAATCAAACTTCTATGTCAACGCAATCAACAGAAACAGCAATTTAAGCATATTTTCAAACTCGCAACTACTCGCAAGGGAATCAAAACTTACAGGGTATTTCCCTTGAACTCAGAATCTTGAAATTTGGCACGAAGGAATGTCTTATAGCATAGATAAGGAAAATTGCAAAAAATCGTAAATTTTAGTTACTTCATATAATTAAAATATTTTTAATAATTTTAAAGATACCACTCCGTTCTTCATGAACCCGTAGAGATTTAAAATTGAAATTCATATCGATCAGTCGATCTAGAATCTTGAAATTTAGCATAAAGCAACGTTTTATAGCACATAGGAAAAAATCTAAAACCTTAATTTTTTTGTTACATCACATATTTTTTTAAATAATTATAAATACCTACAAGTTTGTACGGAACCCTCGGTGCGCGAGTTCGACTCGCACTTGACCGGTTTATTTAGCGATATACAAACTTTTAAGAACTTTCAGTGATATGCGCTGTACTCTTCATATCTCGTATCATCAAAAGTTTACTTGTACCTATATTATTATCTCTATTACCAAGTATACTTTAGTATCATAAATAAGGAATACAACACTTCACAAAGTAACATCAGCAAACAAACTAAAATAATTTTCTAACTTGATACGCGCTAAAATCGAATTAAAAGAACTTCGCTCTTAAAATACTAGGAAGTCTATTTACGAGTAAATAGGATTCATTCATATATACAACGACACTCTACAAATAAAATAGCCTGTCGTCGTACAATATGCTCGAGGCCTTACGATATTAAAATCCGTACACACTGTAGCCATGATATACGGGTCTTTCTCCACTATATTATCTGTTTAAAATCTCAACAGGTGCTCCGTTAATATTTAAATAATTGTACCTACAACAGCAATGGGTTTATCGGGGTATGAAATCAGAATTTCATTTTAAATTCGGTCTTGTTTATGTGGGTTAGAATTTTAATTCTATTTTTAAAAAATCTATATATATAATATGTGTCAGGTAAAATAAAACTGACAAAGATATGAAATACGAAACTTTATCATGACAAGAGTTATGTTACGTCTCAAGTTGGAGGCACAGCAATCTAAGCTTTATTTTATTGATTGTTTATTCAATCACCTTGACGCCACTTGTACAGATACTACAAAATCGCAAACTACAACTGATTTTGCTTAATTATTTAAGACAATATAGATAGAATTTTCATATAACAGATTGATCGTACTAATGTTCAAGATTTTGCAAGAATTATGAAAAAGAATGTACGTGTTTATTCTTTGGCAAGATGAAGGTTACTATATCGTCATCATCATCATCATACAGGCTACTGCAGAATATATGCTTTTCCTTATTTTCGTCACAATAGCATTGTCAGTCAATTGGCCAGACGGGTTTTCATAGGGTTTGTGTCGAGTTTTCCGTCTCCTCCCAAAAGTACTTTGGTCCATGTATTTTCCCTAACAACGACACCCATAGAATGTAATATACTTATTTTTTTTAAAGACTCACGCCTGTATCCTCGAAGGGGTAGGCAGAGGTGTAATATTATACGGCACATTTCGCTATGAATTTTTAAGTCCCACGTAACCTATTACGGTAATAGGCTCGGTAACCGGGCACATCACTAGACTCCGTGCTGCTTCTGAGAATTCGGAAAAACCCAGTAACACTTTTGCCCGACCCGGGAATCGAACCCGGGACCTCCGATCAGCAGTCACGTACGCTATCCACTGGACAACTGAGGCATATGTAATATACTCTTGACAATTAACCTCTGAAATATGTTTTACGGATCTTCTAGCTAGTAGAATCAATTGGCAGGAATTGAGAAATTCCTATCATACATAATTCTGGATACAGATTCATTTCACAAAACAGCCCTTTTAATGTTTTTGTCTCCCGCATTGGCTAATGACGGAAGTGGATTAATTATTTTCCAACTCCTACAATTTACTTCTGATTAAATTCCTTGCGAATTGCACGATGGTTGAACTTTTTCCGCGATTTCACGCGTGTCAAATCTCGATCTCGAAGGTCACTACTGAACCGATCTGAGATACCGGAAAAATTGTCCGAAACCGAACATGCAGAGCAGTGAAACTTTATGCTAAATTACCGCATGGTATGTCATCTGCTATCTGAAATTAAAGAAACAACAGAGTCTCACTATAAAGAAAGTCAGATCAAACAACGCTAAAAAAGATAAGCTGAAAAATACACCGCTGCTGAAACAACAAGACGCGCTCTATTCACATAAACTTTAATACGTAATTGTAATATTTGCTTGAGAAAGGAATTACTGCTCGACGCCTCTTTGAATAGCACCAACGCGATTTAAGGCCCATCTCGGAAGGAAAAACAGTTGTGAGGCAATAAAAAGATTTAAGATTTCCTTACCCGAGTTACTAAAGACCCAAGATCCAGTGCCAAAGATATTGCTGCTGTGTATACTACTTTATGTGTAGTAAATAACTATTTAAAATTAAAATACCTGAGTATAGCTACACTTTAAGCGGTCATCACAACCGCTTTAAACTGCACTGAGTGTTGTGGGTTCAATTCCTATCGGACAACACTATATACAACACAAATGATCCATGCCCAGAGCGGTAGTTTTTTTTTTTGTCATACCCAGAGGTATAAGTGGAAAAAAACGACCGCAAAGAACTACCACCCTAAGCTTTGCTTAGTTTATGAATAGCTTGTACTACGTATACTAGATTATCGATAAACATATACTTTTGATCAGTACCAAGACCAAGAAAAACATCCATGTTGACGTAGCAGTCGATTACACTTCTGCTACGCCACAGGGTTATCATAATTTGTTTATTGTTACACTTTGCCACTTAAAAATAAGTAAGCAATAAATAATAAGAAATAAAGTGCTGTTATAAGTGTTTGCAACCTAAACTGTTGTGGATAAGCAGGTACTTTTGTCTTTGATTATCACTTTAAGAGTGGAATTGTACTTACTATTTTATCACATGACTACTTAATTTTATCGCAAGATATAAACCGAATTCATGTAATAAAAACGTCGAAACGATATTCCAATTATATAATTACCAATAGTATTCGTGATCAAATGTACAAAATATAATTGGTAAACAAATATCCGAACACTGACAAGCTCAAATACAGACAACATTTACTAAATTTTAATTTTAACTCAAAAAAATTAACATGAAACTAGCATGGTTTTTATTAAAGACATGTTACAGTGTTTACATGACCAAACAAACACTTAAGTGAACAAACAAGACAACAATTTGTACCGCAAGGGTGGCATCGGCGCACCGCCAGAGGCAGATTGTCGGCTAATTCTTCGCGCTTCGCTGAAGGCTGTACCACGCAATAAATTCGTCGCATTCAGACAACCCACCCAACTGAAAGAGCTCCGATAAAAACGAGATGACTCGCCTCCTGACACATTTTTTTACTTAGAAAACAATGTTCGCGACCTCAAAGGTATTAAGACGTCGAGACATTGATGGGTATAGTCGTCTATTGAATATTTCATTACTTCCTCCTCTCACGGGCATGGCGGGTGGTGGTTATCTCAACGTGGAATCGTAACATTACGTATTTTATAGACTTGTTACATAATATTATTTGGTATATGAACACACACATACCTACAATCACCTACGTATACTTGTTTTATTCGTTTTGATTTACGATTGTAATACACCTGAAGGATTTTAGTGCGACTTCTTTTGGCATCAATGGGCCAAAGCCAAGGCATTATCGAGTGATAGGTTCATTTGTCAACCTGTCTTCAAAGTTCATACAAAAAAGAGACTGTCGGAAGGGACATAAAGTATTTGTAATTCAATCCTAGGAATTGAAGCGAACAATGCCTACTTCATCAGGAGGAACGCTCGACAATGACACAGGGAAGTCCGCCTACGTTTATTGACCTCAAATAAATTTGCCACGATTTAGAAACCCGAAATGAAAGGGGTTCGTACTAAAAATAGGAGCTGTTCTTACACGAGGATGTTAGGATATAATATAGATACAACATTACACTTTGTAGGTATGTCCATCTATATTTAGATTTAGTGAACCTACAAGGAAAGGTCTTTGTAATGTACGAAAAATAGTTTATACTTAAGTGTATCAACTAGTGCTACGCGTTAAAAAATCTTAGCTTGTTGACATATTTCTCACGTCGAGTTTCTTTAATAATCATCCTGAAAATTTTTACCACATAATGTCTTTCATTTAATTTTGGTGTGAGTGTGTGGCCAACTCTGGTGTCGGAGCAGATTGACCGGAAGTCTCTGACTTGGCCTAACGATTCTTGTCCTAAGGCAAGAACTGGGACCGACGTCTTTACGTGCCCTCCGAAGTACGGTAGCGCTCTGGCGTAGATGACCCAACGAGACCAGACGAAAGCCGGGACCGACGGTTTAACGAGCTTTTCGAGGGATGAGGCAAGCGATAAATAACTGTTTAGCACTTAACTCATCTGAAAAAAGGGCTTATAGATCCTGCTACCGTCAAAATTATTACGGTGTTCCCCAGGGCAGCATTTTGGGACCTTTTTTGTTCCTATTATATATCAATACCTTACCCAATGTTACCCCACATAATTGTATATTATACGCTGATGATACCACTGTCAGTATAAAATTGTCCTATAACAATGTTACTTGATATCAAAAAGAGATCAACGATACGCTAAACAATATAATACTATAGCTAAAAGACAACAATTTACATATAAATATAACAAAAACCAAAATGATACAGTTTCAAACTTATAGTAGCAAACGTTCACAATTGCAAATACAATATGGAAATGATACAGTTGAAGAAGTAGACAGTACAAAATTTTTGGGTATAACAATAGATAAATATTGTACTTGGAAGACACACATTAGTGAATTATGTAATAAGGTGCAGAGATTTGTATTTGTTTTAAACAGAATAACCCGTGTGGCTGGTATTGAAGCAGCATTATATTCCTATCACAGTTATGTATCGTCAATTTTACGGTATGGAATTATAATATGGGGTAATTCTGTTGACATCATTAATGTTTTCAGGGCTCAAAAAAAATGTATTCGTTGCATATGCAAAGCTCATCCAATGGAGAGCTGTGTTCCTCTTTTTAAAAAACTTAAAAGATTGCCACTCCCTGCCTTATACATATTCGAGATATGCATCTTCGTCCATAAACATACCAGCTTGTTCAAGACCCGTAATGAAATTGTAACTAGACAAAGTCGTAAAATCCATAAATTATATGTACCGCAACAAAGATTGCAACTTTATTCCAGAAACGTTTATTGTATGGCAATACGTATTTATAACAAATTACCAGATACATTTAAAAACCTTAACATGCCCGCATTCAAAAGCAAAGTTTTTAAGTTTTTATTAGACAAATGTTATTACTCCACTAAAGACTTTCTCAACGAAAAAATTGACGAAATATTTAAATTATAATTATATTTACCCATTGACAATCATCATTTTTATTTTAATATTCTTAATTGTTACTGTTTAACTTAATAATATATTGAGATTTAAGTGTTATTAATTTTAAGACCAACCAAACATTTGTACGCTGGAAACGGCAGAATATTATGGACATATGCCTAGGGCTCTCCTTTGCAAGGAGGAATTGGCCTACTATACCACGCTGGCCAAACGGGTTGGTATAGGGTTTGTATCAAGTTTTGCTCCTCTTACAGTGCTGTTCTTTGCAAAATATGCTCCCTCTGTCGGCTCTTACGCCACCCATGGGATGACATGGGGTGGTGACATTCCGTATTCTTAATCCGTCACCACATGGACATATTATTATTATAAAATCCTTGTAACAACAATATTCTTACAAATAAATGATTTATTATTATTATTATATTATTATGTCAGTCTGTTGGTATCTCCACTACGCTATCGCTGAATTCAAAATATTACTAGAATAATAAGAATAATAATTTATTAAAGGCTGTTGGTAGTATTTTGCAACAAAAATTACTACTATGAACCATCAAGACGTTCTACAGTGCAACTAAGTGTAACAAAGGAGACCTACCAGGTGTCCACTGTAACGTTATCCCTACTTAGGGGGTGTTTAAATGAGAAACGTGGTTAAATGTTACAATAGAAACGGATTTAATTTGTCAAGTAAATCTAAACATCATTTAGCAAAGCGTTTTACTTACTAAAAAAATACAAAAATAAAATGTTATTCGAAAACATATAAACAGGGTCGCGTGATTCGGCGATGGTAAGGGATTTGTTGAGGGTCTGCTTGCCCGGTGGTCGTCAGGCAAAGCTGGTCACTTAGCTCGGTCTGAAGGCAGCAAAAAGAGAGCTCCCATCGCCGCGCGGCCGTATGTATTGTCCGTTGCAGGGCGCGGGCGCACGGTGGGCTGAAAAATCAAAATGTGGACTTAGGGGCTAAGAGACTTGTTTTTGGATTCTACTAATGAAAACAATATTTTTTTATTCTTTGACTTTTATTGATAAAGTACATACTTACCGAGATAAAATTGTTTGAAATTTATATGAAACTAGTGGAAAAAAAAACGATTTTTGTATACTACCACTGTTAACAAGTCAATACAACAAAAATAAAACAATAAAATATCCACACCACCCATTACAGGTCACGACATATTATACTTTCTCGGAATTTTGACAAAATCAGGTAAACTAATAAATTTTTAAAGTTTCAGATATATGACTAATGATGATTATTCCAAGTGTAGCAAGTAGATTAGGCCTACTGGGGATACCACATAAAAAAACGCGCCTAATATTTAACCTCTCTGGGTGGTGTCAAATAAAAGATTAAAAAAAATATTACCGCCAAAACGCAAAAAAACGCAGTTCGCGATATAGTGCATAAATAGCCAAAAAATATCTTCTATCATTAACTTTCATTGTTTTCTTAAGATAGTTTAAGAATTACGAGCAATTCTCATTTTATTGTTTTCTTCCATTCAAAAAAATCTTTAAAATTAAATAACTCAAAAAACACGCGTTTAATCAAAAAAAATGTATTAATAATTTTGAGTTGTATTTGATTATAGAATCCAAAAATGGAATTAGTTTATTTATATTCCACTTTAGTTTTTTCGAAATCCCTAAGTCCACTAGCGAACTTTTTCAGCCCACCGTGGGGCGGCGGGGTCGACCGGGCCGAGTGATGCGTCAAGGATTGACGTCACACACTCCCCCCTTTAGGCCAGAATTTTCCCGGAGGGAAAATTCTGTGGCTGGTAGGTGGCAACAGCATTTCGGGACCCTGAAACAGATGAGTGGTGGTGGTGTCAGTAGGTTAAATAAAAGGCAACTACTAACCCTGAAAGAGTAAAAAAAACAAGTATAACCCTCGACCATTCATACGTCACCAAGCATTGAACGTTCCTATTACCTGACATACATCACATTCAAAAGGCCCACACACAATCATACGTATGAACAAGCCAGCATTCATTCATGACGCGAGTCGTATTCATTATAATACACGACGCGCGAGGTATTATACGTGAGTTTTAGAGCAATTAGCCACCCAGTCTATGTTGGTAGGCACCACCTGACAACCCGGGCTCGATAAGTGAAATTAAATTGAAAATGTATAAGTCGCAAACCAATATTACGATCTTACTATATTACGATACTAACAATCATACGATCGGTTGGCAATATCACAAACAAATTGCTCATTAACAAGGTCGATGCAATATTGCAAGGACAAATTGTATTCATTTAAAAGGGAATAACAATGATTACTGCGGTCGAAAGTTTGAGCCACGTGAGTCATCACTGCGCGCTTGGCGCTGACCGCATTCTATTGACGCGAGTCATTATTTAGTTTCTGAACACGATACAAATTAATTAAAGACAAATGCAAAATTCTTAGTAAGATGTAATGAATAATACATCATCGAAGGAGAAGGTCGATGATATAGTATACACTACCATAGTTAAAAAACACAAAAAAAACACAAGCGAGAATCGAACCACAGACCGATCCGACAACAACCTTTTAACCACTGAGCCATAAGGGAATTTTTTTTTTTATTATATTGCGATTCGTCATTACTAAAGCTATATGTAACAAGATAATTGGGTACATGATTTAGCTGTAATTGGGAGTTAAAGACTTTATATACTATTTGTAACAAAGCGTTAAGTTATTTTAGTGATTAGATCATTAGTGATGAGCATTAATCATTAGATTCTTAAACTTTGTAGTGAGGTAATTTAAGATCTTTTATATGGAAATCACCAAGAGAAATCTGATAGTTAGATATTTAGTTAGATAAATAACAGATTTGTGTAACAATATTACATTCAATAAACTTCTGCGACAATTTATAACAGTAATAACTATTCATGTTTTATGTTAGCATGTTTATATGAATCGTTAACAAAACCCAATGCGTTATCTTGTGAGCTCCAACTCGGAAACAATAGCACTATTGTTGGCCTTCACAAATAATTATGTAAGTAATTATAACTTTGTATAGATATGCGTCTTACATTGTTGTGAATGAAACTGTACCCAATCGATTACAAACATGTTTTAGCTGTAATAGAATAAGATTCAATTATTTTACTCAGCTTTTAGGTTTAAAATAGTTGATTGTGAAATACGAAAAGGTATTCTTAACCCTATACTTGACGATGTGCATTTATATGCACAGTTTTTTTTTAAATATTCTACAAGCAAAATTAAGTAATTTTTTTATTTATTTTCTACTCATTCACCCATGAAATGCCCGTATTAGACATAAAAAAATATTACTGAGCCCTGGCGACACTTGGTGTACTCAGTAGACCGCGAGATGGTGGAGCATGCGCGTGCGTCTACGGCATCCATGGTAAAAATTGATTGAAATAATATTATTTATTAACGAAATTGAATAAAAAAGTTATAAAAACAGGACCTAAATATACAGTCTTGTGAATTAAGTATAGATTTTTTTCAATTTGAAATAGTTTACTTGGAAACATTTTCATGTTATCTTGCATGTGTCTTTAAATGCACATTGCCAAACTATTAACAGACCTACCAGCACTAGGCTGTGTGCATTTATAGATACATTGCCAGTTTGAAGGACATTGTTTTTAAACTAACATTATGAACTTCAATTAAATTATTTCTTACTATTAGATTGTTATTTTTTATATTTCTTTATTTTGGCGTTAGTGCCTAAGTTTGGTGCTAGTTCCGACATAGAAAAAGTGGTTCTTCGGAAGATGAACTTCATTATGCATGTTCAGTGCTATATTTCGACAATTTTTCACTTCAGTAGAATTGCTGGAACATTTGTGTAATGTTTATAGTATCTTTGCTTTAGGGACTGTCAGGCAAAACAGACTTCGAGGAGCTGCAGCCAAACTACCTACTGATAAAAAGCTAAAAAATAAAGGTCGTGGATATTTTACTCAAGTCGTTTCTAATGGATGTAAAATAGCAGTAGTCAAATGGGTTGACAAGAAGTGTGTCACAACGGCCAGTTCTTATACTGACTCGCAGCAGGTGCATCAGGTGTTACGATACTGTAAAAACCCAAAAAGCAAAGCACCTGTTACATGTCCCAACATCGTAAAAGAATACAACTGTTGTATGGGAGGTGTAAACCTTGCAGATATGCTAGTAGCTCTTTATTGCACTGAAATGCGAGCACATCGTTGTTATATACCTTTATACTCACAGGTTCTTGACATATGTGTCAATAATACATGGCTCATTTATCGTCGTGAAACCAAAGATGCAAAGCAAATGAAACTTAAAGACTTTCGATGAGCTATAAGTAATGATCTCCCCACCTTTCAAAGAATTAAGAAGTTTTCGAATACGTCCAGAAGTTCGAAATTTGTTACACCGCAGATGTCCGACTACGGCCGATATGACCACTTTAGACACTTGCCATCATTTACAAATAAAGGCAGATACAAGAATTGCATAAAAAGTGAGACTAAATTAATATATGTAAAATGCAACGTGAGGCTTTATTTGATATATGGTCGTAATTGTTTTTATGATTATCATACAAAATAATAATAATAAATTTCATTGTCGACATGTCTGATTACTGATTTCTCATTATAAGTAGTAGTTTTGTGGGTTTACAACTTTTGTAGTAGGTACTTAAAGAAGTTTTTTATTGTTTAAAAGGACTATAGCGGCAACCGAAATACATAATTTGTAAAAATTTCAGCTTTCTAGCTATCAAAAGGTCATAGACAATCATGTTGTTGTCTTCATTGCTCATATTTGATCTCTTTACTAGTAGTTTTTTTTAATCAACCGTTGTTTCATCATAAATAAGTCGTGTTTCAATTTCGTCTGCACATGGCAATGTGCATTTAAATGCACACGCTTTTTTTACAGCGATAATTCAACGAAGCTGGCAATGTGCATTTAAATGCACATGCTATATATCCAAAACTATATATGTATGATTTTTTTTGCATTTTTTACCTGTATTTGACACGTATTAGTTGCGATATATGTGGAAAAAATAATGAATATATACAATAAAAACCTTTGCCAAGTATAGGGTTAAACTTGAACATCAATTAATTTGCTTTAGTTATTAAAGTATATAAATTATTGATTTATGTAGAAATACCCACATTAGATATTTAAGTATTGAAATTATTTATTTAATTTGTGTGTAAACAGTCACTTTAGTTATTTAATGAGGTATAAAAATTATTTATTTGCTTTATATGTAAATAGCCACTTAGTTATTTAAGAATAGAAGTTATTGATTTAATTTATGTTCAAATACCCACTTTAGTTAAAGTTAGTTTCAATTCAATTAAGTTTGATAAATTCAGTTTGATATAATAACATTTGCGTAAACACAAGAACACATTATAACCAGCACTATTTAAGATGGTTTAGTAAAACCAGATGCATAGCATTTTGTAAAAAGGAAACAAGTTACATATTGATAATTAAGTATTTTTCCAGCGGTTTAATTTTACCATTTGTTTATCATTATATGTTTTATATATTTCAATAAAAACCAGACATTGAAAAAAAAAAACAATCCTAGCGACACAAAAAATACAAAAAAAAATTCAATAATTGCAAGGCAGGAATTAAATGTTGAGTTCACAATGAACAGTAAATGCATAAATAGATGCATTTTCAAATAACATACCGATAAGGCAGTAACAAGGAGATAAAATCGAAGACCAAAAACAACGATTGTAGAAAAATAAACTTTTGACAAAACGAGCAACCAATAATTCTACGATGATATTCGTATTTTATACAAAATAGACAACGATAAAATTTGTTCATTATTGTTAGTGAGCAACCTGCATGTGACACGTGTACATTTCATTAATAAATGAACGCGGAATTCTCGCTAAATACCTAGTATATAATACGCTAGCATCCCTAGGCACGTTCATTCTCAGCCAGTCCAATTATGGTAGGTACACGTGGTACAACAAAGATGCAACTTTCTTAGTAACAAGGAAAAATAATAGTTAATTATAAAAGGTAATCGCCGTAGTAGGCGGTAAAAGTATGTGATAATATCTATCTAGTATTTAATAATAATATCTATATACAAATACATATATCGCCGTACAAAATCACTAGCAGAAGGTTATAGTAGAAAAATGAGAAGAAATGAAAAAGAGAAGGGTGTGAATTCGTTCCATAAGTCAGCCAAAGCCGATTATTAGCAATAATTACCAGTAGCACTTAATTACCGTAGTGGCATTTAAAAAAGCTGTTCGCGAAGCATACGATCAACGAAGGTGACCTTAGCACGTCGTTAGAGGAGGCGAGGCCTTAAATCGTAATACAAAGAATGCGATCAATGAATGTGACCACAGCGCGTCATTTAGTTGACACGTGGTCGCAAGCAAAACGATGATAACTTGTTACTTATGCGGTTGATACAAAATTAATTATCACACGCGGCAACAGAAATAGTTATAATATAAAAATGCTTACCATGCGTAGTAAGAAAAAATTTGTCTGTTGTGACCGGCGCAACATAACCGACCTTCCATGCACAACAGAACAAAAAACAATATATGCCACTAAAATAATTAAACTGCTTTGGAACGATTTCACACATACACAGTTAAAAAAATAAAAAATGGACTCACCGGGCAGCGGATTCTCAACAAAACCTACCTATATATTCCCGTGGGCGCCACTGTAATAAAGGAGACCTACCAGGTGTCCACTGTAACGTTATCCCTACTTAGGGGGTGTTTAAATGAGAAACGTGGTTAAATGTTACAATAAAAATGGATTTAATTCGTCAAGTAAATCTAAACATCATTTAGCAAAGCGTTTTACTTACTAAAAAATTACTAAAAAAAATGTTATTCGAAAAGATATAAACAGGGTCACGTGATTCGGCGATGGTAAGGGATTTGTTGAGGGTCCGCTTGCCCGGTGGTCGTCAGGGAAAGCTGGTCACTCAGCTCGGTCTGAAGGCAGCAAAAAGAGAGCTCCCATCGCCGCGCGGCCGTATTTATTGTCCGTTGCAGGGCGCGGGCGGCGGGGTCGACCGGGCCGAGTGATGCGTCAAGGATTGACGTCACATAAGTTACACATTAACATACAGCAATTTATAGCCATCTAGTCACTCCAAGTCCCCTCCAAGCTTTCACTAAACTGTGTATGCACAGTTTGTGTCAATTGTATCCAGTTAGTGCAATCGATTGTCTCAGACAGTGACATAATGTTTCAACTGCGACATTATGCAAACACACGGCCCGGTTACGTCCAATTTGGATGAAGTGGGATACTCTCCTAACGTTAACTTGCTGATGTCAACGGACAAAATATTCGTGAACATTTCAATAATACGGTGCTATTAATTATTGTTTTTGGTATTTTCTTCGCATCCATAGAGAGGGGTGTTATTATGTTAATTGGGTTTGCATTCATTTGCATTAGTTTTAGCATTTTTTATATAGCGTCTTGCCACTGGAAAAACGTTGACTTTTGCGATATCCGTCTTGACGTGGAACATAACAAGACCTTGCCGCAATTTTCGCCTTAAAAATTATTTGATATAAAAAAAATCTATAATAGTACCCAAAGACCCACTCTATGTCTTTTATATAAAGTTTAATTACTTAAACCGGACTATGATAAAAATGTAGAGTAGACATAGAGTAGGTGACACAAAGCAATTTTTTTAAATTCTATATTAAACATGGAACATTTTAAGATAGTTGTATTTAATACTAAGCTATATCTTTCAGATGACGCCACGTCGTATTTAAAGTACATTAGCAATTTATCACTAGGTTATAATCAAGGTGTCTTTATTATATCCCATTTGTTAATCTCTACGCATATCTCCTGAGTTACTGATAGGTAACTCTGGATATATGCGTGTACATATGAAAATACTACGTACATACATCCATAGCGCCTGAATAGGAGCGCCATAATCCTCCGTAGTCGAGTAAAATTGAAGACGGATCTAAAATAAAATCTCAAACAAATTGTGTTAAATAAACAAAAAATGGAAGCATTAAAGAAAACTTAAATATGCAGTTCCATTAACAAAATGAACGTCATATTAGATAAATAAAGAATTACAGACGGGGAGCGGGCATTGTTTACTGCGTTGGCTGATAGCAACTATTTCCAAAACCGAAAGCTCGCTCCAATTTTATTTTCACGCCTGCAATTCACAGACACGATGAAAGTTTCATCGGGGGCTTTCACTAGACGCGCCAGCGAAACATAAATTGTGGACAGACCGCACCTACACGTCTTTATTTTTCAAAAACAATACGCGTATGCTTCTATTTTTAGACACATGAGTGAATTTTGTGGCCGCTTTTTGCTTTTTAAGTGGCTATTCTAAGCTTTCGCTGCACGAATGCTGATAAAAACATGTTTTCCCGTCTGTTAATTAAAATTTCACACGTGTGACTGGATTTATTTAAATATTCAGTCATCTAAAGCTTCATCGCTAAACTTAAAACTAGGTCTTGGTCCATGCTTTTCTTTGCTTTTTCGTCCGAGTGGATTGGCCTACTCCTGTGTCGGAGTTTTCAGACTACCCAAAGGCCTCCGACGTGGCCCAACTATTCTACTCCAGGACCAGGTTTACGTTCCCACCGAAGCACGGTAGCTGACTGATGTACATGCCACACGCAGTCACCCATCCAAGTGCCGAACTGTACAAGTTTAACTTTGCCGATTTTTTACAACAAACCAAGTCTCACGATGAGCGCTACTTAAAAATAGTATTAATGCACAATTGTAAACCTCATCATTAAACGAAAATTCACATTCTAGAACTTTTGACGGGTATGTTGAATGAATGTGGCCCACGGCTTGATGTATTTTAGGTCCATGATATTTATCGCAGTTCATTTGAGTGAGTTCTACCATAGCTCATAACAATTTCATGAAAATTGTCACTGTGTCACCTACACACAAGTTAAATTTATTAGTTGTTACAAAATGAATACTTACTTAGAGGTTTTGTTCTATTTTTGAACAATAATGCCTCTTCAGAGTATTTAGCCTCAGATACTCAGCGCGTAAATGCGAATCGTGACAGCCTAAATGGCACCAAGAATTAGAGATTAAGCTAAGATAGTTCGAGCTAAAGTTGTAATATTTACACTACAGAAAGGGTTAAAGGTCAGTGTAAAGTGTGGAGGCTTTAAAATACGACTCGAGCTACTAGCTAGCAAGCGGTCGCCACATCGTTAAGCACAGCGTACAATTAGGTGGGTGTGGTCTCCATGCGAGACAATACTTTGTGTGATACACAAATTGTTGTTTCGATTCTGGGTGTTCTGTGTGTGATTGCAATTGCAATGCATTGAATATTTGTAAATTTGGATCTAGAATCCATGCTGTAAAGCTGGTATGATAGTTGTGCTTTTAAAAATAAAACGAATAGAAAGTTTATACAGAGAGACTGATCTGAACTAGCTTAAGTCAGGAAGACATTTGTCCAAAACTGTGTCTATATGAAAGAAAAATGTTGTTCAGGTTCCTTTACATTGACTCGACTGAAGAGTTACGTAGAAGATAAAAAATTACCTTCTTGCAAAACATCGATGCTGTTGCTTTTCATTTAATTAATGAGAACTTGAAACCTAATGGAAGGAAAGAGGAACCCACCACGCACCCTTGGATTGACCACCCCAACTATAGAAAAAGGTTGACAAGACCGAACTCCACTAAAAGGATAAGGGATATAGGAATGGAATGGGTTCCAGGAAGATACCTGACTTGCAGTATCCCGCTGTATGCGCCGACTATTCTTAGACACATGTTTCGCGTCTGCACGAGGCATCCTCAGGAGCGATGAGCAACGACTGAACTTGACAGACTTGAACTTGATACAAAAACTAGAGGATGGCCACAGCTTTGCCCGCACATTTTTTTAAATTCAACCTTTCTGCCCTATCCCGTGGGAATTTCGGGAAATCCCTTCTTAGTTCCTAAAGGAACATACCTACATGGTAAATTTCAGCTTCTTGTAACTAACAGCTTTGGTTGTAGCTTATCTGTCAGTCAGACAGTAACGCAAGAATTTTATACATACATACATACATAGACTCACGCCTGTTTCCCGGACGGGTTGGCAGAGACTGCGGAACGCCATTTGCAACGATCCTGACATATCTCTCTTGCTTCATTCACTAGGACAGGACCAACAGGACAGGTTAGAAGTACCTTGAACAGAAGAGCATGCATGAGGAATCTGTTGGGAGAATGTTTTATATACAGATACTAGCTTTTGCCCTCGGCTTCGCACACGCGTAATTTTCAAAGTTACAAAAATCTCTTGTTTTGTATGTTTGACGCGACAGAGTACTGACAGGTATAAGACAGCACATGCGCAGCTCAATTATTACAGCGCATGCGCTCTTACTTCTGACAGTTAGATGTGTGCCCTACAAACTTTGACCCTCCCTACAATCCCTCCCACTGTGTTTTTTGCAACTAATTGTAGCCTATGTCCATCTCCATGGTCCAATATATCTATATTAAATTTCATCAAAATCGGTTCAGCCGTTAAAGCGTGAAAACGGAACCTACATACATACACACTTTCGAATTTATAATATTATAGTAGGGATAACCATTTCTAGTGTATGTAAGTTGTTGCTTCACTACGATGGACAGTAGGCTCAAACAACACCAACGAAAAAAAATATAAAAGGTTCTAATTGGTATTTTAATATGCTATGGAACGCTGACTCACAGATCTCATTTCCATAGTTGATCATCGCTTAAAATGATTTCATAACGTTCATTATATTCATAGCTCGAAAAACGCATGGCCGTTTTATTAGCCTCTAAAGTGAATAATCAATAAAGCATAAAATGCTGATCGCAATAAAAGTATGACCGTAAAAATAGCATTTATAGCGGCTCAGTTTGCACTTCGACCACGATGGCTGTTAGACTGCCAAATAATGCAGGTGCAGTGCAGGTTTAAAGAATGAATAGGTATTATCACTAATTTTAAACTTATCCTTATGCCTAAGTAGGCCAGGATCCTACAGGTCTGGAGGTACTAACGAGTTGCATAATGACCTAATGTGCTGTTAGATGAAGGTTATACGCATTGGCCACAGCATCATTATAGCGGTAAGATTCATACTGCAATATTAGGTGACAAAACCTTCGCGTCTTTCTCAACTTCCAGCTGACAGAGATCCTGACCCAGGATATTTGGGCGGTTTTTGTGGATAATTGGCCGGAACGACATGTAAAATTTCACTCTCGGTTTGTTCCTTCAGAAAAAAGTAGTTTACACTTCCCAATACCCATATACTTTGGAGAGCTGAAGTCCCTTAGCTAAGTGACTTAAATCGCATTTAATTTATTACGGTATTTGATCATGTCTGCTTTGAAATCCGCTCTGAAAAAGATATTGACCTGCAATAATGCACCGAACGTAACGAAATACATCAAATATCTTTTTTATCTAGGAGCCTTTTATGACACACAAAATTGAACCACTATGTATCAAATTTTTATTCGTAGGTATAATTCCTATAAACCACGTAATCGCCTGCTGATGGACGGAATGGCATTTTTTTATATTTTAGCATTCTACTGCTACTACTTTGTTGCTATTCAATCAAATATTATATTGGTCTACTTAAAATATTATCGTAATTCGTAATCATTCTATACTGCTGGCCAAGTTTCGGTCCTTATTTGCAGTTTAAATACAAACTTACAACTTGGTATCAGCCACGTAATAACATATAGCGGACAAACAAGAAAAGTATACTCATTTTGGAGATGGGGCACGTAATTGGCGACCACGGGAATAGGGAAAACAACAGTATTTTCATCGGATTAATTGAAAATTTGATTACCAAAACGCAATATTGTGTGCGAATGAATTGGTTTACTTATATTCAAATGTATTCCTATATCAGCTTTTTCCAGCATTTACCATCATGTTTGGTGACACGTATGCACTATCTCCTCCAATTGAGGACGACCTGACCGTTCTCTACGGCAAACTGCACCGGCATATAAATAAGGCAATATTGCCCGCATGCTTGTCTTTTATAGCTTATACGTGGAGAAACGAGCTATGGTGTCCCTCCAACTAGAAGGTGCCTGCTCTTACTAAGCTAGATTGGGTGGTGGTCAGTGACACATAGTTATGTAACTCTTAACCACATGTGTAACTTCTAAGAGCAATATTTAGAATCTGCGTAGGTCAGCCGACGTGCCTTAGATGTCGCCACTGTGTCATAGAAGGCATAAGGGGGTTGCAGACATGAGTAAACAGAATATAGGCAGCACATGCCTCAAGCATGCGGGCACAAACATACATAGCAACACGCACTCTCCACATTTACCTATCTTGTAACTTGTTAAACAAAATATAATTCAACCTGTGTTATACGAGCCTCAACAATTTGATTGAAATGTGAAATCTCTTGTGTTTAGAGGAGTTTAAACTGTTGGGTAACTAGATCATATGCATATTCCCGCGCGAATAGTTATGGACAACATTTGTTTTAATACTGTAGGTAAATAGCAACAGATATCGTTATTTAAATGTATACTGTAGGATTAAGTTATTTATAAAGGAAAATCTTAGTACAATTTTAGTTTTAAAATAATGTTGGTTCTATTATTTCTGTTTTATTTGCCTTTTTCTGTTACATGAGGTGCTACATCACGCAGGAGTGTGGGTCCGGGATTATTCCCCTATATCTGTGTAGGATGTGCGTCCTTATGCGATATTTTATCATGAACTATTACAATTTCTGTAATGTAGATCCACGTCAATGCTTTGACTCTGACAGACTCTCTATGCAATAAGAAACACTGTGTCCATCAAACATTGTGCACCCGAAATTGTATACTGCTCCACCAAATTGAATTCCATTAAAAGACAAACCAACACAGTTAACGACCCCATAGTAAATACTTTGAGTCCTAAGTGAGAAGTTAACGAGAACCAGTAGTAGAACAACAGTGTGGCAGCAAAAAAACTTCGTTTTAAATGTAACACATAAAAGTGCATACGTAGTTACACCGGACTAGTGAAAATCAGTCACAGGGCAGAAAAGGGGAATTGACAAGCCAGCGTTTCACTTTTTATCCGCGACAGCAGTGTTACCTACATGATGTTAGTGCACACTAAACCTGCGACATTGCAAGAAAATTGAAGCAATATTTACAGAGAGTTATGTCAATAAATGCGATTCATACAGTTCTAAATGAAGTAAACGACAGCGCCTTGATTTAATATGAAAGGAAATGATAATAATTGTCATTGCGGCGATTTTGCCTTTCATGTTACAATCGGGTGTGATTTACAATAATCGAGTATCTTATGGCGCTGATACACTTGAGCATTCACTTGTAATGAGCATTCTCGCGAAAGTTACAAAACCAATGAGTGTGTTTTAGCGAGCATTCTCACGAACATTTGGGTGAGCCTTAAAATATAGAAGATACATAGAATTCGCGCTACAAATATATTTACTTCTCTTTGACTTATAATTTTAATCTAGACAATAATCTTCGTACTCAGAATAAATTGCAATAGAATGTTGATAAATCTTCGATGTCGATAAATAAATTTGAACGTAGGAACAGACACTTGTGTGAATTATTAAACCTGTTTAAATTATAATCTCCATTTTATGATATAGAAACGTCATTTGTTTATGTATCTTACTCTTACTCTAGAAATAATTCATAAGTGAAACTGAAGTAAATATATTGGGTAAAACTGCTGTTGTAGTGCGATTTCTATATTTTTTCTAAATTCTACGGATTAGAGTGTTCGCTAGTATGATCGTAAAAATGTTCGGTTCATAAAACGGCGAATGCTCGCTGTTCTGTTACAAGTGAATGCTCAGGTGTATCGGCGCCATCAGAGTCATTTTCAGTAAAAAGAAAAATATTAGCGAAAAAAAATCTAGTACACATACCTACATGCCTCTGTGTGCAATCCATACCTACTAAGCAAAACGACTGAATTCACTTTTTCATTTAAAATCTCGTATTTTACTTAAAAAGACAACTTTTGTACTAGTCAAGATTTTTTCACTAATTATTTATCATGAGGTACCTAACAACCATCCAATCAATAGACGCAAAATACACACGAAATAATAGGTGGATCACACAGGGTGCTGTCACGTGAGTAGGTAATGCTAAACGGCGAGGTGAATGCTAGAACCAGTACATAATTGTCTTGACCACTGAGCCGATTTTGAGACAAGCATCTATACTTATTACAAAGTGAAGTTCACTTTCCGTCCGTCTGTCTGTACGAACGCTGTAAACACAAAAACGATTAATAGATAGCGTGATTCCTGTATAATTCTCGCGGGTGGAGCCGCGGTCTAAGTCTAGTTTGTATTATATTCGATACATACAGTAAAACTTACACAAAATATAAAATGTTTTCTTTCCGCCAAAATAGTATAACACTAGCTAGTACTTAACCGTACACTTCATACAAAGTTCGTTTGGCTACTTTAAACCAATTACAATTCAGGGTCGTGTACTTTTTGTTCACATTGGCAGTAATGTCATCGTATCAACAGTAACAGTGATATAGAACATCAACATTACCCGTACCCTGGCTCCATTAGGCACTTGTAATGGTACTCCAGATTTTATCTAGCTTTGGAGATACAACGTAATTACCGCGCTTTTGGGTACAGTACAATAGATTCTACATAAATATGTGTGATTATGAAGTGATGGTATTCTCTTCGTTGTAGCTAGTATGAAAATAAAAATTGTTTGAGGATGTTATCCATACCTATAAATACGAAAGTGGGTTTGTTTGACCTTCTTCTACGTCACAATGGAGCGATGTAATGGTAAGATTTAGAGTGAGGAAAGCGACCTAGGCGATAACCGTGTCCTACGCATGTGGGTGTCTAGTACTCTATGAGAACTTTAATGTAAGTGTCAACTCTCCACAACATTTATTCAAAATTGCAAGTTACTTATTAAATTTAGATTATAGAGTCAAGGGCGTCGCCAGCCGATTGTCTAGGGGGAGGGGGCAAGTACGCCAGCCGATGGCCTAGGGGGGGGGCAAGTTGATATGGAAAATGAGAAAAGTATTGAGAAAAGTTCAAATTGTAGGATTTTTTGCAACTCTAGGGGGGACAGCTGCCGCCTCCCCCTGCCTCCCCTTGGCGACGCCCATGTATAGAGTTAGTAACAGTCATGGTCGTCAATGGTTTTACGTCCTGATCCGGAAATATCGTAATATGTGAAGAACCTGGATGAAAGAAAATTATGCCTGGTAGGTACTAATTGTTACAATTATCTTATACATATTTTGTGATAGCATGATGGTTCATCCTATTGAAACCCTTCGTTTTACTGACAATATCTACTTATAAAAGTTAATCATATTGATACTTTATAGTACAGCCCCCTTAAATAGAAATTAGAAAATAAAAATGCAATCAATGTTATTACGGACTTAAAAATATACAAACGGTAACTTACTAAAGAATGTCTTCAAACTAAGAATGTCTTTAAACCCAAACGTAATCGTTGATCCCTACAATAGTGCATTAAACTTAGTACAATAATACACCAGTATTCAAGAGAATTAGAAAATACCTGCTGGGATATAGTGGTAGACACTTAGAAAAATTGTCTTGTCATGTTAGTACCTACGAGTACCTATTTGGTGAATAAGATAATCAATTTGTATTGAGCTAAGCATAATTACTTCTTATTATTGGCTTTATTTGTTACACACAGTAAACTACACATAACACACCAGAGCTTCTGTAATTATTAACAGATTAAACTATTCGTACTTAGCCCGCGATTTTATCTGCCTGAAATTTAAATATGAAATACTTTTATGCTTTTAAACTGGATTTGTACCTACACATTCTGATATTTTTGTAGCGGGTCTCGAAAGTATAATTATTAAAAAAATTCAAACAACATTTGCCATGCTTACTATTGCTATTTATTCGATGATGAAAAGAAACATGTAAATTCTTATCAAGGACGACAAACCAAACGCATTATTATCAAAACACAATATTTTTTATTAAAAAGCTGCAATGCCATCCACGTCGCGCACCACTGGTTTTTGGAAGTAATGTGCGTATTAAATTGTTAAATATAGCTTGCTCCGTGCTTCGGAGAACACGTTAAACCGTTGGTCCCAGCTGTCATGAAGATCTTGTACAGTCGTTACGGGCAGTCAGTACCCTCAAATAAACTGATACTGGTCTAAAACATAGAATATCGCTATCCCTTTGGACGGCAGTCGCTCTGTGGAAAAGTTGATGTTCTGTCACATCTGGTTAGACCAATAAGCGGACCTCGGGATCCAAGGCTGTAAGTCTTGGATGCAACCGGGATAACGCTAGGGCAATGATGATAATGTGCGTATTAAATTGTTAATTATCGATTGCTCCGTGCCTCAGAGGGCACGTAAAATCCCGGTCCCCGCTGTCATGAAACTCTTGGACAGTAGTTACGTGGAGTCAGTAGTCTCAAATAATCTGATACTTGTCTAAACCATGGAATATCACTATCCCTTTTTGGGTCTCACTGGAGGCTAAGGCACATGTTGGGTCGATGAGCCACTGGAGTCAGTAATTATGCTTAGACTAGTAAGCGGGCCCCGGACTCCAAAGCATGTAGGTCTTGGATGCAACCGGGATTACGCTAGGAGTCCTAGCGTTACCCCGGTTGCATCGTAAAAAAATATACTCGAGTAATTACGTAAACAAACCTCCGTGACAGCTCTGTATTTAAAATTCAATATTATCAAAAATAGTGAACTTCAAGTGTGGCCGTGTACAATAAAGTGACAATTATAACCCAATAACTGTGTACAAACGTTATCCGTGCAATAGTTTACGAATCAAGAGAAAAATTAACCAGTGAAATTGTGACAGTCATATTTGACAGTGGTGACAATAACCGGTATATTAATGCAGTTGTAATAGTAACTCTTAACGAAAATAGTGAACCTGAGTGTCCTAATTGATGTAGTGTTTATGATCTGAGACGTGCTTTAGAGAAACTGACTAAATCAAACTAATCAAATAGTGAAAATTTGCAAACCATCGCTAGCGCTCTCCGCGTCGAATAGTTGTAACTTTCACCTTCAAATTCGAACCGTTACGAGATAGTTGTGCAGTACCAAGACATAGAGGGCAATGACGTCTATGAAATATGGCGATAAACTGAATAGCTCCATCTATTGACTAATAGCGGTACCTCTAAGAGAACGCATCACCTTAGCAATCATTGCAATATTTGTCTTCATTGCGACATCTACCAAGCATAAAATTGATGAGTAAAAAGTCGAAAAGTAATTGCCAGCTTGCAAAGCCTAATTTCACGTTCGCTTATTAAGTTGTTCGTAGCGTGGTTGAATCTGCATGCGGTACGAGACCCGTGCACACTTTCGCCTGTTCGAGCCCCAGTGTATCGGTTGACTTTTTGTATGATATTTGTTCCTGACAACAAATTATTCTATTAAACAAGTAACAAATTCTAAGAAAAAACGTAAAATAGAATGCACAAAAAGTATAATTCAAGTATAGCCGAGATTGAGTGATCATCCAGCCAGACGTGTACAAAAACAGCGGACTTCTGCAAACGATCCCCAATACATACGTTACAGTAAATACTTAGTGTGTCAACATGGAATCGGACAGCAATAACATAACGTACCGAAAACGCTATAACAGAAGTAATTCATTAAACAATCTTACCAACGTATCACTAGATGACGGGTCTCTATTCGATACAACAATGATGAGCGTTCCGGACAGTATACATAACAACAGTGGCACGTCGAATGAATTAAGCGAACAAATTAACATCCTCACAACGCAGTTGACCAGCGCTCATAAAGAAATAGATAATCTAAATATGGAAAACTATCGTCTGAAATCGGATCTGCAAACTGCTTTAAAAAAGATTGATACATATAAGAAGATATGCTGCACGCCCGAACGGAAAGGTTTGACATCTAGATCTGTGGGTAGGCCAGTACACAGGTCGCCGGAATTGAATAGCAGCATCTCAACCCAATCAAACCTAAAACTTCCGTTACCGATGACAAGCAAAAAGGACAAGGAAACGCAGACTGACAATCGTACTAATCGAGATGATATTGAAACACAGACATTAAATAACGATTGTAATTTACAAACACCTAGTAAATCAGTAACTTTACCAATTTCCGTCGGTGTAGAACAGCAGAAAGAGCACACAGATCGGAAGCAAATAAGGGCGAATAAAATCTGTATTATAAGTGCGAACAAACACAATAAAATACGCTCTATAGCAGAGAGAACATTACAGGACTATCATCACATCTGCCATTATTTATTACCAAATAGCAACGTATGCCACATGTTAAAAGATATAGAATCGAAAGTTCAAAACTTTAACATGAATGATTTCTGTATAATTTTTATAGGTGAAACGGATTTCAGAACCACAAACGATTATATTAATGTAATACTTAATATACGACGACTATTACAAAATATTCATTATACAAACGTAATTCTATGTACGCCAACCTATAAATTCACAAAATGTTCTAATATGTTCAATTCTCGAGTGGAGTCATTTAATAATTTGCTCTATCTGGACATCATTACACATGAACATGCATACTTCCTAGATTCTAACAAGAATTTAACATATGACGAAAACATGTTCCGTTATAGCACCGGTTCGATTAATGACTTCGGCATTTATACAATCTTTACAGACATTGCTCTACTCATAAAAATGATTAAAGATACATCAGACGATTGCACTTACAATTACTTTTCACAGAATGCAGATCATGACATAGATACACACAAAGATGAAATGGAAGATAAGTTTTTTCTGTTCTAAAAATCTTTGTGTTTTACACCAAAACATAGCAGGGCTTTTGAATAAATCTGAAGAACTAACCGTGTGCCTGGAAGAATTAAAAGAAACAAATATAGAAATAGATGTAATCTGCATATCTGAGCACTTCATGACAATTAGCAATGAGCAGCACCTATTCATCCCAAACTTTACTTTGGCTAGTTCTTTCTGCAGAAAAGATACAAAAAGGGGTGGTACCTGTATACTTGTTAGAAAAGGACATCAGTATAAGGTAATCGCAGACATCGCAAAGTTCTCCATAGGTGGGATATTTGAGTGCTGCGCTATAGAACTTGTAGAGTACAAAACAATAATTGTCTGCATTTACAGAATACCTAAACAAACTAATCTTTCTCTATTTTTCGAACGATTGGAGGAAATGTTAACATTTTTAAGCAGGTTTTCGAAAAGAAATGTCGTGATTGCAGGCGACTATAATATTGACTCTCTTAAGCGAAATAGTACATTTTTGGAACTAAAATGTCTACTACTTAATTTCAACCTAAAACTGGAACTGAATCAACCTACAAGACTATCTAGTGGCACATGCATAGACAACTTTGCCCATAACCTAGGAAAGAAATGTAAATCAGATATAGTTGAATTTAGTCTATCAGACCATACGTCACAAATCCTACAATTTCCTGCTAACAAGACCTGTATTATTGATTATTGGCACACAATGAGACGTGATTATAGCAAGGAGAATATGCAAAAATTTAAAAACTATTTACGTTGTCTCTCTTTTGCCGATATCTACCACACTGATGACCCAAATACTGCATATAACACATTCAGTGAAATGTTCTCTTTTTTGTACGATTCCTGTTTCCCGTATAAACAAATAAAAATAAGAACGAATCCTAAACCACAATGGATATCATGTGGGATAAAAAAATGCAGCAAAATTAAAAGAAACCTACTATGGAACTATAGGCTAGATAGGAATGAAACTAATAAAAACAAATTTAAAACATATGCAAAGACCTTTAAGAAAATAATTAAACTAACCCAACTTGCTCAAAATAACCATAAAATAAAAACATGTCATAATAAGTCTAAGGCAACGTGGGCAATTATTAACAAACCCAAACTCAGTATACCAAAGAACACTATACATTCTTTGAGAATAAATAATAAAACAATTACGGACTCTGTACAAATTGCAAATGCCTTTAATAACTTTTTTATAGACAAAATTGAACCTGTAAAGACATCAGTCACCTCAACAATTAAAAATAGTTTCTGTACAAAATCATTGTTTATGGCACCTAGTACACCTCAGGATATACTCAGGATTATACTCGCCCTAAAAAATACCAATAGTGTGGGGCACGACGGTTTCTCTACAAAAATAATTAAATACGTAGCGTATGAAATCTGTTTCCACTTGAGTTATATCCTCAACAGAATTATAAATGCTGGTATTTACCCAGATAGGCTAAAAATTGCAATTATAAAGCCACTTTTTAAGAAAGACAGCAAACAAAAAATGGACTGCTATAGGCCAATATCACTTTTGTCTAACATTTCCAAAATTTTTGAAAAATATATTAATGAGCAACTATGCCAGTTCCTAGAGAAATTTAATTTATTAACAGAAGCCCAAAAAGGCTTTCGCAAATCTAAAACGATTAATATGGCGATCTTTGATTTCATGAAAAATGTAATCTCTCATGTAGACAAAAGAACACATATCTGCGCACTATTTTGCGACATGACCCAAGCGTTCGATCATGTAGATTTTGAAATTTTGCTTAATAAATTAGAGTCGTATGGTATACGAGGAAACATATTAAAACTTATGGAATCATATTTAAAAAATCGTGAACAGTATACTGAAATCACAAAAATTGATGTGAGGTCGAAAAGAGAACGAATGTTTCTATCTAATAAACGTACAGTAAGATATGGTGTGCCGCAGGGCAGCGTGCTGGGTCCCCTACTCTTTATCTTATATATTAATGATCTTCCAACCGTCACAAATTTCCCAATGTGCCTTTTTGCTGATGACAGCACAGTCGCTATACCTTGTAGAGACAAGAATACTTACGAGGAAGACATCAATAACACAATAGAGTCGGTGGTCGGTTGGATGAACCAAAATAATTTAAAAATGAACCTAATTAAAACTAACATAATGTTTTTTAGTCAGCGCCTTACACCACCTAAATTTAATATCAACTATAAGGGAACAAACATTGCTAATGTAGAATCAACAAAATTCTTGGGATTAATCGTAGATCAAAACCTTAACTGGAAAGAGCACACTGAACATCTTAGTAAAAGGTTGAGTTCATCGGCGTATGCCCTGTACAAACTTGCACCCGTTATCAACAAAGACGCACTTATAACCGCGTACCATGGTACTGTAAGCTCCATTTTGAGATTCGGCATCATATTCTGGGGAAACTCAACGAACAAGGAATTTGTCTTTAAAGCCCAGAAAATATGCATGAGAGCTATGTTTGGTCTAGGACCGAGAGATAGCTGTAAGCCCTATTTTATACAGCACAAATTACTTACTGTACCCTCGCTATACATATATGAGGCAGCACTATTTGTAAAAACAAATCCTCAATCATTCCAGAAATGGTCCGAAGTCAATAATCGCAATCGGCGCGATACAGAGCGACTATGTATAGTACAGTCTAGGACTGCGTTAATGCATAAAAGCATATTTTGTATGGCACCTATAATCTTTAATAAAATACCTAAGCAAATTCAAAACCTAAATACTACACTCTTTAAAAAACATTTAAAATCATATCTTGTTGATAAATGTTATTATAACATAGGTGATTATTTAACTGATAATAAGTAATTAACTATTGCTGGTTCTTTGTTAGATCTACAATCATGACATTCCTTTTTCATTCCTATGTAATAAATTCACGACATCTGATTATAATATTATTTGTTGAATATTTGCTATAAGTTGACATCACATTCTCAGTTATAATATTATTATGTTGTTATTATGTACTTATTAATTGCTAATTTCTGTATTTTTATGTTATTTAAAATTATTGCTATGACATTTTTAATTTATATAATTATTTTGACTATTATTACTAATATTTTATTGTTACTATTATTTCTATATGATGATTACTCTCGTTATATCTAAGAATGTTAACCATTGATGAATCTGAATCAATACAAACATAGCAAGGCTGTATCATAGCTTTAAATTTTTGTACACCACTATGGTTAAACATGCAGCTACTTCTCAATACTGTTAACAACTGAAATGTACCTTACTCATGTTTTTACAAAATAAATATCTTTATCTCTTTATCTTTATCTTTAAGTATATTTTTTTATTATACTAATTATTAGTATCTCACTCACTTGTATTTTATTTCAATTGAGTAAATTAATCAGCTATATCCCAAATGACGCATTTTGTTACGTTTATTCCACTGTTTTACTTGTTTTATAAATTGGTAAGCAGTAGCATAAATTTTGATAAAAGTTATATTATAGGAAGTTATTTTTTGTTACGTTTTACCGACAACCTCGAAGAGGAAAATTGTAGAACCCACGACAAATTAAGAGCAAAAGGAACAAATAGTAAGGACAATTCCAAATAAAATTCCTTCATTATAAATATGATGCCTAGATCTCAGTTATGTACACGTATGTACATGCAATGCAATACAATTTGGTTTACAATACCAAAAGAATACTAAAGATCAGTTTAGGTTGAGGTAAGTATAAAATAAAAGCAATGCACACTATTTTTGCGCTAATCTTAAACACAATTTATCTCTACAAACGGCTATCCAGCACCTGCTTGCGCCAGAGCGACTGAGATAAAGAACTACACTGTTTTTGTCCCAATTCTAGCTCCTACAGCAATGAGAAACTTGTGAGATGTTTATTTCAATTGTATCTATTGTAAATGTATCCGATTCAAGAGTATTACGAGTATTATAAAGGTCTATAATTATTTGTCAAAACTCTTTCCACATTCTTATATTAAACCTCATAATACTTTGACCAAACATTTCCCCAAAAATAGATAAAATATATCAACAACAAGCCATAAATACCAAACTTGATTGAAATCATCTAAGATACTTTCATTCTATTACGTAATAAATCAGATTACAACATAGCGGGACAAACGGCCCGCAAATAGCTATTGAATAATGTCACATCTACTAAAATAACAGTACTAAAATGGCAGTATCCTTGATGTCGATTCCTTGGGTAATATCAAATCTAACGGTCAATGAAATTGAAAGATATGATCGCCAAATTAATCAGTGACCCATCGAATATAACCCGCAAAATTTCACGGGCGACCGATGCCCGGAGCGGTATAACGTTTGCTTAGAAATACTTAGGTAAATCCAGTTTGTTTATCGGCAAAATAAACATTAAATAAAATCTTTATAAACTCAAACGACTAATTTGTGATATACTTTCGAAGGGACCCGATGCTCCTTTAAGACAATGATTGAAACAACAGTATTTCAGAGTGGATATTGTACTGAATAGAGTAGGTAGGGTAGCTATTTCGCTTTGATGTTGAGCGACGACGGAAAGAAATAGAGAATGTGATATTGTTGGCAGGATACGTCACGTCCAGATGCCTATCTCAAGCGGCATCAACAAATGCTGAAATATTTACATAATACACTTTGGTGTGTATGCTTCGTTGTGCCTAGTTCCACAACTGTTTATGCCATTCCTTTGGCTTTAACTGAATGATAGATTTACTTTGCCTCATTTTAGGAATGCCCAACTAGTTTTATCTATTTGACTGTGTGTTCTACTAACTATCAGTAATAGGGTAGTTTCCAGGGTCAAAATAATTACATTTTATTTAGTCCGTATTTTAGATTATAAAAAAATACGAATTGGACACATATTTTTTCTTTTTTCGTTTAACCTTTAGCTGCCGACCTGGTCTAAACGTAGCACTTACGCCGACGTGACGACTGAGAGACGTCAAACTTTAAGTACTGAATTAAAATGTGTATTTGCATGCTACATTTTTCTATTTTATACATTAAAAAGATTGGTGTTTGAGGAAACAAACTACAGAATTTAAAAAAATACACGGTAGATTTCAGGTAAAATCAACATTTATACGAGAGATCACAATTATTTGGCACTAAATTTTAAGGACTTACTTCAGCCTCGTTTTTCTCTAATATTAAGTAATTAACAACAAATGAACTATAATATGTTATCTTCTATAAACTATTATCAAAATAAAACATAAATCTTACTTCTTAGTTTAAAAATAAAAATAATGACAGACCTCGAATATTTGGTACATTCACTACGGACGTTTGCAGTCAATGCATATTTGTAGGCAGCAAGTAAAGCACATTGGTTTCGTGCATTTGCAGCAACAGTACTTCGTTCGCCTTTTCAACCGACTGGGACAGATTGCACATGTCTTTCTTACACCTGTATCTGGATTCTGATGTTTTAGGTGGTGGAGGGCATATCGGCGGGTCCAATAACTCGCTCAGTACTTACGTACTTAGTCGCAATTCTCGTGGGATCCTATCATTGTAGACGCGTAACTTTATTTCCGGGAGAACTAGTTCACGTGCCAGCAAGAGTAAAAATCGGCCACGACTGATGTCGCCCTTGTTTGACTTCATCAGACTCTATAAGCTAACACACATGAATACCGAGGTGACGTCCGAGAGACGTACGGAATTTAGTACATAAACACCGTACTTACGTCTATGAGACGTCGATCGCTCCAATACGGAGACGTGTTCACTCGCCGTGGGCGCAGCGTCGCCTGATGGCTTGCGACGCGGAGGGAGGAAGGTAGCGGGAAGGACGACGCCGAAGGTGGCGTGATTTTAGAAAAATTTCAAAATTAAAAGTTATTACGTCTGTGAGACGTATAGGTCGGTAGTTAAAGGTTAAATAAAAAATAACAAAGATATAGCCCATTAAAGTTACGTGTGACGTCACCTAGTGCGAAAAATTGCAGCACGGCGTGACGTAATACGTAACTTTAATGAGCTATATCTTGGTCATTTTTGGTTTAATTTACAAATAAAAAAATACGTATCGCTTTTTTTGAATAATCTAAAGGACGGACTTATAAATTTATTTTGTCAACTAGCCTATTGTATTGATTGTATTAGGTATTGGTAGCGCCATCTATCCTTACCATTGCTAGTTAATTATGTCAACGTCAATGGTTCGTTGCTGCTCGGCCAATCCGAGCGATCCTTTTGATGAATCCCCTCCCAAAACGCCTCGCTATTGGCCGCCCTGCTCAACGGCGACGAAGAAAAAATGGAAGATTCGAGGCGCTCGGGAACTCATGTCCGCCGCGTCCCGCAATCCGCACCGCTATATATAATTATTACCGCTTATACCAAAAAACCTAACAAACCCGCTCGCGAGTGAAAGTGATTTGTGTAGTGGAGTGATTCAAGCAGCTTCAGAATTCCCGAAGAAATCAATGACTGCCGAGCTAGGTAAGAGGCTCCTAACCACAACACCTTTTCACTTCCTCACTTCCTAGTCGATAAGAACCAAAATCCTACAGTACACAATATTAATCCTTCTCCAAATCGCCTAGAACCTTCCCAGATAGCAACAAACTTGCAGCAAGTTTAAATCAAACTTGCTAGTTTCACTGTGACAAACTTGCATCAAACTTGCATGAAGTTTGCTTTTGCAAAGGTTGCACAGGTACAAGGCACAGGTTGGTGGTCCGACAACAGCTGGTCGTCGAGCACCTCCTGCTGTATCTAGGAGGTCAACCGACCACCAACCTGTGCTCGTCGTCATCCAAATCCTTTGAAAAACCAACTTCATGCAAGTTTGTCACAGTGAAACTAGCAAGTTTGATTTAAAGTTGCTGCAAGTTTGGCAAGTTTGCATTGTTATCTGGGTTCGGTTTCGGTGTAACGCCGAACCATTTTTTGATCCATACGAGTCGGATTCATTTACGTTTTATACGTAAAACCTCGTAATATCTATATACCTAGGCAGTTATAGCACCTAGCTATACTCCTAGTCCATTCACATAACCGTCACATGGTTGTTTTCGCACACATCAGTAGGTAATATACTTTTATGTAGCTACCTACTTACCCAATTATTATTTCTGGAACTATCATAGTTGTCTTGTAAGTCTCATATTTCAAGCAACTTTTATTTCCACCGCTTTAAAGTGTTGCCTAGGTACTTAGGTAAAATAATAGGTACTTTAGATATTCTTATTTTGTTTCGGTCTCATTAGCTTATACTTACGTAAGCATGTCACAACAAAAGAAGTCACGCGTGTCGGAAGACAAAGAGATGACAATCTTAGAAGCAAAACGCAATATTTTATTTGAGCGTATTCAAAACATTTATGAGCATTATATATTTATTTGCATATAGATTTTTATAAGTTGTATATAGTTGCATATAGTTTTTTGCATATAGATTTTTATAAGTTGTTTGACGAATATAACGCAAGATTGCTTTCTACTAATCCTGATGAAAAACCGAATTATCAGGCGTACACCTCTTTCGAAGACCTTTATTGTATTATTAAGCATATACAATCGCAATTGGAGGGTAAATATTCGGCACAGTCCGTTTCCGCGGCTCGCACGCCGAAGTTACCGCCAATCGAGATTGTGTCGTTTGATGGCGATATACGAAACTGGCCGTTATTCTATGCGAGTTTTAAGTCTACAGTGCACGATAATGGTTCTCTGACAGAAGCTGACAGTTTGTACTATTTAATAGGTAAACTATCACCGAAGGCCCAGTCCGTATTTGCAGGTGTCACACCCAGTGCTGAGAATTATCAGGTCATATTTCAGTCACTACTTGATAGATATCAAGACACGCGCGTCTTAGCGTCTACCTACTTAGACCAAGCTGTAAATCTTAAACTGTCCGGTGCCGCATATGTCTCGAATTTCCAGCTGTTTATAGATAACTTCGTAACCGCGGTTAATTCTCTTAAGAATTTAAAATTGGAAGATCTTTCTGACTTTATGTTGCTTCAACTCGCTTTAACAAAGTTTGACACTGAAACAACTCGTGCTTTCGAGATGACGGAACGCAATAATAAAATACCTACACTAGATAGTCTTATTTCGTTCATCAAAGATCAGTGTCGAATATTTCATAATACGCAGTCTAGTTCACCTAGCCCGTCTAACACTAACAGCAGCAAACAAAGGTTGAATAAAGCGCGAAATAGTAATAATAACTCGGTCCCTAATCCACAATCTTACGTAACATGCTCGGAATCTAATAAAATTAATTCACAGAAGTGTCTGTGCAGTAATATAGTGCACGACCATTTCTATAAGTGTCCCGCCTTCAATTGTTTAAATCCGACTGCTCGTTTCAAGTGCGTGAAGGACAACAGAGCTTACATTAATTGCTTAAGTATAAAGCATAAAACTAGTGATTGTTCTAGTAAGACGAGATGTCGTTCATGTAATCAACGACACTCATTGTTGCACTTTGATAAAAGTAGTCCGTTGTCAAGCCAAGCCGCTAACCTTGACACACTTACGTCGCAGGTGCAGGCCACGATAACTGTGCCTCCCACGATTCAGAATGAAATATCGTTGTGTACGACATCCATCGCGCGGGCGACGCGCACGCGAGGACGGCACTCGCGCATCTATAATGATCCGCGCAAAAACGCAGTGTACGGCGTCTAAGACGGTACTGTTAGCGACAACGCAAGTTATCGTTTATGATGTTAATGGGTCGCCGCACATGGTACGTTGTCTACTCGATAGCGCGTCTCAGACCGATTTAATAACATTGGAATGTTTCAAACGCCTCGGATTGTGGAATAACTTTAGAAATACTAGTTCAGTGGTCAAAGGGATCGGCGGGTCAGAAAGACATTGCAAGGGTTCCGTAGATATTAAAATACATTCGCGTTTTGATAGGAATATTAATTTTAACATTTCTTCGCTTATCGTGGAGCGTTTTACGGACGCATTGCCAAACGCTAATGTGGACGTATCGCTACTCACACACCTCGAGTCATTGCCGCTGGCAGACTCGGAGTTTGCGAATCCGGCTGACATTGATGTTTTGATCTTGCTACTAACTGACGTGGTACGTAGTGAGCAATATAACTTACCGCCCGCTATTGAGACGGTATTTGGGTATGTGATTATGGGTACCGTACCTACGTTACATACTTCTCAATACATTACGTCTTGCTGTTGTTCTGTTCTTCAAGAAAATAATATTGATTCTCTTCTCAAGCGATTTTGGGAGCTTGAAGAGGTTACCGCACCGCCCTCGATGAGCCGTAAGGATCTCGAGTGTGAAGAACATTTCCGTGCTACCACTGTTCGTGACGACAGTGGTAGATACGTTGTGGCGTTGCCATTCTATGGTGACCCTTATTCGTTAGGCGACTAGTACGCTGCTGCGCTTAGACGTTTCCATTGTTTGGAACGTAAACTTGATGCATCGCTTAAGTTACGCAGCGCCTATGATGACGTCCTTCGTGACTACATAGATAAAGGTTTTTTGAGTGTAGTTGTAAACAATGAGTGCAACTCTCTTCCCTCATATTATATCCCGCATCACGGCGTAGTTCGCGAAGATAAAACCTCTACTAAACTTCGTGTGGTGTTAGATGCTAGTTGTAAGACTACATCGGGTCAGTCGATTAATGACATTTTGCATGCCGGCCCCAATCTACAGGCTGATTTATTTAACATCATAATAAAGTTTTGTCTTTTCCAAATCGCTCTGTCAGCTGATTGCCGCCAAATGTTCTTCAATATCGGCGTTTGCGAGTCTGACCTTAGATTTCAACGGATTTTTTATCGTTTTAACAATAAGGAACCTTTATCTGTGTATCAGTTCAACCGTGTTTGTTTCGGACTCAAGTCTAGCCCATATCACGCGTTACGAGTTGTTCGCCAGTTGATCGCTGATGAGGGCGATCACTTTCCCGCCGCAGCAGCTGTTGCTACTTTCGCTTTGTATATGGATGACATTGCCTGTAGTGTCATATCCGCTCCGCTAGCAATTTCGCTTCGTGAAGAGCTTATTCAGCTTTTCAAGCGAGGCCAGTTTGATCTTGTCAAATGGACAAGCAACTCTAAGGAGGTTCTCGCACGCAAACCAGATTCTCATAAAGCTTCTCCAGACATTGACTTTGAGAAGTCTGTACCGCATAAAGTTCTCGGTTTACGCTGGGACAAATCCTGCGATAGTTTTCGGTTTGACGTCTCACCACCGGATGATAAGTGCACCAAACGCACTATGCTGTCCACAGTTGCTCGACTATGGGACATAATGGGTTTTGTGGCTCCCACAATTTCGTACGCCAAGCTCTTGATCAAAGAGCTTTGGCTATCAAAGTGTGAGTATGATGAAACACCCCCTGACCATATTGTCGCCGCTTGGGGCCAGTTTTGTATTCAGCTTACCGCGCTCAATGAAATTACTATTCCACGTCATCTTGGGTTGATAGATGTATGTACCATCAACTTAATAGGTTTCGCTGACGCCAGCGAGCGTGCTTACGGCGGAGTCGTATATCTGCAAGTCCGCATTGGTTCTAACTACTCGGTGCAGTTAGTTTGTGCCAAGTCTAAGGTCTCGCCTGTTAAAACCATTTCGGTTGCGAGACTGAAGTTGTTCGCGGCCCTTCTGCTGTCTCAGTTGCTCCGCAAGGTTCAAGACACAGTTTTGCCCCACTACTATATCAATAAAAATACGCGTTTTCTGACTCCAAAGTAGTGCTCGCTTGGATTTATTGTTCTCCTCACCGCTGGCAGACTTTTGTCGCCAACCGCGTAGTAAATTGATTGAACTTGTTCCCGCTACTTGTTTCAATCACGTCGCGGGTACCGAGAACCCCGCAGATTGCTTGTCTCGTGGTGTCACTCCACTTAATCTTCTGCATCATCCATTGTGACATCGTGGACCTTCTTGGATTTCCCATGATCCGTCAGAATGGCCCATGCAATCCTTTGACCACAGTGCAGAAGACGAAGATGTACCCGAACGGAAGTCTGTTTCTTATCCCGTGATTGCTGAGGTTGCGGAGTCTCCCATCTATGTACTCGCACTACGCATGTCATCGTGGTCTAAGTTACTCCACGCCATCGTTTATGTCTATAGGTTTCTTAGGCACCTACCTAATGGTACTTTTGTATCAAGTACTGATATCAAATTCGCAGAATGTAAGTTACTACGAGCTGTACAGGCTGTTCATTTTAGTAACGACATTCAAAATTTGAAAGACAATGTACCTTGTTCTCCCGCTATCCTTAGACTCAAGCCGTTTCTCGATGAACACGGCGTCATACGCGTTGGGGGTCGTCTGTCAAATTCGGATGAACCTTATAACTACAAACATCCTTGCATTCTGCCGCGACATGATCATGTTGTCGACCTTCTTGTTGATTTTTATCACAAGAAGCACCTCCATGCTGGTCCAGAGTTGCTTATGTCCTTACTTAGGCATAAGTATTGGATTTTAGCCGCTCGACGAATAATTCGTCACAGAATACATAAATATAACGTCTGTTTGAAATTTCGTCCGCGTCCGACTGTCCCTCCCATGGCAGATCTCCCTAGCCAGCGCGTCAACTAGGTTGATAAAGCGTTTACACACACCGGTTGTGATTACGCAGGACCACTGCAGTATACGCCAGTGCGTGGTCGAGGTGTTAAAAGCCGTAAAGCCTGGCTATGTATTTTTACATGCTTAACGACGCGCGCTACGTATATTGAAGTTGCGACAGATTTAAGCACGGTGTCGTTCCTTGCAGCCCTTAAACGATTTCTCTCACGGCGCGGCCCTATACAGGGTTTGTACACGGATAACGGCACTTGTTTCGTGGGCGCAAGCTCTTATTTACGCAACCTTTATAAGTTTCTCAAGGAAGATTATCGTACTCGTCTTCAGGAGGAACTTTCCATAAATCATATTGACTGGAAGTTTATTCCGCCAGCATCTCCACATTTCGGTGGATGTTGGGAAAGCATGGTCAAAGTAATTAAAACGCATCTCTTCAAAGTTATAGGCCAACAGATCCTCTCTTACAAAGAGCTTTTAACTGTCCTTGCACAAGTCGAGGCACTGATCAACTCGCGTCCGCTCACGGCATTGAGTAGTGACCCTGCAGAACCATCCGCGTTAAGCCCTGCACATTTTCTGAACACAGTGCTATTATCGTCATTTCCGGCTCCTGAAGCAGGTTCTTCAAGCTTGCTCCAGAGACATACTCTGCTGGATAAACTCGTGCAGTCGTTCTGGCGGCGCTGGCGTGCGGAATATCTACACCAGCTTCAGGCTAGATCCAAGTGGAATAGTCCTGCATCCCCTATACACGAGGGTACGTTGGTCGTCATAATACATGATAATGCTCCGCCGCTTTCATGGCCGTTAGCCATCGTAGAGAAACTGCATACTTCCAAGGACGGTACAACCCGCGTTGTTACCGTGAAAACCGCGAAGGGGAGCTACGTGCGCCCTGTTGTACGTCTCTGTCCGCTTCCAACTCAGTGAGATCTAGCCTGAAGTTGGATCTACCTCTTAGTTTAAGTATTTAGTTAGTAGTTTTCGCTGTTATTGCGTTTGTTATTTTCGCTAAAGTTAATTTAAATTAATTTTATTGTCATATCGCTGTCTTAGCCTATTGATGGGTTATGCGGTAGTACACCCAACATAGCTAAGTTCAATTTTAATTATTTTTTAAAGGCAACCCTTTAGGGCCGGGGGGATATGGTAGCGCCATCTATCCTTTCCATTGCTAGTTAATTATGTCAACGTCAATGGTTCGTCGCTGCTCGGCCAATCCGAGCGATCCTTTTGATGAATCCCCTCCCAAAACGCCTCGCTATTGGCCGCCCTGCTCAACGGCGACGAAGAAAGAATGGAAGATTCGAGACGCTCGGGAACTCATGTCCGCCGCGTCCCGCAATCCGCACCGCTATATATAATTATTACCGCTTATACCAAAAACCTAACAAACCCGCTCGCGAGTGAAAGTGATTTGTGTAGTGGAGTGATTCAAGCAGCTTCAGAATTCCCGAAGAAACCAAGCGGCCGCCATTTGCAGGGAAAAGGACTGCCGAGCAAGGTAAGAGGCTCCTAACCACAACACCTTTTCACTTCCTCACTTCCTTGTCGATAAGAACCAAAATCCTACAGTCCACAATATTAATCCTTCTCCAGATCGCCTAGAACCTTCGGTTTCGGTGTAACGCCGAACCAGGTATAGTTTGAATAAATTATTATATAATTGTTACTAAACACAGTTATAAATAATTAAAAATGTAATAAAACAGGATATTTTACTTTCAAAGAGTTTGCAAGTTCGTAGAAACTTAAAAAGTTTTTTCAAATTTTCCTGTTTTGTTTCGTTTCGTAAATGGTATAAATTAATATGTTTTTAGACTTAAACACTTTTATTTTAACACTATATCTTATGGTTTTAAATTGTTGCTGGATGTGTACGGAGATTTTATATTAGTAGTGATTTGTTAAACTAAGGCATTATTCGAATGGCTATGTCGCAGTTTACAATAAAAAATGTTAAAACGCTCTAGTAAAAATTCCCATTTAAAAAAAAAACAAAGTATACACACATTATATTATATCAATAACAAAGCCATCCTATACGTAAGCTAATGAACTCCTAAACTCATATGAAATCAATGAAAAGCACTTGGTGCATTCTTCAGTAATGTTGATACACTCACGAGCGCAGTTAGGTAAGTAGAAGCAGACATTACTCGTCACAACAAACGCAGTCACAGGTGAAATTTGGCACTTTGAATTTACGATAGCTGCACACCATCTTCTGTCCCTTGACCTTTAGTTATGGCCTTTAAAATCAGAACCTTGCTGTAAACTGTAGAACTAGCATTTGAAAGATAGGCAAAGTGGATTTGAAAGTGAAGCAGCTTATGTTGTATCTTTAAACGACTTTATGGCAATTAATGTGCACCTGCGGTTTTCGTCCAAGTCTTTTAGGAAAACTAACGTTAATTTTTGTATAAACTCTATGCTGCTCCAATGTAAACACACGGCCCGCATAAGGTATTCTTTCTCGCCATTTAAAAATTGCTTACCATCGAAACATAGAACCAGTATTACAATCTATATTGATATAAATTGAAACTTGGAGACGGCGTCCGATCTGAAACAACTAGACATTCGTGCCACATAAAAAAGGAATCTGCAGCACTCGGCGTGACGTTATGAAATGCTGAAAAGATGATGATGATGATGGAACATGAGACGTGAAAGTCTCGTGGTCTTTACCCAATTTCTGGTAAATGAACTAGACAAATGTATTAGGTAGTTATTTCTAATCTATAAACAAAATGAAATTTTGTGTTTATAAAATGCACCCCAAGCCAGAACGAATCGCCCAAACCCTCTCAAAACTCCATTCACTGGAGTAGCGAAGTAGAGTAGAGGTAGCTTAATAAAACACTAAATAGGTATAATGCATTCAGATGATGCCAAACCCCATCAACAGATCTTTTGACAGTAAATTACGGAATTTCACGTCTTTATTTATGTTTTATGGCGTTTTACCACGAGTTATGTCTCGTGACACGACCATAGAAGCTACGTCATATCACATCATATTTATTATTAATAACAGTACGCCTGCATGACACCGAAGGATTACGGAGATATTTATCACACCCGTATTCGCTCTATAATACCAAATGGCTAGGCCCTATAGCGTAATAAATGTTGAGACTTTTGCCGATTCCTTTCTTTCTTTTCTATAAAGAAAGAAAATAATCGGCAAAAATCAATTTTGAGATGGCCATCCGAATACTTAGACTTATATACATCAAATGGACAGATACATTCAAACAACGCTCTGACTGAGTAAACCAGCAACCCGACACCTTGCCATGCCTAGAAACATTTTTTTACTACTTTTGTCCTTCTGAAAACATGTACAAAATCACACTTTCCGAATTAATACCCACTATTACAATAACATGAAGTTGCGACCCGAACAATAAGAGTTATACATACCTGAAGTAACGTACCCGTCATTTCCCTTCTTTAAAGGGAGACTTATATTAGCAACATTCCTTTAAACTTCAGACATTTATCCTTTGAAACTTATCCTTCGCAAAAGACACTGAGGATCGAAGTCTCTTTTTTCGTTGTTGTCGGTGCTGGCGTAACGAGTAGCACACCAGCTTGCTGATAAACAAAGCTGTGGCTGTTTAAGCGTTACAAGTCAACCAACGCAGGCAAAAATTGTTAGCCTTTCGGGAACTCTAGGCATTCCAACGCTAGCATATAAAGACGAGGCACTGGCCGACCATCCGCAGGATTAAAACAGAACCTATTATTACTACCCCATTTCTTTTTTATTACTATATCTAAGAATAAGTTGATGATGATGAGGCTATTAATATACTTGGTGGGTAGTTGATCAAACAACTGCTTTAGAATCAACTGTTAAAACTTTTTTGAAATAAAATAGTTATAATAATTTAAATATAATTTTAATGTGTAAAATAGGTAGCTAACATCAGGTACCTGCCCGTTAAGTGTTATCTCCACCATAGCATAGCACAAAACCACTTCACTTTACTTCACTCACTATGGAAGCTTCTTCACTCAATCTCCGGCAGTATTTTGAAGAAAGGATGGCCAAATTTGAGGCAGATCTCCAAAAGACGTCCAAGACTCCCAACACAAGCAGCCTAGAGGAGGAATTTTCAAAATTCAAGGATTTTGTACTCCAAACTTTGAAAACTTTTTCTCAGCAAGTGGAGGTGGTTGCTCATCAGGTCGACACTATGGAGATGCGCAGCCGGCGGAAAATGTTACTTCTGCATGGAGTAGAGGAGCAGAAGAATGAAGAGACAGCCAAGGTAGTTGCGCAGGTTGTCAAGCAGAGGCTCAAGCTTGACTCCTTCACTTCTGCAGACATCAAGCGCTGCCATAGAATGGGTCGTGAGCAGTCCAACAAGAAGCCGAGACCCATACTTGTCAATTCTTTCTGTATCGGTGCGGGACAGCATATGGTATGCTAAGACCAAACTAAAAGGAGCCGGTCTTACGCTGTCCGAATTCCTGACCCGATCGAGATACACAGCGTTCATGGCAGCCCGTGAGAAGTTCGGTGTAGCAAAGTGCTGGACGAGAAAGGGCACCGTCTATGTTCTTGGCGCGGATGGGCAGCGATATCGTATTCTGTCCCTCAACGATCTGGATAAGGTCAAAGGCTCGGATACGGAGAAACCCGCTGTAAAGGCGACCACTGCGAAGACCAAACGGACTGCTGCGCCGAAAAAATTGGTTTTCTTAATTTTGTTTACGACCAGGTAAATTATTTTTAACTTCACTGTTTACCTTTTTCTAAATTATTTATTTACATGTACCTGAAATAATTTTATTTAGTTTACACACAAATGTTCACTTTTTCTCTTTGATTGACATTTGACGTACGTCAATGGTTAGCTGTCACATCTGTAAATTTTTTCTTTTTTTTGTTTTTCTCTCTGACCATTGGGCTTTTTAGAATTGAATTATTTCCAAATAAATAACATTGTATCTAAACGAAAATTTACCTTGTCTAATACTTAATTTTTCTTTCTATGTTCTTCGTATTTAATTCTTTTCTATCCACTTTCAGTGTTATAGTGTTTTTACAATATTATTAAGTGGGTCTTAATCGCGATAATTTATTTATTTCAAGGCATAAATACCTCTGTTATTCTCCTACGTTTCTACCGGCTTGCAACGGTTGTGGTCGCGGAGTAATAGTTGCAAGCCGGTAGAAACGTAGGAGAATAACAGAGGTATTTATGCCTTGAAATAAATAAATTATCGCGACTAAGACACGCTAAATAATATTGTATGATGTATACAAATCGCGAAAGTTTAAAATCGATTATAGTGTTTTTGTCATGCTAGTGTGATTCAATTTTGATAGTTTTGTAACACGTAACTGGCGGGAGGACTTATTGATTTTTAAATTGCTTTATTTTTTATATTATATACGTTATTATATATTTAATTAACTTATATATTACATTATTATTATATATTTAAGTATCGGGACTTCCAATGCTTGACTTAAACAGTGATGATGACAGCTTTTTGACCGCTACTAGTCTCGATGACAGCTTCACTAGTCATAGTCACTGGCAGAAACCCTTCAGTTTCAGTTCTCTGACGTACCAAAGAACTTTAATGTAGTCCATATAAATGCTCAAAGTATTCCAGCCAATTTCTCTGATATGCTGGCAACCTTTGACTGTAAGAACCTACATGCTATTCTCGTTTCAGAGTCATGGCTAAAACCATGTCTGCTATCAACTTCTTATTCTCTCCCTGGGTTCCATCTAATTAGGAATGATCGTGCGGTCTGTGGTGGTGTTGCTATATACCTACGTGCCCAAATTCCTTACCGTATAGTAAGCATCTCATCGCAACCACCACCCTCGAACGCCGGCGAGCATCTCTCTTCGGAAGTGGAACTCAATCATTCGAAAGTTCTTCTAGGTGTTTATTATTCCCCTTCATCACGAGTAAAATTTTTTCCTTCTTTCGAACACATCCTAGAAACTTTAATGCCTTCTTATAGTCACACAATTTTAATGGGAGATTTTAACACCTGTATTATAAAACAGGATACACATTCAGCCACCCTAAAGCGTATTTTAAATTCCAGTAATTTATCTTTTCTACCTCTTAATGCTACACACCACTTCCCAAACTCTGTTCCTTCTCTTCTTGATCTTATTTTTGTTTCCTCTTCTACCTTTGTTGCCAAGCATGGTTATTGTTCTGCCGACGCCTTCTCTTACCAAGACTTGTTCTATGTTTCCTATAAAATACGTCCACCCAAGGCAAAACCGAGAATCATTATGCAGCGCAATTTCGGTGGAATGGATCATTCGAAGCTCTGCGACGATGCCAGCAAGTTTGATTGGTCTCTTTTGTTTACGACCGACTGTATAGACACTAAAGTGCAAGTTTTTACAAACACACTAACGCAGCTGTACGATAAGCATGCGCCTGTCCGTGCCATCAAATTATAACATCTACCATCACCTTGGCTGACTGAAGAGATCAAAAACATAATGTCCAAAAAAGCCGCAGCCAAGGCGAGATATAAGTGCCGCCCGACCTCTGTCAACCTGGAAAAATACATAAGTGCAAGAAATCTCTGCAATGAGGTATGTAGGAATGCACAACGCCAACACATTCACAACTCTGTTGAAAATGGAGATCCAGTTAAAGTCTGGAAATTTCTTAGAACATTGGGTGTTGGTAAGTCACGCTACGACGAGTTCCCAAAGGATATTAATATCGATGCACTTAATGCACATTTCACTGCTTCGTCCAATTTTGATGGGACCACTAAAACAAATACGTTACAAGATCTTTCACGTATCCCAACTCCCAAATATTCACCTTTTGTTTTCGAGCAATGTTCCTGTTGTGATGTTAAAAAGAGCATAATTTCAATCTCATCCAATGCTGTTCGTAATGACTGCATTAGTCGAAACATGATCCTGCCCATCCTTGATGTAATCCTACCTGTCCTCTGTCATATCCTTAATTACTCAGATACCACCGGTATCTTTCCATCAGCGTAGAAAGATGCCCAAATAACGAGATGTAACGACTTTGATGATATTTATTTTAAAAAGTAAATGTGCTATACTATTAATAGTACGGCTGATAAAGCTATTTAATTTCATAATTTAATGTTTTCGATATTGTACTACGATCTTGTAAATTTGCAGCGCAGCGCGCGTACGCGCGACGCGTGCCGTGAGCGGTCTGGCGATTGTAAAGGTCGGTTGTCTCTTTCTTCCCCCAGTTGAAGCGACGTCGACCCCGCCTCATACCCCCCGCGCCAGCACCGTTAATGCGTGATGTTATTATTTTAAGACTTAGGCATGTTAAGTTTTTGATAATGTATCTATACTTAATTATGTATCATCTTCATCGTATTTGGCCACTGTTTTGCGCCTTCGTGAGTTCACTATTAGGGTCCGTAGAAAATCAGTGCCAGCATGTCTGGTATCATGCTGAACGGGATCCTATTGGCATCACGACCTAACCCTGATATGTTTATCGTGAATATGATGTAACGGCCTGGCGACACGTGTGCTGACAACGCAATTCATTAGTCTCGAATGTTCGCACAGCCACGGGCTCGCCAGTCGCTAACATCACGCCACTCAGACACGTCGTCGTTATAGCTCTTGTACTCGTCTGTACCTAACTTGTATTAACTGTGTAACCTTGTTGGACAATAAACCCAAATTCTTTCATCTACAATTTGAGTGTCATTGGAGAGCTCCCACATACGCAATATCCATCGACCTGCCATCTCACTACCACAGGCAACCTTTGGACGTGGCCACACAAGCTGCCCAAGGCCACCTCCAAAAATGACATCGATGTTCTATTCTTTTTTTTTGTATTTTTGTGTTTCTGTATACCTATAATTATGTTTGTTTGGTTGTGAAAGCAATAAACAATTTTTAATTTCATTCATTTTCATTTTCATTTTCATTTTCATTTCATTTCATTTCATTTCAAATAATTCCTTTGCCAAAAAAATCCAAACCTTGTTCCTTTTCTGACTTCCGACCTATATCCACACTCTCGTTCCTTTCCAAAGTCCTTGAACGTCTTGTACATACACAAATCTCTTCCTTTATTTCCAAAAACACTCTCCTAAATTCTTTCCAATCTGGTTTTCGTCCTAGTCACAGTACTACCACGGCATTGGTACATATCACTGATGAGATTAGGCTGGGAATGGATTGTGGAATGCTCACGCTACTGTCCTTACTCGATTTTAGCAATGCATTCAACTCCGTGGACTTCCAAGTCCTTCTCGGCATACTCCGCTCTATTAACATATCTCCAACGGTAATTGGATGGTTTCGTAGTTACCTGTCTAGACGCCGACAGCGTATACGCGTTGAGGAATCATACTCTTCATGGAGTAATACGACTGTCGGTGTACCGCAGGGTGGCGTTTTATCTCCGTTACTTTTCGCAATTTTTATAAATTCTATCACCAAACATCTACTTTGGTCTTACCACCTTTACGCAGATGACCTGCAGATATACTCACAGGCGCCGCTAGACTCTATTACAAATGCATTCTCTACCATAAACAGGGACCTGGCGCAAATTTGTGAGTGGAGCAAAAATTATGGACTAAAATTAAATCCAACCAAAACCCAGATCATTCTGATTGGTAGTTCCAGGATGATGGCTATGGTCAATCCATCACAACTCCCTCAGATTCAATTTGATGGAAACATCTTACCAATAACAGACAGTGTGAAAAATCTGGGAATTCCTGATCTCAATGAGGAGCAACTTGATAAACTTGAGCGTCTCCAAAACTTTTGTATTAGATTTATATTTGGTTTACGCAAATATGATCATGTATCTGAATTGAGATTAAACGAGGAAAATCACTGAACATCTTTAAAAATATGTTAAAACAGCACTATTTGTCAAGATGATTGCATTATTGTCCATAACTTTTTATTAGAATTAGAATTATTATATATATATATATATAGATATCCCCTTCATCACAATGTTGATCAAGCGTGCCATATAAGTAGTTTTTGTTTGATCCGTTTTCACTTCTTGATCCGGCCATGATTTCTTGATCCATTGCGAGCGCCCAATTCTCATGTGGTTCCCTTCGGATCAACTAACGCCAACGTCGTTGCTAATAATAATTACGCCATTTTTATACAAATCCACACTTAAGATATTTTTGATTTATTTGATCCGATTCAAATGGGCCAATCGCAGCGGAGTATTCCTCACGGAGGGCAGTCATTGGTTCTTGGTCACTTTTATGTATTATTATTCTGTATTTCTTATCAATTCTCATAACTTGCGAATTTCTTACATTAACTTGGTTTCTATGTCCATTTTCCAGCAGTTTTTTGTTACTTCGGAGTTTTTGGTTAAATATTTGTAGTAGGTAGGTACATTACCTACCAGAGGGGCCCGTGACAAAGTGGCGACCACTCAAATCTTTCAAAAATTCGCGAGGTAAAACGCGTTCGGCACCGTCTGGTTTATAGATGGGTCATCATCATCATCCTCCGAGTTGCATCCAGGCCTTTGCCTTGGAGCCCGGGCTCCGCTTTCTAGTCTAACCAGATTTGACAGAATATTAGTTTTCCACAGAGCGACTGTTTTATTACTATAACATGTATTACATTTAATTTAGGGCACGGAGGGTGTGACTTTTTGTGGCTGGTCACCCATCTATAAGCCAGACGGCGACGAACGCGCTTAACCTTGCGAATCGATAGATTCGAGCGGTTGCCACTTTGCCACGGGCCGCTCACTTTATACGCCACATGTCCGTACTTATTTGAATCCAAAACTTTATAATATACACCTGCTGGTCAATATTATGTGGCTCCAGGATTATGTTACTTGAGTATTTTTGTTTGAATATTTTAGCTTACTATTTAACGCAAAATTGTATACCTGCCTCGTTGGTCTCGCGGCATAAATGTGCGCGTGGGATTGAGAGGTCTCGGGTTCGGGTCAGGCAAAGTGTTATTGGGTTTTTCCGTTAGGAAATTCTCAGTAGCAGCTCGGAGTCTGGTAATGTGCCCGGTACGGCAATAGGCTCACCCCCTTTCTATACATAGGATGATCCAGTGAATTTTTATTCATTACGTCCATGCATTGTCAAATCCGAAAGCATACAACCCATATTAATCCGCTTTAAATATGAACTGATACTGATAATCTTATGCACAATAGCTTATATGAATATTATGTGGCTCCATTACGTATGTACGCCACGCCATATCTGCGCACTTATATGAATTTGGGTTGTTTGGCTGATATGAAATATCATCATCATATCAGCCAAACGACGTCCACTGCTGGACATAGGGTGACCGGCCACAAAAGATCACATCCCTTCGTTCCTCGTAAAGCACGTAAAACCATCGGTGTCGGTTATCATCTTTGACAGTCGTTAGGGTAATCAGTGCCCTCAACTATTTGGTCTAAACCATAAAATATGCCTACGCCTTCGGGTTGCAGAGGTCAGACGGCAGTCGCTCTGTGAAAAAGCTAATATTCTGTCAAGTCTAAGCATCTATTATGAAAATGTTTCTGAAATTTCTTTCGAAACACAATACCCACGATGGAGTTCCTTCGGACATCTTTTTTATTAATGTGAAACATTTACAGAATAGTAGATAATAGTTTATTTGTTTGGAATACTGTTTACAAAGTTCTTTACTGTTTTTAAATCCATAGTATTTTGCCGTCACCGGCGTACAAATGATCTTTTTACATTAAATATAATCTTAAATACTATAGTACGACGACATATGTAAGTCTTACTGTTCATCACACTGTATGACACATTTTAAATTAAAGGTCAACATTAATAAAATTTGCACGTCATAAGTTCTATTGAATAATTATAGATAAAGTACTAATCATATCATTTAAAAGTGATAGGAATTAAGTATTTGGTAGAAAATTGTGACTGGCAGAACTTGTAGATTTGGTAGAAAATTTGGCAGAATCTGTGGTAGAAAATGCTTACTTTGAAATAAATGGTAGTTTTGGAACATAATATGGTTGTTTTTGTATGAATAGTAGTTTTGATGTAAATGGAAGTTTTGGTAGTAATTGTAGTTTTGGTAGGAATAGTTGTTATCGCACAAATGGTTGGTTTGAGATAATTGTAGATTTGGTAGAAATTTTAGAAATGACACAAATTGTAGAAGAAATTGTTTGTTTGGTAGAAAACGGTAATAGTAGTCAACCAAAACTACCATATTACCGGAATAACGTTCTGAGAATGATGATTGGTAGTAGGTGCTTTATTATTATTACAATGCCCGCTATTGTATATAAACTTCTTTGGTGTCTAAATTTTGATCTGATAGTGAAGCAGGTGGTCACAATAAATTGATGATGCCTTTTGCAGTCCACTACAGGACTTAAGCCTCTCCATATGGTGGTTTTGGTAGTAGGACAGTAGTAGATAAAACAACGCGCTTATAATATCTAGTTGGTATTATTAGTATTACAAGGCAATGATTAGCTGCTTACTATCAGGCGGGCGCTTTTGCCACACTTGTAGTATGAATACTTCATTCATATCGTTCTAGAGCTGCGTAGTCCTCATGAGCAAATGTATTGTATTACCTATTACTGGTTACAACATGAATCGCTCGACCGTGGAAGTACTACCCTCACACAGACCATCGACATAAAGTGACAGTACTGTAAATGCTGTTGCGTTTCGTTAGGTGAATAATAGTACTGGAGGCCCTAACCCGCCTCTTCACGCTCTTTTCCTTTCCTTTATAGCGAAAGAAAGAGAGAATGAGAAGGGGAGGGAGATTGGAGGGGAGAGAGCCAAGAAAACTTTGCCCGCTCCTCTTTTTCCTAAGGTCGGCAACGCGCAAGTGATGCCGGGTTGGCATCACTGGCTTCTATGGGCAACAGTTAGCCGCTTACCATCAGGCCGGCGCATTTGCCACCCTTGTATAAAAAAAAGAATACTTCATTCATATCGTTCTAGAGCTGCGTAATCCTCATGAGCAAATGTATTGTATGACCTTTTACTGGAGCCAATTAAGTAAACAGAATGTGGCATATAATTTAGAGTACGATTGTAATAATAGTTTTAAATAGAAAATAGTTTACCATACATACTACTAATAATTATGCAGTTAATGAACTTAATCCTGGAGCTTCATAGCATTGATCGGTTGGTTAGCTGGTAGTAATATGACTGGATTTAAATAAGTATAAAGATATGGCATGTAAAGTATAATGTGGAGTCACATCACATTGATTTGTTTTTATATAAGTTTACTGGATTCATATAAGTACGTACGATGCAGCATGTAATCAGAGTTAAATAATACGTAAATCAACAACATAATGCTAGTAAATAACTCCATGGCTGCTATAATTTCACTCGTGGATCTAACAATGCATGGTTATAATAAATATAAATCCTCTGGATCATCTTATGTAACTGTAAATACTTATATGTAACACTATATACGTATTTATTTGTATATATAATTGTGTGTACATATTATACAATAATTTTTCGTTATTTTATTTTTATTTAATTTATTTATAGGTAAATTTTATGTAGTAAAATTATAATTGCATATAGGCCTGCGAGAATACCAGCGTTGTAGTTATACAACTGCAACAATAGCTGACGCAGTTGCCTAATTTGTTCTCCAGGTACCGACTTCTGTTAAGCTTAGTAATAAGAACATATAACTATGTGTGTAATGTTTTGGAGTAACAAATAAAATATTATTTGTTTGTATTTGTTTGTATTAGTTTGTTTGTATGTATGGAAAATAGATAAGGGTTTCATCTAATGATAATAAATATCTATGGGCCTTATCCGAAGGCGCAAGGTCACTCAGAGGGCGATAGAGAGAGGTATTCTTGGAGGTTTCCTATGCGAGATCGAATCAAAAATGAGGAGATCCGCAGGAGAACCAAAGACATAGCTCTCCGGATAGTCAAGCTGAAGTGGCAGTGGTCAGGGCACATATCTCGAAGTTGAGGCCGTGGAGGCAGAAAGGTTCTGAAATGGTGGCCACATACCGGATGACGCCGCAGAGGAAAGTAAGGTGGATCGACGATCTCGTTAAGAACGCGGGAAGCGGTTGGATGCTTGCGGCTCAAGACCGGTATGTGTGGAGAGCCTTGAGGAAGGCCTATGTCTAGCAGTGGACGTCGTTTGGCTGATATGATGATGAATCGATGATATTTCATCATACCAGCCAAACGACCCAAATTCATATAAGCACGCGGATATGGCGCGGCGTGTATAGTAATGTAGCCACATAATATCCATAAGCTTGTGTGCATAAGATTATCAGTATCAGTTTATAATATTTAAAGTGGATCAAAATAGTATGCTTTCGGATTTGACAACGTATGGACGTAATGAATATATATTCAATGGATCATCTTATGAATGGCAAACTAAAATTTAAATAATTGTAATGTGAAACCATTAAGTATTGATTGACGGGTATATGTATGTCTTAAAGGAGCCAAATAAATATACAGATTATGGTATACAATTATGCGTTGAATAGTAAACTAAAATATTCAAACAAAAATACTCGACTAACATAATCCTGGAGCCACATAATATTAACCAGCAGGTCTAATATAATATATTATTATAGTTTTGGATTCAAATAATTACGCACATGAGGCGTATAAAGTGAGCGGCCCGTGGCAAAGTGGCGACGGCTCAAATCTATCGATTCGCAAGGTTAAACGGGTTCGTCACCGTCTGGTTTATACATGGGTGACCGGCCACAAAAAGTCACATCCTCCGTGCTTCGGAGAGCACGTTAAGCCGTCGGTCCCAGCTGTCATCAAAAAGATCCTTGACAGTCGTTACGAGGAATTAGTACCCGCGAACATCCTGACTCTGGTCTAAACCATAGAATATGGCTATCCCTTCGGGTTGCGGAGGTCAGACGGCAGTCGCTCTGTGGAAAAGCTAATATTCTGTTAAATCTGGTTAGACTAGAAAGTGGAGTCCGGGCTCCAAGGCGAAGGCCTGGATGCAACTGGCATAACGCTCGTAGGATGGCGATGATTTGGCATAATTATTATACAGTATAAATGGAGCCAAATAGTATACAAAAAATGGAAAATATCGGACTTAAATAGTATTTAAATTATCAAGTAGAAATAGGATCATTATAGTGCTGGTAAGAATGTATAAAATGGTTATATCATATATTATTATTATTACACGGAGCAAGTACTGAAGTAAGTGAAAGAACTGGTCCCTGGAGCCACATATTTATAATTGTTACGTCTGGATTCAAATAAGGACGCACGCATGGCATATAATTCGGAGCCAAAAGGTTGACGTTGGTCTGAGATATATGGCCGTTACGGATCCAGTTTTGTTCGGAACTTAAGCCAAATTCATCACGAATATATCTAAATTTTATTGAATATGTTTGGCAACATCTTGCTATGAATGGCAATATTGTGAAAAAATCAAAAATATATTCCATAGAGCAAATGTTATTCGAGTGTAAAGGTGGATCAAGTAAGGAACGGCAATACCGCGTGATCAACCAAGTCCGCAAACAGTCGTTTATATATATATATGTATTATATGTATTGCCTATATGTAGTGTATATTTAATATATTATATAACATGTATGTCAACGTACCTATTTACTAGGTATTTATTTTATGTATAGTATGCTAAAAATATGTTTATCAATAATTTCTAAACTACACCATCAAGTACTTTTGGCTCCTTCTACAATCCTGAGTCCATTCCTAATGGTTGCCTGGAAGAAATTGCTGCATGCGATAAGGCCGCCAATTGTGCATTTCTTGTTTGTGCTCATTCTATGTATGTTTCCCTTATGTAGTGTACAATAAAGATTTATCTAATCTCATCTAATCTATTATTAGATAACTATCGAATTTTATTCTGTGATATACTTACCCTTTCATTCCTCGCATCAGCACATTTTGTCTTGGCCAAGGCAATTTATTAATTTTGTAACTTCGAATATTCAATCAATACCCTATTACTCAAAAATTCCCTCAGTGTTATTTACTTTAAATTGATATTCTATTCATTCCTCTACCTTCGTACAGCTGCCTAACATTGAAGCCAATATTCCACAATTTCAACATTTTGTTATACATTTGTAACTTAGAAGGGTGCTGACAAAATCCCGAATTATTCTATTGTGTAACTTATCGACGTTGCCGAGAAAATACGAAATGGTTTGTTCTTCTAAAAATATAACGTTGATTCTATTTTCAAGATAAAATGACGTGCCAATGTATCAGTTGTCCCGGCTCAAATACTTCTTATTGAGGTTTAAAAAAGAAGTACTACTAAATTCATTATATTTTTTACAGAATGAAAGCCGTTCTTCCCATTGATTGAGAGAGCTGCATTAAAATATGCAATTTTACTTAAGTTGCGTTATGATGTGCAACTCTACGTATGATTGAGAAAATTGATTCCAGAGTGCGACGCCGTCGTAGCTACTGCTAACGCCCGACCACTTTTAGGTATGTATGACGTAGGTGTATGAAACAGTGGCCGCTTGCATTGGTTGCCTCATTGCCATGAAACATGTCTTTTAGGATTATTGGTGAATAGCTTGTCATCCTCCCAGAGTTATCCGAGTTTCAACTCAGATACTAGTCCGCTTAGATACTAGTCTTATAGGATTTGGCTGAATATTGGCTTTTCCAGAGAGCAACTGCCTATCTGACTTCCACAACCCAAAGAATAGCGATATCCCATGGTTTAGACTAGTGTCAGTTTATTCAAAGGTTCCTACTGACGCCATGTAACGATTGTCAAAGAACTTCATGACAGACGGGACTGATGGCTTGGAACGTGTTCTCCGAGGCACGGGGCAAGCGATAATTAACAACTCAATACACTCTGAAAAGTCAGCGGTGCGCGCCGTGGATTCAAACCCGATACCCTCTGCATGGCAGTCTGTTGGTATCTCCACTGGGCTATATCTGCCTTATACCATTGGATAGCTTGTATACCAGCTTTTTTTCAACCTGATAGGTACGCAAACATTTTGTATCCTATAATGCCCTGAATATCATTATACAGTACTATATAGTACGTTACGTACGTACATTCCATAGTACCTACTTGTACATTAAGCCCTTTGGGCTAAATGTAATTGAAAGTACAAGAATTTTAAATTATTAAATATGGCCTGCAACAATATTATTATATTTTCAATATAATAATATTGTTGCAGGCCATAATTGACATTCACAAATGAAACAAGCTCATTACCAAAACAACTAAAAGTCTTCCATACAATATTGATAATAGACGGCCTGTAGTGATTTCATACCGAAACATATCTAATAAGTAGTATCGGCATAATCCAAACGTTAGTCTACAGGTAGGTTTTATCCAATTACCTTTTATTAATCAAAACGAGAAAAATAACGTGAAAGTTTCCAAAATGTAATTTATATTAAAAAAGAGCTCAAAAACTTAATTTATTTAATGCAAAAAAAAGTTTAAATCAAAACCTCAGTAATAAACTGTTAAAACGTATAGTCGATGCGGATTAATTAAACTATAGCTTTGTCCGCCCGGGCGTCTCTGCGCGCAGAGATAAAACCTATTTGTAAGTCGCAAGGTGAGTCTGATTATTAAGAACACCAGAACCATCAACAACAGAAACCATCTTATTAGCGTACCCCTTGCAAAGTATTGTATGTCCCATCGACACCCACCTTAGACCCCGCTTTCATTATTGTATCTTACGCGAACAACCTTCCACGACCTCCGGACGCATTAAACTTTACACTTTATTGATATTATCAAAATAACACGTTTTAAATCATAACATATTTTATTGAATAAATAGATTATTCTTAACATAATATTACTTTCAAAGAACGTCTGAAAATCAAATGAGTCAGTTTGAAAAGAGTGTAACGGGTTCTGGTATTAAAACGCAGAAAAGGTTCTATGCGTTTATTTGCCGAGTATTGTCTCACTTCCCTTGCCACGAGTATGACCGACCAACAACACGACACTGGCCTGAACACTAAGGGCTGCAGTCTCCCACGCTGTTCCCTCCGGTAGTGTGTAGGCAGGCTGCTCGAAGGCTGCGCGTAGCGGTAGATCCTCGCAGGCCGTTGGTTCAGCGGGCAGACGCCGGCGGTGCAAGTACGAGGAGCAGGGCAGGCCAGACTCTTCGGCAGAAGTGACGCCGAAGGCGATGCAGGAAGTGTAGCGGTCTAGGAGCGTAGCCGAAGTCTTAAGGTGAACCTGGAACCCGTAGCTGGGACCAGGATACACGTAAATACGACGTAGGGTCAGTAGGTACGCTTAGTTATAGTAGAAGCGACGTTAGAGTCGCGGTGCCGGCCTCTCTGTCGGCCCCTTTATATACCGGGCCCTCCATCAAGCTGAGAGTCCGTTTATGACCATATTTGGTCAGGCTTTGCGAGTGCGGACGATGGCTTTCTCTGATTGGCCGAGCGTATGGGCGGTACTGTGACGCAACGCGGTAAGTACCGGACATACGTTACAATACCGCCCGCCTTAGGAGAGGATTTTACGTGGCTAACAAGGAAAATCCGACTAGCTACGTTAGGTCTATGAGTCCGCTACTGTCCAAGCTAAGACGGCATATAGAGAGAAGGAAGGGAAAGTCTTCTACGGTTTGTAACAAATAGTTAGGCACCATAGTGTATAAGTTTTAGGTCCTTAATGTGCCAAAACCCAATAGAATTTCCAGACGCGTCCGACAACTCGTAAACGAGAGGCGACTTTTTATTAATCACTGTGCACTTCACGAATTTAGGGGCTAGTTTCTTACAGAAGGACTTATCCTTGTCGCTCTGATAAAAAGTCCGTTTCCACACAGTGTCTCCCACATTAAACTCAGCTGGTTTACGGCGTAAATTATACGTTTGGGAATTCCTAGCATGAGCTTGAATGAGGAGTGCCTGAACTTTGTCAAATATGCCTGATAAGTGACCTATGTTTTCTGCGTAATCGTCCCTAGGTATGTATACTATATCATCAGCGTCTGTGTCGACATAGTGTGAGCCGCATGGAACTAGTTCACGTCCATAGACTAAAAAACTAGGTGTATAGCCCGTGACTTCATTAACTGCAGTATTTAATGCAAACTGCACCTTAGGTACGAGAGTGTCCCATAATCTCTGGTCATTTCCTACAAACGCCGCAGGTAGAACCATTGGTTCTACCTTAGGTAGAACCAATGGTTTTATTATAGCGTTCGACCGTATTGACATGTGGGGAATATTTAGGAGTATAATGAAGATTAGGGATTTTGTACTTGCGCAACATAGCTTTTAAAGTAGCACTGACAAACTGTTTACCATTGTCCAATATAATTGTAGATGGTATACCATGAACTAAAAATATTTTTTCTTCCAAACACACACCGGACATACGTTACAAGAGAACGGTCTTTATGATTATATAAACAAGCGAACACGTAAAGGTTGACAAGGAAGCACTTTTGTTATTATTTTAAAGTTCTATATGCAGCAATATCAACGTTAACAGCATATTTAACGTACTCGTATTAAGTCGAAGGTTAAAAATGGAAAATCTTTATTGGTATTTTCGTTGGCGTAGTTAGCAAACGCCATAAAATTTTCATAGGTGACTCCCATGAAACATAAATTGTGGGTGTATTAATACACTCGGGACAACGACATACTCAAGCTCACAAGAGGCGCTCTAAGGAAGATTTTTTACAACTTTAGTGTGATAAAATGTTTTAACAAAGGTTTTTGGTGTCTTCTAATTTCAGAAAGATCTTCGTACTTGTAAAATATATTTTCGGAACTAGAAACCAAATTACTTGGAACAAGTTAGTACTAAAACAAAATTCTTTAACATAATTTGTCCATTTTAACTCGACTGTAGGTACGATCCCAACTAACAATTTTACGTCGTTCAAAAGTTTAGTAAACGTTATCTTAATACCTTTGATCGTAATACCTAAGTTGCACTAACGTTATAATAACGTTTACTAAACGCGAAAATGGCCCCAGTTATACGACCAACATTGTCGTATAATGGACATACAAAAGTCACAAGCTGACTTCCTTAACGTCATTCAAAAGTCGAATGGAGTTCGCGTCAGAACTGTGTGGCGTCGAAGTGATTCAAAAGTATGTGATTGTAAATTATACCAATCATTTACTACTAGTACAGCCGCCATATATTCGTGATCAGTTTTGACTCCAAAAGTTATTAACTCAATTAGAACGCATCAGAACTAAGAAGTGAAAAAAATGTTCAAAACTAGTGAACAGTTAAAATCAAATATAAATGATGAAACAGAGGCCACGTAATCATGAGACAAATAATTTATCCATACTTGTTTTTTAATTACCACAGTAATTTACTTTGTTTGCTTTTTTTTGACGTAAGACGTCAAGCCAGTCAAAACAAATACTGTTTACTTCCGAGTTTAAAAATAAATACACAGTGATTCTTGTTATAATTTATTGAGGAAACGTAGAATACAGTGCCAAAAATTACATAAACTATTATACAGTGGTTCTGTGCAGTGATTGTTGCAAAAAACTTAATATAAATAAAACACTACAGTGAACCCTTAAAACTACCTTAAGTCTATAAATAATAAGTGCAAAAAGACAAAAACTAATAGTGAATAACGCGAACCATATGTAGATGTGCAGCCTGTAGTGTCTATATAAACAAAAGTGATCGGTAAAGTCTCTACTAATTACGCCATAACCGTAAACACCATAAAACTCCGGACTGCTTTTAGCGCCATCTATTGCGTAACGCAGGAACTAAATTGGCAATTGTTTTCAAGTCTATTTGTGGCCGCATTCTTACTTGTAAAATCACCACATCTTGGCTACTACTGATACTATATTACACAACCAGTACTTAACGTTAATTGAAAATGCCCAGTGTAAAGTGTGGACTCTGTAGTAAGTACATGTCATCTACAGATGGCTATAAATGTGGTAAGTGTGGCGTGTCATATCATCGCTCTTGCGTGACATTGCCGCAATCTGGGGTCATATCAGCGACATGGCGTTGCTCGCAATGCAGCAAAAAGCCGCCTAAAGACAACAGTGCAGAAAAGTCAACTAAAACTTCTGCTATTAACTCTCCGCAAGAATTTTCACCGGAATCTGCACAAGGGACCGTTGTGGATATTAATATAGAACTAGGTCGGATTAGAGATGAGCTGCGTACAGTAAGGAGCGAGTTTCAGGCCTTCCGTGAGGAGATTGCCAGTGTGAGAATTCTTGGTGATCGCATGGATGCCTTGGAACAAAGAGTAGCCGCTCTGGAGGCAGGCAATACAATCTGCCGGCCGGATACACCCCACACCCACATAGAAGAGGTCGTTGCACAATTGAGACGAGATCTTAACGATCGGGATCAAGACTTGTTGGCAAATGATCTAGAGGTAACCAGACTGCCCGAGGAAAATGGAGAAAACCTTAATCACACCGTTCGTCTGATGGCCAGCAAACTCGGTGTGTCCATTACGGAAGGCGATATAGTAAGCGTCGATCGAATTGGTGGTCGTCACTTAAATGCAACTGATCCCTCAGGCCCAACAGAGACCCGAATAAGGCCAGTAGTGATACGTCTAGCACGTCGAGATACTCGTGACGCAATCATACGAGCAGCCAGAGTAAAGCGTGGTATCACCTCTAAAGATCTTGACATAAATGGACCGGCGAAGCGGTTTTATATAAATGAGCGTCTTACCAAACGCAACCGACTGTTATTTCGGCAAGCTAGAGACGCGGGACGGCTTTCTGGTTGGCAGTTTATTTGGTCAAGCCGTGGAAGAATCCTTGCCAGGCGTAAGCAGGGCGACAATGCCTGTCTCATTTCATGTGAGGCCGACATACAGCGAGTCTTTGGAACAGGACCTGAAGCAGAAAACAACCAGTAGCCTTGGTTTTAGTCTATTTGTTATTGTATCAGGAATGGCATGTCTCGATATTGCTGTTGGAAGCACCTGTCTTATATACAATTTATATAGCTATATTTATTTTACTAGGGAGCCGCCATTCTACTATTTACGCGTTCTGTTATTAATTATTATACTAAATTACATGTTATTCTCAATCATACCTATACAAAGCACACGCACACGAGATAGATCACTATACCACACACATCATACGACATTGTACTCTTATAGTATCATACTTTTTAGAACGAACTCTCTACAGAGATTACATAGGATAAATCTTACTTATACACGACAAATCTGGACGCTATTAGTAAAATCTGCGTATTTAATTATTATAAAATGGGTAATACAAAAATATAATACATGAATGGTAAGCAGTAAGTTTTTGAAGTTAGGTTTATTTAATGCGGGTTCTTTAGCTACTGGCCACGACGAGTTTTTGTTAGCCATGAATAAACATTCTGCTGATATAATAGCAATTAATGAAACATGGCTACGACCGGGTGAAGATGGGCGAGCCCCGTCTATTCCAAATTATCGCCTCAAGCATGTTCCACGACCTGTAACTGTGCGCGGTGGGCGCGGCGGAGGAGTCGCATTCTACATTAGAACTGGTATAGCAGCTAGAATCAAGCCACATCCTGAATACCCTGACGTCGAACAACTTTGGATGAGTATGAACATAAGGAGCAAACGACTTCTCATAGGCACCGCGTACCGACCACCGTGGCTTGACTTGGACAGATTTCTTGACGCATTGACAGACAGCTTGAATGCTCTTGCCCCCTACGACTACGTAATATTATTGGGTGACTGTAACGTCAATCTACTGCATGAGAACGACTCTAAATCAAAACGACTGAAAGAGTTTTTGAATTACTGTAGCCTGGAGCAAGTTGTGAATGCCCCAACACACTTTCTAAATGAAAGTTGCTCCCTGATTGACATTATTTGTACTGATGCCCGGTACAGAAATGTATCTATTGATTATAATAGCGAACTAGGCCATCATTCGTTCGTTACTTGCGAACTTATCTTTAGGAAGGATCGTCCAGCTAAGAGATTGGTAATATATCGTCCGCTCAGAGATATTGATTTTGTCAATTTTGAGAGTGATCTGCAGTCCATACCATGGGAATACATATGCAATGTTCAGTGTGTGACCACAATGGTATCTTTGTTGAATAACTACCTGCTAGACTTGTTCAACGCGCACGCTCCAATAAAGCAGAGGTCGTTTAAATGCTTACCTACGCCTTGGATAACTGACGTCATAAAATTAATGTGCAGGATCCGCGACGAGGCTAGGGATAGATACCGTTGTTCCAAGTCACTAAGCCACAAAGAATACTACCTCCAACTCAAGCACCAGGTGGGTACAGCACTGCACAATGAAAAGAAAGCATATTTCACTAAGCATATAAACGAAAATCTTAACAACAGCAAGGCCTTATGGAAAAGCTTAAAACAGCATGTGTACCCAACAACTCAAGATAATATGCTACCCGAACATCTGAGTGATCCCGATGTCATTAATAACGCCTTCTTGGATGTACCTGGGGGCCGACCGGCAACTATATCAGAATTAACATACTTCGAGTTTCACAGACATGGGACTTCTACCTTCTCCCTAAAAGTAGTTGATCAAAATACCATCCTGAAAATCATTAAAGGTATTTCTACGAACGCTAGAGGGGCTGATGGTATAAATAAAGAAATGGTTGATCTTACACTGCCTTGGTCCTTGGCGACTATAACAGCAATCGTTAACAGGTCTATTATCACCAACACATTTCCTGAGCCTTGGCTGTATGCGATTGTTAGACCATTGCCAAAGACCAGCAATCCTGAAAATTACAAAGATTTACGTCCAATTAGTATACTTCCATATCTATCAAAAATTTTGGAACGGGTGGTATATACACAGGTTTGTGATTACTTAGAGGCTAATAATATTCTGCCAGATTTCCAATCAGGATTCAGACATGGACGTGGAACTGCAACTGCTTTGGCGGATGTCGTCGGCAATATTTTAGAGGCTAGGGATCAGGGTGAAGGCACCATCGTTGCCTTGCTAGACTATTCACGAGCATTCGATGCCATAAACACAACATTGCTTCTGTCAAAGTTAGCCTACTACGGTTTTGACCGAAATTCTGTGAAATGGTTCAGTAGCTACCTCACTGGCAGATCGCAGTCTGTTGAAATACAGAAAGAAGATGGGTCTCTGACTTCATCTGCTTTGCAATCCGTCACCAGAGGTATTCCACAGGGTTTGTTATTGGGGCCTCTTTTATTTATTATTTACAGTGCAGATATCATTGATTGCTTTAGATACTGCAAATATCATATGTACGCAGACGATATCCAGCTATACATGTCCTTTAGCCCTAACAAAACATCGGCATCAGTGCATAGGATGAATGAAGAGCTTGATAGAATTGTCTCGTGGTCAGAGCGTAACAGCCTAACGTTGAATCCTACAAAATCCAAGTTTATTGTTCTGGGGAGCAAAACACAAGTACGAACTATTATTTCAGCTAAGCCAGAGATAAAGATTAAAGATAAAATTATTGATAGGGTAGAAACAGCTTGTAACCTAGGTCTAACAATTGACCCTGAACTCCGTTTTGAGGCGCACATTAGCAATGTGGTTAGGAGTTGTTTTTATAGGCTGAAGATATTGTATAGGTTTAGAAGATATTTCAGTGTAATGATAAGAAAAAGATTAGTAGATAGTCTAATCCTTTCGAAATTTAACTATTGCGATATAGTATATGGCCCTTGTCTACTGTCAAGAACTGAACGTTTAATACAACGAGTACAAAACGCATGCGCCAGATTTTGTTTCGATATCCCGCGTCGTAGCCATGTTACGCCTTTTTTAAATGACGCTAATATGTTAAAAATGTGTAACAGACGAAAGCTTCACTTAGCTTCGTTACTGTTCGGCATTGTTAAAACGTGCTCGCCTAAATATTTATACGACAAGTTAAACTGGAGGCAGAATCATCTTGCATATCCCGCGCGTACCATGACCAACCCGCTTTCAATACCGCAGCACAGGACTACGGCGTTTAGAGGTAGTTTTAAATTCGCAGCCACCAAATGCTGGAATTCATTACCACCTCCAGTAGTATCTAAAATAAGCAGGATAGGCTTTAAGAACTTGTACAAGAGAATTTTATTGAATACTCAAAAAAGTACATAATAAAGTGATGACTTCTTTGTATGGATATGTTGCGTTATGTGTATATATGCATGTGTGTATATATACATATCTGCCGGTCTCTCCTAGAGGCAGCGATAGCCTAGTGGGGAGACAGGCAGACTGTCACGCATAGGGTCTCGGGCTCTCGCGCACCACTGACTTTTAGGAGTAATGTGCGTATTAAATAGTTCCATATCGCTGGCACCGTGCTTCCCAGGTCACGTGAAGCCGTCGGTCCCGGCTACCCTAAGGATGTTTGACAGTTGTCACAGGTGAGTATACTAAAATATCCTCACTGATCGAAACTATGTTTAACGATAAACTCGCTTAGACATCAATAAACTTAAAAATAATATAACATTAATACTATCCTATCCATATAAATTAATCAGTTATGACTCGTTTTTGTTTCCTATATACACACTCTGTCACTTAATGTATGTTTTATGTACCTGCTTGTCGTAATATGATGTATAATCATTGATATACTTACTGGACCTGTGTAATTTTTCCATTATAATGTATGTGTGATTCGCTGTGCTTTGGATAGGTACATTGGTAATAGTCCAAAAGCACACATGCAGCATTCTGGTTGGGTGATGTTGCTTTTTGGTAATATTGCAAATTGTTATTGCAGCTGATATATAAGTCTTGTATTAATCTGTAAACAAAAGTATGAAATACTCTAAATCACTGCCTGGCAGTCACTTGGTACTTTTACTACTTCTATTTCACGTGATCAGCAAACTAACAATAAAATTATTAGAATGTTATAAAGAATTAAGTACTTACTTACCCATGTTATTATCAGAAGAAACACTACTCTGTGTGTGCCCATGTTTATATACACACATTTCAATTTTTATTTATTTTGTGCACTCCATTCTTCCCGGTAATGACAGCGATCGATGTAATCGATGTTTTCCGGTAACGGTGATGTTAATATTGTGTCATGATAATGACATAATTGCGGCTTGAATTGTTCGCTACAGATTACAATTATCAACAATTATTACATAACCTTTGTTTGTTTGGCGCGCGGAAGGTAGTATAATATAAAACCACCGCGCTGTTGGCGTCTATGTACATCTCGCTCTAAGGCATTGTCTCATCTCATTTCAACATTGTTATTGCTTGTCAAAATGCCCGTATGGTACTCAGTGGTCACAATTCACGATGCAATTTATTTAGAGCGGCACACGTTATGAGCCGGACCCGAAATGACATCTTTTATCAAATTAGATTATGTAACTTGATCGTATTTCTGAAGTTTGTTTTTGTTATCGATTACGTAACGTGATCGTGTAATTCGTGTATCTGTCATTTCTGAATTCTGTAGCATATAAATTATTAATTATAAATGTCAATGTCAGAACTTAGCCGTAACGTGCATTTATAAATGTAGTTATGATAAAAAAAAATTGTCTTTGGATTTTCGATTTTTGTTGTTTGTGTAAAAATGTAACATGTCAACCAATATTATATAATAATTATAGTAAGTAAAATAATCTGGTTTTGACGTCCGCGTCTACTAAGGAGCCAGTTGAAAACCAGCGTCGGGCACATAATGTCCGGCAATATGCTGAACTGGCTTCCTATTTTTGTACAGACGACGGGCGTGTACGATTTTTGCCTAGTTATAGATTTTTTTTTGTTTTTTCTCTCACTGTTTATATGATGTCCCTCGTCTGATATAAAAATAAATGTTTTTCATTTCATTTCATTTCATTTCATTTCATTTCATGTTTTACGGAAAAACAGCGGAGAGTTATGTTTCGGTCCCAATGTGCCATCTACCGGACATATTATTAAGCTAGCGATAATTAACATTTTTAATACACACATAACTTCTAAAAGTCAGAGGTGTGTGCCTGGGATACCTGGGGATCGAACCCGAGACCATCGTCTCGGCAGTCCGTTACGTACACCACAGAGCTATCGCCGAAAAAAGCATATGTTCATTAAAAATCATATACATTTATAATTGAAAACCTTTACTATTTATTGTATTTTGTTTTTTGTTACTTCTGTCAAATGTTTAAAAGTAGCTGATGTGATATAAAACGATAATTCAATAAATATTATTATCCTTGCATGTTTGTGAATTTATGTCAGTGTTCAAAAGTAGCTGATGCGATACAAAATTATAACTCAATGATTGCTTTTGCCTAGTCGCCTACAATATATGTCCCGTATATACCAATGTACTCTGTGATATATGTATAAAAACCAAAAGTAGATTGATATTTTTATTTTTTATATTGACTTCGCCCTTTTGTCACACTGTTAACATTGAGTTCTGTTGGAATAGTGCAAAAATCCAAGTATCGAAACTCTTTAATGTCAATCTGTAATAAGGATATCAGGTACAATATATAAATTTGAATTTAGAATACAATATTGATGAATTTTACTGATCACGAATTCACGAATATATGGCAGCTGTACTAATAGTAAATGATTGGTGTAATTTACAATCACATACTTTTGAATCACTTCGACGCCACACAGTTCTGAAGCGAACTCCGTTCATTAGTATTGAATTTCTGATTTTGATCATCTACTTTTACTGTTGACTGTACCTGTGCTGGATCACTATTCATGGCTCCAACGAATGCACTAGATATATTTAAAATAATAAGTTAGCTTAAAAACACTAATAACTGTGGGTATGACGAAATTAATACAAAGATTATTAAGCTGTCTTCGCATACAATTGCACCGGTACTAAGCTATATCATAAATATATGCATCGAGCAAGTACACTTTCCGTATAGATTAAAAATGACAATAATTAAACCGCTGCACAAAAAGGGTAATAAATCTGTTACATCAAATTATCGACCCATAGCATTAGTACCAGTACTAGCAAAAAATTTTGAAAGGGTCATTTATAAATCACTGTATAACTTCTTTGAGTCTAATGGAATGTTTGCCAAAGAACAATTTGGATTTCGAAAAAATAAATCGATTAATAAAGCAATCTTCGGTCTGTTTAAGGAAATAATAGTAACGTAGACAGTAGAATACCAATTGCAGCAGTATTTATGGACATGTCAAAAGCGTTTGACTACGTTGATCACCAGATCTTGTTGAACAAATTGGAAAAATATGGTCTTAGAGGAAATGTCTTAGAGTTAATTAGGTCATACTTAGACAATTGGCGGCAATTTACGGTCATAGACAGAATGTGTCCTATATCAAATTCTGAAGTTAGCTTTAGATCATCGGTTAGAAAAACTGTATATGGTGTTCCTCAGGGAAGCGTACTTGGACCGCTATTTTTCCTTATATACATAAATGATATCCCAAAATCTACAAAATGCCAGATGGTTTTATTTGCTGATGATATAACAATAATTATACCATCTAAAAATATACAGACATTCGAAAATGACATCACTAATGAAATTGCATGCGTAAATAATTAGTTGATACTAAACAAATTAAAAATAAACTGTGAGAAAACCAAGGTGATGAGTTTTTATCAGAGAACAAACAGACTGAATCTCAATATAACTTACGCAAATGAAAAAATAGCTGAAGCAACAAGTCAAAAGCTGACTTCCTTAACGTCATTCAAAAGTCGTATGAACGTAATGGAATGACCACTTTCGTCGCGCAGAAGTCACATCATAACTTTACAACAACTCGTCTGTTGTATTGTCGTCATACAGGTGTTTTGGAATGACTAAAACATTTTATTTGAGTCAAGGAACAACACCTGTAAGACTTATTCATTTTTCTTGTTAGTGACATACGTGTTTGTGGTTTTGTTTCGAGATTTGAGAACAAAATAAATAATTACAAGGAAATTTATCTCGCTAATAACTGTATTTGTCTCTCATGGCGTTTAGTTCGACTGGGTATTAAAGTTTTATGATAATATACCTATGTGTATTTTGTTCAGATTTTCATGCCCCCTCGCAATTTTGTGTTTAAATTATTATACTTTTATTAGTAAAGATATATTTATTTCTAAAAATGGAGGACATGTTGCTTTTGTCACAAACTTACCTCTTTGCGATGTTGTAAGGACATAAAGTCGTACTAAGGTTATTTCAAGACCATGCAATACGCCATGACAGCTAGGCGCTAACTATTAGGGTTCCTCATAAATTTAAAACCCTTTTCATATTGGTCACAGAAAAAGTGCAGTGCAGATTTCAAAACATTGTAACATTGAAGGAAATTTTATCGGAAAATATGGTCATTCAATACTTGGATATAGATAAATATCTAACGAGAGCAGATTTTAGACTTCTTAATAGATTGATTTGGCCATGGAAAAGCACTAATTTTATAGTATCGGAAAAGTGCTATGGTTGCCATAGTATCATTGATTTTCATACACTGCGACCATTTCATTTCATTAAGTATATCAAATAAAAACAAAATTGGAGATTTATTGCATTTGAAAGATTTTTGGTGGTCTTATCATTTAGTTGATAAACATATTCTCCCATACTTTGATATACGTCACGGACAATTCAATTGCATATTTAAGTTTGTATTCGCAAAAAACTATTCATAAACAAACATGCCGCTTTGTTTTCCCGAAGGGTTGGGCAGAGGTATACCTATAGTACACGAAAACGAAATACCCTTTTTTATGTGATAAAACTACAAATAATCAATTTTCAGACTTTTTCCTTTACTTGTGCTGTGTGTGAGACCTGAATTTTTACCAAATTTCATGATTCTAGGTCAACGGAAAGTACCCTTAGGTTCTTATTTACTTGCGAGTAGCAAAATATGTTGCATAAATTGCCGTATTTTTTTATTTTGTTGACTTAAAAGCTTGATTTTTTTAAGAAATCTAAAGGACTATATACTTACGTAATTGATATTAATTTCAACTTGATACCTGCACGCGTTCCTGAGAAAAAGGGCCTTAACAGATGATATACTTAATTTTATTTTGTGATAAAGTTATAAATTTAAACTTTTCGGACGTTTCTATAAATTGTGCTGTAAAACCTTACTTCTTACAAAATTTCATGATTCTAGGTACCCGAAGTACCCTATAGGTTTTGATTTTCTTGCAAGCATCAAAATATGTCGCTTTATGCGACATAATATTTTGATCAGACAGACAAACAGACATACAGACGGACAATGAAGTGATTCTATAAGGGTTCCGTGTCTTCTTTTGAGGTACGGAACACAAAAAAATATTTTAATAACTTTTGCTGCCAATTTTTTTTACAACCTGTATAGATTAATCATTTTAAAGTTAACTGATTAAAAACGAATCAATCACCACAACATTTACTGATAAATTCAATATCGGAAAAATCACACACAATATTTTTATAGAAATAAAATAAATATTGATACTGAACCCTTTTGTTGTTCATGTGTTGTACAATTTTCTTCTTCAATATTTGTTATTAATGCCACGGTTGTTGGCGTTGTACTTTTTAACAAAAGGAAATCTCGATTTACTTTCCTCTTGAAAGTTCCACTACGTTTACTCTCCCCGAATTATTTGCTTCCATTTTTCGTATTAAATTTAATCAAACGTTCCGTAAATATGGCGGCCTAGACGTTTTAAAGTCAAAACATGACTTACATGCGACTACAAGTTTGATTAAAGTCAGGGCATGACATTAAACGGAGATCATGTAATATATTGGTTATATTTGAGGATTAAATAAACAACCAAGTCATTTAAGAGTCTCCAATTGACCGCTGTAAAACAAGAAAGTGATCGTTATATAAACGTCACTGTGAAAACGTCTATACAACTGCTACATTATATAAATGTCATATAAAGGTTTTTCAAAGACATAATTTGGTCAGTTTAAAACGTTTAATGGACTATAACGTTAGTATGACTATTGCGTTGTCGTGCAAACGTTTTAGCTAAGACTATAATATAACGTCGTTTAATTTAGTCTGACCTACGTTGTTAAGACCAGCTTATTATAACATATTCGTCGCACGACTAATAAGTTAAATTAAAGACGTCTAAAGGACCTAGTAGTCATCTCACTATCATTATAAGACTGCTATCCAACTTTATGTCATATGAGTCAAGAATTATATGACGTTTTTGTTTGTTGGGATATTTTATAAATTTGATTAGAAGCAGAATGTTTTTGAAAAGATCCAAGACAACGTTGCGATTCCACTCTCGCTTGAAAAGAAGATCATTATTCATTTTAACAGCTCTGTACAAGTGCAAACAAATCACAACAAGTGCAAATAAAAATCTCGTAGGCGCTAGTATAAATGACAAGATAATTTTTCAGAACATTTTCCCATAAATATGATAAGAGGGGAGTGTTGCTCAGTTAGTAAAGCGTACGGCACGACACCCATAATTCTAACACGGGATAGCCGGGATCTATTGCAGCATCCTTTATTAAAATATAAATATCATGCTTGGTTGATTTATTGCTGAATATTCTTGCATTTTATGCAGTCTTAGCTTCCTTTTTTTAAGGACAACTCCTGCGTCAGAAATATTACGGTATCGAACAGACAACCAGACTCTAAACAACAATTTGTGAATCACACAAAGAGTTGTCCTGTGGGAATCGAACCTACGACACTCAGCGATTTGTCACGCGGCGAGACGACCATGTAAGTACCATCCGTGCAGGCAAGTTCCAAAAGTTTTGTGTGAAATGCTTCAGTGAGTAGTCAACCTTCGATGGGTCGCAACTTGCCGTATTGTGTATGTATTAAAGCTATATCATTATGCCCTATGTTTTTGCGTTGTGGATAATTACAGCGAAGTCCAATGTTCAGTTTACGGTTTTCATATGCCGGCAAATTTTGTTCCAAATGTCGTTGTTACAGTAGTATGACGATTATTTTGACACACACACTTTTGTGTGTAGAGTTATTCTATATATAAACATCCTACTAATATTATAAATGTGAAAGTTTGTGAAGATGGATGGATGGATGGATGTTTGTTACTCTTTCACGCAAAATCTACTGAACGGATTTGGATGAAACTTTACAGCAATATAGTTTATACATCAGAATAACACATAGGCTACAATTTATAAAGATTTTGTATAATGTTGCCATAATATAAAGAAAAGTATCAACTAAGTCGGCAAAAATCCTGAGCTCTGAAAGCTATCTTCGCGTGCGTTGCCTAAACCGTGAAAGTTACTTGAAGTTTACGGTGATATTATTTGTCTAAAAAAGTTCTAAACAAAAGTCTGCTGCAGCATTTATTTATTTGTTTGTTTCGGTCAAATTTAGTAATTGGAATTTTACCCCCTTCCTGATGACAGATTGATCTGATATTTGGTATACACTCTTAATCTTTATAACAATATAAGATAATACATAAACGATTGCAAATCCAAGATGGCCGCCGATACAAAATGGCGGATCACTTTACTTCACAACAACCTCAATATGGGTATCAGATGAAAGGGCTTGATTGGTAGAATAGGACTCACTATGAAAAATCCAAGATGGCTGCCGCTACAAAATGGCGGATTACATATTTTCCACGAATACCTCAATATAGGTATCAAATGAAATGGCTTGATTGGTAGAATAGAGCTCACTATGAAAAATCCAAGATGGCTGTCGCCGCAAAATGGTGGATTACATATTTGCCACAAATACCTCAATTTTGTGGTGGCAGCCATCTTTGAATTTTCATAGTGAGCCCTATTCTACTAATCACGCCCTTTCATTCGATATGGGTATCGAATGAAATGGCGGATTACATATTTTCCACAAATACCTCAATATGGGTATCAAATGAAAGAGCTTGATTGGTGGAATAGAGCAGAGCTCACTATGAAAATAGAATGAGAATTATCAACTAACAACAAAACTAAAAACTTTAAAATAAAATAAACAAAAAATATTTTAATTTTGGGCGTAGCCAAGTGTCTCCAGAGTAAACATTATTATAGAAATTTCACTTGCCCAACGATTTTATATTTGTCTGAGCAATACCCCAGATTGATGAGAAGATTGGTGCAATCTGGGACTAGGACTTACCGAATTACTTTTTAGCTTTTAGTACATAACCTAACTACATAATTTTTATTGTAATAAAACAGTATAACATTTAAAAAAATATTTATGCTTTTTACAATGCTTATTCTAGAGGAGTTATCAAATTGTTTTCAAAATTGATAGATTTATTGCCTTCAGTATTTAATGGGTGGTAAAAAATTGGGTGCATAGGGTTCCCACCAAGAACTTAGGGTCCCAAGCCAACCTCACCTGCAAGTGGTGCACCTGCCGATCAACGGACGAGGCTCTGGCAAACAAAATGTCCAAATAAGCGGCAATAGGCTCGCCACCTATAACGTGAGTCTATGTATGTATGTAGTATTTAATGTAGATAAACTTTGTCTTTTACAGTAAGTAGTTTGGACGAATAGTTTAAAAGTTATCACGATATAATTGACCTAAGCGCAGCGTCATAAAAGCGCTTTCTATGAGTTGGCGCGCTTAAACACAGGGACGGTCTTCAGCTTTCAGTTTTAATTTTTGCTACTGTTATATTCAGTAGGTATATAAGCTCTTCATAACTTCAATAATATACCTACATACTAATCTTTACCTGAAGTTCGACGATTATGAAAACAAAAGTAATTTTTAAATATTATCTGTTAATATGTATGTTACACGGCTTATCTGCAGAGCCGTTTGTGATGAAATTCGACATGGATAGTCTGAAACCCGGGGAAGTACATAGGCTACTCTTAATTAAAACTTCATGCTGGTGAAGCTGCGGGCGAAAGCTAGTGTTTTAATAAGAAGAAAAAGCTATGTACCTATTCTAAGCACTAAGCTTTAAAGTGTAAAGCTACTTTTATTATTTAGGTATAAATACTCTACCTATATTATTGTCTGCTATGGTTTTCTTATAAAGTTCTAGAATAAATAAGTACTTTTAGAAATTAAAATTACTTTCAAGATATGATTAAAGTATTAAGCACGTTATCAACGAAAACCTGCAGGAGGCTAAAAGTAATGCCAAAAAGGTACCTACGCCATGCGTAAGAAAAATAAATGCTATTATTATCACGTGTTGTAGAAATCGCATTAAGCAAACAAATTGCGATACAGCACGTAATTTAGATAGGGGAATGGACACAAATGTAAATATATCTGGCGTTCGCAATAAATAACGAGGGCCATAGCAACCCCAGCTGTTAATGTGGTACTGCGCACCTCTTGACCACGATTCGCTCACCTACTATTAAATTATAATGGTGCTATAACGTTGCAATATTTGCAGCAGTGTTATATACGAAAATAGAACCCTCGATTCCACCCATTACTTACTAGTTTAGAATATGCGTACAATTGATATTTATTACAAATCAGTGATGCGACGTGTTTTGGCTGTGTCAAACTATTTGTGGTATGTAGGCAATACCACAAATTGTTTATGATTTAAAATTCCGATTTGAAAATAGTAGCATGAGTTTCTTCCAGGCTCTTCTCACAGCCCTACCACCCCGAAGCTAAGTAGTTGTAAAAGGAATTGAAGTTCATAAGTGTTGCTCTGTAACCTAGGTATATGAAATCTAAATGAATTTGAATTTAATAGGAATGTCATATTAGCACAGCCGGGACCTCTCTTGCAAGGGCAAACCAGTAAATATATCCATATTATTAGGTACCTATGTTATATAGTATTGCATTTTAGTTTTGTATGAATTTGTTTCGCCTGCCCGTACCTAAACCCACTATTTTGTTACAGCCAACTCCCAACCCTCAGGTTATCAGCAAGTATTCAACATGGCCATGTTAGCCAAATCAATAGCTAAATATATTATTGAAACTTCTTCTAAAGCTCTGGTTTTACCTGTAATGTTTTTATGGACGTTGAGGACTAGGAGAACCAGACGTAAATATGGCTTACATAAACATTCAGGCCCAATATATCTGCGACCTGTGAATTTACGATCGTTTCTATTCTTATTACCGCAGGCTAATACCTAAATATGCATACACCTGATACCTACATAGTAACTGAACATTGCGAATTAGGGAACAATAACGAATTAAGAATACGGAATGTCACCACCCCATATCATCCCATGGGTGTCGTAAGAGCTGACAGATGGCGCATATTATTCAGAGAACATCACTGTAAGAGAAGAAAAACTTGATACAAACCCTATACCAACCCGTTTGGCCAGCGTGGTATAGTAGGCCAATTCCTCCTTTCATAGGAGAGGCCTAGTCCAGCAGTGGACTGTTTAAGGCTGATGATGATGATGATGATGATGATGAATAAAAATCTAATTGCCTATTTGGTAATCTGGTCTTGAAATTCCAGTTTCCCAACTGCAAGTTCTTAAGGAATATCTCTTTGTGTATAAACTGATTATTAAAAGCAGTTACCTACCTACTTTTCTTAGCAATGAGAAAACAAAGCTGTTTACATTATTCCAAAAATTATGAAACACCAAGATCGACTTAACATTTTAGTCAAAATATCAAAATCTTAATGAAAGCTTTACCACTTTACTCTAAGTAGAAGCATGTATAAGTCTCAAAATTTTATGAGTCGGTGTAGTCAGTCCACTCCCGCGGACTATTTTCGCGATAAATAATGTAGATATATTTTTTACTTTATTTAGGTAGGAACACATTGGTACAATTAATCACTAACTTTTCTAACTTGAACCTTGAACTTACTGTACTAGCTCATGTAGCTACTGTGGAGTAGCTACATGAGGTAGTTGAACATTGGTCACTAACGGTTTAGCAACAATACCTAACTGCTTACATCGAATAGATATCAGTGACCCGATTTTAATAATTCCTTTACTGTACATAAGCTCTTGTAGCTACCTATTTACATGTGTGCAACTGTGCAGCTAGACATTCGAATGGTCCAACTAATTTTGGATAAGCGTCCCAAGTCACCGACTGTCGAAGTCAAGACGAGAAACTCTTATTTAATACTTTTCCGCTAACTTACACTTAAAGCTTGCTTAGAGTTTGATTGCCGAACAACGAGCCTAGGCAATCCTTATGCCTACTTTTTTATATACTTATTACTCTGTCAAGACCTACACCTTCAAAGTATGTTCCTTCAGAAACGATACACTTACGCCAACGAATAATCCAATCACCAAAACATTTTTTAAACGCTGTTTCCGCAATTAACTTCAGTACTCGCTGCGAATTCTCCTTTATGTCTTCTACCGATTGAAAACGGGTGCCACGAAGTGGCAATTTGAGTTTACGAAAAAGAAAGAAGTCGGCTGGAGCCATATCTGGTAAGTATAGTGATTGCTCAATGGTATTTGTTGAGTGTTTGGTAAAAAATTCGTTAACAATGATGACCTTGTGCGAAGGCGCATTATAGTGGTGCAAAATCCAAGAATTTTCTTCCCACAAATCTGGCCCGAATTTGCTCTCTTAAACGCCACATAACGCTCAAATATATTCCTTATTTACCGTTTGACCTTCCGGCAAGAATTTCGAGTGCACAACACCGCGTTATTCAAAGAAAACACTGAACATGACTTTGACTTTTAAACGAGTTTGGCGTAGCTTTTTCGGTTTCGGTTCAGTTGGAAGGCGCCACATCGAAGCTTGTTGACTAGTTTGCATGTCATACTCGTAAAACCACGTCTTGTCACCAGTAAGACTTGTTCTAGCATGATCTCAGCGAATCTCATGCGATTGAGTTTTTGGAGAAAATTCACTTCACGTTTGGGACTAGCCGAGCGGCAACATGTCTCATACCCAAATATTAAATGAAATAGTACGGATCGACTCGTGAGATACCTACAGAAAGTTCGGCGGCTATCTCTCTCAAAGTTGAATGAATGATTTTCAGTCACTGTTTCCTTCACTTTTGCGATGTTAACTTCAGTTGCTGGTAAACAGTTGCGCCAATCTAACAACAAAAAAAAATATTTGGAGCCATAAACAAATAAACCATTTCCGATATTTTTTGACTGAATGTATTTCTTTAATCTTTCTCTTAGAACAGAAAATGCATAGAACTTATGTGAGCGAATAAATACTGCTCCCTAATTTGAATGTCATATAAAACAGGCAAATACATATCCCTAAAACATGATTTGTGATGACGTAAAACGTGTTAACGATACTCAGATAAACCTTTTAATATCTATTGTTAACGCTCATATGACTGGAAATTTATTTTACGAGTTCGTTAAGGACGCGTTTACGCTTGTATCAAAATACCACATATTTCCGGTACATTTTACGACAATTTTAGATAAGAACTAATAAAACTAATGATTACGATAAATTGATTACTTTTTTATCTATAAATCAATTTGAAAATAAATAAAAAATATTTAATTAATATTAATGTAAAATCGATTCGAAACGTCCTCTTGAATCAAAAATAGGCATATACTGCTATTTCTGGGTACAATTTTCTCTCTATTTTTACATTTATCTTTATTTATTTTCAAAGATAGAATAGGGTAGTAAATATAGTCAACTCAAAAACAATTAGATTTCTTTTTTCAAAATGTTGTAAATTGACTCAAAAAAAGCAAAAAATCATCTTACATTTTTCTTCTATTTTGCTCGCATACGTGTGTCTTAATGTGTGGCAATAAGGTTCGTTTTATTTAGCCACTTTCTTGATTTATATATCCAAATTCTGCAATGAGATCTCAGTCTGCGCTTGAGCGCCGTCGGGAGTGGACTCTATGTCGCTTGTCGCTGCAGCCCGAAGACGAAAAAAGCAATACACGAATACAAAATATTCGCTAAAATCAATTTGATACTTCTCGTATCCTGTGCGAATTACGTAAAAGTAAATTTCTTTTGTATAAATGGACATTATTACTTTATTTTCTCCGTTATGTTGAGTCAGGATATATTTCGGTATTTAGATATTATTTTAAATCAAAATGAGCCCAAACTCGGCATGCCTTGCTTTACGCACATATGAGTACCAGCAAGAGTCATCGAATAACCCTGGAAGGTTACTTCATAAGTTCCAGTGGTAGGGTCTCTGATGTTCATACAAAATGAGCCCAAACTCGGTATGCCTAGCTCTAGTCACATATGAGTACCAGCAAGAGTGATCGAATAACACTGGAAGGTTACTTTATAAGTTTCAGTGGTAGGGTCTCTTATGTGCAAACAAAATGAGCCCAAACTCGGCATGCCTAGCTTTACTTCCATATGAGTACCAGCAAGAGTCATCGAATAACCCTGGAAGGTTACTTCATAAGTTCCAGTGGTAGGGTCACTTATGTACAAACAAAATGAGCCCAAACTCGGCATGCCTAGCTCTACTCACATATGAGAACCAGCAAGAGTCATTGAATAACCCTGGAAGGTTACTTCATAAGTTACAGTGGTTGGGTCTCTTATGTACAAACAAAATGAGCCCAAACTCGGCATGCCTAGCTCTACTCACATATAAGAACCAGCAATAGTCATCGAATAACCCTGGAAGGTTACTTCATAAGTTGCAGTGGTTGGGTCTCTTATGTAAGTACAAACAAAATGAGCCCAAACTCGGCATGCCTAGCTCTACTCACATATGAGTACCAGCAAGAGTCATCTAATAACCCTGGAAGGTTACTTCATAAGTTTCAGTGGTAGGGTCTCTCATGTACAAACAAAATGAGCCCAAACTCGGCATGCCTAGCTCTACTCACATATGAGTACCAGCAAGTGTCATCGAATAACCCTGGAAGATTACTTCATAAGTTTCAGTGGTAGGGTCTCTTATGTATTAAACAAAATGAGCCCAAACTCGGCATGCCTTGCTCTACTCACATATGAGTACCAGCAAGAGTCATCGAATAACCCTGGAAGGTTACTTTATAAGTTCCAGTGGTAGGGTTACTTATGTACAAACAAAATGAGCCCAAACTCGGCATGCCTAGCTCTACTCACATATGAGAACCAGCAAGAGTCATTGAATAACCCTGGAAGGTTACTTCATAAGTTGCAGTGGTTGGGTCTCTTATGTGCAAACAAAATGAGCCCAAACTCGGCATGCCTAGCTCTACTCACATATAAGAACCAGCAAGAGTCATCGAATAACCCTGGAAGGTTACTTCATAAGTTCCAGTGGTAGGGTCTTTTATGTACAATCAAAATGAGCCCAAACTCGGCATGTCTTGCTTTACGCACATATGAGTACCAGCAAGAGTCATCGAATAACCCTGGAAGGTTACTTCATAAGTTCCAGTGGTAGGGTCTCTTATGTACAAACAAAATGAGCCCAAACTCGGCATGCCTAGCTCTACTCACACATGAGTACCAGCAAGAGTCATCTAATAACCCTGGAAGGTTACTTCATAAGTTCCAGTGGTAGGGTCTCTTATGTACAAACAAAATGATCACAAACTCGGCATGCCTAGCTCTACTCACATAAGAGTACCAGTAAGACTCATCGAATAACCTTGGAAGGTTACTTCACTAGTACCAGTGGTGGTAGGGTCTCACTAAAACAAATAAAATGAGCCCCAACCTGGCATAACTAGGTCTACTCTTTTATGAGTTCCAGTTGCAACACTTGAATGGGATGGTATACCATCAGTCCACATGATCTTAGGTACCAGATTTCAACGCAAGAAACAAAATAATATCTAAATACCAAAATATATCCTGAATCAACATTATGGAAAAAATAAAGTAATAATGTCCATTTAGGTAGGTATATAAAAATAAGAAACTTATTTGTACGTAATTCGCACAGCCAGGCCTATAACACATAGATACATATCACAAAAAATTTTAAGTCTCAAAGTTATTTAGTTGAACTACATTTCCGCAAGTTACCGTACGTTGTACGTACTGTTGCCGCCGTGTCGCTGTAGTGACGCGATTTTGTACCTACTAATTTTGTAAACGCGTCCTTAAGTATAAGGCCTTAATAGACCATTGACTTGGGCCTCTCACGCTGTAGAACATAAAAAACAAACGACATTATCACAATATGGAAAGTAAATTACTGATCGCTTAGTACTTACTAACAGCTGCTTTGTTGGACTAGACAGTGGCATTAGTTTGTGGCATACATTCTTAGTACCTACTTAGATGTTACAGTGTTCAGATTTGGTGTACGTACACTGCTCGTCAAAAGGTCAACGGACACAATTCTCGGTGACTCGAGTTTAGATTCACACATCTTCCCTCGATTCGTTGAGTGTCCGGTACACCGATTGGCCTGCTTCGGGTTCTAGTTCGAGTTTTAGCACTCAAGGATCATAATATTAAAATCGTTCGTGAAAAAAAAAAACAATACCTACACTTTTTAAAAGCGCAGCGTTTTCAGTGCTCATCTCAGATGAATCTGTCAGACTTTGAAGCGGGCTGGCGGATTTTTGTTTTTAAAGACAACTCCCGCGCTGGGAACAAATCCTATTTCGAGGACTTACCAACGCGCAACGGACACAAAGAACACCCACCCTACACACATTTAGCAATACAGGAGGAGTTTAGTAACATACATAATTATATTTAGTCTGTAGAAATATACGTATAAGTACCTATCGGTCCCTTCAATATAAGTAGGTATGTTCGTAACTCAAGAAACTATTTTTTTAAATTAATTTTACAAATCGTCTCATTTAAACCTAGCTCCTACACGCACGCACGCAAGCGTAAATACGCTGTCACACACACAATTAAATTATATTTTCACAATTACCAACTTTTGATGCAAATAATAATTGTTCATCTTTTATTAAGTACTGCCTTCCCTTGTGAAGCAATCGTGGTGAGTGACGAGACGGTGAAGAGCGAGAGGCCTCTATAAAAATCGATGTGCAGCAGGCCCAAAAAACATTTTTAAATCCGTAGAAAAAATAAGGAAAGATGCTAGCAGTAATGACATTTTCCTGATCCGGAAACCAAATCCGCATGATCGATAGTGGCTCAGCGTTCGATCTCTTGTGGCACTCATGGCTCTCGCAGCTTTTATGGTAAAAATAAAACGTGAACATATACTGAACTGAAAATTAAGCTGGTAAGTGGAGGTAAACTAACTAGTTATTAAGCGAATGAGAAGTCTTTTGGTTAGACACATTAAAGATTTTACTACATCTGATCTGATCCTACATCAAATGTAATTATGAGACATAAATATATTGTCTGTTTTTATGTGTTTCTTGGACAAATTCGAAAATATGGAGAAATATTCGAACTCTTTGGAGAAGCTTCCTATATCGCGCGTGTGAAACCGTGATATTTGCCGTGGTTATAAGATATTATTGTATTAAAATGTGTCGTATTTTAATTTCCAGATGACTTTTTAGTACGAAGTGTGGGTGTGTAATACATCCCTTCGGGGATGAAAAGGGGTGAAGTTATGTGTTTTTTAGTATTCCTGAGACCGACAGCAACAGGAATAGACTAGTAATAACATTGACCAACCCGCTACGCAGAGAGTCTAGAGTTCAAAACCAAGGCGCACACCACTGACTTCTTTAAGTTAGGTAAGTATTCAATTTTTAAATATCACTTGCTAAACCGCGAAGAAACAATAATCTCATGAAATAATAATTATCATGAAGAAGCGTGCACGTCTAAGAGTTCTCCATAATTCTCGAAAGGCATGTGAAGTCTGCCAACCTGCATATGGCCAGCGTAATGGTACTGGCCTACTTGTCTCATAGTAAGTAGATGCCTCTGCCCAGCAGTGGGACTAATTATAAACAAAAATAATGATGAAAAATTCTTATTTGTACTATCCACTCAAATATGAAGATCACAATCTTGTTGTGTATAATATATAAATCCAGGTACAACATTAATGAAATAGACGGATCACGTTAGGTCGCTTGATCCGACTAATACACAATCTACGGTATCAAATAATATATAAGTATTACGTGATCTAAATTACTGTGGCAGTTATGAGCCGTTTCACCAAATACGTATTTAGGTCTGCGTTAAAGGTTCATACATACAAATAAGTACGATTCAAGTTTCCATACACAATTATTTTGTTTCTTTACTTTAGTATAGAAAAAAGAGAGAAAGTGGTAGCAACGCAATTTTCTGTGAAATTACCTCTAGAATATAATGTTATTTTAATTACACGTTCCTAAGAGCTTGTATTCGCAAGCATTTCTAAGAGTACACATCTAAGAGTACACAGAACTACAGCTTAATCCACCCCATGCCACACTTCGATTCTAACGTGCTCAGTATACTGATTGGCCAGCTTCAAAGTTATGTCATTGTGGAGTCAACTTGGGGCAAACTAGAGTAGCTAACCTCGTACTAAACCCTAAGCCACTGTAGATCAAGATTGCCATCAAAGGTAGGTAGGTACGTGTGCCGCTAACTTACAGTTTTCCCCATAATTTTAACATAGTCATGTTAAAATAAAATAGAATAATGGGACGGATATATAAAATTATTTCTATTATATTTTCTGACATCTTCTTAACTCTCCATATTTCTACGTTTAAGTTCAAAATATTTTACTGTTAGACCGACAGACAGTCACGCCGAGTGCCATAGCGTGCATCGACTTTCTTAAGCAAGTATACAATAAATATTTTCAGTCATGGCATTCTGTAACTGCACTAACCTATGCCGTAACATGAGAAAATAGCATAATTGTCAGTGATGGATATATTAGCAATCATATTAATTTTAGCATGCGAATTTTCATTTAGCATTTAGCAAATTAAATATTGTTGTGAAATTTCGTGAAGTGTAATTTCATCGCTTCGTGCGCGATTCGGTTCGTTCATAGTTTTTTGCTAACGCGGGACACGCGTTCTCTGTCTCACCTACAGGAATACTCAATATATCCGTTGACACGATATATGAAATTATTAGCAAATGGTGCGAATGCGAACGATGATTTTAATGTGTGTAGCACGCGTTTGACGCGCAACGTATCAATATGATAGTAGGAGTTTGTTTACGAATTTGATAAACTTTCTTTCGTGTAATGTTTCTTGTTGTAGGTAAGTACCTATAATTAATAATAATATGAACTAATTAAAAAAGTACCTGTAAATAATCAAAGGCGAACGCGCTTTTTAATTCGCATATTAATAAATTTCAAACTTCACATACAAAGCTAATATTAATTATCGTCATAATTAGCAAATAACATAGCAATTGCATTTAGCATGTTAAGATTCACGAACTCGTATCCGAATGAAATTTATGCGAAATCGCATTAATTGCCATCACTAATAATTGTCAACTTATTTTATTTTATTTTTAAATAACTGTACTATATGAACCCATTTCAACCTGGACTTTGTAGCATTGTTCCTTATTTTTTGTATATCTATTTTGTAAAAAGGGGTCAACAGAATTTTGGCTTAATATTATTATAGGTATCTATTACCAGGTATATTAAATAAGGGTTGTGAACAAAACCTGTCCAGTTCATTCGCCTCGCATCCCACGCTACTACAAGTATGTGGGATCACATGGCATTGTGAATACCGTGTAGGTTAATGTAATTGAATATCTTGTGAATAACTCCTGAAAGGTTTTTAACGTTCCACTGAAGTAATACGTGTTTATTGTATATCAAAGCAGTGGCAATAACCTTTTAAGACTGTTGCTAACGCCAAAACCTTTTTTTTTACTGATTATCCTTAAGGCCTCGTTCCTCTGTAAAGTGGGACGATTCTATTGCATTAATTGTTTTCAAACACCGAACTGTTGGTTACCGATACGCTCTGCTTAATTAAAGCTAAAGTTTATTTTATCGGTGTTCCCTAACGGTTCATCTCACTTCTATAGGAGACGACCTATTGCATTAATCGGTTTCTAAACACCTTCATGTTTGTTACTATGGCACTCCATGAATGACATCTTTGTTTGCTACCTTATTACTGACATTACGTGGCAGCCTGGACAGCTGAAAGTCTTTCCTGTTCCAGCGCCCCACGCTTTTACAATCAAATATTAAAATTAAAAACACATAGTTTACACTCCAGCTCAGAAATAGAACAACAACTTGAACGATCCATAATTATTGTTTTGTTTTTACGTGCATTTATAAAAGCAAGTTTTCCTAGTGTTTTTTAAACTATTCATTTATTTTATACTTTTTGGTCTTTGATAATGAAATATTTTTAACATTTAAACATTCATTTTAAGTAGGCGAATGAGCCCGCATCCTCTCTATCTCTACCAGTGCGTCTGCATTGCATGATGGTTATCTGTCAGCTTAGAACAATCTTGCTCTTCAATTTGGAGAACACTAAGTGATTTTAGTCTACTTGGGGCCACATACGCCTGTCAAGCCACAAAAGTACGGTACCCTAAGTACACCACTGCGTGGTCTACAAAATATAATTGTTCAAAGTCCATTTCGTGGCCTTTCTCGCAAGTGCAAACACGACTATGATACAATATTCCATCATGGAATGCCAGTGCCTAACTTCCGAATTCATCATCAGACCTTGAAACCTAATCGTGGTCAAAATCCATTACAAGACTTTTCTAAGAAATCCAAAACAGCTATGATATGACTTTCCATCATGAAGTTCCAGTTTATATCTTCCGGCTCCATCATGGGATCAGTTCAACACTAGGTACCATATTATTGTATTGTCATCAGAACTACATCCAGCTGCCAATTTTCATTACGCTACGACCATTGGAAGATGGTTAAATTAGTTAGCTTAGATTCCATTACATAGTTAGTTAAATACATGTCGAGTTCCAGTTCATATCTTCCGGCTCCATCATCAGATCAGTTCGACAGTACCATATTATTGTATTGTCATCAGAACTACATACAGCTGCCAATTTTCATTACGCTACGACCCTTGGAAGATGGTTAAATTAGTTAGCTTAGATTCCATTACATAGTTAGTTACATACATGTCGGCCTAATAAAAGTTTGTTAAAAAAAATCAATTTATCGATAGTCGACTCGGCCGATCAACGGTCGCCACGACCGAACGCAGAGAGTCGCTAAAACGCGATGCTGCATCGATACAGTTGCAAAATCGCCGGTCGCCGAGGCTAAAAGAAGCTAATCGGCGGTGGCTCTAAATGGTTTCAGTAGCTACTCAATCTATGTTCCTTAAGAGTTGAATAAAGACAGATTAGACAAGAAATATTCTTTTATTAATAGCAGTCCTAAATTTAGATACGCTAATTGCTATATCAGAAAGAGAAAAATAAGTAGTACTAAGAAACGGAAACATTAACACGGTTAAACAAATCTTTTAATTTTACCTGTTTACGCTAGCAAATGACTATACCGTTGTTTCGGCGAACCGAATGTTCCTAGTCGATTTGTCTTAGTCACGAATGACGTCATTATAGGCACTGCGTAACTTAAGTGATGCATCAAGTTTACGTTCCAGACAATGGAAACGTCTAAGCGCAGCAGCGTACGAGTCGCCTAACGAATAAGGGTCACCATAGAATGGCAACGCCACAAAGTTTCTGCCACTGTCGTGTCGTCACGAACAGTGGTAGCACAGAAATGTTCTTCACACTCGAGATCCTTACGGCTCATCGAGGGCGGTGCGGTAACCTCTTCAAGCTCCCAAAATCGTTTGAGAAGAGAATCAATATTATTTTCTTGAAGAACAGAACAACAGCAAGACGTAATATATTGAGAAGTATGTAACGTAGGTACGGTACCCATAATCACATACCCAAGTACCGTCTCAATAGCGGGCGGTAAGTTATGTTGCTCACTACGTACCACTTTAGTTAGTAGCAAATGCGGAAATATTGCAGCTCAAAACATCAATGTCTGCCGGATTCGCAAACTCCGAGTTTGCCAGCGGCAATGACTCGAGGTGAGTGAGTAATGCTACGTCTACATTAGCAATCGGCAATGCGTCCGTGATACGTTCCACGATAAGCGAAGAAATGTTAAAATTAATATCCCTATCAAAACGCGAATGTATTTTAATATCCCTTTGACTACTGAGTTAGTATTTTTAAAGTTATTCCACAATCCGAGGCATTTGAACAACTCAAATGTTATGAAATTGCTCTGAGATGCGCTATCGAGTAGACAACGTACCACGTGCGGCAATCCATTAATATCATAAACGATAACTTGCGCTGTCGCTAACATTACCGTCTTGGACGCCATACACTGCGGCTTGGCCCCGCGCGGATCAGTATAGATGCGCGAGGGCCGTCCGCGCGTGCGCGTCGCCCTCGCGATGGATGTCGTACACAACGATATTTCATTCTGAATCGTGGGAGGCGCAGTTATCGTGGCCTGCACCTGCGACGTAAGTGTGTCAAGGTTAGCGGCTTGGCTTGACAACAGACTACCTTTATCGAAGTGCAATAATGAGTGGTGTCGTTGATTACATGAAAGACATCTCGTCCTACTAAAACAATCACTCGTTTTATGCTTTATACTTAAGCAATTAATGCATGTTTTGTTATATTTTACGCACTTGAAACCAGAAGTTGGATTTAAACCATTAAAGGCCGGACACTTATAGAAATGGTCGTGCACTATATTACTGCACAGACACTTCTGTGAATTATTATTATTAGATTCCGAAATTCATGTTACGTAAGATTGCGGATTAGGGACCGAGTTATTATTACTATTTCGCGCTTTATTCGACCTTTGTTTGCTGCTGTTAGTATTAGACGGGCTAGGTGAACTAGACTGCGTATTATGAAATATTCGACACTGATCTTTGATGAACGAAATAAAAATATCTAGTGTAGGTATTTTATTATTGCGTTCCGTCATCTCGAAAGCACGAATTGTTTCAGTATCAAACTTTTTTAAAGCGAGTTGAAGCAACATAAAGTCAGAAAGATCTTCCAATTTTAAATTCCTAAGAGAATTAACCGCGGTAACGAAGTTATCTATAAACAGCTGGAAATTCGCGACAGACGCGTTGCCGGACAGTTTAAGATTTAAAGCTTGATCAAAGTAGGTAGACGCTAGGACGCGAGTGTCTTGATATCTATCAAGTAGTGACTGAAATATGACCTGATAATTCTCAGCACTGGGTGTGACGCCTGCAAATACGGACTGGGCCTTCGGTGACAGTTTACCTATTAAATAGTACAACCTGTCAGCATCTGTCAGAGAACCATTATCGTGCACTGTGGACTTAAAACTCGCATAGAATAACGGCCAATATCGTATATCTCCGTCAAACGACATAATCTCGATTGACGGTAATCTCGGCGTGCGAGCCGCTGAGACGGGCTGTGCCGAATGTTTACCCTCCAGTTGCGATTGTATACGCTTAATAATACAATAAAGGTCTTCGAAAGAGGTGTACGCCTGATAATTCGGTTTTTCATCAGGATTAGTAGAAAGCAATCTTGCGTTATAATCGTCTAACAACTTATGAAAATCTGTTCGAATACTATCTACTGTCATACAATAACTGAGAAATTACTCCCTATTACTATCAGAAACGGCTGCGGTCTTTGAACACACGTAAAAGTTTTGAATACGCTCAAATAAAATATTGCGTTTTGCTTCTAAGATTGTCATCTCTTTGTCTTCCGACACGCGTGACTTCTTTTGTTGTGACATGCTTACGTAAGTATGAGCTAATGAGACCGAAACAAAATAAGAATATCTAAAGTACCTCTTATTTTACCTAAGTAGGCAACACTTTAAAGCGGTGGAATTAAAAGTTGCTTGAAATATGAGATTTACAAGACAACTATGATAGTTCCAGAAATAATAATTGGGTAAGTAGGTAGCTACATAAAAGTATATTACCTACTGATGCGTGCGAAAACAACCATGTGACGGTTATGTGAATGGACTAGGAGTATAGCTAGGTGCTATAACTGCCTAGGTATAGAGATATAACGAGGTTTTACGTATAAAACGTAAATGAATCCGACTCGTATGGATCAAAATATGTTTCGGCAAACCGAATGTTCCTAGTCGATTTGGGAAAACTATTAATATGGTGGACTGTAGGATTTGGGTTCTTATCGACTAGGAAATGAGGAAGTGAATGTAAATGGGATCATGGAAAGGATAGGAGATGAATAGACGGGGTGTGGGAACATGCCTTACCTTGTACGTCAGTCCTCTTTCCTTGCAAATGGCAGCCTCCTGGTTTCTTCGAGAATCCTGAAGCTGCATTGAATCATTCCACTACACAAATCACTTAACTCGCGGGCCGTTTGTTGAGTTTTTGGTATAAGCGAGAGCGGTAAAAAATATGGTGGTGCGGTTCAGTGCGGTACGGTGCGGTCTTCGTCGCGACGCGAATTATTCTAGACTGTCTCTCGCGTCGATGAACGCGGCGACCAATCAGCGAAAAGGCGTGCCCCTTCTAGGGAATGGGATAGACAGGGATGGAAACAAAGGCATCGCTCGCATTGGACAAGCAAGCGAAGAACGATTGACGTTGATATGATTAATTCTCGATGGAAAGGTAGTTGGCGCTACCAACCGTATAAAAAATTATAAGTAAGGTTCTTTATTTATTAACCTTTCTAAGCATGTAGAGGACTTGGTATGACAGATTTGTAAGTAATAAAATTATATTTCCAAAATGTATAAACTGCTGGTACTACGGCCTTCTTGTATAGTTTCATCATCGTCGCGCTAGCATTATCCCAGTTGCATCCAAGACTGGAGCTTGGGATCCACTTACTAGTCTGGATCACAGATCGACTGCCGCCTAACATCCGCAACCCAAATGGATAGTGGTATTCCATGCCCAAGCCCAATCTTAGTATAGCTATTTTAAGGGTGCCAACTCCCTATAACGACTGTTAGAGATCTTCGTGACAGCCGGTGTCGCGTGCTCGTGGCAAACGATAATTAACATTACTTCGAAAAACATTGATGCGCGCCGTGGATTCGAACACGATACCCTCTGCATGGCAGTCTGTTGGAATTCCCACTAAGCTATCTTCTAGTACAGTTTATCTACCAATAAAACAAAATGTGTAGAAACAAAGCACACAGCTACAATATCGTCTATATCTCATAACTATTTCATGTTCGCTCAATATGCGTTTAATGTAAACTATAGCGGACATCATTTCCGCTACACAAGTCTCCTCTGTTTATAAGATCTGAACATATTTTCTTTACTTTCACAAAAGGTTCGTTGAGTTTGAATATGCTCGTTTTATATAGAAGATTCAGTTTATTTATTTAAAGTTAAGTCCTTTGACGATATGAGAGTATTCTTGTTAACCAAATAGCAAAGTTGATATAGTCAGGACTAGCTTTTTGTCAACACCGTTCTTAAAAAGCACTTGAAACGCAGGATAACATTGAAATGTGAAAATGTAATAATATCAAACAGATATTATTACATTTTCATATTTCAATGTTCGCGGCATATCAGCCAGACGACGACTACAGCACACCACAGACTTACATAGGCCACCCCACGCTTTTCATTCATGACGTTTTGTCGTAGCCGCGTAAACGCTTAGCAGACGGATTGGTTCTGGCGATCGCAGCGGCAGCAATTTTTGATGCTACTCGTAGATGCTGCTGTCCATCTAGCACCTTGACGCCGCCTAAGTTTGGATAGTATTGCCGCCATTTTGCGGTCGACTAGCTGCACTAAGGGATATATCCACCAGCGGGTTAGGTTTGTGACGTCACGAAAATATAAAATAACTAGCTTTTGCCCGCTGCTTCGCATGCGTAAATTACGATTACATAAAATATTTTGTACAAACACTCCTACCCTCCTCAAGGAACATACATGCTAAATTTAACCTTCTTGCGCCCAGTAATTTCGGCTGTAATGCGGCTGTCAGTCAGTCAGTAACGAAAATATTTTAAATACGCAGATTGAAGTGATTCCATTGAAAAATAAAAGTTTTTACACAAACTCTGAATCCCTTTTCCACCCTCTTAGGGAAAATTTTCTAAAATAAATATCTGTGTTCGCTAACGTCATTTGCGGATCCAATAACCAAAGTATGAAGTTAATTCCCTTGAAGGCATAAAAAGTTCTATGCAAATTGTGACTCCCCTTTTTATCCACTTAGGGTAAAAATTTCCAAATAGACTTTCATAGTGTTCCCTAACTTCATTTGAGAAACCAATAGATATACAAAGTTGAAGTTAATCCATTCAGAGAATAAAAAGTTTCATACAAATTCTGACAACCCCTTTAGGGGAGGAATTTCCAAGAATCCTCTCTTAGTGTGCCCCTACACACCTCAAGAAACATACATGCTAAATTTCATCTACTTGCGCTCAGTTGTTTCGGCTGTAGCATGTCTGTCAGTCAATCAGTAACGCAAGAATTTATATACAGACATATTATACAAATAAATAATATTTGACTGCCTCCCTGGCCTGTGGTGACTGTCACCACAGTGGATAGCGTATGCGTCTGCTAAACGCGAGGTCTCTGGTTCGATTCCCGGGTCGGGCAAAAGTATTACTGCGTTTTGCCGAATTCTCAGTAGCAGCACGGAGTCTGCCAATGGACCTAATATGCAACATGGTGAAACGTGGGTGTAATATTACACCTCTGCCTAACCCTTCGGGGATACGGGCGTGAGACTATAAAAAAAATAAACAAACTGTCTGTAATCTCAAAATAACTGTATTGCATATTGTTGCTAACCCGTTTCTAGTACCCCAATGATTTATTTAGATTGTATTTCTGTCTGTCTATTTATTCATGGTAATTTTAAAAATGGCTGAATCGATTTAGATGTGTGTTTTACTAATGGTTCATGAAAACTCTCGAAGAAACTATGAAATTTTCATTTAGGCGTAGCTGCTTGTAAAAGCTAGTTAAAATTAAATTATTCAAGGATTCCTCAGCAGTATACATTTGTATATCTCAGCGACATTGTAAAAAAACTTTAAAATAAATTATTCAAGTTTAAAAACCCTTTCTTAGTATTTTAGGTTAAAGACATGAGAGAAGCCTTGGTCAGCAGTTGGCTAAAGCAGATAACTGATAAAAAGTGCTTACCCGCTTAAAAATAAATAAATATAGCAAAATAACGGTTCTAACTATTTTGGCTTCTATTGGTCATATAAAGAACCATCCCACATTTTAGTTAGTGAAGATGAAGAGCACTAAGATGAGAGCCAGCCGCATACATTTAAATTTAAATGCACATCGGGGACGATGAAAAAAAATCAAGTGAACGAATTAAAAGTTTCATACAATCTGGGACCTCTTTTTGAACTCCCCATTTTAGTGGTGAATTCGCCAACGTCACTTGAGGAACCGATATACAAAGTTTCAAGTGAATCCATTGAAATTATTTTTTTTATATTATAAAATGATATACCCTTTCTTAAGCCAAATACTCACAGTGACTTCGAAAACTCCTTTCTTTGTGTTCATTAACGTCATTCGAGGAACCTATATATAAAGTTTGAAGTTAATCCAATGAAAGAATAAAAAGGTTTCGTTCAAATTCTGACTCCCCTTTTTAACCCTTTAGGGAAAAAATTCCAATAAGATTTTCTTATTATTTACTTATTACTTATTTAGAGAAAACAATATACAAAGTTTGAAGTCAATCCACTAAAGGAATAATAAGTTTCGTTTAATACACACTTTGAACCCCTATTTAACCCCCTGAGTGTAGGAATTTTCAAAAACTAAATTCTTAATGTTCACTTTCGTCGTTTGTGGAACCAATATACAAAGTTTGAAGTCAATCTATTAAAGGAATAAAAAGTTGCATACAAACTTTGACCCTTAATCTTACCCTCATTCGACATTTGAGGAACCTATATACAAAGTTTGAAGTTAATCCTTTGAAGGAATAAAAAGCTTTCATACAAATTACGACTACCCTTTTTAACCCTTTAGGGTAAAAAAATCCAATAAGATTTTCTTAATGTTCACTAAGGTCATTAGAGAAATCAATATACACAGTTAGAAGTCAATCCACTGAAGGAATAATAAGTTTCGTTTACAATACACACTTTGAACCTGGGGGTTCTTACCCCCTGTGGGTAGGAATTTTCGAAAAACAAATTCTTAGTGTTCACTATCGTCGTTTGAGGAAAGAAAAGTTTGAAGTTAATCCATTAAAGGAATAAAAAGTTTCATACAAACTTTGACCCCTATTTTACCCCTTTAGGGGAGGAATTTCCAAAGAAACAAATTCTTAGTATTAATTCTCATCATTTGAGGAACCAATATATAAATTTTGAAGTCAATCCACTGAAGGAATAATAAGTAACACACTTTGACCCCTATCTTGCCCCCTGAGGGTCGGAATTTAAAAAAACAAATTCTTAGTGTTCACTATCGTCGTTTAAGGAACCAATATACAAAGTTTGAAGTCAATCCATTTGAGAGATAAAAAGTTACATTCAAAGGACAATGCCCATATTAGTATGGAGGCGAAAATCAGCAATGCCATGCAATGCAAAAATTGCAGCTCTATGTCATACAATAACTTATTAACAGTATTTTTATGATATCTAGTATTAATGTCATATAAAGCACTGGTTGAAAAGATATTGGACGTTAAACAAGACATGATAACTGCCTAATGCCTATTGTTTATACATTTTAACGTTTACAAACAGCATTGCTTTTAGTTTTCCTGTAGGAACTTAGTAATCATCACATAAGCTAGGCCAAATCAGTGTTCTTTTATATACTTAAATGTCTGTAAACATTAGAGTTATTTGGAATTATCATGTCTGTCTCCATAGTATCTCTATCTATATAAATGTGAAAACAATTTGGTTGGATAAAATACTTAAGTAGGTAGGTACTCGAGTAAATAATAATATGGAAAGAGTACTCCGTAAAACCGCAACACTATCACACGGAATTAATAAATCGGCTAAAGAACGTGGTTCCAGACCGCAATAAACTGCACTTTTAGTGCATGAATGAATGAAACATTATTTATCATAGGTACTGCAAAGTAAACAAGTCTTTTTTTTGTTTTCTTTATCCCGTGCTTGTTAGGTTTCAAAATTAACAACTTATTTCTAGTTTTCATTTATTAGGACGATATTGTAATTAACTTTCTCTGGGCATTTCTGCGGCACAGATGGGCATGGTCCTTTGACCCCCTATCTTACCCCCTTAGGGATGAGTTTCCAGAAAAATAATTTCTAGTGTTGACTATCGTCGTTTGAGGAACTAATATACAAAGTTTGGAGTCAATCCATTGAAGGAATAAAAAGTTTCATACAAACTTTTATCCCCAGTTTTACTCCCTTAGGGGTGGAATTTCCAAAAATCCTGTCTTAGTGCTAACCTACACTCTTCAAGGAACATACATGCAAATTTCATTTTCTTGTGGCTAGTAGTTTCGGCTGTAGCGTGTCTGTCAGTCAGTCAGTAATGCAAGGATTTTATATATTAAGATAATACCTAATATTTGTGAAACCAAAATCATCTGCGAGATAATACGCATAATTGAGCAGTAATTTATTTTCAAAATACCAAATTAGCGCAAGGCTATACTAATGAATACAGCACTAATTATAAAACAACTTACTTCTAACTTCACATACGTTATCACAAGTGTAGTCACATAATTATAGTTGCAAACAACTTGTTTGTAAAAACTCATAGTTTTAGCCAACTGCATTACGAGTAGTTTACCTACATCGTTTACTGCACACCGGCGGGTAGCCGACTATTCTATAACTGAACTAACTTTTATGCAAATATAGAGTGTAACAGCATATCTCACCTGGTACGCTCAACTCCTAGCTCTCTAACTAATTAACGACCAAAGTTTGAAGAACAACAATAACCCCATACTTCATTAGAGATTGGACTTGTAAAAAAAATAAACCGTACCATAAAGTTTAGATTTTTTGCACCATAAATTTGGGCGGGTAATTTCGTTGCGTAGTCTATGGACGGAATAGTTTTTAAGCGGACATTATACGACATTTAAAAACGTTGAAAATATTTAGAACTTGTTTGGCGTATCAATCTCTTGCGCTATCCGACATAATTTATTGCTAAATTAATTGCCGTACCTATGTTGTTTGATTTCGGACATAATATATTGCTTAATTAATTTCCGTTCGTTATTTCATTTTAGACATTGGTGCTTTTTCCTAAGTGAAAATCAAATTAGCTTCCCACTCATAAAAATGGAAACAAGTCTTAACAAAACATCGTGCACAAACACAAGATTAAAGACACTTCTGACTAAGTAATAAATCGCTATAATCCATTGAGAAATAATTTCTCAGAAACACCCCCGAACTATGTACTACTACAAAGTTAATCGTCGAGAGTTAATTAGAAATTTGCTATTACATGTAATTTGCCTAAGCAGCCCAATATCAAAACATAGGCAGTCTCAATCACACAACGAGGTGGTCCCTAACGGGAACAACCCTATTTACTAGTGTACAAGTTTATTTGGGTATCTGTCCTTTAGGCATTATAATAAATGGAAGGACAAATTCACGACCTTCCCGTTGTATTGAAATTTTACTAAGTCATTCAAACGGAAACTTTAATTAGAGCCAAATATTGTTCTATAATTTAGTACGTGTACATTTTCATTCACATTCGTGTATATTCTCATCGGTCAATGACTGTATGAATGACGTAATAATTTCAAGTTGGTCCTCTTGTCAGTCTTGCCAATTCATCGTCATCTTTTTAACTTGAAACTTCCGTGGTGCGTGAAGGTACATACTAAAACTTATTTTTATTATATTATTATTTCATAATCTACGCTCTGTATATAAACTGTTCCACTGCAGGACATGAGCCTCCTTTCACTTTGGCAAGGGTAAGGTCATAGTTCACCACGCCAGCCAAGTACGTTTTAGCAAACTTAGCCAGACTTGCAGCTTTCCTTACAATGTTCTCCTTCACCGTTTTTCAAGCGATAATTAACAATGTAATACACGTGGTTTCGAACCCGAGACCCTGTGCATAGCAGTCTGTCGTTCTCTCCCCAAGTATATCGCTGCTTTATTTATGTAACGGGCCTCAATAGTAATTATTTGACAACAAGTTTTAAATAAATTGTATTTGTCCAGAAGTTTTGGCGTGGGTTACACCAGAGCTGTGATAGGCTTACCGTTACAGAAATATAAGTAGTCATCATCCTAAAATTGACGCAGTTGCAATCTTTGTATACGGGAACGTATTTCTTACTAGATCTTCTCCGCTTTGCACCAATTTGTTAGTTACTGGACGTATCCATTCGATAGGAGCCCATCCCATGTGTTATGTCATCAAGACAGCATTTTTAGGTACCTATTCCCTGTTCTCTCCTCCTACTGTTCTTCCAAGACATTTGTTTCTGCTGGTATCAGAAAGCAAATATTTCTTCCGATAGTCTGCTGAATTCATTTGAGTTAATTGTTTTATCGAAAACTATACTTAGACATTTGAAATGCCATTGGTAAAAACTGCCTTCCACGGAGGCCTCTATTAATATGTGCTCAAGGTGTTTATTGTTGTTAACTCTCAAAACTTGTCAGAATAGGCAAAGAGTTTGTTGTAACTTGCCCGTCAATACTTGGTGGGTGGAAACTATCCCTTACAAAATATACATACGTCTCACGCTTAACCTTTTGAAACATAACACACTAGTAATAAATGGACAAACAACATTCTATTAAGCCTGCGTTAGTAGAATGTTGTTTGTTCATTTCATCTATTTTAGTTGTTATTCAAATATTGCTTTATAAATAAAAAAAAACAGTTAAGCATTTAAACCATTGCAAATATCATCACAAAAAAAATACTTAGTAGCACCATTTTTGCAACAAGCAGTTTTCTTATCTATAATAGCAGCGATAAAACAGTTTTAACAAACTATAGTATATGTCTTACTCGTACTCTCACATATAGCCAGATTACAATTTTATTGAAGAATTACTTTTATCTGATGATTGAAAAATCCCAAAAAGCTTTATAAATAAATAATTTCCACTGGTTTTGGGCTAAATAATTCTAAAATATGTCACAAAGTGGATTCATTAAACCTAAGATCTATTTCATAGTGCTCATTCAGCTCAGAAAATTGCAAGCCTGTCAAATGTCTTGGCATAATCTTCATGCATTTGCGATCTAACATGTCGGTTATGTATATGTAGAGATATCTATATATGTAAAAGGATTCTTTTGCATCAGGTATGGAATATTAATCGGAATTGTTCGGGCACGTTCCTTGTTTTCCGAACATTGAAACGACAAAATATTATTACAATTTGTATTTCTCTAAGACTATGTTATGCAGATTAAAATGACACAATCAACATCATCTTCTTGCCCTGGTCCCAATCTATTTGGGGTCGGCGCAGTACGTCCTACACTTCCATTCTTTTCTGTCGCCCGTCATTTGATCATTTACCCCTTTCTCTTTCATATCCCTCCTCACACAGTCCAGCCATCTTTTCCTTGGCCTCCCTCTCCCTTTCCATCCCTCTACCGTCATATTCATCACTTGCTTACCTAAATACATATCATCTCTTCGCATAAAATGTCCATACCAAGCCAAACGATTTCCTTTCACTTTCTCGTCTATAGGCACCACTTTCAGACTACATCTCACGTATTCATTCCTAATCTTATCCATTCTCATCTCTGCCACATGTAATTGTTTTTCATCCATCTTCTTAGTAGACCAACACACAGCTCCATAAAATACGACAGGCCTTATAACCGCCTTATATATATAAGGCGTCCCTTGAATTTCAAAGGCATTTTAGGATCGCATATTGTGCGCGAGACCTGTCGCCATTTCATCCATCCTGAGTTGATCCATTGCCGAACATCTCGGTCAATTTCGCCGTCGTGTTGCAGGAGTGAACCGAGGTAGCGAAAGTTGGAGCATACTGGTAGGGGTATACCGCCAAGTGTAACCGGGCTTGGACTAGAGAGGCCGCCAAAGTCACAGAACATGTATTCCGTTTTGGTTCTGCTTATCCTAAGGCCTACGTTCTCCAGTCTGTGCCGCCAATCCTCCAGCTTGCTCTGCACCTCCTGTCCACTTTCTGCTACCAGGACGATGTCGTCGGCAAATAGCATGCACCAGGGTGCCTCGTCCTGTATGGCCGATGATACGGCATCCATAATCAACAAGAAGAGGTAAGGACTAAGGGTGCGACCCTTGGTGCAAGCCCACAGCCACATCGAATCTGGCTGTGATTCCAGCTGCGGACCGGACTTGCGTGTGGCATTCAGCATACATAGCTTGGATCAACTTCAGGTACTTTTCAGGCACTCCTTTCTTCTTGACGGCTTCACGCGGTACCCGGTCGTATGCCTTTTCGAGGTCAACGCAACCATATGCAAATTTTTATGCGCCTCCCTGTATTTTACACAAATTTGGCGAAGTGCAAAAATGGCGTCGACCGTACCTCGACCAGGCATAAAACCGAATTGGTTACGTGAAATCTCACTCTCTACTCGTAAACGTCGCTCAATTACTCTCTCCCATACTTTCATACTATGAGGCATTAACTTTATTCCTCGATAATTGTTAACGTTTTAGGGGCATGAATCAGAAATAAGGCACTGCATGCTATAGGTAAAACTCACGCGCACAGCAACAGCTCTCCCCTGTGGTCACTGCTCCCCGCACCGTACCCTGCTCCCTGCTGCATTGTATTATTTTTATATCTATCAAATATCATAAAGTATACTAAAATGGCTTGCCTTATCAACTATCGATATTTTACGTTTGTTATTAACCAGCACTATTGCACCTTGATATTTAGTTGCGATTTGTGGAATAAAGTAGTTGCGCTTTTTTAGTTGCGCTCAAAAATAGTTGCGCTTTTAGGAATACCCCATAAATTTGACCAAATGTTCACTCGAGGGGCTCGTATAGTAACAGGTTGTAAGGATATAATACATAAGGATATTTACAGCACTATAAAAATAAACATTCGAAGTCTCCGTGTTTTATTATAAAACTCTGTATCCACACCTACCCCGCTATAAGCGATGCCGCAACGAGACGGCGAACATTACCAAGAAAATTGGAATAGAAAATATGTATTAAAACGACGGCCGTTGACCAATAAAAACTACAACGCCAGCGCTCCTTGTAAATTTGTTTTATAATAATTGAAAAACAATATTTCGTCTCTTATCAAATGAACAAAAACATTATCGTAACGCGCCCAATGTAATTTGGAATAATGTTTTGTGTAATGGGTCTGTTCAGCAAAGCAGAGAGAGCACAGTACAGCTTTTTGCCGAATTTCCCACGCCCCGGCCGCTATTACAAGCAAAGCAATCCACAAAAAGATAAATTGTGAGTGAATTTATTACAGCAGAGAGCTCTCAGCAGGACAGATTTTCTTAAAGAACACTCAGGTACTTGTTCTTTATCGTGTTTTGTTCATTCATTTGAAAAAAAAATTTACACGTTTTCGTCTTCCATCTAATAATATGCAAAACAAAGTGTATTTTTGGACTGCGTTAGCACAGCTTTTCTTTATCCTGACAGTATTATGACATGACGTAAAAAGAATCGATAATCCTGTGGGAAGAACTCGTCAATCTCAGATTGGAATTTACGTACTGACGCGCCGACATCAAACTTATATGCTCCAAATAAAATAACCCCAACGCTGCACAACTACTTACAACTATAACCACTTACTTATATTGAAGGGAGATCTAACGCACAACTTTATGCACCGTGTTGACTTAAAATATAGCAGCAATATTTTTCAATAATAACACTAAGTAAAACCATCGATAAATCTTACATTCTGTAACAAACAGCCGTTACAATACAAACACAAATCAATTTAAATTATTGTCACGCTGCTTATCTATACATCTATACATATAAATAAAATTGAAGTGTCTGTCTGTGATTTCAAAATAACTATGGATTTTCAAGTGTATATAGTTAGTTATACGATTCTAAGTCCAAAACAACCCTTTTTAACATTTTTGTCTGTCTGTCTGTCTGTCTGTCTGTCTTTCTGTTTGTCCGGGGTAATCTCTGGAACGGCTGAACCGATTCAAATGAGACTTTCACTACCAGGTAGAGGACTTTATAGCGCTACATATAGGCTACAATTTGACCCGGTAGTTGGCGCTGTTATCGCGATAACAAGTCTTTACTTATTCAACTCATCTATACATATAAATAAAATTGAAGTGTCTGTCTGTGATCTCAAAATAACTATGGATTTTCAAGTGCATATAGTTAGTTATACGATTCTTAGTCCAAAACAACCCTTTTTAACATTTTTGTCTGTCTGTCTGCCTGTCTTTCTGTTTGTCCGGGGTAATCTCTGGAACGGCTGAACCGATTCAAATGAGACTTTCACTACCAGGTTGAGGACTTTATAGCGCTACATATAAGCTACAATTTGACCCGGTAGTTGGTGCTATTGTCGCTATAACAAGTCTTTACTTATTCAACTCATCTATACATATAAATAAAATTGAAGTGTCTGTCTGTGATCTCAAAATAACTATGGATTTTCAAGTGCATATAGTTAGTTACACGATTCTAAGTCCAAAACAACCCTTTTTAACATTTTTTTCTGTCTGTCTGTCTGTCTGTCTGTTGGTCCGGAGTATTCTCTGGAATGGCTGAACGGATCAAATGAGACTTTAACTGTAAGGTAGAGGACTTTATAGCGCTACATATAGGCTAAAATTTGACCCGGTTGGTTGCGCTGTTGTCATGACACTTAGTTTTTTATAATTATATATAAAAGCTAAGAGTCATTCATCTTGAAATCTGGAAAATCGCCGACTGTATAAAGATTAGATTTGACAGAGAACTTTTTAAAACGTAACTTTTTCCCGCGTGCGAAGCCGCGGGTACCAGCTAGTCATTAATAATTTTAATACGTACAATAATTATATTCGTTGCAATGGTCAGAATCACAGCGTATACCTACCTAGCTATAAAACATAGCGATCACTGGACATAAATTAACTGTGAAGAGTATTTGAGTTGGTGCTTCCTTAAGTAAATAACCACTGTGGCGTTATCTCAGAAGCGGATTCCCGGAGGTCTAATTTGGCATTAAGTTTCAACATAATGGGTACCGAGTTTATCATTATGTATTAGATATTAGATAGATGTTATTTCAATGTTGATGTATTTGTATACTGATGCTTGACTTTGTATAAACGCGTGTAGTTCTCAATGTCACTAGTAGGTACTAATATGAAGCGAAAGATTTTGAGGATGGATGAGATGTTACTACTATCTATCACTGAAAAACCAAGGAACGGATTTGAATGAAACTTTGCAGTAATATACATCGATATATCAGCATAGGACATGGGCTAACTTATTATATATACTCGACAACCAACCCTCACACGAACTAATAAGACAGCATGTCAACAAAGATTTTTTTTCTAATTGTATCAGCGCAGGCATGTCGCAGTTATAAAAAATAAACCGGTCAAGTACGATTCGAACTCGCGCATCGAGGGTTCTGCACAAACCTGTAGGTATATATAATAAAAAAAAAAAGTGATGCAACTAAAAATGTAAGGTTTTCGAAACTTTTCGTATGTGCTATAAAACTTTGCTTTATGCCAAATTTCAAGATTCTACATCGACTGGAAGTAACCCTTTAGTTTTGACTTGAGCATTTGATATGAATTTCAATTTTATATCTCTAATTTTATATTTTACTGATTGGTCCTCTTAGAATTATATAAGTACAATTCAACAGATTTTGCATGCCATGAAATATAGTAAACATGTATGAACGGACACAATTATAACATCTTGCATGCACTATAATGTATGTATACTACATGTTTGAGCAAATAAAGATTATTATTATTATCTCTTTATTAATCAGTATTCACATAATCGAATTTTACATAATTAAACCTTAGTATAAATCAATAAATTTAACTATATAAAATGGGACGACGGCAACCCACCGGTGTCGGGTACAGGGACCAAGCCACTGGTGGTTAGGGCCTCAGAGAAAGGAACTTCCTCACAATGCGTGCCGTATCGAGAAGAACTGCCTTCTGAATCAACGCCTTGATCCAGCTGCCCAGTGCGAGCCTCTTTAGATGTTGGTCGAGGCTCTTGGCGATCAAACCATTCACTGAAACGACAATCGGAACAATGATTGCTGAATCTACATCCCACATGTCGACAATCTCGTGAGCTAGATCTAAATATTTAATCTTTTTATCATTTTCCGCCTTCACGAGATTACCGTCATGTGGTATGGTGATATCAACAATCATTGCGAGACGTTCTGCTCGGTCTCATCATCATCATCATCATCATCAGCCTGCCGTAGTCCACTGCTGGATATAGGCCTCTCCAATGGCACGCCACTTTGCATATATCGTCACTCCACCTAGCCGGAGGGCGTCCTACACTACGTTTGCCAAGGCGCGGTCTCCACTCTAGAACATGGCTACTCCATCAGTTATCGGTTCTGCGACAGATGTGACCAGCCCACTGCCACTTCAACGTGCTAATTCTCTGAGCTATGTCGATTACCTTGGTTCTCTGTCGGATCACTTCATTACGAATTCGATCCTTCAGAGAAACTCCGAGCATAGCCCTCTCCATAGCTCGCTGAGCGATCTTAAATTGGTGGACTAGTCGCACCGTCAGTGTCCACGTCTCGGCACCGTAAGTCATAACGGGTAGGACGCACTCATTGAAGACTTTTGTCATAAGGCTTTGCGGTAGGGATGACGAAAAGACTCGACAGAGTTTCCTATATGCCGCCCAGCCAAGCTGTATTCTTCTGCAAGCCTCCCTCTCGAAGTTGTTTCTACCCAATTGCAAGATTTGCCCAAGGTAGACGTACTCCTGAACAACTTCGAGAGGGACCCCGTTTAGGATAATCGGTTCCGGAGAGACATGTTCATTGAACATTATTTTGGTTTTATCCAAGTTCATCCGGAGACCGATGCGAGCAGAAGAATCAGCTAGGCTGCTCAGCATATACTGCAAGTCTTAAACGGTTTCAGCCACGATAACGATATCGTCTGCAAATCTTAAGTGTGAGAGGTACTCGCCGTTTATGTTAATACCGCGTCCTTTCCAGTGCAGCGTCTTGAACATATCCTCCATTGCATTTGTGAACAATTTGGGGGAGATAACATCCCCTTGTCTCACACCTCGATGCAGGTGGATAGGTTCAGACTGCTGGTTCTGTACTTGGACGGTCATAGTCGCGGCGTCATACAGACCTCTCAACACTTGGACGTACCGCCAATCGATTTGGCACCGTTGCAAAGACTCCAGAACAGACCAGGTTTTGATGGAGTCAAAGGCCTTCTCATAGTCCACAAACGCTAAGCACAGGGGCTGATTATACTCCTCTGTCTTCTGTATAATCTGCCGCACTGTGTGGATGTGGTCTATGGTGCCTTACCCTACTCGAAAACCGGCCTGTTCGGGCGGCTGAAACTCATCGAGTCTACGCACGAGACGGTTCGTGATGACCCTGGAAAACAGCTTACAGACGTGGCTCAAGAGCGAGATCGGTCGATAGTTCTTCAACAGAGTTTTGTCTCCCTTTTTGAAGAACAAAACGACTATTCTCTTGCTCCACGCCCTTGGAGTTCTCCCCGAGAACAGGACAGAATTAAATATGCGTTGGAGCTGCACCAGTATAGGTTTTCCACCTGCCTTTAGCAGCTCCGTCGTAATTCCATCTTCCCCGGGGGCTTTTCCATTTTTAAGCTGCCTCAGGGCCACCACGATTTCGTCTTGTCTGGCAACTCTTCCGTGAAGTGGCTGGTTAAAGTGGCTCTTGGATCCTCGGAGTTGGGTTGGGGACGGGACGCTTTCGAGGTGTAGAGGTTGCCGTAGAAGCTCTGAACCTCCGCAAGAATCTCCGGTCTAGAAGTGGCGACTTTCCCGTCTGACGTGGTCAGCTTTGTCAGATGACTTCGACCTAAATGCTGAGTAAAAACTTTCGACCCCCAATTTCGCTCGATCGCATCTTGTATAGAGCGTGTATTGGAGCTACGGAGATCGCGTCTTACCAGCTTGAAGATCTTTTTATTTAGATCTGACGAAGTGCCTGCCGGGTTTTCTCATCGCATCTCTATGAGCTACAGAGATTCTCGCGAAAGTTGAGATCTCCTGCCGGTGTGCTGCGTCTTAAAGAGTTTCGTCCCCTCATCCCGAAGGATTTTCACCACTTTATCGAGTTCCTGGACCATATCTGCGTCTATTGCGGTTTCCAAGGCAGCGAACCAGTTTTCCAGTTTTAGCTGGAATGTTTCAGATCCAACCACGGATTGGAGTAAATTTGGCCGGAGCGTAGACTTCATAAGGCGAACGCGTTCAGGCTTATAATCGATATTCAGAGTGCCTCGTACAAGTCGGTGATCACTTCCGGTGTTGAACCTAGTGATCACGGAGACATCCCTAAATATTCGCCTTTTGTCCGCCATAATGAAGTCAATCTCATTTTTGTCATAGTGTCGGGGCTTCGCCACGTCCACTTTCTTTGAGGCTGCTTCTTAAAGAATGAGTTCATTAAGAACAGCCCCTCCTTCTCTAAGAAGTTGACGAGCATCTGCCCCCTATGATTTCTCCTACCAAATCCGTGTGGTCCTACTACCGATTCGCCGCAAGTATGTACTCCCACTTTGGCGTTGAAGTCCCCCATGACAACATTAAAGTGGGCCTTTTGGGTGTTGTGTGAGGCCCTGGAAATGTCTTCGTACATTTCTTCTACTTCATCATCCGAGTATGCCGAAGTCGGTGCATACACTTGGATAACCTTGAGAGTATATCTCTTGGTGAGTCTGATCACAAGGTATGCTACCATTGTCGACACACTGGAGATTTCTAAAATGTTGTCAGAGAGGACCTTATGGACCAGGAACCCAACCCCGCCTTGGGATGGCTGGTCTCCCCCCCTGAAGTACATAAGATGGCCTGAATCTAGGGTAACGGTATCCTCTCCCTCTCTCCGGACCTCGCATAATCCCAAAACATGCCACTTTATGTACTTCAGTTCCTCTTCGAGTTGTGCCAGATGTTCGTCGAGCCGTAGCGTGCGTCCGTTATACGTAGCCATGGTCAGTCGGTGTTGGCGGCCTACCGTAACCCGGGGATTCTTCGCACCCCTTGCCCCGCCGTTACCATGTCCGCCGCCTTGTCCAGGAATAGCGGGGCGACCGGGAACTGGGGGCCGTTGCGTAAGCGTGTGTGCCATTGAGGTTTTGCCCGTAATCACCACGCTGGGCATGCGTGTTGGTGATCGCAGGGCGTAGCTTCTCGCACCGGTGACGCTGCTGCCCGGCACCGATCTATTATATTTAGCTACACCTATTTGCCACGGTTATACCGCCGTTAGTGGGTCGCCAGAGCCTCGTTCGCTGGTCGGCAGGATGCACCACGGGCAGGTGAGGTTGGCTGGGAGCTCTAAGTTGTTGTTGCGCTCCCATGCATCCCTCTATCACTAAAATATCAGGCTTATTGGCTACAATAGTCCTGTCTGTAATGATAGACCGATCCCAGTACAACAATGCACGACCATTTTCGAGAACTGGGTCGGGCACATATCTGTAGTACGGTACCTCAGAACCAATGAGTTTATATTTAAGGGCTAGTTGCTGATGGACAATCCTAGCCACTTGGTTATGTCTGTGCAAATATTGACCATTGGCAAGACTCGAACAACCGGACACAATATGCCTGAGAGATTCCCTGGGCTGGTGACACGCCCGACATATGTCAACCGTACCGTCCCTCAGGATATACTTGCGGTAGTTATTTGTCATGACAACTTCATCCATAATTGCACAGACAAAATCTTCGGTTTCTCCGAAAAGATCACCGAAGCGCAGCCAGGAAACGGATGCCTTAAGATCTATATCAGACCCGTGTAAGGCCTTATAAAAGCGTCCATGTAGCTCCTTGCCATTCCATACTTCTCTCCGGTCCTCAATACTAAGCACTGCAGATTTGTCCCAGTTCTCTTTAGCCAGAGCGAGCGGGGTAAGTCTAGTATCCACTGCAAACACATCTCGATGTATATCCACACTCATTTCCAGAAAATATTCTCTGAGTTTATACAGCTCGCGGTTATGGATGGTCTTAAGACATAAAAATCCTCAACCACCACATTTCCGCGGGATGTATAGCCTCATTACCGACGAGCGTGGATGATACATCCGAGATGCAGTCAGCATTGAACGGACTTTTCTGTCCAGGACGTCAAGTTCAGTCTGAGTCCACCTGAGTATGCCGAAGGAATACATAAGGACTGGCATGGCTCATCCGTTGCAGGCCCGCACCTTGTTACCACCTGATAAAAGACTATTCAGAACTTTTTTCAGGCGGCCAAAGAAATGAGCCTGCAGTGACTGCTTCATGTCAGCCTCAGAGATATCCAAAGACTGCGACATACCCAGGTATTTGTAAGTTTCCGTTAGAGAGAGGGACCGAAGTTGTATGGAATCTGAGAGTTGTATCCCTGCAGATTCCATAATCTCGCCTTTCTTCACATGCATGACCGCAAATTTGTCCACACCAAATTCCATCCCGATAGAATTACTAAAGGTTTCAGTTACCTTAAGTAATGCAGTCAGTTGGAGATTGTTGAGGGCAAACAATTTCAGGTCATCCATGAAAAGGAGGTGAGATATAACATGACCACCTCTTTTTAACCGATAGCCTAGCCCTAAAGCCTCCAATAAAGTACTTAGAGGGTTCAGTGCTAGGCAAAACCACAAAGGGCTCAGACTGTCGCCCTGGAATATACCTCGCTCGATCTTTATAGGAACACCGGAATCCAAAACTCGATCGACATCCTGGATAGCGCAATACAGTCCTCCATTGCCCCATACATGACCTTAAGAAGGTGCATAGAGTTGTATCTACTTTATACAACTCCAGCACCCTCAAAAGCCAGGTATCTGGCACGGAGTCGTAAGCCTTTTTGTAATCTATCCAGCATGTCGATAGATTTTTTCGATTACGGCGTACCTGTTGGCTAATGGCCATGTCAATCAGAAGAAGTTCTTTAGTACCACGCGCCCCACTCCTACATCCATTTTGAGAAACTGATAAAATTGAATTATCAAATATATGTTTTGATAATTTTATTCTCAAAATGGATGTAAGAAGTTTATAAATTGTTGGCAAACAAGTAATCGGCCTATAATTCTTGGGGTCCATGGTACTACCAGATTTATAGAGCAGGTGGGTGTGGCCGGATGTTAAAAAGCAAACCCGACTCCAATGATGATTGGAACTGAGACGCTTAGCAAGCATGTGAACTACGGAACCATTTAACCTTCGGCCGGCGGGAAGACAGCCGGCTGGGCGCCCAAAATTTTTGCGCTTAAAACCCAAGAGACAGCCGGCTGTCACTCACTTACATTCAAGAAAATACCTTAAATTCGCACGTTTAGAGACGACTTTTGTATGAACAATGTTAGTGCGTTCCGTTCTTTGATAAATTTTCTACATTCTGAGCATAAAATATTGTATAATCTGTGCATCCACAGTTTAGCTTTGACAGTCGAAAAATATGCATCGCGCAAGCTTCACGCGCAGTTCCGTGATTTGTTTGTGTTAGTGTTTTTTTTGTGTATTTTACGTAAGTAAGTAGTGTTTCTTATTAGAAAACTGTTTTTTAGCTTATTAGAAGTGTTTTTATGTAACTGGTTGAATGAAATACATCGTAATATGGCACGAAAAAGTTTGCGAAAAAGTTTGTTATTATGTGACTGATTGCGAAGTGATTTGTCATTGTTGTGAAGTTTGAATCTGTGAAAACAATATAAATATTTGACAAAACACTTTATTTTGATGCCTGGCAGAAAGAAAATTTAATAATGATTACAATATAGTTTATTGAATTAAAAAATATGGTTTCGTTGTAGAGTTATTACATAATATATTTTGTACAACGCAATTTTTTCGACGCCATCACATCTAAGGCGCAGGGGCGCCGGGGCTGTCAAAATCATGTCAAAAAAATTTGTCTGGGCCAAAAAGAGGGCTGAAAGGTTAAGCCAAAAATTCTGCAGTCCGTCCGGTCCTGCTGCTTTCCAGTTTTGTAACGGACGGATTGCACTGGCTTTATCGTCTTGTGTTATATATATTGGTTCCATAGTTGGGATTCGTTCACATGCTCGCTCAACATCCCGGATCCAATCATCCTCCGCGTGGCTGACAGGCGTCGACCAAATGCTGCGCCAAAATGAGTTAGTGGCATCATCCGGTCGACACCCATCACTTTCACCGGCCATGGAATCAGGTTGCTCCCATCCTCTGTACACCCACCTCTCGTCTCTCTGGAATGTGCGATTCAGGCAATATCGATCCACTCTTTTTTTATATCACCTGATATGGTTTGCCCATGCCTAATTTTTTTGCTTCAGAGAGTCGATGCGCTCTGTAACTCGTGCCTGATAATCCTGGAAACTGATACCAGTTCCCGCGAAGGCTCGAGTCACAAAGCGTATCACTCTCGGTCGCGTATAAAATCTGAAACAGGATAGCTTTCCAATGAGTGCCCTAGTCTCAGCGATACGACGCTCAATCCTGCACTGCCAAGCTGGCACAGTAGCGGTTCGTCGAGGAGCGGTATTATTTTCAGGTAGTTTAACTCCCGCTACCCGACATACAGCTACAACCGCACAATACAGGATTGAATGTGTATCGCCAAGATTTTCGCTATTATCAAAATAGTTTGATAATAACGAATCCAGGGCACTCATTAGCGCTATGTTTCTCTTATGCATGGGCAAACGAGGCAAACGAGGCCGAACATTTGGGTCCATGGATCGGTATTCCTCAATAGCACATTCCAAAGCACTTCTTAACTGATCATTGCACTGGGTACTTACGTGAGAAGTCTCATCATCTACCTCTTCATCAGTGAGATTCAACTGTTGATATTGTGTATCTACCGTGCCAGTTTGCGATGAAGAAGTGATGGGGAGACTTCCCTGCACGTCAGAGCGTAGCCTCTCAAGCACGGTATCATCCAACAGCTGACACCGCTGGATGGCCCGCACTTGATCCGATAGCCGTTACGTTGACACGTTGACAGCTGGTTCAAGCGCCTGAAACAAAGGCAGCATTCGATCACGGTACGCAGTGAGATTGGTTCCACCCTCTGTAGCCACAAAATATGCCCGCATGACGTTCTCATTCATAGAAGTCGTCCATCGCATGCGGTGCACATTACCACCGGTAGCGGAGGCCCTGATCGAGACCGGTGGGTCTCGGGGTCCCAAGCGTGTCGGTGGCCGGCCTCTCTCTCGCCGGCGGACAGGTGGTGCGACGTCGGCGGAGAGAAATACTCGTCGCTCGATGAGCTCGACGCCTCAACACTCGCCGGCAATGCTGGTGCTGGTGCCGGCGGCTGTGAGGCGGAGCTGAACGACGAGTCCGGAGGTCTCAGGCGTGCAGCAGCTGCCTTAGCTCTCGTCAACATGATATCGTTTCCTTGTGTTTATTTGTTTACTATTGTTTACATTCAGTTTGTTGTTTGATTTTTCTTTGACATTTAATGTCATCTTCAATAATATTTGGTGATCTCTTTTCTTAATTTATTTAATGGTTGCTTGTAATAATTATATATTTATCCAATAAAAAAGTCCTGCGTGTAGTCGAAAATATCAATATAAACACAAAAATATGCTATAAATTGCAAATATAAAAATTCAAGGAAAACTGTATGTTGCTTTGTTGACGTATTGCTATGGTCCTTTATTATTATTTGGTTGGTTTATTATTATTATTATTACGGGTTCATGAGGAAAGAGCTAGTAACTTTTAAATTATAATTATTATTTTTATTATATGATGTAAAAAAAACTTTGCGGCTTTCGCAATTTTTCCCGTATCTGTGCTATAAGACGTTGGTTCGTACTAAATTTCAAGAATCTGAGTTTACGGGAAGTACCCTGTAGGTTTTGGTTCCTTTGCCAGTACTTACGAGTTTGAAAATATGCTAAAATTGCTGTTTCTTTTGATTGCGTTGAGATAGAAGTTTGATTTTGTTACAGCTTAAAGGTATTATAGACTCAATTATTTAATATGAATTTCAATTTAATAACTTTACGCGTTCATACGGAAAGGGGTCGTAACTTTAAAATTAATACAAATATTTTTTTTATATGATGTAACAAAAAAAATACGGTTTTTGCAATTTTTCCTTTATTTGTGCTATAAGACATTGCTTCGTACCAAATTTCCAGATTCTGAGTACACGGGCAGTACCCTGCAGGTTTTGAGTCCCTTGCGAGTAGTTGCGAGAAAATATGCGGCTTAAATTGCTGTTTCTTTTTATTGCATTGACATAAAAGTTTGATTTTGTTACAGCTTAAAGGTATTATACACTTGAATATTTGATATGAATTTCAAATTCATAGCTATACGCGTTCATGAGAAAATGGTAATAACTTTAAAATAACTAATAATATTTTTATGATATGACTAGCTTTTGCCCGCTGCTTCGCACGCGTAAATTACGATTAGATAAAATATGTTGTACAAACACTCCTACCCTCCTCAAGGAACATATATGCTAAAATTAACCTTCTTGCGCCCAGTAATTTCGGCTGTAATGTGGCTGTCGGTCAGTCAGTAACGAAAAGATTTTAAATACGCAGATTGAAGTGATTCCATTGAAAAATAAAAGTTTTTACACAAACTCTGAATCCCTTTTCCATCCTCTTAGGGAAAATTTTCTAAAATAAATATCTGTGTTCGCTAACGTCATTTGCGGATCCAATAACCAAAGTATGAAGTTAATCCCTTGAAGGCATAAAAGGTTCTATGCAAATTTTGACTCCTCTTTTGATTCGGCGTTGCACCGAACCGTATGGATTAGGCGATTTGGAAAAATATTAATATTGTGGACTGTATAAGGATGGGTTTTGATCGCCTAGAATAGGAAAAGGGAGTGGGTTCATGGGAGGAATAGGAGGCGGAAGTGTGGGAGCACACCTTACCTTGAAAGTCAGTCTTCTTCTTTACAAAATGGCCTCCTGGTGTCTTCGAGAATCCTGAAGCTGCACTGATCACTCCACTACACCCGCGCGGGTGGTTTAGTTCTCGTTTATATTATAAAATAGCGGTAAAATATTGCGGGACTGCATGTATTCGTCGCGGCGCGGAGCTGCACCAGGACACAGCCATTCAGCGGGACCGTTGATTCTTGACTCGTCGTAGCGTCGTTGAATTCTGCGACCAATTAGAGCGAGGCGTGCCTTTGGGAGCGAATGGGATAGAAAGGGATAAAATTTCGCTCGTTATGCAACACCACCACGATACGCAACACCGCGGTATGCAAGGGAATTTATTAGCTAGGTGTCGACATAATTAATTATCAATAGAATAGATAGATGGCGCTACCATATCCCCCGGCCCTAAAGGGTTGCCTTTAAAAAATAATTAAAATTGAACTTAGCTATGTTGGGTGTACTACCGCATAACCCATCAATAGGCTAAGACAGCGATGTGATATTAAAATTAATCTAAATTAACTTTAGCGAAACAATTATAACGAAAACTACAAACTAAATACTTAAACTAAGAGGTAGATCCAACTTCAGGCTAGATCTCACTGAGTTGGAAGCGGACAGAGACGTACAACAGGGCGCACGTAGCTCCCTTTCGCGGTTTTCACGGTAACAACGTGGGTTGTACCGTCTTTGGAAGTATGCAGTTTCTCTACGATGGCTAACGGCCATGAAAGCGGCGGAGCATTATCATGTATTATGACGACTACCTCGTACCCTCCTGTATAGGGGATGCAGGACTATTCCATTTGGATCTAGCCTGAAGCTGATGGAGATAATCCGCACGCCAGCGCCGCCAGAACGACTGCACGAGTTTATCCAGCAGAGTATGTCTCTGGAGCAAGCTTGAAGAGTCTGCTTCAGGAGCCGGAAATGACGATAATGGCACTGTGTTCAGAAAATATGCAGGGCTTAACGCGGATGGTTCTACAGGGTCACTACTCAATGCCGTGAGCGGACGCGAGTTGATCAGCGCTTCGACTTGTGCAAGGACAGTTAAAAGCTCTTCGTAAGAGAGGATCTGTTGACCTATAACTTTGAAGAGATGCGTTTTAATTACTTTGACCATGCTTTCCCAACATCCACCGAAATGTGGTGATGCTGGCGGAATAAACTTCCAGTCAATATGATTTATGAAAAATTCTTCCTGAAGACGAGTACGATATTCTTTCCTGAGAAACTTTTAAAGTTCGAATAATAAGAGCTTGCGTCCACGAAACAAGTGCCGTTATCCGTATACAAATACTGTATAGGGCCGCGCCGTGAAAGAAATCGTTTAAGGGCTGCCAGGAATGACACCGTGCTTAAATCTGTCGCAACTTCAATATGCGTAGCGCGCGTCGTTAAGCATGTAAAAATACATAGCCAAGCTTTACGGCTTTTAACACCTCGACCACGCACTGGCGTATACTGCAGTGGTCCTGCGTAATCACAACCGGTATGTGTAAACGCTTTATCAACTTGATTGACGCGTTGGCTAGGAAGATCTGCCATGGGAGGGAAAATCGGACGCGGACGAAATTTGAAACAGACGTTACATTTATGTATTCTGTGACGAATTATTCGCCGAGTAGCTAAAACCCAATATTTATGCCTAAGTAATGACATAAGCAACTCTGGACCAGCATGGAGGTGATTCTTGTGATAAAAAACAAACAAGAAGGTCGACAAAATGATCATGACGCGGTAGAATGCAAGGATGCTTGTAGTTATAAGGTTCATCCGAATTTGACAGACGACCACCAACGCGTATGACGTCATCGAGAAACGGCTTGCGTCTAAGAATAGCGGGAGAACAAGGTACATTATTTTTCAAATGTTGAATGTCGTTACTAAAATGAACAGCCTGTACAGCTCGTAGTAACTTATATTCTGCAAATTCAAGATCAGTACTTGAAACAAAAGTTCCATTAGGTAGGTGCCTAAGAAACCTACAGACATAAACGATGGCGCGGAGTAACTTAGACCATTATGACATGCGTAGTGCGAGTGCATAGATCAGAGATTCAGCAACCTCAACAATTACGGGATGAGATACAGACTTCCGTTCGGGTACATCCTCGTCCTCTGCACTGTGGTCAAAGGGTTGCATGGGCCACTCTGATAGATCATGGGAAATCCAAGAAAGTCCATGATGCCACAATGGATGATGCAGAAGATTAAGTGGAGTAACACCACGAGACAGGCAATCAGCGGGGTTCTCAATACCCGCGACGTGATTGAAACAAGTAGCAGGAACAAGTTCAATCAATTTACTAACGCGGTTGGCGACAGAAGTCTGCCAGCGGTGAGGAGAAGAATAAATCCAAGCGAGCACTACATTGGAGTCAGAAAACGCGTATATTTTATTGATAGGGTAGTGGGGCAAAACTGTGTCTTGAACCTTGCGGAGCAACTGAGACAGCAGAAGGGCCGCGCACAACTCCAGTCTCGCAACCGAAATGGTTTTAATTGGCGAGACCTTGGACTTGGCACAAACTAACTGCACCGAGTAGTTAGAACCAATGCGGACTTGCAGATATACGACTCCGCCGTAAGCACGCTCGCTGGCGTCAGCGAAACCTATTAAGTTGATGGTACATCCATCTACCAACCCAAGATGACGCGGAATAGTAATTTGATTGAGCGCGGTAAGCTCAATACAATACTGGCTCCAAGCGGCGACAATATGGTCAGGGGGTGTTTCATCCCACTCACACTTTGATAGCCAAAGTTTTTTGATCAAGAGCTTGGCGTACGAAATTGTGGGAGCCACAAAACCCATTATGTCCCATAGTCGAGCCACTGTGGACAGCATAGTGCGTTTGGTGCACTTATCATCTGGCGGTGAGACGTCAAACCGAAAACTATCACAGGATTTGTCCCAGCGTAAACCGAGAACTTTATGCGGTACAGACTTCTCAAACTCAATGTCTGGAGAAGCTTTATGAGAATCAGGTATGCGTGCGAGAACCTCCTTAGAATTGCTTGTCCATTTGACAAGATCAAACTGGCCTCGCTTGAAAAGCTGAATAAGCTCTTCATAAAGTGAAATTGCTAGCGGAACGGATATGACACTACAGGCGATGTCATCCATATATAAAGCGGAAGTAGCAACAGCTGCTGCGGTGGGAAAATGATCGCCTTCATCAGCGATCAACTGGCAAACAATTCGTAACGCGTGATATGGGCTAGACTTGAGTGCAAAACAAACACGATTGAACTGATACACGGATAAAGGTTCCTTATTGTTAAAACGATAAAAAATCCGTTGAAATCTAAGGTCAGATTCACAAACGCCGATATTGAGAAACATTTGGCGGCAATCAGCTGACAGAGCGATTTGGAAAAGACGAAACTTTATTATGATGTTAAATAAATCACCCTGTAGATTTGGGCCGGCATGCAAAATGTCATTAATCGACTGACCCGATGTAGTCCTACAACTAGCATCTAAAACCACACGAAGTTTAGTAGAGGTTTTATCTTCGCGAAGTACGCCGTGATGCGAGATATAATATGAAGGAAGAGAATTGCCCTCGTTGTTTACAACTACACTCAAAAAACCTTTATTTAGGTAGTCACGAATGACGTCATTATAGGCGCCGCGTAACTTAAGTGATGCATCAAGTTTTCGTTCCAAACAGTGAAAACGTCTAAGCGCAGCAGCGTACGAGTCGCCTAACGAATAAAGGTCACCATAGAATGGCAACGCCACAACGTATCTGCCACTGTCGTCACGAACAGTGGTAGCGCGGAAATGTTCTTCACACTCGAGATCCTTACGGCTCATCGAGGGTGGTGCGGTAATTTCTTCGAGCTCCCAAAATCGCTTGAGAAGAGAATCAATATTATTTTCTTGAAGAACAGAACAACAACAAGACGTAATATAATGAAAAGTATGTAACGTAGGTACGGTACCCATAATCACATACCCAAATACCGTCTCAATAGCGGGCGGTAAATTATGTTGCTCACTACGTACTACTTTAGATAGTAACAAGTGCGGAAATATTGAAGCTCCGATCAAAACATCAATGTCTGCCGATGCGTGAGTAGCGATACGTCCACATAAGCGTTCGGCAATGTGTCCGTAATACGCTCCTCGATAAGCGAAAAAATTTTAAAGTTAATATTCCTATCAAAACGCGAATGTATTTTAATATCTACGGAACCCTTGCAATGTTTTTCTGACCCCCCCGATACCCTTGACTACTAAGTTAGTATTTCTAAAGTTATCCCACAGTCCGAGGCCTTTGAAACAATCAGAAGTAATAAAATTACTCTGTGACGCACTTTCTAGTAAACAACGAACTGTGTGTGGCGCGTTATTAATATCATAAACGATAACTTGCGCTGTCGCTAATAGAACCGTCTTGGACGCCGTACACTGCGGTTTAGCATCGCGCTGAGCACGACAAGCGCGCGAGGGTTGTCCGCGTGTGTGCGCTGCCCGCGCAATGGACGTCGTACACAATGATACTTCGTTCTGAGACGTGGAGGGGGAAGCCACCGTGGCGGCCTGCACCTGCGACGTCGGCGCGCTAGAAATCGTGTCAAGATTACCGGATTGGCTCGACAACGGATAACTTTTATCAAAATGTAATAATGAGTGATGTCGTTGATTACATGAACGACACTTCGTCTTACTAGAACAATCACTCGTTTTATGTTTTATACTTAAACAATTAACGCAAGCTTTGTTTTCTTTTACACATTTGAAACGAGCAGTCGGATTCAAATTATTAAAAGCGGGGCATTTATAGAAATGGTCGTGTACTATATTACTGCACAGACACTTCAGTGAATTATTATTATTAGATTCCGAGCATGCTACGTAAGATTGCGGATTAGGGACCGAGTTATTATTGCTATTTCGCGATTTATTCGACTTTTGTTTGCTATTATTATTATTAGACGAGCTAGATGAACCAGGCTGCGTATTATGAAATATTCGACACTGATCTTTGATGAAAGAAATAAAACTATCTAGTCTAGGTATTTTATGATTACGTTCAGTCATCTCAAACGCACGAATTGTTTCAGTGTCGAGTTGAAGTAACATAAAGTCGGAAAGATCTTTTAATTTTAAGTTTTTAAGGGAATTAACTGCGGTAACAAAGTTGTCTATAAACAGCTGGAAATTCGAAACAGACGCGGCACCGGACAATTTAAGATTTAAAGCTTGATCAAAGTAAGTAGACGCTAGAACACGAGTATCCTGATACCTATCAAGTAGTGACTGGAATATGACCTGATAATTCTCAGCACTGGGTGTGACACCTGCAAATACGGACTGGGCCTTCGGTGACAGCTTACCTATTAAATAGTACAAATTGTGAGCATCTGTCAGAGAACCATTATCGTGCACTGTAGACTTAAAACTCGCATAGAATAAAGGCCAATTTCGTATATCGCCATCAAATGACATAAGCTCAATTGGCGGTAATCTCGGCGCTCAAACTGCCGGTGAGGCCGAAACGGGCTGCGCGGAACACCTACCCTCCAATTGTGATTGATGATGCGCTTGATGATACAATAAAGATCTTCGAATAAGGTGTACGCCTGATAATTCGGCTGTTCATCAGGATTAATAGAAAGCAATCTTGCGTTATAATCGTCTAACAACTTATGAAAATCTGTTCGAATACTATCTACTATCATACAATAACTAAGAAATGATTCCCTATTAATATCGGAAGTAGCGGCAGTTTTTGAGCGCTCGTAAATGTTTTGAATACGCTCAAATAAAATATTACGTTTAGCTTCCAAGATTGTCAGCTCTTTTTCTTCCGACATGCATGGCTTCTTTTGTTGCGGCATGTTTACGTAAGTATAAGCTAATGAGACCGAATCAAAATAAGAATACCCAAAGTTATTTTACCTACGTGGATGATTATGCGGTAGTTATTCGTAAGTAGGCAACAACTTAAAGGCGGTGGAATTAAAAGGTGCTTGAAATATGTAATTTACAAGACAACTATGATAGTTCCAGTAATAATAATTGGGTTAGTAGGTAGCTAGATAAAAGTAAATTACCTACGGAAGCGTGCGGAAATAACCACGTAATGGGTATGTAAATGGACTAGGAGTATAGCTAGGTGCTATAACTACCTAGGTAGGTACTTCTAGAAGATACCTACGCGAGATATAAACGACAGGCTACGTATAAACGCAAATGAATCCGGCTTCGTACGGACGAAAAAATGATTCGGCGTTGCACCGAACCGTTTGGATTAGGCGATTTGGAAAAATATTAATATTGTGGACTGTATAAGGATGGGTTCTGATCGCCTAGAACAGGAAAAGGGAGTGGGTTCATGGGAGGAATAAGAGGCGAAAGTATGGGAGCACACCTTACCTTGTAAGTCAGTCTTCTTCTTTACAAAATGGCGGCCTCCTGGTGTCTTCGAGAATCCTGAAGCTGCACTGATCACTCCACTACACCCGCGGGTGGTTTAGTTCTCGTTTATATTATAAAATAGCGGTAAAATATTGCGGTGCTGCATGTATTCATCGCGGTGCGGAGCTGCACCAGGACACAGCTGGTCAGCGGGACCGTTGATTCTTGACTCGTCGTAGCGTCGTTGAAGTTAAGCGACGCATGGCCATAACGAGAACTGCGATGGACAAATTGAGGAAAGTGTGGCGGAATCGCAATATTACTAAAGCCACTAAAATCAGGCTCGTGCGCGCTCTTGTTTTCCCCATCTTCCTTTACGCGGCAGAGACGTGGACAGTACGCGACTTGGAAAAGAGAGAGATAGATGCTTTGGAAATGTGGTGCTGGAGGAAGATGCTCGGGATATCGTGGACGGAGTTCCGCACTAACGTGTCCATACTCCAGGAACTCGGCATCACACAGCGTCTGTCGGCCGTGGTGCAGTCGCGTATACTCCAATATTTTGGGCATGTCTCCAGGCGGGACAATGACTCCATAGAGCGGTTGGTTGTGCAGGGAAAGGTGGAGGGAACCAGAGCGCGCGGCAGGTCACCCATGCGCTGGACTGACCAGGTGAAATCCGCAATAGGAAACCGCGTATCCGATTGCACCAGGCAAGCTGCCAACAGGGAGAAATGGCGGGAGATCGTGCGAAGAGCTGTATCCGCCACTACCACCAATGAGGATGCCTCAACGTGACCACGACCGCTCTGCCAAGAGCGACACGACTGAGAAGAAGAAGAAGAGCGTCGTTGAATTCTGCGACAAATTAGAGCGAGGCGTGCCTTTGGGATCGAATGGGATGGAAAGGGATAAAAGATCGCTCGTTCCGACATCGCGGTATGCAAAGGAATTTATTAGCTAGGTGTTGACATAATTAATTATCAACAGAATAGATAGATGGCGCTACCACCTTTTTATCCACTTAGGGTAAAAATTTCCAAAAAGACTTTCTTAGCGTTCCCTAACTTCATTTGAGAAACCAATAGGTGTACTATAAAGTTTGAAGTTAATCCATTGAAGGAATAAAAAGTTTCATACAAATTCTGACAACCAGTTTATCCCCTTTAGGGGAGGAATTTCCAAGAATCCTCTCTTAGTGTGGCCCTACACACCTCAAGGAACAAACATGCTAAATTTCATCTACTTGCGCTCAGTTGTTTCGGCTGTAGCATATCTGTCAGTCAATCAGTAACGCAAGAATTTATATGCAGACATATTATACAAATAAATAATATTTGACTGCCTCCCTGGCCTGTGGTGACTGTCACCACAGCGGATAGCGTATGCGTCTGCTAAACGCGAGGTCTCTGGTTCGATTCTCGGGTCGGGCAAAAGTATTACTGAGTTTTGCCGAATTCTCAGTAGCAGCACGGAGTCTGCCAATGGACCTAATATGCAACATGATGAAATGTGGGTGTAATATTACACCTCTGCCTAACCCTTCGGGGATACGGGCGTGAGATTATAAAAAAAATAAACAATCTATCTGTAATCTCAAAATAAATGTATTGGATATTGTTGCTAACCCATTTCCAGTACCCCAATGATTTATTTAGATTGTTTTTCTGTCTGTCTATTTATTCAGGGTAATCTTAAAAATGGCTGAATCGATTTAGATGTGTGTTTTACTAATGGTTCATGAAAGCTCTCGAAGAAACTATGAAAATTGCATTAAGGCGTAGCTGCTTGTAAAAGCTAGTTAAAATTAAATTATTCAAGGATTCCTCAGCAGTATACATTTGTATATCTCAGCAACATTGTAAAAAAAAAAAATTATCCAAGTTCAAAAACCCTTTCTTAGTATTTTAGGTTAAAGACATGAGAGAAGCCTTGGTCAGCAGTTGGACAAAGCACTTACCTGCTTAAAAAAAATATAGCAAAATAACGGTTCTAACTATTTGGCTTCTATTGGTCATATAAAGAACCATCCCACATTTTAGTTAGTGAAGATGAAGAGCGCTTAGATGAGAGCCAGCCGCATAAATTTAAATTAATGAAAATTAAATGCACATCAGGGACGCTGAAAAAAATCAAGTGAACGAATTAAAAGTTTCATACAATCTGGGACCCTTTTTGAACTCCCCGTTTTAGTGGTAAATTCGCCAACGTCACTTGCGGAACCGATATACAAACTTTCAGGTGAATCCATTGAAGTTATTTTTCTTATATTATAAAATGAGACACCCTTTCTTAAGTCAAATACTCACAGTGACTTCGAAAACTCCTTTCTTGGTGTTCACTAACGTCATTCAAGGAACCTATATACAAAGTTTGAAGTTAATCCAATAAAGGAATAAAAAGGTTTCATACAAATTCTGACTCCCCTTTTTAACCCTTTAGGGAAAAAATTCCAATAAGATTTTCTTATTATTTACTAAGGTCATTAGAGAAAACAATATACAAAGTTTGAAGTCAATCCACTAAAGGAATAATAAGTTTCGTTTAATACACACTTTGAACCCCTATCTAACCCCCTGAGTGTGGGAATTTTCAAAAAATTAATTCTTTGTGTTCACTTTCGTCGTTTGTGGAACCAATATACAAAGTTTGAAGTCAATCTATTAAAGGAATAAAAAGTTGCGTACAAACTTTGACCCTCAATCTAACCCTCTTAGGGTAGGAATTTTTGGAAAACAAACTCTTAGTGTTCACTATCGTCGTTTGAGGAACCAATATACAAAGTCTCAAGTGAATCCATTGAAGTTTTTTTTTATTTTACAAAATAGAACACCCTTTCATAACACCCATAGGGGAGTGACTTCGAAAACTTCTTCCTTAATATTCAATTACGACATTTGAGGGACCTATATACAAAGTTTGAAGTTAATCCAATGAAGGAATAAAAAGCTTTCATACAAATTACGACTCCCCTTTTTAACCCTTTAGGGTAATAAATTCCAATAAGATTTTCTTAATGTTTACTAAGGCCATTAGAAAAACCAAAATACACAGTTTGAAGTCAATCCACTGAAGGAATAATAAGTTTCGTCTAATACACACTTTGAACCTTCTTACCCCCTGAGGGTAGGAATTTTCGAAAAACAAATTCTTAATGTTCACTATCGTCGTTTGAGGAAAGAAAAGTTTGAAGTTAATCCATTAAAGGAATAAAAAGTTTCATACAAACATTGACCCCTATCTTACCCCTTTAGGGTAGAAATTTCCAAAGAAACAAATTCTTAGTATTCATTCTCATCATTTGAGGAACTAATATATATATTTTGAAGTCAATCCACTGAAGGAATAATAAGTAACACACTTTGACCCCTATCTTGCCCCCTGAGGCATCAAATCAAGCCAATCCATTGGAGGAATAAAAAGTTTCATACAAACTTTGATCCCCAGTTTTACCCCCTTAGGGGTGGAATTTCCAAAAATCCTGTCTTAGTTCTAGCCTACACTCTTCAAGGAACATACTTGCTAAATTTCATCTTCTTGTGGCTGGTAGTTTCGGCTGTAGTGTGTCTGTCAGTCAGTCAGTAACGCAAGGATTTTATACATATACTAGAGGACGCCAACAGCTACGCCTGCATTTTTTTTTTTTTTTTTAATTTACCCGTTTTGGCCGATCCCGTGGGAATTTTGGGAAATCCCTTCTTAATGCACCCCTACGGTCCCCAAGGAACATACATGCCAAATTTCAGCTTCCTGCGCCCAATAGTTTCGGCTGTAGCGTGTTTGTCAGTCAGTCAGTAACGCAAGGATTTTATATATTAAGATTAAGATGTAACCAAAAATTTACGGTTTTCGCAATTTTTCCTTTATCTGTGGTATAAGACATTGCTTCGTACCAAATTTCAATATTCTGAGTTCAGTGTTGATCGGTGCTTCGCCGCGAGCAGTCGATAATTATTTACTTTACTGCTACGGTTTATCGCAAACACTTTGTTTACTGTATAATAATATATTACCTGAGCGCGGCGCATCGCGCGCGCCGCCCGGCCGGCGAAACCGGTTTGATTGACCGCTGCTCGATATTCTTGTAGGCACAATGAATGTTACGGATATATTCCGAGACGAGATTAATTCATTAAGCGGGGAAAGCGAGGTTGGTGGTTTAGAGTCGTGCGTAGACTACACACCCGATATGGATGTTGATGACCTTACTTCGGGTTACAAAAGACATAGGGAGGAGATATCATCGGAGGAGGGTTGGAAGACCGTAAAACGAGGACGGAAGCTTCCGACAAATTCCTTAGATGGGAATCAAGCACCATCAGACCCATCTGATACTAAAATTCAAGTTTGTGTTACCAGCAGCAATCCCATTCCCAAACAATTTAAACTTGCGCGACTTTTCAAAGACAACAATATCTCTCACATTGTCCAAGTTAAATACGTTCACCAGTACCGTATCCATATAACCTTTGACAAGGAGTGTAGTGCAGACCAATTCGCCGAATGCAGTACTTTCTCTAACCCTAGAAACCCAATCTAGGTAATTTTTACCTATACGAAAACTAATAATTGCTTTCCCTTTCGCACACTTCTTTCGATCGCCGTGATTGATCGAACCAACTTAGTACAGCCCGCGAGCCAACAGGAGACGGCCGTGTTGCCTTGGTAAGTACCTCCATATTGTAGATATCGTAATGTTGTAGGTCAATTTGGCCTATGTTTAGGCTTTGTGTAACTTTTACACTGGTTTTGAGTTTTTGGAGATAGTTATTTTAGAAGGATTTAACGTTATGTTTTAGTTTGTTTTTAAAAAATAAATATTGTTTGCTTATATTATACACTGCCATAACAAGCTATCTAACAAAGAAAAACCGCTAAGTCGCAAAAACTTTATGAAAAAATTGAGCACTGATTTGACTCGGCCATGGATGCAACAGCGTCTGGAAGCCCCTACATTGAAGCGTTCAGTACGTGACAATATCACGAATATCCTTCAAAAGGAGCCGCAGCCATTGCCAGAGAATACCACAGAAAAACCAGAGCCAAAAAAGCGTCGCTATTGTGGTTATTGTTCTTATAAAAAACAGCGAAAGACAAATTCGCAGTGTACAAAATGCAAAAGAGCAATTTGTCGTGAGCACAATATTGACATGTGTCAAAACTGTTTATAATGTGATAATTATTGTACGAAACTAGTTGATTGTTTTGAAACATTTATTAATTAGTTAAAAAGAGAAGATTTTATGTTGATTTTTCTTTACATTTTTAGTTTATAAGAAGAAAACCGGAAGGGTCTCATTTTGTGCTAAATTTTTATGTTTACGTATTTTTGTATTTTCAAAGATATAATAAACAGATATTATTATAATTATGCGTTTTTTAATTTCATGAATAACCAATAAAAATAAATAATAACGAAAACTAGTCAATTAAACATCATAAACTATCCTATACGTGTATTTATTTATGTAGGTAAATTTGACCTATGATTGGGCTTTTTAGATAGCAAAATATGATTGGGCTTCTAGGGCTAATCTAGGATGGAAAATTCGTAAGACCTCCGAGGTTGACGTGTCCTACGGCCTTATAAAGAACGTCGATTTAGACATATCCGATGAAGAATTATTGAATAACATTTCGTCAGACTATCCAATCATGTCAGTTAAAAGACTAGACAGACGAAATTCTCACGAGGACTCTGCCGATGACAAGAATTGGGTACCAAGCGAAACCATTAGAGTCGGATTTAAGGGACCGTCATTGCCTGCTTACGTATTTATTTTTGAGATGAGTATTAAAGTAGACCCATTTATATTTCCGGTGACTCAATGTACCAAGTGTTGGAGGTTTGGCCATCCCAAAAAAGTGTGTCCATCAAGAAAAAATGTCTGCCCAAAATGCACGGAGAACCATGATTCATGTGCGGCTACTAAGCCAATTTGCGTGAATTGTAAAGGCCCGCACTTAGCACTTGATAGAGGATGTCCCATATTCATCAAAGAAAAGAAGCTTCGAGAACTCATGGCTGAATTCAATTGCACATATAGAAAGGCCCTTTCATTATATGTCTCACCGAAGTCGCCAGCCCCTGACCCACAAGTAGTGCCCGAAAAAAGCCAAGAATTTCCTGAACTAGTCCCTACTTCGACCAATCCGCCCAGATTTCCTACCCCTGATGGCCCATCGTACAGAGAAGTCGCACTGGGAGTATCAAGCCCCGTGACGGTTAACTCAAAACCGGCGAGTCGTAGTACTAGTAAGTCGAACAAAAAGAAAAACCGTCGTCCATCTACTCCTGCTGCTCGTCGAACTGAAATGTCAAGTTCTTCCGAAGATGTGGAATCAGAAGAAAGAGGAACAACGACAGAAAATCAGCCTACACGCCACCAAAGGAATAGTAGCCCGGTTGGTCGCAGTAATGATATTTCCTTTAAATTGTTATTATATAAAATCAGTCAAATTATTATGAACAACGAGTCCTTGGAATACAAAATAAAACAAGTTGTCTCGTTGATCACAGAATGGGTTGCCAACTATATTTGTCAATACTTTTCCGCTGCCAATTTGTTAAACATATTCTTCAACAATGGAAGTCCCTAATTTTTTTGAATTTAACATTTTTCAGTGGAATTGTCAAAGTGTTAGGCCGAAGATAGCTTCTCTAGAACTGCTACTTAACAGAGAAAATATACATATCGCTATTCTAAGTGAGACTTGGTTGGAGCCAGTTAGTTTTTTCAGAATTAATGGTTATAGTTTGTTTCGTTTAGATAGAAGCGATGGTTATGGTGGGGTTGCCGCTCTCATTCATCGTTCTGTCAAAGCCGTTTCCTGTCCAATATACAATAGGAACTCGGGAATTGAAAGTTTGCATTTAAAGATACTTAATTATGAGCACATTAAGAATATAATTACTATATATTGTCCGCCTTCAGCAAACCCTTCTCAAAATGACTGGGACTACATTTTCTCCCGCTGCAATACCAAATCTTTAATTTTAGGCGATTTCAATGGGCACTACTCGAACTGGTCCTATAAAACGGATCGTAGAGGACTGCAGATCTTTGAATCGATGATAGATCACAATTTTACTCATTTAAACGATGGTAGTCCCACTCGAATTAGAATGGTAAACGGTTTATTGCAAAGGTCATCGCCAGACATATCGTTTATCTCAACCGACTTAGCCTTATTATTTAATTGGAAACCTCTTAACGAATCCCTTGGTAGTGATCATTTGATCATTAAAATATCCTCAACGGCTCGAATCAATCATAAATTTGTCAAAAAAAGAAATTTTCGTAAAAGTGATTGGGTCTCCTACACAAATTACGTGGACAGTTTATTCGCCAACGCCACTATCCCTGATGAGTCTCAATGCCTGTACGATATGTTTGAAACTAATTTACAAAGAGCGGCAGAAATCCATATTCTTTATTTAAAGTGTCCCCAGCATGTAACAAATAACTTTCGCCCCAAACCTTATTGGTCTCCCGAGCTGTCAAAAGCAGTCGCAGCGCGTCGATTGGCCTTGGCTAACCTAAGACGTGCATCACCTGCTAATTATGATATCTTGCAAAATAGGATTAGCGAGGCTCAAAGACTTATTAGGAGAGCTAAGTGCGCTTCGTGGAGAAATTTCTGCTCTTCTGTAGATGAAACATCATCGCCGTCTGAAATGTGGCGTAAAATGCGATGGATAAAGGGACATCGTCTTCCGAGTTTCCGTCCTGATAAGGAACAGGTCAAAGATTTGCTTGTGAGCCTTACTCCTGACTTTGTTTGTCCCCCTCCTCCACATTTTTCTTCAACAAATAATCATTTGGAATCCAGAATTTCACTCCACGAATTAGACAGCTGTATTAAAAAAAAAGACACAGCTCCTGGCAGTGATGAAATATCTTTTTCCATGATTAAATATCTTCCCCCCACAGGTAAATCTATACTTTTGAATATTTACAATAGATGTCTCCACTCTGGTTTTGTCCCTTCTCAGTGGCGAGTCGTTAAAATTATTCCAAATCCTAAGCATGGAAGAGATCCTACCTCTTTGTCATCACTGCGTCTAATTTCGTTAATTTCATGTTTGTGCAAAATCTTTCATTCTATACTAAATAGACGAATTGAATGGTACTGCGAAAAAAACAACTTGTTTCCTGTTAATATGGTCGGATTTCGTAAGGCGCGGTCATGTTTAGATAATCTTGCTCTTTTAACTTCGTATATTCAGTTAGGTTTTACAAAAAAATTGGCCACAGTAGCTTGTTTTATTGACATTGACAGTGCTTACAATAACACTAATGTGGCTTGCCTGGTGAAAATCTTAGACCAGATGGGAGTGGGTTCTAAAATTTGCTGCTACTTGTGGTCTTATCTAAATGAAAGGACGCTTAAAATTTCTTCCTTTGAAAGTGATGTTAGTAGATCTACTGGCTGCGGCCTAGCACAGGGTGATCCCCTCTCTCCCTTACTATTCAACATTCTTACTAAAAGCATATGTAATTGTATTCGAAATGTTGAAATCACTCAATATGCTGACGATTTTGTCCTTTATCTATCATCAAGCAATCTGTCTGCGGCCGCACAAGAGTTAAATTCAGCGTTAGTAAATGTCAATAATTTGTTTAATAAACTTGGCTTAGAAATTTCCACATCAAAAAGTAAGATCTGCGTTTTTAACAAACGTCGCCTTACGGGTGCAAACAATATAAAATGTTCTATTAACAACAATTTGGACTATATTCCTGTGGTTGGACAAGTTAAGTACCTTGGTGTATGGCTGGATAGCTCTCTGAGATGGGGTAAACATTTAAACGAGTTGATTGAAAAAGTAAATAGATACATCAATATTTTAAAAGTTCTATCCGGTTCTGGGTGGGGACTTCACCCAAAGCATTTAAGAAGGCTGTATATTTCGGTAATTCGTAGTAGAATTGACTTTGCCTCTTTTATGTATGACAATACTTGTAAAACGCGCCTAATCAAATTAGACAGGGTACAAAATCAGGCTCTCCGCATTATAGGTAACTATATTCGTAGCACCCCTATACATGTCATGGAAAATGATTTATGTCTTCCACCCCTTTTTATTCGTAGGAAATATTTAGCTGTAAAATATTTGCTTAAGGCGAAATCATTCAAAAATAGCAAAATTTTAGTTTTATTAGATGAGCTCTCAAGATATAAGCTAGCTAGATATTGGGTTAACAAAAAGCTTCCCTTACTTGTATCCATTTTTGAAAATATCAATTCCCTCGATATTCATTCTACCCATCAACTTGAGATGTTTACTCTTGACACTTGGGTTAGTAACATTAACGTTTCTTCAGTGGTTAAAGATAACATTCCAGGGTTATCCCAAGCCAAACGTTTATATGATATCCAGCTCATCAAAAGCATTTGCACTGGTTTTATAGACAGCCAATACTCTTGCTACTATAAAATGTACACCGACGGTTCTAAATATAGAAAAGAGTGTGGTGCGGCGTTTTTGGCCCCTCAACTTGGTAGTTCAGTTAGGCTCAGGATTGATGTGGATATTTCTATAATGCATGTTGAGCTAATTGCTTTAGCTGAAGCTTTGTCTTACGCTGAATCAATTGATTCTGATAAATTCGTCATTTTGACAGATTCAAAAAGCTCCCTGCAACATTTGACTCGGTACACCTCGCCCGGGCGAGGCTGCCCGATAGCTTATGGTATTTATGAATCAATTCTGAAAATGCAAAATTCCAAGTTAATCATTATCCAGTGGATTCCGTCTCATGTTCAGCTAGAACGAAATGATCAAGTAGACATATTGGCGAAACAAGCTCTCGTTGATGGAATCCCTACAAATATTTGTCCGCTTTACTCTGATCAGATCAGTCAAGTTAAAAAGAATTGTTGGGACAGCTGGCAAGAGTACTTTGACGAACGGTCGAGAGAGAGAGGCATCTGGTACCGTACTATTCAACCGAATGTTTATAAATTCCCTTGGATTGATAATGCAGCTCTAAATAAACTATCTTTAACTACTGCGCTTAGACTTCGTTCCGGGCACATTGCATCTAATAATACCGTTAGTAATATTGAACAAAAAATGCGAAAAATAAGACGTTTATTGTATGGCACCCCCTTAATATTTTCATTTTTTAATTTTTATTATTCGTTGTTATAGTGGCAACGGAAATACATAATTTGTGAAAATTTCTACTTTCTAGCTATCGCAGTTTATGAGATAGGTACAACCTGGTGACAGACAGGCGGACAGGCAGACAGACAGAGGAGGCTTAGTAATAGGGTCCCGTTTTTACCTTTTAGATACGGAATCCTAAAAAACGATAATTATTATCAAACAGATTTTGCTTCAAATTCGCGTGGTGACGAATTAAGAATACTAATTGTCACTACCCCACTTCATACTGTGGTCGTCCTAGGAGCCGACTAAGGAAATAATACAAACCAAATAGTATCTTTGGGAAGGCCTATGACTTGAAGCTACCCTCAGAGTAAGTAATCTTAGGTTGCAAAAGCACTAGGGCAGTTCCTTTCTAGACGTCTAGTAAATATTTAACCAATCAATTTACCAGCCTGCCATGCAGTCCATTACTGGACCTCGGCCGCTCCTAACATGCGCCATAACGACTGGTCCTCTGCCTTTCGCATCCAGCCCGGCTCAGCTACCTTTTTCGAATAGACCCAGACTTCATTTCCATCGACAAATGGTCACCGAAATCTAATTAGGAAGAAGATGCCGAGACTTAGTTTTAATTACGTAAGGAACATCAGATATTTTCCTATTTCTGGCATGTCTAAAAAAGTTGTTCATAATTCATAATAGAAACTACAATCGCGCGTATGAAAGCCTTGCATTATACTAAGAACTGTTTATTGTTAAAGATACATTATTAACGTTTCCAATTAAAATTATAATTTTATTTAGTTTCACTTTAAGCAAGTAGCGATAGCCTAGTGGAGATGCCAACTTTCTGCCATGCAGTGGGTATCGGGTTCAAATCGACGGCGCGTACCAATGACTTTTCGGAGTTATGTGCGTATTGAATTCTCAATAATCGCTTGTACCGTGCCTCGGAGAGCACGTTAAGCCTTCGTGCCGCTTTCGTGTCAGTACTTTCTAAATAAACTGACACTAGTCTAAACCATGGAATATTGCTATCCCTTTGGGTTGCGGAGGACAGACAGACAGTCGATCTGTGGAAAAGCTAATTAATATTCAGCCAAATCTGGTTAGACAAGTAAGCGGGCCCCATATTGAAACTGGGATAACGCTAGGAGGATGATGATTTAGTTTCACTTTAAGCAATTCTCTTTTACTAGGCAAAACAAACCTTGACGGTATTTATCTATGGATGAAAAACCGTTTAGAACTCTTCAAATAATATCAAAATTAAGCCTTCCGCAGGCTTAAACAGCTCGAAACAAAACAATAGCAATGGAACAAAAGCTTTAATTTTCCCTAATCTGACGTCGTGTTGAGAGCCCAAAACCTACTGATTCGTAGCAATAATACCAGGCTAATGAGAGGACAGACTTGCCTTAATTAAGTAAAATAAATAATTATGAACGGCCAATGTTTTGTGCTCGCATAAAGCAAGTAATGACAGTTGAGTCAGTTGAGTATACGCCGAGCGCCTATTTTAGACCAACTACATATTTACTGGATTATTTTATATTTCCTCTGTTACAGCTATTTTCTTCACTGAGCTATTATTCGGTTGAAGCTAGCTAAAAACAGGCTAACCGAAACGTTGAACAGACGCTTGAATTACTTTTATCCCGACATGTGGCGGCAGAACTAGTATATAAAAAATAATAAAATATATTTTGTAACTTCCTATTTTTTAAAAGACAGGTCTCCTTCTAGTTATATGTACGTACTATGTCGCGAGGTACTTAACAAACATTCAATCAACGGACACAAGGTTCGCATTTGCCAGCAACTTGTGGATCACACAAACAGCATACACACTCGACTAAGGGTTAAACGGGGAGGCTATTGTTAAACCACTACGTTATATGTGCGCTATGTGTGTGTGTGTAATCGTTACTTAAATAATAAAGCTGAATAGTTTGTTTGCTTGTGTAATTGTTTGGTTGAACGCACTGATCTCAGGAACTACTAATTATTTTTGGTTTCGATAGCCCATTTATCGAGGAAGTCTATAAACATCACGCAATGAGCCACGGGTGCGGAGCAGTATCCCTAAATAACTCGGGTGTAATTGCGGGCTCACCTGGTAGAAAGTAAATCGCTCGGCGTCTGCTGTTTGTGTGTAAATATATCAATCATATCAACAAAGTCTAAAGTCAGCAATATCAAAGATAATTCAACACAAGAAATAAATAATCATGCATTTAGAAAACTTTCCAATACATGTTCAAAGCCAAAGAACACTATTATGTATCATCTTATTATCTAAAAGTTGCCCTTGTCAGGCACCATGTCTACATAAATATTACCGCGTAAATCTCCAAAGAGGCGTGTAAGATCTGACAGACTTTATTGGATGCGTCCTTGCGGGCTTATCGTCTAGGTTTTTATTTGAACAACCTATAATTTATATTACAAGTGTTATGGTTGTGTGAGCACTGTTTTATATTGACTAGTATCTAGGGATGGATATAGGTGTACGCAAGTGAAGCAATAAAGAAAACTAACAAAAAATAAAAACATTTAAGTACAATAAACTGGCATTTAATTATAGTAATCAAACTTTAAATAAGTAATTTATATTATTTCTCAGGCTATAACTTAAAACACTTATTTAAAACTTTGTCTAGGTATTGCATATCTTTGGTGGCAAATCCCTTCGGATCTCCGGCTCTTGGGGGGAAATGCGAGCCGGAGTATGTAGTGTTAACACTAAAAACCCCCTCGACTGCCGACCACACAGGAAGAAGACATGGTACAGTCTATTGCATATCTAACACGCACACTTATGAAGCGATTTTAGTCTGGTAAACAGCAAAATATGGGAGACCGGGTATGGTTGTCACACGGGTTGGTTGTCACAGAGGTCATAATAAACTCAAACTCAGAATCTGTTTGAAATAGAATTAGTTTTTATTATAAGTCAAATCGATTAGATCGATTGAGTAACATTTTGTTTAGTCTATTGAAAATTTCTGACAATGGTCACACTGAACTGTCAATCTTTTCATTCATTGTCGTTTCCCGCGGTCAGCGAAAAAACCTAGCTCTGGATAGATTTCGTGTTGTGAGCGTTTTGATCTTGTATTTAGAACCCGTTTGATTGCCACTTCCTTGATCAATAACTGGCACCGGTTAATTGTGATAAAAATAGTATTTTAACGAACATTGTAAAACTTGAGTGAATCCGATGCACGTGGTTGGTGCCGGAAGAATTTGCTGATTGAAGACGCTGCGTGGAGTCTGGTAAAGTAAAGATAATTCACTTGCTAATATTGGCCAATTTTAGTCTCGTGTGTGTCTAACTTGCCTCCAGGACTCCACTCAAGAACATCACCAGGAGATATTTGGTAAGTAAGTTGTTTAATTCTTAGCGCCAAGAAACTTGGCCCATGTGTTAGATCCTTTGTCTTGGGCTAAGACTGGATGAATTAATCGCTTCCACTGATCTGTGTTAAAAAATACCCATTCTTAGCCCGAATTCTACACATAATTTTTTGGTGCAGAGCTGTAGTTGAAATTTAGCCGCTGTTGCATTACTGAGTATAAACTCAGATTGGTATGAGCTTGTATCTTATCACCTTGTAGACAGTATTGTAGTGTTTGTCAGGTCAGTTATTGTCTAAAATACATAATATTTAATTGTATAAGTTGACCTAGATAATTTGAAACACATTGTCACATAACCTCAATCAGTAATTGTTGATTTGTATTGTTGGAAAATCTAACTTAAATTTGTTGTTGCATTAATAAGTCAGTTTGTTTGGATACATAACAGCTGTATGTATCAATAAATTTAGTAAATTTAGTTTATTGCATATATTCATAAACATTGTAATAATCAAACTTGACCTTGCCACTTGGGCGGGTCACATTAATAAACTTTGTTTGTTATAATATAGATAATATTGCTAGGTAACACATATTCTGTGCTTACTTCATATTGTATATCATAAATAACACAGTTAGTCTGTCTGTTGCAAATAATTAACTAATTAAGTTGAAGTTTCAACTTTATTAATTTGTTATAAGTTATAACTTTGATAACTTTTGTGTTTGTTTCAATATACTGAAACTTTTAATTTTGTTGGGCAGTAAATACCTGTCACTTGCCTGCACTTGCAATAAACAGGCTAATACCTTGTTGGTTTCAAAGAATTAAGAAAAATTAAGTTTGATTGTTAATATTGTTTAACGCTTGTCCGGGCTCTTTTGAAATTTTGATTATGTCAGCTATCAAGGACTTGCGTGCGGCTGCTGGTGCTATTGCATCAGATTTGCGCTGGTTTGCCTCAGCCAGTGCTTTAGTGAACCGGCCTGATCGCCAGCAGGCCCTACTTCAAAGGTACGAGCGGATTGACGATCGCCTGGCAAGTGTGGAACAGCAATTCCGCACTTTCAGCACTTGCTGTCTTGAAGTGTCAATCAATGATTTCACCGCTGACCAGCGAAATAAGGTCAGCGAAGACTATGCCCAGGTCTTAGACCTGTATGATGCTGTCTCCAATACTGCGAGACAACTAGTTGCCGATAGGGAAGGGCAACCCGGCCTGAAGCAGGAGCTTCCTAGGTCAGCACCGGGGCTGGTGAGTAGGCTCTCTACTTTGGACCTCCCCCATTTTGATGGCTGCCTAGGAAGCTACCTGGGCTTCATTAACTTGTTCGACAGCCTGGTGAATGATAGGGCTGACCTTCGGCCGGCACAAAAGTTGGCCTATCTAATGTCGGTACTGGATGGGGAGGCTAAGGGCCTCATCCAGCATCTGCCCGTGTCTGACGAGGCGTACCAGACGGCTCGGGACCTAATCACCCGTAGGTACCATAACAAGCGTGGCCTCGCCGACACGCATATTGAGCAGATTTTGGGCTTGCCGACGCTCACCCGGGTCTCTGGGTTGCGCACCCAACTGTTGAACCCGCTTTTGGTGGCCATCAACGCACTTAAGTGCCTTGACCTGCCCGTGGACCAATGGTCCTATCTATTGGTGCACATTGTGCTGAAGAAGCTGCCTGCCGACCTGAGGTCGCGTTTTGAACAGCGCTTTGGTGGGGATAGCGCGACCCATCTGCCCCCCTTTGCTGACCTGGAGAAGTTCCTGGAGGATGAGTGCCGGGTCTTGGACAACTCCGGTGGTGACACGCCGGCTAAGTCGCAGCCGCCCAAGGTCAAGGAGCAGGCTCGCGTTCACACCCGAGCCAGTGTTGACCGGCGCCCTCCTCGCTTTGCAGTCACGCAGAGCCCAGTGGAGTGTTCCTACTGCAAGGTCACGGGGCACAGAACGGCCAGTTGTAGGGCATTCTTGGACCTGCATGTCGCCTCTCGTAGGCGCATCGCGAATGCCCGCCGCCTTTGCTTCTCTTGTTTGGGGTCCCACTACCAGCGAGACTGCCCAAATTCTCGCCCCTGTCCTCACTGTGGAGGACAGCATTTGGACATTCTTTGTATGAATGCCAGAGAGGTTGGCCGCTTGTCCAACCAGCCGACGCCGCGCACGGGCGGGTGTTTTGAAGGTGGCAGCCGAGGCTCACCGGCGCGTAGCCGAGAGTCGCCTCGCTCAGTTGATCGCCACTCGCCCCGCTTGGAGAACCGTAGCGTGCGCACGCCTCCTCTCTCTCGCGCACCTGAATGTGCGACCGCGCAACGTCACCAGCACCATGACTGCTGCCCCAGGTACTCCCCTCCTTTGGCGGAGCGTCCCCGCCTTGACTCGCGCCCACCTCGTTTTGGGCGGGTGCGTCATTATGACCCCCCACAGATGGCGCGCGGATCGAGTCATCGCGCCTTTGAGGACTTCAAGCCGCACCCTCGTTTTGACTTGCCTGGTCCTGGCCAACGGTCGCCGCCCAGGCAACAATAGGTCATTGACCCCTGCCCTATAACGCCAACCTCCCCCATTGAGACCGTTATCCTACCAACGGTTGCTGTTAGGGTCTGGGGACCCACGGGGACCTCTGTTGTTGTCCGTGCTATATTGGACACAGGTTCACAAGGTTGCATTGTTTCCACTTATTTGGTAGGGCAGGTTAAATTAAATATGGGCTCCTTTCCGAATTGTATACGGGGCATAGGGGACGTAGCCTCTAATGTTGAAGGGCAAGTTAAGGTTTTGTTTGGCCCTGTTGAATCTTCACACCCGAGGATTAAAACCTCGGCTATTGTGTTGAAGAATATTTTGGGTATGCACCCACAGAAGCAGCTACCTGCTGCTGTGGTGAATTTGACATCGGGATTGGAACTGGCAGACCCCAAATTTGACACACCGGGACAAATCGACTTGTTGATTGGCTCTGATGTCCTCGGTGGAATTTTGCTTGGTGGGAAACGGGTCTTGGTGCCAAATGGTTTGACTGCCATCCCGACCATATTTGGATTTGCTTTGATGGGACCTGTACCTAGGGACCCCCCTCCACCTGAACTTGACAATTTGTTAGCTGTAGGCTCCGCTCTCTCTGATGCGGTTCAGAGGTTTTGGGAGATAGAGGAGCCCCCTCAAGCTGCCCGTTTGAATCCAGAACATGTGGAGTGCGAGCTGTTCTTCCAGAACAACACTGGTCGACTCCGTTCTGGTCGGATTATTACGAGGCTACCCTTCCTGTCTGTTCGGCCTCCGCTTGGTGAGTCACGACCTTTAGCCGAAAAGAGGTTGTTGGCCATGGAGCGCCGCATGGGTCGTGATCCGGAGCTCAGACAGAAGTACATTGAGTTCATGAGGGAATATGAACAGTTGGGACACATGTCTGTGTCAAATTTGGATTGGCGTTCGGTGGAGCATTACTTTCTCCCGCATCATGCGGTATTGAAGCCATCGACTGGCAAGCTGCGCACAGTGTTTGATGGTTCTGCGCAGACTTCAACAGGCGTATCCTTGAACCAGTGCTTGCATTTTGGTCCCAAGTTGGTCAAGGACCTTTGTGACGTCATCACCAGCTTCCGACGACATCAGGTTGTCTTTGTGGCCGACATAAAAATGATGTTCAGGCAGACGATTATCCACCCTGATGACCGTCGCTTCCAGCTGATCCTTTGGAGAGAGTCTCCTCGCGATCCCATGGTCGTCTACGAGCTCAATACAAATACGTACGGGTTAAGGTCAAGCCCCTACTTGGCAATACGTTCTCTTTGGGAGCTCGCAGACCGCGAAGGCCTACGTTTCCCACGAGCCTCTGCCATCTTGAAAGACGATATTTACGTCGATGACATTTGTTCAGGCGCCTCCACAGCGGACGAGGCGATCCTCCTGCGGGACGAATTGATAGGTATTTTGGCCTCCGCTGGTTATGAGTTGCGCAAATGGATTTCCAACTCACCAGCGCTTTTGGAAGGCTTGCCAGAGGATCATCAGCAAGATCCACATCTATTTGAGATTGTTGACAACCCCGCCATGATGGCTGTTCTCGGCGTTCAGTACAGACCAGTCCAAGACATCTTTACATATAACGTAGACTTGAAATTGCCGTGTTCTTGGTCTAAACGTCTCGTGTTGTCTACTGTCGCCAGAACCTTTGATCCGAACGGTTGGATTTGTCCTATCATATTTTGGGCAAAATGCTTCTTGCAGAAGCTTTGGACAGCAGGATTGACCTGGGACGAACCTCTACACGGCACTCTTGTTGAGGAATGGACCTCTTTTGTATCCTCACTTCCTGCCGTCAACGAGATCTCCTTGCCTCGTCCCATCCTTCCTCCCGGGAAGTACAAGGCCACCCTTCACGGGTTTTGTGACGCCTCGGAACGTGGTCACGCCGCCGTGGTGTACTTGCGCACAGTTAGTGCCTCAGGTCAGGTGAGGGTTTCCCTGATCATGGCAAAGAGCAAGGTGGCACCCCTTCGGACATCTCTGACCATTCCAAAATTGGAGCTCTCGGGAGCAGCCCTTCTTGTACGCTTGTTGAACCACGTGTCCAGTACTTTGGGTAAAAGCATTTGCATTAATGGGACCTACGCCTGGACAGACAGCCAAATTGTTCTTTGTTGGTTGAAGGCTTCTGTCCACACTTTGGAGGTATTTGTCGCTAATCGCGTTTCCCAAATCCAGAAATCCGAAGTCAAACTTGTTTGGAGACACGTGCCAGGTGAGCTCAACCCCGCTGATTGTGCCTCGCGCGGATGCTTGACGCCTAGTTTGATAGGTCATTCGCTGTGGTGGGGTCCGGAATGGTTGAGTCGACCAGAAATTGATTGGCCTCGAACGCCAGTTTTGAATACTTCTAATTTGCCGGGTCTACGAACACTCGCTCTTGAGAAGGTAGAATGCGCCTTCGACCCCGATTTTTTGTTGAATCGTTACAGCTCCCTCGACAAGTTGTTAGGTGTCACTGCTTGGATAAAGCGTTTTGTTTTTAATTTTAGGCACCCACAACAGAAACGACTGACACCGTTTCTCTCACCACAGGAACGACAGGAGTCCCTCACCTTTTGGGTTCGTTCTGTGCAATTGGCGCATTTTGAAAAGGAGATTGCTATCCTTAAATCAGGGAGATCGAAATTGTCGGGAGCTGTATCTAAATTGAACCCCTTTTTGGACGAAACGGGTCTCTTGCGCGTTGGAGGGCGTCTCAAGAACGCCAACCTCCCTTACGGAGCACGTCACCCCCTTTTGTTACCTAAGGACGGTCATTTGGTACGCTTGTTGGTAACTGACCGTCACCTTAAAAATTCGCATGCTGGTTGTAATGCCTTGTTGGCCATTTTGCAACGCGAATTTTGGATCTTGTCTGCCCGAAGAATTATTCGGAGTGTAGTCTTTCGCTGCATCCCTTGTTATAAGCTCAAGGCTTCCACCATGCAGCCGTTGATGGGGGACTTACCGGCAGATCGCGTAACTGAAAGCAGGACGTTTGACGGTGTTGGCACGGACTTCGCTGGTCCCTTCTTGGTGAAAACGTCGACACTTCGAAACAGCAAGACTGTTAAGGCCTACTTGTGTGTTTTTGTTTGTCTTTCCACAAAGGCCGTACATTTGGAACTGGTCTCCTCGCTTACGACCGAGGCGTTTGTAGCCACATTTGACAGATTTGTATCCCGCAGAGGGCTGCCTTCCTTGATCCGTTCTGACTGCGGCACTAACTTCAAGGGCACCTATAATTATTTGAATGATGTTGTTAATTTCCTTGAAACCAACAAAGCTGATATAGGTGATAGGCTTGCCCGACGTGGGATAAATTGGTTGTTTTCCCCACCAAATTGTCCACACTGGGGTGGTATATTTGAGGCCGCTGTAAAATCGGCCAAAACACACTTGCGCAGGACAATCGGTGAATCTGTCCTTACATTTGAGGAACTCGCAACTGTGTTTTGTAAGATTGAGGCCGTTTTGAACTCTCGGCCATTGTGCCCGATCTCCTCAGATCCGAATGATTTGGAGGCCCTTACGCCGGGCCATTTTTTGATTGGTCGCCCACTTGTCGCCTTGCCTGAGTACCCCTATATTGATACGAGAACTGGTCGCCTCTCGCGTTTTGAATTGGTACGCCAGATTACTCAGAGCTTTTGGAAACGCTGGAACTTGGAATATTTGCACATACTCCAGCAACGCGTTAAGTGGACCGACAAGACCGATCCACCCAAGATTGGTGACCTCGTTTTGATCAAGGAGGCTAACCTTCCGCCACTCAGATGGCGCAGGGGGCGCATCCTTCATTTGGTAACTGGGGCTGATGGAGTTCCCCGATTTGCTGAGGTCTTGGTGGACGGTTCGATTCTGAGGAGAGCGGTTGCAACATTGTCGCGTCTACCAACCGATTAGCGGACCGGTAGGCCGGTCCGGGGCGGGTGGATGTTTGAAATAGAATTAGTTTTTATTATAAGTCAAATCGATTAGATCGATTGAGTAACATTTTGTTTAGTCTATTGAAAATTTCTGACAATGGTCACACTGAACTGTCAATCTTTTCATTCATTGTCGTTTCCCGCGGTCAGCGAAAAAACCTAGCTCTGGATAGATTTCGTGTTGTGAGCGTTTTGATCTTGTATTTAGAACCCGTTTGATTGCCACTTCCTTGATCAATAACTGGCACCGGTTAATTGTGATAAAAATAGTATTTTAACGAACATTGTAAAACTTGAGTGAATCCGATGCACGTGGTTGGTGCCGGAAGAATTTGCTGATTGAAGACGCTGCGTGGAGTCTGGTAAAGTAAAGATAATTCACTTGCTAATATTGGCCAATTTTAGTCTCGTGTGTGTCTAACTTGCCTCCAGGACTCCACTCAAGAACATCACCAGGAGATATTTGGTAAGTAAGTTGTTTAATTCTTAGCGCCAAGAAACTTGGCCCATGTGTTAGATCCTTTGTCTTGGGCTAAGACTGGATGAATTAATCGCTTCCACTGATCTGTGTTAAAAAATACCCATTCTTAGCCCGAATTCTACACAGAATCCTTTATTCATTTAGATGGCAAAGTGACACTTATGAACGTCAAATTTAAAATATTATCACTGTATGCTTCTACATTTACATTTACTGCCACGTTCGCAAAGCAAGGGCGTAGAACCATGAAAAAGAACGGGCAATAAAACTCACGGTTACTCTTTTCTATCGCCAGGTTTTTAATAATACATAACAATTAAACTTTTGTAAGGTGCTGCAACTGTTATACCTTCTATGTTACTTGTATATATTTACTGTACATAATACTCAAGCATAATCAAGTTAAATTTTGATGTTCATTTAGTTAGCCTCCTGAACATAGACATGGTGAAACAGGAGCATCCACTTACATTATGCACCTAACAATGCAGGCAATCCGCGCAAATGTTCAGAACCATGATGGAAATTATGAAGTTAAATATCAAAAACAAAATTATACCAGCCCATATGACCGCCCTTGACCAGTCATCGCAAGTAGCACCCGTTCACAAGTATGACGCATGTGCCAGCCATCATCCCTCTCGCCATATCAGAGGGACAGGGATGACCCGACACACGACGCGACCACGAGAAATGACATTTTAGTGAGCATGACGACAACGGTATACGAACCGGCAGTAATAAAATTAACAATCTGTTGGTATACCAGTAGTACTAATAGAATATCGAGTGGTCGAATAAGTCCATTAAACGGCATGTCGGAGTACGCTGACATGAGGTACAAATGGATGTGCTACTCCCTCGCTCCTACCACGCCGTTTAATTGTCTGTTATGGCCTCTGTGACAACCGACCAGTGTGACAACCATACGCGGTCTCCCCTACGAAATTACGTATAAGGAAACGTAAATGACTTTTACGTACTAGTTGTAAAAATTACCTTATTACACCTTACAAAAATTACATTATTTTGTTTTATAATGTAATTTTTGTAAGGTGTACAATAAAGAATAATCTATCTATCTTAATGTAACTATCGTAAATTTACAGCTGAGTTTTGATCGGCCTTAGCTAATAAACGTAAGATAAAAGACGTATTCTGTACCCTCATGCAATTATTAACCACCACAAATGAAAAGCAACACATCTTAATAAACAAAAAGGTTATGGTAGGTTTACTTATAACCCTGCAGTCCCTAAAATTTCACATGCTTTAAAATTTACCTGATTTAGGATCACCATTAGTTATTGTAGAACTTACTTAACTTCTTTAAGTAACATTAGCACTGCCCCATAAATTACCTTCTTATTTTGAGGAGGCAGGATCTGTTTTTATATAAACTATCCCACTGCTGGACACGGGTTTCTCCTTACTATAAGAAGGTTTACCACAGCCCAATACGCTGCACGCTGTGTCCAAGTGCGAGTTAGCAGACTTCACAAATGTTTTTGCGAAAACCTTATAGAGACCTGTCACACTTGCAAATTTTTTCACAATGTTGTCTTTCGATAGCCTTTTGCGGCGATAGCCTAATGGTGCAAGTAACGGACTGCCGAGACGACGGTCCCGGGTTCGATCCCCAGTTACCCCGGGCACACACCTCTGACTTTTCGAAGTTATGTGTGTATTAAAAACTTTAATTATCGCTCGCTTAAAATTGTGCCCGGTAGATGGCAATAGGCTCGCCCCCTATTACATTGGGACCGAAACATAACTTGCGAAGCGTGGGTGTGTAATACACCTCTGCCTACCCCTTTGGGGATTAAAGGTGAGAAGTTATGTGATTATGTCTTTCACCGTAAGCGATTTTAACTATTTAATACACACATATCTTCGAAAGCTCGTCACGGAATTTAAACCCGAGAAAGCCTCTGTGTAGTAGTTTGTAGGTCTCCCACTAGACTAGACAATAATTACCTATATCTAGTATTCACATAATGATTGTTCTCAGTTTGTATTGAAATATACATACCAGCTGAGTATGAACTAACTCCCGCAATTTCAGTAACGTTGCCGCTGAGCTTATCGTATTAGCCTTCCTGTGCCCCTTTTGTAACAGTACTATCTCCGTCAGCATCGGTAACAACATACTCTCTGTTATAACTACCACAGATATTATTGGATAACGTGCAAACGCCCTTACATAAACAATCCCCTTACAAGAACCCATATTAGATGATTATTTAAACTTTCTGTAACCGTAGTCAAGGTTTTAATCAATAAATGATTTAGGTTCGATGGCGTTTCGTACCGACATTTAAATAATTAGATTACAGTTTCTTTGGTATTTTGTTGCAACCTTCTTGGATTAAAGAATTTTTTTAAAGCTTTATTTGAGAATATGAAACATAAATTGTTATAAGACAATATCACCCGTAATATCACCATCCGCCGGTGTAAGTAGAGGTATGATTATGACGCTAAGCGCGTTTTGGGCCAAGGCAAAGAAAACGAAGCTTTTGCCGTCTACCTAGGTAATAACACGGCTCCTTGCCTTTCGAAGTAAACTCCACAAACATCATTACAACGTACTAGCTTTCCTTCGCCGTTTCACCTGCGTCATTTTCTGTATCTCAGCAACAGCACCACCTAATGAGTCTAACTGTAAGTCCAAACTATCCAATACACATCACATGTGCAATAAATTTCATCAAATTCAATCTCGGCGTTGAGGTTGAAAAATATGTAAATATAATTATTTTAGAACCGCTATTCGAGCAGTGTTTTAAGGAAGTCAACTCTACCCGTCCCCTCGGCAAACGTAGTATATTTTCATCCACAGAGGAAAGGGATTTCTTCACCAGGTTTGATTCCAGAAGCAAAATGACTCACCCAGAAAAAACTGGATTCACAACCAATAACGTTCTTATGGTATCTGCCGTATCCGTAGCTGCTCCTAAAATCTACGATTAGCTGATTGCTATACGTATTATGGAATGGCAAGCTGGGCTGTACAAAATTGGTGTCACCTACAGACTGAACCAAATTAAAAGTTTCACCACCTTGCCACCCAGTGGCATATCCAACTAATTTACTTATTTTATTACACTAACCTTTAACCTTTGCTTATCCTGTTTACCTACATCAATTTACCCGCTTTGTTACTGTGTTATACCTAACATGTTATACTCACATAACCCTAACATTAAATATGACTGTATTATATGTACTGACAAAGAGAGAAAAGGCGAAGGAAAAGAAGAAGGCCTAGCAGTAGGACAGTTTATATACCTACTATTGTCATACTATTTAAACCATAAATATTTTCTGAGGATGAACCAAATAATAAATAGACCAATCAATTAGAACACAGAGTTCAGTTATCTAACTCTTCATAATTGTTTAATGCTCGAGCATTAAATAAGACAACTACCATATTGATATCACGAAATTTGTCATACAAGCATATAAGGCCTTGATATTACAAATAAATATATTCCCTAGTCAAAGTAAAATCAAAACGTAGTCTTGTCTAACACACGAAGGATATCCAGTGGACATCAATCGCTCCTGTCCTAATAACCTTTTAAATAGCAGAAAGATTTATGGAAAAGCCCAACAAAAGGGCCCTCGATCCGCCTGCGCCGATAAATCTACGCACAAAATAATACGATCCCCGAGCGATTTGTTCACTGGGACAAAGACTATGTTTTGTACAATAAAATTAAGGAGCGTTTCATAGTAAAGATCGTCTCACGTCAAGTTGTTTGATCGTTAAACTCAGTCCTCTCAAACTGTTTTACTGCTACATAGTTCACTCAAAATAGGATAGTTTCCAGGGTCAAAATAATAACATTTTATTTAGTCTGTATTGTAGATTATAAAAAAATATTGAACAGGTATTTTTTCTTTTTTTGATTAAATAAAAAATAACAAAGATATAGCCCATTAAAATTACGTGTGACGTCATCTAGTGCGAAAAATTGCAGCACGGCGTGACGTTATACGTAACTTTAATGAGCTATATCTTGGTCATTTTTGGTTTAATTTACAAATAAAAAATACGTATCGCTTATTTTTGAATAATCTAAAAGATTGACATATAAAATTTTTTGACATATAAAATGAGTTTCTTCCAGGCTCTTCTCACAGCCCTACCACCCCGAAGCTAAGTAGTTGTAAAAGGAATTGAAGTTCATAAGTGTTGCTCTGTAACCTAGGTATATGAAATCTAAATGAATTTGAATTTAATAGGAATGTCATATTAGCACAGCCGGGACCTCTCTTGCAAGGGCAAACCAGTAAATATATCCATATTATTAGGTACCTATGTTATATAGTATTGCATTTTTGTTTTGTATGAATTTGTTTCGCCTGCCCGTACCTAAACCCACTATTTTGTTACAGCCAACTCCCAACCCTCAGGTTATCAGCAAGTATTCAACATGGCCATGTTAGCCAAATCAATAGCTAAATATATTATTGAAACTTCTTCTAAAGCTCTGGTTTTACCTGTAATGTTTTTATGGACGTTGAGGACTAGGAGAACCAGACGTAAATATGGCTTACATAAACATTCAGGCCCAATATATCTGCGACCTGTGAATTTACGATCGTTTCTATTCTTATTACCGCAGGCTAATACCTAAATATGCATACACCTTATACCTACATAGTAACTGAACATTGCGAATTAGGGAACAATAACGAATTAAGAATACGGAATGTCACCACCCCATATCATCCCATGGGTGTCGTAAGAGCTGACAGATGGCGCATATTATTCAGAGAACATCACTGTAAGAGAAGAAAAACTTGATACAAACCCTATACCAACCCGTTTGGCCAGCGTGGTATAGTAGGCCAATTCCTCCTTTCATAGGAGAGGCCTAGTCCAGCAGTGGACTGTTTAAGGCTGATGATGATGATGATGATGATGATGAATAAAAATCTAATTGCCTATTTGGTAATCTGGTCTTGAAATTCCAGTTTCCCAACTGCAAGTTCTTAAGGAATATCTCTTTGTGTATAAACTGATTATTAAAAGCAGTTACCTACCTACTTTTCTTAGCAATGAGAAAACAAAGCTGTTTACATTATTCCAAAAATTATGAAACACCAAGATCGACTTAACATTTTAGTCAAAATATCAAAATCTTAATGAAAGCTTTACCACTTTACTCTAAGTAGAAGCATGTATAAGTCTCAAAATTTTATGAGTCGGTGTAGTCAGTCCACTCCCGCGGACTATTTTCGCGATAAATAATGTAGATATATTTTTTACTTTATTTAGGTAGGAACACATTGGTACAATTAATCACTAACTTTTCTAACTTGAACCTTGAACTTACTGTACTAGCTCATGTAGCTACTGTGGAGTAGCTACATGAGGTAGTTGAACATCGGTCACTAACGGTTTAGCAACAATACCTAACTGCTTACATCGAATAGATATCAGTGACCCGATTTTAATAATTCCTTTACTGTACATAAGCTCTTGTAGCTACCTATTTACATGTGTGCAACTGTGCAGCTAGACATTCGAATGGTCCAACTAATTTTGGATAAGCGTCCCAAGTCACCGACTGTCGAAGTCAAGACGAGAAACTCTTATTTAATACTTTTCCGCTAACTTACACTTAAAGCTTGCTTAGAGTTTGATTGCCGAACAACGAGCCTAGGCAATCCTTATGCCTACTTTTTTATATACTTATTACTCTGTCAAGACCTACACCTTCAAAGTATGTTCCTTCAGAAACGATACACTTACGCCAACGAATAATCCAATCACCAAAACATTTTTTAAACGCTGTTTCCGCAATTAACTTCAGTACTCGCTGCGAATTCTCCTTTATGTCTTCTACCGATTGAAAACGGGTGCCACGAAGTGGCAATTTGAGTTTACGAAAAAGAAAGAAGTCGGCTGGAGCCATATCTGGTAAGTATAGTGATTGCTCAATGGTATTTGTTGAGTGTTTGGTAAAAAATTCGTTAACAATGATGACCTTGTGCGAAGGCGCATTATAGTGGTGCAAAATCCAAGAATTTTCTTCCCACAAATCTGGCCCGAATTTGCTCTCTTAAACGCCACATAACGCTCAAATATATTCCTTATTTACCGTTTGACCTTCCGGCAAGAATTTCGAGTGCACAACACCGCGTTATTCAAAGAAAACACTGAACATGACTTTGACTTTTAAACGAGTTTGGCGTAGCTTTTTCGGTTTCGGTTCAGTTGGAAGGCGCCACATCGAAGCTTGTTGACTAGTTTGCATGTCATACTCGTAAAACCACGTCTTGTCACCAGTAAGACTTGTTCTAGCATGATCTCAGCGAATCTCATGCGATTGAGTTTTTGGAGAAAATTCACTTCACGTTTGGGACTAGCCGAGCGGCAACATGTCTCATACCCAAATATTAAATGAAATAGTACGGATCGACTCGTGAGATACCTACAGAAAGTTCGGCGGCTATCTCTCTCAAAGTTGAATGAATGATTTTCAGTCACTGTTTCCTTCACTTTTGCGATGTTAACTTCAGTTGCTGGTAAACAGTTGCGCCAATCTAACAACAAAAAAAAATATTTGGAGCCATAAACAAATAAACCATTTCCGATATTTTTTGACTGAATGTATTTCTTTAATCTTTCTCTTAGAACAGAAAATGCATAGAACTTATGTGAGCGAATAAATACTGCTCCCTAATTTGAATGTCATATAAAACAGGCAAATACATATCCCTAAAACATGATTTGTGATGACGTAAAACGTGTTAACGATACTCAGATAAACCTTTTAATATCTATTGTTAACGCTCATATGACTGGAAATTTATTTTACGAGTTCGTTAAGGACGCGTTTACGCTTGTATCAAAATACCACATATTTCCGGTACATTTTACGACAATTTTAGATAAGAACTAATAAAACTAATGATTACGATAAATTGATTACTTTTTTATCTATAAATCAATTTGAAAATAAATAAAAAATATTTAATTAATATTAATGTAAAATCGATTCGAAACGTCCTCTTGAATCAAAAATAGGCATATACTGCTATTTCTGGGTACAATTTTCTCTCTATTTTTACATTTATCTTTATTTATTTTCAAAGATAGAATAGGGTAGTAAATATAGTCAACTCAAAAACAATTAGATTTCTTTTTTCAAAATGTTGTAAATTGACTCAAAAAAAGCAAAAAATCATCTTACATTTTTCTTCTATTTTGCTCGCATACGTGTGTCTTAATGTGTGGCAATAAGGTTCGTTTTATTTAGCCACTTTCTTGATTTATATATCCAAATTCTGCAATGAGATCTCAGTCTGCGCTTGAGCGCCGTCGGGAGTGGACTCTATGTCGCTTGTCGCTGCAGCCCGAAGACGAAAAAAGCAATACACGAATACAAAATATTCGCTAAAATCAATTTGATACTTCTCGTATCCTGTGCGAATTACGTAAAAGTAAATTTCTTTTGTATAAATGGACATTATTACTTTATTTTCTCCGTTATGTTGAGTCAGGATATATTTCGGTATTTAGATATTATTTTAAATCAAAATGAGCCCAAACTCGGCATGCCTTGCTTTACGCACATATGAGTACCAGCAAGAGTCATCGAATAACCCTGGAAGGTTACTTCATAAGTTCCAGTGGTAGGGTCTCTGATGTTCATACAAAATGAGCCCAAACTCGGTATGCCTAGCTCTAGTCACATATGAGTACCAGCAAGAGTGATCGAATAACACTGGAAGGTTACTTTATAAGTTTCAGTGGTAGGGTCTCTTATGTACAAACAAAATGAGCCCAAACTCGGCATGCCTAGCTTTACTTCCATATGAGTACCAGCAAGAGTCATCGAATAACCCTGGAAGGTTACTTCATAAGTTCCAGTGGTAGGGTCACTTATGTACAAACAAAATGAGCCCAAACTCGGCATGCCTAGCTCTACTCACATATGAGAACCAGCAAGAGTCATTGAATAACCCTGGAAGGTTACTTCATAAGTTACAGTGGTTGGGTCTCTTATGTACAAACAAAATGAGCCCAAACTCGGCATGCCTAGCTCTACTCACATATAAGAACCAGCAATAGTCATCGAATAACCCTGGAAGGTTACTTCATAAGTTGCAGTGGTTGGGTCTCTTATGTAAGTACAAACAAAATGAGCCCAAACTCGGCATGCCTAGCTCTACTCACATATGAGTACCAGCAAGAGTCATCTAATAACCCTGGAAGGTTACTTCATAAGTTTCAGTGGTAGGGTCTCTCATGTACAAACAAAATGAGCCCAAACTCGGCATGCCTAGCTCTACTCACATATGAGTACCAGCAAGTGTCATCGAATAACCCTGGAAGATTACTTCATAAGTTTCAGTGGTAGGGTCTCTTATGTATTAAACAAAATGAGCCCAAACTCGGCATGCCTTGCTCTACTCACATATGAGTACCAGCAAGAGTCATCGAATAACCCTGGAAGGTTACTTTATAAGTTCCAGTGGTAGGGTTACTTATGTACAAACAAAATGAGCCCAAACTCGGCATGCCTAGCTCTACTCACATATGAGAACCAGCAAGAGTCATTGAATAACCCTGGAAGGTTACTTCATAAGTTGCAGTGGTTGGGTCTCTTATGTGCAAACAAAATGAGCCCAAACTCGGCATGCCTAGCTCTACTCACATATAAGAACCAGCAAGAGTCATCGAATAACCCTGGAAGGTTACTTCATAAGTTCCAGTGGTAGGGTCTTTTATGTACAATCAAAATGAGCCCAAACTCGGCATGTCTTGCTTTACGCACATATGAGTACCAGCAAGAGTCATCGAATAACCCTGGAAGGTTACTTCATAAGTTCCAGTGGTAGGGTCTCTTATGTACAAACAAAATGAGCCCAAACTCGGCATGCCTAGCTCTACTCACACATGAGTACCAGCAAGAGTCATCTAATAACCCTGGAAGGTTACTTCATAAGTTCCAGTGGTAGGGTCTCTTATGTACAAACAAAATGATCACAAACTCGGCATGCCTAGCTCTACTCACATAAGAGTACCAGTAAGACTCATCGAATAACCTTGGAAGGTTACTTCACTAGTACCAGTGGTGGTAGGGTCTCACTAAAACAAATAAAATGAGCCCCAACCTGGCATAACTAGGTCTACTCTTTTATGAGTTCCAGTTGCAACACTTGAATGGGATGGTATACCATCAGTCCACATGATCTTAGGTACCAGATTTCAACGCAAGAAACAAAATAATATCTAAATACCAAAATATATCCTGAATCAACATTATGGAAAAAATAAAGTAATAATGTCCATTTAGGTAGGTATATAAAAATAAGAAACTTATTTGTACGTAATTCGCACAGCCAGGCCTATAACACATAGATACATATCACAAAAAATTTTAAGTCTCAAAGTTATTTAGTTGAACTACATTTCCGCAAGTTACCGTACGTTGTACGTACTGTTGCCGCCGTGTCGCTGTAGTGACGCGATTTTGTACCTACTAATTTTGTAAACGCGTCCTTAAGTATAAGGCCTTAATAGACCATTGACTTGGGCCTCTCACGCTGTAGAACATAAAAAACAAACGACATTATCACAATATGGAAAGTAAATTACTGATCGCTTAGTACTTACTAACAGCTGCTTTGTTGGACTAGACAGTGGCATTAGTTTGTGGCATACATTCTTAGTACCTACTTAGATGTTACAGTGTTCAGATTTGGTGTACGTACACTGCTCGTCAAAAGGTCAACGGACACAATTCTCGGTGACTCGAGTTTAGATTCACACATCTTCCCTCGATTCGTTGAGTGTCCGGTACACCGATTGGCCTGCTTCGGGTTCTAGTTCGAGTTTTAGCACTCAAGGATCATAATATTAAAATCGTTCGTGAAAAAAAAAAACAATACCTACACTTTTTAAAAGCGCAGCGTTTTCAGTGCTCATCTCAGATGAATCTGTCAGACTTTGAAGCGGGCTGGCGGATTTTTGTTTTTAAAGACAACTCCCGCGCTGGGAACAAATCCTATTTCGAGGACTTACCAACGCGCAACGGACACAAAGAACACCCACCCTACACACATTTAGCAATACAGGAGGAGTTTAGTAACATACATAATTATATTTAGTCTGTAGAAATATACGTATAAGTACCTATCGGTCCCTTCAATATAAGTAGGTATGTTCGTAACTCAAGAAACTATTTTTTTAAATTAATTTTACAAATCGTCTCATTTAAACCTAGCTCCTACACGCACGCACGCAAGCGTAAATACGCTGTCACACACACAATTAAATTATATTTTCACAATTACCAACTTTTGATGCAAATAATAATTGTTCATCTTTTATTAAGTACTGCCTTCCCTTGTGAAGCAATCGTGGTGAGTGACGAGACGGTGAAGAGCGAGAGGCCTCTATAAAAATCGATGTGCAGCAGGCCCAAAAAACATTTTTAAATCCGTAGAAAAAATAAGGAAAGATGCTAGCAGTAATGACATTTTCCTGATCCGGAAACCAAATCCGCATGATCGATAGTGGCTCAGCGTTCGATCTCTTGTGGCACTCATGGCTCTCGCAGCTTTTATGGTAAAAATAAAACGTGAACATATACTGAACTGAAAATTAAGCTGGTAAGTGGAGGTAAACTAACTAGTTATTAAGCGAATGAGAAGTCTTTTGGTTAGACACATTAAAGATTTTACTACATCTGATCTGATCCTACATCAAATGTAATTATGAGACATAAATATATTGTCTGTTTTTATGTGTTTCTTGGACAAATTCGAAAATATGGAGAAATATTCGAACTCTTTGGAGAAGCTTCCTATATCGCGCGTGTGAAACCGTGATATTTGCCGTGGTTATAAGATATTATTGTATTAAAATGTGTCGTATTTTAATTTCCAGATGACTTTTTAGTACGAAGTGTGGGTGTGTAATACATCCCTTCGGGGATGAAAAGGGGTGAAGTTATGTGTTTTTTAGTATTCCTGAGACCGACAGCAACAGGAATAGACTAGTAATAACATTGACCAACCCGCTACGCAGAGAGTCTAGAGTTCAAAACCAAGGCGCACACCACTGACTTCTTTAAGTTAGGTAAGTATTCAATTTTTAAATATCACTTGCTAAACCGCGAAGAAACAATAATCTCATGAAATAATAATTATCATGAAGAAGCGTGCACGTCTAAGAGTTCTCCATAATTCTCGAAAGGCATGTGAAGTCTGCCAACCTGCATATGGCCAGCGTAATGGTACTGGCCTACTTGTCTCATAGTAAGTAGATGCCTCTGCCCAGCAGTGGGACTAATTATAAACAAAAATAATGATGAAAAATTCTTATTTGTACTATCCACTCAAATATGAAGATCACAATCTTGTTGTGTATAATATATAAATCCAGGTACAACATTAATGAAATAGACGGATCACGTTAGGTCGCTTGATCCGACTAATACACAATCTACGGTATCAAATAATATATAAGTATTACGTGATCTAAATTACTGTGGCAGTTATGAGCCGTTTCACCAAATACGTATTTAGGTCTGCGTTAAAGGTTCATACATACAAATAAGTACGATTCAAGTTTCCATACACAATTATTTTGTTTCTTTACTTTAGTATAGAAAAAAGAGAGAAAGTGGTAGCAACGCAATTTTCTGTGAAATTACCTCTAGAATATAATGTTATTTTAATTACACGTTCCTAAGAGCTTGTATTCGCAAGCATTTCTAAGAGTACACATCTAAGAGTACACAGAACTACAGCTTAATCCACCCCATGCCACACTTCGATTCTAACGTGCTCAGTATACTGATTGGCCAGCTTCAAAGTTATGTCATTGTGGAGTCAACTTGGGGCAAACTAGAGTAGCTAAACTCGTACTAAACCCTAAGCCACTGTAGATCAAGATTGCCATCAAAGGTAGGTAGGTACGTGTGCCGCTAACTTACAGTTTTCCCCATAATTTTAACATAGTCATGTTAAAATAAAATAGAATAATGGGACGGATATATAAAATTATTTCTATTATATTTTCTGACATCTTCTTAACTCTCCATATTTCTACGTTTAAGTTCAAAATATTTTACTGTTAGACCGACAGACAGTCACGCCGAGTGCCATAGCGTGCATCGACTTTCTTAAGCAAGTATACAATAAATATTTTCAGTCATGGCATTCTGTAACTGCACTAACCTATGCCGTAACATGAGAAAATAGCATAATTGTCAGTGATGGATATATTAGCAATCATATTAATTTTAGCATGCGAATTTTCATTTAGCATTTAGCAAATTAAATATTGTTGTGAAATTTCGTGAAGTGTAATTTCATCGCTTCGTGCGCGATTCGGTTCGTTCATAGTTTTTTGCTAACGCGGGACACGCGTTCTCTGTCTCACCTACAGGAATACTCAATATATCCGTTGACACGATATATGAAATTATTAGCAAATGGTGCGAATGCGAACGATGATTTTAATGTGTGTAGCACGCGTTTGACGCGCAACGTATCAATATGATAGTAGGAGTTTGTTTACGAATTTGATAAACTTTCTTTCGTGTAATGTTTCTTGTTGTAGGTAAGTACCTATAATTAATAATAATATGAACTAATTAAAAAAGTACCTGTAAATAATCAAAGGCGAACGCGCTTTTTAATTCGCATATTAATAAATTTCAAACTTCACATACAAAGCTAATATTAATTATCGTCATAATTAGCAAATAACATAGCAATTGCATTTAGCATGTTAAGATTCACGAACTCGTATCCGAATGAAATTTATGCGAAATCGCATTAATTGCCATCACTAATAATTGTCAACTTATTTTATTTTATTTTTAAATAACTGTACTATATGAACCCATTTCAACCTGGACTTTGTAGCATTGTTCCTTATTTTTTGTATATCTATTTTGTAAAAAGGGGTCAACAGAATTTTGGCTTAATATTATTATAGGTATCTATTACCAGGTATATTAAATAAGGGTTGTGAACAAAACCTGTCCAGTTCATTCGCCTCGCATCCCACGCTACTACAAGTATGTGGGATCACATGGCATTGTGAATACCGTGTAGGTTAATGTAATTGAATATCTTGTGAATAACTCCTGAAAGGTTTTTAACGTTCCACTGAAGTAATACGTGTTTATTGTATATCAAAGCAGTGGCAATAACCTTTTAAGACTGTTGCTAACGCCAAAACCTTTTTTTTTACTGATTATCCTTAAGGCCTCGTTCCTCTGTAAAGTGGGACGATTCTATTGCATTAATTGTTTTCAAACACCGAACTGTTGGTTACCGATACGCTCTGCTTAATTAAAGCTAAAGTTTATTTTATCGGTGTTCCCTAACGGTTCATCTCACTTCTATAGGAGACGACCTATTGCATTAATCGGTTTCTAAACACCTTCATGTTTGTTACTATGGCACTCCATGAATGACATCTTTGTTTGCTACCTTATTACTGACATTACGTGGCAGCCTGGACAGCTGAAAGTCTTTCCTGTTCCAGCGCCCCACGCTTTTACAATCAAATATTAAAATTAAAAACACATAGTTTACACTCCAGCTCAGAAATAGAACAACAACTTGAACGATCCATAATTATTGTTTTGTTTTTACGTGCATTTATAAAAGCAAGTTTTCCTAGTGTTTTTTAAACTATTCATTTATTTTATACTTTTTGGTCTTTGATAATGAAATATTTTTAACATTTAAACATTCATTTTAAGTAGGCGAATGAGCCCGCATCCTCTCTATCTCTACCAGTGCGTCTGCATTGCATGATGGTTATCTGTCAGCTTAGAACAATCTTGCTCTTCAATTTGGAGAACACTAAGTGATTTTAGTCTACTTGGGGCCACATACGCCTGTCAAGCCACAAAAGTACGGTACCCTAAGTACACCACTGCGTGGTCTACAAAATATAATTGTTCAAAGTCCATTTCGTGGCCTTTCTCGCAAGTGCAAACACGACTATGATACAATATTCCATCATGGAATGCCAGTGCCTAACTTCCGAATTCATCATCAGACCTTGAAACCTAATCGTGGTCAAAATCCATTACAAGACTTTTCTAAGAAATCCAAAACAGCTATGATATGACTTTCCATCATGAAGTTCCAGTTTATATCTTCCGGCTCCATCATGGGATCAGTTCAACACTAGGTACCATATTATTGTATTGTCATCAGAACTACATCCAGCTGCCAATTTTCATTACGCTACGACCATTGGAAGATGGTTAAATTAGTTAGCTTAGATTCCATTACATAGTTAGTTAAATACATGTCGAGTTCCAGTTCATATCTTCCGGCTCCATCATCAGATCAGTTCGACAGTACCATATTATTGTATTGTCATCAGAACTACATACAGCTGCCAATTTTCATTACGCTACGACCCTTGGAAGATGGTTAAATTAGTTAGCTTAGATTCCATTACATAGTTAGTTACATACATGTCGGCCTAATAAAAGTTTGTTAAAAAAAATCAATTTATCGATAGTCGACTCGGCCGATCAACGGTCGCCACGACCGAACGCAGAGAGTCGCTAAAACGCGATGCTGCATCGATACAGTTGCAAAATCGCCGGTCGCCGAGGCTAAAAGAAGCTAATCGGCGGTGGCTCTAAATGGTTTCAGTAGCTACTCAATCTATGTTCCTTAAGAGTTGAATAAAGACAGATTAGACAAGAAATATTCTTTTATTAATAGCAGTCCTAAATTTAGATACGCTAATTGCTATATCAGAAAGAGAAAAATAAGTAGTACTAAGAAACGGAAACATTAACACGGTTAAACAAATCTTTTAATTTTACCTGTTTACGCTAGCAAATGACTATACCGTTGTTTCGGCGAACCGAATGTTCCTAGTCGATTTGTCTTAGTCACGAATGACGTCATTATAGGCACTGCGTAACTTAAGTGATGCATCAAGTTTACGTTCCAGACAATGGAAACGTCTAAGCGCAGCAGCGTACGAGTCGCCTAACGAATAAGGGTCACCATAGAATGGCAACGCCACAAAGTTTCTGCCACTGTCGTGTCGTCACGAACAGTGGTAGCACAGAAATGTTCTTCACACTCGAGATCCTTACGGCTCATCGAGGGCGGTGCGGTAACCTCTTCAAGCTCCCAAAATCGTTTGAGAAGAGAATCAATATTATTTTCTTGAAGAACAGAACAACAGCAAGACGTAATATATTGAGAAGTATGTAACGTAGGTACGGTACCCATAATCACATACCCAAGTACCGTCTCAATAGCGGGCGGTAAGTTATGTTGCTCACTACGTACCACTTTAGTTAGTAGCAAATGCGGAAATATTGCAGCTCAAAACATCAATGTCTGCCGGATTCGCAAACTCCGAGTTTGCCAGCGGCAATGACTCGAGGTGAGTGAGTAATGCTACGTCTACATTAGCAATCGGCAATGCGTCCGTGATACGTTCCACGATAAGCGAAGAAATGTTAAAATTAATATCCCTATCAAAACGCGAATGTATTTTAATATCCCTTTGACTACTGAGTTAGTATTTTTAAAGTTATTCCACAATCCGAGGCATTTGAACAACTCAAATGTTATGAAATTGCTCTGAGATGCGCTATCGAGTAGACAACGTACCACGTGCGGCAATCCATTAATATCATAAACGATAACTTGCGCTGTCGCTAACATTACCGTCTTGGACGCCATACACTGCGGCTTGGCCCCGCGCGGATCAGTATAGATGCGCGAGGGCCGTCCGCGCGTGCGCGTCGCCCTCGCGATGGATGTCGTACACAACGATATTTCATTCTGAATCGTGGGAGGCGCAGTTATCGTGGCCTGCACCTGCGACGTAAGTGTGTCAAGGTTAGCGGCTTGGCTTGACAACAGACTACCTTTATCGAAGTGCAATAATGAGTGGTGTCGTTGATTACATGAAAGACATCTCGTCCTACTAAAACAATCACTCGTTTTATGCTTTATACTTAAGCAATTAATGCATGTTTTGTTATATTTTACGCACTTGAAACCAGAAGTTGGATTTAAACCATTAAAGGCCGGACACTTATAGAAATGGTCGTGCACTATATTACTGCACAGACACTTCTGTGAATTATTATTATTAGATTCCGAAATTCATGTTACGTAAGATTGCGGATTAGGGACCGAGTTATTATTACTATTTCGCGCTTTATTCGACCTTTGTTTGCTGCTGTTAGTATTAGACGGGCTAGGTGAACTAGACTGCGTATTATGAAATATTCGACACTGATCTTTGATGAACGAAATAAAAATATCTAGTGTAGGTATTTTATTATTGCGTTCCGTCATCTCGAAAGCACGAATTGTTTCAGTATCAAACTTTTTTAAAGCGAGTTGAAGCAACATAAAGTCAGAAAGATCTTCCAATTTTAAATTCCTAAGAGAATTAACCGCGGTAACGAAGTTATCTATAAACAGCTGGAAATTCGCGACAGACGCGTTGCCGGACAGTTTAAGATTTAAAGCTTGATCAAAGTAGGTAGACGCTAGGACGCGAGTGTCTTGATATCTATCAAGTAGTGACTGAAATATGACCTGATAATTCTCAGCACTGGGTGTGACGCCTGCAAATACGGACTGGGCCTTCGGTGACAGTTTACCTATTAAATAGTACAACCTGTCAGCATCTGTCAGAGAACCATTATCGTGCACTGTGGACTTAAAACTCGCATAGAATAACGGCCAATATCGTATATCTCCGTCAAACGACATAATCTCGATTGACGGTAATCTCGGCGTGCGAGCCGCTGAGACGGGCTGTGCCGAATGTTTACCCTCCAGTTGCGATTGTATACGCTTAATAATACAATAAAGGTCTTCGAAAGAGGTGTACGCCTGATAATTCGGTTTTTCATCAGGATTAGTAGAAAGCAATCTTGCGTTATAATCGTCTAACAACTTATGAAAATCTGTTCGAATACTATCTACTGTCATACAATAACTGAGAAATTACTCCCTATTACTATCAGAAACGGCTGCGGTCTTTGAACACACGTAAAAGTTTTGAATACGCTCAAATAAAATATTGCGTTTTGCTTCTAAGATTGTCATCTCTTTGTCTTCCGACACGCGTGACTTCTTTTGTTGTGACATGCTTACGTAAGTATGAGCTAATGAGACCGAAACAAAATAAGAATATCTAAAGTACCTCTTATTTTACCTAAGTAGGCAACACTTTAAAGCGGTGGAATTAAAAGTTGCTTGAAATATGAGATTTACAAGACAACTATGATAGTTCCAGAAATAATAATTGGGTAAGTAGGTAGCTACATAAAAGTATATTACCTACTGATGCGTGCGAAAACAACCATGTGACGGTTATGTGAATGGACTAGGAGTATAGCTAGGTGCTATAACTGCCTAGGTATAGAGATATAACGAGGTTTTACGTATAAAACGTAAATGAATCCGACTCGTATGGATCAAAATATGTTTCGGCAAACCGAATGTTCCTAGTCGATTTGGGAAAACTATTAATATGGTGGACTGTAGGATTTGGGTTCTTATCGACTAGGAAATGAGGAAGTGAATGTAAATGGGATCATGGAAAGGATAGGAGATGAATAGACGGGGTGTGGGAACATGCCTTACCTTGTACGTCAGTCCTCTTTCCTTGCAAATGGCAGCCTCCTGGTTTCTTCGAGAATCCTGAAGCTGCATTGAATCATTCCACTACACAAATCACTTAACTCGCGGGCCGTTTGTTGAGTTTTTGGTATAAGCGAGAGCGGTAAAAAATATGGTGGTGCGGTTCAGTGCGGTACGGTGCGGTCTTCGTCGCGACGCGAATTATTCTAGACTGTCTCTCGCGTCGATGAACGCGGCGACCAATCAGCGAAAAGGCGTGCCCCTTCTAGGGAATGGGATAGACAGGGATGGAAACAAAGGCATCGCTCGCATTGGACAAGCAAGCGAAGAACGATTGACGTTGATATGATTAATTCTCGATGGAAAGGTAGTTGGCGCTACCAACCGTATAAAAAATTATAAGTAAGGTTCTTTATTTATTAACCTTTCTAAGCATGTAGAGGACTTGGTATGACAGATTTGTAAGTAATAAAATTATATTTCCAAAATGTATAAACTGCTGGTACTACGGCCTTCTTGTATAGTTTCATCATCGTCGCGCTAGCATTATCCCAGTTGCATCCAAGACTGGAGCTTGGGATCCACTTACTAGTCTGGATCACAGATCGACTGCCGCCTAACATCCGCAACCCAAATGGATAGTGGTATTCCATGCCCAAGCCCAATCTTAGTATAGCTATTTTAAGGGTGCCAACTCCCTATAACGACTGTTAGAGATCTTCGTGACAGCCGGTGTCGCGTGCTCGTGGCAAACGATAATTAACATTACTTCGAAAAACATTGATGCGCGCCGTGGATTCGAACACGATACCCTCTGCATGGCAGTCTGTTGGAATTCCCACTAAGCTATCTTCTAGTACAGTTTATCTACCAATAAAACAAAATGTGTAGAAACAAAGCACACAGCTACAATATCGTCTATATCTCATAACTATTTCATGTTCGCTCAATATGCGTTTAATGTAAACTATAGCGGACATCATTTCCGCTACACAAGTCTCCTCTGTTTATAAGATCTGAACATATTTTCTTTACTTTCACAAAAGGTTCGTTGAGTTTGAATATGCTCGTTTTATATAGAAGATTCAGTTTATTTATTTAAAGTTAAGTCCTTTGACGATATGAGAGTATTCTTGTTAACCAAATAGCAAAGTTGATATAGTCAGGACTAGCTTTTTGTCAACACCGTTCTTAAAAAGCACTTGAAACGCAGGATAACATTGAAATGTGAAAATGTAATAATATCAAACAGATATTATTACATTTTCATATTTCAATGTTCGCGGCATATCAGCCAGACGACGACTACAGCACACCACAGACTTACATAGGCCACCCCACGCTTTTCATTCATGACGTTTTGTCGTAGCCGCGTAAACGCTTAGCAGACGGATTGGTTCTGGCGATCGCAGCGGCAGCAATTTTTGATGCTACTCGTAGATGCTGCTGTCCATCTAGCACCTTGACGCCGCCTAAGTTTGGATAGTATTGCCGCCATTTTGCGGTCGACTAGCTGCACTAAGGGATATATCCACCAGCGGGTTAGGTTTGTGACGTCACGAAAATATAAAATAACTAGCTTTTGCCCGCTGCTTCGCATGCGTAAATTACGATTACATAAAATATTTTGTACAAACACTCCTACCCTCCTCAAGGAACATACATGCTAAATTTAACCTTCTTGCGCCCAGTAATTTCGGCTGTAATGCGGCTGTCAGTCAGTCAGTAACGAAAATATTTTAAATACGCAGATTGAAGTGATTCCATTGAAAAATAAAAGTTTTTACACAAACTCTGAATCCCTTTTCCACCCTCTTAGGGAAAATTTTCTAAAATAAATATCTGTGTTCGCTAACGTCATTTGCGGATCCAATAACCAAAGTATGAAGTTAATTCCCTTGAAGGCATAAAAAGTTCTATGCAAATTGTGACTCCCCTTTTTATCCACTTAGGGTAAAAATTTCCAAATAGACTTTCATAGTGTTCCCTAACTTCATTTGAGAAACCAATAGATATACAAAGTTGAAGTTAATCCATTCAGAGAATAAAAAGTTTCATACAAATTCTGACAACCCCTTTAGGGGAGGAATTTCCAAGAATCCTCTCTTAGTGTGCCCCTACACACCTCAAGAAACATACATGCTAAATTTCATCTACTTGCGCTCAGTTGTTTCGGCTGTAGCATGTCTGTCAGTCAATCAGTAACGCAAGAATTTATATACAGACATATTATACAAATAAATAATATTTGACTGCCTCCCTGGCCTGTGGTGACTGTCACCACAGTGGATAGCGTATGCGTCTGCTAAACGCGAGGTCTCTGGTTCGATTCCCGGGTCGGGCAAAAGTATTAGTGCGTTTTGCCGAATTCTCAGTAGCAGCACGGAGTCTGCCAATGGACCTAATATGCAACATGGTGAAACGTGGGTGTAATATTACACCTCTGCCTAACCCTTCGGGGATACGGGCGTGAGACTATAAAAAAAATAAACAAACTGTCTGTAATCTCAAAATAACTGTATTGCATATTGTTGCTAACCCGTTTCTAGTACCCCAATGATTTATTTAGATTGTATTTCTGTCTGTCTATTTATTCATGGTAATTTTAAAAATGGCTGAATCGATTTAGATGTGTGTTTTACTAATGGTTCATGAAAACTCTCGAAGAAACTATGAAATTTTCATTTAGGCGTAGCTGCTTGTAAAAGCTAGTTAAAATTAAATTATTCAAGGATTCCTCAGCAGTATACATTTGTATATCTCAGCGACATTGTAAAAAAACTTTAAAATAAATTATTCAAGTTTAAAAACCCTTTCTTAGTATTTTAGGTTAAAGACATGAGAGAAGCCTTGGTCAGCAGTTGGCTAAAGCAGATAACTGATAAAAAGTGCTTACCCGCTTAAAAATAAATAAATATAGCAAAATAACGGTTCTAACTATTTTGGCTTCTATTGGTCATATAAAGAACCATCCCACATTTTAGTTAGTGAAGATGAAGAGCACTAAGATGAGAGCCAGCCGCATACATTTAAATTTAAATGCACATCGGGGACGATGAAAAAAAATCAAGTGAACGAATTAAAAGTTTCATACAATCTGGGACCTCTTTTTGAACTCCCCATTTTAGTGGTGAATTCGCCAACGTCACTTGAGGAACCGATATACAAAGTTTCAAGTGAATCCATTGAAATTATTTTTTTTATATTATAAAATGATATACCCTTTCTTAAGCCAAATACTCACAGTGACTTCGAAAACTCCTTTCTTTGTGTTCATTAACGTCATTCGAGGAACCTATATATAAAGTTTGAAGTTAATCCAATGAAAGAATAAAAAGGTTTCGTTCAAATTCTGACTCCCCTTTTTAACCCTTTAGGGAAAAAATTCCAATAAGATTTTCTTATTATTTACTTATTACTTATTTAGAGAAAACAATATACAAAGTTTGAAGTCAATCCACTAAAGGAATAATAAGTTTCGTTTAATACACACTTTGAACCCCTATTTAACCCCCTGAGTGTAGGAATTTTCAAAAACTAAATTCTTAATGTTCACTTTCGTCGTTTGTGGAACCAATATACAAAGTTTGAAGTCAATCTATTAAAGGAATAAAAAGTTGCATACAAACTTTGACCCTTAATCTTACCCTCTTATTATTTTTGGTAGCCTATTATTATTGGTAGGAATTTTTGGAAAACAAACTCTTAGTGTTCACTATCGTCGTTTGGGGAACCAATATACAAAGTTTCAAGTGAATCCATAGAAGTTTTTTTTATTTTACAAAATAGAACACCCTTTCATAACACCCATAGGGAAGTGACTTCGAAAACTCCTTTCTTGGTATTCACTTATGACATTTGAGGAACCTATATACAAAGTTTGAAGTTAATCCTTTGAAGGAATAAAAAGCTTTCATACAAATTACGACTACCCTTTTTAACCCTTTAGGGTAAAAAAATCCAATAAGATTTTCTTAATGTTCACTAAGGTCATTAGAGAAATCAATATACACAGTTAGAAGTCAATCCACTGAAGGAATAATAAGTTTCGTTTACAATACACACTTTGAACCTGGGGGTTCTTACCCCCTGTGGGTAGGAATTTTCGAAAAACAAATTCTTAGTGTTCACTATCGTCGTTTGAGGAAAGAAAAGTTTGAAGTTAATCCATTAAAGGAATAAAAAGTTTCATACAAACTTTGACCCCTATTTTACCCCTTTAGGGGAGGAATTTCCAAAGAAACAAATTCTTAGTATTAATTCTCATCATTTGAGGAACCAATATATAAATTTTGAAGTCAATCCACTGAAGGAATAATAAGTAACACACTTTGACCCCTATCTTGCCCCCTGAGGGTCGGAATTTAAAAAAACAAATTCTTAGTGTTCACTATCGTCGTTTAAGAAACCAATATACAAAGTTTGAAGTCAATCCATTTGAGAGATAAAAAGTTACATTCAAAGGACAATGCCCATATTAGTATGGAGGCGAAAATCAGCAATGCCATGCAATGCAAAAATTGCAGCTCTATGTCATACAATAACTTATTAACAGTATTTTTATGATATCTAGTATTAATGTCATATAAAGCACTGGTTGAAAAGATATTGGACGTTAAACAAGACATGATAACTGCCTAATGCCTATTGTTTATACATTTTAACGTTTACAAACAGCATTGCTTTTAGTTTTCCTGTAGGAACTTAGTAATCATCACATAAGCTAGGCCAAATCAGTGTTCTTTTATATACTTAAATGTCTGTAAACATTAGAGTTATTTGGAATTATCATGTCTGTCTCCATAGTATCTCTATCTATATAAATGTGAAAACAATTTGGTTGGATAAAATACTTAAGTAGGTAGGTACTCGAGTAAATAATAATATGGAAAGAGTACTCCGTAAAACCGCAACACTATCACACGGAATTAATAAATCGGCTAAAGAACGTGGTTCCAGACCGCAATAAACTGCACTTTTAGTGCATGAATGAATGAAACATTATTTATCATAGGTACTGCAAAGTAAACAAGTCTTTTTTTTGTTTTCTTTATCCCGTGCTTGTTAGGTTTCAAAATTAACAACTTATTTCTAGTTTTCATTTATTAGGACGATATTGTAATTAACTTTCTCTGGGCATTTCTGCGGCACAGATGGGCATGGTCCTTTGACCCCCTATCTTACCCCCTTAGGGATGAGTTTCCAGAAAAATAATTTCTAGTGTTGACTATCGTCGTTTGAGGAACTAATATACAAAGTTTGGAGTCAATCCATTGAAGGAATAAAAAGTTTCATACAAACTTTTATCCCCAGTTTTACTCCCTTAGGGGTGGAATTTCCAAAAATCCTGTCTTAGTGCTAACCTACACTCTTCAAGGAACATACATGCAAATTTCATTTTCTTGTGGCTAGTAGTTTCGGCTGTAGCGTGTCTGTCAGTCAGTCAGTAATGCAAGGATTTTATATATTAAGATAATACCTAATATTTGTGAAACCAAAATCATCTGCGAGATAATACGCATAATTGAGCAGTAATTTATTTTCAAAATACCAAATTAGCGCAAGGCTATACTAATGAATACAGCACTAATTATAAAACAACTTACTTCTAACTTCACATACGTTATCACAAGTGTAGTCACATAATTATAGTTGCAAACAACTTGTTTGTAAAAACTCATAGTTTTAGCCAACTGCATTACGAGTAGTTTACCTACATCGTTTACTGCACACCGGCGGGTAGCCGACTATTCTATAACTGAACTAACTTTTATGCAAATATAGAGTGTAACAGCATATCTCACCTGGTACGCTCAACTCCTAGCTCTCTAACTAATTAACGACCAAAGTTTGAAGAACAACAATAACCCCATACTTCATTAGAGATTGGACTTGTAAAAAAAATAAACCGTACCATAAAGTTTAGATTTTTTGCACCATAAATTTGGGCGGGTAATTTCGTTGCGTAGTCTATGGACGGAATAGTTTTTAAGCGGACATTATACGACATTTAAAAACGTTGAAAATATTTAGAACTTGTTTGGCGTATCAATCTCTTGCGCTATCCGACATAATTTATTGCTAAATTAATTGCCGTACCTATGTTGTTTGATTTCGGACATAATATATTGCTTAATTAATTTCCGTTCGTTATTTCATTTTAGACATTGGTGCTTTTTCCTAAGTGAAAATCAAATTAGCTTCCCACTCATAAAAATGGAAACAAGTCTTAACAAAACATCGTGCACAAACACAAGATTAAAGACACTTCTGACTAAGTAATAAATCGCTATAATCCATTGAGAAATAATTTCTCAGAAACACCCCCGAACTATGTACTACTACAAAGTTAATCGTCGAGAGTTAATTAGAAATTTGCTATTACATGTAATTTGCCTAAGCAGCCCAATATCAAAACATAGGCAGTCTCAATCACACAACGAGGTGGTCCCTAACGGGAACAACCCTATTTACTAGTGTACAAGTTTATTTGGGTATCTGTCCTTTAGGCATTATAATAAATGGAAGGACAAATTCACGACCTTCCCGTTGTATTGAAATTTTACTAAGTCATTCAAACGGAAACTTTAATTAGAGCCAAATATTGTTCTATAATTTAGTACGTGTACATTTTCATTCACATTCGTGTATATTCTCATCGGTCAATGACTGTATGAATGACGTAATAATTTCAAGTTGGTCCTCTTGTCAGTCTTGCCAATTCATCGTCATCTTTTTAACTTGAAACTTCCGTGGTGCGTGAAGGTACATACTAAAACTTATTTTTATTATATTATTATTTCATAATCTACGCTCTGTATATAAACTGTTCCACTGCAGGACATGAGCCTCCTTTCACTTTGACAAGGGTAAAGTCATAGTTCACCACGCCAGCCAAGTACGTTTTAGCAAACTTAGCCAGACTTGCAGCTTTCCTTACAATGTTCTCCTTCACCGTTTTTCAAGCGATAATTAACAATGTAATACACGTGGTTTCGAACCCGAGACCCTGTGCATAGCAGTCTGTCGTTCTCTCCCCAAGTATATCGCTGCTTTATTTATGTAACGGGCCTCAATAGTAATTATTTGACAACAAGTTTTAAATAAATTGTATTTGTCCAGAAGTTTTGGCGTGGGTTACACCAGAGCTGTGATAGGCTTACCGTTACAGAAATATAAGTAGTCATCATCCTAAAATTGACGCAGTTGCAATCTTTGTATACGGGAACGTATTTCTTACTAGATCTTCTCCGCTTTGCACCAATTTGTTAGTTACTGGACGTATCCATTCGATAGGAGCCCATCCCATGTGTTATGTCATCAAGACAGCATTTTTAGGTACCTATTCCCTGTTCTCTCCTCCTACTGTTCTTCCAAGACATTTGTTTCTGCTGGTATCAGAAAGCAAATATTTCTTCCGATAGTCTGCTGAATTCATTTGAGTTAATTGTTTTATCGAAAACTATACTTAGACATTTGAAATGCCATTGGTAAAAACTGCCTTCCACGGAGGCCTCTATTAATATGTGCTCAAGGTGTTTATTGTTGTTAACTCTCAAAACTTGTCAGAATAGGCAAAGAGTTTGTTGTAACTTGCCCGTCAATACTTGGTGGGTGGAAACTATCCCTTACAAAATATACATACGTCTCACGCTTAACCTTTTGAAACATAACACACTAGTAATAAATGGACAAACAACATTCTATTAAGCCTGCGTTAGTAGAATGTTGTTTGTTCATTTCATCTATTTTAGTTGTTATTCAAATATTGCTTTATAAATAAAAAAAAACAGTTAAGCATTTAAACCATTGCAAATATCATCACAAAAAAAATACTTAGTAGCACCATTTTTGCAACAAGCAGTTTTCTTATCTATAATAGCAGCGATAAAACAGTTTTAACAAACTATAGTATATGTCTTACTCGTACTCTCACATATAGCCAGATTACAATTTTATTGAAGAATTACTTTTATCTGATGATTGAAAAATCCCAAAAAGCTTTATAAATAAATAATTTCCACTGGTTTTGGGCTAAATAATTCTAAAATATGTCACAAAGTGGATTCATTAAACCTAAGATCTATTTCATAGTGCTCATTCAGCTCAGAAAATTGCAAGCCTGTCAAATGTCTTGGCATAATCTTCATGCATTTGCGATCTAACATGTCGGTTATGTATATGTAGAGATATCTATATATGTAAAAGGATTCTTTTGCATCAGGTATGGAATATTAATCGGAATTGTTCGGGCACGTTCCTTGTTTTCCGAACATTGAAACGACAAAATATTATTACAATTTGTATTTCTCTAAGACTATGTTATGCAGATTAAAATGACACAATCAACATCATCTTCTTGCCCTGGTCCCAATCTATTTGGGGTCGGCGCAGTACGTCCTACACTTCCATTCTTTTCTGTCGCCCGTCATTTGATCATTTACCCCTTTCTCTTTCATATCCCTCCTCACACAGTCCAGCCATCTTTTCCTTGGCCTCCCTCTCCCTTTCCATCCCTCTACCGTCATATTCATCACTTGCTTACCTAAATACATATCATCTCTTCGCATAAAATGTCCATACCAAGCCAAACGATTTCCTTTCACTTTCTCGTCTATAGGCACCACTTTCAGACTACATCTCACGTATTCATTCCTAATCTTATCCATTCTCATCTCTGCCACATGTAATTGTTTTTCATCCATCTTCTTAGTAGACCAACACACAGCTCCATAAAATACGACAGGCCTTATAACCGCCTTATATATATAAGGCGTCCCTTGAATTTCAAAGGCATTTTAGGATCGCATATTGTGCGCGAGACCTGTCGCCATTTCATCCATCCTGAGTTGATCCATTGCCGAACATCTCGGTCAATTTCGCCGTCGTGTTGCAGGAGTGAACCGAGGTAGCGAAAGTTGGAGCATACTGGTAGGGGTATACCGCCAAGTGTAACCGGGCTTGGACTAGAGAGGCCGCCAAAGTCACAGAACATGTATTCCGTTTTGGTTCTGCTTATCCTAAGGCCTACGTTCTCCAGTCTGTGCCGCCAATCCTCCAGCTTGCTCTGCACCTCCTGTCCACTTTCTGCTACCAGGACGATGTCGTCGGCAAATAGCATGCACCAGGGTGCCTCGTCCTGTATGGCCGATGATACGGCATCCATAATCAACAAGAAGAGGTAAGGACTAAGGGTGCGACCCTTGGTGCAAGCCCACAGCCACATCGAATCTGGCTGTGATTCCAGCTGCGGACCGGACTTGCGTGTGGCATTCAGCATACATAGCTTGGATCAACTTCAGGTACTTTTCAGGCACTCCTTTCTTCTTGACGGCTTCACGCGGTACCCGGTCGTATGCCTTTTCGAGGTCAACGCAACCATATGCAAATTTTTATGCGCCTCCCTGTATTTTACACAAATTTGGCGAAGTGCAAAAATGGCGTCGACCGTACCTCGACCAGGCATAAAACCGAATTGGTTACGTGAAATCTCACTCTCTACTCGTAAACGTCGCTCAATTACTCTCTCCCATACTTTCATACTATGAGGCATTAACTTTATTCCTCGATAATTGTTAACGTTTTAGGGGCATGAATCAGAAATAAGGCACTGCATGCTATAGGTAAAACTCACGCGCACAGCAACAGCTCTCCCCTGTGGTCACTGCTCCCCGCACCGTACCCTGCTCCCTGCTGCATTGTATTATTTTTATATCTATCAAATATCATAAAGTATACTAAAATGGCTTGCCTTATCAACTATCGATATTTTACGTTTGTTATTAACCAGCACTATTGCACCTTGATATTTAGTTGCGATTTGTGGAATAAAGTAGTTGCGCTTTTTTAGTTGCGCTCAAAAATAGTTGCGCTTTTAGGAATACCCCATAAATTTGACCAAATGTTCACTCGAGGGGCTCGTATAGTAACAGGTTGTAAGGATATAATACATAAGGATATTTACAGCACTATAAAAATAAACATTCGAAGTCTCCGTGTTTTATTATAAAACTCTGTATCCACACCTACCCCGCTATAAGCGATGCCGCAACGAGACGGCGAACATTACCAAGAAAATTGGAATAGAAAATATGTATTAAAACGACGGCCGTTGACCAATAAAAACTACAACGCCAGCGCTCCTTGTAAATTTGTTTTATAATAATTGAAAAACAATATTTCGTCTCTTATCAAATGAACAAAAACATTATCGTAACGCGCCCAATGTAATTTGGAATAATGTTTTGTGTAATGGGTCTGTTCAGCAAAGCAGAGAGAGCACAGTACAGCTTTTTGCCGAATTTCCCACGCCCCGGCCGCTATTACAAGCAAAGCAATCCACAAAAAGATAAATTGTGAGTGAATTTATTACAGCAGAGAGCTCTCAGCAGGACAGATTTTCTTAAAGAACACTCAGGTACTTGTTCTTTATCGTGTTTTGTTCATTCATTTGAAAAAAAAATTTACACGTTTTCGTCTTCCATCTAATAATATGCAAAACAAAGTGTATTTTTGGACTGCGTTAGCACAGCTTTTCTTTATCCTGACAGTATTATGACATGACGTAAAAAGAATCGATAATCCTGTGGGAAGAACTCGTCAATCTCAGATTGGAATTTACGTACTGACGCGCCGACATCAAACTTATATGCTCCAAATAAAATAACCCCAACGCTGCACAACTACTTACAACTATAACCACTTACTTATATTGAAGGGAGATCTAACGCACAACTTTATGCACCGTGTTGACTTAAAATATAGCAGCAATATTTTTCAATAATAACACTAAGTAAAACCATCGATAAATCTTACATTCTGTAACAAACAGCCGTTACAATACAAACACAAATCAATTTAAATTATTGTCACGCTGCTTATCTATACATCTATACATATAAATAAAATTGAAGTGTCTGTCTGTGATTTCAAAATAACTATGGATTTTCAAGTGTATATAGTTAGTTATACGATTCTAAGTCCAAAACAACCCTTTTTAACATTTTTGTCTGTCTGTCTGTCTGTCTGTCTGTCTTTCTGTTTGTCCGGGGTAATCTCTGGAACGGCTGAACCGATTCAAATGAGACTTTCACTACCAGGTAGAGGACTTTATAGCGCTACATATAGGCTACAATTTGACCCGGTAGTTGGCGCTGTTATCGCGATAACAAGTCTTTACTTATTCAACTCATCTATACATATAAATAAAATTGAAGTGTCTGTCTGTGATCTCAAAATAACTATGGATTTTCAAGTGCATATAGTTAGTTATACGATTCTTAGTCCAAAACAACCCTTTTTAACATTTTTGTCTGTCTGTCTGCCTGTCTTTCTGTTTGTCCGGGGTAATCTCTGGAACGGCTGAACCGATTCAAATGAGACTTTCACTACCAGGTTGAGGACTTTATAGCGCTACATATAAGCTACAATTTGACCCGGTAGTTGGTGCTATTGTCGCTATAACAAGTCTTTACTTATTCAACTCATCTATACATATAAATAAAATTGAAGTGTCTGTCTGTGATCTCAAAATAACTATGGATTTTCAAGTGCATATAGTTAGTTACACGATTCTAAGTCCAAAACAACCCTTTTTAACATTTTTTTCTGTCTGTCTGTCTGTCTGTCTGTTGGTCCGGAGTATTCTCTGGAATGGCTGAACGGATCAAATGAGACTTTAACTGTAAGGTAGAGGACTTTATAGCGCTACATATAGGCTAAAATTTGACCCGGTTGGTTGCGCTGTTGTCATGACACTTAGTTTTTTATAATTATATATAAAAGCTAAGAGTCATTCATCTTGAAATCTGGAAAATCGCCGACTGTATAAAGATTAGATTTGACAGAGAACTTTTTAAAACGTAACTTTTTCCCGCGTGCGAAGCCGCGGGTACCAGCTAGTCATTAATAATTTTAATACGTACAATAATTATATTCGTTGCAATGGTCAGAATCACAGCGTATACCTACCTAGCTATAAAACATAGCGATCACTGGACATAAATTAACTGTGAAGAGTATTTGAGTTGGTGCTTCCTTAAGTAAATAACCACTGTGGCGTTATCTCAGAAGCGGATTCCCGGAGGTCTAATTTGGCATTAAGTTTCAACATAATGGGTACCGAGTTTATCATTATGTATTAGATATTAGATAGATGTTATTTCAATGTTGATGTATTTGTATACTGATGCTTGACTTTGTATAAACGCGTGTAGTTCTCAATGTCACTAGTAGGTACTAATATGAAGCGAAAGATTTTGAGGATGGATGAGATGTTACTACTATCTATCACTGAAAAACCAAGGAACGGATTTGAATGAAACTTTGCAGTAATATACATCGATATATCAGCATAGGACATGGGCTAACTTATTATATATACTCGACAACCAACCCTCACACGAACTAATAAGACAGCATGTCAACAAAGATTTTTTTTCTAATTGTATCAGCGCAGGCATGTCGCAGTTATAAAAAATAAACCGGTCAAGTACGATTCGAACTCGCGCATCGAGGGTTCTGCACAAACCTGTAGGTATATATAATAAAAAAAAAAGTGATGCAACTAAAAATGTAAGGTTTTCGAAACTTTTCGTATGTGCTATAAAACTTTGCTTTATGCCAAATTTCAAGATTCTACATCGACTGGAAGTAACCCTTTAGTTTTGACTTGAGCATTTGATATGAATTTCAATTTTATATCTCTAATTTTATATTTTACTGATTGGTCCTCTTAGAATTATATAAGTACAATTCAACAGATTTTGCATGCCATGAAATATAGTAAACATGTATGAACGGACACAATTATAACATCTTGCATGCACTATAATGTATGTATACTACATGTTTGAGCAAATAAAGATTATTATTATTATCTCTTTATTAATCAGTATTCACATAATCGAATTTTACATAATTAAACCTTAGTATAAATCAATAAATTTAACTATATAAAATGGGACGACGGCAACCCACCGGTGTCGGGTACAGGGACCAAGCCACTGGTGGTTAGGGCCTCAGAGAAAGGAACTTCCTCACAATGCGTGCCGTATCGAGAAGAACTGCCTTCTGAATCAACGCCTTGATCCAGCTGCCCAGTGCGAGCCTCTTTAGATGTTGGTCGAGGCTCTTGGCGATCAAACCATTCACTGAAACGACAATCGGAACAATGATTGCTGAATCTACATCCCACATGTCGACAATCTCGTGAGCTAGATCTAAATATTTAATCTTTTTATCATTTTCCGCCTTCACGAGATTACCGTCATGTGGTATGGTGATATCAACAATCATTGCGAGACGTTCTGCTCGGTCTCATCATCATCATCATCATCATCAGCCTGCCGTAGTCCACTGCTGGATATAGGCCTCTCCAATGGCACGCCACTTTGCATATATCGTCACTCCACCTAGCCGGAGGGCGTCCTACACTACGTTTGCCAAGGCGCGGTCTCCACTCTAGAACATGGCTACTCCATCAGTTATCGGTTCTGCGACAGATGTGACCAGCCCACTGCCACTTCAACGTGCTAATTCTCTGAGCTATGTCGATTACCTTGGTTCTCTGTCGGATCACTTCATTACGAATTCGATCCTTCAGAGAAACTCCGAGCATAGCCCTCTCCATAGCTCGCTGAGCGATCTTAAATTGGTGGACTAGTCGCACCGTCAGTGTCCACGTCTCGGCACCGTAAGTCATAACGGGTAGGACGCACTCATTGAAGACTTTTGTCATAAGGCTTTGCGGTAGGGATGACGAAAAGACTCGACAGAGTTTCCTATATGCCGCCCAGCCAAGCTGTATTCTTCTGCAAGCCTCCCTCTCGAAGTTGTTTCTACCCAATTGCAAGATTTGCCCAAGGTAGACGTACTCCTGAACAACTTCGAGAGGGACCCCGTTTAGGATAATCGGTTCCGGAGAGACATGTTCATTGAACATTATTTTGGTTTTATCCAAGTTCATCCGGAGACCGATGCGAGCAGAAGAATCAGCTAGGCTGCTCAGCATATACTGCAAGTCTTAAACGGTTTCAGCCACGATAACGATATCGTCTGCAAATCTTAAGTGTGAGAGGTACTCGCCGTTTATGTTAATACCGCGTCCTTTCCAGTGCAGCGTCTTGAACATATCCTCCATTGCATTTGTGAACAATTTGGGGGAGATAACATCCCCTTGTCTCACACCTCGATGCAGGTGGATAGGTTCAGACTGCTGGTTCTGTACTTGGACGGTCATAGTCGCGGCGTCATACAGACCTCTCAGCACTTGGACGTACCGCCAATCGATTTGGCACCGTTGCAAAGACTCCAGAACAGACCAGGTTTTGATGGAGTCAAAGGCCTTCTCATAGTCCACAAACGCTAAGCACAGGGGCTGATTATACTCCTCTGTCTTCTGTATAATCTGCCGCACTGTGTGGATGTGGTCTATGGTGCCTTACCCTACTCGAAAACCGGCCTGTTCGGGCGGCTGAAACTCATCGAGTCTACGCACGAGACGGTTCGTGATGACCCTGGAAAACAGCTTACAGACGTGGCTCAAGAGCGAGATCGGTCGATAGTTCTTCAACAGAGTTTTGTCTCCCTTTTTGAAGAACAAAACGACTATTCTCTTGCTCCACGCCCTTGGAGTTCTCCCCGAGAACAGGACAGAATTAAATATGCGTTGGAGCTGCACCAGTATAGGTTTTCCACCTGCCTTTAGCAGCTCCGTCGTAATTCCATCTTCCCCGGGGGCTTTTCCATTTTTAAGCTGCCTCAGGGCCACCACGATTTCGTCTTGTCTGGCAACTCTTCCGTGAAGTGGCTGGTTAAAGTGGCTCTTGGATCCTCGGAGTTGGGTTGGGGACGGGACGCTTTCGAGGTGTAGAGGTTGCCGTAGAAGCTCTGAACCTCCGCAAGAATCTCCGGTCTAGAAGTGGCGACTTTCCCGTCTGACGTGGTCAGCTTTGTCAGATGACTTCGACCTAAATGCTGAGTAAAAACTTTCGACCCCCAATTCCGCTCGATCGCATCTTGTATAGAGCGTGTATTGGAGCTACGGAGATCGCGTCTTACCAGCTTGAAGATCTTTTTATTTAGATCTGACGAAGTGCCTGCCGGGTTTTCTCATCGCATCTCTATGAGCTACAGAGATTCTCGCGAAAGTTGAGATCTCCTGCCGGTGTGCTGCGTCTTAAAGAGTTTCGTCCCCTCATCCCGAAGGATTTTCACCACTTTATCGAGTTCCTGGACCATATCTGCGTCTATTGCGGTTTCCAAGGCAGCGAACCAGTTTTCCAGTTTTAGCTGGAATGTTTCAGATCCAACCACGGATTGGAGTAAATTTGGCCGGAGCGTAGACTTCATAAGGCGAACGCGTTCAGGCTTATAATCGATATTCAGAGTGCCTCGTACAAGTCGGTGATCACTTCCGGTGTTGAACCTAGTGATCACGGAGACATCCCTAAATATTCGCCTTTTGTCCGCCATAATGAAGTCAATCTCATTTTTGTCATAGTGTCGGGGCTTCGCCACGTCCACTTTCTTTGAGGCTGCTTCTTAAAGAATGAGTTCATTAAGAACAGCCCCTCCTTCTCTAAGAAGTTGACGAGCATCTGCCCCCTATGATTTCTCCTACCAAATCCGTGTGGTCCTACTACCGATTCGCCGCAAGTATGTACTCCCACTTTGGCGTTGAAGTCCCCCATGACAACATTAAAGTGGGCCTTTTGGGTGTTGTGTGAGGCCCTGGAAATGTCTTCGTACATTTCTTCTACTTCATCATCCGAGTATGCCGAAGTCGGTGCATACACTTGGATAACCTTGAGAGTATATCTCTTGGTGAGTCTGATCACAAGGTATGCTACCATTGTCGACACACTGGAGATTTCTAAAATGTTGTCAGAGAGGACCTTATGGACCAGGAACCCAACCCCGCCTTGGGATGGCTGGTCTCCCCCCCTGAAGTACATAAGATGGCCTGAATCTAGGGTAACGGTATCCTCTCCCTCTCTCCGGACCTCGCATAATCCCAAAACATGCCACTTTATGTACTTCAGTTCCTCTTCGAGTTGTGCCAGATGTTCGTCGAGCCGTAGCGTGCGTCCGTTATACGTAGCCATGGTCAGTCGGTGTTGGCGGCCTACCGTAACCCGGGGATTCTTCGCACCCCTTGCCCCGCCGTTACCATGTCCGCCGCCTTGGCCAGGAATAGCGGGGCGACCGGGAACTGGGGGCCGTTGCGTAAGCGTGTGTGCCATTGAGGTTTTGCCCGTAATCACCACGCTGGGCATGCGTGTTGGTGATCGCAGGGCGTAGCTTCTCGCACCGGTGACGCTGCTGCCCGGCACCGATCTATTATATTTAGCTACACCTATTTGCCACGGTTATACCGCCGTTAGTGGGTCGCCAGAGCCTCGTTCGCTGGTCGGCAGGATGCACCACGGGCAGGTGAGGTTGGCTGGGAGCTCTAAGTTGTTGTTGCGCTCCCATGCATCCCTCTATCACTAAAATATCAGGCTTATTGGCTACAATAGTCCTGTCTGTAATGATAGACCGATCCCAGTACAACAATGCACGACCATTTTCGAGAACTGGGTCGGGCACATATCTGTAGTACGGTACCTCAGAACCAATGAGTTTATATTTAAGGGCTAGTTGCTGATGGACAATCCTAGCCACTTGGTTATGTCTGTGCAAATATTGACCATTGGCAAGACTCGAACAACCGGACACAATATGCCTGAGAGATTCCCTGGGCTGGTGACACGCCCGACATATGTCAACCGTACCGTCCCTCAGGATATACTTGCGGTAGTTATTTGTCATGACAACTTCATCCATAATTGCACAGACAAAATCTTCGGTTTCTCCGAAAAGATCACCGAAGCGCAGCCAGGAAACGGATGCCTTAAGATCTATATCAGACCCGTGTAAGGCCTTATAAAAGCGTCCATGTAGCTCCTTGCCATTCCATACTTCTCTCCGGTCCTCAATACTAAGCACTGCAGATTTGTCCCAGTTCTCTTTAGCCAGAGCGAGCGGGGTAAGTCTAGTATCCACTGCAAACACATCTCGATGTATATCCACACTCATTTCCAGAAAATATTCTCTGAGTTTATACAGCTCGCGGTTATGGATGGTCTTAAGACATAAAAATCCTCAACCACCACATTTCCGCGGGATGTATAGCCTCATTACCGACGAGCGTGGATGATACATCCGAGATGCAGTCAGCATTGAACGGACTTTTCTGTCCAGGACGTCAAGTTCAGTCTGAGTCCACCTGAGTATGCCGAAGGAATACATAAGGACTGGCATGGCTCATCCGTTGCAGGCCCGCACCTTGTTACCACCTGATAAAAGACTATTCAGAACTTTTTTCAGGCGGCCAAAGAAATGAGCCTGCAGTGACTGCTTCATGTCAGCCTCAGAGATATCCAAAGACTGCGACATACCCAGGTATTTGTAAGTTTCCGTTAGAGAGAGGGACCGAAGTTGTATGGAATCTGAGAGTTGTATCCCTGCAGATTCCATAATCTCGCCTTTCTTCACATGCATGACCGCAAATTTGTCCACACCAAATTCCATCCCGATAGAATTACTAAAGGTTTCAGTTACCTTAAGTAATGCAGTCAGTTGGAGATTGTTGAGGGCAAACAATTTCAGGTCATCCATGAAAAGGAGGTGAGATATAACATGACCACCTCTTTTTAACCGATAGCCTAGCCCTGAAGCCTCCAATAAAGTACTTAGAGGGTTCAGTGCTAGGCAAAACCACAAAGGGCTCAGACTGTCGCCCTGGAATATACCTCGCTCGATCTTTATAGGAACACCGGAATCCAAAACTCGATCGACATCCTGGATAGCGCAATACAGTCCTCCATTGCCCCATACATGACCTTAAGAAGGTGCATAGAGTTGTATCTACTTTATACAACTCCAGCACCCTCAAAAGCCAGGTATCTGGCACGGAGTCGTAAGCCTTTTTGTAATCTATCCAGCATGTCGATAGATTTTTTCGATTACGGCGTACCTGTTGGCTAATGGCCATGTCAATCAGAAGAAGTTCTTTAGTACCACGCGCCCCACTCCTACATCCATTTTGAGAAACTGATAAAATTGAATTATCAAATATATGTTTTGATAATTTTATTCTCAAAATGGATGTAAGAAGTTTATAAATTGTTGGCAAACAAGTAATCGGCCTATAATTCTTGGGGTCCATGGTACTACCAGATTTATAGAGCAGGTGGGTGTGGCCGGATGTTAAAAAGCAAACCCGACTCCAATGATGATTGGAACTGAGACGCTTAGCAAGCATGTGAACTACGGAACCATTTAAGCCAAAAATTCTGCAGTCCGTCCGGTCCTGCTGCTTTCCAGTTTTGTAACGGACGGATTGCACTGGCTTTATCGTCTTGTGTTATATATATTGGTTCCATAGTTGGGATTCGTTCACATGCTCGCTCAACATCCCGGATCCAATCATCCTCCGCGTGGCTGACAGGCGTCGACCAAATGCTGCGCCAAAATGAGTTAGTGGCATCATCCGGTCGACACCCATCACTTTCACCGGCCATGGAATCAGGTTGCTCCCATCCTCTGTACACCCACCTCTCGTCTCTCTGGAATGTGCGATTCAGGCAATATCGATCCACTCTTTTTTTATATCACCTGATATGGTTTGCCCATGCCTAATTTTTTTGCTTCAGAGAGTCGATGCGCTCTGTAACTCGTGCCTGATAATCCTGGAAACTGATACCAGTTCCCGCGAAGGCTCGAGTCACAAAGCGTATCACTCTCGGTCGCGTATAAAATCTGAAACAGGATAGCTTTCCAATGAGTGCCCTAGTCTCAGCGATACGACGCTCAATCCTGCACTGCCAAGCTGGCACAGTAGCGGTTCGTCGAGGAGCGGTATTATTTTCAGGTAGTTTAACTCCCGCTACCCGACATACAGCTACAACCGCACAATACAGGATTGAATGTGTATCGCCAAGATTTTCGCTATTATCAAAATAGTTTGATAATAACGAATCCAGGGCACTCATTAGCGCTATGTTTCTCTTATGCATGGGCAAACGAGGCAAACGAGGCCGAACATTTGGGTCCATGGATCGGTATTCCCCAATAGCACATTCCAAAGCACTTCTTAACTGATCATTGCACTGGGTACTTACGTGAGAAGTCTCATCATCTACCTCTTCATCAGTGAGATTCAACTGTTGATATTGTGTATCTACCGTGCCAGTTTGCGATGAAGAAGTGATGGGGAGACTTCCCTGCACGTCAGAGCGTAGCCTCTCAAGCACGGTATCATCCAACAGCTGACACCGCTGGATGGCCCGCACTTGATCCGATAGCCGTTACGTTGACACGTTGACAGCTGGTTCAAGCGCCTGAAACAAAGGCAGCATTCGATCACGGTACGCAGTGAGATTGGTTCCACCCTCTGTAGCCACAAAATATGCCCGCATGACGTTCTCATTCATAGAAGTCGTCCATCGCATGCGGTGCACATTACCACCGGTAGCGGAGGCCCTGATCGAGACCGGTGGGTCTCGGGGTCCCAAGCGTGTCGGTGGCCGGCCTCTCTCTCGCCGGCGGACAGGTGGTGCGACGTCGGCGGAGAGAAATACTCGTCGCTCGATGAGCTCGACGCCTCAACACTCGCCGGCAATGCTGGTGCTGGTGCCGGCGGCTGTGAGGCGGAGCTGAACGACGAGTCCGGAGGTCTCAGGCGTGCAGCAGCTGCCTTAGCTCTCGTCAACATGATATCGTTTCCTTGTGTTTATTTGTTTACTATTGTTTACATTCAGTTTGTTGTTTGATTTTTCTTTGACATTTAATGTCATCTTCAATAATATTTGGTGATCTCTTTTCTTAATTTATTTAATGGTTGCTTGTAATAATTATATATTTATCCAATAAAAAAGTCCTGCGTGTAGTCGAAAATATCAATATAAACACAAAAATATGCTATAAATTGCAAATATAAAAATTCAAGGAAAACTGTATGTTGCTTTGTTGACGTATTGCTATGGTCCTTTATTATTATTTGGTTGGTTTATTATTATTATTATTACGGGTTCATGAGGAAAGAGCTAGTAACTTTTAAATTATAATTATTATTTTTATTATATGATGTAAAAAAAACTTTGCGGCTTTCGCAATTTTTCCCGTATCTGTGCTATAAGACGTTGGTTCGTACTAAATTTCAAGAATCTGAGTTTACGGGAAGTACCCTGTAGGTTTTGGTTCCTTTGCCAGTACTTACGAGTTTGAAAATATGCTAAAATTGCTGTTTCTTTTGATTGCGTTGAGATAGAAGTTTGATTTTGTTACAGCTTAAAGGTATTATAGACTCAATTATTTAATATGAATTTCAATTTAATAACTTTACGCGTTCATACGGAAAGGGGTCGTAACTTTAAAATTAATACAAATATTTTTTTTATATGATGTAACAAAAAAAATACGGTTTTTGCAATTTTTCCTTTATTTGTGCTATAAGACATTGCTTCGTACCAAATTTCCAGATTCTGAGTACACGGGCAGTACCCTGCAGGTTTTGAGTCCCTTGCGAGTAGTTGCGAGAAAATATGCGGCTTAAATTGCTGTTTCTTTTTATTGCATTGACATAAAAGTTTGATTTTGTTACAGCTTAAAGGTATTATACACTTGAATATTTGATATGAATTTCAAATTCATAGCTATACGCGTTCATGAGAAAATGGTAATAACTTTAAAATAACTAATAATATTTTTATGATATGACTAGCTTTTGCCCGCTGCTTCGCACGCGTAAATTACGATTAGATAAAATATGTTGTACAAACACTCCTACCCTCCTCAAGGAACATATATGCTAAAATTAACCTTCTTGCGCCCAGTAATTTCGGCTGTAATGTGGCTGTCGGTCAGTCAGTAACGAAAAGATTTTAAATACGCAGATTGAAGTGATTCCATTGAAAAATAAAAGTTTTTACACAAACTCTGAATCCCTTTTCCACCCTCTTAGGGAAAATTTTCTAAAATAAATATCTGTGTTCGCTAACGTCATTTGCGGATCCAATAACCAAAGTATGAAGTTAATCCCTTGAAGGCATAAAAGGTTCTATGCAAATTTTGACTCCTCTTTTGATTCGGCGTTGCACCGAACCGTATGGATTAGGCGATTTGGAAAAATATTAATATTGTGGACTGTATAAGGATGGGTTTTGATCGCCTAGAATAGGAAAAGGGAGTGGGTTCATGGGAGGAATAGGAGGCGGAAGTGTGGGAGCACACCTTACCTTGAAAGTCAGTCTTCTTCTTTACAAAATGGCCTCCTGGTGTCTTCGAGAATCCTGAAGCTGCACTGATCACTCCACTACACCCGCGCGGGTGGTTTAGTTCTCGTTTATATTATAAAATAGCGGTAAAATATTGCGGGACTGCATGTATTCGTCGCGGCGCGGAGCTGCACCAGGACACAGCCATTCAGCGGGACCGTTGATTCTTGACTCGTCGTAGCGTCGTTGAATTCTGCGACCAATTAGAGCGAGGCGTGCCTTTGGGAGCGAATGGGATAGAAAGGGATAAAATTTCGCTCGTTATGCAACACCACCACGATACGCAACACCGCGGTATGCAAGGGAATTTATTAGCTAGGTGTCGACATAATTAATTATCAATAGAATAGATAGATGGCGCTACCATATCCCCCGGCCCTAAAGGGTTGCCTTTAAAAAATAATTAAAATTGAACTTAGCTATGTTGGGTGTACTACCGCATAACCCATCAATAGGCTAAGACAGCGATGTGATATTAAAATTAATCTAAATTAACTTTAGCGAAACAATTATAACGAAAACTACAAACTAAATACTTAAACTAAGAGGTAGATCCAACTTCAGGCTAGATCTCACTGAGTTGGAAGCGGACAGAGACGTACAACAGGGCGCACGTAGCTCCCTTTCGCGGTTTTCACGGTAACAACGTGGGTTGTACCGTCTTTGGAAGTATGCAGTTTCTCTACGATGGCTAACGGCCATGAAAGCGGCGGAGCATTATCATGTATTATGACGACTACCTCGTACCCTCCTGTATAGGGGATGCAGGACTATTCCATTTGGATCTAGCCTGAAGCTGATGGAGATAATCCGCACGCCAGCGCCGCCAGAACGACTGCACGAGTTTATCCAGCAGAGTATGTCTCTGGAGCAAGCTTGAAGAGTCTGCTTCAGGAGCCGGAAATGACGATAATGGCACTGTGTTCAGAAAATATGCAGGGCTTAACGCGGATGGTTCTACAGGGTCACTACTCAATGCCGTGAGCGGACGCGAGTTGATCAGCGCTTCGACTTGTGCAAGGACAGTTAAAAGCTCTTCGTAAGAGAGGATCTGTTGACCTATAACTTTGAAGAGATGCGTTTTAATTACTTTGACCATGCTTTCCCAACATCCACCGAAATGTGGTGATGCTGGCGGAATAAACTTCCAGTCAATATGATTTATGAAAAATTCTTCCTGAAGACGAGTACGATATTCTTTCCTGAGAAACTTTTAAAGTTCGAATAATAAGAGCTTGCGTCCACGAAACAAGTGCCGTTATCCGTATACAAATACTGTATAGGGCCGCGCCGTGAAAGAAATCGTTTAAGGGCTGCCAGGAATGACACCGTGCTTAAATCTGTCGCAACTTCAATATGCGTAGCGCGCGTCGTTAAGCATGTAAAAATACATAGCCAAGCTTTACGGCTTTTAACACCTCGACCACGCACTGGCGTATACTGCAGTGGTCCTGCGTAATCACAACCGGTATGTGTAAACGCTTTATCAACTTGATTGACGCGTTGGCTAGGAAGATCTGCCATGGGAGGGAAAATCGGACGCGGACGAAATTTGAAACAGACGTTACATTTATGTATTCTGTGACGAATTATTCGCCGAGTAGCTAAAACCCAATATTTATGCCTAAGTAATGACATAAGCAACTCTGGACCAGCATGGAGGTGATTCTTGTGATAAAAAACAAACAAGAAGGTCGACAAAATGATCATGACGCGGTAGAATGCAAGGATGCTTGTAGTTATAAGGTTCATCCGAATTTGACAGACGACCACCAACGCGTATGACGTCATCGAGAAACGGCTTGCGTCTAAGAATAGCGGGAGAACAAGGTACATTATTTTTCAAATGTTGAATGTCGTTACTAAAATGAACAGCCTGTACAGCTCGTAGTAACTTATATTCTGCAAATTCAAGATCAGTACTTGAAACAAAAGTTCCATTAGGTAGGTGCCTAAGAAACCTACAGACATAAACGATGGCGCGGAGTAACTTAGACCATTATGACATGCGTAGTGCGAGTGCATAGATCAGAGATTCAGCAACCTCAACAATTACGGGATGAGATACAGACTTCCGTTCGGGTACATCCTCGTCCTCTGCACTGTGGTCAAAGGGTTGCATGGGCCACTCTGATAGATCATGGGAAATCCAAGAAAGTCCATGATGCCACAATGGATGATGCAGAAGATTAAGTGGAGTAACACCACGAGACAGGCAATCAGCGGGGTTCTCAATACCCGCGACGTGATTGAAACAAGTAGCAGGAACAAGTTCAATCAATTTACTAACGCGGTTGGCGACAGAAGTCTGCCAGCGGTGAGGAGAAGAATAAATCCAAGCGAGCACTACATTGGAGTCAGAAAACGCGTATATTTTATTGATAGGGTAGTGGGGCAAAACTGTGTCTTGAACCTTGCGGAGCAACTGAGACAGCAGAAGGGCCGCGCACAACTCCAGTCTCGCAACCGAAATGGTTTTAATTGGCGAGACCTTGGACTTGGCACAAACTAACTGCACCGAGTAGTTAGAACCAATGCGGACTTGCAGATATACGACTCCGCCGTAAGCACGCTCGCTGGCGTCAGCGAAACCTATTAAGTTGATGGTACATCCATCTACCAACCCAAGATGACGCGGAATAGTAATTTGATTGAGCGCGGTAAGCTCAATACAATACTGGCTCCAAGCGGCGACAATATGGTCAGGGGGTGTTTCATCCCACTCACACTTTGATAGCCAAAGTTTTTTGATCAAGAGCTTGGCGTACGAAATTGTGGGAGCCACAAAACCCATTATGTCCCATAGTCGAGCCACTGTGGACAGCATAGTGCGTTTGGTGCACTTATCATCTGGCGGTGAGACGTCAAACCGAAAACTATCACAGGATTTGTCCCAGCGTAAACCGAGAACTTTATGCGGTACAGACTTCTCAAACTCAATGTCTGGAGAAGCTTTATGAGAATCAGGTATGCGTGCGAGAACCTCCTTAGAATTGCTTGTCCATTTGACAAGATCAAACTGGCCTCGCTTGAAAAGCTGAATAAGCTCTTCATAAAGTGAAATTGCTAGCGGAACGGATATGACACTACAGGCGATGTCATCCATATATAAAGCGGAAGTAGCAACAGCTGCTGCGGTGGGAAAATGATCGCCTTCATCAGCGATCAACTGGCAAACAATTCGTAACGCGTGATATGGGCTAGACTTGAGTGCAAAACAAACACGATTGAACTGATACACGGATAAAGGTTCCTTATTGTTAAAACGATAAAAAATCCGTTGAAATCTAAGGTCAGATTCACAAACGCCGATATTGAGAAACATTTGGCGGCAATCAGCTGACAGAGCGATTTGGAAAAGACGAAACTTTATTATGATGTTAAATAAATCACCCTGTAGATTTGGGCCGGCATGCAAAATGTCATTAATCGACTGACCCGATGTAGTCCTACAACTAGCATCTAAAACCACACGAAGTTTAGTAGAGGTTTTATCTTCGCGAAGTACGCCGTGATGCGAGATATAATATGAAGGAAGAGAATTGCCCTCGTTGTTTACAACTACACTCAAAAAACCTTTATTTAGGTAGTCACGAATGACGTCATTATAGGCGCCGCGTAACTTAAGTGATGCATCAAGTTTTCGTTCCAAACAGTGAAAACGTCTAAGCGCAGCAGCGTACGAGTCGCCTAACGAATAAGGGTCACCATAGAATGGCAACGCCACAACGTATCTGCCACTGTCGTCACGAACAGTGGTAGCGCGGAAATGTTCTTCACACTCGAGATCCTTACGGCTCATCGAGGGTGGTGCGGTAATTTCTTCGAGCTCCCAAAATCGCTTGAGAAGAGAATCAATATTATTTTCTTGAAGAACAGAACAACAACAAGACGTAATATAATGAAAAGTATGTAACGTAGGTACGGTACCCATAATCACATACCCAAATACCGTCTCAATAGCGGGCGGTAAATTATGTTGCTCACTACGTACTACTTTAGATAGTAACAAGTGCGGAAATATTGAAGCTCCGATCAAAACATCAATGTCTGCCGATGCGTGAGTAGCGATACGTCCACATAAGCGTTCGGCAATGTGTCCGTAATACGCTCCTCGATAAGCGAAAAAATTTTAAAGTTAATATTCCTATCAAAACGCGAATGTATTTTAATATCTACGGAACCCTTGCAATGTTTTTCTGACCCCCCCGATACCCTTGACTACTAAGTTAGTATTTCTAAAGTTATCCCACAGTCCGAGGCCTTTGAAACAATCAGAAGTAATAAAATTACTCTGTGACGCACTTTCTAGTAAACAACGAACTATGTGTGGCGCGTTATTAATATCATAAACGATAACTTGCGCTGTCGCTAATAGAACCGTCTTGGACGCCGTACACTGCGGTTTAGCATCGCGCTGAGCACGACAAGCGCGCGAGGGTTGTCCGCGTGTGTGCGCTGCCCGCGCAATGGACGTCGTACACAATGATACTTCGTTCTGAGACGTGGAGGGGGAAGCCACCGTGGCGGCCTGCACCTGCGACGTCGGCGCGCTAGAAATCGTGTCAAGATTACCGGATTGGCTCGACAACGGATAACTTTTATCAAAATGTAATAATGAGTGATGTCGTTGATTACATGAACGACACTTCGTCTTACTAGAACAATCACTCGTTTTATGTTTTATACTTAAACAATTAACGCAAGCTTTGTTTTCTTTTACACATTTGAAACGAGCAGTCGGATTCAAATTATTAAAAGCGGGGCATTTATAGAAATGGTCGTGTACTATATTACTGCACAGACACTTCAGTGAATTATTATTATTAGATTCCGAGCATGCTACGTAAGATTGCGGATTAGGGACCGAGTTATTATTGCTATTTCGCGATTTATTCGACTTTTGTTTGCTATTATTATTATTAGACGAGCTAGATGAACCAGGCTGCGTATTATGAAATATTCGACACTGATCTTTGATGAAAGAAATAAAACTATCTAGTCTAGGTATTTTATGATTACGTTCAGTCATCTCAAACGCACGAATTGTTTCAGTGTCGAGTTGAAGTAACATAAAGTCGGAAAGATCTTTTAATTTTAAGTTTTTAAGGGAATTAACTGCGGTAACAAAGTTGTCTATAAACAGCTGGAAATTCGAAACAGACGCGGCACCGGACAATTTAAGATTTAAAGCTTGATCAAAGTAAGTAGACGCTAGAACACGAGTATCCTGATACCTATCAAGTAGTGACTGGAATATGACCTGATAATTCTCAGCACTGGGTGTGACACCTGCAAATACGGACTGGGCCTTCGGTGACAGCTTACCTATTAAATAGTACAAATTGTGAGCATCTGTCAGAGAACCATTATCGTGCACTGTAGACTTAAAACTCGCATAGAATAAAGGCCAATTTCGTATATCGCCATCAAATGACATAAGCTCAATTGGCGGTAATCTCGGCGCTCAAACTGCCGGTGAGGCCGAAACGGGCTGCGCGGAACACCTACCCTCCAATTGTGATTGATGATGCGCTTGATGATACAATAAAGATCTTCGAATAAGGTGTACGCCTGATAATTCGGCTGTTCATCAGGATTAATAGAAAGCAATCTTGCGTTATAATCGTCTAACAACTTATGAAAATCTGTTCGAATACTATCTACTATCATACAATAACTAAGAAATGATTCCCTATTAATATCGGAAGTAGCGGCAGTTTTTGAGCGCTCGTAAATGTTTTGAATACGCTCAAATAAAATATTACGTTTAGCTTCCAAGATTGTCAGCTCTTTTTCTTCCGACATGCATGGCTTCTTTTGTTGCGGCATGTTTACGTAAGTATAAGCTAATGAGACCGAATCAAAATAAGAATACCCAAAGTTATTTTACCTACGTGGATGATTATGCGGTAGTTATTCGTAAGTAGGCAACAACTTAAAGGCGGTGGAATTAAAAGGTGCTTGAAATATGTAATTTACAAGACAACTATGATAGTTCCAGTAATAATAATTGGGTTAGTAGGTAGCTAGATAAAAGTAAATTACCTACGGAAGCGTGCGGAAATAACCACGTAATGGGTATGTAAATGGACTAGGAGTATAGCTAGGTGCTATAACTACCTAGGTAGGTACTTCTAGAAGATACCTACGCGAGATATAAACGACAGGCTACGTATAAACGCAAATGAATCCGGCTTCGTACGGACGAAAAAATGATTCGGCGTTGCACCGAACCGTTTGGATTAGGCGATTTGGAAAAATATTAATATTGTGGACTGTATAAGGATGGGTTCTGATCGCCTAGAACAGGAAAAGGGAGTGGGTTCATGGGAGGAATAAGAGGCGAAAGTATGGGAGCACACCTTACCTTGTAAGTCAGTCTTCTTCTTTACAAAATGGCGGCCTCCTGGTGTCTTCGAGAATCCTGAAGCTGCACTGATCACTCCACTACACCCGCGGGTGGTTTAGTTCTCGTTTATATTATAAAATAGCGGTAAAATATTGCGGTGCTGCATGTATTCATCGCGGTGCGGAGCTGCACCAGGACACAGCTGGTCAGCGGGACCGTTGATTCTTGACTCGTCGTAGCGTCGTTGAAGTTAAGCGACGCATGGCCATAACGAGAACTGCGATGGACAAATTGAGGAAAGTGTGGCGGAATCGCAATATTACTAAAGCCACTAAAATCAGGCTCGTGCGCGCTCTTGTTTTCCCCATCTTCCTTTACGCGGCAGAGACGTGGACAGTACGCGACTTGGAAAAGAGAGAGATAGATGCTTTGGAAATGTGGTGCTGGAGGAAGATGCTCGGGATATCGTGGACGGAGTTCCGCACTAACGTGTCCATACTCCAGGAACTCGGCATCACACAGCGTCTGTCGGCCGTGGTGCAGTCGCGTATACTCCAATATTTTGGGCATGTCTCCAGGCGGGACAATGACTCCATAGAGCGGTTGGTTGTGCAGGGAAAGGTGGAGGGAACCAGAGCGCGCGGCAGGTCACCCATGCGCTGGACTGACCAGGTGAAATCCGCAATAGGAAACCGCGTATCCGATTGCACCAGGCAAGCTGCCAACAGGGAGAAATGGCGGGAGATCGTGCGAAGAGCTGTATCCGCCACTACCACCAATGAGGATGCCTCAACGTGACCACGACCGCTCTGCCAAGAGCGACACGACTGAGAAGAAGAAGAAGAGCGTCGTTGAATTCTGCGACAAATTAGAGCGAGGCGTGCCTTTGGGATCGAATGGGATGGAAAGGGATAAAAGATCGCTCGTTCCGACATCGCGGTATGCAAAGGAATTTATTAGCTAGGTGTTGACATAATTAATTATCAACAGAATAGATAGATGGCGCTACCACCTTTTTATCCACTTAGGGTAAAAATTTCCAAAAAGACTTTCTTAGCGTTCCCTAACTTCATTTGAGAAACCAATAGGTGTACTATAAAGTTTGAAGTTAATCCATTGAAGGAATAAAAAGTTTCATACAAATTCTGACAACCAGTTTATCCCCTTTAGGGGAGGAATTTCCAAGAATCCTCTCTTAGTGTGGCCCTACACACCTCAAGGAACAAACATGCTAAATTTCATCTACTTGCGCTCAGTTGTTTCGGCTGTAGCATATCTGTCAGTCAATCAGTAACGCAAGAATTTATATGCAGACATATTATACAAATAAATAATATTTGACTGCCTCCCTGGCCTGTGGTGACTGTCACCACAGCGGATAGCGTATGCGTCTGCTAAACGCGAGGTCTCTGGTTCGATTCTCGGGTCGGGCAAAAGTATTACTGAGTTTTGCCGAATTCTCAGTAGCAGCACGGAGTCTGCCAATGGACCTAATATGCAACATGATGAAATGTGGGTGTAATATTACACCTCTGCCTAACCCTTCGGGGATACGGGCGTGAGATTATAAAAAAAATAAACAATCTATCTGTAATCTCAAAATAAATGTATTGGATATTGTTGCTAACCCATTTCCAGTACCCCAATGATTTATTTAGATTGTTTTTCTGTCTGTCTATTTATTCAGGGTAATCTTAAAAATGGCTGAATCGATTTAGATGTGTGTTTTACTAATGGTTCATGAAAGCTCTCGAAGAAACTATGAAAATTGCATTAAGGCGTAGCTGCTTGTAAAAGCTAGTTAAAATTAAATTATTCAAGGATTCCTCAGCAGTATACATTTGTATATCTCAGCAACATTGTAAAAAAAAAAAATTATCCAAGTTCAAAAACCCTTTCTTAGTATTTTAGGTTAAAGACATGAGAGAAGCCTTGGTCAGCAGTTGGACAAAGCACTTACCTGCTTAAAAAAAATATAGCAAAATAACGGTTCTAACTATTTGGCTTCTATTGGTCATATAAAGAACCATCCCACATTTTAGTTAGTGAAGATGAAGAGCGCTTAGATGAGAGCCAGCCGCATAAATTTAAATTAATGAAAATTAAATGCACATCAGGGACGCTGAAAAAAATCAAGTGAACGAATTAAAAGTTTCATACAATCTGGGACCCTTTTTGAACTCCCCGTTTTAGTGGTAAATTCGCCAACGTCACTTGCGGAACCGATATACAAACTTTCAGGTGAATCCATTGAAGTTATTTTTCTTATATTATAAAATGAGACACCCTTTCTTAAGTCAAATACTCACAGTGACTTCGAAAACTCCTTTCTTGGTGTTCACTAACGTCATTCAAGGAACCTATATACAAAGTTTGAAGTTAATCCAATAAAGGAATAAAAAGGTTTCATACAAATTCTGACTCCCCTTTTTAACCCTTTAGGGAAAAAATTCCAATAAGATTTTCTTATTATTTACTAAGGTCATTAGAGAAAACAATATACAAAGTTTGAAGTCAATCCACTAAAGGAATAATAAGTTTCGTTTAATACACACTTTGAACCCCTATCTAACCCCCTGAGTGTGGGAATTTTCAAAAAATTAATTCTTTGTGTTCACTTTCGTCGTTTGTGGAACCAATATACAAAGTTTGAAGTCAATCTATTAAAGGAATAAAAAGTTGCGTACAAACTTTGACCCTCAATCTAACCCTCTTAGGGTAGGAATTTTTGGAAAACAAACTCTTAGTGTTCACTATCGTCGTTTGAGGAACCAATATACAAAGTCTCAAGTGAATCCATTGAAGTTTTTTTTTATTTTACAAAATAGAACACCCTTTCATAACACCCATAGGGGAGTGACTTCGAAAACTTCTTCCTTAATATTCAATTACGACATTTGAGGGACCTATATACAAAGTTTGAAGTTAATCCAATGAAGGAATAAAAAGCTTTCATACAAATTACGACTCCCCTTTTTAACCCTTTAGGGTAATAAATTCCAATAAGATTTTCTTAATGTTTACTAAGGCCATTAGAAAAACCAAAATACACAGTTTGAAGTCAATCCACTGAAGGAATAATAAGTTTCGTCTAATACACACTTTGAACCTTCTTACCCCCTGAGGGTAGGAATTTTCGAAAAACAAATTCTTAATGTTCACTATCGTCGTTTGAGGAAAGAAAAGTTTGAAGTTAATCCATTAAAGGAATAAAAAGTTTCATACAAACATTGACCCCTATCTTACCCCTTTAGGGTAGAAATTTCCAAAGAAACAAATTCTTAGTATTCATTCTCATCATTTGAGGAACTAATATATATATTTTGAAGTCAATCCACTGAAGGAATAATAAGTAACACACTTTGACCCCTATCTTGCCCCCTGAGGCATCAAATCAAGCCAATCCATTGGAGGAATAAAAAGTTTCATACAAACTTTGATCCCCAGTTTTACCCCCTTAGGGGTGGAATTTCCAAAAATCCTGTCTTAGTTCTAGCCTACACTCTTCAAGGAACATACTTGCTAAATTTCATCTTCTTGTGGCTGGTAGTTTCGGCTGTAGTGTGTCTGTCAGTCAGTCAGTAACGCAAGGATTTTATACATATACTAGAGGACGCCAACAGCTACGCCTGCATTTTTTTTTTTTTTTTTTAATTTACCCGTTTTGGCCGATCCCGTGGGAATTTCGGGAAATCCCTTCTTAATGCACCCCTACGGTCCCCAAGGAACATACATGCCAAATTTCAGCTTCCTGCGCCCAATAGTTTCGGCTGTAGCGTGTTTGTCAGTCAGTCAGTAACGCAAGGATTTTATATATTAAGATTAAGATGTAACCAAAAATTTACGGTTTTCGCAATTTTTCCTTTATCTGTGGTATAAGACATTGCTTCGTACCAAATTTCAATATTCTGAGTTCAGTGTTGATCGGTGCTTCGCCGCGAGCAGTCGATAATTATTTACTTTACTGCTACGGTTTATCGCAAACACTTTGTTTACTGTATAATAATATATTACCTGAGCGCGGCGCATCGCGCGCGCCGCCCGGCCGGCGAAACCGGTTTGATTGACCGCTGCTCGATATTCTTGTAGGCACAATGAATGTTACGGATATATTCCGAGACGAGATTAATTCATTAAGCGGGGAAAGCGAGGTTGGTGGTTTAGAGTCGTGCGTAGACTACACACCCGATATGGATGTTGATGACCTTACTTCGGGTTACAAAAGACATAGGGAGGAGATATCATCGGAGGAGGGTTGGAAGACCGTAAAACGAGGACGGAAGCTTCCGACAAATTCCTTAGATGGGAATCAAGCACCATCAGACCCATCTGATACTAAAATTCAAGTTTGTGTTACCAGCAGCAATCCCATTCCCAAACAATTTAAACTTGCGCGACTTTTCAAAGACAACAATATCTCTCACATTGTCCAAGTTAAATACGTTCACCAGTACCGTATCCATATAACCTTTGACAAGGAGTGTAGTGCAGACCAATTCGCCGAATGCAGTACTTTCTCTAACCCTAGAAACCCAATCTAGGTAATTTTTACCTATACGAAAACTAATAATTGCTTTCCCTTTCGCACACTTCTTTCGATCGCCGTGATTGATCGAACCAACTTAGTACAGCCCGCGAGCCAACAGGAGACGGCCGTGTTGCCTTGGTAAGTACCTCCATATTGTAGATATCGTAATGTTGTAGGTCAATTTGGCCTATGTTTAGGCTTTGTGTAACTTTTACACTGGTTTTGAGTTTTTGGAGATAGTTATTTTAGAAGGATTTAACGTTATGTTTTAGTTTGTTTTTAAAAAATAAATATTGTTTGCTTATATTATACACTGCCATAACAAGCTATCTAACAAAGAAAAACCGCTAAGTCGCAAAAACTTTATGAAAAAATTGAGCACTGATTTGACTCGGCCATGGATGCAACAGCGTCTGGAAGCCCCTACATTGAAGCGTTCAGTACGTGACAATATCACGAATATCCTTCAAAAGGAGCCGCAGCCATTGCCAGAGAATACCACAGAAGAACCAGAGCCAAAAAAGCGTCGCTATTGTGGTTATTGTTCTTATAAAAAACAGCGAAAGACAAATTCGCAGTGTACAAAATGCAAAAGAGCAATTTGTCGTGAGCACAATATTGACATGTGTCAAAACTGTTTATAATGTGATAATTATTGTACGAAACTAGTTGATTGTTTTGAAACATTTATTAATTAGTTAAAAAGAGAAGATTTTATGTTGATTTTTCTTTACATTTTTAGTTTATAAGAAGAAAACCGGAAGGGTCTCATTTTGTGCTAAATTTTTATGTTTACGTATTTTTGTATTTTCAAAGATATAATAAACAGATATTATTATAATTATGCGTTTTTTAATTTCATGAATAACCAATAAAAATAAATAATAACGAAAACTAGTCAATTAAACATCATAAACTATCCTATACGTGTATTTATTTATGTAGGTAAATTTGACCTATGATTGGGCTTTTTAGATAGCAAAATATGATTGGGCTTCTAGGGCTAATCTAGGATGGAAAATTCGTAAGACCTCCGAGGTTGACGTGTCCTACGGCCTTATAAAGAACGTCGATTTAGACATATCCGATGAAGAATTATTGAATAACATTTCGTCTGACTATCCAATCATGTCAGTTAAAAGACTAGACAGACGAAATTCTCACGAGGACTCTGCCGATGACAAGAATTGGGTACCAAGCGAAACCATTAGAGTCGGATTTAAGGGACCGTCATTGCCTGCTTACGTATTTATTTTTGAGATGAGTATTAAAGTAGACCCATTTATATTTCCGGTGACTCAATGTACCAAGTGTTGGAGGTTTGGCCATCCCAAAAAAGTGTGTCCATCAAGAAAAAATGTCTGCCCAAAATGCACGGAGAACCATGATTCATGTGCGGCTACTAAGCCAATTTGCGTGAATTGTAAAGGCCCGCACTTAGCACTTGATAGAGGATGTCCCATATTCATCAAAGAAAAGAAGCTTCGAGAACTCATGGCTGAATTCAATTGCACATATAGAAAGGCCCTTTCATTATATGTCTCACCGAAGTCGCCAGCCCCTGACCCACAAGTAGTGCCCGAAAAAAGCCAAGAATTTCCTGAACTAGTCCCTACTTCGACCAATCCGCCCAGATTTCCTACCCCTGATGGCCCATCGTACAGAGAAGTCGCACTGGGAGTATCAAGCCCCGTGACGGTTAACTCAAAACCGGCGAGTCGTAGTACTAGTAAGTCGAACAAAAAGAAAAACCGTCGTCCATCTACTCCTGCTGCTCGTCGAACTGAAATGTCAAGTTCTTCCGAAGATGTGGAATCAGAAGAAAGAGGAACAACGACAGAAAATCAGCCTACACGCCACCAAAGGAATAGTAGCCCGGTTGGTCGCAGTAATGATATTTCCTTTAAATTGTTATTATATAAAATCAGTCAAATTATTATGAACAACGAGTCCTTGGAATACAAAATAAAACAAGTTGTCTCGTTGATCACAGAATGGGTTGCCAACTATATTTGTCAATACTTTTCCGCTGCCAATTTGTTAAACATATTCTTCAACAATGGAAGTCCCTAATTTTTTTGAATTTAACATTTTTCAGTGGAATTGTCAAAGTGTTAGGCCGAAGATAGCTTCTCTAGAACTGCTACTTAACAGAGAAAATATACATATCGCTATTCTAAGTGAGACTTGGTTGGAGCCAGTTAGTTTTTTCAGAATTAATGGTTATAGTTTGTTTCGTTTAGATAGAAGCGATGGTTATGGTGGGGTTGCCGCTCTCATTCATCGTTCTGTCAAAGCCGTTTCCTGTCCAATATACAATAGGAACTCGGGAATTGAAAGTTTGCATTTAAAGATACTTAATTATGAGCACATTAAGAATATAATTACTATATATTGTCCGCCTTCAGCAAACCCTTCTCAAAATGACTGGGACTACATTTTCTCCCGCTGCAATACCAAATCTTTAATTTTAGGCGATTTCAATGGGCACTACTCGAACTGGTCCTATAAAACGGATCGTAGAGGACTGCAGATCTTTGAATCGATGATAGATCACAATTTTACTCATTTAAACGATGGTAGTCCCACTCGAATTAGAATGGTAAACGGTTTATTGCAAAGGTCATCGCCAGACATATCGTTTATCTCAACCGACTTAGCCTTATTATTTAATTGGAAACCTCTTAACGAATCCCTTGGTAGTGATCATTTGATCATTAAAATATCCTCAACGGCTCGAATCAATCATAAATTTGTCAAAAAAAGAAATTTTCGTAAAAGTGATTGGGTCTCCTACACAAATTACGTGGACAGTTTATTCGCCAACGCCACTATCCCTGATGAGTCTCAATGCCTGTACGATATGTTTGAAACTAATTTACAAAGAGCGGCAGAAATCCATATTCTTTATTTAAAGTGTCCCCAGCATGTAACAAATAACTTTCGCCCCAAACCTTATTGGTCTCCCGAGCTGTCAAAAGCAGTCGCAGCGCGTCGATTGGCCTTGGCTAACCTAAGACGTGCATCACCTGCTAATTATGATATCTTGCAAAATAGGATTAGCGAGGCTCAAAGACTTATTAGGAGAGCTAAGTGCGCTTCGTGGAGAAATTTCTGCTCTTCTGTAGATGAAACATCATCGCCGTCTGAAATGTGGCGTAAAATGCGATGGATAAAGGGACATCGTCTTCCGAGTTTCCGTCCTGATAAGGAACAGGTCAAAGATTTGCTTGTGAGCCTTACTCCTGACTTTGTTTGTCCCCCTCCTCCACATTTTTCTTCAACAAATAATCATTTGGAATCCAGAATTTCACTCCACGAATTAGACAGCTGTATTAAAAAAAAAGACACAGCTCCTGGCAGTGATGAAATATCTTTTTCCATGATTAAATATCTTCCCCCCACAGGTAAATCTATACTTTTGAATATTTACAATAGATGTCTCCACTCTGGTTTTGTCCCTTCTCAGTGGCGAGTCGTTAAAATTATTCCAAATCCTAAGCATGGAAGAGATCCTACCTCTTTGTCATCACTGCGTCTAATTTCGTTAATTTCATGTTTGTGCAAAATCTTTCATTCTATACTAAATAGACGAATTGAATGGTACTGCGAAAAAAACAACTTGTTTCCTGTTAATATGGTCGGATTTCGTAAGGCGCGGTCATGTTTAGATAATCTTGCTCTTTTAACTTCGTATATTCAGTTAGGTTTTACAAAAAAATTGGCCACAGTAGCTTGTTTTATTGACATTGACAGTGCTTACAATAACACTAATGTGGCTTGCCTGGTGAAAATCTTAGACCAGATGGGAGTGGGTTCTAAAATTTGCTGCTACTTGTGGTCTTATCTAAATGAAAGGACGCTTAAAATTTCTTCCTTTGAAAGTGATGTTAGTAGATCTACTGGCTGCGGCCTAGCACAGGGTGATCCCCTCTCTCCCTTACTATTCAACATTCTTACTAAAAGCATATGTAATTGTATTCGAAATGTTGAAATCACTCAATATGCTGACGATTTTGTCCTTTATCTATCATCAAGCAATCTGTCTGCGGCCGCACAAGAGTTAAATTCAGCGTTAGTAAATGTCAATAATTTGTTTAATAAACTTGGCTTAGAAATTTCCACATCAAAAAGTAAGATCTGCGTTTTTAACAAACGTCGCCTTACGGGTGCAAACAATATAAAATGTTCTATTAACAACAATTTGGACTATATTCCTGTGGTTGGACAAGTTAAGTACCTTGGTGTATGGCTGGATAGCTCTCTGAGATGGGGTAAACATTTAAACGAGTTGATTGAAAAAGTAAATAGATACATCAATATTTTAAAAGTTCTATCCGGTTCTGGGTGGGGACTTCACCCAAAGCATTTAAGAAGGCTGTATATTTCGGTAATTCGTAGTAGAATTGACTTTGCCTCTTTTATGTATGACAATACTTGTAAAACGCGCCTAATCAAATTAGACAGGGTACAAAATCAGGCTCTCCGCATTATAGGTAACTATATTCGTAGCACCCCTATACATGTCATGGAAAATGATTTATGTCTTCCACCCCTTTTTATTCGTAGGAAATATTTAGCTGTAAAATATTTGCTTAAGGCGAAATCATTCAAAAATAGCAAAATTTTAGTTTTATTAGATGAGCTCTCAAGATATAAGCTAGCTAGATATTGGGTTAACAAAAAGCTTCCCTTACTTGTATCCATTTTTGAAAATATCAATTCCCTCGATATTCATTCTACCCATCAACTTGAGATGTTTACTCTTGACACTTGGGTTAGTAACATTAACGTTTCTTCAGTGGTTAAAGATAACATTCCAGGGTTATCCCAAGCCAAACGTTTATATGATATCCAGCTCATCAAAAGCATTTGCACTGGTTTTATAGACAGCCAATACTCTTGCTACTATAAAATGTACACCGACGGTTCTAAATATAGAAAAGAGTGTGGTGCGGCGTTTTTGGCCCCTCAACTTGGTAGTTCAGTTAGGCTCAGGATTGATGTGGATATTTCTATAATGCATGTTGAGCTAATTGCTTTAGCTGAAGCTTTGTCTTACGCTGAATCAATTGATTCTGATAAATTCGTCATTTTGACAGATTCAAAAAGCTCCCTGCAACATTTGACTCGGTACACCTCGCCCGGGCGAGGCTGCCCGATAGCTTATGGTATTTATGAATCAATTCTGAAAATGCAAAATTCCAAGTTAATCATTATCCAGTGGATTCCGTCTCATGTTCAGCTAGAACGAAATGATCAAGTAGACATATTGGCGAAACAAGCTCTCGTTGATGGAATCCCTACAAATATTTGTCCGCTTTACTCTGATCAGATCAGTCAAGTTAAAAAGAATTGTTGGGACAGCTGGCAAGAGTACTTTGACGAACGGTCGAGAGAGAGAGGCATCTGGTACCGTACTATTCAACCGAATGTTTATAAATTCCCTTGGATTGATAATGCAGCTCTAAATAAACTATCTTTAACTACTGCGCTTAGACTTCGTTCCGGGCACATTGCATCTAATAATACCGTTAGTAATATTGAACAAAAAATGCGAAAAATAAGACGTTTATTGTATGGCACCCCCTTAATATTTTCATTTTTTAATTTTTATTATTCGTTGTTATAGTGGCAACGGAAATACATAATTTGTGAAAATTTCTACTTTCTAGCTATCGCAGTTTATGAGATAGGTACAACCTGGTGACAGACAGGCGGACAGGCAGACAGACAGAGGAGGCTTAGTAATAGGGTCCCGTTTTTACCTTTTAGATACGGAATCCTAAAAAACGATAATTATTATCAAACAGATTTTGCTTCAAATTCGCGTGGTGACGAATTAAGAATACTAATTGTCACTACCCCACTTCATACTGTGGTCGTCCTAGGAGCCGACTAAGGAAATAATACAAACCAAATAGTATCTTTGGGAAGGCCTATGACTTGAAGCTACCCTCAGAGTAAGTAATCTTAGGTTGCAAAAGCACTAGGGCAGTTCCTTTCTAGACGTCTAGTAAATATTTAACCAATCAATTTACCAGCCTGCCATGCAGTCCATTACTGGACCTCGGCCGCTCCTAACATGCGCCATAACGACTGGTCCTCTGCCTTTCGCATCCAGCCCGGCTCAGCTACCTTTTTCGAATAGACCCAGACTTCATTTCCATCGACAAATGGTCACCGAAATCTAATTAGGAAGAAGATGCCGAGACTTAGTTTTAATTACGTAAGGAACATCAGATATTTTCCTATTTCTGGCATGTCTAAAAAAGTTGTTCATAATTCATAATAGAAACTACAATCGCGCGTATGAAAGCCTTGCATTATACTAAGAACTGTTTATTGTTAAAGATACATTATTAACGTTTCCAATTAAAATTATAATTTTATTTAGTTTCACTTTAAGCAAGTAGCGATAGCCTAGTGGAGATGCCAACTTTCTGCCATGCAGTGGGTATCGGGTTCAAATCGACGGCGCGTACCAATGACTTTTCGGAGTTATGTGCGTATTGAATTCTCAATAATCGCTTGTACCGTGCCTCGGAGAGCACGTTAAGCCTTCGTGCCGCTTTCGTGTCAGTACTTTCTAAATAAACTGACACTAGTCTAAACCATGGAATATTGCTATCCCTTTGGGTTGCGGAGGACAGACAGACAGTCGATCTGTGGAAAAGCTAATTAATATTCAGCCAAATCTGGTTAGACAAGTAAGCGGGCCCCATATTGAAACTGGGATAACGCTAGGAGGATGATGATTTAGTTTCACTTTAAGCAATTCTCTTTTACTAGGCAAAACAAACCTTGACGGTATTTATCTATGGATGAAAAACCGTTTAGAACTCTTCAAATAATATCAAAATTAAGCCTTCCGCAGGCTTAAACAGCTCGAAACAAAACAATAGCAATGGAACAAAAGCTTTAATTTTCCCTAATCTGACGTCGTGTTGAGAGCCCAAAACCTACTGATTCGTAGCAATAATACCAGGCTAATGAGAGGACAGACTTGCCTTAATTAAGTAAAATAAATAATTATGAACGGCCAATGTTTTGTGCTCGCATAAAGCAAGTAATGACAGTTGAGTCAGTTGAGTATACGCCGAGCGCCTATTTTAGACCAACTACATATTTACTGGATTATTTTATATTTCCTCTGTTACAGCTATTTTCTTCACTGAGCTATTATTCGGTTGAAGCTAGCTAAAAACAGGCTAACCGAAACGTTGAACAGACGCTTGAATTACTTTTATCCCGACATGTGGCGGCAGAACTAGTATATAAAAAATAATAAAATATATTTTGTAACTTCCTATTTTTTAAAAGACAGGTCTCCTTCTAGTTATATGTACGTACTATGTCGCGAGGTACTTAACAAACATTCAATCAACGGACACAAGGTTCGCATTTGCCAGCAACTTGTGGATCACACAAACAGCATACACACTCGACTAAGGGTTAAACGGGGAGGCTATTGTTAAACCACTACGTTATATGTGCGCTATGTGTGTGTGTGTAATCGTTACTTAAATAATAAAGCTGAATAGTTTGTTTGCTTGTGTAATTGTTTGGTTGAACGCACTGATCTCAGGAACTACTAATTATTTTTGGTTTCGATAGCCCATTTATCGAGGAAGTCTATAAACATCACGCAATGAGCCACGGGTGCGGAGCAGTATCCCTAAATAACTCGGGTGTAATTGCGGGCTCACCTGGTAGAAAGTAAATCGCTCGGCGTCTGCTGTTTGTGTGTAAATATATCAATCATATCAACAAAGTCTAAAGTCAGCAATATCAAAGATAATTCAACACAAGAAATAAATAATCATGCATTTAGAAAACTTTCCAATACATGTTCAAAGCCAAAGAACACTATTATGTATCATCTTATTATCTAAAAGTTGCCCTTGTCAGGCACCATGTCTACATAAATATTACCGCGTAAATCTCCAAAGAGGCGTGTAAGATCTGACAGACTTTATTGGATGCGTCCTTGCGGGCTTATCGTCTAGGTTTTTATTTGAACAACCTATAATTTATATTACAAGTGTTATGGTTGTGTGAGCACTGTTTTATATTGACTAGTATCTAGGGATGGATATAGGTGTACGCAAGTGAAGCAATAAAGAAAACTAACAAAAAATAAAAACATTTAAGTACAATAAACTGGCATTTAATTATAGTAATCAAACTTTAAATAAGTAATTTATATTATTTCTCAGGCTATAACTTAAAACACTTATTTAAAACTTTGTCTAGGTATTGCATATCTTTGGTGGCAAATCCCTTCGGATCTCCGGCTCTTGGGGGGAAATGCGAGCCGGAGTATGTAGTGTTAACACTAAAAACCCCCTCGACTGCCGACCACACAGGAAGAAGACATGGTACAGTCTATTGCATATCTAACACGCACACTTATGAAGCGATTTTAGTCTGGTAAACAGCAAAATATGGGAGACCGGGTATGGTTGTCACACGGGTTGGTTGTCACAGAGGTCATAATAAACTCAAACTCAGAATCCTTTATTCATTTAGATGGCAAAGTGACACTTATGAACGTCAAATTTAAAATATTATCACTGTATGCTTCTACATTTACATTTACTGCCACGTTCGCAAAGCAAGGGCGTAGAACCATGAAAAAGAACGGGCAATAAAACTCACGGTCACTCTTTTCTATCGCCAGGTTTTTAATAATACATAACAATTAAACTTTTGTAAGGTGCTGCAACTGTTATACCTTCTATGTTACTTGTATATATTTACTGTACATAATACTCAAGCATAATCAAGTTAAATTTTGATGTTCATTTAGTTAGCCTCCTGAACATAGACATGGTGAAACAGGAGCATCCACTTACATTATGCACCTAACAATGCAGGCAATCCGCGCAAATGTTCAGAACCATGATGGAAATTATGAAGTTAAATATCAAAAACAAAATTATACCAGCCCATATGACCGCCCTTGACCAGTCATCGCAAGTAGCACCCGTTCACAAGTATGACGCATGTGCCAGCCATCATCCCTCTCGCCATATCAGAGGGACAGGGATGACCCGACACACGACGCGACCACGAGAAATGACATTTTAGTGAGCATGACGACAACGGTATACGAACCGGCAGTAATAAAATTAACAATCTGTTGGTATACCAGTAGTACTAATAGAATATCGAGTGGTCGAATAAGTCCATTAAACGGCATGTCGGAGTACGCTGACATGAGGTACAAATGGATGTGCTACTCCCTCGCTCCTACCACGCCGTTTAATTGTCTGTTATGGCCTCTGTGACAACCGACCAGTGTGACAACCATACGCGGTCTCCCCTACGAAATTACGTATAAGGAAACGTAAATGACTTTTACGTACTAGTTGTAAAAATTACCTTATTACACCTTACAAAAATTACATTATTTTGTTTTATAATGTAATTTTTGTAAGGTGTACAATAAAGAATAATCTATCTATCTTAATGTAACTATCGTAAATTTACAGCTGAGTTTTGATCGGCCTTAGCTAATAAACGTAAGATAAAAGACGTATTCTGTACCCTCATGCAATTATTAACCACCACAAATGAAAAGCAACACATCTTAATAAACAAAAAGGTTATGGTAGGTTTACTTATAACCCTGCAGTCCCTAAAATTTCACATGCTTTAAAATTTACCTGATTTAGGATCACCATTAGTTATTGTAGAACTTACTTAACTTCTTTAAGTAACATTAGCACTGCCCCATAAATTACCTTCTTATTTTGAGGAGGCAGGATCTGTTTTTATATAAACTATCCCACTGCTGGACACGGGTTTCTCCTTACTATAAGAAGGTTTACCACAGCCCAATACGCTGCACGCTGTGTCCAAGTGCGAGTTAGCAGACTTCACAAATGTTTTTGCGAAAACCTTATAGAGACCTGTCACACTTGCAAATTTTTTCACAATGTTGTCTTTCGATAGCCTTTTGCGGCGATAGCCTAATGGTGCAAGTAACGGACTGCCGAGACGACGGTCCCGGGTTCGATCCCCAGTTACCCCGGGCACACACCTCTGACTTTTCGAAGTTATGTGTGTATTAAAAACTTTAATTATCGCTCGCTTAAAATTGTGCCCGGTAGATGGCAATAGGCTCGCCCCCTATTACATTGGGACCGAAACATAACTTGCGAAGCGTGGGTGTGTAATACACCTCTGCCTACCCCTTTGGGGATTAAAGGTGAGAAGTTATGTGATTATGTCTTTCACCGTAAGCGATTTTAACTATTTAATACACACATATCTTCGAAAGCTCGTCACGGAATTTAAACCCGAGAAAGCCTCTGTGTAGTAGTTTGTAGGTCTCCCACTAGACTAGACAATAATTACCTATATCTAGTATTCACATAATGATTGTTCTCAGTTTGTATTGAAATATACATACCAGCTGAGTATGAACTAACTCCCGCAATTTCAGTAACGTTGCCGCTGAGCTTATCGTATTAGCCTTCCTGTGCCCCTTTTGTAACAGTACTATCTCCGTCAGCATCGGTAACAACATACTCTCTGTTATAACTACCACAGATATTATTGGATAACGTGCAAACGCCCTTACATAAACAATCCCCTTACAAGAACCCATATTAGATGATTATTTAAACTTTCTGTAACCGTAGTCAAGGTTTTAATCAATAAATGATTTAGGTTCGATGGCGTTTCGTACCGACATTTAAATAATTAGATTACAGTTTCTTTGGTATTTTGTTGCAACCTTCTTGGATTAAAGAATTTTTTTAAAGCTTTATTTGAGAATATGAAACATAAATTGTTATAAGACAATATCACCCGTAATATCACCATCCGCCGGTGTAAGTAGAGGTATGATTATGACGCTAAGCGCGTTTTGGGCCAAGGCAAAGAAAACGAAGCTTTTGCCGTCTACCTAGGTAATAACACGGCTCCTTGCCTTTCGAAGTAAACTCCACAAACATCATTACAACGTACTAGCTTTCCTTCGCCGTTTCACCTGCGTCATTTTCTGTATCTCAGCAACAGCACCACCTAATGAGTCTAACTGTAAGTCCAAACTATCCAATACACATCACATGTGCAATAAATTTCATCAAATTCAATCTCGGCGTTGAGGTTGAAAAATATGTAAATATAATTATTTTAGAACCGCTATTCGAGCAGTGTTTTAAGGAAGTCAACTCTACCCGTCCCCTCGGCAAACGTAGTATATTTTCATCCACAGAGGAAAGGGATTTCTTCACCAGGTTTGATTCCAGAAGCAAAATGACTCACCCAGAAAAAACTGGATTCACAACCAATAACGTTCTTATGGTATCTGCCGTATCCGTAGCTGCTCCTAAAATCTACGATTAGCTGATTGCTATACGTATTATGGAATGGCAAGCTGGGCTGTACAAAATTGGTGTCACCTACAGACTGAACCAAATTAAAAGTTTCACCACCTTGCCACCCAGTGGCATATCCAACTAATTTACTTATTTTATTACACTAACCTTTAACCTTTGCTTATCCTGTTTACCTACATCAATTTACCCGCTTTGTTACTGTGTTATACCTAACATGTTATACTCACATAACCCTAACATTAAATATGACTGTATTATATGTACTGACAAAGAGAGAAAAGGCGAAGGAAAAGAAGAAGGCCTAGCAGTAGGACAGTTTATATACCTACTATTGTCATACTATTTAAACCATAAATATTTTCTGAGGATGAACCAAATAATAAATAGACCAATCAATTAGAACACAGAGTTCAGTTATCTAACTCTTCATAATTGTTTAATGCTCGAGCATTAAATAAGACAACTACCATATTGATATCACGAAATTTGTCATACAAGCATATAAGGCCTTGATATTACAAATAAATATATTCCCTAGTCAAAGTAAAATCAAAACGTAGTCTTGTCTAACACACGAAGGATATCCAGTGGACATCAATCGCTCCTGTCCTAATAACCTTTTAAATAGCAGAAAGATTTATGGAAAAGCCCAACAAAAGGGCCCTCGATCCGCCTGCGCCGATAAATCTACGCACAAAATAATACGATCCCCGAGCGATTTGTTCACTGGGACAAAGACTATGTTTTGTACAATAAAATTAAGGAGCGTTTCATAGTAAAGATCGTCTCACGTCAAGTTGTTTGATCGTTAAACTCAGTCCTCTCAAACTGTTTTACTGCTACATAGTTCACTCAAAATAGGATAGTTTCCAGGGTCAAAATAATAACATTTTATTTAGTCTGTATTGTAGATTATAAAAAAATATTGAACAGGTATTTTTTCTTTTTTTGATTAAATAAAAAATAACAAAGATATAGCCCATTAAAATTACGTGTGACGTCATCTAGTGCGAAAAATTGCAGCACGGCGTGACGTTATACGTAACTTTAATGAGCTATATCTTGGTCATTTTTGGTTTAATTTACAAATAAAAAATACGTATCGCTTATTTTTGAATAATCTAAAAGATTGACATATAAAATTTTTTTCGTCAACTAGCCTATTCTTTCGAGGTTTCTCTTTAAGAGCTATTAAGGTTACTCTTTCTTTTCACTATACTAAAACTTTCTCAATTATATCAAATTTCTTTTAATATTAAATTGAAGAATCACAAGCTACACAATATCTCTCGCAGCGCATAATTTTTAATCAAATCTAATGATTAGTACTTCGCATATTACTTAGAGCGCCGTGTGTATTTCAAAAATGGCTTCATATCTTTATGTACAGAGCAGGTGGAGAGAAACACGTGAGAAATAATTTATTACAAAGGGCAAAACACCCTCGCCTTTTATTCATATTTAAATGGGGAGTCTCATATTGTAGGTAAGATTTGGCTGATGCGAACTTTTTTTTTACAGTCGTGGGTGAGATCTATATATCTTTACAAAAAATATATTGATATTTGTAATGCTATTATTTAGTTCGTTCGAAATGGAAACTAATACTTTTGAGAATTTTGTTTCTGATTGAGGTAAAACGATCTTTTATTTCATTGCAATTTAAAGCAAATGTATTTATTGTACCTCGTCATTATTGAAATCATTCACGATGTAACGAGCAAATAGCATAGTTGAACCGCTAGCATAGTTGAACACAGATTGTACCTCGCTGTCCGCCACTGCAACTGAGCTAAATACGCTTGTGGCAGGAGCAGGTTTCTCTTTAGATTAACGGAATAGGATTTAAGCGCACAACCCATGATCGGCAGACAATCACAATAGCTGCTGTCGCTTTGAAACCATACCTGCCAAACTACTATATTCACAACCCTTTAAAATCAACGGAGAATGTACAAAGGGAAACTGCAAAGCGGGTCAAAGTTCGCGGTTAAGAAAATAAAACTTGCAAGTACGTATCTACGTTACGTAGATATCTGTTACAAATCGAGCTCCCACTCACAGTCGTGCAACAAAAGAGCTGAGAACACCCTTTTTATCTTTCTCCTTTCGCTTCGACGAGCCTCGTGAGTGAAGAAAATTATTGCCTCGCAGAAAAACCTGTGGAGCCGGAGTAAGGTCAGGAAACAGCACACAAAGACAAAACTGCCAATTGAGGAGTTCTACGAAATAATCACCGCCGGCGTTGGAGCGAGGCCATTTATCTTTTTAAATTTATTTTTTATTTTCAGATCGGTTCATAATTCGAAACAGTGCTTTTTGTTTTATTTATGAAATTTTTGCTACTTAATTTGTGCTCTTTTGCATCTTTATTTAATAACAATAAATAAATAAAGAGGTAATATTAGCTTGAATGACACTGAGATACACGGTAGGAAACGCGATATCTACGGATTTTACTTTTTGGGCCATACTTTTCTCATTTGAGAGTCGAGTGTTACATACACTCGACTCTCAAATAAGAAAAAAGTCCGGTCAAATTAGACCAAAAAGCATGGTAACATGTCACAAAAATCCATTTTTGTGACATTTGACCAAGTGTAATTTTTTTCCTGGTGTCGGATCAATGTGGACTTTTTAGATCTTATTTATAATGGTGTTGAACAATCCTAAAAATTTTTAGCTAAGTGTGAATTATTGTGACCTCGGATGTCTTAATTGACCGGACTTACGGCTGCCTTCTCTCAAAACTTTATGCCACCAGTCTAAAATATTCTAATCGACAGTTAGCTCTGCTCTATCAACGAATCATAGCAGTTACACATAGCTACACTAACCCAATAAACTAAGATGTCGATTTTAAGCCTTTTTCTACATATATTATTATAATTCCAAACCTACAGTGTATATGTGTTGTTATTTTGATATTGAAATTCATTCATTAAAAGCAGGTGTCAAGGGGTCGCATCATAAGTACAGATAAAGTGTATTCATAATCATAAAAATACGCGGAACGCTCGGCGCATAAGTCAACCAATTCAGACAGGCACTTTCCTGCTTTTTAGGGTTCCGTACCTCGAAATAAAAAAACGGAACCCTTATAGGATCACTTTGTTGTCCGTCCGTCTGTAAAGAACCTTTTTCTCAGAAACGCGTTTAGGTATCAAACTGAAATTTATATCAAATAGTAAAGTCTACTGTCCCTTGAAGCTGCCAAAAATCTAACTTTTAAGCCAACGCAATCAAAAGATACAGCCGTTTATTCTGCAAATTTCTGCAAATTTACGAAACTCGCTAGGAATTCAAAACATTGGAATGAAAGTTTCGAATCTTGACATTTGGTACGAACCAATGTCTTATAGCACGGGTAGAGGAAAAATTGCGAAAACAGTAAATTTTTAGTAACATCATTTAAAAAGAATGGTCTATTAATTTAAAAGTTAGTACCCCTTTCCTCACGAATGCGTTAAGTTATTAAATTGAAATTCATATCAAATACTCGGGTCTATAATACTTTTGAGTTGTAACAAAATCAAACTTCTATCTCAACGCAATCAAAAGATACGACAATTTTACTATATTTTCAAAGTCGCAACTACTCGCAAGGAAATCAAAACCTACAGGCACTTCCCGTGAACTCTGAATCTTGAAATTTGGTACGAAGCAATGGATTATAGCACAAATAAAGGGAAAATTGCGAAAACAGTAAATTTTTAGTTATATCATCTAAAAAAATGCCTTATTAATTAAAGTTACTACCCCTTTCGTCTTGAACGCGTTAAGTTATTAAATTGAAATTCACATCAAATACTCAAGTATATAACACCGTTAAGCTGTAACTTCAAATTCAAATTCGAAATCCTTTATTCATTTGGGTCACAATGTGACGCTTATGAACGTCAAAATAATAAATTTATAAAAAATAATTACTTATAGACTCTACATTTACATAATTACTGCCACGTTCGCAAAGCAATAGGTAGAACCATGAGAAAGAACGGGCAATAAAACTCACGGTCACTCTTTTTCATCGCCAGGTTATGCATAATACACATAATTTACATTTTGTAAGGTGCTGCAACTGTTCCACCTTCTATATCACTTGTATATCAAGTGTCTTGTATATCACTGTACATAAAAATACTCAAGCATAATACTTTTGATGTTCATTTGGTTAGCCTCCTCAGAATAGACATGGTGAAACAGGAGCATCCACTTACATTATATATACCTAATAATGCAGGCAATCCGCGAAAGTGATCAGAACCATGATGGAAATTATGCAGTTAAATATTAAAATCTAATACCAGCCCGCAAGACCGTCATCGACCAATCATCGCAAGTAGCTCATACTCGTGAACGGGTGTTCACGAGTATGACGCATGTGCCAGCCATCATCCCTCTCGCCATATTAGAGGGACAGGGATGACCCGACACACGACGCCACCACAAGAAATGACATTTTAGTAAGCATGACGACAACGGTATACGAACAGCAGTAAGAAACAATCTATTGGTATACTGACCATGACCGCCAATTACCTCCATTTTCCAGATCGTTATTATTAACATAAATGAGTGAAACGCGTGAAGGAATGCAAATGTAGAAAGAATTTTGTGAAGGTGACAAGTGAACAATGATATGATCAGGGATAAATCATGTTAAACTACATTCAACAAATCATAAAAATATCCAATTCCTGTAAAAATCATGTGTTCACGAGGCACCTCCACTTAACATGTAAATAAAATAATTGTGAGTTAAACAAGCCTAAGCCTATCCCCACGGTGTCTTATCATTTAAAAATTCCTTAATAGTGTAATAACCCCTTTGTAAAAGAAAGTTCCTAATTGTCCGTTTGTATTTGTGCATGGGTAAATTCATTATTTCAAGAGACAATTTGTTGAAAAATCGTATACCAATCCCCGCAAATGAGTTCTGAACTTTATGTAGACGGTAGTTAGTTCCCACCAGTTTATGCTTATTCCTTGTGTTCACTTTGTGCAAATAACTATTTTTGCGGTATAGAATTAAGTTTTTCTTAATGTACATTAAGTTAGCATATATATATTGCGATGCAACTGTCAATATATCTACTTCTTTAAATTTATCACGTAAAGAATCTCTCGCACCTAACTTATAAATTGCACGTATCCTCTTTTGGATGACAAAAATAGTTTGTATATCAGCAGCTGTACCCCATAACATTATTCCGTAAGATATTACGCTGCGAAAATAACTAAAGTAAACTAGTCTAGCAGTATCTATATCTGTGAATTCCCTAACTTTTCTAACTGCAAACGCTGCAGAACTAAGTTTTACTGCGAGACAGGATATTTGGGTGCCCCACTGAAGCTTACTATCTAAAGTTAGACCTAAGAATACGGTTGATTCGACTAGTTGAATTGTTTCCTTATTTAAAATTATATTAGTAGGAACACTTTTGACATTAGGAAAGAGAATTTAACACATTTTGTTTTGCTAGAACTTAGTACCAAATTATTTGTCGAAAACCAATCTAATACTTGTGCAAGAGTGTTATTGACTGTATCAAAGCTACTTGAATTGCGATCAACTTTAAAAATTAGTGACGTATCGTCGGCAAACAAAACAATATCACATACATTTTGAACAAAGAACGGCAAATCATTATTATATATTAAAAAAAGAAATGGACCGAGAATAGAGCCCTGTGGAACGCCCATTCCCACTGGCAAACCTAGAGACCTACTCCCATTAACATCTTCATACTGAATTCTATCTCTAAGGTTGCCAGCTGGCAACAAGATTGAGTGCGGTATCTCTAATACCATAAAATTTCAATTTACGTAAAAGTGTATTATGTTCTACACAATCAAACGCCTTTGACAGGTCACAAAAAACACCAATGGCATCCTTCGAGTTTTCCCAAGCATTAAAAATATGCTTTAACAAAGTTACACCGGCATCAACGGTGGAGCGACCCTTAGTGAAGCCATACTGCTCACTGTGAAATAAATTATTTGTGTGAAAGTCTCTAATTGATGCATAATAATCTTTTCAAAAATTTTACTAATAGCAGGCACGATAGAAATTGGCCAAAAATTACTAGGGTCGCTCTTGGATCCCTTTTTGAATAAGGGTATCACTTTACTGTGTTTCATTAGATCAGGAACTACCCCTGTATCTACGCATCTGTTATATCGCATTTTGCAGCTAAATATGGAGCTAAGCTAGAAATAATGTGTTGAACAAGTTTAACCGAAATGCCCCATAAGTCAACAGACTTTTTATTGTTAAGTGTCTTGAATACCTTCAGTATGTCATTGGTGTCAATATATTTAAAATTAAAAAGCACATCACACTCATTCACATTGCCCCTAACCAACATTTCTGCTTTGCTTGGACATGAATCTAGACAGCTGGTTGTGTTCACTGGTATGTTTATGAAGAAATTGTTAAAAGTCCGAGCAACATCAGTTTTCCTAGTAATAATTTCACCATTAAATTTTAATTCATAATTGTTATCTACTAATTTAGCTCGCCCAGTCTCATTGTTAATTATGTTCCAAGTAGTTTTAATTTTGTTCTTGGATTATTTGATTTGATTGCTTAAATATAAGGATTTGGCTAAAGCACATGTCCTCTTGAAAACTTTTGAATAATTTCTAACATATTGAATAAATTCAGGACTAAAATTGTATTTCTTCATACCATACAGACCATACAACCTAGCTCTACTTTTGGAAATACCTACTGTTGCCCAATCACAAAAATTTACTTTAATGCTTCTTGCAAATGTCTTCTGTTTTAAAATTTTATTGTAGTCATCATTAATAGTGTTAAATAAGCATTTATATAATTCATCGGGATCATCAATGGTTAAGTCAATGCTGGCGATCTTGGCAGCAACATCATAACTAAAGTGTTTGAGGCGAGCAGAGGTCATTGGCCTACATGTAATTTCTTGTACTTTAGGGGTTGTATTCATTGGAATTACAACCTTTTGCCCGCAGTGATCCGATGTCAAGTCAGTAAAAACAGCCTTACTTAAATAAATACAATTGCAAAAAACATTATCTAAGCATGTAGAAGAATGTGAGGTTATTCTGGTTGGTTCAGAGAACAAAACATTTAAATTAAATGAACTAAATAAGCTAACGATTATAGACTTCCTACTAGAAATTATGTGTTTTAAAACATCCTCTATAATGCTTTCAAACTGAGTGAAGTCGCTTTGTGGTGGTCGATACACACACACTATTATATGTTGTTCAAGCTCAACACAAGAAATCTCAGCAGTGCGCTCGATAGAAAGTTTAGCTATATCCTTACGTTCTTTACATTTCAAACTATTATATACATATATTAGAGAGCCACCACGAATAGCCTTCTTTCTTACGAATGCACTTATATCCGAGTAATGTTGATTGTTAAATATTAATTGGTCACCTCGCAACCAATGTGCCGTAATACATAAGATATCAATCTTATGTTTATTTAAAAATAAATCTATTTCTAATTCTTTGCCAGATAGGCCTTGTATGTTTTGATGAACTAAGTTTAAAACACATGAATGCCTATCTGTTGTCTCATCTAATAGTTTAAACTAATAGATGTGTCAATACTACTATTGGCATAACTATTATCTACCAAATTCGTAAGTACTCTAGTAGTACTCCTGTCAGTATATAAATTAAATGCTAATAATTTAGCAAGTTGTCGCCTATGTACATAAGAAAGATACATAGAATCTTTTGTTAAAAAGAAATTACTAATAAAAATATTAGTGTCAAAAAATAAAATACTGTCACTATGACATGTCCTATTGTATAATAATAAATTTAATTTTCCTATCTGCCTGTTTCGGTCATCTGTGAGAGCATATGAATAAGGCAATGCACAAATAATAAAGCTACATCCTATTTTTGTGCTTAGATCTATCATTAAGTCTGTTAATTCTATGAGACTGTTTTTGGAGACTAATGAGCTGTCACCATATAATATGATGACAGTAGTTTGTGCAACTAACTGAATTAAACTTCTCTGTCAACGCCATAAAAAAACAGCAATATAAGCCGCATATTTTGAAACACGCAACTACTTGCAAGGAAATCAAAACCTACAGGGAACTCAGAATCTTGAAATTTGGTACAACGTCTTATAGTACAGATAAAGGAAAAATTGCAAAAGCCGTAAATTTTTAGTTAAATCATATAATAAAAATATTTTTACTAATTTTAAAGTTACTATCCCTTTCCTCATGAACCCGTAGAGGTAGAAAATTGAAATTTATATCAAATGCGGAAGTCAAAGCTAAAGGGTTATTCCAGTCGATCTAGAATCTTGAAATTTTCCATAAAGCAACGATTTATAGAACATAAGAAAACCTAGTTAAATCACATATTTTTTAAATAATTATATATACCTACAGGTTTGTACGGAACCCTCGGTGCGCGAGTCCGACTCGCACTTGACCGGTTTATTTATTAAAACTTTCATTTAAAAGAGGATTGAGGCCACCGTGAAAAGCATCCCGAATTATACAAAATCTTTTAATGAATTCGCGAACAAGAACTCACAAATACAGACCTATAACAATCAAGAACGATTAACATATGCCTTATTTGCATGGGATACTGGGGTAGAAAATGTTATGGTCTGAAAATTGACTATTTTCACCCAACCTAAATAAAGGTTGAAACAGCTAAACAAAACCTCTCGCTTATCGGTCAGACACAGTAGTTTTGTCAACTTAGATGAAGTGGCCACGCCAGCCAAAAATTTTAAACAAACACTGACGTAGAATAGAGTTAAACCTAAAGTTATAAAAAGAGGTTTCATTTGGTGTTTGTGGTAATCCCTTTATTTCTACATTATTCATCCGCGACCATTGGTCCCTACTGCTCTGCTCATCCTCAAGTTTCTTGATACGCGCTTGAAGTTGACTTACGTGTCCTTGCACGTTTTCTGCTTTTACTAGGCGCTGCTCGAAATCATCAATTTTAGCAGAGTATTCTTTAACAATTTCGGAGAGCTGTTTGCTCAGAGACGACTTTAGGTCAGCAAATTCTTGTCTCAATCTCACGATTTCATCTTTGAGGCCTTCCAGCGGAGTGAGTTTTTCAGCAAGAACACGAATTTCTTGGAGTACTGATGATTCAGCTGGTGGCTTTGGTGATACTGGTCTTGGTGAACTGGGTTGAGCAACAAATCCGGTTTGCTTGCACTTGATACACCGCCATGTCAGCTTTCTGTCTCCTAACTTCCGGTAGCCGGTTTCGGTGATACCTGCACAGTGGAAGTGCAGCGTCCGGTTACAAGCTGAGCAGAGAGCTCCTTTAGTGAGCAGATCATCACAGTTGCCGCACTTGTTCATTTCCATATTGCTTCGTATTACAGAAAAAGTTGTAGAAATTGAACTATGAAACTTTGAGATACAGTGATTTGCTAATGAATCAGAAAGCACGACCGCTAGCAACTGGTGTAACGGGCGAAGTGATTACCACATAACCATATATTAACGGACATGCTTATTGACCAAGCCCATAGATTGACTTTCCATGGAGGTGCACGCCTAACGTTGGCGTGGCTGCGTCAAGAGTTTTGGATAGTGGGCGGCAATAATGCTGTCAAAAAGAGACTTCGACGATGCATTACCTGTAGAAGAAATAATCCCTACAAACACAAACAGTTGATGGGGGAATTACCAGCAGCCAGGACCAATATTATACGACCCTTCTACCATGCGTGGGTCGATTTTATAGGCTTCGTTGATGTCAAGTCTGCCAAAGGAAGGGGCGTAAGGTGTACCAAAGGATATATCGCCGTTTTTGTATGTATGGCAACCAAGGTCATTCACCTGGAACTCGTTTACCCGGTTACATGTACAGTGACAACGGGACCGACTTCACAAAGACCAATAGAGTGCTGCAGGAAGAGCATGTTAACCTATCTATCTATCTATATCGTCACGCCTGTCTCCCATTGGGGTAGGCAGAGACTATGGAACGCCACATGCTTCGGTTCAAACATACCTCTTTCGCTTCCTCGACATTCATTAACCTCATTATGCATGCGCGTCGGTTATGGGTACTTTTAATTTGGCCTTTTTTCAGTACGTCACCTATTTGGTCGGCGTACGTCCGCCTAGGGCGTCCCCTACCGACATTTCCATTCATTCTCGCACGATACACTTCTTTCGTATTTCTTCTTTCATCCATCCGTTCTAAATGTCCAAACCAACGCAACATTTCTTTTTCAATCTTTGTCACTACATCTTCTTTTAGACCACACTTCTCTCGTATCACACTGTTTTTCACTTTGTCTATCAGCCTTATTCCGCACATACTCCTCAAAGCTCTCATCTCCACAGCATTGATTCTACTTTCAAGCTTCTTCTGCCGTACCCATGATCCATTACCATACATCAGTGTTGGCGCCAAAACTCCCTGCAGTATAGCAAGGCGAGCTTGCCTTGGGATAATACCATTGCTGATTATGAACTGCTTACCCAAAAGATATACCAAGATATCTGGAGGAGGTGGCGAACGGAGTATTTAACTCAGTTGAACGCTCGCTCTAAGTGGCAGCGTACACAACCAAATATGCAGATAGGGGATATCGTCATAATACATGACGTCAATCTTCCTCCCGGCAAGTGAGCTCTGGGCAGAGTCGTAGAACTACATCCCGGGAAAGACGATCTCGTCAGAGTGGTGTCAGTAAAGACCAAAAACGGAGTCATAAAGAGGCCGGTCGTAAAGTTATCTTTACTACCAGTTAAAGATAACACAAACCATAACACACAGAACGTAGAAAGGATAAATGACACCGACCATTCATGTCCTTAATCACCAAAACCAGCAACCAATTCAAAAGGAAGAGCCAAGACAGGCGTATTCCACTTCATGACCATGATGCTGATGTTGTTTACATGCTTCATAGCACCTATACAGTGTACTCACACAACCGTAACTCTATACAACAGTCAGAGCTTATATTCTGACAGGATGTCTACTGTTCATTTTGTTCGGGATGAGTTGAAGTTAGTAGTTTACTACGATATAGAACCTTACTGGCAAGGAATGAACCTACTTCAAATATACGTAAACTATTTAGATAACATTTTCACCACTATCTTAATATATAAAATCCTTGCGTTACTGACTGACTGACAGACACGCTACAGCCAAAACTATTGGGTGCAGGAAGCTGAAATTTAGCATGTGTGTTCCTTGGGGACCGTAGGGCTGCACTAAGAAGGGATTTCCCGAAATTCCCACGGGATCGTCCAAAACGGGTAAATTAAAAAAAATGCAGGCGTAGCTGCTGGCGTCCTCTAGTAGCAAATAAAGTTCATTGCGAGTCAATGTTATTACAATTACGACACAGCTCTAATTAATTACAACGCTATAATAACATAATGCCGAGTCATCAGTTCCCAGGCGGGCACGCGCTGCGACGTCGCCGCGGCCTTATCAATGCAGTAGGTAATGTTGCACATAGCTTATTTGGTGTACTCGATGACCAATTCGCCGAACAATATAAACGGGACATCGATCTTGTACGATCCAACCAAAACCATTTAGCTGCATTGTGGAAGAACCAAACTTCCGTAGTAGAGGCGGAGTACCATGTCTTGAACAGAATGAAGAACTCCATTGACAAGCAACATAAAATGTTTAACCAATACCTTAACCAGTTGCAAAAGGATGCCAACACGTTGCAGATTCGAGTCCAAGACGTTAACACCACAAACGAGTTTTTGTTGAGTTCTATTGTTGCTCATAGTCTACTGACGAACTTGAAAGGCATTCAAGACGTATCATATACATCTTTTGAAACCAGATCAGCTGTTGGCAGAATTGAATACCATTTCCGGAATACTTTCGAAAGAGCTAAGTTTACCAATTGAAAATGTACCTTCAGAACTGCCAAAAATATACCAATAATACTGCTGAAGGTGAAGGCGAAAATGACATCGAGATATCTTATCTTTGAAATTAGAATACCACTCGTGAGTCGAGATAGTTATGAAGTATACAAAATATTTTCTATACCAAAGAAAGTTGGCAACAACATGGTCACCCTAGTCCCAGTTTCAGATTACGTTGCGATCAATTTACGAAAGGATTCATTCATTACAATAAAACAGTCGGAATTTATATAATGTGTTCATTTCGACTTGTCGACACAATTGTGCCAATTACAGAAACCAATCTTTCGTATGAAACCAGATGAAAACCTGTGTTCCAAAAACCAAAATACTTGTGAACACAGGTTTTCTTACACATGGGTTTTAATTACATACCAACCTTTAACTATTGTAGGTAGAGCAAAAAAATATTAAGTCGGTACTCGAGATTCTCAAAGGAATTTTTCCAGTCTGTAATTTTATTCTAAGACGAGAACTGCCAACAACTCGGCGTATAAATATCTGTCTCTTTTTTTGCAAACGTAATATCGTGCATATGTGAAAGTGACAGATAGTACAATGGACTCGCCCTCATTTTTTTATCATGGGCTTGCCCACAATGGACTCGCCCGCAATGGACTTTCCCGGTGCACGAAAACTGATAATATTGCCTAGTAATTGCGTTGCTAAGATGTTTTATGCCAAGAAGTAGATTAGTTACCAATCAATAAAACAGATTTGCACAGAATAATCACTGAAAAATTTCTTATTCCAATTAAATAAATTATTTCGTAAGCAGTTTGACAGAATGCGGTTTCGTGCGCCCACTAGAGAGTTGTCGAACGAACTAAGAGCTGTATGGTTCCCAAACCATAAGTCAGTGGAACATTTTCGTTGTACAGAAGGGCGCATCTAGTGCGTTAGTACATATAAATCTATGTTTGTAACCATATTCAATAAAAACATTTTGAAACCTAAACTATTACTTCATTATTCTGACACTGGCTAGGTAGTCTTTTTTGTTTTGTGATTACATATTGAAAGATTTTAAGGCCATGTCGTACATCGTTAGAAAGGGTATTAAGTACAAATGCTTTTTAAAGTAATTGAAGTTCAAAAGAGCTTTTAGTTTTTTTATAATGAATTTTGAATTTCATATTGTGCACTCATTACTTCATTTTTAAAAGTTTTGAAGCTCGACAATTACTTTTTTTCACTTATTCCCAACAATTTATTTATAATTAATAATACATTAGGGCATCCAATAAAAGTTATCTAATGCAAATATGACTACAAACTAACAAGTTATATCGTTTTAAATGTGATTATTAAGAAAAAAATGAAAAAGATCGTATCTCGAGTTCAGGTACACTTAGAACCTGGGTTTCTTGGGGTGAAAACTAGGTTATGCTCTCCCATAACCCTCAAAAAATTGTGTTGGTCCAATCGCCAAACACTCTGTATAACTGAACTAACTTTTATGCAAATATAGAGTGTAAGAGCATATCTCACCTGGTACGCTCAACTTCTAGCCCTCTAACTAATTAACGACCAATGTTTCAAAAACAACAGTACCATATTTCATTAGAGATTGGACTTGTATATGAAAAAAAATAAACCGCACCATAAAGTTTATATTTTTTGCACCATAAATTTGGGCGGGTAATTTCTTTGCGTAGTCTATGGACGGAAGAGTTTTAAGCGGACATTATACGACGTTTAGAAGGTTTAAAAATATTTAGAGCGTGTTTGACGCATCAAACTCTTGCATTATCCGGCGCAATTAATTGCCGTACTTATGTTGTTTGATTTCAGACAATATTTTCGGTTGCTTTTTCTTTCGTGAAAATCCAACTAGCTCCATACACATAAAAATATAAATCAGGCTCAATAAGGCGTATACAAACATTACATTGAAGAAACTCTAAAAAAGTAATAAATCGCTATAATAAGCCTACCACAGCTCTGGTGTAGCGCACGCTGAAACGTCTGGACAAATACAATTTGTTTAAAACTTGGTGTCAAATAATTACGCTATTAAGGCCCGTTACATAATTAAAGCAGCGATAGCCTTGTGGAGAGACCGGCAGACTGCTATGCAGAGGGTCTCGGGTACGAATCCATGGCGCGCACTACTGACTTTTCGAAGTAATTTGCGAATTAAAATGTTAATTATCGCTTGTTTAACGGTGGATGAGAACATCGTGAGGAAACATGCAACTCTGGTAATTCTTCATAATGTTCTCGAAAGACTTTTGTAGTTTGCCAAAATGCACTTGGCTAGCATGGTGGACAATGGCCTTACCCTTCTCATAGTGAAAAGAGGAAAAGAGGCTCGTGTCCAGCAGCGGAACAGTTCAAATATACAGGATAGATGATGTTGACATAAATATAACGAATGTAACTTTACACACCGTGAAAGTTTAAAATTAAAAAAAATATTATGATGAGTGACAGACTGACAAGAGGAGCAACTTGAAATTAATACGTCATTCATACAGTCATTGACCGATGATAATATACACGAATATGAATAAAAATGTACACGTACTAAATTATAGAACAATATTTGGCTCTAATTAAAGTTTCCGTTTGAATGTCTAAGTAAAATTTCAATACAACGGAGAGGTCGTGAATTTATCCTTCCATTTATTATAATGCCCAAAGGACAGATACCCAAATAAACTTGTACACTAGTAAATTGGGTTGTTCCGGTTAGGGCCACCTCGTTGTATGATTGAGACTGCCTATGTTCTGATATTGGGCTGCTTAGGCAAATTATATGTACTAGCAAATTTCTAATCAACTCTCGACGATTTACATTGTAGTAGTACATATGTACTGTGAGGATCGCTTTGGAATTGTTTTCATTTTGAACTGCGGATAGATATTGAATATTTTTTATTGTACTGTGAGGATCGCTTTGGAATTGTTTTCATTTTGAACTGCGGAGTATTGACTTAACGCCATGGCCGTACTTCTCTTATCCCTTGTTTTCTTATCAGATAAGCGTTTTGTACCTTAACGTGTTTTGGCGTAGTATCACTGGGTGCTATATACAATGGAAGTATGTGCTAATTATCTGGTGTTTTATGACTAATACAAGACTGATTTTATGGCTCTTATTAGTCATATTTAATAGCATATTGGTGGACAAAAAATCAAGAACTCTTACTTTATATCTTTGGAAAATTATTGCGTTTTGAAGGACTTATGGCAATTTTTACAATTCTTAAATAATAATGTATTAAATAAAATTTACATATTACTCCAAAAAACGTAATATGAGATTTTGATGATGGGAGATGCAACTTCTTAACTTTTGACGGTCAAAAAGTTAATTATGCCTTTGTTATGTATTTGGGGAAACATATAGGTAAAACGGCAACAAAGTGATAATCTATTCACACGGGCTAATCCAAAAAATAATAGCTATGACAAACTATAAACAATGTAATTTGTGCCAGGAGCCGCTCAAAACCCACATTAACATTGAGACTCAGCATTGGCGTTTAGTCATAAAAATCATCTGCTTTCCATCTGAAATATTAAAAAGGACTTAACCGCACGACTCCTCCACAATTTTCCCGAATAAGTAAAACCTGCTTGCCGAACTTGGCTTGGTTTGGGTACACACTTAACCGAAATACACCCGTGCCCAGCACTGGGGTCTGATAATGAATAATATTCCCGCCAATATAATCAAAGAACAAAGACTGTACGAAAACAAAGACTCTCTTGGTGTAAGACCGGGCCGGTATATCTTAAGTTGTATTAACAATACGGTACCTACGTAACAATGATCTATATACAAATCGGAGTCCATTGAATTAAGTGATTGGGCCTCCGTGAAACCTTACAAAAGATACAAATTAAAGGAAATAAATAGTTGAATTGTGACAGGAATCGAGGAGGCGCGCACTAAAGACTTATTTTAGAGCTAGATTAATGTTTTACGACTTTTGCCAGATAATATTCGAAGTTACTTTGGAAATGTTGATCGTTACATGCATTAGTGGGTTTGTTTGGTCTATAAGATATTGTTGCGATGCCTTTCTTAAGAGTATCATTCTAAAGCTGACTTGCGGGAAGGATCGATAGTATTAGAACATTAACGCCATTTACATCTAAAAGCAATCGCACAAAGATATATTGCATAGAGTAGGCATTAGTATTAGCACGTACCACGTACTTATTAGTCGATTATTGTTTAATTAAAAAAAAGGAAATGTATTTGCTTCTTCATATTTCAAGAAAGTGTCGTAATAATTAGTGCTTGTGATACAGGTCGCACCACCAATTTAACGACAAATATGGTTGGCGGTCTTGAAACGAAACTACTATCCCGATAACAACTAAAGGTGAAACTGCATATGAATTTTAATAAAATACTCGGGCTATTTTTTAAATAATGCCAATACGTTTAGAGATCAAGGGCCTCTATAATCTATCCTCCAAACATGCTAATTATGTCAATATCCTTCCATTATTGTGTCCACATATGTATTTATCGTATGTGCGTACATGTTGATTGCATAATTGAATAAGCAATTAATCACTTACAAGCCCATCTCAAGATTGCGATAGCATTCACCGTAGAGGGAATCTAAATTTGTTTCAAATATCTCTGTTGTGATTGACAAAACAAATTTGAGAAATTTCTATTAATCATAGTGTTGACTCAAATAGACTCTGTATTGGAGGCTTCTGTTAGGAAATTCTCAGAATCGAAGCAACTACGTGTGTGGCGTAGTTTCAGCTGCCACTTTGAAGCTCGCCGAGTGGCGTGGGCCCGATCCTCACACGGAACAGCACTTTTTGTCACCTATAATTTGTTGTTATGAGTCTGGGTATCCTTTGCGAGTTTGTTTAATGTTTGTAAAGTCCACCGCGATACAATATTTACTCCTAGAGTGGCATTTTAAAACGGAAAGGAGTTTGAGAAGATTTTGACTCGGCAGATCTATTAAGTAAGTAAGATCTCAATTACATTGACTATCACCTTCATCAATATCATCACTGACCTAGCGTTGTTCGAGTTGCATCCATGACTTTCACCCTGGAGAAAGTGGTCTGCTTATTAGTCTAACGAGATTTGATAGAATAGTAGCTATTCTACAGAGCGACTAGGCAACTGCTTGCGCTGCGTAACTCAAAGGGATAGCTATTTGCCATGGCTTACACCTGAGTCAGTTTATTAATTTTTTGCTGACTCGCTCTAACGACTGTCTGACAGTTGGGATCGACGGCTCTGACAGCTGTACGATTTACAATTTGATACTCATATAAAATCAGTGGTGCGCGCCGTAGCGCAAGTTAAAGCCCGATAACCTCTGTTTGATAGTCTGTTCGTATCTCCACTAGGCTATCGCTTCCTAATCACCATCTAATAAGTACGTTAATCTTAAAAACAGGCCATACCTATTCTTTTGCTTTTTTAGTGATATACAAACTTTTAAGAACTTTCAGTGATATGCGCTGTACTATTCATATCTCGTATCATTAAAAGTTTAATTGTATAATATTATCTCTATTACCAAGTATACTTTATTATCATAAATAGGAGCACATCACTCAAGATAGTAACATCAGAAAGTAAAACTACAATATTTTTTTAAGTACGCGCTATAATCTAAATAAATCCCTATATCTGTATCTCTAAATGAACGTCGCTCTAGGAAGTCTATTGAGACAGGATTCATTCAAATATTATGTACAGCGACACTCTACAAATAAAACTGTCCGTCGTCGAACGATACGCTCGAGGCCTTACGATATTAAAGCCCGCACACACTGTAGCCATGATATATTATATATCTACTGGTCGGCGAAGGGTCGTTCTCCACTATATTATCTGTTTAAAATCTCAACAGGTGCTCCGTTAATATTTAAATTGTTCCTACAACTGCAATGGGTTTATCGGGTTCTGAAATCAGAATTTCATTTTAAATTTGGTTTTATTTATGTGGGCTAGAATTTTAATTCTATTAAAAACAGTCAATATTTATAACATGTGTCAGGTAAGTAAAAACAGGCTAAGACATTAAATACGAAACTTTATCACGACAAGAGTTATGTTACGTCTCAAGTTGGAGGCACAGCAACCTAAGCTTTATTTTATTGATTGTTTATTCAATCACCTTGACGCGACTTGTACCTACAGATACTACAAAATCGCAAACTACAATTTATTTTCCTTAATTATTTAAGACAATATAGATAGAATTTATATTTTTAAGAATTTATTTATATTATGATGCGGAGGCATTTTACGACGCCTAAACCATGTAAATATTTTCAGTTTCTAAATTTGTTTTTAAGGTTTTTGTTTTAGATTAGATTACATTAAGCTTCTTATAAATTATGTTACTTAATACAAAATGAAATAAAAACATTTGTTTTATATTATTTATTTTATAAAAATTTATAATATAACAGATTGATCGTACTAATGTTCAAGATTTGGCAAGAATTATGAAAAAATAAATGTACGTGTTTATTATTTGGCAAAATGAAGGTTACTTTATCGTCATCATCATCATAAAGGCTACTGCTGAAGACATGCCTCTCCTTATTTGCGTCACTGTAGCATTGTGAGCCAATGAGGGTGTTTGATATTTCTTCTACCACCAGACGGCGCTGAGTATCAAAGGCGTCAGGTCCAAACTGACGTCAGATATGTGACACTTTTGCCCGACCCGGGAATCGAACCCCGGACCTCCGATCAGCAGTCACATACGCCATCCACTGGACCACGGAGGCATATGTTTTGCGGATCTTCTGGTGAGTAGAATCAATTTGCAGAAATTGAGAAATTCCTATCATACATAATTCTGGATACAGATTCATTTCACAAAACAGCCCATTTAATGTTTTTATCTCCCGCTTTGGCTAATAACGGAAGTGGTTTATTTATTTTCCAACTCCTACAATTTACTACTGATTAAATTCCTTGCGAGTTGCACGATAGTTCAACTTTTCCCGGGATTTCACGCGTGTCAAATCTCGATCTCCAAAGTCACTCACTATTGAACCGACCTGAAATACTGGAAAAATAGTCCGAAACCGAACAAGCAGAGCAATGAAACTTTATGCTAAATTATCGCAAGGTATGTCAGCTGATACTGAAATTAAATCAACATCAGAATCGAACTAAAGCAAATTAGATCAAACAACGCTAAAAAACATAATCTGAAAAATACACCGCTGCTGAAACAACAAGACGCGCTCTATTCACATAAACCTTAATAGATATGTCAGCTGATACTGAAATTAAATCAACATCAGAATCTAACTAAAGCAAATTAGATCAAACAACGCTAAAAAACATAATCTGAAAAATACACCGCTGCTGAAACAACAAGACGCGCTCTATTCACATAAACCTTAATACGTAATTGTAATATTTGCTTGAGAAAGGAATTACTGCTCGACGCCTCTTTGAATAGCACCAACGCGATTTAAGGCCCATCTCGGAAGGAAAAACAAAAAGATTTAGCATTTCCTTACCCGAGTTACTAAAGACCCAAGATCCAATGCTAAAGATATTGCTGCTGTGTATACTACATTCTTTGTAGTAAACAACTATTTACTATTAAAATACCTGAGTATAGCTACACTTTAAGCGTCGTCACAACCGCCTTAAACTGCGCTGAGCGTTGTGGAATCAATTCCTATCGGACAACACTGTATAGAACACAAATGATCACACATGATCCATATCCAGAGCGGTCGTTTTTTTTTTCTCATACCCAGCAGTGTTAGTGGAAAAATACGACCGCAAAGAACAACCGCCCTAAGCTTTGCTTAGTTTATGAATAGCTTGTACTACGTATATGTCGGCGATACGCCAGGGTTATAGTGTCCAGACTCCATTATAATAAAAACACTCACGTTATATTACTTGGTTTATTTTCAGACGATTTCTAGCACAGAATTGCTGGAATTAAAATGTGAGCTATAGCCCTTTTTATATACTAACCGTCATTACACTTAATGTTTAACAACTGCCACTTCCTTTTCAACATATAATTGAAAATACTGTACAATTAATAATTAAATATAATCAAAAATCAACATTAATATTGTAATGAATTTTGCACAACACCAAATGATTTATTTTATACGAATAACAAATTTATTTTAATAACCAAACGCTGCTTTACAACATTGTCAACAGATGGCGCTATCAACAGGATGCAAATATAAGCGCATGTTATTTATTACCGTAAAAATAAGTGACAGAATAATGGTATTTAATACTAATTGATTTTACTTTGAAAGTTTCTGGAGTTATCTTAATAATTAAGCGATAAATTAAATACCCAATCTTTATAAAACAGTTAAGCAGCCAATACAGTGTCCTAATATTGTAAAGTAGTGAAGTTCTCAGTTCTGTGTTCACAAATAGTTATTTAAATATCAGTCTTAAATATAATTAACATTTTCGTATCAATATAATCATTATATATAAATTTGCGCCCATATATACTAGTTCATCGATAAACATACATAATTATGTACTTTTGATCAGTACCAAGACCAAGACCAAGACAAACATCCATGTTGACGTAGCAGTCGGTTACACTTCAGCTACGCCACAGGGTTATCATAATTTGTTTATTGTTACACTTTGCCACTTAAAAATAAGTAAGCAATAAATAATAAGAAATAAAGTGCTGTTATAAGTGTTTGCAACCTAAACTGTTGTGGATAAGCAGGTACTTTTGTCTTTGATTATCACTTTAAGAGTGGAATGGTACTTATTATTTTATCATATCACTACTTAGTTTTATCGCAAGATATAAACTTAAACAATAAATAAATAATAAATATAAACAGAAACTAGCATGGTTTCTAGTAAAGAGACATGTTTAAATGACCAAACAAACACTTAAGAGAACAAATGATTTGTACCGCAAGGGTGGCAACGCACCGCCAGAGGCTGATTGTCGGCTAATTCTTCACCCTTCGCTGAAGGCTGTACCACGCAATAAATTCGTCGCATTCAGACGACCCACCCAACTGAAAGAGCTGCGATAAAAACGAGATGACTCGCCTCCTGATACATTTTTTTACTTAGAAAACAATGTTCGCGACCTCAAAGGTATTAAGACGTTGAGACATTGATGGGTATTGTCTTCTATTGAATATTTCATTACTTCCTCCTCTCACTCCTCTCATGTCGGGTGGTGGTTGTCTCAACGCGGAATCGTAACATTACGTATTTTATAGACTTGCTACGTAATATTATTTGGTATATGAACACACACATACATACAATCACCTAGTATACTTGTTTTATTCGCTTAGATTTACGATTGTAATACAACTGAAGGATTTTAGTGAGACTTCTTTAGGCATCAATGGGCTAAGCCGAGGCATTATCGAGTGATAGGTTCATTTGTCAACCTGTCTTCAAAGTTCATACAAAAAAGCGACTGTCGGAAGAGACATAAAGAATCTGTAATTCAATCCTAGGAATTGAAGCGAACAAAGCCTACTTCATCAGGGGGAACGCTTGACAATGACACAGGTAAGTGCGCCTACGTTTATTGACCTCAAATAAATTTGCCACGTTTTAAAAACCCGAAATGAAAGGAGTTCGTACTAAAAATAGGAGCTGTCCTTACACGAGCATGTTAGGATATAATATAGATACTACATTACACTTTGTAGATATGTCCATCTATATTTAGATTTAGTGAACCTACAAGGAAAGGTGTTTGTAACATACTAAAAATAGTTTATACTTAAGTGTAACAACTAGTGCTACGCGTTAAAAAAACCTTAGCTTGTTGGCATATTTCTCACGTCGAGTTTCTTTAATAATCATCCTGAAAATTCTTACCACATAAATGTCTTTCATTTAATTTTGGTGTGAGTGTGTGGCCAACTCTGGTGTCGGAGCAGATCGACCGGAAGTCTGTGACTTGGCCTAACGATTCTTGTCCTAAGGCAAGAACTGGGACCGACGTCTTTACGTGCCCTCCGAAGTACGGTAGCGCTCTGGTGTAAATGACACGACGAGACCAGACGAAAGCCGGGACCGACGGTTTAACGTGCTCTTCGAGGGATGAGGCAAGCGATAAATAACTGTTTAGCACTTAACTTTGAAAAGTCAGTCGTGCGCGCCGTGGATTCGAAACCGATACCCTCTGTAGGTATGGCAGTCTGTTGGTATCTCCACTAGGCTATCGCTGAATTCAAAATATTACTAGAATAATAAGAATAATAATTTATTAAGGGCTGTTGGTAGCATTTTGCCATAAAAATAACCATTATGAATCACTAAGATATCCTACAATGCAACTAAGTTACACATTAACATACAGCAATTTATAGCCATCAAGTCACTCCAAGTCCCCTCCAAGCTTTTACTAAACTGTGTATGCACAGTTAGTGTCAATTGTGTCGAGTTAGTGCAATCGATTGTCTCAGACAGTGACATAATGTTTCAAACTGCGACATTATGCAAACACACGGCCCGGTTACGTCCAATCTGGATGAAGTGGGATACTCTCCTGACGTTAGCTGCTGATGTCAACGGACAAAAGTGTTCGTGAACATTTCAATAATACGGTGCTACTAATTATTGTTTTTGGTATTTTCTTCGCATCCATAGAGAGGTGTTATTGCGTCAATTGGGTTTGCATTCATTTGCATTAGTTTTTGCATTTTCTATGTTGCCACTGGAAAAACGTTGACTTTTGCGATATCTGTCTTGACGTGGTACATAAGCGTTATAAAGACGATCTTGCCGCAATTTTCGTCTTTAAAAAATTATATCATATAAAAGATTTCTATAATAGTACCCAAAGACCGGGATCCCTTCTTTTTGCATAATGTTCTTTGTCCTAATATACTTCGGCATAACGATTTTGGCACAATTTGTTTTGGCATAGTAATACTTCGGCATATATTTTTAGGCATACATTTTATGTTGGCATAATCATCTTAAAGACTTATTTGTTTTGGCATAAATTTGATTCACATAACGTTAGTAGGCCTAATGACTATTAGCATAACGTTAGTAGGCCTAATGACTATTAGCATAACGTAAGTAGGCCTAATGACTATTAGCATAACGTTAGTAGGCCTAATGACTATTAGCATAATATTTATATAATTATATATTTAACTTGTAAAAAATGTATATGCTGTGCAACAAAAGTTAGTGACAGAACCGAATTGCTGCAAAACCGACTCCACGTAGTCTTGTTTGTCCTACCCCTAGAGTGTTATTTAAAATCGCGTAGGCGCGTAGGGGCGAGGCGGCTAGCGGGCTGAAGAGCAGGCGGCTGCGAGCGAGCCGCCGCGGCTGAGGCTGGCCGGCTAAGCCGGCCAGCAAGCCGAGGCTGTGGTGGTGAGCGAAAGCCGTCTGCGACGATTAGCACGCGTGGGGCCGCCGGACGCCCGCAGCGCCAGAGCCGTGACAGAAGCCCTGCCTGCTGCATGTTGCATGCTCGCTTGAATGCTGCATGCTGCATGCTTGCTTGCATGCTGCATGCTTGCTTCCATGCTGCATGCTGGCTTGCATACTGCGTGCTTGGTTACATGCTGCATGCTTGCTTGCATGCTGCATGCTGTATGCTGCATGCTTGCTGCATGCTTGCTTGCATGCTGCATGCATGCTTGCATGCTGTATGCATGCTTGCTTGTTTGCTGCATGCTTGCTTGCATGCTTGCTTGTTTGCTGCATGCTTGCTTGCATGATTGCTTTCATGATGTATGCTTGCTTCATGCTTCCTACAGCGAAAAATATGCCAAAGATACATTGCCAAAGTAATTATATCCAATTTGTATTGTATTGTAATCATTATGCGTAAATGAATTTATGCTTTAGGATTTTATGGTTTTGAATTTTATGCTTTAGGATTTTATGATTTTATGCTTTAGGATATTATGCTTAAAAAAGTTATGCTTTAGAACTTTATGCTTAATAAATTTATGCTTTAGAATATTATGCTTAATCATTATTATGGTAAGATAAATTATGCTAAAAAAAATTATGCGTAAGTTGTTATCCGTAATGATATTATGCGAAAATATAATTATGCCAAACAAAATTATGCTAAGTTATATTAGGTCTTAAAATTTTATGCAAAAAGACCCACTCTATCACTTTTATATAAAGTTTAATTACTTAAACCGGACTATGATAAAAATGATGAGTAGACATAGAGTAGGTAGGACAATACATAGCATTTATTTTTAAATTCTGTATTAAACATGGAACATTTTAAGATAGTTGTATTTAATACTAAACAATATCTTCCAGAGAACGCCACGTCATATTTAGAGTACATTGGCAATTTATCACTGGCTTATTATCAAGGTGTTTTTATTATATCGCATTTGTTAAACTATACGCATATTTCCTGAGTTACTGATAGGTAGCTCAGGAGATATGCGTGCACATATGAAAATACATACATATATCCATAGCGCTTGAATAGCAGCGTCATAATTCTCCGTAGTAGACAAAAAATGGAAGCATTAAGAAAAACTTAAATATGCAGTTCCATTAACAAAATTAACGTCATATTAGATAAATAAAGAATTATAGACGGGGAGCGGGCATTGTATACCGCGCTGGCTGATAGCACCTATATCCAAAACCGAAAGCTCGCTCCAATTTTATTTTCACGCCTGCAATTCACAGATACGATGAAAGTTTCATCGGGGGCTTTCACTAGACGCGCCAGCGAAACATAAATTGTGGACAGACCGCACCTACACGTCTTGATTTTTCAAAAACAATACACGTATGCTTCTATTTTTAGACACATGAGTTAATTTTGTGCCCGCTTTTTGCTTTTTAAGTGGCTATTCTAGGTTTTCGCTGCATGAATGCTGACAAAACATGATTTCCCGTCTGTTAATTAAAATTTCACATGTGTAACTGGATCTGCACTTAAAACTAGGTCTTGCCCGTAGCTACGTCCGCGCATTATTTTTAATTTAACAGTTTCTGCCCAGTCCCTGGGAATTTTGGGTAATCCTTTCTCTACGCAGCCTAAAGAACATACATGCAAAATTTCAGCTTCTTGTGCCCAATAATTACGGCTGTGCCTTGTTTGTCAGTCAGTCAGTAACGTAATAATTTTATATATACAGATGTAACTTATTTAAAAGCAGCGATATCCTTGTGGAGAGACCGACGGACTGCTATGCAGAGGGTCTCGGGTTGAATCCACGGCGCGCACCAATGATTTTTCGAAGATATATGCGTATTAAATTGTTAATTATAGCATGCGAAACGGTGAAGGAAAACATCGTGAGGAAACCTGTATGTCTGAGAGTCCTTCATAATGTTTTCGAAAGACATGTGAAGTCTGCCAACCCGCACTTGGCCAGTGTGGTGGACTATGCCTTACTCTTCTCATAGTGAGAAGAGGCCCGTGCCCAGCAGTGGGACGAACTATATACAGGGCCGATGGCCGATAAATAAGCCAATATTGCCCGCATGCTTATCTTTTATAGCCTATAGATACGTGGAGAAATAAGCTATGGTGTCCCTCCAACTAGAAGGTGCCTGCTCTCATTAAGCTAGATCGGGTGATGGTCAGTGACACATATGTAATTCTTAGCCACGTGTGTAACTTCTAAGAGCAATATATACGAATCTGCGTAGGTCAGCCGACGTGCCTTAGATGTCTAGATGTCGCCAGTGTGCCATAGAAGGCATAAGGGGGTTGCAGACATGAGTAAACAGAATAAAGGCAGCACATGCCTCAAGCATGCGGGCACAAACATACATAGCAACACGCACTCTCTACATTTACCTATCTTGTAACTTGTTAAACAAAAATATAATTCAACCTGTGTTATACGAGCTTCAACAATTTGATTGAGTTGTGAAATCTCTTGTGTTTAGAGGAGTTGAAACTGCTGGGTAACTAGATCATATCGATGCCTTCCGGCCAAAAGGGGGTAAGCGACATTTTTTGCGAAATCGACTTATATATATGGTTAGAATCGGCTTTTTTTTCTGCGTCTAATGGTCTAAGTTTTGTGGCTCTAGGACAAACTTTTTGTCGCTTAGGCGGTAAAGGAATTGAGGTTCTAGCACTAAGTTTTTCGTCATAAACGACAGTTATTTTTGGTGTATTTTGTATTATGGTGGTTGGATAAAAATAATATTTCAAAACTGTGAGATAAGCAATTTTGGCTTTGAATATTTTTTTCTTTACTTGAACGTTAAGTAGTTTGGGCTGTAAATACTTTTTTGTAAAAAATACATTAGTCAAACTTTACCTGAATCTTTGTGTACCAAACTTTCGGTTAGGATATTAGGGCAGTTGCTTTGGATAAAATATATGTCATTTATTATATTTAGGTCTCATTTCCGTGACTTTATTTGGCGTTTATTTTTATTTTCCCTAGTCACCAAATCAATCATCGAAGGCGCTTAGGATAATTCATCCAAACCAATGTCGCCTTACATTGTCGCTTACCCTTTTTTCCCCTCCCAAAAAAACATAATTATCTGGTATGGTGGTTAGCTAACAAGTTAAATCAAAGGTTTGGCGATTAGCTTACAGAAGAATGACAAACAGCGTCGGTTATCTCACTCTTTCGTTCGAACAAAATGTCGTTAGCGTTGCACAGCGAACATTCACCGCAGCGTAAGCACCTCCGTGCTTGCGAGTCCGTTTGGCGCAAAGTTTTTCAAAGGAAATAAAACGGTAAGATTATTTTAATAGACTTTTATATTCATCTATAATTGTATATTCTAATTAGTTATTTTAAGTTTTATAGGTAAGAAGTCATTCTTTTGCTATCTTGTTCAGACAATACTGAATGGTTAAATAAGTACCTACAGAGTTTTTGTTGGTTGGCCTGGCTTAGGATCATAATCAAGGGTTCGAATCCCAGGTTGGAGTTATTGATGAATTCTCAGTAACAGTCAAAAGTTAATCCTGCGACTGATATGACTCTGTTGTGTCGAATTGCCTATGGGACTATGAGAGTGAGAGAATAAAAACTGCACGTTTGTTTTGCACATATATTAGCGCACTTAAGTAGGTCCCTCTTTTGCATATTGTTACTCTGCTTCAAGATTTGTCACCGTGACTGATTTAACATGTGTCATCATCATTGTTTTATCGATTGAGTGAATGGATGCGTGAGTGCGAATGAAAGGATACACGGCAAAAGCGATAGTAAGAACCCTCTTTGTGGAGTGGCTGAAGGCCGCCACGGTGTCCTCACCTTCCGCCTGACGCATGTCTTCATCGGACACGGTTGTTTCGGGTAGTTTCTTTGCTGTGGAGAACTCCCCCGGCAACGGACGCCGCGAGGCGATTTACGGCAACTGTAGACGCGGACATGCGGACGACGAGGACCAAACGCCTACCGTCATACCTAAAAGTGGTCCTTAGGTACGAAATTTTAAGTTTATATTTTATTGTCATACCTAGAATGTCAGCATGAATGTATAATGCAAGACTAACTTACAATGAGTAACAATTGTTTTGTTTAATTTTCTAAAATAAAGACTGATTGAGCACAATTTCTCTTTTTTTAATTCATACCTTAGTCGGTTAGCCAGTTTAAAAACTTATAAAAGTCTAATGTATGTATGTAAGTATAATTTTATAAGAATTAATCACAATGTGCTTTCGCGTTGTATAAAAGAACTTATAGTATTTTTTATAGATAATTAACTTATAACAATTTCCTTGTTCTTCTGCCATTAACCAATAGCCGGTTATGTCATATTGGCTCCACTTGATGAACAGAAAAAGCACAGTTATGCTCTTTTTCTTCAACAGAAATTAAATAAATGGTGCAGTTAAATCATTTGGGTTGGCACTCATTAATTGGGTTGTTTTAATTTACGACGTTTTTTCCTGTTAGTATAATTAGGACCATTTGAGGGTAAGCGACAGTAAATAGTGTTAAGAGTGTGATTTGTTTTAATTAACAATGTCATTTCGTAGAGACCTAATCAAAAACTATGTGGTTACATTTTGAAACTTTTGGAACGTACAGAAAATTTTCTATGATTTTTTTTCACTTATTTTGAACTTTAAACTACTCTCCTGTAAAGTTTGTTAAGTGGCGGTTAGCCTCTTTTGGCCGTAAGGCATCGATATGGATATTCCCGTGTGAATAGTTTTGGACAACATTTGTTTTAATGCTGTAGGTAAATAGCAACATTGTACTGACTGAACTTTTTACTCACGTACATCGTTATTTGAATTTATGCTGTAGGATTGAGTTATTTATAAAGAGGAAAATCTTAGTACAATTTTAGTTTAATTATAATGTAGGTTCTATTAATTCTGTTTTATTTACCTTTTTCTGTTACATGAGGTGCTACATCACGCAGGACTATGGGGTCCGGGATTTTATGTGAGGATTATTCCCCTATACTGATATAGGGAATAATGGATAAAGATGCACATCCTACACTGGTAGGATGTGCGTCCTTATGCAGTATTTTAGCATGAACTATTACAGTTTATGCTATATAGACCCACGTCAATGCTTTGACTCTGACAGACTCTCTTTGCAATAAGAAACACTGTATCCATTCAAACATTGTCCTCCCAAAATTGTGTAGTGCTCCACCAAATTGAATTACAGTAAATGATAACCAACACTGTTAATGACCACATGGTAAATACAGTAAGTATTCAGTGAGAACTTAACGAGAACCAGTAGTAGAACAACAGTGTGGCAGCAAAAAAGCTTCGATTTAAATGTAACACATAAAAGTGCATACGTAGTTACACCGGACTAATGAAAATCAGTAACACGGGAGAAAAAGGGAATTGGCAAGTTGGCGTTTCAGTTTTTATCCGCGACAGCAGTGTTACCTACATGATGTTAGTGCACACTAAACCTGTGACATTGCAAGAAAATTGAAGCAATATTTACAAAGAATTATGTTAATAAATGCGAATCGTACAGTGCCTTGATTTAATATGAAACGAATTGATAATTGACATCGCGGCGATTTTGCCTTTGCTGCAATCGGATGTATTTTACAATAATCGAGTCATTTTCAGTAAAAAGAAAATATTAGCGAAAAATTTTCTATTACACATACATGTGCCTCTGTGTGCAATTCATACTAAGCCAACGACTGAATTCACTTTTTCATTTAAAATCTCGTATTTTACTTAAAAATACAACTTTTGTACTAGTCAAGAATTTTTCACTAATTAGTTATCATGAGGTACCTAACAAACATCCAATCAAATCAAATCAATCAAATCAATCAGCCTATCGAAGTCCACTGCTGGACATAGGCCTCTCCCAACACGCGCCACAGTACACGATCCTCAGCCTTCCGCATCCAGTCTGTCCCAGTCACCTTTTTGAGGTCGTCGGTCCACCTAGCCGGGAGCCGCCCTACCTAACGCTTGCCGAGACGTGGTCACCACTCTAGGATACGCTTGCTCCATCGGCCATCAGTCCTTCTACAGATATGGCCAGCCCACTGCCACTTGAGCCTACTGATTCTGTGAGCTATGTCGGTAACTTTGGTTCTTTGTCGGATAACTTCGTTTCGGATTTTATCCTTCAAAGAGACGCCAAGCATAGCCCGTTCCATAGCTCGCTGCGTGACTTTTAGTTTGTGGACTAGTCCCACTGTGAGTGTCCACGTCTCGGCACCGTACGTCATAACAGGTAGGACGCATTGGTTGAAGACTTTGGTCTTCAGGCATTGCGGTAGGGGCGAAGAGAAAACTCGACGTAGCTTGCCAAACGCTGCCCAACCCAACTGGATCCTGCGGTCGATTTCTTTCTCAAAGTTGTTTTTACCAAGCTGGACTACTTGCCCAAGGTAGACATACTCTTGAACAACTTCGAGCATCGATCCGTCGACATAAACCGGTCCCGGCACAATGTGTTCGTTGAACATAATTTTGGTTTTATCCAAGTTCATGCCGAGACCGACCCGTCGAGAGGCTCGATTTAGGCTGTGCAGCATCCCGCTCAGCTCTGCCAGGCTCTCTGCCACGATAACGATATTGTCGGCAAAACGAAGGTGGGATATGTACTCGCCATTCATGTTGATGCCCCGTCCAGTCCAGTCCAGCGTCTTAAAGACGTCTTCGAGTGCGTTGGTGAAGAGCTTAGGGGATATTACATCCCCCTGCCTCACCCCTCTACGCAACTCAATGGGGCTGGTTTTATTGTCCTGGAGCTGGACGGTCATAGTGGCCGTGTCGTACAAACATCTCAACACCTCGATGTAGCGCCAATCGATGCGACACCGCTGCAGAGCATCCAGAACCGCCCAGGTTTCGATGGAGTCGAAGGCTTTCTCGTAGTCCACGAAAGCCATACACAGCGGCTGATTGTATTCGTTGGTCTTCTGTACAATCTGCCGAACAGTATGAATGTGGCCTACGGTGCTGTAGCCTTTTCGAAACCCGGCTTGTTCCGGTGGCTGGAAATCGTCGAGTTTTCTGGCGAGGCGATTTGTTAGGACTCTCGAGAACAACTTGTAGACGTGACTCAGGAGTGAGATGGGTCTGTAGTTTTTCAGCAGGGTTTTGTCACCTTTTTTGAAAAACAGAACCACCGCACTCCCACTCCACGCCTGAGGTGTCAGGCCTTGGTGGATAACGGAATTAAACAGGCTCGCCAGCTCTTTCAGAACTGCTGTCCCACCTGCTTTTAAGAGCTCTGTGGTGATTCCGTCATCCCCTGGAGACTTGTTGTTCTTGAGCTGCTCGAGAGCCACTCTTACCTCGCCCTGGTTGACATCAGGGATGTCCTCCGTGTAATGGCGCGTGAGTTGGGCTCTGTGGTCATCATCGCTGGGTCTCGTGGGTTTAGGCATCCGTGATAAAACAATTTCAGCGAGAATCTCGAACTTGGAGGTAACGGTTTTGCCATCCGCAGTATTGAGTTTCGACAGATGCATTCTACCAAGCTGGCGAGCGAAGACTTTGGTGCCTCGATTCTGTTCAATCGCAGCCGTAATGGCGCGGGTATTGGAACATCGGAGGTCACGTCGCACCAGCTTCCGGATCTTCCGGTTTAGGTTTCTTCCATCTGTCGAAGAAGTCTGCGCATATGACATTCCCCTTCTTTGCCTCATAAGTTCGAGAGACTTGAGCAAAAGTTTACTTTGCTTGTTAACGCTTTTTCTGGTAAACACCCTTCGAGACACATCCTGTAGCGTTTTGACCACAGCATCGGTTTTCTCGTCAACAGTGCCATGGGTTTCCAGCAGTCCGAAACGGTTTTGAAGTTCCAGTTGAAACTTTTCGGATCCTACTGCTAGCTGAGGCGCAGTAGGTCTAAGAGTAGACTTCATCATGCGAAGCCTCTCAGCTCTGAAGTCTATATTTAGAGTGCCTCGGACAAGTCGGTGATCGCTACCGGTATTAAACCTGTTGATCACTGAGACGTCTCTAAATATATACCTCCGATCAGACATGATGAAGTCTATCTCGTTCCTTGTCACAGTATCGGGGCTTCGCCATGTCCACTTTCTATGAGGCTTCTTCTTAAAGAAGGAGTTCATTAAGAAGAACTCCTGTGACTCCAGAAAGTTGACCAGCATTTGCCCCCTGTGATTTCGGCACCCCACGCAATAGGATCCGATTCTCGTTTCGCCGCGTTCTTGTACTCCCACTTTGGCATTAAAATCCCCCATAACAACGCTGTAGTGTGTCTTGGTGATATGATGTAGAGCCTTAGTAATGTCCTCATACATGGCTTCGACTATGTCATCGCAGTATATCGAGGTCGGCGCATATACCTGTATCACCTTCAGGGAGTACCTGTCGATGATCCTTAATATCAGGTACGCTACCCGTGTTGACACACTGCTGATTTCGACAACGTTGTTAGCGAGAGATTTGTTAACGAGGAAACCGACACCGCCCTGAGTGGGCTGATCGCCTTCTCGAAAGTAGAACAGGTTTCCTGACTCAAGGGTTATCGTGTCCTCCCCCTGTCTTCGGACTTCAGACAACCCCAATATATGCCAGTTTATATGACCTAGTTCTACTTCGAGTTCGGTGATGTGTTGGTCCAGCCGTAGAGAGCGTCCATTGTACGTAGCCAGGGTCAGTTTCTTGTGGTAGCCGTTTGCCGTAGCCCGGAGATTCTTAGCACCCTCTGCCCCGCTGTTACCGCGACCGCTACCGTAGTTACGGACAGCGGGACTACCAAGAATTGGGGGCCTATTCGTTGGTGCGCTCATTGGGTGGGCTACTATACCGCGCTGGCCAGACGAGTTGGTATAGGGTTTGGTTTCAAGTTTTCCATCTCTTCGCAAAGATATTATTCGCTTTTTTGCAATTTCCTTGGTCGCCTTTTACGACACCCACGGAATGAAATGGGGTAGTGACACTTATATTCTTTATCCGTCACTACACGCCATCCAATCAATGGAAGCAAAATATACTCGAAATAATAGGTGAATCACACAAGGTGCTGTCACGAGAGTAGGTAATGCTAAACGGTGAGGTGAATGCTAGAACCACTACATAATTGACTTGATCACTGAGCTGATTTTGAAACGAGCATCTATACTTATTACAAAATGAAGTTCACTTTTCGTCCGTTTGACTGTACGAACGCTATAAATACAAATACGATTAGTAGATAGCGTGATTCCTGTATAATTCTCGCGGGTGGAGCCGCGGTCAAAGTCTAGTTTGTATTATATTCGATACATAGAGTAAAACATACACAAAATATAAAATGCTTTCTTTCCGCCAAAATAGTATAACACTAGCTAGTACTTACACTCCATACAAAGTTCGTTTGGCTACTTTATACCAATTACAATTCAGGGTTGTGTACTTTTTGCTCACATTGGCAGTACCGTAATGTCATCGTATCAACAGTAACAGTGATATAGAACATCAACATTACCCGTACACTGGCTCCATTAGGCACTTGTATTGGTACTTCAGATTTTATCTAGCTTTGGAGATACAACGTAATTACTGTGCTAGTGTGTTTTGGGTACAGTACAATAGATTCTACATAAATATGTGTGATAATGAAGTGATGGTGTTGTCTTCGTTGTAGCTAGTATGAAAATAAAATTGTTTGAGAGATGTCATTCATGTAAATGCCTCTTAAATGTGTTTGTTTGTTTATTTGCCTTCTTTCACGTCACAACAGAGCAATGTGGTTTCGGTTGAAAACCGACTCCCATTAGGGCGGAGCCGCGGGCTAAGTCTAGTACTTCATAAGTACATAGTATACTGCAGTCGGTATGTATAAAATTCTTGCGTTACTTACTGACTGACTGAAAGAAGTGACAGAAAACGATTAGCCGAAACTATTTGATGCCACACGGTAAAATTTAGCATGTAGATATGTTCCATAGGGATCGTAGGAATGCACTAAGAAAGAATTCCCGAATTCGGTAAATTAAAAAAATAAACGTGCTGTCGTAGCTACGGACGTTCTCTAGTATGTAATAAACCTTCTAAAAGTTTAAAAAAATATATACAAACGGTAGGTAATATTTCACCAAAGAATGCCTTCAAATTTCAGATTAAACCCAAATGTAATCGTTGATCCTTACAACACCACACTAAGTACAATAATTATTAGACCATACCAGTCTTCAAGAGGCATTTATATTATGTCTTTGATTTATTTCCGATCAGTGGGCATTTGAGCATTTCAAGATCCTGAAGCGCTTACCTGAATGGCGTCGAGATCGTTTTAGTAATTAGAAAATACCTCCTGGAATATATACACTTAGAAAAAATGTCTTATTATGTTAGTACCTAGACTACGAGTGGTAGCGCCATCTACCTTCCTATCTATAACTAATCGCATCAACATCAATCGTTCCATGTCTAGTGCGAGCGATACCATATTTCCGTCCCTCTCTATCCCACTCCCTGGAAGAGGCGCTGCCTTTCGCCTGATTGGTCGCCGCTATCGTCGACGCGAGTGACAGTCCAGAACTTTCAAGAACATTCGATTCGCTATACGCGTCCGCTATACCGCATCACCGCGCCGCTCCCGTATAAGTTATTACCGCTTATAAAACCGCTCGCAAGTGGAAGTGACTGTGTAGTGAAGTGAAAACAAGCAGCTGCACCACGAAACCACCAGGAGACTGCCCTTCGGAAACGAAGAAGATTGCCGTATAAGGTAAGTGCCCTCCATCCTTGGAATATCCTATACCCACTCACAATCACCTCTTCCCGTATCCAATCCTAGGCGGCTAAAACCCGCTATCCTTTGCATACAGTCCATTTCCTTCTACAAGTCGCCTAGAACCCTACGGTTTCGGTGTGTCGCCGAACCATTTTTTTGATCCATACGAGTCGGATTCATTTACATTTTTATACGTTATATCGCTATACCTAGGCAGTTATAGCACCTAGCTATACTCCTAATATATTCACATAACCGTCACATGGTTGTTTCCGCCCGCATCAGTAGGTAAACTTTTATGTAGCTACCTACTTACTCAATTATTATTTCTGCAACTATCATAGTTGTCTTGTAAATCTCATATTTCGAGCAACTTTTAATTCCACAGCTCTAAGGTGTTGCCTACTTAGCCTACTTAGGTAAAATAATAGGTACATTAGATATTCTTATTTTGTTTCGTTCTCATTAGCTTATACTTACGTAAGCATGTCACAACAAAAGAAGTCACGCGTGTCGGAAGACAAAGAGATGACAATCTTAGAAGCAAAACGCAATATTTTATTTGAGCGCATTCAAAACATCTATGAACGCTGAAATACCGCATCTATGTCTGACAGTAATAGCGAAGCATTTCTCAGTTATTGTATGACAGTAGATAGTATTCGAACAGATTTTCATAAGTTGTTAGACGATTATAACGCAAGATTACTTTCTATCAATCCTGATGAAAAACCGAACTATCAGGCGTATACCTCATTCGAAGATCTTTATTGTATTGTTAAGCGTATACAATCGCAATTGGAGGGTAAATGTTCAGCAGAGCCCGTTGCCCGCAAACCGAGATTACCGCCAATCGAGATTATGTCGTTTGACGGAGATATACGAAATTGGCCGTTATTCTATGCGAGTTTTAAGTCTACAGTGCACGATAATGGTTCTCTGACAGATGCTGACAGGTTGTACTATTTAATAGGTAAACTGTCACCGAAAGCCCAGTCCGTATTTGCAGGTGTCACACCCAGTGCTGAGAATTATCAGGACATATTTCAGTCACTACTTGACAGATATCAGGACACGCGCGTCCTAGCGTCTACCTACTAACTATCTACTCAAACTGTCCGGCAACGCGTCTGTCTCGAATTTCCAGCTGTTTATTGATAACTTCGTAACCGTGGTTAATTCTCTTAGGAATTTAAAATTAGAAGATCTTTGCGACTTTATGTTGCTTCAACTCACTTTAAAAAAGTTTGACACTGATACAATTCGCGCATTCGAGATGACGGAACGCAATAATAAAATACCTACACTAGATAGTTTTATTTCGTTCATCAAAGATCAGTGTCGAATATTTCATAATACGCAGTCGGGTTCACCTGGCCCGTCTAACACTAACAGCAACAAACAAAGGTTGAATAAATCGCGAAATAGTAATAATAACTCGGTCCCTAATCCACAATCTTACGTAACATGTTCGGAATCTAATAGTAATAATTCACAGAAGTGTCTGTGCAGTAATATAGTGCACGACCATTTATATAAGTGTCCCGCCTTCGATAATCAGAATGCAACCGCTCGTTTTAAATGCGTAAAAGATAACAAAGCTTGCATTAATTGCTTAAGCATAAAACATAAAACAAGTAATTGTTCTAGTAAGACAAAGTGCCACTTTTGCAATAAAAAACATCATTCATTGCTTCATTTTAATAAAGATAACCCGTTGTCAAGCCAAGCCGCTAACCTTGACTCACTTACCTCACAGGTGCGGGCCACGGTGACTTCCCCCTCCACGCCTCACAATGAGATATCGTTGTGTACGACATCTATTGCGCGGGCGGCACGCACGCGCGGACGGCCTTCGCGCGCTTTTAGTGATCAGAGCAGTGTTAAGCCGCCATGTATGGCGTCTAAGACTGTTCTGTTAGCGACAGCGCAAGTTATCATATATGATGTTAATGGGTCGCCGCACGTTGTCTGCTAGATAGCGCATCTCAGACCAATTTAATAACGTTAGAATTGTTCAAACGCCTCGGATTATGGAATAACTTTAAAAATACGAACTCAATAATCCGAGGGATAGGCGGATCAGAAAAACATTGTAAGGGTTCCGTAGATATTAAAATACATTCGCGTTTTGATAGGGACATTAATTTTAACATTTCTTCCCTTACCGTGGAGCGTATTACGGACACATTGCCAAACGCTAATGTGGACGTGTCGCTTCTCACACATCTCGAGTCATTGCCACTAGCGGACTCGGAGTTTGCGAATCCGGCAGACATTGATGTTTTGATCGGAGCCGCAATATTCCCGCACTTGCTACTTACTAAAGTGGTACGTAGTGAGCCAAATAACTTACCGCCCGCTATTGAGACGGTATTTGGGTATGTGATTATGGGTACCGTACCTACATTACATACTTCTCAATACGTTACGTCTTGCTGTTGTTCTGTTCTTCAAGAAAACAATATTGACTCTCTTCTCAAGCGAATTTGGGAGCTTGAAGAGGTTACCGCACCGCCCTCGATGAGCCGTAAAGATCTCGAGTGTGAAGAGCATTTCCGCGCTACCATTGTTCGTGACGACAGTGGCAGATACGTTGTGGCGTTGCCATTCTGTGGTGACCCTTATTCATTAGGCGACTCGTACGCTGCTGCGCTCAGACGTTTCCATTGTTTGGAACGTAAACTTGATGCATCACCTAAGTTACGCAGTGCCTATAATGACGTCATTTGTGACTACATAGATAAAGGTTTTTTGAGTGTAGTTGTAAACAACGAGGGCAACACTCTGTCCTCATATTATATCCCGCATCACGGCGTAGTTCGCGAAGATAAAACCTCTACTAAACTCCGTGTGGTTTTAGACGCTAGTTGTAAGACTACATCAGGTCAGTCGATTAATGACATTTTGCATGCCGGCCCCAATCTACAGGGTGATTTATTTAACATCATAATAAAGTTTCGTCTTTTCCAAATCGCTCTGTCAGTTGATTGCCGCCAAATGTTTCTCAATATCGGCGTTCGCGAATCTGACCGTAGATTTCAACGAGTCTTTTATCTTTTTGACAAGAAAGAAAGGTTCTCAGTTCAGTCGTGTTTGTTTTGGACTCAAGTCTAGCCCATATCACGCGTTACGAGTTGTTCGCCAGTTGATCGCTGATGAAGGCGATCACTTTCTCGCCGCAGCGGCTGTTGCCACTTCCGCTTTGTACATGGATGACATTGCCTGTAGTGTCATATCCGCTCCGCTAGCAATTTCGCTTTCTTCTTCTTCTTCCATTTAAGAGCTAGGTAGCTCTTGTCGGTGGAGCAATTGCCATTGGCTTCGGTTTTCTGCCTTTTCTTTGACCTCTTGATAGGACCCGACTCCAACTTTTTCCTTCAGCTGTGTCATGTAGGTACGTCGAGGCCGTCCTCTTCCTCTTCTCCCTTCTATTTAGCCTTCCAGTATTATTTTGAAAAAGTTGTCGTGTCGTATCAAGTGGCCAATCATCTTCCCTCTCCGATTTTCTATTAGTTTTAACAACCGTCTCTCTTCGTTAACCATTCGGAGAACCTCTTCGTTTGTAATCTTTTCTGTCCAGCTTATTCTCTTCATCCTCCTCCAGCACCACATCTCAAACGCCTCCAATCTTTCTCTATCCCTTTGCGTCATGGTCCAAGTTTCACAGCCGTATAGAGCGATACTCCAGACGTAAGTTTTAATTAGCTGTTTTCTAATTTTTGAGTTAATATACGATTTGAATAGAGTCTTTTTCCTATTAAATGCTTGTTTGGCTATTGCAATTCTAGTTTTTATATCCGGTGTACATCTGGAGTCGTGTGTTATTTGGGTACCTAGATATTTAAAGCTATTGACCTGTTCTATGACAATGTTGTTAATTTTAATGGGTCTATTTTGTGACGGAAATTTCGAAGTTGTCAAACATTTTGACTTGCTAGTATTTATTTTAAGACCAAGTTTGCTAAATATTGCGTCCATTTCTGCAAGTAATTTTTCTAAATTATCTGGGCTATCTGATATTGCTGCTATGTCATCTGCAAATCGAATAAATTGAATATTATAACCGTTGAACTTGAATTTCGCTTTGTGCTGAATAAGCTCTTTTATTCAGCTTTTCAAGCGAGGTCAGTTTGATCTTGTCAAATGGACAAGCAACTCCAAGAAGGTTCTCGCACGCGTACCAGATTCTCATAAGGCTTCTCCAGACATTGAGTTTGAGAAGTCTGTACCGCATAAGGTTCTCGGTTTACGCTGGGACAAATCCTGCGATAGTTTTTGGTTTGACGTCTCACCACCAGATGATAAGTGCACCAAACGCACTATGCTGTCCACAGTGACTCGACTATGGGACATAATGGGTTTTGTGGCTCCCAAAATTTTGTACGCCAAGCTCTTGATCAAAGACCTTTGGCTATCAAAGTGTGAGTGGGATGAAACACCCCCTGACCATATTGTCGCCGCTTGGGGCCAGTTTTGTATTGAGCTTACCGCGCTCAATCAAATTACTATTCCGCGTCATCTTGGGTTGGTAGATGGATGTACCATCAACTTAATAGGTTTCGCTGACGCCAGCGAGCGTGCTTACGGCGGAGTCGTATATCTGCAAGTCCGCATTGGTTCTAACTACTCGGTGCAGTTAGTTTGTGCCAAGTCTAAGGTCTCGCCTGTTAAAACCATTTCGGTTGCGAGACTGGAGTTGTGCGCGGCCCTTCTGCTATCTCAGTTGCTCCGCAAGGTTCAAGACACAGTTTGCCCCACTACTCTATTAATAAACATACGCATTTTTCGACTCCAAGGTAGTGCTCGCTTGGATTTATTCTTCTCCTCACCGCTGGCAGACTTTTGTCGCCAACCGCGTTAGTAAATTGATTGAACTTGTTCCCGCTACTTGTTTCAATCACGTCGCGGGTTATCGTACTCGTCTTCAGGAAGAACGTTCCATAGATCATATTGACTGGAAGTTTATTCCACCAGCATCACCACATTTCGGTGGATGTTGGGAAAGCATGGTCAAAGTAATTAAAACGCATCTCTTCAAGGTTGTAGGTCAACAGATCCTCTCTTACGAAGAGCTTTTAACTGTCCTTGCACAAGTCGAGGCACTGATCAACCCGCGTTGTTACCGTGAAAAACGCTAAAGGGAGTTACGTGCGCCCTGTTGTACGTCTCTGTCCGCTTCCAACTCAGTGAGATCTAGCCTGAAGTTGGACCTACCTCTTAGTTTAAGTATTTAGTTAGTAGTTTTCGCTATTATTGCGTTTGTAGTTTTTGCTAAAGTTAATTTAGAGTAATTTTATTGTCATATCGCTGTCTTAGCCTATTGATGGGTTATGCGGTAGTACACTCAACATAGCTAAGTTCAATTCTATTTTTTTTAAAGGCAACCCTTTAGGGCCGGGGGGATATGGTAGCGCCATCTACCTTCCTATCTATAACTAATCGCATCAACATCAATCGTTCCATGTCTAGTGCGAGCGATACCATATTTCCGTCCCTCTCTATCCCACTCCCTGGAAGAGGCACTGCCTTTCGCCTGATTAGTCGCCGCGATCTTCGACGCGAGTGACAGTCCAGAACTTTCAAGAACATTCGATTCGCTATACGCGTCCGCTATACCGCATCACCGCGCCGCTCCCGTATAAGTTATTACCGCTTATAAAACCGCTCGCACTAGACATGGAATGATTGATGTTGATGCGATTAGTTATAGATAGGAAGGTAGATGGCGCTACCAACGAGTATTTGGTGAATAATATAATCAATTTGTGTTGAGCTAAGCATAATTACTTCTTATTATTGGCTTTATTTGTTACACACAATAAACTATAAATAATACACCAGAGCCTCTGTAATTATTAACAGATTAAACTCTTTGTAGCCCGCGATTCCATCTGCCTGGAATTTGAAAAAGAAATACTTTTATGCTTTTGAACTGCCCGGATTTGTACCTATACATTCTCATATCTTTGTAGCGGGTGTCGATAGTACAATTATTAAAAAAAACTCAAACAACACTTACAATGCCTACTATTACTTTTTATTTGATGACGAAAATGAACATGTAAATTCTTATCAAGGACAACAAACCAAACTCATATTATCAAAACACATTATTTTTTATTAAAAAGCTGCAATGCCATCTACGGCGCGCACCACTGGTTTTTCGAAGTCATGTGCGTATTACATTGTTAATTATCGCTTTCTCCTTGCCTCAGAGGGCACGTAAAATCTCGGTCGTCGCTGTTATGAAGGTCTTTGACAGTCGTTACGTGGACTCAGTAGTCTCAAATAATCTGATACTGGTCTAAACCATGGAATATCACTATCCCTTTGGGTCTCGGAGGTCTGACGGTAGTCGCTCTGTGGAAAAGCTGAATTTCTGTCCAATCTGCAAAAGCTTAATTTCTGTCCAATGCAGTAAGAGAGTCTAACTCTCTTACTGGACATGTGGTGGTATGTGGCTAAGGCACATTTTGGGTCGATGAGCCACTGGAGTAAGTAATTATGCATAGACTAGTAAGCGGGCCCCAAACTCCAAGGCATATAAGTCTTGGATGCAACCGGGATAACGCTCTTTTTCGCCTGTGAACTTCGTCGCGAGTGGACGTGTTGCACATTTATTTAACACTAGCTGTGCCCGCGACTTCGTTCGCGTAAATGTTGGAATTTAATTATAGTATTTTCACTGTATGATGATATGCATGACAGTTCTCATTTTACGTATCACGCATACTACTTTCAACTTATGAAAATAAATTGGCAAAAAAAAAACAATTATTAAAAAAATATCTATTAAAAATTACAAAATAAATTGATACTAGTATGTATGTCTCTCTCTATTTTTATAATTATTATTAACTGTAAATAAATTATTTAAATATAATAAAATATAATGCTCAAAATGTCAGATGCATGAAACGAACCCTCTGTCAGTAGAGATTGACACCATTGAATCGGCATGAAATCGATGAATAGGAGCGGCCATCTTATGATCGAATACTTCAGTACGAGCGCCTTGTACCTATGCGGTTTGTGATTCTGTCTGTTTGGCGTGTTATTTTATATTTTTTGGTTGTGTTTTATTTGGTAGGTACAATGCCAAAAATAACAAAAAAGATAGTTTTAAACTCTCAAAGCCGTGAGTTAGTGCTTCGATTGAGGATCTTCTTAGAACGAGAGCGTGCAAACGGGGGCCCGGTAATACCGATCGACAGTGTTGATTACAGAGTTGCGGCAGCTTTGCTCTGGACATCGGCAAGGCTTCAGTTTCTCGAATATCCAATGAAAAATTTGGAGAAACTAGTTTTGAAGACAAGAAGCTGTCCACTCCGAAGAAACGTGAGCGTAAATCTTCAATAACTGACATAGATAGTTCCGATGTGGTGGCAATTCGAAATCCCTACACTGATAAAATTAATCAGTCGGAGAAATAACACAATCGACAATATGGTAAAGGTTTCGAAATACGTCGCCATTTTTAGGGGTTGTGAGTGATTGGGAAGGGAGGGCTAGGTTGATCAAATATGGAGTGCCTCAGGGCAGCGTATTGGGACCCCTGTTATTTTTGATATATATTAATGACTTACCGAAAATAACAGGGCACAAAATGGTACTTTTTGCTGATGATAGCACAGTTGTTATAAAATGCAACAATCCTAATAAAATTATGAACAGGATATTAATGACACTCTCTCGAAAATAATTAACTGGCTTAGTGACAATTATCTTATAATAAATCTGAATAAAACTAAAATTATGCATTTTCACCAACGGCTTGTAAGTACTCCAGTTAATGTCACATATAATCAGTCAAAAATAGAAGAGGCTAGCATTTCAAAATTCTTAGGTATTTCTATAGACAGCAAACTGACCTGGAAACCACACCTGGAAGAAGTTTGCAAACGGTTAAGCAGATCAGCGTATCTTCTATTTCAACTGTCAAAAAAAGTAAATACTGAAACACTCTTAACGGCGTATCATGGATTGGTGTCCTCGGTTTTGCGTTATTGTGTTGTTTTTTCGGGACAGTCAACAAATCGAGAACTTGTTTTTAAAATGCAAAAGAGATGCCTACGATCGATGTTTGTTTTAAAAAGGACTGACAGTTGCATTCAATATTTTAAAAAATACAATATTTTAACCTTTCCTGCTTTGTATATCTTGGAAACTTGTTTGTTTGTAAAAAATAATCCCCACTTATTCAAAAAAATGGCTACAGTCAAGAAATTACCCATACGTACTCAATATATGAACACATTATGCCATGTTAAATGTAAAACTGCACTGATGAAGAAAAGTTTCTTTGGTATTGCTCCCCAAGTTAATAATAAAGTACCTGATGTAATTAAATGCATGCCAGTACAAAAGTTCAGAAACACTCTACAGAAGCTGTTACTTGAAAAATGCTATTACACATTAGATCAGTTTCTGAATGACCAATCTATTTAATGTAAATTATGGAATTATTATTGTGTCATCATTTAATTTAATTTTATTATAATGCAAATGTAAATGAAATATGTATTACAGTTAGTAATTTTCTTATAATTTTAATTTTTTTGCTGACATTTTATATATTTTTTATACATTTGGATTATTTTAATTATTTTGACAAATGTAATATTGCTGACATTTTTTTTGTACTATTTTATTAAAGTTTTGACATTTTTTATTTGCTGACATTCTCTTTTTTTTTACAATTAATTTAATATAATCATAGCAGAACTATTTTGTATGCCTTTTGGCGGAACATGGGCAGGACCACTTACATGTATAATTATAAGATCATTGAACCCTGTGTTCACGAATAATAAATGAATTTGAATTTGAATTTGAGGGGGGTAGGTCTCGGAACCCCTCCTCACCATTTTCACTTGCCGGAAATACTTGGTTTCCTCTGAAAAAAAAATATCTCCAAACATCGGTGTGTATGGCACTGCCAACTTCCACATTATTCACACTAGTTTAATAAACTAAGGTTGACGGAGCCCTGCTTCGCAGGGCTCCTATTTTCGGATTAAGGGTCAAAAGAGAACCTACTATAACCTATTTAGTTACTTATTACAGAACCCTAGGTACTCGAAAGCAATGACGGCAATGACGCACAAATTTGACTTACCTGTCAATATCATTCACTCAAGATAGCGGTTGCGTTTCGTATCACGTTTTTTCACATAAAACCTAAATATCGCTTTTATTGATTCCACTAGTTTAATAAAGTGAGGTTGACTGTGATTAAGGGTCAAAAGAGAACCTAACACAACCTATTTAGTTACTTTCACATAAGACCTAAAATTACGTTCCGTTTTGCATATTTGAATGAAGTATTTTTGGAAATTGTTTAAAAATATTTAGACGCAACTCCGGCAGCCAAAATTACTTTTAGGGGATTAAGACTAACTCCCATAAGCCCCCTACACCACCAATACCCTCAAATTCGGGCGACACGTTTCGAAACCCAACCCGACAATATTTACAGACTGGGATAAATATATCCACCTCGACTGGATTTGAGATCACATACATACATACATACATAGACTCACGTCTGTTTCCCCGAAGGGGTAGGCAGAGGCATATTAAACGCCCACTTTTCGCCAGTGTTTTGATCCCACGTAATAGGTGGCGAGCCTATTGCCGCTTATCGGGATATTTGGTTTGCCAGACCCTCGTCCGTTGATCGGCAGGTGCACCACTTGCAGGTGAAGTTGGCTTGGGACCCTAAGTTCTTGATGGGAACCCTATGCACCCTAGCCAATTTGAGATCAGCAAATAATTATCTCTGTTGGAGAAGATTCAGATATGAGGTTTTAGTTCGAGTGACAGTGACTAATAATAAAAATATATATTTTAAAATTACTGCGTTATATTTGTGAATATATTTGCCAAAACACTTTTAAAATGCATTTTATTTCGAAGATGTAAAATCGGTAACTACGTACAATTGCATGTCGTTTGCCAATTAATTCGTTATTTATAAATAATCGCTTAAATTTCCTGAGGTTACATCACTATAATTGTCAGTCATGAACTGTCATGCATATCATTATACAGCGAAAATACTATAGCATGACATTTATGCCAAAAGTATACAATATTTATAACTTTCATATGTATATTATATAAAACATATCCTTAGAGGATTTCTTTATACACAACATTACTTGTTTTACCACCTTCACATAGAACATGTAATTTTTTTTTACCGCTTACTCGTAAACATGCCACATATAACTGACCATGTGAAAAACAACATGTTCGGGGGTCGATTCCAGCATTTTCAAGTCTGTCCCTGCGATTTATTTAGAAAATACACACAGGGCTACGAATATCCAGCCCTGCCGAAAGTAAGATAGCCCCGTTGAGTTACTCAAGAGGTACCTATCTGAATTCAGGCCTCAGTCTCCCACCCACGAATTCCCACGTACGTGACGTGGGGGAATTTGGGAATAATGAGACACATATAAGCACAGAACACGAACGAACGATAGACATCAAAGAAACGCAACCACATGATGGTCCCAATTTATTTGAGGCTGGCGCAGTATGTCCTTCGCTTCCATACTTCTCTGTCACCAGTCATCCGATCGTTTATATCCCTTTCTCTTTCATATCCATCCTCACACAGTCCATCCATCTTTTCCTTGGCCGCCCTCTCCCTTTTCGTCCTTCTACGTGCATATTCATCACTTTCTTACCTACGTACATTCTTATCTTTTCGCATAACATGTCCATACCAGGCCAACCGACTCCCTTTTACCTTTTCATCAAGGGCGCCACTTTCATACTACCTCTAATGTAATCATTCCTAATTTACCTTCTGTCCATTCTTGTCACTCCACACATCCATCGTAACATTCTCATCTCTGCCTCATGCAATCGTTTCTCATCCATCTTCTTTGTAGCCCAACACTCAGCTCCTTACAGTACGACAGGCCTTATAACCGTCTTATACATGCGGCCTTTTAACTTCACAGGCATTTTGTGATCGCATATTGTGCCTGAGACCTGTCGCCATTTCATCCATCCTGCGTTAATTCGTTGCCTAACATCCCGATTAATTTCGCCGTCATCTTGCAGGAGTGAACCTAGGTAGCGAAAATCGGAGCATACTGGTAGAGGTGTACCACCGAGCGTAACCGGCATAGGACTGGAGAGACCGCCAAAGTCACAGAACATGTACTCTGTCTTGGTTCTGCTTATTCGCAGGCCTACATTCTCCAATCTCTCGCCACTCCTCGAGCTTGCTCTGCACCTTTTGTCCACTCTCTGCTACCAGAACGATGTCATCGGCAAACAGCATGCACCAGGGTGCTTCCTGTATATCCGATGATATAGCATCCATATCTAACAGGAAGAGATAGGGGCTAAAGGCCGACCCCTGGTGCAAGCCTACGGCCACATCGAATCTGGCTGTGATACCGGCCGCGGATCGGACTTGACAAAGACACCAATCCGACAAAAACAAAAGAAATTTAACCGTTCTCGGTTAAATTTCTTCTCATCAATCCACGGAGAATCTTAACACCGCCATTCAGAAAATGACGTCATTTGCTCAACGCTATGTATGTTTACATATACAAACCGACCGAGATAGAAAATAATACGTATGGACTAATCGACAATTTATTGAAAAAGGGATCTATAGTCATTGTTTTATCATTTCAAATAAAACGAAATGATAACTATTATTATAAACATAATAATTTGAAATAAATGAGATTGACCGTTTAAATTAAGTGGACATTGTAATAAATTTTGACACAGAGACTTTACGTTTATGAAAGTGCCGAATATTATACTCTATAATTTTTTTTATAACAGAAAGATACTCGACACATAATTATTGTCTTTTTTGCAAGAAACATTTATTTTGTTAGAAAATTATTTGAAAATAGTGACATCTATCCGTCGGAAGGATAACTATAAATATGCTCGGTTGACTCGGTTCCAGTAATTTATGCATCGAAAATACATAAAAATATACTGACGAATACTATACTGACGCCTCCTATTTTAAAGTCGGGTAAATAGCCATAAAACACTTTGAAGGTACCTATTTAGACTAACTATACTTTTACTAACAAACTTATAATGATCATAGATAGCACCACATATATAACCAGTTTTTGATGATCCCTGTTTTGTTTGGGACTACGTACAAAGGAGAGGTCAAGCTGTACACCGAAAACCACTCAACCGATTGTGATGTAACATATACTATTTTATAGGTTTGAGTATCCTTTGTACATGAGTGTAAGTTTTATTGAAATCAATTTCACCATTTTAGAGATCTTTAGCAATATAGGGAAAGACATCGGACAGACAGACAGACATAAATTCTTAAAATTATCAAGTATTGCTTTTTAGCATTTTCCTAGATTTTTTAGCTAATTTTCGTCAAAAAATCTTTAATGTACAGACTTTTTCACCTCTACAGTTTTATTATAGTATAGATTTATTTAATATTTTAATCCTTGATTGTTGTCTTTCTTGTGAACTGATTGCTTGTCGAAACTCGTTGCCTCTTTTACTATCTTGTTGAGGTGCCCATATGCTGCCGACGCCATCTTTGGATTTGTTATGCTCCATCCCGCTCATGTGACGGTAAGATATTGAACTTTTACGAATTGACTCGAACCTGCGCCGCGTCGTGTGTCGCGGTATTGGTGCCGGAGCGTCGCGCCGCTAGACCAACTGTGAGTGAGGTGCCCGGCGCGAAATTGGTGACCGCTATTTACAACGGATACTCAACGCAATAAGCTCAGTTACCTGTTTGCTGTTCGAGTTCTTTTCTACATATTCTAGCACTAAATTATAATGTTCCGATCACCAGAGTCACTCTAATCCAGATATTACTGGCTCGCTTGAAATTGTGGGCAACGTCACTCAGAGAAAGCGTAAACAACCTGAGTCAGAGTTTGCCGAGGCCAGTAGGACATTGTCACAAGACATTAACAAAAAGTTAGATGACTGGCGTGGTGAGTTGGACTGCGCAATATCCCTACTAATATTATAAGTTCGAAAGTGTGTATGTATATAATTATGTTCGGCTGAACCGATTTTGTTGAAATTTAATATAGAGATATATTGGACCACGGAGACGGACATAGGCTATAATAAGTTGCAAAAATTAAACTGGGAGGCATTGTAGGCAGGAGGCATTGTTGTACAGCACAAATTTACCTCTTGGAAGTAAGAACGCATGGGCTGTAATAATTGAGTGCGCATGTGCTATCTGTTAGTACTGTCACATCATACTTAATGTCATATTGTGAATAGTAATTACATTGTCCGCATACATAAACTAATAATTATATACTACGCTTAAACGACTGAAATGATTTTCACTACTAATATTATAAATGCGAAAGTGTTTAAAGATATATATTGAACATGTATTGGAACATGGCTTTGACATTTGACTGTGTGCAACGTGATGGTAATAAGTACCTTTCGGTAGATAATGGTAGATAATGTCATGGATACTGACCGAGTTACTTTGCAACCTATAGAATTTCTGAAGTCTTTAGAATAATCAGGAGTGTCTTTACATAACTTGAGACTGAAAGTAGATTTGTGTAACCCAGAATTTAACACGCGCAAAGCCGCGGGCAAAAGCTTGTCTAAAATAACTGACAGTGTAACAGTAATTAAAGCTGATCTAGCCGCCGTAGCCCAAGTTACTTGCGATATCAAGACTGACTTAGACAGTTTGCGTTGCGAACACCCTGGCTTAGATAATAAGGTGTTTAGCCTAGACGCTAAACACAATGGGCTGGTGAAGGACGTGGGAACTCTCAGGAATTCTGTTCAGTATACCATGGACGAACAGGACGACCTTAAGAAAAAGATGGAACTCATTCGATTTGTAAACACAGAAACTATTGCTGATATGATTACTGGCCTTGAATCGAAAATCGATTCTCTTGAACAACAAGCCCGCCAGTGTAACCTGGAGCTATGCAATGTTCCGGAACTGCGTCATGAAAATTTGATTACTCTTATGGAAAATATTTGCACAAAAATAAAGTTTACATTATGTCCTAAGGATATCCTTGCTATACATAGAATATCACTCGCACACACAGAAAATAAAAAGCCGAAAAATATCATCGTAAAACTAAACTCACGCATCTTAAGGGATAATTTATTAAGCGCTTACCGGCTAGCAAAAGGACTAGATACTAACCAAATGCAACTTACTGGACCTTCTAATCCCATTTATATTCATGAACACTTAACTCCTAAAAAGAAGCATTTATTTCGACAATGTAAGGATGCCGCCATCAAGAACAACTTCAAATATGTGTGGGTTAAGCATGCTACTATTTTCGTGCGCGAAATTGACTCCAAACCAGAATTTGCCAAGCGATCCGAGAAAGACATTTCTAAAATCAAGCCCAAAATTCAAACCCGGTACCGATCATGTTTAGAAGTGATTTTTATAATATTTATACATGCTTTAGCTGTTTAGTATTTCACAAATTTACAGGATCTAAGTATTTTTTGTTTATTTGCTTTGCTCTGTTAAACAGCTATTAAGGCTCATATTATGTCTTCATATTTTATTTCACAACTTTATAGGATCTAAGTTTTTTTTGTTTATTTGCTTTGCTCTGTTAAGCAGCAATTAAGGCTCATATTATGTATTCATATTTTAATTTTACATAGTGAAATTCTTTAACTTTCTTAACTTATCTTGACATAATTTTCTTAACAGAGACCTGGCAAACCTCTGAAATATTTGACGATATCGAGGGGTGAAAGGCTATTTGTTTTAAGCGACATTTTATGAACTTTACAGGAGAGCCATTTAAAAATCCAAAATTTTGAATAAAAATCGTTATAAAAAAACTACTGCTCATACTTTGAAGCGGATAATTTCTCTTTACTGAAAATTAATCCTGTGATATTTTGGTATAGTTTTTAATACAAAAACAGCTAGAGGTACCAAGATAAATGTCGCTTGATACAAAATGTTCTGTATTGCCTTTTTTCTGGAGTAATGAAAAATGATTCTAGTGCTTACATTGCTACCAATCAGCAGCAGGCGAAATAGTTTAAGTGACTCTGCAGTACTTATCAGTAGAAAGCAAAATGACTTAATCGACGTCACTCATTGATAATAAGAGCAGGCTATTTTGTTTAACTACCAATTGGGTTTTTGCAGGGAGATAGGCTATTTGAGTTAAGCAACTATGAAAATTCCTAATAAGGTGTTTGATGTCTCATGTGAAAAGTGTTTTATAAAACTTTGGTTGTTGATACAAGAAAATTATGTCAAATTTATAAATTAAAAAGTTATAGTATTTAAATGGGTGAATAATTATAATCTAGAGTAAATAAAAAAGTTCTGTAAATTAAACAATCTTTTATTTTGTCTACAAAAAATTAAAAACCTGAGATCAAAATTAAAAATAACGTACTCATTTAGGTGTGCGGCTCATTTGTTAATCATCATAGAAAGCAGCTGCATACACTTATTTGGAAAATTGCCTAGAGTTATAAACATAATTAACACGACAGAATATTATAAAATTACTATATAAAACAAATTATCATGTAGAAAAAGTTCTAGATTATCACTAAGCTATTTGACACAACATTATAACTAATCAGTATTTTTATTTTCATAGAAAATTTCTCAAATTTAATAATTTCCCTTAAAAAAATAAATGAAAATTACTAGTGTCCGACCGAAACTGGTTTTCCAGCCGAAACCGAAACCGAACTTTCGGCCTTGCTCATAGTTTCGGCCAAAACCGAAACCGAAACTTACCTAAACATGTTACAAATTTCTATTGATACTTAAATCTTGTGTAAAGTACACTAGATTTTATTTTATTACCGTCGAGCATGGGCGGATGGTATTGTGGATTACGCCTAACGCGCCGTAGACTCCGTCAGTTTCACAAGCTCTTTACAAGGAAACGAATACATTGAGCGGAAATTGCACCCAGAAGAAGAAAAAGCCCTTGAAGGACAAAATATGCCAGTCAATCGTGACATCGGAGACGCAGCTCCAACGCTGGCACGAGCACTTTGATGAAATCTTCCGAGTTCCGAACGACCCTGTGACTCCGATCACATCCGAAAATCTGCCCACACAGAGCGTAAACATTGATATTTCTCCACTGCTATGCAAAATCATCCTAGCCAGATTATCGAAAGTCGTTGAACCTCTCCTTCGCAAATAGTTGGCTGGTGTTCAGCCCAACAGATCTTGCACGGACCTTGCGCATAATCCTCGAACAGGCATCAGAATGTAAGAGAGAAATTTATTTGACCTACGTGGATTTCGAAAAAGCCTTACGCTGAGGTGTACTTGAGGGATCTGGTACCGGCTATGTGAAATTGGGGTCCCCGAAAAAATTGCAAACCTGAGTAAGGCAATCTATAAGAAATACTCTTGTAGAGTGACACACTATGGTCTCGTTTTGGGGGACATACCAGTTCACGCGGGTGTGTGCTAAGGGTATATCCTCTCACCTATCTTATTCCTTGTCATCCTCAATGGTTTCATGCAGAAAGCTACTCACACCAAGCACCGCGATCTAGAGTGATGTCTGTCTGTCTGTCCAATGTCTTAGAAGACCTGGATATGCCGATTATCTCGCTCTTTGCCGTTGCTCATTGGCACAAATTCACATACCTCAGTTGCATAGTGTGCGAAACTGTAGGGACTGAAGAAGACATCACCTTTAGAATCGCAAAGGTAAGGTAAAGGTGCAACCCTCGCAAGGCTCTCTCTTGTATGGTAATCGTGGCAATTGATTAGGAGAGTTAAGATCAAGATATTCCGGTCTAATATTAAGATCGTATTGCTATATCGATGCGAGACGTGGAAGGTCACAAAAAACATCTTACATCGTATTCTATCCGTATCTTACGGCGTCAACTGGAGCCATCGACATATTGTCGGTGTTTACTGGCCCGAGAAAATGTCTAATTTAGAGCTGTGGGAACGCGGCGGTGAGACTTTGATCGACTTGAAATCAAACGCCGCAAGTGAAACTGGATCGGCCCCACGCTCCGAAGGGACACTGAACATATACTCGTGGTCATGAACTGCTAACTAATAGATTGTAAATTGCTGCAGGTTCATAAACCATTACTTTTCGGAACATACTGTTCCACCATAGATCAGAACAGTCATGTTCGCGAGTTGCTTACATCAAAAGACGTAAGTGGATGCTCCTGTTTCACCATATTCACTTTGGGAGGCTTACTAAATGAACATAATTTATTGCTTGAGTATGATATCAATAACTATTAACTTTTGCAATAGTAGATAACTCACAATGTGAAACAGTTGCAGCTCCTTACAAATATAACATGTAAAAGAATTATACTGGCAGTAAAAAGAGTGGCCACGAGTTTTATTGCCCGTTCTTTCTCGTGGTTCTACCTATTGCATTGCGAACATGGCAGTAAATGTAAATGTAGAATCATCTAGTAATTAACTTTAATCTTTGACGTTCATAAGCGTCACTTTGTGACCTAAATGAATAAATGATTTTGAGTTTGAGTTTACCAAGGTAAGCCCTAGAATGAAATCCCCAAGGAAAGCGAAAACGTGGCCGCCTTAAACAGGCCTGACGACGGACCATCATCGCAGAGGCGACAAACATAGGCAAAACCTGGAGCGAAACGAAGAGAGAAGCTTAAGAGTGAACGGGATGGCACTGGGGATGCCCTCTGCCCCATCTAGCGGACATAGGATCTTAAATCAAGTCAAAATCAATCATAGCATCTACTTAAAAGTTTAGGAAGTAAACACATTTAAAATACGATAAAAGAATGTAGTCCAATGAGTAATGACAATTGCATATTGACACTTAAATCCAAGTAAAATGAAAATCGAAAATACAATTTTTATTTGATACTTAAAAATAACATCCGTAGCTTTTTATTTCAATCATGTTATATGGATATAAGATAGTTATTAAAATGAAATTAAAATAACATTTACATTAGTAACAGAAGTAACTAGAAGTAATTCAAAATATAACCTCAACTTAATCCGTTAACGATAGACGACGGTGCACTAAGCTGGCGGCGCGAGTGGGCAAGCACCAGTTATCGACAAAATTTTCCGAACGACGCACGAAAATTTAAGAATACAGGAGTTTCGGCGCGGCCGAAAGTTTCGGCCACTTTTTGGCTGAAACCGAAACTAAAGCGGAAACTAGATTTTATGGCCGAAACTGGCCGAAACCAAAACCGAAACTTTCGGTCACTAATTTATATTGCCACGGCGTATGAAGAATATACAGATTTATTTGTTTGAAATGACATAAATTGTTATTGTCGTTCTAATATCGGATGGTTTAAAAGAAAATCTGTTTATATTATGATACGGGTAAAAATATTTGTAATCCAAACACTTGTGTATTATGTTTATCTTAAGTGGCATATTTAAAAAATATAGATACTAACAAACTGTTCAAGTGACTAATCAATTTAGTTTTAAGAAAAGAAATACTGTTTGAAGCTCTAAACAAAGTGACAAACAGTTGCAGCGAAAATGCTTGAACCGACATGCTTTATTGAATTTGGCTGACGGCAAATTAGTTGAAGTGTCATTGAATTATGTTACTAGTCCACGCAAAATGTATGAAGGGACATATCATCAAAGGTTAGCGATAACAAAAAACGCATTATCTGCCATTCTACTGCAATTTTGGGAAGAGAATATTAGTTCATGCGCCGATTCTCTATTTTTGTGTATAGCTTAACTGAAGTCTTTAAAAAAATTGGATAATCAGATGTCGGAACATACATCGTCTCGCGGCGTTGAACCCAAAAAGTAGGTTGTTTTAAGCGCCAAAAAAGTGCTCCAATTTGAATGAAACCCAGCTCAATCGATGGAGAAAAATTCGCTGATTCTAAATATATATATATAACTCAATATCGGCCAAAATGTCGCTACAAACAAATAGCCTTTCACCCCTCGATATGTTTATTGATATGCGTTACGTAGTTTACAGAAATGATCGCGATCGTATTGCTACCAATAAGAAGGATGGGGGAATTGTTCTTATAGCTGTATTAAAAACGTTACATTCCACCTGTGTACCATTCGATTCCCAGGTTAGTTCTCATATTGAAGATGTTTTTATACAACTACCGTTTGCTGGACACGAAAAATTTCTAATTAGCGCGGTATATATTCCAACCAACACGGCCAAAGAAGTCTATGGTGATTATTTTGAAACATTAGAAAATCTGATTGACAAATTCAGCTTTAATCATTTTCATATTTTCGGAGATTTTAATCTCCCGCATATTGAGTGGCTCCTTGCTACAAACAATAACACGACTGCTTATTAGTACAGGCTCATCATTTGTTTGTAGACATATGAGTAATTTCTTATCTCTGCTTATCGCTTATCAATACAATAGTTTAAAAAATTATAAGGGGCGTATTCTGGATCTACTAATGTCCAATAGTGAGTGCGCGACTTATGGACCTTCATGTAATTTGTTACCTCCCGATATAAATCATCCACCTTTTTGCGCCGATATAAGATATAAAACGACGTTACAGACAATCAAGCGTTCGACAAAGTAGACCACAATTTGCTTCTTACCAAAATTGCATTTAACGGCATACGAGGAGATTTGCTTCGCTGGTTTGCATCATATGTTAGTAATAGATCACAAAGGGTTGTTATCAAGGGATTCCACTCGGCGACTACTGACGCAGCAACTGGCGTACCCCAAGGCTCAATTTTAGGGCCTCTTTTATTCATTTTGTTCATAAATTATCTTGGAAATTGTTTCAGATACTCAACATTTTTGCTCTATGCCGACGACCTAAAAATCTTTAGAGCTATAAGAAAACCTGCAGATTGTTGTCAGTTAAAAGAAGACTTAAATCGATTCTCTGAATACTGTGTTCAAAACAAACTTTACCTTAATATTTCTAAATGTTTAACGATATCATTCACAAAAAATAAAAACGTTTTAAATTATAATTATAATCTTAACAATGTAACTCTATTGAAAGCTCCATCCGTGCGAGACCTAGTGGTACTGCTAGATAACAAACTTCACCTTGATCAACATATTGATTACATCACCAAAAAGGCTTATCGTACTTATGTACGGGTTCGTTATGAGATCAGCTACTGAATTTAAACACGCAAGCACTTATTCTCTATAAAGCACTAATTAGATCTCAACTCGAATATGCAGTGGTGGTGTGGAACACTTTTTATAATAAATACGTTGAGATGCTAGAAAGAGTGCAGCATAAATTACTTAGATCGATGCACTATGGTGTTGCCACAATTTCTCAACCTATAAAAATGTTCTTAATAAATACAATCTAATGCGCCTGAAGTCTAGACGTTTATATCTAGAAATTATGTTTCTTTTCGACGTATGCTATAACAGGTATAACTGCTCTGAGATTACTAATAAAATATGCTACTGTGTCCCAAGAACTGTTATTAGACGAGAGGTGCGCGCACGTCCTCTTTTTGCTGTATCCCATTGCCGCACCACTGCTGGTCTGCGGGCGCCTCTACGTCGCTTCTGCAAAAACTATAATGGCATTTGTTCAGAATTAGATTTATACTCAGTGTCAGATTTCGTTCTGCTTTGTTAAAGAAACTTAAGGATTCCGATGTATAGTTATTTAAACAGTCTTGCAGGCATAGATTTTTCATTAGTATAGCTATATGAATTGTATATGCTGTGGATAACGGTGTGAGTTTCACATTTATATGATATCTATGTTTATATTATTTGCGCAGATATAATGTCTTACTGTTTGTTTGTTCCAAATAAATAAATAAATAACGCTAGGAGTCCAAGCGTTATCCCGGTTGCATCGTAAAAAAATATACTCGTCGTCGCTGTCCTAGCCTAGGACATCGACGAGTACCTATATTTTTATATTATACTAATTATTAATATCTCAATCCTAAAGCTAAATTATTCGTGACGATAATGAACATTCAATAACTCACTTGTATTTTATTTCAATTGAGTAACTTAATCTGCCATATCCAAAATGACGCATTTGTTACGTTTATTCCACTGTTATTGTTATTTGTTTTATAAATTGGTAAGCAGTAGCATAAATTTTAATAAAAATGATATTATAGGAAGTTATTTCCTGTTAAGTTTTACCGACAACCTCGAAGAGGAAAATTGTAGAACCCACGTCAAATTAAGAGCAAAGGGAGCAAATAATATCGACAATTCCAAATAAAATATTATCCTACATTATGAATATGATTTCTAGATCTCAATTACACGTACATACAATACAATACAATTACGTTTACAATACCAAAATAATACAAAACATCTATTTAGGTTGAGCTCAACCTAAACTGATGTTTTGTAGAGTATAAAATAAAAACAATGCTCACTATTTTTACGCTAATCTTAAACACAATTTATCTCTACAAACGGCTATCCAGCACCTGCTTGCACCAGAGCGATTGAGATAAAGAAATACACTGTTTTTGTCCTAATTCTAGCTCCTACAGCAATAAGAAACTTGTGAGATGTTTACTTCAATTGTATCTATTGTAAATGTATCCGATTCAAGGGTATTATTATAAAGGTCTATAAATTGAACGATTTTCTTTGTCAAAACTCTTTCCACATTCTTATATTGAACCTCATAATACTTTGACCAAACATTTCCCCCAAAAAATACATAAAATATATCAACAACAAGCCATAAATACTAAACTTGATTGAAATCATCTAAGATACTTTCATTCTATTACGTAATAAATCAGGTTACAACATAGCGGGTCAAACAGCCCGCAAATAGCTATTGAATAATGTCACGTCAACTAAAATAACAGTACTAAAATGGTAGTATCCTTGATGTCGCTTCCTTGGGTAATGTGGAATCTAACGGTCAATAAAATTCAAAGATATGATCGCCAAATTTATCAGTGACCCATCGAATATAACCTGCAAAACTTCACGGACGACCGATGCCCGGAGCGGTATAACGTTGGCTTAGAAATACTTAGGTAAACCCAGTTTGTTTATCGGAAAAATAAACATTAAATAAAATCTTTATTACCTCAAACGACTTATTTATTATATACTTTCGTAGGGGTCCGATGCTTCTTTAAGACAATGACTGAAACAACAGTATTTCAGAGTGGATATTGTACTTAATAGAGTAGGTAGGGTAGCTGTTTCGGTTCGATGTTGAGCGACGACGGAAAGAAATAGAGAATGTGATATTGTTGGCAGGATATGTCACGCCCACCCAGATGCCTATCTCAAGCGGCATCAACAATGCTGAAATATTTACATAATACACTTTGGTGTGTGTGCTTCGTTACATGTACTTTTCTTTTTATCGATTCGCGAAATTTCACTGTTCTATCGTTATTTTTGTACTTTGACGCGTCCGGGAATCGAATCCGGCGTACCGCACGATTGGATAGCACTATTTTTACACGATTTTCACACGCGGTTTCGAATGCACTATTCACTATCACAGTTTTTAATGTCTGTCGCGCACAATAATTAAATATTGTAATAAGACACGATAATACATTACTTTTGCAAGTTCGTAGAACTTTATAAAATTGCTCCAGATCTTCTTGTTTTGTTTCGTTTTGTAGAAGGCAACAGAAAATATTCTGAATCACATGTTATTGGACTAAAACCGTCCTTACCAACGTGGTTAGGATGGTTTTAGTCTAAAAACATGTTCCATGTTTTAGTATTTTTAGTAAGGTCTACTTCATGTATACCTACAGCAATTAAATTATGGAAGATAAGTAGTGATTTTTAAATCTAAGGGTCTTAGGATTAAGGATCTTTTAAACGTTTGTGTCGCTGTAGAAAAATAATAAAGTCAAAAAGCTCTAGTTACATTTGATATTTACAAAAAAAGCAGCACATTCACAGATAACATAATAAAGTCATTTAAGTCAACTAATAGGTATATACCGAAACTCATATGTAAACCATTTGGTGCATTCTTTAGCGATGTTAATACTAACGAGCGCAGTTGAGTAAGTAGAAGCAGACATTACTTGTCACAACAAACGCATTCAGACGAGAAATTCGGCACTTTGAATTTACGATGCCTCCACGCCATCTTCTGTACCTTGACCTTTAGTTTTGGACTTTTAAATTAAGTATCTTGCTGTAAACTGTACACTTGAAAGATACGTAAAGTGAATTTAAAAATGCAGCAGTTGATGATGTATTTTTATTATACATATTGTAACTAATTGGTACAAGATGTGCGCTAGCGTGTGGTTTTCATGAGCGTCTTCAAGGAAAATTATAATGATAATTGATTAATGAACTCTATGCTGTTCCATGGTAAAGATACCGCCCGCACAAGGTATTGTTTCTTGACACTAGAAAATTTTCAGTATTACAATCTATATTGATATAAATTCAAACTTGGAGACAGCGTCAGATCTGAAACAACTAGACATTCGTGCCACATAAAAAAGGAATCTGCAGCACTCGGCATGACGTTATGAAATGCTGAAAAGATGATGATGATGATTATGGAACATCAGACGTGAAAGTCTCGTGGTCCAATTTCTAGTAAATGAACTAGACAAATGTATTAGTTAATTATATCTAATCTACAAACAAAATGAAATTTTGAGTTCATAAAAAGCACCCCAAGCCAGAACGAATCGCCCAAACCTCCTCAAAGTTGCATTCCCTGGAGTAGCGAAGTAGAGTAGAGGTAGCTTAATAATACACTAAATATGTATAATGCATTCAGATGATGCCAAACCCCATCAACAGATCTTTTGACTAAATTACGGAATTTCACGTCTTTATTTATGTTTTATGGCGTTTTACTGCGAGTTATGTATCGTGACACGACCATAGAAGCTACGTCATATCACGTCATAAATATTATTAGTAACAGTACGCCTGTATAACACCGAAGGATTACGGAGATATTTATCACACCCGCATTCACTCTATAATAGGCACTATAGCTTAATAAAGGTTGAGACTATTGCCGTTTCTTTCCTTTCATTGCTATAGATGCGTATTCTACGCAATTTTGAGACGGCTATCCGAATACTTAGACCTATAGGTATAGTATATACCTACATCATTTGGACAGATACATTCAAACAACGCTCTGACTGAGTAAACCAGCAACCCGACACTTGTCATGCCTAGAAACATTTTTGTCCTTCTGAAAACATGCACAAAATAACACTTTCCAAATTCATACCCACTATTACAATAACATGAAGTTGCGACCCGAGCAATAAGATATATATACATACCTGAAGTAACGGACCCGTCATTTCCCTTTCTGCGTTCTTTAAAAGACTTATATGAGCAACATTCCTTTAAACGTAAGACCATTATCCTTTGAAACTCATCCTTCTTAAAAGACACTGAGAATCAAAGTCTGTTTTTTCGTTGTTGTCGATGCAGGCGTAACGAGTAGCACACCAGCTAACTGTTAAACAAAGCGGTGGCTATTTTAACGTTACAAGTCAACCAACGCAGGCTAAAATTGGAAGTTTTTCGGGCACTCTAGGCATTCCAACGCTAGCATATAAAGACGAGGCGCTGGCCGACCATCCACAGTATTAAAAACAGAACCTATTTATTACTAACCCATTTATTTTTAATTACTATATCCAAGAATTAGTTGATGATGATGAGGCTATTATTAGATAACAATCGAATTTTATTCTGTGATATACTTACCCTTTCATTCCTCGCATCAGCACATTTTGTCTTGGTCAAGGCAATCTATTCAATTTATAACTTATACGAACGAATATTCAATCAATACCCTATTACTCAAAAATTCCCTCAGTTTTATTTACTTTAAATTGATATCCTATTAATTCCTCTAACTTTGTACAGCTGCCTACCTAACATTGAAGCCAATATTCCACAATTTCAACATTTTGTTATACATTTGTAACTTAGAAGGGTGCTGACAAAATCCCGAATTATTCTAATGTGTAACTTATCGACGTTGCCGGAAAAATACGAAATGGTTTGTTCTTTTAAAAATTTAACGTTAATTCTATTTTCAAGATAAAATGACGAGCCAATGTGTCAGTTGTCCCGGCTCAAATAGTTCTTAGTGAGGTTTGAAAAGAAGTACTACTAAATTAATTATATTTTTTACAGAATGAAAGCCGTTCTTCCCATTGATTGAGAGAGATGTCTTAAAATATGCAATTTTACTTAAATATCGTTATGATGTGCAACTCTACGTATGATTGAGAAAATTGATTCCAGAGTACGACGCCGTCATAGCTACTGCTCACGCCTGACCACTTTTAGGTATGTATGACGTAGGTATATGAAACAGTGGCCGCTTGCATTGGTTGCCTCAGTGCCATGAAACATGTCTTTTAGCATTAGTGGTGAAAAGCTTGTCATCCTCCCAGCGTTATCCGAGTTTCAACTCAGGGTCCGCTTAGATACTAGTCTTATAGGATTTAGCTGAATATTAGCTTTTCCAGAGAGCGACTGCCTGTTTGGCCTCTGCAACCCGAAGGGATAGCGATATTTTTTGGTTCAGACTAGTGTCAGTTTATTCAGAGTTTTCAGTTTAGGAAAAACGTTATATGGTATCAGTACCTCACTATAGATTAAAATATCTATTATATTCATCATCATCATATATACAATATATCATATATACGAGGGGAGGTCCAAAAGTTCGTGGAATGAAAGGGTTCTTAATTAAAGAAAACAATAAATCTACTTTTCCTTTTCAATATAATCACCCTAGAGCTGAATACATATATTGGATCTATCAATAATTTTTTCTAACCCGTCGAAATAATATGTTTTGTCTTTCGCCTTAAAATGGGCCAAAATTGCCATCTTCATCTCATTGTTGTCGGAAAATTTCCTTCCCCTTAGGCCTTTTTTTAAATTGGGGAACAAATAAATCTCGACTGTAAGGTGGGTGGACTAGTGATTCAAAGCCGTGCGTGTGCAGAGCAGCCATTGCAAGTCTGCTCATGTGAACTGGTGGTGCGTTGTTTTGCAAGAGCAACACACCCTTAGCCAATTTTCCTCGACGTTTTTCTTTGATGGCCTCCTTTTTCTCTAGTATCGATGCGTTGTATTTTCCGGTTATGTTTCTTCCCTTGTCTTTGTAATCAATCAGTATTATACCCTCACAATCCCAAAAAACAGTAGCCATCAACTTTCCAGCCGATTCCGACACCTTGAATTTCTTTGGGGGTGGTGTGCCTTTTTTATGCCATTGCATAGACTCCTGTTTTGACTCAGGCTCAAAATGATAGACCCATTTTTCATCTCCAGTAACAATCCGGTCCAAAATCTGTGCAGGTTCATCTCCACACAACTCCAAAAACCGCTTTGAAGCATCGACGGGCTGCTGTTTCTTAAGCGGTGTGACTTGTTTCTTCCCGATTGACCTGTTTAGCAGGTGAGTGTTCGTAAGTGAATGACGCAACAGGGCTGAAACTCTATTTATATACTAATGAGGAGTCCCCAAGTAGTATGACATTAAGCGAGCGCCCCTATCCCCACTCCATACCCTCCATTCCACGAACTTTTGGACCTCCCCTCGTATATCATGGGGGGGGGGGTTGCATTCCGTATTCTTAATCCATCACCACACGGACGTTATGTTATAGCAGTCTGAATATAATCACAGCACTTATCTTGCAACTACCGGTGGTATTTAACACGCAATTAATCCGCCTTACTCGTATTAAAATATATGGCAGGCAGACAATTTTGCATAAAAGCTTAATTAGTAAACAAATTTTATAGCACACAATAGCGCGTTACAGAGAGTAAATCTTTTTGTTACGAGAATATACAATTTACACATATATATTTTTACAAATATTTTAGGCTCTACAACCACTTTAAGCCTAACATTGTTTTTATGCAGACCCCTATCGAGCAGATTTGAATGCTTGGAAAACCTAGCCCTTATATTTTAACGTCTATCTATTTACGTCAGCAGAAAGCAAAATGGTGTACACAAAAAAACCTTATACACCAACCCAAAATACTTACATGTCAATGTTTTACCCTTTCCTACATTTAATATTATAATTCCAAACCTAAGGTGTATATGTGTTGATATTTTGATATTACAATTCGGTAGGTGTCAAGGGTTCGCAGCATAAGTGTAGAGAAAGTGTATCCAAAGCATAAAAATATGCGGAACGCTCGGCGCATAACTCAACAAATTCAGACAGGCACTATCCCGCTTTTTTATTAAAACTTACGCCAACATTTCAGATTATAAAAAATATCGCATCAATTAAAAGAGAATTGAGGCCGCCACCGTGAAAAGCATCCCGACTTATACAAAAGCTTTGAATGAATTCGTAAACAAGTAATTACTCACAAATATCCAAAAAACAAAACAAGCATCTTCAATATTATAGCCTACCTTATTTGCATGGGATACTCGGGCAGAAAATGTAACATTTGGTCTAAAAATTGAGTATTTACACCTAACCCAAATAAAGGTCGATACAGCTAAACAAAACCTCTCGCATATCGGTCAGACACAGTAGCTTTCTCAACTAAGATGAAGTGGCCACGCCAGCCGAAAATTTTAAACAAACACTGACGTAGAATAGAGTTAACCCTAAAATTATTTTGAAACTTGACGAAGTCGTAGTATATAAAACAGTGTCATTAAGCAGCCAACATTCGCCCCGGTCGCCTCTAAAAGAAATAAATTTCTTGAAAATAGTGGTGCGGTTCTACCTAATCATGCCTACATGACCGCGCACCGATCTCACTATCTACGTCTCATTAAGGCTCTTGGTAGCGTGTAGGGTGAAGCGTACGATTCTCGGCAGTTTAGCAGAAAGCCCCAAGTCGTAATTCGTGGCGGCGAAGGCTGCTAACAGAGAGACTGGCGGGCATTATTAACGAGCCATTAGCCCTCATTCGACGCTCGGTGGGATCTGCAAGACGCCACCGCGGCCTATAGACAACTATTCCGTATAGAAACGGCGAAAATTATAAATCCGATAATTGTTGACATGTTCACTTTGTGGGACATGTTTGCTTTCACGTTTTTATTTGCAAAGAGCTGTTTAATACGCCGAACTTTATGATATCAATATTTTTAAATGAATAAATACTGATTTAGAAAAGTGGAATTACATTAAAACGGTACGAATGCAAAAATATTTGTAACATAAAATGAGTCGCAGTTATTAAAATAAATTTAAATGTCATGTCAAGTTTTCAATTATAATTTTGCAGTATTCAAATATGCCAGACAAATTAACTGTGTTCCAACTGATTAAAAAACGCTACTGCTATTCAACAAATGAAAAATAGTTTAGTTTGATAGTTACGAAAATTGCAACGACGACATTTCACATGTTTTGAAAATGATAAAATATTTTAGCGTTTCGCGTTTTAACGATTATTAAGGCTTTTGTGACTAAATTCTAGTTGCACAACATTTCTAGTATCAAATTAAATTCACTAGAAAGTGCGATATTTCTTCACAACGTGTAGTTATGTCCTCTAATGGTACATTTGGATATTCCATAAATGAATTCAAGAAGACTTTGTGATTTTTAAGAGTAAAGGAAACATATTTTTATATAGGTACATCTTCTAGGATCACTGAGGATTGTTTCTTTTTGTGGCTCTAAATATGATTCGTTTAAATTGGTTCTTTTAACAGACATGATCATCCAAAGAGGATTGTTAGACTGTGCTTTCGCTACGGGTATTATTACGGTTATCAGTCATATTTCCATTTATTTTGTACAATTGATCTGATTTGTTTCATGGCATTGGCAATATCACTCAAACCAACTATAAAAAACGATGTGCAGCGGGCCCAAAAAACATATTTAAATCCGTATAATAAAATAAGGAAAGATGCTAGCTGTAATGAAATTTTCCTGATCCGGAAACCAAATCCGCATGATCGATAGTGGCTCAGCGTTCGATCTCTTGTGGCACTCATGGCTCTCGCAGCTTTCATGGTAAAAATAAAACGTGAACATATACTGAAAAGAAAATTAAGCTTGTAAGTGGAGGTAAACTACCTAGTTATTAAGCGAATAAGAAGTCTTTTAAATATTTTACGTACAGTTTATTTCACGTCACTACATCAAATGTAAATATAAAAAATAAACATAATATTATCTCTTTTTATGTGTTTTTTGGACAAATTCGAAAAAATTGAGAAATATTTGAATTCTTTGGAGAAGCTTCCTATATCAATATCTCACGCGTGTGAAACTGTGGTCTTTGCCGTGGTTGTAAGATATTATTTTATTAAAATGTGTTGTATAAATTCTAGATGACTTTTTAGTACGAAGTATGGGTGTGTAATACATCTCTGCCTACCCCTTCAGGGATAAAAAGGCGTGAAATTATATTTTTTAGTATTCCTGAGGCTGACGGCAACAGCAATAGACTAGTAATAACATTGACGAACCGCTACGCAGAGGGTCTAGAGTTCAAAATCAAGTATTCAGTTTTTAAATATCACTTGCTTAACCCCGAAGGAACATAATAATATCATGAAGAAGCCTGCAGGTCTAAGAGTTCTCCAAAATTCATGAAAACCATGTGTCTGCCTACTCGCATATGGTCAGTGTAGTGGTCTATTGGCCTACTTTTATCATAGTAAGTAGATGCCTCTGCCCAGCAGTAGGACTGACTATAAATAAACAAATATGATGATGAAAAATTCTTATATACACTAGCCACCCAAATATGATGACCACAATCTTGTTGTGTGTACCTAATATATTAATCCAGGTAAAATATTAATGAAATAGACGGATCACGTTAGGTCGCTTGATCCGACTAATACGTAATCTACGGTATCAAATAATACCTATATAAGTATTACGTGATCTAAATTATTCTGGCCGTTATGAGCCGTTTCACTAAAATACGTATTTAAGTCTGTAGAGGCAGCGATAGCCGAGTGGAGATACCAACAGACTGCCATGCAGAGGTTATCGGGCTCGAATACAATGCGCGCACCAATGACTTTTCGGAGTTATGTGCATATTGAATTATTAATTATCGCTTGTCCCGTGCCTCGCAGAGCACGTTAAACCGTCGGTCCCGGTTGTCATAAAGATCTTTGACAGTCGTAACAGGGCGTCAGTACCTTCTTAATCAACTGACACTAGTCTAAACCAAGGAATATCGCTATCCCTTCGGGTTGCGGAGGTCAGACAGGCAGTCGCTCTGTGGAAAAGCTAATATTCAGCCAAATCCAAATTAAAACTGGGATAACGCTAAGAAGATGATAATGATGATGTATAAATTAGGTCTGCGTTATACGTACATACAAATAAGTACGATTCCACCAAAAACATTCTGTAAAAAAATTGCCAAATATCGATGGAGCTGCTTGTTTATCTCTAAAAAGTAATGAAATCTCTAGACAAAGTCAAGCCAAGTCTGAGGTTCCTTACTGCAATTTCTTTATTATTATATTTAATGTTATGTGACTTGGTCGTTGCTTGTACCCACTAACGAGTAAATATGTTCAACCGTTGATCGCATTTTTTTTTTCAGTATCTAGAGTGTGAAAAATGCTTAGCCGGTGAACATTTTTTCGAAAGTTTCAAATTGAAGCTTCAAATTTCAGCACTCTAGGTCAATGGGAAGTAGCAGTTCTATTTTGATGATCCATGAGTCAGTGAGTCACTGTCGAAAATGCGAAACTTTGCTTTCGCTTAGTTTCGGAACTAAATAATGGATTTCAAGTGTGTAGTTATAGCTTACTAGATGACGAACATTTCAGCGTTCTAGTCCCATCCAGAGGTTCTGAAATAGGGGCCTGAAAATGCGGTGAAATGGTTCCAGTAAAGGATGATACGGCAATGTTGCTTCACGCTCGACGTGGCGGGGGCACTGCCCTGCCTCCAGATTCAAGTTTCCATACACAACTATTTGGTTTCTTTACTTTGGTATAGAAAAAAGAGAGAAAGAAAAGTGGTGGCAAGGCAATTTTCATGGATGAGTTTCTTTGAAATTACCTCTGGAATATTAGGAGAATACAATGTTATTCTAATTACACGTTCCTAAGAGCTTGTATTCGCAAGCATTTCTAAGAGTATATAACTACAGCTTAATCCACCCCATGCCACACTTCGATTCTATCGAGCAGTATACTGATTGGCCAGCTTCAAAGTTATGTCATTGTGGAGTCAACTTGGGGCAAACTAGAGTAGCTAAACTCGTACTAAACCCTAACCCACTTTAGATAAAGATCGCCATCAAAGGTACGTGTGCCGCCAACTTACAGTTTGCCCATAATTTTAACATAGTCATGTTAAAATAAAATATAATAATGGGACGGATACATAATATATAAAATTATTTCTATTACCTTTTCTGACATCTTGTTAACTCTCCATATTTCTACGTTTAAGTTCAAAATATTTTACTGTTAGACCGACATACAGTCACGCCGAGTGCCATAGCGTGTGATAGATTATTAGAAATATTTTGAAAATTAATCAACAAAAATATCAAAATAAGTACATTTAAAATATGTGTGTTTCATTTGTAAGTACCTATTTATAATCCAAGCAAAAGCTCGGATATCAAACTGTTATAAATTTGGCTAGAATTTACATCATTGTTACTTTTAGGTTAGGATTTAGGTTAAGTTACTAGAAGATTGATTTTAGGGTTATTCATATATGTATCAAACAATATAAAACTAAATATATTGTATCATTTATTATGTATAGCATAAACCTATCGTATATGGTTGTATCGTATTGATGGTTGGTATGTTTTAAATTTATAATGTTGCCAATAATAAATATACAATTTGATCTGACGTTTGGCAGTTGACACTGTCAAACGTGTAAATATAAAAGGAGAACAGGCTCTGTTCATGTTCGGCTAACTAAGGTACGATATAATTCTGACTTTTATATTATTGTGCTTTTATATTGTGTTTTTACTAATAATGTGTTTCACAATTCTTTAGTGCTATTGTGTAGTAGGTGTTATTTAGAGTATTGTCAATATAGACAACGTATAGTTAATGTAATAATATAGCTTAGCAATTGTATAATTGATATTGTGGGTGGTTCCGTCAGTTGTGAGATGTTAAAGTTCAGAACTTGGGGTATCATATAGTATCGAATCGAATTTATGCTGAGAAACAATCCGTGTCTATTATATACATCATGTAGTGAATATTTCAGTGGTAAATATTGAATACACATATAGTAAATATATTTGTGGTGAATATTACTAAATCAATTATGCTAATCTATTGTATTAAGGTAATAGTTACTTTTGAAATACCTATTGAACTGCCCACAACCTTGCTATCCGATATGTTTTGAATGTACCGCTTTTATAAACTACTACTATAACTATTAAAAGAATGGCCAAGAGCTTTCTTGGCCACGTTCTTTCTCTTGGTTCTATGTACTTGCTTTGCGAACGTGGCGCTAAATGTAAATGTAGAATCAGAAATATCGAATATACTCTTACTTTAAAATATACTCTTGTGACAACCTGAATAAATGAAAGTAAGAATTGATAGTTGAATGTTATTTTCCAAATACCTGACAAATATAACTATAATAATACATATAGGCCGTATACCTTGTATCTATACATATATATAATATTTACGCTATTACGTGCACCGACTTTCTTAAGCAAGTATATATGGGCGCAAATTAATATATAATGATTATATTGTTACGAAAATGTTAATAATATTTAAGATTGATATTTAAATAACTATTTGTGAACACAGAACAAGAGAACTTCACTACTTTAGAATATTAGACACTGTATCGACTGCTTCACTGTGTTATAAAGATTGGGTATTTAATTTATCGCTTAATTATTAAGATTACTCCAGAAACTTTCAAAGTAAAATCAATTAGTATTAAATAACATTATTCCGACACTTATTTTTATGTTTACGGTAATAAATAACATGCGCTTATATATACATCCTGTTGATAGCGCCATCTGTTGTAAATCAGAGTTTGGTTATTAAAATAATTTTTTTATTCGTGTAAAATAAATCATTTGGTGTTGTGCAAAATTCATTACAATATTAATGTCAATTTTTGATTTATATTTTATAATGAATTGTACAGTAATTTCAATTATATGTTGAAAAGGAAGTGGCAGTTGTTAAACATTAAGTGTAATGACGGATAGTTTATAAAAAGGACTGTAGCTCACATTTTAATTCAATTCTGTGCTAGAAATCGTCTGAAAATAAACTAAGAAATATTACGTGAGTGTTTTTATTATAATGGAGTCTGGACACGATAACCCTGGTGTAATGCCGACAGCAGTGGTTGAGATAAACGCCCCCTAAGAGACTTCGGGATCTACGGTTGGTGCGAGAGTGATGGGTCTTTTGGCTTGGCCACCATTACCAATGATGACCTGAAGACTGATGCGACAAGCGCTTGGAAGCGGTGTTGCTGATCGGAGACTGCACGGTGTGTCGGAGTTATGGCGAGCACGTCTACACTTCACGTGAGGCCACGTGCAAGCGAGAGCGACAGAGCGACTACGACGAGGTGCACGCACCAGGGTGTGCTGTGGCGTGAACGCTGTTCTGCTCTGAGTTCTACCAGAGGTTGCAGATGCGGGTTGTTGATGCACTGACCAGAGGTATTTATCCAGATCTGATTTGATTAGAATTTTTGAGAAACATCCTAATTTTATAAATTGTGGTGCTTACACGATTACCTACTGTCCCCGTAAGGATTACCAGATAAACATTATACAGTCAAAATTACGAACGTTACACCCCAAATTGAACTTATAGGTAACTGTTGTTTATCCACATTTGGTACATAGCAGTGTTACTGTGCTTATAGTCATATTATGCCGTCGGCTGGGGCTCTTTTCTGTTTATTAATCGTTAGGACATGTCGGAAACTTTCTGTAAAACTTACTTATCTACACAAGAAAGAGAAAATAGCTTTGTTGTTATGTGGTTCTACTAATGTAATTATTAGTAAAGGACGGTATAACTGCCCTTTTTAAGTTGAAGCTCTGATATAGATGCATTGTATAAATTACCCGATTTACTTTCAGTTTAAATAAGCTAAATGATGTGCTGAATATGAATTCAATTGGTAGTCAATAGGGTATCTCAATAGTAAAACATTAAACGAATCAAAACATTATTTATAGCCCTTGGTTACACATTACATAAGGCTAACTAACTGCATTACTTATGGCTAGTGCTCACGGCGTGATTATATGAAGCCTCTCTTGATAGATGACTATCCACCACAAAAATAATTATTTGCATAAAACCAGTAGTTTCACAGATAAGTGCATTCAACAAAACAAACTTCAGTTTTATTATATTAGTACAGATATATTCAGAAGGTAGATATAAAAGTAAATTTGTTTTACACACTTTTAAACCTAATATTTGTAAGGTAACAAAATATATGTAAAGTAATAAATACAAATAGATTTATTATATATTTTTGCGTAGGTGCCTACATGATTTCATTTTAACATTATGTTGAAATTGTTACTGTCAACTTGCAGCTCAAGTTAAGGTTATAAGACAAGGGAACCCAACATATCTTAATATTTGTCGCAATGATTTCAAAAGAAAGGATACGCCCATCTGAACATATTATACAAGCCTTTTTAATACAAGCAAAAATAGTGATATCTGTCATATAAGTGACATAACAAATACGAACTTCATGAGTGCCGCGTTGCATAGGTCAACGACGTAACCTTGTAAGCACGTATATAACTTTTTTCACATTTTAACATGCCGATAAAAGTAGGTACATAACGATTTCCTTTTTGTGATGATATTTTACAAGTTACAAAGAAAACGTGTCAGTAAAACGAATTTGTCTCAAACAGCTTTATTTGAAATTGTAATCAACTTATTATAAGGTATTGGGATATTTAAAAGCAATTAAAAAAAGACGAAACAGCTTATTTTACACATTATACCAAAATTACTGTCCTTTAAATAAAACATTTTTTTTAAATTTTTGCCTCTCAGTTCCCTTCCCCGTGTTTTCCGTGATAGACTCGTGATGCAATCTAACATTTATATATTTCTTAATGATGGCCCGAATAAGATGCAATCTATGATTAAGTGTGGCCGGCTGATCAACAGAGTGCAAGTTTAAAACAGTGAATGTACTCTTTCCTACAAACTTTGCTAAAGTTTTTGTGGATAGGAACATATAGTCACTTTTTGTCATAAATTGGGGTCTATTATTATGTCTTATATTTTTTTCGGTTTCTAAGCATACCTCAAACAGATCAAGAGAAGGAAAATAAAGTCCGCCCATATTTGTCAATTCTATCAGCTTATGAAAAAATAATTTTTCGTTACTAACTAGACTGTTTACACAAATTTCACACTTAATCTTTTTTGTTAAACTTCTGGCTACCCATCCAGCAATATACCCAACAATGAGTATTATATTCTCTGTTAGGTGCCCAAAGACGTTTTCGGTTGGACTATCCAAAGTATGCGATAACAGAGCACAGTTATTGTTATAAACTTCATCCCTTTCCTCCTGATACGTATCCGTTGATGTCTGATTCATGGGCTTGTCTTCTTCTTCGTGACGATTCATTTCAGTGGTGCAATTAATAGCTCTTACAGATGACACGGTTAAAATTGGAAAATTGTCTAAAGGAATGCTGTTTCCAGTAAATGTCGATTTTAATGACAAGTGATTCATGCAACGCCTGTACGCTTTTTTAAGTTGTATAGCATTTGGGTTATCGCTGTATCCCCCGTGCTTTCTTATCAAGCTAAAAAATAGCTCTAAATGATCCTGAGACAGGCTGTACGTCGAAATGTACTTCAATTTAGAAGACGACTCAACAAAATTTTTATAGAGGATTTTTAAACTCTCCAAGCACACAATCAATCCTAAGAATTATTATGGCTTATTTTTCTAATGATCAAAACTATTCGTGGTTGTCTGTTATGTCTTTTAATAATCCGTTTCACATTAGAGAAAATTTTTAGACCTTTAATGTAAGCAATAGCCTGCTCAATAAAATTAAATATTTTCACTTTATTTTTTTGAGAAATGGCTCTCTTGAATCCGGATTGGTTGAATCTGCGAGAATTTAAAATATCGAATATTATATTATTGAAAAAATTAATGAATTCGATTCGCTGATTCTTCTCGTTGAAAATTATCTTTTTTTGCGTGCGTGCATCCGTCCATAAAAACTACAATATTTACTTTTGTGACAGGGTGGGGGAAAGTTGTTTTTAATTGACCTGTATTACTTATGTTGCAACCCAGCATGTTCGCAGCTTTTATATTCGTTGGACATCCATCGAATGTGAGAGCTTCGACATTGACACCGACGGAATTACATTTTTCGAGACAAATATTAACAGATATTAACAGTATTTGCTATAAGTTCACTAGCGAAACCGTGCACTAAAAAATAACCGACTGGTATTTTCCAATTTTCAGAAAGACAAACAAGCATCATGACAAAAGCTTTAGTAGCTTTCTCTTCTTTGTCAATTTTTCCATATCCCATGTCTACGTGACAAACATTTCTTTCACCTTTCCATAATTTGGCCTGTCGAATGTTCATCTCATCAAAAATTAGACAGCATTCAATTTTTCTGTCAAACTATCCCTCTTAAGTTTTTTTTTTCATTTCAAACGATTCCTGTGTAAATCCAGGCTCGCCGTTAATGGAGCTATACCTATAACAAAGGGGAATAATCAAATCTATTAAGTAAGAAACATATTATGCGTCCGACTTATAAGTACTACGTTACTAGTAAGTCTTTATTAACTTACCATTTGGTTAAGGTTCTCGGGTGCGGAAGACAACACTCAAATTTCCTTCGCACATATTTATAAGCAGATGGCGAATAAAAATTTAAAGTCAAAGCAAACTTTCGAAGGGCGGGTGGATAAGATGGTCGCTTTTTTTTGTAGGATTGTTTTTATTTCTATTGTATTTGTTTTTTAAGACTTGGAGTCGATAAAGCTCTATTATTTCAAGGTTTGTTCCAAGAGCAGACTCAATTTCATCAGTGATATACTTCTTCTGTTTCAAATCTTTAATTATATCTATCAGTGATTTGGTTTTTCTTTTTAACCTAGCATTCTGCTTCTTTAAATTTCTTATCTTCTTGGTTGCAACAATTTGACGTTTTTGTAATCTATCAATTCTTTTTTTTTAGGTGTACTTTCCTTGGCGAGTCAAATATTGAATTGAGATCGCTAATATCAACATCTATTTCGTCTATTTATGCTGGCGTTGAAGGCCGGAGTTCTTCACTCTCGCAAACCTGTAAATGACTATGATATTTAGTAAGAAGATAGGATATTTAGTAGATAGGATGCCAATTAGGTAAAAAATATTTAGTTTTAATGCAGATAAATAGGTATGCGTGAGGCCAATACCTTAACCTCAAATCGCGGTATAGCCGATCCTTTTAGCCTTCGGAGTCCGGCTTTTGAGATATCAACATCTATGTCACAAAAATGAGCAGAGCATATTCTTGTGTTTTTATAAGGCTTGAAATAAGGCTCCTTTCGTTGTTCCCTAATAATGTGACTCCAAATCTCTTTACGTGTGGAATCATTAGGAAATCTGTAAGTTACAAAATATTTGAATCATAATTCGTTATTGCATATCCATACGTCCATACTAATATCCATATCCATACTTCCATACTAATATTATCAATGGGGAAGTAACTGTCTATCTGTTGGTCTGTTACGCTTTCACGATTTGACCATTGAACCGATTTTGATGAAATGTGGTACAGACTAAGCTTGAACCCCAAGAAAGGATCTAGGCTAGTATTTACGATAACCGAAATTCACGTGGACGTAAGTGCGGGCGAAATTTTGTTGTGTTAAAGATTTCTCTTATCCATTTTCACCAGAAGCTTGATGACGGCATTAACTCCTCACAGATTGCGTGATTTTTTTATGAATTACTTTATTGAATATAAAACATATTATTAAGTACCAAAATTACTTGCACTAAGTTCTTAAGACAAAAATAAAACAAATAAAAGTGACGTCCCTACAAAGTAACTTCGTTTACTTAGCGTGTTCAATGACGGCCACACAATAGCCGCCATCGTGGTCTTCGATAGTAAAATGAATATCACTTTAAAATGTGGTTATTTAATAACTTAATGACAACAAAAGTAATATAAGATTACTTACCTATGATATGATATCCCATGTTCCTTTTTAACCTTTGTATCGTAATTTTTGCAGCCTTTTACCATACAACTAGGCATTTTTATGACAAGCCAATACTCGCTTACTCGGACTAATGTCGACTGAGTCGCGTTGTAGGGCCAACGCGACTCAGTCGACATCTTAGGGTCAACTGACATTTTAGGGTCAGCGTACTGGTGCCATTTAATCGCGCGGTTGGCCCGGTCCTTACGCAGTAATATATAAGTAAATGATTTGTCGTTTAATTTAACACCTGTATAGATTGATTTGTTCCGACCATGATGCGTCCTTGCTTAACCCAAACTACTGAAGCTAGAAACATGAGATCTGGACAGTAGATTTCTTTATGGACATATGCACTCACTTAGGTTTCATAAAAGTCCATCTCTAAGCATTTTAGGTTGAAAGTCTTAAGGCAAGTGACTGCTAATCTTTTATAAATAACAAGCCTTAGTGTTATACTCGGTAAATACAATTTATTTTAGTTGTGAGTTCATTTGCTAAGTTAGTTGCATCTATATTCAAGATGACATCCAGTGATAAACCAATAAAATTTAGTGCCAAACTTAATGCTTAGCTCTTGTGGGATACAAGACAGACAGGAATATGATTATTAGGATAATGGTAAGTGGGTTTAAAGAACATGATGTGAAAATCCATATTATCTCTTTTCCCATTTAGCAGTATTTATTCTTGGCAAATAAAAGTAAATGTATGGACTACTCATGCTTTATTTCTAAGTCAGTTGTGATTAGTCAGTTTAAATTTATTTATTCAGATAAACAATTAGTAATTGTGTATGAATATATAAGAATTACATTAGCACCACATGTTAACAGTTTAAAATAAATATCAACATTATTTAGAAAATTCCCTTAAATATAAAGTCAAATAAAACTATTGATATAAACTCACCACCATATTAACTATACAAACTGAGTGGAATAATTTTTAGAAATAAGACTGCACTACTCTTGCTTTGTAATTTGTGCTGTAGCTTGTAAATTTCACTTTTATGGCTCAGTTGGTAAACAGTTCAACAATTTCACACCTTGCACTATGCCTAAAAATATTCAATACTAGAGGACGCCAGCAGCTACGCCTGCATATTTTTTTACATTTTCCCGTTTTGCCGATCCCGTGGGAATTTCAGGAAATCCATTCTTAGTGCACCCCTACGGTCCCCAAGGAATATGCATGCCAAATTTCAGCTTCCTGCGCTCAATAGTTTCGGCTGTAGCGTGTCTGTCAGTCAGTCAGTAACGCAAGGATTTTATATATTAAGATTGGATTAAACATGTTCTTACATGAGTAATAATTATAGCCCTAGCATTATAGCACCATTCGAAATCCTTGAATCTGCATGGTTTGAAATCATTTCATATTTATCATCAACAGTCCGACTGTTCGCGGCTGAACATAGGCCTCTCTTTCTCTTCTTCTAGCCATTTTGTTTTCCTGTTTGATGTGGATACAACTAATTTTGAATATATTAAGTTTTAACTATTTTATCAAAACTGCAAAATATGGGTATCCTGATAACTTTATATTTGATTATCTAAAATGGCACTGTCAGACAGAACCTGAGAAAATTCAGTGTCTTTTGAATTTTACGTTATGCGTAAAATATGGGATCCAACACTGTTGTAGCTAAGATAACTATAGACCAATGCACTGGTTGAACATGCCTGATATATAGATATAGCTTAATAGACCGGACCACTTTGTAAGAGTAGAATTTTATTTCATCTACAGTTACGAAGGTTCATGGAACTAATATACATACATACATATCGTCACGCCTTTTATCCCCGAAGGGGTAGGCAGAGGTGTATTTCTACACCCACTTTTCGCCAGATATACTTTAGTCCCACGTAATAAGGGGCGAGCCTATTGCCGTACCGGGCACATTTCCAGACTCCGTGCTGCTACTGAGAATTTCGTGACAGAAAAACCCAATAACACTGCCCGACCCAGGAATCGCACCCGGGACCTCCGGGATCTCACACGCACATTTATGCCGCGAGACCAACGAGGCAGTCGTATAGGGTTTGATGTCGAGTTTTCCGTCTCTACGCAAAGATGGTATTTGCATCGTGTTATCCCTTACGACACCCACGGGAAGATAGAGGGTGGTGACACTTTTATTCTATGCCGTCAACCACACGGCTTAATACTGGAACTAATATTTGGGTGGGAAATGTTGCCCACCACCTGCCTTTTGAGTGTTGCAGGTTGATGATGACATCCTAGCAGATGACCTGACCTTAGTGTGAAGAGAGGATGGACGAGCGGTCCTTTACTGATTAATATGTATGGATGACGGTGTCCCACCCTTTTGACGTCAGTGGTTTTGTGTGTGGGCTACGCGCACACATGCCGCATGAGTGGTGTACTGAGCTGGAGTCAAGCATTGTTTGCTAACCTTTGTTGCTGATCAACATCAACAACTGTATGAGCAGCTTGAGCGTATGGGCGGAGGATTCGTCAGATACCGATTTACGTGGGGGGTCCTCTACCTCCTCCACTGTCGTTGTTGGACCTTTGTCATTGCATTGTATTGATATAACTGATCATGACGAACGATGTTGATTATTTTATGTATATGCATTGATGTGTTTATGAGGCAAATTTTGCATTTATGTGTTTGAGTAAAATTTTATTTTTCCTATCCAACATCCTTCCCAAAACGCTGGCTGGCCACCATGCGTATCCTTGATCCTGGTCTTGTTGGCTAGATCCCGTGATGGGTGATGCCGTGGGTTGGCTAGGTCCCGTGATGGGTGATGCCGTGTGTTGGCTAGATCCCGTGATGGGTGATACCGTGTGTTGGCTAGATCCCGTGACGGGTGTTGCCTGTGTGCGCTAGATCCCTATGTCATTATATTTACATCCTGTTGATAGCGCCATCTGTTGTAAAGCAGAGTTTGGTTATTAAAATAAATTTGTTATTCGTATAAAATAAATCATTTGGTGTTGTGCAAAATTCATTACAATATTAATGTCGATTTTTGATTTATATTTTATAATGAATTGTACAGTAATTTCAATTATATGTTGAAAAGGAAGTGGCAGTTGTTAAACATTAAGTGTTATGACGGATAGTTTATAAAAAGGACTGTAGCTCACATTTTAATTCAATTCTGTGCTAGAAATCGTCTGAAAATAAACTAAGAAATATTACGTGAGTGTTTTTATTATAATGGAGTCTGGACACGATAACCCTGGCGTATCGCCGACATATACAATAAATATTTTCAGTCATGGCATTCTGTAACTGCACTAACCTATGCCGTAACATGAGAAAATAGAATAATTGTCAACTTATTTTCCTTTATTTTTAAATAATTGTACCATAGGAACCTATTTCAACCTGCAGTTTGTAGCATTGTTCCTTATTTTTTGTATATCTATTTTGTAAAAAGGGATCAACAGAATGTTGGCTTAATATTATTATAGGTATCTATTACTAGGTATATTAAGTAAGGGTTGTAAACAAAACCTGTCCGGTTCATTCGCCTCGCATCCCACACTACAAGTATGTGGGATCACATGACATTGTGAATACCGTGTAGGTAAATGTAATTGAATATCTCGTGCATAACTCTTGAAAGGCTTTTAAAGTTCCACTGAAGTAACTGGTGTTTATTGTGTATCAAAGCAAATGGAAATAACCTTTGAAGACTGTTGCTAAGGCCAGAAGCTTTTTTTTCTTTACTGATTATCCTTAAGGCCTCGTTTCTCTGTAAAGTGGGACGATTCTATTGCATTAATCGTTTTCAAACATCGTACTGTTAGTTACTGATATGCTTTGCTTAACTAAAGCTAAAGTTTATTTTATCGGTGCTTAGGTATTTATCCCTAACGGTTCGTCTCACTTCTAAAGGAGACGACCCTATTGCATTAATCGGTTTCTAAACACCTTCATGTTTGTTACTATGGCCACAGACAATACAATACCCCAGTACAGACACACGATGGCGAACATAAATCTGCGACCTGCCTAATTTTTGCTATGCCGAGAGCAATTTGTTTCGTCAAATCTGCACTAGATGGGGACAGTGGACGCAGCAAACGCCGACAATTCGATAGTTGCTACGCAAAAGTATCGGGAGATGGCGCTTACAATAAAATCAATGCTGCGCTAGAGGTTCTAGTACCTACCTATAGTATTATATATATCTGTGCTAGGGGTGACTGACTTGACCTTGCAGGGAGGCCTTGGACAGGGTGCAATTCGTGCGAGCACTATAGTCGTATTTTTAATTAGACGAAGCCAACTGACAGTAGCTAATGTCACTTTGTAAAATAATGTTGTCATATTTAAAGTAATAGTGATGCGTTTAGTTCTCGTTCAATCAGATGAACGAACATTGAGTGTGAATAGTTAATAATTTCAAACTATAAAAGACTATTATTTCTATATTACAATAAAAGTGCTCTGATATAAGTTACTAGTAGTTATGTAAGTAGTATAAATTGTTATATTTTATTCATCTACAGGGTGTAAAAAGACCCTTAACGAAAACTGAAATCCCATGTTGTACCAATCACTACGATCATTTTTTACTTCGGCACCATACCTGGATAATTACTGGTTCAGGACATATTGAGGCTCAAAGTTAGTATGGTATTTTTCAAATTAAGTACAAAATCGATGCATTTACCCCGCCAAGATGTTCGCTAGATGCCCTATGAACCCATGGATAGGTAGATATTTCGAGTATGCACGTTAAAAAAATCGTTTCCCAGGTATTATTTTTGGTTAGTATGACCTGGTATGATGTCCACAACGAGTAAACTTCGGCTTGGTGATGGGTCTTGTGACACCCTGTATAGTTTCAACTACATGATGTATTGAAAATAGAACAGTCTTACAAGTTTCCACGCAATGTTTTCTTTAATGTTTAAAACACTCGGTATTTAGTATAGGTAAATACAATAGGAACATAGTCTTCGAAAACTCGAACACCGTACCCGATATCGGCCGTTCGGCACACTAACTATTCACTAGACAATCGATGCAATTTCATTCATTCAAGAGTTTTTTCAATCATTCACTTTGTCACAACACTATTTTTATTTCATCATAAATTGACAACACAGTAAACGTCAGTTGACTTCGTCTAATAAAAAATACGACTATAGTAGGTACTGGTGCGCCGTGCGATGCGATCCAAAGATGCGTAACTTTAAATGCATTTTCCTTTTTCGTTCGTTTCGATGTGCCTAATTATTTGGATATATCAAGCCTAAGCTATATTTAGGCTTAATTTTAAAATAATTTGTATAAAGGACATGAAAAAGTTTTAAGTTAACATTTATGAATTATGAATTATATTATCTGTGCTTATGATTAGTTATAGTTAAATATGATTATTATCTAAACATATAAAAAAATTGGCGTGTATGATTGTAGGTATAATCCATAGGTATGCATTTAGTAAAAAGCGGTTATTTTAACCGCTTTTTACTAATGCATAAATGCATACCATCTTTGCGTAGAGACGGAACACTCGACATCAAACCCTATACGACTGCCTCGATGGTCTCGCGGCATAAATGTGCGCGTGGGATCGGGAGGTCCCGGGTTCGATTCCTGGGTCGGGCAGTGTTATTGGGTTTTTCTGTCACGAAATTCTCAGTAGCAGCACAGAGTCTGGAAATGTGCCCGGTACGGCAATAGGCTCGCCCCTTATTACGTGGGACTAAAGAATATCTGGCGAAAAGTGGGTGTAGAAATACACCTCTGCCTACCCCTTCGGGGATAAAAGGCGTGACGATATGTATGTATGTATGTATGTCTATCAGTCTATCTGCCTGTTTGCTCTCTCTAATCTCTGTAACAGCTGGACCGATTTTGACGTGACTCTCTCTGGCGGATAGCTGATATATGTACCAAGGAGTAACTTAGGCTAAATTAACCGGGTAGGCGAAGTACCTAGGTAGTTCCCTCAGGACGCGGGTGTTAGCTAGTTATTAAATATAATATGATAGACTCGCGAGTAGGTATTTGAACAATTTTGAAACGATAATAAAAATCGGTCAACTGGCAAATATTACAAACTTTACAAAGGTAGGTACTCTGTGATGTAATTTTGGAATGTATTATTGGACTACGTACCGTATTTATCGTTTTGACATTGGCATTGGGATAGTGATAAGTAATTATTTAGATTAAGTACTATTTTGAAAGAGTATAATAATTTTTATTATGAAGAAAATGGACATCGTATTGGATTGTAAAATAATTTTAAAATATTTGCACGCTCGCTTGCAAATACTGAATACCTACCTAAAAATGTACCAAACTTGTTATGACATCTTAATTTACTGTATTCTGGCAAAGAAACTAATACGATTGATTGATCAAGTGCGTGTCGGGCCACGCGCGGTAGGTATACCGCTTTTCATTTTGTTAGGTACTGCACTGCCGTGATTTTTATAAGCTTTTTGTACCTATATTTATTACCTACTTAGTTCGTTGATTATGTAGATATATCTAGGTACGTAGTTGGTTTGTGTAGGTCAGCCATTCCCAAAGCGTGGAGCCCTAGGGTTCTCCGAAGCTTTTCTAGGGGTTCCACGAAAATGTTGCTCAACTACAAATTAAGTTTTTAAATTAGAACTAATCACTAGTTAGATAGACTTCTTCTTTCTCATAGCGTTATCCCAGTTTCAACCCGGGGTCCGCTTACTAGTCTAATCGAATTTGACTGAATACTAGTGAGATAGACTACAGCAAAATAAATCTATAATTTTGATCAATTTAAGTGGTACATTCTGAACTGTATGTTACTTTAAAGCAGCATTAGCTTAGTGACACCATCAGACTGCCACGTAGAGGGTTCTTATTCTTACTTCTTAGGAACATTTCGAAGAACTTAATGTACTTATCTACCTACGTAGGGTCATTTCGCCTGTTCGCGTCCATCGCCCAATTCGCGTGCATTTTACGGACCTCCCTCTAAAAATGCTCGAAAATAAGTATACTAACACACTTATAAAATGAAAAGTCAGTACCGCCAATACCTCAACGTATAAGAGACACGCACAAATAGACAAAAGTTCCGTGCACCCAACTAAACCCGTTTAAAAAAATTAGTTAATCTAGGTTGTTCAACAAAAGAGTGCAGACGCGCGGGATATAAATAAAAAAATAGTGTGCAGCAGGTGTTTGACGGTAAGTATTTTATTGTTTTATGTGAATTGTAGGATACATAGCTGTTTCTAGATATTAATAATGAAAAGACGAATAGTATGAATTATAGATTAGCTTGCTTTTTTATAGTTAACAATTAAAATAAGGTAGACGCGAATTACAACACCGAATTTATAAAACTTCCACTTTGCGTCCGCAATGGACGCGAACTCGTCTATTTATGTTTTCTTTATTTGTTTGTTTTTATGTTATTAAAATATGAGAGAGAAATTTTGATTTTGTTTATTTTAACATTAATAGTATGCAATTGTAATGACCAATTTGCGTCCACATTATTATGATTGTAATAAAAGATACAATCGATATACTAATTGATCACACGTGGACGCAAACTATACCTACAAGGGATAATATTACAAATTGCGTCCATTTTTTCATGAAATAGAAATGATAGCATAAATATATTATATTATATATTTTTTTTAATAATTTAAAATGCATTTTTGATTAAGATTGAGTTTAAAATTCAATTTTTACAAATTTAGTGCAATGAAATGCGTAATTTTTATTATTCCATATTTCTTTCCATTCAAGATGAGTTCTTAGGAGACAAGAAAGAAGAAGGAAAAGAAAAAAAATACAGATATATTAAATAAAGAAAGCGTTTAGTGATATTCGTGAGAAGAAGAAATCGATAAGACAAATACATAGTGTAAAAATTATGCTATTCCGAAGACCACAATATTGGACAACATGTATCGTTATTTTTTATATCTTTGATTTTAAGTTCCATCGATGTTGAAAACAATAAATACTTATTTATAATTTCTTTTAGAATATTTTTTATAACTTTAATCTTAACCCTTAGAGTACTAATCTGATTTTTTTTCTGCTTAATACTAATGATCGCTCGGGAGGCTACTTCATAAATGATACAAGATTTTAGAAAGAATTTTCTATTAAAAATTGTTTTAAATTTAACAAAATAATGAAGAAAGACCTTGTTTCTTTAAATGCAATGGCACATTTTCTTTAAAATTATAATTTCAGTCTTAAAAGCAACCATAAGTCTAACGTAACCCTTATTATTATTATTCTAAAGACTGTTCAACAGTCTTTAGAATAATAATAATAAAAAGTCACATATAGCCTCTAATTAAATATCTAAATTAAGTATTTTTAAAATGTTTTATCACATTAAAGTAAAACTACCATTGTTATTATAAGATATTTGGCTTGACAGTAAATTCAAATCAGACTATATTTTTCTATCAAAATTACAGCAGTTTGGATCGAGATTGGGTTTGTAGAGGGGCTTCTAACTCGGCGCTTGTGCTTGCTTGTATTTGAGATGTTTGAGGAGGTAAATCCAGATTGTTCGGAGCAATATATTGAAGATCATATTCAAGCTGGCACGAAGGATCAGCCACACTGTCGTCTGAATAGTAATCCTCAACGTAATCTTCAGTTTAACTTCGTTTTCCAAGTATTTTTAACCGACTTCAAAAAAAGGAGGAGGTTCTCAATTCGTCGGAATCTTTTTTTTTTTATGTATGTTCCCCGATTCCTCTTAGACGCCTGGACCGATTTCAACAATTCTTGTTTGTATTAAAAGAGTATACTTTCCAGTTGGTCCCATGATCATCAGGTCAGGATCTGATCATGGAATCCTGAAAAAGTCCAAGGAACTCTTCAAATTTTATAAGCACACTTGAAGCGATTTGAAGATAACAACCCAATGCCGTCGAGTTTAGGCTCGTTTGAGTCGTCTTTACATAGACTTTGATGCTGGATGATTTCCATGGTCTGATGATGGAGCTGGAAGGTAACCATGAGATCTTTGTGATACAACAACCCAGCCTTATCGAGTTTAGGGTAGTTTGATTCGTCTTTACATGGACTTTGGTACTGGATGTCTTCCAGGGTCTGATGATGGAGCAGGAAGGTGGCCATGGGATCCTTAACATAACATAACATAACTTCACGCCTTTTATCCCCGAAGGGGTAGGCAGAGGTGTATACACACCCACATCTCGCCAGTTATGTTTAGGTCCCAATGTAATAGGGGTCGAGCCTATTGCCATCTACCGGGCACATGGGATCTTTGTAATACAAAGATGCAATCCCATTGAGCTTGGGCTCGTTTGATTCGTCTTTACATGGACTTTAGTGCTGAATGTTTACCAAACTCTGATGATGGAGCAGGATGGTAGCCATGGGATATTTTAATACAACTACGCAATCCCATTGAGTGTGGACTCGTTTGATTTGTCTTTACACGGACTTTAGTGCTGAATGTTTTCCAAAGTCTGATGATAGAGTAGGAAGGTGGCCATGGGATCTTTGTAATAGGTACAATAACGCAATCTCATCGAGTTTAGGCTCGTTTGTTTTGTCTTGGCAAACACTATTGGTACTGGATGATTTTCGGGATCTGATGATGGAACTGAAACGAACGTGTTTAGGCTATCATACAATGTTTAGGCTAGTTGAAAACAAAAACAAAAACTTGAAATTGCCAAAAAGTTACAGGTCTACATTTCAGAATTGAGGCAAGTAAGGAAGGCCTCCCCATCATGTACCACCTACACTATCCTATGTAGCTACTTACCACCTATTACGATTTTTTTATTAGTATACCACTAAAAAGCAAAAAATAAAATTATTTTTAAATAAAAAAGAACCGACTTCAAAAACACTAAAGAACTAAAAAGCAAAAAATAATTAGTTATGGAGCAAAACTTTTTGGAGTCGGTGCCAAGCCCTTACGCAAAAAGTTACTAAATTACAAACTACCTGTTCTATCAACAACGAAAGTTATATAAAAAAGTGTAGAGGTTTTATAGTCAGATCAGAAATACTTGGCTTGGCACCAACTCCAAAAAGTTTTGCTCCATAACTAATTATTTTTTGCTTTTTAGTTCTTTAGTGTTTTTGAAGTCGGTTCTTTTTTATTTAAAAATAATTTTATTTCATATTCTTCTCATCGAGATTCATCTATGAAACAAAATAACCAATTCTCAGATAAATCAAACAAATAAATAATGAGATAATTGCAAAAAACGAAGAAACGGGATTGGTAAAAAAAATACCTTTAATACTTATGATCGCCTCCCAGGCGAACGTGAGGTCAATAAATCGATACCTGCGTAGTCCCCGCTGAACCCGTGACCACTCTCCATTGCGTTACAGTGTACATTGTATTGGCGCGAACGCACCCCGCAATATAAAGACGTAATTTAAAAATATTCTTAAAAAATCAACCGAGCGCGGCCTCTCAGGCAATGATTAGTATTCTAGGGTTAAATTTAGAAATTGTAAAAAGCCAATCTTTCTTTAGATTGTCTTAACAATATAACCTTTATATTCCATCTCTAAGCTGGTGGACGCGAAATGATCCACAGGTGGACGCAATTTGGATTTTGTGGACGCAAACTGGGTAAATTTTGAAGTTTGTCTTTTAAAAAAAAAACATTTTGATTTTTGATTTAAAAAAACACAACTGTTTCGAACAAAACTGGAAGATAATATTAAAATAGACTATATAATGAATGCATTACATAAATTTTTAATTGAATCAATTGAACATTTTTATTTCTCCTTCAAACTTGCCAACTGCACTAAATGGACGCGAACAGGTGAAATGACCCTATTACATTGTGGATTTTCGCTTGCGTCGTCCTTTTTAGAGCAGATATTTGAGGCTGGAGGATGTGGATATATGTATATTGCTGTTTGGATTTTACGAAGTTTCGCTCGAGAAGAAATAATTGACCGAAAATGTACCTGGCTCCTGGACTATTACGTCACAACAACAACAACAAACTTCAAATCAAGCTCGTGCTAGTCAACATTAAATGAATATCGCTCTTCTAAATCTAAAAAATACAACAGTCCAAAATACCCTTTTATCTTAATTATGACGACCGGTTGGCGCAGCGGGAGTGTAAGCGACTGCTACGCCGATGGTCGCGGGTTCGAGTCCCGCTCAAATCAAACATTTGTGTGCATGAACATGGATGTTTGTCTTGGTCTGGGTGTTTCTATGTATAATATGTATGTGTTTACAAAAAAAAGTAAATATGTATTTTTATCAATTATATCAAGAATATTATAGTTATTATTAAATTTTAAAATTAGGGTATAATAAGTCCAAAAATATATTATAATTTTCGATTTTCTATACTAAATACATTATTGCAGTCGAATTTAATTGTAAATAGTGTCATCTAGTGTTCAATAATTTGTTTAATGGAAAGCTAGATGGCTAATTATTGTGGTTGTGTTTGGCGCTGCTGAGCACGTAAAATCTGATCCAATTCAAAATATCTATAAATGCAAAGAAACAGTGTCAAATGTTATTAACGAGCCAAAAATTAGTAATGTTTAATTTTGTTTGCTAAAATTTTACTCAAATCTTATGTTCATTGACTATCGATTTAAAATCATTACCCGTAACTCCATCTGTGATTACTTTTTAAAACTAAAAATACAATGTTCGTATTGGGACCCCATGCTATGGCACTCCATGAATGATACCTTTATTTGCTACCTTATTACTGGCATTACGTGGCAGCCTGGACAGCTGAAAGTCTTTCCTGTTCCAGCGCCCCACGCTTTTACAATCAAATATTATAATTAAAAGCACATAGTTTACACTCCAGCCCAGAAATAGAATAACAACTTGAACGATCCATAATTATTTTTTTGTTTTTACGTGCATTTATAAAAGCGTGTTTTTCTAGTGTTTTTTAAACTATATATTTATTTTATACTTTTTGGTCTTTGATAAAGAAATATTTTTAACATTTAAACATTCATTTTAAGTAGGCGAATGAGCCCCCATCCTCTCTATCTCCGCCAGTGCGTCTGCATTGCATGGTGTTTTATCTGTCAGCTTAGAACAATCTTGCTCTTCACTTTGGAGAACACTAAGTGATTTTAGTCTACTTGGGGCCACATACGCCTGTCCAGCCGCAAAAGTACGGGACCCTAAGTGCACCACTGCGTGGTCTACAACATATAATTGTTCAAAGTCCATTACGTGGCCTTTCTCGAAAGTGCAAACACGACTATGATACAATATTCCATCATAGAATGCCAGTGCCTATCTTCCGACTTCATCATCAGACCTTGAAACCTAATCATGGTCAAAGTCCATTACAAGACTTTTCTAAGAAATCCAAAACAGCTATGATACGATTTTCCATCATGAAGTTCCAGTTGATATCTTCCGGCTCCATCATCAGATCAGTTCGACAGTTCCATATTATTGTATTGTCATCGGAACTACATACAGCTGTCAATTTTTATTACGCTACGAACCTTGGAAGATGGTTAAATTAGTTAGCTTAGATTCCATTACATAGTTAGTTACATACATGTCGACCTAATAAAAGCTTGTTAAAAAAAAATCAATTTATTGATAGTCGACTCGGCCGATCATCAACAACACACTACAGCCGTGCTACAGCACTACGATCGCCACGTCCGAACACAGAGAGTCGCTAAAACGCGATGCTGCATCGATACAGTTGCAAAATCGCCGGTCACTGAGGCTAAAAGAAGTGTAAAGTCTCTATCATATTCTATACTCTTTGTGTAATCCTACATAACCATGCACATCATTATAATAAACGCAGTATATTCTCAGCAGTCCTAGTTTTTTATTCTGATTACTCGACCCCTACCGTATATGGCGACCCTGCCGAAAGCGTCTGCCATCCGAGCGTCGCGTATTTGACACCGGCTAGCGTTCGCCGGCGCCGATCCATATCCGATATGGTCGAAATATTATTTCAACTTAGTGGACTTTGCATCATACATCTTAACACGCAGTTACGACTCTTGCACTTGTTGCCGGTTACACGTGTCGCGACAAAATCTTCCAAGGTCAAAAATGTGCAAAACGCAATCCAGGGAAGAAATGATAATTGCACAGAATGCAGCGGGTTCTAATCAGGCGACCGTACATGACATCCGTTTTCACCTAAGTACCGCGAACATCATACTTTCCGTCATAGCCTTGATTATTGACATTGGGCTCATTTTCGTCGCATATAGAATGTATAGAAAATGCCATACGCGCTGGATGCAGCAGGAAAATTTTCGGAATAATTTACGTCGGTCTATATTTCGAGGAAAGCGAGAGCGTGAGCGTGAGAAGAACGACGACAGTGCGATATAAGGCGACAACAGAACGAGTGCGGTAAAATCATAAAATTAAAAGTGCGATAAAATAATCTAAAAAGTGCGTATAAAAATTGATGATATGTGGTTTCAGTGGAAAAATAACTAAATATACGAATTATAAAAACGAAGAAGAAACGGACAATGAACTATGTTGTAAGATTTTAAGATACGTTCATAAGATTAAGTCTAGTTAAAGCATTAATAATATCTTTAATAAATAATGATAATTATAATATCTAATAAAAATATGTGTCAAATAATAATACGTGCTGATACTTATTGGTAAGTGATGTTTCAAACTTTAAACGATTTATATCAAAGCTTAAAGGCTGTTAGACAATATTTAATTAAAATTGGTCCTAACAGGCGCCAGGGGAATATTTTAGTAGAAAAGTGGAAAGAAGCAAGTAAGTTATATGGTAAACCATGGCCTACTTGGACGGTATACCTCGTCCGAACATTAACTCTTTCTCTTTTTCTCTTTTATCATCTGGTGAGATCAAAAAAACTATCCTATCCATTAAGTCCAAAGCCGTGGGTTGCGATGACATTAGTCCTCGCATGATCGCGGTTATCCTTGATCAAATCCTGCTTATAATTACCCATATCCTGAACTTTTCCCTTGACACAGGTAAATTTCCCCACCTATGGCGTAAAGCCTATGTGCGTCCTTTACCTAAAATTTCCAATCCCACTCTGCTGACAAACCGGCCTATATCCATACTTCCTTTTCTATCCAAGGTACTTGAGTCGTGCGTTCAGAGACAGTTGTCCGGGTTCGTTTACCATAACAATATCCTTTCTGCACTTCAATCTGGTTTCAGACCTGGACATAGTACTCCCTCCGCATTGCTCAAGGTGACTGGCGATGTGAGGGCGGGGGTTGAGGAAACCAAGGTTACACTTTTGATCTTGGTGGACTTCTCAAACGCCTTCAACAACGTCAATCACGACCTCCTTCTTTCAATTCTTTCCTACCTCATGATCTCACCTATGGCACTGGAATGGTTCTCATCTTATCTTCGAGGACGCTAGCAGTCAGTACGGATTGATAAAACCTCATCAATCTGGTGTGACTTGAACTCTGGTGTTCCTCAAGGCGGAATACTTTCTCCTCTTTTGTTCGCATTATTTATTAATCTCCTTACTCATGAACTTAATTGTGCGTACCATCTGTATGCCGATGATCTGCAGCTTTACACACAATCCAAGGCGGAAAATCTACATTCTGCAATAGGAGCAATAAACCAAGATCTTAACCCCCCACGTGATTACAGCACGCACGGTCGTGCTCTAATTCAAGTGGTCCCATGTATTTACAGCACGCATGGTCGTGCTCTAAAAAAGTCGTCCTATTGGTCGCGGATTTTTTACGTTTCGTTTTACTTAAACCAAGAAACGAAAGTAGTAACTATTAGAATAGTTCATATTCTATGCAACTAAATCGTTTTAGAAGGGTGAGGGAAACGAAACGTGCCAAAAAATATTGAAATATAATTATCTGTGTCTCAGTTGCGAAAGCGTCCGCCATTGTTGTGTTTTGTTCCGCGATCTTTATAATAAAAGTTGTCTTGTGGAAGAAACCGGTGAATATTTTATAAAGATACTTATATAGATTTACTCAGAAATAAATAAATATTAACTGTGAAGTGACATTATTCGTGACAGAGACAAGAAATACAGTGATAAAAGGCAAAAACTTTTAAGAACGGCTATTTCTACTCTTGAAACTTGCTATTTTCGTAATAGTTTTATGATAAATACTCTTTTAATAGTTATGAAAGACATAAAAGTACCCAGATTATTTATCTGAAAACATATTTTAGCAATTAAATACTAGTATTGTTGTACGTTTTCACTGTTATCGTGTTTCAAATGGTAAATAATTCACAGCCACAGTGTTCGCTACAGTAACATGGCGGCCCGGCACGGCGAACTTTTTGTTACGCGTTCGGATTATAATTTTTTTAGTGGCGTTAGATTCATTTGTTACAAATAAATAATGTATTATGTGAAAACCTAAAGGTATATGTGATAATGTTTCTGTGTTTATGAACCAAACAAGTAATGAAATTCATTAATATGTGATGAAATGTTTGTGCGAACCAGTGAAAAATAACAAACTTTGTTTGTAAGCTTGTTTTGCCGGAAAGGTGAGTATTTAGTAGTAATTTATGTTATTATTATCATAACTGATTTTATAACCAACACAATGATATGCAATTTATGTGATATAATTATATTAAGGTGTCATAATTTTTTTTTTCCGGTAACCTATGCCAATGAAAATTTGCAGCAACGTGACCCTTTGCACTTGTGGCACTTTGCCTTTAGTTTGATCGCACCTCAAGGGTTAATGCAATCAAGGATTGGTCGAAACGGTTTGGATTGGCTGTGAATCCTGATAAATGTCAGGCGATTCTAGTTGGCAGTTCCCGTATATTAAACAGGGTTGAACTGCAGGCACTACCAGCCGTCATGTTTGATGGGCAAATTATCCCGTTTAGTTCTAGCGTCAAGGATCTTGGTTTATATATTGACAGCAACCTTCATTGGCACACCCAGATAGCGAACGTCAGTCGTAAAGTAACTGGTGCCTTACGGTCGCTCTATCGGCTGAAGAACTTTCTGCCGGTCAAGACTAAGACAACGTTAGTACAGACTTTAATATTTCCTATAATCGACTATGGTGATGTGTGCTACCTCGACCTTAATGCAGATCAGCTCAACAAGCTCGACCGCCTTCTCAATTATTGCATTAGATTCGTTTTCAATCTCCACAAATATGATCATATTACAGAGCACCGATTAAAGTTACGATGGTTACCTATTCGTCAACGGCGTAGCTTACGTATTTTGTGTACTCTCTATTCTTTATTGCACTCCCCCTATGCTCCTGCGTATTTAACTCCTCACTTTCAATTTCTTTGTAATACACATGAGAAAAATCTTCGTTCCTCAAATAACCTTCTTCTCCTTTGTCCTTCTCACACTTCTAGCCTTGTACATTCTTCGTTTAACATTCAATCTATCCTTCTCTGGAATGCTCTCCCTCTCGATATCAGGATGTCGACTAGCTGTTTCACATTTAAAACCAGAGTTCGCCAGACTTTCATAGACGCACAAACTGAATCATCGTAGGGTTATCGTCTATTTATTTTGTATGTATATAGTTATATTGTATATATGTAAAGTATTTTGTATTATATAGGTATATGTATAATATATATGTATATATATGTATTAATTAGGTTTCTATCTAAGATTCAATGCAAATTTATGAATTGCACCTATTACTTGTATCTCTGCATCACCCAAAGGTTGACTGGCAGATAATGTCCGCCTCTGTACAATTTATGTGCATAAAGTTAAAATAAATAAATAAATAAAATAAATATACATTAATATTACATAAAATAAATTCAGATATTACGAAAGGAAAATATACTTCTACTGACGCCAATTTAGTGACCAAGTTGTCTTCTGATTTCGAATTATTATACGCTGAAATAAAGCAATTGTGCTCACAAGAACAAACTTTATCGGATTGTATTTTCTAAAACTATTTCAAATATGGAATCATTCAATCTGAAAACTGCTATGTCTTTGTTACCTCAAATGTCCGATGACGAATTGAATACAAAGCAATTAATAGATAACATAGAATATTACGCATCTGTACTTAGAAATGATGATTGTAAAACTCAATTGATCCAGTTCATACTTAAGAGTAGATTGTCTCAAGATGCCAAACTAAAGTTAAATACAAATTATTGGAATATTACTGATTTAATAAACGATATGCGAACGGAGCTTTTGCCTCAAAAATCTGCCCCTGCTCTTCAAGACAAATTGCACCGTATTAATTAATATAATTGCTAAAATATGTTTTCAGATAAATAATCTGGGTACTTTTATGTCTTTCATAACTATTAAAAGAGTATTTATCATAAAACTATTACGAAAATAGCAAGTTTCAAGAGTAGAAATAGCCGTTCTTAAAAGTTTTTGCCTTTTATCACTGTATTTCTTGTCTCTGTCACGAATAATGTCACTTCACAGTTAATATTTATTTATTTCTGAGTAAATCTATATAAGTATCTTTATAAAATATTCACCGGTTTCTTCCACAAGACAACTTTTATTATAAAGATCGCGGAACAAAACACAACAATGGCGGACGCTTTCGCAACTGAGAAACAGATAATTATATTTCAATATTTTTTGGCACGTTTCGTTTCCCTCACCCTTCTAAAACGATTTAGTTGCATAGAATATGAACTATTCTAATAGTTACTACTTTCGTTTCTTGGTTTAAGTAAAACGAAACGTAAAAAATCCGCGACCAATAGGACGACTTTTTTAGAGCACGACCATGCGTGCTGTAAATACATGGGACCACTTGAATTAGAGCACGACCGTGCGTGCTGTAATCACGTGGGGGGTTAAGATCTTGGTTTATTGCTCCTATTGCAGAATGTAGATTTTCCGCCTTGGATTGTGTGTAAAGCTGCAGATCATCGGCATACAGATGGTACGCACAATTAAGTTCATGAGTAAGGAGATTAATAAATAATGCGAACAAAAGAGGAGAAAGTATTCCGCCTTGAGGAACACCAGAGTTCAAGTCACACCAGATTGATGAGGTTTTATCAATCCGTACTGACTGCTAGCGTCCTCGAAGATAAGATGAGAACCATTCCAGTGCCATAGGTGAGATCATGAGGTAGGAAAGAATTGAAAGAAGGAGGTCGTGATTGACGTTGTTGAAGGCGTTTGAGAAGTCCACCAAGATCAAAAGTGTAACCTTGGTTTCCTCAACCCCCGCCCTCACATCGCCAGTCACCTTGAGCAATGCGGAGGGAGTACTATGTCCAGGTCTGAAACCAGATTGAAGTGCAGAAAGGATATTGTTATGGTAAACGAACCCGGACAACTGTCTCTGAACGCACGACTCAAGTACCTTGGATAGAAAAGGAAGTATGGATATAGGCCGGTTTGTCAGCAGAGTGGGATTGGAAATTTTAGGTAAAGGACGCACATAGGCTTTACGCCATAGGTGGGGAAATTTACCTGTGTCAAGGGAAAAGTTCAGGATATGGGTAATTATAAGCAGGATTTGATCAAGGATAACCGCGATCATGCGAGGACTAATGTCATCGCAACCCACGGCTTTGGACTTAATGGATAGGATAGTTTTTTTGATCTCACCAGATGATAAAAGAGAAAAAGAGAAAGAGTTAATGTTCGGACGAGGTATACCGTCCAAGTAGGCCATGGTTTACCATATAACTTACTTGCTTCTTTCCACTTTTCTACTAAAATATTCCCCTGGCGCCTGTTAGGACCAATTTTAATTAAATATTGTCTAACAGCCTTTAAGCTTTGATATAAATCGTTTAAAGTTTGAAACATCACTTACCAATAAGTATCAGCACGTATTATTATTTGACACATATTTTTATTAGATATTATAATTATCATTATTTATTAAAGATATTATTAATGCTTTAACTAGACTTAATCTTATGAACGTATCTTAAAATCTTACAACATAGTTCATTGTCCGTTTCTTCTTCGTTTTTATAATTCGTATATTTAGTTATTTTTCCACTGAAACCACATATCATCAATTTTTATACGCACTTTTTAGATTATTTTATCGCACTTTTAATTTTATGATTTTACCGCACTCGTTCTGTTGTCGCCTTATATCGCACTGTCGTCGTTCTTCTCACGCTCACGCTCTCGCTTTCCTCGAAATATAGACCGACGTAAATTATTCCGAAAATTTTCCTGCTGCATCCAGCGCGTATGGCATTTTCTATACATTTCTACTAGAAGAATATAATTTTACCGTAGAAGACATAAAAGGTACAGACAACGCAGCTGCAGATGCCTTGTCGCGTATCAGTATAGACAAAAAGGATTTAAAAGAAGTAAACAACAATATAATGAGTGTCATGACACGGGCGCAAATACGAAAACAAACCTCTAGTATATCAGGTTCTTTGGCGGATATCGACTCCCGTAACTATTGGTCTGATCAACCAAAAGTTGTGGAGACGCATATTACTCCAAAGGATTCTACAGAGCTAGTATTTATTGAAGAAAAAGAGTTACGTAATTTGCGCAAAACAAATAATATTAGTTATGAAAGCGCTACGTTTTGCTATATTCCGGAAAAGAAAACAATTTATATAAAATCCAAGAACTCTCCATCACAAATTACGCCAGCCGAATTTGTGAGAGAACTTGATATGTCTTGTAGACAGATAATAGGTATTAAGGAATTATATTTCATTATCAGTAGTGCGAATGGTATTTTTATACGAAAGTTATTGCAAGAGTTAAAAGAGTACAAAAGTGCAACTATTCTGCGTTTGTACGTATTAAAAAACGTCACTAGAATAGATAATAAAGACGACCAAAGAGTGTTATTGAACGACTTTTATCTCTTGCCCACATGTGGCCACGCGGGTATGAGACGAATCTTGAACAATATAAAAAAATATTATATTTGGCCAGGCCTAGAAAGAGACGTCGTACAATTTGTAAAACGATGCGATGGGTGTCAAAGAAATAAACATTCTATACCAATAAGGGAGCCCATGGTTATTACATCAACAGCAAATAATGATATTGTTGGACCGTTAGATCGCGATGACAATAATCACTCTTACATATTAACGCTACAGTGCGAATTATCCAAATTTGTCGAAGCCTATCCACTGACTTTTAAAGGTACGGTTGAAGTAGCTGAATGTTTTGTTAACAACTTCATTTTAAGGTACGGAATCCCACAAGCAATAGCAACAGACAGAGGTACCGAGTTTATGTCCTCTACGATGAACGAAGTATGCAAACTATTACACATTAACAAAATAAACTCGACTGCGTATCACCACCAATCTATTGGCGCATTAGAGAATTCACACAAACATCTTGTTTCATATCTTCGTATACAATGTGATAACCATCCCGAAATGTGGAGCAAATGGCTACCATTTTGGTGTTTTTCATACAACACTTCGGTTCATAGTGAAACCAAATTCACCCCGTACGTGCTGGTTTTCGGGAAAACATGCTCTCTACGTAGTAATTTATGTAATATTGTCGAACCATTGTATAATTATGATAATTATCCCTTTCAACTAAAATTTCGTTTGCAAATGGCACAAAAGGAGGCTAGAGACAATTTGCTCAATAGTAAAATGTACAGAAAGCAAAAATATGATGAAAACAAGAGACCTGTAACGTATAATGCTAATGATTTGATTTTAGTTAAGAATGAAACAGGTAGTAAATTAGATAGTATATATTCTGGACAGTCTGGGTTGTCAGAGATATATCACCAAATGTGGAAATTATAAAAAATAACAAGATTGATGTAATCCATAAGAATCGCACTAAATTATATTACTCTACTTAGAACTAAGTTACATATTAATCTTGATACCTATTTTTATTATTAGGTACACATACATAATAATATATAAGTAATCACAAAAAATTGTATTCTTTGTATAATATTTAAGCTTTCTAAGGGGGAAGGTGTAAGGTCCCCTCTCTATTATATTCTATACTCTTTGTGTAATCCTATATAACCATGCACATCATTATAAAAAACGCAGTATATTCTCAGCAGTCCTAGTGTTTTATTCTGATTACTCGACCCTTACCGTACAGAAGCTAGTCGGCGGTGGCTCTAAATGGTGTCAGTAGCTACTCAATCTATGTTCTTTAAGAGTTGAATAAAGACAGATTAGACAAGAAATATTCTTTTATTAATAGCAGTCCCAAATTTAGATACGCTAATTGCTATATCAGAAAGAGAAAAATAAGTAGTACTCAGAAACGGAGTTACACAAATCTTTTAATTTTACGTGTTTACGCTAGCAAATGACTATACCGTATAAAAAAACTATAAGTAAGGTTCGTTATTTATCAACCTTCCTAAGCATGTAGAGGACTTGGTATGACAGATTTGTAACATACATACATACATACATATCGTCACGCCTTTTATCCCCGAAGGGATAGGCAGTGGTGTATTTCTACACCCACTTTTCGCCAGATATACTTTAGTCCCACGTAATAAGGGGCGAGCCTATTGCCGTACCAAGCACATTTTCAGACTACGTGCTGCTACTGTGCTACTGAGAATTTCGTGACAGAAAAACCCAATAACACTGCCCGACCCAGGAATCGAACCCGGGACCTCCCAATCCCACGCGCACATTTATGCCGCGAGACCAACGAGGCAGTCGTATATGGTTTGATGTCGAGTTTTCCGTCTCTACGCAAAAATGGTATTTGCATCGTGTTATCCCTTAGTCGCCTCTTACGACACCCACGGGAAGATAGGGGGTGGTGACACTAAGTGTCACCACCCCCTATCTTGTATTCTATGTCGTCAACCACACAGATTTGTAAGTACTAAAATTATATTTCCAAAATGTATAAACTGCGGTACCTTCTTGTATAGTTTCATCATAGCCGCGCTAGCGTTATCCCAGTTGCATCCAAGACTGGAGCTTGGGATCCGCTTAATAGTCTGGCTAGATATGAGAGAATATTAGCTTTACCACAGATCGACTGCCGCCTGACATCAGCAACCCAAATGGATAGTGATATTCCATGCCCAAGCCCAATTTTAGTATAGGTATTTTAAGAGTGCCAACTCCCTATATGATGAGAGATCCGCAGTAGAACCAAAGTCGCCGACATAGCTCTCCGGATAGCCAAGCTGAAGTGGCAGTGGGCAGGGCACATAGCTCGAAGAACCGATGGCCGTTGGGGCAGAAAGGTTCTGGAGTGGCGGCCACGTTCCGGACGACGCAGCAGAGGTAGGCACCGCAAGGTGGACCGACGATCTCCTCAAGATCGCGGGAGGCGGTTGGATGCGTGCGGCTCAAGACCGGTCTGTGTGGAGAACCTTGGGGGAGGCCTATGTCCAGCAGTGGACGTCGTTTGGCTGATATGATGATGATGATGATGACTCCCTATAACGACTGTCAAAGGTCTTCGTGACAGCCGGATTCGCGTGCTCGTGGCAAACGATAATTAACATTACTTCGAAAACTATTGATGCGCGCCGTGGATTCAAACACGATACCCTCTGCATGGCAGTCTGTTGGAATTCCCACTAAGCTATCTTCTAGTACAGTTTATCTACCAATAAAACAAAATGTGTAGAAACAAAGCACACAGCTACAATATCGTCTACATCTCGTAACTATTTCATGTTCGCTCAATATGCGTTTAATGTAAACTATAGCGGACATCATTTCCGCTACACAAGTCTCCTCTGTTTATAATATCAGAATATATTTTCTATACTTTCACAAAAGGTTCGTTGAGTTTGAATTTGCTTGTTTTATGGAGAAGATTCAGTCTATTTATTTAAAGATAAGTCCTTTACCGAGTATTCTTGTTTAAGAGTATTCTTGTTAACCAAATAGCAAAGTTGGTATAGTCACGAGTAGCTTTTTGTTTGCAACACTGTTCTTATAAAGCCCTTGAAACGTAAGATAACATTGAAATATAAAAATTTAATAATATCTGTTTGCGCCGTCATATCAGCCAGACGACGACTACAGCACACCACAGCCTTATATAGGCCACCCCACGCTTTTCATTTATGACGTTTTATCGTAGCCGCTTAAACGCTTAGCAGACGGATTGGTTCTGGCGATCGCAGCGGCGGCAATCTTTGATGGTACTCGTAGATGCTGCTGTCCATCTAGCACCTTGACCAGGCCTCCTTCACTCGGATGTGCCTACAGCGATAAGTGTCTACACTTTCGCGCAGCTTCCAAGCCCACGTCGGCGTCGTTAGTCGGTTGTCATGGTTGTCACCGCTCGCACGCAGAGCGATTTCGAGCTCTGAAATCCCTTTATAAGGATTCTAGAGCTAGTGTGAGGATAAACGGGGCATATACTGACTGGTTTACCATCGAGAAAGGTGTTAGACAAGGATGTGTAGCGTCGCCGTGGCTGTTTAACCTCTTCATGGACAGTTGTTTGCAAGATTTAAAACATAGTGACTGCGGATTAAGGATGAATGGGTTACTTGTCAAATGCCTCCTTTATGCTGATGATCAGGTCATACTTGCGTCTTCAGCGGAGGAATTGCAGGAGATGGTAACAATCATGCATGGTGCGTTAGAGAGGAAAGGAATGAAAGTGAATGTAAGTAAAACGAAAGTTATGGTTTTTGAAAAGGAGGAATGTGTTACGGCTTGTAATGTTTTGATCGATGGACAGCGAGTAGAACAAGTGAATGAGTTTGTATACTTAGGTACGTTGTTTACAAGAGATGGTAAGAATGAAGAAGATATAAAAAGAAGAGTTAATGCAGGTAATAGAGTGAGTGGAGCGCTGAAGGCGTTTATGAACAGTCAAAACGTGTCCAAAAAGGCACGTTTAGCTGTGCATAGAGGGGTGTTAGTGCCTTATATATGGTAGTCAAAGTAGTGAAAGTTGGGTATGGCAGAAGAGACTTGAAAGTGAGCACTGAAAAGTATGTGTGGTATATCTTTGACCGACAGAGTTAAGAATAGTGTGATATGAGAGTGGTGTGGGGTAAAAGAAGATGTAGTGACAAGCATCGAGAATGGCATATTAAGATGGTTTGGGCACATGGAGAGGATGGATGACGAAAGACTGACAAAGAAGATATATAAGGCAAATGTGAATGGGACAGGACGTAGGGGAAGACCTAGGCGGACGTTCTCTGACCAGATTGGAGACATCCTAAAAAAAGTACAGGTCAGAAGTACCCTAAACAGAAGAGCATGCATGAGAAACTTGATGGGAGTGAATGAAGCAAGAGAGGTATGTCAGGATCGTAGCAAATGGCGTTCCGTAGTCTCTGCCTACCCCTCCAGGAAACAGGCGTGAGTCTATGTATATATGTATGTATGCGTCCGGAACCCCTGGGTGCGCGGGTCAGTCTCGTTTTTTCCCGATTTTTTTAAGCCATGCTTGTGATTCAAAATTCTTTGTTTAACAATAATCACAGCGGTACAATATTCCACTATTGAACAAACGCTATAATTTATTAACATTGTTAATACAATCAGCCCTAAAGCAAACAAAGAACAAAAATACAACTTTACCCGGGGCCAAAACACAACAGTTTATTAATATCCATCAAACCGTTAAGGGAAAACGTGCTTGTACAAATTACTCTTCGCAAACATCTGATAGCTAGACGGGCAAAAAATATTAAAACCTCGGTGAAGTTGAAGATCTTCGTAATGATCTGTACTTGTGCTGTGAGGATCGCTTTGGAATTGTTTTCGTATTGAACTGCGGAGTAGTGACTTTATGCCATGGCTGTACTTCTCTTATTCCTTGTTTTCTTATCAGATAAGCGTTTTGTACCTTAAAGTATTTTGGCGTAGTATGACTGGGTGCTATATACAATGGAAGTATGTGCTAATTATCTGGTGTTTTAGGAGTAATGCAAGACCGATATTATGGCTCTTATTAGTCATATTTAATAGCCTATTGGTGGACAACAAATCTAGAACTCTTACTTTATATCTTTGGAAAATAATTGCGTTTTGAAGGACTTATGGCAATTTTTACAATTCTTAAATAATAATATAATAAATGTATTAAATAAATGGACCATGGGCAAAAATGTATGAAGCCTGGGCTCACCCACCAACAGAGATGAGACCACTTTGAATATACTTGTAAAGCACTAAATATAAAGTTATAAACTCATTTTTGCGAAGAATCCATGGCGTTATTTTGCAATAAATATTTGTCTCCTACCATAAATAAACTATAATCCTGCAAAGTAATGCTGTTATGGCATTGTTGTTTTTGTTGTTTCACATCTTTAACTAGTTTTAATTCCATGTGCAAAGAATACATAAAAAATAAAACAGCTGCTAACAGTTAAAAATATTTTTATTAACATTTCAATCAATATCAATAATAATATCGTTTAGGTGACCTGCCGGTGGATTAAATTGTATGTGCCGAGAGGATACACGAAAACACACAGATAACATACATACATAGACTAACGCCTGTTTCCCGGAGGGGTAGGCAAAGACTACGGAACGCCATTTGCAACGATCCTGACATATCTCTCTTGCTTCATTCACTCCCATCAGATTCCTCATGCATGCTCTCCGGTTCAGGGTACTTCTAACCTGTCCTGTTTTTAGGACACAGATAACACCGTGAGATTCACGAGTCGACTGACGCAAACGGGCGCCCGGGCAGGCGTCCGAGAGGTGTGAGAGGGAAGGAGAGTGTTGTTAATCACACGGGCGCAAGCGCATCTATTGTTTACCATTATTTTAAACAGTCGCCACTGTAGGAAGGGGGGCGGCGGGAGCGGCCCGCCCCGGATGTCACCCTTTTTGGGGTGCCATCCCAAACTCGACTTTAAGAACAATGTAAAAATATATAAAAATATAAGCACTAGCTCAGCACTACAATTCGGGGGCAGTTAGCCCGTAATTGTTATGTATCGACTAAAAATAAAAAAAAGGTCGACCGCCAACTTCCGCCCCAGGTGCCACCCAAGCTAGCTACGCCACTGATTTTAATGTATGAATATATTGTTATTGTAGCGGTAGCTACATACAACTGAGGCCATCTAGCGAGCGACGACGAAGTCTCAACAACAACAATACGGCGACATCTATCGGACACGATTCTACGGAAACAAGGTGCTGAATCGCACAAGCAGAGTTCGCACGCCGAGTTGTATATATACAACATCTGAAATACGTCCGTCGGACTGACAGTCCACCAGGCACGATCACCCAGCCTGGTTAGAGTATCCTCCCTCTAGTTGGAGGAATACCACACCTTTCTTCCTCCACATTATATATTGTTACTGTAACAGTTTTATGACTAATAATTGTATTTTTCTACAAAGTCTATTTAAGTGCATATCTTTTTTCTGTAATGGAATTGAAGGTGGTGCTGGTAGTAACAATTTTAGTACGAACGAAATCCTTTACAATGGCATATGCCATAACTCTGTTGGACACTAAGCCCAATTTGACGCATGGTCCTTTACATATTACTCCAAAAAACGTGATATGAGATTTTGATGATGGGAGATGCAACTTCTCAACTTTTGATGGTCAAAAAGTTAATTATACCTTTGTTATGTATTTGGGGAAACATATAGGTAAAACGACAACAAAGTGATAATCTATTCACACGGGCTAATCCTTAAAATAATAGCTATAACAAACTATAAACAATGTAATTTGTGCCAGGAGCCGCTCAAAACCCACATAAACATTGAGACTCAGCATTGGCGTTTAGTTATAAAAATCACCCGCTTTCCATTTGAAATATTAAAAAGGACTTAACCGCCCGACTCCTCCACAATTTTCCCGAATAAGTTAAACCTGCTAGCCGAACTTGGCCTTGGTTTGGGTACACACTTAACTGAAATACACCCGTGCCCACGGCCGTAGATAGGGGGGGGGGGGCATGGTGCACAATGCCCTACCTAAAAAATCGAAAGGCTGAGGTAAATTATAATTAAAAATTAAATTATTGGTTCATAGTTTGAAATTAAAAAGAATGTAACGATAGGTAGGTATCTTAATTTTTTGAACTAAATATGTTAGTAATAATAACAAAAGAAAATGAAAATCAATAAAAAAAGAAAAACCCAACTACGAAGCGTCAATAACTTCCTCCGCAACGCTGTCGGCTGGTAGCGTGCCTAGAAGGCTGGCAACATTGCCACGTTGCATGGCAATGCCAGGCCTGTCTCACTTCCATACAAGCGACGCAAAACCTCCGAGATATTTACCTACTATTCTGGAAATCAACCTAATTTCAACCTTGTGCATTGCGTCTCGCTTCAATCTGGTAGGGCTAGCACAGAATATACAATAGTACCTTACGGTATTAACAGTTTACTTTTGTTTCGCGGATGCGTGCGCTGCGTGTGCGACAAGTCGAGCGAGTGCTAGCCTATTGAGACTAGTCCGGTAACCGGACGCTTGCGTTTATCATATCTAAACTCGGAAGTGAAATTTCTGTACCGTAAGGTACCTACTAATTATATATTCTGTGGCAATGCTTAGTCTCTCTGGGAAACGGGAAGCATCGATCAGCCTTTTGGCGATTGTTTTGTACAGAGCGCGTGCACTTAGGTTGGGGCCCTAGTGCACGAGCTCTCTTTTACACTTGCTCCTCCTTCCTCTTCGCTTTCGACCCCAAACGCCTCAAAAACGTAATTGCGAGAAAGATTTACATATTTGCGCCGTTTGTGGGTCTCCGCTGATGCAACAGCAGCGGCAGCCGATCCAGCTGTGCTTGGCATATGTGATGGCGCCAGGGTGTCGACGCATGTCGCGTCCCAAACTAGAGGCCTGCCCCCTTCCAAGGTAATAACGACATTCCGTCTGGTCTCTTCCCATCGTCGCGTACCAAACCATTAGGGTAAAGTTGAGCGGCGGTGACAAGAGCTCGACGGAGTACGTTGTTAATGTGGGCATGTCCAGAAATACGCCCAGCACTCTGCTGCACGATAGGCCATAGTGGCTACGACTGTAGACGGCTTCACCACAGTGACAGTGATGCGGGGAAATGTAAACAGCTCCCAAGTGTAGGCAAGAAGCGATGCGGAAAGTTATATCATCTAACATAGTTCCTATTACTTCCTATTATACTTATCTGAACGATATTCTTCGCATTTTTAATAACATGGCGAATAGTCGAATTTAGCTGTTTTATTATAATTTAGGAATCCCTAATGCTCGTGGGAACGCTATGGGAACTGAAAATTATATTTCTCCAGACGGCGGCGACGCGGTTCGCAACCCATCACGTCTCGTTGCCCGCGAGGGCGAAAAGCGGCCTACGGAAAGCCGGTTTGCAACATTAAATGTTGGAGGAGAAATGTTAAATTGAATGAAGTATGCCAGATGATGGATGATAGAAAGATTAATTAATGTTCTATGTGTGAATGAGACAATAAGGAAAGATTGTGGCCCCACCAAGCATGACAGCTACACGGCTTATTGGTCTGGGGTAGACAGTACCACCAGAGCCTGCAAGGGAGTTGGTTTAATACTGTCTGCGCGAATGAATGAGTGCGTTAAGGAATTTGAATGTGTTAATGCTAGACTATTGTGGATGAGCATGAAAGTAGGACTTACTCGTCTCTTTATTGTAGGGGTTTACGCCCCGGTCAATATAGTAGCGGGTATGTCACAGCAAGAACAAGACGAAAGGCAGGAATTTTGGGAGAACTTAAGAGCGATTTTGAGGAAATGTAAGGATAACGCTAGATTGATCTTGTTAGGTGATTTCAATGGATGGGTGGGAGTAAAACGAGATGGATTTGAAAGGGTTTAAGGTGGATTTGGTGATGAGAGTGTGAATGAAAATGGAAAAGTATTGCTTGAGGTTTGTTTAGAGTGGAGCCTTTGTGTGACAAACACCATGTTCGATCACAAAAGGATACACATGTATACGCGTGAGGCTAAGAATGTTAGAAGAAGTATGATTGATTTTGTAATTGTAGATGAACATTTGAGAAAGAATGTGTTAGATACAAGGGTGTATCGAGGGATCGGAATCCACACAGACCACTTCTTGGTGATGAGCTGGATAAGTGGACTCTTTAAAGGATGGCGACACCGAGAACATAATGAAAATAGGGAGTTTAAGAGAGATTCGGAGGACCTGTAAGGATAACGAAATGTTGATTTTGTTAGGTGGATTTGGTGACGAGAGTGTGAACGAAAATGGAAAAGAACTGCTTTAGGTTTGTTTGGAGTGGAGCTTTTGTGTGACAAACACCATATTTGATCACAAAAGGATACATTTGTATACACGTGAGGCGAAACATGTTAGAAGAAGTATGATTGATTTTGTAATAGTAGATGAACGACTGAGAAAGAATGTGTTGGATACGAGAGTTTTTCGAGGGATCGGCATCCATACAGACCACTTTTTGGTGTTAAGCCGGATAAGTGGGCTCTTTAGAGGATGGCGACACCGAGAAAATAATCAAGAGAGGGTCTTGGAAAGAATAAAAGTAGAAAATCTGCAAGAGAAAGATGTGAAAGATGAGTATAAGCGAAGATTGATAGCAAAATTTGAGAGGTTCGATGGCATAAATGATATGGAAGAATTATGGCAATCTTTTAAAGAAGAGATAGTATGTGTAGCGTCTGAAATATGTGGTGTGATCAAGAGAAGGAAAATACGAAAGGTTAAGAATACATGGTGGGACAAGGATGTACAATCAGCAGTGTCAGAGAAGAAGAAAGCTTGGTTAGATTGGTTGGCTGCCAGAGCAAATGAAAGAATGGGAAAGGCAACGAGTGATGACATAGATGAAGCAAGAAAGGATTTTGTTAGGTCAAAAAGAATTGTGAAAGAAATTGTTAAAAGGAAAAAAGAGGAAAAGAAAGATGAGTTTGATAGCAGACTATCTGAAGATTTCCGGAGAAACAAAGTTTTTCTGGAAATCCGTTCGAGCAGTTCGAGGAAGAACTCAATCCTCAGAATACACGTCAATCAGAGACAAGAATGGAAAGATACTGAATGGTGAATCATGCGTGCTGAAGAGATGGAAAGAGTATTTTGAAGGTCTATTTGAAAGAACGGCGATAGAGACATCGATCGACGAAATGAATGGTAATAATAACAATGATGAAAGCGATATTGGTATGGATGAGATTGAGAAGGAGTTGGGAAGTATGAAATTATGTAAGGCTGCAGGATATGATAGGATTACAGTTGAAATGCTGAAGGCTGGACAGGGCATCATAGTTGGTCAGCTGCAGCGCTTATTTAACTTGTGCTGGAGCACCGGCCGAGTACCTGATGACTGGGCCACAGCGGTGGTTGGGCCTCTTTATAAGGGTAAAGGCTCGCAACAAGTCTGCAAGAACTATAGAGGCATTAGCCTTCTCAGCATTGTTGGCAAATTGTATGCGAAGGTACTGATTGAAAGAGTTATGGAAGTAACCGACAAGAAAATATGGGATGTACAAGCAGAATTCCGAAAGGGTATGGGGTGCATAGATCTAGTCTTTTCCTTGCGGTGCATAGCCGAAAAATTCTTGGCCAAAGGTCAAAAGGTCTATTGCGCATTCGTGGATTTGGAAAAGGCTTGCGATAAAGTGGTGAGGAATGAAATGTGGTCGGTACTGTCGATGTATAGGGTGAACAGCAGCCTCATACGAGCTCTGAAATCCCTTTATGAAGATTCTAGAGCTTGTGTGAGGATAAATGGGTCATACACGGATTGGTTTACCATCGAGACAGGTGTTAGACAGGGATGTGTAGCGTCGCCGTGGCTGTTCAACTTCTTCGTGGACAGTTGTTTGCAAGATTTGAAAAATAGTGACTGTGGATTAAAGATGAATGAGTTACTTGCCAAATGCCTCCTTTATGCTGATGATCAGGTTATACTTGCGTCTTCAGCGGAGAAGTTGCAGGAGATGGCAATAATCATGCATGGTGCGTTAGAGAGGAAAGGAATGAAAGTGAATGTAAGTAAAACGAAAGTTTTGGTTTTTGAAAAGGAGGAATGCATTACGGCTTGTAATGTTATGATCGATGGACAGCGAGTGGAGCAAGTGAATGAGTTTGTATATTTAGGTACGCTGTTTACAAGAGATGGTAAGAATATAGAAGATATTGAAAGAAGAGTTAATGCAGGTCATAGAGTGAATGGAGCTCTGAAGGCGTTTATGAATAGCCAAAACGTGTCCCAAAAGGCACGTTTGGCTGTCCATAGAGGGGTGTTAGTACCTACTCTTATGTATGGTAGTGATAGCTGGGTAGGCAGAAGAGAAATGCTGTAGAAATGAGAGCACTGAGAAGTATGTGTGGTGTTTCTTTGACTGACAGAGTAAAGAATTGCGTGATAAGAGAGTGTTGTGGGCTAAAAGAAGATGTAGTGACAAGCATCGAGAAAGGTATGTTAAGATGGTTTGGGCACGTGAAGAGGATGGATGACGAAAGACTGACCAAGCAGATATATAAGGCAAGTGTGGAAGGGACAGGACGAAGGGGAAGACCTAGGCGGACGTTCTCTGACCAGATTGGAGACATCCTGAAAACAGGACAGGTTAGAAGCACCCTGAACAGAAGAGCATGCATGAGGAATCTGATGGGAGTGAATGAAACAAGAGAGATATGTCAGGATCGGTGCAAATGGCGTTCCGTAGTCTCTGCCTCCCCCTCCGGGAAACAGGCGTGAGTCTATGTATGTATGTATGTATGTATGTATGTATGTATGTATGTATTATAATTTTGTCTTTTTTCCACGGGTATTGTTCTAACTACTTCGCGCGTCGTTAAAATAATGCCCGGCCCTTTAGGGGCTTACACGGAGACTTGGGTCCAACGTGCAGATCCCTAAGAGAGTTTTAATCTAAAATGAGATGGGACACATGCCGCGGAGCCTCCACAACTGCACTACTGTGTACAGCTATGTACTAGCCGCAGCAAATGCTGCTATTGCAATGATGTGGAGTCTAATTTACTGGGTTCTGTGGATGGATGTTAAATTAAACTATGGATAACAAACGGCACCTGCCAGTGACACTCTTATAGCATCCGTCTGCGTGGCAGGTGGTGACTCGCCAACTCACTGGATGGGCCTTCTCTTAATAGCCACCAAGGCAAGCGAAGTCTGCCATAAAGGTAGGCAGAGGACAACACCGGTGGGAGTGGCTAGGGGTGTCGCGCGGTGCGTCTCGGTCGTGGTCTCGTGACACCGGAGACCCGAAGCGGGTTTCCCCGTAGTTACGCCCTTCAGAGTAACACTTCCACCCCCGAGCTAATAGCTCTTGCGGCTTCCCTCTGGCCGGCCGACGAAAGCAAACAAGAGTTGAGAGTCCTGCGAGAGCTCTTGGACATCCACTCCGACCAGCCAACAAAGGCAAGCCAGCGACGAGGCCCTGACCGACTCCCTGAAGCATTCGGGACCGCAGTGTCGCCACAAACATTCAGCTCACCACAAAGCTGCCCTGCAATTTGTAAGCTTTCTTTTTACCTTGTAATACATGTTTTGTTAATATCACTAGACGAAGGTGATGCTAAAAAAGCTGTAACTCTGCCCTCCGAGTTTGCGTTAGTCTCATGGTGAGATAAGGAGTGTCCCAGAGGGAGTTTTTTATTATTTAAATTATTATTATAATAAGTTTGCAGAAACAATATGATCTAAATGGTATTTTTGGTCGTATCTATTTACTTGTATCACCCCACCTAAAATTAATTACCTGACTCTTACATCCAAATGTGGAAGTTCAACCATTTCGTTCGCTTATTCTTCATCACTGAGGATCTAATAGTTCTTAGTTCCATGCTCATATTCTGTCACAGAAATTATTAGTCTACGAATAGCTATTCAATGAACATCACTGACCTAGAGGTCCGTGCTTCGGAGCAGATCCATTATGATAGACTTTTTAACTGCCGCCCTACCTATAACCAGTGCTGCCCTACCTCAAATTCGACTCTAGCTACAGCCCAGCCCGTGCCCAACACTGGGGTCTGATAATGAATAATATTCCCGCCAATATAATCAAGGAACAAAGACTACGAAAAGAAAGACTCTCTTGGTGTAAGACCGGGCCGGTATATCTTAAGTTGTATTAACAATACGGTACCTACGTAACAATGATCTATATACAAATCGGAGTCCATTGAATTAAGTGAGTGGACCTCCGTGAAACCTTACAAAAGATACAAGTTAAAGGAAATAAAAAGTTAAATTGCGACAGGAATCGAGGAGGCGCACACTAAAGACTTGTTTAAGAGCTAGATTAATGTTTTACGACTTTTGCCAGATAATATTCGAAGTCACTTTGGAAATTTTGATCGTTACAGGGCTTAGATGCATTAGTGGGTTTGTTTGGTCTATAAGATATTGTTGCGATGCCTTTCTTAGAAGTATTATTCTAAAGCTGACTGGCGGGAAGGATCGATAGTATTAGAACATTAACGGCATTTACATCTAAAAGCAATCGCACAACGATATATCGCATAGAGTAGGCATCTCACTGTTTCTACCGATTAAAGATTTTATATAAAATGAGACCGTACCTGTGCGAGGAACTTCGAATGCAACTGGTGGAATCCCTAGTTCTTTCTAAACTCAATTACGCTGACACTGTCTTCGGACCTAGACTCTTAGCTAGAACTCACCGTCTTATTCAACGCGTCCAGAATGCTTGTGCCCGTTTTTGTTTCTCGATTCCATTTAGAAGTCATGTTACACCATTCTTAAACCAGCACTTCATGCTAAAAATGAAATCGCGCAGGAAACTACACTTAGCATGCCTTCTCTTTGGTGTCATCAAGTACAAAGAACCGACCTATCTATACAATAAGCTTAATTGGGTGACGAGTAATAGACAGTGTTCGGGTAGGAGGTGCGCGCAACAACTATCGATACGCGCTCACAGTAGTACTTCATTTACAGGAAGTTTTCGTTACGCAGCTTCCAAAATATGGAACAACCTGCCCCCACCTTTGAGGCAAATAAAAAGCACATTTACATTTAAAAAGCGGCTTAGACAATACCTAATAGAGTCTCAACGTGAGCTGGGTAACGCGAATGTTGACATGTCTTTTGTTTAATGTTTGAATTTATATATTTCCAACTGTTACCTACAATATCTTCCTTAATATAATTGAATTCTAATCTATATAATTCATATACATTTAAATATCCTATGTAGATTCGTAGTATCGTAAATATGTTAAATAATGGTTAATTTATAATTTTAATTTGATATCTATCGATCGTATTATTGTATGTTAAATTATGGTAAATACATAACGTTTGTTTAATTTTAATTATATCTAATTTTGTTGTCTAATATTATTGCAATATTGATAAAGCTAATTAATTACTATAATTATATTCTAATAAATTAGTAACCTAAGTTGACTAAACTTCATTGTTTAGCAACTTAAACTGTATTACGATGTAATATAATTTATAAAAGAACATGACACATGATCAGGCTTACAGCGCGGCGTCATAACAAACATCCCAACAAACAGTCTTTCAGCAGCGCGATTGATGGCCGGCTGGCTCCCGGATCGGAAGAGTGTGGCGGCGTAGCGCGTCGTGGTCACGAACACCCGCAGTCTTGCTGAGAGGAGATGGGGCTGCCACTGCCACCTTAACGCTCGAGATCTGAAATAAAATTTCTTGTTATCCTCCTGTTTATGTTATTAACTTAAATAATTATTTATTCTAACTTAGGCATACATAATATATTCTCACGAACGCAATCATTCTGTTCCCATTGACTAATTGACTCATCTACATACCCTATCATTATGACCGGTGGTAGTGGTATCTCCATTTCTCCCGTACAAATTACGTAGATCGCATCGCTGCTTCCGTCACACATATTCGTATCGTAGGCATGTTTCAAAGGGCCAGGCTTGAGTATCGCTGCCCAGGCACAATATGACAGTTATTTGCAGAAATCTGAAATTCAAAACACTAGTTATTCCAACAGTCGAGTATTTAAGTTCTTGAAATAGTTATCGAATTTGTTTATAACGCAGCTGAAACTGCGTTATAAACAAATTCAATAGATAGGTATTTAGAGATAGGACAGTATAAGTATTATGGTTACGACTTACCCATGTATGAGTCTGAGCCAATATTATAATGATACAATTTTTAATTAATTTGATTCTTATCCATGAATAGGTATTTATTGTTTGTTGCGTGCGAGTGTTTCATTATGCGTATAATGTGCATAATTTTCAGTTTGGTGCGATCGTCGGAAAAAAAAAGTTAGTGTCGCGTCAAGAGGCGGTGACCGCCTCAGATGGTGTGTGCACTTGCTGTGCTTCGTCGTGAGCGAGCGCCGAGTGTTGGACCTCACACCCACTCGCCCCTCGCCTCCCGGCAACGCGAACGCGGCGATTGTTTAGGATACGCAGCAATGTGTATACCTATATAATTTATGTAGGTACGTGCATAGGTACACATCAGCTGACGGCGAGTTAGCCCTCAACTCGTTACCGGCAGTCGGCACCACAGTTGGCGCGCTTCTATATATTTTGTAACTTATATCATTTATATATTTATTTATTTTATTTTACTTATGCAACTAACTATATAATATATAAATCACTACACAATACACATTCACTGATACACCTCACCATTGCATGTTGTGATCGACACGGCCATGGTTGCACATCCGGGATGTCCAGAAGGGGCTGGAAGAATACCAGCGTCCGATATGCACCAGCATCACTGGACATAGTGCTGATCCAGCCACCTTTTTTGACCAGCGATGGGACACATACCTCGCCATATTCTATTGTACCTACGTAATTGTTTTTTTTTTATACATATATATTTTTCTTTTTTTATGTTCTAATAGTACTATTTGTTGTATATGTACCTACTTGTTCTCTATTATGTGTCCTATGTGCTGTTTCAAAATAAACTTTTTCTTTTCTTTTCTTTTCTTTCTTTTCATTAGTATTAGCACGTACCACGTACTTATTAGTCGATTATTGTTTAATTACAATACTGTACACTAACGTTTTTGTAAATTTTGTGTATTCATATACCTACCGTCACTTTCTGTAGCATACATTTCCATCATAGTTCTGAACATGATCGCGAGTTGCCTACATTATAAGACGTAAGTGGATGCTCCTGTTACACAAGATTCACACTGGAAGGCTACTACAGCACTTAAATTGGTAACTGCATTAATTATTTAAGTATTATGTATGTTCCTAATTACCAATTACAAGTAATTAATTACAATGTGAAATAGTTGCAGCTCCTTACAAAAACAAAATATGTAACATAACACTGGCGATTAAAAAGAGTGGCCACAAGTTTTATTGGCCGTTCTTTCTCGTGGTTCTACCTATTGCTTTGCGAACGAGGCAGTAAATGTAAATGTAGAAGCATTAAGTAATGTACTTTAAAATTTGACGTTCATAAGCGTCACCTTTTGACCTAGATGATAAATGATTTTGACTTTAACTTTGATTAAAAAAAGGAAATGTATTTGCTGCTTCATATTTCAAGAAAGTGTCGTAATAATTAGTGCTTGTGATACAGGACGCACCACCAATTTAACGACAAATATGCTTGGCGGTCTTGAAACGAAACTAATATCCCGATAACAACTAAAGGTGAAACTGCCTATGAATTTAAATCAAATACTCGGCCTATTTTTTTTAAAATAATGCCAAAACGTTTAGAGATCAAGGGCCTCTATAATCTATCCTCCAAACATGCTAATTATGTCAATATCCTTTCATTATTGTGTCCACATAATTATGTATCACATCGTATGTGCGATGCTTGTAATATTTAGAGCGTGTTTGGCGCATCAAACTCTTGCGCTATCCGACTTAATTTATTGCTAAATTAATTGCCGTACCTATGTTGTTTGATTTCAGACAATATTTTCGGTTGCTTTTCTTACGTGAAAATCCAATTAGCTCCACACACATAAAAATATAAACCAGGCTCAATAATACATCGTATACAAACATAACATTAAAGAAACTTCTAACAAAGTAATAAATCGCTATAATCTATCGAGAAAACATTTCTCAGAAACACTCCCGAATTATATACAACTACAATGTTAATCGTGGAGAGTTAATTAGAAATTTGCTAGTACATATAATTTGCCTAAGCAGCTCAATATCAGAACATAGGCAGTCTCAATCATACAACGAGGTGGTCCCTAACGGGAACAACCCAATTTACTAGTGTACAAGTTTATTTGGGTATCTGTCCTTTGGGCATTATAATAAATGGAAGGACAAGTTCACGACCTTCCCGTTGTATTGAAATTTTACTAAGTCCTTCAAACGGAAACTTTAATTAGAGCCAAATATTGTTCTATAATTTAGTACGTGTAATACGTGTACGGTCAATGACTGTATGAATGACGTATTAATTTCAAGTTGGTCCTCTTGTCAGTCTTGCCAATTCATCGTCATCTTTTTAACTTGAAACTTCCGTGGTGTGTGAATGTACATACTTAACTTATTATTATTATATTATTATTTCATCATCATATGCTCTGTATATAAACTGTTCCACTGCTAGACATGAGCCTCCTTTCACTTTGACAAGGGTAAGGCCATAGTTTACCACGCCAGCCAAGTGCATTTTAGCAAACTTAGCAAGTGTTTCGAGAACATTATGAAGCATTACCAGACTTGCAGCTTTACTTACAATGTTCTCCTTCACCGTTTTTCAAGCGATAATTAACAATTTAATACACGTGGCTTCGAACCCGAGACCCTGTGCGTAGCAGTCTACCGGTATCTCCACAAGTATACCGCTGCTTTATTTATGTAACGGGTCTCAATAGTAATTATTTGACACCAAGTTTTAAATAAATTGTATTTGTCCAGACGTTTCGGCGTGGATTACACCAGAGCTGTGATAGGCTTACCGTTACAGAAATATCAATAATCATTATCCTAAAATTGACGTCTGAAATTGGATACACCAAAGATCGCAACCGCGTCATTCTTACTGGTTCTTCTCTGCTTTTGTACCAATTTGTTAGTTACTGGACGTGTCCAATCGATTGGCACGCATACCATGTGTTACGTCATCAAGCCAGCATTTTTAGGTACCTATTCCCTGTTCTCTCCTCCTACTATTTTTCCAAGACATTTGTTTCTACCGCCAGTTTTTTCACTACAATTAGATGCATGATAATCCTCAAAGAAGACAAAAAAATTATGTCGGTATCAGAAAGCAAATATTTTTTGCGATAGTCTGCTGAATTCACTTGAGTTAAATGTTTTGATCGAAAACTATACTTGGACATTTGAAATGCCATTGGTAAAAACTGCCTTCCACGGAGGCCTCTATTAATTTGTGCTCAAGGTGTTTATTGTTGTTAACTCTCAAGACTTCTCATAATAGGCAAAGCGTTTGTTGTAACTTGCCCTTCAATACTTGGTGGGTGGAAACTATCCTTTACAAAATAAACGTCTCACGCTTAACCTTTTGAAACATAACACACTTTTACTTCTTTAGTTTTTACGAAGTATTATTCCACTGTCTTTCTAAACGGTTTAGAACTTTCAAAGTGCCACATCTTGAAAACTTGGTGCATTCTTCCCGATTTATTTTCGCGTACGATAAAATTTTCAAGCTATGTTTGAAAACTCTTATAAAATTATTATTTTATTCGTTACATCAACTGAAGCCACCATCATGCCACGGCTTATAGACAGATAATAATGAGTAATAATTAATGAAGTGAACATACACGTAGAAAAAGTAAGGTAGTTAATTAACGTTACCACGCTTCAGCTAATGCCTAATAAATATCGTACACCCAAGTATACTTATATATAGCAGCTTATTGTTTCTTCGCTTATACATTCAGTCAATGCATTATGAACGAGACTGAAATGAGTATTTCCTTTAATCCAGCTTACGACTCTATTACAGTTCGAAGAAAACAAGGGATCAGAATTAAAGAAAATATTAGTAATTCTCCGTCCGGAGACGGCGAAGTGAAGTGGCGCAAACAATAAATCTTTGGCCGTTTTCTTCCGGCTGGCCACTGCAAAAACGGCCACGGGTAATTAATTACCTCACTTGCCCGAGGTTAGCTTTGGATTCCAATCCCTACTTTCGACTTTTTTTCGGCTTATACTAAACTGAGGATGGGTAATTGATTTGGTGGCTGCTAGCCGTGGAAGACGCGTCGATCATTTTGATATTCGTGTTACGAAACCTTGAGCGATTTTTAAAGGCTTATCTTTTTTCAACGACGTGATGTCTTTGAATAGCTCAATAAAATATTCAATATCTTACATATTACTTTACCTACTTTGTCGTTACAGTGAACAAGTCAATTCAATTGTTAGATTTACTTGTGAACGATAAAATGTAACATAATATTCCTACTGCTTAATTTCTGACAATTCTTATTAAAATATTATTTTTAAGCCATGCTTGTGATTCAAAATTCTTCGTTTAACAATAACTGCAACGGTAAAATATTCCACTATTGAACAAACGCTATAATTTATTATCATAGTTAATATAATCAGCCCTAAAACAAACAAAGAACAAAACTTTCAACAAAAATACAACTTTACCCGGGGCCAAAACACAGCAGTTTATTAATTTCCATCAAACCGTTAAGAGAAAACATGCTTGTACAAATTACTCTTCGAAAGCATCTGATAGCTAGACTAGAAAAAATATTCAAACCTCGTTGAAGTTGAAGATCTTCGTAATTATCTGTACTTGTACTGTGAGGATCGCTTTGGAATGGTTTTCATGTTGAACTGCGAAGTAGTGACTTAACGCCATGGCTATACTTCTCTTATCTCTTGTTTTCTTATCAGATAAGCGTTTTTTACCTTAGAGTATTTTTGCGTAGTATTACTGGGTGCTTTAAACAATGGAAGTATGTGCTAATTATCACCTAGTGTTTTATGAGTAATACAAGACCGATTTTATGGCTATTATTAGTCATATTTAATAGCATATTGGTGGACAACAAATCTGGAACTCTTACTTTACATGTTTGCAAAATTATTGCGTTTTGAAGGACTTATGGCAATTTTAACAATTCTTAAATAATATTGTAGTAAATGTATTAAATTAAAATTTACATATTTTCTCAAAAAACGTATATGAGATTTTGATAATCGGAGATGCAACTTCTCAACTTTTGACGGTCAATAAGTTAATTATGCCTTTGTTATGCATTTGGGGAAACATATAGGTAAAACGACAACAAATTGATAATCTATTCACACGGGCTAATCCTTAAAATAATAGCTATAACAAACTACACTCGCGGACACGCAAATCGACTCAACCCCTAATTGTACACATAAACTTATTTTTTGATAAAAGTATACAAGATATTAATAAAAATTATTTGTCATCTTAAAGCTTGGAATACCAGCTTTTAATTAATATTAACATCATAAAAGTTTTCGCTTTCGCACTAATCAATTTTTGCATGAATACGCGTATGTGTCAATTTGCTCGTTACGCTACCTGTGTCTTGCGGGACTTACGAGTACCACCCCTATAAAAACCGGTGCCACCCGTATTTTCTTATCAGTCGCTTATGCACTCGTCGGTGAATAAAACTGACTGCCATTCCGCATCGTTCCAATCGAGATGCTCTCGAGCAAATTGAACGCGCGCTCGGCGGTGGTTTGCAGTCTATGTAAGTCCCGTGGTAGGTCTTTTTGGAGTCAGTTGCTTGCCCTCAAGCGTATTCTAACTGTCCGCTCACTGACAGCTACCTCCCTAACACGTCTCAGCTGTTGTTGCAGATCAACGGCCGTAAGGTGCCGATTTCACAGTGATGACAAGACAATGAAACGATCGTCTCTCGCAGTGGTACTCCTCGGGTGGTTCAATCTTGGTCTCCGATTGAAGGCTCCGGTTTCGTGAAACCTTCTGTGTATCCGGGATACAGCAGACTGGCTCAGATGAAGCTGGGCAGCGACTGCTCGCTGACTATACACTTGTTGAAACAGGGCGATAACTTGAGCGGCTACTTCAGGTGTGGTATCCATAATTTCTTGATAACAATTAGTCCTGTTTGCAGAGATGTGTACCGGTCAACTTCTGATAAGCGACTGATAAGAAAATAGGGGTGGCAACGCTTTCTATAGGGGTGGTAAGTCCCACAAGACACAGGTAGCGTAACGAGCAAATTGACACATACGCGTATTCATGCGAAAATTGATTAGTGCGAAAGCGAAAAATTTTATGATGTTAATATTAATTAAAAGCTGGTATTCCAAGCTTTAAGATGACAAATAATTTTTATTAATATCTTGTATACTTTTATCAAAAAATAAGTTTTTTAGTTGCAAGTAGAGGTTGAGTCGATTTGCGTGTCCGCGAGTGTATGAACAATGTATATTGTGCCACGAGGCGCTCAAAACCCACATAAACATTAAGACTCAGCATTGGCGTTTGGTTATAAAAATCACCTGCTTTCCATTTGAAATATTAAAAAGGACTTAACCGCCCGACTCCTCCACAATTTTCCCGAATAAGTAAAACCTGCTTGCCGAACTTGGCCTTGGCTTGGGTACACAATTAACCAAAATACACCCGTGCCCAGCACTGGGGTCTGATAATGAATAATATTCCCGCCAATATAATCAAAGAACAAAGACTGTACGAAAACAAAGAGTCTCTTGGTGTAAAACCGGGCCGGTATATCTTAAGTTGTATTAACAATACAGTACCTACGTAACAATATACGTATGATCTATATACAAATCGGAGTCCATTGAATTTTATTTTCTTTAAAAGACAACTACCGCATTAGGACTAAATCCTGTGTCGCGGGGAACTTTACAAACATACAACTAACGGACGCAATGAACACCCAGACTCGAAACAACAATTTATGAATCACACAAAGTGTTGTCTCGTGTGGGGATCGAACCCACAACACTTCGTCACAGTGTCAAGCGGTGAGGCGGCTGCTTAAGCCACTACGCCAACCGTGCAGTCTAATTAAGTGAGTGGGCCTCCGTGAAACCTTACAAAAGATACAAATTAAGGAAAATAAATAGTTTAATTGCGCCAGGAATCGAGGAGGCGCGCACTAAAGACTTGTTTAAGAGGTAGATTAATGTTTTACGACTTTTGCTAGATAATATTCAAAGTTACTTTAGAAATATTGATTGTTACAGGGATTACATGCATTAGTGGGTTTGTTTGGACAATAAGATATTGTTGTGATATCTATCTTAGAAGTATTATTCTAAAGCTGACTTGCGGGAAGGATCGATAGTATTAGAACATTCGCGGCATTTACATCTAAAAGCAATCATACAACTATATATCGCATAGAGTAGGCATTAGTATTATCACGTACTTATTAGTCGATTATTCTATCTATCTATCGTCACGCCTGTCTCCCATTGGGGCTGGCAGAGACTGTGGAACGCCAAATTCTCCGGTTAAAACACACCTTTTTCGCTTCCTCGACATTCATTAACCTCATCATACATGCTCGCCGGTTATGGGTACTTTTAATTTGGCCCTTATTTAGTACGTCACCTATTTGGTCGGCATACGTCCGTCTTGGGCGTCCCCTACCGACATCTCCATTCATTCTTACACGATATACTGCTTTCGTATTTCTTCTTTCATCCATCAGTTCCAAATGTCCAAACCATCGCAACATTCCTTTTTCAATCTTTGTCACTATATCTTCTTTTAGACCACACTTCTCTCGTATCACACTGTTTTTCACTTTATCTATCAGCCTTACTCCGCACATACTCCTCAAAGCTCTCATCTCCACAGCATTGATTCTACTTTCATGCTTCTTCTGTCATACCCATGATTCGCTACCATACATCAGTGTTGGCGCCAAAACTCCATGCAGTACAGCAAGGCGAACCTTACTTGGGATAATTTTGTTACTGATGATAGACTGTAAGGCGCCATTCACACTATTTCCTGCTTTCACTCTCTTTTCAACAACTCTCTCACATTTTCCATCTCTCGTAAACAAAGACCCTACATACACAAACTGATTCACTTGTTTCACTTTTTCATCTCCTATCATTATGTTACATTCAGTTATACTGTCTCCCCTCTCTATGACCATGACTTTAGTCTTGCTTACATTCACTTGCATGCCCATCTTATACGCCTCATTCATTACGGTGACCATCTGCTGTAAATTAGACGCTGACGACGCAAAAAGAGCCTGATCGTCAGCGTATAGCAGCGTCTTAAACACAGATTCACCCATTTTTAATCCGCATTCAGACTGTTTCAGAACGGTCAACAACTGTCCATTACTAGATTGAACAGCAAGGGAGACGCTACACCTGTTTAATTAAAAAAGGAAAATTAAATGTATTTGCTTAATTCATATTTCAAGAAAGTGTCATATTAATTAGTGCTTGTGATACAAGTCGCACCACTAATTTAACGACAAATATCGTTGGCGATCTTGAAACGAAACTAACATCCCGATAACAACTAAAAGTAATTTTTTAGGCCGTGTGGTTGACGGCATAGAATACAAGTGTCACCACCCCCTATCTTCCCGTGGGTGTCGTAAGAGGCGACTAAGGGATAACACGATGCAAATACCATCTTTGCGTAGAGACGGAAAACTCGACATCAAACCGTATACGACTGCCTCGTTGGTCTCGCGGCATAAATGTGCGCGTGGGATTGGGAGGTCCCGGGTTCGATTCCTGGGTCGGGCAGTGTTATTGGGTTTTTCTGTCACGAAATTCTCAGTAGCACAGTAGCAGCACGGCGTCTGGAAATGTGCCCGGTACGGCAATAGGCTCGCTCCTTATTACGTGGGACTAAAGTATATCTGGCGAAAAGTGGGTGTAGAAATACACCTCTGCCTACCCCTTCGGGGATAAAAGGCGTGACGATATGTATGTATGTATGTTATTTTTTGCCTATGAAATTTAATAAAACACTCGCCCTATTTTTTTTAAGAATGCCAATACGTTTAGGGATCAAGGGCCTCTATAATCTATCCTCCAAACATGCTAATTATGACAATATCCTTCCATTATTGTGTCCACATATTATGTATATATAGTATGTGCGTACATGTTGATTGCATAATCGAATAAGCAATTAATCACTTACAATCATCACCAGCCTCCTTGCTGCTACTGAAAATTCGGGAAAACCCTTTCGATTCCCGGGTCGGGCAAAAGTGTAGTAACACTTTTGCCCGACCCGGGAATCGAACCTGGGACCTCCGATCAGCAGTTACATACGCTATCCACTGGATCACGGTGGTATATGTAATATACTCTTGACAATTAACCTCTGAAATATGTTTTGCGGATCTTCTGGCGAGTAGGATCAATTGCCAGGAATTGAGAAATTCCTATCAGACATAATTCGGGATACAGATTCATTTCACAAAACAGCCCTTTTAATGTTTTTGTCTCCCGCATTGGCTAATCACGGAAGTGGATTAATTATTTTCCAACTCCTACAATTTACTTCTGATTAAATTCCTTGCGAGTTCCACGATGGTTCAACATTTCCCGGGATATCACGCGTTTGACACGCGTCTCGATATCCAAGATCACTACTGAACCGACCTGAAATACCGAAAAAATTGTCGGAAACCGAAGATGCAGAGCAGTGAAACTTTATACTAAATTACCGCATGGCATGTCTTCTACGAACTGAAATTAAAGGAACAACAGCATCTCACTATAAAGAAAATTTGTTCAAACAACACTAAAAAAAGATAATCTGAAAAATACACCGTTGCTGAAACAACAAGACGCGGTCTATTCACATAAACCTTAATAAGTAATTGTAATATTTGTTTGAGAAAAGAATTACTGCTCGACGCCTCTTTGAATAGCACCAACGCAATTTAAGGCCCATCTCGGAAGGAAAAACAGTTGTGAGGAATAAAAAATATTTAGCATTTCCTTACCCGAGTTACTAAAGACCCAAGATCCAGTGCTAAAGATATTGCTGCTGTATATACTACATTATTTGTAGTAAATAACTATTTAAAATTAAAATGCCTGAGTATAGCTACACTTTATCGTTACAACCGCCTTAAACTGCGCTGAGTGTTGTGGGTTCAATTCCCATCGGACAACACTGTATAAAACACAAATGATGATCCATGCCCAGAGTGGTCGTTTTTTTTTTCTCATGCCCAGAAGTTTAAGTGGAAAAAAACGACTGCAAAGAACGACCGCCCTAAGCTCTGCTTAGTTTATGAATAGCTTGTACTACGTATACTAGATTACCGATAAACATACATAAATATGTTCTTTTGATCAGTACCAAGACCAAGACAAACATCCATGTTGACGTAGCAGTCGGTTACACTTCTGCTACGCCACAGGGTTATCATAATTTGTTTATTGTTACACTTTGCCACTTTAAAATAAGTAAGATAGAAATAATAAGAAATAAAGTGCTGTTATAAGTGTTTGCAGCCTTGTAAAAGAAGATGTCGTGACAAGCATCGAGAAAGGTACGCTAAGGTGGTTTGGGCACGTGGAGAGGATGGATGACGAAAGACTGACCAAGCAGATATATACGGCAAGTGTGAATGGGACAAGACAAAGGGGAAGACCTAGACGGATGTTCTCTGACCAGATTGGAGACATCCTTAAAACAGGAAAGAAGTACCCTAAACAAAAGAGCATGCATGAGGAATTTGATGGGAATGAATGAAGCAAGAGAGATACGTCAAAAACAGGCGTGAGTAGCGTATGTATGTATGTATGCACCCTAAACTTTGTGGTCTTTGATTATCACTTTAAGTGTGGAATCGTACTTACTATATTATCATATCACTACTTAGTTTTATCGCAAGATATAAACCGAATTCATGTAATAAAAACGTCGAAACTATATTCCAATTATATTAAAACCAATACTAATCGTGATCAAATGAACAAAATAGAATTGGTAAACAAATATCCGAACACTGACGAGCTCAAATACAGACAACATTTACTAAATATTAATTTTAACTCAAAAACATAAACATGAAACTAGCATGGTTTCTAGTAAAGAGACATGTTTACATGACCAAACAAACACTTAAGAGAAAAAACGATTTGTACCGCCAGAGGCTGATTGTCGGCTAATTCTTCGCGCTTCGCTGAAGGCTGTACCACGCAATAAATTCGTCGCATTCAGACGACCCACCCAACTGAAAGAGCTCCGATAAAAACGAGATGACTCGCCTCCTGACACATTTTTTTACTTAGAAAACAATGTTCGCGACCTCAAAGGTATTAAGACGTCGAGACATTGATGGGTATTGTCTTCTATTGAATATTTCATTACTTCCTCCTCTCACGGGCATGTCGGGTGGTGGTTATCTCAACTTGGAATCGTAACATTGCGTATTTTATAGACTTGTAACGTAATATTATTTGGAATATGAACACACACATACCTACAATCACCTATGTAAGTATACTTGTTTTATTCGTTTTGATTTACGATTGTAATACACCTGAAGGATTTAAGTGCGACTTCTTTGAGCATCAATGGGCTAAGCCGAGGCATTATTGAGTGATAGGTTCATTTGTTAACCTGTCTTCAAAGTTCATACAAAAAAGCGACTGTCGGAAGAGACATAAAGAATCTGTAATTCAATCCTAGGAATTGAAGCGAACAAAGCCTACTTCATCAGTATGAACGCTCGACAATGACACAGGTAAGTCCGCCTACGTTTATTGACCTCAAATAAATTTGCCACGATTTTAAAAACCCGAAATGAAAGGGGTTCGTACTAAAAATAGGAGCTGTTCTTACACGAGGACGTTAGGATACAATATAGATTCTACATTATACTTTGTAGATATGTCCATCCATATTTAGATTTAGTGAACCTACAAGAAAAGGTGTTTGTAATGTCCTAAAAATAGTTTATACTTAAGTGTATCAACTAGTGCTACGCGTTAAAAATCTTAGCTTGTTGACATATTTCTCAAGTCGAGTTTCTTTAATAATCATCCCGAAAATTCTTACCATCTGCAGCCTAAAAATTCTGGTAAAGTGATAAAGATAAAGATATTTATTCGTTACAACATGGTCCATTGAGGTGTTACATCATTATATGTAGTCCGACATATTCACCCTTAACGGGCATGCGAATGTTGATACTTAAAAACTATATTTTTATAAAATTACACAATAAATATTATTCCTTACAGTTTAAAAATTCTATTACATTATAAAAACACTTTTCGATCAACCAACGTTTTAGTTTGTATTTGAATTACCGAAAGGGTAGTTCTCTTAAATCACGAACGAGGGATATGGTTGTAAAGTTTTATTGACATATTATAGCTATTTTTATATTGAAGAGTGCTTTTACAGAATTCATGTTTAAGTTTAGTAGCATCCCTTTTTACAAATCGACTATCCTCACGTACTTTGGTGAAAAAACCTCTATCGTGCTAAAAGAACATAGCAATTTCCATAATATACAAGGATACCAATGTCAAAACCTTTAACTTCTTGAATATGGGTCTGCAGCTTGATAGTGCGGGTACACCAGTAATTGCTCTTAAACATTTTTTTGTACTATAAAGGCTCTACCTATATGTGTAGAGTTACCCCATAGAAGTATGCCATACCTTAAAATTAATCCTACATAACCATGGTAAGCGTTGAGAGGAGCATGGTTAGCTGTGTTTCTTAGTTGTTTTAAGGCAAAGACAAATCTATTTAGCTTATTGTATATACTATCAATATGCTTATTTAAATAAGATAAATGTCTTTCATTTAATTTTCGTGTGAGTGTGTGGCCAACTCTGGTGTCGGAACTTTAAGACCGCCCGGAAGCCTCTGACTTGGCATAACGATTCTTATCCTTAGACAAGAACCGGGACTGACGGCTTTACGTGCCCTCCGAAGCACGGTAGCGCTCTGATGTAAATGCCACAACGAGCGGTGAGGTCATCCATCCTGAATCTCTTAAGACATATAAAGTCTTGTATTATAGATAGTGGTATTGCAAGTGGGTGGGTATTAAAAGACCATATTCCAGGTAAAGATTGAAAAGAGGTAATGAGTTTAAAATATTGCTAGAAGAACAAGGAAGGTGCTTTATAAAAGAATACTGGCAGCATTTTGCACCATAAATTACTACTACGAACTATCAAGACGTTCTACAGTGCAACTAATTTACACATTAACATACAGCAATTTCTAGCCATCAAGTCACTCCAAGTCCCCTCCAAGCTTTCACTAAACTGTGTATGCACAGTTTGTGTCAATTGTGTCCAGTTAGTGCAATCGATTGTCTCAGACAGTGACATAATGTTTCAAACTGCGACATTATGCAAACACACGGCCGGTTACGTCCAATTTGGGTGAAGTGGGATACTCTCCTGACGTTAGCTTGCTGATGTCAACGGACAAAATGTTCGTGAACATTTCAATAATATGATGCTATTAATTATTGTTTTTGGTATTTTCTTCGCATCCATAGAGTGGTGTTATTACGTAAATTGGGTTTGCATTCATTTGCATTAGTTTTTGCATTTTCTATATGGCGTCTTGCCACTGGAAAGAAGTTGACTTTCGCGATATCCGTCTTGACGTGGTAGATAAGCGTTATAAACACGATCTTGCCGCAATTTTCGTCTTAAAAAAATTATATAATATAAAAGATTTCTATAATAGTACCCAAAGACCCACTGTCTCTTTTATATAAAGTTTAATTACTTAAACCGGACTATGATAAAAATGTAGAGTAGCCATAGAGTAGGTGACAATACATAGCAATTTTTTTTTAATTCTATATTAAACATTGAACATTTTAAAATAGTTGTATTTAATACTAAACCATATCTTCCAGAGAACGCCACGTCATATTTAGAGTACATTGGCAATTTATCACTAGCTTATTATCAAGGTGTTTTTATTATATCGCATTAAGTTAAACTATACGCATATTTTCTGAGTTACTGATAGGTAACTCATGAAATATGCGGGTACATATGAAAATACTACGTACATACATCCATAGCGCCTGAATAGGAGCGCCATAATTCTCCGTAGTCGAGTAAAATTGAAGACGGATCAAGAATAAAATCTCAAACAAATTGTGTTAAATAAACAAACAATGGAAGCATTAAGGAAAACTTAAATATGCAGTTCCATTAACAAAATTAACGTCATATTAGATAAATAAAGAATTACAGACGGGGAGCGGGCATTGTATACCGCGCTGGCTGATAGCAGCTATTTCCAAAACCGAAAGCTCGCTCCAATTTTATTTTCACGCCTGCAATTCACAGATACGATGAAAGTTTCATCAGGGGCTTTCACTAGACGCGCCAGCAAAACATAAATTGTGGACAGACCGCACCTACACGTCTTTATTTTTCAAAAACGTATGCTTCTATTTTTAGTCACATGAGTGAATTTGCTGGCCGCTTTTTGCTTTTTAAGTTGCTATTCTAGGTTTTCGCTACATGAATGCTGATAAAAACATGATTTCCCGTCTGTTTATTAAAATTTCACATGTGTGACTGGATCTGCACTTAAAACTAGGTTTTGCCCGCAACTACGTCCGCGCATTATTTTTAATTTAACAGTTTCTGCCCGGTCCCTGGGAATTGAATCCCTGAAAAGGGTGCGTAGGGGTGCACTAAGTAAGGATTACCCGAATCCTTACTTAGTGCACCCCTACGCACCCTAAAGAACATAAATGCAAAATTTCAGCTTCCTGTGCCCAATAATTTCGAATGTGCCTTTGTCAGTCAGTAACGCAAGAATTATATATATATTGATGTAACTTATTTAAAAGCAGTGATAGCCTAGTGCAGGTACCGACGGACTACTATGCAGAGGGTCTTGGGTTGAATCCACGGCGCGCACCAATGATTTTTGAAGTTATGTGCGTATTAAATTGTTAATTATCGCATGCTAAACGGTGAAGGAAAACATCGTGAGGAAACCTGCATGTCTGAGAGTTCTTCATAATGTTCTCGAAAGACATGTGAAGTCTGCCAACCCTCACTTGGCCAGTGTGGTGGACTATGGCCTTACCCTTCTCATAGTGAGAAGAGGCCCGTGCCCAGCAGTGGGACGAATTATATATAGGGCCGATGATGATGATGAACTTATTTAACGGATAGGTATTAGTAGTGTCTCACATTAATATTAACTCCTAAAAAGCCATAAGCTCATCATTGCATACTTCTTGCTTATAGCTACGGAGCCCTTGGTCCATGCTTTTTCTTTCTTTTTCGTCTGAGTAGATTGGCCTAATCCTGTGTCGGAGTTTTCAGACTACCCAAAGGCATCTGCCGTGGCCCAACAATTCTAGTCCAGGACCAGGTTTACATTCCCGCCGAAGCGCGGTAGCTGGCTGATGTACACATGCCACACGCGGTCACCCATCCAAGAAGCGATCTTTTACAACAAGCTAAGTCTTACGATGAACGCTACTCAAAAATAGTATTAATGCACAATTGTAAACCTTATCATCAAACCAAAATTCGCATTCTAGAACTTTTGACGGGTATGTTGAATGAGTTATGGCTCACGGCCTAAAGTCTTTTAGCTCCATGATATTTATCCATATATTAAATAGCTCCATGTAATGATTTGATAGTAAAAATTACAACAATTTATAATTTCAATTACGGGTCTTACGGCCTTTGTCATTGTGGTAACAACACACAAGTAAAATTTACTAGATAGACAACATGAATACAATGTCTTAGAGGCATTGTTTTATTTTTTAACAATAATGCCTCTTCAGAGTAGCTAAATTTGGCCTGTAAACACCTACGTATCGAATATTACAATAGATACTCAGTGCGAGAATGCCAATTCTAAATGTAACCAAGAATTAGAGATTAAGCACGTCATCGTAGTCTGTGCTAAAGTTAGTATTATTTAAACTTCTTCTTCTAAGCGTATCGCTGGCAAACACTTATATTTTGGAGGCCCAGAAAGCAGCCACACTGTTTGGATGATCGGAGGCAGTTATGAGTGCGTGGAAGTTTTTGGGGTACGATGGGGCACGCAAGGTACGATGTAAGATGGCACATCGTTTGTCTTGCACGATTATATTTACACTACAAAAAGGGTTATAGGTCAGCACAATGTGAAGACATTATACAATACTTCTAGAGCTTTAAGCAATGAGTGCAGTGAGGTGGAATTCACAAAGTTTATTGTTGTTTTGAGTCGGGGTGTCCCGTGTGTCAATACATTGAATGTTCGTAAAGTACCTTTATTAAGACAAAGTCCATTTTTTATGTTTTTTTTTAATTTAATAAAAAGTAACTAAACCTTGTAATCACATTATCAGTCTTCTCTTTATCATTTGGTATCATTTATTAATTTAAGTTTGGGCAATTAAGCTTAACAATTAAATTGTACATATATAGATTCAGGCCTGTTTCCCTGAGGGGTAGGCAGAGACTACGGAACGCCATTTGCAACGATCCGGACATACCTTTCTTGCTTCATTCACTCCCATCAACTTTCTCATGCATGTTCTTCTGTTTAGGGTACTTCTGACCTATCCTTTTTAGGATGTCTCCAATCTGGTCAGAGAACGTCCGCCTAGGTCTTCCCCTTCGTCCTGTCCCATTCACACTTGCCTTATATATCTTCTTTGTCAGTCTTTCATCATCCATCCTCTCCATGTGCCCAAACCATCTTAACATGCCTTTCTCTATGCTTGTCACTACATCTTCTTTTACCCCACACCACTCTCTTATCACACATACTTCTCAGCGCTCTCATTACTACAGCGTTTGAATAAACGCAAAGTTGGGTATGGCAGAAGAGACTTGAAAGTAGAATTACTTTCAAGTCTCTTCTGCCATACCCAACTTTGACTACCATATATAAGGGTAAGCACTAACACCCTACTATGCACAGCCAAACGTGCCTCTTTGGGCACGTTTTGACTGTTCATAAACGCCTTCAGAGTTCCATTCACTCTGTTACCTGCATTAGCTCTTCTTTCAATATCTTCTTCATTCTTACCATCTCTTGTAAACAACGTACCTTAGTAAACAAACTCATTTACTTGTTCCATTCGCTGTCCATCGACCAAAACATTACAAGCCGTACCGCATTCCTCCTTTGCAAAAACCATAACTTTTTAGTTTTATTTACATTCACTTTCATTCCGTTCCTCTCTAACGCGACATGCCTGATTGTTACCAACTCCTGCAAATCCTCCGCTGAAGACGCAAGTATTACCTGATCATCAGCATAAAGGAGGCATTTGACGAGTAAACCATACATCCTTAATCCGCAGTCACTATGTTTTAAATCTTGCAAAAAATTGTCCATGAAGAGGTTAGGCAGCCACGGCCATGCTGCACATCCTTGTCTAACACCATTCTCCATGGTAAACCAGTGAGTGTATGCCCGTTTATCCTCACACAAGCTCTAAAATCCTCACAAAAGGATTTGAGAGCTCGAATGAGGCTGCTGTCTACCCCATCCATTGACAGCACCGACCACATTTCATTCCTCACCACTTAATCGTAAGGCTTTTCCAAATCCACGAATGCACAATAGACCCTTTGACCTTTGGCCAAAATCTTTTCGGCTATGCTTCGCAAGGAAAAAACCTGATCCGTACATCCCCATACTCTTTCGGAATCCCGCTTGTACATCCCATATTTTCTTGTCAGTTACTTTCATAACTCTTTCTATCAGTACCTTTGCATACAATTTGCCAACAATGGTGAGAAATTAAATTGTGTATTACGATAAACTCGATTTTTGATACATGATTATGAGTGGTACTTTAAAAGAACTGGTTTAATTAATCTGGCCTGCTAGATCGTAGTTCATGTGCCGGTTTATTTAGTTTGAAAATCTTAAATATTTTCATTTATTTTAGTAGAAGATTCACGATTACTCACGATAAATATTCGCCCTCCAATTTTGGATGTGTGAAATGTGTGAATAATTTGTATAGGTATATAAATTGATAAGACATTGCACCTATATAATTTTTGGACATGTAGCTTGTATGTAGGAGAAAACAGTTCTTTATAAACTGTTTTGCTTCCTTAAAAACCGTCTCGTTTCGTTTCTCGATAAAACCGAAACGACCCAGTCAGCGCGTGCGGAATCAGGGTTGCCAGAATATTTTTCTCGAATCGTCTGGCTGGAGCGCGCGTGTAGTCCCGAGATAGCCTAACTTGTAGCCAACGGATAATATATTTTCGCTGCCCGGCAAGAGAGAGTCCCAATGGCGCTAAATATCACCATCTGGCAAAAATTACACTTCAGTCAGATGCGTTCGTATCAACTCGGCTATTCTCGGAACAAAAAAACAAACGGAACGCACTTCGTTCGAACGGGACCGCCACCAAGGTCACCAAGCATAGACAAATGGCGCCAATTTTGATCAAAACTGAATATTCGCATTCGCATTCGCATTCGCGAATGTCCTAAATATGACATTCGTTACATCACTAGTATGCACTCACTCCTCTAATTGAGGACGAGCTGGCCGTTCTCTACGGCCCACTGCACCAGCATATAAATAAGCCAATATTGCCCGCAAGCTTATCTTTTATAGCCTATAGATACGTGGAGAAACAAGCTATGGTGTCCCTCCAACTAGAAGGTGCCTGCTCTCACTAAGCTAGATCGGGTGGTGGTTAGTGACACTTAAGTAACTCTTAACCACGTGTGTAACTTCTAAGAGCAATATTTAGAATCTGTGTAGGTCAGCCGACGTGCCTTAGATGTCGCCAGTGTACCATAGAAGGCATAAGGGGGTTGCAGACATGAGTCAACAGAATATAGGCAGCACATGCCTCAAGCATGAGGGCACACACATACATAGCAACACGCACTCTCTACATTTACCTATCTTGTAACTTGTTAAACAAAATATAATTCAACCTGTGTTATACGAGCCTCAACAATTTGATTGAATTGTGAAATCTCTTGTGTTTAGAGGAGTTTAAGCTGTTGGGTAACTAGATCATATGGATATTCCCGTGCGAATAGTTTTGGACAACATTTGTTTTAATACTGTAGGTAAATAGAAACATTGTACTGACTGAACTTATAAGTCTTATTACTCACGTACATCGTTATTTGAATTTATACTCTAGGATTAAGTTATTTATAAAGAGGAAAATCTTAGTATAATTATTTTAGTTTAATAATAATGTTGATTCTAATATTTCTGTTTTATTTGCCTTTTTCTGTTACATGAGGTCCTACACCACGCAGGACTATGGGGTCCGGGATTTTATGTGCGGGTTATTCCCCTATATACTGATATAGGGAATAATGGATAAAGATGCACATCCTATACTGGTAGGATGTGCGTCCTTATACAATATTTTAGCATCAACTACACTGGCGAGCAAAAAAATCGACTCACTTCATACTTTCGCACTCAAAGTGCTCTAGTTTTAAAATTAAGACCTAAATCTTAACTTAGGTCTTAAATTCTTTAAGTTCTAGATGTTGGCTATAAAATGAGTACAAATACTCTTAACTTGTACTCATTTTCTTGAACAATAAATGTTTTTAAACTTTACGAGTACTAAAACCTGAAAAATTAAGGATAAAAAATTTAAAATAAAAGACATCATAACATTTTAAATAAACTTTATTATATAATGATTACCACTTTAATAACGAATGTTACCCCCTCTTGCTCTGATGACAGCTTCTTAACGGTTCCTCATTGACCCATTGAGGTGCTTCACTCTGTCTTGTGGTATACCCTCCCATTCCTCGGTCAGAGCCGCTTGCAGGTCAGCTCTTATACCTGGTGCAGGATCTCTAGCCTGGATTCTTCTCTTTAGGTCATCCCATAAATGTTCAATAGGATTCAAGTGCGGACTACGAGCTGGCCAGTCCATAACAGCGATACCCACTTCTCGTAGGTACTGCCGCACGTCATTTGCGCTGTGTGGACGGGCATTATCCTGCATCAGGATGAAGTTTTCTCCAATAAAACCAGCGTATGGGATGACGTGGTCTTCCAAGATATCTTCAATATACCGATGTGCGGTCAAACCCCCACATAGCGGCCAGTTTCAATGAAAACGAGTTCAGTTTTTGCTTCCATTGATATGCCAGCCCACACCATGGAACCTCCGCCGTACGCAACAGTTTCTGCTATGCAGCATTATGCGTATTACTCCCCCGGCCTTTTGTACACCCTTCTCCTTCTGTCGCTACCATGTAGGCATACTCTGCTTTCATCCGAGAAGAGACTAGAGCGCCATTGATCCTCAGTCAAATCGACGTGTTCTCTTGCAAAACGTAGCCGGGCTGCTCGACGACCTGCAGTCAATTTGGGACCCGTTGCTGGTTCTTGGAGTGAGGGTTGCTGCCTTGAGTCTTCTTCTCTCTCACAAGTACACTGTCACTGTACACTGTCCAAGAACTTACAGCTACCCCACGTGTTTCTGGGAGCTCCCGTTGAACTTGGACCCCAGTGAGAGAACGATTCCTCAGCGAAGTACGGACGATAAAGCGATCGTCTGCCTCCGAAGTGGACCGATTTCTACAGGAACCTCTTCGTCGGTGAAAGCCACCAGTCTCTCGGTGCCTTCGGTATATTCTTGATACCGCTGACTGGATCATCTGCAAAGTACGAGCCATTTGACGTTGACTCAGGCCCTGTTGCAATAGGATAACTGCTTGGGCCGCTGCTTTCGCTGTTGTATCCATTTCCGGGAAATTTTCTTGCTTGGAGATTGACGAGATGTGTACCTGTTGACGTTTCACGGTCAACTGATAAGGGTCGTCGTAGGTGTTCTTCTCACCACCCCCTTCGGGGTAGTGGGGGTACCTTTGGGTGGTAGACTCCTTAAGGAGGTAATCTGCGCGGCCCATTACCATGGGCCGGTCATTGGGTTGGCCGCCCTCGAGGCTGACCAACCGGGTGAGTCTCCGTTGGGAGAGGCCCAGTTAGTCGCCTGCGAGAGGGCGGCGGCTGGTCGTCTAGCTGGTGTGGTGGTGGTGGTGGTGATGACGCCCCCCTCGAGGGAACTGGTATCAGTTCCCGAGCGGGGCGTTTCAGTCTTCTCCGGATCAAAGTCGTGGTGTCTGGATGGGGGAGGGGAGCGATTTTGACGAGGTGGGTATGCTCGGAGCGATCTGCTCGCTCGAACATACCCTGGGCCAGTCCGCTCACGAATCCCTCGATCGGCTCCCATTTGAGGTCTCGATGGATGGTCGCGTGTCTCAGGTACCTGGGCGCGTCGACCGCCAGGCGAAGGCACACATTCTCCACCCGCTGCAGTCGCTGCCGAGTGGTCCTCGCTGTCATGTTGTACCAGGCCGGCCCCGCATAGGTGAGGCGCGACCTGATGTAAATCTTGTAGTGGGCCAGCTTGGCTCTCAGCGGCAATCTCGAGGACAGCAGCGGGCGCAGCTTCGCCCTGGCTACTTGGGCCTTCGCGACGATGGTCCCGACGTGGTGTGACATCGTCAGGTTTCGGTCGATTGTGACGCCCAGGTACTTAACCGTCGGCGACCAAGGGATTTCCTCCCCCATCAGCTTGAGGCACGGCGGGTACTGTACCCGTCCAGTCACCATAGCCTGGGTCTTGGACACATTGCACTTGAGCCTCCACGTGTGCTTCAAGTGTCGGGCTCAGCTTCCGTGCAGCGTGTCTGGCGTTCCGTGAGCTGGATATGTACGCGGCGTCGTCCGCAAACAGCGCCAGCTTCACGTCGCCTACTACTGGGATGTCGTCCGTATAGTGGGCGTACAAAACTGGGGAGAGACAGCTCCACTTTGGGACGCCGGCCTCGATGCTCCTCTCCTCTGACGTGACGTCCTCGACGGCTACGTGGAAGGTTCTCCCGCGGAGAAATGATGCGATGACCGTGATGAGTTGTCGGGGGACAGTTGACGTCGACAGTTTGTAGATGAGGCCGTCATGCCACACCCTGTCGAACGCCTTCTCCGTGTCGAGCATCACGGTCACCGTGTGGCCTCGCTTGTTTAACCACGTGGCCATCTCGCCCAGTACGCGAGTCAGCTGCAGCGTGGTGGAGTGTGCTTGGCGAAACCCAAATTGTTCAGGCCTCGGGATGAGGTGCGGGGTGATTTTCGCCAGCAGCAGCCGCTCGAACACCTTGGACGTCGTCGAGAGGAGGGTGATGGGCCTATAATTCTCCGGCTTCCTGGGATCCTTGCCAGGCTTGGGGAGTACAATGACCCGGCCGCGCTTCCAGCTGGTCGGGAAGTGGCCAGTCCTCAGGATGCCGTTGAAGAGCTGGGTCGCTGCAATGAGCGATTTCCGAGGAAGTCGATGCAGCGCGGAGTTTGGGATGCCGTCCTCACCAGGCGCCTTCCGGGGGTTGGTTTTGCGGATCACCGCTGCAACCTCTTGCGGGGTCACCAGCAGGTCACCACCATCCGATAAGACGAGGGGCGTTGAGAGATAGGTCCGGACTAGCTCCTCTACCTCTCGTGAGTGGGCCTCGTCTTGGGCCTCGTGGGGGGTGAACTGTTGTTCGAGGCTGCTCGCGATGATCTCCGCCCGGTCTGCGGCCTTGTAACGCAGAAGGCCGTCTCTTCCGAGCAGGGGGCGCGTCGGTTTGGGCTCCGCAGACAGCTGTCTGCAGAGGCGTCACAACGAGGCCTGGTTTTCCTCGATGTGGGACAGGTGTTGTTCCCACTCGTCCCCCCTGTGCTCCCACAGGGCGGCCTGGAGCGCGTTGGTGAGGCGGTTATACCGAGTTTTATCCCGGGGGTGCCGAGTTCTCATCCAGGTCTTCTTGGCATCGCGCTTTTCGTCGAGCAGCTTCCGTATCGAGGCGGGAAGGGGTGCCCGCCTCTCGGAGTTGGCCCTGGTGCTCGAGGATGCTCGAAGCGCGGCCTGAATGGTGCTAGAGAGCTCCTCGGCGGCTGCGTCGACTTCCTCAGAAGTGTGGATAGTGGACGGCTGATGGTAGCCGGCCAGCTCCTCCTCGAATTGGTCCCAGTTTGTCTGGGTGCGTGGTCTTGGCGGATTGACCATCGTCGCGGGTTCCCTGAATACCAGCAGTGCCGGTCGGTGGTCGGAGGCCAGGTCCGGCAAGACCTCTTGCGTGGGAGGCGCCCTCAGTCCTCGGGAGATCAGGATGTCCAGCACGTTGTCATTGCGCCCCGAGGGATCCAGCCGAGTAGGCTCTCGGGCGGCCGGCGACTTCGTAGTTGTAGGTGCTGGCATCCTGGAAGATGAGCTTCCCCGCTCGGTCACTGCTCGCGCAGTGCCATGCCGGGTGTTTGGCGTTCAGGTCTCCCGCGATGATGGTGGGCGTGGTCGGAAGAAGAAGCTTCCTCAGCTCGGCCACGTTGAAGGTGTTCGTGGAGCCGGTCCCTGGCGGTCGATAGGCCGCGTAAAGGCGCATGGCGCTGATAAGGGTAAAGGGTTACGTTACCTTTTATACGCCCTAAGGTCGCGCAATGCTAACTGAGTTAACGAGTACGAAATCATACAGTTACTGTTCCTCGACTGTTGTGACAATGTCTAACAGTTAACACTGTAGTAATTGTTATTTTTTTTTAAGCTAACATCTAGAACTTAAAGAATTTAAGACCTAAATTAAGATTAAGGTCTTAATTTTAAAATTAGAACACTTTGAGTGCGAAAGTATGAAGTGAGTCGAATTTTTTGCTCGCCAGTGTATTACAGTGTCTGTAATATAGACCCACGTCAATGCTTTGACTCTGACAGACTCTCTATGCTATAAAAAACACTGTATCCATTCAAAAATTGGCCTTCCAAAATTGTGTAGTGCTCCACCAAATTGAATTACAGTAGATGATAACCAACACTGTTAACGACCACATCGTAAATACAGTAAGTATTAAGTGAGAACTTAACGAGAACCAGTAGTAGAACAACAGTGTGACAGCAAAAAAGTTTCGTTTAAAATGTAACACATAAAAGTGCATACGTAGTTACACCGGACTAGTGAAAATCAGTAACACGGCAGAAAAAGGGGATTGACAAGCCAGCGTTTCACTTTTTATCCGCGACAGCAGTGTTACCTACATGATGTTAGTGCACACACTAAACCTGCGACATTGCAAGAAAATTGAAGCAATATTTACAGAGTTATGTCTATAGGGTGCATAGGGTTCCCACCAAAAACTTAGGGTCCCAAGCCAACCTCACCTGCAAGTGGTGCACCTGCCGATCAACGGACGAGGCTCTGGCAAACAAAATGTCCCAATAAGCGGCAATAGGCTCGCCATCTATCACGTGGGATAAAAACACTGGCGAAACGTGGGCGTTTAATATGCCTCTGCCTACCCCTTCGGCCCCTAGGCGTGAGTCTATGTATGTATGTATGTATGTTATGTCAATAAATGCGAATCGTATAGTGCTAAATGAAGGAAACGACAGCGCCTTGATTTAATATCATAATATGAAACGAATTGATAATTGACATCGCGGCGATATTGCCTTTCATGTTGCAAACGGGTGTAATTTACAATAATCGAGAGTCATTTTCAATAAAAAGAAAAATTTTAGCGAAAATTTTTCTATTACACGTACATGCGCCTCGGTGTGCAATCCACACTAAGCAAAACGACTGAATTCACTTTTTCATTTATAATCTCGTATTTTACTTAAAAATACTACTTTTGTACCAGTCAAGATTTTTCACTAATTAGTTATCATGAGGTAACTAGCAACCATCCAATCAATAGACGCAAAATACAAACGAAATAATAGGTGGATCACACAAGGTGCTGTCACGAGAGTAGGTAATGCTAAACAGCGAGGTGAATGCTAGAACCACTACATAATTGACTTGACCACTGACCCGATTTTGAAACGAGCATCTATACTTATTACAAAATGAAATTCACTTTTCGCTGACTGTACGAACGCTATAAGCTATAAACACAAAAACGATTAGTAGATAGCGTGATTCCTGTATAATTCTCGCGGGCAAAGTCGTAAGAAGTATCATACTCGATGCATAGACTAAAACTTACACAAAATATAAAATGCTTTCTTTCCGCCAAAATAGTATAACACTAGCTAGTACTTAACCGTAGGACACTCCATACAAAGTTCGTGCATACATACATATCGTCACGCCTTTTATCCCTGAAGGTGTAGGCAGAGGTGTATTTCTACACCCACTTTTCGCCAGATGTACTTTAGTCCCACGTAATAAGGGGCGAGCCTGTTGCCGTACCGGGCACATGTCCAGACTCCGTGCTGCTACTATTTCGTGACAGAAAAACCCAATAACACTGCCCGACCCAGGAATCGAACCCGGGACCTCCCGATCCCACGCGCACATTTATGCCGCGAGACCAATGAGGCAGTCGTATAGGGTTTGATGTCGAGTTTTCCGTCTCTACGCAAAGATGGTATTTGCATCGTGTTACAAAGTTCGTTTGGCTACTTTATACCAATTACAATTCTGTGTTGTGTACTTTTTGCTCACATTGGCAGTACCGTAATGTCATCGTATCAACGGTAACAGTGATATAGAACATCAACATTACCCGTACACTGGCTCCATTAGGCACTTGTAATGGTACTCCAGATTTTATCTAGCTTTGGAGATACAACGTAATTACCGCGCTAATGTGTTTTGGGTACAGTACAGTCACGAGCATAAATATATTACTATGGGCAGATTAGCAAAAATATCTGTCCCAAGTATGAGTTCAATTTTATTTGTCTGCACGTACGCAGCAAAAATATCTGATATTATCAGGCAGCATAATGAAGTGGCATCAAAATTATGTGATGAAAATGTTGAAGCATAAATATCGGATGTGACAGGTGGCAAAATGCTATGATCCCTTGTGGAGAGCAAATATATGTAACGTTTTATATTTCTGTAATTTGCATTGATTCCGCCCTAAATGCATAAATATGTGACACCAACTAGGTGGCAATAATATCTGACATTATTTTATCTTCAATTTTATTTAAATGTATACGAAATAGTTAAAAAAAAACAATTAAGTAATGTTATTTTACATTGTTTTAATATAGACTGTCGTTTTAAACTATACAGGGTGTAAAAAGACCCTTAACGAAAACTGAAATCCCATGTTGTACCAATCACTACGAACATTTTTATCTTCGGCACCATACCTGGGAAATTACTGGTTCAGGAGATATTGAGGCTCAAAGTTACTATGAAATTTTTGTAATTACAGTAGGTACAAAATCGATGCATTTACCCCGCCAACCTGTTCTATACATGTCCTATGCACCTATGGATAAGTAGGGTTTTTGAAAATTGCACGCGTTTACGTTTAATTGCGGATAAAAAAATGTGTCTCCTTAAAAAAATAATTGTTTCCCAGGTTTTATTTTTGCTTTTTATGACTTTGCATGATGTCCATAACGAGTAGACTTCGGCTTGGTGATGGGTCTTGTGGCACCCTGTACTTATGTCTAGACATATCTAATACTACGACCGAATTAAATTATTTATTATTGTAGTGGGTAGATCTATTTTATCTACGGCTGCCGAGTAATAGTTTAGGAATAGGGTATCATAATCTGTATTCATTGATCTTACTGCCTAGTCAAATCAGTAACTTTTTGTTACCCGTCGAAACGCTAGTTTTGTATTTTATCAACTGCTGTACTATTTTATGGTTTTATTTATATGAAACTTGCTGTAAGAGCAAAATTTAAATTTAAGAATGTTTATAGTGGTGATTTGAGACAATCTTTTTGATAAATGATAATTTGCAATTTATTTTTAATACTGTCCGACCCCGTATCGTCCGATGTGTAGGTGAATTTTGATTTTGAATATAAATAGAGGATTTTATTTCGGACATGAGGTTTTTTTTGCCTAAACCAATAAAAAATCAGCGTGTAGTAATATATCAGGCTCGCAGACCTTACTTATTTTTTTGGATTTCATTGGATTGACGATGTGTTATCGAACAGTATCCATTTATGAAGACATACATGGATACTATTTGATGCACATATTCCATTCATTGCTCTCGAATAACTCGTGAATGGTTTAAAAGTTAATATTCAAAGAGAGGCCTTAAAGTTAATCAATTTCCCTTCAGAGAGCCTTGATTTGAATCCCATTGAGAATCTGTGGAGTTCAATGTTTCAACAATAGGATCCAACTCTGGCTGGAACCCATGATTTTCTACGTTGTCACACCTTTAACATTTGGGAGTCACTCCGAGGCTCACAAGTGTGTGCTAATATAGTTCTACAAAGCAAGAGAGGCTACAGGACGTAATGATGCAAATGAAGAATTTACTCGATTTTAATTCATTATGTTTAATTAGATTTCACTGGAAGATAACAAGATCCGCAAGTTTATAAATTTAGTAGGAAATTCTAAAAGGGAGATAAATTGTATTATTGTATGCCCATATTTTCGCAAATTTATCAATTTGCGACGTCTCGTCGTTTTATTAACTATCGGATATCTATTCGTTAGATTCTAAACGGATCAACCCAATTACAGAAGTTTTAACATTAATTTTAAGCTTCTTTAAAATACGGCAAATAACATACTGCTCTCTGATTGGTCAGTTGGTGATGATGAAGGTCGGCATCAATTCAACTTAATAGGTTATGTTAGGTTTTCTTGTGACCCTGAACAGCAAAATAGGAGCCTTGCGAAGCAGGGTTCTGTTAACTTAGGCTCATAAATATCACTATAGATCCAGTTTATTCGTTAAAGTGGCAAAAAATGGCGGTGGAGAGGAAGGAAAAAAACACGTGACTTATTCAACCAATGGCGTTTGGTAATTGTTTACTTATTATTTTACGCATGAATTCGTAAGTTAAGCCATTTGCGAAAAGGTGGGCGTAAAATAATACAATTTATCTCTCGTTTAGAATCCTACGACTCTTTTTTGATTCTCTAGTGACATAAATACTCGCTTAAATCATTATTTTATTAAGTTTATTAGGCAAATAAAAATAAAAAATATTTATAACGTGTTTTTGTTCATATTCTTTGCCCGACAAAATACATAACAATAAAACATTTTGGCCCATTTTACCGGCGCTATACATAATATCAAATATTTTATTGCTTATAAATTGTATGTCAGATATTATTGCCACCTAGTTGGTGTCACATATCTAAGCTTTTAGGGCGGAATCAATGCAAATTACAGAAATATCAAACGTTACATATATTTGCTCTCCACAAGGGATCATAACATTTTGCCACCTGTCACATCAGATATTTATGCTTCGACATTTTCATCACATCATTTTGATGCCACTTCATTATGCTGCCTGATAATATCAGATATTTTTGTTGCGTACGTGCAGACAGATATTATTGAACTCATTTTTGGGACAGATATTTTTGCTAATCTGCCCATAGTAATATATTTATGCTCGTGACTCTACAATAGATTCTACATAAATATGTGTGATAATGAAGTGATGGTGTTGTCTTCGTTGTAGCTAGTATGAAAATGAAATTGTTTGAGAGATGTCATTCATATAAATGTCACTTAAATGTGTTTGTTTGTTTATTTGCCTTCTTTCACGTCACAACAGAGCAATGTGGTTTCGGTTGAAAACCGACACCCATTAGGGCGGAGCCGCGGGCTAAGTCTAGTACTTCATAAGTACATAGTATACTGCAGTCGGTATATATAAAATTCTTGCGCTACTTACTGACTGAAAGAAGTGACAGACAACGATTAGCCGAAACTATTCGATGCCACACGGTGTAGAGGACTCAGGTGTATTTTTGAGGCGATGAAATAAAATATTGCGTTAAGTTCTAAAGCACGTCTATTTGCTAGTAAGAACAGAGAGGTATTACAATTTTAAAATATAAAGACTTAAATAACTGGAGAAATCTGGCCTAACGTTGCGTTGCTCTTCACCTTTTGATAGGCGCTTCAACATACCCCCGGGCGTTGAAAGCTTCTCTTTCAACAAACTAAATATCTTCGCTTATAGGAAGCGGGCACAGTTTACTGAAGGATCTTCTGACAACTCCAGTCGAGGTCTTGACGTCTGCCACACGAGCAACTTGATCAGATCCTGGGTAAAGAGCCACTATTCTACCCAGCTTCCATTTCAAAGGCGGCAAATGATCCTCCTTCAATAGAACAAGTGTGTTGATTTTTAATGGATCATTATTCGTTTGCCATTTCGTTCTGTGCTGAAGCTCCGAAATAAATTCTTTGCTCCATCTTGTCCAAAAGTGTTGCCTAAGTTGCTCAATGCGATGATATCGGCTGAGATGGGTCGTCTTATGTACCGGGAGGTCCTTTGTAGGCAGTGAAGTAAGAGAGCGCCCAATTAAAAATGTAGTGTGTAATTGATGTAATGTACCTATGTTATACTTGTGTATGTGTATGTAATCAACATGTCTATTTAATCATGTGTAATCCTAAAATATAGAGAGTATTATTAGAGCAATCAGTGGTATCATTTCTCTCCCAAATACCTTCGCGTTTACATGGCGACCCTGCCTACGGGCGTTCGCGCGCGCATCAGATCTCGTTACTTGCGTTACCGACACCTCTATGCCATATAAGGCTCGTGCTTCAAACAATCGGACTTTGGTGAGCAAGTTTAAAGATGTTTAAATTATTAGTAGTAATTACGCTCGCTATTACGATACGTCGTGTTCGTTTCTCTGTGCAAAAATACTACAGTTTCGAACTAAACAATGGGTGCCAAGCAAACTAAAGAGGAGACCTTAGTGGTGCAAAACACAGTTGGCGGTTCCAACAACTTACATCTAGAGGAGGTAAAATTCCATGTTTCTACAATCACTATACTGCTAGCTATAGTGGTGCTGGTGCTGGGAATCGGCGTTTTATACTATATTCTGCAGTTGTACCGGCGTTGTCATGTACGCTGGATAAGCCAGGAAATATACAGGCGTTCAATATCTCGGAGATCGAGTTCGAGGCGGACTGGCCATTCTCCTGAAAAAGGATTACATGGGCGACCCAAGGTTGAGATGGTATGAAAACAAAGATAGCGGTTCACTACGTACCTACATCGGCTCTCGGCTACAATCTATGATCCCTAGTATGTTAAAAGTGTCAAAAGTGTTAAAAGTGAATATCTAAGTGACGAGTGAAATTTGGTTAAATGTGTAAATAACAAAAAAAAAAAAAAATTTTTAATCGTTCGGCTTAATCTTAAATAAAACGTAACCGCGAAGTGTAAACCGTTAAATATTACAACAACAAAGCGCGTGAAATGGACTTTGAACTATATAATTATAAGTGCATAATCGTAATATTTTACTCTCAGCCCTGAATAATAAATAAAAATATGTTATGTTTACGTATATCTAATAATATTAGTGTTAATTATGGTAAGTTATGGCACATACCTTAGAAACTTTATATGAGGAACTCAAAGCTATTAAAACATATTTGATAAAAATTGGCCCTGACCGTAGGCGTGGTAATATATTAGAGAAAAAGTTGTCTGAAGCAAAGATAGTTTTTGAAAAATATACTAATGTAACAGACTTAATTTTAGCTGATATAAAAAAGGGTAAAGTGGATCAAAACGAGCAAATATTAATTGATAAATTTTGTATTGATTTTGTGTCATTGTATAATCGAATTTTAGAGTTGTGTTCAATGGCTAGTACTAGTAATAGTAGTAATACTAGTGATAACAGTAACAACCAAGATATTAAGATGGAGTCTTTTAATTTGAAAGTAGCTCTGAGTTTGTTACCTATGATTACAATTGATAATGAATGTTCCTATAAACAATTAATTGATAATATAGAATATTATAGCTCGCTATTAATTAAGGATGAGTGTAAACTAAGTTTAATTCAATTCGTATTAAAGAGCAGGTTGTCTCAGCATGCTAAATTACAATTGAAATCTGAGTATACAAAAGTTGAGGATTTAATTACAGATATGCGTAGGGTTTTATTGCCTCAAAAGTCACCTATCGCAATCCAAAATAAGATACAGCAATTAAAACAAAATAATTTGTCTGTTGAGGAGTATGGTAATCAGCTTTCAGAACTTTTTGTGGACCTTACGGTATCACAAGCCAAAGGAGATTTGCAGACATATAAAATAATTAAACCTCTCAATGAAAAATTAGTAATTAAAAAATTTGCCGATGGCTTGCGAAACCGGCGTCTTTCAACTATTATTGCAGCTAGGAACTACGAGTCGATGAAGGACGCGATACAAGGTGCGAAGGATGAGGAGACATCCACGGCTGGTACGTCTCCAGGTTCCGGTGAGATCCTAGGTATGTATTCTCCGAGAGGGAGACAACAGAATTATCGTGGCCTTCGTAATAATTATTATAATAGGTCATATTTTTATAGAGGTCGTAAAAATGATTCCAGTGCTTATCGCGGTCACCACAACTATCGAGGGGGTGCGCAGGCGCAGCAGCAGAGCCGCGGTGCCACTCAGCGTGGTCGAGGATCATCGCGTGGTACAAGTAAGTCCTACCATAGAAACCGCGGTAACCAAAGGATATGCCAAAACTATTCAAATAATCGTTCGGTTCAAGTTTTAACAGATTCTGAAAACAATGAGACAATAAATCAGTTTTTTCGTGAATAATAAGATTATTTTAGCTACTGATACTAATTATTACATTAAGTTGTCGGCAAATAGCATACCATTTTCGTGGTTAGTGGATACCGGCGCTACAATTTCGGCGTTGAAATATAAGTATGTTCTAGAACAAAACTTTCCACTCCATAAAAAGGACGTAATTATAAATGGAATTGGTGGCAAAGTCCATGCAATTGGATATGTATATTTAACGTTGACTTCGGGTGAACATTGCCTTAAATGTATTAAGTTTTATGTATTTGATTCTCTGCCATGTAGGGCAAATGGCATCATCGGTCAAGACTTTCTTAGTAAACATAGTTCTATATTAGATTTTAGTAATGAAACTTTTACATTATGGACACAGAATAATTTTAAATTAGTTTTACCTTTACTAAGATATAATAACTCGTTTGTAATTTCACCAAGATGTGAATCTATACATTACTTTCAGACAGAGTTTACTGACGAGTGTGTGGTACATTCTAAGGAAATTAGTGAGGGTGTATTTTTAGCTAGTTGTATTGCTAAGCCAGTAAACGGTCTAATACCAATTAAGATATTAAATACCACGGATAAGTCTTGTACATTATCTAACGTCAATCCATATATAGAAAAGTTAAGTGAATATAACATTTGTAATTTTGATAAGTCAGGAAATGATGCAATTCGAGTAAAACAATTATTTTCAGCTTTGAACTTGAAACATCTCAATAAGGAAGAACAAATATCGATTGAGAATTTGTGCGCTAAGTACTCGGATATTTTTTATTTGCCAGGAGACAAACTGTCTACAACTAGTATTTATAAACATTCAATTAGTTTGAAACCAAATGTTGTTCCTGTATTCACTAAACCCTATCGTTTACCACATTCTCAAAAGGGAGAAATTAAACAACAAATTGATAAAATGTTAAGTGAAGGGGTCATTGAACCTTGTCAAAGTGAATGGTCTAGCCCCGTGTTACTAGTTCCGAAAAAGACGGATTCAACCGGTCAGAAAAAGTGGCGATTAGTTATTGATTATCGTAAATTAAATAATTGTATTGAAGACGACAAGTTTCCATTACCTAATATTTCCGAAGTACTCGATTCACTTTCTGGTTCAGTTTATTTTTCACATTTAGATATGTATCAAGGTTATTATAATATAAATCTTGAAAAAAATAGCAGAAAGTACACTGCATTTTGTTCAGGACAGTATCAGATGACTCGAATGCCCATGGGGTTGAAAACGAGTCCAGGATCTTTTTCTAGAATGATGACTATGGCCATGACTGGATTAACATACGAAAAATGTCTGGTCTACTTAGATGATTTGGTGGTCTTTGGAAGACAATTAAGTATACATAATAGAAACCTACAAGATGTATTTGAGCGGTTAAGAAAAGTTAATTTAAAACTTAACCCTCAAAAATGTCAATTTTTGAAGAAAGAGTTGCTTTATTTAGGCCATGTAGTATCTGGCGACGGCGTATTACCTGACCCGGATAAAATAAAAGTTGTACAAAATTATCCGTGTCCGACTAATGTAGATGAAACCAGGAGATTTGTTGCCTTTGTTAACTTTTATAGGAAATTTATTCCAAACTTCGCAGAGTTAGCCTATCCACTTAAAAAATTATGCCGTAAAAATGCTTCTTTTGTATGGAACGAAAAGTGTCAATACTCATTTGAAAAATTAAAAGAAAAAATATTATCTCCACCGGTTTTACAATATCCCGATTTTTCTGAACAAAATGAATTCGTTGTTCAGACGGATGCTTCTAATTACGCAATCGGTGCAATTTTATCAAATAAAAATGGAAAGCCAGTAGCTTTCGCTAGTAGGACACTAAATAAATCTGAAGTGAATTACCCAACTATTGATAAGGAATTGCTAGCTATAGTTTGGGCAATTAAACATTTTCGGCCATATTTATATGGGAAACATTTTAAAATCTTGACAGATCATAGACCTTTAATTTCTTTATTTAACATGAAAGACCCATCTAGTAGATTATTTAAATTTAGGTTACTGTTAGAAGAATATGATTTTACTATAGAACATGTTAAGGGTTCGGATAATACGGCTGCAGACGCATTATCTCGAATTTCCATAACATCTAATGATTTAAAACACATGCATGAATCATGTGTCTCGGTTATGACTAGAGCTCAGAAAAGAAACTTGACTGACAATACTTGTAATAAAGATACGAGTAGTACTTCTACAGTTTGGCCTGATCAACCAAACGTCTCTCGTATTAGTTCGAACGAATCTGTAGAATTACGTTTCATTGACGCTGACAAGCTAGAGGAGTATAGGAAAAATGGTACTATAAATAAAGAGAGTAAGATTTTTATATATGTTCCTAATGAAAGAACTATATATGTTAAATATGTATCTTCTCCATCACAAATATCGCGAGACGAATTTGTGAGAGAGTTACAAGACTTTTGCAAAAGTATAAATATTACTGAAATATATTTAATAAAAAGTAATAAGAATAATATTTTTATAGAAAAGTTATTAAATGAGATAGATAATACAAAGGATTGGACCGGTCCCCAATTACATATAGTAAAGGATGTACATCGAATAGAAAATAAAGATGATAAACGAGTAATTTTGAACGATTTTCATCTCTTACCCACGAGTGGCCACGCGGGTGTGAGACGAATGTTCAATAACATTAAAAAATATTATTATTGGACAGGATTAGAAAATGATATTAAGGAATTTGTCAAAAGATGCGACAAATGTCAAAAACAAAAATATTCTACTCATAATATTAAGCAACCAATGGAGATAACTACCACAGCGCATACTGCGTTTGAGAAAATTTATATTGACTTAGTAGGACCTCTAGACAGAGATACTTATAATTATAGTTATATTCTCACGTTACAGTGTGAACTAACTAAATATATTGAGGCCTATCCTTTAGTTACTAAGACAACAGAAGAAGTCGCGAAAGCATTAGTCAATAATTTTATATTAAGGTATGGAGTACCGAAGGTGATAGCGACAGATCGTGGGACAGAGTTTCTCTCATCAACATTTAAGGAGGTATGTAAACTTTTGAATGTCAAACAGTTAAACTCTACTGCTTATCATCACCAAAGCATAGGTGCCTTGGAGAACACACATAAACATTTAAACTCATATCTTCGTATTCAAACAGACAATCACCCTGAGACATGGAGTACATGGCTCCCATTTTGGTCATTTTGCTATAATACTTCGGTTCATTCATCTACTAAATATACTCCTTACGAGTTAGTTTTTGGTAAAAAGTGCTGTTTGCCTAGTAATTTTACGAATATAAATAGAGTAGATCCACTCTATAATTATGATTATTATCCATTTGAATTAAAATTTAGACTACAAAAGTCTTTGAAAGATGCTAGAGACAACCTTCTCAAAAGTAAATTAGAACGAAAAGAGCGATATGATAAAAATGTAAATCCAACAACTTATCATTCTGATGACTTAGTTTTAGTTAAGAATAATATGTGTAATAAATTAGATTGTGTTTATTCTGGGCCATATAGAGTTATTTCTGACGAGTCACCGAATGTCAAAATATTAAAGAATGGAAAAGTAGATGTTATTCACAAAAATAGAACTAAATTGTACCACCAACAGTAATATTTTAGATATTACACAAAGTTTTTATCTTTTATTTATAATTTGTATACCTATTTTTAAAACTACTGAATCAATTATGTATTAAATTAAAGCGTATAGTATTTTTACGTACCATTAGGTAAGGATAATAAAATAAAACAAAATTGTAATTTTATTTTATTTTTACACCGCCTTGGGAGGTGTAGTGTGTAATTGATGTAATGTACCTATGTTATACTTGTGTATGTGTATGTAATCAACATGTCTATTTAATCATGTGTAATCCTAAAATATAGAGAGTATTATTAGAGCAATCAGTGGTATCATTTCTCTCCCAAATACCTTCGCCTTTACAAAAAGTGACCAGGGGTCAGAGGCGTCAGATCTTCAGGGTGCGATGATAACGGAGTAAGTGGCCGAGAATTTAATATGGCTTCGATTTGAACCAAAGTTGTATTTAATTCTTCATAACTAAGGTGACAATTTCCCAGCACTCTCAGGAAATGAAATTTGACAGACTTTACACCCGCCTCCCAGATGCCACCGAAATGTGGTGAATAGGCGGGAATAAAATGGAAGTTTATTCCTTCATTTGAAAGGTCACTGGATAGGGAATCGGAATTATCCTTTAGAAATCTAGCCAAATCATTGTATGCTCCCACAAACGTTGTCCCATTATCGGAGTACATATCCGCAGGTTTCCCTCGACGAGCTACAAACCTACGCAATGCAGATGAATAACAGTTACTTTTCATATCACCTACCAGCTCTAAGTGTATGGCTTTAGTGGTGAAACATATGAATACCGCGATATATACCTTAACTATCCGACAGCCTCGTCCTTGACGACTAGCGGATGAAATGGGACCTGCGTAGTCAATACCTACCGTTTGGAAAGGCGATCCGCCAGGTGAAAGACGCTGCTGCGGTAAATTACCCATCAGAGGAGCTACAACACTTCCCTTCATTCATGTGCACCGAATGCATCGACGATAACAAGCCTTTGCCAAATTACGACCACCTATAGGCCAATAAACTTCCCTAATTGACGCCAACAATAATTGTGGCCCAGCGTGCATAAGTTTTACATGTTCAAATTCAAAAGTAATTTAGTGAAGCGATGTGTGGACTGTAAAATAATCGGATGTTTTTTATTATATGAAAATTCTGAATTTGCAAGGCGACCACCAACCCGCATAACTTTAAATTCGTCTAAAAATACATTTAATTTTAATAAAGCACTCTTTTTAGGCAGATCTTTATTTTTAATCAATAATTGATACTCATTAAATGATTCTCGTTGAGACACTTTAGTAATAACATTTAATGAATTATTTAATTCTGCCTCAGAAAGGTATTTGGTTTGTGGTGGTCGTCGTTTACATGCATCAATAAACCGCAGCATATATGCTACTGCGCGCCTGAGCCGATTGAATTTTGAAAATCTATTAAAATCGGTAAAAGTACTATTATTTGAAAATTCATTTGTTTGCACGATAAATGACAATTCATTACGCGTTTCCGGCAGTGAGTCTACATTAACTGTGGGGTGAGGCAAACTAACAACAGTAGGTTCACTCAAAAATCTTGGCCCTGACCACCAAGTATCAAGAGACTGAATGGTCTCAACAATCACTCCTCTTGAAATATAGTCCGCAGGATTGTGTTGAGTGGGGACATGACTCCACACACAATTACCAGTTTTTTCTAGAATATTTCTAGAATATTTAACTTAGACGGTAACATTTTTAACCACCCTAATACTATAGTGGAATCAGTCCAAAAGACAGTACGCGCCGCCTTAATTTGCAATGAATTGGTAACTTTCTCATAAAGTCGAGCGCCTACTAGGGCACCGCAGAGCTCAAGCCTTGGAATGGTTGTGGCTTTGATAGGAGCAACTCGACTTTTAGCCAGTAATAACCTAACTAGAATTTTACCATTACTGTCTATACTACGGACGTAAAGACATGCACCGTATGCTTTCTCTGACGCATCAGAAAAAACGTGAAATTCTAACTTTACATAAAAATCTATTATCACACGGCGAGGGACGCGAATACCGTTCATTAAATGTAAATTCTTTACAAATTCTAACCAAATCTGCTGAATATCTAAAGGCAACGGTTCATCCCACGAAAGTTTATGTAACCATAACTTCTGCAACAACATTTCCATATTAATAATCACGGGAGAAACAAGACCTAAAGGGTCAAATATTTGAGAAATTATGGACAACATATTACGTTTTGAGCTAATCTGGGGAATCGATTGACCTACCGGAAAACACAGTTGGTCATTATTCATGTGCCAGCTTAAGCCGAGTGTTTTGCTAGGTTCGTTACCACCTATATTTAAATCAGATGGGCCTTGAGTGGACTCCGGGACTATCTGAGGTTCATTAGACTTCCATTTTCTGAGTGAGAAACCTGCTGAAGAGAGAACTGACGACAACTTCTTACGAATGTCCCGAAGTGAACACAAATCATCCCACCGAAAAGGGCGTCATCGACGAAAAAGTCGTGGATGATTATTTCAGCAACCCTTTTGTCCTCACACTCAAGACCTAACTGCTTCAGGCATCTGGTTGCGAGAAACGGAGCACTTGGGGTGCCGTAAGTGACTGTATTGAGCCGAAACGCCCTTAATTCTTCATTTGGGTTATCCCGCCAGACTATTTGCTGTAAGTACCTGTCATCAGGATGTACTATAACCTGCCGGTACATCTTTTCAACATCAGCCATCAAGACATACCGATGTTGTCTGAATCGCAATAGAATAGACAACAAGTCATCCTGTACAGGAGGTCCGACCAGCTGAATACTATTGTATGTCACACCCGTAGAAGTAGGACTACTCGCGTTGAATACGGCCCGCAATTTAGTTGTGGTACTACTATCGCGAATGACACCGTGATGGGGTATAAAATGAGCATTATTCTCTGAGCTAAGTTTACATTGAGACATATGACCCAACGTCTCATATTCTAACATAAATTCGCGATACATTTTGCCTAATGTTGGCTGTCTCATTAAACGACGCTCTAACGAAAAAAAAAAAACAATGTTTAGCCCTATGCAAAGAATCCCCAAGAACAGCTGGATTATCCTTCAAGGGTATTCTCACACAAAAGCGCCCATCTCCTAAACGTGTAGTATTTTTTATAAAATGCTCTTCACATAGTTTGTGTTCTGGTGAATAATTTGAGCTTATACTTACCTTCTCTAAATTCCAAAACCTTGAGAGTTGATTCTGTATCTCCTCATTAAATGATGAATCAACATTCACAAAATTACATTTAATAGTGTTAGAGCGAGTGGGTAAAATATTATTATGAATGGAGCCAGAAACTATCCATCCTAACCTGGTTTCCCAAAGAATAGGTTTACCAATGCCTAGATTTATCCGTTGCGATCCTAGAATATCCCAAAAAATATCAGCGCCAAGTATCATTTCAACAGCTGCGGGGCTATAAAAGTTAGGATCGGCTAAACATACATCAGACGGAATATTAAACCCAGATAAGTCGACTGAATGACACGGAACGTTGTCTGTTATCGACGTCAAAACAAAACATCGTATACGAGTTGAAAAACTCTCATTTAATGATTTAATAAACAAATCACACATTTTAGTAATGTGTGACGTTACATTATTGATGCCTAGTATAGATTTATCTATACGTGTATAGGGCAGGTTCAAATTATGAAACAGTCGATCCGATATTAAACACGAAGTGCTACCACTATCAAGTACAGCGCGAACTAAGTGTTCGCGATTATTTGAATCGTACAACTTAATTAACGCAGTCGATAACAGAACGTCCACACGTTGACTGTGTGCCTCATGATTGGAGGCGGCGACGCTCGCCGACAAAGTTAAGTTGGGATTCGCAGTGGCGGGGGACGCGTTGCTGTTTTCAACTCGCCCGCTATGCACAACCGGTTTGTTATTAGTATCTGCCACATGAACGAGAGTGTTATGACGACGTTTGCATAACTTACAGCCGGCCTTTTTACAATGATTTGCATAGTGTCCGCTGTGAAAACAATTAAAACAAACCTTAAAGTTAGGTAATAATTGAAGTCGTGCTTCATTAGTTAACGCTAAAAACTGCGGACAATGATTTAGCTTGTGATCGCCGCTGCATTTCGGACAAGTAATAACTGGTGAACATTGTGAATTGTTTGACTTACTATCACTTAATGAAACCATAGATTTATGTTTCGTGTGCTTGTTATTCTGGTTATAGCTGGTTTGTGTAGGACGAGATAATTCTATAGTTTCGAGTAAATCAGTGCGAATTTTCATGAATTCAAGGAAGTGTTGTAGTGATATGCTGTGGTCCTTATCTAAGCGACCCTTGTACTCTTCCCATTCACGGAATGTCTTGCTATCGAGCTTGTGAGTGACTATGTGAATGAGAAGCGTATCCCAGTGCTGAATAGGTTCGCCTAGGGACTCCAGTGCACGTAGATTTTTGTTGAGCTGATCTATAACACGCTTCAAATTGACAGACGATTCTCGGTTAACAGTGTCTATGCTAAAGAGTGCAGATACATGATTTTGTATCAACAAGCGTTTGTTATCGAATCGATCACATAATAATCGCCATGCAGTGCTATAGTTAGTTGCGCTGAACTGAATAGAATTAATTACTACAGCAGCTGATCCTTCTAATGAAGCTCTCAAGTAGTGAAATTTATTGACTACATCTATATCTTCATTTGAGTGAATTAGGCTATCAAACGTGTCTCGAAACTCCAGCCAGTTATCGTAGGACCCACTGAATTTAGGTAGCTGTATGGTAGGCAATTTGACAGGTTTGCTATTACCACCACGAGAACTATGACTACATTCACTAGGCACGGGAGGTTTTTTATGAATGCTGACAATCTCCTGTGCTTGACAATGAATATTAAAGTATCTAGACTCAAACTCATCTCTCTCTGTCATTTGAGACTCAAAATTATCTGAGATACATTCTAACCTCGTTTGTGTCTCGTCATACTGAGCATACAATAATTCCAGCTTACCTAGTCGCATCTCTAATTCTATTACATCCTTAGATGTAAGGGATTTAGTATCCAGTGACTTCACAAATGTAGAAAAGATAGTTAAACGACCTTTGAACGCACTGCGTTTTTTTGTAAGTTCTGCTATTTCCCTTGCCACGTCCATGTCAGACTTATCACCTTTCGTTGACATCATGGGATACGGCTGCAATGTCCCGGAATTTTATGACAATACAAGTTACTAGGTATCTATAGATTATGGTAACAGTTGTTACACCAGGTTACGGTTAAAGTTTGAACGTTGATAAATTAGGTTGAATACAGTGAATTACTCACAACAAATAATAATTAAACGTAACTTTAATAAGGTTTTTTGATTAACAACACAAAGCGATAATTAACCCTAATATAGCCTACTTGTCTCAATATTAACGAGCTAAGACGGAAACTAAAAATAGAAAACCTAAATAAAGTTGTTAATTAACGTTATTTAGCCACAAATATTAATGCAACAATCACGAAAAATTAACTAAAAGTCTAATGACATTGAATGAAATCAAGGTTAATAGTCTAAGAGCCAGTGTTCCGCAGACTTACGGTATAGTAGCAAACTCCATATTAATGCTAGTTATACTAATTCACCTGCCGTAGATCAAATGGAGGTTCATTATTCCCATAGTGGGTTCCTTTAGGCGTGCCTAGAAGTCGAAAAGCATGAAAATCGACTTTCAAAACGTGATCGCAGCATGTCTGCCGTTTTGATATCATAAAATAAACATTGTTTTTTATAGAAATACTTAATGGCAGACACTTGTTCCGGTTCCTACTATATTTTATTTAATATCATAGTTCCCAAAATTTCATAAAATTTACGTTATTTTAGCAAAGATAAAAATTATATATGTTATTTATATTATTATTTTAAACATATATTTACAAAGGCAGACACATAGGTCGGTTCTGACACGCAGGCAGACCACACGATACTTTCTCAGTCGTGCTATTGAAGTTGCATGAGTTTGATTTTCTCACTCTTCATTTCGCAGGGAACTAGTGATTTAGCAAAGCTGCAATTTATGTATGTTTTTTACATGATTGTTATACATGTATATCTAAAAAACCAGACAGATAGGTCGGTTCTAAAATCCAGGCAGACTTCATAATAGTTTCGCAGTCATGCTAATGGAGATACACGATATTGACTTTCTCACTCTTACTCTTGTTGATTTCTTTATAAAAACTTATATGTTTATGATTGAAAATAAGAGTTATCTTAATATATAAAATCCTTGCGTTACTGACTGACTGACAGACACGCTACAGACGAAACTATTGGGCACAGGAAGCTGAAATTTGGCATGTATGTTCCTTGGGGACCGTAGGGGTGCACTAAGAACGGATTTCCCGAAATTCTCACGGGATCGGCCAAAACGGGTAAATTAAAAAAATGCAAGCGTAGCTGCCGGCGTCCTCTAGTAAATTATAAAATTTAAAAACACTGTTCATTCATACTGATTCGCTGTCATTGCCAGTAAGAGTGAGAAAGTCAATATCGTGTATCTCCATTAGCATGACTGTGAAACTATTATGTAGTCTGCCTGCATTTTAGAACCGACCTATCTGTCTGGTTTTTTAGATATACATGTATAATAATGATGTAAAAAACATACATAAATTGCAGCTTTGCTGAAACACTAGTTCCCTGCGAAATGAAGAGTGAGAAAATCAAAATCATGCAACTTCAATAGCACGACTGAGAAAGTATCGTGTGGTCTGCCCGAGTGTCAGAACCGACATATGTGTCTGCCTTTGTAAATATATGTTTAAAATAATAATATAAATAACATATATTATTTTTAGCTTTGCTAAAATAACGTAAATTTTATGAAATTTTGGGCACTACGATATTAAATAAAATATAGTAGGAACGGAACAAGTGTCTGCCATTAAGTATTTCTATAAAAAACAATATATATTTTAAGATATCAAAACGGCAGACATGCTGCGATCACGTTTTGAAAGTCGATTTTCATGCTTTTCGACTTCTAGGCACGCCTAAAGGAACCCACTATGGGAATAATGAACCTCCATTTGATCTACGGCAGGTGAATTAGTATAACTAGCATTAATGTGAAGTTTGCTACTATACCGTAAGTCTGCGGAACACTGGCTCTCAGTCTATAACTTAACCCGTCTATTGCTCAATGACAAAGCAAGTTACAAACAAAAATGGGATAATTTGTGCAATATTACTAACCTTATAATGAACTTAACTATATTTTTATACTACCTTTAAGAGTGTTGTGTTATTTTAAACGATATGAACACTAATAATTGTCCAAGCCACTTTATTCAAGCACCTCAGGTTTGCACCATGTTGCATACAACTTTTCCAAATCGCTTATTTCTTGATTATTTCTCCAAATTGGCGCTTTTCTTGATATGTAATTATAATCCGGCACGTATGCGACCATGTAGAGGACTCAGGTGTATTTTTGAGGCGATGAAATAAAATATTGCGTTAAGTTCTAAAGCACGTCTATTTGCGAGTAAGAACAGAGAGGTATTACAATTTTAAAATATAAAGACTTAAATAACTGGAGAAATCTGGCCTAACGTTGCGTTGCTCTTCACCTTTTGATAGGCGCTTCAACACACGGTAAAGTTTAGCATGTAGATATGTTCCTTGGGGACCGTAGGAATGCACTAAGAAATAATGCCCGAATTCGGTAAATTAAACGTGCAGTCGTAGCTGCGGACGTTCTCTAGTATGTATTAAAACTGTTAAAAGATTTTAAAAAAATATACAAACTGTAGGTAATATTTCACCGAAGAATGCCTTCAAATTTCAGATTAAACCCAAATGTAATCGTTGATCCTACAATACCACACTAAGTACTCGTACAATACCTAATCATTGGGCCAGTCTTCAAGAGGCATTTATATTATGCCTTTGATTTATTTCCGATCAGTGGGCATTTGAGCATTTCAAGATCCTGAAGCGCTTACCTGAATGACGACGAGATCGTTTTAGTAATTAGAAAATACTTGCGGGGATATATACACTTAGAAAAATTGTCTTGTTATGTTAGTACCTAGACTACGAGTATTTGGTGAATAATATAATCAATTTGAGTTGAGCTAAGCATCTGTATGTGCATCAAATGTCCGTGTGGTGACGGATTAAGAATACGGATTGTCACCAGCCCATATCAACCCATGGGTGTCGTAAGAGCCGACAGAGGGAGCAGATTATGCAGAGAACAGCACTGTAAGAGAAGGAAAACTTGATACAAACCCTATACCACCCCGTTTGGCTAGCGTGGTATAGTAGGCCAATTCCTCCTTTCAAAGGAGAGGCCTGCCCAGCAGTGGACTATTAAAGGCTGATGACGAAGCATAATTACTTCTTATTATTTGGCTTTATTTGTTACACACAATTAACTATACATAACACACCAGAGCTTCTGTAATTATTAACAGTTTAAACTATTCAGCACTCAGTGCCTACCGCAATATTCACCTAACCGTTCCTGCTCTTTTCTAACGCATAACGCTGTCGCTGTCTAGGGCGGAGTGACGCACTAGCTGTCGCGCTAGCGTCGTCAACTTGCCGCTGCTACTATATGCTATCTATCTACCTACTTGACCACCTAATAATAAATAATTATCCTATGTATAATGCGTATGGTTACACGGTAAATTTTACTTAATTAAAACAAACCTAGATATAACCTTGTTTAATGGTTAGTGATATTTTTGATGACTTACTTCAACCTAATGGAAGGAAAGAGGAACCCACCACGCACCCTCGAATTGACCACCCCAACTATTGCAATAGAAAAAGGTTGACAATATCGAACTCCTCTAAAAGGATAAGGGATATAGGAATGGTATGGGTTCCAGGAAGATACCTGACTTGCAGTATCCCGCTGTATGCGCCGACTATTCTTCGACACGTGTTTCGCCTCTGCACGAGGCATCCTCAGGAACGATGGGCAACGACTGAGGCTCAGTCGTTGCCCATACCATTCCTATATCCCTTATCCTTTTAGAGGAGTTCGATATTGTCAACCTTTTTCTATTGCAATAGTTGGGGTGGTCAATTCGAGGGTGCGTGGTGGGTTCCTCTTTCCTTCCATTAGGTTACAATGGAGTTCCGCCAAGTAACGCCTGATTCAATCAACTAGACTTACTTCAAGCTGGCTTGACGAATTCTTAGGAAGTATTTTTCGTCTTTTCGCTAGAAAAAAAACCACAAAAATTCTGGTCGTTTACATTTTCACTATACTAATTCTTAGTTATTTCCTACTATTTCCTTATATTCCTATTTTTGGTTACGTCATATTATACCCGTTTGATATAATAAGTGTAACTTTATAAGAAATCATCATTGCCCAATCGATACAAAATTCATATTCATAATAGAGTATAATATTGTACAGACCCAGTATAGCTTTTACCATACACGGCAAAAAGATATATTATACACTAGCTGGTACCCGCGGCTTCGCACGCGGATGATAATAATGTATTATTTTAACTTTCATACAACCTTACACCCACCTCAATGAAGCCCTTTCGTAAAATTCGTTGTTAGTGGACGCTTGAAATAAATAAACAACATCTCAGCCAAATAAAATTTTTATACGCCTGTTAATTTTGGAAAGTTTATAACAACATAATAATTGAAAATATACACATACAGGTATATATAATACATAGAATCGGTATCGTGACAACAGCGCCAACTACCGGGACAAATCTAGCCTATATGAAGTGCTATAAAGTCCTCTACCTTGCAGTGAAAGTCTCATTTGAATCGGTTCAGCCGTTCCAGAGATTAGCTCGGAAAAACAGAAAGACAGACAGACAGACAAAAATGTTAAAAAGGGTTGTTTTGGAGTTAGAATCGTTTAACTAACTATATGCACTTGAAAAAAGATAAATTATTTTGAAATCACAGCCAGAGACTTCAATTTTATTTATATGTATACATATATGTATAGATGAGTAAAAACAAAAAGAACTTGTTATCGCGACAACAGCGCCAACTACCGGGTCAAATTGTAGCCTATATGTAGCGCTATAAAGTCCTCTACCTTGCAGTGAAAGTCTAATTTGAATCGGTTCAGTCGTTCCAGAGATTACCCCGGACAAACAGAAAGACAGACAGACGGACAGACAGACAGACAGACAGACAAAAATGTTAAAAAGGGTTGTTTTGGACTTAGAATCGTTTAACTAACTATATGCACTTGAAAAAAGATAGTTTTTTGAAATCACAGACAGACACTTCAATTTTATTTATATGTATAGATGAGTCGAAGAAGTAAAGACTTGTTATCGCAACAACAGCGCCAACTACCGGGTCAAATTGTAGCATATACGTAGCGCTATTAAGTCTTCTTCCTTGCAGTGAAAGTCTCATTTGAATCGGTTCAGCCGTTCCAGAGATTACCCCGGACAAACAGAAAGACAGACAGACAGACAGACGGACAGACAGACAGACAAAAATGTTAAAAAGGGTTGTTTTGGACTTAGAATCGTTTAACTAACTATATGCACTTGAAAAAAGATAGTTATTTTGAAATCAAAGACAGACACTTCAATTTTATTTATATGTATAGACCAGCTGGTACCCGCGGCTTCGCACGCGGATGATAAAAATGTATTATTTTAACTTTCATACTTTGCGCGAACCTTACACCCACCTCAATGAAGCCCTTTCGTAAAATTCGTTCTTAGTGGACGCTTGAAATAAATAAACTACATCTCAGCCAAATAAAATTTTTATACGCCTGTTAATTTTCGAAAGTTTATAACAACATTATAATTGAAAATATACACATACAGGTATATATAATACATAGAGTCGGTATCGTGACAACAAACAAACAAAAAACAAAAAATATTTTATTTGTTTCTCCAAAACATTACACACATAGTTATATGTTCTTATTACTAAGCTTAACAGAAGTCGGTACGTGGAGAACAAATTAGGCAACTGCGTCAGCTATTGTTGCAGTTGTATAACTACAACGCTGGTATTCTCGCAGGCCTATATGCAATTATAATTTTACTACGTAAAATTTACCTATAAATAAATGAAATAAAACAACAGCGCCAACTACCGGGACAAATGTAGCCTATATGAAGTGCTATAAAGTCCTCTAACTTGCAGTGAAAGTCTCATTTGAATCGGTTCAGCCGTTCCAGAGATTAGCCCGGACAAACAGAAAGACAGACAGACAGACAGACAAAAATGTTAAAAAGGGTTGTTTTGGACTTAGAATCGTTTAACTAACTATATGCACTTGAAAAAAGATAGTTATTTTGAAATCACAGACAGACACTTCAATTTTATTTATATGTATAGATGTATAGATGAGTAGAAGAAGTAAATACTTGTTATTGCAACAACAGCGCCACCTAACGGGTAAAATTGTGGCCTATATGTAGCGCTATAAAGTCCTCTACCTTGCAGTGAAAATCTCATTTGAATCGGTTCAGCCGTTCCAGAGATTACCCCGGACAAACAGAAAGACAGACAGACAGACAGACAGACAAAAATGTTAAAAAGGGTTGTTTTGGACTTAGAATCGTTTAACTTACTATAGATAGATAGATAGATAGATAGATAATATTCTTTATTGTACACCAAAATAAACTACATTTCTAAAGTATCTTAAAACTACAATTGAAATAAACTACATCTCAGCCAAATAAAATTTTTATACGCCTGTTAATTTTCGAAAGTTTATAACAACATTATAATTGAAAATATACACATACAGGTATATATAATACATAGAGTCGGTATCGTGACAACAGCGCCAACTACCGGGACAAATGTAGCCTATATGAAGTGCTATAAAGTCCTCTACCTTGCAGTGAAAGTCTCATTTGAATCGGTTCAGCCGTTCCAGAGATTAGCCCGGACAAACAGAAAGACAGACAGACGGACAGACAGACAGACAAAAATGTTAAAAGGGTTGTTTTGGACTTAGAATCGTTTAACTAACTATATGCACTTGAAAAAAGATAGTTATTTTGAAATCACAGACAGACACTTCAATTTTATTTATATGTATAGATGTATAGATGAGTAAAAGAAGAAATGAATTGTTATCGCGACAACAGCGCCAACTACCGGGTCAAATTGTTGCCTATATGCAGCGCTATAAAGTCCTCTACCTTGCAATGAAAGTCTCATTTGAATCGTTTCAGCCGTTCCAGAGATTACCCCGGACAAACAGAAAGACAGACAGACGGACAGACAGACAGACAAAAATGTTAAAAAGGGTTGTTTTGGACTTAGAATCGTTTAACTAACTATATGCACTTGAAAAAAGATAGTTATTTTGAAATCACAGACAGACACTTCAATTTTATTTATATGTATAGATTTTTAGCATCTTTTTTATTTATTCAATACAATTCTATATTCGAATTAAATGGATCACACTCAATACGGAACATTCTGTATATACCCACGTAAACAACAACTTCATGCAAGGGACACCCAGTGCGGTGACGTGAGCTCAACGCTCGTTGAGAACAGTTTGCAACTACCTTACATTTATGACATTATGTGCAATACAGAAAAAATCGAATAATGTAACTATCATCGTCATGTGAATTGTATGATTTGTGTGGATTTCTTGTTTATTGTGATAAAAGCATGGTCACACATGGCCACGGTAATATAATCTAACAGTATTGTAACTCGGCCGCCTTCGTGAGTTATATACCTACCAGATCGTGCCGCATGCGAGCTGCGGCACGATCGCGGCTGTGGGTACTCTTGGCACAGTCCGCACAGTCGAATGGGTACTCTGCTCGAGGCGCGTAGGTATAACTCGAGTTTCGTGCGTTTGTATGGAGTTACAATACTGTTAGATATTATTACCGTGAAATGGCTATGCCGCCGTCGATCATATTATTAGGATGCACGGTAAAACTCGAATTAGTTTGTGTTTGCAACACAAGTATAAGTGAATTGTGTATTGTTATTATGTTGAAAATAAATAAAAAATTTAAAAAAAACGCGTGGACCGATTAACATGATTCAAACCGATAAAATGGTTTTTGAACTAGATCTTTAATTTGACACCATAATCGTTGGTCAAACAAAAAAAAACAAAGGAGAATGACCAAAACTGGGCTATTTTGTGGCACGTTTGCTTCTAAACCATTCATATCTAGAAAATCTTCTTTTATTTTATAATTTTACATATATTAATTTTAATTGTAAGCGAAACGGGGATTTTTAGTTCAAAATTAAAAGTATCTGCGTTGTTCCGGTCGTGACATCGCCATTTCATATTCAAAACTCATTTTGCATATTTAGGCAAATGTTTACAGTTTTTTGCAAACCTCTTTTAATAGGGAAAAATTACATTCATAGTGAAAACAGGGTGACATAACAAAAGTTCTAATAAGCAAAATAACGCCAAAATCTTATGATATTTTGAAAAATGTATTGTAGTGAAATATTTTCTATAAATAACTAATATGTTTATCCTTTCTGCAACATATTACCCACGAAATAATGTTTTGTACTTATCGAAAATATGGGAACATATTTTTATTATACTGACATCTGTAATGTCTTACACAAAGAAATATAACCTTATTACTAGTCCAACCCATAGATTATACACTTATGTCCTACCTCTCTGGTCTTACGTCAGTTATTTTGACATGAAAACAGTCAAATTGCTTTTTCACCTATGCTCATCTCTTTATTGGAAAATAAGTAATTTACTGTCGTTTATATTGACTTGAACAATCCTTTGTGGATCAAACAACTTTATTTCGTGTTATCAAGACTCGTGGGTTGACTAAAGTATGAGACAGTCTTTATTGGTAACATTAGTACCTATGTCGTCTGGACTTAGAACAACTAGCCGTGGTGAGGATTTTAGTTATGTTAACTCTTCCTTTGCGGTACCTCGGTATCAACACGTCCGTTCTTTGGACAAGCTATCTGATTCGGAGCTCAATATTTTGACATCATGGATAGCGCCAGGCTGTGTAAGTGTTGTTTACTTCTCTTCTCAATTCCTACAATTCTCTCGTGTTCTCCTCACCGAATATTCAAACTACTTTTGTTTGTTTCAGGAATTGAACGGAGTCTTATGTTTTGAATGCTACACGTTAATTGAAGCTGTTGTAACTTCTGAGGTCATACCTGCACCACATTATGGTATACGATATACAGGCTCCTGCTTCATATTGAGGTGATTTATTTGAAGAAGATTTAGGTGTAATAACAAATAAAATGAAGAATAACATAAAATCTGTGTTTCATTTACCTATTAAGCATAAAACAGTGTTGTATTAATGCTAACTTTGTAATAAAGTCCAATGGAATAAGCGAATCTTTTACGATCTAGCCTCACTGAAATTCTCATTATTTGTACCACATGGTATTGAGAATTCTCAGTTAGAAATATATCAGACTGAAAAAAACCGCAAACTAATATAATGTACAAGCGTTTGTTTCGTAGCTCCATTTCTTTTTACAACTATTTTCTAAATTGTATAACATAGAGGCTTCTAATAAATTCCGGTAATATGATTAAATCATATCATCACCGTCCTAGAGTTACCTATGTCGGTTGCATCCAAGACTTCGACGCCTAGGAGCCCCTGGGTCCGCTTACTAGTCTAACCAGATATGACAGAATATTAGCTTTACCATAGTCTGACCGCCATAACCCAAAGGGAAAGTGATATTGCATGGTTTAGACCAGTAAGTATCGGTTTATTGGAGGGTACCTACCTACTGACTCCCCGTAACGACGTGCGATGGTAAAAGAACTTCATGACAACTGGGACTGACGGCTTAACGTAACTACTCTTCGAAGCACGGACGATAATTAACTAATTTACTACTATTTATATGATTAAATCATGTAACCATAACAATACTTAACCCCAAAATATTTGAAATCTTTCATGTCCGATAGCTAAGAACTGCCGCCGAATATCGTATTCATTTTTTCCTAATTTAATTAGGAGTATATTTACTATATTTTACTGGTCAAATCATCGAGAAGCAAACTTAGCCCATCTTCCATACAAATTTGGTCATTCTCCTTTTCAAGTTGCTCTCGTAATTATCTAATACTTATATGTAACTATCACGGAAGAGAATGTTTTTTCTTATCTGAGGTAACTATGAAGTATATACCGCGTAAAAATTATTTTAAAAACTATATTTTCGAACATCAAACCATAAAACTAGGATTCAGTACGATTGTCAACATCATTAAATCAGATATAATCAACACCTATTAAGTACGTAATTTGGTATTAATTAGTTTAGCTTACCTTTCCGCATCTATAGGTAATGTAAAAAATGACACACTTTTATCTCCTTTTTTCGACACACATCCGTGAAATGAGCAATACTTTGCACTAGACTTGTGATGAGACATTTTTGTTGTTCACTATTAAAATTCACGTTATTAGCAAATTTAATAGCAAAAATCGCTCTGCGCGCTTGCGGTGACAACTATGACAGCTGACTAACGACGCGGAAAGTGTAGGCACTTATCGCTGTAGGTACGGCCGAGTGAAGGAGGCCTGACTGTGGTCATAATTGCTTTCTCGCTCTTGAGTGGAGAGCTCGCTGTGTGACGCGTGCGCTGCTGTCAACAATAATAATGTTTTAGTTGCATAATACATTATTGTAATAACTACTATAACTACATTTGTAAGCGCTACGGACTACACTTTATTGAACCGGACGACAAGATGCCGCGCACACAGCGTTCGGCTGTTAATAATGAGCTCGTGGAATTCAAACAGGAAATAAAAAATATGTTGCGGACCTGGAAAGAGGAACACCTCTTTTTAGGTCCGCAACATATTTTTTGAAGCAGAGCAGATGAATAAGCTGATTAATCAACACGATGCCACACTAACCAAACTGATTGCGGAAATCGCGGAGCTAAAATTGCAAAATGTCTCAATTCAAAAAACAAGCAAAGAAATAGAAAAATCTGTCGATTTTATGAACAACCGCTTTGAGGAAATGGAACAACAAATTATCCAATTACAAAAAGAAAAACAAGATTATCAAAATTGTATAATAGAACTCGAAAATAAAATACATGACCTGCAACTCATCTCCCGCTCATCTAGTGTGGAAATCAGAAATGTTCCTATAAAAGAGAGCGAGACTTTATCGGACCTGACTAACATCGTCAAAAAAGTTGGCGACGCCGTAAACATGTCTCTGTCTGACCTGCAAATCCGGGACGTGTACCGCCTGCCTAACCTATCTAAAAACCCTCTATTCTACAAAAAGCCAACTATTATCAGCGGTTCGAAATTTTAATAAGAAACGCTTGGATGGAAAATCGTTGGATACAGCAAGTATTGGTTTAGCCAGTGAACAACGACCGATATATGTTGCAGAATATCTGCCTGCAAGTGCAAGGAGTCTTTTTACAAGACGAGGGAATTCACAAAATGTAACAACTACATGTTCTGCTGGACAAAAAATGGCAACATAATTGTTAGAAAGGAAACAGGTGACCGACAGTTCCTTATCAAATCGGAACAATCTCTGCTGGACCTGGAGAAGAAACAGCGACAGTATGGACTGTAACTGCAGTAAGCTTAAGATTTATTATGTTGCCTATCTTTTTTATCACATCGTACAACTCTTTGTATATTTTGATCCCAATGTACTATAAACACATAATATGTAAACTATGCATTGAGTATTATATTATTACGTTTGTATCTACACACACCACACAAATTAGCTACACATATTATATGTCCTGTCGCAGTATCATAAAACGGCTCAAAGCTCTACAGCACTTTGTGACTTACCTATAAAGATCTATTTCCACACCCATCTTGCCTGGCGTTGGTTTTATGTATATTTGCTTTAACTGTCTATAAAACACACCTACTTACTACTACGGTCCACTACGTTCTATCATCATCATCATCATCCTAGCGCTGTCCCGGTTGCGCTCCAAAACCCACGCCTTGGAGCCCGGGTTCCGCTTTCCGGCTATGTCTCCTCCACTTCGCACGGTCTTCAGCATCCCTGGTGGTTAGTTGGTTCGCACGCATATCATCCCTTACGACGTCAAGCCAGCATTTTTTAGGCCTTCCCCGTTTACCGGGGCCCGGTGGAGGTAGCATGGCAAGACATTTGTTACCCACGTAAGATGCCGGTTGACGTAAGACGTGTCCATATCAGCGTAGACGACACTCTTGCAGTTTGTCAGCAATGTCACGGACATGAAGGCTACCCCGGATGCGGGAGTTCCTAATGCGGTCCTTCCGCGTGACACCACACATCCAGCGCAGCATGTTCATCTCCGTGACACGCAGACTCTGCTTGTGTCGCTCAAGCACAGGCCACGTCTCACTGCCATATAACAGGATAGGTCTAATGATGGATTTATAGACCTGTCCTTTGAGCTTAACCTGCATTTTGGGGTCACAAATGACACCGCTCACCTCACGCCATTTGGCCCAGGCTGCCGAAATGCGTGCCTTGACGTCGCAATCGATGTCACCAGACGCGTGCAGTACTGATCCCAGGTACTTGACCAGGTCCTTTCGCTGGGCAATGTCTCCGCCTATACGAATTGACGCGGGATCAGTACTGTTGCAGGCCAAGTACTCGGTCTTCGCCACGTTTATTTTCAGACCGCCGTTCTCAAGCGACTCCTTCCACGCATTCACACGCCGCACCAAGCGTCCCCTGTCCGCATCCGCCAGCGCGATATCATCAACATACATGAGCAGCCACGGGGGCTGCTCATGTGAGTCTCTGATGCTGTCCGACAGTACGTCTTATATGACACTGAATAGGTACGGACTAAGGACGGAACCCTGGTGGACCCTGACGGTGATGGGAAAGGTTCTTGTGTCGCCAACAGCAGTCCGAACTACGGAATCGGAATTGGAGTACATGTCTCGGATGATGTCAATATATGCTTCTGGTACACCTTTGGATCTTAGCGCCCACCAGATCATCTGTCTCGGCACACAGTCGAAGGCCTTCTGCATGTCTAGAAACAGAAGATGCAGAGGCGTGTTCTTCGACCTGTACCGCTCTATGACGATCCTGAGGGCGAAACTTGGGTCCATGGTGCCGTGACCAGGGCGAAACCCATATTGACACTCCGAGACTGTGGTCTCCTGTCGGATCCGGGAGTCGATGATTCGCTCAAATTCGGTCCACTACGTTCTATATTATAGCCCAATAATAACCCCTCAGTACAAGTTTATGCCCCTTTGTTGTGCAAATATATACTTGTTTTTAAATTCGATAACTGTAACACCATAATTGTAAATGACATAGATGACATTGCGCAACAGGTGGATTGCACCGTACTTAGTGACACCAGACTCTGCTCTCAGTTAATTAATTCTGCTGATAATGGGAAGGATTCGTTGACTATTTTGACAATGAATATAAGAAGTATTCATCGCAACTTTGACATGTTCATGGCATTTGTTTCCTCTTTGAATTTCCCTGTTGATATTTTCGTGCTTACCGAATGCTGGATAAATCGAAATAACCCGCCGCCTAATATACATAACTATAATAAGTTCTGGACTACTAACACCATCAATCCAAACGTTGGCGTAGTGGTATGTACGCGACGAAATAGAAGTTAAGTGCAGTGAACCAATTTTCTTAGAAGGAAACTGTCTTCTTGTGACCATTCAATCGGAATTTACCATAATATGCTCATATCGACCGCCGTGTTACAAAAATATCTCTAACTATCTACTTTCGCTTGAGCAGGTATTAAGTAACTTGCATTCGAAACACATTTTTCTTACGAGTATTGATATTAATGTCTCCGACATTAATATCAACACTCTTGATGCTACAACGGGACCAGTACTTGATTACCTAAATCTAATGGCCATGTATGGTCTTAGAATAAGCATCACTAAACCCAAAAAATACCTGTTTAGACCACTTTACGGTGAGCACAAGTAATCCCTGGAAAACTATTGTATTTGAACAGCAGATAACGGATCATTCTCCTATTTTACTCTATATAAGTCAAGCTTCGATATTAAAAAATACCCTATCCTGTAAAAGGATATTACTGAATTACTTTGCAATTTCGGAATCTCTTTCACGTGAAACATGGGACGATATTTACTCAACCACGGACGTCAATATAGCTGCAGAAAGTTTGACTAACAAATTAGTTTCAACTATTAGTGAAAACAGCCATGTTATTAGGTCACCTAACCGCTATAAACCACTGAAACCGTGGATCTCAAAAGGAGTAATAAAATCGATTAGGAAGAGAGATAGATTACACGCACAAGTAAAAAAGCCCCAACTAACGAGATCCTAAAACAAAAAATTATGGTATATAGAAATATATGTAATAAAATAATAAAGAACCTTAAAAAGCAATACTATCAAGGAAAATTGAGTGAGAGCGGAAGGAACATCAAACAGACCTGGAAAATTATAAAAGAAATATGTAACCTAGACAGTTAAAAAGACACGCCACACGAACTGCTCAATTTAAGTAACCCGCCTACAAATTCTCTCGACATAGTCAACAATTACTTTACCTCGGTGTGAGGAAACCTAGCACTAGGTAAAATTAATAAAACCAAACAACAGTTAGCGTGCCTTGTAAGAACCAATAACTCGCCCAGAGACTTTCTCTCTTCAGTCTCTCTTCAGACAGTCTTTCTCTCCAACTGACCCGCAAGAAGTCACCAAAACTGTTTTAGTCTAAAGTCCCATAAAGCACCTGGTTGAGATAAGATAACTACGGACATCCTGAAACAGAACATCTTGTATCTAGCTAATCCTCTTTCACACCTATCGGCCATTTTCAATATTCGAACTATAGATAGATCTGTAGATTTTAGGATCGTGTTTGACATATTTTGTATGGAGCTTATGTCAAAAACTGTCAAAACGAATCTAAAATCTACAGATCTATATATATTTCAAATATTGAATTCAGTAGTAAATAATACTAGTCTTGTCACTGGCATGTTCCCGGCAATATTTAAAAAGGCTGTGGTTTGCCCAATCTTCAAGTCAGGTGATAAAACAAACCCTTCAAATTATAGACCCATATCTCTCCTCTCAACTCTATCAAAGGTATTAGAAAAAATTGTTAACAAACGATTAGTAAGTTACCTAAACAAAAACAATCACATTAATGATAACCAGATTGGCTTTAGAGAGGGCAATTCCACTGAAGATGCCGTTTTGAGATTAACAAAATCCTTGACACTTCATATGGATCAAGGCTTGAGATGTCTTGGGGTCTTCCTTGACCTTCAAAAAGCCTTTGACACAGTCTCCATAAGATAATGCTGGCATCCGAGGCATACCTTTGGAATGGTTTAAGGATTACCTGACGCATCGACACCAGAGTGTCCGAGTAAACGAATACGAGAGTGACGGTGTGGTCTGCACGTTCGGAGTTCCACAAGGCAGTACGCTCTCTCCAACTTTATTTTTAATATATCCTCCTCCTCGCGTCGTGTATTACTGAGGGTCGTGATTCCCCCGATGGGAGATCAGTTTTTCTTTTATGATGCTCCTCCATCTATGTCTGTCCTTGGCGACGTGAAGAGCATCATGCAGCTTGGTGTTCAGCGTTGAGCGTATTTGGTCAGACCATCTTATTGGGCTGCGACCTCTCGGCCGCCTGCCATCGGCTTTGCCAGTGACCATTAGCTGCTCGCGGTTATGGCCATCTTTCCGGGCAATGTGGCCAAAGAACTCCTAAATTCTTCGCAGGCATATGTCTATAGTGTATAGTCGTTAATATATATTTTTTATATATATTAACGACTTATTTAATCTAGCATTGCAGCATGTGGAACTCCTGATGTTTGCGGACGACATCGTCCTTCTTTTCCACCGAAAAACTTGTTTGAACACAGTGTGTTCACGGTAGCAGAAAGTGGTCTAGCTAAAGTCACCTAATAGCTCGAAAACAACCTGCTATCCCTCAACACATCTAAAACTAAATTTATATGTTTTAGCAAGACACACCTGACCAACTCAAAGCCTAATGTCCAGTTAAAGATACATGTGTTCCCATGCAATCGCGGCGGCTCTAATTGGAATAACTGTACATGCTCCACGTTGGCTCGGGCGACCTCTATTAAATACCTAGGGATAACAATAGATGACAGACTCAACCGAACCTCTCACGCAGTGGCCATGGCTGCTAGGATAAGAACAATGATTTACATATTTAAAAACCCTCGCAATGTAGCAATTAAAACAGTTCTAATTCCAACCTATCGAGCGTTGTGTGAGTGTCTAGTAAGATACTGCATTTGTGGATGGGGAGGTGCATGCAAATCCAACCTAATTATAATGGAAAGGGCACAACGTGCGGTATTAAAGGTCTTCCTAAAATTGCCTTATCGACACCCAACAACTGATGTCTATATAAAAGCAAAAGCTCTTTCAGTAAGGAAACTTTTTATTTTGGAAATGCTTAGTAGATACCATAGGAGAAACATACCAACGCTATTTGATATAAATAAGCGTTTAAAACGATGCCCTGTTACGCGTGTTAGCACTGTTTATGCCTAACGTCACTTTGATGTTCTTGCTCCCCTTATATACAAAAAATTCATGAAGGTACATAAAACTTGTAAACGCTTGGCTAACTATCAATTCAAAAAGTTATTGATGGAATGGCTAAAAGAACTTACTTATGATGATGTTGAATATATGATCATGAATAAATAAAGCCTAAAACTGCACAGATAATTACACAAACACACGTACACACGCGCACATATACACTCCACTATAGCCACTATCATACATGCACAGAGACACACGCGCGCACACTCTTTGTAATTATGACTTTTAGTATTAAGTAAACCGTCTTTTGTTAATTTTACGACATAAACACCTTTTTGTAAATGTAGCGAAGACACTTAAATACAGTACTCACTAGTTTAGGGGCCAGAGAATTCACTGATTATGTACATAAATTTGTGTCAAGAATTTTATTTATTTAATTAATTATCGCTTGCTCCGTGCCTCAGAGGGCACGTAAAATATCGGTCCCCGCTGTCATGAAGGTCTTTGACAGTAGTTACGTAGAGTCAGTAGTGTCAAATAATCTGATACTTGTCTCAACCATGGAATATCACTATCCTTTTGGGTCTCGGAGGTCTGACGGTAGTCGCTTTGTGGAAAAGCTGAATTTCTGTCCAATCTGCTTAGACTCTCATACTGAAGGCTAAGGTACATTTTGGGTTGATGAGCCACTGGAGTAAGTAATTATGCTTAGACTAATAAGCGGGGCCCGGACTCCAAGGCATGTACCTAAGTCTTGGATGCAACCGGGATAACGCTAGGACTCCTAGCGTTATCCCGGTTTGCATTGTAAAAAAATAAACTCATTGACGATGTCCTAGGCTAGAACATCGACGACGAGTATATTTTTTTATTATACTTACTATAAATATCTCAGTCCTAAAGCTAAACTATTCGTGACGATAATAAACATTCAATAACTCACTTGTAACTTTCAATTGAGTTTATCTGCCATATCCAAAATGACGCATTTTGTTATGTTTATTCCACTGTTCTATGAATCAGTAAGCAGTAGCATAAGTTTTAATAAAAATTATATTATAGGAAGTAATTTTTGTAACGTTTTACTGACAACCTCGAAGAAAAACATTTTTAGAAACCACGTCAAATTAAGAGCAAAAGGAGCAAATAGTAACGACAATTTCAAATAAAATACTATCCTACTCCTACATTATAAATATGATTCCTAGATCAATACAAACAATACAATTACGTTTACAATACGAAAAGAATACAAAACATCAGTTTAGGTTGAGCTCAACCTAAACTGATGTTTTTTAGAGTATAAAATAAAAGCAATGCTCACTATTTTTGCGCTAATCTTAGGCACAATTTATCTCTACAAATGGCTACCCAGCACCTGCTTGCGCCAGAGCGATTGAGATAAAGAAATACACTGTTTTTGTCCCAATTCTAGCTCCTACAGCAATAAGAAACTTTTGAGATGTTTATTTCAATTGTATCTATTGTAAATTTATCCTATTCAAGGGTATCATTTTAAAGGTCTATAAATTGAACGATTTTCTTTGTCAAAACTCTTTCCACATTCTTATATTAAACCTCATAATACTTTGACCGAACATTTCCTCCAAAAAATACATAAAATAATATCAACTTGATTGAAACTTGATTGAAATCATCTAAGATACTTTCTTTCTATTACGTAAGAAATCAGATTACAACATAGTGGGTCAAACGGCCCGCAAATAGCTATTGAATAATGTCACGTCAACTAAAATAACAGTACTAAAATGGTAATATCCTAGATGTTGATTTCTTGGGTAATATCGAATCTAACGGTCAATAAAACTGAAAGATATGATCGCTAAATTTATCAGTGACCCATCGAATATACCCCCAAAAAATTTTACGGGCGACCGATGCCCGGAGCGGTATAACGTTTGCTTAGAAATACTTAGGTAAACCCAGTTTGTTTATCGGAAAAATAAACATTAAATAAAATCTTTATTACCTCAAACTACTTATTTGTGATATACTTTCGAAGGGGCCGGATGCTCCTTTAAGACAATGACTGAAACAACAGTATTTCAGAGTGGATATTGTACTTAATAGAGTAGGTAGGGTAGCTATTTCGGCTCGATGTTGAGCGACGACGGAAAGAAATAGAGAATGTGATATTGTTGGCAGGATACGTCACGTCCAGATGCCTATCTCAAGCGGCATCAACAACGCTGAAATATTTACATAATACACTTTGGTGTGTGTGCTTCGTTGTGCCTAGTTCCACAACTAAAACTGTTTATGCCATTCCTTTGGCTTTAACTGAACGATAGATTTACTTTGCCTCATTTTAGGAATGCCCAACTAATTTTATCTATTTGACTGTGTGTTCTACTAACTATCAGTAATTGTATTGATTGTATTAGGTATAGTTTGAACAATTTATTATATAATTGTTACTAAACACTATTTTACTTTCAAAGAGTTTGCAAGTTCGTAGAAACTTAAAAAGTTTTTTTTTAATTTTCCTGTTTTGTTTCGTTTCATAAGTGGTATAAATTAACATGTTTTTAGACTTAAACACTTTTATTTTAACAACATGTCTTATGCTTTAATATTTTTACTGGGTGTGTACGGAGATTTTATATGAGTAGTGATTTGTTAAACTAAGGCATTATTCGAACGGCTCTGTGGAAGTTAAAAATAAAAAAAAATTAAAACGCTCTAGTAAAAATTGCCATTTCAAAAAAAAACAAAGCATACACACATTATATTATATCATTAACAAAGCCATTCTATATGTAAGCTAATGAACTCCCAAACTCATATGAAAACTATGAAAAGCACTTGGTGCATTCTTCAGCAATGTTGATACACTCACGAGCGCAGTTAGGTTTGTAGAAGCAGACATTACTCGTCACAACAAACGCAGTCAGACGTGAAATTTGGCACTTTGAATTAACGATACCTGCACACCATCTTCTGTACCTAGACCTTTAGTTATGGCCTTTAAAATTAGAACCTTGCTGTAAACTGTAGAACTAGCATTTGAAAGAAAGGTAAAGTGGATTTGAAAGTGAAGCAGTTTATGTATCTTTAAACAACTTTATGGCAATTAATGTGCACCTGCGGTTTTCATCCACGGCTTTTAGGAAAACTGACGTTAATTTTTGTATAAACTCTATGCTGCTCCATTGTAAAGACACGGCCCGCATAAGGGATTCTTTCTCGTCATTTAAAAATTGCTTACCATCGAAACAAAGAATCAGTATTACAATCTATATTGATACTAGCTGACCCAGCGAACTCCGTATCGCCTTTTTAAGAATTTTTATTCAATTCCCTTTTTTCGAAGCCCCTTTTCCAAAGTTACCATTGACTTAGCTCATTTCAGAGTATATAAATGATGAACAAACAAACAAAGATTTCTATATAATATTGAATTCCCCATTCGTTAAAATATCGGAGACGATACCCATATCGACTTTAAAAAAAATCCCGTCCGCCATCTTTGATTTCCTATCCGCCATCTTTGATCACGAAATAGATGTTGTATTTGGATTCTCCAGCCCTTAAATCATCAGACACGATACCCATATTGATTTTTAAAATTTTTCCCATCCGCCATCTTTGATTTTCCATCCAACATCTTGAATCACGAAACAAACAGATGTTGTATTTGGATTCCCCATCCCTTTTAACATCGCAGACGATACCAATACTGATTTTTTTAATTTTTTCCATCCGTCATCTTTGATTTCCCATCCGCCATCTTTGATCACTAAATAAATTTCATATTATTAATCAGCTGCCCGAAAATCTTGAAAACGATACCCATATAGATTGTATCCTATTCGTTTAGCCTTTTTTTGCCTTTGACCCAACCCTCCCCCTTCTCGTTTGACCATTTTATTATTTTTTTCTGGCCCCTAAAAGTTGTGGCGTAATTTTATATAGCCTATAGCCTTTCGGAATACTTGGGCTATCATAGGCAATAACAATTTTTCTAATCCGACTGCTAGTTCCTGAGATTAGCCGACATTATCTTTTAGCCTATTTAGCCTTTTGCCTGGCCCAAAGGGTCGAAGCGTGATGTTATATAGCCTATAGCCTTCCGGAAAAACTGGGCTATCGTATACAAAAAGATTTTTTCAGATCCGACCGGTAGTTCCTGAGATTAGCGCGTTCAAACAAACATACAAATAAACAAACAAACAAACTCTTCCCCTTTATTATATTAGTATAGAACTGCAAAAGGTATTTACACTTACAAACTACTTAGTACTAAGACTTAGTCTTAGACTATATACAGGGTGATTTGTAATTGCTCGTATTCCCTTCGGGAGGTGATTCTAGGGTCATAATGGAATATTTTTACCCCCTACATATGGGGGTCGAAAATGCACCAGTTTGGAATAAAACGGTTTTTAAGATTTTTTGAGCAAATTCCAAATTTTTGTTATAAACATCTTCAAAAAATTATTTGGACTATTACTGGTAGCAAATTAGGCCTTATTTAATTGACAATTAAATTGTCCATCTTTTAAAATAAAATAAGGCTACGAACTCGGCATGGAATTTGAAAATAGAGGCAAAATACATACAAAAAATGTTGGAATAAAATAAAATGACGGCACAAAAATGCAATTATTTAAAAAAAATATATGTGGCATGTTATGTAAAGTGTTGGAATAACTTCTTGGTATTACTTGCTATCCAAAAAAGTATAATAGTCTTAGCCAGTTGGTGTAAATTTGGAGTAAATAGCCGATTTTGATCAAAAAAGAGCTTCTGGATGTCTCGCTCGGCAGTACATTTTTCTGTATTTAATCTTAACCTTTGCAATCAGCAGTGATTTACTAGTAGGGAGACTAAGCTTTCGAAATGCAGAGGGTCTTGGGTTTGAATCCTTAGCGTAAATCACTGTATTTTGTATGATAAATGCAAATTAAGGTTTTAATTCTCACTTGTCCCGCGACTCCAAGAGCATATTCAGCCAGTTGGTACCGGACGTCATGTTTATCTTGAAAACTCTTTTAGGGGAGCCAAAATCACTCAAAAGTCTGGCATCAGAGAGGTTGGACTAGGTTTAGACTAGAGAGAACATGCCCTATAAATTTCCTTATACCGAACGTGCAACATGTAATGTCAGTTGGTCTTAGTTGGTTAATCATAACGTCAAATTACGCGTCTCATATAAAGAGGCATAGACTCTTTACATACTCATATCTTTGACTACATTCTCTAAATAGCCGTGCTGTGATCTGTCATCAGTGTAAAATTTGTTGGACGTTTACATTTTTAATAACTTTTTGCATTTAAATAGTAAGTAAGCTTAAATAATTAAATAGTACATACATACATACATATCGTCACGCCTTTTATTCCCGAAGGGGTAGGCAGAGGTGTATTTCTACACCCACTTTTCGCCAGATATACTTTAGTCCCACGTAATAAGGGGCGAGCCTATTGCCGTACCGGGCACATTTCCAGACTCCGTGCTGCTACTGAGAATTTCGTGACAGAAAAACCCAATAACACTGCCCGACCCAGGAATCGAACCCGGGACCTCCCGATCCCACGCGCACATTTATGCCGCGAGACCAACGAGGCAGTCGTATAGGGTTCGATGTCGAGTTTTCCGTCTCTACGCAAAGATGGTATTTGCATCGTGTTATCCCTTAGTCGCCTCTTACGACACCCACGGGAAGATAGGGGGTGGTGACACTTGTATTCTATGCCGTCAACCACACGGCATATTAAATAGTGTACTCATTAATTAATACACATCGTGTATGTGACATCGGGATGTGGATTCCGCTATTCTCCGAACGGAAATAACAGGAGAAACTTTATCTTCTAGCAGTGAGTCGGCATTTTCCAAAAAATTTCTTTACTTTTCTCGTATTAATGCTATAATGAGTGTTACGTTTACACAATATCATTGTATTGCAAATCAAAGGAACAGTTTGCATATGTATGTGTTATGAATTTAACTCATAAATTGATATTTTGTACATTTATTGATTTAATGGCCTTAGTGATGGGATTTGACAGTGAAAGGAGATATCGATGTTTTTTGAATGAGGGATAAATACGGAAACTAACTATCGGACATGAATGTAAAACTGTAGCTGGAAGCGACAGCGGGTAGCCGCGGTTGCTAAGCTGGCAATAAACAAAGACGTCCAGCGGTCTAATTTTCTATCGCCCGTTTGATAGTAAGCGCAGTTTAATGTACAATGTACATAATTTACTTAGATACCTACCTTAAAAGTAGCGTCTATTAACCTAAAGCCAAGTGTTCCAGTGTACGCGCGTGTGTGTAAGCTTACATTTTTGTATCTATAAAATAGTAGATGGATTAGGGATGTGAGTAGCATTTTTTATTATTAAGAAGGTGTTTTTATTACAGGTTGCCTATTAATGACGTCACATGAAAACTTTGGATAAATGCCGTTGGACGGTCTAGTTTGATTTAGCAGAAGTACCATCATATTTGTTCTCGTCATTTTGAGAAAGACTGTTTTTTAAAGACAGAAAGCACCTGGCGTCGTTTAAAACCGAAAGCTGTGCCTACATTACATTTATGGACATTGCATACCCGGTAGAATTATTTATCCACAGCTAAACAAAAAGTGTGTAATTTTAGTTTGAACATATTAATAAAATATAATAACTACAACGATTTCAATTAATCTACCGACTTCTATATTATTTATCATGTTAGTGCTATCCTGAAAAGACGAAAGACGTCTTGCCTTGTAGTCCGCTACATAATGTTCTACCATAAAATATAATATTCTTCCACATTCACACAACATCATCTGGTCCCAAACTAAGCATATCTTGTACTACGGGTACTAGACAATCGATAAACATGCATATATACTTTTCTGTAAATATATTACATATTATACATAGTACCATCCAGACCAAGACAAACATCCATATTCATGCACACAAATGTTTGACTTGAGCGGGAATCAAACCCGCAAGCTTCGGCGTGCCAGTCGGATTACCTACAACTCTAAAAAAATCGAGCAGTGTCCAACGTTAGCGATAGCAAGCAACGTGATGCGACGCAAACAAATTACCAAAGTCTGCCGTGCCGCATTAGCCAATCTGGTATTATTCGTACAATACATAATCTAAGTGACAGTTTCTTAGCATCGCATCGCAACGCATCGCTCATTAGTTTATGAATACTTTTTGTCAATAGATTTTATGGCTAAAACGAACAATTAAACACGTGATTTTTTTAGTACTGTCTGTCTGGCAAGTCTTTGCAAATCACTGTCAGGCGTCGACAGCAAAAACTACAAATTCAATATTTTAGTTGTTTACTTCTACGGCTTAAATATATCGACACATACTAAAGTTAGAGATTTGACCAAAAATATTTATCGATAAATCATCACTGTTACGAACAACATTCGGTTTCCTAACTCTATGTTTTGCCTACTGTCTGGCTACCACAAGACTGCTATAAGATCGTGCTGCTAAACCTATCGATAGCTCTTTCTATCATACTGCATGTGCCGTAAGAAAGAAGATATCAATCATAGCAACCGCTGTTGTTATTTTGAGTGTTACTTCTATGACTTACTAAGGTTATATATCTTTGTCTGGCATAGGTCACCGCGTTGTGTCCCATTACCCGTCAAAATGTAATAGAACTTCATTTGAAACTTTGATACTTCGTTCATAGACATTTTGATTTATTGGTATAAAGATTGTGACGCATAAACATAGTGACGTTATAACTTTATCGATACTTTTATTTTACAGAATAGCTTCGGCCCACGTATTCGCCGATGTGGGTGACAGTTATTGCAAAAAAAAACGAAGCCTTTGCACTATTCTGATGTAGTAGCTATACTGAAATATTTCTTTGAAAAATAAGTATACCTGAATACAATTATATATCTCAAGAAAAGTGTTTTCATCGATCATCACAAACTTTCAGCTATCGCTGCCTTCACGTACAACCTTTACTGTAACTTGAAAAATATGTAATACATATTTTGATGGTGAGACTAATCCTCCTCTGTCTTTTACTTTTATAAAAATAATAACATAAACCTGAAGAAATACTGCAGGTTTGTGTAATAATTTTTATTAATATTCTATTCTCTTATTTCTATTATTCTCTTCGGGTTTTGTCTTCATAATTATGGACGAAGTTGTCATGACAAACAACTACCGATAGTATATACTGAGGGACGGTGCGATTGACATATGGCGGGCATGTCACCAGCCCGGGGAATCTCTCAGACATCTCGTCTCGTCGTGAGACCTCTGAGCGTAGAACAGTGTGTGTTTACTGCCTCTCACAAAAATAATTAAAACCTATGTTTACAACCTAAATAAGTGAATTGTAAATAGTGCCAAACATTCAGTGACATTTGTTTCATACAAAACTGCAAAAAAATACCTAAAATCCATAAAGATTGTGTCGAAAATCATATTCAATTTCTTGAACTTACAACGTGTTGCCGTGTCATTGCTGTGACCTTAGTGTGTGTGAACAGTACAGCTTATTAGCTAATTCACTCTAAGACCTTTAAAAGATTGGACGCAAGTGCTCACTATTTTCAACAACTTTCGACAAGTATATCTGGTCGAGCGGCATAAAAGGGCGCTTCAAATACGCGCATCGCAAAGAGTTGCCGGTTCGGGCCCCACGAGCGACGTTCACTTTTTCCATTTTCTGTGATTCTTAGACAACGATCCATCAATTTTATAACATTTCTACACAAAAATGCCCCGTAATGCGGAGAATAAATCTTCTTCTGAGAGTGACATAAATAAAACGCCTACCGTCAGTGGTGAGCAAAATGTAGTAATTCGTAAACGGAAAAAACCGGAATCAGAGTTAGCCGAGGCGATGAATACATTAAGGGCTGAGCTCAAAACTACTTTAAATGAGTGGCGTAAAGATATGAATGACTCCATTACTAAGATATCCGATAATGTCATAATTATTCAAAATGATTTGTCTACTCTCACCCAAACGACTGTTGAATTGAAAACAGAAATAAATAACTTGAGATCGGAACAATCACAATTAAAACAACAGTTTACTGGATTAGATGTTAAATACAATACTTTATCTGAGGAAATAAGCAGTCTCCAGAATTCTGTGCAATTCACCGATGAACGGCAAAGAGATATGAGTTCCCGTATCGAGATGTTGAGTAAAAATACACAAAATATATCGGATCTACAATCTACAATCACGCAGCTGACCAGTAAAATAGATTACCTTGAGCAAAGCGCTAGGCAATGCAATATAGAGATACACACATCAACAAAGTCTAGGGATATCTTAATCCTAAATTATTTACGAGTTTATAGTTTAGAACCTTGTTAGTTTCCACAAAAAGTTTATATACAGATTAAAACCTCTTTTATTCTATTTTCAAAATTTGAACATGGAAAGAAAAAAAACAAAATAATAAACAAAATATGGCGGCAAATTTGCTAGTAATTCGTTACATTAAAGAAAGTTAAAACTGTTTTATTATAATTATTAATGAAAAGGGTTTTTAATTGTTTTTCTTTTTTAATTTAACGTGACGTACGAACTTTAAAAGTCATGTCACGTCGTCATTTGAGTCGAGATGAAATGTTACGAGCCGTGGGCATGTTAGAAAATGGTGCAATTCAACGCGTCGTTGCTGAGGCCCTACATACCAGTCAAAATGTGATATCAAGGTTGTGGTCACGTTATCGCAGTACTGGAGATGTGGCCGAACAGCACACAGGTAGATATCGTGTTACTACGCAGAGACAGGATCGATTTCTCCAAATGACCGCCAGAAGACAACCCAATATCACAGCGCTGCAACTAGTGCAAAGGCTCCAGGAGGACCACCAGCTGCTGGTAAGCGACCAAACCGTGCGAAGAAGGTTACATGAAGTTGATCTTCATGCTCGAAGACCATTGCGTGTTCCAGCATTGCGACGTGGCAATCGCGGTCGGCGGCTTTCGTGGGCTCGGGAGCATTTACCATGGAGTGACGAACAATGGTCTTTGGTGCTGTTCACCGATGAGTCCCGGTTTGGGTTTCACCCGGATTCACGAAGAACACGCGTTTGGAGAGCTCCAGGGAGAGTTAGCCGTCTACGGCACCCTCAGCAGGTCCACCCATACCAAGGCGGGACAATCATGGTGTGGGCAGGAATTCGTCTTGGCGGACAAACCCAACTCGTTTGGATCCAAGGCAGCATGACTGCACAAAAATACCACGAGGAGGTAGTAGAGCCCGTTATTGTCCCACACAGAACTCAAATAGGCCATGAATTTCTACTCATGCACGATAATGCTCCTTGCCATACGGCGCGGCTGGTATCGACCGCTCTCCGAGAGCACGATATTCAAGTTTTGGATTGGCCTGCACAGTCGCCCGACTTAAATCCTATCGAGCATGCCTGGGACATGTTACAACGAAAAGCTTTGAGAGATTTTCCACCAAATTTGACGACTGAACAACAACTTTACGAACACTTGCAAAGGACATGGGACCTCATACCGCAGCAAGACATTGACAATTTAATTTTAAGTATTAACAATCGATGTCGATGTGTAATCAATGTAAGAGGTGGCAACACTGATTATTAATGATTAGATTTTACAAGATTTTTTCCATTTTTATTAAAATTAATAGTTTTTTAAGAAGAAATGTTTGTTGTTATCATACTAATTTTGCATGATGATTAAAAAAAATATTTTTTTTATTTAAAACAAAAAAAAACACGAAATGTTTTTTATTTTTATTAAAGACCTTAAAATAATCTATGATTCTTCTATTTACTGTATCAGAAAATTCTTCATAGATTTTTAGATATTTGATGAAATATAAAATATCCCTAGACTTTGTTGATGTGTGTATGTAATATACCTGAACGGAAAAATGAGGACTTACTGTCCTTAATTAAAAACGTAGGTGCCAAAATAAATAACACTATATGTCAACAAGATGTAATTTCAATTCATCGTGTTCCACACGCACACAAAGAAAACTCGAGGCCCAAGAACATCGTGGTAAAGTTATCCTCGCGTATAACGCGTGACAATATACTTAGTGCTTATCGCTTAGCAAAAGGGGTCACCACAGAACAATTAGGTTTATCCGGTACCTCTCACAATATCTTGATGCATGAGCACCTTACTTTAAAAAGCAAGCATTTGTTTCGAGAATGCAAAAATGCAGCTAAACAGTATAATTACAAATTTGTGTGGGTCAAAAACGGTACTATTATGGTCCGTGAAAAAGAAGCTACAAAAGCTTTTCCGATTCGATCATTACAAGATATTACCAAAATTAAACCAGGACATGCTTCTGTCCTACCTAGTTAATTTAATTAATTTATTAGTTCCTTGGCTTTCACAGTTTTTAGCATTCGCTAGATATAGGTGGCATGATATTAATATAAGTTTAAGTTTATTTCACTTCAAGTTCCGTTATTTCTGCGAAATAAAAATAGCTGTTTGGATTTTACATAAATATATATATATATCTTTACGACTGTTTGTTGTACGATCTATCAACTTTTGAATTTTTATACATTGCTGGTGTACTTAACCTGCTTTTATACTATGCTAAGTTATCTGATATATACTTTGAATATTTACATTGTTTCATATTTGCATATTGAAATTTATTGTTTTGTACTGCTAAACAGTGATATAATCCTGCTATACACAGCCACTAAAAGTAATTATTTTAAGGCTATGAGTTGTCTATTACAATTTGCAATCTGTTATACTACTTCTCAGAAAAGCTTATCAAATAATATTCTACCATGTGTATCAAAAGTTGTTTACGTAAATTATTATTTTACTATTCATGTGAGTATTTCTACTAGCGAGTATGTATTTTGTGTCTCATTATCATACAGTGTTTACATACATTTTAATATAGAATTATTTTATAACATCTGTCATATAGATGGCTAATGTGAATTTAGAAATTTATGATCAGAATTGTAGGGGACTCCGCACTAAACTGCATATTATTTACATGAATATCTTATCTCACTGCTACGATATTATAATTCTAACTGAATCATGATTAACTCCGGATATACTAAATAATGAATTTATTGACCAACGGTATATAGTATATAGGTGTGATCGTGACCGCAACGCAACTAACAAAAAAGAAGGTGGCGGCGTTGTTGTAGCAGTTTCAAGAAATTTGAATTCGGTACAGATATTTTCAAATACTGTTCTACATGCTCATATTGAACATGTTATGATACGTATTCCAGGTTCAAGTAAAAATAGATATCACTTTATAAGTGCTGTATATATACCACCGAATACGCCAGACTTTATATATGTCTCTTTCTATGACATGTTGCGACCTCACCTCGAAAATATTAACGTTGAATATTTTTATTTGTAAGGAGACTATAATTTACCCGAAATTAATTGGCTCGCTTTCGTAAACCAGTCAATACAAAAACAAACTTGTAATGGTGGCTCCAATAATTGTGTAAATTTAAAAACATTCATGAATTTACATAACGCTTATCAGTATAACACGTTTAAAAACAAGTATGACAACATCTTGGATTTAGTTATTAGCAACAATGATGTGACAGTATATGCACCTTCCGATGTTCTAGTTAATTTAATCAAATGTAAACCATTAAAAAAAATTAATTACTTTAAAGCTAATTACGACCTTATTAACGAAGAATTGTGTACAATAGATTGGCATGACAGTTTATGTAATCTGAACGTTAATGAAGCATTGGACTCATTTTATAACACTATATTTAGTATAATAAAAACTCACGTATCTATGACTATAAAAAAAATCAACAAAGTTTCCTGTATGGTTTTCTCCATCTCTTATACATATATTTAAGAATAAGGCCAAGGCATGGAAGAAATGGAAAATATACCATAATATTTCTGATTACGAGACATTTTCAATCTATAGGTATCGATTTCAAAATGAGTGTAGAGAGTGTTATCGTGTATATATTACTACAGTTGAAAACAACATTCGGAACAATGTTAATTTCTTCTAGAAATACATTTCAGATCGTCGGTGTAAGGATGGTATTCCTTCGACAATGCGTTATCGTCATTCATCTACCAGTGATGTTAATGAAATTTGTAATTTCTTTTCCAATTACTTTCACTCTGTTTATGAGCCTTCGGGAAATTTCAACTCTTACTCTGGTGTAGAATTCTCTGATAATTGTTGTTTGATAGATAATATTACTTTGAATGAAGACACAATATTGAAAGCATTACAATCACTTGACTCTGCTAAGGGACCAGGAGCTGATGCTTTGCCAGTAGTATTTCTGAAAAATACTGCGTCGAATATGTGTAAACCATTACACATTATTTTTAATAAATCCTTATCAGAGGGAGTATTCCCTGAAATTTGGAAGCAAGCGAATATAACTCCAGTTTATAAGTCTGGCCCATGGGATGATGTAGAGAACTATCGCCCAATATCTATACTGTCGGCCTTGTCGTAGCTTTTCGAAAAGTTAGTCCACAATGAGTTGTACCCGGTTCTACACAATATAATAATACAACATCAACATGGATTTGTGAAAAGAAGGTCAACAACTACAAACCTAGAAACTTTCGTTGATTACCTCTTTAATAATATGGATACGCGTACATGTACTCAAGTTGACTGTATTTATACAGATTTTCGGAAGGCTTTCGATAAGGTCGATCACATACTTCTTTTGAAAAAAATCGCATACAATGGTATACGAGGTAATTTACTAAGATGGTTCTCTTCATACATTTCAAACAGAACTCAAAGGGTTGTGGTCAGTGGTTTCCAATCAAACACAATAAAAGTGACGTCAGGCGTTCCACAGGGGTCAATATTAGGGCCATTACTTTTTATTTTATTTATTAATGATATTAATAAATGTTTCAAAAACTCAAAACTATTACTTTACGCAGATGACCTTAAAATATATAGACCAATTAAAAACACCCATGACAGTGATCTCTTCCAAAAGGATCTTAATAGATTTTCCGATTATTGTATTGAAAATAAACTTCAGCTCAACATTTCAAAGTGTTGTTGCATTAGCTTCACAAAGAATAAAAATATCGTTAAGTATTCTTACTCTCTAAACAACGCAATTCTGACTAGAGTATCTACGGTACGTGACCTTGGTATACAACTTGATGAGAAGCTTCATCTCGATGCACATATTGATAAAATTATAAGCAACGCTTATAGAATGTATGGTTTTATTATGAGATCTGCAAAAGAATTTAGGCGTCGAAATACGTATCTGTATCTCTATAAGTCATTGGTTCGATCTCAACTGGAATGTGCAGTTGCGGTGTGGAATCCCCATTATACAAAATATTCTGATGATATTGAGGCAGTACAAAGAAAATATTTGAAGGCTATGAATTATCGATGTTCTAAAACTTCTAAGTCCTATAATTCTCTACTTGAAATGTATAAACTTACCAGTTTAAAGTACAGACGGTTACAACTTGAAGTAATGTTTCTGTACGACATATGTAATAATAAGTATGACTGCACTGATATTTGTAACAAATTATTTTATGTAGTGCCCTTCTGTTCACTACATAAAATAATTTGTTACAACTTTGAACTAAATAATTTGTTTGAACTTCTGTTCGATAACGCGTAGTGTGCGTACTCGGCCTTTGTTTGCTGTAACCAAATGTCGAACGACTGCCGGAGAGCGCGCGCCTTTGCGACGTCTAACTAATAACTTTAATGTGTACTTTAATAACCTTGACTTATTTGCTGAACCTGTCGGTAGATTTAGAAATTATGTACTCAAAACTATTAACTCTTTGGAGACTTTTTAGTGACACCATGTTATGAAGGGACTTTTTTTTTTCTTTTCTTATTTCATGTGAGAAAAAAAGGGAAAAAAAGTATCTACTTTTTTTTCTTTTCTTCTCTCTTTTTTTTTTTCTTGTGTGAGGATAGATATACAGTTTTATTAGCACGTCGTAGTTTTTAGTATTTCAAAATTTCTTACATTTTTTGTGAATAACGTGGTTGGATATACAATTGTCATTTTCTTATTGTAATTTCTGATATAATATTGTATTGTATATCTGTTTGTTGTTCCTAATAAAAAAAATAAAAAAAAAATAAAAAATATAGTATCCGGTTGTTCTAGTTATGCCAATGGCCAGTATTTGCACAGACACAATCAAGTGGCCAAGGTAAGCCATAATATAGGTAGTGATTATTAGTGATATTATGAATATCAATAGCTTTATTCACCTTAAAAAGGTAATTTCAAAATATTTTTAATATCGTTACTTATTTACTAGTAAGCTGGATTTATTCAAATATTTTACTTTATCTGAGGATTTATCAACTTTCAATAGATATTCATTGTAAGTAAACCAAATCTAAGGATTTATTGCAAACATTATTGATATTTTATCGAAATTAATTTTGAGTAAGCACATAACTATTCGAGTTAAAATTTACGACAATTTCGAAGATTCGCAATGACATTTGTATATTTATCTTTCTCTTACATGAGAAAAAAATCATAAGTCAGAGTGAAGTGCATATATTGGGTAAGGTTGCTATTTTAATACGGCCTCTATTACGAGGTTGGACTAGTGTCCAACCTCTCTGGACTTAGTAGTAATCAAAATGTTATCCGGTTGACGTTTCGCTAGACTGGCCAATATGGCGACTGTAATTTGTCTGTCAGAACCATTACAATTTAACAATATACTCGACAATTCGAATTTTGCGGATATATGTTGTCGACTCGAAATCTTTATTTTTTAATTTTTTATTATTCAGGTAAGGTTTCAATGTACTCCTTGACGAAATTATTAATATAAAATTTGACACTGCGATAGCAGCACAGTCCGTCGGTTCCAATGTGAAACATTCCAAAATCCACAACTACTTACAAATTAAAAATTAACCAAAATAACATTTTCCAGTGGACTAAATTGTGAATCTAAACCATTCTCAAGTCCCCGAACACACACAAAAAAATTCATCAAGATCGGTTCATTCGTTTAGGAGGAGTTCAGTGACATACACTCGCACACAAGAAATATATATATTAAGATAAATTCAAACTTGGAGACAGCGTCCGATATGAAACAACTAGACATTCGTGCCACATAAAAAAGGAATCTGCAGCACTCGGCGTGACGTTATGAAATGCTGAAAAGATGATGGTGATGATGATGGAACATGAGACGTGAAAGTCTCGGGGTCTTTACCCAATTTTTGGTAAATGAACTAGATAAATGTATTAGGTAATTATATCTAATCTATAAACAAAATGAAATTTTGAGTTTATAAAAAGCACCCCAAGCCAGAACGAATCGCCCAAACCCCCTCAAAGCTCCATTCACTGGAGTAGCGAAGTAGAGTAGAGGTAGCTTAATAAAACACTAAATAGGTATAATGCATTCAGATGATGCCAAACCCCATCAACAGATCTTTTGATAGTAAATTACGGCATTTCACGTCTTTATTTATGTTTTATGGCGTTTTACCGCGAGTTATGTCTCGTGACACGACCATAGAAGCTACGTCATATCACATCATAATTATTATTAATAACAGCACGCCTGCATGACACCGAAGGATTACGGAGATATTTATCACACCCGTATTCGCTCTATAATACCAAATGGCTAGGCCCTATAGCGTAATAAATGTTGAGACTTTTGCAGATTATTTTCTTTATTTTCTATAGATGTGTATTCTACGCAATTTTGAGACGGCCATCCGAATACTTAGACTTATATACATCATTTGGACAGATACATTCAAACTACGCTCTGACTGCGTAAACCAACAACCCGACACCTTGCCATGCCTAGAAAAATCTTTTTACTACTTTTGTCCTTCTGAAAACATGTACAAAATCACACTTTCCAAATTCATACCCACTATAACAAAAACATGAAGTTACGACCCGAACAATAAGCGTTATACATACCTGAAGTAACGTATCCGTCATTTCCCTTCTTTGAAACTCATCCTTCGCAAAAGACACTGAGGATCAAAGTCTCTTTTTTCGTTGTTGTCAGTGCTGGCGTAACGAGTAGCACACCAGCTTGCTGATAAACAAAGCTGTGGCTGTTTTAGAGTTACAAGTCAACCAACGCAGGCCAAAATTTGAAGCCTTTCGGGAACTCTAGGCATTCCAACGCTAGCATATAAAGACGAGGCACTGGCCGACCATCCGCAGAATTAAAACAGAACCTATTATTACTAACCCATTTTTCTTAAATTACTATATCCAAGAATTAGTTGATGATGATGAGGCTATTATTAGATAACTATCGAATTTTATTCTGTGATATACTTACCCTTGCATTCCTCGCATCAGCATATTTTGTCTTGGCCAAGGCAATCTATTCAATTTATAACTTCGAATATTCAATCAATACCCTATTACTCAAAAATTCTCTCAGTGTTATTTACTTTAAATTGATATTCTATTCATTCCTCTACCTTCGTACAGCTGCCTAACATTGAAGCCAATATTCCACAATTTCAACATTTTGTTACTACATTTGTAACTTAGAAGGGTGCTGACAAAATCCCGAATTATTCTATTGTGTAACTTATCGATGTTGCCGAGAAAATACGAAATGGTTTGTTCTTCTAAAAATATAACGTTTATTCTATTTTCAAGATAAAATGACGAGCCAATGTATCAGTTGTCCCGGCTCAAATAGTTCTCATTCAGGTTTGAAAAATAAGTACTACTAAATTCATTATATTTTTTACAGAATGAAAGCCGTTCTTCCCATTGATTGAGAGAGATGCCTTAAAATATGCAATTTTACTTAAGTATCGTTATGATGTGCAACTCTACGAATGATTGAGAAAATTGATTCCAGAGTGCGACGCCGTCATAGCTACTGCTCACGCCTGACCACTTTTAGGTATGTATGACGTAGGTATATGAAACAGTAGCCGCTTGCATTGGTTGCCTCAATGCATTGAAACATGTCTTTTAGCATTATTGGTGAATAGCTTGTCATCCCAGCGTTATCCGAGTTTCAACTCAGGGTCCGCTTAGATACTAGTCTTATAGGATTTGGCTGAATATTAGCTTTTCCAGAGAGCGAATGCCTGTCTGACCTCCACAACCTAAAAGATAGCGATATCCCATGGTTTAGACTAGTGTCAGTTTATTCAGAGGTACCTATTGACGCCATGTAACGATTGTCAAAGATCTTCATGACAGACAGGACTGATAGCTTGGAACGTGTTCTCCGAGGCAGGGGGCAAGCGATAATTAACATCTCACTACACACTGAAAAGTCAGCGGTGCGCGCCGTGGATTCAAACCCGATACCCTCTGCATGGCAGTCTGTTGGTATGTCCACTGGGCTATCGCTGCTTAATACCATTGGATAGCTTGTATACCAGCTTTTTTCAACCTGTTAGTTACGCAAACATTTTGTATTCTACAATGCCCTAAATATCATTATATAGTACTATATAGTACGTTACGTACGTACATTCCATAGTACCTACTTATACATTAAGCACTTTGGGCTAAATGTAATTGTAAGTACAATAATTTTAATTTGAAAATATAATAATGTTGCTGCAGGCCATAATTGACATTCACAAATTAAACAAGCTCATTACCAATACAACAAAAAGTCTACCATACAATATTGATAATAGATGGCCTGTAGTGATTTCATACCGAAACATATCTAATAGTTTCGGCATAATCTAACCGTTGGTCTACAGGTAGGTTTTATCCAATTACCTTTTATTAATCAAAACGAACAAAATATTGTTGAAAGTTTCCAAAATGTAATTTATATAAAAAAGAGCTCAAAAACGTAATTTATTTAATGCCTAAAAAGTTTAAATCAAAACTTCAGTAATAAACTGTCAAAACATATAGTCGATGCGGATTAATTAAACTATAGCTTTGTCCGCTCGGGCGTCTCTGCGCGCAGAGATAAAACTTATTTGTAAGTCGCAAGGTGAGCCTGATTATTAAGCACACCATCTTAGTAGCGTGCCCCTTGGAAAGTATTGTATGTTCCATCGACACCCACCCTAGACCCCGCTTTCATTATTGTATCTTACTCGAACAACCTTCCACGAATGCGTCTGGGGGAGACGCATTAAACTTTACACTTTATTGATATTATCAAAATAACACGTTTTAAATCATAACATATTTTATTGAATAAATGGATTATTCTCAACATAATATTACTTTCAAAGAACGTCAAATGAGTCAGTTTAAAATGAGAGCGGTTTTTATGATTTCATAAACAGGCGAACACGTAAAGGTTGACAAAGGAGCACTTTTATTATTCTTTTAAAGTTCTATATGCAGCAATATCAACGTTAACAGCATATTTTACGTACTCTATTAAGTCGCAGGTTAAAAAAATGGAAAATCTTTATTGGTATTTTCGTTAGCGTAGTTAACAAACGCCATAAAATTTTCATAGGTGACTCCCATGAAACATAAATTGTGGTTGTGTTAATACACTCGGGACAACGACATACTCGAGCTCACAAGAGGCGCTCTAAGAAAGATTTGTTATAACTTTAGTGTGATAAAATGTTTTAACAAAGGTTTTTGGTGTAGAAACATTTAAACACTCGCGTTGCATGTTTAGAATATACATCTAGACGGGAATTAACGCGAACATGCATTAGGTATTTACATACCTTAATTTGCTTGACGTTTCGAGACGGTTGAACGTTCCGTGGTCGCAAGCTGACTGGTGTAGCGATGTCACGTCTCCGAGTGCGAGGTAGAAACTTCTATTTCTACTCCCGGGTCGTTGATTGTTGAAGTACCGGCGCAAAACACACTAACCGTAACTGTATATTGAAAATTCGCCGACTGCGCCTTAAAGTGGGGTGTTGTTAGCCGAATCACTGGATTCCACGCCGATGACAATTTGTAGCCCTCTTCCCGATTGAAATTTTTATGTTTTCTGATTTCGATCGCTTCACGCACACCACGGGACGTGCAACCGTCTCGAAACGTCAAGCAAAATAAGGTATGTAAATACCTAATGCATGTTCGGTTTTTGGTATGTTCTAATTTCAAAAAGATCTTCGTACCTACTTGTAAAGTATATTTTCGGAACTAGAAACCAAATTACTCGGAACAACTTAGTACTAATACGAAATTCTTTAACATAATGTGTCCATTTTAATTCGGCTGTACGATATTTTATAAATTTGATTAGAAGCAGAATGTCTTTGAAACGATCCAAGAACACATTGCGATTCTACGCTCGCTTGAAAAGAAGATCATTATTCATTTTAGCAGCTCTGTACAAGTGCAAACAACAAAAATCTCGTAGGCGCTAGTATAAATGACAAGAGAATTTTTCAGCACATTTTCCCATATTGTTTTGTTTTTCGTGTGAGCGTGTGGCCAACTCTGGTGTCGGAGTTTTCAGACCGCCCGAAGGCCTCCGACATGGCCTAACGATCCTTATCCTTGGACGAGAACCGGGACCGACAGCTTTACGTGCCCTCCGAAGCACGGTAGCGCTCAGATGTAAATGCCACACACGGTCACCCATCCAAGTGGTAACCTGTGCAAGCGTTGCTTAACTTTGCCGATCTGTTACGAACGGCAAGCCAAGTCTCGCTACGAGCGCTACATTTTTCCCATAAATATGATAAGAGGTGATTAATCGTAAATCGTCATAAATATGATTGTCCGTGTGGTGACGGATTAAGAATACGGATTGTCACCACCCCATATCATCCAATGGGTGTCGTAAGAGCCGACAGAGGGAGCATATTATGCAGAGAACAGCACTGTAAGAGAAGGAAAACTTGATACAAACCCTATACCAACCCGTTTGGCCAGCGTGGTATAGTAGGCCAAGTCCTCCTTTCAAAGGAGAGGCCTAGTCCAGCAGTGGACTGTTAAAGGCTGATGATGATGATGATAAGAGGGAGGGGTTGCTCAGTTGGTAAAGCGTACGGCACGACACCCTAATTCTAACACGGGATGGCCGGTTGGCGTAGCGGGAGTGTAAGCGACTGCTACGTCAAACAATTGTGTGCATGAACATGGATGTTTGTCTTGGTCTGGGTAAAAAAATATATATGTATGTTTATCCATTATCTAGTACCCATAGTACAAGCTCTGCTTAGTTTGGGACTAGATGGTGTTGTGTGAATGTGGTAGTATATTATTATTATTATTATTCTTTATTAAAATATAGATATCATGCTCAGCTGATTTATTGCTGAATATTCATATTATTGCTTGCATTGTATGCAGTTTCCCTTTTTTGACGACCACCCCTGCGTTAGGAAAATTCCTGTGTCTAACAGACAACCAGGCTCTAAACAACAATTTGTGGATCACACAAAGGGTTATCTTGTGGGAATAGAACCTACGACACTCAGCGCTGTGTCAAGCGGCGAGACGACCATTTAACTACATCATCCGTGCACGCACGTTCTAAGAGATGTGTGAAATGCTTTAGTGAGTAGTGTCAACCGTCGCCGGGTCACATCTTGCCGCATTGTGTATGTATTAAAGCTAGATCATTATGCTCCATGAGTCTATGCTGTTACGTTGCAGATAATTACAGAAAAGTTCAATGTTCAGTAAACTCTTCCCCTTACGACGTCAAATTTTGTGTCTTTGTTCACGTGGTGGAACATTTATTTTAATAACTTTTGTGTATAGAAAAGCTATAAACATGTTTTAATAAGATTAAAAAAGCATGTATTCTAAGCACTAAGCTTAATGTAGTTTCACAAACTTTAAACTGTAAGGCTAAGTCCTTTTTAATTTACTTATACCACTTCCTTAATATTTATTGTCATATCAAATTCTAAAACAAATATTTTTTGAAAGAATGACTAATATCAAGATATGATTAAAGTATTAAGCACGTTATCAACGAATACCTGCAGAAAGCTAAAAGTAATCCCAAATAGGTACCTACGCCATGCGTAAGAAAAATAAATGCTATTATTATCACACGTTGTAAGAATCGCACTAAGCAGACAAATAGCGATACAGCACGTAATTTAGATAGGGGAATGGATACAAATGTAAATAAATCTGGCGCTCGCAATAAATAACGAGGGCCATAGCAACCCCAGCTGTTAATGTGGTATCGCACACCTCTTGACCACGATACGTTCACCTACTATTAAATAAAATTATAACGGTGCTATAACGTTGCAATATTTGCAGCAGTGTTATACACAAAAATAGAACACTCGATTCCACCAATTACCTACTAGTTTATTTTATGCGTTCCTTAATAAAATTAAACAATGGATAGGAATGCCAGATTAGGATATCTGCTGGGAGCTGTCTAGCAATGACCAAACAGTATTAGGCTACCTCCGTGGTACAGTGGACGGCGTATACGTCTGCTGGTCCCGGGTTTGATTCCCAGGTCAAGCAAAATAGATACTGGGTTTTCCGAATTATCAATAGCAGCACTGAGTCTGGCAAAGTGCTCGGTAACGGCAATAGGCTCGCCCCGCTCGCATTACGTGGGACCTACATATTCATAACAATTGGTGAAATGTGGGCGTAATATTACAACTCTGCCTACACAGGCGTGAGTGTATAACAAAAATATATTAGGTAGGTATTAGATATGTTGAATAGTATAACCTCACAACCCTGAGTTTATCAGCTTCGAATCCTACAATACAGCGCTCCGAGCCCAATCAATAGCTAAATACCACCATGTTACTACTTCCAACATTCCTGGTTTTATCTGTAATGTTTTTGTAAATCGTTTATATCCAAGAACTAAGAAAACCAGACATAAATATGGCTGACATAAATATTCAGGCCCAATATATCTGCGACCTGTGAATTTACGATCATTTCTATTCCTATTACCGCAGGCTACTAGGTACCTAAATATACACCTGATACATGGTAAAGGAACATTGCGAGTTAGGGAACCAATATGTAGGTACTAAGAATCTATTTGCCCATTTGTAAATCAGGTCTTGTAATCCTACTGTCCCAACTGCAAGTTCTTGAAGCATATTGCTAATATTGCACTGATTTTTAAAAGTAGGTACTTTTCTTATAAAAATGAAGCCAGCATTATTCTAGAATATGTGGCACTCCAAGATAAACTTAACGTTTTAGTCGACAAAATATTTATGCCAGCAGGGAAAGTATTTAAATAAACCGGTCAAGTGCGAGTCGAACTCGCTCACCGAGGGTTCCGTACAAACCTGTAGGTATATTTAATTACTTAAAAAATATGTGATATAACTCAAAATTTAAGTTTTCGAAAATTTTCCTATGTGCTATAAAACGTTACCTTATGCCAAATTTCAAGATTCTAGATCGACTGCCAGTACCCTTTAGTTTTGACTTAAGCAATTGATATGAATTTCAAATGTAAATCTCTACGGCTTCATGAGGAACGGGGAATATTTTAATTATATGATGTAACTAAAAATTTACGGTATGTTGCAATTTTTCCTTTATCTGTGCTATAAGACGTTGCTTCGTACCAATTTTCAAGATTCTGAGTTCAATGAAAGTATCCTGTAGGATTTGATTCCCTTGCAAGTAGTTGCGAGTGTGAAAATATGCTCAAATTGCTGTTTCTGTTGATTGCGTTGACATAGAAGTTTAATTTTATTATAGCTTCACGGTGTTACAGAGCTTAATATTTGATATGAATTTCAATTTAATAACTCTTTGCGTTCATGAGGAAAGAGGTAGTAACTTTAAAATTATTATCATTATTTTTATTATATGATGTAACTAAAAATGTATTTATTATAGGTATGATGTAACTATAAATTTACAGTTTTGGAATTTTTCCCTTAATCTGTGCTATAAGAAGTTGCCTCGTACCAGATTTCATAATTCACAGTTCACGGGAAGTACCCTGTAGGTTTTGATTCCCTTGTGAGTTTCGAAAATTTGCGGCATAAACAGCTGTATATTTTGATTGCGTTGGCTTAGAAGTTTGATTTTAAAGATATTATAGACCCGAGTATAGATAGATAGATAGATAGATAACTGCTTTATTGTGAAAATGTTTGTACAAATTTGGTGTAAATAACTTAAACGTAGATACATATCAAATGCACAAGGGCGGCCTTATCGCTGAGTGCGATCTCTTACAGGCAACCTTAGGATGGACAGACTGAAAATGACAAAAAGCTTTGATGTGTAGCGACTAAAAGTATCTGCTTACTAGAAATTGTTTTTATTATATACATACATAATATATATACATACATAAGCAGGCATACATACAATAGATATGATAGGTGCTAAACATATACATATAATACATATACATACATATAATAATATAAACACAATATACAGTGATACAATTTGTTTACAATGACAGATAGTGCTTCTTTAGTGCATTTTTAAATATTTTCAATGATTTAGCTTGCCTAATTTCGACCGGCAGCGCATTCCACAGACGGACAGCTTGAACAGCAAAGGATTTATCGTAGTAGTTTGTGGTATGAGCTGGCATCTGCAGTCTCAGATCCACCGACGACCTCAAGGTCTTTAAATGTGTGTCATGAAGGAACTTAAAACGTTCTTTGAGATACGTGGGGGTATTAGGATTGAACAACACATTGTACAGTAACATAAGGATATGAGTATTCCGGCGAAGTCGAATTTGGAGCCACTTGAGCCTGGATCGAAATTCAGATATATGATCATATTTGCGTAAGCCAAAAATGAATCTAATACAGAAGTTTTGGAGACGCTCAAGTTTATCAAGTTGGTCCTCATTAAGATCAAGATAGCTGACATCGGCATAATTGAGTATTGGGAGAAGCAAGGATTGTGCAAGCGCAATCTTGGTGGTGGTGGGAAGAAAGTTCCGCAGCCTACGTAACGATCCAGCTGAAGCAAACAGTTTACGGCTAGTCTCCTGTATTTGACTTCCCCATGAAAAAGTTTTATCCAGATAAATGCCAAGGTTTTTGACGTTATCTAAGATCGGTAAGATGTTACCATCGAACTGAATCTGAGGCAGTTGTGACCCATTGATCTTGGATATCATCCTGGAACTGCCAATTAGAGTGACCTGTGTTTTTGACGGATTTACCTTCAGACCATAATTTTTGCTCCACGTACAGATATGCGCCAAATCTGTGTTAATATTAGAAAACGCCATTGAAATTGACTCTACTGGTGCCTGTGAATATATCTGCAAATCATCTGCATAAAGGTGGTAGGACGAAAGTAACTGTTTGGAGATAGAATTAATAAAAATTGCGAAAAGTAACGGAGATAGCACGCCACACTGCGGTACCCCGACAGTTGTATTACACCACGAAGAGTACGACTCATCAACACGTATACGCTGTCGGCGTCCAAACAGGTAACTATGAAACCAGTCAATTACCGTTGGATATATGTTAATAGAGCGGAGTATGGCAAGTAGGATGTGAAAATCCACGGTATTAAATGCGTTGCTAAAATCAAGCAAGGACAACAGCGTGAGTTTTCCACCATCCATACCCAGCCTTATCTCATCAGTGATATGAACCAATGCTGTGGTAGTACTATGACCAGGACGAAAACCGGATTTAAAGGATTCAGGAGAGCATTCTTGGAAAGGAAAGTACAGAGTTGCGTATGCACAAGACGCTCAAGGACTTTGGAAAGGAATGGAAGTATAGATATAGGACGAAAGTCAGTAAGGGAACAGGGTTTGGATTTTTTAGGTATTGGAACTATTTGTGCATCTTTCCACGCTGATGGAAAGACGCCGCTGGTAACTGAGTAGTTTAGGGTATGACAAAGGACAGGGAGGATTTCATCTAGGATGGGTAGGATCATGTTTCGACTGATGCAGTCATTACCAACAGCATTGGATGAGATTGAAGTGATGCTCTTTTTAACATCACAACTGGCAAAATGCTCGAAAACAAAAGGTGAATATTTGGGAGTTGGGATACGTGAAAGATCTTGTAACGTGTTTGATTTTGTTGTTCCATCAAAGTTGGGTGAAGCATTGAAATGTGCGTTAAGCGAATCTATATTTATATCATTGGAGATTGTGTCATTGCGAGACTTACCAACTCCCAGTGTTCTTAGAAATTTTCAGATATCAACTGGGTCTCCGTTTTCAACAGAGCTGTGAATATGTTGGCGTTGTGCTTTCCTACACGCCTTATTGCAGAGATTTCTAGTACTTGTGTATTTTTCCAAATTCGCAGGGGTTGGACGACATTTATACTTTGCCTTGGCAGCCGCTTTCTTTGATATAAGAATTTTAATTTCGTCAGTCAGCCAAGGTGCAGGTAAATGCTTTAATTTAATGGCACGGATTGGTGCATGCTCGTCGTACCGGTGAGTTAACTTATCAGTGAAAATTTGGATTTTGTTATCTACACAGTCTGATGAGTACAAAGGAGACCAATCAATATTACGGGCATCTTTGCAGAGCTTCAAACGATCCATCCCACCGAAATTGCGTTGCATAATAATTTTAGGTTTTACCTTTGGTGGGCGTATTGTGTATGAAAGATAGATTAGATCATGGTAAGAGAAAGAATCTGCAGAGCACTGACCATGTTTGGATACAAAAGTAGGCGAAGAAACGAAAATTAGGTCAAGGAGAGAAGGTACAGAGTTTGGAAAATGGTGTGTAGCATTGAGAGGAAGAATAGATAGATTGCTCGAATGTATGATTGTCGAAGTGTAAATAGACACCTAGAAGAACTTTAGAATGATTCAGTTCCACTTCTAAGAAGAGATGCTCGCCGGCATTCGCGGGTGGTGGTCGCGATGAGGTGCTTACTATACGGAAGGGAATTTGAGCACGTAGGTATATAGCAACACCGCCACCACCACCAACCGCGCGATCATTTCTAATTAGGTGGAACCCCGGAAGAGAATATGAAGTTGATGGCAGACATGGTTTGAGCCATGACTCTGAAACGAGAATAGCATGGATGTTCTTGCAGTCAAAGGTTGTCAGCATATCAGGGAAATGGGCTGGAATACTTTGGGCATTTATATGGACTACATTAAAGTTCCCCGCGACGTCAGAGAACTGAGACTGAAGAATATCTGCAAGTGAGGGCAAACTAGTGAAACTGTCATTGAGACTACTACTAGCAGTTAAGAAGCTGTCAACGTCATTACTTGTATCTAGCATAATATGTTTAATATAAAAATATATATAAGTGTATAAATAAAATAAAAATATTTATATAATATACTAATAATATGTTATATAATAGATATACTTAAATAAAGATATATTAAAGCTATGTAAAAGCAAAATGTCCACCCGCCAGTTGCGTGTTACAAAAACTACTACTATTGTGAAATAACACCACATAGCCTTACATAAACGAAAACGAGAAATATTATTATATGATTTAGACCAGGTGATTTCTTATAAATATTTGACATAGGCTGAAAGATAAAAAACCTGTGATTCAGATAGGGAGTTGAAACAGTAAGACAAGAGAAGTACTAGTGACAGTGACATTACTGACATAAGATATGCCAAGTGAAAAATATGTGCAGGTTAATAAAAAAAAAAAGTATAAGAAATAATAGATTAGAAGAAGGTAGAAACTGTGAAATGTAAATGCACCCGGTCATGTAAACAAAAACAAGATAAAACCTATTTTTTGGATGCTGCAGTCCGCTTGGTCTTCGCAGCAGTAACCTTCACTGCAGGCTTCTCCGGATCTGCGCCCTTGATTTTGTTGAGGTCGTCCAAACAAAACACCCGATGCCGTTGACCATCCGCCCCGAGGACGAATACAGAGCCTTCCCTGGTCCAGCACTTCACCACGCCAAACCTCTCCCGCGCTGCCATGAACGCCATGTGTCGCGTTCGGGTCAAGAACTCGGACAGCGTTACACCGGAACCCTTTAACTTGGTTTTGGCGAACCAAATGCTGTCTCGCACTGAAGTGCTCTGAATCTTTACGAGGATGGGCCTGGGCTTATTTGATTGAAGACGGCCCACTCTATGGCATCGCTTGATTTCTGCTGTGGTGAATGTATCGAGCTTCAGCCGCTCCTTCACCATTCGGCCAACCACCTGAGCTGTGTCCTCATTCTTCTCCTCCTCGACACCGTGCAGAAGAATCATTTTTCGACGGCTGCGTGTCTCCATACCGTCCACTTGGCGGGCGACGGACGCCAATTGTTGAGCAAAAGACTTCATTGTTTGCATAATGAAGTCCTTGAAAATGCCAAACTCTTCTGCCAGGCCGCCCGTACCAGTTGAACTTTTCTTGAGAAGATCCGCCTCAAACTTAGCCATCCGTTCTTCAAAATACTGCTGCATATTGTAGATAGAGGATTCCATAATGAAGCTGCAGAACTAGTGTATGTGTTTGTGTTATTATTGTGATTTTTGTGGAGATAACGCTTGACTGGCAGGTATTTAACCTCAGCTGTATTTATTATACATTAAATTGATTTATACTTTATTATAACTATTTTATTTCAAATAATTATACCAGCTGTTCAAAAATAGGTCTTTACTCAACTACCCACCAAATTGTATTATTTAGTATGTGATATGAATTTCAATTTAATACCTCTACGTGTTCATAAGAAAAGGGCTAGTAACTTTAAAATTATTATCATTATTTTTATTATATGATGTAAGTAAAAATTTGCGGTATTCGCAATTTTTCTTTATCAGTGCTATAAGGCATTGCTTCGTACCAAATTTCAAGATTCTGAGTTCACGGGGAGTACCATGTAGGTTTTGTTTCCCTTACGAATTTTGAATATTGTGGAAATTTGCAGCATAAACGGCTGTGTCTTTTGATTGTGTTAAAGACATAAAGACATATTTATTTCTGCATTTTGGTTAATTACAACACTTATACATGTCAAAACCCTATTCTAGATGAGGCCGGCTTTTCCTAGCTAAATGACTTCTTGAGAAGAAAAGCCGAAACAAACTCAGAGTCATTATTTTTTTTTGTCACTTCAATTTCTTTAGTCTTTTCTTGATCTTTTAAAGTCCAGACAAAAAAAGGGTTTAGTATGCAAGTACAATGCAGGAAATCATCTGACGCTTTTGACTGACTCGGCCCACTGATGGCCCGCATTCAACAGCAATCGTACGGCTCAACCTTGATTGAGGGAGCCAGCACGATCTGTATCACTATGCCTCCACGCCATCAGAAGGTGTATGCATAAGCATGTCAGCCTAAGCCATCAGACAGGTTGCCACAACTATTTGCTTATATGTTTAATAATGCCCACATCGTACTCACAACTTTACATGCTAATACATAGTAAAATACATGTTGTAAACAATATGTAAAATTATACAAATTTAAACAATAAAATGTCATATATTTAAATGTCAAAAAATATTATTGAATGTCAATTTAAGAATGTCTAAAAAATAAAATAATAATATATTACTTAAGTAATTTTAAATGTCAAAAGAAAATAACAATGTCAAAACAAAATAAATAAAATTACAAATGTCAAATCAAAAATGTCAGAATGTAAAGATACAAGTACTACAAATGTAAATAAAAATATTATGTCACTAATTTCTAAATGTCAAAATTCATAATGTCAATTCATAATTTAATGTCAATTCTTAATTTTTAAACTCAATTCCAGGCGTTTTTGTCTGCTAAATAATCTTTAACTGTGTAATAAGCTTTTGAACACAAGCTCTGTTTAATAAATACTTTGAATTTAATATTACTTAGTTCCTGAATATTACCTGGAATTTTGTTATAAAAACGTATGCTTTGACACTTGTATGAGTTACTTATTTTTTGTAGTCTAGTTGAAGGTAGAACAAGTTTGTTTTTGTTTCGTGTATTTATTTTATGAATGTCGCTGAATTTAGAAAACATATTTATATTTTTCCTGACATATAACAAGTTCTCATAAATGTATTGAGATGCGACAGTCATTATCTTAATTTCTTTAAATTTTTCCCTCAGTGAATGCCTTGAACCAAGACTGTAGATTGCACGAATAGCCCGCTTCTGCAGTACAAACACAGTTTGAATGTCAGCTGCGTTGCCCCATAATAAAATTCCATATGACATTATGCTGTGGAAATAACTAAAATATACTAATCTGGCTGTGTCTATATCAGTTAACTGACGAATTTTATAAACCGCGTACGCTGCAGAGCTAAGTCTATTCGACAACTGACCTATATGTGGGCCCCACTGTAGCCTAGAATCTAAGGTTATGCCTAAGAATACGGTGTTATCTATAAGATCCAACTCTTCTCCATTCAAACATATGTTAGGTTTAACTTGTTTTACATTCGGTCTTGAAAATCGTATACATTTTGTTTTTCTTTCATTTAACAGTAAATTGTTAGCAGGTTGGTTTAGAAGTTTGATTTTTTCACAGCTTCATGGGGCAAAATAGACTTGACTATTTGATATACATTTCAGTTTGATACCTTCACGCGTTTTTGAGAAAATGGGTCTTGACAGACGGATGGATAACAAAGTGATCCTATAAGGGTTCCGTTTTTTCGTTTCGAGGTACGGAACCCTAGAAATGATCTATTGGTGTACCTACTTAGTACTTATTCAGTCCACTCTGGTTCTCACGAACTCTTTACATTTGCGTTGAAACTTATTGATAAATATTTAATATGTATTTTATTTTTAATACTGTACTACACAAATGCCAAATTCCAACAAAATTTTGCCATCCCAATATAGGTTTCTGCACTAAAAAGGCAAAAATACAACATCGGGAACTACCTACCCATAAGTTTGATCTCCCATATTTACTAAACTTTTATCAAGGTTATACTAAGAAAATCGTATCGCTGACCAATTAGACCAATATCAACCCGTCGAGCAGACAGAATTCCGACCCGGTTTCTCCACTATAGACCACCTCCACACCTTGAACCAAATCATAGAAAAACATTACGAATTTAACAAACCTCTGTACCTAGGATTCGTGGATTATTCCAAAGCCTTTGACAGCATTACTCATAGTGCAATAGAAGATGCCTTACAGAAACAAAGAAGAACCTTAGTATACACCTCATTAATAGCCATTTACAATAATAGTACAGCAGATGTCAAGCTTCAACTTTCTGGTCAGTCATTTAAAATAGAGAGAGGCGTCAAATAGGGTGACCCGTTGTCTCCTAAACTTTTAAGTAGTATCCTGCAACAGGTTTTCAATAGTCTGGCGAATTTGTGGCAATCCAAAGGCATTGTGGTCGGCGGGAAAAGATTAACAAATCTTCGGTTCGCCGACGACATTGTTGTCTTTTCCTTATCAGCCTTAGAACTCGAGCTAATGCTTAAAGACCTCAGCTTTGCAAGTCTTCAAGTTGGACTTCAGATGAACCGGGCCAAAACTCAAGTTATGACCAACAGCACGAAACGTAGGGTCCTGGTAGACGGGCAGACTATACATTATGTCGCCGAGTATATATACTTGGGCCAGATTGTCTCTTTCAGCAACAGGCAAGACAAAGAAGTAGGACGGCGAGTCGGAAATGCCTGGAAGAGCTTCTGATCAATGAAAGAGCTACTGAAGGGCAACCTTCCATAGTCACTCAAGCGAAAACTCGTCGATATGTGTATACTGCACGTCCGAACCTACGGTGTACAAACATGATCCTTGACGGAAATCCGGTATGAAACGTAGCATTCTCGGGTAAAAAGGAACACAAATGTCCGGAACACTACGCTACGTTCCAAAACACGCATAGCCGATGTTGGCTTAAAATCTGCCAGGCTGAAGTGGGACTGGGCTGGTCACGTCTGCCGTATGCACCCATAAAGGTTGGCTTATTTAATAAATGGTGCATATGGTTCCCACTAAGAACATAGGGTCCCAAGCCAACCTCACCTGCAAGTGGTGCACCATGCCGATCATCGGACGAGGCTCTGGCAATCAAAATATCCCGAAAAGCGGCAATAGGCTCGCCACCTATTAAATGTTTGGTTTATTCCCATCTTCCCCGCATGTTTCCCCCGAACGGGGAAATGGGAATTTTCGTGTCATCTTCCCCCGAATTTGTAATCGGGGGAAGATAGGAAGTTGCATTCCCATCTTCCCACCGCATGCATGCCACCGAACGAGGGAAAATGGGAATGCTTGTTGCGTCTTCCCCCGAACTTGTCATCGGGGGAAGATAGGAATTTCTATTCCCAACTTCCCCCGCATGTCTGCTCCCGAAAGAAGGAAAATGGAAATGCTTGTGTCATCTTCTCCCGAACTTGTAATCGAGGGACGAAAAGAAGTTTCATTTGTCCAAGATAATACGTTTCATAATTAATTTTGTTCACCAACGTAAGGCTCGAATAAAATAAACATGGTTTTTACAGGATCTAATAAAACAAAGCTGATTGTATTATACAGTCATATTTATGAGTAAATATGAAAGTACTGTTTGTTGATCGTCAATGCTCTCGTAATATTTTTTTCGTTAAAGAGCTTTACAATGTGTCGACAAATAAAAATCATTACAAAATAAAAAAATAATAAAAATCATTTATTACCAGAAGAGCAATAGATACATTTTGTTGATATCCATCGACCCCACACTAGGCAAAGCCTGTCCTGTGGGTGCCTGTTACGGTTCACAATTCCCGGCTTTTTAGAAGAGTAGCTCGGTCGACATTTTACAATTTATTCCATAGCAGGTACATTTTACACTTTTGAGTACACATACACATACACATCGTCACGCCCCCTATCCCCGAAGGGGTAGGCAGAGGTGCATTTCCACACCCACCTTTCGCCAGATATACCCCAGTCCCACGTAATAAGGGGCGAGCCTATTGCCGTACCGGGCACATTTCCAGACTCCGTGCTGCTACTGAGAATTTCGTGACAGAAATAACCAATAACACTGCCCCGACCCAGGAATCGAACCCGGGACCTCCCGATCCCACGCGAGACCAAAGAGGCAGTCGTATAGGGTTTGATGTCGAGTTTTCCGTCTCTACGCAAAGATGGTATTTGCATCGTGTTATCCCTTAGTCGCCTCTTACGACACCCACGGGAAGGTAGTGGGTGGTGACACTTGAATTCTATGCCGTCACCCACACGGCGTATCAATTTTTGAGTATCAATTCATATTATATAAAAACAAACACTGTGGTAATTAAATGATTTACACATAGGACAAAAATAAAATTGGGAAGATGAATACAAAATAAAAATTTGGAGAAAGGACAATTTCATACTAAGTGTCTAAGAATTAGGTACTTACTATATATCCCTAAATACATAATAAGCCTCAAACATACATAATATATACATATAATATGTCTAAATATATGCAGGTGTTTATATGTACAATAATATATTAATATCAGCACAAATGAACGAAAAGCTTTTCAGTTGCATCATATGGTAATGATAGTAGCCACCTCATGATTTTGGGCTTTGCTTCCGTAGTCGAGCAACGTTTAATGTCACAGTAATTGACCACTTTATTATATAAGTAGCGCTCAATAAAAGTAATTATTAAACGTATTTCGGGGACAAATGAAACTTATTTTCGTCCCTCGATTACAAGTTCGGGACAAGATGGTACAAGCATTTCCATTTTCCTTCTTTCAGGAGCAGACATGCGGGGGAAGTTGGGAATAGAACTTCCTATCTTCCCCCGATGACAAGTTCGGGGGAAGATGCAACAAGCATTCCCATTTTCCCTCGTTCGGTGGCAAGCATGCGGGGGAAGATGGGAATGCAACTTCCTATCTTCCCCCGATTACAAATTCGGGGAAGATGACACGAAAATTCCCATTTTCCCCCGTTCGGGGGGAGACATGCGGGGGATGATGGGAATAAACCCGTGGGATCACACGAACACTGGCGAAAAGTGGGCGTTTAATATGCCTCTGCCTACTTCTTCGGGGAAACAGGCGTTAGTCTATGTATGTATGTTATTTTATAACCAGTTGGGTGCCTCATGATAGTCGATGACGACGCGGCAGACCTAAACGGAGATGGCGGGACGACCTGGATGCATTTGATAGCGACTGGCCGAACATAGCGCAGGACAGGGATGCATGGCGGTCCTTTGCCTAGACATATCTATGGACTAACTAAAAAAAAACCGTTTTTTAGGTACACATAGCAGTGGCTCCTGAAATTACTCCAAGAAAGCCATAGTAGATAGGTGTGTAGGATAGACATGCACTAGTTTAACATCGGTCAACAATGGTTTAATAATGTTTGCCATAATTTTAAATGCCATAATTTCATATGCCATACTGCTATTTGCCATAATTTCATTAGAAATAACGCTTCAGTTGACATAATCGTGAAATGACATAAAATTACTTTTACTAATGCCATTGGTCATAATCGATCAAGTGTCATAGTAATTTAAATCCATAAATGTATTTGCTATAATTTTCGTTTTCAATAATGCCATTTTCCATAACTTTTATTCACCATAATATAATAAAGATAATTTAGTACATGCGCCTGCAATTTTTATATTAATAAGTTAATATATTTTTTGCTATTAACATATTCACAGTTAAAGTAATAGTATGAGGTTAAAACAAAATAAGTCTGACATAAATAGACAGTCCTGATTAACATTAGTCGTCAATTCACTATTAGTCCTGTCGAGATGAGTGAAAGTTGTAAAGTGTTTAAAACTACAAAAGGTGGCATTAAATTAAATGTTTACGGATTCACGTACGAAAAGAATAGAATAGTAAAAAATACGTATTATTGGATATGTGATTACGCAAACAAAATAAATACAATTCTCGGGTAATAACTAAATGTGTTGAACAATCACAAGAACATATAATGTTCAATAAACTAAGGTTGACGGAGCCCTGCTTGGCATGGCTCCTATTTTCGGATTAAGGTTCAAAAGAGAACCTAACATAACCTATTTAGTTACTTATACAGTCGCACCTAACCCTAGGTACTCGAAAGCAATGACGCACAAATTTGACATTAGCTGTCTATATCATTCATACAAGATGGCGGTTGCGTTCCGTTTCACGTTTTTCACATAAAACCTAAAATATCGCTTTTATTGATGCCACTAGTTAATAAACTGAGGTCGACGGAGCCCTGCTTCGCTCCCGCCTTACAGTCATTTCCAACATTCGAACTATAGATAGATCTGTAGATTTTAGATTCGTGTTTAACATATTTTGTATGAAGCTTATGTCAAA